>CM060930.1:42581610-52581610 GCA_030765085.1 Allium cepa | reverse complement strand
ACTTGTAAAAAGGTTGTTCCAAAATCGTAAAAAAACAACAACTATTGGAAACTATGTTATTTTAAATTACTTAAAAATCTAAAATAATTACTAATCACTCACCTATGGTCCTTATCTCTTCCCTTGGTCTTCCCAAATCCACTTGAGGGTATTAAATATTTTAATTTAAAATGATCTTCTCCTCGAAAAGTTATTCCTTTTAGGGTCCTGCCTGAGAAGGTGAACCCAAATGGAGAAAATCTAGAATGAGAAAAATAGCCAGGCCTAGGGTCTTATTTATAGTGACGCTTGTGGATCTCAGACCGTTTGATTTGAAGATTGAATTTGGTGCAACCATGTCATAGGCTGGATAGGAGCCGTTGGATGGAAACATGGATGCACCGGATTAGAGGAAATAGACCAAAATGACCTATTCGAAGCCTATAGGAACAAAGAATTAAATTCTCCATTCATTCAACAAGGCGGGTCGACCTAGGTGTCGACCGCCTCCCTTGCTAGGTCGACATGCCGGTCGACCTAGGCAGTGGGTAGGTCAACCTAGGTGTCGACCTAGCCCTATATATATATTCTAATTTCTTGTTTAATTCGTATCTTCTTCATTCTAGCTCGAGTTCTAATGTTCTATATGGAAATTGACCAAAAAATTACAACGACCACAATGGTACAACTCCCGTGGCTCAATTCTGAAAATTTCACAAAGTTATTTTATGATTTAATTAATTCTTTAATTAATTGTTATAGCTTAATTTTCGGGTTGTTACATTCTCCCCTCCTTAAGAGATTTCATCCCCAAAATCTCTAAGGATAGAAGAATGAAATAAATATTTTCATCCAAGTTCTGTAACCAACTACTCAACCAGCATCCATTACATCCATTTTCCTTAAGTCTTTTTAATGCGATTTATGATACTTATGCAATTAGTGTAGTGTCGACGTCCTTAACTAGTGCAAAAGATTAGGCGGTCCACTGATTCGGTTGACCTCCTTTTATGAAATCATGTCTGTATCATGTATCCAAATGAATGCAAATTCCCTAGTAAGAACTGATAGTTCTATATATGTGCGACAATCATCAACCAAATGCAACAATCATGTGATAATCATCCATTTATAGCAACCATGAAAAATAAAATAAAAATGCAAATGCGCACACATCCATATACATATACTCTAGCGTCCAAGTTAGGCCAACCCTAAAGGATAATAGTGCCTAGTGTATGTATATGCGTCCATTAGCATCCACTAGCAAACACTTGCAACCACTAGCATCCATCATACATAACATGTTCTAATGACATGTTTACATTAAATCCTACCATCCATAGATTAAATCCTAAGTCCTTCCCTCCCAAAAGATAATAAAGGAAAGAACCTATTCAAAACTAAAGATGGAATTCTAAAAATTACTATCGAAAAGAAGAGGATAAGAAGTACGAATCTTCTCTTCAGCCTCTCATGTAGCGTCTGCAGCGTCATCTCCCCACTGCACCTTTACTAACAGGACTTCTTTATTCCTAAGTCTCTTGGTGTCTCATCTAATGATCTTCGTAGGAATATGACGAACTGATGCTTCCTTTTCTACTTCCACTTCCTCCAACTGAGTAAGCTCCACAATCTCCACTAAGTCATGTAAGCACTTTCTCAAGTGCAAAACTTGAAAAACGTCGTGCACTCCTTCGAGCCACTTTAGGAGCTTCACTCGATACACCCTCTTACCTACTCTCTCTACGATAGGGAACAGTCCTACAAATATGGGGGCTAACTTTCCACTCGATCCAAACCTTACCACCTTCCTTAACGGGGATACCTTAATAAAAACTAAGTCTCCAACCTCAAACTCAATGTCTCTTCTCCAATTGTCCGCATTAGATTTCTGCCTATCTTGAGCTATTTTCATCCTCCTTCGAATCAAATCCACCTTCTTCGAGGTTTCCCTAACCATGTCGGGACCAAGTAGCAACTTCTCCGTAGACTTTACCCAACAGGAGGGTGATTTGCAAGGTGTCCCATATAGAGCTTCAAATGGTGCCATCCCTATGCTTGCTTGGAAACTGTTATTATATGCGAACTCCACCAAAGGAAGATGCTCCTCCTAAGTTCCTCCAAAGTCCAGAATGCACATCCGCAACATATCCTCAAGCACTCTATTAACTCTTTCCATTTTGCCATCCGTTTGAAGGTGATAGGCCGTAATCCATCTAAGTTGCGTCCCTAAAGCCACTTGCAAGTGTCTCTAAAACCCGCTAGTAAAAATAGGATCTCTATCGCTCACTATGCTAGAGGAAACTCCGTGAAGTTGGACTACCTCGCAAACATATAAGGATGCCAAATAAGATGCCATCCTCTTACTCCTAACCGGAATGAAGTGGATGCTCTTTATCAAACGATCTACAATGACCTAAATGCTAGTATTCCCCTTTTTAGAATTGGGTAATCCATCTATGATGTCTATCGAAATGCTGATCCACTTCCATTCGGGTATATCCAATGGCTAATGTTGTCCATGGAGCTTCTGCTACTCCGCCTTAACCCATTGGCACACAAGACACTTAGTTACAAACTCTGCTACATCCTTCTTCATGCCACTCCAATATCATGTCCCTATACATCTTATCACAACCCGGATGAATAGTCATACGAGAAGGCATGCTTCGTCTAGAACCGCCCGCAACAAATCATTAACGCAGGGAACACAAAGCCTTCCATCTCTCCTAAGCCACCCTTTGCCATCAGTGGAATAACGTTGGAGATGTCTGGAGACCTCTCTTTGGCTAGTCCTATCCATAATATCCATAAGCTCTGAATCCTCTTACCGCCTCACGCCAATCTGATCTATAAGGGTAGACCTCACCTCAAGGACTGCTAACAATCCAAGGGTAATGTCCGTAGAGGGCTTAAAATCAACAGTAGAAATAAACTCTAGGCTCTTCCACTCTACGAACAAAGGATTAAGGGTTTCTTTCTACCTACTCAACGCATCCGCAACCACATTTCCCTTGCCAGGGGTATAAGCTATCCCAAAGTCGTACGATGCCAAAAACTCCATCCATTGTTGTTGCCTCAAGTTCAAATCCTTCTGTGAGAATAGGTACTTCAATGACTTATGGTTTGTGAAAAGTTCGAACCTCTCTCCAAGAAATTAATTCCTCCAAGACTTGAGTGCAAAAACTATACAGCCAACTCCAAATCATAAGTAGGGTAGTTCTTCTCATGCGTCCTCAACTGCCTACTTCCATTACATACTACCCTCCATTCTTGCATCAAAACCGCTCCTAGACCTGTCCCACATGCATCGGTGTATACTATAAAAGGCTTACTCCATCGGGTTAAACTAACACTGGTGCACTAGTAAGAGCTCTCTTAAGCTTCGTGAAGGAATCCTCACAATCCATGTCCCACATGAATGCTTTGTTCTTCTTAGTGAGGCAAGTAAGTGGTGCTGAAATCTTGGCAAAATCTCTAATGAACTTCCTATAATAGCCAACCAATCCTAGGAAGCTTCTAACTTCGGTAGTGTTCTTTGGGGCTTTCCAATCTTGCACTGCCATCTCCTTAGCGTGGTCAACACCAAATCCTCTCTCGAGACTACATGCCCTAAGAAATGCACCTCCTCTCGCCAAAAGTGGCACTTCGAAAACTTTGCCCTCAACTGATGATTTCGAAGTGTGCGAAGAACCTCCTCTAAATAAACAGCATGCTCCTCCATACTCTTCGAAAACACCAAAATGTCATCCACGAATACCACCATGAAATTATTTAGGTCATTTCTAAAAACACGGCTTATCAAATCTACAAAATCGGCTGGAGCGTTGGTTAGCCCAAAGGCATAACTAACCACTCAAAGAATCCGTTAGGTATCCTAAATGTGGTCTTATAAATGCTATCATCAGCGACCCTAAGCTGAGGAAATCCTATGGCTAAATCATGCTGAGAGAATACCGAAGAGCCAACCAACTGGTCAAAAAGATCATCTATCCTAGAAAGTAGATAATGGTTCTTCTTCGTGAGCTTATTTAATTCTCTATAGTCTATGCAAAGTCGAAGGGAACCATCCATCTTAGTAGCGAAAACGATTGGCGCTCCCCACTCCAATATGCTCCTTCTTATGGAACCTTTCTCTAAAAGCTCACGAACTTGCTCAATTCCTTCCTCTCCCTAGGTGCCATGTGCCTTATGACTAATACTACTGGCTTAGCGTTATCAGTCAAATAAATCCTGAAGTCAATCTCTATGTTAAGGGGTAGTCGCCTAACCTCCTCAAAGACGTCTAGAAAATCTCTGACGACTGGAACTGAATCTAACTCTGCTGATGATGAATTGAGAGAATAAAGGAAGCTCAACATAATTGACCCTTGCGGGTCATAAGAAACCTTAAGAGTCCTACCGCTGTATGTCACTAGTCTAATGACTCTCCTCTCGCAGTCTAATATAGCCCCATATGTGGATAGACAATCCATCCCCAAAATCATCCCATACCCCGAGAATCCCAATACATAAGCGTCACAATCAAATTCTATGCCTAGGATAAAAATTTTCAAACCCTTACAAACAATAGACAAGTGTGTCGATCCTCCTATGAGGTTTGAAATAACAATGTGGCCTACTACTAAAGAGATGTGTAAGTGCAAACAATCTATCAAAGAACTAGAGATGAAAGAGTGTGATGCTCTAGAATCAAAAAGAGTCTGAATGAGAAAATTAGAAATAGAAATCAAACCTTTCACGGTGACTTTTCTACCTCTCTCTGGAATGCTGCTGGATGGTGCTGCATCTAATGCCTGAATCTGCACTCCGGTGCACTCACTCCCTGCCCTGTCTTCTAGGGACAGTTCCTACTCATGTGATCGGGTTGGCTACAATTATAGCACTTTCCCTTCATCTTCTCCTTCCTACATTCCTTGGAGATATGTCCATTAACCCCACAACTATGGCACTTCATTCCTTTTTTAATTTGTTTCTGAGGGCCTTCTCCTTTCTTCTTCTCTTTATTGTTCTTCCACCATTTCTTCTTATGACCTTCCGACTTAACAACTTCTTTAGATTCCCCCTCCTTTGTTGCATTAGACATAAGCGCCATCTCCACCAGTGACTCGTAAGTGGCTCCCATCGGTACGTGAGTCAACAACAACTCTTAAAGGAGCTGATTTAATCCCTTTACGAACTTCATAGCCTTCTTATATGGTCTATTCACCAACTCCATTCCAAACCGCGACAACTCATTAAATTGGTTTATATACTCCTTTACAAACAAACTTCCATGCTTCAAGCTAATAAACTGCTCCAAATGGACACTTTCTTCTACTTGAGATAAAAACTTCCTATCAAATCGCTCCCGAAACCCATTCTAATTAACGTATCTTCCTTCTAACTCATTAACCTCCCACCAATAAGAAGCCTCCTCTTTCAGCTGCCAAGATGCTAGGTGAACCCGCTGCTGATCCTCCAATCCCAGTAGCTCGAATATCCTTTCTGTGTTCCTTAACCAAGCCTGCACCTCCACAAAAGTCTCTGTACCAGAAAAAGTCGTTCCTTCCAAATTCGCAAAATCCTCACAAAGCTTAGAGAAATTGACTACTGCAGCTGGGTTGATGGGATTCCCACCCGCTGTGCTGGATTGGGTGTTTCCCCCGCATCTCTGGAGTCATGGCTTGCAGATACCTACGAAACCAGCCTAGGATTGGACCCTCGGGAAGATTAGGAGCATCTGTCATTCTACAAAAAGAAAAGAGAATTTAGGAAAGAGTCAAAGGGAGATTGAACTGGACTTTTGAGGGGATTTTTGTATAAAACTCTTTTATACTTGAAAACAATCTTTACAAGTTCCTTTCTGAAAAATACTTTAAAACAAGTTATTCTGAAAAATACTTTACTTTTAAAATAATTTTTAGGAATCCTGTAACCTTAGGCTCTGATGCCAAATGAAACACCTCATACCCTTTAGTATACCCAAAAAGGGCACACTAAAAGATGTGGTGCGTTGCAGGTATATCCAAAATTACAGAGACTAAGATTAACAAGACAAAACAGATAAAAACAACAGAAACAATTAAAATAATAATTTTCCGCAAATCAAACTTCATAAGATAGAGTTATAAAACCAAATACATAAAATGTCTCAAAATGCCAATACATGTCTTATGAAAACCATAACCTCAGTATCTTGTAAATCAGAGTGCAAAACTATCCCTAAAAAATTACCAGTACATCAAATAAGCTAAAAAATGAAAATGAAGAAAAGGAATACACGATAAAATCTTCGCCACGGAAGTCTCCAAGTGTCTGTAATCTTCCGTCCTTGCTCTTGCCGGCCTATAGGGAAAAAGGAGAAAATAAAGGAGTGGGTTAGACTAAGAGTCTAGTGAATAATAGTATTTACTAATATTCTTCAGCAAGGTAAAGATAATAGACTTTGCAAAAGTTCTAGTATAAAAGGAAATAAAGAAATAGGAGAAAAGGTAAAGATGGAAACAAATACGTTTTAACTATTAGATTAATTTGATTGGATAACTTCGATTGTTTGCACTCGTCTTAAATACTGCTTTGATTAGGCTGAATTCCCAATGCTACTTTAATTAGGCCGAAGTCCTTATTTTACCCTTTGATCGGCCTTCTACTAATGTGTCTATTATGAGCTAGACACCAGTGCCTACTAAAGGCACTAACTAAGCGCTTGTAACTCGATAGCGAATTATATCCCCTGCACCGAGGCCGCATGCTCGACCACTGTTGGGTTCACACTATCTGTTGCTCCCTTGTTTAAACTTTTATTTACCCTGGACGGCATAAGCGTGCCCTCATCACAATTTAGGCTGTAGTGAGACACTTGTATTCATAGAAAATAGGGAATGCTATTGGTATCGGTCCCTGTCAAACAAAATCTAGTTGCGCCCCTTGTCCAAATTCCCATGATTTGGACTTTTAATTAGTGACTTTTTATCTACCCTAAACAGCATAAGTGTGCCCTCATCTCACTTCATGCTACTGTGAGATACCTATGTCCATATAAAATAGGGAATGCTATTGGTACAAGTCCTACTTTTGCTTATTAACTTGGTATAAATTGTTTAAATAAACCTCTGCTGCTATCCTTATTGTCTTTGCTTATTAATTTATTCTAAGTCTCAAAATAAGCTTTTTTCTTTTTTGCTTCTAATTATAACCTATGTTATAATATTGCTTTTTAACTTAACCCAAGGTCTAAGTATAAAAATAAGCTACATTCTCTTTTTGCTCTTCTTAATCATAATTATACATCGTGTTTAGGCTTAAATTCAATCCAAGGCCAATTTATTACAGTCTTCATATTTTACATCTTATTTTCTGTAATTTCAGTGCTCTTATTATTTAGTCCATATTCGCATTTAATCTATTCCATTCGCGTAAAAAAATTGAAAGAAACTGACAATTACAGAAGAAAATCCCAAACGTAGAAAAAA
Organism: Allium cepa; assembly: GCA_030765085.1. Lineage (NCBI taxonomy): Eukaryota > Viridiplantae > Streptophyta > Magnoliopsida > Asparagales > Amaryllidaceae > Allium > Allium cepa. The sequence continues at coordinate 52,574,174 of CM060930.1, read as the reverse complement.
TGCAATAAAACATAAATAATAGCAAATTATAAATACTGTAAATAACTGTAAATAAATGGAAAGCTATAATTAACAGTAATTAACTACAAATGACTTAAAAGAATAGCTAAAAGGAAATAGACTGAAAAATAAATCTAAAACTATAAATAAAATGGTAAAAAGGTTATTCCAAAACCGTAGAAAAACTACATCTATTGGAAACCCTATTATTTTAAATTACTTAAAAATCTAAAATAATTACTAATCAATCACCTATGGTCCTTAGCTATTCCCTTGGTCTTCCCGGATCCACTTGAGGGTAATAAATGTTTTAATTTAAAATGATCTTCTCCTCGGAAAATTATTCCTTTTAGGGTCCTGCCTGAGAAGGTGAACCCAAATGGAGAAAATCTAGAATGAGAAAAATAGCCAGGCCTATGGTCTTATTTATAGTGGCGCTTGTGGATCTCAGACCGTTGGATTTGAAGATTGAATTTGGTGCAACCAAGTCATAGGCTGGATAGAAGCCACCGGATGGAAGCACAGACACACTGGATGAGAGGAAATAACCCAAAATGACATGTTCGAAGCTTATAAGAACGAAGAATTAAATTCTTCGTTCATTCAACATGGCGGGTTGATCTAGGTGTCGACCGCCCTCTTTGTTAGGTCGACATGCCGGTCGACCTAGGTCTCTCTATATATATATTTCTAATTTCTTGTTTAATTCGTATCTTCTTCATTCTAGCTCGGATTCTGACATTCTATATATGAAAATTGACCAGAAAATTACCGTAGACAGAATGGTGCAACTCCCATGGCTCAGTTCTAATAATTTCACATAGTTATTTTATCATTTAATTAATGTGTTAATTAATTATTATAGCTTAATTTTTGGGTTGTTATATCTTTGTCCGTAGTATTTTTAGAAATTGACGGCATCCAATTTCATTGAGCATCGATCGAGTAATTGCCCAAAATCAGAAAGGTGGAAAAATGTTAATGAAATTTCAAAATTTAAATTCTCACAATCTATCGAGAATTGATCGACACCGTAGCTGTTGGGATCGTAAGGGGACGTAGTATTTTTGGTGGGCTTCAACGCGATTCCGCATCGATGATTAACATTGTTTGAAAGTTAGGGCTCAGGTTTAATTTCGATTGGAGCAGTGATTGATGTTTTGGAGCTCACCATTGTGTTCGTGGAGGTAAGGAGGTCGAACAGAGAATTTTTAGAGGGATTCAACGAGATTTTTTAATAGCATTTGAACATAGCTTGGATGTGAATTTCTGTGAGTCTGCACTTAGATTCTTCACAGTCGGAATGTGAATGAAGGAACTGGAGGCGGATATGATGGATCCACTTGGAGGAGGACGGGAAGTGGGTTGCGATGGTAGGATTCGATCAGAGGATCGGTTGGCTAGGATGTCGTACACATGCATGAGGATGTGCAGGTTTGCTTGCTGGATTCCAAATGGAGGAAGAAGGCATTGTAGCTCGTGGGTACGATGGTTAGTGGGTTGGGCTTCGGCCCAAAAGGATTTTGAAGGTGAGAAATAACTAAATTATTTGTTTAAATACATATTAAAAGCTCGATAACTTGTAAATGGAATATGTCGATCATTTTATACCCGATAGACCTGATTCTTTTTGCGTTGTACTCGTATGAATGAGTAAAACATTATGGTGAAATTTGTTGATAGCTTTGAAGGTGTAAAATTTTATTATATATTTAAACGAATGAGACTTAAATCTCGTTATTTTAATAATAACGTCGTTTAAATTTATATACATTAAATAGTTATGTTTATTTGGCTAAGTAAATACTGTTGGGTTAAATAGAATTGAATGTGATAAATTGGACATTTATTTGGCGAAAATAAACACCGTCGGCTAATTAAATTAACTGGACCTTTATTTAGTAGAATAAATCACCGTTCTGCTATTATTAACGGGATAGGTCAAATTTAGACATTTACTTAGCAGAAATAAACCCCATTTTGTTGTTACATTAGTGTGGACATTTAATTATATTCCAATTGGTTAGTATTGGATAAGTGTTGTATTAACAATTAATTATTGACGGCGATTTTAATTTACATATTTGATGTTATGTAAATATTGGAATTAGAACTTAGATAGTTATTGGAATTAATAGTGACTTGATTAAGTACCATTAGAGTTACCAAGCCTCTTTCCAAATTCGGAGGTTGATTTATGAACCAAAGTTAATTTAAGGATGATTATTATTTATTAAAGATATTTTAAAGATAACTGAAAATTATTTAATAATGATCCAAAGTTAATTATTTTATGATTCTTAAAAGTTATTTAAAAGTATTTAATTATTGTTTCGAAGTTATTTAGTTATTTAAAAGTATATTTTAATTATAAATTAATATTATCTTAGAATAATTTCATTTAAAGTTAATTATTATTTAAGAAATAATTAGTATTCAATATTATTATTTCAAGAATAATTTGCTTAAACATTAATATTGTTTTAAAATAATATATTAAAGTAAGATTTTATAAGAGAGTATTTTCTTAAATTAAACTTGGAAATTTATATAGAAACTTTATAAGCATTAGTTTGAGAAAATTATTGAAATAAAAGATTTTAGGAAGTAATGGTATTTTTTCCATAGCGTAATTTGAGGGCTGAGACTGCCTATAGTTTGGGATGTTTTTGTTGGGATATCGACGTAACCATTGTGCAAACTACGATCTATGATTGATTACATGGCAGAAATCGATAGGTAGAGATTGCCTAAGTTAAGTATGGTTCTCTAGGATATAGACGTAACCATTGAGCTACGATCCATGGTTGATACCTTAGAGTACTTTCCATATTTACTTTTAAAATAGTTTCAAGTATTTTGGAAAAAATGATTTATGCATATACTTATTCCGGTGAGATAAGTATATAATTGTATTTGATAAAGAGATTTAATTTATTGAAAATAAATTAAATAAGGCTTAGTGGTCTTAGATCTTTGGTTAAATGTTTTTTATTTGATAGTTAAATAACTGACTATCAAAACTTGGCCAAAATATGTAATCCTTCTTAATTTTGGTGGTACAAAATTATTCCCTACTTAACACCGAATGATTTTAACTCTGGAATTATATGGCACGGTTACCATCAGATTGCTATACTCTATGTATAAACTTGTGGATCTCCTAGGACAAATGATAAGGAGATCCATCTACTTAACGGTTAGAGGGTGATCCCTGATCTTATGTATTGTCTGATTATTTCCTAAAGAGTCGGTCTTGAGCATTCAAGAAATTGACGAATTTTTTTTGGAGCACCCAGGAAATGGAGAGTGTACTCATAAGGATGACTCGGAACCCATGACCTACTCCGAAACAATATATGGTTAAATGTAGGAGATGCACTATGTTTTGAGATGTTGAAATCCATATGTGGTTTCATGAGTCACTGGTGTGTGGGAATCGGTATGAGATTCCAAGATCTATTGAGATGTGGAATTCAAGTGTGATTTCATGACCTGTAAGGTTTGAGAGTCCATGTGGGATTCCATAATCTATTTTGGAGATGGTGCATAAGCTGTAATGCCGGACGTAGCCTCATCAGCGGAAATGACTAAAACCAAAGATTGGATGCATAACCAAGAGGCCTAGCTAACCCATGAGGGTGTAGTCGTCTCTCTTTCTAACAAGTCCCTATCGTTTATTTTATGCATTCTAGGAGCGATGCACTCGACCTAGGTGGCTAATTATGTATTTCCTATGTACCTCGGCTACATAGGTACTAACCCTCAGAAGGATAGCTCTGATCCTTGTTCAGGTGGGCCATTCTCGAAGTACTAAGGGCACCACCATGGAAACCCTACATAATTAGCAAAAGAGCTTTACCAGATTTTGATTTTATGACTAGTATTTTTGTGATGTACATAGCACATGCATCATGGCTACCTTTTATGATTACTTTGGCGGTTAGACACTATTATAATATCATATGATTTTCTATAAAGAGTTTTGACTATCGTAAGGTAAAAACCCATCCGTGTTTATTTGCAATAAGGTCTTACAAGATACGTTTGTTTGAAAATGTTATTAAACATTAAGAGTCAAGTTGATTGTATTTTCTCACACTGGCTTAACTAGACTGACCCGAGCGTGGTTTTTCCTAAATGCTTGGGTCAGACAGAATATATTTTCCAAGTGTAGATGGATATTTTAGAGCTTCAGGAGAGGAGCTGGAGGCCTAGAGACGTATTCACATGGATGATTATATTTTTCGTTGCTTACATTGTTATATATTATTCAGTAGTTGCGAGGATAGGTTGTTATAACTGTCTCTGCTGAGATAGGTTAGGGTACTCTGATTGATGTCCGTATACATATATTACAGTTTTGATTTTGTGTAAAGACTTGTTATTTATTATAGATTATTCGTTCTACTGTGAGATTCTATGTTGTTTAGTTTCTTCTTGTCTTATTTCTACTTTCTTTCCCTAACTATTTACCTTTTCGTTCGATTTAGGCTAGACATATGTGGTTTATTGTCAGTTTAAATTGTACGAAAAAGTGGGTCGTTACAACATGGTACTAGAGCTTAGGTTAAGCGAATACCTAGGCTTTAGTGGGATAGAACTCATTTTAGATAGGGTAAGTGTGATGACCCGGAATTTTTAATCCTTTTAAATCGGAATATGAATTTTTAAGCCTTTTAAATCGGAATATTTAATTGATTTTAAATATTCAATAGAGTAATTTTAACTTGAATAATGATAATTTAATTATTGAATTTAAATAATTTAAAATTGGATGAAATGTTGAATGTAGAATTTTAAGCCTATTAAAAATAATTTGAAAGCTTATAAAATTTATATTGATAATACTGAAGAGAATAGGAGTGATGAAATCAAATTTAAAAATGGTTTGTTAAGTTTTGAAATTTGTATCCTTTAAATTGAATTTTAAAATAGCCTTCCGAGGCACAGTCTTGGAATTTGACGAAACCAGTTCCATTGGGTTCGTAATATTGAATTATTATCGGATTTCAAATTTCGTATTGATCGAAGTTAGTGTGTGAGTGTATGTTATATAAAAGCGGTAAATTTAATTGATAATAATCTAATGAAATTTAATTAATTAAGCTTCCTATATACGCCATCCTTATCCATTCCTCAGCACGCTTTCCTTATCTTCCAGTATACACCATCGTTCATCACTTTGTATCAAAGCCCTTCTTCTTAAAAAAAAAAACCAAGACAGTTCGTTTATAAATTAATGGCCGATACTTCGAATCGTTCAAGTAAGGCCGAAACCCTTTACTTCTTTCAAAGCCCCAACACCATGCCACTCCGTGAAAATAAAATAAAAAGAATCCTCAATTTGATCAAAGTTCAGAAAAAAAAAGAATCAAAATGGCCGCGTCTTCCTTAGGCCGAAGCCTTCTCGTTCGATCTATACCTCTCCCTCCCTCCTTTCCAACCCTTTCTCTAATCGAAGTTATATAGCCGAGCATCGAATCGCTTGAGTCGAATTCATTTGAGGGTAGGGTTTCGCGATCGAAGAGAGGTCGCGATTAAATCGCGTCAAGCTTCGCGAGGCTAAACAAGGGTTTCTGATCGATTTTGGGGTTTGGAGTCGCATTGGATCGCGAGTGGTAGTTTGGGATTGGTGCGATTTCTGGTGATTATGGGTTGTCAAGTTGAGATTGCGGTGTGCTTTTTGGTTCGTGATGTAGGCTGTGATGTTGGAGGTGATGGTGGTGGCGTCGCTGATCACGATTTGGGCTGTAGGTTCGAATTGTGTAACGAGGGTGGTCGGCATCAGGGTCTGAACTCGACAGTGAGGTATGCAGTCCTGTTTGAAAGTATATATTTATGCATCGGTTAGAAACGTATATTTATAGCTAGATTAGAAGAAATAAAATTTCAGTCAAGTGTTATGGTAATCATATTGGAATTAGAAAGTTTAATTACTGTAATGGAATATTTGTGTACATATATAATTTTGAGAATATAAAATCAGCTTACAGTTTAACTTTGAAATGTGTACAAGAAATTTCAAAATGATTGAAGTGTTAGTTAAAAATTTAGATTTTTAAATATGTATAAGTCATTTTATAAGTATGTGGATAAATGTGGTTTCAAAAAAAAATTTATAAGTATAAATACATCCAGAAATGTATTATGGTAATTAGGTTGATAATTAACTTATTTAATGAATTGAGTCACTAAAAATATTTCATCAAACTATTAGTAAAATTAAAATCATTAGTTGATTAAATTATTTTGAACATTTAATTTGTTACCAGGGATTTAACAGTAAGTAAAAAAAATTATTAACCCAATGATTTAAGGTTTAAAATGAATATTAATGGGAATTGATTGTTCGATTTATTTCGAATAGTAATAAACCGTCAATATTTCAAGGTCTAAAACCGAGGAACAAGCTGGAATGGAAATGAATGGAAATGGACTGCAAATAATAGCAAAGGTGAGTTAATCTCACTCAGTTGAATTTAAATTTAAATTTAAATGATTAAATTTAAATAATTGTTTGAAATGGTTGAATTGATTTATGTGTTGTAGTGTGGTATATATTTGGAATTTGCATTTTATATTGTGCTAACATCTGTGGATGCAGGGAAAACAGGTGGAGGGATCCAACTGGACCCCTCAACTTTATTTAATTATTTAATATTCTTTGTTCTGAATATTTGATATTCTGTAATGAACTATGTGGAAATATTGAATGCTATGGCTTGATTGTTATAATCGGGCAATAATGAATTACCAAATATATAATTTGAGTTTGGGAATGAAAATAAAAGAAGTGAAGTTGTAAGTAAAATAATTATAGAAAAGTTGAATAAATTTATGAATGAACTGGAAAGGAAATGAAGTGACTTTAAAATTTTAATAAATAAATCTTGAGTATGGGAAGGAAAATTTAAATAAAAAGAAAGTTAATGAAATTTAAACTTCAATGTTATTGTTTAAAAGAACAAAACATTTATTTTAAATTTAGGATTTAAATTATTTAAGAAGAATAAAGAAGAAATTGGGAATAACCTGAAATTTGTATATTTCAGCTGAAGGATTAAAAAAAAAAATCAAACTGAAAATAATAATAAAGTCCATAATTAATGAATTTTGAAATGAACTGATAAGTGAATAAATTTATTTCAAATGGAATAAATTGGGAATCAATTTGGAAATTGATTTAAGTGATTGAGATTGGAAATTCTCCCTGAATAACCAAGTACGTTTTCAAAGTAATTTTTTTTAATATAAATTAAATGCTTTAAAGTGATTTTTAAAGAAAGCAAGTTTTGTACAATTTATTATTTCTAATATTTAATTTCTAAAGCAAGTATTTCCTTTTAATATATTATAGCAAATAATTATTTAAAGAGTGACTTAGTAGTTTGTTTTAAGATTAAAAATTTAGTTATATTTTATAAAATAACTTTATTTTCAAATATTTATATAGTACGTATTTTTAACAAATTATTGAAGTAGTTTAACTTAAATGTTTTAAACGTATATTTTAAAGTAAAGTGTTTTAAATTATTTTAAAAATCTAGTTTGTGCTTGGCAATTTCAGTGGAGATAGAAAATACTTCGAAAAGTTTATTCTGGAAAGAAAGAATGGTTTGAAACTGTTTTCAAAAGGTTGAAAATAGAAATATATCTTGTGAAAATATTTTGAAGGTAATAAATAATTTGGGAAATTATTTATTGTTGGATGGTTGTTTGTGAATATTAATTGATAGTTAAATAACCGACTATCAATATTGGCCAAATGCGTTAATCGTTTCGAAGAAGCCGGGATCGAGATTTATTTCTCGAAAACCACTTCGATCCGGTTTGTACGTTTCGTGTAAACGATTTTGGATGCGAAGATGGAGTAGTGAAGTGCAAGGGCTAGTCGCTACTAATCCTGAGGATATTTCCAAAATGGATGTAGTAGGAATAGTGCCTTCGGTTCCGTTCGAACCCGGGACGGACTTGTATGGATGAATGCTTGCGAAACATCGTCAGGTGGACGATGGGCATTCTAAGGGATATATTCTAAAAAGGTAACGCTTAGCCTCAAGCCTCATCAAATGGGAATGACTGAAAATCAGGGGTTATGCAGCAAGGCTAGGTGGGTAGCACCCAAGCAGGGTGAGGTCATTCCAGTCTAGATGTCCCTTTTTGTTTCGGCTTAGTGGGCGGTTGCTGATCCCAATCGCGGGGTGATCTCACTCGGGATTATCCAGTAAGGGGTAGTCTCGGCCTTGTGTTGCAAGGGAGCGGGCGTACTCCTCGGTACGGTGATCTAGGCCCCATACTGTGACAGGTGGTACCCCAGTGCTTAGTCATTAGTTGGAAATCCATTCCCCCTACGAGCCTTGTACGAGTTTTGTTTGTATTACCCACTCTGTGGCTAGTAGCTGGAATTTAATAAATGTAACTATTTCGGCTATTTTATAAGTATTTGTATATAGACCCTATTATAATATCAGAGGATTTCTATAAAAATTGTTTTAGCTATCGTAAGGTAAAAACCCGACATATTTATTTGTGGCGTGGTCTTACGAGATGCTTTTGTTTTCAAAAGGATTTTGAAACTTTAATAATCAATTGAGTGTGATTTTCTCACGCTGGTATTCCAGAATGACTCGGGTGTTATTTAACTGTAATGCCCGGGTCAGACCGATATTATAGGATACAGGATATGATGATGTGGAGCTCAGGAGACGAGCAGGATGACGTACGTACTCCCGTACTTGTATATCTATATATATCCCGCTGTGATTGAGTTAATGTGTATCCATTTGTATGTTGTTGTTGAGCTGTTGATTGATGTAATCTAATGATGTAATATATAAACAGTTATATTTGATTTTGTGTAAAGATCATTGATATATATATGTATATATATATTATTATATTTTATTCCGTTGCGATGGTTAGATTCTGTTGTTTTCTATTTTCTTCTTCTACCTCTTCTTCTCTAACCCAAATGGTTCGTATTTCTGTACAACTTGAGTTGATTTAGGTAGAATAGTGTTGACTCAAGGTGTACGGATTTGCCGGCTATTACAGTAAGTGATGCCCTAGAATGAGTAACTCGTTAGAAATAGGGTTAGTAGCACCCTAGAATGAGTTTGAGTGTATTATATATAAGAGTGCGTATTTGTTAATGATATAAAAATGTTTTGTATTGTGTTGTTTATTCTGTTGAGTGGCTTAAGAATTCTGATCGATGTGTTTGGCCAACGTAATCGACGAGGATTTCCTAAACACTCGAACAAGACCAATTTATATAGTACTGTTTTAAAATGGGTTAATGGAATAATTTTACTTAGAAATATATTTTATATATAAAAGAAAGGTTCTCCATAATTATTCTTGGTTGTGTTGGTTGTTAAGAGTGATAATATTCCATCATTATCGTCTAGGATTTGATCGGTCATGCTCCTCCATTTTTGAGAATTGACTATTATCCATAAATCTATCCTGAATCTCCCGTTTTGAAATCTGAATTGGATGAATAGGAATTCTGGGAACATTGAAACAAATTCCTTGTGAAATAAGTTTCATAATTTGAATATAAGGCATTCCTTGATGATGTTGAATTGAAATTTGATTTCTAACAGCATTTATTTAAAAAGAGAATTTGAATATTCCAGAATGAATATTTTAGAAATATAAAGATTGATTTGATTAAGTTTAAATGAATATTATTAAAAGGAAATTGGGAATATTTCAAAATAATATTTTGGAAATAAATTGAATGTATAAGTTGGTTGTAATTAAATGGGATTTTATAAAAGGAGTTCATTAAAAAGAAACTTAAATATTTCTGAAGTAAATACTTGAAAAATGATTATATAAGGAAGCTATCATATTTTCATAATAAAATATTTGAAAATGATTTCCACTAAAAGAGGATATCTTATAAATTTGATTTTTAATAAATGGAATTTTAATCCCGGCAATTTTGGCAAAATGGTTTTCGAGGTTTAAAGGGTTAACGATAGTAGTTGGAATATTTTCATGTTCTACGTAGGCAATTGCTGTTATTAGGACCTTGCTATATAATTGTTTAGATAGAACAATTTTTGATTCCATTCCAAAAGTATATTTATATTTACTATAAAGTAAAAATGTATATCACTATGTAAATGATTACCGAGGAAGGGAATAATAATTTATTTTAGATAGCCTTGGATCTTAAAAAGTTTTGATGTAACAATATTTGGAAATAGCTGGCTTAAATATATATCTAAGTATAAATACCTTTGAAAGGAATTTTATAGAAAAATGGGTATTTATTCGGATTTTGTTTGGGAAATAAATCTCGATTTGTTTTGTGTCGATCAAAATGATCTTCTAGGTGACGATCGGATGTTTGCTTAGGCAAACGGTATTGTGCACTTAGTAAATTATTCTCTTTGTCATGGTACGGTTGGAACGAGTTTGAACCCGACCGAATCCAAAGCAAAATGGAATTAGATATTTTATTAAAATATTTTGCTGAAAATATATTTATGATATTTTTTCGAATGTGTTTGTACAAAAGAAGTGATTTTTAGTTAACTAGTTCGAGTGGCTTGAAAATAACTAAAAAATGGATAAGAGATACGTTCGGATGGCAATTTTCTCCTGAGTATTATCCTTCTTGTAAGGAAATGCATGGTACTATTTGGTAGTACCCGGTTCCTTTATATACTTTTGGGGTTACTCGAGCTGTACGTACATACATACGTACGTACGTACGTACGTACGTACGTACATACATACATACATACATACATACATACATACATATATATATATGGATTAAATATACAGTATCATTCAAAAAAGTTTTTTAAATGGAAACTAGGTGTTTAAAATTCCTAAGTGAATTCAGAATAAGGATTTAAATCTAATACCTAGGTATACCCTTAGGGTATGTTAAATAATTTTATAAGTTTCACAACTTAAGCTTTGTTCTATGAAAATGTTTTTCATAAATAAATTGCTAATAATATAATTGGTATTGGAATAACCAATTAAACAAGTATGTAGAATGGACATAGATCATTTCCCTTTCTCATATGGTTCTCAACCGAATATTCGAGTACAAGGTTTTGAGGTGTTTTACACCGTTTCAAATAAGGATTTATTACTCGATTTTGAAGGTTAGCATTTGATGAGGGTTCTTGATATGGAACCAAGATTTTCTATCATAGCTGTAACTATGTAAGGAGAGCAGAGGTTCCTAATCAAGGAGCCTGCTCAGAGTCCGCACTGGAAATAGGATGAGTGATGCTGGTTTGGAAATAGAGTCATATATTCGAGTAGCGATTGAATCAGATTCTGCATATGAATGATCTATGGACATCATGCGGGATTATAAATAATATTAAATGTTCTTGCATTGGAATTTCGAGTTTAAAATTCTTTTTGAAGGGGGAAGAGTGTAACGATCTTTATTTTTAGGTCTTCAAATTTTAATATTTAATTTATTTAAATATTCAAATTTGAATTTAAATTGTGATAATTATTTATTTCAATCTGAGTCTTGATTTCCAATAACGTATTTTTAAGTTAATTTTTAGAATTTTTTCATAATTTTTAATTTGGGGAAATAAGAACATTTTCGTTTGACACATTTTACACCAAACGCTGGCATTTTGAGACTTCATAGAATTTAAGAACTTGTTTATTTTATTTTCATTTTGTGACCATGTAATATTGCTATACGCGATCATAATTCATTTTCTGTCGATCGCAACTTACAATTGGATACGATCCGATGGGATACGACACCGATATTTAATTTAAAATAAAATACAAGTATACACAGTACAAAACCTTACCTTCGGCCTCCATCTTGTTGCATTTCCTCTACCTAACAAGCTACTTTCCCTTTCATGTCCCCTTCCTTTTGTTTTCTTTTTCCCCTTGATTTTCGACATGGAAATGGATGAAGGGACATGTTAGTTTTGGTACAAAGAGGTAGAAACTCAACCTCACTGCATTTTAGACCCCTTGAATCCATTCTTTTCCACATTTTTTTACTCACAGTATGTTCAAAGAGAGTAACATTTCTCTCTACTTTCATTAAAAAATCCAAAGATATCAAATCCTTCACTTCTAGCTCTGACATCCAACTACAAAGTTTTCGCCTATGTCTACGTTATTTTTAAAAATTGACAGCATCCAATTCCATCGAATATCAATGGAGTAATTGCCAAAAATTATGAAGGTGGAAAAATATTCATGAAATAAAAAAAATTAAATTCTCACAATTCGCTAAGAATTGATCGACGCCATAGGCGTGTTGGGATCGTATGTGGATGTAGTATTTTTGGTGGGGTTTCGGCGTGATTCCACGTTGATGATTGACGTTGGTTGAAAGCTAGGGCCCAAGTTTAATTTCAATTGGTGCAGCGATTGACGTTTTGGTGATCACCATTGTGTTCGCGGAGGTGAGGCGGTCAAACGGAGAATTTTTGGAGGAATTCGACGTGATATTTTGTCGCGTTTTTACAAAGCCAAAACGCTAATTTCCGTTAGTTTGCACTTGGATTCTTCGCAGTCGAAATGTGAATGAAGGCACCGGAGGCAGAGATGCTGGTTGCGCTTGGAGGAGGATGGGAAGTGGGATGCGATGGTTGGATTTGATCAATGGATCGATGGGCTAGGATGTCGTGCACATGCATGAGGATGTGCACGTTTGCTTGTTGAATTCCAATCGAAGGAAGAAGGCACTGTAGCTCGTGGGTAGGATGGTTAGTGGGTTGGTCTTTGGCCCAAAAGGATTTTTAAGGTGAGAAATAACTATTTTATTTATTTAAATGTATATTAAAAGCTTGATAACTTGTAAATGGAATATCTCGACCACTTTAAACCTAATAGACCTGATTCTTTTTGCATTTTACTCGTATGAACGAGTACAACATTATAGTGGAATTTTTTGATGGCTTTGGAAGTGTAAAATTTTATTATATATTTAAATGAACGAGATTTAAATCATGTTATTTTAACAATAACGTCGTTTAAATTTATATACATTAAGTAGTTATGTTTATTTGGCTAAATAAATATTGTTGATTTAAATATAATATGGTATATTGGACATTTTAATAAACACCATCCGCTAATTAAATCAATTGGACCCTTATTTAGGAGAATGAATCACCGTTCTTCTACTATTAACGGAATATGTCAAATTTGGACATTTACTTACCAGAAATAAATCGCTTTTTGCCATTACATTAGTGTGGACACTTAATTACATTCCCATTGGTTAGTTGGATAAGTGTTGTACTAACAATTAAATATTAATGGTGAGTTTAATTTACGTATTTGATGTTATGTAAATATTGGAAGTATAACTTAGATAGTTATTGGAATTACTGGTGACCAGATTAAGTACCATTAGAGTTACTAAGCCTCTTTCCAAATTCAGAAGTTGACTTTTAAACCCTAGTTAATTTAAGGATGATTATTATATATTAATGATATTTTAAAGATAATTGATAATTATTTAATAATGATTTAAAATGAATTATTTTATGATTCTTAAAAGTTATTTAAAAGTAGTTAATTATTGTTTCAAAGTTTTTAAGTTATTTAAATTGTGACGCCCCACCTCTATACCCACTCTAGCCAAGGACACTATGGTGTAATGCCGTCAACTAGCACGGAGAATAAGGCTGTTGAGGAGCGACCATCCGTGTAATTGCTTCGTGCGAGCACCGTTATGTCAGATAGTACAACATGCATGTGGTTTCAGGAGGAAATCCGATATACCGATACAAACTCAAAGCTACTACACAGTGGCTATATATATTCTTCGGAAACAAATATAGAAATAAACATAACACAAATCAGTCACAGACATCCAAATCACAAAGGCGGAAATAGATATGAATATAACACTTGAAAGTGTACATCAGAGTAGTGGGCAAACAAGATCACACTATGACAAAAGAATAGTTACAAGTGCTAGACAAAAGAATATGGATACATCCATGAGTCTATATCTCAAATGTACACAACAAAAACTACTAATCTAAGTAGTTAGCCAAAAGTCAGGGTGATAATCCCAGATGTGAAGTCAAGCAGAAGCACCTGCAACATCTCGGTCTGACCCGAGTATTATTTAATAAGAAAATAATAAACGGATCAGACTAGCTATAAATACCAGATAAAATGATATAAAATAAGAGATATGACATAAACCTATGATAACCATAAAGTCGTACTGTGAAAAGTATGTAATTGAAAATCAACAAGAGATTAATCAATATCACAAGAATCTTCTCAAAGATGAAGAGGAATGTCATACTCTATATTTTTATTCTCCAAGCCATAAATATTGACAATTATATCAATGCCAATCACAAAAGTTAATGACACACAAGTTCACCAATGCATAAATATTGATAAAACTTATCAAATGTCAATCACGAAAATTGGTGAAACACAAATTCTAGAAATCATCAATGGAAATCAAGAAATCACAAAAAGGGGGAGGCCTATCACAAAACGGGAGCATGAAAACTCACCAACATGTGTATCACAAAACGGAACGCTATTCCATGGTTGCTAACCATTAATTTTGAGCCGAAGCTCCACAAAACGGTCCAGAGAACCATGGGTCACTATGCCACCAATTTTAGCCGAAGCTCCACAGAAACGGGGTTTAGTCTCCCTCGTAGACAAAGAGACATCGCACATTGCTAGTCTAAATCATAAAATGATCCTCATCGATCATCAAGAAGTGTCAATTACACTAAGCTAGTAAATATATGAGCTTAGCTTCATGTCCCATAACCACTAGCTTAACTTAAATATTTATGAAAAAGTTGTAGATCTCCACTAGAAAATTGTCACAAGAGATTCAATCGAACAAGTCTAAGAATTAACCGATGAAGTAAATGCAAGCGTTTCATACCACTTGTTTTACTAAGTCGTTTAATTAGATTTCTCATACGAGTGAGGTAAAGGTTTGTATATGCTAGTAGATTGGAAAACGGTTTAAGAAACGAGCTTTGTAATAAAATAGTGCTGAAATCGTTTTAATGGAAGAGTTTTGATATTTACTACTAGTATAGAAAACATTTATATTTTTAAAGTGACAAATCACAAAAATGATTGTAGAAACAATCAATCACCAAAATTCACATTCGAAGACGTGAATTGAATCCAAAGAAATCGATACCGAATCCATCAAGGTGGATGTTACAAAAATCCTGAAGAAAATGTTATCAAAGTCGATATAAGTGATAAGAACAAAAGGGAATCAACACAAATCGATTAAATTTGAAAACTCAAGCTAAATAGGGAAAATAGAGCCCAGACAGCAGATTCAGACGTCTGAAATCAAGGATTTAGACGTCTGAATCTGGAAAAATAAATGTTTTCCAGAACACAATTCAGACGTCTGAACCCTGAATTTCAAACGTCTGAAATAGGCATTTTTTAGCCTATTTCCTTTCTGGATGCTCACAAGGAAATTCAGACGTCTGGGATTTATATTCAGACGTCTGAATACCGGGGAATAAAAATTCCCAGTATAATATTCAGACGTCTGAATATCTTGTTTCAGACGTCTGAAACTGTGGTTCAGGGCATTCCCTGAACCTCGACCTAAAAATGGCCAAATGAATATCGAAAGTGATCGGACAAGCAAATGACGACGAAGGATTTACGCCACGCGACAACCCATCCTTAACGGCTCTTCGATACACCTCAAATATCAATGTCCAAAAATCCATAATAGGATTTTCATAGATTTTGATTTCAAAACATCAAAAATTGGAATATACACCAAATTAATCCAAACCAAAATCAATTACACAAGAATAAGTGTTAGGAATTCATACCTAATAATCGAAGATAATTATAGACTAAGATGTGAGATAAAAATCTCACCTTTGAACCCAAAACTATGAAGAAGATGCTATGGAGCAATGACAAGAACAATCACTCTTTAATTCCAACCCAACAAGCTTGAATCTAAGCTAAAAAATGAAACATTTCCTAAATTTGGTTTAGGAATTTCTGAAATTGGTAAGAGAATGAGTTGGAGAAGGAGAAGAGGAGGCTTACCAAAGCTGCTTCTATTGATTTGGAGCTAGAACTTGATTTGTAGATGGAAACTAGGGCTTGGAGTTTTAATTTCCCATTCCTTTCTCCATTGTTGCTAAAGCTTGAGTATTAGGAAATAGAAATGAAGTAATGAAGAGAAGAGGGGTGAAGCTAGGATCTAATGGACTGAAACAAAACCAAAGCCCTAAGTGAAAAAGTAGCAAAATTCCACTAACTCCAAACATATCAAAGTTTATACTCAAAAAGATCGCAAACGTCGTTTCGAAGTCAATGGGGGTGGTCTCGAGTCCTAATTTGACTGTTTGCAAAAAGTAGCTTTTCAGACTAAAATCCGACTAACGATGAAATATTGAAATAAAATATTTAAACATTCAATCGTAAAATATGCGGGTTGTTACAGACTCCCCTCCTTAAAGAAATTGCGTCCTCGCCGTCACAAGGAATAAATGAACAAAAATTAACAACCATAAAAGCATATAAACACAAAAAGAAGAAATTTTTAAAATAAAAAGTTCACCTCAAATAGCACGAGAAAGTAAGTCCGGATGCAAGAGCAATCCTTAGGATTTGAGGACCGTTGAACTTTCACAAGCGTGACATCTTTATTTCGAAGGCGTTTAACCTCCTAAGCAATAATACGAATAGGATGTTGCTCATAAGTTAAATTAGGAGAAACTTCAATTTCTTCCATAATACCGGGCTCAAGAATAGAATCGGAATCTCGAAGGCATTTCTGTAATTGAGAAACGTGAACATGTCATGAATAGCAGAAAACTGAGCCGGTAATGAAAGACGATAAGCCACGGAACTAGTACGTTCGGTGATGGGAAATGGACCAATATATCGAGGTGCTAACGTTCCCGATCGACTGAAACGCACAACACCCTTCATAGGTGAAACACGAACAAACACAAAATCTCCCACAGAAAATTCTAATTTCCTTCTTCGGTTATCGCCATAGGATTTTTGCCTGCTTTGAGCTTCTTTCATCCTATGACGAATGAGATCAATCTTTTCTGTGGAATCACGAATAAAGTCTGGACCTAAAACCAGCTTCTCACCGGCCTCATGCCAACAAGAAGGAGATCCGCATGGCCTTCCATAGAGTGCCTCGAAAGGTGCCATACCTATACTAGATTGGAAGCTATTATTATAGGAAAACTCAACAAGAGAAATATGATCTTCCCAACTTCCACCAAAATCAAGGACACATGCACGAAGAAGATCTTCAAGAGTTTGATTCACACGCTCGGTTTGTCCGTCGGACTGAGGATGATAAGCGGTGCTAAAATTAAGCTTCGTTCTCAAAGCTTTTTGAAGACTCTTTCAAAATCCACTAGTAAACAATGGATCACAATCACTAACAATAGAAGTAGGAACTCCATGTAATTTAATAATCTCTTTAATAAAGAGTTTGGCCAAAAGAGGAACGGTCCGGTTAGACCGAACGGGAATAAAATTGGCAGATTTAGTAAGTCTATCAACTATCACCCATAAGCTATCATGACCCGAACGAGAACGGGGAAGGCCGTCAATAAAATCCATGGAAATTTGATCCCACTTCCAAATTAGAATTTCTAACGGTTGCAATAACCCACCGGCCCTTTGGTGTTCGGCCTTGACAATTTGGGAAGTCATGCAACACTTAACAAAGTTAGCAATATCAGATTTCATTCCCTCCCAATAATAAAGTCGCTTCATGTCCGCGTACATTTTACTACTACCGGGATGAATGGTAAATTTTGAACGATGAGAATCTTCTAAAATGTCTTTACAAAGATTACTGATATTTGGCACGATAAGTCTACCAAATTTTCGAATACCGCCACGAGAATCAATATCAAAGTCTTTCAAACCTTCAATATCAATTTTATCCCTAAAATTTTGGCTAAGAAGATCCAATTCGGGATCTAGCTTTTGAGCTTCAAGAATGCGATCTAAAAGAGAAGGATGAGCCTCAAGGCTACATAAAACAAGAGATGAACATAAATCGAAAACACAATCTCGAATTTCACAAGTGGATAGAATTCCGAGATCATTCCATTCGGATATCATCATAGAAACAACCGCTTGTTGCGTACGACTAAGTGCATTGGCAAAACGATTTCCCTTTCCGGGAGTATAAAGAATATCAAGATCATAAGAAGCAAGAAATTCGAGCCAACGTTGTTGACGCAAATTAAGTTTCTTTTGAGAAAATAGATACTTCAAAGATTTATGATCGGTGTAAAGAATAAATTTTTCTCCTAAAAGATAATGACGCCAAATACGAAAGGCAAAAACAATAGCCGCGAGCTCTAAATCATGAGTGGCATACCTAGTCTCGGCTGGCTTCAATTGCCAAGAAGCATAAGCAATAACACGTTTTCTTTGCATAAGAACGGCACCCAAAACAACGTGACTAGCATCGGTATAAACAATAAAATCTTGATTCCCCTCGAGAATAACAAGAATAGGAACATCAGAAAGGAGTTCTTTTAATTTCTGAAAAGAAGCTTCACATTTGTCCGACCAAAAGTAGTTAACTCCCTTCTTTGTCAAACTAGTAAGAGGCACAGAGATTTTGGAAAAGTCCTTTATGAAACGGCGGTAATAACCTGCCAATCCAAGAAAACTACGGATTTCCGTCACACTCTCCGGTCTCTTTCAATTTTGAATCACTTCAATCTTTGAAGGATCCACGGAAATTCCGGACTCGGAAATAATATGCCCGAGAAACTTCACACGAGATTGCCAAAAGTGGCATTTATAAAATGTTGCTTTCAATTGATTGCTTCTAAGAGTTTCCAACACAATCTGAAGATGCTTTTCGTGCTTCTCCTCCGTTTTAGAATACACAAGAATATCATCTATAAAGATGAGAACAAATCGATCGAGGAAATCTTTGAAAACTCGATTCATAAGGTCAATGAAATAAGCCGGAGCATTCGTTAAACCAAATAGCATAACAAGCCATTCA
Organism: Allium cepa; assembly: GCA_030765085.1. NCBI lineage: Eukaryota > Viridiplantae > Streptophyta > Magnoliopsida > Asparagales > Amaryllidaceae > Allium > Allium cepa. The sequence goes on along the minus strand of CM060930.1, from coordinate 52,555,150 downwards.
TAAGATCCATAACGAGTACGGAACGATGTCAAAGGAATGCTATCCTCTGCAATACGAAGCTGATGAAAACCGGTCGCCAAGTCCAATTGTGAAATGACTTTAGCACCACTAAGTTGATCGAATAGATCATCAATCCGAGGTAAATGATATTTATTATTGATAGTAAGATCATTAAGCTTGCGGTAGTCAACGCAAAGCCTAAGTGTACCATCGGATTTCTTCACGAAAATAGCCGAAGCTCCCCAAGGCGAGGAACTAGAGCGAATAAATTGCTTCGTCTCCAATTCGGATAATTGTTTGCGCATCTCCTCATTTTCCTTATTGGACATGCGATAAGGAGGATGAGTGATAGGTTGAGCTCCAGGGATGAGATTAATTTTAAACTCAATTGCTCGCTTAGGTAGCAATCCTAAAACGGGCTCAAATATGTCGGAAAATTCACGAACAACGTGAATAAGAGAAATGACATCTTCCTCATCATCATTATCGTCATCATGAGGATTTAAAGAATATAAAGATACTGTCAAGACGAAATCCGAATCTTTAAGAACAATATAAATCTGCTTAACAGATTGAGGATGTCGAAGATGAACAGTCCGCTCAGGACATAGATATGAGCTTCATAACGGTTAAGCCAATCCATTCCCAAAATCATTCCAAAGCCTAAGTAACGCATGACATGCAAATCGGCTTGGAAAGAAAAACCACATAAAACAATCTCGACATCTTTACAAAGTAAACTAAGTGTTGCGGATCCACCAACCGGATTCGCGATTCTCAAAGAAGTCATTAAAGCAACAACACTTAAAGAAAAAGTATCAACAAGTTCTTTTGATATAAAAGAATGGGACGCACCCGTGTTAAAAATAACTCGAATAGGATGATCACGAAATAAAATAATGCCATCAAGGATAGAATGAGAAATACCTTGACCATGATAAGTGTTGCTAGGGGCTTGAGCAACATTAAGCTTTCCCTCCTTCTTGCCTTAAAGTTTGGGACAAGAAGATAAATAATGATCCGGGATTTTGCAATCGCGACAAGCACGGGGCTTTGAACACTTGTTCGCATAATGGTTCTTAGAACCACAATTGTAGCATTGCCCACTACTGTGGGCAGAAGTCTTTGCCACCAGAGTTGCATGCTTCCCATTCTTATTGGGATAAGGACCTTTGAATTTAATAGGCCTTTTCTTGTTGTTGTTGTTGAATTTTGGTTTGGCACCCCCAACTTCAACATCACTTTCTTTATCTTCCTCTTCAAGTCGAAGAGCGATATCAACGAGTTGATCAAAAGAAACTTCTAACTTTAGAAGTAATGGCTTCTTGAGATTTTTATTCAAGCCATAAACAAATCTTTGGTTCTTCTTCAATGGGGTGTTTATATATTCGACCCCGTATTTAGAAAGTGACTCGAATGATGCAACATAGTCTGCCATGGAGGATTCACCTTGAACAAGGTCTATAAAACGGCGAGCCAAAGTCACCTTCTCAGCTTCTGGCACAAATTTCAATTCGAATTGTTCCCGGAATTTCTCCCAAGTAAGATCCGCTTCAATAATTTCAGAAATAAGAAGCTCATACCAATCTAATGCTCTTTCTTGGAGCATACTTGAAGCCACTTGGACACAGTGAAGATCAATTAGATTCATGCGAGAAAAGATGCGATCGCATGCTCTTAGACAAGCTTGGGCTTCAATAATAGTTTCAGAACCTTTAAATGGCCTCCCACCCAAGTTGGTATAATCGTTGCACAAGCGTGCAAATTCAGACTCAGGGTGAGTAGGTTCCGGATTAGAACCGGCTGCTTGAGCATTCTTTACTAGATCAAGAAGCTGCCGGGAAAACATAAAAACTCCATCCTGGGGAGTAGCACTAGATTGACCGGCGCTGGGATGACCTGGTCTAACCATTTCTCTTCCTTAAGAAAGAGAAGGAAGAAGAAAAAGATTATTCACAAATTGAATATCGAACATTAATGATTGTTAAAACAAGGAATCATAAAGGAAAATAGGATAGAACGGTACGAAGACACTAATTAAATCCTAAGGCACGACTCCTAAGATGGACTTAGGATGATGATTCTCTACATTGTTCCAAAGTTTGGCTCTGATACCAAGCTATGACGCCCCACCTCTATACCCATTCCAGCCAGGGACACTACGGTGTAATGCCGTCAACTAGCGTGGAGAATAAGGCTGTTGAGGAGCGACCATCCGTGTAATTGCTTCGTGCGAGCACCATTATGTCAGATAGTACAACATGCATTTAGTTTCAGGAGGAAATCCGACATACCGATACAAACTCAAAGCTACTACACAGTGGCTATATATATTCTTCGGAAACAAATATAGAAATAAACATAACACAAATCAGTCACAGACATCCATATCACAAAGGCGGAAATAGATATGAATATAACAATTGAAAGTGTACATCAGAGTAGTGGTCAAACAAGATCACACTATCACAAAAGAATAGTTACAAGTGCTAGAAAAAAGATTATGGATACATTCATGAGTCTATATCTCAAATGTATACAACAAAAACTACTAATCTAAGTAGTTAGCCAAAAGTCAGGGCGATAATCCCAGATGTGAAGTCAAGGAGAAGCACCTGTAACATCTCATTCTGACCCGAGTATTATTTAATAAGAAAATAATAAATGGATCAGACTAGCTATAAATATCAGATAAAATGATATAAAATAAGAGATATGACATAAACCTATGATAACCATAAAGCCATACTGTGAAAAGTATGTAATTGAAAATCAATAAGAGATTAATCAATATCACAAGAATCTTCTCAAAGATAAAGAGGAATGTCATACTCTATATTTTTATTCTCGAAACCATAAATATTGACAAATATATCAATACCAATCACAAAAGTTAATGACACACAAGTTCACCAATGCACAAATATTGATAAAACTTATCAAATGTAAATCACGAAAATTGGTGAAACACAAATTCTAGAAATCATCAATGGAAATCCAGAAATCACAAAAAGGGTGAGGCCTATCACAGAACGGGAGCATGAAAACTCACCAACACGTGTATCACAAATCAGAACGCTATTCCATGGTTGCTAACCATTGATTTTGAGCCGAAGCTCCACAAAACGGTCCGAAGACCATGGGTCGCTACACCACCAATTTGAGCTGAAGCTCCACAGAAACGGGGTTTAGTCTCCCTCGTAGACAAAGAGACATCGCACATTGCTAGTCTAAATCACAAAATGATCAACATCGATCATCAAGAAGTCTCAATTACACCAAGCTAGTAAATATATGAGCTTATCTTTATGTCCCATAACCACTAGCTTAACTTAAACATTTACGAACAAGTTGTAGATCTCCACTAGAAAATTGTCACAAGAGATTCAATCGAACAAGTCTAAGAATTAACCGACGAAGTAAATGCAAGCGTTTCATACCACTTGTTTTACTAAGTCGTTTAATTAGATTTCTCATACGAGTGAGGTAAAGGTTTGTTAATACTAGTAGATTGGAAAACGGTTTAAGAAACGAGCTTTGTAATAAAATAATGTTGAAATCGTTTTAATGGAAGAGTTTTGATATTTACTACTAGTATAGAAAACCTTTATATCACAAAAATGATTGTAGAAACAATCAATCACCAAAATTCACATTCGAAGATGTGAATTGAATCCAAAGAAATCGATACCGAATCCATCAAGGTGGATGTTACAAAAATCCTGAAGAAAATGTCATCAAAGTCGATATAAGTGATAACAACAAAAGGAAATCAACACATATCGATTAAATTTGGAAAATCAAGCTAAATAGGCAAAATAGAGCCCAGACCGTAGATTCAGACGTCTGAAATCAAGGATTCGGACGTCTGAATCTGGAAAAATAAATGTTTTCCAGAACACAATTCAGACGTCCGAACCCTGAATTTCAGACGTCAGAAATAGGCATTTTTAGCCTATTTCCTTTCTGGATGCTCACAAGGAAATTCAGACGTCTGGGATTTATATTCAGACGTCTGAATAATGGGGAATAAAAATTTCCAGTATAATATTCAGACGTTTGAATATCTTGTTTCAGACGTCTGAAACTGTGGTTCAGGGCATTCCCTGAACCTCGACCCAAAATGGCCAAATGAATATCGGAAGCGATCGGACGAGCAAATGATGACTAAGGATTTACGCCACGCGACAACCCAGCCTTAACGGCTCTTCGATACGCCTCAAATATCAATGTCCAAATATCCATAATAGGATTTTCATAGATTTTGATTTCAAAACACCAAAAATTGGAATATACACCAAATTAATCCAAACCAAAATCAGTTACACAAGAATAAGTGTTAGGAATTCATACCTAACAATTGAAGATAATTATAGACTAAGATGTGAGATAGAAATCTCACATTTGAACCCAAAACTATGAAGAAGAAGCTATAGAGCAATGACAAGAACAATCACTCTTCAATTCCAACCCAACAAGCTTGAATCTAAGCTAAAAAGAGAATCATTTCCTAAATTAGGTTTAGGAATTTCTGAAATTGGTAAGAGAATGAGTTGGAGAAGGAGAAGAGGAGGCTTACCAAAGCTTCTTCTATTGATTTGGAGCTAGAACTTGATTTGTAGATGGAAACTAGGGCTTGGAGTTTTAATTTCACATTCCTCTCTCCATTGTTGCTATAGCTTGAGTATTAGGAAATAGAAATGAAGTAATGAAGAGAAGAGAGGTGAAGCTAGGGTCTAATGGGATGAAACAAAACCAAAGGCCTAAGTGAAAAAGTAGCAAAATTCCACTAACTCCAAACATATCAAAGTTTATACTCAAAAAGATCGCAAACGTTATTTCGAACTCAATGGGGGTGGTCTCGAGTCCTAATTTGACTGTTTGCAAAAAGTAGCTTTTCAGACTAAAATCCGACTAACGATGAAATATTGAAATAAAATATTTAAACATTCAATCGTAAAATATGCGGGTTCTTACATAAATTGTCTAAAAGTATATTTTAATTATAACTTAAAGTTATCTTTAATGATTTGATTTAAAGTTAATTATTATTTAAGAATTAATTAGTATTGAATATTATATTTCAAGAATAATTTGCTCAAACATTAATATTGTTTTAAAAATAATATATTATAATAAGATTTTATAAAAGAGTATTTTCCTAAATTAAACTTGAAAATTTATATAGAAACTTTATAAGCATTATTTTGAGACATTTGTTGAAATAAAAGATTTCGAGAAGTTATGGTATTTTTTCATAGCGTAATTCAAGGGCAAAGATTGCCTACAGTTTGGGATGTTTTCGCTGGGATAGCGACGTAATTGTGCAAACTTCGATCTATGATTGATTGCATGGTGGAAATCAAAAGGTAGAGATTGCCTAAGTTAAGTTTGGTTCTTTGGGATAGAGACGTAACCATTAAGCCGCGATCCATGTTCGATACCGAAGATAATTTCTATATTTATTTTTAAAATAGTTTCGAGTATTTTTGGGGAAAAAATGATTTGTGGATATACTTATTTCGGTGAATGAGGCTTAGTGATTTCAGTGGAAATGTAATATTTGGTTGAATGTTTGTTTATTTGATAGTTAAATAACCGACTATCAAAACTTGGCCAAAATATATACAATCCTTCTTAATTTTGGTGGTACGGAATTATTTCCTACTTAACACCAAAGGATTTTAACTTTGGAAATATCTATGGAAAACACGAGAATTATATGGTACAGTTACCATTGGGTTGCTATAATGTACGTATAAGCTTGTGGATCTTCTAGGACAAGTGCTAAGGAGATCTGTCCACTTAAATGGTTAGATGGTGATCCCTGATCTTATGCGTTGTCTGATTATTTTCTAAAGAACCGATCTTGAGCATTCGGGAAATCAATGAATTATTTTTGGAGCACCCAGAAAATGGAGAGTGTACTCATAAGTGATGACTTAGGACCCATGACCTACTACGAAACCATATACGGTTAAATGAAGGAGATGCAATATGTTTTGAGATGTTTAAATCCATATATGGTTCTGTGAGATTAAGAAATCTATCGAGATGTGGAATTTAGGTGTGATTTCGTGACCTGTTAAAGGTGTGGGAGTCCACGTGGGATTCCATAATCTATTTTGGAGATGGTGCGTAAGATGGAATGTCGGACGTAGCCTCATCAGTGGAAATGACTAAAACCAGAGATATAACCATGAGGCCTAACTAATCCATGAGGGTGTAGTCATCTCTCTTTTAACAATTCCCTATCGTTTATTTTATGCATGCTAGGAGCGATGCACTCGGCCTAGGTGTTCAATTATGTATTTCCTATGTACCCCGGCTAGATAGGTATTGACTGTTGGAAGGATAACTCTGATCCTTATGTAGGAGGACCCTTTTCGAAGCACCGAGGGCACCTCCATGGAAGCCCTACACAATTAGCGAACAAGTGTTATCCCATTTTTGGTCAAAACTGGAATATCAATGTTGTGTGCATTTCCACCACGACCGAACCAAGAAGAAGCAGCCAGCAAGCGTATATAAGTCTAGGATTTCACTCAAGGTTCAAATATAAAAGTTCATTCGGTGAAACAATGCGAGAGTCCATTCGGCACTCCAACACTCAAGCCCATTCGGCAGTATGAAACAAGATCTCATTTGGCATTCGAAATACCATAGCTCATCCGGCATTACCAATGCCGAGATTCATCCGGCATTCCCAATGTCGAAGTCCATTCGGCATTCCCAACTCCGCTACCAAGCCAACCTCTACTCCAAGCACCCTGCTGAACCAAACTACTCCATGTACATGCCGATCCAACCTTCTCCCCACGCCTAGCCAAACCAACCTCCACCCTCCACTACCGGACCAGGAATCAACGAAGCCACCACCGGACCACGCCATACCGGACCAGACGCGACCGGACCAATCCCCTTCATACACCACCGGTCCAAGACCACGCCGAACCAACCTCCTTTCCTCTACCACCGAATCAAGCTACGCTTCCACCACCGAGTCAACGCTTCCAACAAATACCGAACCAAGCTCTGCCGAACCAGATGCGCCAGGCCAGATTGCTTCAGCCCAGGCCCACCAGCAGCTATATACATCCAAGACCCCTGCCCCCAATGTGACGATCGCCCATGACTCCCGCACGGAAACAAGGGAATGGTGCGCTGAAAGTGTGCCAGGCAGCCATGGACGATGGTCAGGGTAGAATAAACATCGCAGAATCTCTATCATAGAACTCACAGCGCATGGATCAAATACAATAGAGAAAAATATATATAGTGAAGCTCCAAAACAGAATATCATCATAGACATCATAGTGGTTTGATACAATCATCTGAAAGTTAGTACAATCATGCCTCACTACAAACACTCGGAGTAACAACAAAACAGCGGAAATATCCAGTACATAGAATATGAAAATAATATGTAAAAGCCTCCTGCTCGTCTTCGCCATCTGCATCGTCAATCACTAAGGTCAGCACCTGCCACCTGTCACTTAGTCTGCCCATCCCAAAACATGGATGAACAGCCCAAGGTAATAAGAGGAGACATAAAACCTTGAGTCAGACAAAGTCCTAGTGAGCAGTAAATCAACAATCAAACATACCAAAGGAACATAAAGGATAAAAGGAATAGGAACTCAAATCATCCCACTTCACCTCTTTCTACAGTGATAGCCCCCAGACACACACTAATAAGAAGCAAGCATAGCAACAGGTAACTAAAGTAAAGCGATAATCACTCGAGTCAAGGTCGATATTTTCCAAATACAAACCCCCAAGGCCTAAACCAAGATCAGATAAGCACCCAGAAAACACCGCTCTTGAGATCGAATGATGATATAACCAACATCCATGACTCTGGCTATCACTGTTATCATTGCCTTGATTTCATCGTTAGTTGAATGAACGGCACATTCTTTCATCCGTCAGCCAAGGGCTAATGGTAACCCCGGTTCTAGACATAACTCCGCACGTCATCGTGACCCGTGCCTAGGATATCAATGCTGCCCAGAATACTAGCACGTCATCGTGACCCGTGCCTGGGATATCAATGCCGCCCAACATACTCTTGCTTTGAGCATGCTAGAACCTTCAACAACGATGAAGTCTTAGCCTCCTAGTCATCCTCCTCGACGACTATTCCCATACTAGCTCAAGCACCTCTCAAGCCATCCATTATCCATCAAAACTCGAACCATTTCACCGAGTTAACATCATGCTTGGAATGATCCCGCCTGGACTAGACCAAGACTATCTCATATCATACTTTGCTTCATCGCATCTTAGCAAAGTCCATATCATGCTTCGCCTCATCATATCACGGCAAAGTCCATCATCATCATACTTTGCTTCCTCGTATCATCGCAAAGTCCTCGAATCCATCCATATGAGCTTCCTCATCCGCTTCATATGCCACAAGCAGCTTTCACCATTAAAGAGCCTTTCCACTTAGCTTTTGAATCATCTTCGACCATCTTGTTCCAAATCAACTACTAGCTAACTTGAAACAATCAAATCAATCATACATTCAAACAATCAATCATTCAAACAAGATCTAATAAGCAATATTAACTATAATGGCAATTTCGTAAATAAACGAGTGAAAGTCTATCATACATGAATTATGGATTTCTAGCATAGATCTATCAAATATAAAACATGGGTTTTGTTCCTATATCTCGATAAATGAACTTGTATAGGTAAACATCTTCATAAACAATGGATCTACATGCAGACTTAAGAGAAATGCGAGAAATCACTATCTTTAACACATAAACGAACCACCACTCCAATATACTCCTTTGGATCCGTGTGAGAGATAACTACCACTCACCGAATCACCCAAACACTTCAAAAACTAATCACTTCAGATCTGGACAGCAAGGATTCAAGCTCGATTTGTTGAAATCTCGCTTGAAATGGTGAAATCTAGCTTCGTCGGAAGAAGATCTTCAACTTTGGCTCTTCGATCTTCGATCTTGATCTTCGATCTTGGATGGATGTTAGCACTTGATCAAAGCGGAGAAATGAAGTGAAGAAATGTTGTAGTCGAGCTCTAAAAATGGCAGCACTTTGTTGCTTCAAAATCCGGTGCCAAAAAGTGAGCCAAACTCCTCTATTTATAGGCTGATTTCACCCTTAGGTCGTTGCCCAGTTTTAGGTCGTTGCCGACCTAAAGATCCCCGACCTAACTTAGGTTGTTTACGACCTAAGTCTCAATAGTACATGCAACCTAAAACACAGCCGCCTTCCTTAACTCGAACCAACGACCTACGACTTATCCAAACACACAAGGTCTCACGACCTAACTCCTATGCGACCTAACAAACAAGGCCGACTTAGCACGCACATGCACTTACACGACCTACCTAGCTGCCGACTTAAAAGCTTACGACCTAACCTAGTCACGACCTATCGAGCAGCACGAGTTACGACTCATCAGCTTACGACCTAACAATGCTACGACATAAAACATGACGACTTAACTACCAGGCCATAACTCGTCTACGACCTAACTTCCTTAGGCCGTTCCAAAACTCCACCGACCTAACTATCATACGACCTAACCCCTTAGGTCGTCAACCCTTAACTCGTCCCAAATCACTAAGTCGTCTAACCTTTAGGTCGTCTATTACTATAGGTCGTCTACGACTTAAGACTCTAGTAACTCCCAAACTCGTTAACTCTTAGGTCGTTACCTCTATAGGTCGCTCTATCACCCTAACTCGTATACGACCTATCACTTAACTTGTGCCAACTTCTATAACTCATAATACTACTAGGTCGCTCAGAAACCCATAACTCGTAACCTCTATAACTCGGCAACTCTTATAACTCGTTAACGACCTAACACACTAACTCGTACACGACTCATCTCTTAACTCGTTAGTTCCTCTAACTCAACCTAACTTCCACACGGGTCAATTCCTTACGAGTTAAATTCATACGACTTAGGCTAAAGATGCCTTAAACAACACTAACGACCTAATAATTCTACGATCTATCGATACGTAAAAAAAAATACGGGTCGTTACATTCTCTCCCCCTTAGGAATTTCGCCCCCGAAATTCCAAACAAACAAGGGCAACCAAAACTATTCTGCATGCCTACCATCCATAGCAATCAACAAACCATGCATCCAATTACTAGCCTAGCATGCAGAATTCTAAAATTAGAATCAAGCTACAAATTCATGAGATGCCACGACACCTTAGGGCCATACCTCGAAGAGTTCAGGATGAGCTTCCTTCATCCTCTTTTCCTCCTCCCATGTACAGTCGTTAACATCGTCACTCCAATGTATCTTGAGCAACGTAATCGTCTTCCTCCTAAGCTGTTTCGTGTCGGTTTCTACAACACGAAACGGCTTACGAGGTCTCGTAACAACTGGATCAACCTCCAAATCTTCACAGCTATCGGCAGAAACCACTGTATTCGAGTCGTGCACATACTTCCGCAGATATGATACATGAAAAACATTGTGCACACCCGACATCTTTTCCGGTAACTCCAATCTATAAGCGAGCTTTCCAATTCGCTCGATAATCGGGAATGGTCCAACAAATCTCGGAGTCAATTTTCCTTTCTTCCCGAATCGAATAACATTCTTCAGAGGAGAAATCTTCACAAAAACCATATCACCTACGTCGAATTGCAAATCTTTTCGACGCTTATCGGCATAACTCTTCTGACGGTCTTGGGCTGCCTTCATTCGTTGCCGAATGATCTCTATACAATCCGAAGTCTGACGAATCATCTCAGGCCCAAGTATCAGCTTTTCTCCAGTTTCCAACCAACATGTTGGAGAGTTACACGGTCTTCCATACAGTGCCTCATATGGTGCCATACCAATACTTGACTGGTAATTGTTATTATACGCAAATTCCACCAAATGAAGATGATCTTCCCATGATCCTCCGAAATCCAAAACACATGCCCTAAGAAGATCTTCCAAAACTCGGTTGACTCTCTCAGTCTGACCATCTGTTTGAGGATGATAAGCTGTACTCAAACATAACTCGGTTCCCAAAACCTCCTGGAAGCTCTTCCAAAATCCACTAGTGAACAATGGGTCTCGATCACTCACTATACTCTTCGGAATACCATGGAATCGAACTATCCACTTAACATACAATTCAGCCAACTTCGATGCAGTCCTAGTTGATCGAACAGGAATAAATCTTGCACTCTTGGTCAAACGATCTACAATGACCCAAATCCCTTCATTTCCCGCTCTCGTTCTAGGTAAACCATCGATAAAATCCATCGATATCTGCTCCCACTTCCATGTAGGAACTTCTAATGGCTGAAGCAACCCACTGGGCTTCTTCTGCTCTGCTTTAACCATCTGGCAGTTCATGCACTTGGAAATAAAATTTCCAACATCCTTCTTCATACCTTCCCAGTAATAGGTTCTCTTCATATCCCGATACATCTTATTTCCACCTGGATGAATTGTCAACTTCGAGTGATGACTTTCCCTTAGAACTTCATCTCTCAATTCATCGATATCGGGAACAACCAGTCGTCCTTGCTTGCGAAGCCAACCCTCTTGATCGACCTCGAATCCTTTATCCTTCTCTGGTTCCAATCCAGATTCCAAATCACGGATAATCTTGACAAGCTTATCGTCTCGCTTTTGGCTCTCGCCAATCCTTTCGACAAGAGTAGGCCTTATCGATAAGTTTGCCAACATTTCAGGTTCCAATTCACATCTAGGCCTGAAATCAAATCCAGCCAAATACTCGAGACTCTTCCATTCCGAAAACATGACTCCCAATCCCGCGTGTCTTCGACTCAACGCATCAGCTACTGCGTTACCTTTTCCCGGAGTATAAGCTATACCAAAATCATATGATGCTAAAAACTCTAGCCATCGTTGCTGCCGAAGATTCAAATCCTTTTGGGAGAAAAGATACTTCAACGACTTGTGATCCGTAAACAACTCGAATCGAACCCCCAATAGATAATGTCTCCACATCTTCAGAGCAAACACAATTGCCGCTAACTCCAAATCATGAGTCGGGTAATTCCTTTCATGCGGCTTCAGTTGTCGACTCGCGTACGCAACAACTTTATCCTTCTGCATTAGCACTGCCCCAAGTCCAGTACCACATGCATCGGTGTAAACCACCATCTCATCATTCACACTTGGAATAGTCAAAACAGGAGCACTCGTCAGTCGCTCTTTCAGGATTCCAAAGGCCTGCTCACACTTAGCATCCCAACTGAATACCTGATTCTTCTTCGTCAATCCTGTCAATGATGTAGCTATCTTGGAAAAGTCTTTGATAAACCGTCGATAATATCCTGCTAGTCCAAGAAAACTTCTCACATCTGATGCATTCTTAGGTCTGACCCAATCCTGGATCGCTGCCACCTTAGCGGGATCAACCGCTATTCCATTTCCAGAAATAACATGGCCTAAGAATCTCACTTCACTCTTCTAGAAGTGACACTTCGAAAACTTAGCCTTCAGCTGATGTTTCCGCAAGATTTCCAAAACAATACGCAAGTGCGTCTTGTGCTCTTCCTCAGTTCTGGAATAAATCAGAATATCATCCACGAACACAAGTACAAACTTGTTCAACTGATCTCTGAACACTCTATTCATAAGATCCACAAAATATGCTGGTGCGTTAGTCAATCCAAACGGCATTACCAGCCACTCATAAAACCCGGATGGTGTCCTAAAAGCAGTCTTCGGCACACTATCCTTCGCCACTCTCAACTGGTGAAATCCCGTTGCCAAATCCATCTGAGAAAACACCTTCGCCTCGTGGAGCTGATCAAACAAGTCATCTATTCTCGACAATGGATACTTGTTCTTCTTAGTCACCTTATTCAGCTCACGATAATCAACACACAACCTCAACGATCCATCAGCTTTGGTTGCGAACACAACTGGTGCACCCCATTCGGACACACTACGCCGAATGAATTCTTTCCGCAAAAGGTCATCAACTTGCACCCTCAACTCTTGCTGTTCTCTAGGCGCCATTCGCCTAAGAGGCATCACAACGGGTCTGGCTCCCTCAACTAGATCGATACGAAACTCAATCTCCCTATGCGGCGGTAACCCTTTGACCTCGTCAAAGACATCCTCGAATCCATTCACGATTGGCACCGATGACAGTCCATCCCGTGGAACAACCAGCGAATACATGAAGCTCATGAAGACGCCTTCTTCATGCTTACATCGTATCACAACCTTTCGCCCCTCCACATTCTCGACTGTCACCTCCAATCTCTCACAATCAACCTTTGCCGCATACTTCCTAAGCCAGTCCATACCCAAAATAATTCCGAACCCCGCAAAGTTCAAAACAAAGCAATCACAAACAAAAGAGCAATCATGACTCGACACAACTAGACCACGGCATAGCATACACAAAAAAGACGAACCCCCAACTGGATTAGTCACTACCAATGGTCTATCAACAATTTCCAGTTCCAAACCTAACCGGTCTACCAACTTATTACAAACAAAAGAATGAGACGCTCCAGTATCAAACAAAACTCTAACTGGAACACCACAAATGGAAAGAGTACCTTGAACCACCACACTCTTCCCCTTCTCTTCAGCAGTAGGAGCTTTCGAAGACGATGGAACAGCCCCCAAAGCATAAGCTTTCACAATCTGCTTTTCCCTCAACGGTTCCGGACAATTCTTCTTAATATGCCCCAGCTTGTCACAGTTGTGGCACTTCACCGATACCTTTGGATTCTTGCAATCCCTGGAGAAATGGCCTTTCTGTTGACAGTTGAAACAAGTCACTTCGCCTTTCGGCTTCTTCTGCCCATTCTTACCCTTCTTCTGTTGCTGCTTCCTCTTCTTATTTCCACCCTGCTGTGGTTTGAGCTCTTCCTTGGTCACAGCAACAACAGACCCTTCCTTAGGAAACAAACTCTCATGCCTGAGAGCTTTTTCCACAAGCTTCTCAAATGGATCGTCCAAGTGATCCACCAGCTGCCTCCCAAGATAAGCGTCCAAACCGGTCACAAACTTCTCATTCTTCTGATAGGGAGAATCAATATACGATCGAGCATACTTGGACAAAGCCTCAAACTCAGAAACATACTCAAGAACCGACCTCCCGCCTTGCTTGAGCTCAACAAACTTCTTAAACAAAACAGACTTCTGAGCAGTAGAGATGAACTTAGCTTCAAACCTAGCTTGAAACTGCTCCCAAGAAATCTCTTCTTCTGGAGTGTCAATGGTGATAGAGTTCCACCAATCAGAAGCTCTCCCTTGAAGCTGTCTTGATGCAAGCTTCCTTTTAGTTGCATCCTCAATTCCCAAGTCACCAAAGATCCTTCTACAAGCATCTATCCATCTTTGGACTTCAATGGTAGATTCCGTCCCTAAGAAAACCTTCCCTCCAAGAGCAGTATAATCCTTACAAAGCTTAGCAAAATCCACCGGTCTTGGAGCTTGAACTTGAACTCCAACATCTACAGATGGCCCTGGAGCTGGTATCCTTCTCATGATAGAAGTCATCATGGCTTCAAACATAGCTCCATAATCAGCAACTCCTTCAGCGGCACGGCCTTCCCTTGCAACTGGTCTCCCTCTTCGACTCATCCTTAGTATCTACAAAAAGGACTAATTAGAACACCTTGAGGAACAACTACATAAGGAGTTCAAATCCATCTATACTATTATATTATATATAGTAATCATCCATCAAAATACAATTACGTCTCTCTTACGTAGTTACGTCAGCGAGCGTTGGCTAAAATCGATTAACCTGGCTCTGATACCAAATGTGACGATCGCCCATGACTCCCGCACGGAAACAAGGGAATGGTGCGCTGAAAGTGTGCCAGGCAGCCATGGACGATGGTCAGGGTAGAATAAACATCGCAGAATCTCTATCATAGAACTCACAGCGCATGGATCAAATACAATAGAGAAAAATATATATAGTGAAGCTCCAAAACAGAATATCATCATAGACATCATAGTGGTTTGATACAATCATCTGAAAGTTAGTACAATCATGCCTCACTACAAACACTCGGAGTAACAACAAAACAGCGGAAATATCCAGTACATAGAATATGAAAATAATATGTAAAAGCCTCCTGCTCGTCTTCGCCATCTGCATCGTCAATCACTAAGGTCAGCACCTGCCACCTGTCACTTAGTCTGCCCATCCCAAAACATGGATGAACAACCCAAGGTAATAAGAGGAGACATAAAACCTTGAGTCAGACAAAGTCCTAGTGAGCAGTAAATCAACAATCAAACATACCAAAGGAACATAAATGATAAAAAGAATAGGAACCCAAATCATCCCACTCCACCTCTTTCTACAGTGATAGCCCCCAGACACACACTAATAAGAAGCAAGCATAGCAACATGTAACTAAAGTAAAGCGATAATCACTCGAGTCAAGGTCGATGTTTTCCAAATACAAACCCCCAAGGCCTAAACCAAGATCAGATAAGCACCCAGAAAACACCGCTCTTGAGACCGAATGATGATATAACCAACATCCATGACTCTGGCTATCACTGTTATCATTGCCTTGATTTCATCGTTAGTTGAATGAACGGCACATTCTTTCATCCGTCAGTCAAGGGCTAATGGTAACCCCGGTTCTAGACATAACTCCGCACGTCATCGTGACCCGTGCCTAGGATATCAATGCTGCCCAGAATACTAGCACGTCATCGTGACCCGTGCCTGGGATATCAATGCCGCCCAACGTACTCTTGCTTTGAGCATGCTAGAACCTTCAATAACGATGAAGTCTTAGCCTCCTAGTCATCCTCCTCGACGACTATTCCCATACTAGCTCAAGCACCTCTCGAGCCATCCATTATCCATCAAAACTCGAACCATATCACCGAGTTAACATCATGCTTGGAATGATCCCGCCTGGACTAGACCAAGACTATCTCATATCATACTTTGCTTCATCGCATCTTGGCAAAGTCCATATCATGCTTCGCCTCATCATATCACGGCAAAGTCCATCATCATCATACTTTGCTTCCTCGTATCATCGCAAAGTCCTCGAATCCATCCATATGAGCTTCCTCATCCGCTTCATATGCCACAAGCAGCTTTCACCATTCAAGAGCCTTTCCACTTAGCTTTTGAATCATCTTCGACCATCTTGTTCCAAATCAACTACTAGCTAACTTGAAACAATCAAATCAATCATACATTCAAACAATCAATCATTCAAACAAGATCTAATAAGCAATATTAACTATAATGGCAATTTCGTAAATAAATGAGTGAAAGTCTATCATACATGAATTATGGATTTCTAGCATAGATCTATCAAATATAAAACATGGGTTTTGTTCCTATATCTCGATAAATGAACTTGCATAGGTAAACATCTTCATAAACAATGGATCGACATGCAGACTTAAGAGAAATGCGAGAAATCACTATCTTTAACACATAAACGAACCACCACTCCAATATACTCCTTTGGATCCATGTGAGAGATAACTACCACTCACCGAATCACCCAAACACTTCAAAAACTAATCACTTCAGATCTGGACAGCAAGGATTCAAGCTCGATTTGTTGAAATCTCGCTCGAAATGGTGAAATCTAGCTTCGTCGGAAGAAGATCTTCAACTTTGGCTCTTCGATCTTCGATCTTGATCTTCGATCTTGGATGGATGTTAGCACTTGATCAAAGCGGAGAAATGAAGTGAAGAAATGTTGTAGTCGAGCTCTAAAAATGGCAGCACTTCGTTGCTTCAAAATCCGGTGCCAAAAAGTGAGCCAAACTCCTCTATTTATAGGCTGATTTCACCCTTAGGTCGTCGCCCAGTTTTAGGTCGTTGCCGACCTAAAGATCCCCGACCTAACTTAGGTCGTTTACGACCTAAGTCTCAATAGTACATGCAACCTAAAACACAGCCGCCTTCCTTAACTCGAACCAACGACCTACGACTTATCCAAACACACAAGATCTCACGACCTAACTCCTATGCGACCTAACAAACAAGGCCGACTTAGCACACACATGCACTTACACGACCTACCTAGCTGCCGACTTAAAAGCTTACGACCTAACACATAAGCCTCTATAAGACCTAACCTAGTCACGACCTATCGAGCAACACGAGTTACGACTCATCAGCTTACGACCTAACAATGCTACGACATAAAACATGACGACTTAACTATCAGGCCATAACTCGTCTACGACCTAACTTCCTTAGGCCGTTCCAAAACTCCACCGACCTAACTATCATACGACCTAACCCCTTAGGTCGTCAACCCTTAATTCGTCCCAAATCACTAAGTCGTCTAACCTTTAGGTCGTCTATTACTATAGGTCGTCTACGACTTAAGACTCTAGTAACTCCCAAACTCGTTAACTCTTAGGTCGTTACCTCTATAGGTCGCTCTATCACCCTAACTCGTATACGACCTATCACTTAACTTGTGCCAACTTCTATAACTCATAATACTACTAGGTCACTCAGAAACCCATAACTCGTAACCTCTATAACTCGGCAACTCTTATAACTCGTTAACGACCTAACACACTAACTCGTACACGACTCATCTCTTAACTCGTTAGTTCCTCTAACTCAACCTAACTTCCACACGGGTCAATTCCTTACGAGTTAAATTCATACGACTTAGGCTAAAGATGCCTTAAACAACACTAACGACCTAATAATTCTACGATCTATCGATACGTAAAAAAAAAATACGGGTCATTACACCCAACCTCACTCTATAAATAGAGGGGCATGGGTACAACAATGGAGGACAAGTTTGAGAGCTCAAGCACGGAAGGAACTTTCAAACAACTTTCATATACTTGTATACAAAGCTTTGTACTTGTAATCTGAAAGAGAAAGAGGAGAATAACATATAAAGTGGATGTAGGCACGTTCTGGCTGAACCACTATAAATCTGTGTGTCTTTTACAGTTTAGTCCCTGCTTTTTACATATTTGCACAAATCACCCAAATCGCTAAGAACAACATAAAATCAGCTAAATCGTACGACTCTGAGATGTTTGCCTATTTTTTGCGCAAACATTTTTGGTGCTTTCACTGAGAATTGAACTCAGGGACCTACCGCTTGGAAGTTGAACTTGAGAGTTTAGAGATTCAGATTGGAAGAGTCATGGCGAGACAATCAAGCAGAAGGCCAAGGCCAGAGCAAAGTCAACAGGAAGGGAGTCAAGAGGCTTCCTCAGGAGCAAACCAAGCTTCAGCATTCATCACCAGGGATGAGATAGAGGCTATGATGAGAAGACAAGAAGAGATGATCCAGAACTTGCTTCAGCAAATTGGGCAACTTGGAGCACAAAACAACTGGAGTTCAGAACGGAGCAGGACCATCTGGCGTAGCACCAGAGCTAGGGGGCACTCACGCAGAGCATGTTGATCCGACCCCGGAAAGAGAGATGGGGGCATCCGAGCCACATGGTAGCAATAGAGGAATGAACGTTCAGCCGGGGAGGCATACACATGAAAACTCCCGTGGACTCGGGGGGCAGGTCGAAGGCAGTGAACGAGGACTACAGCTTGGGGACAATGACAGATTAGCAGAGATGGTTAGAAGAGCTATGAGAGGCGGTTTAGTGAACAGAGACTTGGAAGATGTAAACAGGAGTCCTTTTTCATCTGCGATTAGGATGGCTAGAAACCCACCAGAATTCAAGCTACCATCAGTAGAGATGTACGATGGGAGGACGGACCCTGCGGTCCATCTTACTAAGTATATGAGGCACATGGAAGTGCTGGGGGCATCACAGGAGGTCATGTCCAGGTGCTTTCCACTGTATTTGACGGACATTGCAGCGTTATGGTTTAGGCAACTGGAGAGCGGCTCCATAGGAACGTGGCCAGATTTAACTGAGAGATTCATGAGGCAATTCAGGGTTCATATTGCGAGACCCAAAAATGTGATGACTTTGGCAACCTTGAAGCAGAAAACTGGAGAGACTTTGAGGAGCTTTCTAACGCGATTTAATGCGACGGCAGCATCTGTGGATCGACCAGATCCATCTATGGTCATGATGGCGGCTGTATCTGGAATAGCTTATAGTACAGAGTTCAAGAATTCATTAACCAAGGACCCGCCTATGAATCTGGGAGAGTTCTATCATGAGGCTGAAAAGTTTCTGCGTTTGGAAAATGCTAGTGCAGAAAGAGAGGAAGAAGATGACGTTTACGCAATCAAGAGCGGAAACCCCCCTGGAAAGGGTGCAGAGACTAGCAAAGGAAAGAGAAAGACTGAGGATAATGATGACAGGACAAAGCGGTAACGAAGGGAGCCGCGATTCACCACTCACACTGAGCTGAATGACAGTCTGGAACGAATTTATCAGGATACCAAGGAGCATGTTCCGTATCGTAGACCAATATGAAGGGATCCAACCTCTGACGAAAGAAAATCAGATAAGTTTTGTGTATTCCATGAATTAAACGGTCATAACACTAATGATTGTAGGCATTTGAAGGACGAGGTGGAAGGGCATATCAGGAACGGTATGCTCCTTCAGTATGTGAGGAGGCGAACTCCAGCTGTGGAGCCAAAGCGACCACCGTCTACATCGGCTAGAGGTGACCCTGGATCGAGGCACCGTTTGATTATCCATTGATTGCTTGATTAAAATAACGATGAACAAGTTGTAAACCTCTCGCTAACACGGTCAAATCATTTACACATGTGAGCGATCGCGCACGATCCATAGGCATGCTCTGAATGACTACTAGCCGCGTTATAGTAAGAGTTTACGCTTTGACATCTTCATTTTGCTCTTTGCTTTGATTTTGATTTGAACATTTAAATTCTTCCTGTTTGGACATGTCTGCTGTAAGGTTCATATGATTATTGCTTTAACATTTACAATTCTATGAAAAAATTACTTGTATGCCCGTGGATCGAGAACGGTCCACGAGCACCTCTTGCATGGCAGTGAACTGCCGAAGTCTTTGATTCGGAAACTCCCCCAAACAATAACTCCGGCACTGATAATATTAAGTCCCCCCCGAGCACACTCATTCGCCTCGAACGGCACCCGACTTTGAACAGTCACAATTCGCCTCGAACGGCACCCGATCGCGAACGGTCACAACTCGCCTCGAACGGCACCCGACCTCGAACGGTCACAATTCGCCTCGAACGGCACCCGACTTCGAACAGTCACAAACTCGCCTCGAACGGCACAACTCATCTCGCCACAAATGGCTCGATCGCGAAAGGTCGCCATTTGAGGTCCTCCCCCTGACCGCCAACAGTCGCACCTTACCACGAATGGCTCGATCTCGAACGATCGTCATCCGAAGTAAGGCGCTTGACCGCGAACGGTCCCATTTCATCTTTTTCCGCGAACGGCACCGGCCGTGAACGGTCACATTTCACCCCAAGTGGCTTGATCGCGAACGGTCGCCATTTGAGGTCCGCCCTCTGACCGGGCTCGGTCGCACTTTACCTCGAATGGCTCGATCCCGAACGGTCGTCATTTGAAGTAAAGCGCTTGACCGTGAACGATCACATTCCACCGCAAATGACTCGATCTCGAACGATCGTCGCATGGATTTAGACGCTTGACCGCGAACGGTCGCACTTCACCTCAAATGACTCGATCGCGAACGGTCGTCATTTGAAGTTAGGCGCTTGACCATGAACGGCCGCGCTTCATCCTAAATAGCTCGATCCCGAACGGTCGTCATTTGGGGCCATATAAAATATCAAGCTCTTTACAGATTGTCAATAGGATATGAACATCCAGCTCATGGCATTACAAAACACGCCTTCCTACCGCAAGGACATCAACAGGATATGAACATCCAACTCATGGCATTACAAAACACGCCTTCCTATCGCAAGGCATGTTTTAGGGGGCAAAGTGTTATCCCATTTTTGGTCAAAACTGGAATATCAATGTTTTTTGCATTTCCACCACGACCGAACCAAGAAGAAGCAGCCAACAAGCGTATATAAGTCTAGGATTTCACTCAAGATCAAATATAAAAGTTCATTCGGTGAAACAATGCGAGAGTCCTTTCGGCACTCCAACACTCAAGCCCATTCGACAGTATGAAACGAGATCTCATTCGGCATTCGAAATACCATGGCTCATCCGGCATTCCCAATGCCGAAGTCCATCCGGCATTCCCAATGCCGAAGTCCATTCGGCATTCCCAATGCCGAAGTCCATTCGGCATTCCCAACTCCGCTACAAAGCCAACCTCTACTCCAAGCACCCTGCCGAACCAAACTACTCCATGTACATGCCGATCCAACCTTCTCCCCACGCCTAGCCAAACCAACCTCCACCCTCCACTACCGGACCAGGAACCAACGAAGCCACCACCGGACCACGCCATACCAGACCAGACGCGACCGGACCAATCCCCTTCATACACCACCGGTCCAAGACCACGCCGAACCAACCTCCTTTCCTCTACCACCGAATCAAGCCACGCTTCCACCACCGAGTCAACGCTTCCAACAAATACCGAACCAAGCTCTGCCGAACCAGATGTGCCAGGCAAGATTGCTTCAGCCCAGGCCCACCAGCAGCTATATATATCCAAGGCCCCTGCCCCCAACCTCACTCTATAAATAGAGGGGCAGGGGTACAACAATGGAGGACAAGTTTGAGAGCTCAAGCACGGAAGGAACTTTCAAACAACTTTCATATACTTGTATACAAAGCTGTGTACTTGTAATCTGAAAGAGAAAGAGGAGAATAACATATAAAGTGGATGTAGGCACGTTCTGGCCGAACCACTATAAATCTGTGGGTCTTTTATAGTTTAGTCCCTGCTTTTTACATATTTGCACAAATCACCCAAATCGCTAAGAACAACATAAAATCAGCTAAATCGTATGAATTTGAGGTGTTTGCCCATTTTTTGCGCAAACATTTTTGGTGCTTTCACTGAGAATTGAACTCAGGGACCTACCGCTTGGAAGTAGAACTTGAGAGTTTAGAGATTCAGATTGGAAGAGTCATGGCGAGACAATCAAGCAGAAGGCCAAGGCCAGAGCAAAGTCAACAGGAAGGGAGTCAAGAGGCTTCCTCAGGAGCAAACCAAGCTTCAACATTCATCACCAGGGATGAGATGGAGGCTATGATGAGAAGACAAGAAGAGATGATCCAGAACATGCTTCAGCAAATGGGGCAACTTGGAGCACAAAACAACTGGAGTTCAGAACGGAGCAGGACCATTTGGCGTAGCACTAGAGCTAGGGGGCACTCACGCAGTGCATGTTGATCCGACCCCGGGAAGAGAGATGGGGGCATCCAAGCCACCTGGTAGCAATAGAGGAATGAACGTTCAGCCGGGGAGGCATACACATGAAAACTCCCACGGACTCGGGGGGCAGGTCGAAGGTAGTGAACGAGGACTACAGCTTGGAGACAATGACAGATTAGCAGAGATGGTTAGAAGAGCTATGAGAGGCGGTTTAGTAAACAGAGACTTGGAAGATGTAAACAAGAGTCCTTTTTCTTCTGCGATTAGGATGGCTAGAAACCCACCAGAATTCAAGCTACCATCAGTAGAGATGTACAATGGGAGGACGGACCCTGCGGTCCATCTTACTAAGTATATGAGGCACATGGAAGTGCTGGGGGCATCACAGGAGGTCATGGCCAGGTGCTTTCCACTGTATTTGACGGACATTGCAGCGTTATGGTTTAGGCAACTGGAGAGCGGCTCCATAGGAACGTGGGCAGAGTTAACTGAGAGATTCATGAGGCAATTCAGGGTTCATATTGCGAGACCCAAGAATGTGATGACTTTGGAACCTTGAAGCAGAAAACTAAAGAGACTTTGAGTAGCTTTCTAACGCGATTTAATGCGGCGGCAGCATCTGTGGATCGACCAGATCCATCTATGGCCATGATGGCGGCTGTATCTGGAATAGCTTATAGTACAGAGTTCAAGAATTCATTAACCAAGGACCCGCCTATGAATCTTGGAGAGTTCTATCATGAGGCTGAAAAGTTTCTGCGTTTGGAAGATGCTAGTGCAGAAAGAGAGGAAGAAGATGATGTTTACGCGATCAAGAGCGGAAACCCACCTAGAAAGGGTGCGGAGACTAGCAAAGGAAAGAGAAAGGATGAGGATAATGATGACAGGACAAAGCGGCAACGGAGGGAGCCGTGATTCACCACTCACACTGAGCTGAATGAGAGTCTGGAACGAATTTATCAGGATACCAAGGAGCATGTTCCGTATCGTAGACCAATACGTAGGGTCCAACCTCTGATGAAAGAAAATCAGATAAGTTTTGTGTATTTCATGAATTAAACGGTCATAACACTAATGATTGTAGGCATTTGAAGGACGAGGTGGAAGGGCATATCAGGAACGGTATGCTCCTTCAGTATGTGAGGAGGCGAACTCCAGCTGTGGAGCCAGAGCGACCACCGTCTACATCGGCTAGAGGTGACCCTGGATCGGGGCACCGTTTGATTATCCATTGATTGCTTGATTAAAATAACGATGAACAAGTTGTAAACCTCTCGCTAACACGGTTAAATCATTTACACATGTGAGCGATCGCGCACGATTCATAGGCATGCTTTGAATGATTACCAGCCGCGTTATAGTAAGAGTTTACGCTTTGACATCTTCATTCTGCTCTTTGCTTTGATTTTGATTTGAACATTTAAATTCTTCCTGTTTGGACATGTCTGCTGTAAGGTTCATATGATTATTGCTTTAACATTTACAATTCTATGGAAAAATTACTTGTATGCCCGTGGATCGCGAACGGTCCACGAGCACCTCTTTCATGGCAGTGAACTGCCGAAGTCTTTGATTCGGAAACTCTCCCAAACAATAACTCCGGCACTGATAATATTAAGTCCCCCCCGGGCACACTCATTCGCCTCAAACGGCACCCGACTTCGAACAGTCACAATTCGCCTCGAACGACACCCGATCGCGAACGGTCACAACTCGTCTCGAACGGCACCCGACCTCGAATGGTCACAATTCGCTTCGAACGGAACACGACTTCGAACAGTCACAAACTCGCCTCGAACGGCACAACTCATCTCGCCACAAATGGCTCAATTGCGAAAGGTCGCCATTTGAGGTCCTCCCCCTGACCGCCAACAGTCGCACCTTACCACGAATGGCTCGATCTCGAACGATCGTCATCCGAAGTAAGGCGCTTGACCGCGAACGGTCCCATTTCATCTTTTGCCGCGAACGGCACCGGCCGTGAACGGTCACATTTCACCCCAAGTGGCTTGATCTCGAACGGTCGCCATTTGAGGTCCGCCCTCTGACCGGGCTCGGTCGCACTTTACCTCGAATGGCTCGATCCCGAACGGTCGTCATTTGAAGTAAAGCACTTGACCGTGAACGATCACATTCCACCGCAAATGACTCGATCTCGAACGATCGTCGCATGGATTTAGATCTTATTTTAAGTGGTATTAGGATTTAGTAATATTTGTAAATAGAAGTTTTGAATTTGTAAAAAAAATTATTAGTTGCATAATGTATTTAAGTTACTGAGAATTAGTAATATTTATGGAGCTTAGATCATATATTTAAAGGATATTACGATCGGTAATATTTACCGAGGGGAATTTTGAATATATAAAATAAGCTGAATCCCATTTTTAAGCGATATTAAGGTAATGAAACATTTTTTAATAGTTTACGCTGATACCAAAAATATGTAACATCAAATGTATTATAGTTATTATTAAAGATGTGTTGAATTATGTAGATGAATCCTTTATTATTTGATGTACGTATTTGACCTATTCTCATTTCAATGTATACGAAAACCTAGAAATATATTCTTTGAAATATTCATGTTTTAACTTAGTTTGAATTGTTGCACCATAGTATAGAAATAATATGTTAGAAATAAAAGAAATTATTTCTTGTTCTAGGTGGTTGTAAATGGAAACATATAAATAATATTTCAATTATACATGAGTGAAGGGTATTTTGAGAAACTTACGGTCGGGCCGAAAGACTGTGCTTCAAGCCAACTACTAATAAAAGTATTTTCAAACTATTTTTGGTTTTTAACTTGCTAAACATGTGAAAATTGTTTGAGTAAGCATTTACCCAAAAGAGAAAGAAAAAAAGAACACGTGGGCATATAAAAATCCAAAACACAAAACGGACGTAAGAAACAATTCAATGCGGTAAAGACGTGCTGGATTCTTTGTGGTCAAATTTTATAATAAAATTTGTTGTTCACAATAAATTCAAATATTTATTTCTTACTTTCTTATTTCACTCATATATAAACAAGTATATTTTCTTCAATTGGAATCAATAGTTAGGTTGAATTATTTGATTGTCTTAGGTGTATTTGATATCTTCATGAAAAATCCTTTCGATAATGATGTGCATTTAAATACTGTGGTAGATTTGATTGAAAATTTCTCTTTTATAGAAGTTTTTTTGTGCCTCTTGCATTTTGTAGTCTATAACCAATTGCGCTACAATGGCAGATGATGGGAAAAAAATATATTTGTAATTTAATTGGTGTATTTGAGGCCATGCGTGCATGCAAATGGTTCCATCCAGATTCATACTGTAAGTCCGTCCCTGCTTATCTCATTTGACATTTCAACCTAAGATTATTGCTGTAGTGCTGTACCTTCGCGCATTCTGTGTGCTAGCATTGGCCTTTTCTGTTTAAAATAATGAACGATAAGTTCTTTGGCAATTGAAATATTAGTTTTGTTTTTCTGTTCCATCATTTTAAATGGTGCTTCAATCGTGCATTCATATTTGTCATCGAATTACTTGGTATTGGATTCAAATTTTGAGATATCCACTGTGCTCCTGGAAAAAAGATGACATATCATTATTTTATTTCTAATTTCTATTTTCTTTCTTTTGCATCTGCCAGGGTCCGCAATTGGAGCGATCCAACCCACTTTTGTACATAGGCAATAGTTCATATAATATGTACATCAAAATTTACCATACATATATCTTTAGTTTTAAAATGAAAAACAAATATCAAAATACCTTTATCTACCAATAATTAATTTAGATGTTAAATAGTTATTGAATTGAAGGTCCAAAATATGACTTTTCACGTACGGTTGAAGTAGAACTTAAAACCACCTCTGTCGAGTCCGGATCGACGTTGTGAATCACAATGAGTATAAATCTCGCTAATTTTGAAATCAAGTGATCCGATTTTTGAAACGACTTTGAAATGCATGAAAGTAACATCTTGGAGCACTGTGTCAAATAGCAATGTAATTTATACCATTGGGACCGGAAAATGGTACGTGCCGACGAGTTTCATGGCATCTAACATTCCGTGTGATCATCCGGACTTGCAATTTGTGACGATTTATTCGACAAATCAAATCAAATCAAATATATTATATATAGACATATATATCCTTCTCCTTAATATCCTCTTCCCTTTATCATTAAACATCTTCCTCCGGTAAAGAAAAT
The DNA here is from genome assembly GCA_030765085.1 of Allium cepa. Classification (NCBI taxonomy): domain Eukaryota; kingdom Viridiplantae; phylum Streptophyta; class Magnoliopsida; order Asparagales; family Amaryllidaceae; genus Allium; species Allium cepa. The sequence goes on along the minus strand of CM060930.1, from coordinate 52,528,724 downwards.
AGTTGCTCGTTCTCATTAATATTAAATCGATAGCTTCAGGCCACGAAATTGGATGGGAATAGATTCGTTGAACTCGTGATGAGATGGTGAGCGAATCTATGGCGTCGCTGGGGTGTGCGGCAGCGTTTGGTCATGCTCGAGCTTTTTATGTCGTGACTAGGGCTTGAGTTTGTCGGTCGAGGAGTAAGAGTTAGGTGAAACAGAGAGTTGCGTTGAGCTTCTCATGTAAAGAAAAGTGGATGGGAGCTTCGCTAGGTGGTGAGGCGCCTTATGGGAGTCATGAAGTTAGTGGTGTCTTGAGGGGATGAGCAGGTCGTGATTCGACCTAGGGCTTCAGATTTGTTGATTTTAGGACCATTGTGAAGAGCACGTATCATGCGACTCATAGGAGCTATCGGTTCTTTGATTCATGAAGCGTAGCGCGGAAATTTAGGGTTTGAAGCATGCCGTGATATGGGTTCAGGCATGTACGAAGATGTATATAACACTTTGCGAAAGATAGAGATTATATTATTGTCGATGATTAGTGAATTGATTAATTTAGTTAATCTCTATTCGTATTTAATTCGTATCTTTTGCATACAAGGTCCAATCGAGACGCAATTTTCACAGTGAGATTATCTACGACATAGTATGGACTTAGACTGGATTCGGACACTTGTCAATTTACTATTTAGATGAGCAGAATTATAACTTTGAATTTATATCTCGGTATAAACCTATGTAATTTTATATATTGAAATATTACCTCGAAAAGAAAGAAAATATATATGAAACCGTTTCCCCATTTGATTGGATTTATTTGAGAAGATATTCAGGGTAATTGATTAAAATTTCATAAATTTATATTGTGTTTATAACATGATTATTTATTAATTAAACTCTAAGTATATTTATATTTGTGATAAAAATATTATCATATATTTTATCACTAACCAAAAATATGAACACGACTTTGAAAAATAAGTTAAAGGGCTTAAAAATGATTTATAAGCTAATTTGTGTTTTTGTAAAATAATAGAATGATTTTATTAAATAATAGGAAGAAGATTGGATTTTTATTTAAAAGATTTAATAAATGAAATTAAGATTTGATTATTTAATAATCGAATTGTTTATTTAAATATATGTATACGTGTATCGAAATATCCATACTAACATGTTATTAAGCTGTAAGCAATCTCACGTAGCCATAGCGACCATCCGTGCGCTAAGTTATGAGAGAGAATGTCGGATCAAATGATCGCTCGGGTGAAGCTTAAAATGAGATTTTTATAGTTGGTTTGTGGTTCCGCATACGTGCATGAATCAACGTATATGAGCAGGTGTACCGACACGCGTATGAGCAACGCACAACGCATTGGGTTCGTTTTGACATGTTAGAGAGGACGGGTAGCTATAATCGCCTGTTAAACTCTACATGTACAAATGGTAGATTTTGGTATCAAAATCATTTCCGAATACCTAAGAAGTCACTTCCAAAACTTCAACTAATCGACTCCACAAAGGTCTGATGGGCAGAGGCATGCTAGGCGACTCATCGGGAAAAGCATCGGACGAAACATGGCTCGACTTAGTGAGCGGTGGCCAACATGGCTGCTGGCCTGGGCTTACTGCTCAAGAATTATCGGTCTCAGTCGATTGGTGTGTCCCGTAGTCGACTGAAGGTTTACTGACCTGGGTACTAAGTCCAGGTCAGATGTAAGGCTTCGAGGATTTTTACCCCATCTTGTATGCGGTTTTTCGTGAGGCTTTGGCACAAGTTCGAAAAGACTCTGGGCTACTTGAGGGAGTGGAAGGCATGATGAAGCTCGGGATCTTGGCACAAGTGCAATTATCTATATTAGTTGGTTGAATTCACTGTTGTGTATTTGTGGTAAAATTGTATTTTATTATCTATATTACCCTATTACTGTGACGTTATGGATTAGTCGCATTATATTAGCTGTGCTGATTCATTGTTGATCGAAGAAGAGTATGGCAATGTATGATTCCCTACCTTGTGGAGGATAAGTTTACTTTACCCACTGTAGGCAGTCTGGATTACCCTTGAGTCACGTTCATGCAAAGAACTGGCTGTACTATTGTGTTATCCTGTTATTTGTATATAGTTTTGATATATAGTATTTTGAGATAGTTCCCCTCACATCAATTTTTATGTCTGATCCCCATTTTGTCTTCGTATATTTATGTCACGACAACTCTCGGGTACTCAATTGAGTAGTTTGAAAGTTAGGTGCTTTTGGGGATACACTTTCAGGACAGTTGAAGCATGCTATGGAGGCACGGTCGGTATTTGGATATACTTGATATAATTGTATCACATGACAGATGTATTTATATATGAGACTTGTTGTATCAGATACTATTATTCTAAACTCCATTTGTATGGACTTGATGTATTTTGACTTACCATGATTCTATATTAGTTGATGATACATCAAATCCTTACGGCTTCAATTCGAAAATTTAACAAAATATGTGCATACTTTTTTTGGTGAAGGAAGCATCATAAAATTACATGGGATGTGATATGTAGACCAAAGAAGAAGGGTGGCACGGGTCTGAAGAATCTTACCGAGCTTAGAAAAGCTAGTGATATGAATCTTTCATGGCATTTCTTAACTAAAAATAATATGTGATCTAAATGGCTTCATAACAGATTCAACTTGAAAAAAAAATTAGACTATGAATATTGATAATAACAGCTCGTCGACTTAGAAAACTATTCTCAAAGCTAGAGGTAAATGTATGCTTTACAATAGGAGAATTATTTCAATGGAGAGACTACCTCATTATTGCTTGACACTGGATTAGTGAGAAATTAGTAATTGATTTATAGAGGTGTGATAGGGTTGAAACTTGTAGATTAGCAGACAATAAAGTGCGTAGTATTATAAGGAATGATCAATTGGACACACTAATTTTTTTCGAAACAAGAAAACTTGAAGCTTCAATTAACCAAATCAGTATATATACTAATAGCAGAGAGGATAACTGGAAATAGGATAAAGGCGAATTCTTATTTAAAGATGCTTGGGAAAAATTAAGAACGCATCATGATTTACAATCCTGGGCAAGTGTTGTGTGGCATAAGCCATAAAATAGCTTTCTGCGCTTATCAACCTTTTATGGGCAGGCTTAACACTAAAACAAATTATAACGACTTAGAAATTTAGTCATTTGATTTTGAAATATTTAATTAATTTTAAATATTGAATATTAGTTTTACAATTCAAACGACTTAAATTTAAATATAGGGATTTATTTGAATATGTGAATTTGGAAATTAATAATTGAATCTTGGATTTAATTTGGATAAAAATGGATTTTGAAACCTATAATTTTTTTTAAATATATATATATTTTCAAAGTAGAAATAATAAATAAAAAGAATATACATATGCACATTTTAAACTTAGTAGTTTATTTTAAAATATGTGTTTAGGATGATTAGTTATTTTATAAAACTAATTTAATTATTTCAGTTACTAAAAAAATTTTGATTAAAGGAAATAGTTTAATTATTTGTCTAAAATTAAATCATTAGTTTAAAATAAAATTTATTAGCTAAGTTAAATTTATTTAAAAAAGGAATCTAATTTTTTTTTATTAATTCAAATATTAATAAAATCATCTAACATGTGTCAAGGTTATAAAAAAGGGAAATCAAGGCAAGATTGAAGTGATTGCAAAACGAATCAAAGGTGAGTTAATCTCACTCTTCTGGATTACTATTTAAATTTAAATGGTTAAATTTAAATAATTGGTTGAATGATTGAATTGATTTAATGTGCTATATTGTATATAGTTGTGACGACCCGGGATTTTGGCAATATAATTTTAATAAATATTTAATCCAATTAAATAAAATGTAAAATTATCATTTTAAAACAAATAAAACTTTTGGAATATTTGCCATTTATTTATATACATATGTATTATGAAAAGGAAATTTTGATTTGAAAATCTAAATAAAGTCTTTTAAAAATATTTACAATAAAATATATCTTATATAATTAAATTTATGTTCTACCTTGTTAACATTTAATCTTAATATATATATGGATGTATTCTAGTTAATAATTTTTAAAATAAAATTTATCTTATCAATATTAAATATAAGTATAAAATATATTAATGTAAATAAATGTTTAATAGTTAAGCTTAAAATAAAATAGAAACTAGGATTTATGTTAGAAATAGAAATAAGTATATAAGATAACTTTTATGGAATTATGAAAACATAAAGTAAATACAAAAGTTAAAACTAAAAAAAAATTATAATAACAATTTTATATTATGCAAAGCAAAATCAGGTAAGACATGAATGTATGTGAATTTCATAGGTGTCTGCAAGAAGAAACAAAATCTATGTACATATAAAAATCAAATAGAATAAATATGTAAACAAGATGGGAAACATTAACATTAAATACTATCATCTCAGCACAAACAAAATGTTAATTCGAAATGTGTATAAATCATTTCAGCTTTAAGAAACCAAATCTTAGCTGACCAAAGAGGGAAAAAGATCTCTGACCAAGGAGAAATGTGTACCAGTAAAAACCTCCCCTATAATCACCTTTTTTCTCTTTATATGTACATCATTCTTCCTATTCCAATTCGTTCATCAAAATTTAGCATTTCAGAAACTAATCCTACAACTGAAACCTAAATTAACAAATCAACTAAAAAAATCAAAGAAGATCAAGCTTACAGTTTTTCAAAAATAGGAAGCTGCTTTCTGTTCAATCTATTTCGAGTGAGTAAACTTTTAACTGAAATGCTCAGAGAATAAATGTTGTGCATGTATATGTTTTGATGATATGTAAGCTGCATATGTGTATATATAGATAAATATCAGTGTATATATATATGTGCGTGCCTGATTTGTGTGTGATTGAGTGTCTGTAACTTTCTGCTTCAAATTCACAGTTCAAAACAGGTCAAGAAATAAAAAAATCTACCTATTAGATCGTTGTTAAGGATTGAATTTCAAATAAAGTAGGTTTGTTTAAACATAAACCTTAGTTTAGAATTTTATCCAAGTATAGTAGGTTTGAACTTTTTCTGAAATCAAGCAATTTAGCTGCAAATCCTAAAAATATGTTAAATTCAAGTATCATAATTTGTTGATTCAATTATATAATTTGAATATATTTTGAGAAACAAGATTTTTAAAACCAAAACCATTAATTTTAGTTTAAGGTCGAACATGCATTATGGAAATGACTGGGGGGTGGATTTTGAGAAAATTCAAATGGTCGGAGGACCTTGGGATGTCAAGAGTTGGACCGGGGGTGGCGGAGTGACCAATGATGTCGGGAAAAATAGCCGGAGGCGTTCCAGATCATTGTGGTGACGGAATTTGGAGAGAGTAGGGTTTAGAAGTAAGGAATGGTTGAGGTTGAAGAATTTACGACTTCGTCGTCTCGCTGGCGTCGAAGTTCGCGTAACTTGGTGAATGGGGGCGTGGATGGGTGGAGATGGTGTGGCTGGAGACTCGGAGCTACCAATGGTCGGTAACGTGGTTACGAGGGAAGTTTGGGGTCGGAGTTCTGGTTCAAGTTGCTCGAGATATGTTCGATCTCGATCGTGGACCTGCGTGGATGTTTGGTTGATCAGGATTCGTTGTTGAGACGATATTCGATTGGTCGGAAGTATCGGTGTTGGTCGGATGTTGCTAGAGCGTCGGTGCACGTGCATGACATTGATTTTATGTCAGGGAGTTTTGGTTGGTGAGTAACTCGAAGGAGTGTTTGAGTGGAAAGGAGGGGAAACTCAGGTTGGGACTCGGGTTCGCGTGTGAGGAGCAGCTCTGTTTTGTTCTTAAACTTAAACTTATAAAAAAAAAATATGTATAAACAGGGGAAGGGAAGATAACTCGAAGCAGGGTCGAGTTATCATTGGGTCTAACCCAAAGTCAGGGAACCAAAATTCAAAACCTTTTTAATAAGTTCTTTGGAAATGTAAAAATGGAATTGTTTTAATCATTTATAAATTCTCTAAATTAAATGTCTTTCAAAACTTTAATTAAGAACAGTTTGATTATTAAATTAAGTATGTTAAATACTTAAAAGATATTTAAAACTTAATTATTTTATAAATAACATTAAATGTTAATTAAAGGTAAATGTTTTAGTAATGTGATTTAATATTTAACAAAGAGGATGTTTACCTTAAGTATAACTAAGATTTGACAATTTATGAAATAAATTAAAGATTAATTAAGTAATTGTTTTGTAATTAATGATTGATTAATTTGTAATTAGTAATTTACAAATGGGTAATTAGGTTTTATAAATTAACAATGAAGGTTATTAATTAATAGTTATGGAGTAATGAATTAATAATTACTTGGGAAAATAAATAATTAATAATTACTGGATGTAATTAATTGAATGATAATTTGTTAAGAAAAGTAATTTGGGTATAATTACTTTGTGTAATTAATCAAGAGATTAATTAAAATAATTAATTAAGGAGTAATTTATTTATTTAATGAAGTAAATAAAAAGATAGTAAATTACTGGTTGAGATAAATCAAGTGATTAATATTTATGATCTAATTAATGATTAATCACATAATGCAATTAATTTAGATTAGGAAAAATTAAAATGTAACTAGAAATCATAAATTTATATAATAAATAATGTAATTTAAGATTGATTAACTAAAATTAATTAATCAATACTAAGTGGTTTATGAGAAATTGATTAATAAGAAATTAAGGATTAATGTAATTAATTATAGTTAATTAATTTGTGAAATAATTAAAGATTAATTACTGTTTTTGGGTAGGAATAATTAATTTGTGTCATTAATTAAAGATAATTACTTGAATGTAATTGAAGGATAATTAATCCAGGGTGATTAATTGAGATGGATAAAATTGATTTGAAACTAATGTTAAATGAAGAAATCTTAGTGATTGAGGTTAGTAATTCAATCAGGATTAATTAAATTAATTTTGTATATGATTAAGCTTTGCTTATGGATGATGGAATGGTATTGGATGCCATGAATGAGACTCGAAGTCGGGTATTAGGAAATACCTGAAATCACTTCGAATTTTTATAGATTGATATGTGAAATCTATAGGCTGGAATGAAGTGATTTAAAGGAATTGGTCTAATTTAAATCTAAATATTTGGTACCTAGAAAACTTATGTGTGTGAAATAAGTGATGTCTACAACATAATGGTGAACTTGTGAATTGATTTGAGTTACCCCGGGTTCTATATAATTTGTATGCTTTGTATTCTCTGTTAGATGGGTTTACTCACGCTGGTTTCCAGCCTGACCCGGGTGTTACTTTAATGTAATGCTCGGGTCAGACCGAGTATTACAGATTTTCAGGTAAGAACGTTCTGGAGTTCAGGAGGCGAGCTGGATGGCAAGAACGTATGGAGTGTTTTCGCCGTATTATATTGCTGTATATCTGTGACATGATAATTGTGTATATTCAGTGTCCGTATATATGTGTAACTCTAATGTATTATAAAGGTGCTTTGACAGATACATAATTCTTTTGTAAACTGTATTATTCATTATTATATTTTATACGCCGCGAATGTGAGGTGTTGATGTTTCTAACCTTCTTCTTCTTCTTCTATCTCTTTCTTCTTTTCTTCCTAGCTATCTGGAATTTTCGAGATCGGAAATTTGGGTCGTTACTTATATATAGTTGTATATAATATATATTGGAGTGATTGATTTCCCGCATTATATAGTGGATGAGACCCTATGCGCCGCATAATAGCGGAGGATATTATATAAATCCCATATACCGTAATGTTCTACCTTGAAGTGGAATTGGTATTGTGCTAACATCTGTGGATACAGGAAAACAGGTTGGAGGGATCCAACTGGATTCCTCAAAATATTTAGATTTGTTTAAATATTCTGTGATATGATTATTTGATATACTGTGATGAATTTTATTGATAATTGGAGTATTGGATCTTATGGTTTGATTGAATATATTTGGGTATAATGAGTTACCAAAAATATATCAATTGGATTTTTGGAAAGAAAACAAAGGAAGAGAATTTGTAAGTGAAATAATTATAGATAATTTGAATAAATTTAAGAATGAATTGGAAAAGAATAAAAGTGATTTTAAAATTTTAATAAATAAATTCCGGGTATAAAAAGGGGATTTTTAATAAATAGGAAGATAATAAATTTTGAACTTAAGTGTAACAACCCGGTATTTCGTACCGATTAATTATCGTCTTTGGACGGTTACCTTTCCTAGCTAAAAACTCTTTTGAAAAATCTGTTAAGTGCTGATGGGCTTTGTAAATTAAATAGTGGTCCATGTTTTTTTCTATTGGGCTGTGATAATTCTCAAAACAAATAACCCATCCCACTTTTATTCTCATTCGTTTCCTCACAACCCTAAAACATACGAACGATAGCGGCGGCTCTTCGTTCGTTCCTCTTTGTAATTTTTAGGGCTTCATCCCTTCGATCCAATTTAGGGTTTGTTGCAGCAGCTCGTTTGATTCGATGCTATTTGACTCGGCTTGCTGATTGTTTCTTCAAGCTCAGCTTCAAACGTGATCGAGACTGGTTACGAATTTGCTTGCTTTGGCTGCTTCGATTCGTGAAAAGGTGAGAGGTCCTCCACTCGCATCTAATTCAAGTCATTCTTGATGATTTATGGCTAGTTCATATCTGTGTTTATCGTTGATTAATTAATTGATGCTCTCGGCTTTGATTTCCTTTGACTTTTTCCGTTTTTATACTGCGTTGATTATTTTGCGTCTGCATTGTTATTCTTCGACTTGTTTAACATCTTGATTCCCACGGCTTCGGCCATCTTTGTGTTCATCCCTGTCTTCGGCTTTGACATTTTCTGATGATGTTGATTTCACTGTGACCTTGCTTTGTTCATTGTGACTTTGGTTCTTTATATTATTCGAACTTGTTCATGTGGTCTTCATATTCAAGTGTGTCTGTTGCACTTGCTATGCCTTTGTGCATTTTACTGTATTCGTTTGAGTTGGGCATTGTTCCATGTATTTGTGACTTAAATGAAGCATTTCTTTGTTTCATATATTCTGGTTGTTGACTCGACTTGATGATGTAGTCTTCCTTGTTGAGTTCCTGTAGTTGCATTCACTTCAGTGCTTCATTACTTGAGTCATTTGAGGTATTGCATACATAAGCTTTGATGCTGATTTGATTTGTTGAAGTTTTGCATTTGGGTTGAGTCATGACAACTATGGCTTGACCTTTGCATTCAGTTTATTGTTTGGTGCCTTCTTGAATTTGCAGTCTTGGGTGTGTTGTATTTCATGCTTGCATATAGTTTGGTTGATGGTGCAGATGCTATGCCTTTGCGCCTGATTGCTATTCTTTTATACGTGATGTTTAGATGCACTTGGGCAATTGTTAGTTTCCACTGCAACTTTTGTTTGCATAATCAATACGCAAATATACTTTGCTGTGCCGCTGCTGCATTGCCTTATCTTTGAGCATTTATGATCTACTTATTTAAGTGAAATTGATTTCGAGTTGTATTATTAAACACTTGAGTTTCACTGTGGCTTCGGCTCTTCATGTAGTTCGAATTGTTTGGTTGACTTATCTATTTGCTGTGTCACTTGCAATCTGTAGCCTGCATTCCATTTTGGTTTTGGCTGTACACTTCTCTGTGTATCCTTGTTTGCCCGTGACCTTTGTGTCCATTTCTTGGTTCACCTGTTTATGCTATGTTGAACTGAACCTGACATATTGCTTTTATGCATTTCCCTTTGTTTCATATTTTATGATTTTTGGCTCGTGCAATACCTATGTTGATCTTCATGGGTGTGCACACTCTTTTACCTTCTTTGTGCACGAGTCATTCCTTTTGCCTGCACATGTGCAGTTGTATAATTGGTTTATGATACATGCACTTGAGTTGAATCCGGAATTCGGGTTTGACCTTTTGTTCGTTTTTGAACTTTCATTGTGTACATACGTGCACATTGTCCATGTCTGTCTACTTTGACCACCGAGGCCGTGGCATTGATATTTGAATCTTCATTGATTTTGGTTCATTGATCTTTTGGGTACATCATCACTGTAGTGGCAAGGCAGTGCACGCAAGCGTGAACTGCAGCCACACGGTACTGAGTTTTTGTGTACATCATCACTGTAATGGCAAGGCAGTGCACGCAAGCGTGAATTGCAGCCGCACGGTATGGCTTTTATGATATTCTATTTTGTTTTGATTTATTGATCTTTTGATTATTCCATATGCTGTAGTGGCGAGGCAGTGCACGCGTGCGTGTACTGCAGCCCTACTCGAATTAATATTTTAATTGATATTTCAATGGTTAGAACTGTTTTGTTTATTCAATTCAATATTCTGAATTGTATTCTGGTTTGGTTTAATTTGCTGATTTGTTGTTTAACACTGTTACGTGTTATATTTATCGTTATCCGATTTCTTTATTTAAGGATCGGATAGACGAGATTTATCGTGACTGTCGTCTATTTGTTACTTAATTATTATTGCTTCTGTGCACTGATAACTGAGTTTGAATCAGACTGACCCGTGTATTATTTTCTTTTGAATTTAATACTCGGGTCAGACCCGAGTTTTTACAGGTTGTAGATATCTTGTCTTGGGTTGCTGCTAGAGCTATGAAGTCTTTTCATACTTTTTGGAGTAGTCGATGTCTTAGTATAGGATGTTGTATATTCATGTATATTATTCACGATGATGTACTTGTATATGTAACTTCCTGAGTCGACAGTTGTAGTTGTATCATATGTACTGTATCGCATGTATTGTAACTGACATCAGTTATTGTATATATGAGACTTTCCGTTTTATCTGTGTTCCGCATTTATATTATCTGTGTTATTATTATATTTACTGTCCTAAACTATTATGAACCATCGTAGTTCATTTTATACTGGAATTGGGGTATGTCGATGGGAGTAAGTAAATCAGAGATTAAAAATGAAAGAATATATATATATATATATATATATATATATATATACCACTCCTATCGAGATAACCAATACTAGTGTAAGGCCTAACTACGGATGGCCGCTCCTCAACAGCCTTATTTTCCGCGCTAGTTGACAACATTACACTATAGTGTTCTTGGCTAGCGTGGGTATAGAGGTGGGGCGTCACAGCTTGGTATCAAAGCCTGGGGTTTAGGAAAAATATAAAACATAACTTAGATGGAACATGTGTTACAACTATTTGTCAACGTTTTATCTCTCATCTTTGTATATGATTATCTTTGATTGTTAGGTATGAATTCCTAACGTTTATTCATATGCATTTGATTTTGATTTCGTGAAAGTATTTTGGCTTCGGCTTTCGTTTGCTTTGCGAACTCAAGTTGGGTTTTTGATGATGTGGATTTTGTTCTTGTGTTTTCGGCTTTGAATTGATTTAGCCGATGTTGATTTTGTTCGAATTTGGCCAATTGAAGCTATTTTGACCTCTGGACTTTGTTCCACTTTTGTGCTATGCTATGGGGGTCATTGTGTACCTGTTACACTGTGATGAAAAATAGCTTGACCGGTTGCAAATTGAGTGATTTTGATTTTTCACTCACATCTAGTTCGAATCTCAGCGATTTTGAACTTAATATTTTGTGTTTTCCTCGGCTTGATTTCCATTCGACTTCGGTCACTTTGTTTTCGTGAAATTGCTAGTTTCTTGATTTCCAAGACTCTGACTTTGTTTGCCGTTGAATTCTTTGATGAGGATGTTGATTCGTTTTGTACTCGACTGTGGCCAATAATTGTTGACTTCAGCATTGACTTGATTTTTATTTTTGTTGAGGTCATTTATGCATTTATGCTCGTTTTGCTTTGTTTTTCCAATTGTTAATCGATTCTTCTTTTCCGATTAGTTGTTATCATCTTTGTCGACTTTGATAACTTCTATTTCTGGAATTTTTAGGTATTCCTACTTTGATGGATTTGGAATCGAATTCTTTGGATTTTATTCACGTCTTCAAATGTGAATTCTAGTGAATTGATTTGGTTTCCAAATTTAATCGATTCTTGTTAATTCCTCGATTTGTTGTTATCATTTATTAGCAACTTTGATGACATTTTCTTCGGGATTTTCGTGAACATACCTTTTGGTGAATTCGGTATCGATTTCTTTGGATTCTATTCACATCTTTGTACGTGAATTCTTGTGATTGATTGTTTCTACAATCATTTTTGTGATTTGTCACTTTAAAGATATAAAGGTTTCAATACTAGTAGTAAATATCAAAACCTTTTCTCCAAACAATTTCAAAACTATTTTATTACAAAGCTCTTTACTTGAACCATTTTCCAATCTACTAGTATATACAAGCCTTTACTTCACTCGGATGAGAAATCGAATTAAACGGCTTAGTAAAACAAGTGGTATGAAACGCTTGCGTTTGCTTCGTCGGTTAACTCTTGGACTTGTTCGATTGAAAACTCTTGTGACAATTTTCTAGTGAAAATCTATAGTTTGTTCGTAAATATTTAAGTTAAGCAAGTGGTTATGGGACATGAAGCTAAACTTTTATATTTACAAACTTAGTGTAATTGACACTTCTTTATGATCATGACGATCATTTTTGTGATTTAGACTAGGAACTATGCGATGTCTCATTGTCTGCGAGGGAGACTAGACCTCTCTCTTGTGATGTTTCGCCATCACATATGTGGGGTAGCGCCCCACGGTCTTCGGACCATTCGTGTGTCAAAATTTAATGGTTGGCCACCATGAGATAGCGTCTCGTTTTGTGATACCGGTTGGTGAGTTTTCATGCTCCCATTTTGTGATAGGCCTTCCCCTTTTTATGATTTAGACTAGCAATCGTGCGATGTCTTTTTTGTTTGCGAGGTTAGGCTTGACACCATTTGTGTGATTCCACTCACACATACCTTTTTGCTTTTTGGTTAGCCTAGACATCATTTGTGTGATTCCGCTCACACATACCTTTTTGTTTGCAAGGTTAGGCTAGACACCATTTGTGTGATTCCACTCACACATACCTTTTTGCTTTTTGGTTAGCCTAGACACCATTTGTGTGATTCCACTCACACATACCTTTTTGCTTTTTGGTTAGCCTAGACACCATTTGTGTGATTCCGCGCACACATACCTTTTTGTTTGCAAGGTTAGGCTAGACACCATTTGTGTGATTCCACTCACACATACCTTTTTTCTTTTTGGTTAGCCTAGACACCATTTGTGTGATTCCGCTCACACATACCTTTTTGTTTGCAAGGTTAGGCTAGACATCATTTGTGTGATTCCACTCACACATACCTTTTTTCTTTTTGGTTAGCCCAGACCTCATCTGGGTGATTCCGACTCACCCATATGGGATAGCTCCCCATGGTCTTCGGACCGTCATGTGATAGGCCTCTTTCCCTCTTTGTGTTTTCTGGATTTCTTGTGTAGACTTCTAGAATTTGTGTTTTCTGGATTTCTTGTGATGATTTCTAGAATTTGTGCTTCACCAATTTTCGTGATTTCTATTGATAAGTTTTATCAATTTTTGTGCATTGGTGAATTCGTGTGTCATTGACTTGTTATAAATACAAGTTGAGGGTATGATACCCCTTTCTATCTTTGAGAAGATTCTTGTGACATTTTTGATGAATGAAAATTCATTGGTATTATATTTTGATGCCAATTATCTTGATGAGATTTTGACGTTTTAACTTCAGTAACCTTCAATTTTAAAATGGATTTTCAAGCGGTTATCCCGCAATGCTGATTTTGTTGTCCGTTTTTACGGTATTTTGAGAAGTGCAATTTCCTTGTCGTAGTTCCTACTGATGTTGCTGTTTTAATCACATGTTTTAAAAATTTGCTATCTTTAAAATTGTTTCAAAATGTAAATCAAAATTGTTTTCAAATTTTTTACAGTTTACGCTTTCAAAAGAATGAGGAAGCGATTTAAATGTTTCAGAAAAATCGAGGACTATGATCCCTTTCTTTTACTGATTCGCTTAATTCCGGACTTGTCCGTTTGAGAATGTGAAATGTTATTTTTTTAGAATACACAATTTTGCACTTTCAAGGAAACGATGAAGTGAATTAAACGATTTAGTAAAACTTGTGGCTATGGGACATGTGTGTTTGCTATTTCGGTTAATTCCGGACTCGTTAATTGAATATTTGTGATCTCTGATTATCGTTTTTGATAATCGGATGTTTGTGATTTCTGATTATCGTTTTTGATAATCGGATGTTTGTGATTTTTGATTATCGTTTTTGATAATCGGATATTTGTGATCTCTGATTTATCATTTTTGATAATTAAATATTTGTTGAATTGAGATTTGATTATCATTTGTGATAATTAAATATTCGTGATTTGAGATTTCTGATTATCGCTTGTGATAATTAGATATTTAAGATTTAATTATCATTTGTGATAATTAAATATTTGTGACTTAAGATTTGATTATCGTTTTGATAATTGAATATTTGTTGATTTGAAATTTGATTACCGTTATGGTAATTCCTGATTACCGTTTTTGATAGTTAGATATTTGTGACTTGTGTTTTCTAATTATCTTTGTTGATAATTAGATTTGCTGATTTTGCTGTTTTCTAATTATCGTATCGATAATTAGATGTTGCTGTTTTGTGATTTCTGTATTCTGGTTATCTATTTGATAATTAAATTTTGTAGAGAATTTGTGAATTTCTTTTATGAAATTAAAATATTTCTTTGGTGGTTATATTGTACTACGCCGGTGTACCGGCTCAATTTTCTGCTATTCATGACCACTACAACAAACAGGGCCTTTAACAGCGTTTTAAAAACGCTATAAAAACTTTTAACAGCATTTTTTTGTATGCTGTATATCGACATGCAGTTAAAAGTCAGGGATATACAATGACAAGAAATAAACGCTGTTAAAACTTTCAACAGCGTTTTATAAACGCTATGGAAGGTTTTAACAGCGTTTTAAAAACGCTATAAAAACTTTTAACAGCGTTTTTATGTATGCTGTATATCGACATGCAGTTAAAAGTCAGGGATATACAATGACAAGAAATAAACGCTGTTAAAACTTTCAACAGCGTTTAATAAACGCTATGGAAGGTTTTAACAGCGTTTTAAAAACGCTATAAAAACTTTTAACAGCGTTTTTATGTATGCTGTATATCGACATGCAGTTAAAAGTCAGGATATACAATGACAAGAAATAAACGCTGTTAAAACTTTCCACAGCGTTTTATAAACGCTATGGAAGGTTTTAACAGCATTTTAAAAACGCTGTTAAATGTTTAAGTCCATTTCACCAACCATCAACCATAATGTGTGTATATACACATTTCAAAATTAGCATATTATATCAGTATCACATTTCAAAACATATTATATCAATATCACAATTCAAAATCAACATATTATATCAATACCACATTTTGGACACATATTTGATAACCAACGTATGAAATTTCATATTCAAAATATACAATATTCTTACACCAAACATAAATAGTTTGTCGTCAATAGCTCAAAAAAATATATTGAACAAGTATCAAATTCAAACTGCTACGTACAAGCATGTCAGAATTAGACAACAATAAGTATTTAAAATTCGTTTACAATCTATTTAAACAGTTAGCAAAGTAGCTCTAAATAATCAGTTGAATTGGAGATTGAACAATAGTGAAACATAAACTAATTTAGCCAAGCTATTGCCTCCAAGTTTCCTTACCATATTTTATCTTCTTCCCTCTGCAGAATAAACCACCAATACAAGCTAGTGGTAATATGCCAAAGATGACACTCACAATGCCTGCTACAAGTTTAATCTTGTTTCTGTGTCGATTTGATGAATCTGTAAGATACAATTCTCAATTGAAATACATGTTATTTACCTATAAGTTTAATAGAATATGGAAAATGTGGAAGTCTTTATAATGTCTACACTAGATTCATTCAATGTCACTTCTTTAGGTGGAGAGACGGAGAGTATGTCCACGTACCAATATTTCCATTTGACAAGTTATTGTCTTGATCAGACAAACCTATACAAAAAAGTGAAAAAAAGAAGAAGAACAAATGTCATGTGAAACTGTAATTGTCTAGTTAATATCATGTTTGCAATACATATATACTGAATCACTTAAGGCAGATAGTATACTGCCGTATCATTGTTATCACCTGACACACTTATGTAGAGCTTCTGATCTGTACCTCCATGTACACTGATGTCTGAAAGATCTGCTGACCAAATTATACATTGATAGCCATAATAATCAATTAAAGTAAATGCGGAGCAAGAACAGTCAGACAAGCATAGAACAGAAAGATTTAATTTTTTTTTGTATAACTTAATTAACTTGTTATATTTTATGATCCAAATTATGAGACTTCTCTGATTGATTAGGTTACAAATTCAAACAAGTTTGTAAAGCTGTTAAGTTATTGAGGTTGGCTATTATACCATGTTAGAATTTACTATGATGTGAATAATCTTTTGATTTGATGAAGAAGAAATGCAAACTGACTTTATTGATTGAATCAAAGCAAAGAATGATATGCTGCTTGAATGTGTGTAAAGATTTTGGGCATCCATTATATCTAAAGTAGAATTGAAGATTTCAGTTAATATATCTAATTTGATATCATGTTGTAACTATATTAGGAGGAAAGCATCAAATATGAATGATTCATTCCAAATATGAACACTTACAGGGCCATATTCTATCAATCGTGGATGATAGACTCCATATGATAGCAAAGATCACAGCGGCGGCAACTTTCTTATGAGTGCACGAATAACATCCACATCTGAATCTTTTAAACAAAGTCTTACCTACATATAATATAGTTATAAAAAATTAATCATAGTTTGATTGCAGAATATTTGATATGTTTTTATGCTCTTGAAGCTTTTAGTTAAACCAAAAATCAATGAAACAGCTTGCAACTTCTAATTCTAGCATACGATGATAACTTGATTTAGATCTCTGCTTGAATACATTGATACAAGCTAAGGCAGTGATTCACTTAGTCAACATCAACTGTACAACCGAAAAATAAGTAGCTCAATGTTTTTCAATAAACATTATCTTTGCTGGTCCCAAAGTATTATAATCAATAAACCATGGATCAGTCTAAGTCAATGCATAGACAATATGTACTTTCTGTATTTACATGGTGACATAATTTGTTGTCGACATAAACCAAATAATATCAAAATACACAAAACATTGGTATGGTTTGATAGAAAAAGATATCACAAGAACTCCTGAGCTTATGTGAGCAAAGGTTGTGAAATGTGATATATTTTATACATCCCTACAGTTCATTTTACCAAGTATATTCGTCAAATAAAGCATTATATTTTCATTTCATGGATGCCACATAATTAGGTTAGTGCGATCAATAATTAAGCTATAAATGAGAAAGTGAAATGATTGAACTTTACAAACTAATTCACTTTACCATATGTAACCAGTTGATCATGGTAAGAAGAGACTGCTTTAGGGACAGTGAAAATTCCAAAGAATGCTGCATTAACCACAAGCAGCACAAACACATAATAAATCAATTAGAATTTCATTATAGTTTATTTACTCCAGCCTTAAGCTATAAAGGTTGCATGTATAAACTCAATTTTTATAAACTAAAAGTAAGTTTAGTGAATCAATTATGGACAATGAAATCAGTAATATTTCTCAACTGTACTTAAAAAACCTACTATCAAATATCAAATATAATAATCTAATTCATGGGTATTTCCAGATTTGTAGGTGTAAGTGAACAAAAAAAATTCTCCACCACGGAAATGAAAAGGAGAAAGTCATCTAATTCTGTCGTAAAAGAAAGCTTCCATGCACTGAACAAATATGTCTTAAGACTAGTGTGTTGATATGACAAATTGTTCCATGAAAAGCAGCTCGGGGTATATGGTGGAATATCATTAGCAAGAACAGAGTTACAGAAAATAATGCATCTTTAAAATGGCAAGTTCTGTAATAAATATGTTAGTGGCCCAAATTTCGTAGCTATTTACATATTTTGTCATAAGATCGACTCCTGCTTGCATTATAACAAATGTCAGCCACTTGATATTGCAAGTACGTTAACAAAATCATGTTCAAGACCAAGCAAATTCCATTGAGTAAATGAATTGAAACACGATATTGCATTTGATTACTAGAATTCATGAACAAATTCTCCTATGTCAGGCACTTGATCTATACTAAATTGTCTCGAATCCAATTATCCTTGTATCACTAAACATGCTGACATCGAATCCTTCAACATCTAAAAGCTAACATACTGATAATGAAAAATGTATCGTTATGACATACCGATAAATGCTTCATCATGCTTTCTATGTGAATCTAAAAATTAAAATAGGAAATGTAAAAGTATAGGCTAACAGTACACGCAATTCATCCTGGAATGCTACTAAACAGTTTTACATCATCAGATTTCAGACTGCAGGTCAATCCATGTTCAGCGTTTACAATACTGCAACATTATATTGAAAAGGAAAAAAACAAATATGAACAAAACAGTATAATGCAAAAGTATAATGACAACAGTAGAATGTACCTCATCAAGTATGACAACATCTCTTCAAACATTCTCAGCCACCATATTATCTTCAACCTTTTGCCCTTGAATAAGTATCACAAATCACGCAAAGCCTGTCAAATAAAAATGATTTCATGTTCATATTAAAATGATATGAAGGGAGAGCAACATCTGTACCTCTATATATAGATGGCTGTCTCTTAAAGTGGGTTTCACGCCTCTAATGGTTCAATTTCCTACTTGGTCTGTAATTTTGAAACTTAGATATTGATCCAAAATATAATGCCACTTTATCAGGCACAACAAAACCCACAATTAGCTGAAATCATACATGCATAATCAACATGCTCAAACACAATGTAAATCATCATGATACTTGTTGTAGAGCAATCAACTAACCAATCTTCAAAAAATTATATTCACAAACGAAACCCATGCATGACATGCCACAGACCCAACACTAGTACTTAACAAAATTAAAACCGATTACAAAATAATTAGCACATAACATTCAGCTACAATAGTGACAATCCAAATGTGAACCGCCCTTGGTAAAAAAATATCTAGGAATTTGACCAACTTGCAGTTATAATGCACCATGAGACAAAAGAAAACAGAAACGCAGCTGATATAGCAAGTGTTGGAATGATACATCATAACATAAACTATCAGACTTTGTTGATGTAAAAAGACTAATCAAAATGCAAAGTATCCAATAGAAAACCTACCTTAGTTATGTGTTAAAGAATGAAGCAAGGACCCTTTTTAAGAATAAATAAATAAGCTTATGCTTCATCGGCCAAAGAATAAATAAATAAGCTTATGCTTCATCGGCCAAAGTCGAATAAGAAATGCAAAGTATATGTTGTACCTTTGAGGATCTTATCTGCATCAGTGACTCTTCTTGTTGATTCTCGATTTGATTGAGCTCATTAGTGTTGGGTTGGCCGATGTCCTCACCAAGTAGATTTCTGATATTACAAATTCAGTTAGGAAAAAACATCATATTATTAACTTTAAGGTTCATTACTGATGCCACCTCTGGGAATGCTGCATAAGCTTAACTCTTGTTTTTAACTTTGGACAATCAAGGTAACTACTCTGCATTGTAAAACAAGATGGAGACTAGTTAGCTTCTGAACAAAACTTTGCATGTTTTGGACAAATGTATATTTTTTTGTACTATGAATATCTAAATTCACAAATTACGATATTTTGGACAAACATAGTTAGCTTTTTATAAAACTTGGTTAAATTTTACAAACTTAATAATCGGATGTTTATAAAACTTGGTCAAGTTTTATAAAACTTAGTTAAATTTTATTAACTTTGTTATTTTTATAAATTTAGTTTATTTTGAAAACTTAAACTTACTTAATTTCTATAAAACCTAGTTAACTTCTATAAAAATTAGTTATCTTTTTATAAAGTTGGTTAATTTTTATAAATTTATTTAATTTTTATAAAACTTAGATAACTTTGTTAATGTTATATTTTATTTTAAATACCTTACTCAACAATTGCATGTCGATTGTTATAAACTTGTTAATTTATATAAAACTTAGAAAATTTATAAACTTATTTAATTTTAAAAAACTTAGTTTAGTTAATTATTATAGAACTTAAGTAATTTTAAACTTAATTAGTTCATTATCCATATCTAGTTGAAAGGTACCACTCGCAAAAGCTTACTGAACTACTGTTGTATATATTTTTCGCTTCTAATAGTGGAGAAATGACAGAATATCAATTTGACAGTGGATACTTTAGAAAATTCATTGAAAGGGAAAAAATAATTACTTCAGGTAATTTATATCTTTACATAAAGTTTTTAGAGTGACTAACAGCAACAGAGATTTAGGTAATAGACATGATGGTTTACATACCTTCCAATTGTATGCGTAATAAATTGACTGCCAGCAGCATGTCTGTCATGTTCTTCACATGACATCTCTACCATTCTGCAACCCTGCAGGTATATTGTAATTTGACTATTTAGCATCTATATTATCTTAATACATGCATCCCACTTTATTTTGGTGACCAAATCTTTCACTTTCTCCCTTTGAATACTTCAAAAATGATTTAACATGTACATTGAATTCAAGCAGCCACTTGGTTGATTGTGTTGGTCAATATAGGACTTTGTGCTATAAATAACATGTACATCTCCAGCAACTTCTTGAGCAATAATACCCGCAGCAGCCACAAGAGAGTCCACGATATTTAACATATCAGCACTATAAATAACCAGAGTGTTCGTAACCATAGTCTGATATTTTACAAATAGCGGTTCGGGTATAATATAGCCAATTGGGCTGTGTATCTGAATCGGCCCACATAGAGTTGCACACTATAAATGCAACTATATCATGTACAAACTGAAGCAATTACAAACTGATTGAATAAAAAGCAATTGTTATTGTATATCAATTCTCTTGCTAAACATAGTTTTTCAAATTCTCTATCATGGTATCAGAGCTGTTTCAAGCTTAACGGCATTGAAATCAGATTTTGAAGAAAGAAAGAAGTCAAGATATCATCAGAGAATTATCATCATCTGATATCTTGATAACCCATCAGGTATATCTCATCATTTGGGTTACATAATTGATTTTGCTTATTAAAACAGGTGCCGTGCCAAAGAAATCAACAAGTTTCTGACTGCAACAAGTTTTTAAGCAAATTCCAAAGCAAGAAGATTCAGAAAAGCAAAACAGATATCAAGAAAGCAATCAAAGGCAGAAAGAAAGTAATTGCCCTGCCAAGAAATCATCAGAACACATTCATCATTTGATTCTGGCTGCAACTAACCTGAGCATACTGCATCTGAAGCAATCTTGCAACTGCAAGTTTCTGAATCATCAAGCTAGTTATCTCTTTTATTGATTTCAACACGGCTGAAGGAGACACCAACTCAGCAACCTCTGATAATATCACCAATCCTCAGCAACAAACTGCAGAAGCATTATCAACAACACCTCATTAACAAACTGCAGAAGCATTATCAACAACACCTCAGCAACAAACTGCAGAAGCATTATCAACTGCAGAAGCATTATCACCAATCCTCAGCAACAACCTCTGATAATATCACCAACACCTCATTAACTTGTTAAATCATTATCAACAACTAACCTTAAACAATTGTCAGATCCAACTTTAATCTTTTTTTAATGTTCGAAAGGTTGTAAATCAATAGCATGTAGTTTTACATCTATGAAAAAAGACATATCAGGCAATTCTTTTTTATATCTATGCACAAAAGTCATTTTAGGTTATATAGCCGCATCATCTAAAGCAACAGCCTCGTTGAATACACTTCCTTAGGAAGAGGAACATGAAACACATTACATTGTGTCTGCCAATTAAAGAACTCAGTAACTGAACTTTGAAAAGAAAAAAGAAACAAAATTCTATGACATGATCAAGGAGGGTACTTGGTATAATTTAACTCAGTTCTAGTTTAGTTCAAATTAGTCATGAGAACTTCTTTAAGTATACTGCATTTTTTCACACGTAGATGAAATACATAGAACAACTCAGATAACAGACAAATAATTCACCTCGAAAGCAATTTTACTTTACGCCTGTCTATGAAAGAGATTAGTAACCCAATTCGATGTTTTATAAAGGGAAAAAAAGAAATATAGTAAGTAAATTTTAATGTTGCCTGAAAATTACAAAAATAAATTATTCACCTGAAAATTGAGTTCAAATCATAAAGTTCAAATCATAAAGTACCAAATGCATATAGTTCAAATCATAAAGTTCAAATCATAAAGTAAAGGCAAATGGTAAATCAAAAATTCATATCAAATGCAATTAAAGAATTATATCTTCTGCCATTACCAATTCCGTTGATGTTCAGACTGCACAAAATTACTAAATTGCATGCTTCTTCCATCTGCATATTTCTTAACCAACACCAGCTACATATAATTTAAAACAGACACTGAGATCACTGCCAGTATACTTTTGATCCTATTATAGGTATTCTGGCAACAAATGAAATAAAAATCTATAGTTGGTTCAGTATAATTATTTGGTTAAATGTATCTGAAAACATCCTTGATAACTGTTTTGAATTACATTTTCCTCTTTCTCCAGGTCATTTGATACAGCACCATCCAACAAATGGTGACCAGACTACAATTTCAAAGGAACGAAAGCTGCAACTGGCATCTGTAAATTGATGTTTTAGACATTGATTAAATCAAAGATTTTAGCACTCAATGTTTTATTAAGCACAACGAGTAAGGTATTTTATTAAAAATTCGTATAGATTCACAAATCAGATCAGGAAAAAAATCGCAGTGGGAAATTGTGTGCGACAGTCAAAAAACAGATCAATCAGAACAAAAAACAATGAAAAATGGTGAGTAATAATGTAGGAAGCAAATCGAAATATGTAATCATTTTCTGATTAAAACACATACATCATAAAGATTTATACCTTCAAGGAAAAGCAGAAGGCGATAATAGGTGTGAGCTATCATAAAGATTTACATATTCAAATTGAATTTTTACAAGTGTTGCATACTTCAATAATCATACTTATTTTTGTATTATATCATACAACTTAGTCTAGATTAGAGAAAAGGTAATAATATTTTATCCCTTTATAAATACAAATCACTTTTTATGTTTTAAGAATCTGAAGTTGTTTAGTCAGGTTGCAACATGCTAGCCTCTACAATGTTGGATATGCTTTATGAATGATCCTATGTTAATTCCTATTGTACTTGTCCAACCTGCTATTCTATTTAATCTGACAAACTAAATCTTGTACAATTTAGTTGCTTCTATCTCATAGGTTCATAAAGAATAAAAGAGTTTGTATATGATTATATATGGTCGCCTGGAGAAGATTCCCGCTAAGTTGTCGGACGTAATATAGGGAAAAATAATTATGAGTTTGTATTCAATGATTCAAATATAACATCAATAAATTCATATTCATGGTTTGTTGATAATAAAACAAAGTCAATAACTCAGTCAAAACTAGTAGAAAGTATAAAATAATACCATTATAATGCAGACAATGATAACTTAGTCAATGTGTATAAAACGTTTAATGAGAAGATTTAGACTAAGATGAAAATCCTATTCAATTATAAATATAAATGAAAAAAACTATAAAAGAGATATATTCCTAAATGGGTTTTCTTTACTAAAAGCTGGTCGGGAGAAATTTTATAACCGGATGGAAAATACAAATTTAATATATGCTTTAAACATGCAAATTTATTAACAAAAGTGAGTGCAAATTAATTAATATTTATGATCCAAACCAGTAAATTCCCCCAAGTACTTCGTCTATCGTGATTGCTAGGTAATACATCAAGAACATTCAAGCATATACTGATAATTGACTGTTTACACGATATACTTTAAATACATCAAAACCAAATAGTAAAAAATCAAACTGTTTACACGATATACTTTAATCAAGTAAAGATATGCTTTAATCAGGTAAAAACTGTCACTCAGTTCTAGTCGGCGTTAATACATTCAGAAACTTTGGTCCATCTATCGATCTACCTAGGACAATGTGTAAACACGAGACTGTATAAAATCCTCAACTAACTTATCAGTTCAACACACATAATAAATTAATAGATAAAACTGCATTTTTACTTCAACTGATAATTGACAAATATTCTTAGCCTCGTTATGCTGTTTAAATAAAATCATTCACTCTCAATCCACTCGGTTAAAAAAAACTGTCCACTGGAACAAATTCATACATACCCAGCATATCAATTTTAATATAGAGAAATCAAACTATCGGTTATGCAAAATAAAACCATTTTGCAGTATTAATCACAGACAACCCAAATCATCAACAAAATATATGACAACCCCAAATTCAATTATACCAAAAATTACAAACTGTAAATCAAAGGAGATGTCACCTTTCAATAAAAATTCCAATTGAAACACAAAAATGCGTAAACCACATAAATTTTGGATTAAAAAAAGCCAAATGAAAATAGATCTTGAAACGACGATTTAACAGCTACAGTTGCCATCTATTAACTAAAAAAATTGACTTACGTGAACTTGGTTCCTATAGATTTGATCAAATCCTGAAGTCTCTCTCGTCAGCAATTAAAGAGCGGCGACGATAGAGCGATGAATTATTTCTTAATGCCATGAATTAATTGGCCATGGCTCGATTAAAAGTCGGATGAAGAATTTAGGGCTTTGCAAGTGAGACCACGAGGAAAAGGGATTTTGAGAATAGGTAAATATGAGAGGGAAAGGAAAAAATATACCGCCAAGTTGTTTGGATGGCGTGAAAATTGCGCTGTTTTGACCCTAATTGCCTCTAAAAGAAACGAAGATGACGAGGTGCATTTCAACGCTGTAATGGTTTGCCATTGATAATCATTTTTCCTGTAGTGGACGTTTTCCACGTCTTCCAATTATGCAAATGCCTTAGGGATTTTCGATTTTTATTCTTGAGTCCAGTGTTATTGAAGAAATGGAAGTTTTTCCTATTTGACTTTTGAGCAACCTTCTATTCACATCATTGCTTCGGGGGTGTAGCACTTTCGAAATAAAGATGTTTTTCTTGTGGAAGTTCAATGGTTCTCAAATCCTAAGGATTGCACTTAGGAATCCAGAGAATTCATCGAGCAAACACGTTCAAGCTTATTCTTTCATGCTCTATATGGTGAACTTCCTATTTCAAATTTTCTTCATCTTTTGATGATATGCTTTTATGGTTGTTACCTTTTGTCCCTTTATTCCTTATGATTGCGAGGACGCAATTTCTTTAAGGAGGGGAGTCTGTAACAACCCGGTATTTCGTACCGATTAATTATCGCCTTTGGACGGTTACCTTTCCTAGCTAATTGTTGTTTGGAATTTTTAAAACCAGTTTGAAACTCTTTTGAAAAATCTGTTAAGTGTTGATGGGCTTTGTAAATTAAATAGTGGTCCATGTTTTTTTCTATTGGGCCATGATAATTCTCAAAACAAATAACCCATCCCCCTTTTATTCTCATTCGTTTCCTCACAACCCTAAAACATAAGAACGATAGCGGCGGCTCTTCGTTCGTTCCTCTTTGTGATTTTTAGGGCTTCGTCCCTTCGATCCAATTTAGGGTTTGTTGTAGCAGCTCGTTTGATTCGATGCTATTTGACTTGGCTTGCTGATTGTTTCTTCTAGCTCAGCTTCAAACGTGATCGAGACTGGTTACGAATTTGCTTGCTTTGGCTGCTTCGATCCGTGAAAAGGTGAGTGGTCTTCCACTCGCATCTAATTCAAGTCATTCTTGATGATTTATGGCTAGTTCATATCTGTGTTTATCGTTGATTAATTAATTGATGCTCTCGACTTTGATTTCCTTTGACTTTTTCCATTTTTATACTGCGTTGATTATTTTGCGTCTGCATTGTTATTCTTCGACTTGTTTAACATCTTGATTCCCCCGGCTTCGGCCATCTTTGTGTTCATCCCTGTCTTCGGCTTTGACCTTTTCTGATGATGTTGATTTCACTGTGACCTTGCTTTGTTCACCGTGACTTTGGTTCTTTATATTGTTCGAACTTGTTCATGTGGTCTTCATATTCAAGTGTGTCTGTTGCACTTGCTATGCCTTTGTGCATTTTACTGTATTCGTTTGAGTTGGGCATTGTTCCATGTATTTGTGACTTGCATGAAGCATTTCTTTGTTTCATATATTCTGGTTGTTGACTCGACTTGATGCTGTAGTCTTCCTTGTTGAGTTCCTGTAGTTGCATTCACTTCAGTGCTTCATTACTTGAGTCATTTGAGGCATTGCATACATAAGCTTTGATGCTGATTTGATTTGTTGAAGTTTTGCATTTGGGTTGAGTCATGACAACTATGGCTTGACCTTTGCATTCAATTTATTGTTTGGTGCCTTCTTGAATTTGCAGTCTTGCGTGTGTTGTATTTCAAGCTTGCATATAGTTTGGTTGATGGTGCAGATGCTATGCCTTTGCGCCTGATTGCTATTCTTTTATACGTGATGTTTAGATGCACTTGGGCAATTGTTAGTTTCCACTGCAACTTTTGTTTGCATAATCAATATGCAAATATACTTTGCTGTGTCGCTGCTGCATTGCCTTATCTTTGAGCATTTATGATCTACTTATTTAAGTGAAATTGATTTCGAGTTGTATTATTAAACACTTGAGTTTCACTGTGGCTTCGGCTCTTCATGTAGTTCGAATTGTTTGCTTGACTTATCTGTGTATATATATATATATATATATATATATATATATATGCATACATACATTTATATGTGTGTATGCATGTATGGTTGACCATTGTTCGAGTTATGTGTTGTCTTATTGTATTTGCATTGTGCCCGACCTGATGCTGCACTGTTGCTTGTTGTCATGTTCGCTGTGTCACTTGCAATCTGTAGCCTGCATTCCATTTTGGTTTTGGCTGTACACTTCTCTGTGTATCCTTGTTTGCCCGTGACCTTCGTGTCCATTTCTTGGTTCACCTGTTTATGCTATGTTGAACTGAACCTGACATATTGCTTTTATGCATTTCCCTTTGTTTCATATTTTATGATTTTTGGCTCGTGCAATACCTATGTTGATCTTCATGGGTGTGCACACTCTTTTACCTACTTTGTGCACGAGTCATTCCTTTTGCCTGCACATGTGCAGTTGTATAATTGGTTTATGATACATGCACTTGAGTTGAATCCGGAATTCGGGTTTGACCTTTTGTTCGTTTTTGAACTTTCATTGTGTACATACGTGCACATTGTCCATGTCTGTCTACTTTGACCACCGAGGCCGTGGCATTGATATTTGAATCTTCATTGATTTTGGTTCATTGATCTTTTGGGTACACCATCACTGTAGTGGCAAGGCAGTGCACGCAAGCGTGAACTGCAGCCACACGGTACTGAGTTTTTGTGTACATCATCACTGTAGTGGCAAGGCAGTGCACGCAAGCGTGAACTACAGCCACACGGTATGGCTTTTATGATATTCTATTTTGTTTTGATTTATTGATCTTTTGCTTATTCCATATGCTGTAGTGGCGAGGCAGTGCACGCGTGCGTGTACTGCAGCCCTACTCGAATTAATATTTTAATTGATATTTCAATGGTTAGAACTGCTTTGTTTATTCAATTCAATATTCTGAATTGTATTCTGGTTTGGTTTAATTTGCTGATTTGTTGTTTGACACTGTTACGTGTTATATTTATCGTTATCCGATTTCTTTATTTAAGGATCGGTAGACGAGATTTATCGTGACTGTCGTCTATTTGTTACTTAATTATTATTGCTTCTGTGCACTGATAACTGAGTTTGAATTAGACTGATCCGTGTATTATTTTCTTTTGAATTTAATACTCGGGTCAGACCCGAGTTTTTACAGGTTGTAGATATCTTGTCTTGGGTTGCTGCTAGAGCTATGAAGTCTTTTCATACTTTTTGGAGTAGTCGATGTCTTAGTATAGGATGTTGTATATTCATGTATATTATTCACGATGATGTACTTGTATATGTAACTTCCTGAGTCGACAGTTGTAGTTGTATCATATGTACTGTATCGCATGTATTGTAACTGACATCAGTTATTGTATATATGAGACTTTCCGTTTTATCTGTGTTCCGCATTTATATTATCTGTGTTATTATTATATTTACTGTCCTAAACTATTATGAACCATCGTAGTTCGTTTTATACTGGAATTGGGGAATGTCGATGGGAGTAAATAAATCAGAGATTAAAAATGAAAGAATATATATATATATATATATATATATATATATACACCACTCCTATCGAGATAACCAATACTAGTGTAAGACCTAACTACGGATGGCCGCTCCTCAACAGCCTTATTCTCCGTGCTAGTTGACAACATTACACCGTAGTGTTCTTGGCTAGCGTGGGTATAGAGGTGGGGAATCACATTAAGTGTTATTATTTAAAGGAATAAAGAATTTATTTTAAGTTCAAGATTTAAATTATTGGAAAAGATAAAGAGGGAATTTGAGGAAAATCTGGAATTGGTATTTTCAATTAAAAAGATTTTAAATCATAATTAAGAAATAAAATCTGGAGTCTATGGGTTTTGAAATAAAATTGAGTAAGAAAATGAATTTATTTAAAAATGGAAGTCATTTGGAAATCAATTTGAAGATTGATTAAGTAGTTAAAACCGGGATTTTTAAAAGAGAAGCGAGACTTTGGAATTTATAAATGGGGTTTATAAAGGGTGAAGTAATATATCATTGGATATTTGAAGAATAAATTCGCGATGGGAATTTATTAGAGGAATGGGAAAAATTATTTAAAAATAAATAGTGATTTATTTTTTAAAGGATGTGAAGAGAAGTATATTTCCCTGAATAGCCAAGTACGTTTTCAAAGTAATTTTTTTAAATATAAGTTAAAAGCTTTAGTGTTGTTTAAAAAATCATGTTTTAGAAAATTTATTATTTCTAAATGTTTAAATTTTGAAGTAAGTACTTTTCAAATCTATTATTGTAGTAATTATTTAAAGGTGACTTGGTATTTGTTTTAAGAAAAAAATAAAAATTTAGTTTTATATTTTATTGAGAAGCTTTATTTTAAATATTCTTAAAGTATATGTTTTCGGCTAAGTATTAAAGTAGTTTTTAACTTAAATGCCTTAAAGGATATTTTAAATATAATGTTTTAGATAATTTTAAAATCTAAAGTGTTTGTACTTGGTGATTTCAGTGGAAGTAGAAAATATTTGGGGAATGTATTCCGTGAGAGGAAGATGGTTTGAAGACTGTTTTAAAAAAGGTTTGAAAAGTGGAAATATATCTTGTAAAGATATTTTGAGATTAATAAATAAATTGGTGAAATTATTTATGTTTGATGGTTGTTTGTGAATGTAATTTGATAGTTAAATAACCGACTATCAATATTGGCAAATGCGTCGATCGTTTCGAAGAGACCGGGATCGAGATTAATTTCTCGAAAACCACTTCGATCCGGTTTGTAAATTTTCGTGTGGAAAACAAGAGTTTGGATTCGAAGGTGGAGCAGTGAAGTGCAAGGGCTAGTCGCTACTAATTCTGAGGATGATTCCAAAATGGATGTAGTAGGAGTAGTGCCTTCGGTTCCGTTCGAACCCAAGACGGACTTGGATAGATGAATGCTTTCAGAACATCGTCAGGTGGACGATGGGCATTCTAAGTGAAACGTTCTAAAAAGGTAATGCTTAGCCTCAAGGCTCATCAACCAGGAATGACTGAAAATCAGGGGATATGCTGCAAGGCTAAGTGGGTAGTACCCATTAGGGCGAGGTCATCCCTGTCTAGATGTCCCTTTTTTCAGCTTAGTGGTGCGGTTGCTGATCCTAACCGTGTGATGATCTTACTCGGACTATCCAGTAAGGGGTAGTCCAGTCTTGTGTTGCAGGGGATTGGGAGTAATCCTCGGTACGGTGATCTAGACCATGTACTGTGACAGGTGGTACCCCTGTGCCTAGTTGTTAATTGGAAATCAATTCTCCCTACGAGCCTTTTACGATTTTTGTTTATAGAACCCACGATTGTGGCTAGTATGTTGGAATTTAATTAATGTAACAATTTAGGCTATTTTAATAAGTATTTGTAAATAGACCCTATTATAATATCAGAGGATTTTAATAAAAAGTGTTTTGGCTATCGTAAGGTAGAAATCCGACATGTTTATTTGTGACGTGGTCTTACGAGATGCTTTTGTTTTCAAAGGATTTTGAAACTTTAATAATCAATTTGAGTGTAGTTTCTCACGCTGGTATTCCAGACTGACTCGGGTGTTATTTAACTATAATGCTCGGGTCAGAACGAGTATTATAGATTACAGGAAATGATGCTGTGGAGCTGGATAGCGATACGTACTTCCGTATTTGTATGAAATAATCCGCTGTGTATTCAGTTTTAGGAAGGATGGGATATTATAACCGTCCTGAGTTGTGTTGTTGTTTGTATTGAACTCTGATGGTGTACTCTGATGATGTAATGTATAAACATATGTATTTGTTTTTGTATAAAGATCGTTTATTATCTATTATATTTTATTCCAACTGCGATGGTTAGATTCTGATGTTGTTTTCTATTTTCATATTCCACCTCTTCTTCTTTAACCCAAATGGTTCGTATTTCCGTACATCTTGAGTTGATTGAGGGAGAATAGTGTCGACTCTAGGGGTATGTATTTGCGGTTCGTTACATATACTTTGATTTTGTTGTGTAGAGAATTCAAGTAAAGTTGAAATGCTATTTTCAAGTATTGAGCGTTGTTCATCATTTTGAAAACTTTGCTGTTCAAAATTCGAATTGTTTATAGAATAGTTGTCGTTAAAATATCCATACGAATTAGAAGTGAAAATATATGGATTATATTGATTTTCACGACTATTGTAAAATTCAAGTGAGTGGGGAAACTTGGACATTTTCAAGAATGTTTTTGTTTTTTTTAAAGGAAAAATATTTACAAATAGAATTTATTTTTCAAAAGGGAAATTGATTTTTTTTTCAAAAAAAATTTCTTCGTTTTTGAAAAGGTTTTATAATTTTTTTGGTTTTTCTATTTTTTTTGTGGATTTTTGAAATTTCAAAGAAAAAGGATTTAAAAATTTCAGAAGAAAAGGGAATATTGACAATATTTTTTGGTTTTGAATTTTGATTTTTTTTTAAATATGCATGAACTAATGCAACTAAATGAATGCAGTGGTTAATTACAAATGATTTATCCAAAGTTAATCCAAAGTTGTATAATCACAAATTGTCTTAAATCAACAAGATAGTTCTCAGCCAGGTAACAGACAAGATTTATCGGTGCACCACGAATCACCGTAGCAACGCGGCCGAAGGTTTAAGTACCTTCAGAGAAACAACCACTATAATATTTACATCACCGTAATATTTATAAATGGTTATTGCACTGCCGTAGCCTAAACACCAAGAAATTAAATTGTTCAAGGAAGACAAATTGTCAATATACAATTAAATGTTATTAATGTCTAACTGTTTTTATTAATCCAAATCTAAGATGAAATACAAAGTAGAAATTAAACTTGTATTAACAATGCAACTATAAATGATTTTTTTAAATAAAAATGCAAGCAAACAATAATACAATTCAAATAAACTAGAGATTAAAGTAGCAAATTTTTTTAGCAAGCAAGCGGAGCAGTTTTATGGCAGCAACTCCTTATTTATCTGCTTTGACAATCTGAAAAGAAAAACAAGATATATACAGGCTTTTTTTAAAAGAAGAAACTAAAACAAACAAAACAAATTAAACTAAAACAACGTTTTTTTAAATACCAAATGAAAATGAGAATAAATTCCTTTTTTTAAAGAGAGAACAAAAACCAAGACAAACTCAACCCAAATTCCGAATTTCCCTCAGCCGAATAGAAGCAAAAACCTTTTTATTTGTTTTGTTTGTTTGTTTTTTTTTTTGAAAAAACTTTTTTTATATAAAAGAAAACAAAGGTTAAAAGAAAATATTTTTTTATTGAAATCAAAACCAGCCCTGGCCCAATAGCTTCTAAAACATGTGATCAGTAAAAAAAAGAAAAAAAAGAAAACACAAATCAAAACGCACACCACACTTCCTCAATCAAATTCTCAGAATAAAAATTGCAATCCTACATCACAATTTCCAATCCAACTTTTACAAAACGATTTCTCAATTTTTGAAATCAATAATTTATGGATTCACAAAACAATCAGAACTCGACTTCGGGTGTTACGGGTATTGAAGGATGCGGTGATCGGGAATTTGGAGAGTTCGAATTACAGAGGGATGCGATATTGTTGGAAGGTTCGAAGGTGAAAGGATCGAGGAGAAAAAGGGGAGAAGTTGATTGCGAATGATGGTGTTCTGAGTGGCAGCGGTTGTCGAGGCATTTGGGTTCGATTTTGTTCAGGCGGCGGTGGGTTTGAGGAATTGGGTGGGTCGGCGATTTTGGAGATGTTCGAGTTCGAGTGGATTTTCGCGAGCGGTTGACAGAAATGGTTAGGCGATTGTTGATGGTTGATGTTGTTGTTGTACTTGACTGGGTGAATTTGGGAGATGTGATGTCTTAGGCAAGGTGCTCAGAAGGTAAGGAGTGATGGTCAGTTGATAGAAGAGCAACAGGCAAGCAGATGTTGGTGATGAGGAAGGTATTTGATGAAGTATGGGCAGTAATGTTGTCACAAAGTTCAGAGTAGGGGTATTTGCAGAGTCAGGTTAGAGGAGAGGAGCAGTTGAAGGTAAGTGGGTACTTGATGGTTGTTGTACGATGAAGTGGTAGTGTAAAAGGAATTAGAAGCAGTAACAGCACAGTTTTTTTGGGTAGTGAACTGTGGGGATGTGGAAGTTTATGAAGTGAACTGTGAAAAGTAAACAGTGAGAGGTGAATATGAATGACACTAGCATGAGTTGATGTATGAGTTACGATGGGATGTGGAATTGTGGACTGGTGTTATGAGTTGCTGTATGTTATGGTTGGAGGAGCTGTTGTTGCGACAGTGGATGGTGGGTGGTATGTTGACTGTAGAGGAGGAAGTGATGTAACAGTTGTAGAAAGGAAGGTGGATTAACTTGAGGAACAATGGGCAATGGATTGAAGGTGAAGTGTTGCTGCTTTGTACTGGTTTGGCGGTTTGAACTGTGGTGTGCCACCAATGGCAGGGGTTTGTAAAAGGCAAATGGTAATAGCAGCAAGCAGGGATATTGATATGCAGAATGGTGCACAGTGCAACAGTGCACTGTTATATGGAATTTTTGTTTTTTGTTTTTTGTGCAAATAGAAATGGAAAATGTATAGAAATACAAATGTAGATGAAATGAAATGTAATCGGAATGTAACAAAATTGTAGATGAAATGAAATGCAATTTTCATTTTTTAATAGAAAATGCAATGAAAATGGAAGACTAAAACATGCACACAACAAATTGAAAACAAACACACACAATTTTTTTTAATAAATGCATACTAACACACAAAACAAACAAAAATGCACAATAAAATCACACAAAAATAATTCTTTAGAGAATTAAATCAAAACAACTCCCCGACAACGACGCCAAAAACTTATTAATCGATGGAAAATCTATGGAATTAGAAAACCGTCGAAAAATTTCAAAATTCAAATAACCGCAAGCGCACTGTGTACGAATGTAGCACGTGACGAATATGGGTCGATCCCAGGGAATTGATGATTTTAAAATTCTAATCAATCAAATTATACCGAAGTCGAGAGTGAATAGCTAGAAATGTAAGAAACTAACTTAAACTAGCAAAAGAAAATAGATAAAAATATGAGAGTTAAATGACAATTTAGAGATAAATCCACTCTCTAGATCATCTAATTCAACAATTAATGAAATTATGATCTCTTTTTTGGTCATAAGTGAGTTTAAATGATGTGTTTATCATAAGTATGGATCATTTGTACTATTAATTGGCTCAACATAAGCCATCAAATTACAACAAAACCTTTAAACCAATTACTAACTCTCATGAAAATGACAACAAAGTTGCAAATGAAATCTATTTTAAGTATGGCCTATTAACTATTAATTAGAAATATAGACCATCAAATTTGAATTTCAAATCACTTTCTTATGTCATAATCATATTTTGATGAAGAGGCATTTGTGTTAGTGATTTGTAACATCCCACCTTTTTGTACGCTTTAAATCAACGATAAACCACGCACATCAGACTTAAACCATACAGAAGGGCGGATTGTTATGGGGTAAATAAGAAAAAGCAGAGAAATAAAAGAACAAAATAGAATCTTACAGCGGAACAATAAAATATAATAATCAAATGTACAGTTCATGAAGCTGTTTTTATAAAATATTCGATTATACTTATACAATACATATCAGAGTTACACATTCAAGAGAACAATAAGTAATGCAGCAAAACAGTATGAATATAGTGGAATACTATAATAAATAATAATAAATCTTCGTCTTCGTCCTCCAGAATACGGTCCTCAAATCCTGAAATGCTCAGGCTGAGCCGAGCGAATTGAAAAGGCAAAACACTCGAGTCAAAACTAAAAGATCTTATGTAAGTAAAATCAATGTAAATAATATGAGTGGAACGGCGTCAGAGATGTTTACTGGATTTGACATCTCCTATCCAATGTCTAACGTGAGTGCAGTGACTTAAAAGATGCTCGGGATTCACATCTCCTAAGGCTCCGTTAAACTATTTACTATGTAGTAATATTTCGCTATTATAATAATGTCTAATAGTAAAATAAACTTACTTTTTAATAGCATTAAGGGGTTACCCATATAGCCCTTAACACGTAATAGTCTCAGTAGTCCATCCAGTATCAGCGTATCTCCAGATAGGGAGACTACCCTAAATACTCCACGGGCTACGAGAGGAAACCAAACTCGTACAAGGCGCGCTAGGGTAGTTGACACGGAACACAAGGCAATGCCAGGGTAGATATACCAGTTACGCATCCGGGCTAGTGGTAATGCGAAGCGCGCAGCTACCTTCCACCTCGAGCCACACCCCCAAATTCAACAAAATCAAAAGTGGCCACCGAATCAATCCAAAAGTCAGAGTATAATATCGAAGAGATGTGTCCTATAAGATGGGCTACCTTCTTGGCCCGAGAATCACTCCTGTTTTAGCCACCTTATGCCAACTCACGGGAGTCGGGTCCACGTAAATACCTTAACAAAACGTCGCCGCCGTCCTACTTCATTCTGGAATCTCCACCGCGTACACGGTTGTTAAAGTGGTTTTCAGAGTTGGCAGAGAGTATGACAACTTTTGATCACGGTCTCTTTAACAACCAAACATTATTATAACACCACGGTCATTTCAAAATAATTATACTTCAAAACTAGGATATAATATTCATTTCAAAACCATATAAATACGATATCATTTTCGTTTTGAAACCCAAATCAATATGATATCATTTTAGAATCATAGTATTTCAAAGTTATAAAATTTCGAAACCAAAGACTTAAAACTATGACACTTCCAAAACGTAATACTTTGAAATTTATAACTATGAAACATAACTTCCACCCCTTACATGATTTAGATATTAAAATATTTTATAAAATAAACTAGCTTCTTAAATTTCACAAATCAATTCCAAAACAACCCGAATTTCTAAATTTTAAATTTAGCAATAACCCAAATCATAAATTTCAATTCAATTCGGTTTTCAAATAGACCATTTCAAATTATATCGATTTCAAAACAGATTTGATCCATAAAATAAAACATTTCAAATTCAATATATTTCAAAGCTTAAATATTCAATATTTCAAAACTAAATTTTATAATTCATATATATATATACCAAATTTACTTTACTATTATTTATTTTTGAAATATTTGCTTAATAAATCCAATATCCTTTAAATAAAACTTCAAATTTCAATAACTGAATATTCCTCAATTTTACTTACACTTGATATATTCACT
Organism: Allium cepa; assembly: GCA_030765085.1. NCBI lineage: Eukaryota > Viridiplantae > Streptophyta > Magnoliopsida > Asparagales > Amaryllidaceae > Allium > Allium cepa. The sequence goes on along the minus strand of CM060930.1, from coordinate 52,492,728 downwards.
TAAAACCTTAAACACGAATTAAGTTATAAAACCATATTCTTTTAAAATCTCAATTTCAATAAGTTCCAAATGGATTCTTATTCAATGTAACTCTTAATTAAATAAAATCTCTAATCAATTTCAAAACTATCTTCTCAACTTGATTTATAAAAATCAATATAAACTCTATATTAAAATATAATTTAAGTAATTACTTATCTATATTATTTTTTAATAAATCAACTTTATTATTAAACTTATTTTATACTTTAAACAATTTTATTCATAGCTTAAAACCAAGAATTTAATTATATATAAAATAACATTTATAAAATATCCAAATCAATATCTCATAACATCATATATATATTTCTTTACAAAGCCATAGAAATCATTTCAAAATATTTTTATATATAGACCGTGGTGTTTGTATAAAATTTTCTATCCTATGGTCAAGTGATACAGATATTTATAATTTCAACCCGCAATTTAAAATAAAAAATACGGTTATGAATCATTTCAAACCGCAATCCCGTATGAAATAAAATGCATAACAACTTGTAGTTCATGACAATATAAAATCCAACATCCATTCATCCAATATCAAACATCAACCATTTATCACAATCATCATTCAATTCAAACAATAACATCAATATAGAACAAAAATAAATAACAGGTATTTACTGGCAGTTTATATTCAATAATAAATTAATTAACAATTTAACTTGCAGTTTATATGCAATAACAAATTAAATAACAACTTAATTCAATAATTTCAATTTAACCGAGATAATGATTAAAAGTATGCCAAATAGTCATAAATAAATTTCTAATCACATCAGAAATTAATTCAACACACATAAGAAATATTAGAAGTTATGAGTGGGTTAAAACATTCACCTTTTGAATTTAAATTGAATATAAATCCAATTTAAATCCAAAATTTGAACAGTCACAGAATCCGTCCAAACCAGCATCAAAATGTCCAAAATTTTAGTATGATCCTAACAAAAAAAACTGCGCGTAAATTGGACAACGTTTGAGAAAGTTATATAAATTAGAATATTAACGATTGAAAATTCGAACAAATTAAAATAAACAGGAATTACCTCCACGTCATCATCTCTCCCGAAGCCCTGCACGCGCACGAAAAAAATGCTACAGCACGAACGAAACCGCCTCACCCCTCGTCGCCGTTCGCCAAAGCACACGCCTTCAGTCACGCCGCAACCACGTGCGCGACCACCTGCTAACGTGCCGCGACCTTCCCCAAGCCACGATGACCCCCGAACACTCACCGTTCACCCAAAAATTGGAACAGCCGCCGAATTTTTTTGCCCTAGATCGAATTATTTTCGATGATCTAGCCTTTAACATCCCCTGCAAACCACCTAGATGTCATCCCCTCGACGATCTCCACCCCTCTAGACTATTTGTTCGATGAACGGTCGAGGTTAAATCGACCAGTTTTGGCTACCCAGAAGAAAACGGACAATAGAATTGGCTTGCATTCTTTGAGAGCTTTTCGACGATATAAAATATGCTATCGTTTGTAGAGTTTGAATTTTGGCTTTGAATTTTATTTGAAATTGCAACTGGAATTTTGTTTTGGGGATTTGTCTGCCATTGAGGAAGAGGAGGAACATAATGAATTATATGTACAGACAAATGACAATGAGGAATAATTTGGGTTTATAACGAGATATACATAGGCAAAGAGAAAATAGAATGGATGGATAAGATCGATATACGCGTTGAACGATAAAATGGCCCGAGAAGCCCGTTTCGACTCCAGAACGAAATTGGGTCAACCCATATATCAAAATAGTTGTTTTAAAATATTTAAAACGCAATGGAACAGGTTTCAAGTCCAAATTCCATCATTTGAAGAAGTTATGCTAAAATCAAGTTATTCCAAATTGATTTCTATTGATTTCAATTTCATTGATTTCAAGGCATTTCGAGTCCGTACGATCAAACGACAAGTCCGATCGCTACGAAACTTGAAACCCTAATAAAATTCATCATTACAGATCCGATGAAATTGGTTTCGTCGAAATCCGAGTCAGTGGCCAAAATGGGTATTTTCCAGTTAATTAAATAATTTAATATTAATTTAATTAATCACTTCCTCAAATTTAAATTCTATAATCAACAAATCTCATCATTTTTGATTTCTTAAACCTTCCCAATAATTTAGGCAAGTTCAAATATCCAATTTAAGTTAATTAATTTACCCATCACCCTATTAAATTTCGAATTTAAATGAATTCACTAATTGTCAATTGAAATTCCAATAATCCATTTATTTGATTTTTAGTCTTATTGTGAATTAATTATTAACTTACCATTTCTATCATTTCTGATTACAATTAAACTTCTAATTCATTTACCAAAATTTCCATATCAATCAAATAAGGATTTATTGCAAAATTTGTAGTGTTTACCTTCAATTTAAGTAAATTCAATAAATTATAAAATTTTATTTCAATTAAATTTATACCATTCATATTCATTCTCTTTATTCAATCAATCATCATCTTATGTATAGATTTTACATTAGTATATACCCAATTACCCAAATATTTTTGCAGTTATCAACCAAATTCATATTAACGTAGTTTTTAATTACATTTAATTGCAATGGATTTAGATCTAATCCAATAGATTAAATAAATGGGTAAACAATTAATGATTATCACCATTTGCTTAATTTAATCCCATTCATACTTTATTATCAAATAACAAATATTATAATTACTTATCTAGCATTAATTCTATCAAATTACAATTTTTTACGTATTATTTCATAATTTAATGCAACTTTGAATTTATTTCCCGATTTACTGATTACAATCCATTATAACCTTACAATTGTTTCAATAAATTGGGATTGCACTAAATTGATTATTTATTCACTTGTATTAACATTATTACCTTTAATTGCAATTTGATTACCAATCTTATTTAACACACTAAATAAATAAATAACATATATTAGTTGTCACGAATTTACTTTTTCTTACATTTACAAGTTTATTACTTATCATTAACACCGTATTATTTCATTAATTAATTCAATACTTACATTTTTTTCTTATATTTCACTTATAAACAAATTATAATGTTTCCATTATTTCAATAAATTTGAACTCCATTCAAGTTATTAGCCATTCACTTACATCTATTTACTTATTTCAATTTTATACCCCGGTGCAATAATTTACACTATTTCATTTCAATGTGATTTCACTTCCATTGTCAGTAATTAGTTTTTTATAACAATTGCCACAATTCATTCTTAACATTTACTTCAATATAAATTATTTTTTTATTTCTTTCTAAATTTAATTACAAAAATCTTATTAATTTAACCAATTTAATTATCGAATTTTACAGGTCGTTACATGATTGTTTAAGCATAGCCTATTTGGTGCAACAATATAGGCTATCAAATTCAAAACAAAATAAAATAAAATAAACCACTTCAAGCATTGTCATTAAGCACAAAAAGAGAGCTATAATTATAAAAAGTTGAAGCTACATGATTAGAGGCTTCATTACCCCTAAATTTAAGGGATTAGCCTCTCATATTTGTTATCAAAACAACAAATATAGCTTGCAACATGAAAGAAAAAGAAAAGGAAAATGAGAGAAAAGTAAAGAAATAAAACTATTCTACTTGCATAAAAGAAAAGAAATCTACACTACTAACATGAAAGTAAATAAATAAAAGAAGCATGTAAAAGAAAGAGAGCATTAGTTAACATTACATAGAAAAAAGGAAAAATACATGAAGTAAAAATAGCTAAGTAGCCATGGAAAAAATAAAGAGAACTTGTCTTTTATTTTGAGCCTAAACTAATCTAAGAGAGACTAACTAAGAGGAAGGAGATTGCATGAAACATATGGGTATTTATGCATGTATGAAAGCCTAATTCATATTTTTAGGGAATGCCCAAAATACCCATGAGGTAGTGTGGCCACCAAGTAATCATTAGCATATCATAATCCCCATTTAAGTGTACATGAAGCCATTAATTCCATAAGCATGTGCATTAGCCTCTAATTTGTATATTAAGGTGGTGGGTAGGTGGGGTCCTTCATGATCTTCACTTTGAATTATTTCCATCTTCATTCCTTTGTGTTCCTTTTGTGCATGCATATCTTCTTCATGAAACAACTTGTAATTGAAATCAAATTCCTACAAAATAGTACGGAAATTTCTAATTAATTTTTCTCAAAGAAATATATGCACACAAATGACCGTTTTGCCCCTATATGAAGATGGATATGTGACAATTTGAAATTAATATGGATTTTGGTTAAAACATGTTAAAATACCCAATATGACCATTTATTTAATTTTAATAGAATAAATATGGTGGTAAAAATATGCACATTTACATGCACATCATTATCGTTTGGCCATACGGAATATAAACGTAGTAGAATTTATATCGAAAATTCAATACAATAATTGGGTCCAAAAAGCTATCTTCTCCATACGATCGAATTAGGACTCGAAACCTTTTTCATTGCGTTCGGGATAGGGGTATAATATTATAAACGCCTAGCGGCACGCCTCGATAGGGGTTTGAAATTTTATGTTGTGTAAATTGAGACAATTTGAAATATATATATATATATATATATTTGTATATTCTAGTCAACCTTCAGCTGAAATTCCTTCACATCCGCTTTTTGCTTTTTCAACCACGGTAGCAAGCTGGTTCAAACACGCTTCCCTCCTTTCAAATATCACGTCCCCTCTTCATTTCATAATAGCCGAACACAATAAAAAAATGGCCACTTCGAGAATTTTAAATCCAACTTCTGCTCGATTAAACTAATCCAAATCGAATTTTAAAATTGTATGTGAGCACAGTATTCGGTATGGGGGCACTTTTGATGGTTGCGGCTTCACTTCAAGATGATCAACGGTAATGTCGTGAATGGTTCGAGCTAGGGCTGCAGATTTGCAGGGGTGTGGTGCTCGATTTGGAAAATGGAGTTCGCCATGGTGTTCATGGAGGAGAGGAGGTCGAGCGGTGGTTTTTTTCGTGAGTTTCGCTGATGTTTTTTGTCGTGATTTTATTGGCGACCTACAGTTCGAATAGGGAGAATCGTATTTTGATGCGATGAACCGGAGTGGCAAAGGGGGTGGGCAGGTTATTGAGTGCGCGTCGGCAAGCGAGACGGTGAAGTTCGATTTAGTTTGGATGATCAGAACAGTGTACTAGTGGAGGGGGATGTGCATGGTTATGGGTGGGGTTTGTTTTCTCATGCGTAGGCATTTGTCGAAGGGGGAAGAAGGTGTCAGTGGCGGGCCAGGTTTTTTGGTATGGGCTTCGTTATTAAAAAAAAGGTTGTAAATTTAATATTAAATTGTGTAAAACTTGTAAAATTTATCTCTCATGTGTACGAGGTCTGATTCCGACGATTCAAGTTGCATTAGGATCGTATTGTCATCATCTATGAATAGGAATCGGTTTGGACGAGTTTGGTGCTTCCAAAATTTTTGGATAATTTCAAATGCGTTTGGACTCAATCGGAACAGGAACGCAAAGCGACAGAAAATCAAAAGAGAGTTAACCTCACTCAAATTTGGAATTTCTGCAATTAATTTTAAGTAGTTAAAATTAATTATTGTTTGATTGATTGAATTTGATAATTATTATCAGTCTGAATGTTATACTATATGTTGTAGTGTTTATATATTGGAGTGATTGATATTCCCGCATATATATAGTGGATGAGACCCCATGCGCCCCGTATAATAGTGGGTGACCCATATACCACGATATCCCCCTCGAAGTGGGATTGGAATTTTTACATTGTATTAACATATATGGATGCAGGGAAACATGTTGGAGCGATCTATCTGGATTCCTAAAAAATGTTAAAATTATTCTCGTATGCAGTGATATGATATGTTGAATAATCTGTGACAGATTATAGCATGATGTGAATTTATTTGGTGCTATGGTATTGTTGGTTTAGGTTTGGTATATTTTTTTAAAAATACCATAGATATTAATTTAATTTAAAAAGAAATTAAAGGAGTTTTAAAGTAAAAATAATTATAGTGAAAGTGGAATTTATTTAAAGAAATGAATTTGTAAAGGAAATAAATAGTTTGATTTGAATTTATATTCAATCATCTCAGAATATTGTAAATAAAGACTTTTGAAATAATGTAAATAAAAGGGTTTTTAAAATAGGACTTAAGTGATATTGTTTAAGAATAAAGAGGATTTATTTCTAGAATCGAGGTTTAAAATAGTTTTGAAAAAATATAAAAAGAAGATCTAAAAATCAAATCTGAAATTGATATTCCAGATTTAAAAAGAAATTCTAAATTATGACAAAGTAGTGGAAATCTGAATTCAGTTGGATTTTGGAATATAGTGGGTTAATTGAGAAAATTAATTTAAAGAGGGAATTGAAATTAGAAAATCGATTTGAAATCGATTAAGTGTTGTGAAAATAGCGATAAAAGGGAAAATGAGACAATGGGATTTATAAACGAAGTTTATAAATAAAGTAAAGTAAATTATCAGTGGATAAATGAGAATTATAAATTCACGATGAGGATATATGAGGGAATGGGAAATTCGGTTTAAAAATAAATAGTAGATTTATTTTTAGAAATGTGAAAAAAGAATTTATGGATTTGAGATGTAAATTAATTGAAAATAAATCAAGAAGGATTTATTAATATTGGACTGGAAATATGGAAGTTGAATTCTTTTTTTGAGAAGTTAAGTTATTTAAAAAGGAAATTTTGAAGTATTAATTAGTAAATTTAAAAGTGTTTGAACAATATTTTATAAAATTAATTATTAAGTTATTTAAAAATGGTTTGAAGTATATTTAAATATTTAATCAAGTTAGACGATAAAAAGTCAACTTATTATTTAAGAAATAAATCGGTACTATTATTTTAAAAGGGATAGACTATTCAATATTAATATATTATATAATAGCTTTTATTTAAAAAGTATTTTTTTCTAAAATTAACCTGGAAAATTATTATAAAAATTTCATAAGTATTATTTTGGAAGTTTTTTTTAAATAAAGTTTTCGAAAAGTAATGGTATACTCGCGTGGCGTAAATCGGAGGCAGTGAGTTCCTGCAGTTAAGTTTTGGATTTCTCTAGGATAGAGACATAACCATTGAGCTGTGATCCATGGTTTGATATCGCAGTGGTACTTTCCATAATTTTTTTAATAAAAGGTGCATTTTCAATTTTTTGAAAAGATGCTTTGTGAATATACAAAATTCGATAAGATAAGCACATACTTTTGGATAAAGGGATTTAATTTATTTAAAATTTAAATTAAATAAGACTTTGAGTTATTCGGTGAAAATGAAGTATTTGGTTAAATTGCTTGTTTATTTGATAGTTAAATAACCGACTATCAAATCTGGACCCAAAAATATAACTTTGGGAATATCTAGGAGAAATACGGGATTTATATGGTATGGTTACTATTCGAAGTGCTATACTGTACGTATAAACTCGTTTCATTCTTCTAGGGCGTAAATAAGGAAATCCGTCCTCTAACGGCTAGGAGGTGATCTTCGATCTTATTTTCGTCTGTTTATTTCCTAAAGAACCGGGGTTGAGTTTACCAAAAAATACCCAATATTGTTTCGAAAAGACCAGGATCGGATAAGTTATCCGAAAAACCACTTCGATCCAACGAGTACGTTTTCGATGTGAAAACAAGAGCATGGAGTCGAAGATGGAGCAGTGAAGTGCAAGGGCTAATCACTTCTAATTCTGAGGCTGATTCCAAAATGGATGCAGTGGGAACAGTGTCTTCGGTTCCGTTCGGACCCAGAACGGACTTGTATGGATGAATGCTATCAGTACATTGTCATTGAAGGATAATGAGCATTCTAAGTGAATGTTTCTAAAAAGGTAATCATAGCCTCTAGCATCATCAACCAGGATTGACCGAAAAGCAGGAGAGATGCAGTAAGGCTAAGTGGGTAGCACCCAATTAGGGTATGTTTATCACCTTTCTTGATACCCTAAGATATTATTACTACGATTATCGAAGGAGCTTGGAAAAGGGTTGAAACACCTGGGGTGATAGCATATTCGGTCTATCTAGGTCAGGGATAGTCCGGTGTTATGTAGCAGGGGATCCCAGCATGGTCCTTGGATATGAATAAGTATTTGTACTTAGATAATATAATAATATCAGAGGATTTTTTATGAAACGTTTTAGTGATTGTAAGGTAAAAACCCGTCGTGTTTATTTGTGGCATGGTCTTATGAGATACATTTGATTTTCAAAGGATTTGATAACTTTAATAATTCAGTTTGAGTGTGTTTTCTCACTCTAATTTTCCAGACTGACTTGGGTGTTATTTTATTATAATGCCCGGGTTAGACCGAGTATTACAGATACAATATAGGATGCTATGGAGCTTAGGAGACAAGCTGGATGGCGAAGGTGTATCACGCGTACTTGACTTTCATTCCACTATGTATTGTAGGCTGTATATTTAGCTTTTATGGGGACAAGTTATCATAACTGTCCAATGTTGTGTTATTGATGTATTGTACTCTGATGATGTAATGTGTAAATAACAGTTATTGTTCTTTTTTTATGAGGATAAGTTGTTATCTATTATATATTGTTCCGCTGCGATTGTGAGATTTTGTGTTGTCATTTCTGTTTCCTTCTCCTACCTCTTTCTTCTTTCCCTAGCGATCTGGTATTTTCGACATTCGATTGTTCGGCATGTAATACAATGGACGTATTGATTTCGATTTTCGGAGGTCGAAAATCTCCGAGCCGTGACAACGTCAAACTGCGTAAACTTCTCCGACGCCATTACACTCATATTTTTGTACTGTTAATTTAACTTGCATAAGATCTTTTAGTTCTGACTAGAGTGTTTTTGTCTTTTTAATTCGCTCGGGTCAGTCAGAGCTTTTCAGTTTATCGAAGACTGCTTTCTAGATGACGAAGATGAAGGTTTTGTGCTATTATTATGTATTATATTTATTCCACTGCATCATGTTGTTCTACTGCATTTATTTATTATTTATTCTTGTTTTATGTAGTTTGGATCTATATTATAAAGGGTAATCAAATGTTATTTGTAAAACAGCTTCATGAACTGTTTATTTGATTATTATATTTTATCATTCCGCCACGAGATTATATATTTGTTTTCTTTCTTTCTATGTTTTTTTCCTTATTTACCCCAATAATAATCTACCCCTTTGTATGGTTTGAGCTAACATGTGTGGCTTATCGTCGATTTAAACCATCCAAAAAGGCAGGTCATTGCAGTTGGTATCAGAGCTTTTGTTTAGCGATAACATTAGCTTTGTGGGGTCTGACTCATATTAAACAGGGTAGTAACACCGTAGAATGAGTCATTGAGTGTATATATATGAGAGAGCATATTTTTTAGTGTTATAAAAGGTATTTATATTGTGTTAATTTGTTCTGTTTTATATTTATAAATTATGGTTGGTACATAGGACGCTATGACATCGATAGGGATTTCTAAACACTAAACAGGGCAGACCGACACAATATTATTTTGAAATATACGTAAATGAATAATTTTACCTAGTGTATTTTTGTATATAAAAGGATAATTTTTATAAATGATATAGTTGGACGTAATATGTTGTTTATTAGGTAGTGAAATTTTATAAACATTGATTGTAAAAAAGATTTACAAGTAAAGTAAATATAAATTAGAAATTTAGAACTTAAGTTTTGGGATTTTGAAAATTTCTTTCGAAAGATTTTGATATAATATTAGTATTGTTTGGAAGTACTTTTCGATGTAAATATTTCAATGTGATTTGAGAGAAATGTTTAAAATGAACTTTTAAAGGAAATATGTTATGTACTCCCTTCTCTATCACTCGAAAATAATTTCGTGATGAGTGCACGCATCATCGACGTTCATTTTCGAGTTTCAAAGTGGGAAGGCTGCTGTAGTAGTTTTACTACACATTATTTTGATAACAAATCTTAATCTTTCTAAATATGATTGGATATATGTATGTTATGAAATGATTTGAGAATATAACTCGGTATTTATTTCTTAAGTTTTTGTAAATTTGAAATTTCAATTATTATAATGAAGTGAAATCTTGACTATTTTAACAATTGGAAACTTTTAATATGCGTAATTAGAAACTAGTTACTAAGTGATTAATGAAATTATAAGAAATTGAAATTTTGTAAACTGTAAATCAAAAGGATATGAAAATGAGAAATGATAAATATTGAACATTTTATTTATTAAATGAACTTGTGTAACGTACCATTTCGTTCTAAAAGACATATATATAGCTTACCGAAATGTAAAAGGTTGTAATGTTAAATAGGAATATGTAATAGAATACTATACAAGTAAATTTAGTAAACAAAAGTGTTCAATGGAATTATTTTATAACTAAGAATTGTTATATAATAAATTGTTAAAAACTTAGAATAATAGTCTGAGATATTACTAATCAAATGTAATAGAAAAATGGATAGTGTAATAAAAATGATTCTAAACTTAGGTTAACATTTTTAGCTATTTATTAATCAGATTGAATAGTAAAACGTGAATACTGTAAGCAAATAATTATAAACTTAAGTTAATATTGAAGCCATTTATAATTAAAGTGAGTACTATATTAACTGAATGATTATAACTTCAGAAAACATTGAAATGATTTAGAAATGATTTAATTTTCAATAATACTATATATATGAAAGAATGAATGCAAAAAATAAATAATCTATTAATGATGAATTAAAATGAAAAGAAACTTACCTAATAACGGATAATCCAATAATTGAAATAGAAATAACTTTTTTAAGCAATGAATGTAAAGTAATAAAATGATAGAAAAATGTCATTATATGAATAAATGAGAAATGTACATTTCTAAGTAATAACGAGTGTAAATTTATGAAAATAAGCATTATATGAATGAGAAAAATGAACAGTAAATTATATGAAAGGAAATTAATAAGAATACATTTGAATAATAATTTAAATCATTATTGTTTTAACTTATGGAATGATTGGGAAGTGATACTATAAATTGTTTAGGATATACAAATAATCTATTAAGTTTTATCTAAGACTGTTGGATGTATGGTATACTTAGTAGTTTATTTATCATTCTACACGATTTAAAGTTTCTAAACCGTAAAAAATCATTTGTTTTGGTTGCCATGGATGGATGGTTGATTTCTTGAATTTGCGTGTGATGTCTGTATGGTTTTGTTTGTAAGCACTTGTTGATTATGTTGTGTTGGTTTACTACTATTGATTGAAACAACTAAATCGATTCTATTTTACATAATTATTAACTTCTTTGGATTATGTAAGTGAAATACATGTTATAGAAGTAATAGCTACTGCTTTTGGTTTCATAAATAAGCGTTGTTTGCCCGACAAATTGGTACATTTTCGGATTACACATTTCTAGTGATATTATACTATTTTCCCATGGTTTGGGATAAATTATCTTCGAAAATATTGTATATATTGTTATTGTTGATATTATTATTTCTACCAGACCTTTCCATACAAAGGAGACTCTGTCGAAATTTTCTGTGAAGTTTGGACCTAGAAAATTCTGTTAAATGTTTTCCAAACTTCTATTAACTTGAATATAAAAGGATTTAATTTTTTATAAATTGACATTTTATTCAAATTAGTTAATTATGTAAATTAATTGTTTATAAATTTAATATTTCGAATAAGATATGTAGATTACTAAATTCTGTAATGACCTGGATTTTTGGTTGTTCGATTTTGAATATCTAAAGGGTTTTAAATATTGAATTTGAATTATGGATTGATTTTGAATGTGGAACATTTGGTTTTATTTATAAAATAGATTCAGAATTTAAATATAGCAATTTATTGGATGATTTAATTATTGAAGTTTATTGGTTAAATTTTTGTATCTTGAGTTTTAATCTGGATAGAAATTATTTAAAGGCTTGTAAAATGTATATTGATAATACTGAAGATGATAAAAGTTTTAATATTGATTTTAAAAGTGATCCGTTCAATTTTAAAAATGGTTTGTTCAAGTTGCCATTTAAAAATAGCCATCGAGGACACAATCTCGGAATTCGACGAAACAAGTTCCATTTAATCTGTAATAGTGTATTATTATCGGATTTAAAGTTTCATAGTATTTGGAGTTATCATTTGGCCGTACGGTGTCGAAACGCGATGAAACTTATATCGAAATTCAATATAAATGGGGTCCAAAAAGCTATCTTTTCCATATGATCGAATTTGGACTCGAAACCCTTTCCATTGCATTCGGAATAGGGGTATAACATGAATGCCTACCGGCACGCCTTAGTAGGAGGTCGATATTTCACGGTATGTGATTTGGGATATTTAAACAAATAAATAAATATAAATGGTCAGATCAAATGAACAGTTGAGTCGTTCCTTCAGCTTCCCATCGCACATCTCTTCTTTCTGAAAACACATGACCGCCTTTTCTTTCTTTTAAAAAGCATGACTCTACTTTTCAGTTTGAACGAAGAAAGCAATTCAAAAAAGGGAAGAAGATAGATGAAATCGAACTGATAAAATAACATACCCTTTCTTCCCTTTCCTCCATTTTCAAATCATAATCGAATGAAAAGAAAATGAAGCATGATTGCACGAGGCCTAGGGGAAGCGCGACGTGAGTCGCGAGGAGGCTAGCGACTTGACAGCGATGGCAGAAGGGGCGAGTCGAGTATCAAAACGGTAGTCTAGGGTTTCGTTGCTGGAATGGGCTAGGCGTGGGTCGCGGGGTCTAGGAAGGTGCGGCAGATTGATATGGTGTCGATAGCAGTGTCGATCGAGCTAGGTTGATGCGGCCTGAGGATGATGGAATTTGTCTCGTTGTCGATGGTTTGAGAAATGAGGGAGCTCGATTGGGTCGAGGCAGCATGTGAGTTGATGTAAGTAGTGGCTCGTGGTGGGGATTTGATGGCCGTGATGTGGTATGGCATGGGGAAAAGGGACATGGTGATGACAAGAGAGGAGTCCAATGTTGTGAAGTTAGGCCGCGGTCCTGGTACTCGCATTCGGTTGAGGCTTCGCGCGTGAGGAAGAAGGTGTCTAGGAGGTAATTACTGTATAATGTAATCAGTACATTTAAATTTAAATTGAGGGAATATTTATCTTACATGAAATCGAATGCTTATAAAATTTATATCTCATTCGTACGTGGTTCGAAATGAACAAAAACTAGCTGCGTGGTGCTCGTGGCCTCAAATCGACGCAAATAAAATTGGTTTGGAATTTATTTATGTTAGTTGGGATTTCAAATTAAATTGAACGCTATTCAATTTAAATTTGAATTTGAAATGAATTGCAAAATTAAATATCAAGGTGAGAATTTCTCATTCATTTTTGGATTGCTATATTTAAAATCTGAATGTTGAATTCAAATTATTGGATGCTAAGTTAATTGATAAATTTTAATTATTGGTTGGATGATTATATAATATATTGTAGTATATATATTAGTAACTGAAGTGATTTCCCGCACATTATAGTGGATGTGACCCTATGCGCCCCGCATAATAGCGGAGGACCCTATGTACTGCGATATCCACCTCGAAGTGGAATTGGTATTTTATTGTTGTCTAACATCTCTGGATCCAGGGAAACTGGTTGGAGGGATTCAACTTGATTCCTTAAATATATTAGTATTTTTCATATACATAAAATGTTGGATTATTTGTAAATTTTAAAATGTTATAATGGCATGGAAATTAATTATGGGTATATTAAATACCACAAATATTATTTTATATTTTTAAGGAATTAAAAGGAGATTTTAATATAAAAATATATATCTTGAAACTTTGGATTATTTAAAAGGGATTGATTTGAATAAGTAATAATGGATTTTTAATTGTATTAAAAATGCGGGAAAATAATTAAATTGAGATTATAAAATAAATTATATAAAGGAATTTTTAGAGACTGGATTTTAAAATGATATTCCGTAAAATATAGAAAGAAGTTGAAAATCGACATTAAAAGTAGATTGGAAAAAATAAATGGAATTCATAAGAAATTGAATTTATAAAATGGAATTTATAAATGAGATTATTTTAGTGGAACTCAAAGGAGTTATAAAATTTATAAACAAGTTTATAAATAAAGGAAAGTGATATCGGATGATAAATTTGGAATATAAATTTACGGGAAGAATATATATATTTGAATATGTGGATAAGGTGAGGAGAAAATAGTGAATGCTTTTTCTTGAAATATAAATGGTTAAGAAGACCGAAATGGAAGTGATGTGATAGAAATAAAGAGGGATTATAAATTTGAATTTAATTATTAAGATTTAAAAAAATTATTTTTACTAATAATTTATGTTTTTATTTTAAAAAGGAAGGTTTTATTTATTAAACTAAGTAATTTTAAGTTGGTTAGTATTTAAATACCTTAGAAGTTAATGTTTCAAATGCTTAATATTTATTTAATAAATCCCAAATTTTAAAACCTGTTTTGGAAAAATGAGTTCATAACGAGTATTTCAATATTAGATAATTATTTGAACATGCCTTAAAATAGATTATTATTATTCTTTTAAATACTTGTTATTATACAAAGACACAGAGAGTTTTGAAATGTTTTAAAATTATTTATAAACCTTCTCGGAAGGCTGGATATGGGGTTATTCAGTATATGGGATTATAAGGAATTCCTTAAAATGGAATTTGGAAGAAAAGTAAGGAAATTTTCAGAGTAGTTAAATAAAAGTGAACTTCAGAAATAAAAATAGAATTCACAAAGAAGTACACAGGCAAATTTAGTTTATAAGCAAGTTAAATTGGCTTTGGAAATATTAAGGAAATTAATTAAAGAATTCCAGAATTTATAGAATTCATTATAAACTAGTCAAGGAATTTACAAATAAAAATTGTAAATGATTTTGAGAAAAAGAAATAGGAAATATAAGGAATACTTTCTAAGTGTTGAATATAAAATGAAATGGGAAATATTCTAAGTATTGGGAAGGGTTGGAAATGTTCCATTGTAAATATAAGGATTTGAAAACTGTTTTCAAATGTGGAAGAACTAAAAGTAGTATCTTATGAAGGTATTTTGAAATAAATTTTAGGAAATGTATAATAATGTCTGATGGTTGCTTTTGGATGTTTGTTGATAATTAAATAACAGACTATGGCCAATTACATTAATCATTTTGGAGAGAACAGGATCGAATTTAGTTTTCCGAAAACCACTTCGATTCGGTTTGAACGTTACGAATGAATATCGTGAATATAATGAAGAGGATGATTCGATTTGTCCAGACCCAGGACAACTTGTATGGACAAATGCTATCAGAACATCGTCATTGGAGGACGATGAGCATTCTGAGTATAATTTTGTTCTTGAAAGGTAACGCTTAGCCTCGAGCCTCATAAACCGGGAATGACTAAACCATAGGAGTTGCAGCAAGACTAAGTGGGTCGCACCCAAGTAGGGTATGTTATCACCTTTCTAGATGTCCTCGGAAACCTTTATATTATGGATTTGGTGGTGCATGGAAGGAGCGCTCGGCGGTAAGGGTGGGACCACCTGGGGTGATAACATATTAAGTCTATCCAGGTTAGGGTTAGGCCGGCCTTGTGTAGCAGGGGACCTCGGCGTGGTCCTCGGTACACTGTTCGAGAGGTGTACTGTGGTGGGTGGTACCCCAGTGGCCAGTCTTTCGATGGAATCCATTCTCCAATAAGCACCGTCGGTTTTAATTGTGCCCAACTATGGTGGAATGTGAGATGCAAGCACTTTATCTATTTTTTACTTACTTTCTATAGACACTATTATAATATCAGATAATTTTGATAAAATTGTTTTGGTTATCGTAAAGAAAAAACCCATCATGTTTATTTGTGACGTGGTCTTACGAGATACCTTGTTTGTCAAAGGATTTGATAAAAGTTAATAATTCAACTTAAGTATGTTTTTCTCACGCTGGTTTTCATGACTAACTCTGGTGTATTTTATTATAATTCTCAGGTCAAAGCGAGTATTACCGTTTAGATTAAAATGTTATGGAGCTCAGGAAACGAGCTGGAGGAGTTCAAATGTATATCACGTACTTGGTTATTTCCGCTGTGTGAGTTATGTATATCAGGACAAGTTATTAAACCATCCAGAATGTATTAAGTAGTTGCACTTTGATAGTGGTATGTATATTAACAGTACATTTCTTTTGTTTAAAATCTATTATTATATGTTATATTTTGTTTCGATGCGATTGTGAGATTCTATGTTTTTGTTTCTATTTTTCTTCTACATTTTCTTCTTCACCCCTAATGAACTGGTATTTCCAACACTCGAGTGCTTGGTATAAAGTGGATGTATAAATGTCGATTTTCGAGGGTTGAAAATCCCCACCCGTCACACTTGGTATCAAAGCTAAAGGTTAAGCGAGAGAACCTTGGCTCTAGTGGGGATTACTCACTAGAGGTGAGGTCAGTTGTACTCTAGAATGAGATTAAGTGTATTAATAGATATGAGCGTGTATTTGTTAGTGAATACAAATTATTTTATATTGTGTTGACTTATCGATTGAGTGTTTAAAAATTCTTGTCGGTACAGTCTAGACGACTGTATCGATAGGGATTTCTAAACTCTTAAACTAGGCAAACCGACACAGTATTATTTTAAAAAGTGGGTAGATGAAATAATTTTACCCAAACCATATTTTGATATGAAAGAAATATATTTTTTTAAAATTATTATAGTATGTTGGAGTGTTTGGATGATAATATTATAATCAAATAAGATTATAAAATTGGAAATGGTTTATATAACCAAATGAAAATTTGTATTAGTATAAATTATACGAATGGATTATAATTAAAATTGGATTTAAACCGAAATCTGGAATATTACATCTCGAAGATTTTTGAAAATGTTTTTCAAAGTATTTTGAGAAAAATAATAATAGTAATATTATTTTGGAGATCTTTTTGAAAGAAAATTGTTTTAAATGGATTTTGGGAAGTGATATAGCACTGAACTTACTTCAGTCGTTGAAAAATAATTCCGATGATGACGGCCACATCATCAGTATTAATTTCGAGTTTCTACGTGACGGGTTGCTACCGAAATAATTGATTTGGAGATTTTGTTGGAAAAAAAACATTGTTTAGAAATTCCAAGGAAATTTGTTTTGGATAAAAACCAGGGTTGGTTTAAATTTAGAAAGTGTGATTTGGGATATTTGTGATTTCAAAATGATTTGAAATAAATACTGGGTGATTGAATTTCGAAATCCTTATTTAAAATGTTTTAGAAAACATCAAGAAATAAGTACGAACTTATAAAATTGAGCATAATTTTAAAGAAGAGAGAAAAGTGTGGAATTTGAATTTCAGAATTAAATTTTAACTTGAGGAAGTTAAAATGAATAAAATTTAACGTAAGCTAAGTAAAATTGAGCTGAAGTTTAATTAAATTGAAAATAAAATTGGACTGAGATATAAAATTAAATGGAATTCAACTTAAGCTAAGTTGAACGAATTAAATTTTGGAAAACTTAATCGATTGTGATTTGAAATTGGACTTAATTCTTACTTGATTAAATTGAACAAATTAAAAGTAATTTTGTTTGGGGTAGAAGTTGAATTAAGTATGGTTTAAAATATTGGTTAAAAGGAATTGAACTTTAAATAAAAAGTGAATCGGATTTGAGTTATATGGAATTGAATTGAAATTTGTAAATTGAATTATAAAGTGACTATATAACTACCAGTTATAAAATTCGAATTGGATGAGTAATAATATCGAATTGCAGTAAGTTTAAATTTTGAATTGTGGAATATTATAAAACCATATGGATAAATTTTTGAATTAAATAAAATTCAGGTGTAGAATTGGAATTATGAATAAATGAATTGGAAAAGCTTATAAATTTTTTAAGTTGATGAAATAGAAATATATTTAAGCTATGAATGAATGTATAGTCTCAAGTTAAAAATAAAATAGGAACACATTCGAGTATAGAATTGGTGGAAATATGAAAAATAAGTTGTGTGACTTATAAAATTTAAAATTGGAATAGATAAGCCAAAATAAAAAGAGTTCGATATTTTGAAAACAAAGTAAAAATCCGAACTTGAATTATAAAATAATTTTTAACTCAAGTAAATTGGTTGAAGTGATTTTTGAAATAAAAATCGGATATTGAATTATAAAGTGGAAATGAACCAATTAGATAATTAATTAGTTAATTGGAGATAGAATGGATATTAACTGGGTTGAATAAATTCGGATTGTGAGTTAAAAATGGAATTTGGAAATGAAACCTGAGTTATAAATAAGATTCAACTTAGATGGTAAGCAAATTAAATAAAAATTGGAAATGTGTCGAGTAAAATGGAAATAGTTTGAAATGCTGATAACTCAAGTTATAAATAAATTCAATTGAAGCATAAATAAATTGATATGGTTAGGATATTAAATAAATGGATTTGAGAATTAAGATTGAAGTGGATTAAATGAATGAACTAATTAATTAATTAATTAGTAATTGAATTGGAATTTGATTGAATAGAAATCAATTTAAATAAAATGAATTTGAAAATAATGTAGATATGAATGAAATGCAAATGAATGGATTGAAATTGAAATGGAATAGAATTGAATATAATTGATTTAGAATGAATTTAAAAATAGTTATAAGCTTAAATGGTTATTTTTTTAAATGAATAGCACTGAATTTGCATAAAAAAGTTGGCATCGGCGTAAGCGAAAGTAATTTAAATTCTATGGATAAATAGAATGTGAATAAATTGATTTTTAAATCAATTTGAAATGGATATGAGTTGTTTGGTATAAAAATAAAGTGATGCAATTAAATTGAGTTGTAAATCATTCGGACTGAAAGGAATGCTATAAATCGATTAAAAATAAATAATGGAATGATGGAAACCTTGTAATTGCTATAAAACATGCTATAACAGGTTTGTTTATGAATCTATGTGGGTATCCATTTAAATAAGTGAAATGTAATTGAATTTCATGTTTTCTGAACTTACGTGTTTAAATTGAGTAAGTACAGGTACGCGGAGGCCATTTGGTTAGATTATGATCGCGCTAATCTTATATAAAATAAGCCGCTTGCTTAAAAATGCTAAAATAAGGTACGTTTTCGGATTAAATACAGCAAATATATAAATGTTGATATATATATATATATATTTTTTTCTGACCGTGTGGGTCGATGTATATATATTTATCGCTCTTGTCATACCACAAAAGGCTCTCCGTACAAGGGAGAATCCATCAATTTTTTTGAAAATTTAGGGTGTTAGAAAATTCTTGAAATTTTTTTTTGTTGCCGAAAATTTGATTTCGGATTTCTAGTCGAAATAAATGGTCTAGAATGGAAAAATAAATGTTTGATTGGAAACTAAGAGATTAGGAAAGTGGAATGTCAAGTTAGACGAGTGGATTTTGGGTAAGTAATGGGTTTGGAGCAATTTTCCTGCCTTAGCAATTTCGGAGACGAAATTCTTTTATGGGGGAGAAATTTAACGACCCAAATTTTTCATTGTTCGATTTTGAATATTTAAATAGTTTTAAATATTGAATTTGAATTATGGATTGATTTTGAATATGGAAAATTTGAGTTTATTTATAAAATAAATCCATAATTTAAATATAGTAATTTATTGGATAATTTAGTTATTTAAGTTTATTGGTTAAATTATTATATCTTGCGTTTTAAGTCTGATAGAAATTATTTAAAGGCTTGTAAAATTTATATTGATAATATTGAAGATAATAAAAGTTTTAAAATTGAATTTAAAAGTGATCTGTTCAATTTTAAAAATGGTTTGCACAAATTGACATTTAAAAATAGCCATCCGAGACATAATCTCGGAATTCGACGAAACCTCTTACATTGGATCCATGATAGCGTATTATTATCGGATTTCAAATTTCATAGTGTTTAGAGTTATCATTTGGCCGTAAAGTACAGAACGCAACGAAATTTATACTGAAATTCAATATAAATGGGGTTCAAAAGGCTATCTTCTCCATATGATCGAATTAGGACTCGAAACCTTTTCCATTGCATTCAGAACAGGGTTATAACATTATGAATGCCTACCGGCATGCCTCAATAGGAGGTTGAGATTTCACGGTATGTTATTCGGGATATTTAAAAATAAAAAAATAAAATATAAATAAATATAAATGGTAAGATCAAATGAACAGTTGAGCCGTTCCATCAGCTTCCTATCGCACGTCTCTTTCTTTTTAAAAACATGCGACCACCTTTTCTTTCTTTTAAAAAGCACGACTTTCCTTTTCAGTTTGAACGAAGAAAGAAATCCAAAAAAAGGGAAGAAGGCAGATGGAAATCGAACTGATAAAATCACTTACCCTTTCATCCATTTCCTCCATTTTCAAATTGTAATCGAACAGAAAAAAAGAACGAAGTGTGAGCGCGCAAGGCCTAGGGGAAGCGCAATGTGAATCGCGTGGAGACTAGCGACTCGACATTAGAAAGTTGGCGACTCCATTATTGAAAGGGTAGTCTAGGGTTTCATTGCTGGAAGAGGCTAGGCGTGGGTCGCATGGTTTGGGAAGTTGCGACAGCGTGATGTGATGTCGATGGCAGTGTCGATCGAGCTAAGTTGATGCAACCTGAGGATGATGGAATTTGTCTCGTCGTCAATGGTTTGAGGAATGGGGGAGCTCGAGTGGGTCAAGGCAGCATGCCAGTTGATGTAAGCAGTGGCTCGTGGTGGGGTTTTGATGGCTGCGACGTGGTATGGCAGGGAGAAGAGGGACATGTTGACGACAAGAGAGGAGTTTGATGTTGTGAAGTTAGGCTGTGGTCCTGGTGCTCGCGTTCGATTGAGGCTTCGTGCATGAGGAAGAAGGTGTCTGGGAGGTAGTTACCGAATAATGTAATTAGTACATTTAACTTGAAATTGAGGGAATATTTATCTTATATGAAATCGAATGCTTATAAAATATATATCTCATTCGTACGAGGTTCGAAATGGACGAAAACTAGTTGCATGGTGCTTGTGGGCTCGAATCTACGCAAATAAAATTGGTTCGGTATTATTGAAGATGGCCGGGATTTCAAATTAAATTGAACGCTGTTCAATTTAAATTTGAATATGAAATGGATTGCAAAATTAAATATCAAGGTGAGAATTTCTCACTCATTTTTGGATTGCCATATTTAAAATTTAAATGTAGAATTTAAATTATTGGATGCTGATTGGATTGATATATTTTAATTATTGGTTGGATGATTATATAATACATAGTAGTATATATATTAGTATTTGGAGTGATTTCCTGCACATTATGGCGGATGAGACCCTATGCGCCCTTTATAATAGCAGTTGACCCTATATACCGTGATATCACCCTCGAAGTGGGATTGGTATCTTATTGTTGTCTAACATCTGTGGATGCAGGGAAACAGGTTAGAGGAATCCAACTGGATTCCTCAAATATATTAGTATTTTTCATATATATAAAATGCAAGATTATTGTGTGTTGTCAAAATTTAGTATGTTATAATGGCATGGAAATTTATTTTGGGTATATTAAATACCATAAATATTATTTTAAATTTTTAAGGAATTAAAAGGAGATTTTAATATAAAACTATACGTATCGAAACTTTGGATTATTTAAAAGGGATTGATTTGAATAAGCAATAATGGATTTTTGATCGTATTAAAAATGTGGGAAAATAATTAAACTATGGTTTTAAAATAAATTATATAAAAGAATTTTTAAAGACTGGATTTTAAAGTGATATTAGAGAAAATATAGAAAGAAGTTGAAAATCGATATTAAAAGTAGATTGCTAAAATAAATGGATTCATAAGAAATTGAATTTATTAAATGGAATTTATAAATGCGATTATTTTAGTGGAACTCAAAAGAGTTATAAAAATTTATAAACGAAGTTCATAAATAAAGGAAAGTGATATCGGATGATAAATTTGGAATATAAATTTACGGGAGGAATTTATATTTGAATTTGTGAATAAGGTGAGGGGAAATTAGTGAATACTTTTTCTTGAAGTAGAAATGATTAAGGAGAGCGAAATGGAAGTGATGTGATAGAAATCGATAGGGATTATAAATTGAATTCGGTTATTAAGATTTAATTTTTTTACTAATAAGTTAAGTATTTATTTTAAAAAGGAAGGTTTTATTTATTAACTAAGTCATTTAAAGTCGGCTAGTATTTAAATGCCTCAGAAGTTAATTTTTCAAATGCTTAATATTTATTTAATAAATCCAAAATTTTAAAACCTATTTTGGAAAAATGATGTTATAAAGAGTATTTCAATATTTTAAATAATTATTCGAACATGCCTTAAAAATAGATTATTATTATTCTTTTAAATACTTATTATAATTATATACATACACACACACACACACACACCGAGTTTTGAAATGTTTTAAATTATTTATAAACATTCTCGGAAGGCTTGAAATGGGTTATTCAGTATATGGGATTATAAGGAAATCCTTAAAATGGAATTTGGAAGAAAAGTAAGGAAATTTTCGAAGTAGTTGAATAAAAGTGAACTTCAAAAACGAAAATAGAATTCACAAAGAAGTACAAAGGAAAATTAAGTTTATAAGCAAGTAAAATTGGTTTTGGAAATATTAAGGAAATTAATTAAAGAATTCCGGAATTTATAGAATTCGTTATAAACTTTTCAAGGAATTTACAAATAAAAATTATAAATGATTTTGAGAAAAAGAAATTGGAAATAAAAGGAATACTTTCTAAGTGTTGAATATAAAATGAAGTGGGAAAATATTCTAAGTATTGCGAAGGGTTGAAATGTTCCATTCTAAATATAAGAATTTGAAAGCTGTTTTCAAATATGGAAGAACTGAAATTAGTATCTTATGAAGATATTTCGAACTAAATTTTGGGAAATTTATAATAATGCCTGATGATTGCTTTTGGATTTTTATTGATAGTTAAATAAATGACTATCAATTTTGGCCAATTTCGTTAATCGTTTCGAAGAGACCAAGATCTAATTTAATTATCCGAAACCATTTCGATCCGGCTTGAACGTTACAAATGAATACCGTGATGATGATGAAGACGGTGATTCGATTTGTCCAGACCTAGGACAACTTGTATGGACGAGTGCTATCAGAACATCGTCATTGGAGGATAATGAGCTTTCTAAGTATAATTTTGTTCTTGAAAGGTAACACTTAGCCTCGAGCCTCATCAACCGAGAATGAATAAAACAGGGGAGATGCAGTAAGGCTAAGTGGGTCGCACCCAAGTAGGGTATGTTATCACCTTTGTAGATGTCCTCAGAAACCTTTATATTATGGATATGGTTGTGCATGGAAGGAGCGCTCGGCGCTAAGGGTGGGAATACTAGAGTGATAACATATTCGGTCTATCCAGGTTAGGGGTAGGCTAGCCTTGTGTAGTAGGGAATCACGGTGTGGTCCTCGGTACATTGTTCTAGAGGTGTACTATGTTGGGCGGCGCCGCAGTGGCCCAGTCATTTGATGGAATCCATTCTCCAATAAACGCCGTACGGTTTTGATTGTGCCCAACTATGGTGGAATGTGAGATGCAAGCATTTCAACTATTTTCTACTTGCTTTCTATAGGCACTATTATAATATCAGATGATTTTGATAAAATTGTTTTGATCATCGTATGGTAAAAAACCATCGTGTTTATTTGTGACATGGCCTTACGAGATACCTTGTTTTTCAAAGGATTTGATGTAAGTTATTAATTTAACTTGAGTGTGTTTTTCTCAGCTAGTATTGCAGACTGACTCGGGTGTTATTTTGTTATAATGCTCGGGTCAGACCGAGTATTACAGATTTAGGTTAAAATGTTACGGAGCTCAGGAGACGAGCTGGAGGAGTTCAGATGTATATCCCATACTTTTTTATTTCCGCTGTATGGGTTATGTATATCAGGACAAGTTATTAAATTGTCCAGATTGATGTATTGAGTTGTTGTACTCTGATAGTGGTATGTATATTAACAGTACAGTTCTTGTATTTAAAATTTGTTATTATATATTATATTTTGTTCCGCTGCGATTGTGAGATTATGTGTTGTTGTTTCTATATTTCTTCTACATTTTCTTTTTCACTCCTAATGAAATGGTATTTTCGATACTCGACTGCTCGGTATATAGTGGATGTATAGACGTCGATTTTCGAGGGTCGAAAATCCATTACACTTGGTATTAGAGGTAAAGGTTAAGCGAGATAACCATGGCTCTAGTGGGGATTACTCATTAGAGGTAGGGTCAGTAGTACTCTAGAATGAGTTTGAGTGTATTAATAGATATGAGGGCGTATTTGTTAGTGAATATAAATTATTTTATATTGTGTTGACTTATTGGTTGAGTGTTTAAAATTTTTGGTCGGTACAGTTTGGACAACTGTATCGATAGGGATTTCTAAACTCTTAAACTAGGCAAACCGACACAGTATTATTTTAAAAAGTGGGTAATTGAAATAATTTTACCCAAATCATATTTTGATATGAAAGAAATAATTTTTTTGCAAATTAGTATAGTATGTTGGAGTGTTTGGATGATAAAATTATAATCAAATAAGATTATAAAATTGGAAATGGTTTATATAACCAAATGAAAATTTGTATCAGTATAAATTATACGAATGGATTATAATTAAAACCCAATTTAAACCAGTATCTAGAAATTTAAATTCCGGAGATTTTTGGAAATGTTTTCTAAAGTATTTTGAGAAAAAAAATAATAGTAATATTATTTTGGAGATTTTTTTGAAGAAAATGATTCTAAATGGATATTTGGAAGTGATATAGCACTGAACTTACTTCAGCTGTTGGAAAATAATTCTGATGATGAAGGACGCATCATCAATATTAATTTCGAGTTTCTAAGTGACAATTATTAATCGATTATAGATTTTAGATTTTCTAATAATTGGTTATAGATTGTAAATTTTGTAATAAGGTGGGTATTAATTGATTATTAGATTAAAAGATGTTTATAAATAATAAACTTATGAATGAGATTAAAAGTTAATGGTGACAATTATTATATGTTGCCTATTTATTTAGTCTGTTGAATTAAATTTGAAATCAGTTGCAATTAAACGTAATTAAATATTAAGTTAATGTAAATAAAAGATGATAATGGTAGATTTTGTTTTAATAAGATATAAACCAATGTTAACTATGTCCATAGAGTAATGATTGATTGAATAAAAGATCGGAATCAAATTAAATCAAATTATTGGAATTAAATATAATTAATTGAATTTATTGCTATTAAAACTGAATATTGAGTGTAATGTTTAACACTGAATTGATATGGTAACTTGTTTTAAAAAGATTATACGTCACTAAGTATTCAAAAATGATAAAATTTGTTAATTATAAAATTGGAATTGAAAAAGTGATTTAATTAATTTAATAATGATTTATTTAAATGTGAAAATAGCCATTTTGGCCACTGTCTCGGATTTTGACGAAACCAGTTTCATCAGATCCGTAACAGTGCATTAGGATTTGAAGTTTCGTAGTGATCGGTCTTATCGTTTGATCGTACAGACTAGAACGCATAGAAATCAATTTAATTAAATTTAAGTGAAATCAATTTGAAATAAGCTGATTTTATGCTAACTTATTCATACGATGGAACTAGGACTTGAAACCTGCTCCATTGAGTTTAAAACTATCGAAAACATCTATTTTGATAAATGGATTGACAAACTTTCGTTTCTGAGATAGAATGGGCTTTTCGGGTCATTATCGTCAATTCAAATCTATTCGGGCGTTCATTCTTTCTTATCAAGCCTTGTTAGTATATATTGTTTTGTTCTAACCCTAGCAGCCTAATTACTTCTCATTTCAGTATATACAGTTCTATCTGCTTCTCCTCGTCAATGGTAGAAATCAGTTGAAACTCAAACCCTTAAATCGAATTTCAAATCAATTTCAAAAATTTAAACTCCTCCAAATCCTGACAAATAACATACCGTTTTGAAGCTCTCAATGAGCGCAATCCACCGATGCAATTCGTTTCTCGAATTGAATCACCTTTTGTCCATAAATTAAAGAATTAATTTTGGCCTTCCATTGGAACTTTCTACGATCCAACGGTGGACCATCGCCCAATCGACAATCAGGAAGCGAGGTTTATAAAAGGTTGGCGAGCATGTCATAGATCCGGGGTTCTTCATGCTATTGATGATCGAAATTGCTCAAATCGATGAAGAAATCAACGATGGCACATCAGTTTTGGGTGAGCTTCTGGTGGTCATAAGGCATGCACGTGGGCGGGGGAGATCGTGGGAGGTGGTGGAGTGTCGAGATCGTGGCGTCTTGGCTGGTAACATCGTCGATAATTGCTTAGGTGGTGGCAGCCGTTGTTGAGGTACGAGCGTGATATTGGTCTATAGATATTAGGATTTGGGAAGACGAGGGTGACGTGTCCACTTTGTGATGGTAGTCTTTTCTTATTTTATTTTATTTATTTAAATTTCAAATTCAAACGTTCTAATTATCATAACTTTCACATACGAGGTCGTATTCACGCGCGATTTGTTCCGTCGCGACCATATTGAAATTCCGAACATTATGAAATTGGTTTGGACAAATTCTAAGACTATTCAAATTTGGAGCTTATTTTGGATTTTAAATCGATTTGAAATCAAAAGGTGAGTGCTTTAACCTACTCACAACTACTAAATTATCTTATGTTGGTTAAAAGTAAATTTATGACGTGATTAGAAATTAGTTGATCGATGTTTGGTATGTTTAAATTGTCATTCTAGTTAAATTTGACTTTTATTGCATTTAATCATCGTTTAATTCAATATTCAATTTAATTGTTAATTTAATACCTGTTAATGATAATCGGTTATCTATTGATGTTTATTGGTTGATTTGGACAATGATTGTGATGGATGTTTAATTGTTGACATTGGATGACTGTATGTTGTATTTTATATTGTTATAACACTGCAAGTTCCCTAAGGGTTGAAATGATACTTACCCGTACGATCTATAGATTAAGAAAAAATTGTTATGGCTTGAAATGATAGAATCGAGAGATTTTATGGATTTTTTTTAAATTCGGGTTTGCGGGTTGAAATGATATATACCTATAAATTTAAATATTTGCGGAATGGAATGATAAATATCCGTATCACTTGACCATAGGGTAGAAAATTATATATGGATGCCGGATTGGTTAAATTAAATGATTTTAAATCTTTACCCTTGAACCCAGTTTATAATGTTTGGAATAGAATTTGATTTATAGAAATTGCAAAGTAACTATTTAAAGGATTTACATTGAAATTTAAAGGTTGATTATTTAAGTATAAATGAAATTATCGAAATTGATTCATTGAAACACTGAAATTTTCTAACTTTGAAATCTATTAGAATTGAAATAGCTAAAATTAACATTTCAAGACGTAAAATTGGGTTTGATTGAAATTTGAATATGGTCCAGAATTGTTGAAATGGAAGGAATAGTTAAGTTTGATGTTAATTTCAAATTTATTTTCTTAATATAAACTGTAAATGTTCTTTAAAATTCTAAATCATTAAGATTTTCAACTTTTAAACTAAATTTGTCGATCCTAATTATATTAAACCATTTTAATTCTATTTAAAGTATGTTAATCTATTTTAAATCTATTTAATTTATTTTAAAGCTATTTAATCCATTTTAAATCTATTTAACCTATTTTAATCTATTTAATCTATTTTAAAACTACTTAATCTATTTTAAATCTATTTAATCTGTTTTAATATATTTAAACAATATTCATCTATTTTAACCTATTTTAAAACTATATTAGTCCATTTTATTCTAGTCTAAACTATCTTAAACTATTTTTAAAACTAATTTAAACTATCAAAACTACTTTTTGAATTTCAGGTTTATAAAATGGAAGTTTATATTTAAATCCTTGATTTTTAAGTAGAATACGCCTAAATGATGTAATAACCTAAGTTGGGATTTAGTAACATATTTTGAGTAAATATGATAATTTGAAATGATGGTTTAACCTATTTTGAAATTATGATTTCGAAAGTGATATGGTTTGAATTGAATATGATATTTTGACATCAGTTTTGAATTGGTTTGGAAATGTAAAAGAACATCCGGTATGAAGTAGGCGTTTGGTAGTTAAAGAGATCGGGATCAGATATTGTCATACTTTCTGCCAATACCGAAAACCACTTTAACAACTGTGCATGTGGTGGAGATTCTAGAAATGAAGTAGGATGGTTTGACGAACGATTCTATGTGAGGTATTTACGTGACCCTAACTCCCGTGAGTCAACTTGGATGTCACTAAAACATTAGCTATAGTTGGGCCAAGTGAGGTCATTCCTCTGATCGGACATGCTTCTTCGGTACCATATTTTGATTTTGTGATGATTTGATGGCCTTCCCTTGATTTTGATTTGGGAGAGTGTTTCGAGGTGGGTGATAGTGGATGCTATGCGCTACCACAAGCCCGGTTCTGCAAAACGGTAGAGTCCTACCTTGGCATTGCCTCGTGTGCCATGTTCACATGCCCTATCATGCCTTCTACGAGTTTGGTTTGTACCATACCTATGCAGTGCCCTCTGATAGCCCTCTAGTTTACGGAGGAATTTTGGTACTGTATAGACTATGGGAATATATAAAAATGTGTTAAGGGGGATATGGGTAACGCCTTAACGCTATTTTAATACTTTACTGCAGACACTATTATAATAGCGTATCGTACGACAATGTAGATAGTTTAACGGATCCTTAAGAGATGTGAATTCCAAATATCTCTTAAGCTATTGCACTCACGTTGATACTGGATAGGAGATGTCAATCCCCGAAAACATCTCCGACGCCATTATGCTTATATTTATGTATTGTTGATTTAACTTACATAAGATCTTTTAGTTCTGGCTCGAGTATTTTGTCTTTTCAATTCGCTCAGGTCAGTCTGAGTTTTTCATTTTTTCGAAGACTGCTTTTTGGAGGACGAAGACGAAGATTTTGTACTATTATTATGTATTATATTTATTCTGCTGCATCATGTTGTTTCGCTGCATTTATTTATTATTTATTCGTGTTTTATGTAACTTTGATCTGTATTATAAAGTGTAATCAAATGTTATTTGTAAAACAGCTTCATGAACTGTTTGTTTGATTATAATATTTTGTCATTCCGCTTTGAGATTCTATACTTGTTTTCTTCTTTTATTTTTTTCTTATACCCCAATAACAATCTGCCCCTTTGTATGATTTGAGTCTGTCGTGTATGGATTATCGTTGATTTAAATCATCCAAAAAGACGGGTCGTTAAATTATAGATTCAACTAAAGATCATAAAGTAACGCTTTCAACCATGAAATCTTAAATATGTGGAGTATTGATTTGAAAGATGAAGGATGATTTGAAAGTATTTCGCATGCTAAACTCTAATCCATCTGAGATTGAAAGGAATTGTAAAATTCCAAAATACTGCCAGCCGGTGGGTCAATCTTGCGTTTATTAACTATGGAGGGATGAACTTCTGGACTATAGTTGATAACTGAACATGATTGGAGATTTTGGCGACGAACTTACACATGGTGCAAACTTTGGAAGAGAGAAAGAGAAGATCTCTTTCGAAACAGTAGCATGGGCTATTTTGTTTCCTTTTTATTCTTTGCTATCATGTATTTACTTGCTTTTGTATATATTATTTCTCTGTACTGATTGTAAACTTTTTTGGTCAACAACAAAGAAATTGCACTCTTTTTCCTTATATAATAATACTCTAGTACTGTACCGGTTTTTAATGAAACGGTAGTACCTATTTTCAAAATAATATATATATATATATATATATATATATATATATATATAAACATATGTAGTATGTATGTATGTATGTAGGAATGTATATGTTATGTATGTGTGTCTATATATATATATATATATATATATATATATATATATATATATATATATATATGCATGCACGTATACTACAGATAAATTAAGCATTTTTTGAATGAAAAAGTTAAGATGTTGAATTAACATGCATTTTAGTATATAATGAATCTTAGTTTGTAGCATGCAGCGAACATTTTAAGAAGTGTACACATGTCTAACTTACAGTGATTGAATTTTGAGGTCTCCTTCCTCTTGTGATTCATTTACTAGACCATTAGCTATTTCTTGACTTCTTAAGACATTGTTTTTGTTCATTCATATTCTAGTTTAAAAGGGAACATGACTATTGTTTGTTTCTTAATGCCCTATGTTTGATGGTTACTTGGTTCTTCAACCATCTTTCTTAATACAAGATCTTCGTAATTTACCCACTTAAGAGCCGAGCCTTCAAGTATTCCCTTTTATAGCTAAATCTCTAGATAATCTTGCTTAATAATTAGGTCATATATTCCTGCTAAATAGCTGGACTTTATGTCTTTACCTATGCATGATGGTATGCCAGCTCATAGTGGAGACTTTTACATGTGACTGATGGCTAGCCAATGCATATTACAATGCTCTATTTTTAAAGGAAATTCAATTATTCTCCCAATAGAAACCCTATGATTTCTTGCCCTGGAACTCAAAGTTGAACTTTTGTTACTTTTGACCGAGTAAGATACTCTTCATAGTAAAGGTTTTCAAAATTTAGTGTTAGTTTGTGAGGCCCAATGTAGCAAATCCCCAATTTCTTGCCCATCAACTTGAAGCTGAATCTTCATTGATTTGACCTGAAGGGGGAAGGTTACTCTTTGCACATTGGTTTTAGCTCGAAGTGTTTATTATTTCAAATAATAACTGCTTAATTATTTCTTGCACTTTGGAATAAGCTGATTGGATCTATTGTCATTCCCTACAAGCATCTCTTGTGTAGCGGTATTAGTAATCGGAAGTCAAGGATGGTTCCTTTACGAATTCGTGCCAAATACTTGAGGTTAGTATTCCAACATAATTTAGGTAGCATCTCCTTTGGAATTAACTTTATTCCAATCCATGCAATTTTTAGTTAGTGAACTACTGAATGATATAAGTCAGGGATTTTTAATGTATTTGTTCCTTATCTAGAATTTTTTTTTTTGAGTTTTTGTTTTTAGGCATTTTTATGTAGTGCTTGATTCATTGGTGCTAAGGAGTCGTATTGGACGATCATGCTCTTTGCTCCTTGTTTAAGAAGTATTACTTTAACATTTACTTAAAGTGGGAATTTAAGAATGAGATCAAAGTTCTACTTGATCCAAATTGATGGAGCATATTAGAAGGGTGGAGTGTGTTTTGTCCTTATATGCATATATTCATCAATTCCTACTTTCAAATAGTTTCCTTAATTTCTTTGGTTCATCCCCTTCTCTTTGTTTGGTGGGCCTAACGTTGGAAGCTTTATGTTTCCATTACTTTTGCCTGTGTTAGAAGATGCATTGCCTTTTTCCGTCTAAAATTTATGGTAACGTTGCGAAGGTTGGGGTGATGAAAAGGACTATGTTTGGTATTTATTGCTTGCTAAAACTTTTAGCTAGATATCTCCTTTTTTTTATTGATATGGTATCGTGTATGGTGTGTTAAGGGGTTTTATATGGATTTATGAGATGCACCCAGGGTAGTAGTCATTTAGACTTCCCATCCTTGCATTTGTTGCTTTTAAATAAATAGGTTTTAGTGTTTACTTAGGCATTTTGTTACCATTTCCTTAAGATCGGCATAGATGTTGGCAACATAACTTCACAAATACAATTTTTTTTTACAAAACATGGGACCTTATTCATAGTCACAATGCCCAAACAGAAAGATACTTGAAGGAAAATATTTAAAATAGAAAACATGGAAAATAAAATAGACCTATTATAACTTTAAATAGTGATGATATTTACAAGTGGCAATGACCCTTTGTTTTTATTATCTAAATTAGTTATAAACAACACTGAAATATGCGTACAACTAAATTCTGATATTAAAGATTGTGGACGGTAGGTATATAAAATTTAAAGGATTCTCAAATAGTGAACATAAAAAGGAAAATTTCATAGCAGAGTTTAAATATAAATACCTATTTAAACAGTTCAATATTACACAAGTCTAATCATCAGATAATATATATACTTCTATACTCAACTATTGAAACCACAATTATGTTAATACGATGCAAGATATATACCGATCTATCTTATGAATGTAATCCATTCCACACCCTTTGCTTCCACTTTTGTTTATACCTACAAACTTGCAATTGCATATATAGACACACATACATATAATAAAAAGGAAAAAATCTCAACTATGTTTGGACTGCTCCTAAACTTATACACTCCGGCCAAAGATTCATGAGCTATTGTATAGGAAAAGACTGCTTACATACCCCTTTCGGGAGATCAAATCCATATAATTCTATTTTCTGCTTTTTTCATGCATCCAAATAGTTTTAAGTACATAAAAACTATAACATCTATGTAACCAATGCAAACAGTACAAGTAGAAAATATTATTTCATCTTATCCATAATAATAAATCATCATATAAAGCAACGACTGTTATAGAATAAAGAAAATAGAAGCCATTGGAGAGAGAAAACAATTTTATTTATTCAGAGAATAGATATCTATTTACATTACATGGCCTACTTTATATAAGGGCTTCAGAGGTAAGGACTGAACTTATCCCACGATATGGGACTAAACAAAACAATGTACAAGCATATTCACTTCATAATATACATATATTATAACACTCCCCCTTGAATATGCGTCTTCAAAATCTTGAATGCTCGGATAATTTGAAAATTTCCGTTTCGAAACATGTATGATGATTGCTCCCCCTCATTATTATCTCGCTTGCATTTATTGATTCAATCGATATAGATTTGCCTCATTAAAAACCTCTATTAGAAAAACCCAGTGGGAAAAAACCTTGAACGAGGAAAAGAGTGCAACTTGTGAAATCATAAATATCATACTAAAAATGATATTTCTTATAAGAGTTTGATACTTCAGGATCAAAATAATGCCTCATTAAAACCTTACTAAGAAAAACCCAATGGGAAAAATCTTAATGAAGGAAAAAGAGTACAATGACATATTTTATTTTCTTATTTCTTTAAATAAAGCTTGATACTTCTGGATCAAACTAATGCCTCATTAAAACCTTACTAAGTAAAACTCTATGGGAAAAATCTTAGTGAAGGAAAAAGAGTACAATATAGTATGTCATATTTCAATAATTTACTGCATCAGATAGAGTTTGATACTTCTGGATCAATTTAACACTTCAGTAAAAACCTTACAAAGGAAAACCTGATGGGGAAAACCTTAGTTAAGGATAAAAATATAATTTAACTTAAATAACATATTTGAGATGTTATTTCTTGAAAAGATGTTTGATTCTTCTAGATCAAGATAATGCCTCATTAAAACCTTAATAAGGAAAACCCAGTGGGAAAAATCTTAAATAAGGAAAAAGAGTACATTATAGCTTATTTCAAATGTTACAGGGAGTTGATACTTCTGGATCAAGATAATGCCTCGTTAAAACCTTACTAATAAAAACCCAGTGGGAAAAATCTTAGTTAAGGAAAAAGAGTGCATTATAAAATACTTATGGATGCTCTCCCTGATTTAAAATTTTCCTCTGAATTCATATTCGTCTTTCGATAACTCAAATTGGTTATAAATACTTCTGGATCTATAAATATGAATCTCATTAATAATACAATTTATTAATAGTTTCCTTCGATACAATCAAATTTTCTAAGATTGTTTCTTCCAAATATGGTTTGCATTTTATGCATTTGTATGCTACTTTTATGAAACACACTTCATGTGCTTTCATTATTTATTTATTTATTTATTTTGCTTCAAATTAGTTTAGCGCATTGCAACTATACATCTTTCATGAATATTAAAAATTTCATTACAACATTACTAGAAAGCAGGAAGTAATCTACTCATCTTCATGTATCAAGATTTTCATTACAACAATACTTAGAAGAAATTTGTAATCTACACTTCATGTCTTTTTCATTCTTTATAACTACAAAAGTTATATATATTCTTCAGAAATTTGTATACTTTAATAAGTATTTGCATATCGCAACTATCACTTCAATGGATATTAAGAGTTTCATTACAACGATACTTAAAAATAGGAAGTAATCTACTCATCATGAATTATATCAAGATTTTCATTACAACAATACTTAAAAGTAGGTTGAAATTTACTCTCCTTGTTCTTTGCATTCTTTATAACAATGAAAGTTATTTATATTCTTCAGGAATTTGTATACTTTCATTATTTAATATGATTTTAAACCACATTTATACCTTCAGGGTATATTAAGCATTTCAAGTACTTTCGGTACTTTGCGGACTACATGTCCATATTTCTCTACTATTAAAGGATTCATGATGGCCAGTCATGTTTTCCCCTAATTTAAGATTCTTAATCTATTTATAAATATAAGCGCTTTATTATTTATAAATTTATCATCGATGATTATTTCTTGTCAGTTCTAGACATGATGTATTGAGATCTCTTTAATTATCATGTTTTAGGTACCTATCCCACTTCTAGGGTTATTTAAGAATCATGTCATGGATCTCTTTCAGAGCATCCTTAAGTGTTTCTTCAAGAACACTCACCTCCTTTATTTGGCATCTTTATTACTTACTCCAAAAATATTTTGAACTGACTTTTGAACCATATTTCAAATGTGGTTTACAAATTTGATCCTTCAGGGATTCAAATCTATATTGGAGAAAGTCTACTAGGGATATTACTGACAATTTATTCAAGTTACTTAATATTTTGCATCATTTTATATTTTACAAATATTTAACATTGATGATCAGAATGAGCTTGTATCCCTTTATCCTCCCCCTCAATGTTGACAAACATTGTCACATTAAATAATAATCATCTTTGGATTCTCATTTTGATCCATTATGATATTGCTACTAGCAAATACACCATACATATTAATAATAGGAGGATAATTCTTTTATTCATTGATAAGATGCATTCAATTGATATTGATTATTAGAGTTTGTTCTCATTCATTGATCTAAGCTATTGGAGGAATTTACTTATTGTGTAGATCATTTGAATACATACATGACTTCAGGTCATTCAGCATTTATGTTGATTGAATTTTAAATCACTAAATAATATCTATGCATAATCACTAAATAATAGCTTATAACAAACTTCAGGTTGTTAGCTAAATATTTACATATATGGATGTATACGTGCGTCCACGTATCACATATATATTATAAAATTTTCATATTCTTTCTCATTTGAATTAGTGATTTTTAGAACAAACTATTACAAGGATCCAAACTATTAATTTCTATTTATAAATCAATGTCAATGCAAACCTGTCAAAACAACATGATAATTTTCAAAACATTTGGTTTGAAACCATATCGAACTTCTGGTTCGAACAAAATATACACACAACTTCAAGTTGTTAAGTTTTATTCCTCAATTATATCTCAAATATCAGTTTTGAACACTAATTATGATTACTTATCAAGGAGTAATTTTTAATTGCATATAGACATTTCTACACATCTCTATTGAGAGTTCTGTATAAAAAAAATTACAGCAAAAATAATAATAGTATATTCTAGATACTTGGAATGTTACAGATACAGATTTCCTCTTAACTCTCAAACTTTTAGGATCTAATCTAAGCTAAATTAGGATCCTTTATAATCAAATTTATGTACACTTATTTGGTTTAATAAAATTACCAAATATATGAATAAACCTCTTCTAGAGATATGTTATCATTTTCAAATTTATAAATCTCTTCTAGAGATATATTAGTATCACCACTTCTGGAGTGAACTTTCTCTTCTAGATATATATATATATATATAATTATAATTATATATAAACATCTCCTCTAGAGAGTTCAGTAAAATAGATACATTTACAACATAAATAAGAGTATCTTCTGGACCCTTGAAATGTTATAAAAATAAGAAATTATAATGGTTGCACATACCGATTTGTTCAAGACCGTATTTATATAGCTTTAGTGAAAATTATGATATGATATATAGATTATCTCTTCAGGAGCATATCTAAAGATATTTCTTCAAGAATAGTTATGCATATAATATTTGATTCATCGTAAGTTCTGAAAAGTAAAAGGGTACATATCACTATTTGTCTAATGGAGCTACGGGTCCATGACAATAGATGATTGAATTTTGGATAATTTATTATCACATTTGACAATATTTTATAGGCAATTCTTTTATAGTGCTATACGATGATATAATATCACTTCTGGGGATATTTCATAAACACCGCTTCTAGAGTGGTACATATCACTTCTAAAGATACTTTATATGCATTGTTTTTTTGGATGTCATCAATAATCAATATCTTTTTCTACATAATTGACATAATTCTACAACATCTCTTCTAGGATGTTTGGATTTTGAAATATAAAAATCATAATACATCTCTTCAAGAGTATGTCATATGGATTATCTCTTCTGGAGAATATTAAAATGTACTTCTTCAAATATATAGTTTGGCAAACACACTCAAAGATTATCAAAACTTGGGTTTTACCAACTTTAAACTGATTTACTGAACTGAAATAAAATAAAATCCACATAGCAGACTTCAGGCTGCTACTATTGATCAATTCGACCATATCATTTATTACCGCACTTAGATTTTCATCATTAATGAAGTTTCCTTCATCGTCGAAGAAATGATCTAACTTCAGGTTAGCATCACTAGACAATCCTTTCACATAATTTTAGTTTAGAAGTAATTTTAATATAGAGGAATTGTATTTCCTAGTAGATTTAAAGACTTAAAACTTCAAGTTCAACCACTCATGTCTAGTGTTTAAAAGTGTGACCATATTTTGGTGGTCATAACGCTCCTTCAGGGAGTTCCATAGGTAAAGATGTTCTTTTTCAGTTAAATCACTAGACAATCTGAATATGGTTAATTCAAAAAAAAAAAAAACAGATATAATCATATAAATTCTAAATTATTTCTAAATGAAAATATGAACATCATGGAACTTTGTTTTACTCAATGCGTGAATGAAACCGGAAATCTCATAGCAAGAGCAAAAGTGCGTGTTTCCATTAAAGGGAAACAGTTTTATACATCGACGAATGAAAAATGGAACAAGTCAAAAATATAAGTACCATCGATTCGATATCCATTACTGGAGTCATTGGAAATTAATCTGCTTGCTTCTTCTGCAACTCAAACCTCTTTGTATTATTAAATCAGCAATAATACATATAATTATACACGCTACAAATATCAAAACCATTTCATGTAGATATTTGATAATCAGCATTAATTTGGTAGATTTTCTTTTTAATATAAAATCCTTCATTACAAAGAATATCAATTAAAAATAATGAAAGATCAATGAGATCTAAAATCAATCATTATGCCATATTAGGGCTGTGGATCGAAAAGAAAAGCAACAGTATATAAAATATAAAATGTTATAGATCTATAAAATTAGATCTATAATAGAATTAGATCAGAAAAATTAGATCATATTGAGATCAACATAATAACATCTAAAAATAAAATCAATTTAATAATTCTACAAATGAGATCTGAAAAATGAAGTCTACAAAGTTAGATCTATACAAATAAATAATATTAGATTCACATAATTAGATCAACATTATAAGATATACAAAATGAGATCCAGGAAAAAGAAATGAGATCAAAACAAATGTTTACAAAACGAAATTTGATCTATGAAATAAAATTAGATCCCAAGAGAAAAGAAATAGATCTCAAATGCATAAAGAAAATCTTAAGAATAAAACATCATGCTGATAACGTGTTATAGAATAAAGAAAATAGAAGCCATTGGAGAGAGAGAACAATTTTATTCATTCAGAGAATAAATATCTATTTACATTACATGGCCTACTTTATATAAGGGCTTCAGAGGTAAGGACTGAACTTATCCCACGATGTGGGACTAAACAAAACAATGTACAAGCATATTCACTTCATAATATACATATATTATAACAACGACAATAATACTACACTTGGCTATTAAAAATCACGTACATTTGACAACAGTCAATGTCAATCCCAGTCATTAAATAAGAAAATAACAACAACATAAATATACTTATCTACATACTAATCATCCGCTGTTATAAATAACTCATTCCCAATGCAAGTATAAACCATCAATTGTGTACTAATTATCCCATAATAGCGACACAATATCAATCATCAAATGTATGCTAATCTAATCAACATTAGTAACACAACATCAATTATCAAATAACCATAATCAACTACCCCTCATCTTGTAGTAATAATGGTAAAGCATGTAAAGCATCGCATACCCATCCTAATGCAATTTCATGATAAGCAAACATGTGGTAATTCAAATTAACTATTAATCACATATTACCTCCATCCAAAACATTATACTTATGACTAATATTTTTCTTTTAAGTATAAAATCATATTGTTATTGTTTCTTATAAAACCACCTTTACTTATATATGTCGAAACAATAACAATCTTTACGGAATGATAAACTTTTTTATATTTCTATTTCTTTGAATACCTCCTAACTTTGCGTCTTAAATCAAAAATAGCAATCTTCATCAAATTGCCCAAAACACCTCACCTCTATACCCATACTATCCAAGAGCATCACTGAGCAATACTATCGGATAATACGCAGAATAAGGTCACATGGGTTACATACATGAATAATCCTTTAGGGTAACACTGGTATGTGTTTAAATATCGAATACAACTCACAAAAATGTACACAGTATCGACATAAAG
Organism: Allium cepa; assembly: GCA_030765085.1. NCBI lineage: Eukaryota > Viridiplantae > Streptophyta > Magnoliopsida > Asparagales > Amaryllidaceae > Allium > Allium cepa. Next base: position 52,453,852 of record CM060930.1, on the reverse strand, counting down.
CAACAAATATGTGTGCCTCTAGGATAGAACAATATGCAATATACATATAATACTAGAGAACATAAAATCAATATAGAAACGATAGAATGTAATATGAAATATACAGGTGGAAATAAGTGTACAAAGCATATCAAATAATTTATAATCAGTATACAACATTGTTTCAAATGTACAGTAAGTCTTTACCACATTAATAATATATAATAATCCTACATCAAGTCTCCTCTATGCCTAGATAATACAAGCCGGTCTCACCGTCCCTATACTTGAAATGTCTCGGACTGACCCAAGTATTACGTAAATAACACACAGGTTAGAGTATGTCTAAATCAAGGGTTAATATACATATGTAACTAAATATATGTAGGGTATAATATGGTAACATCCATAATGCCAACAAATATGTGGTAATGAATGCATGGTATATAATTAAAATTGTGACGACCCGGGATTTTTAACAATTTAAATTGGAATAATTAATTGATTTTAAATATTTAAAAGTTATTTTCTAACTTGAATTTCAAATATCGCTGTTTATTGAATAGTTTAAATATTGAATTTAATAATTGGAATTGGGAAATTGTTGAATCTAAAATTCTAAGCCTGTTTAAAATAATTTAAAGGCTTGTAAAATTTATATCGATGGTACTGAAGATAGTAGAAGTGTTAAAATTGAATTTAAAGGTGATCTGTTCAGTTTTGAAAATATATCGTTTAAATTGAATTTAAAAATAGCCTTCCGAGGCACAGTCTCGGAATTCGACGAAACATGTTCCATTGGATTCGTAATAGTTAGTTATTATCGGATTTCAATTTTCGTAGCGTTTGGATTTACCGTTTGCTCGTACGGGTGAGAAGCGCGTTGAAATTAAAATCGATAATTTAATATTTTAAATCGATTTATAAAGCTAACTTCCACATACGATTAAATTAGCCTCTGAAACACGTTCAGTTGTGTTCGGAGCGCGGGTAAAACCTCATAAACTCCTGGCGGCATGTCTGATTAGGAGTTCGAAATTTCACGGTGCAACACGAGATGTTTTAAATATTTAATTATAATAGTCAAGCGTATGCAGGAAGCTATTTTCCCCAAACCGATATTTATTCTTCGTACCTCTCTATCTTTGAACAGAAATCGAAAAATCGACTTCAGTATATAAAAAAAATGGTTTCACTAATTTTTTTTGATCGAATCCTTTCCATTCCTCTCAATTCGTTTACGAGGACGATCGCCGTCTCTAGTTCGAGTTGAAGCTTCGAACCGTTCCATCGTCTGTGTTAAACTAGGGTTTCTATAGCGGTGGCTCACCTAAATCTCAAGCCTCTTTTAGAAATCGCCGTGCGCAGTGTCTTATAGGGCGAGGCGGCGGCATCGATTGGATGGGGGATGGAGTTGCGTAAAGGCTGGATTTCGTCAGAGTTTGGGGCTTTGCGCGCGACTGTTTTTGGGTGCGATGACGGCGACAGAGAAGGACGAGTGCGCGTGATTTGATGCTGTCAACGATGAAGTCGCGTTCGCGCGTGATGGCTAGGGCGTGTACCGTGTGAAGGCTAGGGCTTGGGCTCGATTTTTGGGAGCTGTGTTCGCAAGTACGGCAAGGCTCGGTGATCGGTCAGAGCGTGCAATTGGGGTGAGATATTTATATTTGTTTAATGTTTTGTTCTATTTAAAATAGCTAATTAAAATGTTTATATATCTGCAAAAAAAAAATATGTGTAAGGATTTAGAAAAAAGAAAAAAGGGGAAAAGTTGTTTATAAAAATCTAATTATTTGTTTAAATAAAGATTTAGTTAAATTAAATTTATAAAATGGTAATCAATTTATTTAGCTAACTTATATAATTATTTGATAATTAAAAAATATTATATAAACATAAAATTAGTTTGAAATTAACTTATTAGGTAAAATGAAATTTATTAAATACAAATTGGTTTGTCCAAATTCTTCGAATATTCATAAAATCATATAATGTTTTACAAGGTCTAAATCGTGAAGAAAATCAAGCCGGAAACGGAAATGGGTTGCTAATAAAAGCAAAGGTGGGTAAATCTCACTCTGTTGGAGTTTTATTTAAATTTAAATGGTTACTTTTAAATAATTGGTTGAATGATTAAATTGATTGGATGTGCACTGATGATGATGTGACTTTGGTTTTGGTTAATTCTCGAGTTAATTGTGGTTTGACTCGAAGTATTGGGGTTGTAAGTTGTAGTAAACTTAAATCATAAATAAGAAAATGTCTATATTTTAAAGTCAAAAAGGGCTTGATGTTTTATGATTCATTAAATTAGTAGGGTAATTAAAATGGATAATTAATTATTTCAATTAATTAATGATTTGGCTTAATTAATTTAGTGGTGAAGGGTTTGAATTAATTAATTAAGTTTAAGTTAATTAATTAAGTGTAAGTAATTCAGAATAATCATTGGATGGTTTGATAAATAATTACTTAATGAAATTAATAAAATATAATTATTTTGTGTAATAAATCAAGAGATTAATTAAGATTATTAATTAAGGAGAAATTTTATTTATTTAATAAAGTAAATAAATGGATAGTTAATTACAGGTTGAGATAAATCAAGAATGATTAATATTGTTGTTTAATTAATGTAATTAACTTAGATTAGGATAAACTAAAATATAATTGGAAATCATTAATTTATATAATCAATGACGTAATTAAAGATTGATTAATCAAGATTGACTAATCAATAAGGAGTGACTTATGAGAAGTTAATATATAAGTAATTAAGGATTAATGTAACTAAAACAATTAATTAGTTCATGAAGTAATTATGATTACTTACCGTTTTGGTTAAGGATAATTAATATGGTGAAGTTAATTAAAGATAGTTGCTTGAATGAAATTGAAGGATAATTAATCCAGGTTGATTAATTAAGATGAATATGGAAGGGATGATTGAATTATTTGATTTGAAATTAATTAATTGACAAGTAAAGAAATCTAAGTGGTTGAGGTTAGAAATTCAATTAAAATTAATAAATTGATTTTGGTAGCAATCAAACTTTGCTTATGGATGATAATGGTATTGAATGCTTTGAATGAGTTGATATCTCTGATATGAAATGTTGTGTATTTCGTTTGGATAATTTAGGTTAGGATGACATGAGACTCGAAGAGATCGGGTTCGGGTATTAGGAAATACCCGAAACCATAGATTGATATGTGAAATCTATAGGCTGGAATGAAGTGATTTAAATGAATTGGATAATTTAAATCTAAATTTTTGTACTTAGAAAATGGATGTATGGAATAAGTGATGTTTATAAAAAATTATGACTTTGTAAATTAATACGAGTTACCCCGAGTTTATATAAGTTGTTGCTTGGTATTCTATGTTAGTTGGGTTTACTCACGCTGGTTTCCAGCCTCACCCAGGTGTTACTCTGATGTAATGCTCGGGTCAGACCGAGTATTACATATTTTTAGGTAAGGACGTTCTGGATCTCATGAGTCGAGTTGGATGGCAAGAACATATGGAGTGCTTCCGCTGTATAATATTGCTGTGTATCTGTAACATGACAATTGAGTATATGTCCAGTGTTGAATATATGTGTAACTATGATGTATTTAAATGTAATCGACAGATATAGTATTATTATGTTAACTTCTACTATTTATTATTATATTTTATCCGCTGTGAATGTGAGATGTTGTTGTTTCTGTTCTTCTTCTTCTATCTCTTTCTTCTTTTTCATAACTATGTGAAATTTTCGGGATCGAAAATTTCAGGTCGTTGCATTTGGTATCAGAGCTGAAAGGTTAAGCGAGAACCTTGGCTCTGGTGGGGATTACTCCTCAAATAAAATCTATAGTACTTTAGGATGAGATGAATATATATATATATATATATATATATGAGAGCGTACTTGTTATTTTCTTATATAAAGATTTAAATAAATTTTTATAAAAATTTATTTTGATATATAGAGCAATATTTCTAATAAATATTAAGGCGATTGGTTGTTAAATTATTGAAATTAAAATTAAGAAGTAATATAATACAACCAAATCGAAGTCTTGAATTGGAATTAAGTAAAAACAGAAATACAACCAAATTAAAATTAAATTAATTGAAAATGAAATTCTAGAATTAGAACTCAGAAATTAAATTGTTTAAAACTTTAAATGAACAAGGTTAATTTGGTTTAAAGGGTTAAACCAACCTTTAAGAATTTAACTCGAATTTATATAATTCGAGATGGTTTAAATTTGAGATTGGAATTGAATTTGTTCAAAATTGAATTTGAGTTAAATTAATTGGATTTGTGACTGAAGATGGATAAGTTTAAAAATTTAAATGGAAAAATTTGAATTGGATTAAATTGAAAAGATATTGAAATTGAAGTGAGTTCAACTAATATTAGTCCAAATTGATTCGAATAATTTGGAACTGTAAATAAAGTTGAATAAGTAAGAATCAAATGGAATTTGATTTGAAGTTGGAAAGAAATTGAGAATTGATTCAACTTGAATTGGGGTTAAATAAATTTCAATAGAAATTGAAGTTATTCAAGTTAGAATTGGGTCAATTAAATGTAAGTGGAAATTTAAGTTGAATTGTTGGAGAAGTGAACAGTTTTGACTCTGGACTATTTTCAATATAGATTGTTTTGATATAAACTTACTTTTCCGAGCTATTTAATAAATACAACCTTTCTTTTTAAAGCCAAATTATTTTATACTTGTTTTACAATTATTTTTGGAACTATTTAACAATTTTTCAACTGTTTTATAAACTAAATACTATTTTTCAACTATTTTACAAATTAATTACTATTTTACAATCATTTTGCAACTATCTAAAAGTACTAAAACTATTTAACTATTTTCCAATTATTTTACAATTAGTTAACTATTTTATAGCTATTTTGCAAACTAATGATCATTTTTCAACTACTTATCTATTTTTAAAATTTTCAAGCTATTTTCTAAATATAAACTGGTCGGAGTTCAAACTATTATTAATTAAATACCCAACTGAGATAAGAATTGAATTGATAATCCAAATGGGGATTTAGACAATTGTAAATAAGTGAACGAAAATTTAGGTGAATGTGAATAGAAAGGAAATTGATTTGGTTAATAATCAATAAAGTTAAATACGTAGGATGAACGTATATTATTCTATTTGCATAGTGATTTGATCCAGATTCGAGCACATAATTTCGAGATAGTATATCGATCCGAGTTCGGATTTGTCACTCGATTTTCGACGGTGAACCAGGATATGGATTGTTGATTGGTTCTGGATATTCTCTATCATAGTTGTAGCTATGTAAGGAGAATGACAGTTTCTGATCAAGAAACTAGATCTGAGTCCGCACTAGGAAGTCGGGTGGGCGATACTAGTTCGGAAGTGAAATTGTGTGATCGAGTGAGCGATCAGATTGGTATAGCGTACGGATGATAAGTGTACATCGTACGGATTTGAATGAAATTGATATTGAAAGAGCAATCAAATTTGAATATTTGATTTTGAATAAACAAAGTTATATATCTTTGTTATATAAGATAAAACTCCCCTTAATTAAATCTATAGCCAGAAGGGAAGGATTTTGAAAGTGTTTGAAGTATAAAAGGAATTTTATACAAGTCTGAAATGATCCAAGGTTTTAATTTTATATATATATATATATATAAAGGATCTTATGAGGATTATGGGAAAAGGTTTTGGGAACCTTTGGATTTGGAAAGGCTTTGATTTTTGGGTAAAATCAATATTGAAATTTAGAAAGTCTAGTTTGAGAAATATCGATTTTGGGATGATCGATTTTGTGTAAAGGAGCCTTATATGAGATCGTACTAGGTGTATGATTAGAAAGATACTATATGTGTATAGTATAAAGTGTTTTGACGATGGCTCTGGGGAAAAAGGCGCTCATTAAAATGAACTTCTCAGGAGTGCCACCGGGTGGTGCTGCCTTGAGCCCCAAGGGGGGGGGTTCTAAAGTTGATCATGTGAGGAGTCTGGACAAAACTAGTTCCTGAGGATTATGAGTAGAGTATACCATAGCGAAAGTCGTGTGTGCCGCTGAGAGCCAACAGTTACATGGACTTTTACTGCGATGGCAACGTAACCCAGGATGTAACTGCGACCGATGGTAACATATCGAAAGTCGTGTGGGCCGCTGAGAGCCAATGGTCTACGTTTGATTTTACATCGGTAGACTGCGACCTATGTAGGAGTGGAGAAGTTTCATTTTGATAGCGAAAATCGTGTGTGCCGCTGAGAGCCAATAGTTACAAAGACATTTGCTGTGATGACAACGTAACCCTGGAATGTAACTACGATCTGTTGTGGGTTCCATAGTGTAATCGAGGGGCGTGGAGTGCCTATAGTTACATGGACTTTTGCTGCGATGGCAATGTAACCCAGGATGTAACTGCGACCATGATGATTTCTAGAGCGTTCTCACCAAAGATATATCCTCTATTTTCAAAAACTGTTTTCTATATTTTCCATAAAATTATTTTCCAAGTATTTTCACTAGATGTTGAAAACGAGTTTACCAAGTACTTATAGATTTTCAGTCTTACGCCTGATCAACGTATAACTGAATTTCTGTGAGAACAAGGATGGACTGATTGATACATCGAGTTATAAGAAGTATTTTTATAAAAGGTTATTTTAATAGTATGATGTGAATTTAAAAGCATTTCTAAAATTTTAAAATAAAAGTGATGGAATTTTGGGAAAATGAAAGAAAATTCAAACTGGAATTATGAAAAATTTTGAATTTAGGAAAAATTTAATAAGGTGATTTTTTGTAATAAAATCGAATATTGATATAAAAGTTGGAGGTAAGCTAATTAGCTAAATAATTATTTGATAGAGTATGTTAATAAAATTTAACTCGGTTAAATAAAATGGATTGTGAATTAATAATGGAGTTTGGTATTGAATTCGAATTTTAAATTGAATTCGACTTGGATTTGATAATGAATTAAATAAGAAGAGATGTTGTAAAAAAATAAAAATAAAATAGAGTGGATCGAAATAGTGATGGTTTGAATTACAAATAAAATTCAAGTGTGATATGAATAATATTTAACGAAATTTGCAAGTAAATTAGATATAATTGAAGTGTTGTCGAATGAAATGAAAGTGAATTATAATAGAAATGGCTTGAGTGTAAACAAAACCCAGGTAAGTAGAAATAAATTAAGAATGGCTTTGTATAAATAAAATAAACTCGCAAATGAATTAAGTAAGTGAATTAAAAATATAAAATGGGTTAATGGGATTAAATAATAAATGGATGAAGTCTGATGATTAAAAATTGAATCAAAGTTTTAATTGGAATTGGATTATCAGAATGGACTTAAGTTATGAGGCAAATTAATTTGAAGCAAAATTACTTAAATAAAAGCTTGGTTTCAAGTGAGAATAGTAGACCGTTAAATAAGGATTTGGGTTAAATTTATCTGGAAAATGGATATTAATATAAGAAATGAGTATTGTCAAGCTCAATGGAATAGTTTTAAAATGGAAACGATGCGGAGATGAAATGAAACGCATATGTATGGTTGGTGAATAAATTTGAAATGGAATTACATACAGAATGTGTTAAAATTAATTTAAAGTAGTTATAAACTAAAATGAATACTCAATTAAGCGGATATCGCCGAATTTACATATAAATAGTTGTCGTTTGACGTAAACAAAAGTAATTAAAATTCTATAAATTGATAGAGATTTAATAAATTGATTTTTGAATCATTTGAAGTGAACATGAGCTTGTTCGGATTAAAAATAAATTGAGTATAAGCATTTGAGTTGAAAACCATTAAATTTAATGAAACGGCATATGAATTGGTTGAAAGAAATTGAATAAGCTTTAAAATCATACAAATCGCTTATGGGAAGAGTTTGGTGCTTGTTGTTTATGTAATGCTTGTGTTTAGATATTGAAAGTAAATGGAATACTAATAAATTCTCTATATATGGCACTTACATATTTAAATTGAGTAAGTACAGGTACCTGAAGGCCGTTTGGCTGGATTTGGATTGCGTTAATTGCTTAAATAATAAGTCGTTTGCTTAAAATGCCAAATAAAGGTACGCCTACGCAATAAAAATAGGAAATATGAACTGTTTTTGCTTTTTCCGACCGGGTGGGTCGATGTATATATATTTATATCTCTTGTCAAATTGCAAAAGCTCCTCCGTACAAAGGAGACTCTGCCAAAAAAATTCAAAAATTTTGGGAGTTAGAAATTTTTTGTTAGCAATAAATAGATTTCAAATTTGAAACTGAAATAAATTAGCGAATGAAACTAATTTAAAATAATGATATGAATCAGTTATAAATGGAAGATAAATTGAATATTCAGAATTGAAGACAAACTGAATCCATATGGAAATTGGAAAAGCTAATTTGAATGGAAGTGGGTATGAAACTTATGTAAGGAAATGTATGCAATGATTTGAAAGGTTGTGATCGGATATTATTGCTAAGTAAGATATGCAGGTGTTGTAAAGGGAAAGAAAAATTGGTTTTGATTTCGGAAGAGATAATTTGAATTGCCCGACAAAAAGGTATGCATTTAAATTTATGTATGAAATTGGTTTGGGTTTTTGATCTAGCCACTTGGCTTTTGTTTTCTTTTGGAATTTGGGAGCCCGTAGAGGCATTTTGTAGTTGAACCGAGCTAGCCGCGCAAAGGAGACGCTGGCAAAAAATTTCGAAAATTTAGAGAGTTAGAAATTTTTTGGGAAGGTTGTGATAATTTAAATTTGAATTTTAAATTTAAATTTGAGTAAGTGAAGTAAAATAATGTAGTTGGAAACTATAGAGGTTGGGAAGTTGGCTGAGGTGGTAGTGGGTTTTTAATAAAAGATAATTGGTAGGATGTTGATAAAACTGTTGGTTTTGGGGAAAAGGTAAACGGGTATTGGACCATTCTTCCTAACCAGTAATTTCGAGGACGAAATTCTTTTAAGAGGGGAGGAATGTGACGACCCGGAATTTTTAACAATTTAATTGGAATAGTTAATTGATTTTAAATATTTAAAAGTTAGTTTCTAACATGAATTTCAAATATCGTTGTTTATTGAATAGTTTAAATATTGAATTTAATAACTGGAATTGGGTAAATTGTTGAATCTGAAATTCTAAGCCTGTTTAAAATAATTTAAAGGCTTGTAAAATTCATATCGATGGTATTGAAGATAGTAGAAGTGTTAAAATTGAATTTAAAGGTGATCTGTTCAGTTTTGAGAATATATCGTTTAAATTGAATTTAGAAATAGCCTTCCGAGACACAGTCTCGGAATTCGACGACACCAGTTCCATTAGATCCGTAATAGTTAGTTATTATCAGATTTCAATGTTTATAGCGTTCGGATTTACCGTTTGCTCGTACGGGGGAGAAACGCGTTGAAATTAAAATCGATAATTTAATATTTTAAATCGATTTATAAAGCTAACTTCCACATACGATTAAATTAGCCTCCGAAACATGTTTCATTGTGTTCGGAGCGTGGGTAAAACCTTATAAACGCCTGGCAGCATGTCTGATTAGGAGTTCGAAATTTCACGGTGCAACACGAGATATTTTCAATATTTAATTATATAATAATCAAGTGTACACAGGAAGTTATTTTCCCCAAACCGATATTTATTCTTCATTCTCTCTATCTTTGAACCTAGAAATCGAAAAATCGACTTCAGCATATAAAAAATGGTTTCACTAAATTTTTTTCGATCGAATCCTTTCCATTCCTCTCAATTCGTTTACGAGGTCGATCGCCATCTCTAATTCGAGTTGAAGCTTCGAGCCGTTCCATCGTCTGGGTTGAACTAGGGTTTATATAGCGGCGGCTTACCTAAAGCTCGAGCCTCATTTAGAAATCGCCGCGCGCAGTGTCTGATAGGGCGAGGCGGCATCGATTGGAAGGGGGATGGAGTTGTGTAAAGGCTGGATTTCGCCAGAGTTTGGGGCTTTGCGCGCGAATGTTTTTGGGTGCGATGACGGCGATAGATAAGGACGAGCGTGTGTGATTTGATGCTGTCAACGATGAAGTCGCATTCACGCGTGATGGCTAGGGTGTGTACCGTGTGAAGGCTAGGGCTTGAGCTCGATTTTTGGGAGCTGTGTTCGCAAGCACGGCAAGGCTCGGTGATCAGTCAAAGCGTGCAATTGGGGTGAGATATTTTTATTTGTTTAATGTTTTGTTCTATTTAAAATAGCTAATTAAAATGTATATATAGCTGCAGAAAAAAAAATATGTGTAAGGATTTAGAAAAAAAAGAAAAAAAGGGAAAATTAGTTTAGAAAAATTTAATTATTTGTTTAAATAAAGATTTAGTTAAATTAGATTTATAAAATAGAAATCAATTTATTTAGTTAACTTATATAATTATTTGATAATTAGAAAATATTTTATAAATAGAAAATTAGTTTGAAATTAACTTATTCGGTAAAATGAAATTTATTAAATAGAAATTGGTTTGTCCAAATTTTTCGAATATTCATAAAATCATATAATGTTTTACAAGGTCTAAATCGTGAAGAAAATCAAGCCGGACACGGAAATGGGTTGCTAATAAAAGCAAAGGTGGGTAAATCTCACTCTGTTGGATTTTTTTAAATTTTAAATGGTTAAATTTAAATAATTGGTTGAATTATTAAGTTGATTGGATGTGCACTGATGATGATGTGACTTTGGTTTTAGTTAATTCTCGAGTTAATTGTGGTTTGACTCGAAGTATTGGGGTTGTAAGTTGTATTAAACTTAAATCATAAATAAGAAAATGTCTACATTTTAAAAATAATAAGGGCTTGATGTTTTTTGATTCATTAAATTAGTAGGGTAATTAAAATGGATAATTAATTAATTCAATTAATTAATGATTTGGCTTAATTAATTTAGTGGTGAAGGGTTTGAATTAATTAATTATGTTTAAGTTAATTAATTAAGTGTAAGTAATTCAGAATAATCATTGGATGGTTTGATAAATAATTACTTAATGAAATTAATAAAATATAATTATTTTGTGTAATAAATCAAGAGATTAATTAAGATTATTAATTAAGGAGAAATTTGATTTATTTAATAAAGTAAATAAATGGATAGTTAATTACAGGTTGAGATAAATCAAGAATGATTAATATTGTGGTTTAATTAATATAATTAATTTAGATTGGGTTAAATTAAAATATAATTGGAAATCATTAATTTATATAATCAATGACGTAATTAAAGATTGATTAATTAAGATTGACTAATCAATAATGAGTGACTTATGAGAAGTTAATATATAAGTAATTAAGGATTAATGTAACTAAAACAGTTAATTAGTTCATGAAGTAATTAAGATTACTTATCATTTTGGTTAAGGATAATTAATATGGTGAAGTTAATTAAAGATAGTTGCTTGAATGAAATTGAAGGATAATTAATCCAGGTTGATTAATTAAGATGAATATTAAAGGGATGATTGAATTATTTGATTTGAAATTAATTAATTGACAAGTAAAGAAATCTAAGTGATTGAGGTTAGAAATTCAATTAAAATTAATTAAATTGATTTTGGTAGCAATTAAACTTTGCTTATGGATGATATTGGCATTGAATGCTTTGAATGAGTTGATATCTCTGATATGAAATTTTGTGTATTTCGTTTGGATAATTTGCGTTAGGATGACATGAGACTCGAAGAGATCGGGTTCGGGTATTAGGAAATACCCGAAACCACTTCGAATTTTTATAGATTGATATGTGAAATCTATAGGCTGGAATGAAGTGATTTAAATGAATTGGATTATTTAAATCTAAATTTTTGTACTTAGAAAATGGATGTATGGAATAAGTGATGTTTATAAATAAATTGTGACTTTTTAAATTAATACGAGTTACCCCGGGTTTATATAAGTTGTTGCTTGGTATTCTATGTTAGTTGGGTTTACTCACGCTGGTTTCCCGCCTGACCCGGGTGTTACTCTGATGTAATGCTCGGGTCAGATCGAGTATTACAAATTTTCAGGTAAGGACGTTCTGGAGATCAGGAGTCAAGTTGGATGGCAAGAACGTATGGAGTGCTTCCGCTGTATAATATTGTTGTGTATCTGTGACATGATAATTGAGTATATGTCCAGTGTTGAATATATGTGTAACTCCGATGTATTTAAATGTAATTGACAGATATAGTATTCTTCTGTTAATTGTTATTATTTATTATTATATTTTATCCGCTGTGAATGTGAGATGTTGTTATTTCTGTTCTTCTTCTTCTATCTCTTTCTTCTTTTTCATAACTATCTAAAATTTTCGGGATCGAAAATTTTGGGTCGTTACAAAAATATCATAGAAAATCACACATGCATCATATAACATCAATTATCACAAACGATGCATCAAGTTATCATCATCCATATAGAAGTACATCAAATCAGAGATCATAGAATCAACATCAAATGGGTGAATCATCCATGTCTAGAAATCATCATTAAAATCTAGAAATCATAAGTAATGAGATATCGTCAAGTATATTTAGGCTACCTCACAGCAATGCCCAAGTATATCCCTCAATCTTGAGTATAGAATACCAACGTCAATATAAATATAGGCCGCTTATCGATGAAGTCATATACAATAAAATGTATGATAATCCACCATACTCTGGACACCTATCTAGATATAATCTCATCTCCTCATATATGAATAACTCAGAATAAATCATGATGGGGAATAACTGTACAACAGACATGAAGTCCCAAGTAGAGTCGTATATACATCGATATATGGGTCTCCTAACCCTGGGTTGCATAATCCGTTTCTATACTTAGGTGAGGTGTGTAAATAGTAATTTACCATTAAATTAGAACCAAAAGGGAGACTGATGGTCATCTTCTCGCTTAGGGATCCCAGGGTCACCTAACGGGATTTGCTTATATAGTCTTACCTTAATGAACATCATGAAAGATATCCACCAGTGACCCGCCTAACGTAGCCTTAGTCAACTATGGGCCACCTAACCTAAATCGCGTGATGTGCATCAAATATAATATCTAATAAAGGTGTATCAAATATGGGGCACGATTCCGTGATCATGCCGCTAGGGTGGATTCTAGCCATCTGGTCCTCTCCCACCAATAATCTAGGAGTACATCAAGATAATGGCACATAATACAAATAAATACAAAGGACCAACCTCGCTCATACCTGTGAGCATCATTTTACGTAAGTAAAATCTAATAATATTATCCCTATCATGTGAGTGCCATCCACTTACAATGAATAACCGAATGCATATCACTACAACGTCTCATACCACTGCATGATACTCAAACATTTATTCACTGCTCATAAATTACACTCAATTTACACAATCTTCTATATAACAAGTCCAAAGAATAAGTGAAGGAATATTGCTGATTGCCCCATCCCAAATGGTATTATAACTCTGTTTATTTAGATTTCTCATCACACAGAATGAATATCACGAAACCAAGCAGAAGGATGTTATCACCGTATCATATCAAAATCGTCAAGGTGAATCATTCATAATGTCAAAATTAGTATAGAAAAATGAGAAATCAAAAGATATAGAAATTGTACATAAAAATTCTAATATAATTTAAAAATGAAATAATAATAAAGTTCAATAAAATATTTCTTTAAACATTTAAAACAAATATTCAAAAATAAATGTATATATACAGAGCACGCTTTAATAATTTATAAGTAATCATATTATTAGTGAAATACATATTAAAATACCTAAATTATTAATCTGGAAGATATTTCATATTTTTCATAATTTTATAATCATTTAAGCAATTAAATAAAACTAAATATAAATTTTTCTTTTCAATAAATTACTAATTTTATGTACAACTTTTCTTCAATCAATTTTATATTCTAGAACTAATAAACTAGTAAAATATTTGTTTATTAAATAATTTCACCTTATTATATATATAATATCAAAAGTAAAGATTTAAACGCTATAATTTACTTTCGAAACCTTGTTTATATATATACACATATATAACATTCAAAATTACTTTACAAGTATAATACACTATAAAGAAGTATTTCTATAATTAGTTATTATTTTGAATAACATAAATTTCAAAATAGATTTTTTATATTTATTTCAAAGCATAGAATATAAGTTAAACCTTCACTTTAAACTAAAACTAACTAGAAATAAAATATTTTCTATTTCTAGTTATACCATATCTGAAATTATGAGATTTTTGTTCATTCAAAACATATCCAAAACTTTATTTCTAAAAAAATAAATTCTTTACTTTCAAAAGCTTAAAAACTCATTTGAAAATATTTAGATAACATATATAGTTAAAACACGCGAGATAAGAGATTTGCTTTATTAATATATTTTATAAAATAATAATAATGTACTTTAATTTTTGCCAAATAAATAAATAAGTATCTTTTTGTTTAGTACTAGAATTAAATAAAACTTTACTAAATTATTTATAAAATATTTTGATACAATTTTCAACCTCTAAAAAAAATTTACCAAAACCATTCAAAATCTTTCTTAAAACAAGTAAAATATATGAAATAGCCATAGAAACACTCACATCAACGTTCAAATAAATATATATTGTTCCATTCACAAATGGACAGTGTTCCGTTTGTAAATTGACACATTCAACCAATACAAACAATCAACCATCTCAACATCAACAAAAATTAAAATCAATATACCAAATAATACATTTCAGCCAATAATTCATTACCAAACAATCATTCAAATAATCAATGGAAATAAAATGAAATGAACGATCATTTAGACCACAGTTTGAGTTCAGAAAATAACCTATCAAAATGATGAATAAAATTACTAAATAGTTTCAACCCTTGACCAAATTCATCATTCTTGGTCCCTCGATAGCCATCATCTCAACGTCTACCATTGCACCAAAATGATGCTCACAAACACAACCAAACGCTGATTCTCACATCGCTCTGCCCTAGGTAACACACGCTATCTCAATCCATGTGCACACAACCCAACCACTGTGCCTCCATTGTTAGCTCGAACTGCATCCGCCTTCGAATTGCCCAATCACAACGCCTGGCCTTAAGTGGCACCAAATCGTTCGATGCTCTAGGTCGCATCGCCTTACTCCAATCAGCTACAATCGCCACAACCTCTTTCCCTTGTTACGACATTGCCGATGCTGACTCGAAGCATGAGCGCAACTGCACTCTTTTTTTCCTCTAATTTACTATTTTGACTTTGGGTTAAAAGGTTGCTTAGATGGATGGGGGAAAATATGGACTAACCTGAAATGAGAGGTTCTGGAATAAGGGAGAAAGGTTTCAATTAAAATGGGCTTGGGCTTGCGTATATAGGCTTTGTTTTAAATCAAATAAATTTTCCTTTCATTCCTTTTAAACAATTTTTGTATTTGTTTGTAAATTTATTTCAATCTAATTCAAATTAATATATAGTTCATTTTACAAATTATATTTTGATAATGACAATTTTTAATTCAATATTCGTTTATTTTCGTGATTTCAATTCCATTAAAATTATTTAAACTTCAAAAATATTTTATATTCAATTAAAATATTTTATTCAATCTAAATGTATTGTTAGAAAAGAATTTACTAGTTCAATTCAGTTTAGTAATACAAAAAAAATTTTTGGCAAGGCCAACCGATTTTACAGTGGACCGTCCACTTTTTATTACGAGCGTAATAGAAACATTTGGGTACATGAGTAATGTAGAGACACCTTAACTACTAATAAAAAGGAAAATACAGCACATGATTGTCATAGAGATGTCAAAGCTACTAAAAGAAACGCAATGACTAGGTCTCTTTCAAAGAGGAAGAAGCATCATCTCCACAAAAATCTTTTACTAATAGCATTTAATTAAATAAATATTTACTTTTATAAATAATAATTGTCAAATATCCAGTTTGAATAATTTTATTTTAATTTAATTTACAGTGTAGATAGCAGGGTTGTTACATTGCTTTTTAAAACGATATTATTATTGTTTTACCTCAAAAAAAAAATATTAAAATCTCTTTAATACTTTCCAAAACTAATTTTGTTGCTATTTATTCCAAAAATATAATATTTATTTTAAGTCTTTGAAACTCCTTTTTATTTCTGTATATCCTAAAATGGTACTTATTTATCAAAAACACTTTTGGAAAACATTTATGTACTACTACTACTATTATTTATAAAATGCCTTTTTATTTTGTTTCTCAAATAATAATAATAATTTTTTACACCATAAATGATGTAACATCAATCATTTTGTTATTTACACAAAACGATACTATTTTCACCGAAATTCATGTTATTAATATTTAAAATCATGTTTTTTAATAATAAATTCCCGAACCTTAATTTAAAATATAATTTCTATTATTATTATGAATTTTCCCAGCTATTCATAAATAATAACCACATTAAATTTCATACTTTAATATCAGTAAAGTTCGCTAATGCATCATTATTTGTAGATAACACCCAAAATCTGTAAATAATCTTGTTTATCACGTATTCATCTATTTTTCTCATTATTATACATTTTATTCCATTTAGTTATTTTCCACTTTAAGTCAAAGAAATTATTTTAATTAAACATCCAAAAATACTACAATCATCAGTAATTATCCAATCAAGGCACAATACATCCAAAATACTATAATAACTAATAATCACCTATGGAACACAACTTATACCAATAAATATGAATATTGGTCAATAGATGTCAATCTTATAACTAGAAATTTGATTAATTAAATTTAGGTAAACCATACCAATGCACTTTTAATAACAGCCTCAAAACTCAGCAAGCCTTACCCCAAATTGCTCGGAATTCTACCATGAGTCCAATGAAAGAAGTCCTATATGAATCGGAGTTCATATGTGAGAGATACGAAAGTTATAAGTCTAAGTGTTTAAATTGTAAATAAATAAAATATAGGGATAAAAGTGTAAAAATCCACATCCATCTAAGTAACCTATCAACCCTGACCTCCCTCAAAACCCACCAGCGCTAGATTTTGATCGTGCCATGGTCCTTCCTCCGACCACCCGAGATCATGCCACTTCCACCATCAACCTCCTCTCAATAT
The DNA here is from genome assembly GCA_030765085.1 of Allium cepa. Lineage (NCBI taxonomy): Eukaryota > Viridiplantae > Streptophyta > Magnoliopsida > Asparagales > Amaryllidaceae > Allium > Allium cepa. The sequence goes on along the minus strand of CM060930.1, from coordinate 52,436,736 downwards.
GTATTGTTGGCCGATATATGGGCCGTGCCTCCAGTTTAGCCACCGCTACAGCAAATCCCACCAGTCGAAACCTTAACCAACTGAATTCCAGTGCCTTTAACCAAACTGTGCATGCCATCAACACCAATAGACTCCCCTTAACAAGGTCTACAACCCCAAATGATTAAGTTCATTGATTGATGTACAGAAAAGACCAATTGTAAACCATAGTTTGTCAATTTAAAGCTTTGACCATGATTTTTGATCATCTCCTGAATGTTTACAACAAATGAACACCACCTGTTAATATTATTCATCGTGAGTTTCACAATGATATATAATTCGATGGGCATCGGACAATTTGAATTTTTAATAAATTTGTAATTAGCGAAAATCATCGACCATTAAAATGTTATTAAGAGGAATTTAGGGATTAAGGAAGTGACTAATATAACGACCGCTCTCTAAGATTTCTAAGCATTATTTATAAAGGCAATGTGGTGAGTTTAATTATATATAACTTTTTGGCCCAAAAGTGACTACCTACTCTATTGAAACACTGTATCGCCTCTATTTGCAAACCGCAACTATCAAACTGATCATCTCAGAGAGACCTTCGCAATGTTATAAACACAACACCAAATTCACCCTTTTATTAAAAACTAATTTTTAATTACTTTAATATTAGAAGTGTTAAATTTGTAGGTCGCTGCATTCTTCATCCTAAAAGAATTGCACCCTTACAATTTCCAAAATACAACTTTCAACAAAATCAGTAAATCATTATTGGTTTAATCATAAACTACGGGAAAGTACAACAATCATTAGTTAACTACAAGTAGTATATAAAGACCATATAACATTAATATGATATAATCAATTCATCCACAAAGTGAATTTAAATTTCCATACACACATACTATAATAACACATACACTTCCTCAATCTTGGAATCCAAACTATATCATGTAATGTAACACTTCATTAAAAAGAGTGAAACTATAATGCCCTCCTTCTATAACCATACTGTTCAAGAGTATTTCTAAGTAATACCGTCGAGTAATCCAGAGAATGAAGTTATATGGAGCACACATGTGAATATTTCCTTGGACCAACACCGATACTATCTCAAATATCAATATTACTTACCATATTCGTACTCGTTCATGGTACAAAGCAATAAACATATGTCCCTCCAGGATGAACAATACATAGTCACAAATAATAAATATCAATTAGAGAACACAAAGTTTGAATGTCGTAGATAAAATATATAATACACGATACAATATATAAGTCCATAGGCTACAGAATGAAAGTTTCTAGCTCAATACATCATATATCATTAGCTACTACATAATATATATAACAATGAGGCTATGAAAATGTATAGGGAATGTATCATCTTATATCTCCTACTTGCCTCCACAAAAGTCCATACTAAGCTCCATCAACCTTGAGTAGCTGCACTAAAAGTCTCTTGGATTGACCCAAGTATTACAAAGAACACATGGGTCAGAGTATGCCTGATTATAACACCATTTAGTATAATGGTAGTGATGACAATCAATATAGTATAAGGCATCATAAGTAATAAAGTATAAAGCAATATAGCCTAACAAATCATATCATCCCAATAAACCTCAATGAATCACAAGTTTAAATCCATCCAAATCGCAAATAATAAATAGAGGTTATCTTTATATGTCAAACTAGAAGAGTTTGGATATACAAGGACTGACTAAATTTTAGACATAGTCTCCAGTATAGTCAACTCATTATAGGAATGAGAATAATATATGCTAATCTTCTACTCACACATAAACCAGAACCAGACGAGAGATTGATGGTCGTATGCCCGCTTCAGGAGCCCACAGTCACCTAATCGGACCTTCTCCTACAGTCTTCAGTTACCTCAAATTCAGTACTAGGTGCGTAGCGATTTTCTTTTCACAATCCTGCCTAGTTTGCTATATTCACTTGGCCCGCCCAATGAATATACTGGGAATTTCTTTTATAGATGAGGGGAAGCGATTTTAAATCATAATAAATAAGTGAATATGAAATTAATGGGTTTTTGAAATAAATTTGGGTAATTAAAAGAATTTATTTTAAAATGGAGTGAATTTTGAAAATCGATTTAAAAACCTAACTGTGATTGAAGAAGAACGAGATTACGAAATTTATAAAAAGGGTTTATAAATAAAGTGAAATATTTGTCTGTGGATAAATTAGAAGTATAAATTCACGGTGGAACTTTATCAAGGAATGGGTAATTTGTTTTAAAAATAAATAGTGTTTTTGTTTTAAAAGCGTGGAAAGAAAATTTATGGCCCATTACAGTTTCTCGCTATGCTCAATCTCGATGTGCTTAATCAGAATGTTTGACATCTCTCTGAATTTGATATGAGAGCTCCATTGCAGAGTTTTCGGATCACAAATCCTATCCCGGTCTCTTCGAAACAATGTTCTCTATTTCAAGGTAAACTTAACCCTGGTTATTTAGGAAATACTCAGACGAGAATAAGAATAGAGATCACCTCCTAACCGTTAGTGGATAGATTTCCTTATAAACGTCCTAAAAGAACGAACGAGTTTATACGTACAGTATAGCACCTCAAACGGTAACTGTACCATATAATTCCCGTGTTTCCTCTAGACGTTTCCAAAGTTATATTTGGGTCCAAATTTGATAGTCAGTTATTTAACTATCAAATAAACAATCAATTTAACCAATTATTTTATTTCCACTGAAAACACCAAGTCTCATTAAATTTAGATTTTTAATAAATTCATCACTTTATCCTAAAATATATACTTAAAACATTTAAAAATAAAATTACTTTATTCAAAACAATACTTATGAAATTCTATAATAATTCTCCAAGTAAAATTTTAGCCAAAAATACTTTTAAAATAAAACTATTTATAAAATATAAATATTCAATAATTATCCTTTAAATTTCATAATCTCATTCTTCTTCAATCACAGTTTCAACACTTCGTGGGTTTTCAAATCGATTATCAAAATTAACTCCATTTTAAAATAAATTCTTTCACTTGCCCAAATATATTTCAAAAACCCATTAATTCCATATTCACTTCTTTATTATGATTTAAAATCTTATTTTAAACTGAAATATCCATTTCATTCTTTATTCAAATTCATTCTTTTAATTTATCTAAAATTGTTTAAGTAAATATTATTTAAGTCAATTATAGTAGTAATTATTTTAAAGTTTAAATTAACATTTTGATTTTAAAGAATAATTATTAAATATTTATATTTTATAAATCATTTTATTTTAAAGGTAGTTTTGGCTATAATTTTATTTGGAGAATTATTATTGAATTTCATAAGTGTTGTTTTGAATAAAGTAATTTTATTTTTAAATGTTTTAAGTGTATATTTTTGGATAAAGTGATTAATTTATTAATAATGTAAATTTAATGAGACTTGGATTTTTCAGTGGAAATAAAATAATTGGTTAAATTGATTGTTTATTTGATAGTTAAATAATTGAAAATCAAATCTGGACCCAGATATAACTTTGGAAATATCTAAAGGAAACACGGGAATTATATGGTACAGTTACCGTTCGAGGTGCTATACTGTACGTATAAACTCGTTCGTTCCTCTAGGACGTTTATAAGGAAATCCGTCCACTAACGGTTAGGTGGCGATCTCTGATCTTATTCTCGTCCGAGTATTTCCTAAAGAACCAATGGTTTGGTAATAAGGCAAAAGATTGGGAAATTCAAATTTGAATGTGTAAATGGACTCAAGTGAGAAATATAAGATTTTAAGTAAATAAGTTTTTGAACTTATACATTGGGAAATAAAAATTTAAATTGGATTGAGAAATAAAAATTGGATCAAATTGAATTTAACTTAATTAAATAAAATTGAGTTGAATTTGGATTAAACTGAAATAAAAATTCAGTTGAGTTATAAATAGAATTCGACATATATTGTAAATAAATTAAATATGATGGAAATATCGTCGAATTTTCGAGGGTCGTGAATGGCGGGTCATCACATGGTGATACATATCCATTAGTGGCTTGTCAACGTGTAGCCTCGGTCATGACCTTACTTTACCCCTATAGGTAATAGATTACTGGCCTATGCGAGATAATAAAGGGGTTGTAACGCACTTTCCCTATGGTTCACCTAACACAAAATACTGTGATGTAGGGCACCTACCCCATAGGTCTCCTAACCTAGCAATAACTACGATGTCATGGATAAGGGATACGACCCCATGATCAGCCGCCAAGGTGGATTCTGACCAATCTGGTTCACTCTTGAACCATAAAAGAAGTTAGACACAATATGGATGGTCATATAGTACTCATTCCATCACTATACATATATCTAATCATAGGCTGACACGCGACACTTATAAGTCACCATGTGACTATCAAATACTCATCGTAAGGAGTATCACTCATACCCATGAGAGTAATCTCCATTTGGTTGACATTTACTTATAGAGAATAATAAAATAAATAACATAACGACATCCTATATCACCACATATTATTCAAAGTTCATAAACTACGCTCAATCCATACTAGATATCTCTATATGACAAGTCTGACGAATAATTGAAAACTTTTACGGAAAGTCTTGTACTAGACGGTATCACCAAACCGTTTATTCAAAATTTCTCGTCACATGGAAATAAAACGTATAAACAATATCTAAAATAATCAATAAACAATTATGTATATATTATACTAATGAAACGTAATAATTTTCTACATAATATAAACATTATTCGATACAAGGCAATACCCATTTAAAATACCCATTCGCTTTAAAATTTTCTTTAAAAGTTTGTACTAAATTATATACTCCTTAATAAAATTATAAATTCATAAGATAATAATAATTATTACAAAAAAGAGTTTAGTGATCATTCAACCTTCCATTAATATATTACTAGTAATTTCTCTTTATTTATTTATATTTGTATTTATACATAAATTATGATTATATAGATATGTCAATACTTTAACATATTTACTATACGTATTTTTTTTTGATTGTGCTTTAATATACATACATACATACATACATACATACATATATATATATATATATATATATTTGTGTGTGTGTGTGTGTGCGTGCGTGTGTGTTTGTTTGTGTGTGCATAAAAGTGGAGTTTAGTTATGATATATATAGCAAAAGATTACTTTTCTTCACTAAGGCTTCATTCTTCCGTCCTAGACCTGATATATATACAAATATGCTAACCCACACACATATCACCATCACAACAATCAATGCATACAAACTTCTATTCATCCATCTTCAATCGCTCATGCACAGGAAGAAACTAGAATATGTAACGATCTGGAAATTTATCACTTTGATAAATTATATTTATTTTAAAATTATTAAAATATAAGTTTTTACAGCATAAAACATGATGTTTTGAACAATAAATAATATTGGTAATCATATTTTTGATAAGCGTTTACAAAATATATACTTTAAAAAAATATTGATAAAATGACCAAAAATCGTTTTATCAATAGATAGCTCTATATTTATCAAAAGTTATGCATGGAGATGGATACATACGCTTAGTTATCCATTTAAACAAGAATATGAGATAAATTTATTTATTTTATTTTTAGGAATAAAACTTATTTATGACATCATCAATAATGGCATCATATTTAATAATAGATTTATGAATTGAAATGGAGGTTTAATGATTTAATAATTATTATAAATATTCAGATAACTATTTTAAAATGATAATAATTCATTTTAACTATTTATACAATGTTAGTAAACCATTCATAATAGTTTTATAAAGATGTACACTTGATTTGAAAATATAAGAAGATTTGTATCGCTTTATCGATATAACATCACTTTTTTAAACAATTATTTAATATTAATTTATATGGTTTCATAATTCAGATGAGATTATTTTAATTAATTTATAATCATGGGAAATTAGTTTTCAAATTTTGTTTGCGTTTATATGTCAATTAATTTATAAGTGAAAATGTGACCGGGAATCGTTTTCTCGATTTTCAACGGTTAACGAACGGAAGTTGTCTAAAGTTGTTGCAATCTTGTTTATATATCTTATGCACATATACAACATACACGTGCACACACTAACATATATATGAACACATATATACATACAAATATACATATACACTTATATATATATATATTACAAAAGATTTAAGATATTTTTACATAAACTTCATCCTTAAGCAAACCAAAGTCAAACTATTACACACATCAACCCACAAACATTAAGGCATAAGAGGTGGCGTTGCCGTGCACCTTGATGGTCATAGAAGGGGTGTAGGCAAGGTCATTTTGGTCCTTATACATTTGGATATTTATTTCTAAAATTTTCCTATAATACCCACTATTCTCATCATAATTTTACACCCTATTCTACTTCATCTTCATCCTCATTCTCAAGCTTTTCAATGGCTTTTTACCTTAAGGAAATTATGAAGAAAAATATTGCAAAAAGAAATTAAATTTATATAGGTATATATACATTAGCAATCCATTACAAAACAAAGGAAAATCACTCTTCCTCCACTCAAAACCCACAACCACCACCTTCTACCACCAAGGCCGAGCTCACTTTCATTTTTAAGCATAAGTCGATCCCATTCAAAGGTCTAAGGCTTGATTTTGTAGGCTTTAATTCGATCGCAGTGAAGCTATAGCGAATTTTTCTAAAGTTAGAAACCAATGAAGGTGAGAAACTATATATATATATATATATATATAAACTTACATACATACTTACATATGATGATGATGTGATATGACTGCTATGGATGTTTAATATGCTTTGATCATAAGGTATTGGTCGTTTTAATATAGTTGTTTAATTGTGTAAACAAGTCACGTTAAATACACGTCAATATTACACAAGGAAATCACTTACGAATCAAGTTATAAAAATGATATGGAATTATCAAACACCTTTGAAATGATTTATTTAACAAGCACTTCAAATAAATTACAGAAAGTTGTATATATCTTTGAAATGAATACGGAATTATCAAAAAGTTGTATATATCTTGCAAATCAAGCAATTTATTTAACAAGCACTTCAAATAAATATGCTTTGAAATGATATGGAATTATCAAAAAGTTGTATATATCTTGCTTTATTTCAGGTTGCCAAAGCAGAATTACAGAAAGAGCAGAAGTGCTTGTTAAATAAATTGCTTGATTTGAAGTGCTTGCCGAAAAAAAAATAACTGCTTGCTTGCTTATAAAATTTTATGTTTTAGTTGTCTTGCATTGTTGTTTACTTGCATTTAAAAATAAAATCCATTTGTAGTTGCATTGTTAATTCATGTTTAATCTCTGCTTTGCATTTCATCCTAGAATTTATTAATAATAACGGTTAGACATCGATAACACTTAATTGTATATTGACAATTTGTCTTCTTTGAAGAATTTAATTTCTTGCTGTCTAGGCTACGGAAGAGTAATAACCATTTATAAATATTACGTGATTCGCAAATATTATAGTGGTTGTTCCTCTGAAGGTACTTAAACCTTCGGTTGCATTGCTACGGTGATTCGTGTTGCACCGATAAATCCTGTCCGTTACCTGGCTGAGAACTATCTTGTTTATCTAAGACAATGTGTGAGCATACAATTTTGGGTTAACTTAGGATAAATCATTTGTAATTAACCCCTGCATTCATTTAGTTGCATTAGTTCATGCATATTTAAAAAAAAAGAAAAACAAAAAAAATTCAAAATCCAAAACTTAAAAAAAATTGTAAATATTCCTTTTGTTTTTCTTTGAAATTTTTTTCCCTTTTTCTTTAAAAAACAAAAAAATAATATATAAAACCTTTAAAAAAAAATTGAAAATCCGAAAAAACAAAAAAAACAAAATTCCTTTTGAAAAATAAATTCTACTTATAAATATATATTTTTTTTAAAAAAAAATCAAAAACGTTCTTGAAAATGTCCGAATTTCCATATTCACTTGAATTTCACAATAGTTGCGAAAATCAATATAATCCATATGATTTCACTTCAAATTCGTATGGATATTTTAACGACAACTATTCTTTAAACAATTCAAATTTCGAACAACAAACTTTTCAAAACGATGACCAACCTTCGACTCTTGAAAATAGCATGGAAATGATTTCATCTTTACTCGAACTTTCTACACGACAAAATCAAGAGATAAATGATTTACATTTGCGTAATAACTCGAGTCAAGGATTTCAGATTTTGAATTCAATTCAAAATTCAAACGATTACGATTATAACCCATGCCAATTTAATTTCAAACTCCAAAATGAATTTCAAACTCAACATGAAAATGGGAATAACTTTTCAAACGAATTTGGCAAGGGGAATAATCTTAACCATGTTACGAGTGACAATTTTTGTTCTCAACAAATCCAAATCGATAATTCTCAATTTAATAACTATAAATTGGATTTTTTTGAACAAATGAATGAAATTTACGATGATCACATGGATTTGTTGTTTGAAACTTATATGAAACAACGTGAACAACAAAATCAAATCTCAACGTGTGATGAGTCAAGTGATAATCCACCTTTCACCCAAATCGACGATTTTCAAATAACAACTTTTGAATTTGATAATGACGATCTTAATCAAGTTGTTGAAAATACGGTAATTATGTTGGATTTCAATTCTTTTGAGGGTGCGATACTCGATTTAAACTTTGATCTTCCTTTTTCTGAAAATTTGAATACAACAACTTTGGATTTTGAAATGGATATATGCGATGAAGTTGTTGATAATCCAACAAAGGAAGATGAATTTAACGAACATGAGATTTATGGACTTTTCGAAAACAAGTTTTTGAATTTTGAAGGGGAAAATTTTGATCACCATTTTGATTTTGAAATCGATACTTTGAAAGAAATTGAACTTCAACCAATTTTTCTATCTACCCCAAAAATCATCAAAAATAAAACAACTCGTATGATTTTCAAGAAAATGACTTTCGTTTTTCCAAATCCACATTCAACTGCGAAATCTTTTACGATTTGGTTTTTCGTGCTTAAGCTGTGTCTCGCACATTTGACGAGACAAATGAATCGGTCTTTAGAAGACCGTTTCATTTACTTTTTGACTGTATACTTTCTCATCTCTTGAAAATAATAATCTTTCATGTAAATATTAGGTTTTTATTTTATTTTTCTCCTTCCACTTGGGTTGACTGTGGGGACACAGTCAAAATCAAGTGTGAGGGGGGGGAGACTCATCTTCATTTTTTATTTTTCATGATTTATTTTTACCTTTTTCTTTGCAAAAAAAAAAAGAAATCTAAAAAAACAACAATTTTTTTATTTATTTAAGCATTTTTGAATTATTTTTTAAAAAAATTACTATAGGATAAATATATCGTTCTAGCTTATTAAATTGAAAATTTTGAAAGTTTATTTATCTTAACAAAAATAAAAATGAAGTTTGATTACAAATAACAATGATTTAACTAGTATATAGGCAGATTCATACGTGTTAATTATGAAATACATCCTAATTGAAAATCTTTTTTTTTAAAAAGTGGTTGATTTAAAGTAAAGGATATAATATTTTTTTTGTCTTCTAAGTTAAATGGTGCTAATATGATTTTGCAAAACTCTCTCTCTCTCTTTCTCTTATAAAAGAAATATAAAAAAATAAAAAAATTATAACATCCAAAGTATTTACTCTCATTTAAAAGTCCTCACGGTTATGCTTGGGTGAATTACTTGGAATCTTTGATTATGTGCTTTCATACTCATTTAAAAGTCCTCACGATTATGCATGTATGGAACACATAAAAAAAAAGAATAGACTTAATAAAAACTACCTACGGTCGATAGGTGTATACACGAAAGTGTGTGCACTCGCCATGCTCTGTACTTCCCTCACATAAGCCCGAAAGGCAGTGCATGGGCGGTATATCTGGCCTCAGTTTACCTGAGCTAGGTGTGTAATTTTTCTTGCAAATAATGAGAAAGCAAGAAATTGAAATCCTAACACTTTTTTACTTAGTTGATTTGATTTGTTATTGAAAAGAAACAAAAATACCACTATGATTAACTTTGATAATCAACTAGAATCCTTTTCATAATTACACTTTGTTATCAACCAAAATAACAAGTTAAACTATAGTCTATTTGTTATGATAACTTTGTTTTTATTGAAAATTTTGACGAGTAAATGACTAAAAAAATTTCAAGATAATAACCAAAACCCATATTTAACTTATTTGTGTAGATCCTTCATTGTAAATATTTTCAAAAATTCGCATTCATCTCTTTGTAAATAAATCTTGCATTTTGTAAATATTTTCATCCTGCATGTGGATTTTGTGGGTAGTATCCGCTGAAAACCCTCACGAGACAACACTCGTCCTACTGGGGACACCCAGAGGTTTAACGGCTTGTTGCATACGCTCAACGCAATCGTGCTCCCTACGAAAACGGATTTATCTTAGTTTTTCTTTATTCAAGGACGAATAAAAAGATAAGTGTGGGGGTATTTGATGTGCACATAAATGTGCATATTTTTACCACCATATTTATTCTATTTGAATTAAATAAATGATCATACTGTGTATTTTAACTTGTTTTAACCAAAATTCATATTAATTCCAAGTTTTCACATATTAATCTTCATATAAGGGCAAAATGGTCATTTGTGCGCGTATATTAATTTGAGAGAATTTAATTAGAAATTTCTATAATATTTTGTAGGAATTTAGCATCTCATATTAGTGGGTTCATGAAGAAACATGCATGCACAAAATGGATATAAAGGAATGAAGATGGAAATAATTCAAAGTGAAGATCATGGAGGACCCCACCTACCCACCTATCTTAATGTACAAATTAAAGGCTAATGCACGTGCTTTTGGAGTTAATGGTTTCATGTACACTTAATGAGGGATTAAGACATGTTAATGATTACTTGGCCTCCACACTTCCTAAGGGGCATTTTGGGCATTCCCCAAAAATATGAATTAGGGTTTCATACATGTATAAATATCCATATGTTTCATGTAAACCATCTCATCTCTTAGTCTCTCTTAGGACCCCTCCTCTTAGTTAGTTAGTTTTAGTTTAGAAAATAAATCAAATCTCTCTTTCTTTCCATGGCTACTTAGCCATTTTATTTCATGTAATTTTCTTTTCTTTTATGCAATGTTAATTCTCTTTTATTTACATGCTTCTTCTCTTCTTATGTAATAGTGTAGATTTACCTTTATGCAATTAGATTAGTTGTCTTTTCCATTAGCTTTCATTTTCCTTTCTTTTTGCTTTCATGTTGCTTTCTACATTTGTTGGTTTGATAACAAATATGAGATCTTAATCCCTACAATTTAGGGGTAATGAAGCTCTCTAGCATGTAGATGCAACATTTTGATGTTTATACTCTCTTTTTGTGCTTTAATGGAAACACTTGAAGTGGTTTAATGATGTTGTTTAGCTTTGAATTTGATCGTCTATGTTGTTCATACCAAATAGACTATGCTTAAACAAACATAACACAAATTGCCTCTTCATCTAAATATGATTATGGCAAAGAAGTGGATGTTGAAATTGAAATTTGATAGCCTATATTTCTAAACAATAGTTAATAGGCTATGCTTAAAATAGATTTTGCTTTCAACTTTGTTGTCATATTTTATGAGATTTAAAAGTGTATTAGTGGTTGTGTTATAGTTTGATGGTTTATATTGAGCTAATAATAGCACAAATATACCATACTTATGATAAACACGTCAACTAATTCACTAATGACAAGAAAAGAGAGATCATAACTTCATTTTGTTGATTTACGTGATCTAGAGAGTGGAAATTGCCTCTAAATTGTCTTAACACTCATATTTTTACCAATTTTCTTTTGCTTGTTTTTCTTCTTTTCTAGTTTAACATTGTCTTCAACCTTGGTTTAATTTGATTGAATAGAATTTTGAAATCATCAATTCCCTGTGGATCGACCCGTATTCGCCACGTGCTACATTCGTACACCGTGCGCTTACGGTTAATTTTATTTCAAAATTCGTTCGACGGTTTTCTAAACCAATAGAATTTCCGTCGACGAACATTCGACAAATAGTAAAGGTTGAATACGGAAATTGATATTGGTATAATTTCTATGGATCTATTTTACTTGAATACTAACTAATTTGGATTTACCATCTTAGATAACATGGTTTCAACCTATTAAAAAGATATGTATTGGAAATAAGAAATTATTTACTGAAATTTAAATATGATTTGGGATTATTTTAATTACTCTGGATCCTTTTACTTAAAATTAATTATTTTGGATTTATAGTAAACGATGTCTTAAATAACATTGTTTTTGACCAGTTTTGAAAGTTATGATTTGGAAATGTTTATTAAGATTTAAATAATTGATTTGGAGAAATTTCCCTAAGTAAAGGATGAAATGATTTGGAATTGTTCTAAGATTTAAAAAGGTTTTAATTACACAAGATTGATAAATGAGATCTAATGATTTCGTATTTGCCGAAAAGAAAGGTTTTAAAGATATGTATCTCTAGAAGATATTTTTCATAAAGAGAAAGTAACTAATCAAATGATAAGCACCTGTTTACCTAACATCTTTTTAAAGATAATTGGTTCGGAGAAACTGGGGTCGGGTTTGGTTAATTCTTATCCGAAAACCACTTCGAACCAATTTACAAGTTTGAAGGTGAAGATATGTTAAAGAAATTAAGTTGAAGGCGATGAACTTCATAATGGAAGGACTGCTTTTTGATAATTTCGGAGTAGCTCATGAGATAAATAAATAGTAATGGTCCCTTCATTCTGGGATCTTCATATGTAAGGACTACTCGCTACTAATGCTAGGAGTAATTCCCAACTGGATGTGGTAGCAGTGTGCCTTTGGTTTGTCCTATTCCTGGACAACTTGTATGGATGAATGTTTGACATTTCATTTCTAAGATCATAATGCCTTCATCTCTACAAATGCACATCTATTTGGTAGTGTAGGAGGTAACCTCTCTTATATTTAACATGCTTCTCTAAGACGTACGAGCTCAGAGGTTGTGCTTTTGTGGAAATCAATAACGTGTTGTTGGAAATGGCAATGTGGCATTTTAAGTGAAAGTGTTCTAAGAGAGGTAAACGTTACCTCCTACCTCACACCCGGGGAATTGTGAAACAAGGGTTGCATTAGGGCTAAGTGGATCGCAACCATTAAAGTGTGATTTCACCTTTCTAGATTTGTTTTAAGCCTACTATGACGCCGGGTAAAAATATTTGTGGTGTATGATATGATAGCTCTTGGATAAGTCAGGAACGATCGATGTGATATCATACTCGGTGCTATCTCTACCATCTATTGGTTTCGTGTAGCCCAGTCTTAATTCATAGAGGTTTCGAAGATGTCGATCCTCGTTACATTCCACTAGAAATATACTGCACGGGATGTAGTCTCCTTCCTCACAATTCACTGGAAATCCAAATCTCCAATAATTACTGTTGGACTTAGTTGTAACCTATATGCCATCAAATTTAACTAATGTAACAATTTCGTCTATTTAAATATGTTTATTTGAAAGGTTTTCAAAATAACGTCATTAAAAATAATATCACTGGATGTTACATAGAATGATTTGGTTATCATAAGGTAAAAACCCATTTTGTGTATTGCACGGCGCGGTCTCATGAGATACCCTTCGTTTTCAAATACTCAAATTTTGAGTTCCTTACACTGGTTAGGTAAGGTTTATGACTGACCTTGACAGACCCAGAGTTTATTTTTCTTTCCCATAAACTCTTGGTGCCCTATTTTTCCAGGCAACCCAGCAGATTGGTTTTGTTTAAAGCATTTTAGAAAAGCTTGGAGCATGGTGTTAGAAGATTCTTCTGAAGATTGTTATGCATTTCCACTAAACTTATGTATTATTATATTCATATGTTTGTAACCGTCCATGTTAATGTTAAGTTAAACTCTAATAAATGTATTTTAAATATTTTCGCTTTAAAAATTATATATTGAAATAATATATGTTATTCCATTCATGTAAGATTATGTTCTGTCTTTATTTCATTTCTACCCTTAACGGTTGGGATTTTCGGCACTTGAATTTGCGGCACACGAATACCAAGGATGTTTTAGTGTCAATTTCCAACGGTTGAAAACCCTGTTCGTCATATTTGGTATCGGAGCTTAGGTTGAGTGAACACCTAGCCTGATAGGGGTAAAGTCTCATTAGGGATAGGATTAGTAATATCCTAGGATGAGTAAATCATTAGAGATAGGGTTAGTAAAACCCTAGAATGAGTTGAGAGTATATAAGAGCGCGTATTTTTTATTGATATAAAAATTATTTTTAAAAATATGGAAAGTGAATTTTTTTAACAAGGATTATATTTGAATATAAAGAATATATTAAAAAAAGATGTAGTTAGATATGTTATAACTTGAACGATACTTTGATATCAAGATTAGTTAAATCTAAGTATAAACATCTTATGATTAGAATTTCACAATTTTACTATAAGATGTTTAAATAACAACACCGAGAAGATTTAGAGTAATATTTTGGAAAGAGATTTGGATAGTGATAACTTTTATCTAAAAAGGGTTTTTGGAAAGAGAATTTTTAAAGGATTTTATTTGAAATATTCTACGTATTGGTTTTGGGAGACAATATCATGTGCTTAGCAAATTATCACCCTTAACATTGTACAGTTAAAATAGATTTATGCTGGGATAAACTTAGATTTATAACTTAACACTAGAATTGGTTAAGACAATTAAAAATATTATTATCTATGTGTTGGTTGTTGATAATTGTAGGAACCCTAAAGCTATGGGAGAAAGCATTTAAAAAGGGAGACCTCAAGAGTAAACTGGGGTGAGAAGAATGATCTAATCATTCTTTCGAGTGATGTGGAAAAACCCAGGAAATGACCACTTACCAATACTAAGCCCATTATTAAAGGAACGGTTACCCTATGGTCGAAATGCCTATATCTTCCCCAATTCCAGAACTTATTATAGTGTCTACTACGAAGAAACCGCTTAGGCCTTAGAAAGAATGTGGATCACTGACCCAGTATGTTCAGAACTCGAATAGGAATAAGAAATTTCCAAGGAGGAGCAAATGGAAGAAGAATATGAACCTAAAGAAGATTCGAACACTATGATATCCCATGAATCAAACAATAGCAATAGAGATAGTAACATCATATGGGAGATGGATGATGCCATATTATTTGGCTTGCGGAGTCATCAGATTCCCCCATTCATTGAAATAACATGGAGGACAATAGGAAGAATTTGTGGATCCCAAGGAAGAAGAAGTGCAAGGTTTAGAAGAACTAGAAGAAAGAGAAGTTACGCTAGAAATGCCAGCCATGTGCCATAAAACCAACCTGGTTACCATATGAAATGGTTGTGATACCACAAATTGAGAATAGGAATGAAATAGATAATGAACAAGATGATAGTGATGATAATGGAGAGGTCTTGTTTGATTTTGGATACGGAAGTGGACGTCAGCATCGTACTCAGAAGAGTGATTATGATGTGAGATTGGAAAATTTGGAAACTCCTATCTAGTATTAATATTATGTTGTAGCATCTATAGGTATGGCTGGTAAGGTAGTTATATTTTTGCCAGTATTATGGAAACCCAAGTTGGTTCAGAAAGACTTAAGAATGGTTTAAGTATGTAAGGGGAAATGATGTGTGGACGTAAATATTAAGCATGTATAATATAATTATGTCCTTTGTTTATGACTTTGTTCAAATGTAAATATCCAAACCACTTGAGAAAATTTCATAAGAATAAATCTATATCTTTATAAAACGTTTAAAAACTTAAACCAAGATTTTCTAAATATTATGGAAAAGATAAAAAGTATATGCATTTTACACGAATTATTCCATAACACAAATTTGACCAAAAGATTGGAATATAGGGTTTTGATATTCGAAATGGATTTATCACTCGATGCTTTAGGGAAAATACCGATAAGGATTTATAGTCGGATACTTACATTTTCTATCATCGTTAAGGGCTATGCATGGAAAATAGAAGTTTCTAAGACTGATCAAAGTCCGCAATAGAGAATCAAAGGATCTGTGATGACCTGGAATTTTAGGCAATATCAATTTAATAATCTGAATTAAAAATTAAATTGATTTGATAATCTTTGTAATAAGATTTGAATTAATTTAATAATCCAATTAAAATAAATATTTAATTGATAAATTTTATCTTTTAAAAGCTAATAATTGTTTTCTATTTATAATGTATACAGAATATATATATATTGCAAATAGATAAGCCTTGTTTTAATTTAATAAATAAATAAATCTTGTTTTCTAAACAATATATATCTTTGGTAAAATTGGGTTTAATTTTAAAGTTAAACTTTTAAAAGCTATTGAATAAATAAAATATGGTTTTAACTTGTTGAGATAAAAATTTAATTTGTTTAAATTGATTTATTCGATATTAATTTTTTAAAAAATATATAATAAATAATTATATGATTTTTTAATACATATGGTAAATATTTAAATGGTTTAAAATATGTTTTAACTTAAGTTTAAATTTAAATAAACTAACAATGAGGTTTAATTTGATTTCCTTTTTAAATATAGCTGGATAAAATAAAAAAATTATTAATAAAGAAACAATTTCTTTTATAAATCATTTAAAGTTATCAAATTTGTTATTTTCAAAATATAATAATGTATTGTTTTTAACAAATGGATTTTTATATAAAAATAGCTTGTTATTTCAAATTGAATTTTAGAATTTAATTTGAATTTGAATTTAAAGCCTTGAAAACTTAAAGTATAATTTTTTTATTGGATTTTAAAATATTTGTATAAACTTTTATTTATGAATATAATTGTTTTATTTCTTTTAAAATTATCTAAAACATATATATACATAATTATAAACTAATTTATTAAGCATAACCTTACATTAAAACTTCAATTACATGTAACTAATAAATTAAAAGACATGTGTTAGTTAATAAAGTAAGGATTATGACAAATGTTAAAATTTGAGACAAGTTTCATTTTAAAAAATTCAATTTTCTTTATTTTTAATAAACCACATTTTTTATTTACATAAAACCCTTTATTTTCTTAACTCCATTTCTTTTCTATTCTCTTATTCAAAGCCAAGAAGAGTTAAAACAAATTCCCTCAAAAACTAAAATCCGAAATCATCTTCAACAAAAACCCTGTAAATCAAATTCCTATAATCTTTTCAAATCTGAAGTAAAACCCTGTAACCCATCTTCAAAACCCCGTACAATTTCAAAGCAAATCTGTAGCATGCAAACAAACTTGTAAAGCCTGCATTTCTTAGAATCTGGAATTTCAAAGTTGCTGCATGTATGTAGTTCTTATTTAAAGATCAGTTTTAAAGCTTCAGTAACACAAGTTTTAAAAGAGCATTCAAGTACAAGTTTTCAAGTTTTTCAAAAGCTTTCCAAATGAAACCTGGAGGCTCTGTCTTTCAATTATCAGGTGAGTAACTTAATTTTTTTTAAAAGGTCAAGTATAAAATCTTGTTGCATGCTAGTATTGTTGAGGAAAAAAATACATATATGATTGTGTGAACCTGCTGTGTAAGTGTATGTAAGTTGTATGCTTGTCTGTTTCAATAGAATTTACTCTGTTTAATAGTTCATGATTTATGTTTTTTATTTGAATTCAATTCTCCCTGGAAATAATTATTGTTAGGACCTGTTTTACAAACAAGATGTTGATTTAACATAGATTAAGGTTTAAAAACTTAATTTAGTTAAATTAAAAACTTGAGTATCTCTGTATATCTTAAAACATCAGTGCATGCTCTAAATAAATTCAATTTCAAACTGTGAAATTTATAGATTCAGTATTAGGAAATGAATACATAAACCAAATCATGATTTATAACACTAAAATCATAATTTTTAAAGTAGGATTGAAGGTGCAGTTTTGAATTGCACTGTTTTTGGATTTTTGGAAATTTCTGGTGAAGGATGGGTGATCGGTGAGTGGAGGAAAAATGGTAGAAGCGAAGGCAAATCACTGTGGAAGCAGGTGGTGGTGGAATTCCTCCTATAACCCTAGTTTTGACTAGGCAACTTGATTGGGTCATCACGGCCTGTAGGGGTGATCGAGTTCATCTAGGTTTTAGGATTTGGAAGTTTGGTCGTAGATGAGAGCATGGCCGGAGTTACTGAGATTCTGGTGGTCGGAGGGCCGTGGATGAGGCGCTGACAGGTTTTGGAGTTGGTGATGTTTGTTGTTCCAGGTTTGAGTCAAATGCTCAAACTCGATTTCGTGATGGTGCAATTGATCTGATGATCGGATTTGGCTATGGGGGTGATCGCCGACCTGTGAGGATCATCGTTGATGATCGGAGTTAGCTGTCGTGATGGTGTATGTGCACAGTGCACTATGCCAAGGTGTAGTTTTTTGGTTCTGTGTTGTATTCGAGTTAGAGGTGATTGACTCGAAGCATGTGGATGGTTTGCTTGAAGTTTTTGGTTGATGGACTCGAAGCAGTTTTGGGTAGACTCGGGTTTAATAACAGTAATAGGTTTTAAACTGCAAACCTGTAATGTTGTTATAAATTTTTTTTAAATTGAAATTTAAAAATGGAAAGCAAAGGTATAAACTAAATTGTAAATCCAAGTTAAAATCTGAAATTTAAGTTAAGATTAAATCTCAGTTTTTTTAAAAAAAATAAAGCTTTTTAAAACTTGAATTGTTAAATACTTTGAAAGTATTAAGTAGTTTGAATTTTAAAAATAAAGTTTTAAATTGTAAATAGAGTTTTAAAATCTGAAGGTTTATCTAAATTCAAATTTAAATTTGTATTCAAATTTTAAAATGATGGAAAATTTTAAATTTAAAATGATTTAAACTATTTGAAATATTCAAAGGGTAGTTTAAATTGATTTGAATTTAAATATGAATTTGGTTTAAAATTCTTTCAAACTTCTTTATTAGATGAGTATTTCTTTAACTTGTGAAATGAAAGGTTTTAGAAAGGTGTTTTACACCTTGTTCAAGATAATTTATTTTCATTTTAAATCTTTAAATTTAAAATGAAATTTGAAAATAAATTTAAAGTAAATTGATTTAAAATACTTTGAAAATGATAACTTGATCATTAATAAGAACAAAGTTTTATCTTAAAGTAAGTTAGAATTTAATGATTTGTAATTCACTAAATATTTTAAGGAAATTAAATGGATAATTTATTTATTTATTTAATTAATAATTTTGGATTAATTAAATAGGTAATTAAAGGTTTAAATAAATTACTTAATGATTGAGATTAATTCATTAAGGATAATTAATTTGTAATTAATGATAATTAATTTTTAATTAAGGATTATTAATTAGAATATTAATTAATAATTAAGAATCAATTAATCAAGTAATTATGAATTAATTAAGTTACAGTTAACACTTAATTAATTAAATAATTAAAGGTTAATTAATTGGTATTAAAGATTAATTATTTTGAAATTTAGTAATGATTAATGTAAGTTAATTACTTTAGGAAAGTAATTAAAGAATTTTTAATTGTTAATGATGTTCATTAACTTGTGATTATTTAATAATTAATTAATGTGATTAATTTTTAATAATTAATTAGATTAATTAATTTATGATAATCAATTGTGAAATTTATTTAAGTTTAACTTAATGGAAGTAATTAAGGAATTAATTACTTGAGTTTAATGTAATTAGTTTAGTTAATTAATTAAGTTTAATTAATTTTAAACAAGAGATGATTTGATAATAATTACTTTATGTAATTAATGGAATGTAATTACTCAGTGAAGTAATTAATGATAATTACCGGATGTAATTAGTGGATAATGGTTTAATTATGGATGTAATTTGGATTAAATTACTTAGTATAATTCATCAGGGGATTAATTAAAGATAATCAATTAAGGAGTAATTAATTTGATAAGTAATTAAGGGTAGTTAATTACTGAATGTGATTAATCAGAGGTGATTAATGATTATGGTTTAATTGAGATTAATTTATTAATATATTTATTTTAAATAAGTAATTAAATTTAATTTAATTGAGAATCATTAATTAATAATTAATGATGTAATTAAGATTTATTAATTAAGACTAATTAATCAATAATAAGTGATTAAAGGTAACTAATTATTATAACTAAATAAAGATTAATGTAATTATTATAGTTAATTAATTAATAAAGTAATTAAGGGTTAATTACTATATTCGGTTTAGAATAATTAATTTGTGAAATTAATTAAAGGATAATTACTAGAATGTAATTAATCAAGGGTGATTAATTAAGGTGGATAATTAGAGAATAATTAATTAATTGATTTGTAATCAACTAATGATTATGTAAGCAAGATTTATATTGATGTAGTAATTAATTTAATTCACTTTAAATTAATTAGGGATGAAAGTAATTAATTTAATTCATTTTAAATTAATTATAGATGGTGTGATTATAGATCATTGCTTATATATGAATGGATGATATTGGTTACCTTGAATGGTTTGAAATCTCAGAAATGAGATAAGTAATGTTGTGTGATATGGATGCATTGGTTGCATTGTGATGATAATATGGATTATCTGTTGTGATGATTATCTATTGTGAATCTGTGAATTATCTATCTGTGTGTATATAGATAATGAAATTGAATTGTTTTAAACTCTAAAACAACTTGGCCTTAAAAGATACGCTTTGGATTTCGATGAGACCAGGATCGGGTTTCAAGATTTGGATATCCGAAAACCACATCGATCCAAATTAACGATAGGTCGTGAATCTCATGTTAAGAGTGAAGATTTGAGGTGTAAGGACTATTCGTTGCTACGACTCTGAGGGTGATTCCAATACGAGTTTAATGGGGTAGTACTTTCAGATTCGAGATGAAGATTCGGAGTGCAAGGGTTACTGTCGTTAACTCTAAGGGTGATTCCAAAATGAGTGTAACAAGATAATGCCTTCGGTTTCGTGCGAACCCGGAACGAACTTGTATGGATTGAATGCTTTCAGAACATCGTCAGGTGGACGATGAGCATTTTAAGATAGATGTTTTCTATAAAGGTAATCGTAGCCTCAAGCCTCATCAACCGGGAATGGCTAAAACAGGGGAGGTGCTGCAAGGCTAAGTGGGTCATGCCCAAGTAGGACGAGATTTTCCCCTGTCTAGAGGTCCCTTTTTATTCGTCTTAGTGGGCAGTTGGATACGCGAGCCAACTACGGGGTTGTGTTGTTCGGGACTGTCCAGTAAGGGATGGGTCCGGCCTTGTATTGCAGGGGATTGGGAGTGATCCTCGGTATGGTGATCTAGGCCACGTACTGTGACGGGCGGTACCCCAGTAGCCTTGCCATTGTATGGAATCCAAAATCCAATAAGTGCCAACGGTTTTGATTGTATTACCCACTTTTGTGGCTAGTAGCTGGAATTTAATCATGTAACAATTTCGGCTATTTCATATTTACTTGAAAACCCTAGACCTATTATAATATCACTGGATTTCCTATCAAATGTTTTGGTTAGCGTAAGGTAAAAACTTTTCCATGTTTATGTGTGGGAAGTCTTACGTGATACCTTTTCTTTCCAAAGGATTTTCAAAGTTAAGCAACCTTAACCTGTTACTCACACCAGACCCATGTCTGACCCGGAGTTTATCTTCTGTTTTCTTAAACTCTTGGGTACTCAAATTTTTACGAGTAGCCAAGGGATTCTGGTTAGCTTTGACGAATTGTGGAAGAGCAATGGAGCAGGAGGCTTCTGCGAGTAGATATGTATAGTGTTCCGCTGTCTTTGGTATCTCTGTGTTTTCTCTGAGTTGTATTGAGTTGTAATAACTAGACGGGTGTTTATAATTGTCTAGTATGTGTTGTATTATCTGTGTAACTCTGATAGATGTTGTATATGATACTATGTAATATCTTATGTTATTAATATAATTTATTCATTCCGCTGTTTAGATTCTGATGTGTTTTCTCTTCTTTCTTCTCTTTCTTTCTCTTTTCTATCCCTTTCTTTCTTATTAATGATACGTCATTCTGTGGAGATGAATGGCGGGTCGTTACAGTGGTATCAAAGCGCTAGGTTGGGTGAATACCTAGGCTTTGGAGTGATTTCTTTCTTGAGAGAGCGTATTTGTAATTTTAAATATATTTATATATATTTATCTATTTCTACCTATCTGTTGGGTTACCTGTTCGGGTTTTCCAATATAAGTTATAAAGGTAGATGGGGTAGTGGTGTGTAACACAACTACCATTGGTTAAGGTTTGATGTTTGAGGTTGGAAGTGTATCTATCGAGACTGTAGACCTAATACCGTCTCGAGTGAGTTGTGCAGTGGTGTAGAGATTTCATCGATCTCTGAAGGTAACCTGTTAAGGTTCGGAGTCTATCTTTGAAGTTGAATGAGATGAGTTTGGATTTGTCAGTTGGGTAGAAGTGAGTGATGGTATCTTGATACGTCAGAAAGTAGTAGCTGCGTGATGAGATGCAGTGACTATGGATTGTGTCCGAAGATATTTCTTTGGAACAAGTTTAAGGAAGTAGATCTGCTTCGGTGTTGTGGCTGAGTTCAGCATGGTGTTTCTGTATTGCTTTGAAGTCCGAGTTTCTCGAAGAGCTTTGGATTAGGAAGTTTTTGGCATCTGTGTCACCGATGCAGCTTGGAGTGTTCTGTGATGGTAGGAAGTTTTCCGGTTGAGTAGTTTTCTAAAAATGAGGTTCAGAAGCAGCAGAGTGGATCCGTTTCTTCAATGGATTAACTAAGCCAGTGTAAGCTGTTCTGTTGAGTAAAGTGAGAACAGTTTTCCTTTAGAATTAGGCTGGATTGGTCGCAAAAGTGACTTGCGATAGTTGAGTCTTCTTTTGTGTTATCAGAGATTTTTCGGATGTCTTCAGGGAGGTATGAGGTTTTTCTGCATCTGGAGATTGAGTTTTCTTATCGACTAGGATTCCAGGAGTGGAACCGGTGATTCAGTTTAGTCGAAGGATGGTTCTTAGAGATAGAGTTTGGTGAAGCAACTCAGATTTTTGGAGGAACTTCTGAGTTTTCTTTATGGATTTATGAAACCATATTTCTCGGATGTGTTGTTCAGTTTGTGCTCGTGTTCATCATCAGCATTCTTATCTACTTCGGATCAGAGTTGTGCAGCGGAAGCAGTTTGGGAGTGTTTCTGTTTGTCTTTTTCGGATAAGGAGAAGTGAATTCAGTCTTCTGTTGTTTGTGGAGTAGAGTTGTGTTCTTGGTTGCTGGTTGATCTTGGAAGGATTATTCTGATGGGTTGTTTTGGTCTAGTTTGTTTCAAGAGGAATCAGCAAGGGTTGAGCTGATCAGGAAGGATATAGGCAGCCCAGGATCGTCCGAAGAGTTTTGTGTGTAAGAGGCGGAGGAATTTGGAGTCCGGAGTCGGAGATTTGATTTTGGTTAAGTTTTCTCCGAACTTAAGGAACTATAAGTTTTGGGGTAAGGCTGGGAAGCTGGCTCCGAGGTGTTTTGGATCTCTTCTGTGTTTTGGTTGGATAAGTATTTAGTTTTCAGGATTGAATTGCCAGTTTGGATAACTGGGATTCAATGAGTTTCATGTACCTCTGAGGGAGTACGTGTATGGTCCATCTCTGATTTTGGAACCAACAGTTTAGGAGGTGTTGATTATTGAATCAGAATCGTCTGTAGTCTATATGTTGTCTAGTTTTGTAGATCTAGATGAGTAGGAGCTCTGTAGCTTCGTAGTTTTGATTGTTTGGATTCTGTAGAGCGAGTAACCCAGTATATATACTTGGGAAACTCGAGGAAACTCTAACCAGAATTTTTTTCTGGATAGTTAGATTGTTTGATTGGATGAATTAATTACTATGATTGTTAGCATATGTTTGATATATGCTTGTGTTTTAAAATTAAAATCTTTAAATAGATTACTAAATTACCTTTGTTTTTAAATTTCGGGGACGAAATTCTTTTGAGGGGGGAGGAATGTGATAACCCGGAATTTTAGGCAATATCAATTTAATAATCTGAATTAAAAATTAAATTGATTTGATAATCTTTGTAATAGGTTTTGAATTAATTTAATAATCCAATTAAAATAAATATCTAATTGATAAATTTTATCTTTTAAAAGCTAATAATTGTTTTTTATTTATAATGTATATAGAATATGTATATATTGTAAATAGATAAGCCTTGTTTTAATTTAATAAATAAATAAATCTTGTTTTCTAAATAATATATATCTTTGGTAAAATTGGGTATAATTTTAAAGTTAAACTTTTAAAAGCTATTGAATAAATAAAATATGGTTTTAAATTGTTAAGATAAAAATTTATTTTGCTTAAATTGATTTATTTGATATTAAGTTTTTTTTTTAAAATATATAATAAATAACTATATGATTTTTAAATACATAAGGTAAATATTTAAATGGTTTAAAATTTATTTTAACTTAAATTTAAATTTAAATAAACTAAAAATAATGTTTATTTTGATTTCCTTTTTAAATATAGTTGGATAAAATAAAAAATTTATTAATAAAGAAACAATTTCTTTTATAAATCGTTTAAAGTTATCAAATTTGTTATTTTCAAAATATAATAATGTATTGTTTTTAACAAATGGATTTTTACATAAAATAGCTTGTTATTTCAAATTGAATTTTAGAATTTAATTTGAATTTGAATTTAAAGCCTTGAAAACTCAAAGTATTTTTTTTTTATTGTTTTTTAAAATATTTGTATAAACTTTTATTTATGAATATAATTGTTTTATTTCTTTTCAAATTATTTAAAACATATATATACATAATTATAAACTAATTTATTAAGCATAACCTTACATTAAAACTTTAATTACATGTAACTAATAAATTAAAAGACATGTGTTAGTTAATAAAGTAAGGATTATGACAAATGTTAAAATTTGAGACAAGTGTCATTTAAAAATTTTTAATTTTCTTTATTTTTAATAAACCACATTTTTCATTTATATAAAACCCTTTATTTTCTTAACTCCATTTCTTTTCTATTCTCTTATTCAAAGCCAAGAAAAATTAAAACAAATTCCCTCAAAAACTAAAATCTGAAATCATCTTCAACAAAAACCCTGTAAATCAAATTCCTATAATCTTTTCAAATCTGAAGCAAAACCCAGTAACCCATCTTCAAAACCCTGTACAATTTCAAAGCAAATCTATAGCATGCAAACAAACTTGTAAAGCCTGCATTTCTTAGAATCTAGAATCTCAAAGCAGCTGCATGTATGTAGTTCTTATTTAAAGATCAGTTTTAAAGCTTCAGTAACACAAGTTTTAAACGAGCATTCAAGTACAAGTTTTCAAGTTTTTCAAAAGCTTTCCAAATGAAACCTGGAGGCTCTGTCTTTCAATTATCAGGTGAGTAACTTAATTTTTTTAAAAGGTCAAGTATAAAAATCTTGTTGCATGCTAATATCGTTGAGAAAAAAATACATATATGATTGTGTGAACCTGGTGTGTAAATGTATGTAAGTTGTATGCTTGTCTGTTTCAACAGAATTTACTCTGTTTAATAGTTCCTGAGTTATGTTTTTGATTTGAATTCAATTCTCTCTGGAAATAATTATTGTTAGGACCTGTTTTACAAACAAGATGTTGATTTAACATAGATTAAGGTTTAAAACTTAATTTAGTTAAATTAAAAACTTGAGTATCTGTGACGACCCAGAAATTTTGGATGTTTGAAATCAGAATATTTAATTGATTTTAAATATTTAAAAGTTAATATTTAACTGAAATTTTAAAATATCACCAATATTTGGAATTTTGTCGTTTAAATTGATATTTGAAGATAGCTTTCCGAGGCGCATTCTCGGAATTTGACGAAACCAGTTCCATTGGATCCGTAATATTGTGTTATTACCGGATTTCAATTATCATAGTGTTTGAAGTTGTTGTGTGAGCATAAGATATATAAACGCGTTGAAAATTTAATTTAATAATTGAATTCAAAATTCTATCTTCTCCATCCGATCGAATTTGGACTCGAAACCTTTTCTATTGCGTTCGAAATAAGGGTATAACATTATGAACGTCTAGCGGCACGCCTCAATATGAGGTCAAGATTTTTAGTTGTTTTTAACTAGATGATTTTAATTCAAGGTTATTTTAATTTGAGATATTTTGAATATAAAATTTAAAAATATCAAGTCAACTCTGTCCATCAGCCGACCTACCCTTCTCAAGCCAACCTATTTTCTGAAACGCGTGGTTCGATTTAATAATCGTGTACGTCTTCTTCTTTCTCCATTTGGAACGAAATCGAAGATTATTATAAACACTTCGTTCCTTTCTTAAGCAAAGAATAATAATGGCCGCCGCTTCCCAAGTCATATTGTATCCTCGTTTCGAATTAATCGAGTCTCCTCTGAAAAAAAACAATATAATAAAAAAAATGGCGATCGAAATTGAGTCGTCGTTTACCATCGACTCGTGTTCGAGAGCGGAAGGCAGTGGGCGAATTGAATCTAATGGGCACGAGATTTAGAAGGTTGCGATAGACAAAGCAGTAAGGAGGACCTAGTTCGCGAACTGTTGATGATGCGATCGCGATTTGCAAATCGAGGTTAAGGTTGGGGAAAATCGATTTGCAATGCTCGATTCGAGGTCTCGAGTTCGAAGGGTTTCGTCATACGGTAATCGAGTAGTGTCGTGGGTGCTCGGCAAGTCGTCAAGGAGTTGGAGCGTCGAATCGAAGGCGATCTCCGATAGGGTACAGGCTGCGATGGATTAAGGGGGAAGCCATGGACGCGGTAGGGGTTGAATGTCGAGGTCAGCAGTCTTGTATGGAGCTCTGAGCTAAGCCGTTGATTTTGTTTCCAATCGATTTGAGGTAATTTAAAACTTTTAGCATTTTTAAATTTATAGTACGTAAAGTTTAAAACCTTAAATTAATTTGTTAATTTTTATTTCTTTCATCTGGAATTAACAGTATAGTAGTTAAAGTTTAAAGAGCCAATAAATTGGATAGACTGTAACATACAAAGGTTATATAGATAAAGTTTGACAAAATATATAAGAATTTTGTATATTGAAGTTAATATAACAATAGAACTTTAAATCTATGTAAATAATTTTTATAAGTAGATAAATAGTCTCAGAAGAAATAAATATACATCTACACATTTTGAATTTACTAGTTTAACTTTAAAGTAATATATTTGCTTAGTTAACTTATTTAAAATTTATATTAGTTACTAAAGGATTATTCAAAAGGAAATTAGTTTGAAATTTAATTATTCATTAAATGTAAATCATCAGTTAAATTAAATTAAATTGAATTGTAAAACGGAAATTGATTGTTCGATTAGTTCAAATATTAATAAATCATATAAACTTGTTTATACAAGGTTAAAAATCATGGAAACAAGCTGGTTGGTTTGGACTGCAAAATATAAAAGCAAAGGTGAGTTAATCTCACTCATCTGGTATTATTCAAATAATTGGTTGAATGGTTGAATTGGTTGAATGTGGTATAATATATATATGGAATTGGTATTTTATACTGTGCTAACGTCTATGGATGCAGGGAAACAGGTTGGAGGGATCCAACTGGACCCCTCAACATTATTATTTAATATTCTCTGTTTGTGATTACTTGATGTTCTATGTTGAATATATTGGAATATTGAATGATATGATTGGATTGGAAATATATTTGGGTATAATGAATTACCAAAAATATATAAATTGGATTTTGGAAAGAAAATAAAGAAAGTAAATTTTGTAAACGAAATAATCTTAGAAAATTTAATAAATTAAGAATGAATTGAGAAAGAAATGGAAGAATGTTAAATAGTAATAAATAACTTCGAATATGGTAAGAAAAGGATTGAATAAACAGTAATTAATGAATTGTAGAATTATGTGATATTAATTTAAATGGATAAAGAATTATTTTAAACTTAAAGTTTTAAATTTATTTAAAGGAATAAGAAGTAAATTGGGAAATCTAAATTGGTATTTCAATTAAAAGTATTTTAAACCATAATTAAGGAATAAAATCTGAAATATAAAGATTTTTGAACGAATGAAGTAAATTGGGAATCAATTTGGGAATTGACTTTAGTGTTTGAAATTGGATATTTGGAAGAATAAATTCAAGGTGGGAATTTATTAAAGGAATGAGAAAAATTGTTTAAAAATAAATAGTGATTTATTTTTAAAAGGATGTGAAGAGAAGTATATTTCTCTGGAGAGCCAAGTACGTTTTCAAAGTAAGTTTTTAAAATAAAATAAAGGTTTTAATGTTGTTTTACAAGTATGTTCTTGGAAATTTATTATTTCAAATGTTTAAAATTCTAAAGTAAATATTTACTCAAACCTATTACTGTAGTAATAATGTATAAAAAGAGTGACTTAGTAATTCTGTTTTAAAAGTGAAAACCTAGTTTTATATTTATAAAGTAACATTATTTTCAAATATTCATATAGTATGTATTTTTAACAAATTATTGAAGTAGTTTTAAAATAAATGTTTTAAAGTACCTTTCAAAGTAAAGTGTTTTAAATTATTTCAAAAATCTAGTTTTGTGCTTGGTGATTCCAGTGGAGTTAGAAAATATTCGGGGAGTTTATTCGAAAAACAGAAAGATGGTTTTGAAACTGTTTTCAAGGGTTGAAAATAGAAATATATCTTGTAAAGATATTTTGAGGTTAATAAATAATTTGGGAAATTATTTAATGTTTGATGGATGTTTGTGGATATTAATTGATAGTTAAATCACCGACTATCAATATTGGCCAAATGCGCTGATCGTTTCGAAGAGACCGGGATCGAGATTTATTTCTCGAAAACCACTTCGATCCGGTTTGTACGTTTCGCGGAAAAACGTGTTCGGAGTCGAAGATGGAGTAGTGAAGTGCAAAGGCTAGTCTCTACTAATCCTGAGGATATTTCCAAAATGGATGTAGTAGGAATAGTGCCTTCGGTTCCGTCCCGACCCGGGACGGACTTGTATGGATGAATGCTTGCGAAACATCGTCGGGTGGATGATGGGCATTCTAAGGGATATGATCTTAAAAAGGCAACGCTTAGCCTCAAGACTCTTCAAATGGGAATGGCTGAAAATCAGGGGTTATGCAGCAAGGCTTCGTGGGTAGCCCCCATTGGAGGGTGAGGTCATCCCTGTCAAGATGTCCCTTTTATTTCGGCTTAGTAGGCGGTTGCTGATCCCAACCGCGGGGTGATCTTGCTCGGGACTGTCCAGTAAGGGATGGTTCTGGTCTTGTGTTGCAGGGGAGTTAGTGTGGCTCCTTGGTACGCTGATCTAGACCAGGTACTGTGACAGGTGGTACCCCAGTGCCTAGCCATTAGTTGGAATCCATTTTCCCTACGTGCCCGTACGGTTTTGATTGTGCCCAACTATTGCTGAAACGTGAGATGCAAGCATTTCAGCTAGATTCTATTTTACTTTCTATAGACACTATTATAATATCAAAGGATTTCTATAAAAATTGGTTTAGTTATCGTAAGGTAAAAACCCGACATGTTTATTTGTGACGTAGTCTTACGAGATGCTTTTGTTTTCAAAGGATTTTAGAAACTTTAATAATCAATTTGGTGTGATTTTCTCACGCTCGTATTCCAGACTGACTCGGGTTTTATTTAAACTGTAATGCTCGGGTCAGACCGAGTATTATAGAATACAGGATACGATGCTGTGGAGCTCAGGAGACGAGTTAGATGACGATACATATCTCCGTACTTGTTTATGTATATTCCGCTGTGTTGAGTTGCTGTGTATCCATTTGTATGTTATTGATGTTGAACTGTAATTGATGAACTCTGATGATGTATACATAAAAACAAAGATATTTGATTTTTGAGTAAAGATTATTTATTATCTATTATATTTTATTTCGCTGCGATGGTTAGATTCTGTTGTTGATTTCTATTCTCTTCTTCTACCTCTTCTTCTTTAACTTAAATGGTTCGTATTTCTGTACGACTTGGGTTGATTTAGTTAGAATAGTGTTTGACTCAAGGGGTACGGATTTGCGGGTGGTTTCAGTATCTCTGTATATCTTAAAACGTCAGTGTATGCTCTAAATAAATTCAATTTCATACAGTGAAATTTATAGATTTAGTATTAGGTAATGAATCCATAAACCAAATCATGATTTATAACACTAAAATCATAATTTTTAAAGTAGGATTGAAGGTGCAATTTTGAATTGCACTGTTTTTGGATTTTTGGAAATTTCTGGTGATCTATTTGATTTTGGGGGTCAGACTTTCTTCTGGTGAAGGATGGGTGATCGGTGAGGGGAGGAAAAATGGTAGAAGCGAAGGCAAATCACTGTGGAAGCAGGTGGTGGTGGAATTCCTCCTGTAACCCTAGTTTTAACTAGGCAACTTGATTGGGTCGGCACGGCCTGTAGGGGTGATCGAGTTCATCTAGGTTTTAGGAGTTGGAAGTTTGGTCCTAGATGAGAGCATGGCCGGAGTTGCTGAGATCCTGGTGGTCGGAGGGCCGTGGATGAGGCGATGACAGGTTTTGGAGTTGGTGATGTCTGTTGTTCCAGGTTTGAGTCAAATGCTCAAACTCCATTTCGTGATAGTGCAATTGATTTGATGATCGGATTTGGCTATGGGGGTGATCGCCGACCTGTGTGGATCATCGTTGATGATCGGAGTTAGCTGCCGTGATGGTGTATGTGCACGGTGCACTATGTTGAGGTGTAGTTGTTTGGTTCTGTGTTGTATTCGAGTTAGAGGTGATTGACTCGAAGCACGTGGATGGGTTTCTCGAAGTTTTTGGTTGATGGACTCGAAGCAGTTTTGGGTAGACTCAGGTTTAATAACAGTAACATGTTTTAAACTGCAAACCTGTAATGTTGTTATAATTTTTTTTAAACTGAAATTTAAAAATGGAAAGCAAAGGTATAAACTAAATTGTAAATCCATGTTAAAATCTGGAATTTAAGTTAAGATTAAATCTCAGTTTTAAAAAATAAATAAATAAAATAAAGCTTTTTAAAACTTGAATTGTTAAATACTTTAAAAGTGCTAAGTAGTTTGGATTTTAAAAATAAAGTTTTAAATTGTAAATAGAGTTTTAAAATTTGAAGGTTTATCTAAATTCAAATTTAAATATATATTCAAATTTTAAAATGAAGGGTAGTTTTAAATTTAAAATTATTTAAACTATTTGAAATATTTAAAGGGTAATTTAAATTGATTTGAATTTAAATATGAATTTGGTTTAAAATTATTTTAAACTTCTTTATTAGATGAGTATTTCTTTAACTTGTGAAATGAAAGGTTTTAGAAAGGTGTTTTAAACCTTGTTAAAGATAATTTGTTTTCATTTTAATTCTTTAAATTTAAAATGAAATTTGAAAATAAATTTAAAGTAAATTGATTTAAAATACTTTGAAAATGATAACTTGATCATTAATAAGAACAATGTTTTATCTTAAAGTAAGTTAGAATTTAATGATTTGTAATTCATTAAAATTTGTAAGGAAATTAAATGGATAATTGATTTATGTAATTAATTAATGATTTTGGATTAATTAAATAGGTAATTAAAGGTTTAAATAAATTACTTAATAATTGAGATTAATTAATTGTGGATAATTAATTTGTAATTAAGGATTATTAATTAGAATATTAATAATTAAGAATCAATTAATCAAGTAATTATGAATTAATTAAGTTACAGCTAACACTTAATTAATTAAATAATTAAAGGTTAATTAGTTGGTTATTAAAGATTAATTAATTTGAAATTTAATAATGATTAATGTAAGTTAATTACTTTAGGAAAGTAATTAAAGAATTTTTAATTGTTAACGATGTTCATTAACTGGTGATTATTTAATAATTAATTAATGTGATTAATTTTTAATAATTAATTAGATTAATTAATTTATGATAATCAATTGCGGAATTTATTTACGTTTAATTGCTTAATGGAAGTAATTAAGGAATTAATTACTTGAGTTTAATGTAATTAGTTTAGTTAATTAATTAAGTTTAATTAATTTTAAACAAGAGATGATTTGATAATAATTACTTTATGTAATTAATGGAACGTAATTACTCAGTGAAGTAATTAATGATAATTACCGGATGTAATTAGTGGATAATGGTTTAATTGTGGATGTAATTTGGATTAAATTACTTAGTATAATTAATCAGGGGATTAATTAAAGATAATCAATTATGGAGTAATTAATTTAATAAGTAATTAAGGGTAGTTAATTACTGAATGTGATTAATCAGAGGTGATTAATGATTATGGTTTAATTGAGATTAATTTATTAATATAATTATTTTAAATAAGTAATTAAATTAAATTTAATTGAGAATCATTAATCATTAATTAATGATGTAATTAAGATTTATTAATTAAGACTAATTAATCAATAATAAGTGATTAAAGGTAACTAATTATTATAATTAATTAAAGATTAATGTAATTATTATAGTTAATTAATTAATAAAGTAATTAAGGGTTAATTACTGTATTCGGTTTAGAATGATTAACTTGTGAAATTAATTAAAGGATAATTACTAGAATGTAATTAATCAAGGGTGATTAATTAAGGTGGATAATTAGAGAATAATTAATTAATTGATTTGTAATCAATTAATGATTATGTAAGCAAGATTTATTTTGATGTAGTAATTAATTTAATTCACTTTAAATTAATTAGAGATGGAAGTAATTAATTTAATTCATTTTAAATTAATTGTAGATGGTTATAGATCATTGCTTATATATGAATGGATGATATTGGTTGCCTTGAATGGTTTGAAATCTCAGAAATAAGATAAGTAATGTTGTGTGATATGGATGCATTGGTTGCATTGTGATGATAATATGGATTATCTTTTGATAATGATAATATGGATTATCTGTTGTGATGATTATCTATTGTGAATCTGTGAATTATCTATCTGTGTGTATATAGATAATGAAATTGAATTGTTTTAAACTCTAAAACAACTTGGCCTTAAAAGATACGCTTTGGATTTCGATGAGAATGGGATCGTGTTACCAGATTTGGATATCTGAAAGCCACATCGATCTAATTAACGATAGGTCGTGAATCTCATGTTAAGAGTGAAGACTCGAGGTGTAAGGACTATTCGTCGTTAAGACTCTAAGGGTGATTCCAATATGAGTTTAACGAGGTAGTACTTTCAGATTCGAGATGAAGATTCAGTGTGCAAGGGTTATTGTCGTTAACTCCGAGGGTGATTCCAAAATGAGTGTAACGAGATGATGCCTTCGTTTTCTTTCGAACCCGGAATGAACTTGTATGGATTGAATGCTTTCAGAACATCATCAGGTGGACGATGAGCATTCTAAGATATATGTGTTCTATAAAGGTAATCGCAGCCTCAAGCCTCATCAACCGTGAGTGGCTAAAACAGGGGAGGTGCAGCAAGGCTAAGTGGGTCATGCCCAAGTAGGATGAGATTTTCCCCTGTCTAGAGGTCCCTTTTTATTCGGCTTAGTAGGCAGTTGGATACGCGCGCCAACTGCGGGGTTGTCTTGTTCGGGACCGTCCAGTAAGGGATGTTTCCGGCCTTGTATTGTAGGGGATTGGGAGTGATCCTCGATACGGTGATTTAGGCCACGTACTGTGACGGGTGGTACCCCAATAATCCTGCCATTGTATGGAATCCAAAATCCAGTAAGTGCCAACGGTTTTGATTGTATTACCCACTTTTGTGGCTAGTAGCTGGAATTTAATCATGTAACAATTTCGGCTATTTCATATTTACTTGAAAACCCTAGACCTATTATAATATCACTGGATTTCCTATCAAATGTTTTGGTTAGCTTAAGGTAAAAACTTTTCCATGTTTATGTGTGGGAAGTCTTACGTGATACCTTTTCTTTCCAAAGGATTTTCAAAGTTAAGCAACCTTGACCTGTTACTCGCACCAGACCCATGTCTGACCCAGAGTTTATCTTCTGTTTTCTTAAACTCTTGGGTACTCAAATTTTTACGAGTAGCCAAGGGATTCAGGTTAGCTTTGACGAATGT
The DNA here is from genome assembly GCA_030765085.1 of Allium cepa. Taxonomy (NCBI): domain Eukaryota; kingdom Viridiplantae; phylum Streptophyta; class Magnoliopsida; order Asparagales; family Amaryllidaceae; genus Allium; species Allium cepa. The sequence continues at coordinate 52,402,657 of CM060930.1, read as the reverse complement.
TGGAGGAGCAATGGAGCAGGAGGCTTCTACGAGTAGATATGTATAGTGTTCCGCTGTCTTTGGTATCTCTGTGTTTTCTCTGAGTTGTATTGAGGTGTAATAACTAGATGGGTGTTTATAACTGTCTAGTATGTGTTGTATTATCTGTGTAACTCTGATAAATGTTGTATATGATACTATGTAATATCTTATTTTATTAATATATTTTATTCGTTCCGCTGTTTAGATTCTGATGTGTTTTCTCTTCTTTCTTCTCTTTCTTTCTGTTTTATATCCCTTTCTTTCTTATTAATGATGCGTCATTCTGTGGAGATGAATGGCGGGTCGTTACAGGATCAATACTAGTTCGAAAGTAAAGTTGTATATTCGAACAGTAGACCGAATCATATACTATGTACATATAATCTGTATACATTACACAAATGTAGGCTTAAAAAAATAAATATTTTGGAAAACAACTTTGGTTTTTGCGTTATAATTTCGGGGACGAAATTCTTTTAAATGGGTAAGTCTGCAACGACCCGCATATTTATCATTTTGATAAACTATATTTATTTTTAAAATATTCAAATATATGTTTTTCTAGCATAAACTATGATGTTTTGAACAAGAAATAATAATGGTAATCCTATTTTGAATAAGTATTTACAAAGATATATACTTTAGAAAAATATCGATAAAATGACTAAAAACCATTTTATCAATAAATAGCTCTATAATTATCAGAAGTCAAGCAAGGAGCTGGATATATTCACTTATTTTTCCACTTAAATAAGAATGTGAAATAAAATTATTTATTTTATTTTTTGGAATAAAATGTATCTATGACATCATCAATAATGGCGTCATATTTAATAATGGATTTATGAATTTAAATTCAGATTTAATGATTCAACAATTATTATAAATATTCAAATAATTATTTTAAAATGACAATAATTCATTTTAATTAGTTATATAATGATAGTAAATCATTTATAGTTCTTTATAAAGATATATACTTGATTTGAAAATATAAGAAAATTTGTATCACTTTATCGATATAACGCACTTTTTCTCAATAATTGTTTAATATTACATTATACAGTTTTATAACTCAAGTGTGATCATTTTAACTAATTTATAATGATGGCAAATTGGTTTTCAATTTTTTTTACATTTATATGTAAATTAATTTATAAATGAAAATGTGACCGGGAATCGGCTTTTCGATTTTCAACGGTTTAACGAATGGAAGTTGTTCAAAATTGTTGCAATCTTATTTATATGTCTTTTGCATATATATAACATACATATGCACCCTAACATATACATAAACATACATACACTCACACATATACAAATATACATATACACTTATATATATATATATATTAAAAAAGATCTAAGATATTTTACATAAACTTCATCCCTAAGAAAACCAAAGCCAAACTCTTACACACATCAACCCACATATGTAGAGGCACAAGAGGGTGGCATTACCATGTACCTTGATGGTGATAGAAGGTGTGGGCAAGGACATTTTTGTCTTTCTATCTTTGGATATTTATTTCCAAAGTTTTCCTATAAATACCCACCATTCTCTTCATAATTTTATAAACTATTCTACTTTTTCTTCTTCCTCAATCTCAAGCTTTTAAATGGCTTCCTACCTTAAGGAAATTATGAAGAAAAATATTTCAAAAAAAAATTAAATTTATGTAAGTATATATACATTAGCAATCTACTTCAAAACCAAGGCAAATCACTCCTTCCCTTCACTCAAAACCCATGGCCACAACTTTCTACCACCAAGGCTGAGCCCATATCCATTTGCAAGCATAGGTCAAGCCCATTTAAAGATCTAAGGCTCAATTCCATAGGCTTTAATTCGATCATAGCGAAGCAATAACAAATTTTCGTAAAGTTAGAAACCAAGGAAGGTGAGAAACTCTATTTATATATATACACACACATTTGATGATGATCTGATTTGATTGCTATGGATGTTTTCTATGCTTTGATCATTAAGTATTGGTTGTTTCAATATAGTTGTTTAATTGTGTAAACAAGTCATGTTAGATACACGTCGATGTTACACAAGGAAATCACTTTCCAAATCAAGTTATAAAAGTGACATGGAATTATTAAACCTCGTTGAAATAATTTAAAATGGTTTATAAATATTTTATAAACAATAAAACCTAATTTTTTGAGGTTTTAACAAGTTATGAAAATTGAGTCAAAAATAGGCACGTCACATAACGACATTTCTCGATTTTGTGCCAAAGAAAGTTAAACTCATATATACGATGAATTTGGAGTCGGAATTCTTTGAAATAAAAATTTTCTGAAATTTTATGATCATACTTTTCAAACAAAAGAAAAGGATCGAGATTTCGTTTAGTAGGTATTGAAATATAAGCAAATAAAATAGTCGCAGTTTGGTAGTTCGGAAACCAAGGCGATGAATTCTTTAAAAATGATATTTTTAATTCTTTTAAAATGCGAAATAAATTTTGTAAATAATTTAAAATGTTTTAAAAGATATTTGAGTTATAAAAATGGATTTCTAAATTATAGAAAAGTTGTTTTGAACAAATAAGCCTTAAAACAATATTCGTAGCACTTTTTGCAGCACTTTTAATAACTTTTGAAATATGGCTTTAAACATAAGTATCCTTTCCTAGATATTTTATAAATGTTTTCAAATAAATAATCTAGTATTTTAAAGATTATTTGAAGGTTTTATAATTTATTTTAAAAGATTTAATAAATTATTTAAAGAAAAGCTCTTAAAATCAAGTGATTTAATCTTGGCTCTAAAATCCGATGAGTAAACTGGATTTTTTTATTTGTGAGATCCGGATGTGAGGTGCTTTAACTAAGGAGATGTTCAGGAGCTACCAATCCCTTAGCTTACCTGGCCTTTTTCCTAGACGAGGAATAGATAAGGTCGAAATGTTGGAAACGACGCAAGTATAAAAGATTTTGTTTTTCCTAATTTAATACAACGTGGATTGTATAGAAATAATATGCTTATACTTGGTATTAAATTCTGAGGAGGGAACCTATACTATCCATGTTAATTTAAAAGCTGATTTCCCATATTACCCGATCTTGGTACTAAATTCTTGTCCGAAATCAACTTCGAACCAAGTTACGAGTTCGAAAGTGAAGATTTGTTGAAGGCAATGAAGTTGAAGGTGGAGATCTTCATAATGGAAGGATTGCTTATTAATAATTTCAAAGTAGCTCTTGAGATAAATAAATAGTAGTGGCTCCTTCGTTCTGGAATCTTCATATGCAAGGACTACTTGCTACAATCGTGGGAGTAATTCTCGATAGGAAGTGGTAGGACAATGTCTTTGGTTTCTCCAGTTCCTAGATAAATTTTATGGATGAAAGTATGACATTTCATTTCTTGGATCATAGTGCATTAATCTCTACAAACGTACATCTGTTTGGTGGTGTAGGATGTAACCCTTCTTATAATTAACAATTTCTTCATCTAGTGGTGTATGGCATGAGAGCTCTCGGATAGGTCTGGAATGGCTGGAGTGATATCATATTTGGTGCTATCTGTACCATTTGTTGGTATCTGGTAGGCCGTCTTAATTCGTAGAGGTTTCAAAGAGTCGATCCTTCATAAGTTCTTAGCTTCAATTCTGGAAAGTTAAACTGATCGATTGTATGATAAGAAGGCATATTATTTGTTTTGAGAGAAATCGAGTTTGAATAAAAGCGCAGACATTCCATCATTTTGGTATTGAAGACAATAATCTACAAATACCGTTTGTGAGTCAGAGTTATTCATCTAAATGAAGAAGTGTAGAACTCCGCTTACAGCTCCTTCCTCTCTTCACCGGAAATGCTTTCATTTTCAGTGAATAATTATCTCTCTGTTTATTTGATTAAGAATCGAAATAGACATGTTGAGAAGCAAGGATTTAAAGATATTTTAAATTTTAAATTTTATTTTGATTTTGCTTGAATTGATGAAGTGTGGGATTTGAGGATGGAGTGAATTTTCCTAACGCCTAATAAAGTTTTCATTTAGGGTTTATTTATAGAAAGGGATGAAGAGTCTAGAGAATGAATAGTCAGGAATTTTGAAACATTAGGGAGTTATATTTTAGTGTTTTGATTTAAGTTGTTGGGCTTGGGATTCACTATATTTTCTTTTACTTCCTTTCTTCTTTTATTTACTTATTGGAATGAATACATTTAAGCCCAATAAAATTTAATTACTTTACCAAATAATATCCTTTAAAAAATCACTTTTTAAATATATTACAACTTTATTTATTTTACAAACATTATAAGATTTTCCATGATTTATTAAATTTAAATATTCAAAAGTTTATATTTTAAACCCAATGTTAAATAACTTCCATGTAAATTAATTTTACAGTTCTTAGAAGAAAAAATTATTCTCAACCCACTTAATTCCATTACTAATTACTTTGTAATAAATTCCAATATTTGAAAATAAATCCAATTCATCTTTTAATTAATTATTAATTTATTATCATTTATCTAAAAATCGGGTTGTTACAAAACCAATACCAATCATGGATTAACTCATATTATGCATCTCAACTATTCAACCATGACCATAGAAATGGTCAACAATGCAACTTAGGTTAATCACAAAACGCATGTGAAAATAATGAATATACATAAATCAACAATCAGCATGGCTCATCAAAAATAAAGTGTGCGCAAACCCCAAAAGGGCACTACCACATCATCATACCAATAAATAACACATGTCCCTACGCTGACTACACATCCATCCTAATATATGTATCATCAAACTCATCGACGAACTTCCTCACAATCTCATCTTTAAAAAATTCGGTGTACCACCTCATTCTCACACCTTCCAAAATAATTCATGTGCTCACTCATGGCTACATTCTTTGCATAATATATTCCTAGTCCTGGCTACACCCTCAAAATAATATATGTTTGGTCATGACTACATCCTTAAAAAAAAATATGCCTTGTCATGACTACATCCTTAAAATACTATGGTTATCTACTAATGCTACAACTACATCAATCCTCAAACCCACATCATAAAGTCTCTTTAAAATGACCACCATAATAAGGTTAATGAATACTCACCATCATAAGGATATTATACTTTGTGATGATGACACAAATGACCACCCTCATGAGGTTAGCGAATACTCAACCTTATAAGAGCATTGTAGCTATATGAATTCTCGAATCCTTGCCACTTCACGGGCCAAACCTAAACCATACTTATAAGGTCCAGGGAAGTTCACATAATAAAATCCCTAGTGAGCATCCCCACCTACCCCTCTTTTATGAGCATACATCAAAAACTTCGGTCATCATTGATCACATAGCATACAACCAATAACAGTGCACATTATCATTCTACCCATGAGCTTCCGTCCTTGAACTCGTCCTTATGGATCATCATCATGACTCTTATCAATGCATCGTCATCATCGAAACCCTTCTAAACATCCTATGTAATTCATAGAATCATCTCATTCCAATCTTCTATAATGATTTCTCCATCTAATGATTTGGATAACCCATCCAACACACCAAAGATGGACCTGCTAGTGAGAACAGTTCCAGTAAATCTTAAAACCAACAATTTAGCAAAAAAATTCATTTTCAAATCAAAGCTTCCATCTTCTTTTCAAATAAAAATCCTTTTTTAATGAAATATACGACCATAAATTTATAAAAAAAATCCACCACTTTAAACAATTTAAATTAATTTTGGGAAATCATTGTTTATATATAATCAAATCATAAAACATTTCTACAAAATAGAAATTCTTTGTTTTAAATATTTATGAAAGCCGATAATTGTTTGTATAACGTAAGCTTCGAAACACAAACTTAAACTCTATATAATGAACCTCCCAACAGTGCTTGATTCCTTAATGTTACCTGTCAAGCCTTTAGTCATCAAAATCTTCCGATCACTATTACTCATCTTCAAGAAACATCTTCACATCTCTTAGTTAATTTGAATATCTAGTCTTAGTTTAGGGAACGTCATTCTACTTTGACTTAGTCAAATATATCCCTAAACCTTTTGCTAGTTTCTCTAATGTTCATCCAACCAAAAGACCACTAAATAACAACATCATTGTTCAATTATCAGTACATAGCTGTAATGATCCGCCTTTTCGACTATTAGAAGTCGACACTAATACATCCTTGGTATTCACGTGTCGAACAACCATGTAACATAAAGATGGATTGTTAGAGGTGAAGACAGAAGAAAGAACGAAAGAAACTACACAAACTTAGAATCTCACAGCACCGTGGGACAATATATACTAATCACATAAATAATTTACAGAATCATTTCAAATATGATACATCAGAGTCATAAGAATACAAATTCTACCTGGGATAATTATAATAGACTGTCCCTACATATCAGATACAACAGAATGAAATAAGATAATAACTAACTATCGATGAAGCCAGCTGCTCCAAACTCCTCCAAAATGCATCTGTAGGAAACCTGAACTACTTGGCTGCCCATTAAAATTTGAGCACCCAAGAGTTTATGGGAAAGAAAACAAACTCCGAGCCAGTCATGCAACCAGTGTGAGTAAACTCTAAACAACTAAATTATTACTTTAAAAACTCCTTTGAAATCAATGGGTATCTCGAAAGACCATGCCGCAATAAATACCATTGGGTTTTCACCTTACGATAATCAAAACACTTTTGTATCAAAATCTCTTGATATCATAATAATGTCTAAGGTTTAAAGTATATACTTAATATAGCTGAAATGCTTGCGGTTCGCGTTCTAAAATAGTAGATACACAATCAAGTCTGAAGGCTCGTACTGGCAATTGATTCCAACTACGATAGGTAAAAGGATCTACCCTCCGAATCCGTATACCTCTAGATAAAATGTACGGGAGACTACAATACGTTGCACCTCTATTACTCAAGACCAGCACTACTCCCTTCTATAGTAGAACCAAATCTAATTACTATTTGGTTGCGATCAAACAATCATAATGGTTCTAGAAGCATACATGAATATCGACATTAGATCAGAGATGATTATACCCATATGAGAGCGACCCACATAGCCCTGTAGCACGTCCATGCTTTATTAATTTCCCATGAGTGAGGATCAAAGAGACTACGCTCTTACCATTTCCTCCTAGCGATTCCTACTAAGAATGCTAACACTGCCCTCTGAGCGGTAATGCAATGCCAACTTTCGTCCATACAAGTTCGTTCTAGGTCTGAACGAAACTAAAGACACTACTTCCACTACATCCATTTTGGAATCACCCTCACGATTAGTAGTAGGTAGCCCTTGCACTTCAAAGAACTCTATCTTTAATACATCATCAGGATGCCTTCCACTCAAATGCATATGTTGGTTTGAAGTGGTTTTTAGATAATATATCCAATCCCTGTCTCTCCGAACCAACAATTGATAATGCCCGGATGACTCATTCTTTATTCTTTTTAAAGTAAGTGTTCGAGTCCTCACCGTGTAACTCGAATTTACAATCATACTTTCTAAGTCAGATTGGCCATATTTGATAATTGGTTATTTAACTATCAAACAAACAAACAAACAACACAATCTAGAGATTTATTTTTTCAAAGCAATCACTAAGCCTCAAAACACAACTTTCGTTTATTAAATCTCTTTCAAAACGTTTGTTAAACATTCATACACTAATCTCACTGGCATAAGTATATTCATAAAATATTCGTGAATATTTCTTATTTCCAAATCTCTTTAAAAGGATTTTAAAATACATTACTTAAGTTAGAGATAAGAATAACTCTAAACATTATTCCTTTGGTGTTAAGTGTGGAACAGGTGTTCCATACCACCAATTTAAAAGGTCGGTTTAGAGAAATCCAAACCTCAGACTCCTTTTACAGTTAACTTCAACAAATCCTTTTTATAAATCTCCTTTCATTTTGAAATCTTTCTTGCTTAAACCCAATACATTTACAAACACTTTGTAAACCTCCATGTTTATATATAGATAAACCTTTTATAAATATTCAAAATCATTTCTAAAACTCCCTTTCGAAAACCCATCTTCATAAGATGCCTTATATTTAAAACTAACTTCTATAATCAATCTAAATCAATTAAGGTTCCTTTTAAATCAAAAAATTATTGAAAATGCCTTTTTAAATAATAAGTTATTATTTAAACATTTCTCTATTTAAATTTATCTTCAAACCTTTTTAACAGTATAGTGATTTCAAAAAAATCATTTTAAAGCTATTAAATTAATTTCAGACCATTTAAATAAAATGGTTAACTTAAGTTATCATTAGTATAATAATAGTAAAATGTAAAACAATTCATGTTAATATAGAAATATACCTTTAAATCAAACTAGGATAATATAGTTATATAACCTTTAAAAATAATAGACTTCAAACAACTGTTGTAAAATAATAAATTATCTTTAAATAATATTAATAAGAAACAAAATTTACTTTAAAAAATCATTATAAAAATAATTAACTTTAAAACAATATTTTTTTAATAATAAACAAGCTTTAGAAATAATATTGATGTAATAATATTATAACTTAAAACCATATTACTATAATAATAAATTAACCTTAAACAATATTATTATAATAACAAATTACTTTCATACCAATTAACTTTAAATGATAATATACTTCAATAATTATTTTTAAGAATAATTAACTTTAAATAATAATTATTAACTTAAAAATGTTATAAATTAACTTCAAACAAAGTAGTTAACTTTTAAACATAATATTTAACCTTAAATAAAATGATTAGCTTAACTAATAATAGTTAACTTTTAAATAATGTTAATATACCTTTAAATAAATTATAATAATATATTTAAAACATTTACTTTCAAATTGATCTAAATTGAAATTGATTTGAATCTAAAACTTTTCGAATTTAGAAGGAGACTTAACAATCACTATGGTACTTAGATAAGCTACCATTTCAATTTAATTAACTATCTAAGTTAATTACTGCCATTAACATCGACTATGGATTAACACATCACTAAACAAGCATTGTTAATGATTTTCTATCATTGTAGGATTTTAGTTAAACATATACAAATGTCATAATCAATAAGTCCAAACAATCAGCTTTGGTATCCAATAATTCATATATGAGGAATATTATTGAAACTAAATCAATGTTGGTGAGGAATCCTGTTGAATCCCTCCAACCTGTTCCCCCCGCATCATAACTCATATATGTTAGCGCACGCGCATGCAGACACACACACACACACACACACACATACACACACACATAAATCAATAGTAGTGAGGAATCCTGTTGTATCCCTCCAACCTGTCCTCCCTGCATCACATACATACTCATATAATATGAGTCATCCGTAACTAGGCAGGTATATATGAAAGGTCATCCGCTCCAAGGGTGGGAATAAATCCAAACCAACGAATAAAACAGTAAATTGTCTAAACAAGCAACAAACAAAATTTATAATTACCATACAATATTATAGTAGTATTCGGAGGTGAATTTACTCGTTGAAATTTCCAATTATCACCGAGGCGTTCTGGACTCCGCCTAGAACGAAACTCAACTAGCTTTGATTGCCAACAAACTAATTCCACCGCATAGTTAATGTCATAACGAGTGCAATGCAAAAATCTACATCTCGATTGGGCCTCGTACGATCAAGATATGTAAATTATAAGTTAATGATTATATTTATATTTATATTTAAATCACTAATTACATTTCGTTAACACTGATTAATTACCAAATGTTAATTACTCTTCTTCTCCTTCTTATCCCTCCTCCATTTGCACGAGATAACCAATGCATGGACATGCTTTTCTAGCGAGGATACGGAGCTACATACCTCCATCTGCTAAACCGTCAATTCCAATGGACTCCCCTTTGCGATCTCCTTCTGATCGATCAAACCACCATCACCCCCCACTCGAAACCCGACACCGTTAAACCCTCCCAGGCTGTATAATGTTGGTCCTCCCTTCAAGAAGCCGTATCACCTAAAATTCGATGCCAAGGTGCTCCTCTACTCGATGAACCCGAATTCAAGCTTGATTTTGCAAAACGATGAACCCATCCTCTATAATTGCTAAACTTAGCCATTTTCATACTCATGACATCAGTTGAGAACCTTCAACTAGCAGCTGCACCCTCTTATAATCATCTCAAATCGAAGCCTAGGCTAAAACAAGATTTTTAAAATTTGTTTATGATTAACATTGAGTTAGTCTCTCGTTTTGAATTTCTTAAAGTTTGGATTTACCAAAGAGGAATCTTTCTTTGTTATATAGCAGATTATAAAGAAGATAAGGGTATGGGTAGAACGTGGGAGGTATGGCTATGGATATGAGAGGGTATGGTTTGAATATAGGGTACACTATTATTTTATTAATTTAATATTCTTCCTGAACACACTGAAAAATGTCAAACTCCAATCGAGGCATTCCATCTGGCGCTATATTCTAAATACCCATATTCCGAACTTAGTAGACTATTATCGGGACCTAATTTGACCATATACAGATTTTAGCTTCTAAAATATAATTATATTATATTAAATTTTGTAACTAATTTCTATGCATTTCGAGCATGCGCGACCGCACGATAGTTCCTATCGTCACAAAACTCGATGGCATACAATAATTTACTATTATGGTTCCAATGGCATTAATTCATCAAAATCCAAGATAGTGTCCCAGAATGATATTTTCGCTCGTAAATTTAAAGGAGTTATTATCAAAACAATTTAATTACCTATTAAATTTTACTTTAAAAGTTTGCTATTATCATTCTTATTTTTACCAAAATTTAAATCAGCTTTCAAAGATCATTTTATTTCAAATTAGTCCAAGATTCAATTATTAAATTCACTAGTCGCATATTCAAGTAAATCCCTATATTTGAAATTTAAGCTTTTGACTCATAAAACTAATAGTTTAATACTTAAAATAGGTTAAATATTTCAATATTAGACGAAAAATTCTAAGTCGTTAAAATAGTAAACAATTAACTTAGCACCCGATATAAACAATTAAAATATGTCAAATAATAAGCAATCAAGTGAACAAGTAAACAACTAAACAACAACCAATCAAACAAACAAGCGATAAAAAACATACAAATAATTAAATCAATCGTTGTAAAACAAATAACTAACAACATAATATAAGCAAGAGATATCAATTCAAACAAGTATGGCATGAAGTAATAAGTATACATATGCAAACAAGCAGTGCTATTTTCTTAATCATAAATAACTTATAAAGTAATAAGTAAATAAAGGTAATTCAACAAAGTAAGTAAACATGGCTTAAAGGTCACCATACCATGCATTGAAATAGGTTGCCCCTACATCATTCCTCAATCCTCCTCATAGAAGGGAATAACTAGATGTCCCCACCCTCATTCGGAAAAGGTCGCATATAATAGTCATAAGATAACATCATCATATTGGGTGTTGGACAAACTCAAAACTCATCTTGCCCCATCGCCTTACACCCTATGTCATAAAGTCTAGTTTTACAATTCTTAATTAAAATTTTCAAATAAAACATCTTTTTTTATAAATTGCTTTACAACAAACACCTTCAAAATTTGTCATTCAATTAAATATTTTACTTTTTCAACCAAAACTCTTTACCTAAAAAAAATTTATTTCCAAAATATCATTCATCAAAAAGTACCCTATAAGAGAAAATCATTACGACCAAAAAATCAATTTACAAACAAAGGTATTTTGAATCAAATATATTCCTTTGATAATTTTCTCTTGAATAAATATTTTATCACACTCTTTATTCAAAAGGCATTTCTCAAATAAAAATACTTCCATCAAGCTATTTTAAAATATTTCCACTAATAGAATAATTTCTCAAATAAAAAAATTCTACCATATTATTTTCAAATACTTTTATTGAGAAAAATATTTTTTTTCATGGAAATAACCTCCTAAGAGCACTTTTAAAACAAATCTTCTTTAAATCGTATAATATTCATTATAAACAATGTTTTAAAAAATATTCCTCTTTCCTTTAAAATAAGGATACTCACTAGTACTCCCTAACTAGATGCTTTAGCAATAAAATTTAAATCTTATGCTATCATCAAAATTGTTTTCTTTCTCAAAATAAGTTACAATTAAGTACTTCTCAAACCTTACAGTGTATACTTTTAAAACACCCATTAACAAAATTATGTTTTTCCCAAATAAACATCAACAAAATTCTTTTCCAAAGCAATCCGAATCGTAACGAGGTTACTAAGTATCTTTCAACATATATCGTTCTAAAGGATGTTAACAAATTAAAAACAATTTGAACATATCTTAGACTATTTAAGATTGAGGATCCTTCCATATTTATATATTATATGAATTCACAAAGTATGCTTTAGATGTAATCAGATTTAATATATGTGCTTATTTTTAAGTACATATCCTAACAGAAAGAAGTAACTTAACATCACACATTATCAACCATACATTGTCCAATAGAATCCAATTACTCCTTGATACATCCTTATTTAAAGTGAATCTTATTTTCTTTTAGGTTCTATTGAAACTCTTATCCAAATTGCTCGCCTATTTAATCAATTCGAGTTGTTTTATTTCCATATATGTTATAATTTTCTACTTCCATTTAGTACCATATGAACTTATCGTTGATATCTCACTTTTGTATCAAATACACATGTTCTTATTCTGATTCTTGTATAATTAGACCATGGACTGCATGCATCCGTATGTATTAATCCGAAGAGCTCGTTATGCTCAAACCGAATATGTGCTTTCGCACTAGTCATTTTAAATATAATTCATAAATACCATATGGTTCATAATCGTACGATTAAAGAATTATTTCTTAAAGATATGGCTTAGTCAATATTTCCAAAATTAACTATTAAATAATTCAGATGCTTTTGTATTTTCTATAGTTAACACATTGCTACTATTATGAAAACAAAAACCATCATCGAAATGCCAAAGCATAGATTTATTTTATAACAAATATTCATAATACTCCTATTAGCATAAATGCATCTATTTTCAGTCAAAAGTTACTATTTCATAAATATATTTGGCATACACGAAAGTGATCCTGCAAAACATGATGCATCCATTAGCATGTGTCATATAGTATGCTTCTACTATTTCTACTATTACAGTAATAACGTTGAATTGTGAAATACAAAGGTCCATGTAATCACTCACCATGGGCTATAATTTCTTCTATTGTAACGGATTTATAATTGAGAGTTTCAGACCAAATATTTTGACTTTATAAAAATAAATCTTAAAGTAGGCAATTTGCTGTAAGAATAATTCATTTAGAGAAAATATCATTTTTCTTATTCCCTGCTAAGTGGCTGCAAATACTCTAAACAATTCCATTTCCAATGTGTCTTTATGAAATAAGGGTGACCATTAACTCTCTTTTTCCCATCCGTGGCAATGTTATTACCATCCACAAACATTTTCTCTTTAAGTAGGTCAAGCTTTTCCAAAGAAAAACTCTTTACTTCAAAATTACATTAGATTTCTTTACCAAAAAACTACATTCATCCATCCTTAACATTTTAATGATATTGAATATGTTGCACTTAAGTAAACATATTAAAACCAATATTTTAGTGATTGAAATCCTAGGCCAGTCTCATAGTTCTTGGTTTAGTGTTGTTTTTAATACGATTTGATCCTTATCAATTCAACCATATTGAAAACATGATCTCGCACTATGATATACTAGCTCGCTTTGAATGAAACATTTTCATTAAGGTTTCGCGCAATACGAACACAATCGTTAAACATACAACTTTTGTATTTGATCGAATATGGATCAAATATTCACGATATTGTATCGATTTAGAGTTCAAAACTCATAAAAGACCTTACACGATCTTAGGACAAGTAATACTTAAGTGACCAAGGCATGAAGTGTTAATGGTTTTATAACTTCGCTCTTGCATAGGTCTTACCTAGACAAGGTGCCAAAATTTTTATTAATAAGTATAATTTATATTTTTTTACCAATCTTTAGTTTAGTTCATTTATTATATTTTAAACGATAAATAATTTTATCTATTTTATTAATCATGAAATTTTTTTAGTAGATTATTGCAACATTACATATGTTCATATACTTATCAGATTGTTTTATCATGTTTATCTAATAATATTCCCACTGGATTCTCCATCTCTCGAAAACCCTAAAATGGATAAGAAAATTTCATTAATTTGTTCTATGGTTTTCCATATCCATTTATCAAGTTACAAAAACTTTGAGGGTGCTCAATAACCTAAGGTCCCCATAAATGGATAGTAACACTTTACTAATTATATCTCGTATATAACTCCTAATTATATGTTTTCTTGCCCCTAATCATCATTATCACCTTGTGGGTGCTCAAAGAATCATAAAATACCTTACATACGGTAGACAGATCTTTTTGATAGCCTAAGAGTGATTTTGTAACTCTTTAGGTTGCTTAATAAAGTTACAAAATATTCTTGAAGGAATTGAGCCAGTCAAAAGCAAGTGAAATAGGAAGATTTCAAAAAAAAAATTCTATTTTGGATCAGTTGAACCAATGGGGTCTAAAGTGTTATTACATACAATCTAGTATTGTTTTGATTAAAATCTCATTTTATTTAAATTCTTTAGAAGGAATTTTAATTAATTTATATTCATACATGCAAGAGTATATCAAATTTACTCTTGTATGTATATGTGTGTAACAATTAATTGCTTTTGTTTTATTATTTGGCAAGTGAAGAGTCAACTGTTATTTATGTTCTGCTACTTAATTTGTCATTAATGTCGTGAATGTGGAATTAATTAAGAGTTACACCTACTATTATTGATTTAGTAAAAAATGAAGTTATTTAGAATTCAAATTTGAATTTGATTTGAGTATCTAAATATGCTCGTGTGTAAATAAGTGTTGGGGTTTATACCACAATGGACACATTGGCCCTCTATATATAAATATTGGGCATCCAAACATTATCTACACATACATACATATATATAATGATTTCTAAAAGTTATTTTAATAATATAAAAATATACTAACCAAGTCAATAAATTTCAACTTTAAAATTATCTCCAAAATATCTAATAATTTACCTAGCGAAACAGTTTTAAAACAAATACAGATATATAATTTAAAATGAAATGTATATATAATATATATAGTAAAATAAAAAGTAGAATCATTATAATGTTAAAATTTAAAAATATCAAGATGTAATATGTAACGACCTGTTAAGTTCGACCATTTAAAATTGTTTGTTTAATAGGATTTTTGTAATTTATTTTAGTTGAAAGAATAAAGGTGGTAGATAAATATTAAAATGAAGGCTAGAATATTTTATATAGAAGTGACTTAGAAACCTATTTAAAGACATTTGAATAAAATTCAAATGAATTAAATAGAGAAAGAAAGAAAAATTCTTACCTGGACATAAAATTTAATATGGGAATATTAAACCAATTTAATGCAATAAAAGATTGTGAACGATAAATTGAATAGATTAAGAAACCCTGTTATTGCAAGTCAATTAATTTGTAAACCCTAATGAACATCTCAAAATTTATAAATTTATTGAAATTTAAGACATAGCATAAGCGTAGAACTATAGGTATGATGACAAACTTTTATAAATTGGCTAATTAAGGGTCAGCAAATTTATTTGGAAATCAAACTCAATTAAGGGTAAGTAATTATGATGGATTGATGGCATAAACGTTACTAATTTTTATCATAGTAACGGAAGTGCAGATGGAAGGCAACTGTAGAAATTTAAGTACGTATTAACAATTGAAAGGGACTGTCGATTGAATGGAGTACTTTAGGTTGTCTTACTAAATTTAGAATTTAACATAAGACAAATAGAAATAAATCAATAAACGTATAGATTTTAAGTTTATTATGATGAATTATTTTAGTGATATGACTTAGAATAAATGAAATAATTTGGGTTAATTGGTATTTAATGGAATTAAAGGTTGCAATATTCATAGGTAAGGATTTAGATGAAATAGATTGATGTATGAAATTTAATTGGATAAATGGCAATTAATTCCTTTAATTTGTGCAATTAATATATGTTAATTGATAACGATAAAAAGTTGATTTTTTCAGTGTAACCAACGTAAAATATTATCATAGCATGATACTTGGTTTGAATAGAAGGGTGAAATTGGGAATCAAATTTTATTTAATGATAATAACGTTAGTATTGGTTAATAAATAGATTTCAATGCAGTAACCAAATAAATGGAATAAGATGAGTATATATTGCATAGAAATGAAATGAAAATTGTCACATTTGGTTGGAGCTAATTTTTAGAAACATATAAATGTTGAATCAGTAAATATTAAATTCCATTTAATATAAGAATTCAAAGGTGGAAGATTTACATTTGGATTGGAAATTTGATAGTTATTAATTAAAAGTGACCATTGAATAAATTTATGCAAACGTGATATAATGTAAATAGATGGGGATCAACTTTTATTTATGTGGTTAAGGGAATTTAATTTCTATAGTATGATAATCGAAATTAATGGAAGTTGGAATAGCTAATTTATATGTTAGTTGAAATTAGCTAGAATGTGTAGATATTGAATGATAGTAAAAAAAAAGAAAAATTTAAGGGATATAAAAGTTTCAATTATACATGGAAATTCATACTCGCCATAAAAGGTTAATTGAGACCAAAGAAGTAGTATAGGAATCTAACCTTCTTTATAAATTTGGATTTATTGCAATAGTTAATTTCATAAAATAAAGGTAAAGCTAATTCAAATTTAACTGGACCATTGTTGGTATAACTTTAGAAGCAAGATTTATTTATGATTTGAGTATTTAATTCAACAAGTGGTATTTACGACAAATGAAATAGAATTGAACGTAAAATATTACGTTATTAAATGGAAATGGAATTTGTAAACATTGAGTGAAATCTTAAACTAATGTTAGTATTCGTCGTATTTACAACAAATACTTTGAATAATAGAAAGGAAGTGAATATAATAAATTAATCAAATTTATAGTGTTGAATTCAATTGGATTGGAATTAATAAATAGTTAAGAAAAATAAGGGTTATTAATAATTTGGAATTTAATTATGGTAAAAAGGTTAATTGCAATCCAAAGATGAGTTGGAATGGAAATCAAGTATTTATTTAATTTGATTTAAGATGAGAGTATAAGTATATGATTTAATAATTGGGGTTAGAATAAAATTTATAATATCTAAATAATAAGAAAACGCAGAGGTTAACACTGCGAAATTGATATACTTATAAATTTTAATTCATATCCAAGCTTGCTAAATTATTTGAAATTGATTGGATTATGTAAGTAATGAAATTTGGCCAATATTTAAAGTTGAAAGAAAATTTGGATTTTATGGTTTATTTTAATTTATTTAATAAATATTATAAAATAGCCATTTTTGTCACGGACTCGGATTTCGACGAAACCAGTTTCATCGGATCCGTAATGGTGAATTATAATAATGTTTCAAGTTTCGTTGCGATCGGACTTGTCGTTTGATCGTACGGACTCGAAACGCCTTGAAATTTACGCATTTTGAAATCAATGTGAAATTTTTGTTTTTTTTGCATAACTTCTTCATACGATCGAATTTGGTCGCGAAACTTTTTCCATCGCGTTCAGAATATTTTAAAACACCTATTTGGATATATAGTTTTAACAAATTCGACTCCGGAGGCATAGCGGGCTTTTTGGACCATGGTTTGTCACGCACGTTCGCGTATCCAGTCTAGCTACCCTACCTCTAGCCTATCTATAAATATACATCTATAAACCCTAGCTCCTTTCTTATTCATTTGCTGTACGTTCATTTCTTCACTCTTTTCTCTTCCCCAAATGTATACATCTCAGATCCAATTCCAGATCTATCCACAGTTCAAAATCAAAAGTCAAAACTCAAAAATTTCAGAAAATTCCAGAAAAAATATATGTTGATGTTTTTGATACGCGTAATCTACTGGTGAAATTCGTTTTTCAATTGGAGCTGTCGTTCATCCAGAATAAATTCAAACAGCCCCAAAACCGTTCATCATCGTCGCGCAAAACTTCGTCGGATCGAGATTCTGTTTCTGGGTTTTGAAGAGGGAACCGAGGGGATCGCATGTATGTAGTTTGTTTCGAGTTTTAACGGTTGGATTGGCGGGAATTTTGGATTAGGGTTTCGGCCAAGGGGAGAAGATGGCGGCGGCTGTGCATTGTGGGGATCTGCGTGCGTACGTCCCAGGCAAGCGCGCATGTTTATTTTTTTCAATATGTGTCATTTTGTGTATTTCTAATTTTGAATTCAATCACCATTTTTCGCCATAACTTTCTCATACGAACTCGGATTCACACGAAATTTTTTTTGTTAGGATCGTAATTTAATTCCGGACTCGATGACGCTAGTTTGGACGAATTCTAAGACGGACGAATTTTTGAGTTTAAATTGAATTTAAATTCGATTTAAATTCAAAAGGTGAGTGTTTTAACCCACTCACAACTACTAGAAGCTTTTATATTTGTTAAATAAATTTTAGAAATGAATAGAAATTTATTTATGAGCTTTTGGCATGTTATTTCATTCATATCTGTAGAATTGCATTTTTTTGAATTTAACTGTTAATTTAATTGATTTATTGCGTGTTAATTGGCTGTTAGAAATTATTGTTTGCATATGAACTGCTAGTTAACAGTTATGTCAATTATCACTGAATATAAATTGTTAGATTAATAGTTGATAAATATAATTTGAAATAAAACTGCCAATTATTACCTGTTGTATATTCCCAAACATATTTTGTTATTGGTTGATATTGCTTGATGTTTGTGACTGGATGATGGATGTGTTGTTGAATGGATGTTTTATTTGATATCATTAAACTACAAGTTAGCATATATTTTACATTTCATTCGGGATTGTGGTTTGAAATGATAAAACCGCAAAATTTTATTTTTTAAATTGCGGATTGAAATGATAAATATCCGTATCACTTGACCATAGGATAGAAAATTATATACAGGCACCGCGGTCTATATATAACTATTTTAATGTGATTTCTATGGTTTGGATTGAATACGGTCTATAAATCTTAAATTTATATTGTATAAATATTTTATTCCATATTTATATACCTATGAAGTTGAAATTTTGAAATTAAAAGGAATATAAATTTCTTTATTGAAAATGGAAGAAATTTAGAAAATGGAGTTTGGTAAATTTATATCCTATGTTTAAATGTAAAGTTGGAAATTTTAAGATATGATATTTGTAATTGGATTTTCCCAAAATAAATAGAAATGGATATTCTAGTATAATTTGAAGTGGAAAAATTCTATATATATATATATATATATATTTTACTAGAAATTAAAGTCTTATTAATTATGGATTTTATGTGAATGGTCACGATTAATTAATAGAATATTGATTTCGAAAGGATAAAAAATCCAACTTTAGTTGAAATATTAATGCTCAAAAATGGATATAGATATATATAAAATTGAAATGGTTTTGGAACTTGAATAATATTTTGGATTTTGGTTTAACTTTAAAACAAGAAATATTTGGAAAGCCATGTAATTTATTCTTTATAAAACAACAGTAAAGTTAAACCTTTTTAATTCGCATACCGTTGAATATCCAAACCATTTAGTTTTGAAAATAATGGTTTTAAAATACTATGGATTTTCGAAGAATTATGTTGAAAGTTACAAACAGAATATTGGTTACATGGGATATTAAATAATAAAAAGTGACATAATTTTTGGAAAGGAATATTTTATTTGGGAAATGATATCATTGATTTGGGTTTTATAAAAATAATATCAAAATGAATCTTTTTGGGTTTTAAAGAAGAAATGATATCGTAATATTATGGTTTTGAAATGGATTATATTCTGGTTTTAAAGTATAAACTATTTTTAAATGACCGCGGTGTTATAATAACGATTGGTTGGCAAAGAGACCGGGATCGGATATGGACATACTCTCTGTCGATACCGAAAACCACTTTGACTAACCGTGTACGCGGTGGAGATTCCAGAATGAAGTAGGTGGTGGCGACGTTTCCTGTAAGGTAAATACGTGGACCCAACTCCCGTGAGTTGGCATAAGGTGGCTAAAACAGGAGCGATTCTCAGGCCAATGAGGTCATTCCTCTGATCGGACGCTCCTCTTCGATATTATACTTTGACTTGGATTGATTCAGTGGCCACTTCTATATTTTGATTTTGGGGAGTTAGTCCGAGGTGGGCGGTAACTGCGGCTACGCGTTTCCACCAGCCTGGATAGCAATTGGTATATCTACCCTGGCATTGCCTAGTTGTGCCGTGTCACCTACCATATCGAGCCTTTACTACGAGTTTCTATTTGTGTCGTACCTATGGAGTATCCTCTGGTAGCCTCCCGATCAGGAGGTATTACGGTACTGTATAGACTATTGGCATTTTACGTGTTAAGGTGGAAAATGTAAAGCCTTAACGCTATTTAAAAGTAAGTTTATTTTATAAATAGACACTATTATAATAGCGCAATATACTACATAGTAAATAGTTTAACGGATCCTTAGGAGATGTAAATCCCGAACATCTCTTGAGTTACTGTACTCATATTTATTTCTGTTTATTTAACTCACATAAGATATTCTAGTCTGACTCGAGTGTTTTTGTCTTTTCAAATTCGCTCGGGTCAGTCCGAGCGTTTCAGGATAGCAGATTTTAGCTTTGGAGGACGAAGACGAAGAATCAGTATTATTTTATATATAGTATTACACCACACTCTTTCTATTCCGCTGCATTGCTTATATTGGCATGTGTAACTCTGATATTTAATGTAAAAGAAGAATCAAGTTTTTGTAAACTGTTTATGATCTGTATATTTGTTATTATATTTTATCCTTCCGCTGTGAGATTCTTTTTTCGTTTTATTTCTTCTCTATTTTTCTTATTTACCCCATAACAATCCGCCCTTGCGTATGCTTTGATTGGCACGTGTGTCGGTTTAAAGTGTGCGAAAAGGCGGGATGTTACAGCTGGTATCAAAGCTTTGGTTTAGCGATAAACCTTGGCTTTGTGGGGTTTGACTCTTTGTTAATAGGGTAGAAATATCCTATGGGAGTCGCTGAGTGTATATATATGAGAGAGCGTATTTGTTAGTGTTAATAAAAGATTTTGATATTGTGTTAATCTGTTCCGCTTTGTATTTATAAATTCTGGTTGATGCATGGGACGCTATGCCATCAATAGGGATTTCTAAACACTTAATAGGACAGACCGACATAATATTTGTTTTTAATATAGGTGAATGAAATAATTTTGCCTATTATATTTTCTATATATAAAAAAATAGTTTTTTTAAGATATATATATATATATATATATATATATATATATATATATATATTTGGTTGCTATAGATTGGGTGTTAGAAAATAAAAATATCTATAATAACTGAAGCTAAGTTGAAATTATGATAAATCAAATTGGAGATTTTAGAACTTAAGTCCGGGATTTTTCCAAATATGTTTTCAAAGAATTTATGAAAAATAATGGTTCGGTTTATAAGTATTTTCTTATATAAATATTTCGTGTCAATTGGAAGAAATGTTTTAAAGAAGATTTTGGAAAAGAATTAAATTCTGTACTTCCCTCTCTGTCGCTGGAAAATAAATTCGGTGATGACGGCCGCATCATCGACTTTCATTTTCGAGTTTCGAAGGGAAAGGCCACTGTAGTAAATTCTACTGCAGATTTATTTTGAAATTTTCTAAAAATTTTCTTTTATTGTTCTAAATATAATTAGAGATATTGAGTTGTAAGAACTTATTTATCTATTATTTTGAAATAAATTGAGATTTAACCCGGAATTTAATTCTAAAATCTCCCATTAATAAATTGTTAGTGAAATAAAAGTTAAGTAATAAATGAATTGAAACCTCTAATTGAAATAAGAGAATAATTGCAAAGCTATAAAGAGGAATTTGCATACATATGAGACAAAGGGTAATATGAATAAACATTAAATTTAATTAAAAGAATGGAGATTAAACTTGTATAAGTTCAATTGCAATTTCCTTAACATAAATAACTTACCCAAATATAAAAGTTGAAGTGTTAAATGAGAAACTGGAATTGAATATTATACAAGTAGAAATTTAGGAAAAATGAAGTATTCAATAAATTACTGTTATAATAAGAATTCAATGGTATAAACTTAAGTTATAATTGAAATTTTGCTGAAAATAAGTTAAGAATTATTAATAGGTGAGATGAACTTAAAGCAAATAAAATGAAATTCTAAATAAGAATTGATTGTAGGATTATTAGTTTAAGATGTCTTAAGTCTCCCCTATTCCAATATAATGGAAAGTAGGAAAAATTGAAATGACTACAATTAATAGTTGATGAATAAATAAAAACTTCAACTTATAAGAATGAATGTTAGCAGATTAAGAATTTAAGGGAAATCTTACAAGTGAAGAGTAAGGAAATGAAGATATTCAAAATATTTATTGTTATTAATGAGAATTTATTTTATAAACTTAGGTAATAAAAGGAAACTGAAGTAATAAAAGGAAATACAAGTATAATAAATTTGGTGATAATTGGAAAATAAAACTTGTAAGAACAAAGAAATCCCTCATAAATGAAGGGAAGAAATCAAACCACTGAAGTATGAAATAAAGGTAAAATAAGCTATTTTGGTGTTGATTTGAATTGATTGGTTGATGTATGGTTGTTGGGTAAGGAATTTTGAAGTTGTTGGATGGAGAAATAATCTATCTTTGTTCCATCTAAGACTGTTGAGTAAAGGATGCACTTGATAGTTATTTTACATTTCGTACAATTTTGGAATTTGAACCTAACAACTAATTGTTTGTTTGATTGTATGATTTTGTTTGCGGTGTGTGCTGTTTGTTAAAATGTATGGTTGTTGCATTTGATTTGGTTATGAATGATTGAATCTACCCAAACATTTCACTGTAAAATAAATATTTAACTTTTAGATTATATAAGTGAATACAGGGGTTGGAAGCGACTGCTACTGCTTTTGGTTCCAAAATAAAACGTATAGTGTCCGACAAATAGGTACGTTTCCGGATTACGTATAAAGCGCTATTTTATATATTTTCCCATGTTGGGATATTTTATTTTGGATATATATGTAATATTTGTATATTTGGATACTATATTTTCTCCAGAGTCCCTCCGTACAAAGGAGACTCTGCCAAAAATTTTCGTAAATTTTGGACTTAGAATTTTGTTAAAGATATTTTTCCAACTTTAATAATTCAAGTATTAAAAGACATAATGATTATAAAACAAGTGTATTTCATTAAAGGAAATTAATTTAGTAAATTATTGTTATAAGTTAATATTTGAAATTAGATATACTGTTTTATTCTTCCTTCTCCCTTCCTTTTCCTTTTCGGGGACGAAAAGTTTTGAGTGGGGGAGAATGTAACGACCCGTTAAGTTCGACCATTTAAAATTGTTTGTTTAATAGGATTTTTGTAATTTATTTTAGTTGAAAGAATAAAGGTGGTAGATAAATATTAAAATGAAGGCTAGAATATTTTATATAGAAGTGACTTAGAAACCTATTTAAAGACATTTGAATAAAATTCAAATGAATTAAATAGAGAAAGAAAGAAAAATTCTTACCTGGACATAAAATTTAATATGGGAATATTAAACCAATTTAATGCAATAAAAGATTGTGAACGATAAATTGAATAGATTAAGAAACCCTGTTATTGCAAGTCAATTAATTTGTAAACCCTAATGAACATCTCAAAATTTATAAATTTATTGAAATTTAAGACATAGCATAAGCGTAGAACTATAGGTATGATGACAAACTTTTATAAATTGGCTAATTAAGGGTCAGCAAATTTATTTGGAAATCAAACTCAATTAAGGGTAAGTAATTATGATGGATTGATGGCATAAACGTTACTAATTTTTATCATAGTAACGGAAGTGCAGATGGAAGGCAACTGTAGAAATTTAAGTACGTATTAACAATTGAAAGGGACTGTCGATTGAATGGAGTACTTTAGGTTGTCTTACTAAATTTAGAATTTAACATAAGACAAATAGAAATAAATCAATAAACGTATAGATTTTAAGTTTATTATGATGAATTATTTTAGTGATATGACTTAGAATAAATGAAATAATTTGGGTTAATTGGTATTTAATGGAATTAAAGGTTGCAATATTCATAGGTAAGGATTTAGATGAAATAGATTGATGTATGAAATTTAATTGGATAAATGGCAATTAATTCCTTTAATTTGTGCAATTAATATATGTTAATTGATAACGATAAAAAGTTGATTTTTTCAGTGTAACCAACGTAAAATATTATCATAGCATGATACTTGGTTTGAATAGAAGGGTGAAATTGGGAATCAAATTTTATTTAATGATAATAACGTTAGTATTGGTTAATAAATAGATTTCAATGCAGTAACCAAATAAATGGAATAAGATGAGTATATATTGCATAGAAATGAAATGAAAATTGTCACATTTGGTTGGAGCTAATTTTTAGAAACATATAAATGTTGAATCAGTAAATATTAAATTCCATTTAATATAAGAATTCAAAGGTGGAAGATTTACATTTGGATTGGAAATTTGATAGTTATTAATTAAAAGTGACCATTGAATAAATTTATGCAAACGTGATATAATGTAAATAGATAGGGATCAACTTTTATTTATGTGGTTAAGGGAATTTAATTTCTATAGTATGATAATCGAAATTAATGGAAGTTGGAATAGCTAATTTATATGTTAGTTGAAATTAGCTAGAATGTGTAGATATTGAATGATAGTAAAAAAAAAGAAAAATTTAAGGGATATA
Organism: Allium cepa; assembly: GCA_030765085.1. Classification (NCBI taxonomy): domain Eukaryota; kingdom Viridiplantae; phylum Streptophyta; class Magnoliopsida; order Asparagales; family Amaryllidaceae; genus Allium; species Allium cepa. Next base: position 52,377,712 of record CM060930.1, on the reverse strand, counting down.
AAAGTTTCAATTATACATGGAAATTCATACTCGCCATAAAAGGTTAATTGAGACCAAAGAAGTAGTATAGGAATCTAACCTTCTTTATAAATTTGGATTTATTGCAATAGTTAATTTCATAAAATAAAGGTAAAGCTAATTCAAATTTAACTGGACCATTGTTGGTATAACTTTAGAAGCAAGATTTATTTATGATTTGAGTATTTAATTCAACAAGTGGTATTTACGACAAATGAAATAGAATTGAACGTAAAATATTACGTTATTAAATGGAAATGGAATTTGTAAACATTGAGTGAAATCTTAAACTAATGTTAGTATTCGTCGTATTTACAACAAATACTTTGAATAATAGAAAGGAAGTGAATATAATAAATTAATCAAATTTATAGTGTTGAATTCAATTGGATTGGAATTAATAAATAGTTAAGAAAAATAAGGGTTATTAATAATTTGGAATTTAATTATGGTAAAAAGGTTAATTGCAATCCAAAGATGAGTTGGAATGGAAATCAAGTATTTATTTAATTTGATTTAAGATGAGAGTATAAGTATATGATTTAATAATTGGGGTTAGAATAAAATTTATAATATCTAAATAATAAGAAAACGCAGAGGTTAACACTGCGAAATTGATATACTTATAAATTTTAATTCATATCCAAGCTTGCTAAATTATTTGAAATTGATTGGATTATGTAAGTAATGAAATTTGGCCAATATTTAAAGTTGAAAGAAAATTTGGATTTTATGGTTTATTTTAATTTATTTAATAAATATTATAAAATAGCCATTTTTGTCACGGACTCGGATTTCGACGAAACCAGTTTCATCGGATCCGTAATGGTGAATTATAATAATGTTTCAAGTTTCGTTGCGATCGGACTTGTCGTTTGATCGTACGGACTCGAAACGCCTTGAAATTTACGCATTTTGAAATCAATGTGAAATTTTTGTTTTTTTTGCATAACTTCTTCATACGATCGAATTTGGTCGCGAAACTTTTTCCATCGCGTCCAGAATATTTTAAAACACCTATTTGGATATATAGTTTTAACAAATTCGACTCCGGAGGCATAGCGGGCTTTTTGGACCATGGTTTGTCACGCACGTTCGCGTATCCAGTCTAGCTACCCTAACTCTAGCCTATCTATAAATATACATCTATAAACCCTAGCTCCTTTCTTATTCATTTGCTGTACGTTCATTTCTTCACTCTTTTCTCTTCCCCAAATGTATACATCTCAGATCCAATTCCAGATCTATCCACAGTTCAAAATCAAAAGTCAAAACTCAAAAATTTCAGAAAATTCCAGAAAAAATATATGTTGATGTTTTTGATACGCGTAATCTACTGGTGAAATTCGTTTTTCAATTGGAGCTATCGTTCATCCAGAATAAATTCAAACAGCCCCAAAACCGTTCATCATCGTCGCGCAAAACTTCGTCGGATCGAGATTCTGTTTCTGGGTTTTGAAGAGGGAACCGAGGGGATCGCATGTATGTAGTTTGTTTCGAGTTTTAACGGTTGGATTGGCGGGAATTTTGGATTAGGGTTTCGGCCAAGGGGAGAAGATGGCGGCGGCTGTGCATTGTGGGGATCTGCGTGCGTACGTCCCAGGCAAGCGCGCATGTTTATTTTTTTCAATATGTGTCATTTTGTGTATTTCTAATTTTGAATTCAATCACCATTTTTCGCCATAACTTTCTCATACGAACTCGGATTCACACGAATTTTTTTTTGTTAGGATCGTAATTTAATTCCGGACTCGATGACGCTAGTTTGGACGAATTCTAAGACGGACGAATTTTTGAGTTTAAATTGAATTTAAATTCGATTTAAATTCAAAAGGTGAGTGTTTTAACCCACTCACAACTACTAGAAGCTTTTATATTTGTTAAATAAATTTTAGAAATGAATAGAAATTTATTTATGAGCTTTTGGCATGTTATTTCATTCATATCTGTAGAATTGCATTTTTTTGAATTTAACTGTTAATTTAATTGATTTATTGCGTGTTAATTGGCTGTTAGAAATTATTGTTTGCATATGAACTGCTAGTTAACAGTTATGTCAATTATCACTGAATATAAATTGTTAGATTAATAGTTGATAAATATAATTTGAAATAAAACTGCCAATTATTACCTGTTGTATATTCCCAAACATATTTTGTTATTGGTTGATATTGCTTGATGTTTGTGACTGGATGATGGATGTGTTGTTGAATGGATGTTTTATTTGATATCATTAAACTACAAGTTAGCATACATTTTACATTTCATTCGGGATTGTGGTTTGAAATGATAAAACCGCAAAATTTTATTTTTTAAATTGCGGATTGAAATGATAAATATCCGTATCACTTGACCATAGGATAGAAAATTTTATACAGGCACCGCGGTCTATATATAACTATTTTAATGTGATTTCTATGGTTTGGATTGAATACGGTCTATAAATCTTAAATTTATATTGTATAAATATTTTATTCCATATTTATATACCTATGAAGTTGAAATTTTGAAATTAAAAGGAATATAAATTTCTTTATTGAAAATGGAAGAAATTTAGAAAATGGAGTTTGGTAAATTTATATCCTATGTTTAAATGTAAAGTTGGAAATTTTAAGATATGATATTTGTAATTGGATTTTCCCAAAATAAATAGAAATGGATATTCTAGTATAATTTGAAGTGGAAAAATTCTATATATATATATATATATATATATTTTTCTAGAAATTGAAGTCTTATTAATTATGGATTTTATGTGAATGGTCAAGATTAATTAATAGAATATTGATTTCGAAAGGATAAAAAATCCAACTTTAGTTGAAATATTAATGCTCAAAAATGGATATAGATATATATAAAATTGAAATGGTTTTGGAACTTGAAGTAATATTTTGGATTTTGGTTTAACTTTAAAACAAGAAATATTTGGAAAGCCATGTAATTTATTCTTTATAAAATAACAGTAAAGTTAAACCTTTTTAATTCGCATACCGTTGAATATCCAAACCATTTAGTTTTGAAAATAATGGTTTTAAAATACTATGGATTTTCGAAGAATTATGTTGAAAGTTACAAACAGAATATTGGTTACATGGGATATTAAATAATAAAAAGTGACATAATTTTTGGAAAGGAATATTTTATTTGGGAAATGATATCATTGATTTGGGTTTTATAAAAATAATATCAAAATGAATCTTTTTGGGTTTTAAAGAAGAAATGATATCGTAATATTATGGTTTTGAAATGGATTATATTCTGGTTTTAAAGTATAAACTATTTTTAAATGACCGCGGTGTTATAATAACGATTGGTTGGCAAAGAGACCGGGATCGGATATGGACATACTCTCTGTCGATACCGAAAACCACTTTGACTAACCGTGTACGCGGTGGAGATTCCAGAATGAAGTAGGTGGTGGCGACGTTTCCTGTAAGGTAAATACGTGGACCCAACTCCCATGAGTTGGCATAAGGTGGCTAAAACAGGAGCGATTCTCAGGCCAATGAGGTCATTCCTCTGATCGGACGCTCCTCTTCGATATTATACTTTGACTTGGATTGATTCAGTGGCCACTTCTATATTTTGATTTTGGGGAGTTAGTCCGAGGTGGGCGGTAACTGCGGCTACGCGTTTCCACCAGCCTGGATAGCAATTGGTATATCTACCCTGGCATTGCCTAGTTGTGCCGTGTCACCTACCATATCGAGCCTTTACTACGAGTTTCTATTTGTGTCGTACCTATGGAGTATCCTCTGGTAGCCTCCCGATCAGGAGGTATTACGGTACTGTATAGACTATTGGCATTTTACGTGTTAAGGTGGAAAATGTAAAGCCTTAACGCTATTTAAAAGTAAGTTTATTTTATAAATAGACACTATTATAATAGCGCAATATACTACATAGTAAATAGTTTAACGGATCCTTAGGAGATGTAAATCCCGAACATCTCTTGAGTTACTGTACTCATATTTATTTCTGTTTATTTAACTCACATAAGATATTCTAGTCTGACTCGAGTGTTTTTGTCTTTTCAAATTCGCTCGGGTCAGTCCGAGCGTTTCAGGATAGCAGATTTTAGCTTTGGAGGACGAAGACGAAGAATCAGTATTATTTTATATATAGTATTACACCACACTCTTTCTATTCCGCTGCATTGCTTATATTGGTATGTGTAACTCTGATATTTAATGTAAAAGAAGAATCAAGTTTTTGTAAACTGTTTATGATCTGTATATTTGTTATTATATTTTATCCTTCCGCTGTGAGATTCTTTTTTCGTTTTATTTCTTCTCTATTTTTCTTATTTACCCCATAACAATCCGCCCTTGCGTATGCTTTGATTGGCACGTGTGTCGGTTTAAAGTGTGCGAAAAGGCGGGATGTTACATAATATATACATGCATATTTTTAAATCAATGTTTACATAAAAAACATGTTTGAAATAACCGAAGCCGGTTTTAATGTTAAAAATGTATATGTAAACTTTTACAGAATATATAAATGTTAAATGTTTCTTAAGAAAACAAAATTTACTGTAAAATCATTATAATTTTAAATTTTAAAATATAACATGAAGTAGCAATAATTTAAAATGATTTGTAAATATACACATGCATATTTATATATTAATGTTTACATCACAACATGTTTAAGATAATTGAAGCTAGGTTTAAAGTTAAATTTTACATAAAAAAACTTATTACATAATATATAAATGTAGAACATATTTTTGTTTAATCTAACAACTATTGAATATAAACATTAAAACTATGTAGATCTATGTTTGTTTACACAAACACACGTGTGTGCGTGTGTGTAAGAGAAAACAGATGTGTATACCAATTCATTGTATGACGTCAGGGACCAAAAAAACACTATCATGATATTAAATGTAATCAAAATAGAGATTAGATAATTTCCATAAGAAGTGGCCTAGGATTCACACCGTGACTAAATGAATAGGTCAGAGATCAAATAGAATCATCCTCTAGAAATTGCAACAATCCAGAGATTAACCCTACTTGAATTTATTTGATTTTTTTTTACAATTTTTTTGCTTATATTTTTTTGGCCATTTTCATAATACTCATGGCCATTTTCATGAAAATAAGATGGAGCAAAAATTGAATAGTGTAAGAGAGTTTAAGCGGCATTCAATAAGAGAAATAAGTGGAGAACCTTTCTCCTTCTTTTACCCTTCCACTTTCTTGCCTTCAAATCACATTTGGACCTTTACAACTCCCACTCTTCTATAGTAAGCCATGTATATATATGTAGATGGACCTTCAAAAGACCCAAGCCCATTTAGTAAATAATCAATTGTAATTGAATTAAAATATTTATCGATATTGTATATCATATAAAACTTTTATACATGCGCTTTATTAATTGCTAATGGCATCCAAAATAAAATAAAATTTAAAAATTAATGTTATTTAGGTTTTTAACCCAGCAGAATTCAAAGGAAGTCGGAATAGCTTTGTCAAGTTAGTGCAGCTCAAGACCCATCTAAAAGGACTAGAAGAACCAACCAAGAAGGATCAGAGAAAAAGAAAGCGAAAACACACATAGGCGATGGATCGCTAGCAATCCATCTCCAATGGATCACTAGCAATCCATAATTTTCGCTCGTAGGTCCATCAACGCTCTAGCATCATGATCTAATAGGCATTATAAGAATGATGGCTAAGTTTGATGGGATTCCAAGCTAATTAAATCAAGAAGCAAGCATTCGTCTAATTCAAAACAATGCAACAGGCTACGAAATTACATGGAGAATACCAACACGAGATAACAAATGTAATCCAAAAGACAAAGTCCAAAATTCCACTAGTATATGCATTCCTAGAAATCCATGGACTATGGATCGCTAGCGAACCATTTGATTGTGCCAGATTTCCTTGAAGTTTAAAGAAGAGGATGAAGGAAAGCAGCACAAGTAGTTGAATTATCATTGACCCATCAAATTAACTCGGCTCGCTGTGAAACTTTCAGTGCACCTTCATATGTTCATTTGCAAGCATCAGGAAAGGCAGCCTAGCCCAATAGCTCTCCAACCCCTATAAATATAATGCTACCTGCAACATAAACATGATCTTCTGGACCGGCTGTTGAAACTCTGTAGAAACTACTCTGCATTCTTCTTCTCCCACCGGCCATCTAGCGGGTTCACTGTGATTTTTCAGTGAACGCTAACATTGGTGGCTTGGCCCCATTTAAATAATTCAATTGGGTTGTAATTAGATTCAACTGTAATAACAGCCAGTTAGTAAGAAAAGTTATAAACTGGATGTAGGCTTCGTTAAGAGTCGAACACAATAAAAATCTCTTGTCTCTTTTACTTTATCTGCAAGTTTTTACTTCTTGCCTTAATTCTATTTGCCTTGATAAACAGTGTTGGTGCTTTCACACTTAATCTAGGTTGTTATCTACTTCTTGGGATAACATTTTGGTGCTATCACCGAGAACCTAACTCAGGCTTAGATCTAGCTATCCACTTTGGATTAAATAAGTCCAGAATTTAGGTCGTTAATCTCTGTTCAAGAGATCCAATATTAACAATCAATGGCTTCGGGAAGAAAGATAACGACTTCTAGAAGATTTATAGGGGCAATAATAGCTGGAGAGGAGATTAATCATCAAAAAATCGAAGTAAATGGCGCCAATACATGAGAAAGGTGCCAAGATCCTCTAATCAATGCAATGTTGTTGCAACAGATGAATTGAATAAAATGGTTGATGAAATCAATCAAAAAATGGAAAGCATTCCTTAAGACCCACTTGACCTTACAATCACATCCTGCTCCAAGAACCATGACAGAAACCATGGCTACCGTAGAACAAGAAAATTCTTCCATTTCTGGCCTAAACAGAAGAAACGAGAAGCAGCTGCAAAATGGAGTGATAGCTGAAACTGTGGGAATCAACATAGAAGGAAACACAAGCACTCTATCGATCGCAAGACAACTAGCTATGAACTTGAACCTAGGAGCAAAGACCCTACAAGAGGATACAGCATAGACATATCCGACTAGAATGATGGAGAGTAATTTAACGACTACAAGCTGGAAGGAAATGCCAATGCATTCGATAACACTAAAGATGTCCAAACTTCCCTAATCAAGCCAACTTCAAGCCAATGGAATCTCAAGGGAGTGGCTCTTCCAAAGATAGGAGGGCCTAGGCTTTATCCCACTTACCAAGATCGTTTGCAAAGCCAAACACTTGGTGTAGTGACTGACAGCCGACCCCTAGACTACCGGACATCTAAGGCATAAATTATGGATATGGTCAAGCGACTGATGGATGATAATAAGAATAGAAGAGATGATGAATGGGGATCCGCTCTAAGTCGGATTTCTATCACCGATGAGATCTTGAATGAGTGGTACCTAGAAAAGTTCACAATGCCAACTATTCTATCCTACGACGAAACAAAAGACCTAAAACCCCATCTATACAAGTACACTTGGTACATGGATGGAGCGAATGCTTTGGACGCTATTCGATGTAGATGTTTCCCAGTTTTTTGGGAAGAATTGCTTCGATGTGGTTCACTAGGCTTCCACCAAGATCCATCTCCACTTTCGATCATTAGCAACAAGATTCCTTGACCAATTCAGACTTCACATGGCGCAGCCTAAATATGTAATGTCATTGACTGGATTATTCCAAGGATGAAATGAATCTCTAAAGTCTTTCACGAGCTGGTTCAACACTACATTGACGGAGGTAAGCAATCGAAAAAGCATATGGTTTTTATGGCCTTGGTCCGTGCCATCCACCTTAAAACTGAGTTTGAAAAATGGATCAAAATGAAACAACCTACTACTCGGACGAACATCAATTGTAAGATAAGTCAGCACTTGAGATTAGAAGAGGCGCAGGAGTTAGAATGGAAGTCTACAAGCTTGCGACTGATGAACGTTGGGCAGAGTGGCATGGCGATGAATTAGGACATAAATGCCTCCGGGATCGCTGAAGGAAGTACGGGAAAAGACGAAAACCAGAAAAGGATGAATTAGAATTCCAACAAATGAAACGGTTACAATAAGAGGCTTAAAGGCTTCAAGCCCGAGGATTACACGAATGCGACCGAAAGGTCACCCTCATCCAAACTTACATGATTGTAGATGAAACCTCCATATACAATGCCTTCCCGGGATGGCCCGCACTAGGAGACTTTAGAATTTCTTTAGCCTAATGGTGCCTTACTATGAAATTCACAACGGAAAATGGAGTCGGAGTGATCAAAGGAGACCAAAGCGCCACCGTGGAGTGTTATATTGTAGAACTGCATGAATCCAAAAGAAAAGAAAAGGGAAAGAATGTGGTGAGAACTCTCCACATTTCCGAACTTTCTAAATAGCAACTATAGAGCCGTCAATGGCTTGGAGACCATAGATGATTCGACAAGGCTATGAACCGTAGAAAGAAGAGTACAGGGGATGATCGGGCAGTACTGACAGAATTGACGGTGTTTGTCCCAGTCGACATGGATGACCCGACACGGGTCTTGAAAATTCGATCGCACCTTAGAAATAAGATGAAATTAGAACTCACTAAATTTCTTCATGCCAACTTGGATGTGTTCACTTGGACGCATTCCTACATGTGTGGCGTATTACTGGAGATTGCATGCTAGGCAATCCTACATTGTTCCCAGGTTTACACCGGTATAGCAGAAAAGAGCAGCCCGGGCCTTAAGCGATCCAACGCATTGAGAGAAGAAGTAGACAAGCTGATAGACAATGGCTTTATCCATGATGCAACCTACCCGAATGGGTGTCTAACCCGGTTTTTGTCAAGAAGTCCAATGGGAAATGGCGAACTTGCATTGACTACTCAGACGTAAACAAGGCCTTCCCGAAAGATAGTTTTCCACTACCCAGAATTGACCAGCTTGTGGACGGGACGGCTGGACGTGAACTGCTTTCATCTATGGATGCGTACTCGAGATACAACCAGATACTGACATGTGAACCTAACCAGGAAAACACCAGCTTCATCACCGATCTAGGATTATACTGCTCGAGGGTAATGCAATTCGGTTTAAGGAACGTTGGGGCAACCTACCAAAGATTAACAAATGCCATGTTCAAGCATCAAATCAAAAAAGCCATGGAGGTTTGTATAGATGACATGTTGGTTAAATCATGAATAGCTGCCAATCACTTAGATAATCTCGCTGAAATGTCTGAAATACTCTAAAATATAGAATGAAACTCAATCCACTCAAATGCCACTTCGTGGTAGCCTCTGGAAAGTTCTTGGAATTCATAGTGAGAGCTAGAGACATTGAAGCAAATCTAGAGCAAATACCTTGTTGAATATGCGAGTATATGATTTTTTTTGATGATATTAAACGTATATTGGCGCAGCGGATAATAACAAAATGATATAGATCGATGAAAGTAGAAAACGGTGGATTGAAGATACTGAAATGGCCAAATTCGTTGATCACAAAGATACCGAATTCTAGCTATCTTCAACACGTTGATCGCGCACGATACCATGAAAGAAGATCTACAATTCTTCAAATGTTGATCAAGCGCACTTGATACCGGGAATTGGCTTCAACGATCGTTCATTCGAGCGCACTCGAATAACCGAAAGTGGAGATAGGAGATCACACTCAACTACCAATTTAGATGAAATCACACAGCAATCAAAACAAAATTTTATTCAACAATCAACTCCTCAAAATGTACAACACACTCCCTATTTATAGCATTTCACAACCGATGACCTAAGTCGTTCACGACTTACGACTCATCATAAGTCGGCAGCGACTCAACGTACACGGCTTATCCATTACAACACAATGCCGACTCAACTTTAGGTCGTACACGATCTAAAACACACAAAAGTGATGACTTACGACTCAACGGTACAAGCTTCAAGTTACAGCACACACATATATTTATAACACCTAGGTCGTATACGACCTAACGACTTACGACTTAAGAAAATACTAACAACAACGACTTAACTGTTACCAACGACTCAACATACGACGACTTAAAATGATACGACTTAACCAAGCCACGACATAAAACAGCAATGACTTAAGAAACAGCTTCAGGACATCTTCACGCGACCTAACTTGGACGACTTAAGACTTCAACGACTTATCATGAGTCGTAACTCGTCGACAGCTTGAAGGAACGGTAACTTCCCACGGCTCAGCTAAGTCGTAACCCGCTTCCGACTTAAGGTCTTCAACCATTGGAACTTCTTCCTCCTTTTTGTTAAGTCGTGGACGACTTATAACCCAGCCGTTAGATCATGTGCGACTCATCAAACCCGAACGACTTAAGCTTCCATTAAATCGTAACTCTTTTCCATCTGATCTGTTAGGTCGTAGCTCTTTTCCCCGAGCTTTGTTAAGTCGCATCTCCTTATCTCGTGACCCGTTAGGTCGTGGACGACTTATAGCCTTTTTCTTAAGTCGTGTGCGACTTATATCTTCCTTAAGTCGTGTGCGACTTATCCCTTAGAGAATTATGGGTTGCGTATTTTCATCTCTTGCCTGAGCTGCATCATCCTCCCCAGGTTGAGAAAAATTCGTCCTCGAATTTGTAAATTCTTCCACATCGGATTGTCCATTCCCATAATATGGCATGAGATGTTTAACATTGAACACGTCAGAAGTGTACACATCTTCCGGTAGCTTCAACTTATAAGCATTTTCATTAATCCGTTTCACGACTTCTACAGGACCAATTTTTCTGGCTTTCAACTTGTTATAAGCGCCCACTGGAAAACGATCCTTTGTTAACACAGCATATACCAAATCACCTTTGTTAAATTCAACACTTCGTCGCTTCAAATCTGCAGTTCGCTTATACTTCTCATTTTCCGTCTCCAATCGTTCCTGAACGATCTTATGACATTCGGTCAACCCATCAACAAAATCAGTAGCTCGTTTAACGGTCCCCTTTGGTTGTGGTACTACCGTTAAATCCAACGACCCCTTTGGCAAGTTTGAATAAACAATCTGAAATGGACTGAAACCTGTACTACGAATCACCGCATGATTATGAGCAAACTCTGCTCGACATAACATCACATCCCAACTTTTTAGATTATCTTTCACCAAACATCTCAATAAATTCCCCAACGATCTATTCACAACCTCCGTTTGTCCATCTGTTTGCGGATGGTAAGCGCTACTAAAATTCAGCTTCGTTCCGACCATCTTCCACAAACTCAACCAAAAATGGCTCAGAAAACGAGTATCTCTATCCGAAACTATAGATTCAGGTAAACCATGAAGTCTATATATCTCTTTAAAGAACAACTGTGCGACATGAACAGCATCCGCCGTCTTCTTACAAGGAATAAAATGTACCATCTTCGAGAAACGATCCACCACAACATATATAGAGTCATTCCCCCTTTGAGTTCTCGGCAATCCCAACACGAAATCCATGCTAATGTCTACCCATGGTTTTGTAGGAACAGGTAATGGTATATACAATCCCGCATTTGTAGCTGTCCCTTTCGAAACCTGACAAACATGACATCTATGCACAAACCTTTCAACTTCCCTTCTCATTGACGGCCAATAATAAGACTGAGAAATCAACTGCAATGTTCAATCTCTCCCCACATGTCCTTCTTCGTGCAACTCTTTCACAATTTTCATTCTCAAGCTGCAATCTGGTACACATAATTGATTCCCTTTGAATAAGAATCCATCTATCAACACAAATTCATCAGTACTCCCATCCTTGACTTTCTCAACGAACTTCGTAAAGTAAGAATCTTCTTTAATTAATTCTGGCAATAGTTCAAACCCTGTCACTTCAACTTTCATTGTTGTCAACAAATGATTCCTCCTGCTCAGAGCATCTGCTACACGATTCGTAACTCCCGATTTATGTTTCACAACAAACGTAAATTGCTGCAGATAAGCAATCCATGATGCATGCCTTGCTGAAATCTTATCCTGTCCTTGTAAGTGCTTCAACGCTTCATGATCCGTATATAGAACAAACTCCTTCTGAAACAGATAATGTCTCCAGTACTTCACAGCTTGAACAATTGCGTAAAACTCGACATCATAAGTGCTATATCTCAATTTAGCTCCAGACAATTTCTCACTGAAATAAGCAACTGGTCTTCCTTTCTGACTCAAAACTCCACCAACCCCAACCTTCGATGCATCAGTATGTAATTCAAACAACAACTGAAAATCCGGTAAAACTAGAATTGGCGCTGTCGTCAATAGTGTCTTGATTTTCTCAAAAGCAACCCCTGCTTCCTCTGACCACTCAAACTTCTTTCCCTTCATGCAATCGGTTATAGGCGCCATCACACTACTAAAATGTGGAATGAATCTTCGATAGAAAGATACCAATCCATGAAAACTTCGTACTTCAGTAATTGTCTTCGGTTGTGGCCAACTCCTGACAGCTTCTACTTTACTTTCATCCACTTGAATTCCTTCCTTCGATAGAACATATCCCAGAAACAAAACACTGTGCGTCATGAACACACACTTCTTCGTTGCAGCATAAAATTTCTCCTGCCGTAGAATCAACAGTACTTTACGCAAATGCTGGATGTGTTCTTCCATACTCCCACTATAGATTAAAATATCATCAAAGTAAACAACCACGAACTTTCCAATGAATGGTCTGAAAATCTGGTTCATCACTCTCATAAAAGTACTCGGTGCATTCGATAAACCAAACGGCATAACCAACCATTCGTATAAACCTTCTCTGGTTTTGAAAGCAGTCTTCCACTCATCACCCGGTCTAATACGAATCTGATGGTATCCACTTTTCAAGTCAATCTTTGAAAACACAACAGCTCCACTCAACTGGTCAATCAAATCATCAAACCTCGGCATAGGAAATCTGTATCTCACAGTGATCTTGTTTAGAGCCCGACTATTCATACATATCCTCCACGAACCATCCTTCTTGGGCACCAATAAAGCTGGCACTGCACAAGGACTCAAGCTCTCCTGAACACACCCCTGTTCTAACAACTCCTCCACCTGCCTTCTCAGTTCCTCATGCTCTTTAGGACTCATTCTATAATGTGGCATGTGTGGTAATACTGCCCCTGGCACAAGATCAATCTAATGCTGAATATCCCTCAACGGTGGTAACTCCGTTGGTAACTCCTCAGGAAATACATCTCTGAATTCTTCCAATACCGGCTTGACTTCCTCTGGAACTTCTATAGATTCAGTGGCTTCATGTCCAATCAACAAAAACACCTCTGGACTCTCCTCTACTTCTCCAATAAATTCCTTCAAAGTCAACAAAGTCTTGAGCTCCTCAATCTCCTCTGACTTGCTTTCTTCTTGTTGTCTCTTCTTTGGAACCAAAATGATCTTAACACCTTCAAACATAAAGCTGTAGCTATTGGTCCGACCGTCATGCTGCACTGCTCGATCATACTGCCATGGTCTTCCCAAAAGCAAGTGACAAACATCCATTTCCACAGCATCACACCAAATCTCGTCTTTATACTTCTTCCCAATGGAAAATGGAACTCGAACTCGTCTGTCCACCTTCACCTCTCCTCCTTTTCTCAACCACGCTAACTTGTAAGGATTTGGATGCTTCTCCGTTTTCAGCTTCAACTTTCTCACAGCTTCGGTAGAAATAATATTGTCACAACTTCCTGCGTCAATCACAAATTTACAAACCTTCCCCAGAATAGTGCACGTTGACTGAAAGATGTTACTCCTCAACCAACTAGCTTCTTCTTCTCGCTTCAGTATTAAACAAGACCTCCTCATCATCAGATTACATCCTTCATCTCCTGACACAACATCATGTTCATTCTCCTCAACTGGACTAGAATAACCTTCACCAACATCCTCACCTTCAACTTCAGCAATCATGGTTTGTTTCTTCGGCTTCGGACATTCATTACTCTTGTGACCCACTTCTTGGCAATTATAACATTTGAAACTATTGTTAACCTTTGCCTTCTCAGCCTCCTTCATCACTGATTTACTGATAGATTTAGGAACATTAGAACTTCCACTCACACCCTTCACTTGATTGTTGGAATTAGTAAACACACCACCTCCACGCCTTCCCTGCTTCTCCCAAGCCAACGCCTTCTGATGCGCTTCTGCAACTGATCTTGGATCAAACATATTCACCATATCTTGAATCTACATCCTCAACCCTCCAACAAATCTAGTAGTCAGCTGTTCCTCTGTCTCCATAATGTCATTTCGAGCAATCAGTTGATAAAATTCATCAGCATAATCATTAACAGTCTTCGTCCCTTGCCTCAGATTCTGCAATCTCTGATACATGAGTGATTGATAATTATAAGGCAAGAATGTAGCCTTCATTAACTTCTTCATCTTCTCCCATGACTCAATCTTCGACTTCCCCATCCGTTCTCGTGTAAGTTTGGTTTGCTGCCACCACGCCATAGCTCTCCCCCTCAACCTAGTAGCAACCAACTTCACTCGACGATTTTCCGGAACCTCTTTGAAATCAAAGATCTCTTCGACATTAGACAACCAATCAAGGAATTCTTCTGCTACCATTCCACCTTTGAATTCTGGAATTTCCATCTTCATACCCGATTTCCAATGACGATCATCATCTACATCCCTATATAAGTTTCAAACTTGGTCTCGATCACGATAATGAAAATTAGCTCTATCACCATCTTCATCAAAATCAAATATACGTCGATATCGATTCCGTCTTTCTTCATCCCTATGATCATGCATAGTCCTTCTACCTTGTCTATCCATATCGGGATGTGATTCATTCTCGAACTCATGTGGAGTTCTTCTCTCTTCATTTCCATAGTCATGGTGATCTCTCCTCGATGAAATTGATGTTTCTCTTCTCTCTCTAAAAGATTATGGTGATACCCTTCTCGCTTCCGTAACCGATGGCGAAACTCGGTTTCCTCCATGGTTCGAGATTGGTGATCTCCTCCTTTAATTTTGATTCAAATCATTCATCAACTTCTCTAACTTTCCAATGCCTTCATCAAACTTCTCATTAATGCGTTGTTCCATTTGCTCGGCTTCTTCTCTTCTATATAATGCTTCAACATTTTGATGACGATTAGCTCTCCTTGGTGACATGATTAAATCAAAAACTTCAACAATGCACGGCTTAAACACTTAGCTCGGCTCAACTCAACTCGGCAATATGCAACGACCTAAGGTTAGGTCGGTACGGCTCAAACAAAGCACGACTCCAAGCACTTTACCTTCAAACTTTGGCGCGCAAAAATCTCACGACCAAATTCAAATAACTTCCACACTTTGATCCAAAAGAATATGGATCGAAAGCTTCTAACTTGTTGCAACTTCAAGATGAACACCAACTTCAAACTCCTTGGCTCCAAGACTCGGCTTAGCTATGATTGGCTAAGTCTAGCTCTGATACCAAACTGACGCAGCGGATAATAACAAAACGATATAGATCGATGAAAGTAGCAAACGGTGGATTGAAGATACTGAAATGCCCAAATTCGTTGATCACAAAGATACCGAATTCTAGCTATCTTCGACGCGTTGATCGCGCACGAAACCGTGAAAGAAGATCTACAATTCTTCAAACGTTGATCAAGCGCACTTGATACCGTGAATTGGCTTCAACGATCGTTGATTCGAGCGCACTCAAATAACCGAAAGTGGAGATAGGAGATCACACTCAACTACCAATTTAGATGAAAGCACACATCAATCAAAACAAAATTTTATTCAACAATCAACTCCTCAAAATGTACAACACACTCCCTATTTATAGCATTTCACAACCGGTGCCTTAAGTCGTTCACGACTTACGACTCATCATAAGTCGGCAGCGACTCAACGTACACGGCTTATCCATTACAACACAGTGCCGACTCAACTTTAGGTCATACATGATCTAAAACACACAAAAGTGACGACTTACGACTCAACGGTACAAGCTTCAAGTTACAACACACACATATATTTACAACACCTAGGTCGTATACGACCTAACGACTTACGACTTAAGAAAATACAAACAACAACGACTTAACTGTTACCAACAACTCAACATACGATGACTTAAAATGATACGACTTAACCAAGCCATGACCTAAAACAACAATGACTTAAGAAACAGCTTCAGGACATCTTCACGCGACCTAACTTGGACGACTTAAGACTTCAACGACTTATCATGAGTCGTAACTCATCGGCTGCTTGAAGGAACGGTAACTTCCCACGACTCAGCTAAGTCGTAACCCGCTTCCGACTTAAGGTCTTCAACCATTAGAACTTCTTCCTGCTTTTTGTTAAGTCGTGGACGACTTATAACCCAGCCGTTAGATCGTGTGCGACTCATCAAACCTGAACGACTTAAGCTTCCATTAAATCGTAACTCTTTTCCATCTGATCTGTTAGGTCGTAGCTCTTTTCCCCGAGCTTTGTTAAGTCGCAGCTCCTTATCTCATGACCCGTTAGGTCATGGATGACTTATAGCCTTTTTCTTAAGTCATGTGCGACTTATATCTTCCTTAAGCCGTGTGCGACTTATCCCTTGGAGAATTATGAGTTGCGTATTTTCATCTCCGGCCTCAGCTGCATCATATATATATATATTCATTTAAATTTATTTTTTAATATACTATTTTATTTTTCACAGATTAAATAAATATTTGATGAATAAAATAAATAACACAGAATTTGAATTCAAATAGATGTTTTATTCAAACAAATATTTATTACAATTTTGAATCGTACAAATTCAAGCTCTCACTATATATATATATATATACACACAATTTCAATCGTAATACATCACAATTCATATTTACAAATGCACCTCACTACATATCGCTCGTACACTCAAAATTGATCTTCAACTTCATTCCATACTGAATCCAGCATCTGAGTAATCTACAAAAATATACATTAATGCAGTAAAATTGAAACGAAAATATTTTTGTAGTATAACATAAAATGTGGATTTTGAAAATAATATTTTCCTCAGTTATTTGGGTTGTTCGTCATTATTTAATTTTGAATTCATCATACACGAACAGCTTGTGACATACATAGTGTATCACTGTATATGCCACAAAGCCGTGCACACCGATATACACTTGATAGAATTAGAGGGACAGGTGAGCAGAAGATCAAACCCAAATCATAAGTCTGGTTCAACTCAAGTGAATTAAATATTAAATCACAATATCAACATAAGGTCAAACCCGAGCTTTAAAGATGGATTCAACACAAGTGAAAATTCAAATGAAATGGTCAAGACACATAAATCAAGCCTCGACCAAAGTTCAAGTCATACACATGAAAACAGAGGCTAGACAGTCCAACTCGACCAAGACCAGACTAAAATTTCAAAGTAAAGAAGCAACTCATCATAATTCAAACTACAATTGACTTCAATATGCACATATCAGACTACATGAAGTCCAAATATGAATCAGTGAATATGCTACAGACATAAAGGCAGCAAAACTCAAACCAGCCATGATATGCAAGCAAATGAGACCAATTCAAATTAATACAAGAAAGAAGTACATATGAAACTTATAGTGCAACTGATCAGAGGCGACAACTTGGAGCATCAGACCAACATCAATGTATATGAACACAGCTAATGGAGCAATGCAACAGTCAATAGTGAAGTACAAACCAAGTGCATCAGAGAACAATGACCGATACAAGTGACTCAAACCAGAACTTCAAAAGAACAAGTGCAGCCTCTACATGAAGGTCTAAAACAAATGAAACCAAAGGCAACTGGCAACAAATAAAAAATGAACCAGACTACAAGATGATCCAAACAAGGCTACAACTTCAAGTGAACTAATACACAGTGAATCAAATGACACAGACTCGAGTGGAACAAGAAACAAATGTACATGCACAGTGCAGCAGTGTAAACATCACCATGAATAGGAAAACAAGTAATGAACACTTCAATGATCAGCTCAGGTCGAGACTGAACCAGACAAGAACTCAAAGTTATAGCATGAATACAATGCAATCAAGACAATCCAGACTGAACAACAAAGTGCACAAGAACAAGGTCGAAAGTGCTATCAGGGATGAACACATAAAATGGCCAGATTCGAAGCACACAGAAACAAAAGTCAATCAAGGAAATCAAACAAGTATATATGTCAATGAAGTTTCAAGTCAAGGCCGAAGTCATCAGAAATTCACATAAGCCAAAACCAGAAGCAATATCAATGCAACGATGATATTGAAGAAATTATCAAGTCAGAGCAGAGTTCGACAGTGTCAAGTGCTGAAGTAAATTTGCAAATTCAAGTTGAAGCCGTAAGCAACCAGAGTCAAAAAGAACAAAATCAAACACACCGTCGTGGTCACGAAATCAACTGGTGTGGTAGGTCAATCAAAATCAACACCGTGATGACCAAGTTTCAAAGCCGTGATGGCAAGGAAAACAACGTCAGAGAAATCAAACCATATCAACCAAGTAAACAAAAAATATATGAAATTGACAAAGTCAGGAATCGTCTCAAACATTCAATCAAAATCATACGGCCGAGATAAATAAATTGATGAAGTCAAATGATCATATACGAATGAATATAAAGGAGTTCAAATCCTATATAGACAGTAACATCATCGACAATTTAATCATTGAGTTCAAGCAAGCAAATCAGAAGAAGCAAAAGAAAAATTTACATACCAAATCGAAGTCGAACTCGGTCAAGGAGGAGGAGCCGCGAACGAATAATTGAAGTAAGCAATCGAACCACCAACCATCAATTTAAGCTGCGACTTCACAAAGCCCTAGTTTCATAGCTAAGAGGAAAGAACGAAAGAAGGAACGAGGCCATTGTTTGACTGAAGAGCAAAGAAAAGAAAAAGGGCAGGCAATATTTTGTTTGTGATAAGATTATTTAGGGCCGGTTATTAAAATAGAGTTGGGCCTTAATATCTTAAAAATTAGAATTTATTTATTTTATTGTTTTAAAGTGTTTTTAATTTCTTTCTTAAATTGTTGTAATTTCTAGTCATGTGACTAGGGGACAAACTTCGTGGCGTAGTTTGAGAATTCACAACTCAGTGGCTGAGTTGTGGCAGGGTTTTGAGCGTAGAGTTAGGTTAGTCAGTAGCGGGTGTCGCAAATTTACGTGTGTAAGCGTGCGACTACTTAATTTCTAGTAGAAACCTTGGGGGCAGCACGTAGGCAGGGTTTCGCCGAAGCTGGGTAAATCCGTGTGTTCTATTTTCTATTATTTATATTCTGTTATGTCTATGCTGTTATTATTCTACTGTGATCTGTGTTGAAATTAGTTTATATAAACTTCCACAATAATTTTTTTAATTGATAGTATCACTCTATTCACCCCCCTCTAGGGTGAAATTGATCCTACAAGTAGTATTAGAGCTAGTAATAGAAGTCAACTTTTGTTTTTAAAAATTCGATTTTTTTTTCAAAAACCAATTTTTGTTTTAAAAATTTGAATTTTTAAAATGGCTTCTTTCAATGCTGGTTTTGCTGAGGGTCAATCCATAGTTAGACCACCAATGTTCAATGGTGAATATGCTTACTGGAAAAATAGGATGGAAATTTTTCTAAAAACCATTGACACTTGGGATATTGCTGAGATAGGGTATAGAGCACTAACTATAATTGTAAATAATCAAGAAATAAATAAACCGAAGGATCAATGGATAGATCTGGAAAATAAGTTACAGAGTACTAATGCCAAAGCTATGAATTCGGTTATTTATTCATAGAACAGGTTGAATTTAGCTGTGTCTCACATTGTCTAACTGCGCAGGAAATATGACACACACTCGAAGTGACTCACGAAGGGTCGTCTCAAGTCAAAGAATCTCGCCTTGCCATGCTAAGCAGCGAATACGAGAACTTCACAATGGCGAAGGAAGAAAATATCAAAGAGATGTACGGACGACTTTCCAATATCATATACAAATCAAAGGCTCTTGGAAAATCATACACAGAATTGGAGATAGTCCGAAAAATCCTCAAAGTCCTTCCACGAAGTTTTGAAGCCAACGTAACTGCCATTCAAGAATCAAAAGATTTGAAAAAAATGAAAGTCGAAGAACACATCGGAAACCTCACCACTTAGGAGATGGAGATGAAATTCAAGGAAGAGAGTGAAGGAGGAGACACTCAAAAGAAATCCATAGCTTTTAAAGGGACAACAGAAAGTGATGGTGATGATGATGAGGATGGAACAGCAGAATTGGAGCTGATAATAAAGAAATTCAAAAGGTGGAATTACAAATACGAAAATCCAGCTCTAGATCAAAAATTGAAAAGCAGAATAGTCAAAACACTAGACAACTCAGACGAACAGAAGATCATCTGTCACAAGTGCAACCAACCCGGACACATCAAGCCCAATTATCCTCAAAACCGACACGACTTTAAAAAGAAATCAAAAAGGAGAAATTTTCCAGCCACGTGGAATACAAGTGATGAAGATAATCAAAGTACTAGCAGTGAGAGTGAGAAAGCAGATGTGTGCCTTCAAGGTAATATAACTGATAGCGATGATGACGAGCCAAGCGAGGTATCAAAACTCACTCACTCAAAATTACTTATATATTTCCACGAAGTAAATGGCTGTTTTGAACGACTTACGGAGAAATATGCTAAAATTGAATCACAAAGAGATAGTTTGATAGAAGTAAATGAACAGCTTGAACAATTAGTTAAAACCTATCAAAGTAGAACCCCTAAGTGTGATAAGTGTCCAACATTCTAAGAAGAAATTAAAAAATCAAAAATTGATATCACTTGAAAATGAAATTCAGATTTTAAAAGAGAGTGAAAATACTAGGAGAGAGAACTCTATTAAAAAGTGCACACAATTATTGAACGAAAATGAATCTCTCAAAACACTAGTCCAACAACTGTCAACGACTTTAGATAAATTCTCCAAAAGTGAAAAATCATTGAATATGCTCTTAGGGAAACAAACTGTTAATAATATCAGACAAGGACTTGGATATAATCAATCTGAACTTGTTAAAAGAAAAATTAATCAAGTCAATTCAATGTGCACAATTTTGTAGAAAATTTGGTCGCAATCAAAATAATTGTTGGTATAAACCCAAACACGTAAAAACCATTCCAATATGGGTTCCAAAAGGCATAAATATAAAATCTCTCAAAGTTAAACAAATCTGGGTGCCAAAAGGAACATATATAAATAGTTTTGGGTCTCCACAAAATTATTTTTCAAAATATTCTGCCACTAACAATCATTGACCTATAAAAACAAATAGGTCACAATAATCTTTTATCGTGTAGGAGTGGTGGCAGGCTAAGAAACAACAACAGTGTTATCTGGATTCTGGCTGTTTCAGAAACACAATGGGCGACAAACAAAGTTTCTTAGCCTAGTACAAAGGTGACAGAATCACAATGGACAACAACGGAAAATATCGTAAAGGTAAAACAGGTAATGGTATATTTTGAACGTTATATTAAATGTGATAATCTGCACCGTATTCTGAATTAAATCAGCCAACAATGTGATGATGAAATAATTGATGATAATGATTCTGACTTGTTCAAAATTGTTGGCCAATTATAATCTTATGCCAAGAACACTATAAAAATTTCCAGAGTCTTTGAATTACTTCATATATACTAGTTTGGATTAATAATAGTGTTTTATTGGATGATAATATATTGGGTTATTTTACGGCTAACCCTATATTCACGGCTTTTAATTATTTACATGGTTTCAATTCAAATTCAAGAGAATGTCATTTAAAAAGCTGTTAAAATTGATTTTTAGACATTTTGATGCACACTTCATGGTCTGGTCTATCAAATTTAATTAATGTTAATTTTGAGTGAAAGAGAAATTCAGATGCAGATTACACTGGTAATCTAGTTGACAGAAAAATTACTAGTAGAACATGATTTTTGTTGAGACATTTAGTAACTGCATCGTTTTTCAAAGAAAATATCTGCATATTTTTCATTTCAAATAATTTTCAAATAGCAGAATTTTTTCATAAAACCACTTCTAGAAAATTATTTTTGACCTTGTTTTCAGATTGGTCATTTTTAGAAAAATTGATTTATAATTATTTTTAAATTATAACATTGACTAATCTTTCTCCCTACTAATTATCGAAAAAGTAAATAGTAATTGAAAAAGTGATGAGTATTGATATTTATCATATATTATGACTCGAGATGGTATAATTAGTAAATTTCTTTAGAAATTTAAATAAGAGTTATAAAACTTTTTGTTGGTAAAAATTCCATGACCATCTCTATTTCTATCATATTTCTAACGACCATCACTCATCAAAATTCAATATAGTTTGTCGATATGTGGTACTTTAAACAAGAATCATTCGTTTTTCATTTTATATTTCTTAATTAAAAAAATAATAAATAATGAAATAAAATAAAATCCAAAGTATTCACTCTCATTTAAAAGTCCTCACGGTTATGCATGGGTGAATTACTTGGAATTTGTTATGTGCTTCCATGCTCATTTAAAAGTCCTCACGGTTATGCATGTATGGAACGCATATCAAAATTGATTTTTTAAATAAACAAGTTGATTCTAATCCCATTTAAAAGTCCTCACGGTTATGCGTAGTTAGAAGATACTTGAATTCATTCTTAAAAAACATTGAAATACTACTAATCTCATTTAAAAGTCCTAACAGTTATGCATTGTTGGTAGATATTCAAATTCCAGATATAAATATACCACAAACAGACATAACTGTATGGTTTTATACGATGATATCATTCCCATCATTCTAAAAGTGGAATATGCACCTAACAAAGTATTTATGATTTTTGTTTTATTTTTTATTGAAATTTAATATTTATATTCGATTGAGTTTTAATGTTGTATTAATATCTATCACTTTATCTCTATTTTTCTAACACTATTACTCTTTTGCTGATAACACAAAAGGTGGAGAGAAAATTTAAGATTTTGACAAATAAAGGTCAAATATTTTCTATTTGCATCTAGGCTCATTTACAGAGTTCGACAATGTCAAGTGCTGTAGTAAGTTTGCAAATTCAAGTCGAAGCCGTAAGCAACCAGAGTCAAAAAGAACAAAATCAAACACACCGTTGTGGTAACGAAATCAACAGAGCGACAGGTCAATCAAAATCAACGCCGTGATGACCAAGTATCAAAGCCGTGATGGCAAGGAAAACAACGTCGGAGAAATCAAACCGTGTCAACCAAGTAAACAACAAATATGCGAAATTGACAAAGTCAAGAATCATCTCAAAAATTCAATCAAAATCATATGGCCAAGATAAATAAATTGATGAAGTCAAATGATCATATATGAACGAATATATAGGAGTTTAAATCCTACATAAATAGTAACATCATCGGCAATTCAATCATCGAGTTCAAGCAAGCAAATTGGAAGAAGCAAAAGAAAAATTTACATACCAAATCAAAGTCGAAATCGATCAAGGAGGAGGAGCCACGAACGAATCAATTGAAGTAAGCAATCGAAGCACCAACCATCAATTTAAATGGCGACTTCACAAAGCCCTAATTTCAGAGCTAAGAGGAACGAACGAAAGAAGGAATGAGGCCATTGTTTGACTGAGGAGCAAAGAAAAGAAAATGGCCGACAATATTTTGTTTGTGATAAGATTATTTAGGGGCGGTTATTAAAATAGAGTTGGGCCTTAATATCTTAAAAATTAGGGTTTATTTATTTTATTGTTTTAAAGTGTTTTTAATTTCTTTCTTAAATCATTGTAATTTCTAGTCGTGTGACTAAGGGAACAAATTACGTGGCGCAGTTTGAGAATTCGCAACTTAGTGGCTGAGTTGTGGCAGAGTTTTGAGCGTAGAGTTAGGTTAGTCAGTAGCGGGCATCATGGGTTTACGGGTGTAAGCGTGTGACTACTTAATTTCTAGTAGGAACCTTAGGAGTAGCACGTAGGCAAGGTTTTGCCGAAGCTGGGTAAATCTGTGTGTTCTATTTTCTGTTATTTATATTCTGCTATATCTGTGCTGCTATTATTATGTTGTGATCTGTGTTGAAATTATTTTATATAAACTTCCACAATATTTTTTATAATTGATAGTATCACCCTATTCACCCCTCCTGTAGGGTGAAATCGATCCTACATAACTGCCGTACGAGAATTCCAAGCACCAAAGAATAAGAATGAGTTACAAAGCTTGACTAGGAATGTTGCAACGCTAAGCCGGTTCATCTTGAAAGCCATTGACAAATGTATCCGTTCTTTGATGCATTAAATAAAGGAAAGAAGAACTTCGAATGGAATGAGGCTTGCCAAACCGCGTTTGAAGAGTTGTTGTGACATATGGAAGTCCCGTCGATCCTATCAATGCGAGTAGACGAAGAGGACTTGTTCATTTACTTAGCCGTCTCACCTCACGTGTTGAGTGCTGCTCTTGTGCATGCAGAAGCTAGAATTCAACGAGCCGTATACTACATTAGCAAGCGATTCACTGGAGCTAAAAAAGTTATCAGAAATTGGAAAGCTAGCATATTGCCTCTTCTAGTATGACCATATTTCCAAAACACCCGATCAAAGTATTGACCAATCAACCCTTAAAGCAAGAATTGTGCCACCTCAAGACTTCTAGGAAGCTCCTCAAATGGAATATCTAATTGAGCCAATATGAAATCACTTACCATCCGAGAAGGGCAATCAACAGACAAGCGTTGGCAGATTTCATCGCTAAATTTACCATACGGGATGATGAAAAAGAATACCACTAGAAGTGGGAACGTGATGGAAACTCTTCATCGATAACGTGTCTAATAACTCTACTCAAGGGCAGGGGTAGTACTTAAAACCCCCAAAGAACGAGCCATTTTCTATGCTTTACACTTGGAATTCCCTATGACAAATAATGAAGCGAATATGAAGTGTTGATAGAGGGATTGGAAGTTGTGAAGGAACTCAAAATAAAATCCATTTACATCTACAACGACTCTCAACTGGACGTCTGCAAGGTAAAAGGTGAATACCAGGCTCGAGGGGAGAACCTTTGCCCTAAATATATCTAAAGTACAATAGTTGCTGAACAGCATCGAACATTACACCATAACTCATATCCTAAGGGAGCAAAACACGAAGGCAAACTGCTTAGCTAAACTGGCCGGCTTCGGAGAAGTTCAGTCATTGGGACCAGTCCCGGTTGAGACCTTGACCAATCTAAGTATAAGCAAAATGGATATCAATTGAATTTTTGAAACCACCGTTGAACCAGAAATGTGGATGACGCCAATCAAAGACTACTTCCTTACAAGAACTCTTCCCGTAAATAGGAACTAGTGGAAAAATCTTCTCCTTAACGCACCACGATTTATAATACAAGATGGGATACTCTAACGAAGAAAGTTCTTTACCCCCTTACCCAGATGTGTGACCAACGATGAAGCTCAACAGATCCTGAAAGAAGTCGACCGCAGAGACCATACCGAGGGGCAAACCCTTGCAAAGAAAATCCTTCGGTATGGATATTTCCAACGAACGGTAAATTGCAATGCAGTAGATTACACTAGACGGTGCGATAGATGCCAAAGATTCAGCAAAATCAAAAGAACTCGCTCAACCAAACTAACGTAGATGGTCGGCCCATGACAGTTTGCAATATGGGTAATCGATCTGAATGGCGTATTGTCAATAGCTAAAGGAGGGGCTAAATAAGCCATAGTTGTCGTTGACTATTTCGCAAAATGGGTCAATGCGGAACCGTTGGCTACCATTACCAAAAAATAGTCATTAATTTTGTTGCTAAAAACATTATTTGCAGGGTTGGTGATCATCACCGATAACGGAACCTAATTCGAAAGCACCGAGTTCAGAGACTTTTGCGAACGCTTTTGAATTGACAAGAGATTTTGTACGGTCACTCATCCATAAGAAAACGGGAACCTAGAAGCAGTAAACAAGATGATCAAGTGCATCATCAAAAAGCGGTTAGCAAAGGCTAAGGGAATTGGGTCGACGAACTTTCGCTTGCACTATGGGCTTATAGAACAACGCACAAAGCATCAACTGGGCATACTCCGTTCGTCTTGGCATATGGTTCAGAAGCAATGATCTCCATTGAACTAGAAGTCCCCTTTCATCGAAGGCAGAATTTTAATCAAAGGAAAAATGAGAAGCTCCTACTCGAGTCCTTTGATATGATTAACGAGAAGAGAGAAGAAGCCGAGTTGAGGACCGCTGCTCACCAAAAAAATTGCACAGTACTTCAATTCCAAAGTTCACAACCAAACGTTCAAAGTGGGAGACCTTGTCCTCAAACAAATTTATCATGTACTGGGAACCTTTGGACCAAACTGGGAAGGGCCATATGTGATCAATCAAAAGCAAGGAAATGGAACTTTCAAATTCCCAACCGTTGAAGGAATTCAAATTCCCCGAGCATTGAACAGCGAATCGTTGTGCCGTTACTTTATCTAAAGCTATCTTATGTAATTTCTATTTTTCAGCAAATAAACCATCCGAGAATGCCGGAGGCATTGTAAATAGGTAGAACTTGCTCTACTTTTCTTAATGAAATTGCTTTACTTTCTGAACCAATAAAATTGCATTCATAAATGTAACCTGTTGAGTCGACGGGGTCAAATCGCCTCAAAACCATTTAATCGCGGTTTGAGATTGTGGAATCATGCTCAAGTACGCCCCACTTACCTACCTGGTCGACGGAAGCAAATCAACTCAAACTGTTGGATCGGCGGAACCCGATCCCCGCCTTCTAAGAACCGGTGTTGCTCCGGCAGCACTGGGAAGATCCAATCAAAGTCACGCATCCCATATGCTGTGCATTACCTTTTGAGACGTAGAATCACGCTGTCAAAGCATAAGCTCCTTACGTTTCCCAAACATTGGTAATGTCAAGAAGTTCCGAACAATTCCGGATCAATGGGTCATATCAATCCCAAAAGTCATGCATCCCGTAAGCCTGCACACTCTCAAAAGCTGCGCATTTCATAAGGCGTGCATAATCTTGAGTACCAGTATAGCCCCGGCGATCCCGGGAGACTCATCCATTGTTGGAATAATAAGAATCGTCCCACTCCCACTATTGGGAGCAACGGGTATGAATCCAATAATTTCAAACTACTATGAGTCAGCAGAAGATTCTAATTATTGACTGACAATAAATCTAAAATCATGCCGTACAAGTCAAAAGTTCTAGAAGATAGGAACCACAAAATAGGCCCGATTACATACATCCAAAAATCATTCGAATCAGCTGGTCATTTTTCAAGTCTTCAAAGTAAATAGTCCCATGAACTGAGGGCACACAAGGGCACACAACAATACTCAAATAAAAATACTCAAAACAAAAAAACTTCATACTTCTGTTACTCCAAGCATAGAATTTTAGTGGTAATCACAGGACTGGATGAAATAAAATTGCTGTAAATGAAATTGACATAAGTGCATGAAACGTAGATAAGTAGATAGGCAAAGTTACAATCAAAATGTCAACATCATATTACTTATAATGTTTTCTGTACAAAATCAAAATGTGGAGGCCATACTCACAAATATCAGCTAACAAAAAGGAAAAATACAAATGCTACAATGATTAAAGCAATAAGTGCAGACTCTACACTTAAAAAAACACATATTAAACAAAACAAAATGTCTCAAAAAAATTGGCCGCACTCTTATCCGAACCTGTCAACACCTCTTTCCACCGCTCCTCTACCCACCTTTAGTTGGAGATATCCGCTTCCCCTTAGAATCCCGGCTGGTGTTAGTGTCACTGCCTGTAATATCAACTGTCTCCTCAGTGTCGGCTTCTCCTCCCTGCTCTCCGACCTTCTTGGAAGACTCCCATTTTTCCTTACGAGGGTTCCCCAAAGATTTTATCGCTTCAACCTTTTCCGTCTTAATGGCAACTAGTCGTTGTTTAGATTTATGCAACTGTTCAGTCCGGTCCTCCTGCTTTCGAGCTTCAACTTCCATGAAGTCACCCTCTAGAGAAACGGAAGGGTCGAATAGACCATGCAATGCAGCGATTTTCTCAGATTCCATCCCCGTTTGTGAACCAAACACAAACGTAGCGATCAAAGAAGCTACGGAGAAAAGCATCAAGGCGGTTAAAATAGCGATGAGCCCCAGCATTGAGGAAACAAGCGGATTAGTACGTAAAGAAGACAGACCTATATGATCAAAAATGAAAGCGTAAAGTTCATCTTATTCTTGTGGTGTGAGCAGAAAATTCTCAAACTCGAGGAAAACAAGAGGGTTACCCGCATAAGAGGAATGACCGAGAATGTCGATCTCATATTCCTCGCCTTCTCCTTCTTTTGATGGATTCATGATCTTTGGAGAAGTTTCGGCCCCAGAACTTGCCAATTGATCGTGAAGCTACCTTAATGATTCGCTGGGCCCGGAAACGAGGGGTTCCGGCAACGTTTTGGCTATTGAAGTTATAGCAGCATTGCAGCCTCCCGTTTCTTCTTAATTCGCAGGACCTCTCGACCCTCTATCAGTGCGCTCTTTGATTACTCATTAAGGTAAGAAACATCCAACTCTCTCTTAGTATAGGCATCCCCGTTCTCTTAGATACGGGCAGAATTTCCACCCAAACCAAGGCAAGAGTGTGTTGGAACTTGGGGCCCAAATAGCTAAGGCTCCCCTGATGCAATAGGGAGTTAACATAGAAATTTATGATGGTATCGTCCATCTTCTCTATATTCTTTTTGAAAGTGTCCTGTAGCTCCAAATAATCCACTATAACAGCAGCCTTCTCACATTCAACACGAGTTTTGTCGGCACTAAGTTGTAGAACTCTTTCTTGGAGCGAGGAAATCGTCTTGGCTTGATCGGAAATGCTCTTATCATGAGACTTCACGATCTCCGTAGATTCCATAACTGTTTTGTTATGTTGTTCAACATTCTTGTTGTGATCAACAATAGTCTTCTTCTGGACTTCAATAATCATGTCATGAGCTTCGAGTTCCTCTTTCAACTTAACTCCGTCCGCATGAGCCTTCTTGATTTCATCTCGAAATATAATCTCTATTTTCGCATGGGCCTCCTTCAGCTCCTTATGTAAGCTGGCACTATTCTTACTCTCTTAGAATGTCATGTCCCTCTCTTGTATCAGTCGTTCAATTCTGGTGTCAAGTTCTGCTAATGCCCTCTCGAGGTTGTTTCTTCGATTCCAAGGAGAGGATCTCTTGATAATTATTACGGTTCGTGTCGACCAGCTACTTGCATAACTTTTCCCATCCCCTAGCTTGCTCTGAATCACTTAGGATCGCCTGAAGGTGGGGCATATAGGAATCTTTATGGACTGGGCGAAGGTTGTGGTCAAACTTAACTCCCTTTAAAATCCACCCAGGGAGCACAGCTTCGAGTCTAGAGGGACCGACCGAAAGAACGTACCTCCTGTGAGGGCATGATGAACTAGAAGCGGGCACCACATGGGTTGATGGGGGCTTGAGATGAAGATGGAGCTTGAATGGAAGAAACCAAAAATTCAAGACCGATAGAAATTGAGGCCAGGGCAAAGGCCTGATTCTTAGAAGAATAAGAACCAAGATCAACCTTTGACTTCTTGGACGGTTCCTCTTAGTCATCAGGGGTTTTTCTCTCCTCGTCACTACTTTTATATGTCTAACCCCATTCTTTTCATTATGACGACAAGCTTTGACCTCCAAGCCTTTTCTCCTTTTCCATTCCTCTTCGGTCCCACGGGGCTGATGGCGGCTTGTAGACCATTTTGACTAACATTGCAAATCAATGAATTGCTCAAGATCGTCTTAAAGTCCATGGCCTCTCATGGTACCTCACATGAAGAATAAATAAAGAGCTTTAGCAATGAGAAATAGGCCTAAATAATGCATGTGCAAGTGAATGCGACCCTAGTGAAATGTGTAATATGTCTCGGGGGGCCTAAAAGGACGTATCAAACTAGATCGCAAGCCATTGTAGTAGAAATCAGGATGACTCTTGGCACAATATGACTCGAGCGAGGATATGTCCCTTCGAATCCAAAATCTTCCCTTATAAGTTCATCAATATCCATGTAAACGTTGCTCAAATCCCTAAATTCTATGCTGGCATCTTTAATTGGGGAATCCTGACATCACTCAGCTACTGGGGGAGCATCTTTATTTCAGATCTCTCGGGAAGGCGAGTCCGGGAGAACATCATTCATGCTTGGAGTCTCGTCACATGATTCAGAGTCTCAATCACCGGATCCTACATCGAAATCATCATCACTTGGAGGAGGAATCATGGCTACTACTACTCTCAACTTCACCCTCATCTTTTTCTATTGCTACTGCAGCCTTGCCCTATTGCTGCATGAACTCTTCTTCCCCTTCCTCTGGAATTGAGGGCATTCTGGCTGGATAGTTGGCTTTAGTCATAACATCCCTTCCCTCATGAGTTTCTTCAGTTCACTCGTCAGAGAAGCTTTCCTTTTGTTGAAAAACACCCTCTTCAGTGCCATGTGATAAAGAAGTGGAGCGTGTTCGTATTTTAGAACGAGAAAGAGATAGGACTTTAGCTGCTACGGTAGATCTCCCAGGATGCAATAATCCATACCGGGTTTTCATCCATTGGCAAAATTTTAACCGATCTTTCCCTAGCATCTACGGCCTTCAGGGTTTGGATAATAAGTCAAGTGATAGGTCTTTATTCGGCTTTGGAATAACTGTGAGAAGTATTTGACATGTTAGAAATCCCAAAGCGATGTATCGAAACTCAATAAATAAGCAGAGAACTTATCCCCTGTTGTCCAAGGGCGGTTGAACCGTAGGGACATCAAATAAAGACGTACTAAGTCTTGAATTGAGACAAATTATTGAAACTGTAGCACGATCTTGCAATTCCATTGGGCCTCGATGACAACAAGGGATAACCATTCGTCTCACCTCTTAAACAAGAGAAAATAGCTCAACTCATCGAAACTCAGGGCACGATTACATGTCTGCATAAACAAAACGTGAAGGCAAGTTAGGATTGCATATCCGTTAGGATGAACTTGGAAGGGGGAAATTCCCAAGTTTGAAAGTGTTTCTTTCAAGAAGTCATTGAAGGAAGGAATTTCTCCTTTTAAGCACGTGTACCGATTCTTCTCCAAAAGGCGCATATCGTCCTTCGAAATGTCATGTTGCAAGCAAACGTTATGCAGAATCTTAACAAAGTTTACAAAGAAAGTACTCTCCAGTGGATTAAGTAGAACTTCGAAATTTGGAGGAGTGCAGTCTACAATCAGGCCAACCAGAACTAGTTGACCATATTCAGCTCGCGAAGCAGAAGAGGAAGGAATGACGGATGATGATTCAGCTTTTGAAAGTGCTAGACTTCCTCCGCTGGACTTACGGCGAGGAGATGGATAGTTCAATCTATACAACAGAACTTGTGTTCAAAGCAGTCAAGTACTTCTATCTTTATCTAAAAATTCCCCATCAACACTTGAAATCGAAAGGAATATCGATTTACACCGATACATCAGATTTCAAGTATATACCGGGGAAAGTGGAGTAAGTTATCAATGTGGGGTGAGCTCGGTGTCCTGAACACTATAAATGCTCTATCCCGTGTAGATAGCTCGCTCATAGTAAAGAATGAAAATGGCTTTTCGTATCACTTTTTGAAATTTTTTCTTCTACACATATGCGTTATTGATCAACGATTGATAACGGATCCATTGTTCGAAGCGACTTAGAAAGCTCTTCTCAGTTCAGGTACATCGAGTGTGCAAAAAGGAGACCAATTCGAACACTCCAGAAGGCGATAACAACATTATCTGCATGCGAGAGCTATCCAAAGCCATTATTCCCCTCTGGAAGGATTAAAACCAATTCGCGATACGTCGTGTTGTATCAACAATGTAACTTAGTACAAGTCAATTTTGATTTTGTGGACGAAGACGGCAAAAAATGTCAAGCACTAGGGCAAGTCCCACGTGTTGTTCCATGAAGAACTCAAGACTTGATTTACTATATTCTTCCACAAAATCACAATCAACTCGGATTTTCTATGACAATCATCACCGATACAACCCCATCGTCGAATTGCTAAACAAATGCTAGAATGAGCATCACCCATCTTCAATCAAGAATCATAGGGCAAGGATGAACGATTTTTTCGACAGCAGCGGTCCAAAGGAAGAAGGTCTATGGTGATCCAAATCAATGGAGTCTCAGGTGATGATGACTAGCCAAAGGTAATGGAGAACTTCAGAGTGGTCAACGAGAGGAAACTTCGACAGTGGATGATTGGCGACAGCGATAGAACGAATGAATCTAGGGTTAGATGAATTTAGGTCGGTTAGTGATGCAAATGGCTCGAGTCATGGCATGAAGGTAGATGGGAAGAAATGGTCAACTCATTAAATTAAATAGGAGATTGGATGGAAAAAACCACCACGTCATTGGATTGCTAGTGATCCATGGACTATGGATCACTAGCGACCCATGAAATTGCATTTGATCTCCCCCAAATTATAGAAGCATGATCCACATATTATTAGCTAGCATCTTGAAAGTTATGGGATAAAATTGATTTGTGATAACAAGCAATGACAATCCACGTCAAAACTCAATAAGCATTTGAACAGCCGAAGCCAAGTTCGCGTGATGGCCTTAACAAGATCACTTGAACCTCAATAAGTAGGAACTCAAAGGTAGTTACTTCCAAAGCGTGCCATGTTTCCAACGAAGGCAAACTTTGGAGGGCAAATGTTATTCGGGTTTTTAACCCAGCAGAATTCAAAGGAAGTCGGAATAGCTTCGTCAAGTCAGAGCAGCTCAAGAGCCAACCAAAAGGACTAGAAGAACCAACCAAGAAGGACCAGAGAAAAAGATCGTGATAACACACTAAGGTGATGGATCGCTAGCGATCCATAATGTTCGCTTGTGGGTCAATCAACCCTCTTGCATCTTGATCCAATAGGCATTCAAAGAATGATGGCTAAGTTTGATGGAATTCCAAGCTAATTAAATCGAGAAGCAAGTATTGGTCTAATTCAATCAACAGTCCAATGCAACCAGTGTGTGGATCATCATCAAAACAAGGCAACATGCTATGAAATTACATGGAGAACACTAATACGAGACAACAGAGGAAATCCAAAAGACAAAGTCCAAAAATCCACTAAGTACATTGACCGCTAGCGACCCATGCACTATGGGTCGCTAGCGATCCATATGATTTTGCCAGATTGCCCTGAAGTTTAAAGAAGAGGATGAAGGAAAGCATCACAAGCAGCTGAATCATCAGGGACCCATCAAATTGATTCGGCTCACTTTGAAACTTTCAGTGCACCTTCTTATGTTCATTTGCAAGCATCTGGCAAGTCAGCCTAGCCCAATAGCTCTCCAACCCTTATAAATACAATCCTACCTGCAACATAAACTGGATCTTTTGGACTGGCTACTGAAACACTGCAGAAACTACTCTTCATTCTTCTTCTCCCACACAACGGTCATCTACGGGGTTCATTGTGATTCTTCAGGGTTCACTGTGATTCTCCAGTGAACTGTAGCATTAGTGGCTTGATCCTATTTACATAATTCAATTGCGCTATAACCAGATTCAGCTTATAATAGCAGTCAGTCAATAAGAAAAGTTATAAAGTGGACGTAGGCTTCGTTAAGAGCCGAACACTATAAAAATTTCTTGTCTCTTTTACTTTATCTGCAAGTTTATACTTCTTATCTCTATTCTATTTGCCTTGATAAACAGGGATGGTGCTTTCACACTCAATCCAGGATGATGATCCACTTTGTAGGTTAACAATTAATGTTTCATATATATCAACTAATTTACAATAATTATAAATCAATTAAATCGTGTGGTATTTTAGAGTATTCAACAATACGATTATGTGAATCAAATGTGCAGATTCTTTCAGCGATAAATAATGAACGATTCGATTATTAACATTCAAATGTCACCTTAGCTATTACTGCTACGTTTTTACCGAATTGATCACCTACATATATCTTCAGTAAAATCCAATTTCACTATTATAAGCAGAATACTTTAGTAATGATTATTTACACCAATTCTCTTCGTCAATTCTATATCACATCAGGATTTGATATTTAGTTTTGCTTAAAATTCCGATATTGTCCACATTCATCTTGATTAGTTCAAACACAAGCTAATTATTAGTCGTACTATTTTAGCCGGAGTCTTTGATTTTTGGTTGACTATAGTTGATCGGGATACCAACCTCATATAACCGAACAAATGCATTCTCTACCGAGTAGTGTTTCACTTCCAATGCTTCAACTCAGACCCAACAATAGTTGTTCAACATGAGCCATTCCATGATGTAATTATAATCAAAGTGGAGTGCTCATACTCAAGTTCCATAGTATTCTCGATATTAAAACCAGGATAGTTGGATGCGGGTTAAGTAGAAGATAGATTTTAAAAAAAATCCATTTTGATCTTAGTTAAATTTATGAAGCATACATGGATTTTAGATCCAATCTGAAATATTTTAAACACAGTCTTCCTTTTATTTAATATGTTTAATTCTTTATTTAAATTTAAATATATGTGTGTATTAAATACACCCATGTGTTTAATTTACTAGTTAAAGTTCATTTAGAGAAGGAAACCTTTCGTTACGCTCTCTAAAACTTATGCAATTAATTAAGGGAAGATTTTAATCTAATTGGAGAAAGAAACCTTCCATTTTTTCTCTATTTAATTAAATTGATTGATTTATTAAATGTCATTAATGTGCAATTCATATATAGCATAAATTCTTAGTATATCCAAATATGCTCTAGTGTATGTTGTGTAAGTGCAACATATAAGAAGTGTACATAGTTAATGTAACCATATGAAGGCGCTGAAATTTATACCACAATAGACCCATTTATCATTCACATCTACCTTTATCGTCTAGGATCATGAACTGAAAGACATACATAATAAAAGGCATACAATTAATTGCATACACACATATGCAAAAGAGTGTGCGTGTGCGTGTGTGTATTACATTTCTCAAGCTTATATAATTTAAAATCTAAAATTATAATTAATAAATTAACCTTCAATTAGGGAAATACTTGAAATCAAAAATTACGATAATGTGTAAAATCCATCTTATTAATTTTAACTGGGCAGTACATAAATGTTTCCATTAAAATAAAATAGCATATGATGTTTTAGATTTTAAATTAGCTTATTTATATAGATATGTAATTATAATATATGTGTATAGACTTATTAGAACCAAAACTAACAATTTGAAACAAATATTTAATTATGAAAGGGAAAAGATGGATATTAATGTCACTCAATAATTTAAATTTAGAAAGAAAATAGGATTTTTGGATTTTACACAAAAGTCCATACATGAATTCAAAAATTGTTTCCATATTTTCTTATTGAAAACTAAAACAATTGCATTCAAAACATCGAAAAGTAAAAAAATTGTTTGCAATATAGACATAAATAAATAAGATATATAAATAGCTTAAAATTATAAAGATGATTTCCAATCAAAATAGTTTTTTTAAAACAACAAATTGAAAAACAATAAGGATCTGAACACCTTAGGCATGTGTAAATTCATGATAAGTGTATTCCCATCAAAACAATATAAAGAATCATTGGAACTGGGTTTGCATGCAGTAGGTTAAATGGGTGAATTTCATTTTTTTTACAATTTTGGATCTTATTTGTAACGACTTACCTTTTCGACCCCTGTACTCGACACTAATACATCTACGATATTCACATGCCGAGCATCCAAATGCGAAAAAGGCAAATTATTAGGTTAAAATTAAAAAAAAAATAGAACAAGAAAGAGAGGGAGAACAACATTAGAATTTCACTAGCCGAACGATAATATATAATATCAAAAGAACAGTACCAAGGTTTACTTTGATATAGAAATTTCAAAGTTATA
This sequence comes from Allium cepa, assembly GCA_030765085.1. Taxonomy (NCBI): domain Eukaryota; kingdom Viridiplantae; phylum Streptophyta; class Magnoliopsida; order Asparagales; family Amaryllidaceae; genus Allium; species Allium cepa. Next base: position 52,341,817 of record CM060930.1, on the reverse strand, counting down.
AAATCTAAGTACTATCATTAGCCCGGACTGTTGTACAATATAGTAATGCAGTAGAAATAGGAATACTACGGTTGGTGTAACGTACAGCTCGTCTTCTCAAGTTCCAAAGAACATCAACAAAAACTTGCCTTTCTCAAACTACTCGAAAGAGTACACGAGGAATTTTGGAAAAACAAAAACAAAGCATTAGACATAAGTCTAGTATGAGAAACACAAGAAATATGCGGCCAACATATAACAATACTTTTAAGACTGCATGGAATGCCATAATGGCTATCCCCTCAAAAGAAACAACATCTAATAAGTACATAAGGTGATATAATAGATAATGTCCAGGGTTTAGAATATAAATCAGGAAATAGCTGTAACGGTTACATTGGTTATGTTCAACATCATATTGGCGGGTTACACATAAAATTGATAAGGAACATTCGCATAATGGATTTTCCATGGAGATCTCTCCGATGGAGCCAGATCCAATCCCCTACACAAACGTCAAATAATACCTTCCGAGCGTCGTATATCTCTAGATAAAATATGCTATTAAGGTGAACACAACTGGCCCATCGCTTGAATACATTTATAAACCACGTGGAATCAAGTACCAACAACTCTTGTGTATAAAATATCGATAAGCATACTCTAGATATGGAGTTCATATACCCTTATGAGTCAGATAAACTTGAGATTGTAAGGCCTTCTCTATTTTTAGCCATTTCCGATGTTGGCGTTAGATTTGGCACCTGTCATAGGATTCTCCATCACTCGAAAAGAACATGAATCCCCAACTGGATTCCCCTCTCCCGAACAGATCTTGAAACCACACATGGATTCGAGAAACTCGAACATATCCACTTCCAAGAGATAGCACACATATCCCAGTCTCGAAGTGGTTAACGATAAGTAAAACATTTACCGATCCTGGTCTCTTCATGATTGAATCCTTGAATTTGATCAGTCAATAGTAAGGAGTATGATCGCATATCGAAATCAAGTCACGTATACTTGTTAAGTTTTCTACATTTTCATCTCACACTATCCCTCGGTTAAGAGTAAAGCCGGTAAGTTAGAGCTCTATTGTGCATATTCCTACTCGAACATCCATCTTAACTTCCACAGATAAACAAGCCTACTACATTGGCTAATGCTAAGTATGCGACTACATGTTTTCCATGCGCGATCAAATCGTACAAAGCACGATCAAGTCGTACAAAGCATGATTAAGTCACGTAAGGGACTTCTAATCCCCTTATTGATTAATTCATCTTTTATTTATCAAAACCTCTTTTATTAATAAAACTTCTTTTATCTAATAAAACACCATTTATGAATTTCTACCATTCATCTGTACTCTTATCAATGTTTCAAAAAGTATTCATATACTTATCTCAAATGGTATAAGTATATTTACAAATCGTTAACATGATTTCTTAATTTAAAACTTTGTTTTTTCTATCTTTTTCCAAATGATTCCTTACTTATAATTTCCTTCAAAATATCTGTGGTAACCCAGATTTTTGGGCATTGGATAATTAGATAATTATCTAATTTAACTATTGAAAAATACTGATTTATAGACTGAACAAATAAATCTGATAATAAATATTTATATCCGGATAAATATTTATTTGATAATCTCCTAATATAATTATTTAAAATTTATAAATTATTCTTTTAAAAACAAATAATAATGATTGTTTACATATATACATATATATATAAACAAATAGATTTTAAATAGAATTATTATTTACAAATTGAATTTTTGTTTGTTTATATATATATCTATATATATTTGAGTTGATTTTAAATTTGATTTTAAATTGAATTTGAATTTGAATTTGCATTGGAAATTCAAAAGATAAGTATCTTAAAATATTTTGGATTTAAAAAATATATTATATATGATTTTATTAGAATATAATTGGTTTTATATTATTTTCTTCAAAAGATTTTATTTGTACTAGTATGGGCCCGTGCTTTGCACACGGGCTGTTTGTATTATTGTATGCATTGATGTTTTGTTTAAACGCAAACATGTAAATGGAAAGCAAGGGTATTTTTGTAATTTCAATAAGACACTGAGTAAATTAGTTGAACGAATTTTCTTTATTAGTAGTAGAGATAAATTTAGAAAAGTATTTAATAATTAGGAAATTTAATATAAAAGCATATAAACCATTTTAAAATTTATTAAAAATGCATAATGACAAGTATTAGTTTATGAATCATCTTAATAACAAGTGTAATGAGATTACATTATATAAATGACAAATGTTAAGGAATTTAACAAGTGTCGCCAATTTATTTTTATTTTCTTTTATTTTTAATAAATCATAATTAAGCCTATATAAACATATATCTCATCCCTTCACTTCCTTTTCCTATCTTCATTATACAAACTCAAGAAAAAAAACCTGTAAAACATTATTCAAACCACAAGCAAATCATAATCCTAAAGCCTGTTAATATTCAAACCTGAAAAATCAAAAGCCTGTAATAAAATTTCTCAAACAAGTAATCTTTTCAAAAGCAATCACCAAAGCAAATCAAGCTTCCAACTAAATCAAAGTCTCAAAGCTAAATCTTCTCAACAAAAGTGATTTCCAGTTCATAATCAAAGTTCAAGCTAGATCATTTCAACAACCAGTTTTCCAGTTTCAAAAATCATCTCAGTTTTCAAGCATTTGCAAGTTCCGGTTCCAGAACGTCTTTTTGTTCATCTTTTAACTGGTGACTACACTAAGCCTTCAATATGTTTAGAATCTTGTTGCATGCAGTGAAATTTCGATTAAAATTAGTAATAATTATTGCAAGGATGGATTAAAGTGTTTGCAAGTATATAGATATGATTTATTCTGTGCATGTCTGAATAATATGTGTACAAATGCTTCTGTTGTATAACGGGCTCATGAACATCTAAATTAAATTCGCATCTCTCCATTTAAACAAATTTATGCTATGAGCTTTAAAGGAAGGTGATTATATGGATGCAATATCATATATTAAAATATATCCAAGTGTATATGTTGTATAATGATTGATGGAGAAGATTAATTCAAGTCAAAAATTTAATTTTTGAAATTCCAAGATTTGATTATATAGCCTAAATCATACTGGAATATGATGATTTTTTACGGTAATTTAGTGATTTTTATGCGTGTGGTTGTTGAGATATTGCAAGTTGATCGAAAAAGGGAATATCGTCGATTTTCGACGATCGAAGGAAGCTTGAGTGTCATAATTGAGGCTGGAGGAAGCTGATGTGATGAGGGTCATCGGAAAAATGATCACAAAGGTTTCTTATCATCGTGGAGGAGGTGCTGTGGCGTTATAGGGTTTAATGCCCTATTCGGTTTGTCTGTGTTATCAAGTCAATTTCTCAAGTGTGGGTGCGTCGGACTGGATCGAGGTGTGGGGAATCGAGGCACGGGCCGGCGGCAATGTTTTGGTCGTAACCGCAGGGTCTTAGGTCACCATGGAAGGCGGTGCGGGCTTGTTTTCCTCGATCAGTTCAAGTTCCTAAGGTGTCGATTAGCTAAATTTTGAGTTTCGATGAGATTAACAATTCAAGGTGGTCGGAGCGTGTGAGTACGTCGTCGATGACTGGCGAGTGATCTCAGCAACGTCCAGTGATGATCGGAGTGACCGTGCACATGCACGTGTGCACACACATGTCTGGGTTGAGGTTTGATTTGGGGGAGACGATGTTTTTCTCGGGTCTGGTTCGAGTATGTTTGGTTGTTTCCTCGAAGTGGTGAGATGACGCGTGTGACTCGGGGAAATTATGGGTAGGACTCGGGGAAAATAGGTGTGGTCTCGGTTTGCTTGTTGTTAGTTAATCCAGTTTTTAAAAGCTTATCAAAATGTGAAAGTTTCAAAGAAAAATGTAAACCAAGTTCTTAAACGAAGTATTAGCAAGTTTTAAGCGTGTTTCCAAAGTTTAAAATATTTCCAAATTGTTTGTTTAAAGTAATTATATAATAGGTTAAACCCTATATACTTGTAAAGGTGAATTAAATGATGTAATTAAATAAAGTATAAATTATTTAGTGTATTAAGGATGGTGAATTGATTTTTGTAATCAGGGACTAGTTAATTAATTTAATTATTTAGATAATTAATTAAAATTAATTAATTTGTGTAATCAATTTAAAAAATTGATTTATTAATGTGATTAATTATTAAGTTATTAATTAAAAGATGATTAATTTATTAAAGGTTAATCACTTAATGAAATCGATTAATGATAATTACTTGATGAAAGTAATTAAAGGATAATTGCTTAATGTCATTAATTAAGTAGGGTGATTAATGAGCGATTACTAAATGTGATTTATTTAATGATACTTACTTAATGGAAGTAATTGAGGATTAATTCTTAGTGTAATTAGTTAAAGTAGGGATTAATTAAGGAAATTAATTAAAGGGTTAGTTAATTAATGAATATGATTAATTAAAGGATAATTAATCAATGTAAGTGATTATAGAATAATTAATTAGAGTAATTAATTAAGGATCGATGTAATAAATTATTGTTAATTAATGGGAGTAATTGAAGGTTAATTAATGTGAATGGTTGAAGGTTAATTAATTTATGTAATTACTTAAATGCTACTTACTTAATGTAATTAAGATGATAATTAAGGATGATTAATTAATTGGTTTGTAATAATTAATGCCGAGTGAGCAAGATTTAAAGATGATTGAAGTAATTAATTTAATTTATTTAAATTAATTAAAAATGGTGTGACGAATTAATCTTTGTTATAGATGATTGAGGTATATTGAATGACTTAGATTATTTTTTATCCCCGATATGCGATTGTGATGCTTTGTGATATGAGACACTTGGGTTGAACTGTGATACTTGGAGTATCTATCTGAGGAATTGTGTATGAATGTGAAGTCCTGAATATAAACTAAATTGTTTAAATGTAATCAATTTGGCTTAAAGAATAGCATTGGGATTGAAGAGACCGAGGTTGGGTATTAGTAAATACTCAAAACCACTTCGATTTGGGAATCTGCAATGATTCTTTGTAGTTTTTATATATGAAATCAATAGGCTGGAATGGAATAATTTAAGTGAACTGGACATTGAAACTATATAGTGATTCTTGGAATTGATTTATGAAATAAGTATGGATTTAACAAGTAAGAACTCGTACTGAAGCACGAGTTACCCCGGGTTTTAAATAGTTTCATGTCTTGGTATTTTATGTTAAATGGGTTTACTCACACTGGTTTCCAGCCTGACCCCGGTATTACTTTCATATAATGCTCGGGTCAGACCGAGTATTACAACATTTCAGGTTAGGGCATTCTGGAGCTCAGGAGGCAAGCTGGATGGTAGGAACATACGGAGTTTACCGCTATGTATTCGTGATTGTTGTGATATTAGTCTGAGACAGGTTGATATAATTGTCTAGTCTATTTGTAAATGGTTGTAAAACTCTGATGTATTGTCGTAATAGTAACAATTACAGCTTTTTTGTATAAATGCTGTTATGTGATATTATATTTTGATCCGCTGCGAATGTGAGATGCTGTTGTTTCTATTCTTCTCCTGTCTTCTTCTTCTTTCTTCAACAATCTGAAATTTTCAGTGTTCGATTGCGCGACACTTCTACAGCGAACATATTAGCGTCGACGACTCGAGGTCGAAATTTTAGGTTTGTTATATTTGGTATTAGAGTAAAAGTTTAAGCGAGAACCTTTGCTCTAGTGGGTTTACTCATTAAGGATAGGCCCAATAGTACCCTAGAATGAGTTGAGTGTAGTATATATGAGGGCATATTTGTTATTTTCTTATAAAATGATTTTTATATAAGTTTATCTTTTGATATATAAATAATTTTTCTAATTATTAAATATATATAAAAATCGGTTGATGATTATTGGAATAAAATAAAATAATGAGAATTAAGTGGTAATAGTAATACGACCAAATTGAAATTGAATGAAGATAAGTTTGAAATGGATCCAAATTGAAACTAAAATCCTAAATTTGTATAAGTGTTTTCATAATAAGATAATAATGAATTAGTATCCAGATATGATAATCTTGGTTATTATCATAAATGGTTGTTGTGTTTAATAATGAAATACTCGTTAATGAGAAGCAAAAATGAAATGTTTTAAGGAAGTAAACATTTAGGTGAGTATGACTTATAAAGTGGAAATGAAGATGATCTAATTATGATGTTTTAAAATTTAAGTCCGGAATTTGGTATTTGTTTCAAAGTGATAAAAAAATAGCATTATTTACAATGTAATTGAATGAAAAGGGCCTGTTTCAAACAAGAGTTGTTGGAAATTTTAAAAAAAAATTGTCTTGAATTAAAATCAAAGGTGGTTTAAAATTTAAGGTATAACTTGGTGTGCAAAGGAAATAAATATGTATATATGAGGGATATACGTGATACCAAAGATGGTTTTAAATAAACTCAAGTGTTGAGTTTTAAATTCTTCGTTGGAATGTGATGTGAACACCCAAAGTGATAAGTTTTTGAACTTTTAAGTGGGAAGACTATTAATATGAAGTTTAAAATTCGAAATGGAAATTCAAATTGGGTAAAGTTGACTGGATTAAATTGAACTGAATCTAACTTAGGAGAAGTTAAATAAGTTTAGAATGAACAACCTGAATCGGAAATTTCAAGATGAAATTGAGATTTAACTTAGGAAGTTAAATGGTTGATTTGAATTGGGAGTATGTGTGATCTCAAAATGGGTTTGAGATCTGGCAATTGGAAATGGGTTGAGGTAATATACATCTATTACTGAAATAAAACAGAAATAAGATTGAACTTATGAAAAGGGAAATTGCTTTGAACTTAAAGATTAAAGGTTAGGAATGAGCTTGCTGAAAATTAGTTAAGGATTGGTTTCGAAGTTAAAAATGAACAACAAATTAGAATCTGAAGATAAAATTGTTTTTGAACTCTTATTTGAACTTTAAAATAAGTTAAGTAAAGGTAATTTAAAAATGAAAATTTTGAAATTGGACTTAGAATTAAATGATTTAAAAATTTTAAGTTGTTAATTTAAAAATAAAGGTTGGTTTGTTTAAAGGATTAAATTAACATTTAAAATTTAACTCGAATTTATGAAATTCGAGATGGTTTTCAGTTGAGATTTGAATAGAATTAGTTCAAATTGAATTTGATTTGAGTTAATTAAAATTGTGACTGAAGATGGATAAGCATAAAATTCAAATGAAAAATTTGAATTGAATTAATTTGAAATTGAAGTTGAATAAGTTTGAAATTCAAATAGGATTTGAATTTGGAATAGGAACTGAAGTTAATTTAAATTGAATTGAAATTGAATCAATTTAAATGGAAGTGGAAATTGGAAATTGTTTGGAATTGGAGATTGGGAATTGAATAGTTTGGCTCTGAACTATTTTTTTTTAAATTGTTTTAATATAAACTATTTTAAATCTATTTTCCTAGCCATTTACTATACAACCTTTCTTTTTAAAACCCAAACTATTTTATACTTATTTTATAATTATTTTGAAAACTAATTACTATTTTACGACTGTTTTGCAACTATCCAGCTATTTTACAATTATTTGACTATTTTACAACTATTTTATAATCACTTAACTATTCTACTGCTGTTTAGCAACTAATAACTATTTACAACTACTCATCAATTTAAAAAAAATTCAAGCTATTTTCTTAATACAAGTTGGTCAGAGTACAAACTGTTTATAAATGAATATAAATTGAGATTAGAATTGAAGTGTTAACCAAAATGGAAATTGGAAGCAATTGTGGATGAGTGAATAGAATCAAAATGAAGGTGAATAGAAAAGAATATTGATTTAGCTAATAATAAATGAGATAAATACGTAGGATGAACGTATATTATTCTATTTGCATAGTGATTTGGTCCAGATTCGAGCACAGAATTTCGAGATAGTATATCAATTCGAGTAGGGATTTTCACTCGATTTTCGACGGCGAACCCTAGATATGGATTTTTGGTTGATTCTAGGAATTCTCTATCATAGTTATGACTATGAAACGAGAATGACGGTTTCTGATCAAGAAACTAGATCTGAGTCCGCACTAGGAAGTCGGGTGGACGATACTAGTTCAGAAGTGAGATTGTGTGATCGAGTGAGCGATCAGATTTGATATTGCGTACGGATGGTATATGTACATCATACGTGCTTGAATGATATTAATATTGAAATTTTGAAAGAAATGAGAAGTGATTTTTGAAATAAAAGTATATTTTGAGAATATATATGAATAAAGGTGGAAGATTGATATCTTTTGAACTTCACTTTTTGAAAATTAAGTGATATGGTTAGTAACTTTATAAGAGAAAATCTAATTTGAGTATTTGATTTGGTATAAATAAAGTTATATAAATATATTTGTTATATATTATAAGCTACCCCCATGATTGAATCTAGAACCAGAAGAAAGGGTTTTTGAAAATATTTAAAGTATAAAAGGGGAGTCTATATAAGTGATCCAAAGATAATTTTCAAGTTTGAAGGGATAAATTAGACACACACACACACACACACACACACACACACACACACATATATATATAAAGGATTTTATGAAAATGATTTTGGGGAAGGCTATGGAACCTATGGATTTGGAAAAGGCTTTTGATTTTTTTGGGAAAAATCAATTTTGAAAATTTGGAAAGTCAAGTTTGGAACTATCGATTTGAGATGTCGATTTTGTGTAAAGGAGTAAATCATAAAGGGTATGATTTGAAAGATACTATAAGTGTATAGCATAAAGTGTTTTGAGATTGGCTCTGGGGAAAAAGGCGCTCCCATTGAAATGAACTTCATTATGAGATCCATAGGGTGGGTCTGCCTTGAGCTCTAAGGGGGAGACTCCAAATTGAATCCTAGGAGGAAGATCGGACAAATTGAAGTTCCTGAAGATTATGTGTTGTGGGTAGCGAAAGTCAAGGGCGCTGATGCCTACAGAGATATTTGGGTTATGCTGTAACTACAGTGTGACTCGATGTCACTTCGATCTACTGTGGACCATAGTGGAAGCCATGTGTGCTGTGAGAGCCAACAGTCTACGTTTGATTTTGCCGTGATGGCAACGTAACATCGGTAGACAGCGACCTATGGTGACATAGTGAAAGTTGAGATGCCGTGAGAGCCTAAAGCTACATTGGGACTTGACTAATGTAGTCTTCGACCTATGTGGGAGTGGTGAAGTTTCGTTTGGCTGCGAAAATTGAGGGCGCTAATGCCTACAGTTACATGGACTTTTGTCGCGATGACAACATAACTCGGGATGTAACTGCGATCTGTGGTGGGTTCCAAGGCGAAATCGAGGGGCGCGGAATGCCTACAGTTATCTATCGATTTTGCCAGGATGGCAACGTAACCATCGGGTTAACTACGACCATGGAGGGGGTGATGATTTCCAGAGCATTCTCATCATAGATATTTCCTCTATTTTAAAAATGTTTTCTATATTTTCATAAAGTTTTCAAAAATGTTTTCCAAGTATTCTCACTGGGTGTTGAAAAAGGGTCTGCTAAGTACTTATAGATTTTCAGTCCTACGCTTGATCAGCGTATGACCGAACTCCTGCGAGAACAAGCATAGACTGGTTGAGACATCAAGTTATAAAAAGTATAAAAACTATTTTATAATATCATGTGGATTTTAAAAGTGTTTTAAAAATGTTCAAAGAATAAATTATCTGATTTTAAATTATTGAATAAATTCTGGCTTTATTCCTTTTCGAGGATGAAAAGATTTAAAGGGGGGAGGAATGTGATAACCCGGATTTTTGGGCATTAGATAATTGGATAATTGTCTAATATAACTATTGAAAAATACTGATTTATAGATTGAAAAAATAAATCTGATAACGAATATTTATATCTGGATAAATATTTATTTGATAATCTCCTAATATAATTACTTAAAATTTATAAATTATTCTTTAAAAACAAATAATAATGATTGTTTATATATATAGATATAAATAGATTTTAAATAGAATTATTGTTTACAAATTGAATTTGTGTTTGTTTAAATATATATATATATATATATTGAGTTGATTTTAATTTGGATTTGAATTTGAATTGGAAATTCAAAAGATAAACATCTTAAAATATTTTGGATTTAAAAATATATTATATATGATTTTATTTAAAATATAATTGGTTTTATATTATTTTCTTCAAAAAAATTTATTTATATAAATTTAGAAAAGTATTTGTTAATTAGGAAATTTAATATAAAAGCTTATAAACCATTTTGAAATTTATTAAAAATGCATAATGACAAGTGTTAGTTTATAGATCATCTTAATAACAAGTGTAATGAGATTAAATTATATAAATGACAAATGTTAAGGAATTTAACAAGTGTCACCAATTTATTTTTATTTTCTTTTATTATTAATAAATCCTAATTAAGACTATATAAACATATATCTTATGTAACGACCCGTATTTTTACGGATCGAAGAATCGTAGAACTGTTGTCATTAGGTTGATAGTGTTGTTAAGTCGTTTAGAATTTAAGTCGTTTGGAGCTTAAGTCGTCCAGAGATGAGTCGTCCAGAGATGAGTCGTCCAGGGTTGGGTCGAGTTGTAGCATGAGTCGGTGGAGCGACTTAGAGGATGGAGCGACTTAAGGAAGGTGACTGACTTAAAGAGTAAGCGACTTAAGAGATTGGCCAGTTTAAAATAGTGAACGACCTATAGGATTTGACCGACTTAAGGTTTGAGACCGACTTAAGGGATAACGGTTTAAGGGGTAGCGACTTAAGGAAGTTAGGACGTGTTGAGGCTTAAGTCGTGTGATAGTTTAAGTCGGTGGAACGACCTAAAAAGGATGAGCGGCTTAAGGATTGGGACGGCTTAAGGATAGTAGCGGCATAGGTGAGTGACTTAGGAGTTAACGACCTAAGGAGGGTAAGTCGTTCGAGCGACTTAAGGGTGATAGCTTAGGTCGGGTAGTAGATGGGTCGGTTGAACGACTTAAGAGAATCAACGACTTAAGAGAGAGTTAGCGGCTGGGTTTAGTTTAGGTCGTAAGTGGTTGAGTCGTTGAGTCATTGAGTCGCTTGGTCGTTGAGTCGTTGTGTGTGTTAAGTCGCTGTAGTAGTTAGGTCGCGACTTTTGTTAAGTCGTTAGGTCGTCCAAACGACTTAGGTAGGAACGTGCGCATGTGTTAAGTCGTAGGTCGCATGAAGACCTAAGGAGTTAGGTCGTGCATGTTTTAGGTCGTGCATAGGCTTGAGTCGTTGGGTCGGCTTCTTGGTTAGGTCGTAGGTCGTGGGGTCGGCAATGTTGTTAAGCCGTGAGTTGATGAGTCGTAGGTCGGGGATTTTTAAGTCATGAACGAATCATAGGGGCGAACGACTCATAGGTTTGGCCTATAAATAGAAGTGCTTATCTCTCTTTTTGGGATCCGGATTTTGAAGCGACGAAGTTCTGCCTTTTTGAGAGCTCGACTACAACACTTCTTCACTTCTTTTCTCCACTCTAATCTTGTGCTTCCATCCATCTAAATTGAAGATCAAATCGAAGATCCAAGAGCTTAAGTTGAAGATCTCCATCCATTGAAGAGAGATTTCATCGTTTGAAGCGGAGTTTTGGCGGATCGAGCTAGATCCTTTACTGTCCAGATCTGAAGTTAGTTGCTTTTGAAGTGTTTAGGTGATTCGGTGAATGGTAGTTATCTCTCACACGGACCCAAAGGAGTATATTGGATCGGTGGCTTGTTTGTGTGTTAAAGATAGTGATTTCATGCATTTTCCTTAAGTCTGCATGTAGATCCATCGTTCATAAAGTCTTGATATCCATTTTACTACATGTTAACCTATGCTAGTTCATTCATCAAGATATTACTTAGAATTCATGCTTGTTAGATTTGGACTCTTTATTTATGAAATTGCCATTATTATTATAACTGTTTACTTAGATCTTGTTTGAATGATTGATTACTTAGATTAATGATTGCTTTGATTGATTAGTTGATTAGTGATTTGATTTGGACAATTTGGTCGGAGATGATTCAAAAGCTAAGTGGAAAGGCTCTTGAATAAGGAAAGCTGCCAATGGCATATGAAGCGGATGATAAAGCTCATATGGATAGATTTGATGATGATGTTAAGATGGGACTTTGCTGTGATGCGATAAGGCAAAGCATGATGTTGAGATGGGACTTTGCTATGATGCGATGAAGCAAAGCATGATATGAGATAGCCTTGGTTTAATCCAGACGGGATCATCCCAAGCATGTTGATAACTCGGTGAAATGGTTCGAGTTTGTTGATAATGGTTGGCTTGAGATGCGCTTGAGCTAGTATGGAAATAGTCGTCGAGGAGGATGACTAGAAGGCTGAGATCTCATCGTTGTTGAAGGTTCTAGCATGCTCAAAGCAAGAGTACGTTAGGCAGATTCGATAGTCCCAAGACTAATTGTTAATGGTCAAGTACTCTGGGCACATTCGATAGTCCTAGGCACGGCTCACGATGACGTGCGGAGTTATGTCTAGAACCGGGGTTACCATTAGCCCTTGACGGATGGATGAAATAATGAGCTGGTCATTCAATTAATGGTGATATCGAGGCAATGATAACAGTGATGGCCAGAGTCATGGATGTTTGGTTGTATCGTCACTCGGTGTCAAGAGCGGTGTTTTGTGGGTGCTTATCTGATCTTGGTTTAGGCCTTGGGGGTTTGTACTTGGAAAACATCAACCTTAAATCGAGTGATAATTGCTTTACTTTTATTGTCTGCTTTGTTATGTTTGTTTATGCTTAGTGTGTCTGGGGGCTATCACTGTAGAAAGAGGTGGAGTGGGATGGTTGGGTTTCTATTCCTTTTTACCCTTTATGCTCTTTTCGTATGTTTGATAGTTGATTTACTACTCACTAGGACTTTTGTCTGACTCAAGGTTTTATGTTCAATTCTTATTACCTTGGGCTGTTCATCCGTTTTGGGATGGGCAGACTAGGTAGCAGGTGACAGGTGCTGTTCTTAGTGACCAACGCTGTTGATGACGAAGACGAGCTGGAGGCTTTTGCATATTGTTTTCTTACTATATGTACTGGATGTTCCGCTGTTCGTATGATTCTCTGAGTGTTATGTAGCGAGGCTTGATGTATTGACTTTTCAGATTGTTATACAAAACTATTATGAATTTATATGATGAGATTCTGTTCTATGGAGCTTCACTATGTATACTTTTCTATTGTATTTTATCCATGCGCTGTGAGTAATACGATAGACTATTCTGTGTTTACCTTACCCTGATGATCGTCCATGGCTGCCGGGCACGCCTTTCAGCGCACTATCTCCTTGTTTAAGTGCAGGAGTCATGGGCGGTCGTCACATTTGGTATCAGAGCTTTGGTTAATCGATTTTAGCCAACGCTCGCTGACGTAACTACGTATGAGAGACGTAATTGTATTTTTATGGATGATTACTATATATAATATAGTAGCTTAGAAGGATTTGAACTCCTTATGCAGTTGTTTCTCAAGGTATATTAATCATTTTCTTATAGATATTAGGATTGAGTCGAAGAGGGAGACCAGCTGCTAGGGGAGGCCGTGCTGTTGAGGGGGCTGCTGATTATGCTTCTATGTTCGAGGCTATGATGACTTCGATCATGAGAAGGATGCCAGCTCCGGGGCCATCAGTAGATGTTGGAGTTCAGGTTCAATCTCCAAGACCGGTGGATTTTGCTAAGTTGTGTAAGGACTATACTGCTCTTGGAGGAAAGGTTTTCTTGGGAACAGAGTCAACTATGGAAGTTCAGAGATGGATTGATGCTTGTAGAAGGATCTTTGGTGACTTGGGAATTGAGGATGCAACTAAGAGGAAGCTTGCATCAAGACAGCTTCAAGGGAGAGCTTCTGATTGGTGGAACTCTATCACCATTGATACTCCGGAGGAAGAGATTACTTGGGAGCAATTCCAAGCTAGATTTAAGACTCAGTTCATTTCTACATCTCAGAAATATGTTCTGTTCAAGAAGTTTGTGGAACTCAAGCAAGGTGGAAGACTAGTTCTTGAGTATGTTTCTGAGTTTGAAGCTTTGTCCAAGTATGCTCGGTCATATATTGAATCTCCTTATCAGAAGAATGGGAAGTTTGTGACAGTCTTGGACAGTTATCTTGGGAGGCAGTTGGTGGATCATTTGGACGATCCGTTTGAGAAGCTTGTGGAGAAAGCTCTCAGGCACGAGAATCTGTTTCCTAAGGAAGGATCTGTTGTTGCTGTAACCAAGGAAGGGTCTAAACCACAGCAGGGTGGAAACAAGAAGAGGAAGCAGCAGCAATAGAAGGGTAAGGATGGCCAGAAGAAGACGAAGGGCGAAGTGACCTGCTACAATTGTCAGCAGAAGGGCCATTTGTCTAGAGATTGTAAGAATCCGAGAGTGCCGGTGAAATGCCACAACTGTGACAAGCTGGGGCATATTAAGAGGAATTGTCGAGAACCGAGGAAGGACAAGCAGATTGTGCAAGCTTATGCTTTGGGGGCTGTGCCATCGTCTTCGAAAGCTCCTATGACGGAAGAGAAAGGAAAGAGTGTGGTGGTTCAAGGTACTCTTTCCATTTGTGGTGTTCCAGTTAGAGTGTTATTTGATACTGGGGCGTCGCACTCCTTTGTTTTTAATGAACTTGTAGACCGGTTGGGTTTGGAACCAGATATTGTGGATAGACCATTGGTTGTGACTAATCCAGTTGGGGGTTCGTCTTGTTTGTGTATGGTATGCCGTGGTCTAGTTGTGTCGAGTCATGATTGCTCTTTTGTTTGTGATTGTTTTGTTCTGAACTTTGCGGGGTTCGGAATTATTTTGGGTATGGACTAGCTTAGGAAGTATGCGGCAAGGGTTGATTGTAAGAGGCTGGAGGTGACAGTCGAGAATGTGGAGGGGCGAAAGGTTGTGATGCGATGTAAGCATGAAGAAGGCGTCTTCATGAGCTTCATATATTCGCTAGTTGTTCCACGGGATGGACTGTCATCGGTGCCTATTGTGAATGGATTTGAGGATGTCTTTGACGAGGTCAAAGGGTTACCGCCGCATAGAGAGATCGAGTTTCGTATCGATCTAGTTGAAGGAGCAAGACTTGTTGTGATGCCTCTTAGGCGAATGGCGCCTAGGGAACAGCAAGAGTTGAAGGTGAAAGTTGATGACCTTTTTCAGAAAGGATTCATTCGGCGTAGTGTGTCCGAATGGGGTGCACCAATTGTGTTTGCAACCAAAGCGGATGGATCGTTGAGGTTGTGTATGGATTATCGTGAGCTGAATTAAGTGACTAAGAAGAACAAGTATCCATTGCCGAGAATAGATGACTTGTTTGATCAGCTTCACGAAGCTAAGGTGTTTTCTCAGATGGATTTGGCAACGGGATTTCACCAGTTGAGAGTGGCAATGGATAGTGTGCCGAAGACTGCTTTTAGGACACCATCCGGTTTCTATGAGTGGCTGGTAATGCCGTTTGGATTGACCAATGCACCAGCATATTTTGTGGATCTTATGAATAGAGTGTTCAGAGATCAGTTGAACAAGTTCGTACTTGTGTTCGTGGATGATATTTTGATTTATTCCAGAACTGAAGAAGAGCACAAAACGCACTTGGGTATTGTTTTGGAAATTCTGCGAAAACATCAGCTGAGGGCTAAGTTTTCGAATGCCACTTCTGGAAGAGCGAAGTGAGATTCTTAGGCTATGTTATCTCTGGAAGTGGAACATCGGTTGATCCCGCCAAGATGGCAGCGATCCAGGATTGGGTTAGACCTAAGAATGCATCTGATGTGAGAAGTTTTCTTGGATTAGCAGGATACTATCGTCGGTTTATCAAAGACTTTTCCAAGATAGCTGCACCATTAACATGATTGATGAAAAAGAATCAAGTATTCAGATGGGATGCTAAGTGTGAGCAAGCTTTCGGAATCCTGAAAGAGCGACTAACAAGTGCTCCTGTTTTGACTATTCCAAGTGGAAATAATGAGATGGTGGTTTACACCGATGCAAGTGGTACTGGACTTGGAACAGTGCTAATGCAGAAGGATAAAGTTGTTGCATATGCAAGTCGACAACTGAAGCCGCATGAAAGGAATTATCCGACTCATGATTTGGAGTTAGCGGCAATTGTTTTTGCTCTGAAGATGTGGAGACATTACCTATTGGGAGTTCGATTCGAGTTGTTTACAGATCATAAGTCATTGAAGTATCTTTTCTCCCAAAAGGATTTGAATCTCCGGCAGCAACGATGGCTAGAGTTTTTAGCATCATATGATTTTGGTATAGCCTATACTCCGGGAAAAGGTAACGCAGTGGCAGATGCGTTAAGTCGAAGACATGCAGGATTGGGAGCCATGTTTTCGGAATGGAAGAGTCTCGAGTATTTGGCTGGATTTGACTTCAGGCCCAGATGTGAATTGGAACCTGAGATGTTAACAAACTTATCGATAAGACCTACTCTGGTGGAAAGAATTGGCGAGAGCCAAAAGCGAGACGATAAGCTTGTCAAGATTATCTGTAATTTGGAATCTGGATTGGACCTAGAGAAGGATAAAGGATTCGAGGTCGATCGAGAGGGTTGGCTTCGGAAACAAGGACGACTAGTTGTTCCCGATATAGATGAATTGAGAGATGAAGTTCTGAAGGAAAGTCATCACTCGAAGTTGACAATTCATCCAGGTGGAAATAGGATGTATCGGGATATGAAGAGAACCTATTATTGGGAAGGTATGAAGAAGGATGTTGGAAATTTTATTTCCAAATGCATGAACTTCCAGTTGGTAAAAGCCGAACAGAAGAAGCCCAGTGGATTGCTTCAGTCATTAGAAGTTCCTACATGGAAGTGGGAGCAAATATCGATGGATTTTATCGATGGATTACCTAGAACCAGAGCAGGAAATGAAGGGATTTGGGTCATCATAGATCGTTTGACTAAGAGTGCAAGATTCATTCCTGTTCGATCGACCAGGACTGCATCGAAATTGGCTGAGTTGTATGTTAAGCGGATAGTTCGATTCCATGGTATTCCGAAGAGTATAGTGAGAGATCGAGACCCATTGTTCACTAGTGGATTTTGGAAGAGCTTCCAGGAAGTTTTGGGAACCGAGTTGTGTTTGAGTACATCTTATCATCCCCAAGCAGATGGTCAGTCAGAGAGAGTCAGCCGAGTTTTGGAAGATCTCCTCAGAGCATGTGTTTTGGACTTCAGAGGATCATGGAAGATCATCTTCATTTGGTGGAATTTTCATACGATAACAGTTACCAGTCAAGTATTGGTATGGCACCATATGAGGAATTGTATGGAAGACCGTGTAACTCTCCGACATGTTGGTTGGAAACAGGAGAAAAGTTAATACTTGGGCTAGAAATGATTCGACAGACTTCGGATTGTATGGAGATCATTCGGCGACGAATGAAGGCAGCCCAAGACCGTCAGAAAATTTATGCCGATAAGCGTCGTAAGGATTTGGAATTCGACGTAGGAGATATGGTTTTTGTGAAGATTTCTCCACTGAAGAATGTTATTCGATTCGGGAAGAAGGGAAAATTGACTCCGAGATTTGTTGGACCATTCCCGATCATCAAGCGAATTGGAAAGCTCGCTTATAAGTTGGAGTTACCGGAAAAGATGGCGAGTGTGCACAATGTTTTTCATATATCGTATCTACGGAAGTATGTGCACGACTCGAATACAGTGGTTTCTGCTGATAGCTATGAAGATTTTGAGGTTGATCCAGTTGTTAGAAGACCTCGTAAGCCGCTTCGTGTTGTGGAAAATGACACGAAACAGCTTAGGAGGAAGGTAGTCAGGTTTCTCAAGGTACAATGGAGTGATGATGTTAACGACTGTACATGGGAGGAGGAAGAGAGGATGAAGGCAGCTCATCCTGAACTCTTCGAGGTATGGCCCTAAGGTGTCGTGACATCTCATGAATTTGTAACTTGTTCGAGTCTTAGAATTCGGCATGCTAGGCTAGTAATTGGATGCATGGTTTGTTGATTGCTATGGATGGTAGGCATGTAGAATAGTTTTGGTTGCTCTTGTTTGTTTGGAATTTCGAGGGCGAAATTCCTAAGGGGGAGAGAATGTAACGACCCGTATTTTTACGGATCGAAGAATCGTAGAACTGTTGTCATTAGGTTGATAGTGCTGTTAAGTCGTTTAGAATTTAAGTCGTTTGGAGCTTAAGTCGTCCAGAGATGAGTCGTCCAGGGTTGGGTCGAGTTGTAGCATGAGTCGGTGGAGCGACTTAGAGGATGGAACGACTTAAGAAAGGTGACCGACTTAAAGAGTAAGCGACTTAAGAGATTGGCCGGTTTAAAATATTGAACGACCTATAGGATTTGACCGACTTAAGGTTTGAGACCGACTTAAGGGATAACGGTTTAAGGGGTAGCGACTTAAGGAAGTTAGGACGTGTTGAGGCTTAAGTCGTGTGATAGTTTAAGTCGGTGGAACGGCCTAAAAAGGATGAGCGGCTTAAGGATTGGGACGGCTTAAGGATAGTAGTGGCATAGGTGAGTGACTTAGGAGTTAATGACCTAAGGAGGGTAAGTCGTTCGAGCGACTTAAGGGTGATATCTTAGGTTGGGTAGTAGATAGGTCGGTTGAACGACTTAAGAGAATCGGCGACTTAAGAGAGAGTTAGCGGCTGGGTTTAGTTTAGGTCGTAAGTCTTTGAGTCGTTGAGTCATTGAGTCGCTGGGTCGTTGAGTCGTTGTGTGTGTTAAGTCGCTGTAGTAGTTGGGTCGCGACTTTTGTTAAGTCGTTAAGTCATCCAAACGGCTTAGGTAGGACCGTGCGCATGTGTTAAGTCGTAGGTCGCATGAAGGCCTAAGGAGTTAGGTCGTGCATGTTTTAGGTCGTGCATAGGCTTGAGTCGTTGGGTCGGCTTCTTGGTTAGGTCGTAGGTCTTGGGGTCGGCAATGTTGTTAAGCCGTGAGTTGAGTCGTAGGTCGGGGATTTTTAAGTCGTGAACGACTCATAGGGGCGAACGACTCATAGGTTTGGCCTATAAATAGAAGTGCTTATCTCTCTTTTTGGGATCCGGATTTTGAAGCGACGAAGTTCTGCCTTTTTGAGAGCTCAACTACAACACTTCTTCACTTCTTTTCTCCACTCTAATCTTGCGCTTCCATCCATCTAAATTGAAGATCAAATCGAAGATCCAAGAGCTTAAGTTGAAGATCTCCATCCATTGAAGAGAGATTTCATCGTTTGAAGCGGAGTTTTGGCAGATCGAGCTAGATCCTTTGCTGTCCAGATCTGAAGTTAGTTTCTTTTGAAGTGTTTAGGTGATTCGGTGAGTGGTGGTTATCTCTCACACGGACCCAAGGAGTATATTGGATCGGCGGCTTGTTTGTGTGTTAAAGATAGTGATTTCATGCATTTTCCTTAAGTCTGCATGTAGATCCATCGTTCATAAAGTCTTTATATCCATTTTACTACATGTTAACCTATGCTAGTTCATTCATCAAGATATTACTTAGAATTCATGCTTGTTAGATTTGGAGTCTTTATTTACGAAATTGCTATTATTGTTATAACTGTTTATTTAGCTCTTGTTTGAATGATTGATTACTTGGATTAATGATTGCTTTGATTGATTAGTTGATTAGTGATTTGATTTGGACAAGTTGGTCGAAGATGATTCAAAAGCTAAGTGGAAAGGCTCTTGAATAAGGAAAGCTGCCCGTGGCGTATGAAGCGGATGATAAAGCTCATATGGATAGATTTGATGATGATGTTAAGATGGGACTTTGCTGTGATGCGATAAGGCAAAGCATGATGTTGAGATGGGACTTTGTTATGATGCGATGAAGCAAAGCATGACATGAGATAGCCTTGGTTTAATCCAGACGGGATCATCCCAAGCATGTTGATAACTCGGTGAAATGGTTCGAGTTTGTTGATAATGGTTGGCTTGAGAGGCGCTTGAGCTAGTATGGAAATAGTCGTCGAGGAGGATAACTAGAATGCTGAGATCTCGTCGTTGTTGAAGGTTCTAGCATGTTCAAAGCAAGAGTACGTTGGGCAGATTCGATAGTCCCAAGACTAATAGTTAATGGTCTAGTACTCTGGGCAAATTCGATAGTCCTAGGCACGGGTCACGATGACGTGCGGAGTTATGTCTAGAACCGGGGTTACCATTTACCCTTGACGGACGGATGAAATAATGAGCCGGTCATTCAATTAATGGTGATATCGAGGCAATGATAACATTGATAGCCAGAGTCATGGATGTTTGGATGTTTGGTTGTATCGTCACTCGGTCTCAAGAGCAGTGTTTTGTGGGTGCTTATCTGATCTTGGTTTAGGCCTTGGGGGTTTGTACTTGGAAAACATCGACCTTGACTCGAGTGATAATTGCTTTACTTTAATTGTCTGCTTTGCTATGTTTGTTTATGCTTAGTGTGTCTGGGGGCTATCACTGTAGAAAGAGGTGGAGTGGGATGGTTGGGTTCCCATTCATTTTTACCCTTTATGCTCTTTTGGTATGTTTGATAGTTGATTTACTGCTCACTAGGACTTTTGTCTGACTCAAGGTTTTATGTTCAACTCTTATTACCTTGGGCTGTTCATCCGTTTTGGGATGGGCAGACTAGGTAGCAGGTGACAGGTGCTGTTCTTAGTGACCAATGCTGTTGATGACGAAGACGAGCTGGAGGCTTTTGCATATTGTTTTCTTACTATATGTACTGGATGTCCCGCTGTTCGTATGATTCTCTGAGTGTTATGTAGTGAGGCTTGATGTATTGACTTTTCAGATTGTTGTACCAAACTATTATGAGTTTATATGATGAGATTCTGTTCTATGGAGCTTCACTATGTATACTTTTCTATTGTATTTTATCCATGCGCTGTGAGTAATACGATAGACTATTCTGTGTTTACCTTACCCTGATGATCGTCCATGGCTGCCGGGCACGCCTTTCAGCGCACTATCTCCTTGTTTAAGTGCAGGAGTCATGGGCGGTCGTCACATCTTATCTCTTCACTTCTTTTTCCTATTTCATTATACAAACTCAAGTAAACAAACCTGTAAAACATTATTCAAACTACAAGAAAAATCATAATCCTAAAGCCTGTTAATATTCAAACCAGAAAAATCAAAAGCTTGTAATCAAATTTCTCAAACCAGTAATCTTTTCAAAAGCAATCACCAAAGCAAATCAAGCTTCCAACTAAATCAAAGTTTCAAAGCTAAATCTTCTCAACAAAAGTGATTTCCAATTCATAATCAAAGTTCAAGCTAGATCATTTCAACAACCAGTTTTCCAGTTTCAAAAATCATCTTAGATTTCAAGCATTTGCAAGTTCTTGTTCCAAAAAATCTTTATGTTCATCTTTTAACTGGTGAGTAAACAAAGCCTTCAATCTATTTGGAATCTTGTTGCATGTTGTGAAACTTGAATTAAAATTAGTAATAATTGTTGGATGGATGGATTAAAGTGTTTGCAAGTATATGGATACGATTTATTCTATGCATGTCTGTATAATATGTATACATATGATTCTGTTGAATAATAGGCTCAAGAACATCCAAATTAAATTCACATCTCTCTATTTAAACAAATTTATGCTATGACCATTAAAGGAAGGTGATTATATGGATGAAATATCATATATTAAAATATATCCATGTGTATATATTGTATAATGATTTGAAAAATAAGTAAAGACAGAGAAGATTAATTCAAGTCAAAAATTTAATTTTTGAAATTCCAAGATTTGGTTATATAGCCTGAATCATACTGGAATATGATGATTTTTGATGGTAATTTAGTGATTTTTATGCGTGTGGTTGTTGAGATATTGCAAGTTGATCGAAAAAGGGAATATCGTCGATTTTCGATGATCGAAGGAAGCTTGGGTGTCGTAATTGAGGCTGGAGGACGCTGATGCGATAGGGGTCATCGGAAAAATGATCATAGAGGTTTCTAATTATCGTGGAGGAGGTGCGGTGGCATTGTAGGGTTTAATGCCTTATTAGTTTTGTCTGTGTTGTCGAGTCAATTTCTAAAGCGTGGGTGCGTCGGACAGGACCGGGTTTGAGGAATCGAGGCTTGGGTCGACGGCGACGTTCTAGTAGTAACCGCAGGGTCTCAAGTCACCGTGGAAGGCAGCGCAGGGTAGTTTTCCTCGATTAGTTTAAGTTCATGAGGTGTCGATTAGCTAAATTTTGAGTTTGGGTGAGATTAAAAATTCAGGGTGGTCGTAGCGTGTGAGTACGTCGTCGATGACTGGCGAGTGATCTCAGCTACGTCCAGTGATGATCAGAGTGACCGTGCATGTCCAGTAGGTTAGAGATCTGTTGCGCATATCTCTACTCGACGTCAATCTTAACTCTCACAAATTGAGAAGCCTAATCATCGACTTTTAGCGATAATTGAGGTTAATTACTTTTCAAACAAATAAGTAAACAATGATATTAACATGTTTTTGACATTCCAACTTAACTATTCCTCGTTCAAGAGGGAAGCCGGTATGTTAGAGTTCAATTGCTCATATCTCTACTTGACATCAATCTTGACGCTCACAAATAGAAAAGTCTACCTCGTTGGCTTTTAGAATTAATCCTAGTCAATTACCTTTTTCAAAACTTATATATATTTTAAAAATACTTGTAAATAGGTTTTAAATATTTACATAAAATATTGCCTGAAAATAACTAATTTATAATTTGGTTAAAAACATGTTTTGTATCATAAACCTCTGTACTTTGAAAATATCTATAAAATTATTAGAAGTATATTTCAATTTCAAACCAATTTTAAAGTGCTTCAAAATGATTTTGGAAACATCTCTAAAAATATTAGAGAAAAATAACAAATTTAAATATCATTTTTAAGCACTTAAATCCATAAGTGACTTACTACAGCATTTATAAATGTTGTTAAAAGTCTTAGTTAAAAAGTAACATTGCAAAAGCATGATCTTTGCGACTAGTTTTAACCACATTAATAAATGATTTAATATTTGAAATTTTGAAAATAAGTACTAAACTTAGGGCACTTAAATACCATGAAAATAAACCCTTAAAAATATCTTCCAATTTATTTATAAAATTTCCTTAAAACAGACTATATTTACAAAGTGTATTTATAACCACCTTTTGTTCTAACTTTCACAACTTTGGTTCACAATTGCTATAACTTTCCAAACCATTTCTTTGCTGTTAATATAAAAACATACTTGTAGAGAATTATCAAATCAAATTATCCTAAGTTGAGTTCATAAATATCCAATCTACTGAAGTTAAAGTTAAGGGATATCGAAGTACACTTACAGCGACTATTCTCACTTCAAACAGTTTCAAACATATTTCAATTAACCACACATTCCAAAAAACCACTTAAACATCAATCCAAGGCAATGACACATGTTTAAGAGGTAATAGAAGTGATGTTATATAGTATAAACTTGTCATTTGCTATCAAAAGCAAGAAGGGTCCAAAGTTTATAACATTAATTAGTTAATATCACTTTAACTTTATGTTTCACACACAACATACACACACAATATATACAAACAAGATAGTGAGATAAATCACCTAGATCAAAGCCAAACACATGCTTAAGCACAACCAAACTCAAGAACACTTCCTACCATACCTTGGAATCACCTTCCTCCTTCCTTCTTGCTTCAAACTTGCTTTTCCAATGCAAACTTACCTTTGTTGCTCACGACCATCTCTTGAAGGCAAAGTATGTATTTTCTTCTTCTAATTCTAGCATGGTGGAAGGTGTTCTAATATTATCCTAAGGCTTGTGGCAAAGTTTGAGTGATTTGGAGTTGACTTGCAAAAAAAATTCAGAATATAAGAGAAGATGACATTAAAGAAGCTTGGTTTTTACATTGTGAATCTGTGATTATTTAACAAGGGCATTCCCTTCCTCATATAGGCTTTATAACATGTTGCCTAAGCTTGTTCTCACTCCACACCATGCCGTGGAAGCCTTACATCCCATCACTTCTCATTTACATCACTTCCTTTTAACAAAATACTCTTATACCCTTAGCATGTTAATATCTCTTATCCATTAGAAACTTCTAGAACATTCCAATTTTTTAGAAGAGAAGTGTGTTAGTTAGTTCCTGAAGGGTTAATTTGATCGTTGGATAAGTGCAAAAGATTTCAAACAACTTATATTGAATAAAAACTGTTTATTGATGAACTGGTTTTCGGTCGCAATTTCGATTTTTCTTAAAAGTATTTATTTTTGTAAACAAGTTTCAAAAACAAGTTTCCTATTTACTTAAGATTTAAAAGGGGGTTAAGAAGGTTATTAAATAAATTTAATAATATTTAATAAAAGATTCAAATATTTAAATTATTCAGATATTTAAATACGAAGTGTTTCCAAATTGTCAAATTATTGGACCTATAAAGTATTAATTAATTGAGATCTAATCTTAATAAATTTTAAATAAACTCATCATTTTATTTTATTTATAAATAAAATGTTTTATTTGATATTATTTATAATTTATATAGTGTGTACATGCGTATCATATACATATGTACATGTACGTCTACTTGCAATACATAGTGTGCACAGTTTAACATTCCATATCTAAGTGCTAGAATTTACACTACATTAGACATGTTGTTATCCATGTTTTTGACCCAACAGAATTCAAAGGAAGTCAAAACATCTACTTTAAGTCAAAACAACTCAAGAATCAACTAAAAGGACTAGAAGAAGGAACTAAGAAAGACTCGAGAAAAAGAAACCAAAAATTAAAATGATGGATCACTAGCGATCCATCACCTATATATCACCGACTATCCATAAGGTCTACCCGTGGATCCTCCTATCCTCTTGCACCATGATCAAATAAGTTTTCTAGGGAGGTATGCTAAGTTTGATGATATTCCAAGCGAGCTAGTTCAATATGTGGGCATTCATCTGATTCCAGTATAATCAGTACATGAATCATCATTAAAACAAAGCATCTTGTCATGAAATTACATGGAGAGAATTTACATAGGGAAGGGAACATGATCCAATCAAATTGAGCCAAAAACATTCTAACTACATGGATCATTAGCGATACATCACTTTAGATCGGCTTGTTACCAAATTTCTAGAGTGCCTTCGTACCTTCAAATGCAAGCTTTTGGCAAGGCAGCCTAGCCCAATAGCTCTCCAATCCCTATAAATACTAAGCTATCTATCATAAAGAGGATCTTCTGGAGAGGCTACTAAAACTCAGCATAAACTATTCTTCACTCTTTCCCTCCTACAAAACAGTCGTCTGAAGGGTTCACTATGATTTTCTAGTGAACCCTAATATTGGTGACTTGATCTAACTCACATGATCCAATCAAATTGTACTCAAATCGAACTTGTAATTGCGGTCAGTCGATAACAGAAGTTGTAAAGTGGATGTAGGCTCACTAACAACCGAACCACTATAAAAATTTGTTGTCTCTTTGCTTTAACTGCAAGTTATTATTTCTTGTTTCTACTTTATTTTCGTGATAAACATGGCTGATGCTTCGAACGCAATCGAGGGTATTGATCCATTTTTTGGGTTAACATTTTGGTGATTTCACGAAGAATTTCAATTGAGAACCAACTCAGGCTTAGATCTTGCTATCTATTTTTGATCGGGTAGGTTAAGAAGTTAGATCCTTAATATTTGCTTACCAGATTTGCTATTAAGAATCGATGGCACCAAGAAGAAAGAGAACTACGTCTGGAAGATCCATAGGAGATACCTTTGCCAGAGAAGAAACAAACCATCAGTAAACTAAAGTCAATAATCACAACAATCTACAATTAGGAGCCAACTCCGAAGACCAGGTTTCAGGATCCTCTATTCAACATGAAGTTGTCACTAGAGATGAATTAGATAAAATGGTTGAGGAAATTAATGAGAAGATGGAAGACAGCCAAAGAGCTCTCATGGACAAACTGAATGCCCAGTTGACCTTGTAGTTGCATGCTACTCTAAGAACCAAGGCGGAGCCCACGGCTGCTATGGAACAGAAAATTCCTCTATTTCTAGCCTAAACAAGATAAATCGGAAGCAACTACGGAAAGGAGTGATAGGTGAAACCGTAGGAATCAATATGGAAGTAAACACAAGCACACCACCAACTGTAAAGAAACCATCTACAAACATAAATCTAAGGGCGAAACCCTATGGGAGGATGTAGTCATGGATCACTACGACCCAGAAGACGGTGAGCGACTTGACGACGACAAGTTGGAAGGAAATACGAACACATTCATGATGTCAGGGAGATCCAACCCATTAGACCAACCGCAAGCCAACGGAACCCTTGGGGAGTAGCTCTCCCCTAGACAGGAGAGCATAGTCTTCTGCTCGCTCGCCAAAATCGTTTGCAAGACCGAACACCAGATGTAATCACTGACAGCCGACCCTTGGATTACTAGACATCTGAGGCATATATCTCTAACATGGTCAAGCGACTAATGGATGAAAGTAAGGATAAAAGGGATGATGAATGGGGATTCGCTCTAAGTCGGACTCCTTTCATTGATGACATACCAAATGAGTGGTGCCCTGAAAAGTTCACCATGCCAAATGTTCCATCTTACAATGGAACGAGAGACCCAAAACCCTACTTATATAGGTACAGTTGGTATGTGGAGGAAGCAAATGCTTCGGATGCCGTTCAATGCAGATTTTTCTCGATTATTCTAGAGGGAATTGCTTCCATGTGGTTCAATAGGCTCCCGCCAAGATCCATCTCCACCTTCAATCAACTAGCAACAAGATTCCTTGATCAGATTATACTTCACACGACACAGCCAAAAGAAGTAATGTCCTTGTTCAGCCTATTTGAGGGATAGAACTAATCTCTAAAGCCTTTCATGAATCAGTTCAACGCTGCAGTAACTAAAGTAAGTAATCCAAACGAGGATATAGTTTTATGGCCTTAGTCCGTGCAATTCACATAGAGATTGAATTCAAGAAATGGATCAAACTGAAACAACTATAATGACCTAGAATTTTGGTTATTTGAAACTGGAATATTAAATTAATTTTTAAATATTTAAAAGTTAATTTATAGATTTAATAACTTAAATTTCAAATATAACGATTTAGTGGGCAGTTTAATTGTGGAATTTAATAATTGAAATTTGGTAAAATAATGGAATTTTGAGTTTTAAGCTTGATAAAATAATTTAAAGGCTTATGTAATTTCTATTAATAAGGAAGAAGATAATTAAAATTTTAAAATTGAATTTAAAGGTGATTTACTCGATTTTAAAAATATCTTGTTTAAATTAACATATAAAAATAGCCTTCCAAGGCACAGTCTTGGAATTCGACAAAACCAGTTCCATTAGGTCCGTAATAATGTATTATTATCGAATTTGAAATTTGTAGTGTTTTTATTTATCGTTTGGTCATAAGGAATAGAAACGATTGAAATTTATATCTAAAATTTAATATTTTAATTGGGTTCAAAAAGCTATCTTCTCCATATGATCGAATTGGGACTCGAAACTTGTTCCACTACGTTCGAAATAGGGGTATAATATTAGGAACGTCTAGTGATACACCTAGCTTAGGGTTCGTAATAAATATCTAGATATTCTTGGAATTATATATATATATATATATATATATATATATTATTTTCAAATTTCATAATAGCTGCAAAAACGTTCACTCAGCCACCCTACCCTACCCTATTCTATGTTTTCTTCGTATAAACCCTTCCTTCTTTAAAAAAACACACCAAAGTAACAGAAGAAGAAGAAAATGAAAGATGGAAACTTTAAAAATTTAATCCTATTGAAATATAAATCAAAAATTTATGAAACAAGTTTGTAAATTCATATTTCGCATAGAGCTTTGACCTAGTATCGGTTTAGTGGTGTTCAATTGAGGTTTGGTGATTTTGGCAGTAGTCGAACTGCAGTTTTCACTAGGGTTGGAGATTGTTTTAATCTAGACTTCGATTTGGGAATTCAATGGTTCATTCAAGCTCGTTATGGAGGTTGGCGCATTGGACTGAAGTTTTGGATGGTGCGGCTTCGATTTGGAGTTGTGACTTTTAGGCCCTACAGCAGGTGGAGGGTCAGATCGCGAGTTACGGTGATGGCTCAAGGGGATTTTGGTGGGGTCGGGTAGGTGCAGTTGTCGAAGAGAGAGAGATTGGCGGAGCTGGTGGGTCGATTCGATAGGCGAATGGGTGGTGCACGTGCACCACCATGCATTTGTTTTCTTCAAAGCAGGGGATGGAGCTGATAGGATTGGGGAAGAAGCATTATTGGGCTGGGTCGAAAGTTTTAAGGGTAATTTGAAATTGGTTTAAAAAAAATTTAATTAGAGTTTTAATTTAATTATATTTTAATCAATGAACTAAAAATCTAATAACTCTCCCATATGAGGTCGAATCGAGGCATAGATTTTTGCGTTGCGCTCATATCGAGGGAGGCATCACAATGAAGCTGGTTTGGTTGGATTTGGAGCTTGTTTGAATTTTGGGTTGAAAATTGAATGCCAGATCAATTTTAATTCAAAAACGGAACCTTTGGGCGAATAAAAATTCAATGTGAGTAAATCTCACTCATTTAAACTTCTAGTTTAATTTAAAATTGTTAAAATTATTTATTGACTGATTGGACGAATTAATAATTATTATAATCAGTTGGATGTTATATATATATATATATATAGCAGTATATATTAGTAGTTGGATATATTTCCCACCTATTGGAGCGGATAAGACCCTACGCGCCCGGTATAATAGAGGATGACTTTATATTACCGCGATATCCTGCCTCGAAGCGGGATTGGTATTTTAGTTATCTAACATCTGTGGATGTAAGGAAATAGGTAGGAGGGATCCGACTGGAGTCCTCAAATATTTTTTTTCATATATAGTGATATATGAAGAAATTGAATAATCTGTTATGGTTGTTATATGATTTGATTGTTTGGATGCAATAGTAGCATTGGCCTAAATTTAAGTATTATAAATACCATAAGAAATATTTTTGATTTTAAAAATGGAATTCAACGGTGACTTTTGAAATGATAATATTTATATTGAATCTTGGGATAAATTTAAAAAGGAATTGAATCTGATAAAATAAATTATTTGGTTTTGGGATTTGTACTTCACTATTTCGAAAAATATTTCAAATAGAGATTTTAAAAATAATTTATTTAAAGGATTTTGAACAATGGATTTTAAGATGATATTTCTAAAATATGAAAAAGATGTTAAAACCGATATTTAAAATAAATTTGTAAAATAAATAGAGTATTTAAAGAAATTAATTTATAAAATGGAATTTTATAAATGAGATAAATTTTTATAAACAAGTAATAGTCAAAAGGGTTTATAAATTTATAAATAATGTTTTTAAATAAGGGAAGATGATATAATTTGATAAATTGGGAATATAAATACACAATGTGAATTTATATCGAGATATGGAAAATAGATTTGGGAAAAATAGTGGATTCTATTTTTGAAAAGTGAAAATGGTTAGAGGATCGGAATGAAATAGATGTATTGTGATTCGAGAGGGATTTGTCGATTGAAACTGGTTATTGAAAATTTAAAGTTAAGTTTTTTTTAAAAGGAAGATTTTATTTATAAAATTACGTAATCTAAAGCTGGTTAGTATTGAGAATCTGAATTCATAAAGGAAGTTATAACTGGTGAAAGAGATTTTAGATAAGAAAAATCGATTTTCGGAAATGGTAAAAGGGATTTCCGAAATTCTGAAGATTAAGAAATGAATTAAAATGAGTTGTTACTTTACAAAAGGGTTGTAAATGGTTTTTGAAGTTGGAATAAAAGGGAGATTTCCTCGTTTGTGATTATACCTAAAAATTCGATAAGATATAAATATTTCCTAAGTGTTGTGGAGTAATTATTTTTGGGAAAATATATTTATAAATATTTTTCTAAGTATTGGAATAAATAATTTGGGAATGTTTGGACTATGGGAAGGTTTTACGGAAATAGTTCTAAGTGTTAATAGGGTTTGGAAATATCCCATTAGGGATATAACGATTCGAATTTGTTTTCATACGTTGGAATATTGGAAGAGATTTGTGTATATATATCTGTATAAGGATATTTGAAATGAATGTTTGAGAAGATTAAATAAATGGTGTTTGCGCAAAAAATGGGCAAACACCTCCAAGTCGTACGATACCGAATGGACTTTTATACTTGAATCATGAGTGAAATCCCAGACTTATATACGCTTGCTGGCTGCTTCTTCTTGGTTCGGTCGTGGTGGAAATGCACACAACATTGATATTCCAGTTTTGACCAAAAATGGGATAACACTTTGCCCCCCAAAACATGCCTTGCGATAGGAAGGCGTGTTTTGTAATGCCATGAGCTGGATGTTCATATCCTGTTGATGTCCTTGCGGTAGGAAGGCGTGTTTTGTAATGCCATGAGCTGGATGTTCATATCCTGTTGACAACCTGTAAAGAGCTTGATATTTTATATGGCCCCAAATGACGACCGTTCGGGATCGAGCTATTTGGGATGAAGCGCGGCCGTTCATGGTCAAGCGCTTTACTTCAAATGACAACCGTTCGGGATCGAGCCATTCGAGGTAAAGTGCGACCGAGCTCGGTCAGAGGGTGGACCTCAAATGGCGACCGTTCGCGATCAAGCCACTTGGGGTGAAATGTGACCGTTCACGGCCGGTGCCGTTCACTGCAAAAGATGAAATGGGACCGTTCGCGGTCAAGCGCCTTACTTCGGATGATGATCGTTCGAGATCGCGCCATTCGCGGTAAGGTGCGACTGTTGGCGGTCAGGGGGTGGACCTCAAATGGCAACCTTTCATGATCGAGCCATTTGTGGCGAGATGAGTTGTGCCGTTCGAGGCGTGTTTGTGACCGTTCGAAGTCGGGTGCCGTTCGAGGCGAATTGTGACCGTTCGAGGTCGGGTGCCGTACGAGGCGAATTGTGACTATTCGTAGTCGGGCGCCGTTCGAGGCGAATTTGCGACTGTTCATAGTCGGGTGCCGTTCGAGGCGAGTTTGCGACTGTTCGTAGTCGGGTGCCGTTCGAGGCGAGTTTGCGACTGTTCGTAGTCGGGTGCCGTTCAAGGCGAGTTGTGACCGTTCGAGGTCGGGTGCCGTTCGAGGCAAATTGTGTGTGCCCAGGGGGGACTTAATATTATCAGTGTCGGAGTTATTGTTTGGGGGAGTCTCCGAATCAAAGACTTCGGCAGTTCGCTGCCATGCAAGAGGTGCTCGTGGACCGTTCGCGATCCAATGGGCATACAAGTAAACTTTTCCATAGAATTGTAAATGTTAAAGAAATAATCATATGAGTCTTACGGCAGACATGTCCAAACAGAAAGAATTTAAATGTTCAAATCAAAATCAAAGCAAAAAGCAGAATGAAGATGTCAAAGCGCAAACTCTTACTATAACGCGGTTGGTAGTCATTCAGAGCATGCCTTTGGATCGTGCGCGATCGCTCACATGTGTAAACGATTTAACCGCGTTAGGGAGAGGTTTACAACTTGTTCATTGTTATTTTAATCAAGCAATTAATGGATAATCAAACGGTGCCCCGATCCAGGGTCACCTCTAGTCGATGTAGCCTGTGGTCGCTCTGGCTCCACTGCTGGAGTTCGCCTCCTCACATACTGAAGGAGCATACCGTTCCTGATATGCCCTTCAACCTCGTCCTTCAAATGTCTACAATCATTAGTGTTATGACCGTTTAATTCATGGAATACACAAAACTTATCTGATTTTCTTTCGTCAGAGGTTGGATCCCTTCGTATTGGTCTACGATACGGAACATGCTCCTTGGTATCCTGATAAATTCATTCCAGACTCTCATTCAGCTCAGTGTGAGTGGTGAATCGCGGCTCCCTCCGTTGCCGCTTTGACCGGTCCCCGTCATTCTCAGTCTTTCTTTTACCTCTACTAGCCTCCGCACCCTTTCCAGGTGGGTTTCCGCTCTTGATTGCGTAAACGTCATCTTCTTCCTCTCTTTCTGCACTAGCATCTTCCAAACGCAGAAACTTTTCAGCCTCATGATAGAACTCTCCCATATTCATAGGCGGGTCCTTGGTTAATGAATTCTTGAACTCTGTACTATCAGCTATTCCAGATACAGCCGCCATCATGACCATAGATGGATCTGGTCGATCCACTGATGCTGCCGCCGCATTAAATCGCGTTAGAAAGCTCCTCAAAGTCTCTCCAGTTTTCTGCTTCAAGGTTGCCAAAGTCATCACATTCTTGGGTCTCGCAATATGAACCCTGAATTGCCTAATGAATCTCTCAGTTAAATCTGCCCACATTCCTATGGAGCCGCTCTCCAGTTGCCTAAACCATAACGCTGCAATGTCCGTCAAATACAGTGGAAAGCACCGGGCCATGATCTCCTGTGATGCCCCCAGCACTTCCATGTGCCTCATATACTTAGTAAGATGGACCGCAGGGTCTGTCCTCCCATCGTACATCTCTACTGATGGTAGCTTGAATTCTGGTAGGTTCCTAGCCATCCTAATCGCAGAAGAAAAGGGACTCCTATTTACATCTTCCAAGTCTCTGTTTACTAAACCGCCTCTCTTAGCTCTTCTAACCATCTCTGCTAATCTGTCATTGTCTCCAAGCTGTAGTCCTCGTTCACTGCCTTCGACCTGCCCCCCGAGTCCGTGGGAGTTTTCATGTGTATGCCTCCCTGGCTGAACGTTCATTCCTCTATTGCTACCAGGTGGCTCGGATGCCCCTATCTCTCTTCCCGGGGTCGGATCAACATGCTCTGCGTGAGTGCCCCCTAGCTCTGGTGCTACGCCAGATGGTCCTGCTCCGTTCTGAACTCCAGTTGCTCCTTGGTTTTGTGCTCCAAATTGCCAAATTTGCTGAAGCAAGTTCTGGATCATCTCTTCTTGTCTTCTCATCATAGCCTCCATCTCATCCCTGGTGATGAAGGCTGAAGCTTGGTTTTCTCCTGAGGAAGCCACTTGACTCCCTTCCTGTTGACTCTGCTCTGGCCTTGGCCTTCTGCTTGATTGTCTCGCCATGACTCTTCCAATCTGAATCTCTAAACTCTCAAATTCAACTTCCAAGCGGTAGGTCCTTGAGTTCAGCTCTCAGTGAAAGCACCAAAAATGTTTGCGCAAAAAATGGGCAAACACCTCCAAGTCGTACGATTTAGTTGATTATATGTTGTTCTTAGCGATTTGGGTGATTTATGCAAATATGTAAAAGGCAGGGACTAAATTGTAAAAGACACGCAGATTTATAGTGATTCGGCCAGAACGTGCCTACGTCCACTTTATATGTTATTCTCCTTTTCTCTTCAGATTACAAGTACAAAGCTTTGGTTACAAGTAACTGAAAGTTGTTTGAAAGTTCTATCCGTGCTTGAGCTCTCAAACTTGTCTGCCATTGTTGTACCCATGCCCCTCTATTTATAGAGTGAGGCTGGGGGTAGGGGTCTTGGATGTTTATAGCTGCTGGTGGGCCTGGGCTGATGCAATCTGGACCAACAACTTTGGTTCGGCATGCTCTGATTCGGTCATTGCTTGGTGGAGTTTGATTCGGTGGTGTGTAGAGGGTTGGTCCAGTCTTGGCTTGGTTCGGTGCACTTGGTTCGGTGGGGAGACATCTGGTGATGGTTGGTCCGGTGCTTGATTCTATGGGGCTCGGTTCGGCATTGGTTTAGTGGAGATGTTGGACCGGTAGTGGGTGGTGAAGTGGTTCGGCAGGCATAGGAGAGGTGGTTTTGGATCGGTACTACCGAATGGATCCTATACTGAGAATGTCGAATGGTCCCTTGTGTTCGGAATGCGGAATGAGCCTTCATATTTGAGAATGCCGAATGTGTAGGATCGATTTCACCCTAGAGGGGGGTGAATAGGGTGATTGTGTAAATTGTTAAAATTAATCGCGGAAGCTTATAAATTAATTTCAATTCAGATCACAGAATAGCAGCACAGATATTGCAGAATATAAATAACAGAATAAAACAGAACAACACAGAATTTACCCAGCTTCGGCAAAACCCTGCCTACGTGCTGCCCCCAAGGTTTCTACTAGAAATTAGATAGTCCCTCGCTTACACACGTAAACTCGCTATACCCGCTATTGACTAATCTAACTCTACGCTCAAAACCCTGCCACAACTCAACTACCGAGTTGCGAATTCTGAAGCTACGCCACGTAGCTTGTCCCCTAGTCACACGACTAGAAAAATAAACGGTTTAAAAAAGAAAATACAATTAAAAACAATTAAAAATTAAAATAACCCTAATTTAAAATAAAACCCTTATTATATTTTTAAAACCCCTAATCTAAAACAAAAGGCCGGCCCACGCTTTTTCTTTAACGCGTTCGTTATTTCCTTCTTTGTTTGGCCTGTGAAAAAATGGTCGCCGTTCCTCAACTCAATTAGGGCTTTTGCAAATTTTGTGCTTTCGCTCCTTGCGATTCAAACTAGGGTTGTGCAAATTGATGTTCGCCGCTTGATACAGTTTGATTGTATGCTTCGATGCTTTTTGCTTTGCCCACGGCTCTTCAATTTGGATCGAGTTCGTTTTGTGATTTCGGTATGTAATTTATCCTTTTGCTTTTTTGATTTTGGCTTGCTCGAACTCGATGCTTTTTTCGTTGCCGATGATGAATGTTTATATAGGATTCAAAACCCTATTTTTGCGTTCGTATAAATTTTTGTTTGAATTCGTCTTCACTGTGCTTTGGCCGCTCGATTTTGTTTTGATGATTTAGATGTCACTGACTATTTCAATTTCGTATAAATTGATACTGCTTGGCACTCACGGTTTCGATTTGTGACTTGGTCATATGCGTGTATATTCTTGCTATCCACGGCTTTGACTCCGATCATTTTACTGTTGACTTTGGCTTGATTAACTTGATTTAGGGTATGCGAATTAGCTTCGGCCATCATCATTGCTTTTATACAAACTTGATTTACGACTTGGTAATCACTGTAACCTGTACTGTATAGTTCGACTCCGGTCATTTTGTATCTGCATTTGTTATTTCTGAAGCTCGAGTTGCACTTGCTCACTGCTTGATGGTCTTGTGACTCTTGCTATGCCTTTGTGCATTTTTCTGTATTCAGTTGAGTTAATTGTTGCATTTGTTTACTTCTGCACTTGTGTATATTTGGGCTGATCATTTGTATACATACATTCTTGTATGTATATATGTGTATGGTCACTTGTGTATTGCCGTTCTTAACTGTGCACATTGTTGCATGGTTCTCTGACCTTGTTGCCTCTGTTCATTTGCCGGTTAGCTTGCATCTGCTTGTTGTTCACCTGCGTGTAGCTGTTGCTCCCATGTGTTGCTTTGTCATTGATTTGAATTGTGCATTACTGGTCTTTGCATTTACCAGTTTCATTTAGTTGACACTTGCTGTCATATTTGCTGTGACATCCATGTTCCCTGTTGAGTCTTTGGTGATGCTTCACCTGTTATGTCTGCAACTTGTAGCTGGACTTGTGCACCTTGTTTCATGTTTAAGACTTGAGTCTTTGTGGTCTGGTTGCATGTTCACTATTTGTATCTGCAGTTGTATTGTTTTGTTTGCATATATCACTGGTTCATTCCACTGTTTCATGCATGTGACATTGGTGCATTGTCGTGAGTAGTTTGTAGTTGCTTCTGTGCATATATATATTGGCCGTTTAATTGATGCTGCAGTCTTTAATCATTTTTGATTTATTCGTTCTTTGTTTACTGTGTACTTGAATGTTGCTGTGCACTTTTGTGCTTTGAGTCTGGTCCATATTGTATTTGATACTGCTGTGTGCATGCAGTTTTGTAGACTTGGAGACTTTGTTCATTTATGATTTTGGTCGTTGCATTTGCTGGGTACACAGTCTTGACCTGTTGCAGTATGGTCCATTGAGTTTAATCATCTGTTGTAGCCTGACTTGGTCTTGTTTCATGTTGGCTTGAGTCTGGGCATGTGTACTCCCGACCATTTTATTGCGTTTGAATTTATTTTTGAATTTGCACCTGTGTTGAATCCAGTTTCACAACTTGGGTTTGACCTTGTGCTCGTATCGTGATATTCAATGTTATTGCACGTGAGTTGAACCCGGTTTTTCATTTGGGTTTGACCTGTGCTCGCCTGTCCCTGTAAATCAATCAAGTGTATATATCGGCGTGCACGGCGTTGTGGCATATACAGTAATACACTGTGT
The DNA here is from genome assembly GCA_030765085.1 of Allium cepa. Classification (NCBI taxonomy): domain Eukaryota; kingdom Viridiplantae; phylum Streptophyta; class Magnoliopsida; order Asparagales; family Amaryllidaceae; genus Allium; species Allium cepa. Next base: position 52,305,628 of record CM060930.1, on the reverse strand, counting down.
ATGTCACAAGTTGTTCGTGTATGATGAATTCAAATTTAAATTATGACGAACAACCCAAATAACTGAGGCAAATCTTATTTTCAAAATCCATTTTATTTTATTTTATTTTAAACTGCAAAAATATTTCCTTTTCAATTTTACTGCGTTAGTTTATATTTTTGCAGATTGCTCGGATGCTGGATTCAAACTGGAATAAAGTTGAAGATAAATACGAGTGTGAGTGATATGTAGTGAGGTGCTGATGTAAATGTGAAAAATGTGATGTAATCAAAGTTGTATACTGTATATATGTTTATTATCATCAAACAAAACTCATATAAGCGCATATTCAACAATCTCCCCCTTTTGATGATAACAAACATATATTTAAGATTTTGAATATGTTAAATGTATTTGATCATAGATATATCCTAATTGCTCCCCCTATTTAAATGCTTCCTCTCTACACAAAGCTCCCCCTACATATATGCATACAAATAGAAATATATAAATGAGCCTATATGCAAATGGAAAATTATTTGACCTTTGCTTGATTCTATTTGACAAAATCTTAACTTTTCTCTCCCCCTTTTGTTATCAGCAAAAGAATAATAGTGTTAGAGAAAATAGAGATAAAGTTATCGATATTAATTCAACATTAAAACTCAATTGAATATAAATATTAAATTTCAATAACAAATCAAACAAAAATCATAAATATTTTGGTAGGCGCATATTCCACTTTTAGAATGATGGAAATGATGTCATCATATAAAACCATATAGTTATGTCTATTTGTGGTATATTTATATCAGGAATTTGAATATCTACTAACCATGCATAACTGTTAGGACTTTTAAATGAGATTAGTAGTATTCCAATTTTATTTTAAAAAAAAATGAATTCAAGTATCTTCTAACCACGCATAACCGTGAGGACTTTTAAATGGGATTAGAATCAACTTGTTTATTTTACAAATCAACTTTTGATATGTGTTCCATACATGCATAACCGCAAGGACTTTTAAATGAGTATGGAAGCACATAACAAATTCCAAGTAATTCACCCATGCATAACCGTGAGGACTTTTAAATGAGAGTGAATACTTTGGTATTTATTTATTTATTTGTTTTTTTTTTAAATGTGAAAATGAAAAACGAACGATTCCTGTTTAAAGTACCACATATCAAAAAACTATATAGAATTTTTATGAGTGATGGTTGTTAGAAATATGATGGAGATAGAGATGGTCATTGAATTTTTACCAACAAACAGTTTTATAACTCTTGTTTAAATTTCTAAAGAAATTTATTAATTATACTGTCTCGAGTCATAATATTTGATCAATATTAACACTCATCACTTTTTCAATCACTGTTTTTCTTTTCGATAAACATTAGGGAGTCAGATTAGTCAAAATAGTCATTTAAAATCAGATTCAAAAAATAATTATGAAATTAATTTTTCAAAAATGACTAATCTGAAACTATGGTCAAAAATGATTTTCTCCAGGGGGTTTTAAAAGAAAATTTTCTGCTATTTGAAAATTATTTGAAATGAAAAATATGCAGATATTTTCTTTGAAAAACGATGCAGTTACTAAATGTCTCAAAAAAAAATCACGTTTCACTAGTAATTTTTCTATCAACTAGATTACCAGTGTAATCTGCATCTGAATTTCTCTTTCACTCAAAAATTATCATTAATTGAATTTGACCAAACCATGAAGTGTGCACCAAAAATTTCAAACTCAATTTTAACAATAATTTAAATGACATTCTTTTGAATCTGAATTGAAGCCGTGTAAATAATCAGAAAACCGTGAATAAAGAGTTAGCCGTATTATAACCAAATGTATTATCCAACAAAACACTATTTTTAATCCAAAATGATATATATGAAGTAATTCAAAGAATTTAGAGATTTTTATAGTGTTTTTGGCATAAGAATATAATTGGCCAACTATTTTGAATAAGTCAGAATAAAAAATCATCATCTTTTCATCAATCTCAATATTGGCTGATTTTAATTCATAATATGGTGCAGATTATCACATTTAATATATCGTTTAAAACATACCATTACCTGTTTTACCTTTACGATATTTTTCGTCGTTGTCCATTGTGATTCTGTCACCTTTATACTAGGCTAAGAAACTTTGCTTCGTCATCCGTTGTGTTTCTGGAACAGCCAAAAAATCCAGAGTACACTGTTGTTGTTCCTTAGCCTGCCACCACACCTACACGATGAAAGATTTATGTGACCTATTTGTTTTTATAGGTCCATGGTTGTTAGTGGCAGAAAATTTTGAAAAACAATTTTGTAAAGACCCAAAACTATTTATAATTGTTCCCTTCGGCATCCAAATTTGTTTAACTTTGAGAGATTTTATATTTGTGCCTTTTGGAACCCAAATCGGTATAGTTTTCACATGTTTGGGTCTATACCAACAATTATTGTGATCGTGTCCAAATTTTCTACAAATTGTGCACATAGAATTAACTTGATTAATATTGCTTGCAACAATTTTCAAATTATTATATCCAAGTCCTTGTCTAACCGTATTAACAGTTTGCTTTCCTAATAGCATATTCAACGATTTTTCACTTTTTGAAAATTTATCTAAAGTAGTAGACAGTTGTTGGACTTGTGATTTTAGAGATTCATTTTCATTTAACAATTGTGTGCACTTTTTAATAGAATTCTTTCTCCTAATATTTTCATTTTCCTTTAAAATCAAATTTTCATTTTCAAGTAATTTTATATTGATTTCTGATTTTCTAATTTCTTCTTTGAATGTTGGACACTTATCACACTTAGGGATCCTACTTTGATAGGTTTTAACTAATTGGTCAAGTTGTTTATTTAAATCTATCAAAGTATCTTTTTGTGATTCAAGTTTGGCATATTTCTCCCTAAGTCGTTCAAAACAGCCATTTACTTCGTGGAAATAAATAAGTAATTCAGAGTGAGTAAGTTTTGATACCTCGCTTGGCTCGTCATCGTCGCTATTGGTTATATTCCCATGAAGGCACATATCTGCTTTCTCACTCTCACTGCTATCGCTTTTATTCCACGTGGCTGTAAAACACCGTTTTGATTTCTTTTCAAAATCGCGTTGAAATCGGGGATTATTGGGCTTGATTTCACCGGGTTTGTTGCAGATGATCCCGTGTTCTTTCGAGTTATCCAGTGCTGTGATTATTCTGCTTTTTAATTTTTGCTTTAGAGCTGGATTTCCATATTTGCGGTTCCACCTTTTGAATTTCTTCATTATTAATGCCAGCTCGGCTGCTCCATCATCATCATCCTCATCACAACTGCTATTTACCAATCCTGTTAAGCACATTTCTTTAACTGAGTTAGTTGTGGAGGACTTCTCATTGCTGTTGACTTTTGCACCATATATTGCATCGAAAGTATTCCAGATTTCCTGTGCATTTTCACAATGAGAAATGAAATTAAAATTATCTTGATTAATATGAGAATATAATATATGCATAGCAAGAGCATTAATCGAGATAATTTTCTTATCTGTTATGTCACACCCATTTTCAATAATATCCCAACATTTAATATTAACAGATTTTAAATAAAATTCCATTTTCAATTTCCAATTCAAAAAATCTGTTCCATCGAAAATAGAAGGAATAATATTGGAACGACCCTCAAAATTATTATTAAAAGAAGCCATTTTAAAAATTCAAATTTTTAAAACAAAAACCGATTTTTTGAAACACGAATTTTTAAAACAAAAATTGATTTTTGAAACACGAATTTTTAAAACAAAAATTGGTTTTTGTAAAATCAAATTTTTAAAACAAAAACGGCTTTTGTTCCTAGCTCTGATACCACTTGTAGGATCGATTTCACCCTAGAGGGGGGTGAATAGGGTGATTGTGTAAATTGTTAAAATTAATCGCGGAAGCTTATAAATTAATTTCAATTAAGATCACAGAATAGCAGCGCAGATATTGCAGAATATAAATAACAGAATAAAACAGAACAACACAGAATTTACCCAGCTTCGGCAAAACCCTGCCTACGTGCTGCCCCCAAGGTTTCTACTAGAAATTAGATAGTCCCTCGCTTACACATGTAAACTCGCTATACCCGCTATTGACTAATCTAACTCTACGCTCAAAACCCTGCCACAACTCAACTACCGAGTTGCGAATTCTCAAGCTACGCCACGTAGCTTGTCCCCTAGTCACACGACTAGAAAAATAAACGGTTTAAAAAAGAAAATACAATTAAAAACAATTAAAAATTAAAATAACCCTAATTTAAAATAAAACCTTATTATATTTTTAAAACCCCTAATCTAAAACAAAAGGCCGGCCCACGCTTTTTCTTTAACGCGTTCGTTATTTCCTTCTTTGTCTGGCCTGTGAAAAAATGGTCGTCGTTCCTCAACTCAATTAGGGCTTTTGCAAATTTTGTGCTTTTGCTCCTTGCGATTCAAACTAGGGTTGTGCAAATTGATGTTCGCCGCTTGATACAGTTTGATTGTGTGCTTCGATGCTTTTTGCTTTGCCCACGGCTCTTCAATTTGGATCGAGTTCGTTTTGTGATTTCGGTATGTAATTTATCCTTTTGCTTTTCTGATTTTGGCTTGCTCGAACTCGATGCTTTTTTCGTTGCCGATGATGAATGTTTATATAGGATTCAAAACCCTATTTTTGCGTTCGTATAAATTTTTGTTTGAATTCGTCTTCACTGTGCTTTGGCCGCTCGATTTTGTTTTGATGATTTAGATGTCACTGACTGTATCAATTTCGTATAAATTGATACTGCTTGGCACTCACGGTTTCGATTTGTGACTTGGTCATATGCGTGTATATTCTTGCTATCCACGGCTTTGACTCCGATCATTTTACTGTTGACTTTGGCTTGATTAACCTGATTTAGGGTATGCGAATTAGCTTCGGCCATCATCATTGGTTTTATACAAACTTGATTTACGACTTGGTAATCACTGTAACCTGTACTGTATAGTTCGACTCCGGTCATTTTGTATCTGCATTTGTTATTTCTGAAGCTCGAGTTGCACTTGCTCACTGCTTGATGGTCTTGTGACTCTTGCTATGCCTTTGTGCATTTTTCTGTATTCAGTTGAGTTGATTGTTGCATTTGTTTACTTCTGCACTTGTGTATATTTGGGTTGATAATTTGTATACATACATTCTTGTATGTATATATGTGTATGGTCACTTGTGTATTGCCTTTCTGAACTGTGCACATTGTTGCATGGTTCTCTGACCTTGTTGCCTCTGTTCATTTGCCGGTTAGCTTGCATCTGCTTCCTGTTCACCTGCATGTAGCTGTTGCTCCCATGTGTTGCTTTGTCATTGATTTGAATTGTGGATTACTGGTCTTTGCATTTACCAGTTTCATTTAGTTGACACTTGCTGTCATATTTGCTGTGACATCCATGTTCCCTGTTGAGTCTTTGGTGATGCTTCACCTGTTATGTCTGCAACTTGTAGCTGGACTTGTGCACCTTGTTTCATGTTTAAGACTTGAGTCTTTGTGGTCTGGTTGCATGTTCACTATTTGTATCTGCAGTGGTATTGTTTTGTTTGCATATATCACTGGTTCATTCCACTGTTTCATGCATGTGACATTGGTGCATTGTCGTGAGTAGTTTGTAGTTGCTTCTGTGCATATATATATTGGCCGTTTAATTGATGCTGCAGTCTTCAATCATTTTTGATTCATTGGTTCTTTGTTTACTGTGTACTTGAATGTTGCTGTGCACTTTTGTGCTTTGAGTCTGGTCCATATTGTATTTGATACTGCTGTGTGCATGCAGTTTTGTAGACTTGGAGTCTTTGTTCATTTATGATTTTGGTCGTTGCATTTGCTGGGTACACAGTCTTGACCTATTGCAGTATGGTCCATTGAGTTTAATCATCTGTTGTAGCCTGACTTGGTCTTGTTTCATGTTGGCTTGAGTCTGGGCATGTGTACTCCCGACCATTTTATTGCGTTTGAATTTATTTTTGAATTTGCACCTGTGTTGAATCCAGTTTCAAAACTCGGGTTTGACCTTGTGCTCGTGTCGTGATTTTCAATGTTATTGCACGTGAGTTGAACCCGGTTTTTCATTTGGGTTTGACCTGTGCTCGCCTGTCCCTGTAAATCAATCAAGTGTATATATCGGCGTGCACGGCCTTGTGGCATATACAGTAATACACTGTGTATGTAACAAGTTGTTCGTGTATGATGAATTCAAATTTAAATTATGACGAACAACCCAAATAACTGAGGCAAATCTTATTTTCAAAATCCATTTTATTTTATTTTAAACTGCAAAAATATTTCCTTTTCAATTTTACTGCGTTAGTTTATATTTTTGCAGATTGCTCGGATGCTGGATTCAAACTGGAATAAAGTTGAAGATAAATACGAGTGTGAGTGATATGTAGTGAGGTGCTGATGTAAATGTGAAAAATGTGATGTAATCAAAGTTGTATAGTTATAGTGAGAGCTTGAAATTGTACTGTTCAAAATTGTAATAAATATTTATTTGAATAAAATATCTGTTTGAATTCAAATTCTGTGTAATTTATTTTATTCAACAAATATTTATTTAAACTATGAAAATAAAATAGTATATTAACAAATACATTTGAATGACTGTATATATGTTTATTATCATCAAACAAAACTCATATAAGCGCATATTCAACAGAATGAGCTCTTGTATTGGGAATGCCGGATGAACCAAGGCATCTTGAATGCCGAATGAGATTTCGCTCTACATTGCCGAATGAAACTTTAAACCTTTGATACCGAATGGACTTTTATACTTGAATCATGAGTGAAATCCCAGACTTATATACGCTTGTTGGCTGCTTCTTCTTGGTTCGATCGTGGTGGAAATGCACACAACATTGATATTCCAGTTTTGACCAAAAATGGGATAACAAATGGGCCTAGTGGCTACTTATGGGTGTTATTGGATAGTTAAATAACCGACTATCAAATCTTGCCAACTTTGTTAATCTTTGCGAAGAGACAGAGATCAGATTTAATTATCTAAAAACCACTTTGATCCGATTTGTGCATTACGAATTGTGATATCTCAAAGATAATGAAGACGGTGATTTTTGGAGATTTGATTTGTTCAAACCCAGAACAATTTGTATGGATGAATGATATCATTGCATTGCTTGCCTGAAGGCAGTGTTAACATTCCGAGCATGAATTCTATTCTAAAGATAAATCGTAGCCACAAGCCTCATCAACCAGGAATGACTAAAACATGGGAGATGTAGTAGGGCTAAGTAGGTCGCTCCCAAGTAGGTATGTTATCACTTTTCTAAATACCATCGGATATATATTATAAATTATGGATAAGGTTGTGCATGGAAAAGAGAGCGCTCGATTAGGGTGGGAACACTCGGGGTGATAACATATTCGGCACTATACAGGTCAAGGGTAGGACGGTATTGTGTTAGCAGGGGATCCAAGCGAGGTCCTCAATACATTTTTCTAGAGATGTACGGTGACGGACGGTACCCAGTAGCCCAGTCATTGTATGGAATCCAATATCCACTACGAGCCTATATGGTTTTGATTGAATACCAATTATGCTGAAACGTGAGATGCAAGCATTTCATCTATTTTCTAATTTCCTTTCTATAGACACTATTATAATATCAGATGATTTTGATATAAAATGTTTTGGTTATCGTAAGGTAAAAACCCATAGTATTTATTTGTAGCGTGGTCTTACGACATACCTTTGTTTTTCAAAAGGATTTTTAAAAATAATTGAACTCAAATTGAGTGTGTTTTCTCATGCTGGTTTTCCAGACTGACTCGGGTGTTATTTTATTATAATGCTTGGGTCAGACCGAGTATTACAGATTCAGGTTTGGATGTTATGGAGCTTAAGGGACGAGCTGGATGACAGAGACGTATTCCACGTGCTTGATTATATTTCACTATGTGTGTTAGGCTGTATAGTCAGCACTGGTGAGGAAAAGTTATAATAATTGTCCATATTGATTTATTGATTGTTGTACTTTGATGATGATATGTATAAATAATAGTTATAGTTCTTTTTGTATAAAGGTATGTTATTATCTATTATATATTGTTCTACTGTGATTGTGAGATTCTATGTGTTATTTAGTTTTCTTCTTATCTACCTTCTTTCCATTTCCCCTAAAAATTGGGTTTTGCGGCATTCGATTTCTCGGCATGTAATACAGTGAACATATTAGTATCAATTTTCGAGGGTCAAAAATCTCGATCGCTAAAACAACCCACCATTAGGAAGGACTTCAATCGAAAGTCGAGCTAGTATTTGAGATTAGAAGAGGCACAGAAATTAGAAAGGAAATCAGTTAACCTACAACTGACCAACATTAGGCAGAATGGTATGGCAAAAAGTCAAGATATAAACACCTCTAGGACTATTGAAGGGAACACAAGAAAGAATGTGAATCGAAAAAATAAGAACCAGATTTCTAAAAAGTGAAATGGAAGCAGTAAGCGACTCAAAGGTTTATGGCTCGAAGAATACACCTCGCTCAACGATACTCCAGAAAACATCTGTCTTGTGACATAGGGGACAAAAGAGTACAAGAAGCCGCCTAAAAAGGAAGTGACTGAATAGCAGAAGTGTTCCGAAAAGTACTGCCATTTCCATAAGGCACATGGCCATAATACGCATGAGTGTTGTCATCTGAAGAACTTGGTTGAGGAGTTGATTCAGGAAAACAAGCTTCAACAGTATGTGAGGAAACTACTAAATTCTGACCAACCCGCAATGCCCCAAGCTCCTAGAGACCAAGGGAACCAAGCCGGAACCAGCAAAGAGGGACCCAAATGGACTGACCAGAGACTTATCATTGGAATGATATCTAGAGGACCCCATGCCATGGAGAAGAGTTGGGGAGAAATGGAGCGGTATGCGACCTCACTGAAGCATGCTTCGAAATATTCGTGCTTTACGATCAAAGATAGAACCCCAACTAAGCAGCGGAGAACCTTAAATGACAACATAGTGTTATGGAATCGATACACCGAAGGAATAGAAGCTCCAACTCTCGACCTCATAGTCGTGACAGTAGGAATCGGGCCCTTTATGGTCCGACGAGCATTGGTAGACAGCGGCAGCTCTATGAATATCCTTTTTAAATGCACCTTTGATTAGATGAAGATCGGTATGAAAAATGTATCCACCTACCAAACAAAGATTCAGGGATTCACTGGTGAACCCAAACAACATATTGGAACAATTGACTTACCCGTAGAACTCGAAGAAGGGAAACGAAGAATCATCCTCATCCCAACCTTTGTAATCGTAGACGAAATTTCCGCCTACAATGCTTTTCTGGAGTGACACGCCTTGGCGGATTTCAGGATTGCTTTTGCTTAATTGTGTCTAACTATGAAATTATTGACGGAAAATGGAGTCGGGGTGATCAAGGGAGACCAAAGTGCCACTAGGGAATGTTGTATCGCGGAACTATGCGAGTCTAAAAGAAAAGAAAAAGGGGAAGAATGCAGGGAGAACTCTTCACATTCGTGAACCAGCCGAGTAGCAACTACAGAGCTGCCCTGGCTTGGGGACCATAGCCGATTCGATAAGGTTTTGGACCATAGAAAGAAGAGTTCAGAGGACAAATGGTCAACACCGGCAGAATTGAGGGAGTCTGTTCCAGTCAACATGGATGACCTAACATGGGTCATCAAAATAGGGTCGCATATTGGAAACAAGATGCGTCTGAAACTCATCTAATTTCTTCGCTCCAATATGGATGTATTCGCTTGTACGCATTCTAATTGTGTGGGGTGTCACCCGAGATAGCTTGTCATGCACTTAACATTGATCTTAAGTATACACCTATGAAGAAGAAGAGGTGCAGCCTAAGGCCTGAGAGGTCCAAAGAGCTAAGAGAAGAAGTGGAGAAGCTAATGCCGAATGGCTTTATCCACGACGCAGTTTACCCAGAATGGGTATTTAATTCAATTTTGGTTAAGATTTCCAATGGGAAATGGCGAACCTATATCGACTACTCGAATCTGAATAAACCTTGCTCGAGAGACAACTTTCCTCTGCCCAAAATCAATCAGCCTGTGGATGGGACAGCTGGACATGAACTGCTATCATTTATGGATGCATACTCGAGGTACAACTAGATCATGATGCACGGATCGGATCAAGAAAATACCAGTTTCATTACCGATCGAGGACTATATTTCTACAAAGTAATGTCGTTTGGTTTAAAGAATGCTGGGCAACTTAACAGCGACTAGTGAACGCTATGTTTGAATGGCAGATTGGGACGACATTGGAATTTTATATAGACTATATGTTGGTTAAATCACGCATAGCTGCAATTCACTTGGACAACCCACACTAAAATGTTTGAAATACTCCGCAAATATGGAATGAAGCTTAATCCACTTAAATTTCAATTAGGAGTAGCCTCGGGAAAGTTCTTGGGATTTATTGTAAACGCCATAGGCATCAAAGCAAATCCCAAGCAAAATACCGCTTTGCGGGAAGTCGAGGCTTCGAGGAACAGGAATGAATTACAGAGCCTAAATGGAAATGTTTCAGCACTGAGCCGGTTTGTCTCAAAAGCGACCGACAAATGCATACCATTCTTTAATGGGATAAAGAAGGGAAAGAAAACTTTGAATGGAATCAAGCTTGTCAAATTGTGTTCGAAGAGCTACTACGACATATGGAAACCCCACCAATCCTATCCAAGCTGGCAAAAAGAGCAGATTTATACATCTATTTAGCAGTCTTGCGACATGCATTCAGTGCCGTGTTTGTACGAGAAGAAGCTAAGATCCAACGATACATATATTACATCAATAAGCGGTTCACTGGAGCAGCAAAGAACTACCCAAAATTGGAAAAACTAGAATATTGCCTCTTGACCGCGTCCAGAAAGTTACATATCATACTTCCAGGCATATCGTATCAGAGTGCTGACAGATCAACCCTTAGAGAAAGTGTTATACATCCCCGAGACTCTGGATGGCATATCAAAATGGAAAATCAAACTAAGTCAGTATGAAATCACATACCATCCCCGAAAGGGGATCAACGAGCTAGCGCTGGCAGTATCATTGCTAAATTTACAATATGAGATAACAATGAAGGAATGACTCCAGAAATGGAGACACATTGAAAGCTGTTCATCGATGGTGCGTCTAACAACTTCTTCTCGGGAGTAGGGTTAGTGCTCGAAACTCCTGAAGGATGACATGTTTGCTATGCCTTGCGCTTGGAATTCCCTACAAAAAATAACGAGGCAAAATACGAAGTGTTGATAGCTAGGCTAAGGATCGTGTAAGAACTTGAGATAAAATCTATATACAGTTATAGCGACTCTTAGCTAGTCGTCTGTATCTATCTAAAGTAGAAGAACTACTCAACGACATCGAGCATTACACCATAACTCATATCTCTAGGGAAAAGAACACGAAGGCGGATTATCTGGCTAAACTATCCAGTTTTGGAGAAGCTCAACCATTGGGGGTTAGTCCCAATTGAAACATTAACCACACCGAGAATAAGCGAAATAGATATCGATTGGATGTTTGAGACAACCAAGGAACTAGAGATATGGATGAGGCCGATTAAAGACTACATGCTTACAGGAACCCTCCCCATAAACAGGAACCAGCGAAAGAAGCTTCTCTGAAAGGCACCACGATTTGTAATGCAGGATGGGATACTCTACCGAAGGGGATTCTCAACCCTCTAGCTCAGATATGTGACCAACACGAATCTCGAAGGATCCTAAAAGAAGTTAATAAAGGCGACTGCGGAGACCATACAAGGGACAAACCCTTGCAAAGAAAGTTCTCCGTTGCAGGAAATTTTGGCCAACAGTCAACTACGATGCAGTAGATTATGCCAAACGGTATGATCAACGCCAAAGATTTAGCAAGATCAAAAGAATTGCCCCGACGGAGCTAACATAGATGGTCAGCCATGGTCGTTCGCAATCTGGGGAATTGATTTGATTGGCGCATTACCAAAGGCTAAAGAGGGAGCCAAATATGTTATCGTTGTCGTTGACTATTTCACCAAATGGGCCAAAGCGGAACCGCTGGCCACTACTACCAAAAAGAAAGTCATTAACTTTGTCACTAAATATGTTATTTGTAGGTTTGGGGTGCTACAGAAAATCATCACGGATAACGGGACTCAATTCGAGAGTGCCGAGTTTAAAAACTTTTGCAAATGCTTCTAAATCGAGAAAAGCTTTTCCATTGTCGCACATCCACAGGCAAGGAGCAAGTGGAAGCAGTAAATAAGATCATCAAGTCCACTGTCGAAAAATGGCTAACTAAAGCAAAAGGAAATTGGGTCGATGAACTTTCACTCGCACTATGGGCCTATAGGACAATGCATAAATATGCAACCGAGCAATCTCCATTCGCACTAACATATACTTCAGAGGTAATGATCTCGGTTGAGCTAGAAGTCCCTTCTCATCAGAGGTGAAACTTCGATCAAAGGAAGAATGATCAACTTATACACTAGCCACTCGATATTGTTGAAGAGAAGAGGGAGGAAGCCTTATTTAGTACTACAACTCACCAACAAAGGGTCACACGATAATTTACCTCCAGTGTTCATAATCGCACCTTCGAAGTGGGACACCTATCTTTAAAAGGGTCTACCCTATACCAGGTGCACTCTGATCAAACTGGGAAGCACCCTATGTGATCGGTCAGAAGCTAGAGGATGGCACATTCAAGCTAACAACCATTGACGGAATTCAAATTCCCCGAGCATGGAACAATGAATTGCTGCATCGTTACTTTACCTAAGACAATCTTATGTATTTCCTACTTCCAGAAAATAAGCCATTCAAAATACCGAAGGACTGTAAATAAGCAAAACATGCCCAACTTTCATTAATAAAATTTCTTTTCTTTCTGAACCAATAAAACTGTGTTCACAAAAGTAACCCACCGAGTCGATGGGGTCAAATCGACTCAAAATCATCGGATCGCTGCTTGAGATAGTGGGACCATACTCAAATATGCCTACTTACTCACTGGGTCGATGGAAGTAAATTGACTCAAACCGTTGGATTGGAGGAACCTGATCCTCGCCTTCTAAGAACAAGTGTTGCTCCGACGATGTTGGGAAGTCCCAAATAAAACCCGTGCATGTCTTGGATTGTGGAATCACATCCACGAAAGCACGAATTTAAAAGCCATGCATCCCCATAAGCTGCGCATTACTTTTTGAGCCGTGGATTCATGCTACCGAAACTTGAAATTTCACATTGCCTGAAGATTGGTAACGTCGAGAAATTCCGAACCGTTCGGGATTGACGGGTTATGTCGATCCCCGCAACCATGCATCTCATAAGCGGCGCACACTATTAAGTACTAGCATTGCGCCGACAGTGCTAGGAAACTCGTTTATTGTAGGACCAACGAGAATCAATCCACTCCCACTATCAGGAGTAATGGGTATGAATCCAGTAATGTCAAACAACTACAAATCGGCAGAAAATTCCGATCGTTGACCAATAATATCTCTGGAATCGAGGCATTCGAATCACAAGTTCTTGAAGAGGGGAATCGCAAAATGGTCCGGCTATTGACATCCAAAAAATCAGCTGGATCAATCTACCATTTGTCAAGTGTTTGAAGTAAATAGCCCCGTGACCTGGGGGCGCGCGCACACTGATACTTAAAAAAACAAAGTATTTCACACTTCTATTACTCCAAACAATGAATTTTGGTAGTAATTACAAGACTAGATAAAATAACAGTAAATAAAATTGGCATAAGTGCATGAAACGTAGATAAGTAGATAGATAAAATTACAATCAAAATGTTAACATTGTATTACTTATATTCCATACAAAGTCATAATGTGGGGGTGGTACCCACACAATATCGGCCAACAAAAGGGAAAATGCAAATGCTACAATAATCAAAACAATACGTGTAGACTCTACACTTGAACAAAACATGTAACAAACAAAACAAAATGTCCCAAAATCTGGCTCCACTCTTACCCGAGCCTGTCAATGCCTCTTTCCACTTCTCCCCTTTCCACCTTTGGTCGGAAGTTTCTTCTTCCTCTCAGAATCCCTGCCAGAAGCTGGGTCGCTGCCTAAAATATCAACTATCTCCTCTAAGCCAGCATCTTCTCTCCACTCTTCGACCTTCTCGGAAGACTCCCCCTTGGTTCTGCGATTACAAGACTTGTGGGAGCACCTTGAAAATTTTCTCTCCTCGATCTTTTCCTTCTTAACAGCCACCATCTGCTGTTCAAGTTTATTTAGCTGGCCAGTTTAGTCTTCCTGCTCTCGAGCTTTAGCTGCCGTGAAATCGCCATCCAAAGATATGGAAGGATCATCCAGATCGTGCAACATGACAATCTTCTCAGATTTTAGCCTTAGTTGTGAGCCAGATATAGGTGCAGCAATTAAAGCAGCTTTGGAAACAAGCATCAAGGTAGTTGAAATAGAAGCAAGCACAGGGATCGAAGAAATCGGCAAGTCATTAGGTAAAAAAGATGGACCTATAAGACCAAAAGTAAAAGCATTCCATTCGTCTTGTTCCTACGGTGTGAGCTGAAAAATTTCAAATTTGGGGGAAACATGGAGGTTACCTGCAAGAGAAGAATGACCGAGAATTTCAACTTCATACTCCCCACCTTCCCCTTCTTTCGATGGCTGCATAATTTTTAGAGAAGTTTCAGGACCACCCGAGGCTTCTAAAACAGCTGCTGGAAGGGCAGATAAGGCAGCGTTAGCCAAACTCACTAACTGATCGTGAGGCTGTTTTGATGATTCGTCGGGCCCAAAAACAAAATGCTCTGGCAATGTTTTGGTAGTTGTAGTCACAGCAGCATCGACATCCTCTTGTTCCCTCTCAATTCAAATGATCTCTCGACCCTCCGTTAGAGTTTTCTTCGATTCTTTATTGAGATATCCATCCTCCAACTCTTGCTTGATGTATACAACCCCGTTCTCTTAAAAACGGGTCAGAACTTCTTTCCAAACCACGGCAAGAGTACGTGGGAATTTAGGCCCAAATAGCGGAGGCTCCCTTGATATAGCAAGGAATTAACATTAAAATTTAAGATGGTATCATCCATCTTCTTCATCTTAAAAGTATCCTGCAACTCCAAGTAATCCACTGTTGTCGTGGCCTTCTCAATTTCAACTCGGGTCTTCTCGGTGCTAAGCTGTGCAACTCTTTCCTATAGCGAAGTAATCATTTAGGTCTGATTAGAAATGGTCTTGTCACGGGATTCCACAATTCCAGCATAATTAGCAATTTTCTTTTTATAGGTTTCAATGACTTCATCGTGATCGGTGATAGTTTTCTTCTTAGCTTCAACGGCCACGTCATGGGCTCAATCCCCTCTTTCAACTTAACTTCATCCACATGGTCCTTAATGATTTCGTCTCCAAATATGATTTCTATTTTTGTGTGGCCCTCTTTCTATTCCTTCAGCATGCTGGCGCTGTTCTTACTCTCTCGAAGTGCACCATCCCTCTCTTGTGTTAATCGCTCAATTCTAGCATCATGTTCCGCTAACACCATCTCATAATCATCCTTCTCTGATTCAATGGAAAGGATCTCTTGATAATTGTTGTGGCTCATGTCTGCCAGCTGCTTGCGTAACTGTTACCATCCCTAAGCTTGATCAAGTCACTTTGAATCACCTAGAGACGAGGCAAAAAAAATCTTTGCGGATTGGGCGTAGGTCGCGGTCAAATTTAACTCCCTTTAGAAACCACCTAGGGAGCACAGCTTCGAGTTTATGGGGACCAAAGGAAAGATTAGAAGCTGGCCTCCTACATGGACGTAAAGGACTAGAAGTAGGAACCACTTGAGTTGATGGAGCTTGGGATGAAGATGAAACTTGAACAGTGGAAGTCGGAACTTCAATTCTGATAGAGATTAGGACCGAGGCAAAAGTTTGATGATCAGAGGGATGAGAACCGCGATCTACCATTGACTTCTTAGGGGGCTCTTCTCGGTCATCAGGAATTTTTCTCTTCTCGTAACCATTCTTATAAACCCTTACCCATTCTCTATCATCTCGGCGATGTGCTTTGGCTTTCAAGTCTTTCCACCTTCTCCACTCTTCCTCAATTTCATAGGGCTGGTGGCGGCTTGAAGACCGTCTTGATCAACATTGCGAATTGGTGAATTGTTAAAGATCCTCATAAAGTCCATGGCCTTTCATAGAACCTGATATAAAGAATAAATAAAGAGCTTTAACCACCAAAAATGGATCTAAATAATGCATGTGTAAGTGAGTGTGACCCTGGTGAAATGGGTAATATATCTTAGGCGGCCTAAAAGGATGCACAAATCGGATCGGGAAGCCACCGTGGTAGAAATCAGGCTGACTCTAGACATAATATGACCGAGGCGAGGAGATGATCCCTCGAATTTGATATCTTCTCCGAACAGTTCATCAACGTTAACGTAACATTGCTCAAATCCCCGAAGTCAATACCTGTTTCCTTAAGCGGGGAATCCAAAAGTCGCTCGGCTGTTAGGGTAGCATTTTATCGCAAATCTCTCAAAGAGGTGAATTCGGGAGAGCGAGACACATTCTTGGAGTTTCATCACATGATTCGAAGTTTCAGTCGCTGTAACTTTCATCGAATTCATCAATGCTAGAGGAGGAATCATAACTACTGGCGCCCTCAACTTCGCCCTCCTCTTTTTATGTTGTCACCGTAGCATTGCCCTCACGCTGCTTGAATTCTTCCTTACCTTCCTCTAAAATTGGAGGGCATTTTGGCTGCTCAGCTGGGTTTGGTCGTAATAGCTCTTCCTTTATGAATTTCTTTGGTTGACTCACTAGACGGACCTTATTTTCCGGGAGTTCGCCCTATTCGGAGCCGTGTGATGAAGAAGTGGAACATGTTCATATTCTATAATAGGAAGGAGATAGATATTCAATGGCTATAGTAGATCTCCCAGGATGCAATAGCCAACACTGAAGCAAATTCTCATCTGTTAGAAAAAAAGAGACTGGTCTCTCCTTGGCATCTATGGCCTACAGAGTATGGAAAATCTGATCAAGTGATGGATTTTTTTCGGCCTCGAAATAACTGCAAGAAGTATTCGATCTATTAAAAATCCCATAGCAATGTATTGAATCCTAATAAGTAAAAGAGAGAACTTACCTCTAGTCATCCAAAGCCGATTAAATCCCCCAGGACACCTAACAAAGAAATATCGGGTCTTAAATTGAGATAGGTTGCTTTTGTTATCCCGCTTTTTGGCAAAGCCGTGATACCAAAAGATTGGCCAAAAACAAAGGACGGTTCGTCTCAGAGATTGGTTGCACTTCTCTTCACTATGGATATCGATGAATTTTGTCCGAGACCAGATTGAGCTACAATTGATAGGACATGACCAGAAAGATCATAGAAGTCCGCGTTTCAAATTTCAAGTCAATCCGAGGTCATATGCTCAAGTTATGATGGATTCAAGTTAAGAAGGTGCACATTGCTCGGTTCGAACCCATCATGTTCGAACCCATCATATTCGAACCCATCGTGTTCGAAACCATCGTGTTCGAAACCATCTATTTCGAACCCATCATATTCGAACCCATAGGAAGAGGCGACATTCGAATCCATCTAAGTAACTCCCTACTTCGAATCCATCCATCATCTTCGACTCCATCACTCACCTTCGACTCCATCGACTTCGACAACTTCGAATCGATCCAGGGCGCATTTGGATCGATTCGAACGAATCCACTCCATCGATTCGAAGACGACCTTCGAATCCAACAAAGCAACTAAGCTAGCACGAACATGGATCGGCTCGAAGATAGGCGCGCCCCAATCGATTCGAAGTATTCGCTTCGGCCATGCATCGATTCGAACGAATCGATTCCATCGATTCGAACCAAACAGCATGCCGAACACCCAATTTCGAACCGATCATAACTCCCAATCTACCGATCCAAATCCCATGAAATTTTTACAGAAGTTTGTCTACATGATGAAGAACGTCCACGCCAAGTTTCATCGCAATTGGACAATTTTTTGATCGATTCGAAGTTCACTTCGAATCGATCCCAAACTGGGCACGCACTTCAAGAACGCGGGCCTGTGGGCCCCCCGTCACGTGCCAAGCAGCCTCTCCATGATTTAGGCGGGATTTCAGCCTTCCACGCCTATAAATAGAGCCCCTGGTCATTCAGAAAAGGGGTCGGAGAATTTGGAGAGAAAGAGTACGCCTAAACGCTGCCAGAATCACTCCATACCACCATCTTGGCTGCTGATTTCGAATTTAAGTCTGTTGTCTGCTGTAATTTGCTTCAAAACACTTGTAACCTTCAAGTATTAAGCAATAAAGTGATCAAACTTCATAGTGGACGTAGGCGCATCGCCGAACCACTCTAAATTCTTGTCTTCTATGCAATTTACTTTTCTATAACTTGGAGTTTTTGTTAGATAATTTTCATTTCCAATTTAAGTTCTTCACTTATTATCTCTTCAAAGACTTCCGAAGGGTGTTGCCCAATTTTGGTGCAAACAGCTTTGAAGCTGCGACACGATCTTGATGTTTCTTTGGGCTTCGATGATGACAAGGGATGGACACTCGTCTCACTTCTTAAATGACAGAAACTATCTTAACTCATCGAAACTCGAGGCACGATTAAATGTCCACATAAATAGGACAAGAAGGCAGGTCAAGGTCGCGTACCCATCGGGATGAATTTAAAATGGAGCAATTCCCAAGTTTAGAACAGTTCTTTCAAGAAATGATTGAAGGGGGCACTACTCCATTTAAATACATATATGGGAGGCAAGCAGTGTACTCTGAATGCGATATATGTGCAAACTCATTCTTCGACGAAAAGCACACGTCGGTCTCTAAAATGTTATGTTGCAAATGTTAAGTAGAACTTTAGTAGAGATTACGAAGGAAGCTATCTCCGAAGGATTAGGCTGAACTATGAAATTTTTGAGGAGTCTAGTCTACAACTAGACAAACCAGAACCAGTTGACCGTATTCAGCTTGCGGTACTGAAGAGGTAGGCCCCACTGAAAT
This sequence comes from Allium cepa, assembly GCA_030765085.1. Lineage (NCBI taxonomy): Eukaryota > Viridiplantae > Streptophyta > Magnoliopsida > Asparagales > Amaryllidaceae > Allium > Allium cepa. The sequence continues at coordinate 52,286,590 of CM060930.1, read as the reverse complement.
TGTTTGCAAAGGTGCAACGGATGATAATTCAGCTCCTAAAAGTGTTGGACTTCCTCCACTGGACTTACAATGAGAGGATAGGTGCTTCATTCTGTACAACAGAACTTGCATCCAACATGTTTAGATAATTCTACCTTTAACTATAAGTCCCCCTACGACACTTGAACTCCGAAAAACTATCAATGTATGCCGACACATTGGCTCCAAGTGTTGACTGGGGCAAGTACAGTGTGTTATCTATGTACGATGCGCTCAGTGTCCTTAACACTACAAACACACTATCCTATGTAGATAGTTCGCCCTTAGTGAAGATAAAAAAGAGCTTCTCATATCATTTATTGAACTTATTTCTCCTACACTTACCCATTATCGATCAACGATCGATAACAGATCCACTGTCTAAAGTGATGCCGGATGCTATTTCCATTTCAGGTACACCAAGTGTGCAATAACAGGACCAATCCGAAGTGAGTAACTATAGATTGATGGGTCTAAATCAAGTAGAGAATTCCCAGTATAAGCCGGTATTAGCTCTCTGAAAGGAAATAACAACATAAGCTGCACATGAGACGCTACCCTAAGCTATTATCACCCTCTAGAAAACCAAAACTAATTCACAAGACTTTGTGTTAAATTAACAATGTAACTCGGCGCAAGTCAATTATGATTCTATGGATGAAGATAGCAAAACATGTCAAGCATCAGGGCAAAGCCCGAATTTCATTCCGTAAAGAACTCATGACTCGAATTATTATCTTCTTCCATAAAATCGCAATCAACTTGTATTCTTCATAAGGATCACCATAATCCAACCTCATCAGCAAACTTCTAAATAAATGTCAAATACAATACCACTACCTCAATTCAAAAATCAAAGAGCGAGAGTGCTCAAACTTTAAATTGGCAGCGATTCAGGTGGGTGGGTAGACGACGATCAAAATTAACAAAGTTTCGGGTGCTAGAGGCTGGATCAAGATGGCAGCGAGGCTAGACAACGTCGGCAGTAGGATACTTCGATGATGGATGGCTGGCAACGACGATGGTGCAATGGATTTAGGGTTTGGTTGGATTTAGGTCAGGTCGCAGAAGAAGTAGCTCGAGTCATAGATGAAAATAAGAAATGAAAGTAGGTCGGCTCGAATGGATTAAATAAGACATTGCGTAGAAAATATCACTAAGTCTTTGGGTCGCTAACGATCCAAATAATTGCAACCAAACTTTCCCTGACTCATCAAGCATGATCTAACTGTCTTTTGCAAGCATCTTCAAAGTTATCTGATTGATATTGATTAATTATGACAAGCAACAGTGATTCATGTACAAACTCAATAGACGACTGGATGACCAAAGCCAAACTCAAATGACAGCCTCCACGCAATGACTTGAATTTCACCAAATGGAAAGCAATAATTTCCAGACCACGCCTTGTTTCCAATGAAAGCATACTCTAGTGGGCAAATGTTATCCGAGTTTTTGACCTGATGGAATTCAAAGGAAGTCAAAACATCTATGTCAAGTCAGAACAACTCAAGAATCAACCAAAAGGACTAGAAGAAGGAACTAAGAGAGACTCAAGAAAGAGAAAGCAAAAACTGACTAAGATAATGGATCGCTAGCGATCCATCACTTATGGATCCATAGTGATCCATAAGGGATGCTCGTGGATCCTCCTATCCTCCGCACCATGATCTAATAAGTTTTCTAGGGAGGCCTGCTAAGGTTGATGATATTCCAAGCGAGCTAGTTCGAGAAGTGGGCATTCATCTAATTCCAGTAATAGTTCAATGCAATCAGTACATAAATCATCATCAAAACAAAGCATCTAGTCATGAAATTATATGGAAAGCATCTACACAATGTAGGGAACATGATTCGAATTAAATGAGCCAAAAATATTCTAACTACATGGATCACTAGTGATCCATGCCCTATGGATCGCTAGCGATCCATCACTTTAGCCCTGCTTGTTGTTAAATTTCTGGAGCACCTCATACCTTCAATGTAAACTTCTAGCAAGGCGGCCTAGCCAAATAGCTCTTCAATCCCTATAAATATTGACCCATCTGCAATATAAAGAGGATCTTTTAGACTGGCTACCGAAACTCTACAGAAACTATTCTTCACTCTTCTCCTCCCCTAGCACAGTCATTTGAAGGGTTCACTGTGATTCTCCAATGAACTCTAACATTAGTAACTTGAGCTAACTCACAAGATCTATTTAAATTTTAATCAGACTGAACTTGTAATTGCAGTCAGTCAATAATAAAAGTTATAAAGTAGGTGTAGGCTTCGTTAACTGCCGAACTTCTATAAAAATCTCTTATCTCTTTACTTTATCTACAAAGCATTCGAGTTTAAGCAACAACAGATAAGAATAATCATTCAACTCGAATAAAAGTTGAGTATAGTACAAATCAAAAAAGGAACGAACATACCGATTCATGCAACATTCAAACTCGACTTGGTTGAAGCTGCCGCGTACATATAATCGATTGAAGAAAGGAATTGAAGCATCAGAAATCAATTCGACAAAGAGGCGACTTCATCCAGAAGCCCTAATTTCAGATTGAGGAATGAACGAAAGATATAAGAGAGCATGCAAATAAAAGAGATACGGGCCGAAGTGATAATTATTTTGAAAAAGGGACGCTCTTTTAATTTTAGTTTGGGCCAACTTAAAATAGTGTTTGTGGGCTTTAAATTATTTAAAATTAGGGTTTCATTTTATTAATTGTTTTGAATTTGCATTTTCTTCTTTAAACATCTGTAATTACTAGTCGTGTGACTAGGGGACAAACTACGTGGCATAGTTTGAGCATTCGCAACTCAGTGGCTGAGTTGTGGTAGGGTTTTGAGCGTAGAGTTAAGGCTAGTCGATAGCGGGTGTCACGAGTTTACGTGTGTAAGCGTCTGACTGCTTAATTTCTAGTAGAGACCTTGAGGGCAGCACGTAGACAGGGTTTTTCCAAAGCTGGGTAAGTTCTGTATCGTTCAATTTCTGCATTTATTATTCTGCTACTATCTGTACTGTTATTATTCTGATATATCTCTGTTGAAATAATTTTATAAACCTCCGTAATAATTTTTATAATTGATAGTATCACCCTATTAACCCCCCTCTGGTGTGAAATCGATCCTACAAGTGGTATCAGAGCTAGGTACAAAAGCTATTTTTGTTTTAAAAATTTAATTTTTCAAAAACCAATTTTTGTTTTAAAAATTTGAATATTTTAAAATGGCTACTTTTGCTGAGGGTCGATCTAGTATTCCCTCCTATTTTTGATGGAACAGATTTTTTGAATTGGAAATTGAAAATGGAATTTTATTTAAAATCTGTTAATTTTAAATGTTGGGATATTATTGAAAATTGGTGTAATATAACAGATAAGAAAATTATCTCGATTAATGCTCTTCCTATGCATATATTATATTCTCATATTAATCAAGATAATTTTAACTTTATCTCTAATTGTGAAAATGCACAGGAAATCTGAAATGCTTTTGATGCAATATATGGTGCAAAAGTCAACAACAATGAAAAATCCTCCTCAATCGACTCAGCTAAAGAAACGAGCTTAATAGGATTGGTAAAAAGCAGTAGTGATGAGGACGATGATGAAGATGGAGCAGCTAAGCTGGCATTACTAATGAAGGGATTCAAAAATTGGAACCGCAAATACAAAAATCCAGCCCTAAATCTAAGCAAAATATTCAAAGCACTGGACAACCCAGAAGAACGAAAGATCATCTGTCACAAGTGCAATAAACCCGAACACATCAAGCCCAATTGTCGTCGACTTCAACACGGCCAAGAAAAGAACTCAAAAAGGAAAAGTTTTGCAGCCACATGGAATACAAATGATGAAGATAATAAAAATACTAGCAGTGAGAGTGAGAAAGCAGATATGTGCCTTCCAGGTAATATAACTGATAGCGACGATGACCAGCCAAGCGACATATCAAGACTCACTCACTCACAACTACTTATATATTTTCACGAAGTAATGGTTGTTTTGAAACTTAGGGAGAAATATGCTAAAATTGAACCACAAAGAGGTAGTTTGATAGAAGTAAATGACCAGCGTGAACAATTAGTTAAAAATATTAAAACAAGTGCTCTAAGTGTGACAAGTGTCCATTGTTTGAAAAAGAAATTAAAAAAATTAGAAATTAATATAAAATCACTTGAAAATGAAATTCTTATTTTGAAAGAGAGTGAAAATACAAGAAGAGAAAATTCTATTAAAAGGTGCACACAATTGTGAAACAAAAACGAATCTCTCAAAACAACTGTCAACGACTTTAGATAAATTTTCAAGAAGTAAAAAATCGTTGAATATGCTATTAGAAAAACAAACTGTTAATACAGTTAGACAAGGCTTGGATATAATCAATCTGAAAGTGTTAGAAATGAAATTAATCAAGTCAATTCAATGTTCATAATTTGTAGAAAATTTGGACACAATCAAAACAATTGTTGGTATGGACCCAACCACATGAAAACTATACCAATATGGGTTCCAAAAGGCATAAGTATAAAATCTCTCAAAGTTAAGCAAATCTGGGTGCCGAAAGGAACATATATAAATAGTTTTGGGTCTCCACAAAATTATTTTTAAAAATATTCTGCCACTAACAATCATGGACCTGTAAAAACAAATTGGTCACAAAAATCTTTTATCATGTAGGAGTGGTTGCAGCCTAAGGAACAACAACAGTGTTATCGGGATTCTGGCTGTTCCAAAAACACAACGTACGACAAAGCAAAGTTCCTTAGCCTGGTACAAAGATGACAGAATCACAATGGAAAACAACAGAAAAAATATATCGTAAAAGTAAAAGAGGTAATGGTATATTCATCTTGAACAATATATCAATGTGATAATCTGCACCATGTCAGATTTGAATTAAATCAGTCAGCAATGTGATGATGAAATGAATGATGACTTTGATTCTGACTTATTCAAAATTGTTGGCCAATTATATTCTTATGCCAAGAACACTATAAAAATCTCTACAATCTTTGAACTACTTCATATGTAATAGTTTGGATTAATGATAGTGTTTTATTGGTAAATGATAATACATTTGGTTATTTTATGGCTGACTCTATATTCACAGTTTTTTGTTTATTGGCACGGCTTCAATTAAAATTCAAAAGAATATTCATTTAAAAAGTCGAAAAAAAGGATTTCAAGAAATTGTTGAAAATTTCACAGTCTGATCTATAACATTAACCAAATAATAATTTTGAGTGAAACAAAAATTCAGATGCAGATTACACTGGTAATCTAGTTGATAGAAAAATTACTAGTGGAACGTGATTTAAGTTGAGACATTTAATAACTGCATCGTTTTTCAAAGAAAACATCTGCATATTTTTCATTTCAAATAATTTTCAAAACGCAAACATATTTCTTATAAAACCCCTTTTAGAAAATCATTTTTTTGACTTTATTTCAGATTAGTCATTTTGAAAATTGATTTGATAATTATTTTTGAATTTGAGCTTAAATGACTACATTGACTAATCAGACTACCTACTAATTATCAAAAAGATAAATAGTGATTGAAAAAGTGATGAGTGTTGATATTTATTATATATTATAACTCAAGACGGTATAATTAGTAAATTTCTTTAGAATTTAAACAAGAGGTATAAAACTTTTTGTTGGTAAAAATTCCATGACCATTTTTATTGCTATCATATTTCTATCAACCATCACTCATCAAAATCTATTATAGTATGTCAATATGTGGTGATTTAAACAGGAATCATTCGTTTTTCATTATATATTTTTTTGTTTAAAAAACCAAAGTATTCACTCTCATTTGAAAGTCCTCACGGTTAAGGTGAATTACTTGGAATTTTTGATTATGTGCTTCCATGCTCATTTAAAGGTCCTCATAGTTATGCATGTATGGAACGCATATCAAAATTGATTTATTAAATAAACAAGTTGATTCTATTCCCATTTAAAAGTCCTCACAGTTATGCATGGTTAGAAGATACTTGAATTCATTTTTTTTAAAATGGAATACTACTAATCTCATTTAAAAGTCCTAACGGTTATGCATGGTTAGTAGATATTCAAATTCCTGATATAAATATACCATAAATAGACACAACTATATGGTTTTATATGATGACATCATCCCTATCATTCTATAGTGGAATATGCTTCAAACAGAGTATTTATGATTTTTGTTTGATTTTTTATTGAAATTTAATATTTGTATTCGATTGAGTTTTAATGTTGTATTAATATCTTTCACTTTACCACTATTTTTCTAACACTATTACTCTTTTGCTGACAACAAAAAGGGGAGGATAAGTTAAGATTTTGTCAAATAAAAGCAAGTAAAGGTCAAATATTTTCTATTTGCATATAGGCTCATTTGCATATTTTTAATTATATGCATATATCAAGGTGGAGTTTTGTGTAGAGAGGAAGCATTCAAATAGAGGGAGCATATTGAATGATCGATTACATTTAACAAATTCAAAATCTTAAATATATGTTTGTTATCATCAAAAGGGGGAGATTGTTGAATATGCGAGTATATGAATTTTGTTTGATGATAATAAACATACATATATTCATTTAAATGTATTTGTTAATGTACTATTTTATTTTTCACATAATTAAATAAATATTTGATGAATAAAATAGATAACACCGTATTTAAATTCAAACAGATATTTTATTCAAATAAATATTTATTACAATTTTGCATTGTACAAATTTGAACTCTCACCATATATATACAAATTCAATAGTAATACAATTTCAATTACATCACAATCTATCATTTACAAATACACCTTACCACATATCGCTCTTCAGTCGTAATTTATCTACAACTTTATTCCAGATTGAATCCAGCATCTGAGCAATCTGCAAAAATTAATACTGACGCAGTAAAATTGAAAAGAAAATATTTTTGCAGTATAAAATAAAATGTATTTTTGAAAATATTATTTGCCTCGGTTATTTGGGTTGTTCGTGGTCATTAAAATTTGAATTCATCATATACGAACAACTTGTGACATGCACAGTGTATCACTGTATAGGCCACAAGGCTGTGCACGCCAATGTACACTTGATAAAATTACAGGGACATGCCAGCACAAGTTCAAACCCAATTAAAAGCCGGGTTCAACTCAAGTGAAATCACGATACAAGCACAAGGTCAAACCCGAGTTTTAATCTGGATTCAACATAGGTGCAACTCAAATATACAAATGAATGCTATGATCAAAGTATGCATATATACATGTCGACCAGGCAGCAAACAAAGTTAACAAAACACGCATCACATATGTGGCAACCAAATTGTATAGAGCATAAGCAAGTCACAGTCAACTTGTCAAGAACAACTCACCAGAATGCATCAAGAGAACCAGACCAGTCAACTTAAAAATATGATCTGCCTCGAAGCAATAACGGCCGGGATCAACTAAGACTCGATGTACACACGAAATCAAGTGTTGTCTTATAAAGCAAATCAGACTCAAGTGAAACAAAATGAAGATGGAGTGAGCGGATGAATACATATGCATCAGGACACAAATGAACACAGAGAAGTACATCATCAAATAACAAACTATAACTCTGACACATCTAATAATGGACTGATACAAGTGACTCATGGAAATGCAAACACACATGCACACAATGCTACAACAGAGGTGAATACAAGCTTCAGACTGAAGTACATATACAAAAATGCTACAAAGAACAGACCACCAGATGACAAAACACTATAAATGAAGGCTAACAGACTTCAACATATGATCAGTGGCAAGCATGCAAATACACAGTGGAAAAGATGAATGCATATACATAGTAGACATACACAGGCAGTGCATACATGAAACAATAAACCAGACAAGTCATAGAGAAAATTCAAGTGAAGAAAAAGTCAAAGGAACCATAAAGTACACAACACACGTGTACAAGCTTCAGCTGGAATATCAGATGTCCAGGAATCATTTCAAATAAACAAAGTCAAGACCAATATCACAATTCGAATGGTACAAGTAAAATGACCAGAAGCAATATCAGTGCAACGGTGATGTTCGAAGACATTATCAAGTCAGAGCATAGTTCAACAATGTCAAGTGCCGAAGTGTAACGTTTCCGATTTTTCGTTGCCGAAAAACCGAATAGTTATGGGTTTAAGAAAAAGAAAAGAAGAAGAAAGAAGAAACAAGAGAAAGGTAGAAAAGATAGAAAAGAAAACAGAAAATAGAAAAAAATCAGAATCTCACAATTCGCAGCGGAACAACATATAATAGATAAATGAATAATCTTTAAACAAAGAACTATACCAGTTATTACATTACATTTCATTACATCATATCATCAGAGTGTACAACATCAAACAAACAGCGGAAAAGAAAGTACTATATAAACTAGTGATACGCCATGCCATCCAGCTTGCCTCCTGCAACTCCAGAATATCCTGATAAACCTAACTCTTGACTGCCCGTGTGAAAATTGGTGGGCACCCAGAGTTTAGGAAGGAAAACAATAAACTCCAAGTCAGTCATGAGACTGGTGCGAGAACTCAAAACAGTTTATTTTTTTCTTTAAAATTAAAATAGAGGGATATTTTTTAAAAATCAATTCGCAATGCTTTTAAAAATGAGACTACCATAAGACCTCCCACCACACACACAATGCAAACGCAGACTTGGAGGAGATTTCTTCTTATGTTAGTCAAAGATGCTTGATACGTATTAAAATCAAATCAATTTTGATATTATTATTAGTGCATAGTGTAGAAGATATTTCGAAAATAGAATATAAATCTTAGCCAGCATAGGTACCATTATATTATGCCTACTATAGCTACCTCCTGAGGAAGCAGGTTCTACAACTAAAACCGTACAAGATCGTATTGTTTCTTTGGATTTCCAACGAATGATCAGGCCAAGGAACTTCCCATTGCCACATGAGAATGCCTCTGGATGGACATCCCCGAGAACCAAACCGGAACTCTACCAACACAAGGCCGGGTTACCCCTAACTGGGTAACTACTCACACGAGCACGCCATTCCCCGATCGTAAACGACCTTTCTCACGGGATCACGATAACCAACAACCACAAAGTAATAAATTCGCGGCAACCACATAGGTTAAATATCTGGGCTCCATACCATGATACCACCTCTATCCAGAAGGAAATGCACATACCCTAAAGGGAGCTACCCCTCATAACCTTGCTGCTTCTTTCCTGTTTTGACCATTCACGGGGTGTGAGGCTCGACGAAGTCACGTCCACAAAAACATACTTTATACAAAAGCCATGCTTTGGGTCAACAAATGATCATAGAAATGATCACCAAGATAGACGATCAAATAAATGATCCTATCACAAATAATCAACACAATGATCATTTAACAGCAACACTCAGCATGTCACATTACCAAATTGGGAATATATCGCTGATAACTCCAACTATATAACCTCTGAGCTCGTACGTCTCAGAGAAGGGTGTTAAGCTAAAAGAATAAATTCTCCGCCACCAACAGAAATATATTTGAAAGAAATCGGCTTTATATCTCAATTTGTAATGTCAGACACACAATCCATACAAGTATGTTCCGGGCTTGAACAGAACCGAAGGCACTTACAAAGAAGTCCTTGCAATCCGAATAATCTCTAATCACGTTCGGATTTCCCATTACATATGGAGATCTCAATACCGGGGATCAGCCAGTGCAGAGACAATCAACAAGAAACCCTTTCGCTTTCGAAAATATCCGGTCTTCAACACCGGTCTTCGAATGAAATTCATAACGACGTATCACGTATTCGGAATGGGTTATACGACCCCAAGGTCCTTTCCCGGTTAACCCGAATAGTGAGCGCTTATTTTTAAAAAAAATAAGTGTGGCATTCAAATTCAAGCAATTCACAACAAATACCTATTTAAAGGTAAATATTGATAGTCAGTTATTGAACTATCAATAGATATGCCAACATCACCAGATTCCAAATAATTTCCAAATTATTTATTTCCCAAAAATATCTTTATAAGATATACATTCTCCATTCTTTAAAAATAAATCAATATTTATTTTTAAACTCATTTTCCAATTTCATTTATAAATTCTATATTGAATTTACATTCCAAAATATTTATGAATATACGATTTCCATTCAATTTCTAATATTCATTTTCAATTTATCTTCAAAAAGATAAATTCCAAATATTCACTTAATATTGGAAAAGCATTTCTATACTTATTAAAAATAAGTAATTCACAGATCTTTTTATTTTCTATACTTAGAAAATATTTAATATACTCTAATCGAAATTAAGTATATATTTCATTCTTTAAGGAAATCATTCACTTAACCATATTTATTTGGGCCAAAACGAATGTTGCGTAAAACATCGTTACGACAACCCAAAATCACTAGTATAGGGATTCAAAATTAAAATAGATATATAAATCCCGATACTATACAAAACATTTCCTTTCGGAAATCATTTATTATAACAACAGTGTTATAATCTACCATTTCCTTCTATTTCTCGAAAACGTCTATTTCAGCAATGAATGTTGAAATCTATGGTTTCGATGGTTAATATATTTTAAAACATCTTTAGATCGTTTTAATTCTATTTAAAACATCACCTCCAAAACAATTTCTTTAACATAATATTCACTATTCAAAAACGTGAATATACCTTGTTAATAAATTTCATCACTTCTATTCATTTTATTTTAAAAGATTATTCACTGTTCAAAAACGTGAATATAATTCCATAAGTAAATTATAACAATTTACTTATTAAAAATAAGTAGTTTGCGGATTTATAAAACAATGTTTATAAATTCTATTTCTATTTATTTTATAACAACTTCCTTTTATAAATTTCCTTTATAAATCTATTCAATTCATATCACAATGATATATTAAAAATTCATATTATAAGTTAAATACTTATAATTTATTTATTTACAAAATCATCCCTTCAAACTTCCCAAATCTATAAATCTTATAACTCCTAAGATTCATTTATTTATCCAAATCTATTCCTTTAATAACTTTATAAATTTTATAAACCTACTGCTTATAAAATTTCATTTATAACTTCACTGTTTATAATTCTATAAATTTCATTCATTTATGAAATTCATTCACAATTCTTTCTAACACTTAGAAAAGCTCGTTTTATAATTCCAATATTCTTAATTTATAAATATCAATTTATAAACCCTTTTAATATAAAACAATTTATATTACTATTTTAAAACGTCTTTCAGCTCCTTATAATTTCATCATTTTAATTTATAAAATAATCAAATTTCTATATATTTCATTCCTTTATGAAATTCATTTACAAATCATTCTATCACCTATAAAAGCTCGTTTTATAATTCAAGATATTCTAAATTTATAAATATCAACTTATAAATCTTTTAATATAAATCAATTTATATTATTACTTTAAACATCTTTAAACTCTTTTATAATTTCATCATTCTGATTTATAAAATAAAAATTTTATAAATCCTATTTTTAAACTTCTTATAATAAATTCAGAATTCCCAGTTCAAACTATTTTATAAAATCACTAATCCCATATTTTCAAAAATCAACTTTTAACTGTATTTCTCAAAAATCATGATTTTTATAATATTAAAATTATAACGTTTATTTATTTAAGATGAATCAATTCCAAAAATATTTTATAAACGTATATTTCCAAGAATCACTTTAGAAATCAAAATCGTTATTTTTAAACTTCAAAATTGGATCCGATGATGCAACACATCAAATAGTCAATTACGACTTTCAAACATCATATATCATCCATGATAAACAATCAAATATCACAATATATGAATCAAACAAATATTTGTGAGGAATTCAGTTGGATCCCTCCAACCTGTTTCCCTGCATCCACAGACATTAGCACAATACCATTCCACTTCGAGGTGGAATATCGCGGTATATGGGATTTTATAAATATTATCCGCTTACTAACGGCGCAATAGGGTCTCATCCGCTATACAATGCGGGAAATCAGTCAACTGCAATATATACATATGCCAATATATATATATATATATTGCTATATATATAATATAATACCAATTCCACTTTGAGGTGGAATATCGCGGTATATGTGTGTAATAAATAACCTCCGCTTACTAACAGCGTATAGGGTCTATTCACATCCAATATATATATAACAATCATCATTCAAGCATTCACTCAACACAGTCAAACAATTTTAAATCTAACTATTTAAAATTTAAATAAACTACAAAATTCCTTTTGAGTGAGAAGTTCTCACCTTTTATTCCTGTTTGCCATCCACTTCCAATTCAACTTGTTTTCTTCATTTATACCTTGTATAAATATTTACACAATTTATTAATATTCAAACAGATTGAAAAATAAATTTTCATCTGATACTTTTAATTCATCGGTTTTCTCCTTTAATAGTTAAATTAACCGATAGTTTTATTTTTAAACCAATTTCTCGTTTAAACAAATTTATTTAACTAATTATTAAATTTCCTTTCTTTTAATAAATTTAATTAACTAGTGGCCATTATTTTAAATCAATTCCTTTTAGTAAATTAACCAAACATTTAAATTTTATACTAATTCTCTTTTTATACACACTTTTCACATTCTAAAAATAATATTCCTATCTTTAAAATTTTAACTTCAACAATTTATCAAATCCACTTGAATATTTATTTTTATTTAACAGATTATTTTTAGTGACTTAAAATAGATTAACTAAATAAATCTATCACCTTATTATTTTAGTTTTAACATAACTTTATAAATCAAAATATTCCACCTTGTATAACAATTTTATAAAATTCTTTAGTATCCGAAATAAATCGAATAACCAATTTTCCCTATTCCAATTTAATTAACTGATGGTTTTGCTTTTAAACCAGTTTCTTTTAATAAAATTTGTTAAATTAAGAGTTTACTCTAAAACTAAATTTTCTGCTAATATACCTACTTATTTCTTTTTAAATTAAAATAGATATTTCTTAACTTAAATTAGTACTTTTAAATTTTAAACAAATCTTCCTTAACAATTTCTAAAAAATTAAATAAGTTAATTAAATGAATTAAACACCCTAACTAAATTATTTTATCAACCTAGTAAAGCAAATATTATTATACCTTACTATTTTTAAACTTTCTATACTGCATATACATTTTATATATATAAATTTAAAATTTGCATAAATTTTTTTTTTCTGTATAAAAAAAAACTGATACCTTACTGCAGTTTTAAAATTTTAATTAAATAAATTATTAAAACTAAAAATCAATACCTTACTGTCGTATATTGAAACTGCATAGATTACCTTTCTGTAAAACTATAATTTTTTTTTCTTTTTAAAACTTTCTGTTATTTAAATTAAATTTTGAAAAATAAAAAATCTTAAAATTACCTTTACTGACTTTGAGCAACTCAGGCCTCGACTTCGAACCATCGCCTTTGCAATCCCCAAACACGCGCGAGCACGCGTCGCCTCCAACCTGCAGTCGCCGCCATTGTCGAAGTGCCGCCACATCGTGCTCGTCCCCAGCCATTGCACGTGACGCGCACACGCGCAAGCCCCCAAATCCCACAACCCTCGCCGTGCCTCGTGTCGCTGCCGCCGTGCCTCGCGCTCGAGCGCGCGCCCCCAATCGACGCCGCCGCTACTGAAGCCTTCCACTTCGAATTGCGTCGCCGCCATTCCCTCACGTGAGTGCCGCCTTCAATTGCTTCGCGACCTCGCCAACATCGCGCGCGCGTTTGCGCCTCCATCGCGTTCGTGCGATTTAATGTAGGGATTCGGCCTTTCCAAATTTTTTTTATTTTTTATTTTGTTTCTGGCTTCGGCCATGATTTTATCTCGTTCGATTTGTTTTCTGAGAGAGGGAGAGGGACATTTAAACGTGAAGGAGGTATGCTCGGCACGATTTCTATCGTGAATTTAGGCATGAATTTAGGGAAGAGAACGTGATGCTGTTTGACCAAGTTTATATTTAAATTTAAATTTAAATAGTTGAAAATTTTGACGCGTTTACGTGTCGTGTGCTCATATATTAACTCCAAAAAATACGAAATTTGAAATCCGGCAATAATTCAATATTACGGATCCAATGGAACTGGTTTCGTCGAATTCCGAGACTGTGCCTCGGACGGCTATTTTAAATATCGATTCAAACGATATATTTTCAAAACTGAACAATTCACTTTCAAATTCAATTCTGAAGCTTCTATTACCTTCAGTATTATCAATATGAATTTTACAAGCCTTTGAAATATTTTTAATCAGCTTAAAATTGAAGATTCAAATTCTTATTCAACTTCAATAGATTAAATTCTATAATTTAAATCGTTATATTCAAAGTTATATTGAAAATTCAATCCAAACCATCATTCAAATATTTAAAATAAAGTAAATATTCTCAATTTAAATTATTCAAAATTCAGGGTCGTTACACGAAGTCAATTTGCAAATTCAAGTCAAGGCCGTGAGACCGAAGTTAAAGAGAATGAAGAACGAAAATTAAAATCAAGTGTCAAAGAATTCGACACCATGATGACCAAGCGAAATCAAAACAAGCCATGGGAATCAATTAACAAATATACGAAACTGACAAAGTTAGAAATCATCATAAACATCCAAGCAACATCGAACGGCCGGAACAAACTAAATAACAAATTCAAATGAACGAAATCATAGGAATTCAATTCCTATATAAACCCAATCATCATCGGCTGTGAAAAGTATTCGATTTTAAGCAATAGCAGATTAGAATAATCATTCAATTCGAATCAAAGTCTAGTATAGTACAAATCAAAAAAGGAACGAACATACTGATTCATGCAACATTCAAACTCGACTTGGTTGAAGCTGCTGTGTACATATAATCAATCGAAGAAAGGAATCGAAGTATCAGCAATCAGTTCAACAAAGAGGCGACTTCATCCAGAAGCCCTAATTTCGGATTGAGGAACGAACGGAAGAAATAAGAGAGAGAGGAAAATAAAAGAGATAGGGGCCGAATTGATAATTATTTTGAAAAAGGGACGCTCTTTTAATTTTAGTTTGGGCCGACTTAAAATAGTTTTTATGGGCTTTAAATTATTTAAAATTAGGGTTTCATTTTATTAATTGTTTTGAATTTGTATTTTCTTCTTTAAACATCTGTAATTACTAGTCGTGTGACTAGGGGACAAACTACATGGCGTAGTTTGAGAATTCACAACTCAGTGGCTGAGTTGTGGCAGGGTTTTGAGCGTAGAGTTAAGGCTAGTCGATAGCGGGTGTCGCGAGTTTACGTGTGTAAGCATCTGACTGATTAATTTCTACTAAAAACCTTGAGGGTAGCACGTAGGCAGGGTTTTGTTGAAGCCGGGTAAATTCTTTGTCATTTTATTTCTGCATTTATTATTCTGATACTATTTGTGCTATTATTATTCTGATATATGTGTGTTGAAATAATTTAATAAACTTCCGCAATAATTTTTATAATTGATAGTGTTATCCTATTTACCCCCCCCCCCATCTAGGGTGAAATCGATCCTACACTATCCAGTAAGAGGTAGGATGATTCTGTGTTGGCATGGGGTCCCGGCAAGGTCCTCGGTGTTATTTTATCTAGAGACGCACCATGACTGGCGGTACCCCAGTGGCCCAACCATTGAATGGAATCCATTCTTCAATAAGCACCGTACGGACTTGCCCAACTATGCTCAAATGTGAGATGCAAGCATTTCAACTATATTCATATTTTACTTTGACCCCTAGGCCTTATTATATATCGATGGATTTTCTATAGAAAATATTTTGGTTATTGCAAGGTAAAAGCCAGTCCGTGTTTATATGTGGCGTAGCTTTACATGATACATTTATTTGAAAGGTTTGTTGCAAACATTAAATTCCATTTGGGTGTGTTTTTCTTACTCTAGTTTACCAGACTAATCTAGGCGTTCTTCCTTTCAATAATCGAGTCAGACCGAGCATATTTACAGATTTCTTTGGATCTATTGGAGCCCAAGAGATGAGTTAGAGGCCCAAGACTTATCTATGTATTTCTTTATGTTCCGTTGTGTTGTTTGTTCATTGTGTTTACCAGCAATTGTAAGGGCAGGTTGTTATAACTGTCCAGGCTGAAATAGGTTAGTGCACTCTGATTGATGTGTGTAAATTATAGTTTTTCCTTATGTAAAGTTTGATGTGCAATATAAATTATTCGCTCTTCTATGAGATTCTGTTTTTTTTAGTTTCTTATGTTCTATTTCTTCCTTTTAAACCCTAACGATTGGATTTTTCGGCATTTGATTGCTCGACAAACAATACAATGGAGTTATTAGTGTTGATTTTCGAGGGTCAAAAATCCCGATTCGTTACACTTGGTATCACAGCAAGGCAAAGCCAGAACCTTGACTTTGGTGGGGATTACTCATCAGAGATAGGGTCGGTAGCAACCTAGAATAAGTTTGAGTGTATTATAAATGTGAGTGCGTATTTGTTAATGATTATAAAATTGTTTTATATTGTGTTAATTAATATGTTAAGTCGCTTTTGGATTCCGGTCAATACAAGTAGCTAATATTATTGATAGCGATCCCTAAACACTTAAACAAGGCTAATTGACACAATATTGTTTTGAAATTAGGTATATAAAATAATTTTACCTAGATAATATTTAATATATAAAAGAATAATTTTTCATAAATTATCATAATTATATATTGTATGCTTGGTTGTTAGGAAAATGATAATATTCAGTTATTATCATTTATTATTGATTAGTCATACTCATACAGTCAAGAGCATTTACTATTGTCTCTTGATTTGGTAGTCGTGCCTGGCCAGTTTATGGGCATGGACTATTATGCTAGGTTGGGAATAATTTAATCCTTTTTACTACATGGGTAGGGTAGATTAACGATTGTGGGAACATTAAAAATGAACACCTTGCGAATACAATTTCACAATTTGACTATAAGACATGTGAAGATAATGTTGGGTTAGAATTTTATTTTTGAAAAAAAAAATTGTTGTTTATCATAACTCAATCAAGTAACGTTTGTGAAAGGATTTTATATAAGAAAGTAAAATTACATAAATATGGTTTGTAAATGTGATTTGTAGATAAAAAGGAGATGAAATTGAATAAATATTTTTATAAATATGGGTTATAAATTAAAAAGATTAAAATTGAGAATTCGAGGACTTAATTCTAGTATTTTGAAAAATGTTTTTCAAAGGTTTGGAAGAAACATATAATAGTATTATTTTGAAGTATTTTGGAATAAAAATGTTACAGCTGATTGTTAAAAAAAGAGATAAGAAGTATTGAAATCACTTTAGTAGCTGGAAAATAATTTTGATGATGACTGCAGCATCATCGTTATTTATTTTCAAGTTTCTAAGCGATAGATTACTACCATAGAAGATATGTTTTGAAAAAGAGAAGTTTTGATTTAAATTTAAGTATGTGATTGTTATAGAAAAGAGATACATATTATGTATTATTTTCAAAATAGAGTTGAAATAAATTCGGGTGTTTAATTCTCAAATTATCAACTAAGTATTATATGGATGCATGTAGCATATACAATAGACTAGAGTGGTTTGGTATCTCTGTTTGATACGATGTTTTGTTAGTTTTCATTTATTAAAATGAAATGGAATTTCCGATGATTTTGGACACTAAGGACTTCTAAATTGGATATAGAAATTGAGGTAGGTGTTTGAGGAAACGTAAGAAAATAAGTTTCATTAACTTATAAATTGGAGGAAAATAGAGAGTTAAAAGCAAAAAATTTAATTTATTTGACATTTGGGTTAAATAAACTAATTTCATTTGTGTGTACAAACTCTCAGGATGTATACAAACATAAACATAAGTGTAATTATAGGATGTGTACAAACTTTAGTAAGGATTTATGAGATTATTCATATGTGATATTAGTATTTTAGGAAATATACTAAGTAAATATATGAATGTGAATAAATGAATTAGGTATAGTTAAAAACCAATTGGAATAAATATGTAAATTATGCGGAGATCATTTTATCCACATAACAATTTGGTCCAGATTTGAGTATATGATTTCGAGATGATTTACATCTGTCCAAACAAGAATTTTTCACTCGATTCTTGATGACGAATTATTGATATGGATTTTTGATTGATTCTAAAGTTCTCTATCATAGTATATGTCTATGCAAGGAAAATGGCAATTTCTAATCAAAGAACCAATCAGAGTCCGCACTACAGAAGTCGATTGGACAATACTAGTTTGGAAGTGAAATTGTGTGATTGAGTGAGTGATCAGATTGATTCTGCATATGGATGGTATATGTAAGTCATATGGGCTTTCTCAAAATTAAATATTAACATTTGAAAAATGCAGATAATATGGAATTATATGGTTGGATATTATTTGTATATAAGATCCAGGAGTATAGAAGCAAGACCTAGTTTGGTGCCTTTGATTTCATAAGTAGAGTTTATTGCCCGACTAAAAGGTATATGTTTGTATTTTTGATGGTTTTATGATTGAGATGCTTGGCTTTTATGTTCTTTTGGTTGGTATTGGGTCTATAGTAATGATCTGTAGTTGTTCCGATCTACCTGCGCAAAGGGGATGCTGCCTAAATTTTTCGAAATTTAAAGACTTAGAAAATTTGATAATAAGTTTGAACTGATTATTTCTGAAAATTTTAAGAGTTTTGAGACATTTTTCATACCCTAGAAATTTTGAGGACGAAATTCTTTTAAAAGAGGAAGATAGTAATGACCTAGAACTTTAATCATTTGAATTTAAAATATTTAATAAATTTTAAATGTGAAAAATGTTAGTTTATATGCCTAATAGTTGAAATTTCTAATATTCAGATTTGTTTGAATAGTTAATTCAAATAATTAGAATATTAAAATAAAATAGTCTTGGATTTAATATGAATAAAAATTATTTGGGAATCTTATTTAAATTCTGTTTAGAAAAGGATGATAATAGTAAACTTTTAATTTAGAATTAAAAGTGGTTAAAATGGTTTAATACTAATTCGTTTTAACTAACATATAAAAATATCATTCTGAGGCACTGTCTCTGATTTTAATGAAGCCAGTGTTATTGGAACAGTAATAATAAATCACTGTATGCTGATGAATTTCATGATGATTGGACATACTATGTGGTCATGGTAGCTCGAAAACACATAGAATTTTATTAAAGAATTTAATTTAAACATAATTTGATTTTGAAAGCTAGCTACCATATGTTATGGAGTTAGACTCTGATATGAGTTTTATTATGTTTGGAATAGGGGTATTTGGTATAAAATGCTTGTTGGCATGCCTTCTTTGGAGTTCGAGATTTTTGGGGTGTTTAGTGCTAGATATTTGTGATTAAAATAATATGTACCCTAGCATCTCTCACTATAATTCACACTATTCACTTCATCACCACCCCATACCCCCACATTCTAACCATACCACTATTCACTCCATAAATTTACTTCCTCCTTCTTCATTTTGTAGAGAAATGAAAAAAAAAATCTTCTAACCTAAAAAATCGAAACCAAGGAATCCACTTAACAAAAAAAATATAAAACCTAAATACTCGTGCTTATAGGGTTGAGATTTTCATTGGGTAGGGTTTATAGAAGTCAAAGCATTGCCTTCTTGGATTTGGCAGTTTAGTGATGAACTACGTTTTGGGTTTTAGGGCTGTCGAGGAGGAGTTAGGCGAATCTGGGTTTGGTTTTGGGTCCGTTGGAGGTTCTAGCTTCGGTGATGTCGATCTAAAGTGGTGTGACAGCTTGGGGCGATTCACATCATCGGCTAAAGTAGATTTTTTTGGAGGGAAGTCGCGATTTCTTAGGAGTGGCCGGAGTGGATGTGGTGTTGTCTTGGTGATGAGCTCGAGAAGTGGAGATCAACGGTGGCAGTCTCATGTTATTTCATGGAGGAACGGGCCTGGGAGGAGACGGTGAAGGTTCAGCAATGGGAAGATAAGTTACACGAAGAAGTGGAAGAGATTAGTTGAGAGGAAGAAAGGATTAAGGTTTATTATTAGATAATGATTGTAATTAGTAATATTATATATTATTTAATTATGGAATATTGTAAAATCAACATCTCTCTCATTTTAGGTCCAAATCAGATGCGGTCTGTCGCGTTAGATTCATATTAATGAGCGCTATGTTATGGAATTGAATTGGTAGAGATTGGAGTTAGTGGAATTTTATGCTGAAATTGAACGTCATTCGATTTTAGACGAAACCAGAATGCTTCGGTGATAACTAGAATAATGATGAGTCACCTTTTTAGTTAACTAGTATGCTATATAGTTGATAAAAAAATTTGTTTGGATCCAAATTAATGATTTAGAATTTTATCAGTTAGTTTGGTTTTATTCCAGCCCCCAGAGTGGATGACCTTTTATATGTACACGCCTAGTAGTGGATGACCCATAAATATAATTGTATATTGTTTGTGATGTAGGGGAACGGGTTAGAGCGATCCAACTGGATTCCTCACCACTATTGATTTTATTTACGTATATATGTTTTTATATATATGAGCTATGATGCAGAGGGACAGGTTGGAGGGATCCAACGGGATTCCTTGTCATTGTTGAAATGTTTT
Organism: Allium cepa; assembly: GCA_030765085.1. Classification (NCBI taxonomy): domain Eukaryota; kingdom Viridiplantae; phylum Streptophyta; class Magnoliopsida; order Asparagales; family Amaryllidaceae; genus Allium; species Allium cepa. Next base: position 52,265,919 of record CM060930.1, on the reverse strand, counting down.
CTATAATATTCCCGTTATATGAAATTTTGAAAATCAAACCTGATTAATGACACAATGGTTATGACATTGTTATATGCTCAAACTTAAACCCTGTAGTAATAGGAAATCAATATCGATATTGGTTAAGTGTTTGGTAACTATTGTTCTTAAATTAGTATTTTGAAATACTAAAAGTTTCCATTTGGGTGGGACTGATTTTTGAGATGGAGAATGATTTGAAATCTGAATTGGGGTTTTGGAAATATTTTCTTTAAAAAGGATTTAATTTCTATTTTACTCCTACTTTATTATCTTCATTTTATAGGTCATTTAGAAATGTTTTAAAAGATTATTTATTTATATTTAATATTTTTAAAGTTATTTATCTTTGATTGCTTATTTCCTAAAGAACTGGGTTGAGTTTAACCAAAACTTTCAAATGTTATTTCGAAGAGACCGGGATCGGTTATGTTATCGGCAAAATCACTTCGATCCAACTTAATCATTTTGATGTAAAGACATCTTGAAGATGATGGAATTGAAGACGGAGCTCTTTCTAATGCAAGGGCTGCTTGCTACTAATCCTAAGGGTGATTCCAAAATGGATGTAGTAGAAGTAGTGCTTTTTATTTGTTCATATCCTAACCAACTAGTATGGGTGAATGCTGGCATTGCATCATTGCTTGGAGGGCAGTGTTAGCAATCCAAGTGGGAAGTTCTATATAAAAGGTAAAACGTAGCCTCAAGCCTCATCAGCCGAGACTGACTAAAATAAGGGATATGCAGTAAGGCTAGGTGGGTCGTTTCCATTAGGGTATAATCATCTTTATCTTGAGTCGATATTATCTCTCACTATATGCTTAGGGGCTCATTAACTAATGGGTAATCATATTCGGTACTATCAAGTAAGAGGTAGGCCAGTTCTATGATGGCAGGGGATCCCGGTGAGGTCCTCGGTATTATTTTATCTAGAGATGCATAGTGACGAGTGGTACCCCAGTAGCCCAGTCATTATATGGAATCCATTCACCAATAAGCGCCGTATGAACAAAGTTGTGCTCAGCTATGCTGAAACGTGAGATGCAAGAAGTTAAGGTATATTCATATTTTACTTTAACCCCTAAACCTTATTATAATATCAGTGGATTTCTACAGAAATTGTTTTGGCTATCGTAAGGTAAAAACTCATCCACGTTTATATTCAGCGTGGTCTTCCGTGATACCTTTATTTAATGGTTTTTGATAAACAATAAATTCCATTTGGATGTGTTTTTCTCATGCTAGTTTACCATACTGATCTGGGCATTCTTCCCTTCAAATACTCCGGTTAGATTGAGCATATTACAGATAGATTTGGATGCACTGGAGCCCAGGAGATGAGCCGAAGGCCAAAGACGTATCTACATATTTCTTCGTGTTCCGCTTTGTTGTCTGTTGGTTGTATTTACCAGCAATTTTAAGGGTAGACTATTATAACTGTCCAGGTTGAAATAGGTTAGTGTACTCTAATTGATGTTTGTATATTACAGTTTTTCTTTGTGCAAAGATTTGTTGTATATTATAGATTATTCGTTCTGCTATGAGATTATATTTTGTTTTCTTTTCTTTTGTTCTGTTTCTCCCTACTGGACCTTAACAAGCATGTTAACCTTATTACGGGGTCACTTTGTACCATGCTCAAAAATACAACTGGGTGCATGGAGAGCGAGTGATTTGCTCTCCACTTCCACCTCCTTTTGCTAACTTGGCTCGACTATGACAGTTGTATCATGTGAGCATTTTCGCAAGTGCGATAAATGGAAAATGTTATGTATTCCCGCTAATTTCTTAAGAAGCTTCACCCTATAAGCTTACTTCCCAACCCTATCAGTAACTGGAAAAGGCCCTACAAACCTCGATGATAGCTTTCTCGAATTACCAAATCTTATCACATTCCTGAGCAGCGAGACCTTCGCAAAAACCAAGTCATCCACTACAAACTCTAACTCCATGCGTCTCCTATCAATGTTAGATTTCCACCTATCTTATTTGGCGTTCGTCCTCTAACGATTCAAATATAGCTTTTCTGGTATCTCCCTTAAAATATGTAGTCCAAGAATAATCGTATCCATGATGTTCCACCAACATGACGGTGATCTATAGGGTCTCTCATATAATTCCTCGAATGGTGCCATCTCAATACTCGTATGATAGTTGTTATTATAGGTAAAGTTCACTAGTGGAAAGTTCTCCTTCCAAGAGCTTCTAAAATCTAATTTGCACCTACGAAGTAGGTCCTCCAATGCCCAATTCACTCTTTCCACCCATCTGTTCATTTACCGGTGATAAGCGGTACTCAAACTCAACTCTGTGCCTAACGCCCCCTGAAGACTCCTCCAAAACTCGCTAGTGAAAAAGTGGATCTTGGTCACTCAAGATGCTAGAAGGATCTCCATGTTATCTAACTATCTCCCTAACATAAAGTGTCACCAAATATGTTGTAGTCCTCATATTCCTTGGCAGAATGAAATGATCACATTCTGTCAGTCGGTCGACTATAAACCGAATACTCTCATTTTCCGTCCTATGCCTAGGTGATCCGTCGATGAAATCCATAGAAATACTCTCCTACTTCCACTAAAGAATAACTAATGGTTGCAACAATTCTTTCGGCTTCTTCTGCTCTTCTTTTACTCTCCAGCAAGTCAAACATCAAGCTACATACCTCGCTTCATACCAAGCCAATAAAAGACTCTCTTGATATCTTGGTACATTTTTTCTCCAAGGAACGAATGGTCATCTGAAAATAATGAGACTCAGATAGCACCATGTCAATCAAATCAATAATGATAGGAGCACACAATCTACCATCCCTTCATAACTATCCACTTGAGTCAATGGCATTATGCCTTAAGTAACTTGATTGCTCTCCTCTACTAATCCTCTTAAAGATATCCAGTAGTTCCTTGTTTTACTTCTAAATATGTTATCCATTAGTGTAGGCTGCGCATCCAAAGACACTAACAATACCAGAGTAATATTTGATGATGGTAAAAAATCAAATATAGGAATGAACTCCAAATGCTTCCACTCTAACAATAAAGGACTCAACACCGCATATAGTAAACTTAAGGTTTCGGTGACAACATTGCCCTTGCCCGGAGTATATGAGATATCGAAGTCATACAATGCTAAAACCTCTATCCATCTCTGCTGCCTTTAAATCAAGCCCTTTTGGGAAAACATGTACATAATAGATTTATGATCCATATATAGCTTGAACGGATCTCCTCATAGATAATGCCTCTATGACCTGTATAGAAAATCAATGGCTGCCAATTCAAGATCATGGGTATGATAGTTTCTCTTATAGACCTTCAACTGTCGACTTGATCGGTATATACTGTTAAAGCTTTCGTGCTAATGGATAACACTAGAACAGGTGCACTATTCAACGTCTCCTTTAGTTTAATAAAAGTATCCTCACACTTTACATCCCACGAGGAAATCAAATTCTTCTTGGTAAGGCGGTCTAGAGGGACAGAGATTTTAGCGAAGTCCTTAATGAACTTCCAATAGTAGCCTGCTAAACCAAGGACTCTTCATTTATGTGGCATTCTTCAGCACATGCCAAACCTGTATGGCAGCTGCTTCACTATAATCGATTGTCAGCCCACTTTTCGAGAAAACATGTCCCAAAAGCATACCTCCTTGCGCCAAAAGTGACATTTAGAAAACTTCGCTTTCAACTTATGCACATGGGGTGCATTGGTGCATTGAGAACTTCTTCCAGATGCAACCCATGCTGCTTCTCACTCTTCAAATGGACTAAAATGTTATCCACAAATACCACTACGAACTTATTAAGAAACCCTCTAAAAAATCGACTCGAGATCAAAAAAGTAGGTAGGTGCATTGGTTAGTCCGAAAGGCATGACTAACCACTCATAAAGTCCGTCAAGTGTATGAAAAGCAATCTTCTGAATACTATGCTCAACTACTTGCAACTAATGGAATCAGGTAGCTAAATCAAGCTATGAGAACACTTCGCTCCAACCAACTGAACAAAGTGACCATCTATAAGGGGCAAACGGTAATGATTCTTCTTTGTCGGCTTATTCAGCTCTGTATAATCGACACAAAGCCTCAGCAAACCATCTGCCTCGGTGGTGAAGAAAATTGATGCTCCCCACTTCAAAATGCTCTTCTAATGAAGCACTTATCCAACAGCTGTTTCACTTGCTTTTTCAGTTGCTCTCTCTTTCAAAGCCATATGCTTCAAGGGTAGATGACAGGTCTGGCTTTCTCCATAAGATAAATTTAAAACTTGAATGCGCTTGGGAGTGGGAGATCAGTAACCTTGGAAAAGACATTAGGGTAATTTCTAAATATAGGCACTGAATCTGACTAATCATAAGATAGATCTAATGTATATAAGTAATTCAACATAACTGAACTTATGGGATTGCAATAAACCTCTAGTCATCCAGTCCATGCCTATATCTGATCCAAACCCAAAAATTCCAAGATAAAAGCATCGCAATCAAAATCGATCTCCAAAATAAACAATTTCAAACCTCTACATATCATAGACAAAATAAGTCGATGCACCAAAAGGGTTTGATACAACCACAGGGTCTATAACTATGCTAGTTCCTAAGTGTAACTCATCTATCAGTTTATCGAAAATAAAAAAAATGTGGTGGACCAGTATCTATAAGGTACGAAAGGATAAATCAGACAGAGTTAACACACCATCAATAATGACCTTCTCCCTTTGTCCACTACTGGAGGCACACTCGAGCTGGGAACTGCACTTTTTGCATAAGTTAGAACCACTAGGTAGAGGTCTTTTGAGATGCTGGACACTCTCGCTTTATGTGCCTGAATTGATTACAGTTGTAACACTTAATCTTCAAACTACCCGCCTTGCACTCCCTAGTAAAGTGCCCCTTCTTGCCACATCTCCTGCACTGCATGTGCTACTTCTTAATCTTCCCCTTGTATCCCATTTTGCCCTTGCACCGATTCTGCTATGGTGCATTTCCTTCAAACTTATTGGGTTCTTCCTTCGTTTCCTTCTTAGAGATGGTATTTAGCAAGGCCATCTCCATCAAACCTCTATAAGTCGCACCCATGGTAATATGAATAAGAGCCAAATCTTGAAGAGGTTGATTTAGCCCCTTCGCAAACTTCAAAGCCTTCTTGTGAGGGGTATTGATCGTCTCCATCCCAAACCTAGCCAACTCATTAAACTGATTCACATACTCTTTCACCGACATCTCTCGTTGTAGTAAATGAACTGAAATGACCCTGAATCGACCTTCGAAAATCGGCACCGAATACGACACTCGTATTCAAATGCTGCAGATCCAAATGTCGAATCTGGTTCGTCGGAGCTTATAACACATTAAGTAAAATAGCACAACGGAAGGCAAAAGAATAAATCAATATACATCATTGATACAATATCTGATAAAACTGAATGATGCAATGAATATCAATATACATCAGAGATATGATACAAGGCAACAGCAGCGGAAAGAATAGATAACACTAGCAGCGGAACAATATCTCCAATATGGTCTTCAAGAGAGAATTCCAATATCGGTAATCTCCATCTCCATGGCACCAATCCAGAAATAGCTCGAACTCCCAATAACGATGCACAAAGATAAGCAAGGTCAGTCGTCCAAAGACTGAACTAGCTCCAGATAATCTACTAAACCTGATTATCTGAAATACCCAACTCTAGACTCCCTGTGTGGGAAAATTGTGGGCACCCAGAGTTTAGGAAAGGAACAATAAACTCCAGGTCAGTCGTGGGACTGGTATGAGACAACAAAACAGTTTATCTTTTAAAACAAACAACAAAAGGGTTTAAAATAAATCCGCAATGCTTTTTGGAAAATGAAACTACCATAAGGCCTCCCGCCACACACACAATGCAAACGCGGAATTGGAGGAGATTTTTCCTTATGATAGTCAAATATGCTTGATACGAGAAAATTTACTTGATATTATTACTAGTGCATAGTGTAGAAAAACCATTTCGAAAGTATAATATTATTCCTAGCCAGCATAGACATTTCGAACCATGCCTACTATAGCTACCATCTAAAGAGTGGTGACCACCATAAGTAAATGGCAGGTTCTACAACTAAAACCGTACAAGGCGCGTATTGAAGATTAGATTTCAAACAAATGGTCAGGCTAAGAAACTTCCTACTACCACATGGGTACGCCTCTAGAGGGACGTCCTAAGAGCTTAACCAGCTCTCTGCCAACACAAGGTCGGGTTACCTCTGTAACTAGTTAACTACTACACGAGCATGCCATCCCCCGGTCCTTTGGGACCTTTATCCAAGGCGCCTCTCAACCATAAAGCAATCATAAAGTAATAGAATTGCAGTGTCTGCATGAGTTAAGTATCTGGGCTCTATACCATGATACCACCCTTTTCCAGAAGGGAATGACACACCCTAAAGGGACCGACCCTCATAACCCTACCGCAACTTTTCTGTTTCGACCATTTCCGGGGTGTGAGGTCCTGATGCAGTCTCGTCCACAAAGCAACGCTTTATACAAAAGCCATGCTTTGATAACCAAATGATACACAGCAGCATTCAGCATGCCACACTACCAAATTGGAAATATATAACTGATAACTATCAACTACATAACCTCTGAGCTCGTACGTCTCAGAGAAGGGTGTTAAGCTAAGAGAATAAATTCTCCGCCACCAAACAGAAATGTATTTCATGGAGATCAGTTTTATATCTCAAAGTGTAATGTCAAACATACAACCATACAAGTCTGTTCCGGGTTCGAACAGAACCGAAGGCACTTCGTCCATTAAAGGAAGAAGCCCTTGCAATCCGAGCATCCACAATTCCGATCGGACTCCCCATCACATATGGAGGACTCTATACCGGAGCAACTCAGTGCAGAATCAATCGGTATGTTATCCTATCGTTCTTGCAAATACCCGGTCTTCAACACCGGTCAAATGCAATCCATAACGTCGTATCACTATTCGGAATGGGTTATATGACACAAGGTCCTGTCCCGGCTAAACCGAATAGTGAGCGCAATATTTAAAAATATATGCATATGGGATTTCAGTTAACTCACAATTTTTAAAATCCAAAACTTCCCTTTCAAATGGTTTAAAACAAATTACCATTTCAAATCTTTAAATAAAAAGATTTATTTCACAAAGTTCACCTAGTTTCACAAAGATCCATTCATAGATTTCAAACAATTTCCATTTCAATTGGATTAACTCATTAAATCTTTAAATCAAAGATTTAACTTATAGCTTTCAAAACACATTTCCAAAGATTTATTTGTAATTTGGAAAACCATTTTTTTTATTTCAACTTGAAATCCATTTTAACACAAATTGGAAGTTCAATTCTTATGTGAAAGCTTTTATTATTTGAAAACAAATAGTTTTCGTTTCAGAAACTTCCAATTATATTTGCACGAGTTAAAGCCCTTAAATTAAATTCAAATTCCCAAATCAATACCTTTAAAATGGATTAACCCATATATAACTTGTATAACATCTTTAATCCCTAGTTTCCAAACATAGAATTCAATTTCGAATTAAAATTTAAATCAAAATTCAAAACTAAATCAAGTTATTCAAAAATAACTTTTATCTTGAAATTCCTTTTCCAAAGCTTTTCACTTTAAACCCATTCCATTCCCAAAACCATTTGGATTCAAGATTCAATTTTAAAACGATTTCAAAAATCTGTGACTTAACCAATTTCCATGTGCAATCCATATTTGTGTGTGTATAAGTGTGGTCTAGGGGTTTTACACAATAGAAGTGCAACATCATCAATCAGTACATATTCAAATACAGCAATATATTTGATAAGCGGTATAAACTATAACGCTTATCTTTCATTCACAGATCACAGATATATATATATATATATATATATATATATATATATCACAGATAATAAATTACGTTAAACAAAGCTCAAATCAAAACAGAACATCACAATCAGGGATATCAAACAAGTCAGTCATCTAATAGAATCCAAACATACATAAGTAAGATCAGTTAATTGTCTGATTAATTCAAATCAGATTAATTACTTATGAATTACTAATCCTGGTTAATTAACATTTATAAATTACAAACCATTTTAATTTATTATTCTTTAATCATTTATTAATTAACCATTAATAATAAATTAACCTTTAATTATAATTCATCACTTTTAATTATTAAATAATTATCCTTTAATTATTTAACTCACCTTTAATTAATTATCCTCAGTTACATAAATTAATTAATCTTTAATTAATTACATTAATTACTTATCCCTTAATTAGTTACCATTTATTTATTTATTTTATCTTAATTAATTACAAATCAATTTAATTAATTACCCTTTTATAATAAATTAATTAACCGTTTAATTATTAATTAATTATCCTTAATTAATAAATCAATTACCTTTAATTTCTAAATTTATCAACCCATAATTATTAAATAATTAACCTTTATTTATTAAATTATTCTTAAATTAATTACCTTGATTAATTAATCACCTTAATTAATTATCCTTAAATTAACTATTGTTTAATCACTTGATTGATCAACCTATAACCATTAATTCATTATCCTTAATTATTTTAAACCAATGATTAATTATCATTAATTACAATTGATTAAGTCTTAATCACCTTCATTAATTAATCACCCCTTAATTAATTTTCTTAATTAATTAGCCTTTAATAAATTTCATTAATAATCACCTTGGCTAATTATTTATTAACTTAAACCCATTAAGTTAAACTATCTTTAAAACACATTTTACTTCTTATTTTTTTCCACTTAATTATAATATTAAGTTTGCTTAAACTTTTAAAACAAAGACTATATAAGATTAAAACACTTCCAAAACTTAGTAAATAAATTTTCTTTGAAAAACTTGACTTATCTTCCTTTTAAAACTTATTTAATTTTAATAAACTGAAAACTTGTTCAACACTTATTTGAAAACTTTTGGAATCAACAAGTTTTTAACCAAAAAAACACGAGCCGTTTCAAATTCTTCCCGACCCCAACTCTAGGTTCTCACGCGTCACCAAAACTTCGAGTCAAATCCACATTTTCATGCGTGCTACCCCGAGCTAACCATCATCTTCCCCACCAACTCAAAACACTGATACAAAAAAAGGTGCACGTATACGTGCACGAACCCCACGATCAGCTCTGATCAACGCCGTAGTCGTTCGATCATCGAAGATGATCAACAGAGTCGATTCGAACAACCCGAAACGCGAAATCGACATTAGTTCAAAATCGAGCTAAAATTCGAAGCCAATAATACTTAGAGAACCCAAATTGATTTCTTAATAAACCTCGCTCCGCCGCGATGAGCCACCAGAAATCATGCCACTCCGACCAGAGATGCACCAAAGCCTCCTCCTCCTTTTCCCCCCGGTGTTAATCACTCCGACCAACCACTGACTCTACACGAGCACAAGAACCATGCCGACCCAAAACTTCACGTTAAACCCTAAAACTCCATCGTACCATTATCACAATGATCGAAATAATCTCCATTGATTTTTTTCTAACTCGACAACCACCCAAGCACCTTCAGAAGCAACCACGATCACACATTCAACTACGATCACTGTGAATTGCCAATAAACCCAATTTTAATCAACTAAAAATATATCACTCGATCCTAAATTAAAAATCTGGATTTTAACCATAATATTCATGGTTCCAGATGGTGATTTCGATCATATAAGTTAATCAAAGAATCTTGATGCTTAAATTTTCATGTTTTATAAGTACTTACTGCCTTTTCTTATTTTCTAGAAATATACTAACTTACCAAATCTTAAAAATATTTTTTTAAACTTAGTTTACATTTAAACAAACACAATTTGTTTGAATACTAAGACCTATAAGAGATTAGACGAAGAGATTTGGAATTTTGATCTTAAAAATTTGAACTTTGTGACTAAAAACAGAAATGAACACAGACATACTGACATATATACTGATATCACATCATATTTAACATTTAGGTCTAATTTTCTTCATGCAAACAATCACGACAACATTATTTAATAAAATCATCACATGCAATCAGGAGGTTAACCAGATTGAATTCTTTTTGGATGTAGTTTGCTCACCTGAATGTTGAAGAAAGACAGTTTTTCCTGGAGACAGAATGCTCCTGATAGTTTTCTAAAATAAGGATGAAGCCTGTATTCCTTTTTCCTTCTATAAATCTTGAAGTTATATCTGTAAAGTTTGTTAACACAAAACTTTGCTTAATTCCTGTTGTATTCATTTGTTTACTTCAGTTCATCAATGACATACAAACTTAAATTTACTTACAGTTTGGAAAAAAAATTAATACAATAGAGAAAGCTTTTTTTTTTCTTCCTGCAACTTGAAGACCGGAAATAGATTTAATCTTTGAACTTGATTTCTTCTGCAATTGATTAATATTATTGTTTTAAATCTTTGCTTTATTACTGATTAACAGCTTCAAATTAAAAAAATTTAAAAAGAAATTTACTTGCCTTAAATTTTTCCAGAGAATTACTGCACTATTTCTTTGGAAAAAAACTGCAGTTGTGTTTTCTTTTGTAAATCTGCAGTTTTGAACTTGTGTAAAAACTTGATTTTGAAACCATAAATTTATTAAACTATAAAGTATAGAGTTTTTCCTGAGAGATGGAAACATAAGCTACAGCTTGATGTTTAAGAAGATTTTTTTCTGATTTTTTCCCCAACTTTGTATCCAAGAAAATGTTTCAGCCTTTTCTGTTTTTTTTTCTGTTTTTTTCTTTCTTTGGGTGTTGGAGTTTGAAATGCCCAAATCTTTGTTAATGTTCTTTCAGAGATTGGGAGGCTAAATAAATTTGAAAGTGGAAGCTGAAAAGTTTTTTTTGTAATTTTTTAAATCTTATTATTTTATTCAATCAATCATAGTGAATGCCATTTGTAAAAAATAATCATGAGATCTCAATGTATGTTAATTCCTTTACTCCATCTACTTTGTGTATGTTTAGCATTTGTGATTTTACAAGACAAAAGAATTTTTAACAAATTTTTATATCATATTCACTTTATGAATAAATGTACCCCTTTATTTATTTGTGTGTATATATATACAATGTTAAAAGAATTGCTTTAACCAATATTTGCATTATATACATTACACCTTAATGATTTTAAATGCCACTTATTTTTAAAAACACTTATTTTAAATTTAAGTTCCAATTCACTTGATTTATAAAAATCCATTTATGTTTATTTATATATTCACGCATATCTTGAACAATTTAAATTCAATTTCAATATATACTCAATTCTACTCATATATGCAATATACATATATGTATATAATTTTAAATTCAGGTGACTTTTTAAAACACTCATTATTTCAAAATTCTAAACTTAAAAGAAATTGGAATTTTATCATATTTGATTTATCACTCATTTTATTTGTTTTGAAACTTTTAAATTTATTTTCAAATGAAATTCCAAAAGTTTAAATATGTTACTAATTTAAATTGATAAATTTTGGGATGCTACTTTTTACTTATAAGATATTAAATATAGAATTTCAAAGCTCCAATTAAATTTGAAAATCAGTGTCCAAATAAACAAATATCCTATTTAATCTTGGAAAAATTAATTTAATTTACAATTTATATTCACAAATTCATATCAATTACTAATTTTTATTTTACTCAAAAATCGTGATCGTTACATTTTCCCCCCTTAAGAAAATTTCGTCCCCGAAATTTGCCAGAGAGACAACAAAGAAAAGATGAAAAGTAGAGAAATATCTTTCCAAATCAAACTGGATAATTCTATATTTGGCTTACCAAATCAGAATATCAACAATATGAGAACATACTCATACAATTATTTCATAAGATACTCGGGTCCCCCGATCTACGAATATGCAAGGGCATTGATTAGTACGAAGGGCAACTAATCGTTCGTAGAATATATCGAGACCCAGACAATAGATAAATGGATCCCAAACTCAAATCAGAATACTCCAAAGTATATACCAACTTGTCCCTCTACGGATTTCAGTCTACACAAGAAATTACAATAGAATTTCAAATTTGATTTTTACCAATATCGTTTTATTTATACAATTCAAATTTAGCTTCATATTCTACTAACCAAATTAACTCAATTTAAAATTCCCAATTTATTTAAAATTTCAAATTTCAAATTCATTAAAGCTTAGATGGAAAAACTAATAAGAAACCGATGAAGATACGAAGTAAGGATTTTCTACAATGATTCGTAGGCCATCACCGCACCGAAGCTTCTTCTTGTAGCTGCTACGAAGCAATCATAAGAAATTGGAATCGAATCAAAGGAGATTGATAGAGAAAGTTATTTCCACTATTGCAGGGTATTGACCATTTGTAGTGGTATTTCCCTGTCCCCTATCTCGACCTCTTCTCGCACTCATACTCACTATCAGTGGATAGTAAGAGAATTTACTGAGGCATTCGAATGGATATCTTAGGGATACTCATTGTGAGGTATACTTCACCCTATCTCTAATGAATCACTTAATGCGTTATACTCCTGAGCTAAAGTTTTAACCTTCTGCTCTGATACCAAATGAAACGTCCCTGACTCGACCTTTGAAAATCGGCAACGAATACGACACTCGTATTCAAATGCCGCAAATCCAAATGTCGAATCTGGTTCGCCGGAGCTTATAACACACTAAGTAAAATAACACAGCGGAAGGAAAAAGAATAAATCAATATACAGCATTGATACAATATCTGATACAACTGAATGATACAATGAATATCAGTATATATCAAAGATATGATACAAGACAACAGCAGCGGAAAGAAAAGATAACACTAGGAGCGGAACAATATCTCCAATATGGTCTTCAAGGGAGAACTCCAGTATTGGTAATCTCCATCTCCAAGGCACCAATCCAAAAATAGCTCGAACTCCCAATAACGATGCACAAAGATAAGCAAGGTCAGTCGTCCAAAGACTGAACTAGCTCCAGATAATCTACTAAACCTGATTATCTGAAAAACCCAACTTTAGGTTGTCCGTGTAGGAAAATTGTGGGCACCCACAGTTTAGGAAAGGAACAATAAACTTCAGGTCAGTCGTGAGACTGGTATGAGCAAACAAAACAGTTTATCTTTTAAAACAAACAACAAAAGGGTTTAAAATAAATCCGCAATGCTTTTTGGAAAATGAAACTACCATAAGGCCTCCCGCCACATGCACAATGCAAACGCAGAATTGGAGGAGATTTCTCCTTATGATAGTCAAATATGCTTGATACGAGAAAATTTCTTTGATATTATTACTAGTGCATAGTGTAGAAAACCATTTCGAAAGTATAATATTAATCCTAGCTAGCATAGACATTCCGAACTATACCTACTATAGCTACCATCTAAACAGTGGTGACCACCATAAGTAAATGGCAGGTTCTACAACTAAAACCGTACAAGGCGCATATTGAAGATTGGATTTCCAACATATGGTCAGGCTAAGGAACTTCCTACTGCTACATGCATACGCCTCTGGAGGGACGTCCCGAGAGCTTAACCAGCTCTCTGCCAACATAAGGCCGGGTTACCTCTGTAACTATGTAACTACTACACGAGCATGCCATCCCCCGGTCCTTTGAGACCTTTATCCAAGGCGCCTCTCAACCACAAAGCAATCACAAAGTAATAGATTTGCAGTGTCCACATGAGTTAAGTATCTGGCTCCATACCATGATACCACCCTTTTCTAGAAGGAAATGACACACCCTAAAGGGAGCGACCCTCGTAACTATGCCGCATCTTTCTTGTTTCGACCATTTTCGGAGTGTGAGGTAAAGATACAGTCTTGTCCACAAAGCTACGCTTTATACAAAAGCCATGCTTTGATCAATAAATGATACACAGCAGCACTTAGCATGCCACACTACAAAATTGGGAGTATATCACTGATAACTATCAACTATATAACCTCTGAGCTCGTACGTCTCAGAGAAGGGTGTTAAGCTTAGTGAATAAATTCTGCGCCACCAAACAGAAATGTATTTGATAGAGATAAGTTTTATATCTCAAAGTGTAATGTCAGACATACAACCGTACAAGCCTGTCCCGGGTTCGAATAGAACCGAAGGCACTTCGTCCAGTAAAGGAAGAAGCCCTTGCAATCCGGGCATCCATAATTCCGATCGGACTCCCCATCATATATGGAGGACTCTATACCGGAGCAACTCAGTGCAGAGTCAATCGACAGGTTATCCTATCGTTCTTGCAAATAGCAGGTCATCAACACCGGTCTTCAAATGCAATCCATAATGTCGTATCACTATTCGGAATGGGTTATATGACACAAGGTCCTTTCCCGGCTAAACCGAATAGTGAGCGCAATATTTAAAAGTATATGGATATGGGATTTCAGTTAACTCACGACTTCTAAAATCCAAAACTTCCCTTTCAAATGGTTTAAAAAAAATTACCATTTCAAATCTTTGAATAAAAAGATTTATTTCACAAAGTTCACCTAGTTTCACAAAGATCCATTCATAGATTTCAAAACAATTTCCATTTCAATTAGATTAACTCATTCAATCTTTAAATCAAAGATTTAACTTATAACTTTCAAAACACATTTCCAAAGATTTATTTGTAATTTGGAAAACCATTTTTTTTATTTCAACTTGAAATCCCTTTTAACACAAATTCGAAATTCATTTCATATGTGAAAGCTTTTATTATTTGAAAACAAATAGTTTTCGTTTCAGAAAAATCCAATTATATTTGCACAAGTTAAAGCCCTTGAATTAAATTCAAATTCCCAAATAAATACCTTTAAAATGGTTTAACCCATATATAACTTGTATAACATCTTTAATCCTTAGTTTCCTAACATAGAATTCAATTTCGAATTTCGTATTTAAATTTAAATCAAAATTCAAAACTAAATCAAGTTATTCAAAAATAACTTTTATCTTGAAATTCCTTTACAAAAGCTTTTCACTTTAAACCCAGTCCATTCCCAAAACCATTTGGATTCAAGATTCAATTTTAGAACGATTTCAAAAATCTGTGACTTGACCAATTTCCACGTGCAATCCATATTTGTGTGTGTATAAGTGTGGTCCAGGGGTTTTACACAATAGAAGTGCAACATCATCAATCAATACATATTCAAATACAGCAATATATTTGATAAGCGTTATAAACTATAACGCTTATCTTTCATTCATAGATCACACACAGATATATATATACATATATCACAGATAATAAATTACGTTAAACACAGCTCAAATCAAAACAGAACATCACAATCAGGGATATCAAACAAGTCAATCGTCCAATAGAATCCAAACATTCATAAGTAAGATCAGTTAATTGTCTGATTAATTCAAATCAGATTATTTACTTATGAATTACTAATCCTGGTTAATTAACATTTATAAATTACAAATCATTTTAATTTATTATTCTTCAATCATTTATTAATTAACCATTATTAATAAATTAACCTTTAATTATAATTCATCACTTTTAATTATTAAATAATTATCCTTTAATTATTTAACTCACCTTTAATTAATTATCCTTAATTACATTAATTACTCATCCCTTAACTAATTAACATTTATTTATTTTATCTTAATTAATTACAAACCAATTTAATTAATTACCCTTTTATAATAAATTAATTAACCGTTTAATTATTAATTAATTATCCTTAATTAATAAATCAATTACCTTTAATTTCTAAATTTATCAACCCATAATAATTAAATAATTAACCTTTAATTATTAAATTATTCTTAAATTAATTACCTTGATTAATTAATCACCTTAATTAATTATCCTTAAATTAATTATTGGTTAATCACTTGATTGATCAACCTCTAACTATTAATTAATTATCCTTAATTACTTTCATTAATTATTTTAAATCAATGATTAATTATCATTAATTACAATTGATTAAGTCTTAATCACCTTCATTAATTAATCATCCCTTAATTAATTTTCTTAATTAATTTACCTTTAATTAATTTCATTAATAATCACCTTAGCTAATTATTTATTAACTTAATCCCATTAAGTTAAACTATCTTTAAAACACATTTTACTTCTTATTTTTTCCACTTAATTATTATATTAAGTTTGCTTAAACTTTTAAAACAAAGGCTATATAAGATTAAAACAATTCCAAAACTAAGTAAATATATTTTCTTTAAAAAACTTGACTTATCTTCCTCTTAAAACTTATTTAATTTTAATAAATAAAAAACTTGTTCAACACTTATTTGAAATTTTTTGGAATCAACAAGTTTTTAACCAAAAAAACCCGAGCCATTTCAAGTTCTTCCCGAACCCAACTACGGGTTCGCACGCGTCACCAAAACTTCGAGTCAAATCCACATTTTCACGCGTGCTACCCTGAGCTAACCATCGTCTTCCCCACCAACTCAAAACACTGATACAAAAAAAGGTGCGCGTATACGTGCATGAATCCCACGATCAGCTTCGATCAACGCCGCAGCCATTCGATCATCGAAGATGATCACCAGAGTCGATTCGAACAACCCAAAACACGAAATCGACATTAATTCAAAATCGAGCTAAAATTCGAAGCCAA
This sequence comes from Allium cepa, assembly GCA_030765085.1. Taxonomy (NCBI): domain Eukaryota; kingdom Viridiplantae; phylum Streptophyta; class Magnoliopsida; order Asparagales; family Amaryllidaceae; genus Allium; species Allium cepa. The sequence goes on along the minus strand of CM060930.1, from coordinate 52,249,277 downwards.
TAATACTTCCAGAACCCATATCGATTTCTTAATGCACCTCGCTCCGCTGCGATGAGCCACCAGGAATCATGCCACTCCGACCAGAGATGCACCAAAGCCTCCTCCTCCTTTTCCCCCCAGTGTCAATCACTCTGATCAACTACTGACTCTACACGAGCACGAGAACCATGCCGACCCAAAACTTCAAGTTAAACCCTAAAACTCCATCGTACCATTATCACAATGATCGAAAGAATCTCCAATGATTTTTTTCTAACTCGACAACCACCCAAGCACCTTCAGAAGCAACCACGATCGCACATTCAACTACGATCGCCGTGAATTGCCAATAAACCCAATTCTGATCAACTAAAAATATCTCACATGATCCTAAATTAAAAATATGGATTTTACCCTTAAAATTCATGGTTCCAGATGGTGATTTCGATCATATAAGTTAATCAAAGAATCTTGATGCTTAAATTTTCATGTTTTATAAGTTCTTACTGCCTTTTCTTATTTTCCAGAAATATACTAACTTACCAGATCTTAAAAATATTTTTTAAACTTAGTTTACATTTAAACAAACACAATTTGTTTGAATACTAAGACCTATAAGAGATTGGACGAAGAGGTTTGGAATTTTGATCTTAAAAATTTGAACTCTGTGACTAAAAACCGAATTGAACATAGATATACTGACATATATACTAATATCAGTTCATATTTAACATGTGGGTCTAATTTTCTTCATGAAAACAATCACCACAACATTATTTGATAAAATCATCACATGCAATCAGGAGGTTAACCAGATTTAAATTTTTTTGGATGTAGTTTGCTCACCTGAAGGTTGAAGAAAGAGATAGTTTTGCCTGGAGATAGAAAGCTCCTAATAGTTTTCTAAAATAAGGATGAAGCCTGTATTCCTTTTTCCTTCTTTAAATCTTGAAGTTATATCTGCAAAGTTTGTTAATACAAAAATTTGCTTAATTCCCGTTGTATTCATTTGTTTACTTCAGTTCATCAATGACATACAAACTTAAATTTACTTACAGTTTGAAAAAAAAATTAATACAATAGAGAAAGCTTTTCTTTTCTTCCTGCAACTTGAAGAACAGAAATAGATTTAATCTTTGATCTTGATTTCACCTGCAATTGATTAATATTATTGTTTTAAATCTTTGCTTTATTACTGATTAACAACTTCAAATTAAAAAAATTTAAAAAGAAATTTACTTGCCTTAAATTTTTCCAGAGAATTACTGCACTGTTTCCTTGGCCAAAAACTGCAGGTGTGTTTGCTTTTATAAATCTGCAGTTTTGAACTTGTGTTAAAACTTGATTTTGAAACCATAAATTTATTTAACTATAAAGTATAGAGTTTTACCTGAGAGATGGAAACATAAGCTACAGCTTGATGTTTAAGAAGATTTTTTTCAGATTTTTTTTTCCCAACTTTGTATCCAAGAAAATGTTTCAGCCTTTTCTGTTTTTTTCTATTTTTTTCTTTCTTTGGGTGTTGGAGTTTGAAATGCCCAAATCTTTGTTACTGTTCTTTCAGAGATTGGGAGGCTAAATAAATTTGAAAGTGGAAGCTGAAAAGATTTTTTGTAATTTTTTAAATCTTATTATTTTATTCAATCAATCATAGTGAATGCCATTTGTAAAAAATAATCATGAGATCTCAATGTATGTTAATTCCTTTACTCCATCTCTTTTGTGTATGTTTAGCATTTGTGATTTTAAAAGGCAAAAGAATTTTTAACAAATTTTTATATCATATTCACTTTATGAATAAATGTACCCCTTTATTTATTTGTGTATATATATATACGATGTTAAAAGAATTGCTTTAACCAATATTTACATTATATATATTACACCTTACTGATTTTAAATGCCACTTATTTTTAGAAAAACTTATTTTAAATTTAAATTTAAATTCAAATTCCAATTCACTTGATTTATATAAATCCATTTATGTTTATTTATATATTCGCGCATATCTTGAATAATTTAAATTCAGTTTCAATATATACTCAATTCTACTCATATATGCAATATACATATATGTATATAATTTTAAATTCAAATGACTTTCTAAAACATTCATTATTTCAAAATTTAAACTCAAAAGAAATTGAAATTTTATTCATATATAATTTATCACTCATTTTATTTGTTTTGAAACATTTCAATTTATTTTCAAATTAAATTCCTGAAGTTTAAATATGTTACTAATTTAAATTGGTAAATTTTGGGATGTTACTTTTTATTTATAAGATATTAAATATAGAATTTCAAAGCCCTAATTAAATTTTAAAATCAGTGTCCAAATAAACAAATATCCTATTTAATCTTGAAAAAATTAATTTAATTTACAATTTAAATTCACAAATTTATATCAATTATTGTGATAGCCCTAGTTAAGCAAGCATGTAGAAAAGTTAAGTCATTCAAATTTTATTTTTGTTATGTGAAATATATATATATATATATATATATATATATATATATATATACAATTTTCTGGGAAATGCTTGTGTGAAAATGAGAATTCATGTCCTTATGCATGTGCACACTGTTGCAGTGTACAGCCTAAGCAAGTAATCTAGTAAGGATCTTGCAAGCAAATAAGAAATGATTTAGTGCATGACCATTAAGTATGAATACACAATAGTTTGAATAAAATGCATAAACAACCTAAGGAAGATTTTAACTCTAACTTCCATGGTATAAATACAAGCATAGTGGCTTGTGTGGGTAGAAAATATATATGAACATATATACATGTACCCAGCATGTAGTAGAAACACACACATAGCTGGCCATACAAGTAAACTTGTGTGAGCATGATTAAAACCAGAAAAGACAAGAAATGCCTGAGCCAAAGAAATCATGCATATAGTGTGTAAAGAAATTTGCAAAAGATAGTTAAGATAGGGAAAAAGGAAAAAAAAGGCAGGGAGGGAAAGTGGAGAGGGTAAACTGTTGGGTGAGATCAGAAATAATGATGGGATTTCTGATGAAAATAAATTACCTAACTAACCTTAAAACCCTAACAACTCCACTATATACCACATTATCTCCTACGGGTACACATTAGAAAACCAGAAATCAAAATATAGAAAAGAAAGTAGGCAGCAGTTTGAGGAAAATAATGGCAGACCTGAATCAAGACTTGGGAAGAAGAAACTTGGTGAGTAAACCCTCACTTCGCAAGGCATTAAGACCTATGAAAGGCAGCCATTTAACCTTTAGTTTATTTTAACTTCTCTTTGATGTTTGGTATGCATTTTTAGTTTGACAATTTTCTGTTGTTTCTGAGATTTTGTGACTTGCATTGCCTTGCTGTTATTTAAACTATGCTTGATTATACATGATAATTTAATGATAGGATAATAATAACTGATTTATTTATATGATTGTAAACTTGAGAAAATGTTTTTGGTTAAAGCATAAACTAATAAGAAAAGTAGGGTGCAAGGCAGTAAGGGGAAGGGGGTCCTCTGGCTTATGTCTTGCATTTGAGAGGATGATTAAGATGCAGTGGAATTTCCATATGCTAAATCTTGATCCACCATTAAGTACTCTCTGAAATGAGGTTGAGCAATAAGTGAACATATTTCACGAAAAAATATATATATATATATATAAATTGACTATAAGGACCTTGTTACTGGGAACCCCAGTGGTATTTTATTCGCTAAGATATTTTGATCTATGCTTTAGTCAAAGGCCTGTCTCTGAACAAAACTAACCTGAAATGATATACAGATATGACTAATTGATTGTTGAAATGTATGAATGGATGAATGTTTCATGGATGCATGAAAACTGCTTGCATTTATTGGTTAGGTACAGAAAGATTTTGGGCATGACATAGTATAATTGATACCTGCACACATGAAAGAAAAACTTAGTAATTAAACTAAGGAATTGGGTCACCTCTATCAGGTTGGGTATGAGGGAAGTGGGTATGACATAGTGGTTGGCTTGCATCAAGGATGGGGTGTGAGTTTGCACATGGCATGTTCATGTCCAAATAGCTTGTAGTGCACTGGAAATCAAACAGTAGTTCCAGGCAGTGTGCACCAGTGCAACCATGAATGTGATATTGCACCCTTAAAAATGATATGAAATGAACTTACAAGCAGAGGTGAATATGCTAGGGGTATGATGAGTTCTAGTATGCAGACTCGGCTTTGATGCCTTAGCTTAATGATATGGGTTTTGCTTGTTCATGTTTATGAGATGCTTATGTGAATTGAATGATGGCTGCTATAAATTCTTGAAATGAGCATTTCTGTTAAGAAATTATTTTAAGCACATGTAAATGTATTTAGCAATTTACTCACTTCACTGTAAGATACAAAAAGTGTATATAAGGAAGTGGTTTAATCACCTGAGTAGAACATTTAACTTCTGGAATAAAGGTGCTGTGGATCTAGCTTCATAAATCTTATGTATTGTCAATTGAATTTACTCATACCAGACTTTAATCTGACCTGTTTGTTGCTTGCATCAAATGGGTGCTTCACTTGTATTGTGGAGCAGGCCATGAGATGGTTGCAGGAAAAGAAGGTGCTAAGTAATAAGATGCAGATATATGATGCTAAGAAGAAATTGCAAATTAACTAGGCTAGGATTTGTAGGAGAATGGCTTGGAAAGATTACGTTGAGATGCAACCATTTTCAGAAGCAAAAAAATGATAAAGGTCTTTAGCTTTATATTGCAAGCTGTGAGCATACAAAATTTTGTGAACCAAGTAATAAGTTTGGAAGTAAATTTGAAGCATAAGTGAACCAGTTATATATGTTTATAGAATGTTTTAGAGACTAGAACTTATTTACTTCACCAATTTAGGTATTACAAGGTAAGGAAAAACCCATAGGCAGAAAAGGAAGAAAAACATAAGAGATATGAACCCAGATTTAAAAATGTATCTGATAATTATTTGTGTAAGTGAAACTTGTAGATTATAAATAACTAATCCCAGAATCTTACCTAAACAAATTAGTCCACCTGAGGACTAAGGTGAAGAAAATTACAGCTGTGTATGATTATGTGCACACAGGTGCACAGAAGCATGCACAACCTCAGTTTAGCTGTTTGAAAAGCAAACCTTGATAAATTTAAATGTTATGAGTTAGTTCATATATTTTATTAAATACACAAATGATAAGCACAAGAAAACAAATAGGAATTGGTCAAATGAATGGCACAGAGATTCAAATAGAAAGGATCTTCTCAATTCCTTTTACTGTGTATAATCTCAGTTTTTTTTTGTTTAAAATAGACTGAGTTATCCTTTGCCAAAAATACTCTGATAAAAAAAAATGATGACTGAATATTTATATGAACATTCAAATAGTTTTTACAAAGAAGTATATCAATATTTTTATATTGATCAGATTGGATCTTGGGAAATAAAAACAGAAAAAAAGAGAAAATAGTTGGTACGTGAAAGAGTGCAACCCTGAATTTAGCTTAGACTAAATTGAGTCATTCAATTAAAATGACAACTTAGGGAGGGTTGTCTCAGTTGGTATCAGAGCTATGTTAACAAAAACATAGCCAAAACAAATATTTTTTTGAATCTGTATGCCTTGTTTGCATTGTTTGCTGCTTGCTTGAGTTGCTTTGCTTATTATGAATAAATAAGTTCCCTGTTAGTTTTAAAGAGCAAAAGTAGTGAATAAGAATCAGAACTAACTACATTAGAAATGTTCGATAGAGGCCCAGAGGAGTTAGAATCAATCCCCAGGCCACAGGAGAAAGAGAAAATGGTCAATCTTCTAACACTACTGAGCAGGCAACTAGAATGGCTGCTGGTCCCCCAATGATTAACATGCAAGATTTTATTCAAATGCTGAGGGATGGAATGGCACCTAGGGTAGATAATCCATATGAGGAGCTGTCCAAATTGCTTAAAACATATACAAACTTAGGAGGCAGTAGCTTTGATGGCACAGAAAATGCCATAGGTGTCTAGTCATGATTAAGAACAGTAGAGAGGATCTTTGTAGACATGCAAGTCAATGATCAGAGAAAAAGGCAAATAGCTTCAAGACAACTAAAAGGCATAGCTTTGGACTGGTGGGAAGTGATTATTGCAGGCAGGCAGGAACAAGAAATCACATGGAATCAGTTCAAAGAAATGTTAGAAGCCAGATTTGTCCCAGCATCAACAAAAGCTTCATTGCTTGAGGAATTTATCAAGTTGAGACAAGGATCTATGAGTGTTACTGAATACACTCAGAAATTTGAAGGGTTGTCTAAATATGGGGCAGTATTAGTCCCAGATGAAACATCAAGGAATGCTAGGTACATTCAGGGGTTGAATGATGGATTGAGCAGAGCCATGTTACCATATAAAGACAGAACATTTGATCAAGTTATGGACTTGACATTGTCATTGGAGCAACATGACAATGCCAAAGAAAAGTTCAAGAATTTCAAGAACAACAAGAAGGCAAAGAATAGAGCACGCCCATATGAGAGGAAGAAGGGAGAAGCAATGGACAAAGAAGGAAGTAAAGTGGCAAACCTTGATAATAAGAAACCTAAAGTGATCTGTTATAACTGTGGAAAGGAAGGCCATATAAAGACCAAATGCCAAGCACCCAAGTCAACTGTTCTTAGGTGCTACAACTGTGGAAAAGAGGGGCACATGAAGAGGCAGTGTCCAGAGATGGCAAGGGTGGCGGTACTTGAAGGAAAAGGCAAGGCACTGGATGCACCTTGTCAAGTGGAAGGTATATTATTTATTAAAGGCATACCCATATCAGTTGTTTTCGACACAGGAGCCACACACTCTTTTATTTCATATGATATAGTCCAGAAATTAGGGTTGACATGTATTCTGGTTGATAAGCCTTTGCATATTGATAGTCCTTTAAGTAATTCCTGCATTACCTATATGAAATGCATGCAAGTAGAAATAAGCATGGGTGGTCACACCTTTATCTCAGAACTATATGTGTTGAATTACCCTAGGCTAGGTATCATATTGGGAATGGATTGGTTAAAAAGTTTTTGTGCTATTATTAACTTAGGAAATTCTACCATTTCACTACAACTTCCTAATGGTAAGAGGGTCGTGGTTATGTATGAAGCAGCCAAGGATAGGGGTATGGGAAAAATATTCAACTTGAACAGTGGTGAAGTTGAATTAAGTCTAAATAGGATACCCATAGTTAACCAATACCCTGATGTGTTTGGTGAAGTAAATGGCATTCCTCATAACAGACCAGTAGAATTTCAAATAAGACCTAAACCAGGAACAAGCCCTGTCATCAAGAAACCAAATAGAATGAGTCCTAGAGAACTGATTGAGTTGAAGAAACAACTAGATGAATTAGAACAAAAAGGCTTTATTAGGCCTAGCAGTTCAAGTTGGGGATCACCAGTAGTGTTTGTTAAGAAGCATGATGGTTCCTTGAGAATGTGCATAGACTATAGGGAATTAAACTCAGTCACCATCAAAAACAAATACCCTCTACCTAGAATTGATGATCTCTTTGATCAACTAAATGGTGCTAAAGTATTTTCTAGACTTGATTTAGCAACTGGTTTTCACCAAATGAAAGTAGAAGAAGAAAGTATCAAATATACAGCTTTCAACACTAGGTATGGCTTGTATGAATACTTAGTAATGCCATTTGGTTTGACTAATGCACCATCCTATTTTGTGGATTTGATGAATAGAATTTTCAGAGATTACTTAGATAAATTCGTACTGATTTTCATTGATGATATACTAGTATATTCTAAGACAGATAGTGAACATGAAAAGCATTTGCATATGGTACTGAGTAGACTAAGGCAACAAGACCTTAAAGCCAAGTTTGCAAAGTGTTCTTTTTGGAAGAATGAAATAAAAATTTTGGGCCACATAATTTCTCAAGAAGGAATTTCAGTAGATCCAAGTAAAGTCATGGCAGTGCAAGCATGGAAAAGACCAAGCAATGTCACTGAAATCAGATCATTCATGGGCATGGCTGGATACTACAGGAGATTTATAAAAGACTTTGCTAAAAAAGCAATTCCACTAACCAAGTTAACAAGGAAAGACCAGCCTTTTATGTGGACTGAGAAATGTGAAGGGGCATTCAATCAATTGAAGAAGGCATTGATGGAAGCACCAGTGCTAAAAATCCCAGAAGGCAATGACAATTTAGTGGTATACACTGATGCATGTGGATCAGGTATAGGAGCTGTCCTTATGCAAGACGGTAGGGTAATAGCTTATGCATCAAGACAACTGAAACCCAGTGAAACCAAGTATGCAACACATGACTTGGAATTGGCAGCAGTGTTGTATGCACTAAAGCTTTGGAGACACTACCTGTTAGGAGAAAAGTTTGAGCTTTATACTGACCACAAGGCTTTGAAGTATTTATTTTCTCAAAAAGATTTAGACATGAGACAACATAGGTGGGTAGAATTCCTTGCTGCCTATGATTTGGACATTATGTACATACCAAGGAAAGCAAATAGAGTGGCGGATGCATTAAGTAGACAACATGCCAAGTTGGCTACACTGATGATAGAGGAGTTTAAAAGGTTATTAACACTGACAGATGTAGAAATGGAATACATGGGGGAACAAACTATGGAAGTGGGTAAGGATGGGGAGCACTATGGTAGGCTCAGCCTTATCACAATAAAATCAGATTTAGTGGAAGAAGTGAACCAGTCCCAAGACACTGATGAATTCTTGAGAGAAAGGAAGGAGTTGTTAAAAAATGGTGCAAAGCCTGACAAATTTGAACTGGATGAAAAAGGATGTGTAAAATATAAAGGAAGGTTATGTGTGCCTAACACAGAAGCACTGAAGAGGAAGATCATGGATGTTCATCACAGGTCAAAGTACACCATATATCCAGGTGGCACTAAAATGTATCATGACCTAAAATGAAGTTATTGGTGGAAAGGAATGAAGAGAAGTGTGGGTGAATATGTGGCAAAGTGTATGACTTGCCAACAAGTCAAGGCTGAGTACCAAAAACCCAGTGGACTGCTGCAACCTCTGGAAGTTCCAAGGTGGAAATGGGAAAGCATATCAATGGATTTCATTGATGGCTTGCCAAGATCAAAGAGAGGAAATGACAGCATTTGGGTGGTGGTAGATAGATTAACCAAATCAGCACACTTCATACCAGTAAAGAGTGATAGAAATGCACCAAAACTAGCACAAGTCTTCATGAAAGAGATAGTAAAGTTACATGGGGTTCCTACCACTATTATTAGTGACAGAGATACCATATTTACATCCAAGTTCTGAAGTAGCTTTCAACAGGCAATGGGGGTTGAGTTGTGCTTGAGCACAGCCTACCATCCCCAAACTGATGGTCAAACAGAAGTAGTCAATAAATTTTTAGAGGATCTACTTAGGGCTTGTGTGCTGGATCATGGTGGGAATTGGGAAGACTACCTTCATTTAGCAGAATTTGCTTACAACAACAGCTACCAGAGTAGTATAGGAATGGCACCCTATGAGGCTCTATATGGAAGGCCTTATTTGTCACCTGCTTGCCGGTTAGAGGTGGGTGATAGGGTAATGTTAGGACCATATCATGTGAAAGGGACAAATGCTAAATTTACATTGATCAGACAGAGAATGAAGGAAGCACAAGACAGAATGAAATCATATGCAGATAGGAGAAGGAAGCCACTTGAATTTGAGTTAGGAGAATATGTGTACTTAAAAGTTTCACCAATGAGGAAGGTGTTGAGATTTGGCAAGGCATGGAAGCTAACCCCAAGGTATGTAGGACCATATGAGATTATTGCAAGGATTGGAAAGATGGCTTACAAGTTGAAACTGCCAGAAGAGATGAGTGGGATACACAATGTTTTCATGTATCACAATTGAGAAAATGTGTGCATGATGAAGCTTCAGTAGTTCAGTCACCAAGCAAAGTGGAAGTTAGACCAGATCTAGTGTATGAGAAGAAGCCAGTAGGCATTGTAGCTAAGGAAGGTAAGAGATTGAGGGACAAAATAATCAAACTGGTAAAGGTGCAGTGGAGTTTAGACCCTAATGATTGCACATGGGAGGTTGAAGACAAGATAAAAGTCCAATACCCTCAACTATTTGCAACTAATAGTAAAGGTAGAGGTATTTTAATGTTCATGCTTGAATTTACTTAGTTGAACATGATATTCAAAGTTGTGTGTGCTTGTTTGATATCTGTTTTGGTTGAATTAAGAATGTGTATTCGTGTTTGATTTTGACATTTGATTTACATAGTAAGAAGTGTTAAATTGTGGGACACAATTTCTTAAAGGAGGGGTGTATGTGACAGCCCTAGTTAAGCAAGCATGTAGAAAATTTAAGTCATTCAAATTTTATTTTAGTTATGTGAAAAAAAAAATATAAATACAATTTTCTAGGAAATGCTTATGTGAAAATGAGAATTCATGTCCTTGTGCATGTGCACACTGTTGTAGTGTACAGCCTGAGCAAGTAATCTAGTAAGGATCTTGCAAGCAAATAAGAAATGAATTAGTGCATGACAATTAAGTATGAATACACAATAGTTTGAATAAAATGCATAAACAACCTAAGGAAGATTTTAACTCTAACTTCCATGGTATAAATACAAGCACAGTGGCTTGTGTGGGTAGAAAATATATATGAGCATATATACATGTACCCAGCATGTAGTAGAAACACACACATAGCTGGCCATACAAGTAAACTTGTGTGAGCATGATTAAAACCAGAAAAGACAAGAAATGCCTGAGCCAAAGAAATCATGCATATAGTGTGTAAAGAAATTTGCCAAAGATAGTTAAGACAGGGAAAAAGGAAAAAAAGGCAGGGAGGGAAAGTGGAGAGGGTAAACTGTTGGGTGAGATCAGAAATAATGATGGGATTTCTGATGAAAATAAATTACCTAACTAACCTTAAAACCCTAAAAATTCCACTATATACCACATTATCTCCTACGGGTACACATTAGAAAACCAGAAATCAAAATATAGAAAAGAAAGTAGGCAGCAGTTTGAGGAAAATAATGGCAGACCTGAATCAAGACTTGGGAAGAAGAAACTTGGTGAGTAAACCCTCACTTGGCAAGGCATTAAGACCTATGAAAGGCAGCCATTTAACCTTTAGTTTATTTTAACTTCTCTTTGATGTTTGGTATGCATTTTTAGTTTGACAATTTTCTGTTGTTTCTGAGATTTTGTGACTTGCATTGCCTTGCTGTTATTTAAACTATGCTTGATTATACATGATAATTTAATGATAGGATGATAATAACTGATTTATTTATATGATTGTAAACTTGAGAAAACGTTTTTGGTTAAAGCATAAACTAATAAGAAAAGTAGGGTGCAAGGCAGTAAGGGGAAGGGGGTCCTCTGGCTTATGTCTTGCATTTGAGAGGATGATTAAGATGCAGTGGAATTTCCATATGCTAAATCTTGATCCACCATTAAGTACTCTCTAAAATGAGGTTGAGCAATAAGTGAACACATTTCACGAAATATATATATATATATATATATATATATATATATATATATATAAATTGACTGTAAGGACCTTGTTACTGGGAACCCCAGTGGTATTTTATTTGCTAAGATATTTTGATCTATGCTTTAGTCAAAGGCCTGTCTCTGAACAAAACTGACTTGAAATGATATACAGATATGACTAATTTATTGTTGAAATGTATGAATGGATGAATGTTTCATGGATGCATGAAAACTGCTTGCATTTATTGGTTAGGTACAGAAAGATTTTGGGCATGACATAGTATAATTGATACCTGCACACATGAAAGAAAAACTTAGTAATTAAACTAAGGAATTGGGTCACCTCTATCAGGTTGGGTATGAGGGAAGTGGGTATGACATAGTGGTTGGCTTGCATCAAGGATGGGGTGTGAATTTGCACATGGCATGTTCATGTCCAAATAGCTTGTAGTGCACTGGAAATCAAACAGTAGTTCCAGGCAGTGTGCACCAGTGCAACCATGAATGTGATATTGGACCCTTAAAAATGATATGAAATGAACTTACAAGCAAAGGTGAATATGCTAGGGGTATGATGAGTTCTTGTATGCAGACTCGGCTTTGATGCCTTAGCTTAATGATATGGGTTTTGCTTGTTCATGTTTATGAGATGCTTATGTGAATTGAATGATGGCTGCTATAAATTCTTGAAATGAGCATTTCTGTTAAGAAATTATTTTAAGCACATGTAAATGTATTTAGCAATTTACTCACTTCACTGTAAGATACAAAAAGTGTATATAAGGAAGTGGTTTAATCACCTGAGTAGAACATTTAACTTCTGGAATAAAGGTGCTGTGGATCTAGCTTCATAAATCTTATGTATTGTCAATTGAGTTTACTCATACCAGACTTTAATCTGACCTGTTTGTTGCTTGCATCAAATGGGTGCTTCACTTGTATTGTGGAGCAGGCCATGAAATGGTTGGAGAAAAGAAGGTGCTAAGTAATAAGATGTAGATATATGATGCTAAGAAGAAACTGCAAATTAACTAGGCTAGGATTTGTAGGAGAATGGCTCTTCTGTCTTATTTCAGTTGAAAAGTTTTATGTAATTATGTTTGAATTGTGCCAAAAAAAACTTGACTATGATGTAATGGATGGCTTGGAAAGATTATGTTGAGATGCAACCATTTTCAGAAGAAAAAAAATGATAAAGGTCTTTAGCTTTATATTGCAAGCTGTGAGCATACAAAATTTTGTGAACCAAGTAATAAGTTTGGCAGTAGATTTGAAGCATAAGTGAACCAGTTATATATGTTTATAGAGTGTTTTAGAGACTAGAACTTATTTACTTAACCACTGCAGGTATTACAAGGTAAGGAAAAACCCATAGGCAAAAAAGGAAGAAAAACATAAGAGATATGAACCCAGATTTAAAAATGTATCTGATAATTATTTGTGTAAGTGAAACTTGTAGATTATAACTAACTAATCCCAGAATCTTACTGAAACAAATTAGTCCACCTGAGGACTAAGGTGAAGAAAATTACAGCTGTGTATGATTATGTGCACACAGGTGCACAGAAGCATGCACAACCTCAGTTTAGCTGTTTGAAAAGCAAACCTTGATAAATTTAAATGTTATGAGGTAGTTCATATATTTTATTAAATACACAAATGATAAGCACAAGAAAACAAATAGGAATTGGACAAATGAATGACATAGAGATTCAAATAGAAAGGATCTTCTCAATTCCTTTTACTGTGTATAATCTCAGTTTTTTTTTGTTTAAAATAGACTGAGTTATCCTTTGCCAAAAATACTCTGATAAAAAAAATGATGATCTGAATGTTTATATGAACATTAAAATAGTTTTTACAAAGAAGTATATCAATATTTTTATATTGATCAGATTGGATCTTGGGAAATAAAAACAGAAATCAAAAGAGAAAATAGTTGGTACGTGAAAGAGTGCAACCCTGAATTTAGCTTAGACTAAATTGAGTCATTCAATTAAAATGACAACTTAGGGAGGGTTGTCTCAATTACTAATTTTAATTTTACTCAAAAATTGGAATCGTTACATGAATAATATTCTCTAATTCTACTCTCTTCTCTGCTTTGGAAAGAATTTCATCTCAAAACATCTCCTAAACTCTGCCCAAGTGATCTCTCCCTCCATCAACCTCTTGCTCTACAACTTCCTACCAATTCAGGGCCTCTCCCTACAGAATTAGCAAGTTGTCTCCTCACCTCATCAGCAAGACCCATCAATCCAAAAATCCTCTCATAAGTATGAATCCATGTCCTCGAATCTATATATGACTCATATCCCACATACGGCTTCCCTCATCGGCTCGTAAATTCCTTACATAGCTTAGCAAAATCAACGGCAGGTGGGGGGGCAACAACTACACCTAGTTCTTGCTACATATGTCCTCTATTAAGGTTAAGCTTGGCTTGTCCCCTTGCTTGAAGATATCGGTGGAACCAAATTGGGATGTTCACACCCGAATCTTAACCGCGTCACCTAAGCTTGAACCAGTAGGCTCGCTCAACATCTATCTATGATTTAGGAATTTATTAGCAACTTTTCCACAGATAGTTGGCAAGAATAAGAGAAATGGTTATTCAAATTATACTTAAATAAAATATTTATAAAATTTTTATCTATACATAGATGTATATACTTTAGAATTCATTTTGAAAACCTTTTGGAAAAACATTTGGAAAACCCTTTTTATAAAAAATTCAAGTACATTCTCTCGATACGCTCCTTATACCCAAGGAATTTCAAACCTAGGCTTTGATACCAACTGTGACAATCCATACCTCCTAATACACCGATCCAAAGCCCAAGGGACTCCCGAACTTACGTCGGTGCCAAGAAGTATGAGCTGTCAAGGTTTTTAAAATATTATAGAGCCTAGATATGAACTAAGATATTCTATATTTTTAGATCTCACAACAAAAGGCAACAAAATAAAATGCAAGAAATAATCATCTCAATAAATACCTCAAAACACGGCCTTAGAAAATAGTGTGTTGTCAAATCAAGAGTACAGACAAATACACGACATAGTCTGGTAAACACTAAGTACTAAATAAGATAAATATTTACATAAAGAGTAGCATAAAATGATAAGCAACTCCAATGATGAGCTCTCTTCTCTACGTACCAATCTCGAGCCTATCACCTACTTCCCCATCCTTCTATGGTGGGGATAAAAAGGAAAAGGAGTATGTTAGATATAAGTCTAGTGAATGGGTACACTTTTAGTATATGGTGATCATATGCTGTTGATTTTAGTAATACACTATGTGACCTGGAATGTCCTATAAGTATTCATAAGTTACTTATTTTATGTATTTAAGCGGTTTAGCTGAATATACACATATACTAACAACTTGTGTAGGCCCATGCTTAGGGTTAAACAACTAATTGAACCTCCAGATAACTAGTGATCGTCTAATAGCTACTGGAACTATTACACATATGATTAACCTACAATTTCCTACATTATGACTAAATGCAACTATTCCAACATAGGTTTCCCTATAATTTCTACCATGGGACTAGGTTTCCCACAACTATGATGTAACAACCCCTATTTTGGACCATTCAAATCGACAATAATCCATACATGTCAGACTTGAATAATTCAAAATAATATATTGTAATAAAATTCGAAGCAAATAAAATCATTCGCAGAATCACAGACACAGAAATATCTGAATAACTCGCAACGGAAATTAAAATACCATAGTAGTTCATGTATAACAAAGTCTCAAAACAAAATACATAATATCAGTCAGAAAACAAATACAATAGAAAATCCCAAATACATAGAAGTTCACTAATACAAGAGCTGAAATAGAACAACTGAAACTGAAATAGTTAGATAACAAGATAAGCAGAATATCCAACGATTCCTAGTTGCAGAAAGAGAAATCCAAAGCTGTGAATACTCAGGCTGACCCGAGTGTAAAGCAAAACACAAAACACTCGAGTCAGGACATACATACTTATACAATGTAAACCAATTCAAGTGAACTACAGTAAAATACAAGTAACATAAAGGATGCTTGGGATTGCCCATCCTCTAAGGATCCGTTAAACTATTTACTATGTAGTAATATTGCGCTATTATAATAATGTCTACAATAAAATAAACATACTTTAAAATAGCGTTGTAGGGTTACCCATATAGCCCCCAACACGTAACAGTCCCAGTAGTCCATCCAGTATAAGCATATATCCAGATCGGGAGGCTACCCTAAATACTCCATCTACGGGAGAAAAACAAACTCGTAGTAAGGCTCGCAATGGAAGTTGATACGGCACAACTAGGCAATGCCAGGGTAGATATACCAATTACGCACACGGGCTGGCGGTAACGTAGCAGCCACTACGCCTTCCTCGAAACACACTCCCAATCAAAATCGGAGGATGGCCATCAAATCAACCATAAGTAATAGTATAGTATCGAAGAAATGTGTCCGATAGGAGGAATGACCTCACTTGGCACAAGATCACTCCTGTTTTAGCCACCTTAAGCCAACTCACGGGAGTCGGGTCCATGTTCATACCATAATAGGATCGTCGCCCCATCCTACTTCATTCTGGAATCTCCACCGCGTACACAGTTGTTAAAGTGGTTTTCGGTATCGACGGAGAGTATGTCCATATTCGATCCTGGTCACCTTAACAACAAATCGTTATTATAACCCGTGGTTATAAATTTCAAAAATGGTATTTCAAAAATCAAATCATTTCATTTCCAAATCATATTCCTTTCAAAATAGTTTATACTTCAATACCAAAACCATTTTTATTTCAAAATCATATTCAAATCAAAATAGTTTATACTTCGAAACAAAAACCATTTTTTTTTCAAGACTATATTCAAATCAAAATAGTTTATACTTCGAAACAAAAACCATTTTTATTTCAAGACTATATTCAAATCAAAATAGTTTAATATAGTTTATCATTTTCATTTCAAACATATATTCACCTTTCAAAAAATCATAATACTTTCAAAGTTATAACTTTTATTTTTAAATACCGACTCAAATCACATTTCAAGATAGTTTATATTTCAAATCAAAATATTCCATTTAAACTATTTAAAAGTGAAGTCGTTATACTTACAAATTAAGAATTCAATTCCTAAAAGTTTAGCCTTTTCTAATTTCATTTATTCAGTTAAAAATTACAAAACATTGAAATTTCATCTTTCCACAGCACTTAGAAAATGCTACGGTAAGTTACATTATTAAAAAAATTCAATTCTGCAAAGATAGCATTTAAAAACTTGTAATAGTTCAGTTTTAGTTGAAAAATAGTTCAATTCAGCAAAGACAGCATTTACAAAACTGCTGTAATAGTTCAGGGTTCAAATTAAAAGATTTAATTCAATTCAGCAAAGACAGCATTTACCAAACTACTGCAGTAGTTCAATTATATTCAAAAATCTCATTTCTGCCAACTGCAGCACTCAACAAGTGCTACAATAGCTCTTTTATTAATTTCGAATTTTAGTTTTCTTTCTGCAACCACAACATTTACCAAGTGATGCAATAACCTTTAGTTATTTTTAGCCTTAGTTCATTTGCATCAACCACAGCACTTACAAAGTGTTGTGATATCCTTTATTTCAGATTTTAAGTTAACTTCAGAAATGATAACATATCTGAAGTGCTATAAATTAAATTTTCAGGTTTCAATACAATTTCAGAAACAATTAAACTTCAATTTAAACCATTTTAACTTATAAAAACTCATATTTTTACACTCAAAAATGTTCATTTAAATGCCCTTTAACTTATGATTTTTATAAAGAAAATTCCACACATAAATATCAAATTTTTATAACAATTTACTTATTAAATTCAAGTGCACAATTTTCTATTCTTACATTTTAAAAGTATTAACTTAACAATTAAGTTTAATTACCATTTCAAAATATAAACTTAATTTCTATTTTATTTTCTTAACTTTTATTTTTAGACAAAATTCTCAAATTTTCAAGTCAAGTTATATTTCAAATTACACATTTACGTATTCATTTATTTAACCATTTTAATTCACAGAAAAATCAATAACGCTTTATTAAGTCATTTTAAATTCAAATTTAAATCAAATTATCATATTTATTTTACTTTACTTAAACTCCATTTTTGAACAAAATCTGAAATTTCAAAATTTATTTGTATTTCAAATTTCAATTTAACCATTCATTTATTTAGCATATTTAACTTGTAGAAAAATCACTAACACTTTATAAAAATCATTTTTTTAAATTCAATTTAAATCAAAATATCATAATATAAATTTTAAAATACTTTAAAATCTCTAGAAAAATATATATAAAATAACCACGGTTCTGTACAATATTTTCTAACCTAGGTCAAGTGATACGGATAATATAGCATTTCAATCCGAAATTTGCAAAGAAAATCTGGATTCTATCATTTCAAACCTGCAATCCCAAGTTTAAATAAAATAAACAAAAATCGCTCATGCCTATCATTTCAGCCCATAACGATTTTCCCCTATTCTAAAGTCCATTCGGGTATCATTTCAACCCATAGTGATTCTATTCTACAGGGAACTTGCAATGTGATAAACAGAAATAAATGAACAACATAGCAACATATAGCAGTATCAGATGATATGATAGGTTTATAGACAGGGTTAACATCATATGATTCATATCACAGGCAGGTATAACATGATAAAATATTTCTACACATTCACTTGCTATCAATTCACAGTTATATAAGTATAAATGTCATGAGTGAATACTGACCTCTTTACGCTGGATATAGCAAATCCAAACTACACAAATAAATTTCAGAAAGCACGATAATCATGACACAACATGACTTTTGATTCAAGCGGGAAGAGAGAGCCAAGATATTAATCTTGTAAACAGCCAATAAACAAGACAATATAACATAAATATATTTAACACAAAACACTTTTGAAACAATTGAAATAAAATTTAACAAAGAACAAGATAGTTAGACCTTGCCTTTACCATTAAAATGCTTGGCCTAGGTGAACATATGCTCGGCCATAATCATGCTAAGCTCGGCTTTGGCATCAAAGCACACGGCTACACAGCCGTTAGAAAAGGTAGGAGTTGCAACATAGGAAATACAAAGGGACAATGCAAAAAGTGAATGGTTTGGTGCACCATTTGGCTCGGCCATGACAACCATTGGGCTCCCATGCTTAGGTCAGGTCTGGACAGAGGTGAAGTGATGGCCAGAGGTGGTGTAGTTGCTGGTGGTGGTGGCTATGGTGGTGGCCAAAGTGATAGATGAAGGGGTGGTGAAGTTTATGGTCGGCTAAGCATGCTTGGTGGAGTTTTAGCAAATTCTAAGGTGCTAGCATCAATTGGATGGTCACGGCCTGTCTTGGTCAAAGGAGGAGGAGGTGGAGCTGCCGTGTATGGTGAGGTGGTAGTCAATGGTGATGGTGGTAGAGGCTAGGCCGAGCAAGCTTGAAGAGGAGCAAAGGCAAAAATCATTGAAAATAATGAAAAGAAGAAGAGAAAAGATAGAAAAATGGAAGAAGCCATTAACAATTTTCCTTGGCCATGAGTTTTGAAATGAGGAGAAATATTTTTCAGGTGAAAAGCCAATGATAATACACGCCTAAAGCAACGAGATGTACGGCCAAAAGGTGAAATGAAAAGGCAAACAAAAATGAAAAGGCAAGCACATGAAAATTCACTATAAAATGAAAAGTCATTGTGTCTTAGAATTTCTAATTTTCTTTTACTCAAAACAAATAAAATAAAATCAGTAAATAAAATAAAAGATAAACAAAAGTAAATTGAAAAATAAAATAAACTATTATTCTAAGGAAAAATAAAAAGTAAATAAAGAAAATAGTTTATTATATTGAAATTAGAATTAAAAATTGTAAACAAAATACAATAAACATTTGAAAATTATAACTTCACTTTTAAAATGTTTTAAAAATAAAATGAATACATAAGATGTCATGTTACACATATATACACAAATTAGAGCATGAGATGACAAACAAAATTATTATTTTTATAAATTAAAATAAACAATTTTGTTAAATAAATCAATTTACACACAATAGTGTAAAAAGCATAACTTTCACAATATTAATCGGATTTCAATGAAAGGAAAAGCAGTATACATGAAATTTAATTTATTTTAATAATAAAAGACAAAATTCAAATATTTAAATTTCAAATTTAAAAGTCGAAGTTTGACCATATTGACAAAAATTCACATTTCTGGAAATATTCTATTTATTCATGTTTGAAATTACAATTCACATAAAAATCAAAATTTATATTTAAAATAACAAAATTTATCCATTTTAATAAATAAAATAAAGTTTTTAACTTGGAAAATTCAATTAAAATAATTAAAATATACAAATAAAATAATCATAAAATACAGGGTTGTTACACTCTCCTCCACTCAAAACTTTTCGACCCCGAAAAGGAATGACGTACGGAAAAACACAAAAAAAGATAGAATGAAATAGGATTAAGACAAGATGACAAGAAGATTGAAATTATACCTGATAATTATTGTTATAGGTAAGTTTAATAAGGCGGAGATGATCTTCCCAAGATCCTCCAAAATCAAGCACACAAGCACAGAGATCATCTTTGAGAAATCTGATTCACTCTTTCCGTTTGTCCGTCGATCTATGGATGGTAAGCAGTGCTAGATTCAGATGAGTACCCAAAGATTCCTGAAAAGCTTTCCAAACTGACAGGTGAAGATAGGATCACGATCACAAACAATACTGAGAGGAACACCATGGTGACGATCAATCTCTCTCATGTAGATCTCAGATAAGCTAGAAGCAGAACGTGTAGACTTGATCGGAATGAAATAAGTGGACTTTGGTCAGTATATCCACAATAACCCAGATACACTAAGCATTCTTACGAGTCAAAGCAGTGAGAGGTGCAACAATCCGAGCAAAATTCTCAATGAATCTTCGGTGATAACCGACAAGGCCCAGAAAATTACGAATCTCAAAAGGAGTCTTAGGAGATTCCCAATCCTGTAACAGAATAGGGAACTGAAAAGATAGAATAATTAAATGATAAAGGAAAGAGAGAAAGAAAGAAAGACTAACATTGATCGCAGCGATCTTGACTGGATCAACATAAACTCCATTGCTAGAAACAATATGTCCAAGGAATCGAACTTCATCCTTCCAGAAATGGCATTTAGAAAATTTAGCCTTCAATTGATGATTTCAAAGAGTCTCCAAAACAGATTTCAAATGTGACTCATGCTCTTCCTTGGTCTTAGAAAAGACAAGGATATCATCAACAAAGACTAGAACAAATTTATTAAGTACATCACGAAAAACACGATTCATCAAATCAACAAAGAAAGCATGAGCATTAGCCAAACCAAAAGACATGTCCAACCATTCATAGAACCCATTCTCGGTACGGAAATCAGTCTTGGGAATACTTTCCTCAGCAACACTGAGCTGGTGGAAACCTGTGGCAAGATCAAGCTGAGAGAAAACAGAGGTACCATAAAGCTGATCAAACATATCATTGATATGAGGCATTGGATATCTGTTTTCCAAAGCGAGCTTGTTCAGCTCCCCATAATCAACACACATCCTCAAGGAACCATCGGACTCGGTGACGAAAATCACCGCTGCTCCCCATTCTAAATGGCTAGGTCTGATCAGACCTTTGAAGAACAAGCCCTCAATTTGCTTTCCCAACTCAACCTTCTCGCGGCGTGCCATTCTTCTAGGAGGAAGAACAACAAGTCGAGCTCAAGGAATAAGATCAACACGGAAATCAATTTCCCGCTTAGGAGGTAAAGCAGTGACTTCACCAAATACATCAGGATAGAATCTGACCACGTGGGTCCAATGAAGATCACCAAGAGAAGAATCAGAGAATAAATAAAACTACCAGTAAAATCCTGAGGCATGCGGCACTGAATAATCAAAGGATTCCCTTGATCATCAACAAGATAAACAGACCGGGCATTACAAGAGATATGGGCATCATGCCTACTAAGTCAATCACTTCCAAGCAATAAATCAAAAGCATCGAAGCCCAGAACATAGCAATCACCACTAAAGCGATGATCAGAATAGAGAAGTTTCACTTGCTTACAAATCCGATTAAAGTTTGCGGGACCCCAATTGGATTTGTAACACATAAAGGTACAGAAGCATACTCAGGAGAAAAGAGATACTCGAACTTATCACACAAATCAACAGAAATAAAACTGTGGGAAACTCCAGTATCAAATAAACATGAACAGGATGCTGAAATAAAGAAAAGGTGCAGTAGGATCTAGATTAACCCTAGGGGGGTGAATAGGGTTATAGCAAATTTTCTCGATTTAAACACAGAAACAAACTGCAGAAAATATGCTGAAAAGTAAATCACACACAAAATTTACCCAGCTTCGGCAACCCCTGCCTACTGCTGCATTCCCAGATTTCTATTAGAATTAAACAGTATCCCGCTTACAAACACTCTACTAGACTCGCAAACCTTTGCTCCCGCTCACAAACACTCTACTAGACTCGCACACCCTACTTCGCCTATAGAGTTTCGCTTACTCGCAAACTCCGCTCCCACCTATAGAGTTTTGCAAACTCGCACACCCTGCTCACTGAACTAATTCTAACTAGACAATCTGACACTACCTACAACCTAGGTGGTGATCTACCAATTCTTTGACTCGAAAAAAAAACTACTTCAAAAATAAAACCAAGAGCAAAAATTAAAATATAAACTTTAATCCCTAATTTTTTCTCAAAATAAAAAACCCCTTTTTAATAAAACCCTAAATAAAACAAAATAATCCCCTTTTAACAAATAAGGTCGGCCCCTTGTTATTTTTCACCTGATCCTCTTCTTTTGCTTGTGAAATATTTGCGGCCGATCTTCTTTTTCAAATTAGGGCTTCGGCTCTTCAATCCAAATTGGGGCTTTGTTCGATCTGATTGATGTTGCTCTTGTGCGCGCTTGTTCTCTGATGATTGATTCTTGACTTCGAGATTGCGTTGCTCCACTTTCTGTTGATCGAATTCGTCGTTGATTCGGTATGCAATTTCTTTACGTTGCTGGTTTAATGATTGCTTCAATTGAACTCGATGCCTATGATGATCTTTTGGGTTTGGTATTTATATGAATTCGTGACACTTGATTTTGCTCCGTTTCAATTCGATACTTTCCAAAACTTCAATCCTTGATGCGCACAGGCTTTCCTGATTTCTTTCGACTTGTTACTCATGGCTTTGATTTTCACACGTTCGATTTTTCTTAAATAAAAAGGCAGAAACTTTCCTCTTTTTAATTTTCTTTGACTTTGGACCTTTTCAAAAATATGAATTTGATTTTTTAATTCTGACTTCGGCCCATCTCTGCACTGTTGAATCTCGTTCATCCACTGTTGCTTTCGACTTTACACGACATTGATTCTCTGACCTTCAATTTAGCATTGCATGATGTTGTTTGGTTGTTCTAACTTGTTCATGTGATTCCATGTATCACTGCACTGCTTGCTTTTGAACTTGATCATTCGAATTGTATTCACTTCATGTTTGCCTACATGTTGTGGTTTGGACATTTGCACTTGTACACTCCATACTTGGTCGTGCTGTAGTCTTCAAACATGTTGCTGTTGACATGTCTTGATGCACTAAACTATTTACTGTCTTGTTTGGTTGAAGTTCTTTGTTCGGTCAGGTCATTGCTTCCCTGACCTTGTAGGTTGTTTGGTTGATGTGCATGTCACTGTTGTACACTGCATAGTGGTCTTCACTGCTGTTGTGTCATTGCTGTTGACATGTGCATTTGGTCTTGATCATATCTGATGTTGTTGAACCTGATTTTCATTGTGGGTCTTTTCATTGTGTTGGTTACTGATGCATACATGAGCTGTGTACATTTGTACTTGAGCATACTTGATTTTGTTCCTCGGTTTTGAATCTATTCATTCACGGCTTTAAGTAAACTCATGCATGTATTGTGTTGGGCTGCTTCATTATGTACTTGATGCTTGTGTAAATGCTTGTATCATCACTGTAACACATGTTACTGTCTACTTGAGTTTGCTTCTTTGGTTGTATATTGATGTTGCTTGTATTTCTACAAATCTGCCTGTATTTCAATGCTGAGTTACTTGTGTTTCTCACCATGTTCATGTGTGTCTGCCATTCCATGAATTTCTTGTATCAGTTCTCGACCACACTGATTCCATAGCTATGCCTTGACACAGATGCTTCACTTGTTCATATTGCCTTTGTAAACTTGTTGCATGCATTTGTTTGAGATTCTGGTGGTCATGTTGCTTTCATTACTGTGCACATTGTTGCATTGTTGATGTTCTTTGTAGTTTGGTCTGGTCTAGTCTGCATACATGATTGTTGCAGTCCATTTTGCTGTTGGTCTTCGTTGCATTCATGTCATGTTGCCTTGTGTTGAACCCAGTTTCAAAACTCGGGTTTGACCTTGTGCTCGTGTCGTGATTTTGAATATATTGCACGTGAGTTGAACCCGGCTTTTCATTTGGGTTTGACCCGTGCTCACCTGTCCCTGTAGCATTATCAAGTGTATATTTCGGTGTTCACGGCCTTGTGGCATATACAGTGATACACTGTGTATGTCACAAGCTGTTCGTGTATGATGAATTCAAATTTAAATGATGACGAACAACCCAAATAACTGAGGCAAATAATATCTTCAAAAACCATATTTTATTATATTGCAATAATATTTCTTTTTCAATTTTACTGCATTAGTGAATATTTTTGCAGATTGCTCAGATGCTGGATTCAAACTGGAATGCAGTTGAAGACAAAATACGAGTGTGAGTGATATGTAGTGAGGTTATTAATGTAAACTGAATTGTGATGTAATCAAAAATGTATATGTATAGTGAGAGCTTGAATTTGTACTATTCAAGATTGTAATAAATATTTGTTTGAATAAAATTTCTGTTTGAATTCAAATTCTGTGTAACTTGTTCTGTTTGAATTCAAATTCTGTGTAGTTTATTTTATTCAACAAATATTTATTTAATCTATGAAAAACAAAATAGTACATTACCAAATACCCTTAAATGAATATATATGTTTATTATCATCAAACAAAAACATATAAGCGCATATTCATACAGGTGCCCTGAAGAGTACGTTGGTCATTATTAGGAGTAGGATCTGGAGAAGATGCAGAGGTGATAGAAAATACTGGAAGGCTTACCCAACTAAGCAGGAGGAGGAACAGAAGCACCAGCTAAAGTAGGGAAACTATTCGAATAGTGTCCCTTCTGATCACATTTGAAGTAGGTGATGGCAGAAAGGTCAACAGGCTGCCTCAGAGAAGGAGAAGATAAAGATAAGATAAAATTCACTTGGATGAATATCCTTATAAAAGAAAATGCTAACAAGGTAGATACGAAAGGAAGGGAGTTTAGAAAAAAATTCCTTTAAAATAAGAAAAGTTTATATCAAAATAATCTTTGAAAAATCCTTTGAAAATTATCACTTGAAAAATCATTTTATACTTTGAAAATACATTCTCTCACAAAGAAAATGATTCTGAGGTTGATTTCACTTATTCTAGGGTATTCCTACCCTATCTCTAATGAGCTTTTACTCCGCAAGCTAAGGTTTGCCTAAAACCAAAGCTCTGATACCAACTGTAACAACCCTATTTTGGATCATTCAAATCGACAATAATCCACACATGTCAGACTTGAATAATTCAAAATAATAGATTGTAACAAAATTCAGAGCAAATAAAATCATTCACAGAATCACAGACACAGAAATATCAGAATAACTCGCGGTTGAAATTAATATACCATAGTAATTCATGAAGCTACTATAACAAAGTCTCAAAACAAAATACATAATATCAGTCTGAAAACAAATACAATAGAAAATCCCAAATACATAGAAGTTCACTAATACAAGAGCTAATATAGAACAAATGAAGCTGAAATAGTTAGATAACAAGATAAGCAGAATCTCCAGCGATTCCTAGTTGCAGAAAGAGAAATCCAAAACTATGAATACTCAGGCTGACCCGAGCGCAAGGCAAAAGACAAAACATTCGAGTCAGGACATACATACTTATACAATGTAAACCAACTCAAGTGAACTGCAGTAAAGTACAAGTAACTTAAAGGATGCTTGGGATACCCATCCTCTAAGGATCCGTCAAACTATTTACTAAGTAGTAATATTGCGCTATTATAATAATGTCTACAGTAAAAACATACTTTAAAATAGCGTTATAGGGTTACCCATATAGCCCCCAACACGTAATAGTACCAATAGTCCATCAAGTATCAGCGTACCGCCAGATTGGGAGGCTGCCCTAAATACTCCATGGGTTACAGGAGAAAAACAAACTCGTAGTAAGGCTTGCTATGGCAGGTGACACGGTACAACTAGGCAATACCAGGATAGATATACCAATTACGCACACGGGCTGGCGGTAACGTAGCAGCCACTACGCCAATCTCGGAACACACTCCCAATCAAAATCGGAGAATGGCCATCAAATCAAACACAAGTAAGAGTATAGTATCAAAGAAATGTGTCTAATAGGAGGAATGACCACACTTGGCCCGAGATTGCTCCTTTTTTAGCCACCTTAAGCCAACTTATGGGAGTCGGGTCCACGTTCATACCATAATAGGATTGTCGCCCCATCCTACTTCATTCTGAAATCTCCACCGCGTACACAGTTGTTAAAGTGGCTTTGGTATCGACGGAGAGTATGTCCATATCCGATCCTGGTCTCTTTAACAACCAATCGTTATTATAACCCGTGGTTATAAATTTCAAAAATGGTATTTCAAAAATCAAATCATTTCATTTTCAAACTATATTCCTTTCAAAATAGTTTATATTTTGATACCAAAACCATTTTTATTTCAAAATCATATTCAAATCAAAATAGTTTATACTTCGAAACAAAAACCATTTTTATCTCAAAACTATATTCAAATCAAAATAGTTTATCATTTCCATTTCAAACATATATTCACCTTTCAAAAAATCATAATACTTTCAAAGTTATAACTTTTATTTTTAAATACCATCCCAAATCACATTCAAAATAGTTCATATTTCAAATCAAAATACTCCATTTAAACTATGTAAAAGTGAAGTCATTATACTTACAAATTAAATATTCAATTCCTAAAAGTTTAGCCTTTTCTAAGTTCATTTATGCAGTTAAAAACTATAAAACATTGAAATTTCAACTTTTCACAGGACTTAGAAAATTCTATGGCAAGTTACATTTGAAAAAAAAATCAATTCTGCAAAGACAGCATTTAAAAACTGCTGTAATAGTTCAGTTTTAGTTGAAAAATAGTTTAATTCTGCAAAGACAACATTTACAAAACTGTTATAATAGTTGGGTTCAAATTAAAAGATTTAATTCAATTTAGCAAAGACAGCGTTTACAAAACGGCTGCAGTAGTTCAATTATATTCACAAAATCTCATTTCTACCAACTGCAGCACTTAACAAGTGCTACAATAGCTCTTTTATTAATTTCAAATTTTAGTTTTCTTTCTGCAACTACAACACTTACCAAGTGCTGCAATAACCCTTAGTTATTTTTAGCCTTAGTTCATTTGCATCAACCACAACACTTACAAAGTGTTGTGATATCCTTTACTTCAGATTTTAAGTTAACTACAGAAATGATAGCATTTTTGAAGTGCTATAAATTATTTCCAGATTTCAATATAATTTCAGAAACAATTAAACTTCAATTTAAACCATTTTAACTTATAAAAACTCATATTTTTACAGTCAAAAATGTTCATTTAAATACCCTTTAACTTTTGATTTTTACAAAGAAAATTTCACACATAAATATCAAATTTTTATAACAATTCACTTATTAAATTCAAGTGCACAATTTTCTATTCTTACATTTTAAAAGTATTAACTTAACAATTAAGTTTAATTTCCATTTCAAAATATAAACTTAATTTCCATTTTATTTTCTTAACTTAACTTTTATTTTTAAACCAAATTCTCAAATTTTTAAGTCAAGTTATATTTCAAATTACACTTTTAAGTATTCATTTATTTAACCATTTTAATTCATAGAAAAATCAATAACATTTTATTAAGTCATTTTAAATTCAAATTTAAATCAAATTATCATATTTATTTTACCTAATTTAAACTCCATTTTTGAACAAAATCTCAAATTTTGAAATTTATTTGTATTTTAAATTTCAACTTAACCATTCATTTATTTAGCATATTTAACTTGTAGAAAAATCACTAACACTTTATAAAAATCATTTTTTTTAAATTCAGTTTAAATCAAAATATCATAATACAAAATTTTAAAATACTTTAAATCTCCATAAAAATATATATATAATAACCACGGGTCTGTATAATATTTTCTAACCTAGGTCAAGTGATATGGATAATATATCATTTCAATCCGTAATTTACAAAGAAAATCCGGGTTCTATCATTTCAAACCCATAATCCCAAGTTTAAATAAAATAAATAAAAATCGCTCAGGCCTATCATTTCAGCCCATAACGATTTTTCCCTATTCTAAAGTCCGTTCAAGTATCATTTCAACCCATAGTGATTCTATTCTACAGGAAACTTGCAATATGATAAACAGAAATAAATGAACAACATAGCAACATATAGCAGTATCAGATGATATGACATGTTCATAAACAGGGTTAATATCATATGATTCATATCACAGGCAGGTATAACATAATAAAATATTTCTATGCATTCACTTGCTATCAATTCACAGTTATATAAGTATAAATGTCATGAGTGAATACACACCTCTTTACGCTGAAGATAGAAAATACAAACTACACAAATAAATTCCAGAAAGCACGATACAACACGACACAACACGACTTTTGATTCAAGCGGGAAGAGAGAGCCAAGATATAAATCACCCAATTAACAGTGAACCCACTCACCTCAAGTCAAAGTTATCTCCTCCGAATCATGCCTAAGATCTACTCTTATTTGCTAGCTCCGCTTGATATAATTTTTTCAATCTCTCTATTTTTACTTTTTATTTATTTTGGAAGAAATTTGCGACTGGAAAATCAAGTAAAAAAGTGCAGCACCAATAAACCCATGAGAGAGTATTTGTAAAATGGATCCATTGAGTCTCGTGTCGGTTATAGAACTAATTTATATAATTGTGAAACCCATGTGCGATATGGATGAAGAGGCTTTTTTTATCGCGTTAACCAAGCAAGGTAGAAGCTGCATAAATTATTGGATTATCCCCACTGTCACTAATCAAGGAGAAAATATAGAGCAAGCATGTGGTAATAATTCCATATTGATACGAATCGATCCATAAGCTCCCATTTTAAATAAGATTCCTGCTAGAAGCATACATGTACTGTAATGTGGTTTGAATTTGACAGTCTAGACGTCTAGTTCTAATTTTTCAAAACTAGGGTTTACATGAGATATGTATTTATAGGGGTTCCAAGTTATGTGAACCATCGATCATCCTTTCGAAAATATTTGTTTAGAACCTGATCATTAATCATATACTTCGCTGTTAAGAAAAGTAAAAAATTGGGTTCCTTTGGCCATTCAAAGCACGAGCCAATATAACTCGACCGATCCCAATCAATCTGTCGACTAATGGGTCTTCTTAATTCCTATTTGGTTTATTTAATTAATTTTTACTTCTAGTTTTAAAATGTTTATAACTTCTCCATATTAGCTCCGATTTCAAAATGTTATATGAAAATTATCTATAAAATAACTACAAACGCAACAGTGCAAGTTTCGTAGCCAGATTTGGACGTTTGCAAAAATTACATTTTTCCCTTATTATATTTAAATTTAGTTCTTTTATTAAATTTTCAAGGTGTTACAGATGTATCGATATACTGTCTCGAAACATCTTAACTAGGAATATTTAAAATAATTTGTTATTTTTTATGTCATAAATTTTTCATGACTACAAGACATTGTAATTAATAACTCATAACATATAGTTTAAGGATTTTATATTTTATATTCTTTAAACTAATTACTTAATTAATTATATCACAACACAAAAATTATGTAATAGAAAGAAAACACCTTTTATTTACAAACAAGATTGGTTATCGAGTTAGAAATACGTAACAAGTTACATAATTACACCTAGGACTTATCCCTCTATCAGTCTCCCACTTATACATGGGTTATGAAATCTTATTCTAACTTCTTTGATCAGTTTTCTCATAAACTGATCGGGTTAGTCCGTTAGTGAACATGTATGGTATTTTTTTTAAATTATCTACTATGTCAATCGACTCTCTTCGACGTTGATAATCTGCCTTTCTAACATAGAACAACTTAAAGTATGTATCTCAACTTCTAGTGAGCTCCAGGACCTTTTACGAATTTTATTGCAACATTGTTATCATATTTAACAATGTCATGGGATTCTCAACATATGGAATCACACCTATCTCAATTATAAATTTACGCAGTTATTTATACTTCTTTTATCGCAATACTTATTCAAGGCGATGTGCTTAGCCTTTGGTTGAATCAGCCACTATTTTTTGTTCGAAACATTTTCAATTTAGAGTCCTTAACTTAAGATTGAACATGAATTTAGGATGGACATACTATACTTGATATCACTTATGAAGTTCGAGTCCACCCACTACTTCATGAGGAGTTTGTTTCTTATAACTATTCTATGAGAACACTCTTAATTAGCATATAGTTATCTTAATACGGATTTGACACTTGCTATATGTATCAAATACATAATCGAAGTGTGATATTATGGATGTCATGTATGATAATTCCTACTACCAGTTCATAAGGAATCCATTTTACATGCTCCATGTTAAACATTTAACATGGTCCATGTGCATATTATTCGGAACATTCCAAACATCCTTTTATACTGTTTACAAAATATATCTTTTCAAATCCTATATCGAGAATAATACAACTAAACTAAAATGATTTTAACATGAGTACACTATTAATAATCATAAGTTTGTCATTTACGTGTAATTTAGAAATATTTTAGCACTTACTAATATATAGTTTTACAGACATATGCTTCCACTATTATTTGACCGAAAATCAAACAATTTGATTTCTTTATCAAAATCCTCAATTAATTCTGATGCTTAATGAATAATACTTTAGTATCACTTCTTGGATCATACCAATTAACCCATAGACATAGAATCGCTCCCACTAGCTTCGAAACATTTTGGTTATTGGCACAAGTAGAATAATCTAAACCATCATTTAATATTTCTGTTTCAACATATATATATATATATATATATACACACCAAAACTCAAAATCAAATCGTGCTATAATTTTGTAAGTAGACTCCGAATTAACTAAAGTACATTGAATGATGAATCTATTACATTAATTTCAACAATTGAAATTTATGATGTTATTCTATCAACATAGCTAACCATATTCCAATTGCATTGGCCTTCTTCTCAGTGGCACTTCTGCGATTGATGGATCATATCCCTTTGGGTACAATTATCAAAATCATATTTTTATAATGTACTTGGAATGCATTCCAGAATTATGTACCATGACATACATTGGAGTTAATACTCTTTATTGATTATCGACAGCTGAGGAAATTTCCTTTTAGAAATTGATCAGAAAATCATAGTTTATCTTTAATATGCAAGAATTCTTATTAAACATTATAACTATCACGAAGTTGGTGTTTCTTGAAACAACAATTGTTTCTCAGTGCAATGGAATAGATACACACAAACACTTTAATGAGCTATCTTTACATAATTATAAAGCTGATTTATATTTTAGTTCATGAAACTTATGTTCGTCCCATAAATTGGTCAATCAATACTAATTGGTCCCAAATTCATTTTAGGCTGGTCAACACAAGATCTGTTATGAAAAATTATTATGTGTAGTCTCCCAACTTACACGACCTGCCAACTCCTTGACCAAGGATATGTATGGGTCTCTTGAAAACTCTTATCTTATATGATTTTTTATGCTTTGTTTTGGATAAAATTAAATTTATCCTTATGTACTTATTCTTGAGTACACGTTCTTACTAAAGAATTTAACTCAACTTCACTCATCACTAATCATACTTTGTCCTAAAAATTCTGCTTACTCCTTTTCGGTACATTATTATGTATCACAGCGAGAAGTGGCGTTTGAGATTTCATCTTATTCGTTTTTAGGTACTTATGGAACTCTTTTTAATCTACTCACTTATTCGATCAAATCAAATCATTTTATTTTCTTTGCATGTTATGTTTTCTTCTTCCATGTTAAATTCTATAAACTTATCATAGATTTGCTATTTGTGCATCGAATGAACATGTCCATTTCTATGTTAATTCATCGCTGAATTTTAACGAAGTATGCAGAACCATTTTGGTTTTATTAGACTTTGAATTGCATACATCTATATGTATCAATCTGAAGAGTTCACTGACCCTCTTGTCGCTTCCGCCCAATGGATGATTAATAATTAATGTTTAAGGTACAATTCATTAGTATCATATAATCCACAATCATATGAATTAAATAATTACTCCTCTAAGATTTTTCTCAGTACATGATTCCAAATTTAGTTGTTATGACTTTAGACACTTATGTGTTAAATAGCCAATGCAATAAATATCATTATTCTAATAGATTTATTTTGTTATGAATATTAAAAATATTCATAAAAATATAACTATATTTATTTTAAGTGAATACCTATGCAGTTAAAGCTCCGCTAAAACCCTACAAAATCCTCATTATAACAAATAGCGCTCTTTAGTTGTTACGCTTTTTCAATATAGTGTTACTAAACGGCAAAATCTGCTTTAAGTCCTACTATTTTCTGTTATACCAGCTAAATCAATCTTTTTACACCCATTTTAGCAATATTAACATAAAATGTTGATTTGACCAGTTCTACTTTAAAAAAATCAATAAAGTTAGGATAAATGCCTAATTTTAAAGCATAAGTGCTTAATAAGTTAGAAATTTATTGCAATCACAAAATCTGGACCGCATAAATCATGATATTCTATGATTTCTTATAAAAGATTAAACAGTGTTTCCTTTTCCTGCACAAACAATGTGAGAATGAGAATAAATTGATTTTAAATATTTGGTTTTATATCTAGTGAATCTTTTCGCAACTCCACTAATTTCCGCTATATCCCGGCCATTATCCTACTCCTATGAAACTGTTAAGCACTTTAATTACACAAGTCAACATCGAAAATATTTTAATGTCATAAATAATATTTGATATATTTACAAAAATAATTTTTCTTGTTTTGATGCATCAACTGATAAGTATTATATGGCATCCTCCTACTATTTCTACCATTAACATAATAGCCTATGAAATTTAAAGCTCCATCTAACTACTTATTAGGGATATTTATTTATTTTACTGTAACTAGTTTACAATAAAGAGTTTTTGATCAAATATCTTAACCTTGTAGAAATAACCTTTATAGAAAATAGTTTTCTATATTATAACACAAATGGAGAAGAAATAACGCTTCTCATTCCATATTAGGTATTTAGTATTCTATACAATTCTTGTTTCTTATGTCCCTTTATGAAGCTAAAGTGACCATTTACTCTCTTCATTCCAACTATGCCTAAGTTACATACACTCTCGTACAATTTCTTTACTTTCCAAAATGATCAAACCATTCAAAGGAGGTCCCTATTGCAGTCAATTCTACTGAACACATGACTTCGCGTTATGGTTTTTTGTTTAATTCTAATGAAGTAATTTCACTAAATTTTCATACATTACGAACCTCGATCGTTTAACATAACATTTGTATATGATTTAATATGGATCAAATATCTATATTCTTGTTTTGCTATTAGAGTTCAAAACTCACAAAAGGCACTACACAGTCTCAGACAATTAAGGACTTAAGCGAACAAGTTACGAATGTGTTTATATTGTATCGTTATGCACTTACACATGTATATTATATTTCTTTGTTAATCTTTAATTTAATTCATTTGCATACCTTAATCGATAAACATTTTATCAATTTTATTCGTTGCATAAATTTACAGATGTGGATTATTTAACTTTTTATAGAAAATGTTCTTATAATATAGAAAAGATACATGTTACCCTTTAATTCTCTAATAAGGCTCCCACTAGACTTTTATATTTATCGAAACCCTAAGAAAAATATAGACATCTTTCGATTTCACTAGTGTGTGTTAGGACTCGCATGCTGTAGGATTCTGACCTTGAGGAAGACCAATAATTCATTAGCCTAAATGCGATAAATAACACGTTATCGACAATATCATATACAATTTCTAACTCGAGGCCTCTATCCTATCTCATTTTCACCTTGAGGAAGATCAACAAAACTCGAAGGAGATCATTTACTTGTACCTATGATTTCATAACAGCTGAAGTATAGTGCACGCACCTTTGGAAGATCAACGAATACGTGCATTTATCTAACCACGTCTAGTCAATATAATAGTAGTACATCTCTAGCTTGAGGAAGATCAACAACTAAAGATAATGCAAGTACTCTACTACTATATAAATAGTAGAGGATAACTTACAAATATTATAGATTCATAATCCTTTATATTCAAGAGTGGTATAGATTTTTAGGAATATTGTATTTCTAAAGAAACACCCTCGCGATTCAAGTGGCGGACACATTTGAGATTACGGTATACGTATTATGCACACGTATTCATTCCTTAAATCTAATTTAGGTTTCTTACAATTTCACTTTACTTAATTTGAGTCATATTTAATTTTACTTTATTAGTTAAATCATTTTTAATTAACCTTATCAATTATTAAATCAACATTTTAATTAATCCAATTTAAATTTCAACTATTGAATTTTAAATTATGTGTTTCTAATAATCTAAGGATGAAGATAGACTATAACATTTTAGTAATCGTACATATATGTCATTACACACATATATAACTTATTAATTAAATTTTAATTAATTTACTTTATCAAAACAATATTTTCATTAAAATTATTAAATTCAAAATTTTATCATTATTTACCTTAAATATTTTAAGATAAATATAAACATATCATCATATGTTTTAATTTAATTAGTTAACTCTAAACTAATTAATTAATTAAGTAATAATAATTCGATTAATTAAACTACTAAGATAAAAATTTGAAATTAATACATTAATGTTCAAAACAAATTTTTGAAAGTTTATAATATTTATTACATGTTATATTTTAAACTTAGCTTTAAATGTAAAGTATAATTTGTTTTTTTCAATTTTCAAAACATATTATAAAAAACTAGCTCAAGGCCCAAAATCAATTTAGGCTTTTATATTAGGATAACTTTTGGGATTACATCATCATTCGGGTCAGGCTAGTAGCCAGGTAAAGTAGAGTACTTGATCACATAAACTCAATCCTTCGAAACTACTCTTCTACACACCTTACTAAATGGGCAGGATTTAATCAGTTAGCATAAGTTTGCTAATTAGGTTGCATAAACCACTAAGTTGTGATACCATATTACGAACCAGGCCAGTCGAAATCTGATTACATGGGTGAATTTAAAAAAAAAATCCATTTTGATCTTAGTCAAGTCTATGAAGCCTAAATCGATTTTGCATTCAATCTAAAATATTTTAAATAAAAGCTTCATTTTGTTTAATATGTTTATAAAAGTTTTTTAAATTTTAATTTATAAGTGTATCAAATACACCCATTTATGTAACATTTACTGGTTAAAGTTTATTTAGAGGAGCAAACATTTCGTTTCTCTAGCTAAAATTTATGTGATTATGGGAAGATTTTGCTTTAATTGGAGAGATAAATATTTCATTTCTCTCTCTTTAGTTTAATTGATTGGTTTATTAAATCACATCAATAAGCAATTTATACACAAGATAAATTGTGGGTATATCAAAATATATTTTGGTGTATATTGTGTAGGTGCAACAGATAAGAAGTATATGTAGTTAATGTGACTATATGTTGGTGTTGGGATTTACATCGCAACGGACCCATTTTCCCTTTACATATGCCTTTGTTGTCCAGGATTTTGAATTGTTATACAATTTGAAGTCTAAAATTAACATTAATAAATTAACTTCCAAATAGGGAAAGACTTGAAATCAATAATGATATTAATATATAAAATCCATCTTGCTAATTTTAATAGGGCAATACATATACGTTTTTTATTTACGTAAAATAGCATGTCTTGTTTTAGATCTTATATTAACTTATTTTTATAAGCATATAATTATTATATATGTGTATAGAGTTATTAGAGTTTAAAAGTAACAATTCTGAAACAAACATTTAATTATGATAGGGAAACAACAGATACAAAATATTGCTCAATACTTTAAATTTAGGAAGAAAATAAAATGATTGGATTTTACACAAAAGTTTAGACATGAATTCAAAAGGATTTCCTTATTTTTAGTGAAAACTGTACTCAAAACAACTGTATTCAAAACAACAACAAGGTAACAAAAATATATTGGTTTTTAAACCAAACATAAATGATTAATATATATGTAGTATAAAATTATTAATATGGTTTCCAATCAAAATAGATTTAAACGACAAATAGATTTGATAACTTTGTTATATTTAAATTCATAATAGGAATATTCATATCAAAACAATACAGAGAACAACTACAAAATATCATAAGAGATAGAGGATCTAAACCATATGAACCATGATGGACAAACAATAATTGAAGATAAAAACAAAGGTGGTTCTAAGTCAAAAAACAACATAATAAATATACTTATTTTGACGACCCAGAATTTTTAACAATTTAAATTTGAATAGTTAATTGATTTAAAATATTTAAAAGTTAATTTTAACTTAAATTCCAGGTACCAATATTTACTTGATAATTAAATCATTGAATTATATAGTTTAAATATTGAATTTAATAATTGAAATTAGGTAAATTGTTGAATCTGAAACTTCTAAGCCTGTTTAAAATAATTTGAAGGCTTATCAAATTTATAATGATGATACTGATGATAATAGAATGGTTGAAATTTAATTTAAAGGTGGTTTGTTTAATTTTAATAATATATCGTTTAAATTAAAATTTAAAAATAGCCTTCCGAGGCACAGCCTCGGAATTCGACGAAACCAGTTCCGTTGGATCTGAAATAGTTAGTTACTATCGGATTTTAATTTTCGTAGAAATCGGAGTTGTCGTTTGACCTTGGCAGCTCAAAACGCTTAGAAACTTTTAATCGATTTAAGCTAAAATTGATCATTTACTTCTGTAACTCGCGCATACGATCAAATTAGCCCCCGAAACACGTTCCGTTGTGTTCGAAACGCGGGTAAAACCTTATAATCGCCTTGCGGCATTCCTTAAGTGGAGTTCAAAATTTTCAAATGGCTATTAGCGAGACGTTTGAAAGTTTTATAATATAATAAATTTTTGGTCAATCAGTCAAAGATATTTTCATTACAATGCGTACTCGAGAAGCCTTACACCATCATATATCTCAATCCCATCCCTTTCTTCGATCTGGAAGCAAAAAATCAAACTTATTTAAAAAAAATCAGAGGGAGAACGAAAATGGCCAAAGCCGATTTGAAAACAAGCTCCCCTTTTCTCGAATCGAAACACTCCTCCTTCTTATGCAAACCCTAATCATGGCCGATCGAATATGGGTCGCGATTGATCGTGGAGGAATTTGTTTCGTTTCGAATCCCCTAAAGGCCTTGGTGAGCACGCGGCGATAGGAGGCGATGGTGATTTCGTTCATGACAGTGAAGGAGGTGAGCACGAAATAGCTTGGGGTGGCCGCGCAGAGGGGTTTGAGCTAGGGCTTCAGCTTGCGAGCGATCGAGGTAGAGAGGGGGGAATTGCAGTCGCGAGTGGAAGACAAAGCAGATTGGGTCGTGGCTTGATGTCGACATTGTGAAGTGGAGTCGAGCTCGAGCACTGTGATGGAATTTCTGGCATTTTCAGACGTGTTCGTCGTTCGCGGTAAGGTAAATAGTACTTGATTTTGGAATTTTGAAATTATATATATTCAGAACTTACAGTTGTTTTAAAAAAAATCAAATCAATGGTTAATTTAATTTATCAAACAAGGATTTAATTTGTTCAATTATTTTGGATACTGACGAACTGTATAAATATTAATTCAAGGTCTAAAATTATGAAGGGACAAGTCGGGATGGATCGAATTTGCGAACAAAGGTTAATGGTGAGTAAATCTCACTATGTTGAGTTTTCTTTTATTTAAATTTAAATAATTGGTTGAATGATTAAGTTGATTGGATGAACACTGATGATGATGTGACTTGGTTTTGGTGGATCCTCGAGTTAATTATAGTTTGACTCGAAGTATTGGGGTTTAAGTTTGTTTTAAACTTAAATCGTAAATAAGAAAATGTTTTATTTTAAAGTTAATAAGAGCTTAATGATTTGTGATTCATTAAGTTAGTAGGGTAATTAAAAAGGATAATTAATTAACTCAATTAATTAATGATTTGGATTAATTAATTTAGTAATTAAGGGTTTGAATAAATTAAGTTTTGAGTTAATTAATTAAGTGTAAGTATTTCAGAATAATCCTTGGATGGTTTAATAAATAATTACTTAATGAAATTGATGAAATATAATTACTTTGTGAAATTAATCAAGAGATTAATTAAAATAATTAATTAAGGAATAATTAATTTATTAAATGAAGTAAATAAAAAGGGAGATAATTACGGGTTGAGATTGGTCGAGAATGATTAATATTGTGGTTGAATTAAAGTAATTAATATTAGATGGGAATAAATTAAAAAAATTGGAAATCATTAATTTATATAATTAATGGTGTAATTAAAGATTGATTAATTAAGATTAAATAAATCAATAATAAGTGACTTATGAGAAATTAATCAATATAAGTAATTAAGGATTAATGTAACTGATTATATTTAATTAATTTGTATAGTAATTAAAGACTACTTATTGGCTTTGGTTAAGAAGATTAATATCGTGAAATTAATTAAAGTCAACTACTTGAATGTAATTGAAAGATAATTAAACCAGGGTGATTAATTAAGATGGAAAATTGAAGGGATGATTGATTAACTGAATTGAAATTAATTAATGATAAATGAAGAAATCTAAGTGGTTGAGGTTGGTAATTCAATCAGGATTAGTGAAATTAAATATGTATGTGATTAAGTTTTGCTTATGAATGATTGAATGGTATTGAATGCTTGAAATAAGTTGATATCTCTGATATGAAATGTTGTGTATTTCATTTGGATAACTTGGGTTAGGATGACATGAGACTCGAAGAGACCGGGTTCGGGTATTAGGAAATACCCGAAACTACTTTGAATTTATATAAATTGTTATGTGAAATTAATAGTTGGAATGAAATGATTTAAGTGAATCGGACTATTTGATCTAAATTTTGGCACTTAGAAGACTTATATGTGGAATAAGTGATGTCTATAATGAGTTGTGGCTTTGTGAATTAATACGAGTTACCCCGGGTATTATATATGTTGTATGCTTTGTATTCCATGTTAGATGGGTGTACTCATGCTGGTTTCTAGCCTGACCCAGGTGTTACTTTGGTGTAATGCTTGGGTCAGACCGAGTATTACAGATTTTCTGGTAAGGACGTTCTAGAGCTCAAGAGGCGAGCTGGATGACAAGAACGTATGGAGCGTTTCCGCTGTAATATATTATTGTAAATCTGGGACATGTTGATTTGTATATGTCCAGTGTTTGAGTATATGTGTAACTCTGATATATTAAAATTGTAATTGACAGATATAGTATTGCTTTGTGAACTATTATTATTTATTATTATATTTTATCCGCTGCGAATGTGAGATGTTGTTGTTTCTGATCTTCTTCTTCTTCTATCTCTTTCTTCTTTTTCATAACTATTTGGAATTTTCGGGTGCGAAAATTTCGGGTCATTCATTTGGTATCAGAGCTGAAAGGTTAAGCGAGAACCTTGGCTCTGGTGGGGATTACTCATTAAATAGAGTCCGTAGTACTCTAGAATGAGTTGAGTGCGTGTGTGTGTGTTTATATATATATATATATATATATATATATATATATATATATGAGAGCGTACTTGTTATTTTCTTATATTAAGGTTTTAAATAATTTTATATAAAAATATATTTTGATATATAAAGCAATATTTCCTTCTAATTAATATTAAGGTAATTGGTTGTTAAATTATTGGAATTAAAATTTAGAAGTGATATAATACAACCAAATTGAAGTCTTGAATTGGAATTAAATTAAGTAGAAATAGAAATACAGCCAAATTAAAATTTAACTAATTGAAAACGAAATTATAAATCTGGTCCCAGAATTTGAAATTTTGTTTTTAAGTAATGAAAAATAATAAATAAGTATTATTTGGATAACTGGGACTTGTTGCAAACAATGGGTTGTTTGAAAATTTGATTTGAATTAAAAACCAAAGGTGGTCTAAAATTTAAGGATGACCTCGTGTGTAAAGGAGATAATAATGTATGAATAAGGAATATACATAAATAAAAAATAGTTTGAATAAACTCTAAACGTTGAGTTTGAAATTTGGAATGGGATGCGATACCCAAAGTGATAAGTTTTTAAGTGGGAAGATTATTATTG
The DNA here is from genome assembly GCA_030765085.1 of Allium cepa. Classification (NCBI taxonomy): domain Eukaryota; kingdom Viridiplantae; phylum Streptophyta; class Magnoliopsida; order Asparagales; family Amaryllidaceae; genus Allium; species Allium cepa. The sequence goes on along the minus strand of CM060930.1, from coordinate 52,209,109 downwards.
TGAAGTTTAAGGATTGAATGAGGTTGATTGGATTAAGTAAGTTGAATTTAACTTGGGAGAAGTTAAATAAGTTTGAATGAACAACTTGAATTGGAGATTTTAAGATGAAATTGGAATTTAACTTGGAAAATTAAATGGTTAATTTGAATTGGTAGTTTGTGTGATCTCAAAATGGGCTTGAGATCTGGAAATTGGAAATGTATGGACGTTTTAAAATAAACTGGATAATATCATCCTATTGTTATGAAAAATCCTTTGCGAATTGGATTTGTTTAAATGAATGAGAAATGAAGTGTGGTAATATATCCATTATTGAGATAAAAGGGAAATCTAACTTTAATTTGAAATTAAGGATATGGAATCACTTTAAACTGAAAATTTGAATAATTGAGTTTGTAAATTAAAATTGTTTAAGAACTAGCTTCAAACTGGAAGATAAAATTTAATAATAAATTAAAATTTTAAAATAAAATTGTATTGAACTCTTATTCGAACCTTGACATACATAAGTAAAGATAATTTAAAAGGGAATTTTGAGAATTGGACTCAGAAATTAAATTGATTAAAAACTTTGAATAAAAGTTAATTTGGTTTAGAAAGTTAAACCAACCTTTGGGAATTTAACTCGAATTTATATAATTCGAGGTAGTTTAAAATTCAAGATTGAAATTGAATTAGTTCAAAATTGAATTGGATTATATTGAAATGATTTGAATTTGAATTGGGTTTAAATAAATTTCAATAGAAATTGAAGTTATTCAAGTTAGAATTGAGTTAATTTAAATGGAAGTGGAAATTTAAGTTGAATTGTTGGGAAAGTGAACAGTTGACTCTTGACTATTTTCAATATAAATTGTTTTGATATAAACTTATTTTTCTAAGCTGTTAAATATATACAACCTTTCTTTCTTAAAACCAAATTATTTTATACTTGTTTTACAATTATTTTTGGATCTATTTAACCATTTTTCAACTATTTTCTAAACTAATTACTATTTTCCAAATATTTCACAAACCAATTTCTATTTTACAACTATTTTGCAATTATCTAAAATTCCTGAAACTATCCAACTATTTTCGGACTATTTTATAATTAGTTAACTATTTTATAGCTAATTTGCAAACTAATAATTATTTTTAAACTACTTATCTATTTTAAAATTTTCAAGCTATTTTCTCCGTATAAACTGGTCGGAGTTCAAACTGTTATTGATTTAAATACCCAACTGAGATAAGGATTGAAGTGATAATTCAATGAGAATTAAGGAAATTATAAATAAGTGAACGGGAATTAAAGGAAATGTGAATAGAAAGGGAATTGATTTGGCTGATAATCAATGAAAATAAATACGTGGGATGTGCGTATATTATTCTATTCGCATAGTGATTTGATCCAGATTCGAGCACAGAATTTCGAGATAGTTTACCGATCCGAGTTGGTATTTTTCACTTGATTTTTGATGGCGAACCTGCATATGGATTGTTAATTGGTTCTGGATATTCTCTATCATAGTTATGGCTATGCAAGGAGAATGACGGTTTCTAATCAGGAAACCAGATCTGTGTCCGCACTAGGAAGTCAGGTGGACGATACTAGTTCGGAAGTGAAATTGTGTGATCGAGTGAGCAATCAGATGGGTATAGTGTATGGATGATATGTGTATATCGTACGGATTTGAATGAAATTGATATTGAAAAGAGTAATCAAATTTGAATATCTGATTTTGAATAAACAAAGTTATATATCTTTGTTATATAAGATAAATCTCCCCTTGTTGAATTTATTGCTGGAAGAAAAAGGATTTTTGGAAGTGTTTGAAGTATAAAGGGAGTTTTATACAAGATTGAAATGATCTAAAGTTTTTAAAAAATTATATATATAAAGGATCTTATGAGAATTTTGGAAAAAAATTTGGGAACCTTTGGATTTGGAAAGGCTTTTGATTTTTGGGTAAAATCAATATTAAAATTTGGAAAGCCTAGTTTGGGAATTATCGATTTTGGGATAATCGATTTTGTGTAAAGGAGCCTTGTATGAGATCATACTAGGTGTATGATTTGAAAGATACTATATGTATAGTATAAAGTGTTTTGATGATGGCTCTGGGGAAAAAGGCGCTCCCTTGAAATGAACTTCTCAGGAGTGCCACCGGATGGTGCTGCCTTGAGCCCCAAGGGGGGTTCTAAAGTTGATCCTGTGAGGATTCCAGACAAAACAAGTTCCTGAGGATTATTGGGTAGCGAAAGTCGAGGGCGCTGATGCCTACAGGGGCATTTGGGTTATGCTGTGACGACAGTGTAACTCGATGTCACTACGATCTACTGTGGGGACCATAGCGAAAATCGTGTGGAGGATGAGTGCCAATAGTCTACACTTGACTTTGCCGAGAAGGCAACGCAACATCGATAGACTGCAATCTATGGTCGAGTGGAGAAGTTTCATTCTTTTGGCAGCGAAATTCGAGGGCGCTGATGCCTACAGTTATATGGGTTTTTGATGTGATAGCTACGTAACCCCAGTTGAAACTGCGATCTATAGCGGGTTCCATGGTGTAATCGAGGGGCGCGGAGGCCTACAGTTATCTATGGATTTTGTCGGGATAGCAATGTAACCATCGGGTTAACTGGGACCATGGATGGGAGTGATGATTTCTAGAGCATTCTCAACAAAGATATTTCCTCTATTTTCAAAAACTGTTTTCGATATTTTCAGTAAAATTATTTTTTCAAGTATTTTCACTGGATGTTGAAAACGGGTTTACCAAGTACTTATAGATTTTCAGTCCTACGCCTGATCAACGTATGACTGAATTTCTGTAAGAACAAGGATGGACTGGTTGAGACATCGAGTTATAAGAAATATTTTTATTAAAAGTTATTTTAATAGTATCATCTGAATTTAAAGGCATTCCTAAAAATTTTAAATAAAGGTGTTGGAATTTTGAAAGATGAAAGAAAGTCCAAACTGGAATTATAAATAAAATTTAACTCGGTTAAATAAATGGATTGTAAGTTAATAAAGGAATTTGGAGATAGATTCGAATTGTAAATAGAATTCGACTTGGATTTAATAATGAATTAAATAAGAAGAGATGTGTTGTCTTATGAAATGAAAATGAATTATAATAAACAGAGTTTGAGTTGCAAACAAAACCCAAATAAGTAGAAATAAATTGAAAATGGCCTTGTAATTAGTTAAATGAGTCGAATGAATTGAATTTGGGAATTTGATTTATAATGACTAATCAAATGAATTTGTAGATTGAAATGAGATTTGAATGAAATAAAATCAAGTTAAGGTGAAAAGAAAATTTATTTGCAAATGATGTGATCTCAAGTTATGAAGTAATTTGAAGAAAGTAAATTAACTTAAGTTTAAAATTAATTGAGGTTTGGCTTCGAGCAAAAGTAAAAGATTATAAAAGTCTGGGTTAAATTAAATTGGAAATGGTTATTAATTTATAAGTTGAATGTGCCCAGCTTAATAAATTGTTTTGAATGAATCCAATGTGGAGATGAAATGAAATGCAATGTATGGTTGGTAAATAAATTAGAAATGAAATGGAATTAAATTCAGAATGAGTTGAAATTAATTTGAAGTAGTTATAAACTAAAATAGATACTTTATTAAGCGAATATCGTCGAAATTGCATAACAATAATTGTCGTTTGGCGTGACAAAAGTAATTAAATTTCTGTGAGTTGATAGAGATTAAATAAATTGGTTCTAGAATTAATTGAAGTGAATATGAGCTTGATTGGATTAAAAATCAATTGGATGTAAGAAATTGAGTTGCAAAACATTAAAATCGAAGGGAATGATATATAAGTTGGTTGAAAGCAATTGAATTAGGTTTGAAAACATATAAATTGCTCGAGGAAGTTATTTTGAATGCATTTCTTTTAAAATTGAAGTGTTATAATTGTTTAAATAAGAGAAATGTTATAACCTTCATATATATAATGCTTATATGTGTAAATTGAGTAAGTACAGGTACCTGAAGGCCGTTTGGCTGGTTTAGATTGCGCTAATTGCTTAAATTAATAAGCTGCTTGCTTAAAATGCTAAATAAAGTACGCCTACGCAATAAAAATAGGAAATATGAACTGTTTTTTCTTTTTTCGACTGGATGGGTCGATGTATATATATTTATATCTCCTGTCAAATTGCAAAAGCTCCACCGCGCAAAGGAGACTCTGCCAAAAATTTTGGGAGTTAGAAAATTTTTGAAAATTTTTGGGAAAATTTTTGTTAACGACAAAACGTTTTTAAATATAAAACTGAAATAAATTAGTGGATGAAACTAATTTAAAATAATAATATGAATCGGTTATAAATGAAAGATAAAATTTAATACTCAGAAGTGAAGATAAATGGAATTCATATGAAATGAGAAAGCTAATTTGAATCGAAGTACGTATGAAGCTTATGTGAGGAAATGTATGAAATGATTTGAAAGGTTACGATTGGATATTATTGTTGAGTAAGATATGCAGGTATTATAAGGGAAAAGAAAATTGGATTTGATTTTAGGAGATAATGTGGAATGCCCTACAAAAAGGTATGTATTTAAATTTCTGTATGAAATTGGTTTGATCTAGCCACTTGGATTTTGTTTTCTTTTGTAATTTGGGAGCCCGTAGAGGTCTTTTGTAGTTGTACCGAGCTAGCCACGCAAAGGAGACGCTGGCAAAAAATTTCGGAAATTTAGGGAGTTAGAAAAAAATTTGAGAAAATTTTGATAATTCTAAATTTGGTTTTAAATTGAAATTTGAATGATTGGGTAAAAAGGGATTGTTTGAAAACTGTGGGAGAGTTAGGGAAGTTAGTAAGAAGGATAAGAAGTCTTTTATAAAAGACAGTTGGTAGGATGTTGATAAAACTGTTGGTTTTGGAGAAAAGGTAAACGGGTATTGGTCCATTCTTCCTGACTAGTAATTTCAGGGATGAAATTCTTTTAAGGGGGGAGGAATGTGACGACCCGGAATTTCTAACAATTTAAATTTGAAGAGTTAATTGATTTAAAATATTTAAAAGTTAATTTTAACTTAAATTCCAGGTATCAATATTTACTTGATAATTAAATCATTGAATTATATAGTTTAAATATTAATTTAATAATTGAAATTGGGTAAATCGTTGAATTTGAAATTTCTAAGCCTGTTTAAAATAATTTGAAGGCTTATAAAATTTATAATGATGATACTGATGATAATAGAATGGTTGAAATTTAATTTAACGGTGGTTTGTTTAATTTTAATAATATATCGTTTAAATTGAAATTTAAAAATAGCCTTCCGAGGCACAGCCTCGGAATTCGACGAAACCAGTTCCATTGGATCCGAAATAGTTAGTTATTATCAAATTTTAATTTTCGTAGCAATCGGAGTTGTCGTTTGACCCTGGGAGCTCATAACGTTTAGAAACTTTTAATCGATTTAAACTAAAATTGATCATTTACTTCTGCAAAATTCGCGCATATGATCAAATTAGCCCTCGAAACACATTCCGTTGTGTTCGAAACGCGGGTAAAACCTTATCATCGCCTTGCGGCATTCCTTAAGTGGAGTTCAAAATTTTTAAAGGGCTATTGGCGAGACGTTTGAAAGTTTTATAATATAATAAATTTTTGGTCAATCAGTCGAAGATACTTTCATTACAACGCGTACTCGAGAAGCCTTACACCATCATATATCTCATTCCCGTCCCTTTCTTCGATCTAGAAGTAGAAAATCGAACTTATTTATAAAAAAATCAGAGGGAGAGCGAAAATGGCCGAAGCCGATTTGAAAACAAGCTCCCCTTTTCTCGAATTGAAACCCTCCTCCTTCTAGTGCGAACCCTAATCATGGCCGATCGAATATGGCTCGCGATTGATTGTGGGGGAATTCGATTCGTTTCAATTCGCCTGAAGGCCTTGGTGAGCGCGCGGCGATAGGAGGCGACGGTGAGGTCGTTCGTGACAGTGAAGGAGGTGAGCACGAAATAGCTGGGGGTGGCCGCGCAGAGGGGTTTGAGCTAGGGTTTCGGCTTGCGAGCGATCGAGGTAGAGAGGGGGAGAATTGCAATCGCGAGTGGAAGACAAAGCAGGTTGGGTCATGGCTCGATGTCGACATCGTGAAGTGGAGTCAAGCTCGAGCACTATGGTGGAATTTCTGGCATTTTCAGACGTGTTCGTCGTTCGCAGTAAGGTAAGTAGTACTTGATTTTAAAATTTTGAAATTATATATCTTCAGAACTTACAGTTGTTTTAAAAAAATCAAATCGATGGTTAATTTAATTTATCAAACAAGGATTTAATTTGGTCAATTATTTCGGATACTGACAAACTGTATAAATATTAATTCAAGGTCTAAAATTATGTAGGGACAAGTCGGGATGGATCTAATTTGCGAACAAAGGTTAAAGGTTAGTAAATCTCACTCTGTTGGGTTTTCTTTTATTTAAATTTAAGTAGTTAAATTTAAATAATTGGTTAAATGATTAAGTTGATTGGATGAACACTGATGATGATGTGACTTGGTTTTGGTGGATCCTCGAGTTAATTGTAGTTTGACTCGAAGTATTGGGGTTTAAGTTGTTTTAAACTTAAATCGTAAATAAGAAAATGTTTTATTTTAAAGTTAATAAGAGCTTAATGATTTGTGATTCATTAAGTTAGTAGGGTAATTAAAAAGGATAATTAATTAATTCAATTAATTAATGATTTGGATTAATTAATTTAGTAATTAAGGGTTTGAATAAATTAAGTTTTAAGTTAATTAATTAAGTGTAAGTATTTCAGAATAATCCTTGGATGGTTTAATAAATAATTACTTAATGAAATTGATAAAATATAATTACTTTATGAAATTAATCAAGAGATTAATTAAAATAATTAATCAAGGAATAATTAATTTATTAAATGAAGTAAATAAAAAGGGAGATAATTACGGGTTGAGATTGGTCGAGAATGATTAATATTATGGTTGAATTAAAGTAATTAATATTAGATGGGAATAAATTAAAATAAAATTGAAAATCATTAATTTATATAATTAATGGTGTAATTAAAGATTGATTAATTAAGATTAAATAAATCAATAATAAGTGACTTATGAGAAATTAATCAATATAAGTAATTAAGGATTGATGTAATTGATTATATTTAATTAATTTGTGTAGTAATTAAAGACTACTTATTGGCTTTGGTTAAGAAGAATTAATATCGTGAAATTAATTAAAGTCAATTACTTGAATGTAATTGAAAGATAATTAATCCAGGGTGATTAATTAAGATGGATAAATGAAGGGATGATTGATTAATTGAATTGAAATTTATTAATGTTAAATGAAGAAATCTAAGTGGTTGAGGATGGTAATTCAATCAGGATTAATGAAATTAAATTTGTATGTGATTAAGTTTTGCTTATGAATGATTGAATGGTATTGAATGCTTGAAATAAGTTGATACCTCTGATATGAAATGTTGTGTATTTCATTTGGATAACTTGGGTTAGGATGACATGAGACTCGAAGAGACCGGGTTCGGGTATTAGGAAATACCCGAAACTACTTCGAATTTATATAAATTGTTATGTGAAATTAATAGTTGGAATGAAATGATTTAAGTGAATCGGACTATTTGATCTAAATTTTGGCACTTAGAAAACTTATATGTGGAATAAGTGATGTCTATAATGAGTTGTGGCTTTGTGAATTAATATGAGTTACCCCGGGTATTATATATGTTGTATGCTTTGTATTCCATGTTAGATGGGTTTACTCATGCTGATTTCCACCCTGACCCGGGTGTTACTTTGGTGTAATGCTTGAGTCAGACCAAGTATTACAGATTTTCAGGTAAGCACGTTCTGGAGCTCAGGAGGCAAGCTGGATGGAGCGTTTCCGCTGTAATATATTATTGTTAATCTGAGACATGTTAATTTGTATATGTCCAGTGTTTGAGTATATGTGTAACTCTGATATATTAAAATTGTAATTGACAGATATAGTATTGATTTGTAAACTATTATTATTTATTATTATATTTTATCCGCTGCGAATGTGAGATGTTGTTGTTTCTGATCTTCTTCTATCTCTTTCTTCTTTTTCATAACTATCTGGAATTTTCGGGTGCGAAAATTTCGGGTCGTTGCACTTATAATTCAGGTAGGGAAAAGTGGATTTTAATTAGATTTTGTAAGATAAACAATAAAAGGTAAGATGAATAATATAGAATTCAAGTATATAAACATGGAAATCACATAAATAAATTAAATCAAAATGCTTTATGATGTTGCTAAAGCATCACACCTTCAATAATGAATTGATGTTCCTATATTCATGAATCAACTTCAAGAAGTTGCACAGATTAAGAGATAAAAACCACCATTAATAAACTTATCTAATTTGTATTTGATTTTTGGAGTTTTAACCCTAGACCACCATGTAATTTCGGCCACTACTTGATACGAAGAATTCCGGAATTCTCTATTGAATAGTGTTTAACTTCCAATGCTTCAAATCGGGCTCAATTATAGTCGTTCAATGGATGTCATGCCATGATTTAACTATAATCAAAATGGAGTACCCACATTAAAGTTCCATAGTATTCTCAAGTCGATGGAATTGTGTAACATCCTCACTTTAGGAATCTCCATTTGACCTTAGTTATAATAACCAACAAAAAACTCTTGAGTGAGTCATTCCATGATTATCTAATAACTATTAGTATGTAACCATTGGGGCCCTAGCTACCATGAGTAATACATTGCCCAACATTTGGAGGGTGTTACACACCTTAGTCTTAACGGACATATCAATATCCTATCTTGAAACATCTGGACTAAGAAAATTTAAAATAATATGTTATTTTTATATGGTAAATTTCTTATGATTCAACACATTGTAATTACTATCACATAATGTGTCAAGGACCTATAGCTTAAGCGGTTAGGGGTATGGCGCTTTAGACAAAGGTTCTAGAGGCCATGGGTTCGAGCCTTTGAGACATCATAATAAGTGCTCTGATTGAATAAAGTATCACTCTTGTTGTCGAAAAACTATCACACGGCGTAGCATTTAAGGATTTTAAATTTAATCTACTTTAGATTAACTACTTAATTAATTACAATAAGTATATAATAGAAAGAAAACACATTTTAATTACAAACAAGATTGGTTACAAAGTTAGATGTGTGTGTGTGTGTGTGTGTGTGTGTGTATAAGTGCATAATTGCTTCTAAGGCATACCCCTAACTCTATCGCTCAAGTCATGGAAATTATGTAATGGCGTCACTTATAGATTGTATGTTTGACCTTAGTTATATTACCCAACAGAGAACTCGAGAAAAGTCATTCCATAGTTATCCAATAACTATTAGTATGTAACCATTAATGCCCCCAACAACCATATATAAATACATTGCCTAACATTTGGATAGCATTACGCACTCTTGTCTCAATGGATGAATCAATATCCTTTCTCGAAGCATATTTACTTGGAATACTTAAAGCAGTATGTCATTTTTCATGTTATAAAATTATCATGATTATAACACATTGTAATTACTTTCACATAATATATCATCTAAGAATTTTCTATTTTATGTAATTTAGATTAATTACTTAATCAATTATATCACAATATAACAATATATAATAAAAATCAAACACCTTTTATTTTGAACCAGATTAATTGTCAAGCAAGATATATGTAATAAATTACATAATTGCACCAAGGTTACACCCCTAACTCTATCAATCACACAATTACACTTAGGGTCAATTATGAAACTTTATTCTAACTCCTTCGATTGTTTTTTTAAACTAATAGGGTTGGTCCATTATTGAACGAGTATGCTATATTCAACTCTCTCCATAATAAACTACCTATATCATGTGGAACTTTTCAAAGTATGTCTCTTTACTTATAGTGGGCTTTAGGTTCTTTTATGAATTGTATCACAACATTGTTATAATACTTAACAATGTCATAGTATTCTCAACATTTGGAATCACCCTTAGATCGGTTATAAATTTGCACACTTACACTTCTTATATTGTAGTGCTATTTAAGGCGATGTACTTATCCTTTAGTTGAATCACTCGCTAATTATTGTTAGGAACATTTCCAACTTAAAGCTTTCAACTTAAGTTTGAACAAGAATTTTGGATTGACGCACTATATTTGATATCACTTACGATGTTCTAGTCCACGCACTCTTTCATAAGGAGTTTTTTGTTTCTATATAGAATTCTTTATATTTTGTATATACTCAAGAACATTCTCAATATTTATATATTAATTGTTATTTGGACATGATACTCATTTCATGTACCTAACACATAAGTAAAATGAGATATTGTAGACAATACAACATGCGTGATAATTCCAATTGCTAATGCATAAGGAATTCATTTTACATGCACAATATTAAGTATTTTAGTGCATTATATGTGTATATCATTTTGGGACAATCCCAACATCATTTTATACAGATTAAAAAGTATCAATTTCAAATTCATTTTTGAGAATTAAACAAGAAGAATAAAAAAAATTTAACACGAGTACATCATTTATAATCATAATTTTGTTATTTATTTATAGTTTTAGAAATATTTTAGTACCTATTAATGTTCTTTCTTAAAGACACAAGCTTCCTTTTTATATTGACTAACATTTATACTATTAGATATCTCTATCAAAAAACTTGCTTAACTCTGATGCTTATCGAAAGATACTTTCGCACTAGATTTTAGATCATATCCAATACTCACAAACTCGGTTATCACCCCACTGACATCGAGAAATTTTGGTTTTAAGTGCAAACATCTTATTCTAGATCATTATTTAGAATTTATGTTTCAACATACATATACCAAAACTCGAATTCATATCGAGCAATTATTTTTTAAGTAAAATCCATATTAATTAAGTACGTTGAATGACAAATACTTACATTAATTTCAATAATTGCATTTACAATGTTATTCTATCAATGTAGCCTACCAAGTTTCAACTACATTGGGCTTCTTCTTGAAGACACTTTTACGGTCGATGGATCATATCCGTTCGGCTACAACCATCAAAATCGTATCTTGATAATTTACTTGGAATCCATTTTATATTTTCACATCGTGACATATAGTAGAGTCAATACTCTTAATGGCATATTGACAACTGAGGAAATTCTATTCTTGGCATCAATAAGAAAATCATAGTTTCACTTTAGTGTGCAAGAGTTCTTGGACATTATAATTAGTTATGTCTGTTTAGGTTTAATCAATTTTGTTACATTCTTTTGTAACCAGTTTTATTTTTGGATCGTATCAAAATCTATTTTACTACCAATAATTTCAAAAAGAAATTCATTCATTATGAAGTTGCCATTTCTTGAAATAACAATTTTTCTTAGTGCAATGGAATAGTTCATAAATATTTTACGAATTGCCTATATGTATGTATATGTATGTATGTATAAACTGATTTGGTTTTTAATTTTACAAAACTTATGTTCATAACATAGATTGATCAATCAAAATTAATCGGTCCCAAACTCATTTGTGGTGGTCCATACGAGATCCTTTACGAACAAGTATTACGTGCAATCTCTCGACTCATACAACCTATCAACTTATTGACCTAGGATATGTAGGGGTTGTTCTATCAACTCTTATCTTGTATGATCTTGTAGACTTTGATCTAGATGAAATAAAATTTAATTTTACGTACTCATTCTTAAGTACACGACCACTCATTCTTAAGCACACGACCTTACAGAATAACTCAACTTCACTCATCATCAATCGTACTTTGTCCTACAAAATTTGATTATTCTTTATTAATACTTCATAATGTATCATAAGATGGAGTGGGTTTTGAGATTGGACTCTTATTCTTTTTTAGGTACTTGGGACCTTTTCAGATATAATCAACTATTCATTAAATCTAATTCTTTTATTACCTTTGCATGTTATGTATTCTACTTCCATATTAAAGTCTACAAACATATGATTGATATGCTATTTGTGCATCAAATAGACGTGTTCATTTTTGTGATAATTCATTGTTGAATTTTGACAAAGTAGATGGATCTGTTTGGTATCATTAGACTTTTAGCTACATCCATCTTTATGGATCAATCCAAAGGGTTCACCAACTCTTTTCTCGCTTCCACTAAATGGGTGCTTGGCCCTTAATATTTTAAGATATAATTCATCGGTACCATATGATTCATAATCATATAATTTAAAGATTTATTCCTCCAAAGTATGGCTTAGTCCATAGTCTGATGAATATTTTTTTAAGTATTAGATACTTCTGTGTTATGTAGCTAATTCAACAGATACGGTCATTCCAATAGATTTATTTCAGAATGAATAATCAAAATATTCATAAAAAATAAAACTATATTGTTTTCAACTAATATCGAAATCTTTTATTATTTTATAAATAATATTTGATATATTTACAAAACACTTGTTCTTATCTTGATGCATCTACTGATAAGTATTATATGACATGCTCTCGCTGCTTCCGCGATTACTATAATAGCATATGAAATACAAAGCTTCACTCAACTATTTATTATGCTTTATTTATTTCTTTTACTGTAACCAGTTTATAGTCGAGAGTTTTCGACCAAATATCCTAAACTTATATAATGGCTTTTATAGAAAATACTTTTTCTTATGAAAAAAACTAGAAATAAAAGTTATATTTCTCATTCCATATCGAGTATCTACTAGCATTTTGTACAATCCTTGTTTTCAATGTCACTTTATTGAGCAGAATCGACTACTCATTTTTTTAAGCCAATTTTGCCTCGGTTACTGTAGCGACCCAAAAATTTCTCACTTCGAAAAATTTCAAAATATTCAAATATAAGATTTTTAATGCGAATAATGATTTTTTGAATAATAAATAATATAGGAAATGGTATTTTGAAAAAATGTTTACAAAAATGTATACTTTGGAATAAATATCAAAAAATGATAGAAAATTGTTTTGTCGATAAACAACTCTTTGGCCATCCGACATCGTGCGTGGGGCTGAATACATACACTCACTTATCCAAATGAGTGAGAATACATAATTAAATAATTTATTTTATTTTCGAAAATTAAAACTATAATGATGTCATTAATAATGTCGATATCTTGGAATAATTGATTTTTGAATTTAGATGGAGCTTACATGATTTATTAAATAATTTTATTGTTAAGTGGGCCTTTTTAATTATTATATAATGATAGAAATATTATTATCAAATTTTGTTTACAAATCTATATATATTAATTGAAAAGTGGAAATATGACCGGAAATCAGAATCGGAATTCGTAACGATTCAATGTGTAGAAGTTGTGCAACGTTGTGGATTAAATGTGACATACATATGCATATATGCATGTACATATACATGAAGACATTCACATGCACATGAATACGCACATATATATACATATACTTATATATATATATATATATTATCAAAAATCTAATATATTTTCTCACTTCCTTAATACTTAAGCATTTCAAAGTCAACAATTACATATCAAAGTACGTATACTTGAATATGCACATGAATGGTAGATCATTCAACCGAACCATGAGGATGTCGGGGGAGGTGATGGTGGTGATGTATATGCACTTAAATATCATGATATTTTTACTCCTTCCTTTGCCTATAAATACAACCCTCCGCCTTCACTTTCATTCCACATTTCCTTTTCCTTTTCTAAAGCTTCTCCTCCCCATTTTAGTGGCCACTTGGCTTAGCAAAATTGTGGCAAAATATATTTCAAGAATATATATATATATATATATATATATATCAAAACACTTCAAAACTCACAGCAAACTCCTATTCTCCACGACCACCACCCTAAGCTCCAAAGCCAAGCCTTCCACCTTCCCTAGCCAAGGCCGTAAGCACCTTCCACCATCCCAAGCAAGGGCCGAGCCACCTAGGATCTAAGGTGCAAGAGTTCGTAAGCTGAAGTCGCGAGTTAGCGAAGCTATAGCCATTTTTAAGTTAATCATTTAATCCAAGGTGAGAAAATTCCATTTATATTTATATATACACTTTGGATGATGATATGATATTTTATTTTGTTGCTATGATTTGATCATCATGTTTGGTTGTGAAATATTGTTGTTTGGATGTGTAAAACAAGTCACGTTTAAATACACTTTGAAATATCACAAAGGAAATCACTGTCCTTTGACAAATGAAATGGCATGAATTAGATTGTTAAACCACTTTAAAATGGTTTTAAATGGTTTATAAATGTTTTATAAACACTAAAATCCAATTTGGTGAAGTCTGACAAGTTATGAAAATTGAGTCAAAAATAGGCATGTCGTGTAACGGCAGTTTGCAATTTCGCACCGTAGAATGTTAAATCCATATATAAGATGGATTTCGAGTTGGAATTCTTTGTAATAATAATTTTCCAAACTCTTATAATTATAGTTTTCAAATAAAAGAATGTGAAATATGAGCAAAATAAGTTTTTAAAATAATCGCGGTTTGAGAGTTCGGAAACCAAAGGGGTAAATTCTTTCAAATGGATCTTTTAAATTCTTTAAAATATATGGAATAAATTCTATAAATGTTTTAAAATAAATTTGAGTTACAAAATGGATTTCTTAATGTTTGATAAGTTCTTTTTATCAAATAAGCTTTAAAAGCACTATTCGTGGCACTTTTTGTAACACATTTTTAATAACTTTTAAAATATGGCTTTAAACTGAAGTATTCTTCCCAAATCTTTTTTAATTTTTTTCAAACAAATAACTAATAATTTTAAAGATGATTCGAAGGTTCTATAATTTTTTTAAAAGGTTTAAATAAATGATTTAAGGAAAAACTATTAAATCAAGTGATTTAATCTTGGCTCTAAAAGTCGATGAGTAGATTAGATTTTTCTGTTCGTGAGTTCCGGATGTGAGGTGCTTAAACTAAGGAGATGTTCAGGGGTAACCAGTGCCCTAGCTCACGTGGCCTCTTTACTGGGGGAGGAATAGATAAGGTCGAAATGTTGGAAATGAGACAAGTATAAAGATTCAAATTTACAAATTTAATTTAATACAATTTGGATTGTACAGAGATAATCTTCTTATACTTGGTATTAAATTCCGAGGAGGGAACACGTACTATCCATGTGAATTTAAAAGTGACACTGAAACGACCCTGACCCGACCTTTGAAAATCGACACCCAAATACATCGCCCATATTCGAATGCTACAGATTCAAATGTCAAATCTGGTTCGCCGGAGCTTATAACACATTAAGTACAACAACAGAGTGGAAAATAAAATGAAATTTTATTAATACACAATAGATACAACATCTGACACAAATGAATATCAACATATATAAGACATACAAGACAACAGCGGAAGAAAAAACAGTGGAAGAGATAACTCCATCATGACCTCCAAGAGAGAGTGAATCCACAAACTACATCTCTAATGCCAAAGCTCCAAACCACTAGCTCGAACCACCATCACGCTGAAGGTAAGCAAGGTCAGTCCGAAATGCGATCACCAAAATCCAAATGGCTCCAAAGAATTCCAAACAGAGAGCTGAAGGCTACCGAATCTATATCTACTAGCTGATTATCTGAAAATCTGACTCTACGCTGCCCGTGTGGAAAATTGTGGGCAACCAGAGTTTAGAAATGGAACAATAAACTTCAGGTTAGTCATGGGACTGGTGTGAGCAAATAAAATAGTTTTATTTGAATAAAAACAAACAAAAGGAAATAGGAAGAAATCTGCAATGCTTTCTGGAAAATGAAACTACCATAAGATCTCCCCACACACACATAATGCAAGCGCAAAATTGGAGGAGATTTCTCCATATGGTAGTCAAACATGCTTGATATGCAAAATCCTTTTGATATTATTATTAGTGCATAGTGCAGAAAACATTTCAAAAGTATAATATTAATCTTAGCCAGCATACCACCATTAAGGTATACCTACTATAGCTACCAATTAAACGGCGGGTCACCACCGTAAGTAAAAGGCAGGTTATAAAACTAAAACCGTACAAGATGCGTATTGTTTCTTTGGATTTCCAACAAATGGTCAGGCTAAGGAACTTCCCACGCCACATGGGTACGCCTCTGGAGGGACGCCCCGAGAACTTAACCAGCTCTCTGCCAGCATAAGGTCGGATTACCTCTGTAGCTAGGTAACTACTACACGAGTATGCCATCCCCCAGTCGTCACCGACCTTTATCAGAGGTACCTCTACACCGACAACCACAAAGTAATAAATTTGCAGCAACCACATAAGTTAAGTATCTGGGCTCCATACCATGATATCACTTTTATCCAAAAGGAAATGCACATACCCTAAAGGGCGCGGCCCTCATAACCTTGCCGCATCATTCCTATTTCGACCATTTCCGGGTTGTGAGGTCCTAATGAGGTCTCATCCATAAATCTACACTTTTCACAAAAGCCATGCTTTGATCAACAAATGATCAGCGGCACTCAGCATGCCACATTACCAAATTGGGAATGTATCACTAATAACCATCAACTATATAACCTCTGAGCTCGTACGTCTCAGAGAAGGCTGTTAAGCTAAGAGAATAAATTATCCGCCACCAACAGAAATGTATTTGATAAAAACCAGCTTTACATCTCAAAGTGTAATGTCATCCATACATCCATACAAGTCTGTTCCGGGTTCGAACAGAACCGAAGGCACTTCAAAGAAACCCTTGCAATCTGGGTATTCACAATCCCGATCGGACTCCCCATCACATAAGGAGATATCTATACCGTATCTACTCAGTGAAGAGTCATTCGACGGTTTATCCTCTCGTTCTCAAAAATACCCGGTCTTCACCATCGGTCTTTGGATGCTATCCATTTCGTCGTATCATTATTCGGAATGGGTTTTATGACATAAAGTTCTCTCGCGGCTAAACCGAATATGAGCGCTTAATTTTAAAACAATATGGATATATGGAATCTTAGTTAAGTCACACTTTTAACCCAAAACCTTTTCTTTAAATGGTTTAATCAATTTCCACTTTTATCTTTTAAAACAAAAGATTCACCCTTTTAAGATCCTCTTCAATTTGAAACCAAGGTTCATCACGCTTTCACAAAGATTCATTCATAGCTTTCAAAACAATTCCATTTCAAACTTGAAATCTTTTCAACAAAAACTGGAAGTTCTTTCTTTATATGAAAGCCATTATCATTTGGAAACAAATGCTTTTCCTTTCCAAAAAATCCGATAAAATATGCACAAGTTATAGCCTTTAAAGTATAAACTTGGGTTAAATTTAAATTCCCAAAGTAATATTTTTAAAATGGTTTAAAATCCATATATATTATTGTATAACTTGTATACCCTTTCAAATCATAGTTTCCAAAATAATTTCAAAACTTAAACAAGATATATTCTATTCAAACTGAATTTAATTTCAAATTTCCTTTTCAAAAGCTTTTCATATTCAACCCAATTCTATTTCCAAAATCATTTTGGATTAAAAATTCAATCTTTAAAACCATTTCATAATATTAAATTCAAATATCTGTGACTTGACCAATTTCCTTGTGCAATCCATATTTGTGTGTGTGTGGTGTAGTCCAGGGGTTTTACACACAACAATACAATATCATCATTCATCACAAATCCAAGCACAACAATATCGATAAGCGGTATAATCCTATAACGGTTATCTTCATTCACAGATTCACAGATAAATAAGTAAATTCATCACAGATAAATAAATCACAGTTCACAGCTCAATTATATCACAGAACATCACACATAAAGAATATCGAACAATTCAAAGCATTCAATACAATCCAAACATCCATAAGTGAGATCAATTAATCATCTGATTAATTTAAATCAGATCAATTACTTCTGAATAAATTACTAATCTTGGTTAATTAACAATAATTAATTACAAACCATTATAATTAATTATCCTTTAATTATTTATTAATTAATCTTTAACAATAAATTAATTAACCCTTAATTATAAATTATCCATCCTTAATTAATAAATCAAACACCTTTAATTATTGAATAATAAACCTTTAATCATTTAATTATTCTTTAATTAATTAAGCTCAATTAATTACATTAATTAATTAACCCTTAATTAATTACCATTTAATTAATTATCCTTAATTAATTATAATAAATTATTATCCCTAATCACTTATATTAATAAATCACAAATTAATTGAGTAATTATCCTTTAATCGCTAAATTAATCAACTTTAATCATTAATTAATTATCCCTAATTACTTTAATTAAGTAATTATTTTTAAGTATTAACTAACCTTAATTAATAAACCCTTTAATAAATTACATTAATTATTCTTTAATTTAATCACAATAATTAATTAGCCTTAAATTAATTACACAAAGTAATTAGCTTTAATTTAATTACACAAAGTAATTAGCATTAATTTAATTACACAATGTAATTAAATTTAATTTAATTACAAAAAGTAATTAGCTTTAATTTAATTACACAAAGTAATTATTCATCAATTAACTCTAAAACATTTAATCTTTAAACCTTTAATCCTTGAAACAAAATTATTATTAATCCATAAATTAACTTAGATTTTTAAGTTAATAAAATAAAACTTTTTATCTTCTTAATTACACCATTTAATTTACACAATTTAATTTATTTTAAACAAGCTTGAAAATTATCTTAATTAATTCAAGTTAAAATAAATCATTCAACTTTTATCTCTCCAAACCTTTAAATCAACATCAAATTATTTAAAGGAAATTTATTTAAGAAGATAGTTCAAAACTTGGTTGATTAAATTTAAAAACTTGATTTATATAAAAATTTAAAACTGTTTCATCTTGAACCCGAGACAATCTCGAGTCAAACCCGAGTTCCACTTTGAGTTTCTCCTCACCATATCGACTTCGAGTCAAACCCTGAATTTCTCGCATCCATCCCTGAGAATCATCTTGTTCTTCCCTGATCCAAAACTACCCAGATATCACCTATACACATATGCACATGTACGCCTCAATGAGGCGATTTCGACCATCGTTCCGATCACCAACATGTCGCCAACGATCACGCAGATCCACCTGTGTACCCAGATTGACGAAATTTTCCAAAAATCAAAATCAGTCTTATTCGATCCATTAGGAAACTCAAACTCATCACCAAGAAATCGTATCTCGTTAATGATTCCGTCCATCAGCACCCTTGCCATCACGACCGTAGCTGCTCCACTGCTCTAGGCTCCTTTTCCCCTTGGTGCAATCATCTCCAACGCTTCATCGACAATGAACTTCCCTCTTAAACCACGTCGAGAAAAACTGGGTTTAAAACCCTAAACCCTCGTCGTACCGCTGCCTTGACCATTAATAAATCCAATGATTATTTTTCTGATGATCACAAGATCTCCGACCACCTCCAGTTCCAAACCCGACGAACACTTCGTCGTCAATCGTCGGGAATTGATAAAAAAACCCGAATTTGATCAACTTGGAATTTCTCTCCTATTACAATCTTAAAAATCTTGAATTTATTATCAAAATTCATAATTTTCCACTATGAATCTGGTGGTAAAATCTAAATTCGAAATTATGGTCATCAGTTTTAACTTAAATTTGATTTTTTTTATTGTATATTCCTATTTTTGAATTAATTACTTAATATAAATTTTTGAAACCATTTTTTAAAATTGATGTTATAGTTTTACAACCAATTTTCATTTAGATATCATGACCTAAAACAGATCAGGGGAAGAGGATTTGAATTTTGAACTTGATTTTAAAGCCTACAACTAAGAGCAGAGCCCTATTTCATATATAAATGCATATATACTCAGACATTTGCATATATACAGACATGCAAGCGAATCAACACCATCATTCAAACACACTTCATATCATACTTCAAAAGATCATCAAGATATACAGGTTTAAGATCTTATAAAGGGGATCTTGCTCACCTGGAATTGAAGCAGAGAACAAATTTTAAGCCTAGAATGAAATTTGGAAATGGACTTTGATCTATTGCTTGATTTTACTGAAATGATTTTGTATTTTAGCTTCAGGTTGGAATTTGATTAAATATGCAACTGGATGTTGAACTTGAGATGATCTGTTTGCTTTGCTTTTATTTTTTTCAGATTTGATTTTAAACTGAAACTTGGAAAAAAAATTATGCTTTGCAAGTCTGGAAACTTGATGAATTAGAGTTGAATCAGATCTTTGTTTGTTGAATTGAACTTTGAAGTTCTTGATCAGGTTGATCTTGCTCAGTTTTGAAGCTTCAGGTTGAAATGTTTTGATTTTCTTTTTCTGTTTTTAGTTTAGGGTTTCGATTTATTTTGATTTTCATTTCAGGTTTTTAGTTTGAAGATGAGAAATTTTTGAACTGAAAAGAACAACCATATTTTCTCAAACTTATGTTATTTTATAACTAAATTTAAAAGAAAATTAAATGCCACTTGTAAATTATGCTAACACTTGTTAATTGGTGTTGTTACATATTTTACATTTGTTAATTTCATGTTTTAAAATGTTACATTTGTTTAAAACAATCCAAGTTATGTTTAAACCCTTAGTTATGTTAATTTATAAATTATTGTTTTAAACCCTTACTTTATTTTATACCTTAACATATGTTTATGTTTCAAATTATTATGTTTTAAATGTTATATATATATATATATACATATATATATTTAAGTATTATGTTTATATACAAATTCTATTTATTCATATACAATTTTAAAAGAAAGAACATTAGCCTTTTTATTAATTTTATTTAAATATTAAAACTTAAGTTAAAATATCCTAATATATATTTATACAACTTTTAAAGAGAATGATTTAAAATTTAATTATACACAAATAAATAATCATATATATATATATATATATATATACAAACTATTAATTATTAATACAAAAGAAAAGTGTATTGGGCATTTTTACATTATATTTTCTATAATTAATAAATGCAATCTTTTAATAAATAATTTTAAAGAAATTGATTTTAAAAAAAATCTAATTATACTTTAACACATATATTTTATATATACTAGAATTTAACCTTTTGAAAATTTATTATATCAAATTTAAATCATAACTTTCAAATCACAATGCATATACATATATATTAATAAACAAACAAATATCTTATTTAACTTGGAAATTTTAAATTAATTCACCAATTAAATACAAAAAGTTATATCAATCACCAATTTCAAATTTGACTCAAAAACCAGGATCGTTACAGATTCCCCCTTAAGAAAATTTCGTCCCCGAAATTTGCTATACAGGGAGACTACAAAGAATAGATGGCGACTGTTTTACCAGATCAAACTGAATATCTATTCTCCAATTAGCGTACTAAATCAGAATATCATCAATAATTATGAGAACGAACTCATTCAATATTTCACGAAATATTAGGGTCATCAGTTCTACGAGATATGTAGGGGCACTGGTTAGTTCGAAGGGATAACTAACCGTTCGTAGAATATATCTGGACCCCAAAAGAATAGACAAATGGACACAATTTAATTTAACTTTATATTTGTTAATTAATTTATTTCAATTTGAAATTTCAATTTTATTAAAGTTAAAACAGAAAGCTGAGGGAAACTGATGATTAGAATACAAAATAGGAATTAGAACCTTTTCTACAACGATTCGCAGGGCCATCACCACACCAAAGCTTCTCCCTCGAGCTGCCATGAAGCCATCAAAGAATTAAAATCGGATGATGACAAAAGAACTTGATAGATAAAGTTATTCCTTGCTGTTACAGGGTATTGACCATTTGTAGTGGTACACCCCTGTCCCCTACCTCATCCTCTTCTTGCACTCATACTCACTATCAGTTAGTAGTAAGAGAATTTATTGAGGCATACAGACGGATATCTTAGGGATATACTCATTCTAGGATATTCGCAACCCTATCGCTAATGAGTTACCTAATGTGTTATACTCCTGAGCTAAAGTTTTTACTCAACCTTCAGCTCTGATACCAAATGAAACGACCCTGGCCCGACCTTCGAAAATCGACACTCAAATACATCACCCGTATTCGAATGCCGTAGATTCATACGTCGAATCAGGTTCGTCGGAGCTTATTACACATTAAGTACAATAATACAGCGAAAGAAAAAATGAAATTTTATTGATACACAATAGATACAACATCTGATACAAATGAATATCAACATATATCAGAGATACAAAACAACAGCGGAAGAAAAAGTAGCGGAAGAGATAACTCCATCATGATCTCCAAGAGAGAGTGAATCCACAAACTACATATCTAATGCCAAAGCTCCAAATCACTAGCTTAAACTACCATCACGCTGAAGTTAAGCAAGGTCAGTCCGGAATGTGATCGCCAAATCCAAATGGCTCCAAAGAATTCCAAACAGAAAGCTGAAGGCTACCGAATCTATATCTACTAGCTGATTATCCAAAAATCTGACTCTAGGCTGCCCATGTGGAAATTTGTGGGCACCCAGAGTTTAGAAAGGGAACAATAAACTCCGAGTCAGTCATGGGACTGGTGTGAGCAAACAAAAACAGTTCTATTTGAATAGAAACAAAAAAAGGAAATAGAAAGAAATCCACAATGCTTTTTGAAAAATGAAACTACCATAAGGCCTCCCCGCACACACACAATGCAAGCGCACAATAGGAGGATATTTCTCCGTTTGATAGTCAAACATGCTTGATACGCAAAATCCTTTTGATATTATTATAAGTGCATAGCGTAGAAAACATTTTGAAAGTATAATATTATTCTTAGCCAGCATTCCACCATTATGGTATACCTACTATAGCTACAAATTAAACGACAGATCACCACCGTAAGTAAAAGGCAGGTTATACAACTAAAACCATACAGGGCGCGTATTGTTTCTTTGGATTTCCGACAAATGGTCGGTGTAACAACCCGCATATTTTACGATTGAATATTTAAATATTTTATTTTATTATTTTGTCGTTAGTCGGATTTTAGTCGGAAAAGTTACTTTTTTCATACGGTCGAATTAGGACTCGGAACCACTTCCATTGAGTTCAAAACGTCGTTTGCGATCTTTTTGAGTATAAACTTTGATATGTTTGGAGTTAGTAGAATTTTCCCCCTTTTTTCACTTAGGGCTTTGGTTTGGGTTGAGCCCATTTACCCCACTTATTAGCTCAGTCCCAACCCTCTCCTCTTCATTACTTCATTTTTAATTCCTAACATTCAAGCTTCAATGAAAATGGAGAGTGGAATGGGAAATTAAAATTCAAAGCCCTAGTTTTCATTTGCAAATCAAGTTCTAGCTCCAAATCCAAAGAGAAGCTATTGGCAAGCATCATCTTCTTCTTCTCCAACTCATTCTCCCATCAATTTCGGAAATTCCTAAACTTAACTTTGGGAATGTTCTTCTTTTGAGCTTAGGTTCGAGCTCATTTGGGTTGTGTTGAAGTGTGGTTGATTCGTCCTTTTCTTTCAAGCTTCTCCTTCCTTATTTTTGTGAAAAGGTGAGATTTTTATCTCACATCTAGGTCTATGATTATCTTTGATTATTAGGTATGAATTCCTAACACTTATTCACATGCATTTGATTTTGATTTGGATTGGTTTTGTGAATATTTCAATTTTTAGTGTTTTGGGTTCAAATCTTCAAAAATCATAGCTTTGTTGTTTGACTTGTTTTTGGTGATGCATCGAAGAGCCTATAGGGCTGGGTTGTCAATTGGCGTAAACCCTAGTGCCCGTTGCTCGTCCGATTGCAATTTGGAAGAGTTGCTCTTCATTTTAATAGGCTGAAAAACAGCCCTAGTGCCAGTCAGTCGACTGACCCCCTGCAGTCAGTCGACTAGCTGTAGAAAATTGGCACTTCTCGGGCTGTGTAGAAACAGAGAGTCTCTGTTTTCTACAATCACTCGACTGGCCCTTTGAGGTCAGTCGACTGACTGCAGGAAATGAAATTTTCGAGTTTCTGTTTCAGTCGACTGGCTGCAGAGAGCCAGTCGACTGACCTGCTCTTAAATGCCTATTATGCCTATTTTTTCCTATTTGGGTTGTGATTCCAATTTTTATCGATTCGTTTTGATTCCTAGTTAATGCTATCAATTATTCGACTTTAATGACTTCTAATATGGAATTTTTGGAAATATCCATTTTGATGGATTTGATATCAGTTTCTTTGGAATTAATTCACGTCTTCGTATGTGAATTTTTGTGATTGATTGTTTCTACAATCATTTTTGTGATTTGTCACTTTAAAAATATAAAGGTTTCGATACTAGTAGTAAATAGCAAAACTCTTTTATCAAAACGATTTCAACTCTATTTTCAATATCAAGCTTGTTTATAAAACCGTTTTCCAATCTACTAGCATATACAAACCTTTACCTCACTCGTACGAGAAATCTAATTAAACGGCTTAGTAAAACAAGTGGTATGAAACGCTTGCATTTACTTCGTCGGTTAATTCTTGGACTTATTCGATTTAACCTCTTGTGACAATTTTCGAGTGGAGATCTACAATTTGTTCGTAAATATTTAAGTTAAGCTAGTGGTTATGGGACATGAAGCTAAGCTCATATATATACTAGCTTAGTGTAATTGACACTTCTTGTGATCGATGATGATCATTTTTGTGATTTAGACTAGCAAATGTGCGATGTCTCTTTGTCTATGAGGGAGACTAAACCTCGTTTTTGTGGAGCTTCGGCTCAAATTGGTGGGTTAGCAACCCATGGTCTTCGGACCTTTTTGTGGAGCTTCGGCTCAAAATTAATGGTTGGCAACCACGGAATAGCGTTCCATTTTGTGATACACATGTTGGTGATTTTTCATGCTCCTGTTTTGTGATAGGCCTCCCCCTTTTTGTGATTTCTGGATTTCCATTGATGATTTCTGGAATTTTTGTGTTTCACCAATTTTCATGATTTTCATTGATATGTGTTATCAATTTTTGTGTATTGGTGAATTTGTGTGTCATTAACTTTTGTGATTGGCATTGATATTATTGTCAATATTTATAGTTTGGTGATTTGGTAAATAAGGAGTATGACATTCCCTTTTGATCTTTGAGAAGATTCTGGTGATATTGATTAATCTCTAGTTGATTTTCAATTACCTACTTATCATGGTATGGGTTTGTGGTTATCATATGTTTAGGTCATATCTCTTATCCTATATCATTTTAACTGATATTTACATCTAGACTAATCCGTTTATTATTTTCTTATTAAATAATACTCGGGTCAGACCGAAATGTTACAGGTGCTTCTGCTTGACTTCACTTCTGGGATTATCATCCTAATTTTTGGCTAACTACTTAGATTAGTAGTTTTTGTTGTATACCTTTGAGATATAGACTCCTTGATGTATACATATTCTTTTGCCTAGCACTTATAACCATTCTTTTGTGATATTGTGGATCTTGTTTGACCACTACTCTGATGTACACTTTCATGTGTTATTTTCATATTTTTTTCCGCCTTTGTGATATGGATATCTGTGACTGATTTGTGTTATTTTTATTTCTATATTTGTTTCCGAAGACATTACAGCCACTGTGTAGTCGCTTTGGGTTTGTATCGGTATGTCGGACTTATGTTTGTAGTACTATCCGACATATCGGTGCTCGCTAAAAGTAATTACACGGATGGTCGCTCCTCAACAGCCTTATTCTCCGTGCTAGTTGACGGCATTACCCCGTAGTATCCTTGGCTAGCGTGGGTATAGAGGTGGGGCGTCATAGATTGGTATCAGAGCCAAACTTCGGAACAACATAGAATAATTTAACAAGGATCATCGTCCTAAGTCCATCTTAGGAGTCATGCTTTAGGATTTAATTCGAGTCTTCGTACCGATTCATCCTATTTTCTTTATGATTCCTTGATTATCTATCAAGATTGCTTGATATTCATTTTGTGAATAACCTTTTTCTTCTTCTTCTTTCTTTCTTAATGAACAGAAATGGTTAGACCTGGCCGTCCCAGCACCGGTCATTCTATTGCTACTCCCCAAGATCGAGTATTTATGTCTGCCCAGCAGCTTCTTGATCTAGTAAAGAATGCTCAAGCAGCCGGTCCTAATCCGGAATCTACTCACCCTAAGTCTGGATTTGCACGTTTGTGCAACGATTATACCAATTTGGGTGGAAAGCCATTCAAAGGTTCTGAAACTATTATTGAAGTCCAGGCTTGGCTGAGAACGTGCGATCGAATCTTTTCTCGTATGAATCTTATTGATCTTCACCGAGTTCAGGTGGCCTCTAGTATGCTCCAAGAAAGAGCATTAGATTGGTATGAGCTTCTGATTTCTGAAATAAATGAAGCGGATCTTACTTGGGAGAAATTCCGGGAATGCTTCGAATTAAAATTTGTGCCAGAAGCTGAGAAGGTGACTTTGGCTCGCCTTTTCATTGACCTTGTTCAAGGTGAATCCTCTGTGACAGACTACGTCGCATCATTTGAATCACTTTCTAAATACGGGGTCGAGTATATAAACAACCCGTTGAAGAAAAACCAAAGATTTGTTTATGGCTTGAATAAAAATCTCAGGAAGCCATTACTTCAAAAGTTAGAAGTTTCTTTTGATCAACTCGTTGAT
Organism: Allium cepa; assembly: GCA_030765085.1. Lineage (NCBI taxonomy): Eukaryota > Viridiplantae > Streptophyta > Magnoliopsida > Asparagales > Amaryllidaceae > Allium > Allium cepa. The sequence continues at coordinate 52,182,497 of CM060930.1, read as the reverse complement.
ATCGCTCTTCGTCTTGAAGAGGCTGATAGGGAGAGTGATGTTGAAGTTGTGAGTGCTAAACCAAACTTCAACAACAAGAAAAGGCCTAATAAGTTTAGAGGTCCTTATCCCAACAATAAGAAAGGGAAGCAAGCCTCTCCGGCAGCTAAGACTCCTACTTCTAGTAGTGGGCAATGTTACAACTGTGGTTCTAAGGACCATTATGTGAACAAGTGTTCAAAGCCTCGTACTTGTCGCTATTGCAAAAGCCTGGATCATTATTTATCTTCTTGTCCCAAACTTCAAAATAGGAAGGAGGGAAAGCTTAATGTTTCTCAAGCCCCTGGCAACACATCTCGTGGTAAAGGTATTTCTCATTCTATCCTTTATGGCATTATTTTATTTCGTGATCATCCTATTCGAGTTCTTTTTGATACGGGTGCGTCCCATTCTTTTATTTCAAAAGAACTTGTTGATACTTTTTCTTTGGATGTTTTGTGTTTAATGACTTCTTTGAGAATTGCAAATCCGGTTGGTGGATCCGCAACAATTAGTTTATTGTGTAAAGATGTCGAGATTATTTTGTGTGATTTTTCTTTCCGAGCCGATTTGTATGTTATGCGCTACTTAGGCTTTGGAATGATTTTGGGAATGGATTGGCTTAACCGCTATAAAGCCCAAATCCTATGTCCTGAGCGGACTATTTATCTTCGACATCCTCAATCTATTAAGCAGATTTCAGTTGACCTTAAAGATTCGGATTCCAGCTTGGTCGCATCTTTATATTCTTTAAATCCTCATGATGACGATAATGATGATGAGGAAGATATTATTTCTCTTATTCACGTTGTTCGTGAATTTTCCGACATGTTTGAGCCCGTTTTAGGATTACCACCTAAGCGAGCAATTGAGTTCAGAATTAATCTCATCCCTTGGGCTCAACCTATTACTTGTCCTCTGTATCGTATGTCCAATAAAGAAAATGAGGAGATGCGCAAACAATTATCCGAATTAGAGACGAAGCAATTTATTCGCTCTAGTTCCTCGCCTTGGGGAGCTTCAGCTATTTTTGTGAAGAAATCTGATGGTACACTTAGGCTTTGCGTTGACTACCGCAAGCTTAATGATCTTACTATCAAGAATAAATATCCTTTACCTCGGATTGATGATTTATTTGATCAGCTAAGTGGTGCTAGAGTTTTTTCACGATTGGTCTTGGCTACCAGTTTTCATCAGCTTCGTATTGCAGAGGATAGCATTCCTCTGACATCATTCCGTACTCGTTATGGACCTTATGAATGGCTTGTAATGCCATTTGGTTTAACGAACGCCCGGCTTATTTTGTTGACCTTATGAATAGAGTTTTCAAAGACTTCCTCGATCGGTTTGTTCTCATCTTTATTGATGATATTCTTGTGTATTTAAAAACCGAGGAGGAGCATGAAAAACATCTTCGGGTTGTGTTGGAAACTCTTAGGAGCAATCAATTAAAAGCAAAATTTTGTAAATGCCACTTTTGGCAATCTTGTGTGAATTTTCTCGGTCATATTATTTCCGAATCCGGAATATCCGTGGATCCTTCAAAGATTGAAGCGATTCAAAATTGGAAGAGACCGGAGAGTGTGACGGAGATCCGTAGTTTTCTTGGATTGGCAGGTTACTACCGCCGTTTCATAAAGGACTTTTTCAAAATTTCCATGCCTCTTACTAGCTTGACAAAGAAGGGAGTTAAATACATTTGGTCGGACAAATGTGAAGCTTCTTTTCAGAAATTAAAAGAACTCCTTTCTGATGCTCCTATTCTTGTGATCCCCGAAGGAAACCAAAATTTTATTGTTTATACCGATGCTAGTCGCGTTGGTTTGGGAGCCGTTCTTATGCAAAGAAAACGTGTTATTGCTTATGCTTCTAGGCAATTGAAGCCATCCGAGACTAGATATGCCACTCATGATTTAGAGCTCGCGGCTATTGTTTTCGCCCTTCGTATTTGGCGTCATTATCTTTTGGGAGAAAAGTTTATTCTTTACACCGATCATAAATCTTCGAAGTATCTATTTTCTCAAAAGGAACTTAATTTGCGTCAACAACGTTCGCTTGAATTTTTTGCAGCATATGATCTTGATATTCTTTATACTCCCGGAAAGGGTAATCGTGTTGTCGATGCACTTAGTCATAAGCAACAAGCAGTTGTATCTATGATGATATCCAAATGGAATGATCTCGTAATTCTATCCACTTTTGAGATTCGAGATCGTGTTTCCGATTTATGTTCATCTCTTGTTTAATGTAGCCTTGAGGCTCATCCTTCTCTTTTAGACCGCATTCTTGAAGCTCAAAAGCTAGATCCTGAATTGGCTCTTCTTGGCCAAAATTTTAGGGATAAAATTGATATTGAAGGTTTGAAAGACTTTGATATTGATTCTCGTGGCGGTATTCGAAGTTTGGTAGACTTATCGTGCCAAATATTAGTGATCTTCGTAAAAATATTTTAGAAGATTCTCATCGTTCTAAATTTACCATTCGTCCCGGTAGTAGTAAAATGTACGCGGATATGAAGCGACTTTATTATTAGGAGGGAATGAAATCTGATATTGCTAACTTTGTTTAGTATTGCATGACTTGCCAACTTGTCAAGGCCGAACACCAAAGCCCTGGTGGGTTATTGCAACCTTTAGAAATTCCAATTTGGAAGTGGGATCAAATTTCCATGGATTTTATAGACGGCCTTCCCCGTTCTCGTTCGGGTCATGATAGCTTATGGGTGATAGTTGATAGACTCACTAAATCCGCCCATTTTATTCCCGTTCGGTCCAATCGAACCATTCCTCTCTTGGACAAACTTTTTATCAAAGAAATTGTTAAATTGCATGGAGTTCCTACTTCTATTGTTAGAGATCGTGATCCATTGTTTACTAGTGGATTTTGGAAGAGTCTTCAAAAAGCTTTGGGAACGAAGCTTAATTTTAGCACCGCTTATCATCCTCAGTCCGATGGACAAACCGGGCGTGTGAATCAAACTCTTGAAGATCTTCTTCGTGCATGTGTTCTTGATTTTGGTGGAAGTTGGGAAGACCATATTTCTCTTGTTGAGTTTTCCTATAATAATAGCTTCCAATCTAGTATTGGTATGGCACCTTTTGAGGCACTCTACGGAAGGCCATGCCGATCTCCTTCTTGTTGGCTTGAGGCCGGTGAGAAGCTGGTTTTAGGTCCAGATTTTATTCGTGATTCCATAGAAAAGATTGATCATATTCGTCATAAGATGAAAGAAGACCAGAGTAGACAAAAATCCTATGCCGATAACCGGAGAAGGAAATTAGAATTTGCTGTGGGAGATCTTGTGTTTATTCGTGTTTCACCTATGAAGGGTGTTGTACGTTTCAGTCGATCGGGAAAATTAGCACATCGATATATTTGTCCATTTCCCATCACCGAACGTATTGGTTCCGTGGCTTATCGCCTTTTATTACCGGCTCAGTTTTCTGCTATTCATGAGGTGTTTCACGTTTCTCAATAACGAAAATGCCTTTGGGATTCCGATTCTATTCTTAAGCCCGGTGTTGTGGAAGAAATTGAGGTTTCGCCTAATTTGACTTATGAGCAACATCCCATTCGTATTATTGCTTCGGAGATTAAATGCCTTCGAAATAAAGATGTCCATCTTGTGAAAGTTCAATGGTCCTCAAATCCTAAGGATTGCTCTTGGGAATCTAGAGAATTCATCGAGCGAACACATCTGAACTTACTTTCTCGTGCTCTTTGAGGTGAACTTCTTATTTCAAATTTCTTCTTTTGTGTTGATATGCTTTTACGGTTGTTACTTTTTGATTCATTTATTTCTTAAGAGTGCGAGGACGCAATTTCTTTAAGGAGGGGAGTCTGTAACAACCCGCATATTTTACGATTGAATATTTAAATATTTTAGTTTAATATTTTGTCGTTAGTCGGATTTTAGTCCGAAAAGTTACTTTTTTCATACGGTCGAATTAGGACTCGAAACCACTTCCATTGAGTTCAAAACGCCGTTTGCGATCTTTTTGAGTATAAACTTTGATATGTTTGGAGTTAGTAGAATTTTGCCACTTTTTTCACTTAGGGCTTTGGTTTGGGTTGAGTCCATTTACCCCACTTATTAGCTTAATCCCAACCCTCTCCTCTTCATTACTTCATTTCTAATTCCTAACATTCAAGCTTCAATGAAAATGGAGATTGGAATGGGAAATTAAAATTCAAAGCCCTAGTTTTCATTTGCAAATCAAGTTCTAGCTCCAAATCCAAAGAGAAGCTATTGGTAAGCATCATCTTCTTCTTCTCCAACTCATTCTCCCTTCAATTTCAGAAATTCTTAAACCTAACTTTGGGAATGTTCTTCTTTTGAGCTTAGGTTCAAGCTCATTTGGGTTGTGTTGAAGTGTGGTTGATTCTTCCTTTTCTTTCAAGCTTCTCCTTCCTTATTTTTGTGAAAAGGTGAGATTTTTGTCTCACATCTAAATCTATGATTATCTTTGATTGTTAGGTATGGATTCCTAACACTTATTCATGTGCATTTGATTTTGATTTGGATTGGTTTTGTGAATATTCCAATTTTTAGTGTTTTGGGTTCAAATCTTCAAAAATCATAGCTTTGTTGTTTGAACATGTTTTTGGTGATGCATCGAAGAGCCTATAGGGCTGGGTTGTCAATTGGCGTAAACCCTAGTGCCCGTTGCTAGTCCGATTGCAATTTGGAAGAGTTGCTCTTCATTTTAATAGGCTGAAAAACAGCCCCAGTGCCAGTCAGTCGACTGAACCCCTGCAATCAGTCGACTGGCTATAGAAAATTGGCACTTCTGGGGCTGTGTAGAAACAGAGAGTCTCTGTTTTTTGCAATCAGTCGACTGGCCCTTTGAGGTCAGTCGACTGATTGCAGGAAATGGAATTTTCGAGTTTCTGTTTTAGTCGACTGACTGTACAGAGCCAGTCGACTCACCTGCTCTTAAATGCCTATTATGCCTATTTTTGCCTATTTGGGTTGTGATTCCAATTTTTATCGATTCGTTTTGATTCCTAGTTGATGCTATCAATTATTTGACTTTGATGACTTCTAATATGGAATTTTTGAAAATATCCATTTTGATGGATTTGATATCGGTTTCTTTAGAATTAATTCACGTCTTCGTATGTGAATTTTTGTGATTGATTGTTTCTACAATCATTTTTGTGATTTGTCACTTTAAAAATATAAAGGTTTCGATACTAGTAGTAAATAGAAAAACTCTTTTATCAAAACGATTTCAACTCTATTTTCAATATTAAGCTTGTTTATAAAACCGTTTTCCAATCTACTAGCATATACAAATCTTTACCTCACTCGTATGAGAAATCTAACTAAACGGCTTAGTAAAACAAGTGGTATGAAACGCTTGCGTTTACTTCGTTGGTTAATTCTTGGACTTATTCGATTGAACCTCTTGTGACAATTTTCGAGTGGAGATCTACAATTTGTTCGTAAATATTTAAGTTAAGCTAGTGGTTATGGGACATGAAGCTAAGCTCATATATTTACTAGCTTAGTGTAATTGACACTTCTTGTGATCGATGATGATCATTTTTGTGATTTAGACTAGCAAATGTGTAATGTCTCTTTGTCTACGAGAGAGACTAAACCCCGTTTCTATGGAGCTTCGGCTCAAATTGGTGGGGTAGCGACCCATCGTCTTTGGACCGTTTTGTGGAGCGTCGGCTCAAAATTAATAGTTAGCAACCATGGAATAGCGTTTTATTTTGTGATACACGTGTTGGTGATTTTTCATGCTCCCGTTTTGTGATAGGCCTCCCCCTTTTTGTGATTTCTGGATTTCCATTGATGATTTCTGGAATTTTTGTGTTTCACCAATTTTTGTGATTTTCATTGATATGTGTTATCAATTTTTGTGTATTGGTGAATTTGTGTGTCGTTAACTTTTGTGATTGGCATTGATATTATTTTCAATATTTATAGTTTGGTGATTTTCTAAATAAGGAGTATGACATTCCCTTTTGATCTTTGAGAAGATTCTGGTGATATTGATTAATCTCTAGTTGATTTTCAATTACCTACTTATTACGGTATGGGGTTGTGGTTATCATATGTTTAGGTCATATCTCTTATCCTATATCATTTTAACTGATATTTATAGCTAGACTGATCCGTTTATTATTATTTTTATTAAATAATACTCGGGTCAGACCGAGATGTTACAGGTGCTTCTGCTTGACTTCACTTCTGGGATTATCATCCTGATTTTTGGCTAACTACTTAGATTAGTAGTTTTTGTTGTATACCTTTGAGTTATAGACTCCTTGACGTATACATATTCTTTTGCCTAGCACTTGTAACCATTCTTTTATGATATTGTGGATCTTGTTTGACCACTACTGTGATGTACACTTTCATGTGTTATATTCATATCTTTTTCCGCCTTTGTGATATGGATATCTGTGACTGATTTGTGTTATTTTTATTTCTGTATTTGTTTCCGAAGACATTATAGCCACTTTGTAGCAGCTTTGGGTTTGTATCCATATGTCAGACTTATGTTTGTAGTACTATCTGACATATCGGTGCTCGCTCAAAGCATCTTCGGCTTCTTTTGACGTCATTATCTTTTGGGAGAAAAGTTTGTTCTTTACACCGATCATAAATCTTTGAAGTATCTATTTTCTCAAAAGGAACTTAATTTGCGTCAACAACGTTGGCTCGAATTTCTTGCAGCATATGATCTTGATATTCTTTGTACTCCCGGAAAGGGTAATCGTGTTGCCGATGCACTTAGTCGTAAGCAACAAGCAGTTGTATCTATGATGATATCCGAATGGAATGATCTCGGAATTCTATCCACTTGTGAGATTCGAGATCGTGTTTTCGATTTATGTTCATCACTTGTTTAATGTAGCCTTTGGGCTCATCCTTCTCTTTTAGACCGCATTCTTGAAGCTCAAAAGCTAGATCCCGAATTGGCTCTTCTTGGCCAAAATTTTAGGGATAAAATTGATATTGAAGGTTTGAAAGACTTTGATATTGATTCTCGTGGCGGTATTCGAAGATTTGGTAGACTTATCGTGCCAAATATTAGTGATCTTCGTAAAAATATTTTAGAAGATTCTCATCGTTCTAAATTTACCATTCATCCCGGTAGTAGTAAAATGTTCGCGGATATGAAGCGACTTTATTATTGGGAGGGAATGAAATCTGATATTGCTAACTTTGTTAAGCGTTGCATGACTTGCCAACTTGTCAAGGCCGAACACCAAAGGCCCGGTGGGTTAATTGCAACCTTTAGAAATTCCAATTTGGAAGTGGGACCAAATTTCCATGGATTTTATAGACGGCCTTCCCCGTTCTCGTTCGAGTCATGATAGCTTATAGGTAATAGTTGATAGACTCACTAAATCCGCCCATTTTATTCCCGTTCGGTCCAATCGAAGTGTTCCTCTCTTGGCCAAACTTTTTATCAAGGAAATTGTTAAATTACATGGAGTTCCTACTTCTATTGTTAGTGATCGTGATCCATTGTTTACTAGTGGATTTTGGAAGAGTCTTCAAAAAGCTTTGGGAACGAAGCTTAATTTTAGCACCTCTTATCATCCTCAGTCCGGTGGACAAACCGAGCGTGTGAATCAAACTCTTGAAGATCTTCTTCATGCATGTGTTCTTGATTTTGGTGGAAGTTGGGAAGACCATATTTCTCTTGTTGAGTTTTTCTATAATAATAGCTTCCAATCTAGTATTGGTATGGCACCTTTTGAGGCACCCTATGGAAGGCCATGCCGATCTCCTTCTTGTTGGCTTGAGGCCAGTGAGAAGCTGGTTTTAGGTCCAGATTTTATTCGTGATTCCACAGAAAAGATTGATCTTATTCATCATAGGATGAAAGAAGAGCAGAGTAGACAAAAATCCTATGCCGATAACCGGAGAAGGAAATTAGAATTTTATGTGGGAGATCTTGTGTTTATTCGTGTTTCACCAATGAAGGGTGTTGTACGTTTTAGTCGATCGGGAAAATTAGCACCTCGATATATTGGTCCATTTCTCATCTCCGAACGTATTGGTTCCATGGCTTATCGCCTTGTATTACCTGCTCAGTTTTCTGCTATTCATGACGTGTTTCACGTTTCTCAATAACAGAAATGCCTTCGGGATTCCGATTCTATTCTTGAGCGCGGTGCTGTGGAAGAAATTGAGGTTTCGCCTAATTTGACTTATGAGCAATATCCCATTCGTATCATTGCTTCGGAGATTAAACGCCTTCGAAATAAAGATGTCCATCTTGTGAAAGTTCAATGGTCCTCAAATCCTAAGGATTGCTCTTGGGAATCTAGAGAATTCATCGAGCGAACACATCTGACCTTACTTTCTCATGCTCTTTGAGGTGAACTTCTTATTCCAAATTTCTTCTTTTGTGTTGATATGCTTTTATGGTTGTTACTTTTTCATTCATTTATTTCTTAAGACTGCGAGGACGCAATTTCTTTAAGGAGGGGAGTCTGTAACAACCCACATATTTTACGATTGAATATTTTAATATTTTGTCGTTAGTCGGATTTTAGTCTGAAAAGTTACTTTTTGCGTACGGTTGAAATAGGACTCGGAACCACTTCCATTGAGTTCAAAACGCCATTTGCGATCTTTTTGAGTACAAACTTTGATATGTTTGGAGTTAGTAGAATTTTGCCACTTTTTTCACTTAGGGCTTTGGGTTGGGTTGAGCCCATTTACCCCACTTTTTGTGTTTCACCAATTTTCGTGATTTTCATTGATATGTGTTATCAATTTTTGTGTATTGGTGAATTTGTGTGTCATTAACTTTTGTGATTGGCATTGATATTATTGTCAATATTTATAGTTTGGTGATTTGGTAAATAAGGAGTATGACATTCCCTTTTGATATTTGAGAAGATTCTGGTGATATTGATTAATCTCTAGTCGATTTTCAATTACCTACTTATCACGGTATGGGTTTGTGGTTATCATATGTTTAGGTCATATCTCTTATCCTATATCATTTTAACTAATTTTTGTATCTAGACTGATCCGTTTATTATTTTCTTATTAAATAATACTCGGGTCAGACCGAGATGTTACAGGTGCTTCTGCTTGACTTCACTTCTGGGATTATCATCCTGACTTTTGGCTAACTACATAGATTAGTAGTTTTTGTTGTATACCTTTGAGATATAGACTCCTTGATGTAAACATATTCTTTTGCCTAGCACTTGTAACCATTCTTTTGTGATATTGTGGATCTTGTTTGACCACTACTCTGATGTACACTTTCATGTGTTATATTCATATCTTTTTCCGCCTTTGTGATATGGATATCTGTGACTGATTTGTGTTATTTTTATTTCTATATTTGTTTTCGAAGTTATAGCCACTGTGTAGTAGCTTTGGGTTTGTATCGGTATGTCGGACTTATGTTTGTAGTACTATCTGACATATCGGTGCTCGCTCAAAGCAATTACACGGATGGTCGCTCCTCAACAGCCTTATTCTCCGTGCTAGTTGACGGCATTACCCCGGAGTGTCCTTGGATAGCGTGGGTATAGAGGTGGGGCTTCACAGTCGAGCTAAGGAACTTCCTATGCCACATGGATACGCCTCTGGAGGGACTCCCCGTGAACTTAACCAGCTCTCTGCCAACACAAGTCCGGATTACCTCTGTAACTAGGTAACTACTACATGAGTATGCCATCCCCTGCTGCCACCGACCTTTATCCAAGGTACTTCTAAACCAACAACCACAAAGTAATAAATTTGCAGCAACCACATAAGTTAAGTATCTGGGCTTTATACCATGATATCACTTTTATCCAGAAGGAAATGGACATAACCTAAAGGGCGCGACCCTCATAACTGTAATAACCCTGGTTTTTAGATTACCGATGAAAAAAAATTAAAATAGAAATTTTAAATTGAGATTTTATAAATATATAAATAAGTTGCAAATTTATTGCAAGTTAGAGAAGGCCAAATGGCTTTGTTTGTGTTAAAAATAACTAATTTACGTTATAACTTCTTTTTGGCTCAACAAAAAGGATTTTGTCATGAAGTGAAATGGCTTTCACGTGTACAGAGAGTGTTGGGTCTAGGCAATTGAACAATAAATGAAGTTGGAGTTAAATCTTGGCAAGCCTATAAATGATTCAGAGTCAGGTTGAACACTTCAAAGTGGTAGCACGTTTGAAATTGAGTGAATGGCCTTCACGTGTTAGGATAGGTCAATTTAAAAACAAACTTAAACACTCTACTACCGTCATTATTTTTAAATGCAAGCCACATCCTTTTTCATTCTTGTGCACATTTTCTCTTAAATGAAAATGTACAAAATTCCTGCCACCACATTTTTTGTTTTGAATAGTACATTTATTAAAAAAAAAACCATCATCATTCTGTTTTGTTTCATTACAGTAGCTTAGTAAGAGCATTAATGGCAGTTTAAAAATTCTAGCTCCAATTTGGTTTTGTTTGCATCAGAGAATTTGTGCGTGAGGGGTAAAGTTTCTACTAGTTCTAAAGCTTTGTAGAGACGTTGAACATAGCATAGTTACATAAAAGCATTGAAATGCTATGCATGCATAGATATAAACACGTTACGCCCAAAAGTAATAGGTCCAGGTCATTTTATTTTTTTTTGTCTATTTCATTACGTGCGTGCATGGAGGTATTGCCCAGGCCATCTTTTGTATTTCTTTACGTGCGTACAAGTAGTTATTGCTCGGGCTATCTTTTTTTATTTCATTATGTGCGTGCAAGTATGTTTTGCAAGTTACTAAGTCCAGGCCTTTCTTTTATTACGTGCGTGCAAGTATATATAGCACGTTACCAAGTCCAGGTTGTACCATATTTTATACATATATAAGTAGTGTAGACCAATTATTAATTTATTTTGAATCGGTGTTTTGTTTTGAACGTATTTTGTTGCCATTATTTTTGTAACGGGTTTTTACCCCGGTGTTTATATTTGAAGCGTGTTATTTTGATGAGATTTTAACGAATAAAACTGCTGTAGTTTTGACTTCAGTAACCGCCAATTTAAAGTGAGTTTTCAAGCGGTTATCTTGTGACCAAGAAAACGCGCAACGCTGATTTTGTATCCGTTTTTACGGTGTTTTGTGAAGCGCAATTTCCTTGTCGAAATTGCTATAGAAGTTGTTGTTTTAATCACGTGTTTTCAAATCGTTTTAAAATATAATTGTTTCCAAAAATTTCACAGTTTACGCTTTCAAAGGAATGAGGAATCGATTTAAACGCTTCAGCAAAATTAAGGACTATGAATCCTTATTTTTACTGATTCGATTAATTCCGGACTTGTCCATTTAAGAAGGAAAAAAATTATTTATATAAAATACACAATTTTGCACCTTAAAGGAAACGATGATGATATTTAAACTACTTAGCAAAAGTGCGGAATATAGAACCACGCTTTTACTAATTCGGTTAATTCCGGACTCGTTAATTGAAATGTTTTATGTGGAGTTGCTGTTTGAAAATTTTGATAATTTTGTTGGGCTTTCGAGTCACTATGTTGGACCTTCGGGTCAATTACCAGTACTAGGCCTTCGGGTCATTTGTTGGACCTTCGGGTCATTCGTGGGGAACCAAATATTATGCTGACAGTACTTGATAGGCTTCGGCCATTTGAGATGCACGTGCGACGTAGCTTAGACTCGCCATACGCTGGGATCGATCCATTTTATGCTGGTTTTTCTAGTTATCTTATTTTGATTCCTAGATTTTCGTGTATTACTGTTTTGAATTCAATTATGAACATGGGGAGATGATTTTGATTGTATTTAATGATATTTCTTCATTTAAACTATGTTGATTGTTATGCTGAATAGTCTCATTCGAGATTATGATTAACTTGTTTTAGTATTGTTTATTATGCACTTATTTCTAAGTTTGAATTAGACTGGTCCGTTTATTATTTTCTTTTAAATAATACTCGGGTCAGACCGAGTTATTTCAGGATAATCGCTATCTCTGATTCAGTTGCTGCTTCAGCTTTTGGGATTTCACTTCATCTTTTGTTAGGCTTCGGGGTGTTACTTTTGGTGTATTGACTCTCGTCTCATGTATGTTATGATAACTATACATATGTACATTTGGTTTATGAGAACCATCGAGTGTTGTAGCATATATCCAACTCACCTTCCGCTATGTATGATATTTCTGTTTTGTGTTATATTTATCTGTGTTGTTGCTATTATGAGTTGTTCTGAATTTTTAATAAGTCACTGCAATTTCGCTTTAGATTTGAATTGAATGTATATCATTGGGAGTAATTTAATAAATGAAAAAAAAATTACACAACTCATATCGATGTAATCAATATTCGTCTAAGGCATAACTCACGGATGGTCGCTTCTAACAAGCCTTATTCTTCGCAATAGCTGACGTTATTACCTTATAATAACCTTTGTTATTGTGAGCATAGAGGTGGGGCGTCACTGTTGGTATCAGAGCTGAGGTTCAGAATAAATCATAATAAACACGGAACAGAAGCAGAATGTAATATGTATTACAACTGTTCGAGGGTTTTATTCATGCCTTTCTAATCCATTCCTTCGTTGTTCTTAAACTTTTATCCACTCTAACATGTTGGAATATGTCTAGGAATAAATCTCATATTTTGATGCAGCAAGGCATATAGGAATTCAGAAGTTAAACCATATTAAATCATGCACGAGTCAAGGAGCTTCGGATTTAACTCGTAAGGCGTACACAAGTTTAAAACATGCATGCTTGATGAGTCGGTCACGAGATAGGGGGAGCATGAGACGGTGCCGATTTAACAAAGCTTGGAGGAGTTCCTGCTTGATGAGTCGTCCACAATTTAAAGTGATGAGTCGTTTCCGGTTTAAGAGTTTACAAGGGGGAGATAACATAGGTCGAGCAAAGTGGGCTTCGGAGATGTGTCGTTTACGACTTAGTATGAGTCGTTCCCGATTCAATGGAACACAGGAAGGGAAGGTGCGAGTTAATGCAGAAAGGATGAGTCGGGACCGAGCTAAGGGGCTACGACCTAAGATGAGTCGGCAAGGAGATAAGCTGTGTATCTTGAGTCGGTCGTGTTGAGACGAGTCATGTATATACTATATGAGTCGGTCTTGTATGAGTCGTATGTCGCGAGTTTTTAAGTCGGTATATAATTGAGTCGTGGGTTGCTGGGTTTGATGAGTCGGTTGCATTTTTTGAGTCGTGTATTGTTGGGGCTGTACATGTGTTGAGTCGTGTGACCCGCTGTGTCTTTAAGTCGTGCCTTGTTGAGTCGGCAGCGACTTATGTTGAGTCGGCCGAGATGAGTCGTATTTGTTGAGCCGGTGCCGACCTAGGAGTTGAGTGTTGTATGTTGTGTTGAGTTGTAATGCCTATAAATAGCGGGTGTGTTGTAAATTTTTGGGTTGTTGATTTTGGAATAAAATTCTCTTTTGTTAGCTTTGTGCTTTCATACCAATTGGTAGTTGAGTGTAATCTCCTATCTCCACTTACGTCGTTCGAGTGCGCTCGAATCCACGTTTGTTGAAGCCGATTCACGGAATCTAGTGCGCTAGATCAACGTGCGAAGAATCGTAGATCTTTGAACACGGTATAGTGCGCTATCAACGTGTTTGAGATAGCTAGAGTTCGGTATCTTTGGATCAACGAACTTGGGCATTTTTGGTATCTTCAACTCACCGATTGCTACAATCCATCGATTGAAGTTTTGTTTGATTAATCCGCTGCGTCAGTTTGGTATCAGAGCCATACTTAGCCAATCATAGCTAAGTTTGATTCTTGGAGCCAAGTTTTTGAAGTTTGAAGTAGTTCATCGTGTCATATTGGATTGCATCAAGTTTGGAGTGTTGGATCCATTTCATTTTGGATCAAAAGGAGCAAAGGTGTTTGAATTTGGTCTTGGGTTTTTGCGCGCCAAGGATTAAAGTGTGAAGGCCGTGTATACTTGGGAGTGGCCGTGCCTTGTTGTGTGCATTGAAGTGTTTGTAATGGGTAGCCGAGACAAGTTTGGACTGAGCCAAGTTAAGTCGTGAAGCCTTGCCGAGACAAGTGCGCCGAGTTAAGGTAGAGCCGTATATAAGCATAGCCGAGACATTGTTGGTTGTATTGTGTGAAGTTTTGTGAAGTTTTTAACCATGCCACCGAGGAGAGCTAACCGACATCAAAACGTTGAAGCTTTGTATCGTAGAGAAGAAGCCGAGCTTATGGAACAACGTATTAATGAAAAATTTGATGAAGGCATTGGTAAATTGGAGAGATTGATGAATGATTTGAATCAAAGAAGGAGATCACCAAACTCGAACCATGGAGGAAACCGAGTTTCGCCATCGGTTACGGAAGCGAGGAGGGTATCGCCACATTCTTGTAGAGATAGAAGAGAAACATCAATTTCATCACGAAGAGATCATCATGACTATGCACATGAAGAGAGAAGAAGTCAACGTGAATTTGACCATGAAGCATATAGAGATGAGGAGAGACATAGTCAAAGAAGCATGCATGAACAAAGGGATGACATTGGTCGAGATCGATGTAGGCGTACTTTTGATTTTGTTGAAGAGGGTGATAGAGCAAGTATTCATTATCGAGATCGAGACCAAGTTCGAAATTCTTACCGTGATGTGGAGGATGACCGTCGTTGGGAGTCGGGTATGAAAATGGAGATTCCGGAGTTTAAAGGCGGGATGGTTGCTGAGGAATTCTTAGATTGGTTGTCTAATGTGGAGGAAATCTTTGATTTCAAGGAGGTGCCGGAGAATCGAAGGGTGAAGTTAGTTGCTACAAGGCTGAGGGGGAGAGCATTGGCATGGTGGCAGCAAACTAAACTTACTCGAGAACGAATGGGGAAGTCAAAGATAGAATCTTGGGAGAAGATGAAAAAGTTGATGAGATCTACTTTCTTACCTTATAATTACCAGTCACTTATGTATCAGAGGTTGCAGAATCTGAGGCAGGGGACAAAGTCTGTTAGTGATTATGCTGATGAATTTTACCAACTCATTGCCAGGAATGATATCATGGAGACAGAAGAGCAGTTAACTGCTAGATTCGTTGGGGGTTTGAGAATGCAGATCCAGGATATGGTTAATATGTTTGATCCTAGATCCGTTGTAGAGGCACATCAGAAAGCGTTAGCTTGGGAGAAACAAGGAAGGCGTGGAGGTGGTGTGTTTACTAATTCCAATAACCAAGCAAGGGGTGTTGGCGGAAGTTCTAATACTCCTAAACCAGTTACCAAGCCAGTGGTGAAGGAGGCTGAGAAGGCAAGGGCTAGCAGTATTTTCAAATGTTATAATTGTCAGGAGTTGGGTCACAAAAGCAACGAATGTCCGAAGCCGAAGAAGAGAACCATGGTTGCAGAGGTTGAAGCAGATGATGGTGAGGAGGCAGAGTATTCAAATGTACCTTATGTTGAGGAGGAAGAAAAAGTGTCGGGTGATGAAGGTTGTAATCTTATGATGAGGAGAAGTTGTTTGACACCTAAGCAAGAGGAGGATTGTAGTTGGCTGAGAAGCAATATTTTTCAATCGACATGTACTATTCTGGGGAAAGTTTGCAAGTTCGTTATTGATGCGGGGAGTTGTGATAATATTATTTCTACAGAGGCAGTTAGGAAGTTGAATTTGAAGACCGAGAAGCATCCTAAACCATACAAGCTAGCATGGTTAAGGAAAGGAGGTGAAGTGAAAGTGTGTCGAAGAGCTTGTGTGAATTTTTCAATCGGAAAGAAGTACAAAGATGAAATCTGGTGTGATGTCGTAGATATGGATGTTTGTCACTTATTGTTGGGCAGACCATGGCAGTTTGATAGAGCAGTTCAGCATGACGGTCGTGCCAACAGTTACAGTTTCATGTTCGAGGGTACTAAAATCACTTTAGTTCCTAAGAGACAGCAGCAGAAGGAGAGCAAGCTAGAAGAGATTGAAGAATTGAAAACTCTGTTGACTTTGAAGGAGTTTGTTAAAGAAGTGGAGGAAGAACCGGAAGTGTTTTTGTTGATTGGGAGAGAGAGTAGTGAAGAAGTTGAGATTCCCGAAGAAGCAAAGCCAGTTTTGGAAGAGTTTGAAGATGTCTTTCCAGAGGAGTTGCCAAAGGAGTTACCACCACTTAGAGACATTCAACATCAGATTGATCTTGTTCCCGGAGCAGTGTTACCACACCGACCACATTACAGAATGAGTCCGAAGGAACATGAGGAGTTACGAAGGCAGGTGGAAGAATTACTTGAACAGGGTCGTATTCAGGAAAGTTTGAGTCCGTGTGCTGTACCTGCATTGTTAGTACCAAAGAAGGACGGAACTTGGAGAATGTGCACTGATAGTAGAGCTTTGAATAAGATCACTGTTCGTTACAGATTTCCTATGCCGAGGTTGGATGATTTGTTGGATCAGTTGAGTGGGGCAACTATATTCTCGAAAATTGATTTGAAGAGTGGTTATCATCAAATTCGTATCAGACCTGGAGACGAATGGAAGACAGCTTTCAAAACTAGAGAGGGGTTGTACGAATGGTTGGTTATGCCATTTGGTTTGTCTAATGCACCTAGTACATTCATGCGGATGATGAATCAAATTTTTAGACCATTCATTGGAAAGTTCGTCGTGGTGTATTTCGATGATATTTTGATTTATAGCAGGAGTACGGAGGAGCATGTTCTACATCTGAGGGAAGTGTTGCTTATTCTTCGTGAAGAACAATTTTATGCTGCTACAAAGAAATGTGTGTTTATGACACCTACTGTTTTATTCCTGGGTTATGTTGTTTCAGGGAAAGGTATTCAAGTTGACCAGAGCAAAGTTGAAGCAGTCAAGAATTGGCCACAGCCAAAGACAATTACAGAAGTGAGAAGTTTTCATGGGCTAGCGTCATTCTACCGAAGGTTCATACCACACTTCAGTAGCGTGATGGCTCCAGTGACTGATTGCATGAAGGGTAAACAGTTTGTGTGGTCAGAGGAAGCGGGGGTTGCCTTTGAAAGGATCAAGGAATTGTTGACGTCTGCACCAATTCTTGTTCTACCTAATTTTCAGTTGTTGTTTGAATTGCATACTGATGCTTCGAAGGTTGGTATTGGAGGAGTTCTGAGCCAGAATGGGAAGCCAGTTGCTTATTTCAGCGAAAAGTTGTCAGGGGCAAAGATGAGATACAGTACATACGATGTTGAGTTTTATGCTGTTGTTCAGACGGTTAAGCATTGGAGACATTACTTATTTCAGAAGGAATTTGTTCTGTACACTGATCACGAAGCTTTGAAACATTTACAGGGGCAAGATAAGATTTCTGCGAGACATGCGTCATGGATTGCTTATTTGCAGCAGTTTACTTTTGTCGTTAAACACAAATCAGGGGTGACGAATCGAGTAGCAGATGCTTTGAGTAGGAGGAGTCATTTACTAACGACAATGAAGATTGAAGTGACGGGGTTTGAAATGTTGCCAGAGATGCTTGAAGAAGATCCTTACTTTGTGAAATATGTTGAAAAAGTGAAGGATGGGATTGCCGATGAATTCATGTTGGTTGATGGTTTTCTGTTTAAAGGAAATCGTTTATGTATTCCGGATTGTAGTTTGAGGATGAAGATTGTGAAGGAATTACATGAAGAAGGGCATGTGGGCCGTGATCGTACTTTACAGTTGATTTCGCAATCTTACTTTTGGCCATCGATGAGAAAAGAAGTTGAGAGATTTGTGGAGCGATGTCATATTTGCCAAGTTTCAAAAGGGACAGCAACGAATGCAGGGTTGTATATGCCATTACCAGTACCATCTAAGCCATGGGTTGATATCAGCATGGATTTCGTTTTGGGTTTGCCGAGAACTCAAAGGGGAAATGATTCGATATTTGTTGTGGTGGACAGATTTTCGAAGATGGCACATTTTGTTGCTTGCAAGAAGACAGCAGATGCAGTTCGAGTAGCACAGTTATTTTTCAAGGAGATTTATAGACTTCATGGTTTACCAGAATCTATTGTTTCTGATAGAGATACTCGTTTTCTGAGTCACTTTTGGTTGAGTTTGTGGAAGATGGTAGGAACGAAACTGAAATTTATTAGTGCTTATCATCCGCAAACTGATGGGCAGACAGAAGTTGTTAATAGGTCATTGGGGAATTTGTTGCGTTGTCTTGTACAGGATAATTTGAGAAGTTGGGACATGAAGCTATGCCAGGCAGAATTTGCTCATAATCATGCAGTAAATCGAAGCACAGGATTCAGTCCGTTTCAGATTGTTTATTCAAATTTACCCAGGGGGCCGTTGGATTTAGCAGTTGTACCACAGTCAAAGAGAACAGTTAAACGAGCTACTGATTTTGTTGAAGAGCTGAATGAATGTCATAAAATCGTTCAGGAACGATTGGAGAAGTCGAATGAGAAGTATAAGAAGTCTGCAGATTTGAAACGTCGAAATGTTGAATTTAACGAAGGTGATTTGGTTTATGCTATATTGACAAAGGATCGTTTTCCAGTGGGTGCTTACAACAAGTTGAAAGCCAGAAAAATTGGTCCAGTGGAAGTTTTGAAGAAAATTAATGAGAATGCTTATCGATTAAAGCTACCAGATGATGTTTATACTTCTGATATTTTTAACGTTAAACATTTAATTCCGTATCATGGGGATGAACATTTTGATGAGAAAGAATTTGCAAATTCGAGGTCGAATTTTTCTCAACCTGGGAAGGATGATGCAGCAAGGCATATAGGAATTCAGAAGTTAAACCATATTAAATCATGCACGAGTCAAGGAGCTTCGGATTTAACTCGTAAGGCGTACACAAGTTTAAAACATGCATGCTTGATGAGTCGGTCACGAGATAGGGGGAGCATGAGACGGTGCCGATTTAACAAAGCTTGGAGGAGTTCCTGCTTGATGAGTCGTCCACAATTTAAAGTGATGAGTCGTTTCCGGTTTAAGAGTTTACAAGGGGGAGATAACATAGGTCGAGCAAAGTGGGCTTCGGAGATGTGTCGTTTACGACTTAGTATGAGTCGTTCCCGATTCAATGGAACACAGGAAGGGAAGGTGCGAGTTAATGCAGAAAGGATGAGTCGGGACCGAGCTAAGGGGCTACGACCTAAGATGAGTCGGCAAGGAGATAAGCTGTGTATCTTGAGTCGGTCGTGTTGAGACGAGTCATGTATATACTATATGAGTCGGTCTTGTATGAGTCGTATGTCGCGAGTTTTTAAGTCGGTATATAATTGAGTCGTGGGTTGCTGGGTTTGATGAGTCGGTTGCATTTTTTGAGTCGTGTATTGTTGGGGCTGTACATGTGTTGAGTCGTGTGACCCGCTGTGTCTTTAAGTCGTGCCTTGTTGAGTCGGCAGCGACTTATGTTGAGTCGGCCGAGATGAGTCGTATTTGTTGAGCCGGTGCCGACCTAGGAGTTGAGTGTTGTATGTTGTGTTGAGTTGTAATGCCTATAAATAGCGGGTGTGTTGTAAATTTTTGGGTTGTTGATTTTGGAATAAAATTCTCTTTTGTTAGCTTTGTGCTTTCATACCAATTGGTAGTTGAGTGTAATCTCCTATCTCCACTTACGTCGTTCGAGTGCGCTCGAATCCACGTTTGTTGAAGCCGATTCACGGAATCTAGTGCGCTAGATCAACGTGCGAAGAATCGTAGATCTTTGAACACGGTATAGTGCGCTATCAACGTGTTTGAGATAGCTAGAGTTCGGTATCTTTGGATCAACGAACTTGGGCATTTTTGGTATCTTCAACTCACCGATTGCTACAATCCATCGATTGAAGTTTTGTTTGATTAATCCGCTGCGTCATATTTCCATAGTATTCCATTTGTTAAATTCCTTTTCAATCTTGTATTGCTTTAACTAATCCTTATCTTCTCTTGTTCTCTCAGCCTATGGCTGGAAGAGGCAGAGAGAAGTGTTCTACTGCAGGTCCGTCTAGTGATTCTCATCCGAACGGAGTCTATATGTCAGTTGATTAGTTTATGGAGCTATTTCGGGGTACTCAGCCTCCTGTTGCTACTCCCACGGCTCCCACTCACAAGTCTGCCTTCGCCCACATGTGTAGTGACTATTCCCACCTAAGAGGTAAGCCTTTCAAAGGATCGGAAAGTGTACTGGAGGTTCAGACTTGGTTGCATGCTAGTGAGCGCAGATTTTCTCGGATGGATCTTTCAGATCATCATCGCGTTCTGGTGGCATCTAACATGTTGCAAGAACGTGTGCTTGATTGGTATGAGCTTTTGATTGCGGAAGTTGATGAGTCCTCTCTCTCGTGGAATCAGTTTTAGGAACGATTCGAACTTAAGTTCGTTCCAGAATCAGAAAAGGCCAATCTTGCTCGTAGTTTCCTTGATTTAAAACAAGGAAAGTCCTCTGTTTCTGATTATGTTGCATCTTTCGAGGCCTTTTCCAAATATGGAGTTGAGTTCATTAACACTCCGCATAGGAAGAATCTTAAATTTGTAGACAGTTTGAAGAAGTATTTGAAGAAAGTCCTTTTGCTTCAGCTTAAGCTCCCTTTTGAGGAACTTGTTCATTCGGCACTTTGCCTTGAAGCGGTCAAAAAGGAACGTGATAGTAGTGATGAGGTTGAGTTTCTAAGAACCCCAACAAGAAGAGGTTTTCATTTCATAAGCCTAATTCTTCTTCCAAGAAGAAGAAGAAGCAAGCTACCTCTAGTTCTCAGCCTAGTAGTGCACATTCTAATCAGAGGGTGTGCTATAATTGTGGTTCTCTGGATCATCTTCTCCGTAGTTGTCCTAGGCCTCGCATCTGCAGCTATTGCAAGAAGGAAGGTCATTGGGTTTCTGATTGTCCTACTGCACCTAAGGGTTTCAAATCTGGGAAGCTTAATGTTGCTAAAGCATTTGGTGATTCTTCTCAGGCCAAAGGTATTCCTCCTTCTGTTTTGGAAGGTTTTATTTTGTTTCATGGTCGTTCTATTAGAGTCCTTTTCGATACGGGTGCATCACATTCATTCGTGTCAAAGGAGCTTGCTGATGTTATTCCTTTGGATGTTGTTAGTCTATCCGACCTTTTGAGGATTGTGAATCTGTAACGACCCGTAAATTTTCGATAATTAAAATAGCTAATTTAATAAGTTTTTGTGATTTTAGTGTTAGAAAAAAATTATAAGTCGTTTGGAATAATAATAACTAGAATGAAATGCAACAAAATTTATCTAAGTTAATTATTTATGAATTGAATGAAATCCCAAATAAATTGAAATAAGGTGTAGCCAAAGGTAATTGAATGAATTTGTATTGTATAGGTAATTGTGACACGGGTTTGTAAATAATAAACTTATAAGTAATTAAAAGTTAACGGCGATAAGTATTTAAGTTACCTATTCATTTTGTTAGTCGAATTGAATTTGTAAACCAATTGCAATTGAAATGAAAGTTTATATATTAGTTGAGTGCATTATCTCTAACTGCAGTTAAATAATAATGTGGAATTCATTGGATGTAATATAGTAAATCGACTGATAATGAAATCTTATTTAAAAATCCAATATTGAAATCCGTCAAATATTGAAAAATTAAATTGTTTAAATTTAATATTTGGAATTTATTGAATTGATTGAATAATGGGAATTGAATAACTGTTTTAATGAAATAGTTGTTCTATAATTTGAATTTGTTAAATTTTATAAGTTCGTTTGAATATTTCAAAAGATAGCGATTTAAGAATAATCAAAATTGTTTAAATTTAATATTACAAATGTTGAATAATTAAATTCCGAATTTGATACGATTAATTTGATATTGAAATTTAATATATGAGAATAGAGTGAATAATTGAAATTTGATTTAATATGATTCAAATTGTTTTCCAAAGTGAATGTAAGTTATATTGGGATTAAAATAGAGTTAATAAGATTTTAAAAATTGGAATTTATTGGATAATTGAATAACGGGGTTAATATGATTAAAAAATGATTTGTAAAATTTTATTTTATCATATTGGAGTTAGAATGATGTTGTAGAACTTTTAAAATCGAATTAAAAGTAAATTTGTGAAAATTGAATATTTTAATATTTAATTATCGATTGGAAAATAGCCAAATTTCGAACAGTCTCAGAATTGGACGAAACTAGTTCCATTGGATCCGTAATAGTTAATTATTACCGGATTTCAATTTTCGTAGCAATCGGAGTTTTCGTTTGACCGTGGCGGCTCGAAATTGTTCTAATATTAATTTAACGAGTTAAAATAGTCATTTTTCAAACAGTCTCGGATTTCGACGAAACTAGTTTCATCGGATCCGTAATATGATATTATTGTAAGGTTCCAAATTTCGTGTCAATCAGATTTACCGTTTGTCCGTGGCGAGCCAAAACGCATAGAAATTCGTTTAAATCGATTTAATTCAAATTGATCGTTTATCGCTATAACTCTCACATACGATCAAATTAGCTTCCGAAACTTGTTCCATTGTGTCCGCAACGCGGGGTAAACCCTAGAAACGCTGGTCACCGCGCGTAAATCGGAGTTCGAAAATCCGGAATGAATAGAGTTCGTCGTTTCCTATAAATAGCCCCTTGTTCACAATTTTCAACAAAAAAATAAAAAAGAAACCCTAGTCGCCAGTGAATGCAGTCAATGGCCGAAAATTATCAAGTTTCTTCCCTTCAAATCTCTCAATCCATCAACAATTAGCGAAATCTTTCAACATGAAAGTTGTAGACGACAATGAGATCTAGTAATTCAACGGTTATGATCGTGTTTCGATGCACGAATCAACGGCAATTGCTCCTCAAAGTCGCGCACTTGTTCACGTCGTTCGAGAACACGGGGAGGCCGCGCGTAGCCGGCCTCTGGCCGAGGGTAGGTGGCGCGATATGCTTCGTGATGGTGGCTCCTGATCGTGATATCGACAATCGTGGAGGCCGTGATATGCAACCCTAGTTGGGCGTTGTTGGGTTTCTTTGCGTGTGGCCTTACCTGTACGCGTAAAGAAGAAGATACGTGAGCGGCTGTGATTTGCAAAGCATGGATGGACGGCTTGATGATGGGCTAGGTTTAAATATTAAATTAAAGTTGTAATTAATTATAAAAAATTTCGTGTTAACTTTAAACTATCATATCTTATTCTTACGAGGTCGGATTCGGACGAAACTTTTTGCGTTGGAATCGTATGGACGAGCTCTACGCTATGGAGCTGGATTGGAACCGTTTGGAGCTAGAGAAAATTTTGGGTTAAATCGAACGTCGTTCGATTTGATTTAAAATCGTAAAAATCAAGGTGAGTGTTTTATAACGCTCACACCGTACTAAATATCTTTATGCTAGTTAAATTTGACATTACGAAGTGTTATGATTTTATTTGTCGTTGTTTGATGAAATTTAATTGTCATATAGATTGTCATTTGAATTAACCGTTGAAATTAAATTGACAGATAAATTGAAATTAAAATTTAATTGCGATTAAATTACCTGACATTGATAACTATGAAATTGCTATGAATTGTATTGTCTATTGGATGATTTATTTCGATGGATGCTATTGGTGGATATTTAAATTTTTGGATGCTTATTTGCTTATATATAACCTGTTATGCATACATATGCCACTATGATTGATTTAAGTGATATATATATTCATCCCTGACATTCAATTGAAATAAATAACTACTTGGCCATAGGATAGAAAATTTTATACGGACACCGAATTGGCTAAACTAATAATTGTTGAAATCGTCGATTTGAAATTTATTTAAATGTTTTGATTTAAAGGTTATAAATAGAAATCGATTTATAGAAATCGAATTCATCAAAAAAATTGAGTTTGGAATGTTGAAATAAATTTTGGTTAAAGGAATTTTGTAAAATAATTAAGTTGAGACTTTGAAATTTGAAATTGGATATGATTGAATGTCGAAAATTGATTTGTTCAAAGATTTAACCTTAATTCGAGCTTTGAATATTACTAAGTAAAGTGATAAAAAAAAATGATATTTTGAAATCGAGTTTGGAATTGAATCATATTTGGAATTTGGATTTAAACTTGAATATTGTTGGAAATTTTTGTTAAGTGTTATAAATTGATATTTTGAGAAATCAAGCTCCAAATCGATATAAATTGAAATTGAATAAATTAAAGGTGAATGAAAAATTGAATTAATTCGAAGTAAAAAACTGACGTTGAATGAATTGAAATCGGCATTGAATCGGTAGAATAGAAATTGAAATTGATTTGAATTGAGAAGTTATAAATTGAAATGGATTGATTTTGAAGCTGTTTTATTTTGTTTTCCAAATTTCTCGGTTATATAAACCATTTTGAATACTTAAACTATTTTAATCTATTTTAAATCTACTTAACCCAATTTAAATTATTTTAAACTAAATTTATCTATTTCAAATCCATTTTAAGATTTTAAAGTATTTTAACTATTTTAATTATTTAAAACTACTTTTAAACTACTTAAAAATATTTTTCTAAAATCCTAAGCTGGTCAATAAGGTGAAATGTTTATATTTAAATCTTGAATTTAAATACGAATTGAGTTAAATGAAGTTGCAACCTAAACTGAAATTCGAAATGATTTTGAAAATGAAATGAGATATTGAGACGAAAAATGATTTTTGAAAGGAACCTTATATTTTGAATGGCTATGTCGATATTTGAAATGGATTTGATTTTGAAGCAAATATGATATTTTGATATCAATTATGAACCGATTTGAAATGTAAAAGAGCCAATGGTGTAATAATACGTAGTTATTAAAAAGACCGGGATCGGATATGGACATACTCTCTGTCGATACCGAAAACCACTTTAATAACTATTATGCGCGGAGTGTTGATCCAGAATGAAGTGGATGGTTTGGTGAACGCGTTGATTGAAGAAAGAGAACGATATTGGATGACCCCTGACATGACTAAAACAGGAGCCGCGCCGGGCCATTGAGGTTCGCCACCTCTAGCGAACACACTTCTTCGATACCATATCTATTACATTTGTGATGCGATTTGGGTGCACCCCTTGATTTGGGAGTGTTGTTTCGCGGTGTTGGGGTAGCTGCTGGCTATGCCCAACATCAGTCCGGATCACGCAACTACTAGTATACTAGTTGGTATCGCCTCATGTACATTGTCATACTGATTATCCTATTCGCGACCACTACGTTATGTTTTGCGTCATACCTATGGGGTACCCTCTGATAACCACCAGTTTACGGTGGGGCTTACGGTGCTGTATAGACTATGGCATTATAAAAATGTGTTAAGGGGGATTATGGTAACGCCTTAACGCTATTTTGATACTTTATATTACTGACAGGCATTATCTACTTAGCGTACATTACTACATAGTAGATAGTTTAACGGATCCTTAAGAGATGGAAAATCCCGTAACATCTCTTGAGTTATTGCACGCACGTTGACACTGGATATGAGATGTCAAACCCCATAACATCTCTGACGCCGTTACACTCATATTTATTTACGATTGATTTAACTTTCATAAGGATATTTTAGTCCTGACTCGAGTGTTTTGTATTCTCATTACGCTCGGGTCAGTCCTGAGTTTTTCAGATTTTTGAAGATCTATTCTGGAGGATGAAGACGAAGATTTGGTATACTATTACTATTATTACCCATGCATCATGCTATCTGCTGCATTATTTTAATTATTCTATTGTATATGTATAACTCTGATAAATGTTGTATAAATAATTGTCATAGTAAACAGCTTCATGAACTGTTTATTGGACTATTATAATTTATCGTTCCGCTGTGAGATTCTGTGTTGTTTCATTTCCTTTATTTCTCTTTCTTTTCTTTTCTTATTTACCCCAATAACCATCTGCCCTTTTGAATGGTTTGGAATCAACATGTGTTTTGCCTATGCACTTGGAGGGTGCAGCATGATAGGGGGTTCTCGCATTTGGTTTGGTAGCGAGCGGATGACTCTTACTCCTACATGTCCTGCGGGGTTGGTACAGTCGAGAGGCTGGCCGTAAAGGCAGAACACAGGTACAGCTATATGCTACGGTGGGCGTTACCCCACTGACGCAGTCCGTTACAGTTGGTATCAGAGCTTTGGTTTAGCGATAAACCTTGGCTCTAGTGGGGAATAACTCATTGAAATAAAGGTAAACTATATGAATGAGTTGCATGTATATGAGAGAGCGTACTTGTTATTTGATATAAAATGGTTTTATATTGTGTTAACTTTGTTCCGTTGAGTATTTATGAATTCTGGTCGTTACTTGGGACGCCAAGGCGTCGATAGGAATTTCTAAACACTCGAATAGGACAAACCAACACAATATCGTTTTGGAATATATTTTATATAAAAGAATTATTTGAATATTTATTCATTTTGATTGAATTGATTGTTAGGAGATGATAATATTAGATTATTATCGTTATTGTTTGATCAGTCAATATTTACAACAATTGATTCAATAACAATGGATTTAGGAAAATGAAATCTTGTAAACACAATTGATAATGAATATAAATGAATTTTAACTTGGATTTGGGAATTTAAATTCTGGTGTTTGAAATTGACTTACAAGGATTTGAAAAATATAATATGAGTATTATATGATAGTATAATTGAGTTGAAATTGTTTTCGAAGGATTTTTTTTGATAAGTGTTATATTCCCTACTCTTGACGCTAGAAAATGATTTCGGTGATGAGTGCACGCATCATCGGCATTTATTTTCGAGAGTCCGAGTGGGGAGACCACTAAATAGCTTGTCTAAACCATGTTTTGATTCAAATTTATTTTATTTTGTATTCTCTATAGTATGATTTGATATATAAATTATATAAGTATATATTATTTCAAAACCTGATTTGAAATGAAACCGGGATTGGAATTCTTTAGTCCTTTAATAATTAATTATTATTTTTTAAATGATTGAAATGAATTTAGACTTGAATCATTAAGGAACTTCTGAATTGTGAAATGAGAAATGAACCTAAGAGCTAAGTGAAAATATCAATTGAAGTAGAAATCCTTAGAATTAGGAAATTATGAACTTAAAATAAAATTGAAACTGTAAAACTCGCATAGTATTAAATTTCATTCTATAGCATAGAGATAACTTACCAAAATATTTAAGAAGTTCAAAAATGTTATATGAATTGTTAATTGGATAATATACAAGTATAGGTTTGAATAATGAAATATGCATTTAATTAATGGTTTGCAAATGTAAATAAAATTGTTAGTAAATAATTGGTATTTAAATTAACATTTAAAGGTGATTCACAATTATGTTAATATAAAATGGAAATACTATATGTGAACGTAAATGTGAAATTAAATTATAGTGAAATTTAGGTAATGACTTAAGAATTAATTAATTGAAAATTCAACTTTAAATGAAAAGAAGTGTATGTTGTTTAACTACATTCTATTTGCATAACTATAACTTACCTAATACTTAAAAGGTTTAAAATGCTAATAAGGATAAGTAGAGAAATAATATACCAGTGTGAGAATGAATAATAAAATGTGAAGATCTTTTGATAGTTGTAAATATAAAAGAAGTTTAAGCTGTAAAATGAATGATATATCTAAGTGAATGAATAAAATTTAAAATTAATGAAATATAAAATTGGTAAATGGAAACTAATTAAATTTGAATATAACTAAATGTCAATAAACTTGGAAGTGTATAAAATTAAAATTGACTTGGAAATGTATAATTGATTTAGTGTAGATTTTGGATGGATGTTAATGTTTGATATGCATTGGTTGTTAGATGGATGATAATTGATTAAGTAGAATTCATTAGTGTTAATGGAATTGAATAAATGGAATAAAATTTTAAAATAATTAAATTCAAATTTGAAGCAAAGTGAAATTAAATACAATTGAATTCAATTTAAATTGAAGCAAATTGACTTGAATTTAAAATGTGAATGAAACAAACTTGAATAAATCGAAAACAAATTAAATGTAAACCTATTGCATGGATGAATAAGAAAATAAATAACTTTGTGTTTATGATTGTTCTTTAGAAAATTTGAAGTTTGATGGTTTGTGCTTTGAAATAATAAAAGCAAATTTTGAAAAAAATCCAAAATTGTCCAATATATGCTGAAACGAAAACAGCCATAACTTTTAAATGGCTAAATGGAATTCAACGATCTTGGACTTTTCGGAAAGCTTAGAAACTATAGCACAACTTTTGTTTAGATAACTTGAGAAAATTGATTCGTCTACTAGGATAAAAACTTGAATGTACTCGCTGTCCTGCGTAAAAATAAGTAAAATCAGTAGTATACACCCTTAGTATTTTCGCCATAACTTTTGACTGGTTTTTCGGATTTTGATGATCTTGCACTTTCTGGAAATCTAAGAACTTAAGCTAAAACTTTTGTTTTAAGTTTTTTGTGTTTTGATGTCGTTTAGAAGGTCTAAAACGTGGGTGAACGTCGCCGACCTGCGCAATTCATTGCCCAGGCTTAGGCGTATCCTCTGAGTAAAACGGCCATAGTTTTTGAACGTATGGTCCGAATTCGATGATTTTGGACATTCCGGAAAGCCTGAAATGAATGTCACAAATTTTTTTTAGATTCTGTCGTCGAATTTTGTCGTTTAGGTGACCTAAAACTAAGATTTGTTTGTTGTTCTGAAATTGGAATCTCAGTTTTGAAGCTAAATATGTTATATATATGTTGTGTAGGCTAAGTATATCGATCTATCTTTATATGCATGGTTCTAACTTAGTTATTGAGTGTTTAGTAGGTGTGGATTGCGCTTGCTTCGCATTTGGAGCTCGCTTTCGCGCTATATTAGCCGTATATGCTCGCTAATAATATATAAGGTACATATCTCGGATTACATACCGTACTTTTACACTTTTTTCCCTGCGGGATGCCTCATCACTTGATGAGATGTATATTTGTGATATATATACTGTCGTTTTTTTTTCCGATCGAGCCGCGCAAAGGAGACTCTGCCGAAATTTTCCGTAAAATCCGGGCGTTAGAAAAATTTTCAAGTTTTAAAAAAGTTTTATAACTTGTTTTGATGACTAACTTTTAAAGTTAGAAAGCCATTCAGAGTAACTTAGTGGAAGCGTAGTTATGACTTTATAAATGGAATTTCATTGTTTTATAAGTGGATAATTTTGAATAAAATATATCAAATGTTGAATTCTTTACTTAATTCCTTTTCTCTTCTTTTTCCTTTTCAGGGACGAAAAGTTTTGAGTGGGGGAGTGTAACGACCCGTAAATTTTCGATAATTAAAATAGCTAATTTAATAAGTTTTTGTGATTTTAGTGTTTGAAAAAAATTATAAGTCATTTGGAATAACAATAACTAGAATGAAATGCAACAAAATTTATCTAAGTTAATTATTTATGAATTGAATGAAATCCCAAATAAATTGAAATAAGGTGTAGCCAAAGGTAATTGAATGAATTTGTATTGTATAGGTAATTGTGACACGGGTTTGTAAATAATAAACTTATAAGTAATTAAAAGTTAACGGCGATAAGTATTTAAGTTACCTATTCATTTTGTTAGTCGAATTGAATTTGTAAACCAATTGCAATTGAAATGAAAGTTTATATATTAGTTGAGTGCATTATCTCTAACTGCAGTTAAATAATAATGTGGAATTCATTGGATGTAATATAATAAATCGACTGATAATGAAATCTTATTTAAAAATCCAATATTGAAATCCGTCAAATATTGAAAAATTAAATTGTTTAAATTTAATATGTGGAATTTATTGAATTTATTGAATAATGGGAATTGAATAACTGTTTTAATGAAATGGTTGTTCTATAATTTGAATTTGTTAAATTTTATAAGTTCGTTTGAATATTTCAAAAGATAGCGATTTAAGAATAATCAAATTTGTTTAAATTTAATATTACAAATGTTGAATAATTAAATTCCGAATTTGATACGATTAATTTGATATTGAAATTTAATATATGAGAATAGAGTGAATAATTAAAATTTGATTTAATATGATTCAAATTGTTTTCCAAAGTGAATGTAAGTTATATTGGGATTAAAATAGAGTTAATAAGATTTCAAAAATTGGAATTTATCGGATAATTGAATAACGGGGTTAATATGATTAAAAAATGATTTGTAAAATTTTATTTTATCATATTGGAGTTAGAATGATGTTGTAGAACTTTTAAAATCAAATTAAAAGTAAATTTGTGAAAATTGAATATTTTAATATTTAATTATCGATTGGAAAATAGCCAAATTTTGAACAGTCTCAGAATTGGATGAAACTAGTTCCATTGGATCCGTAATAGTTAATTATTACCGGATTTCAATTTCGTAGCAATCGGAGTTTTCGTTCGACCGTGGCAGCTCGAAACGCATCGAAATTGTTTTAATATTAATTTAACGAGTTAAAATAGTCATTTTTCAAACAGTCTCGGATTTCGACGAAACCAATTTCATCGGATCCGTAATATGATATTATTGTAAGGTTCCAAATTTCGTGTCAATCGGATTTACGTTTGTCCGGGGCGAGCCAAAACGCATAGAAATTCGTTTAAATCGATTTAATTCAAATTGATCGTTTATCGCTATAACTCTCACATACGATCGAATTAGCTTCCGAAACTTGTTCCATTGTGTCCGGAACGCGGGGTAAACCCTAGAAACGCCGGTCACCGTGCTTAAATCGAAGTTCGAAAATCCGGAATGAATAGAGTTCGTCGTTTCCTATAAATAGCCCCTTGTTCACAATTTTCAACAAAAAAATAAAAAAGAAACCCTAGCCGCCAGTGAATGCAGTCAATGGCCGAAAATTATCAATTTTGTTCCCTTCAAATCTCTCAATCCATCAACAATTAGCGAAATCTTTCAACATGAAAGTTGTAGACAACAATGAGATTTAGTAATTCAACGGTTATGATCGTGTTTCGATGCACGAATCAAGGGCAATTGCTCCACAAAGTCGCGCACTTGTTCACGTCGTTCGAGAACACGGGGAGGCCGCGCGTAGCCGGTCTCTGGCCGAGGGTAGGTGGCGCGATGTGCTTCATGATGGTGGCTCCTGATCGTGATATCGACAATCGTGGAGGCCGCGATATGCAACCCTAGTTGATCGTTGTTGGGTTTCTTTGCGTGCAGCCTTACCTGTACGCGTGAAGAAGAAGATACGTGAGCGGCTGTGATTTGCAAAGCATGGATGGACGGCTTGATGATGGGCTAGGTTTAAATATTAAATCAAAGTTGTAATTAATTATAAAAAAATTCGTGTTAACTTTAAACTATCATATCTTATTCATACGAGGTCGGATTCGGATGAAACATTTTGCGTCGGAATCGTATGGACGAGCTCTACGCTATGGAGCTGGATTGGAACCGTTTGGAGCTAGAGAAAATTTTGGGTTAAATCGAACGTCGTTCGATTTGATTTAAAATCGTAAAAATCAAGGTGGGTGTTTTATAACGCTCACACCGTACTAAATATCTTTATGCTAGTTAAAATTGACATTATGAAGTGTTATGATTTTATTTGTCGTTGTTTGATGAAATTTAATTGTCATATAGATTGTCATTTGAATTAACCGTTGAAATTAAATTGACAGATAAATTGAAATTAAAATTTAATTGCGATTAAATTACCTGACATTGATAACTATGAAATTGCTATGAATTGTATTGTCTATTGAATGATTTATTTCGATGGATGCTATTGGTTGATATTTCAATGTTTGGATGCTTATTTGCTTATATATAACCTGTTATGCATACATATGCCACTATGATTGATTTAAGTGATATATATATTCATCCCTGACATTCAATTGAAATAAATAACTACTTGGCCATAGGATAAAAAAATTTATACGGACACCGAATTGGCTAAACTAATAATTGTTGAAATCGTCGATTTGAAATTTATTTAAATGTTTTGATTTAAAGGTTATAAATAGAAATCGATTTATAGAAATTGAATTCATCAAAAAAATTGAGTTTGGAATGTTGAAATAAATTTTGGTTAAAGGAATTTTGTTAAATAATTAAGTTGAGACTTTGAAATTTGAAATTGGATATGATTGAATGTCGAAAATTGATTTGTTTAAAGATTTAACCTTAATTCGAGCTTTGAATATTACTAAGTAAAAGTGATAAAAAAATGATATTTTGAAATCGAGTTTGGAATTGAATCATATTTGGAATTTGGATTTAAACTTGAATATTGTTGGAAATTTTTGTTAAATGTTATAAATTGATATTTTGAGAAATCAAGCTCCAAATCGATATAAATTGAAATTGAATAAATTAAAGGTGAATGAAAAATTGAATTAATTCGAAGTAAAAAACTGACGTTGATTGAATTGAAATCGACATTGAATCGGTAGAATGGAAATGGAAATTGATTTGAATTGGGAAGTTATAAATTGAAATGGATTGATTTTGAAGCTGTTTTATTTTGTTTTCCAAATTTCTCGGTTATATAAACCATTTTGAATACTTAAACTATTTTAATTTATTTTAAATCTACTTAACCCAATTTAAATTATTTTAAACTAAATTTATCTATTTCAAATCCATTTTAGGATTTTAAAGTATTTTAACTATTTTAATTATTTAAAACTACTTTTAAACTACTTAAAACTATTTTTCTAAAATCCTAAGCTGGTCAATAAGGTGAAATGTTTATATTTAAATCTTGAATTTAAATACGAATTGAGTTAAATGAAGTTGCAACCTAAACTAAAATTCGAAATGATTTTGAAAATGAAATGAGATATTGAGACGAAAAATGATTTTTGAAAGGAACCTTATATTTTGAATGGCTATGTCGATATTTGAAATGGATTTGATTTTGAAGCAAATATGATATTTTGATATCAATTATGAACCGATTTGAAATGTAAAAGAGCCAACGGTGTAATAATACGTAGTTATTAAAGAGACCGCGATCGGATATGGACATACTCTCTGTCGATACCGAAAACCACTTTAATAACAATTATGCGTGGAGTGTTGATCCAGAATGAAGTGGATGGTTTGGTGAACGCGTTGATTGAAGAAAGAGAACGATATTGGATGACCCCTGACATGACTAAAACAGAAGCCGCGTCGGGCCATTGAGGTTCGCCACCTCTAGCGGACACACTTCTTCGATACCATATCTATTACATTTGTGATGCGATTTGGGTGCACCCCTTGATTTGGGAGTGTTGTTTCGCGGTGTTGGGGTAGCTGTTGGCTATGCCCAACATCAGTTCGGATCACGCAACTACTAGTATCCTAGTTGGTATCGCCTCATGTACCTTGTCATACTGATTATCCTATTCGCGACCACTACGTTATGTTTTGTGTCATACCTATGGGGTACCCTCTGATAACCACCAGTTTACGGTGGGGCTTACGGTGCTGTATAGACTATGGCATTATAAAAATGTGTTAAGGGGGATTATGGTAACGCCTTAACGCTATTTTGATACTTTATATTACTGACAGGCATTATCTACTTAGCGTACATTACTACATAGTAGATAGTTTAACGGATCCTTAAGAGATGGAAAATCCCGTAACATCTCTTGAGTTATTGCACGCACGTTGACACTGGATATGAGATGTCAAACCCCGTAAACATCTCTGACACCGTTACACTCATATTTATTTACGATTAATTTAACTTTCATAAGGATATTTTAGTCCTGACTCGAGTGTATTGTCTTCTCATTACGCTCGGGTCAGTCCTGAGTTTTTCAGATTTTTGAAGATCTATTCTGGAGGATGAAGACGAAGATTTGGTATACTATTACTATTATTACCCATGCATCATGCTATCTGCTGCATTATTTTAATTGTTCTGTTGTATATGTATAACTCTGATAAATGTTGTATAAATAATTGTCAAAGTATAGTAAACAGCTTCATGAACTGTTTATTGGACTATTATAATTTATCGTTCTGCTGTGAGATTCTGTGTTGTTTCATTTCCTTTATTTCTCTTTCTTTTCTTTTCTTATTTACCCCAATAACCATCTGCCCTTTTGAATGGTTTGGAATCGACATGTGTATTTGATCGTCGGTTTAAACTGTCCAAAAAGGCGGGTCGTTACAGAATCCTATTGGAGGATCCTCCACTCTTGGTTTGTTATGTGTTGATGTTGAGATTATTCTATGTGGTTTTTCCTTTCGTGCGAATCTGCATGTTATGGATCATCTTGGTTTTGATATGATTTTGGGAATGGATTGGCTCGTCCGTTATGAAGTTCAAATCCTATGTCCCAAAAGAACTTTATATCTCAAGCATCCCAATGCTATCGAGCAGTTATTTATTATGTTTCGAGACATGGACCATGCTTCGAATGCTCTCATTTCTTCCTTCGAATCGAAGGATGTCATAGCTAATATTCCGGTTGTTTGTGACTTTTCTGATGTCTTCGAGCCTATTTCGAGCTTGCCGCCGAAGAGGCCAACTGAGTTCCATAGTGATCTTATCTCTGGTGCTCACCCTGTCAGTCGTCCTCCCACGAGGATGTCTGCTAAGGAAAATGATGAACTCAAGGAACATTTATTTGAATTCGAAGCCAAGCAATTTATTCGTTCTAGCTCATCTCCTTGGAGCGCCGCCGTTGTCTTTGTTAAGAAGCCAGATGGTACTCTTAGGCTTTGCATTGATTATCGCAAGCGCAACGAGCTCACTATCAAAAATAGGTATCCATTACCTAGGATCGACGACATGTTCAATCAATTAAGTGGTGCTAAGCTTCTCTCCCAACTTGATCTTGCTACCGGTTTTCATCAGTTATGAGTTGCGGAAGATAGCATCCCCCTTACTGCATTCCGCACTCGTTATGGTTCTTACGAATGGCTTGTTATGCCATTCGGTTTGACGAACGCTCCAGCGCATTTTGTTGATCTTATGAATCGGATATTCCGAGAATATCTCGATAAGTTCGTCTTGGTTTTCATATATGATATTCTTATTTATTTCAAATCTGAAGCCGGTCATATTTAGCATTTGGAGATTGTTTTGAGCACTCTTTGTCAGCATCAGCTTAATGCCAAATTCTCCAAGTGTCACTTCTGGGAGAATAAGGTGAAGTTTTACGGTCATATTGTTTCTTCCGATGGTATCCCTGTCGATCCTTCCAAGATCGAATCTATTCAGAATTGGAAGAGGCCCGAGACCGTTACTGAGATCCGTAGTTTCCTTGGATTGGCGGGATATTATCGTTGGTTCATTAAGGACTTTTCTCGTATTGCCTTACCGCTTACCACTCTCATGAGAAAAGCTATTTATTTTATTTTGTCTGATAAGTATTAGTTTTCTTGCATGAAGTTAAAAGATCTCCTTACTGATGCTCCTATCTTAGTGGTTCCCGAAGGGAATCATGATCTGGTTGTTTATACCGATGCCAGTGGTGATGGACTCGGTGCTATTCTCATGCAAAAGGATAGAGTACTTGCCTATGCTTCTAGAAAACCAAAGCCTAACGAGATTCGTTATGCTACCCATGATTTGGAGTTAGCCGCTACAGTCTTTGCTCTAAAGATTTGGGGATATTATTTATTGGGTGAGCATTTAGTTATCTTCACTGACCACAAATCTTTGAAATACCTCTTCACTCAAAAGGAACTTAACATGAGGCAACAGCGTTGGCTCGAATTTCTTACTTCATATGATTTCGATATTCAGTATACCCCTGGTAAGGGTAATCGAGTTGCTGATGCGCTTAGTCACAATCATCAAGTTGTTGTTTCCATGAAGCTAGCAGAGTGGAATATATTGGAAGCTTTATCTCATTGTGATATTAGAGACCGTCCTTCAGTTTCTGATTCTCCCATGCTTTTATTTAGCATGGGAGCTCGTCCTAGTTTGTTGGATCGTATTGCCGATGCCCAGAAGTAAGATCCAGATCTCTCTTATCTTATTCAGAGTTATATATCGAAACCCCAAAGTGATGATCTAAAGGATTTCGATATTGATATTCATGGTTGTATTAGGAATAAGGTAAGGTTGATCGTGCCTAATGTTCCTAATCTTAGAAATGACATTCTTGAGGACTGTCATTGTTCTAAGTATAATATCCATCCAGGCAGTAGTAAGATGTATGCCGACATGAAACGCTTATACTTTTGGGAGGGTATGAAGCGAGATGTTGCCAGTTATGTGAGTCGTTGCATGACTTGTCAACTTATAAAAGCGGAACACCAATGCCCTTGTGGTCTTTTGCAGCCTCTTGAGATTCCATTATGGAAATGGGATCAGATTTCTATGGACTTCATTGATAGTCTACCTCGTTCGAGGTCGGGCCATACTGGTGTTTGGGTGATTGTTGACCGATTGACCAAATCAGCCCATTTTATTCCTATCAAGTCCAATCGGACTGCTCCTTTGTTGGCTAAGCTTTTTATTAAAGAAGTCGTTCGACTTCATGGTGTTCCTAGTTCCATTGTTAGTGATAGAGATCCTCTTTTCACTAGTGGTTTCTGGCAGAGCCTTCAGAAAGCTTTGGGTACTAAGCTCAGTCTCAGTATAGCTTATCATCCATAGTCTGATGGTCAGACTGAAAGGGTGAATCAAGTCTTAGAAGATCTCCTTCGAGCTTGTATTCTTGACTTTGGAGGTAGTTGGGAAGACCACTTATCTCTTATTGAGTTTTCTTATAACAACAGTTCCCAATCCAGTATCGGTATGGCTCCTTTCGAAGCCCTTTACGGAAGGTCGTGTCGATCACCATCTTGTTGGTTGGAATCTGGGGAAAAGTTAGTTCTCGGCCCCGATTATATTCGTGAATCTTCTGAGAAGATTGATATTATTAGACATAGAATGAAAGAGGCTCAGAATAGGCAGAAATCTTATGCCAATCATCGTAGGAAGCCTTTGGAATTTTCTGTGGGCGATCGCGTGTTTATTCGTGTTTCTCCGATGAAGGGAGTGGTGCATTTTAGTAGCTCTGGGAAATTGGCTCCTCGATATGTTGGACTATTTCCTATTACGGAATGCATTGGCCCTGTTGCTTATCGTGTATCGCTACCTATTCAGTTTTCGAGAATTCATGGCGTATTTCATGTATCCCAGCTTCGTCGATGCCTTCGAGATTCGAATTCTATCATTGATCCTCATGTGTTGCAAGATCTTAAGATCTCACCCGACTTATGTATGGTGCAAAATCCTGTTTGTGTACTAGCTTCGGAGGTTAAACGCCTTCGGAATAAAGATGTCCCGCTTATGAAAATTCAATGGTCCACAAACCCCAAAGATTGCACCTGGGAAACCAAAGAATTCATCGAGTATTCTTATCCTGGTTTTCTCTCCTCTTCGGGTGGGGGTGAGCATCCTTAATTCATCTTTTCTATTTAAATCTTTGTTGTAATGAATAATTTTTGTTATAAACAACTTCTAGTATGAAAATTGCGGGACGCAATTTTTATATGGGGGAGTCTGTAACAAACCTGGTCTTTGGACTACCGACGAAAAAAAAATTAAAATAGAAATTTTGAATTGAGATTTGATCAATATATAAATTGCAAATTTATTGCAAGTCAGAGAAGGCCAAATGGCTTTGTTTGTGTTGAAAATAACTAATTCAAGTTATAACTTCTTTTTGGCACAATAAAAAGGATTTGTCATGAAACGCAAGTGCCTTTCACGTGTACAGAGAGTGTTGGGTCTAGGCAATTGAATAATAAATGAAGTTGGAGTTAAATCTTGGCAAGCCTGTAAATGATTCAAAGTCAGGTTGAACACTTCAAAGTGGTAGCACGTTTCAAATTGAGTGAATGGCCTTCACGTGTGAGGATGGGTCAATTTAAAAACAAACTTGAACACTCTACTACCGTCATTATTTTTAAATGCAAGCCACGTCCTTTTTCATTCTTGTGCACGTTCTCTCTTAAATGCAAATGTACAAAATTCTTGCCAGCCACATTTTTGTTTTGAATAGTACACTTATTGAAGATGAAAAAAACCATCATTCTGTTTTGTTTCATTACAGTAGCTCGGTAAGAGCATTGATGGAAGTTTAAAAATTCTAACTCCAATTTGGTTTTGTTTGCATCAGAGAATTTGTGCGTGAGGGGTAAAGTTTCTACTAGTTCTAAATTTTTGTAGAGACCAAAGCTTGGACCTTGGTTGCTAATTGGTTCTGAAATAAATTATAGGTGAGTGAAAACTCACACTTCTAACTATGACTCTAGCTGCGTTTTTGAATATGTTGTTCTGTTATTTATATTGGTTTGCAACTTTTTGTTAGTTAAGTTGTTTATGTGTTTTTATGTGTACACTTGTAATAAAAAGGACCATAACAGTACGTTGCATGCACTAGATTTAAGAAGTCCACGTTTTATACATATATGAATGTATGAAAGCAAGCACACCCAGTTTTCGTGAATCCTAGCATGTAAGCACGGATCACTTCATGTTTATATTTTGCAAAATTTTTGTTTAATACATCCCCAGTTGTTTGGTATACACGTGTATATGAAGTGTAATTAGGTGTGACTAAATTCAAGCTCAGGAAAAATGAAGCACAGATCTTAAAACTTTCGAGTGCAATATATATGGGTTAGCTTTCATTTTTTCTGTATGCATTTGTACATGTTTCACGCCACATATTAAAGTGGCACTTTTGTAATTTGCACGTGCTAGGCTTCATTTATAAATAATTTCGCTAGCACATATTTTGAGTAAATTGGTTTGAAAAAAAATATGTACGCATATGAATATATTCACGTCTTTGTTAATAAGAGCCAGTCTTCATTTCTTTTGAGTTGAAAAATTATGTGTATTAAATACACTAGAGTACGCACGTTGAACATAGCATAGTTACATAAAAGCATTGAAATGCTATGCATGCATAGATATAAACACGTTACGCCCAAAAGTAATAGGTCCAGGTCATTTTATTTTTTTTGTCTATTTCATTACGTGCGTGCATGGAGGTATTGCCCAGACAATCTTTAGTATTTCTTTACGTGCGAACAAGTAGTTATTGCTCAGGCTATCTTTTTTTATTTCATTATGTGCGTGCAAGTATGTTTTGCACGTTACTAAGTCCAGGCCTTTCTTTTATTACGTGCGTGCAAGTATATATAGCACGTTACCAAGTCCAGGTTGTACCATATTTTATACATATATAAGTAGTGTAGACCAATTATTAATTTATTTTGAACCGGTGTTTCGTTTTGAACGTATTTTGTTGCTAGTATTTTATAACGGGTTTTTATGCCGGTGTTTATATTTGAAGCGTGTTATTTTGATGAGATTTTAACGAATAAAACTACTGTAGTTTTGACTTCGGTAACCGCCAATTTAAAGTGAGTTTTCAAGCTGCTTATCTTGTAACTAAGAAAACCCGCAACGCTGATTTTATATCTGTTTTAACGGTGTTTTGTGAAGCGCAATTTCCTTGTCGAAATTGCTATAGAAGTTGCTGTTTTAATCACGTGTTTTTTCAAATCATTTTAAAATATAATTGTTTCAAAAAAATTCACATTTTACGCTTTCAAAGGAATAAGGAATCGATTTAAACGCTTCAGCAAAATTAAGGACTATGAACCATTATTTTTACTGATTCGATTAATTCCTGTAACGACCCATAATTTCTATTAATTAAAATTCGTATATTTAATTGATTTTAAATATTAATAAGTAGAATTCGTAAGTCGAATAAATTTATTTTTCGAATATAAGGATTTAATTTCATAATTAAATCGATAATTTAATATTTGGAAATTCAAAAATAATTGGAAATTGGGTTTAATATGATTGAAATTGATTTGTAAAATTTTATTTAATCATGTTGGTGTTAGAATGATGTTACAGAACTTTTAAAATTGAATTAAAAGTTAATTTGTGAAAATTGAATATTTTAATATTTAATTGACGACTAAAAATAGTCATTTTTCAAACAGTCTCGCATTTCGACGAAACAAGTTTCATCGGATCCGTAATGTGATATTATTGTAAGGTTTCAAATTTAGTGTCAATCGGATTTACGGTTTGTCCTGGGCGAGCCAAAACGCATAGAAATTAGCTTAATCGGTTAAATTTAAATTTGATCATTTATTTCCGTAACTCGCACATATGATCGAATTGGCCTCCGAAACACGTTCCATTATGTCTGGAACGTGGGGTAAACCCTTGAAACGCCAGTCACCGCACGAGATTTGGAGTCCGGAAAATTTAGAGTGAATAGTAATTTGGAATTTTTCTATAAAAGGACATGTTATTCACCATTTTTCACAAATTTCTAAACCTAAGATTTCATAGCCGCCGGCTACCATTTCAATGGCCGAAATCGTGCCATTTTCTTCCTCCCTTTTCTTCAAATCTACACACTAATTCAAAAAACCTTCAACACGAAAAACGTAGAGCACTACAAGATCTAGGTATTCAACGGTTATGATCTTGATTGGAGCATTGATGGAGACGCAACAGGCCAGGGAAGTGCGCACGAACGGGCACGTTTTTCCATACCTAGGGATGGCCGAGCTCTGGAGGTTGCAGCCGTGGGTGTCTATTGCCGAGAGCTTCGAAGTGGAAGCTGTTGATCGAGCTAAAACGTGGAGTGGTGGTCGCAAAAATTGGATAATCAACGGCGGCCGTGGGTTCTTTGTAACCTGGATATCACGTTAGGGATGAAGCATCAAATTGCGGCCCAGATCTTCTTAGCTCGAAATCAAGGGTCCAGATGCAATCTAGGTTTAAAAATAAAAAAATAATTGTTGAAAATTTATTATATTGAAATTTGTGTAAACTTTAAAAAGTTGTAACTTGGTCATACGAGGTCGGAATTTGACGAAACGAATTGCGTTGGCTTCGTTTTGTCGAGCAATACGCAATAGAGCTGGATTGGAGTCGTTTGGAGCTAGTGAAAATTTCAGATAAAATTAAACGCACGTTTAATTTTATTCGAAATAAAATGCTACAACTGTTATCGAAAACTCAAGGTGAGAACTTCTCACTCAATCGAATTGTTTCGATTTAAATTTTAAATAGTTGGATTTAAAATTTCTTGATTATGTGATTGGATGATAAATTGTTATCTATTTTATTGAAATAGACCCTATACGCCGCATATTAAGCGGATGTTATTTATTAAAAACATATACCGCGATAATCCCAACTTGTATGGAATTGGTATTATATATGTACTTGGAGTTGATTTCCCGCATTTTATAGCGGATGAAACCCTATTGCGCCGCATAATAGCGGATAGTATTTTATAAATCCCATATACCGCGATATTCCATTTTAAACGGAATTGGTATTGTGCTAACATCTGTGGATGTAGGAAAACAGGTTGGAGGGATCCAACTGGATTCCTCAACAATATTGATTTATTTACAGATATTTGTGATATATTCTGTTATCGTATTGATATATGATGTTTGGATGCCATGATTGATTATTTGGTGTTGTTGCATTATTGGCTCTATTTTGAAGTTTTAAAAATGTTAAATTAACGATTTTGAGTGTAAGAAGGGTCTTAAAGTGATTTTTGAAAGTATACGTTTTATTAAATTTTGCAATTGATTCATTCTAAATAAATAAGCGTTATAAGTTTTAATGTTATAAAAATTATGATTTTTGTAAAATATAACCGAAATGTGATTTTTGGAATAAATAGTTGATAAATTTATAAGATGGTTTAAATTGGGATTTTTTGAATTATTATAAACGATTTATATAAAAGATTTATAAAATTAGTATTTATAGATTAAAAATATAGGAATTATAAAACGAGTTTTATTAAATGTTAAAATGAAGTATAAATGGATTTCATCAGTGAATGAAAATTATAGATTTATAAATTGTGAAGTTATAAAATGAATAAATTTTGTAAAATAAAAGATTTATAAGAAATTAACTTATAAATTGGATTTTGGCATTTAATTGGGATATAAATAGAATTTGTTAATAAAGTGATTAGATAAGTTGAAGTTGTTATAAAATATAAATGGGATTTATAAACATTGTTTTATAAATCTGAAACCGACTTATTTTGACAAGTCAATTATTTTAGATTTTTAAAGGAGATATATTCACGATTCTGGATAGCGGATAATCCTTTAAATAAAATGTGTAGAAAAATGTTGAATTTGGTTAACGAAGAATATTCACGATTTTTGACAGTGAATATATTATTAAAGAAAATGGATATGTTTTGGGGTAGTGATATTATAAAATGAAGTTAATTGTTTTAAAGATGTATTAAAATGGATTAACTATCGAAACCATAGATTTCAACATTATTGTTGAAATGGACGTTTTCGAAAAATAGAAGGAAAAGATGGACGATAACACTGTTGTTATAGTAAATGATTTCCTAAAGGAAAGGTTTTGTATAGTATTGGGATTTATATATCTATCTTAATTTCGAATCCCAATACTAGTGATTTTGGGTCGTCGTAACGATTTTTTACGCAACATTCGTTTTGACTCAAATAAATGTGTTCAAGAGAATGTTTTCCTTAAAGAATAAATTATATACTTAATTGTGATTTAAGTATATTGAATATTTTCCAAGTGTTGAAAATAAATGGATCTGTGAATTACTTATTATTAAATAAGTATGGAAATGTTGTAACGACCCAGAATTTTTAGAAATTAAAATTTGAATATTTAATTAATTTTAAATATTAATTAGTGAATTTATAAGTCAAATAAATTTTTATTTGAATTTTTGGATTTAATTGAATAATTAAATCGATAATTTAATACGTTAAATTATAGAAATAATTGAAAATTGAGTTAAATATGATTGTAAACGACTTGTAAAATTTTATTTTATCATATTGAAGTTAGAACGATATTTTAGAACTTTTAAAATCGAATTAAAAGTTAATTTGTGAAAATTGAATATTTTAATATTTAATAATCGACTGTAAAATAGTCAATTTTTGAACAGTCTCAGAATTGAACGAAACTAGTTCCATTGGATCCGTAATAGTTAGTTATTATCGGATTTCAATTTTCGTGTCAATCGGAGTTATCGTTTGATCGTGGCAGCTCGAAACGCATCGAATTATTTTTAATTTTAATTTGGCGAGTCAAAATAGCCATTTTTCAAAAAGTCTCGGATTTCGACGAAACCAGTTTCATCGGATCCGTAATGTGATATTATTGTAAGGTTTCAAATTTCAAGTCAATTGGATTTACCGTTTGTCCGGTACAAATTAAAACGCCTAGAAATCGATTTAAATCGATTTAATTTAAATTGAACGTTTTCAGC
The DNA here is from genome assembly GCA_030765085.1 of Allium cepa. NCBI lineage: Eukaryota > Viridiplantae > Streptophyta > Magnoliopsida > Asparagales > Amaryllidaceae > Allium > Allium cepa. The sequence continues at coordinate 52,139,358 of CM060930.1, read as the reverse complement.
CATAACTCGCACATACTTCCGAATTAGCTTCCGAAACCTGTTCCATTGTGTCCGGAACGCGGGGTAAACCTTAGAAACGCTGGTTACGGCGTGTAAATCGGAGTTCGGAATTTCCGGGATAAATAGTGTCGCTCGTTCCTTATAAATAGACCCCTTGCCTTCATAATTTGATAAAAATATCATTCCAAACCCTAATTTTATAACCTAGCCGTCACTTATACATGAATGGCCAGAAATCATTCTCATTCATCTCTCAATCTCTCCCAATCTACAAAGAATTAGAAGAAGTGTTCAACACGGAAGTCGTAGAGCACGACGAGAGCTTCGATTCCATACGGTGATGATCGGAAATGGTGCAACGGAGAGGGAGCTAGGAGGGGCCGTTCATAGCAGGTCACGCACGCAAAACGAGGCTGTAGAGCAGGCCGAGCTTGCTATCCTTCAGGCCGAACCTAGCTTGAGTCGAGAGCTTCGACGTGGTGGTAGTATGATGAAGTTTCGTTGAGCGTGGAGTTTGCAATGTTTAACCCTAAATCAAGAATTGGGTTTCATGAAGACGGCTTGGATACTGGAGATGAAAACGTGATTTGGGAAGATGAAAGGGACGGCCAGATCTGAAGCAAAGAGAGTGGATGGTGGATGATGGATGTGGGTTTTAAAATTTTAGTTTATGTTGTAATTTATGTATATAAATCGTGTACAAACTTCAAAAATTCATATCTTTTTCATACGAGGTCGAAAAAATGCAAACCCAGTTGCGTTGGAATTGTATGGACGAGCACTACGCGATGGAGTTGGTTTGGAGTCGTTTGGAGTTAGTGAGAATTTCGGGTAAAATTAAACGCGCGTTTAATTTTATTCGAAATAAAAGCTAAAACGGAAATTAAAATCAAGGTGAGAATTTCTCACTCAATCGAATCGGTTTCGATTTTATTTTAAATAGTTAGATTTAAAATATTTGAATGCATGTTTGAATGTTGGTTGATATCTATTGATTGTTAAAATAGACATTATACGCCGTTAGTAAGCGGATGTTATTTAATAAAAACATATACCGCGAATATTTCATAAACAGTGAAATTGGTATTATATATAATAGCAATATATATATATATTGGCATATGTATATATTGGAGTTGTTGATTTCCCGCATTTTTTGTTTAGCGGATGAGACCCTATTACGCCGTTATTAAGCGGATAATATTTAATAAGAACATATACCGCGATAATTTCGTACTAGAGCGAAATTGGTATTGTGCTAATGTTTTTGGATGCAGGAAACAGGTTGGAGGGATCCAACTGGATTCCTCAACAGTATTTATTTTATTTCAGATATTTTGATATTTGATGGATTATCATATCGATATATGATATCGTTGTTAGTCGTGATTGACTATTTGGTGTGTAGCATCATTGGACCCAGATTTTGGGATTTTAAAATGGTTTTAAAGTGATTTTTGAAAATATACTATATTTTTGGAATTGATCCATTATAAATAAATAAACGTTATAATTTTTAAAGTTATAAAATTATGGTTTTTGTGAAATATAGTTAAAAGCTGGTTTTTGAGAAATATGAACCAATGATTTTATAAAATAGTTTAAACTGGATTTTTGAGTTTATTATTAAAAGTTTGAATATAAGATTTATAAAATTTGATTATTTTATAAATCAAGAGAACGGTGAAATTTTAAAGGAATTTAAAGACGTTTAAAACAATAATATAAATTAATTTATATTAAGAGATTTATAAATGGATATTTATAAATTGAATTATGGACATTATAAAACGAGTTTTTATAAGTGTTTGAATGTAGTGAAAATGAATTTCCTAAATGAATGAAATTTATGAAATTATAAACTGTGAAGTTATAAATGAAATTTTATAAGCAATAGGTTTATAAAATTTATAAAGTTATCGAAAGAATGGATTTTGGATAAATAAACAATCTTATAAGTTAAGATTAATAATTTGGGAAGTTAAATGAACGATTTTGTAAAATAATCGTTTTATAAGTAATTAACTTATAATATGAACTTGTAGTTTATAATTGAGTTATAAACTGGAATAGGTTAATAAAGGAATTTATAAAAAGGAAGTTTTTATAAATAAATAGAAACGGAATTTATAAACGTTGTTTTATAAATCCGCAAATGACTTATTTTGATAAGTTAATTGTTATAACTTAGAGATAGAGTTATATTCACATTTTGAACAGTGAATAATCCTTTAAGTTAAAGTGAATAGAAATGATGAAATTTGTTAAGGTAGTATATTCACGTTTTTGAATAGTGAATAATATGTTAAAGAAATTGTTTTAGATATGATGTTTTAAATAGAATTAAAACGATCTAACGATGGTTTAAAATGTGTTGAGATTCGAAACCATAGATTTCAACATTTATTGTTGAAATAGACGTTTTCGAGAAATAAAAGGAAATGTGGACTATAACACTGTTGTTATAGTAAATGATTTCCGAAAGGAAATGTTTAGAATAATATTGGGATTTATATATCTATTTTAATTTCGAATCCCTATACTAGTGATTTTGGGTTGTTGTAACGATGTTTTACGCAACATTCGTTTTGGCCCAAATAAAAATGTTTAAGAGAATGATTTCCCTTAAAGAATGAAATATATACTTAATTCGATTTAAGTATATTGAATATTTTCAAAGGTTGAAAATAAAAAGATTTGTCGATTACTTATTTTTAATAAGTATGGAAATGTTTTCCAATATGAAGTGAATATTTAGAATTTATCTTTTGAAGATAAATTGAAATGGATAGTTGAAATTGTATATGCATGATATTTTGAAATATAAATTCATTATGGAATTTATATGTGAAAGTGGAACTTGTTAAAAATAAATATTGATTTATTTTTGAAGTGTTGAAATTATATATATCTTGTAAAGATATTTTGGAAAATAAATAATTTGGAAAATTATTTGGAATCTGGTGATGTGTGCATATCCAGTGATAGTTCAATAACCGACTATCAGTATTTCCCTTTGAATGGGTATTTGATGTGAATTGATTGAATTTGAATGCACACTTATTTTTGAATAAGCGCTCACTATTCGGGTTAACCGGGAAAGGACCATGGGGTCGTATAACCCATTCCGAATATGTGATACGTCGTTGTGAATTGCATTTGAAGATCGGTGTTGAAGACCGGTATTTGCAAGAGCGATAGGATGACCTATCGATTGTTTCTGCACCGAGTCGCGCCGGTATAGAAACTCCCTAAGTGATGGGAAATCCGATCAGGATTGTGAATATCCGGATTGCAAGGACTTCTTTGTAAGTTCCTTCGGTTTTGTTCGATCCCGGAACAGACTTGTATGGATTGTATGCCTGACATTACAATTTGAGATATAAAGCCGATTTCTTTCAAATATATTTCTGTTGGTGGCGGAGAATTTATTCTTTGCTTAACACCCTTCTCTGAGACGTACGAGCTCAAAGGTTATATAGTTGAAGTTATCAGCGATATATTCCCAGTTTGGTAATGTGACATGCTGAGTGATGCGGAAATGATCATTGTGTTGATTATTTGTGATAGGATCATTTATTTGATCGTCTATCTTAGTGATCATTGTGTTGATCATTTGTTGACCCAAAGCATGGCTTTTGTATAAAGTATGTTTTTGTGGACGTGAATTCGTCGAGCCTCACATCCCGGAAATGGTCAAAACAGGAAAGAAGCAGCAAGGTTATGAGGGGTAGCACCCTTTAGGATGTGTCCATTTCCTTCTGGAAAAGGGTGGTATCATGGTATGGAGCCCAGATACTTACTCATGTTGAAAACACTTTATGATTGTGTGAATTGATTACGAGCGCTCGGTTGATAAAGGTCCCAAAGGACCGGGGGATGGCATATTCGGTCAGTTGTTACTCAGTTAGGAGTAACCCGGCCTTGTGTTGGTAGAGATCCGGTTTGGTTCTCGGGGATGTCCATCCAGAGGCATTCTCATGTGGCAATGGGAAGTTCCTTGGCCTGACCATTTGTTGGAAATCCAAAGAAACAATACGATCTTGTACGGTATTAGTTGTAGAACCTGCTATTCACTTATGGTGGTCACCACTGTTTGGATAGTAGCTATAGTAGGCATACGATAATGGTCGTATGTTGGCTAAGATTTATATCTTTATTTTCGAAATGATTTTCCTCTACACTATGCACTAATAATAATATCAAATATTATTTTAAATGCGTATCAAGCATCTTTGACTATCATAAGGAGAAATCTCCTCCGATTCTGCGTTTGCATGTGTGTGTGTGCGGGAGGCCTTATGGTAGTCTCATTTTTAAAAGCATTGCGAATTGATTTAAAATATTCCTCTATTTTGATTTTAAAGTAAATAAACTGTTTTGAGTTCTCACACCAGTCACATGACTGACTCGGAGTTTATTGTTTTCCTTCCTAAACTCTGGGTGCCCACCAATTTCCACACGGGCAGTTAAGAGTTAGGTTTAATCAGGATATCTGGATATTCTGGAGTTGCTGGAGGCAAGCTGGATGGCATGGCGTATTATTTATATAGTATTTCTTTTCCGCTGCACTGTTGTTGTTGTATGTTGTTGTACACTCTGATGATATGATGTAATGAAATGTGATGTAATGTAATAACTGATATAGTTCTTTGTTTAAAGATTATTCATTTATTATTATATGTTGTTCCGCTGCGAATTGTGAGATTCTGTTGTTGTTCTTTTTGTTCTGTTGTCTTCTTTCAGTTCCTCTCTATTTTAAAATTTTCTGTTTTCAAATTTCTTTTCTCCCTCTATTTTCTATCTTCTTATCTATTCTTCTCCCCTTTTCTTTTCTTAAATTCTTTTTAAAAAACCCATAACATTCCGTGTTTCCGGCCTTCGATTTCTCGGCAGTCGATAAAGTGAGTATCGATGTTAAATTTTCGAAAGTCGAAAATTTTCGGGGCGTTACATTTGGTATCAGAGCTGATGGTTAAGCGACAACCATGGTTCTGTAGGGTATTACTCATTAGAGATAGAGTCAGCAGTACTCTAGAATGAGTTTGAGTGTAATAATAGCTATGAGAGCGTATTTGTTAGTGAATATAAAATTGTTTTATATTGTGATGATTGGTTTATTGAGTGGTATATGAACTTTCGTCAGCACAGCCTCGAAACTGAGCCGAAGGGGTTTCTAAACACTTGAATAGAACAATTCGACACAATATTGTTTTTAAATTTGGTAAATGAAATAATTTTACCTTGATTATATTTTATACATAAAGAATAATTTTTCAGAATTATTAAAGTGTATATAAGTTGATTGTTTGGTTGTTGAATAAGTTGTTTGAATAATCCAAATAAAAGAATAATTGTATAAGCAAAAGAATTATAAGGATTGAATTATAATTAATGTGAATTACAATTGTGAATAAACTTATATAAATAAGAAGTGAATTTAAAGTTAAATGGAATATGACTTAAGAGTTATGTAAATGAAGTTCAACTTTGTAATTGAATTGAATTAATGGATTAAATGTAAATCAATTGAATGTGAATTAAAGTTGATATAAAATAATGAATATAAGTGTTGATTCATTAAAATCTAATGTTATTAGAAGTTGAATAAAAAAATGAATGAATATAAGCAAAGGAATTTGGTTGAAATTAATATACATTGATTGTTATATGATTGTTGATTGATTGTATGTAATTCATTAAGTGTTAATGAAATTGGAAGCTATGAAATTGAATTCAAATTAGAAGTAAATAAATTTGAATAGAATTGAGTGTGAATTGGATTTAATTAGTAAATGTAAACTAATTGAATTGAGAATGAATGTTGAAAAAAAAAATCCAATGTAAATAAATCAAATGTGATTTAAATTGAAAACCAATTCATTAAATATTAATGAGAATATGAATGAATATTATTGGTTATGGATGTTAGTTGGATGTAGTTGGTTGATGGTTGAATGTATATTGCTATTGTTGCATTTGCTATGTGACATATATAGTTGATATGTTGCTATATGTTGTATATTGAGATTATTTGCATATGTGCATGTTCTCATGTTGTTTGTTAAGTGTTTAGTAGGTGCGGATCGCGTTTGCTTCGCATTTGGAGTTCGCTTTAGCGCTATATTAGCCGTATATGCTTGCTAATAAAATATAAGGTACATATCTCGGATTAAATATCGTACTTTTACACTTTTTTCCCTTCGGGATGCCTCATTACTTGATGAGATGTATATTTGTGATATATATACTGTCATTTTTTTTTCGGATCGAGCCGCGCAAAGGAGACTATGGCGAATTTTTCCGAAAATTTAAGGCGTTAGAAAAATTTGAGAAAATTTGGAAAAATTTTTGAAAACTTTAACTTTGATTTTGGAATTGAAAGTTAAATGATATAGTTTGTTTTTGAAAAGATAACTAAGTATGATTTGAAAACTTAGTAAAGATTTGTAAGAAGTTTAACTATGAATTTTGGGAAAGTTAATAAATTGTATAACTTTTCTTACTTGTAATTTCGAGGACGAAATTCTTTTAAGTGGGGAAGATTGTAACGACCCAGAATTTTTAGAAATTAAAATTTGAATATTTAATTAATTTTAAATATTAATTAGTGAATTTATAAGTCAAATAAATTTTTATTTGAATTTTTGGATTTAATTGAATAATTAAATCGATAATTTAATACGTTAAATTATAGAAATAATTGAAAATTGAGTTAAATATGATTGTAAACGACTTGTAAAATTTTATTTTATCATATTGAAGTTAGAACGATATTTTAGAACTTTTAAAATCGAATTAAAAGTTAATTTGTGAAAATTGAATATTTTAATATTTAATAATCGACTGTAAAATAGTCAATTTTTGAACAGTCTCAGAATTGAACGAAACCAGTTCCATTGGATCCGTAATAGTTAGTTATTATCGGATTTCAATTTTCGTGTCAATCGGAGTTATCGTTTGATCGTGGCAGCTCGAAACGCATCGAATTATTTTTAATTTTAATTTGGCGAGTCAAAATAGCCATTTTTCAAAAAGTCTCGGATTTCGACGAAACCAGTTTCATCGGATCCGTAATGTGATATTATTGTAAGGTTTCAAATTTCAAGTCAATTGGATTTACCGTTTGTCCGGTACAAATTAAAACGCCTAGAAATCGATTTAAATCGGTTTAATTTAAATTGAACGTTTTCAGCCATAACTCGCACATACTTCCGAATTAGCTTCCGAAACCTGTTCCATTGTGTCCGGAACGCAGGGTAAACCTTAGAAACGCTGGTTACGGCGTGTAAATCGGAGTTCGGAATTTCCGGGATGAATAGTGTCGCTCGTTCCTTATAAATAGACCCCTTGCCTTCATAATTTGATAAAAATATCATTCCAAACCCTAATTTTATAACCTAGCCGTCACTTATACATGAATGGCCAGAAATCATTCTCATTCATCTCTCAATCTCTCCCAATCTACAAAGAATTAGAAGAAGTGTTCAACACGGAAGTCGTAGAGCACGACGAGAGCTTCGATTCCATACGGTGATGATCGGAAATGGTGCAACGGAGAGGGAGCTAGGGGGGGGCCGTTCATAGCAGGTCACGCACGCAAAACGAGGCTGTAGAGCAGGCCGAGCTTGCTATCCTTCAGGCCGAACCTAGCTTGAGTCGAGAGCTTCGACGTGGTGGTAGTATGATGAAGTTTCGTTGAGCGTGGAGTTTGCAATGTTTAACCCTAAATCAAGAATTGGGTTTCATGAAGACGGCTTGGATACTGGAGATGAAAACGTGATTTGGGAAGATGAAAGGGACGGCCAGATCTGAAGCAAAGAGAGTGGATGGTGGATGATGGATGTGGGTTTTAAAATTTTAGTTTATGTTGTAATTTATGTATATAAATCGTGTACAAACTTCAAAAATTCATATCTTTTTCATACGAGGTCGAAAAAATGCAAACCCAGTTGCGTTGGAATCGTATGGACGAGCACTACGCGATGGAGTTGGTTTGGAGTCGTTTGGAGTTAGTGAGAATTTCGGGTAAAATTAAACGCGCGTTTAATTTTATTCGAAATAAAAGCTAAAACGGAAATTAAAATCAAGGTGAGAATTTCTCACTCAATCGAATCGGTTTCGATTTTATTTTAAATAGTTAGATTTAAAATATTTGAATGCATGTTTGAATGTTGGTTGATATCTATTGATTGTTAAAATAGACATTATACGCCGTTAGTAAGCGGATGTTATTTAATAAAAACATATACCGCGAATATTTCATAAACAGTGAAATTGGTATTATATATAATAGCAATATATATATATTGGCATATGTATATATTGGAGTTGTTGATTTCCCGCATTTTTTGTTTAGCGGATGAGACCCTATTACGCCGTTATTAAGCGGATAATATTTAATAAGAACATATACCGCGATAATTTCGTACTAGAGCGAAATTGGTATTGTGCTAATGTTTTTGGATGCAGGAAACAGGTTGGAGGGATCCAACTGGATTCCTCAACAGTATTTATTTTATTTCAGATATTTTGATATTTGATGGATTATCATATCGATATATGATATCGTTGTTAGTCGTGATTGACTATTTGGTGTGTAGCATCATTGGACCCAGATTTTGGGATTTTAAAATGGTTTTAAAGTGATTTTTGAAAATATACTATATTTTTGGAATTGATCCATTATAAATAAATAAACGTTATAATTTTTAAAGTTATAAAATTATGGTTTTTGTGAAATATAGTTAAAAGCTGGTTTTTGAGAAATATGAACCAATGATTTTATAAAATAGTTTAAACTGGATTTTTGAGTTTATTATTAAAAGTTTGAATATAAGATTTATAAAATTTGATTATTTTATAAATCAAGAGAACGGTGAAATTTTAAAGGAATTTAAAGACGTTTAAAACAATAATATAAATTAATTTATATTAAGAGATTTATAAATGGATATTTATAAATTGAATTATGGACATTATAAAACGAGTTTTTATAAGTGTTTGAATGTAGTGAAAATGAATTTCCTAAATGAATGAAATTTATGAAATTATAAACTGTGAAGTTATAAATGAAATTTTATAAGCAATAGGTTTATAAAATTTATAAAGTTATCGAAAGAATGGATTTTGGATAAATAAACAATCTTATAAGTTAAGATTAATAATTTGGGAAGTTAAATGAACGATTTTGTAAAATAATCGTTTTATAAGTAATTAACTTATAATATGAACTTGTAGTTTATAATTGAGTTATAAACTGGAATAGGTTAATAAAGGAATTTATAAAAAGGAAGTTTTTATAAATAAATAGAAACGGAATTTATAAACGTTGTTTTATAAATCCGCAAATGACTTATTTTGATAAGTTAACTGTTATAACTTAGAGATAGAGTTATATTCACATTTTGAACAGTGAATAATCCTTTAAGTTAAAGTGAATAGAAATGATGAAATTTGTTAAGGTAGTATATTCACGTTTTTGAATAGTGAATAATACGTTAAAGAAATTGTTTTAGATATGATGTTTTAAATAGAATTAAAACGATCTAACGATGGTTTAAAATGTGTTGAGATTCGAAACCATAGATTTCAACATTTATTGTTGAAATAGACGTTTTCGAGAAATAAAAGGAAATGTGGACTATAACACTGTTGTTATAGTAAATGATTTCCGAAAGGAAATGTTTAGAATAATATTGGGATTTATATATCTATTTTAATTTCGAATCCCTATACTAGTGATTTTTGGTTGTTGTAACGATGTTTTACGCAACATTCGTTTTGGCCCAAATAAAAATGTTTAAGAGAATGATTTCCCTTAAAGAATGAAATATATACTTAATTCGATTTAAGTATATTGAATATTTTCAAAGGTTGAAAATAAAAAGATTTGTCGATTACTTATTTTTAATAAGTATGGAAATGTTTTCCAATATGAAGTGAATATTTAGAATTTATCTTTTGAAGATAAATTGAAATGGATAGTTGAAATTGTATATGCATGATATTTTGAAATATAAATTCATTATGGAATTTATATGTGAAAGTGGAACTTGTTAAAAATAAATATTGATTTATTTTTGAAGTGTTGAAATTATATATATCTTGTAAAGATATTTTGGAAAATAAATAATTTGGAAAATTATTTGGAATCTGGTGATGTGTGCATATCCAGTGATAGTTCAATAACCGACTATCAGTATTTCCCTTTGAATGGGTATTTGATGTGAATTGATTGAATTTGAATGCACACTTATTTTTGAATAAGCGCTCACTATTCGGGTTAACCGGGAAAGGACCATGGGGTCGTATAACCCATTCCGAATATGTGATACGTCGTTGTGAATTGCATTTGAAGATCGGTGTTGAAGACCGGTATTTGCAAGAGCGATAGGATGACCTATCGATTGTTTCTGCACCGAGTCGCGCCGGTATAGAAACTCCCTAAGTGATGGGAAATCCGATCAGGATTGTGAATATCCGGATTGCAAGGACTTCTTTGTAAGTTCCTTCGGTTTTGTTCGATCCCGGAACAGACTTGTATGGATTGTATGTCTGACATTACAATTTGAGATATAAAGCCGATTTCTTTCAAATATATTTCTGTTGGTGGCGGAGAATTTATTCTTTGCTTAACACCCTTCTCTGAGACGTACGAGCTCAAAGGTTATATAGTTGAAGTTATCAGCGATATATTCCCAGTTTGGTAATGTGACATGCTGAGTGATGCGGAAATGATCATTGTGTTGATTATTTGTGATAGGATCATTTATTTGATCGTCTATCTTAGTGATCATTGTGTTGATCATTTGTTGACCCAAAGCATGGCTTTTGTATAAAGTATGTTTTTGTGGACGTGAATTCGTCGAGCCTCACATCCCGGAAATGGTCAAAACAGGAAAGAAGCAGCAAGGTTATGAGGGGTAGCACCCTTTAGGATGTGTCCATTTCCTTCTGGAAAAGGGTGGTATCATGGTATGGAGCCCAGATACTTACTCATGTTGAAAACACTTTATGATTGTGTGAATTGATTACGAGCGCTCGGTTGATAAAGGTCCCAAAGGACCGGGGGATGGCATATTCGGTCAGTTGTTACTCAGTTAGGAGTAACCCGGCCTTGTGTTGGTAGAGATCCGGTTTGGTTCTCGGGGATGTCCATCCAGAGGCATTCTCATGTGGCAATGGGAAGTTCCTTGGCCTGACCATTTGTTGGAAATCCAAAGAAACAATACGATCTTGTACGGTATTAGTTGTAGAACCTGCTATTCACTTATGGTGGTCACCACTGTTTGGATAGTAGCTATAGTAGGCATACGATAATGGTCGTATGTTGGCTAAGATTTATATCTTTATTTTCGAAATGATTTTCCTCTACACTATGCACTAATAATAATATCAAATATTATTTTAAATGCGTATCAAGCATCTTTGACTATCATAAGGAGAAATCTCCTCCGATTCTGCGTTTGCATGTGTGTGTGTGCGGGAGGCCTTATGGTAGTCTCATTTTAAAAAGCATTGCGAATTGATTTAAAATATTCCTCTATTTTGATTTTAAAGTAAATAAACTGTTTTGAGTTCTCACACCAGTCACATGACTGACTCGGAGTTTATTGTTTTCCTTCCTAAACTCTGGGTGCCCACCAATTTCCACACGGGCAGTTAAGAGTTAGGTTTAATCAGGATATCTGGATATTCTGGAGTTGCTGGAGGCAAGCTGGATGGCATGGCGTATTATTTATATAGTATTTCTTTTCCGCTGCACTGTTGTTGTTGTATGTTGTTGTACACTCTGATGATATGATGTAATGAAATGTGATGTAATGTAATAACTGATATAGTTCTTTGTTTAAAGATTATTCATTTATTATTATATGTTGTTCCGCTGCGAATTGTGAGATTCTGTTGTTGTTCTTTTTGTTCTGTTGTCTTCTTTCAGTTCCTCTCTATTTTAAAATTTTCTGTTTTCAAATTTCTTTTCTCCCTCTATTTTCTATCTTCTTATCTATTCTTCTCCCCTTTTCTTTTCTTAAATTCTTTTTAAAAAACCCATAACATTTTGTGTTTCCGGCCTTCGATTTCTCGGCAGTCGATAAAGTGAGTATCGATGTTGAATTTTCGAAAGTCGAAAATTTTCGGGGCGTTACAAATGTTTTCCAATATGAAATGAAATGTTTGAGATTACATCATTTAAAGATAAATTGAAAATGAATATTAGAAATCGATTTGAAAAACGTATATTCATAGATATTTTGGAAATGTAAATTCACTATGGAATTTATAAAAGAAAGGGAAATTTGTTTAAAATTAAACATTGATTTATTTTTGAAGTGTGGAAATAAATTTACGGATTTGGAACGTAAGTTTTAAATAAATAGGTAAGGATCTATTTGATTGATTTAAATGAACCGTTTTAAATTGAAAATGGATAAATATTTGGAAGTGTTTTCCGTTTAAGGAAATTGATTTGAAGTTCGTTTTCAAAGATTGAAAGGTGGAAATTGGTTTGAAATCTATTTTCAAATGGTTGAAGTGTGGAAAAATATATCTTGTAAAGATATTTTTGAAAATAAATAATTTGGGAAAATTATTTGAAATCGGGTGATGTTGTTAATATTGATTGATAGTTAAATAACCGACTATCAATATTGACCCTTAAATGGCTATTTGTTGTGAATTGGTTGAGATTGAATGCTACACTTATTTTTAAATTATTGCGCTCGTTATTCGGATTACCCATTCTGAATAGTGATACGTCGTAATGGATAGCATTGATGACCGGTGTTGAAGACCGGATATTTATGAAAACGGAAGGATTACCGTCGAATGTTTGTACATCGGCTGATCTCCGATATAGAAAATTATTACCCTTTGTGATGGGAAGTCCGGTCATGATTAGTGAATATCCGGATTGCAAGGACTTCTTTGTAAGTGCCTTCGGTTCCCCTCGATCCCGGAACAGACTTGTATGGATTTGTGTCTGACATTACAATTTGAGATGTAAAGCTAGTTTCTATCAAATATATTTTCGTTAGTGGCGGAGAATTTATTCTCTTAGCTTAACACCCTTAGAGGTTATGTAGTTGATGGTTACTAGTGATACATTCCCAAATTGGTAATGTGGCATACGAAGTGCTGTTGAGAATTTGTTGAACAAAGCACAGCTTTTCTATAAAGCGTAGCTTTGTGGACGAGACTTCGTCGGACCTCACTCCCCGGAAATGGTCAAAACAGGAAGGATGCAGCAAGGTTATTAGGGGGTAGCGCCCCTTTAGTGTATGTCATTCCTTCTGGATAGAGGTGGTATCATGGTATGGAGCCCAGATACTTAACCTATGTTGTTGCTGCAAATTCATTACTTTGTGGTTGTTGGAAATCATGGATCCTCGGATATAGATCGGTTACGATCGGCGAATGGCATATTCGTGTCAGTAGTTACCCAGTTAGGGGTAACCCGGCCTTGTGTTGGCAGAGATCCGGTTAGGTTCTCGGGTCGTCTTTCCAGAGGCGTACCCATGTGGCAATGGGAAGTTCCTTGGCCTGACCATTTGTTGGAAATCCAAAGAAACAATACGAACCTTGTACAGTTTTAGTTGTATAACCTGCCATGGAATGTGGCGGTAACCTGCTATTGAACATGGTAGCTATAGTAAGCATACGATAATGGTCGTATGTTGGCTAAGATTTATACCTTTACTTTCAAAATGATTTTTCCTACACTATGCACTAGTAATAATATTAAATGTTTTTTTTAATGCGTATCAAGCATCTTTGACTATCATAAGGAGAAATCTCCTCCGATTCTGCGTTTGCATTGTATGTGTGCGGAAGGCCTTATGGTAGTCTCATTTTCCAAAAAGCATTGCGAATCTATTTTAAAATATTCCTATTGTTTGTTTTAAAGATAAATAACTGTTTTAAGTTCTCACACCAGTCCTATGACTGACCTAGAGTTTATTGTTTCCTTCCTAAACTCTGGGTGCCCACCAATTTCCACATGGGCAGTCTAGAGTTAGGTTATCAGGGTATTCTGGAATTCGGGAGTTGCTGTAGAGGTCTGGAGGCAAGCTGGAGGGCATGGTATATCAACTAGTATATAGTATTTCTTTTCCGCTGTTTTGTTGTTGTACACTCTGATGATGTAATGTAATGTAATGTGAGGTAATGTAATAACTGATATAGTTCTTTGTTTAAAGATTATTCATTTATCTATTATATGTTGTTCCGCTGCGATTGTGAGATTCTGATATTGTTCTGTTGTTTCTTTCTGTTCTTTTCTATCTTTTCCTCTCTTCTTCTATCTTTTCTTCTTCTTTAACCATAACATTTCGGTTTTCCGGCATTCGATTGCTCGGTAGTTGAAACAGTGGACGTATTGATGTCGGTTTTCGAGCGTCGAAAAATCGCGATCGTTACACCTGGTATCAGAGCATATGGTTAAGCGACAACCATGGCTCTGTTGGGAATTACTCATTAGAGATAGAGTCAATAGTACTCTAGAATGAGTTTGAGTGTAATAATAGCTATGAGAGCGTATTTGTTAGTGAATATAAATTGTTTTATATTGTGATGATTGGTTTGATGAGTGGTATATGGATTCTGGTCAACAAGAGTAATTAACGTTGTTGATAGGGGTCTCTAAACACTTGTATAGAACAATTTGATAGGATATCGTTTTAAAATAGGGTAAATGAAATAATTTTACCTTGATTATATTTTATATACAAAGGAATAATTTTTCAGAATTATTAAGTATATATGAATTGATTGTTTGGTTGTTGAAATGTAAGAATGTATATAAGTTAATTAAAAGAATAAATTGTATAAACAAATGAATTATTAAGATGGAATTATAATTAATATGATTTACAATTGTGAAATAATCTTATATATACAAACAGTGAAATTTTATAAGTAAAAGATTTGTAAATGTGATTTATAAATATTGAAAGAATATTAAGCACTAAATTCACTAGGTTATTGGGAAATTTAAATTCTTTGAAGTTTGAAAATAGTTTTCAAGGGTTTGGAAAAATTGTTTTGGAGGGATAAAGGCTCTAAACTCTTTTTCGGTCGGTGGAAAATAATTCTAATGATGATCGCGACATCATTGGTGTTAATTTTTGGGTTTCCAAAAGAGGAATTGCTGCCAGATTATTTTAAATGAAAGTTGTTTGGAAAATTTGGATTTGATTTTGGAAATTCAAAAGATAATTTGAATTGATTTCAAAAATGGTTTTGAAAGGTTGAAAAGACTCTGGAATCCTATTTAAAATATTATGAGAATGATAAATGAGTTGATAACTTATACAATTTGAATTTTGATAGAATAAATTTAACTTAAAGGATGGAGTTAAATTAAAGGGAGTATAAGTGAATCAATAAAAAATCCAAGTGGTAATTGTTGAATATAAGTTGTATAACTTATGAAATGAGAAAATGAAAGTGAAACAAATTGTTAAAAATGGTTAAACAATTTGGTTAAGCAAAACAAAATCTGAATTTGATAGTGATATGAGATAATATATTTGACTTTGCTAAAGGTTAAATAAAATTTTCTTCAGAATTAGAATCTGAATTGAATTTATAAGTGGAAACTTAAGTTAAGTTAAACAAATGATGTTGAATGAAGTTGATTTTGGTATCGAAGTAAAATTAATTAGGAGAAGTGATGAATATGGACTTGAGTTATATAAAAGAAATGTAACCTTATTTGTTAAATGAATTAGCAATTGAATTAATGAATGAATGAAGTGAATGTAAATCAATTGAATGTAAATAAATTGATATGGAATAGTGAATGTTAGTGTTAATTTATTAAAGCTGATGTGTTAAACCAAATTGAAGGTAAACAAAGTGAATATGAATGTTGAATGTAAATTGAATAAATTCGGTTGTGTTGAATATACATTGGTTGTTATTTGATTGTTAATTGGTTGTATATAAATTCATTAAGTGTTGATAAAATTGAATTAGCAAAATTGGAAGCTAAAGTGATTGAATTCAAATTGATTATATGTAAATTTGAATAGAATCAAATTTGATTTGAATTGAAAGTGAACTAATTGAAAAATAAGTGAATGTTAGTAAAAACATCCAATGTTAATGAATCAAATGTGATTAAATAAAAAAAACCAATTCATTGAATAATAATGAGAAGTAAATTTATATTGATTTGGTTATGGATTTGTTGAATGTTAATTGGATGATAGTTGTTTGGTGGTTGCATTTGTTGTTTTGTTGCAATTGCTATGTGGCACATGTAGTTGTTATGTTGCTATATGATGTATATTGATATTACTTTCATATATGCATGTTTCTCATGGTTTGTTGAGTGTTTAGTAGGTGCGGATTGCGCTTGCTTCGCATTTGGAGATTGCTTTCGTGCTATATTAGCCGTATATGCTCGCTAATAAAATATATGGTACATATCTCGGATTAAATATCGTACTTTTACACTTTTTCCCTACGGGATGCCTCATCACTTGATGAGATGTATATTTGTGACATATATACTGTCATTTTTTTTCGGATCGAACCGCGCAAAGGAGACTCCGGCAATTTTTCCGAAAATTTAAGGCGTTAGAATATTTTTGAGAAAATTGGAAAATTTTGAAAAGATAACTAAGTATAGATTCGAAAACTTAGTAAAGTTGTTGAAAGAAGTTTAACTATGAATTTTGGAAAAGCTAAACACTTAAGAGATTTGAAAAATCTAAATTGAACAGTTTGTTTTGGAAAATCAATGGATTCTGTAACCTTTTAATACTTGGTAATTTCGAGGACGAAATTCTTTTAAGATGGGAAGTTTTAACGACCCATAGTTTCTATTAATTAAAATTCGTATATTTAATTGATTTTAAATATTAATAAGTAGAATTTGTAAGTCGAATAAATTTATTTTTCGAATATAAGGATTTAATTTGATAATTAAATTGATAATTCAATATTGGAAATTCAGAAATAATTGAAAATTGGGTTTAATATGATTGCAATTGATTTGTAAAATTTTATTTAATCATGTTGGAGTTAGAATGATATTATAGAACTTTTAAAATTGAACTAAAAGTTAATTTGTGAAAATTGAATATTTTAATATTTAATTGACGACTAAAAATAGTCATTTTTCAAACAGTCTCGAATTTCGACGAAACCAATTTTATCGGATTCGTAATGTGATATTATTGTAAGGTTTCAAATTTTGTGTCAATCGGATTTACGGTTTGTCCGAGGCGAGCCAAAACGCATAGAAATTAGCTTAATCGGTTTAATTTAAATTTGATCGTTTATTTCCGTAACTCGCACATATGATCGAATTGGCCTTCAAAACACGTTCCATTGTGTCCGGAACGCGGGGTAAACCCTAGAAATGCTAGTCACCGCGTGAAATTTGGAGTTCGGAAAATTTCGAGTGAATAGTAATTTGGAATTTTTCTATAAAAGGACGTGTTATTCACCATTTTTCACAAATTTCTAAACCTAAAGTTTCATAGCCGTCGGCTACCATTTCAATGGCCAAAATCGTGCCATTTTCTTCATCCCTTTTCTTCAGATCTACACACTAATTCGAAAAACCTTCAACACGAAAAACGTAGAGCACTACAAGATCTAGGTATTCAATGGTTATGATCTTGATTGGAGCATAGATGGAGGCGAACAGGACAGGGAAGTGCATACGAACGGCCACGTTTTTCCATACCTAGGGATGGCCGAGCTCTGGGAGGTTGCCGCCGTGGGTAGCTCTTGGCGAGAGCTTCGAAGTGGAAGGTGTTGATCGAGCTAAAACGTGGAGTGGTGGTCGCAAAAATTGCATAATCAATGGCGGCCGTGGGTTCTTTGTAACCTCGATATCACGTTGGGGAAGAAGCATCAAATTGCGGC
This sequence comes from Allium cepa, assembly GCA_030765085.1. Lineage (NCBI taxonomy): Eukaryota > Viridiplantae > Streptophyta > Magnoliopsida > Asparagales > Amaryllidaceae > Allium > Allium cepa. The sequence continues at coordinate 52,121,475 of CM060930.1, read as the reverse complement.
CCAGATCTGCTTAGCTCGAAATCAAGGGTCCAGATGCAATCTAGGTTTAAAAATAAAAAAATAATTGTCGAAAATTTATTATATTAAAATTTGTGTAAACTTTAAAAAGCTGTAACTTTGTCATACGAGGTCGGAATTTGACGAAACGAATTGCGTTGGCTTCGTTAGTTCGATCACTACGCAATGGAGCTGAATTGGAGTCGTTTGGAGCTAGTGAAAATTTCGGGTGAAACTAAACGCACGTTTAATTTTATTCAAAATAAAATGCTACAACTGTTATCGAAAACTCAAGGTGAGAACTTCTCACTCAATCGAATTGTTTCGATTTAAATTTTAAATAGTTAGATTTAAAATTTCTTGATTGTGTGATTGGATGATAAATTGTTATATGTTCTATTGAAATAGACCCTATACGTCGCATATTAAGCGGATATTATTTATTAAAAAAAATATACCGCGATAATTTCAACTTGTATGGAATTGGTATTATATATGTACTTGGAGTTGATTTCCCGCATTTTATAGCGATGAGACCCTATTGCGCCGCATAATAGCGGATAGTATTTTATAAATCCCATATACCGCGATATTCCATTTTAAACGGAATTGGTATTGTGCTAACATCTGTGGATGGAGGAAAACAGGTTGGGGGGATCCAACTGGATTCCTCAACAATATTGATTTATTTACAGATATTTGTGATATATTCTGTTATCATATTGATATATGATGTTTGGATGCCGTGAGTAATTATTTGGTGCTATTGCATCATTGGCCCTATTTTGAAGTTTTAAAATGTTAAAGTAACGATTTTGAGTTTAAAAAGGGTTTTAAAGTGATTTTTGAAAGTATGCGTTTTATTAAATTTTGGAATTGATTCATTTTAAATAAATAAGCGTTATAATTTTTAATGTTATAAAAATTATGATTTTTGTAAAATATAACCGAAATGTGATTTTTGAAATAAATAGTTGATAAATTTATAAGATGGTTTAAATTGGGATTTTTTGAATTATTATAAACGATTTATACAAAAGATTTATAAAATTAATATTTATAAATTAAAAATATAGGAATTATAAAACGAGTTTTATTAAATGTTAAAATGAAGTATAAATGGATTTCATCAGTGAATGAAAATTATAGATTTATAAATTGTGAAGTTATAAAATGAATAGATTTTGTAAATAAAAGATTTATAAGTAATTAACTTATAAATTGGATTTTGGCATTTAATTGGGATATAAATAGAATTTGTTAATAAAGTGATTTTATAAGTTGAAGTTGTTATAAAATATAAATAGGATTTATAAACATTGTTTTATAAATCTGAAACCGACTTATTTTGACAAGTCAATTATTTTAGATTTTTAAAGGAGATATATTCACGATTCTGGATAGTGGATAATCCTTTAAATAAAATGTGTAGAAAAATGTTGAATTTGGTTGACGAAGAATATTCACGATTTTGGACAGTGAATATATTATTAAAGAAAATGGATATGTTTTGGTGAAGTGATATTATAAAATGAAGTTAATTGTTTTAAAGATGTATTAAAATGGATTAACTATCGAAACCATAGATTTCAACATTATTGTTGAAATGGACGTTTTCGAGAAATAGAAGGAAAAGATGGACTATAACACTTTTGTTATAGTAAATGATTTCCGAAAGGAAAGGTTTTTGTATAGTATTGGGATTTATATATCCATCTTAATTTCAAATCCCTATACTAGTGATTTTGGGTCGTCGTAACGATGTTTTACGCAACATTCGTTTTGACTCAAATAAATGTGTTCAAGAGAATGTTTTCCTTAAAGAATAAATTATATACTTAATTGTGATTTAAGTATATTGAATATTTTCCAAGTGTTGAAAATAAATAGATTTGTGAATTACTTATTATTAAATAAGTATGGAAATATTTTCCAATATGAAGTGAAATATTTGAGATTACATCCTTTAAAGATAAATTGGAAATGAATATTAGAAATCGATTTGAAAATCGTATATTCATAAATATTTTGGAAATGTAAATTCACTATGGAATTTATAAAAGAAAGGGAAATTTGTTTAAAATTAAACATTGATTTATTTTTGAAGTGTGGAAATAAATTTACGGATTTGGAACGTAAGTTTTAAATAAATAGGTAAGGATCGATTTGATTGATTTAAATGAACCGTTTCAAATTGAAAATGGATAAATATTCGGAAGTGTTTTCCGTTTAAGGAAACTGATTTGAAATTCATTTTCAAAGATTAAAAGGTGGAAATTGGTTTGAAATCTATTTTCAAATGGTTGAAGTATGCAAAAATATATCTTGTAAATATATTTTTGAAAATAAATAATTTGGGAAATTATTTGAAATCGGGTGATGTTGTGAATATTGATTGATAGTTAAATAACCGACTATCAATATTGACCCTTAAATGGCTATTTGTTGTGAATTGGTTGAGATTTAATGCTACACTTATTTTTAAATTATTGCGCTCATTATTCGAATTACCCATTCCGAATAGTGATACGTCGTAATGGATAGCTTTGATGACCGGTGTTGAAGATCGGATATTTATAAAAACGGAAGGATTACCGTCGAATGTTTCTGCATCGGCTGATCTCTGGTATAGAATTTTATTACCCTTTGTAATGGGAAGTCCGGTCGTGATTAGTGAATATCCGGATTGCAAGGACTTCTTTGTATGTGCCTTCGGTTCCGTTTGAATCCGGAACAGACTTGTATGGATGTGTGTCTGACATTACAATTTGAGATGTAAAGCTGGTTTCTATCAAATATATTTCCGTTGGTGGCGGAGAATTTATTCTCTTAGCTTAACACCCTTAGAGGTTATATAGTTGATGGTTACTAGTGATACATTCCCAAATTGGTAATGTGGCATACGAAGTGCTGTTGAGCATTTGTTGAACAAAGCACAGCTTTTGTATAAAGCGTAGCTTTATGGACGAGACTTCGTCGGATCTCATACCCCGAAAATGGTCAAAGCAGGAAGGATGCAGCAAGGTTATTAGGGGGTAGCGTCCCTTTAGTGTATGTCATTCCTTCTGGATAGAGGTGGTATCATGGTATGGAGCCCAGATACTTAACCTATGTTGTTGCTGCAAATTCAGTACTTTGTGGTTGTTGGAAATCGAGGGTCCTTGGATATAGATCGGTTACGATCGAGGAATGGCATATTCGTGTCAGTAGTTACCCAGTTAGGGGTAACCCGGCCTTGTGTTGGCAGAGATCTGGTTGGGTTCTCGGGTCATCTTTCCAGAGTCGTACCCATGTGGAAATGGGAAGTTCCTTGGCTTGACCATTTGTTGGAAATCCAAAGAAACAATACGAACCTTATACGGTTTTAGTTGTATAAACTGCCATGGAATGTGGCGTTAACTTGCTATTGAACATGGTACCTATAGTAGGCATACGATAATGGTCGTATGTTGGCTAAGATTTATATCTTTACTTTCGAAATGATTTTTTCTACACTATGCACTAGTAATAATATAAAATGTTTCTTTTTAATGCGTATCAAGCATCTTTGACTGTTATAAGGAGAAATCTCCTTCGATTCTGCGTTTGCATTGGGTGTGTGTGCGGGAGGCCTTATGGTGGTCTCATTTTCCAAAAAGCATTGCGAATCTATTTTAAAATATTCCTGTTGTTTGTTTTAAAGATAAATAACTATTTTAAGTTCTCACACTAGTCCCTTGACTGACCTGGAGTTTATTGTTTCCTTCCTAAACTCAGGGTGCCCACCAATTTCCATACGGGCTGTCTAGAGTTATGTTATCAGGGTATTCTGGAATTCGAGAGTTGTTGTAGAGATCTGGAGGCAAGCTGGAGGGCATGGTATATCAACTAGTATATAGTATTTCTTTTCCGTTGTTTTGTTGTTGTACGCTCTGATGATGTAATGTAATGTAATATGATGTAATGTAATAACTGATATAGTTCTTTGTTTAAAGATTATACATTTATCTATTATATGTTGTTCAGTTGCGATTGTGAGATTCTGATATTGTTCTTTTGTTTCTTTTTGTTTTGTTCTATCTTTTCCTCTCTTCTTCTATCTTTTTCTTCTTCTTTGACCATAACATTTCGGTTTCCGGCATTCGATTGCTCGGCAGTTGTTACAGTGGACGTATTGATATCGGTTTTCGAGCGTCGAAAAATCGTGATCGTTACAATTCCAGACTTGTCCATTTGAGAACGAAAAAATTATTTATATAAAATACACAATTTTGCACTTTCAAGGAAACGATGATGAGATTTAAATGACTTAGAAAAAGTGCGAAATATGGAACCACGCTTTTACTAATTCGGTTAATTCCGGACTCATTATTTGAAATATTTTCCGTGGAGTTGCTGTTTGAAAATTTTGATAATTTTGTTGGGCTTTCGAGCCACTATGCTGGTCCTTCGGGTCAATTACCAGTACTAGGCCTTCGGGTCATTTATTGGACCTTCGGGTCATTCGTGGGGCGTCAAATATTATGCTGACAGTACTTTGTAGGCTTCGGCCATTTGAGATGCACGGGCGGCGTAGTTTAGACTCGCCATATGCTGGGATCGATCCATTTTATGCTAGTTTTTCAAGTTATCTTATTTTGTTTCCTAGATTTTTGTGTATTGCTGTTTTGAATTCAATTATGAATTTGGGGAGATGATTTTGATGGTGTTTAATGAGATTTCTTCATTTAAACTATGTTGATTGTTTATGATGAATAGTCTCATTCGAGATTACGATTAACTTGTTTTAGTATTGTTTATCATGCACTTATTTCTATGTTTGAATTAGACTGGTCCGTTTATGTAACAACCCGCATATTTATCAATTGTATATTTAAATATTTTATCGTTCGTCGGATTTTGGTCTGAAAAGCTACTTTTTGCAAACAGTCGAATTAGGACTTGAGACCCATCCCATTGAGTTCAAAATGTCGTTTGCAACCTTTTTGAGTATAAACTTTGATATGTTTGGAGATAGTAGAATTTTGCTACTTTTTCACTTAGGGCTTTGGTTTGGGTTTCAGCCCATTAACCTAACATATGAACCCAACTCCACTACAACTCTTCATTACTTCATTCCTCATTTCCTAATACTCAAGCTTTTATAACAATGGAGAGTGGAAGAGGAAATTAAAACTCCAAGCCCTAGTCTTCATTAGCAAATCCAACTTCTAGCTCCAAATTCAAGAGAACCCAATGGTAAGCCTTCTCTTCTTCTTCTCCAACTCATTCTCTTATCAATTTTAGAAATTCCCAAACCTAATTTGGGAAATATTTCTCTTTTAAGCTTAGAATCAAGCTTCTTGAGTTGGGATTGAAGGTGGTTGATCTTTCTTTGCTTTAGAGCTTCTTCTTCAATTGTTTGGGTTCAAAGGTGAGATTTATATCTCACATCTAAGCCTATATTTATCTTCGATTATTAGGTATGAATTCCTAACACTTATTCGTGTGCAATTGCTTTTGGTTTGGATTGATTTGGTGAATATTCCATTTTTTGGTGTTTTGGGTTCAATTCTTTAAAAATCATAGCTTTGATGTTTTGATCATGTTTTGGTGATGAACCGAAGAGCTTCTATGGCCGGGTAGTCTATTGGCGTAAACCCTTAGTGTCGTTGCTCGACCGTTTGCAAATTGAGGGAGTTTGCACCTCTTTTGACATAGGGTAGGAAGTGCAAGAATACAGGTTCGGCCGACCGAACCACTGGGCCGGTCGACCGACCTGCTACTAAAAGTGCATAGCACTTCTCTGTCTCAGGTCCGGTCGACCAACTACAGAGCTCAGTCGACCGACCTGCTTCCCGAGGATTTTTGCAGAACAGGGTCCGGTCGACCGAGCTCTGTAGCCGGCCGACCGACCTGTTGTTGTTTTACCTATTTTCGCCTATTTTGCATGGTTTCCAAATTTAATCGATTCGTGTTATTTCCCTATTTGTTGTTATCATTTGTTATTGACTTTGATGACTTCTTTTCTTCGAGAATTTTTGGAATATCCATTTTGATGGATTCGGTATCGATTTCTTTGGATTTCATTCACGTCTTCGAATGTGAATTTTAGTGATTGATTGTTCCTACAATCTTTTTTGTGATTTGTCACTTCAAAACATAAAGGTTTTCAATACTAGTAGTAAATATCAAGATTCTTTCATCAAACCGGTTTCAACACTATTTTATTACAAAGTTCGTTTCTTAAACCGTTTTCCAATCTATTAGTATATACAAGCCTTTACCTCACTCGTACGAGAAATCTAATTAAACGACCTAGTAAAACGAGTGGTATGAAACGCTTGCGTTTACTTCGTCGGGTAATTCTTGGACTTGTTCGATTGAATCTCTTGTGATAATTTTCTAGTGGAAATCTACAATTTGTTCGTAAATATTTAAGTTAAGCTAGTGGTTATGGGACATGAGGCTAAGCTCATATATTTACTAGCTTACTGTAATTGACACTTATTGATGATCATGATGATCATTTTTGTGATTTAGACTAGCAATTGTGCGATGTCTCTTTGTCTGCGATTTAGACTAGACCCCGTTTCTGTGTGATTTCGACTCACACGTGTGGGGTAGCGCCCCATGGTCTTCGGGCCATTCGTGTGTCAAAAATTAATGGCTAGCTACCATGAGATAGCGTCTCGTTTGTGTGACACATATGTAGGTGAGTTTTCATGCTCCCGTTCGTGTGATAGGCCTCCCCCCTTTTTATGATTTCTGGATTTCGTGTGTTGAATTTTGGAATTTATGCTTCACCAATTTTAGTGATTTCATTGATATGATTTATCAATTTTTGTGCATTGGTGAATTCGTGTGTCATTGACTTGTTGTGAATACAAGTTTTGGGTATGAAACCCTTTTTGGATCTTTGAGAAGATTTTTGTGATATTGATTAATCTCATGTTGAGTTTCAATTACATACTTATTGTAGTATGCCCGTATGGTTATCATATGTTTATGCTATATCTCTTATTCTATATCATGTCATCTGATATATATATAGCTAGAATGATCCGTTTATTATTTTCTTATGAATAATACTCGGGTCAGACCGAGATGTTACAGGTGCTTCTGCTTAACTTCTCCCCAGGGATTCATTACTCTGACTTTTGGCTAACTGTTTAGATTAGCAGTTTTTGTTGTATACACTTGAGATATAGGCTTACAGTTGTATTCTTTTGTATAGCACATGTTGCTATTCTTTTGTATTATTGTGGGTCTTTTTTGACCACTACTCTGATGTACACTTTCATGTGTCAGTTATATATTCATATCTTCTTCCGCCTTTGTGATATGAATTATCTGTGACTGATTTATGTTATGTTTACTTCTATATTTGTTTTCGAAGATTATATATAGCCACTGCGTAGTAGCTTTGAGTTTGCGTCGGTATGTCGAATTTCCTCTTGAGATGAAATGCATGTTATATTTTATCTGGCATATCGGTGCTCGCACAAAGCAATTACACGGATGGTCGCTCCTCAACAGCCTTATTCTCCGTGCTAGTTGACAGCATTACTCCGTAGTGTTCTTGGCTATCGTGGGTATAGAGGTGGGGCGTCACAGTTTATTATTTTCTTTTAAATAATACTCTGGTCAGACCGAGTTATTTCAGGATAATCGTTATCTCTGATTCAGTTGCTGCTTCAGCTTTTGGGATTTCACCTCATCTTTTGTTAGGCTTCAGGGTGTTACTTTCGGTATATTAACTCTCATCTTATGTATGTTATGAGGACTATGTATATGTACATTTGGTTCATGAAAACCATCGAGTGTTGTAGCATGTATCCAGACTTACCTTCCGTTATGTATGATATTTCTGTTATGTGTTATACTTATCTGTGTTGTTGCTATTATGAGTTGTTCTGAATTTTTAATAATCCACCGCAGTTTCGATTTAGATTTGAATTGAATGTATAAAGTTGGGAGTGATTTAATAAACGAAAAAAAATTTACACAACTCCTATCGATGTAATCAATACTCGTCTAAGGCATAACTTAGGGATGGTCGCTTCTAACAAGCCTTATTCTTCGCAATAGCAGACGTTATTACCTTATAATAACCTTTGTTATTGTGAGCATATTGGTGGGGCATCACCATAACCTTGCCGCATCATTCCTGTTTCAACTATTTCCGGGTTGAGAGGTCCTGATGAGGTCTCATCCACAAAGCTAAGCCATGCTTTGATCAACAAATGATCAATAGCACTCAGCATGCCACATTACTAAATTGAGAGTGCATTACTAGTAACCATCAACTACATAACCTCTGAGCTCGTACATCTCAGAGAAGGGTGTTAAGCTAAGAGAATAAATTCTCCACCACCAACAGAAATGTATTTGAAAGAAACAACTTTACATCTTAAAGTGTAATGTCAGACATACATCCATACAAGTCTATTTCGGGTTCGAACAGAACCGAAGGCAATTCAAAGAAGCCCTTGCAATCCCGGTATTCACAATCCAGATCGGACTCCCCATCACATATGGAGATCTCTATACCGCAGCTACTCAGTGCAGAGTCATTTGACGGGTTATCCTCTCATTTTCGAAAATACCCGGTCTTCACCACTGGTCTTCAAATGCTATCCATTTCGTCGTATCATTATTCGGAATGGGTTTTATGACATAAAGTCCTCTCCTAACTAAACCGAATAATGAGCGCTTGATTTTAAAAACATATGGATATATGGAATCTTAGTTAAGTCACAGTTTTAGCCCAAAACTTTTCTTCAAATGGTTTAATAAATTTCCACTTTTATCTTTTAAAACAAAAGATTCACCCTTTTATGATCCCCTTCAATTTGAAACCAAGGTTCTTCAGTCTTTCACAAAGATTCATTCATAGCTTTCAAAACAATTCCATTTCAAACTTGAAATCTTTTCAACAAAAACTAGAAGTTCTTTCGTTATATGAAAGTTGTTATCATTTGGAAACAAATGCTTTTCGTTTCCAAAAAATTCGATCAAATATGCACAAGTTATAGCCTTTAAAGTATAAACTTAGGTTAAATTTAAATTCCCAAAATAATACTTTTAAAATGGTTTAAAATCCAATCATATTATTGTATAACTTGTATACCCTTTCAAACCGCAGTTTCCAAAATAATTTCAAAACTTAAACAAGATATATTCTATTCAAACTGAATTCAATTTCAAATTTCTTTTCAAAAGCTTTTCATATTCAACCCAATTCCATTTCCAAAATCATTTTGGATTCAAAATTCAATCTTTAAAACATTTCATAATAAATAATTCAAATACCTATGACTTAACCAATTTCCTCGTGCAATCCATATTTGTGTGTGTTGCGTAGTCCATGGGTTTTACACACAACAATACAATATCATCAATCATCACAAATCCAAGCACAGCAATATCAATAAGCGGTATAATCCTATAACGCTTATCTTCATTCACAGATTCACAGATAAATATGTAAATTCATCATAGATAAATAAATCACAGTTCACCTCTCAATCATATCATAAAACATCATACCTCAGGAATATCAAACAATTCAAAGCATTCAATACAATCCAAACATCCATGAGTAAGATCAATTGGTCATCTGATTAATTTAAATCAGATTAATTACTTATGAATAAATTACTAATCCTTGTTAATTAACATTAATTAATTACAAACCATTATAATTAATTATCCTTTAATTATTTATTAATTAACCTTTGATAATAAATTAATTAACTCTTAGTTATAAATTAACCATCCTTAATTAATAAATCAAACAACCTTTAATTATTGAATAATTAACCTTTAATCATTTAATTATTCTTTAATTAATTAACCTTCATTAATTAACCCTTAATTAATTACCATTTAATTAATTATCCTTAATTAATTATAATAAGTGATTATCCCTAATCACTTATATTAATAAATCACAAATTAATTGAGTGATTATCCTTTAATCACTTAATTAATCAACTTTAATCATTAATTAATTATCCTTAATTACTTTAAATAAGTAATTATCTTTAAGTAATTAATTACCCTTAATTAATAAACCCTTTAATTAATTACATTAATTATTCTTTAATTTAATCACAATAATTAATTAGCCTTAAATTAATTACATAAAGTAATTAGCTTTAATTTAATTACACAAAGTAATTAGCTTTAATTAATTACACAAAGTAATTAGCTTTAATTTAATTGCACAAAGTAATTAGCTTTAATTTAATTACACTAAGTAATTAGTCATTAATTAACTCTAAAACATTTAATCTTTAAACCTTTAATCCTTGAAACAAAATTATTATTAATCCATAAATTAACTTAGATTTTTAAATTATTAAAATAAAACTTTTTATCTTCTTAATTACACCATTTAATTTACACCATCTAATTTATTTTAAATAAGCTTGAAAATTATCTTAATTGAATCAAGTTAAAATAAATTATTCAACTTTTATGTCTCCAAACCTTTAAATCAACATCAAATTATTTAAAAGAAATTCATTTAAGAAGATAGTTCAAAACATGGTTAACTAAATTTAAAAACTTGATTTATATAAAAATTTGAAACTGTTTCATCTTGAACCTGAGACAATCTCGAGTCAAACCCGAGATCCACTTCGAATTTCCCCTCACCATATCGACTTCGAGTCAAACCCTGAATTTCCTGCGTCCATCCCCAAGAATCATCTTCTTCTTCCCCGATCCAAAACTACCCAGACATCACCTATACACGCGTGCACATGTATGCCTCAACGAGGCGATTCCAACCATCGTTTCGATCACCAACATGTCGCCAATGATCATGCCGATTCACCTGTGTACCCAGATTGACGAAATTTCCAAAAAATCAAAATCGAGCTTATTCAATCCATTAGGAAACTCAAACTCATCACCAAGAAATCATATCGCGTCGACGATTCCGTCCATCAGCACCTTCGCCATCACGACCGTAGCTGCTCCACTGCCCCAGGCTCCTTTTCCCTCTGGTGCGATCAACTCCAATGCTTCATCGACTACGAACTTCCCTCTTAAACCTCGTCGAGCAAAACGGGGTTTAAAACCCTAAACCCTCGTCGTACCGCCTCCTCGACCATTAATAAATCCAATGATTATTTTTCTGATGATCATTAGGTCTCCGACCACCTCCGATTCCAAATCCGATGAACACTTCATCGTCAATCGTCAAGAATTGATAAAAAAAACCTATTCTGATCAACTTGGAATTTCTCTCTTATTACAATTTTAAAAATCTTGAATTTGTTATCAAAATTCATAATTTTCCACTACGAATTTGGTGGTAAAATCCAAACTCAAAATTGTGATCATCAACTTTAACTTAAATTTGATTTTTTTTACTGTATTTTCCTATTTTTGAATTAATTACTTAATATAAATTTTTGAAACCATTTTTTAAAACTGATGTTATAGTTTTACAACCAATTTTCATTTAGATATCATGATCTAAAACGGATCAGGGGAAGAGGATTTGAATTTTGAACTTGATTTTAAAGCCTGCAACTAAGAACCGAACCCTATTTCATATATACATACATATATACTCAGACATTTGCATATATACAGACATGCAAGCAAATCCAAACCATCGTTCAAACACACTTCATATCATACATCAAAAGATCATCAAGATATACAGGTTTAGGATCTTATAAAGGGGTGTTTGCTCACCTGGAATTGAAGCAGAGAACAAATTTTGAGCCTGAAATGAAATCTAGAAATGGAATTTGATCTATTTCTTGATTTTACCGAGATATTTTTTAATTTTAGCTTCAAGTTGGAATTTGATTAAATTTGCAACTGGATGTTGAACTTAGGCTGATCTGTTTGCTTTGCTTTTATTTTTTTCAGATTTGATTTTAAACTGAAACCTGGAAAAAAAAATTATGCTTTGCAAATCTGGAAAATTGATGAATTAGAGTTGAATCTGATCTTTGTTTGTTGAATTAAACTTTGAAGTTCTTGATCAGGTTGATCTCGCTTAGTTTTGTAGCTTCAGTTTGAAATGCTTTGATTTTCTTTTTCTGTTTTTAGTTTGGAGTTTTGATTTCTTTCGATTTTCATTTCATATTTTTAGTTTGAAGATGAGAAGTTTTTGAATTGGAAAGAACAACCAAATTTTTTCAAACTTATGTTATTTTATAATTAAATTTAAAAGAAAATCAAATGCCACTTGTAGATTATTCAAACACTTGTTAATTGGTGTTGTTACTTATTTTACATTTGTTAGTTTCATGTTTTAAAATGTTACACTTGTTTAAAACAATCCAATTTATGTTTAAACCTTTAGTTATGTTAATTTATAAATTATGTTTTTAAACCCTTACTTTATTTTATACCTTAACATATGTTTATGTTTCAAATTATTATGTTTTAAATGTTATATATATATAAGTATTATGTTTATATACAAATTCTATTTATTCGTATATAATTTTAAAAGAAAGAACATTAGCCTTTTTATTAATCTTATTTAAAAATTTAAACTTAAGTTAAAATATCCTAATATATATTTATACAACTTTTAAAGAGAATGGTTTAAAATTTAATTATACACAAATAAATAATCATATATATATATACAAACTATTTATTATTAATATAAAAGAAAAGCGTATTAGGCCTTTTTATATTATATTTTCTATAATTAATAAATGCATTTTCTTTTTATAAATAACTTTAAAGAAATTGATTTTTTTAAAATTTAATTATACTTTAATACATACATTTTAGATATATTAGAATTTAACCTTTTGAAAATTTATTATATCAAATTTAAATCATAACTTTCAAATCACAATGCATATATATATATATATATTAATAAACAAACAAATATCTTATTTAATTTGGAAATTTTAAATAAATTCGCCAATTAAATCCAAAAATTTATATTAATCACCAATTTTAAATTTGACTCAGAAACCAGGATCGTTACAGACACCATTATATGGTAGACAGTAACGGTTGAATATGAAAATTGATGCTGAGTAGAATTAGTATAATTTCTATCAACCCCTTTTACTCAATAATATTCCTAATATGGCTTATGAAAATGATTTTCTATTTCCAAAGTTGAAGACAGGTTCAATGATTCAGTATATACTGGAAGGAAATGTTATAAAGATATATATATATATCTCTAGATGATATTTTCGATAAATGGAAGTAACTAATCAGATGATAAGCACCTATTTACCTAACATCTTTTTATTGATGATTGGTTCGAAGAAATCGGGGTCAGATTTGAGTGATTCTTATCTAAAAACCACTACGAACCAATTTACGTATTTGAAGTAAAGACATAGAATGATAGTAGATAGAAGGTCTGCTGGTCACAGACCCTTCGGGGAAATTTCTCATATCATATATATGTGGTGGTGGTATCTTAATTTGTTCTTCAATGTAAGGGCTGCTCGCTACTAATTCTAGGGATGATTCCCTACAGGATGTGGTAGGAGAGTTCCTTTGATTTGTCATGTTCTTGGACATTTTTTTTGGACGAATGGATGACGTTGCATTTCTAATCACATCGCTTAATATCTATAAACGTATCATCTGTTTGGTGGTGGAGAAGATAACTTCTTTTAGCATAACACCCTTTATTGAGACATACGAGCTCAGGAGTTATGCATTTGTAAAAATCACTTGTGTGATTATGGAATGACAGTGTGGAATTCAAAGTGGAAAGTATGTTATATGAAAGGTGATTGTTACCTCAGGCCTCAACAACTAGTAATGGCTAATACAGGTTGCTTTTTGGCTATGTGGTTCACAACCATTAGGGTATGGTTATTGCCTTTGTAGATTACTCTCTATATGTCGGGTATATGGTGTATGCTACGGGATCCTGAATAGGTCGGTTACGACCGGGGTGATGTCACATTCGGTCCTATCCGCCATCAGATGGGTCTGTTGGTAAGCCAGTTCTGATTTGCAAAGGTTTTAAAGATTTTGATCTCGGTATATTCCTCTAGATATGTACTGTACGAAAGGTAGTCCCTTACCTTGCCATTGTATGGAAATCCATTCTCAAATAAGTGCCTCTGGATTTTATTGTAGAACCTGCTTTGTAGGTAGTGTGCTGGAATTTAATCAATGTAATAATTTCGGCTAAGATTCATAAGTTTATTTGAAAATTATTTTCAAAAGAATGTCATTGAAAATAATATTCCCAAGTTTTGCATAGCAATTGTTTTAATTAACATAAAGTAAAAAATTGATCCGTTTTTATGTGCGGAGTGGTTATATGAGATACCATTTGTTTTTAAAATATCCATATTTTGAGTTTCCCACACCAGTTTCATGACTAACCCAAGGTTTATTTTCTTTACCCTTAAACTCTAGGTGCTCTACTTTCCTAGGCAGCCAAGTAGTTAGGTAATCTTAGAGCATTTTGGAAGGGAGCATGTATCATGGAGCATGGAGCATTTTGGGTCCTTTTGTTGTAGCTATCTATCACTTTATGTTATGTCTGTATTTTGTATTATGTATTACCAGCTCTTATAAGGTTAGTAGTTATAACTAACCTGGCTAGAATAGTACTTACTAGAACTCTGATGGAGAAAATTAGAGTAATTGCATGTACTACTCATATGTATAATTATGTGTTGAATACGATGTGAGATTCTTTATTGTCTTATCTTCAATATTTATGTTCTTTACCACATGATAATCTGCCTTTTCAGCATTTGGTTTATGACTCCAAAATATTGAGAATGTATTAGTGTTGATCTTTGAGAGTCGAGGAGGTGGGTCGTCACATTTTGTACCAAAGCTTATGGTTGAGCTAAAACCTAAGCCTAGATGGGGTCAACTCATTAGAGATAGGGTTAGTAATACCCCAGAATGGGTTTAATTTGAGAGAGGCTTATATATATCTATGTCATCATGTCATGTCATGAATATGTGTGTGTGTGTGTGTGTGTGTGTGTTTATACATACCCATGTATGATATATTCAAATAAACACTAATTAATAAATTAGTAATATTAATGAATTGAATATAGAATATTGTAAAATAAATAAAATAAAATTTTATTCTAATAAATAGATTGGATCTAATGTTAGTTAATAGATTACATAGGCCTATTAAGATCAAAATATGAAAATAAAATTCCACATTTATATCTTTTTTCCATTACAAATCGGGATCGGACCAAACAATACAAACCACATACATACATTATAGTATATTTAAACATGTGTATATACATAGGAAATACATTCTTGATATGCATATATGAATTTAATATATGTATAAGTAAGTACAATATATATGTATATATAATAGATATAAATCCTAATATCGATATGTACATATATAGTTACACACATGCTTAGATGTCATTATGTTATCATGTTATGTTGTGATGTATTCAAAATAAATATTAAATAAACGTATTTAACACAATTAATTATAAAAATATAAAATATTTAAAAATTAAATATGGTTTTATTTTACATATATAGATTGAATCTAATGCTATTTATAGATTTCATAAACCCTTTAAGATCAAAATAGGAAAAATATGTGAAATTTACCAATTTCACTCATTTCCAAATAAGTCATGTTACACCCCAATTTTAAAAAAAAAATAGGTAGGAAAAGCTATCGAGTATCAAAGGCCAAAGCTAAGGAAAGTCAAAATACTATGTGATATCGTATACCAAGATGCCAAATCATTAAAGCTATCGAGGTTCCAAAATCAACAAACTATGAAGTATTTAAAGGAGTTAATAAATCTATCGAGTGCTAAATTGGGAAGTACTATCGATTATTAAGATGAAACAAGCTATCAAGTATTCAATGAATAAAATCTATCGTACAAAAGTTATCGAGTATCAAGGATCGAAGGTAAAAGCATGATGAAGAAAGAAACTATCTAGCACCAAGGTAGGAAAAGCTGTCGAGTGACATGATGCAAAGCTATTGCATACCAAGATATGAAGGTATCGAGTGTTAGGCTATGAAGAGGTATCATATAACAAGATATGGCACTATCGAGTGCTAAGCTGTGAAGAGCTATTGCATACCAAGATATGAAGTTATTAAGTACTAAGTTATGAAGAGCTATCATATGCCAAAATATGAAGCTATCGAGTGCTAAAATATGAAGTTTAATTGCATACCAAAATATAAAACGATCGAGTATTATCCTGTAAAGAGCTATCGCATGCCAAATGATAAAGCGATTGCATGTTGAAATATAAAGCTATCGAGTGACAAGAATAGGCAAGCTATTGCATATCTATGATAGTGCTATTGAGTGCTAAAAAATTACTTCTATCACACATCTAAAAACAAATACAAAGATGTTCAATTAGCCATACATCAGCTTTTGGTTGGTTCTACTATGAAGAAGCGACATCAAAGTGTGTTATATGTTTCCTCAACAATGTGCCATGTCAGCAAAATTGTAACCATCCAAGTTTGATTAATGCCACATGTCAACAATCCAAGAATGTAATTTTTCTATAAAAAGGAATGTACACCCAACTAAAAGAGGCCAATTTTGAATTATACTTCTTCCTCATTTTCATTTTTCACAAAGACAAATAAAGGACTTGACTTTTAGACTTTAATTACCACTAAGATCAAATTCAAATTAGCTTTACTCTAGCTAGAGAAATAAAGTTTTATGTTCAAATTGGTGCACCACCTTGCTTAGGACTTTTGTTACTCTATTTGTAGTAATGGACCAGCTTTTCATTTATATTGCTTTCTTTCGAAGGCCCTTTGTTGGATGAAGTGGATTCTTTTATTTTGCCAAGGCATTTGGTTGTGAAAATTTTCTTCCAAGGCTGAATGGGTAACCATGCGAGGAGAACAATTTAGTTCTACAAAAATGTACTTTGAAACCTTGGAACAATGCAATAAAGAGAATGATTTTTGATCATGGAACAATGTTAAAATCAAATGAAATGAAAACTTACAAGCCATTGGATATCAATCATCAAAAAATTATACCTAAGGCAATAAAGTTAAGGATGCCAATTGAAAAATTAAGAAAGCAGTGGCTAAAAAGGTCAAACTCCCAAGGAAGAAAAGGAAGCATGATGAAATAAATCAAGTGGACCAAGAGGAAAATATTACATAACCCATTGATGAAGTTATTATAAAAATACTCTAGAGGTATTGAGTTTAGCATAAAGTTAACAAAAGAGATAGAAGAGATAAAGATAGTTCTGCAAGATCCCATTAAGATAACAAAGACGGGGAGAAAATTGGACAAGAGTGCTAAAGAAGAGCTTATTCAATTCCTACAAATAAAGATGTTTCTACCTGGACTCAAGCAGACATTGTTGGAATTGATCCTTCGATGATGACTACTTTATATAGGTCCAAATTCACTCCTATAAGGCAGAAGAAAAGGACATTTGATAAAACGCGAAAAATTGCATTACAAGAAGAGGTAAAAAAAGTTGTTGGAAAATGAGTTTGTCCTAGAAGTATTTTATCCAAATTAGGTAGAAAAATCTAATACTTACTAAAAAAATCTAATGGGAAATAGAGAACTTGTGTCGACTACATAGATTTGAATAAAGTATGCCCAAAGGAATGTTATCCACTTCCAAGAATCAATCAGCTAGTGGGTGCGACTAGTGTGCATAAACCATTATCATGCATGGACGCATATTTAGGGTATAATCAAACCCTCATGTTCAAATCGGATGAAGAGCATACGACTTTCGTAATCGATTGGGGAACGTATTGTTATAAGGTAATGCCCATTGGAAAAAAAATGCAGAGGCCACATATTAATGATTGGTAAATAAGATGTTTAAAAACCAAACTGGGAAAACATGGAAGTATACGTGGATATCATGTCAGTAAAATCCAAAGAAGTTATTGACTGTATAAAGGACCCGAATGAGGTGTTTGAGATCTTGCAAGAATACAAGATGAAATTGAATCCACAAAAATGTTCTTTCAAAATCCAGTCTAGAAAGCTTTTAGGATACATAATGAGTTGACGGAGAATAGAGGTGGATCCTGGGAAAAAAAAGCAATACGGGATATGGTGGAAAAAAACGAGAAAAGATGTAATGAGTTTGGATGGCAAAGTGGCAGCAACTCAATTGGTTTATACCTAAGGCCATTGATAAGTGTATTCCATTTTCTGATATGATCAAGAAAAGAAGGATTTTTTAATGGAAGGAGGAATGCCAAAAGACATTTAAAGAGATAAAATGTTATTTAGTCAAACCATCCATACTTTCTAGTCTAATATATTATACAAGCAAAAGGCTTAAAGATGTAGAAATAAGATATCCGATTATAGAAAAGTTAGCTTATTGTTTAGTGTTATCAGCCCAAAAGTTAAGGTCTTACTTTCAGGCACATACAGTTAAAGTCCTAACTAACTATTCGCTCAAGAAAATCTTTATAAGCTAGAAATGTCTGGAAGATTGATAAAATATAGGATGGATTTATGCCTATATGACAATGAATATTTACCTTGGGTGGCAATAAAAAGATGAAAACTAGCTGATTTTGTAACAAAATGATGGGTATTGTTAAGGAACAATTCAAAAGAGAGAGAAAGATCGAACCAAAATGGAAACTGTTTGTAGATGATGCATGAAATAAGTAAAGAGCTAGGACTAGGTATATAATAATTACACCCAATGGACATTAGCTACATTATGCAATGAAGTTGGGGTTCAATGCAACTAATAACGTGGCTGAATATGAGTCATTGGTAGCCGGACTAACTCTAGCCCAATAATTGAAAATTCTCATAATTGAGGTATTCGGCGACTCTCGGCTAATGGTAAACCAATTAAACAAGTATTTTCAAACAAAAGATACGCGGCTGGCCCAATAAGTAAAGAAGATCCCTATAATGTTGGCTCAGTTTGAAAAAAAATTCAATTCATCAAATTCCAAGAGAAAAGAAGGCACTAGCATATTCGTTAGCAAAGCTAGCCAGTTCACATGAGGAACTAGAAGTAAAAATCATCCCTGTTGTATTTCAACAAAATCAAAGAATTAATTCTGATAAAGATGAGTGAAAATGCGATTAGTTTTATGCCATCATAAACTTGACAACTCTAAACTAAGTATGAAAATTCTAAAGCTAAAGATGAACCTGAAATGATTCCTGAAGAAAGACGAGAAAACGATTATACAATGATCCATAAAAAAAATACCGGAAGTTGGTCAAAAGAATCAATACGTGAATAATTGGATGACACAAATAGTGGAATATTTGCAAAACTGAGTGCTTCCAAAAGATAAAATCGAGTCGAAAAAGTCAAGATCCCAAGCATCTTCTATACCATGATCGACTATATATTATATAAAAAAGATATTTAATTCCTTATTTGAGATGCATAACCCTAGAAAAAAGAATGAAAATACTAAAAGGAGAGCATGAAGGATTTTACAGGGCCATTCTATTGGCATGGAATCATCTAAGAAGATAATGAGACAGTGATAAAATTGGCCTCGGTGAATGAGGATGCCATAACCAATGTCCAAAAATGCGACGGATGCCAACGAGTCTTAAGAATTCCATGCCTACCTCCAAGTGAATTAACCCCTATCATAAGCCCGACTTTTGGGAGTCGATTTAATACGACCTTTATCCATCTCAAAGGAGGCCCAAAGTTTGTAACCGTAGAAATTGATTGGTTTACCAAATGGGTTGAAGCCAAACCAATGTCTAGTATAACTGTTGAAAATGTCTTAAACTTCATGGTCGAAAGCATAGTTAGTTGCTCTGGGATTTCAGGTAAGATTATCTCTGACAATGGAATCTAGTTTGAAAGTGAAAAGTTTACCCGCTTCTGCG
Source organism: Allium cepa (assembly GCA_030765085.1). Lineage (NCBI taxonomy): Eukaryota > Viridiplantae > Streptophyta > Magnoliopsida > Asparagales > Amaryllidaceae > Allium > Allium cepa. The sequence continues at coordinate 52,101,673 of CM060930.1, read as the reverse complement.
AAAAGAATGAGATAATAAAGAGTTTTTCTTTAGTAGCCCATCCAAAAGCTAATGGAACAGTAAAAGCAATAAAGAAAACTCTTAAGAATAACTTGAAAACGCGATTGGACAAAGCAAAAGGGGATTGGACAGATGAACTTCCACTTGTTCTATAGCCATACTAGACTTCCTCAAAAACAGCCATGAGACATACGTCATATTCTTTAACCAATGGATTTGAGGCAATGCTACTAGTCGAAGTGTCATCACATCGTAGAATCACATATGCTTATGAACCAAATCAAAAGATAAAAAAGGAATCCCTAGATCTGATTAATGAACTATGAGATCATGCCGCATTGAGAATAATAGAATATAAAAGAAGAATTACCAAATATTACAACTTAGGTAAAGAAAAAAACTTTCCAAAATGGTGATTTGGTATTAGGGGAGTGATGGAAAACACCAAAGAACTAGCAGATAGACTATTAGGGCCAAATTGGGAAGGACCCATGGTTATTTATGGAGTAATTCCACCGAGAACTTACTGGCTAAGTTGACCCGATGGGCTTGGAATGCCTAACATTTAAGGCCTTATTTCACAACTTTGGATGAGTAAAGAAATAATGGGTTATCAATGGTCTACCTAAACAAATTGCCCCCGAATTGAGATATGTTACGATAAACCTATCTCTGAACCTGATGAAGTAAATGAGATTCGTTAAGCAGAAGCACACCTCATCTCCGATAGAGGATAAATTTAATCATTGGCCCTGCTTTTACGCCTGGCCAAAGCACTCATCCAAAGAGTGATGCTCAATTTAAGTCTTTAGTCCCGCTTCTACGTCTGGCAAAAGCATCCATCCAAAGTGTGATAGTCAATTTAAGCTTTTGGTTCCATTTTTATGCCTGACCAAAGAGCTCATCCAAAGAGTGATGGTCAACACTCATTCAAAGGGTGATGGTCAAAATCAAACCTTTGGTCCTAATTCTATGCTTATCTTAAGTACCCATCCATGGAGTGATAGTTAATAAGGTCTTTGATCTTGCTTTACACGTGCCAAAGAAGCTATCCAAGGAGTAATGGTCAACAAAGACTTTGACCCCACCACAACACCTAACCAAAACAATTATCAAATCGACCAATCAGATAATTGGCTAAATAATTAGCCAATCTTCAATAAAGAATAGAAGGCAAGACTATTCAATCAAGAAATTGATACCCATGAATTAGATAATATCAATATAGGAAGACAAAATAAAGAGGAAGGTCGAAGTACAAAGGAAACGAACATGAGTCGAAGTAGAAGTTCACTCAGCTAACTTCTATGGGGAGCAAGTATTACACCCAAAACATTTTCAAATTATTAGGTGGGAAAAGCTATCGAGTACCAAAGGTCAAAACTATCGAGAGTCAAAATACCGGGTGCTATCTTGTACCTAGATGCCAAATCATTAAAGCAATCAAGGGTCCAAAATTTACAAGCCATTGAGTATTAAAGTAGTCAACAAAACTATCAAGTACTAAAGTGGGAAGTACCATCGAGTATCAAGATGAAACATGTTATCGAGTGTTAAAAGAATAAAAGGTATCATATAGAAGTTATCAATTATTAAGGATCAAAGCTAAAAGAATGATGAAGAAATAACGTATCAAGTGCCATGGTAAGAAAAGCTTTCAAATGTCATGATGTGAAGCTATCATACCAAGATATGAAGCTATCAAGTGATAGGGTGTAAAGAGCTATCGCATAACAAGATATAAATCTATCGAGTGCTAGGTCATGAAGAGCTATCACATAACAAGATATGAAGCTATCGAGTGCTAGGTTGTGAAGAGTTATCACATACACAAATATGAAGTTATTGAGTACTAAGCTATAAAGAGTTGTCACGTAGCAAAATATGAAGACATTTAGTGCTAAGCTGTGAACAGAAATCACATGCCAAAATATAAAGCTATCAGATACTAGGTTGTGAAGAGTTATCGCATGCCAAAAGACAAAGCCATCCTATGATGGAATATAAAGCTATTAAGTGGCAAGAATTGACAAGCTACCATAGGTCTAAAATGGTGTTATCGAGTGCTAAAAAATTACTATCATTGCATGTCAAAAACAACTATAAGTATGTTCAATTAGCCATATGACAGCTTTTATTTGCTTCAACTATGAAGAAGCAATATGAAGGTGAGCCACATGTCACCTCAAAAATGTGCTATGTGAGCAAAACCTTAATCATCCAAGTTTGATTAATACCACGGTCAACAATCCAAGAGTGTAATTTTCCTATAAATGGGCACGTACTTCTTGCTAAGAAGGGGCGAATTTTGAATATACTTCTTCCTCATTTTTATTTTCTCTCAAGTATAAATAAAGAACTTGAATTTATGACTTTAATGACCACTTAGGTCAAATCCAATTAGAATTTTGTGACCAAGTACTTGCATAATAATCTGTTTACAATCTTGACCACTTGATGATAAGGTGACTTGCATACTTGCTTAAGAGTCCAATCTCTTGCCTAAGTACCTCTAATTTTGTTGACTGAGCATATGATTTACGATCGGATTTTTTCCTACCAAGTTAATTCCAACATGATTAACATGTTGTACCCTCTACTCGGCCTAGATTTTCAACTAGATAAACCGAGGATGATTTGTCCATCCTTATGTCGTTTGGGTGAGGAGACCCAACTTTATGATTGGGATGATCCTTTGGCCTCTCGACCATCACAAACCATCCAATCGATTGAATTTACTCAAGTTGAAGCTAACTACACCAAAATAAAGGATTCCAACGAGTATAATCGTTGCAACTAATTTCAGTAACACTTACACGTGTTGCTTAGGGGGGTGGGCATTTATTTGTAATACTTATATCCGTTGCTGAATTCTATCTGCCAACGGTTATAAGTATTGGTAGATTTTTTTTCAATGGTTATAAGTGTTGATAATATGATATTTGTAATGGATACATATATTGCTGAATTTTATCTTCCAACAGAAATAAGTGTTAGCAATGTGCATTTTGTAACATATATATGTGTGTGTGTGTGTATCAGTTGCAAATTTCATGAAACTAACAGATACAAGTGTGAGAAATAACAAAATAGTAACATAAATAGATGTTGGTAATTCCTTTTTCCTAATATTAATAACCTTTGCAATAATTAATATGGCATGCATGATTATATCATAGATTATATTTAATATAAATTCAAAAATAATATTATCTCGGTTTAGCAAGTATAACCAAATCAACATTAAGAAACAACATTCGCAATCATGGTAACAAAATAGAGTATCAATTAACAAAAGACACGTTCAATACATAGGTTACCAAATTTAATACATAGTTTACCAATTTCATATTAATATCAAATTGGACTAACAAGAGACAAGACATAGTTCATAGTTAAAGACTACCAATACCGAATACGAAACTTCGGCCATATAATGAAGCCTCCATCTGAAAATTCACATAGCTTGTACATTCCATTTTGAGGACCACCCACTAGAACTACCATCCAATTTTCACTGTTCCTCCACTTCTTGTAAACTGCCCACATGCATTCAATATCATAATAAATTGAAATTTATACTAAAAAGAATGACCATTAGTAAACAAAGTGAGTCAAAAATCCGACTTAAAAAGAAAATGAAACTCGGTACTCAAACTGAGTTAAAAAGAATGACCATTATACTCAATCTGAGAACTCAATTTAAAATTAAGTGCTCAAAACCGAGTACAAACCGAGTACTCAGTTTTTTTAACTGAGGTCTTGGTTTGTAGTTTGCACTTACTTTTTTTAAAAATCGAGTACTCGGTTTTTACTCAAAGTGACTATTCAAAATGAGTACTCGGTTTATACTCAGCATTTTTAAAAACTGAGTACTCAATTTGTAATCAAAACGAGTGCTTAAAGCCAATTATTCAGTTTATACTGAGTACTCAAAACTGATTACTCAAAACTGAATAATTAAGTGTTTCTCAATGTTTTAACCATGCCATGAATAATTAGGTGTTTTCCAATGGGTGATTCTTAGAGTTTTTGCACTTGTACAAGGGCAAGTGCATACTTTAGCATTGGAGGATGAGCGATTCTTTGTAAAACTCAAGAAGCTTCGGATATCTTGCTTATATTCTTAATTAGTATTTCTGAGTGGACTTTTAATCCACTCTCTCGAAATTAAATTAAACATAAAATGAAATTTTTACCTTCGACCTATTGAAGACAAATAATTTTCATAATTATAACGTTTTAAGCACAAACAAAAAATTATTTGCTTGTTAGAAAATAATAGCAATAACTCACAAACATGTGATTGATACATTCAAATCGTGATAATCAGCTGATAGATATAATCAATATTACCACACCCACAAAACATATGGTGTTCCCTAAAAGAATATTAAATAACCATATCCATATCTGTACTATAGTTAGTAGTATATTATTGTTTTATTTTACTTTTTGTCTCATTTCATGTGATTTTCATCTAAATTGATCGGATATTCAAAAACAAAGTTGACTGTAGTTAACAACATCAGGATTTAGCACAGATATTGAGATAATTTGGTAGTGCTTTACTAGATTCTACCAGTCCAGTTGATTTTTATCGATCTAATCCAACGGTTTATTTTTAATAGTAAAATGTACTGTGATCTACGTTGAATATGTAAACTAGATTGTTATTTAAGTACTAAACTTTCATTGAGTCACCTCAAATATTCTTGTATCAAAATAATAAGGTGTTTGAGCACAGTGAATCCGCAAATATGTTGAATTAAAAAAAGTACAACTCCTCTAGTCCACAAATACATGATGGGATTTTGTTTTTGTTCCAAAACATGTTTCGCTATTTACCTGTCTAAGAAATAAATTGTTGTTGTATTTTCAAAATCTTAAATTCCATCAACAAAGCTTAAAATACATGTAAAACGGGGTAGTAGTAGTAAAATATTGTAACAAATAGGTCGGGTAATGAATTTTAACTGTAAGGCGTTCAATTTCGTTCAATAAGTGGAATACCTTACAGAACCTCGTGTAACTAATTATCAAATTGTGTACTTTACAGTTTCTGAAACGTACGACGACCTTTTGCAAGTGTGCTTTCTTATTCTGAGTCCATAAAGGCACAGCTCCTCAATTTTTTTTGCGTGCTTTCAGGTACAGTAACTGATTATAATGTATGTATACAATTATTGTAGTTTATAGTGTCATCTCTGTACTACATTGCCTGAGATCAAAAGCTATAATTTATCAATGTTAATCAAAAGATTCAATACCTTCAAAAAAATACAGTAGCAAGAAAGTGTCAGAAATTCTTTACTATTCGATCTTTCATGATTAATGATAAACAATTCAAGTAATAGCCCAAGAATCAGCAATAACGAATATTTCACAAACAAAGCTTAATATGATTTTTTTTTAAGATGACGTACCTTGATTAGTAGCGGAAGATGTAATGGCTGTCATCTTCTTCTTCTGACTTCTAATAATTACTCTTCTTCTCAGAATTCGGTTTCTCTCTCTAACCCTATTTCTTTATATGTTTCTTGATGGAGAAGAATACATCTATATCCCAGGTGAGAGAGGACCCAATCCTTTATATAACATTTAACTCTAAATCCGGTACGTCCATCATATACCAATTCAACGCTTAAGATCAATCACAGACCTAATGTTCTTATTATAGAACGGTCTATTTATGACTTAATTAATCGGGTCACATTAAGATTAGTAACTGCATAACGTTAAAGGTAAATAAATCGTTCTATTTATGACCAAATTAATAGGGTCATATTAAGATTAGAAACTGCATAACGTTAAAAGTTAATGAAACGATTGCAGTTTCTAATAGCAGTTTTCTAACATTCTCCCACTTGACCCGATTATTCATAATATCAAGTGTTGAACATCATACTATGATAAATTGCTGAGAGTTATGGCGGTTGTGCATTATTAATTCAATGCATTCTCTTCCATATACTACAATACCAGCAATCCATCATTTATATTCATAATTTATATAAAACAACATAATGGTCCACATAATGTCTTATATCATAATGATTAAACATAATATCTTTATAAGACTCTTTCTTGTTTAAAATTACATAAAGTACGTACTACCACATTAAAACAAGAGACACATAATTGTATATCAGAAACACACAAAGGAGCTTAGAATGTCACACGTAAATTATTATTAATACAATCAAGGCTCATTCTTTAGACATGTTCCGTAAATTGTCTTGGCTTTAACCCTTTCGTCAAGGGGTCTGCAATCATAAGTTCTGCCCTGATGTGCATGATTGACACTCTTTGTTTCTGAACCTCATCTTTCACAACAAGATACTTCAGTTCCATATGTTTGGCACCTTTAGAGTACTTATCGTTTTTTGGGAAAAACACTGTTGCAGGGTTATCACAATAAATTTTCAACGGCTTGCTAATGGTGTCGACAACCGCAAGTCCTGAAATAAATTTCCGCAACCATAATGCATGAATTATGGCTTCATAACATGCCACAAATTCTCCCTCCATAGTAAATGAACTAACGATAGTTTGTTTCGCACTTTTCCATGATATGGCTTCTTGAGCAAACATAAACAGGTAACCAAAAGTCGATTTTCTAGTATCGATGCATCCAACAAAATCTGAATCGCTATATCCAGTCACCTCCAATTCATTGGATCTACTATACATGAGCATGCAATCTTTCATGCCTTGTAAGTACCTTAACACTTTCTTTGCAGCTTGCCAATGTTCCCTTCCTGCATTGCTTTGATACCTCCCTAACATACCGACTGCAAAACTGATATCTGGTCTAGTACAGGTTTGAGCATACATTAGGCTGCCAACTACAGACGCATATGGAATTGATTCCATTTCCTTTCGTTCAACATCATTCTTAGGACATTGCATGAGATTGAATTTATCACCTTTCTGTACATGAACTTTCCCATGTGACACTTACTCATTCCAAATCTCTCTAGAATCCTTTCCATATATCCTTTCTGAGACAATCCTAATATTCCTTGTGATCGATCACGAAATATTTCTATTCCAATCACATAGGATGTTTGTCCCATATCTTTCATTTCAAAGTTCGTTGAGAGAAATTCCTTAGTCTCATGCAATATGCTTAAATTATCTACTGCAAGCAATATGTCATCAACATAAAGGACTAGATAAATAAACTTGCTCCCACTGATCTTTTGGTATAAACGATGATCAACCGTATTTTCTTTAAAACCAAAAGGTGTAATAATGGTATTGAACTTAATATACCATTGCCGGGATGCTTGTTTAAGCCCATATATTGACTTCTTAAGTTTACACACCAATTGTTCTTTACCTTTTACAGAAAAACCCTCAGGTTGATCCATATAAACATCCCCATCAAGATCTCCATTTAGAAAGGTTGTTTTCAAATCCATTTGATGCAATTCCAAATCATAATGTGCTACTAATGCCATTATTATTCTTAGTGAGTCCTTTTTCAAAACAGGAGAAAATGTCTTCTTGTAATCAACACCATCTTCTTGAGTGTAACCCTTAGCAACAAGTCTAGCTTTATACCGTTCGATATTACCACTAGAGTCGTGTTTGGTTTTAAAAACCTATTTGCATCTGACTCTTTTATAGCCATGTGGTAACTCAACGAGATCCCAAACTTCATTCTGTTGCATGGATTTTAGTTCTTCTTTCATCGTATTAATCCATTGCTTTGAATCTTTACTTTTTACAGCATGTGAAAACGAAACTGGGTCTTTATTGATTCCTATATCATAATCTGATTCTTTCATATAAATCATATAATCATTAGAAATAGCTGACCTACGATCTCTTTGAGATCTTCTTAATGCTACTTGTTGTGGTTCATGCATATCAACATTATTTAAGTCATTTCCTTCAGGAAGTACTTCTTCATTTATATGTTGTTCATCATCATGTTGTTCTCCAACAGCTGGAACAATATTTGGAGTAATAGTAGATGGAGGAACTATTTTAGGCAATGTAACATTTATCCTTGTTCCTTTATTTCCACTATTTCTCTTCTAGTACTCCCACTAACTTCACGAATCTCAATGAATCTTGCATTACCAGTTTCTATAATTCTTGGACCATGATTAGGACAGTAAAACACATATCCTTTAGATTTTTCAGGGTAACCTAAAAAATACCCACTAATCGTTCGAGAATCTAATTTCTTTTCATGTGGATTATAAATTCTCGCTTCAACTGGACAACCTCAAACATGCAGGTGTCTTAAGCAAAGTTTCATGTTAGTCCATAATTCAAAAGGAGTCTTTTAAATAGCTTTACTATGAACCCTATTCAACAAATAATTAGCTTTTTTGAGAGCATACGACCACAAATTTTTAGGTAGTGTAGAATCTGACATCATACTCATAATCATATCTATTAACGTCATATTGCGTCTTACTGCTACACCATTTTGCTGTGGTGTACTTGGCATTGTGCATTGCACACATATGCCATGACTTTCGAGGAATTTTGCAAATGGACCTGGACACTGGCCTGACTCGTTATATTTGCCATAATATTCACCACCTCTATCAGACCTTATGGTTTTCACCTTTTTATCTAATTGCCTCTCAACTTCCTTTACAAATGTCTCAAGGACATTCACAGATTGAGATTTTTCATGAAGCAAATAGACATAACCATAGCGGGAAAAATCGTCAAAAAAAGTGATGAAATACTTTTCTCTATTAAAGGCTGGAGTGTGCATAGGTCCGCAAATATCTGTGTGTATTATTTCAAGAAGCTGGCTACTTCTAATGGCTCCTTTCTTATTATGTTTGGTTTGTTTACCTTTAATACAATCCACACATAATTCTAGATCACTAAAGTTCAAATTTGACAAAATTTCATTACTTACTAATCTCATCATTCTTTCTTTGGATATGTGACCTATTCTTTTATGCCATAAGAAAGCAGAATTTTCATTCAACATGCTACGTTTGCATCCAACATTATTTATTACATTCAGCAAGGAATTCGCATAAGTGTCATTCAGTTTCAATTTATATAAACCATCAATTAGAATACCAGAACCAACATTATCAGTATTCTTATATAAATCAAAACAACCAGATCCAAACATACATCTAAAACCAGAAAGATCCAACTTACTTACGGAAATAAGGTTTCTAATGAAGGTACATAAAGGGTACTATATAAGTCTAATACATATCCACTTTCTAGAATTAGACGATAACTCTCAATGCCTTCTATTGTGGATTTCATTCTGTTTCCCATAAAGAGAAAACGATCTTCATTTGGATTTATGGTTCGGATCATAAGAAATCCCTGCATATTATTGGAGACATGAGTTGTAGCACCAGTATCAAGCCACCATGTATTAATTGGAACTTCAACTAAATTTGATTCAAAACATACAAAAGATAGATGATTACCTTTCTTTTCGAACCAAGCTATCCTTTTCGGACAGTCATTTTGATAATGTCCTTTCCTTTTACAAAAATGATATCGAATATCCTTTAGTTCCTTCTTTTCCTTATCCTGCTCATTCTTAGCAGGTGCCTTTTTCTTCTTGAAATGACTTGATTTTTCATTCTTTTCTTTACCAGCTTTATTACTCACAAAATTTACTGAGTGATTCACTTGATTTTTCAAACGTCTTTCTTTCTGAACAAGTCTACTGGCCAATTCATTAACATTCCACTTATCATTTATAGTGTTATAGTTAATTTGAAAATGTCCATATTCAGAAGGTAGCGAGTTCAGGATAAACTGGAAAAGAAAAGAATCCTCTATTGTAAGTTCAAGGGAGTTTAACCTTACTGCAAGATTAGTCATCTCTATAATGTGCTCTTGCAAAGTTCGCGACCCATCAAACTTCATGGTCGTGAGTTCTGCCATAAGAGTACCAGCGAGCGACTTATCAGCTGAACGAAAACGCTCTTCCACAAACTGCATATATTCCTTAGCACTTTCTGTTTGCGGAATTGTTGACTTGATGTTGTTAGCAACGGTCATCTTAATAAACATGAGGCTCAATCTGTTACTGCATTCCCATGCTTTATGGTGTGATTTTTCTGTCTCGGTACTAGCTGTTGTAAGAGCAACAGGTTTATACTCAAGGAGTGCTAAGTCAAGATCCTGAACACCTAAATGGAAATTGACTTGTTCTCTCCATTTAGAAAAATTAACACCAGTGAACAATGTAACAGATGAAGCATGTGTATTCATGGGAACTACTGCAAATTAATTAACAAAAAATTGAAATAACTATAAGCTCATAGCTAATGCGATTCAGATATGTACATAATAGTATAATATAGCACTTCTTTGGGTAGATACTATCTTATACTTTAACATAATTAAATACCAAAACATAAGTAAGTAATAAATATATTCAATTAAATAAAACTGACATCTTTGGATAATCAATATTTATTTAATCAAGATATCTGTTAAAGCTCATCATGTCAACTAGTTATAGAACAAGACTTTCCTTTGGGTAAGTTCTCAGGTTCTACCATTAGTGACGCCAGTTTTTTTTTGTATTATTATAACTGGCAATTTCTATCAATAATCATTATGTCACTTATGCACTAAATGATTATTCTTATTTTGACCATTTTGGTGGTTAACAAAATCATAAATCTTATATGCATAATTGACTTATAACACATACTTGATTAAACATCATGAGTAAAGCATAGAATAGACCAATTGCAATCATAGGAAATATTCAGATATTAATTGGTGGCTCTGATACCAAATATCAGAAATTCTTTACTGTTCGATCTTTCATGATTAATGATGAACAATTCAACTAATAGCTCAAGGATCACCAATACCGAATATTTCACAAACAAAGCTTAATATGATTTTTTTTTAAGATGACGTACCTTGATTAATAGCGGAAGATGTAACGGATGTCATCTTTTTCTTCCGACTTCTGATAATTACTCTTCTTATCAGAATTCGGTTTCTCTCTCTAACCCTATTTCTTTATATATTTCTTGATGGAGAAGAATACATCTATATCCCATGAGAGAGAGGACCCAATCCTTTATAGAACATTTAACTCTAAATCTGGTACGTCCATTATATATACCAATTCAACGCTTAAGATCAATTACAGACCTAATGTTCTAATTATAGAACGGTCTATTTATGACTTAATTAATCGGGTCACATTAAGATTAGAAACTGCATAACGTTAAAGGTAAATGAAACGTTCTATTTATGACCTAATTAATAGGGTCATATTAAGATTAGAAACTGCATACGTTAAAAGTAAATGAAACGATTGCAGTTTCTAATAGCAGTTTTATAACAGGAAAATGAAAGAAACACGCAATATTTAATTGTTTGTTTAGGGGATAAAATTTCTTGAATGCTTCTTTTGATATTGAAAGAAATACAGAATAGTTGCAATGACCTCAGATTTTCTGTTAGGAGAGCTGTAAAGGCACAACCAATCCTTTTCTACATATTTTCATTTAGAATAACTAATCGTAAACAATATATATACTGTCATTCTAATTTAAAATGTTATCTATGTTACCAGAGATCAAGAACTATAAGTGATTACTGTTTATTAAGAGATAATAATTAAAAACAAGTAGCTATAGCATGGAAAATGAAAGAAAGATGCAATATTTAAGTGATTATTTCATGGATAAAATTTCTTCATTGTTTCTGCATAGTTCCAAATACAGTAACTGTATATATATATATATATATATATATATATATATATATATATATATATATATATATATATATAACACACACACTATCGCAATATTATCTCTCAACCATATTGCCATAACAAAAATTATAATTTATCACTGTTTATTAAACGAATACCATTAAAAACAAATAACATTGGCATGGAAAATGAAAGAAAGAATGCAATATATGATTGTTTATTTCATGGATACTTCTCTATCATCATGAAGTTGGATCACTTATATCTCAGTTTCAATATGCTGGATAGTAATTTCATTTTGACCCTTTTAAGTAAAAGTTAATGGAAAGGAACATTAACATTATTCACACACACACGTATACAGTGTTTACTGCATATTCACTTAATGAACGGAAGTTTTGCACACAGTTTATACAATACCATGTTTCCCACAACTTATACTTTAACAGGTAGTTCATCACTTGAAGGAAAAAGAAATTCATTTTTCAATACAAGAAGCGTATAACTAGGTCTAATATACCACTCAAAATCTCAAGCTAGTTACATTCTAGTGCGACAGACAAAAGGTAAAGTAGGTATTCACAATTTATACTAACTGTTGCCTAATTTTCATCACTATCGATTGATATCATGAAAAAAACCAAACTCGCCTAACTAGGATTTTATTGTGAAATCAAATGAAGATTCAGAATTGGTTGAAAAGATCAAGGATCAAAAAAATCAATACTTATATCCACTGACTTTAACAGTAAGATTCAAAGCCAGGTTAAAATGATCAAGGCTCAAATAAAAACAATGCTAACAGACTATTAAGTATTGATAAGAAAGAAAAAATGTTTCAAGCTCAAAGCAAACTTTAAGATTCATTATGTCCCTAAAAACAATAACGAGTCACTCAGTACCAAATACATTGCATCAATATGAAATGCCTAAAACGTAATGCGTAGTTCTTTTCGTTGTAATATCTATCTATATGAGTATAAATTTAATTTAGCATTTAGGTTTAATGTCATATAAAAGTTGTAAGTTAATAAGTGAATGTTAAGCCAAATTAGGTACTAACTTTGGCAATCAAATTATAACCTTTGCATGTGTTAAAATCGAGGTTCAAAATTCCGTTTTACGTTTTCGTTCCGATCATTAGTAATTTTAAAATTTTCGGTTCCGTTTCGAAAATTTTGAAATTCCGGTTTTCTAATTCCGTTACTTACCTTTATTGTTTTAATTTTCTATTTACGCTAATAAACATCCAGTACTATATTAAATTTATAATATATTTTTTACACTACATATAAAATATACTTTAATTAAAAAAATCATTGTTTAAGATTCTATATTGTTCATGTGTGATGTTAAAATTTTGATCAATTTTTGAATTTTTTATTATGATTCGATGTAAATTAACAAAAGTGTAACAATTTTTTTATGAGATTACATGATTTCTTATCTATTTATTTATTGTCTTGTTTAATTTTTTTTTATTTTTTAATTACTATATGTTTATTGTAGTTTTTTATTTTTTATAATTTTTTCAATATTTGAAAAGAAAATCGGGAATTTAGACTAGAATCGAAATTTTGTCTTGATTCCGTTTCGTTTATGAGTGAAACCGAAACGGAATCACCGAAATAATTGGAATTCCATTGGAATTTCAAACCATGATTACGACAGTTAACAACTTTACTTTTCTACGTTGATGTAGGTCAAAATGAAAACTTTTAAATTTGATAAAATATGGTAATTCTAAGGTAGTTTAATAATACAAGTATGAAGGCACGTCCGATAGACGTGAGTAAGACAAGTTTGTGTAAAATAGGGGGTGTGAAGAGAACTATGTGGTAAATGTTTTAATGAAATAATACTATGTTAATTCATTATGTTGTCCATACATACTGAACGCCTAATGGGAACTTACCCTTGGGACCTGCCGAAGGGTAAAGTGAAGTTGTTGGTTTCAATATGTACTAAACGCTGATAGCATTGCATATTGGGTGGTTGGTATATACTCACAGTCGGTATGTCAGAAAAGTAATGTGCGTAAGTTAGCGGTAGCTAGTGGTAGTTCATACAAATGTCAAAGTATAGTGGAATGCTATATTCGGATATACAGACGCTATTGTAACATGTACAGACAAAAGGTGTATGTTTGAGGCAACAGGACTGTTTGCGTAAAAAATGGCCGCAAACACCCAAAGGCGTATGAGTTGGTTGATTTTATGTTGTTTTTAGTGATTTGGGTGATTTATGCAAATATATAAAAAGCAGGGACTAAACTGTAAAAGACACACATATTTATAGTGGTTCGGCCAGAACGTGCCTACGTCCACTTTATATGTTATTCTCCTTTTTCCTTCAGATTACAAGTACAAAGCTTTGATTACAAGTATCTAAAGTTGTTTGAGAGTTCCTTCCAGGCTTGAGCTCTCAAACTTGTCTGCCATTGTTGTACCCCTGCCCCTCTATTTATAGAATGAGGTAGGGGGCAGGGGTCTTGGAAGTATATAGCTGCTGGTGGGCCCGGGCTGGAGCAATCTGGACTGGCAACCTTGGTTCGGCGTTCCTTGGTTCGGCCATGTGGAGAGGGTTGGATCGGTGTTGGTGGAGTGAGAGCTTGGTCTGGTGGTATGTTGTTCGGTGGAGCATGGAAGTGGAGCTTGGTTCGGTGGTAAGGAGAGGTGGTTGATTCGGCTATGTGGAGAAGGGAGTTGGCTTGGCAATGCTATGGACCGGCGTTGGTGGAGTGGGTGCTTGGTCCGGTACCGAATGATCCAGTACCGAATGGGTTGAAGGTGTGTGCTTACCGGATGAGTTTAAATGAGATGGATGGTGGTGACTTCTAGTTGGTTCGGCAGGGAGGGGTATGCCGAATGAGCTCTAGAAGTTTGATATGCTGGATGAACCAAGGGAGTAGGGAATGCCGAATGAACATCTGTAGTGCCGAATGAGCTCTCGTATGGCTTCGGCCGAATGAACTTTGATATTTGATCCTTGCGTGAAACCCCTGACTTATGTACGCTTGCTTGCTTCTTCTTGTTCCGGTCGTGGTGGAAATGCATACAACATTGATATTCCGGTTTTGTCCAAAAAATGGGATAACACTTTGCCCCCCAAAATATGCCTTGCGGTAGGAAGGCGTGTTTTGTAATGCCATGAGCTGGATGTTCGTATCATGTTGACAACCTGTAAAGAGCTTGATATTTTATATGGCCCCAAATGACGACCGTTCGGGATCGAGCTATTTGGGATGAAGCGCGGCCGTTCATGGTCAAGCGCCTAACTTCAAATGACGATCGTTCGTGATCAAGCCATTTGCGGTGAAGTGCGACCGTGCGCGGTCAAGCGCATAAATCCGTGCGTCGATCCTTCGGGATCGAGTCATCTGCAGTGAAATGTGACCGTTCAAGGTCAAGCGCTTTACTTCAAATGACGACCGTTCGGGATCGAGTCATTCGAGGTAAAGTGCGACAGTGCGCGGTCGAGTGGGGACCGTTCAAGGTCAAGCGCTTAACTTCAAATGACGATCGTTCGTGATCGAGTCATTCGAGGTAAAGTGCGACAGTGCGCGGTCAAGTGGTGGTCCTCAAATGACGACCGTTCGCGATCAAACCATTTGAGGTAAGGTGTAATAGTCAGCGATCAGGTGGCGGACCTCAAATGGCGACCGTTCGCGATCGAGCCATTTGAGGTAAGGTGAGTTGTGCCGTTCGAGGCGAGTTGTGCCGTTCGAGGCGAGTTGTGATCGTTCGCGATCAGGTGCCGTTCGAGGCGAGTTGTGATCGTTCGCGATCGGGTGCCGTTCGAGGCGAGTTGTGACTGTTCGAAGTCGGATGCCGTTCGAGGCGAATTGTGACTGTTCGAAGTCGGGTGCCGTTCGAGGCGAATTGTGACTGTTCGAAGTCGGGTGCCGTTCGAGGCGAAGGAGTGTGCCCGGGGGGGACTTAATATTATCAGTGTTGGAGTTATTGTTTGGGGGAGTTTTCGAATCAAAGACTTCAGCAGTTCGCTGCCATGCAAGAGGTGCTCGTGGACCGTTCGCGATCCAACGGGCATACAAGTAAACAATTTTTTCATGGAATTGTAAATGTTAAAGCAATAGTACCTTATAGCAGAAATGTCCAAACAGGAAGAATTCAAATGTTCAAATCAAAACGAAACAAAAGCAAAGCAAGGATGTCAAAGTGTAAGTCCCCACTCCGAAGCAGTCAATGATCATTCAGAGCATGTCTGGAGATCGTTCGCGATCTCGTACATGTGTAAATGATTTAATTGCGTTAGTGGAAGCTTACAACTTGTTCATCGTTATTTTAATCAAGCAATCAATGGATAATCAAAAGGTGCCCTGATCCAGGGTCACTTCTAGCTGATGTAGAGGGTGGTCGCTCTGGCTCCATCGCTGGAGTTCGCCTCCTCACATACTGAAGGAGCATACCGTTCCTGATAAGCCCTTCCACCTCGTCCTTCAAATGCCTACAATCATTAGTGTTATGACCATTCAATTCATGAAATACACAAAACTTATCTGATTTTCTTTCGTCAGAGGTTGGATCCCTTCGCATTGGTCTACGATACGGAACTTGCCCCTTGGTATCCTGATAAATCCGTTCCAAACTCTCATTCAGCTCTGAATAGATGGTGAATCGTGGCTCTCTTCGTAGCCACTTTGTCCTGTCATCATTATCCTCAGCCTTTCTTTTTCCTTTGCTAGTCTCCGCACCCTTTCCAGGTGGGTTTCCACTCTTGATTGTGTAAACGTCATCTTCTTCCTCTCTTTCTGCACTAGCATCTTCCAAACGCAGAAACTTTTCAGCCTCATGATAGAACTCTCCCAGATTCATAGGCGGGTCCTTGGTTAATGGATTCTTGAACTCTGTATTACCAGCTATTCCAGATACAGCCGCCATCATGACCATAGATGGATCTGGTCGATCCACTGATGCTGCCGCCGCATTAAATCGCGTTAGAAAGCTCCTCAAAGTCTCTCCAGTTTTCTGTTTCAAGGTTGCCAAAGTCATCACATTCTTGGGTCTCGCAATATGAACCCTGAATTGCCTCATGAATCTCTCAGTTAAATCTGCCCATGTTCCTATGGAGCCGCTCTCCAGTTGCCTAAACCATAATGCTGCAATGTCCGTCAAATACAGTGGAAAGCACCGGGCCATAACCTCCTCTGATGCCCCCAGCACTTCCATATGTCTCATATACTTCGTTAGATGAACCGTGGGGTCTGTTTTCCCATTGTACATGTCCAATGATGGTAACTTGAATTCTGGTGGGTTCCTAGCCATCCTGATCGCAGAAGAAAAAGGACTCCTGTTTACATCTTCCAAGTCTCTGTTTACTAAACCGCCTCTCATAGCTCTTCTAACCATCTCTGCTAATCTGTCGTTATCTCCAAGCTGTAGTTCTCGTTCACTGTCTTCGACCTGCTCCCCAAGTCCGCGGGAGTTTCCATGTGTATGCCTCCCTGGCTGAACGTTCATTCCTCTAATGCTACCAGGTGGCTCGGATGCCCCCATCTCACTTCCCGGGGTTGGATCAACATGCTCTGCGTGAGTGCCCCCTAGCTCTGGTGCTGCGCCAGATGGTCCTGCTCCGTTCTGAATTCCAGCCGCTCCTTGGATTTGTGCTCCAATTTGCCCAATTTGTTGAAGTAAGTTCTGGATCATCTCTTCTTGTCTTCTCATCATGGCCTCCATCTCATCCCTAGTGATAAAGATCGATGCTTGATTCCCTCCTGAGGAAGCCTCTTGACTTCCTTGGTGTTCACTTCTCTCTGGCCTTTGCCTTCTACTTGTTTGTCTCGTCATAATTCTTAGATCTGAACTCTTAGATTTTCAAATTCAACTTCTAACCGATGTAGCGGGAGCTAGTTCCTCTCAATGAAAGCACCAAAATGTTTGCGTAAAAAATGGCCGCAAACACCCAAAGGCGTATGAGTTGGTTGATTTTATGTTGTTTTTAGTGATTTGGGTGATTTATGCAAATATATAAAAAGCAGGGACTAAACTGTAAAAGACACACATATTTATAGTGGTTCGGCCAGAACGTGCCTACGTCCACTTTATATGTTATTCTCCTTTTTCCTTCAGATTACAAGTACAAAGCTTTGATTACAAGTATCTAAAGTTGTTTGAGAGTTCCTTCCAGGCTTGAGCTCTCAAACTTGTCTGCCATTGTTGTACCCCTGCCCCTCTATTTATAGAATGAGGTAGAGGGCAGGGGTCTTGGAAGTATATAGCTGCTGGTGGGCCCGGGCTGGAGCAATCTGGACTGGCAACCTTGGTTCGGCGTTCCTTGGTTCGGCCATGTGGAGAGGGTTGGATCGGTGTTGGTGGAGTGAGAGCTTGGTCTGGTGGTATGTTGTTCGGTGGAGCATGGAAGTGGAGCTTGGTTCGGTGGTAAGGAGAGGTGGTTGATTCGGCTATGTGGAGAAGGGAGTTGGCTTGGCAATGCTATGGACCGGCGTTGGTGGAGTGGGTGCTTGGTCCGGTACCGAATGATCCAGTACCGAATGGGTTGAAGGTGTGTGCTTACCGGATGAGTTTAAATGAGATGGATGGTGGTGACTTCTAGTTGGTTCGGCAGGGAGGGGTATGCCGAATGAGCTCTAGAAGTTTGATATGCTGGATGAACCAAGGGAGTAGGGAATGCCGAATGAACATCTGTAGTGCCGAATGAGCTCTCGTATGGCTTCGGCCGAATGAACTTTGATATTTGATCCTTGCGTGAAACCCCTGACTTATGTACGCTTGCTTGCTTCTTCTTGTTCCGGTCGTGGTGGAAATGCATACAACATTGATATTCCGGTTTTGTCCAAAAAATGGGATAACAAGGACTACCGAACATGTTGATATATACACACAGTCAAGGCCTGCTACGGTCAAATTTATAAATTTAAAAACTCAAATATTTTGTGGTCGTAAAAAGTTGAAACTCGATAATATAGAAGTCATTTATTGAAAGTCGGATGATAGTAAAATTGGATAATATGTAAAGGATGGTTGTTTAATGAAAAAGCTGATTCCTGTGGTAAAAGGGATTAAGGTGTCAGAGTGCATACGGATAGGAGAGCGGTCGGCAAAAATTTCATATATGGACATTCATTGAGAGTGACGTGTGAAACAATTAAACACACTCCGATACAATGTTAGAGAACCATCTATTATTACAAAACCAATTGGTTAATGTGATGAAAAGTCTCTTAGTATTTATGCAGAATTCATATTGTAAATTCCTCGATGTGGGACAAATCTCAACAGCAATGGGTGGCTGCACATGTATATTGCAGATAGACACGTTACGTTTGTAATGCGGACGTTATGAATGAGTATGAAATCGTAAATAATAAGAACCCTCATTGCAAGCGAAAATGCGTTGCAATAATAACATGAAGATGTGAGATATGAATAGATGCCAAAGTCGGTAAACAGACGTAGAGTGCAGTGTGAATATGTGAGAATTTTGTTATATTGTCTGCAAGTGAGGAAAGCTATTACGCATATGTAATGCACAGTTGGATCAGGGTGAACGGTCATATAGTTGAAGCTGCAAATCCCGTAAGTAAGTGTGTTATAGTTCACGTAAGCAGGAAAACGTATGCTCCATAAATTCATGCGTGTAAAAGCATGGTTGTCAAAGCATATGCACATAGTCGCAGTCAGTTTGTATAAGTAAGAGTAATATGGATAAGGGTATGTAAACTGTAGTGTGTGAAGGTGGAGGACTGGCCAAAGCATGATATGTAAATTTGAAGTACAATGAACAAAAATGTGGAAAGCAAATCATAAAATTCAGCGTTATTAAACCACGGAGGAAAAAAATTACAGAACGCTGCAAAGGCGAACAAACTTATTTAAGTAGATAGAAGATAGTGGGAAAGAAGGTAAAAAGGTGCATGCAGCAGGAACGTTATTGAGACCGATCTGCGAGAAACGATCGACAATCTTATCACACTGTTCAATCTTCAAGAGGATTAAAAATTAGATACGTATCGTAAGTACAATATATATGTGTGGGAATGAATGCAGAAGTTCATATATGTAACGTACCACTTAGAAGTAAATAAAGCATCCTAGTTGTTATTGTCAGAACATTGGGGAGGAATTTGCGGTTCAACAGTAAGTGGCGCTTGTACGTCACCGTCGGAAAAGTGGGAAAATTTGTCCTTTTTTTTCATTGTTTTTTCAGCAAGTCGATGCGGTGGAAGATGAATGATGTTGTTGCAGTTGTTATCATTTTCTGATTGAGCACGAAGAACAGTGTTTTCTGATTGTGTCTGAAGCTGCTAGCTTATCTTCAGCAAATCGATGAACATGCTTTGATAGACATGTTTTTTACGGTCTAATTCTCTGTGAAAGTGGATGTTGTGATGTCTTGATGCAGCGCATCATGATATAAGCCTTAGGTCGCTCACTAGCGAGCTACGACCTAGCGACTTAAGCCTTGAATTGCGTCTACCTTCAGATACGCCAGAAAGTTATGCGAGCTATGCCTTAGGTCGCTCACTAGCGAGCTACGACCTAGCGAGTTAAGACGTTCAATTATGTCGCGCGGTCTCACTTAAGTCGCTGATTGCTTTAAGTCATTCACCATGATATGTCGTTGTGTCCTTATGTCGCTCATCAGTTAGGTCGCTTGTTTATGTTATGTCGCTCCGAAGTTAAGTCGCTCAATCCATAAGTCGTAACCTGAAGCAGATTGTTCTTAGGTCGCTCGTTCTTCTTAAGTCGCTCCATGGTTAGGCCGCTGAGAAGTTTCTTATGTCGCTGCCGTTAAGTCGCAAATGGTGTTGAGTCAAATATGCTGTAATTCTCTTAGGTCGTTTGTTGTTATGTCGCATATATGTTGTAACGTGTTATGTCGCATATGTTAAGTCGTAGGTCGTGTGTGTTGTTAGGTCGTGAATTTTTGTAACCTGTATTGTTGATAGGTTGTGGGTCGTGGTCGTGTGATGGTTGAGTCGCATATGTGTGGTGTTGTAATCTTCTATAAATACGGGTGTGTTGTCATTGTAAAGTTGGTTGATTTTTGGAATAAAATTTTGTTGAGAGCTTTGTGCCTCTTTAAAAATTGAAAGTTGAGTGTGAGCTCCTTTCTCCATCTTCGGTTATTCGAGTGCGCTCGAATCAACGAATTTGAAGCCGATTCGCGGAATCTCGTGCGCGAGATCAACGTCGAAGAATCGTAGATCTTCTAACGCGGCATCGTGCGCGATCAACGTGTTGAAGATAGCTAGAATCCGGTATCTCGAGAGATCAACGGATTTGGGCACTTGGGTATCATCAATTCACCAATCCATCTTTGTATCATTCCATCGTTTTGCTTCATTTATTATTATCCGCTGCGTCAGTTTGGTATCGGAGCTTGAAGAGCTTGCAGAGCTAAGTTGAAGCTAAGTGCAGATCAGATCCGAGCTAAGTCAAGGCCGAGCCGAGCTAAATGCAGAGCCAAGTTAGGCTAAGCCGAGCTAAGTCAGAGTAAGTCGAACCATATCAAAGTTAGATCGGAATAAAGATTGTTTGAAGATCATGCCTCCGAGACGTGCTAATCGATTTCAAAATGTTGAAGATGTGTATCGAAGACAAGATGCTGAACAAATGGAGCAACAAATTAGTGATAAATTCAATGAGAAGTTGGATGAGGGAATTGGTAGATTGGAAAGGCTCATGATGGATATAAATCAAACTCGACAAAGAGCATCGCCAGGTTCAAATCAAGGTGGACATAGAATTTCGCCATCAAATTTCGAGAGGAGAAGAATGTCACCACTATCGGATCGGGGAAGAAGAGAACTATCAGTTTCGGGAGAAAGAGACGTGCGTGGCAGCAGAAATGTTGATGGTCAGAATCGACATCGACATACGTCAGATTTGGAGGAATCCAGTGATGGTGATAGTAATTTTTGTCCAAACCATGGCCAAAGACGAAGTCGAAATAGAGATTTTGAAGATGATCGTCGATGGGAGTCGGGGATGAAAATAGAGATTCCAGAATTAAAAGGGGGAATGATAGCGGAAGAATTTATGAATTGGTTATCAAATGTTGAAGAAATTTTTGACTTCAAGGAAGTACCCAAAGAGTTAAGTTGGTTGCTACACGATTGAGGGGAAGAGCTATGGAATAGTGGCAACAAACTAAACTTACACGGGAAAGAATAGGAAAGTCGAAGATGTTTCATGGGAAAAGATGAAGAAGTTGATGAAGGCTACTTTCTTGCCTTATAATTATCAGTCTCTTATATATCAGCGCTTACAGAATTTGAGACAAGGGACAAAGTCAGTAAATGATTATGCAGATGAGTTTTATCAATTGATTGCTAGAAACGATATCATGGAGATGGAGGAACAGTTGACTTCTAGATTTGTTGGAGGATTGAGAATGCAAATTCAGGATATGGTAAATATGTTTGATCCAAGATCCGTTGCTGAAGCACACCAGAAGGCTCTAGCTTGGGAGAAGCAAGGTAGAAGAGGAGGAGGTGCACTTACAAGTTCGATCAATCAGGTCAAAGGGGCTAGTAGCAATACTAATGTTTCAAAGGCTGTTAGTAAATCGGTTGTCAATGAAGTTTCTAAGACCAAGGTCAACAACAATTTCAAATGTTATAACTGTCAGGAGTTTGGTCATAAGAGCAATGAATGCCCGAGGCCTAAGAAGCGAGCGATGGTTGCTGAGCTTGAGAATGAGGATGCAGGAATAGAATGTTCCAATTTACTACAAGTTGAGTAGGAAGAAGAATTACTGACGGGAGACGAGGGATATTCTTTAATGATGAGGAGATCTTGCTTGACGCCAAAGCAGGAAGAGGAGACGAGCTGGTTGAGGAGTAATATTTTTCAGTCTACGTGCACTATTTTGGGAAAGATTTGTAAGTTTGTTATCGATGCAAGAAGTTGTGATAACATCATCTCTATAGAAGCTGTAAAGAAGTTAGCGTTAAACATAGAGAAGCATCCCAAACCCTACAAATTGGCTTGGCTAAGGAAAGGTGGGGAAGTGAAGGTTAGTCGAAGAGCTTGTGTAATTTTTTCCATCGGAAAGAAGTATAAGGATGAAATTTGGTGTGACGTTGTGGATATGGATGTATGTCATTTGTTGTTAGGAAGACCGTGGAAATTTGATAGAGCCGTGCAATACGATGGTAGGACTAACTGTTATAGTTTCATGTTCAATGGCACTAGAATCACTTTAGTTCCTAAAAAGCGACAACAAAGTGAAAGCAAGTTGGAGGAAATCGAGGAACAAAAGACTCTGTTATCTTTGAAGGAGTTTGTCAAAGAAGTAGAGGATGGAACTGAAGTATTTCTGTTGAGTGGACGTGAAAGTAGTGAAACGGTTGAAATTTCTGAGGAAGTTAAGCAAGTGTTGAAGGAATTTGAAGATGTATTTCCTGAATAATTACCAAAAGAGTTAGCACCGTTGAGAGACATACAACATCAGATTGATTTTGTTCCGGGAGCTGTGTTACCACATAAACCACATTATAGAATGAGTCCAAAGGAGCACGAAGAGTTGAGAAGGCAGGTGGAGGAGTTACTTGAACAATGGCGCGTACAAGAAAGTTTAAGTTCTTGTGCAGTACCAGCCTTGTTAGTGCCAAAGAAGGATGGAACTTGGAGAATGTGTACAGATAGTCGAGCACTAAACAAGATTACAGTGAGGTACATATTTTTGATGCCAAGATTGGACGACTTGTTAGATCAGCTGAGTGGAGCTTCCATCTTTTCAAAGATTGATCTGAAGAGTGGGTATCATCAGATTCGAATTCGACCAGGGGATGAATGAAAGACAACCTTCAGGACACGGGGGGGGGGGGGGGAGGGGGGGTTGTATGAATGGCTGGTCATGCCATTTGGTCTTTCAAATGCACCTAGTACTTTTATGCGAGCGATGAATCAGATCTTTCGACCATTTATTGGAAAGTTCGTGGTGGTATACTTTGATGATATATTGATATACAGTGGAAGCACAGAAGAACATCTACAACACTTGCGGGAAGTGTTGATGATACTTCGTCAGGAGCAATTTTACGCGGCATCAAAGAAGTGCATGTTCATGACACCCAGTATTTTGTTCTTGGGACATGTGTTGTCCAAGAAAGGTATTCATGTGGATCAAGGTAAAGTTGAAGCAATCAAGGATTAGGCGCAACCCAGGACTGTAACTGAAGTGAGAAGCATCATTCTACCGAAGGTTTATTCCACATTTCAGTAGCGTGATGGCACCAGTGACAGATTGTATGAAAGGAAAGCAGTTTGTGTGGTATGAAAGGAAAGCATCATTCTGGAGCCAAGACAAGATACAGTACTTATGACTTGGAGTTCTATGCTATTGTCCAAATCAATCATTGGAGACGCTGCTTGTTTTATAAAGACTTTGTGTTGTATACTGACCATGAAGCATTGAAACATTTGCAGGGACAGGATAAGATTGCAGCCAGACATGCTTCATGGATCGCATACTTGCAACAGTTTACATTTGTTGTAAAGCATAAGTCGGGAGTTACGAATCGTGTGGCAGACATATTGAGTAGAAGAAATCATTTGTTGACTACGATGAGAGATGAAGTGACGGGGTTTGATGTAATTCCAGAATTGTTTGTTGAGGATCCTTACTATGCTAAGTTGTAGATGAAGTCGAGAAAGGGAAGACGGATGAGTATGTGTTGTTAGATGGTTTTCTATTCAAAGGAAATCGGTTGTGTATACCAGAGTGCAGTTTGCGAATGAAGATTGTGAAGGAATTGCATGAAGAATGTCATGTGGGAAGGGATCGTACCTTGCAGTTGATTTCTCAATCATATTTTTGGTCTTCCATGAGGAAAGAAGTTGAAAGATTTATGCAGAGATGTCACATATGTCAAGTTTCCAAAGGGACAACTACGAATGCATGATTGTATATGCCATTGCCCATGCCTACTAGACCATGGGTTAATGTTATCATGGATTTTGTTTTGGGTTTGCCAAGAACTCAACGAGGGAATGATTCTATATATGTTGTGGTGGATAGATTTTCGAAGATGACACATTTCATAGCTTGTAAAAAGACCGCCGATGAAGTCCGTGTTGCTCAATTGTTCTTTAAAGAGGTTTATCGACTACATGGGCTACCTGAGTCTATTGTTTCTGACCGGGATACTCGATTTCAAAGTCATTTTTGGTTGAGTCTGTGGAAGATGGTTGGGACTAAGTTGAATTTTAGTAGCGCCTATCATCCACAAACAGATGGGCAAACGGAAGTGGTGAACAGATCTTTGGGAAACTTGTTAAGATGTCTTATGAAAGATAATTTGAAAAGCTGGGATGTCAAATTGTGTCAGGCAAAATTCGCACATAATCATGTCGTTAATCGAAGTACTGGATTCAGTCCATTTCAAGTAGTATATTCAGCCATTCTGAAGGGACCGTTGGATTTGTCGACAGTTCCACTTCAGAAAGGGGTTGTTAAACGAGCTTGTGATTTCGTGAATGAGTTGCAGGAGTGTCACAGGATTGTTCATGAACGATTTTTTAAGTCAAATGAGAAGTATAAGCAACTGGCAGATAAGAAGCGAAGGAGTGTGGACTTCAAAGAGGGTGATTTTGTTTACGCAGTATTGACGAAAGATCGATTTCATGTTGGAACTTACAACAAGGTAGCTGCTAGAAAGGTTGGTCCTTTGGAGATTGTGAAGAAGATTAATGAGAATGCGTATTAGTTTAGATTGTCGGATCATATCCACACCGCTGACGTTTTCAACGTCAAATACTTGATTCCATATCATGAGGATATGTGTGTCGAAGAAGAGGAAGGTGTGAATTCGGAGACGAATTCTTTGCAACCATGGGAGGATGATGCAGCGCACCATGCCTTAAGCCTTAGGTTGATCACTAGCGAGCTACGACCTAGCGACCTAAGCCTTGAATTGCGCCTACCTTTAGATGCGCCAGAGAGTTATGCGAGCTATGCCTTAGGTCGCTCACTAGCGAGCTACGACCTAGCGAGTTAAGACGTTCAATTATGCCGCACGGTCTCACTTAAGTCGCTGATTGCTTTAAGTCGTTCACCATGATATACCGCTGTGTCGTTATGTCGCTCATCAGTTAGGTCGCTTGTTTATGTTATGTCGCTCCGAAGTTAAGTCGCTCAATCCATAAGTCGCAACCTGAAGCAGATTGTTCTTAGGTCGCTCGTTCTTCTTAAGTCGCTTCATGGTTAGGTCGCTGAGAAGTTCCTTATGTCGCTGCCGTTAAGTCGCAAATGGTGTTGAGTCAAATATGTTGTAATTCTCTTAGGTCGTTTGTTGTTATGTCGCATATATGTTGTAACGTGTTATGTCGCATATGTTAAGTCGTAGGTCGTGTGTGTTGTTAGGTCGTGAATTTTTGTAGCCTGTACTGTTGATAGGTCGTGAGTCGTGAGTCGTGTGATGGTTGAGTCGCATATGTGTGGTGTTGTAGTCTTATATAAATACAGGTGTGTTGTCATTGTACAGTTGGTTGATTTTTGGAATAAATTTTTGTTGAGAGCTTTATGCCTCTTTAAAAATTGAAAATTGAGTGTGAGCTCCTTTCTCCATCTTCGGCTATTTGAGTGCGCTCGAATTAACGAATTTGAAGCCGATTTATAAAATCTCGTGCGCGAGATCAACGTCAAAAAATCGTAGATCTTCTAACGCGGCATTGTGCGCGATCAACGTGTTGAAGATAGCTAGAATCTGTTATCTCGAGAGATCAACGGATTTTGGCACTTGGGTATCATCAATTCACCAATCCATCTTTGTATCGTTCCATCGTTTTGCTTCATTTGTTATTATCCGCTGTATCATGTCTTCAATGTGCAATAAAGATTTGCGCTACGTGGAAAAAAGCATATGTTAATTGCGAATTAAAATTAAAAATCGTGGTAGAGAAAAACCATAGATAATTGATTACATTTTGGAAGCTGACGTGGAGGACAATACGTACTATATATGTTATGAGTGGGAAATGAAAAAATAAATGGAGAAGCAAGAGGTTGTCATTCTATGGAGAGGAAAAATAAAGTCAGTTTTGAAGGAGAAGGATGAAAAGTAGAGCTTACATATTAATAATAAAAATAGAGGAATGTGTATAGGTAGTGTGATGTGGGTGTTAAGTGGATCATTTAATGGGGAGGAAAAATGGAAGGTGGAAGAGGGATGAGTTGAATTGGTTATGCATGAGGATAATTATGCCGACGGGATGAGAGTGTGATAGCATGTAACAAGCAATATTACATTCCGCACAGCTACGTTGGGTTATTTCAAGTGAACTGTTGGTATTGTTTATAATTTTTGCATTTATGGTATGTGTGAAAATATGTTTTCCGATATAACTGTATGTGTTATGTTGTATTTTTGACCAATAATTCTTGTTTGTGACCGTAATTATTTTGATATGGGTACTTGCATTGTCTGGAAAAGGTTGTTTGGAGGTTTATAGTTTTGGAGTTGTGAAATTGAAATTAGGAAAAGAAATAGGTTCTCAGGTAGATGCAAATTGTTATGTAAAGACGTTGGCAAATTCTGCATTTATTACACTGCTCGGTATTGCAGAAACGGCAATTCACCGAGAAAGTAGTAGAATAAATCTATGCAGATTGAACAGGGGGATGCTATGGTCAACTTAACATCATTTCACTGAAATTGTTAAGACAGCCTAAACAATACATGTTTGTGCTTAAAAGGTATGTAACTGTTCCATTCAGTTTTTGGTAGAATGAAGTGGAGATGGATAAGACAAATCTGTTATACCAGATCCTCATTTAACTAATTTTCCAGCTTAAGCGGCGGTTTGAAAATAAATTTGTGCTCGTTATACAGTCAATTGCAAAATAAATATTTGTTAATATTGTACATTATTTTGGTCACCTGTTAGTTATATTACGAACTATCACGCAATTCATTCATCTACTAACATATTGAGTTCAAAAAAAAATCAAAACCCTTAGATTTCAATCCTGATTCTAATTGACTAGTTTCAGTGTCCATTCAATGTTCAAATTCCAGTTGAATACTCGGTCCAAATCACAAGGGAAAAAGACTGTCCAGTCCATGCTAAAATTCAATTAAAAAAATTCACGGTACTCATTTGAGTCTACCATTTAAGTTTTACAGATTAAAAAAAAGGTGGCAGGATAAAGAAAATTTATGTACAGGAACTTATGAACCATGTTGTAACATCAGTACTACAACAGTGAATTATAAATATGTGTAAGTTGAACAGTGCAGAAGAGTGTGAAAAGCAAATTTGTTTGTCAATAGTAACTACATGATACCAAATGTGCTGGAAGGAAACGTACATTGTAGTATGAGGAGTGATAATTAGTTACAAATAAATTTGTTATTACAGAAAACGGTAAACAGAAAATGTTTAGCTAAAAGATGTACTGTCTGCAAACAGAATTTGTGTTGGAGAAGGGAAGTCGGCCCAAATGTTGGTACATATGGAGCACGTTGGAAAACGATTGTTCCTGCAGATCAAAATGGCAAAGTCAGCATCAGTGAAGTAAAGCAAAAATCATACAAATTGAATGAAAAGTACAGCTTTAGTGTATGTGTAATTTTTGTTTGAATATTTTGTACGTAGCTTATGATTGGGCTGTCAACTGTTAGCTAACGGGTTGCACATAAATGGCTGCACTGTCGTCAATGAACTTCCCCTTTACCTGTAGTGGATGGAACTTTGAGGATGGAGCGGTATATAACTTTGTAGTGGTAGTACTCAGTTTTTAGTAAGAGGAAAAAAAGTACAGTAGGTTTAGTAGTAGAGAAGAAATAACTACACGTGAGTAAAGCATCTATGTAAACTACATTTCTAGTATAAGTTCAATTTTTCCATTGAAATTTTTCATTTTGTACAAATACTGTTGTTGTTGGACGTCTGATACTTCTGGATAAAGCTATGTATAGTTGACCATGAGTAAAAACATGTTGTGAAAGATATGTCAACATTTGAAATTGTTTGGCCTTGAGACTTGTTAATTGTTATTGCAAAAACTAATTTAATTGGGAATTGTTTTCAAATTAGGGTGAAAGGCATGTTGACATTTTCCGAAAGCTTTAATGGTATGCGGGGGATAAACACTCTTGTACCATGAAAAGAGCCAACTATGATTTCAGCATCTATAAGATTTCTATGAAAAACATGACATATTAACCGGACTCCGTTACATAATCCAATTTTAGGGTCAATATTCCTAAGCAACATGATTGTGATCCTACTTTAAGAGTTAGTTTATGAGGGGGTAATCCATTTGGAGCAAGAGAATGCAAGAATTCTGGCTGGTACAAATTATTTGTATCATCTTCAATTGAATCAAAGGAGTTATAAATGTGTTCAATGCTTGGAAACATGGTTATTAATTTACTGTTGAGTTCGTCAACTGTCTCACTTGTTGGTGCCAAGATGGCTCTATTCATTATGTAATCAATATCGTACAATCTAGTACCGAGGTCAGGGAAAACAGAGTCAACCAAAGAGTGAACAGAGTTCGAGTTAGTCTTATTTGTAACAATATCATCTGAGGGTTTGATCATGTCATCTTGTATATAAGCTTCCTCCCCATTGCCAATACGTAAAAGAAAATCAGCATATGAACGATCATTTCTAGCATGCATATTTTCGCTTAAATGTATGACGTGAACCTACGACCATAAGTATAATCGAATTATGCATGCATCAATTGTTTGAGACCTAGTTCCTTTCGTAACGACTGGCAAAACTTGGTGGAAATTACTTTCGAAAATGACAACTTTACCACCAAATGGTTTATCGGCATTAGTTAGATCTCTTAACGTTCTATCCACTGCCTCAAATGTTTAACAATGAGCCATTTTAGCTTCATCCCATTGTATAACAGTTGACTGACATAGTAATTTAGCTGTATCAGATTGTTTGGGAATGCAACAGGTGGAGGAGGAATCAAAATTTATTGGTAATTTAAATCGAGAATGTGCGGTTCGACCACCGGGTAAAGTTATAGAAGCAATTTCGTAAGTGGCAACTGCAATTGCAAAGTCTCTCACTCAAGAGGCTACTGCAATTGCATTGAGTCTCTCACTCAAGAGGCAATTGCAATTGCATTGAGTCTCTAACTCCTTGAGTGAGCTAAAATTGTCCGATATAAATATGTTTTCCGGTTCCACCTGGACCATCTACGAAGTAAATTGAATTTGTTCTAGAGTTTATTGAATCCATTATCATATCAAAAGCCTCCTTCTGCCGTAAATTAAAGTTATTTATGGATTGTATGTCATGTATGTGGAGGAATATGAATCTTTTTGCACTAAATGAATGCAGAACGGATATTTTCCCAAATCAGAGTACAATGCTTAGAACATTCCAAAGCAAGTCGTATGGAACTGACAGCAATTGAAATTGGATGTGCATAGTTACATATGTATGTATGTACATATGTATGTATATATTTATACGGACATATATGTATGTAACGTACATATCCAAAAATTTTGGTTCTGAAATACGATGGTAAGCATTCAAAGTTTTGCATCCTCAAAATATCTAGTTAAGTTGAAAGTTGAAGATTTAGAATGCCAGTGTAAAAGAAGATTATACATGGGATTGAATGCATTTTCAAAATAAAATATGGACTGGGAACTTTTGACTTGCAAAGTCACTTTATTTGTATAGTCTATATTTCTAGTCAGTGCTGTGTAGAAAGCTACATGTATTTAAAAGCTGTATATATGATGGAATCATATAGATGTCAGTGTTCAAACCAAACTATATGCATTTATACGTAAAATTACAGTTTCAATAATTGAATGTGATCCGCATTCAAAGTATTACATCCTCAAAATCGATAGGTCATCTGAAAACGCATTTATAGAATTGAATGGTTAAAAAATTATGTATGGTACGTAACACATTTTCAACATCAAACATGGAGCCGAAACTCTGTAGTTTGAAAATGACTTTATTTTTAGAATGTATATTTGTAGTGAAAGCTATGTGTAAAATTGGAGATATTGAAAAGCAGAAGATAACGTGGAACCATATAGACCCGCATCTTGAAACCAAAGTGCATGCTTTTAAACCCGCATCTTGAAACCAAACTGAATGCTTTTATATTGGGAATTAAATTTTCAGAAAATGATATATTATATGTGTTTAAAACCTTTATTATTTTGAAAATGTTTATGGAAAAAGCTGAATCTATTGAAACATATTATGTTATTAAATGAAGACAGGTACAACAGTCGGTACTGAGTTGAAAATCCTACATTTCAGACTTGAATGCATAAACTTCAACTCTATATTTTGCAAAGCTAATGCAGAACATCAGTTAACATATTCAATGCTAGAACTAACACATATTTTAAGTCTGTTATATTGAAACTCGGTAGACATAAGCTTACAAATAAATCGAAGTGCATATTCATAAATTTACACACACACACACACACACACACAGATATATATATAGTTGATGCATTTTCAAAATCAAATATGCACTGCAAATTTTCTACTTTCAAAATTAGTTATTTTTAGAATTTGTATTTGAAGTAAAAGCTATGTATAAAAGTGAATATAGTCAAAAAGTGAGTATATTATGGGACCATATATACGTGAATGTTGAAACCAAACTTTAGGCACCCGTTCAAAATTTTACATCCTCAATGTCGGTAGTTCAGTTGAAAATTGCAAATTTAGAAATTCATGGTAGAAAACAATTATGTATCCTACTTAATACAGTTTGACCATCAGAAATGTACTCATAACTTTGAACTTTGAAAATAAGTTGATTTTTAGAATCTATATTCGTAGGCTAAGCTATGTATAAAACAGGATATATTCAAAAGCTGCCTGTTGAAATCAAATTGTGTGCTTCTATATTGGAAGTAATAGTTTCAAAAATTGATATATTATATATGTTTGAAACTTTCATATATTTCAAAATTGTTTGTGACAAAACCTGAATTCGATGAAACATGTTGTCTTGTCAAATGAAGACGGACATAGTTCAATCAGTACTGAGTTGAAATTTGTACATTGCAAACCTGTTTTCACAAACTTCAAATCTATATTTTGCAAACCTGATGTATAAAATAACGTAAAAGAATCAAGGCCGGAATTCAAACAAATATTTAAGTCCATTACGTTGAAAACCAGTCGACATACATTTAGAAACAAATCAAACTGCATATTTACAAATTTATATCTGTACGTATATATATACACACACTTAATGCATTTTCAAAATCTGATATGTACCTGTCACTTTGTAATTTGAAAATAATTTTATTTTGTAGAATCTGTATTTGTAGTAAAAGCTGTATATAAAACTGCATATATTGAAAACCGAACATAGTACGAAACCATATATACTTGAATCTTGAAACCAAACTTTATGCTTTTTTTAAATTATTCAAAAATTGTTATATTATATATCTGTACATGATAAAAGTACGGATTTGTAGAACTGGTTGGAAAAAAGTATGTATGGTACGTAATACATTTGCAACATCAAATATGTGACCGAAACTTTGTACTATGAAAATTACTTTAGTTTTAGAGTCTGTATTTATAGTTAAAGCTATGTATAAAATTGGATATATTGAAAAGGTGAAGATAATATGGAACCATATAGAACTGCATGTTGAAACCAAACCGTATGCTTTTCTATTAGGAATTAAATTTATAGAAAATGATATGGTATATGTGTTTGAAAGTTTCATCTATTTTGAAAATGTTTATGCCAAAAGCTGCATGTATTGAAACCTGCTGTGTTATCAAATGAATACAGGTATAGTACAGTCAATACTGGGTTGAAAATCCTACGTTTCAAACCTATATCCACAAACTTTAAATCTATATTTTGCAAAGCTGATGCAGAAAATGAGTTAACAGATTCAACGCCAGGAGTAAAACACATATTTGAAGTTTGTTACGTTGAAAATAAGTCGACATACATTTACAAATAAACCAAAGTGCATATTCAGAAATTTACAGCTATACGTACATATACATATACATGTATATATATACATGTGTGTGTATATATATACACATGTATATATATGTATATACATGTGTATGTGTATATATATATATGTATTTTCAAAATCAAATATGTACCGGAAACTTTGTACTTTGAAATCAGTTTATTTTTAGAATATATATTTGTATCCCCTTTATTCGCAAGGAAGTTCATTTAGCATTGTTAAGAATAGCTGATTCAGATTCCAGAAAGGTATGCGTATGTTTGGTATGTACAACGTTGGTGATGGTAAAGATGAAAAAGAGAAGGAGAGGAAGAATTAAAATTGGTACCGGTTGTAGGTGGTGGCTGCAAATCATATGTGAGCAACTGTTGCGCACGCCGTTGGCGTCTATGGTGAGCCAGCTGAACTTGTCGTGCATCGTCGGACATTCTTGCATGTTGGGCTGGCTGAGCCCACCTACGATGTTCGCTTTGACGAGCATCCATCTGTTTGTCATTTAGTGGAGGAAAAGAAATATTTAAATCAGTAAATACCGTAAAAAAAGGATAATAATGTAAGGTAAAGTTGCTGTAATGGAAGAAAGTGTTGACGTGAAGGGGATGGAATTCCTAGTTGCAGCAAGACTACGGGCATATCCAAACAGGGAGGAGGAAGGATTGTTTAAGTAGTGTGGATATTTGTGAACTTGAATAGGGCAGGCAAAAAAAGAAGATATTTTGGAGTTTGAACGGGTAAAAAAATAGAAGTATTCAGCGGGGACCAAGTCCGTAGGGAGTAACCACTATATTTTGTAATACGTTGTGTGCAAACATATTGGGAAGTGGAAAATTAAAGAATAGATAAAAGCAGAAAATTGGTTTGCCGTGTGTACCAAAAACTGTTAGCGACTTGCCTAATGTTCCTTATCGTGCTGCAGCAATGAAGGTGGGTAATGCGCAAATCAACTCCTCCTGCCATTATTTTACTTTCACAGAAACCAAACTACACATGTTAGTCGAAAACTTGATAAACATACTGAATTAATGCAGAGAAGAGTTACAACTGAAGATGGACTCAAATCATCTAAGAAATGTAGGTAACAAAATCCTATCTTCACTGACAGCACACCTGAAAACAAAAATAATGGTTTGTCAGATGGTCAGTATTCTGCTTCGCTTCATTGTACTGTAAAAAAGAGGAAAGTAAAAGAATGGCAAGAAAGTCAGGTTCATCAAGATACTACATTGCGCTAATGTTGATTACTGTTGTTATAAAATACAATGCCAAAATGTTATGTACGTATCCAATTTTTCCTTCTCTTCATGTTCTAAATCCAAGTCGCTGTAAGAAACATCATCGTTTAACTCGATATTTGCAAAATCTTGTAGCATTGAACTTATACTTGGATTTGTGGAAGATGGATCATCATTTCAGTTGCAAGAAACCTCCTAAAACGTAACTAAATACATCAAAAAAAATATTTAGCAGCTTCAAAATGCACTCTGGATAAGGCAAATAACCTTTTCAGGTGTATTTTTAGGGCCGTCACTAAAATTTTCTTTTGGTGGATCTTTCTTTCTTTTAGTTTTCTTTTCGTTCTTTTTAACCCTTTTGCACTTATCTATAAATATTTAGACAATTTCAGCACATATTAGCAATAGACTGTAGCAATCAGATACTGTAGCAATCAGAAAAACAAACACCATGAATAAATTAATACATGATATATCCCAAAGTTTTACCTTCATCTTCTTCATTTATAAATGATAAGAGGTCATCAACTGAACGTTTATCACCACCTACATCTACACTCTCTTCAGTTTCTATATTCTGAATAAATATATAAACATAGACTATTGAAAGGATAAGATATAAAATGAACAGTCTTGTTCCAAAAAAACAGTAAATAACAAATAATGTAGATCATCACCTTCGACAGTTTTTGCTCCTCCAGCTCTTTTCTTTTCTTGGCATTCATACGGTCCAATCGGCAGCTCTCATCTGAATTTAAGCGCAATGCTAAAGGAACTTTGAGTGAAGCTTTATTTATTCCATCATCCAAATAGCACCTAAGAATGTTAGGCTTCTCTGCTTTATAATTGATTTCGTCTAGAGTATGCCTTGCCTTGCTGTAGCATCTTCGTTCTCTAAAGTTGAGTGCATGGGTAAGGTTGATTTAACCGTTGCTTCCCACCGATTCCTTTCTGAAGTATTTAGTTGATGGGCATGTGGGTGTTTCAGAATAGAAGTATTGCTCGGTGTGATAACATCTTTATGTCCATTCAAATTGACATGGAGTTCATTGACAGTCGCCTCCCCATGTCTACCCGCAAACAGCTAGATCGACAGACAATGATCACCGATTACACCTGAATCGCCATGCCTACTCCCGGACTTCAACATAGCCGTACCTACTAGACGAACAATAAACACAATCGAGTCACAACCGTAAAACTTTGGTAGCAGAGAGAAAAAGCAACGCCGTGCAGTGCCGTGACGTCTATGTCCAGGGCGAGGAAGACAACGTAGGCCATCGAACTGAGCGGACAAGTAAAGTCGCCAAACATCAGACCTGGTCATAAACAAGGCAGATCAAAACCAAAAGCAAAGCGAAGTCCTTATGTTGGCGAAGCACGAAATCAGAAAGTCCATAACACAGTCGAATCAAAATCCAGGGTTGGTAGATGGTCAATTTACAGCAGCAACAGTGAAAGCGAAGAGCAAGTTAGCTTGGGGATGAGAGTTAGGGGGAAGCAGCGTCAAGCCCATAACACAGTCGAATCTAAAGATAGGGTTGGCAGATGGTCGATTTGTAGCGTCAACAGCGAAAGCAAAGAGGAAATGAGGTTGGGGAGGAGAATGAGGGGGAAGCACAAATTGTAGGTTGTAGAAGTGGAGGGGGAGTAAATTAGTGGAGGGGAGGGAAGAAGGAGTAGGTTGTGAGATGCGAATTAGGCGGAGGAGGTACAAGGAAGTCGGTTGGGAGAGATCATAGGGAAGAGAACGTGGGGAGAGGGAAAATAGGGAGAAATGTTGAACAAACGTAGAATGTAGTGGACAGTAAATGATGGGAGGGGTAAAGGACAGATATGTCGTCTTCAATTTAGTTATGTAGCTCGCCTGTGCAGGTATCAATTGGGAAGTTCAAAAAAGCTTCATCGATGCAAAGAATTTGTATTATTAGTAGCAACGTTTTGAAGACCGGCCCGGCCGTAGGTTTAACCGTGATTAACCGTGAGCCGGCGGCGAAGACGGTAGGAAGAGGAGTTGAGCCGCAGTCTACATCGAGCAGCCGTTAAACTAATCAAAACCCTAATTTATCGTTTTATCTAATTGATTTGGGGTTTGACAAAAATAGTATTACAGCAATTTGGGTTCAATAGAATTCGAAAGGAGAAGAATAGGGTAATCGCTAGAAGCATGTAATTTTGCACTCACATCCCTTCACGTTTTGTTATTTTACTGAATTATTTTTCAATTTACCCCACTTTTTTCCATATAAATGCATTTGAATCCATAAACCATATTTTCCAATAAACCGTGGTTCGACCGGTTGAAACTTTGAGGCCTCTGACCTCAAAGCACGACGGTTCGATTGGCGGCCAGGTCTTCAAAACTATGATTAGTATAGATAATTTGTATTATTCGTAGAGATAGGCTGTATGATATATCATTTGATATAGTAGCAACCATTATACTGAATTGACAGCTAAATATAACTTCACATTGTCCTATAACTCATCAAATATTATAAACTACATACAAGAGCATTTACCTTCTAATTTTAACAATTGCGAAGGGTATGATCAATGATAAGATAAGTAATTACATAATAAGTAGTGCTAAAGTTCAAACTACAAAACCAGCTATAAATTGTCTCTATTTCATGAAATAGAAATGACAGAAAAACAATACACAAAATTATGAACATACATATGAATTTATGAGAAACGGTGTACCCT
Source organism: Allium cepa (assembly GCA_030765085.1). NCBI lineage: Eukaryota > Viridiplantae > Streptophyta > Magnoliopsida > Asparagales > Amaryllidaceae > Allium > Allium cepa. Next base: position 52,065,063 of record CM060930.1, on the reverse strand, counting down.
CGATATATTTTTAACGAGCACATCAAAAAGGTTTAACTTGAATTGAGATATATAATTTCGAGCATAACACTGGAAAATATATAAAACTTTGTTGAGTTAATTTGCAAAGTAATGGCCATGATGTCTATACACTTAATTATTGTCTCCTAATGTTTATTTGAAGGACACAGTAAATCATATGTAGCCCAAAAATTAAATGGTAAAAGGGAATTCCTAAAAAAATTCGATACAAATGCTAAAAATTGAACATGGATAAGTTGTTATGATTCCCCTTTGGTCAAACTGTGTAATATGTTATATTGTAAACACAGTATACTATATAAACTACAACATTACTGAAATAGGTCAACCTAAGTAAATAATGTTTTTATTAATTAATAATATAATGTTTTTCACCATATTGCTAACCTTAGCAAAAAATACTAAATTGGAAAAAGAAGCCCAGTTTCCAAATCCAGTTTCATTGTTAATGCTAAATTAAATTAACATAATAATAGGAATTGCTCAATCTAGAATATTATTTAGATATGAAAATCCAAATAAAGCCCGATATTTTCCATGCTATTCAAACATAATAATAGTAATTTTATATGATCCAATCATACATCATGAAAAATGAATAAACTGCAACTAAGCTTAAGAAAACAAATTAAAGATATATCACTTTATTTAAATATGTAGATATTAGTTCAAGAAATATTAACAGCTTCTAATAAAAAATTGCTTTGAAAAACTAATTACTTTTCATAATATATTTGATTTTCAAAAGAAAATAAAATTAATATTTCTATTTTTATTTTAGTATCTAAGAGTAATTATTTTTCAAAACATTGTTAAATTATAGAACTTTATCTCCACTTGTTTGTTAAAATAAAAAACTGCTTTGAAATCCAAGAAAAATTTAAGAAGGTATTAACATCTCAAGTGCATTATTTTCTCAAATCATGGTCATTTTTTAGTAAAGTTTTATTAGCAACACCCCAACAAAGGATTATCCTCTATCAAACAGATTTGATAAAGGATTGAAATGGATAATGATCATTTTAAATTCTAGTTATCTAAAATTTAGTAGAACTTTTGAATGAAATTAGCTATATGTATACGTTATATGTACTAAACAATTACCATAAAATATATGTATATCCATATGTAACAAACGATTAAAATGCATTGGCCTCAAATTTATTTATCATTTATAATCGACAACAAAAGTTTCAAATACCAAACCATTATAATACGAATTAAAATCGCACACCTACAACTGAAATTAACAAATTAATATCAAAGGTTGCAGTTTCAAGTTAAATTGCTAAATAGTTTGATTCAAACATATATATAATAATTTTATTCCAATTTATTAACAGAGAAGTCAAAGGGAAAGGCATATATCTGAATTTTCCAATACTATCAAAGAGATATATAACACAATAATATAAAGGTAATAATAGCAATTTTTATGTGATCCAAACATACACCATGAAACACAGTAACAAATTGCAACTAAGCGTGTAAAAATCAAATGTAAATTGTATCTCATTGTTTAAATATATAGATATCAACATTTCTACCCATATAAATCTAAATGTTGTCTTAGATTTTTTATTTTCTGAATACTTTTCTAATACACGCTTTAGTAGCCATTTCATGTAAGACAAGTATAGAAAATATGTAAAACTAAGATAAAATACCTTCTTTCTCGAGAAGATCATGAAACCCTAATTCTTGAGTTGAATATAAATTGTCAAATTTATCCACCTAATAATCCATCTAAACAATTAATTGAAACTATGTAAAAAGCGATAAAAACATGAAGTTGTATCATCTAAAATTAAAATTAAAAGACTACAAAGAACTAAACTTGTAGCGACATAATATTCTTGAAACTAAAACTGCCTTAGAGATTGATCGTTAATTTGGATGAGAGATTGATCGAATGAAAATTTGTAGGAGAGATCGAAAATTTGGAGAAGAGATCGAAAATACGGATGATTTGCTTGATAATGGCTGAAGTGAAAAGGCATTAGATTAGAGATGTGTGCAAATTATAATACTCATTTACAATTTCGTACTAGCACATTTCAATTAATTTCAATTTAAACACGGTTGCCAATGGTAAAAATGTGTTGGAATGGTTAAATTGTAAATGTTTATTTTTGGTCACATATTTATTATATTGCAATGATATAAAACTGTGACTAAAATGCAGCGTAACAAAGTGATAACAAATCGAAGAAAAAAGTGTTGCAAAATGAATGGTATGGTATGGTTTGGTGACAGATGTCGATGTTGATACAAATAGTCATTCCTCGATTCAACATTCATCCATCCTTTGTTCTACTATTTCCTTTAGAAGATTATCCCAACATTTTTTTACAATAATGCTGAAAAAATGGTGAAAATAATAGAGAGAAAAATGTACTTATAGATCTGTTAGATGTAATGATGTTCGTCGACACGAGATTGCAAATTGGCCGATGTTATGCCATATCGGGATCATAGATTGAAATTGAGCCACCATAACCTTGGGGAGATTACTGAATTTTCTCTTAATAGGAATTTCTAAAGAGGCTTAAAAATGCTCTGAAAATATGATGTCACGATATAGGATTTTATTGCAGTAAAACTAAAGGTACTACAAGGGCGATGGGGAGTTCGTTTGTTCTTCGGCTTTATCCATTATCAATCTAGCCATTTCATTTTAGTTGTTTGTATAGCTGTATTAGCTTTTATAAATTATCTAAGAAATTATTTCTTTAACGTTAGAAAGCTAATAAATATGAACTATTAATTATTTAATATGGATTATTAACTATTAAATAACAAATACCAATTCTTAATTAATAAATAAATATTAACTATTAATTGTCGATAATTAATATTAACTACTAACTAATATTTATTTATAAATATTAATTAATAATTTTTCATATTAATCACCAATCATCAACTATTTATTATTGCAAAAGAGAATATGCTAGTACCATCGAAAAAATATATTTTATTTTATATCCAATCTGTAGCGACCCGAATTTTTCGACGTTGATTTGGAATATTTAAATGGTTTTAAATATTGAATTTTAAGTATAGATTGACTTTAAATATGAAAATTTGGGTTTAATTTATAAAATAAATTCAGAATTTAAACATAGCGATTTATTGGATAAGTTAATTTTTGTATTTAATAATTGAATATTGGTTAAATTATTGGGGTCCTTAGTTTTAAGCTCGATAAAAATAATTTAAAGGCCTATAAAGTTTATATTAATAATAATGAAGATAATAAAAGTTTTAAAATCTAATTTAAAAAGTGATCTGTTCAGTTTTAAAAATAGCTTGTTTAAATTGACATTTAAAAATATTCTTCCTAGGCACTGTAACGACCCAGAATTTTTAGAAATTAAAATTTGAATATTTAACTAATTTTAAATATTAATAAGTGAATTTATAAGTCAAATAAATTTTTATTTGAATTATTGAATTTAATTGGATAATTAAATCAATAATTTAATACGTTAAATTATGGAAATAATTGAAAATTGAGTTAAATATGATTGAAAATGATTTGTAAAATTTTATTTTATCATATGGGAGTTAGAACAATATTTTAGAACTTTTAAAATCGAATTAAAAGTTAATTTGTGAAAATTGAATATTTTAATATTAAAATCGACTAGTGAAAATAGTCAATTTTTGAACAGTCTCAGAATTGAACGAAACTAGTTTCATTGGATCCGTAATAGTTAGTTATTACCGGATTTCAATTTTCGTGTCAATCGGAGTTATCGTTTGATCGTGGCAACTCGAAACGCATCGATTTATTTTTAATTTTAATTTAGCGAGCTAAAATAGCCATTTTTCAAAAAGTCTCGGATTTCGACGAAACCAGTTTCATCGGATCCGTAATGTGATATTATTGTAAGGTTTCAAATTTCAAGTCAATTGGATTTACCGTTTGTCCTGTACAAATTAAAACGCCTAGAAATCGACTTAAATCGGTTTAATTTAAATTGAGCGTTTACAGCCATAACTCGCACAGATGTCCGAATTAGCTTTCGAAACCTGTTCCATTGTGTCCGGAACGCGGGGTAAACCCTAGAAACACTGGTTACGGCACGTAAATCGGAGTTCGGAATTTCCGGGATGAATAGTGTTCGTCGGTTCCTTATAAATAGCCCACTATCTCAAAAATTTATAAAAAAATATATACAAAACCCTAGTTTTAATGTTGCAGCCGCCACCCCCCCTGAACGGCCAGAAAACACTCAACTTCATCCCTCCAAATCTCCAAATCCGTCGACAATTAGCAAGAATGTTCAACTAGAAACTTGTAGAGCACAACACGAACTAGAGATCCAACGGTTATGATCGTGTTTGGAGCGACGATGGAGGAGAAAAGGGGGCCGTTCTCTTCAGGCCTGCGCACGCACTTTGATGAAGAGGAGTTGGCCGAGCTCCATATGCTTCTGGTCGAGCGTAGCCTTGGTCGAGAGCTTCCTATTGCAAGTAGTTTGATCGAGTTTCGTTGAGAAATGAGTTTGAAAATTCGAACCCTAATCATGGAATATGGGTTCGGTTTCTTCGTTGTTGCCTGGGTGTTTTGCGCGTGAGGGAGATGGAAGGGGGGTACGGGCCTGATGCTATGGGATTGAATCACACGGCCCAGATTTGCTAGGGTATAAAATTTTATAAAGTTAGTTATAAATTTGTGTATATAAATCGTGTACAAACTTCAATAATTCATAACTTTTTCATACTAGGTCGTAAAAATGCAAACTCAGTTGCGTTGGAATCGTATGGACGAGCACTACGCGATGGAGTTGGTTTGGAGTCGTTTGGAGTTAGTGAGAATTTTGGGTAAAATTAAACGCGCGTTTAATTTTATTCGAAATAAATCGCTAAAACGGAAATAAAATCAAGGTGAGAACTTCTCACTCAATCGAATCAGTTTTGATTTTATTTTAAATAGTTAGATTTAAAATATTTGAATGCATGTTTGAATGTTGATTGATATCTATTGATTGTTAAAATAGACATTATACGCCGTTAGTAAGCGGATGTTATTTATTAAAAACATATACCGCGAATATTTCATAAACAGTGAAATTGGTATTATATATAATAGCAATATATATATATTGGCATATGTATATATTGGAGTTGTTGATTTCCCGCATTTATTTGTTTAGCGGATGAGACCCTATTGCGCCGTTATTAAGCGGATAATATTTATTAAAAACATATACCGCGATAATTTCGTACTGGAGCGAAATTGGTATTGTGCTAATGTTTTTGGATGCAGGAAAACATGTTGGAGGGATCCAACTGGATTCCTCAACAGTTTTTATTTGATTTCAGATATTTTGATATTTGATGGATTTTCATATTGATATATGATATCGTTGTTGTCGTGATTGACTATTTGGTGTGTAGCATCATTGGACCAAGTTTTGGAATTTTAAAATGATTTATAAAGTGATTTTTGAAAATATACTATATGTTTGGAATTTGATCTATTTTAAATAAATAAACGTTATAATTTTTAATGTTATAAAAATTATGATTTTTGAGAAATATAGTTAAAAACTGAATTTTTTTAGAATACGATGCTATTGATTTTATAAAATAGTTAAATCGGAATTTTAGAATTTATTGTGAAAAGTTTAAATATAGGATTTATAAAATTTAATTATTTTATGAATCGAAATGGTGAAATTATAAAGGAATTTAAAGACGTTTTAAAAGAATGGTATAAATTGATTTATATTAAGAGATTTATAAATGGATATTTATAAATTGAAATATAGACATTATAAAACGAGTTTTTATAAGTGTTTGAATGAAGTGAAAATGAATTTCATAAATGAATGAAATTTATAGAATTATAAACTGTGAAGTTATAAATAAAATTTATAAATAGTAAGATTTATAAATTGGTGAAGTTAATTGAGGAATAGATTTGGGTGAATAATTGAATCTTATAGGTTATAAGATTTATAATTATGAAGTTCAAAGGAACGATTTTTGCAAACAAATAGATTATAAGCACTTAACTTATAATATGAACTTTGAGTTATAATTGAGTTATAAACTGGAATAGGTTAATAAAAGAATTCATAAAAAGGAAGTTTTTTTTTTAAATAAATAGAAATGGAATTTATAAACGATGTTTTATAAATTCGCAAATGACTTATTTTGATAAGAAAATTGTTGGAACCTATTAAAGGAGTTATATTCACATTTTTGAATAGTGAATAATCCTTTGAATTAAAACGAATAAAAGGATGAGATTTCTTAATGAAGTTTATCCACATTGTTGAATAGTGAATAAGATGTTAAAGAATTGTTTTGAATGTGATATTTCAAATAGAATTAAAACGATCTAACGATGTTTTAAAATGTGTTGAGATTCGAAATCATAGATTTCAACATTTATTGTTGAAATAGACGTTTTCGAGAAATAGAAGGAAATAGTGGACTATAACACTGTTGTTATAGTAAATGATTTCCGAAAGGAAATGTTTTGAATAGTATTGGGATTTATATATCTATTTTAATTTCGAATCCCTATACTAGTGATTTTGGGTTGTCGTAACAATGTTTTACGTAACATTCGTTTTGGCCCAAATAAATATGTTTAAGAGAATGATTTCCTTAAAGAATGAAATATATACTTAATTTCGATTGAAGTATATTGAATATTTTCCAAGTGTTGAAAATAAATAAAATTTGTGAATTACTTATTAAATAAGTATGGAATTGTTTCCAATATGAAGTGATATTTAGAATTTATCTTTTTGAAGATAAATTGAAAAGATAAATTGAAAATGGATAATTGAAAACGTATATCAATAGATATTGTGAATTATAAATTCACTATGGAATTTATAAAAGAAAGTGGAATCTGTTTAAAAAAATAAATATTGATTTATTTTTGAAGTATTGGAATTTAATATCTAGTGAAGATATTTTGGAAAATAAATAATTTGGAAAATTATTTGGAATCTGGTGATGTGTGCATATCCAGTGATAGTTCAATAACCGACTATCAATATTTCCCTTTGAATGGGTAATTGATGTGATTTGTTTGAATGTGAATGCTACACTTATTTTTGAATAAGCGCTCACTATTCGGGTTAACCGGGAAAGGACCATGGGGTCGTATAACCCATTCTGAATATGTGATACATCGTTATAATTGCATTGAAGATCGGTGTTGAAGACCCGGTATTTACGAGAGCGATAGGATGACCTGTCGATTGTCTCTGCACTGAGTTGCAGCGGTATAGAGACTCCCTAAGTGATGGGAAATCCGATCAGGATTGTGAATATCCGGATTACAAGGACTTCTTTGTAAGTGCCTTCGGTTTTGTTCGATCCCGGAACAGACTTGTATGGATTGTGTGTCTGACATTACAAGTTGTGATATAAAGCCGATTTCTTTCAAATATATTTCTGTTGGTGGCGGAGAATTTATTCTTTTAGCTTAACACCCTTCTCTGAGACGTACGAGCTCAGAGGTTATATAGTTGATGTTATCAGCGATATATTCCCAATTTGGTAATGTGATATGCTGAGTGATGCTGAAATGATCATTGTGTTGATTATTGTGATAAGATCGTTTATTTGATCGTCTATCTTAGTGATCATTGTGTTGATCATTTGTTGACCCAAAGCATGGCTTTTGTATAAAGTATGTTTTTGTGGACGTGACTTCGTCGAGCCTCACACCCCGGAAATGGTCAAAACAGGAAAGATGCGGCAAGGTTATGAGGGGTAGCACCCTTTAGGGTATGTACATTTCCTTCTGGATAGAGGTGGTATCATGGTATGGAGCCCAGATATTTAACCTATGTGGTTACTACGAATTTATTACTTTGTGGTTGTTGGTTTTCGGGATCCCGTGAGAAAGGTCGTTTACGATCGGGGAATGGCGTGCTCGTGTTAGTAGTTACCCAGTTAGGGGTAACCCGGCCTTGTGTTGGCAGAGTTCCGGTTTGGTTCTCGGGGATGTCTTTCCAGAGGCATTCTCATGTGGCAATGGGAAGTTCCTTGGCCTGACCATTTGTTGGAAATCCAAAGAAACAATACGTGACTTGTACGGTTTTAGTTGTATAACCTGCTATGGAATGTGGCGGTAACCTGCTATTGAACATAGTTAGCTATAGTAGGCATACGATAATGGTCGTATGTTGGCTAAGATTTATATTCTACTTTCGAAATGAATTTTTCCTACACTATGCACTAGTAATAATATCAAATGTTCTTTTTAAATGCGTATCAAGCATGTTTGACTATCATAAGGAGAAATCTCCTCCGATTCTGCGTTTGCATGTGTGTGTGTGTGCGGGAGGCCTTATGGTAGTCTCATTTTTAAAAGCATTGCGAATTGAATTTAAAAATATTCCTCTATTTTGATTTTAAAGATAAATAAACTGTTTTGAGTTCTCACACCAGTCACATGACTGACTTGGAGTTTATTGTTTTCCTTCCTAAACTCTGGGTGCCCACCAATTTCCACACGGGCAGTCAAGAGTAAGGTTTATCAGGATATTCTGGATATTCTGGAATTGCTGGAGGCAAGCTGGATGGCATGGCGTATTACTACTATATAGTATTTCTTTTTCCGCTGCACTATTTGTTGTATGTTGTTGTACACTCTGATGATATGATGTAATGTAATGTGATGTAATGTAATAACTGATATAGTTCTTTGTTTAAAGATTATTCATTTATTATTATATGTTGTTCCGCTGCGAATTGTGAGATTCTGATGTTGTTCTGTTGTTTTCTGTTCCGTTCTATTTTAAAATCATGTTCTATTTTTCTTTCCTCTTCTATGTTCTCTATTCTCTTTTTCTTCTATCTAAATTTTCTATCTTCTTTTCTTTTCCTAAATTCTTTTTCTTAAAAACCCTAAGGGTTCGTATTTTCGTTCATCTTGAATTAAACAAAGGAGATTAGTGTCTATTCAAGGAGTACGGATTTACGGGTCTTTACAGTTGGTATCAGAGCTTATGGTTAAGCGACAACCATGGTTCTGTTGGGTATTACTCATTAGAGATAGAGTCAGCAGTACTCTAGAATGAATTTGAGTGTAATAATAGCTATGAGAGCGTATTTGTTAGTGAACATAAAATTGTTTTATATTGTGATGATTGGTTTATTGAGTGGCATATGAACTTTCGTCAGCGTGGTCCGCAAGACTATGCCGAAGGGGTTTCTAAACACTTGAATAGAACAATTCGGCACAATATTGATTTTAAAATTGGGTAAATGAAATAATTTTACCTTGATTATATTTTATATATAAAGGAATAATTTTTCAAAATTATTAAAGAGTATATAAGTTGATTGTTTAGATGTTTGAATAATCTAAATAAAAGAATAATTGTATAAGCAAATGAATTATAAAGAATTGAATTATAATTAAAGTGATTTACAATTGTGAAATAAACTTATATATATGAGAAGTGAAACTATATGAATACAACTTAAGTGATATGGAATGAAGTTGATATTAGTATCAAAGTAAATTAATAAAATTTGGAAGCTGAATTGATTGATAAATGTGAACTAAAGTTATGCAAATGAAATTCAACTTTTGTAATTGAATTGAATGAATGGATTGAATATTAATCAATTAAATGTAAATTTAAGTAGATATGAAATAATGAATATAAGTGTTAATTCATTTAAAATCTAATGTTATTAGAAAGTTGAATAATTGAATGAAAATCAATTAATTAAACCAATTGATAAGCAAAGGAATTTGGTTGTAATTATATATACATTGGTTGTTATATGATTGTTAGTTGATTGATTGTAAATAAAATTCATTAAGTGTTAATGAAATGGAAAGCTAAAGTAAATTGAATTCAAATTAGAAGTAAGTAAATTTGAATAAAATTGAATTTGATTTGGAAGTGAACCAACTTGAATATGAATTAGTGAATATAAACTAATTGAAAATGAATGTTAGTAAGAACATCCACTGTATATGAATCAAAGGTGATTAAATTGAAAACCTATTTCATTGAATATTAATGAGAATATAAATGAATATATATTGATTATGAATTTGTTGAATGCTAGTTGGTTGATGTTTGAATATGTTGCATTTGCTATGTGACATATATAGTTGATATGTTGCTATATGATGTATATTGATATTATTGTCTATATGCATGATTCTCATGTTGTTTGTTGAGTGATTAGTAGGTGCGGATCGCGTTTGCTTCGCATTTGGAGCTCGCTTTTGCGCTATATTAGCCGTATATGCTTGCTAATAAAATATAAGGTACATATCTCGGATTACATACCGTACTTTTACATTTTTTCCCTGCGGGATGCCTCATTACTTGATGAGATGTATATTTGTGATATATATACTGTCATTTTTTTTCCGGATCGAGCCGCGCAAAGGAGACTATGGCGAATTTTTCCGAAAATTTAAGGCGTTAGAAAAAATTGGGAAAATTTTGAAAACTTAACTTTGATTTTGAATTGAAAGTTAAACAATAGTAATTGTTTTTGAAAAGATAACTAAGTATGATTTGAAAAACTTAGTAAGTTATTGTAAGGAATTTAACTATGAATTTTGGAAAGTTAATAAATTCTGTACTTTTCTTACTTGTTAATTTCGAGGACGAAATTCTTTTAAGTGGGGAAGATTGTAACGACCCAGAATTTTTAGAAATTAAAATTTGAATATTTAACTAATTTTAAATATTAATAAGTGAATTTATAAGTCAAATAAATTTTTATTTGAATTATTGAATTTAATTGGATAATTAAATCAATAATTTAATACGTTAAATTATGGAAATAATTCAAAATTGAGTTAAATATGATTGAAAATGATTTGTAAAATTTTATTTTATCATATGGGAGTTAGAACAATATTTTAGAACTTTTAAAATCGAATTAAAAGTTAATTTGTGAAAATTGAATATTTTAATATTAAAATCGACTAGTGAAAATAGTCAATTTTTGAACAGTCTCAGAATTGAACGAAACCAGTTTCATTGGATCTGTAATAGTTAGTTATTACCGGATTTCAATTTTCGTGTCAATCGGAGTTATCGTTTGATCGTGGCAACTCGAAACGCATCGATTTATTTTTAATTTTAATTTAGCGAGCTAAAATAGCCATTTTTCAAAAAGTCTCGGATTTCGACGAAACCAGTTTCATCGGATCCGTAATGTGAAATTATTGTAAGGTTTCAAATTTCAAGTCAATTGGATTTACCGTTTGTCCTGTACAAATTAAAACGCCTAGAAATCGACTTAAATCGGTTTAATTTAAATTGAGCGTTTACAGCCATAACTCGCACAGATGTCCGAATTAGCTTTCGAAACCTGTTCCATTGTGTGCGGAACGCGGGGTAAACCCTAGAAACGCTAGTTACGGCGCGTAAATCGGAGTTTGGAATTTCCGGGATGAATAGTGTTCGTCGGTTCCTTATAAATAGCCCACTATCTCAAAAATTTATAAAAAATATATATACAAAACCCTAGTTTTAATGTTGCAGCCGCCACCCCCCCTGAACGGCCAGAAAACACTCAACTTCATCCCTCCAAATCTCCAAATCCGTCGACAATTAGCAAGAATGTTCAACTAGAAACTTGTAGAGCACAACACGAACTAGAGATCCAACGATTATGATCGTGTTTGGAGCGACGATGGAGGAGAAAAGGGAGCCGTTCTCTTCAGGCCTGCGCACGCACTTTGATGAAGAGGAGGTGGCCGAGCTCCATATGCTTCTGGCCGAGCGTAGCCTTGGTCGAGAGCTTCCTATTGCAAGTAGTTAGATCGAGTTTCGTTGAGAAATGAGTTTGAAAATTCGAACCCTAATCATGGAATATGGGTTCGGTTTCTTCGTTGTTGCCTGGGTGTTTTGCGCGTGAGGGAGATGGAAGGGGGGTACGGGCCTGATGCTATGGGATTGAATCACACGGCCCAGATTTGCTAGGGTATAAAATTTTATAAAGTTAGTTATAAATTTGTGTATATAAATCGTGTACAAACTTCAATAATTCATAACTTTTTCATACGAGGTCGAAAAAATGCAAACTCAGTTGCGTTGGAATCGTATGGACGAGCACTACGCGATTGAGTTGGTTTGGAGTCGTTTGGAGTTAGTGAGAATTTTGGGTAAAATTAAACGCGCGTTTAATTTTATTCGAAATAAATCGCTAAAACGGAAATAAAATCAAGGTGAGAACTTCTCACTCAATCGAATCAGTTTCGATTTTATTTTAAATAGTTAGATTTAAAATATTTGAATGCATGTTTGAATGTTGATTGATATCTATTGATTGTTAAAATAGACATTATACGCCGTTAGTAAGCGGATGTTATTTATTAAAAACATATACCGCGAATATTTCATAAACAGTGAAATTGGTATTATATATAATAGCAATATATATATATATATATTGGCAAATGTATATATTGGAGTTGTTGATTTCCCGCATTTATTTGTTTAGCGGATGAGACCCTATTGCGCCGTTATTAAGCGGATAATATTTATTAAAAACATATACCGCGATAATTTCGTACTGGAGCGAAATTGATATTGTGCTAATGTTTTTGGATGCAGGAAAACAGGTTGGAGGGATCCAACTGGATTCCTCAACAGTTTTTATTTGATTTCAGATATTTTGATATTTGATGGATTTTCATATTGATATATGATATCGTTGTTGTCGTGATTGACTATTTGGTGTGTAGCATCATTGGACCAAGTTTTGGAATTTTAAAATGATTTATAAAGTGATTTTTGAAAATATACTATATGTTTGGAATTTGATCTATTTTAAATAAATAAACGTTATAATTTTTAATGTTATAAAAATTATGATTTTTGAGAAATATAGTTAAAAACTGATTTTTTTTAGAATACGATGCTATTGATTTTATAAAATAGTTAAATCGGAATTTTAGAATTTATTGTGAAAAGTTTAAATATAGGATTTATAAAATTTAATTATTTTATGAATCGAAATGGTGAAATTATAAAGGAATTTAAAGACGTTTTAAAAGAATAATATAAATTGATTTATATTAAGAGATTTATAAATGGATATTTATAAATTGAAATATAGACATTATAAAACGAGTTTTTATAAGTGTTTGAATGAAGTGAAAATGAATTTCATAAATGAATGAAATTTATAGAATTATAAACTGTGAAGTTATAAATAAAATTTATAAATAGTAAGATTTATAAATTGGTGAAGTTAATTGAGGAATAGATTTGGGTGAATAATTGAATCTTATAGGTTATAAGATTTATAATTATGAAGTTCAAAGGAACGATTTTTGCAAACAAATAGATTATAAGCACTTAACTTATAATATGAACTTTGAGTTATAATTGAGTTATAAACTGGAATAGGTTAATAAAAGAATTCATAAAAAGGAAGTTTTTTTTAAATAAATAGAAATGGAATTTATAAACGATGTTTTATAAATTCGCAAATGACTTATTTTGATAAGAAAATTGTTGGAACCTATTAAAGGAGTTATATTCACATTTTTGAATAGTGAATAATCCTTTGAATTAAAACGAATAAAAGGATGAGATTTCTTAATGAAGTTTATCCACATTGTTGAATAGTGAATAAGATGTTAAAGAAATTGTTTTGAATGTGATATTTCAAATAGAATTAAAACGATCTAACGATGTTTTAAAATGTGTTGAGATTCGAAATCATAGATTTCAACATTTATTGTTGAAATAGACGTTTTCGAGAAATAGAAGGAAATAGTGGACTATAACACTGTTGTTATAGTAAATGATTTCCGAAAGGAAATGTTTTGAATAGTATTGGGATTTATATATCTATTTTAATTTCGAATCCCTATACTAGTGATTTTGGGTTGTCGTAACAATGTTTTACGTAACATTCGTTTTGGCCCAAATAAATATGTTTAAGAGAATGATTTCCTTAAAGAATGAAATATATACTTAATTTCGATTGAAGTATATTGAATATTTTCCAAGTGTTGAAAATAAATAAAATTTGTGAATTACTTATTAAATAAGTATGGAATTGTTTCCAATATGAAGTGATATTTAGAATTTATCTTTTTGAAGATAAATTGAAAAGATAAATTGAAAATGGATAATTGAAAACGTATATCAATAGATATTGTGAATTATAAATTCACTATGGAATTTATAAAAGAAAGTGGAATCTGTTTAAAAAAATAAATATTGATTTATTTTTGAAGTATTGGAATTTAATATCTAGTGAAGATATTTTGGAAAATAAATAATTTGGAAAATTATTTGGAATCTGGTGATGTGTGCATATCCAGTGATAGTTCAATAACCGACTATCAATATTTCCCTTTGAATGGGTAATTGATGTGATTTGTTTGAATGTGAATGCTACACTTATTTTTGAATAAGCGCTCACTATTCGGGTTAACCGGGAAAGGACCATGGGGTCGTATAACCCATTCTGAATATGTGATACGTCGTTATAATTGCATTGAAGATCGGTGTTGAAGACCCGGTATTTGCGAGAGCGATAGGATGACCTGTCGATTGTCTCTGCACTGAGTTGCAGCGGTATAGAGACTCCCTAAATGATGGGAAATCCGATCAGGATTGTGAATATCCGGATTGCAAGGACTTCTTTGTAAGTGCCTTCGGTTTTGTTCGATCCCGGAACAGACTTGTATGGATTGTGTGTCTGACATTACAAGTTGAGATATAAAGCCGATTTCTTTCAAATATATTTCTGTTGGTGGCGGAGAATTTATTCTTTTAGCTTAACACCCTTCTCTGAGACGTACGAGCTCAGAGGTTATATAGTTGATGTTATCAGCGATATATTCCCAATTTGGTAATGTGATATGCTGAGTGATGCTGAAATGATCATTGTGTTGATTATTGTGATAGGATCGTTTATTTGATCGTCTATCTTAGTGATCATTGTGTTGATCATTTGTTGACCCAAAGCATGGCTTTTGTATAAAGTATGTTTTTGTGGACGTGACTTCGTCGAGCCTCACACCCCGGAAATGGTCAAAACAGGAAAGATGCGGCAAGGTTATGAGGGGTAGCACCCTTTAGGGTATGTACATTTCCTTCTGGATAGAGGTGGTATCATGGTATGGAGCCCAGATATTTAACCTATGTGGTTACTACGAATTTATTACTTTGTGGTTGTTGGTTTTCGGGATCCCGTGAGAAAGGTCGTTTACGATCGGGGAATGGCGTGCTCGTGTCAGTAGTTACCCATTTAGGGGTAACCCGGCCTTGTGTTGGCAGAGTTCCGGTTTGGTTCTCGGGGATGTCTTTCCAGAGGCATTCTCATGTGGCAATGGGAAGTTCCTTGGCTTGACCATTTGTTGGAAATCCAAAGAAACAATACGTGACTTGTACGGTTTTAGTTGTATAACCTGCTATGGAATGTGGCGGTAACCTGCTATTGAACATAGTTAGCTATAGTAGGCATACGATAATGGTCGTATGTTGGCTAAGATTTATATTCTACTTTCGAAATGAATTTTTCCTACACTATGCACTAGTAATAATATCAAATGTTCTTTTTAAATGCGTATCAAGCATGTTTGACTATCATAAGGAGAAATCTCCTCCGATTCTGCTTTTGCATGTGTGTGTGTGCGGGAGGCCTTATGGTAGTCTCATTTTTAAAAGCATTGCGAATTGAATTTAAAAATATTCCTCTATTTTGATTTTAAAGATAAATAAACTGTTTTGAGTTCTCACACCAGTCACATGACTGACTTGGAGTTTATTGTTTTCCTTCCTAAACTCTGGGTGCCCACCAATTTCCACACGGGCAGTCAAGAGTAAGGTTTATCAGGATATTCTGGATATTCTGGAATTGCTGGAGGCAAGCTGGATGGCATGGCGTATTACTACTATATAGTATTTCTTTTTCCGCTGCACTATTTGTTGTATGTTGTTGTACACTCTGATGATATGATGTAATGTAATGTGATGTAATGTAATAACTGATATAGTTCTTTGTTTAAAGATTATTCATTTATTATTATATGTTGTTCCGCTGCGAATTGTGAGATTCTGATGTTGTTCTGTTGTTTTCTGTTCCGTTCTATTTTAAAATCATGTTCTATTTTTCTTTCCTCTTCTATGTTCTCTATTCTCTTTTTCTTCTATCTAAATTTTCTATCTTCTTTTCTTTTCCTAAATTCTTTTTCTTAAAAACCCTAAGGGTTCGTATTTTCGTTCATCTTGAATTAAACAAAGGAGATTAGTGTCTATTCAAGGAGTACGGATTTACGGGTCTTTACAGTTGGTATCAGAGCTTATGGTTAAGCGACAACCATGGTTCTGTTGGGTATTACTCATTAGAGATAGAGTCAGCAGTACTCTAGAATGAATTTGAGTGTAATAATAGCTATGAGAGCGTATTTGTTAGTGAATATAAAATTGTTTTATATTGTGATGATTGGTTTATTGAGTGGCATATGAACTTTCGTCAGCGTGGTCCGCAAGACTATGCCGAATGGGTTTCTAAACACTTGAATAGAACAATTCGGCACAATATTGATTTTAAAATTGGGTAAATGAAATAATTTTACCTTGATTATATTTTATATATAAAGGAATAATTTTTCAAAATTATTAAAGAGTATATAAGTTGATTGTTTAGATGTTTGAATAATCTAAATAAAAGAATAATTGTATAAGCAAATGAATTATAAAGAATTGAATTATAATTAAAGTGATTTACAATTGTGAAATAAACTTATATATATGAGAAGTGAAACTATATGAATACAACTTAAGTGATATGGAATGAAGTTGATATTAGTATCAAAGTAAATTAATAAAATTTGGAAGCTGAATTGATTGATAAATGTGAACTAAAGTTATGCAAATGAAATTCAACTTTTGTAATTGAATTGAATGAATGGATTGAATATTAATCAATTAAATGTAAATTTAAGTAGATATGAAATAATGAATATAAGTGTTAATTCATTTAAAATCTAATGTTATTAGAAAGTTGAATAATTGAATGAAAATCAATTA
Organism: Allium cepa; assembly: GCA_030765085.1. NCBI lineage: Eukaryota > Viridiplantae > Streptophyta > Magnoliopsida > Asparagales > Amaryllidaceae > Allium > Allium cepa. The sequence continues at coordinate 52,048,018 of CM060930.1, read as the reverse complement.
ATTAAACCAATTGATAAGCAAAAGAATTTGGTTGTAATTATATATACATTGGTTGTTATATGATTGTTAGTTGATTGATTGTAAATAAAATTCATTAAGTGTTAATGAAATGGAAAGCTAAAGTAAATTGAATTCAAATTAGAAGTAAGTAAATTTGAATAAAATTGAATTTGATTTGGAAGTGAACCAACTTGAATATGAATTAGTGAATATAAACTAATTGAAAATGAATGTTAGTAAGAACATCCACTGTATATGAATCAAAGGTGATTAAATTGAAAACCTATTTCATTGAATATTAATGAGAATATAAATGAATATATATTGATTATGAATTTGTTGAATGCTAGTTGGTTGATGTTTGAATATGTTGCATTTGCTATGTGACATATATAGTTGATATGTTGCTATATGATGTATATTGATATTATTGTCTATATGCATGATTCTCATGTTGTTTGTTGAGTGATTAGTAGGTGCGGATCGCGTTTGCTTCGCATTTGGAGCTCGCTTTTGCGCTATATTAGCCGTATATGCTTGCTAATAAAATATAAGGTACATATCTCGGATTACATACCGTACTTTTACATTTTTTCCCTGCGGGATGCCTCATTACTTGATGAGATGTATATTTGTGATATATATACTGTCATTTTTTTTTCGGATCGAGCCGCGCAAAGGAGACTATGGCGAATTTTTCCGAAAATTTAAGGCGTTAGAAAAAATTGGGAAAATTTTGAAAACTTAACTTTGATTTTGAATTGAAAGTTAAACAGTAGTAATTGTTTTTGAAAAGATAACTAAGTATGATTTGAAAAACTTAGTAAGTTATTGTAAGGAATTTAACTATGAATTTTGGAAAGTTAATAAATTCTGTACTTTTCTTACTTGTTAATTTCGAGGACGAAATTCTTTTAAGTGGGGAAGATTGTAACGACCCAGAATTTTTAGAAATTAAAATTTGAATATTTAACTAATTTTGAATATTAATAAGTGAATTTATAAGTCAAATAAATTTTTATTTGAATTATTGAATTTAATTGGATAATTAAATCAATAATTTAATACGTTAAATTATGGAAATAATTGAAAATTGAGTTAAATATGATTGAAAATGATTTGTAAAATTTTATTTTATCATATGGGAGTTAGAACAATATTTTAGAACTTTTAAAATCGAACTAAAAGTTAATTTGTGAAAATTGAATATTTTAATATTAAAATCGACTAGTGAAAATAGTCAATTTTTGAACAGTCTTAGAATTGAACGAAACCAGTTTCATTGGATCCGTAATAGTTAGTTATTACCGGATTTCAATTTTCGTGTCAATCGGAGTTATCGTTTGATCGTGGCAACTCGAAACGCATCGATTTATTTTTAATTTTAATTTAGCGAGCTAAAATAGCCATTTTTCAAAAAGTCTCGGATTTCAACGAAACCAGTTTCATCGGATCCGTAATGTGATATTATTGTAAGGTTTCAAATTTCAAGTCAATTGGATTTACCGTTTGTCCTATACAAATTAAAACGCCTAGAAATCGACTTAAATCGGTTTAATTTAAATTGAGCGTTTACAGCCATAACTCGCACAGATGTCCGAATTAGCTTTCGAAACCTGTTCCATTATGTCCGAAACGCGGGGTAAACCCTAGAAACGCTGGTTACGGCGCGTAAATCGGAGTTCGGAATTTCCGGGATGAATAGTGTTCGTCGGTTCCTTATAAATAGCCCACTATCTCAAAAATTTATAAAAAAAAATATACAAAACCCTAGTTTTAATGTTGCAGCCGCCACCCCCCCCTGAACGGCCAGAAAACACTCAACTTCATCCCTCCAAATCTCCAAATCCGTCGACAATTAGCAAGAATGTTCAACTAGAAACTTGTAGAGCACAACACGAACTAGAGATCCAACGGTTATGATCGTGTTTGGAGCGACGATGGAGGAGAAAAGGGGGCCGTTCTCTTCAGGCCTGCGCACGCACTTTGATGAAGAGGAGGTGGCCGAGCTCCATATGCTTCTGGCCGAGCGTAGCCTTGGTCGAGAGCTTCCTATTGCAAGTAGTTTGATCGAGTTTCGTTGAGAAATGAGTTTGAAAATTCGAACCCTAATCATGGAATATGGGTTCGGTTTCTTCGTTGTTGCCTGGGTGTTTTGCGCGTGAGGGAGATGGAAGGGGGGTACGGGCCTGATGCTATGGGATTGAATCACACGGCCCAGATTTGCTAGGGTATAAAATTTTATAAAGTTAGTTATAAATTTGTGTATATAAATCGTGTACAAACTTCAATAATTCATAACTTTTTCATACGAGGTCGAAAAAAATGCAAACTCAGTTGCGTTGGAATCGTATGGACGAGCACTACGCGATGGAGTTGGTTTGGAGTCGTTTGGAGTTAGTGAGAATTTTGGGTAAAATTAAACGCGCGTTTAATTTTATTCGAAATAAATCGCTAAAACGGAAATAAAATCAAGGTGAGAACTTCTCACTCAATCGAATCAGTTTCGATTTTATTTTAAATAGTTAGATTTAAAATATTTGAATGCATGTTTGAATGTTGATTGATATCTATTGATTGTTAAAATAGACATTATACGCCGTTAGTAAGCGGATGTTATTTATTAAAAACATATACCGCGAATATTTCATAAACAGTGAAATTGGTATTATATATAATAGCAATATATATATATATTGGCATATGTATATATTGGAGTTGTTGATTTCCCGCATTTATTTGTTTAGCGGATGAGACCCTATTGCGCCGTTATTAAGCGGATAATATTTATTAAAAACATATACCGCGATAATTTCGTACTGGAGCGAAATTGATATTGTGCTAATGTTTTTGGATGCAGGAAAACAGGTTGGAGGGATCCAACTGGATTCCTCAACAGTTTTTATTTGATTTCAGATATTTTGATATTTGATGGATTTTCATATTGATATATGATATCGTTGTTGTCGTGATTGACTATTTGGTGTGTAGCATCATTGGACCAAGTTTTGGAATTTTAAAATGATTTATAAAGTGATTTTTGAAAATATACTATATGTTTGGAATTTGATCTATTTTAAATAAATAAACGTTATAATTTTTAATGTTATAAAAATTATGATTTTTGAGAAATATAGTTAAAAACTGATTTTTTTTAGAATACGATGCTATTGATTTTATAAAATAGTTAAATCGGAATTTTAGAATTTATTGTGAAAAGTTTAAATATAGGATTTATAAAATTTAATTATTTTATGAATCGAAATGGTGAAATTATAAAGGAATTTAAAGACGTTTTAAAAGAATAATATAAATTGATTTATATTAAGAGATTTATAAATGGATATTTATAAATTGAAATATAGACATTATAAAACGAGTTTTTATAAGTGTTTGAATGAAGTGAAAATGAATTTCATAAATGAATGAAATTTATAGAATTATAAACTGTGAAGTTATAAATAAAATTTATAAATAGTAAGATTTATAAATTGGTGAAGTTAATTGAGGAATAGATTTGGGTGAATAATTGAATCTTATAGGTTATAAGATTTATAATTATGAAGTTCAAAGGAACGATTTTTGCAAACAAATAGATTATAAGCACTTAACTTATAATATGAACTTTGAGTTATAATTGAGTTATAAACTGGAATAGGTTAATAAAAGAATTCATAAAAAGGAAGTTTTTTTTTAAATAAATAGAAATGGAATTTATAAACGATGTTTTATAAATTCGCAAATGACTTATTTTGATAAGAAAATTGTTGGAACCTATTAAAGGAGTTATATTCACATTTTTGAATAGTGAATAATCCTTTGAATTAAAACGAATAAAAGGATGAGATTTCTTAATGAAGTTTATCCACATTGTTGAATAGTGAATAAGATGTTAAAGAAATTGTTTTGAATGTGATATTTCAAATAGAATTAAAACGATCTAACGATGTTTTAAAATGTGTTGAGATTCGAAATCATAGATTTCAACATTTATTGTTGAAATAGACGTTTTCGAGAAATAGAAGGAAATAGTGGACTATAACACTGTTGTTATAGTAAATGATTTCCGAAAGGAAATGTTTTGAATAGTATTGGGATTTATATATCTATTTTAATTTCGAATCCCTATACTAGTGATTTTGGGTTGTCGTAACAATGTTTTACGTAACATTCGTTTTGGCCCAAATAAATATGTTTAAGAGAATGATTTCCTTAAAGAATGAAATATATACTTAATTTCGATTGAAGTATATTGAATATTTTTCAAGTGTTGAAAATAAATAAAATTTGTGAATTACTTATTAAATAAGTATGGAATTGTTTCCAATATGAAGTGATATTTAGAATTTATCTTTTTGAAGATAAATTGAAAAGATAAATTGAAAATGGATAATTGAAAACGTATATCAATAGATATTGTGAATTATAAATTCACTATGGAATTTATAAAAGAAAGTGGAATCTGTTTAAAAAAATAAATATTGATTTATTTTTGAAGTATTGGAATTTAATATCTAGTGAAGATATTTTGGAAAATAAATAATTTGGAAAATTATTTGGAATCTGGTGATGTGTGCATATCCAGTGATAGTTCAATAACCGACTATCAATATTTCCCTTTGAATGGGTAATTGATGTGATTTGTTTGAATGTGAATGCTACACTTATTTTTGAATAAGCGCTCACTATTCGGGTTAACCGGGAAAGGACCATGGGGTCGTATAACCCATTCTGAATATGTGATACGTCGTTATAATTGCATTGAAGATCGGTGTTGAAGACCCGGTATTTGCGAGAGCGATTGGATGACCTGTCGATTGTCTCTGCACTGAGTTGCAGCGGTACAGAGACTCCCTAAGTGATGGGAAATCCGATCAGGATTGTGAATATCCGGATTGCAAGGACTTCTTTGTAAGTGCCTTCGGTTTTGTTCGATCCCGGAACAGACTTGTATGGATTGTGTGTCTGACATTACAAGTTGAGATATAAAGCCGATTTCTTTCAAATATATTTCTGTTGGTGGCGGAGAATTTATTCTTTTAGCTTAACACCCTTCTCTGAGACGTACGAGCTCAGAGGTTATATAGTTGATGTTATCAGCGATATATTCCCAATTTGGTAATGTGATATGCTGAGTGATGCTGAAATGATCATTGTGTTGATTATTGTGATAGGATCGTTTATTTGATCGTCTATCTTAGTGATCATTGTGTTGATCATTTGTTGACCCAAAGCATGACTTTTGTATAAAGTATGTTTTTGTGGACGTGACTTCGTCGAGCCTCACACCCCGGAAATGGTCAAAACAGGAAAGATGCGGCAAGGTTATGAGGGGTAGCACCCTTTAGGGTATGTACATTTCCTTCTGGATAGAGGTGGTATCATGGTATGGAGCCCAGATATTTAACCTATGTGGTTACTACGAATTTATTACTTTGTGGTTGTTGGTTTTCGGGATCCCGTGAGAAAGGTCATTTACGATCGGGGAATGGCGTGCTCGTGTCAGTAGTTACCCAGTTAGGGGTAACCCGGCCTTGTGTTGGCAGAGTTCCGGTTTGGTTCTCGGGGATGTCTTTCCAGAGGCATTCTCATGTGGCAATGGGAAGTTCCTTGGCCTGACCATTTGTTGGAAATCCAAAGAAACAATACGTGACTTGTACGGTTTTAGTTGTATAACCTGCTATGGAATGTGGCGGTAACCTGCTATTGAACATAGTTAGCTATAGTAGGCATACGATAATGGTCGTATGTTGGCTAAGATTTATATTCTACTTTCGAAATGAATTTTTCCTACACTATGCACTAGTAATAATATCAAATGTTCTTTTTAAATGCGTATCAAGCATGTTTGACTATCATAAGGAGAAATCTCCTTCGATTCTGCGTTTGCATGTGTGTGTGTGCGGGAGGCCTTATGGTAGTCTCATTTTTAAAAGCATTGCGAATTGAATTTAAAAATATTCCTCTATTTTGATTTTAAAGATAAATAAACTGTTTTGAGTTCTCACACCAGTCACATGACTGACTTGGAGTTTATTGTTTTCCTTCCTAAACTCTGGGTGCCCACCAATTTCCACACGGGCAGTCAAGAGTAAGGTTTATCAGGATATTCTGGATATTCTGGAATTGCTGGAGGCAAGCTGGATGGCATGGCGTATTACTACTATATAGTATTTCTTTTTCCGCTGCACTATTTGTTGTATGTTGTTGTACACTCTGATGATATGATGTAATGTAATGTGATGTAATGTAATAACTGATATAGTTCTTTGTTTAAAGATTATTCATTTATTATTATATGTTGTTCCGCTGCGAATTGTGAGATTCTGATGTTGTTCTGTTGTTTTCTGTTCCGTTCTATTTTAAAATCATGTTCTATTTTTCTTTCCTCTTCTATGTTCTCTATTCTCTTTTTCTTCTATCTAAATTTTCTATCTTCTTTTCTTTTCCTAAATTCTTTTTCTTAAAAACCCTAAGGGTTCGTATTTTCGTTCATCTTGAATTAAACAAAGGAGATTAGTGTCTATTCAAGGAGTATGGATTTACGGGTCTTTACAGGCACAGTCTCGGATTTTGACGAAACTAGTTCTATTAGATCTGTAATAGTGTATTATTATCGAGTTTCAAATTTCGTAGGGTTTGAAGTTATCATTTGGTCGCACGGGTATAAACGCATTGAAATTAATATCGATATTCGATATAATAATGGGCCCAAAAAACTATTTTCTTCATAGGATCTAATTAGGACTCGAAACCTTTTTCATTACATTCGAAATAGGGTTATAACATTATAAACGCCTGGCGGCACACCTCGATAGGAATTCGAGATCTTGAATTGCGTAAGTCGAGATGTTTTAAAATTTAAATAAATAATTGTCTAGTCAATATTCTCTTTAGCAGTAATTCCATCTTTTCTCGTGTGCTTGACCTATTCAAACACGCAATGGTCAAAAATCAAGCAACCCTCCTTTTCAAAATCACGTCTTTCCCCCTTCTTTCAATCAACATTCTGTTCATATAACTGAAGCCACTTCCTTCCTTTTATAAACATGAGTTCCTTTTTCCTTTCAATTTCAACTTCGAATTCACGAAATCGATTTTTTTAAGAAAGTGCAAAAAAATACAATCGATCGAAGGAAGCAAGTAATATCGATCGAAGTCTTGTACGATGGCGCTTGCAATAAGCATCGGTGACGATGACCAGGGCGAAGCGAGGTGGTTCACGCTACAGTTAGGGATTGATGGCAAAGTCGGGATGCGTTTCGTGGATGGGAGGCGATTGAATGGTGGAGTTTGCGTTCAATTGTGGCTATGTGCACGTGTTCAGGTGAAGGGTGGTGAATGTGGTGACCTGAGGTAGCATGGGCGATGTGGGGACTCGCACGAACGGACTCAAGATAGGGTAACACGACCTAGTGGCAAGTGCGAAGTCATGAAGGTTGGGGAAGCACCGTTTGAAGTTGTGATTACATTGGGTTTGCTGAAATTCGAGATGACGTTGAGCTCAACTAAGCTCGAGAAGATGTCGAGTACCAGGGCTGGCGAAATCATCGAGTTTAATAAAGCTTGTGGAATCATCAGGATTTGCGAAAGCTTTCAGTACAGCGGCAAGGTCTCGAGTTTCATTGATTTGGCTTCAAACAACTCGACGGGATTGAGTATCGAGATCAATGAGGTTTGGCTTCAATTGGCAAGGTCCAGTGCTGACTTGAAAAGGGATTAACTGTAATTGGTAAGTATTTAATTAACTCTGTATTAGAGAGCATTAATTAATTTGTTTAATTAAAAATCTGATAAATGTCATAACGTATTCATACAAGGTACAAAAAAATCATGAAATTGATCTTGTGGGATTCGTAGCTTCGAGTTATGTGGAATAGGACTTATTTGGAATTTTTAGAAGTCGGCTGGGATATTTTAGAAATTCAAAATTTGGATGTTCGGAAAAATAAAAATCAAGGTGAGTAAAATCTCAATCATTTGGATTGCTATAATGTTTTAAAAATGTTGAATTTAAATTATTGGTTGCTTGGTTGATTTTATAAAATTATCATCTGTTGAATGTTAAATATATGTAGTAGTATATATACTAGTATTTGGAGTGATATTCCTGGACATTATAGCGGATGAGACCCTATGCGCCCCGCATAATAGCGGATGATATTATATACTGTGATATGCCTCTCGAAGTGGGATTGGTATTTTTATATTGTATTAACATCTGTGGATGCAGGGAAACAGGTTAGAGGGATCCAACTGGATTCCTCAAAAATGATAAATTTAAAATCATGTATTGTGATATATGGATTATGTAGAATAATCTATATAGATTACTATGGTATTAGGAATTTATTGGATGCTATTGTAGCACTGGCCTGAATTTTGACAATTTAAAAGTATAAATATATTTTTAAAATTTATGGAATAAAATGGGGTTTATATATGTATGTATGTATGTATTGGAATTGGATTTATTTTAAAAGAAATTTGATTAGAAAATATAATAATTTTTTTGGTATACTTAACTATCTTGAATTTTTAAATGGAGATATTAGAAATGGCTTATATAAAAGAATTTATAAATGGCATCTAGGAATATGAGAGGAGTTAAAATCGAGGTTAAAAATAGTTTGGAAATACAAATGGAGTTTAAAAGAAATGAGTTTATATAATGTAATTTTATAAATAAGATTTGTGTTATCAACAAGTAAAACTCAAAGGAGTTTGTAAATTCATAAATGATGTTTACAAAATAAAGGAAATCGATATTAGGGTGATAAATTGGGAATATAAATTTACAGGGAGAATTTATATCAGTATATGGAAATAGGGTGAGAAAAATAGTAAATACTATTTTTGAAAGTGAAAGTGGTTAAGGAAATCGGAATGAAAGTGTGATGAAAATAGAGAGAATTTATAAGTAGAATAGGTTATTGAGATTTTAAAAATATATTTGAAATTTTAAGAAGTAAGTTTGTTTTAAAAGGAAATTTTTTTATTTAAAAACTATGGAATTTTGAACTAGTTGGGATTGGAATACTTTGGGTAAGTAGATTTTCAAATGTTAAGTATTTATTTAATAAATTTTAACTTTTAAATTCAGCCTTGGAAATATATTTGTTCGTCTAAAAATGAGTTATTGATGTTATAAAAGCGTTTTCAATATCTTAAATAATAACTTAAACATATTTTAAAAATAATATAAATTACTATTCTTTAAAAATGCTCATTTTATATATACATATAGTTTGAAATGATTGAAAATTTATTTATAAATTTCTCTCAAGATGTGGAAACTAGTTTTAATTAAAGGACGAGATTTTACAAGAGAAATATTAAAAATGGAATGTTAGAGACTTAAGGAAATTTCCGATGCCCAAATGCGATAACTTCGAAAAGATTTTGAATTCATTTAAAGGAGTTATAAATGGTGGGTTGGGATTATAAATAAGTAAAAATCGGTTTGGAAATAGTAGGAAGAATATATTAAAATTCCGAAGACTTATGGGATAAGTTATGAAATATTTCCTAGTTAAGTATTAAGATGATTTTGAAGATTTTATGTATAAATGTTTTCCTAAGTATTGAAAGGAAGTTTTGGAAATATTTTTAGTGGAAAATGAATTGGAATAGAAATATTGTCTGAGTGTTATAAAATGGAAGTTGGAAAATATTTGTAAGTGTTGAAAATGGTGAAATATCCTTTATGGACTTACGAATTTGAAATTATTTTCAAATATTGGAATATGAAAGGAAATTGAATATGTACCTGTGTAAATGAATTTGAACGGATATTTTTCGAAAGAAAATGTAAATTGGGCCTAGTGACTGCTTATGCATGTTTTATTGATAGTTAAATAACCAACTATCAATATTGGCCAATTTTGTTAATCGTTTTGAAGAGATGAGATCGGATTTAATTATCCGAAAACGAGTTCGATCCAGTTTGAACGTAACGGATGAATACCATGAAGATGGTGATTCAGTTTGTTCAGACCCAGGGAAACTTGTATGGACGAATGCTATCAAAACATCATCATTGGAGGACGATGAGCAATCTAAGTAGAACTTTGTTCTTGTAAGGTAACGCTTAGCCTCGATCCTCATCTACTGAGAATGACTAAAACAAGGGAGATGCAGCAAGTCTATATGGGTCGCATCTAGGTAGGGTATGTTATCACCTTTCTAGATGTCCTCGGAAACCTTAATATTATGGATATGGTTGTGCATGGAAGGAGCGCTCGATAGTAAGGGTGGGAACCGTCGGGGTGATAACATATTCGGTCTATCTAGGTTAGGGGTAGGCCGGTCTTGTGTAGCAGGGGATCTCGGCGTGGTCCTCGGTACATTTTCTAGTGGTGTACTGTGATGGGAGGTACCTCAGTAGCCCAATCATTCGTTGGAATCCATCCTCCAATATGAGCTTACGATTTTGTTTGTAGAACCTAGATGTTGGAATTTAATTAATGTAACAATTGCAGCTATTTGAATTAGTATTTGTACTTAGATACTGTTATAGTATCATTGGATTTTCTATAAAAATGTTTTGGTTATCATAAGGTAAAAACCCGTCATGTTTATTTATGACGTGGTCTTACGAGATACCTTTGTTTTCAAAGGATTTTGAAAAGTTAATAATTCAAATTGAGTGTGTTTCTCACGCTGGTTTTCAAGACAGACTCGATTGTTATTTTATTATAATGCTCGGGTCAAATCGAATATTACAGATTGAGGATAGGATGCTTTGGAGCTCAAGAGGCGAGCTAGAGGAGTAGAGGCGTATCTCCGTATTTGATTTATATTTCCGCTATATGAGGACAAGTTTGTAGAATGCCCAGATTGATGAATTGATTGTTATACTTTGATGATTATAAGTATAAACAGTTATATATTCTTTTGTATAAAATCTGTTAATATATATTACATTTTGTTCTGCTGCAATTGCGAGATTTTATTGTTGTTCTTTTTCTTCTACCTTTCTTCTTCTTACCCTAAAGATCCGTATTTCCGTCCAATTTGAGTTGAGCTGATGTGAAATATTGTCGACCTAAAGGGGTATGGATTTGCGGGCCTTTACACTTGGTATCAAAGCTGAAGGTAAAGCGAGAACCTTGGCTCTGGTGGGGATTACTCATTTGAGATAAAGTCAGCAGTACTCCAGAATGAGTTTGAGTGTAATAATAGATATGAGTGCGTATTTGCTAGTGAATATAAAACGGTTTTATATTGTGTTAATTTATCTATTGAGTGGTATATAATTTCTATTCGAGTAGTGGGACGACACTAAATCAGTAGGAGCTTCTAAATACTTGAATAGGGTAATTCGACACAGTACGGTTTTGAAGCGGGTAAATGAAATAATATTACCCAAATTATATTTTGATACAAAAGGAATAATTTTCTAAAATTATTATGGTACATTTAAAGCGTTTGGATGATAATATTATAACCAAAACAAGATTATAAAATCTGGAGTTGGTTTATATAACCAAATGGAAATCGTGTAAGTCTGGATTATACAAATAAACTAAAAAAACTAAGACTTGATTAAAACCAGAGTTTGAAAAATTAAATCCCAGAGATTTTTGAAGTGTTTTTCAAAGTATTTTGAAATAAATAATAGTATTATTATTTTGGAGATATTTTTGAATAGAAAGATGTTTTTAAATGGATTTTGGAAAGTGCTAATAGCACTGAACTCACTTCAGTCATCGGAAAATAATCCTGGTGATGACTGAGCAGCTTTGTCAGTATTCATTTTCATGTTTCTAAGTGACGGATTGCTACCATAATTGATTTGTTTGGATGGGTTGGGAAAACCAGTTTTGTTTCGGAAATTCTGAAGGGAATTTGTTTTGGATAAAAACCAGGGTTGGTTTAAATATTTAAAAAGTGTGATTTGGAATACTGAGATTTCAAAATGATTTGAAATAAATACTGAGTATATGAATTTTTAAATCCTTATTAAAATGTTCAGAAAATATCAGGAAATAAGGTATGAACTTATAAAATTGAGAATGATTTAAAGTAGAATATGGAAATTGAACATTGAAATTAAAATAAAAAGTGAAAAGATTAAAATATAATTTCGCTTGGATTAAGTTGAAGGAATTAAATTTTTTTAAAAAAATTATTGGTTGTGATTTGAATAGAATTGATGAAATAAATTAATGAAATGGTGAATTAACTTAGCAAAGTTAAAGGAAATTAATAAATGAGTTGATTGGAATAAATAAAATGAAATGAGAAAAATGCATTGGAGTTAATTAAATATAGGTAAGGAAAAGGAAACTGTGAGTTTCAAAATGAAATTAAAACATGCGTAAGTTAAATAAATTTAAGTGGTACAAGATAATGGTATGGATGGAATCTAACTTAACCTAAGTTAAATAAGAATTTGGCTAAGCTTGGATTGAATAGAAATAAAATTGAATTGAGTTATAAATGATTCTGAATGGAATTAATAAACTCCAATGGCTTATAAAAATTGAAATGAATTGAAATAAAAATATATTTAGGCTATAAATAAATGTATAGACTCTAGTTAAAAATAAAATAGGAATATACTTGGGTGTATAAATTACGGAAATGTGGAAAATAATATAGGTTGTGTGACTTATAAAAATCGAAAAGTAAAATAGATAACCCGAAATAAAAAATGGTGTAATATTTTAAAGTGAAGAAATTAAAGTCCAAACTTGAACTATAAAATAAATTTAAACTCGAGTAAACTTATTGAAGTGATTTTTAAAATAAAAACCAGATATTGAATTATGAAGTGGAAATGAACTAATTGGATAATTAATTAGTTAATTGGATATAAAATGGATATTAACTGGGTTGAGTTGCAAATATATCCAATTTGAATATGAATGAATTAAATACGGCCTTGGATATTATTTTAATGAATTAAGTTCAGAATTAAGATTAAAATGGATTGGATGAATGAATTAATTAAATTAATTAGTAAATGAAATGAAATTTAATTGAATAACAATGAAATCAGTAATTTGAGTGGGAAATTGTTCACCAGAAAAATAAACTTAAGTTATGAGTTGACATAATTTGAAGTAAACAATTAACTTAAGTAAATATTTTTGTAAAATGGCCATCAAATTAAATAGCATGGAATGTTTCTGAGCTAAGTAAAATGGATTTGAAAGCAACGAAGGTGGATATGAATGGAATGTAAATAAAATGACTGAGAATAAATTTAAAATGGAATAGAATTAAATTTAAATTAAGTTGGAATCGATTTAAAATAGCTACAAACTATAGCGGATATTTTATTAGGCGAATATCGCCGAATTTGCATAGAAAAATTGTCATTGACGTAAACGGAAGTAAGTAAAATTCATATGAATAAATGGCAAGTGAATAAATTGATTTTTAATCAAACTGGAATGAATATTAATTTGTTTAGTACAAATGTGATGTGCATGTAAGCAATTGGGTTGTAAATCATTTCAGATTGAATGAAATAGTATATGGATTGATTAAAAGCAATTAAATTAGTATTGGAACATTATATTTATCTCTCTTGTTATATTGCAAAAGACTCTCCGCACAAGGGAGACTCTGCCAATTTTTTTTGGAAATTTAGGTGTTGGAGAAACTTTAAAAAAAATTGGAAATTTTTTGTTAACGACAAATTGATTTCAAATTGAAATTAAAATAAGGGTTTTTGAATTAGAATTGAAAACTAATTGTTTTGGTAAAGAACAGAAGATTAGAAAAGTGAATTTCAAATTTTCGCTAAGTGGGTTTTGGGAAAAGTTAATAGGTTTGGAGCATTTTCCTACCTTAGCAATTTCGGGGACGAAATTTCTTAAGGGGAGAGGAATGTAACGACTCAGATTTTTTGATGTTAATTTGGAATGTTTAAATGGTTCTAAGTATATAATTTGAATTATAGATCGACTTTGAATATGAAATTTTGGGTTTAATTTATAAAATAAATTCAGAATTTAAATATAGCGATTTATTGGATAAGTTAATTTTTGAATTTAATAATTGAATATTGGTTAAATTATTGGGTCCTAAGTTTTAAGCTCGATAAAAATAATTTAAAGGCCTGTAAAGTTTATATTAATAATAATGAAGATAATAAAAGCTTTAAAATTGAATTTAAAAAGTGATCTATTCAGTTTTAAAAATATCTTGTTTAAATTGATATTTAAAAATAGCCTTCCGAGGCACAGTCTCGGATTTCAACGAAATCGGTTCCATTGGATCTGTAATATTGTATTATTATCGAATTTCAAATTTCGTAGTGTTTGAGCTATCGTTTGGTCGTACGGGTATAAATGCATTGAAATTAATATCAAAATTCGATATAATAATGGGGTCCAATAAGCTATCTTCTACATACGATCGAATTAGGACTCGAAACCTTTTCTATTGCATTCGGAATAGGGGTATAAGATTATGAACACCTGGCAGCACGCCTCGATAGGAATCCGAGATCTTGAATTGCGTATGTCGAAACATTTTAAAATTTAAATAAATAATTGTCTAGTTAATATTCTCTTCAGCAGTAATTCCGTCTTTTCACATGTGCTTAACCCATTCAAACATGCAACAGGTCAAAAATCACGCAACCCGCCTTTTCAAAATCACTTATTTCCCCTTTCTTTCAATCAAAATTCTATTTGTATAACCGAAGCCACCTCCTTCCTTTTATAAACGCGAGTTCCTTTTTCCTTTCAGTTTCAACTTCGAATTCACGAAATCGATTTTTTTAAGAAAGTGAAAAAAAATACAATCGATCAAAGGAAGCAAATAATATCGATCGAAGTCTCTTATGATGCCGCTTGTAATAAGCATCGACGACGATGACCACGACGAAGCGAGGTGGTTCACGCTACAGCTAGGGATTGATGGCAAAGCCGGGATGTGTTTCGTGGATGGGAGGCGATTGAATGGTGGAGTCTGCGTTCGATTATGGCTGTGTGCACGTGTTCAGGTGAGGGGTGGTGTGGTGGTGACCTGAGGTAGCATGGCTAATGTGGGAACTCATGTGAAGGGACTCAAGATATGGCAGCGCGACTTAGTGGCAAGTGCGAAGTCGTGAAGGTTGGGGCAGCGACGTTTGGAGTTGTGAAGACATCAGGTTTGCTGATGTTCGAGATGACATCAAGTTCACCTAAGCTCGAAAAGATGTCGAGTACTAGGGCTGGCGAAATCATCGAGTTTAATAAAGCTTGTGGAATCATTGGGATTTGCAGAAGCTTCTAGTATAGCGACAAGTTCTCGAGTTTCATTGATTTGGCTTCAAACAACTCGATAGGATTCATAACGAGATCGATGAGGTTTGGCTTCAGCTCGGCAAGGTCCAATGCCGACTTGAAAAGGGCTTAACTGTAATTGGTAAGTATTTAATTAATTGTGTATTAGAGAGGATTAATTGATTTATTTAATTAAACATCTAATAAATGTCGTAACGTATTCATACAAGGTAAAAAAAATCACGAAATCGATCTCGTAGGATTCGTAGCTTCGAGTTATGTGGAATAGGACTGGTTTGGAATTTTTAGAAGTTGGTTGGGATATTTAGAAATTCAAAATCTAGATGTTCGAAAAAATAAAAATAAAGGTGAGTAAAATCTCACTTATTTGGATTGCTAGAATATTTTAAAAATGTTGAATTTAAATTATTGGTTGCTCGGTTGATTTTATAAAAGTATTATCTGTTGAATGTTAAATATATGTAGTTGTATATATACTAGTATTTGGAGTGATATTCCCGCACATTATAGCGGATGAGACCCTATGTACCACGCATAATAGCGGATTACCCTATATACCGTGATATCCCCCTCGAAGTGGGATTGATATTTTCATATTGTACTAGCATCTATGGATGCAGGGAAACAGGTTGGAGGGATCCAAATGGATTCCTCAAAAATGATAAATTTAATTTCATATATTGTGATATATGGATTGTGTAGAATAATCTATATAGATTATTGTGGTGTTGGGAATTTATTGGATGCTATTATAACACTGGCCTGAATTTTGATAATTTAAAACTATAAATATATTTATAAAATTTATGGAATTAAAGGGGAGTTTGATATAAATATATATATATATATATATTGGAATTAGAGTTATTTTGAAAGAAACTTAATTAGAAAATATAATTGATTTTTTTTGTATACTTAACTATCTTGAATTTTTAAATGGAGATTTTAAAAATTACTTATATAAACGAATTCATAAATGACATCTAGGAATATGAGAGGAGTTAAAGTCGATCTTAAAAATAGATTGGAAATATAAACGGATTTTACAAGAAATGAGTTTATATAATGGAATTATAAGATTTGTGTTATCAACAAGTAAAACTCAAAGGAGTTTATAAATTCATAAATGATGTTTAGAAAACAAAGGAAATCGATATTAGGGTGATAAATTGGGAATATAAATTTACAGGGAGAATTTATATCATTATATGGAAATAGGGTGAGAAAAATAGTAAAGACTATTTTTGAAAGTGAAAATGGTTAAAGAAATCAAAATGAAAGCGATTGATGAAAATCGAGAGAATTTATAAGTTGAATAGGTTATTGAGATTTTAAAAATATATATGAAATTTAAAGAAGTAAGTTTTTTTCTAAAAGGAAAATTTTATTATTTAAAAACTATGGAATTTTGAACTAGCTGGGATTGGAATACTTCGGGTAAGTAGATTTTCAAATGTTAAGTATATATTTAATAAATTTTAACTTTTAAATTCGGCCTTGGAAATATATTTGTTAATTAAAAAATGAGTTATTGATGTTATAAAAGTGTTTTCAATATCTTAAATAATAACTTAAACATATTTTAAAAATAATATAAATTACTATTTTTTAAAAATGACTCATTATATATATATACATATAGCTTGAAATGATTGAAAATTTATTTATAAAATTCTCTCAAGATGTGGAAAAAGGTTTTAATTAAAGGACGAGATTTTAAAAATGGAATGTTAGAGACTTAAGGAAATTTCTAATGTCTAAATGCGATAACTTCGAAAAGGTTTTGAATTCACTTAAAGGAGTCATAAAGGGTGGGTTTAGATTATAAATAACTAAAAATCGGTTTGGAAATATTAGGAAGAATTTATTAAAATTTCGAAGACTTATGAGATAAGTTATGAACTATTTCCTATTTAATATTAGGATGATTTTGGAGATTTTACGTATAAATATTTTCCTAAGTATTGAAAGGAAGTTTTGGAAATATTTTTAGTGGAAAATGATTTGGAATAGAAATATTGTCTAAGTGTTATAAAATGAAAGTTCGAAAATATTTCTAAGTGTTGAAAATGGTGAAATATCCTATATGGACATAGGAATTTGAAATTGTTTTCAAACATTGAAATATGGAAATGAAATTGAATATATACTTGTGTATAGGTATTTGAATGGATATTTTTCGAAAGAAATATAAATTGGGCCTAGTGACGACTTATGGATGTTTTATTGATAGTTAAATAACTGACTATCAATATTGACCAATTTCGTTCGAAGAGATTGGGATCGGATTTAATTATTCGAAAACCACTTCGATCCGGTTTGAACATAACGGATGAATACCGTGAAGATGATGAAGACGGCGATTCGGTTTGTCCAGACCCATGTCAACTTGTATGGACGAATGCTATTAGAATATCGTCATTGGAGGACGATGACCATTCTAAGTAGAAATTTGTTCTTGAAAGATAACGCTGAGCCTCGAGCCTCATCAACCGAGAATGACGAAAACATGGGAGATGCTACAAGGCTAAGTGGGTCGCACCCAACTAGGGTATGTTATCACCTTTCTAGATGTCCTCGAAAACCTTAATATTATGGATATGGTTGTGCATGAAAGGTCCGCTCGATAGTTAAGGTAGGAACACCCAGGGTGATAACATATTCGGTCTATCCAGGTTAGAGGTAGGTCGGTCTTGTGTAGAAGGGGATACCGGCGTGGTCCTCGGTACATTGTTCTAGAGGTGTACTGTGATGGACGGTACCCCAATGGCCTAGTCATTCGTTGGAATCCATCCTCCAATATGAGCTTACGGTTTTGTTTGTAGAACCTAGTATGATGGAATTTAATTAATGTAATAATTTCAGCTATTTGAATTAGTATTTGTACTTAGACACTATTATAATATCACTGGGTTTTCTATAAACATGTTTTGGTTATCGTAAGGTAAAAACCCGTCGTGTTTATTTGTGACATGGTCTTATGAGATAGCTTTGTTTTCAAAGGATTTTGATAAGTTTATAATTCAAATTGAGTGTGTTTCACACGCTGGTTTTCCAGACTGACTTGGGTGTTATTTTATTATAATGCTCGAGTCAGACAGAGTATTACAGATTCAGGATATGATGCTCTAGAGCTCAGGAGGTGAGCTGGAGGAGTAGAGACGTATCTTCGTATTTGATTTATATTTCCATTGTATGAGGACAAGTTAGTGGACTATCAAGATTGATGGACAAGTTATTGTTATACTCTGATGATTGTAAGTATAAACAGTTATAGATTCTTTTGTATAAAATCTGTTATTATATATTATATTTTGTTCCGCTGCGATTGTGAGATGCTGATGTTGTTCGTTTTCTTCTACCTTTCTTCTAATTACCCTAAAGATCCGTATTTCCATCCAATTTGAGTTGAGATGATGTGAAATATTATCGACCCAAAGGGGTACGGATTTGAACCGATGTATTTTCTATGTACGTCAGCTAGACAGGTACTGACCCTTGGAAGGATAACTCTGATCCTTATGCAGGAGGACCATTCTCGAAGTACTAAGGGCGCCTCCATGGAAATCCTATACAATTAGCGAACGAGCTTTTTTATATTTTGATTTTATGACTAGTATCGTTACGATGTACAAAGCACATGCATCGCAGCTACTTGTTGTTATTATTTTGGAGATTAGACACTATTATAATAGCAGACGGTTTTCTATAAAAGAGTTATGGGTACCGTAAGGTAAAAATCCATCCGTGTTTATTTGCGATAAGGTCTTACGAGATACCTTTGTTTTGAAAAGGTTATTAAACTTTAAGAATCAAGTTGATTGTGTTTTCTCATGCTGGTTTAACTAGACTGACCCAGGCGTGGTTTTTCCTAAATGCTCAGGTCAGACCGAGCATATTTTCCAAGTTTACTTGGATATTTGGAGGTTTAGGAAAGGAGCTAGAGGCCAGAGACATATTCATGTAGATGTTTATATTTCTGTTGCTTATATTGTTGTATATTATTCAGTAGTTATGAGGACAAATTGTTATAACTGTTCTGCTGAAATAGGCTTGTGTACTCTGATTGATGTCTGTATATACATATATTACAGTCTTGATTTTGTGTAAAGACTTGTTATATATTATAGATTATTCGATCCACTATGAGATTCCATGTGGTTTAGTTTTTTCTTATCTTCTTTCTTGTTCTTTTCCCTAACTATCCACATTTCTGTTCGATTTGGGCTGGGCATGTGTGATTTACTGCCAGTCTAAACTGTACGAAAAAGTGGGTCGTTACATTAAGGGAAAGAAAAAAAACTCCAGGTCAGACATAGGTTTGGTGTGAGTAAAACTCTAAACAACTGAATTTTTGTACTTGTAAAAGCTCTATAAAATAAAGGTATCTCATAAGACCACATCGCATATAAACAAAGACTAGTTTTTACCTTACAATGACCAAACCATTTTTTTAGAAGATCTAGTTATATAATAATTTCTAGGGATTAAAATAAAAATTGAATCAGCTGAAATTGTTACATTAATTTAATTCCAGAATAATAGGTATAAAAATGGATTCCATCAATGATAAGGCTATTGGGATACCGCTTGTCACATGACACATGTAGATAAAATGTACCGAGTGGGTCGTATGGATCCTTGCATGGAAAGACTAGCCTACCCTTTACTAGATAGTACCAAATATGTCACAACCCCAGTTTTGATCAATAACCATACCCGGCTCACTAGCATACATAATCTGAGAATATCGATCTTGATTGGATAATGACTATACCCTAATGGGAGCGAACCTACATAGTCTTGTAGCATATCCCCTATTTTAGTCATTTCTAGTTATGAGGCTTGAGGCTGAATTTACCTTTCCTTAGCAATTCCCACTTAGAATGTTAACACTACCCTCCAAGCGATAATGCAATGCTAGTATCTGTCCATACAAGTTGTTCATGACAAGAACAAACCGAAGACACTACTTCTGCTACATCCATTTTGGAATCACCCTCAGGATTAGTAGAAAGTTGCCATTGCACTTCAATAATCTTCTTCTTTGATTCCATCATCTTTAAGATGTTTTCAATTTGAATGCTTACGTTAGCTCGAAGTGGTTTTCGGATAACTCGTGTTATCCGATCTTGCTCTCTTTGAACCAACATTCGATGATTTTAAAAGGATCAAGTTATTGATAGTGGACAGATCCACTATCTGGGAGTGTATAGATTTTCATATGGAAAATAAGACATCCTATACTTATTACCACTTTCCAATTTCAAACGGTACTATCCTTGATTAATAATGAAGTCGGACTAGTTAGAAACTAACCTTGACTCTACAAACATTTTTACTTCTTGGGATAGAGACAAGTTTCCATACCTAGGAATTTGATGTTAAGTTTACGATGAAATATCTTTCATATACTTAATTTATCATGACCCATTTGTCAAAATTAACTCTCTTATATCTATCACGTTTTTGACATAACGACTTCTTTATCTCTCGCCTAAAAAATAATTAAGTTATAGGTCTCACAAATAGAGAAAAGCCTACTCATTAGCTTTTAGCACTAAATACAAGATGACTTACGTCTAGTAAAATTTATCAAGGTTTTAGCATAACTTATTCATATTTGTTTGGCTATTTAATGGCACAGACAAAGAAATCACTTGCATTTAAACTCTTCTTTGTAAAAAAAAATGTTGCTTTTAAACAAACCGATCCTTGAAAAGAAAGTAATTAAAAACTAACACCTTTATCAAATCAATTAAGAATAAGTTTAAACCTTTATGAAATAGTAGCTAAATCTTAACTAAATCTTAACTTAATTAATAATTAAGTAATAATTAAACCTAATTAAGTAATAATTAAAACCTACCAGATTAATAATTAATTAATAATTAAACCTTACTTGAGTAATGATTAATTTGATAATCAAATCTTACTTATAACTGATTAATTAATTAACCTTACTTATATAAGAATTTATTAGATAATTAACCTTACTTAATAATGATTTATTAAATAATTAACCTTTACTTAATTAACTAATTTTAGTTATCTTACTTAATCAATAATTAAGTACTAATCAATAATCAATAATCAATAATTAATCAACGAAACTAAGTGCTACCTTTCCTTTTAGCCTACAACATCCATACATAAGCTCATACGTTTAAAAAATGTCATAATCAACATACAACAAGTAAAGATCATTACTTTGCACACCATTACTTAACTTTTAAGCTTACACTTTCAAGTCCATACAAATAATCACATACAAACATATACGTATATAACACAAGAACATCACTTTCCAAAACTAACAAACTAGTAATAATTTTTAACAATAATAATAAATTTGGAAACTTTACTTAAAAATGTGAGCTTTACCCACCAAAATCAACTGAATCCAATAACAAATTACCACAACACTCGTACGAATGCACTAACTTAGTTTTCCTTCACCAAGACTTGATTTTTAGGGGCTAAGGTTTCGGCCTAGGGTAGTGAAGGGCTAGGCCTAAGGTAGTGGAAGGATTTTAGGCTTTGTTTTTGAAAGTTAAAAGGAATAGAGAAGAAAAGATGAGTTTTAAAATAGACTACAAGGATTTAAAGTAGAAAAAAAGAAGATTTTTAACTTGAAATTCCAAGGGAAGCCATGGAAATAAAGTTTGAAAGCTTTGAAAGGAAGAAATTGAAGTTTTGAGAATGAACAAGTGAAATAAAAATAAGAAGGGATAAAAAACAAAATTGTTTTACATAAAATGAAATAACAGAATTTCCCTTTTGCCCTTGGTCTCCTACCCTCCAAAATCAAGTGCCACGTCACATCCTCTCCTATGTTTTTGCTCACACAAATCATCAAGTCTCCTCTTTATTCATCACTTCACAACTTTCCTATGTACTATGATGTGTTATATAACGTGACATTATCTTTTGATTTTTGTACATATTTTCTTTAAATTTATGTAAAAAAGTCACGTCTTATGTTATTTACTTAAGTAAATAAAATTTTACCCTATATATATTTTAACCATATATATGTTGTTAGTATAAGTATGTGTAGAGTGTATGCAACATTTTCCAACAACCTTCAATCGATGAAAAGTAAAAAATTCATCGATTTTTGGTCACATTTTCGAATTTTCTCTAAATTGATATATTTTGTAAAACAAATTCCAAAAAAATTTCACCATCACTAGTTATCATTTAAAAGGAGTTTGTTTAGCTATAAAATCCATTAATTAATTATTTAAAATATATTAAATATTCGTATTTAAAGTGATTAAATTTCGGGTTGTTACATTCTTCCCTCTCCTAAAAGAATTTCATCACGAAATTAACACACAAAAATAGACAACTCAAAAGAACTCCAAAGGGAATGAAATATATAATAAAACACATACAAAGATACTTACTAAGCAACTTCATCACAAATGGTGAGTACGTAATCCATCCAACAAGCAAATAGTTATCCTAACACCAACTCGGAATAAGCTTTCCTCATGCTATCTTCACTCCAGTGAACCTTAACCAAATTTATAACCTTATTATGCAATTGCTTCACATCATGATCCACAATGTGAACTAGATGTCTTATCACGGCCAAGATTAGTTCCACTTCCAAACCCTCTTGAACAGACACCTCCACAATCAAAATTTGATCGTGCACATACTTTCTCAAATGGGATACATACCATTGTAGGCCCCCGACAGCCTCTCTGCAACTTGACTTTATAGGCAAGTGGTCCAGTCCTCTCAAGAATTTGGAATGGTCCAACATACTTAGATGCCAACTTCCTAGCTCCCCCTAATCGAACAACTCCTCTAATCCAAAAAATTTTACGAACACAAAGTCTTCAACTGCAAATTCCAAATCCCTTCGCCTCCAATCTCCATAGCTCTTCTAGTGATCATGTGCTTCTTTCATCCTCCTCTTGATCAGTGCAACCTTCTCCATAGCTTCTCAAATCATATTAGGTCCAAGCACTAGTCAATCCACTGTCTCCACCCAACATGCTAGTGACTTGCATGGTCGTCCATAAAGAGCTTCATTGGATGCCATGCCAATACTTGCTTGATAACTATTGTTGTAAGAGAATTCCACCAAGTGCAGATGATCATCCCACGATCCTCCAAAGTCCAAGATACGCATTCTAAACAGATCTTCCAAGATTCATTAGCTATTTTCGTTTGTACGTCTTTTTGAGGATGGTATGCTGTGCTCAAACAGATCGTTCAAATTTGCTGATAATGATGGGATCTCGATCACTTAAATTGCTTGCTGGAACTCGATGCAGTCGAACAATCTCTCTCCTATAAATCTCTGCCAATGTTGCTGCAGTCCTCGCCGGCTTCTCTAGAATAAAATGAGCGCACTTGGTTAGCCGATCCATGGCGACCTAAGCACCTTCATTCACTTTCCTTGATTTGGGTAATCCATCAACAAATTCCATTGATATTTATTCCCACTTCCAGTTTGGATTCTCCCTGTGGTTGTAATAGCCCGACAGTTTTTTGATGATTATCCTCAATTTGCTGGCAGTTCGCACATCGACTGATGGATATAAATATCCCTCTTCATCCCCTTCCACGATAGTACCCGCCTCATATCTCGATGCATCTTTAAGACACCTGGATGGATAATCAACTTGGATCGATGACACTTTGACAAAACTTTCTACCTAAGACCATCGACATCATGAATGCATATCCTCCTATTCATCCTTAAAACTCCACGGCTACCAATTTCAAAACTTGCACATTGATCTTCCTCAATATCCTAAATGATTTCCATCAAGAACTTGTCTTCCCTTTGTTTTCTCGCTATCTTCTCGAAGTGGGTCAGGGTAACTTCCAAAAGAGCGCAAATTGCATTCCGACTCATAGCATTTTCTACCACATTTGCTTTTCCTAGAGTACAAAGAATAACCAAATCGTATGCATGAAATTATAACCACCATTGCTGCCTCATGCTCAAATCTTTTTGAGTGAAAAAACACCTTAAGAACTTATGGTCCGTGAAGTGCTCAAACTTTCACCTAACAAATAATGTCTCTGCATCTTTACTGCAAATACCACAGCTAATAACTCCAAATCATGTGTTGCATAGTTCTTCTCATGGGGCTTTAGCTGCCTGCTAGCAATAGTAATAACTCTTCCACACTGCATCAAAACTTCACCCAAATCTACTCTACAAGCATCGGTATGAACGACCATCCCTTCCCCTTCATCCGAATAGCAAAACACTGGCGCGTTGGTCAACCTTTTCTTTAACTCTATGAATGCTTCCTCATAATTTGGAGTCCACACAAACTTCTCATCTATATTCATCAGCTTGGTTAAGTGCATGACGATCTTGGTGTAGTCTTGAATGAATCTCCTATAAAATCTGACCAAGCCTACGAAGCTCTAGACCACTGTACGAGTCTACGGTCTTTTAGAATCTTGAACATCCACTACTTTTGCTAAGTTAACTGAAATGCCATCCCCCGACACAACATTCCCTAAGAACCTTATTTCTCACTGCCTAAGTGACACATAGAAAATTTTTCCTTAAGAATGTGTTTCCTTAATGTTTCTAACACAACTTCCAAATGGAGTATGTGCACTTCTTCAGACTTAGAGTAGATAAGGATATCATCTATGAATACCAACTCCAACTTATTAATAACATCCCAAAAAATGCGATTCATTAGGTCTACAAAATAGACGGGTGCATTGGTTAGCCCAAAAGGAATAATCGACCATTCAAAGAAAAAGTATGGCCTTCTAAATGCAGTTAAGGGTATACTATCCTCTACTACCCTTAACTGGTGAAATCCTGTAGCAAGGTTCATTTGGGGAAATACTCTGACAGCGTGAAGTTGGTAAAATAGGTCGTCTATGCATGGTAAGGGATGCTTATTCCAAATGATTTGGTTATTTAACTCCTTATCACCCACACACGGTCTTAAAGAACCATCAAACTTTTCTACAAAACCTATAGCTGATCCCCAACTCGAACGGCTTGGTCTAATCAGTCTCCTCCTCAACAAATCATCAGTTTGATTTATTAGCTACTTCCCCTCTCTCAGAACAATTTTATTAGTAGGTTGAATAACAGGTCTCACATTGGGAATTGAGTCAATATGAAACTCAATCTCCTAATGTGAAGCTAGATTATTAACTTCTTCAAAAACATTAGAAAAATCCTTAACAATTTCTGTCGAACCTAACTCTTATTGGGATGATTATAATGCAAACAAGAAACTACTCATACATTGGTTCGATCATCACATGATACTTTAAAATGATCCCCCCTCTTATTTTGAAATATTACCGTCCTTTCAACAAATCTGGATTTATTTTTTGACAACCTATCATTACCAAGAATAACATCAAACCCCTTAAAATATAGAATGAACAGGTCACAAGGGAAAATGTGGGTGAGGTATGTAATCGGTGTATCTCACAAACCATGCACAAGTTAGCAGTACCTCCTATTGGATTAGACACACAAATAGGGGTTTCTACAAATTTTGGGGAGAGTTATTGTTTTTCTATCGATCCTAAAGAAATGAAACTATGTGAAGCCCCAGTATCAATTAATAATCTAACAGAAACGCCATTAGTTATTAAATTATCTTCAAGAACTCCTTTTCCTTTCACATTTTCTGAGGTCAATGGTTTATCCTTTGTAGCGTAAACCTTGATTTATTGTCCCTTCTTTAGTAGCAGCCAGTCCTTCACCATGTGCCATAGTTGCAGATAGTTGTAGAAAAGCGTCTTCCAAACCATTAGGAAGATAGGTCCTGCTTGTTGCTTTGAAGCTTTAGAATTATTACAATACTTTGCTAGACGACCCTTTTTCTTACACTGATAATACTCAACATCCTTGAACTTGTTCCCATGGTGTAACGATCCATAATTTTACCTCTTCGAAAATGGAGTATCCAAACTTAAATAATCATATTTCATGTGATAAATAAGAACGGTGAACTTATTTTTAGAATTAAATAAAGATTTTGGACTTTTACCGTAACATTGACAAAATTGACAAAAGCATGTTCTGGATAAAATTTGATATATGGTCAAATAATTGTTTTAAATGATGAATAACTCCTTTTAAAATCATTATAGAGAGATAATAATAGGTTGATAAAAGTTTTATAATTATATATATATATATATATATATATAATTATGCTATAGTGATTAACAAATTTCGTCGCGCATCGACAAAATCAATATCGTATATTTGCAAATGAATTTTGACATTGTTTTATATTATTTTATAAGTCAAATATACTTGTTTTAATTATTTAAAAATGATAAGAAATTTATTCTGAAGTTTGGTTTACATGAGTAAATAGTTTAACAAAAACTTCAAATGTGACAGTAAAACTTTGTCAAAAATCAACGTTTTGTCGAATAAAAGTTGCACATCGGTGTTGCACTTTTGTTAGCATGCTTAAACATATACATTAAATATTTTAATAACTAAACATATTTACTTTTATTAATTATGATTATGAAACTTCTAGAATATAATTAACAAAAATAAGTAAAAAAAGAAAAGTCAAAAAGTAAACATCACATCAAAATCAAACCAGATCTTCTCTTTAGCCACTTTTCCATCCAAATACGTTTTATTAGCTCTTAAGTGATTATGATATAAAGTAAGAAGTGATGGTAAGTGTTGAAAAAGTAAGGTTAGTTTAAAGTTAAGTAAGCTTATTTTCGTAATTTGGTAAAGAGATATTTTAGTAACTTACCACTTCATTTTTTTTATAAATACACATCCATCCATCTCATTTTCTCACACAAATAATTCTTTTCTACTTCTTCCTTTAAGCTATGTTAATGGCTTCTTCTTCTCTTCTATTCCTTACTAATTTTCTTAAAATCATATCAAACTAACTCCAAACTCCACTAAACTTTGTCAAAGTTCTATATCATCATTAAAACATGGTTTAACATCTAAGAAGTGATGAAATGTTGGAGGAAGAGGTGGAATAGGGGGAGGTTGAACCTATTGAGGAGGGAGGAGTAAATTAGAAAGCTTCGGTGCAAGAAAAAGAGAAGGAAGTGTCGCCTGTTTCATTCTATAGAAATAAGAGGAAGTTTAAAGTAGTGCGGAAGCTCTGTCGAATTTTCAGGGGTTTGGAAGATTGATAGCATAAAGCAAAGAGGAATGAAGCAGAAGTCGATTAGTTAAAGTTAACAATGGTTTAGTGAAGTGTTGTTGATAAGAATGTTAGTAGGATGTTAATCGATTTGGTTAAAGGTGAGAACTCCTAACTATTATTATTATATTTTTGGATGATGATGTTTAAAATGGATGTTTAATAAGCTTTGATCATCAAGTTTGGTTTTTTTCATATGAATGTTGAATATATACATGTCATGGAAATACGCATCGATAAGCACAAATGAAATCACTTTCCTCTATATTAATGAAATAGTGTATATAGAATGTTAAACCGCCTGAAAAATGGTTTAAAATGTATTTGAAATGTTTTATAAACACTTAAAAGTGTTTTGGTAAAGTTTGAATGGGAAATGGAAAATTTAGAAAAAAATAAGCATGTCGCGTAACGGTAGTTCACTATTTCACGCTATAAAAGTCAAACAAGTGTAAAATTTGGAATATAGCTCGAAATTCTTCAAGATAAGAATTTTCTAAACTATTATATCCATATTTTTCCAACTAAGAAAGAAAATCGAGATTTCGACAAGTTGATTTTGAAATATGAGTAAAACTAGTTTTGGAAAAATCCTGAGTTTGCAGTTCGGAATCGAAAACTGGATTTCTTTACAAATGATATTTTAAATTGTTTAAAAATATGAAATAAATCTTATAAATCTTTTAAAATGTTTTAAAGGTGATTTGAGTAATAAAATTGGATTTTCATAATAAAAAGTCGTTTTGATCAATATAGCTTAAAAGGCATTTTCCGTAGCACTTTTCCATAGCACTTTTCTACAACTTTTGAAATATAGTTCTAGACTTAACGGTTCTTATCCAATTATTTTATAAATGTTTTTGAATGGATAAATAAGTGTTTTAATAATGATTTGGAGGTTTTCTAGCTTATTGAAGAAAGTTAAAATAAATGATTTAAAGAAAAAGCTATTATAAATAAGCGGTTTAAACTTGGCTCTAAAAGCCGACGAGTAGATTGGATTTTTCTATTCATGAGATCCAGATATAAGGTGCTTAAACTAAGGAGATGCTTAGGATCAACCATTGCCCTGGCTCCCCTGGCCTCTTTCCTGAGCAAGGGATGGATAACATCGAAATGTAGGAAACGGTTAAGTATAAAAGGATTTAATTTTCCAAATTTAATATCAACTTGGATTTTATAAAGATGATTTTCTTGTACTCGGTGTTAAACCCCAGAGAGGGAACTCGTAGTATTCATGGAATTTAAAAGGTGATTTAACTGTTATTCTGTCCAAAGTATTTGTTGAATACGGGAATTGATATTGAGTAGAATTAGATGATTTCCATATATTCTACTCACTTAATATTTATTAGTTTTGGGACATCCTAAATAACATGGTTTTAACTCAATCAAAATTTTGAGTTTTGAATTATGAAATCATTATTAAGATTTATATGAAATGATTTGGAAATATTTTCCTAAACAAAAAATGAAATGATTTCGAATTATTCCGGGTTTAAAAAACAGGTTTAAGTAATCAAAGAATTTGATAAGAGAGGTTTAATGATTCCGTATATATGGAAGGAATGTTTTAGAATATATATCTCCAACTGAGATTTTGATAAAAAGAACTTAATCAATTAAAGAATGATACCCAATTCATAGAACACCTTTTTATCGATGATTGGTTCGAAGGAACCGGGGTCGGATTTGGGTAATTCCTATCCGATGACCACTTTGAACCAATTTACATATTCGAAGTGAAGACTTGGATATGATTTGGAAGATGGATTGTAAGGCTGCTTGTCACTGACCCTCGGAGTATAATAGTTCTTCATTTAAGATCTTTGATGCAAGGACTTCTTGCTACTAATCCTAGGGGTAACTCCCGACAGGATGCGGTAGGAGAGTGCCTTCGGTTTGTCCTATTCTTGGACAATTTGTATGGATGAATGCATGACATTGTATTTCTAATTACACTGATTGATCTCTATGAACGTATCATCTGTTTAGTGGCAGAGAAGGTAACTTCTCTTAGCTTAACACCCTTTCCTGAGACATATGAGCTCAGGAGTTATACGTTTGTAGAAATCAGTTGTGTGACCATGAATGGTAGTGTGGCATTCAAAGTGGAGTGTGCGATGTGAAAGTTAAAATGTTACCTCAGGCCTCATCAACCTGAAATGGAAAAAATAGGGTAGATGCGGCATGACTAAGTGGGTCACTCCCATTAGAAGATGGTCGTCACCTTTCTAGATAACCCTCTATATATCGGGTATGTTGTGTATGCTATGAGATGTCTCAGATAGGTCGGTAATGACCGAGGTGATTTCATATTCGGTACTATCCAGATGAAAGAGGTAGGACGGTTCTGTGTTGGTATAGGCGTTCAGTATCTAGATCATAGGTACATCCCTCTAGAGGTGCACTGTACGAAAAGTAGTCCCTCATCTTGTCATTTGTATGGAAATCCTTTCTCCAATAAGTGCCTTTGAACTTGATTGTAAACCTATTATGCCATCAAATTTAACCAATGTAACAATTTTGAAAATTTGAATTTTATTTACTTGAAAAGTGTTTCCAAAGAATGTCATTAAAAATAATATGAAATGTTTATTTTTGCATAGCAAATGTTTGGTTATCATAAGATAAAAACTTGTTTCATGTTTATATGCGACGTAGTCTTATGAGATATCATTTTATTTTCAAATATCGCATTTTGAGTTATCACACCAATCCCATGACCAATCTGGATTTTATTTTCCTTTTCCCTTAAACTCTAGGTGCCCTAATTTTCCTAGGCAGTCTGGTAGTCAGGTTTAGTTAGAAGAAATTTGAAAGAGCTCGGGGCATGGAGTTAAAAGATTCTTCTGAAGGTTGTTATCCATTTCCACCACACTCATTTACTATTGTATTTCGCATTTGTAAGGATAGATATTTATAACTATCCATGTTTAACTCTGATAAATGTATTTGAAATTTCCACTATAAAGATTACATATTGAATAATATATGTTATTTCGTTCATGTGAGATTATATTCTATCTTTATTTTCTTTCTTACCCTTAACGATCGGGTTTCCGGCACTTGGATTTGCGGCATGTGAATACGGAGGATGTATTAGTGTCCATTTTCGAGGGTCGAAAATTCTAGTTTGTTACATTTGGTATCAGAATGCAAGGTTAAGCGAGAACCTTAGCTTTGGTGGGGTAAAGTCTCATCAGAGATATAGTTAGTAATACCCTAGGATGAGTAACTCATTAGAGATAGGGTTAGCAACACCCTAGAATGAGTTTGAGAGTATTATATATGAGCGCGTATTTGTAATATTATATACAAATGATTTTGTTTTTGAAAATTTGTAAATGAAGTAATTTTACTAAGATTATATTTTGAATGTAAAGAATATTATTTTAAAAATTTATCCGATTAAGGAAATGATAATACTCAGTTATTATCATTGATTAATTGGTTTTTCAATTTAAAATTTAAAATATGAACACCTCGTGAATTTAGTTTCACAATTTGACTATGGGGTATTCGATAAATAATAATGTTGTTTTAAGATTAAAGGAATTTATTTAGGATAAATGAATTTTATGAATATATTTTTTATGTTAATTTTATAAACTGGATTTATTAAACGTGCTTTATAAAGGAATTTTAGAGAATTTAAATTCCTAAATTTTTAATGGAATTTCAATTTATTTTTAGAAAAAGAATAATGAGAATATTATTTCTAAAATGGGATTTTGAGAATGAAAAACAATCTTATGGTTAATTGATCCGAGTGCCTCGAAAGTAACTAAAAATGGACAGGAGTTGTGTTCAGATGGTAAACGCTTCTCTTAAGTATTCCCCTTCTTGTTAAGGAAATATGTGATACTATTAGTGGTATCCAGTTCCTTGGTATCGTTTTTGAGTTATTCAATCTATATATTTTCCCAAAGTTAAAAAGGAGAATGTGAATCATTAATTGATAAATTAATTAAATCAGTATGGTATCTTAATTGATAAGCATGGCTATGCTTTGATCTTTAAAATAAATATTTCAGGTTAATAATGGATGGTTTTGGGTTTGTAATAAATAATGTTTTATTAAGATTTGTTTCTAAACTCTCGAATGACACTTTGGAAGAAATCTTATGGGTATATTTAGATCTTTAATAATGAGATTTTAAAGATAAAACAAATATGCGAGTCTTTTGTAAAAAGATGAAAAATATTATAATTAACATGTTATAAAAAAGAGAAGTTCATTATAACAATGTTTTAGTAGTAATTGTTTTAATCTCTTTGATTATATTTGAAAGTTAAGGGAAAAAACTTGTTAAATATACTTATAACATTTGAATAAATATATAAATGCTTTTTAAGTATTGAAACTGGTAAAAGTTAAGAGAATATCTATATATAAAGGAAGTTTATGGTAATCAATCAACTTTGAATAATTTTGAAAATAAGTTTTCCAAAAAACCACTAAGATATGTTTAGAAATGAATTACAATAAAAATATAGCTATCTTTTGAAAAGGAATGTGTTTTAAGTAGGAAGATTTGGAAAGATGTTAAATGGTTATAAAGAAGTATATTTAGAAAAGTTTGAATAAGGATGAAAGTTTTATGAAGTATTTTTATAAGAATTTTGGAAAGGTTAATAAATACATATGAAGTATGTAGATTATTTCGTCGCACGACACTTATCTGAAAGAGGATTTATCGCTCGATTCTTGACGATGAACATTGATGAGTGTTTGTGGTTGGATGCTTGAGTTTTCTATCATAGTTGAGAGCTATGCAAGGAGAACTAAAGTTTTGATCAGAAAGCCTGATCACAGTCCGCACTAGAGGATTGGAGGATCAATGCTAGTTTGGAAGTGAAGTTGTGAATTCCAACCAGATATTACGTATGGATAACCTATATACACAGCATGGACGTAAATTTAAAAATAAATATTTTGGTAAAAATAACTTTGGGCTTTATTTTGAGGTAATTTCGGGGACGAAATTATTTTAAGGGGGAAAGTATGTAACGACCTGTAATTTTACCACTTTGAAAATGGAATGTTCAAACTTAAATAATCATATTTCATGTGATGAATAAGAATGGTGAACTTATTTTTAGAATTAAATAAAGATTTTGGACTTTTACCGTAACATTGACAAAATCCGATTTTGAATAAAATTGGATATAAAATAATGAATAACTCCTTTTAAAATCATTATACAAAGATAATAATAGGTTGATAAAAGTTTTATAATTATACACACACACGCACATACATACTTATGTAATAGTGATTAACAAATTTCGTCGCGCATTGACAAAATCAATACCATATATTTGCAAATGAATTTTGATATTGTTTTATATTATTTTATAAGTCAAACATACTTGTTTTAATTATTTAAAAATGATAAGAAATTTATTCTAAAGTTTGGTTTACATAAATAAATAGTTTAACAAAAACGTCAATATGTGACCGTAAAACATTTTGTCGATAATCAACGTTTCATCAAATAAAAATTATCGCAGCATTGTTGCACCTTTGCTAACATGTTTTAAGATATATTACATATTTTAATATCTAAACATGTTTACTTTTATTAATTATGATTAGGAAACTTCTATAATATAAAAAAAAAGTAAAAAAGAAAAGTCAAAAAGTAAACATCACATCAAAATCAATCCAAATCTTCTCTTTAGCCACTTCTCATCCAAATATATTTGCTTAGCTCTTAAGTGACTATGACATAAAGTAAGAAGTGATAAGTTATGGTAAGTGTTGAAAAAGTAAGGTTAATTTAAAGTTAAGTAAGGATATTATGGTAATTTGATAAAGGAATATTTTAGTAACTTACCACTTTATTTTTTTCTTATAAATACACATCCATCCTTCTCATTTTCTCATACAAATTTCCCTTTTCTTGTTCTTCCTTTATGCTGTGTTAATAGCTTCTTCTTCTCTTCTTTTCCTTACCAACTTTTTTAAAAATCATACCAAACCAACTCCAAACTCCACCAAACTTTGCCAAAGTTCTTATATCATCATTAAAACATGGTTTAACATCTAAAAAGTAAAGAAATATTGAAGGAAGAGGTGGAATAGGGGGAGGCCAAACCTATTGAGGAGGGAGGGGCAAGTTAGAAAGCTCCAGTGCAAGAAAAAGAGAAGGAAGTGTCGCCCATTTCATTCCATGAAAAAAGGAGGAAGTTTAAAGTATTACAAAAGCTCTACCGAATTTTAAGGAGTTTAGAAGAAGAGACTGATAACATAAAGAAAAAAGGAATGAAGTAGAAGTTGATTAGTTAAAGTTAACAATTGTTTAGTGAAGTGTTGTTGATAAGAATGTTGGTAAGAAATTAATCGATTTGGTTAATGGTCATAACTCTAAACAATTATTATTATATTTCTAGATGATGATATGATGTTTGCAATGGATGTTTAATATGCTTTGATCATCAAGTTTGATTGTTTTCATATGAATGTTGAGTATATATGTAAGTCACGGAAAAACACGTCGATAAGCACAAAGGAAATTACTTTCCTCTATATTTAATAAAATGGTGTATATGTAATCTTAAACCTCTATAAAAATGGTTTAAAATATGTTTGAAATGTTTTATAAACATTTAAAAGTGTTTTGGTGAAGTTTGAATGAGAGTTGAAAATTTTAGTCAAAAATAAGCGCGTCGCGTAACGGTAATTCGAGATTTCACGCTATAAAAGTCAAACAAGCGTAAAAGTTGGAATATAGATTGGAATTCTTTCAGATAAGAATTTTCTTAACTATTATATCCATAATTTTTCAACCAAGAAAGAAAATCGAGATTTCAACAAGTTGATTTTGAAATATGAGTAAAACAAGTTTTGAAAAAATCTTGATTTTGCAGTTCGTAATCCAAAACTGGATTTCTTTACAAATAATGTTTTAAAATTCTTTAAAAATGTTAAATAAATATTATAAATCTTTTAAAAAATTTTAAAAGTGATTTGAGTAATAAAAATGGATTTTCAAATAATAAAAAGTCATTTTAATCAAAATAGCTTAAAAGACACTTTCCGCAGCACTTTTCTACAATTTTTGACATATACTATAGACTTAACGATTATTATCCCAATCTTTTATAAATGTTTTATAATTAAGTGTTTCGTTAATGATTTAGAAGCTTTTTAGATTATTGAAGAAAGTTTAAATAAATTATTTAAAGAAAAATCTATTATAAATAAGCAGTTTAAACTTGGCTCTAAAAGCTCGCGAGTAAACTAGATTTTTCTATTCATGAGATCTGGTTGTGAGGTGCTTTAACTAAGGGGATGCTCAGGAATAACCAGTGCCCTGGCTTCCCTAGCCTCTTTCCTAGGCGAGGGATGGATAAGGTCGAAATGTAGGAAACGAGTTAAGTATAAAAATATCTAATTTTCCTAATTTAATAACAACTTGGATTTTATGAAGATGATCTTTTTTTTCTCGGTGTTAAAGCCCGAATAGGTAACTCATACTACTCGTGGAATCTAAAAGGTGATTTCACCATTATTCCATCCATAGTATTTGTTGAATACGGGAATTGATATTGAGTAGAATTGGATGATTTCCATATATTCTACTCACTTAATATTTACTGGTTTTGGATTAACATCCAAGATAACATGGTTTTAACTCAATCAAAATTTTGAGTTTTGAATTAAGAAATCATTGTTAAGATTTATATGAAATGATTTGTAAACATTTTCCCAACGGAAAATGAAAAGATTTTGAATTATTCCAAGTTTGAAAAAAGGGTTTAAGTAATCAAAGGATTTGATAAGAGAGATTTAATGATTTCGTATATACCGGAAGAAATGTTTTAGAAATGTATATCTCTAAATGAGATTGTGATAAGAAGAACTTAATCAATTAAAGAATGATACCCGATTCACAGAACATCCTTTTATTAATGGTTGGTTTAAAGGAACCGGGGTCGGATTTGGGTAATTTCTATCCGAAGACCACTACGAACCAATTTTGTGAAGACTTGGATATGATTTGGAAGATATGATGTAGGACTGCTTGTTACTAACCCTCTTGGGAAATTTCCCATATCATATTTTGTGATGGTAGTTCTTTATTTAAAATCTTCGATGCAAGGACTTCTCACTACTAATCCTAGGGGTAACTACCGACAGGATATGGTAGGAGAGTGCCTTCGGTTTGTCCCATTCCTGGGCAACTTGTACGGATGAATGACTGACATTGTATTTCTAATTACATTGATTGATCTCTATGAACGTATTATTTTTTTGGTGGCGGAGAAGGCAACTTCTCTTATCTTAACACCTTTTCCTGAGACATATGAGCTCGTGAGTAATACGTTTGCAGAAATCGGCTGTGTGATCATGGAATGACAGTGTGGCTGTGACGACCCCGAATTTTGAACATTTGAAATTGAAATATTCAATTGACTTTAAATATTTGGAAGTTGGTTTAACTTGAATTTCAAAAATATCTGTTTATTTGGCAATTAAATTATTAAATTTAATTATTGAAAGTTGGGTAAATATTTGTATCTTCAGTTTTAGGCTTGTTAAAAATATTTCCAAGGATTATAAAATATATATTGATAATACTGAAGATAATGTAAACTTCAGGATTGAATTTGAAAATGTTTTGTTCAGTTTTGAAATTATATCGTTTAAAATGATAATTAAAAATAGCCTTCCGAGGCACAATCTCGGAATTCGACGAAACCAGTTCCATTGGATCCGTAATTATGCAATATTATCGGATTTCAATTTTTCGTAGCATTCGGAGGTGTCATGTGATCGTATGATAAGTAAACGAGCTGAAATTTATATCAAAATTTAATAAAATAACTGGTCTAAAAAGCTATTTTCTCCATACGATCGAATTTGGACTCGAAAACTTTTCCATCGCATTCGGAATAGGGGTACAACCTTATGAACGCCTTGCGGCATGCATCGGTCGGAGATCGAGATTTTGAATTGCGGAAACCGAGACGATTTAAATTTGAATTGAATTTTGAATATGAATACTATATATATATATATTAGCAAACTGACATGTTGAGGAAAATTCGAACACTTGGCTTCCATTTTCTGTCTTTTTTACACGCTTTCATTAAAAAGAAATTCGAGCCAGTAAAATAAAAATAAATAAACGAACGAAAAAATCAATCGTTCAAATGAAAAAAATATACAGAGCTTCAAAACAAAATTAATGGCTGAAGATTTATCAAAATCGCTTTCGTTCCAAATAAAAAAATATCATTGCCCTATTCCTTTAATTCCTAATCCCCAATTCACATAATAAACAAATCGAATCGTTCGTTCTTGGCAAAGGAGACAGGCGTTCGCATTCGTTGAAATTAGGTTTTTGACTTCGAACTCGAGTAGCGACGAGGCGGAGAAGTTCGAATGGATGGCAACTTCAACCGAGAGCGTAGCGACGTGGGCGATGTTGAAGCGGAGGGTGAGCATGGTCGGTATTGACGAAGTTGAGGGTTGTCGGCGATGCGAGGGTTTCGAGTAGTGTTCGTCCTTGTTCAAGTGAGGCTGGAGTCGGTGTGGGTCTGGGTTCATGCTTGGCAGTGAGGTATATTTTCATATAATGTATTTATTTAATTTTAATTCTTTTTGTATATATAAATTTTATGAAAAAAAATAATAGCAGTAATATATATATATGTATATATTACAGTGAAGTATTAATGTTTAAAAATTATATATATATATATATACACACAAATATTAAACTTACTGTTAAATTTTAAATTTTATATTAAGGTGTTTAATTTATTTAATCAACTTATTTAACAATTTTAGAATTTGTTAAAAAGAAAGTTAGTTTAAGATTTAAAACTATTAGTTTAAATATAAATCACTGGTTAATTAAGTCTATTAAATGGAAATTAATTTTTGATTAGGGAAATTACTAGTTTAATAATATAATTAGTTAATTAAATTTATTCAAATGGTAATTGATTATTTTTTTGGTTCAATTATTTTATTTAAAATAAAATTTGTTAAGAAAATAAATTATTGGTGTAAATCCAAATTATTATCTAAAAGTAAATAAATAACTAGTAATTAATTGTTTGATTAATTCAAAATATTAATCAACTGTATCAAATTGTCTATATAAGGTCTAATACCGTGAAGAAGACAAGTCGGGATTGAAAACAGATCGCAAATAAAAAGATGAGATCTTCTCACTCAATTAAAAAATTAAAATTTCAATTATTGATTGATTATCTGTTTGTGATAGTATATATAGTAGTATATATATTGGAGTGATTGATTTCCCGCATTATATAGTGGATGAGACCCTATGCACTGCATAATAGCGGATGATATTATATAATCCCATATACCGTGGTATTCCACCTCGAAGTGGAATTGGTATTTAAATTATTGTGCTAACATCTGTGGATGCAGGGAAACAGGTTGGAGGGATCCAACTAGATTCCTCACATTGTTGATTTTATTTGCATTTGTTGTGATGTGAAAATCTGTGACCGATTATATTGGTGTGAGTGATTATATTGGTGGATGAGATTTATTGAAGGCTATAGTTTAGCTGAATATATTTTTGGTATCGTAGGATACCAGAAATATAAAATTGGATTTTTGGAAATTAAAGATGAAGATTTTAAGTATATTAATTTTAGATAATTGAATAAATTTAAATGAAGGAATTTTAAAAGGACAAAGATTGATTTTTGTAATCCTATCGAATTAATTCCAAGATATGGGGAAAAGATTTTAATAAAGGGATTTTAAGTAATATTGTTTAATATTTGAAGAAATTATTTAAAATTCGGATTTTAAAGGGTTTGGAAAAAATAAAGGAATTTATTTTAAAAGAAATAAATTTAGAAATAAATTTGGAATTTGAAATAAATTTTGAAATCAATTTGGGATTTGATTTGGTGTTTGAAAATAAATTTGGAAATCAATTTGAAAACTGATTTTGTGTTTGAAAGTGAATATTTGGAAATCGATTTTTAAAATTGTATATCAGTGGATATTTGGAAATTCAAATTCACAATGGGAATTTATAAAGGAAAAGGAAATTTGTTTTAAAATAAATATGTTATGTATTTGGAATGTAAATTTAAAATTAATCAAGAAGGATTTATCGATTGATTTAAATGGACCATTTTGAAATGGAAAGTGTACTGTCCTTGGAAAGCTGAGTATGTTTTTTTAAAGTAGATTTCGAATATAAATTGAAAGTTCTAAAGTTGGTTTTAAAAATGATGCTTTGGAGAAATTATTCTCTTAAGTTGTTTTTAAATCTTTAAAGTAAAAATTTATTTAGTTAATTATAGAAGTGATTATTTTAAAGATTTAATTGATATTTGATTTAGAAAATGGTTATTTCAAATATTTATACTCTATCTACTAATTTTATTTTAAAATTAGTTTTGGACTTAAAGTTATATATGAGATATTGGTATAATGTTTTCATAACTAATATTTAAGTAAGTGTTTAGAAATAATTTTTATTCTAAATATTTCCAAGTATATATGTTTGGATAAGTGAATTAAATTATTTTAAAGTATTTAACTTGGCAAATTTTCAGTGGAAATAAATAAATATTTGGAAACGTATTACGTGCGAGGAAAGTGATTTGAAATTTGTTTTCAAAGGGTTGAAGTGTGAAAATATATCTTATGAAGATATTTTGAATATAAATAATTGGAGGAAAATTATTTAAAATTTGGTGATTGTTGTGAATATTGATTGATAGTTAAATAACCGACTATCAATATTCGCCTTTAAATGGCATTTGAATTTCGATGCGACCGGGGGTCGGAATCCAAATGGTTATCCGAAAACCACATCGAATCTTTGTGATGGATCTTTTGTTAAAAAGATCAAAGTGTAAATTTGTTGTGATTTACTTAAAATGTTAATGTAACACTTATTTTCAAAATAAGCGATCATTATTCGGTTTATCCGGGAGAGGACTATGTGTCATAAAACCCATTTCGAATAATGATACGACGAAATAGGATTGCATTTGAAGTTGGTGTTGAAGACAGGGTATTTTCGAAAATGAAAGGATTACCTGTTGAATGTCTCTGCACTGAGTTGCTCTGGCATAGAGATTATATAACCCTTTGTGACGGGGAGTCCGGGCGTGATTAGTGAATATCCAGATTTGCAAAGGCTTCTTTGAAGTGCCTTCTGTTCCGTTCAAACCCGGGATGGACTTGTATGGATGTATGTTTGACGTTACACTTTGAGATGTAAAGTGGTTACTATCAAATACATTTCTGTTGGTGGCGGAGAATTTATTCTCTTAGCTTAACACCCTTCTCTAAGACGTACGAGCTCAAAGGTTATGTAGTTGATGGTTACTAGTGATACATTCCCAATTTGGTAATGTGGCATGTGAAGTTCTGCTGATCATTTGTTGATCGAAGCATGGCTTTTGTGAAAAGCGTAGCTTTGTGGACGAGATTTCGTAGAACCTCACAACCCGAAAATGGTCGAAACGGGAAGGATGCGGCAAGGTTATTGGGGTAGCTCCCTTTAGGATATGTCCGTTTCCTTCTGGAAAAGGGTTGTATCATGGTATGGAGCCAAGATATTTAACCTATGTGATTGCTATAAATTTATCACTTTGTGGTTGTTGGTGATCATCGGATAAAGGTCGTTAACGACCAAGGGATGGCATACTCGTGTCAGCGGTTACCTAGTTACAGAGGTAACCCGGTCCTGTGTTGGCAGAGATCCGGTTAGGTTCTCGAGACGCCAGAGGTGTACCCATGTGGCATAGGAAGTTCCTTAGCCTGACCATTTGTTGGAAATCCAAATAAACCATATGTGCCCAGTACGGTTTTAGTTGTATAACCTACTATGGAATGTGGCGGTAACCTGCTACTGAACATGGTAGCTATAGTAGGTATAACATAATGGTGGTATGCTGGCTAAGATTAATATTATACTTTTTAAATGTTTTTCACACTATGCACTAATAATAATAAAAATTGCGTATCAAGCATGTTTGACTATCATAAGGAAAAATCTCCTCCAATTGTGCGTTTGCATTGTGTGTGTGGCGGGAGGCCTTATGGTGGTTTCATTTTCCAAAAGCTTAGCGGATTTCTTTTCCTTTCCTTGTGAAAATAACTGTTTTTAAGTTCTCACACCAGTCCCATGACTTACCTGGAGTTTATTGTTCTCTTTCTAAACTCTGGGTGTCCATAATTTCCCACACGGACAGCCTTGAGTCAGGTTATCAGTTGTTTTGGAGCGAAGTCTAGAAGTTGCTGTGGAGATTAGAAGGTAAGCTGGATGGCTAGACGTATCACTAGTATATGATATCCCTTTTCGATGTTGTTTTGTATATAACTCTGATGATGTAATATGATGTACAAACTGATATAGTGCTTTTGTTTAAAGATTATTCATTTATCTATTATATATTGTTCCGCTGCGAATGTGAGATTCTGTTATTGTTTCTATTTCTTCTTCTGTCTTCTTCTTCTTTGACCCTAACGGTTCGGTTTTCCGGTATTCAATTGTTCAAAATTTGATACAGTGGACGTATCGATGTCGACTTTTGAGCGTCGGAAAATTGGGTCGTTACAAATTGGTATCAGAGCATTTGGATAAGCGATAACCTTGACTCTGTAGGGATTACTCATTAGAAATAAAGTCAGTAGTACTCTAGAATGAGTTGAGCGTAATAATGGATATGAGCGCGTATTTGTTAGTGAATATAAAAAATTATTTTATATTGTGTTGACTCATCGGTTGATTGTTTATAGATTTCGGTCGGCGTAGTTTGGTCAACTGTATCGATAGGGGTTTCTAAACTCTTAAACAAGATAAACCGACACAGTGTTGTTTTAAAATGGGGTAAATGAAATAATTTTACCCAAATTATTTTCGTGTATAAAAGAATTATTTTTCCGTAAATTATTATAGTATATGATTGCTTGGATGTTAGGAAGTGATACTATTAAATTATTATCATTTAAATGTGAAATTGAATAAGAAATTGAAAACATAACCAAAGATTAAGAATATAAGTTCATATACAAATGGGATTTGTAAATATAAATTGTAAACGTGATTTATAATTTGAAATAAAATTTCAGAGAAATATTTGAAAGAATATAAAAGGATTTAAAAATTTTGAAATTTGGAAAAGATTAAATTCCTTTTTGAGTTTGAAAATGATTTTCAAAGGTTTGGAAAATAATAGTAATATTATTTTGGGAAATATTTTTGAATTGGATTTGAAATATGATGGAATTTGGATTTTAAAAATATTTGGAAAAATGTTTTAAAAGGGATAAATGCACTAAAAAAAATTCGGTCACTGGAAAATAATTTCGGTGATGACCGCAGCATCATCGATGTTCATTTCCGAGTTTCCAGGAGAGGAATTACTGCCAAATTGTTTTAAATAAAAGTTGTTTGCAAAACTGGGTTTGGGTTTTGAAGTTCAAAAGATAATTTGAATTGATTTCAAGAATGATTTTGGAATGATGGAAAGACTCTAGAATCCTGTTTAAAATATTTTACAATATAATTGAGTTTGATAACTTATAAAATTTGAAATTGTTAGAATAAAATCTAACTTAAAGAAAGGTTAAATTAAAATAAGTGTGAAATGTAAATAAGTTGGAAAACTTATCAAGTCTTGAAATTTGAATTGAAACTGGATATTTGAATTAAGTTAAATTAAGTGAAATGGAAAATTTGTTAAGTTGAACCAAATGAAGCAAATTATTAAAATGAAATTAGTAAGTGAAACTAATTGAAGG
This sequence comes from Allium cepa, assembly GCA_030765085.1. Taxonomy (NCBI): domain Eukaryota; kingdom Viridiplantae; phylum Streptophyta; class Magnoliopsida; order Asparagales; family Amaryllidaceae; genus Allium; species Allium cepa. Next base: position 52,005,839 of record CM060930.1, on the reverse strand, counting down.
AATGACAAATTTAGATATGGTTTGAAATCAATTGAATTCAGTATTTAAAAATGAAGGTAAATTGAATTCATATGGAATTTGGAGATCCATTTTAAATATAAGAAGTTGTATAAAATATTTATTGGACTTAAGAAATAAATGGTGAGATTTTTAAGTAAAAAAAATCTGGAATTGGGAAAATATACAAAGTTAATAACTGAGTGAAGGTGAAACTGAAAAATTGTGAAATGGTAATTGTGAAATGGTAATTGTAAATAAGTGAATGAAAATCAATGTGAATAAAGGAAAAGAAAATTGATAAAGCTAATAATCAATTGATAAATACGTAGGATGTACGTATATTATTTTATTCGCATAGCGATTTGATCCAGAATTCGAGCACATAATTTTGAGATAGTTATATCGATTCATATTGGAATTTGTCACTCGATTTGTGACAGCGAACCCTGGATATGGATTTTGGGTTGGTTTTGAAAATTCTCTATCATAGTTTGAGGCAATGCAAGGAGAATGACAGTGTAACAACCTGGAATTTCGTACCGATTAATTATCGTCTTTGGACGATTACCTTTCCTAGCTAATTGCTGTTTGGAATTTTTAAAACCAGTTTGAAACTCTTTTGAAAATTTTATTAAATGTTAAGTGGGCTTTATAAATTAAATCGTGGACCATGTTTTGCTTTGGGCCGTGATTATTTTCAAGGAAAAGACCCTTTCCCCTCTCTCTCGTTTCATTTTCCATTTTCAAACCCGTTCCTCTTTTATTTTCTTTTTCAATTCGAAAAAAAAACCTTCACTAAAATTGAACGAAGAAAAATAAATGGCGGCCCCCCTTTTTTCATTTTCGTTCGAAACCTAAAAACAAAATGATGGAAAATAAATGGCTGCTCGATTTTGTTCGTCCCTCTTCTTAGTTCCTCTTGCGCTCGTTCGCAGCTCCTTCTAATCTCGTCGTGGAAGGTGAGTAATTCATATTACTCACATCTAATTAAAGTGTGTTTCTTTGTTGATGATTTCATGGGTTTTGTTGATCTCGTATAACCTGGTACCTTGATTTATTTGCGAATTGACTTTGTTATGCTCTGTACTTCGATTTAGTTGGTATGCCGTACTTGCATATACACCTTTGTTGTTCCATAGCCTCGGCTTTAACTTGATTTTCTTGTTCGATGTTTTTGACCTGCTGTTGATCATGGCTTCGGCTGTGCTTGGGTTGTTTCACCTGATTCATTTGAAGTTATAGCCTTGAATGATACTGCAGAGAACTTTCCTCTTTTATCTTTGATTTTTTGACTTTTTCAAAATTGCATACACGCACTTGATTTTTTATTTTTACGATAATAATTATTTGGTCTGCATTTATATTTCTTCTGGCTTCAAATATTGTCTTCATTTTATATGGATAATTTCTGTAGCATATTGTGGCATTGCTTGCATCACTGTCTGGTCGCTTTGTGTAGTTGCCACTATCTTCACTTGAATTTCATTTAGCTCGATGGAGAGTCTGATACTTGTCTGGAATACATTGGCATTTGTATCACTTGTTATTTGTTTTGAACCATGTTCGCTGTGTTTGTTTGCTGAGGTTGTTGTTTCACCACTGAGCCTTATTCATGTATATTGATCTGGTTCATCTTGTAATCTTCACTTTATCTTCGAACTGAACTTGGTTTTGCTTCATGATTCATTGTTATTTGGTTTTTCTTCATAATGTACTTTAGTCTGATGCCTTTGTCACCTGATTCTTTTGAAGTTGTAGCTTGTACATTTGTTATTTGCATTGAGCATTTTGTATGCTTGCAATTTTAGTTTCACACTGCACTTGAGTATGTGTGTCTGGTCATGTTTTAATTTGCATCTTTCTCTGTATCATTCTTGAGCTCGAGTTGCTTCATTATGGCCTGATCTGGAGTAGCTCTGTTTATCACTATGAATTGCATTTAGCTTGGTGGTTGTTACTGCATTCATGTTGTTGTGCATTGATTTGAGCTTCTGGCTTGTTTCAATTGCTTAGCGCATTAGTTTGTACTGAACTAGTTTGGTGTCTCACTTCCATTTTTAGTCTGCATCTGGTTAGTGAGTTGCATCACTTGAGTCACTGATTCATTTGTTCTTCTGTACAGCACTTTTTCTTTGTTTTTCATTAAGGTCTGCATTTCTGATCATACTGTTTTCTCACTACTACCATACTGTTGCACTTGGACTTGTCTATTGAATCTGTTGGCACTGGTCATTTGAGGCAGTTTGCTTATTCGTTATGGTTTATTTTGATTCTGTCGAGGCTTTGCATTTGAGTTGAGTCATGGCAACACTGACTTCATTTGCATTTTTCAGTTTCATTTAGTGGACACTGGTTCACTTCCACTTCATGTAGAGATTGCATCTGTTTTGTCCACTTGTTCATTATAGTTTGGCTTGGTTTGAGCATCTCTTATCTGATAATACCCGTATCAGTCATTGGTGTAGCATTATGTACATACACACTTGTTTGTTTAGCCTCTTATTGGTTTAAGTTGAAGTTTGCAGTCTGATTATTTTATTCTTTGGCCTTGCTTTCTTGATGGCATTTGACCCAGACAGTGTTGTATTACGATTTGTACCTGTGTTGAATCCAGCTGATAGTTCGGGTTTGACCTTGTGCCCGGTTGTGTACATCATTACTGTAGTGGCAAGACAGTGCACGCAAGCGTGAACTGCAGCCACACGGAATTGAGTTTTTGGGTACATTATCACTGTAGTGGCAAGGCAGTGCATGCAAGCGTGAACTGCAGCCACACGGTATGGCTTTTATGATATTCTATCTTGTTGTGATTTATTGATCTTTTGCATATTCCATATGCTGTAGTGGCGAGGCAGTGCACGCGTGCGTGTACTGCAGCCCTACTCGAATTAATATTTTAATTGATATTTCAATGGTTTGAACTGTTTTGTTTATTCAATTCAATATTCTGAATTGTATTCTGATTTGGTTTAATTTGCTGATTTGTTGTTTAACACTGTTATGTGTTATATTCACCGTTATCTGATTTTCTTATTTAAAGATCGGATAGGCGAAATTTATTATGACTATCGCCTATTGATTGTTTAATTATTATTGTTTCTGTGCATTGATAACTGAGTTTGCATTAGACTGACCCGTGTATTAGTTTCTTTTGAATTTAATACTCGGGTCAGACCGAGTTATTTCAGGTCGTAGATATCTTGCTTTGGGTTGCTGTTTGAGCTATGAAGACTTTTCATGTCTTTTGGAGTTGTCGTGTCACAGTATAGGTTGATATGTATCCATGTATATTAGTCGATAATGTACTTGTATACATATAACTTCCAGAGTCGACAGTTGTAGTTGTATCATATGTATTGTGTCAAGTGTATTGTAACTGACATCATTTATTATATATATGAGACTTTCTGTTTTTATCTGTGTTCCACATTTATATTATCTGTGTTATTATTATATTTACCGTCCTAAACTATTATGAACCATCGTAGTTCGTTTTATATTGGAATTGGGGTATGTCGATGGGAGTAAATAAATCAGAGATGAAAAATGAAAGAACATATATATACCACTCCTATCGAGATAACCAATACTAGTGTAAGGCCTAACTACTGATGGCCGCTCCTCAACAGCCTTATTCTCCACGCTAGTTGACAGCATTACACCGTAGTGTTCTTGGATAGCGTGGGTATAGAGGTGGGGCGTCACAGTTTGGTATCAAAGCCTGGGGTTTAGGACAAATATAAAACATAACTCGGATGGAACATGTGTTACAACTATTTGTCGATGTTTTATCTCTCATCTTTGTCTATGATTATCTTTGCTTGTTAGGTATGAATTCCTAACGCTTATTTATGCGCATTTGATTTTGATTTCGTGAAAGTATTTTGGCTTCGGCCTCCGTTTGCTTTGCGAACTCAAGTTGATTTTTTGATGATGAGGATTTTGTTCTTGTGTTTTCGGCTTTGAATTGATTTAGCCGATGTTGATTTTTTTCGAATCTCAGTGATTTTGAACTTGATATTTTGTGTTTTCCTCGGCTTGATTTCCATTCGACTTCGGTCACTTTGTTTTCGTGAAATTGCTAGTTTCTTGATTTCCAAGACTCTGACTTTGTTTGCTGTTGAATTCTTTGATGAGGATGTTGATTCGTTTTGTACTCGACTGTAGCCATTAATTGTTGACTTCGGCATTGACTTGATTTTTATTCTTGTTGAAGTCATTTATGCGTTTATGCTCGTTTTGCTCTGTTTTTCCAATTTTTAATCGATTCTTCTTTTCCGATTAGTTGTTATCACCTTTGTCGACTTTGATAACTTCTATTTTTGGAATTTTTGAGTATTTCTACTTTGATGGATTTGGAATCGAATTCTTTGGATTTTATTCACATCTTCGAATGTGAATTTTAGTGAATTGATTTGTTTTCCAAATTTAATCGATTCTTGTTAATTCCCCGATTTGTTGCTATCATTTATTAGCAACTTTGATGACATTTTCTTCGGGATTTTCGTGAACATACCTTTTGAAGAACTTAGTATCGATTTCTTTGGATTCTATTCACATCTTTGTATGTGAATTCTTGTGATTGATTGTTTCTACAATCATTTTTGAGATTGTCACTTTAAAAATATAAAGGTTTTCTATACTAGTAGTAAATATCAAAACCCTTTTCTCCAAACGATTTCAAAACTATTTTACTACAAAGCTCTTTTCCTAAACCGTTTTCCAATCTACTAGTATATACAAACCTTTACCTCACTCGTATGAGAAATCTAATTAAATGACTTAGTAAAACGAGTGGTATGAAACGCTTGCGTTTACTTCGCCGATTAATTCTTGGACTTATTCGATTGAATCTTTTGTGACAATTTTCTAGTGAAGATCTACAGTTTGTTCGTAAATATTGAGTTAAGCAAGTGGTCATGGGACATGAAGCTAAACTTTTATATTTACTACTTAGTGTAATTGACACTTCTCGTTGATCATGACGATCATTTTATGATTTAGACTAGCAATTGTGCGATGTCTCTTTGTTTGCTTCCTGGTTAGGCTAGACACCATTTGTGTGATTCCACTCACACATACCTTTTTGCTTTTTGGTTAGCCTAGACACCATTTGTGTGATTCCACTCACACGTATCTTTTTGCTTTCTGGTTAGGCTAGACACCATTTGTGTGATTCCATTCACACATACCTTTTTTGCTTTTTGGTTAGCCTAGACACCATTTGTGTGATTCCACTCACACATAGCTTTTTGTTGCGAGGTTAGGCTAGACACCATTTGTGTGATTCCATTCACACATACCTTTTTGCTTTTTGGTTAGCCTAGACTTCATCTGGGTGATTCCGACTCAGCCATATGGGGTAGCTCCCCACGGTCTTCGGACCGTTTGTGTGTCAAAATTTAATGGTTAGCCACCATGAGATAGCGTCTCGTTTTGCGTTACAAGTGTTGGTGAGTTTTCATGCTCACATGTAGGTGAGTTTTCATGCTCCCGTTCTCGCTTTGTGTTACACATGTTGGTGAGTTTTCATGCTCACGTGTAGGTGAGTTTTCATGCTCCCGTTCTCGCTTTGCGTTACACGTGTTGGTGACTTTTCATGCTCACGTGTAGGTGAGTTTTCATGCTTCCGTTCTCGCTTTGCGTTACACGTGTTGGTGAGTTTTCATGCTCACGTGTAGATGAGTTTTCATGCTCCCGTTCTCGCTTTGCGTTACACGTGTTGGTGAGTTTTCATGCTCACGTGTAGGTGAGTTTTCATGCTCCCGTTCTCGCTTTGCGTTACACGTGTTGGTGAGTTTTCATGCTCACGTGTAGGTGAGTTTTCATGCTCCCGTTCTCGCTTTGCGTTACACGTGTTGGTGAGTTTTCAAGCTCACGTGTAGGTGAGTTTTCATACTCCCATTTGAGTTTTCATACTCCCATTTGAGTTTTCATACTCCCATTTGAGTTTTCATACTCTCATTTTGTGATTTCTGGATTTCTTGTGTAGTCTTCTGGAATTTGTTCTTCACCAATTTTCGTGATTTCTATTGATAAGTTTCATCAATTTTTGTGCATTGGTGAATTTGTGTGTCATTGACTTGTTATGAATACAAGTTGAGGGTATGATACCCCTTTCTATCTTTGAGAAGATTCTTGTGACATTTTTTATGAATGAAAATTCATTGGCATTATATTTTGATGCCAATTATCTTGATGAGATTTTGATGTATTAACTTCAGTAACCGTCAATTTTAAAATGAATTTTCAAGCGGTTATCCCGCAATGCTGATTTTGTTGTCCGTTTTTACGGTATTTTGAGAATGTGAAATGTTATTTTTAAAATACACAATTATGCACTTTCAAGAAAACGATGAAGTGAATTAAACGATTTAGTAAAACTCGTGGTTATGGGACATGTGCGTTTTCTATTTCGGTTAATTCCGGACTCGTTAAATGAATATTTGTGATTTCTGATTATCGTTTTTGATAATTGAATATTTGTGATTTCTGATTATCGTTTTTGATAATCGGATATTTGTGGTTTCTGATTATCGTTTTTGATAATCGGATGTTTGTGATTTTTGATTATCGTTTTTGATAATCGGATATTTGTGGTTTCTGATTATCGTTTTTGATAATCAGATGTTTGTGATTTCTGATTATCGATTTTGATAATCAGATATTTGTTGTTTTTGATTATCGCTTGTGATAATTAGATATTTGAGAATTAATTATCGTTTTTGATAATTAAATAGTTGTGATAGTTAAATATTCGTTGATTTGTGATTTCTGATTATCGATTTTGATAATCAGATATTTGTTGTTTCTGATTTTCGCTTGTGATAATTAGATATTTGAGATTTAATTATTGTTTGTGATAATTAAATATTTGTGATTTAAGATTTGATTATCGTTTTGATAATTGAATATTTGTTGATTTGAAATTTGATTACCGTTGTGGTAATTCCTGATTATCGTTTTTGATAGTTAGATATTTGTGACTTGTGTTTTTTAATTATCTTTGTTGACAATTAGATTTGCTGATTTTGCTGTTTTCTAATTATCGTATCGATAATTAGATATTGCTGTTTTGTGATTTCTGTATCCTGATTATCTATTTGATAATTAAATTTTGTAGAGAATTTGTGAATTTCTTTTATGAAATTAAAAGATTTCTTTGGTGTTTATATTGTACTACGCCGGTGTACCGGCTCAATTTTCAGTTATTCATGACGTTTTCCACGTCTTCCAATTACGGAAATGCCTTATTGATTTTCGATTTTTATTCTTGAGCCCTGTGTTATTGAAAAAATGGAAGTTTTGCCTATTTGACTTTTGAGCAACTATCTATTCACATCATTGCTTCGGGGGGTAGCACCTTCGAAATAAAGATGTTTTTCTTGCGGAAGTTCAATGGTTCTCAAACCCTAAGAATTGCACTTATGAATCCTGAGAATTCATCGAGCAAACACGTTCAGGCTTATTCTTTTGTGCTCGATATGGTGAACTCCCTATTTCAAATTTCTTCATCTGGTGATGATATGCTTTTATGGTTGTTACCTTTTGCCCCTTTATTCCTTATGATTGCAAGGACGCAATTTTTTTAAGGAGGGGAGTCTGTAACAACCCGGTATTTCGTACTGATTAATTATCGTCTTTGGACGATTACCTTTCCTAGCTAATTGCTGTTTGGAATTTTTAAAACCAGTTTGAAACTCTTTTGAAAAATTTATTAAGTGTTAAGTAGGCTTTATAAATTAAATCGTGGACCATGTTTTGCTTTGGGTCGTGATTATTTTCAAGGAAAAGACCGGTTCCCCTCTCTCTCGTTTCATTTTCCATTTTCAAACCCGTTCCTCTTTTACTTTCTCTTTCAATTCGAAAAAAAACCCTTCACTAAAATTGAACGAAGAAAATTAAATGGCGGCCCCCCTTTTTTCATTTTCGTTCGAAACCTAAAAACAAAATGATGGAAAATAAATGGCTGCTCGATTTTGTTCGTCCCACTTCTTCGTTCCTCTTGCGCTCGTTCGCAGCTCCTTCTAATCGCGTCATGGAAGGTGAGTAATTCATATTACTCACATCTAATTAAAGCGTGTTTCTTTGTTGATGATTTCATGGGTTTTGTTGATCTCGTATAACCTGGTACCTTGATTTATTTGCGACTTGACTTTGTTATGCTCTGTACTTTGATTCAGTTGGTATGCCGTACATGCATATACACTTTTGCTGTTCCATAGCCTCGGCTTTAACTTGATTTTCTTTTTCGATGTTTTTGACCTGCTGTTGATCATGGCTTCGGCTGTGCTCGGGTTGTTTCACCTGATTCATTTGAAGTTGTAGCCTTGAATGATACTGCAGAGAACTTTCCTCTTTTATCTTTGATTTTTTGACTTTTTCAAAATTGCATACACGCACTTGATTTTTTATTTTTACGATAATAATTGTTTGGTCTGCATTTATATTTCTTCTGGCTTCAAATATTGTCTTCATTTTATATGGATAATTTCTGTAGCATATTGTGGCATTGCTTGCATCACTGTCTGGCCGCTTTGTGTAGTTGCCACTATCTTCACTTGAATTTCATTTAGCTCGGTAGAGAGTCTGATACTTGTCTGGAATACATTGGCATTTGTATCACTTGTTATTTGTTTTGAACCATGTTCGTTGTGTTTGTTTGCTGAGGTTGTTGTTTCACCACTGAGCCTTATTCATGTATATTGATCTGGTTCATCTTGTAATCTTCACTTTATCTTCGAATTGAACTTGGTTTTGCTTCATGATTCATTGTTATTTGGTTTTTCTTCATAATGTACTTTAGTATGATGCCTTTGTCACCTGATTCTTTTGAAGTTGTAGCTTGTACATTTGTTATTTGCATTGAGCATTTTGTATGCTTGCAATTTTAGTTTCACACTGCACTTGAGTATGTGTGTCTGGTCATGTTTTAATTTGCATCTTTCTCTGTATCATTCTTGAGCTCGAGTTGCTTCATTATGGCCTGATCTGGAGTAGCTCTGTTTATTACTATGAATTGCATTTAGCTTGGTGGTTGTTACTGCATTCATGTTGTTGTGCATTGATTTGAGCTTCTGGCTTGTTTCAATTGCTTAGCGCATTAGTTTGTACTGAACTAGTTTGGTGTCTCACTTCCATTTTTAGTCTGCATCTTGTTAGCGAGTTGCATCACTTGAGTCACTGATTCATTTGTTCTTCTGTACAACACTTTTTCTTTGTTTTTCATTAAGGTCTGCATTTCTGATCATACTGTTTTCTCACTACTACCATACTGTTGCACTTGGACTTGTCTATTGAGTCTGTTGGCACTGGTCATTTGAGGCAGTTTGCTTATTCGTTGTGGTTTATTTTGATTATGATCGAGGCTTTGCATTTGAGTTGAGTCATGGCAACACTGACTTCATTTGCATTCTTCAGTTTCATTTAGTGGGCACTGGTTCACTTCCACTTCATGTAGAGATTGCATCTGTTTTGTCCACTTGTTCATTGTAGTTTGGCTTGGGTTTGAGCATCACTAATCTGATAATACCCGTATCAGTCATTGGTGTAGCATTGTGTACATACACACTTGTTTGTTTGGCCTCTTATTGGTTTAAGTTGAAGTTTGCAGTCTCATTATTTTATTCTTTGGCCTTTCTTTCTTGATGGCATTTGATCCAGACAATGTTGTATTATGATTTGTACCTGTGTTGAATCCAGTTGATAGTTCGGGTTTGACCTTGTGCCCGGTTGTGTACATCATTAGTGTAGTGCAAGGCAGTGCACGCAAGCGTGAACTGCAGCCACACGGAATTGAGTTTTTGGGTACATTATCACTGTAGTGGCAAGGCAGTGCACGCAAGCGTGAACTGCAGCCACACGGTATGGCTTTTATGATATTCTATCTTGTTGTGATTTATTGATCTTTTGCATATTCCATATGCTGTAGTGGCGAGGCAGTGCACGCGTGCGTGTACTGCAGCCCTACTCGAATTAATATTTTAATTGATATTTCAATGGTTTGAACTGTTTTGTTTATTCAATTCAATATTCTGAATTGTATTCTGATTTGGTTTAATTTGCTGATTTGTTGTTTAACACTGTTACGTGTTATATTCACCGTTATCCGATTTTCTTATTTAAAGATCAGATAGGCGAAATTTATTATGACTATCGCCTATTGATTATTTAATTATTATTGTTTTTGTGCATTGATAACTGAGTTTGAATTAGACTGACCCATGTATTATTTTCTTTTGATTTAATACTCGGGTCAGACCGAGTTATTTCAGGTCGTAGATATCTTGCTTTGGGTTGCTGTTTGAGCTATGAAGACTTTTCATGTCTTTTGGAGTTGTCGTGTCACAGTATAGGTTGATATGTATCCATGTATATTAGTCGATAATGTACTTGTATACATATAACTTCCAGAGTCGACAGTTGTAGTTGTATCATATGTATTGTGTCAAGTGTATTGTAACTGACATCAGTTATTATATATATGAGACTTTCTGTTTTTATCTGTGTTCCGCATTTATATTATCTGTGTTATTATTATATTTACTGTCCTAAACTATTATAAACCATCGTAGTTCGTTTTATACTGGAATTGGGGTATGTCGATGGGAGTAAATAAATCAGAGATGAAAAATGAAAGAATATATATATATACCACTCCTATCGAGATAACCAATACTAGTGTAAGGCCTAACTACTGATGGCCGCTCCTCAACAGCCTTATTCTCCATGCTAGTTGACAGCATTACACCGTAGTGTTCTTGGCTAGCGTGGGTATAGAGGTGGGGCGTCACAGACAGTTTCTGATCAAGAAACCAGACCTGAGTCCGCACTAGGAAGTCGGGTGGGCGATACTAGTTTGGAAGTGAAATTGTGTGATCGAGTGAGCGATCGAATTTGATATTGCGTACGAATGATATGAGTGCATCGTACAGATATGAATGAAATGACTATTGAAACTTTTGCAAAGAAATATGCAAAATGATTTTGAATGATGTAATTGGATATTATTGTTATGTAGGGTATACAGATGTTATAAAGGAAAATGGAATTGGGATTTTGATTTCGAAGATAAATTTGATGATTTTCTTGTCTAGACACTTGGCTTTTTGTTTTCTTTTTGAAATTTAGGGGACCCGTTGTGGCATTTTGTAGTCGTACCGAGCTAGCCGCGCAAAGGAGACACTGACAAAAAATTTCGAAAATTTAGGGTGTTAGAAAAATTTTGAGAAAATTATGAAAATTTAAAAATTTGAATTTAAATTTGAATTGTTGAGAAAATAATATTGTTTGGAATTTAAGGTTAAGGTTGGAAAGTTAGTTGAAGCAATAATGGTTTTTAATAAAAAGATTGTTTTGAAAAGTTGTTTAAAACTGTTTGGTCATGGGAAAAGACAAACGGGTTAAGGATGATTCTTCTTAACTTGTAATTTCGGGACGAAATTCTTTTAAGTGTGGAAGAATGTGATGACCCAGAATTTTGAACATTTGAAATTGAAATGTTTAGTTGGCTTTAAATATTTGGAAGTTGGTTTAACTTGAATTTCAAAAATATCTATTTATTTGGCAATTAAATTATTAAATTAAATTATTGAAGTTGGGTAAATATTTGTATCTTTAGTTTTAGGCTTGTTAAAAATATTTCCAAGGCTTAGAAAATTTATATTGATAATACTGAAGATAATGGAAGCTTCAGCATTGAATTTGAAAATGTTTTGTTCAGTTTTGAAATTATATCGTTTAAATTGATAATTAAAAATAGCCTTCCGAGGCACAGTCTCCGAATTTGACGAAACCAATTCCATTGGATCAGCAATAATGTATTATTATCGGATTTCAATTTTTCGTAGCATTCGGAGTTGTTGTGTGATCATACGATAAGCAAACACGTTGAAATTTATATCCAAATTTAATTAAATAACTAGTCCAAAAAACAGTTTTCTCCATACGATCGAATTTGGATTCGGAACATTTTTCATCGCTTTCGGAATAGGGGTATAACCTTATGAATGCCTGGCAGCACGCATCGATCGGAGATCGAGATTTTGAATTGCGAAAACCGAGACGATTTGAATTTGAATTTTGAATATAAATAATGTATATAAATATTTTAGCAAACTAACACGTTGAGGAAAATTTGAAAACTTGACTTCCATTTTATGTCTTTTTTCTACACGCGTTCATTAACAAGAAATTCGAGCTAGTAAAATAAAAAAATAAACGAACGAAAAAAATCAAAACCATCTTCGATCAATTGAAAAAATATGCAGAGCTTCGAAACGAAATAAATGGCCAAAGATTTGTCAAATTCGCTTTCGTTCCAAATAAAAAGAAATATCAATGGCCGATTCCTTTGATCCCCAATTCACATCATAAACAAATCGAATCGTTCTTTCTTGGCAAAGGAGGCAGGCTATCGCATTCTTTGAAATTAGGTTTTCGACTTCGAACTCGAGTGGCGACGAGGCGGAAGAAGTTCGAATGGACAACAACTTCAATCGCAAGCGTGGCGACGTGGGCGATGTCGAAGAGAAGGGCGAACACGGTCAGTATTGATGAAAACGAGGGTTATCGACGACGCTAGGGTTTCGAGCAGTGTTCGTCGTTGTTCAAGTGAGGCCGGAGTCGAGTCTTGTGGGTCTGGTTTCATGCTTGGCAGTGAGGTATATTTTCATATAATTTATTTATTAATTTTTTTGTGTATATACATTTTATGAATAAAATAGCAGTGATATGTATATGTGTGTATATATATATATATTACAGTGAAGTATTAATGTTTAAAAATAATATATATATATATATATACACAAATATTAAACTTACTGTTGAATTCTAAATTTTATATTAAGGTGTTTAATTTATTTAATCAACTTATTTAACAAATTTAGAATTTGTTAAAAAGAAAGTTAGTTTAAGATTTAAAACTATTAGTTTATATATAAATCACTGGTTAATTAAGTCTATTAAATGGAAATTAATTTTTATTAGGGAAAGTAATAGTTTAATTAAATAATTAGTTAATTAAAATTATTTAAATGGTAATTGATTATTTGTTTGGTTAATTATTTTATTTAAAAGAAAATTTGTTTAAAAAAATAAATTATAGGTGTAAATCCAAATTATTATCTAAAAGTAAATAAATAACTAGTAATTAATTGTTTGATTAATTCAAAATATTAATCAACTGTATAAAATTGTCTGTACAAGGTCTAATACTGTGAAGAAGACAAGTCGGGATTGGAAACGGATTACAAATAAAAAGGTGAGATCTTCTCACTCAATTAAAAAATTAAAATTTCAGTTATTGATTGATTATCTGTTTATGATAGTGTATGTATATGTATATATATATATTAGAGTGATTGATTTTCGCATTATATAGCGGATGAGACCCTATGCAAAATATCCCTTATACCGCAATATTCCACTTTGAAGTGGAATTGGTATTTAAATTATTGTGCCAACATATGTGGATGCAGGAAAACAGGTTGGAGGGATCCAACTGGATTCCTCACATTGTTGAATTTATTTTTATTTGTTGTTGTGTGAAAATCCGTAAATGATTATATTGGTGGATGAGATTTATTGAAGGCTATAGTTTAGCCGAATATATTTTGGTATCGTAGGATATCAGAAATATAAAATTGGATTTTTGGAAATTAAAGCAGAAGATTTTAAGTAAATTAATTTTACATAATTGAATAAATTTAAAAGAAGGAATTTTAAAAGGATAAAGATTGATTTTTGTAATCCTATCGAATTAATTCCAAAATACGGGGAAAAGATTTTAATAAAGGGATTTTAAGTAATATTGTTTAATAGTTGAAGAAATTATTTAAAACTCAGATTTTAAATAGTTGGGAAAAAATAAAGGTATTTATTTTAAAAGAAATAACTTTAGAAATCAATTTGGAATTTGATTTGGTGTTTGAAATAAATTTAGAAATCTATTTGGGATTTGATTTGGTGTTTGAAAATAAATTTGGAAATCAAGTTGAAAATTGATTTAGTGTTTGAAAGTGAATATTTGGAAATCGTTTTTTAAAATCGTATATCAGTGGATATTTGGAAATTTAAATTCACAATGGGAATTTATAAAGGAAAGAGAAATTAAATATTGGTTTATTTTTTAAAAATGTGCAAAGAAATTTACGGTTTGGAATGTAATTTTAAAATAAATCAAGAAGGATTTATTGATTGATGTAAATGGACCATTTTGAAATGGAAAGTATATTTTCCCTGGAAAGCCGAGTATGTTTTTTTAAAGTAGCTTTCGAATATAAATTGAAAGTTCTAAAGTTGGTTTTGAAAAGGATGCTTTGGAGGAATTATTCTCTTAAGTTGTTTTTAAATCTTTAAAGCAAAGATTTATTTAGTTAATTATAGAAGTGGTTATTTTAAAGAGTTAATTGATATTTGACTTAGAAAATAGTTATTTTAAATATTTATACTTTATCTACTAATTTTATTTTAAAATTAGTTTTGGACTTTGAGTTTTATATGAGATATTGGTATAATGTTTTCATAACTAATATTTAAATAAGTGTTTAGAAATTGTTTTTATTCTAAATATTTCCAAGTATATATGTTTGGATAAGTAAATTAAATTATTTTAAAGTATTTGAACTCGGCAAGTTTTTAGTGGAAATGAATAAATATTTGGAAATTTATTCCGCAGAGGAAAGTGATTTGAAATTTATTTTCAAAGGGTTGAATTATGAAAATATATCTTGCGAAGATATTTTGAAAATAAATAATTAGGGGAAATTATTTAAAATCAGGTGATTGTTGTGAATACTGATTGATAGTTAAATAACAGACTATCTATATTGGCCTTTAAATGGCATTTAAGTTTCGATGCGACCGAGAGTCGGATTCCAAATGGTTATCCGAAAACCATATCGAATCTTTGTGATGGATCTTTAGTTAAAAAGATCAAAGTGGAAATTTGTTGTGATTTACTTGAAATCTGAATGTAACACTTATTTTTAAATAAGCGCTCATTATTCGGATTAGCCGGGAGAGGACTTTGTGTCATAAAACCCATTTCAAATAATGATATGACGAAATGGGATTGAATTTGAAGACGGGGTTGAAGATCGGGTATTTTCGAAAACGAAAGGATTACCTGTCAAATGTCTCTACACTGGGTTGCTCCGATATAGAGATTATATCACCATTTGTGATGGGGGGTCCGGACATGATTAGTGAATATTCGGATTTGCAAGGGCTTCTTTGAAGTGCCTTCGGTTCCGTTCGAACCCGGGATGGACTCGTATGAATGTATGTCTGACGTTACACTTTGAGATGTAAAGCTGGTTTCTATCAAATACATTCCTGTTGGCGGTGGAGAATTTATTCTCTTAGCTTAACACCCTTCTCTGAAACGTACGAGCTCAGAGGTTATGTAGTTGATGGTTACAAGTTATACATTCCCAATTTGGTAATGTGGCATTCGAAGTGATGCTGATCATTTGTTGATCGAAGCATGGCTTTTGTGAAAAGCGTAGCTTTGGGGACGAGACTTCATCGAACCTCACAACACGAAAATGGTCGAAACAGGAAGGATGCGCCACGGTTATTGGGGGTAGTGCCCCTTAGGATATGTCCATTTCCTTCTGGAAAAGGATGGTATCATGGTATGGAGCCCAGATATTTAACCTATTTGGATGCTGCAAATTTATTAATTTGTGGCTGTTGGTGTTGAGGATCCTCGGATAAAGGTCGGTAACGACCAAGTGATGGCATACTCATGTCAGTAGTTACCTAGTTATAGAAGTAACCCGGCTTGTGTTGGCAGAGATCCGGTTAGGTTCTTGGAGCGTCCCTCCAGAGATGTAGTTATATGGCAGTTCCTTAACCTGACCATTTGTTGGAAATCCAAAGAAACAATACACACCCTGTACGGTTTTAGTTGTATAACCTACAATGGAATGTGGCGTTAACTTGCTATTGAACATGGTAGCTATAGTAGGTATACCATAATGGTGGTATCCTGGCTAAAATTAATATTATACTTTCGAAATGTTTTCCACACCATGAATAATAAAAAAAAGATTTTTGCGTATCAAGCATGTTTGACTATCATAAGGAGAAATCTCCTCCAATTGTATGTTTGGATTGTGTGTGTGGCGGAAGGCCTTATGGTTGTTTCATTTTCCATAAGCACAGCGGATTTCTATTCCTTTCTTTGTGAAAATAACTGTTTTTAAGATCTCGCACCAGTCCCATGACTGATCTGGAGTTTATTGTTCCCTTTCTAAACTCTGGGTGCCCATAATTTTCCACACGGACTGCCTTGAGTCAGGTTATCAGTTGTTCTGGAGCGAAGTCTAGAAGTTACTGTGGAGATCAGAAGGTAAGCTGGACGGCGAGACGTATCACTAGTATATGCTATCCTTTTCCGCCGTTGTTTTGTATATAACTATAATGATGTAATATGATGTACAAACTGATATAGTGCTTTTGTTTAAAGATTATTCATTTATCAATTATATATTGTTCTACTGCGAATGTGAGATTCTGTTATTGTTTTTGTTTCTTCTTCTATCTTCTTTTTCTTTAACCCTAACGGTTCGGTTTTTCGGCATTCAATTGTTCGACATTTGATACAGTGGACGTATCGATGTCGACTTTCGGGCGTCGAAAAATTGGGTTGTTACAGTGGCATTCGAAGTGGAATGTGCTATGTGAAAGGTAAAACGTTACCTCAAGCCTCATCAACCGAAAATGACAAAAACATGGTAGATGCTGCAGGGCTAAGTGAGTCGCTCCCATTAGGAGATGGTCATTACCTTTCTAGATAACCCTTTATATATTGGGTATGTTGTGTATGCTATGAGACATCTCGGATAGGTCAGTAACGACCGAGATGATATCATATTCGATAATATCTAGATGAAAGGGGTAGGTTGGTTTTGTGTTCGTATAGGCATTTGGTATCTGCACCCTAGGTATATCCCTCTAAAGGTGTACTATATGGAAGTTAGTCCCTCACCTTTTCATTTTAATGGAAATCCATTCTCCAATAAGTGCCTTCGGACTTGATTATAAACCTATTATGCCATCAAATTTAACCAATAACAATTTCGGCTATTTGAATATATATACTTGAAAAGTTTTTTCAAAAATGTCATAAAATAATATCATATGTTTAGTTTTGCATAACAAATGTTTAGTTATCATAAGGTAAAAACCGATTCCATATTTATGTGCGGTGTAGTCATATGAGATACATTTTTATTTTCAAACATTGTATTTTGAGTTCTCACACTAGTCCCATGACTGATCCAGAGTTTTTTTTTCCTTTTCCCTTAATCTCTAGGTGCCCTAATTTTGCCCGACAGTCTAGTAGTCAGGTTTAGTTAGAAGAAATTTAGAAGAGCTTGGAGCATGGAGTTAGAAGATTCTTCTAAAGATTGTTAACCATTTCCACCACACTCATGTACTATTGTATTCCGCATTTGTAAGGATAGATATTTATAATTGTCCATGTTTAACTTTGATAAATGTATTTAAATTTTCCGCTGTAAAGATTATATGTTGAAATAATATATGTTATTTCATCCTGTAAGATTCTGTTCTGTCTTTATTTTCTTCTCACCCTTAACGATCGGGTTTATGGCATTTGGATTTATGGCATGTGAATACCGAGGATGTATTAGCGTCAATTTTCAAGGGTCGAAAATTCCGGTTCGTTACAGTTGGTCTCCTCCCAACTTTCCCTTCCACTGCTTCTTCTAATTCAGGTTAAACTTTCTCTTGTTTGGGTTATTATTACTACCATCAAATGCTATTGTTGGCTTCTTTTTCTCAAGAGTTTCATATGAGAAATGCGGATTACGGATCTTAAGGCTAGGATTAACACTAGAGGGGGGTGAATAGTGTTTATAAAGAATTACTAAATCTTTTTGTGTTTATGTTAATTTAGACACAGATGTGTGCAATATACATACACATATATGATCACAGAAACAAACACGGATGCAGAAATAAAATAAAAAGCAGTAAAGGAAAGAACACGCTGGATTTTATACTGATTCGGAGTTACCCTACATCCAGTCCCACAACACAAGTACGGATTTCCTTTCAAAAGCAATCTTCATAGTTACACCCTCAATTTCAAGGCTACGAGGTACACCCTCCAGAATCACAATCCTCTGGGTAGAGATACATGATTTTCCGGGCTACAAGTTCACCCACTTGATTTTTCGGGCAACAAGTTCACCCAATTGATTTCCTAAGGATACAATCACACCTTATCTCGCTTGATTGATTTTCAAGGCCACAATCACACCTTTTCTCGCTTAATAGATTACAAAGAAGTCTATAACTCTGAATAGCACTGAGAACCTTATTGAGATAGTGATGGAGAAACAAACTAGAAGTAATCGAGTTTGATTCAATGTTGATTTCGGCAGAGTAATGGTAAGAATATGTATTAAGAAACATGGAAGAAGAAGAGGAGTGAAAAACCAGAAAATTTGATATGAAATTCGTTGAAACTAACCCCTATTTATAGAAGAATAATAGCCATGTCCATTCGTGAAGAGTTATGGCAAATAGACACTTCTTTTGAAATTTAAATTTTGAACTTAACTGACACTATGTTGACATGGTCACCATGAGTATGTCGACATCCCAAGGCAATTTTTGATGATTTGATTTTCTTTGAAAATAACCTTTATCTTATATTAAAACTATTTTAAACTTTATAAATATACTTGATTATAGTTAAAATTCATAAGTAAACATAGAGAATAATATATATAGAATTTGACTATAATTTTATTTTAAATCTAAGTATAAGTATTTAAAAGTTAAATATATTATATTAAAAGATAGTTTAAAATCAGGAGTAATTTGACTTTGAAATTAAAGATGATTTTGAGGCTAAAATTATTTAAAATCAGGATAGAGGTTTTTGAATCTTTTAAAAGGAAAGTTTTGAAATCATTTTGAAAACAAGATATTTTTTGTAAAATCATTTGAATAAAAATTAGCGGATATAAAACAATGTTCCACTAGATTTTTCGTAGGTTCCATCCTAGTTAGGGTTCCATCCCTTTAACGGGCTCGAAGTGGATTCCATTCCACGAATAAATTGGATTTTAAGATGCCAATGCTTTTCTAGGAGTTTTAAAAAAGTTCCTAATTAAAATACTTATTCTTGAAGTCTTGAACTTTTGATAATCTTGAATCTCTATACTGTACAGTCTTCATTCTTGGTACCTGCAGGTTAAATCCTGCATATACATATATATCTAAACTTATAATATTAGTATTTATATTTTATAATCTATTTTAAGGTTGTTGTCATCAAAACCATCATCTCATGGACTAATAATCTCTCCCTTTTTGATGATGACAACCTTTGTTTATAAAATATTACTTCTATCCTAATAACTCCCCCTAAAACTAATAACTCCCCCTTAATCTATGCCCTAATTACCCTAGTTTATACTTCTCCCCCTTTGTCATCAACAAAAACAAACTCTAAACTTTATAACTCCAAACTATATAGCTCCCCCTAAATCTAATACCCTATGGTATGTGATTATAATGATAGTGTTATCATAAGTAATCAACACTTAGATCTAAAACTAAAACTTACTACTAACTATTCTAACTAAAATCCATGATAATACTTATAATTAAAACATATAAGAACACACATTACGTATAAAGTTGTATTGACATAAGCGTTTAGAGAACATAAAGAAACACAAACAACAATGGAGTTGAGAGAAAAGAAACTAAATAGGAGATCTATGAATCGAACAATGCGGATAGTGGAAACAGAAATTTCTACGTTGTTCAACAAGATTCCCATCTTTATCAAAGCACACTTCTCCAACACAAACGACTTTGTCGTCATCTTCTGCTTGCGCTTCTTCCATGGGTTCTTCTTCTTCGCTGGCCTCTTGTTCTTGATTGTGTGAAGAATCTTCATCAATAAAGATAGGGTTGACTTGATTATCCATTAGAAATTTTTGCAACCTAAGAATCTTGCCTTGCCTCTCTTATTCCTTTGCGATACGGAGTTGAATCACTTGAATTTCAGTCATCATCTGAAGTGCATCCTTCAGAGATTTTGTTACACGAGCAAGAGTAGTACGTTGAAACGGACCAGAAGTAGGAGAGGGGAACGAAAATGTTGATTTTATGTTTGATTTGGAAGATGATGCCATGATTTTATTTATTTTAGAAGATAGAATAGAAAGAGAACAGAGAGAATGATCAAAAATTCAAAAATAAGAAGAATATATAACCAATTTTTTGAATTTTGGTAGGAAAAAATAAAAAAAATAAAAAAAACGTTATATGTTGACATGGGTATATGGGGGATTCGACATGCTCCTCTATATTTTTACTATTTGATTTATTTTAGTATTAATTATTTATTATAATGGATATTTATATTTTATATTTCAGTTATTGAACAAATACCTAATTCTCTTTTTAATTTAGTAAATATTGATTCATTTAAGGGTTTTGTTAAAATATCAGCAATTTGATTCTCAGAATTGATATAATCGAGAGTAACTACTTCCTTACTTATATTACCTCTGTGAAAATGATGTCTGATATCAATATGTTTAGTTCGAGCATGTTGAGTAGTATTTTTGGATAAATTTATTTCATTAATATTACCACAATAAATTGGTGATTTCGAGATATTTAAACCATAATCTTTTAAAGTTTGTTGCATATATATTACTTGAGAACAAGCCAAAGCAGCAGAAATATACTCTGCTTCAGTTGTTGATAAAGAAACTGTGTTTTGCTTTTTTACTAAACCGGGAAACCAGAGAATGCCCCAAAAAGTGACAAGTCCCACTTGTACTTTTTCGGTCTGATTTACAACCAGCATAATCAGCATCACAGTAAGATATTAAGTCGAAAGAATCATTTTTAGGGTAAAATAAACCATAATCAGATGCGTATTTAACATATCTTATGATATGTTTTACGGCTTTGAAGTGGGTCTCTTTAGGTTGGAATTGATATCTGGCACAGAAACAAACACTATCATGATATCAGGTCTACTAGCAGTAATATAGAGTAGTGATCCAATCATTCCTCTATATAATTTTTGATCTACATCTTTCGAGAGATCTTTACTAAGGTACTCATTGGTTGCCATGGGAGTGGGTTTTCCACTTGCAGTAGTCAAACCAAATTTACTAATTAGGCCTTTAGCATATTTTTCTTGACTAATAAAGATACCATTATCTGAATGTTTTATTTGTAATCCTAAAAGAAATTTAATTCACCCATATAACTCATCTCAAACTCTTTTTTCATTATTTCAAAAAATTCTTTATTCATTTCAAAATTAGTTGATCCAAAAATGATATCATCTACGTAAACTTGTACTAGTTGAATATCTTTTTTATTTCTTTTATAAAAAGAGTATTATCTACTTTACCAATTTCAAAATTTGATTGTAATAAATAAGATCTTAGTCTATCATACCAGGCTCTGGGAGCATGTTTTAGACCATATAAAGCTTTCTTAAGTTTGTAAACATGATTTGGTAATTTATCATTTTCAGAAAGTGGTGGTTGTTCAACATATACTTCTTCTTTTACAAATCCATTTAAAAAGGCACTTTTAGCATCCATTTGAAATAATTTGAAATTATTATGATTTGCGAAAGCAAGTAGAATCCTAGTGGCTTCTAATCTTGCTACGGGAGCAAAGGTTTCATCAAAATCTATTCCTTCTTCTTGACAATAACCTTGAGCGACTAATCGAGCTTTATTTCTAACTACCTCTCCTTGTTCATTCATTTTATTTTTATAAACCCATTTAGTTCCAATTATAGTTTTATTTTCAGTTCTAGGAACAAGTTCCCAAACATCATTTCTAGTAAATTGATTTAATTCTTCTTGCATAGCCAAAATCCATGAATCATCAGTTGATGCTTCTTTTGGATTTTTGGGTTCAATAGTTGATATAAAAGCTACATTACTCATTTGACTTAGTTGATTTCTAGTTTTAACAACATATTGCATATCTCCCAGTATATTTTCTATAGGATGATCTTCTAAAAATTTAGTCCTTTTATTAGGATGATTAATTTCATTATTAGTTTCAATTGATTCTTGATTTTGAGTTATTAAATCCTCTTCATCATTTGTGTCTTCAAATTTTTTTTTAAATTTTCATCAAATGAAACATGCATTGTTTCTTCGATGGTGTTAGTTTTTAAATTAAACACTCTGTATGCTTTACTTCTATTAGAGTATCCGATAAAGATTCCTTTGTCGGATGTAGGATCAAAGTTATCTAAATTATCTTTTGTATTTAAAATAAAGCATTTACTTCCAAAAATTCTGAAATAAGATACCTTAGGTTTCTTTGAATAAAGAAGTTCATAAGATGTCTTATCAGTTAAAGGTCTAATTAAAATTCTATTTAAAATATAACAGGTGGTAGCAACATCTTCTATCCAAAAATTCTTTGGTAAATTACTATATGAAAGCATAGTTCTCGCACATTCTTGAATCATCCTATTTTCACGTTCTACTACTCCGTTTTGTTGTGAAGTTCTCGAAAATGAAAAATTGTGAGTTATTCCTTTTTTTTTATTATAGAATTCCTCAAACTTTTCATTTTCAAATTCACCACCGTGATCACTACGAATAGTTATAATTAATAAAGAAAATTGATTTTGAATTCTTTTTGAAAAGTTCTTAAAACATTCGAAAGTATCACTTTTATGTTTCAAAAATATTGTCCATGTAAATCTAGAATAATCATCTACAATTACAAAAACATATTTACTATGATTTATTGACAGAATTTGAGATGGACCAAATAAATCAAGATGAATTAATTCAAGAGGTTTTGAAGTTGAAATCATATCTTTTAAATTAAAAGAATTTTTTCTAAGTTTTCCTGACTGACAAGCATCACATAGACTATCTACTTTAAAATTCATTTTAGGAAGACCTTTTACTAGATCATGTTTTGACAGTCTAGATAAAAGTTTGAAATTCAAATGCCCAATCTCTTATGCCAAATCCAAGGGTCACTTGTATTTGCCAACAGACACAGGTTATCATTTGAAACTTTCATACTAAGAATATAAATATTCTTTTTCTTGACTCTCTCAAATATATGGTTGAATTATTATCTTCAATGTGACATTTATCTTTTTCAAATTTAATTTTATATCATTTATTGCATAGTTGACTTATACTTAGTAGATTATGTTTCAGATTCTTAACTAGCAAAATAGTAGGAGTTTTAGAATTACCGACTTTGCCGATGCAAATCACATATCCTTTTGAATTGTCTCCAAAATTAACCAGTCCTCCGTCTTTGCATATAATATCATTCAGTATATCTGGATTTCCAGTCATGTGTCTAGAACATCCACTATCAAGTATCCATTTGTTCTTTCTGATCTGCACAATTTGTCCGTTGTGGATTGATTCCTCAACAACCATAAAGCATGATTCCTACACATCAAAAATTTTGGTAGATAACTTGAATTTGAATATTGATTATATGCAGATTCATGAAACAATGATGATTTGAATATTTCTAGACTAGTATTAACAAATATAGCCATTTAAAAAGCTTTTTCAAAAATCAGATTATGAAACTTTGAAAACCTTGCTCTGATACCAATTGTGAGAAATGCGAATTACGGATCTTAAGGCTAGGATTAACACTAGAGGGGGGGTGAATAGTGTTTATAAAGAATTACTAAATCTTTTTGAGTTTATGTTAATTTAGACACAGATGTGTGCAATATACAGACACAGATACGATCACAGAAAAAACACAGATGCAAAAATAAAATAAAAAGCAGTAAAGGAAAGAATACACCGGATTTTATGATGGTTCAGAGTTACCCTACATCTAATCCCGCAACATAAGTACGGATTTCCTTTCAAAAGCAATCTTTACAATTACACCCTCGATTTCAAGGCTACGAGGTACACCCTCTGTAACAGCCCGGGGTTTTGTAACAATTGATTATCGTCCAGTGACGATTCAATTGGATGTTAATTGCTATTTGACGTTTTAAATTGGGTTGAAATTCATTTGAAAAATTGTTAAAGAGTTTTTCGGGCTTCAATCGAATCTCGGCCCACGTTCCTTTGGTTTTGGTGCAGTGATGATTAGTGAGTTATAACCGTCCCCTTCTATCATTTTTCTCAACTCTAACTAGCAAACGAAAAATTTGGTCCATGTTTTGGATGATGGGTTGTATATAGATGAAGACCTGTCCCCCTCTCTTTTTTATTTTCGAAACCCTAAACAAAATAAATCGAACGAAGAAAATAAATGGTGGCGGCTCGGTCGTCTCCTCCCTTATGTTCATTCGTCCTCTTTGATCAAAATTAGGGCATTGGAAAGAAAAATCGAAGGCGCCAACTCCAGTAATTCGATCGGACGTTGATCTTCGGCCTTGCTTTGTAGATCGATGACTACACTTCAAGCACGGCTGTTCCATTTCGTTGATTAAGGTGAGTAATTCTTATTACTCACATCTGATTCAAGTGTGTTTCATTGTTGATGATTTCAGTGATTTTATCGACTTTGACATTCACTGATGCTGGTAGTATTTTCTTCCTCGTTCGATTTTACCTGTGTTCCTATGTCTTCGGCCATTGAACAGTTGCTTTAAATTCTTTCTTGACTTTGGAAACTATTACCGCTGTCTTTGTTCGATTTTATTCTTTACCACCTCGGCGCTGTATTAATGCTAAACTTCGGCTTTGACTTGATTTTTGCTGATGCTTGAGGTTGTTCGATTTTGGCCATTTGTATTTACTGTCTCTGGTTATTTATAACCTATAGCATAGTTGACTCACTGTGAACTTTTATTGCCGTATTATGACTCCGGCCACTTGAATTATATTGGTTTTGAAATCACTGGTGACTATTGCTTTACTTGAATTTTCTTTGTGCCTTGCCTGGTTCATTGTTTCATGTAAGCACCTGACTTCGACCTTGCACTTTAAGGGTTACTGCATACATGTCCATCATGTAGTTCATTACGATTTAGTGGTGGACTTTGGCTAGTTGAAATATTGTGAGTTCGAGAAACCTGCAGCTGGAACTTGCAATATACATATTTACACATATGAATAAATGTGCTTTACTTGTTCACTTATCTGCAGTATACTCGAGTCTGCATATGTTATGAGTCATTGTTGCATTAATTGGACTTTGCATTTGTTTTCATTCACTTCGAAACAGTTTCAGTTGCAAGTGCATTTAGTTATTTCATCTGATCTATTGAGCTAGTTCTTTTGTCACGATGAGATATTTATTTCAACAGCTGTTTCTTGCATTTTGTTCATCAAGTATGCTCTCCCATATTGCTATGTTGTTTTGTGTGGTATCTGGTCTTCGACTTTGCACTTCCTATGTGTATTGGCTTTGGCCATTATACACTTGACTTATTTGCCTCCTCGACTTTGTTATTCACTGCATATATGAAATGTTCACTGATTTCATGCTAGTATTTCCCACCTGCCTGAACTAGTTTGCTATCTGAACTGGACTGGAGTACATTGTTTGCATATCTTGATTCCTGTAGGATTGAATCATGTTGTGCTCGTTATTAATTTGAGCTTTCATTTGGTCCACTGTTGCTTTGGTATTTGGTTTTGTATACATGTGCACTTATATCATTTTGAAGTTCCAGATGTACTTTTTGACTTGATGCTTGATAACCACTGCTTAGTTGTCATTGCGTATATGCTACACTATGCTGCATATTGCTGCAACTCGTACATACTTCGATTGAGCTTTTTCGAGTCTATACTTGTATTTGTATTGTTGTTGCATGACTTCATGGGGTCTGGTTCGTGTATACTTGAAGTATGCACATTACATATATATTGGTTAGTAGCAGCATATATATAACTATATTCATCTGATCTGAGCATTTATGGTATGTAGCTTGTTGTTTACCTGCTGTTGGTCCTTATATGTCCACCGGTCTGCATTTTTGATTGTTCCACTTTAATCTGGTTGGACTATGCTTCACCACTGTTTTATATACGTTGGGTTCTGGTTGCAGTGATACTGCTGCATTCATATCCTTGCTATCCCATAGTTTTAAACTTGTTGAGCATATAGGTTTTACTGTGTTTCACTTGGAGCTTTAATTAACATATATTCATGTGTACATCCGATTTTGGCGAGGCAGTACACGCGAGCATGTACTGCAGCCAAATCAGATTTGATGTTATAATTGATGTTTTCTATAGCTAGGATTGTTTTATGTTGCCAATTCAATATATTTTGAATCGTATTTTGATTTGGTTTAATTTGATGATTTTATTGTTAATTGCCGTTTAGGCAATTCTGCTGTTTTATAAATTATCTTCATTAATAATCCTTTCATCTATCTTCGTTGATAATTTGAGTTTGCTAAATTGTTGTTTAACACTATTACGTGTTATATTCACCGTTATCCGATTTTCTTGTTAAAGGATCGAATAGGTGAATTTATTTTGACTGTTGTCTAATTGTTAATTAATTATTACTGCTTCTGTGCATTAATAACTGAGTTTGAATTAGACTGGCCCGTGTATTATTTTCTTTTGAATGTAATACTCAGGTCAGACCGAGTTATTACAGGTTGTAGATATCTTGCTTTGGATTGCTGCTAGAGCTATGAAGTCTTTTCATACCTTTTGGAGTAGTCGTTGTCGTAGTATAGGAAGATATGTATTCATGTATATTATATACGATAATGTACTTGTATATGTAACTTCCAGAGTCGACAGTTGTAGTTGTATCATATGTACTGTATCACATGTATCAACTGACATCAATTATATATATATATGAGACTTTTGTTATCTGTATTCCGCATTTAGATTATCTGTGTTATTATTATATTTATTGTCCTAAACTATTATGAACCATCGTAGTTCGTTTTATACTGGAATTGGGTATGTCGATGGGAGCTAATAAACATGAGATGAAAAAAAATATACCACTCCTATCGAGGTAACCAATACTAGTGTAAGGCCTAACTACGGATGGACGCTCCTATCCAGCCATATTCTTCGTGATAACAGACAGTATTTCTTTTAATACTCTTTGTTATTGCGAGCATAGAGGTGGGGCGTCACAGTTGGTATCAGAGCTTGGGGTTTATGGACATAATATAAAACATAACTTAGATGGAACATGTATTACAACTATATGTCGATGTTTTATTATGTTTTGAGTCAAAACTAAAGTTTTGAAAATACGATGGAAATTTTTAAATATCCTTATTTAAAAATAAAAAGTGAATTTGTGTTTTGATGATTGATTGGTTTGTGCTTTGTTTATCAGAGTGCGCAGCGAAAACAGTGTGACTGTTTTGCTGAGTACAACTGATAGTTATTTTGATTAAAAAAAAATCAAAATATGAAAATGAATTTAATTTCATTATGTTGTTTAACCAGTGGTTCTGATTTGTTGAAATTCTTGCTGGTTTTCTTTGATGTTAGTCATATCTGATTAGATTTCTACTGTTTTAAATTATTTTCATTGAAGATATATTCGAATGATTTCTTTGTTTATTTTGCGGTATACGTGCAAATTTATGTTGCACGTTACTGCATTAATTTACATTGAACCGATGTTTGGTTTTAACGTATTTTGTTGCCGTTATTTTTATAACGGGATTTTTACACCTATGCTAAATTTTGAAGCACGGTGTTTTGTTGACATTTTAATGAATGAAAATTCACTGATATGAAATTTTGATGTAAATTATTTTAATGAGATTTTGACGTATGAAAATTACCGTCGCATTGACTTCAGTAATCGTCAAGTTTTAAAATGGATTTTCAAGTGGTTATTCCGCAATTCTGATTTTGAGATCCATTTTTATGGTGTTTTGAGAAGTACAATTTCCATATCGAAATTGTTTTTGATGTTGCTGTTTTGAGCACGGATTTTCAAATGGTTTCAAAAAAAAAAATTATTTTCAAAATTTTTTCAGTTTACGTTTTCAAAAGAATGAGGAAGCGATTTAAACGTTTCAGAAAAATCGAGGATTATGACCCCTTTCTTTTACTGATTCGCTTAATTCCAAACTTGTCCGTTTGAGAATGTAAATTATTACTTCTATAAAATAAATGAAATTGTTTTCAGAATTTTTACAGTTTGCGTTTTCAGAAGAATGAGAAAGTGACTTAAACGTTTCAGAAAAATCGAGGACTATGACCCCTTTCTTTTACTGATTCGTTTAATTCCGGACTTGTCCGTTTGAGAATGTGAAATGTTATTTTTGAAATACACAATTTTGCACTTTCAAGGAAACGATGAAGCGAATTAAACAATTTAGTAAAACACGTGGTATGGGACATGTGCGTTTACTATTTTGGTTAGTTCCGGACTCGTTAATTGAAATATTTGATGATTTTCGTGTGCTTTCGAGCCACTATGTTGGACCTCCGGGTCATTTGTTGGACCTTCGGGTCAATACCAGTACCGGACCTTCGCGTCATTTGTTGGACCTTTGGGTCATTTGTTGGGCGCCAAAATTATGTTGGGTAATTGGTAGGCTTCGGCCATTTGTTGATGCACGTGCGGCGTAGCTAAAACTCGCCATTTGTTGGGATCGATCCACCTTTTATGTTGATTTTCTAGATCATCTTAATTGATTTCTAGATATTTGTTGTTTCCAATTATCTGCAGGTAATTGGATATTTGTTGATATGAGTTCTAATTATCGTTTTTGATAATTAGATATTTGTTGATTTCATTATCGTTTTTGATAATCGAATATTTGTTGATTTGATTATCGTTTTTGATAATCGAGTAATTGTTGATTTGAGAAATTTGATTATCGTTTTTGATAATCGAATATTTGTTGATTTGATTATCGTTTTTGATAATCGAATATTTGTTGATTTGATTATCGTTTTTGATAATCGAATAATTGTTGATTTGATTATCGTTTTTGATAATCGAATATTTGTTGGATTTGATTATCGTTTTTGATAATCGAATATTTGTTGATTTGATTATCGTTTTTGATAATCGAATATTTGTTGATTTGATTATCGTTTTTGATAATCGAATATTTGTTGATTTGATTATCGTTTTTGATAATCGAATAATTGTTGATTTGATTATAGTTTTTGATAATCGAATAATTGTTGATTTGAGAAATTTGATTATCGTTTTTGATAATCGAATATTTGTTGGATTTGATTATCGTTTTTGATAATCGAATATTTGTGAATTGATTATCGTTTTTGATAATCGAATATTTGTTGATTTGATTATCGTTTTTGATAATCGAATATTTGTTGATTTGAGATTTGATTATCGTTTTTGATAATCGAATATTTGTTGGATTTGATCATCGTTTTTGATAATCGAATATTTGTTGGATTTGATCATCGTTTTTGATAATTGAATATGTGTTGAATTGAGATTTCTGGTTGTCGTTTTTGATAATTAGACCTTTGTTGTTTTCTGATTATCTATTTGATAACTAGATTTTGTTGAGAATTTATTAATTTCTTTTATGAAATTAAAAGATTTCTTTGGCGTGTGTATTCCCGACTTTTATTTTTCTAGCTTAACCAGTTTATGCCAGAAAAATAATTGTTATTGACGACCTTAATTATGAAAATTGCGGGGACGCAATTTTTATAAGGAGGGGAGTCTGTAACAGGCCGAGGTTTTGTAACAATTGATTATCGTCCAGTGACGATTCAATTGGATGTTAATTGCTATTTGACGTTTTAAATTGGGTTGAAATTCTTTTGAAAAATTGTTAAAGAGTTTTTCGGGCTTCAATCGAATCTCGGCCCACGTTCCTTTGGTTTTGGTGCAGTGATGATTAGTGAGTTATAACCGTCCCCTTCTATCATTTTTCTCAACTCTAACTAGCAAACGAAAATTTTGGTCCATGTTTTGGATGATGGGTTGTATATAGATGAAGACCTGTCCCCCTCTCTTTTTTATTTTCGAAACCCTAAACAAAATAAATCGAACGAAGAAAATAAATGGTGGCGGCTCGGTCGTCTCCTCCCTTATGTTCGTTCGTCCTCTCTGATCAAAATTAGGGCATTGGAAAGAAAAATCGAAGGCGCCAACTCCAGTAATTCGATCGGACGTTGATCTTCGGCCTTGCTTTGTAGATCGATGACTACACTTCAAGCGCGGCTGCTCCATTTCGTTGATTAAGGTGAGTAATTCTTATTACTCACATCTGATTCAAGTGTGTTTCATTGTTGATGATTTCAGTGATTTTGTCGACTTTGACATTCACTGCCACTGGTAGTATTTTCTTCCTCGTTCGATTTTACCTGTGTTCCTATGTCTTTGGCCATTGAACAGTTGCTTTAAATTCTTTCCTGACTTTGGAAACTATCACCGCTGTCTTTGTTCGAGTTTATTCTTTACCACCTCGGCGCTGTATTAATGCTAAACTTCGGCTTTGACTTGATTTTTGCTGATGCTTGAGGTTGTTCGATTTTGGCCATTTGTATTTACTGTCTCTGGTTATTTATAACCTATAGCATAGTTGACTCACTGTGAACTTTTATTGCCGTATTATGACTCCGGCCACTTGAATTATATTGGTTTTGAAATCACTGGTGACTATTGCTTTACTTGAATTTTCTTTGTGCCTTGCCTGGTTCATTGTTTCATGTAAGCACCTGACTTCGACCTTGCACTTTAAGGGTTACTGCATACATGTCCATCATGTAGTTCATTACGATTTAGTGGTGGACTTTGGCTAGTTGAAATATTGTGAGTTCGAGAAACCTGCAGCTGGAACTTGCAATATACATATTTACACATATGAATAAATGTGCTTTACTTGTTCACTTATCTGTAGTATACTCGAGTCTGCATATGTTATGAGTCATTGTTGCATTAATTGGACTTTGCATTTGTTTTCATTCACTTCGAAACAGTTTCAGTTGCAAGTGCATTTAGTTATTTCATCTGATCTATTGAGCTAGTACTTTTGTCACGATGAGATATTTATTTCAACAGCTGTTTCTTGCGTTTTGTTCATCAAGTATGCTCTCCCACATTGCTATGTTGTTTTGTGTGGTATCTGGTCTTCGACTTTGCACTTCCTATGTGTATTGGCTTCGGCCATTATACACTTGACTTATTTGCCTCTTCGACTTTGTTATTCACTGCATATATGAAATATTCACTGATTTCATGCTAGTATTTCCCACCTGCCGGAACCAGTTTGCTATCTGAACTGGACCGGAGTACATTGTTTGCATATCTTGATTCCTGTAGGATTGAATCATGTTGTGCTCATTATTAATTTGAGCTTTCATTTGGTCCACTGTTGCTTTGGTATTTGGTTTTGTATACATGTGCACTTATATCATTTTGAAGTTCCAGATGTACTTTTTGACTTGATGCTTGATAACCACTGCTTAGTTGTCATTGTGTATATGCTATACTATGCTGCATATTGCTGCAACTCGTACATACTTCGATTGAGCTTTTTCGAGTCTATACTTGTATTTGTATTGTTGTTGCATGACTTCATGAGGTATGGTTCGTGTATACTTGAAGTATGCACATTACATATATATTGGTTAGTAGCAGCATATATATAACTATATTCATCTGATCTGAGCATTTATGGTATGTAGCTTGTTGTTTACCTGCTGTTGGTCCTTATATGTCCACCGGTTTGCATTTTTGATTGTTCCACTTTAATCTGGTTGGACTATGCTTCACCACTGTTTTATATACGTTGGGTTCTGGTTGCAGTGATACTGCTGCATTCATATCCTCGCTATCCCATAGTTTTAAACTTGTTGAGCATATAGGTTTTACTGTGTTTCACTTGGAGCTTTATTTAACATATATTCATGTGTACATCCGATTTTGGCGAGGCTGTACACGCGAGCGTGTACTGCAGCCAAATCAGATTTGATGTTATAATTGATGTTTTCTATTGCTAGGATTGTTTTATGTTGCCAATTCAATATATTTTGAATCGTATTTTGATTTGGTTTAATTTGATGATTTTATTGTTAATTGCCGTTTAGGCTATTCTGCTGTTTTATAAATTATCTTCATTAATAATCCTTTCATCTATCTTCGTTGATAATTTGAGTTTGCTAAATTGTTGTTTAACACTATTACGTGTTATATTCACCGTTATCCGATTTTCTTGTTAAAGGATCGAATAGGTGAATTTATTTTGACTGTTGTCTAATTGTTAATTAATTATTACTGCTTCTGTGCATTAATAACTGAGTTTGAATTAGACTGACCCGTGTATTATTTTCTTTTGAATGTAATACTCAGGTCAGACCGAGTTATTACAGGTTGTAGATATCTTGCTTTGGATTGCTGCTAGAGCTATGAAGTCTTTTCATACCTTTTGGAGTAGTCGTTGTCGTAGTATAGGAAGATATGTATTCATGTATATTATATACGATAATGTACTTGTATATGTAACTTCCAGAGTCGACAGTTGTAGTTGTATCATATGTACTGTATCACATGTATCAACTGACATCAGTTATATATATATGAGACTTTTGTTATCTGTGTTCCGCATTTAGATTATCTGTGTTATTATTATATTTATTGTCCTAAATTATTATGAACCATCGTAGTTCATTTTATACTGGAATTGGGTATGTCGATGGGAGCTAATAAATAAGAGATGAAAAAAAAATACCATTCCTATCGAGGTAACCAATACTAGTGTAAGGCCTAACTACGGATGGCCGCTCCTATCTAGCCTTATTCTTCGTGATAACAGACAGTATTTCTTTTAATACTCTTTGTTATTGCGAGCATAGAGGTGGGGCGTCACACCCTCCAGAATCACAATCCTCTTGGTAGAGATACTTGATTTTTCGGGCTACAAGTTCACCCACTTGATTTTACGGGCAACAAGTTCACCCAAATGATTTCCCAAGGCTAAAATCACACCTTATCTCGCTTGATTGATTTTCAATGCCACAATCACACCTTTTCTTGCTTAATAGATTAAAAGAAGTCTATAACTCTAAATAGCACTGAGAACCTTGTTGAGATAGTGATAGAAAATCAAACTAGAAGTAATCGAGTTTGATTCAATGTTGATTTCGGCAGAGTAATGATAAGAATATGTATTAAGAAACGTGGAAGAAGAAGAGGAGTGAAAAACTAGAAAATCCGATATGAAATTCGTTGAAACTAACCCCTATTTATGGAAGAACAACAACCATGTCCATTCGTGAAGAGTTATGGCGAATAGACACTTCTTTTGAAATTTAAATTTTGAACTTAACTGACACTATGTCGACATGGTCACCATGAGTATGTCGACATCCCAAGGCAACTTTTGATGATTTGATTTTCTTTGAAATAACCTTTATCTTATATTAAAACTATTTTAAACTTTATAAATATATTTGACTATAGTTAAAATTCATAAGTAAATATAGAGAATAACATATATAGAATTTAACTATAATTTTATATTTAAATCTAAGTATAACTATTTAAAATTTAAATATATTATATTAAAAGATAGTTTAAAATCAGGAGTAATTTGACTTTGAAATTAAAGATGATTTTGAGGCTAAAATTATTTAAAATCAGGATAGAGATTTTTGAATCTTTTAAAAGGAAAGTTTTGAAATCATTTTGAAAGCAAGATGATTTTTGTAAAATCATTTGAATAAAAATTAGCGGATACAAAACAATGTTCCACTAGATTTTTCGTAGGTTCCATCCTACTTAGGGTTCCATCCATTTAACGGGCTCGAAGTGGATTCCATTCCACGAATAAATTGGATGTTAAGATGCCAGTGCTTTTCTAGGAGTTTTATGAAAATTACTAATTAAAATACTTATTCTTGAAGTCTTGAACTCTTGATAATCTTGATACTCATGAGTCTTCAATCTTGATATCTTGAATCCCTGTACTGTACAGTCTTCATTCTTGGTACCTGCATGGTTAAATCCTGCATATATATATATATATATATATATATATATATATATATATATATATATATATATATCTAAACTTATAACGTTAGTATTTATATTTTATAATATATTCTAAGGTTGTTGTCATCAAAACCATCATCTCATGGACTAACATTTCATACCTCAAAGCTATGTATACTAAATCCATAAAAGAACCCTTCAGATAGGATGTCATCTTCTTCTGGAAACCTTCCCTCATTCTCATCACAAACATCTCATTCTTCTTAAGAGGAGTATTGATCCACTCCGAGCCAAATCGCGATGGCTCATTAAATAATCTCATACTCCGACACTGACAAGTCGCCCTATTTAAGATCCCAGAAACTCCTATACATGCAGGTTTTTCCTACAGAATTCATGAACTGATCATTGAACACCTCCTTGAATCTAGCCCAAGAAAAATCATCTTCTGGAACATTCGCTGTAATGGAGTCCCACCTTGTTGCAGCTCCATCTTATAACTGCCAAGATGCTAAGAAATGCTTATGCTCATTTGAAATATCTAATACCTTGAAAAATTCTCGCAAGAACAAAGCCAAGCTTAGATTTCGACAATGGATTCCGCGCCTATGAACGGCTATCCTCCTAAATTTTTATAATCCTTGCACAGAGCTGCAAAGTTAACACAAGATTGTACTGGTGCTGCTTCTTCAACAATTCCAACTCTTTCAACATTCGAAGCTCAACCGTTAGTGGTCGTGGTGTTGCTAGCTCCTCTACCTCATCTTTCCCTATTGCATATTTTACTACTTGGATATAGTAAGACAACCTATAGAATACATTGAAGAGATAACCTTAAGTAAAAGAGGTACCAATCAAACATACCAAAGTTGATCTAACTAGCTTGAATATATATATAAACACACACACACACACGAATAAAAATTATACTTGCGCGCTCTCATATACTAAACTCATTCGAAAGTATTGCTAACTCTATCTCTAATGAGTTGACTCCAGCCAAGACCTAGGTGTTCGTTCAACCTAAGCTCGGATACCACAAAGAACGATCTACCTTTCTTACTCCTAAAGAAAACACTTAATACACCGATGATATTCGTATGCCGATGTGCGTGTGTGTGTATACATATAGTCAACATAAGATAATACATAGCGTCACTCCCAAATTGAATATCAGAGTTACACAAATACCTATTTCTACCGAAGACAGTTATAACTGTCTGTCCACACAATGCTGATACAAAATATGTACATACATAGTGGAAAATAAAGAAGATAATTAGATCTTATAGAAGCCACATGTTCCATGCTCCTCCAAAATGCATCCATAGAAACTGTACTACTTGGTTGTTCATACAAATTTGAGTACCCAAGAGTTTTAGGGAAAGAAAGAAAAAAAACTACGGTCGGACATGGATTTGGTTTGAGTAAAACTCCCAACAACTGAATTGTTATACTTGCAAAAACTCTTTAAAGTAAAGGTATCTCATAAGACTATGTCGCACATAAACATGAACGGGTTTTAGCTTACGATAACCAAACCATTATTACAGAAGATCCAGTGATATTATAATAATGTCCAACGTTTAAAGTAAATATTGAATCATAGCCGAAATTATTACATTGATTAAATTCCATCATAATATGTATATAACTAAATTCAAAAGCACTTATAGGAAAATGGATTCCATCAACGACCAGGCTATTAGGGTATAGCCTGTCACGGTAGACCTTTAGATAAAATGTACCAATGGCCTCATATGGAACCCCTAGATGACAAGACCAGCCTACCACTTACTAGATAGTAAAATATGTCACCATCTTGGTTGTGAACAAGAACCATACCTGGGTCACTAGCATACATAATCTAAGAATATCTATCTAGATCAAGTGATGACTATACCCTAATATGAGCATCCTACATAGCCTTGCAGCGTATCCTCTGTTTTAGTCATTCTCGGTTATGAGGCTTGTGGCTACATCAACCTTTCTTTAGCATTTCCCACTTGGAATGCTAACACTGCCCTCCGGACGATTATGCAATGCTAGCATTCATCCATACAAGTTGTTTAAGATATGAACAAATAGAAGGCACTACTTTTATCACATCCACTCTGGAATCTCCTACAGGATTAGTAGTAAGTAGCCCTTGCGCTTCAAATATCATTGTCTTCAATTCCATCATCTTTCAGATGTTTTTAATTTGAACTATTATGTTGGTTCAAAGTGTTTTTCAAATAAGTCATGCTATTTGATCCCTGTCTCTTTGAACCAACATTCAATAATTTTAAAAGGGTCAAGTTATCGATAGTGGACAAATTCACTATTTGGGGGTACATATAGATTAGCAAATGGAAAATAAGACATATATACTTATCCCCACTTTTTGGTTTCAAACAATATTATCCCTTGTCTAATAATAAAGTCAAACAGGTTAGAAACTAACCTTGACTCGACATACATTCTTACTTCTCGGTGTTGAGATGAGTTTCCATACCTTCGAAATTTGACGATAAGTATATGATGAAATATCTTCCAAATAATTAATTTATTATGACCCAATTATTGAAATTAATTCTCTTATATCCATCACAATTTCGATATTAAAACTTCTCTATCCCTCGCCTAGAAAATCAAGTTCTAGATCTCACAGATAGTGGAAAACCTACTCATCGGCTTTTAGTGCTAAATACAAGGTGACTTACTTTTAATAAAACGTACCAATGTTTAAGTATAATTTATTCATATTTGTTTGGCTACTTGATGGCACAGACAAAGAAATCCTTTGTATTTAAACTCTTCTTTGTAAAAAAATGTTGCTTTTAAATAATCCAATCCTTAAAAATAAAGTAATTAAAAATTAAAACCTTTATTAAATTAATTAAGAATATGTTTAACATTTATGAAATAATAACTAAATCTTAATTAAATTCTAACTTGATTAATAATTAAATAATAATTAAACCAAATTAAGTTATAATTAAACCTTACTAGATTAATAATTAATTAATAATCAAACCTGGCTTAATTAACAATCAATTAATAATCAAGCCTTACTTAAATAATAATTAATTAAGTAATTAACCTTACTTAAGTAATAATTAATTAAAAAACTAACCTTACCTAAATAATAATTAATTAAATAATTAACCTTTACGTAATTAACTAATTATAAGTATCTCACTTAATTAATAATTAGGTACTAATTACCTTTACTTAATCAATAATTAAGTACTAATTACCTTTACTTAATTAATTAATCAATCAACCAATCATTAAACCCTTCATTAATAAATAATAATTACCTTTTAATACTTATAATATGTTCGAAAAACACTTTTAGCTTACAAAAAATGTTTGTTTTACGAACTGTATCTATAGCGACCATTGCTATGCATACAATGACCCTACAACTTGTTTATATAAAAAATAGCCTTTAATCCTTTACCTTTTATATTTAAAATCACTTTATAGACTTATTATAAATTTTTTAGAAAACAAAAGTAAAATTTTTGGAAACTTTATTAAACATTATAAACCTTATGAACTTTTCTAGAAAACAGATAAGTAAACAAGTTTTAAAACGCAACGGATCTCAATGCCACAACATCGACAAAACCAAGGTCTATCTTTTATTTTATCCTACATCATCCATACATAAGCTCATACATTTAAACAAATATCGTAGCCAATATACAAAAACTAAAGATCGTTACTTTACACACCAATATTAAACTTTTCAACTTAAATTTTTAAGTCCATACAAATAATCACATACAAACAAATATACATGTAACACAAGCACATCACTTTCCAAAACTAATAAACTAGCAACAAATTTTAACAAAGATAATAAATTTGGAAAGTTTGCTTAAAAATGTGAGATTTACTCACCAAAATAAACCAAATCCAATAGCAAACTTCATAACGCTGCACACAAATATACTAAAATCAACCAAATCAACCAAAATGGGTCCGACTTTGGGCAGTGGAGGGCTTGGCCTAGGGTAGTTGTAACGACCCTGGATTTTGGCCCCGTTTATTTTAATAAACATTTAATATGATTAAGGATTTGAATTAATTAATTAATTAATGAAGGTTTAAGTTCATTTATTAAGTTTAATTAATGTAGATGATCAATGGATGGTTTGATAGGTTATTATTTAATAAAATTAACAAAATATAATTACTTCGTGAAATTAATCAAGATAATTACTTAAGGAGTAATTAATTTATTTAATGATGTAAATAATAAGGTAGATAATTACCGGTTGAGGTAAATCAAAAGTGATTAATATGTGTGGCTTAATAAATGATTAATTATTTAATGTAATTAAATTAGATTAGGGTAAATTGAAATGTAAATGAAAAATCTTTAATTTATATAATCAATGACGTAATAAAAGATTGATTTATTAAGATTAATAAATCAAAAATAAGTGACTTATGAGAAGTTAATATATAAGTAATTAAAGATTAATGTAACGAAAACAGTTAACTAGTTCATGAAGAAATTAAGATTTCTTCTCGTTTTGGTTAAGAATAATTAACATGGTGAAGTTAATTAAAGATAGATGCTTGAATGAAATTGATGGATAATTAATCCAGGTTGATTAATTCAGATGAATATTGAAGGGATGATTGAATTATTTGACTTGAAATTAATTTATTGACAAGTAAAGAAATCTAAGTGATTGAGGTTAGAAATTCAATTAGAATTAATTGAATTAATTTGGAAGTGACCAAATTTGTTGTGGATGATTGGATGGTATTGGAAGCTTTGAATGGGTTGATATCTGTGATATGAAATGTTGTGTATTTCATTTAGAAAACTTGGGTTAGGATGACATGAGACTCGAAGAGGCCGTGATCGGGTATTAGGAAATACCCGAAACCACTTCGAATTTTTATAGATTGGTATGTAAAATCTATATGCTGGAGTGAAGTGATTTGGAGGAATTGGACTATTTTAAATCTAAATCTTGGGTATTTAGAAACTTATATGTGAAATAAGTGATGTCTAAAATAAATTGTGGCTTTGTGAATTGATATGAGTTACCCGGGTTTTATATAAGTTGTATGCTTTGTATTCCATGTTAGATGGGTTTACTCACGCTGGTTTCCAGCCTGACCCGGGTGTTATTTTGGTGTAATGCTCGGGTCAGACCGAGTATTACAGATTTTCAAGTAGGTACGTTCTGGAACTCCGGAGGCGACCTGGATGGCAAGAACGCATAGAATATTTCCGCTGTAATTATATATTGTATATCTGAGACATGTTGATTTGTATATGTCCAGTGTTGAATATATGTGTAAC
This sequence comes from Allium cepa, assembly GCA_030765085.1. Taxonomy (NCBI): domain Eukaryota; kingdom Viridiplantae; phylum Streptophyta; class Magnoliopsida; order Asparagales; family Amaryllidaceae; genus Allium; species Allium cepa. The sequence continues at coordinate 51,966,586 of CM060930.1, read as the reverse complement.
TCTGATGTATTTAAATGTAACCGATAGATATAGTATTCTTCTGTAAACTGTTGTTGTTTATTATTAAATTTTATTCGCTGAGAATGTGAGATGTTTGGTGTTTCTGTTCTTCTTCTTCTACTTCTTTCTTCTTTTTCATAACTATCTGGAATTCTCAGGATGAAAATTTCAGGTCGTTACATTGGTATCAGAGCACTAGGTTGAGTGAATACCTAGGCTTTCGAGTGATTTCTTTCTTGAGAGAGCGTATTTGTAATTTTGATATATATATATATATATATATATATATATATATATTTCAACCTATTTGTTGGGTTACCTGTTTGGGTTTTCCAATATAAGTTATAAAGGTAGATAGGTAGTGGTGTGTGTAACACGACTACCAATGGTTGAAGTTTTGAATGTTTGAGGTTGGAAGTATATCTGTCGAGACTGTAGACCTATTACCATCTCGAGTGATCTTTGGGTGGTGTAAGAATTTCATCGACCTCTGAAGGAAATCTGTTAAGGTTCGTAGATCATCTTTGAGTGTAAGTTTGGATGAGCTAGAGTTTGGATCTGTGATGGACAGAAGCAAGTCATGATATTTTGATATCTCAGGATCTAGTAACTGTATGATGAGACACAGTGACTATGGATGTCTCCGAAGATGTTTCTTTGGAACAAGTTAAGGAAGTGTGACTGCTTCGGTGTTGTGGCTAAGCTCAGTAGGGTGTTTTTGTTTGGTTTGAGGTCCGAGTTTCTCGAAGAGCTTTGGATAGGAAATCTTTGGCATCTGGGTCAGCAGTACAACTCGGAGTCTTTTGTGTGCCATCGAGAAGATTTCCTGGTTAGCAATTTTTCTTGAGGTAATTTCAAAAGTAGCTGAGTGGTTCCATTACTTGGATGGATTGGCTTGATGAGTATAGGCTGTTTTGAATTGTGGTGAGAAAACAGTTTCGTTGGAAACTGATTTGGGTGGAATTGCCAGAGTGTCGTGTGATAATTATGGAATTCACTTGAGTAGTCTTTTACATGGAGTTGAGACTTCTTAAGAGGAGATTGAAGACATCGATGTGGTCCAAGATTTCCCTGATGTTTTCAAGGAAGTCAAGTGTCTGCCTCCGCATCGAGGGATAGAGTTTTGCATTGATTTGATTCCAGAAGCAGTGCCAGTGATTCAGCTTGGTAGGAGAATGGTTCCTAGAGAGAGAGGAGTTAGTTAAGCAGACTCAGGATTTTATGGAGAAGGGGTTGATTAGGCCCATTTTTTCTCGTTGGGGTTCTGCTGCGGTGTTAGTCACTAAATCGGATGGATCGCGAAGATTCTGTGTGGATTTATGAGAACTGTAATAGGTTTGTTCTGGTATTCATCGATGATATTCTGGTCTTTTCTAAGTCGGAAGGAGAGCACAAACAACATTTGAGGGTAGTGTTGGAGACACTGTGGAGGCATGTTTTGAAGGCAAAGTTCTCTGAGTGCCATTTTTTGGAAATCGGTAGTTATAATTGTGGGGCGCATTGTTTCTGGTGAAGGTATCTCTGTAGATCCAACGAAGGTCGAGATTATTCGGGAATGGAAGCAACCGAAGTCACCGACGGAAGTTCGCATTTTTCTGGGATTAGCTGTCTACTATAGGAAGTTTATCAAGGATTATTTCAAAATTTCTTCGCATCTGACCAAGTTGACAAGGAAAGTAGCTAATTCAAATGGACACCCAATGTGAAGAAGCTTTTCAAGAGTTGAAGACGAGGCTAACCAGTGCACCAGTGCTTGCTATTCTGGATGAGAAGAGCAAATTTGGAGATTTATACAGATGTTGTATAATTGGATTGGAGGCAGTGTTGATGCAGAATCAAAGAGTTATTGTGTATACGAGTTGGCAATTGAAGCCACATAAAAGGGAATTATGCTACGCATGATCTTGAGTTGTTAGCCATTGTTTTTGTTTTGAAGATTTGGAGACATTATCTCTTGGGAGAGAAGTTTGAGTTATTAACGGACCACAAACCATTGAAATATCTTTTCTCTCAAAAGGATCTTAATCAGAGGCAGCAGCGATGGGTTGAGTTTTGATATCATATGATTTGGATATTCTGTATACCCTGGGAAAGGCGAATGTCGTAGCTAATGCTCTTAGCTGGAATGCAGTGTTGTCGCTTTTGGATGTTGTTCCATCTCTCCTGGAAAGAATCATTAGTAAGAAAATGGAGAACAGATCTTTGAGGAACTGATTCTTGGAACTAAGAATGGACGATATTCAGATTTCAAGGTGGACGATCAAGGTGATTTGAGGATTAATGGTCATTTGTGTGTGCCCAGTATAATTGGATTGAGGCAAGAAGTCTTAGATGAGTGTCATCGCTCTAGACTGAATATTCATCCAAGAATTTTTTGGTGGCCGAGCATGAAGAAGGATGTAGTTGCTTTCGTTAATAGTTCTGCTATCCGTCAGCAAGTGAAAGGAGATCAGCAGAAGTCAGCCGGTTTGTTGCAGTCTTTGGAAGTCCCAGAATGGAAATGGGAAATGATTTCAATGGATTTCATTGACGGTTTGCTTGGAACCAAGGAAGGAAACGATGGTATATGGTTTATTGTGGATCGTTTAACTGAAAGTGCCCATTTTATACCAGTTAAAGCATCTTGTACTGCAGTTTCTCTGGCAGAGATTTCCTTGAGGAAGATAGTCAGATTTGCATGGTATTCCTGTCAGCATAGTAAGTGATCGTGATCCTATTTTCACCAACAAATTTTGGGAGGCTCTGTACTCAGTTATGGGAACAAGTTTGAAATGGAGTATAACTTATCATCCTCAAACCGACGGACAGACGAAGAAACTGAATCATATTCTAGAGGATTTGCCGCAAGCTTGTGTTTTGGATTTTGGTGGATTGTGGAAGATCGTGTAGATCCCCATCCTGTTGGATAGAATCGAAAGATTGTCTTGTGTTTGAGCCAGATTTGATTCGTGTAGCTTCTGCTAAAGTTAAGCTTATTAAGGAAGAATGAGAACTGCTCTGGGCCGACAGGAGACAATTGGAATTTGAGATTAGTGATTTTTTTTGTTAAAGTTTCCCGATTAAAGGTGCTATTAGATTTGGGGAAGACGGGAAAATTTGCCGGAATATTTTGGTCCATTTCGGATATTGGAAAGAATTGGAGCGGTAGTTTACAGAAATAGATTGCTTGAACGGATGTCTGGAATTCATAGGGTATTCCATATATCCCATCTAAGGAAATTTGTTCATGATTCATCATTAGTTGTAGAACCACCAGTACAACAAGATTTGGAATTCGAATCGAATTTGACTATGGTCAGGAATCCAGTTTGGGTTGTTGATCAAGACGAGAGGCAACTTAGCAGTAAGGTAGTGAAGTTTGTCATAGTGCAGTGGAATGAGGATCCCAGAGATTGTACATGAGAAACTCTGGATAGTTTTAGGAAAGCTTATCCGGATTTGTGTCCGAATAGCTAGTGATGTTTGTTAGGATAGACTGTTTAGTTGTTTGCTAGTGTATGAATGATATGTATGTTTGAATGGTTAGTATAACAACTTTGAGTTATCTTTGTTTTAAATTTCGGGGACGAAATTCTTTTAAGGGGGAAGGAATGTAACGACCCTGGATTTTGGCTCTATTTATTTTAATATTTAATTAAATGAAATGTGAACTGATCATATTGAAATGAATATGATTTTGGAAATATTGCCATTTGTTTATATTGGTATTTTGAAAGAAAATGAAATTTGAAAATTTAAAATAAAATATCTCAATAATATTTATAATAAAATTTGTCATATATAATTAAATTAAAATTCTTTACTTTGTTTACATCTGATAAATATACATATGAATAATAATGTTTGAAATTTAAAATAAATCTCTTTATAATGTTTATCTTATACCATTAAATTAAAATACTTTCTTTTGTTAACATTTGATAAAAATATCTATAGATGATAATGTTTAAAATTAAAATCTAATTCTTGCAATATAAATATAAATGAAAAATATAAGTCAATCTTATGTATATAATTTAAATAAAATACAAAAGGAAATGAATATAAAAATAAGTATAAATGTAAGTAATTTTATATTGTACATAATTTAAATATTGTTAGCTAAAATACAAATACAAATAAATATAAGTATAAATGTTGATAGTTAAAATACAAATAGGAAATAAAAATAAAAATGTAACTACAAACAAGAAATAAAGTGAAATATAAAATACAGAATAAAATTTAAGAACAAAGTGTAGAATAAAATGAAACTGGACCAGAGTTAAGTAAACCTGACACATATTTGTATAAACTATTCAAATTAGAAGTATTAAGTCAAACATATGTATGGAAACTGATTTAGAAACAAGACAAATGTTTATACACTAAAAATCTTGATCTATAAGTCAAGTCTTCCTGCAAATGTTATGCACAAATAAAAATAACAACACAACAAATCTTCATACAGTAGCTATGTCTTTTTGCAATGTATATGTCTGCATTCAAATATTCATCTACAGCAAAACATAATTATACTATGTAAGCATATTAAGTAACAAAGCATGTACTTGCTATCAACCCAGCCAATGCTTTGTTCAAAAGCAAATTTTTACAAATCTTTTTTTGCAGAAGAAAAATCTATTCATATAAAACAAAAATGAGAAACAGACTAACTAGTTACTACCTTCCTTAAGCTTCCTGTTCTTCTCTTATATATATATATATATATATATATATATATATATATATATATCATGTCCATCTCTTTTGTTTAGTTCGTTTAGTAAACTAGTGAAAAGTATAGTAAACATCTTCATTTCTTAAGGCTTAAGCTCCTTTTCAATTCAACAAAGACAAAACAGAAATTCAAGACAGTTTCAGCTACAAGTTGCAAGAGAAAATAAGAAGTGCTTCTTTCTGTTTAAAGGAATTTCTATGAGTAAACATAAATTTTAAAAATTTAAAGTTAATTAAAACAGTTCAATCTTCATTTATAAACTGGTTTGTATATGCTTCAGTTTGCATATGATTTGTGATGCTCTGTGTTCTCTGAAATTTGGTACAGGTTTCATATTTGGATCAAAACTCAAGTTATTCTTATTTAAATCATTTATAAACTTTGATTTCTCAACAAACAAGATGCTAAACTTAAAATAAAGATTTTTAAAGGTTGATTTAAATCATCTTCATCAAACACATCAATGTAATATTGATGTACAGGTAATTAAGTAATAATTGATAATATTCGATTGTTGTAAAATATAGATTCAAGATTATATATTGAATTCATACCGCAAGATGTGATTTTTAAAACAAAAATCAAGATTTATAGAATAATATTCAAAGAGCAGTTTGGAGTTGAACTAAAGTTGCATTTCTTCCTATTTCAAGTGATCGATTCAATTTTAATTGATGAAACTTGAATTGAAGCTTATCCATCCATGATCCCGGGAAAAATGCAAAAAAATTATCTATTGTGTGAATTAGGAGAACGAGGTCATCTTAGGGTTTTTGCTGAGTTTTTGCGCTTGTCGGTTAATAGGGCGTGTTCATCTTCGTTGCGCGATCGAGCTGTACGAATCGATGGTGGTTGGTGGATTATCAAGTTGTCATCGTGTGGGAAAGGGTTAGGGTGCTGCAGGTGGCTGGAGCGGCGGCGGCGTGACGTTTTGTCGAAGAGGTGAGTTACAGGTTTCGTGCTGAAGGTTTTTTTTTTGAATTCGAATTTTTATGGGTGGATTGGGTTTGAAATTTGATCTTGGTGTGATTTGCGACTTGCTTGGATGGTTGGCGTTCGCTGGTGACGAGTCGTGCCGCCATGCACGTGTACGGCGTGGAGGCGGTGAGTGGTGTCAGTTTTCGTCGTGGCCATCTTACTCGAGTCGTGCTCGAGCGAAAATGGAGGAAGCTTCGAGTTTGTGTTCTAGTATCCTGTGCATAAGTTTTCTTCCTAATGCTAATTTACTTCGTTAAAAACTTAAACTAATTACTGGAAATAAAAAATTAAAAAGAAGAGGAAGAAGAAGATGTTTCAGGGCATGACACGGGAAAAGGGAGGGGTAACTCGGAGTCACACTCGAGTAAACGCAGGTGTGTCTCAGGTTTCCTTTAAAAACTGCAGTATTGCATTAGTGTTATAGTTAAGTAAAATTTTGGTTCCCACAAATTTTTTTAAGCACTGTGAACACAACAAATGTTTAACAAGTTTAAGTTAAGATTTTGATTCAAGTTATGATGAATTTAGTTAATACGTAACGATGTTTTAAAACACTTAATTATTATTTTAATTAAGCAATTAATCTAAGTTAAGTACAAGTTAATTAACATTTAAGTTGCGTAGTTAATAATAGATTGATTTTCAAGTTAAAGAATTTTTTAAATGTTAATTAAGACGAATAATTAATATTAATTAATTATTTTCGGAAAGTAATTGAGAGTAATTATTTTATAATCATAATTAGAGATCGATTAATAATTTAGAAATAAGGTAAATTTGTAATTAACTACTTAAGTTAATTAATAAATGAATTAATAGTTAATCAAGTAATTTTAATTAAGAATTAACAAATGATTAAGTAAGTAATTAGCAGTTAATAAATGGAAAATTAAGTTTTATAAATAATTAAGGTCATTAATTAATGAATAAGGAATAGTTAATTAAGTAATTAAAGTTAAATAACTTGATTAAGAAGTAATTAATTAAATAGTGTGAAATAAAATAATTAATTAATTAAATAAATAATTAAGACTTAATAATTGATTAAGAATTAATTAATTAAATAAATAATTTGGAAAGAAATAAGTAATTAACTGTTAATTAATGATTAATTAAACAAGGTTAAGTAATTAATTCTCAGGTAATTAAATTAAATTGAATTGATTACTATGAGAATCAAGATGATTGCTTATAGATTGTTGTATATGTAGAACATCTGATTTGTGATATTTAATTGATGATATTCTGTGATGTTCTGTGATATGTTGTGATATATCTATAATGATTGTGTATGATTTATCTGTGATAAATGTTATGTGAATTCAGTTGTTGAATTTAAATTATTTAAATTGGTTAAGTTAATTAGACAACTTGTCCTTTAAAATGGCGTTTGGATTTCGATGAGACTGGGATTGGGTATCAATTTGATATTCCGAAAACCACATCGATCCAAATTAAACGATAGGTCGTGAATTCTCAGGTGGAGATCGAGATGGTGTTTTCAGAATGCAAGGGTTATCGTCGTTGACTCTGAGGGTGATTCCAAAATGAGTGTGACGAGATAATGCCTTCGGTTTTGTTCGAACCCGAAACGAACTTGTATGGATTGAATGCTTTCAGCACATCGTCAGGCGGACGATGAGCATTCTAAGTGATATGTCCTGTAAAGGTAATCGCAGCCTCAAGCCTCATCAACCGGGAATGGCTAAAACAGGAGAGGTGCAGCAAGGTTAGGTGGGTCATGCCCAAGTAGGACGAGATATACCCCTGTTTAGATGTCCCTTTTTATTTCGGCTGTGTGGGCGGTTGCTAGCTACAACCGTGGGGTTATCTTGTTCGGGACTGTTCAGTAAGGAATGGTTCCGGCCTTGTGTTGCAGGGGAGTTAGGGTGGCTCCTCGGTACCGTGATCTAGGCCATGTACTGTGACGGGCGGTACCCCAGTAGCCATGCCATTGTATGGAATCCAATCTCAAATATGCGCCGTACGTTTTGATTGTGCCCAACTATGTTGAAATATGAGATGTAAGCATTTCAGCTATTTCTGTATTTTACTTGAAAACCCTAGACACTATTATAATATCACTGGATTTCCTATGAAATGTTTTGGTTAGCGTAAGGTAAAAACTTACCCGTATTTATTTGTGGGAAGTCTTACGTGATACCTTTATTTTCAAATGTTTTTCAAAGTTAAACAACTTAAACCGTTTACTCATACCAGACCCATGTCTGACCCGGAGTTTATATTTTTTTTCATGAACTCTTGGATACTCAAATTTTTATGAGTAGCCAAGTGATAGGTTTTGGACTTTGATTTCTGGAGGAGCTTGGGGCAGGAGTTCCAGACGTATGTAGATATCTATCGAGTTCCGCTGTGTTAGTTAACGTATGATGTATCTCTGATGGATGTATTGACAGATGTATATATGACTATCATGCATTGATATTGTATAACTCTGATATATGTAAAACTATGTAAAAGTTATGTGATATATTATATTTTGTTCCGTTCCGCTGTGAGATTCTGATGTTGTTGTTCTTTCTTTTCTATTCTTTTCTATTTCTATCCCTTTCTTTCTTAATGATGATACGTCTTTCTATTTTAATTGACAGAATCATAAATAAGAAAACGGAGGATAGATCTTTGAGGAACTGATTCTTGGAACTAAGAATGGTCGGTATTTAGATTTCAAGGTGGATGATCAAGGTGTTTTGAGGATTAGTGGTCGTTTGTTTGTACCTAATACAGATGGATTGAGGCAAGAAGTTTTAGCTGAGTGTCATCGCTCCTGACTGAATATTCACCCAGGAATCTAAGAGATGTATAAAGATATGAGAAGAATTTTCTGGTGGCCGAGCATGAAGAGGGATGTAGCTTCTTTCGTTTATAGTTGTGCTTTCTATCAGCAAGTTAAGGAGATCAATAGAAGTTGTCCAGATTGTTGCAACCTTTGGAAATCCCAGAATGGTAATAGGAGATGATTTCATCGACGGTTTTCCTAGAACCAAGAAAGGAAACTATGGTATATGGGTTATTGTTGATCGTTTAACTAAGAGTGCTCATTTTATACTGGTTAAGGCAACTCGTACTGTAGTTTCTCGGGCAGAGATTTTCTTGAGGAAGATAGTTAGATTGCATGGTGTTCCTGTTAGCATAGTAAGTGATCATCCTATTTTCACTAGCGAATTCTAGGAGGCTCTACAATCAACTAAGGGAACAGGTTTGAGATTAAGTATAACCTATTATCCTCAGACAGACGGAGAGACTGAACCGTATTCTAGAAGGGATGCTGCGAGCTTGTGTTTTGATTCTTGGGAAGACCATCTTCATTTAGTAGGACTCTCCTATAATAATAGTTACCAAGCAAGTATTAAGATGGCTCCTTATGAAGCTCTGTTTGGAAGACCGTGTAGATTCCCATCCTGTTGGATAGAATCAAAAGATCGTCTTGTGCTTGGATCGGATTTGATTCGAGAAGTTTCTGCTAAGGTTGAGCTTTTCAGGAAAGGATGAGAGTCGTTTAGGACCTTCAGAAGAAGTACGTAGATAAGAGAAGGAGACAACTGAAATTTGAGATTGGTGATTTTGTTTTCGTCAAGTTTCCCGATTAAAGGAGCTGTAAGATTCGGAAAGAGAGGGAAAACTTGGCCGAGATATATTGGATCATTTCGGGTATTGGAAAAGAGTTGGTGATGTAGCTTACAGAGTTGAATTGCCAGAACGGATGTCTGGAATTCATAATGTATTCCATATATCCCATTTAAGGAAATTTGTTTATGATCCATCATTAGTTATAGAACCTGTAGTTCAGGAAGATTTGGAAGTCGAGTTGAATTTGACTGTGGTCAGGAATCCAGTTTGGATTGTTGTCAAGACGAGAAGCAACTCAGAAGTAAGGTAGTGAAGCCTGTCAAAGTGCAATGGAGCGAGGATCCCAGAAATTGCACCTAGGAAACTCGGGATAGTTTTAGGAAAGCTTATTCAGATTTGTGTCCGAATAGCTAATGATGTTTGTTAGGATAGAATGTTTGGTTGTTTGCTAATGTGTGAATGTTATGTATGTTTGAATGGTTGGTATAACAGCTTTTAAATTATCTTTGTTTTAGATTTCGGGGACGAAATTCTTTTAAGGATGGAGGAATGTAACGACCCTGGATTTTGGCCCCGTTTATTTTAATAAATATTTAATCTGATTAAATGAAAAGTAAACTGATCATATTAAAATGAATATGATTTTGGAATAATTGCCATTTTTTATGATGGATTTGTATTTTAAAAAGGAAATTAGATTTTGGAAATTTAAAATAGATATCTCAATAATATTTATAATAAAAATCTATCTTATATAATTTAATTAAAATACTTTACTTTGTTTACATTTGGTGTAAATATACATATAGATGATAATGTTTGAAAATTTAAAATAAAGTCTCTTAATAATATTTATAATAAAATTGTCTTATATAATTGAATTAAATTACTTTGTCTTGTTATCATTTGATAAAAATATATATGGATGATAATGTTTAAAATAAAAATCTAATTTTATCAATATAAAAGTAGGTATAAAAATAAGTCTAACATATGAATATAACTTAATTATTGATAAAATACAGATAGGAATGAATATAAATAAACCATATTGAATATAACTTAAATATTGTTAGTTAGAAATGAAAATAAAAGAAAAACAAGGATTAAATAATTTTGTTATACATACAACATAACTTTAAAATTTGTAAAACAAAGCATAAAAATAACAAAAACAACTCACCTTCACTCTCAAGAACAAGTGTGCCTGCAAAGCATAAAATAAACCTGACACATATGTATGTACATTATTCAAGCTAGAAAATAACAATACAACATATCTTCATACTCATGCCTACCTGCAAAGTGTTAGGTAACAAAACATTATTTATAAATAAATAGCTTCATATACAAGCCATAGGTTAACTGCAAAGTGAACAATTTTATACAAATATCTATATGTACAGCAAGTCACAATTATAACAAGTAAACTAATTAAGAAACAAAGCATGTACTTGCTATCATCTCAACCCATATTTTTTTCATTTGAAATACTAATGAAAATCTGTTTAAAATAGAACAAAGTTAAGAAAACAACTTGACCAGTTAAAGCCTTCCTTTAACACCCTATTATCTTTTATATATATGAATACATCTTCTATTTAGTTCGTTCAAAAAATTTGCTAACCTGTGAAAAACAAAAACAAGAAAAGAAACTTAGTTAACTAGTAAAAATGAAAGAAACATGAAAGAAAATCAAATTGAATTCAAGAGCTAAAAACAGAGTTCGGGGTAGATTCAGAGGCAGTTCAACTACAAATTCAAAGAAAACTGGAGTGTATTTTCTGTTCAAAAGAAATAGCAAGTGAGTAAACATGAAATTTAAAGCTTCAAGTTTAAATTTAAATCAGTCCAAGATTTATTTATAATCTGGTTCATATGTGTATTGATCTTGATTATGATTCTGTGTTGCCATATCTTCCTTGTTAAATTGTTACAGGGTGAATATATTCCTTTAAAAACTCAAATTATTGTCTGTTAATAATTGTTAGGTTTAATTTTTCAATCACACCTAAGGTTTAAACTTAGATTAAGTTTTTTTGAAACTGTTTAAACCATCTTTGGGAAAGTATACTACTGTAAAACTGTTTTACAGGTAATCAAGGAATATATTGATAAATTCAACCGCTATAAAAATCTAATTCAAGTTTATAACTTGAAAACTTAGTGAGATTTATGATTTTTAACATGAAAATGAAGATTTTTAAATTGGTATTTGATGAGCGGTTCATATGTGAATAAAAAACTGCATTTTTACCAATTTCAGGAAATTGAATCAATTGAAAGAGTTGAAATTTGAATTGAAGCAAGTTTAAGCCTTCATGATTTCATGAAAATTATCAGAAATTTTTTATATTGCGCGAGATTTTGATACGAGATCATAATAGGGTTTAGTTAGAGTTTTTGGGTCGTGTCTGTTAGGTGTCGAGTTCGTCATCATAACGCGACCGAGTTGCACTAAATTATGGTGGAGGGTTGCTTGGTGGGTTGTCGAGGCGTGGCCGAAGTTTGAACACCTCCGGTGGTACGTGTGGTGGTGACGAGGGTCTTTGACGTTTTTGTTGAGTTTCAGTTTCGTGCTGTTAGACGAAATTTCAATTTGATTTTTTTTGAGACAATCTGAGTTTTGAATTCGAGCTTGGGAACAATATGCGTCTTGCTATCGATGTTGGTGATTGCCGGAGATGAGAGTCGACGCCGTGCACGTGTACGACACGAAGATTGTGTCAGTGTCGTTGATCAGAGATAATCGTGAGTCAATGCTCGGGTTTGCTAGATGTTTGCTTCGGGTTTAGTTCGTGTGCGCACGTAGGATCCTGATGTTTTGATTGTACTGCAGTTTTAAACTTTATCTTACTAAAAAAAGAGGAGAGGGAGAAGAAGAGGATGTGTACAGGGAGATGGCTTGGGGAAGATGGGTGTTTGACGCGAAGTGTTGCACGAGTTTTTATAGGGTGGTCTCGGGTTTCTTTAATACTGCAGTTTTTAATAAAATGAAGTTAAACAAACTTGTGTTTTATCAGGATTTAAGCATGGTAAAATTTAATAAATGTTCAACAAAACTTAAGTTAAACTTTATACAAGTTTAATTGTTTAGTTAATGAATAACAAGATTTAAACTCTTAACTAATATTTTAATTAAGTAATTAATTTAAGTATAAAATTTAATTAACGGTAAAGTTGTAGTTAATGATAATTTGATTTTCAAAAGTTTAAAGCGGAGCTTTAAGATGTTAATTAAATTGAATAGTAATTTATTAATTATTTTAGAAAGCAATTAAAAATAATTACATTATAATTGTAATTAGAGTTTGAATTAATCAATGCTTAAGTAATAAATAAATTTATAATCAACTACTTAAAGTTGATTGATTAATGATTAGTAGTTAAGTAATAAAGTAATCTAATTACGAATCAATAATTAATTAATTAAGTCATTAATAATTAATCAATGGAAAATTAAATTTATTAATTAATAATTAATGTTATTAATTAATGACTAAGAGTAATTAACTAAGTAATTAAGATATAATTATTAATTAAAAAATTATTTATTAATTAAATAATTGGAAAATAAATATGTAATTAATTGATAATTAATTAATGATTAATTAAACATGGTTAAGTGATTAACTCCCAAGTAATTAATTCTAAATTGAATTAATTACAATAAGAATCAAAGGTGATTGCTTATGAATGTTCTGCACGTAGAATATCTGATTTGTGATAATTACTTGGTGATATTCTATGATGTTCTATGATATGCTCTGATATATCCATGATGATTGTGTATGATTTACCTGTGATAATTGCTCTGTGAATTAAATCATTGAATAAACTGTTTAAGTTAATTAGACAACTTGGCCTTTAAAATGGCGTTTGGATTTCGATGAGACCGGGATCGGGTGTCATTTATGATTATCCGAAAACCACATCGATCCAAATTAAACGATAGGTCGTGAAATCTCAAGTGGAGATCGAGATGGTGTTTTCAGAATGTAAGGGTTATCGTCGTTGACTCTAAGGGTGATTCCAAAATGAGTGTAACGAGATAATGCCTACGGTTTCGTTCGAACCTGGAACGAACTTGTATGGAGTGAATGCTTTCAGTACATCGTCAGGCGGACGATGAGCATTCTAAGAGATATGTTCTGTAAAGGTAATCGCAGCCTCAAGCCTCATCAACCGGGAATGGCTAAAACAGGAGAGGTGCAGCAAGGTTAGGTGGGTCATGCCCAAGAAGGACAATATATACCCCTGTCTAGATGTCCCTTTTTATTTCTGCTGTGTGGGGCGGTTGATTGCAACAACTGCCGGGGTTATCTTGTTCTGGACTGCTCAGTAAGGAATGGTTCCGGCCTTGTGTTGTAGGGGGTCGGGAGTGATCCTCGGTATGGTGATCTAGGCCTCGTACTGTAACGGGCGGTACCCAAGTAGCCCTGCCATTGTTGGAAATCCATTTTCCCTACGAGACCCTACAGTTTTGATTTGTATTACCCACTTTCGTGGCTAGTAGCTGGAATTTAATGATTGTAACAATTTCGGCAATTTTCTATTTACTTGAAAACCCTAGACACTATAATAATATCACTAGATTTCCTATAAAATGTTTTGGTTAGCGTAAGGTAAAAACTTACCCGTATTTATTTTGTGAGGAGCCTTACGTGATACCTTTATTTTTAAATGTTTTTCAAAGTTAAACAATTTTAACCGCTTACTCATACCAGATCCATGTCTGACTCGGAGTTTATATTTTGTTTTTCATAAACTCTTGGGTACTCAAATTTTTATGAGTAGCCAAGTGATAGGTTTTGGATTGTCGAGTTTTCTGGAGGAGCTTGGAGCAGGAGTTCCAAAGGTATGTAGATATCTATCTAGTTCCTCTGTGTTAGTTAGTGTATGTTGTATCTCTGACGTATATAGTGACAAATGTATGTATGACTGTCAGGTGTATTGATATGGTATAACTCTGATATGTAAAACTATGTAATAATTATGTGATATATTATATTTTGTTCCATTTTGCTGTGAGATTCTGATGTTGTTGTTTCTTTCTTTCTATTCTTTTCTATTTCTATCCCTTTCTTTCTTAATGATGATACGTCTTTCTGGTAGTAGACGGGCGGGTTGTCACAGTAGTGGAGAGAGTTTAGGCTTTTTTTGCAAATTAGAAGGAATAGAGAAGAAAAGAAGAGTTTTAAAATAGTTATAAGGATTTAAAGTATAAAAAAGAATATTTTTAACTTGAAATTCTGAGGGAAGCCATGGAAAAAATTGAAAGCTTTAAAAGGAAGAAACGAAGTTTCGAGTATGAATGAGTGAAATGAAAAAAAGAAGGGGGAAAAAAGAAAATTGTTTTTTAAATGAAATAAGAGAACTACCCTTTCGCCCTTTGGTCTCCTACCCTCCAAAATCAAGTGCCAAATTACTTCCTCTCCTACCTTGTTGCTCATGTTACTCGTCAAGCCCCTCTTTATCCATCACTTTACCACTTTTCTATGTACTATGATGTCTTATATAATGTGACATTGCCATTTTCATTTTATTAATTTTTTTCTTTAAGTTTTTGAAAAAAAAGTCACATCTTATGTTATTTACTTAAGTAAATAAAACTTTACCCTGTATATTTTAACCATACATATGTTGTTAGTATAAATGTGTGTATATGTATACTAGAGTGTACGCAACATTTTCCAATACTTTTGAATGATGAAAAGTCAAAAAGTTGGGAAACGATGTTCGGTCACATTTTTTTATTTTTCTTCGAACTAAAATATTTTTTAACCAACTTCCAAAACAACTTCACAATCACTAGTTATTATTTAAAATGGTTTTATTTAAGCTATAAAATCCATTAATTAATTATTTAAACATATATTAAATATTTATATTTAAAGTGACTAAATTCTGGATCGGTACAATTTGTTTCCTTAAGATGTGAAATCTACCTTGAAGCACTCGAAGTGCAAATTCAACATCTTTTCTTAAACTCTCTTGCTATATGGTAAAATTTTCTTCCTTTGCATTACTTGGTTCTTTGAACACTTGCATAAATATTTTTCTTTTTGGACAAATTCCATCTACAAGATAATAACCAATGTAATGATCATATTATCCTATTTTGTAATTGCATAGGGGTGTTAAGTCGTTGGATATACCGTTAATAAAAATGATGTCATAGGATGTCAATATCGCTAAGGGAACCTAGTATTTCGAAAATAGCATGTCATATATATAAATTAAAAGAAGCAACTACTTCTAATACTAGAGTTGCATTTTTACAATGATCTTTATACTGTCCTTGCAAAGTAATTAGATAGTTTTTTCACCTCCAATGCATACAATCTAGGCTACCTAACATACGAGGAAATCCACATTGAACTCCCATTGCCAATAATATTTCAATTTCATAAGGGGTAGGGAACCTTAGATATTCTTCAGCAAAGTATAAAACTATAGTCTTGCAAATTTCTTTCAAACATAAGACTGTCTTTGAGCTCCAATCCTAACCTTATCATCCTGTGAATCACTAAAAGTTCCATAAGATATAATGTGGAGTGCCACCATAATCTTGTATAGTGGGGAAACTCCTAGTTCATTGATTTCGTTTGCTCTATACGTGAAAATATGTTTAGTTTGGTTAATTTTCGAGAAATCGATTAAAGTCAGTCTTTGACATATAGAATATTAGGAAGAAATCAATATGGTCGTACTTAGAGTTTTCAAAAAACTATTCTTTAGTTATTTGATTGTGGGTAGAACCATAGTCTTTCTCTTTCTGTAAGTACCTCCTTCCCGAAATGCTACCCTCTTAGGTTATAACTAAACTTTCACCATTTTCAAGCACTATTAAATCTAATTCTTCACTAGTAGACATGTTTTATTGAATAATGCATCGTTTGATAAAGTCATTCTTAGATGAAAATGATGAAGAAGAAAATGAGAAGCGAAACATTCTTTTTAGGTTATTCATTTAATGTAGAAGATAAGTGATAATGAATTAAGAAGAGTGAATGAGAACGCTAATATGAGCCTTCTTTATATGGTGAATTCACATAAAGAGAGAGTATGTTGGATGATTTCCATGTGTCATAATTGAGTGGTTGGTGGATTTATCTTATGGATTGCTTTTTTATTATGAAGATGATGTGTTTGTTTATGACGTTTGAATGTTTTCCATGTGTCACAAATAAATGGTTGGTGGAGTTATCATGTCGATTGTGGTTTTGTTATAGAGATTGTAACGACTCGAAATTTTCGACCTTGAAAATTCGACACTAATACGTTCACGGTAGAAGTGCCGAGCAATCGAACGCCGGAAATTTCAGATTGTTAGAGAAAAGAAGAAGGAGGTAGAAGAAAAACAGAAACAAAGCACAGTATCTCACATTTTGCAGCGGATCAAAATATAATAACTCATAATAGCATTTATACAAAGAAAGCTGTTATTGTTAATTTACATTCAATACACCAGAGTACAACCATCATACATAAACTGGACAGTTGAACAACTTGTCCCAGACTAATATCACTACCAACTCAAATAGAGGTAAACTCCATACGTTCATGCCATCCAGCTCGCCTCCTGAGCTCCAGAATGTCCTAACCTGAAAATCTGTAATACTCGGTTTGACCCAAGCACTACACAAAGGTAACACCCGAGTCAGCTAGAAACCAGCATGAGTAAACCCATAAAATTGAAATACTAAGTCACAATACATAATTGGAAACTCGGGGTAACTCGTACCTCACTAGAGTTCATAACTTGTTATAGCCATCACTTATTTCACAAATCAATCCCTAGGTACCCTTACTTAGTTTTCAATGGTCCATATTATCCATTCCAGCCTATTGATTTCACATATCAAATCTATAAAGAACTATAAAGAATTATTGTAGATTGCAAATCGATGTTGTTTCGGGTATTTATTATAATACCCGACCCGGTCTCTTCGATTCCAATGTTGTTCTTTAAGCCAAATCGTTCAAGTTTAAAACAATACAATTTATATTCAGGATAGCATATTTACACAATAATTCATCTCAGATAGATACTTACATTATCATAGTTCAACCAAATATTGCATATCACAGAACATCACACATTAATCAATTTCAAGGCGTTCAACATGACTTAATCATCCAAAAGCAAGGTTAATTGTTCACACAATTAAATTTAACCAAATAAATTAATTACCTAACCCTGCTTAATTAACATTAATTACAAACTATTTGTTATTACTTTAATTAATTAATGAAATTAATTAATCATTCTTAATTATCCAGCTTAAGTAATTATCCTTAATTACTTAATTATTTCTTAATTAATCACATTAATTAACCTTTGATTAATTAATTACATTAACAAGTTAACCCTTCAATTACTTACATTAAGTAATTAACTTTTAAGTAATTTAATTATCTTTTAATTATTTCCATCAAGTAATTATCCCATAATCACTTAAGTTAATTCATTAATCCTTAATCATTTTCATTAGTTAATTATCTTTAACTAATTACATTCATTTATTAACCTCTAATTAATCACATTAAGTAATAAACTATCCACTAGTTAATTACATTCAGTAATTACTCTTTAATCACTTATGCTAAGTAATTAACTATTCTCTAATTGCATTAAGAAATTATATTTAAATTCGTAAAATCTTAAATAATTAAGATAAAACATATACTTTAATTTATTACTTAGTTTCATCATTAAACTTATTTGACTTCAAAAGTTTGAAATTAATTCATTCAAAAAATCTCTTACTTAAAGTTGTTAATATACTTATATTTTGAAACTCGTTTGATAATGGCTTTGAAAACTTGTTCATTTCTGTTTGCTTTGAAAACTGGTTACAATTTTTTTTTAAACCTTTAAAAAATAAGTCAAAGCAACCCCGATTTCCCTATGAAAATACCCGAGCCACAAAACAAAATTCTCGAGTCAATTCTCGAGGTACTCACGAACTCACTACCTTCGAGATAAACGCGACAATGACTCGAGCCAAACAGAGAACATCCTTCTTCCCCGTCTCCTCTACAACTTCTAGCTACACCATACACACGTGCACCATGCACGCCGATCTAACCATCTTTGATCAACTCTGAAACCCTCAACAAGTCGCTGCAGCCTTCCCCGAACGTTCCGACCACCCATCAACATCGACTAGGTCGGGAATCAAAAACGAGCCACTCAGACTCAACGTAGAACCCAACTTGCTCATCAATTCCTCCTCACGCCGCCACATTTGTGCACCAAAACTCTCACCTTCGTGCCCAGAGCCTCGCCTCACTCAAACACGTTGATCCTACAACATGTGATAAACCCCGTGGTCACTGTGTCGCCATCATCCCTCGACAAAACACCCCATACAAAACATAAGCCTAAACCCTAAATCAACTACGGCCGGACAACACGCCACCCAGAAAAATATGAGGGCAATTTTCCTATGCTTTCTAACCCCTAAACTTCCTCCACCCTCGGCCTCGACTCACGATACCCACTGGTTCGTCGGAATTTGACAAATATCCAAATTCCGTTCAACTCGCAAGATCACAACAACCATAATATTAAAAATCATGATTTTGATATCAAAATTCATTGTTTCCACATGCGAATGAAATTATACAATCAAAACTTGAAATCATGTGCATTGATAAAAGAGATTCCACTATAATATTTAATTTTGGAAATATTTTCTAAATAATTCTACTTGAACCAATTTTTAAAAATGATGTTAACTTGTTCTAAACATTTTCTCTTTGGAATCATAGTCTATTATTGATTTCTTGGGGAGATATGAATTTTCTTAGTGGATCAGAGACTGTAAAACAATAGAAATATGCATATATACATATATGTATACACACACACACACACATACATACACATGCATGCATACATAAAAAATATGCCTGAAATCATACTTAACAACCATGCAAAGCATTTCATATCATTTCATCTAAAATTTCCATGTTAAAAATAGACTTAACTTTTATATAAAAAAAGAAAAAATAAATTGTTTACTCACATATCTAGGTTTGAACAGAGCAGGATTTTGAAAATTTGAAAACTGGACTTGATTCTTGATTTCAGATCTTTGCTTTAGTCCAGTGGAATCTTGAAAACTGGAAGTTTTTGAATCTGATCTGATTTTTAATTTTGATTTACTACTGGATTTGTTGATCCTTGAACTGAAATGCTTTGGGTTGATTCTTGGCTTTGATTTAGATCTGAGATTGAAATCATGCTTGATGATTTGTAAAGAGTTATTTTGTTTCTTTTTTTTTCTGATTTGATTTTCTTTTTATAGGCTTTTGATTCTTAGTTTGAAAAATAAAGATAGGAAAGAAATAAAGAAAAGGATGTTATAGATATATTATAGCTTGATTTATCTTTTATTAAAAAAATGAAAAGAAAATAAATTGGATGACACTTGTAGTTTGCATGAAATTTTTTGCTTGCATTTGTTAAACTATATGCTAAAAATCTTACACTTGTTAAATTCCATATTTAAAATGGTTACACATGTAATTAAATGTTTTTAATATGTTTATAAAATCCTTATATTATATTTTCAATTAATTATTTATATATATTTTATACTTTTCTATTTTTTTAATTAATGCATTTCTCTTATATATTAATATAAGTTTTAATGTTTTATATTTTATTTTTTTATATACTTATAAACTAAATTTATTTTCGTGTGCAAATTTTTAAAGAAAGTATATAACCCTTTATTAATTCTTATTTCAAACTATCAAAGAACCAATGTTTCTTATTTACAATATATATACATATATATAAAATTGGAAATATCTTAGGTGAATTTTGATATATATATGTATGTATGTATGTATGTATATGTACAGATATCCACACCCTTTCAATTTCCATATATTCTACTCCCCATGGTATATATAAATATTCACACACTTATATATTCATATACGTATTCATTAAAATTTCCAACATTATAAAATTTTCATATATCTATTTATAGGTTTTATTAATTCACTATAAAATTAATAATTTCCAGATATTTATAGTCCAACATTTACTATAGTTTCAAATCTTTTTATAACATCCTGATAATTTTAATCAACAAAATATTATTTGTTCAATCTACAAATCAGTATTTCTACTAATTAATCCAGTTAATTATCAAATAACGTGTCCAAAAATCCGAGTTATCGCATTCCTCCCCCCTTTAAATCTTTACGTCCTCGAAAAGGAATGAAGCCAGAATTTTAATTATATTGCTAATTATCAGTTTGAATTGTTCTTTGATCATTTTCAACTATAAACTCTTTTATTAAGTATTTTTAAAACACTTCAAAATCTATATAATATTACCAAAATATTTTTATAAAAATACTTTTTATAACTCGATGTCTCAACCAGTCCATCCTTGTTCTCATAGAAATTCGGTCATACGTTGATCGGGAGTAAGACTGAAATCTATAAGTATTTAGCAGACCCGTTTTCAACACCAAGTGAAAACATTTTCGAAAACTTTGTGAAAATATAGAAAACATTTTTGAAATAGATGAAACATCATTTGTAAGAATGCTTTGGAAATCATCACCCCATCTATGGTCGCAGTTAACCCGATGGTTACGTTGCCATCCCGGCAAAATCCATAGATAACTGTAGGCACTCTACGCCCCTCGGTTACGCCATGGAACCTGCCACAGATTGCAGTTACATCCAGGGTTATGTTGCCATCAAGGCGAAAATCCATGTAATTATAGGCATCAGCGCCCTCGAATTTCGCTGCCAAATGAAACTTCACTACTCTTACATAGGTCCCTGACTACATCACTCGAGTCCTAATGTAGCCTTAGGCTCTCACGGCCTCTCGACTTTTGCTATGTCTTCATAGGTCGCAGTCTACCGATGTTACGTTGACATCACGGCAAAATCAAACATCGACCGTTGGCTCTCATAGCACACACGACTTCCGCTATGGTCCACAGTAGATCGTAGTGACATCTAGTTACATTGTCGTCACAGTATAACCCCAATGTCTCTGTAGGCATCAGCGCCCTCTACTTTCGCTACCCACAACAAAAAATCCTCAGGAACTTCAATTTGTTCGGACTTTCTCCCAGGATTCAATTTAGAGCTTCCCCCTTAGGGCTCAAGGCAGAACCACTCTGTGGATCTCCTACGAAGTTCATTTCAATGGGAGCGCTTTTTTCCCCAGAGCCAATCTCAAAACATTTTGTACTACACACTTATTGTATCTTTCAATTCATACCCTTTATGATTCACATAAATATCCTTTACCCAAAATCGATATCTCAAATCAATAGTTCCAAACTTTGCTTTCCAAATTCCAAAAATTGATTTTT
Organism: Allium cepa; assembly: GCA_030765085.1. Lineage (NCBI taxonomy): Eukaryota > Viridiplantae > Streptophyta > Magnoliopsida > Asparagales > Amaryllidaceae > Allium > Allium cepa. The sequence goes on along the minus strand of CM060930.1, from coordinate 51,944,931 downwards.
CAAAAAGCAAAAGCCTTTCCAAAATCCATAGGCTCCAAAAACCTTTTTCCCAAAATCATTCTCATAAAATCAGTTATATATATAGATGTATATATAGACACGCAACTTATCCTTTCCAACTTGAAAATAATCTTTGGATCACTTATATAGAATCCCCTTTTATACTTCAAATATTTTCAAAAACCCTTTCTTCTGGTTCTAGATTCAACATAGGGGAGCTTATCATATATAACAACACACACATATATATATATATATATATATATGTTGTTATGCCAGTCAACATCAAATTTTGATTTTCTTTTACAAAGTTACTTACCATATCACTTACCTTTCATAAAGTGAATTTCAAAAGATATCCAACTTCCACCTTTATTCATATATACTTCTCAAAACATATTTCAAAAATCATTTCCATTTCTTTCAAAATTTCAATATCTATTTCATTTAAGCATGTATGATGTACATATACCATCTGTACGCAACATCAAATCTGATCTGTCACTCGATCATACAATTTCACTTTCGAACTAGTATCGTCCACTCGACCTCCTAATGCGGACTCAGATCTGGTGTCTTGAGCCAAAACCGTCATTCTCCTTGCATAATCATAAAAATGATAGAGAACTCCCAGAATCAGCCAAAAATCCATATCCAGGGTTCGCCGTCAAAATCAAGTGAAAAATCCTAACTTGAATCGGTATACTATTTCCAAATTCTGTGCTCGAATCTGGATTAAATCATTATACGAATAGAATAATATACGTACATCCTACGTATTTATCTTCATTGATCATTAGCTAAATCAATTATCTTTTCTATTCATCTTCATTTTCATTCTATTCACTCATCCACAATTGCTCCCAATTTCCATTTGGGTTAACACTCCAATTCTTATCTCGGTTGGTATTCAATTATAGAATGTTTGCACTATGAGCAACTTGTATTAAGAAAATAGCTTGATTTTTTTTAAAATAGATAAATAATTGTAAAATAGTTATTAGTTGCAAAATAGCAGTAGAATAGTTAAGTAATTATAAATTAGTTGTAAAATAGTCAAATAGTTGTAAAATAGTTAGATAATTGCAAAATAGTTGTAAAATAGGAATTAGTTTATAAAACAGTTGTAAAATTGTTGTAAAATAGTTAAATAGTTCCGCAATAGCACTGACATATCAAGCAGATATTGCGTTTGATGGATTTAAAAAGAAAATATTTTCCATCGTGAAAAGAATAAAATGCCTAACTAACTCCAAATTCTTTTCTTGACTATAATCGTCTACTAATTCATAGATAGCGCATCCAATATAACTACTTCTAATCTGGAGCTTGTATGACAAACCATCATCTAAGTCAAGATGTGGAAGTACCCTAGCTAAATTTTTAAAACATTGGCACTGCTCATCATATGGATTAGTCACTTGCCAACTAATGAAAATAGCGGTAAGCATAGAAAATCTAATAGGGTCGACCCTAACTCTCCAAAACTAAAGTGAAAAGGTGAGTGGTCTTCCAAGTTCCACCAACATGCAGCTAAAACACCAAACAATTGAACATAAAAATTTAATATATTTTGGATACCTAATAAATTTAATTATTTAATGTACTACGTAATTGTAAATAAATTAAGGGTAAGTACAAACATACTCAAGAAATTTCCAAACCTGATTTTATGTGGAAATTGTCAATAATATTGTTGGTGTCAAATGCTCATAAAGTTATGAAGGCGGATGGCATTGGACCAAGACCCACAGGTGCGATCACTTCAAGCTTAAATTTAGATAATTTATATCCTAAGTCGACAATTTATAATTTTTTCTAACTATATGTACAATTTAAAGGTAAATATCTTACAAAATTATCGATGGGAAGAATATGAAATTTGTTTATTACTTATCATCTTCCAAATTTTGATCAATACGTGGATCAAGAACTAAATATCGTGCACATCTAATGAAGCTTTGCAATAACCCACACGTTAATGGACATGAATTTTGACTAAATCAAAACCTAAGTCCGTTAGCATATGGATTATTGGTTTTGGTAACCTGTAATAAACAAAAATATTTCAAAGAGCCGTCTACATAAACTTACAGTGAAATAGAAAAATATAATAGAACATATATGTTGACCAAGGCTACTACCTTAGAATCAATATTATTCCTTTAGTATATGATTACCTTGCCAGTGCCGACCGTGAAAGAGAAGACTTCACCATATGTAGTTCCCATCATACATCAGTACCCTATCCCTGTAATCTATTATATGGGCTGCAATAACGAAGGGGATAGAATAATGTTCAGGTGATTCGAAATTTATATTCTTTTGCCTATAACACCAAATGCCGATTGATTCCTATTTAAGTGTTAAGTCTATTATTTATGGCTAATCCGTTCAATCCTACAAACACATATGATATGACAAACTCCTCCAAGATATAACAATATATGTGTATGTGTATATGCGCCTATATACATATGTGTCTAAACATTGTACTACCTAAAAACCCCGATTACTTAATACTTTTTAAATAGGAAGAAGGAAAACCCAACAGTCATTTAATACCTCAATCCTGAAGAAGGCCCGCCATAACATAATCACTAGTCAATCATTATAGATACAGAGACCAATGACCCCTAGATACAGCTTAATAATTTAATTATCGTACTATAAAGCATCTTAAAGACTCTTCTAAGGGTTCACTAGATCACCTCCGACAAACAGAAAACTAACTAATTAAACTTTGAAGTCCATGCGTATCCTATATGAATTCAACACTAGTAGGAAGCAAAATTCATCAGGGCACAACCCGAGTTTTACAATTGACCACTACTGGTCATAGCCTATATGCCAGCCCTATTGCTAAATACCAGATTAACAATAATATTGACATAGCCCGCTGACCTCCAACAACCGAAATCCCATTTAGACTAACCTAATGTAAGCTAAGGAAAATGCATATTCTAATTACTTAATACCTCTTATCAAAAATGAAGCAGACTCCATTTTCCTAAAATTACTGAGCCATTTAATACTTTAAATCCAAGGCAAACCCTTGGTATATTTTTCCCTACCTATACACAACCACATATCCTTTTTCGATAGGTTATATGGTTGAAGATGTCCCACATTAGTAGTAAGTACACACAACTTCTAGTAGCCTCTAAGTGAATATAGAATTTTGTTGTGTAACTCTACCGACCACACATCCCAATCCACAAAGCCAAAGCCATCATCCTAAGCCTAAACATTAGGCTAGGCCTACTAATTCACGCTAGTTCTAAATGTATAATTAAGGCTGCATAATTTCCCATTATGAAAATTATATTGCCTTACAGCATTTAATTCCTATCTTATATGGTTATTTACTATATTTCATAAATGTCAATAGTGCATAATAAATGGTCATTGTTATTCTATTTAGACAATCTCTAATAACATTTATTTACTAATTCAACATATTATGCCTATTTCGTTTCCCCATAAATGCCATATTAAATCCTACCGGTCTTATCAAACACATTAATGTCCATATTTAATTCTCGTAACTCCCTATTAACTGCACATTTAATGGCCTATTAATTTCGAAGTTACTATTTATTTTCCATCTACACCTCTAAATCCTATTATTCATTATGCTATTTATAACTAGACGTCCTAATTATGACTAATGCAAATATTGATGTATATTATGCAATATAAATATGTTTTCATTTTTAATCGATAAGCGTGGTTGTGTGTATATGTATTCCTATTTCTATTTATTAATTTCTAAACTAGAACATTCATTTCCATGTTTTAGCTTATTAGAGGTATTCGTTATAACTTTCCAAAAATTAACCAAAAGTGAAACCGTTGCTTCATTTGAAATTACAAAGAATTACCTTTTTTCTTTTATTGAAATAGATAATACAAACTACGGGAAGAACATTCGTACTTTACACATCCCTTTCATTTTTGGTATATTCCTTATTATTTTAGATGATGCACTTTTTATATATTCGTGGAATTAGATAATTTACGGAAATTACATGAAAGTAGATACAACTAAATTGTACGCCGCTCCCAATAAATTGAAATGCAGATATTCACATTCCAAGTCAAATTAGGGCGATTTAAACTAACATTAACATTTTACAACCCAACTATAAATCTGGATAACTTTACAACTTTACCAATATTCAACTTTAACAAATTAAGGGATATTCCTATATGCTCGTTTTAAACAACCAACTCATCAGATCTTATATAGACATAATAATTAAATAAAATTGAACGATATTAATTACAATTTTACAAATAAATCATATAATTTCACATGCACCTTTTAAGCTTCCTGAATCTCCAAAACCCATATTCATCCCTTCAATTGACTCATTTTTCATTCTAATCCAAAAGAATATGTATAACAAGGTATATACATACTATTAGAATTACAGATCTGAGAAGAAATTTGGGGTTAAGGGGAATATAGATTTATAATTATGAAATTTATCTTTTTCCATAGTATTTATTCGCTCCTTCTCTTCTTCTCTTTTATTTCTTGCCCTCTTTTGATTATATATATATAATGTTTTCTAATTAATAGGAATAGCAGAGAAAGGAAAATGGTAGAGCTTCGCTGCTTTGACAAGAAAATATGAGAAGAGAAGCGATGTGCTAGACTTGTATTTATAAGCGCTCTAATCAATCGTTTACATTATTTTTGAAATAGTTAAATCTGGACCGTTGACCAAGGTTCAGCCCTAGCCGCCACCTTCATAATCCATCGACCGACCCTTTTAAGCGGTCGATCGCTAGAAGTCGACCGTTAGGGTCCCTCATTTACTATTATTTATTTCCTATTTTTCCCATTTAATTATTTTTGTTCCAAAAACTTCCAACGTTGATAACTTCTTCGTTTAAACTTCGATTGCAAAACTTCAAATATGAAAGCTACTTAGAAAATCACCACGAGCATAATAGTGCAACTTTCATGGCCAATTTCAAATGTTTCCACAGATTCTATTTTCGAGTCTTAATAATTATCGTTAATTTCATGGACATTACATTCTTCCCCTTTAAAATAATTTCACTCCCGGAATTTTTTCCAATGAATAAATCATGTAACCAGAGCACAACCGTCTAAACAATCCAATTGATTAGTGTACAACCAATTTTACAGCCAAATGTCACAACCCATTTTACCGTACCGATTTAAAACGACTTTAAACCATACATGTCAGCCAAATCGCACGGGAAGATGGATAGTGAAAGAAAGAAAGAAAGAAGGTAGAAATTGAAAGAAGATAGAAGAAACGAGAATAATCAGAATCTCACAGTGGATCAAATAAACTATAATATAAATAAATCTTTACATGAAATCAAACTGATGCTTTATATAACCTATACAGACTTTAAATCAGAGTTACAACCACACAACTTGGATAGTTTATAACCATCCCGTACTTACAACATGTTGACAACACAACCAAATGTAGACTGAATATAAGCATCTACGTTAATACGTCTCCTGATTCCAGCTCCTCTCTTGAAGCTTCCAATCTTCCAGCTAAACCTGGAAATATGCTCGGTCTGACCCAAGCATATAGGAAAACACCAAGCCCGGGTCAGTCAGGTAAATTAGCATGAGAAACACATTCAACTTGATTTATTAAAGTTTGAAAATCCTTTGAAAATCAAAAGCATCTCGTAAGACCACGCCACAAATAAACATGTCGGGTTTTTACCTTACGATAGCCAAAACATTTCTTATAAAATCCTCTACTATTATAATAGGGTCTATATACAAGTACTTATTCTAATAGCTGAAATTGTTACATTATTAAATTCCAGCAAACTAGCCACAAAGTGGGTTATACAATCAAAACTGTAAAAGCACGTAGGGAGAATGGATTTCCAACAAATGACTAGGCACTGGGGTACCACCTATTAAAGTACCTGGTCTAGATCAGCGTACCGAGGAACCCTCCGTTCCCTGCAACACAAGACCAGACTACCCCATACTGGATAGCCTGAGTAAGATCACCCCACGGTTGGGATCAGCAACCGCCCACATAGCCGAAATAAAAGGGACATCTAGACAGGGATGACCTTACCCTACTTGGGTGCTACCCACTTAGCCTTGCTGCATATCCCCTGATTTTCAGTCATTCCCGGTTGATGAGACTCGAGGCTAAGCGTTACCTTTTTAGAACATATCACTTAGAATGCTCACCGTCCACCTGATGATGTTCTGAAAGCATTCAACCATACAAGTCCGTTCCGGGTTCGAATGGAACCGAATGCAATATTCCTACTACATCCATTTTGGAATCACCCTAAGAATTAGTAGCGAGTAGCCCTTGCACTTCACCGCTCCATCTTCAACTCCAAGCTCTTGTCTTCATCACGAAAATATACTCGTTAGATTGAAGTGGTTTTCGGATTTCAAATCCGATCCCGGTCTCTTTGAAATAATGCCCACCATTTCTCGGTAAACTCAACCCCGGTTCTTTAGGAAATACATCGACGAAATACAAGATCAGAGTTCACCTCCTAACCGTTTGTGGACGGGTCTCCTTATAATTCGTCCTAGAGAACAAACGAATTTATACGTACGGTATAGCACCTCGAAGGGTAATCTCTATCATATAATTCTCGAGTTTCCTCTAGAATTTCCAAAGTTAAGTATTGTCCAGATTTGACAGTCAGTTATTTAACTATCAAAACAATCAATCAATTCAACAAGTTATTTCCCGTTGCAACTCTTAAGCCTTGTTCACATTTCCAATCCCACGGATTTAAATTTATTGAGAAAGCTTATTACCTTTGAACATATATATATATAACCATTTCTTTCCAAATCATACTTATGAAATTTCTAAATATTATTTTCAAGTTTATTGAATAAAATTCTCTTTATAAAAGCTATTATAAAATATTACTTAAAACAACATTTATATTAAATAGATTATATTAATGAAAATATACTTAAATGCTAATTTACTCAAAATTAACCTTCAAAAGGTCATTTCAAAAATAGTTTATTTTTGAAAGTAGTTTAAATAATACTTACTTTTAAAAATTATACCTTTATAAAGATTTCAAAAAATAATAAACTACTTTTGATATTTCCAAAATATCTATCAATTCTTTAAAAAATTTCTATAAATGATATTTATTTTTAAAACAAAACTAGGTTCGAAAACCAATCTAAACAGAATAAGGCTTATCAGTCTTAACGGTACTTATCAATCCTCAATTCACAGACAATACAGATATCCAAAATCAATCAACTTCCATAGATCGATTCACATTATATTATCAAATATAATTAACAGGCAAAATAATAGATATATGTATGAATAATAGATCAGAGTTCATATTTGCTAGTAACAATTACACAGATAATATCAGGTAGATGGCTTACACTATCCGTGGAAATTAAATTAACTATTCAGTGGAATGGTGTTTGTTTTCGCTGTCAAGATGTCAACCAGTTTGATCAATCTAAAATAAACACAACTATTCAGTTTGGGAACGTCTTAACAGTTAGGCCGCAAAATTATACAACGACATTCATTTCCAATTGGTAATTAAATCCTATCTATACAAGCTTATATAATTTTCCTATTTAACTTCACAACGGATCGTACGACGGTGTACCATCCGTCGATACAAACCTTCTTCTTAATAACACACTATTATGTGAAATTAAATAATTATTATAAATATAATATCACTTAAGAACTTGAATTCATTTCAAAGTATAAACATTTATTTTCCTTTAATTATTTCGATTATACTTCACTTATTCAAAAACCCAAGGATTAATAATAATTTTTGTTAAAAGCTTGACCACTTAATAATAAAATCACTTATTTAAATGACTTAAATAAATCCCAAACAAAATCAAGTTTATTTTCCAAATTTCTTTGTCTACTTAAAAAAACATTTACATTAAAGTAAATTGGTTTTTAAAATATTTATCTTAAAACAACATGTTTATTATAAATTTTTGAAAAGTAAATTGATTTTGGATTTTTCTTTTACTTTAAAATTAAATCCTTTCTTTTACAAAATCTTGCTTTAATTAAAACAAAACCCAAATCCATTGGCCCGAAACCCATAATCTATAGATAAAGAAACAACCTGATCCCATAATTTGCACAGCCCAAATGAAAACCAATTGGACCGAAGCCCAATAGGAAAACACATCGAGATGAACTCGAAGACCCCAAAGCAACGAACAAGAGAAAAACATCCCATCTTCTTCTCCTAACAGCCCTCCTTTCTTCCAAATCCAACTCCGGTGCCAAAAATCTAAAAGTTCGACATAAATCACAACCAAAATTCGATCAAACACGAGCATCACTTGCTCACGCACACAATAGGACTGGAATCAAACCCAATCTTCCCCGTAGATTCGCCCAGTCAATTCATGATCCCACATGCACGCGGTTTACGTGCACATCCCCATCTCCGACTAACCCATCGACACGACACCACGGCCGAGTCACAAAATGTTACAAGATCCAGAATGTAACGTCACGGAAGTCACCAGTCTTCTCGATCGAGAATTGATCAGCAGACCGTCCCCATTTCCAAACCCAGAAAACAACCTTCCTCCAAATCGACTTGCCTCACCATCGTTCGACCCTTTCTTCTCACGCCACCTGTCTTGAACGACAGCTCATCCAATGCACTTCCCTCCTACCCAAAATCGAAGAACTCGGTCACCGCTCCTTCTCCAAATCCCGTCGCAAACTCCTGCCTTCATCAGCTACCCAAAATCCTAAAATCAAACACTCCTCACAAACCAAGCCCAAATCAGACAAACGGCCACGGGCGATCCCTTCCTGATGTTCACCAGCCCCTCCCTGACCTGGCCGCTCCGCCCCACGACGACAAGGTCGCCAAAAAATAATTTTCAGACAGAAATCTACCACTTTAAGATTTCTTACATTATAATCTGTTAAAATTACAATTTAACTTCTAAAAATCTTATTTTTATAAAGGAAATCAAATTGCATGCTTGAATTCTTGTTTTAATTATATTTAATTTTCACAAAAATTGGGCTATCTACTATAAAACAAGTCTAAGACCACTAAACAACATAAACCATCCATAAAATTATTTTTAACTTAAACTATATACATAAATAATCATTTTCCTAGTTTACAACATCATTTGATTTGGACTGGAAATAAAGATATGGGTTTTTGAACTGGAATGATCAAAAAGATATATATTGTCACAGAGAACAAATCAATTTAATTTCAAATTGAGATTAAGGTTTCTCACCTTAAACGTTTACTTCCAGCAGTTTTTTAAAAGTTGAAGTCTTGATTGAAAAGTTGAAATCTTTAAAATTGAATCCAATTTGCTTGAATCCCCTAGGTTTGAATTGAACAGAGAAGATCTAGTAAACTTGATATTACAGAGTACTGCTTCTTCTACTTTTAAATTTTGTTCCAGTTTGATTTTAGTGCTTGCTTAGTTTTTTTTTAGTTACATGTTTTGATCTTTAAAACCATCACACTAATCTCAAATACTCAATATATATGTACAACTTGCAATAAACAGAGAATGGGCAGAAAAGACTATTTGGTGGCTGAAATAGATTTTAGTTTTGCTGAGAAGATTTGAAAAGAAAATTAAAATGATTGTGTTGGATCTGATCAGGTGGCTTATTCCAGATGTTAATGTGTTTCCACTGATTACAGATTTTATTACAACTTACCCATAGTTACATAATTTGTTAAAAACTGTTTGCTACTTGTTTATGTTTCTGGTTTTTTGCTTACAGTAAATGATTTTGAGGTCATTTATTTATATACAACTATGAAAGCTTTTTAAAGTATAAGAATGTATACTTAAGAAATTTAGAAAGTCCAAAGTTATTTTTGCTTTTGACTAAGTTGTATTTGAACTTGTCACTAATAAAGGTGAAGACTAGCAAATTAAAATAACCTTTTGGTTCATTTGTCTTATATAAATACATATGTATGCTTAAATAAAATGAAATAACATACTATGTCAAATACCCAATATACATATGTTACTTTTAAACAAGTATTACAAAGTGATATTAAACTATTTTTAAGCCTTTTTGTATATATGTAACCATATATACAATTTTTAATGATAATATAAAATATATTATCTCCAAATAAATCAAGTCATTTGTTATCTATATATATAACTCCTCTTTATAAATATTTATGTGATTGGACATCATTTTATTTATAACATTTTCTATCTATTAAATATTATAAATTTTTCTATTTAACTTATTATTACATATATACAACTTTTCTAACTCAATGTATATATATCATTAATTTAGAAGTTTTCAACTTAAACTCATTTTATTTTATATAAACAACATTGTTTATATACCCAAAATAAAAATACCCTTTTACTTTATATGAATTCCTATCCAATTTTATTCCATATAAGTTTATTTTTCCTATATGTAAATATATGCATTTAACTTCCAATGAATTTGAATTTTCTATTATATTTCACCTTTAGAATAAAATATACATATTTATCTTTAAAAAAAATACATATTTTTAATCTAAAACAATATATACATTTTTTCTTTTAAACCAAAACATACATATAAGAAATTCCATTTAAATCAATTTGTAACTTAATATAAATTTGAAAATTCAAGTTACACTGGTTTAGAAAATTGTATACAACCATTAATCAATAATTAATGGGAATATTGTATATAAAAATACAATATTATTGGATATTATAAATTAACATTCACAACTCGGAATTGTCCAAAATCCAAGGTTGCATTCCTCCCCTCTTAAAAGAATTTCGTCCTCGAAATTCCATAGCTACTTTAGTAAAATTATTCACACATTAGAATAGCTCAAAAGCAATCCAATTACACCAGTAAACACATAGATTCATACTGTATATCAAAATATATATTTCATCAAGTACTAGCCAAAATAATTTTACAAATGTTATCATCATCCAAATAAACATACATATATATACAAATATATTATCACCCTACCAAACATTTAACATCCATGATGTCCATGGGTCAAAAACATATACAAAAAAAGTGTACATGTAACGACCCAGAATTTTTAGGAATTAAATTTGAATATTTAATTTATTTTAAATATTAATAAGTGAATTTATAAGTCAAATAAATTTTTATTTGAATTATTGAATTTAACTGAATAATTAAATCGATAATTTAATATGTTAAATTATGAAAATAATTGAAAATAGAGTTAAATATGATTGAAAATGATTTTTAAAATTTTATTTTATCATATGGGAGTTAGAATGATATTTTAGAACTTTTAAAATTGAATTAAAAGTTAATTTGTGAAAATTGAATATTTTAATATTTAAATCGACTAGTGAAAATAGTCAATTTTTGAACAGTCTCAGAATTGAACGAAACCAGTTCCATTGGATCCGTAATAGTTAGTTATTACCGGATTTCAAATTTCGTGTCAATCGGAGTTACCGTTTGATCGTGGCAGCTCGAAACGCATCGATTTATTTTTAATTTAAATTTGGCGAGCTAAAATAGCCATTTTTCAAAAAGTCTCGGATTTCGACGAAACTAGTTTCATCGGATCCGTAATGTGATATTATTGTAAGGTTTCAAATTTCAAGTCAATTGGATTTACCGTTTGTCCTGTACAAATTAAAACGCCTAGAAATCGACTTAAATCGGTTAAATTTAAATTGAGCGTTTATAGCCATAACTCGCACAGATGTCCGAATTAGCTTTCGAAACCTGTTCCATTGTGCCCGGAACGCGGGGTAAACCCTAGAAACGCTGGTTACGGCGCGTAAATCGGAGTTCGGAATTTCTGGGATGAATAGTGTTCGATTTTCTCTATAAATAGCCCCCCCACTTAAAAAAAATAAAAATAAATAAATAAAACAAATCAAAACCCTAGCCGCCAGGTGCTTCAATCAATGGCCGAAATGCTCCACTCTTTCCCCTCCATTTACTCCAAATCTACACATTATTTCGAGAAAACTTCAACATGAATATTGTAGAGAGTGTCGAGTACTAGCATCTCAACGGTGGTGATTTGAATCGAAGCGCTGGATCGACCAGGATTTCACCACAAAGGCCGTACGTTCGAACGCGTGGTTCGAGGCCGAGACTTGACCGAGCTCGACGAGGCTCAGGGCGATGGAGGAGCAAGGCGTGGCGCTTCGTTTGGCATCGTTGGATCGAGGTAGAGATGTTTGTAGTGGCCGAGTTTTCAAACCCTAATGTGAAGCAATGGGTTTCGAACGGTCTGGGGGTTGAACGCGTGAATGAGGAGAAGAAGCAAGATCTTGCGGCCACGGTTTAGTCTCCAGGATTGCACGGCTGAGATCAGATTGTGGGTTTATAATTTAATTATGTTATAAAATGTTATATAAATCGTGCACAAACTTCAAATATTCATAACTTTTTCATACGAGGTCGAAAACGTGCGAAACCAGTTGCGTTGGAATCGTATGGACGAGCACTACGCGATGGAGTTGGTTTGGAGTCGTTTGGAGTTAGTGAGAATTTTGGGTAAAATTAAACGTCCGTTTAATTTTATTCGAAATAAAAGCTGAAACGGAAATTAAAATCAAGGTGAGAACTTCTCACTCAATCGAATCAGTTTCGATTTTATTTTAAATAGTTAGATTTAAAATATTTGAAAGCATGTATGAATGTTGATTGATATCTATTGATTGTTAAAATAGACATTATACGCCGTTAGTAAGCGGATGTTATTTATTAAAAACATATACCGCTAATATTTCATAAACAGTGAAATTGGTATTATAAATAATATCAATATATATATATATATTGGCATATGTATATATTGCAGTTGTTGATTCCCCGCATTTTTTAGCGGATGAGACCCTATTGCGCCGTTATTAAGCGGATAATATTTAATAAGAACATATACCGCGATAATTTCGTACTGGAGCGAAATTGGTATTGTGCTAATGTTTTTGGATGCAGGAAAACAGGTTGGAGGGATCCAACTGGATTCCTCAACAGTATTTATTTAATTTTAGATATTTTGATATTTGATGGATTTTCATATTGATATATGATATCGTTGTAGTCGTGATTGACTATTTGGTGTGTAACATCATTGGACCCAGATTTTGGGATTTTAAAATGATTTTTAAAGTGATTTTTGAAGTATAAAATAATTTTGGATTTGATCCATTATAAATAAATAAACGTTATAATTTTTAAAGTTATAAAATTATGGTTTTTGTGAAATACAGTTAAAAGCTGATTTTTGAGAATATGATGCTAAGGATTTTATAAAATAGTTAAATCGGAATTTTTGAATTTATTATGAAAAGTCGAAATATAGGATTTATAAAATTTAATTATTTTATGAATCAAAATGAAGAAGTTTTTAAAGGAATTTAAAGACGTTTAAAAAGAATAATATAAATTGATTTATATTAAGAGATTTATAAATGGATATTTATTAATTGAAATATGGACATTATAAAACGAGTTTTTACAAGTGTTTGAATGAAGTGAAAATGAATTTCATAATTGAATGGAATTTATAGAATTTTATACGGTGAGCTTATAAATGGAATTTTATAAGCAGTAGGTTTATAAAATTTATTGAGTTATTAAAATAATGATTTTGGATAAATGAATGAATCTTATAAGTTATAAGATTTATAATTGGAAAGTCTTTAAAAGAACGATTTTGTAAAATAATCGTTTTATAAGCATTCGACTTATAATATGAACTTTTAGTTTATAATTGAGTTATAAACTGGAATAGGTTAATAAAAGAATTTATAAAAAGGAAGTTTTTATAAATAAATAGAAATGGAATTTATAAACGTTGTTTTATAAATTCGCAAACAACTTATTTTGATAAGTTAATTGTTGAAACCTATAAATGGAGTTATATTCACATTTTTGAATAGTGAATAATCCTTTGAATTAAAATGAATAAAAGGATGAAATTGTTAATGAAGTATATTCACGTTTTTGAATAGTGAATAACACGTTAAAGAAATTGTTTTGGATTTGGATGTTTTAAATAGAATTAAAACGATCGAACAATGTTTTTGAATGTGTTGAGATTCGAAACCATAGATCTCAACATTGATTGTTGGAATAGACGTTTTCGAGAAATAAGAGGAAATAATGGACTATAACACTGTTGTTATAGTAAATGATTTCCAAAAGGAAATGTTTTGTATAGTATTGGGATTTATATATCTATTTTAATTTCGAATCCCTATACTGGTGATTTTGGGTTGTCGTAACGATGTTTTACGCAACATTCGTTTTGGCCCAAATAAATATGTTTATGAGAATGATTTCCTTAAAGAATGAAATATATACTTAATCTCGATTTAAGTATATTGAATATTTTCTAAGTGTGGAAAATAAATAAAATTTGTGAATTACTTATGAATAAATAAGTATGGAAATGTTTTTCCAATATAAAGTGAATATTAGAGAATTTATCTTTTTGAAGATAAATTGAAAATGAATATTATAAATCGAATTGAAGTCGTATATTCATTAATACTTTGGAATGTAAATTCACTATTGAATTTATAAAAGAAAGTGGAATTGGTTTAAAAATAAATATTGATTTATTTTTGAAGTATGAAATTATATATCTAGTGAAGATATTTTGGAAAATAAATAATTTGGAAAATTATTTGGAAACTGGTGATGTGTGCATATCCATTGATAGTTCAATAACCGACTATCAATATTTCCCTTTGAATGGGTATTTGATGTGATTTGTTTGAATGTGAATGCCACACTTATTTTTGAATAAGCGCTCACTATTCGGGTTAACCGGGAAAGGACCATGGGGTCGTATAACCCATTCCGAATATGTGATACGTCGTTATAATTGCATTGAAGATCGGTGTTGAAGACCCGGTATTTGCGAGAGCGATAGGATGACCTGTCGATTTACTCTGCACCGAGTTGCTCCGGTATAGAGTTCTCCATATGTGATGGTGAATCCGATCAGGATTGTGAATATCCGGATTGCAAGGACTTCTTTGTAAGTGCCTTCGGTTTTGTTCGAGCCCGGAACAGACTTGTATGGATTGTGTGTCTGACATTACAAGTTGAGATGTAAAGCCGATTTCTTTCAAATATATTTCTGTGGTGGCGGAGAATTTATTCTTTTAGCTTAACACCCTTCTCTGAGACGTACGAGCTCAGAGGTTATGTAGTTGAATGTTATCAGCGATATATTCCCAATTTGGTAATGTGATATGCTGAGTGATGCTGTAAATGATCATTGTGTTGATTATTGTGATAGGATCATTTATTTGATCGTCTATCTTAGTGATCATTGTGTTGATCATTTGTTGACCCAAAGCATGGCTTTTGTATAAAGTATGTTTTTGTGGACGTGACTTCGTCGAGCCTCACACCCCGGAAATGGTCAAAACAGGAAAGATGCGGCAAGGTTATGAGGGGTAGCACCCTTTAGGGTATGTACATTTCCTTCTGGATAGAGGTGGTATCATGGTATGCAGCCCAGATATTTAACCTATGTGGTTACTACGAATTTATTACTTTGTGGTTGTTGGTTTTCGGGATCCCATGAGAAAGGTCGTTTACGATCGGGGAATGGCGTGCTCGTGTCAGTAGTTACCCAGTTAGGGGTAACCCGGCCTTGTGTTGGCAGAGTTCCGGTTTGGTTCTCGGGGATGTCTTTCCAGAGGCATTCTCATGTGGCAATGGGAAGTTCCTTGGCCTGACCATTTGTTGGAAATCCAATTCCCAATACGAAACTTGTACGGTATTAGTTGTAGAACCTGCTATTCACTTATGGTGGTCACCACTGTTTGGATAGTAGCTATAGTAGGCATACGATAATGGTCGTATGTTGGCTAAGATTTATATTCTACTTTCAAAATGAATTTTCCACTACACTATGCACTAGTAATAATATCAAATGTTATTTTAAATGCGTATCAAGCATCTTTGACTATCATAAGGAGAAATCTCCTCCGATTCTGCGTTTGCATTGTGTGTGTGTGCGGGAGGCCTTATGGTAGTCTCATTTTTAAAAAGCATTGCGAATTGAATTTAAAAATATTCCTCTATTTTGATTTTAAAGATAAATACTGTTTTGAGTTCCCACACCAGTCTTGTTAAGCTTTGGGCTATGTGATGGGGGGTTCTCGCTTCGCGGTTTGGTGGCGAACGGGAGACTCTTACTCCCACACATCCTCTTTTAGGGGGTTGGTTAGGTGTAACCTGAGACAGTCGAGAGGCTGGCCGTAAAAGCAATTTTGGGATACCAGTTGTTGCCACGGTGGGGCTGGGATGGTTGAAAAGCCTACCGGTTGTGACTGCTGTCGATGGTTGAAAAGCCTGGATCTGACAATGTGGTATCGGAGCTTATGGTTAAGCGACAACCATGGTTCTGTTGGGTATTATTCATTAGAGATAGAGTCAGCAGTACTCTAGAATGAATTTGAGTGTAATAATAGATATGAGAGCGTATTTGTTAGTGAATAAAAATTGTTTTGTATTGTGTTGACTTATCGGTTGATTGTTTATAGATTCCGGTCGATGTAGTCTTGCTAACTATCGTAGATAGGGGTTTCTAAACTCTTAAACAAGATAAATCGACATAGTATTGTTTTAAATTGGGTAAATGAAAAAATTTTACCTTGAGTATATTTTATATATAAAGAAATAATTTTCAGAATTATTAAAGTATATAAGTTGATTGTTTGGTTGTTTGAATAATCCAAATAAAAGAATAATTGTATAAGAAAAAGAATTATAAGAATTGAATTATAATTAAAGTGTTTTACAATTGTGAAATAGACTTATATATATAAGAAGTAAAATTATATGAATATAATTATGAATATGAGTTGTAAATAATCAAGTGGATTAAATGAATATAAACTTGAGTTATATAAATGAAATTCAACTTTTGTAATAGAATTGAATTGAATGTTAAACCAATAATAAGCAAAGGAATTTGGTTGTAATTAATATACATTGATTGTTATATGATTGTTAGTTGATTGTATATAATTCATTAAGTGTTAATGAAATTGGAAGCTAAAGTAGATTGAATTTGAATTGGAAGTGAACCAGCTTGAATATGAATTAGTGAATATAAACTAATTAAAATTGAATAAGAATGAATGTTGATAAAATCCAATGTTAATGAATCACATATGATTTAAATTGAAAACCTATTTCATTGAATATAAATGAGAATATGAATGAGTATTTAGTTGGTTGATGGTTGAATATATATTGCATTTGCTATATTATGTAGTTGTTATGTTAATATATGTTGTATATTGAGATTATTGTCTATATGCATGATTCTCATGTTGTTTGTTGAGTAATTAGTAGGTGCGGATCGCGTTTGCTTCGCATTTGGAGCTCGCTTTCGCGCTATATTAGCCGTATATGCTTGCTAATAAAATATAAGGTACATATCTCGGATTAAATATCGTACTTTTACATTTTTTCCCTGCGGGATGCCTCATTACTTGATGAGATGTATATTTGTGATATATATACTGTCATTTTTTTTTCGGATCGAGCCGCGCAAAGGAGACTATGGCGAATTTTTCTGGAAATTTAAGGCGTTAGAAAAAATTTGAAAAAAATTGGAAAATGTTGAAAACTTTAATTTTGATTTGGAATTGAAAGTTAAACAATAGTAGTTGTTTTTGAAAGGATAACTAAGTATGATTTTGAAAACTTAGTAAGTATTATAAGAAGTTTAACTATGAATTTTTGGAAAATTAATAGATTCTATAACCTTTCTTGTAATTTCGGGACGAAATTCTTTTAAGTGGGGCAGATTGTAACGACCCAGAATTTTTAGGAATTAAAATTTGAATATTTAATTTATTTTAAATATTAATAAGTGAATTTATAAGTCAAATAAATTTTTATTTGAATTATTGAATTTAACTGAATAATTAAATCGATAATTTAATATGTTAAATTATGAAAATAATTGAAAATAGAGTTAAATATGATTGAAAATGATTTGTAAAATTTTATTTTATCATATGGGAGTTAGAATGATATTTTAGAACTTTTAAAATTGAATTAAAAGTTAATTTGTGAAAATTGAATATTTTAATATTTAAATCGACTAGTGAAAATAGTCAATTTTTGAACAGTCTCAGAATTGAACGAAACCAGTTCCATTGGATCCGTAATAGTTAGTTATTACCGGATTTCAAATTTCGTGTCAATCGGAGTTACCGTTTGATCGTGGCAGCTCAAAACGCATCGATTTATTTTTAATTTAAATTTGGCGAGCTAAAATAGCCATTTTTCAAAAAGTCTCGGATTTCGACGAAACTAGTTTCATCGGATCCGTAATGTGATATTATTGTAAGGTTTCAAATTTCAAGTCAATTGGATTTACCGTTTGTCCTGTACAAATTAAAACGCCTAGAAATCGACTTAAATCGGTTAAATTTAAATTGAGCGTTTATAGCCATAACTCGCACAGATGTCCGAATTAGCTTTCGAAACCTGTTCCATTGTGCCCGGAACGCGGGGTAAACCCTAGAAACGCTGGTTACGGCGCGTAAATCGGAGTTCGGAATTTCTGGGATGAATAGTGTTCGATTTTCTCTATAAATAGCCCCCCCACTTAAAAAAAATAAAAATAAATAAATAAAACAAATCAAAACCCTAGCCGCCAGGTGCTTCAATCAATGGCCGAAATGCTCCACTCTTTCCCCTCCATTTACTCCAAATCTACACATTATTTCGAGAAAACTTCAACATGAATATTGTAGAGAGTGTCGAGTACTAGCATCTCAACGGTGGTGATTTGAATCGAAGCGCTGGATCGACCAGGATTTCACCACAAAGGCCGTACGTTCGAACGCGTGGTTCGAGGCCGAGACTTGACCGAGCTCGACGAGGCTCAGGGCGATGGAGGAGCAAGGCGTGGCGCTTCGTTTGGCATCGTTGGATCGAGGTAGAGATGTTTGTAGTGGCCGAGTTTTCAAACCCTAATGTGAAGCAATGGGTTTCGAACGGTCTGGGGGTTGAACGCGTGAATGAGGAGAAGAAGCAAGATCTTGCGGCCACGGTTTAGTCTCCAGGATTGCACGGCTGAGATCAGATTGTGGGTTTATAATTTAATTATGTTATAAAATGTTATATAAATCGTGCACAAACTTCAAATATTCATAACTTTTTCATACGAGGTCGAAAACGTGCGAAACCAGTTGCGTTGGAATCGTATGGACGAGCACTACGCGATGGAGTTGGTTTGGAGTCGTTTGGAGTTAGTGAGAATTTTGGGTAAAATTAAACGTCCGTTTAATTTTATTCGAAATAAAAGCTGAAACGGAAATTAAAATCAAGGTGAGAACTTCTCACTCAATCGAATCAGTTTCGATTTTATTTTAAATAGTTAGATTTAAAATATTTGAAAGCATGTATGAATGTTGATTGATATCTATTGATTGTTAAAATAGACATTATACGCCGTTAGTAAGCGGATGTTATTTATTAAAAACATATACCGCTAATATTTCATAAACAGTGAAATTGGTATTATAAATAATATCAATATATATATATATTGGCATATGTATATATTGCAGTTGTTGATTCCCCGCATTTTTTAGCGGATGAGACCCTATTGCGCCGTTATTAAGCGGATAATATTTAATAAGAACATATACCGCGATAATTTCGTACTGGAGCGAAATTGGTATTGTGCTACTGTTTTTGGATGCAGGAAAACAGGTTGGAGGGATCCAACTGGATTCCTCAACAGTATTTATTTAATTTTAGATATTTTGATATTTGATGGATTTTCATATTGATATATGATATCGTTGTAGTCGTGATTGACTATTTGGTGTGTAACATCATTGGACCCAGATTTTGGGATTTTAAAATGATTTTTAAAGTGATTTTTGAAGTATAAAATAATTTTGGATTTGATCCATTATAAATAAATAAACGTTATAATTTTTAAAGTTATAAAATTATGGTTTTTGTGAAATACAGTTAAAAGCTGATTTTTGAGAATATGATGCTAAGGATTTTATAAAATAGTTAAATCGGAATTTTTGAATTTATTATGAAAAGTCGAAATATAGGATTTATAAAATTTAATTATTTTATGAATCAAAATGAAGAAGTTTTTAAAGGAATTTAAAGACGTTTAAAAAGAATAATATAAATTGATTTATATTAAGAGATTTATAAATGGATATTTATTAATTGAAATATGGACATTATAAAACGAGTTTTTACAAGTGTTTGAATGAAGTGAAAATGAATTTCATAATTGAATGGAATTTATAGAATTTTATACGGTGAGCTTATAAATGGAATTTTATAAGCAGTAGGTTTATAAAATTTATTGAGTTATTAAAATAATGATTTTGGATAAATGAATGAATCTTATAAGTTATAAGATTTATAATTGGAAAGTCTTTAAAAGAACGATTTTGTAAAATAATCGTTTTATAAGCATTCGACTTATAATATGAACTTTTAGTTTATAATTGAGTTATAAACTGGAATAGGTTAATAAAAGAATTTATAAAAAGGAAGTTTTTATAAATAAATAGAAATGGAATTTATAAACGTTGTTTTATAAATTCGCAAACAACTTATTTTGATAAGTTAATTGTTGAAACCTATAAATGGAGTTATATTCACATTTTTGAATAGTGAATAATCCTTTGAATTAAAATGAATAAAAGGATGAAATTGTTAATGAAGTATATTCACGTTTTTGAATAGTGAATAACACGTTAAAGAAATTGTTTTGGATTTGGATGTTTTAAATAGAATTAAAACGATCGAACAATGTTTTTGAATGTGTTGAGATTCGAAACCATAGATCTCAACATTGATTGTTGGAATAGACGTTTTCGAGAAATAAGAGGAAATAATGGACTATAACACTGTTGTTATAGTAAATGATTTCCAAAAGGAAATGTTTTGTATAGTATTGGGATTTATATATCTATTTTAATTTCGAATCCCTATACTGGTGATTTTGGGTTGTCGTAACGATGTTTTACGCAACATTCGTTTTGGCCCAAATAAATATGTTTATGAGAATGATTTCCTTAAAGAATGAAATATATACTTAATCTCGATTTAAGTATATTGAATATTTTCTAAGTGTGGAAAATAAATAAAATTTGTGAATTACTTATGAATAAATAAGTATGGAAATGTTTTTCCAATATAAAGTGAATATTAGAGAATTTATCTTTTTGAAGATAAATTGAAAATGAATATTATAAATCGAATTGAAGTCGTATATTCATTAATACTTTGGAATGTAAATTCACTATTGAATTTATAAAAGAAAGTGGAATTGGTTTAAA
Organism: Allium cepa; assembly: GCA_030765085.1. Lineage (NCBI taxonomy): Eukaryota > Viridiplantae > Streptophyta > Magnoliopsida > Asparagales > Amaryllidaceae > Allium > Allium cepa. The sequence goes on along the minus strand of CM060930.1, from coordinate 51,923,561 downwards.
AATAAATATTGATTTATTTTTGAAGTATGAAATTATATATCTAGTGAAGATATTTTGGAAAATAAATAATTTGGAAAATTATTTGGAAACTGGTGATGTGTGCATATCCATTGATAGTTCAATAACCGACTATCAATATTTCCCTTTGAATGGGTATTTGATGTGATTTGTTTGAATGTGAATGCCACACTTATTTTTGAATAAGCGCTCACTATTCGGGTTAACCGGGAAAGGACCATGGGGTCGTATAACCCATTCCGAATATGTGATACGTCGTTATAATTGCATTGAAGATCGGTGTTGAAGACCCAGTATTTGCGAGAGCGATAGGATGACCTGTCGATTTACTCTGCACCGAGTTGCTCCGGTATAGAGTTCTCCATATGTGATGGTGAATCCGATCAGGATTGTGAATATCCGGATTGCAAGGACTTCTTTGTAAGTGCCTTCGGTTTTGTTCGAGCCCGGAACAGACTTGTATGGATTGTGTGTCTGACATTACAAGTTGAGATGTAAAGCCGATTTCTTTCAAATATATTTCTGTGGTGGCAGAGAATTTATTCTTTTAGCTTAACACCCTTCTCTGAGACGTACGAGCTCAGAGGTTATGTAGTTGAATGTTATCAGCGATATATTCCCAATTTGGTAATGTGATATGCTGAGTGATGCTGTAAATGATCATTGTGTTGATTATTGTGATAGGATCATTTATTTGATCGTCTATCTTAGTGATCATTGTGTTGATCATTTGTTGACCCAAAGCATGGCTTTTGTATAAAGTATGTTTTTGTGGACGTGATTTCGTCGAGCCTCACACCCCGGAAATGGTCAAAACAGGAAAGATGCGGCAAGGTTATGAGGGGTAGCACCCTTTAGGGTATGTACATTTCCTTCTGGATAGAGGTGGTATCATGGTATGCAGCCCAGATATTTAACCTATGTGGTTACTACGAATTTATTACTTTGTGGTTGTTGGTTTTCGGGATCCCGTGAGAAAGGTCATTTACGATCGGAGAATGGCGTGCTCGTGTCAGTAGTTACCCAGTTAGGGGTAACCCGGCCTTGTGTTGGCAGAGTTCCGGTTTGGTTCTCGGGGATGTCTTTCCAGAGGCATTCTCATGTGGCAATGGGAAGTTCCTTGGCCTGACCATTTGTTGAAAATCCAATTCCCAATACGAAACTTGTACGGTATTAGTTGTAGAACCTGCTATTCACTTATGGTGGTCACCACTGTTTGGATAGTAGCTATAGTAGGCATACGATAATGGTCGTATGTTGGCTAAGATTTATATTCTACTTTCAAAATGAATTTTCCACTACACTATGCACTAGTAATAATATCAAATGTTATTTTAAATGCGTATCAAGCATCTTTGACTATCATAAGGAGAAATCTCCTCCGATTCTGCGTTTGCATTGTGTGTGTGTGCGGGAGGCCTTATGGTAGTCTCATTTTTAAAAAGCATTGCGAATTGAATTTAAAAATATTCCTCTATTTTGATTTTAAAGATAAATAAACTGTTTTGAGTTCTCACACCAGTCACATGACTGACTTGGAGTTTATTGTTTTCCTTCCTAAACTCTGGGTGCCCACTAATTTTCACACGGGCAGTCAAGAGTAAGGTTTATCAGGATATTCTGGAGTTGCTGGAGGCAAGCTGGATGGCATGGCGTATTACTAGTTTATATAGTATTTCTTTTTTCGCTGCATTGTTTGTTGTTGTATGTTGTTGTACACTCTGATGATATGATGTAATGAAATGTGATGAAATGTAATAACTGATATAGTTCTTTGTTTAAAGATTATTCATTTATTATTATATGTTGTTCCGCTGCGAATTGTGAGATTCTGTTATTGTTCTGTTGTTTTCTGTTCCGTCCTATTCCGTTTTGTTTTTCTTTTTCCTCTATTCTCTTTTTCTTCTATTTTAAAATTTTCTATCTTCTGTTTTCTCTCTTCCCTATTTTCTATCTTTCTCTCTTCTTTCTTTTCTTCTTTTCTTCTTTCTTAAAACCCTCAGTGTTCGGTTTCCGTCGTTCGATTACTCGGCAGTCGATAAAGTGAGTATCGATGTTGAATTTTCGGAAGTCGAAGAATCGTGTCCTGACAGTACACCACTAGGAGAAAGCAACCCAAACAAACTATGGAATCTTACTATCAGAGTCCTCCCTTTCGGGTCCTGACAAATCCCTGGACTCTACAACACTGTCCAAGACCCAAATAGCTTCTGGACTAGGCACTCTAGGAAGGAAATCTACTCCAGCAACTAGCTCGTCCACGACCTCCCAAATGACTGCATCGTCATTCTCTGATTCGGGATCCTTCTCCACTTCGAACTCCTCCTCGTCGTCGAACTCCTCATCTTCGCCTTCAACTTCGAATTCCTCTTCATTGTCGAAATTCTCCATGGGATCTTCTTGTTGAGGCTGTGGCTGAGGCTGAGGCTGTTCAACAGGCTCTACCGGTACTTCTAGCTCTTCCTCATATAAGGATGGTTCGTTAAGATCCTTCTGAATTCTTCTGACTCGGTCAAAGTCACCATCTCTTCTTGCCCTAGCCAGTGCTCCTCCATGATTGATACTACGGGTTCTCTACAATCAATACCAAAACCCAAAGGTGAGATCCTAAGGTTTAGAATTCTATAGGTTAAGGAGTACATCAAGGTTTACACTTCAAAATTTATTCCTCCTTAAAATTTCTATTACCCAAGATTTAATAAAATCATCTTTCCAAAAATAGTTTAAGTATATATTTGTAAAGTGATTATATGTAGAGAAAATACACATATATATAGTAAGTTTATAAACAATTATTCCTTCAATTTATAAATCCGTGTGTATATATATATATATAACAAATAAATTTGTTATAAGGTTTTAAATTCTCAAATATCCTTTTCTACAAATCCAATTATTCTAAAGTTATTATCAATAGTGGAAAATTTTCACAAAATACTAGTTTTAAAGTTTTCCAAAATATTAGTTTAAGAGTTTTCCAAATTCCTTTGGTAAATAAAACTCAATAAAAATCCATTTTCTAAAGATTCTAATTCTAAAGGGTTTAATTTCTAAGGGTATACTCAAGTCAAAAAGGACAACCAATTAATATACCCAAGGTTGACGACAAAAACCACTCAGAACCCAGATGATAAATTACTATCATCTCAACCAATTATTTCAAATACCATATATATTTAAAAATCATACCTTTTTATATAGAAAATATATTTTGGGTAAAATTATTTCATCTACCCCTTTAAAAAAATATTGTGTCCATTGGCCTGGTTCAAGTGTTTAGAGATTCCTATCAATAAAGTTAGCTACTCGTATTGACCAAAATCCATATTCCACTTAACCGATCAATTAACACAATATAAAATCATTTATATATATATATATACACACACCCTCAGACTCAAACAAGTTGCTACAGACTCTATTCCTAATGAGCAACCCACCAGAACCGAGGTATTCACTCAACCTAGGCTCTGATACCACAATGTCCCAACCCATTTTACTGTACTGATTTAAACCGACTTTAAACCACACTTGTCAGCCAAATCATACAGGAAGACGGATAGTGAAAGAAAGAAGGAAGGTGGAAATAGAAAGAAGATATAAGAAAAGTGAACAATTAGAATCTCACAGTAGATCGAATAAACTATAATATAAATAAATCTTTACATGAAACCAAACTATTGCTTTATATAACATATTGTAACGACCCGTAAATTTTGATAAATAAATTGGTTAATATAATTAGATTTTTTGTAATTAAATCTAGTAAGAAATAAAAACTTTATAATTTAATATTGGAATGAATGCTAAAAATGAAATATAGCAATGTGAATTAAAACTAATTATTAGTAATTTGAATAAAATTCTAATAAATGAAGTAGTGAAGGTGTTATACCTGGATATAAATTGAATATGAGAAAATAAAAGTACGTATTGCATTAATTAATGAAATAACATATTGTTAACAGTAATTGAATGTAAATTAAGGAAATAGGTTAATGCAAGTTAATAATTAATTAACTTTAATGAACATTCCAATTTAATAAAATAATTTAAATGTTATGACTTAGTTATAAATGGTATAACTTGGTTATAAGTTGAATGTAAGTAAAAAATGTAAATGTTGATTTTTTAATATAAATTTGTGTAATAAATGGAAATTGAATAGGATTAGTGTGATATGAGTTGGTATAATCATTGGTGACAAATGGTTGTTACCAGTTAATTCAACAATTACAAATAAAGATAATTAAATGTACTTTAATGATAATTAATAAAATAACGGAAAGTGTGAATGTAAATTAAAATAGAAACGTAAATTATTATAAGGTAGTAATTGGTGTAATAGAAAGCATGAGACCATGTAAGTAAATTTATTGGGAATATTAATTGTAATTGGATATAGATTGATGTAATAACGTTAATGCAAGTTGATAAATAACTAATTTAGTGCAATCTCAATTAATTGAAACCAATTGCAATAAACGAAATTTAATATTACATTAGTGTGGATTTTAGGAAATATTTGGTAATAATGTATTATTAGTGGTTTATGAATGAATTGATAATTAAAATTAAAGTAGTGATGTTAATATAAGTTGTCTATAAACAAGTTGAATGAAATCCCAATAAAGGAGGTAATGCAAATGTTATATTTGGCAAAGATTTCAATACTAGTGGAAATTATAGTTAATACACAATAAAGGAAGTAAGTTGAGTATATTTATATAATGTAATGTAAAAACCAGCATTAACTATGTTATTTGAAATTTGTGGATGGGATATAAAGATTGAAATCAAATAAAAACAATCTATTGGAATAAACATTCAATAATTGGATTAATTGCAAATGAATGAAATTAAATATTTAATTATTTCGTTAATTGAAAATTAAGTTGAAATTGGAGAATATTAATGTAATAGATTTTGAATCCAATGCTAATTTCATCCAATTGATAGTAATGAATTAAATATTAGAATGAAAAGAAAATTTAATAGAATTTTTGAAAATTTAATTAATAATTTCTGAATTGAATGGAATTGAGGTTAATAGTGAAACTGATATATTAATCAACTGTAAATTGACTTTTTAATCTGTTTAAATCATCGTAAATTATTGAGAAATCAAAAACGATGAAATTTGTCAATTAAAGAATTGAAATTGAGAATTTGATTTAATTAGTTTATTTATTTATTTATTTAATTAGAAAATAGCCATTTTGGCAACTGACTTGGATTTGAATCCAGTTTCATCGGATCTGTATCGGTGAATTATTGTAGGATTTCAAGTTTCGTAGTGATCAGACTTGTTGTTTGATCGTACGGACTCGAAACGTCTTGAAATTAATGAAATTGAAATCAATTGAAATCAATTTGAAATAATTTGATTTTAGCATAACTTCTTCATACGATGGGATTTGGACCTGAAACCTGTTCCATTGATTTTTAAATATTTTAAAACATCTATTTTTATATATGGGTTGATCCAACTTCGTTCCGGAGTTAGAACGGGCGTTTCAGGCCATTTTATCGTTCAATGCATATATCAATTTGGTCCATCTATTCTATTTCAGCTTTGTCTATAAATACCCTGTTGTAAACCCTAATTGTTCCTCATTGCCATTGTCTGTATGTACAATTCCTTCCCACCTCCTCATCTCAAAGGAAGACAATTTCAAATCCAATTGCAATTCAAAAATCAAATTGAAATTTCAAACTCCTCAAAAAAAATTCAGAAAAATTATATATCGAAGTTCTCGAAAATACGAATCAGCGTCTGGAGTTCATTTGTCATAATTGTGCTTCAATCATCGACAAATCGAGGTCAAAATTTGAATTAGGCGTTTTCTTTTTCGTCGCCAATTGACGAAATTGAAATGTGGGTATTGAAGAGCTCGGCAAGGGGAGTAGTTTGGTGGTAGTCGCTTGGCCTATATCGAAGTGTGGTGGCCGAAAATCACGATTAGGGTTTCGAAACCCTAAACCCTAGGCGCCAGCTGCTCTTCTGTGGCCGATGGCGGCTATATCATCGCGTACGTGGGGTCGAAGGGGTGCGAACGATTGTATGAGGTGGTCGGGCGCGTGCGATTGGGGCCGTGGCGAGTGCGATACGGTCATCTGGTGGCGGCGCGAATACATGTGGTCGCGACATTAGGGTTTGTTTCAGCAAGTAGCTCGCGCATAGAAGGAAGGGTGCTGACGTGTTGTTTTGGTAATTTATTTTATTTAATTTATTTGAATTTAATTTTCAACTCGCTCTAACACCAATAACTTTTACATACGATACCCGTTTCATATGCGGTTTTCTCCGCTAGGTTCATATTAGAATTCCGAACATGTCGGCGCTGGTTTGGACGGATTCGGAGACTGTTCAAATTTAGGGTTTAAATTGAATTTAAATTCAATTTGAATTCAAAAGGTGAGTGTTTTAACCCACTCACAACTTCTAAAATTTCTTATGTTTGTTAAATAATTTTATGATGTGATTAGAAATTTATTTATTGCTGTTTAGTATATTATTATCATCATTCCAGTTAAATTTAATTTATTGAATTAAATTGTTATTCAATTTATTATTGTAAATAAACAGCAAGTTAAATTAATTTATTATTGTTTATAAACTACCAGTAATTACCTATTATTTATTATCTGTTCTATATTAATGTTATTGTATGAATTGGATGATGATTATGATAATGTTTGATGATTGATATTGGATGAATGGATGTTTTATTTATATTGTTATAAACTGCAAGTTGTTATCAAATTTTTATTTCATTCAGGATTGCAGTTTGAAATGATATAACCGTAATTTTATTTTAAATTACGAATTGAAATGATAAATATCTGTATCACTTGACCATAGGATAGAGAATTATATACAGACACCGTGGTCTACATATAAAAATATTTTGAAAGGATTTCTATGGTTTGTAAAGAAATATTGATTTTTGAGATATTGATTTGGATATTTTATAAATGTTCTTTTATATATAGTTAAATTCTTGGTTTAAGCTATGAATAAAATTTGTTTAAAGTATAAAATAAGTTTAATAATAAAGTTTGATTTTATTAAAATATAATATGGATTAGTATTTACTAAAATTATATTTTAATATAGAGTTTATATTGATTTTTATAAATCAAGGTTGAGAAGATAGTTTTGAAATTGATTGAGATTTTATCCAATTAAGAATTATATTTAATAAGAATCCATTTGGAACTTATTGAAATTGAGATTTTAAAGGAATATGGTTTTATAACTTAATTCGGGTTTAAGATGATTAAGTGAATAAATTAAGGAATATTCAGTTTTGAAATTTGAAGTTTTATTTAAAGCATATTGGTTTTAGTAAGCAAATATTTCAAAAATAAATAATAGTAAAAGGAAATTTGTATATATATGAATTATTGAAATATTGAATATTTAAGCTCTGAAATATATTAAATTTAAAATTTAGAAATTCAGGTTGTTTTGGAATTGATTTGTGAAATTTAAGAGGATAGTTTGTTTTATAAAATATTTAAATATTTAAATCCATGTAAGGGTGGAAGTTATGTTTCAAAGTTATTAATTTCAAAGTATTACATTTTGGAAGTGTTATAGTTTTAAGTCTTTGGTTTTGAAATTTTATAACTTTGAAATACTATGATTTTTAAAATGATATCATATTGATTTGGTTTTAAAATGGAAATGATATCATATTTATATGGTTTCGAAATGGATATTATATTCTAGTTTTGAAGTATAAATTATTTTGAAATGACCGCGGTGTTATAATAACGTTTGGTTGTTGAAGAGACTGGGATCGGAAGTTGTCATACTCTCTGCCAACTTCGGAAACCACTTTAACAACCGTGTACGCGGTGAAGATTCCAGAATGAAGTAGGATGGTGGCGGCGTTTCCTTTGAGGTAAATACGTGGACCCGACTCCCGTGAGTTGGCATAAGGTGGCTAAAACATGAGCGATTGACGGGCTAATGAGGTAGCGCATTTGATCGGACACATCCCTTCGACATTATACTCTGACTTTTGGATTGATTCGGTGGCCACTTTTGATTTTTTTTTTATTTAGGGGTGTGGCTCGAGGTGGGCGGTAGCTGCGCGCTACGCGTTACCACCGGCCTGGAAGCGTAATTGGTATATCTACCCTGGCATTGCCTAGTTGTGTCGTGTCACCTACCTATCGCGCCTTGTATGAGTTTGGTTTTCTCCCATAGCCCGTGGAGTATTTAGGGTAGTCTCTCGGTCTGAAGATGCGCTGATACTGGATGGACTGCTGGGACTATTCGTGTTAAGGTGGAAAATGCAAAGCCAATGCTATTTAAAAGTAAGTTTATTTTACTATAGACATTATTATAATAGCGAAATATTGCTACATAGTAAATAGTTTAACGGATCCTTTGGAGATGTGAATCCCGAACATCTCTTAAGTTATTGCACTCACGTTAAACACTGGATAGGAGATGTCAAATCCCGTAAACTTCTCTGACGCTATTCCACTTATATTATTGACTGTCGATTTAATTTACGTAAGATCTTTTAGTTCTGACTCGAGTGTTTTGTCTTTTCAATTCGCTTTGGTCAGTCTGAGCATTTTAGGATACGGAGACTTTATTTCTAGAGGACGAAGACGAAGAGTGTATTACTATTATCTATTATATATTCCACCACACCATTGTATTCCGCTGCATTATTAATATTCTCTGGTAAGTGTAACTCTGATATGTATGGTATAAGAATAATCGAATATTTTGTAAAACAGCTTCATGAACTGTATATTTGATTATTATATTTTATCATTCCGCTGCAAGATTTTGTTTTGTTTTATTTATTTCTCTGCTTTTTCTTATTTACCCTGTAACAATCCATCCTTCTATATGGTTTAAGTCTGACATGTGTAGTTTATCGTCGATTTAAAGCGTACAAAAAGGCGGGACGTTACATCTGGTATCAGAGCAAGGTTTAGCGATAAACCTTAGCTTTCTGGGGTCTGACTCTTTATTTATAGGGTAGTAATACCCTATGATGAGTCGCTAAGTGTATATATATGAGAGAGCGTACTTGTTAGTGTTATAAAAGGTTTTAATATTGTGTTAATTTGTTCCATTTTGTATTTATAAATTCTGGTTGGTGCATGGGACGCTATGACATCAATAGGGATTTCTAAATACTTAATAGGATAGACCGACACAATATTTGTTTTGTATATAGGTGAATGAAATAATTTTGCCTATTATATTTTCTATATATATAAAATAAAATTTTTATACAGGATATATTTGGTTGTAATATGCTGGTTGTTAGGTAGTGAAATCTATAAGCATAGGTTGGAAATAAGATTTGAAAAGAAATAAAATAAATGAAAAATGGAAATTTAGAATCTAAGTTCCGAGCTTTTGAAAATTTCTTTTAAATGATTTTGAATATAATAATAATATTATTTAGAAGTATTTTCTGATATAAATATTTCAATATGATTTGAAAGAATTGTTTTAAAGAAATTTTAGAAAGAAATAAGTTATGTACTCCCCTCTTTATCGTGGGAAAATAATTTCGATGATGAGTGCATGCATCATCGACATTCATTTTCGAGTTTCGAAGTAGGAAGGCCGCTGTAGTAGTTTGCTGCAAATTTGTTTTGATAAACCAAATATAAATTTTTAAATTGTTTTAATTATAATTGGATATATAAATTGTAAGTATATATTTATTTGTTATTTTAAAATGATTTAAAATTTAACCCAGTATTTAGTTCTTAAGTTTCCGTTAATCAATAGTTTCAAATGGGTTGTAACTAATTTATAAATTGGAACCTTTAATTAAAATAAGTGATTAAATGCTAAGTTATAAATGGGATTAAAAGAAATTTGAAATTTGGAACCTATAAGACAAAGGATATTATTATTAAGCATTAAGTTAATTAAGAGAAATAAAATAAACTTGTGTAACTTTCAATTACATTCTTAAAGGCATATATATAATTTACCAAAAGATATAAAAAGTTGAAATGTTAATAAAAAAATGTAATAGATATTATACAAGTAATAAACTTGAGGTAATGAAAGCAATTAATGAAATTCTTTAATAAATAAGAATTTGGTGTTGTAGTTGTTATAAACTTAAGTATAATTGAAATAATACTAATTAAATATAATAGAAGGCAGGTATTGTAAGTAAGAAATTTTAAACTTAAGTAAATAAGTTGAAGTTATTTCTAAATAAAATTGTAAGAAATAAATGTAAATTAAAAAGATAAACCATTATATGAATGAAAAAGAGAAATCAAACAACAAATGTATGAATGGAATTAATAAGGATAAACTAAATCCGTTGTTTGAAATTGTTGTTGTTTGTTTTGGTTTATGATTGTTTGGGTAAGGATGCTTTAAAATTGTTTGGATGTATGAATAATCTATTTAGCTTCATCAGAGACTGTTGGCTAAATGGTGCGCTTAGTAGTTTATTTTTCATTCTGTACAATTTGAAGTTTTGAACCCGAACAACTATTTGTTTTGTTTGATATGAATGAATGATTGATTTGTGATGATTCTATGTGATGGTCGTATGCCTAGTTGCAAGTGATTGTTGTTTGTATTGATTTGTTTGTTATTGATTGAAACAAGTTAAACATTTCATTTTATATAATTATTATTAACTATTTTTGGATTATATAAGTGAAATACAGGTTATGGAAGCAACTGCTACTGCTTTTGGTTTCATAATTAAGCGTTAATTGCCTGACTAATAGGTACGTTCTCGGATTACAGTTTATAGCATTATTATATTGTTTCCCCGGTTAGGATATATATATTATTTTGGAATATATGTTATATATTGTTATATTTGATATTATATTTTCTCCCGAGCCTCTCCTTACAGATGAGACTCTGCCGAAATTTTCTGTAAATTTTGGGCCTAGAAATTTTTTGAAATTGTTTCCAAACTTTATTAATTTAAGTATAAAAAGATTTAATGGTTATAAATTGGTATATTTTACATAAATTAATTAATTTTGTAAATTTATTTGTTTGTAAATTTAATATTTTAAGTAAGATACATAGATTTCTTAATTCTTCTTTTCCTTTTCGGGGACGAAAAGTTTTGAGTGGGGGAGAGTGTAACGACCCGTAAATTTTGATAAATAAATTGGTTAATTTAATTAGATTTTTTGTAATTAAATCTAGTAAGAAATAAAAACTTTATAATTTAATATTGGAATGCTAAAAATGAAATATAGCAATGTTAATTAAAACTAATAATTAGTAATTTGAATAAAATTCAAATAAATGAAGTAGTGAAGGTGTTATACCTGGATATAAATTGAATATGAGAAAATAAAAGTAAGTATTGCATTAATTAATGAAATAACATATTGTTAATAGTAATTGAATGTAAATTAAGGAAATAGGTTAATGCAAGTTAATAATTAATGAACTTGAATGAACATTCCAATTTAATAAAGTAATTTACATGTTATGACCTAGTTATAAATGGTATAACTTGGTTATAAGTTGAATGTAAGTAACAAATGTAAATGTTGATTAATTAAGATAAATTTGTGTAATAAATGGGAATTGAATAGGATCAGTGTGATATGAGTTGGTATAATTATTGGTGACAAATGGTTGTTACCAGTTAACTCACCAATTACAAATAAATATAATTAAATGTACTTTAATGATAATTAATAAAATAACAGAAAGTGTGAGTGTAAATTAAAATAGAAACGTAAATTATTATAAGGTAGTAATTGGTGTAATAGAAAGCACGAGACCAAGTAAGTAAATTTATTGGGAATATTAATTGTAACTGGATGTGGATTATTGTAATAACGTTAATGCAAGTTGATAAATAACTAATTTAGTGCAATCCCAATTAATTGAAACCAATTGCAATAAATGAAATTTAATATTACATTAGTGTGGATTTAAGGTAATATTTGGTAATAATGTATTGTTAGTGGTTTACGAATGAATTGATAATTAAAATCAAAGGTGGTGATGTTAATATAAGTTGACTATAAACAAGTTGAATGAAATCCCAATAAAGGAGGTAATGCAAATGTTATATTTGGCAAAGATTTCAATGCTAGTGGAAATTATAGTTAATACACAATAAAGGAAGTAAGTTGAGTATATTTATGTAATGTAATGTAAAAAACCAGCATTAACTATGTTATTTGAAATTTGTGGATGGGATATAAAGATTGAAATCGAATAAAAACAATCTACTGGAATAAACATTCAATAATTGGATTAATTGCAAATGAATGAAATTAAATATTTAATTATTTCATTAATTGAAAATTAAGTCGAAATCGGAGAATATTAATGTAATAGATTTTGAATCCAATGCTAATTTCATCCGGTTGATAGTAATGAATTGAATAATAGAATGAAAAGAAAATTTAATAGAATTTTTGGAAATTTCATTTATAATATCTAAATTGAATGGAATTGAGGTTAATACTGAAATTAATAAATTAATCAACTCTAAATTGACTTTTTAATTTGTTGAAATCATTGTAAATGATTGAGAAAACAAAAATGATGAAATTTGTCAATTAAAGAATTGAAATTGAGAATTTGATTTAGTTAGTTTATTTATTTATTTATTTAATTAGAAAATAGTCATTTTGGACACTAACTCGGATTTCGAAGAAACCAGTTTCATCGGATCCGTATCGGTGAATTATTGTAGGATTTCAAGTTTCGTAGCGATCGGACTTATCATTTGATCGTACGGACTCGAAATGTCTTGAAATCAATGAAATTGAAATCAATTGAAATCAATTTGAAATAATCTGATTTTAGCATAACTTCTTCATACGATGGAATTTGGACTTGAAACCTTTCCATTGATTTTTAAATATTTTAAAACATCTATTTTGATATATGGGTTGACCTAATCTCGTTCCGGAGTCAGAACGGGCTTTTCGGGCCACTTTATCGTTCAACGCGTATATCAATCTGGTCTATCTATTCTATTTCAGCTTTGTCTATAAATACCCTGTTGTAAACCCTAATTGTTCCTCATTCCCATTTGTCTGTACGTACAATTCCTCCTCAACTCCTCATCTCAAAGGCAGACAATTCCAAATCCAATTGCAATTCAAAAATCAAATTGAAATTTCAAACTCCTCAAAAAAATTCAAAAAAAATATATATCGAAGTTCTTGAAAATAAAAATCAGCGTCTGGAGTTCCTTTGTCGTAATTGTGCTTCAATCATCGACAAATCGAGGTTAAAATTTGAATTAGGCGTTTTTGATTTCTTTGCCAATCGACGAAATTGAAATGTGGGTATTGAAGAGCTCGACAAGGGGAGTCGTTTGGTGGTAGTCGCTTGGCCTAAATCGAAGTGCGGTGGCCGAAAATTGCGATTAGTGTTTCGAAACCCTAACACCCTAGGCCGCGGCTGCTCTTCCGTGGCCGATGGCAGCTGTGGCATCGCGTACGTGGAGTCGAAGGGGTGTGAACGATCGTATGAGGTGGTCGGGCGCGTGCGATTGGGGCCGTGGCGAGTGCGATACGGTCATCTAGTGGCGGCGCGAATACATGTGGTCACGACATTAGGCTTTGTTTCAGCAAGAGCTCGCGTGTAAAAGGCAGGATGCTGACATGATGTTTTGGTAATTTATTTTATTTTATTTATTTGAATTTAATTTTCAACTCGCTCTAACATCAATAACTTTTACATACGATACCCGTTTCACGCGCAGTTTTCTCCGCTAGGTTCGTATTGGAATTCGGGACATGTTGGCGCTCATTTGGACGGATTCGAAGACTGTTCAAATTTTGGGTTTAAATTGAATTTAAATTCAAAAGGTGAGTGTTTTAACCCACTCAAAACTTCTAAAATTTCTTATGTTTGTTAAATTAATTTTTGATGTGATTAGAAATTTATTTATTGCTGTTTGGTATATTTTCATCATCATTCCAGTTAAATTAAATTTATTAAATTAAATTGTTATTCAATTTATTATTGCAAATAAACTATGAGTTAAATTAATTTATTATTGTTTATAAACTGCCAGTAATTACCTGTTATTTATTATTTGTTCTATATTAATGTTATTATTTGAATTGGATGATGATTGTGATAATGTTTGATGATTGATATTGGATGAATGGATGTTTTATTTATACTGTTATAAACAGCAAGTTGTTATCAAATTTTTATTTCATTCGGGATTGCGGTTTGAAATGATATAACCGTAATTTTTATTTTAAATTACGGATTGAAATGATAAATATCTGTATCGCTTGACCATAGGATAGAGAATTATGTATAGACATCATGGTCAATATATAAAAATATTTTTAAAGGATTTCTATGGTTTGTAAAAAATATATGATTTTTGAAATATTGATTAGGATATTTTATAAATGTTCTTTTATATATAGTTAAATTCTTGGTTTAAGCTATGAATAAAATTTGTTTAAATTATAAAATAAGTTTAATAATAAAGTTTGATTTTATTAAAATATAATATTGATAAGTATTTACTTAAATTATATTTTAATATAGAGTTTATATTGATTTTTATAAATCAAGGTTGAGAAGACAGTTTTGAAATTGATTGAGATTCTATCCAATTAAGAATTATATTTAATAAGAATCCATTTGGAGCTTATTGAGATTGAGATTTTAAAGGAATATGGTTTTATAACTTAATTCGGGTTTAAGGTGATTAAGTGCATAAATTGAGGAATATTCAGTTTTGAAATTTGAAGTTTTATTTAAAGGATATTGGTTTTAGTAAGCAAATATTTCAAAACTAAATAATAGTAAAAGGAAAATTTGTATATATATGAATTATAAAATTTAGTTTTGAAATATTGAATATTTAAGCTTTGAATATATTAAATTTAAAATTTAGAAATTCGGGTTGTTTTGGAATTGATTTGTGAAATTTAAGAGGCTAGTTTGTTTTATAAAATATTTTAATATTTAAATCCATGTAAGGGTGGAAGTTATGTTTCAAAGTTATTAATTTCAAAGTATTACGTTTTGGAAGTGTTATAGTTTTAAGTCTTTGGTTTCGAAATTTTATAACTTTGAAATACTATGATTTTTAAAATGATATCATATTGATTTGGTTTTGAAATGGAAATGATATCGTATTTATATGGTTTCGAAATGGATATTATATTCTATTTTGAAGTATAAATTATTTTGAAATGACCACGGTGTTATAATAACGTTTGGTTGTTGAAGAGACCGGGATCGGAAGTTGTCATACTCTCTGCCAACTCCGAAAACCACTTTAACAACTGTGTATGCGGTGGAGATTCCAAAATGAAGTAGGATGGTGGCGGCGTTTCCTTTGAGGTAAATACATGGACCCGACTCCCGTGAGTTGGCATAAGGTGGCTAAAACAAGAGCGATTGACGGGCTAATGATGTAGCACCTTTGATCGGACACATCCCTTCGATATTATACTCTGACTTTTGGATTGATTCAGTGGCCACTTTTTTTTATTTGGGGGTGTGGCTCGAGGTAGGCGGTAGCTGTGCGCTACGCGTTACCACCGGCTCGGAAGCGTAATAGGTATATCTACCCTGGCATTGCCTAGTTGTGCCATGTCACCTACCCTATCGCACCTTGTACGAGTTTGGTTTTCTCCCGTAGCCCGTGAAGTATTTAGGGTAGTCTCCCGATCTGGAGATGGGCTGATATTGGATGGACTACTGGGACTATTACGTGTTAAGGTGGAAAATATAAAGCCTTAACGCTATTTAAAAGTAAGTTTATTTTACTATAGACATTATTATAATAGCGAAATATTACTATATAGTAAATAGTTTAATGGATCCTTAGGAGATGTAAATCCCGAACATCTCTTAAGTTACTGCACTCACATTAGACATTGGATAGGAGATGTTAAATCCCGTAAACATCTCTGACGCCGTTCCACTCATATTATTGATTGTTGATTTAACTTACATAAGATCTATTAGGTCTGACTCGAGTGTTTTGTCTTTTCAATTCGCTCGGGTCAATCTGAGCATTTCAGGATTCGAAGACTTTATTTCTAGAGGACGAAGATGAAGAGTGTATTACTATTATCTATTATATATTCCACTACACCATTGTATTCCGCTGCATTATTAATATTCTCTGGTAAGTGTAACTCTGATATGTATTGTATAAGAATAATAGAATATTTTGTAAAACAGCTTCATGAACTGTATATTTGATTATTATATTTTATCGTTCCGCTGCAAGATTTTGTTTTGTTTTATTTCTTTCACTGCTTTTTCTTATTTACCCCATAACAATCTGCCCTTCTGTATGGTTTAAGTCTGACGTGTGCGGTTTATCGTCGATTTAAAGTGTACAAAAAGGCGGGACGTTACACATATACCGATTTAAATCAAAGTTACAACCACACAACTCATAACCATCCTGTCCTTACAACATGTTGGCAACACAACCAAATACAGACTGAATATAAGCATCTACGTCAATACGTCTCCTTATTTCAGCTCCTCTCCTGAAGCTTCCACTCTTTCTAGCTAAACCTGGAAATATGCTCGGTCTGACCCGAGCATATAGGAAAACACCAAGCCTGAGTCAGTCTCGTAAACCAGTGTGAAAAACACATTCAACTTGATTTATTAAAGTTTGAAAATCCTTTGAAAATCAAAAGCATCTCGTAAGACCACGCCACAAATAAGCATGTCGGGTTTTTAACTTACGATAGCCAAAACATTTCTTATAAAATCCTCTACTATTATAATAGGGTCTATATACAAATACTTATTCAAATAGCTGAAATTGTTACATTATTAAATTCCAGCATACTAGCCACAAAGTGGGTTATGCAATTAAAACCGTAAAAGCACGTAAGGATAATGGATTTCCAACGGATGACTAGGCACTGGGGTACCACCTATCACAGTACCTGGCCTAGATCAGCATACCAAGGACCCCTCCGTTCCCCTACAACATAAGACCGGACTACCCCTTACTGGATAGCTCGAGTAAGACCACCCCGCGGTTGGGATCAGCAACCGCCCACACAGGCAAAATAAAAGGGACATCTAGACAGGGATAACCTTACCTTACTTGGGTGCTACCCACTTAGTCTTGCTGCATATCCCCTGATTTTCAGTCATTCCCGGTTGATGAGGCTCAGGGCAAAGCATTACCTTTTCAAACATATCATCGTAAGTAAATTGATCCCGGTTGTTCAATCATTTGATAACCCGAGTCATTCTTTGATAAAGGATCACTATGAGTCAGACTCAATAGAATTTGATCAATCCTTTTTTCTGTCATTAAGGTGGAGAACTGAACCAAGAATTCTCTTTCTTCATCATCAATCGAATCACCGTTCGCGACCCAGGATTCCATTTTATCATCAATCCAATCACCGTTCACATTTTTTCTTTTGCTTATCAATGAATAGATCTCTTTACTTAGAATGCTCACGTCCAACTGACGATGTTCTGAAAGCATTCGACCGTACAAGTCCGTTTTGGGTTCGAACGGAACCAAAGGTACTATTCTTACTACATCCATTTTGGAATCACCCTCAGGATTAGTAGCGAGTAGCCCTTGCACTTCACTGCTCCATCTTCGACTCCAAGCTCTTGTCTTCATCACAAAAACGCACTCGTTGGATCGAACTGGTTTTCGAATTTCAAATCCGATCTCGGTCTCTTCAAAACAACGCTCGCTATTTCCTGGTAAACTCAACCCCGGTTCTTTAGGAAATACACCGATGAAATACAAGATCGAAGTTCACCTCCTAACCGTTTGTGGACGGGTCTCCTTATAATTCGTCCTAGAGAACAAACGAGTTTATACGTGCGGTATAGCACCTCGAACGGTAATCTGTACCATATAATTCTCGAGTTTCCTCTGGAATTTCCAAAGTAAAGTTTTGTCCAGATTTGATAGTCGGTTATTTAACTATCAAAACAATCAATCAATTCAACCAAGTGATTTCCCATTGCAACTATTAAGCTTTGTTCACATTTACAATCCCACAGATTTAAATTTACTGAGAAAGCTTATTTCCTTTGAACATATATATACATATATATATATATATATATATATATATATACATATACACTTAAAACCATTCCTTTCCTAATCATACTTATGAAATTTCCAAATATTATTTTCAAGTTTATTAAATAAAATACTCTTTATAAGAGTTATTATAAAATATTATTTAAAAAAACATTTATATTAAGTAGATTATATTAATGAAAATATACTTAAATACTAATTTACTCAAAATTAACCTTCAAAAGGTCATTACAAAAATAGTTTATACTTGAAAATAGTTTAAATAATACTTACTTTCAAAATTATACCTTTATAAAGATTTCCAAAAATAATAAACTACTTTTGATATTTCCAAAATATCTATCAATTCTTTGAAACATTTCTAAAAATAATATTTATTTTTAAAACAAAACTAGGTTCAAAAACCAATCTAAACGGAATAAGGCTTATCAGTCTTAACGGTACTTATCAATCCTCAATTCACAGACAATACAGATATTCAAAATCAATCAACTTCCATAGATCGATTCACATTATATTCTCAAATATAATTAACAGGAAAAATAACAGATGTATGTATGAATAACAGATCAAAGATCATCTTTGCTAGTAACAATTACATAGATAATATTAAATAAATGGCTTACACTATCCACAGAAATTAAATTAACTATTCAGCGGAATGGTGTTTGTTTCCGCTGTCAAGATGTCAATTAGTTTGATCAATCTAAAATAAACACAACTACTCAGTTTGGGACCGTCTTAATCGTTAGGCCGCAAAATTATACAACGGCATTCATTTCCAATTGGTAATTAAATCCTATCTATAAAAGCTTATAAAATTGTCCTATTTAACTTCACAACGGATCGTACGACATCGTACCATCCGTTGATACGAACCTTCTTCTTAATAATACACTATTATGTGAAATTAAATAATTATTATAAGTATAATATCACTTAAGAACTTGAATTCATTTTAAAGTATAAACATTTATTTTCCTTTAATTATTTCAATTATACTTCACTTATTTAAGAACCCAAGGATTAATAATAAATTATTATTTTTAAAAGCTTGACCACTTAATAGTAAAATCACTTATTTAAATGACTTAAATAAAATCTCAAACAAAATCAAGTTTATTTTCCAAATTTCTTCGTCTATTTAAATAAACATATACATTAAAGTAAATCGCTTTTTAAAATATTTATTTTAAAACAACATGTTTACTATAAATTTTTGGAAAGTAAATTGATTATGGATTTTGTTTTTACTTTAAAATTAAATCCTTTCATTTACAAAATCTTGCTTTAATTAAAACAAAACCCAAATCCAATGGCTCGAAACCCATAACCCATAGATAAAGAAACAACCTGATCCTATAATTTGCACAGCCCAAACGAAAACCAATTGGACCGAAGCCCAATACGAAAACACATCGGGATGAACCCGAAGACCCCAAAGCAACGAACACGAGCAAAACATCCCATCTTCTTCTCCCAACAGCCCTCCTTTCTTCCAGATCCAACTCCGGTGTCGAAAATCCAAAATTTTGACATAAACCATAACCAGAATTCGATCAAACACGAGCATCACTTGCTCATGCACACGACATGACCGGAATCGAACCCAATCTTCCCTATAGATTCGCCCAGTCGAGTAATGCCCCCACGTGCACGTGGTGCATGTGGACATCCCTACCTCCGACCAACCTATCGACACGACACCACAGCCGGGTCATAAAATGTTGCAAGATCTAGATGTCACATCACCGAAGTTAGCAGCCTTCTCGATCGAGAATTGATCGGCAGCCCGTCCCCATTTCCAAACCCAGAAAATAACCTTCCTCCAAATCGACTCGCCTCACCGTCGTTCGACCCTTACTTCGCACGCCACCTATCTTGGTCGACAGCTCATCCATTGCTCTTCCCTCCTGCCCAAAATTGAAGAACTTGGTCGCCGCTCCTTTTCCAAATCCCATCGCAAACACCGGCCTTCCATCAGCTACCCAAAACCCTAAAATAAAACACTCCTCACAAATCAAGCCCAAATCCGACAAACAGCCACGGTCGATCCCTTCTTGATGTTCACGAGTCCCTCCCTGACTTGGCCACTCCACCCCACGACGATGAGGTCGCCAAAAGATAATTTTTGAATAGAAATCTACCATTTTAAGATTTCTTGCATTGTAATCTGTTAAAATCTACAATTTAACTTCTAAAAATTTTATTTTTATAAAGGAAATCAAATAGCATGCTTGAATTCTTGTTTTAATTATATTTAATTTTCACAAAAATTGGGTTATCTACTCTAAAACAAGTCTAAGACCACTACACAACATAAACCATCCATAAAATTATTTTTAACTTAAATTACATACATAATAATCATTTCCCTAGTTTACAACATCATCAGATTTGGACAAGAAATAAAGATATGGGTTTTTGAACTGGAATGATCAAAAAGATATATACTATAAAAGAGAACATATCAATTTAATTTCAAATTTAGATTAATATTTCTCACCTTAAACATTTACTTCCAGCAGTTTTTTAAAAGTTGAAGTCTTGATTGAAAAGTTGAAATCTTTAAAATTGAATCCAATTTGCTTGAATCCCCTGGGTTTGAATTCAATAAAGAAGATCCAGTAAACTTGATTTTACAGAGACTCCTTCTTCTACTTTTAAATTTTGTTCCAGTTTGATTTTAGTGCTTGCATAGTTTTTTTAGTTGCAAGTTTTGATCTTTAAAACCATCACATTGATCTCAAATACTCAATATACATGTACAACTTGCAATCAAAAGAGAATGGGCAGAAAAGACTATTTGGTGGCTGAAATAGAATTTAGCTTTGCTGAGAAGATTTGAAAAGAAAATTAAAATGATTGTATTGGATCTGATCAGGTGGCTTATGCCAGATGTTAATGTGTTTTCACTGATTACAGATTTTATTACAACTTACCCATAGTTACATAATTTGCTAAAAACTGTTTGCTACTTGTTTATGTTTCTGGTTTCTTGCTTACAGTAAATGATTTTGAGGTCATTTATTTATATACAACTATGAAAGCTTTTTAAAGTATAAGAATGTATACTTAAGAAATATAGGCAGTCCAAAGTTATTTTTGCTTTTGACTAAGTTGTATTTGCACTTGTCACTAATAAAGGTGAAAACTAGCAAATTGAAATTACCTCTTGGTTCATTTGTTTTATATAAATACATATGTATACCTAAACAAAATGAAATAACATTCTATGCCAAATACCCAATATACATATGTTACTTTTAAACAAGTATTACAAAGTGATATTAAACTATTTTTAAGCCTTTTTGTATATATGTAACCATATACACAATTTTTAATGATAATATAAAATATATTATCTCCAAATAAATCAAGTCATTTGTTTTCTATATATATAACTTCTCTTTATAAATATTTATCTGATTGCACATCATTTTATTTATAACATTTTCTATCTGTTAAATATTATAAATTTTCCTATTTAACTTATTAATACATATATACAACTTTTCTAACTCAACATGTATATATATCATTAATTTAGAAGTTTTCAACTTAAACTCTTTTTATTTTATACAAACAACATTGTTTGTATGCCCAAAATAAAAATACCCTTTTACTTTATTATGAATTCCCATCCAATTTTATTCCATATAAATTTATTATTCCTATATGTAAAATATATGCATTTGACTTCCAATAAATTTAAACTTTCTATTATATTTCTTCTTTAGAATAAAATATACATATTTATCTTTAAAACAAAAATACATATTTTTAATCTAAAACAATATGTACATTTTTGCTTTTAAACCAAAACATACATATAAGAAATTCCATTTAAATCAATTTGTAATTTAATATAAATTTGAAAATTCAAGTTACATTGGTTTAGAAAATTTTATACAATCGTTAATCAATAGTTAATAGGAATATTGTATATTAAAATACAATATTATTGAATATTATAAATTAATATTCACAATTTGAGATTGTTCGAAATCCCGGTCGTTACACAAACGTGTACAAGTGCATGGTGTATCAGAACATATATGATAAGCATGCTTAATAAATTCAAAATCGGTGCCTCCTATATGATTGCATTCTTTTAAAAACATTTTGAAAATATGGTGCAAACAAACTATATATACCGACAGTTCAATATGTATGCAATTTTTCAAAAATCAAAAATCTTTTTTCACACAATAATTTCAAAACTCATATGAGTATGGGTATGGTTCAATCAATTTGCATCCAATCCCCACTATCCAATACCTAACACATAATTTCTACTATCCAAAATTTTGAAAATCCAGTTTTCTAGATCTATACTCCTATGTTGGAAAAGGAATTTAGGTAGAGAATTTCACATTTCCATCATTCTTTTGAATACCTATTCCATTGTACCTTAGAACCTTCTCTTTTTCCCCTAAATCTTTTCAACTCTTCCAACTACAATTGTATAAGGAGGTTTATTTTTCTATGTCAAAAAGGAATAATTCTAAAATGCAAGTCTTTATTCACTATCAATAAGATATGGAAATTGAATTTCCAAAGCTAAAACAGCTTTTTCCCTTGTTATTCTCTATGTTTTTTTATACTCACCCTTATCAGACAGTAAAATTCATATTCACTACCACGTCGACCCTTCCTACACTAAGCATATGGCATTCGAATATTAGAAATTTTCATTTTCCATCAAAAATCTATTTTCCCCTTTCAATCAAACTTGCAAAATAGTTTGAAAAATCGAATTCCAAAATGCATTTAAATAAAAAAAAATTCATAAGCACTTGAATAAAATTTTCCTAATGCATTTAAACCCAACTTCTCAAAAGCATTTAAACAAAAAAAAAGCTTTCGAACATATTTTTTCAAAACATCTAAACATGATTTTCAAATACATTTGAATGCAATCTTTCCAAAACATTTGCCTCCCCATTTTTAAAAAAAGTCAAGCCACATCTTAACTTAATCGGGACTCGGTTAATGAGTTAACGTATGTGGTTGACCTTAGCATTGTGCAATTAATCTTAGATTTAGGGAAACATTTCATTTTACTTCAAAACTACGAATAACACTCAAGCATATTTATAAATTTTAATTTTTAAGGAACAGGGATAGTGACCCTTGATTTCGCAACATTTCCTTGTCCTTCGCTATCTAATTTATTTTTTTTCAAAATTCTAAAGGTTAAGGGATTCAGGCATTTTCTAACTTAATTTCCTAATTTATTTTATAAACTTCCAACGTTACCTACATTTTATCACTAGTTAAGTGTTCTTATGAGATTTCCTTATTTACGTTGTTTTCTAATATACGTATGTATACATATATATAGTGGTCTAAGCTCATCCAAAAAATCAACATGGTAATAAAGTAGGAACATGTCTTATATCACATCGTACGCTTTTCCAATGACCTAAAAGAAATAATTGTTGGAAGTTTCCCATCATCATAAACTGATGTTAATGATGTTGTAAATCTATCACTTCTTACTCAACTAAGATGGCCATTTCTAATATGCCATTCTACTATAATCCATATGTATTAACTTATCTCCTTGGCTTTCAGTAAATAAGATCCATTCATTACTTCAATCATTACACCTGATAAAGGGATAAATTGTGCATTCCCGTATTGAAGTAAATAAGAATATATAAACTATGTACATTTAAAGTAACTCATCGAAAAATTGGCTTGATGAAATAACTTCCGTGCCACTTATCTTACCTTCTTTAACCTTGAGTCAACCAACATCCTTTATATGCGTTTGCCACCTTATTACCATCTTCTCCTATCATATTTCAATCTTCCTTCAATCAAAATCTCTTAATAGTATCTCAAACTTTGGTATTTTCTTTCTTTCCTTGATCTTTCGTGCGAGTATATCATAGGACTTGCAAAAGTGTACTTTGGTACCATTCCCCAATCCCTAAAATATTCTTCTTATGACTTTCACAGATGTCTAATCAAACATTCCTAAGTTTATACCAATATTCCTTATATTCAACAACGACTCCTTATTTCTACACTACGAGCATTCAGAGCTATTTTATTCCTAGCCTTGACCTTTACTTCGTCCTACCTAAGCAGTGATCCCTACCTATTCCATATCAAAAATTGATTTGGTTTTTCAAACTCTTTAAAAAAATATTTCACAATCATGAAATACTTAATCCAAAACTTTTATCTTTGAAAACATAGACTCAAAAACCTTTTTATTAAATTCAAAAACTTCTTGCTTTCCAAAGGGGGCCGTGAAAGATTCCTATTCTAACCTTTTTTTCCTTTTCAAAGATTTCTACAATAGAAATTTACTTCTCTAAAAATGGGATTTTTAACTCAAACATTTATTTACATTCAAAAACCCAATTGTCATACCAAACCATTACTTTCAAAAACATCTTCAAACAATGAAAACTGGAGTAGACAACGATAACTTTCATTCTACTATTTTCCTACTACTCAAGTTATTTTTGATTTCAACCTTAATGGAGATTCTAATAGCATATAAGTGGGACTTCCAAAAGATATGCACAATTATTGCACATATTTATGAGAATTGCATATTTCCCCTATCCTATCCTTATTGTTATTTCCTATACTATTTCTAACTAGTTTAATAATTCTATTTTAGCATAAATTTCTAACGCTGCTTCTATTCAAATTTATAAATACTACTACTATTAAAATTTCTCCTACCTAAATTGCCTTAACCTTATATAGCTAATTTCCTCTTGTATTTTTTTTCCATTGACTCATTGCAGTGCATTCACATACCGCTTTAGTCATTGGGCTTTTCTTCAATGAAAAGAGATTTGTATAAATCTATTTCAGTTACTTTTCTTCGTATTTTCCTTATATGAGAATATTCTTCCTATCTTCATTATTGAGTCTTCTTACACTTCTACTTCCTTTATCACATTTCAATTAAGTAGAATTTCCATTTATCCATCCTTTAGAAAGAATTTTAAAAAGGAACTTTCGAATTTACAAAAATAGAAAAAATCGTTGAGCCCAACATACGCTCTCTTTTCTATTCATTTCAAAAACGAAAAACCCCTTTACCAAAAACCTTTAAATCAAAAAAAATTGGCCAACCAATTTCAACTAAGAATTTCCAAATTTGCTTGCTTTTTCAAAACAACAACTTTTAAATGGTAGGGTCCTTCTGTTAAAATAAATCTTTTCAAAAAACCATTCAAAATATTTCAAGAAATTTTCAATATCATTTTGCCAAATTCTCTCACATGGGGTTGGACTCAGAAATGGACCCTTATTCATCCTTTCTCTTGTACTTTCTTTCTTTTCCCTTTACTCTTAACCTTTTCTGATTAAGAGTATACAATAAAAATCTAGCTCTCTTCTTGTGGTGGTTAATTAGACCTTCTCATGTGTGATATCCCAGAATTTCAAGCAAATAATAGGTGATAATCTTCTTTTATAAATTATTTAAGATTGGAAAATTATTCTTTTAAAACAAATAATAATGGGTTGTTTATTTGTATATATATAAGTAGATTTTAAATAGAATTATTATTTTTCACACAAATACATTATGTGTTGTATATAAATGTGTGTATATATATAGTTGTGTTGACTTTAAATTGAATTTTAATTTGAATTTGAAATTCAATAGATAAACATCATAAAATAATTTGGATTTAAAAATTATATATATATATATATGATTTTATTAGTATATAATTAGTTTCATATTATTTTCTTTAAAGGATTTTATAAATATAAATTAAGAAATGTATTAACTAAATAGAAAATAAATATAAAGATTTATAAAAAACATATTAAAAATAATAAACACATGCATAATACAAATGTAGAGTCATTAGCATGTAGTTTAACAAATGTAAGCAAATATTATCATGCAAATTACAAGTATCACGTAATTTATTTTCTTTTCATTTTTAAATAAAAGATAAATCAAGCTATAAATATACATATACTCTCTCTTTCAGTTCTTTTCTATCTTCATTTTTAAACTCAAGAAAATAAAAATTGTTAACAACTTAGAACCAAAAAAAAAATTAAAATCAAACCTGAATCATCAAGAAAAAACATCTAAGTTTTTAAAGCTTAGATCGTCTCAACAACCAAGTATCCAGTTTACAAGTTTCAAAAAGATCGAGTATTTTTCCATCTTTCAAAATCAAAAAGGAATTCCATTTCAACGCTCTCTATCCAAACATCTTAACAGTGAGTAAACAAAACTAATACCTATTTTAATTGTTGCATGTGATGTATATTTAATAATGTTGTGATAATTGTGTGCATGAGTGAAAATTAGGCTTGCATGTTTATTAATACGAAGTTGTTAAGTGTGCATGTCTGTATACATATATATATCCCCTGTTCTTATTTTACAGGGTTTAAAACAAAGTAAAAATTTAAAATCTCCTCTTCTAAACTCTGATAGGCTGTGATATTCAAACAAGTTATGTTTGTTTAAACATAAACTAAGATTTAAATTTATTTTTAAGTATAGTAAGTTTGAATTTATTTGGAAAATGAGAAAAAACATTGGAATATTTAAAACATGATAAATTCAAACATCTTGATTCTGTGATTCATGTATATAATCTGAATTGTCTTTGAAAACTAGGATTTTTAAAAGAAAAATCACAATTTTTAGTGTTGGTTTAAGTGAGGATTCGAGGGTTGAACGGATTTGGTGTTTTGCGGCTTTTATGGTGATCGAAGGACTCGGGTTGGTCGGGATCGCTACTAGAGGTGGCGAGGAAGTAAGCGAGCAAGGGAAAAATGGTAGGTGGTTTTTTTTGATCATCGAGGTGGCGGCAGATCATCGAAGTAGGGTTGTGGGCTCAGGTTTGGTCTAGGTCGGGAAATTGCTTACTACAGCGTCACCGGAGCGTCGGACTTGGTTAGGTGAGGAGAAAATGAAGCGCACCGGAGCGTCGGACTTGGTCAGGTGAGGAGAAAATGAAGCGAGGGTCTTTGGCGAGGCTATGGACGAGGTGGCGAGAACTCTGGTGGTCGGAGTCGGTAGAACGAGGTGGTTCTAATCAATGGGTTCGGTTCCAGTTTGTTCGAGTTGGCTCGTTTTTTATTTTGGGTTTGTGTTGAACTTTGGGTGGTCGAGATCGAAGGTGTAGGTGAACTTCAACATGTTAGAGGTATCGACGATGGTTGGTGTGGCAAGATTCAGGCATGCACGTGCACGAGGTCTGGTGTCAGCTTTTGTTTCGAGGAAGAAGAAGCATCCTCGGGTGGGAACTCAGGGAAAGGCAGGGTTTGCTCGGGGTTTGTTTTGGGTGAACGTGAGTGTCAATACATGTTAACAGTTTAAAGTTTTAAAAAAAAATTAAAAAAAAAGTCTCGGGGCTGGACTCGAGTAGGTATCGGGTTGAACCCAAAGTAAATATTTTAACAGTTTTAAAATATAAATAAAAGCAAGTTTTAAAATTTAAAGTAAATCAAGTTTAAACTAATTTTAAAATCAATTTCTTTGTATAATAACGTTTAAATATTGGTTTAAGAAAAGTTATATGGTTTATTTTACTTAATTTAGTTAAATTCTTAAGTTATTTTTTAAACATAAATGAAATATGTAATTAAGTAGTTAATTAAAAGATAAAATATTTTAAATTTTTATGTTAATGATAATTAAGTAACTAATAAAGATAAATGTTTTATCGTAAAATTAATTAGGGTTTTGGGTAATTAAAGACTAACTAATTAGCAATTATAGATTAATTAAATTAATAAAGTAATTAAAGAGAAATTAATTAATTAATAATTTATGGATTAATTAATTAATAATTAAGGATTAACAAATTAAGTAAGTAGAAATTAATTAATTTGTAATTAAGGATTAATTAATTAAGTAATTAGAGACTAATTAATTTGTAATTAAGGATTAATAAATTAAGTAATTAGAGATTAATTAATTTGTAATTAAGGATTAATTAACTAGTAATTAAAGATTAATTAATTTGTAATTAAGGGTTTATTAATTAGTAATTAAGGTGTATTAATTAATAATTAAGGTTTATTAATTAATAATTAAAGTATAAATCAATAAATAATTAAAAGATAATTATCAGTAAATAAAGATTAATTAATTAATTTATAAAAGTAATTAAAGAATGATGAATTAATTAGATAATTAATTTAGTGGTTTGTAATTACTTAATTAAGCATTAAGTGATTAATTCTTAAGTAATTAATTAAATTTGAGTTAATTAAATTAATTATAGTATGGATTAATAAGTCTTGCTTATGGATGATTGATTGAATAGAATGTCTGGATTGATATATATTTATAGTATGTTAATCTGTGATATTCTGTGATGTGATATACTTTGGATATAGCTGTGATAAATGTGTGTTATTTACCTGTGCTAAATTGTTGTGTGTATACAAAGTTCTGGATTGAATTTAAATTGTTTAAACCTTAAACAACTTAGCCTTTAAGATACGTTTGGATTTCGATGAAACAGGAATCAGATACCAAATTTGTTATCTGAAAACCACATCGATCCAAGTTAAAGATAGGCCGTGAAATCTCAAGTGAAGATCGAGATGAAGTTTCAGAGTGCAAGGGCTATTGTCGTGAACTCTAAGGGTGGTTCTAAAATGAGTGTAGCGAGCTAGTGCCTTTGGTTTCGTTCAAACCCGGAACGAACTTGTATGGATGTATGCTATCAGACCATCGTCAATGGAGGACGATGAGCATTCCAAGATAAGTGTTCTTAAAAGGTAATCGTATCCTCAAGCCTCATCAACCGAGAATGGATAAAACAAGGGAGGTGCATGCAAGGCTAAATGGGTAGAGCCCAAGTAGGATAAGATTTTCCCTGTCTAGAGGTCCCTTTATTCGGCTGTGTGGGCGGTTGTTGGCCACAACCGTGTGGTTGTCTTATTCGGACTATCCAGTAAAGGGTAGCTCTGGTCTTGTGTTACATGGGATCAGTGTAGATCCTCGGTACAGTGATCTAGACCACGTACTGTGACGGACGATACCCCGGTAACCCTGCCATTATATGGAATCCAATCTACAATAAGTGCTTGTACAGTTTTGATTGTGCGCAACTATGTTGGAAAGTGAGATGTAAGCATTCCAGCCATTTATGTATTTTATATTGAAAACCCTAGGCACTATTATTTGGTTATCGTAAGGGAAAAACTTGTCCGTGTTTATTTGCGGAGAGTCTTACGAGATACCTTTTATTTCAAAGTTCTTTTTTCAAGTTAAACAACTTAACCGTTTACTCACACTAGACCCATGTCTGACCCAGAGTTTATTCTGTTTTTCTTAAACTCTTGGGTACTCAAATTTTTATGAGTAGCCAAGTAATCAGTTTGCTTAGACCCAGCGTTACTGGAGCATCGGACTAGGTCAGGTGAGGAGGAAATGAAGTGGGGCTCTTCGGCGAGGCTATGGACAAGGTGGCAAGAACTCTGTTGGTCGGAGTCGTCAGGACGAGGTGCTTCTGATCGATGGGTTCGGTTCCAATTTGTTCGAGATGGATCGTTTTTTATTTTGTGGTTGTGTTGAACTTTGGGTGGTCGGGATCGAAGGTGTAGGTGAACGTCGACATGTTGGAGGTATCTGTAATGGTCGGTGTGGCGAGATTCAGACGTGCACGTGCAAGAGGTCTGGTGTTAGTTTTTGTTTCGAGGAAGAAGAAGCATCCTTGGGTAGGAACTCGGGGAAAGGCAGGGTTTGCTCGGGGTTTGTTTCGAGTGAACGTGAGTGTCAATACATGTTAACAGTTTAAAGTTTTAACAAGTTTTTTTTAAAAAGGAGAAAAAGAAGAAAGTCTCGGGGCTGGACTTGGGTAGGTAACGGGTTGAACCCAAAGTAAATATTTAACAGTTTTAAAATATAAATAAAAGCAAGTTTTAAAATTTAAATTAAATCAAGTTTAGACTAATTTTAAAATCAATTTCTTTGTATAATAATGTTTAAATATTGGTTTAAGAAAAGTTATATGATTTATTTTACTTAATTAATTTAGTTAAATTCTTCAGTTATTTTTTAAAACTTAAATTAAATATGTAATTAAGTAGTTAATTAAAAGATAAAATGATTTAAATTTATATGTCATTGATAATTAAGTAATTAATAAAGATAAATATTTTATCTTAAATTTAATTAGGGTTTTAGGTAATTAAAGACAAACTAATTGGCAATTATAGATTAATTAAATTAATGAAGTAATTAAAGAGAAATTAATTAATAATTTAGGGATTAATTAATTAATAATTAAGGATTAATAAATTAAGTAATTAGAAATTAATTAATTTGTAATTATGGATTGATAAATTAAGTAATTAGAGATTAACTAATTTGTAATTAAGGATTAATAAATTAAGTAATTAGATATTAATTAAT
Organism: Allium cepa; assembly: GCA_030765085.1. NCBI lineage: Eukaryota > Viridiplantae > Streptophyta > Magnoliopsida > Asparagales > Amaryllidaceae > Allium > Allium cepa. The sequence goes on along the minus strand of CM060930.1, from coordinate 51,893,105 downwards.
TTGTAATTAAGGATTAATTAACTAGTAATTAAGGATTAATTAATTAGTAATTAAGGGTTTATTAATTAGTAATTAAGGTTTACTAATTAATAATTAAGATTTATTAATTAATAATTAAAGTATAAATCCATAAATAATTAAAAGATAATTAATCAGTAATTAAAGAATAATTAATTAATTTATAAAAGTAATTAAAGAATGATTAACTAATTAGAATATTAATTTAATGGTTTATAATTACTTAATTATCAGGGTTAGGTGATTAATTTGAGTTAATTAAATTAATTATTGTATGGGTTAATAAGTCTTGCTTATGGATGATTAATTGAATAGAATGTCTAGATTGATTGATATTTATAGTATGTTAATCTGTGATATTCTGTGATGTGATATACTTTGGATATAGCTGTGATAAATGTGTGTTATTTATCTGTGCTAAATTGCTGTGTGTATACAAAGTTCTGGATTGAATTTAAATTGTTTAAACCTTAAACAACTTGGCCTTTAAGAAACGTTTGGATTTCGATGAGACCGGGATCGGATACCAAATTTGTTATTCGAAAATCACATCGATCCAAGTTAAACGATATGTCGTGAAATCTCAAGTGAAGATCGAGATGAAGTATCAGAGTGCAAGGGCTATTGTCGTTAACTTTGAGGGTTATTCCGAAATGAGTGTAGCGAGATAGTGCCTTCGGTTTTGTTTGAACCTGAAACGAACTTGTATGGATGAATGCTATCAGACCATCGTCAATGAAGGACGATGAGCATTCCAAGATAAGTGTTCTTAAAAGGTAAACGTAGCCTCAAGCCTCATCAACCGGGAGTGGCTAAAACAGGGGAGGTGCACGCAAGGCTAAGTGGGTAGCACCCAAGTAGGATAAGATTTTCCCCTATCTAGAGGTCCCTTTATTCGGCTGTGTGGGCGGTTGTAGGCCACAACCGCGGGGTTGTCTTATTCGAACTATCCAATAAGGGGTAACTCCGGTCTTGTATTGCAGGGGATCAGGGTGGATCCTCTGTACAGTGATCTAGACCACGTACTGTAACGGGCGGTACTCCAGTAGCCCTGTCATTGTATGGAATCCAATCTCCAATAAGTGCCTGTATGGTTTTGATTGTGCCCAACTATGTTGGAATGTGAGATGTAAGCATTCCAGCTATTTCTGTATTTTATATTGAAAACCCTAGACACTATTATAATATAACTGGATTTCCTATCAAAAGTTTTGGTTATCGTAAGGGAATGTCCGTGTTTATTTGCGGAGAGTCTTACAAGATACCATTTATTTCAAAGTTTTTTTCAAGTTAAACATCTTAACCGTTTACTCGTACAAGACCCATGTCTGACCCGGAGTTTATTCTGTTTTTCTTAAACTCTTGGGTAATCAAATTTTTATGAGTAGCCAAGTGATCAGGTTGCTTGACGAATTTTGGGAAGCTTGGAGCAGGGGTCTTGGCGTATCTATCTATCTATTTCCGCTGTATTTGTATCATATGTGTATTTTGGAATGTAGTAAATAGAAAGGTCTTCACGACTGTTTACTGTGATGTTGTAACTGTTTTGACTCTGATATGTAATGACTATGTAATAGTTATGTGATATATTATATTTTTCCGTTTTCGCTGTGAGATCCTGATATTCTTGTTTCTTTCTTTCTATCTATTCTCTTTTCTACCTATTTCTTTCTTAATGATGATACGTCTTTCTGTGGAATGAAAGGCGGATCGTCACATCATGGGAACTTGCTCAATCCTTTATCGGGTTTTACTTCTGAATGCTTGTAATATATAGATTCTTTCTTCCCATTTTTTTGGATGAAATGTACGTCTTCAATCGGTAATCCATCAAAATTCATAGTTATAAGGCAGCCTAGGCCTAATGGAGAAGTCAAGTACCATCCAGCTTTCGGGATCCTTCTATATGTCATGCTCAAGCTCTTCTTAGTCAATGCCTTGCGGTATGGCATACACACATAGGGGTAACTAGGGTAGGTATATGTATTTAACTCTATTCATTATTCAAACTCATTGTTGTCTCATCCATCTTCTTAGGATATGGTCGCAATTATTTCTATAGTCGGAATTCACATAGTTGGCGTATAAAATATAATTATATGTAGAAATACAAATACGTTCTCTCAATGTATCTTAATTCATATGATAAACTAATCTAAGCTTTGATACCAAATGTAACTACACGCACCTTAATGGACTCGAATTTCGACTAAATCAAAAACTTAGTCCATTAGGATAAGATCTACGATTCTTGTCTTACACTAATAGGACGTCCCTCTAAATCTATCACGTTGGTTGTAATGAGAAGGGGGGAGGGGTTAAAACAACATTCTGGTGATTGAAAAATACACACTTTACCTATAACACTAATTTATGTCGATTGTTTCCTATTTAAGTGTTATGACTATTATTTGTCGCTAATCCGTTCGGTCCTATATGCGCGTACGATATGTCTAACCTCCTCTGAGGTAACTATGTATAAGCCTATATAAATGTATACATAAACGTTGTACTACCCAAAGCCATGGCCACTTAATAATTCTTAAATAGGGAGGAGGCAGACCAGGCGACCATTTAATACCTCAACCGCAAAGCAGGACCACCGTAATGTAATCGCGAGTCAATCGATTCTAGCTACAAAGACTGATGAATTCTAGATATGGATTAATAATTTAATTATTGTATTACTAACACATCTCAAAGACTCATCTATGAGTTAACTAGCCCACCTCCAACAAACAAACAACTAATTAATTGAACTTTAAAGTCTGTATATATCACATACGAATTCTGCACTAGTAGGAAGCAAAATGTGTCAAGGCATAACCCGAGTCTTTGCTATCGACTGCTAGTGGTCATAGCCTATATGCCAGCCCTACTGCTATATACCGGTTCAACAACAATACCGGCATAGACTGCCGATCTCCCACAATCGAAATCCCGTTTAGACTAACCTAATGCAAGTTAAGGAAAATGCACATTGCAGTTACATAATACCTCTTAACAGAAATGAAGCAGATGCCATTTCCCTAAAAGCAACGTGTCATTTAATACTTCAAATCCAATGTGAACCCTTTGTACATTTTTCCCCACATATACGCAACTACATATCCCTTTTCCACAGATCCCATGGTTGGAGATGTCCCACATCAGCAGTAAGTACACGGAATTGGTGGTAGTCTTTAGTGAAGGGAAGACTTCTGTTGCATAACTATATCGACCTCGCATCCCAATGCAACTAATCATCCGAAGCCTAAATGTTGGGTTAGGCCCACTAATTCACACTTGCTCTAAACATATAATTAAGGCTGTATAATTTTCCACTATGAAAATTATACTGCCTTCCAACATTTAATTCCTATCTTGTATGTTTATTTACTATATTCCACAAATGTCAATTGTGCGCAATAAATGATCATTTTTATTCTATTTAGACTTTATTTGTTCGTTCTAATTCAACATTTATGCCTATTTCATTTCCCTAAAAATTGCATATTAAATCCTTTAACCAATCTCGTTGAACACATTTATATCCTCATTTAATTCATGTAACTCCCTATTACCTGCATGTTTATTGCCCAATTAATTTTGGAGGAATTAACTCTTTTCCATCCGCACCTCCTAATCCTATAATTTTCTATTTTATTTATAACTAGACATCCTACTTATAATTAATGCGAATATCGACATATATTATGCCATATAAATATATTTTTATTTGTAATCTATTAGCATGATTATATGTGTATATATATATATATGTTTCTATTTCTAACTATTAATTCCTAAACCAAAATATTCTTTTCCATGTTTCAATTTATCAGAGCTATCATTCCAAAAAGGATCACCGTCATAACTTTCAATGAATTAACCAAAAGAGAGACATTTGCTTCATTTGAAATCACAAGAAATTCTCTTTTCTTTTATTGAAATAGAGGTGTAAACTACGAGGAAGAGCTTTTAAACCTTATACATCTATTTTATTTTGGTATATTCCTTATTATTTCAAGCGACGCACTTTTTATACATCTGTGGAATTAGATAATTTATAGAAATTACACAGAAACATATGCAACTAAATTGTAACTTGCTTCTAACAAATTAAACATAGAAACTCACATTCCAAGTCAATTTGAGGCAATCTAAACTAATACGAACATTTTACAACTCAACTATAAATCTGGACAAAACTTTACAACTTTATCAACATTTAACTTTAACAAATTTAGAAATTGATTTTCAAATTTTCAATATTAGGATGAAAATACCATTCCTATTGTAATTACCTATCTTATAGAATATGTAAACGACATTTCTATATGTTTGTTTTAAGCCACAACTCTTCAGATCTTATATAGGCATAATAATTGTGATGACCGCCCATGACTCCTGCACTAAACAAGGAAATAGTGCGCTGTAAAGTGTGCCAAGCAGCCATGGATGATCATCAAGGTAACGTAAAAATAGCGGAGTCTATCGTATTACTTACAACGCATGGGTAAAATACAATAGAAAATATATATATATATATATATATATATATTGAAGCTCCACAAAACAGAATCTCGTCAAATAAGCCTCATAGTAATTTGATACGAAAATCTGAATAGTCAATACATCAAGCCTCACTACATATCACTCAGAGAATATGCAAGCAGCGGAACATCCAGTACATATAGTAAGAAAATAATATGTAAGCCTCCAGCTCGTCTTCGTCATCAGCATCATTGGTCACTAAGAACAGCACCTGTCACCTGCTACCTAGTCTGCCCATCCCAAAATGGATGAACAGCCCAAGGTAATAAGATTTGAACATAAAACCTTGAGTCAGACAACAGTCTTAGTGAGCGGTAAATTAACTAACAACATACCAAAAGAGCATAAAGGTAAAAGGAATAGGAACCCAACCCTCCCACTCCACCTCTTTCTAAAGTGATAGCACCCAGACACACTAAGCAGAAGTAAACATAGCAAATCAGACATTTAAAGTAAAACAATTATCACTCGAGTTAAGGTCGATGTTTTCCAAGTACAAACCCCCAAGGCCTAAACCAAGATCAGATAAGCACCCGGAAAACATCACTCTTGAGACCGAATGACGATACAACCAAAACATCCATGACTCTGGCTATCACTGTTATCATTGTTTCGATACCAGCGTCGATTGAATGACCGGCACATTCTTTCAGCCGTCCGTCAAGGGCTAATGGTAACCCCGGTTCTAGACAAAACTCCGCACGTCGCCGCAGCCCGTGCCTAGGACTATTGAATCTGCCCAGAGTACTCGACCACCAATTGTAGTCTTTTGGGACTATCGATTCTGCCCAGTGTACTCTTGCTTTGAGTCTGCTAGAACCTTCAATAACGATGAAATCTCATCCTTCTAGTCATCCTCCTCGACGACTATTCTCATACTAGCTCTAGCACCTCTCGATCTAACCATTATCCACAAACTCGAACCATCCCTCGAGTTATCAACATGCTTGGAATGATCTCGTCTGGATTATACCAAAGCTACCTCACATCATGCCTCGCCTTATCTCATTCATAGCAAAGCTCCATCTCAACATCATCATCAAATCCGTCCATATGAGCTTTATCATCCACTACATATGCCACGTGCAGCTTTTCTATTCAAGAGCTTCCCCCTTAGCCTTTGAATCATCTTCGACCAACTTGTCCAAATCCAACCACTAATCAACTATTTTATAACAATCAATCAAGTCAATCATTAATCCAAGTAATTAAGCATTCAAACATGATCTAAAAGCAATTATAACAAAAATAGCAATCTTATAAATAAAGAGTTTAAATCTAACAAGCACAATGTTGAATAATATCTCTACAACTTGATGGATGAACTTGCATAGGTTAACATGTATTATAATGGATGTCAAATCCTCATGAACAATGGATCTATACTTAGGTTTACGAAAATGCATGAAATCGCTATTTTTAACACAAAATCAAGCCACCAATCCAATATACTCCTTTGGGTCCGTGTGAGAGATAACCACCATTCACCGAATCACCTAAACACCTCAAAAGCAACACACTTCAGATCTGGACAGCGAAGGATCTAGCTTGATCTGCCAAAATTCCGCTTCAAACGATGAAATCTCTCTTCAATGGATGGAGATCTTCAATCTAAGCTCTTGGATGTTCGATTTGATCTTCAATTTGGATGGAAGGAAGCACTAGATTAAAGAAGAGATAAGAAGTGAAGAAGTGTAGTACTCGAGCTCTCAAAATGGCAGAACTTCGTCGCTTCAAAATCCGGATCCCAAAAAGAGAGGCAAGCACGTGTATTTATAGTTGAAACACCCCTTAGGTCGCTCGCGACCTAACAATTGCCAACCTACGACCCAGCGACTCAAGCTATCACGCGACCTAACTCATGCGCTTCCTAACATATACGCGTCCTAACGCATACGCGACCTAACCCCTTAAGCCTTCACGCTACTCAACAACGTACACGGTCTAAAACGTGCACGACCTAACAGAGATACGACCTATCAACTCGAGCATTTGTGCGACCTAACACTCAAGCCTCTACGCGACTCAACGACCTAACACAAACACGACCTAACATACAAGCCGCGTTTCTTCCTAAGTCGTCTAGACGACCTAACGACCTAACGACCTAACACTCAACGACTTAACGACTTATCAAAGGTCGCGGCCTAACTACTACAGAGACCTAACACCTTATCTCGTCCACGACCTAACTACACAGATTCTAACTTAGGTCGTTTACGACCTAACTAGAACGACCCAAGCCATCATCCCCTAGGTCGCTAACTACCTTAGATCGTTAGCTTGCTTAACCGGCCTACCTTACTTAAGTCCTTAAGTCGCTCCACAGTCCTATTCTCCTTAGGCTGTTAACCCGCTTATGCCGTTAACTCCTAGGTCGTTACCGCTAGATCCTAGGTCGCTAACTCCTAAACTGCTAATTCTATTAAGTCGCTCACCTCCTTAAGCTGCTCACCTATTCTTAAGTCGTTAACCCTTAAGTCGCTCGCTTATGCTGCTAACTTCCTTAGGTCGCAAACTCCTTAGGTCGCTTCCATCTCTTGAGTCGCTCATCCAACCTAAACTACTGCACGACCTAAGCTAATGTACGACTTAAGCTACCGTACGACTCAACTCTGGACGGCTTATCAACACTAACGACTTAATGACAACAGTTTTACGATCTTTCGATACGTAAAATACGGGTCGTTACATTCTCTTCCCCTTAGGAATTTCGCCCCCGAAATTCCAAACAAACAAGAACCAAAAACTATTCTGCATGCCTACCATCCATAGCAACCAACAAACCATGCATCCAATTACTAGCCTACCATGCAGAATTCTAAGACTAGAACAAGTTACAATGTCATGAGATGACACGACACCTTATGGTCATACCTCGAAGAGTTCAGGATAAGCTGCCTTTATCCTCTCTTCCACCTCCCATGTACAATCGTTAACATCATCACTCCATTGTATATTGAGCAACTTGACTACCTTCCTCCTAAGCTGTTTCGTGTCAGTTCCCACAACACGAAGCGGCTTACGAGGTCTCTTAATAATTGGATCAACTTCAAAATCTTCATAGCTATCAGCAGAAACCACTGTATTCGAGTCGTGCACATACTTCCGTAGATACGGTACATGAAAAACATTGTGCACACCCGACATCTTTTCTGGTAACTCCAATTTATAGGCGAGCTTTCCAATTCGCTCGATGATCGGGAATGGTCCAACAAATCTCGGAGTCAATTTTCCTTTTCTCCCGAATCGAATAACATTCTTTAGTGTATAAATCCTTATAAAAACCATATCACCTACGTCGAATTCCAAATCCTTACGACGCTTATCGGCATAACTTTTCTGACGGTCTTGGGCTGCCTTCATTCGTCGCCGAATGATCTCTATGCAATCCGAAGTCTGTTGAATCATTTCTGGCCCAAGTATCAACTTTTCTCCCTTTTCCAACCAACATGTCGGAGAGTTACACGGTCTTCCATAAAATGCTTCATACGGCGCCGTACCAATGCTTGACTGGTAACTGTTGTTGTACGAAAATTCTACCAAATGAAGATGATCTTCCCATGACCCTCCGAAGTCCAAAACACATGCTCTGAGGAGACCTTCCAAAACTCGGTTGACTCTCTCGGTCTGACCATCTGTTTGGGGGTGATAAGCTGTACTCAAACACAACTCAGTTCCCAAAACTTCCTAGAAGCTCTTCCAAAATCCACTAGTGAACAATGGGTCTCGATCGCTCACTATACTTTTCAGAATACCATGGAATCGAACTATCCACTTAACATACAGCTCAGCCAACTTCGATGCAGTCCTAGTTGACCGAACATGAATGAATCTTGCACTCTTAGTCAAACGATCTACGATGACCCAAATCCCTTCATTTCCCGCTCTTGTTCTAGGTAGCCCATCGATAAAATCCATCGATATTTGCTCCCACTTCCATGTAGGAACTTCTAATGGCTGAAGCAATCCACTTGGCTTCTTCTGCTCGGCTTTTACCAATTGGCAGTTCATACATTTGGAAATAAAATTTCCAACATCCTTCTTCATACCTTTCCAGTAATAGGTTCTCTTCATATCCCGATACATCTTATTTCCACCTGGATGAATTGTCAGCTTCGAGTGATGACTCTCCTTTAGAACTTCATCTCTCAATTCATCTATATGGGAACAACTAGTCGTCCTTGCTTCCGAAGCCAACCCTCTCGATCGACCTCGAATTCTTTATCCTTCTCTGGGTCCAACCCAGATTCCAAATCACGGATAATCTTGACAAGTTTATCGTCTCGCTTTTGGATCTCGCCAATCCTTTCCACAAGAGTAGGTCTTATCGATAAGTTTGCCAACATCTCAGGTTCCAATTCACATCTGGTCCTGAAGTCAAATCCAGTCAAATACTCGAGACTCTTCCATTCTGAAAACATGGCTCCCAATCCTGCCTGTCTCCGACTTAACGCATCTGCCACTGCGTTACCCTTTCCCGGAGTATAGGCTATACCAAAATCATATGATGCCAAAAACTCTAGCCATCGTTGCTGTCGAAGATTCAAATCCTTTTGGGAGAAAAGATACTTCAATGAATTATGATCTGTAAACAACTCGAATCGAACTCCCAATAGGTAATGTCTCCACATCTTCAGAGCAAATACAATCGCCGCCCACTCCAAATCATGAGTCGGATAATTCCTTTCATGCGGCTTCAGTTGTCGACTTGCATATGCAACCACTTTACCCTTCTGCATCAGCACTGCTCCAAGTCCAGTACCACATGCATCAGTGTAAACCACCATATCATCATTTCCACTTGGAATAGTCAAAACAGGAGCACTTGTTAGTCGCTCTTTCAGGATTCCGAAAGCTTGCTTACACTTAGCATCCCATCTGAATACTTGGTTTTTTTTCATCAATCCTGTTAATGGTGCAGCTACCTTGGAAAATTCTTTGATAAATCGACGATAGTATCCTGCTAATCCAAGAAAAATTCTCACATCAAATGCATTCTTAGGTCTAACCCAATCCTGGATTGCTGCCACCTTGGCGGGATCAACCGCTATTCCACTTCTAGAGATAATATGGCCTAAGAACCTCACTTCGCTCTTCCAGAAGTGACACTTCGAAGACTTATCCTTCAACTGATGTTTCCGCAAGGTTTCCAAAGTAATACGCAAGCGCGTCTTGTGCTCTTCTTCATTACTAGAATAAATCAAAATATCATCCACAAACACTAGTACGAACTTGTTCAACTGATCCCTGAACACTCTATTCATAAGATCCACAAAATATGCTGGTGCATTGGTCAATCCAAACGGCATTACCAGCCACTCAAAGAAACCAGATGGTGTCCTGAAAGCAGTCTTCGGCACACTATCCTTTGCCACTCTTAATTGGTGAAATCCTGTTGCCAAATCCATCTGAGAAAACACCTTGGCTTCGTGAAGCTGATCAAACAAGTCATCTATTCTCGGCAATGGATACTTGTTCTTCTTAGTCACTTTATTTAGCTCACGATAATCCACACACAACCTTAACGATCCATCTGCTTTGGTTGCAAACACAACTGGCGCACCCCATTCGGACACACTACGCCGAATGAATCCTTTCTGTAAAAGATCATCAACTTGCACCTTCAACTCTTGCTGTTCCCTAGGCGCCATCCGCCTAAGAGGCATCACAACAGGTCTGGCTCCTTCAACTAGATCGATGTGAAACTCGATCTCTCTATGCGGCGGTAACCCTTTGACCTCATCAAAGACATCCTCAAATCCATTTGCGACTGGCACCGATGACAGTCCATCACGTGGAACAACCAGCGAATACATGAAGCTCATGAAGACGCCTTCCTCATGCTTACATCGTATCACAACCTTTCGCCCTTCCACATTCTCGAGTGTCACCTCCATCTTTTTACAATCAACCTTTGCCGCATACTTCTTAAGCCAGTCCATACCCAAAATAATTCCAAACCCCTCAAAGTTCAGAACAAAACAATCACAAACAAAAGAGCAATCATGACTCGATACAACCAGACCACGGCATATCATACACAAACAAGACGAACCCCCAACTGGATTAGTCACAACCAATGGTCTATCAACAATATCCGGTCCCAAACCCAACCGGCCTACAAGTTCATTACAAACAAAAGAATGCGACGCCCCAGTATCAAATAACACTCTAACTGGAACACCACAAATGGAAAGGGTACCTTGTACCACCACACTCTTTCCTTTCTCTTCTGCAGCAGGAGCTTTTGAAGATGATGGCACAGCCCCCAAGGCATAAGCTTGCACAATCTGTCTGTACTTCCTCGGTTCTGGACAATTCTTCTTGATATGCCCCGTCTTGTCACAGTTGTGGCACTTCACCGGCACCTTTGGATTCTTACAATCTTTGGAGAAATGGCCCTTCTGCTGACAGTTGTAGCAGGTCACTTCGCCCTTCGGCTTCTTCTGGCCATCCTTACCCTTCTGCTGCTACTGCTTCCTCTTCTTGTTTCCACCTTGCTGTGGTTTAGACTCTTCCTTGGTCACAGCAACAACAGATCCTTCTTTAGGAAACAGGTTCTCATGCCTGAGAGCCTTCTCCACAAGCTTCTCAAATGGATCATCCAGATGATCCGCCAACTGCCTCCCTAGATAAATGTCCAAGTCTGTCACAAACTTCTCGTTCTTCTGATATGGAGATTCAATATACGACCGGGCATACTTGGACAAGGCTTCAAACTCAGAAACATACTCGAGAACTGGTCTTCCTCCTTGGTTGAGCTCCATAAACTTATTGAAAAGAACGGATTTCTGAGCTGTAGAAATGAACTTAGCTTCAAATCTGGCTTGGAATTGCACCCAAGTAATTTCTTCCTCTGGAGTATCAATGGTGATAGAGTTCCACCAATCAGAAGCTCTTCCCTGAAGCTGTCTTGATGCGAGCTTCCTTTTGGTTACATCCTCAATTCCCAAGTCACCAAAGATTCTTCTACAAGCGTCTATCCACCTCTGGACTTCAATGGTTGACTCTGTTTCCAAGAAAACCTTTCCTCCAAGAGCAGTATAGTCTTTACACAACTTAGCAAAATCCACCGGTTTTGGAGCTTGAACTTGAACTCCAACATCTACTGATGGCCCCGGAGCTGGCATACTTCTCATGATCGAAGTCATCATAGCCTCGAACATAGCAGCATAATCAGCAGTACGGCTTTCCCTAGCAACTGGTCTCCCTCTTCGACTCATTCTTAATATCTATAAAAAAAATGATTAGTGCACCTTGAGAAACAACTGCAAAAGAGGTTCAAATTCTTCTAAGCCACTATATTATATATAGTAATCATCCATCAAAATACAATTACGTCTCTCATACGTAGTTACGTCAGCGAGCGTTGGCTAAAATCGATTAACCAAAGCTCTGATACCAAATGTGACGACCGCCCATGACTCCTGCACTAAACAAGGAAATAGTGCGCTGTAAAGTGTGCCAGGCAGCCATGGATGATCATCAAGGTAAGGTAAAAATAGCGGAGTCTATCGTATTACTTACAGCGCATGGGTAAAATACAATAGAATATATATATATATATATATATATATATATATATTGAAGCTCCACAAAACAGAATCTAGTCAAATAAGCCTCATAGTAATTTGATACAAAAATCTGAATAGTCAATACATCAAGCCTCACTACATATCACTTAGAGAATATGCAAGCAGCGGAACATCCAGCACATATAGTAAGAAAATAATATGCAAGCCTCCAGTTCGTCTTCGTCATCAGCATCGTTGGTCACTAAGAACAGCACCTGTCACCTGCTACCTAGTCTGCCCATCCCAAAATGGATGAACAACCCAAGGTAATAAGAGTTGAACATAAAACTTTGAGTCAGACAACAGTCTTAGTGAGCGGTAAATTAACTAACAACATACCAAAAGAGCATAAAGGTAAAAGGAATAGGAACCCAACCCTCCCACTCCACCTCTTTCTAAAGTGATAGCACCCAGACACACTAAGCAGAAGTAAACATAGCAAATCAGACATTTAAAGTAAAACAATTATCACTCGAGTCAAGGTCGATGTTTTCCAAGTACAAACCTCCAAGGCCTAAACCAAGATCAGATAAGCACCCGGAAAACATCGCTCTTGAGACCGAATGACGATACAACCAAAACATCCAAACATCCATGACTCTGGCTATCACTATTACCATTGCTTTGATACCACCGTTAATTGAATGACCGACACATTCTTTCAGCCGTCCGCCAAAGGCTAATGGTAACCCCGGTTCTAGACAAAACTCCGCTCGTCGTCGCAGCCCGTGCCTAGGACTATTGAATCTGCCCAGAGTACTCGACCACCAACTATAGTCTTTTGGGACTATCGAATCTGCCCAGTGTACTCTTGCTTTGAGTCTGCTAGAACCTTCAATAACGATGAAATATTAGCCTTCTAGTCATCCTCCTCGACGACTATTCTCATACTAGCTCAAGCGCCTCTCGAGCCAACCATTATCCACAAACTCGAACCATCCCTCGAGTTACCAACATGCTTGGAATGATCTCGTCTGGATTATACCAAAGCTACCTCACATCATGCCTCGCCTTATCTCATTCATAGCAAAGCTCCATCTCAACATCATCATCAAATCCGTCCATATGAGCTTTATCATCCACTACATATGCCACGTGCAGCTTTTCTATTCAAGAGCTTCCCCCTTAGCCTTTGAATCATCTTCGACCAACTTGTCCAAATCCAACCACTAATCAACTATTCTATAACAATCAATCAAGTCAATCATTAATCCAAGTAATTAAGCATTCAAACATGATCTAAAAGCAATTATAACAAAAATAGCAATCTTATAAATAAAGAGTTTAAATCTAACAAGTACAATGTTGAATAATATCTCTACAACTTGATGGATGAACTTGCATGGGTTAACATGTATTATAATGGATGTCAAATCTTCATGAACAATGGATCTATACTTAGGTTTACGAAAATGCATGAAATCGCTATTTTTAACACAAAATCAAGCCACCAATCCAATATACTCCCTTTGGGTCCGTGTGAGAGATAACCACCACTCACCGAATCACCTAAACACCTCAAAAGCAACACACTTCAGATCTGGACAGCGAAGGATCTAGCTTGATCCGCCAAAATTCCGCTTCAAACGATGAAATCTCTCTTCAATGGATGGAGATCTTCAATCTAAGCTCTTGGATGTTCGATTTGATCTTCAATTTGGATGGAAGGAAGTACTAGATTAAAGAAGAGATAAGAAGTGAAGAAGTGTAGTACTCGAGCTCTCAAAATGGTAGAACTTCGTCGCTTCAAAATCCGGATCCCAAAAAGAGAGGCAAGCACGTGTATTTATAGTTGAAACACCCCTTAGGTCGCTCGCTTTTAGGTCGCTCGCGACCTAACAATTGCCGACCTACGACCCAGCGACTCAAGCTATCACGCGACCTAACTCATGCGCTTCCTAACATATACGCGTCCTAACGCATACGCGACCTAACCCCTTAAGCCTTCACGCTACTCAACAACGTACACGGTCTAAAACGTGCACGACCTAACAGAGATACGACCTATCAACTCGAGCATTTGTGCGACCTAACACTCAAGCCTCTACGCGACTCAACGACCTAACACAAACACGACCTAACATACAAGCCGCGTTTCTTCCTAAGTCGTCTGGACGACCTAACGACCTAACACTCAACGACTTAGCGACTTATCAAAGGTCGCGACCTAACTACTACAGAGACCTAACACCTTATCTCGTCCACGACCTAACTACACAGATTCTAACTTAGGTCGTTTACGACCTAACTAGAACGACCCAAGCCATCATCCCCTAGGTCGCTAACTATCTTAGATCGTTAGCTCTCTGCCTACCTTCCTTAAGTCCTTAAGTCGCTCCACGGTCCTATTCTCCTTAGGCCGTTAACCCGCTTATGCCGTTAACTCCTAGGTCGTTACCGCTAGATCCTAGGTCGCTAACTCCTAAACTGCTAATTCTATTAAGTCGATCACCTCCTTAAGCCGCTCACCTATTCTTAAGTCGTTAACCCTTAAGTTGCTCGCTTATGCTGCTAACTTCCTTAGGTCGCTCCCATCTCTTGAGTCGCTCATCCGACCTAAACTACTGTACGACCTAAGCTAATGCACGACTTAAGCTACTGTACGACTCAACTCTGGACGGCTTATCAACACTAACGACTTAATGACAACAGTTTTACGATCTTTCGATACGTAAAATACGGGTCGTTACAATAATTAAATAAAATTCAACGGTATAAATTTCAATGTTATAAATAAATCATATAATTTCTCACTCACCTTTCAAGCTTTCCAAATCTCCCAAATCCAAATTCATCCTTTTAATTTACTCCTTTTTCATTCTAATACAAAAGAATATGTATAACAAGGTTTATACATATTATTATAATTGTAGATAAATTTGGAGTGAAGGGAAAATAGATTTATAATTTTGAAAATTATCTCTTTCCATAGTATCGATTCGTTCTTTCTCTTCTTTTTTTTTATTTTCTGCTCTCCTTCGAATATATATATATATATATATATATATATATATAATATTTTATAATTAATAGAAATAGTGGAGAAGGAAAAATAGTAGAGCTTCATTGCTTTGATTGGAAAATATGAGAAGAGAAGTAAGGGGTTAAGCCTGTATTTATAGGCGCTTAAATCAATCATACCTGTTACATTTAAAATAATTAAATCCAGATCATTCGGCCAAGGTTCAACCATAGCCCCCAGCTCCAGGACCGTAGCGTCCGACCGACCCAAGTTAGGGGTCGTTTGGTAGGATCCTGCATCTATTTAATTATTTTCATTTCGAAAACTTCAAACACCAATTACTTATTCATTTGAACTCCGATCGCAAAACTTTGAATATGAAAAATGCTTAAAATCGCTACGAACACAATGGTGTAAGTTTCGTGGTCAAAACTCAAATTCCATTTTTGAGCCTTAACAATTATTAATTACTATTAATTTTACGAGGTGTTACAAGCCTTTTTGCCTAGATACGGTATTTTCCGTATGAATGTTGAGATCGTATATTTCCTCTACTGGCACTAGGGACATCGATGTCTTCGTTAACATGGATATTTCCTTCATTACTTGGAACCGACCTTCTACTACCACTTCCTTGAGTATGATTTAAAACACCTTTTTTTTTTGAAATAGTTGCTGATTGGAAAATGAGTGGAAAGTAGAAGGGATAAGAAGAAAATGGAAGCTCGGCTGAGTTGAAATGGAGGAAGAAATACCGGACCTTTAAGTAGTCGGTATGTTTTCTCCATTTGGTTAGCCTTATAAAGGCCGACTAAGTGGACGATGCAGATTAGAACTTCGTCTACATGCAAGTTGTAATCGTGTGCAGGGGATTGCAATCTAGACAATCCCCTTTAGTCGGCTATATGAAGGCCGTTAAATTTATTTGTTTGTTTGTTTTTTATTTTCAGCGTTGTTTGGCTTTGGTTGGGGAAAATGGTGAGGGTTATGTGTTTAAATAGGCAATTGATGCGTGGGGAACCACATGCATCTGAAATGAAGCTTTTTTCCGTTTGTTTAAATACATGGACGTAGTTAGAGTTTACGGTGAGATTTGGTACTTTTTTATAGGGTAATGTGGAGCTTACGTTATTCCTAAGTTAAATAAATTATGCGACTAAGGCCTTCCAAAATATCAAATTACATATAACCAAGGTCCGAAGAAATGAATTAGATCTCCTCTGGCTTCAATTTGTCAATACTAGCAACAGAAGCATGGGATGCTCTTTCTCTGGTCTGAACGCTTTGTATGACGCAGTTAATGGCGGAGGAGACGTTTGGATCAACGAAAACAGATTTAGAATCATAAAACAATTAGGCGAAGGAGGTTTCGCATTTGTTTATCTTGTTAAAGAAATCATTTCTGATAGCTCTACTCCTAATGGCGGTCTAGCTGGAAATAAAATCAAGAATCCTTCTCACGTTTCAGGTCAAACAATCAATTTGCTTACTTCCATAATCGTCGATTGATTTTGTTAGTTGGGTAACTTAATATCTTCTGCATAATTGACATAGATGATGGAACATATGCTATGAAGAAAGTTATAATTCAAAGTGAGGAACAATTGACACTTGTAAGAGAAGAGATCCATGTTTCGTCTCTTTTTAGTCATCCCAATTTGCTTCCACTTCTCGATCATGCAATCATAGCAGTCAAGGTATGAATCACACTTTCTTATTTTTCAGTTTTATAGTTCAGTGAATATTGGAAGTCAACTAAAGTCATCTTTGTAGCTATTAGCTGCTACATTCCACAAGAGTAACTTTTTTATCACAAGTGGAAGTTCATTTTGGAGTGTTAAGTAAATGGTAATTTCTTAAATATATATATTTCGAAATTTCATGCATATGGAATTGATGTTGGTTGATTGTCAACTCTCAGTTTTCATTCTCCAACAGTAGGACATGTATGGTGAACAATACTATATGATGCTGAGGATACATCTAGTCGACAAACATCCAAAATCTAAAATATGTTGGTAAACATATTATATATTAATCAACGATAGTATATAATTTTAAAAACTTAAACTTTAAACTCATATTTGACGTTTCTGTCAAAATTACTCATAGTTCATCATATCAGAGAAATAAAATAGTAATTTAAAGAATAGAAAACACCCAACGCAACCCCAGTGTACCCATCACATATCATACCGCGTATTGTATTTACTACCAGTGCATATGGCGTGTAATACATCGATCGTTGTGTGTAAATTTATTAGTAGGTGGATGGTGGGTGTGCTATTTATGGTTAGACACATAATTATAATTATATATGATATGTATATGTAATTATTAATTTTCTGTTAATCTGTATTTTTTTACTACTTGCAAAGTGAACAAGTTCATAAATCAATTTTACTTCATAATTAGGGAAGCCAACAAGGATCATGGCAACATGAAGCCTACTTGTTATTTCCTGTTCATTTGGATGGAACCTTGTTGGACAATGCAAAAATAATGCAAGCAAAGAAAGAATTTTACCCTACTCTCACTGTTCTTCAAATATTCAGACAGGTATCATAAAATATTACTTTCTTATTTATGCTATTCTCATTTATCCTTATACATATAATTGTAATTGAAGTTCTTGCATCTTTATTGATATATCATTTTACATGAGTACCAACTGAATTTTTATTTTTCCTGGCAGCAGTCAATATCATTTTCAATCAACTGTTTGTCCCGGAAGAGATGAAAACTTTTTTTTTTCTGAGCCGTCTTTAGAAAGCGTTATATTATGCTGATTTGAATAATATCCAGCCCTTGATATATCCAACAGAATGTTGCTCTGATCTCAAGGCTCTCATGAAGTGGGAGCTTTTTGCATTTGATTCTCACTTTTAAACTTAAAGTAACTATTTAGACTTGAAAGTATCATAATGTTGACACGATGACTTTGACATCAAACTCTTAGCTTTATTTGATTGGCATTATCATTTTTGAACTGAGATTAGTACCTTAAATTTAACACCATGTATTAACATCTTCCTCTATACATTCCAAAAGAAGTATAGGGTATAAGGATAATCCAATGAAATAAGGAAAATAGTAGATGAAAGCTTAAATTGAAGTTAAGTTTCGGTATGGAAATAACACTACATTGTCCAAATTCTCCATAATTCATTCATTGTCTAATAACTGTAAGACTAGTTTGTGTTAATGATATTTTCCGAGAACAATTATTTCCTTGGTGTTAATATGTAATTGTGAACAGCTATGTGCAGGTCTAAAACATATGCATAGTTTTGATCCTCCATATGCTCATAATGATGTTAAACCTGGCAATGTTTTATTAACTCTTAGACAAGGTCAACCACCTCTTGCAATTCTTATGGATTTTGGTAGTGCTCGTCCTGCAAAGAGGCAAATACGTTCCCGTTCAGAAGCTCTACAATTGCAGGTAAGGGATCATCTTTTCATCAAGGAAGAACTCTAATTTTCACCTATTGTTGTAGATAATACTCCTTATTTGTATGTATCACTTTAGATAGAATTTAGAAGCTTGGAGCGGGCATGGAGAGTAGGAATAAGTACTGAAATTGAAATGGGAAAATGTGATTAAATAGAAAAGTTTAATGTGAGAACATAAAAACATGTTTTTCTATGAACTGTCATGTAAGTTTATAAACGTTTGTCCGTTGTACAACTGAGCCTTTTGCTATGTACACCCAATTTATACTGCATTTGTAGTGTTAATGTTCTTCTTCTTCTTCTTCTTCTTCTTCTTCTTCTTTTTTTCTTTTTCTTTTTTCTTTTTCTTTTTCTTTTTTTTTCTTTTTTTTTCTTTTTTTTCTTTTTTAATTTTTGAACATATCAAAATCAAGAATGTAGAAAACTGAAGTACAGAAAATAAGCTTATTTCAAAGTTTGTCGTCTCATTATTGGACATATTATCAGATATTCTCGGCCCTAGAAAGATGTATTTCTAACGATTATGAAACTTGTTCCATCAACTCAAGATCGCGATTCTATTGTGTTTTCAAGTAAGAAAGACTAAACCATGGTTCTAACTAAAAAATATTGGTTAATTTGAGGGTTCTGGTTTATAAGAGCCAGAAGAGAGTAGCTTCATTTTTGGAGATCCTGTGATTGATTATCGAAGATTCTTATGAATTTTTCCCGTATTGATATGAAGATGGGACTTTAGTATGAATATGGGACTTTAGTATATACTCACATGTTACTTGGAATTTGGTGTATCTTTGTAGTTAATTTTAATAATTCATGTTTTTGTTAGATGTTACCTTTACCCAAGAACACACACACACACATCAAACTTAAACTTACGTGCCTCTCAATACATTTCCATTTCATGTTTGTTCTTGAGCGGTTTTCTCATGTTGCAAGTTGTAACAAACTTTACCAAACACTTGATAGTTAGTCCTTATTTTTGCACATTATAGAAACTGAGTGAACCAAAAGATGACATCTTGGACATGTGGTATTTATTCGCTTTTGTCAAGTTTTCATGTATTTCATCAACAACAAATATCTCTACACTTTGATTAGCAAAGCCAGGCATATAGTTGCCATAAACTAGAGTTATAGTTTCTGTTTTAAAAGCAAAATATCTTTAAATGACAAAAGAAAAAAGAAAAAAAGCACAGTGAAGTCTTAGTAAAATTTGAACCTATTTTGGTTCAATTTGTCAGGTCGTGGAATTAAAACTTTGTGCTCTATTGAACTAAAAACCTGTTTGCACTTTGTGCAAATAGTGTGCTTCTCTCATGCAAAACTTTTTCCCATCTCTATGATTTTTTGTGATGAAAAGATGTAAAGCTTAAAATTGATATTTTTTGTTTCGACGATATTAGTTTCTCATGAATTTATAGGAATGGGCTGCTGAGCATTGCACTGCACCTTTCCGAGCTCCTGAATTGTGGGACTGCCCAAGCCAAGCTGACATTGATACAAGGACAGATATCTGGTCTTTAGGATGTACCTTATATGCAATAATGTAAGAATACTTTGTTTACCTATATGCGGATGTATTACTTTGTGTTTGTATATGGGTTAGTAAAGTTACAAACTTAAATCCAAGAAGCATAGTAATAAAAGACGAGATCTGGGTTACCAAAACAAAATAAAATACTTGCCAAGTGATTGGTAAATCTAACAATTTTGATAAGACAAGGTGCAAACTAAAAAAATTGGGTTTGTTGAAGCCGGACCTCAACTCGGTATGAAATTGAAAATATAAAGATAAATACTTTATCTTGCCTTAATTTATATATTTTTTGCTCTATAAGTTTGCATTTCACCCCTACTGGTAGACAACTGACATGCACAATGTTCGTGTACGTACCTTGTTTAAATCATAGATCTGCTACATACACCTGTTTTATGTTTCCATAATCCCTCAACTTAATAAATCCACAATGCTCACACCAATCCATAATCGTCAGCCTTCGCAACATTAACTAGTGTTTTATTAACGCGTGCCCTTCACCATGACCCCTATTATATTCACCAAATCAAAGCCAAATTGAGATCATCCGACCATAAAATTGATGTTTTTTTGATGCGCAGGCTTATGGAGTGAGAAAACTAAGGGCTTGTTTGGTTTGAACTTTAAGTTTTATATTCTACATTTTCAACATGTATTTCTAAAATGGCAATGTAAGAAGGTGGTGGATAATCCACAACCAAGGGGAGCATAGGACGGGAGAAGATAGTTTGACATGTTTTTGACATTTCCCAAAAGACGTAATTAAAAAAAAAAGTCATTTTCAATTTTATATGTTAGAATCATTTTTCAAATCGACCATTTTGAAAACACAATGCATTTTAGTAGTTAATAAATCTCTAAACTGAATTCTGCAAGCCAAATAAGGTCTAATATATTTTCATTTTTGAAAGTGCGATTAATGGAGTTAGGAGGTGGGTGTATACAGCAGCAAAATTGAATTGAGTTTGCTCAAATTTATGGCAGAACAAACAAAACAAAAAATCAAAATGAAACTTAAAAATAAACAAATTGGTTTATGTAATTTTAATTACTTTCTGGTTCAGGCATACAACTTTCATTTGAAATTGGAGTACTATCTAACATGATGGTGACAAGCTATCCATTTTTTTTTTGTTTCTTTCGGGGTTTGGGGGGGGGGGGGGGTGTGGGGGTAGGGGTGGGTTCATGTATGTACAAATAGAATGCAAAAATGAAACATTATAATAAGGTGAAGGTAGTAAAAGTGCGGTGCAATTTGGAAGGTTGAAATTATGGGGATTACCTATGAATGCCTTTTTTGGGTTAGGATGTGAAAACGCTATTGTCTTACTGTTTGCTTATCAAAATTGTTTGTTTTGATACCATGCAACATAATAAGCTAATTGCTTCCAGTATTGCGAACATCTATTCCTATTGTTTCTTTCAGGTATGGCGTATCGCCTTTTGAATATGCACTTGGTGAATCAGGTGGAAGTTTGCAGCTTGCGATTATTAATGCACAGATTAAATGGCCAGCAGCTCCTGCTCCTCAATACCCAGAACCTCTTCGTCAGTTCATTCTCTGGATGCTACAGTCCCAGCCTGCAGTCCGGCCTCACATTGATGATATTGTCATTCACGTCGATAAACTCATATCCAAATTTTCATCTTAATTTTGAAAGTAATACGACAATCTCAAGCCAGAACTTTTAAGGCAACATTGACGTTTCTCTATTCATTTTTGTGGTCTCACAGTATATCGGTTTTGGCTGTAATAGACAATTAACTGTATATTTCTTCGAGATATCCTATCTATGTAGGTTTGACATGAAAGCATATACATTATTTCTATGCGTTTTTACAGTAGGGTGGGGTGATCGGTGATGTACAATATTTTGATTCATGCTCTAGTTATGCCTTCAAATATGGAGCATCCATATTTGAAATTAGGGAAAGGATCATATCTCCATTTTACATGTGGTTGTAAAATAAAAAGAACCGTTGTGAACTCGTGCTTCACAAAAGACTGAAAATTGAATTTGTGTATCTGAACATATTAGGTAATGTTGTTTGGTTTACGTTTTTTAGTTTCGAGTTTCGTCTATATAAATATGCGCACGACGCAAGTATATTGTGGAAAACGATCAATTTAGAAAATAAAGTTAACAAAGAAAGTAGAAAATAATTTGTTTTTTGTTTTTTATGTTTTAAAAAATAAGAGAAGTATGAGAAGCAATCATTCCTTCCATCGTTCCTTCATTCCCTCCGTTGTCCTCTCTATCTTTCATCTCTTCACTCTTTCATATTTTGTAATTATTGTTGAAAACTCAAAACACGAAACTTATTTTAAACCAAACGCTACCTTAGGTTCTAGTTGATTTTTCATTTTTAGTTTTGGATTTTCGTCCAAATAAAAAAGCGTAGGATGGATGTATTTTTTGAAAAATAATCATTTTCAAAAATGAAGTTAACATATAAAATGGAAAATAAATTTATTTTGTTTTGGAAAATAACAAAAGCAAAGAAAACAATTTATCTTTCCGTCGTCCCTCTATCCCCTTGGTCATCCCATCATCCTCTCCGTCGTTCCTTCATCATCGTTCGCTCTTTCTATATTTGTAATGAACACTGAAACCACAAAACTCAAAATGAAACTAACCGGACCATTAAATTTTAGATCGATGACGTTCAAGAATACAATTTAGGTATAATATAAGAAAGAAGAACGAATACCAAGTTGTTATTGTATTTTAACAATTTGTTGAATAAACAAATAACAGATTTTTTTTATATAAATACAATGAAATAAATATTTTTAATGTATTGTCCATATATTTTCGTCCATATATTATTGGGGAAAATATTAGTTGAAAAACCGATAGATATTTTCTTTGAGCAAATTTAGGATTTGTAGACTCTGCAATTCTTTAGAGTCATCAATCTTTTCGCGTGTTAGGTATTTAGTGAAAATGATAACCATTAAGCATGGAATATGATCAAATAACATGATTATCACAATCTTTAGTATATTATTCAAAAACATTTTCCTTGCACATCAATGAATTTCGAAGTCCGGGATAACCTATTATTTGTTAGGAACTCCTATCGATAAGTTTTGATGACGACAAACCATATAATTATAATTGTACATATATATCTCGTATCTTATTCTTGCAGAGACTCAAGGATACAAATCGTAGCATGGAGCATGGATCGCAGCAGTAGAGAGATAAATATTGTATACAAATCTTAGAAATAATATGTAAAATCTCCCTGGGTTTTGTATATGATATAAAATACACACATTTACATAGAAAACAGAACTTACAAAATCCAGACGTCTAGTACTGTACCCCTAGACGTCTAGTCCCAGCCTCTGGAAATCTTCCAAATAATACATACCAGAAGTCTGGCCATCACAATCCAGACGTCTGGATTTGGCTTCGGAATTTTTTAAAACATTCAACTGCCAAAATCTGAAAGGTTGCTTCTGTATCTCTTCTTCAAATCGGTTCTACCCTAAACAGAAGCAACCCTAGAAATAAAAAGAAATCATAGCAACATTTCAAATCAATCTTTTCACAACTATAAATACATCAGTGATTCTACGATTAAAGTAACTAATTTCTAATTTCTATTCTCTTTATTTACTTTGCACTCAAATTCAAGTTACTCGTATTTGCTATCAATATTTCAATCAAAGATCATTAACTTTGGTTCGGTTTTTCTTCCATATTTCTAAAGCGCACATATATTCATATCTATACATATCCAGTGGAAATTATAGAAAGACTTGCACGTATTATCAATATTAGTGTTAATCAGAGCACATTCTTGACGAAAGATTTCTAAGGAACAAGCCTATTCCTCTGGGCGAAGCGAGAGTTATTGATTAGTGAAATACCGAAGAGGAGCTTCGAAACTGGACGTAGGACGGGATGTTCGAACCAGCATAAAATTTCTGGTGTGATCTTTTTCATTTTACTGTTATCTCTTTATCATATTGTGTGATCTACTATCATACACTTACTTGTCATATACTATATATAATCCATATAGACTTTCATTTGGTATCAGAGTCAGGTTAGTTCAAACCACAGTAACACGTATTTGAATCCTATTAATATGGCAAGTATTTTTCAAGAAGGTTGGTCAACTGCACATCCCTCTCTATTCACCGGATCTAACTATGCATACTGGTCAACACATATGAGAATTTTTATGGAAGCAAATGGTTTAAAAATATGGTCAGCAACTCAAATTAAGTATGTAGCACCTAAAACAAATATTAGCACATGGACAGATGCACAAAAAACCGCTGCTGCTAATAATGCTAAAGCTATGAATGTACGTTTTTTGCTCCTTTGATAAAAATGAATTTTCACATGTTATGTACCACTACTTACGATATATGGCGTACTTCACAAGTAACACATGAAGGTACAACAAAGGTTAAATATCAATTTTACAAAATCAATTCTCATCTTTTAAAATGAAACAACATGAGTCAATTGTTGACATGTACTCCAGATTTCAAACTATACAACACGACCTTGTGGCACTAGGAGTCAAGTTTACTGATTTTGATTTAGTATCTCGAATTCTCAACTCTTTAACAATTGAGTGGGAAAGAAAAGTATTAACTATCGAGTAAGCTAATGATCTCTCTAAACTCAAAGTTGAAGAGTTGATTGAAAATTTAATGTCACATGAAGCTGAATTGCAGGCCAGAAAGGAACAAAAACATGAAAATAAGAATATAGCATTTCAAAAAAGCAATGAAGATTCTGAATTGGATGAAGACGAAATTGTATTCATAGCCAAGAATTACAACAAATTTAAGAAATTCAAGAAAATGACAAGATTCCAAAATAGCGGAAAATAAAACTCATCAAACCATACTTCGATCAAGTGCTTTGAATGTGATCAGTTCGGACACATGAAGAAGGATTGCCCAAAACTCAACAACAAGAAAAAGAAAAATAAGTTTGAGAAATTTAAGAAAAAGAGAAAGGCATTCCAGATCACATGGGATGACTTTGACTCTTCCTCTTCATCCAATAGTGACAGTGAAAGTGCAAATGTATGTTTCATTACACAGACGGATGAGATATGTCCTGATCTTACTTATGACGAAATTTTAGAAGTAAACATGGAACTTGATGATAAATATAAAGAAACTAAGAAATTAAATAAGGAATATGTTGCTAAGATAAATCGATTGGAACTTGAAATATGGTTACTAAAAGATGAAAAATCTATTTTAGAAGAAGAATTAGAAAATGCTCAAGAAAAGTACAAGAATCTTTCTACTGAAAATGACGCTTTATCTTGTGACTTAGGAAAAGTTAAACTAGAGAATAATAAAATTAGTAATGAACACATTATCTTAAAAGATAATGTAGAAACTTCAAAATTCGAAATTACTGGTCATAAAAACAAGTTGGATAAAATTACTAATAATGTTACAAAATTTAACAAAGGAAAACAAGACTTGGAGAATTTAATTAAAATTTACAAGCCATTCAAATATTGAAATGGACTAGGATTTGAGAATAAGACAAAAATTACAAAGTATAGTAAGGTTTATACTAAGATTAAAAAACCTTCTTCCAAAAGCGAAAAATTGATCTCACATTCAAAAATGATTAAAATATGGGTTCCTAAAACAAATAAAAACCTAATTAAACAGAAATATATAGGTAATTAAATGAAAGAAGTGATTCACAATAATAATTATATTTCAAAAGGAACCAAACCATCATGGGTATGGTTACCCTCATTTACTAACACTTAGGACCGGAAAATAAAAAGGGTACCAATTTAAACTTTCTTATTTTTGCAGGTACCCAAATTTCAGTTATCATGTACTACAAGTTCTGTGTTTTAGATAACATTTTCTATTTTCCCTATTCTTTTTTATAATGCCAACGGGGGGAAAAATATGCATACATACAGGGGAGGATAACATATGATATACATATGTAGAGGGGGGGGGGGGAGGTAAAATATATTTTATGTTACATAGTTTGTCATCATCAAAAAGGGGAAGAATGTTAGGAACTCCTATCTACAAGTTTTGATGACGACAAACCATATAATTATAATTATACATATATATCTCGTATCTTATTCTTGCAGAGACTAAAGGATACAAATCGAAGCATGGTGCATGGATCACAACATTAGAGAGATAAATATTGTATAAAAATTTAGAAATAATATATAAAATCTCCCTAGGTTTTGTATATGATATAAAATACAAACACATTTACAGAGAAAATAGATTTTACAAAATCCAGACGTCTGGTGCTGTACCCCTAGACGTCTGGTCCCAGCCTCTGGAAATCTTCCAGATAATACATGACCAGAGTCCGGTCATCACAGTCTAGACGTCTGGATTTGGCTCTGGGAATTTTTTAAAACATTCAACTGTCAAAATCTGACAGGTTGCTTCTGCATCTCTTCTTCAAATCGGTTCTACCCCAAACATAAGCAACTATAGAAATAAAAAGAAATGGTAGCAACACTTCAAATCAATCTTTTCACAACTATAAATACATCAGTGATTCTACAATTGAAGTAACTAATTTCTAATTTCTATTCTCTATATCTACTTTGCACTCAAATTCAAGTTACTCATATTTGCTATCAATATTTCAACCAAAGATGATTAACTTTGGTTTGGTTTTTCTTCCATATTTCCAAAGCACACATATATTCATATCTATACATACCTAGTGGAGATTATAAGAAGACTTCTACGTATTATCAATATCACTGTTAACCAAAGCACATTTTTGACCAAAGATTTCTATTGTAGCAAGCCTATTCCTCAGGGCGAAGCGAGGGTTATTGATTAGTGAAAATACGAAGAGGAGCTTCGGAACTGGACGTAGGACGAAAGGTCCAAACCAGTATAAAATTTCTAGTGTGATCTTTTTCATTTTACTGTTATCTCTTTATCATATTGTGTGATCCATACTATCATACACTTACTTGTCATGCACTATATACAATCCATATAGACTTTCATTATTATTCATGTATAAGTAAAATCTAAATCATTGCAAAACAAAACATAAGATTGACCAAAGCTCTGATACTAACTGTAACGACCAGCCCTTTTTGAACAACTTAAGTTGACCATAAACCATTCTCATCTAGCTTAAACTATTAAAATTAGATGGATTATCAATTTGGGGTCTTAATATAGAATCAGATATAGAACCACACACAGAAATAATACAGAATCTCACAGCATAAATAAATAATATACATAGTAGCTCATGAAGCTACTAGACAAAATACATTAGAGTTTTAGATTTTAATTGTATAATACTAGAGATACATAAAAGTTTACTGATACAAGCCAAAATGAAAGCAGATAACTAATACTGGATAAAGTGGAGTCTTTAACTAGTCTTTGGCTCCCAAAATAAGCACTGCTCATACATTGCAATACTCAGGCTGACCCGAGCATAAAGTAAAACAATATACTCAAGTCAGGACTAGAAGTTCTCATGTAAGTAGCCCTACTCAAGTGAAAATGTACAAGTAACTCAAGAGATGTTACGGGATTTTCCATCTCTTAAAGATCCATCAAACTATTGATATATATAATAGATTACGCTATATATGTAGTGTCTATCAGTAATATAAAATATCAAAATAGCATCAAGGCTTTACATCGATCCCCCTTAACACGTTTTTAAGCATTGTCGTACAGTTTGCATATAAAACACCAGTAAACCATCAGTGGATAGGGATGTGCCGCGATACGACAACATTAAAGCAAAATCGTAGTGGTCTCATATAGGGATAAAAGTATAACAAGCCACGTGAGGCAATGCCCATGGTAGGATACTACCAGTTTACCCTTCCCGGTTGGTGGTAACGCATCATAGCCATGATCGTCCACCGCGTCCAACACTCCAGTAATCGAAGACTGATCACCAATAACAACCGAAATAAGGATATTCAAACGAAGAAGTGCATCCGCTCGGGGTAGCTTGCCTACTTGGTCGGTACGGTTCCTGTTTAATCATTTCAATACATCATCATTCTATTTCTTCAAATCCAACAAACGTACGCCAAATTCAGCCACTTCGTTCTTGATCATCACTCCACATACACAGTCAGTAAAGTGGTTTCGGTATCGACAGAGAGTATGCTCATATCCGGCTCCGGTCTCTTTAATAACCAATGTCATTTTCACACCGACTGGATATTTTATTAAATCAAAATATCCTTTTATTTCCAAATATCATATTCTCATTTGACTTTAAAAAATTTGGATTTAAAGTCCAAAATTCAATTTTAAACAAATAATTCATTCTTACTAAATTATCCAAACTTAATAACTTTTCAAATTGACTGAGTTAATTAAGTCTTAAAATACAAAAGCTTTATAATTGAATATTTAATTTAATTAAACTTCAAAAATAAACTTACTTAAACACTGTTAACTAAACTTTAATTCAAACAATTTAATCGTTATATTTTTAATTCAACTAAATCAATCAAAGATCCTTTTTTTTCTTTTTTCTAAAATCAAAATTTTATTTTAAAATTCGATTATTATATCTTAATTCAATCTAATCGAATGAAAATTAAATTAAATCTTCATTTAAAATTTAATTACATATATAATATTAACATTTCATCAAATTTCAAATAATCAACTTAACGAGTTTTAAAATAGTTAACATTTAACATAACCATTATTAATTTAATTTCATAATTTAAAATAGTTCAATTTACCTTTCTTTTTAAAATTGAAATTAACTTAATGAATTTCAAAATTTAATATTAACCTCATCGAAAAAATTAAATTATAACTTCACGTTAAATTTTCCAATTCTTTCTTAAATATTAAATATCCAAAATAAATTTCAATTGACCAATTGGTGTTTATATTTAATTTTTCTATCCTAGGCCAAGTGATTTAATTTGAGTATTTATCATTTCAACTCATATTCTAGTTCAAAATTTAGTGTCAAGTCAATGCATACAACAAACATAACAGTGACAGGTATCAATAAACCAATCAACATCCAATATTCAAAATTTTCTATAGTTAACGTGTTTTTAATGCAATCGGGATCCAAATCAATAATTCCGACTATATCAACCAAATCATATATCTCAACGTCAGTAATCAATGATTTCTAATTTCAATATTGATCATAATCATCAATCACCTTCGTGGCTTTCGACAGCTGGATAAGGCGATATGGTGATACAGATACATGTACACGTCTATGCCTATGCCCACTTCTCTGCTCTACTTATTATTTATTTTATTTTTTTCAACTAAGCACGTTGCTTCACCATTGCTTCACTTTTGTGTGCACAACAAAATTCACGACCCACCAGTGCTTCTCCTTATATTTTTCACAAACCAATGTTTTTTTCTTTCCTTTTTACGGCAATGCTTGGGTTTCGGCAGAGGAGAGGGCAAAGGGGAGCAGGGTACAGTCGAGGGGTAATGCGGGCTAGGTAAGGCAAATGGCTGGGTCCAGTCGTAGGCTGGTGGGTGTACGGTTCGGGTTCGGGGATGGAGTTGGCAGGGCTGAGCTAGGAGGAGGCTCGGTTGGGCTTGGCAGGTCGAGACTGGGTAGGGGTGTGGTGCAGGTTCGACGAAGGCAAGCTAGTGGAGGGGAATGCGGCAAGGGCAAGCGCAACTAGGTGATTGTTCTGGTAGGTGACTGGGTGGTTACAGTAGGGGAAGATGGAGGGTGGTAGGTGGTTGTTCTGGTGGAGGAGGTTGGTGGTTTGGGTAGGGTGGTTCGGTCGTGGGTCCGAATTGGAGGGCGACAGGAGGAAGGAGGCGGGGTCAGTTGAGTTACAGGGTGGTGGCGACGGTTGGGTAGGGAGGTGAGTCGGGTGGTGGGGATGCAAGCAGGTGAGGCTAAGGTGGTGGAATAAAAGAAAAAGGGAGGGAGGAGTTTCGCAGGGTGGCGGCGGCATCAAGTGGAGGAGGAGGCGGTTCAGTGAAGGTTAGGAGGGGTAATGTGGTGGTTGGGCAGAGGGAGTAGGTGGCAGAGGGCGGTAGTAGAGGGAAAAGATAATGGACAGAAGAAAAAAGGTTACGTGAAGCTAAATATACATTAATGTTTGTACATATTTCTTCTCCGAGTGAAGGCTTAAACAAAGGGAAGAAGAAGCACACATATATAAAGAAGGGGGGAAGAATGCACAGATGATAATAAATTCTTGCAATTAATTGTTCCAATTTCTTTGATGTCTTCAGGGCAACTCGAGGAAGAAGCTTCGGTGTGATGGTGGCCTTACGAATCGTGTAGATTAGTCTCTATTTCATATTCTCTTCGTCAATTTTCTATCAGCTTTTCATTTATAACTTTGATAAATTTGAAAATTTAAATTGAAATAAATTGGTTAACTAAAATATAAAGTTAAAATTGAATTGTATCGATAAAACGATTTCGATTAAAACCAAATTTGAAATTCTATTGTAATTTCTTGTTAATATCGAAGTCCGAAGAGGGACAAATTATATTTACTTTGGAATATTTCAATTTGAATTGAATTCATCTGTTCGTTCTTTTAGGTCCAGATATATACTACGAACAGTTAGTTATCCCTTCGAACTAACCAATGCCTATGTATATTTCGTAGATCTAGATGACCCCGAGTATCTTGCAAAGAGTTAAACAGATTCGTTCTTGTATCTATTATTGATATTCTTATTTGGTAAGCCAAATACAGAATAGATAATCGGCTTGATTTGTGAGTCGATTCTCTATCTTTGTGTATCTATCCATTCTTTGTTGTCTCCCTGGCAAATTTCAGGGACGAAATTTTCTTAAGGGGGGAACCTGTAACATTCCTAGATTTTAGCTAAAATTAATTTGATAATTGATTTAATTTTTGAAATTTAATTGTGAATTAATTTGGATGTTCCAAATTAAATAGATATTTGTTTGTTTATCCATTTATAAATACAAATTGGTCGTATATTAATCTTTGAATTTGAAATTCTAAAATAAATGTTTAAAATAATACATTGGATTGGGAATTTTAGAATAAAATATAATTGGATTTATTAACTTTGTAAGATTATTTATTTGTGTGTAATTGATTTCTAAATCATTATCTTTTATAAGGTTATATAAGTGTTAATAATTGAAATTGTTTGTATGATGTATATAAACAAGAATACATAAAAGCTTTAAACTTACATATATGTATCTTTTGAAATTATGAGACAAACACACACACACACACACACATGAATAAATTTGGTTTGTAAATATATAAGTAAGATTTAATTAAATATTTGAAATGCTTTTCTTATATATTTGAAAATAAAAATAGTTAGAAAAAATATATATATACATGAATTTGTAAGTAAATTTTAAACAAGGGTTTCAAACTAAGTTTTGAAACTAATTTAAACTAAGGGTTATCAACATAAAATTTCTTATTTTAACAAGTGTAAACTAATTATACATGAAAGGAACAAGTGTAAGTATTTTAATGTACATTGATTTGAAAGTTATACTTTAAATTCAAATTGTAAAAGGGATATTTGGAAGATTTTATTTTGATATAAACATAAGAAAGTTGTTTAAAGGTTAAATTATATATATATAAGATGTGTATAAAGCTAGATTGAAATATATCTAAACATACTTAAAACAAGTGTAAATGTAACTTTCAAACATGTAAATATGCATTTGTACAAGTGTAAGCATTTTTACATATAAATCTAAACATTTGTGAATATACAAAGACATGCAATATTAATTTGTAAAATATTAATACAAGCAATGACAAGTGTTAACCATGCAATAAGAAAGTAGACAAGTGGCATTAAGTTTCTTTATTCAAAATACATGATAAAACAAAACTAGGTTGTTCAAGTTCCCTGTACAAAATTCCTTCCTTCAATTCTACAAAATCAAAGCCTAGTAAATCATAGCCAGTAAAAAGAAAAAAATCCGTCTTCAATCAAAAACCTGATAATTTAAAACCAAAGTGAAAAAAAAATCAAACAACAAATCTTAAAACCTGAAAGCCAGGAAAACATGCAAGAATCATCTGGAAGCAAGTAAACAAGTGAAATCCAAAGACCGAAAGCTATTCAAAATCTGGAATTCAAAATCCGGAATTCAAACCTGGAAAAAAACAAGAATACAAACCTGATCAAAAATGCAAAGTCTTCTGCCTGGATATGATAATCTGGAAGCAAAACAAAAGTTTCAGCATGGAAACAAAATCTAAAGCCTGATCAAAGTGGAAAATGAAAAGCAAATCAAAAGCCTGTTCTCTGCTTAATCAACTTTCAAGCTTTGTTCATCATCTTTGCAGGTGAGCAAACACCCATTTTTAAAATTTAAATCTCTTTGCAGTGAGCAAACCACCTTTATAAACTCTTTAAGTTTGATATATATGATCTGCCTGTGATGATCTTTGGAGTCTGCTGTGAATTATGATGTGCATGTGTGGTTATATATCTATGTATAGAGATATATCTCTGATTTCAAGTTACAGGTTTTCAAATAGATCCAAGAGAACTTAGGTTTTCTCTAATTAATCTCTGATAACCTTTAGTATTTGAACGAGTCATGTTTGTTGAACATAGACTAAAATCTAAGAACAATTAAAGTATGTTTGTTTATAAATTTTCTAGAAATTTAGAAAAACAGTGAAATTTTAAACTATATCGAAAATCTCGACTTGAATAATTCGTTGTTTCAAGTATATAAATTGGTTTGTTATCGAAATCTATGAATTTTAAAATTGTAATCATGATTTTTAAGCTCGAATTGCAAGCGAAATTGCAAGTTGAACAGAAAACGTAGATTGAGTAATTTCTGATGAACGAGGAGATGATGAGCTTCGATACTTACGTTGAAGGTAACTCGAGTGTTTTATATTATTGGAAAAATAGTCAACAAATTTATAATTAACCAGGATGATCATACGAGATCAAACTAGGGTTTCGGCTCATGTTTTGGGCATAGCTGGAAAAATGATTGCCGCAAATTCATCCGAGCATCGGAATTGATCGCGTGGTGATGGGCCGATGCATCGCGATGTGGCGAAGTTTTGAGCTTGGTGGCTCGTGTTCAAGTGGTCGGAATCGTGGTGGCGAGTGGATTTTGTGGAGCAGGGTTGGTTCCAGATTTTGATTGTGATGCTCGATTTTATTTCCAGATGTTTTTGATCGAACTGGGTTGTGGAGTTTGTTGTCAAGGGCAAGGGCGACTCGTCGCAGGCAGCATGGATGATCGGAGTGGCTCCGATGAACTGTGCATGTGCACCGTGCACATTATATTCTGAAGATTGTGGAAGAAGGAGGAAATGTGGGGTTAGATCGGGAGAATCTGGAAGCAATTGCGTGTTTACTCGAAGCAGATGGAGCTTTAGATTGACCTGATGAATGGCATGGGTAAATTGAGTTTTTGCTCGAGTTATCTGATGTAGTGCAAACGGTTTTGAAAATTTATGGGAAATCAAGTTCTAAATAAAATAAATCTGGTTAAAACAGATTCTCTTTAGTATTAGATATTATCTAAGTCTTTAAAATGGGTTGGGAGAGTTTTAAATAAATTGTTTTAAAATTAACCAGGTTTTAAAATGGTTTTTTTTTGTAATTTTTTTTTTGAAACTTTATTTTAAATGAACTTTATAATATTAAAAGCTAATTAATTAATATTCAATGGTTAATTAACTATTAAAGTTTAAAGTTAATTTAATTATTAAAGGGAATTACAAGGAATATGCAGGCTAAAAAGATATAACGTATGCTGAAAGAACATGTGCAACTATGACCTCAGGGCACCGTCACAGACCGCTTTCTCAGTCATTTAGTGTTTTACAATGGAAGCCAAGATATGGAAACAAATATACTATGGTGATTAGAGCGACGAGACGAATCCGACAATGTAATCAAATCCGTGCTACATCTTTCACATCAAAATTTCATCTATCGCCGCTCTTACCACTTCGAAATTGGACGACAACGACAATTCATGATAAACGAAGCTACAGATGTCGGAATCGGATGGAACGAACTCTCATGTTTTAATCAGAAAATTTTCTAGATCATTTCTATGTAAAAATATTCATACTTTAAAATTTGATAATTCACACTAAAAAATTGTGTCGACCGAGCTACTGATGAATTTCGACGCAAAATAAATATTGGTCTTATTTCAATGGACGCATTTCAAATATCCAGATTTCGTTGTCAGATTTTTATTTCAAAATTTTCATTAAATTCTAATTTAAAACGTTGAAAAATTCAGGCCGTTACAATCTCTTCCATTCGAAACTTTTCATCCTCGAAAAGAACGGAATAAGAAAACAGAAAGATAGAAATAGATTCGAACGTGAACTACATACCCGACATTAGCAATTCAGGAATGAAGCACAGATATTCTCTTTTATTTCCCAAGTACAATCTCAATCATCTTCGCTCCACTGAACTTTGACGAGATTTACAACCTTCCTTCTAAGCTACTTTGTGCTTCTGCCTACTATACAGAGCGGTTTCCTCTCAACAGTTAAATTGGGCTCAAGTTCCATCTCCTCAAACAAAGCAGGCTGGACAATCACGGATGGATCGTGCACATATTTGCGGAGGTGTGATACATGAAACACATTATGCACCCCTAATAGCTTCTCTGGTAAGTCAACTATATGCCAAAGTAACAATTCTATCTAAAATGCAGAAAGGACCAACAAATCTAGGAGCGAGCTTCCCTTTTCTTCCAAATTGAATTAAATTCTTCGAAGGCGAAATTTTGAGAAATACTTGATCTCCAACAGTAAATTCTAAGTCTCTTCTCCTTCTATCTGCATATTTCTTCTACCGATCTTGGGAAATTCTTATTTTCCTTCTGATTTCTTTGACTTTCTTATAAGCTTCCAAAATCATTCGGGGCCAAGAACAAGTCGATTTCCCGATTCAACCCAATCAGATGGAGATTTGCATGGCCATCCGTAACGAGCATCGAATTGTGCCATTTCAGTACTCGCTTGATAGCTATTATTATAGGTGAGTTCAATGAGATGGAGATGTTCTTCCCAAGATACTCCATAATCTAAAACATAAGTTCAAAGAAAATCTTCCAAAATATGATTTACCCTCTCGGTCTAACAATCCGTCTTAGGATGATAAGCCATGTTCAGATTTAATTGAGTACCCAGAGTCTCCTGAAAAGCTTTCCAGAAATTGCTAGTGAAGATAGGGTCCCGATCACATACAATGCTAGACGGAACACCATGGAAGCGAACAATTTCTTTCATATAAAGCTCGGCTAAACTAGCAGCAGTTCGAGTAGTCTTTAAAGGAATAAAGTGAGCAGATTTTGTCAATTTATCAACAATAACCCAGATGCTCTCATTACCTTTTCTGGTCCTCGGTAGTCCATCAATAAAATCCATAGAGATTTAATTCGATTTCCAGCTTGGGATTTCAAGAGGCTGCAATAATCCTGCTGTCTTCTGGTAATCGACTTTGACTTGCTGGCAAGTGACACATCTGCTGACGTGAATAGAAATATCTCGCTTCATTCCACTCCACCAATACAACTTCTTCATGTTTTGATACATCTTTGTGACTTAGGGATGAACAGAAAGTTTGGATTGGTGATTTTCTCTAAGCACTTCTTGCCTTAAACCGTCAACATTTGGAACACAAATTCTATTATTAATTCTCAAAATTCCATTTCTATCGATTTATGCGCCCCATTCGCCTTGGGTATTATCCTTCCTACCAAGAACATTTTCTTTTATCTGCTTAAGCATTGGGTTCTCATCCTGCTTAGCGGCTTTGTGATCCATAAGAACCGGAGAAGCAATGAGTTGATATAACATGGCTTTGCTCCTATTCAGAGCATCGGCCACAACATTTGCCTTTCCGGGAGTATTGTTGATGTCAAGGTCAAATGATGATAAGAATTCGAGCCATCTAATTTGTCTCTGGTTCAGATCCTTTTAGGTAAAGATGTGCTTCAGTGATTGGTGATCCGTAAAGAGTTCAAATTTTGTTCCAAGAAGGTGATGCCTCCATAACTTCAAAGTAAA
Source organism: Allium cepa (assembly GCA_030765085.1). Classification (NCBI taxonomy): domain Eukaryota; kingdom Viridiplantae; phylum Streptophyta; class Magnoliopsida; order Asparagales; family Amaryllidaceae; genus Allium; species Allium cepa. Next base: position 51,856,978 of record CM060930.1, on the reverse strand, counting down.
GACGACGACGAGCAATTCCAGGTCATAAGCTGCATAATTTGCCTCATGAGTCTTCAATTGATGACCAACATAGGTAACAACTTTACCATGCTACATCAAAACAACACCCAATCCTTCACTACAAGCATCTGTATAAACAGCAAACCCTTCACTACCATCCGGGACAGTGAGAATAGGGGCATAGGTTAGCCTTCGCTTTAGTTCTTCAAATGCTTCCTTACACTTCTTACTCCAAACAAACTTAACATTCTTTCTAGTCAATGCTGTGAGTGGTGAAGAAATTCGAGCGAAGTTCCCAATAAATCTCCTGTAATAACCAGCTAAGCCTAGGAAGCTGCGGACATTTATAGGGGTTTTATGAGTTTCCCAATCATTGAATACGACGGTCTTTACTGGATCAACCAAAATTCCATTCGTCGAAACCACGTGCCCAAGAAATCTAACTTCTTCTCGCCAGAAGTGGCATCTAGAGAATTTAGCCTTCAATTGATGAATTCTCAGAGTTTCAAGGAAAAATTTAAGGTGTTCCTCATGCTCCTTCTCAGTTTTAGAAAAGACTAGAATATCATCAACGAAAACTAGAACGAATTTGTTTAGAACCTCTCGGAATCAATTTAAGCTACACCCTATTCTGAATGACTACGACGAGTCAAACCTTTGGAGAATAAATCTTCGATTTGGATTCTTAATTCAACTTTCTCCTTAGATGACACTCTTCTTGGAGCAAGTATGACTGGCCTAGCTCCAGGAATAAGATCAATGTGAAATTCAATTTCGTGCTGAGGTGGCAAAGAATTCACTTCTCCAAAAACATCAAGGAAGCGTTGGACGACAGGAGTAGTGCTAAGATCACTAAGATGGGAATCAGGAGAAAAGATAAAACTTTTGGAAAAATCTTAAGGCAATTGACATTTGATTTCTAGGGGTTCACCTTTATCGTTCAACAGAGAAACTGTTCGAGCTTTGCACAAAATAAATGCATCGAACTTTCTTAACCAATCTCCACCTAACGATATATCAAAAGCTTGGAACCTTGGACATAAAAATCTCAGGTGAAATGGTGTCTGCCATCCTTAAGAAGTCTCACTCCTTTACAAATCACTCTAAGGTTTATGGGTCAACCGATGAGATTTGATACACATAAAGATTCAGATCGACGTTTGGGTTTTAAAATATGTTCAAGTTTGTCACATAAATCAACCAATATAAAACTATGAGACGCACCGGTGTCAAATGAAACACGAACAGGTAAATCATGCAATGTAAAGGTACCCTGAAGTGTACCTTTGTCGTCTTCTACCTTAGAAGTAGAAGCTGTCGCTGCGAAAACTCCTGATGGGGTTCCTTTCTTCTAAGTGGCACAATCCTTTTTGAAGTGGCTCGGTTGCAAGCAAATGTGGCAAAGATCTTGCCTGGTCTTCTGAACTGGTGGGACGGATGCTCCTACGGAAACTGGGCAACTATTGGCATAGTGGCTTTTCTGATCGCATTTGAAGCAAGTGATAGAAGAGATATCAAAGAGCTTCCTCTAAGAATGTCCGATCCCACTCATATTCTGCCAATTTTTCTTCTGCCATTCAAAGTTAGGCTTTCTCTTCTTGGGACTGTTGGAAGCTACTGAAGGAGTTGCTGAGTTAATAACCGATGTTTCCTTCGAACCCGAGTTTCATATCTGAGGGCCATATCCATAAGACTAGTGAAGGTGCCATGAACATGGGCAGTCAGACAGTCATAATATTCAGGACGAGCACCGGCTATGAACTTCTCATTCTTCTTAAGCGAAGTATCGATCAGACCTAGTCCAAACTTGGATAGCTCATTAAATTTCCTTTCATACTCCGAGAATGACATGCTTCCCTGCTTAAGATCCATAAAGCTACGATATAGCTGAGATTTTCCAACTTCAGGCATCCACTGGGTCATGAATACTTCCTTGAACTACGCTCAAGTGATGTTTTCTTCCTAAGTGCAGGTGGTAACAGATTCCCACCAACTTAGGCAACATCTTGCAACTACCAAGTGGCTACTGACGTTTCTGGACGTCAGAAATCTCAAGTCCTGTAAAGAACCTTTCCAAGCTCTTAAGTCACCACTGAGCTTCAATAATGCCTTCGGATCCTAAGAATTTAGTACCACCAAGCTGTTCGAATTCTTTGCAAAGCGTGGTGAAGTTAACTGGTGGAACTGGTGCAACGGGTGCAACAACATCTGGTACGGGGCCATTTACTCTTCCCCAACCTCGAGCATTTCTTCTGTAGCTTATCCTGAAAAATCAAGGTGGATTTAGACTATGGAAAAGCGAACTCAAGGAAATCCTAATCAAAGCGAATTTTTAAGAAGCAAGATGTATTAGAATTGATAGAAATTTTGAAAATAGATTGGATTTTTAAAACATTTTACATTTTCAAATTGCGCTCCCTCCAGAATGTTTCTACTCATTATAAGGCATTACTAACCCTATTTCGAATGAGTTTTACTCCTCAGGCTAAGGTATTCACTAAACCAAAGCTCTAATACCAACTGTGGCGGCCCGCCCTTTTTGAACAACTTAAGTTGACCATAGACCATTCTTGTCCAACTTAAACCACTCAAATTAGACAAATTATCAATTTGGGGTCTTAATATAGAATTAGATATAAAATCACACATAGAAATAATATAGAATCTCATAGCGAAAATAAATAATATACATAGTAGTTCATGAAGCTACTGGACAAAATGGATCAGAGTTTTAGGTTTCAATTGTACAATACTAGAGATACATAAAAGTTTCCTGATACAAGCCAAAATGAAAGTAGATAGCTAATAATGGATAGAGTGGAGTCTTCAACAAGTCTTTGGCTCTTAAAATAAGCACCGCTCATACACTGCAATACTCAGGCTGACCCAAGCACAAAGTAAAATAATACACTCGAATCAGGACTAGAAGTTGTCATGTAAGTAGTCTTACTCAAGTGCAAATGTACAAGTAACTCAAGAGATGTTACCGGATTTTCCATCTCTTAAGGATCCATCAAACTATTTATATATACAATGGATTACGCTATATAATGTAGTGTCTATCGGTAATATATAAAATATCAAAATAGCGTTAAGGCTTTACATTGATCCTCTTAACACGTTTTTAAGCATTGTCGTACAGTTTGCATATAAAACACCAGTAAACCGTCGGTGGAGAGGGATGCGTCGTGATACGACAGCACTAATCTAAAATTGTAGTAGTCTCGTATAGGGATAAAATATAATAAGACACATGAGGCAATGACCAAGGTAGGATACTACTAGTTTACCCTTTTCGACTGGTGGTAACGTATCATAGCCATGATCGCCCACCACGTCCGACACTCCCATAATCGAAGGGTGATCGCCAATAACAACTTAAATAATGATATTCAAACAAATAAGTGCGTTCGCTCAGGATAGCTAGCTCGCTTGGTCGGTACGGCTCCTGTTTTAGTCATTTCAAATTAGCACAAGTGCCAGGCTAATCCGCCATCGTTCTCTTTCTTCAAATCCAACAAACGTACGCCAAATCCGACCACTTCATTCTGAATCATCACTCCACATACATAGTAATTAAAGTGGTATCGGTATCGACAGAGTTTGCGCATATCCAGCTCCGGTCTCTTTAATAGCCAACGTCATTTTCACACCGATTGGATATTTTATTAAATCGAAATATCCTTTTATTTCCAAATATCATATTCTCATTTGACTTCAACAAATTTGGATTTAAAGTCCAAAAATTCAATTTTAAACAAATAATTCATATTTACTAAATTATCCAAATTTAATAACTTTTCAAATTGACCAAGTTAATTAAGTCTTATAAAACAAAAGCTTTATAATTGAATATTTAATTTAATTAAACTTCGAAAATCAACTTACTTAAACACTGTTAATCAAACTTTAATTCGAACAATTTAATCATTATATTTTTAATTCAATTAAATCAATTAAAGATCCTTCTTTTCTTTTTTTCTAAATTGAATCTTTATTTTCAAATTCAATTATTATATTTTAATTCAATCATATCAAATTAAAATTAAATTAAATCTTCATTTATAATTTAATTATATATATAATATTAACACTTCAATAAATTTCAAATAATCTACTTAACGAGTTTTAAAATCGTTAACATTTAACATAACCATTATAATTTGATTTCATAATTTAAAATAGTTAAATTTACCTTTCGTTTTAAAATCTAAATTAAGTTAATGAATTTCAAAATTTAATATTAACCTCACTGAAAAATTTAAATTATAACTTCACGTTAAATTTTCCAATTCTTTCTTAAATATTAAATATCCAAAATAAATTACAATTGGCAAATCAGTGTTTATGATTTAATTTTTCTATCCTAGGCCAAGTGATTTAATTTTTCTATCCTAGGCCAAGTGATTTAATTTGGGTATTCATCATTTCAACCCACATTCCAGTTCAAAATTCAGTATCAAGTCAATACATACCACAAACATAACAGTGGCATGTATCAATAAACCAATCAACATCCAATATTCAAATGTTTTTGTAGTTTAACGTGTTTGTCATGCAATTGGGATCCAAATCAATAATTCCGACTATATCAACCAAATCATATATTTCAACATGAACAACCAATGATTTCCAATTTCAATATCGATCATAATCATCAATCAATTATTTGTATATAGTAGGTTACTTGCAATACGAAAATCTAATCTTGAGCTTAAAATGGCTCACCTTTGCAGCTTTCGACAGCTGGATAAGGTGATACGGTGATACAGATACATGTACACGTGCACACGCCTATGCCTACTTCTCTGCTCTGCTTATTATTTTTTTTATTTTTTTCAACTAAGCATGTTGCTTCATATTGCTTCACTTTTGCGTGCACAACAAAATTCACAACCCAATAGTGCTTCTCCCTATATTTCTCACAGTCAATGTTTTTTTCTTTCCTCTTCACTGCAACACTAGGGTTTCGGCAGAGGAGAGGGCAAAGGGGATCAGGGTGTAGTCGAGGGGTGATGCGGGCTAGGTAAGGCAGGTGGCTAGGTCCAGTCATGGGTTGGTGGGTGTACGGTTCGAGTTCAGGGACGAAACTGGCGGGGCTGAGCTAGGAGGAGGCTGGGATGGGCTTGGCAGACCGGGACAGGGTAGGTGTATGGTGCAGGTTCGACGAAAGTAGGCAGGTGGAGCGGAATGCGGCAGTGGCAGAGCAGCTAGGTGGTTGTTCTGGTTGGTGACTGGGTGGTTACGGAAGGGGAAGGTGGAGGTTGGTAGGTGGTTGTTCTGGTGGAGAAGGTTGGTGGTTCTGGTTGGGTGGTTCAATAGTGGGTCGGGATTGGAGGGTGGCACGAGGAAGGAGGCGGGGTCGATTGAGTTGCAGGGTGGTGGCGACAACTGAGTAGGGAGGTGAGTTGGTGGTAAGGATGCAAGCAGGTGAGGTTAAGGTGGTGGAATAAAAGAAAAAGGGAGGGAGGAGGATTGCGGGTTGATGGCGACGGTAAGTGGAGGAGGTGGCGGTTCAGCGAAGGCTGGGAAAGGTAAGGTAGTGGTCGGGCAGAGGGAGTGGGTGGCAGAGGGTGGTAGTAGAGGGAAAAGATAAAGGAAAGAAGAAAAAAGGTTACGTGAAGCTAAATATACATTAAAGTTTGTATATATTTCTTCTCCGAGTGAAGGCTTAAACAAAGGGAAGAAGAAGCAGCACACATATATAAAGAAGAGGAGAAGAATGCATGGATGATAATTAATGCAAGCAATTAATTCTACTGACTACGCACACAAGGAATATGCATGCTGAAAAGATTTAATGTAGGTTGAAAGAATGTGTGCAATTATGGCCTCGAGGCACAGTCACAGACCGCTATCTCAGTCATTTAGCGTTTTGCAAGGGAAGCCAAAATAAGAAAAAAAATAATATAGCGGTGATCAACGCAACGAGATTAATCCAACGATGTAATCAAATCCGTGCTACGACGTTCGTAGGAAAATTTCATCTGTCGCCGCTGTTACCACTTCAAAATTGGACGACAACGAGAACTCTTGATAAATGGGCTACAGAGGATGGAATTAGACGGAATGAACTCTGACGTTTTAATCATAAAATTTTATAGATTATTTCTACGTAAAAATATTCATACTTTGAAGTTTGATAATTCACACTAAAAATTTGTGCTGACCGACCTTTGGACAAATTTTGGCACACAATATATTTTATTGGTATTATTTCAATGGATGCATTTCAAGTATCCAATTTTCGTTGTCAAATTTTTATTTCTAAAAATAATTTTATTTCATGATCTTTGTTAAATTCTAATTTAAAACGTTGAAAAATTCAGTTCGTTACAAAAATTATTTTTAATTTTTTATTCTTTATTCAAATATAAAATTTACACTTAATCCCTTATTTGTTTGAACAATTTTTTTTTCTTTGAATTATTTTGCATGCTACAAACCTTTGCAGTCTGACTGAAACTAAGAGCAGTGATGTTTTTTATTAAAGGATTTTGAACTAAGAGTAGTGAAGCAATACGATAAAAGTTTTTCTTATTTATAAATAGTTTTTTTATTGTTAACTTGGGAATGGTAATAGAGCTTTTTTATATAAAAAAATTAGGATTGAATTAAAAAGAATGATAATTAAATGTGATGGAAATAAAGAGATAAGAAGACATTTATTTACCGTAATCAAATGTGTAAATTACATGCATGGAGATAAAGAGCTGAAATTAATGGATATAAAACTTTAGCTAGGACTAAAAGCGAAAATGAATAGGTAAAGGAGATAACTATAATAAGTTTCTTCAAATGAATGAATTTAAGTTTATGATGATTCTTTTCTTTATTATTCTTAGTAATTATTTATTTAAATTTCATTTATTATTTGTTCATGGAAGTTTTCATTCCATTCGTGGTTTATAAGAAATATTTATTTATTCCCGCTATAATTTATTTCCTCGATTGTAAGAAATATTTATTTGTTCCCGCTATAATTTATTTCCTCGATTGTACAAATTAATTTTCTATCTTTTAATAATTCTACCTTTTGTTTTTTTTTTGAAAAAATTCGTATATAATTAAAGTTTAGGTTATGCGTGTCAAATTGAAAAATAGTTAACCGTTTTACATGTTTTCCTTCAGAAGGGATAAAATAGGGTATGATTTGCAATATATAATAAGAGTTAAACCAATTAAAGTAAGATGTTGTTTCTGTTGGAACTGGAGCAGCCCGCAGTGGAAGTTATAGGTGAATTTCAAATTTTTTACCCTATTGGATCTTTATTGGACCTATGAAGTTTAACTGAATTAGAACATTCCTAAATTTTATTTAAATAAAATCATTTATTTTATTTAAATTCAAATATATTAAGATATGAAATTAATTTTATTTGATTTAGTTACATAAATGTATCATATACATATATGTGCGAGTGCATGTGTAACATAATAATCCGTGACATGTATAATATGCCCATATCTAGATGTTGGGATTTGCATCGCAACTGACATATTAACTCATTTTGTATGTCATGTATGTTGTCCAAATATATGCATGTATATGTGTTAAATACACACACGCACATGCACATATATGTATGTATAAATATATTATATATAATATATGAACATAAAACATATATATATATATATATATATATATATATATATATAGAAAGAGAGAGAACAATAATTAAAAATTATTTATAGTTCAAATTTAACTTAGTTGCAAACATAATAATTTTAGTATTTTAATTTGTACATATTATGAATAAAATAATTTTTTCATCAGTAAATAATTGACATAAAGTAATATATTGATGAAAATTCAAATTTAACAATTTTCGAAAATCCAGAATCATAAAATAGAGCTTAGGAAAAATTTGGAAAATTTTCAAAGTTGAAATATTACTTTGAAAAATAAATACATTGATTTTTATATATCATAAACAGTAAAAAAATTCAATAAATGTTAAATTAAAAATATGAATATATGTATGATAATTAATTTTCGAATTTTTAACTTCATATTATATATAAGTAAGTGTACTAAATTTTTTAAAGCATATATATGTCTTATATATGCATATATGCTATCATGAGAGAGAAATACACACACACGCGCGCGCGCACACACACACACATATGAGTTTATTAATAAATATATATAGAACGATAATTAATGACAATAATTGATCTTGTACAGTAGAATACATTTATCTATACATAAATCAAATAGTATAATAGACAAATTATGCACATAACCAACTGATTTGTGAAAACCACATCTGCTTATAAAATCTCACCCAACTAAACATATAGTAGCAATATATTTAAACAGATATGAAATTGCTCATTATAGGATCATAGAATATAATTTAATTACTGTAATATGAATTAAAATTACCAATTTAACGATGCCTTTGAATCCACGTTGAAGCAATGACTTCCCTTCCTTTTACTATTCTTAATTCGTTAGATTGCAAGTCCGAAATCACCGATATCTAACTATCGAATAGTATTATTTTCATTTGAAATATATTTGAGAATTTTGGAGTGTATTTGGAGCTATGTTTTAACCAGCAATGCAGAAGGTAATGGCGGCCAAAAAGGTTAGTTATTATTTTTAGAGATACATACATACATACATACATATATGGTTGTATAGAGAGAAACAAGGAAAACCTTTTTACCCATTCTCACTTGATCTCAACCCATTATCTTCAAGCCAATTCCCTATGTTTTAGCCACCCCTAGACCTTCCCAAAACTGAAATTTTGGAGCCCTAATGATGGGCCTTAAACACATCTAAGCCTCAGCCAAAATACTATGCAATTAAATCTAATTTAATTGCTTATTGATACTGTATATCAATTGATATCTTTATAACTGTTATAAATATATATAACAGTACTTTTTTCTCAAATCATATTCAAATTTTATAATTAATATTTCATAAATATTAATTAACTTAATTAATTTATAACAATTATAAACTAATTAAATTGTTCGGTCTTAAGGGAATTCATCATTTCGGCTGTGTACCTTTGGGTGTAAATTTGGTCAGCGATTAACATCGAACTATTCTAATGTTAACGTTCACATGTCACTTAGCACGTGGTGTGACATTATGGCCGAATTTATCGCTTACTCATTTTCGGTTAAATCTAATTTTAGTTTAATAAGCGTTACCCGATTGTGACATTTGTTTACACCAATTCTCTTCGTCAAAACTATATCACTTTGGACTTATGGAATTTGGTAAAATCGATTTTCGACGGAATGAAAAAGACAATGGTCAAAATTCCAACCCCATCCACATCCAACATTATAATTTGTCCGTGCCTATGGATCAGTCAACATTTTTCCCAAATTTTACGAACAGAACTGTGACGCGCCACCTCTATACCCATGCTAGCCGAGGACACTACAGGGTAATGTCGTCAACTAACACGGAGAATAAGGCTGGATAGGAGAGACCATCTATAGCCTTGCTCTAACTATCTATTGAATACATCGACAATAATCATACAAAGCAGATCGACATATTCAATGAATACTTATAACAAAACCATAGGTGGTTGGAGGATCTATCAGAATAGAATATAACAACTCACATGTAAGGTATATCACAGAACAGAAGATCATTATATACACATATACTGATACATAACAGAGTATACAAACTAATACAAGTCAAGTGGTATAGCAAACCACCATATACAAATGAGTCAAATAATACATATCAGAGTTACAACCCAAAAAGGACTACACAAAAAGCTATGTCAAAAGAAAACTAGCGGAATAGTCCATGCGGAAGCAAAAGAGGCTAAGTCCAAATGCACCTAACCTGAAACATCTCGGTCTGACCCAAGTATAAAATACACGGGTCAGTCTAGCTAAACAAATCAGTTAGATAAACTGAACAACAATAAAACTGCAAAGTCATAAGGTATAACAAATATCTCTAAAAGAGATAACACAATCATCTAACAAAAGATGAATCATAACAGAACAAGCCTCATATCATCGGCAACACAATAAACAAAGGATATGAATATCCCAAAACAAGCCAAAAAGGCAATAACAAATACCAATGAAGGTAACACAAGTTCCACAAGGTAATCGCTACATATCGTGCGGCTCAAAAAGACCAGCACCGAAGAGCGATACCTAGGGAATATACATATCATTGAAACATAAGAAAATTTGCTCAAGCTCAGTACTGTATAAACAAGGATCCATGAGCCTGAAGGATCCAAACCCAATATCACTCGAGCGGTGACGAATGACCAACTCCGAAAGCGATACAATAGGGCAACAAACCCAAAGGCAACAAACCCAAGTATCTCTCGAGCGGTGACGATGGACCAACTCCAAAAACGATTCTATAGGGCAACAAACCCGAAGGCGACAAACCCAAGTATCTCTCGAGCGGTGACGATGGACCAACTCCAAAAGCGATTCTATAGGGCAACAAACCCGAAGGCGACAAACCCAAGTATCTCTCGAGCGGTGACGATGGACCAACTCCAAAAGCGATTCTATAGGGCAACAAACCCGAAGGCGACAAACCCAAGTATCTCTCGAGCGGTGACGATGGACCAACTCCAAAAGCGATTCTATAGGGCAACAAACCCGAAGGCGACAAACCAGGAGGAGACAGTCCGAAGACACTATCCCCAAGGCAACAAACCGTAGTGGTGAAGGTCGAAGACCCCGTACTGGACACCACTAACTGGAGGAATGTGTCACAACTCTTGAAAAGGAATCCGAAAAGTGGTAACGTGAGTCCCATAACCACCTGTTCGCACTAAACGGTTTACTATCCTTTAGTCACTTTCACACTCAATGCAGTATAAAGTTCACCTCATATCATTGGTAAACCAAACCCGAAGGTTAAAACGATCAATTGAATAGGTCGGGGATTAATCGGAAAGATAAACGCACAGATTCATGGTCCGTGTTTTGCCCAACCATTTAATCACCCTTCCACTTCGCTTGAAGTGCGAAAGTGTGTGTGCTTTAAATAGAATTTATAAATTGGAGAAGCGAACTTTTAATACGATTTGAAGAAATCATTTATAAAACCCGTGAATGAATTCAAAAAGGAATCATTAAGGTCAAATATGCATAAACAACTAATTGGAATCAATATGCATCGATCAAATTTGGAAAAACTATGCGAACAAGGCAATTTGGAAAAAGACAATAGATTCAGACGTCTGAAAGAAGGGATTCAGACGTCTGAATCTGGGAATAAATATGTTCCCCAGAACAATATTCAGACGTCTGAATCCAAACTTTCAAACGTCTGAAATAGGCATTATTTTACCTATTTCTCTTCTGGTTGTAAATTAGCCAATTCAGATGTCTTAATTATAAATTCAGACGTCTGAATCTGGGGATGAAAAGCTTCCCCAGAACAATATTCAGACGTCTGAAAATAGGGTTTCAGACGTCTGAAACATGATGGTCAGGCGTTTCCTGAACCTAGGCCATCTACGGCCAAACAAATCGAAAGCAATCGGATGCGTGTTGATTATGGGCTTATGTCAAACGACTCCCCAACCTCAACGACACACCCAAACACTCCGAACAACATAAACATCAACCATATAAGGTTTTTCATAGATTTGGCATCAAAAATCATAATTTGGCAATTTCACCAAAGCAAACCAAATCGAAAGCAAATGAACATATGGACAAGTGTTTGGAATTCATACCTAACATCAAAGATATCAAAAGAAGTAGATGTGAGTTCAAAACTCACCTTTAACCCAAAAACAAAGAAGAAGGAGTTCAATTTGCAAGGAGAAGACCAACCAATCTCCACTTCAACTCAACAAGCTTCAATCTAAGATCAAAACAAGTATTTCCTAAGTTTAGGTTTAGGAATTTCTGAGATTGAAGAGAGAAAGAGATAGAGAAGATGAAGAGGAGGCTTACCAATGGCTTCTCTTTAATTTTGGAGCAAGAATCAAGCTTACAAGAAGAAACTAGGGCTTACAATTTCTATTTCCCTTTCCTTTCCACCATTTTCAGTTGGAGCTTGAGTTTGAGGAGTGGAAATGAGTGAATGAAGAGGAGAGGGCTGAGTTAGGGTATTTAGTTAGCTAGTGGGCTGAACCCAAACCCAATAGAAAAAGTAGCAAAATTCAACTTACTCCAAACATATCAAAGCTTATACTCAAAAAGATCGCAAACAACGTTTTGAACTCAATGGAAGTGGTCTTGAGACCCAATTCGACCGTTTGCAGAAAGTAACTCTTCGGACTATAATCCGACAAACGACGTTATATTTAAATAAAACATTTAATATACACCCGATAAATATGCGGGTTGTTACAGACTCCCCTCCTTAAAGAAATTGCGTCCTCGCAATTCTTAAGAAGAAAATAAGAGTAACAACCATAAAAGCATATCAACAAAAAAGAATAACAGAATAAGAAGTTCACCATAAAGAGCACGAGAGGATAAGTCCGAACTTGCTTGCTCAGAGAATTCTATGGATTCCTAAGCTCAAAATAATTTGGAACACCGATGTGGTACAAACAATACGTCAAATGAACCAAAGCTCAACAAAATGAAGTGTTTGCACAAAAAATGGGCAAACACCTCCTAGTCGTATGATTTAGTTGATTATATGTTGATCTGGATGGTTTGGGTGATTTATGCAAATATATGAAATAGATGGACTAAACTGTAAAAGACACACAGATTTATAGTGGTTCGGCCAGAACGTGCCTACGTCCACTTTATATGTTATTCTCCTTTTTCTTTCAGATTACAAGTACAAAGCTTTGTATACAAGCATATGAAAGTTGTTTGAAAGTTCCTTCCGTGCTTGAGCTCTCAAACTTGTCTGCCATTGTTGTACCCCTGCCCCTCTATTTATAGAGTGAGGCTGGAGGCAGGGGTCTTGGATGTATATAGCTGCTGGTGGGCCTGGGCTGAAGCAATTTGGCCTGGCAGTGTTGGTTCGGTAGTACGTGGAGATATGGGTTGGTTCGGTGCCTCGGTTGGTTCGGTAGTAGGTGGAACCGGTGGTAGCTTGGGGGAGTTGTTGTTTGGTTCGGAGGTGAGTGATGCGGTAGTGGCTGGTTCGGTGATGGTTGGAAGTAGAGTTTTGGACTGGTAGTGTTTGGAGAGTAGGGTGGATCGGTGGGCCGGATGGTCCGGTGGTGAAGGCGTGGCTTGGTCCGGTAGGTTGATTCGGTGGTGGCTACTTCGAGTTGGTTCGGCATGCTACTTCTGGATGGTCGGCATGTTATTTCGAGTTGGTTCGCTTTGATTCGGTGGGTGGTAGATACGTACCCAACATTTGCCCCCTAAAGTAGGGCATATGTTTAACACATGTCGTGCTTTGTTTTAATGGGATAGCCTCGTTCGGTTATAAGCGCCGAGCCATCTGGTCCGGTCATTGAGGTTTGCTTATAAATAGGGGTCACGTGCCTTCGTTATTCCTTACCAACTGAGCCGAACCTTTTGCCGAATCAAGCTCTCAGTTTCGCCGAATCAAAGAGCTAGCCGAACCAGGTGAGATTCTTTCCCGCCGAATGACTTTATGTTCTTGTATTACCGGATGGACTTTAAGAGTTTGTCCGCCGAATGAGATTGGGCGTTGAGTGCCGAATGGGCCTTATATGCTTGGAATGCCGAATGAGGTTTTGATTTTAATTATCGAATGGACTCGGGGACTTCGTGTACCGAATGAACCTGAAAGCTTTGATTTACCGAATGTGTTCGTTGCCCTGAAGTACCGAATGAACTTGTAGTTTGATTTATCGAATGAACCTTGTGGGTTTGAACTACCGAATGAGTTTGGGAAGTGTGAGGCCGAATGGTCTTTGGTCTCGAGTTTTTATGTTTCGAATTGCGAATGAGACTCTAGGCTGCATGTACTTGTTTGTTTGTATTTCCATACTCCTTGTTCTAACAATATGTTTTTCCGGTGTTACAGATAAATGTCTCGCAAAGTGGAAACTCAATCAGAAAAGAAAAAATCTACGAACAGAGGTGAGTCTTCCGCTGTGCCCCCAGTCTAGCCGGGGCCAGCGCGACATGGACCTGCTCCGAGGTCATTAGTAGACGGATATGGCCCTCAGGAGCTCTTGAATTCCCCGCCCGACTGTTTTCCTAGCTCCCTCAAAGAGGAGCAGCTTGATGTTATATCCCGTTCCTTTGGGATCGATAGAGCAACGCATGCTATTGCCGGGGGAAGGAGTGATGCCGTATGACCCCTCTGAAGGCTACTTTGCTTACAGCAGATATCATTCCATGTGTGGTGCTATCCCGCCTCTCAACGCCTGGATAGTTAGCTTCATCACATATCTGAAGGTGGCTCCATTCCAGCTTCAGCCTAACTCTTACGCCATTCTGGTGTGTCTTTTCGTCATCTTTCAGAGGAGATACGGGCGTCCTCCTTATAATCGGAAGATCCGGTATCTGTATAATCTGAGGGGCTACAAGAAGGGGTCTCCATATATCAGCTTGGAATCGGCCGTATCCTTCAAGCCCGTCCTAGACTTGTATTCGAAGTACAGCATGTTTAAGAAGGAATGGTTTTTCGTCAGGGACGACTCCGTTTCTATTCGTCGCTTCACCTCCGAATGTAAGTCAAGGCTTTATTCATAATTTCCGTTCTGGTTGCAATGCTTCCACTTATGTGTTTTTATTTCTTGCTAGCGACAGGTGGTTTTGCGGTCGTGGAGAATGATCGCCTGGTTCAGACGGCAGCGGAAATAGAAGCTATTTCGGGAAGAGATAGGTCGGCTGCTTACTTAATCAGGAACGCTACACTTTTGGGGCTCAACCTGATCCTGCCACATCAGTCCGTGGTCAAGCAGAGGGATACGGCGGAAGAGAGGGCTGCTCAAGCTAAAGGAGGGGCCATGGCGAAGAGTGGCAAGAGGAAGCCTTTCACAAAACCTCCAGTTTTCGGGGGAAAGAAGCTTAAGAAATCTGGTGGACCCTCTCCCAGCACATGCCCAGATGTTCCGGAGGAGGAAAGTGTTGAGGAAGAAAGAGGCGAGGAGGAGAGCGGAGGTGATGGAGAAGGTGACGGTGGTAACGGTGGTGAAGGTTAGGGTGGTAGTGGCTTTGGTGCCCTGACCTCTGGGCAAGCGGGTGAGATTCAAGAGTGGACGGATGATGCTTTCCGCCAAGCCTTTAAGGGGTTGGGGGAAGGGCCGGCCTTGGTGGAGAAATCGAAGGAGTCTGATAAGGCCGGGACGGGCACCAGTCTATCTTCTGAGAGTATTTCAACTAAGGAAACTCCGACGGTTCAAGGTGAATTCTTAACTTCCGCAGATTCCTTTTATGATACGGACTTAGTAATATTTTATGGCCAGCTCCCATCCTGGAATGAGATTCAGGACTTAATGCAGTATCCCACTCCCCCTCAGGGTTTGTGAAATAAACGCGTTTTCCTATTCCTTTTAACTTAGCATATGTCTCGGATTGTAGTTTCATGCATGCTTGTAATTCTTGGTTTTTATTCCAGGAACGGGTAAGGTGGCCAAGACATCAGATATTCGGCACCGCCTTGAACAGTATAAGCTATTCAAAGCTTCTGCCAAACCAAAGCCGTCAACTAGCCATCCCGGAGATGTGGTTAGCTATCGCCCTCTTCTCGGAGTTATTGAGGAAGATATGTAAAAGAAGAAGAGGGGGCGATCTTCGTTTGAACCTTCACCTGGCCCTCAGCCTCCATTCCAGCCTATCCACGATATTACTGAGAAAGGTACTGAGTTTATGCCTTCCCTACATCCGTCCGAAAATCCAACCGTCACCCTGATAGACCACCCTGGTTTGGTTCGCAACCCATTTGCCGGTCACCCGGATCTGGACCCGAGTTTTCAGGACATCTCTTTTAACGAGGCCACGGGTGAGCATCTTCTTCCCCGCAATCCCATGGTACGGGTGCTCGATGAGGCTAAGTCCTTAGACCTCGATTTGCTTACTACTCGGATTGTGACCATGGGGAATGAGGCCAAGGAAAACATCGATCGGGTGGCTGAAGAGACCAAGAGGCTAATGGAGCATCATGCTCGACTGGCCAATGCTGGGGAGGAAATCGGAAGTGCTAACATTCGGTTGCGGCTAAAGGTTTCTGATCAGGCCAAACAGCTTGCCGATCAGGCTATCCAGATATCCCAGCATGAAGCGGCCTCCAGACGACTGAAGAAAACCATGGAAGATGCTAGCAAGGCTGAGTTGCGAAAAATGGAAGCTGTTTACAAAGAGCGAATTGACATGGCCATCACAACGGTGGACGAGGTTCGGAGAGAGGATCTTGAGCAGGTAGAGGAGTTATCTGGGAGGCTTGAGGCAGCAGAGCTTGCTCAGGCCAAGTTGAAGGAGGAGATGGAAGTGATGCGGAAGTCCCTTCAGGCTGACTGCTCGAGATATCGATTGGAGAGAGATGCTGCTGTCGCACGGCTGTCGGCTTCTGAGGCCCGGATGAAAGAGTTTGAGGAGAACGAGGGGATGATGGACGAGGTGCTCCAGGACATGTATTTCCGTACTTGAAGGCAGGGCAACCTGTCCTGGATGGACGATTATCCCCGGATTATGGCTAGGATATATCTCCGGGCTTTCGAGGAAGCTAAGGCCGATGCGGATAAGGAAGGTGGTGCGGCTTTCAGGATGGATGTGGTTACGGCCCAATTCACTAAGGAAGAGAAGGTGACGGTTAAGGAGGGCATGCGGCTGCTTGCTGCGGATGAGGTAGGCGTGCAGCTAGATGATGATGATCAGGGAGCAGACGCTAGTAAGTCTTTCCTTTTAACCTTTTCATGATTTGATTGCTTATCTTTCGTGATTATTGATGGATTCTCTTCTGAATTGTGCAGGCGAGACCTCTGGAGTACATGCGGGGAGATCTGACCCCGTAGTTAAGTAGATCCGGATGGCGGACAGGACGGAGGCGGAGCCCCGATGTAGTTGACTCTTTTATTTGGTCTGTTTGACATTCCTGTATATACTAGTCCAAAACATTATTGTATTTTCAGGCTGTAATTATATCATTGTAACGAACGTCTTTATGTAACTTTAGAACATAAGCAGAATCTGTTATGTTCGAATGTGGTTTGTTATTTTGATATGTTGCACAAGAAATACAGCTGCGTGTTTATGTATGTGATTTAATCGTATTTGATGCTAAGTTTCTGCTCAAAATATTATTTCGTGCCTTGCAATGTCAATACGATGTGTGAATAAATTAAAGCTACATCAAGAGAAGAAAGTACCGTCCTTCGTGTTTTAGTTGTAGGGGGTTGCTTCGAATGTCTTGCGTGACTGTGTATGGAATGTAGCTGAGTGTTCCGTCATCCGGATGTGAGTTCATATTTCCACAAGCGAGAGTTCCCCTATTTTGTGACCTGTACTTTAGGGATTGTTATATAGGATAGGAGAAAAGTTTTTGAATGAAATGGAAATATGAGAAACAGTAAAACTTCCAATCATGGAAGGCCGTCGATATGCTTAAGTTCGTAGCAAACTGGTTTTATAGTCACTTTCCCTCGCTGTGGGTCTTGGAGACATTTGTCACCCATCTTACGCCTCTGCGGGGAGTTTATCTTTTTTACCACAACCGCACTTAAGACATATCGGAGCCGAGATCGCGCACAGTAACTACCCGAGCCATTATGGCCTGTAATCGTGGGTATTATTCGATTTACTGTGGCCGGCTAGCGTGGGTGCCGATCGTCAACCGTGAACTACCCCTGCCTGGCCACACCTTATGTTGGGGCTTAAAGTAGGTTCACAGTTGCCGGCGAGCCGAACGCCGTAATGAGCTGCCATCGGCTATAGTCGGCCTTCTTGATGGCTTATAATCGGCTCATTACAGTTGGCTTTGAGGGCAGTCGCGAGCAATGAGTTAACCCGCAGCAGAGGGATGCTGGAGCAAAATTGTCTCATTGGCGAGCGCATAGAATCGCATAGTACCTGTTGGGTCTTGTCCAGGTGAGGTTGCGCCGTGAAATGTCCAGTATGGAAATGTCGTTATACATGTTTTGTTCAACAGAAAAGGATAAATCTTAACAAGCAGCCAAGATATAAAGGAACAAGTTAAAAAGAGACAAGATTTTTAAAGTGGTTCGGCACGAAAATGCCTAAGTCCACTGATTCTCTTTGTTAATTCACTTCATATGGGCAGTACAAGTTAAGAAAAGTAGCGACGGAGGTGTCGGATGTTCCATGCCCTCTGGAATACCTCTCCGTCCACTGTTGACAAAATATAGGCTCCGTTGCGGAGATCTTTACGAATTACGTAGGGTCCGTCCCAGATTGGATCTAGCGCTCCGGGGCGCGGGAAGATCCGCTTGAGGACAAGATCTCCTTCTTGTAAGCTGCGGTGTTTGACTTTGGAGTTGTATTGTGCTGCAACTTTTTGCTTATGAGCTGCTGTTTTGAGTGCTGCATCGTTTCTTCTCCCCTCAATTAGATCCAAAGACATGTGGAGGAGTTCTTCGTTCTCTTCTGGGTTGTAGTGGATCCTGCGGTGGGAAGGCACTACAGTTTCAACTAGGAGCATGGCCTCCGATCCATATGCCAAAGAGAAAGGAGTATGCCCTGTTGATGTTCTATAAGATGTGCGGTAGGCCCAAAGTGCCGTAGGAAGTTCATCCACCCAAGCGCCTTTTGACTTTTCGAGTTTCTTCTTGATTAGGGTTTTGAGGATTTTGTTGACAGCTTCGACTTGTCCGTTTGCCTGGGGGTAAGCCACAGATGAGAAGCTTTTGTGAATTCCGTGCTCTTGGCACTAGTCGGCGAATTCCCCCTGTCAAATTGAAGTCCATTGTCCGATATGATTTTGAGTGGAACCCCGTACCTGCATAAAACATTTTTGATCAAGAAGTTAATAACTTTTGCCGAAGATATTTTATTTAGAGGCTCCGCTTCCACCCATTTGGTGAAATAGTCAACTGCTACTATGGCATATTTGGCTCCGCCCCGGCCCACTGACAGTTCGCCAATCAAGTCAATTCCCTATATTGCGAAGGGCCAAGGGCTGGTCATTTGAGTAATCTCATTTGTTGGTAGTCGAGGAATCTTAGCAAATTTCTGACATCTGTCACATCTTTTGACGAAGTCTAAGGCATCTTTGTTTAAAGTGGGCCAGTAATACCCATATCGGAGTATTTTCTTTGCTAGAGTCTGTCCTCCGGTGTGATCTCCGCAACTTCCTTGATGGATGTTGGACAAAACTTCCCTGGCTTCCCTTCCAGCGATACACCTTAATAAGGGATTAGAGAAGCCGCGCCGATAGAGGATGCCTTCTTGTAATGTGTAGCGGGAAGCTTTCCTTAAGACTTTCTTAGCTTCGTTACGTCCGTCGAGCAGTGTGCCATATTGTAAGTACTTCCGGATGGGGGTCATCCAAGTTTCTTCTTCAATTGCAGCTATCATATTCATTGGCTCGTAGCTCGGGGCCAGTTGCTTTGAGATGGTTATTTTTCGGGAGGATGTGCTGTCCTTCATGCTAGCTTGCTTTGCCAGTTCGTCGGCCTCCTGATTCTCTTCTCGAGGAATGTGTTTATTAAATAGTGATCCAATTGATTGAGCAGCAGCTTGGTCTTCTTTAGATATGCTGTGAGTCGTTCTCCTCGAGCCTGGAATTCTCCCAGTATTTGATTTACAATAAGTTGAGAATCACTATGGAGACATAAAGAACCGACTCCAATTTCCAGGGCAAGTTCTAATCCGGCTATCACTGCTTCGTATTCTGCGGCATTGTTGGTGGCAGCGAATTCCAGCCTTAGGGCGTAGTGCAGCTTCTTTCCCCTGGGGGTGATTATCACAACACCTGCCCCCGAGCCTTGTTCATTTGATGCTCCATCTACGAAGAGATTCCACTTGATATCTTCTGCTATTTCAGATTGCTCCTTCCTTCGTTAGTAGTGAATTCGGCAATGAAATCAACTATGGCTTGCCCCTTGACAGCGGTGCGAGGATGATAGGTGATATCATATTGACTCAGTTCAATGCACCACTTAAGTAGTCTCCCAGAAGTGTCGGGGCGATGGAGTACTTGCCTTAACGGTTGATCGGTTAAAACTCTGATGGAATGAGATTGGAAATAGTGTCGCAGTTTCTGTGACGTGATTAGCAAACAGTATGCTAGCTTTTCAAGTTTAGGGTATCTGGCTTCTGCCCCTGCAAATCTCTTGCTTACAAAGTATACGGGCCGCTGCGCGCGGTCGTCTTCTCTCACCAAAGCGGCGCTCAAAGCATGGGACGATACAACAAGGTATAAGTATAGTTCCTTGCCTTCATTCGGAGTTGAGAGTACTGATGGTCTCTGGAGGTGTTCGATTAAGTTAAGAAAGGCTGTCGAGCATTCGTCAGTCCATTCGAACTTTCCTTTGTCTTTCTTTAGAGCTTCAAAGAAAGGGATGCATTTGTCGGTTGCTTTAGAGATGAACCTTCTTAGGGCGGCCACTTTCCCGTTTAGGCTTTGCATCTCCTTCGAGTGGATGGTATCTTGATATCTTGCAAAGCCCGAACTTGTTTGGGGTTTGCTTCAATCCCCCTGGCAAGGACGATGAATCCCAAGAACTTTCCCGACGATACTCCGAAGGAGCACTTTAGAGGGTTCAGCTTCATTCCATATTGGCGAAGTACTTGAAACATCTCATCCAGGTGGTTTATATAATCGTTGGCTTTCCTCGATTTTACCAGCATGTCATCAACATAAACCTCCATAGTTCGTCCCATTAGTTCCGCAAACATCTTGTTGACGAGGCGCTGATAAGTAGCTTCGGTGTTTTTAAGTCCAAAAGGTATTACCCTATAGCAGTACAATCCCCGGTCAGTGATGAAACTAGTGTGGTCTTTATCGGGGGCGTGTATAGGGATCTGGTTATATCCCGAGTATGCGTCCATAAAGGATAAGAGTTCATGTCCGGCTATGCTGTCCACGAGTTGGTCGATTCGGGGGAGTGGGAAGCAGTCTTTCGGGCAAGCGTCATTTAAGTTGGAGAAATCGATGCATGTTCGCCACTTCCCATTAGCTTTCTTTACCAGTACCGGGTTGGCGATCCATTCTGGGTAGATGGCTTCTCGTATGAAGTCATTGGCAAGTAAGTTCTTTACTTCTTCCTCGAGGGCTGCTGATCGTTCTGCCCCCATGCTCCTTTTTTCCGCTTCACTGGCACCTTGGTGGGATCGATGTTCAGTATGTGGCATGCTACGTCTGGAGAGATTCCTATCATGTCGGCGTGCGTCCATGCAAATACATCCATGTTGTGGCGAAGAAAATCGACGAGTTGATCTTTCAACTCCGCTCTTAACTGAGACCCGACTCTCAGCAGTCTACTTGGGTCGTGTTTGTCTACAGATACAAATTCCATAGCCTCTGCAGGCTCGGTGGTGGCCTCCTCCTCTTTGTCCCTGGGGTCTAATTCGTTGAAAGGATCGCTGGTATATCGGAGAGGAGGGGCTTTCTTTAATTGCTATGCTTCCAGGTTTTTCTTGCAGAGAGAAGTCTCTGCATCCTTCCCTTTATCCTTCCTGCGGTTATTGCGAAGCTCAGTTACATAGCAATCTCGAGCGGCGTCTTGATCTCCCTCTATTTCTCCTACTCCGTTATCTGTTGGGAATTTCATTTTCAGGCACCATGGGGCTAGGACAATTTGGAAGTCAGATAAGGCTGGTCTTCCCAAAAAGGCGTTGTAGGCCGAGTGGCTTTCTATTAGCACAAATGTTTGTTTTCGCACAACGGAGCAGGGATGACTTCCTATTTCAACAAAAAGGTCCAGTTGCCCAAGGGGCATCTTCGCATCTCCAGTGAAACCATGTAGTGGTTTGTTGCAGGGAGACACATCCTTCATTGACAGCTTCATTTTGTCGAAAGCATGCTTGAATAGGATATTTACCGAGCTTCCAGTGTCTACTAAAATTCGAAAAACTTTGGCTGGACCGAATCAGGCAGATATGACCATAGGATCCATGTGTGGGTACTGTCTTCCCTCTAGATCACGTCTACTGAATGTTATGTCGTGATTCTCTTTCCATTTCGGGTGGCGTTCTTCCATAACAGAGTTAACGTAGCCTTCATCGTTTCTAAGTGACTTACCGTATCTTTTCATCTCTGCCCAGCTTCTGTCGGCGATATGTGGTCCTCCTGATACGGTATGGACCACTATCTTCTCTTGACTAGAGCCGCTGGTGTTGCGATTTCCTCTGCCTACTTCTGGGAGGGGTAGCCCCGGATTCTCATTGGCAGGGGTCGAAGTCCTGTTCTGGTTTTTTACATAGCGTTCCAGTCTCGTCCTTCTGATGTGTTCTTCAATCAAGTCCCGGAGATGGTGGCATTCATTGGTGTCATGTCCATGGGATTCGTTGAAGCGGCAGAACTTTCCAGACTTGAGTGCGTTATCTGACTCCTTCTTGTGCGGGGGGCACTTGTATCTAACTTCGTCTTGAGTGGCTAGGAAGATGTTTTCGATCTTTTCATTCAAAGGAGTGTAAGAGTCAAATCTTGGTCCAGGTCGATATAAGCGCTTTTCTCCCTTCTTGCCCCTAGCATTGTCTCTAGAGTCATTTCTCCAAGCATCCTTTGCTGCAGCGGGAACCCTGTCTGTAGCTGTTTTAGCCTGTTGCCCTGACTGCCTCTCAGTGGCAGAGTCTTCAAGTCTCATATACTTTCCAGCTTCACGGAAGAAATCAGGTAAAGTAGCTGGCTTTTCCTTGGTTAGTCTTCTAGAAAATTTAGTATCCGGATGTACACCACTGCAGAGAGCCATTAGGATAAGTTTCTCATCGGCATTTTGGACTACGGCCGCCGCGGCGTTGAATCGAGTTAGATATTGTTGCACTGTCTCTTCGGGTTTCTGCTTGATATTAGATAAGGAATATGTGACGACCGCCCATGACTCCCGTACCAAAACAAGGAAATAATGCGCTGAAAGGCGTGCCAGGCCGCCATGGACGATAGTCAGGGTAAAACAAAACAAAAGAATCTCTATCGTACAACTCACAGCGCATGGATAAAATACAATAGAGAAATATAATATAGTGAAGCTCCATAGAACAGAACATCATCATATAAGCATCACAGTAGTTTTATACAATCATCTACTCAAATCCATACATGAAAGCCTCACTACAAATCACTCAACCAAATACTGCAGCGGATACCCAGTACATATAGTAAGAAAACTAATATGCAAAGCCTCCTGCTCGTCTTCGTCATCTTCATCGTAGAACTCCTAGCACAGCACCTGTCACCTGCTACCTAGTCTGCCCATCCCAACATGGATGAACAGCCCAAGGTAATAAGAGGAGACATAAAACCTTGAGTCAGACAAAGTCTTAGTGAGCAGTAAATTAACTATCAAACATACCAAAAGAGCATAAGGAATAAAAGGAATAGGAACTAAACCATCCCACTCCACCTCTTCTCACAGTGATAGCCCCCAGACACACACTAAGGAGAAGCAATCATAGCATAGCAGGTAATTAAAATAAAGCAATAATCACTCGAGTCAAGGACGATGTTTTCCAAATACAAACCCCCAAGGCCTAAACCAAGATCAGATAAGCACCCAGAAAACACCGCACTTGAGACCGAATGATAGTACAACCAAACATCCATGACTCTGGCTATCACTGTATCATTGCCTTGATATCACCGTTAGTTGAATGACCACCTGTCAAGGGCTAATGGTAACCCCGGTTCTAGCCATAACTCCGCACGTCGTCGCAGCCCGTGCCTAGGAATTTTCGCAACTACCCAGAGTACTAGCACGTCGTCGCAGCCCGTGCCTGGAACGTCGTCGCAGCCCGTTCCAACGTACCCTTGCTTTGAGCATGCTAGAACCTTCAACAACGATAAGATCTCAGCCTCCTAGTCATCCTCCTCGACGACTATTTCCATACTAGCTCAAGCGCCTCTCAAGCTAACCATTATCACCAACTCGGATCGCATCACCGAGTAATCAACATAACTTTGCACGTCGTCGCAGCCCGTGCTTGGGACGTCATCGTGACCCGTCCCATCACAACATATGTCTTGCCTCATCACATCATAGCAAAGTCTCTCTTCTTGGAACGTCATCATGACCCGTCCCATTTCAACATCACACCTTGCTTTATCGCATCATAGCAAAGTCCCATCTCAATCATGCTTTGCCTTCTCGTATCATGGCAAGATCCCACATCCTCGAATCCATCCATATGAGCTTCCACATCCGCTTCATATGCTACAGGCAGCTTCCACATTCAAGAGCTTTTCCACCTAGCTTTTGAATCATCTCGAACCATCTTGTTCCAAATCAACCACTAGCTAACTTGAAACAATCCAAATCATTCATCAATACAAACAATCAAGCATTCAAACAAGATTTAATAAGCAATATCAACAAAAATGGCAATATCATAAATAAATGAGCATAAGTCCAACATGCATGATTCATAGGTTTTTAGCATAGATCTATCAAATATAAAACATGGGTTTTGTCTCTAATACTTGTTAAACAAATATGCATAGGTAAACATCTTCAAAAATGATGGATCTACATGCAGACTTAAGGACAATGCGAGAAAATGCTATTTCAAACACATAAACTAGCTACCAATCCACTACACTCCTTTGGGTCCGCGTGAGAGATAACTACCACTCACCAAATCACCCAAACACCTCAAAAACCACACACTTCAGATCTGGACAGCGAAGAACAAGGCTTGATCCGGCAAGATCTCGCTTCAATCGATGAAATCTAGCCCGAACGGATGAAGATCTTCAACTTGGACACTTGAATCTTCGATCCCGATCTTCGATCTTGGATGGATGCTAACACTTGATTGGAATGGAGAAAAGAAGATGAAGAAATGTTGTAGTCGAGTCTTCAAAATGGCAGCACTTCGTTGCTTCAAAAACCGGTGCCAAAAAGTGAGCCGAACCCCTCTATTTATAGGCTGGAAACTCCTTAGGTCGTCGCCCCTTAGGTCGTCCCCGACCTAACTATGAGTCGTTGCCGACTCATCAGCCCCTACGACCTACGACCTAACCAACACAACATACAACCAAGGCCGACTTACGACTTAACCCAGACGCGACCTAAAACACAGGCCGACCTAACGACTCAACGCACTGCCGACCCAACTGTCACACGACTCAACACACTGCCGCATTTCCTAAGTCCTAGGTCGCCTGACGACTTAACTAGCATGCCGACCTACGACCTAAGACCCTGCCGACCTAAGTCCTAAACACATAGACCAAGGCCATACGGGACACGACTTAACAGCTTAGCCTTATGGCCGACCTAATATCTCCGACCTAACTTAGGTCGTTTACGACCTAAGTCTAAACAGTACTCACGCGACCTAACTACTCCCACGACCCAAAACTTACACGACCTAACAGCTTACACCTTCTAAGTTAAGTCGTTTACTACTATAGGTCGGACACCTCTAGGTCGATCTACACTAGATCGGTCGCCACTAGCATCATCCTATCTGCTAGGTCGTCCACGACCTAACTTCCTTAGGTCGCTCCAAAACCCTTCCGACCTAACAACCATACGACTCATCGCCTTAACTCGTATACGACTTATCCCCTTAAGTCGTTAACTCGGCAACCTCCCTAACTCGGAAGCCCTCTATTTCATGAGTCGGTCAACTTTCTTAGGTCGGTCACTCTCTTAGGTCGCTCCAGCGACCAAAACTACCTCACGACCTAAGCTAACACGGCAACATGCTAACCCGAGCACCCTCCTAAGTCGTAACTCGTACACGACCTAACTATGAGTCGGTCCCGACTCATCACTTAACACACGAGTTATCTCCCAATACGACTCAGGCTAGGAACACCACAAACAACACTAACGACCTGTAAATTCTACGATCCATCGACACGTAAAATACGGGTCGTTACATTCTCTCCCCCTTAGGAATTTCGCCCCCGAAATTCCAAGCAAACAATCAGAAATCAAAGATATTCCGCATGCCTACCATCCAAAGCAATCAACAAACCATGCAACCAATTCTAGCCTAGCATGCAGAATTCTAAGACTCAGAACAAGCTACAAATTCATGAGATGTCACGACACTTTAGGGCCATACCTCGAAGAGTCCGGGATGAGCTGCCTTCATCCTCTCTTCCTCCTCCCATGTACAGTCGTTAACATCATCACTCCATTGTACCTTGAGCAACGTAATCGTCTTCCTCCTAAGCTGTTTCGTATCGGTTTCAACAATACGAAGCGGCTTACGAGGTCTCGAAACAACTGGATAAACCTCCAAGTCTTCACAGCTATCAGCAGAAACCACAGTAGTTGGGTCGTGCACATACTTCCGTAGATAAGATACATGAAAAACATTGTGCACACCCGCCATCTTTTCCGGTAACTCCAATCTATAAGCGAGCTTTCCAATTCGCTCGATAATCGGGAATGGTCCAACAAATCTCGGAGTTAACTTTCCTTTCTTTCCGAATCTTATAACATTCTTCAATGGAGAAATCTTGACAAAAACCATATCACCCACGTCGAATTCCAAATCCTTACGACGATTATCTGCATAACTTTTCTGACGATCCTGGGCTGCCTTCATTCTTTGTCGAATGATCTCTATACAATCCGAAGTCTGTCGAATCATCTCTGGCCCAAGTAACAGCTTTTCTCCGGCTTCCAACCAACATGTCGGAGAGTTACACGGTCTTCCATATAATGCCTCATATGGTGCCATACCAATGCTCGACTGATAACTGTTATTATAAGCAAACTCTACCAAATGAAGGTGATCTTCCCATGATCCTCCAAAGTCCAAAACACATGCTCTAAGGAGATCTTCCAAAACTCGGTTGACTCTCTCAGTCTGACCATCTGTTTGAGGGTGATAAGCTGTACTCAAACACAACTCGGTTCCCAAAACTTCCTGGAAGCTCTTCCAAAATCCACTAGTGAACAATGGATCTCGATCGCTCACTATACTCTTCGGAACACCATGGAATCGAACTATCCACTTCACATATAACTCAGCCAACTTCGATGCAGTCCTAGTCGATCGAACAGGAATGAACCTTGCACTCTTAGTCAAACGATCTACAATGACCCAAATCCCTTCATTTCCTGTCCTGGTCCTAGGTAGACCATCGATAAAATCCATCGATACTTGCTCCCACTTCCATGTAGGAACCTCTAATGGCTGAAGTAATCCACTGGGCTTCTTCTGCTCAGCTTTCACCAACTGGCAGTTCATACATTTGGAAATAAAATTTCCAACATCCTTCTTCATACCTTCCCAGTAGTAAGCTCTCTTCATATCCCGATACATCTTATTTCCACCTGGATGAATTGTCAACTTCGAGTGATGACTTTCCCTCAGAACTTCATCTCTCAATCCATCAATATCGGGAACAACTAATCGTCCTTGCTTTCGAAGCCAACCCTCTCGATCGACCTCGAATCCTTTATCCTTCTCTGGTTCCAATCCGGATTCCAATTCACAAAAAATCTTGACAAGCTTATCATCTCGCCTTTGGCTCTCACCAATTCTTTCCACAAGTGTAGGCCTTATCGATAAGTTTGCCAACATCTCAGGTTCCAATTCACATCTAGGCCTGAAATCAAATCCAGCCAAATACTCAAGACTCTTCCATTCCGAAAACATGGCTCCCAATCCTGCATGTCTTCGACTTAACGCATCAGCCACTGCGTTTCCTTTCCCCGGAGTATAGGCTATACCAAAATCATAAGATGCTAGAAACTCTAACCACCGTTGCTGTCGAAGATTCAAATCCTTTTGGGAAAACAGATACTTCAACGACTTATGATCTGTAAACAGCTCAAATCTAACCCCCAATAGATAGTGTCTCCACATCTTCAAAGCAAACACAATCGCCGCTAACTCCAAATCATGAGTCGGATAATTCCTTTCATGCGGCTTCAGTTGTCGACTTGCATACGCAACAACTTTATCCTTCTGCATTAGCACCGCTCCTAGTCCAGTGCCACATGCATCGGTGTAAACCACCATCTCATCATTCCCACTTGGAATAGTCAAAACAGGAGTACTTGTCAGTCGCTCTTTCAGGATTACGAAAGCTTGCTCACACTTATCATCCCATCTGAACACTTGGTTCTTTTTCGTCAATCCTGTTAACGGTGCAGCTATCTTGGAAAAGTCTTTGATAAACCGACGATAATATCCTGATAATCCAAGAAAACTTCTCACATCAGACGCATTCTTAGGTCTAACCCAATCCTGGATTGCTGCCACCTTAGCGGGATCAACCGCTATTCCATTTCCAGAGATAACATGGCCTAAGAACCTCACTTCACTCTTCCAGAAGTGACACTTCGAAAACTTAGCCTTCAGCTGATGTTTCCGTAAGATCCCCAAAACAATCCTCAAGTGTGTCTTGTGCTCTCCCTCAGTTCTGGAATAAATCAGAATATCATCCACGAACACAAGCACGAACCTATTCAACTGATCTCTGAACACTCTATTCATAAGATCCACAAAATATGCTGGTGCGTTAGTCAATCCAAACGGCATTACCAGCCACTCATAAAATCCGGATGGTGTCCTGAAAGCAGTCTTCGGCACACTATCCTTCGCCACTCTGAACTGGTGAAATCCCGTTGCCAAATCCATCTGAGAAAACACCTTAGCCTCGTGAAGCTGATCAAACAAGTCATCTATTCTCGGCAATGGATACTTGTTCTTCTTAGTCACCTTATTCAGCTCACGATAATCCACACACAACCTCAACGATCCATCCGCTTTGGTTGCAAACACAACGGGCGCACCCCATTCGGACACACTTCTCCGAATGAATCCTTTTCGCAAAAGGTCATCAACTTGCACCTTCAGCTCTTGCTGCTCCCTCGGTGCCATCCGCCTAAGAGGCATCACAACAGGTCTGGCTCCCTCAACTAGATCGATACGAAACTCGATCTCCCTATGCGGCGGTAACCCTTTGACCTCGTCAAAGACATTCTCAAATCCATTCACGATTGGCATCGACGACAGTCCATCCCGTGGAACAACCAGCGAATACATGAAGCTCATGAAGACGCCTTCTTCATGCTTACATCGTATCACAACCTTTCGCCCTTCCACATTCCCGACTGTCACCTCCAGCCTCTCACAATCAATCCTTGCCGCATACTTCCTAAGCCAGTCCATACCCAAAATAATTCCGAACCCCGCAAAGTTCAGAACAAAGCAATCACAAACAAACGAGCAATCATGACTCGACACAACCAGACCACGACATATCATACACAAACATGACGAACCCCCAACTGGATTAGTCACAACCAATGGCCTATCAACAATATCCGGTTTCAAACCTAACCGGCCTACCAAATCATCACAAACAAAAGAATGCGACGCTCCAGTATCAAACAACACTCTAACTGGAACACCACAAATAGAAAGAGTACCTTGAACCACCACACTCTTCCCCTTCTCCTCAGCAGTAGGAGCTCTTGAAGACGACGGCACAGCTTCCAAAGCATAAGCTTGCACAACTTGCCTGTCCTTCCTCGGTTCTGGACAATCCTTCCTGAAATGCCCTGGCTTATCACAGTTATGGCACTTCGCCGGCGCCTTTGGATTCCTACAATCCTTGGAGAGATGGCCCTTCTTCTGACAATTATAGCAGGTCACTTCGCCCTTTGGCTTCTTCTGGCCATCCTTACTCTTCTGCTGCTGCTGCTTCCTCTTCCTATTCCCACTCTGCTGTGGTTTAGATCCTTCCCTGGTTACAGCAACAACAGAATTTTCCTTAGGGAACAAACTCTCATGCCTAAGGGCTTTCTCCACCAGCTTCTCAAATGGATCGTCCAAGTGATCCACTAACTGCCTCCCAAGATAAGCATCCAGACCAGTCACAAACTTCTCGTTCTTCTGGTAGGGAGAATCAATATACGATCTGGCATACTTAGACAAAGCTTCGAACTCGGAAATATACTCAAGAACTGGTCTCCCACCTTGCTTGAGCTCTACAAACCTCTTGAACAAAACAGACTTCTGAGCCGTAGAGATGAACTTAGCTTCAAATCTAACTCGGAATTGCTCCCAAGTAATCTCTTCTTCTGGTGTATCGATGGTGATAGAATTCCACCAATCAGCAGCTCTTCCCTGAAGCTGTCTCGATGCAAGCTTTCTCTTGGTTGCATCCTCAATCCCTAAGTCACCAAAGATCCTTCGACAAGCATCAATCCATCTCTGTACTTCAATAGTCGACTCTGTCCCCAAGAAAGCTTTTCCTCCAAGAGAAGTATAATCCTTGCAAAGCTTAGCAAAATCCACGGGTCTTGGAGCTTGAACTTGAACTCCCACATCCACTGATGATCCTGAAGCTGGTATCCTTCTCATGATCGAAGTCATCATCGCTTCGAACATAGTTCCATAATCAACAGCTCCTTCATCAGCACGGCTTTCCCTTGCAGCTGGTCTCCCTCTTCGACTCATCCTTAATATCTGTAATAAGAGTGATTAGAACACCTTAAGAAACAACTGCATAAGGAGTTCAAATCCTTCTAGGCTACTATATTATATATAGTAATCATCCATCAAATTACAATTACGTCTCTCTTACGTAGTTACATCAGCGAGCGTTGGCTAAAATCGATTAACCAAAGCTCTGATACCAAATGTGACGACCGCCCATGACTCCCGTACCAAAACAAGGAAATAATGCGCTGAAAGGCGTGCCAGGCCGCCATGGACGATAGTCAGGGTAAAACAAAACAAAAGAATCTCTATCGTACAACTCACAGCGCATGGATAAAATACAATAGAGAAATATAATATAGTGAAGCTCCATAGAACAGAACATCATCATATAAGCATCACAGTAGTTTTATACAATCATCTACTCAAATCCATACATGAAAGCCTCACTACAAATCACTCAACCAAATACTGCAGCGGATACCCAGTACATATAGTAAGAAAACTAATATGCAAAGCCTCCTGCTCGTCTTCGTCATCTTCATCGTAGAACTCCTAGCACAGCACCTGTCACCTGCTACCTAGTCTTCCCATCCCAACATGGATGAACAGCCCAAGGTAATAAGAGGAGACATAAAACCTTGAGTCAGACAAAGTCTTAGTGAGCAGTAAATTAACTATCAAACATACCAAAAGAGCATAAGGAATAAAAGGAATAGGAACTAAACCATCCCACTCCACCTCTTCTCACAGTGATAGCCCCCAGACACACACTAAGGAGAAGCAATCATAGCATAGCAGGTAATTAAAATAAAGCAATAATCACTCGAGTCAAGGACGATGTTTTCCAAATACAAACCCCCAAGGCCTAAACCAAGATCAGATAAGCACCCAGAAAACACCGCACTTGAGACCGAATGATAGTACAACCAAACATCCATGACTCTGGCTATCACTGTATCATTGCCTTGATATCACCGTTAGTTGAATGACCACCTGTCAAGGGCTAATGGTAACCCCGGTTCTAGCCATAACTCCGCACGTCGTCGCAGCCCGTGCCTAGGAATTTTCGCAACTACCCAGAGTACTAGCACGTCGTCGCAGCCCGTGCCTGGAACGTCGTCGCAGCCCGTTCCAACGTACCCTTGCTTTGAGCATGCTAGAACCTTCAACAACGATAAGATCTCAGCCTCCTAGTCATCCTCCTCGACGACTATTTCCATACTAGCTCAAGCGCCTCTCAAGCTAACCATTATCACCAACTCGGATCGCATCACCGAGTAATCAACATAACTTTGCACGTCGTCGCAGCCCGTGCTTGGGACGTCATCGTGACCCGTCCCATCACAACATATGTCTTGCCTCATCACATCATAGCAAAGTCTCTCTTCTTGGAACGTCATCATGACCCGTCCCATTTCAACATCACACCTTGCTTTATCGCATCATAGCAAAGTCCCATCTCAATCATGCTTTGCCTTCTCGTATCATGGCAAGATCCCACATCCTCGAATCCATCCATATGAGCTTCCACATCCGCTTCATATGCTACAGGCAGCTTCCACATTCAAGAGCTTTTCCACCTAGCTTTTGAATCATCTCGAACCATCTTGTTCCAAATCAACCACTAGCTAACTTGAAACAATCCAAATCATTCATCAATACAAACAATCAAGCATTCAAACAAGATTTAATAAGCAATATCAACAAAAATGGCAATATCATAAATAAATGAGCATAAGTCCAACATGCATGATTCATAGGTTTTTAGCATATATCTATCAAATATAAAACATGGGTTTTGTCTCTAATACTTGTTAAACAAATATGCATAGGTAAACATCTTCAAAAATGATGGATCTACATGCAGACTTAAGGACAATGCGAGAAAATGCTATTTCAAACACATAAACTAGCTACCAATCCACTACACTCCTTTGGGTCCGCGTGAGAGATAACTACCACTCACCAAATCACCCAAACACCTCAAAAACCACACACTTCAGATCTGGACAGCGAAGAACAAGGCTTGATCCGGCAAGATCTCGCTTCAATCGATGAAATCTAGCCCGAACGGATGAAGATCTTCAACTTGGACACTTGAATCTTCGATCCCGATCTTCGATCTTGGATGGATGCTAACACTTGATTGGAATGGAGAAAAGAAGATGAAGAAATGTTGTAGTCGAGTCTTCAAAATGGCAGCACTTCGTTGCTTCAAAAACCGGTGCCAAAAAGTGAGCCGAACCCCTCTATTTATAGGCTGGAAACTCCTTAGGTCGTCGCCCCTTAGGTCGTCCCCGACCTAACTATGAGTCGTTGCCGACTCATCAGCCCCTACGACCTACGACCTAACCAACACAACATACAACCAAGGCCGACTTACGACTTAACCCAGACGCGACCTAAAACACAGGCCGACCTAACGACTCAACGCACTGCCGACCCAACTGTCACACGACTCAACACACTGCCGCATTTCCTAAGTCCTAGGTCGCCTGACGACTTAACTAGCATGCCGACCTACGACCTAAGACCCTGCCGACCTAAGTCCTAAACACATAGACCAAGGCCATACGGGACACGACTTAACAGCTTAGCCTTATGGCCGACCTAATATCTCCGACCTAACTTAGGTCGTTTACGACCTAAGTCTAAACAGTACTCACGCGACCTAACTACTCCCACGACCCAAAACTTACACGACCTAACAGCTTACACCTTCTAAGTTAAGTCGTTTACTACTATAGGTCGGACACCTCTAGGTCGATCTACACTAGATCGGTCGCCACTAGCATCATCCTATCTGCTAGGTCGTCCACGACCTAACTTCCTTAGGTCGCTCCAAAACCCTTCCGACCTAACAACCATACGACTCATCGCCTTAACTCGTATACGACTTATCCCCTTAAGTCGTTAACTCGGCAACCTCCCTAACTCGGAAGCCCTCTATTTCATGAGTCGGTCAACTTTCTTAGGTCGGTCACTCTCTTAGGTCGCTCCAGCGACCAAAACTACCTCACGACCTAAGCTAACACGGCAACATGCTAACCCGAGCACCCTCCTAAGTCGTAACTCGTACACGACCTAACTATGAGTCGGTCCCGACTCATCACTTAACACACGAGTTATCTCCCAATACGACTCAGGCTAGGAACACCACAAACAACACTAACGACCTGTAAATTCTACGATCCATCGACACGTAAAATACGGGTCGTTACAGAATAAGTGTCCTTGGGTTGTTCCACATGAATGCGGAACTGGCTGATGAACTTTTCTTTCAACATTTCCCATGAGCTGATGGACCCTTGGGGTAGGTGGCAGAACCAGGAGGTAGCTAGATCTGCCAAGAAAAGTGGGAAGCATTTACACAATACTCCCTCCGTTGCTCCGCTCATGAGCATATGCTGGGTGTATCTCTGTAAGTGTACGATGGGGTCAGAGGTTCCCTTGTAAGGTTCCATCGTTGGCATTTTCCATTCCCGGGGGGTGATGGCAGTTTCGATATTGCGGGTGAAGGGGCTGGTTACCCTAGCACCTATCCCCCGATCCCTTTGCTCCCGTTGGACACACTCTCTGAACAATCACGCCATCCTTTTATCAGAACTTGGAGCGGATAAAAATGAGTTTGGTTCTTCCCTGCGGGATTGATTCCGTCCAGATGACCTGTAAGGATGGTATCGTTTATCACTTCTGACATTCTCCAATGGCTGCCTCTGGTCTTCCGGGGGCATGCTGGGGTCAGCCACAGTTGGCCCTTGCCTTGATCTTTCCCTGCTGGGTTCTCTTCTTAGCACTTCCTCGGGTCCAACTTCGGGCTGGACTCCAGCTCGGCCCCGTTCCTTGGTGTTTCCATGGTTAGGTAGCATGGCGGGCTCAGCTACATCCAACCCTTGCCTGGTACCTCCCCCTTTGGGTTCGGTTCCAAATGTTTTCTCGGGTCGGAATTCGGGCTGAGTCCGGGCTCGGCTCCTACCATGGCTGTTACTGTTCTTAGCCTCTTCGAAGAAGAAAGACCTTTGTCGCCTCCCAGATCCTCCAGACCGGAACTCACCCCATGATTCAGTGTTGTGGTTGGATTCTTCAGCATCTCTTAAGCGTGACATGAGTTGGTCACCAAGGCTTCTTGTTGAGATGCGAAGCGGTTAGTTACTTCAGCCACAACCTTGTCCAAATCCGCCCTTGTAATTTTTTGTTCCGTAGCAGGGGCTGTCGGATTTGCCTGATTTAAATTTGCTGTTGGAACTGGACGATTGTCTTGGTCTCTGATCACTGGATCTGGGATGCTGCCAGTTGCGATGTCCTTTCCTTTGTGAGCATCTTTCTTCCGTCCGGGAGCCATATTTTCCAAGCAATGAACGGTGTTGATAGGAAAAGGGTTGAGTGGGAGAAGCTGAAGCTTCGAGCTCCCTCCTTCTCAGTGAAAGCACCAAAAATGTTTGCACAAAAAATGGGCAAACACCTCCTATTCGTATGATTTAGTTGATTATATGTTGATCTGGATGGTTTGGGTGATTTATGCAAATATATGAAATAGCTGGACTAAACTGTAAAGACACACAGATTTATAGTGGTTCGGCCAGAACGTGCCTACATCCACTTTATATGTTATTCTCCTTTTTCTTTCAGATTACAAGTACAAAGCTTTGTATACAAGTATATGAAAGTTGTTTGAAAGTTCCTTCCGTGCTTGAGCTCTCAAACTTGTCTGCCATTGTTGTACCCCTGCCCCTCTATTTATAGAGTGAGGCTGGAGACAGGGGTCTTGGATGTATATAGCTTCTGGTGGGCCTGGGCTGAAGCAATTTGGCCTGGCAGTGTTGGTTCGGTGGTACATGGAGATATGGGTTGGTTCAGTGCCTCGGTTGGTTCGGTAGTAGGTGGAACCAGTGGTAGCTTGGGGGAGTTGTTGTTTGGTTTGGAGGTGAGTGATGCGGTAGTGGCTGGTTCGGTGATGGTTGGAAGTAGAGTTTTGGACCGGTAGTGTTTGGAGAGTAGGGTGGATCGGTGGACCGGATGGTTTGGTGGTGAAGGCGTGGCTTGGTCCAGTAGGTTGATTCGGTGGTGGCTACTTCGAGTTGGTTCGGCATGCTACTTCTGGATGGTCGGCATGTTATTTCGAGTTGGTTCGCTTTGATTCGGTGGGTGGTAGATACGTACCCAACATGAAGTACAAAAAACGTTCGATGAACTTGGTAAAAAGATCATTCCATTCGGACATCAACAAAGAAACAATCACTTGTTGCTTACAAGTAAATGCATAGGCAACACGATCCCCCTTCCGGGAATAAAAAGAATGAGAGTATCGGAAAAGAGTTCTTTTAAATAATCAACTTTCCCGAAAAGCTAAAACTTTCAAAATTACAATCATCTTTATGTAATTATTTTTCTAGAATTTTTTTATTTCATATCAATTCATCGTGTCTGATTGTCTCATCAAAGCGTTTAGGAGATTCCTATCGATAACGTTGATCAAGCGCATCGACCGGAATTCTTAAAGCCCTTAATGGGCAATACAATAACAAAACAATCTTCTATATGATAAACATATTTCTAAAAACTTTTTTTTTAAAAAAATTCTCTTTGTTTGTCTTAAGAACAAAAATCCCATTTATACCTATAAATAAATCTTATGAAAAAGAATTGCAAAAGTTTTAAATTGCTAATTTCCATTCAAAACCAATAAATACAAAAATGGAATCATCGAGATATTCGCAAAATACTCGATTCATAAAATTGATGAAATGAGCTAAACAAACTGAATGACATAATAAATCATTCATAAGAATCACAACGATTGCGGAATGCGGTAAGTGGAGTGCTAACTTCCGCAACTCGTAGCCAAATCAAAACCGGTGGCAAGGTCGAGCTGAAAAGACCTTAATGCCACTCAAAGGATTGCTTAGGTGATAATCCTAAGACAAGACCCAAAATACCAGAAAATTCTCAAACTATAAGAATGAGAGAAACAACGCTTTCCTCATCATGAGGGCTTAAAGAAATAAAATGATGCCATCAAATTGGAAATCGAATCACAAAGAAAAGTAGAAACCTACCAAAATAGATGGAGACATACCTTATCCCCGAGAAGGGCCTCCAGAAGCACCTGTTGCATTTAGCTTGCCAGATTGAGAATTATTCGGAGCAATAGGACAAGTGGAAAGACGATGGCCTTCCTTCTTGCAATAGCGGCAGAAGAGAGGCTTAGGACAAGCTCGAATCATATGATCAGGAGAATCACAATTGAAACACTTGACAATTGAAACACTTCCGAATGGAAGGTGTTCCAGCAGGCCGAGACTGAGAATCAGATTCAACGGGCTTTTTCTTCTTGGAAGGGAAAAATTCCCGCTCATCCATTGGAGACTTTTTTTTGTTGGGGTTCTTGCGAACCTCAACATCATCACCACTATCACACTCCTTCTCGACGGTCTCGAGATGAAGCGCCGAATCAACCAACTCCTCAAAATAGAGCTTAAGCTGGAGCAACAAAGACTTCTTAAGATATTTCTTAAGACCAGAGACAAACTTCAGATTCTTCTTATAAGAAGTGCTAATGAATTCAAGACCATACTTAGATAAAGCCTCAAATGATGCAACATACTCAGAAACAGAAGACTTCTCTTGCTTCAAACCAAGGAAGCGACGGGTCAATAAAACTTTTTCAGATTCAAGAACGAACTTGAGTTCAAATCGCTCCCGAAACTGAGTCCAAGAAAGAGTAGACTCATCAATTTCGGCTACAAGAAGCTCATACCAATCAAGAGCACGCTCTTGTAATAAGCTAGAAGTTACAAGAACTCTACCATGGTCAGAAAGATCCATGCGAGAGAAGATACGCTCGCACGTGCGAAACCAAGCTTGGACTTCAAGAACAGACTCAGAGCCCTTAAACGGCTTCCCTCCAAGATGAGAAAAATCACTGCACAGACGTGCAAAGGCAGACTTGCGAGGTGGAGAAACTCGAGGAGGAACTCCTAAATAATTCCAAAAACTGATCTGCAGACATATAAACGCCATCCGGATGTGAGCCACTGGATTGCCCAGCATCCGAACGCCGTCCCCTGCCTCTTCCAGCCATACGCTGAAAGTTAGATAAGAACAAGATTATTCACAAGGTAAATAATCTAAGATGGAATACTACGGAATAAAATGCATTCCTAGACGTATTCCCCAAATTCTATCTAACCTTTGATAGTAGAAGAAAAAGAAAGGCACGATGATTCAGAGATTTGTATCACTTATACACTTTGACGTACCGTAATATGTGCATCTATTCTGTGTTTATTATATTTTGTCCTGAACTCAGCTCTGATACCAAGCTGTGACGCCCCACCTCTATACCTATGCTAGCCGAGGACACTACAGGGTAATGCCGTCAACTAACACGGAGAATAAGGCTGGATAGGAGCGACCATCTATAGCCATGCTCTAACCATCTATTGAATACATCGAAAATAATCATACAAAGCAGATCGACATATTCAATGAATACTTAAAACAAAACCATAGGTGGTTGGAGGATCTATCAGAACAGAATATAACAACACACATGTAAGGTATATCACAGAACAGAAGATCATCATATACACATATACTGATACATAACAGAGTATAGAAACTAATACAAGTCAAGTGGTATAGCAAACCACCATATACAAATGAGTCAAATAATACATATCAGAGTTACAACCCAAAAAGGACTACACAAAAAGCTATGGCAAAAGAAAACTAGCGGAATAGTCCATGCGGAAGCAAAAGAGGCTAAGTCCAAAAGCACCTAACCTGAAACATCTTGGTCTGACCCGAGTATAAAATACACGGGTCAGTCTAGCTAAACAAATCAGTTAGATAAACTGAACAACAATAAAACTGCAAAGTCATAAGGTATAACAAATATCTCTAAAAGAGATAACACAATCATCTAACAAAAGATGAATCATAACAGAACAAGCCTCATATCATCGGCAACACAATAAACAAAGGATATGAATATCCCAAAACAAGCCAAAAAGGCAATAACAAATACCAATGAAGGTAACACAAGTTCCACAAGGTAATCGCTACATATCGTGCGGCTCAAAAAGACCAGCACCGAAGAGCGATACCTAGGGAATATACATATCATTGAAACATAAGAAAATTTGCTCCAGCTCAGTACTGTATAAACAAGGATCCATGAGCCTGAAGGATCCAAACCCAATATCACTCGAGCGGTGACGAATGACCAACTCCGAAAGCGATACAATAGGGCAACAAACCCAAAGGCAACAAACCCAAGTATCTCTCGAGCGGTGACGATGGACCAACTCCAAAAACGATTCTATAGGGCAACAAACCCGAAGGCGACAAACCCAAGTATCTCTCGAGCGGTGACGATGGACCAACTCCAAAAGCGATTCTATAGGGCAACAAACCCGAAGGCGACAAACCCAAGTATCTCTCGAGCGGTGACGATGGACCAACTCCAAAAGCGATTCTATAGGGCAACAAACCCGAAGGCAACAAACCCAAGTATCTCTCGAGCGGTGACGATGGACCAACTCCAAAAGCGATTCTATAGGGCAACAAACCCGAAGGCGACAAACCAGGAGGAGACAGTCCGAAGACACTATCCCCAAGGCAACAAACCGTAGTGGTGAAGGTCGAAGACCCCGTACTGGACACCACTAACTGGAGGAATGTGTCACAACTCTTGAAAAAGAATCCGAAAAGTGGTAACGTGAGTCCCATAACCACCTGTTCCCACTAAACGGTTTACTATCCTTTAGTCACTTTCACACTCAATGCAGTATAAAGTTCACCTCATATCATTGGTAAACCAAACCCGAAGGTTAAAACGATCAATTGAATAGGTCGGGGATTAATCGGAAAGATAAACGCACAGATTCATGGTCCGTGTTTTGCCCAACCATTTAATCACCCTTCCACTTCGCTTGAAGTGCGAAAGTGTGTGTGCTTTAAATAGAATTTATAAATTGGAGAAGCGAACTTTTAATACGATTTGAAGAAATCATTTATAAAACCCGTGAATGAATTCAAAAAGGAATCATTAAGGTCAAATATGCATAAACAACTAATTGGAATCAATATGCATCGATCAAATTTGGAAAAACTATGCGAACAAGGCAATTTGGAAAAAGACAATAGATTCAGACGTCTGAAAGAAGGGATTCAGACGTCTGAATCTGGGAATAAATATGTTCCCCAGAACAATATTCAGACGTCTGAATCCAAACTTTCAAACGTCTGAAATAGGCATTATTTTACCTATTTCTCTTCTGGTTGAAAATTAGCCAATTCAGATGTCTTAATTATAAATTCAGACGTCTGAATCTGGGGATGAAAAGCTTCCCCAGAACAATATTCAGACGTCTGAAAATAGGGTTTCAGACGTCTGAAACATGATGGTCAGGCGTTTCCTGAACCTAGGCCATCTACGGCCAAACAAATCGAAAGCAATCGGATGCGTGTTGATTATGGGCTTATGTCAAACGACTCCCCAACCTCAACGACACACCCAAACACTCCGAACAACATAAACATCAACCATATAAGGTTTTTCATAGATTTGGCATCAAAAATCATAATTTGGCAATTTCACCAAAGCAAACCAAATCGAAAGCAAATGAACATATGGACAAGTGTTAGGAATTCAGACCTAACATCAAAGATATCAAAAGAAGTAGATGTGAGTTCAAAACTCACCTTTAACCCAAAAACAAAGAAGAAGGAGTTCAATTTGCAAGGAGAAGACCAACCAATCTCCACTTCAACTCAACAAGCTTCAATCTAAGATCAAAACAAGTATTTCCTAAGTTTAGGTTTAGGAATTTCTGAGATTGAAGAGAGAAAGAGATAGAGAAGATGAAGAGGAGGCTTACCAATGGCTCTCTTTGATTTTGAAGCAAGAATCAAGTTTACAAGAAGAAACTAGGGCTTACAATTTCTATTTCCCTTTCCTTTCCACCATTTTTAGTTGGAGCTTGAGTTTGAGGAGTGGAAATGAGTGAATGAAAAGGAGAGGGCTGAGTTAGGGTATTTAGTTAGCTAGTGGGCTAAACCCAAACCCAAAACCCAATAGAAAATGTAGCAAAATTCAACTTACTCCAAACATATCAAAGCTTATACTCAAAAAGATCGCAAACGACGTTTTGTACTCAATGGAAGTGGTCTTGAGACCCAATTCGACCGTTTGCAGAAAGTAACTCTTCGGACTATAATCCGACAAACGACGTTATATTTAAATAAAATATTTAAATATACACCCGATAAATATGCGGGTTGTTACAAGAAGCCCTTATTTTCATATTTCTTACTCCTTGCTTTAATTTTTAATCTATTCCTTTGAAGAAAATAAGTCTCTTGTTTTTTTTGCTTCAAGTTGTATCTTTGATGAAAGGTATTTTTTATATTCTAAATACAAAGTCATTGGTTCCATAATAACAATTATTATTAACCGAAATACTCTGGCCAGAGACTTTGACTTTGAGTTGACTTGAGTTGACTGTGATACTAACCGCATATAACCGAGGAGACAAATCCTCTCTTGAATAGTGCTTCACTTCCAATATTTCCACTCGACCCAACTATAGTCACTCGATGGACGCCATGCCATGATTTGGCTATAATCAAAGCGGAGCTTTCTTCTTGAATATCCATAGTATTCTCAAGTCGAGAGAACCGTGTAAATCAGTCACGTTGATATTTTCTGTTTGACCTTAGTTATATTAACCAACAGAAAACTATCGAGTGAGTCATTCCATGTTATCCAAGAACTATTAGTACATAACCCCTAGGTGCCCCCAGTAGTCATGTGTAATAATACACTGCCCAATATCTGAAAAGCGCTACGTACTCCAGTCTCAACAGATATATCGATATCCAATCTCGATGCATCTTGACTATGAAAATTTAAAATGGTATATTTGTTTCGTTGTGATAAATTACTCACGGTTGCAACACTTTGTAACTACTATCACAAAAAATATACCATTTATGGATTTTTCTATTAAATATACTTTTAATTAAGTTAATTAATTAATATAATCACATTATATCATGTATATAATGGGAAGAAAATACCTTTTATTTCGAACAACATTGGTCAACGAGTTGATATATGTAACAAATTATGTAATTGCCCTTAGGGCATACCGCTAACTCTATCAATCTCCCACTTATACTTGAGGTCAGTTATGGAATCTATTTCCAACGTTTCCAATCAGTTTACTCAAAACCAATTAGGTTAGTCCCTTAGTGAATGGGTATGCTATTATGTTTTAATTATCTACTTTGTCGATTAACTCTCTCTGACACTGATAAACTGCCTTTATCGCATGAAATGATTCGAAGTATGTCCTTTAACTTCTAGTGAGCTTTAAGTTCTATCATGACCAACTTCATGACATTATTATCTTAACAGTATTATTAAATTCTTAACATTTGGAATCATATTTGGCTCAATTATAAATTTGTGCATTTATATCTATATACATTGGTTTATTGTAGTGTTATTCAAGTTAGTGTTCTCAACATTTCGTTGAATCAACCACAATCACTTTTATTTTGAAACAATTTTCAAATTAAAAATTTTAAATTGAATTTTATCATTGACAAGTTATACTCAATATCACTTATAAAAGTTTGTGCCCAAACATTCCATCATAATGAGCTTGTTGTCTCTATAAACAATTTTCTAGTATTTCATAAATACGCGAGAACACCTCAAACAACCATTTAGTAATATCAATTTTGATTTAATATTTTCTCCATGTATCAAATACATGAACAAAACACAATATCATACACAACATAACCTGTATAATAATTCCTAGGCTAATGCACAAGGAATCCAACTTACATGTTCCCTTTTTAATATGGTGCTCTTGTATACGTTTTGGGACAATCCCTATATCTTTTATACTCACCATAAAAGACATCATTTAAAGTCCAAAAATTGAGTATTAAAAAAACTAAAGTTGATATAAATACAAGCATATTGTTAAAATCAACAACGTATTGTTTACTTATAGTTTAGAAATATCAATGTACCTTTTAACGTTCTTTCTTGTAAACACACGCTTCCTCTGCACATTGATTGAAAATCAAACTATTTGATATTTCTATCAAATTATTATTCAATCTTGATGCTTATAAAATGATACATTCGTATCATTTCTTGGATCATATCTAAAGACTCACAAACCTAATATCGCTCTCACTGACTTCGAGGCATTTTTGGTTAATATGTGTAAACGACTTACTCTAAATCATTATTTAGAATTTTCTGTTTCAATACATAAGTACCAAACACTAAGTCTTATCAAGCTATAATTTTGTGAGTAAATCTGAATTAACTTGAGCATGTTGAATATCGAATCTGTTATGCTATTTTCAACAATTGAAATTTCGATGTAACGATCCGGATATTTCTAATGGTTTTATAACGTAACTAATTGAATTTTTGTGAAATTTAAAACAATAAAATTTGATAATGAAAATTTGATATTTGGTATACGTCTATTTTAACATAGCAATTGGTAAAATTTTATTGGAAAATATGAAAGTAAATTCTGTTGTGTAAATTTCGGTTTAAATTCAATTATATTGATGAAAATAAAATGTTTTCAAAATATGAATATTTTTATATAATAAAAATGAAAACTATTTTCTGAGCGAGACATCATATTCCATTTTGTTAAATTTGCACTTATCAAGCCCTGTTTATTTTATTTTCTACGAATTAGCAGCAGTTTGGCAGCGAATATCGACTTTTGACAACATGATCGTATCGCTAATATCTATGTACCATGCTGTTCGTCTCGTCGTGCTGATCTCTGCAGTATATTCATTTTTGTATTTTGATGCCCGATACGCGGTGAAGTCGGTGTAATAGTTTGTCGTATCAGTACCATATTCATGTCTTTTTGTTTCCTTTGTCTTTTCAAATTTCACCTGTGGAATCCAAGGAACAATTACCTTAATTATTTTACCTGAATCAAAGCATTTGACCGTTGCTACTTCATTGCTTTCATATATATTGCAAGTGACTGTTCATTGGGTTGTACTGTTCATATATCTTCCTTCATTTTTGCCAAGCCTTGTTTTTTTCAGATCCAAAAAAACCAAGGCTTCGCTCCTCTCATATTCTTGCTCGAAGTGACCCTTACCACCTGTTCTGCCATGTCCTCTCTGACATCAACCCGTGTTCTTCCCACCGAGCTTGCCGGCAGCCTTTCCCCTCCATTGCTTTCACCTGCCGCCCACTCTGCCATCTTAAACCGCACCCAGCCGAGATCACCAAACAAGTGTCCCTAGCCTCTTCATGGCCTTCACCATCATGACCACTCAAAGCCGAAACTCCACCCGACCCCACACATACAACAGCTAACGACCCATCACCTAAAAACCCGACAAACACTCCCTCCCCTACTAACCCTCTTCAGCCAGGGCAGCCACCACCGCCCCTGACTCGCCACCTCAGGCATCTAACCTTCCACAGCTCCATGCTCCGCCTCACGTCAGTGCACCGACCTCCTCCTATCCGAGCAGCACCCAATCCTCCCATGATCCAGCTTTGCCCCGCTCGGTTTCGAGTATTTTTGTTATATGCATTTCTGTGCTTACTTCCTATTATAAAAAGAAAAGTTTATATATATATATATATATATATATATATATATATATATATATATGAAGCTTGTAGGTGCGTATTTTAATAAGTATTATAAAGTTTTATCGACTTTTGATTTCTAATATAATATATTGATATAATAAAGTTTATATAAGTTTATTGTTTTATGTTGTAATATATAAAGCGATACAAGTTTGTGTATAATCCGTTGTTAGGTATATTAGTTTATATAAGTCTAATATATATTGAGGTATATATTATGAGTAATATATTATAGTATTATATTATATTACGGTATATGTATATATATAGTTGTTTTGTCGTGTGAGTGTATACTTGTTTGTATAACAGATCTTATGTTTAAAATACATAAGTTATATTAGTATATGTAAAGTGAATTCAGTCAAGGGTAACTTGCTGTTGTTTATATGTATATATATTGTAACAAAGTAAGTTGATATTGACTTTTATAATATATATTGGTTTTAAAATATAACATGTATGTCAGTTTATATTAGTCTATATATATTAGTGTATATAAGTATACTTGAGTTCGGGTTTCAAATAAAATATAGAGATTTATTTTATATGTGATTTGAAAATATATGAAGATTTTATCTTAAACATATGCTTTAAAATTAATTTTAGAGAAAATTTTGTATGTAGTACATAGGTTTGATTTTAAAATATATGTGTTTAAATTTGAGCAATGATTGTGTAATAATACATATAGATTTCGTTAATATATTATGTTTATATATATATATATATAGACACACACATACAATATGGAGATTTTTTAAAAT
Source organism: Allium cepa (assembly GCA_030765085.1). Taxonomy (NCBI): domain Eukaryota; kingdom Viridiplantae; phylum Streptophyta; class Magnoliopsida; order Asparagales; family Amaryllidaceae; genus Allium; species Allium cepa. The sequence goes on along the minus strand of CM060930.1, from coordinate 51,812,125 downwards.
GTGTATTTCTAAATTTAATTTTGGTTTTATATAATATATTTCATTTCAGTTATATCAAGCTGATTTTGATTTTTGCATTGACTCCAATTTATCAGCTTTGTTCATTGAATTCGTGTCCATCTTGCTACAGTTTTGAAATTCGTGCTTGGATTCGTAACCCATTTCGTTTTCAAATATCTCTAGCATCGAAAGGTGAGAAATCACTCACGATTAACGTTCTTAGATTTGGTAATTTAATTCACATGAAATGGTGATTGAAGTATGTTGTTAAATTTGAATCGTTAAGTTATTTAATTATTAAATATGATATGCCACCGTTGCAATTGTTTACCTATGTTATATGACATCATAACATGTTGTATATATATATATATTTGTTATTGATGATATATGCATGTTGTTGATACGTTATATTATTATCATATTTTTTCTTACTCTACAAATTCCCTGTTAGTTTAAAGTTCCCTATGGGTTGAAATGATACATACCTGAACGATCTTATAGATTAAGGGAAAATCATTATGGGTTGAAATGATAAACCTAAGCAATTTTCATTGATTTTGAACTTTTGGGATCGTAGGTGGAAACGATATATACTCGTAGATATTTAAATAGCAGATTGAAATGATAAATATCCATATCACTTTACCATAGGATAGAAAATTATATACGAACACCATTGGTCTATATTTTGAAAATGATTTCCAAACTTTTGGAAGGAAATATATGGGTTTTATTAAATATTGATTTTTAAAATATAGCATGTATAAATGTTATTTTCATATATGTCTAATTTTTTTTTTGATTTTTGAAATTATATGTTTTGGAAATTTTAAATTTATAAGTAAGTTTTGAAAACATAATTTTTAAGATTTGACTTATAATTTTATTATTTTAAAAATATATCAGAATAGATTTAATATTAAATGAATTTAATAATATGATTTAACTTAATAAAATTTAATTTAATTGGTTATATTATGTTTAAGTATTTATTCAAATTTATATTAATATTTTAAAAATAGATTTTAATAACTATAATAATAAAGGTTGGGAAGATAAATTAATGTTGACTCGGAATTTGAAATTGGTTAAAATTTGAATTTAAATAAGAATTTATTTGAACTTATTGATTTTTAGATTTTGGAAAAATATGATTTATGTGACTTGATAAAAAGTGATTAAACGAATATTCTCAATTTTAAATAAAATTGAGATTGAATATTTAATATTGATTTAAATATATAAATTGGGATTTAAATAAATTATTATTAAAATGATTAAGTGAATATTTTCCAATTTGAATAAAAATTAAAGTTAAATGTTGAAATATAAATAAAATTTATATATTGTAAATGTTTGAATATTTAAACTCTAATCTTTGAACTTTAAATTGAAATGATTAAATTGGAATTGATCCAAATGGAATTTTTGGAATTTAAGATGATTTGAATCGATTTGCGAAATTGGAGGAAACTATTTTTATTATATAAAGTATTTTTAATATATAAGTATTTTAATTTATAACTATTTATTTTATATACTGTTTTCAATATCCATACTGTTTAAGTCAAAAGTGTTATGATTTCCAAAGTGTTTTCAAAAGTGTTATGATTTCAAAGTGTTATGATTTCAAAAGTGTTATGAGTTCAAAGTGTTATGATTTCAAAAGTGTTATGATTTCAAAAGTGTTATAATTTTGAAAGTGTTATGATTTTGGAAATGAATATTATTTAAAGTGAACAATGATATCAAATTGATATGGTTTTGGAAACGAATATGATATATTGATATGAAGTATGAACTATTTGAAATAAATTGACCACGGTGTGAAATAAGCGTTTGGTTGTTAAAGAGACCGGGATCGAATTTTGTCATACTCTCCGCCAACACCGAAAACCACTTTAACAACTATGCACGTGGTGGAGATTCCAGAACAAAGAAGGATGGTTTGACGACCATTCTGTATGAGGCATTTACGTGGCCCCGACTCCCATGAGTCAGCTTGATGTAGCTAAAACAGGAGCCATGCCGGGCCAAGTGAGGTCATTCCTCCGATCGGGCACACTTCTTCGACACCATTCTATTACTTTGTGATCTGACTGGGTACACCTTTGATTTGAGAGTGTGTCATGAGGTGGGCGGTAGTAGCTGCTATGCGTTACCGCCAGTTCGGATACGCAAATGGTATATCTACCCTGGCATTGCCTCGCGTGACTTGTCACATACCCTATCACACCTTTTACGAGTTTGTTTTGTGTCATACGAATGGAGTTCTCCCTGATAGCCCACTTGCGAGTGAAGTTTACAGTATCTGTATAGACTACGACATTATATAAAATGTGTTAAAGGCGGATGTGGGTAATGCCTTAACGCTATTTTAATAGTTTATTTTACTATAGACATACTATAATAGCATATATTACCACATAGTAGATAGTTCCACGAATCCTTAAAGGATGGAAATCCCAAACATCCATTAAGTTACTTATATTTCAGTTGACATTTCACATGAGTTGAATTTACTATATAAGAATGTTAACCCCGACTCGAGCGTTTTGTGTTTTGCTTTATGCTCGAGTCGAGTGTCACAGCATTTGAGACTCACCTTTGGGGTTTGGAGCTTCGTTTAGAGATCCAACTATCTATCCAACTTTTAGTTATTTCTATTTATTCCAGTAATTTATGTTCAGACTCGTCAGTTGCTTATGTATTAGAGATTCATTTGTATTTGAGATTTTGTTGTATTTATTTCAGACTCTAATGTTTTATAGTAGCTTCATGAACTACTATTTATCTATTCCGCTACTTGTTGTTATATTACTCTATGTCTATGATTCTGTCATTTATTTACCATATATGTTGAATTTTGCCAAATATAAATTAACAATCTGTTGTTTTGAGCAATTCAAGTCCGACATATGTAGATGCGAATGGTTTGAAATAGCGGGTCGTTACAGTTGGTATTTCTCGTAAAACTTTGAAATTAATTAAGTAAAATAAATCATATAACTTTTCTTAAACCAATATTTAAACATTATTATACAAAAAAATTGATTTTAAAATTAGTTTAAACTTGATTTGCTTTAAATTTTAAAACCTGCTTTTATTTATATTTTAAAACTGTTAAAATATTTACTTCGGGTTCAACCCGTTGCCTACCCAAGTCCAGCCCCGAGACTTTCTTCTTTTTCTCTTTTTTTAAAAAAAAACATGTTAAAACTATAGACTGTTAACATGTATTGACACTCACGTTAACTCGAAACAATCCCCGAGCAAACCCTGTCTTTCCCCGAGTTCCTACCCGAGGATGCTTCTTTTTCCTCGAAACAAAAACTGACACCAGACATCTTACACGTGCACGTCTGAATCTCGCCACACCGACCATCATGGATACCTCCAACATATCGACGTTCACCTACAACTTCGATCCCGACCACCCAAAGTTCAACACAAACCCAAAATAAAAAACAAGCCATCTCGAACAAACTGGAACCGAACCCATCGATCAGAACCACCTCGTCCTGACGACTCCGACCACCAGAGTTCTCTCCACCTCGTCCATAGCCTCGCCGAAGACCCCCACTTCATTTCCTCCTCACCTGACCAAGTTCGACGCTCCGGTGACGCTGGGTCTAAGCAACCTGATCACCTGACTACTCATTAAAAATTTGAGTACTCAAGAGTTTAAGAAAAACAGAATAAACTCTGGGTCAGACATGGGTCTTGTGCAAGTAAACGGTTAAGTTGTTGAACTTGAAAAAAAACTTTGAAATAAAAGGTATCTCGTAAGACTCTCCGCAAATAAACATGGACAATTTTTTCCCTTACGATAACCAAATAATAGTGCTTAGGGTTTTCATTATAAAATACATAAATGGCTGGAATGCTTACATCTCACTTTCCAACATAGTTGGGCATAGTCAAAACCGTGCAGGCACATATTGTAGATTGGATTCCATATAACGGCAGGGTTACCGGGGTACCGCCCGTCATAGTACGTGGTCTAGATCACTGTACCGAGGATCTACCTTGATCCCCTGTAACACAAGACCAGAGCTACCCTTTACTGGATAGTCCGAAAAGGACAACCACACGGTTGTGGCCAACAACCGTCCACACAGCCGAATAAAGGGACCTCTAGACAGGGGAAAATCTTATCCTACTTAGGCTCTACCCATTTAGCCTTGCATGCACCTCCCCTATATTAGCCATTCTCGGTTGATGAGGCTTGAGGATATGATTACCTTTTAAGAACACTTATCTTGGAATGCTCATCGTCCTCCATTGATGATGGTCTGATAGCATACATCCATACAATTTCATTCTGGGTTTGAACGAAACCTTAGGCACTATCTCGCTACGCCCATTTTGGAATCACCCTCAGAGTTAACGATAATAGCCCTTGCACTCTGAAACTTCATCTCGATCTTCACTTGAGATTTCACGACCTATCTTTAACTTGGATCGTTGTGGTTTTTGGATAACAAATTTGGTATCCGATCCTGGTCTCGTCGAAATCTGAACGTATATTAAAGGCCAAGTTGCTTAAGGTTTAAACAATTTAAATTCAATCCAGAACTTTGTATACACACAACAATTTAGCACAGGTAAATAACACACATTTATCACAGCTATATCCAAAGTATATCACATCACAGAATATCACAAATTAAGATACTATAAATATATATCAATCTATACATTCTATTCAATCAATCATCCATAAGCAGGACTTATTAATCCATACTATAATTAATTTAATTAACTCAAATTTAATTAATTACTTAATAATTAATCACTTAACCTTTCTAATTAAGTAATTACAAACCATTAAATTAATTATCTAATTAATTAATCATTCTTTAATTACTTTTATAAATTAATTAATTAATCTTTATTTACTGATTAATTATCTTTTAATTATTTATTGATTTATACTTTAATTATTAATTAATAAACTTGAATTATTAATTAATAAACCTTAATTACTAATTAATAAACCCTTAATTACAAATTAATAAACCGCTAATTGCAAATTAATTAATCTTTACTTACTAGTTAATTAATCCTTAATTACAAATTAATTAATCTCTAATTACTTAATTTATTAATCCTTAATCACAAATTAATTAATCTCTAATTACTCAATTAATTAATCCTTAATTACAAATTAATTAATTACTACTTACTTAATTTGTTAATCCTAAATTATTAATTAATTATCCCTAAATTAGATATTAATTAATTAATTTCTCTTTAATTACTTCATTAATTTAATTAATCTATAATTGCTAAGTAGTTAGTCTTTAATTACCCAAAACCCTAATTAATTTTAAGATAAAACATTTATCTTTATTAGTTACTTAATTATCATTAACATATAAATTTAAAACATTTTATCTTTTAATTAACTACTTAATTACATATTTCATTTAAGTTTAAAAAATAATTTAAGAATTTAACTAAATTTAGTAAAATAAATCATGTAACTTTTCTTAAACCAATATTTAAACGTTGTTATACAAAGAAATTGATTTTAGAATTAATTTAAACTTGATTTACTTTAAATTCTAAAACTTGCTTTTATTTATATTTTAAAACTGTTAAAATATTTACTTTGGGTTCAACCCGGTACCTACCCGAGTCCAGCCCCGACACTTTCTTCTTTTTCTCTTTTTTTAAAAACTTGTTAAAACTTTAAACTGTTAACATGTATTGACACTCACGTTCACCCAAAACAAACCCCGAGCAAACCCTGCCTTTCCCAAAGTTCCCACTCGAGGATGCTTCTTCATCCTCGAAACACAAGCTGACACCAGACCTCGTGCACGTGCATGCCTGAATCTTGCCACACCGACCAACTCGATACCTCTAACATGTCGAAGTTCGCCTACACCTTCGATCCCGACCACCCAAAGTTCAACATAAACCCAAAATAAAAAACGAGCCATCTCGAACAAACTGGAACCGAACCCATTGATTAGAACCACCTCGTCCTAACGACTCCGACCACCAGAGTTCTCGCCACCTCGTCCATAGCCTCGCCGAAGACCCCCACTTCATTTCCTCCTCATCTAACCAAGGCCGACACTCCGGTGATGCTGCAGTAAGCAATTTCCCGACCTAGACCAAACCTGAGCCCAAAACCCTACTTCGATGATCTGCCGCTGCCTCGATCATCAAAAAAACCACCTACCATTTTTCCCTCGCTCGCCTACTTCCTCACCACCTCCAGTAGCGATCCCGACCTACCCGAGTCCTCTGATCACCAAAAAAGCCCCAAAATACCAAATCCGTTCAACCCTCGTATCCTCCCTCAAACCAACACTAAAACCGTGAATTTTCTTTTAAAAATCCTAGTTTTCAAAGACAATTCAGATTATATACATGAATAAGAGAATCAAGATGTTTGAATTTATCATGTTTTAAATACTCCACTATTTTTTCTCATTTTCCAAATAAATTTAAACTTATTATACTTAAAAATAAATTTAAATCTTAGTTTATGTTTAAACAAACATAACCTGTTTGAATATCACAGCCTATCAGAGTTTAAATGAGGAGATTTTAAATTTTTACTTTGTTGTAAACCCTGTAAAATAAGAATAGGGGATACATATATGTATACAGACATGCACACTTAACAACTTCGTATTAATAAACATGCAAGCCTAATTTTCACTCATGCCAATTATTATCGCAACATTATTAAATATATACATCACATGCAACAATTGAAATAGGTATTAGTTTTGTTTACTCACTGTTAAGATGTTTGGATAGAGAGCTTTGAACTGGAATTTCTTTTTGATTTTGAAAACTGGAAAATTACTTGATCTTTTTGAAACTTGTAAACTGGATACTTGGTTGTTGAGATGATCTAAGCTTTAAAAATTGAGATGACTCTGCTTGATGATTCAGGTTTGATTTTATTTATTTTTTGGTTCTACGTTGTTAACAAGTTTTATTTTCTTGAGTTTAAAAATGAAGATAGAAAAGAACTGAAAGAGAGAGTATAAGTATATTTATAGCTTGATTTATCCTTTATTTAAAAATGGAGAGAAAATAAATTACATGATACTTGTAATTTGCATGATAATATTTGCTTACATTTGATAAACTACATGCTAATAACTCTACATTTGTATTATGCATGTGTTTATTATTTTTAATATGTTTTTTTGTAAATCTTTATATTTATTTTCTATTTAGTTAATACATTTCTTAATTTATGTTTATAAAATCTTTTAAAGAAAATAATATAAACTAATTATATACTAATAAAATCATATATATATATGTATTATTTTTAAATCCAATTTATTTTATGATATTTATCTATTGAATTTCAAATTCAAATTCAATTTAAAATCAACACAACTATATATATGCACATTTATAAACAACACGTAATTTATTAGTTCGAAATATAATAATTCTATTTAAAATCTACTTATATATACACACGTATAAACAACCAATTATTATTTGTTTTAAAAGAATAATTTTCCAATCTTAAATAATTTATAAAAGAAGATTATCATCTATTATTTGCTTGAAATTTCAGGATATCACACATGAGAAGGTCTACATTAACCACCACAAGAAGATAGCCCGATTTTTACTGTATACTCTTAATCAGAAAAGGTTAAGAGTAAAGGGAAAAGAAAGAAAGTACAAGAGAAAGGATGAATAAGGGTCCATTTCTGAGTCCAACCCCATGCGAGAGAATTTGGAAAAATGATATTGAAAATTTCTTGAAATGTTTTGAATGGTTTTTTGAAAAGATTTATTTTAATAGAAGGACCCTACCATTTAAAAGTTGTTGTTTTGAAAATTTTGCTTGCTTTTTCAACTAAGAATTTCCAAATTTGCTTGCTTTTTCAAAACAACAACTTTTAAATGGTAGGGTCCTTCTGTTAAAATAAATCTTTTCAAAAAACCATTCAAAACATTTCAAGAAATTTTCAAATATCATTTTGCCAAATTCTCTCGCATGGGGTTGGACTCAGAAATGGACCCTTATTCATCCTTTCTCTTGTACTTTCTTTCTTTTCCCTTTACTCTTAACCTTTTCTGATTAAGAGTATACAATAAAAATCTAGCTATCTTCTTGTGGTGGTTAATGTAGACCTTCTCATGTGTGATATCCCGGAATTTCAAGCAGATAATAGGTGATAATCTTTTATTATAAATTATTTAAGATTGGAAAATTATTCTTTTAAAACAAATAATAATGGCTTGTTTATATGTATATATATATATATATATAATTAGATTTCAAATAAAATTATTATTTTTCAAACAAATAAATTATGTGTTGTTTATAAATGTGTATATATATAGTTGTGTTGATTTTAAATTGAATTTGAATTTGAAATTCAACAGATAAATTTCATAAAATAAATTGGATTTAAAAATTATATGTATATATATATATATGATTTTATTAGTATACAATTAGTTTTATATTATTCTCTTTAAAATATTTTATAAATATAAGTTAAGAAATGTATTAACTAAATAGAAAATAAATATAAAAATTTACAAAAAAACATATTAAAAATAATAAACACATGCATAATACAAATGTAGAGTTATTAGCATGTAGTTTATCAAATGTAAGCAAATATTATCATGCAATTACAAGTATCATGTAATTTATTTTCTTTCTATTTTTAAATAATAGATAAATCAAGCTATAAATATACCTATACTCTCTCTTTTAGTTCTTTTCTATCTTCAGTTTTAAACTCAAGAAAATAAAACTTGTTAACAACTTAAAACCAAAAAAAATTAAAATCAAACCTGAATCATCAAGCAAAATCATCTCAGTTTTTAAAGCTTAGATCATCTCAACAACCGGGTATCCAGTTTACAAGTTTAAAAAAGATCGAGTATTTTTCCATTTTTCAAAACCAAAAAGGAATTCCAGTTCAAAGCTCTCTATCAAAACATCTTAACAGTGCGTAAACAAAACTAATACCTATTTTAATTGTTGCATGTGATGTGTATATTTAATAATATTGTGATAATTGTTTGCATGAGTGAAAATTAGGCTTGCATGTTTATTAATACGAATTTGTTAAGTGTGCATGTCTGTATACATATATATCCCCTGTTATTATTTTACAGGGTTTAAAACAAAGTAGAAATTTAAAATCTCCTCATTTAAACTCTGATAGGCTGTGATATTCAAACAAGTTATGTTTGTTTAAACATAAACTAAGATTTAAATTTATTTTTAAGTATAATAAGTTTAAATTTATTTGGAAAATGAGAAAAAACAGTGGAATATTTAAAACATGATAAATTCAAACATCTTGATTCTCTGATTCATGTATATAATCTGAATTGTCTTTGAAAACTAGGATTTTTAAAAGAAAAATCACGGTTTTTAGTGTTGGTTTGAGTGAGGATTCGAGTGTTGAATGGATTTGGTGTTTTGGGGCTTTTCTGGTGATCGGAGGACTCTGGTTGGTCGGGATAGCTACTGGGGGTGGCGAGGAAGTAGGCGAGCGAGGGAAAAATGGTAGGTGGTTTTTTTGATCATCGAGGCGACGGCAGATCATCGAAGTAGGGTTTTGGGTTAAGATTTGGTCTAGGTCGGGAAATTGCTTACTGCAGCATCACCGGAGTGTCGGACTTGGTCAGGTGAGGAGGAAATGAAGCGGGGGTCTTCGGCGAGGCTATGGACGAGGTGGCGAGAACTCTGGTGGTTGGAGTCGTTAGGACGAGGTGGTTCTAATCAATGGGTTCGGTTCCAATTTGTTCGAGATGGGTCGTTTTTTATTTTGGGTTTGTGTTGAACTTTGGGTGGTCGGGATCGAAGGTGTAGGTGAACTTCGACATGTTAGAGGTATCGACGTTGGTCGGTGTGGCAAGATTCAGGCATGCATGTGCACGAGGTCTGGTGTCAGCTTTTGTTTCGAGGAAGAAGAAGCATCCTCGGGTGGGAACTCAGGGAAAGGCAGGGTTTGCTTGGGGTTTGTTTTGGGTGAAGGTGAGTGTCAATACATGTTAACAGTTTAAAGTTTTAACAAGTTTTTTAAAAAAGTGAAAAAGAAGAAAGTGTCGGGGCAGGACTCGGGTAGGTACCGGGTTGAACCCAAAGTAAATATTTTAACAGTTTTAAAATATAAATAAATGCAAGTTTTAAAATTTAAAGTAAATCAAGTTTAAACTAATTTTAAAATCAATTTATTTGTATAATAACGTTTAAATATTGGTTTAAAAAAAGTTATACGTTTTATTTTACTTAATTTAGTTAAATTCTTAAGTTATTTTTTAAACTTAAATGAAATATGTAATTAAGTAGTTAATTAAAAGATAAAATGTTTTAAATTTATATGTTAATGATAATTAAGTAACTAATAAAGATAAATGTTTTATCTTAAAATTAATTAGGGTTTTGGGTAATTAAAGACTAACTAATTAGCAATTATAGATTAATTAAATTAATGAAGTAATTAAAGAGAAATTAATTAATTAATAATTTAGGGATTAATTAATTAATAATTAAGGATTAACAAATTAAGTAAGTAGAAATTAATTAATTTGTAATTAAGGATTAATTAATTAAGTAATTAGAGATTAATTAATTTGTAATTAAGGATTAATTAACTAGTAACTAAAGATTAATTAATTTGTAATTAAGGGTTTATTAATTTGTAATTAAGGGTTTATTAATTAGTAATTAAGGTTTATTAATTAATAATTAAGGTTATTAATTAGTAATTAAAGTATAAATCAATAAATAATTAAAAAATAATTAATCAGTAAATAAAGATTAATTAGTTAATTTATAAAAGTAATTAAAGAATGATTAATTAATTAGATAATCAATTTAATGGTTTGTAGTTACTTAATTAGCAAGGTTAAGTGATTAATTCTTAAGTAATTAATTAAATTTGAGTTAATTAAATTAATTATAGTATGGATTAATAAGTCTTTCTTATGGATGATTGATTGAATAGAATGTCTGGATTGATATATATTTATAGTATGTTAATCTGTGATATTCTGTGATGTGATATACTTTGGAAATAGCTGTGATAAATGTGTGTTATTTACCTGTGCTAAATTGCTGTGTTTATACAAAGTTCTAGATTGAATTTAAATTGTTTAAGCCTTAAACAACTTTGCCTTTAAGATACGTTTGGATTTCGATGAGACCGGGATCGGATACCAAATTTGTTATCCGAAAACCACATCGATCCAAGTTAAAGTTAGGTCGTGAAATCTCAAGTGAAGATCGAGATGAAGTTTCAGAGTGCAACGGCTATTGTCGTTAACTCTGAGGGTGATTCCAAAATAGGTGTAGCGAGATAGTGCCTCGGTTTTGTTCAAACCCGGAACGAACTTGTATGGATGTATGCTATCAGACCATCATCAATGGAGGGCGATGAGCGTTCCAAGATAAATGTTCTTAAAAGGTAATCGTATCCTCAAGCCTCATCAACCGAGAATGGCTAAAACAGGGGAGGTGCATGTAAGGCTAAATGGGAAGTGCCCAAGTAGGATAAGGTTTTCACCTGTCTAGAGGTCCCTTTAATCGGCTGTGTGGGTGGTTGTTGGCCACAACTGCATGGTTGTCTTATTCGGACTATCCAGTAAAGGGTAGCTCTCGTCTTGTATTACAAGGGATAAAGGTAGATCCTTGGTACAGTGATCTAGACCACGTACTGTGATGGGAGGTACCCCGGTAACCCTGCCATTATATGGAATCCAATCTACAATAATTGCCTGTACGGTTTTGATTGTGCCCAACTATGTTGGAAAGTGAGATGTAAGATTCCAGCCATTTCTGTATTTTATATTGAAAACCCTAGGCACTATTATTTGGTTATCGTAAGGGAAAAAATTGTCCAGACTTTATTCTGTTTTTCTTAAACTCTTGGGTACTCAAATTTTTATAAGTTGCCAAGTGATAAGGTTGCTTAGACCCAGCGTCACCAGAGCGTCGGACTTGGTCAGGTGAGGAGGAAATGAAGTGGGGGTCTTCGGCGAGGCTGTGGACGAGGTGGCGAGAACTCTGGTGGTCGGAGTCGTCAGGACGAGGTGGTTCTGATCGATGGGTTCGGTTCCAGTTTGTTCGAGATGGCTCGTTTTTTATTTTGGGTTTGTGTTGAACTTTGGGTGGTCGGGATCGAAGGTGTAGGTGAACGTTGACATGTTGGAGGTATCCGTGATGGTCGGTGTGGCGAGATTCAGACGTGCACGTGCAAGAGGTCTGGTGTCAGTTTTTGTTTCGAGGAAGAAGAAGCATCCTCGGGTAGGAACTCGGGGAAAGGCAGGGTTTGCTCGGGGATTGTTTCGAGTTAACGTGAGTGTCAATACATGTTAACAGTTTAAAGTTTTAACATGTTTTTTAATAAAAAAGAGAAAAAGAAGAAAGTCTCGGGGCTGGACTTGGGTAGGCAACAAGTTAAACCCGAAGTAAATATTTTAACTATTTTAAAATATAAATAAAAGCAAGTTTTAAAATTTAAAGTAAATCAAGTTTAAACTAATTTTAAAATCAATTTCTTTGTATAATAATGTTTAAATATTGGTTTAAGAAAAGTTATATGATTTATTTTACTTAATTAATTTTAAAGTTTTACGAGATACCTTTTATTTCGTTACTTAATTAAATATTCGTTAGAGCTTGAAATCTTTGTTAGGATCTCCTGAATTAGAATCTCTTTCGGGATTTTGAAACTTTCCCTTTGTTCTGAAATCCATTCTGGTCTCTTCCTGTTTGTGTTCTTCTTGATACTGGAGCATCCGATAGTTCCAACCTCAACTGGCAATTTCGTCTTTGTGTGGGTCTAATTCCATCGGCAGTCCCGTCAACCAAAAAATGATTTGCAAAGGAGTGAAATCCTTTGCAACAAGCATTGATTCACCGGAGATTTCTATATCACCGGTTTCGATGCTTTTATCTCCTGCAACACCCGAATCATTTTTCTTATAAATGATCAGGGTAAATTCTCTTGTGATCAAATTCGATTGCCTCAGGATTTTTTCTCAGGATTTTTACAGGCAGATTTATCTTTTCAACCTAGTGATCTTGACTCACCTCGTTGTCCGACTATTTTCGAAAGTTTGGCGAAGTCACTTCTCTTCCCTTCAAGCGTGAAATTGAATTTCCACATCAATCTTATTCCTAGGATCTCGGTTGACCTGGTTAAGGTCACTCGCGATTAATATTAGTCTATCCTCTTTCCTCTTTTGTAATTCAATTATTTTATCTTACCTTCGAGCCTATCTTCTTAGTTGAAATTCTTGTTCATTAGGGTCCCTCTAAATTTGAATCTCTATATCCTTGTTCTAAATCTATTTTGAACCATCCTATGAGGGAGTGTATTTGTAATTAATATAAAAATATTTTATATTTTGTGTTGTTTGAGATGTTAAGTTTGAATTTTGGGTTTCGATCAATTCGTCTAGCTAGCGCTATTGATAGGAATTCCAAAACACTTGAACAGAGCAAACTGACACAATATTGTTTTCGATTGGTAAATGAAATAATTTTATACGATTATATTATATATATAAAGGTATAATTTTCTGAAATCAACTAGTAAAATGAATTAGTTGTTAGAAATGATAATATTTGATTATCATTTATTGTTTTGTAAACCATTGACTATTGCAACATGATATAAATAAATGAAATTATAAACATGGTTTATAAATTGATTTGGAATTGAAATGAATTTAAATTAAGAATTTGAGAATTCAATTTTCAGTATTTTCAAAAATTTGGTTTCAAAGTTTTGGAATTTATTATTTGAAAGTATTTTCGAATGGAAATTATTTTAAAAGAATTAAGTCTGTACTCTCTTCGTTTGTCGCTGGGAAATAATTTCGATGATGACTGCACCATCATCGACATTCATTTTCGAGTCTCAAAGTGAAATAAATTAAATAAAGAAAAGAGAAATACTATTTAAATAAATAAACATGGACCAAAGAATAGTTAAAATTGCATTCAAGTGGAATTAACTTAAGTGAAGTTAAAAGGATTTAATAAATGAGTTAAATCAAATATTTTATTTTGAAAGAAATTTTGTTACAAATGTAACAAACTGAAATCAAATCAACTGACAAAAATACATTAAAGTGATATCAACAAAATATGAATATTGACGAATATTATTGATTAAATAAAATGGATTGAAATCAAATTTGTTGAATAATCAATTTAAAAACTAATGGAATTTATATGGGTTTGATATAATTATGGTATCTGGTTCTTTGTATTTTGTATTTATTTATCTTTTTTTCTGGTTGTTTCTAATCTCCTATCTCATTACTTTTCGGGGATGAAAAGTTTTAAGTGGGGGAGAGTGTAACGACCCAGATATTTTTAATGGTTTTATAACGTAATTAATTTAATTTTTGTGAAATTTAAAACAATAAAATTTGATAATGAAAATTTGATATTTGGTGTACGTCTAGTTTAACATAACAACTGGTAAATTTTTATTGGAAAATATGAAAGTAAATTCTGTTGTGCAATTTTCGATTTAAATACAATTATATTGATGAAAATAAAATGTTTTCAAAATCTGAATATTTTTATATAATAATAATGTAAACTATTTTATGAGCGTAACGACTTGAAATTTTGACCTCGAGAATTCGACACTAACACGTTCAACTATAGAAGTGCCGAGCAATCGAACGCCGGGATTCCCAGATTGTTAGGATAAGAAGAAAAGAGGTAGAAGAAGAACAGAAAACAAAATACAGAATCTCACATTTCGCAGCGGATCAAAATATAATATCAATTAATAGCATTTATACAAAGAAAGCTGTAATTGTCAGATTACATACAATTTCAGAGTTGCAAGCATTTACAAATAGACTAGACAGTTATATCAATCTGTCCCAGACTAATATCACTACAAACTCAAATACACAGCGGTAAACTCCATATGTTCCTGTCATCCAGCTCGCCTCCTGAGCTCCAGAACGTCCTTACTTGAAAATATGTAATACTCGGTCTGACCTGAGAATTACATCAAAGTAACACCCGGGTCAGGCTAGAAACCAGCGTGAGTAAACCCAAAAATTTGGAATATTAAGTTATAAACTTAAGTAGAAACCCGGGGTAACTCGTACTTCACTACAAGTTCACAACTTGCATCGTCAACACTTATTTCACAAATCAATATCTAAGTACCAAACTTAGTTTAAGTGGTCCAGTTACTTGAATTATTCCTTTCCAGTCTATTTATTTCAGATATCAAATCTATAAAGAATTATTGTAGATTACAAGTCGAAATGGTTTCGGGTATTTACTGATACCTGACTCCGGTCTCTTCGAATCCAATGTCATCTTAACCTAAGTTATTCAAGTGCATACAATTCAATTTTAAATACAGGATGTCACTTTTACACATTAATTCATCATCGATAGATAAACACATTATCACTGTTCAACCCAAACATATCATATCAGAAAACATTTCATATAAGAGATATCAACCAATTCAAGGCATTCAATATATCCCAATCATCCATAAGCAAGGTTAATTAATCACACAATTAATTTAAACCGAATAAACTAATTACCTAGCCCTATTTAATTAATATTAATCACACCATTCCTTAATTATCAGTCTAAATTAATTATCCATAATTACTTTCATTAAGTAATTGTCTCATTGGTTAACTATCCTTAATTAATTAACCCTCAATTATTAATTAATTTAACCTTTAATTACTAATTAAATTAATTTAACCCTTAACAAATTAATCCTTTAATTACTTACATTAAGTAATTATCATTAAGTACTTAATCTCTAATTACCTACATTAATTAATCTCTAATTAATAATTATTAATTAGTCAATCTCTAATTAACAATTAATAATCTCTAATTAATCTATAACCATAATTATTTATTAAATGCTTGCAATTAATCACGTGAGAAATTAATTGATTAAATTTTAATACCCTAATTAAGCCCTCACTTAATTCCATCATTTATTTATTTGGAAACACTTAGGATTCAACTTAATTAATTCACTTAATATAGAATCTTCCAAATCAAAACAATTATATTCAAAAACATTCTATTTAAAAATTAAATTTTGAAACTTATTTAAAAATTAGCTTTGAACTTGTTACTACAACTTGATTTTTAAAAACAGGTTAACAAATTAATTCTGCTTCAAAAAACTGATCACCTTTCTCTTTTCTTTGTTTTGAAAACTTGTTCATAAGGGTTACTTTATTAAAGTTTGAGAAACCCGAGCCAAAGGCCAGACTCCAGAACCAACACCCGAGCAAAATCGCGAACTCCATATCTTCGAGACAATCACCACTCCTCTTCGAGCATGCACCCGAGCAAACCATTTCTTCCCCGATCCACACATCCCACAGATACACAAGACACCAGTTTACATGCACACGAACTCCGTTCAGCTCCGATCCTCGCTCCGACCTTCAACACGTCGACGACGACCACCTCGACCTAACCGACCACCCAGAACCACTAACCCATTGACGAATCGGAAACAAATAAATTTCGATATCCTAAAGGAAGAACCCGATCACTCATCACCTCATATCACTCATCTCCAACCACCGGAGACCACGGCTTCGAGCCTGAACCTTCGTCTGAGGTCTACGCTCCCTTTCCCTTACACTAGAGCCAGCTCGAAACATCGCGGCGTCGCTCATCCCTTTAAAAACAACGACGAACGGAAACTATACCTTAAACCCTAAATCGACGCCAAACGTCCTTCAAGATGGTCTGAAAATCCAGAGGCCATTTTTCCCAAATGCTACGTCCCCCAAGCTTGCCTCAGCAATGACCTCGACCACCCCAAAACTCGCTGATTATCAGAAAATGCGCAAAACCCAATCTCCGTTCAACATGTAATTCCTCTTGAAATACAAGCTTAAAAATCATGAAACTATAACCTAAAATCATCATTTCACATGACGATTTCAATTATATAAACAAAACATTAGATTTAAACAACTTATTTTCTGACTTGGATTGGTTTTTACTGCAAATTAAATCATTTCTAATGTATGCTTAATAGTTTTAACTTGAAATTATTTTTTAAAGTTAAATCTGGAAACTATAAACTACTTTGCTTTAATACTCATAAACTAAAATTGTTTAGTTGCAGAGATATGATTTTTTAAAAAGCTTGCTTGAGCCTGTATGCCAAACAAAATCATGCATACCCAAACACAATCATGCTTCCATCAACATAACTTATATTTCAAGAAAAATTCATTTCTATATCCATGCAAAATGTTTTCAATCAATACTACCATTATTCATCATGTGAACAAAAAGAATTCAGATTTACTCACCTTTATACAGTTAGAACAGAAAAACATAGAATAGCCTGGAACAGGCTTTTGAAATCTGGAAATTGTCTGGATGTTGAACTTTGATTTGTTTGAGATGACCTAATACTTGATTTTGATGATGATAAACTAGCTTTCAAGTTTGATTTTGTTTGATCTGTTTGCTGATTTGAATTGAACTGATTTTGTTGAATCTTCTGAATTTTCTTGGCTCGGTTTTGTTTTTCTTTTTAGTTTTATTTTTCTCAGATTTTATCTTTAGGTTTGCCAGGTTTTAGTTTTTGAAAGATAGAAAAAAATGAGATAGAGGGTAGAGATTATACATATAGCCTTGTTCATAAACTTCTAAAATTGAAAAGAAAATGAAAATTATGACACATGTCATAATTATATACACTTGTAAATTGCATGTAACAATAGGTTTACATTTGTAATTTGCATGAAATAAATTGTTTTTATAGGTTTATATATATTTATATTATAATTTCAATTTTTTTTGTTAATGTCTTATGTGTTTATATTTAAACTTCTTCTCCTGTTTATCTATATATAATTTGAAAGTAAATGATATAAAACTAATTATATGCTAATAATAATAATCATATATACTTATTATTGAATTTCCAATCCAATTCTTATTTTAAGATATTTATCATTTGAATTTCAGATTCAAATTCAATTTTCTATTTCTATTAAAATCTACTCATAACTATATACATATAACAACGCATTATTATTTGTTTAAAAAGAATAATTTTGCCAATTAAAAAAATTATATTAGGAGATTATCAAATAAATATTCATGCAGATATAAATATTTATTATCAGATTTATTTGTTCAACTTATAAATTAGTGTTTTCAATAGATAAAATCAGATAATTATCCAATTGCATGATGCCTAAAAATTCGGGTTATCACAATGAGTGAGAGTCATATTTCGTTTCATCAAATTTGGTTTTCTCTAGCCCTGTTTATCTTATTTTCTGCTAATTAGCAATAGTTTGGCAGTGAATATCGACTTTTGATAACATAATTGTATCGCTGATATCTATGTACCATTTAGTTCTTGTCATCGTGCTGATCTCCGCAGTACATTTACTTCTGTATTTTGATGCCCGATACGCGGCGAAGTCGGAATAACGGTTCGTTGTATCGGTACCATATTCGTGACTTTTTGTTTCCTTTGTCTTTTCAAATTTCAGCGGTGGAATCCAAGTAACAATTACCTTAATTATTTTACCTGAATCAAAGCATTTAACCGTTGCTATTTCATTGTTTTCATATATATTGCAAGTGACTGTTCATTGGGTTATACTTCATATATCTTCCTTCGTTTTTGCCGAGCTTTGTTTTGTTTAGATAAAAAAAACCAAGGCTTCTCTCCTCTCATATTCTTGCTCGAAGTGACCCTCATCACCTGTTCCGCTACATCCACTCCGACATCAACCCATGCTCTTCCCACTAAGCTAGCCGACAGCCTCTCCCCTCCGTTGCTTTCACCCGCCACCTGCTCCGCCACCTTAAACCACAACCAGCCGAGATCACCAACCAAGCGTCCCTAGCCTCTTTACGGCCTTCACCTTCATGATCGCTCAAAGCCAAAACTCCACCCGACCTCCACACATACAATAGCTACCGACCCATCACCCAAAAACTCGACAAACACTCCCTCCCCTATTAACCCTCTTCGGCTAGGGCAGCCACCACCGGCCCTGACTCGCCACCTCAGGCAGAGGACCTTCCATAGCTCCATGCTCCCCCTCACATCAGTGCACCGACCTCCTCCTATCCAAGCAGCATCCAATCCTCTCCTGATCCAGCTTTGCCCCGCTTGGTTTCGAGTATTTTGGTTCTCTGCATTTCTATGCTTACTTCCTAAAAGTTTATATATATATATATATATATATAATGCTTGCAGGTGAATATTTTAATAAGTATTATAAATTTTTATCAACTTTTGATTTTTAATATAATATACTGATATAATATAGTTTATATAAGTTTGTTGTTTTATGTTGTATATATATAAAGTGATACAAGTTTGTGTATAATCCGTTGTTAGGTATATTAGTTTATATAATT
This sequence comes from Allium cepa, assembly GCA_030765085.1. Taxonomy (NCBI): domain Eukaryota; kingdom Viridiplantae; phylum Streptophyta; class Magnoliopsida; order Asparagales; family Amaryllidaceae; genus Allium; species Allium cepa. The sequence continues at coordinate 51,792,714 of CM060930.1, read as the reverse complement.
CTAACATATAATAAGGTATATATTATGAGCAATATATTGTAGTATTATATTATATTACAGTATATATATATATGGTTGTTTTGTCGTGTGAGTGTATACTTGTTTGTATAACAGATCTTATGTTTAAAATACATAAGTTATATTAGTATATATAAAGTGAATTTGGTCAAGGGTAACTTGCTGTTGTTTATATGTATATATACTATAATAAAGTAAGTTGATATTGACTTTTATAGTATATATTGTTTTTAAAATATAACATGTATGTCAGTTTATATTAGTCTATATATATTAGTGTATATAAGTATACTTGAGTTCGAGTTTCAAATAACATAAAGAGATTTATTTTATATGTGATTTGAAAATATATGATGATTTTATCTTAAACATATGCTTTAAAATTAACTTTAGAGAAAATTTTGTATGTATTATATAGGTTTGATTTTAAAATATATGTGTTTAAATTTGAGCAATGATTATGTAATAATATATATAGATTTTGTTAATATATTATGTTTAAATATAGATATAGAATATGGAGATTTTATTTTTAAAATGTGTATTTCTAACTTTATTTTGATTTTATATAATATATTTCATTTCAGTTGTATCAAGCTGATTTTGATTTTTCCATTGACTCCAATTTATCAGCTTCGTTCGTCGAATTTGTATCGATCTTGCTTCGCTATGGAAATTCGTGCTTGGATTCGTAAACCATTTCATTTTCAAATCTCTCTAGCCTCGAAAGGTGAGAAATCACTCACGATTAACGTTCTTAGATTTAGCAAATTTAATTCACATGAAATGATGATTGAAGTATGCTATTAAATTTGAATCGTTAAGTTATTATTTATTAAATATGGTATGCCACCGTTGCAATTGTTTACCTGTGATATATGACATCATAACATGTTGTGTGTGTGTGTGTATATGTGTGTGTGTATATATATATATATATTTGTTATTGATGATATATGCCTATTGTTGATATGTTATATTATTATCATATTTGTTCTTACTCTGCAAGTTTCCTGTTAGTTTAAAATTCCCTATGGGTTGAAATGATACATACCTGAACGATCTTATAGACTAAGGGAAAATCGTTATGGGTTAAAATGATAAACCCAAGCGATTTTCATTGATTTTGAATTTTTAGGATTGTGGGTGGAAATGATATATACCCGTAGATAATTTAAATTGCGGATTGAAATGATAAATATACATATCACTTAACCATAGGATAGAAAATTATACACGGACACCATTGGTCTATATTTTGAAAATGATTTTCAAAGTTTCGAAAGGAAATACATGGGGTTTATTAAATAAAATATAATATGTATAAACGTTTATTTCATATATGTCTAATTTTTTGATTTTTGAAATTATTTGTTTTAGAAATTTTAAATTTATACGTTAGTTTTGAAAACATAATTTTTAAGATTTGACTTATAAATTTATTATTTTAAAAATATATCAAAATAGATTTAATATTAAATGAATTTAATAACAAGATTAAATTTAATAAAATTTAATTTAATTGGTTATATTATGTTAAGTATTCATTCAAATTTATATTAATATTTTAAAAATAGATTTTTATAACTTTAATAATAAAGGTTGGAAAGATAAATTAATGTTGACTTGGAATTTAAAATTAGTTACAATTTAAATTTAAATAAGAATTTATTTGAAATTATTGATTTTGAGATTTTGAAAAAATATGATTTATAACGTGACTTGATAAAAATGATTAAATGAATATTCTCAATTCTAAATAAAATTGAGATTGAATATTTAATATTGATTTAAATATATAAATTGGGATTTAAATAATTTTTTATTAAAATAGTTAAGTGAATATTATCCAGTTTGAGTAAAAATTAATGTTAAATGCTGAAATATAAATGAAATATATATATATATATATATATATATTGTTAATGTTTGAATATTTAAACTTGAATATTTGAACTTTAAATTGAAATGGTTAAGCTAGAATTGATTCAAATTGAATTTTTGGAATTTAAGATGACTTGAATCCATTTTCGAAATTGGAGAAACTATTTCTATTATATAAAGCATTTTTAATATATAAACTATCTTAATTTATAACTATTTATTTTTTTGTACTATTTTCAATATCTAAATTGTTTAAGTTGAAAATGTATGATTTCCAATGTGTTTTCAAAAGGGTTATGATTTCAAATTGTTATGATTTCAAAAGTGTTATGATTTCAAAGTGTTATGATTTGAAAAGTGCTATGATTTCGAAGGTGTTATAATTTTGAAAGTGTTACGATTCTGGAAATGAATATTATTTAAAGTGAACAATGATATCGAATTGACATGGTTTTTGAAACGAATATGATATTTTGATATGAAATATGAACTATTTGAAATAATTTGACCACATTGTGAAATAAGCATTTGGTTGTTAAAGAGACTGGGATCGGATATTGTCATACTCTCTACCAATACCGAAAACCACTTTAACAACTGTGCACGTTGTGGAGATTCCAGAACGAAGTAGGATGGTTTGACGACGATTCTGCATGAGGTATTTATGTAGCCATGACTCCCGTGAGTCATCTTGATGTAGCTAAAACAGGAGCCATGCTCGGTTGAGTGAGGTCATTCCTCCGATCGGGCACACTTCTTCGATACCATTCTATTACTTTGTGATTTGATTGGGTTTACCTTAGATTTAGAAGTGTGTCACGAGGTGGGTGGTAGTAGCTGCTATGCGTTACCACCAGTCCGGATACGCAAACGGTATATCTACCCTGGCATTGTCTCGCGTGCCTTGTCACTTGCCCTATCGCGCTTTCTACGAGTTTGTTCTATGTCGTACCTATGGAGTGGTCCCTAATATGTAACGACCCACTATTTTGGACCATTCAAATCGACAATAATCCAACATGTCGAACTTGAATAATTCAAAATAACAGATTGTAATAAAATTTAGAGCAAATATAACCAATCACAGAATCACAGACATAGAAATATCAGAATAACTCGCAGCGGAAATAAAAATACCATAGTAGTTCATGAAGCTACTATAACAAAGTTTCAAAACAAAATACATAATATCAGTCTGAAAACAAACATAATAGAGATCCCAAATACATAGAAGTCCACTAATACAAAAGCTGAAATAGAACAACTGAAACTGAAATAGATAGATAACTAGATAAGCAGAATCTCCAACGATTCCTACCTCCAGAAAGAGAAATCCAAAGCTGTGAATACTCAGGATGACTTGAGCGTAAAGTAAAACACAAAACACTCGAGTCAGGACATACATACTTATACAATGTAAACCAACTCAAGCGAACTGTAGTAGTAATGCACGATAACTTGAAGGATGCTTGGGATCGCCCATCCTCTAAGGATCCGTTAAACCATCAATTTAACAGTAATAAACGGTATCATAGAAATGTCTATATTAAAGTAAACTATGCAAATAACAGTGCTAATGTGGCTAGGGTAGCGTAGAGATGTAGCAATCGCTCACCTCTAGTCACACTCTCAAAATGAAGGTGTACATCCAAAAATCACAAGGCATGCAGAGAGGTGTACCCGTGGTTAAAATTCCAAAAAGGTTTATAATTTCGAATTAAAATCATTCATTTAAACCATAAAAAGGTGGAGTCATTATACCTTCAAATAAAATAGTAAATTCCCAAAATTTTAGCCTTTTCAGAGTTCATTTATTCACTTAAATACATCAAAACAGTGAAATTTCAGCTTTCGCAGCACTTAGAAAATGCTACAGTAAGTTACTTTTGAAAACAATTCAATTCAGCAAAGACAGCATTTAAAAACTGCTGTAATAGTTCAATTTTAGTTGAAAATAGTTCAATTCAGCAAAGATAGCATTTACAGAACTGTTGTAAAAATTCAGGATTCAAATTAAAAGATTTAATTCAATTCAGCAAACATAGTGTTTAAGAAACTGCTGTAATAGTTCTGTTTTAATTCAAAAATCTCATTTCAGCCAACTGCAGCACTTAGCAAGTGCTACAATAGCACTTTCATTAGTTTTTAACCTTTTAGTTCACTTCTGCAACTACAGCACTTACAAAGTGTTGCAGATTCATTTATTCCAGATTTTAGTTCATTTTTCAGAAACAATAGCATTTCTGAAGTGCTACTAAAAGAATTTTCATATTTACAATAGAATTTCAGCAACAATTAATCTTCAATTTAAACCATTTTAACATATAAAATTTCATATTTTTCACTTTAAAAATGGTCATGTAAAAACACTTTAACTTATGATTTTTATAAAGTAAATTTCACAAATAAATACCAAATTTCTTAATACTTCACTTATTAAAATCAACGCACAATTTCCCTAAATTTTCATTTACTTTACACTTTAATTTAATTGACCAATTCATAAATTAAACTTAATTTTCATTTTATTTACTTAACTTTTATTTTTAAACCAAATTTCACATTTCCAAGTTAAGTTATATTTCAAATTACACTTTTAAGCATTCATTTATTTGACCATTTTAATTCATAGAAAAATCAGTAACACTTTATTAAGTCATTTAAATCCAAATTTAAATCCAATTATCATATTTAATTTACTTAACTTAAACTCCATTTTTAAACAAAATCACAAATTTCAAATTAATTTATATTTCAAATTTCAACTTAACCATTCATTTATTTCACATTTTAACTTGTAGAAAAATCACTAACACTTAAATCATTTTTGATTCAAATTTAAATCAAATTATCATAAATTTACACTTTAAAAATACTTTAAAAATTCCATAAAAATATATATAATAACCGCGGGTCTGTATAATATTTTCTAACCTAGGTCAAGTGATACAGATAATATATCATTTCAACCCGTAATTTACAAAGAAAAATCCGGGTTCTATCGTTTCAAAGTCGCAATCCCAAGTTAAATAAAATAAATAAAAATCGCTCAGGCCTCTCATTTCAGCCCATAACGATTATTCCTTATTCTAAAGTCCATTCGGGTATGTATCATTTCAACCCATAGTGATTCTATTCTACAAGGAACTTGCAGTGTGAGAAACAGATATAAATAAACAGTATAGCAACATATGGCAGTAACATATGATATGACAGGTTTATAAACAAGATTAACATCATATGATTCATATCACAGGCAGGTATAACATGATATAATAATCCTACACATTCAATTATTGTCAATTCACCATTTATATAGGTATAAATGTCATGAGTGAATACTGACCTCTTCAAGCTGGAGATAGCAAATCAAAACACACAGAATAAATTCCTAAAAGCACGATATGGCACGACACAACACAACTTTAATTCAAGAAGGAGGGGAGCCAAGATATTAATCTTGTAAACAACCAATAAATAAGACAATTTACAAATGAATATATTTAACACAAAAAAATATAGAAACAAATTGAAATACAAAGTAACAAGGAACAAGACCTTGCCTTTACCATTCAAATGCTTGGCCATAGGGTTCATATGCTCGGCTATGATGCGTGTTTGGGTCGGGTTTGGCATCAATATAGCACGGCTAGGCTAGGGTGAAGGATAGAAGTTGCAACATGTAGAGTATATAGGGTCAAGGCCAAAAGAGGTAGGTTTTGTGCAACATTTGGCTCGACCATGCCATCATATGGGCTTAGCCATAGAAGGATCATGTCAGGTCAGAGCTGGAGTTGCGGCCATAGGTGGTGTAGTTGCTGGTGGTGGCGGCTATGGTGGTGGCCGAAGTGCATATGAAGGGGATAGGTGAAACATGAGCTCGGCTAGAATGGTTTTGGAGTGGAGCTTTGAAATTTTTTGGTACAAGCATCATATGGAGGTCACCGCCAAGTCTTGGTCAGAGGAGAGGAGGTGGTGCTATAGATGGTGGTGGTGTGGTCGGTGGTGAAGGTGATAGGGGCTAGGCCGAGCAATACAAGAGGAAGCAAGGCAAAATTTCAATGAAAAAGAGGAGAAAAGTGAGATAAAGGAAGAAGCCATTACCATCTTTTCTTTCTTTGGCCGTGAGTTTTGAAAGTGAGAGAGTATCTTATGCGAATACAAAGAAGAATACACGACAATGCATAAGAGAATGGAGGTCAAAGCTAGAAATGGAAAGGAAAATGAAATGAAGAGTCAAAGTAAATGAAAAGTCACAAGGAAAATGAAAGGTCTTTGCCTCTTTGTATTTCTATTTCTTTTAAATCAAAATAAACAAAATAAAAATCAATAAATAAAATAGAAAAAGAAAAAAAATAAAGTAGAAAATGAAATAAATAAATAATTTAAGGAAAAATAGAAAATAAATAAGAAAATAGTTATTAAATTGAAACTACAATTTAAAATTGTAAACAATATACAATAAACATTTGAAAAATTATAACTATACTTTTAAAATGTTTTAAAAATAAAATATATAAATAACATGTCATGTTACATATATATACACAAATTAGAACATGAATATGACAAAAAGATAATATTTTTATAAATTAAAATGAACAATTTTGTTAAATAAAACAATTTACACATAATGGTTTAGAAAACATAACTTTCACAATATAAATCAGATCTCAACGAAATGAAAAGAAGCATACTTGAAATTTAATTTATTTTCATAATAAAAGATAAAATTCAATAATTTAGATCTTTAAATTTTAAATTTAAAAGTCAAAGTTTGACCATATTGACCAAAATTCACATTTTTGGAAAATATTCTATTTATTCATGTTTGGAATTCTAATTTACATTAAATCAAAATTTATATTTAAAATAACAATAATTATCCATTTTATAAATAAAATAAAGTTTTGAAATCAGGAATTTCAATTAAAATAATTAAAATATACGATTAAAATAATCACATAATACAGGGTTGTTACATAATTGCTCACTAGCAAGTAAAGTTTATAGTATCTATATTGACTACGACATTATATATATGTTAAGGGAGGATATGGTAACGCCTTAATGCTATTTTAATAATTTACTTTACTATAGACATATTATAATAGTGTATATTATTACATAGTAGATAGTTCCATGGATCCTTAGAGGATGGAAATCCCAAGCATCCTTTAAGTTACTTATATTTCAGTTGACATTTCACTTGAGTTGAATTTACTATATAAGAATGTTAATCCTGACTCAAGCGTTTTGTGTTTTGGTTTATGCTCGGGTCAGACTGAGTGTCACAACATTTGAGACTCGCCTTTGGGGTTTGGAGCTTCGCTTGGAGATCCAACTATCTATCCAGCTTTCAGTTATTTCTATTTATTCCAGTCATTTATGTTCAAACTCGTCAGTTGCTTATGTATTAGAGATTCATTTGTATTTGAGATTCTATCGTATTTTTTTCAGACTCTGATATTTTACAGTAGCTTTATGAACTACTATTTATCTATTCCACTTCTTATTGTTATATTACTCTATGTCTATGATTCTGTGATTGATTTATTTACTGTATATGCTAAGTTTTGCCAAATATAAATTAACAATCTGTTGTTTTGAGCAAATCAAGTCCGACATATGCAGATGCGAATGGTTCGAAATAGCGAGTCGTTAAATGCGATATTATTCTTATCAACATTGCTTATTTAATTCTAACCACATTAGTCTTTCCAACAAAGACACAATCTTGGCCAGATCACATCTCTTTGGTTACAACGACCAAAATCATATTTTAATAGCGTACTTGGAATTCTTCAGATCTGCGCATCATACCATATAGAGTCAACAATCTTAATGGTTTAATTGAACAATTGAGGTTAATGTATATTTTTGTCATTAATAAGAAACTTAGTTTCTCTTCGATGTACGAGAATTCTTATTAGACATTCTAATGCTATGTGTTCATTTAGGTTTGTTAATTTCACTTCATCTCATATAATCAGTTCTATCTATGGATCAGATCCAATTCCATTTAACAACCAAAATTTCTCAAAGAAATTCCTTAATAACGAATTTGATATATCTTAAAACAACAATTGTTTCTTAGTGCAAATAAAATAGGGATTCATAAATGCTTGATGAACCTTTTTATTTATAAAACTGATTTTAGTACAAAAATTATGTTTGAAACATAAATATGTCATTTGATTACAGACCTTTCCAAAAATATTTTTGGAGATTCATACAAGATCCCTCATGAACAATTATTATGTGCAATCTTTCGACTCACACAACCTGCCAACTCCTTGGCCTAGGATATGTTGGAATTTCTTACAAACAGTTATCTTGTATGATTTTACAAACTGTTGTTTGGATGAAATAATATCAACCTTATGTACTAATCTTAAATACACGACCTTATAGAAAAAACTAACACAACTTCACTCACAATTGATCGTAAATTGTCCAACAATGTCCGATTACTCCTTACTGATGCATCATTATGTATCACATGGAGGAATGATTTTGAGATTGAATCTATATTCATTTTTAGGTACATTTGAAACTCTTTCCAATATACTCACTTATTCGATCAAATCAAATCATTCTATTCTATTGCATGTTATTTATTTACTTTTCTTTTACATTCTTTGATTTTATCATAAACTTACTTCATTTGTATCTAATACACATGTTTATATTGGTAATAAATCATCAATGAATATAACAAAGTATGTGGAAGCCTTTTGGTATTAATAGACTTGTGATTGCACACATCAATATGTATTAATTCAAAGAGTTCATCAACTCTTATGATGCTACCACTGAATGGGTGCATAACCATTAATTGTTTGAGATATAATTAACCGGTATCATATGATTCATAATCATATAATAAAATTATTTCTCAAAACTATGGCTTAGTCTATAGTTCCAAAACAACTGTAAATAATATTAGATACGTACGTATTTTTGTTGCATCACTTTAACTATGAAAACAAATTCCATAATATAGTTCTATTTCATAATGAATATTTATAATACTCGTATTGAAATATAGTTATATCTATTTTTCAGTCAATACCAAAAAAACATTATTTCACAAATAATGTTTGGTACGTTTTACGAAAACAATTTTCGTAATTTGATGCAATCATTAGGTGCTATATTGCAACGACCCGTAAATTTTCAATAATTAAATTTCTTAATTTAATAAGATTTTTGTATTTAATATTGAAGGAAATAAAAAATTTAGAGAATTTTTAATGGAAATTATAACTAGAATGAATTGCAACAGTATAAATGTAAGTTAATTGTTAATAACTTAGATGTAATTCCAATAAGTGAAACAATGTAAATGTTATAACTTGGTTACAAAATTAATATACGGAAGTGGATGTAAATATGAATTAATTAGTGGGATAATAGATAGTTAATGATAATTGGATAAGAACAGTGTTATGTAATCAATTTTGTTATTTAATATTTGAAGGAATAAATATTTGTAATCCGTAAATAAATTTATAACGGGAATAAATTGTAAGAATGTTAATGTAAGCTAATAAATAATTAATTCAATGCAAACCAAATTGATTGAAACAACTATTTGGGTTATAATTGATTGTAAATAGGAATATTTGATAATAAATGAAATATAAGAAAAACAAATGTAAGTATTGAATTAATTAACGAAATAATACAGTGTTAATGACAATTAATTAGAATTTGTGTTATATATGGAATTTTAACCTGTGTTGGGAAGTAATAAACTTATAAATGCAAGTAAAGGTAAATAGGTGGCAATTAATATATGTTTTTATTTAGTTAGCATGTTAAATAAAATTTGGAAATCAAATGGAAATTTAAGGAAATTAAGTAGTACGTTAATTCGAAAAAAGTTTTAATAAATGTTACATTAATGTGAAATGTAATACAATAGTTAGAAGTTGTAAAATTTGGTATATTAGGGTAATGAATGGAAAGAAAACAAGGTAACTGAGTTTATATAGAATAGTAATGAACTTAATAAAAGATTTGAATTGAAACAAATCAATCCATTGAAATCCAAATTATAATAAGTGTAATTATTATAGCAATTGAAATTAAAGGTTATGTAATTTGAAATAAAGATAATATGAGGAAATTTATGTAATAGTTTGGAATCCAATGTTTAATCCATTTATTTGACAATAATGAATGGAATAATAATTAATTTATTTAATTAAATGGAATTTTGGGAATTTTATTTGTAATTTGTGAATTTAATGAAATTGAGGTTAATATTGGAATTTATAAATTAATCATCTTTAAATTGACATTTAAATTTGTTTAAAACCATTGTAAATGATTGAGAAATCAAAAAAATGATAAGAATTGTCAATTTTAGAATTTAAATTGGAAATTTGATTTAATTAATCAATTATTAATTTATTTAATTAATGTAAAAATAGCCATTTTGTCAACTGGCTTATATTTCAACGAAACAAGTTTCATCGGATCCGTAACGGTGAATTATTATTGGATTTCAAGTTTCGTAGCGATCTGACTTGTCGTTTGATCGTACGGACTCGAAACGCCTTGAAATCAATGAAATTGAAATCAATTTGAAAAATATTGATTTTAGCATAACTTCTTCATACGATGGAATTTGGACTTGAAACCTTTTCCTTTGTGTTTAAAATATTTAAAATATCTATTTTGATATATGGGTTGACCCAATTTCGTTTCGGAGTCAGAACGGGCTTTTCGGGCCATTCATCGTTCAGCGCGTTTATAAATCGGGTCCATCTACTCTATTTCAACCTTGCCTATATATACCCTATTATAAACCCTAGCCTACCTCTATTTCTCATTTGTCTATGCGTACAATTCCTCTTCATCTTCACATTTCAATGGCAGACAATTTCAAATCCAATTGCAATTCAAAAATCAAAGTGAAATTTCAAACTCCTTAAAAAAATCCAGAAAAATTATATATCGAAGCTCTTGATGTACGCATCTCATATCTTCAGTTCTTTTTTGGTTTTGAATCATAGTTTTTTCGAAAATCGATGAACCATTTTCGGCCGTTCATTGCTCGACGATGAACTTCGTCTGATCGGGAAATCATTTCTGGGATTTGTGGAGATTGAGGTGCGCTGTTCAACTGTTCAAGCCGTTCGACGATTCATCGGCTAGATCGTCAGGAAAAATTGGATAGGGTTAACCTGCATGTGGCGGCGGCTGCCTCGGCTCGTGCTCGACATATGTGTGATGCTCGCGAGTAGGGTCAAAGAGGTTTGAGAAGTCGGCGGCTCACCTAGCACGACGGCGACTGGGCCTGGCGAACGTTAGTCGAAGATGGGAGGTATCAGCGTGCGTGTGTTCTTCGTTCGTTTGGCTGTGGTATGATGGGATGACATGGCATCAGAGAGAGGACGTGTTTTTCCTTTTCTATTAATTTAAGTTTAAATTTTATATAACTTCTAACTGCTATAAAATTTGCATATGAGGTCCGTTTCACGCGCGATTTTTTTTTTGAGGATCCTATTGGAATTCCAGACAGTTTGACGCTGGTTTGGACGAATTTGGAGACTGTTCAATTTTGGGTTTAAATTGGATTTAAATTCAATTTAAATTCAAAAGGTGAGTGTTTTAACCCACTCATAATTTCTAAAATTTCTTATGTTTGTTAAATTAATTTTTGATGTGCTTAGAAATTTATTTATTGTTGTTTGGTATATTTTTATCATCATTCCAGTTAAATTTAATTTATTGAATTAAATTGTTATTCAATTTATTATTGCAAATAAACTGCCAGTTAAATTAATTTATTATTATATATAAACTGCCAGTAATTACCTGTTATTTATTATCTGTTCTATATTAATGTTATTATTTGAATTGGATGATGATTTTGATAAATGGTTGATGGTTGATATTGGATGAATGGATGTTATGTTATATATTGTTATAAACTGTAAATTTTTATGCACTTTATTTTATTCGGGATTGCGGTTTGAAATGATATAACCATAATTTTTATTTTAAATTACGGATTGAAATGATAAATATCCATATCACTTGACCATAGGATAGAGAATTATACACAGACACCGTGGTCTATATATATATAATATATATAAATATTTTAAAAGTATTTCTGTGGTTTGTAAAGAAATATATGATTTTTGAGATATTGATTTGGATATTTTATAAATGTTCTTTTATATATGGTTAATTCTTGATTTAAGCCGTGAATAAAATTTGTTTAAAGTATAAAATAAGTTTAATAATAAAGTTTGATTTTAGTAAAATATAATATGGATAAGTATTTACTTAAATTATATTTTAATATGGATTTTATATTGATTTTTATAAATCAAGATTGAGAAGATAGTTTGAAATTGATTGAGATTTTATCTAATTTAGAATTATAGTTAATAAGAATCCTTTTGGAACTTATTGAAATTGAGATTTTAAAGGAATATGGTTTCATAACTTAATTCAGGGTTAATGTGATCTAAGTGAAATGTATGTGTTACCTAAAGGTTTGACCTGACAACTAAGTACTCGGCGTTTGCATGCTGTTCGACATTTATGAATCGTTCGGCATCCAGAACGCTCGGCATTTAGGAACACTCGACATTTAGGAGCGTTCGGCAGTAGAGAGCGCTCGGCTTGCAGAGTCGTCCGGCACAACCGATTCGTTTGGCACTCAAGTTCGTTAGACATCTATGGGACGTTCGGCATGCAAGAGCGTTCGACATTGAGTGACGTTCGGTATTGTATATCGTTCGGCATCTATGGACGTTCGGCATGGCAGAGCCATTCGGCATTCCATATCGCTCGGCATCTAGAGTCGTTCGGCACAACGCACTGGGTCGGCTTCCAGTGTCGTTCGGCATAAATCTCGTTTGGCATTCGGGAACGATCGGGATTCAGGAACGATCGGCTTCCAGCGTCGTTCGGCGCAAATACTTCGTTCGACATTCAGAGTATTCGGCATCACTTCGTTCGGCATTCAGAGTGTTCGGCATCACTTCGTTCGGCATAAGGATATCATTCGGCATTCATGCCTTGTTCGGCATATTGCCGTTCGACATCTATGGATCGGCACAAAGAGATCACTCTTTTTGGGCAAAAGCTACTTAGCTACCTGGCCGACCAGGGAAGTCCAACCCATCTTCGCCTATAAATAGAGAGGCAGGGGCACAGTGAAATGAACCTTTTTTCGAGAATACCGGGGAGACTCTGCTGCATTCAAGGCTCATTTAAGACTTAATCTTTTTTGCTTAGCAATTGTATTTGAGTGATTGACATACAAATAGTATCTGTAATAGATTATCGAGAAAAGCAATAAAGATCTACCTCAAAGTGGACGCAGGCAATGACGCCGAACCACTATAAATCTGGTGTTCGTTTTTTCTGCATTTACATTTACATACTGTCCTCTATTTAACTTTACTTTGTTCATTAATCTCTCTACACAATCTCTCTTAAGGGTGTTAGTGACCAATTATGGTGCTAACATTTTTGTGCTTTCACTGAGAGTCGAATTCTCAGGACGATAGGATCTACTTTGTAGCTACTGGATTGAAAAATCCCCCGTAGGTGATCCAAATCATTCAAAAGACATCTGTTGATTCTACTCAGAGTTACCACCAACAACTCTACCATGGGGAGACCACGAACTAGACTAGCTTCTCACAACGCAGATGTCCACGAAACTGCTAGTGTGCAACAAGTTGGGCCTAGCAACTAGCAAGCAATTCAAGGCACATGGCCCTCCACTCAGAACCAAGCGGAGGTCGTTTCCCGAACAGAGTTCAACGACTTGATAAGAGAACTCAGGGAAATTAGAAGGCAACTAGCTAAGTAGTTTCAAGCCAACACTAATCTCATGGCTCAGCTTGCCCATCAACAGCATCAGAATGCTGGAAGTAGTCCTGCTCCTTATTCTGAATCTGATAGCTCAACCTCAGCTGACGAACCTCCTAGGCGTAGACGCCGTAGGGATGAAGCCACACTAGCAGGTGCTACCGATCGATCCGTCAAGGATCAGGCACGGGATGAGACCGAACGCCCGAATCACCTAGACCCAAATCAAGCGGGACATCAACCCGCACGGTCCCGTGGAATGGAACCCAACCTCCCACCTTCCATACAAACTCCGAATTTATCAGCCATGGTCAGGCAGTTGATGAGAGAGAACCAAGGCCTGACCAACGAAGATTGGGGAGTGTCCAGGAGTCATACTCCCTTCACAGATGTTATCCTACAGGCTGAGTACCCCAAGAAATTCAATATTCCGACCATCCCAGCCTATGAAGGGAAGGCTGACCCTAGGAAACACGTGATGATGTACGAATGGATGATGGATTCGGCAAGGGCAAATGACGCAACTAAGTGTAGGTGTTTCCCAATCACTCTGTCCAGAATCGCCACTATGTGGTTTACTCGGCTTCCTCCACGTTTTATATCCAGTTTCGACGAGTTAGCGATGAAATTTGTTGAACAATTCAGGATACATGCTACCCGTCCAAAGGACGTTATGTCATTACCAATCGTAACCCAAGCTCCGTGAGAGTCTTTGAAAGCATATTTACAGAGGTTTCATGTTGCCGCCACTGAAGTTAGCAATCCTAAAGACCACGCAATTTTGATGGCGGTAATGCGAGGTGTAGATCCAGATTCGGAGTTTGGAGATTGGTTGGCAGGAAAGCCCCCAGCAACATTGGAACGATTCTATGCCAAAGCTCACCACTTCATACAGAGGGAGGAGGCTCGATGGACGAGACGAGATAAGGCACCAGGACCTGTTCAGGAGACTGTGAAAAGTAACATCGCCATGAAGCAGTCCGACGATAGTTCGGGAAAAGTTCAAGTCAACGTCCAGAACAAGCCTGGGCAGTCCAAAGGATCCGGAGGTGGGAATCCCGGAAAGAAAAGAGAAGCAGGGAAATGGAAGCCAAGGATTCCGACCAACAATGAATACACCCCGCTGAATACTTCTCTTGAAAACATTTATCTATCCACCCGTAACACCTTTGAATACAGAAATCCACGCCCAAAGGAGTCCACTGAAGAACAGAAACGGATAGGGAAGTACTGTCGCTTCCATGAGACCCATGGGCACAATACTGAGGAGTGTAGACACCTCCATGACGCCATAGAAAAGTTGATCAGATAGAAAAAATTGCAGGAATTTTTCAAAAACCCGCAAGATGGAAGGCAAGGAACGTCAGACCCCGGACGCGCGCCGACTCCACGCCAACCAGAACAACCTGCTTGGACTGTGTGTAAATTGATCGTAAATACTATTGTCGAAGCACCTCATCCTACAGACAAGAATTGGAAGGAGATGGAACGATATGTTACCTCCTTGAGGCATGCAGATTTTGAATGTTGTTCGAATGTGGAAGATGGAACCCCCGCAAAACAACAACGCATGATGATTGAAGATATAGTGTTTAGGAGTTGAGATGCGGAAAAGGTGGAGGCTCCTACTATCGACCTGATGGTTATATCTGCAACAATCGGGCCAGCTTACGTGAAAAGAATCTTGATTGATTGTGGGAGCTCTGTCAACATCATCTTCAAGAAGGCTTATGACCAAATGAAAATGGAAACGAAAGATTGAAACCATGCAAAGCCCGTATCCATGGCTTTAACGGTGCTGCAACCGACGCGATGGGGTATATAGAACCACCAGTTGAACTGGGGGAAGGTGAGCGTAGGAGAGTGCGAGTCCTACCGTTCATAGAAATGGATGTTGACTCTCCATACAATGTCTTTTTGGGTCGTCCAGCCTTTGCAGAATTTAGGGCTGCTTTGGCCCCATGGTGTTTGACATTAAAATTTCCGACAGACAAAAGAGTCGGTGTTGTACATGGCGATCAGGCGACCGGTCGTGCGTGTTATGTGGCGGAACTGTGAGAAGCTCAGCGGAGAGAGAAGGAAAGGTTGCGGACAGCTCTGTCCGCATCCTAAAGACTGATGATTGACAAGTATGCCCGAGCCCTGGCTCGGGCAACATTCTCGGATCCTTAGAGACATAGATCCAAGAGATGATGATGGGGAACCTAGGGAAACAAACGCAGCACCGGCTGAGCTGACGATCAACATTCCAGTTAGTCGGGATAACCCATCACGAGTTCTTAAGATTGGATCGCAACTCGACTCCTCAGTGGCCGAGGATCTTACTGATTTCCTCCGGGCGAATCTGGACGTTTCGCTTGGACACACTCTGATATGTGCAGGATTTCACCAGCAATTGCGAGTCATATGTTGAACATAGACCCGAAACACGTTTCCGTAAAACAGAAAAGGAGAGGTTGGATCCGGAAAGGTCGTGGCTCTCAAAGAGGAGGTGGACAAACTCAAAGCCAATGGGTTCGTCCGCGACGCCCTCTACCCTGAATGGGTATCTAACCCAGTGCTAGTGAAGAAAACAAATGGAAAGTGGAGAACTTGTGTTGGTTACTCCGATCTGAATAAAGCATGCCTAAAGGATAGTTTCCCTTTACTTAGAATCGACCAGCTCGTCGAGTCTACCGCCGGACACGAATTATTGTTATTTATGGATGCATATTCAGGATACAATCAGATCCCAATGCACATTCCAGACCAAGAGCACACCAGTTTTGTCACAAATATGGGGCTATATTGCTATGTAGTAATGCCCTTTGGATTGAAAAACGCGGGAGCAATTTATCAACGTCTGGTGAATCAAATGTTTAAGGACCAGATCGGTAAAACGATGGAAGTCTATGTGGATGACATGCTCGTGAAATCATGGCAGTCAAACGACCACATCCGAGACTTAGCAGAAATGTTTGATATACTCAGATAATACGGTATGAAGATCGACCCCTTGTAGTGCTCTTTTGGCGTGGCATCAGGAAAGTTCTTGGGTTTCATTGTGAATGCATGTGAAATTGAAGCTAATCCGGAAAAGATTCAGGCTATTCGGGATATACAAGTGCCCAGAACTATAAAGCAAGTACAAAGCTTGAACGGAAAGGTGGCAGCGCTGAGCCAATCCATATCCAGAGCCACGGATAAGTGAATTCCTTTCTTTGATGTGATAAAGAAGGGAAAAAGGAATTTCAAGTGGACATCCGACTACGAGGAAGCATTCCGAGCTCTGGTAAGGCATTTGGAGAGCCCTCCAGTGCTATCGAAACCAATAGACCATGAAATGTTGTATGTGCACTTGGTAGTATCCCAACATGCTATCAGTACGGCTTTGGCTCGTGAAGAGGACCGAGTCCAAAAGCCAGTTTACTATGTTAGTAAACATCTGACGGGGGCAGAAAGAAACTATCCCAAGATCGAGAAATTAGCCTGTTGCTTGGTGATTGCATCACGCAAGCTTCGCCTATATTTTCAGGCACACCCAATCAGTGTTTACACTGATCAACCCTTGCATCAGGTACTCCAACGACCGAAAACTTCTGGAAGAATGTTGAAATGGAATATCGAACTGATTCAGTTCGATATTACTTACCTACCGCGAAGGACATACAGGGACAAGCGCTAGCGGATTTCATCGTTGAATTCACTATAACAGACGAATCAAACGGCCGCAATGTCATACCTCCCATCCGATGGAAGATGTACACCGATAGGGCATCTAACGATCATTGTTCGGGGGTTGGCATAGTTCTTGTAACTCCTGAAAACTGATCAGTTTGCTATGCTTTGAAGCTCAAATTCACGGCAACGAATAACGAAGTTGAGTATGAAGCATTGATTGCCGGCTTAAGACTCGTCAAAGAACTGGGAATAATATCGGTTGAAATTTTTTGTGACTTGCAACTGGTGGTGTATCAAGTGCATGGAGACTACCAAGCAAGGGGGCAGAGACTTGCCCCATATTTGGCCTAAGTTCAAGAGCTACTAGCGAATCTCGAGTATTATGATATTTCACATGTTCCGCGTGAACAAAACAGGGCAGCTGATTCATTGGCAAAATTAGCATGCACTAGCGATGCGCCGTAGATGGGATTGTTTCCCGTTGAAACCTGACATGCCCTGAGCATAAATATGATGGAGGTAGATTTCATGTTAGAAACGGAAATCGAGAAGGAGTCATGGATGACCCCATTCAAGCAGTACTTGTTACACGGGGCCATTCCCGAAAGAAGGAGCGAGAGATGACAAGTCATTCGTAAGGCTTCTCGTTATGTGATGCAGGATGGAATAATGTATCAGAGGGGATTCTCGACCCTATTGCTCTGGTGCATTACCATGATGAGATAAAACGAGTCCTGATGGAAGTCCATGAAGGTGAATGTGGCGACAATACCGAGGGGGCAGACGTTAGCAAAGAAAATCCTCCGCTATGGATACTATTTGCCAACTGTAAATCGGAAAGCCGCAGACTACATAAGAAGATGTGACAAATGCCATAAGTATGCAATAATCCAAAGAGCTCCGCCGACGGAACTCACACAAATGGTTAGTCCTTGGCTATTTGCAATGTGGGGGATCGATATAGTCGGTTCCTTACCCCTATCCAAAGGTGGTGCAAAATATGCGATTGTTGCGGTCGATTACTTTACCAAGTGGGAAGAAGTAGAGCCTTTGGCCACTATTACCACCAAGAAAGTCATTAATTTCGTTGTACGAAACATCATATGCTGCTTTAGCCTGCCACGAACCATCGTTACAGACAATGGAACTTAGTTTGAAAGCAAAGAGTTCAGAGAATTTTGCTAAAAATATGGTATTGAGAAAAAGTTTGCAGCAGTTGCTCATCCGAAAGCTAATGGACAAGTGGAGGCCGTAAATAAGATAATCAAATCAATATTGAAAAAACGTTTGGAAAAGGCTAGAGGTAAGTGGGTGGATGAGCATCCGACAGCACTTTGGGCTTACAGAACAACCCACAAGTCCGCGACTGGCCACACTCCATTCGCATTAGCATATGGCATTGAAGCTGTCATACCCGTGGAACTTGAGTTCCCATCACATCGGGTAACTTATTATGACCCTGAGTCAAATCAAGATCTCTTATTGGAATCGTTGGACTTCATTGATGAAAAACGCGAAGAAGCTAATTTAAGAGCAGCCGCGTACAGGCACCGAGTTGCTCGATATTATAATGAAAAAGTCCGATCGAGAATTTTGGGCATGGGTGATCTCGTTTTGAAACGAGTTTTCCCAGTTCCATCACACATGAGCCCCGCGTGGGAAGGTCCATACATCATTGAACGGAAGCTTGGAGAAGGAACTTTTAAGCTAGCGACCGTCGATGGTGCGACACTCCCTCGAGCATGGAATGGTGAACATTTGCGGCATTATTACACTTAGTTCATTTCTATCATATTTTAGTTGCATTTATGTCCAGCAAGTTTTTATTCCTAGTTTACGGCATGTAAAAAGACAATTTAGCTTATTTGCAATAAAGGCTTGAAGCCATTTCTTTTTCCCATGAATTGTCGATGTTCCTGTGTATGATAACGCTGTAAAAAATTACTAGGAGATACATTACTCTGTCTGACGTACGAACGAGTACAAACGACTAGAAATCTCCAAGTCCACGGAGTGCGGACTTGAGTACTCTAAGTCCCCAGAGCACGGACTCGAGTATAAACGACTCAAAATCTCCAAGTCCTCGAAGTGCGGACGGGAGTACTCTATGTCCCCAGAGTGTGGACTCGAGTATAAACGACTTAAAATCTCCAAGTCCCCGGAGTGCGGATTGGAGTACTTTAAGTCCCCAGAGTGTGGACTCGAGTATAAACGACTCAAAATATCCAAGTCCCTGGTGTGCGGACCGGAGTACTCTAAGTCCCCAGAGTGCGGACTCGAGTATAAACGACTCAAAATCTCCAAGTCCCCGAAGTGCGGGATGGAGTACTCTAAGTCCCCAGAGTGTGGACTCGAGTACAAACGACTCAAAATCTCCAAGTCCCCGTAGTGCGGACAAGAGTGCTCAAAGTCACCAGAGTGTGGACTCGAGTATAAACGACTCAAAATATCCAAGTCCCCGGAGTGCGGACTGGAGTACTCTAAGTCCCTAGAGTGCGGAATCGAGAATAAATGACTAAAAATCTCCAAGTCCCCAGAGTGCGGACTAGAGTACTCTAAGTCCCCAGAGTGTGGACTCGAGTATAAACGACTCAAAATATCCAAGTCCCCGGAGTGCGGACTGGAGTACTCTAAGTCCCTAGAGTGCGGAATCGAGAATAAATGACTAAAAATCTCCAAGTCCCCGGAGTGCGGACTAGAGTACTCTAAGTCCCCAGAGTGTGGACTCGAGTATAAACGACTCAAAATCTTCAAGTCCCCGAAGTGAACACTGGAGTACTCTAAGTCCCCAGAGTGCAGACTCGAATATAAATGACTCAAAATCTCCATGTCCCTGGAGTGCGGACTAGAGTACTCTAGGTCCCCAGAGTGTGGACTCGAGTATAAACGACTCAGAATCTCCAAATCCCCGGAGTGCGGACCGGAGTACTCTAAGTCCCCAGAGTGCAGACCGGAGTATAAACGACTTAAATGTCCAAGTCCCCTGGGGGCGGACTAGACATAAATGACTTGAAGTCATCGAGCCCTTGGCGTACGGATTGGAAAAAATTCTAAGTCCCTAGAACGTGGGATAAAAGAATGTGTAAATACCAAGAAAGTTATCAACTTGTTTGAATATGAATCGAGAAGTTCACGTAACTCACAGTAGCTCGGGTTTTGACCACGGTTATATAAAAAACCAAACAACAACAGTCCTCTGAGAGGGAAAAGAACTAAGTTTTATTCATCACAAATAATTTTATTTACATGAACTACGATAACAAAAATAATTACATAATCTAAAGTAGCTCCTTTTGAACGAGAGTGAAGACTACTTCTTTGACTTCTTCGAATTTTTGCTAGATGACTCCTCCCCGGTACGTTTACCCTTGATAGCTTTCTTTGACCGGGGGGGGGGAGGAGGGGTGACAGCCGAAGAAGTACGAGGAACATCCATGGGTTTGGCCTGCTTGAGAGGATGACCTTCAACGACTTGTTCAAAGGATCGTCCAGGTCTACAACTTGAGGTTCGACCTTGACCTTGATCGTCATTTCCTTCTCTTTCTCAAGCTGCTCCTTCATGCTCAGTTCGGATGTGTGCTCAGAGATGCCTGTAATTTCAACTTCATGACTCCCATCGATGGGAGAGGAAGTCTCATATTTGTCCTCATCAAGCGCTCCGATCACCTGAGTATCTGGACCGGGAGTCTCTCCTGCGTGAGTAGCTTCACTTGTTTTTTCCCTCATCTCATTGGCGACATCGCTTCTCGGAGTGGGCTCAAGATCAGAGCGGCCTGTAGAAAATCACGAAAAGCAAGTATTAGAATGCGATAGCTTCTGATGAAAAACGAAAACTCTTGGAATGTTAAAGCAAAAGAGTTGCCCACCAGGTTCCGGCTGGCTCTCAGCCGCAGGGGGGTCTCACCCTCTGGAATAGGGGACAAAACGTGAACGCCAAGGCCGGGGTCCTCCGGGTCATAGCCAATGTGCTGTTCAAAAGGATCGAGTATTGGCCGACCGACTGGCTAGGTAGGCACACGAGCTGGTGACTCAATCCCGGATGGATCGGAGATAACTTCTTTTTATTTCGTTGAGGGGGATCCTTTGCAATAAAGGGCTTTGGCCGCTGACAGGTCCGAAGGCTCGTTTCCCTTAAGAAATTCTTTTATCAAAGCCCCCTCATCAACCTCCTCGATACCGTGTTCATCCTTTTTGATTTCAATTAAGGTCTCCCATTCCTCGGCCAAAGATTCGACACAGTCCTCGCCCAGAAAAGTTAAGTCTTAGTGCATGAGAACACGGGCATTGAATTCGGCAATAAGCGGATCGAACATGGTTTTGTCTTCTTCTCTACCTTCTTCCTTGGCCGCCTAAAGACGGCAGTTGATTTCCGCAGTTGCTTTCCCCTCTTCACGGGCTTCATTCTTCAACGCCTCAACTTTAGAAAGCTCGCCCTCAAGTTTCGCCTTTAGGAGTCGCGTTGCAACGATCTCGCCGCAATATCGTTGCGACTCTTCTTGGGCAGCAATCTTCTCCTCTTGTTCTTTGCGGAGTTGCTCCTTAAGTTCTTTAACTCGTAGACAGAATGCATCCTCTCTTTTTGCACCGAGTCTTTCTCCAAAGCCAAAGCCCCACAGCATTGTACCGCCTCATCGATTTCTTTTTTGTGAGTCGATTCCAGACGAGTTACGGCTTCGGCGGTATCCTTGGCGCTCTGCTGGGCGGCCTCAAGTTGAGATTTGTAAGACGCAATCTCTTCGTCCTGAGATTTGATAATTTCTGTCATGAATAGCCTCAAGCTTTAGGCGATCAATCTCATGTTGGCGTTCTATGGCGACTTCTGACACTTTCTCAGCAAGATGAACGAACGCGTCATGCTGAACATAAACGTCATTGGTACAGGCGATAGCGCTCTGCTTAGCATCTCCAGGTATATGGTGGATCGCCGGGAGGAACTTCAGACCATCAAAGCAGATTTTTGGGAATTTAACTTTAAGCTCGGCCAGTCTCTCCGATACTGACGGATCTGTTGCACGAGCAGGAGGAGACGACTTCAAAAGTTCAGCTCTCCTGTGAGGATCCCGAGACTGTCGGGTGGAGGAGGAAACGGAATGTTGATCACGGGGAACATCGGATTGCGACCCCTTATGGCCGTGCTTATCTTTGCTTTGCCCCGAGTGAGAAGAGAGATGTTGGCGGTATTTGGGCTGATGATATGTTTTCTTCCGAGATGATGAATCCCTGGAATGATAATCCTTATCGCCACCGCCGTCTCTATCCCGACGTTTTCTGAAACCTGAGTCCCGTCCAGAATGATGGAAGATAGACGACCCGCGGAGACGATCAATTCCGTGTGTACTCCCCATGTCACCTACACAGAATTTAAATAGCAATGAATTAGCAAAGACTATTGTGACGACTGAAATTTAAGTGCAAGGTGAAGTGCATGTGTTTTTGTCCTAGTGTTTCCCCCCGACAGACCAGTTTCTTTACTAATGGGAGTTTTTTCTCCTCGAGTTTGGGCTTGAACACCTGTATCGCCTCTGATGGGCGATTGAAGTTTAAGTGCCTTCGGATCATCAAAATCATAATTATGTAGATTGTCAGGTATCGAGAGGGTCGAGAGGCCCTTTAAAGAACTTTCTAAACGTTGTGGGGAAGCCTCTTTCTCTCCTGGAATAAAAGTAACTTTAGAGGTTGCACCAACTTTTTCCCTCCTTATCATGTATGTCTGTCTCTTTTTCCTCTTCGAAGGGGAAGATGACATTTCGATGTCGTGAACTTCGACTATCGGGTCCTGAGTAGGACCAACGTTCTCATCTTGAGCTTCGGGTGTTTCAGTTTCCTTGATTTCTCCTTCTTCTAGTGCGCCAGGAGCGTTGCGTGCTTAAGACTCAGCTTGTTTTTTCCCTTTGCCAGAGGCGGGCCTGGGTATGGTAACGCCCTGAGGAAGGCTTATCCGACGGCCTTCTACCAACAGTCCAAACGTTGTAAGTGACTTATTCGAAATGAGAGTTCGGATGTCCCATTCTTTGGCAGGAAGGGCTTTAATAGCTTCGACGGCTTCAGAATACCCGCAGCCGTTAGGACATTGGTTGATATCTGAAAAGATGGAAAATAGAGTTAGAAAAGGCACGGCTTTGACCAAGAATGAATATCGATCCAGAGAAAAGACTTACTTCCTTCCACCCATCTCCTCGTGAAACTAGGAGGGCAACGCACATCAAACCATTCCTGTTTGTACAGGTCAAACTTGTTGCATGCCCCAGTCATGATCTGGCATTTGTGGTGCGGCTCAGCAAACATGAAAGAGGGGCTATCTCTCCGCTTCTTGATCATACACACACACACACACACACACACACACACACACACACACACACCCCTGATGTCACCCGAGGTTGGAGGCCAAGAGAGAACATTCATGAAGAGGATGTTGGTACCGTAGATGAAGGCGTGACCGTTCGCGTGCAGTTGTGATGGGGCAATGTTGATGTATTGCAGCACGTCTCGAAGAAATGAGTTAAACGGTGGCACGCTGCCGACCCAGCACATAAACTTATTACAAGCTGTGTATCCAACTGGGGGAAAGTGTGGACGATCGTGCCCCGATGGAACTAATATGTCATTGAAGGGGATTCCGTGGACAGAGCATATCCGACGGTGTGCACTTTCATTAATCTTCGAGGCCTGTGAATCAACCGGGTTGTCCAAGAAAATTGATGCCTCCATGGCGTTGGGAGCTAAGTTATGAGCAAGGGAAGTCGACGGGTTCGAAATATCTGCGACTCCTTGTTTAGAACACGGCCCAGGTCTATTTGAGATCGTGGCGGAGCTAGATTTCCTAGACATCTTTGATAGAAATTGAATCTAGTAGAGCACCTGTTTTAACTATACTTGAAAAAACAATCGACATTAGACTTAACAACACAAGTATTCCCCCCGTGTGGTGTGTGAACTAGTGTGATGATTCAGATATAAGTGCTGAGAAATTGAAAGTCACAGAGTTGATGGTATAAAATTGAGCTTTGAATTGTCGCCTTCGAAGACCGTCATCGCTGACCGTCTCCAAAAGCCTGCCCTATGATGTTTTCAATTTCGGGATTAGACATTGGCGCTATATGTTAAAGGAAATTATCCGATTTTGTCGATTTAAGTTCAGGCTTGTGATTACTGAAAATAGGAAGTTATCAGTCCAGATTAGTTCGATATGCTAGTCTGCTTAGGTCCTTGTCCTTGTTTTTGTCATAAGATTAGGCAAAGTGAATACTGGTCGGCCTAAATATCGTTCGGACAAAATGTTGTTCGGCATAAGTATCGTTTGGTTAAAATACTGATCGGCCTAAATATCGCTCGGCTAAAATGTTGTTCGGCCTAAGTATCGTTCGGGCAAGATGCTGTTTGGCCAGAATATTGTTCAACCTAACTATCGATCGGCATTCATGACCGTTTGGTCTGCGCGCTGTTCAGCCGAAATATCTGTCGGCATCCTATCCAATTTGTACTTCCTTCCTATTTTTCCACTTCTCTGCTCGGCATGTGGTGAATCATGCCGAGCCGAAGTTATGCCAAGCCCCAATGCTTGGCACTCCGTCCAGCACTCCATCCTTAACAATGGTTTTATCTTTCTTTCCCATCCATGTCGAACGACGTGGCCAAGTCGTTCGGCAAGTCACACCGGACCGTATTGTTCGGCTCTCTAGCCGATTCTTTCTCCCCCTTTACTCTTTCCTTCAATCTCGTTCGGCATGAGAAAACTATAATGAACCACAGTACATCTTCCAACAACTCCCTCATGTGCTTGCCTCTGACCACTACCCCTTTTCTCTGCGTCATCTAGCCCTAGAACATACCATAATCGCAGTTCGATCCTTTCATCCACAAAGTACCTATGGGTTATGGTTCTAATCTACGAACTTAAGCCTCGTATTAAAACTCTTTAGTCGGGTCAAGCATTTAAATAGAAGGGGTCGATACCTAGCAAATAGATTGAAGCTCGGGAGAATTCCGGAGTTAAGGGCACGGTTTTAATTAATTTTGAATGACTAGGGAAAGGAGTGATGCATGGTATGATGCTAGAGAAAGGAAGGGCAGTTAAATCCTTGGAGTTTGTTAAAAGGCGAGGTTCATAAGTACAAGACAGCTGGGGAGAAAGTGAAAAGAGAAGTAGAATGAAAATGCCGAACATTATAGGAGAAGAGGGGAAGTCGAAGGGACAATGACCGGTAGAACCGGTCAAGACGACCTTGTTCGGCATCGGCTTTTAAATTCGTTCGGCATACATGGAACGTTCGACTTCGGCTGAACCGTACGACATTTACATGGAACGTTCGACTTCGGCTGTACCGTTCGGCATTTGCATGACGTTCGGCACACATCGCCTCAACTAGTGATCAAGGGAAGTCACCATCGTAAGCACAGTGGACTCACGGTTCGAAGCACATCACGTTCGACCACGTGATGCACTTTGGGGGGGCAAGTGTTACCTGAAGGTTTGACCAGGCAACTAAGTACTCGGCATTTGCATACTGTTCGGCATTTATGAATCGTTCGGCATCCAGAACGCTCGGCACTCAGGAACGCTTGGCATTTTGGAACATTCAACATTAGAGAGCGCTCGGCTTCCAAAGTCGTCCGGCACAACCGATTCGTTCGACACTCAAGTTCGTTCGGCATCTATGGGACATTCGGCATGCAAGAGCGTTCGGCATTAAGTGCCATTCGGTATTGTATATCATTCGGCATCTATGGACGTTCGGCATGGCAGAGCCATTCGGCATTCCATATCGCTCGACATCCAGAGTCGTTCGGCACAATGCACTGGGTCGGCTTCCAGTGTCGTTCGGCATAAATCTCGTTTGGCATTCGGGAACGATCGGCTTCCAGTGTCATTCGGCACAAATACTTCATTCGGCATTTAGAGTGTTCGGCGTCACTTCGTTCGGCATTCAGAGTGTTCGGCATCACTTCGTTCGTTATGAGGATATCGTTCGGCATTTATGCCATGTTCGGCATATTGCCGTTCGGCATCTATGGATCGGCACAATGGGATCAGTCTTTCTGGGCCAAGCTACTTAGCTACCTGGCCAACCAGTGAAGTCCAACCCATCTTCGCCTATAAACAGAGAGGCAGGGGAACAGTGAAATGGATCTTTTTTCGAGAACACTGGGGAGACTCTGCTGCATTCAAGACTCATTCATGACTTAATCTTTTTCGCTTGGCAATTGTATTTGAGTGATTGACATACGGATTGTATCTGTAATAGATTATCGAGAAAAGCAATAAAGATCTACCTCAAAGTGGACGTAGGCAATTACGCCGAACTATTATAAATCTGATGTTCGTTTTTTCTGCATTTAAATTTACATACTGTCCTCTGTTTAAATTTACTTTCTTCATTAATCTCTCTACACAATCTCTCTTAAGGATGTTAGAGACCTATTCTGGTGCTAACAGTATGAAATCTAAATAAATTGAGGAATATTCAGTTATTGAATTTGAAGTTTTATTTAAAAGATATTGGATTTATTAAGGAAATATTTCAAAACTAAATAATAGTAAAGAGAATTTGGTGTGTGTCTATATATATATATATATATATATATATGAATTATAAAATTTAGTTTTGAAATATTGAATAATTAAAGCTTTGAAATATTTGGAAATTGAAATGGTTTATTTGGTATTCAAATCTGTATTTGGAATTGATTTGTGAAACTAAAGAAGCTAATTTATTAAATAAAGTAATTTAATATTAAACCATTTAAGTATCGGAAGTTATGTTACAAAGTTATGGGTTTTAAGGTATTATGTTTTGAAAATGCTATGATTTAGGGAAAAGGATATATTTGAAATAAAAATGAAATTATATTGATTTGGGATTTAATAAAAATGATATCTTATTGATTTGGTTTTAAAATGAAGATGATATCGTATTTATATGGTTTCGAAATGAATATTATATCCTGGTTTAGAAGTATAATTATTTTGAAATGACCGCAGTGTTATAATAACGTTTGGTTATTGAAGAAACCGGGATCAGAAGTTGTCATACTCTCTGCCAACTCTGAAAACCACTTTAACAACCGTGTACGCGGTGGAGATTCCAGAATGAAGTAGGATGGTGGCGACGTTCTATTAAGGTATATACGTGGACCCGAATCCCGTGAGTTGGCATAAGGTGGCTAAAACAGGAGCGATTCTCGGGGCAAGGAGGTAGCCCCTCTTATCGGACACATCCCTTCGATATTATATTCTGACTTTTGGATTGATTCGGTGGCCTTTTGTTTTTTGATTTAGGGGTGTGGACCGAGGTAGGCGGTAGCTGCGCGCTACGCGTTACCACCAGTCCGGATAGCAATTGGTATATCTACCCTGGCATTGCCTTGTGTGCCGTGTCACCTACCCTAGCACGCCTTGTACGAGTTTGATTTGTGTCGTACCTATGGGGTATCCTCTGGTAGCTTCCCGATCAGGAGGTATTACGGTACTGTGTAGACTATTGGCACTATTACGTGTTAAGGGCTACATGGGTAACCCCTTAATGCAATTTAAAAGTTAGTGTATTTTACTGATAGACATTATTATAATAGCGAAATATTACTACATAGTAAATAGTTTAACGGATCCTTAGGAGATGTGAATCCCGAGCATCTCTTGAGTTACTGCATTCATGTTAGACACTGGATAGGAGATGTCAAATCCCGTAAACATCTCTGACGCCGTTCCACTCATATTGCTTATTGTTGATTTAACTTACATAAGATCTTTTAGTTCTGACTCGAGTGTTTTGTCTTTTCAATTCGCTCGGGTCAGTCTGAGCATTTCAGGATTCGAAGGCTTTATTTCTGGAAGACGAAGACGAAGAGTGTATTACTATTATCTATTATATTATTCCACTACACTATTGTATTCTGCTGCATTATTAATATTCTCTGGTATGTGTAACTCTGATATATATGGTATAAGTATAATCAAATGTTTTGTAAAACAGCTTCATGAACTGTTTATTTGATTATTATATTTTATCGTTCCGCTGCAAGATTCTATTTTGTTTTTTTCCCTTTCGCTATTTTCTTATTTACCCCATAACAATCCGCCCTTCTGTACGATTTAAGTCTGACATGTGTGGTTTATCGTTGATTCAAACCATACAAAAAGGCGGGATGTTACATATATGGCATGCTCCTACTATTTCTGCCATTACTATGATAGCATACTAAACTTATACATCCACCATTCACTTAATATTTTTAATATTGTTTACTTATTTCATATGCTACAACTAATTTACAGAGGAGAGTTCTTTGATTAAATATCTTGAACTCAAAGAAATAAATGTTATAGAAAACAATTTTCTATATGAAAATACATTTCGGAATAAAAATCTTATTTCATATTCCAATATTAAGTATATGTTATTATTACAATTCTTGTTTCTAATGTTTCTCTATGAAGTAGAAGTGACTATTCATTCTCTTCATTCCAACTTTACCTTAAATTACATCTATTGTTAGACATTCGTTTTTCCTTTAAATGGTCAAACTATTCAAAAGAAAACCTTACTGCAATATCATAACAAACCTTTTACAAAAGCGCATTTGATTATTCTTAACATTTAAGACATCAAATATGTTGCACTTTATGTAAACCGTTCAAGATGACATTTCAACGATCTAGTTCTTAGATGTTTAGTTTATGGTCTTTTGTTACATTTACACAATATGATCCTTTTGAAATCATTCAAGTTGAATACATGACCTTAAAATACTGTTTATTGGCTTACTTTGAATGAACTAACTTCATCGAATCCATAAACTATGACTGTTCACTATATAACATTTATATGTCAAAGTACATGGATCAAATATCCATAGTCTTCCATTGCATTTAGAGTTCAGAAAGTCATAAAATGCAATATACGGTCTAAACCAAATAAACATATGAGTGACTAACTTACGAATGTATTAAGTAGTTGAAATTGGTCTAGGTATAGAAATATTATATAACATGCAATTAGAATTATTAGTAAGTACATATTATATTTCAATTTGTCAACTTTCAATTCAATTTGTTTATATATGTTAATTGACGAACATTTTATCAATCATATTAA
Source organism: Allium cepa (assembly GCA_030765085.1). Lineage (NCBI taxonomy): Eukaryota > Viridiplantae > Streptophyta > Magnoliopsida > Asparagales > Amaryllidaceae > Allium > Allium cepa. The sequence goes on along the minus strand of CM060930.1, from coordinate 51,763,207 downwards.
ATGCACAAATTTATCATTGTAGATAATTATAATATTATATAGCATATTTTCTTACAAATTAGAATTGTTAAATGTTACCATTTCATTTTTCTAATAAGGCTCCCACTAGTCTTTTGTATTTCTCCAAACCCTAAGATGAATCATAGAAGTCTTACAACTTTACTAATGGGTGTTTGGACTCGTTTGTTTTGGTACTCTGATCTTGAGTTTTGCTCAACAAAACATAGCCCCACAAACGATGGATATCCCCTTATCGGTTGTATTATATACAACTCCTAACCCATTTTTTCTTGTTCTAATCTCATTTCGACCATGAGTTTGCTCAACAAATCAAAACAGATTACTCACTCATACCTACCATGTCGTGATGACCTAAGTATAGTATTTATACCTTGAGTTTACTCAACAAATACATATAGTTATCTTACCTTATTTGTTCAATATGTTAATAATACTATGCATAACATCTCTAGCTTGAGTTTGCTCAACAACTAAGGAGTATGTACATAATTTATTAATATATATATGGTAGAGGACAACATTATATTGAAGATTCATAAGCTTCAATATATATATTGAGTGATATCGACTTATAGAATAATATATTTCTTATGAAATACCCTAGCGATTCAAGTGTTAGACACATCAAAAATCATGGTATATGTACCTTTACATGTTTATTTATTTCTCAAGTCTATTTGGGTTTCTTTAATGTTCCACATTTTGTTTATACACATATCATATAAGTTTTATTGTTATATAAATTTTATATTTCATATTACTTATATGATAGTCTTACGTATAGTATATCATTAATTAAATCTTATCTAATTAATTTTAATCAATTAACTCTTTAATTAATTTTAAATAAATATTCCAAGATGACTTTTATATTGGACATATCTACTATTACATTTATAGTGTATACTACAACCTTTATAGTGTAACACACATATATCATATATATGTGTATTTTATTTAATTAATTAACCTTTAATTAATTTATTCAATTAATTTTTTTATTAAAATTTATTAATTTCAAAATTTATCTTGTATACACACACGTATACTTATGTTATCTTAAACATTTTAAAATAACATAACATATATCAACCTGTGCAGTTAAAGCGCTCGATGGATTCAAAGTGGCAGAGGTGCGAAAAGTCATAGCGGGGATATAAGGAGGATATAGCGTGATATAGCGGGTGTGTGACGACCCGAAATTTTTAACAATTTAAATTGGAATAATTAATTGATTTTAAATATTTAAAGGTTAATTTTAACTTGAATTCCAAATATTAATATTTACTTGATAATTAAGTTATTAGATTTAATAAACTGAAAATTGGGTAAAATGTTGAATCTGGAGTTTTAAGCCTGTTAAAAATAATTTGAAGGCTTATAAAATTTATAATGATGATACTAAAGATAATAGAATGGTTGAAATTTAATTTAAAGGTAATTTGTTCAGTTTTAATAATATATCGTTTAAATTGACGCATAGAATAACCTTCCGAGGCACAGTCTTGGATTTCAACGAAACCAGTTCCATTGGATCCGTAATAGTTAGTTACTATCGGATTTCAATTTTTGTAGCAATCAGAGTTGTCGTTTGACCCTGGCACCTCAAAACGCTTAGAATTATTTTAAGCGATTTAATTTAAAATTGATCGTTTACTTCTGTAACTCGCGCATATGATCAAATTAGCTTTCGAAACACGTTCCATTGTGTTCGAAACGCGGATGAAATCTTATAATCGCCTGGTGGCATGTCTGATTAGGAGTTCGAAATTTCACGGTATGCAACACGAGATATCTTCAATATTCAATTATATAATAAACAAGCGTATGTAGGAAGCTAACCCCAATCGTTACCTTATCCCTGTCCCCCTCTCTATTCTCAATGTAGAATCGAACGCATAAAAAAAACAAATGAAAGCAATGGCCGATCGAAAAAGATAATAATACGAATCGAAGAAAAAAAGATTCGTGGCAGCCATTGTTCAGCTCAACTCGAGCACGGCTAAGGAAGAGGCAATGCGGTGGAGGGGGGTGGTTCGCGATCTAGGGTTAGGACTTGATCGGTTGTGGAGGGTCGCGAGCGTGAGTGAGATGATGGAAGGCGAGATGGTTGGAGGGCGAAGCTATGTAGGGTTTGTTGCTCTCAAAAATGGAGGCGCGGCGTGTATGCAAGCTGTAGGGGATGTGCACGGCGTTTAAGGAGCAGGGCCGAAGTCAAGATTGAGGGGCTTGCGGCTTTGGGACAGCGACGCGAGCGTGATTGGGTGGATTGGGACGGGGTTCATGAGTTCATGGTGAGGGTTAGTCGCAATGATCGCGAAGGGGATTTTAGGCAAGCCGATGCCGAGAGGACAGAGATCTGGCGATTAGGTATATCTTTTGCAAATTTAAAATTTAAGTATGAATGTAAATATATTCAACTCGAAAATAAGGGTGACTCAATGTTTGTTTTTTTTCCAGCAAGTATATAAGTTTTCGGAAAATATAAAAGTTTATTTAAAATCAGTTTTTAAAACTTATATAGAATATTTTTATGCAGCTCGTAAATTTATTGATTTATTATTCTAATTAACAGTAAAGTTTTTATAAATAAAATAAAATAAATATGGATGTTTTGAACTTACCATTAATTGAGGATAATGCATTATGGTGACGAATTTGTTAAGTAACACATTTAATTATTTCAGTCACTAAGCAATTTATTAAAGGAAAGTTCAAATTTAAATTTATTGAATGGAAAATTAATTGTTTGGTTAATTTAAATATTAATAAATTGTATGATGTTTTTTCAAGGTTTAAAATCATGGAAACAAGCCAGTTTGGGAGGGTTTTCAAATGGCAGAATTTAAGGTGACTAAATCTCACTCTGTTGGATTTTCTATTTAAATTTAAATGGTTAAATTTAATTAATTGGTTGAATGATTAAATTGATTGGATGTGCACTGATGATGATGTGACTTTGGTTTTGGTTGATTCTCGATTTAATTGTGGTTTCACTCGAAGTATTAGGGTTTTTAATTATTTTTAAACTTAAATCACAAATAAGAAATGTTTTCATTTTAAAGTTAATAAGGGCTTAATGATTTGTGATTCATCAAATTAGTAGCGTAATTAAGATGGATAATTAATTAGTTCAATTAATTAGTGATTTGGGTTAATTAATTAAGTAATTAAGGGTTTGAATTAATTAATTAATTAAGTTGTAAGTTAATTAATTAAATGTAAGTAATTCAGAATAATCATTCGATGGTTTGATAAGTAATTACTTAATGTAATCAATAAAATATAATTACTTTGTGTAATTAATCAAGAGATTAATTAAGAGGATTAATTAAGGAGAAATTGATTTATTTAATGAAGTAAATAAAAAGATAGATAATTACAGGATGAGATAAATCAAGAATGATTAATATTTGCGGTTTAATTAATGATTTATTATTTAATGTAATTAATTTAGATTAGGATAAATTGAAATATGATTGGAAATCATTAATTTATATAATTAATGATATAATTAAAGGTTGATTAATTAAGATTAATTAATCAATAATAAGTGACTTATGAGAAGTTAATTAATATAAGTAGTTAAGGATTAATGTAATTAAAATAGTTAATTAATTCATGAAGTAATTAAGATTACTTATTGTTTTTAGTTAAGGATAACTAATATTGTGAAGTTAATTAAAGTTGATTACTTCAATGTAATTGAAGGATAATTAATCCGGGGTGATTAATTAAGATGAATAATAAAGGGATGATTGATTAATTGATTTGAAATTAATTAATGTTAAATGAAGAAATCTAAGTGGTTGAGGTTAGTAATTCTATCAGGATTTATTAAATTAAATTTGTATGTGATCAAGCTTTGCTTATGGACGATTGAATGGTATTGGATGCTTTGAATGAGTTGATATCTCTGTTATGAAATGTTGTGTATTTCATTTGGATAACTTGGATTAGAATGACATGAGACTCAAAGAGACCGGGGTCAGGTATTAGAAGATACCCGAAACCACTTCCAATTTTTATAGATTGATATATGAAATCTATAGGCTGGAATGAAGTGATTTAAAGGAATTCGATTATTTAAATCTAAATTCTGGTACTTATAAAATGAATGTGTGTGTAACAACCCGCATATTTATCGATTTTTATATTTAAATATTTTATTTAAATATTTTATCGTTAATCGGATTTTGGTCCGAAGCTACTTTTTGCAAATGGTCAAATTAGGACTCGAGACCACTTCCATTGAGTTCGAAACATCGTTTGCAATCTTCTAAGTATAAACATTGATATGTTTGGGGTTAGTGGAATTTCACCACTTTTTCACTCGAGCCTTTGGTTTGGACTTTTAGCCCATTAGGCCCAAGTTCCACCCCCTTCTTCTTCATTGCTTCATTTCATTTCCTAACACTAAAGCTTCAACAAAAATGGTGAATGGAATGAGAAATTAAAACTCCAAAGTCTTTGTTTTATTGCAACTCCAACATTCAACTCCAAATTCAGGAAGAAGACATCGGATTCAATCTTGTGGTTGCTTCTCCATTTGCCTTCAAGCTTTGTTCTTCATTTTCATTGAGTTTTGGAGCAAAGGTGAGATTTTTATCTCACAAATCTAGTCTATATCTATCTTGGACTGTTGGGAATGATTCCCTATCACTTTAGCATGCATATTTGCTTTTGGTTTGGTTTGGATTGGCGAAAAACTCCGATTTTTGGTGTTTGGGTGAAATTTCTGCATTTAGGTCGTTCTGGCCGTTTTTAGCTCGCTCGGAATTAGGTCGTGTGGACCTTCGGTCGTAGGTCGCGTACGAGTTAACCCCTAGGTCGTTCTGGCCATTTTCGTGTTTTTGGAGTTAGGTCGCTCAGGACCTTAGGTCGTAGGTCGTATGGCCGTTAGGTCGCTCTGCTTTGGCTCTGGCCATTTTTGCTCACTCGCAGTTAGGTCGCTCACGACCTAGGACTTAGGTCGCTCGCGAGTTAGTACCATAGGTCGCTGGGCCATCTAAATGCTTGTTCGGTGTTAGGTCATAGGTCGTATGGACCTTAGGTCGTAGGTCGCTCGCTCTCTCTCACTTCGCTAGGTCGCTAGCTCGTAGCTCGCAGCTCGCGTTTGAGCTTAGGTCGTAGGTCGTGGGTAGGTGGGTCGTAGGTCGCTCGCCTATATCCTCTGGCCATTTCATCCCTAGGTCGTTTGACCTCTAGGTCGCGGGTACCATTAGGTCGCTCGGCCTTGTTTAGTGCTAGGTCGCTGGACCATTTAGGTCGTTCGACCCTTAGGTCGCGGGTTTTTAGGTCGTTAGGTCGTTAGGCCGTTAACCCACTAGGTCGCATGACCTATAACTTGTTAGGTCGCTCGACCGTTTACTCCATTAGGTCGCCCAACCCTACTACAAGTATTAGGTCGTATGACCTTGTTCCACTAAGTCGCTCGACCCTTAGGTCGTAACACATTAGGTCGCACGCCTTTCACACCATTAAGTCGCGAGTTCAGTTAGGTCGCATGACCATAGGGTTGCTCCAGTTAGGTCGCTTGACTCCTTAGACCCCTAGGTCGCAACCATTAGGTCGCTCGACCCTATTCCCCTTAGGTCGTTAGACCTCATTTTGTCTTCACTAAGTCGTACCGTTTTGGACGGGGCGCTGCCCCGCACCCCGCCGGGGGCGCTGCCCCCTGGACCCCCGCGACCTGACCGGGCAGGTCGAACCCCGTAAGCGGTGGCGTTGCCCCCGCACCCCCACCTTGGGGGGTTGCCACCCCCCCTGGACCCCCCCTCCGTAGGGGATCTTATCTGAAAAATATTGAGCTGATTTCCTTGGATTTTATTCGCATCTCCGTATGCGATCTTTGTGACTGATTGTTTCTACACTTGCTTATGTGTTTTGTCACTTTATAATATAAAGGTTTCAATACTAGTAGTAAATATCAAAACTCTTTTAACAAACAATTTCAACTCTATTTCTAATAATAAAGCTCTTTTCTTAAACCGTTTTCCAATCTATTAGTATATACAAGCCTTTACCTCACTCGGATGAGAAATCTAATTAAACGACTTAGTAAAACAAGTGGTATGAAACATTTGCGTTCACTTCGTCGGTTAATTCTTGGACTTGTTCGATTGAACCTCTTGTGACAATTTTATTAGTGAAGATTTACAGTTTGTTCGTAAATATTTAAGTTAAGCAAGTGGTTATGGGACATGAAGCTAAACTTCTATATTTACTAGCTTAGTGTAATTGACACTTCTCGTTGATCTTGATGATCGCTTTATGAATTAGACTAGCAATTGCGCGATGTCTCTTTCATTGCAAGGTTAGGCTAGACACCACTTGTGTGATTCCACTCACACATACCTTTTTGCTTTTTGGTTAGCCTTGACCTCATTCGGGTGACTCAGACTCATCCATATGGGGTAGCTCCCCATGGTCTTCGGACCGTCATGTGATAGGCCTCTTTCCCTTTTTATGATTTCTGGATTTCTTGTGTTGATTTCTGAAATTTATCTCTTTGACTTGTCATGAGTACAAGTTTAGGGTATGATGCCCTCTTTGGATCTTTGAGAAGATTCTTGTGATATTGATTTATCTCTTATCGGTTGATCTCCTGTTGATCATTATTTGCATACTTATAGTAGTATGTCAGTATGGATATTTTATGTTTATGCCATATCTTTTATTTTATATCATGTCATCTGATATTTATAGCTAGACTGATCCGTTTATTATTTTCTTATAAATAATACTCGGGTCAGACCGAGATGTTACAGGTGCTACTGCTTGACTCCTCCCCCAGTGATTCCCTACTCAGACTTTTGGCTACTTGTTTAGATTAGCAGCTTTTGTTGTTTACACTTGAGATATAGACTCATAGTTGTATTCTTTTGTATAGCACGCGTTGCTATTCTTTTGTATTATCGTGGATCTTCTTAGACCACTACTCTGATGTACACTTTTATGTGATATGGATATCTGTGATTGATTCGCATGTTATGCTTACTTCTATATTTGTTTCCGAAGATTATTTTATAGCCACCGTGTGATAAGGAATTACATGGATGGTCGCTCCTCAACAGCCTTATTCTCCGTGCTAGTTGACAGCACTACACCGTAGTGTTCTTGGCTAGCGTGGGTATAGAGGTGGGGCGTCACAGTGTGGTATAAGTGATGTTTATAATAAATTATGACTTTGTAAATCGATACGAGTTACCCCGGGTTTTAAATAAGTTGTATGCTTTGTATTCCATGTTGGATGGTTTTACTCACGCTGGTTTCCAGCCTGACCCGGGTGTTACTTTGGTGTAATGCTCGGGCCATACATAGTATTAAAGATTTTCAGGTAAGGGCGTTCTAGAGCTCAGGAGTCGAGCTGGATGGCAAGATTGTATGGAGTGCTTCCGTTGTATTATATTGTTGTGTATCTGTGACATGATAATTGAGTATATTCAATGTCTGTATATATGTGTAACTCTGATGTATTAAAATGTAAATCGTTGGGTATAATAATCTTTTGTAAACTGTTATTATTTATTATTATATGTTATCCGCTGTGAATGTGAGATGTTCGTGTTTTCTGATCTTCTTCTTCTTCTTCTATCTCTTTCTTCTTTTTTATAACTATCTGGAATTTTTGGAATTGAAAATTTCGGGTCGTTACAGTTGGTATCAGAGCTGAAAGGTTAAGCGAGAATCTTGGCTCTGGTGGGGATTACTCGTTAAATAGAGTCCGTAGTACTCTAGGATGAGTTGAGTGTGTGTGTATATATATGAGAGCGTACTTGTTATTTTCATATATAAAGGTTTTAAATGATTTTATATAAAAGTATATTTTGATATATAAAGCAGTATTTCCCTCTAATAAATATTAGGATGATTGGTTGTTAAATTATTGAAATTAAATTAAGAACTAATATAAAATACAACCAAACTGAAATTTTGAATTGGAATTAAATTAAGTGGTAACAGAAATACAACCAAATTAAAATTAAATTGATTGAAATGAAATTCTAGAATTTGAGCTCAGAAATTAAATTGTTTAAAAACTTTAAATAAAGGTAAGTTTGAAATGGATTCAAACTAAAATTTAATCTTGAATTTATATAAGTAGGAATAATGTAAATAGGAATTGGTATCTAGATATGATTACCTTGGGTATTATCATAAATAGTTATTGTGTTTAATAATGATATATTTGTTATTAAGTAAGCCAAATCAAGTAAATTTATAAGATGAGTATAACTTCTAAATTAAAGTAGGTTTTAAAATTGTGAAGTTTCAAAACCTAAGTCTAGAAAACAATTAATTGTTTCAAAGAGTTAAAGAAAATAACAAATAATATAATTCAGACTATCTTGAATATAGTCTTATTTTAAAACAAGAAATGTTTGGAAGATTTTTGAGGAATTTGTATTGAAATTAAAAGCAAGGGTGGTTTAAAATTTAAAGGTAGCCTGGTGTGTAAAGGAAATAAATATGAAATAAACTCTAAGGTTGAGTTTTGAATTATCCTTGGAATGTGATGTGAAACCCAAAGTGAAGCAAGTTTTAAACTTGAGTGGAAAGGTTATTAATCTGAAGGTTTAAAATTTGAATGGGAATTTGGATTAAATTCAACCAGAAATTGAAAATGAAATTCTAGAATTAGAACTCAGAAATTAAATTGTTTAAAAACTTTAAATAAAGGATAATTTGGTTTAAAAAGTCAAACCAACCTTTGAAAATTTCGAATCTATATAATTCGAGATGGTTTAAAATTGAGATTGAAATTGAAGTGGGAATTGATATTAGTCTAAATTGATTGGAATAATTTGAAATTATAATTAAAGTTGAACAGGTTTATAATCAAATGGAATTTGATTTAAATTGGGAAAGAAATCAAGATTGATTCAACTTGAATTGGGATTAAATAAATTTCAATAGAAATTGAGGTTATTCAAGTTAGAATTGAGTCAATTTAAATGGAAGTGGAAATTTAAATTGAATGGATAGGGAAGTGAGCAGTTTTGACTCTGGATTATTTTCAATATAAATTGTTTTAATATAAACTTATTTTTCCAAGCTATTAAATATATACAACCTTTCTTTTTAAAGCCAAATTATTATATATTTGTTTTACAATTATTTTTGGAACTATTAACCATTGTTCAACTGTTTTATAAACTAATTACTATTTTTCAACTATTTTACAAATTAATTACTATTTTACAACTATTTTGTAATTATATAAAATTTCTGAGACTATTTAACTATTTTCCAACTATTTTACAATTATTTAACTATTTTACAGCTATTTTGCAAACTAATAATTATTTTTCAACTACTTATCTATTTTTTGAAATTTTCAAGCTATTTTCTAAATATAAACTAGTCGGAGTTCAAACTGTTATTGATTAAATACCCAATTGAGATAAGAATTGAAGTGATAATCCAAATGGGGATTAAGGCAAATGTGAATAAGTGAATAAGGTTCAAAGTGAGGATGAATAGAAAGGGAATTGATTTGGCTAATAATAAATGAAAATAAATACGTAGGATGTACGTATATTATTCTATTCGCATAGTGATTTGATCCAGAATCGAGCACAGAATTTTGAGATAGCTTATCGATCCGAGTCGAGATTTTTCACTCGATTTTCGACGGCGAACCTGGATATGGATTGTTGATTGGTTTTGGATATTCTCTATCATAGTTATAGCTATGCAAGCAGAATGACGGTTTCTGATCAAAAAACCAAATCTAAGTCCGCATTAGGAAGTCGGGTGGATGATACTAGTTCGGAGGTGAAATTGTGTGATCGAGTGAGCGATCAGATTGGTATAGCGTATGGATGATATGTGTACATCGTACGGATTTGAATTGAATTGATATTGAAAAGAGTAATCAAATTTGAATATTTGATTTTGAATAAACAAAGTTATATATCTTTGTTATAAAGATAAAACTCCTCTTGTTGTATCAATTGATGGAAGTAAAAGGATTTTGAAAGTGTTTGAAGTATAAAAGGAATTTTATACAAGTTTGAAGTGATCCATAGTTTTTTAAAAAGAAATACATATATCTATATATATATATATATATATATATATATCTGTGTGTGTGTGTGTGAAGGATCTTATGAGGATTTTGGAAAAAGGTTTTGGGAACCTTTGGATATGGAAAGGCTTTCGATTTTTGGGTAAAATCAATATTGAAATTTGGAAAGCCCAGTTTGAGAATTATCGATTTTGGGATAATCGATTTAATGTAAAGAAGCTTTGTATGAAATCATACTAGGTGTATGATCTGAAAGATACTATATGTGTATACTATAAAGTGTTTTGATGATGGCTCTAGGGAAAAAGGCACTCCCTTGAAATGAACTTCTCAGGAGTGCCACGGGGTGGTGCTGCCTTGAACCCCGGGGAGGGGGGGAGGGGGGGGGGAGGGGGGGTTTCTAAAGTTGATCGTGTGAGGAGTCCGGACAAAACTAGTTCCTGAGGATTATGAGTAGTGTGTACCATGTCGAAAGTCGTGTGTGCCGCTGAGAGCCAACGGTCTACGTTTGATTTTATATCGGAAGACTGCGACCTATGGTAACATAGCGAAAGTCGTGTGTACTGCTGATAGCCAACATTCTACGTTTGATTTTATATAGGTAGACTGCGACCTATGTAGGAGTGAAGAAGTTTCATTTTGACAGCGAAAATCGTGTGTGCCGCTGAGAGCCAACAGTTACATGGACTTTTGCTGCGATGGCAATGTAACCCTAGAATGTGACTGCGATCTGTTATGGGTTCCATGGCGTAATCGAGGGGCGCGGAGTGCCTACATCTACATGGACTTTGGCTGCGATGGCAACGTAACCCAGGATGCAACTACGACCATGGATGGGGGTGATGATTTCCAGAGCATTCTCACCAAAGATATTCTCTCTATTTTCAAAAATGTTTTCTATATTTTTAATAAAATTATTTCCTAAAGTATTTTCGCTGGGTGTTGAAAATGGGTTTGCCAAGTACTTATAGATCTTCAGTCCTACGCCTCATCAACGTATGACCAAATTTCTGTGAGAACAAGGAAAGTCTGGTGAGACATCGGGTTATAAGAAATATTTTTTTAAAGAGCTATTTTAATAGTATTATGTGAATTTAAAAGCATTTTTAAAATTTTAAAATAGAAGTGTTGGAATTTTGGAAAATAAAGGGAAATCCAAACTGGAATTATGAAAAAAAAAATTGAATTCAGGAAAATTTAATGAAATGATTTTTTGTAATAAAATCGAATATTGATTTAAAAGTTGGAAGTTAGTCAATTAGCTAAATAATTATTTGATAGAGTTTGTTAGTAAATGGATTATAAATTAATAATGGAGTTTGGAAATGTATTCGAATTGTGAATAGAATTCGACTTGGATTCGATAATGAAATGAATAAGAAGAGATGTTGTAAAAAAATAAAAATAAAATAAAGTTTGATCGAAATAGTGATGATTTGAATTACAAATAAAATTCAAGTGTGATTTGAATAATATTTAATGAAATTTGCAAGTAAATTAGATATAAGGGAAGTGTTGTCGAATGAAATAAAAGGGGTGTTATAATAGAAATGATTTGAGTTGCAAACAAAACCCAGGTAGGTAGAAATAAATTGAAAAGCCTTGTAATTAGTTTAATGAGTCGTGAATGAATTGAATTTGGGAATTTAATTTATAATAACTAATCAAATAAATTTGTCGATTGAAATGAGATTTGATTGAAATAGAATCAAGTTAAGGTGAAAGAGAAAATTATTTGCAAATGATGTGAGCATAAGTTATGAAGTTGGAATAATTTAAAGAAAGTAAATTAACTTAAGTTTAAAATTAATAGAAGTTTGGCTTCGAAGAAAAGTGAAAGATCATAAAAGTCTGGGTTAAATTAATTTGGAAATGGTTATTAATTTATAAGTATTGAATGTGCCAAGCTTAATAAAATGTTTTGAATGAATCCAATGCGGAGATGTAATGAAATGCATTGAATGGCTGGTGAATAAATTAGAAATGAAATGGAATTAAATACAGAATGAGTTGAAATTAACTTAAAGTAGTTATAAACTAAAATGGATACTCTATTAAGCAAATATCGCCGAATTTACATAAAAATAGTTGTCGTTTGACATAAAACAAAAGAAATTAAAATTATACAAGTTGATAGAGATTAAATAAACTGATCTTAGGATCAATTGAATTGAATATGAGCTTGATTGGATTAAAAATAAATCGAATGTGAGAAATTGAGTTGAAAACCATTAATATTGAATGAAATGGCATACGAATTGGTTGAAAGCAATTGAATTAGCTTTAAAATTTTATAAATCGCTTATGGGAAGCGTTTGGTGCTTGTTGCTTATGAAATGCATGTGTTAGCTATTGAAAGTAAGCGAAATGCTAATAAATTCTCTATATATGGCACTTACATAGTTAAATTGAGTAAGTACAGGTACCTGAAGGCCGTTTGGCTGGTTTTGGTTGCACTAATTGCTAAAATAACATGCTGCTTGCTTAAAATGCTAAATAAAGGCACGCCTACGCAATAAAAATAGGAAATATGAACTGTTTTTGCTTTTTCCGACCATGTGGGTCGATGTATATATATTTATATCTCTTGTCAAATTGCAAAAGCTCCCCCGTACAAAGGGGACTCTGCAAAAATTTTCTGAAAATTTTGGGAGTTAGAAAATTTTTGGAAAATTTTCTGTTAACAACAAAACGATTTCAAAGTTGAAACTGAAATAAATTAATGAATGAAACTAATTTAAAATAATGATATGAATCAGTTATAAATGGAAGATAAAATTCAATATTCAGAATTGAAGACAAATTGAAATCATATGGAAATGGAAAATCTAATTTGAAATAGATACGAAACCTATGTAAGGAAATGTATAAAATGATTTGAAAAGTTATGATTGGATATTAGGGCTAAGTAGGATATGCAGGTATTATAAAGGGAAAAGAAAATTGGATTTGATTTCAGAAGATAATGTGAATTGCCCGATAAAAAGGTATGTATTTAAATTTCTGTATGAAATTGGATTGGGTTTTTGATCTAGCCACTTGGCTTTTGTTTTCTTTTGAAATTTGGGAGCCCGTAGAGGCATTTTGTAGTTGTACCAAGCTAGCAGCGCAAAGGAGACGCTGGCAAAATTTCTCAAAAATTTAGAGAGTTAGAAATTTTTTGAGAAAGTTGTGATAATTTAAATTTGAATTTTTAAGTTTAAATTTGAATAAGTGGAGTAAATAATGTTGTTGGAAACTATAGAAGGTTTTGGGAAATTGGTTGAGGTGATAGTGGGTCTTTAATAAAAGATAGTTGGCAGGATGTTGAGTTGCGGGTTTGGGTAAAAGTAAACGGATAGTGGACCATTCTTCCTAACTAGTAATTTCGGGGACGAAATTCTTTTGAGGGGGAGGAATGTGACGACCCGGAATTTTTAACAATTTAAATTGGAATAATTAATTGATTTTAAATATTTAACGGTTAATGTTAACTTGAATTCCAAATATTAATATTTACTTGATAATTAAGTTATTAGATTTAATAAACCGAAAATTGGGTAAAATGATGAATCTGGAGTTTTAAGCCTGTTAAAAATAATTTGAAGGCTTATAAAATTTATAATGATGACACTGAAGATAATAAAATGGTTGAAATTTAATTTAAAGGTAATTTGTTTAGTTTTAATAATATATCATTTAAATTGACATTTAGAATAGCCTTTCGAGGCACAGTGTCGGATTTCAACGAAACCAGTTTTATTGGATCCGTAATAGTTAGTTATCATCGGATTTCAATTTTCGTAGCAATCGGAGTTGTCATTTGACCTTGGCAGCTTAAAACGCTTAGAATTATTTTAATCAGTTTAATTTAAAATTGAACGTTTACTTCCGTAACTCGCGCATATGATCGAATTAGCTTTCGAAACACGTTCCATTATGTTCGGAACGCGGATAAAATCTTATAATCGCCTGGCGGCATGTCTGATTAGGAGTTCGAAATTTCACGGTATGCAACATGAGATATTTTCAATATTCAATTATATAATAAACAAGCGTACGTAGGAAGCCATCCCCAATCGTTATCTTATCCCCGTCCCCCTCTCTATTCTCAAAGCAGAATCGAACGCATAAAAAAAAACAAATGAAAGCAATGGCCGATCGGAAAAAATAATAATACGAATCAAAGAAAAAAGATTCATGGCAAACATTGTTCAGCTCAACTCGAGCACGACGAAGGAAGAGGCGATGTGGAGGGGGGGTGGTTTGCGATCTAGAGTTGGGTCGCGATCGGTTGTGGAGGGTCATGAGCGTGAGTGAGATGATGGAAGGCGAGATGGTTGGAGGGCGAAGCTATGTAGGGTTTTTTGCTCTCAAAAATGGAGGCGCGGCGTGTGTGCGACCTGTAGGGGGCGTGCGCGGCGTTTAAGGAGCAGGGCCGAAGTCGAGATTGAGGGGCTCGCGGCTTTGGGCGGCGACGCGAACGCTACTGGGTGGATTGCGACGCGGTTCGTGAGTTCATGGTGAGGGTTAGTCGTGATGGTCGCGAAGGGAATTTCAGGCAAGTCGAGGCCGAGAGGACAGAGATCTGGCGATTAGGTATATCTTTTGCAAATTTAAAATTTAAGTATGAATGTAAATATATTCAACTCGAAAATAAGGGTGACTCAATGTCTGTTTTTCTTTCAGTAAGTATATAAGTTTTCGAAAAATATAAAAGTATATATAAAATCAGTTTTTAAAACTTATACAGAATATTTTTATGCAGCTTGTAAATTTATTGATTTATTATTCCAATAAACAGTAAAGTTTTATAAATAAAATAAAATAAATATGCATATTTTGAACTTACTGTTAATTGAGGATAATGCGTTATGGTGATGAATTTGTTAAGTAACGCATTTAATTATTTCAGTCACTAAGCAATTTATTAAAGGAAAGTTCAAATTTAAATTTATTGAATGGAAAATTAATTGTTTGGTTAATTTAAATATTAATAAATTGTATGATGTTTATTCAAGGTTTAAAATCATGGAAACAAGCCTGTTTGGGAGGGTTTTCAAACGGCAGAATTTAAGGTGAGTAAATCTCACTCTTTTGGATGTTTATTTAAATTTAAATGGTTAAATTTAAATAATTGGTTAAATGATTAAATTGATTGGATGTGCAGTGATGATGATGTGACTTTGGTTTTGGTTGATTCTCGAGTTAACTGTGGTTTGACTCGAAGTATTGGGGTTTTAAATTGATTTTAAACTTAAATCACAAATAAGAAATGTTTTTTAAAGTTAATAAGGGCTTAATGATTTGTGATTCATCAAATTAGTAGGGTAATTAAGATGGATAATTAATTAATTCAATTAATTAGTGATTTGGGTTAATTAATTTAGTAATTAAGGGTTTGAATTAATTAATTACTTAAGTTTTAAGTTAATTAATTAAATGTATGTAATTCAGAATAATCATTGGTTGGTTTGATAAGTAATTACTTAATGTAATTAATAAAATATAATTACTTTGTGTAATTAATCAAGAGATTAATTAAGATGATTAATTAGGGAAAAAATGATTTATTTAATGAAGTAAATAAAATGGTAGATAATTACAGGATGAGATAAATCAAGAATGATTAATATTTGTGGTTTAATTAATGATTAATTATTTAATGTAATTAACTTAGATTAGGATAAATTGAAATATGATTGGAAATCATTAATTTATATAATTAATGATATAATTAAAGGTTGATTAATTAAGAATAATTAATCAATAATAAGTGACTTATGAGAAGTTAATTAATATAAGTAGTTAAGGATTAATGTAATTAAAATAGTTAATTAATTCATGAAGTAATTAAGATTACTTATTGTTTTTAGTTAAGGATAATTAATATTGTGAAGTTAATTAAAGTTGATTACTTGAATGTAATTGAAGGATAATTAATCCAGGGTGATTAATTAAGATGAATAATGAAGGGATGATTGATTAATTGATTTGAAATTAATTAATGTTAAATGAAGAAATCTAAGTGGTTGAGGTTAGTAATTCAATCAGGATTTATTAAATTAAATTTGTATGTGATTAAGCTTTGCTTATGGACAATTGAATGGTATTGGATGATTTGAATGAGTTGATATCTCTGATATGAAATGTTGTGTATTTCATTTGGATAACTTGGATTAGAATGACATGAGACTCGAAGAGACCGGGGTCGGGTATTAAAAGATACCCGAAACCACTTCGAATTTTTATAGATTGATATGTGAAACCTGTAGGCTGGAATGAAGTGATTTAAAGGAATTCGATTATTTAAATATAAATTTTGGTACTTATAAAATGAATGCATGGAATAAGTGATGTCTATAATAAATTGTGACTTTGTAAATTGATACGAGTTACCTCGGGTTTTAAATAAGTTGTATGCTTTGTATTCCATGTTGGATGGGTTTACTCACGCTGGTTTCCAACTTGACCCGGGTGTTACTTTGGTGTAATGCTCGGGTCAGACCAAGTATTACAAATTTTCAGGTAAGGGCGTTCTGGAGCTCAGGAGTCGAGCTGGATGGCAAGAACGTGTGGAGTGCTTCCGCTGTATTATATTGCTGTGTATCTGTGACATGAGAATTGAGTATATTTAATGTATGTATATTTATGTAACTCTGATGTATTAAAATGTAAATCGTTAGGTATAATAATCTTTTGTAAATTGTTATTATTTATTATTATATTTTATCCGCTGCGAATGTGAGATGTTGGTGGTTTCTGATCTTCTTCTTCTTCTATCTCTTTCTCCTTTTCCATAACTATCTGGAATTTTCAGAATCGAAAATTTCGGGTCGTTACAGGATGATTCTAAAATAGCATATGAAACCCATACTTGATGTTTTTACAAATATATAAATGGTAATTAAATGAAAATTTATCATTTAATTTAATTATGATTAATACATGAATAATTTTAAATAAAAACATGTGCAAATATGCTTTAAATAAACGTAAAACTGTTATATAACATAATTGAATTTAGTAGAATAATAGAGTATTTTCATTATATTGAAAATTAAATTAAATAAATTAATTTTATAATTTTTATAATGTATAAATGTCACTTTTCAATTCATTTTTTTAAAGAAGATATTGTGGAAATAGCAGAATATAGCGGGAATAACCGGATACGGCAGAAATAGCGGGGCTTAAAGCGAAAAAGCTATATTTAGGGCTATATGGAAAAATCGTAGCGGTAAAAATCCGCTACGTGATATAGCAGAGTTATAGCGGGGTAATAGCGGGGCATTAACTACAGAGGTATCAACATATGTAATACATGCATATATGCATTAACTAATTAACATATTTAATTAACTTATTTTAATAACCTTATTAATTAATTTAAAATTTAAAATTATTATATAAATATTTTTAAACATTTTGAAAATATCATTATCCTTTCAAACATTTTGAAAACTTATGTATTATTATAATTTTTATAATGAACATGTTTTATTTTAAATTTAACTATTAAATTTAAAAACTTTAATATTAGTTTTCAAAACGATTTTGAAAATTAGCCAAAGGCCTAAATTAAGTTAGGCCATTTCTATTAGGAGCAACCTTTGGGCTCAATTAACCTTTTGGGCTAGCCTGTTAACAAGGTAGGACAGGGTATTTGATTACCCAATTCCAATCCTAGACATTATCTTTTTAGACACCGTACTAAGTGGGAAAGCTTAATTAGTTAGCCCTAATATGACTAATTTAGACCGCATAGGCTATTGGGCTCTGATACCATTGTTGGAACTGGACTAGTCCGTAGTGAAAGTTATGGGTGAATTTTAAAATTTCACCCTATTGGATCTTTTATTTGGCCTATGAAGTCTAATTGAATTAGAATATTTCTAAATTTCATTTAAATAAAATCATTTATTTTATTTAAATTCAAATTTATTAAGATATGAAATTAATTTTATTTGATTTAGTTTATGCATAAATGTGCCATATACATATATGTGTGAATGCATGTGTAACATAATAATCCGTGAAAGGTATAATATGTCCATATGTAGATGTTGGATTTTACGTCGCAATAGATTTTGTATGTCATGTATGTTGTCCAAATATGTGCATGTATATGTGTTACAATACACACACACACATATATAAATATATTATACATAATATAAGAACATAAAACCTTTATATATAGATAAGTATAATAGAATGAGAGAGAATAATTATTAAAAATTATTTATAACTCAAAATTAACTTAGTTTTGCAAACATAATAATTGTAGTATTTTAATTTGTATATATTATGAATTAAATGATGTTTTCATCCATAAATAATTAACATAAAATAATGTATTGATGAAACTTTTAATTTTACAATTTTCGAAAATTTAGGATCATAAAATAGAGCTTAGGAAAAACCTGGATATTTTTCAAAGTTGAAATATTATTTTAAAAACAAATACATTGATTTCGACAATATTTATTTAATACAAAATAATATATTAATAAAAATTCAAATTCTAAAATTCAAAAATTCTAGGATAATGAATGAAAGGTTGCACAAAATTTTGAAGAAATTTTCAATTAAATTATTATTTTTAATAAATCACAAATATTTTTTCTAAAATAATATTAATTATTAAAAATAATAAACTTCACTGAAATTCCTAAATTTTTTCTATATGTTTCTAAAATGATATAATATTGTTTTAAATATAATTTTTTTAATGCAATAATTATTTTATATATAATAAACAATTCATAAATTCAATAAATATTAATTTAAAAATATGAATATATGTATGATAACTAATTTTTGAATTTGTAAATTCATATCATATATGAATAAGTGTACTAAATTTTTTAAATTACATACATATATATATATATATGTCTTATATATGCATATATGCTATTATGAGAGAGAAATATACACTTATATATATGTATATATGAATTTATTAATAAATATATAAAACAATTGTTAATGACAAAAATTGATTTTATATAGTAAACAACATTTGTCTATACATAAATCAAATAGTATAATAAACAAATTATGCACATAACCAAACTGATTTGTGACAACCACATCTACTTATAAAATCCCACCTAACTAAACGTATAGTAGCAATTTATTTAAATAGATATGAAATTGCTCATTATAGGATCATAAAATATAATTTAATTACTATAATATGAAATGATGCCTTTGGATCCATGTCTAAGCAATGACTTCCCTTCCTATCACAGTTCTTGATTCATCAGATTGCAAGTCTGGAATCAACGACCTTTAACTATCGAATAGTATTATTTTAAATTGAAATATATTTAAGACGTTTGGAGTGAATTTAGGGCTATGTTTTAACCAGTGAATTTAGGGTTAGTTATTATATGTGTGTGTGTATATATATATATATTTATAGGGTTGTATTAGAGAGAAACGAGGAAAACCTTTTTACCCATTCTCACTTGATCTCAGCCCATTATCTCCAAGCCAATTCCCAATGTTTTATCCACCCCTAGACCTTCCAAACCGAAATTTTACTACCCTAATGATGGGCCTTACCCATCTAAGCCTAAGCCTAAGCCAAAATACTATGTAATTAAATCTAAATTAATTGCTTGTCGATATTGTATACCGATGATATATTTATAACTGTTATAAATATATATAGCATTATTTATTTCTCAAATCATATTCAAATTTTATAATTAATATTTCATAAATATTAGTTAATTTAGTTAATTATAAAAATTACAAAAACTAACTAAATCGTTTGGTCTTAAGGGAATTTATTATTTTGGCTGTGTAATTCTTGGGTGTAAATTTGGTCAGCGATTAATATCGAACTATTCTAATGTTAATATTTACTCATCACTTTGTAGGTGGTGTGACATTATGACCAAATTTATCGCTTACTCATTTTCGATAAAATCCAATTTTAGTTTAGCGTTACCCGGTTGTAACATTTGTTTACACCAATTCTCTTCATCAAAACTATATCACTTTGGACTTATGGAATTTGGTAATGGTCAAAACCTCATCCACATTCAACTTTATAGTCTAAATACAAAGTCCTTGGTTCAATAATAACAATCATTATTAACTGAAATGCTCTAGCCAGAAACTTTGACTTTGAGTTGACTTGAGTTGACTGTGATATTGACCGCATATAACTAAGGAGACGAATCCTCTCTTTAATAGTGCTTCACTTCCAATACTTCCACTCGACCCAACTATAGTTACTCGGTGGACGCCATGCCATGATTTGGCTATAATCAAAGTGGAGCTTTCATATTGAAGATCCACAGTATTCTCAAGTCGGGAGAACTTTGTAAATCTGTCACATCGATATTTTCTGTTTGACCTAATTTATAATAACCAACTGAAAACTATCGAGTGAGTCGTTCCATAGTTATCCAATAACTGCTAGTTTGTTACCCCTAGTTACCCCACAGTGGTCATGAGTAATACACTGCCCAACATTTGAAGAGCGTTACGTACTCCTGTCTCAATGGATACATCGATATCCAGTTTTGCTGCATCTTGACTAGGAACATTTAAAATGGTATATTTATTTCGTTGGGATAAATTACTCATGGTTACAACACTTTGTAACTACTATCAAAAAATATATACCATTTATGGATTTTTCTATTAAATATACTTTTAATTAAGTTAGTTGATTAATATAATCACATTACATCAAGTATATAATAGGAAGAAAATACATTTTATTTTGAACAAGATTGGTCAACGAGTTAGATATATGTAACAAATTACATAATTACCCCTAACTCTATCAGTTTCATACATAAAAAAGGAGGTTATGGAAGGATAGTTATCAAATTATACTTAGCAACACCAAAAATTATAGACATTTAATTTATAATAATTCATGGTAATAGTGAAATGAATCAAAATTAGTAATCAGACTTCACAAACATAATTGAAAAGCATGCATCATTCTCCATAATAACATGTAGTAAATAAATAAACTAAAATCTCACAAAATCCCGTAAAATCCCAATATTTTTCAAATGATTAAAAAAATTAAACGATTTGCAGATCCCTTAGTGGATTAATTCAGACCAACATGAAAGTAATATATATGCAAATAAAAGATATAAAATGATGGGCACGACAAAAGTAGCTATCTAATTATAAACAAAGTAGCTAGAAATAAAAAGGAAAGAATGACCAATTCTAGACTAAAGTGATTGGGATATAAGAGATCAAATATATTGATTTTTTTAAATATAATAGAGTAAATGTCATTGTTATTGTGAAGTAAGATTGGAGATTAAATAAAGTGAAAGGAAATGAAGTGACAATTAGTGGTATATAAATTATTAAGTGAAATCAATATAGGGATGAATGTTTGAACGAGAAGAAGGAGATGAAATGGTATTTCTCTGGTGAGTGGTGTAGGAATTAAAAATAGGAAAACACAAGCCAATTTGTGCTTATAGAAAATTTTTGAAGATTTAAAAATTTGATTTTTGCTTAAAAATTTGTTCAATTATTTTTTATCAAGTAACTTCAATTTTTTTTACAATTATAAATTTTAATAGAATTTCAGAATTTTTTTTGAATACTGCAACTTAGCTTGTGGGTTTATCCTTATTAAAATTATTTCTGGTTGCACATAAATTATCATATGAATTTATTTCTACAGTAATAATAATTATAAGAGCAAACATGATACAAAATCTGAATCAAAGACAAACTTAATCCTTAATATTGTATCTTCAATCAAATTACTTTTGTTATTCCATTCATTTGAACTTAATACCTCGTTGTTTCTACAGAGATCGAATGATGCACTATGCTTAACAAGTTCGAGTAAAAGTTGATATAATGATTGATCGAAATGAATTAGAGAAGAAAACAGGTAAGACAACATTCTTAACAACAGACTACCTTAATTAATATACCTGATGCCACATCACAAAGTAACGAAACAAGCTACAAATGAATTATAAAAGCATCATTTACGCAATCTTAAGAATTTTCGCTCTCAACAAGTTATTTAAGTTTCAAATTCAAACAGATGGAATGTTTTATCTTTAGTTTTAGTTTGTGATCGGATAGTTGAAACATTTTATATTTATTAATACTTTTTGTGATTTTCTCGATATGTTTTTACTTAAGATTTATAAATTACAAATTTCAATTTATCTGCAACTATTTTTTGCAAATTTTATTTGTTGCTCATTTTTTCTTGCAAAAATATGAACGGGTCCAACAAGTTTGAAGCCCAACATCAATGTTTATAGGGTACATATCAATCAATATACCTTCTGACTCAATACACATCGTAATGCACAAAAGGTCGATCTCCCTATCATCATTATCTAGAGCCTTTCCCTCCATGCTCTTTAGATTATTTGAAAGCTTCAAGCCTCGCAGGCAGCATCTCCCAAACTGTTACATCGCGACCGAGCCACAACATGATTATTTCACCGTTTATAGGTCATGTTCACCTCCTCTTCTTTTTTCGACTAGATCCTTTGCTAGCCAACTTCCAGGTCTACCCTACTTAGTCATGACTTGCCGGTATTCTAACGAAAGCTACTTGCCTTCCTTGCAAAATGAAGCGGTGACCACGTACTTTTTCTCAAACACAAGTACTCCAATGACAGTATTCGTCTGATGAAAACGCCATTATGCTGTAATGACTCTTTGTACTTCACTACCTACCCAACAAAAGAACCAATGTGCAACAAACACTCCCTATTCCATATTGTCCTTCTAACACGAGCATGCCATGATGTAGCCTACGAACTAGCATTCATCTGAGCCATTCTCTTAATGCAAAATTCGAGCTAGCCATCATCTAAACCATATATTGCAATCAACAGCCATGAGAAAATTTAGTGCTCAAGGCATCAATCAAAGCGCATCAATATTTGATCCCTACAAATATAAATCAGAGATCCCATGCACTACTACAAGGATTGACTTTCTACTTTCTAGAGACAAATTTGATAGTTTTAATCTCTTGTAATTGCCACTAGAGTTCACCTGTAACCAAGGATCTAAAGTAATAAGAGCATCAACCATAGTGGCCATAGATGTTGGCTAAGATCGAACCACTCTACATTGTGTGTCATTTACTTTAATTGAACTATCCATTATCCTTGTAGTTATTTCTCATTTTATATTTTAGACCACGCTTTGAGAAATAATTTTTTAATAAGATCCACTGTAATCATTGCTTTGAGGTTAGTGTAAATCTAGTAAACATGACCATATGACATTTAGCTTTAACGGCAATGAAGATTCTAATAAGAGTAATGAGTTGTGTTTGAAATTCGAGTTTTATGATTGTTCATGAATCTTATTATTCAAAGTTTGGTAATGTAGTTGAGTTGATTTTGATATATGTAATTGAATCTTTATTTGTGAGTTTATGTTGTGGTGGCTTAATAAAGGTGGAATCATCAAAAATGATTATTTTTTGTAAATTTCATATCATATTTTCATAGTGTATGGAGTGTGGGATATTCTAAAAGATTCTTATTTTATCATATTCTATGCTCTATCTTTGCTTTGTCGGGGATGTGCTTTATAGTCAAATTGAGAAAGCTTTATTAATATATTGAATTTTAATTTTTGGCTCTTAATACTTCCTTATACTACTTCCTCATTTTCTAAGTTCAGAATGCAATACAGAAGAAAACTGCAATGAATTAATAAAACAAGAAAAAGTGTGTAATGCACTTTTTGCATTTTCATACTAGGATGAAATTCAACAAAAGGATTTGCAAATAATAGTGCTAATGCCATAAACAGCCTATAAATGGTTAAAGCTTCCATAAAAGATTGACTAATCAATAAGATACCTCTTATTTTTCCTTAGGTGTGCATAATAAGATCGATTTCTCAATTTTTTTTCGTTAAATATATTATAACATAATCATGCATCATCGATTATGGTTTGTTAGACTTAAAAAGCATGTGAATAACTTGGGTATATTTAATTGCAAGTGGTCTAATAACTAGCATTATAACAATAGCACTGTTACCAAAGGTAGAATAATTGTTTTTGTAACACCAATGTTTAGACTCGTCACTTAGTTCACACATCTTACAACATATAACCATTATGTTTTACAATAAAGTTGGTGCTTCTTGCATTTGTGCCTTTATGTATACTACCTTTAAACAAAAAAGTCAGCTTTGTTTCTCAAATATGAATTTAGGTGCTAAGCTTTGAAAGCCTTTAAAGTGGTTATAATGTCAACTATGGATATACTTGGAAGTTTTGTCCTTTATTGAAGCTTGTCGATTGCAATTTGGTCCAAATGGCCATTGATGCCCAATTTGAGCTTTTACAAGTTCTCAATTTATAAATGAGATCGACAAAAGGAAGATTCAAGAAAAAACCCTTCGTGTGTGAGCATAGTCTCCAATTTATAATAGTTCTTGATCGTTGAATGTTTAACATGTTTCCAAAATTTGACCAGTTTGATTTATTCTTCATGGATATTTAACTTGTGACATTTTAAATGGTCGAGGTCTTTTACGTGAACGATGATGTGCCACGCTGTTGACTGACACGTGTCACTTTAGGATGGCTTAGCATATTTAAATCATTGGGATGATGACACATTTCTGGTATTATATCTCTGTTGGCTAGCTTCGTAATTCTGATAGCTATAAGTCCAAGCCTCCTTTGGCTTATCCCTATATTTCTCCATCAACATTGCTTCTTTTGGTATCTTAACTCTTCATATCTCCTTAAACATTGCTTTCATCATGTCTTTGCTAGATTAACTCTTTGTGTTTTCATTGACATATCTTTGATAGTCTTAAACCATTTTCGGTTAGCTTCATTTTGTTTCTTCGTTGCCTAAAACTCAATCTTTCCACTAGCTCCTCGAATTCATATTTCCATTAGCATTAATTAAAATCTTTGTAAGCCATAATTATATCCTTCTATTAGCATTCATGCATATTTCCATTAGCATCTAAATTGTATCTTCCTTTACTATTAAAGTTGTACTTCCATTAACATTGTTCCTATATCTCTGTAAGCACTGGTATCATTACTTTGTTAGATTCTAAAGCCCTTTTTTTAGCATTCAATCCATGTTCTATATCTCTACTAGCATTGTACTTTCCTCTTTTATTAGTTTCTCATTTTGTATTTTCATTAGCAATCATCTTGTCTCCATTAGCCTTTAAACCATATCTCGATTAGCCTACGTCCTTGCATTTTAATAACATTGTTTTCATCCCTTCAACATCATTATATCCATATCTTGTTTGATTTACCCATGATTAGGATAAACTTATTGTTATGCTTCTCAAATATTCCCTTATGGCATCATAGCATTTGTCTAAAGAAAATCCTTTTTCTGCTTTATGAATTGTCTAAAGAAAAACCTTTTTCTGCTTTATGAGATTTATAAACATTATTGAACCATTTTGGTGCTTTCATTGAGAAATACCACCAACTTTCTAACAGCTTAATTACCAATCTCAATGTTCAACCTAAAGCAATGAGTCTTATTCTAAGCATGACAAAAACAACGAAGAATAATGCTTAGAAATAAATTGTGGTTCAGTTAAAAATCCTTGAAGAGAATGCAACTCCTACTTTCAACATGTAAACTTCATTACCTATGACAACCATGAATGTAAGTAAAGCATTAATAAAATGTAGAAACAACTTGATATAATGCACAAGATGATTGAAATGATTGTATCTCCAAGGGTGTAACAACCTGCCTTTTTGATCCTCCAAAGTCGACACTAATACATCCACAGTATTCATGTGCCGAACATCCAAGTGCTAGAAAGACGAGTTATTGGGGTGAAAGAAAAGATATAACAGAAACTCAAAATGTGACGAGTAATATATAATATACCAATGATCTTTTCAAAAAGAAAACCTTTTATGCACAGACAAATCAGAGTCTTAATATATCATCAGCTTAGACCATTATAACAAGTCGTCCTTACAAATGCTAATAAATATAACATGAACGAAAAGCGTAAGATAAAATACTGGAATATATCTTGGAGGATATAGCTTCTCTCCTGCACCTTCAAGTGTCCAGCTAAATCTGGAAAATATGCTCAGGCTGACACAAGCATTATAAGAACAATAACGTCCGGATCGGTTTGGTAAAACCAACGTGAGAAACACAATCAGCTAGATTGCTTAATGTTTTTAAAACCTTTCAAAATAAAGGTATTTCGTAAGACTACGCTGCACATAAACAAGAATGGGTTTTTATCTTACGATAACCAAACCATTTTATAGAAAATCTTTTGATATTATTATAATGTCTAGGGGTTGAAAATAAATATTAATCATATTCGAAATTATTACATTAATTAAGTTCCAACATAATAAGTATACAACTAAATCCGTAGGGGGACGTATTGGAGATTGAATTTCCATCGATGACTGGGCTAATGGGGTATCGACCATCATAGTACACCTCTAGACAAAATGTACCAAGGTCAACAACAACTTCATGCACCTCTGCTACACAGAGCTGGCTGCCCATTTAATGCAACCGGATTACATCATTCCCTAGGTACCAAGGCTTAAAAAGCAATGTGCACCAGCTATGGCCCCTGTTGGAACTAGGCCAGCCCATAGAGGAAGATATGAGTGAATTTCAAAAAAAAAGTACCATATTGAATCAATTGGGCCTATGAAGTCTAAAGGTATATTAGATCCAATCTAATAAAACTTCAAATAAAATCTTATTTTATTTTTGAGGAGAACGGATGTGTAGCATGATACTACACAACGAATTAAAAAAATATATATAAAAATAAGTAGTTCGATCAACAGGCCTGATCGATGGCAAATACAAAAGCAACGTAATTAGAGTTAAGGTTACAAACAGCATGCCAGCATGTAAGTACAGACCAAGAAGTTTCTAATATACATAATTAGTCATAGCTTATCCAGAAAAGAAAAACTGTTGTAGAGAGTGATCCCAAAACGTTGAAAGAAAAAGCAATCAAACCCTCAGTTGAAACCAGGGTGACCAGTCGGCGCAGCTGATGATGCACTGCCTACCGGTTCAATCGATAGGGACCGTGCTGATGGAAGACGAAATCTGAAGGGGGCCGAGGAGGAAGAGCCTGTCCAATAAGCAAAGCTATTAGAAATTTTATTGCATATGCTAAACCGCGAGTTGGTGGGTTTGTTGAAAACGAAGGCATTTCTCTCTTTCCAAATGACCCAGCTAAAGATGGCTAGAAGGATGTCAAGATGATGGTTTGGTGCACAATATTGCCAATGATCAAAAAAATCTGTGATTGTGTGTGTTTGCCCTAGATTGTGTATGCCAACCGAAACGCATATGTAGTAAGAAATGTCGCATTCGAAGAAAAGGTGACGGATTGATTTTGCTTCAGTGTTACATAAGGCACAATTTTGGTCAGATGTGATGTTTAAGCGAGTGAGGCGATCTTTGGTATTGATGCAGCCATGGATGAGACACCATTAAAAGAATTTGATTCGAGGAGGGATGCGGCATTTCCAGACACGAGCAAAGGAGAACAGTCTACCAGGGTGGTTTAGGAAAGATAAGCATTGTGATATAGAGAAGCCTTTTGAGGGAGATAGAGCCCATGTATGGTGATCCACCGATGAAGGGTTAAGGGTTACTGATTGCAGCAGGCTGAGGGCGGCAAGGAGTTCTGAGAAGGTGTCATCGACGAAGAGGGTTGGGGGACAAAAGCTGGGTAAGCCAAGGTTGACATCTTCAGCCACTGTCAAGAGGGGGAGGTTGGTGTAGGAGAAGAGGGATAGGAAGGAACAATTTAGTGGGGAGAGGCTGTGCCAGGAGTCATACTAGAAAAGGAAGTTAGACCCATTACCTAGGTTCACATGAAGTAGGGGTTTAATGCGGTCCACTGATGCTAGAACACCAGATCAAAAGGGGGAGGGCTTGAAGTATGGAGCGAAATGGAGAGCACAGAATGGGTCAGCATTGTAGTGGGATGCTAGGATCCAGTCTTTCCAGATGAACTGACCCAGCGAGAGGAGATGCCAGAGCTATTTTGCTAGAAGCGCTTGATTGGAAGTAATCAGATTGGTGATACCTAGTCCGCCGTGGTCCTCGTGCATGCATGTAATTTTCCAGTTAACAAGGCATTTGGGTTTCCCCACATTCCAGAGGAAGGAGCGTCTAATAGCATCAATTTTTTTGGATACCCAGCTGGGAATTTTGTGGAACGAGAGCCAGTAGAAAGGGAGCACCGAGAGTACAACTTTAACCAAGACCAGCCTTCTCGAAGTCGATAGAGTGTATGCTTTCCAGCCTGTAAGTCTTGATTCAATTTTGGATATAAGGGGGTCCAATCAGATCGATGAAGCTTGGTGGGGCGCGGGGGATGCCTAGATAGGATATTAGAAACGTGTCAATGCAGCAGTTGAGGGAGGAGGAGATGGAGGGACCGAGATGCTCAATGTTTCCAAGCATGATGACAGAACTCTTATTAAAATTAATTGATAGGCCTGAGATGAGATCAAAAGTGTTAAGGAAGACTTTTAGGCTATGGATGTGTTCAGGAGAAGGGGAGACGAAGAGGACGGTGTCATCTGCGAGCTGGAGGTTGGAAATCATTAGGTTAGGGTAAGAGTCAGGGTTAGGGTTAGGGGGACAAATACCAACTAAGTAGTTGTCAGCTATCGCCAGTTTGATCATGCGGTTAAAAACATCCGCCACTAGGATGAAGATAAGCGGAGAGAGAGAGTCGCCCTGCCTGAGACGCCGAGCTGATTTGGTGAGCCCTCCAGATGAGCTGCCGATCTAGATCGAGGAAAGGCTCAAATTTAGGATGCATTTGATCCAGTTGCACCATGTAGGTGGAAATCCTCTGTGCATTAGGAGCTCAATAATAAAATTCTAATTAACTGAATCAAAGGCCTTGGAAAAATCTAGTTTTAGAAGGACCCTTGGGATGCTGTTTGAATGACAGAAGGAGATTACTTCTTGCATTGCCGCACCGCAGCCCAGGATGTTCCTACCCTGGATGAAGGCAGATTGTTCTGCTCCAACTAGCGATTCCATATGGTTTTGGAGGCGATTGGCAAGGACTTTGGTAATCAGTTTAAAAGTGGTGTTCAGAAGGCTAATGGGTCGGAAGGCTGATAGGGAGTTGGCTCCAACGGATTTAGGCAGGAGGATAATATTGGCGTAGTTAAGGCGAGCTATGGCCATAGGTTTGGAACAGAATTCGACACACATGTCTAGGATATCTCCCTTGACAACCCCCTAGAAGTGCTTGAAGAAAAACGGGCCAAAACCATCTGGCCCCGGAGATTTGTTGTCGTCCATATCTTTGAGGGCGGCCAGGATCTCTAATTCTGTGAAGGGGAGTCTATTGGGATGGGCGAAGGGTTGGGATAGAGTAGGTTCCAATCTAAGAGGCGGAGGGGAGGAGAGGGTTTGCCGAAGATTGAGTGATAATAATCAGTAAAGAGGTTCGAAATTTCAATGGGGTCGGATATTGGATTGTTGTTATGCACAATTTCTGGGATGAAAAGGGACATGCGGCGGCCATTGGCTAATTTGTGAAAATAGGATGTGTTTTTGTCGCCATCTTTCAGCCACTTGGCTTTTGACCGTTGTTTCCATCCAATCTCTTCT
The DNA here is from genome assembly GCA_030765085.1 of Allium cepa. Classification (NCBI taxonomy): domain Eukaryota; kingdom Viridiplantae; phylum Streptophyta; class Magnoliopsida; order Asparagales; family Amaryllidaceae; genus Allium; species Allium cepa. The sequence continues at coordinate 51,733,531 of CM060930.1, read as the reverse complement.
TGCTTCATAAGTCTTTCAAGCTCAGCCGCTAAGTTCAAAAGGTTGAGGGAGTCACTGTTGTCTAGGGGGAGAGATTCTTCCTGGATGTTTAGGGCTAGGATTTCATTTTGAATGGCGGCAATGCGTCTACGGAGAGAGCCCCTGATAGATTTCGCCCAAGGCTTGAGGAGTTTTCTTAAGGATCTGAGTTTGCCTACTACACGTTCAGTGGCAGAGGAGGACCTGATGGGCTGGTCCTATGCCAATTTGATAAAATCTTCGAATGCTAGTTCTAGAAGCCAGAGCCATTCAAATCTGAATGGTCTCTTGGAGGTGGGAAGGGTGCCTGAGTCGAGACAAAGGGGACAGTGATTAGATAGTGGCAAGGCCAAGATTGGAGAGAGGATGGACATCCTCCTAGGCAGGATTGAAGAGGAAGCGATCGAGCTTAGCGAGGGAAGGAAATTGACGCTTATTGGTCCAGGTAAAATGACGATTATTGATTGGAGGTTCGATAAGAGAACAGGAGTTGATGAATGCATTGAAATCTTCCGAGTCAAGTGAAATATTTCCCGAGTTTCTTTAGTCTGAATATCTGATTGTATTAAAATCTCCACCAATTACCCAGGGACCGTATATAGATGACGCAAATTCCAAGCAGCCCGACCAAAGTTCCAACCTTTCTTGCACTGTATGTGGGCCATATATGTTTGAGAAAAAGTAAATCGTGTCGGACTGCACGAGTTTGAGTGCTACATGGAGGACAGAGGGATGGGATATGATTTGTCAAAAGGACCATACACATTCATTCCACATGGTGACTAAACCCCCTGGAGCCAATAGAGTTGGAGTGCGCACAGCGTGTGAGATTAGAACCACCTAATTGTCTAATTTCAGAAGGAGTTGGATCGGACAATAACTTCTAAGCTTTTTATTTAAAATTGGTTAAAAAGAAGTTTAAAATTAAATGTATACTATATCGAATACATCTAACAATAACTTCTAAGAGTTAATTTAGGGAAGGAAACCTTTCGTTTTTTTCGCTAAAATAAGTACTTACCTGAGAGCATAAATTGTATTACATGGAAAGAGAAATCTTTCGTTCTCTCTCTTTACTTGAATTGATCGATTCATTAAATGTCATTAACTAGCAATTATTCATGCCTTGAATGTAACTATGTCCAAGTGTATTCTACTGTAAATTATATAAGTGCAACATATCAGATTGTGTACAAAGATATGTTTCCTTCTAATGTATATTTATTATCTATAGTTTTATTTAAAATACAAACACACACACACAATAGACTTATACAAATAAATGTGTTAAAATTAAGTTTCACTATTTTATAAGTTTAAAATTGAAGACAGTTATTTTGAACCTAGTTTCAACAATAAAAGGGTTTAAGATTGAAAAATTATGATTTTACATAAAAGTCCATCTTATGAATCTTAAGTCAAATTAACATACTTTTAACAAGAAAAATTATGAACACCCCAAAGTAGAGTTTAAAGTATAAGTGATATCTTCGAAACCCCCTTCCGAACAGATGAAGGCTGTTAACAAGAAAACTTTTCAACACCCCAAAGTCAAAATTAAAGTGAAGTTAACTCTTTCGAAACCTTCTTTAAAAAAAATGAAAGTAGTCAACACTTCTTAATCAAGTTAAGATGCTTATAATAAATTTTATTCTCTTCACTTTTCCTTTCGTGTTGATTATTGTGGTTGAAATTCCTTCTTATTAAGCCTTATGATTTTGATTAAACACTGAAAATCTCTCTTATATGGCCTTTCGATTCAGTTAACCTGCTTTAGCACTCTGTCGAAACCGCCTTTCAAATTAGTTGGATAGGCCCTAAGGTTGACTTTAAACAGTTAAGGATGTGGATTGGATTGATTGGTTTTGACTTCTTTAGAAACTAACCTTTCGTCAACCTAAGAGTAGAGGTTAAGGCTCTAAGAGTATGGCTTAAACAAAGGGTTCTGACTCACTCTTAAAGGTGACCTCTCAACCTAGTTGATACAAGAAGATTATAAACTGAATCCAGCAAAACTATCAAATCCACAAAATATCCATAATCCTGCTTCCATTAACTTAAGTAATACAAACTGGCAAAATTCCCAATCTAATTTCAAAAATAGGGTTTACAACTTTTACAAAATACAAGAATGGAGTGAAAGAATTCAGATCCCCTCAAATAGGACCCCTAGGGTCTTATTTATAGGCGTTGGTTGATCCCCATTTGCATTAGTACTTTTAACTTAGTCGAAGGGGGGTGTGAAGACTTTCGTCACCGTTGGATTCAGGATGCCTTCCTAATTCCGCCTTTGAATGAAACTGAGGTGCTTTCGACTCCATCAAAAGGTATAGAAGTGCTCTTCACCTAGCTGTTAATGTGCTATGTAAGTTGACAAGGGAAATGGCTTTCCACACTGTCGAAATTTGTACTTTGTTGGCTTCGAATGAGTTAAAGTGCTGTAGAAGATACAATTCGAAAGTTTCTTCTTTGATCAGTGCAGAATCCCATCTTGTAGTGCTTGAGGAAGTCATATTAAACTTGTGTAATTTTTCCCTTACAGGTGTACATGGTTTCAACCAATTCGAAATGCTAATATACGCTTTCGGAAGGGTTGCTTTGGCCAAACGTTATTCTGGTGAAGGTAAATGAAGACAAAACCATTCGTTTCGAATGGCTTGGCACGCATGCGAAAAACCTGTTATCCATTGCCTTCGAAAGGTACCTTTAACATATTCGTAACTCCTTTATGCATGCGAAAGCTATTGCTTTGAAAGCGGTTCATTGAAACGAAACGGTAGCTTGGTCACCTTGCAACATCTTCGAAAGCTCATTGCCTATCTAACATTTTACTGAAGCATCCCTTCAACTTTTTTGAAAGACTTTGTGATTGTTGTTTCTCTTTATAAATCCTTCCTTTGCATTCTTTAAGGCTTCGATCAAGTCAGAGTGGTTTTTGATGATAACAACGACCATGACGAAGGTGTCTTTTTAATGCTTAGGAGGCCCCTTTCTAACCTTGATGAAAGCGTTGTTTAATGCTTACAGAGATTATCCTAACGCCTTCGGAACCTCACTGATGCTACTGCTCCTTCTTTCATAATTTTATTCATAAGAAGATTTTATGGATAACATTCAACCCCCTTAGTATGTAAGAAGCTTTTGTTCTTTAGGACAAAAATTCCAAGAGTTTCTTTCTTTGTTTTCCTGCAAAACAGATAATAACTTCTAGTAGGATTATTACTTTGTTATGAGACCTTAATGGGTAACTTTAAACTCTGAAGCTAAAGTACAGGATACTATTTTCTAATAATTTTGGGTAAAGCATTCAGATAAATACATAACCAAATCCCTTTTTATTACTAATATTTGTTATGTGGAACAATATCACCTAGTTATCAGATTTTGGCTTAAGTAAATGAACCACTCAAGAAAGCTATTATGCACTCTAAATCTCCCTTCCTCGGTTTATGTTTTCTTCGGCCATTTGGTATTATTTTCTTACTTTAGGTGCCCTTGTGTCTTCGCTATAATTTTATTTTCATCCCTCATCCTCTAATGGAAGCCTGTTTGATGTGTTCAAAACTCAAATCCAGAACTTTAATAGGAAATCCACATTTCATTATGAAATTCTAATCATAAATTCATAAAATCATAGGTTCAATAGAAAATAACCATAAAAACTCAATAAGGAATCCAAAAATATGAAATCCTTGAATAATTATAAAAATCAATAAGGAAATTTTGAATTCACAAAACCAAGTGCTCTATAAGAAATCATCACGAAAGTCCAATGAAGAAACCAAGAATATGAAACCCACGTATCAACATAAAATTAAATAAGGAAATTTCTTGTGAAACCAGAAGTTCACTAAGAAAACTTCATGAAAATCCAATGTGGAAACCAAGCATTTGAAATCCGCAAATCATAATAAGGGTCAATAAGAAAATTTTGAATTCACGAAACCCAATATGAAATCCTTATGAAAAGAAACAAGAAATAGAAAGTTCGTAAAATCAAGGCTTAGTCAAAAACTTCTCAGAATCTTATCTGTCAAATAGACTATTTCAAAATTTTATTCTATACAAGTACAAGGTTAGAAAACTGTCTAGTAATGGTATTTAGGTAGTCCTAAGCAAAAGATCCTTAACCCTATTTGGCCCTATCCTATAGTTCTACCTAAAACATTATGCTAGAGATTTATTTAAAACTCACGCCTCAAAATGGAAGTAGGGATTCTCATTATTCAAAGAAAAGTATCCTATTAATAGATGAGTAGTTCCTAAAGTGCCTATAAATTAGCGGTATTGTTATTATATTGGAGCCAAGTAGTTCTGTAAAGCCATATAATCATTTGGAATAGTAGTTCCATAATACCAGTAAGCCATTCGAAATAATAGTTCCGTAAGACCAGTCAACCGTTCAACAGATAGTTTTGTTCAGCTGTTTAGCTTTTTAGCCATTCAACCGTTCAACAAGTAGTTCCATTCAGTTGGCTGGTCGTTCAGAAGTGCAAGCTCCGTTTGACTAGTCGGTCTTTCAGCTGTGCAAGTTTCGTACTATTGCTTGGCCGTTTAGCAGTGCAATGGTCAAAACAACTTATTAACATATATATAATCTATAGACTCTCCTATCCTAAGGGTCATCTTATTTCTAAGGATTCAGGAGCAGTTTACTTAATTTTTTCTTTGAATGAAGTCGCTTTCATCCTTATAGTAAAAATTTGTTATCTATTCCATTCCTTCAGTTTCTGTACAGGTCTTAATTTTTCATTTCAAACCATGAGTCTTTTTATCCATTTTCGTGTCTCATGTTTCCTTTTAGGATGCAAGTTTCATAACTCTTTGCTCTAGGAGCTACTTTTTGGGAATCATATGTTTTGAAGGATGCTAACTGATACTTTGTCCTTTTTTATTATGGTCTTGGATGTCTTATTCATTTTTGTCTATAGAGTAGGACATCTTCATCCTTTTTCTGTTTGTATTCCTTTCTCGGCCTTTATTTTTGTTTTGGATGGTGGACAGTCTTATTCCTCTGACCCCTTGTTCCCGTAGGCCTTGACTTTTATTTTGAGTTGAGGAGATCTTTATCCTTTTTCGTCTGTTTGGTGCCCTCTCTGGGTTTTCCTTGAGTCTAAGGTATATAGTTTATGCTAGATTGACCTTCCTCTAAAAGGTTGCTAGTAGGTGCTAGACCTGACTCTCCTTCTAAGAGATGAACTGGACATTTGATGTTTTGATCCTCCCTCCAAGAGGTGCTTCTAAAGAAAGCTTGTTAGAGGTTTTGACCCTCCTTCTATGAGGTGCCTTTGGCAAGGGCTTTTCTAGAGGATTTAACCTTTCCTTTAGGAGGCGCCTTCGGTAAAGGCCAAAAAGAGTTTTTCTCATAGTGGAAACACGAATCTCAAACAAAAAACTAGGAGGTCGTGATTCATGAACCAATAATCTTTTAACCAAGAATAAGCTCTCTGTTCAGAGATTTTTTCAGCAAACTTTTCAATGCTTTAAAAGCTTTCCTTGAGAAAATATGAACATGCTTTTTCGTATTGATATCTTTTAGAAAATTGTGAAGATGTTGATGTCTAACCATGAGTGGTCAAAATCCCTTTTGAGCATTTACTAATGCTAAATAATATTTTTGAAAGATTGTAACGTCCCGCCTTTTTGAACGATTTAAACAGACACACGTGCCAATTCAAACCATACGTAAGGGCGGATTGTTATGGGATAAATAAGAAAACAGAGAAAGAAACAGAATCTCACAGCGGATGGATAAAATATAATAATCAAATATACAGTTCATAAATCTGTTTACAAAAACCTTTGATTTATTTATACAATACATATCAGAGTACACATACCATATAACAATGCAGCGGAACAATATGAGTGTAGTGAAACCATATTATCTATAGTAATAATAATAAAATCTTCGTCTTCTTCCTCCGGAAATAAAATCTTCAATCCTGAAACGCTCGGACTGACCCGAGCGAATTGAAAAGACAAAACACTCGAGTCAGAACTAAAAGATCTTATGTAAGTTAAATTAACAGAAATAAATATGAGTGCAGTAACTCAAGAGATGCTCGGGATTTACATCTCCTAAGGATCCGTTAAACTATTTACTATATAGTATATTGCGCTATTATAATAGTGTCTATTTGTAAAATAAACTTACTTTTAAATAGCGTTAAGGCTTTACATTTTCCACCTTAACACAGTTATATATTCCCATAGTCTATACAGTACCGTAATCTCCCCCATACTGGGCGTCGTCAGAGGGCACTCCATAGGTATGGTACAAAACCAAAATCGTATAAGGCACGCTAGGGTAGGTGACACGGCACAACTAGGCAAAGCCAGGGTAGATATACCAATTACGCTTCCGGGCCGATGGAAACGCGCAGCGCGCAGCTGCCGCCCACCTCGAACAAACTCCCCACATCAAAGAAATCGAAAGTGAAGGTGGCCACCGAAAAATCCAAAGTCAGAGTAGAGTATCGAAGGGAAGTGTCCGATCAGAGGTGCTACCTCATTAACCCGTCAATCGCTCCTGTTTTAGCCACCTTATGCCAACTCACGGGAGTTGGGTCCACGTATTTACCTTACAGGAAACGCCGCCACCAACCTACTTCATTCTGGAATCTCCACCGCGTACACGGTTAGTCAAAGTGGTTTTCGGTATCGACAGAGAGTATGTCCATATCCGATCCCGGTCTCTTTGCCAACCAATCGTTATTATAACACCGCGGTCATTTAAAATAATTATACTTTAAAGCCGGAATAAAATATCCATTTCAAAACCATGTAAATATGATATCATTTCCTTTTAAAACCCGAATTAATACGATATCATTTTATTCTAATATATATACTTTCCAAAATCATAGGGTTTTCAAAGTAAATATTTAGAGGTCAAAACTCTTGAATATAAAATTTCAAATTATACTACCTTGAAAATCATAACTTTGAAACAAGTTTCCATCTCTTAAATGGTCAAATATTAGATTACTTTTATAAAACAAAATAACTTCTTTACATTTCACAAATCAATTCCAAATATCGATTTAAACTTCCAAATACCATTTTAATTCTTATGTTTAAAAGCTTTAAATATTTCACCATTTCAAAAACAATTCATTTGACAAACCCATATATATCAAATTCAATTACTTATTATTTAGACTTGAAATGTTTACTTAATGAATTCAATATAATCTAAGTAAAAACTTTATCTTCACATAACTGGATATTCTTTCAATTTATTATATATTCATTTAAATCAACCTGATATTCATTTAAATCACTCTACACAAAATCAAGTTGTAAATCATATCCTTTAAAAATTCTAACTTTTTATTAAATTCCAATTTAACTTAATATTCATCTTCAACCTTATTCTCTTTTAAGTCATTAATACTCTAGAATTTAAATTTCAAATAAATGCTTGATCTCAAAAAAATCAAACTTTATTTTATACTTCAAATCCATTTTATACAAAGTTAAAAAAACCGAAAATTACTATATATATATATAAATAACCAAATCAATATGCCATAAACCATATATATAGCTTTACAACACCATGAAAATCATTTCAAATATATATATATATATATATATATATACCGCGGTGCCTGTATAAAATTTTCTACCCTATGGTCAAGTGATACGGATGTTTATCATTTCAATCCGCAATTTAAAAATAAAAATGCGGTTGTATATCATTTCAAACCGCAATCCCGAATGAATGAAATGCATGGCAACTTGCAATTAATAAAATTAATCATCCATTTATCCATCAAATCATACATCCATTTATCACAGTCATCATCTAATTTCAAACAATCATCAATACATAACATGTGATAAATAATGGTATCAATTATCAGTTTATACTCAAAATAAATTTAATAACTGTTAATTTCTAGTTTATATGCAAAAATAAACGTAAATTTAACTGGCAGTTAATATGAAATAAAAATTTAACATAACTATGACTGGCAGTTAATATGCAATTAAATAAATTCTAACTGTCAAATTTATGCAATAAATAAAATTAATTAACAGTTATATTAAATGAATGCGATTTATCAGAGATAATGAATAAAACAAGCCAAATAGTCATAAATAAATTTCTACTCATATCTAAAATTAATTTAACAAACACAAGAAATTTTAGAAATTGTGAGTGGGTTAAAACACTCACTTTTTGAATTTAAATCGAATTTAAATTCAATTTAAACTCAAAAATTCGACGGTCTCCGAATTGGTTCAAACAAGCGTCAACAAATCTGGAATTTAATTACGATCCTAACAAAAAAAATCTCGCGTGAATCGGACTACGTATGAGAAAGTTATTCGAAAATTTCGATTGAAACAAAATTTAAATAAAACAAAATAAACAAATATACCCCATCACCATGCCACGTCACAGGCCACGTCCTTCTTCTCAAATTCGAGCACGCTACAGCACCAATAAAAAAAAACGGACAGTACCAACAGATTATGCTCTTCGATAATTATGACATATAATTTTTCTGGAATTTTTAGAGGAGTTTGAAATTTTTTTATTTTTTATTATTTTGGACTGTAATTGGATCTAGAAATTTTGCAGCCATTGGAAGAGAAGAAGTTGAAGAAAAGAACACACAGAGAGAAATGAAGATAGATGGAGGCTAGGGTTTACACAGCCTATAAATAGACAAAGTGAAATAGGATAGGTGGGCACGAATCATAAACGCGCAAAACAGTTGTTGGCCCACCAGAATATTTTATATTAATTGGATACGTTACGGATTAGTAAATAAATTAATTTCTTCCTCAGACATTTACATTGAATTTTACACGTATTTACAAATGTAAATTTAGATGCTTCATTTATAAGTTTCAATATAAATTCACAATTTCATCAAATTCCAAATTCATAGATAAGTTTCTATTTTCAACTAAATTTCTAAATTACCGTAATAATTATCTTAGATTTTTATTCATTCTCAATAGATTTAACTATTGTAAATTGACTAAGTTTGCATACTATAAAAATCCACATTTCTATGTATATATACATTTGAATTCCCTACTAAAATATTTTATTTATTATTTTGCAATTACTTCCAATCCTTTTTTTTGGCATCGCACTGTTACTTAAATAAATAGCCTATACCAAAACTAATTATCATTAATTTGAAAACGGGTTACCAAATTTTGGATTTTATTAATAATTATTATTTATTACTTCATTGTTTATTCAAATTTAGACAATTTAAGATGTTTTTTAAATGCTGAGTACATTATTAACTTCAGCGTAAAATTTCAATTTTATTTTATCTACAAATTATAAATTAACTTTGCAGAAATCCTTTAGTTGACCTTTCATTTAATTATCCTATCTATTGGTATCCCATAGATGGGAATTCCTAAAACATATCCGAATTCCAACTTTAATTTCAATCACATAAAATGTTCTATTCTGTTTCCAATAAATTCAATAAATTCAAATTATCATGTTCTAAATCCAAATGAATTCATATATCCTGCCTTCCATTCTTTTAATCTAACTAATTATCATTAATTTGAATAAAGTTTACGTTATTTCCACCTATAAGCTACAAATAACAACGAATGTTGCATTTGATTTAGATTCTAAATAAATTGATGGGTAATACTTAATAATTCTCACTATTGCCCGATTTATTCCCATTCATGCTTAAATTACCACCAAACAATCATTAAATTTACCTATCTTTTATTGATTCCATAAAATCTATTTTCCCTGAGTTAGTTACTGCATTTATCAAATTCCAGTTTCGCAATCACCTTAAATACATAAATTGGTATTGCATTAACATTTAAATTTATTAGCTTATGTCAAAACTATTAACATTAATTGCAATGTATTACCAATTTTAGTCACTACCCTAACTACTAACTCATATTAACCTACATTATTCCCAAGAATTTCATTGGTTTTTCTTATATTAAATTTATCAATCATATTAATTAAGGTTTTTTTTAAAACAATTAATAAAATTCCCTTTAATATATACGACTTAGCAATCTATTAAGCATGGTATTATATTTCACGTAAATGTACATTTAATTACATTTATTACAATGTTATCCAAATAAATTGAATGATCTAAGTATATAACTCCTAATATCCACCCATCTTGCCTTAATCCCAAATAACATACAAATTAAACTACCCTTAATTTCAATTAACCCTATCATTACTTTTTATATTCCAAACAAATAAATTAATAATAGGTTAATTGAATCAGATTTACAATCCAACTTTAATTATTTGCAAATTTTGTCAGTTTGGACCACTTGGTAAATTCAGAATCCTTTAACAACTTCCTACATTGATTTATTTTTGAATAATCCCAAAATTTTCAATATTAAAGTACAAATCCAATTTATCAAAAATTAAAACTTAAATTTCAAGGAATTTATTTATTTAGGTTTAGATCCCGTTATTCACTAAAATTGGTTGGTATTTATTTCATTCGCCCCTTTAATTGTACGTAAATTTCTCATAAATACACCTAAAATTTCATTTAATTCCAACTGCTTCCTAATTTCCATTTCTACGTCTTAACACACTCTATATGAAACTTCTAGACATTGTATTACTTATCATATTAATGTAACCTTTATTTAGTGTATTAACATTTATTTCAATTCAAATTCTATTAACCAATTAAACATGTAACCTATTACTATTGCTTACAAATCAAAATATTGCACCCGTTGTCATCTTCTGAATGGAATTAGTCTTTATTTCAAAACTTATCTAAATTTACATTGAGACCATATTTAATCCTCTTCGATAATATTAATCCTCAATTTATTAAATGGAATCAATATATCTTACATAACATGTTTTACGCATAAATTTTTAATTAATATTATTTCAACTTATTCCCCATATTCTCAATAATTACCTAACATAAATCTACGCTTATTTTATTCTACGTTCACACTTCCATTACTCTCAAATCAATAAGTAACGTTCATATAAATAAATGTTATGTCAGTTTCCTATTTATTGCGATATTTTTATTTATTTATTACTACATAACTTTACTTATTTTCTTCCCATCACTTTAAAATTAATCGTTAAAGTAACGCTTATCAATACGCATCAAGTTATTTACCAAATTAAAAGGTTTTTATTTTTTTAACAAATTAATTGACAGATTAATTAGGTAATGTATACGAATTGTTATTATACCCATAAATTTACACTTAACTAATTAAATGCCTTACCTATATTCTCTATCTTCCCATTATATTCAGGTACAATACTTACACCAATTTTTATTGAAAAATTTATTCATATTACAAACAAAGGCTTAAATTACCATTGTTAAATTAGCGTTCAATATATATTTATCACCTTTTATTATTTCTACTAAATTTTTATTACAAAATTCTATTAAATAAATTAAATCGTCGAAATTTACGGGTCGTTACACTCTCCCTCACTCAAAACTTTTCGTCCCCGAAAAGGAAAGAGAAGGGAAAAGAAGGATTTAGAATCTACATATCTTATTCAAAACATTACCTTATAAACAATTAAATTTACAATATCTGTTACTTTTCTTAAAATATACAAATTTACAACATTATCTTTTTATACTTAAATTTATTAGAGTTTGGAGAACATTTCAAAATATTTCTAAGTCCAAAATTTAAATATCTAAGTAGTTCCAATCACTAATCATCCAAATTAATACAACAACCATCAATTTCCTCGAACAGCATACATACAATTACAAAACAACCATACAATCACACAATCAAAAAGTTGTTTGGGTTCAAACTTGAAATTATACGGAATGAAAAATAAATATCAAGTGCATCATTTACTCACAGTCTTAGGTGGAAAAAAATAGATTATTTATTCATCCAACAACTTCAAATTTCCTTACCCAACCAACCATAAATCAAACAATAACAATTCAAACCAGCAACCAAACTAACTTATTTTAAATTTCATGCTTTAGTTGTTTGATTTCCCTTTTTGTTTATATAGTGATTTTTTTCTCATTCACATTTACTTATCAAAGGTTTGCTCATTCATTTTTACTTATTACTTACAATTATTCAATTCCATTAACTCGGGTCATGCTGGTTCCTTATATTTTGTTATAATTAGTCATTCATTTATAATAGCATGTCCTTATTTATTTACTTTAATTCCTTAAGTTTTATAATCATCTATCTACCATGCTTACCTTTATTTATATTTACTTGGTAAAATTTCAATTATATCTTAAGTTATTGAATACAGCAAATTCATTGAATGCTTCATTACCTACTATTACTTGTACAAATTTCTACTACATTTCTTATTAAACATTTCAACTTTTTATATTTGGTAAGTTATATATGTTAAAGAAAATGCAAATGAACTTATACAAGTTTTATCTCATCTTTTAATTAAATTTAATGTTCAACAATATTACTCTTTATCTCATATGTTACAAATTTCAAATTTACCTTTATAACTTTGCATTAAATCTCTTACCTAAATTAGAGGTTTCAATTTATTAATCACTTACCTTTTATTTCACTACAATAATTTAAAAAATTAATTAATGGAAATTTAAGAATTAAATACCGGGTTAAATTTCAAATTATTTTGAAATATTAGATAAATATATTCTTCTAACTTATATACCTCTAATTTTATTTAAAACAATTAAAAATTTATATCTTTTTCAAAAATGAATCTGCAGTAGAACTACTACAGTGGCCTTTCCCCTTCGAAACTCGAAAATGAAAGTCGATGATGCGGCCGCCATCACCGAAATTATTTTCCAGCGACAGAGAGGAAAGTACATAACTTATTTTCTCAAAAATCTTCTTTAAAACGATACTTCCGAATTATGTTAAATATTTATATCAGAAAATACTTATAAACAAAATTATTAATATATTTCAAAATCATTCAAAAGAAAAACCCCGGACTTTAGTTCTAAATTTCCAAATTTAATTTATCTTATTTTTTCAATCTTATTTCTATTATTAATTATACACTTTATTACCTAACAACCAATCTATTACAGCCAAATATAGATATTATTTTGAAAAATTATTTTATAGAAAATATAATAGGTAAAATTATTTCATTCACCTATATTAAAAACAAATATTATGTCGGTCTGTCCTATTAAGTGTTTAGAAATCCCTATTGATGTCATAGCGTCCCATGCACCAACCAGAATTTATAAATACGAAACGGAACAGATTAACACAATATAAAAACCTTTTTATAACACTAACAAATACGCTCTCTCATATATATACACTCAGCGACTCCCATAGGGTATTACTACCCTATTAGTAAAGAGTCAAACCCCACAAAGCTAAGGTTTATCGCTAAACCAAAGCTCTGATACCAACTGTAACGTCCCGCCTTTTTGCACGATTTAAACAGACACACGTGCCAATTCAAACCATACGTAAGGGCGGATTGTTATGGGATAAATAAGAAAACAGAGAAAGAAACAGAATCTCACAGCGGAAGGATAAAATATAATAATCAAATATACAGTTCATAAATCTGTTTACAAAAACCTTTGCTTTATTTATACAATACATATCAGTACACATACCATATAACAATGCAGCGGAACAATATGAGTGTAGTGAAACCATATTATCTATAGTAATAATAATAAAATCTTCGTCTTCTTCCTCCGGAAATAAAATCTTCAATCCTGAAATGCTCGGACTGACCCGAGCGAATTGAAAAGACAAAACACTCGAGTCAGAACTAAAAGATCTTATGTAAGTTAAATTAACAGAAATAAATATGAGTGCAGTAACTCAAGAGATGCTCGGGATTTACATCTCCTAAGGATCCGTTAAACTATTTACTATATAGTATATTGCGCTATTATAATAGTGTCTATTGGTAAAATAAACTTACTTTTAAATAGCGTTAAGGCTTTACATTTTCCACCTTAACACAGTTATATATTCCCATAGTCTATACAGTACCGTAATCTCCCCCGTACCGGGCGTCGTCAGAGGGCACTCCATAGGTACGGTACAAAACCAAAATTGTATAAGGCGCGCTAGGGTAGGTGACACGGCACAACTAGGCAATGCCAGGGTAGATATACCAATTACGCTTCCGGGCCGATGGAAACGCGCAGCGCGCAGCTGCCGCCCACCTCGAACAAACTCCCCACATCAAAGAAATCAAAAGTGAAGGTGGCCACCGAAAAATCCAAAGTCAGAGTAGAGTATCGAAGGGAAGTGTCCGATCAGAGGTGCTACCTCATTAACCCGTCAATCGCTCCTGTTTTAGCCACCTTATGCCAACTCACGGGAGTTGGGTCCACGTATTTACCTTACAGGAAACGCCGCCACCAACCTACTTCATTCTAGAATCTCCACCGCGTACACGGTTAGTCAAAGTGGTTTTCGATATCGACAGAGAGTATGTCCATATCCGATCCCGGTCTCTTTGCCAACCAATCTTTATTATAACACCGCGGTCATTTAAAATAATTATACTTTAAAACCAGAATAAAATATCCATTTCAAAACCATATAAATATGATGTCATTTCCTTTTAAAACCCGAATTAATACGATATCATTTTATTCCAATATATATACTTTCCAAAACCATAGGGTTTTCAAAGTAAATATTTAGAGGTCAAAACTCTTGAATGTAAAATTTCAAATTATACTACCTTGAAAATTATAACTTTGAAACAAGTTTCCATCTCTTAAATGGTCAAATATTAGATTACTTTTATAAAACAAAATAGCTTCTTTACATTTCACAAATCAATTCCAAATATCGATTTAAACTTCCAAATACCATTTTAATTCTTATGTTTAAAAGCTTTAAATATTTCACCATTTCAAAAACAACTCATTTGACAAACCCATATATATCAAATTCAATTACTTATTATTTAGACTTGAAATGTTTACTTAATGAATTCAATATAATCTAAGTAAAAACTTTATCTTCACATAATTGGATATTCTTTCAATTTGTTATATATTCATTTAAATCAACCTGATATTCATTTAAATCACTCTACACAAAATCAAGTTGTAAATCATATCCTTTAAAAATTCTAACTTTTTACTAAATTCCAATTTAACTTAATATTCATCTTCAACCTTATTCTCTTTTAAGTCATTAAAACTCTAGAATTTAAATTTCAAATAAATGCTTGATCTCAAAAAAATCAAACATTATTTTATAATTCAAATCCATTTTACAAAGTTTAAAAAAAACCTAAAATTACTATATATATATATATATAAATAACCAAATCAATATGCCATAAACCATATATATAGCTTTACAACACCATGAAAATCATTTCAAAAATAATTATATATATATATATATATATATATATATATACACCGCGGTGCCTGTATAAAATTTTCTACCCTATGGTCAAGTGATGCGGATGTTTATCATTTCAATCCGCAATTTAAAAATAAAAATGCGGTTGTATATCATTTCAAACCGCAATCCCGAATGAATGAAATGCATAGCAACTTGCAATTAATAAAATTAATCATCCATTCATCCATCAAATCATACATCCATTTATCACAGTCATCATCTAATTTCAAACAATCATCAATACATAACAGGTGATAAATAATGGTATCAATTATCAGTTTATACTCAAAATAAATTTAATAACTGTTAATTTGCAGTTTATATGCAAAAATAAACGTAAATTTAACTGGCAGTTAATATGAAATAAAAATTTAACATAACTATGACTGGCAGTTAATATGCAATTAAATAAATTCTAACTATCAAATTTATGCAATAAATAAAATTAATTAACAGTTATATTAAATGAATGCGATTTATCAGAGATAATGAATAAAACATGCCAAACAGTCATAAATAAATTTCTACTCATATCTAAAATTAATTTAACAAACACAAGAAATTTTAGAAATTGTGAGTGGGTTAAAACACTCACCTTTTGAATTTAGATCGAATTTAAATTCAATTTAAACTCAAAAATTCGACGGTCTCCGAATTGGTCCAAACTAGCGTCAACAGATCTGAAATTTAATTACGATCCTAACAAAAAAAATCTCGTGTGAATCGGACTACGTATGAGAAAGTTATTCGAAAATTTCGATTGAAACAAAATTTAAATAAAACAAAATAAACAAATATACCCCATCACCATGCCACGTCACAGGCCACGTCCTTCTTCTCAAATTCGAGCACGCTACAGCACCAATAAAAAAAAACAGACAGTACCAACAGATTATGCTCTTCGAGAATTATGACATATAATTTTTCTAGAATTTTTAGAGGAGTTTGAAATATTTTTTTTTTTTGGACTGTAATTGGATCTAGAAATTTTGCAGCCATTGGAAGAGAAGAAGTTGAAGAAAAGAACACACAGAGAGAAATGAAGATAGATGGAGGCTAGGGTTTACACAGCCTATAAATAGACAAAGTGAAATAGGATAGGTGGGCACAAATCATAAGCGCGCAAAACGGTTGTTGGCCCACCAGAATATTTTATATTAATTGGATACGTTACGGATTAGTAAATAAATTAATTTCTTCCTCAGACATTTACATTGAATTTTAAACGTATTTACAAATGTAAATTTAGATGCTTCAATTATAAGTTTCAATATAAATTCACAATTTCATTAAATTCCAAATTCATAGATAAGTTTCTATTTTCAACTAAATTTCTAAATTACCGTAATAATTATCTTAGATTTTTATTCATTCTCAATAGATTTAACTATTGTAAATTGACTAAGTTTTCATACTATAAAAATCCACATTTCTATGTATATATACATTTGAATTCCCTACTAAAATATTTTATTTATTATTTCGCAATTACTTCCAATCCTTTTTTTTGGCATCGCACTGTTACTTAAATAAATAGCCTATACCAAAACTAATTATCATTAATTTGAAAACGGGTTACCAAATTTTGGATTTTATTAATAATTATTATTTATTACTTCATTGTTTATTCAAATTTAGACAATTTAAGATGTTTCTTAAATGTTGAGTACATTATTAACTTCAGCGTAAAACTTCAATTTTATTTTATCTACAAATTATAAATTAACTTTGCAGAAATCCTTTAGTTGACCTTTCATTTAATTATCCTATCTATTGGTATCCCATAGATGGGAATTCCTAAAACATATCCGAATTCCAACTTTAATTTCAATCACATAAAATGTTCTATTCTGTTTCCAATAAATTCAATAAATTCAAATTATCATGTTCTAAATCCAAATGAATTCATATATCCTGCCTTCCATTCTTTTAATCTAACTAATTATCATTAATTTGAATAAAGTTTACGTTATTTCCACCTATAAGCTACAAATAACAACGAGTGTTGCATTTGATTTAGATTCTAAATAAATTGATGGGTAATACTTAATAATTCTCACTATTGCCCGATTTATTCCCATTCATGCTTAAATTACCACCAAACAATCATTAAATTTACCTATCTTTTATTGATTCCATAAAATCTATTTTCCCTGAGTTGGTTACTGCATTTATCAAATTCCAGTTTCGCAATCACCTTAAATACATAAATTGGTATTGCATTAACATTTAAATTTATTAGCTTATGTCAAAACTATTAACATTAATTGCAATGTATTACCAATTTTAGTCACTACCCTAGCTACTAACTCATATTAACCTACATTATTCCCAAGAATTTCATTGGTTTTTCTTATATTAAATTTATCAATCATATTAATTAAGGTTTTTTTTTAAAACAATTAATAAAATTCCCTTTAATATATACGACTTAGCAATTTATTAAGCATGGTATTATATTTCACGTAGATGTACATTTAATTACATTTATTACAATGTTATCCAAATAAATTGAATGATCTAAGTATATAACTCCTAATATCCACCCATCTTGCCTTAATCCCAAATAACATACAAATTAAACTACCCTTAATTTCAATTAACCCTATCATTACTTTTTATATTCCAAACAAATAAATTAATAATAGGTTAATTGAATCAGATTTACAATCCAACTTTAATTATTTGCAAATTTTGTCAGTTTGGACCACTTGGTAAATTCAGAATCCTTTAACAACTTCCTACATTGATTTAGTTTTGAATAATCCTAAAATTTTCAATATTAAAGTACAAATCCAATTTATCAAAAATTAAAACTTAAATTTCAAGGAATTTATTTATTTAGGTTTAGATCCCGTTATTCACTAAAATTGGTTGGTATTTATTTCATTCGCCTCTTTAGTTGTACGTAAATTTCTCATAAATACACCTAAAATTTCATTTAATTCCAACTGCTTCCTAATTTCCAATTCTACGTCTTAACACACTCTATATTAAACTTCTAGACATTGTATTACTTATCATATTAATGTAACCTTTATTTAGTGTATTAACATTTATTTCAATTCAAATTCTATCAACCAATTAAACATGTAACCTATTACTATTGCTTACAAATCAAAATATTACACCCATTGTCATCTTCTGAATGGAATTAGTCTTTATTTCAAAACTTATCTAAATTTACATTGAGACCATATTTAATCCTCTTCGATAATATTAATCCTCAATTTATTAAATGGAATCAATATATCTTACATAACATGTTTTACGCATAAATTTTTAATTAATATTATTTCAACTTATTCCCCATATTCTCAATAATTACCTAACATAAATCTACGCTTATTTTATTCTACGTTCACACTTCCGTTACTCTCAAATCAATAAGTAACATTCATATAAATAAATGTTATGTCAGTTTCCTATTTATTGCGATATTTTTATTTATTTATTACTACATAACTTTACTTATTTTCTTCCCATCACTTTAAAATTAATCGTTAAAGTAACGCTTATCAATACGCATCAAGTTATTTACCAAATTAAAAGGTTTTGATTTTTTTAACAAATTAATTGACAGATTAATTAGTTAATGTATACGAATTGTTATTATACCCATAAATTTACACTTAACTAATTAAATGCCTTACCTATATTCTCTATCTTCCCATTATATTCAGGTACAATACTTACACCAATTTTTATTGAAAAATTTATTCATATTACAAACAAAGGCTTAAATTACCATTGTTAAATTAACGTTCAATATATATTTATCACCTTTTATTATTTCTACTAAATTTTTATTACAAAATTCTATTAAATAAATTAAATCGTCGAAATTTACGGGTCGTTACAAAGATTGTATAAATCATTTCTTGAAATGGATAGATATTTTCCCGGGTTGTGGGGTAGTTAGAAATAGTCTTTCTCCGAAGATATGTCTGGAAAATTTCTATCAATAAAATGATTTGTCAAAAATAGAGTTGGTGTATATTGTTTTCACCTTTAGATATATAACCGTATCTTGGTAGGTATTGCTCAATAAAAGAAGCAGTCAATTTGTAAGTCTTTCCTCATAAATTTGTGAAGGATTAATAGAGATATGAGGGTTTATGAGAGAAATTCTTTGTACCGCGTTGACTCAAACATTAATGTACATAATCATTTTTGTTTCAGGCATTTGAACCGTCTTTTTCCAGAAATAACCATGAGTTTGTCATTTTTCCAAAGTTTTTTAGATGTAGTAAACTGGTTTTATTTTTACTTCATGGCTTGATAGGAGTTCGAATTAGAAGTTGCTAAGCTTCTTTCTTTTTATATGGAAAGATATGCTTCAAGTGTTTGATCTATCCTTGTTTGAACAAGAAGTTTCTTCAAGCTTCTTTCATGAATTCCTTTAGGATTCCAGATATGATCATATATTAAATTTATTCTTGCTAAGATGCAACACTCATCAATATTATGCCCATTTACTTTGAGATAGTCACAATAACTTTCCCCTTTTCTAGACTCTGGCTGGCTTCGCATTTTATGAGCAGTTAGAAACTTCCATCTTCTCTTTCTACAACGAATATATGAGAAAGAGGTTGATCTAAGCCTGCATAATTGGGTTCTGGAATTCTTTTCCAAATCCTCACTATCCTTTAACTTTTGGTTGGGGTAATAGGAACTAGATCTTCCTTCATCCATGCCTTGTCACGATTTTCTACTTATTATGGTACACTTCGTCTAAACAGATAAATTTTTCAGGCCAGGAATAGAAGTATTGTAGATTTTGCATCCATTAATACAACGGTCTTCCCAGAAAGGGGTTTACTTGATCAATCTTGATATTATTTCCATAAGCATTTCTCAATTGGTTGTATTCCCTACTTTTAATGCTTTTGTACTAAATCTTATCAATTATTCATCAAATAGTTCTCCTGATTTTTGGTTGATAGTAGCTAACACGCTAAAGTCCATAGTTGGATTTTTGAATATGTAAAATTGTATCATGAATTCATAAGAGAACTGTTCCAAGGAACAAATGGGTTTCAGTTAGTAATTCTTGTACCATTTGATAATAGCGGCTTGAAAAGTTACTGGGAAAAGTGTGCAAGGAATTGCCCCAGAAGTGTTATAGAGATCCATTTGTATTCCAAAAAGCTAATAAATGATCCTCTGGGTTGGTGGTGCCATCATACTTTAATGGAGGAATTTGAATGTGAGAAGGAATGCTAACTACCATTATTTCTTCTGAAAAGAAGCCTTTTGCAAAATAGCATATTTTCCTAGGTCAAGAATTCCTTTTTCCTTAAGCATATTAATCGTCATTTAGTGTAGGATGTTTTCTTGGTCGGCTTCGTTTTTGTAGCAACTTTTATTATTTCTTTGAATTGAACAATTCAATTGATCATGGGATCTCTTAGCTTTACTTTCTTAATTTTCATATTAGTCTTTATTTGAAGATTGCGCTTCATCTTCTCCATCGATAACTTTCCATGATCCATGACATGCAGCTTCCTTACGTGGTATGTCGTTATTGTTCCTTGCTCTTGACTTTTTCTCCTTTTGAATGAAGAACTCTATGCAATTAATCTCGATGAAAGTTATTGGGAATTGGAGGTTCGAACCCTCCTTCTAGCGTTAAAATGTTAACAAGTAAACTTGTCAACACGCCAAAGTAGAGTTTAAAGTATAAGTGATCCCTTCGAAATCCCCTTTCAAACAGATGAAGGAAGTTAACAAGAAAACTTATCAACACCCAAGTCAAATTTAAAGTGTAGTTAACTCTTTCACAAAGAAGAAAGTAGTCGACACTTCTTAATCAACTTAAGATAGTTATAATCCATTCCATTCTCTTCATTTTTCCTTTCGTATTGATTATTGTGGTTGAAATTCCTTCTTATGGAACCGTTCGATTTAGATGAAACATTGAAAATCCCTTTTATATGGCCTTTCGATTCAGTTAACCTGCTCTAGTACTCTGTCGAAACCCCCCTTCGAATTAGCAAGATATGCCTTAAGGTTAACTTTAAAGAGTTAAGGATGTGGATTGGATTGATTAGTTTCGACTTCTTTGGAAGCTAACCATTCGTCAACTTAAGAGTAGAGGTTAAGGCTCTAAAAGTATTAGTTAAACTAAGGGTTCTGATTCACTCTTAAAGGTGACCTTTCAACCCAGTTGATACCAGAAGATTATAAACTGAATCCCATAAAATTATCAAATCCACAAAATATCCAAAAAAATCCATAATCATGCTTCCGTTAAACTCAAGTAATTCAAACTGACAAAATTCTTAATCTAATTTCAAAAATAGGGTTTACAATTTTAGAAAATACAAGAATGGAGTGTAAGTATTTGGATCCCCTCAAATAAGACCCCTAGGGTCTTATTTATAAGCGTTTGTTGATCCCTTTTTGCGTCAGTTTTTTGACTTAGTCGAAAGGGCAGTGTGAAGACCTTTCATCGTCGTTGGATTCAGGACGCCTTCCCAATTCCACCTTTGAGTGAAACCGAGGTGCTTTCGACTCCATCGAAAGTTATAGAAGCGCTCTTCACCTAACCGTTAATGTGCTATGTAAGTTGGAAAAGGCATTGGCTATAACAACCCGCATATTTGTCGATTTTATATTTAAATATTTTATTTAAATATTTTATCGTTAGTCGGATTTTAGTCCGAAAAGCTACTTTTTGTATACGGTCGAATTAGGGCTCGGGACCACTCCCATTGAGTTTAAAATGCCGTTTGCGACCTTTTTGAGTATAAGCTTCGATATGTTTGGAGAAAGTTGATTTCTGCTACTTTTTACTTTGGGTTTGGTTTGGGCTCAGCCCTATGTTAACTTATGCTCAAATCTGAGCCACTCTTCCCCACTCACTCTCATTCTCTTCTCATTTCAGTTTTCTTAGCTTTAATGGTGGGAGAGATTGGAAATTAAAATTCCAAAACCCTAGTTTCCCTTGCAAATCAAATTCCTTGCTCCAAACTCAAGAAGAACCCATTGGTAAGCTTCTCTTCTTCTTCTCCAACTTATTCTCATACCAATTTCAGAAATTCCTAAACCTAATTTTGGGAATGTTCTTGTTTTTGAGCTTAGATTCAAGATCAATTGGGTTGTGTTGAAGAGAGGTTGATTCTCCATTTGCTTTCAAGCTTCTTCTTGTTTGATTTTGAGAAAAGGTGAGATTTTTATCTCACATCTATGACCATTATTATCTTTGGTTGTTGGGTGTAAATTCCTAACACTTCTTCATGTGCATTTGCTCTTGATTTGGATTGGTTTTGTGAATATTCCAATTTTTGAGCTTTTAAGTCAAATTTGTGTGAAATCCTTTTATGGATGTTTGATCATGCTTTTGGTGATGCATCAAGGAGCATATAGGGCCGGGTTGCCGATTGGCATAAACCCTTAGAGCCAATGTCCGTCCGGTTGCATTTTGGAAGAGTTTGCTCTTCATTTGAATAAGGTTGAAAAACAGCCCAGGCATGATTCAGTCGACTGAAAACTCTGTTCAGTCGACTGAACCTGAAACCCGAGAGTTTCCAGGCATGATTCAGTCGACTGAAAATCTCTGCACAGTCGACTGAAACTGGAAACAGAAAGTTTCCTGAACCAGGAAAATTTCAATGTACAGGGTCAGTCGACTGAAAATCTCTGTTCAATCGACTGAACCTGCTGTTTGAGTCCAATTTGCCTTTTTGGATTGAAATTCCAAATTTAAATCGATTCGCGATAATCCTATTTGTTGTTATCATCTATTATGATTTTGATGACTCTTTTTTTTAGGGATTTTTGGAATATCCATTTCGATGGATCCTTTATCGATTTCCTTGGGTTTTATTCACGTCTTCGTATGTGAATTTTTGTGATTGATTGTTCTTACAATCTTCTTCGTGGTTTGTCACTTTAAAAATATAAAGGTTTTCTATACTAGTAGTAAATATCAAAACTCTTTCCTCAAACGATTTCAATACTATTTTAATACCAAATTCGTTTATAAAACCGTTTTCCAATCTATTAGTATATACAAACCTTTACCTCACTCGTATGAGAAATCTAATTAAATGGCTTAGTAAAACAAGTGGTATGAAACGCTTGCGTTTACTTTGTCGGTTAATTCTTGGACTTGTTCGATTGAACCTCTTGTGACAATTTTCTAGTGGAGATTTACAGTTTGTTCGTAAATATTTAAGTTAAGCAAGTGGTTATGGGACATGAAGCTAAACTCATATATTTACTAGCTTAGTGTAATCGACACTTCTCGTTGATCATGACGATCATCTTTGTGATTTAGACTAGCAATGTGCGATGTCTCTTTGTCTGCGAGGGAGACTAAACCCCGTTTTGTGGAGTTTCGACTAAATTTGTGATGGGGTAGCAACCCATGGTCTTCGGGCCGTTTATGGAGCTTCGGCTCAATTTGTGATGGTTAGCGACCATGGAATTAGCGTTTCGTTTGTGATACACGTGTTGGTAGGCTTTATGCTCCCGTTTGTGATAGGCCTTCCCCCTTTGTGATTTCTGGATTTTTTGTGTAGATTCCTAGAATTTGTGTTTCACCAATTTTCGTGATTTCCATTGATAAGTTTTATCAATATTTGTGCATTGGTGAATTTGTGTGTCATTGACTTTAGTGATTTCTGGATTTCTTGGGTAGTCTTCTGGAATTTGTGTGTCATTGACTTTTGTGATTGACATTTATATTATCGTCAATATTTGTGGTTTGATGAACAAAATGAAGAGTATGACTTTTCTTTGATTCTTGTGTAGATTTGGTGACATTGATTAATCTCCTGATGATTATCAACTAAGTATTTATATATATCACAGGTTGGCATTGTGATTATTATGTGTTTAGTCATATCTCTTATTCTATATCGTTTCATCTGATATTTATAGTTAGACTGATCCGTTTATTATTTTCTTATTAAATAATACTCGGGTCAGACCGAGATGTTACAGGTGCTTCTGCTTGACTTCTCTCTTGGGATTGATTTCTCTTGCTTTTGGGTTAACTACTTAGATTAGTAGTTATTGTTGTATACATTTGAGATATAGACTCCATAATGTATACTTATTCTTTTGTGAAGTTCATGTAACTATTCTTTTGTGATATTGTGGATCTTTTTAGACCACTACTCTGATGTACACTTTATAGTGTAATATTCATATCTTATTCCGCCTTTGTGATATGAATTGTCTGTGACTGATTTGTGTTATGCTTATTTCTATATTTGTTTTCCGAAGGATTTATATAGCCACCGTGTAGTAGCTTTGAGTTTGTGTCGGTATGTCGGATTTCCTCTTGAAATAGAATGCATGTTATATTATCTGACATATCGGTGCTCGCGCAAAGAAATTACATGGATGGTCGCTCCTCAACAGCCTTATTCTCCGTGCTAGTCGACAGCATTCACCGAAATGTTCTTGGCTAGCGTGGGTATAGAGGTGGGGCGTCACAGCTTGGTATCAGAGCGAAACTTCGGAACAATATGGAATATTATAACA
This sequence comes from Allium cepa, assembly GCA_030765085.1. NCBI lineage: Eukaryota > Viridiplantae > Streptophyta > Magnoliopsida > Asparagales > Amaryllidaceae > Allium > Allium cepa. The sequence goes on along the minus strand of CM060930.1, from coordinate 51,708,637 downwards.
AGGATCATCGTCCTAAGTTCATCTTAGGAGTCGTGCCTTAGGATTTTTATTCGGGTCTACGTACCGTTCTATCCTATTTTCTTTTATGATTCCTTGTTTTGTCTATCAAGATTGCTTGATATCCAATTTGGTGAATGACCTTTTTATTCCTCTTCTTTCTTTCTAAAGGAAGAGAAATGTCTAGACCTGGCCGCCCCAGAGCCGTGCCATCTAGCACTCCGCCCCAGGATGGAGTTTTTATGACTGCTCAACAGCTTCTTGATTTGGTAACAAATGCTCAAGCAGCTGGAGCTAACCCAGAACCTACTCACCCAAAGTCGGGATTTGCATGCTTGTGTAGCCATTACACTAATTTGGGTGGGGAGCCATTCAAAGGTTCCGAAACTGTTATTGAAGTACAGGCTCGACTAAGAACATGCGATCGCATCTTTTCGCGCATGAATCTTATTGACTTTCACCGAGTTCAGGTGGCCTCTAGTATGCTCCGAGAAAGAGCATTGGACTGGTACGAGCTTCTTATTTCTGAAACTAATGAAGCGGATCTCACTTGGGAGAAATTCCGAGAACGATTCGAGTTGAAATTCGTACCGGAAGCTGAGAAAGTGACATTGGCTCGACGATTTATAGACCTTGTTCAAGGTGAGTCCTCCGTGACTGATTACGTCGCCTCCTTCGAGTCGCTTTCCAAATATGGGGTTGAATACATCAACACCCCTCTGAAGAAGAATCAGAGATTTGTTTATGGCTTAAACAAAAGTCTCAAGAAGCCATTACTTCTAAAGTTAGAAGTTTCTTTCGACCAACTTGTTGATATCGCTCTTCGTCTTGAAGAGGCGGATAGAGAGAATGATGTTGAAGTGGTGGGTTCCAAACCAAACTTCAACAATAACAAGAAGAGGCCAAGCAAATTCAAAGGCCCTTATCCCAATAAGAAAGGGAAGCAAGCAACCTCCGTGGCAAAGACTTCTTCCTTTGGTCGTGGGGAATGCTATAATTGTGGTTCGAAGGACCATTATGCGAACAAGTGTCCAAAGTCTCTTTCTTGTCGCTACTGCAAAGTTCCTGGTCATGTTATATCTTCATGCCCCAAGCTTCAAGGCAAGCAAGAGGGAAAGTTAAATGTTGCTCAATCCCCTGGCAACACATCTCGTGGCCAAGGTATTTCTCATTCTATTCTAGATGGAATTATTTTGTTTCGTGATCATCCTATTCGAGTTCTTTTTGATACGGGTGCATCCCATTCTTTTATATTTAAAGAACTTGTTGATACTTTTTCTTTGGATGTTTTGTGTTTAATGACTTCTTTGAGAATTGCGAATCCGGTTGGTGGATCCGCAACAATCAGTTTATTGTGTAAAGATGTCGAGATTATTTTGTGTGATTTTTCTTTCCGAGCCGATTTGCATGTCATGCGTTATTTAGGCTTTGGAATGATTTTGGGAATGGATTGGCTTAACCATTATGAAGCTCATATCCTATGTCCTGAGTGGACTATTCATCTTCGACATCCTCAATCTGTTAATCGGGTTTCTGTTATTCTTAAAGATTCAGATTCTGCTTTGGTTGCATCTTTATATTCTTTAAATCCTCGTGATGATGAGGGTGATATTATTTCTCTTATTCACGTTGTTTGTGAATTTTCCGACATATTCGAGCCCGTTTTAGGATTACCACCTAAGCGAGCAATTGAGTTCAGAATTAATCTTATTCCGGGAGCTCAACCTATCACTCGTCCTCCTTATCGCATGTCCAATAAAGAAAATGAGGAGATGCGTAAACAATTATCTGAATTGGAAACGAAGAAATTTATTCGCTCTAGTTCCTCGCCTTGGGGAGTTTCAGCTATTTTTGTGAAGAAATCCGATGGTGCACTTAGGCTTTGCGTTGACTACCGCAAGCTTAACGATCTTACTATCAAAAATAAATATCCTTTACCTCGGATTGATGATCTATTCGATCAACTTAGTGGTGCTAGAGTCTTTTCACAATTGGACTTGGCTACCGGTTTTCATCAGCTTCGTATTGCAGAGGATAGCATTCCTTTGACATCGTTCCGTACTCGGTATGGATCTTATGAATGGCTTGTGATGCCATTTGGGTTAACGAATGCCCCTGCTTATTTCGTTGACCTTATGAATCGAGTCTTCAAAAAATTTCTTGATCGATTTGTTCTCATCTTTATTGATGATATTCTTGTGTATTCTAAAACCGAGGAGGAGCATGAAAAACATCTTCGGATTGTGTTGGAAACTCTTAGGAGTAATCAATTAAAGGCAAAATTTTCTAAGTGCCACTTTTGGCAATCTCGTGTGAAGTTTCTCGGTCACATTATTTCTGAATCCGGAATTTCCGTGGATCCTTCAAAGGTTGAAGCGATTCAAGATTGGAAGAGACCGGAGAGTGTGACAGAGATTCATAGTTTTCTTGGATTGGCGGGCTATTACCGTCGTTTTATTAAAGACTTTTCTAAAATTGTCGTGCCTCTCACTAGCTTGACGAAGAAAGGTGTTAAATACATTTGGTCGGACAAATGTGAAGCTTCTTTTCAGAAATTAAAAGAACTTCTTTCTGATGCTCCTATTCTTGTTATTCCCGATGGGAATCAAGATTTCGTTGTTTATACCGATGCTAGTCGCATTGGTTTGGGTGCCGTTCTTATGCAAAAGGAACGCGTTATTGCTTATGCTTCTAGGCAATTAAAGCCTGCTGAGACTAGATATGCCACTCAAGATTTAGAGCTCGCAGCTATTGTTTTTGCTCTTCGGATTTGGCGTCATTATCTCTTAGGAGAGAGATTTGTTCTTTACACAGATCATAAGTCTTTGAAATATTTATTCTCTCAAAAAGAACTTAATTTGCGTCAACAGCGTTGGCTTGAATTTCTTGCACCATATGATCTTGATAATTTTTATACTCCCGGTAAGGGTAATCGTGTCGTCGATGCTCTTAGCCGTAAACAACAAGCTGTTGTTTCTATGATGATATCCGAATGGAACGATCTCGAGATTTTATCCACAAGCGAAATTCGAGACCGTGTTTCCGATTTATGCTCATCACTTGTTTTATGTAGCCTTGAGGCTCATCCATCTCTTTTAGACCGCATTCTTGAAGCTCAAAGGCTAGATACTGAGTTGGTTCTTCTTGGCCAAAATATTAAGGATAAAATTGATATTGAAGGTTTGAAAGACTTTAATATCGATTCTCGTGGCGGCATTCGGAAATTTGGTAGACTTATCGTGCCAAATGTTAGGGATCTTCGTAAAGATATTTTAGAAGATTCTCATAACTCTAAATTTACCATTCATCCCGGTAGTAGTAAAATGTACGCGGACATGAAGCGACTTTATTATTGGGAGGGAATGAAACTTGGCATCGCTAACTTCGTTAAACGTTGCATGACTTGCCAACTCGTTAAGGCCGAGCATCAAAGGCCCGGAGGGTTATTGCAACCTTTAGAAATTCCAGTTTGGAAGTGGGATCAAATTTCCATGGATTTTATAGATGGCCTTCCCCGTTCTCGATCGGGTTATGATAGCTTATGGGTAATTGTTGATAGACTTACTAAATCCGCCCATTTTATTCCCGTTCGGTCCAAACGAACCGTTCCTCTTTTGGCCAAAATATTTATCAAAGAAATTGTTAAATTGCATGGAGTTCCTACTTCTATTGTTAGTGATCGTGATCCATTGTTTACTAGTGGATTTTGGAAGAGTCTTCAAAAAGCTTTAGGAACGAGGCTTAATTTTAGCACCGCTTATCACCCCCAGTCCGATGGACAAACTGAGCGTGTGAATCAAACTCTTGAAGATCTTCTTCGTGCTTGTGTTCTTGATTTTGATGGAAGTTGGGAAGATCATATTTCACTTGTTGAATTTTCCTATAATAATAGCTTCCAATCTAGTATTGGTATGGCACCTTTCGAGGCACTCTACGGAAGGCCAGCCGATCTCCTTCTTGTTGGCTTGAGGCCGGTGAGAAGCTGGTTTTAGGTCCAGATTTTATTCGGGATTCTACAGAAAAGATTGATCTTATTCGTCATAGGATGAAAGAAGCCCAGAGTAGACAAAAATCCTATGCCGATAACCGGAGAAGGAAGTTAGAATTTTCTGTGGGAGATCTTGTGTTTATTCGTGTTTCACCAATGAAAGGTGTTGTACGTTTCAGTCGATCGGGAAAGTTAGCGCCTCGATATATTGGGCCATTTCCTATCACTGAACGTATTGGTTCCATGGCTTATCGCCTTTTATTACCGGCTCAGTTTTCTGCTATGCATGACGTGTTTCACGTTTCTCAACTTCGGAAATGTCTTCGAGATTCCGATTCTATTCTTGAGCCCGGTGTTATGGAAGAGATTGAAGTTTCGCCTAATTTAACTTATGAGTAGCATCCTTTTCGTGTCATTGCTTCGGAAGTCAAATGACTTCGAAATAAAGATGTTCCGCTTGTTAAAGTTCAATGGTCTTCTAATCCTAAGGATTGTTCTTGGGAATCTAGAGAGTACATCGAGCGTACACATCCGGACTTACTTTCTCGTGCTCCTTGAGGTGAACTTCTTATTTCAAACTTCTTTTGTGTTGAATATGCTTTTATGGTTGTTACTATATATCTTCTTCTTGTAATATTGTGAGGACGCAATTTCTTTAAGGAGGGGAGTCTGTAACAACCCGCATATTTGTCGATTTTATATTTAAATATTTTATTTAAATATTTTATCGTTAGTCGGATTTTAGTCCGAAAAGCTACTTTTTATATACGGTCGAATTAGGGCTCGGGACCACTCCCATTGAGTTTAAAATGCCGTTTGCGACCTTTTTGAGTATAAGCTTCGATATGTTTGGAGAAAGTTGATTTCTGCTACTTTTTACTTTGGGTTTGGTTTGGGCTCAGCCCTATGTTAACTTATGCTCAAATCTGAGCCACTCTTCCCCACTCACTCTCATTCTCTTCTCATTTCAGTTTTCTTAGCTTTAATGGTGGGAGAGATTGGAAATTAAAATTCCAAAACCCTAGTTTCCCTTGCAAATCAAATTCCTTGCTCCAAACTCAAGAAGAACCCATTGGTAAGCTTCTCTTCTTCTTCTCCAACTTATTCTCATACCAATTTCAGAAATTCCTAAACCTAATTTTGGGAATGTTCTTGTTTTTGAGCTTAGATTCAAGATCAATTGGGTTGTGTTGAAGAGAGGTTGATTCTCCATTTGCTTTCAAGCTTCTTCTTGTTTGATTTTGAGAAAAGGTGAGATTTTTATCTCACATCTATGACTATTATTATCTTTGGTTGTTGGGTGTAAATTCCTAACACTTCTTCATGTGCATTTGCTCTTGATTTGGATTGGTTTTGTGAATATTCCAATTTTTGAGCTTTTAAGTCAAATTTGTGTGAAATCCTTTTATGGATGTTTGATCATGCTTTTGGTGATGCATCGAGGAGCATATAGGGCCGGGTTGCCGATTGGCATAAACCCTTAGAGCCAATGTCCGTCCGGTTGCATTTTGGAAGAGTTTGCTCTTCATTTGAATAAGGTTGAAAAACAGCCCAGGCATGATTCAGTCGACTGAAAACTCTGTTCAGTCGACTGAACCTGAAACCCGAGAGTTTCCAGGCATGATTCAGTCGACTGAAAATCTCTGCACAGTCGACTGAAACTGGAAACAGAAAGTTTCCTGAACCTGGAAAATTTCCATGTACAGGGTCAGTCGACTGAAAATCTCTGTTCAGTCGACTGAACCTGCTGTTTGAGTCCAATTTGCCTTTTTGGATTGAAATACCAAATTTAAATCGATTCGTGATAATCCTATTTGTTGTTATCATCTATTATGATTTTGATGACTCTTTTTTTTAGGGATTTTTGGAATATCCATTTCGATGGATCCTTTATCGATTTCCTTGGGTTTTATTCATGTCTTCGTATGTGAATTTTTGTGATTGATTGTTCTTACAATCTTCTTCGTGGTTTGTCACTTTAAAAATATAAAGGTTTTCTATACTAGTAGTAAATATCAAAACTCTTTCCTCAAACGATTTCAATACTATTTTAATACCAAATTCGTTTATAAAACCGTTTTCCAATCTATTAGTATATACAAACCTTTACCTCACTCGTATGAGAAATCTAATTAAATGGCTTAGTAAAACAAGTGGTATGAAACGCATGCGTTTACTTTGTCGGTTAATTCTTGGACTTGTTCGATTGAACCTCTTGTGACAATTTTCTAGTGGAGATTTACAGTTTGTTCGTAAATATTTAAGTTAAGCAAGTGGTTATGGGACATGAAGCTAAACTCGTATATATACTAGCTTAGTGTAATCGACACTTCTCCTTGATCATGACGATCATCTTTATGATTTAGACTAGCAATGTGCAATGTCTCTTTGTCTGCGAGGGAGACTAAACCCCGTTTTGTGGAGTTTCGACTAAATTTGTGATGGGGTAGCAACCCATGGTCTTCGGGCCGTTTGTGGAGCTTCGGCTCAATTTGTGATGGTTAGCGACCATGGAATTAGCGTTCCGTTTGTGATACACGTGTTGGTGGGCTTTATGCTCCCGTTTGTGATAGGCCTTCACCCTTTGTGATTTCTGGATTTCTTGTGTAGATTCCTAGAATTTGTGTTTCACCAATTTTCGTGATTTCCATTGATAAGTTTTATCAATATTTGTGCATTGGTGAATTTGTGTGTCATTGACTTTAGTGATTTCTGGATTTCTTGGGTAGTCTTCTGGAATTTGTGTGTCATTGACTTTTGTGATTGACATTTATATTATCGTCAATATTTGTGGTTTGATGAACGAAATGAAGAGTATGACGTTTCTTTGATTCTTGTGTAGATTTGGTGACATTGATTAATCTCCTGATGATTATCAACTAAGTATTTATATATATCACAGCTTGCCTTGTGATTATTATGTGTTTAGTCATATCTCTTATTCTATATCGTTTCATCTGATATTTATAGTTAGACTGATCCGTTTATTATTTTCTTATTAAATAATACTCGGGTCAGACCGAGATGTTACAGGTGCTTCTGCTTGACTTCTCTCTTGGGATTGATTTCTCTTGCTTTTGGGTTAACTACTTAGATTAGTAGTTTTTGTTGTATACATTTGAGATATAGACTCCATAATGTATACTTATTCTTTTGTGAAGTTCATGTAACTATTCTTTTGTGATATTGTGGATCTTTTTAGACCACTACTCTGATGTACACTTTATAGTGTAATATTCATATCTTATTCCGCCTTTGTGATATGAATTGTCTGTGACTGATTTGTGTTATGCTTATTTCTATATTTGTTTTCCGAAGGATTTATATAGCCACCGTGTAGTAGCTTTGAGTTTGTGTCGGTATGTCGGATTTCCTCTTGAAATAGAATGCATGTTATATTATCTGACATATCGGTGCTCGCGCAAAGAAATTACATGGATGGTCGCTCCTCAACAGCCTTATTCTCCGTGCTAGTCGACAGCATTCACCGAAATGTTCTTGGCTAGCGTGGGTATAGAGGTGGGGCGTCACATTGGCTTTCAATGCTATCGAAACCTGTACTATGTAGGTTTCGAATGATTTAAAGCACTGTAGAAAGCTTTGCTGCAGAAGATACCATTCGAAAGTGTCTTCTTTGATCAATGCGGAACCCCATCTTTTAGTGCTTGAGGAAGTTATATTAAACTCGTGTAATTTTTCCCTTATAGGTGTAGATGGTTTCAACCAATTCGAAAGGCTAATATAGGTGTAGATGGTTTCAAATTTGATGAAGGTCATGCCATGATTTAACTATAATCAAAGCAAAGCTTCCACATTGAAGATTAATAGTATTCTCAAGTCGAGAGAACTGTGTTAATTAGTCACATTGATATTCTCTGCTTGACTTTAGTTATATTCACCAACAAAAAACAATGGAGTGAGTCCTCCATAGTTATTCAAAAACAATCAGTATGCAACTCCTTGGTACCTCCAGCAGTCATGAATAATACACTACCCTACATTTGGAAAGCGTTATGTAGACTAGTCTCAGCGAATGTATCGATATCCGGTCTTGATACATCTCGACTAGGAATATTTAAAATTGTATATTTGTTTTCATTGTGATAAATGACTAACGGTTACAAAACTTTGTAACTAATATCACAAAACATAACATTTATGGATTTTCTATTAAATATACTTTTAATTAAATTAGTTAATTAGTATAATCACATTATATCAAGTATATAATAGAAAGAAAACATATTTATTTTGAACAAGATTGGTCAACGAGTTAGATATATGTATCAAATTACATAATTTCCTCTAGGGCACACCCCTAACTCTATCAGCCCCACGCTTCCCGTGCACATGCATACCAAAGTCCATAAATGTTGAATCTAGATCAAGGAATAATGCTCCTAATGGTAGCAAACCATATAGATCTACTGCACATCCCATGTTTTAGTCATTACCAAGTTAAGAGGCTTGTGAGGTTATGATTTCCTTTTTCCTCTCTTAGCAATTCCCGCTTGGAATGCTAACACACATGCCAGGCATAATGTAACGCCAACATTAATCTATACAAGTTGTTCAGGATAAGAACAAACTGAAAGCACTACTTCTACTACATCCATTTTGGAACCACACTTAGGATTAGTAGCAAGTAGCCCTTGCACTTTAAAGAGCTTCGTCTTGAATTCCATCATCTTCAAGATGCTTCTAATTCGAGCGCTTGAGTTGGTTCGAAGTGGCTTTTAGATAATTCACACTTATCTAATTCCGATCACTTCGAACTAACATTCGATAATTTCTGGTAAACTCAAGTCCAATTCGTTTGGAAATAAAAAGACAATTCGTAAGAGTGGGGATTACCCCCTAACCGTTAAACTGGATGGATTTCCTGATCATTTTTCCTAGAAGAAAACATGAGTTTATATGCACAGTGTAGAATCCTTGAGGATAATTGTGCCATATAATTCTCATGCTTTCTCCTAGATATTTCTAGAGTTATAAATTGGCCAAGATTTGATAATCGGTTATTTAAATATCAAATAAACATGCAATCAAACATAGATTTAATTCCACGTAGGATTCACTAATGTCTTTAAAATTATTTGAATCAAAATACCTTCATAAAAGATATTTTCACAAACCCCATATACTCCTTCCAATATGGGGAAAAAATTCATATACTTATCTCAATGGTATAAGTATATTTCAAACATTATACTTTCAATTCTCAGAAAATATATACATATACTTATCTCAACGGTATAAGTATATTAACTAAAAATAAGAAAGATTTTATTTTTTCCAAATTTATATTTTAAATGGGCCAAACAAATATCTTTTAAAACATTACTTACTATAAAACAAACAACTATCATTCAATGTTAAGTATGAAAAGAATGTTTCCATACCACCATAATTAAGAAGGATTAATTGTCAAAACAAATTTCCTTCGTTTATAAAATTCCCTTTTTATTAGCCTATTTCATATTTACAAATACTTTTATACACCTCTAAAATGATTTATAAAATCCTTTTCTATTTATAAAACTCTTTTATAAATCTTCCTTTATGACTCCTTTATAAAAGCCTTTGTAAAATATCATTTGTAAATCTCCCTTAAATAAATCCTTTATTAAGTAAAATCCCTTTTATTAATAAACTGTCATTTATAAATAGCTTTATTAAATTAACTAATTACCTCTAAACATCATAAATAAATAATTAATTAACTTTAAATCAGCATTAATAAAATAAATAAATTAACTTTAGAACATTCTTAATAAAATAATTAATTAACTTTAAAACATCTTTCATAAAATATTTTATTAACTTAACCCATCATTAATTAAATCAAGTAATTAACTTAAACCATAATCAAATTAATTAATTAACTTAAAATAATATTAATAATATAATTAAGTAAACTTAAACAACATTATTAGTATAATTAAATAACTTAAAATATCATTATAATATAATTAAGTAACTTTAAATATCTTTATAAAAATAATTAAGCAACTTACTTTAAAACATTATTTATAAACACTTAACCTCAACTTGTTATAAAAATTGAAGTTAAATTTAAATCCATAACCTTTCAAATTCGAAGAGGCTTAGCGACCATAATGGTGCTTTATCAAGCTACCATTTATTTCAATTTAACTTTTCCAATCACAAAACTGGTATTTACATAAGCAACATATATGTAAATAAAACCAATTAGCAATTACTAGCTAATAAATCACTTAATCAATATTAATCAATCCACTTATTAATTAACTGACATATGAATAAAGATCCAAATTGATATAATAGCAGAACGGAGATTTATTCTGCTAAATAGATGTCATCCATAATCTACATAATTTATTTTTAGTAGAATAATGTTTTATTCTGCTAAGTAAATGTCTAAAAATAATCTATTCAATTAATTTAACAGATCAGAGTCTTATTTGGCCAAATAGCTATCACCAATGAAGTATAACTAATTCATTACGTTATTATTTAAATAAAGTAATTAAAATTTTACCACTGTTATTATATGAGAGAAATGTATGACCCTCTACAGTAGAGGAGAGCACACAGGTACATATATATTTCATAAAAAGTAAAGGAGCCGCCAACAATCCTGGCAGGTAGCTAAATCCACCTTGTACAAAAAGAAAAAAAATGAAACCCTCCCAAAAGCCTAAGAAACTAAAGACTCACCCTAACCAAACAACTTTATCAAGAAACTTACCCTGAAACGCCTCCAAAGAAGAGCTGCCATCGAAAACAACTTCCACTACCTTAACCTTAACAACCATACCTGTAAGAAACTCCAAAATAACCAACAACAACTGCTCTAGCCACATACAGTCTCGAAAACCACGAATACAAAAAAAAAAATCCTTAAGCATATGATTTTTATGCTTTAAACGAGGACTTCTCCTAATATTAAATGATTAATAGCTCTTACTATTTCCTTTACCAGATTTGAATGCATGTGTCGATTCACAAACATTAATAGGAGAACATGGAAATTTACCTATAGATGCAAGACAACAATATATTACAAATATGAAACCCCCAGTACGATAGTACACAGGCTGCTCAGAATCAACTTCTCCAATCACATTCTCACTCATTGCCTCATTAGCAGTGTCAATAATAAACTGAAATACCCCTTTTATATCAAGAATTAAAGGAATGCCATCAATAAATTGCTTGTTCTCACTGTCTTTACACACAGAAATAACCATCACATTCCCTGATACATGACTATAGGAAGCAACAACATTTTCAGCCCCTTTCAAAACTGCCAAATTTGCTTCACTCTGTGTTGCATTTTTTCCATGTGCACATTGTGTATGCACTCATAGCACCTCTTCTGCAATTATAGAACCAACATGATCATTTACAACAGTGCTACTAGCAAACTCTTCTACAACATCACCGTGATCATCTACTACATTTCCATGCACAACCAGACAATCATTAAGAACAATATCAAACATTTTACAGCTAACAATACCATGATCCTCACCATGATCAACAGTGCCATTAAAAAATTCATCTACAAACTCATTATTTTCAACACAGTCTAAAGTTAACATCAGACAACCGAACACTCAATTTGGACACAATATCGAACAAATACATTCCATGAACACAATCCATCAATGATATATTATTACCATAATTGCTCTTATGAAGATTATCAACTTCACAACAAACAACAACCACCTTTATACTACCAGAATTATCCATGAAATCAGAAGCATCATCCTCTCTGTTAATAGTTATTTGCCCTCACACAGTTATCACCACATTGAAAAGCATCCCACCTACCCAAACATAATATCCTGTCCTCATGCCTTATGTTTATAATATCATCACTGTGCTTATCTACAGAAGCCACTACATCAAGAGAAACATCATCGTATCTAATACAATCCTCCAAGCAGCTTAGTGGGTTAGACCAAATCCCTTTATTAACTTCATGCTTCTATTATTTAAGTGAATCAAAGAAGAAGGAACCCCATGATCTAAAATCTTGGATTTCACTCTAGATTTCAATATGCATTTTTTATTTTGATCATAAGCACTGGATTCATTTCCATCAAAAAAATCAAATAAGACAGTATCCTTATTAAAAACTCCTTCGACAATGCTTACAGATGAAGAGACATGGTTACTCAACACACCGGGATCACAAAGAATAGGATCGCAGTAATTGATAACATCCCTATTAATCGATGCATAGATAACAGAAACATCAAAAATACCTCCAAGATTGTTCGAGCAACAATTATTCCTCCTTGAGACCATACCTTCTGCTGATTTCTCAAATTATTCATCGAGAGAACCAAATTACTTACTGTAGTTTCTGCCTATATTAACCTCTTTAACCGCATCAAAATGTTTAAGCAAATATTCCAATAAACCAATTCCATCTTCCCTCTGAAACCATTGATGATCGAGTAGAATACTCTTAAGCTTCATTATTTTAAAAACAAACAAAAATTTGTATTCTGTAACAGAAGGGATTTTCTCCCTGATAGATGTAGAAGAAGAATCCATTAGACATTCAAACTTCTTATGACCAAAATTACCACACTTAAAACATCTAATCAAAATTCTACCCTCTTTAGCTAAATGACTAAAATGTCCACATCGATAGCAGAATCTTTTCCCTCTTCTTGAATCCGCCCAATTCATGGTGGATGAATTCTGAAAAAAGGCCTCGCGGTATGAATCTTGGAATTTGAAAACGCCTGAGCATATGGACGATAAGATGAAAAGGCATCATGATCGAAAAATAATTAGCGCTAGGAGAAATAGGAATAGAAGAAGGCCATAAAGAAGGAGTTGGGATCGAATACGAGAAGGCAGAAGACGCCATTTAAGCCTATGCATGTTAAAAACTATAGAAAATTTGGAATTCTTCTACCACTATTATTATATCATAAAATTATAATGCATTTATACTATAGATTGCTTATACCATAGTTTGTGTTTGTCAATATGAGTCTAACGCAAACATCCGTGGGTTAACCGATTTAAAACGAGTGAGATATCGCCTTTTAAAATTCGCACATACTTGGTTTAATAATTTTGAACAATTTAACATAAATTATCCACCCAACCTGTGGGCCAAACCCAATACCCTTTAACCTGACATGCAATAACTTCCCTCCTAAATCAAACATTTTCTCTAGGTTTTAAAATGAAACAAGAACCGCCACGTTTCATCTCCACTTTGCGAAAGCCACAACCACCTATTGCTGCCACCACCTATGTCATTCTAATGCCCATTCTTCCCCATGCCTTCAGCCGCCTCCCTAGCCATCGTGGTGCTGCCAAATCCATCACAACGTTAATTTTTGAACCCTAAGCAAAATGGCTTGAAACCCTAATTTCCCTCGCCACCGCTGCCCTACGCCACCGAACCACAAACGACCACCACCATGCCTCCCCTAGACCCAAGGCTCCCTCCAACACCATTGACAAGTACCCTGGACGACCGGCTCGTCGAAAATTAATTTTTGATCGAAAATGTTTCGTCTCACCTTACACGCGATTCCAGTGAAAGTGTGCTATGGATCGTGTAGTTCGGATATATGATAATACAGAGTATAATGATGATAATAATACTGTAAATAGTGCGGAATAAAAATCAGTATAATAAAATGACACCAGAGATTTTTATACTGGTTCGAAGCACCATCCTATGTCCAGTCCCAGACTCCTTCTAGAATTTCACTTAAAACAACAACCCTAACTTAACCCGGAGGAACAGGTCTATACACCCCTGACCAATCGAACAGGGACCTGAGCAGTAGAACAAGATTTCACCTCGATAGCCGAAGAGGACTTCAACAAATACAAAAAATAAATTTGACTAACGTGTGTTTTGATAACACAGATTTATCACTTATAGTACACCCTTCCTATAATCTTCTCCTCGAGTATAAATATTTATATTTGAAGTATATGAAGAATAGAAAGGTATAGTATTGCTTTAATGCAGAATATTTGAAAGTATGATAGTAAATAGATTTCAGAAAGTTAGATCAGAATATAAGAGAAATCGATTGTGATTCAGATTTGAAATGAAGTTGGAGTTTGCATTTATAAAGGTTAGAAAGCAACGACTATTAGTGAAGAGTTTCGATCGAAGTGTTGCGTACGAATCTTTTCGTTAAAGGTTCGCAACTCTGCACAAAAGTCGTGTCCTTTCAAAAAAGTGGCTGTTATAGAAATTCAGTCGACTGAGCTTCAGAGTCAGTCGAATGAAGATTCAAAAGTAATTTTAAATTTAAATTCATATATATTTATGTAACTGTGCATGCTGCACCAAAATTCCAGTGTCAATCAACTGTCTCAGGTGGTTAGTCGACTGACCTGGTTATTTTTGTGCAGTTTGCACAATTAACACACACACACACACACATATATATATATATATATTAATTTCTATAATTTTAAAACACTTTTATAATTTAAGTATGTGCATATATATGTATAAAATATAATGATCAAATATATAATCTAGTGTAGATATAATCGAGGAGAGATCTTAACAAATATTGACCTAAGACTTAAAATACCATAGTTGATGCATCGATTTTTAAAGTCTCGTCTCCTTGTCTCTTTTTGTCGTAGCAGTCGTCAAATCTGTATGTTGTAATGATAGCTTCGTGTCATGAATTAAAACCAAGTCCCAACGTTCTCCCCCTTTTGATTGATGACAACCTGTAAATATATATACAGATTTCGACTGTATATATATATATATATAACATAAATACTTACTCCCCCTGAATCTTTGACGCTCTATATCCTGCATTCTTATTAGTATCAATAATATTTCTCCCGCTTTGTCATCGACAAAAAGGAATAAGTAATATGATAAAATAATGTGAAAGATAATATGAAATAAAACCAAGAACAATCATCCACATATTTAACATCCATAGTCAAGAGTGTTCAAAATAAATAAACTAGAATGGCTTTTTAGTACAAGCCATATGAATTGAAAAACAAATGTCTTGAATAAAAGAAATGAACATCTTATTCCATCGGTTGTTTACCTCTACCACTATAACCTTCATCACCATCATCATCACTACTACTAGCTTGATCATCGTCAGAAGAAGTAGAAGACCATGTAAATACGGGTTGCTTACCCGGATCGCCTATAGTAGCAGTAGATGTACCGAAAGAGCATGAAATAGCTTGCCATAATTTGGTGAAAAATCCTTTGACCTTATCGAGCTTCTTATCAACTTGGATGATGTTTGATTGTAGAATTTGTTGATTACGACATATTATATGAATGGATTCACGTGGTTGAAGACCTTCATTTGGAATCATAATTTCTTCTTGTTGATAACGTGTCGATCTTTGACGAGATGGTCGTTGAGATGGCTCGCCATGTTGTTGTGGTTGGACTTGATTTGTTTGCCTTTGGGTTCAGTATTCGAAAGATATCATATGAGGGATTCGAGAAACCGGTAATTTCATCAAGACTAAAGTTTGAGCATTCAAACATCCAACGTAGAAACTGGTGAATCCGGTTCCAGAACATCACAAGCTTTGAGAAGACGCATAATATATTCGCCGTAGTAAATTATATTCATCATACCGTTGTTGAAGCTTAGAAATTCATCAAGCATTAAATGGAGCCAGTTTACTTTGATATTCCTAAAAAATAGCATACAAAGCTTTAAATTATTGTCGTAGACAAGTTCATAACTCCCGGTTCTAGGAGTTA
This sequence comes from Allium cepa, assembly GCA_030765085.1. Classification (NCBI taxonomy): domain Eukaryota; kingdom Viridiplantae; phylum Streptophyta; class Magnoliopsida; order Asparagales; family Amaryllidaceae; genus Allium; species Allium cepa. The sequence goes on along the minus strand of CM060930.1, from coordinate 51,692,900 downwards.
CGAGTTTCAGTAGAGCACGATGAATAATTCGTGCCTTTGGTCGTAAGGACATCGATTTTAGTTGACGCATGTCATCTTCTAGAACAAATGGCTTACACCGTCTTGAACAACCAAATCAACATCAATAGTAGCTAATTCAACACCATCATTTTTTGTTTGTAGAATATGAGCCACGCGGTCTAGAGAAAAAAAGACGGGTTTACCACATACGAGACTCCATACGCAGTCTTGTTGATTTGGAACGTCTTGGTGACCCAAATTTAGGTTAACGTAGAACAATTTCACCATAATTTGGTTGATTTTATGTTTATTGTCGTCGATGTTAATTAACGACTCTAAATTTCTGCTTCGAGCTAACTCTTGAATGTGATATGGGGAAAAATCAGGGAATTTGACGAACGAACCTTTAAAGATCCTTGAGTCTTGCATCCGTCTCCACCTCTTTATCGCGGTGTCATCAAACAGCCAGCTTTAAATTTGTTCATTCGATCGAGGTTGATAAGGAGGAAGCTTGTCCTTTTCGTTTTGGAGCCATTTAAATTTGATTTTGTAGAAAAAAAATTGAGTTTTGGAGAGCTTAGGGTTTTGAAAATCTAAAGTGGTAAAGAGAAGAGAAGGTAAAGTTAAAGATAAAGGGGTAAATGTGGTAGGTCAAAAGGTCAAAAGGTAAAAAGTTACTCAGATCTACGTCTCAGTCGATTGGCTCAGGGAGTCAGTCGACTGATGCTGAAGATTGAAATTTTTCGATCTTCCAGTCTAGTCGACTGAGGCTCTAAGACAGTCGACTGGACATGTTTATATAAAATTTTATATTACTGCGTCAGTCGATTGGCTCAGGGCTTCAGTTGAATAATGCTGAAGGTCGATAATACTCAACCTTCTGGTCCAGTCGACTGAGGCCCTGGTCCAGTCGACTGGCCATGCATATAATTTTTTTGAACCTGCTGTGTCAGTCGACTGATCATCTGAGACAGTCGACTGACCTGGAAGTTTATGTATAGTGAATTTTATTTCGATGTTGGATGCTAATATATTATGTATGATGTATAATTCTTTTAATATAAATAGTTTTTATACAAAAATAAATTTATGTTGCTGTGAAATTTTGATATTTTGTATATGTGAGATGTTGATTAACGCACCATAAATAACTTTATTTCAAACATAAATGTACATAGGAATTTTATTTGAAAATAAAACGAAAGATAATTAAAAACTATGATTATTTCGAGGGACTAGGCGTCTTGAATTCTTTCAGTTGCTTATGACGAACATTCGATGCTTCGTTGCGATCCCATGAATTCGGTGAGTATGGTGGTCGCAGTGGAGACGAAGTCGATGGTCGTCTGATAGGCGAAACTACATGTTCATCTATTGGATGTGACGATGCCCCACATAGTTTCATAGTGATGTGCTCAATTATTCCTATCCGTTTGGAGTTTATTTTTTTGTTCGTAATACATCTCCCGTTGTAGCATTAGAGATTCCTGCTGATAATGTGGGAGATCGTCGATCTTTCGTTTTGTGTTTGGGGAAATATCAACGGTCTTCTTTCCCTTTTTCTTGTCTGGAGTATATCCGGTGTGGTAGACCGATGATGGTGAACCTTTATGGTCCGGAGTTTTTAGAGAGTTGGTCGAGGCAATGATTTCGATAGAGTCTGTTGTAGAGGAAGTTGACATTGTTTAAAAACTGTTGTTTATTAATGCTTTACTTCAGTGAGAGAATCGAATGATGGCTTTACTTTTATTTTGAGTGCATAGAAAAAGGAATACGCACCTATTTATAGATTTAATTTAGGAAAAATAGGATATGTTTGGTTTTCTACCATTAAAAAGTTCGTAAGGAGTATTTTTGGTGAGAGGTCTAATAGAAACACGATTTAAAACATAACAAGCAGTTGCAACAGCTTCTGCTCAAAATTGTTTTGGTAACGTGCTTTCATTTAATAGAGTTCTTGCACATTCTTGTAGAGCTCGATTCTTTCGTTCTACAACTCCATTTTGTTGTTGAGTTCTAGGAAACGAAAAGTTATAAAATATTCCTTTCTTTTTACAATAGTTATCAATTTGTATATTTTCAAATTCTCCTCTATGATCACTTCTAATATTTTTATTTTTAGTTCCTTTTAAATTTGGAATTTTTTTAATAAATGCTTTGAAATTTTCATAGGTATCACTTTTATTTTTCATAAAGATAGTCCATGTATATCCAGAAATATCATCAACTATTACAAATACGTATTTACTATGATTTATGGATTGAATTTGGGTAGGACCAAATAAATCCATATGAAGTAACTCGAGCGGTTTTAAAGTCGAAATAAATTTCTTAGATTTAAATGAAGATTTAGTTAATTTACCTAATTGACATGAGTCACATATATTATTAACTTTAAAATTCATATTTGGTAATCATTTTACAAGATTATTTCTAGAAATTTTATCTATATTTTTGAAATTGATATGACAAAATCATTTGTGCCATATCCAGGGATCATTTTGTTTAGCTATTAAACACATATTTGAGTTATGATTAACTTTCGTATATAAAACGTAAATGTTTTTATCTCTATTTCCTTCGAAAATAAGATTTTGATGTTGATCAAGAATACTACATTTATTTTCAGAAAACGATATTTAAAACCTTTATCGCAAAATTGACTTATACTTAATAGATTATGTTTTAAAATCTTAACTAATAGAACATTTGTAATAAGAGGTAAATTAGATGTACCGTAATTGCTCACATCGCCTTTGCCGATGATATGTCCCTTGGAATTATCTCCAAAAGTGACCTAACCTTCATCTGAGTATGTAATATTTATCAGCATATCTTTGTCTCCTGTCATGTGTTTTGAGCAACCTCTGTCGAATATCCATTTTCCTCTTTTCTTGAGTGGGACCTGCAAAAAATATGAAATAACGTTGGTACCCACCTTTTAATAGGGTCCTAAGAGTTAGATCTTAGGAAACCAAACGCAAAAGGGTTTAGTATCCCTTTTATAAATATAATTTTTATTATTATTCTATGAATGAACTAATATACTTTTTGCTTATTAACTTGTTATTAGTTTTAGGTACCCATATATTTATAGTTTTAGAAACTAGTCTATTTGAAGACGTGGGTGTTTTATCATTTTTAACTTTGTTTAAATTACTAGATTGTGACTTTTTATCTTTCTTCTTATATCCTAAACCATGGTTACTAACAGATTGTGAATTCTCAATAATCCAAGATAAATTTTCTCTTCCTTTATTAAAATTTGAAACATTTTGAGTGATTCCATCTAGTTTGGTCTTTATACTTGAATTTTCTAGTTCTACCATTTTAATATTGGTTTTTAAAACATGATTTTTAGAAATAAGACTATCATTCTTCTCTTTATGAGTTTCAATTTCTTGACTCAATAATATAAGTTGAGAATTAACATTAGAGAGAGATTCTTGAGTTTTCTCAAGTTGTCCTTTCAATATTTTCTTCTCATCTTTAAGCATATCTCTTTCGAATTCTGCCTTGTTCTGATTTTCTACAGCTTCTTTATATTTTCTTTTAAGACTTTTTAAAGTATCTAATAATTCAGAATTTATTTCTATCATATCATCAAAAGTAAAATCACTAACCTCATTAGCTTTAGCCATAAAACATACGTTAGCTTGTTCATTATCGTGGTCACTTTCACTCCCTGAAGAAGAATATGAGGAATCTGAATCATCCCATGTGATTGAAAAGGCTTTTCTTTTGAATTTATCCTTCCTTTTATATCGATATTATTTCTTTTGATCTGGACAGTTCTTCTGCATATGCCCCTTTTTGTGATAGTTAAAACATTCCATAATTGATAAAGACGGTGGCTTATTGCTGGTTGAGCTTCTCTTGCCATTATTTTTGTTTCCTTTTCTATATTTCAAGAATTTCTTGAATTTCTTTGTAATAAAAGCTAGAACGTCTTTGTCTGATTCTGATTTTTCTTGTTCTACATGAAATGCTGTATTCTTTTTATCTTGAGCTTGAACTCTTTTTGCCTGCAAATTTACTTCATAAGACATTAGATTTCCTATTAATTCTTTTGGAGTTATTTTGAAAATATCATTCGCTTCTTCAATAGCTAGAACTTTTCTTTCCCAATCTCCCATTAAAGAATTAAGGATTTTGGATACGATATCAAAATCTGAATATTTTTCTCCTAGTCCTACTAATGAATAATAGATATCCTGAAATCTTGAGTACATGTCGTTTATGGATTAATTTTCTTTCATTCTAAAGTTTTGCTTTGTTTAACCTTATTGGTTCCTTCGTGTGTGATTCTGAGTGTACACCATATTTCATATGCAGTATTGCACATGCTAACACGGTTAAACTCATTTTTATCTAAGGCACAAAACAACATATTCATGGCTTTTGCATTAGCTGTGGCATCTAATTTCTGTGTATTTAACTAAGTGGAATATTCTTCAGTAGGAATAGTATATTCTGTCTGAGTTATATTCCATGACTCAAAACTATTTTTCTTGCATATATATTCTCATTCATGTGGCCCAATAGTTATAATTCATGCTATTAAATAGTGGTGGACGTGCAGTGGATTGTCCTTCAACAAAGCTAGTGTTAATGCTAGTGCTAGTGTTGGAGTTAGTGTCCATATTATTAGATATCAGATAAATGTGTTACGGTTAAATGATGACCTTTCTCTAATACAAAATGAAAGTGTGTTATAGAACGTGTAATATGGATATATGATAATACAGAGTATAATGATGATGATAATACTGTAAATAGTGCGGAATAAAAAGTAGTATAGTAAAAGGACACCGGAGATTTTTATACTGGTTTGAAGCACCGTCCTACATCCAGTCCCAGACTCCTTCTGGAATTTCACTTAAAACAACAACCCACACTTAACCCGGAGGAACAGGTCTATACACCCTTGAGCTGCCGAACAAGGACCGGAGCAGCAGAATAGGATTTCGCCTCAACAGCCAAAGAGGACTTCACTCGCCTGAGCAGCAGAACAGGACTTCAACAAATAAAAAAATAGTTTTGACTAACGTGTGTTCTTATAACATGGATTTGTCACTTGTAGTACACCCTTCCTATAATCTTCTCCTTGAGTATAAATATTTGTATTTGAAGTATATGAAGAATAGAAAGGTATAGTATTGCTTTAATGCAGAATATTTGAAAGTATGATAGTAAATAGATTTCAGAAAGTAAGATCAGAGTATAAGAGAAATTGATTGTGATTCAGTGATTTGAAATGAAGTTGGAGTTTGTATTTATAAAGGTTAGAAAGTAGCGACTGTTAGTGAAGAGTTTCAATCGAAGTGTTGCATCCGAATCTTTTCGTTAAAGGTTCGCAACCCTTCACAAAAGTCGTGTCCTTTCACAAAAGTGACTGTTATAGAAATTCAGTCGATTGAGCTTCAGATTTAGTCGACTGAAGATTCAAAAGTAATTTTAATTTAAATTCGTATATATTGATGTAACTGTGCATGCTACATAAAAATTCCAGTGTTAGTTGACTGTCCTAGATGGTCAGTCGACTGACCTGTTTATTTTTGTGCAGTTTGCACAGTTTATATATATATATATATATATATATATATATATATATATATATATATATATATATTAATTTCTATAACTTTAAAACACTTTTATAATTTAAGTGTGTGCGTATATATGTATAAAATATAATGATTAAATATATAAGCTAGTGTAGACATAATCGAGGAGAGATCTTAACAAATATTGACCTAAAACTTAAAATACCACAAGTGATGCACCAATTTTTAAAGTCTCGTCTCCTTGTCTCTTTTTGTCGTAGCAGTCGTCAAATCTGTATGTCATAGTGATAGCTTCGTGTCATGAATCAAAACGAAGTCTCAACATCCAGTTGCTAAAATCACATGACCACCACTAAAAATCTCATCTTGTCCATACAAACTGATCCATGCTCTTCGTTCAACATTTCATGTTCGTCAAAAAATGAAAAATATTCCATCACTTATTGTTTTTGACAAATTTTCAGCCACTCCGCTCATCGAAACGCTGAACGACTATTTTTAAAAAAGACTAGAGATCAAAACAAATAACTTTTATCTTGGTGACTTTGACTAATTTCTAACGGTTTGGAAGATATCTATTTCTAAATATGAGACGGGTGTGTATATTTTATTTACAGAGAATAGATTTGAAGAAGAAGATGAGGAAGCATGTCTGCTCCTTATTCCTGTGTATGCCTCCATGCATGCCTTTAGTTTACAACTTGAGTCCATCCTTAAATATTCATTTAAAAAAAATTAACAAAATAAGATTTAAACCGATATTTTAAACAATTAACAATACAATGATTTATAACTCCCAATACACATGGATTTCATCAAGAAATCAAGACTTGTGCAAATTTTCACAATATTTACTATTTTCTAAAAGTAAGAACAAGAGCATAATGTTCTCACCTTTCCATGGGTTTTGAAATGCTTCAAGATTCATGCTTTCTCTAGCAACCAACCCCAAATCAAATACACAACTTAATTTAAAACCTTTTAAAGTAAAAGGTTGGGATTTTTTCTTCATTTTTAGGGATACTAAAGGAAGTGAAAAAAGGAGATGAACTAAGAAGTGAAAAATGAAAAAGAAACAAAAAGCTTTCTTTTTATAAACGTAAATAATGGGATAAAAATCAATAATGCCCTTAGTCAAATTTTCTTCTAACCCATCTTTTCAAAGTCAACTTTGTACTAAACCATGAGAGAAAATGGTCGATAATAGAAGGGATCATGTACCCTTCTCAAATTTCATACTCAAGCCATCACTTCAAAATCAAATTCAAATATATTTTATTTTTCATTAATTCTTATTATTATAAAATTCTATATTTATTGTTACATTTTAATACAAAAAATGTTTCTCTACACTTAACCTAACATCTAAATGTCGTTTAAAATGTGTACAAGGGTTCAATAACTATTTTACAACTTGTTGTTTGATAAAAAGTTGAAAATCAAGAAAAGGGTTTCGGTCACATTTTCTATTTTCATCGAACTACCTTTTTAGTAAACAAAATTCAAAAATGAATTTTCTGTCATTATTCATAAAGAAAAGAGAGTTATTTAATATCAAAACCATAAATTGAATATTTAAATTAAATTAAATATTCATAAATCAAAGGATTAAATTCCAGGTCGTTGCATTCTTTCCCCCTTAAAGAATTTCGACCTGAAATTTCATCTCAAACAAACATGAAGGAAATCAGTTAAGACAAACATCTAACCATTTTACTACCATGACTATTTATGAAAACATTTTCATAAACCACCACTTAAGTTTAAAATTTGTATAGTATCCCACTATATCCTAAGGTATACACCTTATCCAATTCAAACCCTTTATTATGAATTTATTTCCCCTGAGCAAACTTGTATCGACTCGCCTTTCATTACACAGAAAGACGCATCATTAAGAAGAAAGAAAGGGATATAAAAGAGAAAAGATGGAAAAGAAAGAACCAACAATATCAGAATCTCACAGCGGAATGAATAAATATTAATCAAATAAAATATTACATAGTATTATATACATCAGAGTTATACAGCTAATACAAAACAAACAAGACAGTTATACACACCTGCCTAGTTATTACAACTCAAGTACAACACAAAGATACAGATACAACTCTAACACAGCAGAACACTACACATTTATCTCACGCTGAAGCCACCTGCCCCATATCTCCATCAGAACTCGCCAAAGCAAACCTGAATCTCTAGACTACTCATACATAATATGAGTACCCAAGAGTTTAATAAAACAGAAAATAAACACTTGGGTCAGACATGGGTCTGATGTGAGTAAACGGGTTAAAGTTGCTTAATTTTGAAAATCCTTTGAAAACAAAGGTATCACGTAAGACTCCCCATAAATAAACATGGGTAAATTTTTACCTTACGCTAACCAAAACATTTGATAGGAAATCCAGTGATATTATAATAGGGTCTAGGGTTTTCAAGTAAATAGAAAATAGCCGAAATTATTACATGATTAAATTCCAGCTACTAGCCACAAAAGTGAGTAATACAATAAAAACCGTAAGGGCACGTAGGAAGAATGGGTTTCCATCAATGGCAGGGCTACTGGGGTACCGCCTGTCACAGTACGTGGCCTAGATCACTGTACCGAGGATCCACCCTAAATCCTCTGCAACACAAGGCCCGAACCATCCCTTACTGGACAGTCCCGAACAAGACAACCCCGGCAGTTGTCATGATCAACCGCTCACACAACCTAAATAAAAAGGGACCTCTAGACAGGGGTAAATCTCGTCCTACTTGGGTGCTACCCACTTAGCCTTGCTGCACCTCCCTTGTTTTAGCCATTCCCGGTTGATGAGGCTTGATACTACGATTACCTTTATAGAACACATCTATCTTAGGATGCTCATCGTCCACTTGACGATGTTCTTGAAGCATTCAATCCATACAAGTTCGTTCCGGGTACGAACAAAACCGAAGGCACTATCTCGTTACACTCATTTTGGAATCACCCTCAGAGTTAACGACAATAGCCCTTGCACTCTGAATCTTCATCTCGAACCTGAAAGTACTACCCCCATTAAACTTGTATTGGAATCACCCTTAGAGTATTAACGACTATAGTCCTTACACCTTGAGTCTTCACTCTTTCACTTGAGATTCACGACCTAACGTTTAATTTGGATCGATTTGGTTTTCGGAATTCCAAATTTGGAAACCCGATCCCGGTCTCATCGAATCCAAATTCCATCTTAGTGTCCAAGTGATTTAAGTTTAACAAATTAATTCAATTTTAAAACATTGAATTCATACAGCATCATTCATAGATAAATATCACAGATTTATCACTGATATATCAAATATCATATTACAGAATATCACAACATACCATCCAATAGATATCAACCAATCCAGATATTCCTCAAACAGTCATCCACAAACAGGCATCATTAACCCTTTTATAATTAGTTTAATCTACTTAAATTAAATTAATTACTTGAGAATTTATAACTAATCCTGCTTAAACAATCATTAGTTAATTACGATTAATTAACCAATCATTCCTTAATTACCTTCATAGTTCAATTAATTAATCTTCAATTACAGATTAATTATCCTTTAATCATATTCTTAATTAATCGCCTTAGATTGATTATTCTTAATTACACTGAGTAATTAGCCTTAAAATTAATTACACAAATTAATTAACCTTTAATCATTAATTAATCTTAATTAAATTCTAATTAATTAATTAACTATAATTAATTAGATTAATCCTTAATTAATTACATTAATTAATTATTACTTCTTTTCTCACTTCACTGATTAATTATCTTATAATTAATCACATTAATTAATTAATTAATTAATTAGTTATTCATTAATTACATTAATTAATGACCCTCTAATTACTTTATTAATCAATTTTTCTCATAATTACATTTAATAATTAATTATAAACTTAATTACTTTTATTAATCAAACCTGATTAATCACAATCAGTAATTATCTTTTCTTAATTACTTCACCAATTAAACCAACGCCTTTATTAGTTACATTAATTAATCCTTTAAATGCACTGAGTAATTATCACTTAATTACTTTTCCTAAGTAATTATACTTTAATTACTATCCATCAAGTAATTTCCTTAATTAATTACATCCAGTAATTATTCATTAATTACTTCAATAAGTAATTACACCTCTTTAATTACATTAAGTAATTATGCTTAATCCCTTCATTAAGTAATTCTTTTGATTAATTAAACTTAATTGATTAATTAAAATTAACCACAATAACTTAATTAATTACACTGAGCAATTAATTTCTTTAATTACTTTATTAAGTAATTATCTTTAATAATTCTTCTTAACCATTAAGTAATTAACTTCTTAATTACTTATTACTTAATTATTTAACATAGATTAAACAATCCTTAATAAAGTAATTAATTACACTTAATTAATTACACAAACTAATTTACCTTAATTTAATTACCCACATTAATCACTTAAGTTAATTAAGTAATTATACTTTAATTACCTCTATAAATAAAACTTGATTAAGATAGACCATACATTTCATTAACTCTTATCAATCATTTTAAAATTAAATTTTAAATTCAAAAGCTTGTATTTGGTCTACACAAAATCATCGTCTTTTAATTTATCATTATCCTTTTAATTTATCTAAGTTAAATACCTTACTTTATGTGACGACCCGGAATTTTTAAGCATTTAAAATCGAAATATTTAATTGATTTTAAATATTCAATAGAGTAATTTTAACATGAATTACGAATATCACAATTTATTTGATACTTAATTATTGAATTAAATAATTTGAAGTTGGGTAAATTATTGAATCTGTAGTTTTAAGCCTATCAAAAATAAGTTAATGGCTTATAAAATTTATATCGATAATATGGAAAATAGTAAAAGTGTTAAAATTGACTTTGGAAGTGTTTTGTTCGGTTTCGAAATTTAAATCGTTTAAATTGAAGTTAAAAATAGCTTTCCGAGGCACAGTCTCGAAATTCGACGAAACCGGTTCCATTGGATCCGTAATAGTTAGTTATTATCGGATTTCAAATTCCGTTTGAGACGGAGTTGTTGTGTGAGCGTACGATAAGTAAACGCGTTGAAAATTAAATAAAACTTGAATTTATCAAATCAATGCCATCGGTGCTTTCTTAAACACGTTTTCTTTTTAAATATTTACAACCGTTCTTAAGGCCAAATCATAATCAAACAAGCCTTCCACTGGAAGATTCACTAATAAAAATAATATATATATATATATATATATATAATAATATAGCTTCGTTTGTAAGCTAAGGCTAACCCTCTCGTGTACAAAAAAATAATAATAAAAAGAGAGAAAGGGGGGCAAGCCTTTTCATTCCGTATTAATCTCGTATAAAAAAAAAGAAGAAGAGGGGAAACGAAATGGCAGACACCCGACCCCTCTTTTCTTCTTCATGTCGCGGCCTCAGAAATTCAATCGTGTGTTTTCTCCTCCTGCCCTATTCGACTATAGGCAACGTGAAGCCTTCATATTGAAGTCGTTCGCACTCAAGACTGGGCGGCTGCAAGGGATGGTCGCGCTTGCGAGTTGGGCGAGGTCGAGGCGGCCGTTTGCAGTGAGGAATGGGTTGCGATTTTGGTGATGCGGTGGAGATGCAGTGGTGATGGCGGTCGCGATGGTTGAGGGTCACGTGGAGCTAGGGCTAGGTTTCATGATTTTGACTAGACGGTGGGGCTAGCTGCGATGGAAATAGGCGGTGGCGACAACATATTTTTAGGTGATCTTCGATCTGAGATATTTATATATTGATTTGGTCTTTGATTTTAGTTTAATCTGTTGGGTATAAGAATATATATAAATTTTACAGTAATAAAATCATTTTTATCTTATTTAAATATATATATATATATATACATACATGTTTGAAATATAGACAGAAACAGGAATTAGGATATAGATAGAATTTGGATAATAGATATGAATTTTGAATATTAAAAGGAGGTTATATAAATTAGATTTTAGATTCATATAAACGAGTTTTTAAGTGAATGAGTTTAAAGTAAATATATATGTAACAATATTTATATCAGAATATATATATATACACACACACACACATGTCTTTACTAACTAGTTATTGTAATAATATATGATGAAGATATTAACTTCATTGAATTCTCTTAGGTACTAAAAATATTTTATAAAGAGGAAATCAACTTCAAATTTAATTATTGGTTTAAATCAATTTATAACGATAATTTATTTACGGTTAGTACGAATATTAATAAAACTCTATAAATTTTTACAAGGTCTGAAATCATGGAAATTCAAGTCGGGTTGGAGGGATTTCAATTTAAATAGCAAAGGTGAGTTATCTCACTCAGTTAGATTTAAACTTAAATTTAAATGATTAAATTTAAATAATTGATTGTATGGTTGAATTGATTGATGTGGTATAGTATGGTATAATTTGAAATTGGCATATTATGTTGTGCTAACATCTGTGGATACAGGGAAAACAGGTTGGAGGGATCCAACTGGACCCCTCAACTTTTATCTAAATTATTTAATTTTCTCTGTTCTGATTATTTGATATTCTGTAATGAATTATGTGGAAGTATTGAATGCTATGGCTTGGTTGATATAATTGGGTATAATGAATTACCAAAAATATAAATTTGATTTTGGAAATGAAAATAAAAGAAGTGAAATTGCAAGTAAAATAATTATAGAATAAATTTAAGAATAACCTGGAAAAGAAATAAAGTGACTTTAAAATTCTAATAAATGAATCTTGAAAATGGAAGGGAAATTTGTATAAACAGAAAGTTAATGAATTTTAAAATGCAATATTATTAATTAAAAGAAACAAACATTTATGTAGAATTTAAGGTTCGGATTATTGAAAGAGTAAAGAAGAATAAAATAATAAGAATAATAATAAAGTCCACAACTACAGAATTTGGAAATGTATTGATAAGTAAAAGAATTTATTTCAAATAAAATAAATTGGAAATCAATTTGGGAAATAGATTTAAGTGATTGAGATTTGAAATTCTCCCTGGATAACCAAGTACGTTTCAAAGTAATTTTTTAAATATAAGATAAAGGATTTTGAAGTTGTTTTAAAAGTATGGTTTGTAAAATTTATTATTTCTAATATTTAAAGTCTAAAGTAAGTATTTCCTTTTAATCTATTATAACAGTAATTATTTTAAGAATGATTTGTTATTTTGATTAAAGAAGAAATCTAATGTTTAGTTATAAGGTAACCTCATTTAATTATTTCTAAAGTATTATTTAAGATTTAGTATTACAGTAAATTTTTCTAAATTAAATGATAAATGTATTTTTCAAATAAGTGTTTTAAATTATTTTAAAATCTAGTTTTGTGCTTGGTATTTCAGAGGAGATAGAAAATATTTGGGAAAGTTTATTCTGGAAGGAAAGATGGTTTTGAAACTGTTTTCAAAGGATTGAAAATAGAAATATATCTTGTGAAGATATTTTGAGGTTAGTAAATAATTTAGGGAATTATTTATTGTTGGATGGATGTTTGTGAATATTAATTGATAGTTAAATAACCGACTATCAATATTGTCCAAATGCGTTGATCGTTACGACGAGTCCGGGATCGAGATTTATTTCTCGAAAACCACTTCGATCCGGTTTGTACGTTTCGTGTAAACGATTTTGGATTCGAAGATGGAGCAGTGAAGTGCAAGGGCTAGTCGCTACTAATCCTGAGGATATTTCCAAAATGGATGTAGTAGGAATAGTGCCTTCGGTTCCGTTCGAACCCGGGATGGACTTGTATGGATGAATGCTTGCGAAACATCGTCAGGTGGATGATGGGCATACTAAAGGATATTGTTCTTAAAGGTAACGCTTAGCCTCAAGCCTCATCAAATGGGAATGACTGAAAATCAGGGGTTATGCAGCAAGGCTAGGTGGGTAGCACCCAAGCAGGGTGAGGTCATTCCAGTCTAGATGTCCCTTTTAATTTCGGCTTAGTGGGCGGTTGCTGATCCCAACCGCGGGGTGATCTCACTCAGGATTATCCAGTAAGGGGTAGTCCCGGCCTTGTGTTGCAGGGGAGCGGGCGTACTACTCGGTACGGTGATCTAGGCCCCGTACTGTGACAGGTGGTACCCCAGTGCCTAGTCATTAGTTGGAAATCCATTCTCCCTACGAGCCTTGTACGAGTTTTGTTTGTATTACCCACTTTTGTGGCTAGTAGCTGGAATTTAATGGATGTAACAATTTCGGCTATTTTATAAGTATTTGTATATAGACCCTATTATAATATCAGAGGATTTCTATAAAAATTGTTTTAGCTATCGCAAGGTAAAAACCCGACCTGTTTATTTGTGGCGTGGTCTTATGAGATGCTTTTGTTTTCAAAGGATTTTTGAAACTTTAATAATCAATTGGGTGTGATTTTCTCACACTGGTATTCCAGACTGACTCGGGTATTATTTAACTGTAATGCTCGGGTCAGACCGAGTATTATAGGATACAGAATATGATGTTGTGGAGCTCAGGAGATGGGCTGGATGACGATACGTACATTCGTACTTGTTTTAATATATATATTCCGCTGTGTTGTGTAGCTGTGTATCCAGTTGTATGTTATTGATGTGAGCTGTGATTGATGTACTCTGATGATGTAAAATATGTAAACATATATATTTGATTTTGAGCAAAGATCATTATTATCTATTATATTTTATTCCGCTGCGATGGTTAGATTCTGATGTTGTTTTCTATCTTCTTCTTCTACCTCTTCTTCCTTAACCCAAATGGTTCGTGTTTCTGTACAACTTGAGTTGAGTTAGGTAAAATAGTGTTAACTCAAGGGGTATGGATTTGCGGGCTGTTACAGTTGGTATCAGAGCTCAGGTTGGAGATAACCTTGGCTCTGGTGGGAATTACTCATTTAAACTAGAGTATGAAGTACTCTAGAATGAGTTTGAGCGTATTAATAGATATGAGCGTGTATTTGTTAGTGAATATAAATTGTTTTAATATTGCGTTGATTGATTTATTGAGTGGCATATGAACCTTCGTCGACACAGTCTGTGCAACTGTATTGAAGGGGTTTCTAAACACTTGAATAGAACAATCGACACGGTATTGTTTTAAATGTGGGTGAATGAAATAATTTTACCCAAAAAAATATATTTTCGATATAAAGAAAGTTTTTGTAAACTATTTAGCTAATATATGGTTTCTTGGACGTTAGAAATGATAATATTAAAGTATTATCACTGTTAAGTGAAAATTTAACTAGAAATTGAAAATATAACCAAAGATTGAAGGAATAAATTCACTATAAAATGAAATTCATAAATATGGATTATAAACGTAAATAGTAAATGGAAATATAATCAAATGGGAATTTGTATAAGCATAAACTGTACAAATGCATTATAGTTGAAATTTGAATTAAAACAGAATTTGAAACTTTAAAACCCGGAGATTTTGAAAGTATTTTGAAAATAAATAGTAGCATTATTGTTTTTAGGGTATTTCTGAAAGGAAAATTGTTTTAAATAAATTTTGGGAAGAGATTTAGCATTGAATTCACTTCAGTCACTGGAAAATAACTTCAGTGATGACTGCAGCATCATCGATGTTCATTTTCAAGTTTCTAAGTGATGAATTGCTACCAAATTGATTTGTTCAGGAAAACCTGTTTGTTTTTTAAATTTCAAAGGGAATTTATTGGGAATAAAACCAGGATTGGTTTGGCCTTTGAGAAATGTGATTTGTGATGTGGGAGGTTTTAAATGATTTGAAACCAAAAGCCGGGTGTTTAAAAATCCTGATGAGATAGTTGTAAGCTTATAAATTGAGATGATTTTAAATCATGAAGGAAATATAAGCTTTGAATAATGGAATTTAAATTTAAAAGGATAAAATGAGGTTAACTTGGATTGGAAAATAAAAACTTAACAGGATTGAAATTAATTAATTAATTAGGCTGAAAAATAATATCCAGTCGTTTTTCGAATTAAGTTGAAATCGAATTGAGTTAAATAAAACTGAGTTAAAATAAAATTGAGTTGGAATAAGAATTCAATTGAATTATTGAATGGAATTAGATTCCTACTTGAATTAATGGAAAATGAGTTGGATAAGGATTGCATTGAAATAAATAAATCAGAAAAATCCATAGGAATAAAAATATGCTTGGGTTATCAGTAAGCATAAGGCTTGAGATAAAATAAAAGAAGAATATATTCAAGCCTATGATGAATGGAATTGTGTAAATTATAAGTGATGACTTATAAAATTGAGAATGGAATGCAAAATGCAAAATAAATATTGTTTGATGTTTTGGATAATAAAACGAAAGAAAATCAAAACTTGAATTATAAAATAATTTGAACTAAGAAAATTAAATGAAGTGATATTGGGACTTAAAAATCAAGTATTGAACTATAAATAAGGGAAGAACTAATTGATAATAAATTAGTTAATGAAATGTTAAATAAAGCTGAATTGTGAATTAATAATGAAGATTGGAAATAAAATTCAAGTTATAAATCCAATTCGACTTGAATTGTTAATGAAAGGGATAGTGGATTCAAACTTGAGTTATAAATTAAAATTTTGACTTGAAGTGTTAACAAATTAGATATAATTGAAATGTATCGAATAAAAATGGAAATGGATTAAAATAGTAATGGTTTGAATTGCAAATAAAAATCCAAACAAGTGGAAATAAATGGGAAATGATTGTAGATTTGGAATGAGAGTTGATTGTAATAGAATTAAGTTCAATAGAAGGGAAAATTTACTTGTAAAATGAAAATGAGCTTAAGTATAAAATTTGAATAAATTGAAGTAAATTGACTTAAGCTGAATAGATGAAGGAGAGTTGAATTGGATTCAACTTAAACTAAGTTGAATAATATTGAGTTTGATTCAAATCAAGTGAAAATAAATTTAAATCGAAATAGAATTCGGTGAGTTATAAATAATATTTAATGGAAAGAAAATTCTTAAATAAATAATTGTAAACCATTTAAATTGTTACGGAATTGAAATAATTAGAGAAAATAAGGAAATGGAATGTTTTTAAGTTAATAGAATGGATTTAAATGAATGCGGATAAGGAATGAAACACTATTGAATATATCGTGCATAACATTGAAATAGTTATTGGATGAAATAGCTTGGATTGTCTTCGAGCTAAATAAAACAGTTTGGAATAAACAAATATGGAATGAAATGTAAATAAATGGATTATAAATGAAATTTAAAAGGAGTGTGTCGAGCTAAATAAATGGTTGTGAATGGATTAAAATAAAAGGGAAATTTAATTGGCAATTAAGATGAACCTAGGTTGTAAATGGTTTGAATGAACTAGTTGATTAATAAAATAAAATGCAAGTGAATGTATTCAATTTTGATATGCAATGAAATGAGAATATATAGATTGTGAATAAATTTGAAAATGAAATAGAATTAAGTATAAATCGAGTTGAAATCCATTTAAATTGGTTATAAAACATAAATATTTGTTTGTTCACATAGATCTTGTCAAATTTGCATAGAATAAATATCATTGGATGTAAATGGAGGTAATTAAAATTCTATGAATTAATAGGAGTGAAATAAATTGATTTTGAAAGCAATGGAATTAAATATGAATTGAGTTTGCTTAAGAATAAATTAAATGTAAGCGATTGAGTTTTAAACCATTCAAATTTGAATGAAAATGGTTTGTAAATTAATTGAAATAGTTGAATTACTATGAAAGTTGTAAAAAATTGCTTACAGAAAATGTTGGATGTGCATTTCTTTAGAATTCATATGTTTTAACCATTGCAATTAAGTGAAATATAGTTAAACTGCATATATTCGGCACTTACATGTTTAAATTGAGTAAGTACAGGTACCGGGAAGCCGTATGGCTGGATTTGGGTTGCATTAACTGCTAAATAAATAAGCTGCTTGCTTAAAATGCTAAATAAGGTACGCCTACGCAATAAAAATTGGAAATATGAACTGTTTTTTATTTTTTCGACCGTGTGGGTCGATGTATATATATTTATCTCTTTTGTCAAATTGCAAAAGCTCCTCCGTACAAAGGGGACTCTGCCAAAAATTTTCGAAAATTTTGGGAGTTAGAAAATTTTTGGAAAATTTTGTTAACGGCAAAACGGTTTCGAATTGAAAATTGAAATAAGTTAGTAAATGAAACTAATTAAAGTAATGACATGAGTAAGTAATAAATGACGAATAAAATTTATATATGCAGAGTTAAAGATAAATTAAATTCATATGATAATGAAGGAATTAATTTGAATAGAAATAGATATAAACTAAAGTGGAAAATGAAAATAAATATAAGAAACATATATAATGTTTATACTAACTTAAGAAAGGAATGGTAAATTCTAGATTGGAAATTGATATTACAAATATAATCTAAGATAATATTGAAATAAATAAATATTGACATTTTGTCAGAAAGTCGACAAATGTTTTGGGAATATTGTGATTGGATATTAGTGCTAAGCAGGATATGCATGTATTATAAAAGGGAAAATGAAATTGGATTTGATTTCAAGAGATAAATTTGAATTGCCCGACAAAAGGTATGTATTTAAATTTGGTATGAAATTTGATTGGAATTTGGATTTGGATTGAGCCACTTGGCTTTTTGTTTTCTTTTTGGATTTGGGAGGCCGCAGAGCCATTTTTGTAGTAATACCGAGCTAGCCGCGCAAAGGAGACGCTGGCAAAAAAAATCGGAAATTTAGGGAGTTAGAAAAATTTTGAGAAAATTTTGATAATTCAAAATTTGATTTTAAATTGAAACTCGAATGATTAAACAAATAGTATAGTTTGAAACTATGGGAGAGTTGAGAAATTAATAAGAATGATAATGGGTCTTTTATAAAAAGATAGTTAGTAAGATGTTGAATTGTTTGGTTTTGGAGGTAAGTAAACGGGTATTGGACCATTCTTCCTAATTAGTAATTTCGGGGTCGAAATTCTTTTATGGGGGAGGAATGTGACGACCCGGAATTTTTAAGCATTTAAAATCGGAATATTTAATTGATTTTAAATATTCAATAGAGTAATTTTGTGACGCCCCACCTCTATACCCACGCTAGCCAAGAACATTACGGTGAATGCTATCAACTAGCACGGAGAATAAGGCTGTTGAGGAGCGACCATCCGTGTAATTGCTTTGTGCGAGCATCGATATGTCAGATAGTATAACATGCAAATCTTTTCAAGTGGAAATCTGACATGTCGACACAAACTCAATGCTACTACACAGTGGCTATGATGTCTTCGGAAACAAATATAGAAGTAAACATAACATAAATCAGTCACAGATAACTCATATCACAAAGGCGGAAGAAGATATGAATATATAATTAACACATGGAAGTGTATATCAGAGTAGTGGTCAAAAAGATCCATAATAATACAAAAGAATAGCAACACGTGCTATACAAAAGAATACAACAATGAGTCTATATCTCAAGTGTATATAACAAAATAAACTACTAATCTAAGTAGTTTGCCAAAAGTCAGAGTAATGAATCCCTGGGGAGAAGTCAAGTAGAAGCACCTGTAACATCTCGGTCTGACCCGAGCATTATTTAATAAGAAAATAATAAACGGATCAGTCTGACTATAAATATCAGATGAAACGATATAGAATAAGAGATATGACTAAACACATAATAATCACAATACCAAGCTGTGATATATATAAGCAGTTGAAATCATCAAGGGATTATTCGATGTCACAAAATCTACACAAAAATCACAGAAACGTCATACTCCTAATTTAGTTCACCAAACCATATATATTGACGATAATATCAGTGTCAATCACAAAAGTCAATGACACACAAATTACAGAATTCAACATACGAAATCCGGAAATCACAAAAGTCAATGACGCACAAATTCACCAATGCACAAATATCGATAAATCTTATCAATGGAAATCCCGAAAATTGGTGAAACACAAATTCTAGAAATCATCTCAAGAAATCCAGAAATCACAAAGGGGGGAGGCCTATCACAAACGGGAGCATAAAGCTCACCAACACGTGTATCACAAACGGAATGCTAATTCCATGGTTGCTAACTGTGACGCCCCACTCCGAGAGCCTCGTTAACAAAGAGTATTATATAGATAATACTGTCGGCTAACGCGGACAATAGAGTATAATGGAAGCGACCATGTGCAATCTTACCTTAACTATTCACTAAATATGTCGAAAAGTAGAAACACATTAAAATTCGACCTATTCAATAAATATTTAAAGCAAAACTACAATGGCTATAGGATCTATCAGAAGAAAATATAACAACTCAAATGTAATATACATCACAGAACAGTCGATCATAATATACACATACACAGATACACCACAGAGTATACAAAATAATACATGTCAAGTGGTACAGGAGACCACAATATACAGACGAGACGAAAGAGTATAAATCAGAGTTATAACAGATAAGGACTACAAAAGATGCTATAACAAAAAGAAGCTAGCGAATAGTCCATGCGGAAGCAAAATAGGCTAAGTCCAAAAGCACCTAACCTGAAACATCTCGGTCTGACCCGAGTATAAAATACCCGGATCAGTCTAGTTAACAAATCAGTTAGATAAACTGAACAATAATAAACCTGCAAGGTCATACAGTATAATAAATATCTCTAGGGGAGATAACACAATCATCAACAAGAGATGAATCATATAGAACAAGCCTCATATCATCGGCAACATATAGAAACAAAGGATACAAATATCCCAAAACAAGCCAAAAGGCAAATAACAAATACCCATAAGGTATATAAGTTCCACAAGGTAATCGCTATACTCCATGCGGCTCACAAAGACCAACACCGAAGGGCGATACCAAGGGAATATACATATCAATGAAACATCATAAAATTTTGCTCTAGCTCAGTACTGTACAAACAAGGATCCATGAGCCCGAAGACTCCAAACCCAAGTATCACCCATGCGGCACATAAGGCCAACATCAGAACGAAACTATATAGGGCAACAAACCCGAAGGCACACACCCGAAGGCAACATACCCGAAGGCAACAAACCTAGGGAGACAGTCCGAAGACACTATCCCAGAGGCAACAAACCGTAGTGGTGAAGGTCGAAGACCCAGTACTGGACACCACTAACTGGCGGAATGTGTCACAACTCTCGAAAAGGAATCCGAAAAGTGTTAACGTATGTGTCATAACCACTCGTTCGCACTAAACGGTTTACTATCCGTCAGTCCCTTTCACACTCAAAGCAGTACAAAGTTTACCTCATATCATCGATAAACCAAACCCGAAGGTCAAAACAATCAATCGAATAGGTCAAGGATTAATCGGAAGGATAAACGCACAGATTCATGTTCCGTGTTTTGCCCAACCATTTAATCACCCTCCCACTTCGTTCGAAGTGCGAAAGTGTGTGTGTTTTAAATAGAATTTATAAGTTAGAGAAACGAACTTTTAAAGGCGATTCGAGAGATTATTTCATAAAAACCCGTGGATTAAAATTAAAAGGAACCATCGAAGTCAAAACAATTGATAATCATACATAGGATCATCATGAATCAATTCAAATTGAAAATTCAATCCTAAAAGGCAAAGTGGGCTGAAACAGCAGGTTCAGTCGACTGAACAGAGTTTTTCAGTCGACTGACCCTGTACCTGGAAATTTTCTAGGTTCAGGAAACTTTCTGTTTCCAGGTTCAGTCGACTGTGCAGAGTTTTTCAGTCGACTGAATCATGCCTGGAAACTCTCGGGTTTCAGGTTCAGTCGACTGTGCAGAGTTTTCAGTCGACTGAATCTTGCCTGGGCTGTTTTCCAGCCTTATTCAAATGAAGAGCAAACTCTCCCAAAATGCAATCGGACGAACATTGGCTCTAAGGGCTTATTCCAATCGACAACCCGGCCCTATATGTTCCTCGATGCATCACCAAAACATGATTAAAACATCAAAGTTAGGATTTCAAAGATTTGAACCCAAAACACTAAAAATTGGAATATTCTCCAATTCAACCCAAACCAATTGCAAGTGCATATGAACAAGGTGTTAGGAATTCATACATAACATCAATGAAATCAAGAGAAGTAGATGTGAGTTCAAAC
Source organism: Allium cepa (assembly GCA_030765085.1). NCBI lineage: Eukaryota > Viridiplantae > Streptophyta > Magnoliopsida > Asparagales > Amaryllidaceae > Allium > Allium cepa. Next base: position 51,671,181 of record CM060930.1, on the reverse strand, counting down.
TCACCTTTTTACACAAAACAAAGAAGATGAAGAAGCACAATTGCAAGGAATCAACCAACTACACTCCACTTCAACACTACAAGCTTCAATCTAGAATCAAAGAAAGTATTTCCTAAGTTAGGGTTAGGAAATTACTGAAATTGAAGAGGAGAAGAGATGGAGAAGATGGAGATGAACTTACCAATGGATTCTCTTTTATTTTGGAGCAAGAATCAAGCTACAAAGGAGAAACTAGGGCTTGCTAATTTCTATTTCTCTTTCCTTTCCCCCATTTCAGTTTTTAGTTTGAGAAAGAAATGAAATGAAGATGAAATGAAGAGAAGGGTTGAGCTAGGGGTTAAGTGGGCTAGTGGGCTGAACCCAATCCCAAACCCAATAGGAAAAGTAGCCAAAATTTCACAAACTCCAAACATATCAAAGATTATACTCAAAAAGATCGCAAACGCCATTTTGGAACCAATGGAGGTGGTTTCGAGTTCCAATTCGGCCATTTGCAGAAAGTAACATTTCGGACCCCAAAATCCGAATAACGACGCTATATTTAAATCAAACATTTAAATATAAAATCGTTAAATATGCGGGTTGTTACAGATCTCCCCTCCTTACAAAGTTGCGTCCCCGCAATTCCTAGAGACGATATTTGTAACAACTACATACAAAAGAAAGAATAAACTTTAGACACAGAAATAGACTTACCATTACGAAGCAAGGATAGAAAACCTGGATAAGATCGCTCGATGTACTCTCTGGTTTCCCAAGTACAGTCATTGGGATTAGCGGACCATTGAACTTTAACGAGCGGCACGTCCTTGTTCCGAAGGTGTCGCACCTCCGTGTCAAGCACGCGAATAGGTTGCTGTACCAAAGATAAGTCCGGTGAGATCTCAAGCTCTTGCAAATCAGGAGAATCAATTACAGAATCCGATTCTCGAAGACACTTCCGAAGTTGCGAGACGTGAAACACGTCATGAATGCCAGATAAATGAGCTGGAAGTGAAACTCTATAAGCCACAGGGCCAATACGTTCAGTAATAGAAAACGGTCCTATATAACGAGGAGCCAATTTTCCAGTCGCACTGAAACGCATAACCCCTTTCAAAGGAGAAACACGAATAAAAACAAGATCGCCGATCGAGAACTCGGGAGGCTTCCTACGGTTGTCCGCGTAGGATTTCTGGCGAGTCTGTGCCTCTTTCATCCTTAATCGAATAAGATCAATCTTCTCAGAAGAATGACGAACAAAGTCTGGACCAAGAACAAGCTTCTCTCCAGATTCCAACCAACATGAAGGTGATCGACATGGCCTTCCGTATAAGGCTTCGAAAGGAGCCATACCGATACTAGACTGAAAACTATTGTTGTAGGAGAACTCTACAAGAGGTAGGTGATCCTCCCAACTACCACCGAAATCAAAAATACAAATACGGAGAAGATCTTCCAAAATACGATTCACCCGTTCAGTCTGTCCGTCAGACTGCGGATGATAAGCTGTAGAAAAATTAAGCTTTGTTCCTAAAGCTTGCTGAAGACTCTTCCAAAAATGACTCGTGAATAAAGGATCACGATCACTCACAATAGAACTAGGAACACCGTGAAGTCTCACGATTTCCTTGACATACAACTTAGCCAAATGCGAAGCTGTCCTATTAGACTTAATAGGGACAAAATGAGCAGACTTGGTGAGGCGATCAACAATAACCCAAATACTAGAATGACCTGATCTCGAACGAGGTAGGCCGTCAATAAAATCCATAGAAATTTGATCCCACTTCCACAATGGAATCTCAAGAGGTTGAAGAAGTCCAGAAGGACGCTGATGTTCGGCCTTCACACGTTGACATGTCATGCAGTTGCTCACATAACTCGCCACATCGCGCTTCATGCCTTCCCAATAATAAAGACGACGCATATCGGCATACATCTTACTACTACCGGGATGAATGGTATACTTAGAACGATGGCAATCATCAAGAATGTCATGCCTAAGTGCAAAATCAGAAGGCACAAAAAGACGGTTCTTCTTACGAAGACACCTATGAGAATCAATGCTAAAATCTTGCAACGCCTCATCACAAGATGACTCACAAAGTTGAATAAAATGCAACAAATCAGGATCACGCCGCTGAGCATCGGCAATACGATCCAATAAAATAGGTCGAGCTCCCAAACTAAATAATAGAATAGGAGAACCAGAAGATGAACCTTGATCACGAATTTCACAAAAAGATAGAGTCTCAAGAATATTCCATTCGGCAAGCATCATAGAAATAACAGCCGAATGTTTACGACTAAGCGCATCTGCAACACGATTACCCTTACCAGGGGTAAACTGGATATCAAAGTCATAGGAAGCAAGAAACTCGAGCCAACGCTGTTGTCTCATATTGAGTTCCTTCTGAGTAAACAAATACTTCAAAGATTTATGATCGGTATAGAGAATGAAGCGCTCGCCCAATAAATAATGTCGCCAAATCTTCAAGGCAAAGACAATGGCGGCTAACTCAAGATCATGAGTGGCATAGCGAACTTCATTCGGACACAGTTGCCTAGAAGCATAAGCAACTACCCGATCTCTCTGCATAAGCACAGCACCGAGACCACTACCACACGCATCGGTGTAGACAACAAGATCATGATTCCCTTCGGGAACCACAAGAATAGGAGCATTAGTGAGAAGTTCTTTCAATGTCTGAAAGGAAGCTTCACACTTGTCGGACCAAATAAAACGAATGCCTTTCCGAGTAAGGCAAGTGAGAGGAAGCACAACACGGGAAAAGTTCTTAATGAACCGCCGGTAATAACCCGCCAATCCAAGGAAACTACGAATCTCATGCACATTCTCAGGCCTCTTCCAATTCTGGATGGCTTCGATCTTTGAGGGATCGACAGAAATGCCATCGGAAGATACAACATGGCCTAAGAACTTAACCTTATTCTCTCAAAAGTGGCATTTGGAGAATTTGGCTTTAAGCTGATGATGACGGAGAGTACTCAAGACAATTCTCAAGTGATTAGCATGCTCAGCTTCAGACTTAGAATAAATAAGGATATCATCAATGAAGACGAGAACAAACTTATCGAGATATTCCTGGAATACCCGATTCATGAGGTCAACAAAGAAAGCAGGAGCGTTCGTCAAACCGAATGGCATAACGAGCCACTCAAAGGAACCATAACGAGTGCGGAAAGCGGTAAGAGGTATGCTATCCTCCGCGACTCGTAACTGATAAAAACCTGTGGCAAGGTCAAGCTGAGAAAAGACCTTGGCACCACTCAATAGATCGAACATATCATCGATCCTAGGCAATGGATACCTATTTCTAATGGTCAACTCGTTAAGCTTGCGATAGTCAATGCAAAGCCTAAGAGTTCCATCAGACTTCTTCACAAAAACGACCGCGGATCCCCACGGAGAAAAACTGGACTGAATCAACTGCTTGGACTCGAGCTCTAAAAGCTGCTTCTTGAGTTCCTCATTTTCCTTTGTAGACATCCTCGTGGGAGGACGACTAACTGGCTGCGCGCCTGAAATGTGATCAATACGGAACTCAATTGCCCGTTTGGGTGGCAAACCCGAAACAGGTTCAAAAACATCAGAAAAGTCACAAGCAATAGGAATACGAGATACATCATCACCATCTCGCGAATCAAGAGAATACAAAGCCATCTCGGAATTATCCACATCCCGAAGAACAAGAGATAAATGAGAAGGTGAATCAGGATGACAAAGATATAAAATTCTCTCAGAACAAATAATCCTGGCATCGTACCTCACTAGCCAGTCCATACCAAAAATCATATCAAAACCCAAATGAGAAACAACGTGCAGATTCGCATGGAAAGAAAAGCCACATAAAACAATCTCAATATCATCACAAAGCAAACTAAGGGGCGGATCCCCCAATAGGATTCGCAATCCTTAAAGAAGTAATCATACAAGAAACATCCAAAGATAAATCATCCACAAGCTTCTTCGATACGAAAGAATGTGAAGCACCCGTATCGAAAAGAACTCGTATACTATAATCATGAAATAGAATTGAACCCTCCAAAATAGATGGAGTCATACCTTTGGATTGAGAAGGACCTCCAGAAGCATTAGCCACATTGAGCTTGCCAGATTTTGCATTAGCAGGAGCAGTAGGACAAGCAGAAACATGATGACCTTCCTTCTTGCAATTACGGCAGAAGAGAGGTTTTGGACAAGCTCGAATAATATGATCCGGAGAACCACAATTAAAACACTTTCGAACGAAAGGTGTTCCGGAAGATTGAGGCTGAGAGCTAGGACCACCGGTCTTCTTCTTCTGATAAGGAAAAGGCTTCTTCTGAATTGGAAACGGCCTCTTGTTGGGGTTCTTAGAAACCTCAACATCTACATCACTATCACACTCCTTCTCGACGGTCTCGAGATGAAGCGCCGAATCAACCAATTCCTCAAAAGAAAGTTTAAGCTGGAGCAACAAGGACTTCTTAAGATATTTCTTAAGGCCAGAAACAAACTTCAAATTCTTCTTATAAGAAGTGCTGATGAATTCAAGACCATACTGAGATAAAGCCTCGAACGATGCGACATACTCAGAAACAGAAGATTTCCCTTGCTTCAACTCAAGGAAGCGACGGGTCAATAAAACTTTTTCAGATTCAGGAACGAACTTGAGTTCAAATCGTCCCCGAAACTGAGTCCAAGAAAGAGTAGACTCATCAATTTCAGCTACAAGAAGTTCATACCAGTCAAGAGCACGCTCTTGTAATAAGCTAGAAGTTACAAGAACTCTATCATGGTCAGAAAGATCCATGCGAGAGAAAATACGCTCGCACGTGCGAAGCCAAGCTTGGACTTCAAGAACAGACTCGGAGCCCTTAAACGGCTTTCCTCCAAGATGAGCAAAATCACTGCACTGACGTGCAAAAGCAGACTTGCGAGGTGGAGACACTCGAGGAGGAACGGGAGGCTGAGTGCTCCTAAACAATTCCAAAAATTGATCGACAGACATATATACGCCATCCGGATGCGAGCCACTAGATTGCCCAGCATCCGAACGTCGACCCCTGCCTCTTCCAGACATAAGCTGAAAGTAAGATAAGAACAAGATTATTCACAAGGTAGATATTACAATATGGGATACTACGGAATAAATGCATTCCTAGACGTATTTCCAATATCTATCTAACCTTGATGGAATAAAGAGACACGATGATTCAACGATCTGTATCACTTGTACACTTTGATGTACCATAATATGTGCATCTATTCTGTGTTTATCACATTTTGTTCTGAACTCAGCTCTGATACCACGGTGTGACGCCCCACTCCGAGAGCCTCGTTAACAAAGAGTATTATATAGATAATACTGTCGGCTAACGCGGACAATAGAGTATAATGGAAGCGACCATGTGCAATCTTACCTTAACTATTCACTAAATATGTCGAAAAGTAGAAACACATTAAAATTCGACCTATTCAATAAATATTTAAAGCAAAACTACAATGGCTATAGGATCTATCAGAAGAAAATATAACAACTCAAATGTAATATACATCACAGAACAGTCGATCATAATATACACATACACAGATACACCACAGAGTATACAAAATAATACATGTCAAGTGGTATAGGAGGCCACGATATACAGACGAGACGAAAGAGTATAAATCAGAGTTATAACAGATAAGGACTACAAAAGATGCTATAACAAAAAGAAGCTAGCGAATAGTCCATGCGGAAGCAAAATAGGCTAAGTCCAAAAGCACCTAACCTGAAACATCTCGGTCTGACCCGAGTATAAAATACCCGGATCAGTCTAGTTAACAAATCAGTTAGATAAACTGAACAATAATAAACCTGCAAGGTCATACAGTATAATAAATATCTCTAGGGGAGATAACACAATCATCAACAAGAGATGAATCATATAGAACAAGCCTCATATCATCGGCAACATATAGAAACAAAGGATACAAATATCCCAAAACAAGCCAAAAGGCAAATAACAAATACCCATAAGGTATACAAGTTCCACAAGGTAATCGCTATACTCCATGCGGCTCACAAAGACCAACACCGTAGGGCGATACCAAGGGAATATACATATCAATGAAACATCATAAAATTTTGCTCGAGCTCAGTACTGTACAAACAAGGATCCACGAGCCCGAAGACTCCAAACCCAAGTATCACCCATGCGGCACATAAGGCCAACATCAGAGCGAAACTATATAGGGCAACAAACCCGAAGGCACACACCCGAAGGCAACATACCTGAAGGCAACAAACCTAGGGAGACAGTCCGAAGACACTATCCCAGAGGCAACAAACCGTAGTGGTGAAGGTCGAAGACCCAGTACTGGACACCACTAACTGGCGGAATGTGTCACAACTCTCGAAAAGGAATCCGAAAAGTGTTAACGTATGTCCCATAACCACTCGTTCGCACTAAACGGTTTACTATCCGTCAGTCCCTTTCACACTCAAAGCAGTACAAAGTTTACCTCATATCATCGATAAACCAAACCCGAAGGTCAAAACAATCAATCGAATAGGTCAAGGATTAATCGGAAGGATAAACGCACAGATTCATGGTCGTGTTTTGCCCAACCATTTAATCACCCTCCCACTTCGTTCGAAGTGCGAAAGTGTGTGTGTTTTAAATAGAATTTATAAATTAGAGAAATGAACTTTTAAAGGCGATTCGAGAGATTATTTCATAAAAACCCGTGGATTAAAATTTAAAAGGAACCATCAAAGTCAAAACAATTGATAATCATACATAGGATCATCATGAATCAATTCAAATTGAAAATTCAATCCTGAAAGGCAAAGTGGGCTGAAACAGCAGGTTCAGTCGACTGAACAGAGTTTTTCAGTCGACTGACCTTGTACCTGGAAATTTTCTAGGTTCAGGAAACTTTCTGTTTCCAGGTTCAGTCGACTGTGCAGAGTTTTTCAGTCGACTGAATCATGCCTAGAAACTCTCGGGTTTCAGGTTCAGTCGACTGTGCAGTGTTTTCAGTCGACTGAATCTTGCCTGGGCTGTTTTCCAGCCTTATTCAAATGAAGAGCAAACTCTCCCAAAATGCAATCGGACGAACATTGGCTCTAAGGGCTTATGCCAATCGACAACCCGGCCCTATATGTTCCTTGATGCATCACCAAAACATGATTAAAACATCAAAGTTAGGATTTCAAAGATTTGAACCCAAAACACTAAAAATTGGAATATTCTCCAATTCAACCCAAACCAATTGCAAGTGCATATGAACAAGGTGTTAGGAATTCATGCATAACATCAATGAAATCAAGAGAAGTAGATGTGAGTTCAAACTCACCTTTTTACACAAAACAAAGAAGATGAAGAAGCACAATTGCAAGGAATCAACCAACTACACTCCACTTCAACACTACAAGCTTCAATCTAGAATCAAAGAAAGTATTTCCTAAGTTAGGGTTAGGAAATTACTGAAATTGAAGAGGAGAAGAGATGGAGAAGATGGAGATGAACTTACCAATGGATTCTCTTTTATTTTGGAGCAAGAATCAAGCTACAAAGGAGAAACTAGGGCTTGCTATTTTCTATTTCTCTTTCCTTTCCCCCATTTCAGTTTTTAGTTTGAGAAAGAAATGAAATGAAGATGAAATGAAGAGAAGGGTTGAGCTAGGGGGTTAAGTGGGCTAGTGGGCTGAACCCAATCCCAAACCCAATAGGAAAAGTAGCCAAAATTTCACAAACTCCAAACATATCAAAGATTATACTCAAAAAGATCGCAAACGCCATTTTGGAACCAATGGAGGTGGTTTCGAGTTCCAATTCGGCCATTTGCAGAAAGTAACATTTCGGACCCCAAAATCCGAATAACGACGCTATATTTAAATCAAACATTTAAATATAAAATCGTTAAATATGCGGGTTGTTACACTAACCATCACAAATTGAGCCGAAGCTCCACAAACGGCCCGAAGACCATGGGTTGCTACCCCACCAATTTGAGTCGAAACTCCACGAAACGGGGTTTAGTCTCCCTCGCAAACAAAGAGACATCGCACATTGCTAGTCTAAATCACAAAGATGATCGTCATGATCAACGAGAAGTGTCGATTACACTAAGCTAGTAAATATATGAGTTTAGCTTCATGTCCCATAACCACTTGCTTAACTTAAATATTTACGAACAAACTGTAAATCTCCACTATAAAATTGTCACAAGAGATTCAATCGAACAAGTCCAAGAATTAACCGATGAAGTAAATGCAAGCGTTTCGTACCACTCGTTTTTCTAAGTCGTTTAATTAGATTTCTCATACGAGTGAGGTAAAGGTTTGTATATACTAATAGATTAGAAATCGGTTTGAGAAAACGATCTTTGTAATAAAATAGTGTTGAAATCATTCGAAGAAAGAGCTTTGATATTTACAACTAGTATAGAAAACCTTTATATTTTTAAAGTGACAAATCACAAAGAAGATTGTAAGAACAATCAATCACTAAATTTCACATACGAAGATGTGAATAAAAATCCAACGAAACCTTTAAAGAATCCTTCAAAATGGATATTCAAAAATCCCTAAAAAGGAGTCATCAAAGTCATAACAAATGATAACAACACATAGGAAACAACACGAATCGATTAAAGTTGGAAATTCAAACAACTAGGTAAAATAGGCAAAAATGCACCAGGTCGGTCGACCGGACTCCCTGAGTCGGTTGTCCGAACCAGGGGTTGGAAGTGCTCGGGGCACCAGGTCGGTCGACCGGCCCAGGGGCTCGGTCGGCCAAGGCCTGTAACCGGCACTTCCAAACAGAGGCAGGAAGTGCCTGGGTAGCAGGTCGGTCGACCGGCCCAGTGGCTCGGTCGGCCGAACCTGTTGCCAGCACTCCCCTGCCCTAATTCAAAAGAGGTGCAAACTCGATCAAATTGCATTCGGTCGAGCAACGGCACTAAGGGTTTATGCCTATCGACTACTCGGCCCTATATGCTCCTCGATGCATCACCAAAAACATGTTCAAACATCAAAGTTAGGATTTTTAACGAATTGAACTCAAAACACCAAAAATTGGAATATTCACCAAATCAATCCAAACCAAAAGCAAATGCACACGAATAAGTGTTAGGAATTCATACCTAACATTCGAAGATAAATATAAGCATGGATGTGAGATAAAAATCTCACCATTGAACCCAAACGAATGAAGAAGATGCTATGAAGCAATGGCAAGAACAAGCACTCTTCAATTCCAACTCAACAAGCTTGAATCTAAGCTTAAAAGAGAAACATTCCCTAAATTAGGTTTAGGAAATTTCTGAAATCAAAGAGAGAATGAGTTGGAGAAGAAGAAGAGGAAGCTTACCAATGGGTTCTCTTGAACTTTGGAGCTAGGAGATGGATTTGCAAAGGAAGCTAGGGCTTGGAGTTTTAATTTCCACTCTCCACCTCCATTTTCAGTTTTGCTAGAGAGTTAGGAGTTGAAATGAAGTAATGAAGAGGAGAGGGGGATTGGGACTGAGTTAGTAAGTGGTTAATTGGCTCAGCCCAAACCAAAGCCCTAAGCGAGAAAAAGTAGCAAAAATCAACTTTCTCCAAACATATCGAAGCTTATACTCAAAAAGGTCGCAAACGGCATTTAAACTCAATGGAAGTGGTCTCGAGTCCTAATTCGGCTGTTTGCAAAAAGTAGCTTTTCGGACTAAAATCCGACTAACGATAAAATATTTAAATAAAATATTTAAATATAAAATCGATAAATATGCGGGTTGTTACAAATTTTAACTTGAATTACGAGTATCACAATTTATTTGATACTTAATTATTGAATTAAATAATTTGAAGTTGGGCAAATTATTGAATCTGGAGTTTTAAGCCTGTCAAAAATAATTTAATGGCTTATAAAATTTATATCGATAATATGGGAAATAGTAAAAGTGTTAAAATTGACTTTGGAAGTGTTTTGTTCGGTTTCGAAATTTAAATCGTTTAAATTGAAGTTAAAAATAGCTTTCCGAGGCACAGTCTCGGAATTCGACGAAACCGGTTCCATTGGATCCGTAATAGTTAGTTATTATTGGATTTCAAATTCCGGTTGAGATGGAGTTGTGGTGTGAGCGTACGATAAGTAAACGCGTTGAAAATTAAATAAAACTTTAATTTATCAAATCAATGCCATCGGTGCTTTCTTAAACACGTTTTCTTTTTAAATATTTACAACCGTTCTTAAGGCCAAATCATAATCAAACAAGCCTTCCACTGGAAGATTCACTAATAAAAATAAAATATATATATAATAATAATATAGCTTCGTTTGTAAGCTAAGGCTAACCCTCTCGTGTACAAAAAAAAGAAAGAGAAAGGGGGCTGAGCCTTTTCATTCCGTATTAATCTCGTATAAAAAAAGAAGAAGAGGGGAAACGAAATGGAAGACACCCGACCCCTCTTTTCTTCTTCATGTCGCGGCTTTAGAAATTCAATCGTGTGTTTTCTCCTCCTGCCCCATTCGACTATAGGCGACTCGAAGCCTTCATATTGAAGTCGTTCGCACTCGAGACTGGGCGGCTGCAAGGGATGGTCGCGCTCGCGAGTTGGGCGAGGTCGAGGCGGCCGTTTGCAGTGAGGAATGGGTCGCGATTTTGGTGATGCGTTGGAGATTTAGTGGTGATGGCGGTCGCGATGGTTGAGGGTCACGTGGAGCTAGGGCTAGGTTTCGTGATTTTGACTGGACGGTAGGGCTAGCTGCGATGGAAATAGGCGGTGGCGACAACATATTTTTAGGTGATCTTCGATCTGAGATATTTATATATTGATTTGGTCTTTGATTTTAGTTTAATCTGCTGGGTATAAGAATATATATAAATTTTACAGTAATAAAATCATTTTTATGTTATTTAAAAATATATATATATATATACACATATATACATACATGTTTGAAATATAGACAGAAACAGGAATTAGGATATAGATAGAATTTGGATAATAGATATGAATTTTGAATATTAAAAGGAGGTTATATAAATTAGATTTTAGATTCATATAAACGAGTTTTTAAGTGAATGAGTTTAAAGTAAATATATATGTAACAATATTTATATAAGAATATATATATACATGTCTTTACTAACTAGTTATTGTAATAATATATGATGAAGATATTAACTTCATCGAATTCTCTTAGGTACTAAAAATATTTTATAAAGAGGAAATCAACTTCAAATTTAATTATTGGTTTAAATGAATTTATAACGATAATTTATTTACGGTTAGTACGAATATTAATAAAAGTATGTAAATTTTTACAAGGTCTGAAATCATGGAAATTCAAGTCGGGTTGGAGGGATTGCAATTTAAATAGCAAAGGTGAGTTAATCTCGCTCAGTTAGATTTAAATTTAAATTTAAATGATTAAATTTAAATAATTGATTGTATGGTTGAATTGATTGATGTGGTATGGTATGGTATAATTTGAAATTGGCATATTATGTTGTGCTAACATCTATGGATGCAGGGAAAACAGGTTGGAGGGATCCAACTAGACCCCTCAACTTTTATCTAAATTATTTAATTTTTCTCTGTTCTGATTATTTGATATTCTGTAATGAATTATGTGGAAGTATTGAATGCTATGGCTTGGTTGATATAATTGGGTATAATGAATTACCAAAAATATAAATTTGATTTTGGAAATGAAAATAAAAGAAGTGAAATTGCAAGTAAAATAATTATAGAATAAATTTAAGAATAACGTGGAAAAGAAATAAAGTGACTTTAAAATTCTAATAAATGAATCTTGAAAATGGAAGGAAAATTTATATAAACAGAAAGTTAATGAATTTTAAAATGTAATATTATTAATTAAAAGAAACAAACATTTATGTAGAATTCAAGGTTTGGATTATTGAAAGAGTAAAGAAGAATAAAATAATAAGAATAATAATAAAGTCCATAACTACAGAATTTGGAAATGTATTGATAAGTAAAAGAATTTATTTCAAATAAAATAAATTGGAAATCAATTTGGGAAATTGATTTAAGTGATTGAGATTTGAAATTCTCCTTGGATAACCAAGTACGTTTTCAAAGTAAATTTTTAAATATAAGATAAAGGATTTTGAAGTTGTTTTAAAAGTATGGTTTGTAAAATTTATTATTTCTAATATTTAAAGTCTAAAGTAAGTATTTCCTTTTAATCTATTATAACAGTAATTATTTTAAGAATGATTTGGTATTTTGATTAAAGAAGAAATCTAATGTTTAGTTATAAGGTAACCTCATTTAATTATTTCTAAAGTATTATTTAAGATTTAGTATTACAGTTAATTTTTCTAAATTAAATGATAAATGTATTTTTAAAATAAGTGTTTTAAATTATTTTAAAATCTAGTTTTGTGCTTGGTATTTCAGAGGAAATAGAAAATATTTGGGAAAGTTTATTCTGGAAGGAAAGATGGTTTTGAAACTGTTTTCAAAGGATTGAAAATAGAAATATATCTTGTGAAGATATTTTGAGGTTAATAAATAATTTGGGAAATTATTTATTGTTGGATGGATGTTTGTGAATATTAATTGATAGTTAAATAACCGACTATCAATATTGGCCAAATGCGTTGATCGTTCCGAAGAGTCCGGGATCGAGATTTATTTCTCGAAAACCACTTCGATCTGGTTTGTACGTTTCGTGTAAACGATTTTGGATTCGAAGATGGAGCAGTGAAGTGTAAGGGCTAGTCGCTACTAATCCTGAGGATATTTCCAAAATGGATGTAGTAGGAATAGTGCCTTCGGTTCCGTTCGAACCCGGGACGGACTTGTATGGATGAATGATTGCGAAACATCGTCAGGTGGACGATAGGCATTCTAAGGGATATTGTTCTCAAAGGTAACGCTTAGCCTCAAGCCTCATCAAATGGGAATGACTGAAAATCAAGGGTTATGCAGCAAGGCTAGGTAGGTAGCACCCAAGCAGGGTGAGGTCATTCCAGTCTAGATGTCCCTTTTTATTTCGGCTTAGTGGGCGGTTGCTGATCCCAACCGCGGGGTGATCTCACTCGGGATTATCCAGTAAGGGGTAGTCCCGGCCTTGTGTTGCAGGGGAGCGGGCGTACTCCTCGGTACGGTGATCTAGGCCCCATACAGTGACAGGTGGTACCCCAGTGCCTAGTCATTAGTTGGAAATCCATTTTCCCTACGATTCTTGTACGAGTTTTGTTTGTATTCCCACTTTTGTGGCTAGTAGCTGGAATTTAATAGATGTAACAATTTCGGCTATTTTATAAGTATTTGTATGTAGACCCTATTATAATATTAGAGGATTTCTATAAAAATTGTTTTAGCTATCGCAAGGTAAAAACCCGACATGTTTATTTATGGCGTGGTCTTACAAGATGCTTTTGTTTTCAAAGGATTTTTGGAACTTTAATAATCAATTGGGTGTGATTTTCTCACGCTGGTATTCCAGACTGACTCGGGTATTATTTAACTGTAATGCTCGGGTCAGACCGAGTATTATAGGATACAGGATATGATGTTGTGGAGCTCAGGAGACGGGCAGGATGACGATACATACATTCGTACTTGTTTTAATATATATATTCCGTTGTGTTGTGTAGCTGTGTATCCAGTTGTATGTTATTGATGTGAGATGTGATTGATGTACTCTGATGATGTAATATACGTAAACAGATATATTTGATTTTGAGTAAAGATCATTATTATCTATTATATTTTATTCCGCTGCGATGGTTAGATTCTGATGTTGTTTTCTACCTTCTTCTTCTACCTCTTCTTCTTTAACCCAAATGGTTCGTGTTTCTGTACAACTTGAGTTGAGTTAGGTAAAATAGTGTTAACTCAAGTGGTATGGATTTGCGGGCTTTTACACTTTAATCACATTTAAATCACTCCAATAACATTTTTATTTGAAAGCATTTAGAGATCTATTATATAATTTAACAAAGCAATATTTATAACCAAACTATTTTTAAACAAAAGTTTAAATTTTGAAAATCCAAATTTTAAAACTAAAATTCTTTTTAACTCAAACATTCATTCATTATAAAACTAATTAAACACTTTTTTCAAAATTCAACTTGCCTTCAAATTTTGAAAATTCATTTATATAGTACAAAATCCGGATAGTACTAAAACTTTGAAAACAAACTATTTTTAAAGCAAAAATTGACTTTAAAATTCTATACCCTTAAAACTTTAACCTGTTTAAACGCCAAGTTTTAATTTAAACATTTCAAACATCTTTAAACTGTTTAAAACTTTGTTTTAACAAATTAGTTTGCTTTAAATTTCAAAAATTCATTTTACAGTTTGGAAACTGAGAGGGTTTAACAAGATTCAAATCCTCGAACCAAACTATACATGAAACAAACACACGCGACCAACCTTCCTAATGACTTCGAGTCACACACGAGGAAAGCATGAAGGAAAACCCAGTCCAACTTCTTCTTCCATGAACCAAAAATTGCAGATGCACAAGATGTCGCCGTGCACATGCACGCTGGACTTGGTCGACGACGACCATCACCGAAATGCTCCATAAGTCGTCCCTGACCCCATCGACCATCTCGCCCCCCTGGATTGACGAAATCATCCTCGAATCGAAAAAGAGCTTCAGCACTTCAACAGGAAATGAAAACTCTATCGAAGAAATCTCTGCCGTCGGCGAATCCCATCACCGGAGGGCCTGCCACATCGTCCACAACCGCCTCTCGAACCACAGAAACTCTTGCCCCACAAGTGATTCGTTCCGATGCAAAATCGATGCCGCGCTCACCCCAGTTCCAACGCAGTCACACAGAGAACATCAAACCCTACTTTGCCATTTTCTGATCACCATGACCATCAGTAAAGACTTCCACTATTTTTCCTGCATCCCCAGACACCACGACCACCTTCATACCGAACCTCGACCTCCCCTTCGACGCTGATCAACAGCAATCGACCCAAAACCCAAATTCGAGAAATCCTTAATTTCTTTTTGAGTAATAAATTAAAAATTCTCAAATTCATGTTAAAATTCATGATTTTGTATAACAATTCAGGTTATATGATCCGAAACTTAAATTATTGAGATTGGTTTTCATTGAATATTGAGATCATTACTGTTATTTTGCTTTCCAGGCTAATTTCTAAGTATAAAAATTTTGAAACAAAATTTTAAATTATCAATACACTACTATGGTCATTTTTCATTTTAAAATCTTGGTCTAAATTCAATGGTATGTGAAGATAAGAATTTTTCGAATAAAATCTGGAACATGAACCAAGCACAGAGCTTATAATGGCATATCTACAGACATTCACACTGCTAAATATATATGCATTCAACTTCAAATCAAACACGCAAACATTTATCATGTTTACTATAGCATTCACATCCATATATTTGTAAACTTAATTACTTCAACAGGCATCAATCATAAGATCAAGTTTAATCTGTTTTTAAAATAAATTTACTTACCTTTCTGACAATAGAGAAAATACTGCATTTTGATTCTTGGAACATTGAATTTGACAGGCATTGTTTTGATCTCAGTTGAACTTTGAAACTTGATGATGCTCACATCTATAAATTTCTTTGATTATCTTTTGAAAGCTTGATATTGAATTTGCTTTTAAATATCTTGCAGTAGATTCTTCATATGGTATTGCATGTTCTTCAGATTAAATACTTTGGATCTGAAGTTGTAAATGGCTTCAGATTTTTTATTACAGTTTGAATGATCTTTGGTTTTTTTTTCTAAAGTAGAAAACTAAAGAAATTTGATCTGAAAATAAAAAGAGTAACAGGCTTTCTCTCTTTCATTAATTATAAACTTAATTTCCTTTAAAACGATGTTTTTCCACTTGTATTACAAATATCTTGCATATATTCATGTATTTGCAAATGTCCAAACTTGAATTATTATGTATACAAGTGTATTCTCATTAATTCCTAAGTTGCCAAGAATTTTTAGATTTGATTATTGAATTAATTTCTTATTATTACTAATGATTTAAACCTTAATTACATATTAACCTAAATACTTGTGTTTTATATAACTATGAAATGTATTTATCTCTTTATGTTTTATTTATTTATATTTAAAAATCCATTTTCTAAGGATAAATTTAAAAGAAAGAAAATAAACATTTATTTAAATTTTATTTAAAAGTTTAAACTTAAGTTATTATATCTAACATTGATATTATATATAGAAACTAAATTTATTTTCAAAAACCAATATAAAAGAAAACAAATTAAGCTTTTATAATAATATACTATTTTTAAGATATTATACTTTTAACAAAATAAACTTTCTTTAAGTGTTTAGAAAATATAAAATTAATTTTAAATAGCTTTTGAAAAGCATTTTGTTTATATTAAATTCAGCCAAAATCTTTCAAATCATCATATATTCATATATATATATATATATATATATATATATATATTATAAATTTTGAAAACACATTTCCTACTTAAGTTTAATCCAATACTTTTCTATTTACAATATATACACAAATATATATACATTATGAATAAAAACATTATAAATATTAGCTCCATAAATTATTTGAATTTTAAAATAGAACTTCAAATCACAATATATAAACATATATATTATAAGTTGAAAACATTTTATCAAATTAAATTGAAACCAATTTCCTTTTTACAATGTATACATATATACACTACAAATACAAATTTTTTATTAACTTACAAAGATTAATTATTATTAATTATATACATATTATTATCTTTTGAAAAGAATAAACATTCCAAATTAAATTATTATTATTAATTTTGAAAAGATAACATTTGTTAAATTAGATTAATTATTAGTTTTGAAAATATAACATTTGGTTAAATTAGATTATTAAATCAATATTACATATTTTAAAATAAATTATAAATGGAAATTATCAAATAAGTATTGCCTAAAATTTCTAGACATCACATTCCTCCCCCCTTAAAAGAATTTCGTCCCCGAAATTAAAAGAAAAGATAATTTAATAATCCCGTACATATTTTAATTTTAAGATAGCAACATATGCTATCAACCATATATTAGAAACCTTAACATCCAATTCAAACAAACAATTCTAACTATCCAAACAAAATTTTGAACAGAATTTCCTAGAATTTCCCAGGTACAAACACCGGGATACTCGCTCTACAAAATTTAAACTAGCTGCACTACTCAGATCTAGAACTCCTATATCTAGATCTATAATCTAAGCAAGATTCCGGACCACAGACAAGTCCGGTTCAACTTCCAAATGTCCATGATCTGCTGGTTCTAAAACCAGTGGTAGATCAAACACGTACTCCCTCAGAGATACGTGAAATACCTTACGAATCCCAGCCATTCGAACTGGCAATTCAATCCTGTAGATCAAACACTTATCCTTAAGATAATACAGAAAGATTCCAATACACTTCTGAGCTATCTTCCCGTCTTATCCAATCTCATCGCTCTTATGATCGGAGAAAACTTACCTAAAAATTAAATCTCCGACTTCGAATTTCGAATCTTTTCGTCTCTTGACCACAACTTCCGCCGATCCTGGACTGCCCTCAATCTTCTTGATCAACCAAACTTTACAGATGCTTCCAAAATCAAAACTGGATCAAGAATAAGACGATCTCCTGATTCTACTCAACAAGATGGTTCTCCCAAGATCCATCGAAATTCAGAACACCAATCTACTATACAAGCATCAAAAGACTTCAAACTTTCTTCTCCTATTCGGAAAACAGAACAAGTGCTCCAGACATCCAAGCCTTCAGACCCGAATGAATTTCCTGAAGAAATCCTCAAATCTAAGACAAACACAATCTTTTGATGAATCCGAGGTTGCTTCAATTCTGGAATAGCTGCCACCATGCCTCCGCTGCACAACTCTGATCCAAAGAAGATGAGAATGCTTTTGATGAACACAAGCACAAACTTGATCAACTCATCCAGAAACGTTGTCCATCAAATTCCCTAAAAGCATAGTGACCTATCTGATTTGGTCACAATTACTACAGCAGAAATCCAGTCAGAAAACTAGATCCAATCAATCCTGATTGCTCACAAAATCCTCTCTCCTGGAGTCTTCTCTCTACTAGGCTAAACCACCAGAAAATCTAAGAACCAAATCGAAACAGAACTCCATCTCCCGATGCGGACACACTCCTTTGACTACCTCGAAGATATTCAGAAAGTCTCAAACCACTTCGATAGCTCCAACATTCTTTAGAGATGTTTCAAACCAAAGAAAAGATTACTAAGAGAACTTTCGAACCATCGCAAGTCACTTTTGCGATACTACCCAATTCGGATTCCAAAGAAACTGTTCTCTCTTACATAACAGAACAGCTTAAGCCCTTCAAAAGAAGGAACTGATGGCCCACCTCAACCACAAACATCCTACCCAGCTAAGCTTTCAGAAGAAGTGGACAAGCCTTCACCATTTGCCCGGCCTACTGACAGAAGAATCTCAAAGACTTCTGAACCATCGAAGAAACGGACCACACAACTGCTTTCGAACTCCACCTCTAGGATACTTCTGAGCCAAGAGATCTTTCTGACAGCACACTCAACACTTCTGAGCTTCCATTGCTATCAAATACTTCCTATCCAAAAGCTCCTTGAATCCCAAATCTATATTAACCAACTCAACAAAAAGAGTCTTCAAGATGAACAGAAACCTCTCAAGAAACTCGGGCTTTAAACCAAGCACAAACACCAAGCTGAACTGAGTCTCCAACTCTAATATAGACAAAACTCCTTCCTATGGTTGCCAAAATACCATTACTTGCTTCAGCACTTCCGACTGACACAAATTCTAGAAAATCTACTCGCACGAGCGCAATCCAAACTTATACTCCAAAGATAAACTCCGAACCTTTAAAAGGTTTCCTTCAGAGATCGATGAAATCCATACACCAAGCTGCCAAACTTACTCAAGATGCCCAAAACTGTCCTAGCAGATGCTCTTCTAATCTATACTCGGACTTCTTCCATTGATAGTCATGCTATACACACCACTATCTCTTCTACTTCTAGAACTTATGTTGGCAAACCCGAATAGGTAACCCGACAAAATAGGTAGGTATATAGATATATATAAATAAATAAATAAAAATACAAGTACGCTCTCTCAAGAAAGAATTTACTCCAAAACCTAGGTATTCACTCAACCTAGCACTCTGATACCACAATGTAACGACCCGCCTTTCATTACCCAAAAAGACGCATCATTAAGAAGAAAGAAAGGGATAGAAAAGAGAAAATATGGAAAAGAAAGAACCAACAACATCAGAATATCACAGCGGAACGAATAAATTATATTAATCAAATAAAATATTACATAGTATTATGTACATCAGAGTTATACAGTTAATACAAAACAAACTAAACAGTTATACACACCAGTCTAGTTATTACAACTCAAGTACAACACAAAAATACAGATACAACTCTAACATAGCAGAACACTACACATTTATCTCATGCTGAAGCCACCTGCTCCATATCGCCTTCAGAACTCGCCAAAGCAAACCTGAATCTCTCGACTACTCATACATAATATGAGTACCCAAGAGTTTAATAAAACAGAAACTAAACACTTGGGTTAGACATGGGTCTGGTGTGAGTAAATGGGTTAAAGTTGCTTAATTTTGAAAATCCTTTGAAAACAAAGGTATCACGTAAGACTCCCCACAAATAAACATGGGTAAGTTTTTACCTTACGCTAACCAAAATATTTGATAGAAAATCCAGTGATATTATAATAGGGTCAAGGGTTTTCAAGTAAATAGAAAATAGCCGAAATTGTTACATGATTAAATTCCATCTACTAGCCACAAAAGTGGGTAATACAATCAAAACCGTAAGGGTACATAGGAAGAATGGGTTTCCATCAATGACAGGGCTACTGGGGTACCGCTGGTCACAGTACGTGGCCTAAATCACCGTACCGAGGTTCCACCCTAAATCCCCTGCAACACAAGTCCGGAACCATCCCTTACTGGACAGTCCCGAACAAGACAATCCCGGTAGTTGTCATGATCAACCGCCCACACAGCCGAAATAAAAAGGGACCTCTAGACGGGTAAATCTCATCCTACTTGGGTGCTACCCACTTAGCCTTGCTGCACCTCCCCTGTTTTAGCCATTCCCTGTTGATGAGGCTTTAGGCTACGATTACCTTTATAGAACACAACTATCTTAGAATGCTCATCGTCCACCTGACGATGTTCTGGAAGAATTCAATCCATACAAGTTCGTTCCGGGTTCGAATGAAACCGAAGGCACTATCTCGTTACACTCATTTTGGAATCACCCTCAGAGTTAACGACAATAGCCCTTGCACTCTGAATCTTCATCTCGAACCTGAAAGTACTACCCCTATTAAACTCGTATTGGAATCACCCTCAGAGTATTAACGACAATAGTCCTTACACCTCGAGTCTTCACTCTTTCACTTGAGATTCACGACCTAACGTTTAATTTGGATCGATGTGGTTTTCGGAATTCCAAATTTGGAAACCCGATCCCGGTCTCATCGAATCCAAACGCCATCTCAATGTCCAAGTGATTTAAGTTTAACAAATTAATTCAATTTAAAACATTGAATTCACACAGCATCATTCATAGATAAATATTACACATTTATCACTGATATATCAAATATCATATTACAGAATATCACAACATACCATCCAATAGATATCAACCAATCCAGATATTCCACAAACAGTCATCCACAAACAGGCATCATTAACCCTTTTATAATTAATTTAATCTACTTAAATTAAATTAATTACTTGCAAATTAACAACTAATCCTGCTTAAACAATCATTAGTTAACTACAATTAATTAACCAATCATTCCTTAATTACCTTCATAATTCAATTAATTGATCTTCAATTACAGATTAATTATCCTTTAATCATATTCTTAATTAATCGCCTTAGATTGATTATTCTTAATTACACTGAGTAATTAGCCTTAAAATTAATTACACAAATTAATTAATCTTTAATCATTAATTATTCTTAATTAATTTCTAATTTATTAATTAACTATAATTAATTAGATTAATCCTTAATTAATTACATTAATTAATTATTACTTCTTTTCTCACTACGTTGATTAATTATCTTATAATTAATCACATTTATTAATTAGTTAAACAATTAGTTATTCATTAATTACATTAATTAATGACCCTTTAATTACTTTATTAATCAATTTTTCTCATAATTACATTTAATAATTAATTATAAACTTAATTACTTTTATTAATCAAACCTGATTAATCACAATCAGTAATTATCTTTCCTTAATTACTTCACCAATTAAACCAACACCTTGATTAATTACATTAATTAATCCTTTAAGTGCACTGAGTAATTATCACTTAATTACTTTTCCTAAGTAATTATACTTTAATTACTATCCATCAAGTAATTTCCTTAATTAATTACATCCAGTAAGTATTCATTAATTACTTCACCAAGTAATTACACCTCTTTAATTACATTAAGTAATTATGCTTAATCCCTTCATTAAGTAATTCTTTTGATTAATTAAACTTAATTGATTAATTAAAATTAACCACAATAACTTAATTAATTACACTGTGTAATTAATTTCTTTAATTACTTCATTAAGTAATTATCTTTAATAATTCTTCTTAATCATTAAGTAATTAACTTCTTATTACTTATTACTTAATTGTTTAACATAGATTAAACAATCCTTAATAAAGTAATTAATTACACTTAATTAATTACACAAACTAATTTACCTTAATTTAATTACCCACATTAATCATTTAAGTTAATTAAGTAATTATACTTTATTTACTTTTATAAATAAAACTTGATTAAGATAGACCTTATATTTCATTAACTCTTTTCAATCATTTAAAATTAAATTTTAAATTCAAAAGCTTGTATTTGGTTTACACAAAATCAACATCTTTTAATTTATCATTATCCTTTTAATTTATCTAAGTTAAATACCTTACTTTAATCACAATTAAATCACTCCAATAACATTTTTATTTGAAAACATTTAGAGATCTATTATATAATTTAACAAAGCAATATTTATAACCAAACTATTTTTAAACAAAAGTTTAAATTTTAAAAATCCAAATTTTAAAACTAAAATTCTTTTTAAGTCAAACATTCATTCATTATAAAACTAATTAAACACTTTGTTCAAAATTCAACTTGCCTTCAAATTTTGAAAATTCATTTATATAGTACAAAATCCGGATAGTACTAAAACTTCGAAAACAAACTATTTTTAAAGCAAAAATTGACTTTAAAATTCTATACCCTTAAAACTTTAACCTGTTTAAATGCCAAGTTTTAATTTAAACATTTCAAACATCTTTAAACTATTTAAAACTTTGTTTTAAAAAATTAGTTTGCTTTAAATTTCAGAAATTCATTTTACATTTTGGAAACTGACAGGATTTAACAAGATTCAAATCCTCGAACTAAACTATACATGAAACAAATACACACGACCAACCTTCCTAATGACTTCGAGTCACACACGAGGAAAGCACGAAGGAAAACCCGGTCCAACTTCTTCTTCCACGAACCAAAAATTCCAGATGCACAAGATGTCGCCGTGCACATGCATGCTGGACTTGGTCGACGGCGACCATCACCGAAATACTCCACAAGTCGTCCCTGACCACACCGACCATCTCATCCCCCTGGATTGATGAAATCATCCTCGAATTTAAAAAGAGCTTCAGCACTTCAATAGGAAATGAAAACTCGATCGAAGAAATCTCTGCGTTCTGCGAATCCCATCACCGGAGGGCCTGCCACCTCGTCCACAACTGCGTCTCGAACCATAGAAACTCTTCCCCCACAAGCGATTCGTTCCGATGCAAAATCGATGCCGCGCTCACCCCAGTTCCAACGCAGTCACACACAGAACATCGAACCCTACTTCGCCATTTTATGATCACCACGACCATCGGTAAAAACTTCCACTATTTTTCTTGCATCCCCAGACACCACGGCCACCTTCATGCCGAACCTCGACCTCCCCTTCGACACTGATTAACACCAATCGACCCAAAACCCAAATTCGAGAAATCCTTAATTTCTCTTTGAATACTAAATTAAAAATTCCCAAATTCATGTTAAAATTCATGATTTTGTACATCAATTCAGGTTATATGATCCGAAACTTAAATTATTGAGATTGATTTTCATTGAATATTGAGATGTACTGTTATTTTGCTTTCCAGGATAATTTCTAAATATAAAAATTTTGAAACAAATTTTGAAATTATCAATACACTACTATGATCATTTTTCATTTTCAAATCTTGGTCTAAATTCAATGGTACGTGAAGATAAAAAAATTTCTAATAAAATCTGGAACATGAACCAAGCACAGAGCTTATAATTGCATATCTACAGACATTCACATTGCTAAATATATACGCATTCAACTTCAAATCAAACACGCAAACATTTATCATGTTTACTATAACATTCTCATCCATATATTTGTAAACTTAATCACTTCAACAGGCATCAGTCATAAGATCAAGTTTAATCTATTTTTAAAATAAATTTACTCACCTTTCTGACAACAGAGAAAATACTGCATTTTGATTCCTGAAACATTGAATTTGACAGGCATTGTTTTGATCTCAGTTGAACTTTGAAACTTGATGGTGCTCACATCTATAAATTTCTTTTATTATCTTTTGAAAGCTTGCTGTTGAATTTGTTGTTAAATATCTTGCAGTAGATTCTTCATATAGTATTGCATGTTCTTCAGATTAAATACTTTGGATCTCAAGTTGTAAATGGCTTCAGATGTTTGATTACAGTTTGAATGATCTTTGGTTTTCTTTTTCTTTTTTTCTAAAGTAGAAAACTAAAGAAATTTGGTCTAAAAATAAAAAGAGTAACAGGCTTTCTCTCTTTCATTAATTATAAACTTAATTTCCTTTAAAACAATGTTTTGCCACTTGTATTACAAATACCTTGCATATATTCATGTATTTACAAATGTCCAAACTTGAATTATTATGTATACAAGTGTATTCTCATTAATTCCTAAGTTGCCAAGTGTTTTTAGATTTGATTATTAAATTAATTTCTTATTATTACTAATGATTTAAACCTTAATTACATATTAACCTAAATACTTATGTTTTATTTGACTATGAAATGTATTTATCTCTTTATGTTTTATTTATTTATATTTAAAAATCCATTTTCTAAGGATAAGTTTAAAGGAAAGAAAATAAACATTTATTTAAATTTTATTTAAAAGTTTAAACTTAAGTTATTATATCTAACATTGATATTATATATAAAAACTAAATTTATTTACAAAAACCAATTTAAAAGAAAACAAATTAAGCTTTTATAATAATATACTATTTTTAAGCTATTATACTTTTAACAAAATAAACTTTTCTTTAAGTGTTTTGAAAATATAAAATTAATTTTAAATAGCTTTTGAAAAGCATTTTATTTATATTAAATTCAGCCAAAATCTTTCATATCATCATACATTCATATATATATATATATATATATATATATATATATTATAGATTTTGAAAACACATTTCCTACTTAAGTTTAATCCAATACTTTTCTATTTACAATATATATACAAATATACATACATTATGAATAAAAACATTTTAAATATTAGCTCCAGAAATTATTTGAATTTTAAAACAGAACTTCAAATCACAATATATAAACATATATATTATAATTTGAAAACATTTTATCAAATTTAAATTGAAACCAATTTCCTTTTTACAATGTATACATATATACACTACAAATATAATATTTTTATTAACTTAGAAAGATTAATTATTATTAATTATATACATATTATTATCTTTTGAAAAGAATAAACATTCCAAATTAAATTATTATTATTAATTTTTGAAAAGATAACATTTGTTAAATTAGATTAATTATTAGTTTTGAAAATATAACATTTGGTTAAATTAAATTATTAAATCAATATTACATATTTTAAAATCAATTATAAATGAAAATTATTAAATAAGTATTGCCTAAAATTTCGGGACATCACAAAACTCAAAATCCAAATAGCTAGTAATATTTCAAAACCCCATTTTGAAATGATACTATATATTTTAACCATAAAAAAATGTATATATATAGCCCGAGTACCTATAATGATGCCTAAGAATTAGGTACTACCAATTAACATCATATATTTTCTAACCAAGAAGAGCAATACTTATGAGAAGTGCTTAACATCCGAACACATCTCTTTCACCCTTTTTTTATTTCGGGCTACTTGAAATAGTTAACATAAAAAATATTACTTATTTTTCAAAATTTCCTTTCGTAAATCAAATCATGCCCTTGGGATTAAATCAAAATCTGTTTTATCATAAAATTCTTTAGAAAAATGTTATGGTACCATTTCCCCACTTAGAAACTCAAAATAAACACTATGATGCCGCAGTCATCGTTGGATTTACTTTCCAGCGATAGAACTGAGTTCGGTGCTTTAAAGGTCCCTTAGAAATATTTTTGTTCATAAATACTTTCAAATAATACTATTTTTTCCAAAACCTTGTAAATTATTTTTCAGTAGCACCAGGATTTAAGTCCTCAAATTCTTTACTTAACTCATTTTTATTTATAAACCATATTTAAATCAATATTACAAAATCAACTACTTCCATAATAATATTATTTCTCAAATATTAACTCTAAAATAATCTAGCTTTCTTTTAATTAACAATCTAATTAAATTTAAATTTTTAACTCAACATTATCATCGAGCGCCTTATAGTCAAATTGTGACACTTAATTCACAAGGTGTTTGTTTCAAAGTTCCTACATTTTCTATTTACCCAACCCATACTTTAAAAAGGAAAATTACTGATAAATCAACAACAACAGCCAATGCCCAAAACTTGGCGAGCGTGACTAATCAAACAATAATCAAATATTATAATATCCTAACAAACAGATACATCATAAATAACATATTTATTTTTGAAAATTTCATCTACACCAACACCCCAAGGTTCGAAGGTATAGCTCTGGAAGCTAGTTAGATTATTGAACCTAACAAAGAGATTATTGAGACGTGATGCAATCAGGCTTAGTTTACGGGATGTTGAACCATAGAGTCGCAATAGCCAATGTAGAGAAGGTAAAGTACAGAAAGTAAATAACACCGAGACTTTTTATTATGTTGAGTCTATATATTTCCACCATTAATGAGTTTGTAAAAAGAGCTCTAATATAGGAAAGTACAATGTGATTTTATATTTCAACTTTTTTTTGTGCCAACCCTTTTACTGTAGCAAGTGGTACTCTACTTATAACAAATTTAAGGTTCTTGCATTGGTGCAAATGCTTTCTCTTGGATTGATGGCCTCATTTATTATGTACAACTTAGATTTGAAGGCTTTTCATAATCTTATAAGTGCATTTTAATGTGGATTGTTGACATGATTCTTTTATATATAGCTTTTTGGATATCTTTCGTTTATCCTGACCATTAATCTTGACCTGAGCTATCTGAGCCGCTGATTGTTGATACTTGCTGAAATGCTTTTGGTTCAGGCAATTTCTGCACTTGGCTAAGCTTCTTGTCTTAGTTGGATAATGACCTTGATCTTGGTTGATGCTTTGACTCATGCCATCAGACTACATGCTCTCGGATACTGTGTCCGGTGCTTAAGCTCTTGTTGGAAACCAAAAAAATGAGTCTTGGAATTATAAGCCAAGGAACGTCCCTCTCAAATATTCGTAATTGTACTTTATAGAAATTATGGTGGAACAGTAATGGACTATTGGATTTGTTTTTGATTGAAAGAATGTAATCTTTCTAATACTTTTAATTAAAACTTCCCTAATCATTTCCCTTAATTTTGTCTCTCTCTCCCCATTCCTCTCTATTCATATGCTATGGATGAAATTACTTGCCATTAAATGGTAACAAATTTCCCCAGATCCCTTCATCTAACTACTTTGAAAATACAAAGATATCGTATATCGATGCGTGCAAATATAACTTTTACACATGCATTCAAATAATTCCTAATAACTCCTAAGCATTAAATAAATTAAACAATAATAAATATTTCTCAAAAATTAATTAAATTAAATTAAAACATTTTATAAATTAATTAAATCGTGTGTTAGAGAATTTACAAATACGGTTATGTGACTGAGAGGTGTGGATTTAGTCTACAGCTAATACTTGACAATTCAAATATTAATATTCATACATCAACTTAGCTAGTGGTGTCACGGCTTAGCCAAATCATTGCATATAGACCTTTTCAGTAAAATCAAATTTCATATTTTCTATTTATAGAAATTCTCTTTGTTAACACTATATCACATTAGGACTTATGCAATTTGATTTTAATCAAAATCCCAATATCGTCGACATTCAACTTGGTTAGTCCATAAAAAAATCCTTGGTGCAATAGTAACAATTAATATTAACTGCATTAGTTTGACGAGTGATTTTGACTTTGAGTTGACTACAATTGACCGTGATACTAACCTCATATAACTGAGGAGATAGGGCCTCCATTGAATATTTTTTTGCTTCCAATGCTTCAACTCAGACCCAACTATATTCATTTAATGGACATCATGCCATGATTTAACTACAATCAAAGTGGATTTTACACAATGAAGTTTTACTGTATTCTCAAGTCGAGAGAACTATATAACATCGTCACTTCGAGATTCTTCGTTTGATCTTAGTCTTATTTACTGACAATAAACACTTGAGTAAGTCATTCCATAGTCATATAATAACTATCAGCACGTAACCCCTTGGTGCCCCTAGTAACCATGAGAAATACATAACCTAACATTTGGAGAGTGTTACGTACTCTAGGTCAACTCTTTCTCGAAACATCTTGACTATAAATATTTAAAACAATATGTTATTTTCAATGTGATAAAATTATCCTGATTACAACATATTGTAATTACTATCACATAATATATAATTTAAGTATTTTATACCTATATACTTTAAATTTATTACTTAATTTATTTATATCACTATATAATAAATATATTGCAGAAAGAAAAACTTCTTTTATTTTGAACAAGATTGGTCACCGAGCTTAATATATGTAACAAATTACATAATTTCCCCTAGGGAATACCCTTAACTCTATCAATCTCCCACTTGCACTTAGGGTCAATAATGGAGTCTTATTGCTACTTCATCGATCGGGTTTTTCAAAAACTAATCAAGTCAGACCTTTGGGAGCAGGTATGCTATTTTATCTAAATTATCTACTTTATCAATCAACTCTCTCTAATGTTGATAAACTTCTTTTATCTTTGAACTATTTGAGGTATGTCTCTTGACTTCTAATGAGCTCTAAGTACATTTACAAATTGTATCACGATATAGTTATCACATAACAATGACATGAGATTCTAAACATTTGGAATCATCCATAGCTCGGTTATAAATTTTTGTATTTATATTTATTCATTTCTTTTATTGTGGAGCTATTCAAGGCAATGTACTTTGCCTTCTCTTGCATCAACCACAATGTTTCATTTGTAACATTTCCAATATAAAGCTTCTTAATTAAGATTTGAACATGAATTTAATATTGACATATTATATTCGATACACTTATGAAGCTCGAGTCCGAACAATCTTTGATAAGGAGTTCGTCATTTCTGTAAACAATGCTCTAGTATTTTCTAAATAATTAAGAATACTCTAAACTACCATTTATCAATCTTAGTTTGCATTGGATATTTTCTTCATGCAACAAGTGCATAAGAAAATTACAAATATAGGAGACAATACAACATGCTTGATAATTCCTACCGTTAGTGCATAAGGAATCCATTTTACATATCCCATATCAAACATTTTAGTAAGGTGACTTTGCATATCGTTTAGACATTCCCAACATCCTTTATACATATTATAATATAGTTAATTTACAAATCCAATATCAAGTATTAAACAACCAAACTAGAACTGATTTTAACATAAGTGCATCATTAACAATCAGTAGCATGTTGTTTACTTATAATTAAGAAATATCTATGTATCTTTTAACGTTGTTCCATGTAGACACAAGATTCCTTTGCATTTTAACTAAAAAATCAAACTATTTGATATTTCAATCAAAACAATCATTGAACTTTTGATGTTTTTCGAATGATACTTTTATATCCTTTCTTGGATCATATCCAAATACCCACAAACTCAATATCGCTCCCACTGACTTCAAGATACCTTAGCTATTACATGCAAACAGTTTATTCTAAATTATTATTAATAATTTTCTATTTCAACAGATATGTACCAAAACATAAAGTCATGCTAGGCGATAAATTTTCAAGTAAAATTTGAATTAAATTAAGCATATCGGATGGCGAATCTATTACGGTAACTTCAAAAATTGAAATTTATGTTGTTATTCTTATCACTGTTGCTCACTATATTCCAACTGCATTAGTCTTTCACTTAAAGACACATTTGCACCTGATGGATCATATCCCATCAAGTATATCTACAAAAATCATATTTTGATAATGTACGTGGAATTCTTTTGGATTTTTGCATCATACCATATAGCAAAGTCAGTACCCTTAATGATTTAGTTGACAAATGAGGATTATCTATTTTCGACATTGATAGGAAACTCATAGTTTCTTTTAAATGTGCGAGAATACTTATTATATACTATAATGCATTTCGTTCGTTTAGATTAGGTTAATTTCATTTCATTCCACACAATCAGTTTCGTCTTCGGATCGTGTCCAAAACCATTTTACTACCAATATTTTCTAAAAGAAATTCATTTGCTACGAAGTTGCTATATCTTGAAACAACAATGTTTCTCAGTGCAATAGAATAGGTTTTCATAAATACTTAATGAATTGCCTTATTTATAAAACTGATTTTTTTTAGGATGCTTACGTTCAAAACATAAATTGATCATCCAATGACGATTTTTCCTAAACTCCATGTGGGACGATTTATACAAGATCCCTCACGTACAATTTTTATGTGTAATCTTTTAGAATGCATAATCTATCAACTCCTTGGCCTATGAAATATTGGGGTTTCTAACAAGCCGTTATCTTGTATGATTTTGTAAACTATTGTTTGAATGAATTGATTTTAACCTTATGTACTACTCTTAATTACATGACCTTACAAAAAGAAGTTAACTCAATTTCACTCTTCATCAATTGGTCTTTGTCTAGCAAAGTTTGACTACTCCTTATCGATACATCATTATGTATCATAGTGATAATATTGAATTTTTATTCATTTTTATGTACATTTGAAACTCTTTCTAATATACTACTTTTTCGATCAGATCGAATTCTTTTTATTATCTTTGGATGTTATGTTTTCTACATCCATATTAAATTTTATGAACTTATCATAGACATATTACTTGTAATCAAATACATATGCTTTATTTCTATGATAATTCATTTGTGAATTTAACAAAGTATGTGGAACTATTTCGGTATTATCATACCTATGCTTGCGTACATCTAAATACATCAATCTGAAGAGTTAACCAACTCTTATATCGCTTCCACTAGATAGGTGCTTTACATTTAATCTGAGATATAATTCATCGATAACATATGATTCATAATCATATGATTACTAATCATTCCTCAAAGATATAGCTCCCTCCATAATTCAAAAATAATTATAAATTTCTAGATACTTCTGTATTTTCTAATGCATTATTTTGTATAAATACCATTATCATGGATTTATTTCAAAATGAATGTTCACAATATTCATATTAAAGTAAAGTTATATCTATTTTTAGTCAATACTGAAAAATAACTATTTCGTAAATAATACTTGGTATATTTATGAAGTCATTTTTTTGTGACTCGATGTGACCACTGACAACTATTAAATGTTATGCTCCCCTTATTTCCACCATTACTATAATATTGTATGAAATATGAATCTTTATTCAACCACTTATTAGTGGATTTTATTTTATTCACCGTAACTAGTTTAAAGTTGAGAGTTTTAGATCAAATATCTTAAACTCAGAGAAACAAATCTCACTGAAAATAATTTTCTATTTGATAATATATTTTTGGAATAGAAATCATATTTTTCAATCCATATTAAGTATCTCTTGGTATTTTATACAGTTCTCATTGTTGATGTTTCTTCATGAACTATAGGTAGCCGATCACTTTCTTCGTCCTAATTATGCCAAAATTACATCCATTTTCATACATTCTGTTTCCTTTCAAAAATGGTCAAACCATTCAAAGGAAATTCTTACCATAATCGATTATATTAAATACACGAACTCGCACTATGATCTATTTTCTTATTTTGAATGAATTAAATTCATCGAAGTTTCATACGTTACAAATAATGACTTTTTTCTATACAACTTTTGCATTTGATTGAATATGGATCAAATATCCTATTTCTTATATTGATTTTGAGTTAAAAACTTAAAAGAATATACATAGTCTTGGGCAAAAAAACTTTCAAGCAACCAGGGTACAAAAATATTTAGTAGTTGTAGAATTCGACACTTACATGGGTCTTGGAATGGCAACATGCCAAAAGATTTATTGATGAGTTTATTTTATATTTCTATGTAAATCTTAATCAAAATCATTTATATATTTACCTATGAACAATTTATCAATTTTTATTAGTTACATAAATTTATTAATGTGGATTACATTTACTTTATATAGCAAATGTTCTTACAATATTAGAATGGTTAAATTTTACCATTTCACTTTTCTAATAAGACTCCCACATGATTTTTATGTTTCCCAAAACCCTAAAAGAAAACATAGAAATCTTTCGATTTCTTTAGTGTGTGTTAGGACCCATATGCCTTGGGTTTATGACGTTAAGAAAAGATCAACAAATCATTAGTCTGCATACGATGAATAACTCATTATCATTTGTATCGTATACAACTCCTAATATGTGGTTCCTTGTTCTAATCTCATCTTTACCTTAAGGAAAGCTCAACAAATAAAGAGAGATTATACATTCATACCCACCATTTCATAATAGCTCTAAGTATAATGCTAATTTCTTGAGGGAAGCTCAACAAATATGTGCGCTAATCTTACCTTGCCTATTCAATATATTAATAATACTGCACATGACATTCGTAGCTTGAAGAAAGCTCAACAACTGAGGAGTATGCAAGTAATCTATTAATATATAATGTGACGATCCGGCTTTCTACGCCCAGAAAGACGTGTCATCAATAAGAAAGAAAGGGATAGAAATAGAAAAGAAAAGAAAGAAAGAATAACAACATCAGAATCTCACAGCGGAATGGAATAAAATATAATACCTCATCATAAATATTACATAGTTATATATACATCAGAGTTAAACAATATCATACAACATGACTATCATATATATATCTGTCAGAACATACACCTCAAATACATCATATACTAACTAACACAGCGGAACTATATAAATAGATATGTTTACAACGCTGAAGCCTCCTGCTCCATTGCTCCTCCAGAAGTCGTCAAAGCTAACCTGAATCCCTTGGCTACCCGTAAAAATTTGGGTACCCGAAAGTATATGAAAACAAAAATAAACTCCGGGTCAGACATGGGTCTGGTATGAGTAAACGGGTTAAAGTTGTTTAAATTTAAAAATCATTTAAAATAAAGGTATCACGTAAGACTCCCCACAAATAAATACGGGTAAGTTTTTACCTTACGCTAACCAAAACATTTCATAGGAAATCCAGTGATATTATAATAGTGTCTAGGGTTTTCAAGTAAAATACAGAAATAGCTGAAATGCTTACATCTCACATTTCAACATAGTTGGGCACAATCAAAACGTACGGCGCTTATTGGAAATTGGATCCCATACAATGGCAGGGCTACTGGAATACCGCCCGTCACAGTACGTGGTCTAGATCACAGTACCGAGGAGCCACCCTAACTCACCTGCAACACAAGGCCGGAACCATTCCTTACTGAACAGTCCCCAACAAGATAACCCCGCAGTTGGTGTACATCCAACCGCCCACACAGCCGAATAAAAAGGGACATTTAGACAGGGGTATATCTCGTCCTGCTTGGGCATGACCCACCTAACCTTGCTGCACCTCCCCTATTTTAGCCATTCTCGGTTGATGAGTCCTGAGGCTGCGTTTACCTTTATAGAACATATCACTTAGAATGCTCATCGTCCGCCTGACGATGTGCTGAAAGCATTTAATCCATACAAGTTCATTCCGGGTTCGAACGAAACCGAAGGCATTATCTCCTTACACTCGTTTTGGAATCGCCCTCAGAGTTAACGACGATAACCCTTGCATTCTGAAAACACCATCTTGATCTTCACTTGAGATTACACGACCTAACGTTTAATTTGGATCGATGTGGTTTTCGGAATATCAATTGGATACCCGATCTCGGTCTCATCGAAATCCAAACGCCATTTTAAAGGTCAAGTTGTCTAATTAACTTAACAGTTTAAATTTAACAATTGAATTCATATAGCAATTTAACACAGATAAATAACACCAGATAAATCATATAGCAATTTAACACAGATAAATAATATACAATCATCACAGATATATCCAGAATATCACAGAATGGAAATAAACATCAGATGCAATCAAATAGAATCATCGATTCATATCAACAAGTTTGATTTGTTTAAACTTAATTGCATATTTAAGAGTAAACTATATTTTATTCTTGCTTAATTAATTATTAATTACTTAACTTATTTCAATTCATTAATTACTTATTAATTATTCACTTAATTAAGTAATTATTAATCAATAACCTTAATTATTGATTATAAAACTCAGCTACAAACCTAATTATTACTAATTGTTTAATTAATCATTAATTATTAATTACTTAATCGTTCAATCATTAATTATTTATTTAATCAGTTATCTATGATTTGTTAATTAACCAATTTAAAATGATTGATTAAATTCTTGATTACAAATGGTTTTCACAAGATTATTATTAAAATCGTTAATTATTAATTTGAATAAATTTGAAATTACTTATTAACTTACAATTATGAAATTTTATTACATGCATAATTAACTTTGATTTAAATTAATTACTCAACTTGTTTAAAGTTCATTTGGACTTAAACAATTTTGTCAACACCTAATAACATAATTTATACTAACTTATTTAACTTTAACTTAACATTAAAAATAGGCTAGCATCTGGAATCTTAAAACCCGAAGCAAACAACGTGACTCACCCGGGTCGAACTCGGTAATATCCAGAAGCTCTCTCGCGTCACTCCCTACCTCTCTTTCTTCTTCCTTTGTTTCTTTTCTCTCTTTTTTTTTAAAAGCTTAAGTTTTTAACTGTTAAAACTTATTACCACTCACGCGCCACTCAAACTTCTCCCCAGAGAAGTACCCGAAGCAAAGAACGATCATACTCGAATTTTCCTTGAGTTGACCCAAACGCGGACATCTCCGCCGCCGTGCACGTGCACGGCGGTCCACCACCTCGCGACGCCACCAACACATCACAAATCCTCCCCTCACTCGATAACACGGCCCAGTTCAACCCCAAAGTCACGAAAACAAAATTCGACTAAAAAGTCGAACTGTAACTCAAATGCAGTAGACAAATCCACCTCGCGACGCCACCAACACATCACAAATCCTCCCCTCACTCGATAACACGGCCCAGTTCAACCCCAAAGTCACGAAAAAAAATTAGACTAAAAAGTCGAACTGTAACTCAAATGCAGTAGACAAATCCACCTCGCGATCGTGATCGCTGCCACCTGACACGACAAGGCTTCGGCCATACGTCGCCAACTACACACTCTAACTCCTCCCAATATTTCATAGCACTCGGATGCGCCATGGTGTCGAGAGCATCCACGAACCGAAACCAAATATACATAATACAAAAACCCTACTTTTGATCTTCCTTCATAAATCTTGCAATTAAAAATTTTTCTAACATTTTTCTGTTGATCTATAATCAACACACTAACTTCATGTTGAATTACAACAGCCATAATTGTTTGAATAATCAGAATTTCACAAAAATGCATTTTTGGCTTATTATCTAACTGCTCCCAAAATAGTTAACTACAAATTATAATTTTTTCTTAAAAAATCATATTTTTGTATGAAGTATCAATATACAAATTCAAGTTTACGATTCGAGTTATACGAATTTTGATCCTTATTTTGTTTTTACTGTAAAATTTGGTTTATAGTGTTTTACAATTCACTTCTACATAGTGTTTTACAATTTATTTTACTGTAAAATTTTATTTAGTTAAATTACTAATTAAAGAAGATAGCTTTATATAAAAGTATGAAATATTCTTTAGATTCTTTGTTTCAACAGAAAAATTGAAACCTGAAAGAACATGATATACAACACTGACAGAACATAGTAAACATTCCAGAACTTAAGCACCCACATAACCATTCTTCATAACAACTTATCAAAAGTTATATTTTAAATCAGTTTACTCACCAAAAATATTGTTGAAACTTGAAACAGAGACTAGTTGTTGATGGACAAAGAAGACTGCAGTTGAAGCTTTGAATTTCCTGTAACTTTTCTTTTGCTTGAATTTGTATTTGAACTTGAAAATATGTAGTTTTGTTTATTTTCTTTCTTATCTCAGGTTTGTTTTCATAAGTTACCGACTGAACTAAATGGAATAAGAGATGATGAATACATATATATAACTTCCAACAATGGTGTCTTCTTGAATAAGCTTAAACATAATATAATATTTTGCCTTACTTTTCTTTGTACTAAGGCCTGAAAATAATATGAATATTTCGGCTGAGATATATTTTTTTCCAGACAAAGATGTGTGCTAATTAAATGCCTATGTCTTTACTTATGTTAACACATAATTAAATGTTGACTGACACAAGGAATTATGCAAAGATGTTTGCAGATTTGGTTTGTACTAAATGTATTCGTATGGGTTTACACTATAATACTTTGCTGACAAACTATGCTTCTTTGGCAATGATACTTACTGATCCAGCATAATTCATTTGGTCTTCATATCTATATTAACATATAAATAATGTTTGCAGGTTAATTTGTCTTTATTGCTGATGTTTACATATTATTATGTTATACTTATGTTCATGTTGACTTATGTTTATAACTATATTTTTATGTTATACTTGTATTAAATATTTATAAGCTTATTTTACTTTAATTATAAACATTGTTGTTTAGAAACACTACTTAATCTTATTTTTCATTAAAGTTAAATATTACAAATATTTGATTTATAACTTATATGTGCATTAATGTATTTATATTTAATATGAAAAGAATTGTGTTATTGAACTTGTTCTTATTATTAACTGCATTTATATAACTGGTATTGAATGTTATTGACATAACTTTTAATTTAATTGAATAACACAGATTTAATTTTTGAATATTGTTAAAAGAGTCTACTTTATATTTTGAAGTTATATTCCTTTATAATACATATATAACTAATAATATCCAAAATATTATTTATTTATATATGAAAATCTTATATTTTATTTAAATTAGAATAAAAACTTATTATAATAATAGGGTAAAAATTCCGGGATGTCACATTCCTCCCCCTTTAAAAGAATTTCGTCCCCGAAATTTAAACAACAGTTAATTCAAAAGCTTAATTATTAACAATCCAAACATACACATCATCCATACAAAACAAACAATCAAACAGTCAATCCTAACAACATTACTAGCTATCCGGACAAAGATCTGGATAAGCTTTCCTAAAACTATCAAGAGTTTCCCAAGTACAATCTCTAGGATCCTCACTCCATTGCACCTTGACGAGTTTCACCACTTTGTTCCTGAGTTGCTTCTCGTCTTGATCTACAATCTGAATAGGATTTCTAACTACAGTTAGGTTGGGTTCTACTTCTAGATCTTCCTGAACAACCGGTTCTACCACTAATAATGGGTCATGAACAAATTTCCTTAAATGAGACACATGGAATACATTGTGAATCCCAGACATCCATTCTGGCAATTCAATCCTGTAGGCTACAGTACCAATTCTTTCCAATACTCAGAATGGACCAATATATCTCGGAGCAAGTTTTCCCGTCTTTCCGAATCTTATAGCACCTTTGATTGGGGAAACTTTAATAAAAACTAAATCTCCGATCTCAAATTCCAATGGTCTTCGTCTCTTATCTGCATATTTCTTCTGATGATCTTGAGCAGCTTTCATCCTTTTCTTGTTAATCTCAACCTTCGCAGAAGCTTCTCGAATTGGATCGGGTCCGAGTACAAGTCGATCATTCGATTCAATCCAACAAGATGGGGATCTACATGGTCTTCCATACAAAGCTTCATAAGGAGCCATCTTAATACTCGCTTGGTAACTATTATTATAGGAAAATTCCACTAAATGAAGACGGTCTTCCCATGATCCACCAAAGTCCAATACACAAGCTCGAAGCATATCTTCCAGAATTCGATTAAGCCTTTCCCTTTGTCCGTCCGTCTGAGGATGATAGACTGTACTTAATCTCAAACTAGTTCCCATTGCTGATTGCAAAGCTTCCCAAAATTTACTAGTAAAAATAGGATCACAGTCACTTACTATACTGATAGGAACACCATGTAATCTGACTATCTCCTTCAAGAAAATTTCCGCCAAGGAAACCGCAGTACGAGTCGCCTTAACCGGAATAAAATGGGCACTTTTTGTTAAACGATCCACAATAACCCATATTCCTTTATTTCCTTTCCTGGTTTTAGGAAAATCGTCTATAAAATCCATCGAGATCATTTCCCATTTCCAATCTGGAATTTCAAAGGTTGCAATAATCCTACAGACTTTTGTTGATCTCCCTTCATTTGTTGGCCAATGGCACAACTATTTACAAAAGCAGCTACATCCTTCTTCATATTCGGCCACCAGAAAACTCTCCTCATATCTTTATACATCTTCGAAATTCCCGGGTGAATATTCAATTTGGAGCGACGACACTCAGCTAAGACTTCTTGTCTCAGTCCATCAATATTAGGCACACACAAACGACCATTAATCCTTAAAATACCCTGAAATCCGAATACCGATTGTCCTTAGTTCCAAGAATTATTTCCTCAAAAGATTTATCCTCCATTTGCTTACTAATGATCTTTTCTTGGAGAGATGGAACTACTTCCAAAAGAGATAAGACCGCATTTCTACTAAGAGCATCAGCCACGACTTTTGCTTTCCCTGGAGTATACAAAATATCCAGATCATAAGATGCCAAAAATTCGACCCATCTCTGCTGTCTCAAATTAAGATCTTTTTGAGAGAAAATATACTTCAACGGTTTGTGATCCGTGAATATCTCAAACTTTTCTCCTAAAAGATAATGTCTCCAGATCTTCAAAGCAAAAACAATAGCTAACAGTTCTAAATCATGCGTAGCATAGTTCTTCTCATGAGACTTCAATTGCCGACTAGCATACGCAATCACTCTGCCATTCTGCATCAGAACTGCTCCCAATCCAACTAAACATGCATCCGTATATACTTCAAATTTGCTCTTCCCATCCGGAATAGCAAGTACTGGAGCACTGGTTAGCCTTGTCTTCAATTCCTGAAAAGCTTCTTCACACTGAGGTGTCCATTTGAATTTGGTTCCTTTTCTTGTTAGTTTGGTCAGATGCGAAGAACTCTTGGAATAATCCTTAATAAATTTTCTGTAGTAGCCAGCTAAACCCAGAAAACTGCGGACTTCAGTTGGCGTCTCCGGCTGTTTCCATTTCAAAATAGTTTCAACTTTCGCCGAATCTACAGAAATGCCTTCACCAGAAACAATGTGCCATAAAAATTTAACTTCTGATTTCCAGAAATGGCACTTTGAAAATTTTGCCTTCAACACATGCTTCCTCAGAGTCTCCAATACAATTCTTAAATGTTGCATGTGCTCTCTTCCGATTTGGAGTAAACCAAGATATCATCAATGAATACCAGCACAAACTTATTCAACACATCTCTAAAGACTCAGTTCATGAGGTCAACAAAATAGGCTGGAGCGTTGGTTAACCCGAAAGGCATAACCAACCACTCATAAAAACAATTCGGTCCCCTAAATGCTGTTAAGGGAATACTATCGTCAGCTACTTCAATTGATGGAATCCTGAAGCTAAATCTAGTTGAGAAAAGATAAAAGCCCCAAGCAACTGGTCAAAAAGATCACCGATGCGAGGAAAAGGATATTTATTTCGAATGGTCACTTTGTTCAATTCTCTATAATCAACACAGAACCTTAGCGAACCATCTGATTTGGTGACAAACACAGCAGCAGAGCCCCAACAAGAAAAACTAGGTCTAATCAAACCCTTCTCCAAAAGATCTTGCGTCTGCTTAATCAACTCTTCTCTCTCTCTAGGAGGCATTCTCCTACTTGGCTGAATCACCGGCACAGCTCCTGGAATCAAATCAATACGGAACTCAATCCCTCGGTGTGGCGGTAGACACTTGACTTCTTCGAAAACATCCGGAAAATCTTGAACCACTTCGATTTCCTCACTTTCTCTTGAGAAGTCTCAACTCCTTGCAAAAAATTACACAAATGAATTCCAGAATTGTCGCACAATACTCTGGCAATTCTACCCAAATAAATTTGTTCTCTCTTCATAATCCAGAACAGCCATATACTGTTCAGGTCAATCCATCGAAGAAATGAATCCACTCTGCTATTTCTGAAATCACCTCAAGAAAACTGCTAATCAACAAACCTTCTCAACAGCACACAGAACACTTCCAGCTATAGGGCTAATCCTCAATGTCCAAAGACTTCTATTCAAAGCTCTTCGAGAAACTCGAGCCTCAATCAAACAAAAATACCCTACTGAACTTGGTCACAATTCCGAAACGGACATACTTCCTTAACTTGTTCCAGAGGAACATCTTCGGAGACATCCAAACTCACTGTGTCTCATCACACACCTACAACACCTTGAGATATCAAGAGATCAAGGTTTGGTCATGTCCATCCGATAGATCCAAACTCAAGCTCATCCAAAATCACATTCCAACAATGAAATCCTCACATCATCCAAAGCTCACTCGAGACAGTAATAGGTCTACAGTCTCGACAGATACACTCCAACTACAAATATTCAAAACTCCAATCATCGGTAGTCGTGTTTCATACACCACTAACCTATCTACCTTATAACTTATATTGGAATACCCGAACAGGTAACTCAATAAATAGGTAGAAAGAAATAAATATATATATATATATATATATCAAAATTACAAATACGCTCTCTCAAGAAAGATATCACTCAAGAGCCTAGGTATTTACTCAACCTAGCGCTCTGATACCAGCTGTGACGACCCGGCTTTCTACGCCTAGAAAGACGTGTCATCAATAAGAAAGAAAGGGATAGAAATAGAAAAGAAAAGAAAGAAAGAATAACAACATCAGAATCTCACAGCGGAATGGAATAAAATATAATACCTCATCATAAATATTACATAGTTATATATACATCAGAGTTAAACAATATCATACAACATGACTATCATATATATATATCTGTCAGAACATACACCTCAAATACATCATATACTAACTAACACAGCGGAACTATATAGATAGATATGTTTACAACGCTGAAGCCTCCTGCTCCATTGCTCCTCCAGAAGTCGTCAAAGCTAACCTGAATCCCTTGGCTACCCGTAAAAATTTGGGTACCCGAAAGTTTATGAAAACAAAAATAAACTCCGGGTCAGACATGGGTCTGGTATGAGTAAACGGGTTAAAGTTGTTTAACTTTAAAAATCATTTAAAATAAAGGTATCACGTAAGACTCCCCACAAATAAATACGGGTAAGTTTTTACCTTAAGCTAACCAAAACATTTCATAGGAAATCCAGTGATATTATAATAGTGTCTAGGGTTTTCAAGTAAAATACAGAAATAGCTGAAATGCTTACATCTCACATTTCAACATAGTTGGGCACAATCAAAACGTACGGCGCTTATTGGAAATTGGATCCCATACAATGGCAGGGCTACTGGGGTACTGCCCGTCACAGTACGTGGTCTAGATCACAGTACCGAGGAGCCACCCTAACTCCCCTGCAACACAAGGCCGGAACCATTCCTTACTGAACAGTCCCGAAAAAGATA
The DNA here is from genome assembly GCA_030765085.1 of Allium cepa. Taxonomy (NCBI): domain Eukaryota; kingdom Viridiplantae; phylum Streptophyta; class Magnoliopsida; order Asparagales; family Amaryllidaceae; genus Allium; species Allium cepa. The sequence goes on along the minus strand of CM060930.1, from coordinate 51,629,976 downwards.
ACCCCGCGGTTGGTGTACATCCAACCGCCCACACAGCCGAATAAAAAGGGACATCTAGACAGGGGTATATCTCGTCCTGCTTGGGCATGACCCACCTAACCTTGCTGCACTTCCCCTGTTTTAGCCATTCCCGGTTGATGAGGCTTGAGGCTGCGTTTACCTTTATAGAACATATCACTTAGAATGCTCATCGTCCGCCTGACGATGTGCTGAAAGCATTCAATCCATACAAGTTCGTTCCGGGTTCGAACGAAACCGAAGGCATTATCTCGTTACGCTCGTTTTGGAATCGCCCTCAGAGTTAACGACGATAACCCTTGCATTCTGAAAACACCATCTTGATTTTCACTTGAGATTACACGACCTAACGTTTAATTTGGATCGATGTGGTTTTCGGAATATCAATTGGATACCCGATCCCGGTCTCATCGAAATCCAAACGCCATTTTAAAGGTCAAGTTATCTAATTAACTTAACAGTTTAAATTTAACAATTGAATTCATATAGCAATTTAACACAGACAAATAACACCAGATAAATCATATAGCAATTTAACACAGATAAATAATATACAATCATCACAGATATATCCAGAATATCACAGAATGGAAATAAACATCAGATGCAATCAAATAGAATCATCGATTCATATCAACAAGTTTGATTTGTTTAAACTTAATTGCATATTTAAGAGTAAACTATATTTTATTTTTGCTTAATTAATTATTAATTACTTAACTTATTTCAATTCATTAATTACTTATTAATTATTCACTTAATTAAGTAATTATTAATGAATAACCTTAATTATTGATTATAAAACTCAGTTACACAACTAATTATTACTAATTGTTTAATTAATCATTAATTATTAATTACTTAATCGTTCAATCATTAATTATTTATTTAATCAGTTATCTATGATTTGTTAATTAACCAATTTCAAATGATTGATTAAATTCTTGATTACAAATGGTTTTCACAAGATTATTATTAAAATCGTTAATTATTAATTTGATTAAATTTGAAATTACTTATTAACTTACAATTATCAAATTTTATTACATGCATAATTAACTTTGATTTAAATTAATTACTCAACTTGTTTAAAGTTCATTTGGACTTAAACAATTTTGTCAACACCTAATAACATAATTTATACTAACTTATTTAACTTTAACTTAACATTAAAAATAGGCTAGCATATGGAATCTTAAAACCCGAAGCAAACAACGTGACTCACCCGGGTCAAACTCGGTAATATCCAGAAGCTCTCTCGCGTCACTCCCTACCTCTCTTTCTTCTTCCTCTGTTTCTTTTCTCTTTTTTTTAAAAGCTTAAGTTTTTAACTGTTAAAACTTATTAGCACTCACGCGCCACTCAAACTTCTCCCCAGAGAAGTACCCGAAGCAAAGAACGATCATACTCGAGTTTTCCTCGAGTCGACCCAAACGCGGACATCCCCGCCGTCGTGCACGTGCACGGCGGTCCACCACCTCGCGACGCCACCAACACATCACAAATCCTCCCCTCACTCGATAACACGGCCCAGTTCAACCCCAAAGTCACGAAAACAAAATTCGACTAAAAAGTCGAACCGTAACTCAAATGCATTAGACAAATCCACCTCGCGACGCCACCAACACATCACAAATCCTCCCCTCACTCGATAAAACGGCCCAGTTCAACCCCAAAGTCACGAAAACAAAATTCGACTAAAAAGTCGAACTGTAACTCAAATGCAGTAGACAAATCCACCTCGCGATCGTGATCGCCGCCACCTGACACGACAAGGCTTCGACCATACGTCGCCAACTACACACTCTAACTCCTCCCAATATTTCATAGCACTCGGATGCGCCATGGTGTCGAGAGCATCCACGAACCGAAACCAAATATACATAATACAAAAACCCTACTTTTGATCTTCCTTCATAAATCTTGCAATTAAAAATTTTTCTAACATTTTTCTGTTGATCTATAATCAACACACTAACTTCATGTTGAATTACAACAGCCATAATTGTTTGAGTAATCAGAATTTCACAAAAATGCATTTTTGGCTTATTATCTAACTGCTCCCAAAATAGTTAACTACAAATTATAATTTTTTCTTAAAAATCATATTTTTGTATGTAGTATCAATATACAAATTCAAGTTTACGATTCGAGTTATTCGAATTTTGATCCTTATTCTCTTTTACTGTAAAATTGGGTTTACAGTGTTTTACAATTCACTTCTACATAGTGTTTTACAATTTATTTTACTGTAAAATTTTATTTAGTTAAATTACTAATTAAAGAAGATAGCTTTATATAAAAGTATGAAATATTCTTTGGTTTCTTTGTTTCAACAGAAAAATTGAAACCTGAAAGAACATGATATACAACACTGACAGAACATAGTAAACATTCCAGAACTTAAGCACCCACATAACCATTCTTCATAACAACTTATCAAAAGTTATATTTTAAATCAGTTTACTCACCAAAAATATTGTTGAAACTTGAAACAGAGACTAGTTGTTGATGGATAAAGAAGACTGCAGTTGAAGCTTTGAATTTCCTGTAACTTTTCTTTTGCTTGAATTTGTATTTGAACTTGAAAATATGTAGTTTTGTTTATTTTCTTTCTTATCTCAGGTTTGTTTTCATAAGTTACTGACTGAACTAAATGGAATAAGAGATGATGAATACATATATATAACTTCCAACAATGGTGTCTTCTTGAATAAGCTTAAACATAATATAATATTTTGCCTTACTTTTCTTTGTACTAAGGCCTGAAAATAATATGAATATTTCGGCTGAGATATATTTTTTTCCAGACAAAGATGTGTGCTAATTAAATGCCTATGTCTTTACTTATGTTAACACATAATTAAATGTTGACTGACACAAGGAATTATGCAAAGATGTTTGCAGATTTGGTTTGCACTAAATGTATTCGTATGGGTTTACACTATAATACTTTGCTGACAAACTATGCTTCTTTGGCAATGATGCTTACTGATCCTGCATAATTCATTTGGTCTTCATATCTATATTAACATATAAATAATGTTTGCAGGTTAATTTGTCTTTATTGCTGATGTTTACATATTATTATGTTATACTTATGTTCATGTTGACTTATGTTTATAACTATATTTTTATGTTATACTTGTATTAAATATTTATAAGCTTATTTTACTTTAATTATAAACATTGTTGTTTAGAAACACTACTTAATCTTATTTTTCATTAAAGTTAAATATTACAAATATTTGATTTATAACTTATATGTGCATTAATGTATTTATATTTAATATGAAAAGAATTGTGTTATTGAACTTGTTCTTATTATTAACTGCATTTATATAACTGGTATTGAATGTTATTGACATAACTTTTAATTTAATTGAATAACACAGATTTAATTTTTGAATATTGTTAAAAGAGTCTACTTTATATTTTGAAGTTATATTCCTTTATAATACATATACAACTAATAATATCCAAAATATTATTTATTTATAAATGAAAATCTTATATTTTATTTAAATTAGAATAAAAACTTATTATAATAATAGAGTAAAAATTCCGGGATGTCACATATAAATGGTAGATGACAACTTTATATTAAAGATTCATAATCTTTAATATATTTAATTGAGTAATATCGACTTATGAAATAATGTACTATGAAATACCTCGTGTCGGACATATCAGAAATATAGTATACGTACTATACGTATGTATTTTTTCCTTAAATTTGATTTGGATTTCTTTCCGGTTTCACCTTTAATTATACATTCATATTATACAGGTTTAATTAATATATAACTTTTATAATTTAGTTAACTTATATAATGACCTTAAGTATATTATATTAGTCAAATCTTATTTAATTAATTTAGTTAATTAATAATTTAATTAATTTTATATTATTCAATTAAATATTTTAATTGAATATGTATACCATAACATTTATGGTTTTAAACATATATATTTATATACATGTATTTTATTATTTATTAATTAACTTATTATTTAATTAAATAATTTTATTTAAATATTAATTTTGAAAGTTTCTTATGTATATACATACAAATATACATATTTACACACACCATCTTAAATAATTTAAGATCATGTAACGTATCATTATATATCTTCTACATGTATGCACTTAAATTAATTAACCATTAATTGATTAATTTAATTTATTAATCTTATTAATATTTTAAATTTTTTGAAATATGTTTATTACATTTTCAAAGCCTGTATGGAAACTATATTACAACATTTATACTATGGAGTTTTCAACACCAATTTTGAAAATCACATTATAACATTTACAATGTAATTCTTATTTTAAGTTTAACTTTTAAAGTTAAAATATTATTTTAATTTCAAATTTTTTTTGAAAGTTACATGATAATATTTATATGGTAATTCTTGTTTTAAATTTAACTTTTTTTAAAATTTTCAGAATAATTTTGAAAATTCAACTAAGGCCTAAATTCAAATTAGGTATTTTCTTTTAAGGGCAACATTTGGGCTCATTTCGCATTTTGGGGTAGGCTGGTAGCCAAGGTAGGTAGGATACTTGATTACCCAAATCCGAGCCTAAGCACTACTTTTCGAAATGCCCTACTAAATTGGTAAGCTTAATTAGTTTGCCATAACATGACTAACTTAGACCGCATAGGCTATTGGCTAGATACCATTAATAGAACTAGACCAACATGTAGTGGACTAAATGGGTAAATTTAAAAATAAAAATACCATTTTGGATCTTTTTTAAGCATATATAGTCTGAATTCATTTATTAGATCTGATCTAATTACTTTAAATAAAATCCAATTTTATTTAATTTTATTTAATTTTATTTAATTTTCTTATTAAACAATCAATGAATTTAATTATTAGGCATTTTGTATATTATATGAGTATATCGTAATATACTAATATGTAAATATAGTGTATGTGCAACATATAATAAAGTGTGCATGGTTAATGTGTATGTATATAGATGTTGGGATTTACATCTACAATAGACACATTCGTCATCCATATATGCATCTGTTGTCTCAAAATTATTATTTAAAGATGTATGCATTTAATTATATACGTTAAGATACAAATTAAAAGCATATATGGTTTTAAAAGGAAGAAGATCAAGAGACAAACTCTCCTTAATTTGCCTGCTCTCCATATTAACATTTACCATTTACCAGATCAAGTGATTCAAATGCCTCTTTGATTATTTAAATAACTATATTTATATTCATGTATATATTAAGTTTCCAACCAAAAAATTCATAAAATAATTAAATTGATATAGTGGCGGTTACTTTTGAATCTTCAATAGGCAGAAATGAAACAGGTCGCCCTCCTGATCGAAAGCTAGGTAAGGAGCCGATGAATCCGGATTTAGAGCAACATAGTTGATCGACTGTCTAAAACGGCTATCCTAATTCTAGGGTACCGACTGGAAGGAATGGAAATTCTAGGGCTCTGAACGAAAACGATAATCGTGGATGCCATGGCCTAATTGGGCTTGAAGGGATATCATATGATAGCTAAAAAATTGCTAATCCAATCGTTCGTCAACTTGGGAATTCTATTTTGGGGGAGGGGGGTCGCTAATGTTCGATCCAGATCAAAAAATCTAAAGATCCATCACGTGAATGCTAATTTGACAAAATCTTATTATGAGGGTAATTGGAAATCGATTCAACGTGACATTCAATCTGGTAATACTAGATAATGGATTCAAGCTGCTAGTGGAGAGGTTGGCACTCAGATCTGAATTACTTGGATCCATCGGTTATTAAAGGGAGGTTGGTATTTTTGAGAAAGAGCTAAGAGAGCTGAAGAAAAGCGGGAGAATTCAATCATTTTTATGTTTATGATGTAAAACATTATCACCTTCATCTAAAAAGTTACACTGAAAGGATTTGGAAACCGAAGGGTAAATTTCAACTATTATCTAAGGATAATGGTTTTTTCTTTATCCGCTTTGATAATAGTATAGACCGATATAATGTTTTGAAAGGAGGCCGATACCTTTTCTATAATAAGATCATCATTCTCAAAAAATGGAAATTGGGTATGAGATTTAAAAAAGATTTACTGTCCGCTTTGCCCCTTTGGGTGAAATTTACCAATCTTGAACTTAAACTTTAGAACAAGGAAGTCATGAGTGCTATAGAAAGTGTTCTAGGAAGACCTATTAACATGGAAAAAAATCACTACTGATGAATCAAGAGTAGCATTTGCGAAAATTTTAATTGAAATGGAAGCGAGATTGGATTTCCCCAAGGAAGTTGAAGTAGAATTACATACGGGTGAGGAACTGATAGTCATAGTAGAATACCTCTAAAGACCATTGAGTTGTAAGAACTGTTATGTGTTTGGTCATTCAACATCATCGTGCAAGTTAAAGCCTAAAGATAAATGGGTGCCAAATGAGACGAGTAGTAATTGTAAGCCTGGATAATAATGAAGTCGGTCTGAATTCAATAGAAAATGATCCGGTGGCATCTTGTCAACAAGAGAATAATAAAGCATTCCCAAATCCTTTTGAAAACATTAATAGAGATTTTAACCTAGATATAATAGTGAACTGTACTGCTAAGAATAGGAATAACTTCATTATGAATCTAGTCGTTTCAAATACAAGTCAAACAGAAAAAGAGCACAATTAGAATGGTACAATTGAAACGGTTCAAGAGAAAGTAGGTTTTGATAATCCTTTATTACAATAGCAGGATGCAAATATAAATGTTATAAGTAACTTAATTATGTTGATAACTCACTTAATGCAGAAGATAATGGTTCAAAGACATTTTCTAGAAGCTAACAGTCTAGATATAGTTACTGCAGATGATATAGATATAAGTAATAAAGTAGTGGAAGCAACTCCACACTTCAAAGAATCTAATGATTATAATGCTAACAAGTGTGGGTTTACTGAGGCTACTCCTGAAGTAAACAATAGTCAAAAACAGGATTTGACTGCTCTCAAGGATATCCAGACAGTTACTAGCTCTTAAGCATCTATAGCGGGAATTGTCGAGGATGCGACAGACTCAAATGAAGATTATCTTGTAGAGAACTTGGGTATAAATGAAGTTGCTCCTATTCAACCTAAAAACGAGGAAGATGTTTCTGAACATGTGGAGAAAAGTCAAAATTTATTTGATGAAATTGAGAATATTAACAAACAAAATAAGAAGAAAGGGAACTCCAAAACAACAATTACTGCCTAAAATGTCGACAAGGAGCCAAAGCAAAATTAAATGAACATTGTTGCTTGGAATGCTAGGGGTTTGAATGCGCTAGATGAATAATTAGAAGCTACCAAACTTCTAACAAAATACAAGCCATTTATTGTTGGCTTACTTGAAAAGAAATTAAGCAATAATATGATTTTTTTTTTTTTTGAAATAGAAATTTAGTTCGCCATTAGACAACTGAAGAGCTTACAATATTTCTAAGATTGCTTCCATATCTTGTTTGAAGCAGAACCTATCTATATATACACATTACAGCCGGTTATGCCGGTAAAAACTAAAATACACCTAGCTTGAAGATTCTGTATATTAATTATTACATAAAGTAAGCACTAATAAAGCTATGAATAAAATACTGCCAGCGTTACATTTTCTGGAGTCTTCGTGTGAGCTGGAAGGATTAACTGGAATCTACTTTTACATATGTCCTTCTTTTGCAAAAGGTAAGGGACACGTTGCCTCTAAGGATAATGAATTTTTAATCAGTGTCGACCATCTGATCGAATTCTGTGTTCCTGGCTAAGTCACTAATGCTGGGACAACTATCTTCCATTTCTTCTTCTGAAAAGTTTTGATCGTATAATAACACGTCGTTATTTGGATCAAAATAATATTCATGGAAGAGTGGAGGAAACATTATCTTTAGTTCATGTAACAGCCCAATTTTTTTTAACAAGTATTTTTCACTTGTATTTTTCTAAAAATAAAAACTTTGGGGTTTATTTAAAGTGATTAAAAATATAAAAAAAAACAATTGACCAAATTTTTAATTAAATAATAAGACCTCTGAAATTTTGACATGGTTAAGAATTAACTTTAATTTGGTAATTTGGGGTTTTGTCGAAGATGGTAAATAACTTAATGTCTAGCAAAATCAAGTTTTAATTAAGAAAACATTAATAGCTTAGGTGGTTAAGACATCTGGGCTATTCACGACAGGTCACGAGTTCGAGTCTCAGCATGGTCAGAATTTCTAAATTTTTTTAGTATATAAATGAACTGGGTAATTACGCCTTAGAAAAAGGCGCCTAAATTTAGGGAATAAATACCGTATATATATATATATATATATATATATATATATATAAGATTATATATAAGAAAACGTATAGAACTTTAATCCGTTATTTTTCTCTTTCCAGTAAAATTTACTTCCCAATTTATATACATATATAATTTGATTTAAATCATTTCCTTAAAATACTAAATATGGAAATTTAAAGTTGTGAAACGGTTAAATTTGTTAAAAGACAACTCCATTTGAATTTTAATAAAAGGAATTTTGTATATATCTATACTATAATGCAAAACCTTCAGTCAACAGGTCAAAGTGAAGCCTTTTTGGCGTTTCCAGAAATAACCTTATTTTAAAAACTAATTTCATAATATCGGCTTGGATTTTATGGTCATTCTGCTTACCACGTCAAATTCCACGATCATTTAGTTCTGCTCATTTTCCTCAATCCACGTTCTTCCACCATCCACATTCATCATCCACATTCCCAGCAATTATTCACTGTTCCTCTCTTTTCTCCTTATTACGCTTTAAACCTACTAACATTAAACTTGAATTATAACGAATTGAATTGAAGCGGAGGATTGATTTGAGACAAATACAAAAGGGAGAAAAGGCGATATACCACCAGCTGAAAACGTCATTTCCCCTTTTCCCCGTCTCAAAAACGAGGCCCTAAATTGACCAAACTCTCTTCTACCTTCGCTTTCGTTGCACTGCCCATGGAGAAGAGCGCTGTTGCGGCGATGATTGTCCACCATGACGATACTAAATCAGCGTGTCAATCTTCTTCTGACTGCTGCTGCCTTCAACAACAAATCAGCGGTAGAAAATTGTGGCAACTTGCAACAACGGCCGACTATGACTATATTTCTCAAAGTAAGATCTCAAACTTACTCTGTAATTTACTGATTTGGTTTCCCATGATTTTGCTTTCAGTCTCTTATTTTCACTCTCTTAAGCTCGAATTCAATTTTCTGCTTTCTCTATATCGACCTTTATGTTCAACGTTAACTCATCTGTCTGCCTTCCTTTATTTTTCCTATTTCTTTACCATAAACACCAAATTCCACAATTTATATATTGTATATATGCAGGTGATGGTACTTTCGATGTTGTCATTGGGAATAAAGTCATATATAGAAGCAGGTGATGGTTCTGTTGAAGTTGCAAGAAGGAAAATTGCAGCAGCTCGGATGAAAACTAAAGGCAAGGGATTAGAAGACAAAACAAAGTGAGTATGTATTTCTTTTCCTTACATTCAGTAAATATGTTTTTGGATTATGAGTAGTTGCAGCATGTCATAGCCTGCATAGTTCAACCTTAAAAATATGCTTGATTTGCTAGCAAAACAATTAAGTTTGACATTTATGAATTGTTCGCTGTAAGTATTGGTCATCTTTCTCTTTGTATCTATTACATGGGCATATTAACTTGAATAAATTGATACTGCTGAAAACCATAAATTTTTTTCATTAATTTACTATATTATTTTATCAATATTTCAGTGGTAGATTGGAACTGGAATTACATGTTTGCTATAATATAAGAAGCTTAATATTGTACAATTTTGATTGACTACTGTCATGGTTTAAGGTTTGTGGATTTGTTATGAACCATATTGCTCTTACTTTTTGCCTCACCTTTTCACTTTCTACGGAAAATGGTTTTAGCATTTAGTACAAAATTTTGATAGGATTTGTAGTTTTTTCAATGCAAGGGTTGAATATGAAATTTTAGTTAAATATGTTTTCAGATTCATTGCTTACTTTTTCTAATTTTGGATAAACTGAGCAGTTCAACATAAAGTCAGGGAACTTGAAAGCTGCAATTACAGTTGTAAAGTATAACGTAGTCCATGTTATCATTCATTGCTGGAAGATTCACTGGAACAAAAGCAGAGTGAGCAACCTTTTTCATCTATATCGTGCAAAGTATAAAAAGCTACTATTTTTTAAAGATCTGAACATCTTCTTCTTCACTGCAATTTAATACAGATTTAAAGGTATTTTTCATGTTGATTTCTTAGATTCTGAAGGTCGATAATACTTCATTTTCTTCAAATTAAAAAAGTTAGTTAATGAATTTTGGATCTCACTGTCCAGGTTTATGGTATTTTCTATCCCCGGACGGTCTTCTTCTTCGCTGCAATTTCATACAGATTTAAAGGTATTTTTCATGTTGATTTATAGAAAGAAAACTTATTGATTATGTTTGATAGAATTATTTAATTACTTTATGAAATTTGATTGCCTTTTGGAAGAAAAAAAATCTTAGAATTTGTATGTTGTTCAAAGTGCGAATCTTAAGCAACATAATTATTGAATTGGTTCTTTTGTTGTTTAAATGCAGATTAGCAGGTCAAATGTTCAAATAAAAGGCGACTGAGGTCATGACTGCCTTCAATTAGTTTACATCATCTGTACAAAATGTGGAGGTTCAATAAGGCAACTGACTTTCTATGCCCATCAGCGGTAACTAATCAGACGTGGGCCGCAGCATTCTAGACTCGACGAAAAATCGTGAGGATGCGGCAAACAAGTGACGACAACTGATAGGTATTCCAATTTTACTTCGACGATAACGGCGATGGGTCACGACAGCAGACGCCCCAGGTATAGTCGTAGGCAGACAGTAGAGCAGGTGAGGTGCAGCACATCAGTTATCACATTCGATCATCTTCTTCGTCGACAGTGGACTGTGGAGGAACAAAAGGCAAATGGTGTACTCTTTTAGCCTCTGTAAATTCTACTTTTTCAAATTTCTAATTAACAATTGACATCTTATTACAAAATTAAAATAATCCTTAATATTGCATTTTTTAACGTTTTTTCATACTTGGAACAGTGTAACTGAAATTATGTTGAGATTGACACTCATAATATTACACTATTTTGATTTCTAACATGGTTCATAGTATCAGTTCAACTCAACATACTTGACAATGGGACTGAAGGTATGATTATATTTTATGGTCGCATTCTTTTATAAGAATTTTGCATTCTTGGGAATGAAACTGAAAGTATGTGTCAGGTTAGATGGACAAAACTGCATGAAAATTCATTTGCAACCTCCTTAGGAGTATATTTTTATTTACAAAAGAGCATCAATGCTAGAAAATCATCAAAATGGCTTTTCATTAATTTAACGCTACTTATGCACTAGGTTATGGGTCTTTATTTTGTATGCGAGGATCTGTATTTTGTATATGAGGATCATTTATTCCATAGAAAGAAAGGGTGCATGTGAGAAAGTATAAGATGTATAAGAAAATTTATAAGCTGAATGTGTAGTAATACAAATAGGTTGTTATTCTAAACAAAACAAGTCGAATAACCCATGTAATAATAAATGAATAACCCATGTAATAATAGATAAATGATGATGAGTATGTAATAATAGCATGAAACACAATTAATTCTACTTTGAAAACTAAAGTTTTTTCTTTATTATATATATAGAGCAGATCCGTATTTTTATACTCCTTTTCATTTCAACCTTATTATTTAATTTTGCTATATCTCAGTAGAAAATTAATTTGTTGATGATATTTCAAAATTGATGCCAAACACATATTTGCAGCGTACAATATGTACTATGCTCCATTCAATGAATTGGTCGTTGAGTAAACTATTTAACTGTGAATAGTCAGACATTCAGATCTTACTCTCTGCATTTTGCATATGCCTGACTATCATAATGTATAATACTCTCAATGTTTTATAGTGTTTAGAAATGCAAGAAAAGAAGAATCTGGACACGCCAAAAGAGTTGGAAAAAGATTAGACGAACTCGCTAATTATTTATAAATAACATAAATTATTTTGATGATTTAATGAACAATAATAGCTTTAGCTTTTGTACAAGGGAATTGGTTTTGTAATTAGCTCTAGATACCAAAACTTCTAAGACCGCCTCTCTCGAATATCCTACGGTCAAAAATTCTGGCAATCTCAGGTTCAAACACAAAGGGACACAAAATGTTATTCAGCCAAAATAACCATACCGTCCACTTCATCAACACCACTTCAACAGAATTCCAGCCATCATTCAAAACTGTTGTAGACAAACAACCAAGGTCAACTACTCAAACCAACATCAACTCTGAAAGGTGTGATTGGAATTGATAACGATTCTGGATTTGTTATGTCTACCACATATTTGGTACCAGCAAGGGTGTAATGTAGTTATGCTATATTTATGTAATATTATTACATTCTTCAGGTGTATATGTCAGCAATAGATTATTTTTACTTAAGTACATTTATATTATGTAAGTACAAATGTTTGCATGTAAAAATAAACCATTCATATTCATATAGTTCTTGGAATGTGCCTACGCTGTGAAAAAATTATCAATGTTAATTGTTGATGATTGAAACTCAAAAAATTGAAAGTGAATAACAACTGTTTTTATTAATGAATGTAAACATGTTACGTTATGCTGTATGATAGCTTCTATTTTATGCATGCTTCATTTTATTACATGTGATTTGTGAAATATTTGATTTGTGAAATATTTAACGTGAGCAACCATCTTTTTCTTTACCGTTAAAGCATTCACATATATCTATTCACTAAAATTTTATATAGGAACAAGCTATTTGATACACATAATTTATGCATCTTTAGCATAATGATTTCACCTATGAAACAACAAACCAAATTTGATTTCCATCTACGTGTTTCTCAAACTGTATGACTTCTTATTTTCTGTTGTATGTACATCAACAAGTAGTGTGCTACTACAACAACAAATATTTTTTCCTACAACACATCACCATCAAATGCATCTAAATAACACGTTATCAAACACAAAAAATATGCTGACCTGATCTCCTCCTACTACGTCAACCAACTAACATTCCGCCTACTAATTTCAACCCCACTGCATTCCAGCATACCAGATTACTACACTTATGCTACTACGACGCAACTTCTAACTTTGCACATATATAATTCCTCCTCTATATTCCCGCAATTGACGAAAACATTAAATCTCTCACAATATCATAATTGTAACAAAGACAAAATACGTCACTTCCTTCTTTGCACACGTCCAACGGACGTGCCACCATACTTGTATATATAATATGTGAAAACCAATTAAGTTTGTTAAGTAATAATTTTGAAGAATTTAGTGTATTAATGAACTGTTGGATTTCGCGTTTAAAGGACGCGTAAAAATCTATGGTAGGTAACGGAATAAAACGTATAAACTTAAAAATGTTATTTTTATAGAAATTTTTGATGTTCTGTATTACGTCAGTTTGATGTATTGTAAAAAAAATCATATTTTTAATATTTTTGGATATAAAATATCAGTCAGTGATTTTATAGCAAACGTTATTTTGTTTTAACGGACAGTTTGGTTTTTTTTAAATAAATTTATATACGTTTCATTCCTAAAGCCTTACATAATTTTTGCCATTTCATTTATTGCAATCAAACTAAAAATCAAGATTGATAAACTAGAAATGAATCACACATATAAGTAAAGTCCAAATCTGTTTATCCTCTGTTTCAAGCAGTACTACACAAAATCAAGTTCCTCAATCACGCATAAATATGGAAATCAAAACTTCTCATAAAATTTGCAGTAATCGCATGCATTAATTGGCAGTTTTAAATCTCGCAAGCCATATTCCCACAATCAACGCATGTTTTAATAAATATGGGTAACGTTCGAAATATTTTTCCCTCTGATATCCTTTTACACAATCAATGCATGCACTTTAAAGACTGAAACGTGCATATCCTATATTCTCCCATTCTCTGCTTCCAACAGCTCTACCAAAATCAAGTACATGAATCTCGCAATTCATTGAATAAATCAAACCATTTATCACGCTTGCCATTTTTTTTTTCTCTCTGCTTTAATCACGTATCTATATTCACAATTTATGTCAATATAACTGATGCTTGCTTGCCCTTCCTTTGATCAATATTCCCTTAAGTAACGTTCACGCATTCATGTTAACAACTTTATATCTGTGTAACTGACATGCTATATCAGTGGTTCTTTCATCACGCAAGAAGATCTCAATCAAACCTTTTCGAACATATTCTTTTGTTCAAAACTGGAAATGTGTTTTGCCTTTTCTTTTCTCAGCAATAAAATCACGTATTCATATCTTTCGTCTCTAATAGCTTCAAGTCTTCAACTGATTGCTCTCCCTCCCCATTGATCTTGCAGCAGTTCAAATCTTTTTAATTTTTGCAACGTTCGAACTTTATCTATTTCCTTTGAACTGATGAGGAAATTTCGCAGTCATATCAACCAAATTTATATCAATAAAACTGATGCTTTTACCTCTCCTTTAATTCGCACTGCCTATATATATACCCACCTCACCAGTTTCTTTCTCCGCATCTAAATATCTCTGCCTTCCCCTTCCTCGTACGTTCAAGATCCATCAGGTAATAAGTCTTATTGTTTTTTTCCTTCCAGTTTTCCTTCCTCTTTCTCTTGATGTTGTTCTATCTGTGCCTTGCTCGACCACACTACTATTTATTCACTTTGTCTTTCTATGAGACTCTTATCATCTGCCTTGAACTAAACATATGGGATCTGGATATGTTGAACTGTTTTTGTTTTGGTAGGTTAGGTCTAGAAACAGAGAGGAAGTGAGATCTTGTGTGTGTGTTATAGGCTTAACTCTCGACACATAGGTAGTGGAATGTTGTGCAAATTTGTATATGGGAACTGTGTTGATGTCATGCCAGGTAAGTTGTAGGGCCTGGGAGTTATTTTGGGAACAGATCTGTCGAAGAAAAAAAAAATATACTTGAGGTATAAATTGCGTGAACATAAGATGGTCTGGAGTTGTTTGAGAGGAGTAGGAAGGGCAGTGTTGTCAAAATATTTAAGAAAGAGGGATGGGTTCATTTAGTAAGGATCTGATGATGCTTAGTTTTTTTGTTGCGTGAATATGTGTTGGCAGGGATGTTAGACTGGGTTGTGCATTGGTGTCACCGTGTACGTGTATCACAGTCACAAATATTTAGAAGCATGCATTTGTTTTGTATCTGGTTAGGAGTTGTTTTGGTTCGTGTAGAGGTCTGATAGGAACAGTGAGAAACCCTTTTTGCATGTTTGAGTTGGATGTTAACAAGGCCTAGAGAGTTTTCTTTCATTTGCAAAAAAAAAAAAAAAAAAAAACAAGGGGTGTGGATGGGAAAGAGGTAGGCTAGGACTGTGAGTTCAGTTAGTCTGCATATATGTAACCTTCATATGATAGAGGAAGCAGAGAATAAGGAGGAGAGGAGATGTACACATTCAGTAGATGCTTTGATTTAGTCGCATGATTTTACTCGAAGTCGTTGCATAAAATTCTCGAAGTCTTTATATTTTGTAACATTCCTGAAATTCATTAAGTTTAAATTGGCCATTAAATTATTTTTTGAAATAAATTGTGATTTAATTAGAAAATTTTCTAGAATGAATAAATAAATAAATAAAAGGAAAATGTATGAATATATGTATATAAATAGATATAAATAAATTTAATTCAAGTAAATTGGGGATTTGAACCTACATTTGAGATAAATGTTTTTTAAAATAAACATTTGGCCTTTAAAATCATTAAGGTGAAATTTAGGTATTTTTAAAATGGAACTTTTAATTGAAAATTCAATAATTTATATTTTTATCAAATTAGTTGGATTTAAAAGTTGTATTTTGAATTGGATACAAATGATTTTCAAAACAATTGTTTAAAACTAAATACTATTTTATATGGGTTTATTTATTAAAAACATAATTAGTTTAAAATTCATTTCCTTTCTTTAAATTAGAATAAGTAGGAATAATGGACAAAATGGTTATAAAATAAGAAATAAAAATCTGAAATAATATAAACATAGATAATTATTTATTTAAATGGTATACTAGTCTTAATTCAAAAATAAAATAAACTAAGAAATGTATATATATGTGTGTGATTTGTTTGTGAGTGTACAAATTGTTTTAAATTCCTTTCTTTTTAAAATTTGTAAAAGTAAAATAAATACATATGTTAGTATCTCAAGTTTAAAATGAGTGTTTTAAAAAAAATGAGTAGCATTTAAAAATTTGTTAAGATACAATATATGTATATATATACATACATAAATATTGATTAAATTCTTTTAACATTGAACATGTACATATTACATACAAATGAATAAACAAATACATTTATTTACAAAGTATAAACAAATACATACCTTTAGATCTTACATATATGTATACATACAAATAGCATCATTACTTTTATTTAAAATAATGAAATTTTTTTAAAAAAATAAATACAAGAAGCTTCACATCTTCCCATATGCCATCATATAACATATCTTAGCATATCTCAGCAAAATCTGAAAAACAGATTTTGCATCACACATCTCAATATCAAAGCTTTTTAAAACATAGATATCAAAAAGAAAACCAAATCACATTCTCAAACCATATACTAATCTGCAACCTTGAAATCAAACAAACTCCTCCTCTTTTTCAAAACAAATCTCATTCACAACCATATTCAAAACCTGCAGCATACATTCATGTATTCAAAACTCCTCTTTTCCAAAATTCAAATCTGCATGCATCATTATGAATCAAGAAACCTCATCAAACAATCAAACTCTGGAAACAAAAGGGGGCTGCATTTCATACTTTCATAATCTGGAAATGCAAGGGAACCCTGCATTTTCTTTGCATCTGCAAATTCAATCATAGAACCTGTTTTCACAATTCAATTCATCAATGATTCAATACAAAGATTAAAAGGCAAACAAGATCAGAGAAGTAAAACAATCAGGTGAAGTTTTTAAAGCAAAGCAAAACATGAAGTTTGAAAATAAAAGTGGAAGCCTGGAGATGATAACCTGGAAAGCATGCAGTGGATTTCTAAAACAAACTCAAAGGCAAGTAAATTTCCTTTCTAAAATAATTTGAGTTTAATGTTGAAATCAGTAACTAAAACAAGATTTAAACAATTAGGTCAATCCAAGTTGCAGGAAATCAAGCCTAAGACTTGAGCTAATTCTGATTTCAGGTTGTAGAGAAAAGAAAAAAAAACTTCTTTGTCATTCAACTGTAAGTAATTAGAAGTGTTTGTATTTAATAAATTATGTACAACAAAGAGTAAATAGAAATCTGTACTTACAATTTACAGATCTAAACTCTATGATCTAAAGAAGAAAAAGAAAAAAAAAATTCAGGCTTTCACTCTTTGAAGCTGTCAAAACACCTCTCTGCTTCTTCTTTGTTCTCTGTCAAAATACCCAGGTGAGCAATCTAGCCCTGAATTTGTTCTCTGTCTTGATGAATGCTTGAATGACTTGTCTTCTCTGATATGTGATGATTCTGAAATAGAAATATGTTTACATGTGTATGTATATGTGTGATGCATGTTTGGGAAACACAACAAAGCTTGCTTTTGTTTCATTCATTCCAGATCTCAAGAACCTGGTTGCAAAATAAAAAAATAAAAAAATAAAAAAATGACTGAGACATTATCTGGTTATGTGAGT
This sequence comes from Allium cepa, assembly GCA_030765085.1. NCBI lineage: Eukaryota > Viridiplantae > Streptophyta > Magnoliopsida > Asparagales > Amaryllidaceae > Allium > Allium cepa. Next base: position 51,612,165 of record CM060930.1, on the reverse strand, counting down.
AACTCTTCTTTATAAAACAGTTTTTTTTTAGGTAAATTATGCATGTTTATAAATTTTAAATAAACATATATGGAAGTACTTGCAAGTTGTGACTGTAAACAAGTTGGTGGCTGTGCATGTGTGCTTTTCAAATTTCAAAACTTATGTCTTGATTTCTAAAATTTCTTTGACTTTTTTTTTACTGAATTTAACTTAAATGCTTGAACAAATCAAGTTTGTTTAGAATGTGTGAGTTCTAATTGTATATAAACTACATATGATATCTGGAATCTGAAAACCAAATTACACAAAACAAATTTGACTGGAGTGATAAATTTAAAGATTTATGATGTAATGTTCCAGGTTTATTAATTCAATCAGTGAGTAATTTCAAGAATTTTAAAACTAAAATTTAAATTTACAGTGAAAAGAGAAAATACAGTTTCATGTTTACTGTATTTTACTTTTTGATCAAGATCCTTTGATCCTTGTATTTGAATTGAGTAAAATTGTTTCTGGAAGTGGTCATCTATCTTAGATCATAAGTAAATCATTGAATTGATTTACAATTCAAAATTTAGTTTGTAAATTGGAAATTACAGTAAGATCACTAGTTTACTGGGTTTGGGGTAAGTTTCTGGGTTGCAGGGAATTTTGACTCGGGTAGGTCTCGGGTAAATTGAAAAAAAACTCGGAGTAGTAGGAGAAGTGACTCGAAGTAAATCAGGGAGTTCTGTGTGTATGTGCAGGCTTAATAACAGAGCTGTTCTGTTATTTTTAAAATTTGAAGTAAAGTTTAAATTTAAATCTGGAAGCTTAGCTTAGGATTTAAACTTGAGTTTGAAAATTAAATTCAAATAGTTTGAATTCCTATTTTTGTAATAAGTTAAATGCAGAAATTCAAAGTTTGTTTGAAATATAAAAAAATAAATAAATAAAAGAGATGAATCAGGAAACCTGTTTCAGGTTTTATAAAATTTGAAATAAAGTGCAAAATACATTTGTGACTTGGAATTTTGAAACTGAATTTATGTTGAATTCAAATAAGTTGAATTATGTTCTTTTGAAATAATGTAAATTTAGAAAAAGATTTCAAAGTTTAAGTTTTTGAATTAAACAGAAACTGTTTCTGTTTTAAATGATGAAAAAAAAAAGTAAATTTAAAATTAAGATGGAGATTTAAACTTAGTTTTTAATTTGGAATTTTGAATATGAGTTCAGATTTGATTATCAGAGATTTGAAGGTAATTATATTTCAAATTCAAATTTGATTTTGACTCTCAAGTATAAAGGCAATGTTGTTTTGAATTTTGTATTGGAAAGGTTAAGTATTTGAAATTTAGGAATTCAAATGAATTCAAACTCTGAGTTTTTAAATCTATTTTTTTTAACTTCAGTTTTTAAATTAAAGATTTAAATTTAAATTGTTTTCAAATGGTTTGCATTTGAATTAAAGGTATAGATGATAGAAAGAATTTAAAGCTAAAATAAATTTGAAAGTTGAATTTCAAATGTTAAAGTAATTTTTAAATTGGTTTGAATTTAATTTGAATTGAAATTTAAATTCTTTTTAATCTTATTAACAAAGTATATGTTCTTGTAAACATATAAGATTAAGATTTGTATTGTTTTAGAATCTTATTTTAAATAAATTTGAATCTTTAAGTTTAAAAGAAATGCTAAATGGAATTTAATGTAAATTTAAAAACATTTTTGTGTTTAAATGCTTGATTTAATAAGAAATGTTTATCTAAAAGATAAATAAATGTTTAATGATTGGAATCATTTAATTACTAAGGTAATTTAGATAAATATTAATTATTTAATAAATTAATAATGTGGAAGTTTAATTAAAAAATTAATGATATTTAATTTGATTTGAGATTAATTAATTAAGTTTAATTAATCTATAATTAAGAACGGTTAACTAAATTTTAATTTATAATTAAGATTTATTTAATCAAGTGATTAATGATTAATTTAGATAATTAATTAAGAATAATTAATTGGGTTGAGTAATTAATGTATTTAATTACTGAATGGTTATTAATCAAGGGTGATTTATATATATATGTAGGGTTTAAGTAATTAACTTGTGTAATTATCTTATAAGCTAATTACTCATTGTAATTAGAGATAGTTAATTAGGACTAATAAATGAAAGTAATCATGTAGGGAATAAATTTAAAACCACCCAGTTTATTCATCTTAATTGTAGATGCTGATTGTTATTGAATGTTGTGTGATGGATTGATATATTTGATATGTGATGTGATGCTATGTGATACTTTGCGTTGATCTGCTATATTTGTGATGAATATACTGTTGTATGAATATGAAAACCCTTTGACCCGTAAAATGACATTTGAGTTTCGATGCGACAGGGAGTCGGATTCCAGTTGGTTATCCGAAACCCACATCGAATCATATTAGTGAATTTTTGTGATTGATAATTTACCTTATCTATGAATCTGTTAATATAGATAAGCGTTATGGGTTATCCCGCTTATCTTTATGATTGAATCTGTGATGATGATGTTGTGCACTATTGTGTAAAACCCCTGGACCACACTTATACACACACAAATATGGATTGCACGTGGAAATGGGTTAAGTCACAGATTTTGAAATTGTTTTAGAATTTGAATTTTTGAATCCAAAATAGTTTTGGAATTAGAATTGAAGCTTTTGAAAAAAATGAATTTCAAAAATAAAAGTTATTTTGAATAACTCGATTGAGTTTTGAAATTTTAAATAATTTGAGTTAAATTTGAATTCAATAATTGAATTGAATTCTATGATTTGGAAACTAGGGTTTTAAAAAGTTATTCAACTTATAAATGGATTTATATGGGGTTTTTAAACCATTTTAAAAGGTGATGTTTTGAAATTTAAAATTTAACCCAAGATTTTCAACTTGTATAAATCGGACTTTTCTGAAACGAAAACTGTCGTTTTCAAATAATAGAAGCTTTCATATAAGAAATGGATTTCCAATGTATGTTAAAAGGAATTCAAGTTTTGAAATGAAAATGGTATTCCAAGTTATAAATAAATCTTTGGACGTGTTTTGAAAGCTATAAATTAAATCTTTAATTTAAAGATTTATTGAGTTAATCCAATTGAAATGGAAGTTGTTTTGAAATCTATGAATAGATCTTTGTGAAACTAGGTGAAACTTTGTGAAATAAATCTTTTTGTTTAAAGATTTAAAATGGTAATTTGTTTAACCATTTGAAAGAAAAGTTTTGGATTTTATAAGTTGTGACTTAACTAAAATCCCATATCCATATGTTTTAAAATATGGCGCTCATTATTCGGTTTAGCCGGGAGAGGACCTAGTGTCATATAGCCCATTCCGAATAGTGATACGACGTTAGGGATAGCAATTGAAGACCGGTGGTGAAGACCGGATATTTCCGAAAACAAAAGGGTAACTCATCGATTGTCTCTGCACTGGCTGATCCCCGGTATAGAGATCTTCATATGTGATGGGAAGTCCGGACGTGATTAGGGATTATCCGGATTTGCAAGGGCTTCTTCGGAAGTGCCTTCGGTTCTGTTCGAACCCGGGACAGACTTGTATGGTTGTATGTCCGACATTACACTTTGAGATGTTAACTGATCTCTATCAAATACATTTCTGCCTGGTGGCGGAGAATTTATTCTCTTAGCTTAACACCCTTCTCTGAGACGTACGAGCTCAGAGGTTATGTAGTTGATATTTATCAGTGATATTCCCAATTTGGTAATGTGGCATGCTGAGTGCTGCTGTGTGATGATCATTGGTTGATCATTTGTGATATGATCATTTGTTTGATCATTTATCTTTGTGATCATTGCTTTGGTCATCTGATTGACCCAAAGCATGGCTTTGTTGCACAAAGCGTAGCTTTGTGGACGAGACTGCATCAGGACCTCACTCCCCGGAAATGGTCGAAACAGGAAAGATGCGGCAAGGTTATGAGGGTCGCTCCCTTTAGGGTGTGTCATTCCCTTCTGGTAAAGGGTGGTATCAGGTATGGAGCCCTGGTATTTAACCTATGTGGTTGCTCCAATCTCATTTACTGTGTGGTTGTTGCTTTGAGGCGCCTCGGATAAAGGTCCCAAAGGACCGGGGGATGGCATATTCGTGTAGTAGTTACCTAGTTACAGAGGTAACCCGGCCTTGTGTTGGCAGAGATCTAACCGTAACGTTAGTTCTCGGGACGTCCCGCCAGAGGCGTACCCATGTGGCAATAGGAAGTTCCTTAGCCTGACCATTTGTTGGAAATCCATTCATCCAATACGTGCCTTGTACGGTTTTAGTTGTAGAACCTGCCATTTAACATGGCAGCTATAGTAGGCATAGTATCATGGTACCTATGCTGGCTAGGATTTATATTATACTTTCGAAAGATTTCCACTATGCACTAGTAATAATATCAAAGGATTTTTCTCGTAGTAAGCATGTTTGACTATCATAAGGAGAAATCTCCCCCATGTGTGCGTTTGCATTGTGTGTGTGCCGGGAGGCCTTATGGTAGTTTCATTTTTCAAAAAGCATTGCGGATTTCAAATTTAAATTCTGTTGTTTGTTTTAAAAGACCAAATGTTTTTGTTTGCTCATACCAGTCCCATGACTGACCTGGAGTTTATTGTCCCTTTCCTAAACTCTGGGTGCCCACTATTTTCCCACACGGGCAGTCTAGAGTTGGGGTTTTCAGATAATCAGTAGTAGGTGTAGATTCGATAGCTTTCAGCCTTAGGATTTGGCAATCGCATTTTGGATCGAGTTGCTTCTCTTCGTTTTGATTTGGAGTTCGAGCTATTCTGGATTGGTGCTTTGGAGATGGAGATTACTGTTACTGGAGTTCTTCCTTGAAGACTACATTGGAGATTTTGTTCCGCTGCTAGTGTTATCTTTTATTTCCGCTGCTATTTCTTTGTAACTCTGATGTATATTGATGTTCATTGTATCATTCTGTTGTATCAGATATTGTATCAAATGTTGTACATTGATATATATTATTCATTTCTTCCGCTGTGTTATTTACTTAATGTGTTATAAGCTCCGGCGACTCGAATTTGAACGGTCGAATCTGCGGCATTCGAGTACAATGTAAAGTATGGATGTCGATTTTCGAACGCGAAAAATTCGAGTCGTTACATTTGGTATCAGAGCTGATGGTTAAAACCTTAGCTCAGGAGTATAACACATTAAGCAGCTCATTAGAGATAGGGTGAAGTATACCCTAGAATGAGTAATCCCTAAGATATCCGTTCGAATGCCTCAGTAAATTCTCTTACTATCCACTGATAGTGAGTATGAGTGCGAGAAGAGAATGAGATAGGGGACATGGGAGTACCACTATAAATGGTCAATACCCTGCAACAGTGGGAATATTTTTTCTCTATCAATCTCCTTTGATTCGATTTCGAATTCTTTTGATTGCTTCGTAGCTGCTCCAGAAAGAAGTTTCGGTGTGATGATGGCCATACGTATTGTTGTAGGAAATTCTTACTTCGTATCTTCATCGGTTTCTTATCAGCTTTTCGATCTAAACTCTAATGAATTTGAAATTGAAAATATTAAATAAATTGGAAATTTTAAATTAGTAAATTGGTTAACTAATATGAAGATTTGATCCATCTATCTATTCTCTGGGATCCGATATATTCTACGAACGATTAGTTATCTCTTCGAACTAGTCAATGCTCTTGCATATTCGTAGACCGATGGACCCAAATATCTTGTGTAATATTATATGAGATTGTTCTCATATCTATTGTCGATATTCTGATTTGGTAAACCAAATGCAGAATAAATATTTCGATCTAATGCGATCAATAATTTCTTTGTCTATTGTCTTTTCTTTCTCGTCCTTGCAATTTCGAGGACGAAATTCTTTTAAGGGGGGAAATCTGTAACATTCCTGAAATTCATTAAGTTTAAATTGGCCATTAAATTATTTTTTGAAATAAATTGTGATTTAATTAGAAAATTTTCTAGAATGAATAAATAAATAAATAAAAGGAAAATGTATGAATATATGTATATAAATAGATATAAATAAATTTAATTCAAGTAAATTGGGGATTTGAACCTACATTTGAGATAAATGTTTTTTAAAATAAACATTTGGCCTTTAAAATCATTAAGGTGAAATTTAGGTATTTTTAAAATGGAACTTTTAATTGAAAATTCAATAATTTATATTTTTATCAAATTAGTTGGATTTAAAAGTTGTATTTTGAATTGGATACAAATGATTTTCAAAACAATTGTTTAAAACTAAATACTATTTTATATGGGTTTATTTATTAAAAACATAATTAGTTTAAAATTCATTTCCTTTCTTTAAATTAGAATAAGTAGGAATAATGGACAAAATGGTTATAAAATAAGAAATAAAAATCTGAAATAATATAAACATAGATAATTATTTATTTAAATGGTATACTAGTCTTAATTCAAAAATAAAATAAACTAAGAAATGTATATATATGTGTGTGATTTGTTTGTGAGTGTACAAATTGTTTTAAATTCCTTTCTTTTTAAAATTTGTAAAAGTAAAATAAATACATATGTTAGTATCTCAAGTTTAAAATGAGTGTTTTAAAAAAAATGAGTAGCATTTAAAAATTTGTTAAGATACAATATATGTATATATATACATACATAAATATTGATTAAATTCTTTTAACATTGAACATGTACATATTACATACAAATGAATAAACAAATACATTTATTTACAAAGTATAAACAAATACATACCTTTAGATCTTACATATATGTATACATACAAATAGCATCATTACTTTTATTTAAAATAATGAAATTTTTTTAAAAAAATAAATACAAGAAGCTTCACATCTTCCCATATGCCATCATATAACATATCTTAGCATATCTCAGCAAAATCTGAAAAACAGATTTTGCATCACACATCTCAATATCAAAGCTTTTTAAAACATAGATATCAAAAAGAAAACCAAATCACATTCTCAAACCATATACTAATCTGCAACCTTGAAATCAAACAAACTCCTCCTCTTTTTCAAAACAAATCTCATTCACAACCATATTCAAAACCTGCAGCATACATTCATGTATTCAAAACTCCTCTTTTCCAAAATTCAAATCTGCATGCATCATTATGAATCAAGAAACCTCATCAAACAATCAAACTCTGGAAACAAAAGGGGGCTGCATTTCATACTTTCATAATCTGGAAATGCAAGGGAACCCTGCATTTTCTTTGCATCTGCAAATTCAATCATAGAACCTGTTTTCACAATTCAATTCATCAATGATTCAATACAAAGATTAAAAGGCAAACAAGATCAGAGAAGTAAAACAATCAGGTGAAGTTTTTAAAGCAAAGCAAAACATGAAGTTTGAAAATAAAAGTGGAAGCCTGGAGATGATAACCTGGAAAGCATGCAGTGGATTTCTAAAACAAACTCAAAGGCAAGTAAATTTCCTTTCTAAAATAATTTGAGTTTAATGTTGAAATCAGTAACTAAAACAAGATTTAAACAATTAGGTCAATCCAAGTTGCAGGAAATCAAGCCTAAGACTTGAGCTAATTCTGATTTCAGGTTGTAGAGAAAAGAAAAAAAAACTTCTTTGTCATTCAACTGTAAGTAATTAGAAGTGTTTGTATTTAATAAATTATGTACAACAAAGAGTAAATAGAAATCTGTACTTACAATTTACAGATCTAAACTCTATGATCTAAAGAAGAAAAAGAAAAAAAAAATTCAGGCTTTCACTCTTTGAAGCTGTCAAAACACCTCTCTGCTTCTTCTTTGTTCTCTGTCAAAATACCCAGGTGAGCAATCTAGCCCTGAATTTGTTCTCTGTCTTGATGAATGCTTGAATGACTTGTCTTCTCTGATATGTGATGATTCTGAAATAGAAATATGTTTACATGTGTATGTATATGTGTGATGCATGTTTGGGAAACACAACAAAGCTTGCTTTTGTTTCATTCATTCCAGATCTCAAGAACCTGGTTGCAAAATAAAAAAATAAAAAAATAAAAAAATGACTGAGACATTATCTGGTTATGTGAGTAACTCTTCTTTATAAAACAGTTTTTTTTTAGGTAAATTATGCATGTTTATAAATTTTAAATAAACATATATGGAAGTACTTGCAAGTTGTGACTGTAAACAAGTTGGTGGCTGTGCATGTGTGCTTTTCAAATTTCAAAACTTATGTCTTGATTTCTAAAATTTCTTTGACTTTTTTTTTACTGAATTTAACTTAAATGCTTGAACAAATCAAGTTTGTTTAGAATGTGTGAGTTCTAATTGTATATAAACTACATATGATATCTGGAATCTGAAAACCAAATTACACAAAACAAATTTTACTGGAGTGATAAATTTAAAGATTTATGATGTAATGTTCCAGGTTTATTAATTCAATCAGTGAGTAAATTCAAGAATTTTAAAACTAAAATTTAAATTTACAGTGAAAAGAGAAAATACAGTTTCATGTTTACTGTATTTTACTTTTTGATCAAGATCCTTTGATCCTTGTATTTGAATTGAGTAAAATTGTTTCTGGAAGTGGTCATCTATCTTAGATCATAAGTAAATCATTGAATTGATTTACAATTCAAAATTTAGTTTGTAAATTGGAAATTACAGTAAGATCACTAGTTTACTGGGTTTGGGGTAAGTTTCTGGGTTGCAGGGAATTTTGACTCGGGTAGGTCTCGGGTAAATTGAAAAAAAACTCGGAGTAGTAGGAGAAGTGACTCGAAGTAAATCAGGGAGTTCTGTGTGTATGTGCAGGCTTAATAACAGAGCTGTTCTGTTATTTTTAAAATTTGAAGTAAAGTTTAAATTTAAATCTGGAAGCTTAGCTTAGGATTTAAACTTGAGTTTGAAAATTAAATTCAAATAGTTTGAATTCCTATTTTTGTAATAAGTTAAATGCAGAAATTCAAAGTTTGTTTGAAATATAAAAAAATAAATAAATAAAAGAGATGAATCAGGAAACCTGTTTCAGGTTTTATAAAATTTGAAATAAAGTGCAAAATACATTTGTGACTTGGAATTTTGAAACTGAATTTATGTTGAATTCAAATAAGTTGAATTATGTTCTTTTGAAATAATGTAAATTTAGAAAAAGATTTCAAAGTTTAAGTTTTTGAATTAAACAGAAACTGTTTCTGTTTTAAATGATGAAAAAAAAAAGTAAATTTAAAATTAAGATGGAGATTTAAACTTAGTTTTTAATTTGGAATTTTGAATATGAGTTCAGATTTGATTATCAGAGATTTGAAGGTAATTATATTTCAAATTCAAATTTGATTTTGACTCTCAAGTATAAAGGCAATGTTGTTTTGAATTTTGTATTGGAAAGGTTAAGTATTTGAAATTTAGGAATTCAAATGAATTCAAACTCTGAGTTTTTAAATCTATTTTTTTTAACTTCAGTTTTTAAATTAAAGATTTAAATTTAAATTGTTTTCAAATGGTTTGCATTTGAATTAAAGGTATAGATGATAGAAAGAATTTAAAGCTAAAATAAATTTGAAAGTTGAATTTCAAATGTTAAAGTAATTTTTAAATTGGTTTGAATTTAATTTGAATTGAAATTTAAATTCTTTTTAATCTTATTAACAAAGTATATGTTCTTGTAAACATATAAGATTAAGATTTGTATTGTTTTAGAATCTTATTTTAAATAAATTTGAATCTTTAAGTTTAAAAGAAATGCTAAATGGAATTTAATGTAAATTTAAAAACATTTTTGTGTTTAAATGCTTGATTTAATAAGAAATGTTTATCTAAAAGATAAATAAATGTTTAATGATTGGAATCATTTAATTACTAAGGTAATTTAGATAAATATTAATTATTTAATAAATTAATAATGTGGAAGTTTAATTAAAAAATTAATGATATTTAATTTGATTTGAGATTAATTAATTAAGTTTAATTAATCTATAATTAAGAACGGTTAACTAAATTTTAATTTATAATTAAGATTTATTTAATCAAGTGATTAATGATTAATTTAGATAATTAATTAAGAATAATTAATTGGGTTGAGTAATTAATGTATTTAATTACTGAATGGTTATTAATCAAGGGTGATTTATATATATATGTAGGGTTTAAGTAATTAACTTGTGTAATTATCTTATAAGCTAATTACTCATTGTAATTAGAGATAGTTAATTAGGACTAATAAATGAAAGTAATCATGTAGGTAATAAATTTAAAACCACCCAGTTTATTCATCTTAATTGTAGATGCTGATTGTTATTGAATGTTGTGTGATGGATTGATATATTTGATATGTGATGTGATGCTATGTGATACTTTGTGTTGATCTGCTATATTTGTGATGAATATACTGTTGTATGAATATGAAAACCCTTTGACCCGTAAAATGACATTTGAGTTTCGATGCGACAGGGAGTCGGATTCCAGTTGGTTATCCGAAACCCACATCGAATCATATTAGTGAATTTTTGTGATTGATAATTTACCTTATCTATGAATCTGTTAATATAGATAAGCGTTATGGGTTATACCGCTTATCTTTATGATTGAATCTGTGATGATGATGTTGTGCACTATTGTGTAAAACCCCTGGACCACACTTATACACACACAAATATGGATTGCACGTGGAAATGGGTTAAGTCACAGATTTTGAAATTGTTTTAGAATTTGAATTTTTGAATCCAAAATAGTTTTGGAATTAGAATTGAAGCTTTTGAAAAAAATGAATTTCAAAAATAAAAGTTATTTTGAATAACTCGATTGAGTTTTGAAATTTTAAATAATTTGAGTTAAATTTGAATTCAATAATTGAATTGAATTCTATGATTTGGAAACTAGGGTTTTAAAAAGTTATTCAACTTATAAATGGATTTATATGGGGTTTTTAAACCATTTTAAAAGGTGATGTTTTGAAATTTAAAATTTAACCCAAGATTTTCAACTTGTATAAATCGGACTTTTCTGAAACGAAAACTGTCGTTTTCAAATAATAGAAGCTTTCATATAAGAAATGGATTTCCAATGTATGTTAAAAGGAATTCAAGTTTTGAAATGAAAATGGTATTCCAAGTTATAAATAAATCTTTGGACGTGTTTTGAAAGCTATAAATTAAATCTTTAATTTAAAGATTTATTGAGTTAATCCAATTGAAATGGAAGTTGTTTTGAAATCTATGAATAGATCTTTGTGAAACTAGGTGAAACTTTGTGAAATAAATCTTTTTGTTTAAAGATTTAAAATGGTAATTTGTTTAACCATTTGAAAGAAAAGTTTTGGATTTTATAAGTTGTGACTTAACTAAAATCCCATATCCATATGTTTTAAAATATGGCGCTCATTATTCGGTTTAGCCGGGAGAGGACCTAGTGTCATATAGCCCATTCCGAATAGTGATACGACGTTAGGGATAGCAATTGAAGACCGGTGGTGAAGACCGGATATTTCCGAAAACAAAAGGGTAACTCATCGATTGTCTCTGCACTGGCTGATCCCCGGTATAGAGATCTTCATATGTGATGGGAAGTCCGGACGTGATTAGGGATTATCCGGATTTGCAAGGGCTTCTTCGGAAGTGCCTTCGGTTCTGTTCGAACCCGGGACAGACTTGTATGGTTGTATGTCCGACATTACACTTTGAGATGTTAACTGATCTCTATCAAATACATTTCTGCCTGGTGGCGGAGAATTTATTCTCTTAGCTTAACACCCTTCTCTGAGACGTACGAGCTCAGAGGTTATGTAGTTGATATTTATCAGTGATATTCCCAATTTGGTAATGTGGCATGCTGAGTGCTGCTGTGTGATGATCATTGGTTGATCATTTGTGATATGATCATTTGTTTGATCATTTATCTTTGTGATCATTGCTTTGGTCATCTGATTGACCCAAAGCATGGCTTTGTTGCACAAAGCGTAGCTTTGTGGACGAGACTGCATCAGGACCTCACTCCCCGGAAATGGTCGAAACAGGAAAGATGCGGCAAGGTTATGAGGGTCGCTCCCTTTAGGGTGTGTCATTCCCTTCTGGTAAAGGGTGGTATCAGGTATGGAGCCCTGGTATTTAACCTATGTGGTTGCTCCAATCTCATTTACTGTGTGGTTGTTGCTTTGAGGCGCCTCGGATAAAGGTCCCAAAGGACCGGGGGATGGCATATTCGTGTAGTAGTTACCTAGTTACAGAGGTAACCCGGCCTTGTGTTGGCAGAGATCTAACCGTAACGTTAGTTCTCGGGACGTCCCGCCAGAGGCGTACCCATGTGGCAATAGGAAGTTCCTTAGCCTGACCATTTGTTGGAAATCCATTCATCCAATACGTGCCTTGTACGGTTTTAGTTGTAGAACCTGCCATTTAACATGGCAGCTATAGTAGGCATAGTATCATGGTACCTATGCTGGCTAGGATTTATATTATACTTTCGAAAGATTTCCACTATGCACTAGTAATAATATCAAAGGATTTTTCTCGTAGTAAGCATGTTTGACTATCATAAGGAGAAATCTCCCCCATGTGTGCGTTTGCATTGTGTGTGTGCCGGGAGGCCTTATGGTAGTTTCATTTTTCAAAAAGCATTGCGGATTTCAAATTTAAATTCTGTTGTTTGTTTTAAAAGACCAAATGTTTTTGTTTGCTCATACCAGTCCCATGACTGACCTGGAGTTTATTGTCCCTTTCCTAAACTCTGGGTGCCCACTATTTTCCCACACGGGCAGTCTAGAGTTGGGGTTTTCAGATAATCAGTAGTAGGTGTAGATTCGATAGCTTTCAGCCTTAGGATTTGGCAATCGCATTTTGGATCGAGTTGCTTCTCTTCGTTTTGATTTGGAGTTCGAGCTATTCTGGATTGGTGCTTTGGAGATGGAGATTACTGTTACTGGAGTTCTTCCTTGAAGACTACATTGGAGATTTTGTTCCGCTGCTAGTGTTATCTTTTATTTCCGCTGCTATTTCTTTGTAACTCTGATGTATATTGATGTTCATTGTATCATTCTGTTGTATCAGATATTGTATCAAATGTTGTACATTGATATATATTATTCATTTCTTCCGCTGTGTTATTTACTTAATGTGTTATAAGCTCCGGCGACTCGAATTTGAACGGTCGAATCTGCGGCATTCGAGTACAATGTAAAGTATGGATGTCGATTTTCGAACGCGAAAAATTCGAGTCGTTACATATTTTGTCCCGAAGATTTGTTGCATTTTTCTCGAAGAAATTCCATGGTTAGCTCGAAGAAGTGGGGTTGTGGCGCGTGTAGCTGATGATGAATTCCTGTCTGATTGTAAGTTTGTAAAGCCTGCAAGTTTAAATTTAGACTGTAAAGAAATATTGTAAGAACTTAGGTTGATTTGCAGTAGTAGATGATATTTTTAGTAGTTGGATCCAGGTAAAAGGAAAAGAAAATAATGAATGAAAGTGGCAGAAGAGATGTAAGTATGTGGAAATGTTGGCGTGAGTGCGTGTACGCGAGTAAGTGTAATGGAAGTGTGCACGTGTACATGTACCCCGGCATAATAAGAAAACTCCACCATTTTGCCTTAGTTTGTCTTTAGGAAATTTTATCATGGTTATAGTGTTAGCACAGTTCGTGTGTTTGGAAATGTTTTGGTTGTTGTACACGATAGAGTGGTCGAGCAAGTCAAACAAAAAAATTCTCTCCCTACTTTTAAATTTTTCTTTGACCGTAAATTCTAAAGTCGCGTATTCAATATTTTGAATCTTGTTCTAGATTTGAATCTAAGCTTGACATCCGAGGGATTTTGATCGTTACTCTCTGTAGTTCTTTTCCGGTGAATCATCGTTTCGAAATTTAAAATCTTTCTGCAGCCATCAGGTGAGTATTTCTCACCAGACATACGTACATATATTTTGGTAAATTATCGCAAGTGTATGTGTAAAATTTTATTTAAATATTTTCTGTCTGTAGTATAACGTAGAATGATGAACCCCATTTAATTTGACACCTCATCAGTTATTTATCTGTTGTATTATTTCTGCAGTTATATCATTAAATGTTTATTTACTGTTTAATCATCACTGCAAGTTCTCTGTAAAATTTAGATTGTTATGGGCTGAAAATGATAGGCCTAAAATGATTATTATTGTCCAATTTTTCTGTAAACTGCTTAACTGTTAACTTGGGATTGCGGGTTTGAAATGATAGAACCCGGGATTTTGTAAATTGCGGATTGAAATGATATAAATCCGTATCACTTGACCTAGGCTAGAAAATTTTATACAGACCCGTGGTTCCTATAATATTTTTCTGAATATTTTAAAATTATTTTTAAATGGAAGTTTATAATATTGTGGTTTAATGTATTTAAAGGATTTTTATAAAGATTTAAAAATGATTTTTGAATGAGTTAAGATTTTAAATAAATAGATATAACTTATTTGGAAAAATTCTGGATTTTTGTTAAGATGAGATTCCAGTTAAGAAATAATTGATAATAAGTTGTATTTGGAATTTAAACTAAATTGATAAGTTAATAAATTTTGAATGCTGTCTTTTAAAATTGGACTGTTTAACCCATAAACTTTAGGTAGCATTTCATAAGTGCTGCAGAAACTGGAATTTGATTGTTTTAAAAATGTATGGAAATTAATTTTGGGAAAAAGGTGTAAATTTTGGAATTTAATATGTAATTAGAAAAATTTTAAGAAATTGATTTTTTTGATGGATTTAAAGGAAGAATTTAACTTTAAAATTTGGTAAAGGCAATGAATTCCAAATAAATTGAATAAATTTAAAAAAGTATGTATAAAGTGGAAAGTTTAAATCAATATTTGATATTGAAGGAATATATTTTGATACCATTTTAAACTGTAACCACGGGTTATAATAACGTTTGGTTGGCAAAGAGACCGGGATCGGATATCTGGCATACTCTCTGTCGATACCGAAAACCACTTTGACTAACCGTGTACGCGGTGGAGATCCCAGAATGAAGTAGGATGGTGGTGACGGTTCCTTTAAGGTAAATACGTGGACCCAACTCCCGTGAGTTGGCATAAGGTGGCTAAAACAGGAGCGATTCTCGGATTAATGAGGTAGCACCTCTGATCGAACGCACTTCTTCGTATGCCATTCTATTACTCCTGTGATTGTTTTGGTGCGCACCTTTGATTTGGGAGTGTTGTTCGAGGTGGGCGGTAACTGCGGCTACGCGTTTCCACCGGTCCGGATAGCAATTGGTATATCTACCCTGGCATTGCCTAGTTGTGCCGTGTCACCTACCATAGCGAGCCTCCTACGAGTTTCTATTTGTGTCGTACCTATGGAGTATCCTCTGGTAGCTTCCCGATCAGGAGGTATTACGGTACTGTATAGACTATTGGCATTATTTGTGTTAAGGGCTATATGGGTAACCCCTTAACGCTATTAAAAAGTAAGTTTATTTTACAAATTAGACACTATTATAATAGCGCAATATACTACATAGTAAATAGTTTAACGGATCCTTAGAGGATGGGCGGTCCCAAGCATCCTTTAAGTTACTTGCTCTATATTACAGTACACTTGAATTAGCTTACACTATATAAGTATGTATGTCCTGACTCGAGTGTTTATGTTTTATGTTACGCTCGGGTCAGCCTGAGTTGCAGTTCAGTTTTCATCCTGGAGCTAGGATTTCTGTAGATCACTTTCAAGCTGCTGGCAAACTTCCTTTCCAGTTCTTTATTTTGAAATCAAGACTAGTGGACATTTGGACTGTTTACTGATAGGTTAAAACTATATTTGGATTTAAGACTATGTAAATTTTACTTGAGTAAGAATATTTAACTATGTAAATTTTACTTGAGTAAGAATATTTATAGTGGCTTCATGAACCACTAAGTATTTTTAATTCCGCTGCGAGTATTCTGATTCTGTGTCTGTGATTCTGTGATTAATTATTTACTGCATATTCTGAGTTCTGCCAAATTTATTTTTACAACGCGGTATTTTGAACAATTCAAGTCCGACATGTGCGGATGCGAATGGTTGAAAACACCGGGTCGTTACATCTGGTATCAGAGCTTTGGCTCTAGGCAAAACTTAGAATGTATGGTAAATTTGATTTACAGAATCACTTTCGTTCGAGCTTGAATCTCTTCCTTTTTGAATTTTGGAACGTTTCCTGCGGTTCCGAAGTTCATTCGTGTCCCTCACTATTTATTTTTCTTTCGATTCGGGAGTATCCCATAACTCCACTTAGGATGATCTTTATAGTGAATTGGCGGTTTCGCCAATATTCTAATATAGCGGTGAAACTCCTTTACAACTAGCATTGATTCACCGGAGATTTATATTTATCCTCGGTTTAGATACTAGTATCTTTGGTTATTCTGAACTCTATCTCTTCAGATCGAATGTAGATTTACCCCAGAAAATCCACATCGATCTGACTCTTTAAGTCACGGTTGACCAGGTTAAGGTTGCCCGCGATTTATATAAACTTATCTGGTTTCTTATTCTGTTATTTAACCATCGGATCTTCTGATTCCAACTTATCTTTAAATCAAAATTCTCTTTAATTTGAGTCCTTCAAAATTTGAATCTCTATCCTTGTTTTGAAAAAAATTTATTCCTATATTTGGGAAAAATCTAATATTATATATATAAGTATAATTTTCAGAATTTAACTAGTTGTTTAGAGATAATAATGTTTGATTTTATTTATAGTTTTGTAAACCATTGGTTTTGTCTTAATGAACAATTGAACTATAAAACATGGTTATAAATTTATTTGGAAACAGAAATGGATTTAAAACAAGAATTTAAGAATTTAATATCTGATAGTTTCAAACCTTGTGTTTAAAGTCTTAAAAGGATATATTATTATTTTCGAATATAAATTTGTTTCCAAAGAATTTTAAAAGTTTTAAAAATTAGTGCTCTTCTCTTTGTTGCTGGAAAATAATTTCGGTGATGACTGCAACATCATCGACATTCATTTTCGAGTATCGAAGTAAAGAGACCACGATGTAGCTTTGCTTCAAAAATTTAATTAATTTGAATTTCTAAAATATGACTTAATTTATAATATATATAGATATATGATTTAAATTGATTTGACATATGCTATATGTATGTATTTATTTATCTCTAAAGGGTTTGAAGTTAATTGGAAATTTAATTCATAAATTTATGTTAAAAGGTGATTCCAATGATAAAATAAAGTCAAATTTGGAATGAATATTTAAACTTGAATAATATAGTTGGAAAATTTTACTTGTATAAATTGCATGCCAATATAACTTACCTAAATCATTCAGAAATTAACTATGTAATTGGATAATGTATAATATAAAAGGATTTTATAAATAAAAATTTGAGTGGTTATAATAAATGTTATACACTTAAAGTTTCAGTTACAACAAGACAAATAGAGGTAAATAGAAATAAAAGAGTAATTGAATAATATACAATATCAAATGGTGTTAAAGGAAATTTAGAAATATATTGGAATAGTTATATTAAATATAATCTACTTAATATGTGCGATAAGATATATTAAGTAGAATATATCTAATAATAATCTGGAATAAAGAAAATTAAATTTGTTGAATAAAAGATGATTATTATAAATGACTATACAAATTTCTGATTTTAGAAAATAATTGGGTAATAAGATAATTAATTTGGAAATAGTTAAGATTGATTTAACTTCTGTAAAAATCAAATGAATTAAATCAATTATTGAATATTAATTTAAATTGAATTTATATAGTTTAGATATTGAGAAAAATATTTGACATAGATGAGAAAAATATTGAGAAAAATAAATTTAATTATAGTTTGGAATAAAGAAGAAACTAAATGGGGAATTTGGTTTATTTTGGGAAATGGTAAATTTACTTTAACAATTAAGTTAAATTACCATTTCAAATTTGGATTAAAATTAAACATTTTAAATTAGAATGTTATAATACCTTGGGTAAAATTTGGATAAAAAAAAAAAATTGAATGATTTTTTTTAAGTGTAGGGATATTATACAAGTAAATATGTAAATAAATAAATGTTAAAATTTTAAGTATAAATAGATGAAATCGATGATTAATTTAAAATTGAATTTTTATTGTTTAGATTAATGATTCTAATTTAAGTTTCAATTTAGTTTTATTTCAGGTTGTTTCTATTCCCCTACCTTCTTCCTTTTCGAGGACGAAAAGTTCTGAGTGGGGGAGAGTGTAACAGCCCAATTTTTTTTAACAAGTATTTTTCACTTGTATTTTTCTAAAAATAAAAACTTTGGGGTTTATTTAAAGTGATTAAAAATATATAAAAAAACAATTGACCAAATTTTTAATTAAATAATAAGACCTCTGAAATTTTGACATGGTTAAGAATTAACTTTAATTTGGTAATTTGGGGTTTTGTCGAAGATGGTAAATAACTTAATGTCTAGCAAAATCAAGTTTTAATTAAGAAAACATTAATAGCTTAGGTGGTTAAGACATCTGGGCTATTCACGACAGGTCACGAGTTCGAGTCTCAGCATGGTCAGAATTTCTAAATTTTTTTAGTATATAAATGAACTGGGTAATTACGCCTTAAAAAAAGGCGCCTAAATTTAGGGAATAAATACCGTATATATATATATATATATATATATATATATATATATATATATATATATAAGATTATATATAAGAAAACGTATAGAACTTTAATCCGTTATTTTTCTCTTTCCAGTAAAATTTACTTCCCAATTTATATACATATATAATTTGATTTAAATCATTTCCTTAAAATACTAAATATGGAAATTTAAAGTTGTGAAACGGTTAAATTTGTTAAAAGACAACTCCATTTGAATTTTAATAAAAGGAATTTTGTATATATATATATATAATATGTGAAAACCAATTAAGTTTGTTAAGTAATAATTTTGAAGAATTTAGTGTATTAATGAACTGTTGAATTTCGCGTTTAAAGGACGCGTAAAAATCTATGGTAGGTAACGGAATAAAACGTATAAACTTAAAAATGTTATTTTTATAGAGATTTTTGATGTTCTGTATTACATCAGTTTGATGTATTGTAAAAAAAAATCATATTTTTAATATTTTTGGATATAAAATATCAGTCAGTGATTTTATAGCAAACGTTATTTTGTTTTAACGGACAGTTTGGTTTTTTTTAAATAAATTTATATACGTTTCATTCCTAAAGCCTTACATAATTTTTGCCATTTCATTTATTGCAATCAAACTAAAAATCAAGATTGATAAACTAGAAATGAATCACACATATAAGTAAAGTCCAAATCTGTTTATCCTCTGTTTCAAGCAGTACTACACAAAATCAAGTTCCTCAATCACGCATAAATATGGAAATCAAAACTTCTCATAAAATTTGCAGTAATCGCATGCATTAATTGGCAGTTTTAAATCTCGCAAGCCATATTCCCACAATCAACGCATGTTTTAATAAATATGGGTAACGTTCGAAATATTTTTCCCTCTGATATCCTTTTACACAATCAATGCATGCACTTTAAAGACTGAAACGTGCATATCCTATATTCTCCCATTCTCTGCTTCCAACAGCTCTACCAAAATCAAGTACATGAATCTCGCAATTCATTGAATAAATCAAACCATTTATCACGCTTGCCATTTTTTTTTCTCTCTGCTTTGATCACGTATCTATATTCACAATTTATGTCAATATAACTGATGCTTGCTTGCCCTTCCTTTGATCAATATTCCCTTAAGTAACGTTCACGCATTCATGTTAACAACTTTATATCTGTGTAACTGACATGCTATATCAGTGGTTCTTTCATCACGCAAGAAGATCTCAATCAAACCTTTTCGAACATATTCTTTTGTTCAAAACTGGAAATGTGTTTTGCCTTTTCTTTTCTCAGCAATAAAATCACGTATTCATATCTTTCGTCTCTAATAGCTTCAAGTCTTCAACTGATTGCTCTCCCTCCCCATTGATCTTGCAGCAGTTCAAATCTTTTTAATTTTTGCAACGTTCGAACTTTATCTATTTCCTTTGAACTGATGAGGAAATTTCGCAGTCATATCAACCAAATTTATATCAATAAAACTGATGCTTTTACCTCTCCTTTAATTCGCACTGCCTATATATATACCCACCTCACCAGTTTCTTTCTCCGCATCTAAATATCTCTGCCTTCCCCTTCCTCGTACGTTCAAGATCCATCAGGTAATAAGTCTTATTGTTTTTTTCCTTCCAGTTTTCCTTCCTCTTTCTCTTGATGTTGTTCTATCTGTGCCTTGCTCGACCACACTACTATTTATTCACTTTGTCTTTCTATGAGACTCTTATCATCTGCCTTGAACTAAACATATGGGATCTGGATATGTTGAACTGTTTTTGTTTTGGTAGGTTAGGTCTAGAAACAGAGAGGAAGTGAGATCTTGTGTGTGTGTTATAGGCTTAACTCTCGACACATAGGTAGTGGAATGTTGTGCAAATTTGTATATGGGAACTGTGTTGATGTCATGCCAGGTAAGTTGTAGGGCCTGGGAGTTATTTTGGGAACAGATCTGTCGAAGAAAAAAAAAATATACTTGAGGTATAAATTGCGTGAACATAAGATGGTCTGGAGTTGTTTGAGAGGAGTAGGAAGGGCAGTGTTGTCAAAATATTTAAGAAAGAGGGATGGGTTCATTTAGTAAGGATCTGATGATGCTTAGTTTTTTTGTTGCGTGAATATGTGTTGGCAGGGATGTTAGACTGGGTTGTGCATTGGTGTCACCGTGTACGTGTAACACAGTCACAAATATTTAGAAGCATGCATTTGTTTTGTATCTGGTTAGGAGTTGTTTTGGTTCGTGTAGAGGTCTGATAGGAACAGTGAGAAACCCTTTTTGCATGTTTGAGTTGGATGTTAACAAGGCCTAGAGAGTTTTCTTTCATTTGCAAAAAAAAAAAAAAAAAAAAAGCAAGGGGTGTGGATGGGAAAGAGGTAGGCTAGGACTGTGAGTTCAGTTAGTCTGCATATATGTAACCTTCATATGATAGAGGAAGCAGAGAATAAGGAGGAGAGGAGATGTACACATTCAGTAGATGCTTTGATTTAGTCGCATGATTTTACTCGAAGTCGTTGCATAAAATTCTCGAAGTCTTTATATTTTGTCCCGAAGATTTGTTGCATTTTTCTCGAAGAAATTCCATGGTTAGCTCGAAGAAGTGGGGTTGTGGCGCGTGTAGCTGATGATGAATTCCTGTCTGATTGTAAGTTTGTAAAGCCTGCAAGTTTAAATTTAGACTGTAAAGAAATATTGTAAGAACTTAGGTTGATTTGCAGTAGTAGATGATATTTTTAGTAGTTGGATCCAGGTAAAAGGAAAAGAAAATAATGAATGAAAGTGGCAGAAGAGATGTAAGTATGTGGAAATGTTGGCGTGAGTGCGTGTACGCGAGTAAGTGTAATGGAAGTGTGCACGTGTACATGTACCCCGGCATAATAAGAAAACTCCACCATTTTGCCTTAGTTTGTCTTTAGGAAATTTTATCATGGTTATAGTGTTAGCACAGTTCGTGTGTTTGGAAATGTTTTGGTTGTTGTACACGGTAGAGTGGTCGAGCAAGTCAAACAAAAAAATTCTCTCCCTACTTTTAAATTTTTCTTTGACCGTAAATTCTAAAGTCGCGTATTCAATATTTTGAATCTTGTTCTAGATTTGAATCTAAGCTTGACATCCGAGGGATTTTGATCGTTACTCTCTGTAGTTCTTTTTCGGTGAATCATCGTTTCGAAATTTAAAATCTTTCTGCAGCCATCAGGTGAGTATTTCTCACCAGACATACGTACATATATTTTGGTAAATTATCGCAAGTGTATGTGTAAAATTTTATTTAAATATTTTCTGTCTGTAGTATAACGTAGAATGATGAACCCCATTTAATTTGACACCTCATCAGTTATTTATCTGTTGTATTATTTCTGCAGTTATATCATTAAATGTTTATTTACTGTTTAATCATCACTGCAAGTTCCCTGTAAAATTTAGATTGTTATGGGCTGAAAATGATAGGCCTAAAATGATTATTATTGTCCAATTTTTCTGTAAACTGCTTAACTGTTAACTTGGGATTGCGGGTTTGAAATGATAGAACCCGGGATTTTGTAAATTGCGGATTGAAATGATATAAATCCGTATCACTTGACCTAGGCTAGAAAATTTTATACAGACCCGTGGTTCCTATAATATTTTTCTGAATATTTTAAAATTATTTTTAAATGGAAGTTTATAATATTGTGGTTTAATGTATTTAAAGGATTTTTATAAAGATTTAAAAATGATTTTTGAATGAGTTAAGATTTTAAATAAATAGATATAACTTATTTGGAAAAATTCTGGATTTTTGTTAAGATGAGATTCCAGTTAAGAAATAATTGATAATAAGTTGTATTTGGAATTTAAACTAAATTGATAAGTTAATAAATTTTGAATGCTGTCTTTTAAAATTGGACTGTTTAACCCATAAACTTTAGGTAGCATTTCATAAGTGCTGCAGAAACTGGAATTTGATTGTTTTAAAAATGTATGGAAATTAATTTTGGGAAAAAGGTGTAAATTTTGGAATTTAATATGTAATTAGAAAATTTTTAAGAAATTGATTTTTTTGATGGATTTAAAGGAAGAATTTAACTTTAAAATTTGGTAAAGGCAATGAATTCCAAATAAATTGAATAAATTTAAAAAAGTATGTATAAAGTGGAAAGTTTAAATCAATATTTGATATTGAAGGAATATATTTTGATACCATTTTAAACTGTAACCACGGGTTATAATAACGTTTGGTTGGCAAAGAGACCGGGATCGGATATCTGGCATACTCTCTGTCGATACCGAAAACCACTTTGACTAACCGTGTACGCGGTGGAGATCCCAGAATGAAGTAGGATGGTGGTGACGGTTCCTTTAAGGTAAATACGTGGACCCAACTCCCGTGAGTTGGCATAAGGTGGCTAAAACAGGAGCGATTCTCGGATTAATGAGGTAGCACCTCTGATCGAACGCACTTCTTCGTATGCCATTCTATTACTCCTGTGATTGTTTTGGTGCGCACCTTTGATTTGGGAGTGTTGTTCGAGGTGGGCGGTAACTGCGGCTACGCGTTTCCACCGGTCCGGATAGCAATTGGTATATCTACCCTGGCATTGCCTAGTTGTGCCGTGTCACCTACCATAGCGAGCCTCCTACGAGTTTCTATTTGTGTCGTACCTATGGAGTATCCTCTGGTAGCTTCCCGATCAGGAGGTATTACGGTACTGTATAGACTATTGGCATTATTTGTGTTAAGGGCTATATAGGTAACCCCTTAACGCTATTAAAAAGTAAGTTTATTTTACAAATTAGACACTATTATAATAGCGCAATATACTACATAGTAAATAGTTTAACGGATCCTTAGAGGATGGGCGGTCCCAAGCATCCTTTAAGTTACTTGCTCTATATTACAGTACACTTGAATTAGCTTACACTATATAAGTATGTATGTCCTGACTCGAATGTTTATGTTTTATGTTACGCTCGGGTCAGCCTGAGTTGCAGTTCAGTTTTCATCCTGGAGCTAGGATTTCTGTAGATCACTTTCAAGCTGCTGGCAAACTTCCTTTCCAGTTCTTTATTTTGAAATCAAGACTAGTGGACATTTGGACTGTTTACTGATAGGTTAAAACTATATTTGGATTTAAGACTATGTAAATTTTACTTGAGTAAGAATATTTAACTATGTAAATTTTACTTGAGTAAGAATATTTATAGTGGCTTCATGAACCACTAAGTATTTTTAATTCCGCTGCGAGTATTCTGATTCTGTGTCTGTGATTCTGTGATTAATTATTTACTGCATATTCTGAGTTCTGCCAAATTTATTTTTACAACGCGGTATTTTGAACAATTCAAGTCCGACATGTGCGGATGCGAATGGTTGAAAACACCGGGTCGTTACAGTTCAAGCTCTTCCCATATTTGATAGCGTGAACTTTCTGACTGTAAAACAAGCTCTTTCCATCCTAGTGGTGCCACTAGGTTGTGTTTGTTGTGATGAAACTCCCATGGTTTGTGTGCTTCAAATCATATTGGAGATCCTTCGAACTGTTGATAATAACACCTTAAACTTTTTGACGCATGCTCCCGAGTATAACCATTATGTTTAAATATTGCCATGCGATGAAAAGCTGGTATGATCTGGTGATGCTGTCCATAATGGTAGCTTGGGGTTGTGGAATTAATGCATACCATAATGCCTGGTACTAACTTGAGATATTGTAACGCCACCATTGCAAAGCGTTTTTCAAATTTCCCAAGGATTTCTGGATCTGTAGACCTGGAAAATGTAATACGGGATAACATCCCATGATCGAAAAAATCAACAACCTGATCAACTGCAAGGTAAGAGTGATTCATCAACTCTTGCTTTCAACATGTTTGATCGTCGGTCCTGTACGACTTTAAACTGGTGTCCTTCAGCAGTGTCTTTATACATCTGTGCTAAGTTTTTCTGAAGTTCTGTTAAATGTTGGTTCCATCATTCTTCTACCATCTTTTCAATTTTTAACTGAACATCTGTTCCTGCAAGTTTGTAAAGATCTTAGAGGATAGGATATGGTCTTAATTTTAGGTGATTTGACAGTTGTTGATGAGAAAGTGTTTTGGGTCGTTTAGCTTGGTTTTGTTGTAGATCATCTCTTTCTACAACTAGTTGTTGGATTCGTTTTTCTAGAAGTTTGTTTGTATTTTGGATGTATGAGGTCTGTTGCTGTTGATTTTTGAAAGCTGGTTTTCTTGTAATAACTGCCTAAGTTGGGTTTGAGATTTCTGGTAGAGGTTTTGAAGGTCATTTAATTGAATTGCCTGGGTTTGGAGGAGATCGTTTGGAGTAGGAGGAGAAGAAGTAGTCTGGACATAGGACTGGTGACATTCTGGATCGACATAATAATTTGGCCCAAAAAAGTTTCGGGCTTCTTTCAAAGCATCGTTTAAATTGCAAAAGCCTTTGAAAATAGGATTGTAAAAATTGTTATAGCCATTTGAACTTGGCTATACTGTTTGAAAATTCCTGTAAAGTTTCCTTTGAAAACAATATAACAAAAGAAGTTTTTGGAAAGAGGTTTTTGCTGTATCCTAGAGAAGTAAAAGGCTAAACAATTACCTAATTTCTGTTTATTCTTCCTTTCTTGGTCTATGGTCCATAAGTTCCAAAGATGATCAAGAAGGCACTGTTGAGATTGATCGTTTATTCGAACCAAGGGTTTAAACCTCCTAGGATCATCGCTTCTGTAGATAGTCAGAGAATTTTGACCAAATGTCATGCATGGAATTTGACTGTCTATTCTGTTGGGAGATGACGTTTCTGTTTTTACTTCTGTTTCTGCTAATGGAGTTTGCACTTCCACTTTCTGTGACTTATTTGCTGTGTTACTGTGTTCGGCTTTCTCCTTTCCTTTGTCTATCTGTACATTCATATTATTCCTTTCCTGAAAATCACAAGCTTGGTTAAAAATATAAGACAATTTCCTGGATAAAATATCTGCTAGCTGATTGTTTTTACCCTTGATGTGCTCAAAATTAATCTTATATCCATTTCCTTGAATAAGATTCTGCAGGTTTAACCATCGTGTTCTGTTTACTTTTTTAGAGTTTTCGTTAGATATGAATTTGACAATTGCTTCACAATCAGTGCGAACTGTAAATTCTTTATTAAGATAAATTTTGTATTTATCTAATGCATTAATTAATGCCTGTATTTCAAAGTCTAAGGATGTCCATTTTGATGTTGTCTGAAAATTGCCACTTGCATAGGCTGCAATTTTTTCTGTCGATTGATCACTGTACTTGGATGGCTTACATTTTAAGATGGCTCCCCATCCTTCTTTGCAACCATCACATTCTATTATAATATAATCTGATTCTAGAGGTAATTCTAGATGTTTAATCTTTTTTAATTTTTTGAACAAGTTTTATATCTTCTGAATTAAATCTAGATTCTCCGTTTTTTGAAATTTTTCCGTAAAGTGGTCCAACCATTTTTGCTAGATTAGGTATAAATTTCCTAGCATAATTTATTAAGCCTAAGAATGCTTGAATTTTATTTTTATTATCTAATCTATCTGGAAATTCAATAATTTTCTGTGAAATGTGAGGTTGAAGTTCAACCTTACCGTTTCCGATTTCTAGTCTTAAAAATGAAATCTTTTGTTTAAAAAGTTTCGTTTTTCATTTTGATACTACTAACCCGTTTGTTTCAATTTCTTGAAAAATTGTTTTAAGATGATTTTCATGCTCTTTAATACTATTACTTGCGACAAGAATATCATCTATGTAAACTAAACAAAATTCATATTTTTTAAAAATAATATCCATAAAACGTTGAAAAATTGTTGGGGCCGTTTTTAGGCCAAAACTAAGGACATTCCATTCAAAATGCCCTTCAGAACACATGAATGTTGTCCAAGGCTTAAAATCTTCTTCTAACTTTAATTGATTATATCCAGATTTTAAGTCAAATTTGCTAAATATTCGTTTGTTTTGAATTAAATTTATTAACGTATCTTTGTTAGGTATATTGTATCCGTCGTCCTCTGTATTATCGTTTAGTCGTTTATAATTATAAACGATTCTGCGTTTTCCTCGTTTCTGTTCAGAATGATTTCTTACAATAAATGTTGCTGATCTGTGTCTACTATCTGATCTGCGAATTAACTTTTGATTTAGCATTTCATTAATCTGTATTTTAGATTCTTTTACATCTGCTGGACTGTAATCTATATTGGCTGTTTTAATCGTAATTTCTGGATTTATTAATTTTATCTTGCATATGTAATTAACCCTGTTTTTGGTGACATCATCACCAATCAATCCTATTTTCTCTAATTTGGATATAATTTGATAAGGGATATATTTTACCTCTTTTCCCTTTTCTAATTCTCTAAATATTTCATTTGCTAAAATTACTAAAGCATTTTTATGTTCTTTATGTGTTGGAGAGTTTTTGTTATGTTCTTTGCTTGTTAAAAAAATCTAATTCTCCCTGTCCACCACGCTTTCGAGCGCACTCTGATTGAAAAATGTGGTAATTTGTGGGTAAGGTGTAATTTTGTTTACTGAAAGTGATGCTGTTTCTAGAGATAGAAATACTACCTCTATAGTTAGGAAAAATTCATTACTCTTAATTTCTGCTGGTGCAATTGTGCATTGTCCTAATTCATATTTTGAACTGTAGTTACCTGCAAAATCTTTGAATTGAATCGTAGATTCTTCAGGTAATTTGTGTGTTAATGTCATAAAACTTTGATTTGCTGGTTTGGAGGTAATTGTGTAATTTAACGGTATTCTGTATTGAGATGGAACTAAAGAATAAGCTATTAGACTTTTAGTGCTTCCTGTATCGATTATTGCGACTGTATCTATGACTTTGTTATTATCAAGCCATGTTCGACAATTAAGCGTTAATAAAGATGTATTATATTTATTAATATTAACGGAAAATTCTGTATTTTCTGTTAAACTGTTTTCTAAATTTCTGTTTGTTCATTTTGTGTTGGATTACTTCGTGGTTCTATTTGACTAAAGTCTTTTTCTTTAGTTTTTAGCTGTGTAATATCATTTTGTAACATAGTTACTTGTATTTGTAATAGCTTGATCTGCGCGTCATGTTTTTCTAATGTTTCTTGAAAAATGTTTTTATTTTCTGGCATATTTTGTTTATATATAAGTTCCAGATTAAATTGATGTTTTGCGCACAGAAAGCAAATTTCTATAAAACATTTGTCACATTGAAATCGTTTATTTATTTCTGGATATCGATAGCAAATGAAACATGGTATATGATCATTTCCTCTGTTCTGGATCCATTGATGATTACATTCATCTTCGTTGTTCATTAGCGTATAAGTGATACTGTTTTGTGAAGTTCCTTCTTCATTTTCTGAAACTATACTGTAAATAGACTCTGTTTCATCGTTTTCACTTAAACTTTCGATATCAAATTCACCTATTTCATCAACTAGATTTGCTCTTTGTTGATTATTCTGTCGGTTTGGACATCGGTTTGCTAAGTGGTTGGGGTCACCACAAATGTAACAATTACATTTTCGGTTTGGTTTAGTTCTTTTAACGTACTTGTCTTTTCTACGTTTATCGTAAAATTTTGATTTTCGAAGATATTTTCTAGGTTTATAAAAACCGTATGCTTGTGGAGTGTAGATTGTTGTTCTACAAAATGTCCAAGCCTGTCTTTTAATCTGTTCTTGTAGTGTAGCTTCTTTACAGCGTTTTTCTAACTCCTGAAAAACAAACATAATTCTTGGACCTATTCCTAGTTTTGGCATTGATCCGTATGTCGTATTCCAATCTTCTTGTAATTTGCGTCCTAAGTCGCCTGGAAGTTTTGAAAAATATTTATTACATAGTTCTTCATCCATGGCTTTGCCAGTTTGAGCTAAGGTTATAGCAAAGTCTTGGCTGGATTCTTTTATGTATTTGAAATCTCGTATACTTAGTTGTTCAAGATTTCTTATAGCTGTATTTTGTATTAAAGTTCCTCCTTTTCCTGGATCATTACCAATGAGTAATAGTCTAATAAAACTGGTAAAGTTGTATGGGTTATTTCCCAAAGCTTTATGCTCTGCAATTACGGCTGGATTATCTGTTTTACGACTCTGATAAATTCCTAATGCTAATGGACCTAACGTGGTTTCAAGGACTGCCCACATATCCATTTCTGGGCTTTTTTTTACTTTCCAATATCTCACAACATTTTGTTCCCAAATAAGAATTTCTTCGGGCCATAGTTGAGGGGATTGGCTTTCAAGTAGCAACATGTTATGGCTGTATAGTTTACCATATGGTTTACGTAAGCCTTTCCTATATAAGGGCTTTCATGTGTGTAATCTAAATCTAGTTTAGCCCATTGTTCTCTTTCTAGTGGTCCTTCCTTATATTGAGACTGGGTTCATTGTCGAATCTACTTCGTTTATTTACTGGAATCATAGCTTGATCCATAAAGTTGGTTTCAATGAAGAAATCACTTAATGGAATTTGTTCATTTAAGATGTCTTCAACTAAGGGCATATTAAAATGTTTAGATAATGTTGTAAAAGCTTCTTCATAGGTCATATCAAGTTCTGTTATACATGCTATAAGCATATCATCTGTTTCTTGTCTTATGTTTTCAACTGTGATTTTTCTGTTTATGATTTCATGTAATGTTCGTTTACTTTCTGTTTTAAAAGTTTCGTCTACCTCTATATTCTCAATATCATCATCTTGTTGAGTGTATTCTTCATCAACTAGATATCCAAGAATATCTAGTTCATCATCTATTTCTAGATCTGAATCATATTCATCAAATTTTGGGCCTTCGTCCCAATTCATAGTGTTTAGTTGTTTAGAAACTATTTCGTTTAAATTATAGTGTTCGTTAACTTCTGATTCAGTATCTGTTTCTTCTTCATTCTGCTTAAACTTATAATTATTAAATCTCAGGTTGGGTTCTCCAAATTGGTTTGTGTAGAGAACGTGCGTTTCTGGAATTAATAAACTTTTATCGTTATCTATAAAGTCTTTAAGTTGTCATTCAAGGCCTGCTAAATCTTCTAGGTTTATTCTTCGTGGTTCTATCATTTTAATGCATTTACTGGCAATGTTTTGGACAATTCCATCAAGGTTGATTTTAAATTTCATCCTCGATCTGTTACTAGCTTTTCCTATTATTCAAATACTGATAATAAGATTATTACCTATGTAGTTTTCAAATCCGTTTGCTTTAAATCCAAGTTTTAAATGTTTTAAATCTTTTATGCTTTTTAAAATATCTGGAACACAATATACTAAAGCTAATTTATCGTTTAGGTCTATCTTCATTCCTAAAAGTAATGTTTTTTCTATGTTTGATGTCCAAGATTTATCTAGGACAAGCGTTAAAAGTTTCGTTCCTAATCCTTTTCTGGTTAAAGTTTTGATTCCTATGACTATTAGTCCTAGGTGAAAAAATCTTTTCCCAGTGTTTTTTAACTTCTGAATAGTTTCTGGAGATAAAATGTCTAAAGTTACACTGTTATCTATTACGCGTATCTCTTCTTCTCGTATGCTTCTGATTAACGTGGTATTAATGCTTGTAATTCCTGTCTGGTAGAGAATTCTTGGATTTAAAAGATCTAGATGATTATTATTATAAATATCTAGATTTTGGTCTAAGTCTATTTCTTCGTCTAACTGTACTGTCTGTTTTTCTTTCTTAGATTTAAATTTTGATAAGACACTGGAAATTTCGTCCTTTGGTTTACTACTGGAGGTAACTTCTGTTAGGGTTCTACTAGGTCCTGAGAATGATTTTCTACTATTAATCATTTTGGAATCCAAAATTTATAAACTTCTGGTTGTCTAGCTTTAATGACTACCGGTTCTCCTAAGCTTAGTTTTGATAACTGTTCAGAAATTTTATCTAATTCCTGATTAAAAGACTGTTTATTCTCAAGCTGTTCAAGTTTTTCTAAAATTTGAAGATTAAGACTTATAATTATATTAAATAAGTTTGGATACTCTTTATCTGAAAGACTGTTACCAGAATATACGGTAAATCCTTGTTTTGGAACTGGTTGAGTTGCGAATTTACTTGCTTCTTCAATTGCTCTCTGTAAGAATTTATTCATAAACTTAGCCACTAACGATCTGTTTTACTTCCTTTAATACTGTTTCAACCTGTTTTATTTTAGTGTCTAGTTCAAATGTTTTTGACTTAAGGTTTTCTAATATTTGTTTAGATTCAAGTTCTAAAGTTTTAGGTTTATTTGTTTCTAGTAGAAATTTAAGCTCGTTTACTGATGATTTGTTTGGAAAGTTATTCTTTAAATTAACTAAGCTGTGTAGAATATTTTCGTTTTGATTTTTAACAAAATCAAAATTTTCTACTAACTGTTTTAAGATTTTATTCTTATTTTCAAGGTTTTTGGCAATTGTTTCCAAAGTCCTTGCTGTAGAGTTATCGTACTGTTCTAAAGCAATTCCTAGGTTTATAATTAAATCTGTTATTGAGTTTAACTGTTTATTGTCGCTGTGTAATATATGTTGAAAGCTTTTTTCAAAGTGACAAACAAAGCTGTATTTATCAAGACTAATTATACTGCGATTTTTGAAATTATACTCAAGATTGAGATAACTTAGTCGTCTAGAGGATGAAGGATCAATTTTAAAAGTTCCGTTTCTTATAATTTTTAAAGACTCATTCCTACTTATGCCTCTAAGTTCTTTTATAGATTTACTTTGAGAGATCAATTAAAAAAAAAATTTGAAAACACGAGTAACAAGAGTATGATTAATTCCCTGATTACCAATTATTCTTTTTATTTTATACATATTCAACGTCGTTGTTATCTTACAGTTTACCATGTTTAGTCGAAAAATGGTATTTACGCCTCTCTGCTACCCTAGAACTAACTCAGAGGGTTCTGCAGTAAAATAACAATTCAATTTTACATGATAAAACAAAAAATTTAATTGATAACACTAGGAACAACCATGCTCTGATACCAGTTTGGGAAGGGGTTAAGAAATTCAAAAAAATTTCAAAAATAAGAAAGCAAGAAGGCTATATATGATACAAAATCTTCTAGGTAAATTCCTAAAAGATGCCCTAATAAAAATCTGAAAATAAACTCTAATATATTACAAAGAAGAAGAAGCAGTGGATGTACCTGATTCATGGAGAATAGATTTGTTAACACCCTGAGTAGCGCAGCTTGAAAATCAGATACTTTTTTTTTTTGAAGCAATAATATGATTTTGAAGTTTAGTAATAGACTTTGTAATAATTGGCCTACTCTGGATAATAATGATTGTGGTTGTAAAGATTGCATATTTATTCCTTAGGACACTAATATACAGAAAATTTCAATAGATAAAAAGTCTTATCAAAATATGTCTATCTTAGCTGAAAATGTTGGCGGTTTGACATATAGACTAACTTTCATATATGCTAGTAACTTCCTACAGGACAGAGAGAATTTATGGTTGGAATTAATTAATGAAATAAGTATTGTTAGCATTCCTTGGTTGGTTCTAGGGGGCTTTAACAACATTCTGTCTACTAAGGATAAAAAACGGAGGTACAATTGTACCTTTTAGGCAAATTTCAGGCTTTCTTAATTGCATTACTACATCTGGTCTGTTGGAACTTCCTGTTTCTGGCTTCAAATTCACATGGAGGAAAATAGGGGATAGCCACAAAAATTGATAAAATTCTTCGTAATCATATCCCATTTTTTGTCAAATTTAACAGTAAAGAAAGAGTGTCCAAAAATATTCCATTTAGATATATTAATAATTGGAACTCTAGGAAGGGTATATAGACTGTTATTATTAGCTCTAGATAGATATGATTGTCATAACTTTGATAGGCGTATGCATATAGATTTCAAGTCTTTCTCAAACGCTGTAAATTCCTTTTGAAAGATTGGAATTATAACAGAGTGAAGGATGTGCATCTACTCAAAACATATGAAGAGGAATATCCTAAAACGTTGAAGGAAGTAGATGATAATCCCATCGATGTCAAATTATTTGACAAGCTTTGTCAGGATTATAATAATTGGAAAGGGCAAAACTGCGTTGAATTTAAAAATGCCAAGCAAAAGGCTAAAATCGATTGGCTAAATGATGGTGACTCATGTACAAAAAAATTTCATGCTAAAATGTCTTTATGAAAACATGTTACCAATTGGAGTCAAATTATCATGAGTAATGGTGAGCTAACTCAAAGCGTTAATAAGATTGAAAAAGAGGCCATCACGTGTTTTTCAGAAATATTTACTTCTGATCGGTCTTTATTAGATATTTTCCTTGATATACTTTGTATGAACCATATTAATGAAAGGGGGGAAAATTACTTATCTGCTAGCATTACTTTGGAAGAAATCTACAAAACTACTTTCTCAATCCCTGATGATAAGAGCCTAGGACCTGATGGCTTCTCTGCAAAATTTTATAAGTTTTATTTGGATTAGTGAAAGTATATTATATTGGAGGTGATACAAGAAGCTTTCAGAACTGGCAAATTAGCTAAAGGTATTAATCACGTATTTATTACTCTTGTGCCTAAAGTGGATAAGCCCAGTTCTATTTCAGATTATGACCTATTTCTTGTTGTAATGTGATTTATAAGATCGTCTATAAAATCATATGCAAAAAAATTAAGCCTTATCTTACTCATTTAATTTCTGAAACTCAATCTACTTTCATTTCTAGAAGATTCATTGCAAAAAATATCTTGCTATACCATGAACAAATTAGATAGTTTAACCATAAAGGATGTGGAAATTTTTGCCTTAAAATTGATCTTTAGAAAGCCCGTGACATGGTTAATAGGAACTTTGTTTGTTATATGCTTTTCATGATCCGATTCCCTAAATTGCTTGTAAGGATTATTAAGACTTGTATTACCACTCCCACTTTCTCTATTCTTGTGCAAGGCAGTCCTAAAGGTTTTTATCAAAAATAATAGAGGGATTAGACAAGGAGACCCTCTTTCTCCTTATCTTTTTTGTCTGGCCATAGAATATTTGTCTCTGCTCTTGTTTAAGGCCTACAAAACTTATCTCATCCAGCCTATATACAATCAAGAACCAAATATTACTCACTAGATTTATGCAAACGACTTGGTGATTTTTTCTAAAGCTAAAATCATGTATGCTAAGGAAGTTAAAAGAATTTTAGAACAATTGAAAGAGCTAGTAGGCTTTAATATCAATAACATGAAATCTAAAGTGTACTTCAGTAGGGGAGTGATTGATAAAAGCATGTATCTTAATACGTTGGAGATGAAAGAAGATATACTACCCGTTAAATACTTGGGTATCCCTTCATCAAACAATTATCTTCACTTTTCAAACTATGGCAAAAAAAATTTAAAATAAGAGGAAGAATGGATAGCTGGGATTGTAAGCTTTTGTCTATGGTAGGTAAAATAGATTTCATTCTATTATTACTCCAATGGTTTTGTACTGGATGTTGACTTATCAATTACCTACTGCCACTATAGGCAAAATTAATAAAATATGTGCTGATTTTTTGGGCCGGCAAGAAACACAAAATTGCTTTGGATACTTTATGTACTCCTAAATCTGAAGGTGGTTTTAGGCTAAAAGATTTCAATGATATAAAAACTGTTGCTGCTCTTAAACTTCTTTGGCATTTTATTAATTGCAATAGTCTTTGGAAAAAATGGATGTTTAGTAGATATTGCAGTAACAAACATTTCTAGACTATGGAGATAGACAATAATAGCTCCTACACTTAGAAATCTATTCTTAAAAATAGACAAAAGAGGCCGCAACTTATTCAGAGACATATTACTGGTGGTCAAAACACCCTTCTTTGGTTTGAACTATGGTTAAATAATGACATTATAGTTAAATATTCTTGGTTGGGGTAATCTAGGTTCGTATTGGGGTGATAATTTAACTATTAATAACATTATACAGAATGGAGAGTTCAACAATAAATCTTTTCCTTACCCTATACTTATCATTAATCAGATTAAAGATGTGGTTATTCATCCTAATTCTGCTGATGAATTTTGGATCTGGAATAATGACCATAATGGGTTTTCATTTTACTCTTCATGGGATGTTTCGTGAACTCATTATCCAAAGGAAAATTGGTGCAAAGTCATTTGACATTATTGTTATAGCCCCAAATGTCCCTATGTGCTTACAAAGCCTACCTTAATAGATTAAATACTAGGGATAAAATCATTGAATAGGGTTATGAAATAGATCATAATTCCGTGTTATGTAATCAATTTCCTAAAAATATAGATCACATGTTCTTCGGCTACTCTTATTCAGCCTATCTTTGGACGTGTTCCAAATGAAGCTGGGTTTGTTGTCGAATGGCCCTCTGCTACTAGAAAAAGAAATTTGCTTACGTCTCGAATATGGTCAGCTCTAATGACCAGGTGAAGGGTCGTACTTTCTGTAGCATAGTGGCGGTCATCTGCCATATTTGGTTCGAACGTAACTCCAGGATACATTAGAAAAAGTATCGAGATAAATTTCAAAGATGGAGTTTTATTGAGATGGACGTCAAATTCTTGACGCGGAAGTGTAAGAAGAAGATAATTCGTACTTGTCAGAACTCGGAGATTTTGGAGAGTTGGGTATTGATTTCATGGATTTTGGATGAGTTAATTCGAACTGAAATTGAAGAACCCATTTCCTTTTTTGGAAGATTAAAGGCGTAGAAGGACAGAACTTTATGCCCACTATTTTTGTTATTTGGGTTGGGCCGCAATGTTGCTCTTGTTTTTGCTTTCGTTATGTACTTAGATTTTGTATTAAACTATAGAGTATGTGAATATTTTGTTGATGCGTTATCGATAAAGCACCACTCTTTTCCATGCATAGTTCTCACGCTGAGTTCTAATCAGGTTTTTAATGAGGTGGTTCGCCCATTTTCAAATAAAAAGTTTCCAACCATAAGTTTTTTTTAAATTTGACAAAGTCAAAACTTTATATTTGAAATTCAATATCAATAACATCTAACTCTGGTTTTGAAATAATTTACAAGACAACTTTCCTTAATTCACTACTATATTCATTACAATTTATTCGATCCAAATCCGAAATTCAAATGTGTGCAATTATAACTTTTGTATATATCTGATAAAATAACATTTTGAATTATGAATGATTTTAGTACAATAAATTCAAAACATTTGAATCATAACTACCATTTACTATGCTATTTGAAATCTTTAATTGTACATGTTAACTTTCAATTCAACCATGGACAAAGAATTCAAACATATTGTAAAATAACATATAGAATAAATATTAGTTTTGAAATTATGTTAAAATGAAGATTTGAGATACTAAAATATATTTTTTAATGACTTTTAAAATACTAAATCATATATATATATATATATATATATATATATATGAGTCCAAATACAAATTGTTTATTTTTTAATCAAAGATATATATATATATATATATATATCAGTATTATCTAATGAATAAAATACATCAATTTAATCATAGATAATTGGGTAAGACAACATATGCAAATATGGAATTGTTCTATAAATTATTCATGAAATAATATATGTGAATTAAAATATAATTAAGAGATATACCTTAAAGATATGGTCATTGATCACATCATGAATAGTAGACCATCCTATATACAATCTGAAAAGGTTATTCCCTTTGTAAAACCTTGATTTGAGATTTCTCCTCAGATCTCAAGTAGATCACCACCAAGCTTTGCCAGAGAAGGATTAAACCTTTCTCATTATTTTACTTAAAACTTCATTAATCAAATCCCTTAATTTTCTCTCTTTCACCATTCCTCTCTATTCGTATGGTTTGGTTGAAATTACTTGCAATCAAATGGTACAAAATTTCCATAAATCCCTTTATGCAATTATCTTTTATTTTTAATAATACACAATCATATATTGATGCACGCAAAAATAACTTTTATACATGCATTCAAATAATTCCAAATAACTCCCAGAAATCAAATAAATTGAACAATAATTAATATTTATCAAAAATTAATTAAGTTAATTAATATAAAACATTTTATAAATTAGTTAAATCCTATGGTTTTTTAGAGAATTCACTAATATGGTCATGTGACTTAGAGGAGTGAATTCGGTTAGCAATTAATATTGAACAATTCAAATATTAGCATTCACATGTGTCTTAGCTAGTGGTATGAAAATTGGGCCAAATTTATCGCTCGTGGACCTTTTTAGTAAAATCTAAAGCGGTACCTTTTAATAATGATTATTTATACCAATTCTCTTTGTCAATGCTATGCCATATTTGGACTTATGGAATTTGGTTTTGGTCAAAATCCTAATGATTTCCACATTCAACTTGCTTAGTCCACAAATAAAGTCCTTGGTTAATAATAACATTTATTATTAATCGCATCATCCTGGCTAGAGATTTTGACTTTGAGTTAACTGCAGTTGCCCGTGACACTAACCTCATATAACTAAGAAGACGAATCTCATGTCCAATAGTGTTTCTCTTCCAATGCTTCAACTCAGACCCAGCTATAGTTGTTCGGTGGATATCATGCCATGATTTAACTATAATCAAAGTGGAGTGTGCACAATGAAGTTTCATAGTATTCTCAAGTAGATGGAACTGCATACAACATTGTTATTTCTAGATTCTATATTTGACCTTAGTTATATAATCCAACAAAAAACACTTGAGTGAGTCATTCCATAGTTATCCAATAACTATAAGTATATAACCCCTTGGTCCCATTGTAGGTACGAGAAATACACCACCTAACATTTAGTGTTACGTACTCTAGTCTTAGTGGTTGAAATGATATTTTTTTCTTGAAACATATTGACTAGAAATATTTACAACAATATGTTATTTTAAATGTGATAAAATTCTCACGATCACAACAGATTGTAGTTGCTATCACATAATATATAATTTAAGGATTCTCTATCTATATACTTTAAGTTAGTTACTTAATTTGTTTACATCACTATACAACACGTATATAAAATGTAACAAATTACATAAATGCCCTCAGGGCATACCCTTAACTCTATTAGCATATGCTACTGCTCTTCCATCCTGCATAAGGAAAGCACTAAGACTAGTACCGCTTGCAACAGTATACAAGGTAAATGGCTTGGTACCATTAGGGATAACTAAAACGAGAGCACTCGTCAACGACTCCTTCAACCGAATAATTGCTGCTTCACACTCTAGATTCTAAGTACAAACAAGATTTTTCTTTATCAAATGGGTCAGAGGTGCTAATATCATCATAAAATCCTTAATGAACTTCCAATAGAATCCATCCAAATCCAAAAAGTGATGGACCTCTAATGCATCCTTAGTGTCTTCCAATCCCTGACTACATCTACTTTCCCTGGGTCTACCTCTAATCCATTCGTTTATAGTACATGCCCAAGGAATCGAACTTCAGTTCTCCAAAAGTGACACTTATAAAATTTAGCTTTCAATTGATTTCTCCTCATGACATCAATCGCTTCTCTCAAATAAACCTCATGATCTACCTCACTCCTAAAATAAATAAGACTATCATCTATAAATACCACAACAAACCTGTTCAATAGCACCCTGAATACTCTACTCATCAAATCAACAACATAAGATAAAGCATTTATCAGTCCAAACGCCATGACCAACCACTCAAATAATCCATCAGGTATTTAGAAAGTGGTCTTCTGGATACTCTCTTTGGCAACTCTCAACTAGTGAAACCCAGTCACCGAATCAAACTGAGAGAAAACCTTTGCCCCGAGTATTTGATCAAAGAGGTCGCCAATGCAAGGCAATGAATAGCAGTTTTTTTCATCGGCTTATTTTCATTCTCGATAATCGATGCATAACCTAAGGGAACTATCTGCGCTAGTAGTGAAAACTACAGGTGCTCCCCATTCCATGATACTTCTTTAAATAAATCCTTTTTACAACAATTTTGAAACTTACTTATCTAATTTTCTTCTCTCCTTTGGATCCATATGCCTAAGAGGCATCACAACTAACCTACAACTTTCTTAAGATCGATATGAAATTCAATTTCTCTTCAAGGAGAGAGACTAGAACTTCTTCAAATACATCGGGATAGTCCTTCACTATAGGTATACATGATAGCACTTCCCATGACAGGCTGAGTGAATACAATATCTCCATTATAGAAATATCAGGCCCATAACATATAATCAAATCAAGTCCATCGCCATTCCTCAATCGAACCATCTTCCTATATATAATCCAACACTACTCCAAAGAGAGACATCCAACCCTTTACCAAAATAAACACATACTTCAAAAGTTTAGTACGTATGAAGACAAAGGGAATTCCACACCATGGATGATCAAATTTTGACTATGACATAACATTGACAAATTGGTCGATCCCTTAACAACATTTAAAACCGTAATAGATTCATGCATGATGCCAAGTTTAAGGATTAAATTATTAACTAATGCACTAGCTATGAATGAATGAGATGGACTAGTATCTAACAAAGTATGAACATGAGAATTAGATAAAATCAACACACCTTCAACTGAAAATTTTCCAACAATAAGTCCTTCTCATTAGTAGAATGAAATTTCATCTCAAATCTTAGCTTAAAGGTCCTCAAAGTAATGGTATTCTCATCCACTTTAGTTGTAACCACTTCCCACCTACATTCTACTTCACGTTTCAAATACCAATTTGCTAACTGTCTCTTAGTACCATCACCAAGTCCTATTAAGTTGAAAATCTTTCCACTTTCATTCAGTCATGCACAAGTCATTGAGTATGGTTTTGTCCAGAGAAAAGGGTTCACACCATGGCTAGATAAATCCTTACATAATTTAGGAAAATCAACAGTTGGTGGTGCTAAGGCTAGAGTCACACCTTGATTAGCAATGGTATTGGTTGTTGCAGGTTAGGTGGGGTTGGTACTAGCTTGGCTCGTTACCTTAAGGTAGTGTCTGAACCATAGTGGAATATAAATTCCGGGAATATCCAACATATCTACATGGTTGCTAGTCCCTGCCCTGGTTTCTATTCCACAGGCATTGGCTATGTTGGTCTCTATTCCAGTTTCGACCGAATTACTCATTTAAGCTATCTGTAAAAGTGGTATTCATTAGCAACTTCCTAATAGATAGTAAACAAACCTGGAACAGTATTTGGATGTGTGTATATGTTCTTTTAATTCCCATATATCTTATATATATAATATAAAATACAAATACGCTCTCTTAATACATTCCTAATTCCTATCCTAATTCCTAACCTATGCTTTGATACAAATTCAATAACATGCCCTCTTAACCTCGAATCCAACACCCGAACTGACGCCAAACTCGAGAAGTAAAAGGACGAGTCGTTGGGGGTAAGGTAAAATATATTTATACAGTTATAGAGATAAATATATACTAGATACGGTTCTAACTATACTATCTAATAACTACTTTCAGAGTCTCATAAGAAGGAAATAGAATACAAAACGTAAACAAATACCATAGGCACATTACCATAATATGTCTAAAATGTCGAATACATATGTCTGAATAATACAAGTAAAACCCAACCCATACATAGAGTCAAATCTAGGTACAACACCTATATA
This sequence comes from Allium cepa, assembly GCA_030765085.1. Lineage (NCBI taxonomy): Eukaryota > Viridiplantae > Streptophyta > Magnoliopsida > Asparagales > Amaryllidaceae > Allium > Allium cepa. The sequence goes on along the minus strand of CM060930.1, from coordinate 51,572,041 downwards.
CACCATAAATACAATACATAAAGGAATCTCCAGCTCTAATACCATCGCATCTCTAGACTCCACCAACTTGGATATATATTAAAAAAATATAGGGGTGGGTCAGCTATAAGTCTTGTTAGTAAGCCATATTCTATACTACAAAAATAATACTATAACATGCTATGAGTTTATCGCTCTTCCACCACACGTTCCATCATCACATAATACATAACCATTATATACATCTAACCATATCACATCACACCTATGCAGACTCACTTTACTGGACTCACCTCATGCATTATAGGGTCGCCTATTGTCCATTGTCACGTCAGTCCACATACATGACTTATGTCATGAACTAGTCCCATGCCCTATAGGGCTGTTTATATCCACTCCCTCCTACTAGTCTGTCGTAGCACTGCAGGGGAGCAACAAAATACCTAGACTACCTACTTATGTTATAGGTCTGTATTCCCATCCACATTCGTATCTGTATCCATATCTATATCCATATACATATCCATATTCCCATGTCCCGATATATACCTACACCACATACTCATTCATGTTTCACATTCACCATCGTATCACATCTTCGCATCATAATGACATATATACTTACTTCAAATAGCAACTTGACCATCAGAACCATTCATTTGATTCGTATCACCGTCGTTTGCCTTGTTACTAGTCTCCATTTCCTTCTAAAATGCAAGAGAAACAAGATTTGAATTGCTTATTATTTTTTGGTAGGCCTTCTGGGTCCAGGTTCAACTAATGCCTAGACACAGCTACCGGTCCAAGCCCACTAGAGGACGGTGTAAGTCTTTTCTACAATTTCCTTATTTTAGGAAATTTGAGTTTTCATTGTCGTTTCCACCTCCGTCTGCATCTATTCTGCCTCCAATCTTCTAAGAACGTACCAAGATCCTCGCCCTTCGTTTCTAAGTCCATTTGGTCACTTGTTTCATCAATTTCAATTTATAATCAACAATTTAATATATTATAACCTAACCTAGTTTCTATGTACTATTGTTGGCCAAATTCCTCCCAAATCCCAAGTTAATCCCATTTTATTTGTTTATCGTTGTTAATTTACTCTATTATAGCCAACATATCAAAATTAGAGGATATTGATTGCAATGAAGAGGAAAGCACGAATAACTCATCGACGTGCCTATTTCTGTCCAGATCCTCACTATCCATCCTACTATGTTTCCTTACTTTAGATTTCCACATCCAAATTGCCCTTGGTTCATAACCTTGTTTGCTAGCTTCACAACGATTGTGGTTCCAGTTTATTCGGTGGAGTTTTGAGGCAAATAATAGGTTTTGATTCTTGGTTGGTTGAGAAGAAGATGAAGGAAGAAGAAAAAGTCAAATAGGTGGTTTTCTGAATTAAATTATATGCACGTAGATTTATTGAGTAGTTGGTGGAAAATAGCTTTTCGTCTATTTTCAAATTTTAAATTCAAACCCTAACCCTTTAGCGCCCGTTCGACTCAACATTGTTTTGAGCATAATTTCTTCATATGTACTCCAAATGAGGCAAACAAAAATACTGCACGACTCAGAAAAATGAGACAGCATAATGAAACTAGTTTCATTATCAAATACCAATGTCTCAAAATAACCATTTTGACCCTCCTTATTTTTTTGTTTGTTTAATTAATTCATTGACTTCAATTATTTTCATATTATTATATTATTAATATTTTATTAAAATATAAATTGAATTTCCAGGGTATTACAAAAACCTATCCGCTAAGCCTCAACAAGCATATAGAAACAATGTAGCTGCCATTAACGTAATTTTTTTATCATAATGTGTTGGCCAACAAGTGTCCAGAAGTAGTAGAAGGGGCCAAGCCCAATATAGAAGGGAGTTTAGCCATACTAACCAACTATATTCGGTTGAACTCTAAGCCCCAAAATCACTAAGGGTGGAGGATGTTAAAGCCCACATCACCTTCACACCTAAAGATAAAAGAGTAATCAACTACTCTCACCATTACACCAATTTCATTTCTATCAACATAAACAACATAAAAATGCATCGGATCTTCATGGGTGGGGGCATCTCTTTGGATGCCATGTTCGAAAATGCCTTCGGCCAAATAAAGCTTGCATACCCAAGTCCCGCTCCATGCTCATTGCTCATTTTTAGCTTTGGTGGCATTAGGATTATTCCATTAGGGTCGACCTAGCTTGTGGTCACTTTGACAAGAAACCCCATCTATGAAACTCTAGGTAACTTTTGTTGTGTGGACTGTCTTTCAGCATAGAATATGCGTATAGTTAGGCCAGCTATGTATTTGTGGCAAATCAACAATTCATAATGAAATTCCACATCAAGGTGGAATATGCAATGTCCACGATAACCAATAAGCCGCTAGAGACTGTTATACCATCTCTATATAATAATACAAAAAAGGAGTGCTTCATCTTCAACAAGAGGCGGAAACCCTCAACAACAGCTAGACTGAGAGCGTATGAGAGCAACTAATTACTCTTGCCATGCCAAAGATGAGCCCAGTGCCTCAATTCCCATCGACCGCTCATGAGAGCAATTAGAAGCTCACATTTATGTTAAGGACATCGACCAAGATAAATCATCCAAGAGAGTGTGAACCCCTCAAGGGTTCTTAATCATCTTGGATCCTACAAAAATGCAAAGAGGATGCAAGACAAGCCATTGCTTCTATCCATACTGGAAATACCAGTCAAATCAAAGCAGCCAAGAGCATGTATGAAGCCCTTGAGGTTCCTGCTCAAGCCAAACCTAGCCAAACCCATGACCAAGAGGGTGCGAGAGCTGGTCAATGATAATGTCTGTGCTGAAACCCTCAACCAAGAAAACTCATCGCTATCTTGTAAGAATGCGACAGCCACCTAATGCTTTAGTTTGTGCCAAGGTCCAAGAATCGAAAACCAGGTCTTCCTGGTTTATTAATAAAGAACCGAATAACTCACTGCCACTTTGATTGAACAAATCAACCCTTGTTGGAAAAAACGGATAAGCAATACCATGACACCCTCCATATCTATGTCGAGAGTCGGGAAGCTAGACCCCTAACACTTGTGCATAAATGTCGTCTATCTAAGTTGAGGATTTCATAGAACGCATGATTTATTCACTAGACTAGTGTGAACTAGAGATCGGTATGAGGAATGGCAATGACAAACCCCTAGATCCCAGTATAAAGAACATTAACTTAAATGGTGTCATGTTCATAAAGCTAGAAATAGTCATTTTAGTTAGCAATGACTCGAGACAAACTATTCAAATCAGCATGGAGCCTCGGTAGTTGGAATAAAGTTGATAAACTTCCTCAAGCAAAGCATAGACTTGTTTGCCTAAGAACATGCATACATGATCGACATAGATCCCACTATTGTATGTCATTCCCTCAACATTGATCCTAATTCTCACCTTGGTCGGAAAAAAGAACACCTTTCAATCTTGAGAGGTAGTATTAAAAGAAGAGGTCAAAATGCTCCTTACTAAAATGTTCATTTGAAAATTTGAATAACCATTATGGGTGTCTAACCAAGTACTAGTTTGAATGCCCAACATAACTTAAAGAACGTTGATTGATTTCTCTAACCTCAACTAGGTTTGCCCGAAAGACAGCTTCCCTTTGTCATGCATTAACCATCTTGTGGATGTAACTAGCAGATATAAACAGATGATCTTCATGGATGTTTATTCTGAGTACAATCAAATTGCTATGCATGGTCTCGACTAGGAAAACATATCATTCATCACCAACATGGGACTATATTGTTATACAGTGATGCCCTTCGTTCTTCAAAGAACGGGGAAACTAATCAAAAGCTCGTGAATGTTTGCTAAGTAGATTAGAGGTTGATGGAAGTTTACGTCAATGACATGCTAGTGAAATATGACAAGGCAGGAGGGCATGTACAAAATCTTGGTGCTCCTTTGTTGTTCATCTAGGAAATTCCTAGGGCATGTTATAAGTGCCAAATAGATCAAGGTCAACCTTGAAAAAAATTAGGCCTTGTAAAACATGTAGATCTTTCGCACCATCAAACTTGTACAAAGTTGTAATAGGATAGTCGTCGTGCTCAGCCACTTCGTATATCCAGCAACATTTAGATGCATTCCTTTATTTGAAAAAATAAAGAAAGAAAAGTTATTCGCATGGATTAATGAACGAACATGGGTATTTGAAGAAATGAAGCATCACCTACAACATCTTTATCCTCTCAAAGCCCTTAGATCGGGAGATCTTTAAATTTACCTTGCAGTCGTTGACTGTGTGTTAAGCATTGCCTTGCTACAAGATGGGAAATGCATTCAACGATAATCTATTATGTTAAGAAAAGGTCGACGATCGTGGAAGTAAGATATGTCGGGCTGGAAAATTTGGCATACTGCCTACTCATTGCTGCTCGCAAACTCCATCACTATTTTCAAGCCTACCCTATCAAATTTGTCGCAAATCAACCACTAAAGCAAGTCCTAAGTCAACTTAACCAATGAGCCACCTCCTAAAGTGGGCGGTGGAACTTAACCAACACCAAATCATCATCCACCCTAACATCTCCATCAAATGCTATAATTTGGCCAATTTTATTATAGAAGGCTTAGGCTCAGATAGTGGTTAAAAAAACACCTTCCTTCTAATGCTTCTGGTAATTGCATATTGACGGTGGGTCCAATGAAGGAGGTAAGGGAGTCGGCATGTTATACATCACCCTTGATGGACATTATATTGGCTTTTATTATAAGATCAGTTTTAAAAAAACCAACAATGAGGCTGAGTATGAAACCATTTTGGCAGACCTTCGAATGGAGAAGGAACTCAAAGCACAGATTGTCAAAATATACGGTAACTCCTTGCTCTTGATTAATATAATCAATGAGTGATTCCAAGTGAAAGGAAAAAGCTCTAATCCTACTCCTGACTGAATCCTTGAAGCTCATCAACACCATCTTCAATTTTAAGCTAGAATAGATACCTAAGGAGATGAATGCCAATGTTGATCGGCTCAAGAAGAGACCAACCCTTGGGTCCTGTTAGAAATTCGTAGCTCTTTGTGTTTTGAACAGGGGGAAACCACCATGGAAATCAGTAGCGAACAATAAGAAAGTTGGGTGATCCCACTTTTTAAAATACATGGTGAGTAGAGAGCTCCCAATGAGCGAAAGAAGATTGAAAATTCTTTCTTGAGCACCCAACTACATAGTCATAATCAAAAAGCTATACTGGAGAGGCTACTCATCCCCGTTCCAACATTCCATCACCTAAGCCAAAGCCGAACAAGTCCTTAAAGATATACATAAGGGCTTATGTATAGGTTATGTGTTGGAGGGCAAAGACTTGCATAGAAGGATACATGACTAGGGTACTATTGGCCAGCCATGGTCAAAGATTCAATGGACTATATCAGGAAATGTGACCGCTATCAATGGTACGCTAAGATACCTAGAGCTTCCCTAATTTATTAACTCCCATGACCTCCCCATAGTCATTCGACACATGGGGAATCGACTCGATTAAGAAGCCCCCAAATGCGAAGGGAGGATCTAACCATGCCTTAGTCGCCATTAATTGCTTCATAAAATGGGTCGAGGTGGATCCCTTAGCTGTGGTCACCATACCTTTAGTCATCCACTTTGTCATCAAATATATTATCTGTATTTTGTTCCCCAAAAGATATTTGTTTGGACCACATTTTTATTGTTATCCCGCTTTTTGGCAAAGCCGTGATACCAAAAGATCGGTCGAAAACCAAAGACAGTTCATCTCAAAAGATTGGTTGTACTTTGCTTCACCATGGATATCGACGAATTTTGTCCGAGCCCGGATCAGGCTACAATTGATAGAGCACGGCAAGCAAAGTCATGAGAACCAGTGTTTCAAATTTTAGGTTAATCGGAGTTCGTATGAATGAGATATGATCGATACAAGTTAGAACGGGCATGTTGTTCGTATCCATGAGGAGGACGAGGTGATGGCCCATTCGAATCCGCCCTGTTCGAATCCATCAGGAGTTAGTCATTTCGAAACGATTGACTTCGAACCGATCGTCTTCGAATCGATTAACTTCAAATCGATCGCCTTCGAATCGATCAGCTTCAAAGCGATCAGATAGGCCTCACCTCAGCTCTGCTCGGACCAATCAAGAATCTCCGCACCTAGTTCGAATCCATCGAAGTTCGTACCGATCAGTGTGGAACTAATCGTATCCATCATGCTTCGAACCGACCATACTTGACAATTAGTTTGTATCCATCCGGAGTCATGTTATTCTTATCGATCTCGGGGTATCCCACTTCGTATCGGTCCATGCATAATTCGTATCGATGGTGAGGGCTTTGTTCGCATCCATGCACAATCGATGCGAATGGCGCCGTCACTATCGATGCAAACGGTACGAAAGGGTCAACACGAACTCAACTCCGATGATGGATGCGAATAATACTCTTTCAACTCGGCATAAAAGGTGGAGCGATCCGAGAATCTCGCTCCACGTCACTCCACATCACCATGCGCACCTGCTTCGGATGGATTCGAAAAGGGTGGATACGAAACCATGGGTTCGAACAGGGCGGTGCACACGAAATCTTAACTCGTATCGATCATATCTCACGAATCCCTGGTTCAAATGCGACGAAATTTTCATAGTAGCTTCCATACAAGGTAAAGATTGTTCCTGCCAAGTTTCAGCTCGATTGGATCATTTTTTGATGGATACGAAATCACTTCGTATCGATCTCAGATCGAGTCAATACTTGGTGGGGTCGGTCGCGTAGGCCACTCACGTGCCAGAAAAAGTCTCCCGAAGTTTGAGCGAGATCTGAGCCTCCTACGCCTATAAATAGCACTCTGAAGCCTTCAGAAAAGGGGATCTTTTGGCCATTCAACGTCCAGACTCTGCCAGATTCAATTCTACGCTTCATTATCACTGTTGCAATTAGATTTCAGAACTTCTATCAATTGTAATCCGCTGTAATTGATTGAGATCATCAAGTGAATCAATAAAGACATAAGCTTCAGAGTGGACATAGGAAAGATCGCCGAACCACTATAAATCCTATGTTTGTGACTGTTATTTGTGAATTGCTGTGTTTGATATTGTTTTAGATCTGAATTTTGTGTTGATTATTGCTGATTTGTGTTCATAAACGGGTGCTTTCACGATATCGGGTGTTTGTGACCAATTTTGGTCCAAACATTTTGGTGCTTTCACTGAGAAGGCTAACTCAAGGATTCTACCGTTTGGAAGTTGATTTTGAAGACTTAAGAACTCGGATCTAAGAAGCTGTGACAAGACAAACAAGTAGAAGACAGAGGCCAAAGAAAAGCGAACATGAGGGAAGTCAAGAGGCTTCTTTAGAAGCGAATCAGAAATCAATCCTGCATGGGGGCACCACACTTGGAGCATGTTGATCCAATCCCAGAGAGAGAGATAAGGGTATCTGAACAACCTGGTGGTAGTAGAGGAATGAACGCTGAGCCAGGGGGTAGGTAAAATTCCCTCGCGAACTCGGGGGCAGGTCGAAAGTGATGAACAAGTCGCAAACCTCTCACTAACACGGTTAAATCATTTACACATGTAAGCGATCGCGCACGATCCATAGGCATGCTCTGAATGACTACTAACTGCACCATAGTAAGAGTTTACGCTTTGACATCCTCGTCTTGCTCTTGCTTTGATTTTGATTTGAACATTCCTGTTGTGGAATTCGTATGATCATTGCTTTGATATCTGCAATCCTGTGAAAGAATTTACTTGTATGCCCGTTGGATAGCGAACGGTCCACGAGCACCTCTTGTATGGCAATGAACCGCAAAAGTCTTTGATTCAGAAACTCCCCTGAACATGAACTCCGGCATCGATAATACTAACCCCCCCCCCGGGGAACACATGATTTGCCTCGAACGACACACGATCGCGAACGATCACAATTTGCCTCGAACGGCACACGATCGCGAACGGTCACAATTTGCCTCGAACGACACCCGACCGCGAACGGTCACGATTCACTTATTATGTCCGACCTCGAATGGTCACAATCAGCCTCGGAAAGCACTCGGTCGCGAACGATCGATATCCTCCACGAACGGCATACGACCGCGAACGGTCCCATCTCATCATTCACCGTGAACGACATCGACCGCGAACGGTCCCATTCCATCCTTCGTCGCGAACGGCATCGACCGCGAATGGTCCCGATTCACCTCAAATGACACACGATCCCGGACGATCATCATTTGAGGTCATATGAAACTATCAAGTTCTTTACAGGTTGTTAACGGGACATGAACATCCAACTCAAGGCATTACAAAACACACCTTCCTACCGCAAGGAATGTTTTGGAGGCAAAAATGTTATCCCTCTTTTTGGCAAATCCATGATACCAAAAGATCGGTCGAAAACCAAAGACAGTTCATCTCAAAGATTGGTTGTACTTTGCTTCACCATGAATATCGATGAATTTTGTCCGAGCCCGGATCAGGCTACAATTGATAGAGCACGGCAAGCAAAGTCATGAGAACCAGCGTTCCAAATTTCAGGTTAATCGGAGTTCGTATGAATGAGATATGATCGATACAACTTAGAACGGGCATGTTGTTCATATCCATGAGGAGGTCGAGGTGATGGCCCATGCGAATCCGTCCTGTTCGAATCCATCAGGAGTTAGTCATTTTTAAACGATCGACTTCGAACCGATCGTCTTCGAATCGATTAACTTCGAATCGATCGTCTTCGAATCGATCAGCTTCGAAGCGATCAGATAGGCCTCACCTCAGCTCTGCTCGGACCAATCAAGAATCTCCGCACATAGTTCGAATCCATCGAAGTTCGTACCGATCAGTGTGGAACTAATCGTATCCATCGTGCTTCGAACCGACCATACTTGACAATTAGTTATATCCATCCGGAGTCATATTATTCGTATCGATCTCGGGGTATCCCACTTCGTATCGGTCCATGCATAATTTGTATCGATGGTGAGGGATTTGTTCGCATCCATGCACAATCAATGCGAATGGAGCCGTCACTATCGATGCAAACGGTACGAAAGGGTCAACACGAACTCAACTCCGATGCTGGATGCGAATAATACTCTATCAACTCGGCATAAAAGGTTGAGCGATCCGAGAATCTCGCTCCACGTCACTCCACATCACCATGCGCACCTGCTTCGGATGGATTCGAAAAGGGTGGATACGAAACCATGGGTTCGAACAGGGCGGTGCACACGAAATCTTAACCTCGTATCGATCATATCTCATGAATCCCTGGTCCAAATGCGACGAAATTTTCACAGTAGCTTCCATACAAGTAAAGATTGTTCCTGCCAAGTTTCAGCTCGATTGGATCATTTTTTGATGGATACGAAATCACTTCATATCAATCTCAGATCGAGTCGAAACTTGGTGGGGTCGGTCGCATGGGCCCACTCACATGCCAGAAAAAGTCTCTCGAAGTTTGAGAGAGATTTGAGCCTCCTACGCCTATAAATAGCACCCTGAAGCCTTCAGAAAAGGGGATCTTTTAGCCATTCAACGTCCAGACTCTGCCGGATTCAATTCTACGCTTCATTATCACTATTGCAATCAGATTTCAGAACTTCTATCAATTGTAATCCGCTGCAATTGATTAAGATCATCAAGTTAATCAATAAAGACATAAGCTTCAGCGTGGACGTAGGCAAGATCGCCGAACCACTATAAATCCTGTGTTTGTGACTGTTATTTGTGAATTGATGTGTTTGATATTGTTTAGATCTGAATTTTGTGTTGATTATTGCTGATTTGTATTCATAAACGGGTGCTTTCACGATATCGGGTGTTTGTGACCAATTTTGGTCCAAACATTTATCGTCATCCTCTAATATTTTTTTATGATAAATTGATATGATTGGGCCCCATGTTGTTTTTGATAACTTGCCACTATTCACTATATTGTTTAAATCTGTAGTTTCTTATCAAAAAGTTACACAAGCCTACTTTTTCCAAAAAAAAATTATTGATATTTTGGAAACTTTATAACATTGAAAGCTAATTTTGATGAGGTCTATTTCATAATTTCATAATATTTGTTGCTATAGACAATTTTGCCCATAAGAGTCAATATGTTAGACGGCTTGAGAAGTGGCTTGGACATGATAAAGGAGAAGTAGGCTGGAAGGCAAGGAAAAGGATAGGAGAACGAAGCAAACATCCAATTCGGTACCCAAAGTACCGAACCAAAGTTCTTGTTCAGTAGCCCTGGTTACCAAATAGAATTTTAGGATACCGAAAATAATTAGTCATTTAGTCGAGAAGGGGAGGGTGTTTGGACCATGGAAGGCCAGACCAACGGAGAATCAAATGAAAGCTAAGCATATGGGGCTGAACTAAGGAAGAAATTACAGAAATCTAGCTAGTAACTATTGGATCTCAGGTTTTGATTCATGCCAAGACGATCAAGACGACATAAGAATGATAGAATATACGGAAAAAAATCTATGACTACAAATCTATGACATAAGAAGGTGACTAGACTCGAAGCTTTTATATCAAGTATGAATATTTATTTTAGAGTCTAAGTTCGTGTTTATATATGTTAAAATCGATCATCAAGTAGTTCACAAAAATGCATTAAAACGACGACACTCATTTTTTAACCAATGGCCTATAGAAACTGAAGATGCTCAGGTCAGTCGATTGAAACACATCCTTCAGTCGACTGAACCTGTGCATATGCACATATAATTTTAACTATAGGTCATTCGACTAAATATTCAGTATTAGTCAACTAAAAATAAAATTTAGTCGACTAAACTGATTATTCAGGCGAATGAATTATGCATGTTTTGAACCAAAAAGTTTTTATCTCATTTTAGTCGACTAACTAATAATATTCAGTCGACTGAATAAGTTCTAACTTTCAATTTTCGAATTTCCTAAAGAGATATCTCTTTTAGGAAGAGTTGCAACAATTTTTTTTTCAACATAACTTTTAACTAGGAGTTGCAACTCTATAATCTCTATATATACGTACTCAATTCAAGATTAAATTAGCAGTTCTAATTCTATTTTCACACTTTCTTGAATCCCGAGTTTCTCGCTTTGTTGCTTGAATATTTGAGCAATCACGTATTTGTTTCTCTAATTCTAAAGCTATATAATCTTCCTTATCTTCACATACACACAAATGTACATGTTTTACTTGAGGTGAAGATTATAGGAAGGGTGTACTTTATTTGACAAATTTGTGTTTTAACAAGAACACACATAGTCAAGACAAACGATTCATTTGTGTTGAAGTCCTGTTCAGTTGCTCAGGCAGTCAAAGTCCTAATCAGTTGCTTAGGTGGTTCAAGTCCTGTTCGGTTGCTCAAGCGGTGTAAATATATTCCACCGAGTTTAGTGAGGGCTGCTGGTTAGAATTCCAAAAGAAGTTTGGGACTAGACATAGAATGGGAAGTTCGAACCAGTATAAAAATCTCTGGTGTCATTTTACTTTACTGCTATTTTTATTTTATAATTACTTTCCGCACTAATTAATAAGTATAGTATATATATTCATATTTCGCACTACCACTGCATTTACATTGTTTATAACTGTTGGCCATCTTCTATCCTTAGTAGAACTTTCATTTGGTATCAAAGCAAGGCCATCTTGTAACTGTAACACGGTTATATGATATTTTAGCAGTATGGAACACAACACTGGCACAAGTTTTACTAAAGGTCAATCTACTACATGACCACCACTATTTAATGGGTTGAACTATAACTATTGGTCTACTAAAATGAGAATTTATATACAAGCAAATGGTTATGAAACCTGGAATATTACTCAAGTAGAATATAACATACCTACTACTGAATATTCATAATGGTCTAACACACAAAAACTAGATGCTAATGCAAATGCCAAAGCTATCAATATGTTATTTTGTGCATTAGACAAAAATGAGTTTAACCTAGTTAGCATGTGTAATACTTCTTATGAAATTTGGCGTACGCTTAAAGTTACACATGAAGTTACTAGCAAAGCAAGTAGAGTAAGATTTCTATGCTCAAAAATCACTTCCAGAATTTCAAAATGAAGCAAGATGAAACCATAAATGAAATGTACTCTAGATTTCAAGACATATATCATTCCCTCTTAGCATCAGGAGAAAAATATTCAGATTTTGATATTGCTTCGAAAATCCTCAACTCTTTAACGGATGAGTGGGTACGAAAGGTCTTAGCAATCGAAGAAGCTAACGACATTTCAACCATTAAACTAGAAGAGTTGATAGGAAATTTAATGTCTTATGAAGTTAATCTCCAGGCAAAACAAGTATAGGCGCAAGGTAAGAAGAATATAGCATTCCAAGTAGAAAAAGATGAATCAGATTCAGATGAGGAAGATATGACGTTTATTGCTAAGAATTTCAAAAAGTTTTTAAAATTCAGAAAGAGCAACAAATTCATAAACAACAAGAACAACATCAACAGTGATAACAACAATAATAAGCTATCGTCTGCTGCTCAAGAATGTTATGAATGTCACAAGAAAGGGCACATCAAAAAAGACTGCCTTGATCGAAAGAAAGACAAATTTTAAGAACAAGAAAGACAGATTCAAAAAGAAAGCCAGATTCAAAAAGAAAGCCCTCTCTATTACATGGGACTATTCAAAATTATCTCCATCATTAGACATTGTCACAGACAGCGATTCTGAACAAGTCAACATCTGTTTTATGGCCATAAATGACGAGGTGGGTGATTTAACTTTTAACGATTTAGTGGAAATAAATTCTAAAATACTTTATAGACTAAGAAATATCAAAAGAAAATATAAAGACACTCGTGAAAAATTAAATAGAACTAAAATTGAGGTAGATATGTTTAGAAATGAGAAAGAAATTTTAGAATAAGAACTTAAAACTTCTCAAGAATCTTGCTCTAATATGACATCTTAACTCTCTATGTTAAGTCAAAAATAGAAACTCAAAAGGAAAAGAATGATGCTCTTTTAGTTGAAAATCATGACTCGAAAGCTAATATTAAAATATTAGAATTAGATATTTCTAGTTTTAAAACAAAATTAGATGATATTACTAAGAGCGTTTCTGATTTTAACAAAGGAAGAGAGAATCTTTCTTAAATTATAGAAATTTCTCAGATGGTTTCAAATAAAAGGGGACTAGGATATAAGCAAGGATCAAAAAGTATTCCTAAGAAAAAGAATTCTTTATAAAATAATTTTGAAAGGAAAAATGATAAAATTGCAAAACGGATTTCAATTACCGCAAATCATTTTAAAACAATTAAGATATGGGTTCCTAAAACCAATAATTATTTAATTAGAAACAAATATATAAAAACGTTTATAGAAACTATTCACAAAAATAAAGATTTTATTTTCAATGAGAATTCTGAACCCGCTTGGGTTTGGTTTCCAAAGACCTTACTTTTTAGGACCCTAAAAAAAGGTAGTTACCAACGTTAATTCTATATTTTTGCAGGTACCACTTAAAAAAAGAGAAAAATGGATATTAGATAGTGGTTTCTCAAAACACATGATAGGAAACGAAGAAATGTTAACGAATATTATCTACTCAGATGGAGGTTCTGCCACTTTTGGAGACAATTCCAAAGAATACATCATCGACAAAGGAGATATGAGCAATAATGGTATATTTAATTTACCTCTTATTACAAATGTGTTAGTTAAAAAATTAAAACACAATTTACTTAACATCAGCCAACTATGTGACAAAGGATTCAATATATCTTTTTCTAAAAATAAATGCAGCATTTTTGATCAAAATAAAAATCTTATTTTTGAAGGTTTTAGAGATAAAAATATGTGTGTTAAATATGAATATAAATCACAACACTAATATGTGTCTAATAGCTAAAGAAAATAATCCTTGGTTATGGCACAATATATTTTCTCATATAAATTTCAAAGCTACAAACAAATTATCTAAAAAATGAATTAGTAAAAGGTTTTCCAAAAATGAATTTTAAAGTAAAAAATATTTGTGATACATATGAATTAGGTAAATTATCAAAATCATCTTTTAAATCAAAGAAAAATATTTCTACATCACAACCACTTGAACTATTGCATTTGGATTTTTTGGTCCCACTCAATTTCAATCTATAAACCATAGCAAATATGTGTTTGTAATAGTAGAGGACTTTTCAAGATATACTTGGACTATTTTTATGAAAAATAAAATTTATACATTTGAAAATTTCAAAATTTTTTCTAAAAGAATTCAAAATTTCAAAATTTTAAAAACTAAAAACATTAGAAGTGATCATGGAGGTGAATTCGAAAATGAAGCTTTTGAACATTTTTGTAATAAAAGGAAATTCACCATTATTATTCTTTTCCTAGAAAACCACAACAAAATGGAGTTGTAGAAAGATAAATAAGAACTTTACAAGAATTTGCAAGAATTTTATTAAATGGAAGCATTCTACCAAAACATTTTTGGACAGAAGCTGTAGCAACTGCCTGTTATGTTCTGAATCATGTTTCCATCCGACCACTAACAAAACACACTCCATATGAACTTTTTCATGAAAGAAAACCAAATATTACATATTTTAAAGTTTTTGGTTCAAAATGTTTCATTTTAAATAAAAAAGATCAGCTTGGAAAATTCGATCCAAAATCCGATGAAGGAATTTTCATAGGATATTCAGAATGAAGTAAGGCTTATTGAATTTTTAATAAAAGAACTAAAATAATCTAAGAAACATGTCATGTTTCCTTCGATGAGAATTTTAAGTTTAATAATAATCTTAAGGATGATGAGATAATAACTAAGACGGTCACAAATACATTTACTCAAAATAATTTTGAAGAAGATGAAAACATTATTCATAATTCTGAAGAAGATTAAAACGTTGTTCATAATTTTGAAGAAGATGAAAACATTTTTCATAATATTGAAGAAGATGAAAACATTGTTCATAATGAAAATGAATCAAGATCTCCTCCTAGGATTTTACGAGATCACCCGGTAGAAAATGTCATTGGAGAAATTAATTCACATGTCAGAACTAGAAATCAACTTAATCAAATGGGTCATGTAGCATTCCTTTCTAACATTGAACCTAAGTATGATAAAGAAGCCTCTACTGATGACTATTGGGTTATAGCTATGCAAGAAGTGAAAACTAATTCGAATGAAACGAAGTTTGGGACTTAGTTCCTAGTCCGAGTGACCAAACAATCTTTGGTACTGAGTGGGTCTTCAAAAATAAAGCTGATGAACAAGGAAATATAACTAGGAATAAAGCTAGATTATTTTCACAAGGATATAATCAAGAGGAAGGAATTTACTATGAATAAACATTTTCCCTAGTCGCTCGACTAGAAGCAATTCGTATCTTACTGGCCTTTGCATGTTTTCATAATTTTAAACTCTATCAAATGGATGTTAAAGTGCCTTTTGAAATGGATATATAAAAGAAAATTTTTATGTTGAACAACCTCCTCTATTTTCACATGTTAAATTTCCAAACCATGTCTATAAACTCAAGAAAGCTTTATACGGTCTAAAACAAGCACCTCGTGCTTGGTATGAACGTCTTAAAGCTATTTTGTAGACTCAAGTTTAGAAATTGGAAAGATTGATCAATCTCTCTTTATTAAACGTACTAAAAAGGATATTTTAATTATTCAAATTTATGATGATATTATTTTTGGTCTACTAAAGATAAGCCATGTCAGGAATTTTCTAATATAATGACATAAGAATTTGAAATGTCACATATATAAGAGTTATCATATTTCCTTGGATTACATAATAAACAATTAGATAATAGAATTTTTATTAATCAAGAAAAATATTGTAATAATCTAATTAAACGCTTTGGTATGAAAAATACTTCTTCCAAACCAATTCCAATGAGTACAACAATACTTCTCGATCGAGATAAAGATGGAAAACGTTTTGACCAAAAATAATATCGAAGTATAATTGGAACATTGCTTTATCTAATAGCTAGTAGACTTAACATAATGATGAGTGTTTGTTTATGTGCTCGATTTCAAGAAAATCCTAAAGAATCACATATGCGAGTGGTGAAATGTTTATTATGTTATCTAAGCAAAACCAAATATTTCAGACTGTTCCATCTAAAAGAATGTCCTTTCGAGTTAGCATCATAAAGTGATGCTGACTTAGAGGATGTCGGACAGATAGAAAAAGTACGAGTGGGACTTGTCAATTTATTGGACAATCCCTAGTATCTTGGTTTAGTAAGAAACAAAATTGTGTCTCCCTCTCGATTTGTAAAGTAGAATATATTCCAGCTGCTTTAGCGTGTGCTCAAGTCATCTACATGCAACAAACGCTTCACGATTTTGGAATAAATTTATCCAAATTAACTATTTTTGTGATAACACAAGTGCAATAAACTTATCTAAAAATCCTGGAAATCATTCGTGAACAAAACATATTAATATCCGTCATCATATTCTTTGTGATAATATTGAAAAGGATATAGTCAAATTAGAACTTATATCTTCTGAAAACCAGCTGGCTGATATATTTACAAAACCATTAAATGAAAATATTTTTATAAAATTAAGAAGAGAACTAGGAATCTTATCATTAAAAGATTTAAAAGTATTTTCTTTAATTTTTTATTATTAAAAAATATAATGGAGCTGCCTACACTTGATCTCTGGTCTCATGGCTAGAAATCACATGCATTACCATTTTGTTATATGATTTTTCACATCTGAACCTATTTTTCACCTTTCATTTTTAGAGTTAAAATTTTCAACCAAATATTAGCTTAACTTCTAACCAAAAATTTATTTTGTGGTCATAATCAATTTTACCATTAGTTTACATTGCTATTTTTGAAATTTTATGCCTTATATAAACCTTCATTTGCTATATCTTTCATATCTTCTTATAAGAAATTACACAAGTTTATCATCATCATGTCTTCATAAGAAACTTCAGAATATTCCTCCATAGACTATACCTCTCCAAGTTCTGGTTCTATTAATCTACTAACTCCAACTCCAATTTACGAACCCGTTCCAATAGTCCCTCCTGGCTATCATATCGGATATACACCTGAATCTAAGAGAGTACGAAGGAAGCTTATTTTAGGTTCTCCTTCTATTGCTAAACAAAAAGATGATATACATCATTATTAAAGAGAATCATTAAGCATACAAAGGGAGATGTTCTATGAACAAAAGAATCATGGCAGGAGACATAGTTTACTTTAGAAATTTGCACTAAAATTTTGTGGTTCCCCTTCGTCAAACAATTATGTACATAATCCATCGTTCTAGCAGCTACCCTATTCTCCGAATTCATGGGATCTCTCTACTATTCAACCGGCGCCATAAATTACCAAAATCGAGCCAAAGGAATGTGCAACTCCCAAGTCTTCTGGATCCTCCAAATAATTTCTCTTCTGTTTTTGTCGTCATTGTATATTTTTGCTTGCTTAATAAATTATAAGTCCACTTTGTCAACAAATTTAGTCGACTGCATACTATTTTAAACATAAATTTTTCCCTGTATTTATTCGACTGACTACAAAATTCAATCGATTGAATTTTGCAAAAAATAACTAATTATTTTCGGGAATGATTCATTCGACTGAATCATAAGGTCAATCGATTGAACCTGCTACCCATTAATTTTGTTAATAGGTCTTCAGTCTCATTCAGTGGACTGAAGTTGAATATTCGGTCGACTGAATCTGGAAGCCGGGTATTTTAGTGCAACTTGACATTTCATTTCCAATAAAAAAAACATCATAAAATCAAACAACTTTTCATTTCTATACCTTTTTACTCTATATAAATCATAATCAACAAAAACCTCTCATTCCTACATCAATTTCAATTATCCTCTACAAAACCTAATCCAAAATGCCTTCAAAAAGAGCAAGACCCCCCTCCTCTTCTGTTAGACCCTCTGAATCACAAATTAGAGGATGACTTCACAATGAAAAGGCAGCACAAAGATTTGATAAAATGAAAAATTTCAGAATATTTGAAGGCTCTTTTGTCAAATGTCCAGATTTTGCCTCCTATGCAATCCAAGACCTTGTTAGTAGAAGTGGCTTGGAATCCTTGCTTGATTTCAATGCTAACATTTTGAAGATAAATTATCTCCTTATCAAGCTTTTCTATGCGAACCTCAACTTGGATCACCACAATATTCAATACCCTAACGATTGTGTATGGACTCTCATATGAAAGTTAAGATTTTTTTACCTCTTGCTCGACTAGGAAGGATTCTCCAATGCCCTTTCGAAGGAGAAGAATTAAGAGACATTGAAGTAAACATGGATAACCAAGATAGAACTAGCTATCTCTTTCTCTTTGATGCCTTAATAGAACTCAAAGAAATAGAGCTCCGACCGAAGGCTAGAATCATGCATCAAGCTCTTACACATTCTATCAATCCCCATACAGGTAGCTATGAGGAGGTTTATAAGTGCAATTTTCAATCGCTATATGCTATTTAGGGACAACGTCCCATTAATTGGGCTAAGGTAATTCTCGATGAATTTTTGATTTTTAACCAAGGATGTATGAAAACCATACACAACGTGGCTTACATCATGAGGGTTATTAGACATTTCTAAATTAATCTCCCCGATTTGGATTATTCTTTAATTGGTTCCCCTAACACCAAAACCCTAAGCCCCATGGGACTTCCAAAGCAATACCAAAGCCACACTATTATAAGCTTTGAGCAATGGCTAGGAAATCAAGTGACCGGACAACCCAAACCTCTTTTAGACATCAAGCTCCACGTACCGAAGCCAAATCCTCTTCCCAACCACAAACTCAACGAGAATTCCATGAAACTGAAAGAGCTCAACCAAGAGAAGCTTTAATAATTATCTCTAGAAATCAAAAGCTTTAAGATAGGCGACTATCTCGTGTTGAGACAACCATTACCGTGTTGAGAAAACCATCACCAGAGTAAAGTCAAAGCTAAATCACATCAAAGTTTTTTTGAATAATATTTGGAAAGTACTATCTTGTGGATAATCCTCCTCCACATCCGTACATGTGGCTACTAATCCAAGGAAACGTCCACAACCTCATTTCACTTGGTTAACTTCCGAAGAAGCATAAGAAGGAGAAGAAGAAGGAGAAGATGTGGGTGGTAAATAAAGAGACTTTAGTAGGGATGAAGAAGAAACGGATGAAGAGGAAAGCTCCAATGGAAATGGTGATGAGTTAGTGGTTTATTATTTATTCTAAGTATTTTGGAACAATGGTAAGTTTTATTTTGAAAGAATGATAACTATATAGTTTGTTCTATGTTGTAAGCGATTTCATATTGTTGTATGTGTATGCTCTTATAATGATCTATGTTAAAAATGATGGTATATTGCTTACATATTATTATATTTATTCATATCTCCTTTCTGTCGATGACAAAGGGGGAGAAGAAGTGTTGTAGTAACAAAATTTGGCAGGTTTAACAAAAATTTCGTCTCGGATTCAAGAGGAGTTATATAAGGATTTTTTTTGAGATTTTGCTCATATTTCAATATATCATAAAGATTTGTCATTAATCAAAAAGGGGTAGAATGTTGGATCTCAAGTTTGGAATTATGCCAAGACGATCAAGACGACCTAAGAATGATAGAATATTCGAAAAAAATTTATGACTACAAATCTATGACATAAGAAGGCGATTAGACTCAAAGATTGTATATTAAGTATGAATATTTTGTTTTTAGAGTCTAAATTAGTGTTTATATATGTTAAAATCTATCCTCAAGTAGTTCACAGACACACACATTAAAACGACGACACTCATTTTTTAACCAATGGCCTATAGGAACTAAAGATGTTCAGGTCATTCGACTGAAACACATCCCTCAGTAGAATGAACTTGTGCATATGCACATATAATTTTAACTATTGGTCAGTCGACTAAATATTCAATAATAGTCGACTAAAAATTAAATTCAGTCGACTAAACTGATTATTCAACCGACTGAATTATGCCTATTTTGAACCAAAAAGTTTATGTTTCATTTCAGTCGACTAACTAATAATATTCAGTCGACTGAATAAGTTCTAACTGTCAATTTTTCGAACTTTCTTAAGAGACATCTCTCTTCAGCGAAGAGGCATCTCTTCTAGGAAGAGTTGCAACGATTTCTTTTCAACGGAACTTTTAACCAGGAGTTGCAACTCTATAATCTCTATATATACATACTCAATTCAAGATTAAATTAACAATTCTAATTCTATTTTCATACTTTCTTGAATTCTGAGTTTCATGCTTTATTGCTTGAATATTTGAGCAATCATTTATTTATTTCTCTAATTCTAAAGCAATTTAATCTTCCTTATCTTCATGTACACACAAATATATATATTTTACTTGAGGAGAAGATTATAGAAAGAATATACTTCATTTGACAAATCTATGTTGTAATAAGAACATGCAATGTCAAGACAAATAATTCATTTGTGTCAAAGTCCTGTTCAGTTGCTTAGGCGGTCAAAGTTCTATTCAGTTGCATAGGCAGTTTATGTCATGTTCCATTGCTCAGGCGGTGTAAACCTATTACTCCGGTTTAAGTGAGGGATGCTAGTTAGAATTCCAGAAGGAGTCTGGGACTGGACGTAGAACGAGAAGTTCAAACCAGTATAAAAATCTCTAGTGTTGTTTTACTTTACTGCTATTTTTTTTTTATAATTACTTTCCACACTAATTAGTAAGTTTAGTATATATTCATATTCCGCACTACCACTTCATTTACATTGTTTAAACTGTTGGCCTTCTTTGATCCTTAGCAGCACTTTCGGTAACATATCCACGTGCACAATGTTGAACCACCAACCACTGGACCGAGCATTCAACTGAGCCAAGGAGGTCATATATGGAAAGAAATATGCATATATTTGGAAATTATTGATCATATTCCTAATATCTAAGAATATTCCATCTAAACGAGATATGCACGGAAACGTCCTAACTTCTCGAAATAATCACACCATATCTTCACCCCATAAATATCCAAGCATTTGACATACAGAGGAACAAATTTTGAAGCTTAGAAACTCTATGCTATAGGAATAGCCCGAGTGAACTTCAGATCTCTATTTTCAATCATTATTCATTGTATTTCTTCTCTAAACTATTGTAAAAGCTGAATTATAAGAAACAAAATGGATATTAACATAAGAACGTAGGACCGTTAAGGCTTAACCACTATAAATTTGTGTGTCTTTTACTTTTTTGCATTTATTTTCTTTAGAATCTGTTGTTGCTAATTCAATTGGAGGCGTTTGTTCA
Source organism: Allium cepa (assembly GCA_030765085.1). Classification (NCBI taxonomy): domain Eukaryota; kingdom Viridiplantae; phylum Streptophyta; class Magnoliopsida; order Asparagales; family Amaryllidaceae; genus Allium; species Allium cepa. The sequence goes on along the minus strand of CM060930.1, from coordinate 51,550,757 downwards.
TTTTTTATGCAAAACTTTTTGGTGTTTTCACCGAGAAGCTAAACATTTTCAACTTGCCTCCTAAATCTAAGAGAAGGGTCATTGGCACTAGTAGGGGTGTCAACCATGATACTACAGAGTAGGATACCTACTCATCCAACAATCCGATGCTGAACGCCGTCACAAGGGGTGATAAATTTATAGCGGATCTTGATACTTACTTCGCTGCCCAAAAATAAGCTATTGTGGATCAAATCATGACTCGCTTGGAGTAGACACGTACAACATTAAAACCAGAGGAAGGGCTAGTCTCAAAGGCTGGGGAGATGAAGGAGGTCACACTCTAGAGGTGATTCAAATCAAGAGAATTGCAAAGATGGACAAGAAAACGCCTAGGAAATAGATTAAATAGGAGATCAACCGCATGATGCACTCGAGGACCGGTTCAGCCCGAACTGAACAAGGGAGGCAACGAATCAGTGGCAGAAAAGACTGAACCTCCTCGGCCTACGTAATGCTCTTCAGCGTAACACCCCTAATTTTTGTTTAACATTATTCAGAACATTTAATCATATAAATTAAATAGAATAATGCAGATAAGGGGATTAAGGTTGATTAATGAATTAAGTGGCTGTGCTTATATAAACAAATGAACATATAAATGGTTAAGTATTAAGCAATTGAACATAAGGGTATTAGTGTAAACCAACCACATTCCCCTTTACACCATTTTCATTAGGCCATACACGTTCATTTTTATCTTAAACAAAATAGTAACCGTATGAAGAAGAGCTAGGCCGACCATTAGGAAGAGAAGAGAAAATTAAATAAAGCTTAGGATCAAGCTAGAAGGAATCAATCTCAATCAAACTTCAATTTCCTTATCCAATCTAAGGTGAATGATAATTTTTACATCTTTATTTTGGTTTTATAATCATATGGTTTCAGATTTGAGAGTAAATCTATTTTTATGATATACGATATGCTTGAGATATGATTTATATGGTTTAAACAAGGATTGTTTAAAGGAGTTATACACGGTTTTTAGGGTAAAACCGAGATTTAATGATTTTGAAATGCCATGGGAAAATTATATGTCATGGAAAACATGATTTTGGAGATGGATTTCAATTTTCATAATTTTACAAGCCGAGGAGAATTAGTTATGAATTTTAAAAGGAAAATAAAGTTATTTGGGTTTATAAATTTATTTTGGAAATTATATTAAGAATTTGGGTTTGGAATTTTAATAAGTTAGAGAATATGTTTAAAGTGAATTTTTGGAATTTTTGGGGATTTTTATTAAGTGATCTAGTATGGAAATTAAATTATTTTGAAAAGAGGACTTAAACGATTTAATTGTTTTGATAATAGGAAGGGATTATTTGTTAAAAGTTAATCTGATTTTAAATCTAAGAAAATGCGGAATTTTTTTCCAAATTAGTTAAATGTTTGTAAAAGCCAATCAAATGTTTATAAGTAGGCAAGTTTGTTACAAAAAGTTTACTTAAATTGAAAAAATTAGCTTTTGCCCAGAAAAAGGTAGTTCCGCCTTCTTTGGCAAACCTTCCGACTTAGACCTTTCAACTAAGACCTTTCGACTTCATTGACCAAGGTCGAAAGTAATGCACATGATGTCATTCAGGTGGTATGTAGTGAATTGTACCAACTCGAAAGGTAAGGTGTCGAAGGGTTGCTTTCGAAGGGTTTCTTTCGAAGGAGATGGTCACTTAGTTTACTTTAATTTAAAAAAGAAAATCACTTGCCTGTTTTAAATAGCTTCTGATAAGGTTGAAAGCTATGCTTGCTTTCGACAAGGTCGAAAGCTATGATTTAGAAAGGTTTCAATGAGACTTTTGAAAGAGAGTTTCCGCCTTTATTTTATTCAAACCTTCCGAAGGGATCGAAAGCAGGAGCTTTTGACATTGTCGAAAGGTTCAATTATTTATAAAAATACAAGCCGCTTCCCAAACCATTCGAAGGGGTCAAAAGGTTCAATTGTTTTCTCAGATGTTTTAATGCTTTCGAAAGGATGGTTTTTCCACCATCAAACTTCCTCAATATTTTATAAAAATAAAGTGTTGTTTTGAAAGAGATACTTTCACCTATTTTTACTATGACCCAAGGTAATATATTTAAGTACAAACCTAATGATTTCGAAAGGTTTGACCATTATGGTTTTTGAAGGTTTGTTTTTCAGTGGTTTCGAAAGGTTTGACCATCAATAATTTCGAAAGGTTTGATTTTCAATTGTTTCGAAAGGTTTGACCTTCAATGGTTTTGAAAGCGATACTTTCAAGTGGTTTTGAAACTATGCTTCCACTCTTATATAATAATACTTTAACATGGTTGAAAGATTTCATAGTAGGGGTTTTAAAGTATTATAAAGGCTGGAGCCTATTGTTCTAAAATTTATGGTTTATGCTTTCGAAGGGGTCGAAAGCAAACCTTTTGAAAGGGCCGAAAGGTTGCTTTCAAAAGGGTTGAAAACAAAGCTTTCGAAGGGGATACTTTTGAAGGGGTTGGAAAATTGTTTCTTTTAAACTTATAAAATGGTTGTTTAACCTTGGGGATGCCGGGGTGGGCTTAATGAGTTCAACACAATAGTTAGGGATATCAACCCCTATATGTTTTGATAATCATCGTGGGATACTAATGTAAGTTATAAATGAAAATAACATAAATTAGGAAACTAATGGAATAGGTTAATCTTGTGGATAGCATGAGATAATTAGATTCATATGGATAGCATGAGTTAAGTGGTCAAGGGATGGGTTCATAGTTATCCTGGGAAAATGATAGGATGTTTGATGGATAATCAACATCAAGTTGGAGATGGATAGTCTCCATATGGCTGAAGAAGGGTTCATAGTTATCCTAGGAAAACTATGGGACGGTTGATGGATAGCCAAAATCATATTGGGGATGGATAGTCTCCAAATGGTTAATGAACGGTTTATAGTCATCCTAGGAAAACTATGAGATGTGAGATGGACAGTCTACATCAGCTTAAGAAAATGAATATGGGATGGATAGTCCCTTCTTGAGGCAAATTAAAATCTAATAAGGGATGGGGAAATCCTAAATGGTTGCAAGTATGCATATCATCATGATTGGTTTGAAATATTATATTTTTAACTATTGTGGATGCATGAATACGGTACATGATTTTATTAAGGTTTTAGGGTACTAGTGAGAGGAAAACCCATTCCGCTAAGTGTCGTGGTCTCACTAGATATCTAAAAGGATTTAGAAGTCAGATTATTGTTCATACCTGGCTTTACATCTGACTTCAATTTTTTGTTTTCCCCTTAAACTCTCGGGTGCTCAATTGATTTGAGTAGTTTGAGAGTTAAGATTCTCAGGTTCTCTTCTTTGACGAATAAAGCTTATGGAGACGTGCAGGAGGAAGATAGTTATTTAGAGTTTTCTTTTTCGCTGTTTATTTGTTTGTAAAGGTAGATTTATTAGCCTTACCATTTGTTTTGATCAACCAAGGGGCATCTTCATATGTCACTCTTGGCGTATTGTAATAATTAAATTTTGCTGAACGTGGTTAACGTTTTTTGGGATTTTGTAATGAACATGAGATATTTTAATCCGAATGTGGAAATATGTTTTTGAATTGTTAAAATTTTCCCATATTCTTGTGATTTATGTATCAATGAATCTAGCATTGCTGTATTTGATCGTCGAAGATTAATAACTATAGATGACTACAACATCCTTAGCCATTAGTGTTCGGCCTCTAAGTAGGGGGTTGTTACAAGTTGGTATCAGAGCATAGGTTTATGAAACATTAAAAGAAAAGATAAACCAAAAATCTTTTTGAAACTTAATCCAATGAATTTAAAAACATGATCGGGATATGGGATAATGCTATTGTAAAGTATTGCAAGATATAAGCATACACTTTATCTCGACTCCCATCTTTATTAGGCTATTCTTCTATATCTCATGAGGCTTGAATATAGATATGGACGGAAGGAGAGGCAGAGTTAATGTGGAAGGAGAAAGCAACACTACAAATGGAAATTCCAGACCAAATGTTAGAAGAGGATAGGTCGGGCTCAAGCTGGAAATGTTGGTGCGAGGGTTCCCTAAGTGGACATCGGAGCCATGTATTAGTTCTTCGTCAACTTGATGCAAGCTGGAGCAGCTGCAAGGGTAGCTAGAGGTAATGCTGTGAATGCTGGAGGAGAAAATCCTATGGCCCTAGTTGGCTATAACTATGCCAAGATGAGAAGGGATTATATCAGTCTGGGAGGGAAACCTTTTCTTGGAATAGAGGATGCGGTTAAAGTTAGGAACTGGCTTTTGAACTGGGAAAGGATCTTTGTAGATTTAGTCTTGGATGATGGAGAGAAGAGAACGCTAGCCTCAAGACAGTTGTAAGGGTTAGCGCTTCACTGTGGAATAGTATGACAATCAGAGTTCCAAAAGAAGAGCGGACATGGGCAGATTTCAGAAAAAGGTTTGAGCAGAGGTTTCTGTCTAAGGTTGCCAAATCTGCATTGATGAGGAAGTTCATGGATCTTGTCCAAGGAGAGATGTCAGTGATAGAGTATGCCGTAAAGTTTGATGATCTATGTCGATATGGTTATGCTTTGGTTGGCATAGATGTCAGAAGGAATGAAAGATTCATTAGAGGATTGAGGCAAGAGCTAGGCAGGATAGCTATGACTCATATTAGAGAACCCCATCACGTGGTGGAGGAGATGACCATCCACCATGAGGAGATGCTTGCTATTTCAGCTAGGGAGAAGCCAATTGAATTTCAGGGTCCTCGGGTGAAGAAGAGGAAGTTCTTCAAGAAGAAGGGCGCTCAGAAAAAAGGAGCAAACAAGAAAGGGAAAGTAGATATAGTTCGCTATAAGTGTGATAAGAAGGGGCATTATGCTAATGAGTGTCGTGCGGGTGATGGAATGCTCGTTGTGGGGAAACAAAACGTGAAATGCTATAATTGCAACCAGGTGGGGAATTATGTAACGACCCGTAAAGTTCGACCATTTAAAATTGTTTGTTTAAGAGGATTTTTGTAATTTATTTTAGTTGAAAGAATAAAGGTGGTAGATAAATATTAAAATGAAGGCTAGAATAAATTATATAGAAGTGACTTAGAAACCTATTTAAAGACATTTGAATAAAATTCAAATGAATTAAGTAGAGAAAGAAAGAAAAATTCTTACTTAGACATAAAATTTAATATGGGAATATTAAACCAATTTAATGCAATAAAAGATTGTGAACGATAAATTGAATAGATTAAGAAACCCTGTTATTGCAAGTCAATAAATTTGTAAACCCTAATGAACATCTCAAAATTTATAAATTTATTGAAATTTAAGACATAGCATAAGCGTAGAACTATAGGTATGATGACAAACTTTTATAAATTGTCTAATTAAGGGTCAGCAAATTTATTTGGAAATCAAACTCAATTAAAGGTAAGTAATTATGATGGATTGATGGCATAAACGTTACTAATTTTTATCATAGTAACGGAAGTGCAGATGGAAGGCAACTGTAGAAATTTAAGTACGTATTAACAATTGAAAGGGACTGTCGATTGAATGGAGTACTTTAGGTTGTCTTACTAAATTTAGAATTTAACATAAGACAAATAGAAATAAATCAATAAACGTATAGATTTTAAGTTTATTATGATGAATTATTTTAGTGATATGACTTAGAATAAATGAAATAATTTGGGTTAATTGGTATTTAATGGAATTAAAGGTTGCAATATTCATAGGTAAGGATTTAGATGAAATAAATTGATGTATGAAAAATTTAATTGGATAAATGGCAATTAATTCCTTTAATTTGTGCAATTAATGTATGTTTAATTGATAACGATAAAAAGTTGATTTTTTTCAGTGTAACCAACGTAAAATATTATCATAGCATGATACTTGGTTTGAATAGAAGGGTGGAATTGGGAATTTAATAAGTGAATTTATTTCAATCAGTGCAATAAAAGGATACGTAAATAAATGGTAAGATGGAATGGTAAATTATTGATGTAATGGAAGATATAACAATGTCAATTATGCATACAATGTAATAAGGTAATGAAACCGAGGTAAATTAATTAATTGAGACTTTAAGTAAAATTAACGTGTGGAATTGACCAAGGTTCAATAAAATGAGAATTTGATTGGTTATATTTATTGGTTGAGAAAGGTAAATGTGTATTTGGGGAATAAATTTAGTCAGACTTAAATATTGAAATTTAATTAATTAATATATATGATTAAATAAAAACCCAATACTTTATATATATGTATAATATTTGAGTGAAAATAATAATACACTTATAAATGTAGAATTAAGAGTTTACAACAACTATTTTGAGTAAAGAAATTGTTCATTCAAGTAAATTTGAAACATCGCAATAGGTTTAGATTAAGTGTTGCGTTAAATAAATTTATAGAAACGTAGGAACGGAAGAATGAACATTATAGTAACGTAAAACGTATTGTAGGATAATAATTAAGTATAGGCTTGTAAATTAGATGTATGACAATAAATTTTGTACGTAAATCTTTCTATTAGTTGATAAGTCTTATTTTGATCAATTTAAAGGAATACACTAAATTTTGTAGTTAGTACGGAATATTGATGAGTGAATGAATAAGATGAAACAAAGGTGGAATGTATTAGTTGAAGTTTTAAGTTTATTTATGTGATACCAAAATTACAATTTTATCTAAATACAGTAATTTATGCAAACAAAAGATGAACATTTTGAAATATTACCACAGTGATATATAAAAGAAACGTTAACTATGTAGTTGGAGAATAATTGATATATTTTGAGTTGGATAATAGAAATCAAGTATTTATTTAATTAGATTTAAGATGAGAGTATAAGTATATGATTTAATAATTGGGTTTTGCGAATAAAATTTATAATTCCCAAATAATAAGAAAACGCAGAGGTTAACACTGCGAAATTTATATACTTATAAATTTTAGTTCACATCCAAGCTTGCTAAATTATTTGGAATTGATTGGATTATATAAGTAATGAAATTTGGCCAATATTTAAAGTTGAAAGAAAATTTGGATTTTATGATTTATTTTAATTTATTTAATAAATATTAAAAATAGCCATTTCTGTCACAGACTCGGATTTCGACGAAACCAGTTTCATCGGATCCGTAACGGTGAATTATAATAATGTTTCAAGTTTCGTTGCGATCGGACTTGTCGTTTGATCGTACGGACTCGAAACGCCTTGAAATTTACGCATTTTGAAATCAATTTGAAATTTTTGTTTTTTTAGCATAACTTCTTCATACGATCGAATTTGGTCGCGAAACTTTTTCCATCGCGTTCAGAATATTTTAAAACACCTATTTGGATATATAGTTTTAACAAATTTGGCTCCGGAGGCATAGCGGGCTTTTTGGACCATGCTTTGTCACGCACGTTCGCGTATCCAGTCTAGCTACCCTACCTCTAGCCTATCTATAAATATACAGCTATAAACCCTAGCTCCTTTCTTTTTCATTTGCTGTACGTTCATTTCTTCACTCTTTTCTCTTCCCCAAATGTATACATCTCAGATCCAATTCAGATCTATCCACAGTTCAAAATCAAAAGTCAAAACTCAAAAATTTCAGAAAATTCCAGAAAAAATATATGTTGAAGTATTCGATACGCGTAATCTACTGGTGAAATTCGTTTTTCAATTGGAGCTGTCGTTCATCCAGAATAAATTCAAACAGCCCCAAAACCGTTCATCATCGTCGCGCAAAACTTCGTCGGATGGAGAAACTGTTTCTGGGTTTTGTAGAGGGAACCGAGGGGATCGCATCTATGTATTTTGTTTCGAGTATCAACGGCTAGATTGGGCTGTAGAATTCGACTAGGGTTGGTGATAATAGGCGGCGGCTGTGCTTGCGTGCGTTCTGGGAGTTGCGTGCGCAGGAGTGACGTGGAAGAATATGTGAGTGAATGTGTGTCGTTTTGTTAATTTTTAATTTTGAATTCAATCTCCATTTTTCGCCATAACTTTCTCATACGAATTCGGATTCACACGAATTTTTTTTTGTTAGGATCGTATTAAAATTCCGGACTTGATGACGCTGGTTTGGACGAATTCTGAGACGGACGAATTTTTGAGTTTAAATTGAATTTAAATTCGATTTAAATTCTAAAGGTGAGTTTTTTAACCCACTCACAGCTACTAGAAGCTTTTATGTTTGTTAAATAAATTTTAGAAATGAATAGAAATTTATTTATGAGCTTTTGGCATGTTATTTCATTCATATCTGTAGAATTGCATTTTATTGAATTTGACTGTTAATTTAATTGTTTTATTGCGTGTTAATTGGCTGTTAGAAATTATTGTTTGCATATGAACTGCTAGTTAACAGTTATGTCAATTATCACTGAATATAAATTGTTAGATTAATAGTTGATAAATATAATTTGAAATAAAACTGCCAATTATTACCTGTTGTATATTACCAAACATATATTGTTGTTGATTGATATTGCTTGATGTCTGTGATTGGATGATGGATGTGTTATTGAATGGATGTTTTATTTGATATCATTAAACTGCAAGTTAGCATACATTTTACATTTCATTCGGGATTGTGGTTTGAAATGATAAAACCGCAAAGTTTTATTTTTTTAAATTGCGGATTGAAATGATAAATATCCGTATCACTTGACCATAGGATAGAAAATTATATACAGGCACCGCGGTCTATATATAACTATTTTAATGTGGTTTCTATGGTTTGGATTGAATACGGTCTATAAATCTTAAATTTATATTGTATAAATATTTTATTCCATATTTATATACCTATGAAGTTGAAATTTTGAAATTAAAAGGAATATAAATTTCTTTATTGAAAATGGAAGAAATTTAGAAAATGGAGTTTGGTAAATTTATATCCTATGTTTAAATGTAAAGTTGGAAATTATAAGATATGATATTTGTAATTGGATTTTCCCAAAATAAATAGAAATGGATATTCTAGTATAATTTGAAGTGGAAAAATTCTATATATATATATATATATATATATATATATTTTACTAGAAATTGAAGTCTTATTAATTATGGATTTTATGTGAATGGTCAAGATTAATTAATAGAATATTGATTTTGAAAGGATAAAAATCCAACTTTAGTTGAAATATTAATGCTCAAAAATGGATATAAATATATATAAAATTGAAATGGTTTTGGGACTTGAAGTAATATTTTGGATTTTGGTTTAACTTTAAAAGAAGAAATATTTGGAAAGCCATGTAATTTATTTCTTTATAAAGCAACAGTAAAGTTAAACTTTTTAATTCGCATACCGTTGAATATCCAAACCATTTAGTTTTGAAAATAATGGTTTTAAAATACTATGGATTTTCGAAGAATTATGTTGAAAGTTACAAACAAAATATTGGTTACATGGGATATTAAATAATAAAAAGTGACATAATCTTTGGAAAGGAAAATTTTATTTGGGAAACGATATCATTGATTTGGGCTTTTATAAAATAGTATGAAGATAAATTATTTGTGTTTTTAAAGAAAAATTTATATCGTAATATTATGGTTTTGAAAGGGATTATGTTCTGGTTTTAAAGTATAAACTATTTTTAAATAACCGCGGTGTTATAATAACGATGGGTTGGCAAAGAGACCGGGATCGGATATGGACATACTCTCTATCGATACCGAAAACCACTTTGACTAACCGTGTACGCGGTGGAGATTCCAGAATGAAGTAGGTGGTGGCGACGTTTCCTGTAAGGTAAATACGTGGACCCAACTCCCGTGAGTTGGCATAAGGTGGCTAAAACAGGAGCGATTCTCAGGCCAATGAGGTCATTCCTCTGATCGGACGCTCCTCTTCGATATTATACTTTGACTTGGATTTGATTCAGTGGCCACTTCTATATTTTGATTTTGGGGAGTTAGTCTGAGGTGGGCGGTAACTGCGGCTACGCGTTTCCACCAGCTTGGATAGCAATTGGTATATCTACCCTGGCATTGCCTAGTTGTGCCGTGTCACCTACCATACCGAGCCTTTACTACGAGTTTCTATTTGTGTCGTACCTATGGAGTATCCTCTGGTAGCTTCCCGATCAGGAGGTATTACGGTACTGTATAGACTATTGGCATTATTTGTGTTAAGGGGAATATTGGGTCACTCCTTAACGCTATTAAAAAGTAAGTTTATTTTATAAATAGACACTATTGTAATAGCGCAATATACTACATAGTAAATAGTTTAACGGATCCTTAGGAGATGTAAATCCCGAACATCTCTTGAGTTACTGTACTCATATTTATTTCTGTTTATTTAACTCACATAAGATATTCTAGTCTGACTCGGGTGTTTTTGTCTTTTCAAATTCGCTCGGGTCAGTCCGAGCGTTTCAGGATAGCAGATTTTAGCTTTGGAGGACGAAGACGAAGAATCAGTATTATTTTATATATAGTATTACACCACACTCTTTCTATTCCGCTGCATTGCTTGTATTGGTATGTGTAACTCTGATATTTATTGTAAAAGAAGAATCAAGCTTTTGTAAACTGTTTATGAACTGTATATTTGTTATTATATTTTATCCTTCCGCTGTGAGATTCTATTTTGTTTTATTTCTTCTCTGTTTTTCTTATTTACCCCATAACAAATCCGCCCTTTCGTATGGTTTGAATCGGCATGTGTGTCGGTTTAAAGTATGCGAAAAGGCGGGATGTTGCAGTTGGTATCAGAGCTTTGGTTTAGCGATAAACCTTGGCTTTGTGGGGTTTGACTCTTTGTTAATAGGGTAGAAATATCCTATGGGAGTCACTGAGCGTATATATATGAGAGAGCGTACTTGTTAGTGTTATAAAAAGATTTTTATATTGTGTTAATCTGTTCCGCTTTGTATTTATAAATTCTGGTTGATGCATGGGACGCTATGTCATCAATAGGGATTTCTAAACACTTAATAGGACAGACCGACATAATATCCGTTTTAATATAGGTGAATGAAATAATTTTGCCAATTATATTTTATATATATAAAAATAGTTTTATAAAGATATATATATATTTGGTTGCTATAGATTGGGTGTTAGAAAATAAAAATATCTATAATAACTGAAGCTAAGTTGAAATTATGATAAATCAAATTGGAGATTTTAGAACTTAAGTCCGGGATTTTTCCAAACATGTTTTCAAAGAATTTATGAAAAATAATGGTTCGGTTTATAAGTATTTTCTTATATAAATATTTCGTATAAATTGGAAGAATAAAGAAGATTTTGGAAAAGAATTAAATTCTGTACTTTCCTCTCTGTCGCTGGAAAATAAATTCGGTGATGACGGCCGCATCATCGACTTTCATTTTCGAGTCTCAAAAGGGAAAGGCCCCTGTAGTAAATTCTACTGCAGATTTATTTTGGAATTTTCTAAAGATTTTCTTTTATTGTTCTAACTATAATTAGAGATATTGAGTTGAAAGAACTTATTTATCTATTATTTTGAAATAGATTAAAATTGGACCCGGTATTTAATTCTAAATTTTTCCGTTAATTAATTGTTTAAAATTTGTTAGTGAAATATTAAGTAAGAAAGTTGATGCTAGGTATAAAGGAAGTAAAAGTTTTTAACTGATAAATAATGGAAAAGATTTATTGAAGAATGAATGAATTAAAAGAATGGAGATTTAACTTGTATAGGTTCAATTGCATTTTCTTTAACATAAATAACTTACCCATATATAAAAGTTGAAATGTTGAATAAGAAATTGGAATTGAATATTTTACAAGTTGGGATTTAGGAAAAATGAAGTATTCAATAAACTACTGTTATAATAAGAATTAAATGCTATAAACTTAGGTTATATTTGAAATTTTATTGAAGATAAAGTTAAGGATTATTAATAGATGATATGAACCTGAGTATATAACATGAAATTCAAAATAAGAAATTATTATATGATTATTCCCTTAAGTACGTTTTAATCTCCCCTATTCCAATATAATGGAAAGTAGGAAAAATTGAAATGACTGCAATTCATAGTTAATGGATAAGTAAAAAAAAAACTTCCGCTTATAAGAATGAATGTTAGCAGATTAAGAATTTAAGGGAAATCTTACAAGTGAAGAGTAAGGAAAGGAAGATATTCAAAATATTTGTTGTTATTAATGAGAATTATTTTATAAACCTAAGTAATAAAAAGGAAATACAAATATAAAAAATTTGGTGATAATTGAAAAAAAAAAAAAAAAACTTGTAAGAACAAAGAAATCCCTCATAAATGAAGGGAAGAAAATCAAACCACTGAAGTATGAAATAAATGTATAATAAGCTATTTTGGTTGAATTGTTTGGTTGATGTATGGTTGTTGGGTAAGGAATTTTGAAGTTGTTGGATGGAGAAATAATCTATCTTTGTTCCATCTAAGACTGTTGAGTAAAGGATGCACTTGATAGTTATTTCTCACTCCGTAAAATTTCAGAATTTGAACCCGAACAACTAATGGTTGTTGATTGAATGATTGTTGTTTGTGGTGTGTGCTGTTTGTTAAAATATATGGTTATTGCATTTGATTTGGATATGAATGATTGAATCTACCCAAACATTTCACTGTAATATAGATATTTAACTTTTAGATTATATAAGTGAATGTAGGGGTTGGAAGCAACTGCTACTGCTTTTGGTTCCAAAATAATAAGCGTATTGCCCGACAAATAGGTACGTTTTCGGATTTCGATTAAAGCGATATTTATATATTTTCCCGTGTGGGATATTTTATTTTGGATATATATGTAATATATTTGTATATTTGGATATTATATTTTCTCCAGAGTCCCTCCGTACAAAGGAGACTCTGCCAAAATATTTCGTAAATTTTGGACTTAGAATTTTGTTAAAGATATTTTTCCAACTTTAATAATTCAAGTATTAAAAGACATAATGATTATAAAACAAGTGTATTTCATTAAAGGAAATTAATTTAGTAAATTATTGTTATAAGTTAATATTTGAAATTAGATATACTGTTTTATTCTTTCTTCTCCCTTCCTTTTCCTTTTCGGGGACGAAAAGTTTTGAGTGGGGGAGAGTGTAACGACCCGTAAAGTTCGACCATTTAAAATTGTTTGTTTAAGAGGATTTTTGTAATTTATTTTAGTTGAAAGAATAAAGGTGGTAGATAAATATTAAAATGAAGGCTAGAATAAATTATATAGAAGTGACTTAGAAACCTATTTAAAGACATTTGAATAAAATTCAAATGAATTAAGTAGAGAAAGAAAGAAAAATTCTTACTTAGACATAAAATTTAATATGGGAATATTAAACCAATTTAATGCAATAAAAGATTGTGAACGATAAATTGAATAGATTAAGAAACCCTGTTATTGCAAGTCAATAAATTTGTAAACCCTAATGAACATCTCAAAATTTATAAATTTATTGAAATTTAAGACATAGCATAAGCGTAGAACTATAGGTATGATGACAAACTTTTATAAATTGTCTAATTAAGGGTCAGCAAATTTATTTGGAAATCAAACTCAATTAAAGGTAAGTAATTATGATGGATTGATGGCATAAACGTTACTAATTTTTATCATAGTAACGGAAGTGCAGATGGAAGGCAACTGTAGAAATTTAAGTACGTATTAACAATTGAAAGAGACTGTCGATTGAATGGAGTACTTTAGGTTGTCTTACTAAATTTAGAATTTAACATAAGACAAATAGAAATAAATCAATAAACGTATAGATTTTAAGTTTATTATGATGAATTATTTTAGTGATATGACTTAGAATAAATGAAATAATTTGGGTTAATTGGTATTTAATGGAATTAAAGGTTGCAATATTCATTGGTAAGGATTTAGATGAAATAGATTGATGTATGAAAAATTTAATTGGATAAATGGCAATTAATTCCTTTAATTTGTGCAATTAATGTATGTTTAATTGATAACGATAAAAAGTTGATTTTTTTCAGTGTAACCAACGTAAAATATTATCATAGCATGATACTTGGTTTGAATAGAAGGGTGGAATTGGGAATTTAATAAGTGAATTTATTTCAATCAGTGCAATAAAAGGATACATAAATAAATGGTAAGATGGAATGGTAAATTATTGATGTAATGGAAGATATAACAATGTCAATTATGCATATAAGGTAATAAGGTAATGAAACCGAGGTAAATTAATTAATTGAGACTTTAAGTAAAATTAACGTGTGGAATTGACCAAGGTTCAATAAAATGAGAATTTGATTGGTTATATTTATTGGTTGAGAAAGGTAAATGTGTATTTGGGGAATAAATTTAGTCAGACTTAAATATTGAAATTTAATTAATTAATATATATGATTAAATAAAAACCCAATACTTTATATATATGTATAATATTTGAGTGAAAATAATAATACACTTATAAATGTAGAATTAAGAGTTTACAACAACTATTTTGAGTAAAGAAATTGTTCATTCAAGTAAATTTGAAACATCGCAATAGGTGTAGATTAAGTGTTGCGTTAAATAAATTTATAGAAACGTAGGAACGGAAGAATGAACATTATAGTAACGTAAAACGTATTGTAGGATAATAATTAAGTATAGGCTTGTAAATTAGATGTATGACAATAAATTTTGTACGTAAATCTTTCTATTAGTTGATAAGTCTTATTTTGATCAATTTAAAGGAATACACTAAATTTTGTAGTTAGTACGGAATATTGATGAGTGAATGAATAAGATGAAACAAAGGTGGAATGTATTAGTTGAAGTTTTAAGTTTATTTATGTGATACCAAAATTACAATTTTATCTAAATACAGTAATTTATGCAAACAAAAGATGAACATTTTGAAATATTACCACAGTGATATATAAAAGAAACGTTAACTATGTAGTTGGAGAATAATTGATATATTTTGAGTTGGATAATAGAAATCAAGTATTTATTTAATTAGATTTAAGATGAGAGTATAAGTATATGATTTAATAATTGGGTTTTGCGAATAAAATTTATAATTCCCAAATAATAAGAAAACGCAGAGGTTAACACTGCGAAATTTATATACTTATAAATTTTAGTTCACATCCAAGCTTGCTAAATTATTTGGAATTGATTGGATTATATAAGTAATGAAATTTGGCCAATATTTAAAGTTGAAAGAAAATTTGGATTTTATGATTTATTTTAATTTATTTAATAAATATTAAAAATAGCCATTTCTGTCACGGACTCGGATTTCGACGAAACTAGTTTCATCGGATCCGTAACGGTGAATTATAATAATGTTTCAAGTTTCGTTGCGATCGGACTTGTCGTTTGATCGTACGGACTCGAAACGCCTTGAAATTTACGCATTTTGAAATCAATTTGAAATTTTTGTTTTTTTAGCATAACTTCTTCATACGATCGAATTTGGTCGCGAAACTTTTTCCATCGCGTTCAGAATATTTTAAAACACCTATTTGGATATATAGTTTTAACAAATTTGGCTCCGGAGGCATAGCGGGCTTTTTGGACCATGGTTTGTCACGCACGTTCGCGTATCCAGTCTAGCTACCCTACCTCTAGCCTATCTATAAATATACAGCTATAAACCCTAGCTCCTTTCTTTTTCATTTGCTGTACGTTCATTTCTTCACTCTTTTCTCTTCCCCAAATGTATACATCTCAGATCCAATTCAGATCTATCCACAGTTCAAAATCAAAAGTCAAAACTCAAAAATTTCAGAAAATTCCAGAAAAAATATATGTTGAAGTATTCGATACGCGTAATCTACTGGTGAAATTCGTTTTTCAATTGGAGCTGTCGTTCATCCAGAATAAATTCAAACAGCCCCAAAACCGTTCATCATCGTCGCGCAAAACTTCGTCGGATGGAGAAACTGTTTCTGGGTTTTGTAGAGGGAACCGAGGGGATCGCATCTATGTATTTTGTTTCGAGTATCAATGGCTAGATTGGGCTGTAGAATTCGACTAGGGTTGGTGATAATAGGCGGCGGCTGTGCTTGCGTGCGTTCTGGGAGTTGCGTGCGCAGGAGTGACGTGGAAGAATATGTGAGTGAATGTGTGTCGTTTTGTTAATTTTTAATTTTGAATTCAATCTCCATTTTTCGCCATAACTTTCTCATACGAATTCGGATTCACACGAATTTTTTTTTGTTAGGATCGTATTAAAATTCCGGACTTGATGACGCTGGTTTGGACGAATTCTGAGACGGGCGAATTTTTGAGTTTAAATTGAATTTAAATTCGATTTAAATTCAAAAGGTGAGTTTTTTAACCCACTCACAGCTACTAGAAGCTTTTATGTTTGTTAAATAAATTTTAGAAATGAATAGAAATTTATTTATGAGCTTTTGGCATGTTATTTCATTCATATCTGTAGAATTGCATTTTATTGAATTTGACTGTTAATTTAATTGTTTTATTGCGTGTTAATTGGCTGTTAGAAATTATTGTTTGCATATGAACTGCTAGTTAACAGTTATGTCAATTATCACTGAATATAAATTGTTAGATTAATAGTTGATAAATATAATTTGAAATAAAACTGCCAATTATTACCTGTTGTATATTACCAAACATATATTGTTGTTGATTGATATTGCTTGATGTCTGTGATTGGATGATGGATGTGTTATTGAATGGATGTTTTATTTGATATCATTAAACTGCAAGTTAGCATACATTTTACATTTCATTCGGGATTGTGGTTTGAAATGATAAAACCGCAAAGTTTTATTTTTTTAAATTGCGGATTGAAATGATAAATATCCGTATCACTTGACCATAGGATAGAAAATTATATACAGGCACCGCGGTCTATATATAACTATTTTAATGTGGTTTCTATGGTTTGGATTGAATACGGTCTATAAATATTAAATTTATATTGTATAAATATTTTATTCCATATTTATATACCTATGAAGTTGAAATTTTGAAATTAAAAGGAATATAAATTTCTTTATTGAAAATGGAAGAAATTTAGAAAAGGGAGTTTGGTAAATTTATATCCTATGTTTAAATGTAAAGTTGGAAATTATAAGATATGATATTTGTAATTGGATTTTCCCAAAATAAATAGAAATGGATATTCTAGTATAATTTGAAGTGGAAAAATTCTATATATATATATATATATATTTTACTAGAAATTGAAGTCTTATTAATTATGGATTTTATGTGAATGGTCAAGATTAATTAATAGAATATTGATTTTGAAAGGATAAAAATCCAACTTTAATTGAAATATTAATGCTCAAAAATGGATATAAATATATATAAAATTGAAATGGTTTTGGGACTTGAAGTAATATTTTGGATTTTGGTTTAACTTTAAAAGAAGAAATATTTGGAAAGCCATGTAATTTATTTCTTTATAAAGCAACAGTAAAGTTAAACTTTTTAATTCGCATACCGTTGAATATCCAAACCATTTAGTTTTGAAAATAATGGTTTTAAAATACTATGGATTTTCGAAGAATTATGTTGAAAGTTACAAACAAAATATTGGTTACATGGGATATTAAATAATAAAAAGTGACATAATCTTTGGAAAGGAAAATTTTATTTGGGAAACGATATCATTGATTTGGGCTTTTATAAAATAGTATGAAGATAAATTATTTGTGTTTTTAAAGAAAAATTTATATCGTAATATTATGGTTTTGAAAGGGATTATGTTCTGGTTTTAAAGTATAAACTATTTTTAAATAACCGCGGTGTTATAATAACGATGGGTTGGCAAAGAGACCGGGATCGGATATGGACATACTCTCTGTCGATACCGAAAACCACTTTGACTAACCGTGTACGCGGTGGAGATTCCAGAATGAAGTAGGTGGTGGCGACGTTTCCTGTAAGGTAAATACGTGGACCCAACTCCCGTGAGTTGGCATAAGGTGGCTAAAACAGGAGCGATTCTCAGGCCAATGAGGTCATTCCTCTGATCGGACGCTCCTCTTCGATATTATACTTTGACTTGGATTTGATTCGGTGGCCACTTCTATATTTTGATTTTGGGGAGTTAGTCTGAGGTGGGCGGTAACTGCGGCTACGCGTTTCCACCAGCCTGGATAGCAATTGGTATATCTACCCTGGCATTGCCTAGTTGTGCCGTGTCACCTACCATACCGAGCCTTTACTACGAGTTTCTATTTGTGTCGTACCTATGGAGTATCCTCTGGTAGCTTCCCGATCAGGAGGTATTACGGTACTGTATAGACTATTGGCATTATTTGTGTTAAGGGGAATATTGGGTCACTCCTTAACGCTATTAAAAAGTAAGTTTATTTTATAAATAGACACTATTGTAATAGCGCAATATACTACATAGTAAATAGTTTAACGGATCCTTAGGAGATGTAAATCCCGAACATCTCTTGAGTTACTGTACTCATATTTATTTCTGTTTATTTAACTCACATAAGATATTCTAGTCTGACTCGGGTGTTTTTGTCTTTTCAAATTCGCTCGGGTCAGTCCGAGCGTTTCAGGATAGCAGATTTTAGCTTTGGAGGACGAAGACGAAGAATCAGTATTATTTTATATATAGTATTACACCACACTCTTTCTATTCCGCTGCATTGCTTGTATTGGTATGTGTAACTCTGATATTTATTGTAAAAGAAGAATCAAGCTTTTGTAAACTGTTTATGAACTGTATATTTGTTATTATATTTTATCCTTCCGCTGTGAGATTCTATTTTGTTTTATTTCTTCTCTGTTTTTCTTATTTACCCCATAACAAATCCGCCCTTTCGTATGGTTTGAATCGGCATGTGTGTCGGTTTAAAGTATGCGAAAAGGCGGGATGTTGCAAATTACAAGAAAAAGTGTCTTGAAGCTGCCAAGGAAGGAAAAGGAAAGATTTTTACTTTGGAACCATCACCCTCTAAAGCAACTGCTGCTGAAAAAGGGAAGATTGTGATGGAAGGTATGCTTTTGATTCAGAGTATACCAGTTAGGGTACTTTTTGATACCGAAGCATCGTATTCATTTATATCACATAATTTGGTTGATAGGTTATGTATAGAACCCACATACCTTGTTACTTTCATAAGGGTTGCGAATCCAATAGGACGGTATGCAACTCTTAGAGATGAGATGTGACCAGTTAGAACTTGATTTATAAGGTCATAAGTTTGCATGCAGTCTGCGTGTCTTTGATTTCGTAGATTTAGGGATCATTTTGGGTATGGATTTGTTGTGTAAGTATGAGGCTAGGATATTTTGCCAAGATAGGGAGACATCATTGAGACGGCCAGATAGTCAGAACCGAATCATTTACTCAGTCGAAAATTCCAGCAAGAGTGTTTATGCTTTGTTCAGTGCCATGGAGGTTAGAGAAGACCTTAGTCAGGTTCGTGTGGCTAGAGAATTTGCAGATGTTTTTGAGCCGGTTATTGAATTACCTTCGAAATGAGTTGTTGAGTTTTGGATAGACCTTGTGCTAGGAGCTGAACCTGTCAATAGACCACCTAGCAGGATGACACCAACAGAGATGAAGGAATTGAAGGTGCGGCTAGTGGATCTAGAAGGAAGGAATTTTATCATACCAAGCAGTTCGCCTTGGGGAGTAGCTGTGGTTTTTGTGAAGAAACTAGATGGGTCGTTAAGAATATGCATTGACTATCGTATGTTAAACGAAAGGACGATCAACTTTGCGAAGGATAGATGATCTGTTTGATCATTTGAGTGGAGCCAGAGTATTTTCCCAGTTAGATTTGGCGATGGTTTTACATCAGTTGAGAGTGGCGAAGGATAGCTTTCCTTTGATGACATATCGAACTAGGTATGGTTAGTATGAGTGGTTGGTGATGCCATTTGGATTGACCAATGCACCTGCTTTCTTCATTGATTTGATGAATCGGATTTTCCGAGAGCAGTTGGATAGGTTCCTATTGGTATTTACAGATGACATTTTGGTGTACTCCAAAGATGAAAGAGAGCATGAGATTCATTTTAGTGTGGTGTTGGAGACGTTGAGGCAGAATCAGCTAAAGGCAAAATTTTCCAAGTGTCAATTCTGAGAGAAAGAGGTAAAGTTTCTTGGTCATGTAGTTTCAGAGGAGGGATTGGCAGTCGATCCAGTTAAGATTAAAGCTGTCAAGAATTGGAAGAGGCCAGAGATAGTAACCGAGATCAGGATTTTGCTTGGACTTGCAGGCTATTACCGAAGATTCATCAAGGTCTTCTCGTAGATAGCAGCACCTTTGACGAAGTTGACCAGAAAAGATGTGAATTTCTTTGGTCCGACAAATGCGAGGAAGCATTCCTTAAGTTAAAGCATTTGTTGACCAATGCTCCAGTGTTAGTTGTTCCTGATGGTAACCAATGGTTGGTAGTATACACATGTTGTATCGGATTGGGAGCAGTATTAATTTAAAAGGGAAAAGTTAATGCTTATGCATCTAGGCAGCTTAGACCACATGAAGTGGATATCCTACTTATAACTTGGAGTTAACTGCAGTGATATTTGCTTTGAAAATATGGAGACATTATATTTTGGGAGAAAAATTTGAGTTGCATATCGATCATAAGTCATTAAAGTATTTATTCTCTCAGAAGGAGTAGAATATGAGGCAGCAGAGATGGCTGGAGTTTTTGGTTGCTTATGATTTCAATATAGTGTATACTCCTAGGAAAGGAAATAAGGCAGTAGATGCTCTCAGCAAAACACCAAAATATGGTATTAATGATGTTGGCAGAGTGGAAGGATCTAGAAGTTTTAGCCAGTTGTGGTGTGCATTTGAGATCTACTGCTAGTTAGGGTACTGCCATATTATATTGCTTAGAAGTTCGACCAGTGCTGATTAAGAAGATTGCTTCTAAGCAGAGAGAAGATCTATTTCTAGCCGAAAGGATTAGAAGGCTTGAGGTCGTATCAGAGATTGATGACCTAAATAATTTTAGTTTTGACCAAAGAGGATGGTTGAGAAAGAAGAGACGATTATGCGTTTCGAATGTAGAGAACTTAAGAAGAGAAGTTCTCTAAGAATGTCATCGATCGAAGTTTACGATTCATCCTAAAGGGATTAAGATGTATCAAGACATGAAGAGAAGCTTCTATTGGGAAGGCATGAAGAGGGATGTTGGCTTATGGGTTTGGCAGTGTGTTAACTGTCAACAAGTGAAGGCCGAACATCAAAAGCCAAGTGAGTTACTTCAGCCTTTAGAAATTTCAGTCTGGAAATGGGGTTCGATATCGATGGACTTTATAGATGGGTTGCTGAGGTTAAGGAGAGGAAATGAGAGTATATGGGTTTTGTGGACAGGTTGACTAAGAGTGCTCATTTCATTCCAGTAAAGTCAAGCAAGACGACACATGTTTTGGCTAAGTTATTCTTGAAGAGCATAGTTAGGCTTCATGGAATTCCTAGAAGCATAGTCAGTGACAGAGATGCATTGTTTACTAGCGAATTTTGGAGGATTCTACAAGAGGTATTAAGTACCAAGCTCAAGATTAGTATAACATATCGCCCATAGATGGATGGGCTGACAAAGAGGGTCAATAAAGTACTCGAGGATTTATTGCAAGCTTGTGTATTGGACTTTGGTGGATCGTAGGAAGATCACCTGCATCAGATTGAGTTTTCCTATAATAATAGTTAACAGACTAGTATAGAAATTGCGCCTTTTGAATCTTTGTATGGAAGGCTATGAAAATCTCCAGCATGTTGGTTGGAGACAGAAGACGGATTGGTCTTAGGTCCAGATTTAGTTAGGTAGGCGTTAGAAAAGATTGAGTTAATCTGAGGGCGGATGAAGGTAGTCAGTCCAGGCAGAAGAGTTAAGCAGATAAGAGGCATAAAGAACTAAAGTTCTCAGTGAGATATAGGGTTTTCATTAAAGTATCACCGATGAAGGGTGTGGTACGATTTGGAAAGTCAGGAAAGTTGACCCCAAGATATGTTGGTCCATTTCAGATTATGGAAAGGATTGGAAAGCTTTCATACAAAGTAGAGTTGCCGAGCAGTTTGGCATGGATCCATAATATATTCCACGTGTCTCATTTTTGCAAGTTCATGCATGATCCACAGGCTATTATTCCTCATACAGAGTTAGAGGACTGGGTAGTAGAGCCTGATTTGACTTTTGTTAGACAACCTGTTTGAGTTGTAGCGAGAGATGAGAGGAGATTGAGGACCAAGATAGTAAAGTTGATGAAAGTTATATGGAACGACAACGAGAAAGACTGTACTTAGGAAATAGAGGACAGGATTAGGGATACTTATCCTAGGCTATTATGAGGATATGCTCTATATTTAATTTATATAGACGTATAGGCTGGTAGGATATACTAACATTTGTTTGCATGATAGTTACACTTGATTGTAGTCCTTAATGAATTTAGAGGATGAAATTATTTCAGGAGGGGAGCCTGTAACACCCCCAATTTTTGTTTAATATCATTCAGAACATTTAATTGGATAAATTAAATAGAATAATGTAGATAAGGGGATTAAGGTTGATTAATGAATTAAGTGGTCATGCTTATATAAAAAAAATGAACATATAAATGGTTTAGTATTAAACAATTGAACATAAGGGTATAGGGTAAACAACCCACATTCCCCCTTATGCCTTTTCATTAGGCCATACACATTCATTTTTATCTCAAACAAAATAGTAAACATAAGAAGAAGAGGCCGGCCCTTAGGAAAAGAAGAGAAAATCAAAGTAAAGCTTAGGATTAAGCTAGAAGGAATCAATCTTAATCAACCTTAAATTTCCTTATCCGATCTAAGGTGAATAATATTTTTTACATCTCTATTTTGGTTTTATAATCATATGGTTTAGATTTAAGAACAAATCTATTTTTATGATATATTAAATGATGATATGCTTGAGCTATGATTTATATGGTTTAAACAAGGATTGTTTAAAGGTGTTATACATGTTTTTTAGTGTAAAACCGAGATTTAATGATTTTGATGTGCCATGGGAAAATTATATGTTATGGAAAACATTATTTTGAAGTTGGGTTTCAATTTTCATAATTTTCCAAAACAAGGAGAATTAGTTATGAATTTTCAAAGAAAAATATGGTTATTTGGGTTTATAAAATTTATTTTGGAAATTATATTAAGAATTTGAGTTTGGAATTTTTATATGTTAGAGAACATGTTGAAAGTGAATTTCTGGAATTTTTGGGGATTTCATCTAAGTGATTTAGTATGGAAATTAAATTATTTCAAAAGGAGGAAGTAACAATTTAATTGTTTTGATAAATAGGAAGAGCTTATTTGTTAAAAAGTTAATCTGATTTTAGATCTAAGAAAATATGGCAAAATTTTCCAAATTAGTTAAATTTTTTTAAAGCCAATCAAATGTTTGGAAGTAGGTAAGTTTGTTACAAAAAGGTTACTTTACTTGGAAAATTAGCTTTTGCCCAGAAAAAGGTGGTTCCGCCTTCTTTGGCAAACCTTCCGACTTAGACCTTTCGATTAAGACCTTTCGACTTCATTGACCAACAAGGTCGAAAGCAATGCACATGATATCATTCAGGTGGTATGCAGTGAATTGGACCAAGTCGAAAGGTAAGGTGTCGAAGGGCTGCTTTCGAAGGGTCGCTTTCGAAGGAGATGGTCAGTTAGTTTACTTTGATTTGAAAAAGAAAATCACTTTCCTGTTATAAAGATCTTTCGACAAGGCGAAAGCTATGCTTGCTTTCGACAAGGTTGAAATCTATGATTTCGAAAGGTTTCAAAGAGACTTTTGAAAGAGAGCTGTCGCCTTTATTTTGTTCAAAGCTTCCTAAGGGTTCAAAAGCAAGAGCTTTCGATGTTGTCGAACGGTTTAATTGTTTATAAAAATACAAGTCGCTTCCCAAACCTTTCGATGGGGTCAAAAGCAGGAGCATTCAAAAGAGATACTTTCACCTATTTTCACTATGACCCAAAGTAATATATTTAAGTGCAAACCTAATGCTTTCGAAAGGTTTGACCATTAATGGTTTCATAAGGTTTGATTTTCAATGGTTTCGAAAGTTTTGACGATCAATGGTCTCGGAAGGTTTGATTTTCAATGATTTCGAAAGGTTTGATCTTCAATGCTTTCGAAAGGGATACTTTCAAGTGGTTTTAAAGCTATGCTTCCACCCTTATATAATAATACTTTAACATGGTCAAAAGGTTTTATAGGGGTTTTTTAAAGTATTATAAAGGCTAGATCCTATTGTTTTAAAATTTATGGTTTATGCTTTCGAAGGGGTCGAAAGCAAACCTTTCGAAAGGGCCTAAAGATTGCTTTCGATAAGGTCGAAAGCAAAGCTTTCGAAGGGGTTAGATAAATTTTTCTTTTAAATTTATAAGATGGTTGTTTAACCTTGGGGATTCCAAGGTGGGCTTAATGAGTTTAACACAATAGTTGGGGATATCAACCTCAATATGTTTTGACAATCATTGGGGAATACCAATGTAAGTTATAAAAGAATATAACCTCAATTAGGGATACTAATAGAAATAGGTTAATCATGTGGATATCATGAGATAATTAGATTCATGTGGATAGCATGAGTTAAGTGGTCAGGGGATGGGTTCATAGTTATCCTAGGAAAACTTTGAGATGTTTGATGGGTAGTCAAGATCAAGTTGGAGATGGATAGTCTCCATATGATTGAAGAAGGGTTTATAGTTATCCTAGAAAAACTATGGGATGGTTGATGGATAGTCAACATCATGTTGGGGACAGATAGTCTCCATATGGTTAGTGATGGGTTTATAGTCATTCTAGGAAAACTATGAGATGTGAGATGGATAGTCTACATCAGCTTAAGAAAAATGAACATGGGATAGATAGTCCTTCCTTGAGGCAAATTAAAATCTAATAAGGGATGGGGAAATCCTAAATGGTTGCAAGTATGCATGTCATCATAATTAGTTTGAAATACTATGTTTTTAACCATTGTGGATGCAGGAGAACGTCGTATGGTTTTATAAAGGTTTTAGGATACTAGTAAGGGAAAAACTTGTTCCGCTAAGCGGCGTGGTCTCACTAGCTATCTAAAAGGATTGAGATGTTGGCTTATTTTTTATACTAGGGTTTATGTCCAACTCGAAGTTTTTGTTTTCCCCTTAAACTCTCAGGTGCTCAGCTAATTTGAGTAGTTTGAGAGTTAAGATTCCTAGGTTCTCTTCTTTGATGAATAAAGCTTTCGAAGGTGTGCAGGAGGTAGATAGTTATTTAGAGTTTTCTTTTTCCGTTTTGTATTTGTTTGTAAAGGCGGATTTATTAGCCTCACTATATACTCTGATCAACCATGGGGGAATCTTCATATGTCGCTCTTGACATATTGTAATAATTATATTTTACTGAATGTGGTTAACGTATTTTGGGATTATGTAATGAACATGAAATGTTTTAATCCGAATGTGGAAATATGTCTTTGAATTATTGAAATTTTCCCATATTCTTATGATCTATGATCAATGAATCTAGCATTGCCGTATTTGGTCGCCAAAGATTAGTAACTTTGGATGACTACAACTTCCATAGCAGTTAGTTTTGGACCTCCAAGTAGGGGGTTGTTACATTTAGTCTTTGCAGCAGTAGACATTGATGAAAAGCAGGCTCACACCATGAACACTCCCAAAGCAGACGAAGCCGGGATCGCAGATCAAGTCATCGTAGAAGGTATCAAAAAAGCCCCTCGCCTCGATGGGAGAGGTCAGCCCAACTCCGCTCGTCTGCCGAATGGGAAGATTGCATAGCGCGGCTTATAAGGGAATGTGTTTGTCGTAAGCAAAAAAGCGTGGAATTGGCACAAGAGTTGGCAGCGCATTTTCTATGGAGATAGAGAATGCCTAGAATCCAAGGAACTTTCGAATGCATACTATAGATTTTTATCAAGGTTTGACTAACCCCATAGTATATCCATAATGATACACGCAGCATATGCTAATGAGTGGTAGGGACGGAGGAAGTTATATATAAGTGCTTCCCCTATTCTTATCAAATTTAGCGATTGTGTGGTTTTGCTATCTTCCCCCGGCACGATCCACTCGTGGTAAATGCTGAAGGGAAAATTTATCAGTCAATTCTGGGTCTAAATAGAACAAGCCAAGGACTATATTCTTTGTCTGGTATAAAACAATGGAAGGATGAGACTCTATGGCAATATTTGACTTGCTTCAACGCTGCAACTGCCAATTTTCATAATGCTGATGAACGATTAACTCTAATGGCATTATGTGGACATATGCATCCTGACTGAAGATGGCACAGAGATTGACTATGGAGAAACTGGCCATACTTCAATATTTCTTTTATGAAGCTACAAAATACATGTGTTTGGAGGAAGCCGCATCGGGGAGGTAGACTGATACAATCGCCAAACCATCAGGAGCTTCTAATAGTGTGAATGCTATGGTCAAGAATGGTGAAATTCATAATACGAAGAAAACAACAATAACCCAAGCAATTCTGGAAATAGGTTTGAGATCTATACGGACTTGATGATACCATAAAGAACATCTACCTGGCATGCAGGCGGAGCTCAAGTACAACTGGCCCGCTCCAAAAAAAGAGACTGAAGCTAAAAAGAATACTGGGAAGTATTGTAAATTCCAAATAAATACTGGGAAGTATTGTAAATTCCACAAATCTTATGGGCATAACACCAACGAATGTACCATTCATGGCATATAATTGAAGAACTTATCAGGATGAGGAAGCTAAAACGGTACATTAAGAGCCCAAAGGCTCTTCCTGCTCCTAAGAAGTAAGCCCGGAGACAGCCCCTGCCAAAACAGAGGTGAAGGGTCCAGTGCCAACTGCAAGAAAGATGGGAGACTAGTAACCGACACCAAAATAGAGGGACCGCATGTGGAAGACAAAAGTTGTGCCGAAATGGAAAGGTGCATAAAGTCTTTAAAGAATAAAGAGGCTTGTGTATGCACTATAGGCGAGGAATAGAGAGCTAAGACTCCATATCAGGAGCAGGAGACAATAAATTTTGATGATAATGAATTGTGAGGAAAGCAATCTTACATACGGATCCATTGGTAATTTCAGCAATTCTTGGCCCGGGGAAGGTGCATTGAATTTGGGTAGATAATGGAATTTCAGCCAAGATTCTGTTTAATGATGCGTTCGATAAGATGGGATTGTCCATGGAAGATGTCATACCCTACAACCAGCAGCTACATGGTTTTACATGAGAGAGCACTATTCCCTTAGGGAGGTTGGATTTGTTTTTTGAGATAGGAAACCATCCCCAATCAGCCATATGAAAGAAAACTTTCGTATTAGTGGATGGATTCTCGGCTTACAACACCTTCTTAGAGAGTCCAGCCTTATCAGACATTCGTGTAGTAGTGGATCCATGGTGCTTAACCATGAAATTCCCAACAACCAATGAGATTGGAGTAGTGTAAGGAAACCAAGACATAGCCATGGAATGCTATGTTGTAGAGCTTGGCGAAAAACAACAATGGGAGAAAGGGAAGGGTGTAGAAGTCGCATTCTTCACCAAGAACTCGCTCGCATAGTAATTAAAGGTGGGCCACCCTCTCGGATTGATTAGCGATCCTCATAATTAGCTAGACCTGAGGGATGGAGGAGAAGGGGCTACAACCGAGCCTGGAGTGGCGATGGAGTTTGTGGAAGCTAATGATAACGATATTACAAAACTTATGAAAATCAAATCTAGTTTGGAACGGGATCTTAAGATACAACAGTTCGAGTTTCTACGGGACAACCAAGACTTGTTATCCTGGTCATAAGTGGACATGTACGGAATCTTTCCTATGATTACTTGTCATGCTTTGAATATTGACCCGTAGAAGCCTCCAACGAAACAAAATAAAAGGAGCATAAGCCCGGAGCAGTCCGCAAAGCTAAATGAGGAAGTTAAAACCTTGCTACCCAATGGCTTTATCCGAGAACCGTTGTACCTAGAATGCATTGCAAACCCGGTTCTCGTTAAGAAATCAAATGGAAAATGACAAACATGCATCAGCTTCTCTAACTTGAATGATGCATGTCCTAAAGACTATTTCCAGCCCCCAATGATTAATTGGTTAGTAGAGGGAACTATTGGGCATGAGCTTATATTCTTTATTGATGCTTATTCCGGGTATAACCAAATCGCAGTGCATGTCCCAAATCAAGAGCACACCAGTTTTATCACCGACCTGGGACGCTATTGCTACAAGTTCATGCCATTTAGACTCAAAAGTGTAGACGCGACGTACCAATGCTTGGTAAACAAGATGTTAGCTAACAGATTAGAAAAACCATGGAGGTATTCATCGAGGATATATTGGTGAAGTCAAAAAAAGATGCAGACCACATCTTACACTTAGAAGAAATGTTTCAAGTTTCGCAAAAATATGGAATGGAGCTAAATCTGCTAAAATGCCCTTTTAGGGCAGATTCTAGAAATTATTAAGATTTATCGTGCATGCTAGGAGAATCGTGGCTAACCCGGAGGACATCCAAGATTTGAGGGAAGTCAAAATCCCTAAAACTCAGAAGGAGACGTAAAGTTTAGACAAGAAGGTAGTAGCTTTGAGCAGGTACAAATCGAAATCCACAAACAAGTGTGTCCCATTAATCGAAGCACCTAAAAAAGAGAAGGGAAAATTCGTATGGACAGACGATTGCCTGGCCGCATTCTAAAACTTATTAGAACACTTGCAGAAACCACCGGTTCTCTCTACAGTAGTTGAGGGGGAAGATCTTTACCTATACTTAGTAGTGTTGCTCAACGCCTTGAGCATAGCATTGGTAAAAGAAGAAGAATGGGTGCAACGTCCAGTATACTACATGAGCAAGCGTTTCACCGGGTCGAAGTCAAGATATCCTAAGCTGAAGAAGTTGGCGTATTGTCTATTAATCGCATCTCGAAAACTAAGGTGCTATTTCCAATCACACCTCGTTCGAGTACTTATAGATCAGCCCCCGAGGCAAGTTTTGCACAGACTTGATACTTCAAGAAGGCTTACCAAATGGAGTATAGAGTTAAGCCAGTCTAAGATAACCTATCATCCATGAACTGCAATCAAGGGCAAGTGCGGGTAGACATTATCACTAAATTTATCATTCGTGATGATGAAGTAAAACCCCAGGAGGAAGGAGCTCTTAAATGGTGGATTTATGTTGATGGAGCTTCGAATGATCATGATTTTGCTGTAGGAGTAGTGTCGTTAACACCCAAAGGAAGGAAGCTAAGTTACGTGTTACGGCTTGAATTTAAGTCAATAAACAATGTAGCGGAATATGAAGGTTTAATAATGTGGTTAAAGATTGCAAAGGAGCTGGGAATCAGGTCGTTATGCGAGAACAATGATTCACAGTTGATAATGAATTAAGTAATTGGAGAATTCCATGCAAAGGGAGAGCGCTTGAAGTCAGATCTGGAGAAGGTGAAGTTCTTATGTGTGATCGGGCACATTCCCTAAGAGGAGAATCAAGATGTGGATGCGTTAGTCAAGTTAGCAAGTTTAGGAGTAGGGCCACTGTAGGGTCAGTACCAATTACGACCCTACGTAGTCCCAACTTTGAGGAGGTGAACGTGATTGCAACTATCAATGGCAAAGAGACCTGGATGACACAATTAATAAGTTATCTAAGTGAAGGAGTATTACCAGACAATAGGAACGAAGCTAAGAAGGTCCCTATGTAAGGCGACTTGCTTTGTCATTTAGAATGGAGTGTCATATCGAAGGGGGTTTTCTAATCCAATTTTAGGTGCATCGCTAGAAGGGAGCTGTGGAGATGTTGGAAAACAAACATTAAGGGAGTTGTAGAGAGCATACTAGGTAGCCGACCCTGGCAAAGAAAGTGTTGCGATATGGATACATCCTGCCAATATTGAACCATGATGTGATGGAGTATGTAAGGAAGTGTGACCAGTGCTAGCGGTTTGCAAAGATTCCCAGGTTTCCTTCGATTGAGTTGACTCAAAAGGTCATTCCTTGGCCCTTCGCGGCCTAGGGGATAAATTTGATTTGAAAACTTTGAATTGCGCGTGGTGAAGGTAAATATGCTATAGTGGCGATTGACCACTTTTCTAAGTGGGTGGAAGCTGAGACCCTTACTAAGATGTCAATGGCTAAGGTCATAAATTTTTTAATTAGGAATGTGATGTGCATGTATGGGGTTCCTCTTCAGATCATCTCAGAAAACGGACTATAGTTTGACAGTAAGGAATTTTTCGATTTCTGCCAACGGCATGGAATAAAAAAAAGCTTCTCGGCAGTGGCGTACCTACAAGCTAATGGGCAGGTCGAGATAGTTAATAAAATTTTAAGGACGCTCATTAATAAGCGGTTGGAAAAGGCAAAGCGAGCATGGGTAGGGCACACTCCTTTCTCATTGGCCTATGGGTCGGAGGTGATGTTTCCAATGGAAATGGTAGTGCCATCAAACAGAAGGCTTCATTATGATCCAGTTGCGAATGAAGAGCTACTAAACATGTAACTCGACTTAGTTGACATGAGGAGCTAGGCAACCTCGTTAAACACTGAAGCACATAAGCGAAGGATTGATGCATATTTCAACCCTAAAGTCAAACATCACCCATTTAAAGAAGGGAACTTGGTTCTGAAATGAATATTCCCTCGGTCGGAGGCACTTGATCTAATGTGAGAAGGGCCGCATGGCATTCACAAGGTCTTAGGAAATGGAGCTTTCATCCTTAGCACAGTAGATTGAGCTATATTCAAAAAGGCTTGGTATATGCACCATCTTCATCGTTATTTTACTCGAACTTTTACTATATTTCTAGTATTGCAACTTTGTATTTCAAACAACTGTAAAATGGACTCTAACAGAGTGTATTTTCCTTAACATTTTACCGTATCAGGTGACTAATGGGAAATGTAACCTAGTATCAAAACTTGAACGTGTCAAAATAACAAAAACTCCACAAGAGAATACCGCTTAGGTCATAAGAGCCATCTTGGGGGTAAGGCCGCACTGCCCAGCACCATCCCCCAAACTTCTCATTGATAGCGGGGGACCAGAGTGATCCCTATTCGGGTGTCCAAAGCTGATGATCGGCTTAATCTTTTCGCTGATAGTAGTGGGTCAGAGTGATCCCTATTCAAGTGTCTACATATAATGACCGGCTCAATCTTTCCGCTGACAGTGGTGGACCAGAGAGTTCCCTATTTGGGTATCCACAATTGACAATCAGCTGAAATTCTTTGCCAGTGGTGGGGGATAAAGTGATCCCTGTTTGGGTGTCCATGGCTGAATATCGACTCTATCTTTTCGCTTGCAGTGGTCGACTAGAGTGATCCCTATTCGGCTGTCCAAAGATGACGATCAGTTTAATCTTTTCGCTGGCAGTGGCGGACCAGAGTGATCCTTATTTAGGTCTCTACAGCTGATGGTCGATCGAAATTCTTCATCAACAATGGTGGACCAGAGTGATCCCTAATCGGGTATCCATAACTGACGATTGGATTAATCTTTTTGTCGACAGTGGTGTACTAAAGTGACCCCTATTTGGTTGTCCACAACTAATGTTAGCTTAATTTGTTCGCTGGTATTGGTGAAATTTGATCTCTATTCAGGTGTCCACATCTGACGATTGACTCATAATTTCCCCATCAACTACAGTAAGCCAAAGGTACCCTACTCTGGCATTCACTATTGTTGATAGCTTCAAACCCATAAAGGGTCAAGGGGAACCTGACTTATAGGCAGTCAGGACATAATGGCCGCCTAGCTGGTTCTCCTTGGCGGACAGTTGAGACTGATGATGGCAAACAACGATTGTTAGTTCAAACTTACGTAAGGAGTGCATCCATTGCATGGTAACCAAAAAATGGAAATAAAATAAAATAGATTCCACAGGAATAAGAGAAAATACGAGTCATATATATAAACCATAACTATCATGCATCCAGATGTTTATAAGCCAAAAATCATGAGTGCGATAGAAAAAATATGAACATAACAGTTTACCTTCAATAAAAGAAACGCAAATAGAATATGGGTACAACTCTCACTTTGGCTTGGATTTGGAAACGGTTTGCTTTTTGTGATGTTTATGCCCTTTTTGCCCACTTTTCTTCTTTTCCTCCTCTTGTTTAGCAGTGGAGGCGCCAACATCGATTTCCACCCACTTCTTCTTCATTTGTTCCAACTCCTTCACGGCCTCAAACTTGACTCTGGCCATATCCGCATGGAAGTTCAACAGAACTTGACTTTTAAGAGCCTCATCCCATTAACGTCCTTGGTAGACTCCGTAGCACCCAAAATTTAAATATCAGCTTCATCCCTGAGAGCAGCGATTATCTCATCCTGCATTACACAAGATGAAGGATCGAAGAGGCTTGAGGGCATAGTGCTTGATGGAAAAATGTCAGAAGAAGTCATAGCCCTGGCAAGGTCAGTCACGGATCCGCTACCTATAAGGAAGTGAGGAGAACCATCAAATATTGGTCGACACAAATGATCTCGAATATATTGAGCGGTGGCCTATGGGTTGTAAAGATAAATCCTACCACCCTAATGGAAATCGAAGCATCACCGAAGGGTTGGATATGAGCTAGGTGAGGAGATACTTCTAGAGGCTAGTTCTTAGTAGATGGATTTGAAGAAACATACAAGATAGTTAGTGGAAAGGGCATAAATAGTCGGTTTTGGAATCTGACCTTGCTCCAACGTTTCAGTGGTTGATCCACCTTTATTCCCTTTCTCTGCTTCTTCCTTCTATGCCTTCTCAGCTTTATCCAATTTAACGGTACCCGAGCAGACAAGTTCCATTTCATCCGCTGAGAAGCAAGCATCAATGTTCTCAAGGCCGAAAGGCGGGCTTCCTTGCTCATTAGTAGCCTTTGCTTCTCTGATTTGCTACTTGTAGATAGAAACCATGAATTCCTAGTAACCGTCCATCTAAGCCAAACTCTTCTTTGTCAATAGTTTGTAATAGATATCTTCTAGGAGGGATCCTACTTGATTTAATTGGCTATTTGCTTCGTCGCATTCCTCTTTTAGCTTCTCGGTCTGGAAGTTTAAGCAGCTTTGCCCATGGTCAAGGCCTTGACTTTCGCTTGGAGAGAAATTCTCCCAACTCACTACTTTGCCACTTTTTCCTTCAGGTTGGTGATGCTCGGCTCCACTCTCTCAACAATCGCCTGGAGCTCATCCACCCTCTTAGTAAACTTGTCTTTGACATTCATATAATCATCGAAGAGCTGCATGGCCTTTTCTTTATAGTATTACTTGGAAGCCTTGATGTTGGCAGAATGATCTCGCTTTAGCTGCTCCAGTTCTTCCGCATGGGCATCCCTTAAGCCTCTCGATCTCGTCGGCCTACTTCTTAAACTCCTCGTTGTGGGATCTCTCCAATGCATCCACACCTTTCTTGTGGTCTAGGTCTTTCTCGTGCAGCTGCTTTCTTAAGTCAAAGATTGTAACACCTTATTTTTAATAACCTTATTTTAGGATATTTAATTAGCTAAATTAAAATAATGTGTTGATTAAGGGATTGAGATTTGATTTTAATTAAGGATTAGCCCTACCATTTAACCAATGAATTAAAACAAAAGTTTAAAATGAAGTAGAGGAGGGGTAAAATAGGAAAGAGACCATTCTTATACCCATAAAACTTGGTCGTGTATTTTTATAAACATTTACTTTCATTTTTTAAATTTTGAAAAGCTTAAGGCCGGCCACCATTAAAAATAGCAGGAGAAAGAAAGATAAAGGGGAAGCTTAATCATTATCAAATTCATTCAAATCTCACATCCTTAATCTCTAAAGCTAAGGTGAATAATGTTTACATCTCTTATTTGTTTTGTTTTTGATTTTAAGAGGAAATCTGAAACTATTTGCAATTTTTGCTATGTTTTTGAACGATGGAATGATATTATATACTTATTGACGATTTATGCATGTTCACATTGAATTTATCATATGTTTTAAGGGGAAAATCCTACTAAATGAAATCTAAATACCTTGTGAATTTTTATATAGACTAGAAATAATATTTTAGAAATGGGTTTCAATTTTTAGAATTTTCAGAATTTATGTGGGTTTTATATGAATTTTGTAGTAAAGAAAACCTTAATATGGGTTATAAATTATTTACAGTTAAATATTAAAAGGTTTGGGCATGAAATTTTTATATGTTGAAAAAAATATTAAAAGAGATTTTCTAGAATTTGTAGAATTTTCCTAAATGTTTTAATGTGTATATGAAATTATTTAAGGTATGTGACTTAAATGTTTTATGTATTTATGAAAGGAGAATGGGCTTTTTGTAAATAAATTCAAATTGTTAATTTTGGAAAGTCAGCGATACTTTTAGAAAAGAGAAACTTGCAACCAATCACAATTAGACAAACAAGGCAGGTTGGGTATAAAATAATAATTTAAAAGGACAAATAAACATGTTTTTCACTGCTTCAATGCTTTCGGCACCAGGTTCCGCCTCTCTACCTACACCTCCAGCACTATTGAAACCAATGCACGTGGTACCAAGGAACTAGTACGTAGTGAATTGGATGTAGGCGGAACGTATAGCGTCGAGACCAGGGGTTGAGGCATTACTTTGCTTTGAAAAGAAAATGCGCATGCTTGCTTTCGACTAAGTAGCTTTCAACTTGGTTAGCTTTCGACTAGGTTGAATGGATTTAAAGAAATGTTTCGATTAGGTTGTGCCATTGTTTTTAAATAATTGCTTTCGACTAGGTCAAAATCTTTAGCTACCGCACTTTACCTTTCGACCCAGAGGGTTCCGAAGGCATTATTTTGTTTTCTAAAATTGGCCACTTCTCCAATGCTTTTGAAGGGATGGTTTCGACACCATCACTTTTTTACATAGGAATGCTTTCAAAAGATAGGCTTTCAACTTAAATGGTTTTGATGACCTTTTTCTCTAATTAAAGTATAACCTAAATGGTTTCGAAAGAGATGATTTAAATGGTTTCAAAAGGTGTTTCCACTTGTTTTAAATAGAACCCAAGTTCTTTCGAAAGATTTCAGTTTATCAAGGTTTGAAGCTTTCGAAAGGTTTCAAAGGATAGTTTCGAAGGGGTGGTTCCCCAGTGGGTTCGAAGGAGTCGAAAGGGATGGTTTTATGGTTGTTTTGAAAGGAATCAAAGGAAAGGTTTTCCAAAGGTTTCGAGAGGCAATGTTTAAAGGTTTTAAGAGAAGGATGTCCAAGGTATTAAAGCTTTTGAAAGGAATGTTTTTAGTGATTTAGAAAGTGTTTTGTGAATAGTTTCGAAAGGTTGGTTTTGGCCTTGAGGCCTAGGTTAAATAAAGGGTTTTATTTGGTTTAGAAAGAGGTATTTTCAATGGTTTTGAATGGGGTACTTTCAATAGATTCAAAAGGGGGGACTTTCAAAGGTTTAAATGTTTTCATCAACTAAGATTTGGATAAAGTATATATATAATATGGCAAGGTGATTTTTTGTAAAGCATAGAGATTAGATATTTTCCATGTTTGGGTTTAATTTAAAG
Source organism: Allium cepa (assembly GCA_030765085.1). Classification (NCBI taxonomy): domain Eukaryota; kingdom Viridiplantae; phylum Streptophyta; class Magnoliopsida; order Asparagales; family Amaryllidaceae; genus Allium; species Allium cepa. Next base: position 51,515,338 of record CM060930.1, on the reverse strand, counting down.
GTTTTAAATCATTTTGAAAAGGCTTTCAAGAAAATTTTTGGAAGATTTCCCTAAGTAAAATGACTGAAATGTTAATACCAGATGGGATTGATATAGGTTCGCCCCCTATACATTAGCTATTAGCCCCCGCTAATTTTGTCCAAAATTCCAGTGTGTGAGGCTTTGTCACGGGTAAGACTAAAATTATGAATACACACAGAAAGGAATATATGTTTGTATATAGATAGGTTATTTCTGACCTTGCAAAACCATTAGGATCAGATGACCCTAGGAGATGATAAGTTAGGGATTGACCGTTCAGAAGGGATGTATTTAACAAATAGTTAAGGATAGACCATCCAGAAGAGAAGTGCCTAACAGATATTAGATAAATTTTGATATATTGTCTGGTAGGCCCGAGTCAGCCAAAGGTTAACGGTTAGCCAAACAAAACTAAAGTGTTTGAATAGATAGTTCATTTATTACCTGATATGTATGTTTACATAATGATGCTATACAGATTTTAATTAGTTTTGTTTACAGGAAAAGATATGCAAAAGATATGCTTTAAAAGGATGTTATTTAGGGGAAACCCGTTCCGCTAAGCGGAATGATCTTACTTAACATAAAATATCCGAGATGTAATAGTATTATTCACACTAGGCTTTATACCAGACTCGAAATTTTTGATTCCCTTTAAACTCTCGGATGCTCAAAATTGATTTGAGTAGGCCGAGGGTTGAGGTTTTCAAGTTTTATAAATTACGGCGAATAAAGCTTCCGAAGATGAGCAAGTGGCTGACAGATAGCTAAATAGGAGTTACAGTTGTTTTGTTGATTCCTCTATATATATTAAGTCAAATATGACTATATTGACTCTGATCAACTAAGGAGGCATCGTCATATGTCGCTCTTGGCGTATTTTGTAATAGATATATTAGATTATTTTCTAGGAAATGTCAAGGGATTATGTAACTTGGATATGAATTATTTTTTGAAAAGTAATCTACAAAATGTTGTTTTTGAAATCTATGATTTTTTTCATATTCAAGTGCTTCTGATATTATAGATACCATTAGCATTACCGTATTTTGTCACCAGAAGTTAATATTATAGAAGACTGCAGCATCTATAGCGCTTAGTTTTTGGCCTCCAGATACGGGATGTTACAACTTGGTATCAGAGCATAGGTTTATGAAAAAAAATTAAACTAAAATTGGTTTTTACGACATAATCCTTAGGAATTAGAGTAAGATTGGGGTATGTGATAATGCTATAGTAACATACTTGTATTTGTTATTTATAACTATACACTTTATCTCTAGTCTCCTATCTTTGTTAGGTTATTTTTCTGTATCTCTTGATGTTTGAATACAAATATGGATGGTAGAGGAAGAAGAGTTAACCCAGGAGGGGAAGGCATCGATGGGAATGCTAGACCTAATATGAAGAGGACCCAAGGTAAAGCACAAGCAGAGAATGTGGGTGCTAGAATCCCGTAAGTTGGAATGGAAGCTGTGCAACAGTTTTTCGTAAATATGGTGCATGCGGGTATTTCTATAGGAGTAGTGGGAGAAGGAGTTCTGGAAGCTCCAGTTGTTAATGATTATGCTAAGATGAGTGGAGATTATACTACGCTTGGAAGAAAGCCATTTATTGGAACTGAGGACGCTATCGAGGTGGAAAATTGGTTGCTGCACTACGAGAGAATATTTGCAGATTTGGGGATTAATGATGAGAAAAATAGGAGGTTAGCGCCAAGATAGCTTCAGGGAGCAGCTTTATTTTGGTGGAATAGTGTGACTGTGGCAGTGGATGAGGGACTATGACATGGGCGGAGTTTAAAAGGAGGTTCCAGGAGAGGTTCATGTCGGTGATGGGACAATCTGTTTTGATCAGGAAGTTTGCTGAGCTAGAACAGAGAGAAATGACTATTTTGGAGTATGATAGTAGGTTTGAAGGGCTAGCCAAATATGGTTATGCTGCTGTGGAAACAGTGATGAAGAGGAATGAGAAGTTTCTTAGGGGATTGAAATCTGAGTTGGCCAGGGCTACTTTATCGCATATTAGAGATACATGTAATGTGGTTGTGGAGATGGCTTTAAGACACGAAGAGATGCTTGATTGTCAGGAGAATGGTAAGGTGAAGGAGGTCTAGGTTGGGCAAGGCCAGAAGAGGAAGTTCATTCACAAGAAGCGTGTTTAGAAGGGTGGAGCAGTTATGAAGGGGAAGTCCGAGATTGTCTGTTTTAAGTGCGATAAGAAGAGCCATTTTGCCAATGAGTGTCGTATTGGGAAGGCGAAAGAAGTGATTGGGAAGATGAACATCAGTTGCTTCAAATGCGATCAGATAGTCCACTATAAGAATCAATGCAAGGATCCCGCTAAGGGTGGAAAGGGCAAGGTAAATGCATTGGAGCCTGCTACTTCAAAGCCGACAGCTCAGGAGAAAGGAAAGGCAGTTTTGGGAGGTATGCTTCAGATCCAGGGTATGTTTGTTAGTGTCCTATTTGATATTGGTGCCTCTCATTCTTTTATATCTTGATGTTTGGTAGATAAGCTTAACCTAGAACCCACATATTTAGTTACTTCCTTATGGGTTACGAATCCAATAAGAGGGTATGCAACTCTAGGGTCGAGATGTGGCCAGTTAGAGTTTGACTTATTAGGTCATACTTTTGTTTGCAGTTTGCATATGTTTGATTTTATGGTTCGGAATTATTCTTGGGATGGAAAGGTTAATTGAGTACGATGCTAGGATATTTTTCCACAATAGGCAAATATCGATGAGGCACCCTGATTGTAGTGACAGTGTTGTTTATACTACATAGAGCCTTAGCAGTGAGGTGAATGCCTTTTTGGGTGTTGTGGAGTTGGAAGATGAGATGAATCGAGTTTTCATGGTTAGAGAATTTGTAGATGTTTTTAAGCCCGTAGTAGGATTGCCACTGAAACGAGCCATTAAGTTTCAAATAGATTTGGTTCTGGAAGTAGAATGTAATGACCCGCCCTTCTGACCGCCCCTAGTCGATAATTAAACCAACTTGAAACGTTCAAGATGACGGATTGTTATTTAGTTTATAGAGTTTAAACAGAATCATCCATAGAAACACAGAATAATTATATTTCTCATAAATGAATTTTTGTACATATATCAGAGTTTATACAATGCATTAAATTTATACAGCGGAATATTTCTCTAAGCACAAAAATCCCCAAAAAGCTAAAGTAAGTGTTTTTCCCCTCTCTCTAACTTCGCTGCCCGAAAATCTTCAAGCTGCAAAATACTCGGTCTGACCCGAGTATTACATTCAAAAGAAAATAATACATGGGTCAGTCTAATTCAAACTCAGTTGTTAGTGCATAGAGGCAATACTAATAACAATTAGACGACAGTCAAATATAAATTCACCTATCCGATCCTTTAACAAGAAATCAGATAACGGTAAATATAACACTTAACAGTGTTAAACAATGAATTAGTAGATTCAAATTATTAACGAAGATAGATGAAGGGATAATTAATAAAGATAATTTGAAAAAAAACATCAGAATTGCCTTAACGGCAATTAACAACAAAATCATCAAATTTAACCAAATCAAATTAAAACGTCAACTCGAGTAGGGCTGCAGTACACACACGCGTGCAATGCCCCGCCACTACAGAATATAGAATGCACAAAAGATCAACGGAAGTTCACAAACGAGCACAAGGTCAAACCCGAGTGTTTAAGCGGGATTCAACTCAAGTATACAAATCAATGTACAAGTCATAATACAACACTGCCCAGACCAAATACTATCAATATGGCCGAACAGAGACTCCGAGCATATCAGAAGATATGCACAGATATGAAACAAAAATGGCCAGACCAACCAATGTAGGAACATATATTATATATATATATATGCAACAAAACGGCAGGTCGAAATGCTCAGGAATGAATATAAAATGACCAAAGTCGAACTAACATAGCAGCAATATGCAAAAGCATACAGACAAGAATGCCTGAGTTGAGAAACAAAGTTCATAACCAAACTGCAATTGTCACAAAGGCACAAGGCCATCAACATTGAAATGGATCGAGCAAGTGCAACCATTAAAATATATTGATTTTTCAAAATAAAATATTTGAATTCAAACAACTGCAGTTCAAAGTATCGCCTGCAGTTCGAATTTAAAATGACCAGAAACAAAATCAGTGCCAAACCCAATTATTCTTCAAATTGTGTTTTCTCAAAATCCAATCAAATGCACTGCATCACGAATACAAGGTGCGGACACCAGTGGGACAAAATGTCGCAGACCATACATGAATCGAAAGCAACTACAAAGAGCAATATCAATTCGACATGCACATGAGCCACCAATTTTCTCAGAGCAATGTAAAGTACTCTGAATCAAATGCCATCAGATAAACCAGACTTAAGACAGTACAAATCCAATCATATATGCATACACACATACAAATATATGTATGCCTATATATATGCAGACTTGAACAAACAGGTGACAAATCATGGCCACCATTTAAAACAAATTGATGCAGCAATAATGATTCAAGTTCGAATATACAAATATAGCTCGCCAAATCAAAATGGACAGCAGCTACTACACAAATGCAAAAAGTCAAGCCACTTGACTCAACACAACTGCAACATAAGAAAACTGCAATCACCACGAGTATTCAAGGGTAGAACTGCAACAAAAATGCAGCCACCTCATGAATTCAAGGGCAAAGCAAATATACAACTACCATACTGTGTCAAGCAAATGCAACACAGTGACAAGCTCAAAGATCACTGCAACATGAATCTAGATATATCAATTTCAACTAGAAATACATATGAATATGAAGTAGGCAGTTTATTAACTAGCAAGTTGCACACGGCAGTGGACCAAAAATGCAGCAAGCTTCTGAAATAGTGCAGCAGTGCATATATATATAACAAGCATACTGTACAGATGTTTAAGTTTTTTTTTTAAATTTTTTTATGCCAGAATCGACAAGATGACCAAATTCAAAGTCGTTACTGTAACGACCAAAGGAAGGTCGAATGGTTCTGAATCGAAACCATATAAATCAAGGAAACCAACGAGTTCGAACTCGATGCCATGAAATCGAAAAAAAAAATCAAAATGCACAATTTGGAACGAATCAGGAACAAGTTCAAAAGCAACTACAGATGATCAAGCAACTCGAAAGACTTGATTCAAATGCAACTATAGTGAAACCAGAAACTACCACAACAAGAAAATACCCACTGGTTCAACAAACACCATAATCGATGCCATGAACAATATTAATTTTGAACCAAGATAACTGCAGTGAAATTTAGGTATGCCGAAGTCGAGAGGGACATAAGTAAAAAAATCAAATAAGTCAATCATGCTACTGGATGAACATACAAACAAAAATCACCAGCAAAACCAATACAGTAGCAAGTTCGAAACAAAAATCAAAGCACCAGTTTATCATAAACAAAGTCCAGAAAGCACCGAAGTCAAAGCAATGCAAATTCGTGGTGGCCAGAGCAAGTATAAATCGAACGGCGAGCAAAAATAAATCAACAAACTTAAACAATTAAAATGGTAGAACGAAATAGATGTGAGTAATAAAAATTACTCACCTTAGTCCTAATCGAAGCAGCCGCGAGCGAGGCGAAGAATCGATCGAGCAAATTGAAGCCGGCGCCTTCGATTTAACTAAGCCCTAGCTATCGAGATGAGGAAAGAAGAAGAATACTCGAGGCCGCCATTAAAAATTTGCATTTGATTTTCTTTTTTTTCTTAATGAAAAGGAGAGGGGTATCGTATTTTATGAGGAAGGGGGGAGGGGACACGAGTTCGTGGCTAAAGATATTGGCATTAAATGCCTTGGTACCCTATGTTTCATGTGCCATGCTTGTTGACTTCGGCCGGTATGAAGTTATTATGATAGATATGTTTGCATTTATTAGCTTAGCTTGTTTATACTTAAATATGTTTGTTATATTTTATTTATTTTTATTTTTGAATTCAATTTGTTTTCGACACAAATTTCAACGTGTTTAGGTGTCGTATGCTCACAAAACAATACCGATAAATACGAAATTTGAAAGCCGGTAATAATTCAATATTCCGGATCCAATGGAACTGGTTTCATCGAATTCTGAGACCGTGCATCGGAAGGCTATTTTTAAATTCAATTTGAACGATAAAATTTCAAAACTGAACAAATCACTTTCAAATTCAATTTCGAAGCTTCTATTATCTTCAATATTATCAACGTGAATTTTCTAAGCTTTTAAATTAATTTTAATCGGCTTAAAATTGAAGATTCAAATTTTTTCAACTTTCAATAGATTAAATTCTAAAATTTAGTCGCCAAATTCAATCTGATAATTTGAAATTCAAGTAAACCATCATTCAAATATTTAAAATTAATTAAATATTTTCAATTTAAATTGTTTAAAATTTAGGGTCGTTACAATCTTCCCCCTTAAAAGAATTTTGTCCCGAAATTATAAGTTAGGAAAAACGATTGTTAAAATCTCACCGATATTTATACCCTACACAATTTTACCAAGTTCGAAACTTATTAAAAACAAATATAGGATTCATTCCATTTGTTTTATCTCACTAGCTTTGTTCATTATCTTCTTTGTTCATTGATTTCTACAATCAAGATGTAAAAGTCTTTTACCAAAATTTTCGATTTACAAAACTCATATTTAAACTTGAAATTCTTCATGTTAGAGATTTGCATATTATATCTTTTCCAAAGTTGTGGACCTTCAAGACATTTTAAAGATCTTCTTCCTTAGTTCATTAGGGTGGAATTATGTAATTCTAATTTCATACTATTGTTTTGCTATCTAAAGTTTTGAAAATACTTACTAACTCGAAATTTAACAAGTCTATCGTCGTTCTTACAGACATTAGGCATACGCTGGCCAGGCGCAGGACTAAAAATCTCCAAGTACTAAATATACTTGCTTCAACTCCCAGTGAAAATACTTAAAAATCTTTTTAAAAGGGATATGGAAAGCACGTTCCCCCATGGATCACTGTTTACCCGGCGGTTACGCTACTATCCCGGTAGAATCGCTTGTAATCTGTAGATTTCACATCTCTTGAATTTCGCCATGGTTGTTGCCATATATATCAGTTCACCCGGCGGTTATGCTACTATCCCAGTAGAATCGCTTGTGACCGTAGGCATCTCGCCCCTCAAATTTCGCTTTGGCATCTAGATCGCAGTTGACACGGCGATTGCGCCACTATCCCAGTGGAATCGCTTGTAACTGTAGGCATCACGCCCCTCAAATTTCGCTAGCATACATCATCATCAATTCACATGATCCCATCACGATGATCCATCACGAGGGATTCTAATCCAAATGGATACTCCAACTTATGGAAATTCTACGTAGCTACGAATTTCAAATGGACACTCATACCGAGTTCCAACACCTTCACAAATTTTAAATGGAAGGTACTTTTCCATATCCTCATTTAGTAAAACATAATGTCATATACATATATTACTTCATTTCACATTTCGTACATATCATACCTATGTGAACTTACATAGGATTTTCATAATAATGACTTTCCAAACTGATGGTTTTCGAATTATTACATTCACATATATAAGTTCCGAAAACCACAATATCCCTTACCCATAACAATATAGAGGATTTCTAAATTTTCCATCTCATTACCGATTTAAATTTTTCCTCTAAATCGATTTGGAAATTTATGGTTATCTGAAACCCAATTCACATTCATAATCCAATTTATTATCGACTTCACATTCGATTTGGATTTCACGTTACATCGTCAATTCTCAACACATAATTGATGTCTATCGATATATAACCTCTGAGCTCGTATGTCTCAAAGAAGGGTGTATATAGCTAAGAGAATAAATTCTCCGCCACCATAGATATATATTTAATATAGATCAATTGCTATGTCATCAATTCACCATGTTAGACATACAATCCCAATCGACTATCCGAAATTCAAAGCTCAACTTATATTGTTTTTGGTGTCGAGGTTAAACTCAATTTAACTCAAGATTCAATCTTTTTGAAAAATTTCAAGTTGAACTAATTGTTCAAATTTTCCAAAAATATCTTTACAAGATATATATAATTTTCCACACTTAACCATTTGAAACAAATTTCAAATATTCACTTTTTAATTTATCTTTAAAAGATAGAATTTCAAACCTTTCATTTCATATTGGAAATTTTTCCATACTTATTTAATAATAAGTAATTCACAAATCCATTTATTTTTAACACTTGGAAAATATTCAATATACTTAAATCATAATCAAGTATATATTCCATTCTTTAAGGAAAGCGTTCTTTTAAACACATTTATTTGAGTCAAATTGAATGTTGCGTAAAACATTGTTACGACGACCCAAAATCACTAGTATAGGGATTCGAATTTAAGATAGATATATAAATCCCAATACTACATAAAACATTTCCTTTTGGAAACCATTTACTACAACAATAGTGTTATAGTCCACCATTTCCTTATTTCTCGAAAACGTCTATTTCGACAATGAATGTTGAAATCTATGGTTTCGATAGTTAATACATTTTAAAACATCTTTTGAAACAATTAACTTCATTCTTTTAAATTTCACTTCTCCAAATCATACCCGTTTATTCAATAATATATTCACTGTCCAAAATCGTGAATATACCTTATTTACCCAATTCAGTATTTCTACACATTTTATTTTAAAGGATTATCCACTGTCCAAAATCGTGGATATAACTCCTTTAGTAAGCTATAACAATTTACTTATCAAATTCCCACTTAACTTTTTCAACTTCGACTTAATTCATAGTTTGGATTCCGCATACTTTTCACAATATTGGTTTTAAACCGACTTCAAACTTTTCAATATTAAGTTTTTCACTTAACTTAATTCTATGATGTTCAAATTCAAATTCATCACTGAATCTATTAAACCTATTATGGATTATCATGTTGACAACTTCAAATTTGAAATCTAAATCCCATTTGAACTTTGCATTTGCTTTCTATTTCCAAATTAATCAACTAGTTCTTTAGTAAGCCATTCATCGACTTGGTTCCATTAGATTTATATCTCCACGTTAAGTATTTTAGGCATTAGCTTAAACTTGAAATATAAGCTTTACATCAAAACTAGTTTGAATCATACAGTTAAGTCAACAAATAAATTTCCTTCCCAAGGCGCTATTTTATTAAAATACTTCTTTCCGTACAAAACTATCCATAGCTTAATAATTTTAAAATACTTACATAGAAGATTTTGGATTACAAAAGATAGTATTACAAAATATATTGATTGCTTCAAATATACTGATTGGTTTAAGATTCAGAATTATTGAGGACTATCGGCTTCCTGTCCGGTAGTACGCATCTTTGCCAAACTTCCCTCTTCGGTTTACATTATTTCAAGTTGTATTAAAGGAGGATTAACACATTCAAAATCTACATGTCCCCAATTCCTACAGTTCCCGCAAAAATATGAGATGTTTCCATCCTTATCTATCATCCTTACACTTTTCGCTCTAGCTGATCGGGCTATAGCTTGCTTTTCATGTTGTCTTTCGGTGCAGTTTCTGGCTATATGTCCAGTCTGGCGACAATGGTAGCAGATTGTAAATCTGTCGACTGGTAAATTGAGTGCGCGCTTCTTCCTTTTCACTTCAGGGCAATGACTAAGAAAATGCACTTCCCCTTACATTTAAAACACACAATTTCAGGACGAGCGAACCGGTCATCCACATTCCTTTTCTCTCTCTTCTCTCGGCACATAACGGCATAATGCCCCTTTTTATGACATCGATAACAGATAACATTATCATAGGGACCAGGTGCTTGCCTTTCATTGATTTTCCTTTCGATTTCCGCACGTGCCACTGCTGCTTCTCTACGGGCAATTGCTCTTTGTTCACGGCGTGCTGGTTTTTGTGCTTCGGTTTTCGCCATTTTAATTAACAAGATATTTTCGAAGTTTCCTATTAAAATTTACAATCCCTATTAGCAAAGGTTGAATTATTCAATCATTTCCCCAAGACAATTTGCAAATTTACATTATCCTGATATATAGGATTATTATTCAACCAAACTTGAGATTCAACTCCGGATTTTATTTCAAACATTTGAAATATACATATATATACATACTTGCGTATTAAACTTTGCTTGAAACATAAAAACAAAATTTTATTTTATTTTATTATTTTCGAAAATATTTTGAAAAATTTCTTGAAATTTTTTCTTCTTTCTGTATATACTACTAGTATTGTTCTTCAAAACATTTGAAATCAATTTTCAAAAGGATTCAGAATCAAATTCCCAAGTTATAGTTCAATGATCCCCTTGGCTATAACTAAATTGACATGTCATTTTATTTCCCAATTATTACTTTGGAGATATTCAAAATATTTGATTTAAACCAATTCATTAATTCACTTAACTTATATTTTATTTTACATAAATCTCAGAAATTCGATAATGGTTTTCGAATGATCGAGACTCAAATCTAAGGAGACCTTATCGAAGAGAAACTATCGTAAACCTAAATTTAAAGAGGGGAATTTCCGAAAAAGATTTGAATTTTCAAAATACCTTTTATTTACAAAAAAACAATTTTATACTTCTTTAGATTTGAAAAACGTTTTTCTTTAAAGTGATCCTAGTAACTATTCATATTAAACATCATAAACTTAGCTTTGTATAAACCAAAGCTCTGATACCACTATTGTAATGACCCGCCCTTCTGACCGCCCCTAGTCGATAATTAAGCCAACTTGAAACGTTCAAAATGACTGATTGTTATTTAGTTTATAGAGTTTAAACAGAATCAGCCACAGAAACACAGAATAATTATATTTCTCATAAATGAATTTTTGTACATATATCAGAGTTTATACAATGCATTAAATTTATACAGCGGAATATTTCTCTAAGTACAAAAATCCCCAAAAAGCTAAAGTAAGCGTTTTCCCCCTCTCTCTCTAACTTCGCTGCCCGAAAATCTTCAAGCTGCAAAATACTCGGCCTGACCCGAGTATTACATTCAAAAGAAAATAATACACGGGTCAGTCTAATTCAAACTCAGTTATTAGTGCATAAAGGCAATAATAATAACAATTAGACGACAGTCAAATATAAATTCACCTATCCGATCCTTTAACAAGAAATCGGATAACGGTAAATATAACACTTAACAGTGTTAAATAATGAATTAGTAGATTCAAATTATTAACGAAGATAGATGAAGGGATAATTAATAAAGATAATTTGAAAAAAAACATCAGAATTGCCTAAACGACAATTAACAACAAAATCATCAAATTTAACCAAATCAAATTAAAACGTCAACTCGAGTAGGGCTGCAGTACACGCACGCGTGCACTGCCTCGCCACTACAGAATATAGAATGCACAAAAGATCAACGGAAGTTCACAAACGAGCACAAGGTCAAACCCGAGTGTTTAAGCGGGATTCAACTCAAGTATACAAATCAATGTACAAGTCACAATACAACACTGCCCAGACCAAATACTATCAATATGGCCGAACAGAGACTCCGCGCATATCAGAAGATATGCACAGATATGAAACAAAAATGGCCAGACCAACCAATGTAGGAACATATTATATATATAAGCAACAAAACGGAAGGTCGAAATGCTCAGGAATGAATATAAAATGACCAGAGTTGAACTAACATAGCAGCAATATGCTAAAGCATACAGACAAGAATGCCTGAGTTGAGAAACAAAGTTCATAACCAAACTGCAATTGCCACAAAGGCACAAGGCCATCAACATTGAAATGGATCGAGCAAGTGCAACCATTAAAATATATTGCTTTTTCAAAACAAAATATTTGAATTCAAACAACTGCAGTTCAAAGTATCGCCTGCAGTTCAAATTTAAAATGACCAGAAACAAAATCAGTGCCAAACCCAATTATTCTTCAAACTGTGTTTTCTCAAAATCCAATCAAATGCACTGCATCACGAATACAAGGTGCAGACACCAGTGGGACAAAATGTCGCAGATCATACATGAATCGAAAGCAACTACAAAGAGCAATATCAATTCGACATGCACATGAGCCACCAATTTTCTCAGAGCAATGTAAAGTACTCTGAATCAAATGCCCTCAGATAAACCAGACTTAAGACAGTACAAATCCAATCATATATGCATACACACATACAAATATATGTATGCCTATATATATGCAGACTTGAACAAACAGGTGACAAATCAAGGCCACCATTTAAAACAAATTGACGCAACAACAATGATTCAAGTTCGAATATACAAATATAGCTAGCCAAATCAAAATGGACAGCAGCTACTACACAAATGCAAGAAGGTCAAGCCACTTGACTCAACACAACTGCAACATAAGAAAACTGCAATCACCACGAGTATTCAAGGGCAGAACTGCAACAAAAATGCAGCCACCTCATGAATTCAAGGGCAAAGCAAATATACAACTACCATACTGGGTCAAGCAAATGCAACACAGTGATAAGCTCAAAGATCACTGCAACATGAATCTGGATATATCAATTTTAACTAGAAATGCATATGAATATGAAGTAGGCAGTTTATTAACTAGCGCAGTGGACCAAAAATGTAGCAAGCTTCTGAAATAGTGCAGCAGTGCATATATATATCACAAGCATACTGTACAAATGTTTAAGTTTTTTTTTTAATTTTTTTTAATGCCACAATCGACAAGATAACCAAATTCAAAGCCAAGTAGGAAATTCGTTACTGTAACGACCAAAGGAAGGTCGAATGGTTCTGAATCGAAACCATATAAATCAAGGAAACCAACGAGTTCGAACTCGATGCCATGAAATCAAAAAAAAATCGAAATGCACAATTTGGAACGAATCAGGAACAAGTTCAAAAGCAACTACAGATGATCAAGCAACTCGAAAGACTTGATTCAAATGCAACTATAGTGAAACCAGAAACTACCACAACAAGAAAATACCCACTGGTTCAACAAACACCATAATCGATGCCATGAACAATATTACTTTTGAACCAAGATAACTGCAGTGAAATTTAGGTATGCCGAAGTCGAGAGGGACATAAGTAAAAAAATCAAATAAGTCAATCATGCTACTGGATGAACATACAAACAAAAATCACCAGCAAAACCAATACAGTAGCAAGTTCGAAACAAAAATCAAAGCACCAGTTTATCATAAACAAAGTCCAGAAAGCACCGAAGTCAAAGCAATGCAAATTCGTGGTGACCAGGGCAAGTATAAATCGAACGGCGAGCATAAATAAATCAACAAACTTAAACAATTCAAACGGTAGAACGAATTAGATGTGAGTAATAAAAATTACTCACCTTAGTCCTAATCGAAGCAGCCGCGAGCGAGGCGAAGAATCGATCAAACAAATTGAAGCCGGCGCCTTCAATTTAACCAAGCCCTAGCTATTGAGATGAGGAACGAAGAAGAATACTTGAGGCCGCCATTAAAAATTTTCGTTTGATTTTTTTTTCTTAATGAAAAGGAGAGGGGTATCGTATTTTATAAGGAAGGGGGGAGGGGACACGAGTTCGTGGCTAAAGATATTGGCATTAAATGCCTTGGTACCCTATGTTTCATATGCCATGCTTGTTGACTTCGACCGGTACGAAGTTATGATGATAGATATGTTTGCATTTATTAGCTTGGCTTATTTATACTTAAATATGTTTATTATATTCTATTTATTTTTATTTTTATTTTTGAATTCAATTTGTTTTCGACACAAATTTCAACATGTTTAGGTGTCGTACGCTCACAAAACAACACCGCTAAATACAAAATTTAAAAGGCGGTAATAATTCAATATTCCGGATCCAATGGAATTAGTTTATCGAATTCCGAGAATGTTCCTTGGAAGGCTATTTTTAAATTCAATTTAAACGATAAAATTTCAAAACTGAACAAATCACTTTCAACTTCAATTTTGAAGCTTCTATTATCTTCAGTATTATCAACGTGAATTTTCTAAGTTTTAAATTATTTTTAATCAGCTTAAAATTGAAGATTCAAATTTTTATTCAACTTTCAATAGATTAAATTCTAAAATTTAATCGCCAAATTCATTCTGATAGTTTGAAATTCAAGTCAAACCATCATTCACATATTTAAAATTAATTAAATATTTTCAATTTAAATTGTTTAAAATTTAGGGTCGTTACACAGAACTAGTGAGTAGACTGCCAAGTAGGATGACCTCTACAGAGATGAGGGAGTTGAACGTGTTATCAGGCCGAGTAGTTCGCCTTGGGGTGCAGCCGCAGTGTTTGCTAAGAAGTTGTATGGATCTCGATTATCGTAAGTTGAATGAGAAGACTTTAAATAATCGATATCCATTGTCAAGGATTGACGATTTGTTCCATCAGTTGAGTGGAGCTAAGGTATTTTCTCATTTAGATTTGGTAACGGGTTTCCGTCAGCTCAGAGTAACATAGGATAGTATACCTTTGATGGCGTTTAGGACTAGATATGGATCATACGAATGGTTAGTTATGCCATTCGGACGAACTAATGCACCGACATTCTTTATGGATTTGATGAACCAAGTTTTTCGAGAGCACTTGGATAGGTTCATATTTGTTTTCATAGATGATATTCTAATATACTCTAAAGATGAATGAGAGCATGCAGTTCATCTTAGAGTGGTGCTTGAGACGCTGAGGCGGCATCAGCTGAAGGCGAAGTTTTCAAAATGTCATTTCCGAAAGAAGGAAGTGAAGTTTCTCGGTCATGTAGTCTTAGAGAAACGGTTGTCAGCAGATTCGACTAAGATTGAAGTGGTGAACAGTTGGAAGAGACCCGAGATAGTAACCGAGATAAAGAGTTTCCTTGGATTAGCTGGTTATTATCAAAGATTCATTAAGGATTTTTTGCGGATAGCAGCATCGATGACCAAGCTAACGAGAAAGGATGTTAAGTTTGTGCGGACCGATAAGTGTGAGGAAGCATTGCAGAGTTTGAAACACTTATTGACTCATGCACTTGTGTTGGTTGTTTTGGAAGCAAACCGGAATTTGGTGGTTTATACAGATGCACGTGGAATAGGATTAGGAGTTGTGCTGATGTAGAAAGGTAAAGTGGTTGTTTATGCTTCTACACAGCTTAGACCGCATGAGGTCAGATATCCGACACATGATTTGAAATTGGCTGCAGTGATTTTTGCATTGAAGTTATGGAGACATTACCTTTTGGAAGAGAGATTTGAGTTGTATACAGATCATAAGTTGCTGAAGTATTTGTTCTCTCAGAAGGAGCTGAACATGAGACAGCAGAGGTGGTTAGAGTTTATTTCCACTTATGATTTTGGAATTGAGTACACACTAGGAAAAGGAACTAAGGTGGCAGATGCACTTAGTAGGAAACATCATAATACAGTATTGACGATGATTACTGAGTGGAAAGATTTGGAAGCATTGTCACATTGCAGAGTACAGTGGAGATCCGAAGATGGATCTAGTGGAGATACCACTATATTTTCTTGTTTGGAAGTTTGAACAGTGATGATCGAAAAGATTGCTTCTAAATAGGAGGAAGATCCAGTATTAGCTGAACCGATCAGGAAGTTGAGAGATGAAACCGAAAACGATGACCTGAAGGATTTTGGTCTAGACCAGAATGGGTGGTTGAGAAAGAAAGGGAGACTATATATTCCAAATGTAGGAAACATAAGGAAAGAAGTCTTGGAGGAATGCCATCGTTAGAAGTTCACTATTCATCCAGGAAGAACTAAGACGTATCGGGATATAAAGAGAACTTTCTTCTAGGAAGGTATGAAATGGTATATTGTCTTATGGGTAAAGCGATGCTTAATTTGCCAACAAGCAAAGGACGAACACCAAAAACCAAGTGGATTGCTTCAGCCATTAGATATTACGGTATAGAAGTGGGATTCTATTTATATGGATTTTATTAACGGGTTGTCAGGGTCAAATAGAGAAAATGAAAGTATATGTCTCATGGTGGATAAAATGACCAAGAGTGCCCATTTCATTCCAGTTAAGTTAACCAGAACGATACTCGTTTTGGCGAAGTTGTTCATGAAGAGTGTTGTTAGACTGCACAAAATCCCTAGTAGTACTAATAAGGATTTCTTGTTCGCTAGCGAGTTCTGAAAGAGTCTACAGGAGGTTGTGAGAACTATGCTCAAGATGAGTACCTCTTACACAGACAGATGGGAAAATGGAAGAGTTAACAAGATCTTGGAGGAGCTTGTGTACTAGATTTCGGGGGATCATGCGAAGACCATCTACAATAAGTCGATTTTCCGTATAACAATAGTTATCAAACTAGTATTGAGATGGCGCTGTTTGAAGCTTTGTATAGTAGGACATGCAAATCTCCGGTTTGTTGGTTGGAGACCGGGGATAGGTTGGTTCTTAGTCCAGATTTAGTAAGAGAAGCTGCAGAAAAGATTAAGGTCTTTCGGGCTAGAATGAAGGAAGCTCAATCTAGGTAGAAAAGTTATGCAGATAAGTGATGAAATGATTTAGAGCTCAGTTGGAGATCAAGTTTTCGTTAAGGTGTCACCGATAATGGGTGTGATCAGATTTGGGAAATCAGGGAAGTTGGCACCAAGGTTCGTTGGACCTTTTCCTATTGTTTAGAGGATAGGGAAACTCGCACATAGAGTAGAGTTACCAAGAAGTTTGGCAAGAGTCCATGATGTTATCCATATTTCTCATCTCAGAAAGTGTGTTAGAGATTTGGAGATTACTATAGCACCGACCGTGTTAGAGGATTTAGTAGTAGAATCAGATTTGACCATAATGAGAAAGCCAACTGGTATGGTTGCAAGAGATGAGAAGAAGCTCGGGAACAAGAATGTCAGACTGGTGAAAGTCCAGTAGAGCGACGATGAGAAAGACCGTACTTGGGAGACAGAGAGCGGGATTAGAGATGCTTTTCCTGATTTGTTTGATGGTATGTTTTACCACTTTGATTGATTTGTTATGTACCTTATCGTAATTTCGAGGACGAAATTCGTTAAGGAGGAGAGTCTGTAACACCCCATATTTTTAGTAACATTATTTTAGGATATTTAATTAGCTAAATAAAATAAAATAATGTGTTGATTAAGGAATTGAGATTTGATTTTAGTTCAGGGGTAGCCGTATCATCTAACCAATGAATTAAAAGAAGAGTTTAAAATGAAGTAGAGGAGGGGTAAAACAGGAAAGAGACAATTCCTACACCCATAAAACTTGGTTGTACATCTCTATACACCTTCACTTTCATTTTTCAAAATTTTAAAGGCTTAAGGCCGGCCACCATTAACAAGAGCAAGAGAAAGAAAGATAAAGGGGAAGCTTAATCAACATCATATTCATTCAAATCTCACATCTTTAATCTCTAAAGCTAAGGTGAATAATATTTACATCTCTTATTTGTTTTTTCAGTTTTAAGACAAAATTTGAACCTATTTACAATGTTTTTCCATGTTTTTGGACGATGGAACGATATTATATACTTATTGGCGATTTATGCATGTTCATATTTATTTTATGATATGTTTTAAGGAGAAAATCCTATTAAATGACATCTAATTGCCTTAAGAATTTTTATATACACCATAAATAATATTTTAGAGATGGCTTTCAATTTTCAGAATTTATACGGATTTTATATGAATTTTCTAGTAAAGAAAATGTTTATTTGGGTTATAAATTATTTACGGTTAAATAATAAAAGGTTTGGGTCTGAAATTTTTATATGTTGGAAAACATATTGAATGATATTTTTTGGAATTTTTGTAGAATTTTCGTAAGTGTTTTAATGGGTATATAGAATTACTTAATGTATGGGACTTAAATGTTTTATATATTTATGAAAGGAGAAGGGGCTTCTTGTAAATAAATTCAAGTTGTTCATTCTGGAAAGTCGGTAGTACTTTCAGAAAAGAGAAACTTGCAGTCAATCACAATTGGACAAACAAGATAGTTTAGGTATAAAGAAATAGTTTAAAAGCAAAAATAAATATGTTTTTCACTGTTTCGATGCTTTCAGCACCAGGTTTTGCCTCCTTACCTTCGCCTCTGACACTGTTGAAACCAATGCACATGGTATCAGTGAACTAGTACGTAGTGAATTGGATGTAGGTGGAAGGTATAAAGTCAAGACCATGGGTTTCGAAGGGGTTGAGGCATTACTTCACTTTTTAAAGAAAACGTGTTTGCTTTCTTTCAACTAAGTAGCTTTCGACTTGGTTAGCTTTCTACTAGATCAAATGGATTTAAAGAAATGGTTTCGATTGGGTTGCACCTTTGATTTTAAATAATTACTCTTAACTAGGTCGAAACCTTTGGTTGTCGCTCTTTACCTTTCGACCTTGAGGGTTTCGAAGGGTTATTTTTTTCTAAAATTTGGCCACTTCTCCAATGCTTTCGAAGGGATGGTTTCGACACCATCATTTCTTTACTTAGGAATGCTTATGAAAGATAGACTTTCGACTTAAATTGTTTTAATGACTCATTTTCTCTGATTGAAGTATAACCAAATGGTTTCGAAAGAGATTGTTTAAATGGTTTCGAAAGGTGTTTTTCCACTTGTTTTAAATAGAACCCAAGTGCTTCCAAAGGTTTTAGTTTATCAAGGTTTGAAGGTTTGAAGCTTTCGATGGTTTTAAAGGATGGTTTCAAAGGGGTGGTTCCCCAATGGTTTTGAAGGAGTCGAAAGGGAAGGCTTTTCTGGTTGTTTTGAAAGGACTAAAAGGAAAGGTTTTCTAAAGGTTTCGAGAGGAAATGTTTAAAGGTTTTAAGATAATGACGTCTAAGGTTTTAAAGCTTTTGAAAGGAAGTTTTTTTAGTGATTTCAAAAGTGTTTTGAGAATGGTTTTGAAAGAATGGTTTTGGCCTTTCGGCCTAGGTTAAATAAAGGGCTTTAGTTGGTTTAGAAAAATGTACTTTCGATGGTTTTGAAAGGGGTACTTTCAATAGATTCGAAAGGCGGACTTTCAAAGGTTTAAATATTTTCACCAACAAAGATTTGGGTAAAGTGTGTGTGTGTGTAACATGGCAAGGTGATTTTTGAGTAAAGCATAGAGATTAGATATTTTCCTTGTTTGTGTTTGATTTAAAGGTTTTATATCATTTTGAAAAGGTTTTCAAGGAAAATTTTGGGAAGATTTCCCTATGTAAAATGACTCAAATATTAGAATACCAGATTAGAACATTAGCTCTTAGCTCCAACTAATTTTGTCCAAAATTCCTGTGTGTAGGGCTTTGTCATGGTAAGAATTAAATTATGAATACACACAGAAAGGAATATATGTTTGTATACATATAGGTTTTTGGTAAGCCCGCAAAACTATTGGATCAGGTGACCATAGATGATAAGTTAGAGATAGGCCGTCTAGAATAGAAGTATTTAACAGATAGTTAAGGATAGACCATCCAGAAGAGAAGTGTCTAACAGATATTAGATAAATTCTGATATATTGTTTGGTAGGCCCGAGTCAACCAAAGGTTAATAGTTAACCAAACAAAACTAAACTGTTTGAACAGATAGTTCATTTATTACCTGATACGTATGTTTACATAATGATGTTTAATAGATTTTAACCTGCTTTGGTTGTTGGAAAATATTTTCAAAACATATGCTTTAAAAGGATGTTAATGAGGGGAAACCCGTTCTTCTAAGCGGCGTGGTCTCACTTAACATAAATATTCAAGATGTAACAGTGTTATTCACACCAGGCTTTATGTCTAACTTGAAATTTTTTTTCTCCTTAAACCCTCGGGGGCTTGAAATTGATTTGAGTAGGCGGAGGGTTGAGGTTTTTAGGTTTTAGAAATTTTGGTGAATAAAGCTTCTGGGGATGAGCAGGTGGCTGACGGATAGCTAAATAGGAATTATAGTTGTTTTGTTGATTCCGCTGTGTATATTAAGTCAAATATGACTATACTGACTCTGATCAACCAAGAAGGCATCGTCATATGTCTCTCTTGGCATATTTTGCAATAGATATATTAGATCATTGCTTGGGAAACGTTAAGGGATTATGTAACTTAGATATGAATTATTGTTTTCAAATGTAATCGATAAAATGTTGTTTTTGAAATCTGCGATTTTGTTCATATTCAAGTGCTTCTGATATTATGGATACCATTAGCACTAGCAAATTTTATCATCAGAAGTTAATACTATATATGACTGCAGCATCTGTAGTGCTTAGCTTTTGGCCTATAGTTATGGGATGTTACAAAGATCTTCATGTTCAGCTTGACATTCTTCTTACTGATCTCCTCCTCGGCCCTGACAACTTTAGCATGGTACTTTGACAAGACCTTAGCACCGCCCAATCCATCTACAAGATGGTCAATTGCCCCGGTAAAGGGAAAAAAGGGAGCCTCAGCAAGCAGGCAGGCAGGGGATCTCTAGGTTGGTAGGGCTATTGGAATTTATCAAAGTTTGGGTCTATGGGGGCGGTAATGACGATTGCTAGTTCAATCTCTTATCCTTCCTCCTGGGTACATGGAATACAGCTTCTCTCCTGTATGACTTCTCATGTTATTTGGAAGCTTCCAAATCGAATAAAGGAAAAGGCGAATGACGGGGAGACTTGGAGGGACGAACAAGAGTCCATGACCCTGATTTGCAGTTGGGAGAGTAGGATCTTTTTTGGGAACAATCTTTAGGGTATTGATCGCCCTTGTCCCCATCTAGACAGTAATGGAAAATCTTCCCAGTTAGAAACTTCATGGCTGGTTGTCCAACATTTTCACTTAGGCTGAATGAAGACATGGCCTATCTGACATCCTCAGGAGGCGCCTTTGGCATAAGTACTTTCATCTTAGAGAGTAGTTTTTCCCTTCTTAAACTCATGCAATCTGAACTGGCAAAGTACGAGGGGTTAGAACCAGAGCTAACATTTGAAAGGTGCATGATTGTGAGATGAACATGAAATTGTGCACGTGTGTATGCAAGAGTGCGTCGCGACTGCACGAACCTTTCGGGTCCTCATGGGTCTCCAGCTATCGCCTGAATTCCACTATATAATGCAGCATCCCTATAATTAATCCCGAGCTCTGGGTCTTAAAGAAACCAGAAACAGAAATATGCTTAGGAATGGTAGTTTCCTCCTCTTCTTCGAGACCAAAAACATGGCGTAAGATCTCATCCACCTCTACATTGGGCTGTGTAGCTAGATCGATATATCTAAAGGTATGCACTTCATCACGATCGAAGGCAGTACGGTCACTATCGTGAAAATCTGAACATGCCTCTCCTATAGTCTTTATTATGATGTCATTCTCTCACTCTCCTAAGGTCTTAAGCCAATAACTTTTACGAGGTTCGATCCTGAAGGGATCCAATTCTGGCTCCTCTTAACCAGTAAGGACGGCAAGTGCAACATAATGTGGATCCGTAGTAGAGAAGGCATAAGAAATAGAATGTTGAAAGGAAGGAAAGTCACTTGTTTCACTAGTAGCCGAATCCTTTACTTTTCTTGATAGGCTTCTAAGTAGAAGGCTGCCTGCCTCTCCCGATTGAGCGACCAATTGCCTGTAGTCCAAGTTGCCTCAAATTTTCATTAGTAACTAGGCAGAGAACTTCTCGAAGTTCCTTAGGAATTTTGCTAAAGCCTATGCTGCATGTCCTCTAGTCCACCCCGGCAACTGCTCTCACTACACCTGAAAGGAAATCAAAGGAAGAACAGTTAGCCTCCAGCATAAGATTTTGCGAAACAGTGAAAGGAGACTAATGGAAAGGAGGAGCTTACATCACGGATGCCATTGGTGGAAATAGGAAGAGTTATCCCGGATGAATAAGTACTCCCGCTTAAACATACTATACTTGAAATACAGATTCTCAACTGGTTTAAATTTTCTCCCCACCTCAAAATAAATAAAAGGAGAACCCTTCATCTTACTTTCTGTAGCATATGAAAACCTGATCTGGTGATGAGTAGAGGGCACCTGAAATTCTCTCATGAAGGTATACAAGCTGGCATGAATGGCATATCCTTTAGGGTGCAGCTAGAATGGAGCAATTTCTAGATATACCAGGAAATCAGCAATCTATAGAGGAAAGGAGGCAGAGTCCAACCGCACAACGATAGTGGAGTAAGCTATATACCCTTCGGGTTGAGCATGTCCACTTATTCTAGAGTAAGCAGAAGGAGAACCTCCATAGGTATACCATGAGTGGCAATAATGAGATCAAGCTTCTCGGCCGCCTAGTTCAAGGCCTTAGAGTTGATGGGGTTCACTAGCAGTTCAAATGACCTATATCCTTGCATAAGAGAATGAGCGGAACAAGGTTGATTAACCAGATGCCTAGATGGCATAGAATCTAGAGGAGTAGAAGAAAAGGGATCCAAATCTCTGAAAGCAGTAATGACCCAAATTTCCTAACACTTTTATTCATCTTTTAGGCTAACCGAACTCTTGACCCCAAACCAACCACGGAACGAAGTACAGGATAGGCGGCATGGATCACGGCGTGTAAATTAGTGAATATATATACAAAAATGAAGGTGAAGATGGAAAGGATAGCTTACCAAGTTAGATAAAGGTCTTGGCTAGAGAAGTTGGAGCTTTGAAGGTGGTCGGTAATAGCAACTCGGGGAGACAAAGGGTCATGAAGTTTTGAGAATGCTGGAAAATGAATAAGTGCTTTTGATAAGATGAAGTGTAGGAGTTTATATAGGGGTGGTTTTTTCGGTGCCGAACCAATGGCAAACCGAACCGATAACACGTCAGACTAGAAAGCACCAAGCTAATGTCCTACCAAGCTAGCTCTGACCGTCAAATCGATATTGATCACCGAACTAGAAAATGAAGTGTGTTCACTGATGGATTCTCCAGGAGGATAAACAAAGCCCACTTCATAACTTACGAGATGAGCTTTGAGGGGCAAGTGTTATAGGCAATTTTGCCCACAAGAGTCAATATGTTGGAAGGCCTGAGAAGTAGCTTGGACATGGCAAAGAAGAAGTAGGCAGAAAGGCAGGGCAAAAGGACAGGAGAAGAAGCAACCCTCCCCCCCAGTCCGGTACCCAAAGTACTGAACCGAAGCTCTTGTTCGATACCGTTAGGTACCAAACAAAGTTCTTATTCAGTACCCCTGGGTACCGACAAAATTACTCGTTCAGTAGAGAGGAGGATGGGGTTTAAGACTATGGAAGGCCGAACCAAGGGAGAGCCGAACCAAAGCTAAACATAGGTGAGGCTTAACCAATGAAGGAAATGTAGGAACCTAACCAGTTACTTATCCATGTGCACAATGCCGAACCATCAACCACCGGACTGGGCCTTCAGTCAAGCCAATGATGTCATATATGGAATGAAATCTACGTATATTTGGAAATTATTGATCATATTCCTTCTGGATGAGGTATACATGTAAATTTCCTAACTTTCTGAAATAATCACACCACATCTTCTCCCCTATAAATATCCAAGCATTTGACATATAGAGGGAGAATCTTAGAACTCTATGCCGCGGAAATAGCCAAGCGAGCTTCCGATCTCTATTTTCAGTCATTATTCATTGTATTTCTTCTCCAAACTCTTGTAAAAGATGAATTATAGTAAAATGAATGGATAATAATAGTGGATGTAGGCCGTTACCACTAAAACACTGTAAATTTTCATGTCTCTTACTTTCTTACATTTATTTTCTTTCGAATCTGTCATTGTTAATTCAATCGGAGGTGTTTGTCCATTTTTGTGCAAACATTTACATATACAAATACAAATGAATTGTCATGTTAAATTATTTATTATTCTATGAAAATTAATCTATAACCTATAAACTCAATATTTGGATATAAATATTTTAACCATTGTTTATACAAGAATGGAAACCTTGATCTAAAATTAATTAATGGACTTTTGTGCAATTTCTTAATTCTTTATGGTTTTCTAAATTTAAGGTCTTATGTAAGTTTAATTGCAATCAGTAATCTTAAATCAAACTTATATGTGTGTGTACGTGCGTGTAAATATGTATATACACGTATTCATATATTACAATGTTTGCAACTATATGTTGTTTTAGATCTAAATTATTAAATAGTAATAATCATGTGCATGGAAATATACGTGTGTTGTTCAATTCAGATTTGTAAAATGAATCTTGTATAATAATGTTAGATTTATTGTCAAACCTTTCTTTAATTAAAACAAAATACGTTGTTGTCAATTTTGGATTCCAAATTATATAATACTACATAATATGCTTTATATATATATATATATATATATATATGAATTTGTGTGTGTATGTACATATATTTTATGAATCAAACCTTGATAACAAAGGCATGTGTAAATTTAGTCATAAATGTCATTTATGTATAAATTACTGTAATTATGGAGAGAGAAATGAAAGTTCTTCTCTCTATATATAATATCATTTCTTCCTTTCATTTAATTATATAAGTTAAATGTTATCCAGGTTTTTAACCCAGCAGAAACCAAGAGGAAACTAAACGACTTCGTGTTAACAGGATGGTTTAGGACTTAACAAGAAAACCTAAGACAAGGGATTAACAAGGGCCAAGCTATATGGTTAAGGCAACGACTGGGATCAATGAAGCCGAGAGATTAGCATTTCTTTTATCAACCAGCAGCTGAGCGTAAATAACTAGTGAATTGCCATTAAAACAAAATAACTACAATGAAAGACTGTCAAAATATCTCTAATTCCAAACTCTAGAAAATTTTTAAGTGCTTGAATCATCAGCGACCCATGCCTCTCCTCAAACCTTCAAACGAGCTAGCTATGGAATACTGCAAAAAAGCCCAAGACATTGGCTCGCAAATGGGCCAAGACTATGTGTCGCCAGCGAACCATAGACCATGGTTCGTCAGCAACCCATGTTCTTGTCTTGTATTGCGAGATAGACCTTCCCTGGGTCATTTCATACCTACCTACGAGATGATGTTGAAGTAGCCTGGCCCAGAAGTTCTTTGATGCGTATAAATACCATCCTACCTGCAACATAAACGGGATCTTTTTCAGATTGATTACTGAAGCTCTGTTGGAATTATTCTTCACTCTCCACCTCTTTCACAACAATCTTTGAAGGAATTCATTGTGATTCTCCAGTGTATTCTAACTCCGGGGATTCAATCTAGCTAAAGATAATCAAAGCCTATAATCGAACATCTCTTGTAACAGCAATCAGTCTTTAACAAAACTATAAAGTGGACGTAGGCTTCATTAACAACCGAACTACTATAAAAATTCATTGTCTACTATCTTTTACTGTTCCTTTTCTATATCTGTGATATGTGATATTGCCCTGCCTGAACAGGGCTGGTGCTTTCATACTCTAACCAAGGCGTTGTTCCATTTTTTAGGTTAACATTTTGGTGCTTTCACCGAGAAACCAACTCAAGGTCCAGATCTAGCTATCTACTTTGGATACTATAGGTCATAAGTTAGATCTCCAATCTTTGCTTGAAGAACTCACTGTTTTAGGATCAATGGCTCTTGGAAGAAGAAGATCTGCCTTTGGAAGATCCATAGGGAAAATAATAGCTGGAGAACATGTTAGTCTCCAACAAGCTGAGGTAAATGGTGCTAACATAGGAAACCAAGCACCGACGACCTCCAGTCAGCCTGTAGTCGTCACCATGGACGAGCTAAATAAGATGGCTGAGGAGATTAACGAATGAATGAAAAATAGTCAAAAGTATCTAATGGATGAGCTAAATGCTTTGTTACCCCCACAATCAAACCCTACTCCAAGGACTATGCCAGAACTAGTGACTGCTGTAGAACAAGAGAATTCTTCCATTTTCGGCCTGCAGAGAAGAAACAAAAAATGGCCACAAAGAAGGGTAATAGCAGGATGTAACATGGAGGAAAACTTGAATACTCTACCTGACGCCAGGCAGCCGATCTTGAATTTGAATCAAGGGACCAAAACCAATATGAGGACATAGCTGTGAATCTTTCCAATTCAGAAGATGGAGAGCAAGGTAATCAGATGGAAGAGAACGCCAATGAGTGCAATGATGCTAGAAACGTCCAAATTGCCCTAGTTAAGCTAACTGCAAGCCAAAGGGGTCCCCTAGGAGTGGCTCTTTCGAAGACCGAAGAGCCTAGGCTTCAACCCACATGCCAAGACTGTTTGCAGAACCAGACACTCGGCGTAGTGGCTGATTGCCGCCCCCAGGACTACTGGACATCAAAGGCATACATAGCAGACATGGTCAAATGCTGATGGACGAGAGTAAAAATAGAAAAGTTGATGAATGGAGATCTGCCAGAGTCGGATCCTTTTTACCGATGAGATCTTGAAGGTAGGATATCCAAACAAATTCACTATGCCAACTATCCCCTCCTACGACTAAACGAAGGACCCAAAACCCCATTTGTACAAGTATAGCTGGTATATGGACAGAGCCAATGCTTCAAAGACCATCCTCTACCAATGTTTTCCCATTTTTCTAGAAGGGGTCACGTCTATGTGGATCACCAGACCCTCCCCTAATATCTATTTCTACCTTTGACCAATTTGCAACGAAATTCCTTGACCGGTTCAGGCTTCATACTGCACAACCAAAGGATGTCATGTCCCTATCTAGATTGGTCCAAGGGCGCAACGAGTCATTGAAATCATTCATGAGTAGGTTTAACACTGTGGTGATGTAAGTAAGCAACCCCAATGAGGACATGGTTTTTATAGCATTAGTCCATGCTACTGACCCATAAATGGAGTTCAGGAAATGAATTAAGATGAATCAACCTACCAATAGAAAAGACATCAATCGTAAAGCAAGCCAGTACTTGAGATTGGAGGAAGCGGAGCCTGAAAGAAAGTCTGCTGGTATACAAAAAATGAACACCGGATAGAATGACACGGCGGCAAATCAAAACATGCGCAATCCTAGAAGTACTCAAGGAGTCATGGAGAAGAGCGGGAATCGAAAGAGAAGAAACAAGATCTCCGATAAAAGAATAATGGTGGCAGCAACATAAGATTTAGAGGGTTTAGACAGGAAGACTATACTCCTTTGAATGATACTTCAAAGAATATTTATCTCACAACATAAGATACTGAAGAATATAAAAAACCTCATAGAAAAGAGGCAACGGAACAGCAAAAGTGCTCAGGGAAATTCTACCGCTTCCACGAGACACATGGCCACAATACAAACGAATGTCACCACTTTAAGGACCTCATTGAAGGGTTGATCCAAGACAATAAGCTTTAACAACACGTGAAAAAACCAAAAAAATGAAATCAACCTGTGACTCCTCAACCTCCTAGAGAGCAAAGAAATCAAGCTGGAACTAGTGAAGATGGGTCGAAACGAACCGACCAGAGGCTTATTATTGGAACAATATCTGGGGGACCACATCCCGCGCAAAGAAGTTAGAGGGAGATGGAGCGATATGCGAGTTAATTAAAGCATGCCCCGAAGGACTCATGTTTAGCAATAGATGATGAGACTTCGGTCAAGCTGAAAAAGGTTTTGAACGACGACATAGTGTTTCGCAATTGGGTCATTAAAGGGATTGAAGCTCCAACTCTTGACCCAATGGTGGTGACAGTAGGAATCGGGCTTGCCATAGTCTGATGAGTGCTGGTTGATAGTGGCAGTTCAGTTAACATACTTTTCAAATGTACTTTCAATCAAATGAAGATTGGCATAAAAAGTGTATCCACATGCCAAATAAAGATTCAAGGGTTTACTGTTGAACCTAAACAACTAGTGAACTTAAACAACCGGTGGGAACAATTGACCTACCAATGGAGCTTGGAGAGGGTGAGCTAAGGGTTACCCTCATTCAGACTTTTGTGACCATGGATGAAATGTAAGCATACAATGCATTCTTAGGACGGCCGGCATTAGTCAACTTCAGAATAGCATTGGCCCAATGATGCCTTACAATGAGTTCCCTACCGAGCACACAGTCGGAATCATGAAAGGAGACCAAAACGTTGCCCAAGAATGCTACATCGTAGAATTGCACTAATCAAGAAGAAAGGAAAAAGGGAAAGATGTAGGGAAAATCCTCCACATCCATGAACCCTCCGAATAGCAACTACAATGTCGTCCCTACATTGGGGACCATAGCCGATTCGACAAGGCATTGGACCCTAGGAAGAAAAGCTCAGGGAAGGATCAAATAGCATCGGCAGAATGACAGTGTCTGTACTAGTCTGCATGGATGACCCAACATGGTTCCTGAAAATTGGATCGCAGCATGGAAACAAGATGCGATCAGAACTAAATTTTTCCGCACTAACTTGGATGTATTTGCTTGGACACACTTCGATGGTGGAGTGTCATCCAAAATTGCTTGTCACACTCTCAATATTGACCCCGAATTCACTCTAGTGTAGTAGAAAAGGCATGGCTTTGGCCACGAGAGATCCAAGGCATTGAGACAGGAGGTAGATAAACTAATGGGTAAAGGCTTCATTCGAGAAGCAACCTACCTTGAATGGGTATTAAACCTGGTCCTAGTCAAGAAGTCCAATGGAAAATGACAAAATTGTATTGATTTCTCAGACCATAACAAAGCCTGTCCGAAGGATAGCTTCCTGCTCTCTAGAATTGATCAACTGGTGTATGGAATAGTGGGACATGAACTGTTGTATTTATGGATTTTTATTCATGCTATAACCAGATCCTGATGCAAGAACCAGACCAAGAGAACACCAGCTTCATCACTGATTTAGGATTGTACTCCTACAAGGTAATGCCTTTCGGCTTGAAAAATGCTGGGGCAACGTACCAAAGGTTAGTGAATACTATGTTCAAATGCCAAGTTGGAAAGACTATGGAAGTTTACGTATATGACATTTTGGTCAAATCTTGAGTAGCTGCTAACCATCCAGACAACCTCGCTGAAATGTTTGAGATACTTCGTAAATATGGAATGAAGCTCAACCAGCTCAAATGTCACTTCGGAGTAGCCTTTGGGAAATTCTTAGGGTTCATAGTAAGTGGCCAGGGCATCGAAGCTAATCTAGAGCAAATAACAGCGTTATGGGAAGTCAAAGCCCTTAAAAATAAGAAGGAACTTCAAAGCTTGAATGGAAAAGTCATAGCATTGAGTCAATTCATCTCAAAAGCTATAGATAAGTGCATACCCTTCTTCGATGCACTGAAGAAGGGAAAGAAATTTTTTGAATGGAGTGAAGCTTGTTAGACAGCTTTCGAGGAATTGCTGTGACACATGGAAGCTCCCCCATCATATCAAAGTGGGTTGATGGAGAAGACCTATTCAGTTATTTAGCAGTTTCCCTGCACACACTGAGCGCCGATCTCGTGCAGGAAGACCCGAGAATCCAGTGACCCGTGAAAACTTTAGCAAACGATTCACTAGAACTGAGAAGAATTATCCAAAACTGGAAAAGCTAGCGTATTGCCTTTTAATCGCGTCTCAAAAATTACGACCATACTTCCTGGTTCATCCAATTAAAGTACTGACTGACCAACCCCTGAAGCAAGTTTTATACCGGCCAAAAACTTCTAGACGACTACTCAAGTGGAATATAGACTAAGTCAATATGACATCACATATGATCCCAGGAAAGCCATCAACGGACAGACATTGGCCGATTTCATCGTCGAATTTACTATAAGGGGTGATGAGGAAGAAGTTCAGTTAGAAGTAAGTATGTAATGGAAGCTCTTCGTTGACAGTGCGTCCAACAACTTCTGTTCGGGAGCAGGGGTAGTGCTTGAAACCCCCGAGGGGCGAGCCATTAGCTATGCTTTGCACTTGGAATTTCCACAACAAATAACAAAGCAGAGTACCAAGCACTTATCGTTGGACTGAAGGTCGTGAAGGAACTCAAGATAAAATATATTCGCATATACAGTGACTCCTAGCCGGTCCTCTGTCAAGTAAAAGGGGAATACCAAGCACATGGAGAAAATCTTTCCCCATACCTATCCAAGGTAGAAGAACTGTTAAGTGATATGGAGCACTACACTATAACTCACATCCCATTGAAGCAAAACACTAAGGTAGATTATTTGGCTAAACTAGCAAGCGCCGAAGAAGCTCAGTCATTGGGGTTGGTCCCGGTCAAAACTCTAACCAACCCAAGCATAGACGAAATGGGCATAGATTGGATTCTAGAAACCACCACCAAACCGGATACATGGATGATACCGATAAAGGACTATCTACTTGCAGTAACCCTTCCAACTGATCGCAATCAACAGAAGAAGCTCCTCCAGAAGGCACTTTAGCTCATGATACAAGATGGGGGCACTTTATCGAAGGGGATTCTCGACCCCTCTTCTTAGTTGTGTGATCGATGATGAAGCATGAAGAATCCTAGAGGAGGTACATGAAGGCGAATGTGGAGACTACACTGGAGAGCAGACCCTCGTAAAGATAGTTCTTTGGTATGGGTATTTCTAGCCAATGATAAATCGCGACGATGCGGATCATGCCAGGAGATGCTATCACTGCCAAAGATTTAGCAAAATTAAAAGAACTCGCTTAACAGAGCTAACACAGATGGTCAGTCCATGGTCGTTCACAATATGGAGAATCGACTTGATTGGCATCCTGCCAATAGCAAAAGGAGGGGCCAAATATGTTATAGTTGTCGTAGATTATTTCACAAAATGGGCCGAACCGAAACCGCTGGCAACTATAACCATAACGAAAGTTATGAACTTTGTTGCTAAAAACATCATATGCAGGTTTGGTGTGCCGCAAAAAATCATCACTAACAATGGAACTCAATTCGAAAGTGCCGAGTTCAAATACCTCTACAAGCGCTTTCGAATTGAAAATAGCTTTTTCGTATTGGCTCATCCACAAGAAAATAGGCAAGTGGAAGCAATAAACAAGATCACTAAATCCACCATCAAAACGTGAGTAAATAAAGCAAAAGGAAATTGTGTTGATGAACTTCCACTCGCACTTTGGGCATACAGGACAACCATAAAGTAGCAACTGGCCATACTTCGTTCGTCTTAGCATATGGTTCAGAAGCAATGATTCCCATTAAACTAGAAGTTCCCGCGTGCCGAAGGCAGAATTTCAATCAAAAGAAAAACGAGAATCTCCTACTCGAATAGCTAGACATGGTCGATGTAAAAAGAGAAGAAGCAGAGTTGAGAATGACTACCTACCAGAAAAGGGTCGCATTATACTTCAACTCCAAAGTTCATAGTCAACCCTTCGAAGTTGGAGATCTTATGCTCAAACAAGTTTACCTTACTCCGAAATCCTTTGGACCAAATTGGAAAGGACCATATGTCGTTAATCAAAATCTTAAGGACAGGACTTTCAAGCTAACAACCGTCAACGAGGTCCAATTCCCAAAGCCTGAATAGTGAATCGCTTCGTCGTTACATCATTTAATAAGCTACTGTATGTATTCTCTACTTTTCAACAAATAAGCCATCCCGGAAATGCTGGAGGCATTATAAATGGGCAAAGAATCTACCATGCTTTCTTGAATAAAATTTGATTTGCTTTTTCAATTTGACAAAACTATGTTCGTATTAAATAACCACCGGGTCGACTGAAGCAAAACGAATTAAACTGTTGGATCAGCGGAACTCGATCCTTGCCTCTTAGAAAACCATTGTTGCCCTGACAGCACCGAAAGGTCAAAAACGAACTCCTCGCGTTGCCCGAAGATAGGCAACGCCGAGAAACACCTAAAAAACAAACTCCTCGCGTTGCCCAAAGATAGGCAACGCCGGGGAGCACCTAAAAAACTAACTCCTTGCGTAGCCCGGAGATAGGCAACACTGGGTGACACAAAAACTAACTCCTCATGTTGCCCAGAGATAGGCCATGACGAGGAGCACCAAGCTTAGAATCCTTGCATTTCCCGGAGATAGGCAATGTCAAGAAGAATCAAAAGCCATACGTCTCGTATGTTGCACATTCAAACTGAAACTCCTCGCGCTGCTTGGAGATAAGAAACGCCAAAGAACATAAAAGCAAATCCTTTGCGTTGTCCAGAGATAGGCAACGCCTAGAAGCATTGAAAATAAACTCCTCGCGTTGCCCGGAGATAAATAACACCGAGGAGCATTGGAAACGAAATCCTCGCATTGCCCGAAGATAGGCAACGCCGAGAAGCAACGAAAATAAACTCCTCGCATTGCCTGGAGATAGGCAACGCCAAGGAGCATCGAAAATAAACTCCTCGCATTGCCCAGAGGTAGGCAGCACCAAGAAGTATCGAAAATACACTCCTCGCATTGCCTGGAGATAGACAACGCCGAGGAGCATCGAAAATAAACTCCTCGCATTGCGTGGAGATAGGCAATGCCAAGGAGCATTGAAAGTAAACTTCTCGCATTGCTTGAATATAAGCAACACCGAGGAGCATCAAAAATGAACTCCTCGCGTTGCCTGGAGATAGGAAACACCGAGGAGCATCGAAAACAAACTCCTTGCATTGCCCGGAGATAGGCAACATTGAGAAGCATCAAAAACTAACTCCTTGCATTGCACGGAGAAAAGCAACGCCGAGGAGCATTGAAAACCAACTTCTTGCGTTGCCCGAAGATAGGAAACACCAAAAAGCATCCAAACTTACACTTCCTATGTCAAACGGAGATGGGTGACATCAAGGAGCACCAAATGCCACGCACTACACAAGCGGCGCATTAAATCTCAAAACAATAGCCCCTCACATGACCCAAAGATGAGCAACACCGAGGAGCATGGGAAACCCCATGCATATAGTCATGAATAATTGGTGCTAGAAGGAAGGCACTCAATGATTGACAACACATACCCCTGCGTAAATTGCATACTTACCTGAATACTACTGGAAACCAAGACTACAAGTTAAAGTCGCAAAACTTCCGATGGAAGGAGAATCAAGTTGTAACTTAGCCAAATTTTCAATAAAGATTATATAAACCTTAATTTATCGGCTACTTGAAAATTGTTTGAATTAAACAGCCCTATGAACTGGGGGGCATACACTTGTATGGAGATAGAAATGCATGAAGGCAATAAGTTCACAAGTTCTGTTAAACAACGACAAGTCCTCCAGATTTGTCTCAAAGTTTTATGTATGTATTAAAATTCTAAGCTAAAATTTCAAAGTTTTAGAATTTTCAGAAGTTTTATGAATTTCTAAACAAAAATTCTCTAAGTTCTGTTAATTTCTGAAAATTCCATCTACTTCCAAAGTGTTGATAATCTCTATGTTTTGTTACTTTGAATGAACGGCTTTGACTTTAATCACTGAATCAGAAAAGTATAAATAAGCACAAGTACACAGATCACATATGAACAGACATATAAGAGTGCAGTCAAAATATCAATGTATTGCTTGTAATTTTTTATACACAAGGTCAAAATGTGAGGGCCGTACCCACACAACACCGGCCAACAAAAAGAAAATACAAACTCTACAGTAAAGATGCAAAGTGCAGACTCTGCACTTGAATAGAGTGACCCAAAAAGAAATCAAAACAAGTCGATTTTCGTGCAAGCTTTCAGCCAAAATCAAGTCCATCCTCACACCAGCCGCTCAATGCTTCTTGCCACTGCTACGCTTTACACCTTTGGTTGGTTGTTTCTGCTTCTTTTCAGGAGTAGTGTCACTGCTGATAATATCAACGAACACTTTGGTAGCAATGTCCTCCTTTTCTTCCTTTGAAACTTTTTCAGAAGAACCTCTCTTCCCCTTGCATTTTCTCGATTTTTGACAACTCTTCGATGCCTTGATTGCCTCCACCTTTTCCTTCATGACGACAATCAAATCGTGTTGATTCTTCTATAGTTACTCCATCTGTGTTTCATGCTCCTTGGCCTCTGATGTAGTTATATCCCGTTCCAACGACGCTGAAGGATTATCTAGGCCATGGAGCGTGGCTATCTTCTCGGCTTTTGGCCCCGGTTGCAAACTAGACATAGATGTGGGAATCAGAGCAAGAACAGATAAATCATAGAAGATGTGAAAATGGCAGTAGGCACGGGCGTAGAAGTAGCCGGCACGTAAACCAAAAAAGTAGATGAATCTATTAAGATCATAAATGAAAGTTTTAAACTCTTCTTGCTCTTGGGTGTACGTTGGAAATCGCAATCTCGGGGGAGGCAAGGACATTACCTACGTCAAAGGAATGCTTGAGGATGTCTACTTCGTATTCACCACGTTCACCTACTTTTGATGGCTCAACAACATGAGGAATAATTTCAAGTCCTGAACTCGTTGCTTAGCCGTGGAACTACTCTGTTCGCCCCTGCCGGAAATAGGAGGCTTGGTAAGCACATTGGTGGCAGTTGTCAAGGTAGCGTCAGTGGCCTCCTTCTCACTTTCCATTCGGAGAATTTCCTGGCCCTAAATTAGCGCCTCCTTGGATTCATTGTTGAGATAGGCATCTCACAACCCTCGATCAGAATAAACATCACCGCTGTCAGGAAAACAAGATAAGATTTCCTCCCAAACAAGGGCGAGAGTGCATGAAAACTTCAGGCCAAGATAGCTGAGACTTCCTTGATGCAACAGAGAGTTGATATAGAAATTCAGAATAGTCTCATACAACTTCTTCATTTTCCTTTCAAAGGCTTTTTGGAGGTCCAAGTAATCTACTCATACAGCAGCCGTCTCAACTTCAACGGCTGTCTTATCGGCACTAAGCTACGCGACCTGAGCCCGTAACTTGGCTATGGTCCCGGCTTGGTTGGAAATTGTTTTGTTGTCCCCCTCAATAATTAAATCGTGGTCAGCGATAGTTTTCCTCTGAGCTTCTACGATGGCATTCCAAGCAGCCACTTCTTCTTTCAACTTAGCCTCCTCTGCATGAGCCTTCTTAATCTCGTCGCTCCGGACGATCTCAACTTTTGCATGCACATCCTTCAATTCCTTCATCGGATCCTCTTTCCTCTTACTTTCATGAAGGGAAGCCTCCTTTTCTTTCTCCAGCTATTTAATCTGTGCATCCTAGTCGGCTAACGCCTTTTCAAAATCGTCCTTCTCTGATTCGAAGGAGTGGATCTTCAGATAATTATTCATGTTCGTATCTGCCAGTTCTTCACCCATCTCTCAGCCTGTTCTAGGTCACTCCGGATAGCCTGTAGATGTGTCATGAAGGAATCCTTGCGAAGAAGTGGGGATCTAGATCAAACTTGACCACCTTTAGGAACCAACCTAGAAGAGCTGCCTCAATTTTAGGGAGGCCCGAAGGAAGAACATAACCAGGCCTCCAGCGGAGGAGAGAATCACCGGGAGCAAAAATAATGATGGAAGAGGATGAAATATGAGTTGGAGGTAGAATCGAGGCAGAAGTGATGGGATTTTCTTAGCCTATGGAAGAGTGTTTTAAAGCATGCTCTGAAGGATGGAGGCGATGATCAAACTTTGACTTCTTCAACGGTTTATCTCTTCCCTCGAGCGATCTTCTTTTCTCATACCCACCTTTATATGATCGAGCTCTATCTCTTTCTTCTTGGCATCGGGTTTCAGCTTCAAGTTCATTCCTCTGCCTATATTCCTCTTCCATCTCCCGGATTTGATGGCGGCTAGAGAAGCGCTTGGGATACCGCTGTGGATCAGTAAAGTCTTCGAAGTTGTCATAAAAGCATCTTCCCCTTGTCATACCTAGCATGAAGCATACATAAACGGTTTTAGATGCGTAGTATAAATTAAGAATATGTATGGATGTCCGTCGACGGAAATTCTATCGGTTTAGAAAACCGTCGAACGAATTTGGAATTAAAAATTTACCGCAAGCGCACGGTGTACGAATGTAGCACGTGGCGAATACGGGTCGATCCGCAGGGAATTGATGATTCAAATTTCCTACTCAATCAAATTATACCAAAGTCGAGAGTGTATTTAAATGAGAAAATGAACTAACTAACAAAAAGAAAAGAAATGCAAATATGAGAGTTAAATGTCAATTTAGAGAATAAATCCACTCTCTAGATCATGTAGTTCAACACATGAAATCATGATCTCTCTTTTATGGTCACTAGTGTTTTAATTGATGTGTTTATCATAAGTATGACATATTTGAGCTATTAATTAGCCAACATAAGTCATCAAACTATAACACATCCCTTAAAACACTTACTAATTTTCATGAAACTTGACAAAGAAAATGAAAATGAAATCTATTTTAAGTACGGCCTATTAACTATTGATTAGAAACATAGACCACCAAATTTTAATTTCAAATCACTTTCTTATGCCATAATCATATATTGATGAAGAGGCATTTGTGTTAGTGATTGATTAAGCATAGCCTATTTGGTGTCAACAATATAGACTATCAAATTCAAGGCAAAAACAACAAATAAAACACTTCTATCATCATCATTAAGCACAAAAAGAGAGCATGAATTAACAAAATGTTGAAGCTACATTAATTAGAGAGCTTCATTACCCCTAAATTGAATGAGTTTAGCTTCTCATATTTGTCATTTTATTAACAAATGTAGCTAACAACATGAAAGCAAAATAAAGAGGAAAAAGAGAGAAAATTGAAAAGATAAACAAATCAACTTGCATAAAAGAAAAGAGATCTACACTACAACATAAAAAAGAGGCATGTAAAAGGAAAGAGCATGAATTAATAACATAAAAAAAGGAAAATTACATGAAAATAAAAATGCTACGTAGCCATGAAAAGAGAAAGAGAACTTTCTTTTATTTGATCTAAACTAATCTAAAGAGAAGGAAGCCTAAGAGAGACTAATAGAAGAGATAGTTACATGAAACATAAGGGGTTATTTATACAAGTTTTAAAACCCTAATTCACTTTTTGGGGAATGCCCAAAATGCCCCTTAGGAAGTGTGGAGGCCAAGTAATCATTAACATGTCTTAATCCCCCATTAAATGTACATGAAACCATTAGCTCCATAAGCATGTGCATTAGCCTTTAATTTCTACATTAAGGTAGGTGGGTAGGTGGGGTCCTCCATGATCTTCACTTTGAATTATTTCCATCTTCATTCCTTTATATTCTTTGTGCATGCATATTACTTCATGAAACCACTCCTATTTGAGACCATTTTCCTACAAAAATATATATAAATTTCCAATCAATTTTTCTCAAAGAAATATATGCACTTAAATGACCGTTTTGCCCCTATATGAAGATGAATATGTGAAAATTGAGAATTAATATGAATTTTGGTTAAAACAAGTTAAAATACCCAATATGATCATTTATTTAATTTAAATAGAATAAATATGGTGGTACAAATATGCACATTTACGTGCACATCAAATACCCCCACACTTATCTTTTTATTCATCCTCGAATAAAGAAAAACTAAGATAAATCCGTTTTCGTAGGGAGCACGATTGCATTGAGCGTATGCAATAAGCCGTTAAACCTCTGGGTGTCCCCAGTAGGCGAGTGTTGTCTCGTGAGGGTTTTCAGCGGACACTACCCACAAAATCCACATGCAGGATGAAAATATTTACAAAATGCAAGTTTTATTTACAAAGAGATGAATGCGAATTTTTGAAAATATTTACAATGAAGGATTTACTTTTAAATCGACACAAATAAGTTAAATATAGGTTTTGGTTATCATCTTGAAATTTTTTAGTCATTTACTCGTCAAAATTTTGAGTAAAAACAAAGTTATCATAACAAATAGACTATAGTTTAACGTGTTATTTTGGTTGATAACAAAGTGTAATTATGAAAAGGATTCTTAGTTGATTATCAAAGTTTATCAAAGTGGTATTTTTATTTCTTTTCAATAACAAATCAAATCAACTAAGTAAAAATAGTGCTAGGATTTCAATTGCTTGCTCTCTCATTATTTGCAAGAAAAATTATACACCTAGCTCAGGTAAATTGAGGCCAGATATACCACCCATGCACTGCCTTTCGGGCTTATGTGAGGAGAGTAAAGAGCATGGCGAGTGCACACACTTTCGTGCATACACCTATCGACCGTAGGTGGTTTTTATTAAGTCTATTCTTTTTTTTACATGTGTTCCATACATGCATAACCGTGAGGACTTTTAAATGAGTATGAAAGCACATAATCAAAGATTCTAAGTAATTCACCCATGCATAACCGTGAGGACTTTTAAATGAGAGTGAATACTTTGTTATTATTTTTTTATTTTTGTATATTTTTTTAAGAGAGAGTGAGTTTTGCAAAATCATCTTAGCACCATTTAACTTAGAAGACAAAAAAAATGTTACATCCTTTACTTTAAATCACCACTTTTAAAACAAAGATTTTCAATTAGGATGTATTTCATAATTAACACGTATGAATCTTCCTATATACTAGTTAAACCATTGTTATTTATTATCAAACTTCATTTTTATTTTTGTTAAGACAAATAAATTTTCAATAATTTCAATTTAATAAACCAAAACCATATATTTATCCTACAATGTTTCTTTAATAATAAATCAAAAACGCTAATAAAAATTATTCTTCTGTTTTTGGATTTTTTTTTGAGTTTTTGGAAGAAAAATGAAAAATTAATCCTGAAAAATCAAGAAGAAGACGAGTCTCCCCCCACACTTTATTTTGACTATGTCCCCAAAGTCAACCCAAGTGAAAGGAACGTTTATTATTATGTACATGAAAATGAAATGTATTTACACGACATTAGAAAGTATATTGCCAAAAAGTAAATGAAACGGTCTTCTAAAGACTGATTCATTTGTCTCGTCAAGTATACGAGATACAGCTTAAGCACGAAAAACCAAATCATAAAAGATTTTGAAGTTGATTGTCGATTTGGAAAAAAGAATTTTGTATTATAAAAAATTGAACGAGTTGTTTTGTTTTCAATGATTTTTGGGGTTGATAAAACAATTGATTGAAATCCACATTTATTTTCACCAAATTGAAATTCAAGTTTGTCACTGAAAACTTTTTCCAAATTATCGATTTCAAAGTCAAAATGATGATCGAAATCTTCCCCATTAGAATTTAATGACTCATTTTCGAAAAGTCCATAAAACTCATGTTTGTTAAATTCATCTTCCTTCATTGGATTACCAACAACTTTATTACATGTCTCAAGTTCAAAATTCAAAGTAGTTGTGCTCAAATTTTCGAAATCAAGAAAAGGAAGATCGAATTTCAAATTTGGTTCCACATCCTTAAAAGAATTGAAATCCAATTCAATTACCATGTTTTCAACAACTTCATTAAGATTTTCGTTTTCAATTTCAAAAGTTGTTATTTGAAAATCATAGATTCGGGTAAAAGATGGATTCTCACTTGACTCATCACACATTGGAAGTTGATTTTGCTTTTCACGTTGTTTCACATAAGATTCAAACAAAAAATCTGTGTGATCATCATAGATTTCGTTCGTTTGTTCAACAAAATCCAATTTGTAATTATTAACTTGATAATTTTCGATTTGGATTCGTTTAGAACAAGAATTTTCAATTTCGATAAACGGTAGATTATTATTTGATTCTTCGCAAGTTGAGATTTGATTATGATTTTCACGAAATTTTATATATTTCTCAAGTAATAAATCCCCGTTATCTTTTTCCATTTGGTCAACAAAATCAAATTCACGATTATTAATTTGAAAACTTTCTTTTGAATTTGTTGATAACTAATGTTTTCAATCATATCATTATTGAAACTATTCCCATTGCCAAAATTATTTGAAAATTGATTCACATCTTCGTCTTGATTTTGAAATTCATCTTGAAACTCGAAATTGAATTGGCATGGGCTACACTCGAAATCATTTGAATTTTGAAGAGAATTCAAATTTTGACTATTTTGAAAACCTTGATTCGAGTTATAGCACAAATATGAATTGCACAACTCATTTGTACTTCGATTTTGTTGCGTAGAAAGTTCAAGTAACGACGAAATGCTATTTTCAAGAGTTGAGGGTTGACTATTATTTTGGAAATTTTGTGGTTCAAAATTCGAATTGTCTAAACAAAAGCTGTTGTTAAAATATCCATACGAATTTGGAGTGAGCTCATATGGATTATATTGATTTTCACAACTAAATTCAAGTGAATATGGAAATTCAGACATTTTCAAGAATGTTTTTTGGTTTTTTTTTTATAAACGAAAAATATTTACAAAGAAAATTTATTTTTCAAAAGGGAAATCGATTTTTTTTTTTCAAATTTTTGGCTTTTTTTTAAGAAAATTTTTTATATATTTTTTTTTGGATTTTTGTTTTTCTAAATTTTTTGGATTTTAGAAATTTCAAAGGAAAAGGATCTAAAAATTGCAAAGAAAAATAAAAGGAATATTTACAATTTTTTTTTTTAGTTTTGGATTTTTGATTTTTTTTTGTTTTTTTTAAATATGCATGAACTAATGCTACTAAATGAATGCAGTGGTTAATTACAAATGATTTATCCTAATTTAACCCAAAATTGTATAATTACAAATTGTCTTAGATAAACAAGATAGTTCTCGGCCAGGTAACGGGTAGGATTTATCGGTGCACCACGAATCACCGTAGCAATGCAACCGAAGATTTAAGTATCTTCAGAGAAACAATTCAGTATAATATTTACGAATCACCGTAATATTTATAACTGATTATTGCTTTGCCGTAGCCTAGACACCAAGAAATTAAATTGTTCAAAAAAGACAACTTGTCAATATACAATTAAGTGTTATTGATGTCTAACCGTTATTATTAATCAAAATTCTAGGATGAAATGCAAAACTGAAATTAAACGTGAATTAACAATGCAACTAGAATGGATTTTTTTTTGAATTTTTTTTTCCTAAATGCAAGGAAATAATAATGCAAGACAAACAAACAAATATATATATACAGTGCAAGGCAGATAAAAAAGAAAATTATAAATATGCAAGCAGTTATTTTTTTGGCAAGCTCAGCAAAGCAAGCAATTTATTTTAGCAAGCACTTCCGCTCCTTCTGAAATTCTGCTTTGGCAACCTAAAAATAAAAACAAGATATATATACACAGTTTTTTTTATGATGAGAAAATAATAGAAATGGAAAATGATAGAAAATAGTAGAAATCAAAGGTAATTAAAAACTCAAACTCTTTTTTGTTTTTTCAAGAGAAAGAAAGTAAAAAAAAAATATTGAAACCAAAACAAACAATTTGGCAAAACGAAATAAATAAAACCTAAAACAATATGTTTTTTTTTAGAGCAAAGCAACAAAAGAAACTAAAAATGAAAAGTATTTACATGTATTGAAAACTTTTCTAAAGTGAATGTCTTTTTTTTAAGATGAAAAACTTAAAACTTAAAACCAAACAGATAAATAAAAAGACAAAAAATAAAAAATAAAAAATAAAAAATAAAAAATAAAAAACTTCAAAAACCCAAATCACAACAAACTCAGCCCGACCCAAAATTGTAAGACATTAACAGCTACATGAATTAGACAACCGCGTCATTTACAAATCGACGAAATCAAATTCTTCTCAATCCCTAATTCCGAAATCAACAAATTCAAAAACTGCAAACTCAAATAAAATACTTCACCAATCCAAATTCCGAAAAGCACTACTTGTTCACGTCGGCCAATTTGGGGATATTCAGTGTAGTAGCGGATTTGTGAGGTTATTCGAAGCGCGTTGTTGCGGCAGTGGTGATCAGTTAACTCGCGATGTCGAAGCGCGATGTTGAGTAGAGTTGTATAACTCGGGTTGTTGGAAAGGAGTTAGCAGATGGTTTCACTTGTAATTGCAGGTGATTGTTTGATGTGTGAAGAAGCAAGTGGTAGCAGTTGTGATTCGTTCTTGTTGTTTGAGGCGATTGTATGAAGATGGAAGCTAGGTTGTTGTTGAAATGGCAGTATTGGCCAGGGATTGTGTGATTTGTAGAGGAGGATGATTTGTTGGCAGTATTGTAACACTGTGGTTTGCAAGCAATGGGTTGTGTTTGCACTAGTTAATATGCAAATATGTGCAAATCTTTGTTGACAATGGCTGAGACAGTAGGAAGTGAAATGTGTGCAAAGCTCGATGGTTGATCTGCAGTACTCACTAGCTTGATGGTTGGAGGAGAGTGGAAGAATTGCTGAAGTTTGGTTTTGGGATGTATATTTGAGTTGATGACAGTTATGTATGTAGTGGCAGTATGATGAAATCGGCAAGGGAGATGCTAAATGGGGACAGTGGTAGTGGAGAGATGCACAGCAGTTGATTTCTTTTAGTGTGGTTTTCAAAAATATGGGTTGTGGAATGTTGATCGTCGCTGCTGTTGTTGTCACAGCAGTGGAGTTTGGTACGTTGTATGGGAGTGAAGTCAGGTCAGATGGTTTGAGAGTAAGTATTGGGTGGATGAAGCAGAGATGATGGGTGAAAACTTGATGTTGGAGGGTAGTTATGGGTTGCGAGGTGAAATAATGAAGTGAAGTGATTGGAGAATGTGATTAACTGGAAGTGGAGTGATGGTTTGCGGGTGAATTGAATGAAGGGGAGGCAGGCAAGGCAGTTGAATGTTGGTGGAGGAAGTTTGAATATATATGACAGGAAGTGGTTGATTTATGCAGTGCAGCGGCAGTGAGTTGTTTGAAGGGGGGGGGGGGAGGGTAAGGAGCAGTGGACTTGTAAGTCAATGAAGGAAGATGGAGTAGTTCCAGATGTCAGAAATGCTTGCAGTTTTACGTTGGCAGAAGAAGTTTGTTTGTTTGGTAGAGAATGGAGACTGGTGTTGCACTGCAGGTTGTATTGGCAAGTTTTGTAAGTAGCAATTGATGGTGAGGTGATATATGGTGATTGTTGAAGTTGTGCAGTGGGGAAGTGATTGTTATTTGCAGTGCAAGTTTGATATGGAGTATGATGTTGAATGGCAAGGAGTTGCTGTGGTAAGACAGTCGAATCCAGTGGCGTGATAATGGTGGTGGTGAGTTGCGGAATGCAGGAATTCAACAATGTACAAGATGATAGGATGAATGCAGGCAGTAATGGGGTGATATGATGGTTAGGAGTGGTGGAATGATATGCACTGGGCAAATTTGAAATGCAAGTCAGTAAAGATGTAGACAAAGAAGAAATGCAAATTGCTGATGTTTGTATAGGAGAAAACAGAGAACAATAAAATGTAAATAGAACTGTAACATGTAAACAGGAATAGTGAAGTGAATGATATTTTTTTTTAAAAGAAAACTTTGTATGCTTTTTTTTAATATGCAAATGCAAATGGAAAATCAGCAAATGCAAATGGAAAAGCAACAAATGCAAACAAACACACAAAGCAACAAT
Organism: Allium cepa; assembly: GCA_030765085.1. Classification (NCBI taxonomy): domain Eukaryota; kingdom Viridiplantae; phylum Streptophyta; class Magnoliopsida; order Asparagales; family Amaryllidaceae; genus Allium; species Allium cepa. The sequence continues at coordinate 51,472,196 of CM060930.1, read as the reverse complement.
CACACAAACACAATGTTTTTTTTTGGTTTACGAATGCAAACAAACACACAAAATCAGAAGAAAATAATTCGAAGAATAGAAAATCAAAATCGAATCAAATTCCCCGGCAACGGCGCCAAAAACTTGTTCGTCGACGGAAATTCTATCGGTTTAGAAAACCGTCGAACGAATTTAGAATTAAAAATTTACCGCAAGCGCACGGTGTACGAATGTAGCACGTGGCGAATACGGGTCGATCCGCAGGGAATTGATGATTCAAATTTCCTACTCAATCAAATTATACCAAAGTCAAGAGTGTATTTAAATGAGAAAATGAACTAACTAACAAAAAGAAAAGAAATGCAAATATGAGAGTTAAATGTCAATTTAGAGAATAAATCCACTCTCTAGATCATGTAGTTCAACACATGAAATCATGATATCTCTTTTATGGTCACTAGTGTTTTAATTGATGTGTTTATCATAAGTATGACATATTTGAGCTATTAATTAGCCAACATAAGTCATCAAACTATAACACATCCCTTAAAACACTTACTAATTTTCATGAAACTTGACAAAGAAAATGAAAATGAAATCTATTTTAAGTATGGCCTATTAACTATTGATTAGAAACATAGACCATCAAATTTTAATTTCAAATCACTTTCTTATGCCATAATCATATATTGATGAAGAGGCATTTGTGTTAGTGATTGATTAAGCATAGCCTATTTGGTGTCAACAATATAGACTATCAAATTCAAGGCAAAAACAACAAATAAAACCACTTCTATCATCATCATTAAGCACAAAAAGAGAGCATGAATTAACAAAATGTTGAAGCTACATTAATTAGAGAGCTTAATTACCCCTAAATTGAAGGGGTTTAGCTTCTCATATTTGTCATTTTATTAACAAATGTAGCTAACAACATGAAAGCAAAATGAAGAGGAAAAAGAGAGAAAAATGAAAAGATAAACTAATTAACTTGCATAAAAGAAAAGATCTACACTACAACATAAAAAAGAGGCATGTAAAAGGAAAGAGCATGTATTAATAACATAAAAAAAAGAAAAATTACATGAAAATAAAAATGCCTAAGTAGCCATGAAAAGAGAAAGAGAACTTTCTTTTATTTGATCTAAACTAATCTAAAGAGAAGGAGGCCTAAGAGAGACTAAGAGAAGAGATAGTTACATGAAACATAAGGGGTTATTTATACAAGTTTTAAAACCCTAATTCACTTTTTGGAGAATGCCCAAAATGCCCTTTAGGAAGTGTTGAGGCCAAGTAATCATTAACATGTCTTAATCCCCCATTAAATGTACATGAAACCATTAGCTCCATAAGCATGTGCATTAGCCTTTAATTTCTACATTAAGGTAGGTGGGTAGGTGGGGTCCTCCATGATCTTCACTTTGAATTATTTCCATCTTCATTCCTTTATATTCTTTGTGCATGCATATTCCTTCATGAAACAACTCCTATTTGAGACCATTTTCCTACAAAAATATATATAAATTTCCAATCAATTTTTCTCAAAGAAATATATGCACTTAAATGACCGTTTTGCCCTATATGAAGATGAATATGTGAAAATTGGGAATTAATATGAATTTTGGTTAAAACAAGTTAAAATACCCAATATGATCATTTATTTAATTTAAATAGAATAAATATGGTGGTAAAAATATGCACATTTACGTGCACATCAAATACCCCCACACTTATCTTTTTATTTGTCCTCGAATAAAGAAAAACTAAGATAAATCCGTTTTCGTAGGGAGCACGATTGCATTGAGCGTATGCAATAAGCCGTTAAACCTCTGGGTGTCCCCAGTAGGACGAGTGTTGTCTCGTGAGGGTTTTCAGCGGATACTACCTACAAAATCCACATGCAGGATGAAAATATTTACAAAATGCAAGTTTTATTTACAAAGAGATGAATGCGAATTTTTGAAAATATTTACAATGAAGGATTTACTTTTAAATCGACACAAATAAGTTAAATATAGGTTTTGGTTATCATCTTGAAATTTTTTAGTCATTTACTCGTCAAAATTTTCAATAAAAACAAAGTTATCATAACAAATAGACTATAGTTTTACTTGTTATTTTGGTTGATAACAAAGTGTAATTATGAAAAGGATTCTTAGTTGATTATCAAAGTTTATCAAAGTGGTATTTTTATTTCTTTTCAATAACAAATCAAATCAACTAAGTAAAAATAGTGCTAGGATTTCAATTGCTTGCTCTCTCATTATTTGCAAGAAAAATTACACACCTAGGTCAGGTAAACTGAGGCCAGATATACCACCCATGCACTGCCTTTCGGGCTTATGTGAGGGGAGTAAAGAGCATGGCGAGTGCACACTCTTTCGCGCATACACCTATCGACCGTAGGTGGTTTTTATTAAGTCTATTCTTTTTTTTACATGTGTTCCATACATGCATAACCGTGAGGACTTTTAAATAAGTATGAAAGCACATAATCAAAGATTCTAAGTAATTCACCCATGCATAACCGTGAGGAATTTTAAATGAGAGTGAATACTTTGTTCGTACTTTTTTTTTTAAGAGAGAGTGAGTTTTTCAAAATCATCTTAACACCATTTAACTTAGAAGACAAAAGAAATGTTACATCCTTTACTTTAAATTCACCACTTTTAAAACAAAGATTTTCAATTAGGATGTATTTCATAATTAACACATATGAATCTTCCTATATACTAGTTAAACCATTGTTATTTATAATCAAACTTCATTTTTATTTTTGTTAAGACAAATAAATTTTCAATAATTTTAATTTAATAAACCAAAACCATATATTTATCCTACAGTGTTTCTTTAATAATAAATCAAAAATGCTAAAATAAATCTTCTTTTGTTTTTGGATTTTTTTTGAGTTTTTGGAAGAAAAATGAAAAATTAATCCTGAAAAATCAAGAAGAAGACGAGTCTCCCCCCACACTTGATTTTGACTGTGTCCCCACAGTCAACCCAAGTGAAAGGAACGTTTATTATAATTTACATGAAAATGAAATGTATTTACACGACATCTGAAAGTATATTGCCAAAAAGTAAATGAAACGCTCTTCAGAAGATCGATTCATTTGTCTCATCAAGTATACGAGATACAGCTTAAGCATGAAAAACCAAATCATAAAAGATTTTGAAGTTGATTGTCGATTTGGAAAAACGAATTTTATTTTATAAAAAATTGAACAAGTTGTTTTGTTTTCAATGATTTTGGGGTTGATAAAACAATTGATTGAAATCCACATTTATTTTCACCAAATTGAAATCCAAGTTTGTCACTGAAAACTTTTTCCAAATTATCGATTTCAAAGTCAAAATGATGATCGAAATCTTCCCCATCAGAATTTAATGACTCATTTTCGACAAGTCCATAAAACTCATGTTTGTTAAATTCATCTTCCTTCATTGGATTACCAACAACTTTATTACATGTCTCAAGTTCAAAATTCAAAGTAGTTGTACTCAAATTTTCGAAATCAAGAAAAGGAAGATCGAATTTCAAATTTGGTTCCACATCCTTAAAAGAATTGAAATCCAATTCAATTACCATGTTTTCAACAACTTCATTAAGATTTTCGTTTTCAATTTCAAAAGTTGTTATTTGAAAATCATAGATTTGGGTAAAAGATGGATTCTCACTTGACTCATCACACATTGGAAGTTGATTTTGCTTTTCATGTTGTTTCACATAAGATTCAAACAACAAATCTGTGTGATCATCATAAATTTCGTTCGTTTGTTCAACAAAATCCAATTTGTAATTATTAACTTGATAATTTTCGATTTGGATTCGTTTAGAACAAGAATTTTCAATTTCGATAAACGGTAGATTATTATTTGATTCTTCGTAAGTTGAGATTTGATTATGATTTTCACGAAATTTTATGTATTTCTCAAGTAATAAATCCCCGTTATCTTTTTCCATTTGGTCAACAAAATCAAATTCACAATTATTAATTTGAAAACTTTCATTTTGAATTTGTTGATAACTAATGTTTTCAATCGTATCATTATTGAAACTATTCCCATTGCCAAAATTATTTGAAAATTGATTCACATCTTCGTCTTGATTTTGAAATTCATCTTGAAACTCGAAATTGAATTGGCATGGGCTACACTCGAAATCATTTGAATTTTGAAGAGAATTCAAATTTTGACTATTTTGAAAACCATGATTCGAGTTATAGCACAAATATGAATTGCACAACTCATTTGTACTTCGATTTTGTTGCGTAGAAAGTTCAAGTAACGACGAAATGCTATTTTCAAGAGTTGAGGGTTGACCTTTATTTTGGAAATTTTGTGGCTCAAAATTCGAATTGTCTAAACAAAAGTTGTTGTTAAAATATCCTAAATTAACAGTTTCCCCTACCACACCTGAACTCCAAAGAAATATTAACTCGCAATCGACACATTGAATTCCAAGTACGAACTGGGGAAAATGTAATGTGCTATCTATATAGGATAAACTTGGTGCTCAAAACACTACAAATGTCTTGTCCCGTGTAAATAGTTCACTCGCAGTGGAGGAAGAAAAGAACTTACCGTGTTACTTCGTTTTCCTCTTTAATTTCTACTCCTTGTGCACTTACCCGTTATTAATCAATGATCGATAGCAGATCCATTGTTCGAAGTGACACGGAAAACTCTTGTCGCTATAGGAACACCGAGTACGGAATAAACAAGTAGGATGAGCCCAAATTCTCTAGAAGAATCGAGATTGACCGGTGATATGTCATGTGCTAACGTCTATGAAACTAGGCATAAGTCAATTCTAGTCTAATGGACGAAGATAACAAGACATGTCAAGTATTAGACCACGACCCAAATGTCATTTCATGGACAAACTCAAGACTCGATTGGCTATCTCAACCTGTCAAATCGTAATCAAAGTTGCAAATGGACATTGGTCATCAATTATTTTACGGGTGCAGTAATTAGTAAATCAGCTAGGCAAACCCACTTGAGAATGAATTGAAAGTCACAGGAAGAATCAAAAATCAAACCTAGTGAGCTATGGAATGGATTGGTGGCGACTCAAGAAGGAAGCGATCTAGTGGTAGGTCGACTACAGTTCGACAGCGAGCTAGGGCTTGGATTCAAGCGATGTTATAGGTCAGCTAGGGTTTCTTGAAATAGGCAAAAGCCTGAATCAAATAAGCAGCGAATGAATGCAAGTGAAGTGATGAATTGGATCGGGCAAGGGCTTGGATCGCTTGTTACTGAATCGTGCAGGATCGATCGCTTGAAGGGGCAAGGGTAGCTGGGTCGAATGAACAAACTAGGGTCATTTCGTGTATTAATAGGTGAGCAAAAGTAAAAAAAATTGCTAAGCAATCAGGTCGCCAGCGACCTGACCCATCATGGTTCGCCAATGACCTGAACTAACTTTATAAGGCTAAAAAATTTCCTATGCGTTAGGTCGCTAGCGACCTATCTCACATGGATCGCTAGCGACCCAAGAATAAAAAAATGAAAAAAAAGGAAATAAGAAAGAAAGAGGAAAAGAAACTTCACATATTCTTCTCAAACTTGAGCCCTTACAACTGTTCATTATTCCAACGCATGCCGAGAAATTATGAGCAGAAATGTGATGCGCTGTAGCTAGCAGTAGCAGTCAAAACCAAAGAAAGACGACCAACAAAATTGGGTTAACGTATTCGTAAAGCTCAATCCAATCACTTGGAGATCGACGGATGGACATTGAGAGCGATAACTTCCAAAGCACGCCTTGTTTGCAACGAAGACGTACTCTAGGGTTAAATGTTATCCAGGTTTTTAACTATAACAACCCGCTATTTTGGGCCATTCAAATCGACAATAAAACCATACATATCCGACTTGAATAATTCAAAATACCGAATTGTTAATTAAAATTTGGCAAAACCTAAAATATACAATAAATAAATCAATCACAGATCATAGAGTAATATAATGCAGCGGAATAGATAAAGAATAGTAGTTCATGAAGCTACTATATACATCAGAGTTAGAAATGAAATACAACCGAATAGTTCAAATGCAGTGAAGTCTCCAATGCAACTGATGACTTCTCTGAACCAATCAACTGGAAAGGCTGGAATCTGAATCGATAGTTGGATCTCCAAATGAAACTCCAAGCTCCAAAGGTGGGTCTCAAATGCTGTATCACTCAGTCTGACCCAAGCGTAAAGCAAAACACAAAACACTCGAGTTAGAATTAACATTCTTATATCAATAAATCCAACTCAAGTGAAATATCAACTGAAATACAAATAACTTAAAGGATGTTTGGGATAACCATCATCTAAGGGTCCATGGAACTATCTACAAGGTACAAATATACACTATAACACCGTGGTCATTTCAGCTTAATTTATATTTCAAAACCAAATATCATTTCACTTCAAATATCTCTATATTTCCCAAAATAGTATTTATATACATTAAATAATTTATACAATAGAGTATTTCAATTCCCTCAACTTAACAAATTGTTTCAACATCAACCCGACCTTCCCATTTAAATTATATTCAATCTCAATTTATCAATTTAAATTCAACTCAATTCCTAAAATAAACACTTCAATTTATCGATCTCAAATTCGGATTTGTAATCACAAAAATACCCCTTTATATTTCAATATATTTCAAAATTTTAAGTATTCAACGTTTCAACTAAATTTTTATTCAATTTAGTTTTCAAAATAATAAATTCAAATTTGGTTCAACCTAAATTTCACTTTAATTCAATTTAGTGCTAAATAACAAATTCAACCACGTTGAATTCAAATACAGATCTGAATCACAACATAAACCATTTAAATTCCAATATAGTTCAAGGCTTTAATATTTAAATGTTCTGTATAACAGCTTCATAGAGATCTTGATTTAACCTCATTATTATTTAGTCTTGAATACTCCCTTATTAGATTCAATATCATTTAAGTAACCTTAAATTACATTTTACTCAATATTATCTTAATTTTATTAAACGTGAAATATTCATTAAATCACTTAAATCAAAAATCCAGTTACAAAATCATACCTTTAAATTTTCCATTCAATAATTTCAAATCGATTTAATTAAATAAATCCTTATTTAAATAACATTTTTAATAAACCCAAATTTATCTCCTAATCTTAATTATTCAACTTTTTACAATGGTAAATTTTGAAATATAAATCTTAAATAATACACAAACATATTATATGGATTAAATCAATCTCAATAATATTATTATTAAATCTATATATAAACTTTCCACTTATATATATATATAATATTTTAGGAACCAATATTTATTAAATCCCATATATTTGTTTTCAACTGTAGAAATTTATTTTCAAAATATTTATATGGACCAACGGTGTCTGTATATATTTCCTATCATATAGTCAAGTGCTACGGATATTTATCATTTCAACCCGTACACTAAATATATACGGGTGGATATCATTTCGACCCGTAATCCCAAATTCAATTAAATGAAAATCGCTTGGGTTTATCATTTCAACCCATAATGATTTTCTCCTATTCTAAAGTCCGTTCGGGTATGTATCATTTCAACCCATAATGATTTCTATACTAACAGGGAACTTGTAAAGTGATAACAGATATGAAAATAATAATAACAACAGGCATATATCATCAAAATAAATATAAAAAATAGGATATGGTGTCATATCCCATAAGTGAACAGTTATGGATAATAGCATATATATACCAATTTAAATAACTACAGCCTCATATTTCGATTGTCGTTTCAATTGAAATCAAATTTAATAAATAAAAGAACGTTAATCATGAGTGATTGCTCACCTTTCGAGGTTAGAGAGATAGACAATGAAGTTGAGTTACGAAACCCAAGCACGAATCTCAAAGCAAAGTAAGATCGGCACGAATCGACGATCAAAGCTGGTAAAAGAAATCGATGGGAACGGGTCAAATTAGCTCGATAAAAATTTAGGCGAGATGTATTTTTATATTATTATCCTCCTTAAACCCAAAATTCAAATTAAAGTATATATACATTTTATATAAGTCTTAAATTAAATATATTTATTGAAATCAAACATATAAAAAAAATCAAAACCAAATTCACTCTATCTTATAGTATATACGTTATATTTGAAACATCAATATCTGAAACTAAATGTACAGAACCAAATTAACATCGAAAGATATACATAAGAGTAAATAATGTAAGTTTAAAGAAATCTAATAGTGTAACCAAATGCAGACTTCATTTACAAATAATATACTGCAATTATTGTTATTGTTATTATTATTTTACCAAAAATAAAAATATGCTAACACAATGCTAGTAGAAAAATGGAGAAAGGATGCTTATGCTTGCCAATATTGACATGCAAACCTACATTTTATATGTACAATAAAGTGTGTACAAACAAACCTTTATATGGGCTGTTATATACATGTTTAAAAAATGTTATACATATATTGTTACACATATTCACAGCAGGCGTTATACCTAACTTGTATACATATTATATTTTAAACAACACCTGACAATAGATGAAGATAAAATTATATATATATATATATATATATATATTATAACTTATACAAACCTATAAAGCTCTGAAATGTATACTAGTATATCTATACAACCAACCCAATATGAAAATATGTACCCATGCAAATATCTAAAGTTTTTAGAAACAATACTTAGGCTTATATATATATAATAAAATAAAACAATAACTTACGCACATAAAAAAACACAATACTTAATGAGACAAACGCACAAGTTGTATTACCTTTCAAGATATCATATATATGTTAAAAGTTTTTTGCAAGGCAAAATGGGTGACAAGGTGAGATACGACTGCGTGTAAGAGTGTGAAAGAAGAGAGAGGGCAGAGAAAGAAAAATTGAGGAGAAGAAAGTGACAGTAGATCCTTGCTTTACCAAAAAAAAAGCTTATAAAGGTGAAATAAAATGAGCCGTAAAAGAATTAATGAATACAAAAAAATGTATAATTCAAAACGGTGTGGGCCTCAAGTAAATATCCATTCACATCTTTTTTGACATATATAAAACGTATGAAAAGCTTTAAAATGAAGCGGCTATATATTAGTTATTATTATAAAACGTTGTAAAGTGACTAGGGAAATAAATATAAGGAAGTTGATAAAGGAGAATGAAGAGACCCAAAAATGGAATGACAAATAATAATTTTGAATTGATGGAAAAAAAGTAACAGCTGGCATAACCCAAAGTTATAAAGGCTGAGGAAAATGCTTTGCACAATTTAAGGCGAGCTTTTAAATTTTTTTGAATGTTTTATAACTTTCCAGCTGTAGTGAAAAAAATGGAATTTTAAAGGCAAAAATTAAAGTGACCGTTCCAATTAAATGAATATAAAACGTATGCATGTCTTGTACATTCATACTTCCAAAATGGTATGACGTGGCAACGGTCGAATTTCAGTAAAAGATGAAATAAATGTGAGAAATAAAATAAATAGGAATGAACCGCATTTTTCCAAAACGAAACGTATGCAACAAATCAACAAATAAATAGAAACGTGTAGGGAGATGAGTGAAATAAATAGAAAATGTTAAAATATAAATAAATATAACATACATGAAAAGGACAACAGGACGATTTAGGAATTAATAAATGAGAAACGTATATCCCTATACGTTTTAGTTTCAAAAAGGGCAGATAATTTTATCAAAAGTTATAAAGAGTTAAAAGCATTGAAACGTGGTTTTCGCTGAAATTTATTTTATTCCCAACTGAGATGAGAGAGAAAGGGAAAGATTTCAAACAAATGAATATATTCCAAATGAATGTAATATAAACGGGCATGGTGTGGTTCATCAGAAAATTTAATGCAATTTATAATTGTGTGAGCTGTACGTTGATTTAAGGAAAAAAAATAAAAGCAATTAATGACTTGATTTAATAGTATGTTTCAAATTTGAAAAGAAAAGAGAAGTAAGGGATGAAATTTTGATTTCAATTAAATGATCGCGTGAATGAGTAAATAGCAATTAGCAAATAGCAGAAAGAGATAATGGAATATATGGTAGAAAATGAATAAATGAAATGTGAATGGATAGAATGCAAATTGAAACGGCAGAGAATTAAATATAAGGTGGAAAGGTGTGGCAACGCTCACCCTTTGATTTAGCTAAAACCTTTAAAAGAAATTTAATATGGTATGAGTTGTACGGTTTCAAATTTGAAAAGTAGATAAATCCAAGTCACAAATTTTAGCACCGATGACGCACGTTTTTATTGTTTCCTTCGCGTATCGGATCTCAAAATACAGAAATAGATATACCGTAGTGATCGGTACAACGAGACGATCAAAATGGTATATAGATATTGGTGGTACGATTGAATTATAAAAATTCGAATTTTCACTAGCAGAAAAAATGCTGTAAAAACGTAGAAAATAAGATCGACGGAGCTATAGAAGTCCAAATTTGGGAAAACGAAAAATGACGTCTCAGTCAGAAGATGATTTAGAATTTTTCTATGTAAAAATATTCAGGTCTTGAAAATAAATTAATTTTCACCAATTATTAACTGATTTGAATTTAATCGAATTATATAATAAATAAACCTTCATATAATTAATTGAAAATTTACCGTTTGCTATATTTAATTATACGTAAACCAAATATTAAAACTTTATTTCAAAATATTATTATTAAAATTTCTCAAAATCCAAATTAAATACGTTATAAAACTAATTAAAAATTAATAAAATTTTATGGTCGTTACACTCTCCCCCACTCAAAACTTTTCGTCCCCGATGTAACGACCCGGAAATTTCGATCCCGAAATTTCCAGATAGTTAGTGAAAAGAGGAAAGAGATAGAAGAAGAACAGAAAAGAAACACACAATCTCACATTCGCAGCGGATAAAATATAATAGCAAATAAATAACAGATTACAAAGCAGAACTATATCAGTGCATTTACATTGTACATCAGAGTTACAATAATCTCACAACACTGGACAGTTTAAAATAACTTGTCCCATATAAATATCAGTATATATCATAGCGGATAGACACCTCATACGTTCCTGCCATCTAGCTCGCCTCCTGAGCTCCAGAACGTCCTTACCTGGAAATCTGTAATACTCGGTCTGACCCGAGCATTACATCAAAGCAACACCCGGGTCAGGCTGGAAACCAGCGTGAGTAAACTCATCTAATACGGAATACAAAAGCATACAATATAAATAAACCCGGGGTAACTTATGTCAATTTACAACTCCACAAATTGTTATAGGCATCGCTTATCACACATCAATTTCTAAGTGTTCAAACTTAGATTAAATGGTCAATTACCCTTAAATCATCTCATTTCATTCTATTGATTCCATACATCAAATTATAAAGAATCGAAGTGGTTTCGGAAATTTACTAATACCCAACTCCGGTCTCTTCGAAACCAATATCATCTTACTTAAATTATTCAAGTGAAATACAATTCAACTTTAAATATCGGATGTCATAATAACGCATCATCAATAGATAACCATAACATCATAGTCTAAATCAAACATGTCATATCACATAGCAACACGAACTACTTATTAGAGATATTAATTAATCAAAGGGCCTCCAATATCATTCTATTATCCCTTGATAATTTCTCAAGTTAATTTACCTTTATTCAAATACTGTAATTAACCTTTAATTACTTCGTTAATTAATTATTAACCATAATTATTAATCACCCTTGATTAATAACATCCCGAATTTAACTACCCTTAATTACTTCATTGAATAAATTAATCCCTAATTTATTCTCTAATTAATCCTTGGATTAATCCCATTCAGTAATCAACTACCCTTACTTACTTATTTCAAAAATTAATTATCCTTAATTAATTATCTCAATTAATCCCTTGATTAATTACATAGGAATTTAATCCCAATTACTTTCATCATCAACATCTTTAATTACATCCAGTAATTACCATTAATTACTTCCTTAAGTAATTACACTTCCTTTAATTACATTAAGAAATTATTCATCAATCATCAAGTGTTTAAATTAATTAACTCAATTAAGTAATTAATGCTTAATTGCTTTTATTAAATAATTAAACTTAAACAGTTTCTCCATTGATTATTATCAATTAATTAATCTAAATAATTATTCAAATTAATCATATTAATTAATTGTTAAATAATCTTAAGTTAATGACTATCATTAACCATTAACCATTCTTTAATTACTTCTCTTAAGTAATTAACTTCATTAATCAATACTAATTTCAAATTAATTAATCTTGAATATCTAATTAATCAACCTTTAATTAATTAATTAATTAAGTGTTAACTATAACTTAATTAATTCCAAATTACTTGATTTATCAATCCTTAATTATTAATTAAAATCTAATTAATAATCCTTAATTACAAATTTAATTATTCCTAATTAATTAATCTTAGTCATTAATTAATTAGTTTTAAACCTTTAATTATCTATTAAACATTCAAATAGTTTAAATCATTTTAAGTTTTAGAACTTCCGTATATTTCAAAATGAAAATACATATTTAAATTTGAATTCAGATAAATCTTCTGATTTTAAACCTCTACTTATATTTTAAAAAAAATTCAAGTACTTAATCATTTCAAAGTATTTAACCATTCAAGTTTAAAGTCTTAATTTATTTTTAATCTAAGATTTAAACTTAAATTGAATTCTAGAATTTTAAACTTGGATTTAAAATTTAGTTTAAACCTTTGCCTTCAACTTAAACTTCAGTTTGGAATTTTTAAACAAACATTTAAATTTTACTTTTAACATAAAGTTGTTTTAAATAATTTAAATCTATAAAACTTCCTAAATTCCAAACTAGATACAAAAGTTTCTTGGATCCATTTCCAAAATCTGTTTCAAACTTATTTTTAATTTTATTAATTTTTTTTTAAAAAAACTTTTTTAAAATCTGTTCTAACAATAACAGACAGGTTTCTAAAAAAAAACTGTAACCACTGCCTTTACCCGAGTCAACTCGAATCCTGCTTCGAGTCCTCCATCCATAAACTTCGAGCAACCCATCAATTCCCTTCGAGTCAATCACAATTGCTCGAATACGAGACAGTACCACTACCTCACCACGACACTGTGCTCTGTGCACATGCACCAGCACGACGACTAACTTCGACCATCAACGTTGATCCACCCAGATCGGCAATCATCCTTCTAGCCAAATCCAAACACTAAAACAAATTGCACCATCACGACAACGAATTTGAGTATTTGACTCAAACCTGGAATAACAGAAGTCCTCCCATCCCAACTTGTCAACGACGCTCGTTCACGCGCCTCCGGCCAGCGTTACCCCTCAAACTTCGGCGAAGACCTCATCAACCCACTAACTTTCAATTCCCAAGTTATTGTTGAACTCGATCAACAGAGGAAGTCAAACCAATGCAAAAACCCAAACCCGTAAAAGCTAGGGTTCAAAACTTCAAATCAAAATCACAACCTCCAAGTTGAAATGCAACCCCATCTAAAACTTTTCCCCCATTCTCCTATTGATCCTCCACCTCCAGGAAGTCCTACAACACCCCAATATCACTAGGCAATTAGAAAAACCCAAAAACACCAATTTGGTTCAACCCAGAAATGCACATTCAATAGTTAACTAAAAATTCTAATTTTTATTCTAAAAATCATGTTTTGATCTTAGTATTTAATTCATAATACTGAATTCACAAATTATTCAGCTTGAATTTTCACATATTTTTACATTCACTGATGTTTTCTGCTTCCAGAGAAAACTAGGCTTTTATCTTGACTATCTTAAATTTTAAAACATTAACTTATGATAAACCAAACAACATTTGTTTGTAAATCAAACCTTATTCAGAAACTAGATTAAGTGATAATAGATTTTAAATTGAAATTTTGAACCCGGGGATAACAAAACAGAACATAACACAATATAAATAGCATGCATATCCAAACACTCATATATACACACAACATATTTCATCATAGTGATTTATTTAATCAATATTTGCATGCAACCATAATTTATACTTAACTTTTAAAATAAAGTTACTCACCTTATAAAATCAGAAGACATAGCCTCAGGTTGTTTGAAAAGCTTTTTGAAAACTGAAAATCCCCTTTGCTTTTAAACTTTGAGTTGCTTTTTAGAAACTGAGTTTCTTGAGCTTGCTTCTTAAATTTTTTTGAAATTGCATGCATGCTACTTGAATCCAGATTTTACAAACAATGCAGGTCTTCAGATTCAAATATGGTGACAGGATGATTTTTGAAATGCAGGCTGCCTTGATTTAATATGCAGTTTTAAACAGTTTGGCTTGTTACTGAATTCTTGCATGCATGCTAGCTTACATTCCAGATTTAAGAGAAATGCAGGCTTCCACATTCATTTGCATGCATGTTTGTTTCCAGATAAAGAAATTTTAGGCATTGTTGATTTTAAACAGAAATGCAGACTTGTTTCAGGTTTGATTGATTTCTTTTGTTTTTTTTGTTTTTTTTTTGTTTTGAAATGAAGAATATGAAAAGATTTGAAGCAAAAGGGGAAAGATGCATATATAGATTAATTTAAGATTTATTAAAATATAAAAGACAATAACCTAAATGGTTGACACTTGTTATATTTCCTTGACATTTGTCAATTACAAAATTTAAGCATATTACACATGTTACAATATGAATTAATCTATTAACATTTGTAATTATGCATTCTTAATTTTCTTTTAAATGGTTTTTATAAAGCTTTTAATTTTATTTTTCCTATTTAATAAATACTTCCTTAATCTATGTAAATAAAGTTCTTTATGGAATATAATATAAAACAATTCTTATTCATATATTTTAAAACCTAAAATATTTAAAATAATTATCTTTTAGATTTAAATTTAAATCCAAATTCAAATTCATTTTCAATTTAAAGTCCAATTTTGAAATCAACTCAACTATATTTAAGCAACACAAATTAAATTTGTAATCAAAATTTTTATTTAAAATATATGCGTATATATATATACACACAAAACAATTACAAACATAAATATTTATTCGATCAGATTCATTTGTTCAATCTATAAATTAAGTATATTATTCTTTTTTTTTACGAATTATCCAATTATTTTTCGATTATAGAAGTCTATAATTCCGGGATATCACATTCCTTCCCCCTTTGAATCTTTTCGTCCTCGAAAAGGAACGAAGCCACAATTTATTAAATATCTTAAAACCAGTTAAAATATTCTTTGATCATTTTAAAACACTTTTAAGATCTGTAGTACTGCTAAATAGTTTTATAAAAATACTTTTTATAACTCGATGTTTCAACCAGTCCATCCTTGTTCTCACAGAAATTCGGTCATACGTTGATCAGGCGTACGACTGAAATTCTATAAGTACTCAGCAGACCCGTTTTTAACACCCAGTGAAAATATTTGAAAAATAATTTTAGTTGAAAATATAAAAAAATAGTGTTTGAAAATAGAGGATATATCTTTGGTGAGAATGCTCTGGAAATCATCACCCCCATCCATGGTCACAGTTACATCCAGGGTTACGTTGTCGTCGCAGCAAAAGTCCATGTAACTGCAGGCTCTCAGCGGCCTCTCGATTACGCCATGGATCCCACACATAACAGATCACAGTTACACCCAGGGTTACGTTGCCGTCGCAGCAAAAGTCCATGTAACTGCAGGCTCTCAGCGGCCCTCTGATTTTCGCTGTCGAAATGAAACCTCTCCACTCCTACATAGGTCGCAGTCTGCCGATATAAAATCAAACGCAGACTGTTGGCTCTCAGCGGCACACACGACTTTCGCTATGTTATACCATAGATCGCGGTCTACCGATATAAAATCAAACGTAGACCTTGGCTCTCAGCGACACACACGACTTTCGCTATGGTATACTCTACTCATAATCCCCAGGAACTAGTTTCGTACGGACTCCTCACAGGATCAACTTTAGAACCCCCCATTAGGGCTCAAGGTAGCACCACCCGGTGGTACTCCTGAGAAGTTCATTTCAAGGGAGCGCCTTTTTCCCTAGAGCCATCATCAAAACATTTTATCCTATACATATATAGTATCTTCAAATCATACACCTAGTATTATCTCATACAAAACTCCTTTACACAAAATCGATTATTCCAAAATCGATAATTTTCAGACTAGGCTTTCCAAATTTAATATTGATTTTACCCAAAAATCAAAAGCCTTTCCAAATCCAAAGGTTCCCAAAACCTTTTCCAAAATCCTCATATAATCCTTTATATAAATATATATTCAGATATATAAAATCTTTCAAAACTTTGGATCATTTCAAATTTGTATAAAACTCCTTTTATACTTCAAACACTTTCAAAATCCTTTCCTTCTGGCAATAGATTCATCAAGGGGAGTTTTATCTTATAAAACAAAGATATTTACTTTGTTTACTCAAAATCAAATACTCAAATTTGATTACTCTTTTCAATATCAATTTCATTCATATCCGTACAATGTACACATATCATTCGTACGCCATACCAATCTGATCGCTCACTCGATCACACAATTTCACTTCCGAACTAGTATCGTGCACCCGACTTCCTAGTGCGGACACAGATTTGGTTTCTTGATCAGAAACTGTCATTCTCCTTGCATAGTCATAACTATGATAGAGAATATCCAGAACCAATCAACAATCCATGTCCAGGTTCGCCGTCAAAAATCTAGTGAAAAATCCCACTCGGATCGATAAAACTATCTCGAAATTCTGTGCTCAAATCTGGATCACATTACTATGCGAATAGAATAACATACGTACACCCTACGTATTTATCTTTATTGGTTATTAGCCAAATCAATTCCATTTCTATTCACATTCACTTAAATTTTCATTCACTAACTCACAATTGTATCAATCCACATTTGGATTATTCCTTAAATTCTTATCTCGATTGGGTATTTAACCAATAACAGTTTAAACCCCCACCAGTTTATTAAGGAAATAGCTTGAAAAATTTAAAAATAGATAAGTAGTTGGAAAATAATTACTAGTTTGTAAAATAGGTGTAAAATAGTTTGAAAATAGTTAAAATAATTATAGAAATTTTCAGATAATTGCAAAATAATAGTAAGATAATAATTAGTTTATAAAACAGTTGAAAAATTGTTAAACAGTTTCAAAAATAATTGAAAAACAAATATAAAATAGTTTGGCTTTTACAAGAAAGGTTGCTTCTATAATGAATAGCTTGAAAATAGGTTTATATTAAAACAATTTATAACAAAAATAGTCCAGAGTCAAAACTGTTCAATTCCCAATCAATTCAATTTAAATTCCACTTTCATTTAAATTGACTTAACTCCAATTTAAATAACTTCAATTTCTATTGAAATTGATTCAACCCCAATTCAAGTTGAATTAATCTAAGTTTCTTTTCAAATTTAATTTTATTCAACCTTGATCTCAAACTCCACTAATTCAAATAAATTTTAATTGAATTAGTTCCAGTTTTAATTCATTTCAACTCCAGTTTGAACTAATCTCAATTTCAAACTCCATTTCCAAATCAAGTTGAATTATTCTTGATTTCTTTCCAAATTCAATTCAAATTCCATTTGAATTTAAACCTATTCAACTTTAATTACAATTCCAAATTATTCAAATCAATTTGGACTAATTCAAATTGAACCTACTTCAATTTCAAATCGCTTCCAATTAATCTAATTCAAATTTTCCATTTGAATCTTATACTCACACATCTTCAATCACAATTTCAATTGATTCAAATCAAATTCAATTTGAACTAATTCAAATTTCAAATTTAAACCATCTCGAATTATATAAATTCGAGTTAATACTTCAAATGTTGATTTAATTCCTTTAAATCAATTTTCCTTTTATCTCAACAATGGATTACCATACTCCATCTCTCATTCATTTAAACAAATTCAATTCAAAATTTGAAGATTATTAATAGCAATAGGATGATATTATCCAATTTATTTTAAAACATCCATTTATTTCAAATTTCCAGATCTCAAACCCATTTTGAGATCACACAAACTCCCAATTCAAATCAACCATTTAACTTCCCAAGTTAAATTCAATTTACTTAATCCAGTTAACCTTACCCAGTTTGAACTTCAAATTTCAAATTTAAAATTCTCATAAATAATCTTCCACTTATTAAGTTCAAAACTTATCACTATGGGTATCATATCTTATTCCAAACTCAAAACTTCAACATTTAGAGTTTATTTCCAACCACCTTTGATATTATGTATATTAACATGTATACATATTAATTTCTTTTACATTCCAAGTTATACTTTAAAAATTTAAACCACCTTTGGTTTTAATTCAAAACAAATTTCTTTTTAAATTTTCAAACAACTCTTGTTTAAAATAGGACCATTTCATTCATATGCATTAAATAATATTATTTATTATTTCTTTAAATTAATTACATCATTAATTAATCACATTCGGTAATTAACTTATTTCTTAATTACCTTTATTAAGTAATTGTCCCTTAAATTACTTATCTCCAGTTATTTCATTAAGTAACTCCCTCTTTATTCATCATTTCCAATTATAATTATCTTATTCTAAAACTCTTCTCCAATTCAAGATTTCAATTTTAGTTCGAATCCATTCAAACTTGTCTTTAATTTCAATTTGGTTGTAATTCTATTACCATTAATTCTTATTATTACTTTTAATTTAATTTAATTAATACTACAACTAATTTCCTTAATATAATAGATAATCTATTTCTTATATAAGATTCATTTACTTTTGAAATTATTTAAAAACCTTTATATAAGAAAATAACAAGTACGCTCTCTCATATTTATCACTCAACTCATTCTAGGGTGCCACTTACCCTATCCTTAATGAGTAATCCCACCAGAGCCAAGGTTCTCGCTTAACCTTCTGCTCTGATACCAAATGCAATGACCTGGAAATTTCGATCCCGAAATTTCCAGATAGTTAGTGAAAAGAGGAAAGAGAAAGAAGAAAGAGATAGAAGAAGAACAAAAAAGAAACACACAATCTCACATTCGCAGCGGATAAAATATAATAGCAAATAAATAACAGATTACAAAGCAGAACTATATCAGTACATTTACATTTTACATCAGAGTTACAATAATCTCACAACACTGGACAGTTTAAAATAACTTGTCCCATATAAATATCAATAAATATCACAGCGGATAGACACCTCATACGTTCCTGCCATCCAGCTCGCCTCCTGAGCTCCAGAACGTCCTTACCTGAAAATCTGTAATACTCGGTCTGACCCGAGCATTACATCAAAGGAACACCCGGGTCAGGCTGGAAACCAGCGTGAGTAAACTCATCTAATACGGAATACAAAAGCATACAATATAAATAAACCCAGGGTAACTTATATCAATTTACAACTCCACAAATTGTTATAGGCATCGCTTATCACACATCAATTTCTAAGTATTCAAACTTAGATTAAATGGTCAATTACCCTTAAATCATCTCATTTCATTCTATTGATTCCATACATCAAATTATAAAGAATCGAAGTGGTTTCGGATATTTACTAATACCCGACTCCGGTCTCTTCGAAACCAATATCATTTTACTTAAATTATTCAAGTGAAATACAATTCAACTTTAAATATCGGATGTCATAATAACGCATCATCAATAGATAACCATAACATCATAGTCTAAATCAAACATGTCATATCACATAGCAACACGAACTACTTATTAGAGATATTAATTAATCAAAGGGTTTCCAATATCATTCTATTATCCCTTGATAATTTCTCAAGTTAATTTACCCTTATCCAAAATCAGTAACTAACCTTTAATTACTTCGTTAATTAATTATTAACCATAATTATTAATCACCCTTGATTAATAACATCCCGAATTTAACTACCCTTAATTACTTCATTGAATAAATTAATCCCTAATTTATTCTCTAATTAATCCTTGGATTAATCCCATTCAGTAATCAACTACCCTTACTTACTTATTTCAAAAATTAATTATCCTTAATTAATTATCTCAATTAATCCCTTGATTAATTACATAGGAATTTAATCCCAATTACTTTCATCATCAACATCTTTAATTACATCCTGTAATTACCATTAGTTACTTCCTTAAGTAATTACACTTCCTTAAATTACATTAAGAAATTATTCGTCAATCATCAAGTGTTTAAATTAATTAACTCAATTAAGTAATTAATGCTTAATTACTTTCATTAAATAATTAAACTTAAATAGTTTCTCCATTGATTAGTATCAATTAATTAATCTAATTAATTATTTAAATTAATCATATTAATTAATTGTTAAATAATCTTAAGTTAATGACCATCATTAACCATTAACCATTCTTAATTACTTCTCTTAAGTAATTAACTTCATTAATCAATACTAATTTCAAATTAATTAATCTTGAATATCTAATTAATCGACCTTTAATTAATTAATTAATTAAGTGTTAACTATAATTTAATTAATTCCAAATTACTTGATTTATCAATCCTTAATTATTAATTAAAATCTAATTAATAATCCTTAATTACAAATTTAATTATTCCTAATTAATTAATCTTAGTCATTAATTAATTAGTTTTAAACCTTTAATTATCTATTAAACATTCAAATAGTTTAAATCATTTTAAGTTTTAAAACTTCCCTATATTTCAAAATGAAAATACATATTTAAATTTGAATTCAGATAAATCTTCTGATTTTAAACCTCTACTTATATTTTAAAAAAAAATTCAACTACTTAATCATTTCAAAGTATTTAACCATTCAAGTTTAAAGTCTTAATTTATTTTTAATCTAAGATTTAAACTTAAATTGAATTCTAGAATTTTAAACTTGGATTTAAAATTTAGTTTAAACCTTTGCCTTCAACTTAAACTTCAGTTTGGAATTTTTAAACAAACATTTAAATTTTACTTTTAACATAAAGTTGTTTTAAATAATTTAAATCTATAAAACTTCCTAAATTCCAAACTAGATACAAAAGTTACTTGGATCCGTTTCCAAAATCTGTTTCAAACTTATTTTTAATTTTATTATTTTTAAAAAAAAACTGTTTTAAAATCTGTTCTAACAATAACAGACAGGTTTCTAAAAAAAAACTATAACCACTGCCTTTACACGAGTCAACTCGAATCCTGCTTCGAGTCCTCCATCCATAAACTTCGAGCAACCCATCAATTCCCTTCGAGTCAATCACAATTGCTCGAATACGAGACAGTACCACTACCTCACCACGACACTGTGCTCTGTGCACATGCACCAGCACGGCGACTAACTTCGACCATCAACGTTGATCCACCCAGATCGGCAATCATCCCCCTAGCCAAATCCAAACACTAAAACAAATTGCACCATCACGACAACGAATTTGAGTATTTGACTCAAACCTGGAATAACAGAAGTCCTCCCATCCCAACCTGTCAACGACGCTCGTTCACGCGTCTCCGGCCAGCGTTACCCCTCAAACTTCGGCGAAGACCTCATCAACCCACTAACTTTCAATTCCCAAGTTATTGTTGAACTCGATCAACAGAGGAAGTCAAACCAATGCAAAAACCCAAACCCGTAAAAGCTAGGGTTCAAAACTTCAAATCAAAATCACAACCTCCAAGTTGAAATACAACCCCATCTAATCATTTTCCCCCATTCTCCTATTGATCCTCCACCTCCAGGAAGTCCCACAACACCCCAATATCACTAGGCAATTAGAAAAACCCAAAAACCCCAATTTGGTTCAACCCAGAAATGCACATTCAATAGTTAACTAAAAATTCTAATTTTTATTCTAAAAATCATGTTTTGATCTTAGTATTTAATTCATAATACTGAATTCACAAATTATTCAGTTTGAATTTTCACATATTTTTACATTCACTGATGTTTTCTGCTTCAAGAGAAAACTAGGCTTTTATCTTGACTATCTTAAATTTTAAAACATTAACTTATCATAAACCAAACAACATTTTTTTGTAAATCAAACCTTATCAGAAACTAGATTAAGTGATAATAGATTTTAAATTGAAATTTTGAACCTGGGGATAACAAAACAGAACAGAACACAATATAAATAGCATGCATATCCAAACACTCACATATACACACAACATATTTCATCATAGTGATTTATTTCATCAATATTTGCATGCAACCATAATTTATACTTAACTTTTAAAATAAAGTTACTCACCTTATAAAATCAGAAGACATAGCCTCAGGTTGTTTGAAAAGCTTTTTGAAAACTGAAAATCCCCTTTGCTTTTAAACTTTGAGTTTCTTTTTAGAAACTGAGTTGCTTGAGCTTGCTTCTTAAAATTTTTTGAAATTGCATGCATGCTACTTGAATCCAGATTTTACAAACAATGCAGGTCTTCAGATTCAAATATGGTGACAAGATGATTTTTGAAATGCAGGCTGCCCTGATTTAATATGCAGTTTTAAACAATTTGGCTTGTTACTGAATTCTTGCATGCATGCTAGCTTAAATTCTAGATTTAAGAGAAATGCAGGCTTCCACATTCATTTGCATGCATGTTTGTTTCCAAGTAAAGAAATTTTAGGCATTGTTGATTTTAAACAGAAATGCAGACTTGTTTCAGGTTTGATTGATTTCTTTTGTTTTTTTGTTTTTTTTTTGTTTTGAAATGAAGAATATGAAAAGATTTGAAGCAAAAGGGGAAAGATGCATATATAGATTAATTTAAAATTTATTAAAATATAAAAGACAATAACCTAAATGGTTGACACTTGTTATATTTCCTTGACATTTGTCAATTACAAAATTTAAGCATATTACACATGTTACAATATGAATTAATCTATTAACATTTGTAATTATGCATTCTTAATTTTCTTTTAAATGGTTTTTATAAAGCTTTTAATTTTATTTTTCCTATTTAATAAATACTTCCTTAATTTATGTAAATAAAGTTCTTTATGGAATATAATATAAAACAATTCTTATTCATATATTTTAAAACCTAAAATATTTAAAATAATTATCTTTTAGATTTAAATTTAAATCCAAATTCAAATTCATTTTCAATTTAAAGCCCAATTTTGAAATCAACTCAACTATATTTAAGCAACACAAATTAAATTTGTAATCAAAAATTTTATTTAAAATATATGCATATATATATATATATATACACACACACACAAAACAATTACAAACATAAATATTTATTCGATCAGATTCATTTGTTCAATCTATAAATTAAGTATATTATTCTTTTTTTTTATGAATTAACCCAATTATTTTTCGATTATAGAAGTCTATAATTCTGGGATATCACACCCGAAAAGGAAGGTGGTAGGAGAATAGAACAACCAGAAATAAAGGTAGATTGAAAGTCAAGGGTAAATAATTAATTTAAAACTATATAAATTTCACTTGAAATATTCGTTTGAAAACTTCATTTGTGATTCAGTTATCTTTAATATTTTAAAATTTTCAAAACTCATTGGAATTTAATATGTTTAACTAACACCTTTATACATATATGAGAGCTATTTGAAAACAATTATTTGCATCATTAGTTATATTTACAAATAAGCTATTGAAAACATTAAATCCATTATTCATAAATTTATAAATTTGTCTTTAGATACTTTTCAAACATTGTTAATAAATCATTCACTTTAAATATGTTTTATTTAACTAATAACTTCAAAAATATTTATAACACTAAAATTTTCTATTAAACAATGTAGTATACAAATAAGCAATATTTAAAAGATTATATTCAAAAAGTAAAGAAGGTAGATTCGGAAAAACAGAATCAAGGTGAACAATTAAAGCTGAGAAGATAAGGTAGATTTAAAGAATAGAGTCGGGCACGAATTATAAATTTCATACCATAAGAGTTTCAATTTCAAATATTAACACAAAATTTCTTTGTTGAAAAATACCTTTATAATAAAATACCTTTATATCGAAATAAATCTTTCTTTCAAAAATATTTTTATAACTCGATGTTTCAACAAGTTTATCCTCGTTCTTGTAGACTCTGGCCATGCGTTGATCAGGCGCAAAGCTAGAATTCTTCAAGTACTTAGTAGACTTGTTTCAACACCTAGTGAAAATACTTGAAAATCCTTTAAAATAGATATGGAAAGTACAATCAAAACAAAACAACCAAACCAAAACCTTTGTTCAACCATGGTTCGCGGATACACAATGGTTACACCTAGATCCCCCAGGAAACAATCTTTATCCGTAAGCTTTCTCAGCCCTGCGGGTTACGCCATGATGACTAGTAGAATGCAGGATACACAATGGTTACGCCTGGGTCCCCCAGGAAACAATCCGTACCCCTAGGCCGTTTCAGCCAGGCAGTTTCACTACTAATCGCGACCTACACAGATTGCAGGATACACAATGGTTACGCCTGGATCCCCCAGGAAACAATCTGTACCTCTAGGCCAGACTCAGCCAGGCAATTTCGCTATGCAGTCGCGAGAGAAAAAAACCATGGGTTACGCCACGGTGTGAACAGTCGAGTAACACATCTGGAAAAACCAAAAATCAGAGAGAATAATATCGATAGAATGAATCCACAATGTGGCCACAAAGCGGATATCAAGCAGAAGACACTTTCCATATCATTGCTTCGAAAATATATATCATATAGTACCTTTTCAAATACCTTCAAATATCATACTTATATAAAGTCCATTATATATAGGATTCTTTTTTTCCAAATCGAATACTTTCCAAATCAATAGTATATCAAATCATACTTATATAGACTTTGATTATATAAAATTCTCTTTCCAAATTGAGTACCTTACAAATCAATAGATTTCAAATCAACTTCATACTTATACAAATCCATTTTATATAAGTTCGATCACTCCCAAATCAAATGCTTAATAATATAAGGTTCTCAATTTCAAATCATTTCAATATCAATTCAGTTTCAAAATCATATATGATTTCACCAGATTTTCTTCCAAATTAAATATCTAAATTTCAAAGTTCCCAAAATAATAGGTTTAGAAAATTATCCCAGTTTCCAAATTAAAATAATTTAAGTCAAACAAATTCATTTCCAAAATCACCAAAGTCAAACAAATTCATTTCCAAAATCACCATATAAGTAGTGGTTTTAAATTTCAATTTAATTTCAAAACCAAATATTTTCTCAAAATCAATTATACTCAAAATGGTTTCCAAATTTATAATTATCCCTCTAAAACTTTTTAACTATCTATTTCTATTTGAAATATCCAATTTACCTTTCTGAAAACCATTATTCAAAACTATTTTTTTTCAAAACATTTCAAAACTAAATTTATATTCTTTATCAAACATTTTATACTCTTCGAAATTTCCTAGCTTTGAAAATTTAATCTCGATTTGCAAGTGTTCGAACATTCAAAATAGTTAGGGAAATCAAATTTCCAAATTCAAGAGTTGAAAATCAACATAAATCAATTTCAATAGATAGGATTATACTAAATCAAATCCGAAACTCGAGGACTGAACACCGGTCTCACTTTAAATTATTTCAAATATATACATATATCTTTCGAAAATATCAAATTATACTTCGGAATTTGAAATTAAAACGGTTTTACAAAATCACTCGCATAGCGAAGCTATTAAAGAGGCCTCTCCCCCACTCTGAAACTCGAAAATCAATGTCGATTTTCAAAATACCTTCTATTTTCTTGAAAACTTCTTTGAAATTTCTTCAAAATTATTGGAATTCATTTGAACTCATTTGAAACATTTCTTATTCGAAAAATACTTTTAAATCGTATGATTTTTATATGTTTTCCAAAATCTTAAAACCAATTTCAAAATACCGGAATTCAATTCTCGAATTTCAAATTTAACCCTTCAGTTATAAATCATTTTTATATAAATCAATTTCTTATAAATTTCCAAAATTTTAAATCCTTTCAAAACTTTTATATATAGAATAACATTTCTTATTTGTTTTATATATAGGTATATAATCCTAATCGAAAACATTTTTACTTTTACATATAGAATAAAATCATAGTTACCAAAATAATAATTTCGGTATAAACAATTTCAAAAATACAACATACTCGATTTTTCAAAGGGTGATTCAAGAATGGATTTCAAAACAAAGATAGAGATTTAAATTAGAGGAACTCCAATCAGTAGAATCCTGATTCGAAGATAGGCTCGATCAAAGATGAGATAATTAAATTACAAAATAGAAGATGGATATACTTCTACAAATCGCGGCGACCTAAATCAGGTCAACCGTGACCTTAGGAATATAATCGATGCGGAATTCCAAAATAAATCGACATTCGATCACTAGAGATAGTATTCAGCATATCAAGATATAGCAGCATCGTAAACCGAGGATACAGAAATCTTTGGTGAATCAATGCCGATTGTAAAGGAGTTTTCACCCCCTTTACAAAACATTCAGTGGAGTTATGAGATACTCCAGAATCAAACGAATATAAATAGAAAGAGACAAGAATGAATTTCGGAACCGAGGGACATTCCAAAATTCAAAGGAAATCGAGTCAGAAAGGAAGAGATTCAACTCGAACGAAAGTGATTCTGTAAATAAATTTACCATATATGCTATGTTTTGCCTAGAGCCAAAGCTCTGATACCAACTGTAACGACCCGCTATTTTGGACCATTCAAATCGACAATAAAACCATACATATCAGACTTGAATAATTCAAAATACCGAATTGTTAATTACAATATTTCAAAACTTAAAATATACAATAAATAAATCAATCACAGATCACAGAGTAATATAATGCAGCGGAATAGATAAAGAATAGTAGTTCCTGAAGCTACTATATACATCAGCGTTAGAAATAAAATACAACCGAATAGTTCAAATGCAGTGAAGTCTCCAATGCAACAGATGACTTCTCTGAACCAATTAACTGGAAAGGCTGGAATCCGAATCGATAGTTGGATCTTCAAATGAAACTCCAAACTCCAAAGTTGAGTCTCAAATGCTGTATCACTCAGTCTGACCCGAGCGTAAAGCAAAACACGAAACACTCGAGTCAGGATTAACATTCTTATATCAATAAATCCAACTCGAGTGAAATATCAATTGAAATACAAATAACTTGAAGGATGTTTGGGAAAACCATCCTCTAAGGGTCCATGGAACTATCTACAAGGTATAAATATACACTATAACACCGTCGTCATTTCAGCTTAATTTATACTTCAAAACCAAATATCATTTCACTTCAAATATCTCTATATTTCCCAAAATAGTATTTATATATATTAAATAATTTATACAATAGAGTATTTTCAATTCCCTCAACTTAACAAATCGTTTCAACATCAACCCGACCTTCCTATTTAAATTATATTCAATCTCAATTTATCAATTTAAATTCAACTCAATTCCGAAAATAAACACTTCAATTTATCGATCTCAAATTCGGATTTGTAATCACAAAAATACCCCTTTATATTTCAATATATTTCAAAACTTTAAGTATTCAACCTTTCAACTAAATTTTTATTCAATTTAGTTTTCTAAATAATAAATTCAAATTTGGTTCAACCTAAATTTCACTTTAATTCAATTTAGTTGCTAAATAACAAATTCAACTACGTTGATTTCAAATACAGGTCCGAATCTCAACATAAACCATTTAAATTCCAATATAGTTCAAGATTTTAATATTTAAATGTTCTGTATAACAGCTTCATATAGATCTCGATTTAACCTCATTATTATTTAGTCTTGAAATACTCCCTTATTAGATTCAATATCATTTAAGTAACCTTAAATTACATTTTACTCAATATTTTCTTTGATTTTATTAAACGTGAAATATTCATTAAATCACTTAAATCAAAAATCCAGTTACAAAATCATACCTTTAAATATTCCATTCAATAATTTCAAATCGATTTAAATAAATAAATCCTTATTTAAATAACATTTTTAATAAACCCAAATTTGTCTCCTAATCTTAATTATTCAACTTTTTACAACGGTAAATTTTGAAATATAAATCTTAAATAATACTCAAACATTTTATATGGCTTAAATCAATCTCAATAATATTATTATTAAATCTATATATAAACTTTCCATTTATATATATAATAGTTTAGGAACCAATATTTATTAAATCCCATATATTTCTTTTCAACTGTAGAAATTTATTTTCAAAATATTTATATGGACCAACGGTGTCTGTATATATATTTCCTATCATATAGTCAAGTGCTACGGATATTTATCATTTCAACCCGTACACTAAATATATACGGGTGGAAATCATTTCAACCCGTAATCCCAAATTCAATTAAGTGAAAATCGCTTGGGTTTATCATTTCAACCCATAACGATTTTCTCCTATTCTAAAGTCCGTTCGGGTATGTATCATTTCAACCCATAATGATTTCTATACTAACAGGGAACTTGTAAAGTGATAACAGATATGAAAATAATAATAACAATAGGCATATATCATCAAAATAAATATAAACAATAGGATATGGTGCTCCCATAAGTGAACAGTTATAGATAATAGCATATATAACAATTTAAATAACTACAGCCTCATATTTCAATTGTCGTTGCAATTGAAATCAAATTTAATAAATAAAAGAACGTTAATTGTGAGTGATTGCTCACCTTTCGAGGTTAGAGAGATAGACAATGACGTTAAGTTACGAAACCCAATCACGAATCTCAAAGCAAAGTAAGATCGGCACGAATCGACGATCAAAGCTGGTAAAAGAAATCGAGGGGAACGGGTCAAATTAGCTCGATAAAAATTTAGGCGAGATGTATTTTTATATTATTATCCTCCTTAAACCCAAAATTCAAATTAAAGTATATATACATTTTATATAAGTCTTAAATTAAATATATTTATTGAAATCAAACAAACCAAAAAAATCAAAACCAAATTCACTCTATCTTATAGTATATATGTTATATTTGAAACATCAATACCTGAAACTAAATGTACATAACCAAATTAACATCCAAAGATATACATAACAGCAAATAATGTAAGTTTAAAGAAATCTAATAGTTTAACCAAATGCAGACTTCCTTTACAAATAATATACTATAAAAATTTTAAACAAAAATAAAAATATGCTAACACAATGCTAGTAGAAAAATGGAGAAAGGATGCTTATGCTTACCAATATTGACATGCAAACCTACATTTTATATGTACAATAAAGTGTGTACAAACAAACCTTTATATGGGCTACTATATACATGTTTACAAAATGTTATACATATATTGTTACACATATTCACAACAGCCGTTATACCTAACTTGTATACATATTATATTTTAAACAACACCTGACAATAGATGAAGGTAAAATAAAAATAATATATATATATATATATATATATATATATATTATAACTAATACAAACCTATAAAGCTCTGAAATGTATACTAGTATATTTATACAACCAACCCAATATGAAAATATGTATCCATGCAAATATCTAAAGTTTTTAGAAATAATACTTAGGCTTATATATATAAAATAAAATAAAACAATAACTTATGCACACAAAAAAAACACAATACTTAATGAGACAAACGCCCAAGTTGTATTACCTTTCAAGATATCATATATATATGTTAAAAGTTTTATCCAAGGCAAAATGGGTGACAAGGTGAGATACGGCTGCGAGTAAGAGTGTGAAAGAAGAGAGAGGGTGGAGAAAGAAAAATTGAGGAGAAGAAAGTGATAGTAGATCCTTGCTTTACCAAAAAAAAGCTTATAAAGGTGAAATAAAATGAGCCGTAAAAGAATTAATGAATACAAAAAAACGCATAATTCAAAACGGTGTGGGCCTCAGGTAAATGTCCATTCACATCTTTTTTTGACATATATAAAACGTATGAAAAGCTTTAAAATGAAACGGGTATATATTAATTATTATTATAAAACATTTTAAAGTGACTAGGGAAATAAATATATGGAAGTTGATAAAGGAGAATGAAGAGACCCAAAAATGGAATGACAAATAATAATTTTGAATTGATTTGAAAAAAAGTAACAGCTAGCATAACCCAAAGTTATAAAGGTAGAGGAAAACACTTTGCATAATTTAAGGTGAGCTTTCAATTTTTTTTGAATGTTTTATAACTTTCCAGCTGTAGTGAATAAAATGGAATTTTAAAGGCAAAAATTAAAGTGACCGTTCCAATTAAATGAATATAAAACGTATGCATGTTTTATACATTCATACTTCCAAAATGGTATAACGTGGCAACGGTCGAATTTCAGTAAAAGATGAAATAAATGTGAGAAATGAAATAAATAGAAACGTGTAGAGAGATGAGTGAAATAAATAGAAAATGTTAAAATATAAATAAATATAACATACATGAAAAGGACAACAGGACGATTTAGAAATTAATAAATGAGAAACGTATATCCCCATACGTTTTAGTTTCAAAAAGGACAGAAAATTTTATCAAAAGTTATAAATAGTTAAAAGCATTGAAACGTGGTTTCCGCTGAAATTTATTTTATTCCCAACTGAGATGAGAGAGAAAGGGAAAGATTTCAAACAAATGAATATATTCCAAATGAATGTAATATAAACGGTCGTGGTGTGGTTCATCAGAAAATTTAATTCAATTTATAATTGTGTGAGCTGTACGCTGATTTAAGGAAAAAAAATAAAAGCAATTAATGGCTTGATTTAATAGTACGTTTCAAATTTGAAAAGAAAAGAGAAGTAAGGGTTGAAATTTTGATTTCAATTAAATGATCGCGTGAATGAGTAAATAGCAATTAGCAAATAGCAGAAAGAGATAATGGAATATATGGTAGAAAAGGAATAAATGAAATGTGAACGGATAGAATGCAAATTGAAACGGCAGAGAATTAAATATAAGGTGGAAAGGTGTGGTAACGCTCACCCTTTGATTTAGCTAAAACCTTTAAAAGAAATTTAATATGGTATGAGTTGTACGGTTTCAAATTTGAAAAGTAGATAAATCCAAGTCACAAATTTCAGCACCGATGACGCACGTTTTTATTGTTTCCGTCACGTATCGGATCTCAAAATACAGAAATAAATATACCATAGTGATCAGTACAACGAGACGATCAAAATGGTATATAGATATTAGTGGTACGATTGAATTATAAAAATTTGAATTTTCACTAGCAGAAAAAATGCAGTAAAAACACAGAAAATAAGATCGATGGAGCTATAGAATTCCAAATTTGGGAAAACGAAAAATGACGTCTCAGTCAGAAGATGATTTAGAATTTTTCTTTGTAAAAATATTCAGGTCTTGAAAATAAATTTATTTTCACCAATTATTAACTGATTTGAATTTAAAAGAATTATGTAATAAATAAACCTTCATATAATTAATTGAAAATTTACCATTTGCTCTATTTAATTATACGTAAACCAATAAAACTTTATTTCAAAATATTATTATTAAAATTTCTCAAAATCCAAATTAAATACGTTACAAAACCAATTAAAAATTAATAAAATTTTATGGGTCGTTACACTCTCCCCCGCTCAAAACTTTTCGTCCCTGAAAAGGAAGGAGGTAGGAGATAGAACAACCAGAAATAAAGGTATATTGAAAGTCACGGGTAAATAATTAATTTAAAACTATATAAATTTTACTTGAAATATTCATTTGAAAACTTCATTTGCGATTCAGTTATCTTTAATACTTTAAAATTTTCAAAACTCATTGGAATTTAATATGTTTAACTAACACCTTTATACATATATGAAAGCTATTTGAAAACAATTATTTGCATCATTAGTTATATTTGCAAAGAAGCTATTGAAAAAATTAAATCCATAATTCATAAATATATAAATTTGTCTTTAGATACTTTTCAAACATTATTAATAAATCATTCACTTTAAATATGTTTTATTTAATTAATAACTTCAAAAATATTTATAACACTAAAATTTTCTATTAAACAATGTAGTATACATATAAGCAATATTTAAAAGATTATATTCAAAAAGGAAAGAAGGTAGATTCGGAAAAACAGAATCAAGGTGAACAACTAAAGCTGAGAAGATAAGGTAGATTTAAAGAATAGAATCGGGCACGAATCGTAAATTTCAAACCATAAGATTTCCAATTTCAAATATTAACACAAAATTTCTTTATTGAAAAATACCTTTATAATAAAATACCTTTATATCGAAATTAATCTTTCTTTCAAAAATATTTTTATAACTCGATGTTTCAACAAGTTTATCCTCGTTCTTGCAGACTCTGGCCATGCGTTGATCAGGCGCAAAGCTAGAATTCTTCAAGTACTTAGTAGACTTGTTTCAACACCCAGTGAAAATACTTGAAAAACCTTTAAAACATATATGGAAAGTACAATCCAAACAAAACAACCAAACCAAAACCTTTGTCCAACCATGGTTCGTAGATACACAATGGTTACGCCTGGATCCCCCAGGAAACAATCCGTATCCGTAAGCTTTCTCAGCCCTCCGAGTTACGCCATGATGACTAGTAGAGTGCAGGATACACAATGGTTACGCCTGGGTCCCCCAGGAAACAATCCGTACCCCTAGGCCGTCTTAGCCAGGCAGTTTCGCTACTAATCGCGACCTACACAGATTGCAGGATACACAATGGTTATGCCTAGATCCCCCAGGAAACAATCCGTATAACCCAGTAGAAACCCATAGGAAACTGAACGACTTCGTGGAAAAAGTATGGTTCTGGACTTAACCAGAAAATCTAAGACATGGGATTAACAACTATCAAGCCATATGGCTAAGGCAACAACTGGGATCAACGAAGCTGAGACATCTGCATTCTTTTTGTCCAACCAGCAGCTGAGCACAAACAGCTAGTGAATTGCCATCAAAACGAAACAACTACGATAAAAGACTATCAAAACATCTCCAATTCCAAACTCCAAAAAAATCCTAAGTGCTTGAATCATCAGCAACCCATTCCTCTCTTCAAACCTTCTAACGAGCTAGCTATGGAATACTACAAAAAAGGCCAAGACATTGGCTCGCAAACGAGCCAAGTCTATGGGTCGCCAGCGACCCATAGACATAGTGTCGCTAGCGACCTATGTTCTTGTCTCATATTGCAAGCCGGACCTTCCCTGGGTCGTGTCGTTTCCTACCTACCTGCGAGCTGATGAAGAAATGGCTTGGCCCAGAAGTTCTTCGATCCATATAAATATCATCCTACCTGCAACATAAACAGGATCTTCTCGGGATTGGTTG
The DNA here is from genome assembly GCA_030765085.1 of Allium cepa. Classification (NCBI taxonomy): domain Eukaryota; kingdom Viridiplantae; phylum Streptophyta; class Magnoliopsida; order Asparagales; family Amaryllidaceae; genus Allium; species Allium cepa. Next base: position 51,438,898 of record CM060930.1, on the reverse strand, counting down.
TTAAAGCTCTATTGGAATTATTCTTCACTCCTTACCTCCCTCACAGCAATCTTCAAAGGAATTCATTGTGATTCTCCAGTAGATTTCAACTCTGGGGATTTAATTAAAGATAATCAAAACATTGTAATCGAACATCTCTTGTAATAGTAATCGGTCTTTAATAAAACTATAAAGTGGACGTAGGCTTCACTAACAGCCGATCCACTATAAAACATATCTGTCTACTTTCTTTTACTGTTCCTTTTCTATATCGATGATTTATGATATTGCCCTGTCTGAACAGGGCTGGTGCTTTCAAACTCTAACAGGGTGTCGATGCATTTTTTGGGTTAATATTAAGAGAGAGAAACTAAAAGTTTCTTTCTCTGTTTCATTTTTGCATGTTACTAATCCACACTTACACATTGGTTATATGTTGCACTTACACATTAGACATATGAACGTATTGGATACTTTCACTACAATACAAGCAACTTAAATAATTAAACTTAAACAGATGAAATAAAATGAAGGTTTTATTCAAAATATCAGAGTAGATCTAAAATTAATTTAGGCTTCATAGGCTAAACTAAGATCATTTTTTTTAATTCACCAATTTAAACTGCTTCTGACAAGACTAGTTCCTCCAATGGTATTAGAGCATCTCCTTCTCGATTGTCACAATTTCCTTTAGCATTTTCATCTCCTCCTCCCTCTTTTTCACTGTATGAAATTTATCTTGCAACAACACTTTATTCATATGATTGGGCAGAGAACTTCCATTAACTCCATGATCTCTGGGGTGAGATCCATCTCCTTAAAGAGGTTACCTTATTAGAAAAAATTGCTTTTCTAACTCTTCTATAATATTCTGTTACGTTGCTTCCATCCTTTGATTCACCATAACCATCATTTCATCCAACTCTTTCCTAGTTACCAAATCTGCTGGAAGTTGAATAGATCCATCACTCCTTCCATCATTTTCTCCATAGAGTTCTTCAATTGCTTTTTTTGGATTTTTTATCAGTCCCGTATCTATAAGATCCTCTTGGTGTTTTATTTAAACCCTAGTAGCATTAGAGATCTGGCCCAATTTTCTAGCTCTCAGTGAAAGAAACAAAAAAAAGTTTATTGTTAACTTACACCCACTTTATCAATATATTATAACTTCATTCTTGCTAGTACTACCAAAATTACAATGATATCTCAAGGAGCAAAAATATTAGAGTATCTCCTAGATTAGGAATAAGCAAAGTATGGATATAGAATCAAACGTCCCTTTACTGTTGGAGATTGCCTCCTATTTATAGGTGTAATGGGTTGTTTTTGCTTTTTTATTCATCGGATCATGTTTGAATTCTTTAATCAATCAGATTCGATATAGTAGAAAATAAATCAACTAAAAAGTGAACCAGATCTTTCGGCTTGATAGTAATCGATCCATTTCCTTGACCGAAATTCTTTATTTTCTTCCAATATGATAGGATTTTCATTAATCTTAAGTTTGATGGAGCAGAATTGCCTTTGGGATGAATCGGTAGCGATCCACGGACTTAGGAAATTTTGATCTATTCTTACGTTGTTCTTCATACATGATCGTCTTCGAGTCTAGGGTCCATTCCTTCATCATTTTATAGTACAAATTCACTGAAATGTTTCTTGAGAAAAAATACCAAATAATACCATTAATCAATCATTGAGCAACATATCATTAGAGAGTTCATACATAATTAGTGATTTATGAAAGTTTATTTCCCCTTCTAACATTTCTTGGTTTATGAAAACTGACTAAAATTACATTATGATCATTAGTAGAATTTACAAATATGTGGCATGTGTGTTTACGAATTTTCTAATCCACTCCATATTTATTATGAAAAAATGTTTTTAGTTGGTCCAAATCACCAAGTATAATCAAATCCACTAGTGGGTAATCCTGTCACGCAAGTGGAAAATCTAAATGAATTTAGTTCTTTAAGTTTATTATTTGAAACATGACTACCACCCAATTTTTCAATAGAAAGTCTGATGCGGTTGAAATCTCCAAGTATTGTCCATGGATCATATATGTGCATTGATTCGTAAAAGAAATCATCCAATAAGGCTAGCATATCATTATTTGAATTAAAAGCATACACAATTACGCATAGGAGAGTGACACCACCTTAATTTGTTAGTGCCATAGTAATATATTGCTTATACATGTTTTGTGTGTTATGATCCTATACATTTGTATCAATCGACATAAATTCTATATAACGAACATACCTAGTGTTATCTATAGTATTCCATTTATCATGGAATTGTAGCTTCAGCATTATTATATCATATTTACTCAACCTATGTTCTATTATTATTAAGCGATAAGGTAATCCTTCTAAAACTCTCTTTCTTATCTCCCGATGAGGATAAGTTGTCTATGCCAATTTATGGACTTTGGAAAGCCTTTGTTTCAAAGTTACTTTTTATTTAATTATTTACAACAACCGCTCCTTTATTAGATGAATCAGTCTTTAGTTTTGATTTTCTTTCAAATTATAGTGTTCTTGTTGTACCATCTTCTTCTTTTGATTTCTCTGTTATCTCTTTATCATTGGATTCTATTAAAGTTGAACTGATATTTTCTTCAACATTTGTTTCTCGTTTAATTCTGAAATTTCGTGAAGTAAAAGTGGCAATTACTATTAAAGAATTTCTTGCTACTTTATTAGGAGAAATAACGTTATTTTCAATAATTCATCTTTTGAAGTAGAAGTGGTTGTTGTATCTTGAATCACAGAAGGAAAATCATAATGCTCACTATGCTTTTTTGTTCGGTCAAGTGCATTGGTAGTAGAGCAAAAGGAGAAAATTTTCAAAAAATATTCTTCGTTGGTTATTTCCCTAAATCATTAACTTTTGTTATCATGAATAATTTGGTAACATTAAATGATATATTATGTTAATTTGAGATGATTAATGCTTTGTGCAATAAAACTTAAGTTTAATTTGATCAAATTAACGTTATGCTTAACATTAAACATATACAAGAAGGATGTCTTAGGATATATAAGCATTCAATAACCTAGGTAAAATATATGCATACCACATATAAGTATTGGTGTACATATGATTATTAGGATTTATATATACATTACATGTAAGCATATGCACATTGTTAAGCAACCAACACATATTTTATTCGCACATGTTACTTCATGAAAAAACGTTTAAATCTACCCTAAGCGTACTTAGCTATAGTTTTATTTTAAAGTTGTTGGTTAGACCAATAATATTTATTGATTAACCATTTTACTCTAGAAAGAGAATTTAACTTTAAGTTGGCTACCAATTACGGCAATACTGACTTTCTATGATGAATCCTCTTTGGAATAATGTTTCATTTCAAGTGATTCAACAAACAAACTATATTTGTAACACGAGCATCATCTAGTGTGTTTGTTCATAATCAAAGTACTGTAACGACCCTGGATTTTTGGCCCCATTTATTTTAATATATATTTAATTTGAATAAATAAATAAAAAGTAGTTTGATCATCTTAAAATGAATATGATTTTGGAAATAACTGCTATTTGTTCATATGGATTGGTATTTTAAAAAGGATATTGGGCTTTGGAAATTTAAAATAAAATCTCTTGATAATATTTATAATAAAATTTGTCTTATATAATTAAATTAAAATACTTTACATTGTTTACATCTGATAAACATACATATGAATAATAATGTGTGAAATTTAAAATGAATCTCTTTATAATATTTATCCTATACCATTAAATTAAATTACTTTGTCTTGTTATCATGTGACAAAAATATATGTAGGAATGATAATGTTTAAATTAAAATCTAATTCTATTAATATAAAATATAAGTGAAACATGTGAATCTTATTTAATTATTGATATTTGAAATATAAATATAAATAAATAAGTAAACATATAAATCTAAGTTTAATATTAATAGTCAAATATAAAATACATATCGAAATAAAAAAAAAATCAAAACAAGAAATAAGTAGTTAATGCTTGCAACATCATTTTAAATTCGCAAGACCATAGTATAAAAAATATAAAAATAAAAAGAACACAAGTGTATTAAAAACAAACCAGACAAACATTATTAAGCTAGAAATATTAAGTCAAGCAAGAAGACAAATATATTTACACAAACATATATGTATATTGAAGTTCAAACTGAAAATAATAAGACAAATGTATATATAAACATACCTTCTTTCACAAGCCATAAGCCTTAAGTTTACCTGCATAAGTACATGTTTGCATGTAATATCTTCACAGCAAATCAGATCATGATTGTGTTAGCATAAATAAAGACATATGCATTAATTAGCACCCCTTTTTGTCACGAAATCTTTAGCCGAAATTTTGTAACATCATTTCACATTTTAGCATATCAAACACAATTATTTAACTTGCAGGTCAAACAAGTAAAAACTGGTCCAGTTAATACCTATACTGTTCAAACCTTTTTATATATACAAACTTTACATTATGATGTTCATTTATAAAACCTGTAAAGCAAACCCGAGAAGAAGAAAATTTGGTAGCATCTTGCTTTTGAAAACCCCATTTAAGTTCAAACAAAAGCAGATTCAAAGTTGCAGTTTTAAAAACTTCAGTTTCAAGCAACTAAGCTTCAAAATATTTATGCTTATTGATTCACAGGAATGTTCTGGTGAATAAACTAAAATTTTAAAAGTTTTAAGCTAATTTAAATAGTTCAAATTCATCCGATGAACTGATTTGTATATGCTTCAGTTCGCATATGTTGAGATGCACTGTGTTTTCTGTAAATTGGTACAGGGTTCATATTTGAATCAATAACTTAAAGATATTCTTATTTGATCATTGATAAACTTTGATTCCCTTAGCAAACAAGTTGCAAACTTAAACTAAGATTTCTAAAGGGTGATTACAATCATTTTCATCAAGTACTTCAATGTAATATTGATGTACAGGTAGATTAAGTGATCACTGATAATATTCGAATGTTGCAAAATGTTGATTCAGGATTGTATATTGAATATATACTGCAAATCAAAGTTTTTACAACAAAAATCAAGATTTATAGATTGATATTTAAATAGCAGTTTGTAAAAAGACAAAATTTGTATTTTTGCAAATTCCTAGTTATTGATTCAATTTAAATTGTTGGAATTTGTTTTGGAGGTTGTTCGAACATACAAGATGTTGGGAAAAATGTCAGATAATTTTTCTAATTCATGAATTAATCAAATGAAGAAAAATAGGGTTTTAGTTCAGGTGTTTCCTGTTCACTGTAAAAAAAATATTTTGGGCATCATAGTGAGATCGAGATTCCTGAGCTTCGAGGAGGTAGTTGTTGAGGGACAGGACTTGGCGTGGGTGGTGTGGCTTAGCCTCTGGCGATGTGGGATTGCAGGACGGGGTGGTTCTCGGTGAGGTGCTGGTGTTTTGAGTTCAAGTTTTAGGTGATATTTTGATTTTGACCTTATTTCGAATTTCTGGGTTTCGATTATGGGTGAGGAGGGGAATCGTGGTTTGTGGGTGCTGACGAGGGCCGCTAGAGGTGCGGCGAACCACCGTGCACGTGCACGGTGGCATTGGGTTGGGGGTGTCATGTCGGTGATGACGTGAAGGGGTCTGTCTCGTGTCGTGCTCGAGTGAAAATGGGTTTGTCTTCGAGTTTCCCTGTCGTTCGCATGGAGTTTCCTGATGCTTTACCTTTAATTTGGTTTTAACTTACAGAAATTAAAGCAAATAAGAAAGAGGGAAGAAGAAGGGTGTGCGTAGAGGAAGGGCACGGTGATTTTGAGGATAACTCGAAGTAATACTCGAGTTTAAGAAAGGGGAGTCTCGGGTTTAACAAAATGCAGTTTTGCATTAGTGTTAAAGTTAATTAAAGTTTGTTTCCATAAATTTTTTTTAAGTATTATGAAAATTTTGGATTTAGGTTATGATGATTTTATTTAATACATAACGATGTTTTGAAACACTTAATTATTATTTTAATTAAGCACTTAATCTAAGTTAAGTATAAGATAATTAACATTTAAGTGGTGTAGTTAATAATAAATTGATTTTCAATTTAAGAAAAAATTCTTTTTAAATGTTAATTAAGATGAATAATTAATATTAATTAATTATTTTTGGAAAGTGGTTGAGAGTAATTACTTTGTAATCAGAGACCGAGTAATAATTAAGAAAAGGGGTAAATTTGAAATTAATTACTTAAAATCAACTTATGAATGATTAATAGTTAATTAATCGAGTGATTTAATTAAGAATAAATAAATGGTTAAGTAATTAGCAGTAATTAAATAGGTAATTAAGTTTGATTAATAATTAAGACTATTAATTAAATGATTAATTAAAGTAAATAACTGGGTTAAGAAGTAATTAAGTAATTGATAGTGTGAAATAAAATAATTATGTAATTAAGACTTAATGATTAATTAAACAGAGTTAAGTGATTAAATCTCAAGTAATTAAATCTAAATTGAATTAATTTCAAATAAGACTAAAAGATGACTGGTTGTGGAATTGTTATATTGAATATCTGATTGTGATATTTATGTGATGATATTCTGTGATGCTCTGTGATATGTTATGTTATATCTATGATGCTTGTATATGTTTTATCTGTGATAAATGCTATGTTAATTCAGTTGTTGAATTTAAACTGTTTAAGTTAATTAGACAACTTGGTCTTTAAAATGGCGTTTGGATTTCGATGAGACAGGGATCGGGTATCCAATTGATATTCCGAAAACCACATCGATCCAATTTAAACGTTAGGTCGTGAATTCTGAAATGAAGATCGAGATGGTGTTTTCAGAATGCAAGGGTTATCGTCGTTGACTCTGAGGGTGATTCCAAAATGAGTGTGACGAGATAATGCCTACGGTTTCGTTCGAACCCGGACGAACTTGTATGGATTGAATGCTTTCAGCACATCGTCAGGCGGACGATGAGCATTCGAAGAAATATGTCCTATAAAGGTAATCGCAGCCTCAAGCCTCATCAACCGGGAATGACTAAAACAGGGGAGATGCAGCAAGGTTGGGTGGGTCATGCCCAAGCAGGACAAGATATTTCCCCTGTCTAGATGTCCCTTTATATTTCGGCTGTGTGGGCGGTTGCTAGCTACAACCGCGGGGTTTATCTTGTTCAGGACTGTTCAGTAAGGAATGGTTCCGGCCTTGTGTTGTAGGGGGTCGGGACTGATCCTCGGTACGGTGATCTAGGCCCCGTACTGTGATGGGCGGTACCCCAGTAGCCCTGCCATTGTTGAAATCCATTTTCCCTACGAGACCCTACGGTTTTGATTTGTATTACCCACTTTTGTGGCTAGTAGCTGGAATTTAATCATGTAACAATTTCGGCTATTTTCTATTTACTTGAAAACCCTAGACACTATTATAATATCACTGGATTTCCTATAAAATGTTTTGGTTAGCGTAAGGTAAAAACTTACCCGTATTTATTTGTGGGGAGTCTTACGTGATACCTTTATTTTCAAATGTTTTTCAAAGTTAAACAATTTAAACCGTTTACTCATACCAGACCCATGTCCGACCCGGAGTTTATATTTGTTTTTTCATAAAACTCTTGGGTACTCAAATTTTTATGAGTAGCCAAGTGATAGGTTTTGGACCTTGATTTCTGGAGGGGCTTGGAGCAGAAGTTTCCATACGTATGTAGTTATCTATCTAGTTCCGTTGTTGTTAGTTGATGTGTACTGTATCTCTGATGAATATAGTGACAGATGTATGTACGACTGTCGTATGTATTGATATTTTATAACTCTGATATATGTACAACTTTGTAATATTTATGTGATATATTATATTTTGTTCCGTTCCGCTGTGAGATTCTGACGTTGTTGTTCTTTCTTTCTCTTTCTTTCTATTTCTACCCCTTTCTTTCTTAATGATGATACGTCTTTTTGGTAGTAGAAGGGTGGGTCGTCACAGTTGGTATCAGAGCATTGGTTGGTGATAACCTTGGCTCTGGTGGGAATTACTCATAGAATAGAGTTTGTAGTACTCTAAAATGAGTCTGAGTGTATTAATAGATATGAGTGCGTACTTGTTAGTGAATATAAAATTATTTTTATATTGTGGTGACTTATCTGTTGAGTGTTTATGGATTCTGGTCGATGTGTGGGATGCCATTTCATCGATAAGGATTTCTAAACTCTTAAACAAGGTAGACCGACGTAGTATTGTTTTTAAAGTAGGATAAATGAAATAATTTTACCAAAAATTATATTTTGTCATAAAAGAAATATTTTTCTGAAATAATTATATATATATATATATATATATTTGAGTGGTTGGTTGTTAACACTACAATTTAAAATTGGAATGGTTTATAACCAAATAAAATTATCTAAGTATGGCTTAAATAAAAAGGAATATAACTAAACTAGAATTTAAGTCCCGGAAATTTGAAGGTGTTTAAATGAATTTAAACAAAAGGATTTGGGAATTTAAAATCTTGGGAATGTTCGAAACATTTTTTTCCAAAGATTTGAAGGCAATAATGGAATATTGTTTTGGAAAATATTATTGAATGAAAATTGTTTGGGAAGAAATTGTGGAAGTAAGGAAGCACTGAACTCACTTCAGTTGCTGGAAAATAATCCTGATGATGATGGACACATCATCAGTATTCATTTTTGAGTTTCTAAAGTGATGGATCGCTACTAGGATAGTTGGTCATGATATTGTATAGGTTTGTACAGTATACAAGTGTTTTGGAAATTTCAAAAGGGAAATTTGTTTTGGTGAAAACAAGTATTTGGGATTTGGAAATTTGATTTGACATACCAAGGGGATATGTGTAGTTATCATTTCAAATGGTTTTGGAAATGAAAACCGGGCAATTGAATTTTAAGAAAATTCCATTTAGATAATGTGAAAGTTTAAATGAATCAACTATTGAACTTATAAAGTAAAGTTAATATTAACAAGAGGAAATTGGGAATTTTGATCCGGGAATTAAAATTTAAATTAAGTAAATGAAAATGAAGGAAATATATTTGAGTTTAACCTGAGATAAGTTAGATAAAAATTGAAGTTGAAATTAAATTGAAATTGAACTAAATTGGAAGGTAAAATGATTGTAATTGTGAAATGAAATTTATATCTTAAGATAGTAAGTGTTATATATAATCTGGAATTATGGTTATAAGAAGGAATGACCCAAATGAGTAATATAAGCTGTTAAGTAGATAAATAAGTTTTGAGCTCATATATTGAGAAATAAATTTAAAGAATGGTAGGTAGTTAAATTTAACTGAAGTTGAGTTGGAATAAAATTGAATTCAAATGAATTCAATCGAGTTACAGATAATATTGAATGGAATAAAATTCTTATGAAAATAAGTAAATATAAACCAAGTAAGTGTTGATTGAATTTGGTTAAATAGAATTGGTGTGAGTTGTAAACATATCTAACTCAAGCATAAATTGAATAATCTTACTATAAAAAAATTCAATAATGAATTTTTAATAAAAATTTAAGAATGGATAAAAGAATAAACTAATCAAATAAATTATCAAATAGGTGGAATTTGATTGAAGGAAAATCAAATCAAAGATTTACATGGAAATTGGTGGAATAGAATAAACTTAAGTTATTGGGTGGAACAATTTGAAGAAAATAAATAGCTTAAGTAAATTGTGAAATGGTTATTAAAATATTGGTTGTCAAGTTTAATAAAATGATTTGGGATTAAAAAAAATTGAAATGGAAGAAGATGCAATGTAAAGATTGTGGATAAATTAATTAAATTGAGTTGGAATCAATTTAAAATTATTATAAAGCTTAAGTAATTATTTATTCACAATGATAATGCCAAATTGCATAGGAAAATGGATCATTTGAAGTAAACGAGATTAGATAAAATTTTATGAATTATTAGAAGCAAAATAGGATGATTATGAATATGAGTTTGTTTTGCTTAAATGGATTGTATATAAGCAAGTAAGTTATAAATCACTTTAACTGAAGAGAATGATTTGAGAATTGGTTAGAATGATTTGAGAATTGGTTAGAATTAATTGTGATAAGGATTGAAACCTTACATATGTGCTTATGAAAATATTTAATGCTAAATAATAATAAAATTAGCAACAAAATGATTTTAAATTGGAAATTGAAATAAACTAGTGAATAAAACTAATTTAAAAATAATAATAGGAATCAATTATAAATGGAAGATAGTCAATAAAATTCAATATTCAGAGTTAAACATAAATTGAATTCACATGAAATTGGAAAATTCAGATTTAAAATAAGAAGATATAAAGGTTAAAGTGGTAGAGTAATAATGAGAGAGATATATAACGCTTATATTAAATCTAAGAAATGAGTGGTGAAATTCTTAAGTAAATTTGGTATTGAGAAAATTTCTAAGTGGATAGAAATCAGAATAATGTGAATAAAAGAAATTGATATAGTTGATAATCAATGGATATAAATACGTAGGATGAACGTATATTATTTTATTCGCATAACAATTTGATTCAGATTCGAGCACAGAATTTCGAGATAGTTATATATCGATCCGAGTTGGGGTTTTTCACTCGATTTTCGACGACGAACCATGGATATGGATTTTGATTGATTCTGGAAATTCTCTATCATAGTTGTGACTATGCAAGGAGAATGACAGTTTCTGATCAAGAAACCAGATCTGAGTCCGCACTAGGAAGTTGGGTGGACGATACTAGTTCGGAAGTGAAATTGTGTGATCGAGCGAGCGATTAAATTTTATATTGCGTACGAATGGTATATGTACATCGTACGGGCTTGATTGAATAGATATTGAAATTCTGTAAGAGTAAATAAAATTTTGGAAAGAGTTAATACTGTAGACTTCGGTATTGAATCACCAGAATGGATGTCTGGAATTCGTAATGTATTCCATATATCTCACCTAAGGAAATTTGTTCATGATTCATCAATTGTTGTAAAACCAGTAGTTTAGGAAGGTTTGGAAGTTGAATCAAATTTGACTGTGGTCGAGAATCCAGTTTGGATTGTTGATCATCAAGAGACAACTTTGGATAATTTTAGGAAAGCTTATCCGGACTTGTATTCAGATAACTAGTGATGTTTGTTGGGATAGATTGTTTGGTTGTTTGCTAATGCATGAATGATATTTATGTTTGAATGGTTGGTATAACAGCTTTTAAATTATCTTTTTTTTTAAATTTCGGGGACGAAATTCTTTTAGGGGGGGAGGAATGTAACGACCCTGGATTTTTGGCCCCATTTATTTTAATATATATTTAATTTGAATAAATAAAAAATAGTTTGATCATCTTAAAATGAATATGATTTTGGAAATAACTGTTATTTGTTCATATGGATTGGTATTTTAAAAAGGAAATTTGGCTTTGGAAATTTAAAATAAAATCTCTTGATAATATTTATAATAAAATTTGTCTTATATAATTAAATTAAAATACTTTACTTTGTTTACATCTAATAAACATACATATGAATAATAATGTGTGAAATTTAAAATGGATCTCTTTATAATATTTATCCTATACCATTAAATTAAATTACTTTGTCATGTTATCATGTGATAAAAATATATGTAGGAATGATAATGTTTAAACTAAAATCTAATTCTATTAATAAAAAATATAAGTGAAACATGTGAATCTTATTTAATTATTGATAATTGAAATATAAACATAAATAAATAAGCAAACATATGAATCTAAGTTTAATATTAATAGTCAAATATAAAATACATATCGAAATAAAAAAAATCAAAACAAGAAATAAGTAGTTAATGTTTGCAACATCATTTTAAATTCGCAAGACCATAGTATAAAAAATAATAAAAATAAAACGAACACAAGTGTATTAAAAACAAACCAGATAAATATTATTAAGCTATAAATATTAAGTCAAGCAAGAAGACAAATATATTTACACAAACATATATGTATATTGAAGTTCAAACTGAAAATAATAAGACAAATGTATATATAAACATACCTTCTTTCACAAGCCATAAGCTTTAAGTTTACCTGCATAAGTACATGTTTGCATGTAATATCTTCACAGCAAATCAGATGATGATTGTGTTAGCATAAATAAAGACATATGCATTAATTAGCACCCCTCTTTGTCAAGAAATCTTTAGCCGAAATTTTGTAACATCATTTCACATTTTAGCATATCAAACACAATTATTTAACTTGTAGGTCAAACAAGTAAAAACCGGTCCAGTTAATACCAATATTGTTCAAAGCTTTTTATATATACAAACTTTACATTATGATGTTCATTTATAAAACCTGTAAAGCAAACCCGAGAAGAAGAAAATTTGGTAGCATCTTGCTTTTGAAAACGCCATTTAAGTTCAAACAAAAACAGATTCAAAGTTTGCAGTTTTAAAAACTTCAGTTTCAAGCAACTAAGCTTCAAAACATTCATGCTTATTGATTCACAGGAATGTTCTGGTGAGTAAACTAAAATTTTAAAAGTTTTAAGCTAATTTAAATAGTTCAAATTCATCTGATGAACTGATTTGTATATGCTTTAGTTTGCATATGTTGAGATGCACTGTGTTTTATGTAAATTGGTACAGGGTTCATATTTGACTTAAAGATATTCTTATTTGATCATTGATAAACTTTGATTCCCTTAGCAAACAAGATGCAAACTCAAACTAAGATTTCTAAAGGGTGATTACAATCATTTTCATCAAGTACTTCACTGTAATATTGATGTACAGGTAGATTAAGTGATCATTGATAATATTCGAATGTTGCAAAATGTTGATTCAGGATTGTATATTGAATATATACTGCAAATCAAAGTTTTTACAACAAAAATCAAGATTTATAGATTGATATTTAAATAGCAGTTTGTATATAGGAAAAATTTGTATTTTTGCAAATTCCTAGTTATTGATTCAATTTAAATTGTTTTAATTTGTTTTGCAGGTAGTTCGAGCATACAAGATGTTGGGAAAAATGTCAGATAATTTTTCTAATTCATGAATTAATCAAACGAACGAAAAATAGGGTTTTAGTTCAGGTGTTGCCTGTTCACTGTAAATTTTTGATTTTGGGCATCATAGTGAGATCGAGCTTCCTGAGCTTCGAGGAGGTAGTTGTTGAGGGACAGGACTTGGCGTAGGTGGTGTGGCTTAGCCTCTGGCGATGTGGGATTGCAGGACGGGGTGGTTCTCGGTGAGGTGCTGGTGTTTCGAGTTCAAGTTTCAGGTGATATTTCGATTTTGACCTTATTTCAAATTTCTAGGTTTCGATTATGGGTGAGGAGGGGAATCGTGGTTTGTGGGTGCTGACGAGGGCCGCTTGAGGTGCGGCGAACCACCGTGCACATGCACGGTGGCGTTGGGGTGGGGGTGTCGTGTCGGTGATGACGTGAAGGGGTCTGCCTCGTGTCGTGCTCGAGTGAAAATGGGTTTGTCTTCGAGTTTCCCTGTCGGTCGCGTGGAGTTTCCTGATGCTTAACCTTTAATTTGGTTTTAACTTGCATAAATTAAAGAAAATAAGAAAGAGGGAAGAAGAAGGGTGTGCGTAAAGGAAGGGCACGGTGATTTTGAGGATAACTCGAAGTAATACTCGAGTTTAAGAAAGGGGAGTCTCGGGTTTAACAAAATACAGTTTTGCATTAGTGTTAAATTTAATTAAAGTTTGTTTCCATAATTTTTTTTTAAGTATTATGAAGACTTTGGATTTAGGTTATGGTGATTTTATTTAATACATAACGATGTTTTGAAACACTTCATTATTATTTTAATTAAGCACTTAATCTAAGTTAAGTATAAGATAATTAACATTTAAGTGGTGTAGTTAATAATAAATTGATTTGCAAGTTAAGAAAAATTTCCTTTTAAATGTTAATTAAGATGAATAATTAATATTAATTAATTATTTTTGAGAAGTGGTTGAGAGTAATTACTTTGTAATTAGAGATCGAGTAAGAATTAAGAAAAGGGGTAAATTTGAAATTAATTACTTAAAATCAAATTATGAATGATTAATAGTTAATTAATCGAGTAATTTAATTAAGAATAAATAAATGGTTAAGTAAGTAATTAGCAGTAATTAAATAGGTAATTAAGTTTGATTAATTATTAAGACTATTAATTAAATGATTAATTAAAGTAAATAACTGGGTTAAGAAGTAATTAAGTAATTGATAGTGTGAAATAAAATAATTATGTAATTAAGACTTAATGATTAATAAACAGAGTTAAGTGATTAACTCCCAAGTAATTAAATCTAAATTGAATTAATTACAAATAAGACTTAAAGATGACTGCTTGCGGAATTGTTATATTGAATATCTGATTGTGATATTTATGTGATGATATTCTGTGATGCTCTGTGATATGTTATGTTATATCAATGATGCTTGTATATGTTTTATCTGTGATAAATGCTATGCTAATTCAATTATTGAATTTAAATTATTTAAACTGTTTAAGTTAATTAGACAACTTGGCCTTTAAAATGGCGTTTGGATTTCGATGAGACCAGGATCGGGTATCCAATTGATATTCCGAAAACCACATAGATCCAATTTAAACGTTAGGTCGTGAATTCTGAAATGAAGATCGAGATGGTGTTTTCAGAATGCAAGGGTTATCGTCGTTGACTCTAAGGGTGATTCCAAAATGAGTGTGACGAGATAATGCCTTCGGTTTCGTTCGAACCCGGACGAACTTGTATGGATTGAATGCTTTCAGCACATCGTCAGGCGGACGATGAGCATTCTAAGAAATATGTCCTATAAAGGTAATCGCAGCCTCAAGCCTCATCAACCGGGAATGGCTAAAACAGCGGAGATGCGGCAAGGTTAGGTGGGTCATGCCCAAGCAGGACAAGATATTTCCCCTGTCTAGATGTCCCTTTATATTTCGGCTGTGTGGGCGTATGCTAGCTACAACTGCGGGGTTTATCTTGTTTGGGACTGTGCAGTAAGGAATGGTTCCGGCCTTGTGTTGTAGGGGGTCGGGACTGATCCTCGGTACGGTGATCTAGGCCGCGTACTGTACTGGCGGTACCCCAGTATCCCTGCCATTGTTGGAAATCCATTTTCCCTACGAGACCCTACGGTTTTGATTTGTATTACCCACTTTTGTGGCTAGTAGCTGGAATTTAATCATGTAACAATTTCGGCTATTTTCTATTTACTTGAAAACCCTAGACACTATTATAATATCACTGGATTTCCTATAAAATGTTTTGGTTAGCGTAAGGTAAAAACTTACCCGTATTTATTTGTGGGGAGTCTTACGTGATACCTTTATTTTCAAATGTTTTTCAAAGTTAAACAATTTAAACCGTTTACTCATACCAGACCCATGTCCGACCCGGAGTTTATATTTGTTTTTTCATAAAACTCTTGGGTACTCAAATTTTTATGAGTAGCCAAGTGATAGGTTTTGGACCTTGATTTCTAGATGAGCTTTGAGCAGGAGTTTCCAGACGTATGTAGTTATCTATCTAGTTCCGCTGTTGTTAGTTGATGTGTACTGTATCTCTGATGAATATAGTGATAGATGTATGTATGACTGTCATATGTATTGATATTGTATAACTATGATATATGTAAAACTTTGTAATATTTATGTGATATATTATATTTTGTTCCGTTCTGCTGTGAGATCCTGATGTTGTTATTCTTTCTTTCTCTTTCTTTCTATTTCTATCCCTTTCTTTCTTAACGATGATACGTCTTTCTGGTAGTAGAAGGGCTGGTCGTCACAAGTACAGTCTAGACATTTAAGATCAATCAAGTTTAAAGTTTACTACACATCATTAAAAATGATCCTCTTTTTGACTTGGTTGTATTTAAACTATAAAAGACTTTTGTTGAGTCGTTTTATGATTATACCAAGCAACTAGAAGTATACAACCCCTTGGTGTCGCTGATGGTCATGAGTATTTCATCGTCTATCGTTGTAACTTCCTTTAAGGGAAGTTAACACAATAGTCTTTTAGCACTATAGTGTGTGTTGTTGCTTTACAGGATGGTAGAGTTCGAATCACACGATCATCGCATTTGGCATCAAAGCTAGTAACTCGTCGAAATTGTGTGTTGTAACATTGCAAATGTCAATCGGTGTAGTGCTGATGTGGGCTACAAACACAAATCTTGGGTGGTCTGTAATGATGTGCCAATGGGGACATTGGGATTGCTAAATGGGGTGTTCTCTAACATCCCTTTCAGAAAGTAAACACAAAGACCTTTAGCACATTGGTTAGTGTGTGCTGTTATTTTTCATGATGTTAGGGGTTCAAAACGCATGATTGTCATGATTGTATGGAGAGTGTTATGTACATTAATCTTAATGGATGTATCAGTGTCATTTTGTTCAAAGCATCTCAACTGGGAGCTTTCAAGTATAAGTATTTCAATTACGTGCTTCAGTACTCATGAATGTGAACATATTCGCAACTACAATCAATCAAATATTTTTCTTAAGGATTTTAATACTTGTATATATTTAACATTTTCTTAGCACTAGTTATATCAACAGTACCACAACAGAAAATAAAAAATTTAATTTATTTTGAATAAGATTCATGTATAAAAGTTAACTTATATATTAAATTAACCAATTTACCCTGGGGCACACATTTACTCTATCAATCTCGTACTTACACTTAAGGCTAATTTTATGTGATATACCCATACATTCACTTGGTCTTCTTAAATTAAATTGAGAAAGTGCCTTAGTGAATGGATCTGTGATTTTAAATTTAGTATTCCCTTTCTCGATCACTACTTCTCTGTTATTGATAAATTGTCTTATCACGTGAAATTTACTTGGAATGCGTCTTGACATTTTGTGTTATTGTGGTTCCTTGGAAATATATATTGCTGCATTATTGTCATAATACATTAGCATTAGATCTTTAATTATGGGGATTGATCCTAACCCTTTAATGAATTTTCACATCCCAACTGCTTCTTTTGCGACATTGTTAAAGGTAATATATTCAGCCTCCATGGTTGGATTTGGCTAAATTTCTTGCTTGGAACTTTTCCAAGTTACGACCTCTCTGTTGAGGCTAACTAAACACAAAACTCGAGACTGGTTTACTATCAACAAAATCAATTTTAAAGTATGAATTTGAGTATCCTTCACAAGTGTGACGACCCAGGTTTTTCGACGATCGAAAAATCAAACCGTTAAGGTTAAAGAAGAAAGAGGTAGAAGAAGAAAATAGAAACAACAACAGAATCCTAGCATCGCAGCGGAATAAAATATAATAGATAATAACAGATCTTTACACAAAAGAAAACTATATCTGTTTATACTTACATCATCAGAATACATCATCAGAGTTCAACAACATCAATAACATACAACTAGACAGTCATATAAACCTGTCCTCAAAACTGAATACACAGTGGAATAATAATCAAGTACGGAAGTACGTGTCGCTATCCAGTTCGTCTCCTGAGCTCCACAGCATCATATCATGTATTCTATAATACTCGGTCTGACCCGAGCATTATAGTTAAATAACACCCGAGCCAGTCTGGAATACCAGTGTGAGAAAACCACACTCAATTGATTATTAAAGTTTCAAAATCCTATGAAAACAAAAGCATCTCGTAAGACCATGCCACAAATAAACATGTCGGGTTTTAACCTTACGGTAGCCGAAACACTTTTTATTAAAATCCTCTGATCTTATAATAGTGTCTATATATAAATACTTATTCAAATAGCCAAAATTGTTACATTTATTAAATTCCAGCTACTAGCCACAGTGGTGGGTAATACAAACAAAACCGTAAAAGGAACGTAGGAAGAATGGATTTTCGACTAATGACTAGGCACTGGGGTACCATCTATCACAATACGTGGCCTAGATCACCGTACCGAGGATTACTCCTAATCCCCTGCAACATAAGACCAGGACTACCCCTTACTGGATAATCCTGAGCAAGATCACCCCACGGTTGGGATCAGCAACCACACCACTAAGCCGAATAAAAAGGGACATCTAGACAGAGATGACCTCACCCTAATGGGAGCTACCCACCTAGGCTTGCTGCATAACCCTTGATTTTCAGTCATTCCCGGTTGATGAGGCTCGAGACTAAGCATTACCTTTTTATAACATATCCCTTAGAATGCTCACCGTCCACCTGACGATGTTCTGCAAGTTCGTCCCGGGTTGGAACGGAACCGAAGGCACTATTCCTACTACATCCATTTTGGAATCATCCTCAGGATTAGTAGCGACCAGCCCTTGCACTTCACTGCTCTATCTTCGACTCCGAACTCGTCTTCCTCACGAAAACATAAAACTGGATCGAAGTGGTTTTCGAGAAATAAATCCCGATCCCTGTCTCTTTGAAACGATCAGCGCATTGGCCAATATTGATAGTCAGTTATTTAACTATCAATTAACATTCATAAATATCCATCAAACATAAATAATTTCTGCTAAATTATTTATTAACCTAAAAATATCTTCCCAAGATATATTTCCATTTTCAAACCTTTTTAAAAACAGTTTTCAAATCACATTTTCTTATGGAATAAATTCCCAAATACTTATTTCCACTGAAACACCAAGCATAAAACTTTAGATTTCTAAAATAATTTAAAACACTTATTTATAAAATATACTTTAACAATTAAATTGAAAACTACTTCAATACTTTATTAAAAATATATACTTTAGGAATATTTAAAATAAGGTTACTTTATAACATATAAAACTAGTTTTTCTCTTTTTAAAACAACATACCAAGTCACCTTTAAATAATTACTACTATAATAGATTTGAAAAATACTTACTTTAGAATTTAAACATTTAGAAATAATAAATTTTCTAAGCAAGCTTTTTAAAACAACATAACTTATATTTAAAAATTTACTTTGAAAACGTACTTGACTATTCAGGGAAATATACTTCTCTTCACAACCTTTAAAAATAAATCACTATTTATTTTTAAACAAATTTACCCATTCCTTTATGAACTCCCACCGTGAAATTTATACTTCCAAATATCCACTGATATTCGTTTCTCTTTATAAGCCCAGTTTATAAATTTCATAGTCACATTCTCCTTTAAATTTTCAATTTCAAACACTTAAATCAATTTACAAATTGATTTCCAAATTACTCCATTTTGAAATAAATTTCTTTACTTACTCACTGTATTTCAAAATCCATTAACTTCAGATTTTATTCCTTAATTATGATTTAAAATCTTTTAACTGAAAACACCGATTTCAGATTTCCCCAAATTCCTTCTTTATTCTTTTAAATAAATTCAAACCTTGAATTTTAAAATAAATTCTTTATTTCTTGATATAACATCACTTAAGTTTAAAATTCATTATTTCTCTATTTATTCAAAATTCCTTTTTCATACCCGGAATTTATTACGATTTAAAAATCACCTTTATTCCTTTCCAATTCCTTCTTATTTTTATTCAAATTCTCTATAATTATTTCACTTAAAAATTTACTCTTATATTTCTTTCAAAAATCCAATTCTATATATATTTTGATGACTCGGTGTACTGAAAATATATCCAAACGAACCATAGCATTTAATATTCCAATTATCAATATAATTCATCAAAGAATATCAAATGTTCATAACATAGAATATTAAACAATCTAAATAATTTGACGAATCCAGTTGGATTCCTCCAACATGTTTCCCTGTATCCCCAGATGTTAGCTTAATACAATAATACCAATTCCACTTCAAGGTGGAATATCGTGGTATATGGGATTAACATAATATCATCCGCTATTATGTAGTGCATAAGGTCTCATCCGCTATATAATGTGGGAAATCAATCACTCCAATATATACTACTATATATAACATAGTATACCAAATCAATTCAATCATTAAACCAATTATTTAAATTTAACCATTTAAATTTGAATAGCAACCAGATGAGTGAGATTAACTCATCTTTGATTTTTGTTTTGCAATCCACACCAAACCGGCTTGTTTCCTTCACGTTTTCAAACCTTGTATAAACATTATGGGTTTTATTAATATTTGAAATAATCAAATTATCAGTTATTTAAAAAAAATGGATTAACTAATTATTTTATTTAAACCAATTTTCCAATAATAAATAATATTTTGTTTCTTTTGAAACCTATATACTTAAAATTTAATTTATATAGATTCAAAATCTAATAAAATATATATATAAACATTACCACCTTTATAATTCTTATATATCTTTTTTTTTGTTTTCCCTAACTGATATATACATATATATATTTATTACTAATTTTATACTTGGAAACAAAAATGAATTATGCAAAAAGAAACTACAGAATAGCTAATACCTCTGCCTATAGAACCCTAGCCCACGACCTCTCCTGCCATCTCTGGTTTTTGGTGGAGGCTTAAAAGCTACGACTTCTGAACAACTTGATTCAATAAGCCTGTACCCAGCCTTCAAGATCTTACTTTTCAACTGAATCGGCAGCATTTAACCCTAACAACACCTTGGCCAGTGACTAGTTGAATAAAAAATTGGTGCCCAGTTCAATATTCCGGCTTCTCCCTCACATTCGATCCTTTTGCTACTTGAAATCCTGTTCCGTGATGAACGCCAAGGCTTCAATAACAAGAGAAACCACATCACAACGTCAGATGGTACGAAGTGCTCTATTCACTGATAAGGCTTCGTTGATACTTCCCGATGAAGCTACATCTGCCCTTCTGCCCTAATCCTACCCAGAGTCGAACCCTCTACATGCCTGCCTTAGCTTTGCCGAGCCCTTACCACAAATCAAAAATCTCACATCGATCTCGCGGCCAACAGAAAAATAAATCATGAACGGCAAGGAATGGAGAAAACAGCTGACCTGAAATCGATTTCGGCATCCCCTTTTCCCCGTCGTCGATGAAGGCTTCAGCCGTCTCGAATCGCGTGAGGAGAAGAGAAAAAAATACGGTGGACGATAGTCGATTAAGGAATTTGTGGATTGAACGAGAGAGAGAGAGAGGCACGATTTAATTGCAGCTATTTTCGTTTGATTAGATTTTGAACGATTTAAAAGCTCTGCTTCGATTTTGATTTTTAATGGAGGCACTTGACGGCCTTTTTTTTACTTCTGTCGATTGAAGGAGGCAAGACAAGACTTAACGACTAAAAAGTTGAAGGTAGCGTGTTGAATGGCTGCTACGGTGTTTTCGAAATGAAAGGGAAAAGTTGTGATGTGAAGGAATTTCGGCTGCTGGGTAGGTTGACTAAGAAATATTTTTATTTAAATTCCAAAAGTCTCGATTTATGCAACTCAAAATCTCGAGGTCCTATCGAGGCGTGCCGCTAAGCGTTTATAATGTTATACCCCTCTTCCAAACGCATTGGAAAAAGGTTTCGAGTCCTAATTCGATCGTATGGAGAAGATAGCTTTTTAGACCCAGTTATTATATTAAATTTTCGATATAGATTTCAACGCATTGAAACCCGATAATAATACAATATTACGGATCCAATGGAACTGGTTTCGTCGAATTCCAAGACTATGCCTCGGATGACCATTTTTAAATATCAATTTAAATGATATATTTTCAAAACTGAACAATTCATTGTTAAATTCAATTTTAACACTTTTACAATCTTTAGTATTATCAATATAAATTTTATAAACCCTTAAATTATTTTTAATAGGCTTAAAGCTCCAGATTCAACATTTTACCCAATTTCCAGTAATTAAATCCAATAATTAAATTTCCAAATAAATGGTGATATTTGACATTTAAGTTACAAACTAACTTTTAAATATTAAAATCAATTAAATATCCCAATTTAAATTGTCCAAAATTTCGGGTCATCGCATTCCTCCCGCCTTAAAAGATTTCATCCCCGAAATTGCTAGTTAAGAAGAATGATCCAGTACCCATTACTATTTTCCAAAACCAAACAGTTTTATCAACTTTCCATGACATATCTTTTATTAAAGACTATAACAACCCGCATATTTATCGATTGTATATTTAAATATTTCACCGTTCGTCGGATTTTGATCCGAAAAGCTACTTTTTGCAAACAGTCGAATTGGGACTCGAGATCACCCCCATTGAGTTCAAAATGACGTTTGCGACCTTTTTGAGTATAAACTTCGATATGTTTGGAGATTGTGAAATTTTGCCACTTTTTCACTTAGGGCTTTGGTTTGGGCTGAACCCATTAATCACTTACTAACTCAGTCCCAACCCACTCCAACTCTTCATTACTTCATTTCATATTCCTAACACTCAAGCTTAAACAAAAATGGTGGAAGAGAATGAGAATTAGAAACTTCAAGCCCTAGTTCCTCTTGCTAGCTCAAGTTCTTGCTCCAAAATCAAAGAGAACCCATTAGTAAGCATCTCCTTCTTCTTCTCCAACTCATTCTCTTATCAATTTCAGAAATTCCTAAACCTAATTTAGGAAATGTTTCTCTTTTTAGCTTAGATTCAAGCTTGTTGAGTTGGAATTGAAGAGTGATTATCATTGTCATTGTTCTATAGCTTCTTCCTCCTTGTTCTTGTGCATAAAGGTGAGATTTTTTTATCTCACATCTATGTCTATATCTATCTTTGTTGTTAGGTATGAATTCCTAGCACTTATTTATGTTCATTTGCTTTTGGTTTGGATTGATTTGGTGAATATTTCAATTTTTGGTGTTTTGTAGTTAAATCTTTAAAAATCAAATCTTTGATGTTTGAACATGTTTTTGGTGATGCATCGAAGAGCCTATAGTGTTGGTTTGTCGATTGGCATAAATCCTTAGCATCCATCGCTCGTTCGATCGCATTTCGGTTTGGATTTGCCATTTTTGGTCTAGGCTGTTTTTTTTTGCCTAGCAGAAGATTTCAGACGTCTGAAATTAATTTCAGACGTCTGAAACCAAATCCAGACGTCCGGTTGAATAATCCAGACGTCTGAAACAAAATCCAGACGTCTGGTTGAAAATTTCAGACGTCTGAAATGGCCCAGGAATTAAAAATAGAAGGGAGAAAAGACATATACTTCTAGATACTACCTACCAGACGTCTGGGAACACCTACCAGACGTCTGGAACTGTTTAATTTGCCTATTTTGGCTATTTTTGAGTATATTTCCGACTTTAATCGATTCGTGTTGATTCCCTTTTTGTTATTATCATTTATTATGGACTTCGATGACATTTTCATTGTGATTTTTGGGAATATCAATTTTGATGGATTTGGTATCAATTTCTTTTGATTTGATTCACGTCTTCAAATGTGAATTTTTATGATTGATTGTTTCTACAATCAATTCTATGATTTGTCACTTTAAAATATAAAGGTTTTCTATACTAGTAGTAAATATCAAAACTCTTTCCTCAAAACGATTTCAACTCTATTTTCAATACCAAACTCGTTTATAAAACCGTTTTCCAATCTACTAGTATATTCAAACTTTTACCTCACTCGTATGAGAAATCTAATTAAATGACTTAGTAAAACAAGTGGTATGAAACGCTTGCGTTTACTTCGTTGGTTAATTTTTGGACTTGTTCGATTGAATCTCTTGTGACAATTTTCTAGTGGAGATCTACAATTTGTTCGCAAATGTTTAAGTTAAGCTAGTGGTTATGGGACATGATGCTAAACTCATATATTTACTAGCTTATTGTAATTGACACTTCTTGATGATCAATGATGATCATTTTATGGTTTAGACTAGCAATGTGCGATGTCTCTTTGTCCATGAGGAGGAGTTTCGACTCACCAGGAGGAGCTTCGGCTCAATGTCCGCAATGGGGGACTATACCATGTCAAGAGGAGTTTCGACTCACCAGGAGGAGCTTCGGCTCAATGTCCGCAATGAGGGACTATACCCTGTTAGAAGGAGTTTCGACTCACCAGGAGGAGCTTCGGCTCAATGTCCGCAACGAGGGACTATACCCTGTCAGGAGGAGTTTCGACTCACCAGGAGGAGCTTCGGCTCAATGTCCGCAATGGGGGACTATACCCTGTCAGGAGGAGCTCCGGCTCATTTTTTATGGGATTGGCCATCTTTTATTGTGATTTCTGGATTTCTATTTGATGATTTCTGGAATTTATGTTTCACCAACTTTTACAATTGGCATTGATATGTATGTCATTTTATTGTGGCTTGGTGAATGAAATAAAGAATATGACATTCTTTTTGATGCTATGAGATTCTTTGAGATATTGTATGACTTTTGTGGATTTTCTAATGTATACTTGTCGTAGTATGACATTTTTGGTTATCATACGTCTTTTTATTATATCTCTTCTTATATCTCATTTTAACTGATAATTATAGCTAGACTGATCCGTTTATTATTTTCTTCTTAAATAATACTCGGGTCAGACTGAGATTTCACAGGTGCTTCTGCTTGACTCCTTATCGGACCATCATCTGATCTTTTGGCTAACTACTCTAGTTTGGTAGTTTTTTTTGTATACATTTAAGATAGAATCCTTGATGTATGCATATTCTTTTGTCTAGCACTTGTATCTATTCCTTTTTGTGATATTGTGGACCTTATTAGACCACTACTCTGATGAACACCTTTATGTGTAATATTCATATCTATTTCCGCCTTTGTGATATGAATTATCTATGACTGATTTGTGTTATGTTTAATTCTATATTTGTTTCCAAAGACCTTTATAGCCACTATGTAGTTGCTTTGAGTTGGTGTCGGTATGTCGGATTTCCTATTGAGATGAAAAGTTATATTTTTATCTGGCATATCGGTACTCGCACAAAGCAATTATACAGATGGTCGCTCCTCAACAGCCTTATTCTCCGTGCTAGTCGACAGCATTACACCGTAGTGTTCTTGGCTAGCGTGGGTATAGAGGTGGGGCGTCACAGCTTGGTATCAGAGCCAAACTTCGGAAAAATGTAGAATAATTTAGCAAGGATCATGTCCTAAGTCTTTCTTAGGAGTTGTGCCTTAGGATTTATTCGAGTCTTCGTACCGTTCTATCCTACTTTCTTTTATGATTTCTTGTTTTATCTATCAAGATTTCTTGATATTTATTTTGAGAATAACTTTTTTCTCTTCTTTCTCTCTTTCTTAAAGAAGAGAAATGGTTAGACCTGGCCGTCCCAGCGCTGTTCAATCTAGTGCTACTCCCCAGGATGGAGTATTTATGTCTGCCCAGCAGCTTCTTGATCTAGTAAAGAATACTTAAGTTGTCGGTCCCATTCCAGAGCCTACTCATCCTAGATCCGGTTTTACACGCTTGTGCAGAGACTACACCGATTTGGGTGGAAGGCCATTCAGGGGATCCGAGAGTGTTATTGAAATTCAAGCTTGGCTCAAATCATGCGATCGCATCTTTTCTCTCATGAACCTTATTGACCTTCATCGAGTCCAAGTGGCTTCTAGCATGCTCCAAGAAAGAGCATTAGATTGGTATGAGCTTTTAATTTCTGAAATCGTTGAAGCGTATCTCACTTGGGAGCAATTCCGAGAAAGATTCGAATTGAAATTCGTGGCAGAGGCTGAAAAAGTAACTTTGGCCCGGCGTTTTATTGACCTTGTTCAAGGTGAATCTTCTGTGACAGACTATGTCGCATCTTTCGAATCTCTTTCCAAATACAGGGTTGAATACGTTAATACCCCATTGAAGAAAAATCAGAGATTTGTCTATGGCTTGAACAAGAATCTTAAGAAGCAATTACTTCTGAAACTCGAGGTTTCATTTGATCAGCTTATTGATATCGCTCTTTGTCTTGAAGAGGCCGATAATGAAGGTGATGGTGAAGTTATGCGTGCCCAACAGAACTTCGACAATAATTTGAAGAGGCCTATCAAATTCAAAGGCCCCAATTCTAATAAGAAAGGGAAGCAACCAATTCCGGTAGCAAAGACTCCTACCTCTAGTCGTGGACAATGCTACAATTGTGGTTCCACGAACCACTATGCAAGGGAGTGTCCGAAACCCCTCTTTTGTCGCTATTGCAAAAATTCGGGTCACCATATTACTGCATGTCCTGTACTTCAAAGTAAGAAGGAGGGAGAGCTCAATGCAATGCAAGCCCCTAGTGGCACTTCTCCTGGTCAAGGTATTTCTCATTCAATCCTTGATTACATTTGTTTTATGATTTTCCTTTTCGAGTTCTTTTTGATATGGGTTTCATCTCACTATTTTATATCAAAAGAACTTGTGATTCTTTTTCTTTAAAAATATTTTGGGCTTGATGACTTCTTTGAGGATTGTGAATCTGGATGGTAGATCCGCAACACTCAATTTGTCTTTATTGATGTCGAAATTATTTTATGTGATTTTTCTGTCCGAGTCAATTTTTACTTAGGCTTCAGAATTAAGGATTGGCTTAATTATTAAGAGGCCATATCCTTTGTCCCGTGTGGACTATTCATCTTTGACATTTTCAATCTGTTAAGCAGATTTCTATTTTTCCTTTACGATTTTGATTCCAACTTGATGGCATCATTTTATTCCTTAAGCCCACTTATAAGGAAAGTGTTATTACTCTTATTCATGTAGTTTGAGAAATTTTCCGGTATTTTTGAGCTTGTCTTACGATTATCACCTAAGTAATCTTTTGTGTGGTGCTAAGGTCTTTTCAGTTTGACCTTACCACCGGTTTTCATTTGCTACGAGTTGCGGAAGTTAGCATTCCACTTACCGCATTCCACACTTGTTATGATTCCTATGAATGAATTATTATGTCATTCAGTTTGTCCAGCTTATTTCATCCATTTTAGGTATCGAGCATTCTATCGAATATCTCGATGATTCCATTTTTTGTATTTATTGATTTTGGATGAAAATAGAAATTTAAAATTTTGAAAATCTTTTTCATAAGATTTATTTATAAGTACAATTTGATTTTTTGTTCTTAAAATGAACAAAGAATATTCTCAAAAGTTTGTAGAAACATGTTTATCATATAAAAGATGGTTTTGTGATTGTATTGTCATTGAGTGCTTTAAGAATTCTGGTCGATGAGCTTGATCAACATTATCGATAAGAATCTCCTAAACGCTTTGATGAGACAGTCAGACACGATATATTGACTTGTAAAAATGTAAATTTTTGTAGAAAGATTATTACATAAAAATAAAAATGTAATTTTGAAAGTTTTAACTTTTCGGGAAAGAGGATTATTTAAGAGAACTCTTCCTTTTGATACTCTTATTCTTGTGATTCCTGAAGGGGTACCAAGACTTTGCTATTTGTACCGATACTAGTCGTATTGGTTTGGATGTCGTTCTCTTGCAAAAGAGAACGTGCTATCACTTGTGCTTCTAAATCATTATAGCTTATCGAGATTAGATATGCCACTCATAATCTAGTGCTCGCGACTATTGTTTTTACTTTTGGAATTTGGCATCATCATATTTGGATGAGAAATTTGTTCTCTACCTAGATCATAAATCTTTGGAATATTTATTTTCTCATAAGAAACTTCATGTCGACTCGAGTTCCTGGCATCTTATGATCTTGATATTCTGGAAATCGTGTTGCCAACGCGCTTTGTCGTAGGCAACAAGTTGTTGATTCTTTGATGTTGTCTGAATGGAATTATCTTTTTATTGAGTTTCATCTCATTTCTTTTATGGACTAGCGTCTGATGTTCTTTTATGGCGTTCGGTTCATTGGACGTACCGTTTTTGTACCACGTCGGTGTTTCGAAATTATTCGAGCTTTGGTTCATTGGGCGTACCGTTTTTGTACTACGCTGATGTCCCAAATTATTTGAGTTTCTAGTTTCTCGGGTGTACTGTTATTATACTATGTCGTTGCACCAGCTCAATTTTCTGCTATTCTTGACGTTCTCCACGTCTTTTATCTACGGAAATGCCTTAGGGATTCCGGTTTTTATTCTTGTGCCCGGTGATATTGTGGAAATTGAAGTTTCACCAGATTTGATTTATGAGCAACATTCCATTCACATCATTGCTTCGAAGGTTGAGCGCCTTCGAAATAAAGATATTCTTTTTGGTAAAAGTTCAATGGTTCTCAAATCCTAAGGATTGCTCTTGAGAAATCTTGAGAATTCATCGAACGAAAACTTTCGGATTTACTCCTTCGTGCTCTTTATGGTGGACTTCTTGATTCAAAATTTCTTTTGTGTTGATATGCTTCCATGGTTGTTACTTCTTATTTTCCTCTTAAGTATTGCGAGGACGTAATTTCTTTAAGGAGGGGAGTCTGTAACAACCCGCATATTTATCGATTGTATATTTAAATATTTCACCGTTCGTCGGATTTTGGTCCGAAAAGCTACTTTTTGCAAACAGTCGAATTGGGACTCGAGACCACCCCCATTGAGTTCAAAATGACGTTTGCGACCTTTTTGAGTATAAACTTCGATATGTTTGGAGATAGTGAAATTTTGCCACTTTTTCACTTAGGGCTTTGGTTTGGGCTGAACCCATTAATCACTTACTAACTCAGTCCCAACCCACTCCAACTCTTCATTACTTCATTTCATATTCCTAACACTCAAGCTTAAACAAAATTGGTGGAAGAGAATGAGAATTAGAAACTCCAAGCCCTAGTTCCTCTTGCTAGCTCAAGTTCTTGCTCCAAAATCAAAGAGAACCCATTAGTAAGCATCTCCTTCTTCTTCTCCAACTCATTCTCTTATCAATTTCAGAAATTCTCAAACCTAATTTAGGAAATGTTTCTCTTTTTAGCTTAGATTCAAGCTTGTTGAGTTGGAATTGAAGAGTGATTGTCATTGTCATTGTTCTATAGCTTCTTCCTCCTTGTTCTTGTGCATAAAGGTGAGATTTTTTTATCTCACATCTATGTCTCTATCTATCTTTGTTGTTAGGTATGAATTCCTAACACTTATTTATGTTCTTTTGCTTTTGGTTTGGATTGATTTGGTGAATATTTCAATTTTTGGTGTTTTGTAGTCAAATCTTTAAAAATCCAATCTTTGATGTTTGAACATGTTTTTGGTGATGGACCGAAGAGCCTATAGTGCTGGGTTGTCGATTGGCATAAATCCTTAGCATCCACGCTCGTTCGATCGCATTTCGGTTTGGATTTGCCATTTTTGGTCTAGGCTTTTTTTTTTGCCCAGCAGAAGATTTCAGACGTCTGAAATTAATTTCAGACGTCTGAAATTAATTTCAGACGTCTGAAACCAAATCCAAACGTCTGGTTGAATAATCCAGACGTCTGGAAAGGGGTCTGGAAAAGGAAGAGACTAAATTCAGACGTCTGAAACAAAATTCAGACGTCTGGTTGAAAATTTCGAACGTCTGAAATGGCCCAGGAATTAAAAATAGAAGGGAGAAAACACATATACTTCCAGATACTAGGGCCAGACGTCTGGGAACACCTACTAGACGTCTGGAACTGTTTAATTTGCCTACTTTGGCTATTTTTGTGTATATTTCCAACTTTAATCGATTCGTCTTGATTCCCTTTTTGTTGTTATCATTTATTATGGACTTTGATGACATTTTCATCGTGATTTTTGGGAATATCTATTTTGATGGATTTGGTATCGATTTCTTTGGATTTGATTCACGTCTTCAAATGTGAATTTTTATGATTGATTGTTTCTACAATCAATTCTATGATTTGTCACTTCAAAATATAAAGGTTTTCTATACTAGTAGTAAATATCAAAACTCTTTCCTCAAAACGATTTCAACTCTATTTTCAATACCAAACTCGTTTATAAAACCGTTTTCCAATCTACTAGTATATACAAACTTTTACCTCACTCGTATGAAAAATCTAATTAAACGACTTAATAAAACAAGTGGTATGAAACGCTTGCGTTTACTTCGTTGGTTAATTCTTGGACTTGTTCGATTGAATCTCTTGTGACAATTTTCTAGTGGAGATCAACAATTTGTTCGCAAATATTTAAGTTAAGCTAGTGGTTATGGGACATGATGCTAAACTCATATATTTACTAGGTTATTGTAATTGACACTTCTTGATGATCAATGATGATCATTTTATGGTTTAGACTAGCAATGTGCGATGCCTCTTTGTCCAGGAGGAGGAGTTTCGACTCACCAGGAGGAGCTTCGGCTCAATGTCCGCAATGGGGGACTATACCCTGTCAGGAGGAGTTTCGACTCACCAGGAGGAGCTTCGGCTCAATGTCCGCAATGGGGGACTATACCCCGTCAGGAGGATTTTCGACTCACCAGGAGGAGCTTCGGCTCAATGTCCGCAATGGGGGACAATACCCTGTCAGGAGGAGCTCCGACTCATTTTTTATGGGATTGGCCATCCTTTTATTGTGATTTCTGGATTTCTATTTGATGATTTCTGGAATTTATGTTTCACCAACTTTTACAATTGGCATTGATATGTATGTCATTTTATTGTGGCTTGGTGAATGAAATAAAGAATATGACATTCTTTTTGATGTTATGAGATTCTTTGAGATATTGTATGACTTTTGTGGATTTTCTAATGTATACTTGTCGTAGTATGACATTTTTGGTTATCATACGTCTTTTTATTATATCTCTTCTTATATCTCATTTTAACTGATAATTATAGCTAGACTGATCCGTTTATTATTTTCTTCTTAAATAATACTCGGGTCAGACTGAGATTTCACAGGTGCTTCTGCTTGACTCCTTATCGGACCATCATCTGATCTTTTGGCTAACTACTCTAGTTTGGTAGTTTTTGTTGTATACATTTAAGATAGACTCCTTGATGTATGCATATTATTTTGTCTAGCACTTGTATCTATTCCTTTTTGTGATATTGTGGACCTTATTAGACCACTACTCTGATGAACACTTTTATGTGTAATATTCATATCTATTTCCACCTTTGTGATATGAATTATCTGTGACTGATTTGTGTTATGTTTAATTCTATATTTGTTTTCGAAGACCTTTATAGCTACTGTGTAGTAGCTTTGAGTTTGTGTCGGTATGTCAGATTTCCTCTTGAGATGAAAAGTTATATTTTTATCTGGCATATCGGTACTCGCACAAAGCAATTATACAAATGGTCGCTCCTCAACAGCCTTATTCTCCGTGCTAGTCGACAGCATTACTTCGTAGTGTTCTTGGCTAGCGTGGGTATAGAGGTGGGGCGTCACAGTGACCCACTATTACTTCAACCAACTTCCCAAAACCTTCCATAGTTTCCAACAACATTATTTGCTCCACCTATTCAAATTTAAATTTAAATTCAAATTTAAATTATCAAAACCTTCTCAAAAAAATTCTAACTCTCTAAATTTTTGAAAAATTTCGCCAGCTTCTCCTTTTCGCGGCTAGCTCGGTACAACTACAAAATGCCTCTACAGGCTCCCAAATTCCAAAAGAAAACAAAACACCAAGTGGCTAGATAAAAAACCCAATCAAATTTCATACAGAAATTTAAACACATACCTTTTTGTCGAGAAATTCAAATTTATCTTCTGAAATCAAAACCAATTTTTCCCACTTGCTTTTTAGTACCTGCATGTCCAATTTAACTATATCCAACTACAAATTCCAAAACCATTTTATACACTTCTTTACAAAATTTTAATATTCAGTCCATTTAAACCCGTACGATGTACATATATCATCCGTACGCATTATTAAATCTGATCACTCGCTCGATTACACAATTTCTCTGACTTCCTAATGCGGACTCAGATCTGGTTTCTTGATCAGAAATCGTCATTCTCCTTGCATAGTCATAACTATGATAGAGAATTTCCAGAATCAATCAAAATCCATATCCAGGGTTCGCCGTCGAAAATCGAGAGAAAAATCCTAACTCAGATCGATATAACTATCTTGAAATTCTGTGCTCGAATCTGAATCACATTGCTATATGAATAAAATAATATACGTACATCCTACGTATTTATCTCAATTGATTATCAACTATATCAATTCTCTTTTTATTCACATTCCTTTTGATTTCTATTCACTTATCAACACTTATCATTTCACATATTTATATTAAATCTTTACTCAAATGCTTATTCAATATATTTTCCCGACACCCATATTACTTAAGAATTTCAACATTTCTTCTTAAGTTCAATATAAGTATTTTATACGCTGCTTATATTTATTTTCACTTCACCACTTTAGTTTATATCTACTTCTATTCAAATTGGTTCTCCCATTTCCATATGAATTCAATTTATCTACAATGCTGAATATTGAATTTTATCTTCCATTTATAACTGATTCATATCATTATTTTAAATTAGTTTCATCCACTAATTTATTTCAATTTTCAATTTGAAATCGTTTTTTCGCTAACAAAAAATTTTCCAAAAATTTTCAAAAAAAATTCTAACTCCCAAAATTTCCGAAAATTTTTGGCAGAGTCTCCTTTGTACAGAGGAGCTTTTGCATTGACAAGAAATATAAATATATATACATTGACTCACACGGTTATAAAAACAAAAATAATTCATATTTCCTATTTTTATTGCGTAGGCGTACCTTTATTTAGCATTTTTAAGCAAGCGACTTATTATTTAGCAATTAGCGCGACCAAAATCCTACCTAATGGCCTTCAGGTACCTGTACTTACTCAATTTAAACATATAAGCACTATATATAAGAAGTTTATAGCATTTCACTTATATTTAAATAGATAACATATGGAATAAGCAATGCATACTAAACAATTCTTATAAACAATTTTAAGAATTCGATACTAATTCGAATAGCTTCCAACCAAATTTTTATTTAGTCAGAATGGTTCATATTCAATCGCTTATATTCAATTCCTTTTTAATCCAAACGAACCCAATTCATTTCAATTGATTCCATAGTCAATTTTTCTTAAAGTCTCTTCACACTCTTCACATATTAACTTATTTACAAGTCATTCACTTGCATTTCATTCATTCCCACGTTGGTTTCTTTTAAACCCATTCCATTAAGCTTGATAACATTCTATGCTAATATTAATAACCATTTCCCAAATTAATTTAACCCAAACTTTTATTTAATGGGCCTCCACCCTTACTCGAAGCCAAGCTTCTATTATTTTTAAACTTAAGTTAATTTACTTTCTTCAAACTTTTTCAACTCCATAACTTAAGTTCACTTCTATTTAATTTGATTTTTATCTTCCAAAAATCACTTCACTTAATTTCTTGAGTTCAACCTATTTTAAAATTCAAGTTTCTGGATTTTTATTTTATTTCTAAAATAAAGAACAATTTTATTTTGGCTTACTATTTTACTTCACCATTTTTTTCTTAAAAGTCTCACACTTATATTTTTCATACTTCTACCCATTTTAAGCTTGACTATATTCATATTTCATTTTTACTCGAGATTGTACACTTATTTAGCCAAGCATGCATTTTTATTTCATAAACTCCGATTCAACTTACTTCCATTTATTTAAGTAAGAATTTTATTTCATTTTATATTATCAATAACTCCCTGAATTCATTTTAATTCAATTCCATTCCAACTTTATTCAAATACAACTAAATTTTATTTTCAGTTTAATTCAAATTCAATTCAATATTATACTTAGCTTAAGTACATTTAATTCATTTCCACTTTAACTTACATTGTATTTTATTTCGTATTTGCATAGGTTCCATTCGAACCCATTTTATCTAGCTCGACACATTCCAGGAAATTTTCAAACTTTATAAATTTCCAAATCTTTTTATAATCCATAAACATTTTTAGTTAAATCTTTAGAACTTAAGCCATTACTTAGACACTCAAAACATTTTAAACCAATTCCAAAGCCTTCAATAATCACTTAAGTATTTCAAAAATCAATTGAAATTAATTATATCCAAAATTCTTTTGTAAATTCAATTACCTCTTTGAATTTCAAAACCAAACCCAGTTTTACAAACAATTCCAATTTAAAACAATTTGGTAGCAATTTCTCCCTGGGAAACTCGAAAATGAACATCGACGATGCTGCAGTCATCACCGAAGTTATTTCCCAGTGACTGAAAGGAGTTCAATGCTTTTATTCTTTTCAAACATTTCCAAATATTTTTAATTTCAAATCTCATCAGATTTCCTATCCAATTTAAAAATATTTCCAGAATAATATCCCTATTATTTTTTTCCAAAACCTTAGAAAACCATTTTCAAACACGAAGGAATTTAACTTTTCCTAAAATTCCAATTTCTTTCAATTCATATTCAAATACTACTCTAAAATGTTATTTTAAATTATAAATTACATTTATAATTCTCACTTATAATTTAAATATGCAAATATGAATTACTTTCTTAGTTTTAGTTATGATTTTTAGTTTCTTATTCAATTTCTACTAAATAATGATAACAATTTAATATTATCATTCCCTAACAACCAAGCAATCATATATAACTATAATAATTTACAAAAATTAGTTCTGTTATATACAAAAATAATTTGGGTAAAATTATTTCATTTACCCTATTTAAAACAATACTGTGTCATTTTATCTTGTTTAAGAGTATAGAAACCCTTATCGATGACATGGCGTCCCACATATCGACCAGAATCCATAAACACTCAACTGATAAGTCAACACAATATAAAAACAATTTTATATTCACTAACAAATACGTGCTCATATCTATTAATACACTCAAACTCATTCTAGAGTACTATGGACCCTATTGAGTAATTCCCACCAGAGCCAAGGTTATCACCAACCTAAGCACTTATACACTGTGACGACCCAGGTTTTTCGACGCTCGAAAAATCAAACCATTAGCGTTAAAGAAGAAAGAGGTAGAAGAAGAAAATAGAAACAACAACAAAGTCTTACCATCGCAGTGGAATAAAATATAATAGATAATAACAGATCTTTACACAAAAGAAAACTATATCTGTTTTATACTTACATCATCAGAATACATCATCAGAGTTCAACATAATCAATGACATACAACTGGACAGTCATATAAACATGTCCTAAAAACTGAATGCACAACGGAATAAAATCAAATATGGAAGTACGTGTCGCCATCCAGCTCGTCTCCTTAGCTCTACAGCATCATATCCTGTATTCTATAATACTCGGTCTGACCCGAGGATTATAGTTAAATAACACCCGAGTCAGTCTGGAATACCAGCGTTTGAAAACCACACTCAATTGATTATAAGAGTTTCAAAATCCTTTGAAAACAAAAGCATCTCGTAATACCACGACACAAATAAACTTGTCGGGTTTTTACCTTACGATAGCCGAAACACTTTTTATTAAAATCCTCTGATATTATAATACTGTCTATATACAAATACTTATTCAAATAGCCGAAATTGTTACATTTATTAAATTCCAGCTACCAGCCACAGTCATGGGTAATACAAACAAAACCGTAAAAGGCACGTAGGGAGAATGAATTTTCAACTAATGACTAGGCACTAGGGTACCTCCTGTCACAGTACGTGGCCTAGATCACCATTGTAACAACTCCGATATTTTAACGGTTTTAATTAATTTAATTAACTGAATTTGTGTGAAATTTAATTAAAAAAAATAAAATTTTGAAATATTAATTTGATATTTGGAATGTGTCTAGTTAAACATAGCAAGTGGTAAATTTTCGTCCGAAAATATGAAAGTTTATTTCGTGCGTAAATTTACTTCAATTTAATCAGTTAAAAATCGATGAAAATAAAATGTTTTCGAAACCTGAATATTTTTACATAGAAAAATTCTAAATCATCTTCTGAGTAAGACGTCGTTTTTCATTTCTCCAAATTCGGACTTCTTTAGCTCCGTCGATCTTAATTTTCTACGTTTTTGCTGCATTTTCCGCTAGTAGAAAATTCGAATTTTTATAATTAAATCGTACCACTGATATCTGTATACCATTTTGATCGTCTCGTCATGCTAATCTCTGCGGTATATCCAATTCTGTATTCTGATGTCTGGTGCACGGCGGAATCTATGAAACGGTTTCGTATCGGTTCGGTATTCGATCTCTTTTAGTCTCCCTATCTATTCGTTTGCCTCTGTTCAAACGAATAGCCATATAAAATTTTCTATTCCCAAGGGTTTAAAACTTTTGGTTTGACCTTCACATTTTTCCAGCCATCTTACTATAAAAGAATTGATCACATTTATTATAACAAAAAGCATTGTGTAACTTATGCATTCTTCTCCTTCAACCTTTATTTATTTCATCTTAAGCCTATATTTATAAAAGTATGTTCACTTACTTTTAACGTCTGTTCATTCAAATCATCACCAGACAGAGCCATGCTTTTCTCATACCTGCTCTCTCTCCCTTTGCATTTTTTGTTTCAAGCTGCTCTCTCTACTCCACCATCACCATGCACGGCCGACAAACCGACAAGCACCATATCCTCAATGCCACATCATCACAGCCAACCCATGCAAACACCCTCATGCGCATGACTTTCCCTTGAGCCGTTTCCATCCCCTCCACGGTCGGCAGCCCATCTTCCAGTGCCGACCCATCACCAAGGCACGCTATGCCTTCGAGCTCGTGTACAACCCCACCACAGCGACACCCTCCACCAACGGCTGCATCCTCCATCTGGCCCCGGCCTTCGCCCTCACCTCGGCCCAATCTCTTCCCGCCTCCAGCAAACCCAGACCCGCCGCAGCCTTCGCCCAAAGCCTCCGCCTTTCTCCCTTGTTCCGGTCTCATCTTCACATGTACCCTGTCGCTCACCACAACATGCTCGTCGGCACTCTGACTTCGCCACCGAGACTGACCCTCTTGCTTCGTTCGGTCGTGAATACTTGTCTTCTTCAACTATTATATACGAGCAAAATAAAGGGTCAGTTTTATATATATAGTTACAGTTGTTTATATAGTTACGGTTTTATATATATAGTTACAGTTTTATATGTTTCACTCCTTTTGGGATTATGGCTGGCGTGTTTTATATAGGTATATGTCTATAATAGCAATGACTTTTTAAACTACATTAATATCGTATACGTATATTTTAATTACCTTTGATTTAACTATATTAATCTATTAGCATTTATCTTCAGAGATACTATATGTATAGTATTGTTCATTTGGTCAGTCTGTAAAAATATGTATGTGTCGATAGTTGGTTTCGCACACCCTATAAATTTTGAGATAATGTACTGTCATTAATATTGACGTTTAACAAAAATATATAATATTTTTATATTTCGTTGTACATATATAAATCTGTCTTCATATGGATATGATAGACTTATATAATGAAGTCATCAGGTGGCGTGCATGCATAATAGAAGGCTGTTGTGTCTACTTTTGTGAATAATTATAATTATACTTCCCAGTTTATATTAAGTCATGATATCTATTGTTTTGTATATAAAAGTTTTCAAATAAATTAAAATATTAGGTTTATAAAGCTATACATCAGTTATATTATATGTTGATTTGTATATACAATTTACATTCTTTTTCCCTAAATTGGGGATTTTAACTTGGTCTGTTGAGTTTATGATCTGTTAAGTTCTTTGTAAATCTTATATCCATTTTATAAAAGTTTACAATATATATTTGGTTTGTGTAAAGTAATAAAACGCTATTTACATATTAATATACATATGTTGTTGAGTTCAAAGCAATTTACGTATGTGAGTTTATATATATATATACACACATAGTGTTTTTGGATGGTGTGCTTTTCATATAGGACAGTGAAGTATGAATACACTGTTGCGTGCATATATGGGTTACAGATATTATATTACTGTACATATTTGTACTTACTTTAATACTCATATGTCTTCCAAAAGTTTTACGCAAGTCTGACGCGTCATATACAGTAATATGGATCCCAATGTAATTATACATTTATTTTATTTGTTAAAAAAAAGGAGAAAGAAGGAAGCTTTTTATCAGTGATGGTGGTAATTGTCTACCCCGATTTTTATAAAGAAAGTTATAGTGCTTTTTAAAGGAATTGTTTTGTTACCTAGTTCGTTGTTAAATGTAATGCGTTCTACATTTGTATTAAGGCTATATATATATATATATATATATATATATATATATGTGTGTGTGTGTGTTATTTCAAATCTTATTATGTATATGACTTTGATTTTTGTTGTATGTGTTCAAATTATAAAACAATGATTTTGAAATTTTATATTATTTTAAATTTTGCCTTAAACCAAAATACTAAAATTTATATATAATATAGTAATAATGTGTGTATACTCAGTTTATATTAAACTGGTTTTTTATTAATTTTTCTCGATTTCCTATTTATCAGCTTGTCCGTGATTCGTGCCGATCTAGCTTTGATTTGGAATTCATACTTCGATTCGTAACTCGATTTCATCGTCAAATCCTCTAGCCCCGAAAGGTGAGCAATCACTCACGATTATTGTTCTTTTATTTATTAAATTTGATTTCAATTGAAACGACAATTGAAATATTGTTGTTGTTAGTTATTTACACTGTTATATATGTTGTTACCTGTATCAGTTCATCTGTGACACCATTATCTGTTACTTATATGATGATAATCAAGTTTGGTTGATAGATGATTGATTGTTTGATATTTATATTGGACGTTAAAAATTGTTAATGTAGGAGGTGATAAAATATGAAATTGAATCTGACGTAGGATAGTAAGCAACTAGAAATTGATATATATGTTGAATTTAATTAGACGAACTTGTATAATGAGACCCCTTTAAATGTTTAAATTAATTGACACGGAGAAATAGTTAATTACCCTTGAACCATTTGAATTTATGTTATTAATTGATGAAGTATGAAACTGAATAATTGATGTCAAGTGTAGAATTGCATAGAATAATAAGTGTAATAATCTTTAATCTACATGAAATGATAGTGTAGATTCTAGAAATAATTATATTAATTTGCACAAACAACAATGTGAATTAATACGATTATTTCGGGACTATTTGAATTAATTATTGGATTGTTATTGATTGTTGTTATTGCTTGTTTATTTACTTTGACACCATCTCAGTTATCACACTGCAAGTTCTCTTTGTTATGCTTTGATTTTTGAATTGAATTGGAATCGGGTTGAAATGATAAATACCCAAATAAAACTTGACTTAGGATAGAGAATTAAATAAAAACCGATTGGTCAATAATTTTATTTAAAAATAAAATAAAGATTTTATTTAAATAAATAATAAGATTTGAAACAGAGTTGGAGTTTGAATTTTTATGAAAGGAAAATGTTAATATTTAATAATCTGAAATAAATAGTAACATAGTAGTTGATGAAAGAATGTGGTTTAAAAATTTAATTAATTATTAAGTTTGGAATTATTTAATAATTGAGTTTTGGAATTATCAACGATTAAGTTTGAAATTATTTAATTAAGTTTTGAAATTATGTAATAATTAAATAAAATTTAATTATTGAGAATTAAATTAAAATTTGAATTCTTTGATAAGAGAAATTGAACTTTTGAATAAGTG
Organism: Allium cepa; assembly: GCA_030765085.1. NCBI lineage: Eukaryota > Viridiplantae > Streptophyta > Magnoliopsida > Asparagales > Amaryllidaceae > Allium > Allium cepa. The sequence continues at coordinate 51,399,548 of CM060930.1, read as the reverse complement.
AATTTGAACTTCGTTAATAAACGAAATTGGGTTTCTTTTTTATTAAGTTTTGGAAAATTATTTAAGTAAGTTAATAAGTGAAATTGAACTTCTTGAATATGCGAAAGTTAGTTTCTTTATTAATTGAGTTTCGAAATTGTAACTAAGCAAATAAATAAGTGAAACTGAATTCCTTTAACAAGAAATAAAACATGATTTATTGGAATAAATATAAGACTTAAAATTTAAAGAATTTGATTTGACGAATCTAATTTAATTCAATTTTAAGTTTTGATATAATAAAGTTGAACTTAATTAATTGATTTAATGAATTGGAAATTAAATAGAAATTGTTTGAATGATAAATTAACTTAACGAATATTGAATGAAATCGACAAATGAATTCAAATTGATTTGAATGTTAAATTTAATTAATTTAAATGATTATGAAATGAACTTATATACGAACTTGAATCAATATTGGAATTGTTTAACTAAAAATGAAATTGAATTATAAGATTTTGAAATTTTAGTTTGGAAGTTTTGAAACGTAAATTATGGAAATTGATATAGAAGGACAAATGGAATGTTGGCTTATAAAATTCTAATTGAAATTGAATTGATTTGGTTTTGAAATATATTAAACGACCAATCGGTGTAATAATTACGGAAGTTATTAAAGAAACCGGAATCGGTTATGGGCATACTCTCTGTCTAAACCGAAAACCACTTTAATAACTATACGCGAAGTGTGATCCAGAATGAAGTGGTTGGAATGATGTACGTGATGACTGAAGAAAGAGAACGATAATGGATAGCCTTGACACTTGTGTCAAATTGGAAATGACTAAAACAGGAGCCGTGCCGGGCCAAATGGGGTTAGCCACCTCAAGCGAACACACTTCTTCGTAAACTACTCATTACTTGTTATTGATTGGTGCACCCTCGTGCTTTTGGGAGTGTTGTTTCGCGGTGTTGCGGTCATTGCGGCGATGCGTTTTCACCAGTCCGGATCAGGCAAATGGTAGTTTCACTACCTTGGGTATTGCCTCATGTGCCTTGTCATACTTGTATCCCTATATACACGACCTCTACGAATTTGTTTTGTGTTATACCTATGGAGTACTCCCTGATATCCCACTAGTTTACGGTGGAGTTTACAGTGCTGTATAGACTATGACGCTTATATAAAATGTGTTAAGGGGGATAATGGTAACACCTTAACATTATTTTGATATTTATATTACAGATAGGCATTATCTATTTAGCGTACACTACTACATAGTAGATAGTTTAACGGATCCTTAAAGGATGGTTATTCCAACGTCCTTTGAGTTATTTGTAATTCAATTGTTATTTCACTTGAGTTGGAATTATTGATATAAGAATGTTAATCCTGACTCGAGTGTTTTTTGTTTTGCTTTACGCTCGGGTCAGACTGAGTGTACCAGTATTCGAGACTCACCTTTGGAGTTGGAGCTTCGCCTGGAGATCCAGCTATCTATCCAGTTTTCAGATATTCGGTTGATTCCAGTAATGTATTCCGGATATTGTATTTGACTATTGTATTCGAGACTTCTGTTGTAACTTATTTAACTCTGTTATATATATATATATAGTAGCTTCATGAACTATTATCTTTTGCTTCCGCTGCATATTATTACTCTACGTCTGTGATTCTATGATTATTTATTTACTGTATATCTGAGTTTTTCCAAATTTAAATTAACAATTCGATATTTTGAATTGTTCAAGTCCGACGTATGCGGATGCGAATAGTCCAAAATAACAGGTCGTTACAGTTGGTATCAGAGCTTTGGTAGCTCTAGGCAAAACTTAGCATATAGGGTAAATGTATTTACAGAATCACTCTCGTTCGAGTTTGAATCTCTTCCTTTTGACTTGATTCCTTTGAATTTGGAACATTACCTGCGATTCCAAAATTCATTTGTGTCCCTCACTATTCGTATTCGTTTGGATTCTGGAGTTTCCCATAACTCCACTTCGAATGATCTTTAAAATGGATTGGCGGTCTCGCCAATATTCATATGAATTGCAAAGGGATGAAACTCATTTACAATAGCATCGATTCACCGGAGATATATATGTACTCTCGGTTTACGATGCTATCTATTTCCTGCTATGTCTGAATTCTATTTCTCGAGATCGAATGTCGATTTGCCTCGGAATTCTGCATCGATCTTGTCCTTTAAGTCATGGTCGACCCGGTTAAGGTTGCCCGTGAATTAAATAAACTTATCCATCTTCTGATTCTGTTAATTGAATCATCTTATCTTTTCTTTCGAACTTGTATTCGAATCAGAATTCTTTTTAGTCCATCAAATTTAAATCTCTATCCTTGCTCTGGAATCTATTCTTGTATCGTCAAGCGAGGAAGTGTATTTGTAAATTAATATAAAAAATGTCTTATATATTGTGTTGTTTGAGTTGTTGATGTTGATTTGCGTTTTCGATCAATTTGTCTGATCAACCCTATCGATAGGATTGCCAAAACGCTTGAGTAGAGCAAACTGACACAATATTGTTTTCAAATTGGTAAATTTAAATAAATTTTGTATGATTATATTATATATATATATATAAGTATAATTTTGTGAAATTGAATTGTTAACTATATTGGTTGTTCAAAATGATAATATTTGATGTTCATCTATTATTTTGTATACTACTGATTCTTCCCAACATATAAATAAAGGCAAGTTAAAAATATGGTTTATTAATTGATTTAGAGTTTGAAATGAAATAAAGGATTTGAGAATTTAATTTCCGATAATTTCGAACTATAGTTTTAAAATTTTCAAATAAATATTATTTAAAATATTTTCGAATAGAAATGGTTCAAAAAGAAAGTTTTAATGCTTAAATCAGTGCTCTTCTCTTTTGTCGCTGGAAAATAATTTCGGTGATGACGGCCGCATCATCGACATTCATTTTCGAGTTTCGAAGTGGAAAGACTATTCTGTAGCCCTGCTACACTTTTGTTTGGAAAAATAAATTGATTTGAATTTCTAAACATGACTTGATTTATAATATATATTGAAGATTTTAAATCCGATTTGATATATTATGAATATATATATACATATATATATATATATATATTATCTCTAAGTTGTTGGAAGCTAATCGAAAATTAATTCTTAAAATTTGTTAAGGATGATTTTCAATTATAAATGAAACCAAATTCTTTTATATAAATACTTAACTTGAAATGACTGAATTGTAAATTTCATTCAGATAATACTCAATTGAATTATATATATAACTTACCTAAATTTTCAAATGTTAATTATGTAATTGAATATTATACAATATAAATGATATCAAAGGAAATTTTAAATAAATTTGAGTAGTTATAATAAGTGTAAATATACTTAATATATATGTGATAAGATATATTAAGTGGAATAGATGTAATAATAATTTGGAATAAAGAAGAATAAAATTTGTTGAATAAAGTATAATTTTAATAAATGACTATTCAAATTTATGATTTCGAAACTGATAATTAAAGACGATTGGATAATAAGACAATAAATCTAGAAAAAGTTAAAGCTTGATTAACTTAAGAAAAATCAAATGGATTAAATCAATTGCTAAATATAAAGTAATTTAAAATTGAAATTATATGGTATAAATTAATTATTTTATTTGTTTTTCCAGTCTATTTTCTTCTGGCTGTTTCTATTCTCCTACCTCCTTCCTTTTCGGGGACGAAAAGTTTTGAGTGGGGGAGAGTGTAACAACCCGGATATTCTAACGGTTTTAATTAATTTAATTAACTGAATTTGTATGAAATTTAATTAAAAAATAAAAATAAAATTTGAAATATAAATTTGATATTTGGAATGCATCTAGTTAAACATAGCAACTGGTAAATTTTCTTCCGAAAATATGAAAGTTTATTTCATGCGTAAATTTACTTCAATTTAATCAGTTAAAAATCGATGAAAATAAAATGTTTTCGAAATCTAAATATTTCTACAAAGAAAAATTCTAAATCATCTTCTAAGCAAGACGACATTTTTCGTTTTTCCAAATTCGGACTTCTTTAGCTCCATCGATCTTAATTTTCTACGTTTTTGCTGCATTTTCCGCTAGTAGAAAATTCGAATTTTTATAACTAAATCGTACCACCGATATCTGTATACCGTTTTGATCGTCTCGTCATGCTAATCTCTGCGGTATATCCAACTCTGTATTTTGATGTCTGGTGCATGGTGGAATCTATGAAACGGTTTCGTATCGGTTCGGTATTCAATCTCTTTTAGTCTCCCTATCTATTCGTTTGCCTCTATTCAAACGAATAGCCATATAAAAATTTCTATTCCCAAAGGTTTACAACTTTTGGTTTGACCTTTCATGTTTTTCCAGCCATCTTACTGTAAAAGAATTGATCACATTTATTATAACAAAAGGCTTGTGTAACTTGTACATTCTTCTCCTTCAACCTTTATTTGTTTCATCTTAAGCCTATATTTATAAAAGTATGTTCACTTACTTTTAAACATCTGGTTATTCAAATCATCACCAGACAGAGCCATGCTTTTCTCATACCCGCTCTCTCTCCCTTTGCATTTTTGGTTTCAAGCTGCTCTCTCCACTCCACCATCACCATGCACGGTCGACAAACCGACAAGCACCATCTCCTCAACGCCACATCATCACAGCCAACCCATGCAACACCCTCATGCGCATGACTTTCCCTTGAGCCGTTTCCATCCCCTCCACCGTCGGCAGCCCATCTTCCAGTGCCGACCCATCACCAAGGCACGCTATGCCTTCGAGCCCGTGTACAACCCCACCACAGCGACACCCTCCACCAATGGCCGCATCCTCCATCTAGCCTCGGCCTCCACCCTCACCTCGGCCCAATCTCTTCCCGCCTCCAGCAAACCCAGACCCGCCGCAGCCTTCGCCCAAAGCCTCCGCCTTTCTGCCTTGTTCGGGTCTCATCTTTACGTGTACCCTATCACTCACCACAACATGCTTACCGGCACTCTGACTTTTCCACCGAGATCGACCCCTTGCTTCGCTCGGTCGTGAATCCTTGTCTTCTTCGACTATTATATACGAGCAAAATAAAGGGTCAGTTTTATATATATAGTTACAGTTGTTTATATAGTTACGGTTTTATATATATAGTTACAGTTTTATATGTTTCGCTCCTTTTGGGATTTTGGCTGGCGTGTTTTATATAGGTATATGCCTATAATAGCAATGACTTTTTAAACTATATTAATATCGTATACGTATATTTTAATTACCTTTGATTTAACTATATTAATCTGTTAGCATTTATCTTTAGAGATACTATATGTATAGTACTGTTCATTTGCTCGGTCTGTAAAAATATGCATGTGTCGATAGTTGGTTTCACATACCCTATAAATTTTAAGATAATGTATTGTCATTAATATTGATGTTTAACAAAAATATATAATATTTTTATATTTCGTTGTACATATATAAATCTGTCTTCATATGGATATGATAGACTTATATAATGAAGTCATCAGGTGGCGTGCGCGCATAATAGAAGGTTGTTGTGTCTATTTTTATGAATAATTATAATTATACTTCCCAGTTTATATTAAGTTATGATATCTATTGTTTTGTATATAAAAGTTTTCAAATACATTAAAATATTAGGTTTATAAAGCTATACATCAGTTATATTATATGTTGATTTGTATATACAATTTACATTCTTTTTCCCTAAATTGGGGATTTTAACTTGGTCTGTTGAGTTTATGATCTGTTAAGTTCTTTGTAAATCTTATATCCATTTTATAAAAGTTTACAATATATATTTGGTTTGTGTAAAGTAATAAAACGCTATTTATATATTAATATACATATGTTGTTGAGTTCAAAGCAATTTACGTATGTGAGTTTATATATATATATATATATATATACACACATAGTGTTTTGGATGGTGTGCTTTTCATATAGGACAGTGAAGTATGAATACACTGTTGCGTGCATATATGGGTTACAGATATTATATTACTGTATATATTTGTACTTACTTTAATACTCATATGTCTTCCAAAAGTTTTACGCATGTCTAACGCGTCATATACAGTAATATGGATCCCAATGTAATTATACATATATTTTATTTGTTAAAAAAATGGGGAAAGAAGGAAGCTTTTTATTAGTGATGGTGGGAATTGTCTACCCAGATTTTTATAAAGAAAGTTATAGTGGTTTTTAAAGGAATTGTTTTGTTAACTATGTCGTTGTTAAATGTAAAGCGTTCTACATTTGTTTTAAGGCTATATATATATTTAGATATAGGTATTATTTCAAATCTTATTATGTATATGACTTAGATTTTTGTTGTATGTGTTCAAATTATAAAACAATGATTTTGAAATTTTATATTATTTTAAATTTTGCCTTAAACCAAAATATTAAAATTTATATATAATATAGTAATAATGTGTGTATACTCAGTTTATATTAAACTGGTTTTATTAATTTTTCTCGATTTCCTATTTATCAGCTTGTCCGTGATTCGTGTCGATCTAGCTTTGATTTGGAATTCGTACTTCGATTCGTAACTCGATTTCGTCGTCAAATCCTCTTGCCTCGAAAGGTGAGCAATCACTCACGATTATTGTTCTTTTATTTATTAAATTTGATTTCAATTGAAACGACAATTGAAATATTGCTGCTGTTAGTTATTTACACTGTTATATATGTTGTTACCTGTGTCAGTTCACCCGTGACACCATTATCTGTTACTTATATGATGATAATCAAGTTTGTTTGAAAGATGATTGATTGTTTGATATTGATATTGGACGTTAAAAATTGTTAATGTAGGAGGTGATAAAATATGAAATTGAATTTGACGTAGGATAGTTAGCAACTTGAAATTGATATATATGTTGAATTTAATTAGACGAACTTGTATAATATGACCCCGTTAAATGTCTAAATTAATTGACACGGAGAAATAGTTAATTACCTTTGAACCATTTGAATTTATGTTATTAATTGATGAAGTATGAAATTGAATAATTGATGTCAAGTGTAGAATTGCATAGAATAATAAGTGTAATAATCTTTCATCTACATGAAATGATAGTGTGATTCTAGAAATAATTATATTAATTTGCACAAACAACAATGTGAATTAATACGATTATTTCGGGACTATTTGAATTAATTATTGGATTGTTATTGATTGTTGTTATTGCTTGTTTATTTACTTCGACACCATCCCAGTTATCACACTGCAAGTTCTCTTTGTCATGCTTTGATTTTTGAATTGAATTGGAATCGGGTTGAAATGATAAATACCCAAATAAAACTTGACTTAGTATAGAGAATTAAATAAAAACCGATTGGTCAATAATTTTATTTAAAAATAAAATAAAGATTTTATTTAAATAAATAATAAGATTTGAAACGAAGTTGGAATTTGAATTTTTATGAAAGGAAAATGTTAATATTTAATAATCTGAAACAAATAGTAACATAGTAGTTGATGAAAGAATGTGGTTTAAAATTTTAATTAATTATTAAGTTTGGAATTATTTAATAATTGAGTTTTGGAATTATTAATGATTAAGTTTGAAATTATTTAATTAAGTTTTGAAATTATGTAATAATTAAATAAAATTTAATTATTGAGAATTAAATAAAAATTTGAATTCTTTGATAAGAGAAATTGAACTTTTGAATAATTGAATTTGAACTTCGTTAATAAATGAAATTGGGTTTCTTTATTTATTAAGTTTTGGAAAATTATTTAAGTTAATAAGTGAAATTGAACTTCTTGAATATGTGAAAGTTAGTTTCTTTATTAATTGAGTTTCGAAATTGTAACTAAGTAAATAAATAAGTGAAACTGAATTCCTTTAACAAGAAATAAAACGGGATTTATCAGAATAAATATAAGACTTGAAATTTAAAGAATTTGATTTGACGAATCTAATTTAATTCAATTTGAAGTTTTGATATAATAAAGTTGAACTTAAGTAATTGATTTAATGAATTGGTAATTAAACAGAAATTGTTTGAATGATAAATTAACTTAACGAATATTGAATGAAATCGATAAATGAATTCAAATTGATTTGAATGTTAAATTTAATTAATTTGAGTGATTATGAAATGAACTTATATACGAACTTGAATCAATATTTAAATTGTTTAAATAAAAATGAAATTGAATTATAAGATTTTGAAATTGTAATTTGTAAGTTTTGAAATGTAAATTTTGGAAATTGATATAGAAAGACAAATGGAATGTTGGTTTACAAAATTCTAATTGAAATTGAATTGATTTGGTTTTGAAATATATTAAACAACCAATCGGTGTAATAATTACGGAAGTTATTAAAGAAACTGGAATCGATTATGGACATACTCTCTGTCTAAACCGAAAACCACTTTAATAAGTATACGTGGAGTGTGATCCAGAATGAAATGGTTGGAATGATGTACGTGATGACTGAAGAAAGAGAACGATAATGGATAGCCTTGACACTTGTGTCAAATTGGAAATGACTAAAACAAGTGCCGTGCTGGGCCAAATGGGGTTAGCCACCTCGAGCGAACACACTTCTTCGTAAACTACTCAGTAGTTGTTATTGATTGGTGCACCCTCGTACTTTTGGGAGTGTTGTTTCGCGGTGTTGCAATTATTGCGGCGATGCGTTTTCACCAGTCCGGATCTGGCAAATGGTAGTTTCACTACCTTGGGTATTGCCTCATGTGCCTTGTCATACTTGTATCCCTATAAACGCGATCACTACGAATTTGTTTTGTGTTATACCTATGGAGTTCTCCCTGATAGACCACTAGTTTAAGGTGGGTTTACAATGCTGTATAGACTATGACGCTTATATAAAATGTGTTAAGGGGGATAATGGTGACGCCTTAACACTATTTTGATATTTATATTACTGATAGGCATTATCTATTTAGCGTACACTACTACATAGTAGATAGTTTAACGGATCCTTAAAGGATGGTTATTTCAACGTCCTTTGAGTTATTTGTAATTCAATTGCTATTTCACTTGAGTTGGATTTATTGATATAAGAATGTTAATCCTGACTCGAGTGTTTTGTGTTTTGCTTTACGCTCGGGTCAGGCTGAGTGTACCAGTATTCTAGACTCACCTTTGGAGTTGGAGCTTCGCCTGGAGATCCAGCTATCTATCCAGTTTTCATATATTCAGTTGATTCCAGTAATGTATTCCGAATATTGTATTTGACTATTGTATTCGAGACTTCTGTTGTAACATATTTAACTCTGTTATATATATACAGTAGCTTCATAAACTACTACCTTTTGCTTCTGCTGTATATTATTACTCTGCGTCTGTGATTCTGTGATTATTTATTTACGGTATATCTGAGTTTTGCCAAATTTAAATTAACAATTCGGTATTTGAATTGTTCAAGTCCGACGTGTGCGGATGCGAATAGTCCAAAATAGCGGGTCGTTACAACCGTACCGAGGATTATTCCTAATCCCCTGCAACACAAGACCGGGACTACCCCTTACTGGATAATCACGAGTAAGATCACACCACGGTTGGGATCAGCAACCGCACCACTAAGCGGAATAAAAAGGGGCATCTAGACAGGGATGACCTCTCCCTAATGGGCGCTACCCGCCTAGCCCTGCTGCATAACTCCTGATTTTAAGTCATTCCCTGTTGATGAGGCTCGAGGCTAAGCGTTACCTTTTTAGAACATATTCCTTAGAATGCTCACCGTCCACCTGACAATGTTCTGAAAGCATTCATCCATACAAGTCCGTCTCGGGTTCGAACAGAACCGAAGGCACTATTCCTACTACATCCATATTGGAATCCTCTTCAGGATTAGTAGCGACTAGCCCTTGCACTTCACTGCTCCATATTCAACTTCGAACTCGTCTTCCTCACGAAAACGTACAAACCGGATCGAAGTGGATTTCGAGAAATAAATCCCGATCCCGGTCTCTTCGAAATGATCAACGCATTGGCCAATATTGATAGTCGGTTATTTAACTATCAATTAACATTCACAAACATATATCAAACATAAATAATTTCTCCTGAATTATTTATTAACCTCAAAATATCTTCGCAAGATATATTTCCATTTTCAAACCTTTTTGAAAACAGTTTTCAAAACACATTTTCTTATGGAATAAATTCCCAAATATATATTTTCACTGAAAACACCAAGCACAAAACTTTAGATTTCTAAAATAATGTAAAACACTTATTTATAAAATATACTTTAACATTTAAATTGAAAACTACTTCAATACTTTATTAAAAATATATACTTTAGGAATATTTAAAATAAGGTTACTTTATAAAATATAAAACTAGATTTTCTCTTTTTAAAACAACATACCAAGTCACCTTTAAATAATTACTACTATAATAGATTTGAAAAATACTTACTTTAGATTTAAACATTTAGAAATAATATATTTTCTAAACATGCTTTTTAAAACAACATAACTTATATTTAAAAGTTTACTTTGAAAACGTACTTGGCTATCCTGGGAATATACTTCTTTTCACATCCTTTAAAAATAAATCACTATTTATTTTTAAACAAATTTACCCATTCCTTTATAAACTCCCACCGTGAAATTTATACTTCCAAATATCCACTAATATCCATTTCTCTTTATAAACCCAGTTTATAAATTTCATAGTCACATTCTCCTTTAAATTTCCAGTTTCAAACACTTAAATCAATTTCCAAATTGATTTCCAAATTACTCAATTTTGAAATAAATTTCTTTACTTACTCACTGTATTTCAAAATCCATTAAATTCAGATTTTATTCCTTAATTATGATTTAAAATCTTTTAACTGAAAAGACCGATTTCAGATTTCTCCAAATTCCTTCTTTATTCTTTTAAATAAATTCAAACCTTGAATTTTAAAATAAATTCTTTATTTTTGATATAACATCTCTTAAGTTTAAAATTCATTATTTATCTATTTATTCAAAATTCCTTTTTCATACCCGGAATTTATTAGGATTTAAAAATCACCTTTATTCCTTTCCAATTCCTTCTTATTTTTATTCATATTCTCTATAATTATTTCAACTTAAAAATTCACTCTTATATTTCTTTCAAAAATTCAATTCTATATATATTTTGATGACTCAGTGTACCGAAAATATATATAAATGAACCATAGCATTCAATATTGCAATTATCAATATAATTCATCATAGAATATCAAATATTCATAACATAGAATATTAAACAATCTAAATAATTTGAGGAATCCAGTTGGATCCCTCCAACCTGGTTCCCTGCATCCACAGATATTAGCACAATACAATAATACCAATTCCACTTCAAGGTGGAATATCGCAGTATATGGGATTAATATAATATCATCTGCTGTTATGCGGCGCATAGGGCCTCATCCGCTATATAATGCAGGAAATCAATCACTCCATTATATACTATATATATACTACTATAAATAATATTGCACATCAAATCAATTCAATTATTCAACCAATTATTTAAATTTAACCATTTAAATTTAAATAGCAACCAGTTGAGTGAGATTAACTCACCTTTGATTTTTGTTTTGCAATCCACACCAAACTGGCTTGTTTCCTTCACATTTTCAGACCTTTTATAAACATTATGGGTTTTATTGATATTTGAAATAATCAAATTATCAATTATTTAATAAAAATGGATTAACTAATTATTTTATCAAACCAATTTTCAAATAATAAATAATATTTCATTTCTTTTGAAACCTATATACTTAAAATTTAGTTTATATAGATTTAAAATCTAATAAATTTTTTTTATATAAACCTTACGACCTTTATAATTCCTATATATCTCTTCTTTTTTCTTTTTTCCCTAACTGATATATACATATATATTTATTACTAATTTTATACTTGGAAACAAAAATGAATTATGCAAAAAGAAACTGCAGAATAGCTAATACCTCTGCCTATAGAACCCTAGCCCACGACCTCTCCTGCCATCTCTGTTTTTTGGTGGAGGCTTAAAAGCTACGGCTTTTGAACAACTTGATTCAATAAGCCTGTAGCCAGCCTTCAAGATCCCACTTTTCAACTGAACCAGCATCATTTAACCCTAACAACACCTTGGCCAGTGACTAGTTGAATAAACAATTGGTGCCCAGTTCAATATTCGGGCTTCTCCTTAACATTCGATCCTTCTGCAATTTGAAATCCTATTCCGTAATGAACACCAAGGCTTCAATAACAAGAGCAACGACATCATAACGTCAGATGGTACGAAGTGCTCTATTCACTAATAAGGCTTCGATGATACTTCCCGATGAAGCTACATCTGCCCTTCTGCCCTAACCCTTCCCCTAGTCAAACCCCCTACATTCCTGCCTTAGCTTGGCCGAGCCCTTACCAAAAATCAAGAATCTCACATCGATCCCGCAGCCACCAAAAAAACAAATCACGAACGACAAGGAATGAAGAAAACAGCTGACCGAAAATCGATTTCGACATCCCCTTTTTCCCCTTCGTCGACGAAGGCTTCAGCCGTTTCAAGAGCGATTCTCGAATCGCGTGAGGAGAGGAGAAAAAATACGGTGGACGATAGTCGATTGAGGAAATTATGGATTGAACGAGAGAGAGAGGCACGATTTAATTGTAGCCATTTTCATTTGATTAGATTTTGAACGATTTAAAAGATCTGCTTCGATTTTGATTTTTAATGGAGGCACTTGACGACCATTATTTTTTTTACTTCTGTCGACTGACGGAGGCAAGACATGACCTAACGACTAAAAAGATGAAGGTAGCGTGTTGAATGGCTGCTACAGTGGTTTCGAGATGAAAGGGAAAAGTTGTGATGTGAAGGAATTTCGGCTGCAGAGTAGGTTGACTAAGAAATATTTTTATTTAAATTCCAAACGTCTCGATTTATGAAACTCAAAATCTCGGGGTCCTATCGAGGCATGCTGCTAAGCGTTTATAATGTTATACTCCTATTTCGAATGCATTGGAAAAGGTTTCGAGCCCTAACTCGATCGTGTGGAGAAGATAGCTTTTCGGACCCATTTATTATACTCAATTTTCGATATAAATTTCAGCACGTTTACATATCGCACGCTTACACAACAACTCCAAATACTACGAAAATTGAAACCCGATAATAATACAATATTACGGATCCAATGGAACTGGTTTCCTCGAATTCCGAGACTATGCCTCGGAAGGCCATTTTTAAATATCAATTTAAACGATATATTTTCAAAACTGAACAATTCATTGTTAAATTCAATTTTAACACTTTACTATCTTCAGTATTATCAATATAAATTTTACAAAACCTTAATTTATTTTCAATAGGCTTAAAACTCCAAATTCAACATTTTACCCAATTTCCAGTAATTAAATCCAATAATTAAATTTCCAAATAAATGGTGATATTTGAAATTTAAGTTACAAACTAACTTTTAAATATTAAAATCAATTAAATATCCCAATTTAAATTGTCCAAAATTTCAGGTCGTCACAACAAGGAGCACGTTATTTTCATAGATTAAAAACACATCTTTAGTATTTCCTAAATACTTTAGAATAACCTTTACCGATGTTCATTGCATTTCGCTCAAATCTGATTGATATCAAGTGTAAAAGTGAAATTTGGCCTAGTATATAGCATAACATACATGTTGTATCCTATTTTTGGAGCATAGGGAATACTACTCATATGATGTCTCTCCTCATCCATGAATGAGCAGTCTTTCTTGGGAGGAATAATTTGATGCTACGCTAGAACATTTTCATGCTTGGAATTTTCCACACTAGAGCTTTGCTGTAGTATCTATGTATGTAATTTAGACAATCTCAATATCCTTTGGCATCTATCACTATATATCTTTATACCTAGTATATAGGATGCTTCTTTAAAAAACTTCATCGAAAAGTTCTTCGAAAGCTAAGCTTTCATTGATTATAACATTGGTTCATTGTTACGAATTTGTAGTAAATCATGAACGTATACGTTACATCTTATTTTTTATGAAAGGAAGGAAAGGCAGTGACAAGGACAAAGAAAGAGTAAGCAATTGTGCAGTGACAAAAGAGAAGCTATCCCATGTTTAAAATCAAGAAGCATCGCATGTCTAAAAATGTAAAACTATCACATGGTTCAAATAGGGACTCTATCACATGTCTAAAGATAGAGTTGTCATATATCTAAGATAAAGAAGGGCTATTACATGTCTAAGTTGGGATGTTATTGCATATTTAAAGCAAAGGAAATATCACATCTCTAAAAATGGAAAGTTATCGCATGCTTAGAATAGGGAATCTATTGCATGTCTAAAGATAAAGGAGTTATTGCACGTCTAAGATAAATAAAGGATATCGCATGTCCAAGTTTTGGACATGTCACATGTTTAAAGCAAAGGAGCTATCGCGTGTCTAATATAAAGAAGGGTCCTATCGCATGTCTAAGTTAGGGAACTATCGCACGCTTAAAACAAAGGAGCTATCACATGTCTAAGATAAAGAAGGGATGTTGCATGTCTAAGCTGGGAAATTATCAGCAAAGGAGCTATCGCATTTCAATGTCTAAAGTAAACGCGATATCGCATGTCTAAAGTAAAGGAGCTACCACATTTCAAAAGAGAAGGAGTTATCGCTTGTCTAAATCAAACGAGCTATTCATGTCTAATGCAAAGAAGCTATCGGATGTCTAAGCAAAGGAGTTACCGCATGTCTAAAGTAAAGGAACTACCGCATGTTTAAGATTGTAGAGCTACTACATGTCTAATTTGGAAGGCTATCACATGCCCAAGTAGAAAGCTATCGCATGTCTAAAGTTGGAGAGCTGTCACATGTCTAAGTTGGAAAGTTATCGCATGTTACAGCACAAGAGCTAGGGCATGTCCAAATCAAAGGAGCTACTGCATGTTGAAATTGGAAAGTTATCGCATGCCTAAGTTGGAAAGTCTAAGGTTGAAAGCTCTTGCATATCTAAGATAAAGGAGTTATCATATGTCTAAAGTAAATAACCCATCGCAAGTCCAAAGCAAAGTAGTTATTGCATTTCTAAATTGGGAAGTTATCACATGGCTAAGGTGGAAAGCTATCACATGTTAAGATAAATGAGCTATCGCATATCTAAATTGGAAAGTTATCACATGTTTAAGTTGGAAAGATATTGCATGTCTAAGATAAATAAGCTATTGCAAGTCTGACGAAAAGTAATCACATGTCTAAGATAAAGGGGATAGCATTTCTAGGCTAAAGTGCTATCACATATCTAAGTTAAAGTGTTATCCGATGTCTAAATATGAATTGCTATCACATGTTCAAAAGTGTTATCAAACGTCTAAAATGCCATGGGAATCACCCATGTGTTGGCTTTCAATCAGTCAAGTTGTGCCATGTCAGTATGGAAAAAATAAAAAGGAACTTATGCCACGTGGCATTTCCATAATGTGTCACGTCATCAATTAACAGAAAGATCTCAACCGTCCAAGGATATGATCCACCACATGTCAAGAATTTAATGATGTATTTTTCCTATAAAAAGACATCCAATTCCCCACTTAAGAAGGGGCGAATTCCTAAGTTCTCTTATTCCTTATTTTCATCTGTAATCAAAGAATAAATAAAGAACTCGAATTAAGACTCTAATGGACGATTAGATCAAATTAAAATTGAGCATTTCTGATAAAGGACTTCCCTATTTTCATACTTGCATAGTTGCATACTTTCCTAAGAGACAACTCCCTCGGTTAAGTAACATAAGACTTTTTCACGTAATCATTTAAGTTAGACTAAACATTTTTGTGCTTTCACCGAAAAAGTCATCAAAAGATTCTTTAGAACTTTAATAATCCCTCCCTCCCTATTTAGTTGAATCAAGATGGTATGAACGAGATAGAATTAAGCGACTGGGTTGTCTGAAGTATACTGTATATATGGCAGCTCCTAACTTCAGCCCCCTCTCCACTTTTAGCCGCCACCCTCCCCGTGCTAGCACCCCTAGATACAAACTCATCTCCCCTTAGGCGATGCAACTTTCAATGGGTTTACCCTGGTACTATCTAGGAGGTATCAAAAGGCAGTTCACTTTACCCAATTGGCAATGGATGTGGAGGCGATGTATGGATCTCGGTTTTAGAATAAAAAAATATACTGTATCCCTTATAGACAAGCAACAATAAACTTTGTTCAAAGTGACTTCCCTACCCTCCTCGAACCAGGTCCATGCTAGACCAGCCCATCCCACACATCTATCCCAAATCCCGCGATCGAAGAACACGAATTCCCCTAATCGGACGATAAGAACATGAAAATCAATTATTGTTGAGAATTAAATCTATCCCCGCTCTCCTACAATACTACTACCCATTTGATTTAAACCAAAGAAGATGTGCAAAAATGACTAATTTAGCAATGATTCAACAAAAAGATACTTAGACAACTCTATCATTATTTATTTGATTGACTCGCATCCGTATTATCACCTTTTTCAAGCATATATCAAAAGGGTATGGAAACTAAGTGGTGAATTTTATATTCATACTAAGGATGTAACGACCTGTATTTGTAAACATTTCAAAGTATTAAATTAAATAAGAATTTTGAATAAAATTGTTAGGAAAAAAAATTAAGATTTTACTGATACAAATTAAATTATAATGCAAGTTATGAGCTTAAGTAAAATTTCTATTAATGAGACATGTTTGCAATAATGTAAGGATGATAACAAATTCTAGTGTGAATTTTAATAACATTGGCTTGAGTGAAATTAACTATTGTCTGAATGTAAATTTCCAATTGATTGGAATAATAAATGTTAATAAGGAATAATAAATGTTTCTTTATAAAAGAAGAAATCATATGTTTATTTATTTGAAATGTTTGATAGATAAAAGATTGATTGTAGAGATGAGAAACTTTGGTAAGAAATATATAGTTCCTATTTGTATCCAATAGTGTATAAATAATATTAAATTACTATTAGATAGAAAATAATTTTTCTATTTCTCATTACATTTATTTTGTCAGTTTGAAATCCATCTTTGTAAACAATTAAATTAATGTAATTGAATAATTTCAATTAATGATAGGGAGGACACAAAATTGTAAATTAATAGGTGTAATTAAACGTAGCTTATGTTTTGTGAATATAAAAGGAAAGTTGGTTTAATGAAAAGAACATATATGTCAAATAAAATGAATGTTTCATTTGTGAATGCACGTTTAATTTCATTAAAATAAAGAATAGAATGATCGATTTAAAGGAAGAAATATATGTATATTTGAAATGTTTTAGCATATAGATGTATTACAAGAGTAGAAAAATAATTTATTTAAGTTATTTATTACTCTGCTGTATGAACAACAAATTTATAAACGTGCTCAAATGACTAAGGAAATTATTTTATTTTTCATCCATTTTAGTTGTCTGTTTTGAAATTTAACTTAGTAAGTAATTGCAATTAATGTAATTGAAATATTTCAATTAGAAGGAAAGAAAAAGTTGATTGCAATTAATAGATTTAATAAAAGAAACGCACCTTTTGTGCTAACAGAAAAGATGTTTTAATGGAAATAAAAGATCATTTTAGGAAAACCAAACTGAACATTTTCATTTTTATGGTAAGCAATTTTATTTATTATCCATAGAAAAAAAAACTTAATGCATACAAATTTGAATATTATTTGAGTTAATGAAGTTAATTTGGTTACGTTTCATAAATTGAATTTCAAAAAGGTTGTGCAATGTACATATTCCCGTAATTTATTTTATTATTAATTGCTGCATGTATGTTTAAAAATAGTTATCTCATTAATAATAATTGATCCGTTTATTTCTCCTTCTGTTTAATAGATAAGTTTTGACTTTTAGGTTATATTTAATTCTTGCCACCTTATTTTCGCGTATAAAAATTTTCACTTTCCTTTGGTTTGCAAACTTTTCCATTTCTACGTACATTTCTTTATGCATTATTAATGCCTAAAGCTTTCAAAATAAAATATGACATTTATTTTTTTCTCCACCTTAATTTCCTAATTATTAAATAACTTGTTGCTTATTTCTTTCATTTGTAGTGTATATTATTGTTCTATTTTTTTTGGCAAAGTCTTATCGGGTTTGTTTTAGACTAATGGGCTCCTTAGTAAACCAAGAGACCCTGGGAACCTTGTAAGACTTTGGATCCTTTCTTTTCTCACACATTGTCCTTCTATTTTCCTATCTGACTAAAACCAAGTATGTAACGACCCTGAAATTCGGACCCAGTTTAAAATTTTAAAACCGCTTATTTTATGTAGAAATTCGAATTTTCACAAACAACTTCTGTTGCCAACCAAACTTCACATTTGGAGTGCGTCTAGATAGACATAGGCGTGCGCCAAATTTCGTTGAAAAATATTGAAGTAAATTACGCTCGTCGCATTTACATTTTAGTTTAAATCTTATGTGAAAATTTCCTATCGTCCGAACTCAAATATTTTCACGATGTTGCATAAGAAAAATATTCTGAAATTGACGGCGCATTTCGTTTCGGCAAATTTCGCTTTTAATTTCTAGCTAAAATGTTCGCTCGTGCAAATGGTTCAATAAGATTTACCACTTTGCAAACGGTGTCGAACCATCAATATCTTTATACCATTGTGTCCGTCTCGACGCGCTGATTACAACGGTATATTTATTTGTGTCAATCGGAGTTCGGCGTTGCAAATTATAATTGTTAACGGAGCGCAAACCAGTCCGTTACGCAGCACAAACCGGTACCCAACATTTCAACATTTAAAATTTTAGAGCCTTTCAGCTGCCTTGGGAACCCAAATAGCCTCCATTTTGAAAATCATCATTGCACTGACGTATGCACACTTTGAATAACGTGTATATATCCCTCACCATTTATTATACTGTACACCAGCTCCTTCATTTATTGCTCTGCCTCAGTTTTCACTTCAAAGAAACTTGGTACGTAACATTCTTCTCTCCTCTGCATATTTCTTTCTCTCCCTCCTCCCTTTCTTCTTTCTTCATATTTTATTTTACTGCAAATATGAAACACGGTTTCCCAATGCACCTCCTCCCTTCCTCCTCTCTCTCTACGTTTTACTTTTACTACAAAATGAATCCCATGCGCCGCACGCCTCCATCGCAACCACCCCACACCCTCGGCCACCCCTTCCACCACCAGCGCCACCACCCAGCCCGCCTTATTCCCCACTACAACCCCATGCGGCCCCACTGCGAACACCCCACCACACAACCCCATGCGAGCCTTCACTGCAATGACCACCCATCACCACCTCACCTCTGCCTCCGCCATGCTGCCCAAATCCATCAGCTCCGGCCCATGCAAAACCCCCCAAAGCTCCGCCCCACACGCAAGCCCTTGCACCGCCTTCATCAGCCCACGTCAACCACCACCCCACTTTCCCCCATCGGCTCCCCCTACACCGACCCCTACCCTCCACGCCCACCCAGTTCGCCCGCCGCACCCATTGCCGAGACCCGCTGCCACCATCCGCCACCCGGACCCACTCACAGCCTCGCGTCCCACTGCCCTCGACCCCATCCTACCAGCAACTGCCGATGCCGCCACCAAACCCGAATGCCTCGCCTTGGCCGCAGCCAACTTTCCACTACACTGCCATTTTATATAAATATGTATATGGTTTTGGTTTTAGAAAAAGGGAGAAAGTTTGTACATAATGCTTCATTTTATAATTATAAAAGTTGTATGTAAACAGGTTACTAAGTAGATATTTTACAAACAATTTTGAATATAAAGTTACAGATATAGATTAGTTCACAGGTCCAGTTTCAAGAGTGTTGGGTTTATATGCTGTAGATTTAGTTTGAAAAAAAACATAAAAGCTGGTTTTGCAAAGTTTGTACAGTTGCATACAAGTTGTATAGTTAATAAAGTACAAGTTATAAGTTTTATGTGTCAGTATAAACTGTTGCTAGATCTATATAGGGTGATTTAGTACGAAGCAGTTTCAGTCATCTATTTAGTTGTTTTATGAAAACAAACTGATCACATATAGTTCTGGTTATATATAGTTGATATATATTCATTTATATATCCATCAGTGCTCACTTTTGTTCGCTGTGTTTTGTTCCAGCTACCGCTTCGGAGTCCTAGGCATCCATCCGACTTGTCAATCTATTCAGCTCTTTGCTTTGGTATGATTATATATACAATCTATATATATTGTATCAAACAAATTGTTAATCAAATTATTTGTTGATTACAGTTGCGCTCATTTTGCGTCGTGCTTGTTAGAGTCTATTTTATCTATTCGTCTTCGTGCTTCGCCATCATCTTCTTCAACCACGCAAGGTGAATATTTCATTCACGACTCAATCTATTATGCTATGATAATCAAGTGATAATTGTTATAAATATTAATTTGGATATTAAATTGTTGATTGTTAAAATTGTTGAAATAAGAATTGTAAATCACCATGCAAGTTAAATTTGAATATTGTTAGTTTACGACAAACAAGTTGTGACGCTAAAATTGTTATGTGATGTCAAATATGGTTGTTAATATAAGTAAATTTAATATGAAATTAATATTGATATAGGATAGTCAACAATTTAAAATGGATTACATATGTTGAACTTGACCCTTTTAAATGTTAATTAAATCCTCGCGTAGAAATAGCGTTAACTACACTTTGAACCATTGAATGTATGATGATGTAGTAATTTGATAATAGACACCAAGTGAAAACCATAATGTAATAATCTTTAATCTGCATTAAACGATAGTGTGGATTCTAGGAATAATTATATTAATTTGTATAAATAACAAATGTAAGTTAATACGATTATTTCGGGATTATTTAATAAATTGTTAAATTGTTATGTATGGTTGCTATTGCTTGTTTATTTACTTTGACACCATCCCAGTTATCACACTGCAAGTTCCCTTTGCTATGCTTTGTTTTATATTGAATGATATTGGGTTGAAATGATAAATACCCATTTAAACAACTTGGCCTAGGATAGAAAATAAAAATAAGAAACCCGATTGGTCAACAAAACCATTTTCGAAATTGAAATATATTTTAAATTCAGGAATGAACTTAACAATTGGTTTGGAAATTTGGTAACGGTTTAAATGGATGTAATTGAAATAAATTTCACGGATTTAATTGAGATAAATTTATGAATTGGATTGAAGTAAAATTAATGGATAAAATTGAAACGGATTAATAAAACTATGTAATTAAATAAAATGAATTGGCAAATTTATTGAAATGAGATTTAGAAACAAGTAAGTTTTAGAATTTGATAACTTAAAAATTTATTAAATTGTTAGGTTTAGATTAAGCTCGGTTTTAATTAAATAGATTTGGAATATGTTGCAAATTTTATTTGGAAATTTCGAAATTTGACTTAGGAGGAATACGAAACTAACCAATGTTCTATGGATATAACTTTGTGATAATTTAAATAAAAAAATTGATTTTTAAACTTACGAATTAATCAAATCAGGACATTGTAAATGAAAATGGATTTCTTTGATTTGGAATTTAATTGAATAGGTAAATAAATCAAATGAGGTTTGATAAAAGGAATTTAGTTAATGAAATTGATTTATCGGATTTATGATAACAGTGGATGTAAACATGAAGTGACATAAATTGAACTTGATTTAATGATTTAAACTAAGTTTACCATTAAATTGAATTCATTGATTATGAACTAAATTTAATAAGTGACTTTTAGACCTTATTAAATTGAACTTGAATACTTAATTTTACCGTTAACTCAAATGTTTGAACTAAAGATCACATTTGGAAGTATGTTTTAAAATATCTAAAATAAACTGAATCGTGAATTGTCAAATTTTGGAAGTCAAATTTGCACCTTGACTTTTGGACTTTGATTTGTTTAAACGTTAATTTAACCGACCATCGGGTAATAAATACGTAGTTATTAAAGAGACCGGGATCGGGAATGGACATACTCTCTGTCGATACCGAAACCACTTTAATAACTATTATACGCGGAGTGTTGATCCAGAATGTAGTGGGTGGTTTGGTGAACGCGTTGACTGAAGAAAGAGAACGATATTGGATAACCCTTGACATGACTAAAACAGGAGCCACGCCGGGTCATTGAGGATCGCCACCTCTAGCGGGCACGCTTCTTCGATACCATATCTATTACTTTTGTGATTCGATTTGGATGCACCCCTTGATTTGGGAGTGTTGTTTCGCGGTGTTGAGATAGTAGCTACTATGCTCAACATCAGTCCGGATCACGCAACTACTAGTACCCTAGTTGGTATTGCCTCATGTACCTTGTCATACTGATTATCCTACTCGCGACCACTACGTTTTGATTTGACCTTGAGTATATGGATTGCCCTCTGGTGACTTCCGATTTTGGGGAAACTACGGTCTTGTATATGCTTTTGGGAATATAAAATGTGTTAAGGGGAATTATGGTAACGCCTTAACACTATTTTAATATTCTATTTTACTGATTAGACATTACCTACATACCGTATTCTATTGTATATATAGATAGTTTATCGGATCCTTAGAGACGTTTATTCATCTTTGAGTTATGAACTTTATTCCCTGCACTTGATTATCCTGTATAAGATTTTGAGTCCTGACTCGAGTGTTTCTTTTTGTATATGCTCGGGTCAGTCTGAAGCTATCCAGTTTGCTGATCAAGGTTGGTTGAAGATGCTGAAGACTTAGCATTTATCTTTATCAGCCTATTTCTATTTCAGTATTGATGTCCGTGTCTGTTGGACATTTATGTATTTCCTTGCAGTCACCTTTTGTTTAGACATTGTTGTACTTTATGTAGTAGCTTCATGGACTGCTATTATGACGATGTATTTTCCGCTGCATTATTCTGTGACTGTTCTGTGACTGTGATGTTGTATTGATTCTCATTTACATTTATGTATTTATAATCCCATAATGATTCGTGTTTTGTATTATTTAAGTTGACATGTGAGGATTATTGTCAATTTAAATGGTCCAAATATACGGGTTGTTATAGTTGGTATCAGAGCTTTGGTTTCCCTAAAAACCTTAGTTTGGGATTATATAAACTCATTAGAGATAGGGTAGCAATACGCTAGGATCAGGAGAATCGATTCAATATCCCGATCCTCTAAAATTCAAACTTCTTTGATTCGTTCATTAGATTTTCTTCAAGCTGTTTGATTTTCTATCCTTGGTTTTAAATCTCTTTCGATATTTTAGGATGAGCACCGGAAGAAACAATAGGGGAGGAAGAGGTCATGGTCTTGTCCGGGATGCACCTGCCATCCCAGCTCCAGTCAAATTCACCACTCTTAGCAAGGAGTATACACAGCTACGTGGTACTAAGTTTTCTGGATCCGAGGGCATTATTGAGCCTCGGCAATGGCTCAAAAGCTTAGAGAAGATATTTTCTGGATTGGAGATCACTGATGCTCAGAAGCGTCAGCTTGCTGCGTGGCAACTTCAGGATGCCGCGCAAGATTGGTGGGAATCGGTTACTTCCCGTATCGAGGAGAACATCATCACGTGGGCCCAGTTTAGGTATAAATTTATTTGGATTTCGTAGTCTAAATTATTCTTTCAATCTTTAAAATGTTACTCATCTAGTCTATCTTTTGATTAGGGATACTTTCTCGGCACAGTGGATGCCCGCTGCTGGGAAAACCCAACTTTATAGAGCTTTTATGGATCTTAAGCAAGGCAGTATGACTTTTTCTGAGTACGAGAGGAAATTCAACGAACTCTCCAACTTTGGCCCGGGATTGATCGATACACCACTTCTAAAGAACGAGAAGTTCATTATGGAAGCTAGACCAGAGTATTATGACTTGCTTACAGGCCACACTCACTGCACCTTCACAGAGCTTGTTGATTATGCTCTTAGATATGAGGCAAAGCCAAGGGGACCCACTGCCAAGGCCCCTCCTACTCAGCCCTCTTCCAGCCAGCTCGGAAAGAGGAAGATGAACTTTGATCAACAAAAGAAAGCTTGGCAAAAGACTACAGGATTAGGATATGCCCAGAAAAGCCCAATCGACCTTGCTAAGATCACTTGCTTCAAATGCGATAAGAAGGGCCATTATGCTAATAGTTGTCCATCCACCGGAGCTGTTATTCCACCACCTTCTCAGATGAGGAATGATTTATGCCATGTCTGCCTCCAGCCAGGTCACTTCAAGAGGGACTGCCCATTGAGGAAGAAAGGCACACCATCAGGAGTATATGCTGTCACCACTCCCGCACCACTTCCACCACCTACTCAGGATGACCGAGGTACCTTACGAAGTACTTTTTCATTACGTGATTTACCTGTTAGGGTATTATTCGATACCGGTTCATCTCATAGCTTCATATCTATTGATCTTTGTGATAAGCTCAAATTAGAACCTACTCTTGCTACTACTTCCTTATGCGCCTCCAACCCTATTGGAGGACTTGCCAACCTTAGTAGAATTTGTAAAGAGGTTGTGCTTCTATATGGAAGATATCGATTCACTTGGGATTTTTATGTGCTTGGCTTCGTAGCATTTGACATTTTGTTGGGTGCTGTTTGGTTAAGAAATTTCGAGGCTGTTATTTCTTGCAAAGCTCGATCTGTTTCTCTAGTCAACGACAAGGGTCTACCGCTTGTCATTGAATGCAAATCACCTCAGAAATATGCGGGAAGCTTCATATTCTCTCTTGATGCTCACCCAGATGATCTTAGTACTACTCCTATTGTTTAGAAGTTTCCTGATGTATTTGGAGAGGTCAACTCTCTACCGCCAAAGCGGGAGATCGATTTTCGCATTGACCTTATTCTTGGAGCTACTCCCGTAGTTCTCCCTCACAGAAGGATGGCTCCTAAAGAAAAAGCTGAACTTAAAACCCAAATTGATGATCTATTTGCTAAGGGTTTGATCAGGAGAAGTTGTTCTGAATGGGGCGCTGCAGTCGTCTTTGTCACCAAATCAGATGGATCTCTTCGCATGTGTGTTGATTACCTGGAATTAAACAAGTGCACTCTCAAGAACCGCTACCCGATGCCTCGCATCAATATTTATTCGATCAGCTCCATGGAGCTAAAGTTTTCTAACAGCTTGATCTAGCCACTGGGTTCCACCAACTCAGAGTAGCAGAAGATAGTATTCATAAGACAGCTTTCCGTACCGAGAACGGATTCTATGAATGGTTGGTTATGCCATTTGGTTTGACCAATGCACCTGCTTATTTTGTCGACTTAATGAATAGAGTCTTCCGTGATGTCCTTAACAAGTTTGTTCTTGTCTTCATTGATGATATTCTCGTCTTCTCCAAGGATGAGAAAGAGCATGAGACACATCTTGCTTATGTTCTGGGAACTCTCCGAAATCATCAGCTTAAAGCCAAGTTTTCGAAATGCCACTTCTGGCGAGACGAGGTACGATTCCTTGGCCATATTGTTTTTGAAAACGGGATTTCGGTCGATCCAGCTAAGATCGCCGTAATCAATGTAAGTTCTATCCTATTTGTTATTTCTTTTCAATCCATCTTATTCCTTTCTAATTTGGAAACTTATCTACAGGATTGGGAGACTCCCAAAACCTCTACCGATATCCGTAGTTTCTTGGGCTTGGCCTGTTATTATCGCAGATTCATTGAGCATTTTGGCCGAATTTTTGCCCCACTGACTGCTTTAACTCGGAAGGATGTCAAGTCTATTTGGAGTGAGAAGTGCGAATCAGCTTTTAATGAGCTGAAACGTAAGTTAACTTCAGCCCCAGTTCTTGCGGTAATTGACGGGAGTGAAGGATTAACTGTCTATACCGATGCTTGTCGAGAAGGTTTAGGTGTTGTCCTTATGCAAAATGGAAAGGTTATTGCTTATGCGGGTCATCAGTTGAAAACTCATGAAGTAAACTATGCGACCCATGATTTGGAGATTCTTGCAGTTGTATTTTCTTTGAAACTATGGAGGCACCATCTTTCGGGGATAAAATTTGAATTATTCACAGATCATAAGTCCTTGCGGTATATTTTCTCTCAGAAGGACTTGAATCAGAGACAAGTCCGATGGCTCGAATTCTTAGCTGCATATGATCTCGACATCAATTATACTCCTGGAAAAGCAAATGTTGTAGCTGATTCTTTGAGCCGTAGCAAAGCATTGTCATGTTGTAATCTTGTAGAGGGCATGCTATTTCAGCTTGTTATCTCCCCATCTCTTTTGGATCGCATCAAAGCTAAGCAATATGAGGACACCTTGCTCTATCGCATGAAGGAGTTAGTTCTTGGTAGAGTTGGAAATGCTGACAGTAAAGTGGGAGCACAGATAGATAGTAATGGAGTTCTGAAGATTGACAACCGTATTTGTGTTCCAAATGTTGATGGACTGAGACAAGAAGTGCTTAGAGAGAACCATCAATCATCACTTTCATTTCATCCTGGTGTCACCAAGATGTATAGAAATATGAAGCGTTTATATTGGTGGAGTGGGATGAAGAGAGATATTTCCACATATGTCAGTAGATGCACCACTTGCCAGCAAGTCAAGGCCGATCACCGGAAGACGGCAGGATTACTTCAACCCCTAGAGATTCCGTGTTGGAAATGGGACCAAATTTCTATGGACTTCGTTGACGGATTACCGAGGACCAGAAAAGGGAACGAGAGTATATGGGTGATTGTTGATAGGTTGACAAAATCTGCTCACTTTATTCCTGTTAAGACCACTCGTACTGCTTCGGGTTTGGCCGAGATTTATATGAGAGAGATTGTCAGACTTCATGGAGTTCCATCTAGTATTGTATGCGATAGAGATCCTTTATTCACTAGTAAATTCTGAAAGGCATTTCAGGACGTCTTGGGCACTAAACTGAATCTGAGCACGGCTTATCATCCTCAAACAGATGGCCAAACTGAGAGGGTAAATCAGATTTTGGAAGATCTGCTCCGAGCTTGCATTATTGATTTCGGTGGATCTTGGGAAGACCACCTTCATTTAGTTGAATTCACTTATAATAACAGCTATCAGGTAATCCAAAATTTTCAATTTGAATAAGTAAAATTTGAATTGAAATATAACTATCTTTATAATCAGGCGAGTATCGAAATGGAACCGTTCGAAGCTTTATATGGACGGCCATGCAAATCGCCAGCTTGTTGGATTGAGCCTGGTGATCGATTAGTTCTTGGCCTGGATATGATTATGGAAGCATCCGAGAAGGTCAATGAGATCAGAAGGAAGATGAAGACCGCACAGGATAGGCATAAGAGCTATGCAGATAGGCGTAGAAGAGAGTTAAAATTCCAGGTTGGAGATGAGGTATTTCTTAAGGTATCACCTTTGAAGAATGTTATTCGATTTGGTCGTAGAGGGAAGCTCGCTCCAAGATTTGTTGGACCATTCACTATCACCGAGAGGATTGGTACTCTAGCCTACAGAGTTGCGCTGCCGGAGAAATTTGAGGGCGTGCACAACGTATTTCATGTTTCACATCTTCGGAAGGTTGTACACGATCCATCCATGACCATTCCTATTGCTCAGTTAGATGAGGTTGATATTGAGCCGGATTTGACTATAGAGAGGAGACCGCTTCGTATCGTTGATAGGGATACGAAGCAACTTAGAAGGAAGTCTGTTAGCCTAGTCAAAGTCCAATGGAGTCCCGATGATCGTGATTGTACTTGGGAAACCGAGGAGAGTATCCGAGATTCTAATCCTGAATTGTTTGTTGAAGGTAAATTCCATTCTATATTCTTTACTTTATTCGATAATCCATTCTATATCCGTCGTATCTCTTTTATTGTTCTCCCACTCCTTCCTTGTTACTTTTCGGGGACGAAAAGTTTTGAGTGGGGGAGAATGTAACGACCCTGAAATTCGGACCCAGTTTAAAATTTTAAAACCGCTTATTTTATGTAGAAATTCGAATTTTCACAAACAACTTCCGTTGCCAACCAAATTTCACATTTGGAGTGCGTCTAGATAGACATAGGCGTGCGTCAAATTTCGTTGAAAAATATTGAAGTAAATTACGCTCGTGGCATTTACATTTTAGTTTAAATCTTATGTGAAAATTTACTATCGTCCGAACTCAAATATTTTCTCGATGTTGCATAAGAAAAATATTCTGAACTTGACGGCGCATTTCGTTTCGGCAAATTTCGCTTTTAATTGCTAGCTAAAATGTTCGCTCGTGCAAATGGTTCAATAAGATTTACCACTTTACAAACGGTGTCGAACCATCAATATCTTTATACCATTGTGTCCGTCTCGACGCGCTGATCACAACGGTATATTTATTTGTGTCAATCGGAGTTCGGCGTTGCAAATTATAATTGTTAACAGAGCGTAAACCGGTCCGTTACGCAGCACAAACCGGTACCCAACATTTCAACATTTAAAATTTTAGAGCCTTTCAGCTGCCTTGGGAACCCAAATAGCCTCCATTTTGAAAATCATCATTGTACTGACGTATGCACACTTTGAATAACGTGTATATATCCCTCTCCATTTATTATACTGTACACCAGCTCCTTCATTTATTGCTCTGCCTCAGTTTTCACTTCAAAGAAACTTGGTACATAACATTCTTCTCTCCTCTGCATATTTCTTTCTCTCCCTCCTCCCTTTCTTATTTCTTCATATTTTATTTTACTGCAAATATGAAACACGGTTTCCCAATGCACCTCCTCCCTTCCTCCTCTCTCTCTACGTTTTTCTTTTACTACAAAATGATTCCCATGCGCCGCACGCCTCCATCGCAACCACCCCACACCCTCGGCCACCCCTTCCACCACCAGCGCCACCGCCCAGCCCGCCTTATTCCCCACTACAACCCCATGCGGCCCCACTGCGAACACCCCACCACACAACCCCATGCGAGCCTTCACTGCAACGACCACCCATCACCACCTCACCTCCGCCTCCGCCATGCTGCCCAAATCCATCAGCTCCGGCCCATGCAAAACCCCCCAAAGCTCTGCCCACACGCCAGCCCTTGCACCGCCTTCATCAGCCCACGTCAACCATCACCCCACTTTCCCCCATCAGCTCCACCTGCACCGACCCCTACCCGCCACGCCCACCCAGCTCGCCCGCCGCACCCATTGCCGAGACCCGCTGCCACCATCTGCCACCCGGACCCACTCACAGCCTCGCATCCCACTGCCCTCGACCCCATCCTACTAGCAACCGCCGATGCCGCCACCAAACTCGAACGCCTCGCCTTGGCCGCAGCCAACTTTCCACTACACTACCATTTTATATAAATATGTATATGGTTTTGGTTTTAGAAAAAGGGAGAAAGTTTGTACAGAATGCTTCATTTTATAATTATAAGAGTTGCATGTAAATAGGTTACTAAGTAGATATTTTACAAACAATTTTGAATATAAAGTTACTGATATAGATTAGTTCACAGGTCCAGTTTCAAGAGTGTTGGGTTTATATGCTGTAGATTTAGTTTGAAAAAAAAACATAAAAGCTGGTTTTGCAAAGTTTGTACAGTTGCATACAAGTTGTATAGTTAATAAAGTACAAGTTATAAGTTTTATGTGTCAGTATAAACTGTTGCTAGATCTATATAGGGTGATTTAGTATGAAGCAGTTTCAGTCATCTATTTAGTTGTTTTATGAAAACAAACTGATCACATATAGTTCTGGTTATATATAGTTGATATATATTCATTTATATATCCGTCAGTGCTCACTTTTGTTCGCTGTGTTTTGTTCCAGCTACCGCTTCGGAGTCCTAGGCATCCATCCGACTTGTCAATCTATTCAGCTCTTTGCTTTGGTATGATTATATATACAATCTATATATATTGTATCGAACAAATTGTTAATCAAATTATTTGTTGATTACAGTTGCGCTCATTTTGCGTCGTGCTTGTTAGGGTCTATTTTATCTATTCGTCTTCGTGCTTCGCCATCATCTTCTTCAACCACACAAGGTGAATATTTCATTCACGACTCAATCTATTATGCTATGATAATCAAGTGATAATTGTTATAAATATTAATTTGGATATTAAATTGTTGATTGTTAAAATTGTTGAAATAAGAATTGTAAATCGCCATGCAAGTTAAATTTGAATATTGTTAGTTTACGACAAACAAGTTGTGACGCTAAAATTGTTATGTGATGTCAAATATGGTTGTTAATATAAGTAAATTTAATATGAAATTAATATTGATATAGGATAGTCAACAATTTAAAATGGATTACATATGTTGAACTTGACCCCTTTAAATGTTAAGTAAATCGTCGCGTAGAAATAACGTTAACTACACTTTGAACCATTGAATGTATGATGATGTAGTAATTTGATAATAGACACCAAGTGAAAACCTTAATGTAATAATCTTTAATCTACATGAAACGATAGTTTGGATTCTATGAATAATTATATTAATTTGCATAAATAACAAATGTAAGTTAATACGATTATTTCGGGATTATTTAATAAATTGTTAAATTGTTATGTATGGTTGCTATTGCTTGTTTATTTACTTTGACACCATCCTAGTTATCACACTGCAAGTTCCCTTTGCTATGCTTTGTTTTATATTGAATGATATTGGGTTGAAATGATAAATACCCACTTAAACAACTTGGCCTAGGATAGAAAATAAAAATAAGAAACCCGATTGGTCAACAAAACCATTTTCGAAATTGAAATATATTTTAAATTCAGGAATGAACTTAACAATTGGTTTGGAAATTTGGTAACGGTTTTAATGGATGTAATTGAAATAAATTTCACGGATTTAATTGAGATAAATTTATGGATTGGATTGAAGTAAAATTAATGGATAAAATTGAAACGGATTAATAAACCTATGTAATTATATAAAATGAATTGGCAAATTTATTGAAATGAGATTTAGAAACAAGTAAGTTTTAGAATTTGATAACTTAAAAATTTATTAAATTGTTAGGTTTAGATTAAGCTCGGTTTTAATTAAATAGATTTGGAATATGTTGCAAATTTTATTTGGAAATTTAGAAATTTGACTTAGGAGGAATACGAAACTAACCAATGTTCTATGGATATAACTTTGTGATAATTTAAATAAGAAAATGATTTTTAAACTTACGAATTAATCAAATCAGGACATTGTAAATGAAAATGGATTTCTTTGATTTGGAATTTAATTGAATAGGTAAATAAATCAAATGAGGTTTGATAAAAGGAATTTAGTTAATGAAATTGATTTATCGGATTTATGATAACAGTGGATGTAAACATGAAGTGACATAAATTGAACTTGATTTAATGATTTAAACTAAGTTTACCATTAAATTGAATTCATTGATTATGAACTAAATTTAATAAGTGACTTTTAGACCTTATTAAATTGAACTTGAATACTTAATTTTACCGTTAACTCAAATGTTTGAACTAAAGATCGCATTTGGAAGTATGTTTTAAAATATCTAAAATAAACTGAATCGTGAATTGTCAAATTTTGGAAGTCAAATTTGCACCTTGACTTTTGGACTTTGATTTGTTTAAACGTTAATTTAACCGACCATCGGGTAATAAATACGTAGTTATTAAAGAGACCGGGATCGGGAATGGACATACTCTCTGTCGATACCGAAACCACTTTAATAACTATTATACGCGGAGTGTTGATCCAGAATGAAGTGGATGGTTTGGTGAACGCGTTGACTGAAGAAAGAGAATGATATTGGATAACCCCTGACATGACTAAAACAGGAGCCGCGCCGGGCCATTGAGGATCGCCACCTCTAGCGGACACGCTTCTTCGATACCATATCTATTACTTTTGTGATTCGATTTGGGTGCACCCCTTGATTTGGGAGTGTTGTTTCACGGTGTTGAGATAGTAGCTACTATGCTCAACATCAGTCCGGATCACGCAACTACTAGTACCCTAGTTGGTATTGCCTCATGTACCTTGTCATACTGATTATCCTATTCGCGACCACTACATTTTGATTTGTACCTTGAGTATATGGATTGCCCTCTGGTGACTTCCGGTTTTGGGGAAACTACGGTCTTGTATATGCTTTTGGGAATATAAAATGTGTTAAGGGGAATTATAGTAACGCCTTAACACTATTTTAATATTCTATTTTACTGATTAGACATTACCTACATACCGTATTCTATTGTATATATAGATAGTTTATCGGATCCTTAGAGATGTTTATTCATCTTTGAGTTATGAACTTTATTCCCTGCACTTGATTATCCTGTATAAGATTTTGAGTCCTGACTCGAGTGTTTCTTTTTGTATATGCTCGGGTCAGTCTAAAGCTATCCAGTTTGCTGATCAAGGTTGGTTGAAGATGCTGAAGACTTAGCATTTATCTTTACCAGCCTATTTCTATTTCAGTATTGATGTCCATGTCTGTTGGACATTTATGTATTTCCTTGCAGTCACCTTTTGTTTAGACGTTGTTGTACTTTATGTAGTAGCTTCATGGACTGCTATTATGACGATGTATTTTCCGCTGCATTATTCTGTGACTGTTCTGTGACTGTGATGTTGTATTGATTCTCATTTACATTTATGTATTTATAATCCCATAATGATTCGTGTTTTGTATTATTTAAGTTGACATGTGAGGATTATTGTCAATTTAAATGGTCCAAATATACGGGTTGTTATAAGGTATGTGCAAAAATTCTTCATTTAAGAAACTTTCTGCGTACTCTTCTTTTTCTTCTTCCTTAAATCTGCAGAAAACTCCAAACCCTGATATTCCTAAATCTCCAAATCAAATTCCATCCTTCCTCCTCCAAATCCATAGTCTACCTCTCTCCTCTTACCGCCACCCATCTCCATCACAACCCAAGACAGTAACCCATGGCCAAAGCTCCATCTTTCCTCTTCTTTTCTTTCTCTTTTTTCCCTTCTTTTTCCTTATTTCCATGGCTTCTATTTTCCAATAAACTACTCCAAATCAAATAATTTTTCTTTTGAAACCATGTATAATTTCCATGTCAACAATTTTTTTGTTGAACCTTTCTTCCCATTCTGAATATTTCTGTATCAAAAACTCAATTTATCAAGTCCTTTCCCGGGTCCAGTTTTGGACGAAAATACAACATATTGTATCAAATATATCTCCTTCAGTAATGAACCAAATTATGTGATTATTTTTTTAAAATTATTTATTTTTCCAGTGGCTTGAACTTTCTTTTAGATCAGTTCTTCAAATTCCTTAATATTCTATGCCAAAAACTCAAATCTTTTTGAAGTATATTTGAACTCAGATTTTCAACTCAGAAAACGCCTCTGTTTGTTTTGACCATAACTTCCTCAAGAAAGAAGATTTTTGAGTGATTCTTTTTTTGAAATGGAGAGAAAAGAATTTTCAACAACTTTCTATCTAGTCACTATTATAGATTCAGTAACATGACGATCCATATACTTTCTTAAAGATGTCCTAGTTTCTGGTTTGTCCACTGTTCAAATTTTGGCATTTAATTGGATTTTTAATCATCGACAAATCAAATGTGAGTGTTTTAACCCACTCACAAATAAAAAATTTTCTTATATGGTTAATTTATATTTATTATGTGATTAGAAGTTTATTAATTGTTGTTTGGAATTTTAATTTGTCATTTAGATTTAATTTGAATTGATATTGAATTTTATAGCCATGTAGTTAATATTGAATAAAATTTCTAGTTAAACACCTAATAATGATAACCAATTAATTGTTGTGATTTATTTGAAAATTTGGATGTTGATTGTGATGTATGTATTGGTTGAAAATTTTGGATGATTTAATATTTATTTATGTTTATATCTCTGTTATCACTATGGGTTGAAATAATACATACCCGAATGATCTTGTAGATTAGGGAAATCGTTTTGGGTTGAAATGATAAACTCGAGCAGTTTTCATTGATTTGAAAATTTTAATTTTAGATATTGGTTGGAATGACATATATATATATATATATATCCATAAAAAAAATTTCATTTGGATTATGTATTGGAATTGAATTATCTAAAAGGTTTAAGTTAAACTTCGATTTTTTTTTATTAAAGCGGTTAAAATTAATACCTCGAATTGTTTGGAATCTTTTGATAATTATATTCATGTTGTACGCTTGATAGGAGATGAAAAATCCCCTAACATCTCTAAAGCCATTGCACTCACCTTTTATTTTAGGTTAATTTGACTTACATAAGATCTTTTAGTTCTGACTCGAGTGTTTTGTTTTCATTATGCTTGAGTCAGTCTGAGCTTTTCAGTGTAATGAAGACTATTTTATGAAGGACGAAGACAAAGATTCAGTATATTATTATTACTCATTATAATTATTCCACTACATCATGTATTCCGCTGCATTATTTGTTTATTCCTGCTATTTGTATAACTCTGTTTTGAATTGTAAAAGTGTAATCACATGTTATTTGTAAAACCGCTTCATGAACTGTTTATTTGATTATTATATTTTGTCATTCCGCTACGAGATTCTGTGTTTTATTTTTCCTTCTTTTATTTTATTTTCTTATTTACCCCAATAACAATCCTCCTTTTTGAATGGTCTGAATTAGACATGTGTAGTTTATTGTCGATTTAAACCATCCAAAAAGGTGGGTCATTACAATTGGTATCAGAGCATTAGTTTAGACATACCTTAAACTGTTAGGGTTAACTCATTAGGGATATGGTAGTAATACCCTAGAATGAGTTGTCTAAGTGTATATACGAGAGCACGTATTTGTTAGTGTTATAAAAATGTTTTATATAAATTTTGAAATGAAATTATTTTTCCTAATAATATATGATATATGTAAAGGAATAAATTTTTATAACTAATATAGTTATTTGTAATGTGTTTGATTTATGAAACTTGTTGTATTTAATCAAATTATAAACATTGGTTAATTATTGTTGATTGAATTAATGGACTAAACACTAGTTTAATAATGGTGTATGAAAGAGAATAAAATGAATAATTAGGATTTTTTTATGAAATTGAAACGTTGTTTTGAATTTTGTTGTTTGTTGACCTGTAGTTTCAACTATTGAAAAAATGGAATATTTGGATATTTTGGATAAACGAAACCTTTTGAATTAATACATGAGTGAAACTTGATAATTGGGTTGAACTATATAGTTGAATTGATAACCTTAATTTTAAAGCAAATAAAACAAGGTTTAATTTGTTATATTTATGTTTAGTAAATGAATAGAATTGAGGTATACATTCTTAGCATGTAATGTAATAATATACATGTGTGAACTTTAAGCCTTGGGATCTTTAAATTGAAATTGTGTTTAAGGAAAGTTGTTAATGGGATTAAATTGGAAAAATACGTTTATAAACTTAATTAATATTTATGAAACGTGTCATAAATAAATTGAAAGGTAAAGGTGAAACTAGATGGAATAAGCAAATATGAATTAAAAGTGAACTGATTTCAAATAAAGCCATGACTTGTAAATTGTTATGAAATAAATGGATGTTGCAATAAATGGTTATAAATAAAGTTTTGATAAATTTAAACTCGAACAATGTCTTTTAAAAAGGAATTAAGTTTAATAAATTGGTTATAAACGTAAGAAAATTTCTTATGAAATGATTTGCAAATAAATGTAGTATTAAATGAGAAATATTACATATGAAATGTATGTAATTTAAATTAAAGAGAAATATAAGCAATATTATGAGAATGGATATATTAATGTTTATATCAAAAGGAGAAATTCTATGAAACAAATATTAAGTATGAAGTTGATTTGAAAGCTATTGATTTGGAAAGGTACTCAATTTGAAAGCGAAATCTTACATAATCGAATTCTATAGAAGTGTTACCTGATACTATTGATTTTGGAAAGTATTCGATTTGAAAATGTAATCATATATATAATGGACTTTATATAAGTATGATATTGGAAATTGATTTGAAAAGGTAATATATGATACATATTTTTGAAGTAAAGATATGGAAAGTGCCTTCTACTTGATATCCGCTTTGTGGCCACATTGTGGATTCATTCTATTGATATTATTCTATCTGATTTTGGTTTTCCGGGTGTGATACCCGAGTGTCCTACCATGGCGTAACCCATGGTCGTTTATTTTGGGTAACGTAATCCGCAAGGCAGAGATTGCTTAAAGGGTACGGATGCTTCCTAGGGGATCTAGGCGTAACCATTATGTATCCTGCGGTCTACCGGTTTTGTTGTCGTGGCGTAATTTGCAAGGCAGAAATTGCGTAAAGGGTATGGATGTTTCTTGGGGGATCCACGCGTAACCATTGTATATCCTGCGGTCCATGGGTATTTGTTATCATGGCGTAATTCGCAAGGCAGTGATTGCTTAAAGGTACGGATGTTTCCTGGGGGATCTAGGCGTAACCATTGTGTATCTGCGATCCAGGTGATTTGTTTGGATCGTACTTTCCATATCGGTTTTGAAAGTTTTTCAAGTATTTTCACTGGGTGTTGAAACAGGTCTACTAAGTACTTGGAGAATTCTAGCCTTGCGCCTGGTCAACGCATGGCCAGAGTCTGCAAAAACAAGGATAAACTTGTTAAGACATCAAGTTATAAAATTATTTTGATAAAGTATTATAAAAGATATTTTGGTCATTTTTTTCTTTTCTAAATACTTTAAAATGTTTAAAATATTATCTATTTATGTACAGCATGGTTTATTTGTGTTAAATATCGTGAGAAACTATTAATTCAATAAAACATATTTAAAGTAAATGATTATTGATTTATTAATAATGTTTGAAAAGCATCTTGAAATAGAACTAATAAATTTATAAATAATGGATTTGAGGATTTCAATAGCTTCTTTGTAAATATAAGTAATGATGTAAATAATTATTTTCAAATAGTTTACATATATTTATAAAGATGTTATTTAAAATATTTAAATGGTATTTAAAAATGAAGCAAGAAATTTTACAAATGAATTTTTGAAAAGTATTAAAATATTAAAGATGATTTATTTGCAAACGAAGCTTTCAAATGAATATTGCAAGTAAAATTTATATAAGTTTCTTTGAATATAGAATTTAAGGATATTATATAAATGAAAAAAAATTGATTTACGAAGTTTATTTATAGTAATGTACATGGCAAATAAATTTGAATCTCTATTTTGCAAGTATAGTTTAGAATATTTAATTGATTTCGAAGTACTAATAGTAAATTTATTGGTTCATTTACTGTTTGATTTTTTTTGTATTAAACCATAATAAATGTTTTTACATGATTTGAATATTCATTTTAAAACAAGTGTGTAAAATTAATTATGAAGATATGAAATTTTAAACTTTGATTTGGAAATTTAATGTAAAATTTGAGTATTCTATTAGTTTCAGTTTAATAATCTTGAGTTTATACTTATTTTAAAAATAATGAGTCTAATAAATTATCGGATTTAAGGAACTTTATTTTAAAGTTAATTATAATGTTTTGATATAAATTTCTAACATTGTTTTAGACTTTTGGAAAATCTTTGCATAATGCTATGAGGATGTTTTAAATATATCTTATATTTTTACTAAGTGAATGAGGTTAAATGTTTTAACTGAATTTTTAGATATGTTGAAATATTTCTTTTCTCTTCAATGGCAAATACCAAAAACTTAAAATTTTATTCAATAACCGAATGGAGTTATAAAAATAAGTAGGACAGTAGAAGCTTAAGTAATATTTTTCTGAAATGATTCATTAATGACTTGAATATTTAATGGAAACCAAATTATGTAAGTGATTGATCTTTATATAAATAAATGAATGAAAGGTAAATGATAAAAAAACCAATTGAATAAATTTAATTTTTTGTTGTTTGGCTAATGGTAAGTTTGGGAAAGAATACTTCTAGTTGTTGAGGTTGTTTGACTA
Source organism: Allium cepa (assembly GCA_030765085.1). Taxonomy (NCBI): domain Eukaryota; kingdom Viridiplantae; phylum Streptophyta; class Magnoliopsida; order Asparagales; family Amaryllidaceae; genus Allium; species Allium cepa. Next base: position 51,361,700 of record CM060930.1, on the reverse strand, counting down.
ATATATTAAGTAATTATCTAAGGCTGTTGAGCATAGGGTACACTTGACAGTTTATTCATCACCTTGCATGATTTAAGGTTTCTGAACTAAACAAACCATTGGTTTTGGTTACTATGGATGTATGATGGATTCTTTGGTTGCATAAATGGTTGTATTGTTTGTTTGTACATGTTTTATTTTTTAAATATGATACATATATTGTAATTATTAATATTATTATTTTTCGGACCTCTCTGTACAAAGGAGATTCTGCCGAAATTTTTCAAAAATTTAAGACTTCGAATTTTTGAAGAATTTGAGCTATTTTTTTATTAAACTTAAATATGTAGGTGTAACATCCTCTTTTTTCGCACGCTTCAAATTGACACACGTGCCAATTTAAACCATACGGAAGGGGGATTGTTATAGGGTAAATAAGAAAAACAGAGAAGAAATAAAATAAAACAGAATCTCACAGCGGAAGGATAAAATATAATAATCAATATACAGTTCATAAAACTGTTTACAAAACAATTGATTCTTCTTTATACAATAATTAACAGAGTTCACATACCAATAAATATCAATGCAGCGGAATTAAATAGTGTAGTGGAATAATAGTAGATGATAGTAATACAAATCTTCGTCTTCGTCATCCAGAGCTAAAACTTCAAATCCTGAAACGCTCGGACTGACCCGAGCGAATTGAAAAGAAAAAACACTCGAGTCAGAACTAAAAGATCTTATGTAAGTCAAATTAACAGAAATAAATATGAGTGCAGTAACTCAAGAGATGCTTGGGATTTACATCTCCTAAGGATCCGTTAAACTATTTACTATGTAGTGTATTTCGCTATTATAATAGTGTCTATTTGTAAAATAAACTTACTGTTAAATAGCGTTAAGGAGTTACCCAATCTCCCCCTTAACACAATAATAGTCCCAGTAGTCCATCCAATATCATAGTCCCTCCTGATCGGGAAGCCACCAAAGGATACCACACGAGCTACGGAAGAAAACCAAACTCGTACAAGGCGCGATAGGGTAGGTGACACGGCACAACTAGGCAATGCCAGGGTAGAAATACCAATTACGCATCCGGGCTGGTGGTAACGCGTAGCTGCTACTACCGCCCACCTTGGACAAACTCCCCTAAATCAAAGAAATCAAAAGTGAAGGTGGCCACCGAATAAATCCAAAGTCAGAGTATAGTATCAAAGAGGAGTATCCGATCAGAGGAAGACCTCATTGGCCCGAGAATCGCTCCTGTTTTAGCCACCTTATGCCAACTCACGGGACTTGGGTCCACGTATTTACCTTTAAGGAAACGCCGCCGCCATCCTACTTCATTTTGAAATCTCCACCGTGTACACGGTTGTTAAAGTGGTTTTCGGAGTTGGCAGAGAGTATGACAACTTCCGATCTCGGTCTCTTCAACAACCCATCGTTATTATAACACCGCGGTCATTTAAAAATAATTTTTCTTTCAAAATCAGAATAAAATATCTATTTCAAAATCATATAAATACGATATCGTTTCCTTTTAAAACCCAAATCAATATGATATCATTTTTATTTCAAATATATTTCTTTTCCAAAATCATACCACTTTTAAAATTTATAATACCTCGAAACCAAATATTTGAATTATAACTTTCAAACATAATACTTAGAAATCCATAGTTTTAAAACCATAACTTCCAAAACTTAAATGGTTTAGATATTCAACAGTACGTAAAATAGTTGATTTTAAATTACTTTATACAGTAAATAATTTCCACGCCTTTACCATTATTCACTTCAAATTAAGTCTAAACCCATAAATTTTTTAGATTCACTTCCAGTTTCAATAAAACACTTCGATTCCAATATATTTCAAACTTTGAGTTATTAACAATTTCAAAACTAAGGTTGGAAATTTCTATTCAACAATTTATTGTCCTATTATTTAGTTTGAAATATTTACATAATGAATCCAAAATCATTAAAAATAAACTCAAATTACTAACAACTAAATATTTCCTTCAATATATTTATACTAGAAATATTCATTTAATTTATCTTGAATAAAAGTCCAGTTATAAATATCATACCTTTAAATTTCCAAATTTAAATAAGTTTACATCAACTTATGGAGTTAAATTTTAAAATAATCTCAATTCCAAATAAATTTCCAATTTATTTCCCAATCTTAATTGATTTGAACCATTTAAAACTCTATATATATATACAATATCTTAAAACTGTACTTAATCATATAATATAAACTATTAACTCCATTATTCAACTCTTTTATTATTGGTTTAACAAATTTATACATAGCTTAAATTCAAAAATTTAACTATGTATGTGTATATAAAATAAGATATTATATAAGATCAAAAATTTATATTTATTAAACCGTATCCTATCCAAACCATAGAAATCATTTTCAAAATATTTATATATATATATATAGACCGCGGTGCTTGTATATAATTTTCTATCCTATGGTCAAGTGATACGGATATTTATCATTTCAATTCGTAATTTAAAATAAAAATTACAGTTATATATCATTTCAAACCGCAATCCCGAATGAAATGAAAATGCATAATAACTTGCAGTTTATATAATATAGAACACATCATCCATTCACCCAATATCAATCATCAACCAATTTATTGCAATCATCGTCAATTTAAACAAACATCAATAGAGCATAAAAAAATATAACAGGTATCAACGAACAGTTTATATTCAAAAATAAAAATAAATTAATAACTGTTTAACTAGCAGTTTATATGAAAAATAAATAAATTTTAACTGTCAATTTATGTGCAATAATAAATTTAATTAACAGTTAAATTAAATAAATGCGATTTAACTGAGATGATGAATAAAATATGCAAAACAGTTATAATAAGTTTCTACTCATAATTTAAATCAACTTAACAAACATAAGAAATTTTTAGAAGTTGTGAGTGAGTTAAAACACTCACCTTTTGAATTTAAATTGAATTTAAATCCAATTTAAACCCAAAAATTGGACAGTCTCAGAATTCGTCCAAACAAGCGTCATCAAGTCTGGAATTCCAATACGAATCTGGCGGAGAAAACCACGTGTGAAACGGATCACATACGTAAAAATTATTCGAGTTAAACGAGTTGAAAATTAAATTAAATTTAAAATAAACAAATCAAGACAAAACCAATACCATTGCCACATCACGTTATATACAGTGCCCATCGTCTCCTTCATTACGCGACATTCCCAGGACCGAAAACCTAGCCGCCACAACCCATGGAATTTTCACCGCTAACTCAAGCCAAGTCGCCCAGATCAGGACATGCCGCTCGCCTCCCCTACTCAAGCCGACCCCATCATGAAGACGCGGCTCGTCCAGGCACCTCCCATGCATTACCGACGTCGCCTCCTACTTCTGCCAATCGTGGCGATTTCAGGCGCCGATAACCCCATACTGCCTCGACGCCCTCTACCTGTTTACGCAACCCGATCGGTCTAAAGTCGCGAATCCATCGTTAATCCTCTACGATGACATACGAACAGCCGGGAAGAAACCAGGATTTCTGAACAAACCGAAACCTGAATCGAAAAATGAATTGCACCATTGAATTACGCTCGTCGAGAGAATCAACATATATATTTTTTGAATTTTTTTGAGGACTTTGAATTTTAGGCTTTGGATTTGATTTTTGAAATTGGAAATTGGATCTAGGGTTTGCATCCATTGAGGAAGAGGAAGAGTTGATGAAAATTTTACGCGTAGATAAATAATAATAAGCGGAGGCTAGGGTTTAGCATGGTATTTATAGGAAAATTGGAATGAATATGTGGATAGGGTTGATAGATATACGTGCTAACGCTAACGTGGCCCAAAAAGCCCATTCTGACCCCGGAACGAAATTGGGTAAACCCATATATCCAAATAGGTGTTTTAAAATATTCTGAACGCGATGGAAAAAGTTTCACGTCCAAATTCCATCGTATGAAGAAGTTATGCTAAAATCAATATTTTCAAATTGATTTCAATTAAATCGATTTCAAGGCGTTTCAAGCCCATACGATCAAACGACAAGTCCGATCGATACGAAACTTGAAATTCTACAATAATTCACGGTTACGGATCCGATGAAACTGGTTTCGTCGAAATCCGATTCAGTGACCAAAATGGCTATTTTTATTTTAATTAATTAAATTTAAAATAAATAGTTAAATCAAATTTCAAATTTTAATTCTGAAATTTGCAATCTTTATCACTTTAATTTTTTTTTTAACATTTACAATGATTTAACAATTTTTTTTTAAATTCAACTTATTAAAGATTAATCAATAGAAATCTTCAATTTCATAAAATTCAACATTATAGATAAATTTCCATTTAATTGAATTAATTCATAATTACACCATTCATAAATTTCAAATAGAAGGGTTTACCATTGGATTTAAAATTATCACATAAATATTTCCCGTTTTCAACATAATTTTTATTCAACGTATTAATTTTATATTTGATTTCATTTATTGGCAATGAATCCTACTATAATAATTAAAATAAATTAACTCCCTATTAAAGATCCAAATTCTATAATTCATAAATTTCATCATCTTGATTTACTTATTGATTTATAATTCTTTAAACCAATTCCCATCTCTATTTAAAGTAACTTAATTCACCAATTATAGAATTTATTTCAATTTCTTAAAATAACCTCTTTATTATACATTGAATCCAATTTATTTTGATAAGTTTCCAATTGAATGGATTAGATTCAATTTCAACCTTTAACTTACACTTAAGTTTAGGTCATAATTAATTTATAACGTGTTCCTTTCTTATTTATTACATTACTTACTTCTCGTATTAGTTTCACCATTAATCATAATTATTAAAGTAACGCTTATAATAAATACAACCCTATAATTACTCAACATTTACACGAACGTTATTTCATTTTCCATTAGTGTAACATTCATTTATTTTATTATCACTTATTACAAATTCTAATTCCATTAACAAATAAGTAGGTAATTTATAACATATGTTACAAATTTTTAATTAATCACTATTCATTATTATTGACTTTAATTTAGCATTACTTACCTTGCATTAACATTGTTACTTAAAATCCCTATCCAATTGCAATGAATATTCTAATGAATACATTTACTCTTTTTCGTTATGTTATTAATTATCATCAAGGCACATCTAATTATCTTTATGGGTAAATGAGTGAATTTACTAGTAACCCACTATTATAACCTTTAATATACTTGTATATTTATTTATCAATTAATGTTTACGTTTTTTTTCAATTCAAATTGATTTATAACCTAATATACATTTATATTAGTCTCATTTCATTCCATTCATCAATGGGTATTGCACTAACCTTATTACTTTACATTACATTCAATTTCCAAGTTTTATAGAATTAAATTCTAATTACTTACCATTTAATTTATCAATTATTGATTCCATCCAAACATGTATTTAGTTTTTATTTTAACTAATTTATTCAATGTTGACATCCACTTAATAAAATTTACTTTCATTTATATAGTTGTAATTCAATTCAGTTATTATTTCATTAATATTATTTCCAATTTATTTCTTCCAGTATTAATTTCACAAATCAAATTTAATTAACAAATTATAATGGTTTCCACCATTTCTTCAATTGGATTTCATTTCAATACTAATCTATCACCCTTTTTTTATTTTTACAAAATTTCAATTACAAAATCCTATTTAATTGACAACTTTAATTGTCGAAATTTTCGAGTCGTTACACTCTCCTACACTCAAAACTTTCCGTCCTCGAAAAGGAAAAAGAAGGGAGAAGGAAGAATTAAATAAACAATACATCTTATTCAAAATATTAACTTATAAACAATAATTTACAAAATTTATTACTTTAAATAAAATATACCCATTTTATAATCATTATATCTTTTTATACTTGAATAAATAAAGTTTGGAAAAACATTTTAAAATAATTTCTAAGTCCAAAAATTTACGAAAAATTTCGGAAGAGTCTCCTTTGTACGGAGAGGCTCGGGAGAAAATATAGTATCCAAATATAACAATTATATTACATATATTATCCAAAATATAATATCCCAAACCAGGGAAAATATATAAAATAGCGCTATAAACCGTAATCCGAAACGTACCTATTTGTCGGGCAATTTACGCTTAATTTATGGAACCAAAAGCAGTAGCAATTACTTCCCTAACCTGCATTTTACTTATAAAATCCAAAGGGTTAACAATTTATATAAAGTGAAATATTTAAGTGGTTTCAATCACTAACAATAAATCAATACAACAAACAGCATACACAACAAATACAAAACAACCATTCAATCAAACAAACAAATATTTGTTCGGGTTGAAAACTTTTAAATTGTACGTAATAAAGAATAAACTACTAGCGCATCATTTACTCAACAGTCCTAGATAAAACTAAATAGATTATTCATTCACCCAAATCCAATTTTAAAGTATCCTTACCCAAACAACCATCACTAAACAACAACAAATCCAAACAACAATCAACTTAACTTATTATTAATTTCATTTCATGCCTTTGTTATTTGATTTTCTTTTTTCTTATATAGTGGTTTATCTTTTTAATTTACATTTACTCATTAAATGTTTGCTTCATTTATTTTTTTATTAATTTCATTCATAACAATATTCATCTTTCTGTTTATTAAAATAATTAACTTTAACATTTACTTAAGTTTATAATCATATATTTATGATACTTACCTTTAATTATATTTAAATATGGTAAAATTCCAATTGTAACTTATTTTTTACAACAATTACCACATCATATCCTTGTTTATTAAAGAATTTCATTAATTACTTTCATTACTTCAGGTTTATTTTTTGTATAATATCTATTACATCCTCTTATTAATATTTCAACTTTTAATATTTGGTAAGTTATATATATGCTTTTAAAGAATGTAATTGAAAGTTATACAAGTTTTCTCATTTCTTTTAATTAATTCATTGTTCAATAAATTTTTACCTTTTGTCTTATAAGTTACAATTTCAACTTCCTTTTTATTTCCTTTATAACTTGGCATTAAATCTCTTTCCTAAATTAGTAGTTTCAATTATTAATTACTTACCTTTCATTTCACTACAATATTGAAACAATTAATTAATGGAAATTTAAGAATTTAATACCGGGTTTAAATTTCAATTTATTTTAAAATAATAGATAAATATATTCTTACAACTTATATATCTCTAATTATATTTAAAACAATTCAAAATTTATATATTTTTTCCAAAAATGAATCTGCAGCAAAACACTACAGTGGCTTTCCCCTTCGAAACTCGAAATGAAAGTCGATGATGCAGCTGCCATCACCGAAAATATTTTCCAGCGACAGAGAGAAAAGTACAAAACTTATTTTCTCCAAAATATTCTTTAAAACAATTCTTCCGAATTATATTAAATATTTATATCAGAAAATATTTATAAACAATATTATTATATTCCAAAAATTTATTCGAAAAAATTTCAAAATCCCGAATCTTAAATTCTAAATTTCCAAATTTCATTTATTTTGTTTTTAATCTTATTTCTTTTATTATTTATACACTTTATTACCTAACAACCCATCTATTGCAGCCAAATATAGATATCATTTGAAATTTTTTATATATATAGAAAATATAATAGGCAAAATTATTTCATTCACCTATATTAAAACAAATATTATGTCGGTCTGTCCTATTAAATGTTTAGAAATCCTTATTGATGTCACAGCGTCCCATGCACCAACCAGAATTTATAAATACAAAACGAAACAGGTTAACACAATATCAAAACTTTTTTATAACACTAACAAATACGCTCTCTCAATATATACGCTTAGTGACTCCCATAGGGTATTCAAACCCTATTAGTAAAGAGTCAAATCCCACAAAGCTAAGGATTATCGCCAAACCAAAGCTCTAATACCAGATGTTACATCCTCTTTTTTCGCACGCTTCAAATCGACACACATGCCAATTTAAACCATACGCAAGGGCGGATTGTTATGGGGTAAATAAAAAAACAGAGAAGAAATAAAATAAAGCAGAATCTCACAGCGGAAGGATAAAATATAATAATCAATATACAGTTCCTAAAACTGTTTACAAAACAATTGATTCTTCTTTATACAATAATTATCAAGGTTCACATACCAATAAATATCAATGCAGCGGAATTAAACAGTGTAGTGGAATAATAGTAGATGATAGTAATACAAATCTTCGTCTTCGTCCTCCAGAGCTAAAACTTCAAATCCTGAAACGCTCGGACTGACCTTAGCGAATTGAAAAGAAAAAACACTCGAGTCAGAACTAAAAGATCTTATGTAAGTTAATTTAACAGAAATAAATATGAGTGCAGTAACTCAAGAGATGCTCGGGATTTACATCTCCTAAGGATCCGTTAAACTATTTACTATGTAGTATATTTCGCTATTATAATAGTGTCTATTTGTAAAATAAACTTACTTTTAAATAGCGTTAAGGAGTTACCTAATCTCCCCCTTAACACAATAATAGTCCCAGTAGTCCATCCAATATCATAGTCCCTCCTGATCGGAAAGCCACCAGAGGATACCACACGGGCTACGGGAGAAAACCAAACTCGTACAAGGCGCGATAGGTATGTGACACGACACAACTAGGCAATGCCAGGGTAGATATACCAATTACGAATCCGGGCTGGTGGTAATTCGTAGCTGCTACTACCGCCCACCTCGGACAAACTCTCCCAAATCAAAGAAATCAAAAGTGAAGGTGGCCACCGAATCAATCCAAAGTCAGAGTATAGTATCGAAGAGGAGTATCCGATCAGAGGAATGACCTCATTGGCCCGAGAATCACTCCTGTTTTAGCCACCTTATGCCAACTCACGGGAGTCGGGTCCACGTATTTACCTTTAAGGAAACGCCGCCACCATCCTACTTCATTATGGAATCTCCACCACGTACACGGTTGTTAAAGTGGTTTTCGAGTTGGCAGAGAGTATGACAACTTTCGATCCCGGTCTCTTTAACAACCAATCGTTATTATAACACCGTGGTCATTTAAAAATAATTTTTCTTCCAAAATCAGAATAAAATATCTATTTCAAAATCATATAAATACGATATCATTTCCTTTTGAAACCCAAATCAATATGATATCATTTTTATTTCAAATATATTTCTTTTCCAAAATCATACCACTTTTAAAATTTATAATACCTCGAAACCAAATATTTGAATTATAACTTTCAAACATAATACTTCGAAATCCATAGTTTTAAAACCATAACTTCCAAAACTTAAATGGTTTGAATATTCAACAGTATGTAAAATAGTTGATTTTAAATTACTTTATAAAGTAAATAATTTCCACGCCTTTACCATTATTCACTTCAAATTAAGTCTAAACCCATAAACTTTTTAGATTCACTTCCAGTTTCAATAAAACACTTCGATTCTAATATATTTCAAACTTTGAGTAATTAACCATTTCAAAACAAAGGTTGGAAATTTCTATTCAACAATTTATTGTCCTATTATTTAGTTTGAAATATTTACATAACGAATCCAAATCATTAAAAATAAACTCAAATTACTAACAACTAAATATTTCCTTCAATTTATTTATACTAGAAATATTCATTTAATTTATCTTGAATAAAAATCCAGTTATAAATATCATATCTTTAAATTTCCAAATTTAAATAAGTTTACATCAACTTATGGAGTTAAATTTTAAAATAAGCTCAATATTTTCCAATCTTAATTGATTTGAACCATTTAAATTTCTATATATATATACAATATCTTAAAACTGTACTTAATCATATAAATAAACAATCAACTCCATTATTCAACTCATTTATTTTTGGTTTAACAAATTTATACATATCTTAAATTCAAAAATTTAACTATGTATGTATATATAAAATAAGATTTTATATAAGATCAAAAATTTATATTTATTAAACCGTATCCTATCCAAACCATAGAAATCATTTTCAAAATATTTATATATATATATAGACTGCGGTGCCTGTATATAATTTTCTATCCTATGGTCAAGTGATACAGATATTTATCATTTCAATCCGTAATTTAAAATAAAAATTACGGTTATATATCATTTCAAACCGCAATCGCGAATGAAATGAAAATGCATAATAACTTGCAGTTTATATAATATAGAACACATCATCCATTCACCCAATTTCAATCATCAACCAATTTATTGCAATCATCATCAATTTAAACAAACATCAATAGAGCACAAAAAAATATAACAGGTATCAATGAACAGTTTATATTCAAAAATAGAAATAAATTAATAACTGTTTAACTAGCAGTTTATATGCAAAATAAATAAATTTTAACTGTCAATTTATGTGCAATAATAAATGTAATTAATAGTTAAATTAAATAAATGCGATTTAACTGAGATGATGAATAAAATATGCAAAACAGTTATAAATAAATTTCTACTCATAATTTAAATCAACTTAACAAACATTAGAATTTTTTAGAAGTTGTGAGTGGGTTAAAACACTCACCTTTTGAATTTAAATTGAATTTAAACCCAAAAATTGGACAGTCTCATAATTCGTCCAAACCAGCGTCATCAAGTCTGGAATTCCAATACGAACCTAGCGGAGAAAACCATTCGTGTGAAACAGATCACATACGTAAAAATTATTCGAGTTAAACGAGTTAAAAATTAAATTAAATTTAAAATAAACAAATCAAGACAAAACCAATACCATTGCCACATCATGTTATGTACAATGCCCATCGTCTCGTTCATTACGCGATATTCCTAGGACCGAAACCCTAGCCGCCACAACCCATGGAATTTTCGCCGCTAACTCCAGCCAAGTCGCCCCGATCAGGACACGCCGCTCGCCTCCCCTACTCAAGCCGACCCCATCATGAAGACGCGGCTCGTCCAGGCACCTCCCATGCATTGCCGACATCGCCTCCTACTTCTGCCGATCGTGGCGATTTCAGGCGCCGATAACCCCATATGGCCGTGCCGATCTTACTGCCTCGACGCCCTCTACCTGTCTACGCAACTCGATCGGTCTAAAGTCGCGAATCCCCCGTTAATCCTCTACGATGACATCCGAACGGCAGGGAAGAAACCAGGATTTCTGGACAAACCGTAACCCAAATCGAAAAACGAATTGCATCATTGAATTACGTTCGTCAAGAGCATCAACATATATCTTTTTTGAATTTTTCTGAGAATTTTGAATTTTAGGCTTTGAATTTGATTTTTGAAATTAGAAATTGGATTTAGGGTTTGCATCCATTGAGGAAGAGGAAGAGTTGATGAAAATTTTACGCGTAGATAAATAAGAATAAGCGGAGGCTAGGGTTTAGCATGGTATTTATAGGAAAATTGGAATGAATATGTGGATTGGATTGATAGATATACGTGCTAACGCTAACGTGGCCCAAAAAGCCCGTTCTAACCCCAGAACGAAATTGGGTAAACCCATATATCCAAATAGGTGTTTTAAAATATTCTGAACGCGATGGAAAAAGTTTCACGTCCAAATTCCATCATATGAAGAAGTTATGCTGAAATCAATATTTTCAAATTGATTTCAAATTGATTTCAATTAAATCGATTTCAAGGCGTTTCAAACCCATACGATCAAACGACAAGTCCGATCGATACGAAACTTGAAATCCTACAATAATTCACAGTTACGGATCCGATGAAACTGGTTTCGTCGAAACCCGAGTCCGTGACCAAAATGGCTATTTTTATATTAATTAATTAAATTTAAAATAAATAGTTAAATCAAATTTTAAATTTTAAATTTTGAAATTTGCAATCTTTATCACTTTAGATCTTTTTTAAATATTTACAATGATTTAACAATTTTTTTTTAAAGTCAATTTATTAAAGATTAATCAATAGAAATCTTCAATTTCATAAAATTCAACATTATAGATAAATTTCCAAAATTTCCATTTAATTTAATTAATTCATAATTATTCCATTCATAAATTTCAATCAGAAGGGTTTACCATTGGATTTAAAATTATCACATAAATATTTCCCATTTTCAACTTAATTTTTATTCAACGTAATAATTTTATATTTGATTTCATTAATTGGCAATGAATCATACTATAATAATTAAAATAAATTAACTCCCTATTAAAGATCCAAATTCTATAATTCATAAATTTCATCATCTTGATTTACTTATTGATTTATAATTCTTTAAACCAATTCCCATCTCTATGTAAAGTAACTTAATTCACCAATTATAGAATTTATTTCAATTCCTTAAAATCACCTCTTTATTATACATTGAATCCAATTTATTTTGATAAGTTTCCAATTGAATGGATTAGATTCAATTTCAACCTTTAACTTACACTTAAGTTTAGGTCATAATTAATTTATAACGTTTTCCTTTCTTATTTATTACATTACATACTTCTCGTACTAATTTCACCATTAATCATAATTATTAAAGTAACGCTTATAATAAATACGACCATATAATTACTCAACATTTACATGAACGTTATTTCATTTTCCATTAGTGTAACATTCATTTATTTTATTATCACTTATTACAAATTCTAATTCCATTAACAAATAAGTAGGTAATTTATAATATATGTTACAAATTTTTAATTAATCACTATTCATTATTATTGACTTTAATTTAGCATTACTTACCTTGCATTAACATTGTTACATAAAATCCCTATCCAATTGCAATTAATATTCTAATGAATACATTTACTCTTTTCCGTTATATTATTAATTATCATCAAGGCACATCTAATTATCTTTATTGGTAAATGAGTGAATTTACTAGTAACCCACTATTATAACCTATAATATACTTGTATATTTACTTATCAATCAATGTTTACGTTTTTTTCCCATTCAAATTGATTTATAACCTTATATACATTTATATTAGTCCCATTTCATTCCATTCATTAATGTGTATTGCACTAACCTTATTACTTTACATTACATTCAGTTTCCAAATTTTATAGAATTAAATTCTAATTACTTACCATTTAATCCATCAATTATTGATTGCATCCAAACATGTATTTAGTTTTTATTTTAACTAATTTATTCAATGTTGACATCCACTTAATAAAATTTACTTTCATGTATATAGTTGTAATTCAATTCAGTTATTATTTCATTAATACTATTTCCAATTTATTTCTTCCTATATTAATTTCACAAATCAAATTTAATTAACAAATTATAATGGTTTCCACTATTTCTTCAATTGGATTTCATTTCAATACTAATCTATCACCCTTTTTTTATTTTTACAAAATTTCAATTACAAAATCCTATTTAATTAACAACTTTAATTGTCGAAATTTTCGGGTCGTTACAGTAGGTTTAATTGTTTATAAATTGACCGTTTAAATAAAATATAACGTATTTTTGGGTTCCTTCTTGTTTCCATTCGGAGACGAAAAGTTTTGAGTGAGGGAGATTGTAACGACCTGTATTTGTAAACATTTGAAAGTATTAAATTAAATAAGAATTTTGAATAAAATTGTTAGGAAAAAAATTAAGATTTTATTGATACAAATTAAATTGTAATGCAAGTTATGAGCTTAAGTAAAATTTCTATTAATGAGACATGTTTGCAATAATGTAAGGATGATAACAAATTCTAGTGTGTATTTTAATAACATTGGTTTGAGTGAAATTAACTATTGTCTGAATGTAAATTTCCAATTGATTGGAATAATAAATGTTAATAAGGAATAATAAATGCTTCTTTATAAAAGAAGAAATCATATGTTTATTTATTTGAAATATTTGGTAGATAAAAGATTGACTGCAGAGATGAGAAACTATTATTTGGTAAGAAATATATAATTCTTATTTGTATCCAATAGTGTATAAATATGTTTAAATTACTATTAAACAGGAAATAATTATTCTATTTCTCATTACATTTATTTTTCAATTTTGAAATCCATCTTTGTAAACAATTGAATAATTTCAATTAATGATAGAGAGGACACCAAATTGTAAATTAATAGGTGTACTTAAACGTAGCTTTATGTTTTGTGAATATAAAAGGAAAGTTGGTTTAATTAAAAGAACATTTATGTCAAATAAAATAAATGTTTCATTCATGAATGCACGTTTCGTTTCATTAAAATAAAGAATAGAATGATTGATTTAAATGAAGAAATATATGTATATTTGAAATGTTTTAGCATATAGATGGATTACAAGAGTAGAAAATAATTTATTTAAGTAAGTTATTTATTACTCTGCTGTAAGAACAACAAATTTATAAACGTGTTTAAATGACTAAGGAAACAATTATTCTATTTTTCATCCATTTTAGTTGTCTGTTTCGAAATTTAACTTTGTACGTAATTGCAATTAATGTAATTGAAATATTTCAATTAGAAGGAAAGAAAATGTTGATTGCAATTAATAGATTTAATAAAAGAAATGCACCTTTTGTGTTAAACAGAAAAGATGTTTTAATGGAAATAAAAGATCATTTTGGGAAAACCAAACTGTACATTTTCATCTTTGTGGTAAGTAATTTTATTTATTATGCATAGAAAAAAAACTAAATACGTACAAATTTGAATATTATTTGAGTTAATGAAGTTAATTTGGTTATGTTTCATAAATCGAATTTCAAAAGGGTTGTGCAATGTCCCTTTATTTCTTTTATTATTAATTGTTGCATGCATGTTTTAAAATAGTTATCTCATTATTAATAATTGATCCGTTATTTCTCCTTCTGTTTAATAGATAAGCTTAGACTTTTAGGTTATATTTAATTCTTTCCACCTTATTTTCGCGTATAAAAAATTTCACTTTCCTTTGGTTTGCAAACTTTTCCATTTCTACGTACATTTCTTTATGCATTATTAATGCCTAAAGCTTTCAAAATAAAATGTGACATTTATTTTTTTCTCCACCTTAATTTCCTAATTATTAGATAACTTGTTTCTTATTTCTTTCATTTGTAGTGTATATTTTTGTTCTATTTTTTTGGGCAAAGTCTTATCGGGTTTGTTTTAGACTAATGGGCTCCTTAGTAAACCAAGAGACCCTAGGAACCTTAAGAGACTTTGGATTCTTTCTTTTTTTCACACATTGTCCTTCTATTTTCCTATCGAACTAAAACCAAGTACGTACAAAAATTCCTTATTTAAGCAACTTTCTGCGTACTCTTCTTCTTCTTCCTTAACTCTGCAGAAACTCCAAACCCCAAAATTCCTAAATCTCCAAATCAAATTCCATCCTTCCTCCTTCAAAACCATAGCCTACCTCTCTCCTCTTACCGCCACCCGCCTCCATCACAACCCACAATAGTTACCCATGGTCAAAGCTCCATCTTTCCTCTTCTTTTCCCTTATTTCCATGGTTTTTATTTTTCAATAAACTACTCCAAATCAAATAATTTTTTTTGAAACCTTGTATCATTTCCATGGAAACAATTTTGTTGTTGAACCTTTCTTTCCATTCTGAATAATTCTGTATCAAAAACTCTATTTATCAAGTCCTTTCCCGGGTCCAGTTTTGGATGAAAATACAACATATTGTATCAAACATATCCCTTCAGTAAAGAACCAAATTATGTGATTATTTTTTCCAAATCATTTATTTTTCCAGTGGCTTCAACTTACTTTTAGATCGGTTCTTCAAATTCCTTAAGTTTCGATGCCAAAAACTCAAATCTTTTCGAAATATATTTGAACTCAGATTTTCAACTCAGAAAACACATCTGTTTGTTTTGACTATAACTTCCTCAAGAAAGAAGCTTTTTGAGTGATTCTTTTTTTGAAATGGAGGGAAAAGAATTTTCAACAACTTTTTATCTAGTCAATTTTATAGATTCAGTAACATGTTGGTCCGTATACTTTCTTAAAAATGGCCTAGTTTTTGGTTTGTCCGCTGTTCAAATTTGGGTATTTAATTGGATTTTTAATGGTCGATTTGTGATGTGATTAGAAGTTTATTAATTTTTGTTTGGAATTTTAATTTGCTATCTAGATTTAGTTTGAATTGATATTGAATTATATAGCCATGTAGTTAATATATTGAATAAAATTTCTAGTTAAACACCTAATAATGATAACCAATTAATTATTGTGATTTATTTGTTAACTTGGTTGTTGATTGTGATGTATGTATTGGTTGAAATTTTGGATGATTGAATATTTATTTATGTTCATATCTCTGTTATCACTATGGGTTGAAATAATACATACCCGAATGATCTTGTAGATTAGGGAAATCGTTTTGGGTTGAAATGATAAATTCGAGCAGTTTTCATCGATTTGAAAATTTTAATTTTAGATATTGGTTGAAATGATATATATATATATATATATATATATATATATATATATATATATATATCCATAAAATTTCTTGCATTTGGATTATGTATTGGAATTGAATTAACTAAAAGGTTTAAGTTAAATTTCGAATTTTTTTAATTAAAGTGGTTAAAATTAATACCTCGAATTGTTTGGAATCTTTTGATAATTATATTCACGTTGTACACTTGATAGGAGATGGAAAATCCTCTAACATCACTGAAGCCATTGCACTCACCTTTTATTTTAGGTTAGTTTGACTTACATAAGATCTTTTAGTTCTGACTCGAGTGTTTTGTTTTCATTACGCTCAGGTCAGTCTGAGCTTTTCAATGTATTGAAGACTATTTTCTGGAGGACGAAGACGAAGATTCAGTATATTATTACACATTATAATTATTCCACTGCATCATGTCTACCGCCGCATTGTTTGTTTATTCCTGCTGTATGTATAACTCTGTTTTGAATTGTAAAAGTGTAATCACATGTTATTTGTAAAACCGCTTCATGAACTGTTTATTTGATTATTATATTTTGTCATTCCGCTGCGAGATTCTGTATTTTATTTTTCCTTCTTTTCTTTTATTTTCTTATTTACCATATTAACAATCCTCTCTCTTGAATAGTTTGAATTAGACATGTGTGGTTTATTGTCAATTTAAACCATCCAAAAAGATGGGTCGTTACAAAGGACAATGGATTCTATGTGATTAACGAAAACAAGGTAGATTGTGAAAGAATTTTGAAGCGAGAACCATATCTTTACAATAAGAGACGAATAATAACGAAGAGATGGATTCCAGATCTAGCTTGTCTAAAGGGTTCTTACACAATAACCCCATTTAGGTCAGACTTCCAAGTCTAAAGCTAGATTTCCAGTTTGAAGAGGAAATCAGCAGAATTGCGCCCGTGTTAACTAACCCTATAAAGATGGATCATTTTACTAAAGGAACGATCAAAATATCCTAGGTGCTAGCTGAAATGAAAATGATTTTAATAACGCTAATGAAGTTGCAGTTGTTACTAAACATAATGAAATGGAAATGCAAACAGTTGAATATAAATGGAAATACAAGGTCAGGTTTGTTTTCATTTTTTGTTTTTGGTTTTTAGTGTTTAAAGTCCACTTTACATTTTTCATTTTGAGTGTTTTTAATATTTCGAAAAATGTATTTGGTTCTATAATTTTAAAAAATAGTTTTAAATTAAAAATCAAAAATGCTATACCAAACCAAAAATGACAATTTCAAATTTGGTTGGAATTTGACCATTAAATATAGAAGTGATAGAAGATAATGAACGAGACTAACAAAAAATGTCATTAAATTGAAAAAATCATAAATTGACAAAGATCAAAAAATGATAATGACTACTGAAATATATTAAAATGAGACTAACTCATATTGTGCTATAAATTAACCATATCTCAACTCAAAATCATTACAAGATAGATAAAATATATCAATTGTATCACTACAGAAAGAGGAAAAAAGGTTTTGATGTATCTTATTGGCAAGTAGTCTTTGTTTTGTTTAAGTGACTCTTCTTCCTCATTCTAAGCCTTCTCTTTTTATGACAAATACAAATGTACAACTATATCAATATATATATCAGCACCACGAACTTTTTGAATACTTGATTACATCTATCATTTCAGTATAAAGGGTAATAGATTCATGGAAATAGTGTTGTCAAAGCAAATATTGAAATAAATCATTTGCTTAGGAAGTGATAAACATGCAAACATGATAAAGTTTTCAATATTGACCCACAAGTTAGTAATAAATTATACAAACATTACACAAATCCATTATTGGAATCAAGAATTACCTAAGCGCACATTGAATCAAGCAAGAGAATAAGAAAGGTAGTAATGTAATAATGCACATTAAGAAGGTTAAATAGCTATATATAGAGTTTTATTATAGAACACTTGCTACAGTAAGGAATGAGTGACATAAATCATTTGTTGCGCGCCAACAGACATGCTAAAGTTTACCTTATATTTGACAGAGGGGGAAACTTTCCACTAGCTCTGAACTTTGTACCAAATCCACTAGCTCTGAATTTTTCTCCAACCTGCAAAGTATATCAGTACAAAAATGTATATCAGTATACAGTCTTGGCTTTGCTAGGACTATTGAATTAGTCCACTTCAACTATATTTGAAAACTAGGCAAAAGACATCTTAAGATGCAAATCTTTTCTGCTTATGCTGCTATTTGAATTCATTTTCAACTAGTTCACAATACATGTTAATATTTGTAAACATTTCAGCACTAATACAAACTCTTTTACACTCCATAATATCAAATGACAGATCTGCCTTCATTAACTTTACCCAAATTACCTTAAACCATATATGCACTCGCTTATATTACCACACAAAATAAATACAGAACCATGTTTGTAAAAAAAAAGTATCGGTACAACCATTACCATAGTACAATCAAATCCACCCATACCAAAGAGGATTGTAATAATTATTAACACTGACTATGAAACAGATAACGTATTGCCTGAACTAATATTTTAACAATACACATTAAGCAACAAGGCGTAATTCTATTTCTAAAGGATTGTGATATTTAAAATTGCTTAATGCAGATGGTAATTGCATCATCGCCTGGTACTTCTTGCACATTTGCGCAAATATGTCCATAAGCATACGAAATATATCTTAACGTTGCATAAGTTGGATACAGTTAAATAAGCACACTTGCAATGGGACTTCAGATCAGTGATAAAAATGGTTAGCAAATTATATCTATCACACTTTAATATAGCCAGGATTATATGATTAGTACTTGTTTGATAATTTATATATGTATATAAATTTATTAAAACTCTAAAAAATTCTAAAAGGACCATTAATGTTTAAATGTCAAAAACAAAACTTGTAAGTACAACTAGGAAAAGACAATTAGTCTGCCTACATAGGTCTTTAAAGGAACCAAAAGCTTTAAAGGTTGTGATTTAATCTCATAAGGACTTATACAAGTACAATCAAGGATGAAGGAGAATTAGTTTGAGGATCAGGTGGTTGCTTTGTAAAAACGAAAAAGCTCCAAAAATAAGAACAAAATTCTGCTGAAAACTGCAATAACATTAGTAATAGCAGCTGCTTAACATGTTCTGAGAAAACAAATCTCTCTAGCAATGGAGACAAAGCATTCTACAATGATGACTAGGAAAATCAATTTGCCTTTTCACACAGTTTTTTCTTATACCCTTAGTAAATAAATCAATAGGTATCTTTTCAACGTTTCACTATTTTTAGAAAAATGTCTCTTGAATATACAATGCATATTATATTGATTATTTTGCAATCCTTTACATTTTAGATTATCTGATATATATACATAATTGTAATAAATAGTAAAGCTATATGATTCTACGACAATACATACAATATACAATATGATTCTACTTGGAAAATCCAAATGCAAAGCTATACAGAATATATATTTCAAAGTTTTAAATTGTTTGATAATAATTGTTATGCATATGTAAATGCCAGAAACTTAAACTGACAGGTAACAAAACATGACCACATATAATCTTCTAACTAAAGTGATTTGACATAAAAAGAAAGAAGAAAAGAGTAACAGACACAAGTTTCAAAGTTTTCAATTGTTTGGCTATTAGGGTTGATTTTATATTCACTGTTATCTACCAAGAAAAAAATAACATAATATATTCTCACTGTTATCTGCGAAGATTTTATTTTCATTCCTGTCTGGATTAGGATATGCAATAAACTACGTTATTGCAGCACAAAACAAGTGTTAAAAAAATTCCTCTAACCACTCTCTCTAGTAAACCTTTACTGGTTAAGGTTTACTGCAAATACCGATTCAAACAACATATTATTTTTCTATTACAAGTTACTGAACTTGAAATCATCCTACTACAACAACTGTTTTTCGATACGCAATCATAAACACACAATTTTATTTCACTGTACTACATTTTAATTTCACTTCAGCGAAGCTATCAGAATATTGTTTTAATAAAACCTACAACATCTTAACAAAATCAAAGACCATTCGCGCTTAACCCTAATTCACAAAAATAAATCGAAGGGATCGTCAAATAATTCGCGCTTAACCTGGATATTACTAGCTTGAAGTAAACGAGACAACTGAGAAATAAAAATCGAATTTACCTGAATTTGGGATGATATCTGAAGAGGACGGCGATTTTCCTCATGATGGAATTTCAAAGTTTGCAGCCGTCGAATAGGAATAGGGTTTTGAACGTGTTTTCTTTGTGTTTTGAGCTTCGAATTATCGGGCTTTTAGTTTTGGGCCGAAAGCTGGGAAAATAAGAAAAATCAGTTTTTAATTTTTTTCGTTACATCCATTTTGAAAAATTGGGGTTTTCAAAAATGAATTTTACAAGATGACAAAGCAAACACGTTTTAAATATTTTGCAAAATTAAAAATTAAAAGTACTTTGAAAATGAATAATCAAACAGGCCTTAATGTTTGCCAAGACTGTGACTATTTTGGGCATCTAATGAAATTTTGTGCCTTTGAAAAAATTTGGATGCCCAAAACAAAGGTAATAAAAGAGAATGCAACTGGGAGTATGGAAATAAACCAACAAAAAGGGAGAAATCCTCCTCAACCGACCGCAGACAACAATAATAACACGCATGGAAATTCTATGCAAGATGAATAGCAAAACACATAAGACAACCTCATGCAGCATAATCAACCAAACACAGAAGCTCATAATATTGATGACCGTACTGTTCATCTAAATGCAGAGAAGGATAATAATACTTGTGGTATAAAACTTGAGTGTTTCAAAACTTTGTTAAATTTAAAAGACAATAGTCAAGACAACCAGTTAGAAAACCAATCACAACAAATAGTAAACCCCAAGAAATTTCTAAAGTACGGTTCGGCTTTAGATTACAACAATCTTTCATAAATTAATGATACAGGCTCAAAAGTTCCGGATAACGGTAGATTTTCTATTTCACTGAAACAGACCCATGTTAGCTCAAATTAAAAGGTCAAATCAGACCAAGAATGCATAGCAAGGGCAAAGTCCACACTAGACTCCCCCGCATCCTACACTAAAGATATCATTGGGTCTCGCACTAGGAGCAAGTATAGTAGAAAGCAACGGCAGGAAGAAGTCCCTTTCAAATTCACAACAAACACTAAACATTGATGTGATGGAGAACCCTGCATGGCACAATATGGTCAATCGCTTACGAAAGGGAGAAAAATGAAAAGAACAAAGACATATACGAGGATTCCCTCTCATATTGAATCAGGGGATAACCCATATCATTGTAATTAACGAATTTCCTAGTTTGGAACATAAGTAGTTTAAACTCCCCATCTAAGCAATTAGATATTTCTCAAGTTATGAAGCAAAATAAAGTAGGATTTATAGGGTTACTAACTTACTAGAAAACAAACCTACTGAAAATAAGATCATAGAAAGTTGCATCTTTCTTGAATAAGGGGTGGGATTTTGTTCATAATAATGAACGCAAAAATTGTATGTATAGGTTGGGTATTGAAGTGCAGATACTTGCATAAATATGGACTTTGAGCGCAGAATCAGTTTCCTTTAGCGGGAGAACGGGGATGAGTAACACAGTGCGTTCCAAATCAACTAAGCTTAGCGGCTGACCAACAACAGAACTGAGCAACCGGCTGGGAAGTGGTGAAGCCTCAATTTCAATGCTCGAGAAAGAAGTCGTATACCACTTTATAATGATTATGTGGGATGGTAAGCAATGGTTTGTTTCTATATTAAACAAATGTTCACAATTTATAACGTGCTTAATGCACAGTAGGCTTGGGATGGTGTTTGTATGTAGTATAGTTTATGCTCTTAACCAATCAGATAAAAGAACATTGGGAGTATATCAAGCAATAAGCAAATTAATTTAAAATGCCTTGGTGTTGAGGAAAATCGCTTCAGCTGATCAATCTAAGGGAATGAAAAACCCAAAAATGTGGAAAACAACTGGATCGTGATTGTAGTGAGACAATACAAACAAAGATAAACACCAGAACAGACAGTCATAGATCAATGCAATGCAGAAAAATAAATAACACCAGTATTTATGGTGGTTCTACTACCGCGGAGCAGTGTACGTCCATTTAGGGAGAGGAGATTTAATTAATCGTTGAAAGATTAGAATTACAAGATTGATTCACTTTTGAAGGATATACATAAGAAAGATTAACAATACAGACAATATTTGGTAGAGTTTCATCTCTTTAGGATGGCTTTGAAATTGGCTGAAATTGGCTCTCAATTTCGGCTAACATTGTTGTCCAGAAGCTCCTCTATTTATAGTGTGAAGAAATGAGGAGAGGTAACTGCTATATAGCAGCCTTGAGGTTTGGTTCGGCATGCATCTGGTTTGGTTCGATAAAACGTCGAGCAAAAATTTGTACCGACATCAAAATACCAAACGAGAAATTTCGTTCGGCAAAACACCGAGCAAAATTCTTCGTTCGACGATTTTCTTTTTCTTTCGCTCCCCTATTTTTACCGAGCGAAGCTTCCTTTTCTCACCCTCCAAATCTCATCTTTAACTTTATCGAATGAAGTCATCCACCGCTCCAGATTACCTCCAAAGCTCGATCGGCATCACTGCCTTCCTTCACCGAATCAAATCAGCTCCTCCTTTCTTCTTCGCTTTCTCCTCTTCATTCTCTTAAAATCACCGCTCTTCATTCGGTGATTTTTACTTCAGCTCCCTAGGGTTTTGGCCAAGCTCCTTACTCCTTCTTCTGCTTATTTTGATATCAATTTCAACAATCTCCACATTGATACCAAATTCCATACAAGTCTTCTAACTTCATTTACACTTTCATGCTCCAAGCGATGGATACTTGCCCAATGAGCTTCGGCAATGACATCACTCATTACATTCTGTCAACGAGCTCCGCTAAGGCCACCACCTATCAACAAAGTGTTCGAAATACCTAGTCTGTACAGAACCTATCAATATCCACTATGAAAACAAACGTCTCCATAAACCATCTCAACTCTCCCCCATGTGCCACCCCGTGGCATCTAACACTTTATTAAGCAAATCAAGTCCGAGCAATGCTCGAACTTAGCAACAGGCAACAAATTGGTAAACATGTTTGTTGCATTCTACTTTGTGTGAACTTTCTGAAGACGAACAAGCTTTTCTCCATTCATCGAGATAAGGAATGACTCTCTCACCTCAATATGCTTCGTCCTCGAGCTGAACGACAGACAGTTAAGTGAATTGCACTCTGACTATCACAGTACACATCCAAGCCTTCATATACGAAGCCCAAATCACACAAAAATCATCTTAAATAAAGCGCCTCCTTTGCTGCTTCAACCGCATCTATGAGCTCTGCCTCTGTAGTAGACAAAATCACAATCGTCTGCAACCTCGCTCTCCAACTGATCGATGTCCCACCAATGGTTAACACATAACTGGAGGTTGACTTGCTTCGATCTCTATCACCGGCATAGTCGGAATCATAAAATCCAACCAAGCTGAAGTCTCTTCCTCTGCCGCCAAAGACAAGTTCATGGTTTGGAGTTCCTCTAAGGTATCTAAAGATACACTTCACTGCTTTACAATGCGTCTTTCCTGGATTCGCCATGAATCTACTCACCAATCCAACCGCCTGTGCAATGTCCGACCTAGTGCAGACCATGACATACATCAAGTTGCCAATTGCACTTGCATATGGGACCTTCATCATATAAGGCTTGTCCTTTACCGAGATCAGGGAGCCTTTGCTAGAAAGCTGTATGTGCAAAGACACGGGTGTGCTGATTGTCTTCGCCCCTTCCATGCTATATCGAGCAAGCACCTTTCGAATGTACTCCTTTTGAGTGAGGCTCAAAAGTCCTAGCTTTCTATCCCTTTGAATTTTCATACCCAAAATTTTCTTTACTCCTCCAAGGTCTTTCATTTCGAATTCCACTTTAGCTTTCGTTTTAAACTATCGATTTCAGCTTTATCCTTGAAAGCAATCAACAAATCTTCCACGTACAAGAGTAGGTACACCCATCTACCATTCTTTAAATTCTTGAAGTATACATAAGCGTCTTTGATGCTACGAAAACCAAGTGAAAGCATAAAAGAGTCAAATTTCTTATATCATCGTCTAGGCGACTGCTTAAGTCCATACAATGACTTCTTCAATTTGTAAACCCAATTTTCTTTCCCATCTACGACAAATCCTTCTGGTTGCTTCATGTAGATGGTCTCATTCAAGTCTCCGTGCAAGAAAGTGGTTTTCACGTCTAGTTGCTCCAGCTCCAAGTCATGAGCTGCGACGGTAGCGAGCAAAATGCGGATGGATGTATGTCTCACTACTAGAGAGAATATCTCATCATACTTCAATCTCCTTCTTTGTGAAAATCTTTTAGCGACTAGTCTAGCCTTGTATCTCCCATCATCTTTCACTTTGAATACACATTTGTAACCTATGGCTCGGCTTCCTTGAGGAGGTGGTACCATATCCCAAGTCTTGTTCTTCTCCAACGACTCTAACTCCTCTTGCATAGAACGCATCCACTTTGAACTGTCACATGACTTCAAAGCTTCATCAAGGTCAAGCAGCTCATCAAGAACCACATGTAGGGCATAGTCAAACTGACCGCCAAGGCAAAGGTTCGCAAACTGCAAATCATCATACCTTTCGGACGGCCTAATAGTCCTACGACTGACCCGGATAGGTACTGCTTTGTCTAAACTTCTTTCAGCTTCACCTTGAACTGAACTTCCACTATATTCATGCACATCACCAGCATTACTAGAAGGTACCTGTGGATTATCCTATGATGTTTCATCAACAGCGTTTTCCTCGACAGCATCAACAACTCTACCATTTGGCTAGAACACGGAACTTCTTCCATCTCCTTAGGCCTATCAGAATCTTCTGATGTGCTAAGTAGCTTCTCCTTCGGATTGAACATAGCAGACTTATCAAAAGTAACATGTCTGGAATCAACAATTTTCCGATCAACAGGGTTCCAAATTCAATACCTTTGATACCATCGGTGTATCCCATTAGTATGCCCTTGTATGCTCTAGCATCTAACTTGTCATCACTTGCATGGTGAATGTACACAGGACAACCAAAAATTAGAAAGTAACCAACATACACTGCTTTACCTCTCCACTTCTCCTCTGGAATCTTCCAATCTATGGCTGAGCACGGAATTCGATTTATGATATGCGCCGCAGTTGATAATGCCTCAGCCCAAAAGCCTCTAGACAGACCTGCCATCAATCTCAAGCAAGGAGCCTTCTCCAGTAGAGTCTCTTTCATCCTTTCTGCAACCCCATTGGATGGCGGATCTCCGAAGGTAGTAAAATGTCTCTGAATATCATGTTGTCTTCAAAAGTCGAGGAACTCCTTAGAGACAAAATCACAGCCATTATCAGATCTCAGCGCCTTCAACCTAGAACCAGAATGGTTCTCAATAACCGTTTTCCAGTCTTTGAACTTCTCAAAACTCTTATTTGACATTCATCACATACACTCATACTTTTCGAAAAAAGTCATCAATGAATGAGATAAAATACTTTTCTCCTCCAAGAGAAGTAGCAGCAATCGGTCCTCAAACATCTGCATGCACGTACTCAAGTACTCGCCTCGATCTATGAAGTCCAACTCCAAAAGATACTTTAGTTTGCTTGCCTAACACACATTCTTGACAAAAGTCCATCTTGTCGAAGCTTCCTCCTTTGACCATCTTCCGTCTTCGAAGTAACTCTAAGCCCTTCTCTGAAATATGATACAACCTCATATTCCAAAGCTTAGTGGCATCCAATGCACGAGAACTATCTACTCCAACACATGACTCTCCAAGAACTGTGGTTCCTTTCAGTAAATACAGATTTCGAAACACGTCTCCTTTCATAAGAACTAGTTCACCTCTCGAAACCTTCAGACTATCCTTCTCGATAGTTACCGTGTATCTCAAAGAAGCCAATTGTCCTAAAGAAATTAAGAACTTTCGAAGACCTGGAACATATTGGACACCTGTCAAAGTGCGTATCACTCCGTCAAACATCCCGATCCTCACTGTATCTTCACCCGTTGCTCTACAGCTATCATCATTACCCATAAGAATAGAGCTTCCCTCTCGACCAATGAAAGAACTGAAGTAATCCTTATTAGGCGGCACATGGAAAGACGCCCCCGAGTCCAACACTCAATGGTTTGAGACATCCGATACTGTTACAGGTAACACATCGTCAGATACAGACTTCTTCACCGCAAATGATGAAGATCCGTCTTCTTCCTTCTTCTTCAAATCTGGACAATCTTTTTTTCAGTGACCAAATTTCTTGCAAATAAAGCACTTCCTGTCCTTAGACTTTCCTCTCCTATCATTACCGGACTTTCTAGACTTGAAACACCCTCGAGAGTGTCAATTCTTCTTATCTTCTCTACCTCTTTCAACAAACAGATCGTGGCTACTACTTCCGCTCTACTTCCTTCACTTATCTCCTTCATCTGATCTCTCAAGCCCTCAGATAGAAAATCTGACTTCACATCTTCCACCGTCAATGTGTCTCTAGCGTAGATTAAGATGTTAACGAAAACTGTGTGCCGCTCCGGAAGAAAACACAAAAAATCATTGTCATTTGCTCCTCATCCATCTTCATGGCAACGGTCTTCATCTTCATCATGAGATCTTCAAAAAAATTAAGATGTTTCTTCACCGAAGTACCCTCACTCATCCGCATGGTGAAAGATGTCTTCAGTAATATCAGACGGTTAGTCAGAAATTTCTTCAAGTAGAGATTTTCTAGCTTAATCCAAATGCCTCTAGCAGTGGTCTCACTGCTAATATATGAAATAACATTCTCTCCCATAGTTAGTTGTAAAGTATTAAACGCCCATTTCTCCACCTCATTCATTTCCGTGACTGAGATGTCCGCCGTCAACCCCTCAAGAGAAAACACTACTAGATGGACTTCATTCCTCATTCATTCTCTATTGCCACTTCTCGAAGTCTTTATCCTCATTCTGTTTCTCAATTGCCAACTGTGATCCTGATGCGATATACATCCCTCTAGTATATGGTCCTGTAACAATTGGAGTTGCTTCATCTCCTGCCATAGCTTCTAACACTCCTCAATCAACCTTGCAGCTCTGATACCAAGCTGTTGTGGAAAATTCCTTCAGATGATCAGTCTAAGGAAATAAAAAATCCAACGTAGCGAAGAACAACTGGATCGTAATGAGCTGATACAAATAGAAATAAACACCAGAACAGACAGTCACAGATTAATGCAACGCAGAAAAATAAATAACACCAGTGTAACAACCCATAAATTTTTAAACGGTTTTTAATAACGTATTTAATTGAATTTTTGATATATTTTAAATAATAATATTTTGAAATAAAAATTTAATGTTTGGATTACGTATAATTAAATATAAGTAGTGAATAAATAAGAAAACGTATAAATTTAGATTACGTTACCTGTTAATTAATTTGGGCGTACGTTCGTTTTAATTATTGCATCTATTGTACGCACTCTTTGATTTCATATCTTAGCTGTTAAAAATCAAATCAGCACGTGCATTTAAAAAAAAGAATTAAAACCCTGCCTCCAATTCACGTGTAAAACTTTCCACTTTCATTTGCGTCTCCGTATTTAATAGGAATAAAAATCTTTGATTTCCTGACCCTTTCAAAAGCTCTTCCCATCTTCATTTTTTGCAACGCAGTTCAGATCTAGAACAAAAAAAGGGTAATGGGTAACGATCCAAAAATTTTGACCAATTTAATATTCTATTTTTTTTTTAATATTGAATAAAATTTGGTAGAAACAAAAATGATGGGAATAATAATAGTTTATATGAGATTTACAATTTGAATTAAAAACAACAAATGTTAAGAATTTAATAATAATTGTTAATTGTAAATATTGATCTATTGAATAAAAATAAAGAGGAAAAAATAGTTTAATTGTATTGTTGTAATTCAAATAAGTTAACCTCTAACAAATGAACTAAAATTGGTAACAAATAGATATGTTGCATTATGTGAAATTATTAAATAATGTTGGATTTATTGATAATAAAAAGAAGTAGTTGAATTAGATTTTTATTTGATTTTAATACGAAATTAATATTTGTATTTGTTGAAATCTTTCCATTAAGTAAAGAGAATGTATTAAAATGAACATTTAATTTGGTAGTTAACATAATAATATTTTATTTATAAGTTTTAAAAGAGAAAATTATTTCAAATGTTTTCCAAATATAATAATTATTATAAGAAAGATATTTTGAAATAAAAGTAACAGGTTGTATTCTGTGAATTTACAATTTTTTTATTTACTATAAAGCAGTAGATAGTTGTTATTATTTTATATGTTAATTTAATGATTTAAAAGTTAATATGGTTTCAATTGGGAATAATATTTATTTTAACGTTAAATAATAAATTTATCTATAGCCTTGCATTCCATGTGGGAAAGAAATCATTTCCCTAGACGTTCAATTTCTTTTAAATCTAGTTTTGATAAGTTACGTGTAAATTTCTACGCTTTCCTTTTTCCTCATTTTTATAATAGGAATAAAAATTCGCGTAGCAGTTTCAAGCAAATTTATTTCTCTTTAGAAGTTCAAAATTCGTTTCAAAATTGTTTGAAATTCACGTGTATTAGTGTCTCTTCTTTTCCATTTACTCCTTTGCAATTAATAGGAACAAAATCTTTGATTTTCCTTACCATTCAAACGAAATTCTTTTATTTCCTTAATGTTCCTATATCATTAATTAGTATGTTTCTTTATTTAATCTATCCAACGCAATTATCTCCTAAATCAAATATCACGCGCAAATTCCTTCTGATAGGAATTATTTCCTACTGTTTCTCCAAGCAATCAATACTAGTTTAATTTAAATACTCAACCTTGTACGCAAATAATTTTCACCACCTTCCCATTTTATAAATATTTATTGCGTTTTAATCAATGCATTTACTTCCTAATAAATTTTAAACGTGTACAAAATGTTTGGCAAAGATTTCTTGTAGTTTCCTTTTGCTAAATTCACGCAATCAATACCACTGTAAATATTCGCTCAAATCTTTCTTGCCTATATTCTCTCACCTCAATCAATGCAATTGTGTATAATTGATTTAAATATATTTCTTGCCTATATTCTCTCACCTCAATCAATGCAATCGTGTATAAATATAAGCCTCGTACATAAATAGTTTTCAATTGCATCTCAACATTTTCTTCATTTCTTCTCGCGTGCGTGAGCTCTGAAGGTATGACCTCCATTTTCTTCTTCTTATTTTATATTTTTTTTCCATGCTTTGCTTCTCCCCTCTCTGTCCTCTGCTTCCAATATATTTGACAAATTCATCTTTATATTTCAACTCGCGTTCACAAATTTTCACATTATAACAGTCCCCATTTAATTGATATTTTAGCATAAAACTATATCTACAAATTTTTTATGTTTAATGCTTAGTGAATTTTAAGCCAAGCTTTTCAGAGACGTATATATACGTTAGTCTTATATCTTATTTGTTATTATAAAATATTAGTAATATACAAATTTTGAAAATATAATTAGACTTTTGGATAGGAGAATTTCGTTATGGGTTGAAATGATAAACCCGAGCGATTTTCAATTAAATTGAATTTGGGATTGCGGATCGAAGTGATATCTACCTGTATATTTAAATTTCGGATTGAAATGATAAATATCCGTATCCCTTGACCATAGCATATGAAATTATATACAGACATCGTTGGTCCATATATATATATAAATGTTTTGAAAATAATTTCTATGGTTTGGGAAAGAAAAATATAGTTTTAATAAAGACTGATTCTTAGAATATTATATGTATAAAAATGAAAATTTTATGTATAGACCTAATAATAATATTTTAAGTAGCTCATGAAGGAAGGATTTTAAACAAGCCAGAAGAAATTGACAAAGCTTTCATTAAACTTTATACCAATCTTTACTCCCCTAATGATTCATGGAACCCTAACTCTCATGAGATCATGTCAACTCCTTTGCCTATGCTGAATTAATCTGATATCCAACTTTTGTCTTTTAGAGTTACTAATGAAGAAATATATAATGCTATGTTTGGTATGAAGAGGGATTCCTGTGGTGGACCTGATGGATTTAATGCTGTTTTCTTTACTCATTGTTGGGATGTCATTGCTAATGACCTCAAGAATGCCATGCATAATTTTTTTGAGCACAATAAATTACCTACTTCCATTAATGCTACCAACTTATGTTTGGTGCCAAAAGGTAAGCGTGCTACTACTCTGCATGCATATCGTCCTATTGCTTGCTGCAACATAATCTACAAATGCATTTCTAAAGTTATTGCTGCTAGGCTCAGACATGTGCTTCCCACTGTTATTTCTGACAACCAAGCTGCTTTTTTGAATAATAGAAGTATCCTTGATAATGTGCTGGTTACACATGAGCTACTTAATGGTTATGGTAGAACTCATGTCTCCCCTAGAGCAATGATGAAGCTTGATATAAAAAGAGCATATGATACTGTTAGCTGGGAAGCTCTGACTGGAATTATGGGATTAATGGGGTTTCCTGGTCACTTTGTTAGCTGGATACATACTTGTATATCTACTGTTTCCTACTCTTTATGTTACAATGGTGGTACTGTTGGCTATTTTAGAAGCCAGAGAGGAATAAGGCAAGGAGACCCGATGTCTTCATATTTGTTCATAATAGTGATGGAATTTTTTACTCAGCTTGTCAATAAGCAGGTAGTGAACAACAACTTTGAGTTACATCCCAAATGCAGGAATCCCCTCATTACCTCTCTTCTTTTTGCTGATGATGTTTTACTTTTTGCTAAGCCTACTGTGTCTACTATGGATTGTGTCAAAAGCATCTTGCACACCTTTGAGAAGTGCACTGGCCTGCATGTCAACAGAAGCAAGTCTTTTCTTTTGGTGGCAGGTCTCAATGACAGTGATAACCAGCACATCCACCATGAAAGTCAACTGCCTAATCTTCCTGAGGGTACAGTGCACCTTGGTATCCCTTTGTGCTCTAGAAGAATTGGAGTAACTGCTTGTCTGCCACTGTTTGAAAGAATCACTGAATCAATGAATAGATGGGCTAGCAATAAATTATCTCAGGCAGGCAGAACCACCATCATCAAATCTATTATTCAAGCTATGACTGTATATTGGTGCAGATGCTTCATTTTACCTTATGCTCTTCTTACTACCATTAGGAAAGCTATGAATCATTTTTTATGGACTGGGAGAATGTATTCTAAAAAGCTAATTCCAATTGTCTTTGCTAAATTGGAGAAATCACAAAAATATGGTGGATTGGGAATAAAATGCATGAGAACTTGGAATCAAGCTGCATTTTCTAAGCATTTTGACAATTTGATAAATGAAAAACCAAATTTGTGGGTTAAGTGGGCAAGGCAACATCATCTTGACAATAAAAACTTCTGGAAAATGGAACCCTCTCCTCTGTGTGGTTGGGTGTGGAGATCAATTCTTAAGCTCAGGGGCATTTTCCACCTTTATGTTCAGCTTGTTCTTGGACCTGACAGTACTGCTAAATTCTGGTTTGAACCATGGGTGGGAAGAAGAATTATTTTGTATGATCTGCTCTCCTATGATCAGAGGAATCAAACTGGCATCCCCTTGAATGCTAGGGCTATTGATTATTTTTATAATGGTGATATAACTCTGCCTTACTCCTCGAACCCTATCATCAAGCGGTTGTGGGATGAAGTGCAATGCAAGAAGCTCCCCATTGGTGATGATGGGTATGTCTGGGCAGCTATTCATGGTCAGCATTCCATTGCTAGAGTTTATAAAGCTTTGATAATAGATGACGGTAGCCCTATATTTAGATGGCATGCAAGAGTCTGGAACCCAACAACTTCACAAAATTTGAACTTCCTTCTTTGGAAAGTCCTAAGAAATGCATTTATGACCAAGGATAAATTATGCAGGAGAGGTTATAGTGTTGACTTGATGTGTGTTTTCTGCAATAACTTTATTGAAGATGGATCTCACATCTTCTCTGACTGCTTGGTTACAAATAGAATTTGGAAAGCTTGTCCCTTCAGTGGTGGTTTTTCTGAGCCTATACTATATGGTGATGCAGAATGGAACAGAATGTTCAGAAAAACTAGATGGAAGAATGCTACTTCTTATAGGCTTTTACTGATTCTGAAAGTATACGTGCATGTGATATGAGCTGAGAGAAATTCACGTGTCTTTGACAATAATATGAAGCTTGAAAGTGCCTTGATAAACATTATAACTTCTAGGGTAAAGGAAAAGTCTTCTCATCATATTGTGTATGGCACTCTAGGTTAGGGTTTTTGTTTTGTTTTCTTGTGTTTGTTTTGATTTGTTGTTTTTCAGTCTTTCCTTCTCTTCTTCTTAGTTTTCCCTGTACTCTCTTTTGTGAGCTCTAGATTGTTATTGCTCTCTTTTTGTTTGTTTTGTTTGTGGTTAATAAAGATGGAAAGGGTCCATTCAACCCTGCTTGCTATTCAAAATAATATTTAATCCAATTGAGATTGATTTAATACATATAATATGTTTAAGGATTCGTTTAAATTTATATTTCGAATTAGATTTGGTAAAATTTTGAATAAGCAAGAGTTGAGAAGATAAAGTTGAATTAATTGGAAATGGTATTTAATTAAGAATTATATTCAATTAAATCGATTTGAAACTATTGAATTCGGGATTTAAGATATGATTTTATAACTTGGTTTTGGTAAAAGGGATTAAATGGATATTTTAAGTTTAAATAAATTTAAGGAAATATTCTGTAAAATGAAATCTAAGGCTATTTAAATGATATTGAACTTGTTAAGTGGATATTTCCTGACTAAATAATAATGATGAAGCTAAATCAAGATCTATATGAAACTGTTGGATTTAACTTTAAAATATTGAATATTAAAGCTTTGAATATAACGAAAGTTTAAATGGTAATTGGGAGCTGAATTGAATTAATGAATTGAGCTTTGAATAAATGGGAATTTGGAACTTGAGTTGATTAGAATCAATTTGTGTAGTTGAGGAAATTTCAAATACTTTACTTTATAAATTATTTAATATATATATATATACTATCTTGGAAAATAGATATATTTGAAAGGGAAATGATGTTTTGATTTTGAAGTCTAAATAAAATTTAATGACCACGGTGTTATAGTGTATATTTCTACCTTGTAGATAGTTCCATGGACCCTTAAAGGATGGTTATCCCAAACATCCTTAAGTTATTTGTATTTCAGTTGATATTTCACTTGAGTTGGATTTATTGATATAATAATGTTAATCCCGACTCGAGTGTTTTGTGTTTTTTCTTTACGCTCGGGTCAGACTAAGCGATACAACATTTGAGACTCGCATTTGGAGTTTGGAGATTCGTTTGAGGATCCAACTATTGATTCAGCTTTCAGCTTTTTCAGTTGATTCATTCGGAGAGGTCATTTGTTCGTACTGGAGATTTTACTGTATTTGAGATATTCTGTTGTATTTTTATTTCTAACTCTGGTATTTATATAGTAGCTTCATGAACTACTATTTATCTATCCCACTGCATTATTTTATATTACTCTGTGTCTGTGATTTTGTGGTGATTTATTTATTGTATATGCCGAGTTTTGCCAAATTTTAATTAACAATTCGGTATTTTGAATTATTCAAGTCGGACATGTATGGTTTTATTGTCGATTTGAATGGTCCAAAATAGCGGGTCGTTACAACCAGTATTTATAGTGATTCCACTACCGTGAGACAGTGCATATCCACTTGGGGAGAGGAGATTTTATTAATCGCTGAAAGATTAGAGTTACAATATTGATTCACTTTTGGAGGTTATATATAAGAAGAATTAACAATACAGACAAAATTCTGCAGAGTTACAGCTCTCTAGGATGGCTCTGAAATTGACGGAAATTAGCTTTCAATTTCGGCTACCATTGTTGTCCAGAAGCTCCTCTATTTATAGTGTGAAGAAATGAGGACGTGTAGTTGCTATATTGAAGTCCTGGGGTTTGGTTCGGCATGCATCTGGTTTGATTCGGCAAAACGCTGAGCAAAAATTTGGACCGACATCAAAATACCGGACGAGAAATTTCGTTCGGCAAAACATCAAACGAAATTCTTCGTTCAGCAATTTGCTTTTTCTTTCGCTCGTCTATTTTTACTGAGCAAAGCTTCCTTTTCTCACCGCTCCAAATCTCATCTTCAACTTTACCGAACGGAGTCATCCACCGCTCCAGATTACCTCCGAAGCTCGATCGGCATCACTGCCTTTCTTCACCGAATCAAATCAGCTCCTCCTTTCTTCTTTGCTTTCTCCTCTTCATTTCGCTCAAAACCACCGCTCTTCATTTGGTGGTTTTTACTTCAGCTCCGTAGGGTTTTGACCATGCTCCTTGCTCCTTCTTCTTCTGCTTATTTCGGTATCTATTTCAACACTTGGATCATAGTCGGGGATTTTAATGGAATACACAATTCCAATGCTGATGCAGATTTTAACGATTGTTTTGTGGTTGCAAATCTGTTTGAACCTCAAGGAACAGGGAACTATTACACGTGAGAGGTGCATTAGACATGTCTATACATAGTAAAATAGATAAGCTATTTGTCAGTAAGGAATGTTATGAAAAATTTCCTAACTTCTCTGTTCATTTTGCAAACCATTCAACTAGCGACCACGCACCCATCTTCTTTAACTTTGCTACTCAGGGGCAAGCCATGAAGAACACTCTGCTCACATATAATAATTCATGTGCTTATAGACCAGAGTATTGAAAGTTCTCCAATTTGTCAGTAAGGAACCCATCTTCTTTAACGTTTGCATTTCGAATTAAACAGGGAGTTACTCTAATTTTCTCTAATCTGTCCAACTTAAAGTAATATTAAGGTAAGTTTTTAACATAACATTTGCAAAAATTTCTTACAAGAAATGCTAGAGAGGAGTTGGACAAGGCTATGGAATTAGAAGAAGTCGAAGCAGTTGTCTTCCAAACAGATGACAACAGTTCTCCAGGCCCAGACAGTTTCAATTCAAAATTTTATAAGACACGTTTGGGAACTAATTAAAAATGAGGTATGACAAGTAACGTTGGGAATACAGCAATCTGGTAAAATCATGAAGGAAATTGATTATACCTTTATTTACTTAATCCCAAAGACTGTGGACCCACAATATCTTTTAGATTGTAGAACTATCTCTTTATGCAATGTTCTTTACAAACTTTTGGCAAATCCTTAATGTTCAGTAGGATGAAGAAGCACGTAAATAATTTAATTTCAATCAACCAAAATGCTTTCGTCCGTGGTAGAATTATTACGGAAAATTCATTAGTCGCATGTGAAATGAAAAGAGGATTCAAAAGAAAGACTGCAAGTAAATCATGCATGAAAGTGGATTTACATAAAGCTTATGATAGAATTAGTAGGGAATTCATATATCATGTGCTTCTTTTGCTTGGGTTTCTCAACAAAATTTGCAAATATGATATATGAATGCATCTCCACTACCACTTACTCCGTCTTATTGGAGATTCCCTATCTTCTTATCTATTTGCAATTGCAATGGAGTACTTCAAAATTCTGCTAGACAGTGAATATCGTGAAAGAAACAAGATCCAATCCTTTCAACTGAACTCACTCTTACACATTTACTATATGCTGATGTCATACTAATATTTGAAAAAGCCATCACAAAAAATGCTGAAAGTATTGCCAAAGTTTTACATAAGATAAAGGAGTATATGGGTATAGAAATAATGAACAAAAAAACCACATTATTCTTCAGCAAAAGCACAAAAAACCAAAATCAAATCAATGGCGCTCTGAAAGTTCAAATGGAGAATCTCCCAATCACATACTTGGATACTTCCCTAACCCACAACAAACTAAAAGGGAGAGATTTTGGTATGTTTTTAGATTAAAAAAAAAATAACAATTGGGAAAATAGATTACTTAACATAGCCAGCAAAATTGAATTAGTCAAAACAATGATTTATCCAATTATCATGCTTTGGATGCAATTATGTCAACTACCAGCATCCATCATAGTCAGAATAATTTCTATTTGTTATAACTATGTATGGAAGAACAAACATCACAATATGAATTGGAATGACAAGGGCAAACGAAAATAAGGAGGTGGCATGGATTTGAGAAAGTTAGAAGATATCATGAAAGCTGGAGCACTAAAAATCACATGGAGGTATTTGCAAAAAGATTGCATATGGGCTCAATGGATGGACAATAGATATTGTAAAAATAAATGTTTTTAGAAAATCTTCGATGACGATAGTGCATCATACACATGGAAACTTCTTCTCAAAAACAGACAGCACGTATAAGTAATCATTGAGAAGAGGATTAAGGATAGTGAAAACACTAACCTGTGGTTTGACCTGTTGATTAGCGCTAAGTCTCTGAAAGCCATGTTGATATGGCAAGCTATCGCAGTTATAGGAGGCTCCAACAGGAATGTCTCCTCTCTCGTAGCCGAAGACTAGTAGAGATGGAACACTTCAAGTTTTCCTCCTCATATTATCCAACAAATTTAGTTCATCCCTATCAATCAAAACAGCAAGGAATACTTTTGGAAATTGAAGCCTCAAAGTGATGGCAATTTCTTCTTTTCATCGACCTTGGATCAGGTGAGGGACGTGTTATGCGTCCAGTATACCAAAATAGAGACTAATTAATAATAAACTTGTCTCACAAGTTTACAACTCAGATTTCCACTATTTTAGAATTCGGTATCAGTTATTTTAACAATAAATATGTTGTAATTAATTACAACAACAAACTAACAACTATAGCAATAATAACTATAACGATAAATCAAACGTTATACTATTTAAGAAAATAGTACAACGTAGAAATGAAAAATGATATATATATATATATATACACACACACACACACACATACATACATACATACATAAATATATAAATCAATCGGAAATCTAACCGGTTGAAAAAGTAAATTTCGTCTGAGACTCGTTAAGACTTTATTCAAAGTCTCGTAAGATACAACAGACGTAATCTGCTCAAGATTGTAACGTGTATGATCTTTTATGCCATATGCGAAAGCGTACGGATTGAAGATATTAAGAAACGAAGAGGAAGAAGAGATAATTCAGAATTAAAATTGAGTTAGGAAAGTGATCGGGTTTCCTTTTTACAGCCGAATTCCCAATGGCTACACTATTTAAATTTAAACAGTAGAAAACCGTTCACTTCTGTACGGCAACAATATATATATATACAACATGTTCCACTTTTATTAGATCTGCACCCGATTCGGCCCGGTCAGACGGACGGGCGTGTTAGTTCATGACCATATAGGTCCTCCCCTCGTACAAAATCACCTGACTCTAAGAGCCAATATAGGGATTGAGAGTATACTATATAAACCAGAAAATAAACATAATTTTAACGATGTGGCACATATCTCATTCACCCTTTCTAACGGGACATGTATTCACAACTAAAGTGGTGTTCTCACATCTGGAATAACGTTTGCACTCCAGAACTGCCAATCTGTTCTTTTTTAGCAGAACTGGATAAACTGAATACCAAAAATAAAATACATAGATGGAACAAAAATATAGATCTCAAATGCAACCTGTGTAACCAAGGCAATGAGTCCAACATTCATTCATTTTTTTAACGTAACTACTCAGCATCTTTATGTAAAAAGGTAAAGGACATGCTGCAAATTCAACTAACTGTTGATAATAATTTGGACAGTATATTTTAACAAACGTTTTCAAACAATTGCGCGAACAAGTCTTACCGCAAATTATCTGACATAGCCGTTACTGCATTAATTTTGGCATATATGGGTGGAGAGAAATTCATGAATTTTCAAGGGCATAGAAACTCCTCACATCGTTCATCTACAGTTAATTTTACAATATGTTAGACAACTTCTCAAACATGCAAGAATCAAACAAGAGGAGACCAAGGGGAAAGAACGTACTTTTACTGATTTTGGGTACTGCATCCAACAGTATTCTAGCAGCAGAGACGAAGTTCGGCAAAGCGTGGCTTCCATCGATGAGCAATCAACTATCAACCTCCAAGCTACTAGATTCGCAAGAGACGGAGTTATGCAAGTTCCAAAGTTCCGCCATAATGGTGATGCATGAGCTAGAGTGAGGGCAAATAATGGCAAATTGGGAGGTGTGGGTGATGGTTCAATGTGGTTGGAGAGATATCTATTAAAGACAAAATATTTCATTTATTCGGTCTGTTTTGTAAGCGTAAAGACTTCAGGTGGCGGAACCACTATAATAGTTTATTCCGTCATTTCCGCTCTCTTGTTGTTTTAGCACATTTTTGTTCCTTTAAGTTTATGCGTGAGGGTGTAAGAGATTGAACTACGATCTTGAGCAGGAGATTTTCTTAGATTCTGATTATACAATAAATTTATTTTTTTTATAGATATTTGAGCCGAATTATGACTCAAATTCATTGTTGTTACTCGGTTGTTTGACCATGTAACAAGAGGCAAGGCCTACATATATCGTTCGGTAAAGACATCGTTCGGCACACCTCACCTTGCTCGGCATGACGTCTCCCTCGGCATCGAGGGGGTCGTTCAGCATGGAGCCTCGCTCGGCATGACGTCTCCCTCGGCATCGAGGGGTCGCTCAACATAGAGCCTCGATCGGCATAGAGCCTCGCTCGGCATAGAGCCACGTTTGGCATGAAGCCTCACTCGGTACGAGGCATCGATCGACATAAGTGAATCATTCGGCATCTCCCCTCGACCGGCATCAAGTCTCGGTCGGCACAGGTCTCGTTCGGCCTACACTCTTCACTCAGTGCACTGCCTCGTTCGGCATACAGGTACCATTCGGCATACCTTCCTCAATCGGCATATGAATACCGTTCGGCCTTGATATGTGGTTTGGCAATCGTCGTCCGGCATTTATGGCTCGACGTGCAGAAATGAACACGGACCGAGGTGCTTTGTTCCTAGGCCCATAAGGAAAGTCCGACCCATCTTCGTCTATAAATAGAAGGGCAGAGGCACAGTGAAAGTGACCTTTTTCGAGAACACTGGGGAGACTCTGCTGCATTCAAGACTTATTCTATTTTACTTAGTACTTGTATTCAAGTCGATGTAGTATGAATTGTATCTGTATTGAATCATTTGTGAAAGCAATAAAGATCAAAAAATCAAAGTGAACGTAGGCAGTTACGCCGAACCACTATAAATCAGGTGTTCTTGTTTTTGCATTTAATTCAGCATTCAATTATCTGTTTTAATTTACTTTCTTCATTAATCTCTCTACACTATCTTTCTCAAGGGTGTTAGTGATCAATTCCGGTGCTAATATTTTGGTGTTTTCACTAAGAATCGAATTCTCAGGCCGCTAGGATCTGCTTTGTAGCTACTAGATTGAATAAATCCCCCGAAGGAGATCCAAGTCATTCACAGGATGTCCGTTGATTCTATCAGAGTTTCTATCAATAACTCTACTGTAGGAAGACCATGTACCAGATCAGCCTCTCATAACGCTGACGTCAACGAGACTGCTAGCATACAACGAATAGGACCTAGCAATCAGCAAGCTAATCCTGGCATAGGGACTGCTGGAGCCCACATCCAGATGGAAGTTGTTACTAGGACAAAGTTCAACGACCTGATGAGAGAACTCATTGAAAGCAAGAGACAACTTGCTGAGCAGATTCAAGCTAACGCTAACCTCATGACTCAGCTTACTCAACAACAGCATCAGAATGCTATAGGTAGCCCCTGTCCTTACTCATTATCTGATAGCTCGACTTCATCCGATGAACCTCCCAGGCGTAGACGCCGCAAAACTGAAACTACATAGGCAAGTGCTTCTGATCAATCAACTAGGGATCACTTACATCTTGGAGACCACACCCAAGCCAAAGCGGGAACCTAGGAGTTGGAGCACGTGTGGAAACTAGACGTCCGGCTCACCAAGCCCCCAATGAAGCTGGTCCTCAAGATACACGTCTGGCAGATCGCCAACAGAGGAGACACCAGTCCGAGCGGTCCCGTAGAACAGAGTCCAACTTTCCATCCTCCATACAAATTCCAGACTTATCAGCTATGGTCAGACAGTTTATGAGAGAAAATCAAGACTTGACCAATGAAGATTGGAGGATATCCAAGAGTCATACTCCATTCACGGATACCATTCTATAGGCTGAGTACCCCAGGAAGTTTAGCATGCCAACTATCCCAGCCTACGAAGGGAAGACTGATCCCAGGCAGCACGTGATGAGGTATGAATGGATGATGGATTCGGATGGAGCGAATGATGCGACCAAGTGTAGATGCTTCCCAATTACTTTATTCGGAATCGCCACTATGTGGTTCACTCGACTTCCCCCACGGATGATATCCAGCTTTGACGAATTGGCAACGAAGTTTGTAGAACAGTTCAGGATAGAGAGATTTCATGTTGTGGCTACTGAAGTTAGCAACCCTAATGACCATGTAATCCTAATGGCAGTAATGCGAGGAGTGGATCCGGATTCAGAATTTGGAGATTGGATGGCAGGAAAGCCTCCAACTATGTTGGAGCGTTTCTATTCAAAGGCTCATCAATTTATAAGAAGAGAAGAAGTCAGATGGATAAGGCGAGATAGGGCACCAGAGCCTGCTCAGGAGATCGTGAAGAGCAATATTGTTGTGAAACAATCCGGTGACAATTCGGGGAAGGTTCAGGTCAATGTATAGAATAAGCCTCGGTAATCTAAAGGGTCCAGAGGAGGAAATCCCGGAAAGAAAGAGAAGCAGGGAAGTGGAAGCCAAGGATTCTAACCTACAACGAATACACCCCGCTGAATGCATCTCTTGAGAATATTTATCTGTCAACATGTAATACTTTTCAATACAGAAAGCCGCGTCCAAAGAAGTCAACAGAGGAACAGAAGCAGCCTGGGATGTACTATCGCTTCCATGAGACTTACGGGCACAATACAGAGGGGTGAAGACACCTCCACGGTGCCATAGAAAAGTTGATTAGACAGAAAAAAATTGTAGGAGTTTGTCAAGAACCCACAGGAAGGTAGGCAAGGAACATTGGACCCCGGACGCGGGTCGGCTGTACGCC
The DNA here is from genome assembly GCA_030765085.1 of Allium cepa. Classification (NCBI taxonomy): domain Eukaryota; kingdom Viridiplantae; phylum Streptophyta; class Magnoliopsida; order Asparagales; family Amaryllidaceae; genus Allium; species Allium cepa. Next base: position 51,320,152 of record CM060930.1, on the reverse strand, counting down.
ACTTAAAGGAACCTGCCCGAACTGTAGGGAGACTGGTCATAAACACTATCTTCGGTGGACCTCATCCTGTAGACAAAAACTGGCAGGAAATGGAGCGATATGCTAACTCCTTAAGGCAAGCAGATTATGAATGTTGTTCGAATGTGGAGGATGGGACCTCTGCTAAGCAGCAACGCATGATGATAGACGATATAGTGTTTAGGAGCCGAGATGCAGACAAGGTGGAGGCTTCTACCATTGACCCAATGGTTATATCCGCGACAATCGGGCCAGCATTTGTGAAGAGAGTTTTAATTGATTGTGGAAGTTCTGTTAACATCATCTTCAAAATGGCATACGACCAAATGAAGATGGAGATAAAGGATTTGAAATCATCTAAAGCCCGAATCCATGGCTTTAATGGTGCAGCGACTGATGCGGTAGGATATGTTGAATTTCCAGTTGAACTGGGACAAGGTGAGAGTAGGAGGGTGCGTATCCTACCTTTCATAGCGTTAGATGTCGATTCTCTATATAATGTGTTTCTGGATAGGCTGGCCCTGGCGGAGTTCAGGGCAGCTTTGGCCCCGTGGTGTTTAACTTTGAAATTCCAAACAGACAAAGGAGTTGGTGTGGTGCATGGTGATCAAGCGATCGGTCGCGCATGTTATGTGGATGAGCTGAGAGAGGCCCAGTAGAGAGAGAAAGGAAAGGTTGCGGACAGCTCCGTCCGCATGCGGAATACTGATGATTGACAAGTAGTGCCCGAGCCCTGGCTCCGGCGACATTCTCGGATCTATAGAGACATAGATCCGAAAGATGGTGATGGGGAGCCCAGGGAAGCAAAAGCAGCGCCAGCTGAATTGACGATTGACATTCCAGTCAACCAAGATGACCTATCACGAGTACTTAAGATTGGGTCGCAACTCGGCCGAGGATCTCACTGATTTCCTTCGAGCGAATCTGGATGTTTTCGCTTGGACACATTCTGATATGTGTGGGATTTCTCCCGCTATTGCGAGTCATATGTTGAACATAGACCCGAAGTATGTTCCTGTAAAACAGAAAAGAAGAGGCATGGATCCGGAGAAGTCCGCTGCTCTTAGAGAGGAGGTGGACAAACTCAAAGCCAATGGGTTCGTCCGCAATGCCCTCTACCCTGAATGGGTGTCTAACCCTGTGCTTGTGAGGAAAGCAAATGGAAAGTGAAGAACTTGCGTGGATTATTTTGATTTAAACAAAGCATGCCCGAAGGATAGTTTCCCTTTACCTAGAATTGACCAACTGGTCGCCTCGATGGCCGGACACGAGTTGCTTTCATTTATGGATGCGTACTAGGGATATAATCAGATCCCGATGCACATTCCAGACCAAGAACACACCAGTTTTGTCACAGACGTTGGGTTATATTGTTATGTAATGATGCCTTTCGGATTGAAAAACGTAGGAGTGACTTATCAGCGTATGGTGAATCGAATGTTTAAAGACCAGATTAGTAGAACAATGGAAGTCTATGTGGATGACATGCTCGTGAAGTCACGACAGTCAAACGACCACATTAAAGATTTAGCGGAGAAGTTTGATATACTCAGACGTTATGGAATCAAAATCATTTCTTTGAAGTGTTCCTTTGGCGTTGCGTCAGGGAAGTTTTTGGATTTCATTGTAAATGCGTAAAGAATCGAAGCTAACCCGCAGAAAATTCAAGCTATTCAAGATATACAAGTTCCCAGGACTATCAAGCAGGTACAAAGCTTGAATGGAAAGGTGGCCGTGCTGAGTCGATTCATATCCAGAGCCACATATAAGTGTATTCCTTTCTTCGACGCAATAAAGAAAGGAAAGAGAAATTTTGAATGGACAACTGACGGTGAGGAAGCGTTCCGAGCTCTGGTAAGGCATTTAGAAAGTCCCCTGGTGCTATCGAAACTGGTAGACCATGAGATGTTGTACGTGTACTTGGCTATATCCCATCATGCTATCAGTACGGCTTTAGTTCGCGAGGAGGATCGAGTTCAAAAGCCGGTGTACTATGCCAGTAAACATTTAACGGGGACAGAAAGAAATTATCCTAAGATCGAGAAACTAGTCTATTGCTTGGTGATTTCATCACGCAAGCTCCGGTCATACTATCAGGCACACTAAATCAGTGTTTATACAGATCAACCCTTGCGGCAGGTACTCCAACTCCCGGAAACTTCTAGAAGGATGTTAAAATGGAATATCGAGTTGAGTCAGTTCGATATTACCTACCTACCATGAAGGCCATACAAGGGAAAGCGCTAGCAGACTTCATTACTGAATTCACCATGTCAGACGAATCAAACAGTCACAATGTCATACCTTCCAATGATGGAAGATGTATACCGATGGGGCATCTAACGACCGTTGCTCGGGAGCTGACATAGTTCTTGTGACTTTCGAAAACCAATCAATTTGTTACGCTTTGAAGCTCGAATTCCCAGCAACAAATAACGAGGCCGGGTATGAAGCATTGATCGCTGGCTTGAAACTTATCAGAGAGCTGGGAGTAAAATCGGTTGAGATTTTTTTTGACTCACAATTGGTGGTATATCAGGTGCGGGGGGACTATCAAGCGAAGGGACAAAGACTTGCCCCGTACCTTACACGGGTTCAAGATCTGCTAGAAAATCTAGAATATTATGATATTTCGCACGTTCCGCGTCATAAGAACAGAGAAGACGACTCATTGGTGAAATTTGCATGTACTGGTGATGCACAGCAAATGGGATTGGTTCCCATCGAAACCTTGCATATTCCGAGTATAAATATGATGGAGATAGATTTCGTGCTAGAAACAGAAATCGAGAAGGAATCATGGATGAACCCATTCAAATAATACTTAATACATGGGACTTGCTCGAAAGAAGGAGCGAAAGACGACAAGTCATTCATAAGGCTTCACGATATGTAATGCAGAACGGAATAATGTATCGGAAGGGATACTCGACCCCCTTACTCCAATGTATTGCCCACGATGAGATAAAACGAGTCCTAAAGGAAGTCCATGAAGGAGAATGTGATGACCATATTGGGGGCAGCCATTAGCAAAGAAAATCCTCCGCTATGGATACTATTGGCCAACTGTAAATCGGGATGCTGCAGACTACGTAAGGAGATGTGAAAAATGCTAGAAGTATGCAAAAATCCCGAGAGCTCCGCTAATGGAAATCACGCAAATGGTTAGTCCCCGGCTGTTTGCAATGTGGGGGATCGATATAATCGATTCTCTACTCATATCAAAAGGTGGTGCGAAATATGCAATAGTCGCGGTCGATTACTTTACCAAGTGGACAGAAGCAGAGCCCTTAGCCACGATCACCACCAAGAAGATCATTAACTTCATTGTACGAAATATTATATGCCATTTTGGCCTTCCACAGACTATCATTACAGACAGCGGAACTCAATTCGAAAGCAAAGAGTTCAAAGAATTTTGTCAAAAGCATGGCATTGAAAAAAGGTTTGCAGCAGTTGCTCATCCAAAAGCCAATGGACATGTGGATGCCGTGAACAAAATAATCAAGTCCATATTGAAAAAGCGTTTGGAAAAGACTAGAGGTAAGTGGGTGGATGAACGTCCAACAGCACTTTGGGCTTATAGAACCACCCACAAGTCTGCGATTGGCCACACTTCATTCGCATTGGCATATGGCATGGAAGCTGTTATACCCGTAGAACTTAAAGTTCCATCACATTGGGTAACTCATTACGACCCTAAGATGAATCAGGATCTTTTCTTGGAATCACTGGACTTCATTGATGGAAAACGTGAAGAAGCTGATTTAAGAGCGGCCGCATATAGACACCGAGTCGCTCGATATTATAAAGAAAAAGTCCGGCCAAGAGTCTTTGATGTGGGCGACCTCGTTAGGAAACGAGTTTTTCCGGTCCTATTGCATCTGAATCCCACATAGGAAGGTCCATACGTCATTGAACGGAGGCTTGGAGAAGGAACTTTCAAGCTAGCGACCGTTGATGGCGCGACACTCCCCCGAGCATGGAATAGCGAGCATCTGTGGCATTATTATACTTAGTCTATTCATTTTCTATCTTTGTTGCAATTATTTGCAGTATGTTTTTATTTCGTTTTCAGCATGTAATAAGACAATTTAGCTTGTTTTCATTAATAAATTCTTGAAGGCATCTTTTCCATGAATTATTGATGTTTCCGTGTATAATAATTCTATGGAAGAAAATTAGAGTTACATTACTCTGTTTGACATACAAACACGCATAAACGACTCAAAATATCCAATTCCTTTGAGTGCGGACTGGAGTACTCTGAGTCCCCCGAGTGCGGACTAGAGTATAAACGGCTTAAATCTCTAAGTCCCCTGAGTGCGGACTGGAGCATTCTGAGCCCCCTGAGTGCGAACTGGAGTATAAACAACTTAAATCTCCAAGTCCCCTGAGTAAGGACTAGAGTATAGACGACTTAAGTCTCCAAGTCCCCTGAGTGCGGACTGGAATACTTTGAGTCCCCTGAGTGCGTACTAGAGTATAAACGACTTAAGTCTCCAAGTCCCCTGAGTGCGGACTGGAGTACTCTGAGTCCTCTGAGTGCAGATTAAAGTATAAACGACTTAAATCTTCAAGTCTCGTGAGTTCGGACAGGAGTACTCTGAGTCCCCTGAGTGCGGACTAGAGTATAAACGACTCAAAATCTCCAAGTTCCCTGCGTGCGGACTAGAGTATAAACGACTAAAATCTCCAAGTCCTCTAAGTGCAGACTGGAGTACTCTAAGTCCCCTGAGTGCGGACTAGAGTATAAACGGCTTAAAATCTCCAAGTCCCCGAAGTTTTGGACCGGAGTACTCTGAGTACCCAGAGTGAGGATTAGAGTATAAACGGCTTAAAAATCTCTAAGTCCCCAGCGTGCGAACTAGGATACAAATAACCTGAATTCATCAAGTCCCCGGCGTACGGATCAGAAAATATTAAGTACCCGAAGTGTGGAATAAAGAACGTACAATTCCAAAGATTTTTGAGTTATATGAAGATGAATTGAGGGGCTTATGTCACTCACAATAGCTTAGGTTTCAACCACAATTATACAGAAAGCTGAATGATAAAAGTCGTTCGAAAGACAAAAGAACTAAGTTTTATTTATCCAAAATAAGATTCTACTTCAAATCCTCCAAAACCCGGAGTCAAAAGTCTATTTACATTGACTACGAAAATAAATAAAAAATAATTACATAATCTAAACTAACTCTCGTTGAACGAGAGTAACAACTACTTCTTTGACTTCCTCATTTTCTTTTACTTCCTCGTTTTCTCTGACGATTCCTCCTCCACGCGTTTTTTCTTGGATGCCTTGCTAGATGGGGAAGTAGCACCCGAGGGAGGAGGAGGGACTTCTAGTGGCTTAGACCCACTAGGGAGAATGACTTTCAAAGGTCGGTTCAAAGGAACATCTAGATCCACAACTCAGGGTTCGACTTTGATCTCGGCTTTCTTTTTCTTCTCTTCCGCGAGTTGCTCCTTCATGCTCATTTTTGAAGTGTCTTCAGAGGCGCCTGTAATCTCAACTTCATAACTTTCTTCGACGGGAGACGAAGTTTCAGACTTGTCTTCGTCAAGCGCCTCAATCACTTGAGCACCAGGGTCGGGAGCCTCTCCCGCTTATACAGCCTCGCTCGGTTTCTCCTTGTCCACCTTGGCATCATCGCTCCTCGGAGTGGATCGGGGTCAGAGCGGCCTACGCAAAACCATAAGAGACAAACGTTAGAATGTAATGAACTCACGCCGAAAACAACGACTCCTTGAACTTCAACAGGAAGAGTTATTTACCGTTTTCTTGCTGGCTCTCAGCCGTCCTCGGAGTCTCGCCCTTTGGATTGGGAGATAGTACATGAATGCCGAGGCCAGGGTCTTTCGGTCATAACCAACATGCTGTTCGAACGGATCAAGTACCAGCCGACCAGCCGGTTGAGTAGGAGAAGGCACTGGGGGTTTGGTTCCAAACGGACCGGTAGTGTCATCTTTTCCTTTTGATGAGGAGAAACCTTTGTTGTAGAAGGCCTTCGCTACAGAAAAATCTGAAAGCTCGTTCCCCTTGAGAAATTCTTTCACCAAAGCCTCCTCATCAACCTCTTCGGTGCCCATCTCGACCTTCCTGATCTTTATCAAAGTTTCCCATGCCTCGGCTAGATATTTGAGGTAGCCCTCGCCAAGAAAAGTTAAGTCCTGATGTATGAGGACACATGAGTTATATTCCGCTATAAGCGGGTCGAACATGCACTTGATCTCCTCCCTGCCAGCCTTTGTAGCCGCCTCAAGGCAAGAGTCAATCTCCACAGATGTTATTCTTTTGCCCTCTTCACGGGCTTCATCCTTCAGCATCCCAACCTTAGAGAGCTCGTCATCGAGCTTTGCCTTAAGGAGTCGCATAGCAACAATTTCATCGCATTATCGTTGCGACTCTTCCTGGGCAGTAGTTTTTTCCTCTCTCCCTCTTTGCGGAGTAGATCTTCCAATTATTTGACTCGCAAGGCGAATGCATCCCTCTCCTTTTTGAACGGAATCCTTCTCTAAAGCCAAGGCCCCGCAGCGTTGGACCGCTTCATCAATTCCTTTCTTATGAGACGACTCTAGACGACTAACGGCCTCTGCTGTGTCTTCAACGCTTTATTGGGCAGCTTCGAGTTGACACTTGTATGAAGAGAGCTCTTCGTCCTGAGCTTTAATAATGTCTTTATCATGAATCGCTTCGAGCTTTAGGCAATCGATTTCGTGTTGACGCTCAACAGAGACTTCCGAGACTTTTTCAGCTAAGTGAATAAACGCATCGTGTTAAACATAAACGTCGTTGGTACAAGCAATAACGTTTTGTTTGACGTGTCCCGAAATGTGATGAATCCCCGGGAGAAATTTCAAGCCATCGAAGCATATCATTGGGAACGTGGACTTGAGCTCAGCAAGTCTTTCTACCACCGATGGATCAGTTACAGGAGTGGGAGAAGTATGCTTGGAAACTATAGATGTTTTATGGGGTTTCCAGGATTGCTTGGTGCTTGACGAACCAGAATGTTGATCTTGGTGGGTCTCAGGCTGGGACCCCTTCTGCGCAGGCTTCTCCCTGTCTTGCTTTGATCGAGAAGGATGATCGCGGGAATATGAGGACTGGCTGTATGTTTTCCTTTGATAAGTTGATTCCTATGGGCGATAGTCTCGGTCTCTAGAGTCATCTCTATCTCGGCGTTTGCCAGGGCTTGAGTCCCTGCCAGAGTGATGAAAAATAGATGAACCACGGAAACGATCGAGTCTGTGAGTGCGTCCCATGTCACCTGCGCAAAATGAGAATAACGAAAAGTTAGCAAAGAGTAGAGTGATGGCTAAAATTGAAGTGCAAGGTGAAGTGCATGTGTCTGTGTGTGTCCGTGTACTTCCCCCCCAACGGACCAGTTTCTTTATCTCTACTTATAGGAGTTTTTCTCCCTGAACATGGGCTTGAGCGCCTACATCGCCTCTTGTGAAGTTTAACGACTTCCAGATCATTGAAGCCATAGTTAAGAAAATCGTTGGGAATAGTAAGGTCCAACAGGCCTTTCAACGAACTCTCTAAGCGTTAAGGAGAAGGCTCTCTTTCCACCGGGGTGATGGTGACTTTAGAGGTTATGCCCATTGTTTTCTTCCTTAGTTTATATGTCAACTTTTTCTTTCCCTCCGTACGGGGAGGCGTTACTTCGATTTCGTGCACTTCGACTATCGGCTCCCGAGCAGGGCTAACATTCTCGCCATGTACTTTGGGCGTTTTAGCTTCTTTAATCTCCCCCTCCTCAGATGTGTCAGGGGCAGCATGTGCTGAAGGCCCAACTTGTTTTTTCCTTTGCCTAAAGTAGACCCGGTAACAGTGATGCCTTGAGGAAGGCTTATACGGCGGCCTGCCGCCAGCAGCCTGAACTTCGAGAGCGATTTGTTCGAAATAAGAGACCAAATGTCTCGGTCTTCTACGGGGATAGCTCGAATAGCCTCAACAGATTCAGAATACCCAAAGCCTTCGGGACGTGGGCTGATACTTGTAAAACTAGATCGAGAGTTAGAAAAGGTGAAAATCCCGCTAAATACAAGTATTGATCCAGAAAAGAAACTTACTCCCTTCCACCCATCTCCTTACGAAACCAAGGGGACAGCGCACGTAGAACCACTCCTGCTTGTACTGGATGAATTTTCTCCACGCCCCGGTCAGAATTTGACATTTATTGTGTAGCTCGAGGAGTACAAAAGATGAGCTGTCCGATCATCTCTGGAAACAATAAGTATACCAGATATCATCGGGAGCCTAAAAAGAACGCTTATGAAGAGGATGCATGTTCCGTACACGAACGCGCCACTGTTTGGATGTAATTGCGATGGAGCATGCGAAGAAAGGAGTTGAATGGCGGCACGTTTCCAACCCAGCACATAAATTTGTTGCAGGCCGTATATCCGATTGGGGGCAGGTGAGGACGATCTTCTCCAGACGGAACCAACATCATCGAAAGGAATCCCGTGTACCGAGCATATGCAATGGAAAGTGCTTTCGTTAATTCTTGAGGCTTAAGAATCGATCAGATCATCTAAAAAGATCGCTGCATCCAGGGCATTGGGAGCCAAGTCAACAGATGCGATCGTGGGGCTCGGAATGTCTTGCACCAGAGTAGTCGACGGATTTGAAGTTCCAACTACTTCTTGTTGAGAAGATGGCCCAGGTCTATCCGAGATCGTGGCAGAGCTGGATTTCCTAGACGTCTCTAATGAGTGTAGAATCTGATTAAACACGTGCTTAAACTATACTTGAAAAATGATCAACATTAGACATAACAACAAAATATTCCCCCTGTGTGGTGTGTGAACTAGTGCAACCGTTCAAGTATAAGTGTCAAAGAGTTACAAGTTGTAAAGTTGATGAAATAAATTTAAGCTTTGGACTTTCATCTTCGAAGACCGTCATCCCTGACCGTCTCCCGAGAGCTTGTCGTATGATGGTTTTTTTTAAAGCTCGACATCGAAAATGTATGTGGAAGGTTATTATCTGCATTAACCAAGTTAAATTCAGGTTTATAGCTGTCACAACAGAGGAGTTATCAGTCTGGATTGTCCGATATGTTTAATTCCTTAAGTCCTTGTCCTTGTTCATTGTCATATATTTAGGCATAAATAGTAGGTTAAGTCGACAATGCATTATGTTCAAGTAGAGATGGTTCTGACTGTTATTGTGGAATATGCGAGTATATGATTTTTGTTTGATGATAATAAACATATATATACATTCATTTAAATGTATTTGTTAATGTACTATTCTATTTTTCATAGATTAAATAAATATTTTTTGAATAAAATAAACTACACGGAATTTGAATTCAAACAGAAATTTTATTCAAACAAATATTTATTACAATATTGAATAGTACAAATCCAAGCTCTCACTATACATATACATTTTTGAATACATCACAATTATCTTTACATTAATAACCTCACTACATATCACTCACACTCGTAGTTTTATCTTCAACTTTAGTCCAGTTTGAATCCAGCATCTGAGCAATCTGCAAAAATATTCACTAACGCAGTAAAATTGAAAAAGAAATATTTTTGCAATATAAAATGAAATATGATTTTTGAAAATATTATTTGCCTCCGTTATTTGGGTTGTTCTTTATCATTCACATTTGAATTCATCATACACGAACAATGTGACATGCACAGTGTATCACTGTACATGCCACAAGGTCGTGCACATCAATATACACTTGATAATCCTACAGGGACAGGTGAGCACAGGTCAAACCCAAGTGAAAAACCGGGTTCAACTCACGTGCAATATACTCAAAATCACGACACGAGCATAAGGTCAAACCCGAGTTTTTGAAACTGGATTCAACGCAAGTGAAATTTCAAAAATCAACATGAATGCATGCACAGACTCAAGTGAATACAAGATATCATAAGTCAGACCAATAGCAACATGGACTGCAACAATCAACTAAATGCACAGAACAGTGCAATCATGAAGTATGCAAGCTCGACTAACAGGTTCAACCTCTTCATTAAACAACTCCAGACCAACAGCTACATGAAACAAACCCAAATGAAGATCAACTAATCAACAGTGCACAAGAAAACCAGTTCAGCAATCATGCACAGATGCATTCAAGAAACAACAACATGTCCAGTTACAACAAAGACCAAGTGCACGACTAAACTAACATGAATGCAACAGAAAACAACAGAGCATCAAAGCACATGTATGCAGACCGGTGCCAACAATGACCAGACAACAAGTAAAGTGCATCAAGTATGCTCAAGTCCAAATGCATCAGGTTGAAAAATTTCAAAGCCCAAGTATACAATATAACAATTCAAACATGAAGTGAATGCAATAACAGCAAATACCACAATATCAAGTTCAAGTCAGAGCAACAACAGAAGCACAATGACAATTTGGAGTATGATATGCAAAACTCTAGTGCAAAGTGCAGACTTGATAAACAAATATACAAGTGAAGATAACAAGTGCACCAACATTTACAACATACAAACAAGCACACGAGCTAATGAAGACTGTATCATGATACAAGACCAGAAAACTGCAAAAGTCAACCAAGCTACTAATGAATGGAACTCGAGCTCCAGACCACATACAAGTCCAGAACTCAATGACTGAAACAACTCAACAAGGCATAGCAACTTCACAGCCCAATGAACAAGACACAACAAAGTGCTCAATGCAAGTGCAGACCACCAAGGCAAACTGAAGTACACAAATGCAACAGTGAAACAAGACACGGTACTGAATCAAGTGCACCATAAAAATGCAATGCATGAAAGCTTGAACAAGTCCAAATACAACCCAAAGTGCAACAAGAATGTTGCAGTGATACAATGCAAGTTCATATGTACAGCAAGCTACAAGTGATGCAGAATCAAGGTGAACAAACAACAGATACATGAATAATGTAAGCATGTTCTAAGTCGAAGATTTTAGTGCAGAGTTGTGGATTGGTATACACGAAATCAAGTGTGTAAATTGGAAATTCAAAAATCAAAAACGTATCTTTGAAAAAGTCACAAAAAAAAAGGAAAGTTTTTTTTCTGCCGTATCGATCAAGTTGAAAAGATATCAGGAAAGCCGTGCGCATCAGGCAATCATAATTTAGGAAAGTATCAAAGTGATTAAGGTCTCGGAATCCATATAAATACCAAACCGAAAATCATCATCAGGGGGCAGAAAATTCAATCAAATCTAAATATAAACCCAAACGTCATCATCGGCAATTGGTACCAAGTCGAAGTATTAAAATCCAAATTCATTATCGGCATCGAGTGCGCAACAAGAACAAATGATAATTCAAGCAAATTAAACCATCAAAGAGATTACATACCGCAATCTGTCGAAATCGATCAAAGGAGCAGCTGCGAACGAGCGAAGCAACGCAAATCAGAATCGAACATTAGAGAGCCACGAACAAGAAAACAAAGCCCTAATTTTCGCAAGGGAACAAAAGCCCTAATTCAGTTGAAAGGAGGAATCGGCCGACATTATTTTCACAAGCCAGAGAAAAGGATCGGGTTAAAGAATAAAAGGGCCGGGCCTTGTTTTATAAAAGGGGTTTTATTTTGAGGGCTTTAGTTTATAGGGTTTAATTTTTTATTTGAGCAAAAATTATAAATTCAAGTTTGTATTTTAATTTTAGCTCTTGCTTTTATTTTTGAAGTCAGTTTTTCTTTTCGAGTCAAAGTATTGGTAAATCACCACCTAGGTTGTAGGTAGTGTCAGATTGTCTAGTTAGAATTAGTTTAGTGAGCAGGGTGTGCGAGTTTGCAAAACTCTATAGGCGGGAGCAAGGGTTTGCGAGTTTGCAAAACTCTATAGGCGGGAGCAGGGGGTGCGAGTCTATTAGAGTGTTTGTAAGCGGAAGCAGGGTTTGCGAGTCTGTTAGAGTGTTTGTAAGCGGGATACTATTTAATTCTAATAGAAATCTGAGAATGCAGCAGTAGGCAGGGGTTGCCGAAGCTGGGTAAATTTTGTGTGTGATTTACTTTTCAGCATATTTATTTCTGCAGTTTGTTTCTGTGTTTAAATAAAGAAAATTTGCTATAACCCTATTCACCCCCCCTCTAGGGTTAATTTAGATCCTACAAGTGGTATCAGAGCACGGTATTTTTCTTTAACTCTAGAGTCATGAATTCATCAAACAATGCTTTTTCTGAGGGGCAATCTATTGTTAGGCCACCCACGTTTAACGGGAATGATTATGCTAATTGGAAAGTTAGGATGGGTATTTATCTGAGTTATGTTGATTATGATGTTTGGGACATTATTGAAACTGGCTATAAATCTCCCACTATAACTGTTGGTGATACTGAGATTCCTAAACCTAAGGATAGATGGGATGCTAACAATAAGAGATTAAAAACTACAAATGCTAAAGCCATGAATGCTTTGATCTGTGCTCTTGATAAGAATGAATTTAATAGAATTTCTCATTGTAAAACTGCACAGGAAATTTGGCATACCTTGGAGGTGACACATGAAGAAACTTCTCAAGTCAAGGAGTCTCGTCTAGCCTTATTTAGCAATGAATACGAGAACTTTGTGATGGACAAAGGCGAGAGCATAAAGGACATGTTTGGACGCTTTTCAACTTTGGTGTACAACGCTAGAGAGCTTGGGAAGGTATTCACTGAGGTAGAGCTTGTGAGGAAGGTGCTATGAGTTTTACCGATGAACTTTGAGGCAAAAGTCACGGCAATACAAGAATCGAAAGATATGAGTAAACTAAGCATGGAGGAGTTGATTGGCAACCTGATGACATATGAGCTTGAACTAAAAGCAAAGGAGGAACGCAACAACTTCGAACCAAAGAAGAAGACGATTGCCTTAAAGAGCAAAGAAGAGAGCGATGAAGAAGAAGAAGATCCAATTGAAGAGCTTGCAATGGCTGTCAATAATCTTAGAAAATGGTCAAGATTCAAGCCACGCAAGAAGAAAACAAGTGGTCATAGGCCAAAAGATTCTGACAAATCCAATAATGAACTGACGTGCTTTAACTGCAACAAGCCTGGCCACTTCAAAGAACAATGCCCACTTCTCAAAAACAACAGAGGAAAGAAAAATAAAAAGAAGGCCTTTGCAGCGACTTGGGATGATGAAGAAGGAGAGGAAGATTCGAATAGTAGCTCAGAGGAGGCTAACTTGTGTCTCATGGCAAAAACAGATTCAGAAGCAAGTTCAGAAGAATCTAGTGAGGCATGTGACTATTCTTATAAAGAACTTGTTTTTATGTGTCTTGATCTTACTAAAGAAGTTGATGCTCTTGAATCTAAAATTGAAAAACTGAAATCTGATAGGAGAGAACTTGCTCGTGAAAATTTTAGGTTAGAAACTGAACTTGAAAATATTCAAAACCTAGAATGTAAAAGATGTAAAATTTTAGATTTAGAATTATCAAGACTTAAGAATAGCTCTGTGAATCTTGAAAAAGAAAACTTGAGTCTTAAGGAAATCATTGACACTAGGAAAAAGGATTTTATAAATAGATGCACCTCACTTGTCACTGAAAACACAACACTAAAAACCAAAGTCCAAAATCTTGAGAAATCTCTGAATAACTTTTCAAGAGGCGAAAAATCTTTCAACATGCTATTGGGAAATCAAAGTTTTGCTAACAACAGAAAAGGACTAGGCTTTGGGAAAACACATATTGAGGATAATGCAAAAGGTAAGAGTGTCTTTGATAGATCTGAAATAATTGGGCGTCGTGTTGAAAATTGTAGACATAGGAACAAGAACACAAATTTATACAAGTTTGGCTTCCTAAGAATTCTACAAACAAATTTCATGTCTATTGGAACAAGAATGAAATTACAAAACAAGTTTGGGTTCCAAAGGGTGTGTTTATTCACAATGCTTCAGCCACTAACAATCATGGACCTATAAAAACAAATAGGTCACAAAAATCTTTCATCGTGTAGGTATGGTGGCGGGCTAAGGAACAACAACAGTGTTCTCTGAATTTTTGGCTGTTCCAGAAACACAACGGGCGACAAAGCAAAGTTCCTTAGCCTATTATAAAGGTGACAGGATCACAATGGTTAAACAACGAAAAATATCGTAAAGGTAAAACAGGTAATGGTATATTTATTTGAACGATATATTAAATGTGATGATCCGCACCATAGTCTGAATTAAAATCAGCCAATATTGAGATGGTGAAGAGATGATTATTTTAATTCTGACTTGTTCAGCATGGTTGGCCAATTATATTTATGCCAAAAACACTATTCTTTGATTTACTTCATATATATTAGTTTGGATATAGTGTTTTGTTGAATAATAATATTTTTGGTTATAATATGGCTAACTCTCTATTCATGGTTTTCTGATTATTTACAAGGCTTCAATTCAAATTCAAAGAATGTCATTTAAATTGTTGTTAAAATTGAGTTTGAAATTTTTGATGCACTCTTCATGGTCTGGTCTATCAAATTTAATTAGTGATGTTTTTGAGTGAACAAGAAATTCAGATGCAGATTACACTGGTAATCTAGTTGATAGAAAAATTACTAGTTGAACGTGATTTATGGTGAGACATTTAGTAACTGCATCGTTTTTCAAAGAAAATATCTGCATATTTTTCATTTCAAATAATTTTCAAATAGCAGAAATTATTTTCTCATATAACCCCTCAAGAAAATCATTTTTTTGACCATATTTTCAGATTAGTCATTTTTATTTGATTTTAAATGACAAATTTTGACTAATCCGACTCCCTACTAATTATCAAAAAGATAAATGGTGATTGAAAAGATGATAAGTGTTGATATTTAACATACATTACTCAAGAAAATATATTTGAAAAATTTCTTCAGGAATTCAAACAAGAGTTATAAAACTTTTTGTTGGGTAAAGATTTTATGACCATTTCTATATCTATCATATTTCTATCGACCATTGTTTATCAAATCTTAAATATAGTTTGTGGATATGTGGTACTATAATCAGGAATCATTTGTTTTTCATGTCACATTTTTTTTGTAAAAATAAATAAATATCCAAAGTATTCACTCTCATTTAAAAGTCCTCACGGTAATGCATGGGTGAATTACTTGGATTTTTGATTATGTGCTTCCATGCTCATTTAAAAGTCCTTACGGTTATGCATGTATGGAACGCACATCAAAATTAATTGATTAAATAGACAAGTTGATTCTAATCCCATTTAAAAGTCCTCACGGTCATGCGTGGTTAGAAGATACTTGATTTCATTTTTTAAAATTAAATTGGAATACTACTAATCTCATTTAAAAGTCCTAACGGTTATGCATGATTAGTAGATATTCAAATTTCTGATATAAATGTACCACAAGTTGATACAATTGTATGATTTTATATTAGAACATCATTTTCATTCTTTCTAAAAGTGGAATATGCGCCTAACAAGGGTAGTTATGATTTTTGTTTGATTTTTATTGAAGTTTAATATTTATATTCAATTTGAGTTTAATGTTGGATTAATATTGATCACTTTATTTCTATTTTCTCTAACACTATTACTCTTTTGCTGATAACAAAATGGGGAGAGAAAAGTTAAGATTTTGTCAAATAGAATCAAGCAAAGGTCAAATAATTTTCCATTTGCATCTAGGCTCATTTATGTATTTCTATTTGTATGCATATACGTAGGGGGAGCATCATGTAGAGAGGAAGCATTTAAATAGGGGGAGCAATTAGAGTATATCATTGGTCAAATACATTTAACACAGTCAAAACCTTAAATATATGTTTGTTATCATCCAAAAGGGGAGATTGTGGAATATGCGAGTATATGATTTTTGTTTGATGATAATAAACATATATATACATTCATTTAAATGTATTTGTTAATGTACTATTCTATTTTTCATAAATTAAATAAATATTTGTTGAATAAAATAAATTACACAGAATTTGAATGGAATTTGAATTCAAACAGAAATTTTATTCAAACAAATATTTATTACAATATTGAATAGTACAAATCCAAGCTCTCACTATACATATACATTTTTGAATACATCACAATTATCTTTACATTAATAACCTTACTACATATCACTCACACTCGTAGTTTTATCTTCAACTTTAGTCTAGTTTGAATCCAGCATATGAGCAATCTGCAAAAATATTCACTAACGCAGTAAAATTGAAAAAGAAATATTTTTGCAATATAAAATGAAATATGATTTTTGAAAATATTATTTGCCTCAGTTATTTGGATTGTTCGTTATCATCCACATTTGAATTCATCATACACAAACAATGTGACATGCACAGTGTATCACTGTACATGCCACAAGGCCGTGCACATCAATATACACTTGATAATGCTACAGGGACAGGTGAGCACAGGTCAAACCTAAGTGAAAAACCGGGTTTACGTGCAATATACCCAAAATCACGACACGAGCACAAGGTCAAACCCGAGTTTTTGAAACTGGATTCAACGCAAGTGAAATTTCAAAAATCAACATGAATGGATGCATAGACTCAAGCGAATACAAGATATCATAAGTCAGACCAACAGCAACATGGACTGCAGCAATCAAGTAAATGCAGAGAACAGTGCAATCATGAAGTATTCAAGCTCGACTAACAGGTTCAACCTCTTCATTAAACAACTCCAGACCAACAGCTACATGAAACAAACCCAAATGAAGATCAACTAATCAACAGTGCACAAGAAAACCAGTTCAGCAATCATGCACAGATGCATTCAAGAAACAACAACATGTCCAGTTACAACAAAGACCAAGTGCACGACTAAACTAACATGAATGCAACAGAAAACAACAAAGCATCAAAGCACATGTATGAAGACCGGTGCCAACAATGACCAGACAACAAGTAAAGTGCATCAAGTATGCTCAAGTCCAAATGCATCAGGTTGAAAATTTTCAATGCCCAAGTATACAATATAACAATGCAAACATGAAGTGAATGCAATAACAGCAAATACCAAAATATCAAGTTCAAGTCAGAGCAACAACAGAAGCACAATGACAATTTGGAGTATGATATGCAAAATTCTAGTGCAATGTGCAGACTTGATGAACAAATATACAAGTGAAGATAACAAGTGCACCAACATTTACAACATACAAACAAGCACACGAGCTAATGAAGACTGTATCATGATACAAGACCAGAAAACTGCAAAAGTCAACCAAGCTACTAATGAATGGAACTCGAGCTCCAGACCACATACAAGTCCAGAACTCAATGACTGAAACAACTCAACAAGGCATAGCAACTTCACAGCCCAATGAACAAGACACAACAAAGTGCTCAATGCAAGTGCAGACCACCAAGGCAAACTGAAGTACACAAATGCAACAGTGAAACAAGACAAGGTACTGAATCAAGTGCACCAGAAAAATGCAATGCATGAAAGCTTGAACAAGTCCAAATACAACCCAAAGTGCAACAAGAATGTTGCAGTGATACAATGCAAGTTCATATGTACAGCAAGCTACAAGTGATGCAGAATCAAGGTGAACAAACAGCAGATACATGAATAATGTAAGCATGTTCGAAGTCGAAGATTTTAGTGTAGAGTTGTGGATTGGTATACACGAAATCAAGTGTGTGTAAATTGGAAATTCAAAAATAAAAAACGTATCTTTGAAAAAGTCACAAAAAAAAGAGGAAAGTTTTTTTTTTTGCCGTATCGATCAAGTTGAAAAGATATCAGGAAAGCCGTGCGCATCAGGCAATCATAATTTAGGAAAGTATCGAAGTGATTAAGGTCTCGGAATTCATATAAATACCAAACCGAAAATCATCATCGGGGGCAGAAAATTCAATCAAATCTAAATATAAACCCAAACGTCATCATCGGCAATTGGTACCAAGTCGAAGTATTAAAATCCAAATTCATCACCGGCATCGAGTGCGCAACAAGAACAAATGATAATTCAACCAAATTAAACCAACAAAGAGATTACATACCGCAATCTGTCGAAATCGATCAAAGGAGCAGCTGCGAACGAGCGAAGCAACGCAAATTAGAATCAATCATCAGAGAGTCGCGAACAAGAAAACGAAGCCCTAATTTTCGCAAGGGAACAAAAGCCCTAATTCAGTTGAAAGGAGGAATCAGCCGACATTATTTTCACAAGCCAGAGAAAAGGATCGGGTTAAAGAATAAAAGGGACGGGCCTTGTTTTATAAAAGGGGTTTTGTACTTTAATTTTTGCTCTTGTTTTTATTTTGAAGTCAGTTTTTCTTTTCGAGTCAAAGTATTGGTAAATCACCACCTAGGTTGTAGGTAGCGTCAGATTGTCTAATTAGAATTAGTTCAGTGAGCAGGGTGTGCGAGTTTGCAAAACTCTATACGCGGGAGCAAGGATTTGCGAGTTTGCAAAACTCTATAGGCGAAAGCAGGGGGTGCGAGTCTATTAGAGTGTTTGTAAGCGAGAGAAGGGTTTGCGAGTCTGTTAGAGTGTTTGTAAGCGGGATAGTATTTAATTCTAATAGAAATCTGCGAATGCAGCAGTAGGCAGGGGTTGCCGAAGCTGGGTAAATTTTGTGTGTGATTTACTTTTCAGCATATTTATTTCTGCAGTTTGTTTCTGTGTTGAAATAAAGAAAATTTGCTATAACTCTATTCACCCCCCCTCTAGGTTAATCTAGATCCTACAAGTGGTATCAGAGCACGGTATTTTTCTTTAACTCTAGAGTCATGAATTCATCAAACAATGCTTTTTCTGAGGGGCAATCTATTGTTAGGCCACCCATGTTTAATGGGAATGATTATGCTTATTGGAAAGTTAGGATGGGTATTTATCTGATTATGTTTAACGTCAAGCTAATGAGAGTTTCATACCTAGGAGAAGGAGTCGGAATCTAGTGAGATACTCGAATTAGAAGTGGAAATCTATCCAGGCTTGCTGTTGAAGGCAGTCGAGAGGTAACCAATAGGACTCGGGGATTGAAGGAGAGGTTGAGATGTTAACAAGGGTTTAGGAAAAGATGAGTTCATGAGGGTATTAGAGTGGAGGTGAAAGTAAAAAGGGGAAAGAAGAGAAGTGTTGAGTTATATAGGAATGAGGGAAGACGAATAGACAGTGACCGGTAGAATCGGTCAAGGCACCTCCCTTGTTCGGCATCAGTGTCGTTCGTCATCAATGTCGTTTGGCATCAATGTCGTTCGGCATCAATATATTGCTCGGCATTTAATGCCTTATTCGGCATTCAGGGGATCACTATAGAGAGGACAGAATAAGGGATTAAAGAGAAACATGGAGTACTCATGGATCAAAGTGCATCATGTTCGTCCATGTGATACACTTTGAGGGGTAAGTGTTACCTGGTTGTTTGACCATGTAACAAGAGGCTCGGTCTAGATACATCGTTCGGCAAAGACATCGTTCGGCACACCCCCCCTCGCTCGGCATGACGTCTCCCTCGGCATCGAGGGGTCGCTCGACATAGAGCCTCGCTCGGCATAAAGGCTCATTCGACATAGAGCCTCGCTCGGCATAGAGCCTCGTTCGTCATGAAGCCTCGTTCGGCATGAAGCCTCGTTCGGCATGAAGCATCGTTCGACATGAAGCCTCGTTCGGCATGAAGCCTCGCTCAACATGAAGCTTCGGTATGAAGCCTCGCTCGACATGAAGCCTTGCTCGGCATGAAGTCTTGCATCATGTTCGTTCACATTATACACTTTGGGGGGAAAGTGTTACTCGGTTGTTTGACCATGTAACAAGAGGCTCGGCCTAGATACATCATTTGGCACACCTCCCCTTGCTCGGCATTACGTCTCCCTCGGCATCGAGGGGTCGCTCGGCATAGAGCCCCGATCGGCATAGAGCCTCGCTCGGCATGAAGCCTCGCTCGGCATGACGTCTCCCTCGGCATCAAGGGGTCGTTCGGCATAGAGCCTCGATCGGCATAAAGCCTCGTTCGGCATAGAGCCTCGTTCGGCATGAAGCGTCGCTCGGCACGAGACCTCACTCGGCATAAGTGAATCGTTGGCATCTCCCCTCGACCGGCATCAAGTCCCGGTCGGCACAGGTCTCGTTCGGCCTACACTCTTCACTCAGCGCACTACCTCGTTCGGCATACAGGTACCGTTCGGCATGCCTTCCTCGATCGGCATATGAATGCCGTTCGGGCTCAATATGTGGTTCGACAATTGCCGTCCGGCATTTATGGCTTGGTGCGTAGAAATGAACACGGGCCGAGGTGCCTGGTTCCTAGGCCCATGAGGAAAGTCCGACCCATCTTCGTCTATAAATAAAAGGGCATGGGAACAGTGAAAGAGACCTTTTTTGAGAACACTAGGAAGATTCTGCTGCATTCAATACTTATTCTATTTTACTTAGCACTTGTATTCAAGTCGATATAGTACAGATTGTATCTGTATTGAATAATTTGTGAAAGCAATAAAGATCAAAAACTCAAAGTGGATGTAGACAGTTATGCTGAACCACTACAAATACAGTGTTCTTGTTTTTGCATTTAATTTAGCATTCAATTCTCTGTTTTAATTTACTTTCTTCATTAATCTCTCTACACAATCTTTCTCAATGGTGTTAGTGACCAATTCTGGTTCTAACAATTGCCTATTTTATAAATTTGGTAGATTTTAAAGTGTAATTAATTGCACATTTTAGAGATTTTCTGTATTTGGTATAATGATTAGTTGTTTCTTTTATTGCATTAGAGAAGGCAATAAATCATCTACATGGAAAAGATTTATGGCAATTATTCAATAGCTTCTTAGAGAAAATATTTTGTTAAGTCTATTATAAATAGACATGTCTGAGTTCATGAGATGTGTGGGAAAAGTATATTTTGTTGGTTGTTCGGAATTGAGATTTCTTCTCAATTTTAGGCCTCTTTTATATTTTCTTGGTTGAACCAATATTTTTTTTTTTTTGGGAGTCATTTTTGTTTGCTTTCTTCACCATTTTTTCTTCTAAATCTAATTATGTAATGATCCTAGAAAATTCTTAATAGATCTACTAACAATTAGGTTTCAAATGGTTTGAGCTTGAAACAACCTACTATCTATCGATAGGCGAGAACAGACTAATATTGGCTGCTTTGCCCATCTACTCTAATGTTTGTTCCCTTGTTACCATTTCCTGCAACTCTTTCTCTAGTAAATAAAGGACCAATTTTCAAAAAGAAGATGGTAAGAGCAAAGAGAGTAAATGTCCATCAAGAGGTAGTGTATAATACCAATCCTAAGGAACATGTGACACTCCACTTCAATGTGGACAACATTGAAGTAGAACAAACTTGTATGCTCGTAGCAACGAGAAATGAAACTGTGACAATTATGAAAATACAAAAATAGCTCAAGATAATGCATGAACTAATTGAGATGCTCATCGCACAAAAATCTTCAAGAACAAAGGCGAAAAAAGATATATGGAAGAAGTAGAATCCCCGTACGGTTAATAATGTTTCTCTTTTAAAGAAGAGAAATCTAGGAAAATGCACCTTGAAACCAAAGGAAAAAGTGGCAGCTGCGCTATTAAGCAAACTTGAACTCCTCAAAAGTCATATCGCAACCAGGAGAAATGTATTGAGATAAATGAGCAATCAACTCAAAAAATAACTTAGGAATCATTAAATCTTAATAGAATTCTGAGAGAAAAAATGCAAGCTCTCTCTTCGACAGAAAATATAAGCCAAGTAGGTATAACTATAAGGATAAAGGGAGTTACTTTAAGGGATTTAGCTTTTAAGATGGCGAAGGGCATGGTAGACCTAAAAAGGAAGAGAACCATGGATCCAAAGGTCAACATCAACTTTAGTGAAGCTCCATTTATGGAGGAAATAATGGAAGTTCCATTGCCTTCACAAGATAAGTTTCTTTTTATAATGTATGTTGAGTCCACTGACCCCGATGATCATCTTTTGGCCTTAAAACGCTAAATGAATAGTTATAATGTGCTTGGAGATGTCAAATGTAGGTTCTTTCCAACAACCTTTTTGGGGGTTATGAGTAAATGGTATTGACGAGGCTACGAGAAGACAATTTCTCATGCAAGCAGTTTTCTCATGAGCTTCTACTCATTTTCGTACTTCAAAAGAACGTATAATAGACTAAAGTGTGCTGGCCAATATTGAGCAACATCCTTAGGAAGCGCTGGTAGATTATTTCGAAAGATTTAACACTGAGGCCAACATAACAGAAAACGTAAACAATAAAGAAAAGTGTACGGCTTTCAAATTTGGATCAATCTAGAATACTACATTTTGGCAGGAGTTATATGTCCGTGGTTGTAGAAATTTATAAGATTTCCATTTTCAAGTAATAAATTCATACAAATGGTTAAAATTTTCATGAAAAAGGAAAATTACAACAGAAAGGGAGAGAGGGTGATAGGATAGGGTTTTCCATCCCAAATAAAAAGGGAAAATAGGATGATCTATAGGCGAATTATATCTCTTTACCCAACTCATTTCATATGTCTATGTCATCACCAAGGAAGAAATATAATACCCTACACCATTGTAAGCTAGGACCAATCCAGAGCCAAACAATAGTGGAAATTTCTATGCCTATGATAAAGCTACTAGGCACAAAAGTGATAATTGTCATGCTCTAAATGGGATATTTCATAACATGATCAGAAGAGGGGCATTGAAATAATTTGTAATGGGGACTAGAAAATTCCACGACCGAATGGAAATGAAAATCCACTAGCAAATAAGGTTGTCAATGGATACACGAAAAATTCAAAATCCGTTCGCATCTATATCCTAAGAAGGATAAATAATGATATTCAAAAAAATAGATACAGATGTCGATGCGAAGGCATCCACATTCAAAAATTATCCATTTAGTTTTTTGTTAAGATTATAGTTTATTTTATGTGTATTTTAGCACAATGAAAGATATGTATTTTTTCAAGTTAATGGTTCATATTATATGTATTTAGTGTATACCGACTGCTCAAAACTATTTATTATCATCATAATTGTTGATTTTATATACTTTTATAATCAATTGGATTCCAAAAAATTATGTTAAAACAAGTTTTTTTATTTATGTTTCTTGATCTATCACTCATTTGCGGATAGGATAATTATCTGATACCCTTCTATATCTGCGTATGCGGGCATTCAAAAATAATTTTGGATGCAGATATGGCACTATGCTTATCTGAAAGTATCCATTGATAGACCATAGCAAATAATGCTAACATTTGGGAGAGGTTTCCCTAAGAGTTTCCTGCCATCGATAAATCGCGTCGATGTAATCTATGGTGGGTCATATATTATGGGAACTAGTAGAGAGGCCAGGAATAGGTATATCAAGGAGGCAAAGGAAGGAGTTTACTATGTAGGGAAAGAGCCACCAACAATAGTTATAAGAGTGTTATACCAATACCAGACTTATTGATAATTGCTAGAGATTTTTTGATAGATAAGACATCACCACAATTATCCTTTGATGATTAAAACATAAATTAGGCTATCAATGGTTTCCAAAATCTTAGTGGATACTGGGGCACTGTGAATGTAATATTCAAACATGCTTTTGATCAAACGGATATTCCTGAAGAAAAACTCGAACCAATAATTAGATTTAACAATAAAGGATCCACTCCAATGGGACAAATCAGGATATATGTTCAAATAGAGATTCCTCCATTCATAGAAACTTTTCAAATGCTTTTTGTGATCATGGATTAACTATCCTACTATAATACATTATTTGGGAGACTTACATTGAAAGCAATATATGCATTTATTTCACTGGGGCATCTAATTCTAAAGTCTCTCTTTAAAGCTAGTCGAGGAACCATAAAGGTGAGTGATTTAAAGCTAGAAAATATATTTTGCCACCTTAAAATAATTAAATAAAGAGAATGTCTCTTTTTATGATTCAATATTTAAAAAAACCTAAAGAAATTAAAAATTTAAAGCCCTTGAACATCAATCATTAAAAACTGATGTCTATAAACCAAACTTTCTAATTAGAAGCGAGAGGGTTTATGAGAAAAGGCTAATGAGCATGAAAAGAAAAGAAAATATGGTAATATGGCTAAAGAAAATTTGGAAATAAGCCAAGAGAGATAGCTAGAGGTAATTATTCCCAGTATCAACTCGAGGGACAACCAAGGAAATGTTAAATCTAATTTTTTCCGAAAGAGGTCAATATAGATTCCCACAATCTAACCAAAGCGATAAAGGTAGGAAATGAACTAGATATAGATATGAGGGAAAGGCTTATCTCTTTCCATCAATCAAGTAGAGAAGATTTACTTGAACCCATGCAGATAATATGCCACATACTTAATATAGATCCAAGCTTTAATGGCAAAAAAGACAATTTGATAAAGCTAGATCTATTTCCCTACATGTGGAGGTTAAGAGATTGATATAGAATGGGTTTATTCGAGAAGTCTATTGCCCCAAGTGGTTAGCAAACCCAATACTGTTGAAGAGCCCAATGTAAAATAGTGGACATGTGTCAATTATACAAAATTGAATAAGGATTGCCCAAAGGATGTTATCCTCTCTCAACGATTGATTAGTTGGTAGACATAACTTGTTTGCATAAGCTATTGTCTTTCATCGATGTATATTCAAGATATAACCAAATCGAAATGTTTAAACCCTACGAGGAGCATATTAGTTTTGTGGCTGACTGGGGAACATATTATTACAAAGTAAAGCCTTTTGGGCTAAAAAATGCAAGGGATACTTACCAACGACTGGTTAATAGAATGATTAAAAACCAAATTGGGAAAAGCATGGAAGTCTATGTAGATGATATATTGGTTAAGTCAAAGGAGGAAATTGATCACACAGGGGATTTGAACCTTAGTTGAAGAAATGATTTTTTTTTTCCATATATGTGTATCTGTATGTTTGCAATTTCCATAAATGTTTAGAATTATCTCGACGATTGTCTATACACCAATAGAAAGTGACTATACTCCTATATGAGTCAAACTGCATGGTACTCAAAATACAAAAAGGGGCTTTCTTTCAGATATAATAATTATTGGCGTCAACATGAAAATTTTATGTTGTGTATAAGAAGGACCTACTAATGGAACATGAGGAGAAACTATACATTGATACACCCACAAAGATATATATATATATATGTATATATATATATATATATGTATATATATATATATTAAGATCCAGAAACCTCCGATTTTGAATATGACAACTATATAAGCTATATTATTACTGTATACTAACCAAATTTGCAGCAGAAGATAAATCTTTAAAGGATGGATTCAAAAATATGCGAAGATAGATTAGATGTTTTATTATTTCTGAGTCTAGTTAGAAATATGTTAAAATCTCTCTAAAGTGGTATGTTGCAAAACTAAATTGACACGTATCTTAGAAGTATGCACATGCACAAGATACAAATTTCAGCTGGCTGACTATAACTATTCAGCCGGATGAATACTGGGTAAACTAAAATTTACCACAATATTCAGCCGGCTGAATCCACTGAGTCAACCGGCTGAATGTATTGTCTTTTGCACTATTTATTTTCGGGTTTGAATCAGACGGCTGAATCTTCTATAGTCGGCCTGCTAAATTCATATAACGACTAGTTTTTAATGAAGAGATGCGTCTCTTCAATGAAGAGAAACATCTCAACTTCAAGGGTTGTTTTCGTTTCTTTTCAGAACTACTGTTCATGAAAGAAAACAACTCTTGATTTATTATAAATATAACCAAGGATCAAATTCTTTTCAACAACAATCATTACAATTCTTTCTCTCCTATTTTGATTCTACTCTCTATAGTCTTTGCTTTCTAAAACGTTCATACAAGCATTCTATTGAGAATTCTATTTAAATCTTCCATTCTCTTCACGTACAAACACTACATACCACAAAGGAGAAGATTTTAGGAAGGGTGTACTATATCAACTAATCAATGTTATTCAAGAACACATCAAGTCAAGAAACTAAATACTTTGTATTGGAAGTCATGTTTGGATGTTCGGGCAAGTGTATTGAAATCCTGTTCGGTTCCTGAGGTGCCTATTCCTCCGGGTGAAGCAAAGGTGTTAGTAAATCCAGAAGGAGTCTAGGATTGGACGTAGAACGGAAAGTTCGAATCAGTATAAAAATATCTAGTATCGTTTACTTACCGCTTTACATTTCTTTTATTTATCAACTATTTTCCGGTGCTATATCACACAAGTTATTAAATTAGTATATTTATCCATATAACCGATCCACACAAACTTTCATTTGGTACCAGAGCACGGTCATCACATAACCATAATAAAGTTATCTGATATTTGTTAATATGGATAACAATAGCCACTCTAATTTCACTGAAGGACAATCCACTGCACGACCATCACCATTTAATGGTCTAAACTATGCTTACTGGTCAACTAGGATGAGAATTTATATACACTCAAATAGGTTTGATGCATGGAATATTATTCAACAAGAATATCATGTTCCCACTAATGATTTTGTAGAATGGTCTAACACTCAAAAATTAGATGCTTCTGCAAATGTGAAAGCAATGAACATGTTATTTTGTGCACTAGATAAGAATGAATTCAATAGAGTTAGTATGTATACTACTGGATATGAAATATGGTGCACACTTAAAGTTACACGTGAAGGTACTAACAAAGTTAAACAGAGTAAGATATCTATGCTTAAGAATCAATTTTAAAACTTTAGAATGAAGCAAGATGAGACCATAAATGATATGTACTCTAGATTTCAAGACATATATCATTCACTTTTGGCACTAGGAGAAAAATATTCAAATTTTGATATTTTTTCAAAAATACACAACTCTCTCATGGGTCAATGGAAAAGAAAAGTCTTAGCTATCGAAGAAGCCAACGATCTTTCTACCATAAAACCAGAGGAGTTGATAGAAAATCTAATATCATATGAAGTAAATTTGTAGGCAAGAAAAGTACAGGCACAAGACCGTAAAACAATAGCATTTCAAGCTGAGAAAGAAGAATCAGACGATGAAGATGTTGACGATATGACATTCATAGCCAAAAATTTCAGAAAATTCCTAAAATTCAAAAAGAAGAAATTTTTTTGGAAGCAATAAAGGTCAAAACAACTTTCCTTCAAACTCATCTTTGAAATGCTACGAGTGCAATCAATCAAGTCATATCAAAAAAAGAACTGTCCAGAACTCAAGAAAAACAAAAACGAGAAACAGTTCAAAAAGAAAAGGCAAGCTTTTTTAGTTACTTGGGACGATTCCGAGTCTTCGTCGTCTGATAGTGATAAGAACACCGAACAAGCTATTGTGTGCTTCATGGCATCTAAAAATGATGTAAGTGAATTCTCTTTTGATGATTTAATAGAAGTAAACTCTGAATTGTTAAAAACAATTAAGAATCAGAAACGATCAAATAAAGATACATTAGCAAAATTAAATTGGGGTGAACTAGAAGTAGATATTTTACGAGATGAGAAGAAAATTCTTGAAGAAGAATTAGTAAAAATTCAAGAATCAGAAAGAAATTTATCTTCTCAACTCATAATAATTGAAAAAGAATAAGAATCGTTGAAAAACAAGAATGATTTAGTAGCTATGGAAAATAATGATTTGAAAAGCAATAATAAAATCTTAGAATTAGATATAGAGAGTCTAAAGAACAAATTACAAAGTATTACAAAGAATATTTCAAATTTTAACAAGGAAGAGAGAATCTCTCTAAAATTATTGGAAATTCCCAACATACTTCAAGTAAGAGAGGTCTGGATTACGGCAAAGCTAGTAGTTCTGGAAAATCATACGATTTGTTATATGATAGGTTTAAAAAGAATACTGCAAAAAAAACTATAGTTAACACTACTAATCGGAAACCTATCAAAATACGGGTACCAAAAACCAACAATAGTCTCATAAGAAGTAAGTATCTAGAGTCATTTATTTTCGGTATTCATAAGAATATTAATTATACTTTTAAAGGAAACTCTGAACCCTCTTGGGTTTGACTTCCTCAGACCTAACTCTTATGACCCTAACGGAGGAAGTGGGTACCAACGTCAATTTAATATTTTTTGCAGGTACCAAATAACAAAAGAGAAGTGGATACTGGACAGTGGTTGCTCAAAACACATGGCAGGAAATAAAGAAATGCTGGCAAATATTATCTACTCAAATGGTGGTTCTGTCACTTTTGGAGATAACTCCAAAGGATATGTCATCGGCAAAGGCGATGTGAGTAATGACGGTACATCTAACTTACATCTTATTACAAATGTTTTATTAGTTAAAAACTTAAAACACAATCTGCTTAGTATAAGTCAACTTTGCGATAAGGGATTTAGTATATCTTTTTAAGAAAATAACTGCAATATTTCCGATCAAAACAAAAATCTTATATTTGAAGGAATTAGAGAATGTGGTTTATATGTTTTAAATATGAAAATTAATCACAACACTGATATGTGTCTAATAGCTAAAGAAAATGATCCTTGCTTATGGCACAAAAGATTCTGTCACAAAAATTTCAAAGCTATAAGTAAACCATCTAGAAACAACTTAGTAAAAAGATTACCGAAAATGAACTTTAAAGTTAAAAACATTTGTGATGCTTTTCAACTAGGAAAGTTAACAAAAGTATCTTTTAAATCAAAGAAAATCATTTCAACATTAGAACCACTTGAGCTATTACATCCAGACTTATTTGGACTAACTCAAGTTCAGTCTATAAATCATAATAAATATGTTTTTATAATTGTTGATGATTTTTCAAGATTCACTTGGACATTTTTTATAAAACATAAAAATTAAAAATTTGAAGACTTTAAGAATTTTGCTAAAAGAATTCAAAATGCTAAAGATTTAAAAATTAAAAATATTAGAAGCGATCATGGAGGATAATTCAAAAACAAATTATTTGAAAAATTTTGTAACAAGAAAGGAACTGTTTATAAATTTTCATTTCCAAGAACTCCACAACAGAATGGAGTTGTAGAAAGAAAAAATAGTACACTTCAAGAATGTGCCAGAACAATTTTGGACAGAAGCAGTAGCAACGGCCTGTTACATTTTGAATCGTGTCTCCATTCGTCCTCTAACAAAACATACGAACTGTTTAATGGAAGAAAACCAAACATATCATATTTAAAAATATTTGGATCAAAATGTTTTATCTTAAATGCTAAAGATCAACTTGGAAATTTGATTCAAAATCAGATGAAGGAATTTTTATAGGATATTCAGATCGTAGTAAAGCATATAGAGTTTATAATTTGAGAACTAAAACCATTGAAGAAACGCTTCATGTTTCGTTCGATGAAAATTTTAAAACTAATAAATACGATGATGATGTAAGTAATACTGAACATAATTCTGAAAATAAAACTATGGAAAATGATACTTCAAAAAATCATCTAGAAAATGTTTTGAAATCTCCACCAAGAATTTTAAGAGATCATCCAATTCAAAATATAATTGGTGAAGTTAACGAAAATGTAAAAACACGACATCAACTAAATCAAATAGGTCGTATAGCTTTTATTTCCACTATAGAACCTAAAAATGCTAAAGAAGCTTCAACAGATGATTATTGGATTTTAGCAATGCTGGAAAAACTAAATCAATTTGAATGAAATGATGTATGGGATTTAGTTCCTAGACCAGAAAATCAAACCGTCATCGGCACTAAATGGGTTTTCAAAAATAAAGCTGATGAACTAGGAAATATTACTAGAAATAAAGCTAGATTATTAGCTCAAGGATATAATCAAGAAGAAGGAATTGATTATGAAGAAACATTTGCTTCCGTCGCTAGACTAGAAGCAATATGTATCTTATTATCCTTCGTTTGCTTTCATGACTTTAAACTATATCAAATGGATGTCAAAAGTGTGTTTTTAAATAGTTTTATTAAAGAAAATGTTTATGTAGAACAACCTCCTTTGTTTGCTCATGTAAAATTTCTAGATCACGTATACAAATTAAAGAAAGCATTATACTGATTAAAACAAGCACTACGTGTTTGGTATGATCGACTTAAAAGTTTTCTTTTAAATTCTGAATTTGCAATTGCAAAAGTAGATCAAACTCTTTTTATAAAACACAAGATAAAATGGATATTTTTGTAATGCAAATATATGTTGACGGCATTATTTTCGGTTCTACAAATGAAAAACTTTGTCAAGAATTTTCGAACATTATGACTAAAGAATTTGAAATATAACACATGGGAGAACTTTCATATTTTCTCGGACTTCAAATTAAACAAGTCAAAAAGGGAATATTTATTAATCAAGAAAAATATTGTAATAATTTAATAAAATGTTTTGGTATGGAAAGCACTTTTGCAAATCTACTCGTATGAGTACTACAATTCATCTCGATCAAGATGAAAATGGCAAAATGTTGACCAAAAACTATATCGAAATATGATAGGTTCTTTACTTTATTTAACTACTAGTCGTCCCGTTATAATGATGAGTGTTTGCTTGTGTTCTCAATTTCAAGCAAATCCTAAAGAATCACATTTGCAAGCAGTTAAACAAATTTTGCATTACTTAAGCAGTACCAAAGACTTCGTACTTTTCTATCCAAAAGAATGTTCTTTCGAATTAGTACCATATAGTGATGCTGATTATGGAGGATGTCGAACAGATAGAAAAAGTACGAGTGGAACTTGTCATTTCATTGGACAATCTTTAGTATCCTGGTTTAATAAAAAGCAAAATTGTGTTCCACTTTCGATATGTGAAGCAGAATATATATCTGCTGCTTTAGCATGTGCTAAAGTCATCTATATGTAGCAAACACTTCAGGATTTTGGAATAAATTTACCAAACTCAACAATATATTGTGACAACACTAGTGCTATTAAAAATTTCTTTAGAATTTGTTTCATCAGAAAATCAAGTTGCCGATATTTTTACAAAAACGTTTATCAAGTTAAGAAGAGAACTAGGAATTTTATCACTAAAAGATTTATAAATTTATAAGAATTTCTAGTCAAAATAATTTTATTTTTTTTAAAAAGAAAAAAATTGGAACTACTAGCACTCGAACTTGGGATTACATAAGAAGATGTATAATGTCATTTCCATATTGCTATTTAGTAATTCTTATCTACATTATACTTGCAATTAGTATCAACCAGAAATTATTAAAAGTTATATATAAAACATCTAAAAATAGTAAAGGTCTACAATTGTTAAAACTTTAATTTTAATAGGTCTTCCTTGAGTTTTGCCTCATCATGATATCATCTCATTTCAAGAATGGGTTGAAAACCATAATCAAGGTATTCCTCAACCCCGAAGCACGGAAATTGCATCCTCTTCTCATCAACCCGAAGAAGAAGAAGAGGAGGAAAGCAACGATGACATTCATGAGATCGACCCCGATTCCAACCCTAAGAATGCACTAAAAACAATAGCTAAAAATCAAGTAAAGCTTAATCAACGAATAGAAAAGTTCGAAAAATCCTAAAAAATAAGAAATTTGACTCTATAAAGGATTTCGTGAACAAAATATGGAAAAAGGTATCTTGTTCTTCGTCAACCTCTACCGGAGTGGTTGAAGATTTTACTACCCTTGAATGGGATACTAGGATGAAGAATAAAACATTTTGGTATGAATCTTATTTTATCTCTTTTTCAACTTTTTAAGTATTTCTTTCCTGACCTTTTGATTAAAATGTTTGTGATAACTTAGTTGTAGACTTCTGTGGTTTAACATTATTATGTTGTATGTGTATGTTTAATTTGTGACAATCTTTAATTTTGAAAAAAAAAGCATATGTCTATGCTTGTTATGTAATATTTTGTGATGTTTCTATGATGTTGATATATTGTTAGTTATGTGATGTTTTACTAGATAGTTTTCTACATAGATATAACTATGCTAAATTACATAACTATGGTAAAAATGTCGTTTATAAATGCTGAATATTGTGATGTGCTTAAGATATTTCTATTTGTCATATCTATGCTTACCTTCTAACGACTACTCCTTTTTGTCGATGACAAAGGGGGAGAAGGTAAATCATATCGATATGGGGAGCAAAAAAACAGCGGGAGTATATTCTGAATTATATTGCATTATACTTACATAGTTGCCATCATCAAAAAGGGGAAAAATATTAAGATCCAGAAACCTTCGATTTTGAATGTGACAACTATTTAGGCTATATTATTATTTTATACTAACCAAATTTACAGGAGAAGATAAATCTTTGAAGTACGGACTCAGAAATATGCGAAGATAGATTAGATGTTTTATTATTTCCGAGCCTAGTTAAAAATATGTTAAAATCTCTCTAAAGTGGTAACATGCACAAGACACATATTTCAGCCGGCTGAGTACAGCTATTCAGCCGGCTGAATCCACTGAGTCAGCCGGCTGAATGTACTGTCTTTCGCACTATTTATTTTCGGGTTTGAATCAGACGGCTGAATCTTCTGCAGTCGGCCTGTTGAATTCATATAACGACTAGTTTTTAATGAAGAGATGCGTCTCTTCAATGAAGAGAAACATCTCAACTTCAAGGGTTGTTTCCATTTCTTTTCGGCACTACTGTTCATGAAAGAAAACAACTCTTGATTCATTATATATATAGCCAAGAATCAAATTCTTTTCAACAACATTCATTACAATTCCTTATATCCTATTTTGATTCTACTCTCTATAGTCTTTGCTTTCTAAAACGTTCATACAGGCATTCTATTGAGAATTCTATTTAAATCTTCCATTCTCTTCACGTACAAACACTACATACCACAAAGGAGAAGATTATAGGAAGGTGTACTATATCGACTAATCAGTGCTATTCAAGAACACATCAAGTCAAGAAACTAAATACTTTGTATTGGAATACCCGTTCGGCCGCTCGGGGAAGTGCTGTTCGGTTGCCCAGGTGCCTATTCCTCCGGATGAAGCGAGGGTGTTAGTAAATTCAGAAGGAGTCTGAGACTGGACGTAGAACGGGAAGTTCGAACCAGTATAAAAATATCTGGTATCATTTACTTACCTTTTTACATTGCTTTTATTTATCAACTATTTTCCGTTGCTATATCATACAAGTTATTAAATTAGTATATTTGTCCATACAACCGATCCACACAAACTTTTACTATATATGTGTGTGTGTTTATATATATGTATGTATGTATGTGAATGTATATATATATGTATGTATATATATGTGTGTGTATATGTATATATATGTGTGTGTATATGTATATATATGTGTGTGTGTGCTAGGATCCACATCCCTCCTTATTTAGCACCATCATGAGCCCTATGATATTAGCCACATATTTATATTTAAATAAAATCATCATCTCTCTCATGCCACATGGATTGATTATTTAATTATAAATACTAGTATGGATCCGTGCTTTGCACACGGGCTGTTTATATTATTGCACACGTTGATGTTTTGTTTGAACGCAACCATGTAAATGAAAAGTAATGGTATTTTTGTAATTTTAAAAGGACACCGAGTAAATTAGTTGAACGAATTTTCTTTATTAGTAGTAGAGATGTGGCTGAGTTAGGCGATGGTGCCAAATAAGGGGCGTTGCGGATCCTAACTATATGTATGTATGTGTATATATATATGTATGTGTGTGTGTCTATATATATATATATATATATATATATAAACACACTAAAGATGGTCAAGTAAAGATCAAAACGATTGAATAAGAGCAAAATAAATGACTTTTAGTCAAATGTTGAATATGAACTGCAAGAAGATTTAAAGCAGATTGTTGACAACCTAACAGATACGATTTTGTATGAACGATATATTCAAAAATGTATCATACTGGAAAAAAATTACCAAGTCAATAGGAGAGTAATAAGAAAATTAGCAAGACTACTTCGCTCAGGGAAGGTAATACTAATTCAAATTTTTTTTCATGCGAAAACGAATACATAAAAGCACAGAAATAAAATACATGCAATTCTTTATCAAAATGGAGATGTTATTCACGATAGTTCAAAAATTACAGAAGAAGTTATAAGGTTTTATAAACAGCTGTTCAACTCCAAACAAGATATTTCATGTTCTTATCCTACTATATACTGCAAAATAATTATAAATGAAGTCAGAAAACAATATTTGGAAGCAGAAATTGATATAGAATAAATTGAACAAGCTATTTTTTTTTATGACTCAATAAATCTGGGCCAAGACGGTTTTTCATCAAAATTCTTCAAATTGCATTGAGACGGAATTAAATGTTTTCTTTATGATGCTATTTCAACACTATTTATAGAGGGTATTCTTGGAAGGGATTTTAGTCGTATACTTATTAGACTCATCCCAAAAAAGACATGACTTGCTTAATCTTTGATTGTAGGCCTATATCATATGCTACTAGTATAACCGCACAACGGTGGGGAAACCGACCATTGTGATATTTGATATGAAAGAAAAACATATTTGTTTAAATTTTTTTCTTTATTGCAAATTTGATAAAAAAATAAGTGCATTGTAAAAAAACATTGAAACTGTGTAAATTCAATTATATTAGGTACCCATTTGATTTTGAATTGTGTAACTCAAAAAATTATAGGGGGTAAATGAGGTGTATTGAAGAGGGTTGAAGTGGGACCCATGCACACAAAAATACATATATTTGTATTTCTGCATGTGTACATACATGTATACACACACATATAAATACTTACTTTTACACATTATCGTTACTGTGCATAAGAAGAGTAGAAGAACATGTTTATTAGCTTTTACATATCGTCAGGAACAACGTATTTATATGGTGAGGAAAACACATAATAAATGTAGTGTCTCGAAATATTTGTTTACATGTAGACATTCTGGGTGATGAATAAATTGAATAAACAAGAAAAATAAAATAAAGAGCCAGTTGTCCAACCAAACACCCAAATATTCAAATTAGAGTTATAAAGCGTACCTCTTTATTTTCACCCTTTTGTAAGCCCATAGCTCTGGAGTCCTAACTTAGGAAAATGAAAACATTATTTCACGGGTAGAAGTATAGAACCATTTCCATCCGTGATGATTTTGAGACCGCAGTCGTCATAGAGAATCAAGCTCGCTTTCCTTGAACAGCATAGACTAATGTTATTAGGTACCTTGATTAATAGAATATCAGACAAGTGTGCCAGTGGGTAAGGGTGGAGCTTGTAACAACCATTATTGATATACTATATTGCAATTGCCCGGACCTTGTGATTCAAGTAATATTAGAGAAATATACATGAATATATGTTATATTGCTATAAGCAACAATGTACAAAACATGAAAGAGAATGACTGATGGCTTGGAGTTATATTTAATGCAATGAAAGCCGACTATAATAGCATATTATACTTTCCAAATTTGATGTTATAAAGTTGGTTCATATTTGAACATATTTCCACGTTCAAGTTCAATTTCCAGATTCGATTGTGTGAAATAATATTCAACTGGAATTTTAATGTAGAATCAGAGTAAGTTTAAGTTTGAATTTAATTTTACCAAAGCAAGAAAACAAACTTTTAATTAATACATTTAACGAAAAATTTGATATTTTTGGGGAAAAAACAATGTTGATAAATTTGTTTGTAAGTGACCAAACAATTTCAATTAACCTGGATACTTCTAGGCTAAATGCATACATTATTAAAAGATCATTAAAGGCATGGTCAAGTAAATTAATAATTATATTTTAAAAAAGAAGTTCTGACTGAGCTAATGGTGAGTTTGAGATGGCAACACAATGAAATCATAAAACATAAGCAATGTGAATAAAAGAAATGGAACTTATATTCAACATCATAACCAGCTGCGGTGATGGTTATACTAAAACTCAACAAGCATATGAGCTACAAGGGTAGATGATTGATTAGAAAATGATAACGTGTAAAAGATGTAACCAAACTGTATCAGATGCAAAAAGATAACAAAGATTTAGAATGTACCTCATTTAGAAAAGGTTCCATAATGCACAACTGTAGATCAGTTACCCAGCTGCTACTGTACTAAAGAAACGTCTATAATCACCAATTCGGAAATATCTATCAAACAAAAAGTAAAGGAAACAATGTTTAACTTTAAAAGAAATACTACTATACAAAATAAATCAGCGGTGTGTATCTTACCTTAGAATAGTTCTAGAAAATTACATTTCCTTTGAATGGAGAACTGAAGAAGGCAATCTCCTAAACCAGATTGACAGTGAACTGCTCCACACATGAAAATAAGGCGAAGTACGGTAAATTGATGAGAAATGGCAAGATAATAATTGACAGTAATATCATGACAGAAATTCACTGTTACTGGCACCTTAGAACCAAGATGAATGAGAACATAAAACGAAACAAAAATCAAGTTCGTTTTTACTAATGAACTCTGATTTTCAATTTATTTCATAGATATCAAGAAGCGTTAGGAAACATTTTACAAGCTGTTCCATGTTAAGGTAATACAATGAATAAATGTCAGGTTTGCAAACACATTTGAAAGCTTCTGGTTGGAGAGTATATGAAATCTGATCTGATCATTAATAATGTATGAAATCAAGTTAGAAATATTAATAAGCACATTTGCTGTGTTTCACTTTGGAAATATACAAAAGTCAAAAATGATACTTTACCATTTTATCTGCACTGAATCAGCTTTGCTTCTAAAACCCTTAAGCAAGTTAAATTATCGTCAACAAGGAGCACTCTCAATCCAACCGGGAATTCATCCTTTTATTTATAAACATTCTTTAATTAAGAAAGCCTTCATAAGTTACGAATACAATGATCTAATTAAATTTTGAGTAGTACATACATTTTAATATCAGATTTAATATTGTAAATATGAAATATAAACTATTCAACTTTATAAACACACATTAATTATATTAAAATTATGATACCAATTGTCAGAACGATAGTGTAACCTCTTAACATTCCAAAGAGCCGCTTAAATTATTAATTAAGATTTATATATTGATGGCTTGCTGACTTTATTTCTTATTAGGAGTTAAGTTCAGTAACCAAGCAGTGGTTGTAGGATAGCTGCAGAAGTCATGAATTCCATGAAAATTTCAAGCATGAAAAATTCGAGCGAAAATCAAGTTTGGATTGTACAAATTGCAAGACAAAGTTATAACTTTAGTTTTAACTAAAGCAATTGGCATAGTATTAGGTAAGGCAACTGACTGAATCAATTGCCTCTGTTAGTATTAGGTAAAGAACTAACATGAAATATTATCATATCCAGAATTTTGAACCTCAAAGCCCTCATCCTAACATGATAAATGGGAAAGAAAACATCAAACACAAACATGATCAGAGGCTCAGAGCAATAGAAGAAAATATCTGTTAAGCTAGAAAATAAAATACCTGTAACTCTCTAATCAACTCCAAACAACACCATCAGCTCTGCAACTAAGAAAACTTTATACACAGAAGAGAAAAACGAAAAAAGAAACCGTACTTGATACACAGAACTTTAACAGGTATTCAAACGATTCCACAGCTAAAACTTTTACCTTTCAGATGATATTTGATCTCTTAAAAGAAAAATAAAAAAGATCAGCTTACTTGTGAAATGTTTATAACCAGTGGAGCGAGCATACCACTGCAATGTGATAGTATTAAACCTGAAAATATTAGCAGAGGGTGTAACTGAGCTTTGCAACCGAAAAATTAATGACAAAATACAGTAAACAAACAATTCAAACGTAGAGCATTGGTGAGAAAACATATGGGAATGATGCCAAAATCTCTAATCACTATAAAGATATTGTTATAGGTATTTTATAAAACAACATCATTTATATAAAACAAAGAGGAAAGACAAGTAAATCTTACTGAAATAAAGTGCTAATACATACAAGAAAATATGCAGGCAAGCATTAATTGCAGCACTTGCTCTACTTTGTTCAATATCAAAAACCGAGATTTTCCATTACCTGCTTATCTGAAGGAGTCATTAAACTCTCAACCCCAGCCGAAGAGAGAAAACAGTAGCAATTGAATCATTTAGGAGACAGCAAACGATTGAAGGCGATACCCTTTCTTTAGGAGACAGCAAACAATTGTGAACAAAGAGCAAGCCGGAGAACTTCAGGTTTAAGGAAGATTGCAATTGTGTTGATGAATGTAGATGGCGGTGGAGGAAGTTAGAGACATGAATGATGGAACTGGGATAATTGAGGTAGACTAGATAGGGTTTGCCGATTTGAGATGATGTCAAATTAACTATTTCTCCGTTGGCGACTGCATTTGAAACTGATTTAGTCTAGATCTATAAAATTTTGAGGAGTGTTCTTCGGAAGTAGCAAAAAGAGAGCGCACGTAGAGAAACAATAGAGTGCGGGTTCCATGTTTTTTTGGCGTCAGCAAAATTGATTTTGACCAGTATAAGTAGATTATGTGTAGTAGAATTGAAATTTTCATGCCATTAATATTTTTGGAAATCAGTCTACGTTTATTGCATGGATAAATATTAGGGAAAACATACTACTAGCGCATGAAATTATCAAAAACTTCATGTAACTAGGAAAAGGGAAGATGTGCATAAAAATTGATCCATAGAGGCCTATGATTTGACAAGTCATGAATTTATCTACCACATGATTTAAGTGACGGGTTCCAATGATACTTATAAATCTAATTTATGAATACATATCCACTTCTAATTTTTCAATTACTATTGATAGTGTTCCAATGGGTTTCATATCCTCAAATAGGTGGATTAGGCAGGGAGATCCGCTATCCTCTTACTTATTCTGCATTGGTATGGAATATTTTACTTTGCTAATGGAGCAAGCTATTGATCAAAGCATACATTTCATAACCCGGCCCTGCCGCGGTTGAACCATGAATAACCCTGAGTCCTGGGGTCAAAAGCCGGAAACTCAATCAAACCTCCTTCATGCAAAGACCTTGGTTCGACCTTTGAATTGTCGGTTTAACCCTTCATTTGAACGCGGTTGAACCCTCTCATATGCGTAATTTATTCGTTTCAAAATACGTTTTCAAATCTCCATCTGTTTTATGTTCGTAATTAGTGCAGCTAGTGTAATAAATTTTGTTTAATTTTTTATTTTTGAATTAATGTGTGGATTATGAATTAATATCATATATATTTATTAAAGATGTTGATTTATTGTGTACTTATGGTTAATACGTTGCATCTAAATGTATTAATTTTCAAAAAAAAAAGTATGTGCGGTTCTTGATGGTTCAACCGGTCGAACCCTCGAAACCTCCAAGTATGTGCGGTTAATACTGATGGTTCACGGTCCGGTTATGAAAACATTGGATCAAAGCATATTAAGCCTATAAATAAAGTACTTTCTATTATATCTCGCTTACTACGTGTGGATGACATTATATTGTTATTCTAATGCTGATATACATGATACGATTGGTATAAGAAATGTGTTTGAAGAACTGCATAATATAGTCGGCCTGAAAATTTGCAATCTAAAATTCGAAGTTTATTTTAATAGACCTTCTAGTTTGAGGGATAACATTGAACACTTACTACATATGGAAGAAGCCAATTTTCCAGTGAAGTATCTAGGGGCCCCTTATCTACTGACTATATAAACTATGCAGGATGTATACCCCTACCTATTACATAAAATAAGCTAAGGATTAGATTGCTAGGACTATAATTTCCTATCTACGGAAGGTGGAGCAGAAATGATAAAATATGTTATAACTCCAATTATGTTGTATGAGATTTCTATCTATTAACTTTTGACAGCCACAATATGAAAAATAGACGTAACATGTTCTAATTTCTTCTGGAGTGGTATTGTTCATAAATTGCATGCAATATTCTACATAGACCAAAATGGAAGGGAGATTGGTTTATGAAGTCTAGAATATTTAAAACAGGCCTCAAATTTAAAACTTGTTTGGAATTTTATTTCAAAAAATAACTTATAGTCGATATGGATGAAATTGAAATATTGCAGTAGTTAAAAATTGTAGGTGATGAAAATAGATAGTAATATTTTTAGCGCAATGAAAATTATGCTCAGAGAGAGAAATGTACTTGCTGATTTAATTACATGACATATACTTGATGTGAAAATACATGATCCGTGGATCAATCATGAAGCACTTGTTGACTTATTGGGCTCGATAGAATTAAAAACATAGCTATACTGACTACAAAGCAACATCATAGAAAATAACATTATCAAGCCAGAGCTATTATGTGAAACCAGAGACGTGCAAGATATTATTCTAACAGATATTATTTCAACTAACATTGTTGCTGACTACTAGGAATGGACTACTGTTAAATTCGATCTTTATGAGCTTGGGATAACAGAACATAGAGATACCATAAGGTGGATTGGCATTCAGTCATATAAAATCGGAAAAAACTCAAGCAAAAATGTTATTTTGTGCATACAAAGAGATTTTGAATAGGCTTCATATTACTGATCAACACATGAATTGGGAATAAATCACCAAAGAACACATATGTATTATGTGATTAAAAAAAACAAGGAATCATACATTTTTCTACTATTGTTATAGGCAATTGTTATAAGGACTCCATTTTTGAATAAGCATGAACAATTCTAGAAGGACTCCTGTCCATTTTGTAATTGTTAGGGGATATAATATAATAGTATATAAAATTATATGTACAATTCCGCCCTTCAATTACCCAACTTTATTGCCAATTTCAACTACTCCAAATAGTCGATATTCACTGCCCGATTAATCTAGGGTTTCCAACTTCTTTATTCACGTAAAAAAATTTGAAGCGTTAATCCATAATGGTGCAAACGAAGACCAAGAAGAGATAGCGGCCTGATCCTAACGTTATGGAGCGATTATTGGGAAGGTACGTGATTATATGGTTTCCAATTTTTATGTTGTGTCGATTGTCATTTTTTATGTTGAACGCGGTACGGCTTTGATTTGGTTATCATGAGTGTGATTGAGGAAGAAGCAAAAACGGTAGGGGTTTGTAGCTTTTATTTTTATAAAACGGTGACAAGGTGCCCCCCAAAAAAAAGTATATATCTGTACAGTGTCGAAGACATTAAAGCTTAGTAATGTTTTAACCTTTTGTTTCGGCTTTATGTTGTCATTTTTGTTGTTTTTCTGGCCCATCCTTGCCATTTTGCCTTTGTCAATTCGAAGTTCCCTTGCCGTTTTTTATCATTTCAATTCAATGTATGTTTGCAGCAAAAAATACATCTATGTCTACTTGTGTACCACCTACTGCTTCTAATCGAAAGAAGTTAGCTATGGAAAGGCATAAACAGTTGCTAGTGTAAAAAGGAAAAGAAGTGGATGTAAATGAACAAGAAGCACTGAACCTGAACAAGTTTAAGTGAAACTCAAATTGCTGATGAGAGTCATAGCTCTGAGGAGGAGACAAATACTAGTGATGGTGGTAAAGGCAACGGAGAGGAAAAAAATATGGAGCATGAAGAGACAGAGGACGAGACTAGAAAGACAATTAAAAAGAAATGTCAGAGTATGAGATAGAATGAACATAATGAGGCTGACAATCAATCTAGGGAAGAAGAGATCGAGGAGGAGAAAAGAAGGAAAAGCAAAAAGAACAGTAAGAGTCTGAGAAAACAAGCATCCCCTCAGCCATCTAAATGTGAAGATCAACCATCACTATTGTTCGCATTCAAAGATCATATAGCTCATAAAATTTGGAACTCCGATTTATGTTTTTTTATATTGGCAAGAATTTAGTTAAAACCATTAATTTATATTTATTAATTAATGTATATATAAATTAGGAACAATGGGGAGAAACGAGAATTGTAAAATTTCTTAGTCATTTTGGAACACAAAGGTTGTGGGATTATAAGAATTAATGTTCTTTTGTAAAGGATATAGCTATTTAGTCAGGATTTTATCAGTTAGTAATGCATGCTCATGAAAAACTTGATAAAGTTCTTATAAATTCTTTTGTCGAATGATTTTACCTTGAAACAAACACTTTTCATCTACCTTTTGGTGAAATAAGAATTACTATTGATAAAGTCGTTCACATGACCGGCCTTCCAACTGAAGGAAGAGCTATGACAGGATCACTTGGAGGATCTAGGGGTATTAGTATAGTGATGTATATGACCTATATAATCAGTGTCTTGGAATTGACAAGGCAACTGCTATTCTTATATTGTTCGATGAAAAGAAGACTATATTGGAATGGTGAAGAAGTTAATTTGAAGGTTCCAACGAGTCGGATAGTGAATGCAAGAAGCATTGTGCGGTAGCATACCTTTTGTATACGATTGGGTGTTTAGTTTGTTGTGATAAGTCTAGGAATAAAGTGTCCGTGCATTTTATACAATGCCTTAGGGATTTAAAACAAGTGCATACTTATTCTTGGCAATGGTTTGTTTAAGTTGGTTGCATAGTCAATCTACTCAAAAAGATGTCCACTGAATGACTGGCCGTATGAACTTACTTAAGGTAAGCGTACAAGTTCATACTAAGTTTATACTCAAATCATATATAATATCATCTACTAATACATTTTTGACTTGTTTTTAGGTTTGGATTTTTGAGCATTTCCCAAGTCCCAGACGACATAATTGGTGTGTTGTTGTGGTTAAAGGTGATGTGAGAGCCGCTTTCTATTTTGCATAGGAAAACGGTATGAACTTAGCTTCTGATTCAGTTACTCTTAGGGAGAAGATTGATGATATACGAAGTTGTGATGTTATTTTGGATTGTTTCAAGGAGAAACAACAATTTTACCAATTTCAGCAATGTGCGTTGTACAACGGCCCGGTTATTTGCTTTGAAACCGTAGAATTATATCTGCCCCAAAGATTTCTACATCAATCTAGTTATGTTTAGCCCATCCCGAATACTACTTTCGCTCTTGACAAGAAGAAGTTTAAGTCATCGTCTCGAGGATTTAAAGCTACATACTATACTTTAGGTGAATTTAGTTGGAGTGAATGGAGGAATCATCTCCTCAACAAAAGTATAACATCACAATAAGTTGTAGATTCTTGGGATTGTAATGAAATTACATGCAGTGGTATAAATTGCATCTCATCCTCTTGTGGTCAATCCAAAGAAAAGAATTATTGAACCAATGAATGCTTGTGAACGGAACTCACTTCTTGTTCGCATTATAAGTGCCTTACTGTAATTTGTTTGTAGAAATAAAATATTCCTACCACACGTAATATTTGTACCGTCCCTTCGTATTTTCTTTCCAGAATTGTTGACTTCGACATATTGTAGTTTTATTCGATTGTGTGCTCCTAGTGAATCAGTGACTCAAGTATTAGAAAAGGTCGAGCGAATAGAGG
Organism: Allium cepa; assembly: GCA_030765085.1. Classification (NCBI taxonomy): domain Eukaryota; kingdom Viridiplantae; phylum Streptophyta; class Magnoliopsida; order Asparagales; family Amaryllidaceae; genus Allium; species Allium cepa. The sequence continues at coordinate 51,276,897 of CM060930.1, read as the reverse complement.
ATGATGAACCATCGCAGCTTTATGGAGAGATCGTGTCGGTTGAAGAACAAACTATAGGTATGAATGTGAGCAAAAGTAATGCCACTCTTATTGGAGGGAAAAGTTGGCGTGTGAAGAAATTTGCGACCAACAAAAAGTAGATATGGTATTTTTTTTGTTGGTTTTGTATTAAAACAATGTGTTATGTTGTTGTTTGAATGACTATGTGGTTATTTAGACAATGTGGTTTATTTTGTATGAACACAATGTGGTTTGCTGATGTGGTAGTACTATGAGTTCATGTAGACAATTGTTCATTGTATTAAATTAATGTGTTATGTTGCTGTTTTGGTAGTATGTTGGTTTGTTCATGATTTATGGTAGGTGTTTGAAGCTAGTTCTATTCATGATTTATGGTAGATGTTTGAAGCTAGATATGTTCATGATTTATGGTAGTATGTTGGTTTGTTCATGATTTATAGTTTGTTCATCTTCTAATAATGTAGTTCATTGTGACAATTTGTTGGTTTGAATTGTGTGAATGTACTATTGCAGTTCATTGTGATCTAATTCGGTAATGCAATACCAAAATGTCATGTGGAAAACTATAGGCACTGGCCGTAAATACTCGGGTTAGGTAAGAAAATACAAAGACTGTAACAACCCTGTATTTTGTAATTATTTTATTGTATATTTTAATTATTTTTAATGTAAGATTTTGATTTAAAAACTTATTTTACTTATTTGAAATGATTAAATTTATTATTTAAATATAATCTTGATTTTTATGAGTTATAATTCCAAACTTGTGTAAGTTGAATATTTGCCTGAAATGCTGATTTTGGTCAAAATAGTCAAACTGTGACTTTCAACTTAAAATTTTAAAAGTTTAAAAATTTAATTTTTTTCATTTATTTAAAGACTTTGGCTTTTGTTTTCTTAAAAATCTAATTTTGGAAATTTTCTTGAAATGATTTCTGATCATTTGTCCAAATAAAATTAAACAATGTCTAAAAATTTGATTTGGATAAAAAGTGTAACTTTAATAGAAATTCTAAATTTTATAATTCTAAAGGCAAAATTTTCATCTTGAACTGTATACAATTGTGTAACATTTGTTTCACTTTTGTTTTGGTCAGTTATGTTGTATACTTTTTTTTTTAAAAGTTAGTAATAATTAGTGTGAAACGGGAAATAAACTTTACATTTCTTTTACATATGTTTACATCTGTTTCTTAACTTTATATTTAACAATCAATTGGATGAAGCTAAATCAAATGTTATTAATTATGATATAATAGCTATTAAATTTTGGTTTAAAGTGATGGTTTATTTTTCCTAATAGAAACGTTAGTATTTTAAATTTATTTAATAAGAGAAACAAAATAATTTGTACGTTACTTTGGGCATATATTTAATTGTTGCTCTAGCCTTTTCGTTATCTATTTGATTTTTTTTCTTGCGTTAACAATGCAAAGTTTTCAGCCGTATATTCTCTTTTGAGAATCCAAAATCTTGCTCAAATCTTGCCTTAAATCATTTCCGTGTGTGAATTATTTCTTTCCCTCTTGCCTCCCATAAGTTTCCACCTATTGGATAGAATTAAATTGCCTCTACCGTCAAGCATTTTACTCTTGCCTTCCCTCTACATAAATTAGTGAGCAAATGTTAATATATATTTCACGTTCAAAAGTTCCATACCACAAATTATTCATTTTGCTTCCATCAAAATTTGCGTGTGCATCTCCTGAAGATCATTATCAAGACTTTCCATTCATTCAATTCAAATCGTGTTTGTCGTGCTTTTGGAATCGCTCTTGTGTTTGTTGTTTTGGTCTCTAGCTTCGAAAAGGTGAGTCTTTCTCACTTTGACATATATACTTATGAAAAGTGGATTGATGACAAGTGTTTAGTAATGTAAAATGTTTATGCAAGTTAATGATGATCATATGATATTCTATGCCGTGTTATTACCATGTTATTACCATGTTAAAACTGTTAATTTTCACCTGACATCTGATACATGACTGTATATTGTGATATTGACATTGTTTATATTATTTCTGTATATGATCAAACTACAAGTTCCCTGTTAGGATAAAAAATCATTATGGGCTGAAATGATAGGCCTGAGTTATTTTATTTATTTATTTAAACTTGGGATTGCGGGTTTGAAATGATAGAACCCGGATTTTTACCTTTTAAACTGCGGATTGAAATGATACATATCCGTATCACTTGACCTAGGTTAGAAAACTATATACAGACCCGTAGTTATTCTATAAAGTGCTTTGAATATTTTATGTATTTTAAAAATATAAAATTATGAAATTTGATTTAAATAGATTTTGAAAGGTTTTAAAATAAATAAATTATGATTTTCTATGTGTTAAAAATGTAATTTATGAATGGATTAACTGGATTTTGAAATATAACTTATGTTTGAAATTTGGAATTTTGACTAAAAATGATATTTAAGTTACATGAATAAAATGGACTTTAATTTTATTTGGAAATGGTAAATATGATAAATTGATTTATATTTGAATTTAAGTGATTTATTAAAGAATTATTGATTTTCTATAAATTTAAGTGGTTGAATAAATGACAGTTGAAAATGAAATTTTAAAATATAACTTGACTTGAAAATGTGAAATTTGAGTTTTAACTAAAGATGTTAAATTAATCAAATAAACTGGAAGTTTAGTTAAATTTGTAAAATGGTAATATAAATCAGAAACGTATAGGTTTTAATTTATGAAAGAAACGTATAGGGTTTAATTTATGAAAGAAACGTATAGGGTTTAATTTATAAAAGGAACGTATAGGTTTTAATTTATGAAAGAAACGTATAGGGTTTAATTTATGAAAGGAACGTATAGGTTTTAATTTATGAAAGAAACGTATAGGTTTTAATTTATGAAAGAAACGTATAGGTTTTAATTAATGAAAGAACGTATGGTGTTCTAATTAATGATAGGAACATGTAAAGTCCTAATTAATGAAAGAAGGTATAAGTTTTAATTAATGAAAGAAACGTATAAGTTTTTAATTAATGAAAGAAACGTGTAAAGTCCTAATTAATGAGAGAACATGAAAGTTTTAATTAATGCAAGAACATGTAAAGTTTTAATTAAGAAAGAAACATGTAAAGTTTTAAGTAGTGTGGTATTGATTTAATTAATAAATGTTCATTATTGTAATAGGAATATAAAATTTAAAACGTACATTTGACACGTAGATTTTAATCAATGTAATGGTGTATTTTAAATTGATTCAAATGATAAATGTTACTTATTGTAATAATAATGTAAGTTAATAAGGTGCTTTTAACTTAACATAAGAATTTCGGTTTAAATTGTATATTACAGTAAGAAAGTTTATTTAACTATAAGGCTATGATAAATTGACATGTTAAAATTTTAAGCTTATCAATACTTTGATTATATACAATGTAAAGTGGAAAGTAGTACATTCCAAAAGTGCTATGATTACTTAAGGTAACATTTCCAAAATGCTATGATAATTTAAAGGAATATTTCAAGTTTAATAAATTTAAAGAAATATTCAATGATTTGAAAATTTGGGTTTTATTTGAATGATATAATATTGAATTATTTTTGAAATGGAAATGATACAATTGTGATATTGTTTTGAAATGAGTATGATATTTTGGTCTTGGAAGTATAAATTATTTGAAATAAATATCCATGGGTTATAATAACGATTGGTTGTTAAAGAGACCGGGATCGGATATTGTCTTATAGCCGGCCAATACCGAAAACCACTTTAACAACTGTGTACGCGGTGGAGATTCCAGAATGAAGTAGGATGGTGGCGACGTTCTCGAGGTATATTACGTGGACCCAACTCCCGTGAGTTGGCATATATGACTAAAACAGGAGCTATACCGGGCTACACAAAGGGTCGCACCCTTTCATCGAGCATGCTCCATCGGAAACTATTCTATTACTGTTGTGATTCGATTCGGTGGCGCCACTTTGATTCGGGGGTATTGTTCGAGGTGGGTGGAAGCTGCTGGCTTGCCGTCACCACCGGTCCGGCAGTGCAAACGGTGTATCCACCCTGGCATTGCCTCGCGTGCCGTGTCATATCCTTATATCGAGCCCACTACGATTTTGGTTTTAAAGATCCGATCGCGTTAAGGTTCATCATCCCCTTAACGCTATTTTCTATATGATTATACTTTACTGATTAGACACTACCGTATATAGCGTATATTGCTACATAGTAAATAGTTTAACGGATCCTTAGAGGATGGGCGGTCCCAAGCATCCTTTAAGTTACTGATGCATTTTGTTACTGTTCACTTGAGTTGATTTACAGTTTATAAGTATTTATGTCCTGACTCGAGGGTTTTGTGTTTTGCTTTACGCTCGGGTCAGATTGAGTGAGTTAGCATTCCAGATTCACCTTCGGCGTTGGAGCTTTCCTTGAAGATCCAGCCTCCTATTTTGTTTCAGTATCCAGTGTTTCAGTGATGTATCTTGTTACTCTTCTGTTGTATCTTATTTAACTCTGATGTATCTCATATTTATATAGTAGCTTCATGAACTACTATCTCTTTTTCTTCCGCTGCATTTTTATATACTCTGTGTCTGTGATCTGTGATTTTATTTACTGTATATTCTGAGATTTGCCAAATTTTTATTTACAACGCGGTATTTTGAGCTATCCAATTCCGGCATGAGTGTCTACCTATACACTTATAATGGATGCGAATGGTTGAAAATATCGGGTCGTTACAGTTGGTATCAGAGCTTTGGTTAGCTCTAGGCAAAACTCAGCATATGGAGTAGATGTATTTACAGAATCACTTTCATTCGAGTTGAATCTCTCTCTTTTGACTCGATTCCTTTGAATTTTGGAACGTTCCCTGCAGTTCCAAAAATCCATTCTTATTCCCCGCTACTCATCTTCAATTGATTCTGGAGTATCCCATAACTCCACTTCGAATGATATTTATAGTGAATTGGCGGTCCCGCCAATCTCAAAAATTTTCTTGTAAAAGGAGTGAAACTCCTTTACAACAGCATCGATTCACCAAAAATTTTATATCCTCGGTTTAGATGCTAGTATCTTCTATTATCCCAAACTCTATCTCTTGAGGTCGAATGTAGATTTACCCCAGAAAATCCACTTCGATCTTATAATTTAAGTCACGGTTGACCCGATTAAGGTTGCGCGTGATTTATTTTAGCTTATCCGCCTCCCTACTCTGTATTTAATCATCTTGTCTTTTGTTTCCAACATATTTTCAAACATTTTGAATTGCATTTGTCAATCTATATTTTGTTTATATATTGTGTTGTTTGAGTTGTTGATGTTGAGTTGGGTTTTCGATCGATTCGTCTGATCAACGCTATCGATAGGATTTCTAAAACACTTTGACAGAACAAACTGACACGATATTATTTTAAAATTTGGTTAATGAAATAAAATTTTGATATATATATTTATGGAACTTAATAAAATGATTCAAATTGATAATTTAAATGATAATACTTGATTTATCATTTATTGTTCTATAAATGAATTTATAAATAATTGTTTATAAATTTATATGGGAACTTAAATGAATTTAGAAAAAGAAATTTGAGAATTTAATTTCCGATTGTTCCAAACCTTTTGTTTAAAAGTTTAAAGGGATATAATATTTAAAATATTTTCAAATAGAAATTTGTTTCCAAAGAATTTTAAGTTTAAAATTAGTACTCTTCTCTTTGTCACTGGAAAATAACTTCGGTGATGACTGCAGCATCATCGACGTTCATTTTTGAGTTTCGAAGTAAAGAGACTGTTCTGTAGTCTTGCTACAGCTTTTTTTTGGGAAATTAAATTGATTTGAATTTCTAAAATATGACTTAATTTATAATATATATAGGTATATGATTGAAATTTGATTTGACATATTATATATATATTATTACTTATCTCTAAATGGTTTGAAGAAATCGGAAATTTAATTCTTAAATTTTATTTTTAACAATAATTTCAATTATAAAAAGAAAATCAAATTTTTTTGGATAAATGATTAAACTTGAGATAATTGAATTGGAAAGTTTTATTTGTATGACACAATTCCATTCCAATATAACTTACCTTAATTTCAGAAGTTAACAATGTAATTGGGTAATATACAATATAAAAGGATTTTATAAATAAAATTTTGGTGGTTATAATAAATGTTATACACTTAAATTTTAATTATAAAATGATTAACAGAGGTAAATATAATAAAGGGTAATTGAATAACTTACAATAAAATGATGTTAAAACAACTAAGAATAAAAGAAAGCAGTTATAATAAGTGTAAGTATATTGAACATGAGTCATAAATATATTGAGAGGAATAAATTTAATTTTTATTAGGAATAAAGAAGAATAAAATTTATTAAATACATTGTGAGTGTAATAAATGATTATTTTTCTAACCCATGGTTTTAAAAAAAATTTGTTAATTTAAGATGATTGGATAATAAGATAATGAAATTTGAGATAGTTAAGATTTATGTAACTTGTGTAAAAGTTTATTTCTTATTTAAGTTGAAATCTCCATGCTTTCAAATTCATTTTCTTATTTTGTTTTTCAAACTATCTTTTGGTTGTTCTTATCGTCCTCATCTTGCTATAGACTGGTATATGCATCTTTCTACGATCTTTCTGTTTAGAAATCTTTCTATAATCTTTGATAATCTCCACCTTGTAAAACTTACCTATAACAATAGTTACAGGTATAACTTCAATCTTCTTGTCATCTTATCTTAATCCTATTTCACTCTATCTTTTCTGTGCCCTTCCATACCTCATTCCTTCTCGGTGACGAAAAGTTTTGAGTGGGGGAGAGTGTAACAACCCTGTATTTTGTAATTATTTTATTGTATATTTTAATTATTTTTAATGTAAGATTTTGATTTAAAAACTTATTTTACTTATTTTAAATGATTAAATTTATTATTTAAATATAATCTTGATTTTATGAGTTATAATTCCAAACTTGTGTAAGTTGAATATTTGCCTGAAATGCTGATTTTGGTCAAAATAGTCAAACCGTGACTTTCAACTTAAAATTTTAAAAGTTTAAAATTTTAATTTTTTTCATTTATTTAAAGACTTTGGCTTTTGTTTTCTTAAAAATCTAATTTTGGAAATTTTCTTGAAATGATTTCTGATCATTTGTCCAAATAAAAATAAACAATGTCTGAAAATTTGATTTGGATAAAAAGTGTAACTTTAATAGAAATTCTAAATTTTATAATTCTAAAGGCAAAATTTTCATCTTGAACTGTATACAATTGTGTAACATTTGTTTCACTTTTGTTTTGGTCAGGTTTGTTGTATACTTTTTTAAAAAAAAAAGTTAGTAATAACTAGTATGAAACGGGAAATAAACTTTACATTTCTTTTACATATGTTTACATCTGTTTCTTAACTTTATATTTAACAATCAATTGCATGAAGCTAAATCAAATGTTATTAATTATGGTATAATAGGTATTAAATTTTGGTTTAAAGTGATGGTTTATTTTTCCTAATAGAAACGTTAGTATTTTAAATTTATTTAATAAGAGAAACAAAATAATTTGTACGTTACTTTAGGCAAATATTTAATTGTTGCTCTTGCCTTTTCGTTTTCTATTTGATTTTTTTCTTGCGTTAACAATGCAAAGTTTTCAGCCGTATATTCTCTTTTGAGAATCCAAAATCTTGCTCAAATCTTGCCTTAAATTGTAACGACCCGTATTTTACGTGTCGACATATTGTAAAATAGTTGCCATTAAGTCGTTGATGTTGTTAAGCCGTGTGGAGCTTAGGTTGTATAAGGGATTTGAGTTGAGCGACTTATAGGTTTGGAACGACCTAGGAGTTAGGTCATGCAGGGGTTAAGTCGTATAGGATTTAGGTCGTGTGGAAGTTAGGTCGGTTGAGCGACCTAAGGGGTGAGCGACCTAAGGAAGAAGAGCGACTTAAGACAGTATGACCTAGTGGTTAGCGAGTTAGTATGCTAGAATTAGTTAACGAGTTAGGGAATAGGTCGTTAACGAGTTATTAGTTAGAGTGGGTTAGCGAGTTACGACTTATAGGATGTTAGCGACCTAAGATAGTTAGAGGCTTAAGGGTTTAGGTCGTGAGTCGTTTGTAATGACTTAACTGGATAGCGACCTAGTGGTTAGCCTGTGTTGGAGTTAGGTCGTCGGTCGCAGGACCTGTTGAGTCGTAGGTCGTGAGGTTTTTAGGGTGACCATGTGTTGTACTTAGGTCGTGAATGACCTAAGACTTGAGTCGTGTGTGTTTTTAGGTCGTCACATAGTTAAGTCGTGTGGCCTGGGTTTGGGTAGGTAGCGGCATTCGATAAGTCGTATGTCACATGTTTGTTAAGTCGCGCCTGGGATGAGTCGTTGGGTCGGCATCAAGTTAAGTGGTTAGGTCGGCAGGGTGTGTTGAGTCGCTAGGTCGGCCGTGTTTGTTAGGTCACATAGGAGTTAGGTTGGTAGGTCGTGTGATTGCTTAGGTCGTAGGTCGGGGCAGTTGGGTCGGCGACGACCTAAGGGGGGACGAGTCATGGGGATTTCAGCCTATAAATAGAGGCGTTTGGTTCACTTTTTGGCACCGGATTTTGAAGCGATGAAGTGCTGCCATTTTGAAAACTCGACTACAACACTTCTTCACTTCTTTTCTCCACTCTAATCTAGTGATTACATCCATCCAAGGTCGAAGATAAAGATCGAAGATCCAAGGGCTAAAGTTGAAGATCTTCATTCATTGAAGTGAGATTTCATCATTTGAAGCGGAACCTTGTCGGATCAAGCTTGATTCTTCGCTGTCCAGATCTGAAGTTGTTATCTTTTGAGGTGTTTAGGTGTTTTGGTGAGTGGTGGTTATCTCTCACACGGACCCAAAGGAGTATATTGGATCGGTGGTTTGTTTATGTGTTAAAGAGAGTGATTTCGTGCATTTTTCTCAAGTCTGCATGTAGATCTATTGTTCATGATGATTTGACATCTATTTTACTACATGTTCACTTATTCAAGTTCATTCATCAAGTTGTAGAGATATTGTTCATAATTCATGCTTGTTAGAATGCATGTTAGATTTGGACTCTTTATTTACGAAATTGCCATTATTGTTGTAATTGTTTATTTAGATCTTGTTTGAATGATTGATTACTTGGATTAATGTTTGATTTGATGGATTAGTTGATTGATAACTTGATTTGGACAAGTTGGTCAAAGATGATTCAAAAGCTAAGTGGAAAGGCTCTTGAATAAGGAAAGCTGCTTGTGGCATATGAAGTGGATGTTGAAGCTCATATGGATAGATTTGATGATGATGTTTAGATGGGACTTTGCTAGGATGACATGAGGCGAAGCATGACGTGATATAGCCTTGGCATAATCCAGACGGGATCATTCCAAGCATGTTGATAACTCGAGGGATGGTTCGAGTTGGTTGATAATGGATTGCTTGAGAGGTAGCTTGGGCTAGTATGAGAATAGTCGTCGAGGATGACGACTAGGAGGCTTGGATTTCATCGTTGTTGAAGGTTCTAGCAAACTCAAAACAAGAGTACATAGGGCGCCCAAAACGACTACAGGTAGGTGGTCGGGACACCTAAAAGACTACAGGCAGGTAGTCGAGTACTCTGGGCAGAGTAGGTAAGTCCTAGGCACGGGTCACGACGACGTGCGGGGTTATGTCTAGAACCGGGGTTACCATTAGCCCTTGACTTACGGCTGAAAGAAGGTGCCGGTCATTCAATTAACAGTGACATCAAAGCAATGATAACAATGATAGCCAGAGTCATGGATGATTGGTTGTACTATCATTTGATCTCAGGAGCGATGCTTTCTGGGTGCTTATCTGATCTTGGTTTAGGCCTTGGGGGTTTGTACTTGGAAAACATCGACCTTGACTCGAGTGATAATTGCTTTACTTAAATTGTCTGCTTTGCTATGTTTGTTTATGCTTAGAGGGTCTGGGGGCTATCACTGTAGAATGAGGTGGAGTGGGATGGTTGAGTTCCTATTCCTTTTACCCTTTATGCTCTTTTGGTATGTTTGATAGTTGATTTACTGTTCACTAAGACTGTTGTCTGACTCAAGGTTTTATGTTCAACTCTTATTACCTTGGGCTGTTCATCCATGTTGGGATGGGCATACTAGGTAGCAGGTGACAGGTGCTGTTCTTAGTGATTGACGCTGTTGATGACGAAGACGAGCTGGAGGCTTTTGCATATTGTTTTCCTACTATATGTACTGGATGTTCCGCTGTTTGTTTGATACTCTGAGGGTTATGTAGTGAGGCTTGATGTATTGACTAGTCAGATGATTGTATAAAACTATTATGAGTTTATATGATGAGACTTCTGTTCTATAGAGCTTCACCATGTATACTTTCTATTGTATTTTATCCATGCGCTGTGAGTAATACGATAGAGTCTGCTGTTTTATCTTTCCCTGACTATTGTCCATGGCTGCCTGGCACACCTTTCAGCGCACCATTCTCTTGTTTTAGTGCCAGAGTCATGGGCGGTCGTCACATTTGGTATCAGAGCTTTGGTTAATCGGTTTTAGCCAACGCTCGTTGACATAACTACGTATGAGAGACGTAATTGTAATTTTGATGGATGATTACTATATATAATATAGTAGTTAGAAGGATTTGATCTCCTTATGCAGTTGTTTCTCAAGGTGTTTTTAATCATTCCTTTTTGTTGATATTAAGGATGAGTCGAAGAGGGAGACCTGCTGCTAGGGAAGGCCGTGCTGTTGATGGGGCTGCTGCTTACGCTGCTATGTTCGAGGCCATGATGACTTCGATAATGAGAAGGATTCCAGCTTCAGGACCATCAGTAGATGTTGGAGTTCAAGTTCAAGCTCCAAAACCAGTGGATTTTGCTAAGCTTTGCAAGGACTATACTACTCTTGGAGGAAAGGTTTTCTTGGGAACAGAGTCTACCATTGAAGTCCAAAGATGGATAGATGCTTGTCGAAGGATCTTTGGTGACTTGGGAATTGAGGATGCGACTAAGCGGAAGCTTGCATCCAGCCAGCTTCAAGGGAGAGCTTCAGATTGGTGGAACTCTATCACCATTGATACTCCAGAGGAAGAGATTACTTGGGAGCAATTCCAAGTCAGATTTGAAGCTAAGTTCATCTCTGCAGCTCAGAAGTCTGTTTTGTTCAAGAAGTTGGTGGAGCTCAAGCAAGGAGGGAGATCAGTTCTTGAGTATGTTTCTGAGTTTGAAGCTTTGTCCAAGTATGCTAGATCGTATATTGAGTCTTCATATCAGAAGAATGAGAAGTTTGTGACAGGTTCGGATAGTTACCTTGGGAGGCAGTTGGTGGATCATTTGGACGATCCGTTTGAGAAGCTTGTGGAGAAGGCTCTCAGGCATGAGAGTTTGTTTCCTAAAGAAGGATCTGTTGTTGCTGTGACCAAGGAGGAGTCCAAACCACAGCAAGGTGGGAACAAGAAGAGGAAGCAGCAGCAGCAAAAGGGTAAGAGTGGCCAGAAGAAGCCGAGGAGTGAAGTGACCTGCTACAACTGCCAGCAGAAGGGCCATCTCTCCAGAGATTGTAAGAATCCCAAGGTGCCGGGAAAGTGCTATAACTGCGATAAGCTAGGACACATCAAGAAGGATTGCCCAGAACCAAGTAGAGACAAGCAGATTGTGCAAGCTTATGCCTTGGGGGCTGTGCCATCATCTTTGAAGGCTCCTACTGCTGAAGAGGAGGGAAAGAGTGTGGTGGTTCAAGGTACTCTTTCCATTTGTGGTGTTCCAGTTAGAGTGTTATTTGATACTGGAGCGTCGCATTCTTTTGTTTGTAATGACCTTGTAGACCGGTTGGGTCTGGAACCGGATATTGTTGATAGACCATTGGTTGTGACTAATCCAGTTGGGGGTTCGTCTTGTTTGTGTATGGTATGCCGTGGTCTAGTTGTATCGAGTCATGATTGCTCTATTGTTTGTGATTGTTTTGTTCTGAACTTTGCGGGGTTCGGAATTATTTTGGGTATGGACTGGCTCAGGAAATATGCGGCAAAGGTTGATTGTGAGAGGCCTGAGGTGACAGTCGAGAATGTGGAGGGGCGAAAGGTTGTGATACGATGTAAGCATGAGGAAGGCGTCTTCATGAGCTTCATGTATTCGCTGGTTGTTCCACGGGATGGACTGTCATCGGTGCCTGTTGTGAATGGATTTGAGGATGTCTTTGACGAGGTCAAAGGATTACCGCCGCATAGCGAGATCGAGTTTCGTATCGATCTAGTTGAGGGAGCCAGACCTGTTGTGATGCCTCTTAGGCGGATGGCGCCTAAGGAACAGCAAGAGTTGAAGGTGCAAGTTGATGACCTTTTACAGAAAGGATTCATTCGGGGTAGTGTGTCCGAATGGGGTGCAGTAGTTGTGTTTGCAACCAAAGCAGATGGATCGTTGAGGTTGTGTGTGGATTATCGTGAGCTGAATAAGGTGACTAAGAAGAACAAGTATCCATTGCCGAGAATAGATGACTTGTTTGATCAGCTTCACGAAGCTAAGGTGTTTTCTCAGATGGATTTGGCAACGGGATTTCACCAGTTGAGAGTGGCTAAGGATAGTGTGCCGAAGACTGCTTTTAGGACACCATCCGGTTTCTATGAGTGGCTGGTAATGCCGTTTGGATTGACTAACGCACCAGCATACTTTGTGGATCTTATGAATAGAGTGTTCAGGGATCAGTTGAATAAGTTCGTACTTGTGTTCGTGGATGATATTCTGATTTATTCCAGAACCGAAGAAGAGCACAAGACGCACTTGCGTATTGTTTTGGAAATCTTGCGAAAACATCAGCTGAGGGCTAAGTTTTCAAAGTCACTTCTGGAAGAGTGAAGTGAGGTTCTTAGGTCATATTATTTCTGGAAATGGAATAGCGGTTGATCCCGCCAAGGTGGCAGCAATCCAAGATTGGGTTAGACCTAATAATGCATCTGATGTGAGAAGTTTTCTTGGATTAGCAGGATACTATCGTCGGTTTATCAAAGACTTTTCCAAGATAGCTGCACCGTTAACAGGATTGACGAAAAAGAACCAAGTGTTCAGATGGGATGATAAGTGTGAGCAAGCTTTCGTAATCCTGAAAGAGCAACTGACAAGTGCTCCTGTTTTGACTATTCCAACTAGGAATGATGAGATGGTGGTATACACCGACGCATGTGGTATTGGACTTGGAGCAGTGCCGATGCAGAAGGATAAAGTTGTTGCGTATGCAAGTCGACAACTGAAGCCGCATGAAAGAAATTATCCGACTCATGATTTGGAGTTGGCGGCGATTGTTTTTGCTCTGAAGATGTGGAGACACTATCTATTGGGAGTTCGATTCGAGTTGTTTACAGATCATAAGTCGTTGAAGTATCTTTTCTCCCAAAAGGATTTGAATCTTCGGCAGCAACGATGGCTAGAGTTTTTAGCATCATATGATTTTGGTATAGCCTATACTCCGGGAAAAGGTAACACAGTGGCGAATGCGTTAAGTCGAAGACATGCAGGATTGGGAGCCATGTTTTCAGAATGGAAGAGCCTTGAGTATTTGGCTGGATTTGACTTCAGGCCTAGATGTGGATTGGAACCTAAGATGTTGGCAAACTTATCGATAAGACCTTCTCTTGTGGAAAGAATTGGCAAGAGCCAAAAGCGAGACGATAAGCTTGTCAAGATTATCCATGATTTGAAATCTGGTGTGGACCCAGAAAAGGATAAAGGATTTGAGGTCGATCGAGAGGGTTGGCTTCGGAAACAAGGACGACTAGTTGTTCCCGATATAGATGAATTGAGAGATGAAGTTCTGAAGGAAAGTCATCACTCGAAGTTGACAATTCATCCAGGTGGAAATAAGATGTATCGGGATATGAAGAGAACCTATTACTGGGAAGGTATGAAGAAGGATGTTGGAAATTTTATTTCCAAATGTATGAACTGCCAGTTGGTAAAAGCCGAGCAGAAGAAGCCAAGTGGATTGCTTCAGCCATTAGAAGTTCCTACATGGAAGTGGGAACAAATATTAATGGATTTTATCGATGGTTTACCTAGAACCAGGGCAGGAAATGAAGGGATTTGGGTCATCATAGATCGTTTGACAAAGAGTGCAAGGTTCATCCCTGTTCGATCAACTAGGACTGCATCGAAGTTGGCTGAGTTGTATGTCAGGTGGATAGTACGATTCCATGGTATTCCGAAGAGTATAGTGAGCGATCGAGACCCATTGTTCACTAGTGGATTTTGGAAGAGCTTCCAGGAAGTTTTGGGAACCGAGTTGTGTTTGAGTACAGCTTATCATCCCCAAACAGATGGTCAGACTGAGAGAGTCAACCGAGTTTTGGAAGATCTCCTCAGAGCATGTGTTTTGGACTTCGGAGGATCATGGGAAGATTATCTTCATTTGGTGGAATTTGCGTATAATAACAGTTACCAGTCAAGTATTGGTATGGCACCATATGAAGCATTGTATGGAAGACCGTGTAACTCTCCGACATGTTGGTTAGAAACTGGAGAAAAGCTGATACTTGGGCCCGAAATGATTCGACAGACTTCGGATTGCATAGAGATCGTTCGGCGACGAATGAAGGCAGCCTAAGACCGTCAGAAAAGTTATACCGACAAGCGTCGTAAGGATTTGGAATTCAACGTGGGTGATATGGTTTTTGTGAAGATCTCTCCACTGAAGAATGTTATTCGATTCGGGAAGAAAGGAAAGATGACTCCGAGATTTGTTGGACCATTCCCGATCATCGAGCGAATTGGAAAGCTCGCTTATAAGTTGGAATTACCAGAGAAGATGTCGGGCGTGCACAACGTTTTTCATGTATCGTATCTACGGAAGTATGTGCACGACTCGAATACAGAGGTTTCTGCTGATAGCTATGAAGATTTAGAGGTTGATCCAGTTGTTACGAGACCTCGTAAGCCGCTTCGTGTTGTGGAAACTGACACGAAACAGCTTAGGAGGAAGACGATTACGTTGCTCAAGATACAATGGAGTGATGATGTTAACGACTGTACATGGGAGGAGGAAGAGAGGATGAAAGCAGCTCATCCTGAACTCTTCGAGGTATGGCCCTAAGGTGTCGTGGCATCTCATGAATTTGTAACTTGATTCTAATCTTAGAATTCTGCATGCTAGGTTAGTAATTGGATGTATGGTTTGATGATTGCTATGGATGGTAGGCATGCAGAATAGTTTTGATTGCTCTTGTTTGTTTGGAATTTCGGGGATGAAATTCCTAAGGGGGAGAGAATGTAACGACCCGTATTTTACGTGTCGACATATTGTAAAATAGTTGCCATTAAGTCGTTGATGTTGTTAAGCCTTGTGGAGCTTAGGTTGTATAAGGGATTTGAGTTGAGCGACTTATAGGTTTGGAAGGACCTAGGAGTTAGGTCGTGTAGGGGTTAAGTCGTATAGGATTTAGGTCGTGTGGAAGTTAGGTCGGTTGAGCGACCTAAGGGGTGAGCGACTTAAGACAGTATGACCCAGTAGTTAGCGAGTTAGTATGTTAGAATTAGTTAACGAGTTAGGGAATAGGTCGTTAACGAGTTATTAGTTAGAGTGGGTTAGCGAGTTACGACTTATAGGATGTTAGAGACCTAAGATAGTTAGAGGCTTAAGGGTTTAGGTCGTGAGTCGTTTGTAATGACTTAACTGGATAGCGACCTACTGGTTAGCCTGTGTTGGAGTTAGGTCGTAGGTCGCAGGACCTGTTGAGTCGTAGGTCGTGAGGTTTTTAGGGTGACCATGTGTTGTAGTTAGGTCGTGAATGACCTAAGACTTGAGTCGTGTGTGTTTTTAGGTCGTTACATAGTTAAGTCGTGTGGCCTGGGTTTGGGTAGGTCGCGACATTCGATAAGTCGTATGTCGCATGTTTGTTAAGTCGCGCCTGGGATGAGTCGTTGGGTCGGCATCAGGTTAAGTGGTTAGGTCAGCAGGGTGTGTTGAGTCGCTAGATCGGCCGTGTTTGTTAGGTCACATAGGAGTTAGGTTGGTAAGTCGTGTGATTGCTTAGGTCGTAGGTCGGGGCAGTTGGGTCGGCGACGACCTAAGGGGGGGGTGACTCATGAGGATTTCAGCCTATAAATAGAGGGGTTTGGTTCACTTTTTGGCACCGAATTTTGAAGCGACGAAGTGCTGCCATTTTGAGAACTCGACTACAACACTTCTTCACTTCTTTTCTCCACTCTAATCTAGTGATTACATCCATCCAAGATCGAAGATCAAGATCGAAGACCCAAGGGCTAAAGTTGAAGATCTTCATTCATTGAAGTGAGATTTCATCATTTGAAGCGGAATCTTGTCGGATCAAGCTTGATTCTTCGCTGTCCAGATCTGAAGTTGTTATCTTTTGAGGTGTTTAGGTGTTTTGGTGAGTGGTGGTTATCTCTCACACGGACCCAAAAGAGTATATTGGATCGGTGGTTTGTTTATGTGTTAAAGAGAGTGATTTCGTGCATTTTTCTCAAGTCTGCATGTAGATCCATTGTTCATGATGATTTGACATCTATTTTACTACATGTTCACTTATGCAAGTTCATTCATCAAGTTGTAGAGATATTGTTCATAATTCATGCTTGTTAGAATGCATGTTAGATTTGGACTCTTTATTTACGAAATTGCCATTATTGTTGTAATTGTTTATTTAGATCTTGTTTGAATGATTGATTACTTGGATTAATGTTTGATTTGATGGATTAGTTGATTGATAACTTGATTTGGACAAGTTGGTCAAAGATGATTCAAAAGCTAAGTGGAAAGGCTCTTGAATAAGGAAAGCTGCTTGTGGCATATGAAGCGGATGTTGAAGATCATATGGATAGATTTGATGATGATGTTTAGATGGGACTTTTCTAGGATGAGATGAGGCGAAGCATGACGTGATATAGCCTTGGCATAATCCAGACGGGATCATTCCAAGCATGTTGATAACTCGAGGGATGGTTCGAGTTGGTTGATAATGGATTGCTCGAGAGGTAGCTTGGGCTAGTATGAGAATAGTCGTCGAGGAGGATGACTAGGCGGCTTGGATTTCATCGTTGTTGAAGGTTCTAGCAAACTCAAAACAAGAGTACATGGGGCGCCCAAAACGACTACAGGTAGGTGGTCGGGACACCCAAAAGACTACAGGCAGGTAGTCGAGTACTCTGGGCAGAGTAGGTAAGTCCTAGGCACGGGTCACGACGACGTGCGGGGTTATGTCTAGAACCGGGGTTACCATTTGCCCTTGACTTACGGCTGAAAGAAGGTGCCGGTCATTCAATTAACGGTGATATCAAAGCAATGATAACAGTGATAGCCAGAGTCATGGATGATTGGTTGTACTATCATTCGATCTCAGGAGCGATGCTTTCTGGGTGCTTATCTGATCTTGGTTTAGGCCTTGGGGGTTTGTACTTGGAAAACATCGACCTTGACTCGAGTGATAATTGCTTTACTTAAATTGTCTGCTTTGCTATGTTTGTTTATGCTTAGAGGGTCTGGGGGCTATCACTGTAGAATGAGGTAAAGTGGGATGGTTGAGTTCCTATTCCTTTTACCCTTTATGCTCTTTTGGTATGTTTGATAGTTGATTTACTGTTCACTAAGACTGTTGTCTGACTCAAGGTTTTATGTTCAACTCTTATTACCTTGGGTTGTTCATCCATGTTGGGATGGGCAGACTAGGTAGCAGGTGACAGGTGCTGTTCTTAGTGATTGACGCTGTTGATGACGAAGACGAGCTGGAGGCTTTTGCATATTGTTTTCCTACTATATGTACTGGATGTTCCGCTGTTTGTTTGATACTCTGAGGGTTATGTAGTGAGGCTTGATGTATTGACTAGTCAGATGATTGTATAAAACTATTATGAGTTTATATGATGAGGCTTCTGTTCTATAGAGCTTCACTATGTATACTTTCTATTGTATTTTATCCACGCGCTGTGAGTAATACGATAGAGTCTGCTGTTTTATCTTTCCCTGACTATTGTCCATGGCTGCCTGGCACACCTTTCAGCGCACCATTCTCTTGTTTTAGTGCCAAAGTCATGGGCGGTCGTCACATAAATCATTTTCGTGTGTGAATTATTTCTTTCCCTCTTGCCTCCCATACGTTTCCACCTATTGGATAGAATTAAATTGCCTCTACCGTTCAAGCATTTTACTCTTGCCTTCCCTCTACATAAACTAGTGAGCAAATGTTAATATATATTTCACGTTCAAAAGTTCCATACCACAAATTATTCATTTTGCTTCCATCAAAATTTGCGTGAGCATCTCCAGAAGATCATTATCAAGGCTTTCCATTCATTCAATTCAAATCGTGTTTGTCGTGCTTTTGGAATCGCTCTTGTGTTTGTTGTTTTGGTCTCTAGCTTCGAAAAGGTGAGTCTTTCTCACTTTGACATATATACTTATGAAAAGTGGATTGATGACAAGTGTTTAGTAATGTAAAATGTTTATGCAAGTTAATGATGATCATATGATATGCTATGCCGTGTTATTACCATGTTATTACCATGTTAAAACTGTTAATTTTCACCTGACATCTAATACATGACTGTATATTGTGATATTGACATTGTTTATATTATTTCTGTATATGATCACACTGCAAGTTCCCTGTTAGGATAAAAAATCATTATGGGCTGAAATGATAGGCCTGAGTTATTTTATTTATTTATTTAAACTTGGGATTGCGGGTTTGAAATGATAGAACCCGGATTTTTACCTTTTAAACTGCGGATTGAAATGATACATATCCGTATCACTTGACCTAGGTTAGAAAACTATATACAGACCCGTGGTTATTCTATAAAGTGCATTGAATATTTTAAGTATTTTAAAAATATAAAATTATGAAATTTGATTTAAATAGATTTTGAAAGGTTTTAAAATAAATAAATTATGATTTTCTGTGTTAAAAATGTAATTTATGAATGGATTAACTGGATTTTGAAATATAACTTATGTTTGAAATTTGGAATTTTGACTAAAAATGATATTTAAGTTACATGAATAAAATGGACTTTAATTTTATTTGGAAATGGTAAATATGATAAATTGATTTATATTTGAATTTAAGTGATTTATTAAAGAATTATTGATTTTCTATAAATTTAAGTGGTTGAATAAATGACTGTTGAAAATGAAATTTTAAAATATAACTTGACTTGAAAATGTGAAATTTGAGTTTTAACTAAAGATGTTAAATTAATCAAATAAACTGGAAGTTTAGTTAAATTTGTAAAATGGTAATATAAATCAGAAACGTATAGGTTTTAATTTATGAAAGAAACGTATAGGGTTTAATTTATGAAAGAAACGTATAGGGTTTAATTTATGAAAGAAACGTATAGGGTTTAATTTATGAAAGGAACGTATAGGTTTTAATTTATGAAAGAAACGTATAGGTTTTAATTAATGAAAGAACGTATGGTGTTCTAATTAATGATAGGAACATGTAAAGTCCTAATTAATGAAAGAAGGTATAAGTTTTAATTAATGAAAGAAACGTATAAGTTTTTGATTAATGAAAGAAACGTGTAAAGTCCTAATTAATGAGAGAACATGAAAGTTTTAATTAATGCAAGAACATGTAAAGTTTTAATTAAGAAAGAAACATGTAAAGTTTTAAGTAGTGTGGTATTGATTTAATTAATAAATGTTCATTATTGTAATAGGAATATAAAATTTAAAACGTACATTTGACACGTAGATTTTAATCAATGTAATGGTGTATTTTAAATTGATTAAAATGATAAATGTTACTTATTGTAATAATAATGTAAGTTAATAAGGTGCTTTTAACTTAACATAAGAATTTCGGTTTAAATTGTATATTACAGTAAGAAAGTTTATTTAACTATAAGGCTATGATAAATTGACATGTTAAAATTTTAAGCTTATCAATACTTTGATTATATACAATGTAAAGTGGAAAGTAGTACATTCCAAAAATGCTATGATTCCTTAAGGTAACATTTCCAAAATGCTATGATAATTTAAAGGAATATTTCAAGTTTAATAAATTTAAAGAAATATTCAATGATTTGAAAATTTGGGTTTTATTTGAATGATATAATATTGAATTATTTTTGAAATGGAAATGATACAATTGTGATATTGTTTTGAAATGAGTATGATATTTTGGTCTTGGAAGTATAAATTATTTGAAATAAATATCCATGGGTTATAATAACGATTGGTTGTTAAAGAGACCGGGATCGGATATTGTCTTATAGCCGGCCAATACCGAAAACCACTTTAACAACTGTGTACGCGGTGGAGATTCCAGAATGAAGTAGGATGGTGGCGACGTTCTCGAGGTATATTACGTGGACCCAACTCCCGTGAGTTGGCATATATGACTAAAACAGGAGCTATACCGGGCTACACAAAGGGTCGCACCCTTTCATCGAGCATGCTCCATCGGAAACTATTATATTACTGTTGTGATTCGATTCGGTGGCGCCACTTTGATTCGGGGGTATTGTTCGAGGTGGGCGGAAGCTGCTGGCTTGCCGTCACCACCGGTCCGGGAGTGCAAACGGTGTATCCACCCTGGCATTGCCTTGCGTGCCGTGTCATATCCTTATATCGAGCCCACTACGATTTTGGTTTTAAAGATCCGACCGCGTTAAGGTTCATCATCCCCTTAACGTTATTTTCTATATGATTATACTTTACTGATTAGACACTACCGTATATAGCGTATATTACTACATAGTAAATAGTTTAACGGATCCTTAGAGGATGGGCGGTCCCAAGCATCCTTTAAGTTACTGATGCATTTTGTTACTGTTCACTTGAGTTGATTTACAGTTTATAAGTATTTATGTCCTGACTCGAGGGTTTTGTGTTTTGCTTTACGCTCGGGTCAGATTGAGTGAGTTAGCATTCCAGATTCACCTTCGGTGTTGGAGCTTTCCTTGAAGATCC
Organism: Allium cepa; assembly: GCA_030765085.1. NCBI lineage: Eukaryota > Viridiplantae > Streptophyta > Magnoliopsida > Asparagales > Amaryllidaceae > Allium > Allium cepa. The sequence continues at coordinate 51,255,952 of CM060930.1, read as the reverse complement.
AGCCTCCTATTTTGTTTCAGTATCCAGTGTTTCAGTGATGTATCTTGTTACTCTTCTGTTGTATCTTATTTAACTCTGATGTATCTCATATTTATATAGTAGCTTCATGAACTACTATCTCTTTTTCTTCCGCTGCATTTTTATATACTCTGTGTCTGTGATCTGTGATTTTATTTACTGTATATTCTGAGATTTGCCAAATTTTTATTCACAACGCGGTATTTTGAGCTATCCAATTCCGGCATGAGTGTCTACCTATACACTTATAATGGATGCGAATGGTTGAAAATATCGGGTCGTTACAAAGATAGTAAGGGTTAGCCATTTTCAAATAATTAATAAGGCAACAATTGGCCGTAAACTGTCAGATTAGATAGTTATACTATACGCAATGGTTAGACGATGACATACTACCGAAGTTTATTCATTAAAATGGAAACACTTAGCCATAAACTCTTGACTTGGAAATCAATAACTGCACACAATGGTTAGACGACCACAGTGCATCGAAGTTTAGAAGTTAAAATGGCAATAATTAGCCGTGAACTCTCGGGTTAGACATGAGTGATCTACACATCGGCAGATGGCCCAACAACATTGTAGTTTTGTGGTTAAAATGGCAATACTTGGTTGTAAACTCTCGGCCATACTAAAAATTGGTCAGATGACCATACTTTATCGTATTTTTTTACTTAAAACAGCAACACGTGGTAGTATACTCTCGAGATAGGGATTGGTTCTCTACGTACTGGTCAAATGGCCATATTTTACGGAAGTTTTTATGTTAAAACGACCACATATCATTGATTTGTCTTTGATTTTCTGTTTTATACTCGTTGAATGTGCATTCAAATAAAAATAAGCACAATGCATCTTTTGTCTATTCTACCAACTTTTAAATACAAAATAACAATAAAAGCTACACAACCATATTTCTACCAAAATAAAAGTACAATGTCATTTCTACCGACTTCCAAGTACAAGTAACAATAAAAGCAACACAACTGCATTTCTTCCAACTTCCAAGTACAAAATAACAACTGCAAATTTCTATACTTGTCAATTCTACCAAAATAAGAGTTGCATTTAAACTAAACAACTACTATAACATTTCTAACAATTTACTTTACTTTGACTAACGTTTAATCTTCATCATTAGTTTCCACCAAAGCCATGTATTTCTCAATTCTGTCTTGGTACCGTCTAATCCAATTGCTTGCGTTAATATTGAATATCCTTTGAAAATATGAGGATTATAAAGTAGGAGGTAAAGGAGAGTCTAGCTTGAGTTGAATACTAACAATATGAGAATCATCAACAAAACCCATGACATCATCCTCTTTTGGTTCGGTAAATTTGCATGTACTATTGTAGGGACATAAGTGCAACTCATAAACTTACTTAATAGCACAACAGAAGTACCAAAAGTTTCTACAATAACATATCCTGATTCCAACATCTGCATCCATTCATTCTCTATAATATAATTCTTGGACCGTATCATGTTCTTCCGTTCATTAAATCCACAATCATCCCACATCACCTTGTACATTTTCTTATTTAGCTCTAAGTTATCAATCATTTCCTCCCGTACATATTTTCATGGATTATCAAGTCTTTTACTATGCAAATTTAATTGGTTCATGACAACCCATTAGCCATAATTACCATCTTTCAGCATATCTTCTAACCCAATTATGTAAGGCTTTATAATGTCAAGCATTTGCATCAAATAAAAAGCATCGATGTGATTGTTTTCATATTTTTTTTGCCATACCACGAGTTCTATGAAAACACGTAGGAGTAGGATTAAAACCACACAACAAGGAAGCTTCAACTTACTCGAAGTATGGAGGATCTTGTTTTGTTGATTTGCTTTTTTTCCTTGCTTTATAAAAGACCTACCTTTTCTTATTGCAACCATCGTAGGTTCTAAGATTTTTGTTATCGATGGAAAAGCTTGTAATTTCGACTCACCTTGCAATACAACTTACTCATTATCTAGTGCACTCTCATATCTACTTTGGAGTGCTTTAATTTTAGGTAACTCAAGAAACCCAAGAGTTGAATGGTGTACAGTTGGAGGTGTGCATGCTAGTTGTTTCCAAAAAGGATGATGGTGTTGAGAGGAATATAACCATATGTTAATTTAAAGTCTCCTCAAGCATATGGGACAAGCTAAGTCATTAACATTCCATAGAATACATCCACAACATTCAATAGTTGAACCAACTTGGGAAATGACACTCAATTCATGTAGTAAAAAATTCAACGCTTTATGATACAAATCCTATTAGTTCTTTGAACATTGGCTCATTCCGAAAACATGCATTGATCTTGTGGCACTTGATTTAAAGGCATGTTCGATTGCTACTATTTCATTTTTTGTGCACAAATGTGCATTTTTCCAATACTGTACAATATTACCTACTGCAGAATCAAAATATAATTTTAGACATTGGTGGCGCTTTCAATGATACTAATGGAGACATTGTCGTAATATATATAACTATCGGTCCACGCCAGCACAAACATTTCTTTATACTTACTCAACCAGTTTTGACTACATATGTTACCGAAATTTTTGCTTCGAGGGTCATTTTTCTCAAAACGATTTTAAGTTCATATTATTTTTCAGTTAAAGAGTTAATGATATTAGTCCAACCATCCTCAATTAGCTGATATTCTTTTCTACCCTGCTCATCTTCCACCATAATCTCCTTATCACAAACAATCCTTTTCTACTCTTAATGAATTTTAGTTTGCAATTTGTTTGCACATTTTTAGAGATATGTCATGCTCATGGGATATGATGAGCTGGTGGGAATACAATCAACACTGCTTTAATTAGAGCAACTTCAGCATCCATTATAATAACATCTAGAATTTGTTTTGTCTATAAATACTCCTACCACATTCAAGAGCCCAAATATATGATTCTATGGTTTCTCGACTTATAAACGCAATTGCAACAGTGTATATATTCCTCATTTACATATGCGATACTATGTGAAAACATGGGAGCTTATAACGATTATTTTTTGAAAACACAATCCAAGAACAAAATTGATTAAAAGGGTTTGCAAGATCAATACATCTGGGATGACCAAAAAAAGGTCGGATATTTTATTGGTGGCTGGATCAAATCTATGAAACATGGAACAATGACATTTAATTAATAGTTTTATAAATTGTTGCATAACAGATCTCCCTTCAGTATTCTGCAACTTCAACTTCACTTTTGCATTATAAACATTTCTTATAGACGACCGATTTTTTGGGTTTTCTATTTAATTGTAGATAATATTTATCGTGATCTCGCTTTACTATTAGTCATGGTTTCAATGATCTTTAATTCACTATCTTTCTTCTTCACCACATAAGCATGATCGGTTAGACATTTAGGAAGAATATGATTATGAAGTCCATTATTTACCATAAGCATCTACTTTCCATTAATTCGACAAGTAGCACTTAACTCAAACGGACAACCATATTTCTTAGTTCCCATTCTTCTTCGATTTTTTGGGTTTTTGCTACAAAATTCTTTGGTCTATGGCTGCAATATTCACCATGCTATCCATATACTATTACCATCCATGATTCCTTTCCACTTTTCTTTGTATTTTGAAATATAGTTCTTTTAGTCACAATAACACAGTTAACACTTAGTCCACGTTCCATACAATAATCTCGTACTTCCTCATTTGAATCAAAAATCTGAATTATTTACAATATATTAATTTAAAAAAATTACCCTGCTATAAATAAATTCTAATTACTTATAATTCAGAAATGAACTGAAACTAATCATACTCTATCAGTTGTAAATTATTCATATGGAAATTCAACACTATCATCATTATTTCCATCTTCTTGCACATCGTCATCTTCTCCATTTTCTTCAACCTCTTCTTGTTTTTAAAGCAAACCATTGTCAAATTGTTCACTAGTCTGCAATGGAATTAAAAGAATGTTGAGTAATTTATTGGAAAATACCATTTCATTACATTCTGCAAAGCAATAACGTTTATATTATAAAAAAATGGCCAACTCCACCGTTTCGCTAAATATTTCCAACATCGCATTACCTTTTTCACATCATATCACAAAAACCCCAAAATTCCAACTCGACAAATCAGGAACGCCTTATACATTAGAAAATGACCATGGTTTACCATTTTATTATAATAAAAACGACCCGTCCTTGCCGATTATAACCAGGTCGTGTCCTTAAAGTCGTTCACCTACCATCGAAAAAAAAGTAGATTTCTTACCTGAGTGTTTAATGTTTGATCTTCTATCAAACTCTCACGTGTTTCAATTATTTTGTCTGATTCAATTTTCTGATTAGCGTCTTCTTTGAAATCACTAGTTTTCATTATAAATTATGGGTTAGATTAGGAGAGATTAGCAAGAATTAAAGCTGAGGTTATTGCTATAATTGCTATTCATTTGTTTATGAACGGGCAAACCTATTGTGTACCACTCATAACAATTTTTTAAAAATAAAATTTAGTCCCCCTTCCAAAAAGGAGTCCCTATAACAATCTCCTTCTTGTAGCTCTTATTTAATTAGTCTAACAAAACTAAAACTCAAATATTACACCTTCACATGATCTTAGCATCAATCAACTATGGAAATGAGTTGTAGATAATTTCCCGATTAGAGACATAATTCATGAACTCGCATGCGTTGCCATCATCAAATCCGTTGATCACATTTGAAGGGAGAGAAACTATCGTATATTTCAACATAAAAAAGCAATGAAATTTCAGGGAGCAAAACTAATTAAAGCAGATGTGAAGAAACTTTCAACAAACTCGAAGTCGAGATATGCTAACAACTTGGAAAATTGAGATATTCTCTCTAGATGGGATATTAACTTGCAAGATTATGAATGAACCACCATTACATTTTTTCTTTTGACTTAAACGGTGAATGAAACGTGGCTTGAACTTTAGGTGCTTTAAATCATAATACATGTTTTGTTTGTTCAGGTGGGCCAGGTTAAAACTTGTCTTCGATTATATGTTGTAAAACAAGTGTAAAAATGAAAAATGATGTGTACATATTTATTTAACCGTCATTGCACTCTTTTTTCCTTACTACTTTGATAGGGTTTTTAAAGGAGGCAAATTGTTTAATAGTTCTTTATATCATCAATAAAGAACCCTTTTTTAATATATATGTATGTATATTAAATGTATAATTTACTTTGCTAAAATGTAACACACACATACATATGTAAACAAAAGTACTATAAAAATTATTTGTTATGGTGTAATAGAAAATATATATAAATAATACAGAATTCAATGTTTTATCTCTATGATCATGTAGGCTGATTACAATTTGTATTGCGAGCTATTTCCTTTCTGAAATCCTTCTCCTTTCTCCCCTAGCTCGGTTTGCAAGGCTAAGCTATAGGCTTCAATTTATTCTTGCTAGGGTTTTTGTTATGGAATAGTATGAAAACAATGAAGGAAAATGGTGGTAGTTATGGCCTCAAAATTTCTATGAAATATCTAATATATTTCCACCTTTCTTTCAACATTTTGTTTCGCGATAAACTATATATCAAAAATGTTTTCAAACGAAACAAAACCATCATTTTCCTTTAATTTCAGCCAGTCATGTCTTTTAACAACCATTTTGTAAATTTTGGGCCTAATTAGTACTCATTATTAATAATTTAAATATTTATGTCAGTCTATTTTTTAATTAAATCAATATATAAAATTTATATATTATTTTAGTTAATTTCATGGCCTTAAGAAATAAATAGAAACCATAAAAATTAATACAATATTTATATTAATTTTCTCCTTTTTTGTTTATAACATTTATAATTAATTCAATTAAGCAAAATTAGGAAATATGCTTAAAGTGCGACTCAGCTCTCAATACTATTCAAATAATTTAAGTATTCAAGCCTGAATGTACTTTACCGAAGCTCAATGGTAGACATGGGTTTAGTTACTTGTAAGTCATTTAAGTGAAACCATATTTAAAATCTATTAAAGCTACACTTTAAGTAACAAAATACTATATAAGTTCTCTTTTCATCATCACAAAATCATTGAGATATCTAGAGTTTGGTCAATGATCAAAAACTCCAATAATATCTATATTTAGTTGTGTAGTATAACTTTAAAGCATTCATTCAATCCGATAATATTTATTGAATACCCATTTTACTCTAACTAGAGATTTTGACTATAAGTTGACTACCAATTATGGTGATACTAGCCTTCTGTAATAAAGGACATAAATTCTCTCTCGAGTAATGTTCACTTCAAGTAGTTCAATGAATTCCTAGCTATGGTTATAACACAAGCGTCATATTATGTGATTACCACAATCAAAGTACAATCGAGACACTTAAGATCTACAGTGCTCTTAAGTTTGAAGACTATTGCAATCATTACATGATATCTTCTATTTTGACTTAGTTGTATTTAACCTATTGAAGACTCTCGTTGAGTCACTTTTTAATTCTTCCAAGAACCCAGAAGTTGAAACCCATTGATGTCCCTAATTGTTAAGAGTAGTTCACTGTCCATTGTAAAAAACTCATTACACACACTACTCTTAACAGTTATAATGGCATCCTTTTCTCAAAACATTTTGATGAAAAACTTTTTAGAATAAGTACTTTAGTTACACGATTCAATAGGCATGGATTGTAACATTGTAGGTACACGATTCTACTTGTATATGTTTTTAGTTTTAAAAGCATTACTTATGTCACAATTTAACGATACATATAATAGAAAACAAAAATAAAAAGCATATTTCATTTCAAATAAGATTCATTTATAAGAGTTATGTAATAAATTGCATAATTTACCCTAAGGCACACCTTCAACTCTATCTTTTTCAAGTGAGAACATGCAAGTTTACTTCTCTTCTATCTATTTCTTTTCTATATTTACTGAGCAATTTTTCAATATCATCGGATTGTGCGTAATACTCTTCAATTAATTCAATCATTCATTTGTACTAAAATTATCCATTTCTATATGATCATTAGAATCAATTTTCCCTTTCTTGCTTTGGTTGGGATTTTTAGTTGACTCATTTATGGTTTGCATAATTTAGATTTGTCTTTTACTTTTAAAGCATTAGTTTTAGGACGTGGATGAATTATTTGTCCAAAATATAAGATATTATCACATTTTCGTAGGGCATTTTCATATTTAACATCTTAAGCGAAAACTTCTTCATCTCCATCATATTCACCATTAATCATTAAAGGGAAGCCATTGTCTACATTCATTTCTATCCATATTCTTGCAAATAATATTCTATCTATTTTAGGAAAAAAATTCTCAACGTGTATTGGTTTTCAAATTGTATTTGTTTATTCCTTGAACTTGAAAACATAAACTGGAAAATCTCGCCCATATAAGCATCATTGCCAACTAGTCCTTATCAATTTTAATTGGCCGTGTTAAAGGTTTAATAACAATTAATATACCATCAAAATACCAAGGACCTCCGTCTAAACCATTTTGTAATCTTATTTAGTATTGAATCCGATCATGTAAAAATCAATGTCTCTAGTTTAAGTTTCAAAATATTCTCTATTTTCCAACATTCTTCTTGCAAATACACATTAAACAAACGTTTTCCAAGCACATAGAATATTATGCAGTTTATTTAGATCAGGTGCATCAGGCAGTAATGTAAAAGGAGCAAATTTCAAAAAATATATTTTTAGTCCATTTTGCTCTAGATCTTTTATTGTGTGTTATAATGAATAATATATTTTACATTAAAGCATATTTAATTTTTGTTGTATGAATTTGATTTGGACTTAATTTAAATTATATTACCATGATATTAATAATATTAATTTGATTTATAATGTAATTATTTGTTCAAAATATTTATTGAAATAGTTTATTATCAATTTAAGTAAGATTTATTCAAATGTAAATCCAATAATTTTTTTTTCATGTATAACGATATATATAATTTTTAACATTCAATAAAAAATATTCGAATAAAGATTATTAGTAAAATATTTTTATTGTAAATTTAGATAACCCTTATTCAAATTTATATTTATCAAATTAATATTATATATTTAAATGATATAATTTATTGTACTTCAAATATCAATTATCCAAATCAAATAAATAATGTTTTAATATATTAATTCTCATTAGTGGTGCAAATATGAAAATATTTGATGATAATACTATCATTATAATGTGCAATTTACAGTGTTAAAAATAAGTGTGTAATATACTATCAGATAAGGTCAATATGTTTAGAGTTTAATTTTGAACTCGTTTACTAAATTTAGGGGTAAAAAGAGTTCGTATGTGAGAGTTACGACATTTATAAGTGATAGGGTTATTTTGCAATAACATACATAGTGGAAAATATGTAATAATAAGTAAGGACTTTTATAGTAAAATAACTTCTTCTTTAAAATAACCCTAGCTATTTAAAATATAACCATCTACTCAACCATTTTTTCGTCGCTTGAAACCACCGATGGCGTTGCCAACATCACCGAGACTCACCTCACATTGATATGAATTAGCCCATCTCCTTTGAACCACTTGTTCTTCAGTATACCGAGGAGTCATTTGATGAAGGCTAGATAAACCAAATTTGTTTATGATGAACCTTGCTGTGAAATAGGCATAATGGATGTTTCTTGGAGGAAATAGAATTGATTTGAGTTCAATTCTCAATGAAAGCACCAGAATGTTAGACCGAAAATAAGGCTGAACTTAAATTCAAGTTCAAGTAGTCAAAGAAATTCAAAGATGCTTATGCAAGAGAATCAACTCTTTGAAAAACATATCCATGTTCATATAGTCATGAAATAAATATGAAATTAGTTAAATATTCAAGTATTGAATTAAAAAGTCGCAATTCTAATTTGACCTAAATGGCCTTAGACTCCAATATTAAGCTTTCTTGATTTATTGATTACAAAGTGAAAATGAGAATGAAGAGGAATTCAAAATCCCCCTTTAGAAGTGAGGTACATGTCTATTTATATGAATATTGCATCCTCGGATCTTTGACACATGGCATTCATAGAAGATGAGCGGTCGAGATTGTGTTAACAGCTTTCTTTTGATGGCATCATGATGACATAGCACAATTGACTAATATGGATTTATCACATGGCCATTGGAACGCTTTATTGCTGATTTTATATGTCTGATAATAGCATTTCTCAACATTTGATAGAACAGTTCATAGCATTCGATAGCATTAGAATTATCAATGTGTGATAGCTCTTATATCATCACTACGCAATAATTTAGCATTCTCAACATGCGATAGCTCTCATATCTTCAACGTGCGATAGCTTTGGCACTCTCAACACATGATAGCTCCCATATCTTCATTGTGTGATAGCTTTGGTGTTCTCAACATGTGATAGTTCCCATGTCTTCATCGTGTGGTAGGTTTGACATTTTCAATAAGAAATAGATTACGTATCTTCATCATGCGATAGCTTTGGCGTTCTTAACATATGATAGTTCCTATATCTCCAACATGTGATGGCCTTGTCCAACCTCATCATACGACAAATTTGTGTCTTTAATATATGATAGCTTCATCTACTTCATTATGCTATAGCCCTAACTTGCAATACCTTTTATATATCTCAACCTTCAATAGCCTAGTTTGTCTCATCCTTCGATAGCTTCTTCTTAACCTTCGATAGCTTTAACCTATTCACACTTAAGAATTTGGATGTAACATTTGCCCCCCTTTAAGAAAAAGTATTTTTATACTTCAGTATAAACATGAAATGCTTTTTCCTTCTTTTGTTGAATTACCTAGACCTTATCGTCCTAATCGTAAAGTCTTTGCGCATCAAATCAATGGTAGTTAATTCTCCTTTTTCTTCCTATAAATACTCATCTTCCTTTCTGGTTCACTCCTTACCCGTTCGTTTGAAATCGAAATAAAACTCAATTTCTTCCAAAAAATCTTCAAATCCTAGGTTTAATATCTCAAGCTAATTAATTTTTTTATCATTATCATCCACTAACTTTTAATATAATATCATGTCCTTTTAATGATTTGATATTTTATAAAGTTGTTTGATTTTTGAATTGAATGAGTTTTATAAATTTATTTAGATATGCCGATATTGATCTTTAGTTACTATGATTTTTGTTGATTGTTTGTTAATGGATCTCGGGTTTGTTGACCCATTGCCTTTATATTTTGGATGCCCAACAACCGTTTCCCTTTAGGTGTGCGATACTCTCTAAAATTTGCATCGTCTAATAGCAATAACTTATGCTAACTTCTCCTTTTCAACATGCGATAGCCTTCTCTATTCCATTATGCGATAGTTTTAGTTATTTCATGCGATAGCTTTACATCATGCTAGATTTACTTCTTTGACATGTGATAGCCATATTTATTTCATTATTCAATAGCTTTAACTATTTCAACATGTGATAACTTTATCTCCTCACAAGTTTACCTCTTTGACACACAATAGCCTCGTATATTTCATTATGCCATAGCTTTAACTATTTCTACATGCAATAGCTTTTATATATTTCAACCACCAATATCTGTTAAAGCTATCAACATTTGATAGCTCCCAATGTTTAATGGTCCTCAACATTAGATATCTCTTGATGTTTGACTGCTCTTAAAATTCGAAAGCTTTTAAATTTCTTGATGCATAGTCACAATTAGGACCTGTAATAAATATTGATTTATTATTATTATTATTATTATTATTATTATTATTATTCCTTTTTTATCCTAATTTACATTTATGGTTTCTAGTTGTTTTATATCTGCTTACTTAAATTTATAATGTAAATATTCTTGCTTTTGGTGATTTTATAACCTGTATTTATGACTTGTTTTCTCTTCTTCTATTCATTACGCTATCGATTCACTTATTTATGTTTTATTTATTTCGGAATCATGTCAGCTAACAAAATAGGAGATTTGAAGAAACCGACAAGTATTTCTAAAACTAGTAAGAAATCTCCTCATTTTAAGGAGAAGATTTACACTGGTTGTCAATCACTCATTATGAAACAAGAGGAGAATGACTCCATTCTTTAAAATTTTGGAATTTCTAGAACTAAGACTAGAGTTCCTAGTCCTTTTGATAGGATCGACACGCCACCTAGGAATTTTTTTCTTTCACTACCATCCATTGTTGATACTTCCTTACTTGGTACTGATGCGGGGGTCAATTCTTCTTCTTGTTTCAAAGAATTATTTACATCTTTTTTCCATGTTTTTATTGTTTTTTCTCTGGGAGATATGGGATCTACCCTTCCTTTTCAAAAGATACTTATTCTTATTTGACAATAACTTTTTTGGTATGTTTTATTCTTTACTTGATATATTAATATGATATATAGTTTTATTATGATATTTTGCATTTTTGTTTGAGAAACATATGTTCCTACTTTAACAATCCACTTTGACTTCTTCTCGAAAAGTGTCATCTTTACAAAAATCAAACTCTTCCTTTTCCAATAATATTAAAACTTTGAAGGTCAAGTTTAACAACCTTCATTCTATTGACAAATCCTTAACCAAAAAGAACTTGCAAATTTCATCCTCGTTGGATGCAGAAAAGAAGAAAACTCATCAACTTAAAGAAAATTTAAAAGCTCATAAAATTGAACTCACACTGTCTAGAGAAGAAATAAAACACGTTATACTTGAGGTTACTAAACTTGAGGAACGCTTAGCTAAGGTTACCATTCTTAAGAAAAAAATTAGCTGAGAAAGAATCTTTACTCAAGTGGTCAAATGCATCTTTGAAATATGCCAAGGCTAAAGCCTATTCCTTCTTGCAACGAATTTTGCCTTCATAAAAGACCAATTTTTAGAGGAGGCTCTATTTACGGTGTACAAAGATAATATTGATCAATGCCCAAACCTTGCTTTTCCTTCTCTCAACTTCTGGACCGATTATAAGATGAGATTTGACATAATCCTTGGTTGGGTCTCTGAAGATTTGTCTGAAATTTGAGATGGCGATCTAATTAATCCAAAAGAACATTTTACCTTTGATAATCCTTCTTCTAATGATAATCGAATTAAAGATAAAGAAAGAGGGGAAACTAATAGAAGATGACAAAGATGATGATGATGAGGATGATGGGACCAATGACAATGTCATAGATAATTTGTCATGAAAATATAAAGACGACGATTCTAGCGACCATGATTCAGGGAGATAGACAATAGTCATGAGGCAGACCATAGCAACCGCCTTCCTTCTCCTAACATTATGTCCGGAATTAATGATACCCTGCCACCTAGAGGCCTATCTAATAAACCTCAATCGTTTAGCATGGGTATTTTTAGTCTACTGTCTTCTCGAATTATAAAGGCACTTCCTCCGAGGCCAAAATTTCCTGCGACTTCATCTTAAGTAAATTGATATCCATGTAACTACTATTTTATTTGATTTATTTTGTATAACCTTATAATTCTATTCTTATTGGAAAAATAGACAGAAAATAGACATTACTTGGGGATTTTGTCAGATAAAGATATGGGTGAAATTTTAAGATTCATTAGAGAAGGGGAGAGTCGTAACAAAGATCTAAACAAGTGCAATGATAATCTACGAAACTGTTAAAGCATCTTAAGTTCTTCGGAGACTTTAAGAATAAATAATTTGCACCCTCTTTTTCAAAAGTTTCGTTTCATCAGCCAAGCTTCCATAAAGAAAATGAAGACCTTGATGCCCTCTTTTGATTCTTATTGAAGTTAGAAGTAAACTTATGCTTATTAGTTTATACAAGATTCCCCATGATTGATTTTCTTTCCTTGGCAATGACTGAAGGGGTTTAATCAGGCGACTTTACAAAAGAAATCTTGATGAATGTGGATCAGTCCTTATCCGGGGGATTGCTAAAATTTACCCAAAGCTAATCATGCTCCTTTGACTATTGGTTGACTTTCGCCAGAAAAAGTCAAATATAATAAGGTAGGTTTACTTTTGAATACTATAAAGGATCTATTCTTTATGAATCCATGTAATCTTTGTTGTATAATGAAAACTTTCACTTTAATTAATATAACAATGATTTCCATTTGCAGGTTTTATGGTTTGATTTTTTGTTTTAATTTTCCCTTTTTATGGAGGTTTTTGAGTATGTACACATTTCTACTTTGTCTCCTATTCCTAAAGATGTTTTATGTAGATTGGTTAGTTTAAAGAGTAATTTTAGAGGATGTTGTTCCATGATTGAAAAGTCCCGCCTAGATAAGTACTGCTTTCATTGTGACCTTCATCGTTGTTTCATATGAAAATGAAATTAAACAGAGAAATTTAACAAAATAAAGTAAGAAACACTAGAAATTTTTATAGAGGTTTGGCAAACCGATGCATATGTTCAATTTAATCTTATCATCCATTTGATTCTCTTTGAAATAAAAAATTATAACTCAAATTCGACCATAATCTAATAGATCTCAGATTTGTTAAAGATTTTTTGAGTTAAGGGAAAAGAAGATTGCTCTTTAGATCTGAAGTACCATTCCCTTAAGAAAGTAGCTTCATATTTATAGGCAAAATCCAACATGGATCTCGTCATCCTAGTTTGAAAAGGTCAAATGTAACGACCCAATTTTTCGACTTCCAAAAGTCGACATCAATACGTCTACTGTATCAAATGCCGAACAATCGAATGTCGGAGAACCAAACCGTTAGGGTTAAAGAAGAAGAAGATAGAAGAAGAAACAGAAACAATATCAGAATCTCACATTTCGCAGCGGAACAATATATAATAGATAAATGAATAATCTTTAAAACAATAGAACTATATCAGTTTATACATTACAACATCAGAGCCATATACAAAACAACAGTGGAAAAGAATATTATATACTAGTGATGCATCTCGCCACCTAGCTTGCCTCCAGACCTCTACTGCATATCTTTTCTGACTTTGCTCCAGAACAACTAATAACCTGACTCTAGGCTGCTCGGGTTGAAAATTATGGGTACCGAGAGTTTAGAAAGGGAACAATAAACTCCAGGTTAGTCATGGGACTGGTGTGAGATTTTAAAATTGTTATTTGCACAAAGAAAAGGAAAAGACACCCGCTATGCTTTTGGAAAATGAAACTACCATAAGGTCTCCCGCCACACACACAATGCGATCGCACAATTGGAGGAGATTTCTCCTTATGATAGTCAAACATGCTTGATACATAAAACCTTTTCGATATTATTAGTGCATAGTGTAGAAAACATTTCAAAAGTATAATATTAGTCTTAGCCAGCATCCCACCATTATGGTACACCTACTATAGCTACCAATTAAACGGAAGGTCACCACCATAAGTAAAATGCAGGTTATACAACTAAAACCGTACAGTGCTCGTATTGTTTCTTTGGATTTCCAACAAATGGTCAGGCTAAGGAACTTCCTACACCGAGTGGGTACGCCTCAGGAGGGACGCCTCCGAGAACCTAACCGGATCTCTGCCAACACAAGGCCGTGTTACATCTGTAACAAGGTAACTACTGACACAAGTATGCCACCTCTCGGTCTGGACCGACCTTTATCCGAGGCGCCTCATCAACCAACAACCACATAGTAAATAATCTTGGCTCCATACCAGAATACCACTTTTGAATCCACACAAGTTAAATATCTGGACTCCATACCAGATACCACTTTTTATCCAGAAGTAGATATACATACCCTGAGGGACGCGACCCCCATAACCTTGCCGCATCCTTCCTGTTTCGACCATTTCCAAGGTGTGAGGTCCGACGAAGTCTCGTCCACAAAGCTACGCTTTTCACAAAAGCCATGCTTTGATCAACAAATGATCAGCAACACTTAGCATGCTACATTACTAAATTGGGAATATATCACTAGTAACCATCAACTACATAACCTCTGAGCTCATACGTCTGAGAGAAGGGTGTTAAGTTAATAGAATAAATTCTCCACCACCAACAGAAATATATTTGATAGAAACCAGCTTTACATCTCAAAGTGTAATGTCAGACACACATCAATGCAAGTCCGTTCCGAGTTCGAACGGAACCGAAGGCACTTCAAAGAAGCCCATTCAAATCCGAATATTCACTAATCACGTCGGACTTCCCATCACAAAGGGTGATAAAATCTCTATACCAGAGCAACTCATTGCAGAGGTATTCGAAAGGTAATACTTTCATTTTCAAAAATACCCGGTCTTCAACACCATCTTCAAATGCAATACCATTTTGTCTTATCATTATTCGAAATGGGTTTTACGACACAAAGTCCTCTCCTGGCTAACCCGAATAATGAGCGCTTATTTTGAAAATAAGTATTACATTCAGATTTCAAGTAATTCACAACAAATTTCCACTTTGATCTTTTAAACAAAAGATCCATCACAAAGATTCTATGCCGTTTTCGGATAACCGTTTGGAATCCGACCCTGGTTGCATCGAAATTCAAATGCCATTTAAAGGCTAATATTGATAGTCAGTTATTTAACTATCAATCAATATTCACAACAATCAACATATTTTAAATAGTTTCCTCAAATTATTTATTTCAAAAATATCTTCGCAAGATATTTTTTACACTTCAACACTTTGAAAACAAATTTCAAATCACTTTCCTCACGTGGAATAAATTTTCAAATATTATTTATTTCCACTGAAAATTTGCCGAGTTCAAATACTTTAAAATAATTTAAATCACTTATCCAAAAATATATACTTGGAAACACTTAAAATAAGAATTACTTTAAACCCTTTATTAAAATATTAGTTATGAAATTTTATACCAATATTTCATATAAATCTCATGACCAAATTAATATTAAAAATTAAATTATTAGATAGAGAAGAACTATTTAAATAACAATTTTCTAAATCAAATATCAATTAAATCTTTAAATAATCACTTCTATAATTAACTTAACAAATATTTACTTTAAAGATTTAAAAACAATTTACAAAAACAATTTCTCTACAATCATTCTTGTTGCAAACCAACTTTGGAACTTTAAATTTATAATTTAAAAGCTATTTTGAAAACATACTCGGCTTTCCAGGAAAAATTCACTTTCCATTCTAAAATAGTCCGTTTAAATAAATCAATAAATCCTTCTTGATTTCTTTTAAATTTACATTCCAAATCGGTAAATTCCTTTCCACACTTTTAAAAATAAACCATATTTATTTTTAATCAAATTCCCATCCTTTTATAAATTCCATTTGTCAATTTATATTTCCAAATATCCCTTGATATACAATTTTCAAATATCCATTTTCAATCACCAAATCAAATTCCATGTTGATTTCTAAATTTATTTCAAACACCAAATCAAATTCCAAATTGATTTCCAAATTTATTTCAAACACCAAATCAAATTCCAAATTGATTTCCAAATTTATTATCTTTTAAAATAAATCCCTTTATTTCTTCCAAACTATTTAAAATCCGAGTTTTATATAAATTCTCCAAGTTTTAAACAATGTTACTCAAAATCCATTTATTAAAATCTTTTTCCCATATCTTGGAATTAACTCGATAGGATTACAAAAATCAACTTTTATACTTTTAAATTCCTTCTTTTAAATTTGTCTAATTCTCAAAAATTAATTTACTCAAAATTTTTTACTTTAATTTTCAAAAATCCAATTTTATGTTTCTGGTATCCTACGATACCAAAAATATATTCGGCTACACTATAGCCTTCAATAAATTTCAATCACCAATATAATCATACATAGATTATAAATAATAACATCACAACATATGAATTAAATTCAACAGTGTGAGGAATCCAGTTGGATCCCTCCAACCTGTTTCCCTAGATCTACAGATGTTAGCACAACAATTAAATACCAATTCCATTTCGAGGTGGAATATAGCGATATATGGGATTATATCAATTCGTCCACAATTATATGGCGCATAGGGTCTCATCCGCTATATAATGCAGGAAATCAATCACTCCAGTATATATATACTATCACATCCAAACATACAATCAATAACTGAAATTCTATTTATTTCAATTGAGTGAAAAGATCTCACCTTTGCCTTTTATTTTGCAATCCATTTCCATTCCAGCGTTTTTTCTTTTAGATTTTGACCTTGTATAAACATTTATACGGTTTATTAATAATTGAACTAATTGAATAATTAATTACCATTTAATAAAATTATTTTAAATTTTAATTTTTAATTAATAACTTAATTCAAACAAATGATTAAATTTTAAACTAATTTCCTTTTAAAAAATCTTTATTTAACTAAAAATTAAATTTAAAACTAAATTTCCTTTAATAAATTATTTTTACTGACAAAAATAATTTTTTAAATAAATTAATTAAACAAAATAAATCACCTTTAGAATTTATCTTAGTATTGAAACGTCCATGTGTATTTTTATTTCTTTTTCACCTGAAACTATATATATATATATATATATATATATATATATATATATATATATCATAACAATAATTTATATAAATTTAAAGCACTTCACCATTTTTAAAACTATTTTTTGGTTCTGTTTTATATATTTATTCATTATTTTTCAAATAAAACAGAAATTTATACTTACTGTAAATTATAAAAAAAATTCTATGTATACAAACATTTATTTATTTAACTTAATTAAAATGAAAACAACGATACCTCACCGCAAATACTTTGTTGCCAGCTCGTAGACGCCATCTACAATCGGGACGATTGGATGCGAGCTAGGTCGCGTCTATCTCATGATTTGGAAAGACTGCCTTGTGTTTGCGAGCTCGAAACCTGCCTTCGATGACGAACCCCATGCCCTTGCTCGAGACTGAACGCGCTTTCCCTATACTTGCCTGCAGCCGCTAACGATGTCGTGAAACCCTAGAGTGTTGATCAAAGCCATCGCCTTCGTCATCGCGGCATCGCGACAGAGTCGCGAGCCATTTCTCCCCCTCAGTCGATCGCGATATCGACTTCCCCCAAAATCGTCGATCCTCCAAATCGCGACCACTATCTCCCGCGTAGCCATCGCGACGGTCTCATCCCCCGCCTTCTTCCATTTTGTCCGCGCACACCAAGAATCCAGATCCATACCGCGAAACTTCCCCTCCCTCACGATGTCGATTTCGATTCGATTACCCTCTTTTTTTCAAAAAAATTATCTGAGGAGAAAGGGGGCTTCAGACATTTTTAGATTTGAAATGAAACCGAGTATTTTCTTCGTTCGTGTATTATATATATATATACATATATTCACTGGCTCGACTTTTATTTGAACGAGATGATAAAAATCTTCAATAAATGACCCGTGTTAATAACAAATGCCGAGTGTTTTGAAGAAGGAAGAACGTGTCAAATTTTCCCATTGAATATATATATATATATATACATACTTCATTTTAAATTCAAATTCAAATTTAAACCGTCTCGATAATTGCAACTCAAATCTTGACCTCCAATTGAAGCACGCTGCCAGACGTTTATAATGTTAAACCCTTATTCCGAACTCAATGGAAAAGGTTCCAAGTCTAAATTCGATCGTATGGAGATGATAGCTTTTTGAACCCAACTATTAAATTAAATTTCGATATAATTTTCAGCGTGTTTGCCTATCATACGGCCAAACGATAACTCTAAACACTACGAAAATTGAAATCCGATAATAATACAATATTAAGGATCCAATGGAACTAGTTTCGTCGAAATTCGAAACTATACCTCGGAAGGCTATTTTTAAATATCGATTTAAACGATAAAATTTTCAAAACTAAACAAACGCTTCTAATTTCAATTTCTAACATTTCTATTATCTTCAATAATATCAATATAAAATTTTCAAGCCATTGAAATATTTTTAATCGGCTTAAAATTAAAGATACAATATTTTACCCAATTTTAAATAATTAAATTCAAAAATTTAATTGCCATATGAACAGATATTTTTGTAATTTTAGTTAAACCAACTTTCAAATATTTAAAATCAATTAAATATTTCTATTTCAAATGTCAAAAATTTTGGGTCGTCACATTCTTCACCCTTAAAAGAATTTCGTCCCGAAATTACTAGTTAAGAAGAATGATCCTTAACCCGTTTATTATTTTCCCAATCCAAATAGTTTTATCAACTTGCCAAACAAATCTTTTTATTAATGACCCATTATTACTTCAACTAACTTTCCAAAATCTTCCATAGCTTCCAAACAACATTGTTTTCTTAACAATTAAAATTTAAATTTTAAATTATCAAAATTTTCAAAAAATTTCGCCAACGTCTTTTTGCGCGGCTAACTCGGTACGACTACGAAATGCCACCATGAGCCCCCAGATTTCAAAAGAAAACAAAAGGCCAAGTGGCTAGAGAAGAAAATCATCAAATTTCATATAAAAATTTAAATACATACCTTTTTCGAGCAATTCAAATTTATCTTCGAAATCAAAAATCCCAATTCCATTTTCCTCTATGACACCTGTATATCCTACTAACAATAGTGTCCAATTACAACATTCAAAATCATTTTGCACATTTCTTTACAAAAATTTTCAATATCTATTTTATTTAAGACCTTACGGTGTGCGTATATCATCCGTATGCAATACTAAATTCGATCGCTCACTCGATCACACAATTTCACTTCCGAACTAGTATTGTCCACCCGACTTCCTTGTGCGGACTCAGATTTGATCTCTTGATCAGAAACCATCATTCTCCTTGCATAGCCATAAATTATGATAGGAAATTTTCAGTATCAACTAAAAATCCATATCCAGGGTTCGTTGTAGAAAATCAAGTGAAAAATTCCAACTAGGTTCGATATAACTGTCTCGAAATTCTGTGCTCGAAATCTGGATCAAATCGCTATGTGAAAATAAATACGTACATCATACATATTTATTCCAATTGATTATTAGTTATATATCAATTCCCTTTTATTCACATTGATTTTTCATTCACTTATTCACAAGTACCATTTCACAACTTCCAGATTTTACTTAAGAATTTTGCCATTTATTTCTTAAGTTCAATATAAATATTCTATATACTTTGTATATTTATTTTCAATTCATCACTTTGGTTTATATCTACTTATAATTAAACTGGATTTCCAATTCCATATGAATTCAATTTACCTTTCATTTATAAATATTGAATTCAATTCATTCCAAACCATATTTAATTTGTCATTTCTTAAATTAGTTTCACTTACTAATTTTTTATATTTCAACACTTTGCTTCATTTGATCCAACTTGACAAATTCTACATTTAACACAACTCAATTTAACTCCAATATCCAGTTTCCAATTTCAAATTTTAAGCCTTGAAAAGTTTTCCAACTTACTTACATTTCAAGCAAATTTCCAAATTTAATAAATTATCAAACCTCTTATGATTCCATAAGTATTTTAAATAGGATTCCAGAGTCTTTAAGCAATTTCTTAACATGCAAAAATCATTTTGAAATCAATTATATCCAAAACCCTTTGCATTTCAAAAACAAACCAAAATTTTGCAAATAATTTTTCAACTTAAAATATTTTGGCAGCAATTTCTCTCCTGCAAACTCGAAAATGAACACCGATGATGTTGCGATCATCATCGGAATTATTTTCCAACGACCGAAATGAGTTTAGGGCTTTCATCCGTTCAAAAATACTTTCCAAATATTTTTAAATTCCAATTTTCCACCAAATTTCAAATCCAATTCAAAAATATTTCCATATAATTTCACTATTATTTTTCCAAAACCTTTGAAAATCATATTCAAATAAAAAGGGATTTAAACTTTTAACCAAAATTTCAAATTTTAAATCTTTTCAATCCACTTTCAAATATTTCTTTGGAATTCTATTTCAAATTATAGATAACATTTACAATTTATATTTACAAATCCCATTTGTATATGAATTTATTTCTTGGCTTTTAGTTATGATTCAATTTCTTATTCAATAATCAATAATAATAATTTATATTATCACCTCCTAACATCCAAGCAACCATATACTATAATAATTTACAAAGATTATTACCTTTTTATGTACGAAAATAGTTTGGGTAAAATTATTTCATTTACCCTATTTAGAACAATGTTGTGTCGGTTTATCTTGTTTAAGAGTTTAGAAACCTCTATCGATATGGTTGGCCAAACTACACCGACCATAATCTATAAACAATCAACCGATAAGTCAACTCAATATAAAACAATTTTTATATTCACTACCAAATACACGCTCATATTTATTAATACACTCAAACTCATTCTAGAGTACTACTAACTCTATCTCTAATGAGTAATTTCCCCACCAGAGCCAAGGTTGTCGCTTAACCAAATGCTCTGATACCACTTTGTAACGACCCAATTTTTCGACTTTCGAAAGTCGACATCAATACGTCCACTATATCAAATGCCGAACAATCGAATGCCGAAAAACTAAACCGTTAGGGTTAAAGAAGAAGAAGGTAGAAGAACAAACAGAAACAATACCAGAATCTCACATTTCACAGCGGAACAATATATAATAGATAAATGAATAATCTTTAAAACAACAGAACTATATCAGTTTATACATTACAACATCAGAGTCATATACAAAACAACAGCAGAAAAGAATATCATATACTAGTGATAAGTCTTGCCATCCAGCTTGCCTCTAGATCTCCACAGCATATCTTTTCGGACTTCGCTCCAGAACAATCGATAACCTGACTTTAGGCTGCCCGTATGGAAAATTACGGGCATCCAGACTTTATAAAGGGATCAATAAACTCCAAGTCAGTCATGAGACTGGTGTGAGATCTTAAAATAGTTATTTGCACAAAGAAAAGGAAAGAAAACCCGCTATGCTTTTGGAAAATGAAACTACCATAAGGCCTCACGCCACACACACAATGGAATCGCACAATTGGAGGAGATTTCTCTATATGATAGTCAAACATGCATGATACGTAAAATCTTTTTGATATTATTATTAGTAAATAGTGTAGAAAATATTTCGAAAGTATAATATTAATCTTGGCCAGCATACCACCATTATGGTATACCTACTATAGCTACCAATAGCACGGCAGGTCACCACCATAAGTAAATGGAAGGTTATACAACTAAAACCGTACAGGGCTCGTATTGTTTCTTTGGATTTCCAACAAATGGTCAGGTTAAGGAACTTCCTACACCGAATGGGTACGCCTCTGGAGGGATGCCTCTGAGAATCTAACCGGATCTCTGCCAACACAAGGTCGGGCACTACACCAAAAAGTACTTTTGGTGGCGCACAAAAAACACAACTATAACTTATAGTGGCGTTTTAGAGAATGTCGCCATACGATATGCAACTAAAAACCAATATTTTTGGTTGCGTTTTTGTAAACGCCGTTATAATGTGCCTTATTGTGGCGGCAAAAAAGGCCACCGTAAATATTTTTTTGTAGCATGTTGAAACGCCACCAAAAGTGATATATTTTTCAACATATTTTTTCTGTAGCGTTTTCTAAACGCCACTAAATATTTTTTTCTGCCATTATATTTTTTCCGTAGCGTTTGATAAAAGCCACTAAATATTTTTGCTTTTCTTTGTCTATTTCTCACATTCTGCTAGCTCGTTCACTCTCCAATTCACTTTATTCATAATTTATATTAAACATTAATAATAAATAGTTCAATAATAAACAAAAAATACATGAACAAATGAACTACCATAAACACAAGTAGTATATTACTATACATTGATACAGAAGTAGTACATAACTGTACATAGTCACACAACTGGTGCTAACAAATAAAGTTGTAAATATTATCACTGAGTTGCATCCAAAGGTAAAGTTTTACCTAAATCAATTGTATGTGTTTCATTTTCTGAATCTCCTTCTTCAACAAGATCACCTTCCACTTCAGCTGCAGCTTTTGCATATCTTTCTAAGAACTCTTCTTCTGTTTCTTCAAGGTCCTCATACTCTTAATCCTAGTATTTATGATAATTAATCCTTTTTTATAGATGTAGAAATTTTTTAAAAATCATAACAAACGCAACGTTGATTGAGAGTAAGGCATTCAAAACTGTTAAAGGGATTTTTATGCCAATGAAAGTACAAAGACTTGCTTACCTCATCATAGTCAGACTCTTCAATCTTCATCTTCTCCATCGTCACCATCTTCTTCATTTCCATCTTCATTTGAAGCTTCATTATTTTCTTCCTCCTGAACTTCTTTTAAATTAATAGTTGCCTTGAGTAGAGAGACATAGCATCTATGCAAATAGTCTTTATCTACTTGGGATCTTAGCGTCGCTCAACCAGCTTTGCTAATGCAATTACTACATAGCATTCCAAGGTTATCAAAAAGAAAATATTTACCATCCTTGTAAACTGGGCTACAACAGTTATACGGATGTAAACTGTTTGATAGGCAATAAATTATGTGCATCCATATTTTAGGCAGCATTGTTTTGATTAATTTAGATGTTTTGTACAGCATTTTTTGTTGAGAAGCTTATTTCCTAATTTAGTCCTATACTTGTTATGCTTTATTTTATTTAAGGCATAAGAAAAACTTACCAGCTAATTTGATTTCAGACTTCAACGAGTGACAAGGTTCAGAATCATAAACTGAAAATTCAGCCAAACCACAAGCCCAAGTCATGAAACCTTTATTTTCTTCCTTGTCCAAAACTTGCTCAATAACCGAAGGACAAGAAACATAACAAGATGAGATAACCAATAGCAAAGGTTTATGTATCCCACTAGACTTGCTGTGCACCATTTTAATACCTTTCAAGCTAGAAAATGCAGCAATTGTAAATGACAAAACAATTGACTGCTTAATAGCTAGCGTATCAGCTGAAAATTTTGATACATGTAATAATTCATGCACACAAGAACATGCCTTCCTAGTAGCAGAAGGATAAGCATGAATACCTGAACTAACAAAAGCTAAAATGCTAACTGTGTATGTTGTAACTGTAGCTCATGTTGTGAAATATGTGAAGTTTTTCTAGGTATTCAGCTTTACTAATGTTGAACATTTCCATCAGTACATGTTAAATATTGAAGGTATCGTATCAATTGTTAAATGATAATTTTGTTAGGTCTTTGTAAATAAAAGCAATAGTGTTAAAATCTCTATGCTTTATGTATTTTAAAGCAAGTTACCTGATTTATATCTTGTTTTTAATTCTACATCAAATAATAAAACCTAATACAAATCCGCCATTGTCAAAAATTAATAATATTGTTTATAAATTCAAATCCAAGTTCTTCAAATGTAAGAATTTTTTTGGAAATTTACATCCATAAGAGTATCCATATTGTATTACCACTGTTACTAAAGATTTGAACCAAGAGGACCAACAAATAAGATAAAAATCATAACAAGAGACGTGCACTTTTATACCATGCAAGACACAATTGTATAAGTGGAAATAATTTTGAGTATTTAATAACTTTCGTAGAATACATCATTATTGCAATACAAATATAAAATTTTATAGTGATTTGCATCATGTGAAATGCAAGAGTAAAACACAAAATAAAATTAAAACAATTAAAAATTTTCAAAAGTGCATAACTTCAAACATTTTACACTAAATTTTCAAAAGTGTATGACTATTGACTAAGAAACAGGAAAAATATATGGAAGATTGTGAATTTCGTTTAAGGATCTCTAAATTTTGCTTTAAACTTTATGATTTGAGGTCGATGAAAAAGAGGATGATTAGGTTGTTTTTGGTGAATTTTATCTGACATTATTGATAGAAAATAAGTAACAAATAATGAGATTAACAAATCACACAGCTCACTCGTTCCCTTTTCCAAACACAAGTTTTACCCTTGTGGGGTAGGATTAACAATCCTAATTAAGGAGAAATTCAGAGAAATTTTATTGCAGTAGGACCAAAATCATTAGATGTATAGTTTCATATAACTGAAAAACATATAGAATTAGCACATGTACCTATGCTCATTTCATGAATTGATCTTTGTATGGCACCACCACTGTTCGAAAAATCTGTTTTCATCCAGGTCTAGTCTTGGGCACAACCTTTGGTGATATTTATTAACTATAGTGACCCATTAATCATCAGTGCGATATGTATGATTAAACGAGCGTGCTTAGGAGACCCTGCTGCACCAGTAAAAATTATGATCCGGGTTCTGTTTTTTTAAGAAGTGCGTACAGGTCAGGACTCGAACCTAGGCCACACCTGAGGATGAGAAACTCAAAACTATTAAGAGTCGTATTTAATAGATTTCACCCTCCATACACGTGATAAGGGTAATTATACAGTTCTATGCTTCCAGTAAATGCTCCAAGGTAACCGCAACATATTGGACATACTTGCATCCTTATGAATGATGTTCTGATGCTGCCCTTTTGCAATTGAACAACGCAGCATTACCTGTGTGAAAAAAAATTATCAGAAGAAGAATTTGTCAAACATTTGAATATGATATTTGAATTTAAACATCATTTACTTGATAATTGATTTGAATGACATTCATCAAAATCTTGCTCACAGGTCCAGTGCTTTACTATTATAAAAAGGATTATTATCCCTGTTACGTATGGTTACAAAGTAATATGATTTAATTTTCATTTTTAAAGCAGATGGATCAGAGTTTTTCGTAAACTGCCATGCATAAACAGTACTAACAATTGTTCATGTAATGCTTTATTTAATTTTCCTAACAAAAGGATAATGTAAAATTAAACTTAGACAACTTAAATGATGTGGGCTGCCATTGAAGAAGAAAAGTGCTAGTTAAATATGCATGAATAGCGAACAATGCCACAAGTAAGGCATAACCTTTATATGACAACAACATCAAAACTTGATGTGAAGGTCAAAATATAAACGTAGACAGAGCCTAGACAATGCTAGATTGATCATTTGTGGTGATCACTGTATAGGTTGAACAAATAAATATCCAAAGCAGGGTTCACAATTGACTGCTATGCATACTACAATAGTGGTATCATAATTACTCTACATGTTAAATTTGCATCAGATCAAGACAAATATATGTTGGATGCATGTGCATATATAGAACCTGCAATTGCCTAATCAAACTCAGGACTGCAACCCTAAGTGTATATGTTTGATTATAGTTAAGAGGCATGAAGATGGAATGATTAGGTTAATGGAATCTTAATTATTACAAGATTAGAGTTTGGCTTGTGTAGGTATAATACAAGGAACTAATGATGCTTTCATGATCCCTATAAATTGTTCTTGAAGACTGCACTTAATTGTTAATTTGAATAGATTAATGATGTATAAAATGTGTCTAAAGTACAACATTACACATGCAAGTTGTTATTTGCCTTAATGTGATTAGTCAGAACTATAGGTTTCAACCAAAGTGGCTTGATACTTAATCCCAGTTTTAAGTATCGAATATCCCAACCTATTTCAATTTTCACCCATATTATGATATCTTAACTTAAGATCAATATAAATACGTAATACACACACGAAGATACCAAAAATTACTTAGATCCGTGTTGCTTATTTTTCCCGTTACTGCGTTATATATTGGAATACAGAAATAAAATAAATAAAGGTTTAGTGTTTATTCAGTGCAAATAATTTCACATAAACTAATGTTCATACTGAAGTTGATTTAATATATATTGCCTTTAAGCCAACACAATAGATGTCATATTATAATATAATGTTAGATAAATACAGTTTAAAATAAAGTATGATAGGTCATTATCTGAAAATTGGAACAGCAAATGAAGAATTAAGTATAATATCTTAGCGGTCATTATTGAGAAACAAAATCAAAAAATAAAGATATTTGCAGGCAGACCATCACCCAATAATACTTTCATGAAGGTCCATAGCTATTCTTGTGTTAGCTAATCCAAAGTCGATAGCTATCTATTCAACCCAACACCAAAACACCTAAAAATCGAAAAACAAATCGAAACTACAACACCAAAAGCAATATTCAAACAACATAGCACATAACAACCTAATTAGCAATTAAAACAAGTAGGTTAATAATTAATTAAGAGGGCAAACCCATCTAGGAGGAGGGTCCTTGCCATAAGTGACAGAATATTCAAAATTAAAGGAATGAAAACATCAAGATTAAGAACCCTCAACTTGATTGCAGTGCACAAGAAAACTGCAGCTTTATGCTCCAGCAACCCTTGTCATGAATGCACCATTTCAAATTGATAAACAAAAAACAATTTATGTACCTTGAATCAGCTGTACAAAAGCAAATCCAAAGGCAAAGGGTATCGACGATGCGACGATATGGAGCTGTAGATCTGATTTGTTAAGGAGCAAAGGCGAAAATTTAGTCAGAGCTTAGGGTATTGACGATGCAAAGATGTGGAGACGAGAACTGAAAAGGGAACGTTAACGAAAATTTTGCTTCTGAGCAAGGGGGAAATTTTTTTTAGGAGCGAAGGAAATTGAAGCGAGGGAGGGAAATTTTGTTGAAGGATGAAAAATTAAGTCAGTGGAGGGAAGGCTTGAAAAATAAATGTAACGAGCGGCAATGTTTCAGAAAAATTACAATAGAACGTAACCAAACCCTCCAAAAGAAAAGATAATATTGGTTTCATTCACACCACAAACGCTACTAATAAATGCTACTAAATGTAGATTTTCTTGCAGTGGGGTTACCTCTGTAACTAGGAAACTGCTAACACGAGAATGCCACCTCCCGGCCTAGACCGAACTTTATCCGAGGCGCCTCATCAACCAACAACCACACAGTAAATAATCTGGGCTCCCTACCAGAATACCACTTTTAAATCCACACAAGTTAAATAACTCGACTCCATACCAAATAGCACTTTTTATCCAGAAGGAGATGTACATACCCTGAGGGGCGCGACCCCATAACCTTGCCGCATTCTTCCTGTTTCGGCCATTTTTGGGGTGTGAGGTACGACGAAGTCTCATCCGCAAAGCTACGTTTTTCATAAAAGCCATGCTTCGATCAACAACACTTAGCATGCCACATTACCAAATTTGGAATATATCACTAGTAACCATCAACTACATAACCTCTGAGCTCATACGTCTCAGAGAAGGGTGCTAAGCTAAGAGAATAAATTCTCCGCCACTAACAGAAATGAATTTGATAGAAGCCAGCTTTAAATCTTAAAGTGTAACGTCAGACACACATCCATACAAGTCCTTTCCGGGTTCGAACGAAACCGAAGGCACTTCAAAGAAGACCTTGCAAATCAAGATATTCACTAATCACGTCCGGACTTCCCATCACAAAGGTTGATAAAATCTCTATACCGGAGCAACTCAGTGCAGAGACATTCGACAGGTAATCCTTTCATTTTTGAAATACCCCGTCTTCAACACCTTCTTCAAATGCAATCCCATTTCGTCGTATCATTATTTAGAATGGGTTTAATGACACAAAGTCCTCAACTGGCTAATCCGAATAATGAGCGCTTATTTTAAAAATAAGTGTTACATTCAGATTTCAAGTAAATCACAACAAATTTCCACTTTGATCTTTTAAACAAAAGATCCATCACAAAGATTCGATGTGGTTTTCGGATAAACGTTTGGAATCCGACCCCAGTCGCATCGAAATTCAAATGCCATTTAAAGGCCAATATTGATAGTCAGTTATTTAACTATCAATCAATATTCACAACAATCACCAGATTTTAAATAATTCCCCGAATTATTTATTTCGAAAATATCTTCGCAAGATATTTTTTTTACACTTCAACACTTTGAAAACAAATTTCAAATCACTTTCCTCACGTGGAATAAATTGTCAAATATTATTTATTTCCACTGAAAATTTGCCGAGTTCGAATACTTTAAAATAATTTAAATCACTTATCCAAAAATATGTACTTGGAAACACTTAAAATAAGAATTACTTTAAACCCTTTATTAAAATATTAGTTATGAAATTTTATACCAATATTTCATTTAATCTCAAGACCAAAATAATTTTAAAAATAAAATTATTAGATAGAGAATAACTATTTAAATAACCATTTCCTAAATCAAATATCTATTAAATATTTAAATAATCACTTCTATAATTAACTTAATAAATATTTACATTAAAGATTTAAAAACAATTTACAAAAATAATTTCTATACAAACAATCTTTGCAAACCAACTTTGGAACTTTAAATTTGTAATTTAAAAGCTACTTTGAGAACATACTCGGCTTTCCAGGGAAAGTTCACTTTCCATTCTAAAATAGTCCATTTAAATAAATCAATAAATCCTTCTTTATTTATTTTAAATTTACATTCCGAATCCGTAAATTCCTTTCCACATTTTTAAAAATAAACCAATATTTATTTTTAATCAAATCCCCATCCTTTTATAAATTCCATTTGTGATTTATATTTCCAAATATCGCTTGATATACAATTTTCAAATTGATTTCCAAATATCCATTTTCAATCACCAAATCAAATTCCAAATTGATTTTCAAATTTATTTCAAACACCAAATTAAATTCCAAATTGATTTCCAAATTTTTTAAAAAACCAAATCAAACTCCAAATTGATTTCCAAGTTTATTATCTTTTAAAATAAATCCCTTTATTTCTTCCAAACTATTTAAAATCCGAGTTTTAAATAAATTCTCCAACTTTTAAACAATGTTACTTAAAATCCATTTATTAAAATCTTTTTCCCATATTTTGGAATTAATTCGATAGAATTACAAAAATCAACTTTTATGCTTTTAAATTCCTTCTTTTAAATTTATCCAATTCTCAAAAATTAATTTACTCAAAATTTTCTGCTTTAATTTCCAAAAATCCAATTTTATATTTCTAGTATCCTACGATACCAAAAATATATTCGGCTAAACTATAGCGATCAATAAATTTCAACCACCAATGTAATCATACACAGATTATAAATAATCAAATCACAACATATGAATATAATTCAACAATTTGAGGAATCCAATTGGATCCCTCCAACCTATTTTCCTACATCCACTGATGTCAGCACAATAATTAAATACCAATTCCACTTCGAGGTGGAATATCGCGGTATATGGGATAATATCAAATCATTTGCTATTTTGCAGCGCATAGGGTCTCATTCGCTATATAATGCGGGAAATCAATCACTCCAATATATATGTATATACACACACTATCACATACAAACAAACAATCAATAATAGAAATTCTATTTATTTCAAATGAGTGAGAAGATCTCACCTTTGCTTTTCATTTTGCAATCCATTTCCATTCCAGCTTGTTTTCTTTCAGATTTTGACCTTGTATAAACAGTTATACGGTTTATCAATATTTGAACTAATCGAATAATTAATTACGGTTTAATAAAATTATTTTAAATTTTAATTTTTAACTAATAATTTAATTTAAACAAATAATTAAATTTTAAACTAATTTCCCTTTTAAAAATCTTTATTTAACTAAAAATTAAATTTAAAACTAAATTTCCTTTAATAAATTATTTTTAGTGACAAAAATAAAATTTTAAATTAATTAATTAAATAAAATAAATCACCTTAAAAATTTATCTTAGTATTGAAAGGTGCATGTGTATTTTTATTTATTTTTCACTTGAAACTATACATACATACATAAATATATATATATATATATATATATATATATATATATATATATATATATCAAAACAATAATTTATATAAATTTAAAACTCTTCACTATTTTTAAATTCCAACTATTTTTTTTTCTGTTTTATATATTTATTCATTATTTTTCAAATCAAACAGAAATTTATACTTACTGTAAATTATAAAAAAAATTCTATGTATGCAAACATTTATTTATTCAACTTAATTAAAAAGAAAACAATGATACCTCACTACAAATGCTTTGATACTAGCTCGCAGACGCCATCCACAATCGCGACGATTGGATGCGAGCTAGGTCGCGACTATCTCATGAATTGGAGAGACTGCCTCGCGTTCGCGAGCTCGAATCCTGCCTTCGACGACGAACCCCAAGCTCTTGCACGAGACTGACCGCGCTCGCCCCATACATGCCTGCAGCCGCCATCAATGTCGCGAAACCCTAGAGTGTTGATCAAAGCTGCCGCCTTCGTCATCGCGGCATCGCGACAGAGTCGCGAGCCATTTCTCGCCCTCAGTCGATCGCGATATCGACTTTCCCCAAAATCGTCGATCCTCCAAATCACGACCACTATCTCTCGTGTAGCCACCGTGACGGTCTCGTCCCCCGCCTTCTTCCATTTTGTTCGCGCGCGCCAAGAATCCAGATCCATACTGTGAAACTTCCCCTGCCTTGTGATGTCGATTTCGATTCGAATCTGAGGAGAAAGGGGGCTTCGGCCAGCTTTAGATTTGAAATGAAACCGAGTATTTTCTATATATATAGATATATATTCACTAGCTCGATTTTTATTTGAATGAGATGATAAAAAATTTCTATAAACGACGCGTGTTAATAACAAATGCCAAGTGTTTTAAAGAAGGAAGAACATGTCAAATTTTCCCATTGAATGTAGATATATATATATATATTCCATTTTAAATTCAAATTCAAATTTAAATCGTCTCGATAATTGCAAATCAAAATCTTGACCTTCAATCGAAGCGTGCCGTCAGGCATTTATAATGCTAAACCCCTATTCCAAACACAGTGGAAAAGATTCCGAGTCCAAATCCGATCGTATGGAGAAGATAGCTTTTTGAACCCAACTATTAAATTAAATTGCGATATAATTTTCAGCGTGTTTGCTTATCATACGGCCAAACGATCACTCCAAACACTATGAAAATTGAAATCCGATAATAATATAATATTACGGATCCAATGGAACTAGTTTCGTCGAAATCCGAGACTATGCCTCAGAAGGCTATTTTTTAATAACGATTTAAACAATAAAATTTTCAAAACTGAACTAACGCTTCAAATTTCAATTTCTAATATTTATATTATCTTCAATAATATCAATATAAATTTTCCAAGCCTTTGAAATATTTTTTATCGGCTTAAATTGAAGATACAATATTTTACCCAAGTTTCGATAATTAAATTCAAAAATTTAATTGCCAAATAAACAGATATATTTAGAATTCAATTTAAACCAACTTTCAAATATTCAAAATCAATTTAATATTTCTATTTCAAATGTCGAAAATTTCGGGTCGTTACATCAAAACTCCAATATTCAAAAATTCAGAAGGTAGACTACGTGGGGCGCGCGAATATCAGGAAGAAATTCAGATCGATACCGACTAAACCAGGTCGATATCGACATGAATTTATGCATGCAAAGCCAATTTTCCCTTTATATTTAAGCTCCTTCCATTCATCTCTTTCCATTCAAGTCTTAAATTCATATCGGTACCAACCATATCATGCTAGTGTCGACATGATTTTATTGTTCGGAAGTTCATCAAACTTCCTAAGTTTCTTCACACCATCATTCTAGATTGTTCTAATCATGTTGGCATGAATCATGTCAATACCAACCTGATTTGCATTTGTGAAACTTGGCCAAATCTTTGATTTATTCAATCTCGACATCATTCAAGCTCCTTTACTCATTTCTTTATCAGTTTGTAGTCCATTTCATCTGTTTGGGTCTATTCTAAAACTGTGGAATATTTGACCATAACAATCATATACACACATGATTTTCTAATTTGGATTTTAGTTTCCTAGGAGACCAAAAGAATTACTTTCTTCGCAAGGTTCGAACTAATTATGAAAAATTATTATGTGACAAAATTACCCTCCTTTCAAATAATGGGATTATCGAAGTTTTTAACTTGTTAATACTCCTTCCATTGTAGAAATTCCCTTTATGGAGACTTTCCTATTTCTCCCATGTTTTGTCTAAAAATTCAAGACATTCTTCCAAAGCTTAAAAATTAATTAGGAAATGCTTGTTGGTTGACTATAATGGCACAATTATAATTTTATATGATAAAGGAAGGATTTTATTTGCACAGTTTTAACTTATAGAATGTATTTGTTTATTTTTATTTTATGTCTTAATTAAGCATAAAGATCGGCCCTTATCACTTGATGATCCTAACATCTTTCAATGTCTTAGTAATATTCAATCTAAATTTGTTACGAATACGGAAAATTGCCCTCCCTGGCCTATTCTTGGATCATCTTCAATTAATAATGTTGATGCAAAAATCAATGGTATGAAAAATGTATGCGGTCAAAGTATACTTTGAGAACTTCTTAAGAATTAATTTATAATCTTGAAAAGAAATTCTCTTTCTAAGTGAAGAAAATTCGAGAATTGACAGTGAAACTTAATTTGAGAGCCAATTCCTTATTATTAGCTCAACAATCTGAATATGACACAAAAATTTCTCAACTTGGCCGATGCGTTTTGACTTAAAGTTAAAACACTGAAATCTAGGAATGGATGTCAATCTTACAAACTTATTTTAACTGAAGGGGAGACAAGAATTTCTTCCCCAATTCTAGATGGTTCTTCAATGAAAACTTCCTTACAAAGGTCCACTTCATGCCGTGGCTGATCACCATGTGGTAACAATCTTTATGTTCATTCTTCGGCATCCCCTTCTTCAGCGGATGATTCAGAGGAATTAGCCAGATTAAGCAGGTACTTTAAGTCTGAATGTAATTGCAAGTTAAAGGAATATTGGAACAAGAATTTTTTTGATGAGTTTTCTAATCTTCTACTTCAGATTGAAAATTTAAAAGGCGATAAGAATAAGCTTTAATGGTAAAATATTGGAAAATGGTAGAAAAATATTATCCCTTCAAATTTCTCAATTAAAAGGCATTAACAAAACCTTCTAATGGGCGATAATCACTTATATTGAGTTGATTGATCCCCTCAAATTCATTCGTAAAAAGGAAAAAAATTAAAGAAATACTCATTGATGATAATTTAACATATCATTGATACTTCTTCGACCATAGCAACGATAGAGAACAAAGTAAAGAATCATAAAGAATAATTGGAATTGATGCAGTTCCTTTCCTTTAAAACTACTCCATTAGATACCTTAATTGATTATTTAATTAAAGTAAATGTTGCCTCTGACTTGAAGATCAATTTTGCATTTTCAAGACTAGAAAAGAGTCGTCGATTGAGGAATGCTTTGGCTACCAGTTATCAAAGAAAACATCATCTCTTTTTGTATGATGTTTAGATGAACTCAAAGATATAGGGGGTCCTATTATTTTGTACAAGAATGTGGTATCAATGAGTGAAGGCCATTCTTACGTTTTAAAAACTTTTGTGGGAAGGGCGAGGAATTGGTGTACCAATATTTTCAAATTCCAAATCCCCTAGAACCAGAAGTCTTTAAAATTTATAACCTGTAAAGATTGGTTTGATAATCTTAGGAGTAAGAAGTATGTAAAGTTATTATCATAATTTTTAATAATGTGAAAAAACTATTATCACTTTTTTAAAAATAAAATGTTCACATCATTCTGCATATCGGTTCTATGGTAGATTGTTTGCCTTCGTTGCCTTGTGCCCTTTAGCAACTTGATTGTCAAGGTTTTTTCCAATAGATCTTTTGAATACCATCTGCCATGTTCTTTGGTTAGTTGCATTTGATAAGCTTCTTTGACTACTGCTTCTTGGATGGTTCTTTTAAGCACGTCCGAAGGCAAAACTAAAGGCTTAGTTAACTATCACTCCTTGGATGGGTGCTTTGGACAGGTACGGATGTAGGACTAAAAGCTTAGTTGACCGTTACTCCTTGGATGGGTACTTTAGCCAAGTATGGAGGTAGGGCCAAAGGTTAACTTGACCATCTCTCTTTGGATGAGTGCTTTGGCTAGGAGTGGAGGTGGGACCAAAGGCTTAATTTGTCCATCACTCTTTGGATTAATGTTTTAGTCATGCATGGAGGTAGGATCGTAGGCCTGGTTTGGCCATTAATTTATAGATGAGTGCATTAGCCAGGCACAAAGATGGGACCCGATGGTGTCGGACTAGTCGGAAGCAGGTGAAATAGGTTGATTTATAAAAATTCCTATATTGGATCTATTGGACCTATGAAGCCTAAAGGTGTTATACTAGATCCAAACTACTTTAAATAAAATAATATTTTATTTAATTTCAGTACACACACACACACACACACATATATATATATATATATATATTTGTTGATTAAACATGTTAACATTTCAACTAAGTGTTTCATTAGAAGTGCATCAATATCCATTCAAACATATAACAACATAAATGAACTAAAATAAAAACATGTATGTGTGTATTCACATCTAGATATTGAGAAAGATATCTATATTATATAAACACACACACATACACTTACATATACATGTTACATTCTCACATGCATATTAGGGACATAAATGCCTAAGTATATATATTTATATTTGAGTATACTGCAATATATATGGTTTGTATACACATATTAACATTATTACAGATATATAGTTTGGACATATATATACATACATGTAATCTTTGGTGCCACTTATATTTTATTATCCATATAAAGAAAGGTATGAAAATAATTCAGATAAAGTAGACAATTAAAATAAGAGTAAATTAAAAGAGTGAAGATTGAAAGGTAATTTATGTTGCAATTAAATCTAATCGGATCCACGTTAAAAAGGAAATAACCATGTAGTGCAATTCTAATTTAATTTTCTTCTACAACAACCAATTCAAAAACTAATTTACTCCTATATTGAAATTCAAACATCCAAACCATTAGAAAACAAAAGATGTTTAGTTATATCTAAATCTAAAAAGATATAATTAACATAAAGAGTCCCATTGACATAATTGGATCTGAAACAAAACTTTTATATTTAGGTACATATGATAGACTAAAATTTAATTTAAAACATGAAATTGAATCAATCTAAAACAAATCAACCAAGTAAATTTTAGTTTAATATTGGTTTACAACTTCAAGGTATGAAGAAGGATTGATTTACACACACGTATATATATGTGTGTGTATGTGTGTGTGTATGTGTACACACACAGACACATCACATAATTGTCATGATTCATCTACTAAAGTTAAATTAATGATTAAAAGGAATAAGTGTAACGATAAAATAATTATTGAAAAAATAGATATACAACAACACACAATGGATTAACAAACAAGATGACTTATTTCAGATCTCAAGTGAAATAAAAGATAAATTATTTGGTTAGAAAAATCATTAATCAATTATGAAAGAAAACCTTTTTTTCCAAAAAATCAATTGTACAACAATTATTTATTTCATATCCAATTAAATCATCAACATTCAAAAACATAGAAGCTCACAGTCAATCACAATGCATAGAATAATTTTAAAACTAATCTTACAAAGCGGCTATATGTAACGACCCAAATTTTACATTTCGAAGGATCGTAAAATATTATTTCTATATTCTTATGAGGTCGTATGACTCTATAACTTTGAGAAATGCCTATTAGAGACATTCCTACGTTTTGAGTTTTTGGAATGATTTTAGCCCTGGAAACATGTATCAGCTATAACTTTTAATAGGAACCGAATTAGTGTCCAAGATTACTTATATTGGTAAGATATGATGGTTTTTCTTTTCGTAGAGTGGTCATAATAGCGATTTTAGCCTTTTGGCTAGGAGATACGACTGTTTGACGATTGGCAGTTTTTGGAGCAGCGTAAAAGGAATTAGTGAGTTGGGGGAAAATCCACTAACCCATTTTGGGTTTGGAGATCTTACTAGGCTGAATCATCTTCGCCAAATCATTTTTACACCTAAGCCTCCATTAACCCATTTTCCACCAAAAACCTTCTCCTTTTGTCCTCCAAATCAAGTCTAAACCATAGATTAGTGATAGATTCGCAAGATTTTTTCATTAGAGATCTTTAAATCTACATTTTTGGGGTAGAAAAATTACACATTTGCTATTCATTGTCGGATCTACCATGATTTGCATGCAAAACTTGGATTTTAGAGTTTTTGGCGAGTGGTTTATCTTCTTTCACCATACAATATACATACATATATACATATATACATACATACATATATATAGGTTTGACGTGTTTCAAAACCCATGTTTAAAGTCAAAATCATATTTTGGGACTGGTTTAAAGTGAAACCTGAAGTAAAAACAATAATAAATTATTTTAAAGTGTTCTAATCATGTTTATTTAATGTACGGTTGCCTTGATTTTTGTTAGCCTATGTTAGAGACTTTTATAGGATGACTTGCAATGAATTACTATATGTTTGCATGTTTGAATGTTGTTTTGTGCATTTCTTGTATGCTTGTATGGCTGAAAACGCTCATCGGAGCGACATAGAGTTAGAAATCGTGAAACCGAGCTTCGTTGGATTGACTCAAGGTTGTTTAGAGTTCTATCATTGCACAGGGATTGCAAAAGGGTCAAAGAACGGAGCATAGCAGTAAAATCGATGCGAAATCAAGAAGTGGGGGCACTATACGATTTTGGTTCGGTGTTAGGCTTGCTCATGATTGGTTGACTTGGAGTGGGACTGGTTCGGTGGTCGAGCATTGAAGTTGGTTCAGCAGTGGTGGAAGACTGGACATGAGTTTCTATTTGGTGGGCGTCTTAGTTCAGTAAAAGGAGGGACCAGACAGAATTTCCTATCCGTTGATGCCTTGGTTTGGCATTGAAGGAACCAGACAACATTTGTTGTTCAGAAGTGGATAAAGGATCGAACAACAATCACCGTTCGATGAACCCATATGAGACTGGACATAACTTTCTGTCCGGTGGGGCTATGCCCGAGAACCGAAGAAGGAAGGGTGCTTGCTGTGTATCGTGGCATGTCGGGGCAGCTTCGAGTTAGGGCATGGTTGCATTAGGTAGGAGAGGGGATGAGCATGGATTCTGTAAAGAAACAAAGGATGCGATGGAATGTCACTTTGACATGATGACTTCGGGACCTTATAATGATAATTCTACAACTTACGATGGTGTCTAGAGGCATTTCAAAGATGATAACTTAACGATAGGAGTAGTGGCTACAATCCATAAGGACAAGCTAATGATAGAGGCTTGCTAGTGGGATTCGCGACTTGTCCTATCGTGGAGACAACTGTGCTGGAATGGCGATTGAGTTCCATTATGGAGACACGTGAAAAGGGATCTTTGTTAATATAGAGACTTCTAATGTGCTTGTAAAGAACGGGTATATGGGGACATCAACCTAGATTTGCGATTGTATCTGGATTTTCCGATA
The DNA here is from genome assembly GCA_030765085.1 of Allium cepa. NCBI lineage: Eukaryota > Viridiplantae > Streptophyta > Magnoliopsida > Asparagales > Amaryllidaceae > Allium > Allium cepa. The sequence goes on along the minus strand of CM060930.1, from coordinate 51,217,796 downwards.
GTAGATTCTTTTGGACTTTGCGATTGTGGGCCTGGTTCCTAGCCTTTCGAAGTAGTATGGATTTGAGAACCAACGGATCTAGGATTATGATTGGGTCCTTGGATTGTGATTTTGCCATCCGGGTATGATATATCCAATGCACATAAGTGATAGTGAGGATTGTTTGGTGGATGCTATGGTTGCCATGGTTGTTATCACTTTAGGGTGTCACACAATATAGGTATTTTCGACTGTATACCTAGACACTAGGCATTGTACGTCGACTTTAGTACACTTATATTTCTTTGATATTAGATTAGTATATATCGATTATTATGTGCTAACTCATTAGGTGCAGGGTTGGATCAGGTATGGTTCTTCATACCCTATGTCCATATTTACTATATATGATTTTTATAGTATCTTTGAAATGATATATTGCTTACTCCAGACTGTTGTTTGACCCAAGCTTTTATGCTTTGCTTCTTATTATCTCGGGTACTCTTAAATGAGTAGCTTAGAGACAACAATCTAGATGCGCATAAAGCTGTACAGAGTACGAGCAGAAGGCTATACTTTCATATATGTATGTATATATATATATATATATATATATATATATATATATATATATATATATATATATATATATATAGACATACATACATATATATATGGAGCTAATTATCGCTTATATTATGTTGTACTGTACTATGGAGCTATATGACTACTCGTACTTTGGGAGACAGTTATACTGTTTATTTTTGGAGATTTGGATGTATAAAATCTTTATTTTAGTTTTTGTATAGTTTGTGAACCTAACGCACTCTAGTGTTCTTATTTATGATTCACTTGATTATATCACTATCTCGTATGTTTTAAATCTATGTTATTATATTACATTTTGTCCGTACTCCATAAGATGTTCTATAGGTTTTATGTTGGACTTTTATTTCTTTTCACCTTCGGCTACAATCCTGCATCAGCCGAGTACCTCCACGGTGCACTTCACAAGTATATTGGGTACCGAAGATGTAGTGCAGTCGTCACATTTGGTATTAGAGCTTAGCTTTCCTAAATGTAAGTTGATACTAGGATCCATTAGAGATAATGAAGGAGCTAACACCTTAGAATGGATCTAGCGATATACAAGAAAGCATACTTGTTATACGTTGGTTTACAAAACTATATAGTTGTGTGTGTGTGTGTAGTGTATAAGTCCCATTGCATTCATGAACATCACTTATTCCTTTTAGAGAGACCAATTATTCTTCTAATAGCTTGTAAGAATGAACCAGCTAATAAGGAACGCTGCCAAGAACTCCATCTCTGGAGTTGAGGAGGGGCCAGGGTCAAGGTCTACTAACCCCGACTTGCAGAACATGTTTGCTAAGATGGTGCAAAACATGGTTTAGAATGCCTAAGTTTCTCACCTTGCAACTGTTGGTGATGGTGCCCCAGTGTAGGCGCCGAGGGCTGACTTTGCCAAATTGAGCAAGGATTTCTCTACACTAGGTGGCAAACAATTTCTTGGAACGAAATGAGTCGTCAAAGTGTAGGATTGGTTGGACACCTGCAAATGCACTTTAAGGATATGCAGTTAGAGGATGCGATGAAGAGGAGGGTGGCTTCTAGGCAGCTTTATGGAAGAGCTATGGGGTGGTGAAATGCTTTCAAGATTACCCTTGAGGATCATATTACTTGGGAGTAGTTCAAGGAGAGGTATGAAGAGAAGTATATGTCGGTCGCTCAGAAGTTAGTGCTCTTCTAGAAGTTTTCTGATTTAAGACAAGGGGATATGTTTGTGTCGAAGTACATGGCCTAGTTTGACACACCATCAAAGTATGATCTATCTTTTATTGATACACTGCTCAAGAAGAATGAGAAGTTTATCATGAGTTGGACGATTTTCTTGGGGAAAAGCTCTTGAGTCATATTGATGGGACATTTAAGAGGCTTGTGGAGAAGTCTCTTTAACTTAAGCGTCTCTACCCTAAGCTTAATACGGTTGTTGATCCCAAGGATGAGCCAGAGCCGCAAGTTGGCGGGGGAAGCAAGCGAAAGTGAGAAAACAATAAAAAGAAGCAGTTTTAGAAGAGTGGTTAAAAGAAGGGAAAGTGGGGGCCTACTTGCTATAATTATGGGGAGAAGGGCCATCTTGTCAGGGACTATAAGGCTGAGATAAAGAAGTGCTACAGCTACAACAAGCCGGGGCATATCAATAAGGATTGTCCAAAACCACCGAGAAATAAGCAAGTTGTGTCTGCTTATTCTTTGAACGCTATTCTAGATTCGTCGAGTACTCCATCGGCAAACGTGAAGGGGAAGTGCGTCATTATATAGGGCATGCTTTCTGTTTCTAATATGCATGAATTCGATATCGAAGCTTCACACTCCTTCATACCTAGTGTTTTGGTAGATAGATTGGGATTGAGACCTGAGATAGTTGACCAACCTTTGATTGTCATGAACTTGTTGGAGGATCGACTAGCCTTTGCATTGTTTGTTGATACTCAGCCTTATCGAGCAATGGATGTTTGTTGTCTTATGATTGCTTTGTTTTAGGTTTTGTGGGGTTCGGTATTATCTGGGGATGGACTGGCTGCGGAAGTATAGAGTAGTGGTGGATTATGAGAGGCTGTTGGTAACGATAGGGATGGATGATGGGCATAGGTTGGAGATAGGTTGCCAACCTAGCGATGAGGTGATGGTTAGGTTTCTATACTCGCTCGAGGTCCCGACGACAAGCTATCATCTATGCATATAGTGAGGGAGTATCCGAACATAGTCGCAGAGGTGACCGGATTACAACCACGTAGGGAGATAGAGTTCCGTATAGATTTGGTGAAGGACACCAAAACAGTAGCTATGCCTTTAAGGCGTATGCCACCCAAAGAGCAGAAGGAGTTGGAGGAGCAAGTGAATACCCCTTGAGGCGAGGATTCATTCATAGAAGCATTTTGAGTGGGACGCACCTGTAGTATTCGCCACTAAGGCAGATGGCTCTTTGCGGTTGTGTGTAGATTACCATGAGCAGAATAAGATGACAACGAATAACAAGTATCCACTCCCACGTATTAATGACTTATTCGATTAGCTCCACAGTGCGAAGTTGTTCTCCCAATTGGACCTTGAGATGAGGTTCCATCAACTGAAGGTGGTGAAGGAGATTGTGCCGGTTACAACGTTTCGTACGCCATCTGGATTCAACGAGTGGTTCGTATGCCATTTGGGCTAACCACTACATCGACATACCTTGTTGATTTTATGAACCATGTTTTCAGTGATCGGTAAAATAAATTTATACTTGTGTTCATGGATGATATCCTTGTTTATTCGAGGATGAAGGAAGAATACAATGAGTTTTTGAGGATTGTGCTTGAGGCATTGAGGAAACATCGATTGAAGGCAAAAATTTCGAAGTGTCACTTCTAGAGAGGGAAGTGTGATTTTATGGTCGCATTGTTTCTGAGCATGATATTGCTATAGACCCTGTAAAGGTGGTAGCTCTAAATAATTGAGATTGACTTAAGACTGCTATAGACATGAGAATTTTCTTTGGGCCGGCGGTATACTATAGACGTTTCATCCAGGGCTTCTCTAAGGTAGTAGCAACATTAACCAACTATACAAAGAAGAATTAGACTTTTATTTAGGACGTAAGGTGCGAGAATGCATTTGTGAGTCTGAAGGAGAGGTTGATGAGCATGTCGGTGTTAGTCATTCCGAGTGGGAATAAGGAGTTGACAGTATACATAGGTGCCTATGGTACTAGACATGATGCGGTGTTAATGCTGAGGGGAAAGGTTGTCGCCTATGCTGGTCAACAATTGAAACTATACGAGAGGAAGTACCCAACTCATGATTCAGAGTTAGTGGCGATAGTATTTGCTTTGAAGATATTAAGGAATTATCTACTTGGAGAAATGTTCTAGTTGTATATGGAGCACAAGTTTTTGAATTATACATTCTCCCAGAAGGACTTTAGCCTTCATCAGCTGTGATGGTTAGAGTTTTCGACCTCCTATGATTTTGGCATTTCCTATACGAGTAAGGGAAATGCAGTCGCTATTGCATTAAGTAGAAGACATGCTAGCCCAGGAGTGATGTTCCTAAAGTGAAAGTAGTTGGGATTTATCGCAGGCTATGATTTAGACCTCAATGTGAGCTAAAGTCGGAAGTGTTGGCTAGCCTGACGATCATACCTACCTTGATTGAGCTGATCTTACTAGTCAGAGGCAAGATGCTAGATTAGCGAAGATCGTGGCGAAGATAGAGGAAGGGGTAGAGTATGAGGAGATGAAGTAGAAGGGGTTCGATCATGATGGTTGGCTCCGTAAGGATGGGAGATTGTTTGTTCTTAATGTCGACGGGTTGAGGGATGAGGTGCTACGAGAGTACCATCATTCAAGATTGACTATACATCCCGATGGCAATAAAATGTATCACGATTTGAGGCAGACATCTTATTAGGAAGGGATGAAGAAGGATGTTGGGACATTCAACTCGAAGTGTAAGAACTATCAGTTGGTAAAGGCATAGCAGAAGAAGCAGAGTGGTTTGTTGCAACCGCTCGAGATTCCCAAGTGGAAATAGGAACAAGTTTTGTCAGACTTCATCGATGGATTGCTGAGGATCGGAGGAGGTACGGTAGTATTTGGGTCATAGTCGATAGATTGAGGAAGAGTGCTTGATTCAAACCCATCAACAAGTTGGCCGATCTGTATGAAGCGGATTGTGCGATTCCATAGTGTACCAAAAAGCATTGTGAGCGACCGAGATCTTTTGTTCACTAGCGGGTTTTGGAAGAGATTGCAAGAGGCGTTGGGGGTGAAGCTGCATCTCAATACGGCTTATCACTCACAAACTGATAGGCAAATCGAGAGAATGAATCGTATTCTGGAGGATCTCTTACGAGCTTGCATTCTTGATTTTGGTGGCTCGTGGGACTATCATTTCTATTTAATAGAGTTCACTTACAACAGTAATTATCAGTCCAACATCAGTATGGCACCATTTGAGGTATTATATGGCCGACCGTACAATGCTCCTTCATGTTGGTGGGAAGCAGTTGAGAAACTGATGCTTGGGCTAGACATGATTTGGGAGTCTTCGAAGATTATCAAGATCACTTGGCAAGAATGAATGATGATCAGGATAGACAGAGTAGCTATGATAATGGAAGGAGGTGTGATTTAGAGTTCACTGTCGGCGATATGGTATTCATGGAAATCTCTCCTTTAAATAATGTTGTTTGATTTGGTACTAAAGGGAAGTTGGCATCAAGATTCATTGGTCCTTTTATATTACGTAAGAGGATCGGGAATCTAGCACATAGAGTCAACTTAACTCAAAATATAGCGGGTATGCACAATATATTCCACGTATCTCACTTGCGGAAGTTTGTGCATGACTCAGGCATGATAGTCGAACAGAACTAGCTTGATGATATCAAGATTGAACCAGAAGCATTTGGACCTTGTAAGCCTCTACATATCGTCGGACGGGATACGAAGCAGCTTAGGAGAAAGACGGTAGAACCGGTGAAAGTTCTGTGGAGTGAAAGCGAAGACAATTATACTAGTGACACCGAGAAGAGCATGATGGTCGCTTATCCAAAGCTCTTTGCTTGGCGAGACTTTTGTTTACTGCATTTACTTTCACTTTTAAGATCATATAAGGTAGTTTTGCATCCTATATGTTAGGGTTGGCATGGATATCATTTGTTGCTTTTGTGGTATATTTGATGTTAGACATGTTTGCTGGTGGATGATAGGCCTGCGAGGTTGCCATGTTTGACTTTACCTTGGTTGTATTTAGAGATTTCGGGAATGAAATTCCAAAAGGGGAGGAGAATGTAACGACCCGTATGTTATGTATCGGAGTATCGTAAAATATTATTTTTATAGTAAAATGAGGTTGTATGACTCTATAATTTTTGAAGATCTATTAAACACATTTCCTACTTTTAGAATTATTTCGAACGATTTTACCTCTTAAATATTTTATTGGCTGTAACTTATGATAGAAGCCAAACTAGTGTCCAAAACCACTTTGATGGAAAGATATGATAGTTTCGATTTCCGTAGAGTGGCCATAATTGCGATTTTGACTTTTTGGCTAGGAGATATGAATGTTTGAAGATTGATAGCTTTTAGAGTAGCTTAGTGGATAATTAGTGAGTTTAGTGGCAAGCCCACTAATCCATTTCAGGTTTAGAGGCCATATTACGCTGAACCATCTTCCCCAAATCACTTTTACACCTTCTCCCATAGATCTAAGCCTCCATTAACCCACTCTCCACCCATAAGCTTCTCTTTTCTAGTCCAAATCAAGTCTAAGTCATAGATTAGTGATAGATAGCAAGGAGATTCATCAAAATTCTACATTTTTGAGGAATAAAATTACACCTTTGCTATTCATTGTTGGATCTACCCCGATTTGCATGCAAAACTTGGATTTTGGGGGTTTTGGTGAGTGATTTATCATCTCTCACCTTACTATGTATGTATCTATAGGTTTTGACATGTTTTAAACCCATTTTTAAAGTCAAAATCATATTTTGGGATTGATTTAAAGTGAAACCTGAAGTAAAAATGAATTTAAATTATTTTAAAGTGTTCTAATCATGTTTATTTGATATATGATTTCCTTGATTTGTATTAGGCTATGTTAGAGATTTATTATAGGATGATTTGCAATGAATTGTTGTATGTTTGCACGTTTGAATATTGTTTGGTGTATGTATGGTGTTTGCTTGTGAGTTTGTATGGTTGAAAATGCTCATTGGAGTGACTTAGAGTTAGGAACCATGAAACTAAGCTTCAATCGATCGACTCAAGCTTGTTGAGAGTTGTATTGTTGCGTATGGATTGCACAAGGGTCAAAGAATGGAGCATAGCGGTGAAATCGGAGTGAAATCTGAAAGTGGGGGTACTGTAGGATTTTGGTTCGTGGCAGGCTGTTTAGTGGTAGGCTTGCTCGGTGATTCATTAACTTGGAGTAGGACCGGTTCGGTGGTAGAGCATTAAAGTTGATTCGGAAGTGGTGGAACACTGGGTAGGGGTTTATGTCCGCTAGGCGTCTTATTTCGGTAGAAGGAGGGACGGGACATGATTTTCTGTCCGGTGATCCTGATGTGCACGAAAAAGTGTATATTTTCACTTCCACATTTAATCATATTTTAATTAAATAAATGTGCATAGTAGGGTATTTTACATGTTTAAAACAAAATTTAAATTATTTTAAAATCATCATGTATTCATCTTCTTTTGGGGGGTAAAATGGTAATTTTATATTTGATTTAATTTGAGAAAATTTACTTACGCATTTTTATATTTATTTGTAGGAAATGGAGTGTAAATATGAAGAGGTTCCATGGATGAATGCATGCACATATGTTGAAAGATAATGGAGAATGAAAATAAAAGAATTCATGCAATATGGAGGAGCTCACATACCTACCAATATATGGTCCATAATTAAAAGCACATGAGCATGTTAATGGAGGCTTAAAGGCATGTTAGTATGATTAATTATTTCTGTAATGATTACTTGGAGGTTAAACTTTCTTAAGGGCATTTAGGTAGCCCCCTAAAATATGATTAGGGTTTTAAGCATGTATAAATACCCTTTATGTTTCTTGTAATTATCTTCTTTTTTATGCAATATTGTAACCACAAATCAAAGATAAATAAAAATCTATTTAGTGGCTTCTTAGCCTTGTTCCTTGCTTTCATGCAATTCTTATTTTATGCTTTCTTTTCATGCTATTTTTATTTCATGCTCTCCTACTTAGTTTTTGCTTCTCTTATTTCATATTAATAGCATAGATTGAATTCTTGTAAATTAGCTTAGGTCTATTTCATGCAAGTAGTTAGTTCTCTTTTCTTTTAATTAGCTCTCCATTTTCTTTTTTTTTTTAGTGCTGAAATCATTTTATGTTAACATGTTTTCAAATATGAGTAGCTAAACCCCTTCGGTTTAGGGGTAATAAAGCTCTCCTAAAACATATTAAATTAACATAATGATTTTGTTTATGATCTCTCTTTTGTTCTTAGTGGAAACTTTGAATGACGGTGGTTTATGTCTCTATTTTAGTAAATTGGATAGTCTATGTTGATATCTCAAATAGGCCATGCTTATAACATTATAAACGTAAACTATTTGATCATTTGCCTAAGTGACTTTGATAATGAAAATCAAACTAGAATCAAAATTTGATGATCTATGTTGCTAATTCATAGTAAATAGATTATGTTTAAAATATATTTTATTCTTTGATTCAATATAATTTTTATAAGAGTTGATAAGTGGGTTTGAATGATGTGTTAGAGTTTGATGTTTAAGTTATGCAAACTAATAGCACAAATAGACTATGCTTATAATAAACACATCAATCATTTCTACTTAATATTTAAGAGAATATAAATGAATTTTGTGTTGACTTATATGAATGATTGGAAGTGGATTTGCCTCTAAATGCTCTTCAGTATCATAGTTTTATACACTTTTTCTCTAGCTTAATCTCTACAATTTTCTGGTTTAAAACAATTTCAAAGGCCTAGGGTTAATTTGATTGAGTATTAATAGAATTTAATTCTTTCCCTACAGATCGACCGTACTCGCATACGTACTACGATTGTATGTCGTACGCTTACAGTTTTATAACGATTATATTTTCAATGATTTTCTAATGATAAAATATTCGTCATCTAACAATTTTTTGGTGTCGTTGCAGGGGAACATAAACTTTGATCTTGAAAAAGCTGGCAAAAATAGAAAATTGCAACTTAATGAATTAGAGGAGATTAGGAATGATTCGTATGAAAACGAGAAAATTTAAAAAGGAAGAACAAAAGTTTTTCATGGCAAGTCAATCCCGAGGAAAACATTTTTGCCAAGTCAAAAAGTTCTGTTGTATGACTCTTGACTTCTTTGGGAAATTAAAACCAAGGTGGATAGGACCATATGTCGTACGTACTGTTTTTCTACACGGTGCTATAGAAGTAAAAAAACCCTAGGGATAGATCAATTTTTATAGTCAGTGGTCATCGTTTGAAACCTTACTTGGAGGTTGCAAGTGATCAAGAGGGGGAGCTCAAGATTCTTCATGAGCTACACTATGTCTAGTAAGAAATTTTAACCCCCTCTAGTAAATATATAAATATTTTTCTCCGTTACACTCATTATATCATATATTGACTGTGGTGACACATCAAAATCAAGTATGGAGGGAGCCTCATGTTTATTTTTTTCATGGTTTATTATTTGCATTTTTTTCGAAAAAAATTTCAAAAACCAAAGCAAAATCAGATCTCATTCGTAGTTGCATTTATAGAACATGTTTGATTTTTGTTTTGCGTTCATTTCAACTTGTTTTTATTTTTTAAGGGCAACACCCAAATTCGCATAAGAAGGGGGATTTCATCACCCTTCTTTGGCTCACAAATTGCATTTCATCGTAGAATTTGACTAATAACAATGGTTAGATGTTGGACTTAAGGGCCGCGAGCTTATCTAGGGCTTGGTTGTACTTTGACAAGTTTAAACACTCTGCACTCCTTAATATACTCAAAAGGGCACATTAAAAGGCGTAGTGCGTTGTAGGCATAACTAAAGCTAACAGAGACTAAGATTCACAAGACAAATATAGATAAAAATAGCGGAAACTTTATTAAAATAAAAATTCATAATTGCTTCATAAATAAGTCAAATACAAAATACCACATACACGTCCAATATGTCTTATGAAACAAAAACCCATAGTTTCAAAAATCAAAGTACATAATATCCCCCATAATAAGCCGATTCATAGAAAGAACAGAAGCTGAAAATAAAGAAGTACATAGTAGAAATCTCCTCCAAGAAAACTCCAAGCAGTAGAAATCTACTAACTTCTCCCTTGATTGCCTATGACTGGAAAGGGGAAAATAAAGGAGTGGGTCAGACTAAAAGTCTGGTGAATAATAGTAATTACTAGAGTCTTTAAGCAAGATAAAAGTAACAGACTCTACAATAGTTCTAACATGAATAAGGATAACAAAGAAAGTAGGAAAGATATAAACTGGAAATAAGCGCGATTAAATATTACTCAATTTATAAGATAGGTTAACTTTGATTGCTTGTGCTTGTCCTTGAGTTCTTCTTTGATTAGGATGAATTCCTAATCCTATAATTAGGATGTAGCCCTGATTCTACCCTTTTTGATCGGCGTGCTACTCCATAGACCTTACTACGGACAGACGCTATATAACTTTCTACGCAGCAACAAATGGTATCTACGAAAGATGCACAGAGCAACCACTGTGGATCTGGATGACATATATAGCTCCTTACACAGAAGATAATGGTGTCTACGAAAGACACCCATACTAAGCGCTTGGAGCTCATAGCTATTGCTGAGCACCCAAATGGAAGTCGCACGCGTAACTGCCACTATGTCCATGCTACCTTTTGCTCCACCAATTGGGTTCTCTTATTGCCTCAAACTCCAGCATAAGCGTGCTCCTCATCCCACTTCAGGCTAACGTGAGATCACCGTGTGGGCATAAAATCTATAGGGGAAGTGCTGTTGCTATTGGCTCGTCATCTAAACAATATCTAGTCGCACCACTTATCCAAATAACTCGTGATTTGGACTTTTATTTGACCAATTACTACCAATTTTAGCATATGCGTTCCCTCGTCCCACTTCAGGTTAATGTGGGACCAACGTTTTGTCTAATAAGGAATGCTATTTGGTGCATGTCCTACTTTCATCTTTACTTATTAACTTAGGTAAATTATTTAAATAATCCATTATATTTTTCTCTACTATTTGTGCTTATTAATTTCTCCTAAGTCTTAAAATAAGCCTTGTTATGTTCTATTTCTTATTATAACCTACGTTATAATCATGCTTATTACTTAACCCAATGTCTAAGTGTGAAAATAAGTTTCTTTCATCTTTTACTCTTTTTAGTTATAATTCTAAGTTATAACTAGGTCAATCTTTTTAATTCAGCCCATTTAACATCATAATTAGACGTAATTTCAATTCAATTCTATTTATATTACAGTCTTTGAAATTTGCATCTTATATTCCATTATTTCAGTTTCCGTAGAATTTAATCCATATTCGCCTTAATCCTATTCTAATCCATATGCGAGGAAGAAGGAATAAAAGAAAACTGAAAATAGAAGAAAATTCAAATCGTAGAAAGAAGATGTAAATAACGTATAAATAACAGTAAATAAACTAAAATATTGTAAATAAACTGCTAATAAACGGAAAAGCTATAATTAACAGAAATAAACTAAAATTACTGAAAAGAATAGATGAAAGGAAATAGACTGAAAATAATTCTAAAAACTGTAAATAAACTACTAAAAAGACTATTCCAAAAATCGTAGTAAAATTACAACTATTGAAAACCCTATTATTTTAAATTACGTAAAGAATCTTAAAATAATTAAAATCACTCACCTCCGGTCCTAAACTCTTCCTTTGATCTTCCTGGATCCACTTGGTGATGTAAAATAATTTTATTTATGACGATTTTCTCCTTTGGAAAAATTATTCCGTTTAGGGTCCTTCCTCGAAAGGTGAACCCAAATGGAGAAAACCTAGAATGAGAAAAGTGTTAGGTCCAGTGGTCTGTTTATAGGGGTAGGAGTGGATCTCGGATCGTTGGATTTGGAGATTCAATAGGATGCAACCGCGTCATAGGCTGAATAGGTGCCATCGAATGCAAGAATGGATGGCCCGGATTAAAATAAAGAATGCAAAACACGTTAGTCGGTTAAAGAAAACCACACCATCATTCGAATGAACGAACAATCGTTCGTTCGCCTCCAAAACATCAGACCAGGCGGTCGACCGCCTGGTGCCCAGGTCGACCGAACTGTCGACTTGCCTATATATATATATATATATATATATATATATATATATATTTCCGCTTATCTTGTTTATTTTATAACTTGGTCATGTTAGCTCGGTTTTTGACATTCTTTATATAGAAATTGACCAGAAATTACCACAAACACAATGGTGCTATTCCTGTGGCTCAATTCTGATAATTTCATAAAGTTTTTTCTATTATTTAGTTAATTAACGAATTAATTATTACGGATTAAATTTTGGGTTTTTAAATTCTCCCCTCCTTAAGGGATTTCGTCCCCGAATCTCTAAGGATAAAAGAATGTACTAAATGTTTTCATCTAATTCTACAACCAACTATTCAATCATCAACCATTCATCCGTTGTCCTTAATTTTTCTAATGCAATTTACGATACTTATGTAATTAGTGTAATTTAAATGTCCCTAACTAATGCAAAAGATTAGGCAGTCCACTGATTCAGTTGACCTTCTTTCATGCAATCATGTCCATGCCATGTATCTAAATGAATACAAAAATTTCCTAATGATACTGATAATTCTATATGCGTGCTACAAATATCATCCAAATGCAACAATCATGTGATAAACATCCATTTATAACAACCATGGAAATAAAATTAAAATGCACACACATCCATATGCATATGCTTTAGTGTCCTAATTAGGCCGATCCCTAAAGAATAATAGTGCCTAGTGTACCTATGTGCATCCATTAGCATCTACTAGCAAACACTTACAACCACTAGCATACATCATTTATAACATGTTCTATTAACATGTCTACATCAAATCCTACCATCCATATGTTAAATCCTAAGTTTTACCCTCCCAAAGAATAAAAAAAGAAAGAACCTATTCAAATCTAAAGATGGAAAAAGGAATTCTAAAACTAACTATCAAAAAATGAGGATAGGAAGTACGAATCTTCTCTTCTGCTTCCCAAGTGGTGTCTACAGCATCATCTCCCCATTGCACCTTCACCAGTGGAACCTCCTTATTCCTTAGTTGCTTGGTGTCTGTTTCAACAATCTTCATGGGAATACGCCGAACAGAAGCTTCCCTTTCTACCTCCACCTCCTCCAACCTACTAGGCTCTACAACCTCCACTGAGTCATGTAAGCACTTTCGCAAGTGCAAAACATGAAAAATGTTGTGCACTCCTGCGAGCCTATCAGGTAGCCTTACTCGGTAAGCCATCTACCCAACTCTCTCCGTAATAGGAAATGGTCCAACAAATTTAGGAGCTAACTTTCCATTTGATTCGAATCTTACCACCTTCCTAAGCGGGGATACTTTGATAAAAACTAAGTCTTCAACCTTAAACTCTAAGTCTCTCCTCCGTTTTTCTGCATACGATTTCTGTCTGTCTTGAACCTTCTTCATCCTTCATCGAATCAAATCCACCCTCTCAGAGGTCTCCCTAACTATATCGGGTCCAAGTAATAACTTCTCCGTAGACTCTACCCAACATAAAGGGGACTTGCAATGTCTCTCATATAAAGCCTCAAATGGTGCCATTCATATACTTGTTTGATAACTATTATTGTACGCAAACTCAAACAATGGAAGATGCTCTTCCTAAGTTCCTCCAAAGTCCAAAACGCACATCTGCAACAAATCCTCAAGCACCCTATTTACCCTCTCTGTTTGGCCATCTTTCTGGGAGTGATAGGCTGCACTCAATGTAAGTTACGTCCCTAGCGCCTCCTGTAAGCTTCTCCAAAACTCATTAGTGAAAATGGGATCTCTATCACTAACAATGCTAGAAGGAACTCTGTGTAGATGGATTATCATTCGAATATACATGGATGCCAAATATGAAGCCGTATGCTTACTCTTAACTATGATGAAGTAGACACTCTTGGTTAATCTATCAACAATCACCCAAATTTTAGTGTTCCCCTTCCTTGAACGGGGTAAACCATCATGAAATCCATAGAAATACTGTTCCACTTCCACTCCAGCACATCTAATAGCTGAAGTAATCCATCGGGCTTCTACTGCTATACTTTTACCCTTTGGCATATGAGGCACTTAACTACGAATTCCGCCATGTCCTTCTTCATGCCACCTAATAGAATATCCTCTTCATATCCTGATATATTTTATCACCACCCGGATGAATAGCCATACGGGAATGGTGCGCCTCCTCCAAAACTATTCTCAACCATTCAATTGCATGTGGAACACATAGCCTTCCATTTCTCTGAAGCCACCCATTGCTATCAATGGAATAGCGTTGCAGATGTCTCGAGACCTCTCCTCGGCTAGTCCTATCCATAATGTCAATAAGCTCCGAATCTTCCTGCTGCCTCGAGCCAATCTGATCCATAAGGGTAGCCCTAACCACTAATGTCGCCAACGACCTGCGAGTAATGTCCGTAGAGGGCTTAAAATAAAAGGTAGGAAAAACCTCCATGCTCCTCCACTCTACGATCAAAGGACTAAGGGTTGCGTTCTTTCTACTCAATGCATCTGAAACCACATTACCCTTGCTAGGGGTATTAGCTATCTCAAAATTATACGATTCTAAAAACTCCATCCACCTTTGTTGCCTCATGTTCAAGTCCTTCTGCGGGAATAAGTTACTTCAATGACTTATGGTCAGTAAAAAGCTCAAACCTCTCTCCAAGAAAGTTGTGCCTCCAAGCCTTAAGTGCAAAAACTGTGGCAGCCAACTCCAAATCGTGGGTAGAGCGATTCTTCTCATGTGTCCTCAACTGCCTACTACCATAACACACCACCCTCCCTTCTCGCATCAACAACGCTCCTAGACCTGTTTTGCATGCATCAATGTATACAGTGAAACGCTAAGCTCCGTCGCGTAAAACTAACACTAGTGCACTAGTAAGGGCTCTATTAAGCTTTGTGAAGGAATCCTTACAATCCACGTTCCACACGAAAGCTTTATTCTTCTTAGTAAGGCGTATGAGTGGTGTCGAAATCTTAGCAAAGTCTCTAATGAACTTACTATAGCAGCCAACGAATCCTAGGAAGCTCCTAACCTCAGTGACATTCTTAGGGGCCTTCCAATCTTGCATTATAATAACATTGGCAGAGTCAACAACCAAATCTTCCTTCGAGACTATGTGTCCCAAGAAATGAACTTCCTCTCTCCTAAAACGACATTTCAAAAAATTAGCTCCCAAATGGTGACTACAAAGTGTGCGAAGAACTTTTTCCAAATGAATCGCATGCTCCTCCATATTCATGGAAAATACCAAGATGTCATCCACGAATACCACCACAAACTTATTTAGGACATCCTTAAAGACGTGGCTCATCAAATCAACAAAATAGGTTAGGGCATTGGTTAGCCTGAAAGCAATAACCAACCACTCGAAAAATCCGTCTGGTGTCCTAAAGGCAGTCTTATCTATACTGTCATCAGTGACTCTAAGCTGATGGAATCCCGTGGCTAAATCAAGCTAAGAGAAAACCGAAGAACCTACCAATTGGTCGAAAAGATCATCAATCCTAGGAAAGGGATATCAGTTCTTCTTGGTGAGCTTATTTAATTCCCTACCGTCCACGCAAAGTAGGAGAGAACCATCCGCCTTAGTGGCGAAGAAGACTGGCGCTCCCCACTCTGATATGCTCCTTCTAATGAATCCCTTCTCCAAAAGCAAACAAATCTGCTTGCTCAATTCTTTCCTCTACCTAGGTGCCATGTGCCCCACAGGTAATTCCCCTAACCTCCTTAAAGACTTTTGCAAAATCTTTGACGACTGGAACCGAATGCAACTTTGATGATGATGAATCGAGGGAATAGAGAAAACTCAACATGACTGACCCTTGTCGGTCACGAGATACCTCTAGATTCCTACCACTGCAAGTCTCAGATCTAACGACTCTCCTCTTGCAGTCTATTATGGCTCTATATATGGATGCCAATCCATCCCTAAGATCATCCCATGCCTTGCGAATCCCAAAACATAGGTGTTGCAGTCAAATTCTACGCCTAGGATAAATATTTGCAAACCCCCACAAACCATATATAAATGTGACGATCCTCCTATGGGGTTTGAAACAATAATAGGGTCTACTACTAATGATATGTTCAAGTGCAAACATCTACTAGAGAACTAGAGATAAAAGAATGCGTTGCTCCAGAATCAAATAAAGTCCGAATGGGAAAATCAGATATAAAATCAAACCTTCAACTGTGACTTTCTACCTCTATTTGGAATGCCACCGGAAGGTGCTGTATCTATCGCCTGAATCTGTGCAACTGGTGCACTCGCTCCTTGGGGACAACTTCTACTCATATGACCGGGCTGCCCGTAAGTATAGCACTTACCCTCCAACTTCTCCTTCTAGCAATCCTTGGCTATATGTCCAACCTTCCCACAACTATGGCACTTTATTCCTTTCTTAGTCTGCTTCTGAGGACCATCACCTTTCTTTTTCTTATTATTCTTTTCCCACCACTTCTTCTTTGAACCTTCTGATTTAACCTCCTCTTTGGACTCTCCCTCTTTGACTGTATCCGACATAAGTGCCATTACGACCAAAGACTCATAAGTAGCTCCCATTGGTACATGAGTCAGCAATAACCCATGAAGGGGCTGATTCAATCCCTTCCAAACTTCATGACTTTCTTGTGCGGCGTGTTCACCAAATCCATAACAAACCGCGATAACTCATTAAATTGATTGGTGTATTTCTTAACAGACAAACTCCCTTGCTTCAAATTAATAAACTTCTCCAGCTGAACACTCTCTTTCACCTGAGGCAGAAACTTCCTGTGGAATCGCTCTCGGAATCCGTCCTAAGTAACATTTTTACCCTCCAACTCAATCACCTCCTACCAATAAGATGCCTCCTCCTTTAGCTGCTAAGCGGCTAGCTGACTTGCTACTGACAGTCCAATCCCAAAAGACCAAACATCCTCTCTATGTCCCTAAGCCAAGCTCTAGCCTTTGTAAAAGTCTCATTGCCAGAAAAAATCTTCCCACCCAAACTCGCAAAATCTTTACAAAGATTAGAGAAATTGATGGCGGTAGGTGGGTTGATGGGATTCCCACCCGTTGGTGCAGGATTAGGCACATGCCCGTGCACCTCTAGAGTCATGGCTCGTAAATACCTACAAAACCAGGCAGGGACTGGAACGCCCTCGGGAAGATTCAACGCATCCGCCACTTTAGGAAAAGAAAAGGTTAGTTTAGGAAAGAGTCAAAGGGAGATTGAACTAGACCTATAAGGAGATTTTTACAAAATTTATTTTATATTTAAAAATCATTTCTAAAATTGCTTTTCTGAAAAGTACTTTTAAAACAAGTTATTTTGAATAATAATAATTTTTTTTTTGGAATCCTGTAACTTCAGGCTCTAATGCCAAGTGAAACACCCAAACCCCTTAAAATACCCAAAAGGATAAACTAAAAGGCGTGGTGCGTTGTAGGTATAACTAAAGCTATGAAAGACTAAGATTCATAAGACAAATATAGATAAAAACAACAAAAACTTAATTAAAACAAAACTTCTTAATTGCTTCATAAATAAGTCAAATATCACTTACATGTCCAATATGTCTCATGAAACAAAAACTCATAGTCTCATAAATCAGAGTACATAATATCCCCTCTAATAAGCCAGTACATAGAAAGAACATAAGCTGAAAATAAAAGAAGTACATAGTAGAAATATCCTCCAATAAAACTCCAAGCAGCGGTAATCTACTAACTTCTCCCTTGATTGCCTATGGGAGAGGGAAGGAGAAACTAGAGGAGTGGGACAGACTAAAAGTCTGGTGAATGATAATAATTACTAGAGTCTTTAAGCAAGATAAAAGTAATAGACACTACAATAGTTCCAACATAAATAAGGATAATAAAGGAAGTAGGAAAGAAATAAACTGGAAATAAGCACGATCAAATATTTCTCAATTTATAAGACAGGTTAACTTTGATTATTTGCACTTGTTCTTGAGTTCTTCTTTGATCAAGCTGAATTCCTAATCCTATAAATAAGATGTAATCCTACTTCTACCCTTTTTGATCGGCCTGCTACTCCATAGACCTTACTGCGGACAAGACGCTATATAACTCCATACACAACAGCCAATGGTATCTACGAAAGATGCACAGTGCAACCACTATAGATCCGAATGATAGATATAGCTGCCTACACAAAAGGCAATGGTGTCTACGAAAGACACCCATACCAAGCGCTTGGAACTCATAGTTATTACTGAGCACCCGAATGGAAGTCGCACACGTAACTGCTACCATGCCCATGCTACCTTTTGCTCCACCTATTGGGTCTTCTTACTACCTAAAACTCCAGCATAAGCGTGCCCCTTATTCCACTTCAGGCTAACGTGAGATCACCGTGCGCCCATAGAATCTACAATGGAAATGCTATTTGTACTGGCCCGTTATCCAAATAATATCTAATCGCACCTCTTATCCAAATCCCCTATGATTTGGACTTTTATTTGACCAACTACCACCATTCTTAGCAAAAGCGTGCCCTCGTCTCACTTCAGACTAATGTGAGACCACCGTTTTGTCTAATAATGAATGCTATTTGGTACAGGTCCTACTTTCATCTTTGCTTATTAACTTAGGTAAATTATTTAATAAGCCTTTACATTTTTCTCTACTATCTATGCTTATTAATTTCTCCTAAGTCTTAAAATAAGCTTTATTCTATTCTTTTTCTTATTATAACCTACCTTATAATCATGCTTATTACTTAACCCAAGATCTAAGTTTGAAAATAAGCTTCTTTCATCTTTTACTCTTTTTAGTTAAAATTCTTAGTTATTACTAGGCCAATTTTTTTAATTCAGTCCAACATAACTAGGCATAATTTCAGTCCAATTCTATTTATATTACAGTCTTTGAAATTTACATCTTATATTTCATTATTTCAGTTTTCTTACAATTTAATCCATATTCGCGTTCATCCTACTCTAATCCATACGTGGAGAAGGAGGAATAAAAGAAAACTGAAAATAGAGGAAAATCAAAAGCATAAAAAGAAGATGTAAATAGCGTATAAATAACAATAAATAAACTAAAATACTATAAATAAACTATAAATATACCAAAAAGCTATAGTTAATAGAAATAAACTAAAATTATTGAAAAGAATAACTGAAAGGAAATAAACTGAAAATAATTCAAAAACTATAAATTAACTACTGAAATGGCTATTCCAAAAATCGTAGAAAAACTACAATTATTGGAAACCCTATTATTTTAAATTACTTAAAGAAATCTTAAAATAGTTACAATTACTCACCTCCTGTCCTAAGCACTTCCGTTGGTCTTCTCAGATCCACTTTGTATTGTAAAATAATTTAATTTGTAATGATTTTCTTCTTTGGAAAAATTATTCCGATTACGGTCATTTCTAGAAAGGTGAACCGAATTGGAGAAAACCTAGAATGAGAAAAACTGTCAGGTCTCGGGGTCTATTTATAGGGATAGGAGTGGATCTCGAACCGTTGGATTGGGATTGAATAGGACGCAACCGCATCATAGGCTGAATAGGAGCCATCAGATGCAAGAATGGAGGTACCGGATTACAATAAAGAATGCAAAACAAGTTAGTTGGTTAAAGAAAATCGCACCATCATTTGGACGAATGAACAGTCGTACGTTCGCCCCCAATACAACAGGTGGGTCGACCGGGCGGTCGACCGATTGGCAGACCTGCCTATATGGATGTATGTAATATATTTTCGCTTATCTTGTTTATTTTATAACTTGTTCACATTAGCTTGGTTTTTGACTTTCTATACATGGAAATTGACCAGAAAATTACCATAGACACAATGATGCAATTCCCGTGGCTCAATTCTAATAATTTCACAATGTTATCCTATTATATAGTTAATTGATGAATTAATTATTATGAGTTAAATTTTGGTTCGTTACATAAGTTGTCTTCTTTCGACAATCTAATTTCTTGGTGTCTAGGCTACGACAAAGTAATATTCGTATATAAATATTATCGTGGTTTGTAAATATTATAGTGATTGTTTCTCTGAAGGTACTTAAACCTGTGGTTGATTGGTATGGTGATTCGTGGTGCACCGATAACTCCTATCCATACTTAGCTAAGAACTATTTTGTTGGACTAAGACAAAGTGCGATTATATAATTTTGGATTAGGGCTACTAAGCATAAAAAATTTGTAATAGTTCTTGCATTCATTTAGTTGTATTAATTCATGCATATGGAAAAGAATTGAAAATTTAAAAATCTTTTTTACTTTATTTTTTTAGGAAAACAAAAATAAAAAATCTTTACAAAAAAACAAAAATACTTAAAGAAAAAAGGAAAAAAAATTTAAAATCCAAAAAATTAAATTAAATCTCATTTTTGAAAAATAAATTCTTTAGGTAAATATTTTTTCCTTTTAAAAATATATATAAAAAAACAAAATTTTCATTTGTTTCATTCTCTTAAACTTGATTCTTTCTTCTTTCCCTCCTTGATCTTTTTGCTTGTGCATGAGTACTTGGACTCGTGACACAATAATGAATTGTTTCACTCGAACAAATGATCCTCCAACGATGGCAAATGAAAACGCCCTTCGAACTCTCATGGATAGAATCTTTCCCGATAGAGTTTATATTCCTCCTTGTATCACATTACCTCCCCGAATGGGCAATCATTTCGAAATTCATTTAAGTCACATTGTCAAACTTCTAAAATTTGGCACTTTTGAACACGATGACCCATATATCTTCTTAAAAAAATTCGAACAGTTATGTGCAACCATTAAACTCCAACAACTATGTGATGATGGAATCAAACTTTGCTTAATTCCGTTCGCTCTTACTGATTATGCTGAAAAATGGTTGTGCAACTTAATCTCAAAATCAATCAAAACTTGAGACGAACTCGTTAAAGTCTTCTTAAAAAGTTCCAACTCTTTGAAAAAAATACCAAAATATGAAACGAAATTGTCAATTTTCATCAATTCAGGGGTTAATGTTTCGAAAAATATTTTGAAAAATTTAAAGTGCTTTTGATAACTTGTCCACACTGTAATTTCGAAAAATGGACTCTTTGTCAAATCTTATACGACGGACTTGAAAATAGTTCATGAACCATGCTCGTATTGTAACGACCCTGGATTTTTGGTCCTATTTATTTTAATATATATTTAAATTAAATAAATAAAAGGTAGGTTGATCATCTTAAAATGGATATGATTTGGAAATATTGCCATTTATTTATATAAACTGTGTTTTAAAAAGGAGATAGATTTGGAAATTTGAAATAAGTATCTCAATAATATTCACAATAAAAATCTATCTTATATAATTAACTAAAATACTTTACTTTATTTCTATTTAGTATAAAAAGATACATATAGATAATAATGTTTGAAAATTCTAAAATAAAAGATTCTTAACAATATCTTGATAGAATTTACCTTGTATAACTAAATTAAAATATTTTACATCGTTACCATTTGAGAAACAAATACAAATAGATGGTAATGTTCAATATAAATTATTAATATTAATGTAAGTCAAATTATAAATATAAATAAATAAGTGAACTCATGAATCTAATTTTAATATTTATTGTTAAAATACAAATGGAAATGAATATGAAATATAAATATAGATGTAAATAAATTATATAAACATTATGCAAGCTAGAAAATAACTTAAAACATTTAAAGTTAGAATGAAAATATAAGAAAAACAAAGATTATATAATTTTGTTAACATACAACGTAACTTTAAAAATCAGTAAGCAAAATAAAATGAAAACCCAACACATATGAGTATAAACTATTTCAACTAGAAGAAATGAACAACAAAAATTTCATGCAAAACATCAATCTGAAATGTATGTTTCCAAATAAAATAACAGGACAAAATGAGTAGCATCATATACAAGCCATGTTGACCTGCAAAAGTACAATCTTCATACCAATATCTTTACCGCATAAACATATTAATAATTATGCAAACATATTCATGCGCAGCAAATCTTAACAAGGTTATGTAAACATATTAGGCAACAGGCATTTAATTTCTATCTGCACAAGCCCAA
This sequence comes from Allium cepa, assembly GCA_030765085.1. Lineage (NCBI taxonomy): Eukaryota > Viridiplantae > Streptophyta > Magnoliopsida > Asparagales > Amaryllidaceae > Allium > Allium cepa. The sequence goes on along the minus strand of CM060930.1, from coordinate 51,195,901 downwards.
ATTGTGTCATTTCAAATATTTACCAAATCCTCTCATTTGCAGTAAATAAAAATCTGCTCATATCTAAACAACTTCACTAGATAAAACCTTCCTTAAGTACTCTGTGTCCCCTTATATTTGTTCATCTCTGATTTAGTTCGTTTTATAAACTTAAGAAGAAACCTGAGAAAAAAATTTAAAAGCAAGAAAGAAAGAGGAGAGAGAGCAAATTCAACTAGAATTCAAATTAAAAACAATCAGATTCAAGGCAGACTCAAACTTCAGTTTCAAAACAAGAAGATTTCAAACATCAATGCTTTCTGTTTACAGGAATTAGGTGCAAGTGAGTAAATAAATTTTTAAAAGTTCTAAGTAATTTAAAACCGGTTCAAATTTCATTGATAACATGGTTTGTTTCAGTATGCATATGAGGTTCTTTGTTCAGGAGTGTTGTAGGTGAGTAAATTTTTGATCTTAAATCAGTTTAAAATATCTGAGACTTGAACCTGACACATGAATGAGACCTTGCAGTTTAATAGTTTGGAATGATTCATATGTATGTTTAGAGGTAAATGGATGTGTATACATGTTGTGATAAGGCTAATTATCTTCTCTGTTTATTTTACAACGCCATCATCAAACAAACAGTCCATAATTTCATTTGTATTTGATGATAGGCTAGGATCTGAGAAAAGAAAAAGTTTAAAAATTTATATAGTTAATTTTAAAAGTAGTTTTTAAATTAATATATAATGTATTTATGAAAATTTTGGAAATCCACAGGTCTGATTATATCATAGGCTAAAATCAAGTATCCTGAATTCTTGAATTAATCTTATAACATGATTCTAGATTGCTAATGATAAATTTAGAAATCAGAATCATGATTTTTAGCTTGGTAATCTCTGAGTTAATCGAAATTTAAGAATTTTGGGTTTTTAACCAATACCTGGCGATCGACGGTGATTCAGAGGTAGGGATTGTTGTCGAAGATGACCTAGGGGATGTGGATCACTGGAAAAATAGTTCGAGAACTTTCTGATGATTGGATTTGCGTGGCGCGGCTTAACTAGGGTTTCTGTGGTTTGTTCTGTTGCGTTTAATGGCAGGGTGATATCGTCTAACTTGAAGCATCGAGTTCGATTTCGGGTGATAAGATGGTGGCGTGGGTCGATGACGGGGTCGAGGTCTGAAGGATGAAGTTTCCAGTCGCCTTGATCGTCAACGATGGGTGTTTGGGTCATTTGAGTTCGAATGCCTGCTGCTTTAAGATGATCGATTTCGCATCACTGGCTATTCGACGAAGTTGAGTGATAAAATCGTTGGTGTGGGTGGTTGTCGGTCTGAGGATGGTCATGGCATGGGTCATCGATGGTCAGAGCTCGGTTACATGTGCACGCGTGCGCACAGATATCTGGTGGGTAGAAGTTTGGAAGGGATTGCTTTGTCTCGAGTGCGTGACCGCATATTCCTGTGATAAATTCGAAGCCGTGAGGATTCGTTTGGCGCGTTGGATCTCGAAACTGCTGGTACGTGAGAGAGTTACCTAATTTAAAGTTTGAATTTTACTTAAGTATTAAAACTTAACTACCTGTAGAAATGGAAAATAGAAGGAAGGAAGAAGAAGGAGTACGGGAAGGTCTCGGGTAATATAGGGGGTTTACTCGAAGTAGCGCACGAGTTTTAACAGGGAGGGTCTCGGGTTCAAGCTGCTGATCTTAAAATAATATATAGGTGCAATGTTTAACAAAATTTAGTTAAACGTTAATGCAAGTTTAATTATGAAATTAATGTTTTACAATGTTTCAACCTCTTAGCTTCTATGTAATTAAGTAATTAAAATTAAGTATAAGGTTATCTAATAATTAAGTTTGGAGTTAATATTATAATTGGTTTTCAAAAATTTAAAGGAAGACTTTTAAGTGTTTAATTAAGTTGAACATTTAATATATATAAATTATTTTAGAAAGAAATTAAGAACAATTACTCTTAAATTGTAATTAGTCATAGATTATAAATAACTGATAAAATTGTAATTAACTACTTAAGTTAATTTATGAATGATTAATATTTGATTAATCAAGTGATTTAATTAAGAATAAATAAAGGGTTAAGGAAGTAATTAGCAGTTAATAAATGGGTAATTAAGTTGATTAATAATTAAGATTATTAATTAAATGGTTAATTAAAGTAAATAACTGAGTTAAGAAATGATTAAGTAATTGATATTGTGAAATAAAATAAGTATGTAATTAAGGCTAAATGATTAATTAAGAAATCATTAATTAAACAATTTGAAATGAAATAGGTAATTAATTCTAAATTGAATTGATCACAAATAAGACTTCAAGATCATTGCTTACGGATTGATATGTTGAATATTTGGTTATGATATTTATTTGATGATATTCTGTGATGCTCTGTGATATGTTATGTTATATCTATGATGCTTGTATATGTTTTATATGTGATAAATGCTATGTCAATTCAATTGTTGAATTTAAATTATTTAAACTGTTTAAGTTAATTAGACAACTTGGCCTTTAAAATGGCGTTTGGATTTCGATGAGACCGGGATCGGAAGAATCAATTTTGATTCTTCGAAAACCACATCGATCCAATTTAAACGTTAGGTCATGAATCCTGAAATGAAGATCGAGATGGTGTATTCATAATGCAAGGGTTATCCTCGTTAACTCTGAGGGTGATTCCAAAACGAGTGTAACGAGATAATGCCTTCGGTTTCGTTCGAACCCGGAACGAACTTGTATGGATTGAATGCTTTCAGCACATCGTCAGGCGGACGATAAGCATTCTAAGTGATATGTTCTATAAAGGTAATCGTATCCTCAAGCCTCATCAACCGGGATTGGCTAAAACAGGGGAGATGCAGCAAGGTTAGGTGGGCCATGCCCAAGCAGGACAAGTTATTTCCCCTGTCTAGATGTCCCTTTTTATTTCGGCTGTGTGGGCGGTTTCTAGCTACAACCGCGGGGTTTGTCTTGTTCGGGACTGTTCAGTAAGGAATGGTTCCGGCCTTGTGTTGTAGGGGGTCGGGAGTGATCCTCGGTACGGTGATCTAGGCCCCATACTGTGACGGGCGGTACCCCAGTAGCCCTGCCATTGTTGGAAATCAATTTTTCCTACGAGACCCTACGGTTTTGATTTGTATTACCCACTTTTGTGGCTAGTAGCTGGAATTTAATCATGTAACAATTCGGCTATTTTCTATTTACTTGAAAACCCTAGACACTATTATAATATCACTGGATTTCCTATGAAATGTTTTGGTTAGCGTAAGGTAAAAACTTACCCGTATTTATTTGTGGGGAGTCTTACGTGATACCTTTATTTTCAAATGTTTTTTTCAAAGTTAAACAATTTAAACCGTTTACTCATACCAGAACCATGTCTGACCCGGAGTTTATATTTTGTTTTTCATAAACTCTTGGGTACTCAAATTTTTATGAGTAGCCAAGTGATAGGTCTTGGACTTTGATCTCTGGAGGAGCTTGGAGCAGGAGATTCCTGAGGTATGTAGCTATCTATCTAGTTCTGCTGTGTTAGTTGATGAATATTGTATCCCTGATGTATGTAGTGATAGATGTATGTATGATTGTCATGTGTATTGATATTGTATAACTCTGATATATTTAAAAACTATGTGATATTTATGTGATATATTATATTTTGTTCCGTTCCGCAGTGAGATTCTGATGTTGTTCTTTCTTTCTCTTTCTCTTCTATTTCTACCCCTTTCTTTATTAATGATGATACGTCTTTCTGGTCGTAGAAGGGCGGGTCGTCACACTTGGTATCATAGCATGGGTTGGTGATAACCTTGGCTCTAGTAGGAATTACTCATAGAATAGAGTTTGTAGAACTCTAAAATGAGTTTGAGTGTATAAATAGATATGAGCGCGTATTTGTTAGTGAATATAAAATTGTTTTTATATTGTGTTGATTTATCTGTTGAGTGTTTATGGATTCTGGTCGATGTGTGGGATGCAATTTCATCGATAGGAATTTCTAAACTCTTAAACAAGGTAGACCGACAGAGTATTATTTTTAAAAGTAGGGTAAATGAAATAATTTTACCCAAAATTATATTTTGACATTAAAGAAATATTTTTCTGAAATTATATATATTTGAATGTTTGGTTGTTAATACTATAATTGAATAAAAATTTAAAATTTGAGTGGCTTATAACCAAATAAAATTATCTAATAGAAGGAATATAACAAAAACTTGACTAAACTAGAATTTAAGTCCCGGAACTTTGAAGGTGTTTAAATTTAAACAAAAGGATTTGGGAATTTAAAATCTTGGGAATGTTTGAAATGTTTTTCCGAAAGATTTGAAGGCAATAATGGAGTATTGTTTTGGAAAATATTGTTGAATGGAAATTGTTTTGGGAAGAATTTGTGAAAATAAGAAAACACTGAACTCACTTCAGTCGCTGGAAAATAATCCTGATGATGATGGCCACATCATCAGTATTCATTTTCGAGTTTCTAAAGTGATGAATTGCTACCAGGTTGGTTGGTCATGACATTGTTTGGGCTTGTTGGGTATACAAGTTGTTTTAGAAATTTTCAAAAAGAGAAAATTTGTTTTGGTGTAAACAAGTGTTTGGAATTTGAAAATTTGATTTGACACCAAGTGGGTAAGTGTAGTTATCCTTTCAAAATGGTTTTGGAAATGAAAACCGGGCAATTGAATTCTAAGAATTCTATTTAATAATGCGAAAGGTTTGGATAAATCAACTATCGAACTTAGAAAGTAAAGTTGATATTAATAAGAAGAAATCGGGAATTTTAATCCCGGAATTAAAATTTAATTTAAGTAAATGAAGGTGAAGAAAATATATTTGCACTTAACCAGGGATAAGTGAAGTAAAATTGAAATTGAACTTGAATTGGATTGGATATAAAATTTTAAGGTAAAATGATTGTAATTGTGAGGTGGAAATTTATACTTTAAGATAGTAGGTGTTATATATATATAATATGAAATTGTGGTTATAAGATGAAATAACTCAGATGAGCAATATAAGCTTTTAAGTAAACAAATAAGTTGAGCCCATATTGAGACATAAATTTAAAAGAATGGTAAGTAGCTAAATTTAACTGAAGTTGAGTTGTAATAAAACTGAATTTAAATGAATTCAATCGAGTTATAAATATATTGAATAGAATAAAATTCTTATGTAAATAAGTAAATATTGAACTGAATTAAAACAGAATTGGTGTGAGTGTAAACAAATCTAATTCAAGCATCAATTAAATGACTTTATTATAAACTCAATAATAAATTGTTCATGTAAATTTAAGAATGGATAAAAGAATAAACTAATCAGTAAATAATTGGATTTGATTAAAGGAAAATCAAATCAAAGATTTAAATGGAAGTTGGTGGAATGGAATAAAACTTAAGTTGTTGGGTGGAACAGTTTGAAGAAAATAAATAACTTAAGTAAATTATGAGATGATTAGTTTAAAATATTGGTTGTCGAGTTTAATAAAATGGTTTGGAATCAAACCTTTTAAAAATGAAAGAAAATGCAATGAAAAGATTGTGAATAAATTAAATGTGATGGAGTCAAGTGCAAATTGAGTTGGAATCAATTTAAGATTTGTTATAAAGCTTAAGTGATTATTTATTCACAATAGTATTGTCAAATTGCATAAGAAAAATGGGTCATTTGAAGTAAATGAGATTAGATAAAATTTTATGAATTATTAGAAGCAAAATAGGATGATTTTGGATATGAGTTTGTTTTGCTTAAATAAATTATATATAAGCAAGTAAGATAAATCACTTAAATTAAAGGGAATGGTTTGAGAATTGATTGGAATTAATTGTGATAAGGATTGAAACCTTACATATGGGCTTATAAAAATATGTAATGGAGACTCTGCCAAAACTTTTCAAAAATTCTGGATGCTAAAAGAAATTAAAATTTTAGCAACAAAACAATTTCAAATTGAAAATTGAAGGTAAATTAGTGGACGAAACTAATTTAAAATATATGATAAGAATCAGTTATAAAAAGAAAAAAAATGGTCAATAAGATTCAATATTCAGAATTAAAGATAAATTGAATTCACAAGAAATTGGAAATTTAGATTTAAATAAGAAGATATAAGAGGATATAAAGGCTAAAGTAGCAGAGTAATAAATATAAGAATATATATAATGTTTATAATAAACTTAAGAAATGAATGGTGGAATTCTTAAGTAAAATTTGATATTAAGAGAATTATTCCAAGTGAATAGAAATCAAAATAATGTGAATAAAGAAATCGATATAGTTGATAATCAATGAATATAAATACGTAGGATGTACGTATATTATTTTATTCGCATAACAATTTGATCCAGATTCGAGCACAGAATTTCGAGATAATTGTATATCGATCCGAGTTGGAATTTTTCACTTGATTTTCGACGACGGACCATGGATTTGGAATTTGATTGATTCTGGAAATTCTCTATCATAGTTGTGACTATGCAAGGAGAAAGACAGTTTCTGATCAAGAAACCAGTTCTGTGTCCGTACTAGGAAGTCGGGTGGACGATACTAGTTCGGAAGTGAAATTGTGTGATCGAGCGAGCGATCGGATTTGATATTGCGTACGAATGATATATGTACATCGTATGGGCCTGATGAAAATAGATATTGAAATTCTGTAAAGAAGTCAATAAAATTTGGACAGAGTTAATACTGTAGATTTCAGTATTGAATTGCCAGAATGGATATCTGGATTTATTGTGTATTCCATATATCTCAGGAAATTTGTTCATGATTCAGCATTAGTTGTTAAATCAGTAGTTCGGGAATTTGGAAGTCAAATCAAACTTGACTATGGTCAGGAATCCGGTTCGGATTGTTGATCATCGAGAGACAACTCTGGATGATTTTAGGAAAACTATCCGGATTCGTGTTCAGATAGTTAGTGTTGGTTGTTAGAATAGACTGTTTAGTTGTTTGTTAATATGTAAATGATATTTATGATTGGCATAACAGCTTTTAAATTATCTTTGTTTTAAATTTCGGGGACGAAATTCTTTTAAGGTGGAAGGAATGTAACGACCCTTGATTTTTGGTCCTATTTATTTTAATATATATTTAAATTAATTAAAAAAAAGTAGCTTGATCATCTTAAAATGGATGTGATTTGGAAATATTGCCATTTATTTATATAAACTGTATTTTAAAAAGGAGATATATTTGGAAATTTGAAATAAGTATCTCAATAATATTCACAATAAAAATCTATCTTATATAATTAATTAAAATACTTTACTTTATTTCTATTTAGTATAAAAAGATACATATAGATAATAATGTTTGAAAATTCTAAAATAAAAGATTCTTAACAATATCTTGATAGAATTTACCTTATATAACTAAATTAAAATACTTTACATTGTTAACATTTTAGAAAAAAATACAAATAGATGATAATGTTCAATATAAATTATTAATATTAATGTAAGCCAAATTATAAATATAAATAAATAAGTGAACTCATGAATCTAAGTTTAATATTTATTGTTAAAATACAAATGGAAATGAATATGAAATCTAAATATAGATGTAAATAAATTATATAAACATTATGCAAGCTAGAAAATAACTTAAAACATTTAAAGTTAGAATGAAAATATAAGAAAAACAAAGATTATATAATTTTGTTAACATACAACATAACTTTAAAAATCAGTAAGCAAAATAAAATGAAAACCCAACACATATGAGTATAAGCTATTTCAACTAGAAGAAATGAACAAAAATGTTTTCATGCAAAACATCAATCTGAAATGTATGTTTCCAAATAAAATAACAGGACAAAATGAGTAGCTTCATATACAAGCCATGTTGACCTGCAAAAGTACAATCTTCATACCAATATCTTTACAGTATAAACATATTAATAATTATGCAAACATATTCATGCGCAACAAATCTTAACAAGGTTATGTAAACATATTAGGCAACAGGCATTTAATTTCTATCTGCACAAGCCCAAATTGTGTCATTTCAAATATTTACCAAATCCTCTCATTTGCAGTAAATAAAAATCTGCTCATATCTAAACAACTTCACTAGATAAAACCTTCCTTAAGTACTCTGTGTCCCCTTATATTTGTTCATCTCTGATTTAGTTCGTCTTATAAACTTAAGAAGAAACCTGAGAAAAAAATTTAAAAGCAAGAAAGAAAGAGGAGAGAGAGCAAATTCAACTAGAATTTAAATTAAAAACAATCAGATTCAAGGCAGACTCAAACTTTAGTTTCAAAACAAGAAGATTTCGAACATCAATGCTTCCTGTTTACAGGAATTAGGTGCAAGTGAGTAAACAAAATTTTAAAAGTTTTAAGTAATTTAAAACCCGTTCAAATTTCATTGATAACATGGTTTGTTTCAGTATGCATATGAGTTTCTTTGTTCACGAATGTTGTAGGTGAGTAAATTTTTGATCTTAAATCGGTTTAAAATATCTGAGACTTGAACCTGACACATGAATGAGACCTTGCAGTTTAATAGTTTGGAATGATTCATATGTATGTTTAGAGGTAAATGGATGTGTATACATGTTGTGATATGGCTAATTATCATCTCTGTTTATTTTACAGCGCCATCATCAAACAAACAGTCCATAATTTCATCTGTATTTGATGATAGGTTAGGATCTGAGAAAAGAAAAAGTTTAAAAATTTATATAGTTAATTTTAAAAGTAGTTTTTAAATTAATATATAATGTATTTATGAAAATTTTGGAAATCCACAGGTCTGATTATATCATAGGCTAAAATCAAGTATCCTGAATTCTTGAATTAATCTTATAACATGATTCTAGATTGCTAATGATAAATTTAGAAATCAGAATCATGATTTTTAGCTTGGTAATCTCTGAGTTAATCGAAATTTAAGAATTTTGGGTTTTTAACCAATACCTGGCGATCGACGGTGATTCAGAGGTAGGGATTGTTGTCGAAGATGACCTAGGGGCTGTGGATCACTGGAAAAATAGTTCGAGAACTTTTTGATGATTGGATTTGCGTGGAGCGGCTTAACTAGGGCTTCTGTGGTTTGTTCTGTCGCGTTTAATGGCAAGATAATCTCGTCTAACTTGAAGCATCGAGTTCGATTTCGGGTGATAAGATGGTGGCGTGGGTCGATGACGGGGTCGAGGTCTGAAGGATGAAGTTTCCAGTCGCCTTGATCGTCAACGATGGGTGTTTGGGTCATTTGAGTTCGAATGCCTGCTGCTTTAAGATGATCGATTTCGCATCACTGGCTATTCGACGAAGTTGAGTGATAAAATCGTTGGTGTGGGTGGTTGTCGGTCTGAGGATGGTCATGGCATGGGTCATCGATGGTCAGAGCTCGGTTACATGTGCACGCGTGCGCACAGATATCTGGTGGGTAGAAGCTTGGAAGGGATTGCTTTGTCTCGAGTGCGTGACCGCGTATTCCTGTGCTAAATTCGAAGCCGTGAGGATTCGTGGATTTGGCGCGTTGGATCTCGAAACTGCTGGTACGTGAGAGAGTTACCTAATTTAAAGTCTGAATTTTACTTAAGTATTAAAACTTAACTACCTGTAGAAATGGAAAATAGAAGGGAGGAAAAAGAAGGAGTACGGGAAGGTTTCGGGTAATATAGGGGGTTTACTCGAAGTAGCGCACGAGTTTTAACAGGGAGGGTCTCGGGTTCAAGCTGTTGATCTTAAAATAATATATAGGTGCAATGTTTAACAAAATTTAGTTAAACGTTAATGCAAGTTTAATTATGAAATTAATGTTTTACAATGTTTCAACCTCTTAGCTTCTATTTAATTAAGTAATTAAAATTAAGTATAAGGTTATCTAATAATTAAGTTTGGAGTTAATATTATAATTGGTTTTCAAAAATTTAAAGGAAGACTTTTAAGTGTTTAATTAAGTTGAACATTTAATATATATAAATTATTTTAGAAAGAAATTAAGAACAATTACTCTTAAATTGTAATTAGTCATAGATTATAAATAATTGATAAAATTGTAATTAACTACTTAAGTTAATTTATGAATGATTAATATTTGATTAATCGAGTAATTTAATTAAGAATAAATAAAGGGTTAAGGAAGTAATTAGCAGTTAATAAATGGGTAATTAAGTTGATTAATAATTAAGATTATTAATTAAATGGTTAATTAAAGTAAATAACTGAGTTAAGAAATAATTAAGTAATTGATAGTGTGAAATAAAATAAGTATGTAATTAAGGCTAAATGATTAATTAAGAAATCATTAATTAAACAATTTGAAATGAAATAGGTAATTAATTCTAAATTGAATTGATCACAAATAAGACTTCAAGATCATTGCTTACGGATTGATATGTTGAATATTTGGTTGTGATATTTATTTGATGATATTCTGTGATGCTCTGTGATATGTTATGTTATATCACTACAAAAAAACTTACTATTGACAGCGTCCTTTCTCAGCGTTTAAGTAGAAGGTGCGGTAAAAGAGGAAAATTGTTTACGTATGAACGCTGACGATATTCATTAGGTTTAAGTTTTTCTGTTTGCCGCCTTTCATTCATGTCATTCCCTCCAAAAGAATTTTTTCCCCTTATCTCCTAATGTCGCTCTTTTTTTGGTAAATCTAGAAAGAAGCCAAAATTTTCTTCGTTGATTTCATCCTTCCTTCTTCAGGTTATCCTCTTTTCCCTTAAAACCTTATCTCAAAGGTGCCCTAGTTCGATTTTTTTGGGTTTTACAGTTCATATATTGATCTAGTCGAAAAGAATCGATTACAAGGTTAGTCGAATACTTTGATTTCAAGTTCAGACGGAAACAATTAAGCTTTTCCATTCATTGATTTCCCATGCCTAGTTGAGGAGAGCTTTTTACGAGCAGGTATATACTTAGTAATTTTTTCCATACTCTTGTTTTGGTTTTGTCATAAAGTTTTGATGCCATAGTATTAAGAAAATTTCTTACTCTTTTATAATATTGAACACTTATAATAAATATGAAAGGAAGAGGCAAGATGTTTTGATTGTTTATTTAGGAATCTGGTTTAGTAGATATAATTAGGTTATATATAATAACTTATCATTCTTGACATAAAAATTAGGGAAGCCAATTTTGATTGCTGTGTTTTAGGCTTATAATATACATGTATTTAAGTAGACATTTGCTTGCTGCATTTTTAGGCTTGTAATGAAAACTTCATGGGCTCTATGAGAAATAATTTTGATGTTTTATGTATAATATTTTAAATGCAAATTCTGTACAATCATGGGCATTTTGCAGTGTTGGATATCAAAACATTTCCTACTCATATGGATTGTTATATGGCTGAGGCTTTCTTCTTTTATATTTTTAGCCAATATAGGTGATTGGATTTACCTGGGGACTAATTCAAAATGAGCAAGAAGATTGGTACTTGCACAATATTCATATCGATCCAATGTGTATGTATTCATTTATTGGCAATGAAGTATTATTGTTTTCTTAAAGCGTTTTAGGAGCATATGGTTCTAATTCTATATGTAGGAACTGATGCATGTAGATTTGAAGATCAAAATAAAATCATTTTTTATATCATCAACAATTATGAATTTTCATTAACTTATTACAAAACACATTATTATCTTTTTTATTTGTTTGTAGTATGCTCAATAAACTTCTTACATACGGGTTATAAAAATATATAGAATGATAATTCTAGTTATTGCCAGTGCTTTCATGATGGAATTTATTGTGTCGAACCTTGTTTATGCAAAGGGTTATTTCAACAAACCCATACATGAAGAAATAGTTTTGGCTACTCGCGAATGATAGAGTTTCGAAATCCCCTTGCCTTTGCTTCAAAAGTTATGCGAGTTCCAGAATCAGCAGTGAATATGATATTGGTAAAGTTTTGACTTTAATATTCTCATACACACACACATATACACAAATACACACACATACACACATACACACACGCACATATACATACACACATATAAATACACACACACACACAAATATTATAATAGTGTGTTAGTCTTGATGAAAAAGCGATTAAATATTGATTGATGGTTACTTTTGGCTTACTACAATAGGAAGATACACCACTTTATAATATAAAGGACAACCATTTAAGTTTCTCAAGAATTCATAACTAAACCCACCCCCTCAAAAAGAAGAACCATCTTTACTTTCTTGAGAATATTCTAGCCTTGTTACTTTATATAGTTGTCATAAAGAAAGTCATAATAGGTTTGATGCTTTTGCAACATATCTTCAAAATACAAGTGAATTGCAGATGCAAAAGTTAGTTATCATAGTAGCATTGAGCCATTGTTTGCTTACGAGTTACGAGAGTGTGGTCATACTTTTAGGTAGACCCCAACAAAACTCCTGCTCCAACCGGACATAAAACATGATGCAATTGTAAGAAGTCAAGCTGCTTGAAGAAATATTGTGAATGCTATCAGGTTAGACTTCATTCGTATAAGTTGATTTATTTTGTTATTTGTAAATGAATCGTTTGAACTATCAATTGAAAGGTTGTGTGGGGTGCTCACTAAGATGTAGATGTAAGTCATGTAAAAATGTGTTAGGGAGAAAAGATGGTATGTCTGATATCTATTGCTCCGTAAAAGTTATATTATTGATTTTCGATTTTTATACTTATATTGTAATTAGATGTTATACTAATATTTGTTTTGATAATAATGTAGATTATGTACATGTTAAATCATATGTGATAAAACATTCAAACTATAACTTCAGTTTACTGAGGATTATCCAAACATGTCACCAACAATGGGCTTTGTTTCTCAAATGTTCCATCCAAAACAGTAAGTTGTTAGCATCTATCTATTTAAATAATTTATATATTTTTTATATGAATTTTTATTATATTCAGACACTGTAATCTTGTGAAACGTAAATACTACTATTGCCCATGATAAGTACATGAGAAAGATAATAATATGTTTCATGTTATCTTAAGTTTAACTCAATTCGATCTTCATTGCTTGGGAATCAATGTTTGGTTAAGGTAATTTGGAAATCAAATTCGGTTCTTGCTAGTGAATTAGCAGACACACAACCCAATCCAAGAACCTCTCATATATCTAGTTACCAATAAAATTTTGTTTAGCTAAACGGAGTTAGAAATACACTCCACTTCACTATCTTGCATGTCTTCCCCATGCCTTCTCATCTCAATGCATGTCTTCCCCATGCCTTCTACATGTTCTTCATGCTCCAACTGTACCCAAAAAAGAAACCAATGCTCTCCACTTCACTGTCTTGCTCGTATGCATTCCCACTCCTTCGAGGCAATCAAAAAAGAAGTTAAAAATTATTTAAGCAAAGACACCAGAATTACTTTCAAGACCATTTTGTTCAAGGAAAGATGGGATAACTGAGTTCTTAGTACTTTTGAAACCTTTTGTTTATAATAAACTACCATGCAATGATAATAGGTTTCAACTTTGTAAATAAATCTCCATTGAATACTCTTTGTTAAATGATGTAGTTGTTTGATGCATGTAAATCCACAAAGTAAAATAGTCTCTAAATAAAGTGGCCATAGACATGGCATTAAGCAAATAGAGATCTTTGGTTCAAAGTTTTACACTTCTACTTCATCTGGTTTTCAATTATTTATTATGTTTCCAAGCTTCTTTATTTCAGTTTAATGTTTGTATCATTTTCTCATTGTGAGCGGTTTGATTTGCTATGTGAATCTACCAAGGTTGGGTAGTTTCAATTTCAGTTGAAGGTTCTATTTCGAGTTAGGGATAATAAGAGGAATACTTAGCATTGATGTGAATATAAACTTTTGGTTCCTACTTAGCATTTTCTATGTGTCATAGACCTACTTGTCATGCCATCATAACCGGTGGTGAGTGTTTGAATGACCTAGCTAGTCGTTGACTTGTCAAACTCACACTTAGTTCAACCCTACCCATATTCGTTTTAATCTCTCATTGGTAAACATCAAATATTAGCTTTATGCATAACATAAAGATCCTTAACAAAAACCCACTTGTTTGCTACTAGCCTATACTAAAATAGTGTTTTCTGGATTTCTTTGTGTTAATTCTCATTGTCTGTGGTATCAAAATTATATAAAATCTAGACACTATAGCAAAACTGACTGTATAGATATTACACTTATTTATGTATTCATTATCATGTTTGTATATGATCTCAAAGGGAGGTTGAATATATTTTCCTTTCAACATAATTTGAATTTTAAGTTTTTTGTTTCTGAAGAACCTATACATGACCTTTGAACAACTTAGCCTATTTTGTTGTATTATCCTCATCCCAATATATGCTCCTTAATATTTATTTTGTAGTATACCAAAATTATATAAGTAGGACCCTACTTTATACTATTCAGACACTTTTCTTCCCCATTGATTCTTTGCTTTCAAAACTTGATTCAAATCCATAATGCATTGCAAATTATAGAAGTATTTCACTGTTTGATTTAAAATCATAAATATTTTGACTTGAAATTTGATTCAAATCCATGCATTCTTTGATTCGAGTTCATGAATATTTTCACTTATAATTTGGTCTCAAATTCTATGAATATTTAAAATTAAATTTTTTTTGGACCAATTACAATTTTAGTTCCAAATTTAATATGAACATGTTATTTCAAAATTTAACATAAAACTACAAAAATGTTGACTCTGTTTATTTCTTTTCTAAATGGCATATGTTTGGCTGGCAAAAATCAACAATCTTTTATGTTGTTGGTCTTATCAAATCCAGAATTCACTAGTTTCTTTTTTCAATTGGTATTGTAGAGAAAATTTTAGGTGAAATGAAATAGCAACGCTCAATGTATATATGATATAACATTTTTAGTCTATTTTCATTTTACCCTTTTCAAATGTGAGTGGCGTAGCATGTTGCTACAAGTATTTCATAATACGGTTTAAAAATCTATGATATGCTTTAGTAATCAATACATCTAATTCTTGAAACATTCTTTTCGTCTAATAGTAATAGGATGCATGCTTAATTAAAAACATGATGCATGAGATGGGTGTCACACCGAATGTATATACATACAATGCACTAATACATGCTTCTTTAAAGATATGAAATATTAAGCTAGTCAAGATGACAAAGAAGGAAATGATTCAGATGGAATTTATCCAGATGCATTTGTTGTTTAACAGGTCGCAATTGGTTGTTTTTCTTAAATGAGTATATTCACTAATATATTATTTTTCTTAAATAGGATGTAGTGGTTGTTTTTCTTAATGTTTAACGTTCATATTTTGATAATAGTTCCCTGAAAGAGCTCAAAATTCCATTATACCTGCAGAAAATAGTTAAATTCATATTTAGGGCCACTTGGCCATGAGCACGTTCCATTTACACTTGTAGAAAATAGTTAAATTCTTCTTCCCAATATATTGGTTAGGTAGTCATTTTTTTATTATCTTGGTTTAAATTTTTCATAAACTTGTTGCTTTATATAACTACAAGTGTCTGATATGCATAACATATGCATGCCTTCGGTGGCCTTACACGTGATTTAGATGTGATAGGATATGAAAAAAAGTAAGAAACTAGAGAATAATTTTGAGATGGGTGAATTGAATAAAGCATGCTAATTTATAGCAGACCGACTAATTGCAGTAACAAATTAAAAGCAACAATCTGTGTTTCAATGTGTAGAAGCCGAGTACTTGCTGAAGGGCTGAAGATAAACCGTTGAGATTGAAGTAGATTCACAGTAACAGTGTGAATAAAGCTGCATGGTGGGTTGTGTGGCTGTAGATAAACGCTGATGCGTACAGTTAGGGGTTAAAGTATTGGAACAGGTGAAATAATGCATGGTTCTTGACGAAACCTGGAACATTATGGAGCTGCAAGGAGTTGGGAAGCCGCTTTGTCTTGGTTACATGCCATTAGTATGGTAGGTTGTAGTTCTTTATGTCCTTGAAATACTGCTTATCAAAATTTGGAGATCCAATATTTCATCAACTTTACTGGCATTCTACATTGTGAAGTTGACTTCCATTTACTAAAAATCTTAATTCCAGTAACAAAATAGTTGTTCTTTGCAGTTACTTGTAACACCAAAAGATACACCTAGGGTTTCATGTTATAAAATTCGCTAAGCATACTGATTGGTGTTTAAAATTTTAAGTTTCATTAACAATGTATAACATTTTGTGCCCTCATACGTAAGATGTTTACAAATGACCTTGAAGGAAATTATGCAACTGAATGGTTTCAACATACACTCAATATCATGGACAAGTTTATTATTAATGTTGGTTGCTTAGTATAATTACTTGCAAATAACAAGATAGTTATACGTTACCTGGTTTATTTAATTGTCGTCTCAGACATAGTTGCCCAATTTTCATGATGAAATCAATTATGGAGAAAGCAAAAATCTATAAATTTATCCCGCTAGTGTAATATGAAAGAATAATGTGAGTTTTAGCTTTGTATTAGCAGTTAGGTATAAGTCTGAGACATTAGTTACCTATTGTGATTAATGTACAGGCAAGGGACTACTTAAATAACTAATTCCATATATGAGTTCTGATATCTGCTATTCATGTATATGTATCATTTTATAGTTTAATGCAAGTACAAATTAAATGATTTTTAAAGTTATTGATAATTTAAAAGTGACAAGGAAACTGATACACACACATGATGAAACTTATAAGAGGAATGACGCAAACAAGCAAACAGAAACTAGTGACAAGGATGAAACTGGAGTGGAAGAAGATCAAAAGGAAGAAGCAAGCAAACATGATGAAACTGGCAAGAAAAAGAAAGTAAAAAAGCAAAAAGAAACAGGTGCACTGGATAGTACTGACAATACTGATGATAAACATCATGTTTCAAAAGCTATTCACAGGTTAGCGAGAAGACCCATTTTTATGGAATAGTGGTTGGCTTGTCCTTCTTTTACACACACACACACACCTTTTTCTGAATTCCTATACATATGTTTATGCAGTGAAAATGATGGAGTTGGTTTGATTGTTCGACGCACCTTTTATACATATTTTTATGGAATAGTGAGTGGCTTGATTTTTATATTATTTTCCATGTTTGCAAATTAAATAACGTTGTTTAGCTGATGTTCCATGTTCGACACGAAGCAAATATATTATTCTAAGATGCACTTGCATAAGTTTTGGAATCATCATTTGGCATTTAAGGAATGGGTTAAATAGTCTAGTGATGTAATGCACAATTTTTTTATTATAATAAATTTCCCATGGCATGATCCTATACTTAATTTGAAAGTCTATAAAAATATTCATTATGAATTTAGACAGAAATAATTTTTTCTTTAGGTTAAACCATTGGATTGAAGATCAATATATGATATTCTGCGATATATTAGACAAAAATGATTTTGTGCAATATTTTAGTTATATTAGTACTGAAAATTTCAGCTTCGGTCATTAGATATTATGATCAAATAGTTTAATATTAAAAGGCGAAATTCCTTCTTTTTTAGTAATTCACAAGATGAGGCTATCCTTAGTTTTATTAAAATTGCTAAACATATGCATAATGCTTATTAATTATCATTTGTACTTATTATAACCACTATTCATATGTTGGGAAATCCTTTTATTTTGTTATAACCATTTATTCATGCAGCTACTCTTGGGCTTCTCAAAAAATTCGTGATCATGAACTTCAGTACACATTTCAGGTATATCCATTTTATTTTGTTACAAATATCTGGTTATTATAAATTCAGCAGCCTATTTTTTTGCAACATTACCTACAGACATAATTTATTATGGCACTAATAGGATGGTGGCATTCTTCTTACAACCTACGATATTGTCCGGAATAATTACAAATCATTACGAGGTAACCATTATCAGGACCTTTATGACAACATAAATGAAGAAGAAAACTTGTAGGACTACATCATGCTTGATGAGGTCAATTTTAGCTTCATTGTCCATTTAATTTGCAACGTTGTTTCTGATACTTTCCCCCACCTTTTTCTGCTAAGTGTCACTTATTTAGGAAATAAATTCGCAAAAAGATAGTCTATTCAAATTGCATGAATTGTCTTCAAACTACAGTGTACTATATACAATCATCGTTTGAACTAGTTTTACATATAAGTTAAGTTTGTAGCTCAAAGTATTTTCTTAATGGTTTACCGTCTAAATGTGGAAAGGTACGTTGAGGGGAGTGTGCAAGTTTTCTAAGCTGTAGAAGAGTACCTTGTATCCTTTCAAGTCTGATTCAGTTATATCTATAACATCAAATTTCCATTAAAGTTTAATTATTTCCATTATCACATATGACAGCTAATATTTCTCGTTCTCCTACAATTGCTGGATTCATCGCTAAGAGATTTACTACCCATATTTCTACTGGCAGTTTCTGCTTTGATTCGCCTCTTTCTGCTTCATTTTTGAGGTATTGTCTGTGATTTATTGTTCTTTTAGCTGTTCTATGAACTTTAGACGCAGATTATTTGATGGTGGCCAGTTTTGATGGTTGTGTATTTATGTGATGGTCAGTGTTGTGGCAGAAAAAGGGATGTGTGGTAGAAGGAGCAGAAGTGGGATTGCCCTTGAGATGGATGGAGATTGTTCAAGTTAGCGATGTAGCAGTGGATTGGCAAGTGATATGGCTGTGGTATGTTTGTGAGGATGAAGCAGTTATGGATTTACAGGCAGTGGTGATATGTGTTGAGAGTGTAGTCATGTACTGTTGTATTGTGGTTAGTTTAGTGGATATGGCTAGCTGTGGGACAGTGGAGAATTAATGAAGGGTTGACAGTGTGATGTCGGGGGGAGATTGTTGTGAAGGAAGTGATGATGAGGTATGTCAGTGGTCTTGGAGGTGGTATTGAAGTGTAGGCAGAGTTGTTGATATTGAGAAGAGATGGCAATATGGTTGTTTGACTGCAAGCAGTGTGGTATGACTGTAATGAATGGTGACTGTGTGGAATGACTAGTGGATGGTGGCAGGTCTGGAAGTAGCAGTGATGATCAAGTGGATATGCAGTGGTCAGTATGTGGTTTAAGATGGTAATTCTGTTGTAGTGGGGTGAAGTGTAGTAGTTAAAAGGGGACTCTTTAGAGTTAATGTGGTTTTGAAGGCAGTAAGATAGTGGTCAGCAGTATGTGTTGAAGTTTTGTGACAGGCAGTGGTTAATGGAGGAGCAATTCGCAGAGTGTAGTGGACAGGGATGGTGTGCACAGTGATGATATGCGCGAGGTCGTCGGGGAATGGCTCGACTAAATGAAGATTGGTGAGAAATGTATTTGATTTATTACCTATGGTAATAGTTTTGTTAATGTTATGTTTCCTTTAATGCAGAAAGAGAAAAGTAGCAGTCCTTCTTCCATTTGTAGATCTGATGTTTGGATTAAATCTCACACTCGAAAAAATGGTGAACCAGTGAACCCGCATGTTGCAGATACTATCGTAAGTGCTATATTGTATTGTTGCTGCCTGCCTTGTTGAACTTTGTACTATATGTATTATTGTTGAACTGGGGAGTGAGTACTAGCTGAATTGGATTGCATATGGTATTATGTATTATTGTTGAACTGGGGAGTGAGTACTATCTGAATTGAATTGTACTATATGTATTATTGTTGAACTGGGGAGTGAGTACTATCTGAACTGAATTGCACAAAGTATTGTAATTGTAATGTACTGAGTATAGAGCATTTTCTGAATTCTTTGGGAAAAAAATGCATATCCCTACGGCAGCGTTTATACATTGCTGTCAATTATTTGAAAAAAAAAATGCATATCCCTACGACAACGTTTATACATTGCTGTCAATTCATTGGAAAAAAATGCATATCCCTACGACAGCGTATATACATTGATGTCAATTCATTGGGAAAAAAATGCATATCCCTACGACAACGTTTATACCTTGCAGTAGAAAACTATTAACAGCGTTTATACCTTGCAGTAGAAAAATTATTAACAGCGTTTAAAAAACGCTGTAGAAAGTTGGTTTTTGACAGCGTTTATATTTTGCAGTTAAAACTTTAGGGTCAACGACAGCATGTCGTTATACAACGTTTTTAAAAACGCTGTGAAATCTTTTAACAGCGTTTTTCAAACGCTGTGAAAAGTCTTTTTTGTTGTAGTGTATCTATGATGCTTGTATATGTTTTATCTGTGATAAATGCTATGTTAATTCAATTGTTGAATTTAAATTATTTAAACTGTTTAAGTTAATTAGACAACTTGGCCTTTAAAATGGCGTCTGGATTTCGATGAGACCGGGATCGGAAGAATCAATTTTGATTCTCCGAAAACCACATCGGTCCAATTTAAACGTTAGGTCGTGAATCTTGAAATGAAGATCGAGATGGTGTATTCAGAATGCAAGGGTTATCCTCGTTAACTCTGAGGGTGATTCCAAAACGAGTGTAACGAGATAATGCCTTCAGTTTCGTTCGAACCCGGAATGAACTTGTATGGATTGACTGCTTTCAGCACATCGTCAGACGGACGATGAGCATTCTAAGTGATATGTTCTATAAAGGTAATCGTAGCCTCAAGCCTCATCAACCGGGAATGGCTAAAACAGGGGAGATGCAGCAAGGTTAGGTGGGTCATGCCCAAGCAGGACAAGATATTTCCCCTGTCTAGATGTCCCTTTTTATTTCGGCTGTGTGGGCGGTTTCTAGCTACAACCGCGGGGTTTATCTTGTTCGGGACTATTCAGTAAGGAATGGTTCCGGCCTTGTGTTGTAGGGGGTTGGGAGTGATCCACGGTACGGTGATCTAGGCCCCGTACTGTGACGGGGAGTACCCCAGTAGCCCTGCCATTGTTGGAAATCCATTTTTCCTACGAGATCCTACAGTTTTGATTTGTATAACCCACTTTTGTGGCTAGTAGCTGGAATTTAATCATGTAACAATTTCGGCTATTTTCTATTTACTTGAAAACCCTAGACACTATTATAATATCACTGGATTTCCTATGAAATGTTTTTGTTAGCGTAAGGTAAAAACTTACCCGTATTTATTTGTGGGGAGTCTTACGTGATACCTTTATTTTCAAATGTTTTTTTCAAAGTTAAACAATTTAAACCGTTTACTCATACCAGACCCATGTCTAACCCGGAGTTTATATTTTGTTTTTCATAAACTCTTGGGTACTCAAATTTTTATGAGTAGCCAAGTGATAGGTCTTGGACTTTATTTCTGGAGAAGCTTGGAGCAGGAGATTCCTGATGTATGTAGCTATCTATCTAGTTCTGCTGTGTTAGTTGATGAGTATTGTACCCCTGATGTATGTAGTGATAGATGTATGTATGATTGTCATGTGTATTGATATTGTATAACTCTGATATATGTAAAAACTATGTAATATTTATGTGATATATTATATTTTGTTCCGTTCCGCTGTGAGATTCTGATGTTGTTGTTCTTTCTTTCTCTTTCTCTTCTATTTCTACCCCTTTCTTTCTTAATGATGATACGTCTTTCTGGTAGTAGAAGGGCGGGTCGTCACACGTATCGATGTGCCAAGGCAATTTTCTTGCCCAACATCACAATGATGCTTGGCAATTCCGAGAAAACTTGGCCAAAAAGTCATCCCAATGGGAACGTTCTAACGAAAAGTCCATTTGTTCGCAATCGAGCGCATACTCGATAGGATCAACGTTGGCTTTGGAAGCTAAAATCGATGTGACGATCAATAAATTCGACAATATTTTCTCATCCAACCAAATGAACCAAGCTTCCCAACCAATGTGTTATAAATGCAATGATCTAAATCACATAGCCAATCAGTGCGCTAATTCGACAGAACAACTCGATGCTTTTAACAAGGTTAAGAATGACCCATTTTTTCCAACGTACAATCCTAGTTGGAGAAAGCATCCTACCTTTGCATGGGACCAAAATAATTCTAATACAAATTTGGTTCGTCCTATTTTCAAGCATTTTCAAATAATGCTCCGAATTCTCCCTTTCAGCCCATCCACTTTCAAAAATAATTGTGGGCCCATCTCAAAATCAACCGCAACAATCTTTTGCTAACCAAGACGACAAACGATTGACTTCACTTGAGAAAAGTCTTGAAACTATGGCTAAAGAAACCACTCAAAGCTTCCAATCAAACAACAATTTGCAAAATTTATTAACCTCGTACACGTAGAATACGAGTCAAATGATTGCCAAACTTGAAATGCAAATGATTTAATTAGCCACCTATGTAAGTGAACGGGGCCCGTTTCCAAGTCAGCCCATTCTGAGTCCTACAAATCGAAATATGAATTCAAATCAAGCCCATGTTGTTCAGGATAGCAACACGAACCAAATGAATGCTAACACAACTTTGCATTCCGGTAAACATATCGATAACCAAGTTGTTAATCCAAACGATTTACTGGAAACTCCTCTTGACACTTCAAAATGACAAGCGATTTTGAACAAAACATTGAGCCAAACTTTGAATCAACTGCCGTTCCAAATTATTCTTCTACTCAAGTAGACCTACCTATTGAGTATTGTGTTCCATTTTCACACCGCCTTCGACCCAAGAAACATTCCGATCAAGTGGAAAAGATGTTGGAAATTTTCTGTAACATCCCTCTATTTGGAGGGCCAAAACTAACAGCTATGGATGCTGCAGTCATCCATAGTTATTAATCCTCAACGACCAAACATGGCGATATTAGATTCATTGATACATAGAAACACAAGAATATGGAAAAAATTAAAGAGCAAAACAAATTCCACATTACAAGTCAAAATTTATTACATAATCCCAATTTGTAGACCATGTTCAGACAACATATAATTATTATAGAATATGACAACAGCGACATATGAAGATGCCCTCTAGGTAGATCAGAGTATATAGATTTGCCTCTACAAATAAACACACGACGGAAATAAAAGAACACTAATAAAAATCTTCCTCTTGCACGACCTTGGAAGCTTTTATTCGTCTGAAAGAATACTTGGAAACCTTAACTCTCAACCTACTTAAAATACATTGAGTACCCGAGAGTTTAAGGGGAAAACAAAAAATTCGAGTCACACAAAAAGCCTGGTATGAATAATAATTTACCATCTCAAACCATTTAGATATCTAGTGAGACAACTTCGCTTAGCGGAATAGGTTTCCCCTCTCGAGTATCATGGAACATTTATAAAATCGTATACTATGCTCCTACATCCAAAATGGTTAAAACATAGTATTTCAAAACATTATGATGCTATGTGAAACAAATAAATCAATTCTGGATTACCCATCCCCTTCATTCTGATTATCTATCTCAATTATAGTTTCTAGATTTACTATTAATCTGTTAAATGTTAAGTACTATCTGTCCAAATACTTAGTTTTCGTGGGATCACTACGAACCTATTGATAACTCCAATATCTTATTTCATATCCTAATTTTCAAGGGATAACTAGGAACATATTGGATAACTACCAATATCTTAATCCGGATATAGTTTTCATAGGCTAACCACAAACCTACTGGCCCCTACCAATATCTTTAATTAAATTTTTAACATCTGTTGAGTTATATTCACTACTGGGTCAGCCTAACTGGTTATTTTGCCCTTTTCCCAAAATACAACTATGGGTTAATAAAACGAATATCATTTCAAAACCTTTATTTATGCGATGGTTATTACTTTAAATTTGAGATTGGGTTTATTTTTTGAAACCATAAAAACATCTCTTTTGAAACCTCTCGATAGCCTCCTTCGAAAGAAAAACCTCTTTTCAAAACATTGTATACATACCTTTCGAAGCCATTAATAAACATCCTCTTTTGAAACATATTATACCTTCCGATGGTATCTAATCTTTTTTTTTAAATATAGAGCTTCGAAACAAATGAAAGTACCCCTTCCGAAAGTATTGGGTTTACTCTTTTAGAAACAGCGTCGGGTCAAAATGGTTATATACGAAAGTGTCTCTTTAGAAACCAAAAAAAATTAGTTTGGGGAAAAATTGATGGTGTCAGAATGTAACAACCCGATATTTTCAGCAATTCGCATCCACACATGCCGAACTTGAATTGCTCAAAATACCGCATTGTAAATAAACTTGGAGCAAATGAAATACAATCACAGAATAACAGACACAGAAATATCAGAATAACTCGCAGCGGAAATTAAAATACCATAGTAGTTAATGAAGCTACTATAACAAACTCTCAAAATATAATACATAATATCAGTCTGAAAAACTTATACAATAGAAATCTCAAATACATAGCAGTTTATAAATAACAGAGCTGAAATGGAACAACTGAAACTGAAAGGGAACAGATAACTAGACAAGCAGAATCTCCAGCGATTCCTAGCTCCAAAAAGAAATCCAAAGCTAAGCTGTAAATACTCAGGCTGACCCAAGCGTAAAGTAAAACACAAAACACTCGAGTCAGGATAATATATACTTATATAATGTAAACCAACTCAAGTGAACTGTAGTAGAAATGCACCATAGCTTAAAGGATGCTTGGGATCGCCCATTCTTTAAGGATCACTTAAACTATAAGTTAAATACATCCCGTGGTTAGAATTTCAAAATGGTATTTTATACTTCGAAATCAAATATCATTTCAAAAACTCAATATCATTCAAAAAATCCATTTCAAAATATCATATCTTCCAAACCACATTCATTTTTATTTAATTTAAATACCATTACAAAACACATTTCAAAATAGTTTATATTTCGAAACAAATTACTTCATTTTAAATCATAAAATAAAGTTATTATATTTAATAATTAAATTATTAAATTTCCAAAATTTTATTCTTTCAAAATTCATTTATTTACTTAACTTATTAAAACTGATGAAAATTCCACTTTCGTAGCATTTAGAAATTGCTACAGAAAGTTACATTCAAAACAGTTCAATTTAACAAAAAATAGCATTTAAAAATGTTGTAATAGGGTTACATTAGTTTCAAATAAAACTTAGTTAAATTCAACAATTATAACATTTACAAAAATGCTATAATAGCCTTTAATTAAACTTAGCCATTTGGTTCATTATTGTCAACTACAGCATTTACAAATGCTGTATTATCATTTACATTAGAATTAATAGCATTTTAGAAATGCAGTTAATTAACTTCAAATATTCTATATAATTTCACAAATAATTATATTTTTATTTAAATCATTTGAACTTATAAAATCATATAATTTCACTTTTAAAACAATCATTCAAATACCCTTATATTCATGATTTTATAAAGTTAAATCTCCATTCAAAAATCAAAATTTA
This sequence comes from Allium cepa, assembly GCA_030765085.1. NCBI lineage: Eukaryota > Viridiplantae > Streptophyta > Magnoliopsida > Asparagales > Amaryllidaceae > Allium > Allium cepa. The sequence goes on along the minus strand of CM060930.1, from coordinate 51,170,635 downwards.
ATAATAATTCACTTATTAAATTCCAACATCAAAATTTAAATTCATTAAATTAAATTTAACTTAACACTTAAGTTTAAAATTTTCAAATATAACTTAATTTTATTTTTATTTACTTAGCTTAAAATTCACTTTTAAGCCAAATTCACAAATTTCCAATTTTAGTTATATTTCAAAATTTCAACATAAATATTCATTCATTTCACATTTTAACTTTATTCAAAATCACTAATATAATATAAAAATCATCTAAATTCACTTTAATCCAAATTATCATGAATTTATCACATTTCATATTTAATTTAAATTCCAATTATCACCAAATTAAAATTTTCCAAAATATCTTACATATAAAATTTTCTAACTTTACCATTAATTTATTTCACTTATAAATTTTCAGAAAATCAATAATACTTTACAAAAATCATTTTTAATCAAGTTTAAAAAATATTATAATATTTACGTTTCTAAAAGATTTAAAATTTTAGAAAAACATATTATAACAACGGGTCCGTATTTCATTTTCTAGCCTAGGTAAAGTGATATGGGTAATATATCATTTCAACCCGTAAATTACAAAGAAAACCCGGGTTTGATCGTTTCAAACCCGTAATCCCAATTAAAAGAAAATAACTGAAAATCATTCAGGCCTATCATTTCAGCCCATAACGATTTTCTCCTATTCTAAAGTCCGTTCGGGTATATATCATTTCAACCCATAGTGATTCTAATCTAAAGGGAACTTGCAGTGTGATAAACTGATAAAAATAAAAGAACGACATAATATAACAACAACAGATGTTATTATAGGTAAATAAGCATGGGTGAACATCATATGATCATAATATAGTAGATATAATATGGTAATGCATTTTACAGATTCAAATGTGATCGGTTTACTAGTCATGTAAGTACAAAACTGTCTGGTGAGAATAACTCACATGTTCAAGCTGGAGAACACCAATTCAGACACACAACAGAGATCCAAAAGGCACGAAAGCACGACTATGATTCAAGTGAGGGAGAGCCAAAGCTAATTGCTTCGAACATATGAAACAACACAAATATATAACACATGAATATACACTTAAATAAAATCAAACAACACAAGGAATACATGCACAAAAGTCACCAAATCTCTTGCACTTGCCTTCAACCACTCCTAGGCTCAACCATAGATTAAAATACACGACTAAGGTGAGAGTTTGGATCAGGTTTGGGGTCAATAGGGTCGGCCTAGCATGGGAAAAGATGGTTTGGAAGTGGTAATGATGCCAAGGAGGAGTGATAGGGGATGGTGGCCATGGCTATGGTGAGGAGGCCATGCAAATAGAAGAGGAAACAAGGCAAAAAGTATGAAAAAAAATGAAGAAAAGTGTAAAAGAGGAGGCCATTACCAAGGAAGTTTGAAGAAGCCGTGAGAATGAGAAGTGCTGAGTTGTTTTTTACGTGAAAAGTAAAATAATACGTGGCCAAAACTGAAGAAGTGGACAGCAAAAATGAATTAAAGGGAAGGTTATAGCATTTGAAAAGTTTTGAAGGTGAAAGGACTTATGTTTTGCACTTTTTTAAAACCTTTGGTATTTCCTTTTCTCTTTGATTATATAAAAAAAAACAACTCAGAAATATACTTTACAAACAGAAACCAAGTAAAAATATAAGAAAATAAATAATTAATTTTAAAGAAAATATAAAAAGAATGAAAGAAATTACTTAAAAATACAAAACAGTGTCCAGAAATTACAAATAAATCACTACTAGTCTTGGAAAAATATCCACTTCAATTTAAAAATATTATGAGGTGAAAATTTGAAATAAAATAATTTATTTATCATTTTCAAAATAAAATAAATAATTAAATTGGAGAAAATAGAAAAAGGAATAAAGAAATTGTTTAAAAATAGCAAACAAGACATAAAAATTACAAGAAAATTACCAATGGCTTTGGAAAATTATTTACTTCATTTTAAAAACATTATAAGACAAAATTTGAAATAAAAATGATTTTTAAAACATTTTCAAAGTGAAATAAATAATTAAATTTAGAGAAAATATAAAAAAGAACTAAAGAAATTGTCTAAAATTGGAAACGGGACATCAAAATTACAAATAAAATACCATTGACTCTAGAAAATTCCTACTTCACTTCAAAACAAATAAAAGTCAAATAAATAAAATAAATAAGGAACAAAATAAAGTGGGAATAATAATAAAATAAAATCTTGAGAAAATCGAAAAACAAATAAATAATTCCTTTAATTAGTTTAACCTGTAAATTAGAAATTGTAAACAAAAATACAATTGACACTGGAAAATGTCAATTACACTTTTAAAATGTTCAAAACCAAAAATATATACATAACATGTTATCTTACCAACATATATATAAATTAGAACATTACATGACCAAATAAAATATTATTTATACAATTTAAAATAAGCAATTTTGTTAAATACAGCAAATTACACACAATATTTAAAAAGGCATAACTTTCACAATATAAGTCATATTTCAATGAAACGAAAAGCAATATTCTTAAAATTTTAATTACTTTCACAATAAAATATAAAATTCAAATTTTCAAACTTTTAATTTTTTTAAAATTAAAAGTCAAAGTTGACCATATTGACCAAATTCACCTTTTTTGGAAAATATTCTATTTAGTCATGTTTGGAATTCTAATTCATATCAAAATCAAAATTTATATTTAAAATAACAAAATTTATCCATTTTAATAAATAAAATAAAATTTTTAAATCATAAAATTAAATTTAAAATAATTAAAATATACAATTAAAATAATTACAAAATGCAGGGTTGTTGCACTCTTCCCCACTCAAAACTTTTCGTCCTCGAAAAGGAAGGAAGCGGATAAACAACTAGAAAGAACAATAGTTTGGAAGACATCCCTTGTAACAACCCGCATATTTTACGATTGAGTATTTAAATATTTTATTTAAATATTTCATCGTTTGTCGGATTTTTGTCCGAAAAGCTACCTTTTGCAAACAGTCAAATTAGGACTCGAGACCACCCCCATTGAGTTCAAAATGATGTTTGCGACCTTTTTGAGTATAAACTTTGATATGTTTGGAGTTAGTGGAATTTTGCTACTTTTTCACTTAGGGCTTTGGTTTTATTTCAGCCCATTAGACCCTAGCTTCACCCCTCTTCTCTTCATTACTTCATTTCTATTTTCTAATACTCAAGCTTTAGCAACAATGGAGAGAGGAATGGGAAATTAAAACTCCAAGCCCTAATTTCCATTTGCAACTCAAGTTCTAGCTCCAAATTTATAGAAGAAGCTTTGGTAAGCCTCCTTTTCTTCTTCTCTAACTCATTCTCTTAGCAATTTCAGAAATTTCTAAACCTAATTTAGGAAATCTTTCTCTTTTTAGCTTAGATTCAAGCTTATTGGGTTGGAATTGAAGAGTGATTGTTCTTGCCATTGCTCTATAGCTTCTTCTTCATAGTTTTGGGTTTAAAGGTGAGATTTTTATCTCACATCTAAGTCTATAATTATCTTCGATTGTTAGGTATGAATTCCTAACACTTATACTTGTGCAATTGATTTTGGTTTGGATTGGTTTGGTGTATATTCAAGTTTTTGGTGTTTTGAAATCAAAATCTATGAAAATCCTATTATGGATATTTGGACATTGATATTTGAGGCGTATCGAAGAGCCGTTAAGGCTGGGTTGTCGCGTGGCATAAATCCTTAGTCGTCATTTGCTCGTCCGATCACTTTTGATATTCATTTGGCCATTTTTGGTCGAGGTTCAGGGAATGCCCTGAACCACAGTTTCAGACGTCTAAATCCTTATTTCAGACGTCTGAATATTATACTGGGAATTTTTATTCCCCAGTATTCAGACGTCTGAATCAAAACTCAAGACGTCTGAATTGGCTTGATTTCAGACGTCTGAATTTCGTTCTGAAATAGGCAAAAAACACCTATTTCAGACGTCTGAAATATAGGGTTCAGACGTCAGAATTTCGTTCTGGAAAACTTCTAAATTTCCAGATTCAGACGTCTGAAACACCTATTTCAGACGTCTGAATCTGCTGTGTTTTGCCTGCTTGCCTATTTTGTTTAAGAATTCCAATTTTATCGATTCGTGTTGATTCCGATTTGTTGCAATCATTTAATATCGACTTTGATGACATTTTCTTTGGGATTTTTGGGAATATCCATTTTGATGGATTCGGTATCGATTTCTTTGGATTTTATTCACGTCTTTGAATGTGAATTTTGGTGATTAATTGTTCTACAATCATTTTTGTGATTTTTCACTTTAAAAATATAAAGGTTTCATACTGGTAGTAAATATCAAAACTCTTTCATCAAAACAATTTCAACACTATTTTATTACAAAGCTCATTTCTTAAACCGTTTTAGCTCCTTTCTGATGCTCCTATTCTTGTTATTCTCATGGGGAATCAAGATTTCGTTGTTTATACCGATGCTAGTTGCGTTGGTTTGGGTGCCGTTCTTATGCAAAGAGAACGTGTTATTGCTTCTGCTTGACTTCTCTCCAGGGATCTATTACTCTGACTTTGGGCTAACTACTTAGATTAGTAGTTTTTGTTGTATACAGATATCGACTCATAGATGTATTCTTTTGTATAGCACATGTTGCTATTCTTTTGTGTTATTATGGATCTTTCAGACCACTACTCTAATGTACACTTTCATGTGTTATATATTCATATCTTTTTCCGCCTTTGTGATATGGATGTCTGTGACTGATTTGTGTTATGTTTATTTCTATATTTGTTTCCGAAGATTATATATAGCCACTGTGTAGTAGCTTTGAGTTTGTATCGGTATGTCGGATTTCCTCCTTAAATAAAATGCATGCTATACTATCTGACATATCGGTGCTCGCACAAAGAAATTACATGGATGGTCGCTCCTCCACAGCCTTATTCTCCGTGCTAGTTGACAACATTACTCCGTAGTGTTCTTGGCTAGCGTGGGTATAGAGGTGGGGCATCACATCCCTGAAAAGAAGGTAGGGGAATAGGGATAGCTAGGAGGGAAAAATAGGTCGAAGGACAAGGATGAGCCATTAATTTTAAAACTGTATAACTTTAATTAGAATTCTTTAATATTTAATAATTTGGTTAAATCCATTTTATTACATCCATAAAAGTCTTTTAAATTCAAATTGTTAATTAAGAAGTAAACAATATTTAACACACTTTAAAATCTTTTAGAAAGGAAAATAACTGATCAAAATCCTTTATATAATACTTTTATCAAAATACTTTTTATAACTCGATGTCTTAACAAGTTTACTTTCGTTCCTGCAGACTCTGGCCATACATTGATCAGGCGCAAAGCTAGAATTCTCCAGGTATTTGGTAGACTTGTTTCAACACCCAGTGAAAATACTGGAAAACACTTTTATAAACAAATATGGAAAGTACAATCCAAACAAATCAACCAAACCAAAACAGTTGTCTAACCATGGATCGCAGATACGCAATGGTTACGTCTGGATCCCCAAGGAAACAATCTGTATCCGTAAGCTTTCTCAGCCCTGCGAGTTACTCCATGATGACTAGTAGAGTGCAGGATACACAATGGTTACGCCTGGATCCCCCAGGAAACAATCCGTACCCCTAGGCCGTCTTAGCCAGGCAGTTTCGCTACTAATGCGACCTACATAGAGTGCAAGATACACAATGGTTACGCCTGGATCACCCAGGAAACAATCCGTACCCCTAGGCCAGCTCAGCCAGGCAGTTGTGCTATGCAGTCGTGCTCGTAAGACCATGGAGATCGGTGTGGAATTCGATGGACACTCGAGTATCATATCCGAAAAATCCAAATCAAAGAAAGAATAATATCGATAGAATGAATCCACGGTGTGGCCCCAAAGCGGATATTAAGCAGAAGGCACTTTCCATATCTTTACTTCGAAAATATGTATCATATAGTACCTTTCAAAATCACTTTCAAATATCGTACTTATATAAAGTCCATTTTGTATAAGATTTCATTTCAAATCAAATACTTTCCAAAACAATAGTATATCAAATCACACTTATATAGATTTCGATTATATAAGATTTCACTTTTTAAAATTGGGTGCCTTTTCGAATCAACAGTTTCAAATCAATTTCATACTTATACAAATCATTTTATATAAGTTCGATAACTCCCAAACCAAGAATTTAGTAAATCAAGGTTCTCAATTTTAATGCTTTCAATAACATTTCAGTTTTCAAAGTCATATATGATTTCACCAAATCATTTCTTCCAAATTACATATTTTCAGTTTCAAAGTTTCTTAAAACAATAGATTTAGAAAATAATCCAAATTTCCAGATCAACAAAATTTAGGTCAAACAAATTCATTTCCATTTCAAACATATATTCACCTTCAAAAATCATAATACTTTGAAAGTAATAAACCTTTCGAAACCAAAATACTTGAAATCATTACACTTTGAAAACCATAACATTTCGAAATCATACATTTGAAATCATAAAACATTCCTTTAATTCTTTACATTTTCACAAATTTATTCAATTAAACCCAAATCTAAAATTTCCAATTTTAATTCAATTCAAACCATCAGTTTCAATTCAATTTAGTTTTCCAACAAAACCATTCCAAATATTATCAAATTTCAAATAAAGATTTGATCCATAAAATAAATTATTCAATCTTTACTATATTTCAAAGCTTAAATATACCATATTCCAAAACTAAATTTTATAATTTCATATATCCCAAATTTTACTTCATTATAACCTAGTTTGAAAAATTCATTTCATAAATCCATCATTTTTAAATAAACTCAAATTACAAGTAAACCAAATGTCCATTCATACAAATATAAACTTCAAATATTCATTTATCAAAGTCAATTATCATTTCAAATTCACATTCTTTATCAAAATAAAAATTAAATCATTTCCAAACCATTTCAATCACCAAAATGGTTACTAAGTTTAAAACCTTCAAACTATTTATTTCTATATGAAAAATCCAGTTTACCATTGAAAAGATTATTATTCTATATATATACTTTATTCAAAACATTTCAAATCTGTATTTCATACCAGTATAAATCAAAGCAGTCATATTTATTTCACTCAACAAACAGTTCCAACTGGTATATTTCTTTATACTTTAATCATACCAAACTAAACTTATATTCTTTATCAAATACTTTATACCTTTCAAAATTTCTTAGCTTTGAAAAGTTAACCTTGATTTGGAAGTGCTCGAACCTTCAAAATAGTCGAAGAAATCATATTTTCAATTCAAGAGTCGGAAATCACCAACAAATCAGTAAACCAATTTCAAAAGATAGGGTTATACCAAAACAAATCTGAATCTCGAGGACTGAACACCAGCTTACTTTAAATCATTTCAAATATACATACATATATCTTTCGAAAATCAAATCATACCTCGAAATCTAAAATCAAAACTGGTTTCACAAAATCACTCACATAGCAAAGCTACTAGAGTGGCCTCTCCCCCACTCAGAAACTCGAAAATTAATGTCGATGATGCATGCATTCATCACCAAAATTATTTTCCAAGGACATAAGTGAGTTCTGGACTTCAATTAACTTTGAAAAACTTCTTTGAAGTTCCTTCGAAATCATTGAAATTCATTCGAATATATTTGAAACATTTCTTATTTGAAAAAAAATCTTTAAATCGTATTATTATATATTTTCCAAAATCTTAAAACATATTTCAAAACACCGGAGTTCGATTCCTCGAATTTAAAATTCAAAACCCTTCAGTTATAAATCATTTTTAAAAAATCAAATTTTTTATAAATTTTCAAAATTTCAAATCTTTTTGAAACTTTAATTTTTTATTTTACAAGATATATAATCTTTATCGAAAACATTTCACTTTTAAATACAAAATATGGTCATCCTTATCAAAATAATAATTTCGATGTATACAAAATTTTCAAAACACAATCAAATACAAATTTCCAAAGGATGATTCAAGGAAGGATTTCAAAACAAAAAAGAGATTCAAATTTAGAGGAACTCCGATCAAATAGAATTCTGATTCGAAGATAAGCTCGAACGAAGATGAGATAATCAATTACCAAATAGAAGATGGATAAGCCTTTATAAATCGCGGGCGACCTTAACCGGTCAACCATGACTTCAGGAATATAACCAATGCGAAAATCTAAGGCAAGTCGACATTCGATCGCCAGAGATAGAATCTGAGTAGAGCAGGAGATAGATAGCATCGTAAACCGAGGATACAGAAATCTCTGGTGAATCAATGCTAATTGTAAAGGAGTTTCACCCCTTTACAAATCATTTGAAAATTTACGGAATCACCAATCTTATAGAGGTCATTCAGAGTGGAGTTATCGAGTGCCCCAAAATCAAAAAGGATAAAATTGGGACAAGACTGGATTTCAGAACAAGTGGGAGCGTTCCAAAGTTCAAGGAATCCTAATCGACAAGAATCCAAACCAAGAGCTTACTAACAAGATGGATACCGAAGGGATGAAGTTTAGAAAATCTTGATTCCAAAATAAGAAATTTTTTATACCAAAATAATCCTTTAAAATCATTTGGAAATCATTTTATACTTCTAAAATACGTTCTCTCACAAGGAAATGATTCTGAGATTGATTTCACTCATTCTAGGGTTTTTGTACCCTATCTCTAATGAGTTTTTGCTCCGCAGGCTATGGTTTGCCTAAAACCAAAGCTCTGATACCAACTGTAACAACCCGATATTTTCAACAATTTGCATCCACACATGCTGGACTTGAATTGCTCAAAATACCGCATTGTAAATAAATTTGGAGCAAATGAAATACAATCACAGAATCACAGACACAGAAATAACTCGCAGCGGAAATTAAAATACCATAGTAGTTCATGAAGCTACTATAACAAACTCTCAAAACATAATACATAATATAAGTCTGAAAACATATACAATAGAAATCTAAAATACATAGCAGTTTATAAATACCAGATCTGAAATAGAAAAACTGAAACTGAAAGGGAACAGATAAATAGACAAGCAGAATCTCCAGCGATTCCTAGCTCCAGAAAGAAATCCAAAGCTAAGCTGTGAATACTCAGGCTGACCCGAGCGTAAAGTAAAACACAAAACACTCGAGTCAGGATAATATATTCTTATATATATAATGTAAAACAACTCAAGTGAACTGTAGTAGAAATGCACCACAACTTAAAGGATGCTTGGGATCGCCCATCCTTTAAGGATCACTTAAACTATAAATTAAATACATCCCGTGGTTAGAATTTCAAAATGGTATTTTATACTTCGAAATCAAATGTCATTTCAAAAACTCTATATCATTCAAAAAATCCATTTCAAAATATCAAAATATCATATCTTCCAAACCACATTCATTTTTATTTAATTTAAATACCATTACAAAACATATTTCAAAATAGTTTATATTTCGAAACAAATTACTTCATTTTAAATCATAAAATGAAGTTATTATATTTAATAATTAAATTATTAAATTTCCAAAATTTTAGTCTTTCAAAATTCTTTTATTTACTTAACTTATTAAAACTGATGAAAACTCAACTTTCGCAGCATTTAGAAATTGCTACAGAAAGTTACATTCAAAACAGTTCAATTTAACAAAAGATAGCATTTAGAAATGCTGTAATAGGGTTACATTAGTTTCAAATAAAATTTAGTTAAATTCAACAATTATAACATTTACAAAAATGTTATAATAGCCTTTAATTGAACTTAGCCATTTGGTTCATTATTATCAACTACAACATTTACAAATGCTGTATTATCATTTACATTAGAATTAATAGCATTTCAGAAATGCAGTTAATTAACTTCAAATATTCAGTATAATTTCACAAACAATTATATTTTTATTTAAATCATTTTTAACTTATAAAATCATATAATTTCACTTTTAAAACATCATTCAAATACCCTTATATTCATGATTTTATAAAGCTAAATCTCCATTCAAAAATCAAAATTTAATAATAATTCACTTATTAAATTCCAACATTAAATTTTAAATTCATCAAATTAAATTTAACTTAACACTTAATTTTAAAATTTTCAAATATAAACTAATTTCATTTTTATTTACTTAACTTAAAATTCACTTTTAAGCCAAATTCACCAATTTCCACTTTTAGTTATATTTCAAAATTTCAACTTAAATATTCATTCATTTCACATTTTAACTTTATTAAAAATCACTAATATAATATAAAAATCATTTAAATTCACCTTAATCTAAATTATCATGAATTTATCACATTTCATATTTAATTTAAATTCCAATTATCACCAAATTAAAATTTCCCAAAATAACTTGCATTTCAAATTTTCTAACTTTACCATTAATTTATTTCACTTATAAATTTTCAGAAAATCAATAGTACTTTACAAAAATCATTTTTAATTAAGTTTAAATCAAAATATTATAATATTTACATTTTTAAAATATTCAAAATTTTAGAAAAACATATTATAACAATGGGTCCGTATTTCATTTTCTAGCAAGGTAAAGTGATACGGGTAATATATCATTTCAACCCGTAAATTACAAAGAAAACCCGGGTTTGATCGTTTCAAACCCGTAATCCCAAGTAAAAGAAAATAATTGAAAATCATTCAGGCCTATCATTTCAGCCCATAACGATTTTCTCCTATTCTAAAGTCTATTCGGGTATGTATCATTTCAACCCATAGTGATTCTAATCTAAAGAGAACTTGCAGTGTGATAAACTGATAAAAATAACAGAACAACATAATATAACAGTAACAGATGTTATAACAGGTAAATACGCATGGGTGAAAATCATATGATCATAACATGGCAGATATAATATGGTGATGCATTTTACAAATTCAAATGTGATCGGTTTACTAGTCATATAAGTACAAAACTGTCTGGTGAGAATAATTCACCTGTTCAAGCTGGAGATAACCAATTCAGACACACAACAGAGATCCAAAAGGCACGAAAGCATGACTACGATTCAAGTGAGGGAGAGCCAAAGCTAATTGCTTAGAACATATGAAACAACACAAATATATAACACATGAATATACACTTAAATAAAATCAAACAACACAAGGAATACATGCACAAAGGTCACCAAATCTCTTGCACTTGCCTTCAACCACTCCTAGGCTCAGCTGTAGATTAAAATACACGACTAAGGTGAGAGTTTGGATCAGGTTTGGGGTCAACAGGGTCGGCCTAGCATGAGAAAAGATGGTGTGGAAGTGGTAATGATGCCAAGGAGGAGTGATAGGGGATGGTGGCCATGGCTATAGTGAGGAGGCATGCAAATAGAAGAGGAAACAAGGCAAAAAGTATGAAAAAAAAAGAAGAAAAGTGTAAAAGAGGAGGCCGTTACCAAGGAAGTTTGAAGAAGCCGTGAGAATGAGAAGTGCTGAGTTGTTTTTCACGTGAAAAGTAAAATAATACATGGCCAAAACCGAAGAAGTGGACACCAAAAATGAATTAAAGTGAAGGTTATGGCATTTGAAAAGTTTTGAAGGTGAAAGGACTTATGTTTTGCATTTTTTAAAATCCTTTGGTATTTCCTTTTCTCTTTGATTTTATAAAAAAAAATAACTCAGAAATATACTTTACAAAGCAAAACCAAGTAAAAATATAAGAAAATAAATAATTAATTTTAAAGAAAATATAAAAAGAATGAAACAAATTACTTAAAAATACAAAACAGTGTCCAAAAATTACAAATAAATCACTAGTAATCTTGAAAAAATATCCACTTCATTTTAAAAATATTATGAAGTGAAAATTTGAAATAAAAAAATTTATTATCATTTTCAAAATAAAATAAATAATTAAATTGGAGAAAATAGAAAAAGGAATAAAGAAATTGTTTAAAAATAGCAAATAGGACATAAAAATTACAAGAAAATTACCAATGGCTTTGGAAAATTATTTACTTCATTTTAAAAACATTATAAGACAAAATTTGAGATAAAAATGATTTTTAAAAAAATTTAAAAGTGAAATAAATAATTAAATTTAGAGAAAATAGAAAAAGAACTAAAGAAATTGTTTAAAAATTGGAAACGGGACATCAAAATTACAAATAAAATACCATTGACTCTAGAAAAATTCCTACTTCACATTAAAACAAATAAAAGTCAAATAAATAAAATAAATAAGGAACAAAATAAAGTGGGAATAAGAATAAAATAAGATCTTGAGAAAATAGAAAAATAAATAGAGAATTCCTTTAATTAATTTAAGTTGGAAATTAGAAATTGTAAACAAAAATACAACTGACACTGGAAAATGTCAATTACACTTTTAAAATGTTAAAAACCAAAATATATACATAACATGTTATCTTACCCATATATATAAATTAGAACATTACATGACCAAACAAAATATTATTTATACAATTTAAAATAAGCAATTTTGTTAAATACAGCAAATTACACACAATATTTAATAAGGCATAACTTTCACAATATAAGTCGGATTTCAATGAAATGAAAAGCAATATTCTTAAAATTTTAATTACTTTCATAATAAAAGATAAAATTGAAATTTTCGAACTTTTAAATTTTTTTAAAATTAAAAGTCAAAGTTGACCATATTGACCAAATTCACCTTTTTTGGAAAATATTCTATTTAGTCATGTTTGGAATTCTGATTAAAATCAAAATCAAAATTTATATTTAAAATAAATTTTTTTATCCATTTTAATGAATAAAATAAAGTTTTTAAATCATAAAATTAAATTTAAAATAATTAAAATATAAATTTAAAATAATTACAAAATACAAGGTTGTTACACAGAACCATCTTAATCGAAAGCAAAACGCTTAAAAAATCAAAACTTCGAAGGTCTGAGTCGAAACCCCCTTTCGACTCCATCTCCTTCGAAACCACAACCGTTTTCATAAGAAATGAGGAAAAAGGTTTAAGTAAAACACAAGTAACCCTTCGACAACATAGATGACTTCAATGTATTTGAAAGGGAAAATAGCGGCTTGATTCGAATTAGTCGGAGCCAGTCCTTTTAAAAGCTTGTTATAAAGGAAATGGTTCCCATTCGAAAGCTATTTATAAAGTCCCTTTCGAAAGCATGGCATTCGACTATATTGAAAACTATAAGTAAATCAATGCAGGAATTTAACTTTAGAAAACTACCCAAGGTTTCGACTCTAAAGGGTCTCCACACAGTCGAAATCCCTTCAAAATTTGGCAGGTGTTGATCTTTTTAAAATTGAATCCTTGGCTTCGACTCTGACGAAAGCATAGCTTTCGTCATCCTACCTTCCGCTACTTACCAATACACTTCGTACCAATTTCCATTGATACCACGTGCCTTGGTTCAGACCATATAGGCTTCGACTGGGATGGAGCAGAGGTAAATGAGTCGAAAGGTGCCTCCGAAATAGGCGGAACCTTCTTTTTCCTGAAATGTTGTTTTATGTACAAAAATAACAATTACTTTATAACTAACCTGCCATTTGTAACACCTTGATTCACTACTTTAAAACTTTTCAAATACTTTACGAATAAAACCGCCGCATTAATTAGATCCAATATTAAAAGATTTAAACGTCAAAACCTTTCCATATAGCCAGAAACCGACATTTGCTAAAAAGCCCTTCTTCTAAAAAAAATTATTTCCCCAAATAAATCAACTGGGAAAATCCTTAAAAATCATAGAAAACCTATTTCATCATATAAACAACAATATTAAAATTTTAGGCCTAATATCGTTTTGAAATTGTCAAAATAGATTTTGAACCCAATTATATCATATCTTTCATTAATAATTCATAATAAAATTTCCATAGCTTGGAAAATTCTGAAAACTAAAACCCATCTCCAAAATCATGTTATACTTATCATCAAAGTTTTCCATGGAAATCTAAAATCATATGTTCTCGGTTTTATATCAAAACTATAAAAATTTATAGGCGTATGAATTAAAGTAAATCAACATAATAAAACTCAAGCATATCATCATCCATTTTATCACAAAATTGAATTTAATTCATAAATCTGAAACCATGTAATCATAGAATAAAAATAGTGATAGTAGAAGATTATTATTCACCTTAAACTTGATATGGAATTTGATATTTGTTGTTGATTAATCCTCCCTGGCTTTTCCTTAGCTTTAGATTAAAATTTCTTCCTTTCTTCTTTGGTAATGGCCGACTTTAATTTAGGTTTATGATTATTGATCATGAGAAATGAAATGTGAATGAACAAATATGAGAAGTTATAGCCGTGTATAATAAATTGGCTAATTTACTAATAAGCCCATGTGTAGTTTAATTAACCAATAAACCAATTTAAAGCCCATTTATCTTATTAATAAGCACGACCTTATATAATTTATTCAAATTTCAATCTCCTTATCATCATTATTCTATTTAATTTATCCGATTAAACCTCCTAAATAATGTTATCAAATATTAGGGATGTTACAGGCTCCCCCTTTGAAGAATTTCGTCCTCGAAATTCAGTAAGGACCAAATACTAAACATAGCAATCATCTGCAACAACACCTAACAACCATACTATCTAACTAACTAGCAACTATTTATACAAATCTAATATAGACATACCCTCAAAGCAAATCAGGATACGTATCTCTAATCTTATCCTCTGTCTCCCAAGTACAGTCCTTCTCATTGTCACTCCATTGAACTTTCACCAACCTAACTATCTTGTTCCTTAACCTTTACTCATCCCTAGCTACAACTGGAACTGGTTGTCTAACAAAAGTCAACTTATGCTCTACCGCTAAGTCATCCAACCCTGTCCGAGGAATAGTAGTTTCGGGATTATGCACATATTTACAAAGTTAATACACATGAAATACATTAAGAACACAGGCCGAACTGCTCGGAAACTCTATTTTATACGCGAGCTTTTCAATCCTCTCTATAATATGGAATGGACCTACATATCTTGGGGCTAACTTCCCCGACTTTCCAAAGCGTACCACACCCTTCATAGGTGATACCTTAATGAAAACCTTATCTCCAACTAATAATTCTAGGTCCTTATGCCCCTTATCTGCATAACTCTTCTGTCTGGACTGAGCTTCCTCCATCCTTCCTCAGATTAACTCAATCTTCTCAGATTCCTCTCTAACCAAATTTGGACCTAAGACCAATTTGTCTCTAGTCTCCAACCAACAGGCTGATAATTCGCATGGCCTTTCTTACAAAGCTTCAAACCGTGCTATTCCTATACTAGTCTGGTAACTATTATTATAGAAAGACTCAACCAAACGTAGGTGGTCTTCCCAAGATCCACTAAATTCCAATACACACACTTCCAATAAATCTTCGAGTACCCTATTGACTCTCTTTGTCTGCCCATCCATCTAAGAGTGATATTTAGTACTCATATTAAGCTTGGTACCCATTACTTCCTGTAGACTCTTTCAAAATTTACTAATGAACAATGAATCTCCGTTACTGACTGTACTACTAGGAAGTCCATGCAGTCTAACTATGTTCTTAATGAACAACTTAGCTAAAACAAGTGCAGTTCTGGTTGACTTAACTGGAATGAAATGTGCACTCTTGGTTAATCTGTCCACTATAACCCATAACTTTCATTACTTCTATTTGACCTTGGCAACCCATCTATAAAATCCATGGATATCGAATCCCATTTCCAAACTGGAATCTCTAAAGGCTTTAGTAACCCACTTGGTTTCGTAGGCTCAGCTTTCACTTGTTGATAGTTTGCACACAGTCTAACCCACAAGCCAACATCCCTCTTCATGCCTCTCAATAGAAGCTCCTCTTCATATCCTGATTCATCTTGGTTCCTCCAAGATGAATTATAAACTTGGATCGATGACATTCTCCAAGAACATCTTTCCTTAACCCCTCCAAATTCGAAAAACACAGTTGTCCCTTCTTTTTTAGCCACCTTCTTTGGTCAAGGCTACAGTCCTTTAAATCATTAATCTCTGTTCCAACCTCAAGTCTTTTGATCCTTTCTGTTAATGCTGGATCCTCCTTCTGCTTTGAAGTTATTCTCTCAATCAATACCAGTCGAACTTCTAAACAAGATAGTATGGCGAAACTCTGACTAGATCTAGTTGATCATAACTGCGCACTGCAACTGGCTAAAGCTTCCAAATCTTTCCACTCTGTCAACATAGCTAACACCACATTCAGATGTTTCCTGCTAAGGGCATCTGCCACCCTATTATCTTTTCCTAGTGGATATTCTATACCAAAATCATATGCAGCGAAAAACTCCAGCCACCTCTGTTGTCTCATATTAAACTTCTTCTAAGAGAATAAATACCGTAAAGACTTATGATCGGCATATAACTCAAATCTCTCACCTAAGAGATATTGTCTTCAAATCATCAATGCGAATACCATAGCTACCAACTCCAAATCATGAGTGGGATATCTAACTTAATGCGGTCTAAGCTGCCTAGATGCTTAGGCAATAACTTTACCACTCTACATCAATACCGCTCCTAATCAAGTTCCACATGCATTAGTATACACCACCAAACCTTGGTTTCCGTTAAGAACTACTAACATGGGTGCATTGGTCAATAAATGTTTTAACTTAAGGAATGCCTCCTCACATTTGTCAGTCCAAACAAACTTCACTTCCTTCTTGGTAAGCTTAGTTAAGGGTGCTGCTATTCGCGAGAAATCCTTAATGAATCTTCGATAGTGGCCAGCAAGTCTAAGAAGACTCCTAATCTTAGTCACCGTCTTTGCTCTCTTCCAATTATTTACATCTTTGATATTATCTAGATCGACTAACAATCTTATCTAGATCGACTAACAATCCTTTCTCTGAAATCATGTGACCAAGAAACTTTACATCTTTCTTCCAGAAATGACACTTGGTAAACTTTGCCTTTAGCCGATTCTGCTTCAGCGTTTCAAGCACCACTCTAAGATAAACTTCATGCTCTCTCTCATTGTTAGAGTATACTAGATTGTCATCTATAAATACCAGTACAAACCTATCCAAGTACTCTCGAAAAAATCAGTTCATCAAGTCTACGAAGAAAGCAGGTGCATTCGTCAATCCAAATGGCATCACCAACCACTCATATGAGCCAAATCTAGTTCAAAATGCTGTCAATGGAATATTGCCCTCCACCACTCTTAACTGATGGAAACCAGTCGCCAAATCCAATTGCGAAAACACTCTGGCTCCACTCAATCGATCAAACAAACCATCTATTCTTGGCAAAGGTTTCTTATTCTTGATTGTCCTTTTATTTAACGTACGGCAGTCAATACATATCCTTAATGACCCATCTGCTTTCTTCACGAACACCGCGGCCGCACCCTAAGGCGAATTTCTTGGTCTAATAAAATTCCGTCCTTCTAGATCCACTAGTTGCACTTTCATTTCCTTTATCTCAGTAGGTGTCATCCTGCTTGGTGGTCACTTACAGGTTCAGCTCCAGACACAAAATCTATTCTAAACTCAACAGCTCTTTTCAAGGGTAGTCCAGTGACTGACTCAAAGACATCTGCAAACTCTCTTGATACCTGAACCTGACTTAATTCATTGAGAATATCACTCAATTATGACTATCATGGTGTCTCAGTGATATTTCCCTATCCTGGCAAAATATTCTAGCCTCATACTTACTCAACCAATACATACCCAAAATGAACCCGAAATCTTCGAAATCAATAATATACAAACTGCATGCAAACTTATGACCTAGCAAGTCAAGTTCTAACTGGTTACATCTTAACCCTAGAGTTGCATACCATCCTATTGGATTCAGAACCCTTAAGAAAGTAACAAGGTAGGTGGGTTCTAGACTTAATCTATCAACCAAAACTGAGATATAAATGAATGTGATGCACCGGTATCAAAACGTACTCTAATTGAAATACTCTGAATCAAAAACATACATTCCATCGTTGTCTTTCCCTTATCCGCTATAGTAGGCCTAGCTGGTCCTATAGCAAAAGATTTTCCTTTGTCCTCTCTAACTTGTTTTGGACATTGGTTCTTGTAATGCCCAACTTGATTATTGTTGAAGCATTTCACATTCTTCTTAACTGCAGCTTTCTTCCCATTTCCTGATCGGCTTTCATTAGCAAAGTGACCCTTCTTGTCACACTTATAGCAAACTACCTCAGCCTTTGACTTCTTAGTTGTATCTCCCTTCTGGGTTCCCTTCTTCTTAAATAACTTCCTCTTCTTCCCCTAAGAACCCCAAGTTTCCATCGACTTCTCTTAAAGTAAATCAGAAAGCAACTCCTAATGGCGAATAACCGTCTCCACCACTACATTACAAGGATCACGGACATGCGTCATGGTCATTCTAGCAAGCTCGAGCCTCGGTCCCCAAATGAACCTCTTATTCCTTTTGATGTCAGTATCTATAATAACATATCCATACCCAGATGGCTCTTCAAACTAAGTAGCATACTCAACTACTAACATCTCTCCTTGAACTAAATCCATAACTTCCTCATCAATTCAGACTTAGCAAACTAAGATACAAACTTCTGCTCAAATCTCGTTCTTAAATCATTCCAAGTTAACTGCTCTTTCGGCACTCCAGTTGTGACACTATTCCACCAATGTAGTGCTGACCCTTGCAACTATCTAGAGGCCGGCCTCCACTTTTGTCCATCATTCAGACCCAAGTTAGTAAATATATGCTTATAATGGAACAACGAATTCTTGATCTCTACGGCACACTCCATTCCCGAGAATGGCTTCCCACCCAAACTGGTGTAATCTCTACTCAACAAAGCAATATTCCCAACTGGTGCCACAAGATTAGCTCCTCCTGCATTTCCAACAACTTCAGAAGTAGCTCCAGCTTGCACCAAACCAGCAAAGAACTGATGCATCGCCCCCATACCTACAGGTGGATTTCTAGCACCCCCACCAGCTTCTGCATTTTGGTTACTAGCATTAGTCAGACGACCTTAGTTTGTTCAAATAGTGGGTCGAGCATTTCCAATAGCTGTGGTGCTTCCTCCATCGATATTTCCTCTTCCATTCCCTGCTTTCATATCTCTTTTCTCGTAAATCTACATACGAGCCTTAATAAGATACAAAAGAATGGTTTAAGAGAATGGGGATGCGTACTTATATATATATATATATATAACTATATATAGAAAATACAAGTACGTTACTATAACTTTAACCTCAACCCTAATCTTATTATCCGATTCTTTGGATTATGTTTGGAAAATCTATTAGGTTTAAGTTACTTTTAAAGTTTCATAAACCCACACTCTGATACCAACTTGTAACATTCCCCTATTTGGATGCCCAAAACTAATGGCTACGGATACTACAGTCATCCATAGTTATTAATCCTCAGCGACCAAATACAGGGATAATAGATTCATTGATACATAGAAACACATGAGTACGGAAAAAATTTAAACAGCAAAATAAATTCCACATTCCAATTCAAAATATTCCAAATTGATTTCATAACCCCAATTCGCAGACCACGTTTAAATAACATATAATTATTACAAAATATGCCAAGAGTGACATATGAAGATGATCCCTTGGTAGATCAGAGTATATAGATAGGCAAGAAAACAATTTGCCTTTACAGACAAACACCCAGCGGAAAGAAAAGAACTCTATTAACAATCTGCCTCATGCACGTCCTTGGAAGCTTTTATTCGTCTAAAAGAATACTTGGAAACCTTAACTCTTAACCTACTCAAAATCAATTGAGTACCCGAGAGTTCAAGGGGAAAAATAAAAACTTCGAGTCGGACATAAAGCCCGATATGAATAATAATTTAGCATCTCAAACCATTTAGATATCTAGTGAGAACGTGCCGCTTTGCGGAACGTGTTTCTCCTCACTAGTATCACAAAATATTTATAAAACCATATGCTGTGCTCCTGCGTCCTAATGGTTAAAACAAAGTATTTCAAAACATTATGATGATATGTAAAACAAATAAATGAATTCTGGATTATCCATCCCTATTCGTTCTGACTATCTATCTCAATTAAAGTTTCTAGGTTTACTATTAACTTTTTAAACGTTAAGGACTTTCTATCCAAATACTTATTTTTCATGGGAACACTAAGAACCTTTTGGTAACTCCAATATATTATTTCATATCCTTGTTTTCATGGGCTAAATAGAAATCTATTAGCTACCTGCCAATATCTTAATTCGGCTATAGTTTTCATAGACTAACTACAAACCTACTGGCCCTGCCAATATCAAATCATTGTTTTCATGGACTGACTATGAACCTATTGGGCCCTGCCAATATCATACGATTTTCATGGGTTTACTGTAACTCTATTGGTCCATGCCAATATCTTTAATTAAAAATTTAACATCTGTTAAGTTATATTCACTACTGGGTCAACTTAACTGGCTATTCTGTCCTTTTCCCAAAATACAATTATGGGTTAATAACAAAGTGAATAGCATTTTAAAACCTTTATTTATGCCATGGTTATTACTTTAAATTGGAGATTAGGTTTATGTTTTGAAACCATAAAAAGATCTCTTCAAAACCTCTGGATAGCCTCATTCGAAAGAAAAACCTCTTTTCAAAACATTGTATACATACCTTTTGAAGCCATTAATAAACATTCTCTTTCGAAACCTATTATACCCGTCGATGGTTTCAAATCATCTTTTTTTAAATACAGAGCTTCGAAACAAATAAAAGTACCCCTTTCAAAAGTATTGGGTTTACTCTTTTAAAAACATCATTTGGGTCAAAATGGTTATATATGAAAATATCTCTTTCAAAACCAATGAAAATTAGTTTGGGGAAAAATTAATGGTGTCGTAACCATCTTAGTTGAAAGCAAAAGGCCTTAAAAATCAAAACTTCGAAGGCCTATGTCGAAACACCCTTTTGACTCTATCTCCTTCAAAACCCTAACCCCTTTCATAAGCAATGAGGAAAAATGTTCAAGTAAAACAGAAGTAATCCCTTCGACAACATAGATGACTTCAATGTAGTCGAAAGGGAAATTAGCGGCTTGGTTTCGACTTCGTCAGAGCCAGTCCTTTAGAAAGCCTTTTATTAAAGAAAAGGTTCCTCTTTGAAAGCTATTTATAAAGTCCCTTTTGAAAACATAGCTTTCGGCTATGTTAAAAAATTTAAGTAAAGGCAGGAATTTAAGTTTCAAAACTACCCAAGGTTTCGACTCTAGAGGGTCTCGACATAATCAAATGCCCTTCAAAACTATATAGGCGTTGATCTTTTTAAAATCGAATCCTTGGTTTCGACTATGATGAAAGCATAGCTTTCCACACCCTACCTTCCGCTACGTACCAATACACTTCGTACCAATTTCCATCGATACCATGTTTCTTGGTTTCGACTATGTGGGTTTCGACAGTGATGGTTTCGACTGGAACGGAGCGGAGGTAAAGGAGTCGAAAGGTGCCCCCCAAAATAGGTGGAACCTCCTTTTTTCTAAAACATTGTTTTATATCCAAAAATAGCAATTACTTTATAACCAACCTGCCATTTGTAACACTTTGGTTGACGACTTTAAAACTTCTCAAATACTTTACAAATTAAAATAGAGAAAATGAATCGATTGATAGATGGCCTGATCTGTTCTGATAGATCGAAAGAGTAGGGGGATAGAGAAGTCCATTCTTTTTCTATCTATTGACAACTCTCTATTCTGGATCCGTCAGAAAGAAAGATCTATGTATCCGATAGAGTCTACATCGTATGTAGAGCGCCCAAGCGCTTTTTGGGCCAGCTCAGTTCTCTTATCCATCGGTCCAATGCATCCGCGTTAATTAGATTCAACATTAAAAGAATTAAAACCTTTCCATATAGCCAAAAACTGACATTTCCTAAAAAGGTCTTCTTTAAAATAATTTATTTCCCCAAATAAATCAATTGGGAAAAATCCTCAAAAATCGTAGAAAATCTATTTCATCGTGTCAAAAACATATTAAAATTTTAGACCCAATTTCTACCTGAAATTCTCAAAATAAATTTTAAAGCCAATTATATCATATCTTTCATTATAAATTCATACTAAAATTTTCGTAGCATGGAAAATTATGAAAATTAAAATTCATCTCCAAAATTATGTTATACTTAAGATAAAAATTTTCCATGGCAATCTAAAATCATATATTCTCGGTGTTATATGAAAACCTTACAAATTCATAGGCGTATGAATTAAAGTAAATCAACATAATAAACTCAAGCATATCATCATCCATTTTATCACAAAACTGAATTTAATTCGTAAATATGAAACCATATAATCATAGAATAAAAATATAGATGGTAGAAGATTATTATTCGCCTTAAACTTATAAGGAATTTGAGATTTGTTATTGATTAATTCTCTCCAGCTTTTCCTTAGCTTTAGATTAAAATTTCTTCCTTTCTTCCTTGGTAATGACCTGCTTTAAATTAGGTTTTAGGTTTGTGTTTTTTGATCATGAGAAATGAAATGTGAATGGACAAATATGAGAAGTTATAACCGTGTATAATAAATTGGCAAATTTACTAATATGCCCATGTGTAGTTTAATTAACCAATAAACTAATTTAAAGCCCAATTATCTTATTAATAAGCATGACCCTATATAATTTATTCAAATCTCAATCTCTTTATTGTCATTATTATATTTAATTTATCTAATTAAACCTCCTGAATAATGTTATCAAAAATTTGGGATATTACCTTAAACAAGTGAAAGTGAACATTCCTCTTCTTGATATCATTGAAAAAATCCCAACTTGCGCTAAATTTCTAAAGGACTCGTGTACTCAAAAACGATGCACTCAGTACCCAAGAAAGTTTTCTTAGCTACCGATCTTAGTGAAGTTTTGTCTCAATCAATCCTCGTTAAATACAAAGATCTTAGAAGTCCAACAATCTCATGTGTAATAGGGGACAAGACAATTAATAAGTGCTTGCTATACTTGGGTGCGAGTGTCAATTTGATTCCTTATTTAGTTTACCAACAAATTGGCTTGGGTGAACTTAAACCGATGATAGTAACTCTACAAGTTGCCAATCGTTCCATAAATAAACGCATGCGAGAAATTGAGGAAGTACTCGTCAAAAATTAGCCAATTTGTATTCCCTGTCGATTTCATCTTTTTAGAGGCACACCCAGTGAACAATCCGACGAATCAAATTCCATTGATTTTAGGCAGACCTTTCTTTGCTACTTCAAATTCACTAATCAATTGTCGAAATGGTTCAATGAAAATTTCTTTTGGAATTTGGTTCCTAACATCTTGAATCTTGAAAATCAATTGAATGAACCACTTGACCAAACATTGGAAGTTAGCTCCATTCAAGAAAATTTTGATAACGAAACAATTGACTTAAACCATGAACGCAAGACTAAATACGAACAAATATTTCAAGATGAGCCAAACGAAATTGAAAATGCACTTCCGTTTGAACCCCTCATTGTTGAGTCAGAACTTCAATCGAATTCTTTGATTAAGCAACCACCTAAGTTGGAACTCAAACCGCTTTCTGATCATCTTATATATGCATACTTAGGTGACAACGAAACATTTCCCGTTATAATCTCTTCAACTCTTTCCCTTGATAAAGAAGCTACCCTTCTTTCAATTCTATTGAAAAACAAAGAGGTAATTAGATGGTCAATTACTAAAGGGAATTTGTTCTAACGACCCTTACTCGACCTTCGAAAATCGGCACCAAATACGACAGTCGTATTCAAATACCACAGATCCAAACGTCGAATCTGGTTCGTCGGAGCTTATAACCACAACACCACAACTGTCATTTTGTAACGGTTATAATCGTTGGTAATCTAATTCCCAATGGTTATAATCGTTGGTAGCAGGTATGTTACATTTTTTTTTACATATTTTGTAACGGTTATAACCGTTGGGAATTTTGGTCATTCCCAACGGTTATAACCGTTGGGAATTTTGAAACTTTCTAACAGTTATAACCGTTGGAAATGATCGAAATAACCATTGGGAAAAACTGTAATTTCTAACGGTTATAACCGTTGGGAATGACCAAAATTCCCAACGGTTATAACCGTTGGGAAAAAACCGTAATTTCTAACAGTTATAACCGTTGGGAATTACTTCACATTCCCAACGGTAATGCGAACTCCTATAATGATTCCCATGAGAAAATTAGGGACTACGCTAGCTATAGCCATCATCAAACTCTCAACCACAGTAACACTGGTGTACATGCACAAGATGAAAAACAAGTAGTGTGCAAAACCAGGGTGAAGGAGAACCATGAAATATCGTAAAGTTCCAGAGATAAAAAAATACCAGAATTGCGCTATATATAGTCTCAACATTGAAATAAATAGTTCCAATGCAGATGTTTACAAGAATGTAAATCAAGAGCCTCAGCCAGTAATATCCGAAATCTCTTGGCATATTTATGAACGCACGCTTTGTTAGAGTGAAGGTCTGCATGAAGAAACTCGCTTGGCTGCCTCCTGATTCCAAAACTATTCCTTTCTGTAACAAGACAGTACTACTTCCTTAACAAGATTGTATTTACATAGAAATCAGAAACTTAATATTTTGATACGTATAACACTCACATCTCATCTACTTTCTGGCTAGCAGCATAATAATACCGTGAGTGGCAGTAAAACTGTGTTAACCTTTGAATTGCTTCACTGGTGGTTATTTTATCAAGAGGATCATCACTTTTCATTAGCTGTCAACATACACAAGAAATGTTTATATTTGTTATCTGATTATAGAAAAGTTAAGAAATAACCGATTAAAAATTTACCTTCATTTTCATAGAACCCTGCAAAGTTGATTTCACCTTATCAAAATCAGAGTTTACACAACGCAAAAAGTGATCTGATGGATTCCTTAGTGTAGGACAAGGAAAGCCAGCTTGATCAAAGAACTGCATAAATGAAGGGGAAAAATAATTCAAAACAAGATAATTTAATATAAGCTAAATTGTCATAAATCCTCCGAAAAGTGCTATTCTCTATATCAAACAAAAGTTCCTTCATGTATCCGTTCAGAACATAAACTTGTGCAAATCTTGACAGTCTAGCATTTTACTGTGCTATTTATTATTATGTCGGATACAGTAAATATAAGTTCTATCAATATGGAATATTAAAGTTATGTAAAATTGGACTTTCCTGTTCTGATTTTTTTACCCTCTAGAAAGAATACATTTAGGGTTAAGCATGTCTAAATACCTCACATAATCATATGTTTTGGACAAATATTTTTATGCTCAATTCCGTTAATAGTGCCATATCTACTAAAAAAATTATCACGACAGTTAAAGAAAAGAGCGACCAATGAATATATATTCAATGCTTAAAAAAAATGGCATGATGAAGGTAATGCCAAGGGACGTAGTAGAAATATTTACAAACAAGTGAAATAAAATAATCTTAATAGCTGAAATTTCATAGAATGACAACAAACCTCCAAAAAAAGAAAAATCCTTCCATTAACAAATTGTTCAAACATAAAATGTAATTTTAGTACAAAACTAGACAAAACAACAATATTAACAAGAAATTGCAAAAAGTTAAATTACAAATGATCAAAATCTTCTATCTGAATATTTGTATTGATTAGTCATGAGATATTTTACGTTTGATAAGTTTTATTTCTATACACAATACAGTTCAGTTCATTCACCCTACTTTCAAGCGTAATTTCACCTTTATAGTATATGCAATATTATTTTACTTATCCACCTCATACTTTTCTTTGTTCTTCCTGATATTTATTTTCTTCTTCTTTTACACTCTGGTCGTATATTTTGTATCCTCCTTATTAGCAAACATCAATAAAATTGTCCAAGATAATCTTCCCCTTTGTGGGGATTTTCAAGCACTGGTCTACGACAAATCTAATCTCCTAATTATACAAAAGTAGTTCCTCAGTGATAGAAGAGTCTTTTGTCCAGTGATGTTTTTACTAATATATTTGGTAGACTTTATATTTGAAATAAGGAGTTGGTTTTGAGAACAGCCGTACTCTTCTTTGAATTATAAAATTTCACCATCGAAATATATATCTCCTTCTCCTTGCTTTTGACTTGTATTATAATGCTTAAGAAACCATACAATAGGAAAAACGAAAAAGAAAAAAAAGAGGGCAATTGTTATTTGTTTAAGGGCTTAAGCTATTGGGTAGGACCTTTAAAGTGGAGGAGGTAGTTTCAATTCACGGTGAAGCTAGCACTAGCGACTGACGATGCAAATTTCAGAGCAGCAATAAATATTTTAATTTAAGGTTTTGTAAGGGATTGGGTTAACAGGCTTGATGAATTAATTGAGAGGTATATCGCAGTATTTATTTTCCAGCTGATTAATACAAGTCAACATCAACAAAATGATCATGCAATGTTCAGTTTTTGTTTGTTGATTCGTAACTATAAATTACAATTTATACAGTAATCGTATTCATGCTTCCATGGAAATAGATATATGCTCATGAATGAGAAGGAAAAACATAATCAATCATCTATTTCTTTATTTATTAATCCACGTGCGGATAGAGTTAAAAATATTTTCTGGATTAATTTAGATGTGAATTAACTAATAAAGGTAGCGGATAGATATGAAAGTTACCTTTATGTTTATCATGATACCAGTTTTATAACATAGAACAATTATATCTTTATTATCACTAATACCAGCTTTTCGTTTATGAGCGAATGCCCTTAACAAACAATAGAACTACAAATTATCAATTTTGAAGAAACTTAATTACAAGCATCAAACTCGACTCATCTTCAAACAGAGCAAAATGAACATTAGCAGTGTGAGCTACTCAGCTAAATAACCATTCAATTTACAAAAGAAAAAGAAAATAACTCGAACAGTATATATATCATAATGGAAATATGGTAAACAATAACAAAAAAAAGTAAAATCTTAAAACTGTCAACAATCTATAACTCACTAACAAAGTTCTTGAACTTCCAACGTATACAGTTGAAAACAAAAAAACAGATAATGTATGGTGACATTAAATTTATGGACTAGGCGCCCAATTTTGTTAGGCGTTAATATTCACGTGCTACAATAACTCAAAACAGATATACTACATCTAAAAGCATAGTTTTTAAAACCGTGCTGTTCCTCGAACCGCGATGATTGAAGGCTTAAGGTTTTGATGGTTCAACCGGTTGAACCGTCGAAACCGTGATTTATTTTTTTGAAAAATTTGCTCGTTTAACTGCAAACTATACACAAAATTTATGAAATAATAATGCTATGTACACAGGTTTTAAATGATCTTCAAGGTCTGCAACAGAAGTTGTATGTTGTTACAGTGCACAACTACAACTTTGTATAGAGTAGAGTAGTGCACAACGATAGATATTTAATGACGACAAACTTGACGAGTCTTATAATGGTATTAGAGAAATTTGCAGCAGTGAAGAACAAAGTGATGAAGTTAGTGGCTTAGACCTTGGAACGATTATGATTTTTAAAATATATATATTTACTTATTTTCTTCAAAACAATGCAAAAGATGAAAATGAGAGAGAATTACACGATGTGAAAGTAGGAAAAAAAACAAAAGAACCGTGGTTCAACCGGATAAAATTGATGGTTGGACCGTCGGTTTGAAGGTCCGACCAAGGTTTTTGAATGAATTAGGTCCGATTGAGTTCCGGACCGTGGTGGTCCAAGGTTCAGGGTTTTTCGAGGTCGGACCGAGGTAGGGTACGGTCTTTAAAACACTGTCTAAAAGTCATGGGAAATAAGCCATATTCAATCATCCTAAAATGGAATTTTTTAAGTAAAATCCGTAATACAACTGCGCTTACATTTATAGTTGAGGAACGATAAAACATTAGGATGTGTATATAAGACTATCATTTGTAGTTGAGGAAAATGCCAATTTCAAGCGGCAACTAAAATACTAATTTGTCCCAGTGCACTTAGATTGAAAACAGGATATTTCAGGGAATGATGAGTATCTACCTTAAACATGAACCACGTCTCAGATAATTTCATTAATCAATTTATTTATGCAAAATAAACTCCTTGTTTTTAATTGCTTCAGTGCTATAATAATGTTTTCTCCCTAGCCTTAACAACATTGTTGACAGTATTGAAATGTCGACATGGTTTAATGGACGCTAAAAGACACAAATGAAAGGAACAGAAATACACTCACCAATGAAAGCATAGCATGGACTATCTCCAGTCTTGTAGTCACAAATTATGTCAGCTCTGCAAACAGAAATACATTAAATTTCAGTCGAAAACAAATTCAAAATGGAATTCTAAGGATCCATACTTACGATGTAACCGTCCCAAATCGAGAATATATTGTAAACAAATCCTCATCCTGAAATAATAAATATATTATAGAAAGGTAAGCTAAATGGGTAAAGACAAAAATGATAACTAAACAACACTCTCACCTCTGTTAGTGGATTAAGTTTGCAAACAAACAAAACATTCTCCAGTGGCTTTACCTCAGCATCTGGTACGTCCCCAATCTGATTATGTGATTTACAATTAATGCAAAATGTAGAGTGAATCCAAACAAATGGAGAGTGAATGTTCAGGAAAAAAAATATGTATAATTTTTTATATGTACTAGAAGTTAAGCACATGAAACGTGATCACTTCAATGAAACCATTGGCATGTAACTGTCAGCTTCGGTGAAATTTTGATGCCTTAAAAAATTGAATAAAAATGTTTAACATGTAGTGCAGATTGAAAACTTGCTTTAAAATTAAATTCAGATAAAAGAAACATTTGAGAAATAATAGGCTATCTAGCAAGAGCTGTACTGCTTACATTATCCCCGAAACTCGTTTATATAATCATTTTATAATTTGCTGAATACATATTGTTTCCTTTGACTGGCCTTGATTGCAGTGTCGATTACGAGGCAAAATCGACTCTAATGGATGCATAGCTTCTTTTTTGGAAGAGCGTCTAAGTGTGGGTGTAAATTTCATCCTATCTGCCGAGGTGAGAGAGACAAATACATCATTCACATCCTTTATAATTTGATAGCAATATTAAATGTACACACATGCCCTAATGGGTGGTTAAACCAGTTTTTCATATTCATCCTAAATTTATAAATTGTGTGCAGATTGACCTGTAATATTTGGATATGCATGAAGACTGTTATATAACAGCTTTGCAATCATAAAATTTACATTTCTTCATCAATTGTATTTTGATCTATGTCCAATTAGTAGAATTGCTTCACCTCGACATGTTAACTACAGGAAAGTGCACCTAGACTGCTTGTCTCTTTATTTCTACAACTTCAACTTCTCTATTATAACTGAATTTTGACAATATTACACCTGTGGGGACTCACCAAAGCATTTCTTTATGCTTTTAACATCGGAACGTATCACATTCCAAACTTTTGTTCGAGATGTTGATTTAGAAAATACTAAAATCAAAGTAAAAGCAACTAATTAAATTTGGTTATACACACACATGTGTGTGTGTATAATTAGGTTATAGGAGTAACAATCAACAATTAAGCATCGTAGAAAAATATTAAAGCAGACAATTGAGATAAGGGGTGAGCACAAAAAAAAGAATTTGGATGTTTACATGCCTACATTTAAACAACTACATTATAGAGTATAGAATAAAAACATATAGCAGCAGATACGAACCGTGAAATATAAAATGAGTAACAAAAGATTAAATTCTATGAAAAAGTTCTTAGGACTGATAGTATTAAAACGGTAAAACCATTCAAGTTTGAAATTTTGGTACATTTATTACCCAACATGTAGATTTAAATAATAATCCCTATTGGAGGTTTGCTAGACTGAATAGGTAGGCTGAGTTGTTGTAAAGAAACTATGCAGAATACTTGAGCCATTATTGGCTGTGTTTTGGCCTTTACTACTCAGTGGGACCCACTGTTCTTTGTAAATAAAATAAAACAACCGAGTTAACCAATAAAAGGGTGAGTAATATTCATAGTCGCTTGATCCAGTTTAACAAACCTATGATCCCTAAACTTATCTTCCATCATAAATTTATATACCACTTATCAGTCCCTTAAATTATGAAATCAGGACTGAAAGTGGTATCGCTAACAAATCAAATTATGAAAAGTAAAGGTCATAGCATTAAATAAAAACGGACGTATAATAACTACGCTAGAATGCAACAAAATGGTTTGTTATTAACAGTGATAAGCTCTCATCAACCTTAGTTTTAAAACAATTTTTTTACATAAAAGGCTAATTATAATTTAATCAAATTACTGAAGTATTAATTTTCATCATTCAGTTTTCATCAAATGAAAGTATAATTGAGGAATCGTCATATTAAACTATTTGATCATTCCCGTTTAATGCCTTCTGTTGGAAACAATGGGTGTCTTCGGCTGAGTCGTGAACTATGTCACTTTCTTGAAGACGTTTCGGCGTTCTGCTCAATTGTGCAAGCAGTTCGTATACCTCTCAAAGATTTACTGTATCGATTCGTTGCGCCGACCAAGCGATTCTGTTTGCACCTTAAAATTACTGCTCGAATTTTGTTCGTTTTTTTTGTTAAAAAATGGAAACTGAGATGTTGTTCTTCTTTTCTGCTCTCTGTCTATATGTTAAGAAGACGGAGTAGTGAAAAAATAAAAGAACGTTACTGGTTGGGGACGTGAGCAACAAAAACAGATCTGAGAATAATGAGTGAAACAATGAACGTTGCTCAACGTTCTTCAATACGGGCTTAAATAACCGTTCCATCCCGGTCAAGAAAACTGTTAATAAATTTGTAGCAAAAATATAAGTGTTACACCACTACAAGCCCGAACCCGAACCCGAGCCCGACTCGGGTCGAGTCGGTCGGTCGACGCGCGCGTGTAGTGGTCAAGCATGGTCTCCCTCCTCACAAAAGAGCATCATTGGGTACCCAAAGGGCCCAACTTAGCCTCTAAGAATCAAGTATAAATACTTGATTCTTGCATATAATCTCACAATATGGGACTATTCAAACATAGGAGCCAACTTCCACTTAGCCATTTTTTAACAATTCACTTATTTCAAACAAATTTCCAACAATCCCCCGCTTGAATTTTTAAAAAATATTTTCCGAGCAATTTCTGAAAACATAAGATTGTGCATAAACAAAGGTGTCGTTAGACTTGAACCTTTGCATAGTGAGTAAGATTCAGTTTTTACTAGAGTGCACGTAGTCTTGAACTCTATTCCTGACATCGGACCACACACAATCCTTCTAGAGTGCAATCAAATAAGCCCGTGCATTTATGGCCATGCACGTCTATCCCAGTTTAGTGAATGCTCTAGGAGTTTTGCCCAAAACTCCATAGGAAACGGCCAAATTTCTACATTCACACAGGTGAGTCTATCAAGAGTACTCCTGAAGGTATGTACTCCACTCCAAATAGAGTATAGATCTCATTAAGAGTTTCTATTAACTCATCCTCTAATCACTTCAGGAATACATGCTTCTATATATATGAAAAATAGCATGTTCAACTCATATCACTTCACAACTTGTTCTTACCCATTGAACCTAGTTCTTGGGATCTCCAATCATTAGGTCGGGTTACCATTGTGCGTGACTCAACAATCTAAGGGCAATAGTCCCATTTTTCTAGAAGTCGTAAGGACTTTCTCTCTGGCCAGTCCTTTCGTCAAAGGATCTGCCAAATTCTCATCACTGCGTATGTGCTCCACTCTAACAGCTCTTGAAGAGTGTAGCTCTCTAACAGTGCTATGCTTACGATGTATCTGTCGTCTCTTACCGTTGTAATAACGGTTCTAAACTTTTACAATAGCCGCGGTACTATCGCAATGGATCAACACAGCTGGTATCGGTTTTTCCCATAAAGGAATCTCAGCTAGCAGATTTCTTAAGTACTATGCTTCCTCACTAGCTGTTGCTAGTGCTATCATCTCAGACTCCATAGTAGACTGAGCCAAAACAGTCTGTTTCTTGGATTTCCAAGAAACAGCTCCTCCAGCAATGCTAAAGATATAGCCACTGGTTGCCTTTGAGTCATCAGATAAAGTGTTCCAGTCTGCATCGGTGTAACCCTCAAGAACAGCTGGAAAATTTTCATAATGTAATCCAAGGTTCATGGTTCATTTTAGGTATCTCATGACCCTCTCAATAGCGTGCCAATGCTCTATACTAGGTCTACTAGTAAACCTGCATAATAATCCCACGACATAGGCAATGTCGGGTCTAGTACAATCAGTGGCATACCGAAGGCTGCCAATGATGCTCGCATAATCAGACTGTCTTACACCTTCACCAGTGTTCTTGAAAAGTTTTACACTAGGATCAATGGTGTACACGCAGGTTTACAGTCAAAGTAATTGTATTTCTTTAAGATCTTCTCAATATAATGAGATTGATCCAAAGAAAGTCCCTTTTCGGACCTAATAATCTTAATACCAAAAATTACACTCGCTTCACCTAGATCTTTCATATCAAAATTGGCACTTAACAAAAATTTAACAGTGTTTATGGCATGAATGTTTGTTCCAAAAATAAGTAGATCATCTACATACAAACATATTATAGTGCAAATGTCATTTTTAGATTTATAATAAATGCATTTGTCACTTTCATTAATTTTGAAACTATTTGAGATTATTAAATTATCAAATTTTTCATGCCATTGTTTAGGTGCTTGTTTTGAACCATATAATGATTTATCTAATTTGCAAACTTTATGTTCTTGACCAGGAATAACAAAGCCTTCAGGTTGGTCCATATAAATTTCCTCTTCTAATTCACCATTTAAAAAGGCAGTTTTAACATCCATTTGGTGTATAATTAAATTATGAATAGACGCTAATGAAATTAGTACTCGAATGGATGTGATTCTAGTTACAGGTGAAAAAGTGTCAAAAAGTCTATATTTTCTCTTTGCCTGAAACCTTTAGCTACCAAACGGACTTTATATTTTTCAACTGTTCCATCAGGTTTTAATTTCTTTTTAATTACCCATTTACAACCTATAGACTTACAACCAGGTGGTAAATCTACTAAGTGCCAAGTCTTATTGGATTCCAAGGAATCCATCTCATCATTTATAGCCTCTTGCCAAAAATCGGCATCTAAAGAAGGTAAGGCTTCTTGGAGGTTTGTTGGATCCTCCTCTATAGTAAAAGTGCAAAAATCCGAGCTAAAATCTTTATCAACTCTTGCTCTTTTACTTCTTCTAGGTTCAGTTTCAGAAGATTCATTAAGTTCTGTTCTAATAGGCACGGTGTTATTTGACATGCCCCCGCTATTCCTCAATTTAAAAGGAAATTTACTTTCATAAAAATCAGCATCAATAGATTCTACTATATTATGTGTATTCAGGTCATAAAATCTATATGCTTTGCTATTAATAGTATAGCCAATAAATACACATTCATATGTTCTACTTGCTAATTTTATTCTCTTAGGGTCGGGTATACGAACATATGCCAAACATCCCCAAGTTCTAAAGTAAGATACATTCGGTTTATAATTTCTTAAAATTTCAAAAGGTGAAATCTTACTTTTTGATTTAGGGATTCTATTCAACACATAGCATACAGTCAACAAAATATCCCCTACCAATATTTTGCTGCACCTGAATTTAACAAAATAGCTACAACTAATTCGGTAAAGGTCATATTCTTTCTTTCAGCTTTACCGTTCATTTCAGGTGAATAAGGTGCAGTTCTCTCATGAATTATACCATTCAATTTATCGAAATCAAGAAATGAACTAGATTCATATTCTGTTCCTCTATCACTACGAAGTCTCTTAATTTTCTTATTAGATTGATTCTCAATTTTAGTTTTAAATAATTTAAACATATCAAATGCATCACTTTTATTTTTCATAAGATATACATAAGTGAAATCAGAGGTATCATCTATGAAAGTGATAAAATAACGGTGTCCATGTCTAGTCAAAGTACCATCTAGCTCACATATGTCAGAATGAATCAAGTCTAAGGGTTCAGAAAATCTATCAACTGATTTATGGGGTTTTTTAGTGATTTTTGCTTGACTACAGAATTCACATTTATCAAAATCAGTTTGTGACATTTTAGGAATCAAATCTAATGTGATCATGTTATGAATTATACGCTTATTTACATGACATAATCTAGAGTGCCAAATATTAAAGTCACACAACATATAAGCAGAACTGGTTACTTTATTAGATTCAACATTCAGTTTGAACATACCCTCACAAGCATAACCCTTCCCTACAAACATCCCCTTATGAGTTAAAGTATACAAATCAGCCCCTATAACTTGAGTAAAACCAGCCTTATTAAGGAGAAAACCAGAAACCAGATTCTTTCTCATCTCCGGAATATGCATCATATCTTTCAGAACAACTGTCTTTCCAGAGGTAAACTTTATTTCCACATTTCCAATGCCTGCAACTGTAGTGGTGTGAGAATCTTCCAACAACACTTTCTAATCATCAGCAGCCGTGTATGTACTAAACATAGCACGATCATAGCAGACATGGCGAGATGCACCAGTGTCTACCCACCAACCCTCTGATCCACCAACAAGGTGAATCTCAGAAATCATAGCCGTCAAAGGCTCCTCAGCCAGGTTAGCCTGCGGTGCAGGGCCTGGTCTGTTCCTACACTTGCGTGTCATATGACCTGGTTTTCCACAGTTGTAGCACAGAAACAACTGTCCAGAGTCATTCTTTTGGGTCGGTTTCTGCTGTCCTTTTTGGTTCCCTTGCGGGTTCCAATTCTGTTTGTTGCGGTTCTGATTCTTAAAGCTTTTCGGATTTGGTTTCAGAACTGCTAGCTTGGACTTTTTAGTGTTGTTGTTGGTGACAACAAGCACTTCCGATTTGTGGTCCTGTTTCCGAGCCTCCTCCTTAATACGGAGGCGAGTGATCAAGCTCTCTAAGGAGAATTCCTTAGTCTTGTGCCTAAGCACATTCTTAAAGTCTTTCTAACCTGGGGGTAGTTTATCAATAATAACAACAATCTGAAACTGTTCATCTAAGCTCATACCTTCGGAGATGATATCATGAGCAATTTTCTGAAGCTCATGAGACTGCATCTCTGCTGACCTGTCATCTGGTATTTGAGGTAGCGGCTGACTGCATATTTCTTCGCTCCAGCCTCTTCGGTATCGTACTTCTTTTGCAGTGCTTCCCAGATTTCTTTAGCCGTCTTGTTAGAATTGTAGTAGTCATACAGGTCATCGCTGAGGCCGTTGAGTATGAAGTTCCGACACAGGCAATCCTGCTCTGTCCAGTTCTGCACCTCCTTTGATGTTTCCGTCCAGGCCCGCAACTGATCTGTGTCGGCTTCGTCTGGCCTGGCCGGCAGCTGTGGTTTGTCGGTTGTCAGCACAGCCACGACCTTTCTCATGGTTAGGAAGAATTCATCTTTTGCTTCCAGCGTTTAAAATGGAGGCCCTCGAATCTGAAAGGCGCAGCAGAGACCATCGAGACTTGGAAGAGGGAAGCGGGAGCAGTGGTATCGAGATCTGCAGCAGAAGTCATAGGTGGCGTCGTCTTCAAATTGTTGGAAACAATGGGTGTCTTCGGCTAAGTCGTGGACTACGTCACTTTCTTGAAGACGTTTCGGCTATCTACTCAATTGTGCAAGCAGTTCGTATAAATCACCGCCGCCTCTAGGATAAAACAGCCTCTCAAAGATTTACTGTATCGATTCGTTGCACCGACGAAGCGATTCTGTTTGCACCTTAAAATTACTGCTCGAATTTTGTTCGTTTTTTTGTTTAAAAAAATGAAAACTGAGATGTTGTTCTTCTTTTCTGCTTTCTGTCTATATGTTAAGAAGACGGAGTAGTGAAAAAATAAAAGAACGTTACTGGCTGGGGGACATGGGCAACAAAAACGGATCTGAGAATAATGGGTCAAACAATGAACGTTGCTCAACGTTCTTCAGTACGGGCTTAAATAACCGTTCCAGCCCGGTCAAAAAAACTGTTAATAAATTTGTAGAAAAAATATAAGTGTTACACCACTACAAGCCCGAACCCGAGCCCGGCCAGGGTCGGGTCGAGTCGAGTCGGTCGGTGCGCGCGTGTGTGGTGGTCAAGAATGGCCTCCCTCCTCACAAAAGAGCATCATTGGGTGCCCAAAGGGCCCAACTTAGCTTCTAAGAATCAAGTATAAATACTTGATTCTTGCATATAATCTCACAATATGGGACTATTCAAACATAGGAGCCAACTTCCACTTAGCCATTTTTTAACAATTCACTTATTTCAAACAAATTTCCAACACCTTCTTTCTATTTATCTGCTTGTATGCAATACTTGGAGAATTCAAACTTCATTATTAATATGGAGGATTCAGTTTTCATGCTCATCAGTAACCTTCTTCTTTATTGCGCTTTTACAGACATATATGTACAAGTATGAATTAAAACTCTACCAAAGTTTTGTTCTCAATTTAGACATACGAAATTACCACATGTTTGAATTTATCGCTACCAAATGTTTTAATTTATATTACCAAATGAATTACAAATTGCCATATAACATGAAATAATCGTCAAGTTAGGAAAAAGTTTACCTAAATGAGTTTTATATAAAAGCAGAAAAGGACTAAAAAAAATATGTAGTGTACAAATAAAGGGCTATTAGAAACCGCATTCCACTAATAAATGAAAAGGTAGCAACATTTTTATTTTCAATTTATATTTTGTGAGACCCAGATTGCTATTAGAAACCGCATTCTACTAATTTTCAGGACCTTTGCTATTTTTTCCTTTGTTGTTTGGCCTCGATTTTTGGAGAACTCTTATGTAGACAATAAGCCTTCAAAATTAGCAATTGATTCTGTTAAAAGTAAATATAAAAAATACCAAGTTAAGCAAAAAATTCAACATTTTATGATTAAATGAACCAAGTAGCAGATCAAATTTGAGTATAATACTTCAGGCATCATTTCCAGATCTGGAAATGAGCTTTCAAGCTTCCAAACAGCGACGCAGTGAGCACTTCTACATATAGAAACACGAGGTATCATATCCTTGAATATTCACAGCATCGTTGTGACTTCATCCTGGAAATCATTAGGCTATGGTCAGTGACAAAAATCAGACCGAAAAAATTAACCAAGCACGCAATCAGCAAGTTGCCGAAGCTGGATCAACTTTCTAGGCAACATCCTATCCAATTATTACGAGCAAAAGTGTGAGCATCCCCGATTTGATGTGGCCTTTCAATTGTATTTCTTTCACTGGAAAGAAATCAACATATTCGATTTAAGAAGGAATGGGAGTTGCGATTTTTTAACCGCTTAAGAATATCAATTTGGGAGCCAATTTTTGAAGAAGAGGAAGCTACTGTTGGTAATTTGGATCCGACCAGACTATGGCCGATGATCGGCGACATCAACCCTTGTAGCTTGGCGAAGAAAGTTTGAATGAGTCGGGGAGTGGCAATTAAGGGGAGCGGCTGGATCCGAAGGAAATATAGGAAAAGCATTATAAATTAGGGTTGAAGTTGAAATTACTATGCTATCCAACGCAGTTTGACGTATTTACAGTATTACCTTGTTGTTGTAATGATAATAAGCGTGGTAACTATTCATAATGATAATAACCGTTGGTAACTTGTAACCGATGTAACTGTTACAAATCTAAATGGAAAAATGTTACAAAATGGACTGTTTGGTGTAGTGAACACATTAAGTACAACACAGTGGAAGAAAAAGAATATATCAATATACCACTTTTGATACAATATCTGATACAATATGATACAACAGATGGTATAACGGATATAAATATACATTAGAGATATGATACAAGACAATAGCAGCGGAAAGAAAAGATAACACTAACAGCGGAACAAACTCTCGAATATGATCTTCAAGATAGAAAGAGAAATAGAATCCAGAACTGTAACTCCATCTCCAAAGCACCAATCTAGAAGTAGCTCGAACTCCCAATCAAGATGAAGAGAAGTAACTCGATCCAAAAGCGATTGCCAAATCCTAAGGCGGAAAGCTATCGAATCTACACCTACCATTCGATTATCTGAAAAACCCAACTCTAGACTGCCCGTGTGGGAAAATTGTGGGCACCCAGAGTTTAGGAAAGGAACAATAAACTCCAGGTCAGTCGTGAGACTGGTATGAGCAAATAAAAGCAGTTTGTATTTAAAACAAACAACCAAAAGAATTTAAAACAAATCTGCAATGCTTTTTGGAAAAATGAAACTACCATAAGGCCTCCCGCCACATACACAATGCAAACGCAGAATTGGAGGAGATTTCTCCTTATGATAGTCAAATATGCTTGATACGAGAAAACTTCTTTGATACTATTACTAGTGCATAGTGTAGAAAACCATTTCAAAAGTATAATATAAATCCTAGTCAGCATAGACATTCCGAAGTATGCCTACTATAGCTACCATCTAAACAGTGATGACCACCATAAGTAAATGGCAGGTTCTACAACTAAAACCGTACAAGGCACATATTGAAGATAGGATTTCCAACAAATGGTCAGGCTAAGGAACTTCCTACTGCCACATGGGTACGCCTCTGGCGGGACGTCCCGGGAACCTAACCGGATCTTTTCTAACACAAGGCCGGGTTACCTCTGTAACTAGGTAACTACTACTCGAGCATGCCATCCCCCGGTCCTTTGGGACCTTTATCTGAGGTACCTCTAATCCAACAATCACAAAGCAATCACAAAGTAATAGCTCTGCGGTATCCACATGAGTGAAATATCTGGGCTCCATACCATGAAACCACCCTTTTTCATAAGGGAATGACAAACCCTTAAGGGTGCGACCCTCATAACCTTGCTGCATCCTTCTTGTTTCGACCATTTTCGGGGTGTGAGGTCCTGATGCAATCTCGTCCACAAAGCTACGCTTAATACAAAAGTCATGCTTTGATCAACAAATGATAGACAGTAGCACTCAGCATGCCACGCTACCAAATTGGGAGTATATCACTGATAACCATCAACTACATAACCTCTGAGCTCGTACGTCTCAGAGAAGGGTGTTAAGCTAAGAGAATAAATTCCTCGCCACCAAGCAAAAATGTATTTGATAAAGATCAGTTTAATATCTCAAAGTGTAATGTCGGACATACAACCATACAATTCTGTTCCAGGTTCGAACAGAACCAAAGGCGCTTCCGAAGAAGCCCTTGCAAATCTGGGTATTCACAATCCCGATCGGACTTCTCATCACTTAGGGAATCTCTATACCGGCACGACTCAGTGCAGAGACAATCGACGGGTTATCCTTTCGTTCTCGAAAATACTCGGTCTTCACCACCGGTCTTCAAATGCTATCCATAACGACTATCATTATTCAGAATGGGTTATATGACACAAGGTCCTCTCCCGGCTAAACCGAACAATGAGCGCATTATTTAAAAACATGTGGATATGGGATTTCTAGTTAAGTCACAACTTAAAACCCAAAACTTTCTTCAAATGGTTTAAAAAAATTACCATTTTATATCTTTTAACAAAAAGATTCGTTTCACAAAGTTCACCTAGTTTCACAAAGATCCATTCATAGATTTCAAAACAATTTCCATTTTAATTGGGTGAACTCATTTAAATCTTTAAACAAGACTTTATTTTATAGCTTTCAAAACACGTTTCCAAATATTTATTCATAAATTGGAAAACCATTTTCATTTTTAGACTTGCAATCCTTTTAACACAAATTGAACGTTCATTCCTTATGTGAAAGCTATTATTATTTGAAAATAAACAGTTTTCATTTCGTAAAAATCCGATTTCATTCATACAAGTTAAAATCCTTGGGTTAAATTCAAATTACCAAAACAACACTTTTAAAATGGTTTTAAAAACCCATATAAACACATTTATAAGTTGAATAACCTTTTTAAACCAAAGTTTCCAAATCATAGAATTTGATTTCGAATATTGAATTCAAATTTAAATCAAATTATTTAAATTTCAAAACTCAATCAAGTTATTCAAAAATAACTTTTATTTTTGAAATTCATTTCCAAAAGCATTGAATTCTAATTCCAAAATTATTTTGGATTCAAAAATTCAATCTTTGAAACTATTTCAAAATCTATGACTTAACCCATTTCCACGTGCAATCCATATTTGTGTGTGTATAAGTGTGGTCCATGGGTTTTACACAATAAAAGTGCAACATCATCAATCAGCACAGATTCAAATACAACAATATATTTAATAAGCGGTATAAACTATAACGCTTATATTTGATAAGCGGTACAAACTATTACGCTTATCTTTTATTCACAGATCACAGATAATAAATTACATCAAACATAGCTCAAATCAAAACAGAACATATCAAGGTATCAAACAATCCAATCATTCAATAGAATCCAAACATCCATAAGTAAAATCAGTTAATTGTCTGATTAATTCAAATCAGATTTAATTACTTATGACTTACTAATCCTTGTTAATTAATATTAATAAATTACAAATCATTTTGATAAATTATTCTTTAATCATTTGTTAATTAACCATTAATAATAAATTAATTAAACTGTAATTATTAATTAAACAGCCTTTAATCATTAAATGATTATCCTTTAAATTAATTTATTATTCTTTAATTAATCATTCTTAA
This sequence comes from Allium cepa, assembly GCA_030765085.1. Lineage (NCBI taxonomy): Eukaryota > Viridiplantae > Streptophyta > Magnoliopsida > Asparagales > Amaryllidaceae > Allium > Allium cepa. Next base: position 51,130,065 of record CM060930.1, on the reverse strand, counting down.
TTAATCACATTAATTAATTAATCATATTAATTAGTTATCCTTAAATTAATTATTGTTTGATCACTTGGTTAATCAATCTTTAATCATAAATTAGTTACTTTTAATTAAGTAGTTATCTCTAAGCAATTAATTACCCTTAATTACTTAATTTATTAATTAATTATCTTTATTAATAAATCATCCCTTAAATACTTTCATTGATTAATCTTTAATTCCTTATTTAATTAACCCAAATCATGTAATTATTTTACCTTAATTCTTAATGGATTAATAAAATTTAATAAATCGCCTGGATTAAAACAAATAACCCTTTAATTTAATCATATTGATAATTAATCACCTATCCTAATAATTGATTATTTGATTCTATTTGAAAGCATTAAAAATAAAATACATAATATATATTATTTTAAAAACAAATCAATTTTTAATGTTTAACTTAAAAATTAAATTTTGTAACTTTGTTAAAAACTCATTTAATTTTCATTTTAACTTCTAAAATATGATTAATAAATTTCAAGACTTTATTAAATTCATCATTAGTTCACCCTCCTATATTTTTCAAAACTTTCTTTAAACATTTAAATAGTTTAAACTTTAAATATTTAACTAAAATTAAAAAAAACTTGCTGTATTATCACTCCTCGAGCCACACATTCATTTACCCGAGCCAAACCCACAAATTCACGAACTCGACTTCGAGTTCTTCCCGGAACAACCCGAGTAGAATCAAATTTTTCAAAACTTAAGTTTTCTACTTGTTCACTTTGTATATCAAAAACTTACTCGAGTTGAAACTCGAGCTATCTCGCTACTCTCCAGGAGCTTGCTTCGAGATCAAGCCCTTCTTCATCATCTCCCTCAACTCAATATAGCTGACAACAATCAATGCTGTGCACATGCATACAAACCCCAACCACCTCCGGCCACCATCGCGATCCTCAGCAAGTCAACAACGATGCGCTCAAGCCTCGCGACCACCCAAACTCGTGAAAAAATCCATCAAAATCTAATGTTTTGAAACCTGACAATACGAAACCCATCAACTGAAAACGTCATGCATCACCACCACCGTCGATTTGACGCCTCGCCACTGCATCCAAACCCTCGTCGAAGTTCACTGCACCGATTCCCCCAGGTGCGGTAGCACTCGATCCACCCCTGCCAGCGTATGAACCCAAGAATCAACGCCAACCAAACTGGGCATTAAAACGCTAAATTAATGCCGCAACTTCACTACAATGGTTGATAAAAACCCTGAGCATTTTTCCAACATTCCTTAGACCTTCCCCCTTCTTGAGTGACGAACACGGCATCTACGTCGTTGATGAAGGAGAAATTGATGAAAACGAATTCCCAGTATAACCCCAAAATCCTATCTCAAAACAGAACTAAAATTTATGATTTTTCTTTTGAAATTCATCATTCGTAAGATCGAATCAGGTTATATAATCAATACAAGGAATTATGAATATTAAAGTTCCTGGTTATTTTGGATTGTTACTGTTATTTATTAATTTTGAAATAAATATTCAACATAAACCCTTGCAATTATTTTTAAAAATAACATTAAACTCATATAATCATTTTCCATTCAGAGATCTTAACCTACATTTGTTTATACGAAGAGCAAAATGAATTATTCAAATAGACCTCAACCTGTAGCACACAGAATATATGCATATGCATACATATCCAGATATGCTTACAGTGTATATAGCCTAATTCAACTGTATTCAAATTGAACACATCAGACAAACACACATACATCATCACATAAATGTCACATGCATCAGAATCAAAAGATAATGGGTTGAAATTTTGCTCAACTTATAGAAGCAGAGAACGGTTTAGCTTTAAACATCTGGAATTTTGATTTTTTTTTCCTTTTGTTCTTGACTGTTTGTTGTTGAGCTTGATCTTGCATTGATTTGTAATAGTGAATCTTTGATCTTTTATTTGATTGCTAAATTTGTTAAAAGCTTCAATTTTGCTTTATTTTTCTAGGCTGCAGACTTTACATTTGAACTTGTTTGCTTTTGCTCTATTCTCTCAGGTTTTTGATTTCCAGATTTTAATTTTTCCTCTTCACTTTGGGCTTGAACTTTGAAAACTTTAAATTTGAAGCTTGGTTTCACTTCCAGATTTGTGAAACTCTAATATCTTTGCTTTAGCCGAGTTTGATAGAAATGCTTCAACCTTTTTTTTGACTTTTTTGATTTTTTCTTTTTGTTTGCCTTTGACTCAGGTTTGTAATTGATCATGTTGTTCCCAGGATGAAGATTGAAGTCTGAAACTATGCTGTTTTCTCTTTTTTTTCCTGATTCTTTCTATTTTCTTTGTGTGTTGAAGTTTGGAATTGCTCAATCTTTTTTTTACTGTATTTTCAGATTTGGTGAGATACTATATGATTGGGCATGGGAAGATGGAAAGTTTTTATAATTTTAAACTTCATTATTTTATTAAATCAATTATATTGAATGCCATGTGTAAAAACAAATGATTATGAAATCCCAATGCATTTTGATTTCTTTACTCACCTCCTTTATGTATGTTTACATTTGTAATTTTCAAAGATAAAAGAAATTTTTATATAAAATTTTATATCATATTTACTTTATAAAACATTTCTTTTTTCATATTAACATGTATCACAATCTTTATATTATTTTCACGTTTGAATAAATACAATTTTTTTTCTTTTATTTATGTATGTGTTGTGTTTTCTTTTATATCTATATTTACAATAATAAGATCTCATCTCCATTTTTTTTCTTCACACTCAATCTTTGATTTAGTTCATACATTTATTTAAAACTTATATTTACACAATTTACATTCATACATTTTATTATTATTTATTTTTGCACAACTTTTAAAAGAAAAGAAGGATTAAAAAATTTTGATTTCATATTAACAAATTGTCACATTTATTTATATAAGAGAATTGAATCTTAAAAATAAATCTTTTGAAATTTATTACATCTTTCAAGTATTAATATAATTAAAAATTTAGAAAACAATTATCACTAACTTTTCATAAATCTGAATGCTTTTAATTTCTATTTTATTTTAATACATTTCATTTTGAAATCCAAAATTTGTTTGTAAAATACTTATGCTTAAATTTCAAATTAAATTTCTATTTATAATCAAAAATTATTTACTTACCCTTGAAATCTCTAATTAATTCACAATTATTTTTAAAAATTAATTTAATTTCCAAACTAAACTTGGTGAATTTTCAAGAATGTTACAGATTTCCCCCCTTAAAAAATTTCGTCCCCGAAATTTGCAAGGGAGACGAGAAGGAATAAATGATAGATAAAGAAATGTTTGATCAAATCAGATCAAAATATTTATTCTGCATTCGGTTTACCAAGTCAGAATATCAACAATATGAGGACAAACTCATTCAATTATTTCACAAGATACTCGGGTCACCGGTCTACGAATATGCAAGGGCGTTGATTAGTTCGAAGGGATAACTAATCGTTCGTAGAATATATCGTATCCAAAAGAGTAGATAATTCGATATAGTCTTTCGAAATTTCTCAAATACTAAGTACGGATTCCAAACTCAAGTCGAAATATCCCAAAGTATACATCAAATTGTCCCTCTTCGGACTTTGATCTACAAGAAATTACAATAGAACTTCAACTTTGGTTTTAACCGATATCGTTTTATTGATACAATTCAAATTTAGCTTCATATTTGTTAACCAATTTAACTCAATTTAAAATTTTCAGCTTATTTAAAATTTAAAATTTAGAATTCATTAGTTTAAAATGAAAAGCTGATAAGAACCCAATGAAGATACGAAGTAAGGATTTTCTACGACGATTCATAGGGCCACCATCGCACCGAAACTTCTTCCTGGAGCTATCACGAAGCAATCAAAAGAATTTGGAATCGAATCAAAAGAGATTGAGGAGAAAAGTTTTTCCGCTATTGCAGGGTATTGATCGTTTGTAGTGGTACTCCCATGTCCCCTATCTCATCCTCTTCTTGCACTCACACTTACTATCAGTAGATAGTAAGAGAATTTACAGAGGCGTTCGAATGGATATATTAGGGATTACTCATTCTAGGGTATATTTCACCCTATCTCTAATGAGTTACTTAATGTGTTATACTCCTGAGCTAAAGTTTCAACCTTCAGCTCTGATACCAAATCTAACGGTCTAGGCTTTTCAACCATCGACAGCGGCCACTCTCGACTGGTAGGCTTTTCAACCAACTCAGCCCCGCCGTGGCATAAAATGGTACCCTGTCCTTGCTTTTACGGCCAGACTTTCGATTGTCACGCCTTTCGGCTAACCAACCTCTTAAAGAGGACATGTGGGGGTAAGAGTCTCCTGCTTGCCACCAAACAAAAAGCGAGAACCCCCGTCACGTTCCACCTAGATAGCAAGGTCAGTCGTGGGACTGGTATGAGCAAACAAAAGTAGTTTGTATTTAAAACAAACAACCAAAAGAATTTAAAAAAAAATCCGCAATGCTTTTTGGAAAAATGAAACTACCATAAGGCATCCCGCCACACACACAATGCAAACGCCGAATTGGAGGAAATTTCTCCTTATGATAGTCAAATATGCTTGATACGAGAAAACTTCTTCGATATTATTACTAGTGCATAGTGTAGAAAACCATTTCGAAAGTGTAATATAAATCCTAGCTAGCATAGACATTCCGAACTATGCCTACTATAGCTACCATCTAAATAGTGGTGACCACCATAAGTAAATGGCAGGTTCTACAACTAAAACCGTACAAGGCGCGTATTGAAGATAGGATTTCCAAAAAATGGTCAGGCTAAGGAACTTCCTACTGCCACAAGGGTACGCCTCTGGCGGGACGTCCCGAGAACCTAACCGGATCTCTGCCAACACAAGGCCGGGTTACCTCTGTAACTAGGTAACTACTACACGAGTATGCCATCCCCCGGTCCTTTGGGACCTTTATCTAAGGTACCTCTAATCCAATAACCACAAAGCAATCACAAAGTAATAGATCTGCGGTATCCACATGAGTGAAATATCTGGGCTCCATACCATGATACCACCCTTTTCCAGAAGGGAATGAAAAAACCTAAAGGCCGCGACCCTCATAACCTTGCCGCATCTTTCCTGTTTCGACCATTTCCGGGGTGTGAGGTCCTGATGCAATCTCATCCACAAAGCTAAGCTTAATACAAAAGCCATGCTTTGATCAACAAATGATACACTACAACACTCAGCATGCCACACTACCAAATTGGGAGTATATCACTGATAACCATCTACTACATAACCTCTGAGCTCGTACGTCTCACAGAAGGGTGTTAAGCTAGGAGAATAAATTCCCCTCCACCAAGAAGAAATGTATATGATAGAGATCAGTTTAATGTCTCAAAGTGTAATGTCAGACATACAACCATACAAGTCTGTTCCGGGTTCGAACAGAACCGAAGGCACTTCCGAAGAAGCCCTTGCTAATCCGGGTATTCACAATCCCGATCGGACTTCCCATCACTTAGGGAATATCTATACCGGCGCGACTCGGTGCAGAGACAATCGACGAGTTATCCTTTCGTTCTCGAAAATACCCGGTCTTCACCACCGGTCTTCAAATGCTATCCATAACGACGTATCATTATTCGAAATGGGTTATATGACACAAGGTCCTCTCCCGGCTAAACCGAATAATGAGCGCAATATTTAAAAACATATGGATATGGGATTTCCAGTTAATTCACAACTTAAAACCCAAAACTTTCTTCAAATGGTTTAAACAAATTACCATATTATATCTTTTAACAAAAATATTCGTTTCACAAAGTTCACCTGGTTTCACAAAGATCCATTCATAGATTTCAAAACAATTTCCATTTTAATTGGGTTAACTCATTTGAATCTTTAAACTAGAATTTATTTTATTGCTTTCAAAACACGTTTCCAAAGATTTATTCATAACATGGAAAACCATTTTCATTTTTAGACTTGCAAACTTTTAACACAAATTGGACGTTCATTCCTTATGTGAGAGCTGTTATTATTTGAAAACAAATAGTTTTCGTTTCGAAAAAATCCGATTTCATTTATAAAAGTTAAAATCCTTGGGTTAAATTCAAATTCCCAAAACAATACTTTTAAAATAGTTTTAAAAACCCATATAAACACATTTATAAGTTGAATAACCTTTTTAAACCATAGTTTCCAAATCATAGAATTTGATTTCGAATATTGAATTCAAATTTAAATCAAATTATCTAAATTTTATAACTCCATCAAGTTATTCAAAAATAACTTTTATTTTTGAAATTCATTTCCAAAAGCTTTGAATTCTAATTCCAAAACTATTTTGGATTCAAACATTCAACCTTTGAAACTATTTCAAAATCTATGACTTAACCCATTTCCACGTATAATCCATATTTGTGTGTGTATAAGTGTGGTCCTGGGGTCTTACACAATAAAAGTGCAACATCATCAATCAGCACAGATTCAAATACAACAATATATTTAATAAGCGGTATAAACTATAATGCTTATATTTGATAAGCGTGCAAACTATAGCGCTTATCTTTTATTCATAGATCACAGATATATATCGCAGATAATAAATTACATCAAATACGACTCAAATCAAAACAGAACTTATCAAGGTATCAAACAATCCAATCATCCAATAGAATCCAAACATCCATAAGTAAAATCAGTTAATTGTCTGATTAATTCAATCAGATTTAATTACTTATGACTTACTAATCCTGGTTAATTAATATTAATAAATTACAAATCATTTTGATAAATTATTCTATAATCATTTGTTAATTAACCATTAATAATAAATTAATTAAACAGTAATTATTAATTAAACAGCCTTTAATCATTAAATGATTATCCTTTAAATTAATTTATTATTCTTTAATTAATCATTCTTAATTAATCACATTAATTAATTAATTAATCATATTAATTAGTTATCCTTAAATTAATTATTGTTTGATCACTTGTTTAATCAATCTTTAATCATAAATTAGTTACTTTTAATTAAGTAGTTATCTCTAAGCAATTAATTACCCTTAATTACTTAATTAATTTATTAATTATCTTTATTAATAAATCATCCCTTAAATACTTTCATTAATTAATCTTTAAGTCCTTATTTAATTAAACTAAATCATGTAATTATTTTACCTTAATTCTTAATGGATTAATAAAATTTAATAAATCACCTTGATTAAAACAAATAACCCTTTAATTTAATCATATTGATAATTAATCACCTATCCTAATAATTAATTATTAGATTCTATTTGAAAGCATTAAAAATAAAATACATGATATATATATTATTTTAAAAGAAAATCAATTTTTAATGTTTAACTTAAAAATTAAATTTTGTAACTTTGTTAAAAACTCATTTAATTTTCATTTTAACTTCTAAAATATGATTAATAAATTTGAAGACTTTATTAAATTCATCATTAATTCACCCTCTTATATTTGTCAGAACTTGCTTTAAACATTTAAATAGTTTAAAATTTAAATATTTAACTAAAATTAAAAAAAACTTGCTGTATTACTCGCCGAGCCACACATTCATTTACCCGAGCCAAACCCACAAAATCACGACCTCGACTTCGAGTTCTTCCCAGAACAACCCGAGTAGAATCAAATTTTTCAAAACTTTAGTTTTCTAACTGTTTACTTGGTATATTAAAAACTTACTCGAGTTGAAACTCGAGCTATCTCGCTACTCTCCCGGAGCTTGCTTTGAGATCAACCTTCTTCATCATCTCCCTCAACTCAATACAGCTGACAACATTCAACGCTGTGCACATGCACACGAACCCCAACCACCTAAGGCCACCATCACGATCCTCAACAAGTCAACAACGATGCTTTCGGGCCTTGCGACCACCCAAACTCGTGAAAAAATCCATCAATCAAAATCTAATGTTTTGAAACCTGACAAGAGGAAACCCATCAACTAAAAACGTCACGCATCACCACCACCGTCGACCTGACGCCCCATCACAGCAACCAGATCCTCGACGAAGTTCACTGCACCTGTAACGACCCGTAGATTTCGACAATTTAATTTGTTTATTTAGTGGGATTTTTGTAATTTATTTTGAAGAAATAATAAAGGTGATAGTAAAAAATAAATATTAAAATGAAGGCTAAAATAAATTACATAAATGGTGACTTAAAACCTATTTATAGAAATTTAAATAAAAATCCAAATGAATTAAGTAGAAAAAGGATTCTTACCTGGATATAAAATTTAATATGAGAAATTAATGAAATGTTAAATTGATTTAATGCAATAAAAGAGTGTAAACGGTAATTGGAATAATTTAAGGAATCATGTTAGTGCAAGTTAATAATTTATGATTTGAATGAAATTCCAATTCAATAAAAGCATTTAAATGTTATGATTTGATTTTAATGGAATATGAGAAAAGAGAAAAATGTAAGGATTTGATTAATATATATGTTATTTATTCAGGGTTTTGAATAAAAATTGGGAATCTAATTGTAATTAATGGTAATAATGTTGGTATTAGCTATTAAATTAAATTTCAATACAATACCTATAAATGAATGGAATGAAATGAATGTATAAAAATGTATACTAGGTTATTTATCAAATAGAAGGAAAGATGAATAAATATCGAATTGATTGATGAATAAATATATATTGAATAGTAATGGAATGTAAAGTTAATGGAAATTGTATAAATCAATACAAGATAATGAATTGCAAATTTTAGGTTTATAATAAAGTGTGAATGGAAATCTGATTTGTTATATTAATTTGATGGAATTCAAATTTTGATGGGAAAGGTAAATGGGTATTTAGTAATAAATTTAAAAGGACTTAAAAATGGAATTTATTTAATTAATAGATATTACGGATAAGGATATACTTATAAATGTAGGATTAAGAGTTTTACCACAACTATTGTGAGTTATATATTTAGTTCCTTCAATTAAATCGGAAATCATTGCAATAATTATAAATTAAATGTTATGATAAATAAATTTAGGTAATAATGGGAAATAACGGAATAAATTCTTCATTTAATGATGGTTAGTGTATATAAAGAATGGAAGTAAAGCTTTATAAATTGATTTGAATCTAAAGTTTAATGAAAGGAGTAATTGGAATTAAATGGATTAAATGTTTGAAGTTTACGTAAATGTTAATTTATATGAAAGGGTAGGCATTTATGTAATAGAATATGAATCTATTGTTAAGTTTATTTATAAAATGGCATTTGGGTAAATGAAAGGGTGCAAAAGTAAGTTTGTCAATATATTGAATTAATGTATGAAAATAGGTTTAATCGAAATAAATGAAAATTTAACATCTAAATATTACGTTAATAGGGATTTAAGTGTAATCGAAGAATATTAGGATAATAATTTTTGAATCTAACATTAAACCCATCTATTTGTAATATATGAATGGAATAACCATTGATTTCTTTGATTTAATATAAATTATTAGAAAGTTAATTTATTATTTGTAAATTTAATGAAATTAAGGATTTATATTGAAATTTATAAATTTACCTTCTTTAATTTGACATCTAATCTTGTTTGAAATTTTGTAAATGATTAAGAAATTTTAAGAGTGATAAAATGGGTCAAATTTTAGAATCTAAATATAAAATTGAATTTTATTTATTTATTTTGAATTTATTCAATTAATATAAAAATAGCCATTTTGGTCACGGACTAGGATTTCGACGAAACCAGTTTCATCGGATCCGTAGCAGTGAATTATTGTAGGGTTTCAAGTTTCGTAGCAATCGGACTTGTCGTTTGATCGTACGAACGCGAAACGCTTTGAAATCGATTTAATTGAAATCAATTTGAAAATATTGATTTCAGCATAACTTCTTCATACGATGGAATTTGGATGTGAAACTTTTTCCATTGCGTTCAGAATATTTTAAAATACCTATTTAGATATATGGGTTTACGAAATTTCGTTCCGGAGTCAGAACGGGCTTTTTGGGCCACGTTAGCGTTAGCACGTTTATCCAACACGATCCATCTATTCAAATTTCCAACCTATCTATATAAACCCAGTCATAAGCCCTAGCCTCCATCTATGCTCATTTGTTTGTGCGTTCATTTCTTCAGCTCCTCCTCTTTCCAAAGGCTACAAACCCTAGATCTAAATTCAAATTTCAAAAATCAAATCGAAAGTCAAAAATTCAAACACCTCAGAAAAATTTCAAAAAAATATATGTCGAAGATCTCAACGATACGAACCTACGTCTACTGTTCAATTTTCGAGACAGTGACCGGATCGATCTAAAATCACGGTCAAAGTCAGAATTTGGGCATTTAATTTCAGAATCAATTCACAAAATTGATTGAGGGGTTTCGTAGAGGTGGTCACGTGGAGTCGTGGGCCGGTGTTCGTTTGGGTTGGAGTGACCTGTAGGTGCCGGAATCATCGATTTAGGGTTTGAAAAACCCTAAATTGGAGCGACGGCGGCGGCAGAAAGGGGGACCGGTCGAGGTGGCCTCTGGGGGGTGGGTGCGTGCGGCAAAGGCAAGGCGAGTGGGGGCGATGGCGTCGGCTAAGATGGTCTAAGGGAGGAGTAGGAGGCGGTCAACGGTCGATGTGTGGGTTCAGTCACGAATTTTGGTTCTGGGAGCTGCTATTTTCGTGAGGGAGAATCATGCGTGACGTGGACGTGTGATGGGGTTAGTTTATTTAATTTTAATTTTAGATTTTTAAATTGTTTTATTCGAATAACTTCTGCATACGGTGTCCGATTTACACGAGATTTTTTTGTTAGGACCGTAATAAAATTTTAGGCGCATTGACGCTGGTTTGGGCAGATTTGGAGACCGCCAAATTTTTAGGTTTAAATCGGATTTAAATTCGATTTAAATTCAAACGGTGAGTGTTTTAACCCACTCACAACTTCTAAAATTTCTTATGTTTGTTAAATTGATTTAAGATTTGAGTAGAAATTTGTTTATGACTGTTTGGCATGTTTTTATTCGTCATCTCTGTTAAATCGCATTTATTTAATTTAACTGTTAATTTATTTTATTTATTTCATATAGATTTGACAATTAAAATTTATTTATTTGCATACTAACTGCCAGTCATAGTTTTGTTAAATTTTTATTTCATATTAACTGCCAGTTAAATTTACATTTATTTTTGCATATAAACTACTAGTTTAACAGTTGTTAAATTTATTATTGAATATAAACTATAGTTAGTACATGTTATTTATTACCTGTATAATTTATATGCTCTAGATCGATGATTGTTTAAATTGGATGATGTTTGCAAATAATGGTTGATGATTGATATTTGGATGAATGGATGCTATATTTATATTGTATAAAATGCAAGTCATAATGCATTTTCATTTCATTCGGGATTGCGGTTTGAAATGATATACAACCGCATTTTTATTTTAAATTGCGGATTGAAATGATAAACATCCGTATCACTTGACAATAGGGTAGAAATTTTATACAGACACCGCTGTAAATATATAAAATTATTTTTGAAATGTTTCACTATGGTTTTGTAAAGCTATATATATATATGGTTTATGGGATATTGATTTGGTTATTTATATATATATATATGTATAGTAAATTTTCGGTTTTTAAGCTTTGTATAAATTTGATTTGAAGTATAAAATAAAGTTTGATTTTCGAGATCAAATACGATTAAGAATTTATTTAAAATTAAATTTCTGGAGTTTTAATGACTTAAAAGAGAATAAGGTTGGAAGATGAATATTAAGTTAAACTGAAACTAAATGAAAAGTTAAATTTTTTAAAGGATATGATTTTTATAACTTGATTTTTGTGTAAAGTGATTTAAATGAATATCAGGTTGATTTAAATGAATATATCAAGTTTAATAAATTGAAAGATTTTCCAATTATATGAAGTTAAAGGTTTTACTTAAATTATATTGAATTCATTAAGTAAAATTTCAAGTCTAAATAATAAGAAATTGAATTTGATATATATGGGTTTGTCAAATGAGTTTGTTTTTGAAATGGTGTAATATTTAAAGCTTTGAAACGTAAAAATTCAAAATGGTATTTGGAAGTTTAAATCGATATTTGGAATTGATTTGTGAAAGGTAAAGAAGCTATTTCGTTTTATAAAAGTAATTTAATATTTAACCATTTAAGAGATGGAAATTTGTTTCGAAGTTATGATTTTCAAGGTAGTATGATTTGAAAATATTATATTCAAGAGTTTTGATTTCTAAATATTTTACTTTGAAACCACTATGATTTTTGGAAAGAATATATTGGAAAATAAAGATGATATCATATTGTTTTGGGTTTTAAATGGAAATGATATCATATTTATATGGTTTTGAAATGGATATTATATTCTGATTTTAAAAGTATAAATTATTTTAAAGGACCGCGGTGTTATAATAACGTTTGGTTGTTGAAGAGACCGGGATCGGAAGTTTTCATACTCTCTGCCAACTTCAAAAACCACTTTAACAACCGTGTACGCGGTGGAGATTCCAGAATGAAGTAGGTTGGTGGAGGCGTTTCCTGCAAGGTAAATACGTGGACCCGACTCCCGTGGGTTGGCATAAGGTGGCTAAAACAGGAGCGATTCTCGGGCCAATGAGGTCATTCCTCTGATCGGACACTCCTCTTCGATATTATACTTTGACTTTGGATTGATTCAGTGGCCACTTTTACTTTGATTTTTGGGGAGTTGTTTCGAGGTGGGCGGTAGCTGCGGCTACGCGTTTCCATCAGCCCGGATAGCAATTGGTATATCTACCCTGGCATTGCCTAGTTGTGCCGTGTCACCTACCCTATCGCGCCTTGTGCGAGTTTGGATTTCTCCCGTAGCCCGTGTGGTATCCTCTGGTGGCTTCCCGATCAGGAGGGACTAGGATATTGGATGGACTACTGGGGCTATTACGTGTTAAGGGCTATATGGGTAACCCCTTAATGCTAAGAAAAAAGTAAGTTTTTTTTACAATTAGACACTATTATAATAGCGCAATACACTACATAGTAAATTGCTTAACGGATCCTTAGGAGATGTAAATCCCGAGCATCTCTTGAGTTACTGCACTCATATTTATTTCTGTTAATTTAACTTACATAAGATCTTTTAGTTCTGACTCGAGTGTTTTGTCTTTTCAATTCGCTCGGGTCAGTCCGAGCGTTTCAGGATTTGAAGATTTAGCTCTGGAGGACGAAGATTTGTATTACTATTATCTAAGTATATTATTCCACTACAACATTTAATTCCGCTGCATTGATATTATTGGTATGTGAACTCTGATATTTAATTGTATAAAGAAGAATCAAATGTTTTGTAAACAGTTTTATAAACTGTACATTTTATTATTATATTTTATCCTTCCACTGTGAGATTCTATTTTGTTTATTTCTTCCCTGTTTTTCTTATTTACCCAATAACAATCCGCCCTTCCATATGGTTTGAATTGGCACGTGTGTCTGTTTAAATCATGCGAAAAGGCGGGACGTTACATCTGGTATCAGAGCTTTGGTTTAGCGATAAACCTTAGCTTTGTGGGGTTTGACTCTTTACTAATAGGGTAGTAATACCCTATGGGAGTCGCTGAGTGTATATATATGAGAGAGCGTATTTGTTAGTGTTATAAAAAGTATTTAATATTGTGTTAATCCGTTCCGTTTTGTATTTATAAATTCTGGTTGATGCATGGGACGCTATGACATCAATAGGGATTTCTAAACACTTAATATGACAGACCAACATAATATTTGTTTTTAATATAGGTGAATGAAATAACTTTGCCTATTATATTTTCTATATATAAAAATATTTTATAAAGATATATATTGGTTGCTATAGATTGGGTGTTAGGTAATGAAAATATTAATAATAGTTGAAACTAAGTTGAAAATAAAATAAATGATAGTGGAAACTTAGAATTTTAGTTCCGGGGTTTTTGAAGATCTCTTTCGAATAAATTTTGGAATATAATAATATTGCTTATAGGTATTTTCTGATAAAAATATTTCAATATAATTCGGAAGAATTGTTTTAAATAAGATTTTTGGAGAAAATAAGTTTTGTACTTTCCTCTCTGTCATTGGAAAATAAATTTCGGTGATGGCGGCCGCATCGTTGACTTTCATTTTCGAGTTTCGAAGGGAAAGGCCACTGTAGTAGTTCTACTGCAGATTTATTTTTGAAAAAAATATATATAAAATTTTGAATTGTTTCAAATATAATTAGAGATATATCATTTATAAGAATATATTTATCTATTATTTAAAATTTATTGAAATTTAACCCGGTACTAAATTCTTAGATTTCCATTAATTAATTGTTTCAATTATTGTAGTGAATTGAAATGTAGGTAATTAATAAATTAAAACCTCTAAAGGAAATAAGAGATTTAATGATAGGGTATAAATGGTATTAAATGAAAGTTGAAATTATAACCTATGAAATAAAGAATATTATTCTTGAACGTTAAATTAGTCATAGGTAATGAGAAAACTTGTATAACTTTCAAGTACATCTTTAAAAACATATATAACTTACCAAGTATAAAAAGTTGAAATGTTTAATAAGAAATGTAATGGAAATTATACGAGTAAAAGTAGGTAATGAAGTATTCAATGAATTTGTTATTATAAATGAGAATTTAGTGTTATAAACTTAAGTCATAATTGAAATTTCACTATAAGTGAATATAATTAAAGGTAAGTAATTCAAATAGATGATTATAAACTTAAGTAATTAAGTAATAAATCAATGAGGACATGCAATAATAAATGAATGAATAGTTATAACGAAATAAAAAGGGAACTGAAATGACCTGAGTTAATGGGATTGAATAATTGTAAGTAATAAGAAAATTAAACGAAGCAAACACTTAATAATTAAATGTAAAGTATAAATCACTGCATAAGTAAAAAGAAAATCAAACGACAAAGGTATGTAATGAAATTAATAAAAAGTTAAGTTGATTGTTGTTTGGATTGTTGTTGTTTGGTTATGGGTGTTTGGGTAAAATACTTTAAAATTGGATTTGGCGTGGATGGATAATCTATTTAGTTTTATCTAAGACTGTTGAGTAAATGATGCACTTGATGGTTTATTCTTCATTCCGTACAATCTAAAGGTTTTGAACCCGAACAACTATTTGTTTGTTTGGTTGAATGGTTGCTTTGAATTGTTGTGTATGCTGATTTTGAAATTGATGGTTGTTGCATTGATTTGTTGTTAGTGATTGAAACCACCTAAATATTTCACTTTATATAAATTGTTAACCCTTTAGATTTTATAAGTGAAATGCAGGTTATGGAAGCAATTGCTACTGCTTTTGGTTCCATAAATCTAGCGTAAGTTGCCTGACAAATAGGTACGTTTCGGATTTCGGTTTATAGCGCTATCTTATATATTTTCCCGTGTAGGGTTGTATATTATTTTGGAAATATTTGTGTATATTTTTATATTTATATTATATTTTCTTTCGAGCCTCTCCGTACAAAGGAGACTCTGCCAAAATTTTCCGTAAATTTTGAACTTAGAAATATTTTGAAAATGTTTTCCAAACTTTAGTAATTTAAGTATAAAAAGATTTAATGGTTATAAATTGAGATATTTTATCTAAATCAATTAATTTTATAAATTTGATTGTTTATAAAGTTAATGTTTGAATAAGGTATATTGATTCCTAATTCTTCTTTTCCCCTTCTTTTTCCTTTTCGGGGACGAAAAGTTTTGAGTGGGGGAGAGTGTAACGACCCGTAGATTTCGACAATTTAATTTGTTTATTTAGTGGGATTTTTGTAATTTATTTTGAAGAAATAATAAAGGTGATAGTAAAAAAATATATATTAAAATGAAGGCTAAAATAAATTACGTAAATGGTGACTTAAAACCTATTTATAGAAATTTAAATAAAAATCAAAATGAATTAAGTAGAAAAAGGATTCTTACCTGGATATAAAATTTAATATGAAAAATTAATGAAATGTTAAATTGATTTAATGCAATAAAAGAGTGTAAACGGTAATTGGAATAATTTAAGGAATCATGTTAGTGCAAGTTAATAATTTATGATTTGAATGAAATTCCAATTCAATAAAAGCATTTAAATGTTATGATTTGATTTTAATGGAATATGAGAAAAGAGAAAAATGTAAGGATTTGATTAATATATATGTTATTTATTCAGGGTTTTGAATAAAAATTGGGAATCTAATTGTAATTAATGGTAATAATGTTGGTATTAGCTAATAAATTAAATTTCAATGCAATACCCATAAATGAATGAAATGAAATGAATGTATGAAAATGTATACTAGGTTATTTATCAAATAGAAGGAAAGATGAATAAATATCGAATTGATTGATGAATAAATATATATTGAATAGTAATGGAATGTAAAGTTAATGGAAATTGTATAAAATCAATACAAGATAATGAATTGCAAATTTTAGGTTTATAATAAAGTGTGAATGGAAATCTGATTTCTTATATTAATTTGATGGAATTCAAATTTTGATGGGAAAGGTAAATGGGTATTTAGTAATAAATTTAAAAGGACTTAAAAATGGAATTTATTTAATTAATAGATATAACAGATAAGGATATACTCATAAATGTAGGATTAAGAGTTTTACCACAACTATTGTGAGTTATATACTTAGCTCCTTCAATTAAATCGGAAATCATTGCAATAATTATAAATTAAGTGTTATGATAAATAAATTTAGGTAATAATGGGAAATAATGGAATAAATTCTTCATTTAATGATGGTTAGTGTATATAAAGAATGGAAGTAAAGCTTTATAAACTGATTTGAATCTAAAATTTAATGAAAGGAGTAATTGGAATTAAATGGATTAAATATTTGAAGTTTAGGTAAATGTTAATTTATATGAAAGGGTAGGCATTTATGTAATAGAATATGAATCTATTGTTAAGTTTATTTATAAAATGGCATTTGGTAAATGAAAGGGTGCAAAAGTAAGTTTGTCAGTATATTGAATTAATGTATAAAAATAGGTTTAATCGAAATAAATGAAAATTTAACATCTAAATATTACGTTAATAGGGATTTAAGTGTAATCGAAGAATATTAGGATAATAATTTTTGAATCTAACATTAAACCCATCTATTTGTAATATATGAATGGAATAACCATTGATTTCTTTGATTTAATATAAATTAATAGAAAGTTAATTTATGATTTGTAAATTTAATGAAATTAAGGATTTATATTGAAATTTATAAATTTACCTTCTTTAATTTGACATCTAAACTTGTTTGAGATTTTGTAAACGATTAAGAAATTTTAAGAGTGATAAAATGGGTCAAATTTTAGAATCTAAATATAAAATTGAATTTTATTTATTTATTTTGAATTTATTCAATTAATATAAAAATAGCCATTTTGGTCACGGACTCGGATTTCGACGAAACTAGTTTCATCGGATCCGTAGCAGTGAATTATTGTAAGGTTTCAAGTTTCGTAGCAATCGGACTTGTCGTTTGATCGTACGAACGCGAAACGCTTTGAAATCGATTTAATTGAAATCAATTTGAAAATATTGATTTCAGCATAACTTCTTCATACGATGGAATTTGGACGTGAAACTTTTTCCATCGCGTTCAGAATATTTTGAAATACCTATTTAGATATATGGGTATACGAAATTTCGTTCCGGAGTCAGAACGGGCTTTTTGGGCCACGTTAGCGTTAGCACGTTTATCCAACACGATCCATCTATTCAAATTTCCAACCTATCTATATAAACAGTTATAAACCCTAGCCTCCATCTATGCTCATTTGTTTGTGCGTTCATTTTTTCAGCTCCTCCTCTTTCCAATGGCTACAAACCCTAGATCTAAATTCAAATTTCAAAAATCAAATCGAAAGTCAAAAATTCAAACACCTCAGAAAAATTTCAAAAAAATATATGTCGAAGATCTCAACGATACGAACCTACGTCTGCTGTTCAATTTTCGAGACAGTGACCGAATCGATCTGAAATCACGGTCAAAGTCAGAATTTGGGCGTTTAATTTCGGAATCAATTCACCAAATTGATTGAGGGGTTTCGTAGAGGTGGTCACGTGGAGTCGTGGGCCGGTGTTCGTTTGGGTTGGAGTGACCTGTAGGTGCTGGAATCATCGATTTAGATTTTCAAAAACCCTAAATTGGAGCGACGACGACGGCAGAAAGGGGGACCGGTCGAGGTGGCCTCAGGGGCGTGGGTGCGTGCGGCAAAGGCAAGGCGAGTGGGGGTGATGGCGTCGGCTAAGATGGTCTAAGGGAGGAGTAGGAGGCGGTCAACGGTCGATGTGTGGGTTCGGTCATGAATTTTGGTTCTGCGAGCTGCGTATTTTTGTGAGGGAGAATCATGCGTGACGTGGACGTGTGATGGGGTTAGTTTATTTAATTTTAATTTTAGATTTTCAAATCGTTTTATTCGAATAACTTCTGCAAACGGTGTCCGATTTACACGAGATTTTTTTTGTTAGGATCAGAATAAAATTTCAGACGCGTTGACGCTTGTTTGGACAGATTTGGAGACCGTCAAATTTTTGGGTTTAAATCGGATTTAAATTCGATTTAAATTCAAAAGGTGAGTGTTTTAACCCACTCACAACTTCTAAAATTTCTTATGTTTGTTAAATTGATTTAAGATTTGATTAGAAATTTGTTTATGACTGTTTGGCATGTTTTTATTCGTCATCTCTGTTAAATTGCATTTATTTAATTTACTTGTTAATTTATTTTATTTATTTCATATAGATTTGACAGTTAGAATTTATTTAATTGCATATTAACTGCCAGTCATAGTTTTGTTAAATTTTTATTTCATATTAACGGCCAGTAAAGTTTACATTTATTTTTGCATATATACTGCTAGTTTAACAGTTGTTAAATTTATTATTGAATATAAACTGTAGTTAATACATGTTATTTATTACCTGTATAATTTATATGCTCTATATCGATGATTGTTTAAATTGGATGTTGATTGCAAATAATGGTTGATGATTGATATTTGGATGAATGGATGCTATATTTATATTGTATAAACTGCAAGTCATCATGCATTTTCATTTCATTCGGGATTGCGGTTTGAAATGAAATACAACCGCATTTTTATTTTAAATTGCGGATTGAAATGATAAACATCCGTATCACTTTACCATAGGGTAGAAATTCTATACAGGCACCGCGGTAAATATATAAAATTATTTTTGAAATGTTTTACTATGGTTTTGTAAAGCTATATATATATATATATATATATATATGGTTTATGAGATATTGATTTGGTTATTTATATATATATATATATAGAAAATTTTTGGTTTTTAAGCTTTGTATAAATTTTATTTGAAGTACAAAATAATGTTTGATTTTCGAGATCAAATACGATTAAGAATTTATTTAAAATTAAATTTCTGGAGTTTTAATGACTTAAAAGAGAATAAGGTTGGAAGATGAATATTAAGTTAAATTGAAACTGAATGAAAAGTTAATTTTTTTAAAGGATATGATTTTTATAACTTGATTTTTGTGTAAAGTGATTTAAATGAATATCAGGATGATTTAAATGAATATATCAAGTTTAATAAATTGAAAGATTTTCCAATTATGTGAAGTTAAAGGTTTTACTTAAATTATATTGAATTCATTAAGTAAACATTTCAAGTCTAAATAATAAGAAATTGAATTTGATATATATGGGTTTGTCAAATGAGTTTGTTTTTGAAATGGTGTAATATTTAAAGCTTTGAAACGTAAAAATTAAAAATGGTATTTGGAAGTTTAAATCGATATTTGGAATTGATTTGTGAAAGGTAAAGAAGCTATTTCGTTTTATAAAAGTAATTTAATATTAACCATTTAAGAGATGGAAATTTGTTTCGAAGTTATGATTTTCAAGGTAGTATGATTTGAAAATATTATATTCAAGAGTTTTGATTTCTAAATATTTTACTTTGAAACCACTATGATTTTTGGAAAGAATATATTGGAAAATAAAGATGATATCATATTGTTTTGGGTTTTAAAAGGAAATGATATCATATTTATATGGTTTTGAAATGGTTATTATATTCTGGTTTTAAAAGCATAAATTATTTTAAAGGACCGCGGTGTTATAATAACGTTTGGTTGTTGAAGAGACCGGGATTGGAAGTTGTCATACTCTCTGCCAACTCCGAAAACCACTTTAACAACCATGTACGCGGTGGAGATTCCAGAATGAAGTAGGTTGGTGGAGGCGTTTCCTGTAAGGTAAATACGTGGACCCGACTCCCGTGAGTTGGCATAAGGTGGCTAAAACAGGAGCGATTCTCGAGCCAATGAGGTCATTCCTCTGATCGGACACTCCTCTTCGATATTATACTTTGACTTTGGACTGATTCAGTGGCCACTTTTACTTTGATTTTTGTGGAGTTGTTTCGAGGTGGGCGGTAGCTGCGGCTACACGTTTCCATCAGCCCGGATAGCAATTGGTATATCTACCCTGGCATTGCCTAGTTGTGCCGTGTCACCTACCCTACCGCGCCTTGTACGAGTTTGGATTTCTCCCGTAGCCCGTGTGGTATCCTCTGGGGGCTTCCCGATCAGGAGGGACTATGATATTGGATGGACTAGTGAGACTATTACGTGTTAAGGGCTATATGGGTAACCCCTTAATGCGAAGAAAAAAGTAAGTTTATTTTACAATTAGACACTATTATAATAGCGCAATATACTACATAGTAAATAGTGTAACGGATCCTTAGGAGATGTAACTCCCGAGCATCTCTTGAGTTACTGCACTCATATTTATTTCTGTTAATTTAACTTACATAAGATCTTTTAGTTCTAACTCGAGTGTTTTGTCTTTTCAATTCGCTCGGGTCAGTCCGAGCGTTTCAGGATTTGAAGATTTAGCTTTGAAGGACGAAGACGAAGATTTGTATTACTATTATCTAAGCATATTATTCCACTACAACATTTAATTCCGCTGCATTGATATTATTGGTATGTGAACTCTGATATTTAATTGTATAAAGAAGAATCATGTAACGACCTAGAATTTTTATTAATTAAAATTTGAATATTTAATTAATTTTAAATATTAATAAGTGAAATTTATAAGTCGAATAAATTTTATTTTGAATTATTGAATTTAATTGAATAATTAAATCGATGATTTAATACGTTAAATTATGGAAATAGTTGAAAATATAGTTAAATATGATTGAAAATGATTTGTAAAATTTTATTTTATCATATTGAAGTTAGAACGATATTTTAGAACTTTTAAAATCGAATTAAAAGTTAATTTGTGAAAATTGAATATTTTAATATTTAATTATCGACTGTAAAATAGCCAATTTTTGAACAGTCTCAGAATTGAACGAAACCAGTTTCATTGGATCCGTAATAGTTAGTTATTACCGGATTTCAATTTTCGTGTCAATCGGAGTTATCGTTTGATCGTGGCAGCTCGAAACGCATCGAATTATTTTTAATTTTAAATTTGGCGAGTCAAAATAGCCATTTTTCAAAAAGTCTCGGATTTCGACGAAACCAGTTTCATCGGATCCGTAATGTGATGTTATTGTAAGGTTTCAAATTTCAAGTCAATTGGATTTACCGTTTGTCCGATACAAATTAAAACGCCTAGAAATCGATTTAAATCGGTTTAATTTAAATTGAGCGTTTATAGCCATAACTCGCACAGATGTCCGAATTAGCTTCTGAAACCTATTCCATTGTGTCCGGAACGCGGGGTAAACCCTAGAAACGCTGGTTATGGTGCGTAAATCGGAGTTTGGAATTTCCGGGATGAATAGTGTTCGATTTTCTTCTATAAATACGCTCATAAATCCAAAAAAATAAAAAAAAAGAAACCCTAACCCTAATCAAAACTGCACAGCCACCTCCCCCCAATGAATGGCCAGAAAACACCCACCTTCCTCCCTCGATTACTCCAAATCCATTCACTTTTAGCAGAAACCCTCAACTAGAGAATTGAAGAGCACAACGAGAGCTTCGATGTGAACGGTGGAGATCGTGTTTGGTGTCGTGTGGAGGGAGAAAAAGGGGGCCGACCGTGCTGCCTTGTGCACGCGTTTTCTATGCAGATGTGGGGGCCGAGTGTGCCGAGCTTCAGGCCGAGCATAGCTTGGGTCGAGAGCTTTCGCGTGGCGGTAGTTTGATCGAGTTTCGTCGAGTGAGGTGGATGCAATATTAAACCCTAATCATGGAGCTATGGGTTGTGGTGACGGCAATGGTCTGAAGGAAGAAACGTGAGGGAGAGGGAGAGTGGGGGCATGGCCAGATTTGAATGATGAAGGATCCTATGGCTGTGATTAAAAGTTAGGTTAATTAAAGTTGTAATTAGTTATATAAAATTAGTGCAAACTTCATAAATTCATAACTTTTTCATACGAGGTCGAAAGCGCGCGAAACCAGTTGCGTTGGAATCGTATGGACGAGCACTACGCGATGGAGTTTGTTTGGAGTCATTTGGAGTTAGTGAGAATTTTGGGTAAAATTAAATGTCCGTTTAATTTTATTCGAAATAAAAGCTGAAATCGAAATTTAAACCAAGGTGAGAACTTCTCACTCAATCGAATCAGTTTCGATTTTATTTTAAATAGTTAGATCTAAAATATTTGAATGCATGTTTGAATGTTGATTGATATCTATTGATTGTTAAAATAGACATTATACGCCATTAGTAAGCAGATGTTATTTAATAAAAACATATACCGCGAATATTTCATAAACAGTGAAATTGGTATTATAAATAATATCAATATATATATATATATTGGCATATATATATATTGCAGTTGATTGATTTTCCTTATTTTTTAGCGGATGAGACCCTATTGCGCCGTTATTAAGCGGATAATATTTAATAAGAACATATACCGCGATAATTTCGTACTGGAGCGAAATTGGTATTGTGCTAATGTTTGTGGATGCAGGAAAACAGGTTGGAGGGATCCAACTGGATTCCTCAACAGTTTTTATTTGATTTCAGATATTTTGATATTTGATGGATTTTCATATTGATATATGATATCGTTGTAGTCGTGATTGACTATTTGGTGTGTAGCATCATTGGACCCAGATTTTGGGATTTTAAAATGATTTCAAAGTGATTTTTGAAAGTATACGTTTATAAAATATTTTTGGAATTGATCCATTTTAAATAAATAAACGTCATAATTTTTAATGTTATAAAAATTATGATTTTTGAGAAAAATAGTTAAAAAACTGATTTTTGAGAATATGATGCTATTGAGTTTATAAAATAGTTAAATCGAGATATTTTAGAATTTATTGTGAAAAGTTTAAATATAGGATTTATGAAATTTAATTATTTTATAAATCAAAATGGTGAAATTATAAAGGAAATTAAAGAAGTTTTAGAATAATAATATAATTTGATTTATATTAAGTGATTTATAAATGGATATTTATAAATTGAGATATTGAAATTATAAAACGAGTTTTTACAAGTGTTTGAATGAAGTGAAAATGAATTTCATTAAAGAATGAAATTTATAGAATTATAAACGGTGAAGTTATAAATGAAATTTATAAATAGTAAGAATTATAAATTTGTGAAGTTATTTGGAGAATAGATTTGGTTAAATAAATGAATCTTATAAGTTATAAGATTTATGGTTTGGAAAGTCTTTAGAGGAACGATTTTGTAAAATAATCGTTTTATAAGTATTTAACTTATAATATGAACTTTTAGTTTATAATTGAGTTATAAACTGGAATAGGTTAATAAAAGAATTTATAAAAAGGAAGTTTTTATAAATAAATAGAAATGGAATTTATAAACGTTGTTTATAAATTCGCAAACAACTTATTTTGATGAGTTAATTGTTGAAACTTATTAATGGAGTTATATTCACATTTTTGACTGTGAATAATCCTTTGAAATAAAATGAATAGAAGTGATGAAAGTTGTTAACGTAGTATATTCACGTTTTTGAATAGTGAATAATCCTTTAAATTAAAATAAATAAAAGGATGAAATTTGTTAACAAAGAATATTCACGTTTTTGAATAGTGAACAATATGTGAAAGAAAATGTTTGAATGAGATGTTTAAATTGAATTAAAACGATCTAACGATGTTTTAAAAATGTGTTGAGATTCGAAACCATAGATTTCAACATTCATTGTTGAAATAGACGTTTTCGAGAAATAGAAGGAAATAGTGGACTATAACACTGTTGTTATAGTAAATGATTTCCGAAAGGAAATGTTTTGTATAGTATTGGGATTTATATATCTATTTTAATTTCGAATCCCTATACTAGTGATTTTGGGTTGTCGTAACAATGTTTTACGCAACATTCGTTTTGGCCCAAATAAATATGTTTAAGAGAATGATTTCCTTAAAAGAATGAAACATATACTTATTTTTGATTTAAGTATATTGAATATTTTCCAAGTGTTGAAAATAAATAAAATTTGTGAATTACTTATGAATGTATAAGTATGGAAATGTTTTTCCAATGTGAAATGAAACGTTTAGAGAATTTATCTTTTTGAAGATAAATTGAAATGAATTATTGAAATCATATGCATGGATATTTTGAAATATAAATTCACTAAGGAATTTATAAAAGGAAGTGGAATTGGTTTAAAAATAAATATTGATTTATTTTTGAAGTGTTGAAAATAATATATCTAGTGAAGATATTTTTGGAAAATAAATAATTTGGAAAATTATTTGGAATCTGGTGATGTGTGCATATCCAGTGATAGTTCAATAACCGACTATCAATATTTCCCTTTGAATGGGTAATTGATGTGATTAGTTTGAATGTGAATGCTACACTTATTTTTGAATAAGCGCTCACTATTCGGGTTAACCGGGAAAGGACCATGGGGTCGTATAACCCATTCCGAATATGTGATACGTCGTTATGAATTGCATTTGAAGATCGGTGTTGAAGACCCGGTATTTGCGAGAGCGATAGGATGACCTGTCGATTGTCTCTGCACTGAGTTGCAGCGGTATAGAGACTCCCTAAGTGATGGGAAATCCGATCAGGATTGTGAATATCCGAATTGCAAGGACTTCTTTGTAAGTGCCTTCGGTTTTGTTCGATCCCGGAACAGACTTGTATGGATTGTGTGTCTGACATTACAAGTTGAGATATAAAGCCGATTTCTTTCAAATATATTTCTGTGGTGGCGGAGAATTTATTCTTTTAGCTTAACACCCTTCTCTGAGACGTACGAGCTCAGAGGTTATATAGTTGATGTTATCAGCGATATATTCCCAATTTGGTAATGTGACATGCTGAGTGTTGCTGAAATGATCATTGTGTTGATTATTGTGATAGGATCGTTTATTTGATCGTCTATCTTGGTGATCATTGTGTTGATCATTTGTTGACCCAAAGCATGGCTTTTGTATAAAGTATGTTTTTGCGGACGTGACTTCGTCGAGCCTCACACCCCGGAAATGGTCAAAACAGGAAAGATGCGGCAAGATTATGAGGGGTAGCACCCTTTAGGGTATGTACATTTCCTTCTGGATAGAGGTGGTATCATGGTATGGAGCCCAGATATTTAACCTATGTGGTTACTACGAATTTATTACTTTGTGGTTATTGGTTTTCGGGATCCCGTGAGAAAGGTCGTTTACGATCGGGGAATGGCGTGCTCGTGTCAGTAGTTACCCAGTTAGGGGTAACCCGGCCTTGTGTTGGCAGAGTTCCGGTTTGGTTCTCGGGGATGCCTTTCCAGAGGCATTCTCATGTGGCAATGGGAAGTTCCTTGGCCTGACCATTTGTTGGAAATCCAAAGAAACAATACGAAACTTGTACGGTTTTAGTTGTAGAACCTATCATTCACTTATGGTGTCGCAACACTGTTTGGATGGTAGCTATAGTAGGCATACGATAATGGTCGTATGTTGGCTAAGATTTATATTCTACTTTCGAAATGAATTTCTTCTACACTATGCACTAGTAATAATATGAAATGTCTTTTTAATGCGTATCAAGCATCTTTGACTATCATAAGGAGAAATCTCCTCCGATTCTGCGTTTGCATTGTGTGTGTGTGCGGGAGGCCTTATGGTAGTCTCATTTTTAAAAGCATTGCGAATTGATTTAAAATATTCCTCTATTTTGATTTTAAAGATAAATAAACTGTTTTGAGTTCTCACACCAGTCACATGACTGACTCGGAGTTTATTGTTTTCCTTCCTAAACTCTGGGTGCCCACCAATTTTCACACGGGCAGTCAAGAGTTAAGGTTTATCAGAATATTCTGGATATTCTGGAATTGCTGGAGGCAAGCTGGATGGCATGGCGTATTACTTATATAGTATTTCTTTTTCCGCTGTTTGTATGATGTTGTACACTCTGATGATATGATGTAATGTAATGTATAAAATGTAATAACTGATAGTTCTTTGTTTAAAGATTATTCATTTATTATTATATGTTGTTCCGCTGCGAATTGTGAGATTCTGATGTTGTTCTTCTGTTTTTTTCTTTTTCCTCTATTCTCTTTTCTTTCAATTTTAAAATTTTCTATCTTCTTTTCCCTATCTAAATTTTCTATCTTATGTTTTCTCTTCCCTCTATTATCTATTTTCTTCTTCTTTCTTCTTTTTCTCTCTTCTTCTTTTCTTAAATTTTTCTTAAAACCCCTAAGGGTTCGTATTTTCGTTCATCTTGAATTAAACAAAGGAGATTAGTGTCTATTCAAGGAGTACGGATTTACGGGTCTTTACAAATCAAATGTTTTGTAAACAGTTTTATAAACTGTATATTTTATTATTATATTTTATCCTTCCGCTGTGAGATTCTATTTTGTTTATTTCTTCCCTGTTTTTCTTATTTACCCCATAACAATCCGCCCTTCCGTATGGTTTGAATTGGCACGTGTGTCTGTTTAAATCATGCGAAAAGGCAGGACGTTACATCACCGATTCCCCCAGGTGCGGTAGAACTCGATCCACCCCTGCCAGCCTATGAACCCAAGAATCAACGCCAACCAAACTGGGCATTAAAACCCTAAATTAATGCCGCAACATCACTACAATGGTTGATAAAAACCCTGAGCATTTTTCCAATATTTCTTAGACCTTCCCTCTTCTCCAGTAACGAACACGGCATCTAATACGTTGTTGATGAAGGAGAAATTGATGAAAACGAATTCCCAGTATAACCCCAAAATTCTATCTCAAAACAGAACTAAAATTTATGATTTTTGTTTTAAAATTCATCATTCGTAAGATCAGATCAGGTTATATAATCAATACAAGGAATTATGAATATTAAAGTTCCTGATTATTTTGGATTGTTACTGTTGTTTATTAATTTTGAAATAAATATTCAACATAAACCCTTGTAATTATTTTTAAAAATAACATTAAACTCCTATAATCATTTTCCATTCAGAGATCTTAACCTACATTTGTTTATATGAAGAGCAAAATGAATTATTCAAATAGACCTGAACCTGTAGCACATAGAATATATGCATATGCATACATATCCAGATTTGCTTACGGTGTATATATCCTAATACAACTGTATTCAAGTTGAACACATCCAGACAAACACACATACATCATCACAGCACAGAAATGTCACATGCATCAGAATCAAAAGATAATGGGTTGAAAGTTTGCTCGACTTGTAGAAGCAGAGAACAGTTTATCTTTAAACATCTGGAATTTTGATTTTTTTCCTTTTGTTCTTGACTGTTTGTTGTTGAGCTTGATTTGTAATAGTGAATCTTTGATCTTTTATTTGATTGCTGAATTTGTTAAAAGCTTCAATTTTTCTTTATTTTTCCAGGCTGTAGACTATACATTTGAACTTGTTTGCTTTTGCTCTAATCTCTCAGGTTTTTGATTTCCAGATTTTAATTTTTCCTCTTTACTTTGGGCTTGAACTTTGAAAACATTTAATCTGAAGCTTTGTTTCACTTCTAGATTTGAGAAACTCTGATCTTTGCTTTAGCTGATTTTGATAGAAATGCTTCAGCCTTTTTTCTGATATTTTCTTTTTTCTTTTTAGTTTGCCTTCGACTCAAGTTTGTAATTGATCTTGTTATTCCTAAGATGAAGGTTGAAGTCTGAAACTATGTTGTTTTCTCTTTTGTTTTCCTGATTCTGTCTATTTTCTTTGTGTGTTGAAGTTTGGAATTGCTCATTCTTTTTTTTACTGTATTTTCAGATTTGGTGAGATACTATATGATTGAGCATGGGAAGATGGAAAGTTTTTATAATTTTAAACTTCATTATTTTATTAAATCAATTATATTGAATGCCATGTGTAAACACAAATGATTACAAATCCCAATGCATATTGATTTCTTTACTCACCTGCTTTATGTATGTTTACATTTGTAATTTCAAAGATAAAAGAAATTTTTGTATAAAATTTTATATCACATTTACTTTATAAAACATTTTTTATATTAACATATATCACAATCTTTATATTATTTTCACATTTAAATAAATACAATTTTTTTCTTTTATTTATGTATGTGTTGTGTTTTCTTTTATATCTATATTTACAATAATATGATCTTATCTCCATTGTTTTTTTTCTTCACACTCAATCTTTAATTTAGTTCATACATTTATTTAAAACTTATATTTACACAATTTACATTCATACATTTTATTATTATTTATTTTTGTACAACTTTTAAAAGAAAAGAAGGATTTAAAAATTTTGATTTCATATTAACAAATTGTCACATTTATTTATATAAGAGAATTAAATCTTAAAAATAAATCTTTTGAAATTTATTACATCTTCTAAATATTAATATATTTAAAAATTTAGAAAACAATTATCACTAACTTTTCATAAATCTTAAAGCTTTTAATTTCTATTTTATTTTTAATACATTTCATTTTGAAATCCAATATTTGTTTATAAAATACTTATGCTTAAATTTCAAATTAAATTTCTATTTATAATCAAAAATTATTTATTTATCCTAGAAATCTCTAATTAATTTACAATTTATTTTCAAAAATTAATTTAATTGCCAAACTAAACTTGGTGAATTTTCAGGAATGTTACATTTGTCCTGCTCTTGTTCAACATTGCATCCACTTAGTTGATGAAGCCAAGCCTGTTCGTGACATGCAACAAAGGCTTAACCAAAAAATGATGGATGCGGTTTGAGATGAAACTCTTAAACTTCTCGATAACAGAATTATGTTCCTCGTTTCTAACAGTTCATGGGTTAGCCCAATTCATGTCGTGCCTAATAAGTGTGGACTTACGGTTATCAAGATTGACGCTAACGAACTCATTCCAACTCGTACTCAAAAAGGTTGGCGCGTTTGCATTGATTATCAAAAATGGAATGCTGCAACACGTAAGGATCACTTTTTTCTTCTTTTCATTGACCAAATGCTTGAATGATTTGCCGACCATGAATTCTATTGCTTTCTTGATGGTTACACAGGTGATAAACAAATTCCAGTCGTTCTCCAAGATCAAGAGCAAAACAATTTCACATGTCCCTTTGGCACCTTTGCATATCGACGTATGCGATTTGGCATTTGCAACACTCCTGCTACTTTTCAAAGATGCATGGTCAACATCTTTACTGACAGGATCGAATGCTTTTTGGAAGTGTTTATGGATGATTTTTCCATCTTTGAAAACTCTTTTTTTGAGTGCTTGCATCATCTCGAGATGGTTTTGAATCGATGAAAGCACAAAAACTTAACGTTAAATTGGGAAAATTGTCATTTCATGGCCAAACATGGCATGGTCCTTAGGCATGTTATTTCAAACAAAGGCATTCGTTCATTCCTTGGATACGCTGGTTTATTGATGTGCAAGTAAATGTGCATATTTTTGATTCCATATTTTATTGAGTTTAATTATATAAATGAGAATATAGGGTATTTTAACATGTTTAAACCAAAATTCTAATTATTTTCAAACCATCAATTATTCATCTTCATACAGGGGCAAAATGGTTATTTTGTGCATATGTTAATTTGAGAAAAATTACTTGGATATTTAAATATTATTTTGTAGGAATTTGGATTCAAATGGAAGAGGGTTTCATGAAGAAATATGCATGCACAAGAAAAGACAAGCAAATAAAGATGGAAATAATTCAAACTTATGAACATGGAGAACCCCACCTACCCACCTACCTTGATGTACAATTAGGAGCTAATGCACATGCTAATGGCTACTAAAGTTTCATGCACATTTAAATGGAGGATTATCTCATGTTAATGATAACTTGGTGGCTGCACTTCCTCATGGATAGTTTGGGTAGTTTCCAAAAATATGATTAGGGTTTTAAAACATATATAAATACCCCTTATGTTCATGTAACCTCTATTGAATATGATAGCATATGATTTTTGTTTGATGATAATAAACATATATATAAATATATTCATTTAAATGTATTTGTTATTGTACAATTTCATTTTCACATAATTGAATAAATATTTGCTGAATAAAATAAATAACTGAATAAATATTTGTTGAATAAAATAAATAACACAGAATTTAAATTCAAATGGATATTTATTCATACAAATATTTATTACAATTTTGAATAGTATAATTTTGAGCTGTCACTATATTTATATATACAATTTGCAATCACAATATAATTTCGATTACATCACAATATTTCGACTATACAATTTTGACATACATTTGCACCTCACTACATATCACTCGTTCACTCATAATTGTTCTTCAACTCTATTCTAATTTGTATCCAGCGTCTGAGTTATCTGCAAAATAAACACTGACGCAGTAAAATTGAAAAAGAAATATTTTTGCAGTGTAAAATAAAATGTGTTTTTGTAAACATTATTTGCCTCAGTTATTTGGGTTATTCGTTGTCATTATTTTGAATTCATCATACATGAACAACTTGTGACATGCATTGTGTAACACTGTACATGCCACAAGGCCGTGTACACCGATATACACTTGATAAAACTGCAGGGATAGGTGAGCCCAAGGTCAAACCGAAGTCGAGGCTGGATTCAACTCTTGTGCAATACAAAAATATCACAAAATTGTCGAGTATAAGTTCTAAAGCAATACATACTCGACATTCATATGGGTCACAGGTCAGCAAACATGAAATAACAACACAAAACTGATCAATCTAATGCAAGGCAGGTCACTATTAATCGGCAATCAGACACGCACATGATACCATATGCAAGAACCAAGAAAGAAGGCAGTAGAGAAAGAGACTAAAATTACAAAGCCACAACCAAACAAGAATGAAGCAAATAGTAATATGCATATGGTCAAGCACAAGACAAGATAGTGGATTCATGAAACATTTCAACCAAGACACAGTGCAGCTCAGGTTCAATTAAACCCAGAAATGAAGACTGCAAATACAAAGCAGTATTTCAAATCAATAATCACGTGTAGACTTCATATAGAACCATTCAAACTCAAGGAAATGTGCAACTGAATACAAAACCCGACTGTAAATATCAAAGTGAAAACGAATACTTACAAGATTACATACATAAGCAAGTGTAGACTCAAATGAAAATAATGAAGCATGGTCAGATATGGTACCTGCACACTTGCACCAGTGAAACTAGAACAAGCCGTTCAACAAAGATGAATCGAAGACTAATACAAGTACAGATGCAACTCAACTCAAACAAGGCTACAACTTCAAGCAAATTACATAGTGCAACAAAAATAAATTATGTATGTTCAGAACTACGCAAGTGAAAACAATCACCAGGCATGGAGACAGTCAAATAAAAAAGTGAAGACAAATTCAAGTTCAGGTGAACCATGAAATACACAGCACATTCAGACACATGAAAACAAGTGAATGCACAGTGCAGACTATATGAACACACATGAATGCAATGACCAGTAGCCTCAACAGTAAAATTCACATGAAGCCGTAAGTGATCGAATGAAGTTAGAGTAAAAGCCAAGTGTTAATCAAGCATTCAAACGAAAATAAGTGACCAATATCAACAGCATAAAGAACGGAACCAAATTCAAAACTTCTAGATTATTGCCAAAGTCAAAGCCGTGGTGACCAAGGCAAAGTTCAAACAAATCAAGATAATAACAAAGTCAATTTTGTTACAAAATCAAAGTGGCCGAAGTCAAAAGAAAAAGAACGGAACCAAATAAAAAAACAAGCCGTGGTGACCAAGCAACCACATATACGAATTGAAGAAGTCAGAAAACATCACCAACATTTAAGCATAATCGAATGGCCGAGTAAAATTAACTGACAAATTCAAGTGAATCAATTCGAAAGAAAATTTAAGGGAATTAAACCCTATATAAACCATATTATCATCGGCATGGAAAAATCATTCGAGTTCAAACAATATCATAGAGCAAAGTTTAAATCAGTAACTCGAATCAAAAACTCGAGAATAATTGAAATCGAAAAGGAATATCACGTACCAATTTTTTAACCAAGGATAAACGCTCGACAAAGTGGAGCAGCCGCAAGCAACGATCAGTGAAGTGATCAATTGACAAGCCAGATCAAAGAAAATTCATCACTGCAATTGAACAATTTTCAAGCGGTGGCCTCATTTATCACGAAGCCCTAATTTTTCTTTGAAAAGGAACGAACGAGCAAAAGGAAGTAGCCATTTTTCAACGCAAATACAACGCCGAAGAAATAAAAGGTTAAAGGGGAACATATTTTTTTACTTCAATCTTTTTGGACCGGTTTCTTAAATGCTATTGGGCTTTAAATTTTAATTTAGGGTTTCATTGTTTTTATTTTTTTATAATTTGTATTTTTCTTTTAGACTTTTGTAAATTCTAGTCATGTGACTAGGGATGAACTACGGTGGTGTAGTTCAGGAATTCGCAAATTAGTGGCTAAGTGGTGGCAGAGTTTTGAGCATGGAGTTAGGTTGGTTGATAGCGGGTGTTGCGAGTTTACGTGTGTAAGCATGTGACTACTTAGTTTCTAATAGAAACCTTAGGGGCAACACGTTGGCAGGGTTTTGCCGAAGCTGGGTAAATCTGTATTGTTTTATTTCTGCTTTTATCATTCAGCCATTACATGTGCTGCTATTATTCGGCTGTTAATTATGCTGCAATTATTTTATATATTTCTGCATAAATTATTACAATTATCAGTATCACTTTATTCACCACCTCTCTAGGATGAAATCGATCCTACAAGTGGTATCGAAGCTAGGAACAAAAGCCAATTTTTTGCTTTAAAAATTTGATTTTTCGAAAACCAATTTTTGTTTTACAAATTTGAATTTTTAAAATGGCCTCTTTTAATAATGCTTTTGCTGAGGGTCGGTCCAGTATTATTCCTCCTATTTTTAGTGGAACATATTTTTTAAATTGGAAATTAAAAATGGAATTTTATTTAAAATCTGTTAATTTTAAATGTTGGGATATTATTTAAAATGGTTAAGATATAATAAACGAGAAAAGTACTTTGATTAATGTTCTTGCGATGCATATACTATATTTTCATATTAATCAAGGTAATTTTAACTTTATCTCTCATTCTGAAAATGCACAGAAAATCTGGAATACTTTTGATGCAATATATGATGTAAAAGTCAACAACGATGAGAAATGCTCCACAATCGACTAAGTTAAAGAAACATGCTTAATAGGATTGGCAAAAGGCAGCAGTGATGAGGATTCAATAGCCGACGAGATAAGTGATTTTCCATTCAATGATTAGTTCTCTTGTGCCAAAAATAATTGAAAATAATAAAGCTCTTGAGTTGAAAAATAATATGTTGGAAAGGGAACAAGCTAAACTTCATAGGAAAAATAATGATTTGGAAAATGAGCTTAAAAAATTTAAGAAAAATAAAAATTATAATTGCAAAAGTGTTTGAACCATGAAAAAGAGTTGGCCCATTTTCATGAAAACCTTCATAAGTTAGAAAACGAAATTTTAATTCGAGAGAAAAACAAAACTGAGTTGATTTGTAAAAATAATATTTTGCAAAAAGAGTTGGATGGCTTTAAGAAGTCAGAAATTTCTAAATGTGCGATTTTTGAAAAGAAATTAAATGAGATCAACGAAAAGTTCAAAACCCTTAGAAAAGAAAACGTGATTTTGAGCAAATGTGAAATTATTCGATTAAATCACGAGTTTGAAAAGGAGATTGAAAAAATTAAGGATTTTGAAAAAACTGAATTAAAAAACTCCAACCTTTTAAAACCGAGATGCTAGAAATTGAGAACAAAATTAGAGCTTTAAAATGAAAATATGCGATTAAAAATGAATAGTTTTGAAAAGAGAGAGTGTACCATAAATCGTTGTTCGAAGCTAGTAAATGAAAATAAACTTTGAAAATCCAAAGTTTATAAACTTGAGTTGGTTACTCAGAAATTTTTCACTAGAAATAAATCATTTAATACATTCTTAGAAAATCAACTCTTCGAGAATAAAAGGAATGCATTTGGATTTACAAAAGTGTCAAAATATGAACAAACAACTAATAACACTGTTAAAATGAAAAGTGTGATACCCAAACACGTGAAAACCATATCAATTTAGGTTTCAAAAGGCACGAATATAAAATCCCTTAAAGTCAAACAAATCCGGGTGCCAAAAGGAACAAATATAAATTGTTTTAGGTCTGCACAAACATATTTTTCAAAATCGTTTGCCACTAACAACCGTGGACCTATATAAACATATAGGTCACATAAATCTTTTCTCAGGTAAATGTGGTGGCAGGCTAAGGAACAACATTAGTATTACCTGGATTTTGGCTATTCCAGGCACACGATGGGCTACAAATCAAAGTTCCTTAGCCTAGTACGAAGGTGGTAGAATCATAATGGGGCAGCAACAAAATATTATCAGTATGATAAACAAATAATGTTGATTCTAACTTTTATTGTTTTTATGCCGAGAACACTATAAGTATATGTAGAATCTCTGGACTAGTTCATATAGATTTGTTTGAACTAATGATGTTGTTTTATTGTTTAATGATTATTCTAGATACACGTGGATATATTTGCTTATCTTACTGTTTTTTGATCTGACACTATGTGCGCCGTTTGTATATTGGCACGGTTTCAGTTCAAATCCAAAAGAATTTCATTTAAAAGCTGTAAAAAGATTTTAAGGTATTTGTCGCAACTTTACGGTCTGGTCTATAACATCCAACTAATGATAATCTTGAGTCAAAGGAAAATTCCTATGCAGATTACACTGGTAATCTAGTTGATAGAAAAATTACTAATGATTTATGCTGAGCATTTATTAGCTGCATCACATTTTTTTCAAAGAAAATATCTGCATATTTTTCATTTCAATTGATTTTAAATTAGAAGACTTTTTTCTTACAAAACCCCTTCAAGAAAATAGTTTTTTCGTCGACCTTGTTTCATATTAGTCATTTTAGAAAATTTAATTTTATAATTATTTCTGGACTTGATCTTAAATGCTACATTAACTAATCTAACTCCCTACTGATTATCAAACAGATAAATAATGATTGTAAAAGTGACGAGTATTGATATCAATCATATATTATAACTTGAGAAAGTATATTTAGTAAATTTCCATAAAAATTTAAACATGATTTATAATAACTCTTATTGGGTAAAAATTCCATGACCATCTTTATTGCCATCATACTTCTAACGACTATTACTCATCAAAATCCAATATAGTATGTCGATATGTTTTATTTTAAATGGGAAATCGTTCATTTTGTATTTTATTTTATTTTTAGCAATAAAAACACCTAAAGTATTCACTCTCATTTAAAAGTCCTCACGGTTATGCATGGGTGAATTAGTTGGAATATTTGTGTATATGCTTTCATGCTCATTTAAAAGTCCTCACGGTTATGCATGTATGGAACGCATATCAAAATTGATTGATTAAATTGTAATAACCCGTAAATTTTAATAATTAAATTTGTTAATTTAATAAGATTTTGGTAATTTAATATTGGAGGAAATAAAAAGTAGTGAATTATTAATGGAAATAATAACTAGAATGAATTGCAACAGTATAAATGTAAGTTAATTGTTAATAACTTGAATGTAATTCCAATAAATGAAATAATGTAAATGTTATACTTGGTTATAAATGAAATGTAAGAAAACAAAGGTAAATATTTAATTAGCTAATGAAATAATAATATAGTTATGGTAGTTGAATAAGATCAGTATTATGTAAGGAATTATAATGTTTGCGTTGATTTATAGTTGAATATAAAAGTTAATTAATAATTTGAAAGTTGATTTACTAATAAAATAATGTATAATGGTGGGAAATGGAATAAATGTAGTATAATGAGAGTTGTTGTAATGATGGTTTGTAAAGAATAAACTTATAGATGTTAAAAAAATGTATAATGGTGACAATTGGTGTTGTTACCAATTTAACTAATGAATTACAAATAAAGGTCAACAAAATGTTACATTAATATGGAATAAGACATAACTGTTGTGTGAATGTAATCGAATAAACAGAAATGTAAATTTAATTAAATAGGTAATAATTGACGTAACCAAAGAATGAAATTGAGATAAATAAATTAATTGAGACTTTAATTTTATTAATGTGTGAAATGGACCACAACTTAATAATATGGAAATACGATAGTTAATACAAATTTAAGATGTAAATATGAGTATATTAGTGTAATGGAATGTAAAAATAATGTAGTTTATAGAATAATAATTGATTTAAATAAAAAGGTTGAAATTGAATTAAAGCAATGTATTGGATAAATAATTAGATTTAATTACAATTGAAGTTAAACACTATAATTGGTAAATTTATTAACTTTAAATTGATATCTAAGTTGTTCAAATTATTGTAATTGTTTAAGAAGTCAAAAATGATAAAATTGGTCCATTGAAGAATTGAAATCTGAAATTCGATTTAATTAATTTAATATTAATTTATGTAAATTAACTCGAAAAAAGCAATTTTGGCCACTGACTTGGATTTCGACGAAACCAGTTTCATCGGATCCATAACAACGAATTATTATAGGATTTCAAGTTTGGTAGCAATCGGACTTGTCATTTGATCGTACGAACTCGAAACGCTGAGAAATTAGTTTAATTGAAATCAATTGAAATCTATTTGAAATAAGCTGATTTTATCGTAACTTCTTCGTACGATGGAATTAGGACTTGAAACCTATTCTGTTGAGTTTAAAATATTTGAAAACATCAATTTTGATAGATGGGATTACCCATTTTTGTTCCGGAGGCAGAACGGGCTTTTCGGGGTGTTTATCGTTCAATCCAAATTAATCATGCCCAATCGTCTCAAACTCTGACTACCAATAAATATTCCATTATAAACCCTAGCCACTTCTTATCTTCATTTGTCTATATGTATATCTCCTCCTCAACTCCTCATTCCAATGGCAAACAAAACCTAATTCCCAAATTTCAAATTCGATTCTAAAATTTAAACTCCTCAATGTATATCAAATTGTATGTCGATCTAAAGCTCTTTATGAGCGCAATTCAAATATGTGATTCGTTTTTCAATCTAGGTTCCTGTGTGCCTAGAATTCGATGATCAATTTCGGCCGTTCGTGAGAGGGTTTTAGGGTTCAACCATGGATCTTCGGTGAGGGTTCGATCGGGAGGCACTGCATCGAAGAGGGCTTCGAGAGGAGTAGATCCATGCGGCCAGTCTGTGCTATCGACGCCTGAAATCGCCAGGAATCGACGATTTCTAACCATTTTCGCCAATGGCATGAGGCTTACGGTGGCACTGGAAGGGGTCGGTCGGAGTGCAGGTGTGCGGCAGGCCCTGACGAGCAAGGTGGAGGAGTCTGATTGTGGTCATGCCGGCTGCGGTTGCGTGGATATCGATCATCGTGGCAGCGTACGAGCATTCGCGTGTGAAAATGGTTAGAGTTCTGGAACATGGAAACGAACGTGGAAGGTAACGATTGGCCGATTAAACAAATTATTATATATTTTATAATTAAAATCGTTTAATGTTCTAACATCAATAACATTCACATACAAGGTCCAATTCACACGCGGTTTTCTCAGCTAGGATCGTATCGAGATCCCGAACAATTTGGTGCTGGTTTGAACGAATTCAAAGACTGTTTCAATTTAGGGTTTAAATTGAATTTAAATTTGATTTGAATCAAAGGTGGGTATTTTAACCAACTCACAACTTCTGAAATTTCTTATGTTTGTTAAATTTAATTTGTGATGTGATTGGAATTTATTTATGACTGTTTGATATGTTTTAAATCATCATCTCAGTTAATTTGAATTTATTTGAATTAAATTGCTATTTAATTTACTATTGAATATAAATTGCCAGTTAAATACCTGTTATGGAATATCAGTTCTATATTGATATTTATTGATTGATTTGGATGATGATTGCGATGGATGTTGATTGTTGATATTGGATGAATGGATGATGTATTTTATGTCGTTATAAACTGCAAGTTCATTATGGATTTTTATTTAATTTGGGATCGCGGTTTGAAATGATATATAACCATGAAATTTTAAATTGCGGATTGAAATGATGAATACTTATATCACTTGACCCTATGGTAGAGAATTATATATGGACGCCGGACTGGTTAAATTAAATGATTTTAAAATCCTTAATTTTGGAATGGAATTAAATGATATTTTGAAGTAAAATTTGATTTACATAAAGTGAAGTATTTTTGAAAAATCAAATTTTGTGTTGAAATGTGAATTGACGTAAAAGGAATTGTTTTAAGAAATTAAATTTAAACGGTCTGATTTTTTTGAAGTGAAATGAATAGTTTTAAATTGATATAAATTCCAAATTCATGTTTTCAAATATAAACTGTTTTAAATTATATTATTTTTAAGATTCTAAATTTTAAGATTTGTAAACTATTTTAACCTATATAAACCTATATATATCCGGACTGGTGGTAACGCATAGCACGCAGCTACCGCCCACCTCGAGCCACACCCCCAAATCAAAAAACAAAAGTGGCCACCGAATCAATCCTAAATTTAGAGTATAATATCGAAGGGATGTGTCCGATAAGAGGGGCTACCTCCTTGGCCCGAGAATCGCTCCTGTTTTAGCCACCTTATGCCAACTCACGGGAGTCGGGTCCATGTATATACCTCAATAGAACGTCGCCACCATCCTACTTCACTCTGGAATCTCCACCGCATACATGGTTGTTAAAGTGGTTTTCGGAGTTGGTAGAGTGTAACGACTCGGAAATTTTAACATTTGAAATCGAAATATTTAGTTGATTTTATGTATTTGGAAGTTATTTTAAACTTAAATTTCAATTATAACTATGAATTTGGCAATTAAGTTATTGAATTTAATTATTAAAGGTTGGGTAAAAATTTGAATCTTGATTTTTTTTAGTTGATTAAAAATATTTCAAAGGCTTAAAAAATTCATATTGGTAATACTGAAGATAATGGAAGCTTCGGAATTGGTTTTGAAAATGCTTTGATCAGTTTTGAAATTATATCTTTTAAAACGGTATTCAAAAATAGCCTTCCGGTACACGGTCTTGAATTTCAATGAAACCAGTTCCATTGGATCTGTAATAGTGTATTATTATCGGATTTCAATTTTCGTAGCATTTAGAGTTGTTGTATGACCGTACGATTGGCAAACGCACTGAAATTTGAATTGAAAATTCAGTATAATAATAAGATCCAAAAGCTATCTTCTACATACGGTCGAATTTGGACTCAAAACCTTTTCCATTGTGTTCGGAATAGGGGTATAATATTATGAATGCCTTGCAGCACGCCTCGATAGGAGTTCGAGATTGTGAGTTGCGTAATTTCAACGATTTAAATTTAAATTTGAATATATATATATATATATATATATATATATATCAATTAAATAATGTTTTTAAAAGACAAACTATAACACGTTTCTTTGTTCTTTAAACACTTGGCATCTTTCCTATAACACGCGTCTCTCCAAATGAAGGATAAACAATACAAAAACAAAAAAACAAAAGAGCCGAGACCTTTCTCCTTTCCAATTCGAAATTTAAATCTATAGGATGAAAAAGAAAAATGGCCAATCTCTTTTATAAAAAAATCAGTATAAAACGAATGCTCTCTCCCGCTCTCATCTTATTCTTCAAATTCACAGAGCCGATGTTTCCCTTTCCCATACCTCGTTCAAATATATTCTCCCCCTTTCCTATTCGAAAATGAAATTCGATTTCGTTCCTTCGAAAAGGGGAAATCGCGATGGTTTGGGTTCGTGTTTCACAAGGGCAGGGAGGGAGGCTTGGGATGGCGACGACATCGAGGAGGCGGTCGTGGATTTGCTGTTGCTTGGCTGAGTTTCTCTAGTGGCACACGAGCACGCTCGCGCATGCCAGGAGGAGGGTTCGGCAAGGCAAAGGCAATGGCATCACGAGTTTGCGATGGTGTTCGTGATAGAGGGAACTCACGTGCTCGAGGAAGGTAGATGTGGGAAGCTGTAAGGTATTTGCTATCTCTTATATACATATAAACGAAAAAAGAAAAAAATAGTAAAAGTTTCAAAGCAATTCTGGCTTTAAAGTAATGTACACATACATATCTTAATTTAAGTATATACATGCAAACAACAAAAATATATATGGATAGGATTTTAAGTTACAGTACGAAAAAAAAAGAAAGGAAGAACAATTCTGTTTAAAATTTCAGTATGTATGTATATGTAAACAGAAAAAAATTATATATAGAAAAGAATTTGAAAAATATATAGGGATTTTAAATTGTTTGAAGAATTTATAAAAGTTAGATTTTTGGAAGTCTATAATCTATTTTTATAAGTGTACATATAATTTCAAAAGGAAAATTTCTAGTTTAAAATTAAATTATTAGTTTAAAATTAATTACTGGTTAATTAAATTATCAAATGGAATTTAATTGTTCGATTTATTCGAATATTAATTGAATCTTATATAATTGTTATACAAGGTCTAAAAATCATAGAGAATCAAGCCAGATTTGAAATGGGTTGCATGCGTAAACAAAGGTGAGATCTTCTCACTCATTTGATTTGCCTAGTTAATTTAAATGAATGGATTTGAAATTATTGGATGTGCTTGGATGAATTTGATAATTTGAACGCTGGGTGATATTTTATATATCATAATATATAAAAATATATTTGTAGTGATTGATTTCCCACATTATATAGCGGGTGAGACCCTATGCGCCGCATAATAGTGGATGATATTATATAATCTCATATACCACGATATTCCACCTCGAAGTGGAATTGGTATTTAATTGTTGTGCTAACATCTGTGGATGCAGGGAAACAGGTTGGAGGGATCCTACTAGATTCCACTCATTGTTGAATTTATTTTTATATGTTGTCATGTGATAATCTATGAATGATTATACTAGTGTGAATTCTCATATTGGTGATTGAAATTTATTGAAGGCTATAGTGTAGCCGAATATATTTTTGGTATTGTAGGATACCAAAAAAAATGTAAAATTGGATTTTTGGAAATTAAAGCAGAAGATTTAAGTAAATAAATTTAGAAAATTGAATACATTTAAAAGAAAGAATTAAATGGGGTAAAGATTGATTTTTTAAATCCTATTGAATAAATTTCAAAAATATGGAGAAGGATTTTAATAAATGGATTCGAGTAATATTATTCAAAAGTTAAAGAATTTATTTAAAATTCGGATTTTAAGTAGTTTGGAAGAGATAAAGGAATTTATTTTAAAAAGAAATAAATTTAGAAATCAATTTGGAATTTGATTTGGTGTTGAAATAAATTTCAGAAATAAATTTGAAAATTGATTTGGTTTTTAAAAATAAATCATCGAGAAATCGATTTGGTATTTAATTTAGTGTTTGAAAATAAATTTGGAAATTAATTTGGAATTTTATTTGGTGTTGAAAGTGAATATTTGGAAATCGATTTGAAAATTGTATATCAATGGATATTTGGAAACTTAAATTGTAGGGAATGTATAAAGGAAAGAGAAATTTGTTTTAAAAATAAAATTGGTTTATTTTTAAAAGTGTGGAAATTTTTTTAAGGATTTGGAATGTAAATTAAAATAAATCAAGAAGGATTTATTAATTGATTTAAATGGACCATTTTGAAACGGAAAGTGTATTTTCCCTGGAAAGCCGAGTATGTTTTTAAAGTAGCTTTCAAATATAAATTAAAAGTTCTAAAGTTGGGTTTTAAAAGGATGCTTTGGAGAAATTGTTTTCTTAAGTTATTTTTAAATCTTTAAAGTAAAGATTTAATTAAATAATTATAGAAGTGATTATTTAAAGATTTAATTGATATTTGATTTAGAAAATGGTTATTTAAGTAGTTATACTCTATCTGATAATTTTATTTTAAAATTATTTTGGGCTTTAGATTTATATGAGATATGTGTATAAAATTTCCTAACTAATATTTCAAAATAAAGTGTTTTAAAATAGTTTTATTTTAAATATTTCCAAGTATACATGTTTGGGAAAGTAATTTAACTTATTTTAAAGTATTTGAACTCGGCAATTTATCAGTGGAAATGAATAAATATTTGGATTTGGAAATATATTCCGCGTGAGGTAAGCGATTTGAAATTTGTTATCAAAGGGTTGAAGTGTGAAAATATATCTTGCGAAGAAATTTTGAAAGTAAATAATTGGGGGAAAATTATTTAAAATCTGGTGATTGTTATGAATATTGATTGATAGTTAAATAACCGACTATCAATATTGGCCTTTAAATGGCGTTTGAATTTTGATGCGACCGGAGGTCGGATTCCAAATGGATATTTGAAAACCACATCGAATCTTTGTGATGGATCTTTTATTTAAAAGATCAAAATGGAAATTTGTTGTGATTTACTTGAAATCTGAATGTAACACTTATTTTTAAAATAAGCGCTCCTTATTTGGATTAGCCGGGAGAGGACTTTGTGTCATAAAACCCATTCCGAATAATGATACGACGAAATGGGATTGCATTTAAAGACGATGTTGAAGACCGGGTATTTTCGAAAGCGAAAGGATTACCTGCTGAATGTCTCTGCACTGAATTGCTCCGGTATAGAGATTATATCACCCTTTGTGATGGGGAGTCCGGACGTGATTAATGAATATCCGGATTTCAAGGGCATCTTTGAAGTGCCTTCGTTCTGTTCGATCCCGAAACGGACTTTTATGGATGTGTGTCTGATGTTACACTTTGAGATGTAAAGCTAGTTTCTATCAACTACATTTCTGTTGGTGGTGAAGAATTTATTCTCTTAGCTTAACACCCTTCTCTTAGACGTACGAGCTCAGAGGTCATGTAGTTGATTGTTACTAGTGATACATTCCCAATCTGGTAATGTGGCATACGAAGTGCTCCTGATCATTTGTTGACCGAAGAATGGCTTTGG
Organism: Allium cepa; assembly: GCA_030765085.1. Classification (NCBI taxonomy): domain Eukaryota; kingdom Viridiplantae; phylum Streptophyta; class Magnoliopsida; order Asparagales; family Amaryllidaceae; genus Allium; species Allium cepa. The sequence goes on along the minus strand of CM060930.1, from coordinate 51,086,648 downwards.
TGAAAAGCGTAGCTTTGTGGACGAGACTTCGTCGGACCTCACAACCCGAAAATGGTCGAAACTGGAAGGATGCGGCAAGGTTATTTGGGGGTAGCGCCCCTTAGGGTATGTCCATTTCCTTCTGGAAAAGGGTTGTATCATCGTATGGAGCCCAGATATTTAACCTATGCGGTTACTGCAAATTTATTACTTTGTGGTTGTTGGTGTTGAGGATCCTCGGATAAAGGTCGATAACGACCGGGGGATGGCATACTCGTGTAGTAGTTACCTAGTTACAGAGGGAACCCGGCCATGTGTTGGCAAAGATCCGGTTAGGTTCTCGGGGCATCCCTCAAGAGGCGTACCCATGTGGCCAAGGAAGTTCCTTGGCCTGACCATTTGTTGGAAATCTAAAGAAACAATACGAGCCCTTTTGTGATTGCAATTGTATAACCTGCCTCCTCAGGAGGTAGCTATAGCAGGCATAATATAATGGTACCTATGCTGGCTAAGATTTAGATTTTACTTTCGAAATGTTTTCCACACTATGCACTTATAATAATATCAAAAAGGGTTTTGCGTATCAAGCATGTTTGACTATCATAAGGATAAATCTCCCCTAAGTGTGCGATTGCGTTGTGTGTATTGGGAGGCCTTATGGTTGTTTCATTTTCCAAAAAGCATTGCAAATTTCTTTTATTCCCCTTTTGTTTTCTTTTTGTTAAAGATAACTGTTTTTAAGATCTCACACCGACTGACCTCGAGTTTATTGTTCGCTTTCTAAACTCTGTGTGTCCATAATTTTCCACACGGGTAGCCTAGAGTCAGGTTTGCAATTATTCTGAAGCAAAGTTAGAAAAGTATGCTGTGGCGATCTAGAAGTAAGCTGGATGGCGAGACGTATCACTTAAATTATGTAGTGTCCGTTGCATATGGGTTGGTGCAAGTCAAATTTCCATGTAAGCAAGTTATAATAACTGCCAGTGTTGTATTGTGTTGTTGTAAACTCTGATGATGTATGTATAAACCGATATAGTTCTTTGTTTTAAAGATTATTCATTTATCTATTATATATTGTTCCGCAATGAAAAGTGAGATTCTGTTATTGTTTCTGTTTCTTCTTCTATCTTCTTCTTCTTTAACCCTAACGGTTCTATTTTCCGGCATTTGATGGTTCGGCATTTGATGGTTCGGCGTATTGATGTCGACTTTCGGAAGTCGAAAAATTGGGTCGTTACAAAGTTGTATCAGAGCAATTGGTTAAGCGACAACCTTGGCTCTGGTGGGGATTACTCATTAGAGATGGAGTCAGTAATACTCTAGAATGACTTTGAGTACATTAATAGATATGAGCGCATATTTGTTAGTGAATATAAATTGTTTTATATTGTGATGATTGATTTTTTGTGCAGTATATGGATTCTGAACAATACGAGTAACTAACGTTATTGATAGGGATCTCCAAACACTTGTATAGAACAATTTGACATGATATTGTTTTAAATAGGGTAAATGAAATAATTTTACCCAAACTATTTTCGTATATCAAAGGAAATAATCTTTGTAAATTATTACAGTATATGGTTGCTTGGATGTTAGGAAGTGATAATATTAAATTATTATCATTCATTATTGAATAAGAAATTGAAATCATAACTAAAGGTTTATAAATAAGTTTATATACAAATGGGATTTGTAAATATAAATTGTAAAAGTGATTTATAATTTGAAATAGAATTCTAGAGAAATATTTGAAAGAATTTGAAAGGACTTGAAAATTTTGAGATTTGGGAAGGATTAAATTCCTCTTGGGTTTGAAAATGGTTTTCAAAGGTTTTGGAAAAAATGTTTTTGAAGGAATAAAAGCACTAACCTCTTTCGGTCGTTGGAAAATAACTTCGGTGATGACTGCATCATCATCGATGTTCATTTTCGAGTTTTCCAAGTGAGGAATTGTTGCCGTGTTTGCGCCAAAATTGGTCACAAACCCCAAATACCGTGAAAGCACCAGCGTATGAACATAAACCAATAATTTTCAAGCACAAATCTCAGATTTCAACAAGTATCAAACAGTAATTCAGAAATAATGAACAAAGACACAAGTTTTATAGTGGTTCGGCTATCTCCGGCCTACGTCCACTCCAAAGTTTTATCCTTTTATTAATTATCCTTGCTGGTTACAAGTGATTACAGCAGTTACAAAGTCCAAATTTGAAATCAATAGTAGTAATGACGATATGGAATGATTCTGGCAGCGTCCGGGCGTGCTTGTTCTCTCCAAATTATCCGACCCCTTTTCTGAATGACCAGGGGCTCTATTTATAGGCGTAGGAGGCTGATATTTCCCCTAAAAATTCGGTAGACCGCTTCTGGCACGTGAGGGGGCCCACATGCTTGGCCTTAGAAGACTTGGGTCCATTTTGGGATCGATTCGAACTCCATTCGAATCGATCATAAAATTACCCAATCGAGGTGAAACTTGGTGTGAACATTCTTCAACATGCATGTAAGCTCCTGTAAAAATTTCATTGCATTTGGATCAACGGTTTGGAAGATATGATCGATTCGAGATCAAGGCTTCGTGCGCTCTGCCTGGTTCGAACCCATGCTTCGAATCCATTGTCTTCGACTCGATCCAAAGCGCGTACGCATCGATGACGTGTCGTGAAATCCCTGGGTTGATCCGCCTTTCTCTTTGAGTTTACTGGGTCGAATCCATGGTTTTAGCCACCTTGACTTAGTAGTTTCCCAACTGAATGGTTTCGAGGCAAGTTATGGGATGGAGTCGAAGTGAGGTTTCAGGATGGATTCGAAGTGTCTTGTCTTAAGGGGTTCGAAGTAGAGGATGATCGATGGATCCGAAGCAAGGTTGGGCTTATGGGTTTGAGTATATCTTCTGCCGATGGATACGAAGTAGGTTTCACTTCATGGATTCGAAACACTACAACCTGATGGATACGAAGGAGCCAAAGTCCACCTGCCATCGATACGAACGTATCGATTCGAAGCATGTCGTTTCTTCCCATCCTAACCAATGCGAACTTCACTGAGCCGAGCCCGTGCCTATCGACTCGAAACCGGTCGATACGAGCCTGATCGATACGAAGCGTATCGATTCGAACCGCCATTTCCCTGATCGAACAGATGGTCATCGATACGAACCTGTCCCTATGCCATGCCTTCGACCGATGCGAACCTGATGGATTCGAACTGAACAAAATCTGATGGGTTCGAATCTGATGGTTTCGAAATGAACACCACCTTGACCCCTTGATGGATTCGAACAGCACGCCTTTCCTACCTTGCAACGATCATAACCCCTTCATATGAACCCCGATTAACCTGAAATTTGAAACATAGCCTTTCCAAATCCTTATCATCATCTTCAATCAATTTCGTCCCGATCGGAGTTCAACCAAATTTTGACGACATCGATCGCCGCCTTGTTTTCAATCGATCTCCAATCCCGATATCCATCATTCCTTGCCAACTTGTTGATATTCCAGTTTTGACCAAAAAGTAGGATAGCACTTTGCCCCCCAAAACATGCCTTGTGATAAGAAGGCGTGTTTTGAATAGCTCCGACTCCAATATCCAAAGTCCATAGCCATACTGCCAGAGTATGTCATCCTTGACTGGTCCGTTTCGATGCCCAACTCCAAATCTAATAACCAAAGCCATCGCCAATTCCATATCCATTCGAACTCGACAACCGAGTCCAAATCCATCCTAATCCCATAGCCAATAACCGAATCCAGGACCTCTCCGGGTTGATATCCGAATCCATAACCTCTCCGGGCTCTTGCCAAGCGCAATCCACACCTGACGACCGTGGTCCAGTGTCCCTGGACGTTGAGCTAACCTCTCCGGGTTCTTGCCAAGTGCAATCCACACCTGACGACCGTGGTCCAGTGTCCCTGGACGTTGTTCAAAGCCATGGCTTAAGTCCTAAGCCGAATCCTGGTCTCTCCGGACCCTTGTTGAGCATAGTCCATACTCAACGACCTGAAATAACAACTGATAATACAGGGCCTAAGTCCTAGGCCGAATCCTGGTCACTCCGGACCCTTGCCAAGCATAGTCCATACTTGACGACCTGAATGGGCCAATTTACCACGTTCGGGAAAAGTGACTCACCCCTTGCCAGGCATAATCCATACCTGACGACCGTTTATCAAAAACCAGATAAAAATCTAATCAAAATCCAATCCAGAATCCAAATCCCAAAATCCAAATCAAAACCAAAGAATCAGAAATCCAAACCAGCATCCAAAACCGAAAACAATCATCCAAAGGAAAATCCAAATCAAAAAGCAAGCAAAACCAAGAGTTCAATCCAAACTCCAAAACCAAATCCAAAAAGAAAAGCAGTGTCCAATCAAAAAGCAAAAGATAAATTTCACAAACCACAGCATCATAGTTTATCATCATTCAGAGCATGCCTAGGGGCTATCTCCATCCCCGTACATGTGTAAATGACTAGATTGCTCGCCAGTAGTTCGCTACTTATTTCATATTATCCTGATTAGTGGATGATCAATCGACCATCATCCCTGGGCCTCACATCATCACGGTGTGAGGTAGTCGGTGGTTGCTCCTCCTCCACCGTTGCATTCCGAGTTCCGACATATTGCCGTAATTGTCCTTTCCTTACATGCTCCTCGATTATATCCTTTAAGTGCCTGCAGCTGTTGGTATCATGTCCATCTAAATCATGGAAGAGGCAGTGCCTTCCTGATGTCCTCTCCCGTTCTGATGGTTCTCTCCTAGCCGGCCTTCGGTAGGGAAGGCGATTTCGAGTATCTAGGTATATCCGCTCCAGCGTCTCGTTCAATCCTGTGTATGTGGAAAACTTTGGATCCTTCCATCGCTTCCTAGCGTTTCCAGAATCATCATCCAACTTCCTTTTCCCTTTGTCTTTATCCAAGCCTTTGCTGAATGGTCCTCCACCCTCAGTTGCATTAACCTTTTTCACCTTTAAATCCGTACTCGCATCTTCTTGCCGAAGGAACCTTTCTGCCTCTTGAAAGAATTCGTCGAGATCCTGTGGGGGATCTCGTATCAGAGATACCTTGAAATCCGAGTCCTACCTGACTCCTGATACTGCTGCCATTAAAACCATCGATGGATCAGGCCGATCCACCGAAGCGACTGCCACACTGAATCGAGTTAGAAAAGCTCTAAGCGATTCATCCATCCTTTGCTTCACCGATGTTAATGTCATCACATTCTTCGACCTCTTGACGTGAACCCAAAACTGTCCCAAAAACCTTTCCACTAATTCCCTCCAGGTCCTGATAGATCCTTCTCCCAGCTGCCTAAACCACAGTGCAGCTAAGTCCGTCAAATACAAAGGGAAGCATCGGGCCATCACTTCCTCCGATACCCCCAGCACCTCCATGTGTCTGGTGTACCTCATCAAATGATCAGTTGGGTCTGCCTTGCCATCATATACGTCCATGCTAGGTAGCTTGAACTTAGGTGGATTCTGAGCCATCCTTATTTCCCGAGCGAACAGACTCCTATTCACTCCTTCCAAGTCTCTGTTGGTCAAACCACTTAGCACAGTTTTCCTGATGATCTCCATTAATCCATTATTGTCTGTTGGGGGTTGGCCCCCATGCCCCCGATGGAACTCCGGCACGTATTCCTCATGTGGTTCACTAGCAGCAACGTTAGCTCTAGCCTGTTGAACTCCTTCCATAGGTCCTTCTGTGTTGGATCCTGTGGGCCTGCCCCCAAGCCCTTGTTGATTGCCCTCTGGCTCCGCATCCCGTCCTCCATTGGGTTCCACAACCCTAGTTCGTTGTCCTGCATCCACCGTGGCTGTAGCTGTTCCTAGGTTCTGCATCCCTGCAGCTCTCATTTGCTCAAAGAAAGTCTGCATCATTTCCTGTTGGCACTTCAATAATCTCTCTTGCAAAGAATTTGCCATGGCTACCATCTCATTCCGGGTTATGTAGATTGAAGCCTGTCCTTCCCCAGCTCCGGAGGATGCTTGTTGACTTCCTTCCTGTTGGCTTCTCTCAGCCCCTTGCCTTCTACTATTTTTCCTAGTCATTATCTTCAAACCCAAAAACTCCTTAAAACCTTCGAATCTGAACTTCGAATCCGATGTAGCGGGTGCTAGTCGTTCTCAGTGAAAGCACCAAAGTGTTTGCGCCAAAATTGGTCACAAACCCCAAATACCGTGAAAGCACCAGTGTATGAACACAAACCAATAATTTTCAAGCACAAATCTCAGATTTCAACAAGTATCAAACAGTAATTCAGAAATAATGAACAGAGACACAAGTTTTATAGTGGTTCGGCTATCTCCGGCCTACGTCCACTCCAAAGTTTTATCCTTTTATTAATTATCCTTGCTGGTTACAAGTGATTACAGCAGTTACAAAGTCCAAATTTGAAATCAATGGTAGTAATGACGATATGGAATGATTCTGGCAGCGTCCGGGCGTGCTTGTTCTCTCCAAATTATCCGACCCCTTTTTTGAATGACCAGGGGCTCTATTTATAGGCGTAGGAGGCTGATATTTCTCCTAAAAATCCGGTAGACCGCTTCTGGCACGTGAGGGGGCTCACATGCTTGGCCTTAGAAGACTTGGGTCCATTTTGGGATCGATTCGAACTCCATTCGAATCGATCATAAAATTACCCAATCGAGGTGAAACTTGGTGTGAACATTCTTCAACATGCATGTAAGCTCCTGTAAAAATTTCATTGCATTTGGATCAACGGTTTGGAAGATATGATCGATTCGAGATCAAGGCTTCGTGCGCTCTGCCTGGTTCGAACCCATGCTTCGAATCCATTGTCTTCGATTCGATCCAAAGCGCGTGCGCATCGATGGCGTGTCGCGAAATCCCTGGGTTGATCCGCCTTTCTCTCCGAGTTTACTGGGTCGAATCCATGGTTTTAGCCGCCTTGACTTAGTAGTTTCCCAACTGAATGGTTTCGAGGCAAGTTATGGGATGGAGTCAAAGTGAGGTTTCAGGATGGATTCGAAGTGTCTTGTCTTGAGGGGTTCGAAGTAGAGGACGTTCGATGGATCCGAAGCAAGGTTAGGCTTATGGGTTCGAGTATATCTTCTGCCGATGGATACGAAGTAGGTTTCACTTCATGGATTCGAAACACTACAACCTGATGGATACGAAGGAGCTAAAGTCCACCTGCCATCGATACGAACGTATCGATTCGAAGCATGCCGTTTCTTCCCATCCTAACTGATGCGAACTTCACTGAGCCGGGCCCGTGCCTATCGACTCGAAACCGGTCGATACGAGCCTGATCGATACGAAGCGTATCGATTCGAACCGCCATTTCCCTAATCGAACCGAAGGTCATCGATACGAACATGTCCCTGCGCCATGCCTTCGACCGATGCGAACCTGATGGATTCGAACCGAACAAAATCTGATGGGTTCGAATCTGATGGTTTCGAAATGAACACCACCTTGACCCCTCGATGGATTCGAACAGCACGCCTTTCCTACCTTGCATCGATCATAACCCCTTCATATGAACTTTGATTAACCTGAAATTTGAAACATAGCCTTTCCTAATCCTTATCATCATCTTCAACTAATTTCGTCCTGATCGGAGTTCAACCAAATTTTGACGACATCGATCGTCGCCTTGCTTTCAATCGATCTCCAATCCCGATATCCATCATTCCTTGCCAACTTGTTGATATTCCAGTTTTGACCAAAAAGTAGGATAGCACAAACTATTTAAAAATTGAAGTTGTTTGGAAAACTGGGGTTGGTTTTGGAAATTCAAAAGAAAATTTGAATTGAATTAAAAAATGATTTTGAAATGATGGAAAGTCTCTGGAATCCTATATAAAATATTTATAGAATATAATTGAGTTTGGTAACTTATAAATTTGAAATTGTTAGAATAAAATCTAACTTGAAAGGAGCTAAAATTAAATTAAGTATTGAAATAAAATTAGCAAGTGAAACTAATTGAAGGAATGACAAATTTAAATATGATTTAAAATGAATTGAATCCATATGGAATTGGAGTTCCAGTTTAAATAAAGGGGCATTTCACCATAAGGACAAACTTTGCAGTCCAATTAGTTTCTAGGACACCCATTCAAAAAAATTACTTTCAAGGACAAAGTCAGCAGTCCAATTACTTTCAAGGACATAATTGCATAAGTTTTTAAGCCATAGAAACTAATTATTTTGTGTTTTGTCCTTGAAAGTAATTATTTCAGTTGTGTGCCCTAGAAACTAATTCCACTTGCTAAAGAGGCCCTTGTGGCTAATTTCCACTTAAATAAAAGTATAGATAAAACCAAAGTGATGAAGTGAAATAATATAGGAAGTATGTAAAATACTTATATCGAACTTCAAAAAACGAATGGTGTAATTCTTAAGTAAATTTGATATTTGAAATATACAAAGTTAATAATTGAGTGAAGGTTAAAATGGAAGTTGTGGAATTGTAATTGTGAATAAAGGAATGAAAATCAATGTGAATAAAACAAAAAAAAATTGATATAGCTAATAATCAATTAAAATAAATACGTAGGATGTACGTATATTATTTTATTCGCATAGCGATTTGATCCAAAATTCGAGCACAAAATTTCGAGATAGTTATATGGATCTGAGTTGGAATTTTTCACTCGATTTTCGACGGAGAACCCTGGATATGGATTATTGGTTGATTCTTGAAATTCTCTATCATAGTTTACAGCTATGCAAGGAGAATGACGATTTCTGATCAAGAAACCAGATCTGAGTCCGCACTAGAAGTTGGGGGGACGATACTTGTTCGGAAGTGAAATTGTGTGATCGAGTGAGCGATCGAATTTGATATTGCATACGAATGATATACAGACATCGTACGGGTTTGGATGAAATAAATATTGAAACTTTTATAAAGAATGTGCAAAATGATAAGCAGGATATATAGGTGTTATAAAGGAAAAGGAAATAGGATTTTTGATTTCGAAGAGAAAATTTAAATTTGCTTGACAAAGATATGTATTTAAATTTCTATATGAAATTTGATGATTTTCTTGTTTAGCCAATTGGCGTTTTGTTTTCTTTTTGAAATTTGGGGACCCATTGTGGCATTTTGTAGTCGTACCGAGCTAGCCATGCAAAGAACAAGCTGGCGTAATTTTTCGAAAATTTAGGGAGTTAAAAAAAACTTTGAGAAAATTTTTGATAATTTAAAATTTGAATTTAAATTTAAATTTGAATTGTCGAGTAAATAACGCTGTTTTGAAAACTATGAAAGATTTTGGGAAGTTAATTGAAGTGATATTGTATCCGACGCAGCGGATAATACGGATTGACGACGAAATGGAGATTTCATGTCAAACTAATCGAAGAACGATTAGATGAAGTAATATGAATCGATGGATTGAAAGATACCGAATGCCCAAATTCGTTGATCTTCGAAAGATACCGAATTCTAGCTATCTTCGACACGTTGATCGCGCACGATGCCGTGAAAGAAGATCTACAATTCTTCGAACGTTGATCAAGCGCACTTGATACCGTGAATTGGCTTCAACAATCATTGATTCGAGCGCACTCGAATAACCGAAAGTGGAGATAGGAGATCACACTCAACTACCAATTTCAAAAGAGGCACAAAGCACTCAAACAAAGTTTCATTCAACAATCAAACCCTTTTACAAATGACCAACACGCCTATTTATAGGCTACAACACACACCTCACTAAGTTGTCCACGACCTTACAACACACACTAGGTCGCACGCGACCTAACACATATACACAACTCAGCACTTACATCGCAGGTACACAGCCTACGACCTAAACAACCAGTGACTTAACACAAGACACGGTACAACACACTTGATGCGACTTACGACCTATCATAGGTCGAAAACGACTTAAGAAACAATAGCACAAACAACTTATTACAACACAAGTACACGCGACCTAAAACACATACGAGCTACGACCTACAACACACTTAACTTCCTGGAGCGACTTAGCGACCTTTCTTCCCAGCGACCTATACGTGAGCGACTTAAGTAGGTCGTCCGCAATCTAACGGTCTTAAGGAGGTACGCAATCTAACCAAACCTGCTTCTAGTTCCCTTCACGCGACCCAAGCTTTTATGCGACCTTGAGCAATAGAGTGCGGCATTGAGTGAGTTAACTCGTTAGGTCGCTCGCGACTTAGCATTGGTCGTTCCAACAGCTTATCCCCCTGTTTAACCTCATTAGGTCGTTCCAACGACCAATGGTGCTCTTCCTTGCTTTCCACTGTGCTATCCACGTCCTCTTCCTCGAGATTCTTCACGTTGTTAGGTCGCACGCGACCTTGGAATTCGTTAGGTCGCTCGCGACCTAGAACCTCTTCAACCTGGGATGCATCATCCTTCCTTGGTTGGGAAAAATTCGTCCTCGAATTTAAAAGTTCTTCCCCATTGGATCGTTCATCTCCATAATAAGGTATCAGATGTTTAACGTTAAACACTTCAGAAGTGTACACATCCTACGGCAGCTCCAACCTATAAGCGTTTTCATTGATCCGTTTCACAATTTTTACAGGACCAATCTTTCGAGCTTTAAGTTTATTGTATGCTCCTACTGGAAAACGATCCTTTGTTAGTACAGCGTATACTAGATCTCCTTCGTCAAATTCAACACTTCTTCATTTCAGATCTGCAGATCGTTTATACTTCTCATATGTCTTCTCCAATCGTTCCTGAACGATTCTATGGCATTCTGTCAACCCCTCAACAAAATCAACAGCTCGTTTAATTGTCCCCTTCGGTTGTGGTACTATCGTTAAATCCAACGGCCCCTTTGGCAAGCTTGAATATACAATCTGAAATGGACTGAAACCCGTACTACGGTTGATAGCATGATTATGAGCAAACTCCGCTTGACATAACTTCACATCCCAACTCCTCTGATTATCTTTCACAAGGCACCGTAATAAATTTCCCAACGATCTGTTCACAACCTCCGTCTGCCCATCAGTTTGCAGATGATAAGCGCTACTGAAATTCAGCTTTGTTCCCACCATCTTCCACAAACTTAGCCAAAAATGACTCAGAAATCTGGTATCCCTGTCTGAAACTATAGATTCCGGTAAACCATGTAAACGATAGACCTCTTTAAAGAACAATTGTGCCACATGAACTGCATCCGCCGTCTTCTTACCAGCAACAAAATGTACCATCTTCGAGAAACGGTCCACCACAACATACATAGAGTCATTTCCCCATTGAGTCCTCGGTAAACCCAACACAAAATCCATGCTTATATCTACCCACGGCTTTGTAGGAACAGGTAAAGGCATATACAACCCTGCATTTGTAGCTGTCCCTTTCGAAACTTGACAAATATGGCATCTACGCACAAATCTTTCAACTTCCCTTCTCATCGATGACCAATAATAGGATTGAGAAATCAACTACAATGTACGATCTCTACCCACATGCCCTTCTTCATGCAACTCTTTCACAATTTTCATTCTCAAGCTGCAATCTGGTACGCATAATCGATTCCCTTTAAATAAGAATCCATCCACCAATACAAACTCATCAGTACTCCCATCCTTGACTTTCTCAACAATCTTTGTAAAGTAAGGATCTTCTTCAAACAACTCTGGCAATACTTCAAATCCTGTCACTTCAACCTTCATCGTTGTCAACAAATGATTCCTCCGGCTCAAAGCATCAGCTACACGATTCGTCACCCCTGATTTGTGTTTGACAACAAAAGTAAACTGCTGTAGATACACGACCCATGAAGCGTGCCTAGCTGAAATTTTATCCTGCCCTTGCAAATGCTTCAAAGCTTTGTGATCCGTATAAAGAACAAACTCCTTCTGAAACAGATAGTGTCTCCAGTGCTTCACAGCTTGAACAATTGCGTAAAACTCAACATCATAAGTGCTATATCTCAACTTAGCTCCAGACAACTTCTCACTGAAATAAGCAACTAGTCTTCCTTTCTGACTCAATACTCCACCAACCCCAACCTTCGATGCATCCGTATGTAGCTCAAACAACAACTGAAAATCCGGTAAAACTAGAATTGGCGCTGACGTCAATAGTGTCTTGATCTTCTCAAAAGCAAGCCCTGCTTCCTCTGACCATGCAAACTTCTTTCCTTTCATGCAATCGGTTACAGGTGCCATTACACTGCTAAAATGTGGAATGAATCTTCGATAAAAAGATACCAACCCATGAAAGCTCCTCACTTCAGTAATTGTCTTGGGTTGTGGCCAACTCCTGACAGCTTCCACTTTACTTTCATCCACTTGAATGCCTTCCTTTGACAAAACATATCCCAGAAACAAAACACTGTGCGTCATGAACACACACTTCTTCGTTGTAGCATAAAATTTCTCCTGTCGTGGAATCAACAATACTTCATGAAAATGCTGGACATGCTCTTCCATACTCCCACTATAGATCAAAATATCATCAAAGTAAACTACTACGAACTTCCCAATGAATGGTCTGAAAATCTGGTTCATTACTCTCATAAAAGTACTCGGAGCATTTGATAAGCCAAACGGTATAACCAGCCATTCGTATAAACCTTCCCTCGTTTTAAAAGCAGTCTTCCACTCATCACCCGGTCTAATACGAATCAGATGGTATCCACTCTTCAAGTCAATCTTCGAAAACACAACAGCCCCACTTAACTGATCAATCAAATCATCGAACCTTGGCATAGGAAACCTGTATCTCACAGTGATCTTGTTTAGAGCTCGACCGTCCGTACACATCCTCCACGAACCATCCTTCTTTGGCACCAATAAAGCTGGCACTGCACAAGGACTCAAGCTCTCCTGAACACGCCCCTGTTCTAACAACTCCTCCACCTGCCTTCTCAGTTCTTTATGCTCTTTAGGACTCATCCTGTAATGTGGTCTGTGTGGTAATACTGCCCCTGGCACAAGATCAATCTGATGCTGAATATCCCTCAACGGTGGTAACTCCGTTGGCAACTCTTCAGGAAACACATCACTGAATTCTTCTAACACCGGCTTTACTTCCTCTGGGACTTCAACAGATTCAGTTACTTCACGTCCAATCAACAAAAATACCTCTGGACTCTCTTTTACTTCTTCAACAAATTCTTTCAAAGTCAACAAAGTCTTCAGCTCCTCAATCTCTTCTTATTTTCTTTCTCCTTGTTGTCTCTTCTTTGGAACTAAATTGATCTTAACACCTTCAAATATAAAGCTGTAGCTATTGGTCCGACCGTCATGCTGCACTGCTCGATCATACTGCCATGGTCTTCCCAAAAGCAAATGACAAACATCCATTTCTACAACATCACACCAAATCTCGTCTTTATACTTCTTCCCAATAGAAAATGGAACATGTACTCGCCTGTCCACCTTCACCTCTCCTCCTTTCCTCAACCATGCTAACTTGTAAGGATTTGAATGCTTCTCCGTTTTCAACTTCAACTTTCTCGCAGCTTCAGTAGAAATAATATTGTCACAACTTCCTGTGTCAATCACAAATTTACAAACCTTCCCCAGAATAGTGCATGTCGACTGAAAGATATTACTCCTCAACCAACTAGCTTCTTCTTCCTGCTTCGGTGTTAAACAAGACCTCCTCATCATTAGATTACATCCTTCATTTCCTGACGCAATATCCTGTTCATCCTCCTCGGCTGGACTAGAATAACCTTCATCAACATTCTCACCTTCAGCTTCAGCAATCATAGTTCGTTTCTTCGGCTTCGGACACTCATTGCTCTTGTGACTCACTTCCTGGGAATTATAACATTTGAAACTGTTGTTAACCTTTGCCTTTGCAACTTCATTCACAACTGGTTTACTGACAGTTTTAGGAACATTGGAACTCCCACTAACACCCTTCACTTGATTGTTGGAATTTGTAAACACACCACCTCCTCTTCTGCCTTGCTTTTCCCAAGCCAACGCCTTCTGGTGTGCTTCCACCACAGATCTTGGATCAAACATATTAACCATATCCTGGATCTGCATTCGCAACCCTCCAACAAATCTAGCAGTCAGCTGTTCTTCCGTCTCCATAATATCATTTTGAGCAATCAGTTGATAAAATTCATCAGCATAATCATTAACAGTCTTCGCTCCTTGCCTTAGATTCTGCAACCTTTGATACATAAGTGATTGATAATTGTAAGGCAAGAATGTAGCCTTCATTAAGTTCTTCATCTTCTCCATTGTAACAATCTTTGACTTCCCCATTCTCTCCCGCGTAAGTTTAGTTTACTGCCACCATGCTAAAGCTCTTCCCCTCAACCTTGTAGCAACTAACTTTACTCTTCGATGCTCAGGAACCTCTTTAAAGTCAAAAATTTCTTCAACATTAGATAACCAGTCCAGAAACTCCTCTGCAACCATTCCTCCTTTGAATTCCAAAATTTCTGTCTTCATTCCAGACTCCCATCGTCGATCCTCTTCTACATCCCGATATGAATTTCGAACTTGGTCTCGATCTCGATAATGAATGCTAGCTCTATCACCCTCTTCATCAAAATCAAATGTACGTCTATATCGATCTCGACCATCATCACCCCTTCGATCACGCATGTCCCTTCTACTATGTCTCTCTTCATCTCTATATGGTTCACCCTCAAACTCACGTGGAGTTCTTCTCTCTTCATGTCCATATTCATGGTGATCTCTCCTCAATGAAATTGATGTTTCTCTTCTTTCTCTAAAAGATTGCGGTGACACCCTCCTCGCTTCCGTAACCGATGGCGAAACTCTGTTTCCTCCATGGTTCGAGACTGGCGACCTTCTCCTTTGAGTTTGATTCATATCAATCATCAACTTCTCTAGCTTTCCAATGCCTTCATCAAATTTCTCATTAATGCATTGTTACATCTGCTCGGCTTCTTCCCTTTTATACAACGCTTCAACATTTTGATGGCGGTTAGCTCTTCTCGACAGCATGATCGAATCAAATAATCTTCAACACAAATCACAAATACTTCAACAAACTCAAATACAAACTTCAATCTTCAACTTAAACTTCAACTCTCAGCCTTGCGCTTAGTTCGCACAAGAATGGAATGACCTAAGGCTTAGCTCGGCTCAACACTTCCTTGGCTCGGCACGGTTTCAAACACTTCAAACACCTTGGCGCGCAAAACTTTCCTGCGCAATTTCAAACAATTTCCACACTTTGATCCAAAGGAATATGGATCGAACACTCCAATCTTGTTGCAACTTTGCGATGAACACGATGAACGACAAACTTCAACAATACATGGCTCCAAGACTCGGCTTAGCTATGATTGTCTAAGTCTAGCTCCGATACCAAACTGACGCAGCGGATAATACAGATTGACGATGAAATGAAGATTTCGTGTCAAAATAATCGAAGAACGATTAGATGAAGTAACACGAATCGATGGATTGAAAGATACTGAATGCCCAAATTCGTTGATCTTCGAAAGATACCGAATTCTAGCTATCTTCGACATGTTGATCGCGTACGATGCCGTGAAAGAAGATCTACAATTCTTCGAACGTTGATCAAGCGCACTTGATACCATGAATTGGCTTCAACAATCGTTGATTCGAGCGCACTCGAATAACTGAAAGTGGAGATAGGAGATCACACTCAAGTACCAATTTCAAAAGAGGCACAAAGCACTCAAACAAAGTTTCATTCAACGATCAACCCCTTTTGCAAATGACCAACACGCCTATCTATAGGCTGCAACACACACCTCACTAAGTCGTCCACGACCTTACAACACACACTAGGTCGCGCGCGACCTAACACATATACACAACTCCGCTCTTACATCGCAGGTACACAACCTACGACCTAAACAACCAGTGACTTAACACAATACACGGTACAACACACTTGACGCGACTTACGACCTATCATAGGTCAAAAACGACTTAAGAAACACTAACACAAACAGCTTATTACAACACAAGTACACGCGACCTAAAACACATACGAGCTACGACCTACAACACACTTAACTTCCTGGAGCGACTTAGCGACCTTTCTTCCCAGCGACCTATACGTGAGCGACTTAAGTTGGTCGTCCGCGATCTAACGGCCTTAAGGAGGTACGCGACCTAACCAAACCTGCTTCTGGTTCCCTTCACGCGACCCAAGCTTTATGCGACCTTGAGCAATAGAGTGCGACATTGAGTGAGTTAACTCGTTAGGTCGCTCACAACTTAGCATAGGTCGTTCCAACAACTTATCCCCCTGTTTAACCTCATTAGGTCGTTCCAACGACCAATGGTGCTCTTCCTTGCTTTCCACTGTGTTATCCACGTCCTCTTCCTCGAGATTCTTCACGTTGTTAGGTCGCATGCAACCTTGGAATTCGTTAGGTCGCTCGCGACCTAGAACCTCTTCAACCTGGGCTGCATCAGTATCTTTAATGAAAAGATTTGTTTTGGCAAGTTGTTGAAAACTGTTTGGTGTTGGGAAAATGATAAATGAGTTAAGGATTATTCTTCTTAACAAGTAATTTCAGGGCGAAATTCTTTTGGGGGGGAGGGAAGAATGTGACGACCTGGAAATTTTAACATTGAAATCGAAATATTTAATTGATTTTAAATATTTGGAAGTTATTTTAAACTTGAATTTCAATTATAACTATGAATTTGGCAATTAAGTTATTGAATTTAATTATTAAAGGTTGGGTAAAAATTGGAATCTTGATTTTTTTTAGTTGATTAAAAATATTTTAAAGGCTTAGAAACTTCATATTGATAATACTGAAGATAATGGAAGCTTCAGAATTGGTTTTGAAAATGCTTTGATCAGTTTTGAAATTATATCGTTTAAAACGGTATTCAAAAATAGCCTACCGAGGCACGGTCTCGAATTTCAACAAAACCAGTTCCATTGGATCCGTAGTAATGTATTATTATCGTATTTCAATTTACGTAGCATTTGGAGTTGTTGTATGATCGTACGACAGGCAAACGCGCTCAAATTTAAATTGAGAATTCAGTATAATAATAAGATCCAAAATGCCATCTTCTCCATACGATCAAATTTGGACTCGAAACTTTTTCCATTGTGTTCGGAATAGGGGTATATGAACACCTAGCGACATGCTTCGATAGGAGTTCGAGATTGTGAGTTGCATAATTTCTACGATTTAAATATATATATATATATATATATATATATATATATATATATTTCAATTAAATAATGTTTTTAAAAGACAAATTATAACACGTTTCTTCGTTCTTTAAACACTTGGCATCTTTCCTATAACACGCATCTCTCCAAATGAAGGATAAAAAAATAAAATAAAAATAAAAACAAAAGAGCCGAGACCTTTCTCCTTTCCAATTCAAAATTTAAATCTACAGAACGAAAAAGAAAAATGACGGATCTCTTTTCTAAAACAATTGGTATAAAATGAATGCTCTCTGTCGCTCTCATCGTATTCTTCAAATTCACAGAGTCGATATTTCGCTTTCCCAAACCTCATTCAAATATATATTTCCCCCATTCCTATTTGAAAATGAAATTCGATTTCGTTCCTTCGAAAAGGGGAAATCACGGTGGTTTGGGTTCGTGTTTGAGTTTCACAAGGGCAGGGAGGGAGGCATGGGATGGCGACGACGTCGAGGAGATGGTCGTGGATTTGTGGTTGCTTGGCTGAGTTTCTCTGGTGGCATACGCGCACACGAGGAGGAGGAGGGTTCGGCAAGACGAAGGTGGCGGCATCACGAGTTTACGATGGTGTTCGCGATGGGGAGAACTCATGCGCTCGAGGAAGGTATATGTAGAAAGCTGTAAGGTATTTGCTATCTCTTATATACATATGAACGAAAAAAGAAAAAAACAGTAAAAGTTTCAAAGCAATTCTGGCTTTAAAGTGATGTACACACACACATCTCAATTTAAATATATATATATGCAAACAACAGAAATATATATGGGTAGGATTTTAAGTTACAGTAAGAAAAAAAGGAAGAACAATTCTGTATAAAATTTCAGCATGTATATGTATGTAAACAGAAAAAAGTTATATATAGAAAAGACTTTGAAAAATATACAGAGATTTTTCAAATGTTTGAAGAATTTATGAAAGTTAGATTTTGGAAATCTATATCTACTTTTATAAGTGTATATATAATTTCAAAAGGAAAACTTCAAGTTTAAAATTAAATTATTAGTCTAAAATTAATTACTGGTTAATTAAATTATCAAATGGAATTTAATTGTTCGATTTATTCAAATATTAATGAAATCTTATATAATTGTACAAGGTCTAAAAATCGTGGAGAATCAAGCCAGACCTGAAATGGGTTGCATGCGTAAACAAAGGTGAGATGTTCTCGCTCACTTGATTTGCTTAATTTAAATGAATAGATTTAAAATTATTGGATGTGTTTGGATGATTTTGATAATTTGTCTGTTGGGTGATATTATATACATATATATATATTTGGAGTGATTGATTTCCCGCATTATATAGAGGACGAGACCCTATGAGCCGCATAATAGCGGATGATATTATATAATCCCATATACCGCGATATTCCTCCTCGAAGTGGAATTGGTATTTAATTATTGTGTTAACATCTGTGAATAAGAGGAAACAGGTTGGAGGGATCCAACTGGATTCCTTACATTGTTGAATTTATTTTTATATACTGTGAAGTGATAATCAGTGAATGATTGTATTAGTGTGAATGATCATATTGGTGATTGAAATTTATTGAAGGTTATAGTTTAGCCAAATATATTTTTGGTATCGTAGGATACCAAAAATACGTAAAATTGGATTTTTGGAAATTAAAGCAGAAGATTTTAAGTAAATTAATTTAGAAAATTGAATAAATTTAAAAGAAAGAATTAAAAAAGGGTAAAGATTGATTTTTGAAATCTTATTGAATAAATTCCAAAAATATGGGGAATGATTTTAATAAATGGATTCGAGTAATATTATTCAAAAATTGAAGAATTTATTTAATATTCGAATTTTAAATAGTTTGGAAGAGATAAAGGAATTTATTTTAAAAATGAAATAAATTTAGAAATCAATATGGAATTTGAATTTGTGTTGAAATAAATTTTAGAAATCAATTTGAAAATTGATTTGGTGTTTAAAAATAAACCTTTGGGAAATCGATTTGGAATTTAATCGATGTTTGAAAATAAATTTGGAAATCAATTTGGAATTTGATTTGGTGTTGAAAGTGAATATTTGAAAATCGATTTGAAAATCGTATATCAATGGATATTTGAAAATTTAAATTATAGGGAATTTATAAAGGAAAGGGAAATTTGTTTTAAAAATAAATATTAGTTTATTTTTAAAAGTGTGGAAAGAAATTTACGGATTTGGAGTGTAAATTAAAATAAATCAAGTAGGATTTATTAATTTATTTAAATGGGCCATTTTGAAATGGAAAGTATATTTTCCCTGGAAAACCGATTATGTTTTTAATGTAGCTTTCAAATATAAATTGAAAGTTCTAAAGTTGGGTTTAAAAAGGATGCTTTGGAGAAATTTTTTTCTTTAGTTCTTTTTAAATCTTTATAGTAAAGATTTATTTAATTAATTATAGAAGTGATTGTTTAAATATTTAATTGATATTTGATTTAGAAAATGGTTATTTAAACAGTTATACTTTGTCTAATAATTTTATTTTAAAATTATTTTGGGCTTAAGATTTATATGAGATGTGGGTATAAAATATCATAACTAATATTTTAAAATAAAGTGTTTTAAAATAGTTTTATTTTAAATATTTCCAAGTATACATGTTTGGTAAGTAATTTAACTTATTTTAAAGTATTCGAACTCTGCAATTTTTCAGTGGAAATGAATAAATATTTGGATTTGGAAATATATTCCGCGCGAGGAAGGTGATTTGAAATTTGTTTTCAAAGGATTGAAGTGTGAAAATATATCTTGCAAAGATATTTTGAAAGTAAATAATTGGGGAAAAATTATTTAAAATCTGGTGATTGTTGTGAATATTGATTGATAGTTAAATAACCGACTATCAATATCGGCCTTTAAATGGCGTTTGAATTTCGATGCGATCGGGGGTCGGATTCCGAATGGATATTCGAAAACCACATCGAATCTTGTGATGAATCTTTTATTTAAAATATCAAAGTGGAAATTTATTGTGATTTACTTGAAATCTGAGTGTAACACTTATTTTTAAAATAAGCGCTCACTATTCGGATTAGCTGGGAGAGGACTTTGTGTCATAAAACCCTTTTCGAATAATGATACGATGAAATGGGATTGCATCTGAAGACGGTGTTGAAGACCGGGTATTTTCGAAAGCAAAAGGATTACCCGTCGAATGTCTCTGCAATGAATTGCTCCGGTATAGAGATTATATCACCCTTTGTGATGGGGAGTCCGGACGTGATTAGTGAATATCCGGATTTGCAAGGGCTTCTTTGAAGTGCCTTCAGTTTCGTTCTATCCCAGAACGGACTCGTATGGATGTGTGTCTGACATTACACTTTGAGATGTAAAGCCGGTTTCTACCAAATTCATTTCTATTGGTGGCGGAGAATTTATTCTCTTGGCTTAACACCCTTATTTGAGACGTACGAGCTTAGAGGTCATGTAGTTGATTTTTACCGGTGATACACCCCAATTTGGTAATGTGGCATACGAAGTGCTGCTGATCATTTGTTGATCGAAGCATGGCTTTGTGAAAAGCGTAGCTTTGTGGACGAGGCTTCGTCGGACCTCACAACCGAAAATGGTCGAAACCGAAAGAATGAGGCAAGGTTATGTGGGGGTAGCTCCCCTTAGGATATGTCCATTTCCTTCTAGAAAAGGGTGGTATCATGGTATGGGGCCTAGATATTTTACCTATATGGTTGCTGCAAATTTATTACTTTGTGGTTGTTGGTGTTGAGGATCCTCGGATAAAGGTCGGTAACGATCGGGGGATGGCGTACTCGTGTAGTACTTACCTAGTTATAGAGGTAACCCGACCTTGTGTGGCAGAGATCCGGTTAGGTTCTCGAGGCGTCCCTCCAGAGGCGTACCCATGTGGCCCAGGAAGTTCCTTAGCCTGACCATTTGTTGGAAATCCAAAAAAACAATACGAGCCCTTTACGATTGCAATTGTATAACCTGTCTCCTTAGGAGGTAGCTATAGGAGGCATAATATAATGGTACCCATGCTGGTTAAGATTTATATTATATTTCTAAATGTTTTTCACACTATGCATTAATAATAATATCAAAAAGGGTTTTGCGTATCAAGCATGTTTGACTATCATAAGGAGAAATCTCCCCTAAGTGTGCGATTGCATTGGGTGTGTGCCGAGAGGCATTATGGTAGTTTCATTTTCCAAAAAGAATTTCGAATTTAGTTATTCCCCTTTTGTTTTCTTTTTGTTAAAGATAACTATTTTTAAGATCTCACACCAGTCCCATGACTAACCTAGAGTTTATTGTTCCCTTTCTAAACTCTGGGTGCTTATAATTTTCCTCACGGCCAGCCTAGAGTCTGGTTTGCAGTTGTTCTGAAGCAAAGTTAGAAAATATGTTGTGACGATCTGGAGGCAAGCTGGATGGCGAGACGTATCACTTACCTTATGTAGTGTCCGTTGCGTATGGGTTTGTGCAAGTCAAATTTTCATGTAAGAAAGTTATAATAACTGCCAATGTTGTATTGTGTTGTTGTAAACTCTGATGATGCATGTATAAACCGATACAGTTCTTTGTTTTAAAGATTATTCATTTATCTATTATATACTGTTCCGCTGCGAAAAGTGAGATTCTGCTATTGTTTTTGTTTCTTCTTCTATCTTCTTCTTCTTTAACCCTAACGATTCTGTTTTTCAGCATTCGATGGTTCGGCATTTGATACGGTGGCGTATTGATGTTGACATTCGAAAGTCGAAAAACTGAGTCGTTGCACAGTGAGTATGACAACTTCCAATCCCGGTCTCTTCAACAACCAAACGTTATTATAACACCGCGGTCATTTCAAAATAGTTTATACTATAAAACCAAAATGTCATTGCCATTTCAAAACCATATAAACACGATATCCTTTTCTATTTCAAAACCAAATAAGATATCATTTCCATTTCAAATATATATCCTTTTCCAAAATCATAGCATTTTCAGAGTTATAACTCTTTCAAAACTAAACATTTGAAATTATAACACTTTCAAACATAATACTTTGAAATTCATAACTTTGAAAACATAACTTCCACCACTTAAACAGTTTAGATATTAAAATAGTATATATAATAAAATAGTTTACAAAGTAAAATAGTTTCCTCAAAATTCCACAAACCCATTTCAAATCCACTCAAATTATAAAAATTTAAATTTAGTCAAATCTCGAATCATTAATTCCAATTTAGCTTCTAAATGAACCTTTCAAATTATATCGATTTCAAATATTTGATCCACAAATAAACCATTTCAAAATATATATTCCAAAGATTTAAGTATTCTATAATTTCAAAATTAAATGTGATAATTTTATTTATATCTTAATCCACTTTACTATTATTTATTTTTGAAATATTTACTTAATAAATCCAATATTATTAAAATAAAACCCCAAATTTAAAATATTTATTAATCACTTTAAACCAACATCAAGTTATAAAATCATATCCTTTAAAATCTCAAATTCAATAAGTTCCAAACTGATTTTTAGTGAAATATAATTCTCAATTAAATACAATTTCAAATCAATTTCAAATCCATTTTCTCAACCTTAATTTATTAAAATCATTATAAACTCTATGTTAAAATATAATTTAAAGATAACCATATTATATTTTAATAAAATCAAACTTTATTATTAAACTTATTTTATATTAAATAAATTTTTATGTAGCTTAAAATCAAGAATTTTAACTATATATAAAATAACATTTATATAATATCTAAAATCAAAATTTTATAAAAACATATATTTCTTTCTAAAACCATAGAAATCATTTCAAAAAATATTTTTTTATATAGACCACGGTGTCTGTATATAGTTTTCTATATCATTTCAGTCTGCAATTTAAATATATATACAGGTATATATCATTTCAACCCGCAATCCCAAATTCAATTCAATGAAAATCGCTTGATCTATCATTTCAACCCATAACAATTTTCTCGTATTCTAAAGACCATTCGGGTATGTATCATTTCAACCCATAGTGAATTCTATACTAACAGGGAACTTGCGGAGTGATAACAGATATGATAATAATATAACAGGCATATATCATCAATATAAATAATAGATAAAGGTGTCAGATGTCATAGGTGAATAGATAGCATATAATAGCATATAAATAGCAATGTAAATAACTAACATCAGCATATTTCAATTGTCTTTCCATTGAAATCAAATTTAATAAATATAAGAACATTAATAGTGAGTGATTTCTCACTTTTCGAGGCTAGAGAAAATAGGAGATGACATGGATACGCACATTGATACAGACACTCAAATTGCATTATGAATCCAAGCACGAATTCCATAGCAAAGCAAGATTAGACGCGAATTTGACAAAGCTGATAGATAAGGATTTATGGAAACGAATCACAACCATCCTGATATAACTGATATACATTATAAATTTCCTCTAAAACCAATCCTTAAACACATTTAGAATAAGATATATATATATATATTAAATCAAAATTTAGCTTTAACACAATTAAAACAAAATCTATATACAACATTTCATGCCAATATTAGATTTGATCACACATAAAGTGTGTGTGTGTGTGTATATTTACCTTTTAATGTTCCATATATATATATATATATATATATATATATATACAAGTAAGGCTGAGCAAAATATACTATATTATATACATATAAAAGCTGTAAACACTATATACTTAAACAGTTTTATATTAAGGTATGCATATATATTTAATATAAAACAACCAGATTATAAACTATATAATTGGTTTAGGTGAACAAATATATATCATATACTTAAAAATCTTAAAGCACGATACATATATATATTATACGTACAATTACATGTGTGATTTTTAAACGTATAAAAAACAATATATATAACATAAGCTAGCTGTAAACAACCGTGCCATAAGCAGTTAACATTTACAACTACACAATATATGTAACTAATATATATTTTATAAAACTAATATTTTAACAAACAATATATACAACACAGGCTAGCTATAAACAACCATGCCATAAGAAGTTAACATTTATAACTGCACAAATATTTTAACAAACAATATATACAACATAGGCTAGCTGCAAACAATATATATAACAAATTATTTTATAAAATTACACAATATATATATACACGAAATCGAAACCACCATACAACCTTTATAGCTAGTATATTGAAATAATACATAAAAAATCCATACAAAATTTACAACTCCCACCCATACACACATATATATGTAAATCAAAGTCTCAACACGTTTCAACATATACAGCACATATATAATTAATATATAACCCACGCAAGTATTCACAACAAAATGAGAATGTACAGTGCTTTTTTTATACAAATATAAATATACATCAGGCATGAAATGGATAGTGTATAGCAAAATAAAATGGCAAACATATGAACACCATATACTATAGATATACTTATAAAGTCTTACTTTCCACAGCACTACAAGGGAAAAAGGTGGAAAAAACATGGCTACACGATGATGTGAAGCTCGGTGGCCGAAGCAGCTGTGTTCGCATGCGGTTCTGGTGAGTGCTGGCCGAGGTTGATGGCCGGTGGAGGCCGATATGAGGCGGCCCGTGGCAGGCGAACTCATGGGAGATTGAACACCAGCCAAGGGTAGAGGTGGAAGAAAGAAAGATATCGGAAAGGTGAAGGAAGTCGGCCCAAAGCCAGGCATTCTGGTGATGGGCTAGCATGCGTGACAAAGATGAAAAGAATGGAAAGAAATGACGGATTCGTTTCAGAATGAAATAGCAGCGGAGGAAGATGTATCATTTCATTTTATATTGTATTGCCTTTCAAAATAAAAAAATGAATAAACGAACATAGTAAATGAAATGAACCGACAAAAGAAATTTTGCATAGGGAAAAGCAAAAGCCAGAAGTTACTATTGAGAATAGAAAAGGACAACTGGCTGAAAGGTCACGGAAAACCAAAAGGTACAGAATGGGTACCGATGCGGAATCGGCTTCGTGGATACCGCTATGTACCGATTTTCAAAACACAGAATTGATTATATTGCAGAGATCAGCATGACGAGACGATTAAAAGATATACAGATATCAGTAGTGCGATTATCCGATAAAAATAAAAAATCGGTATCGAAAATGCTGCTATTTCACCGAAAATAAGTTAGACGGAGCAATAGCAGTCCAAATTTGAAGAAACGAAATATACCGTCTCACCTAGAAGATGGTTTAAAAATTTTCAATATAAAAATATTCAGGTTTGAAAAATATTTTATTATCATCAAATTTAATTGATTTAAATTGAAATAGAATTACACAATAAATAAACTTCCATATTAGCTAATGAAAATTTACCATTTGCAATGCTTAATTAGACATATTTCAAATATTAAATTTTTATTTCAAAATTCAATTTTTTAAAATTTCAAAAAATTTCAGTTAAATATAGTATTAAAACCAATAAAAATTTAATGGTCGTTACACTCTCCCCCACTCAAAATTTTTCATCCTAAAAAAGGAACAAGGCAGAATAATGGAAATAACCAGAAAGAAAAATAGATTTGAAAACAAAATAAAACAATTAGTTCAAATCATATAAATTTTAGTTTTAAATAAATTAATATTTAACAATTTGGTTTAATCCTTTGAATTTTTCTTAAATCAAATCAATTTAACTATTCTAAATTCATTATCTTATTATCTAATTATCCTAAATTAACAATTTTCTAAAATCATAAACTTAAAGGGTCACTGATTATGATCATATTTTGTTCAACAAATTTAATTTTTATCTATTCCAAATTATTATTAAATTTATTCCAGTTAATATATCTTATCACATATATTAAATATATTTACACTTATTATAACCACCTAAATTTATTCAAAATTTCCTTTAACAAAATTTTGTACTGTAAATTATTCAATTACATAGTTAACTTCTAAATAATTTAGGTAAGTTATATCAGAATGCAATAGAATATTATACAAGTAAAATTTCCCCAATTCAATTATTCAAGCTTAAATATTTATTAAAAATATTGAGTTGACTTTTATAATTGAAATTATCCTCAACAAAATTTAAGAATTAAATTTCTGATTCATTTCAAACCATTTAGAGACAAATAAATAAATAAATATATATATACACACACACAATATATATCAAATCAAATTTAAAATCATATATCAATATATATTATAAATCAAGTCATACATGAGGAATTGAAAGCAATTTCATTTTTCCAAACAAAGTGTAGCAATGCTACAGAATGGTCTATCCTCTTTGAAACTTAAAAATGAATGTCGATGATGCGGCCGTCATCACTGAAATTATTTTCCAGCAACGAATAGAAGAGCACTGATTTAAACATTTAAAAATCTTTGGAAACAATTTCCACTCGAAAATACTTTGGATAATACATTTTAAAACTTTAAAAACCAAAGTTTGAAATTATCAAAAATTAAATTATCAAACTTTTAATTTAAATTCTTTTTAATTCTAAATCAATTTATAAACCATGTTTTATAATTCCATTTACTTATAAAAGTTTGCAACAATTAATGGTTTACAGAACAACAAATGGTAATAAAATATTATCATTTCTAAGAACCAATTTAGTTAAATATTTTAATTTCAGATTATTTATACTTGTGTAATATATAATTATACAAAGTTTATTCCATTTATCGAATCTGAAAATAATATTGTGCTAATTTGCTATGTTCAAGTGTTTTGGAAATCCAATCAATAGCGTTGATCAGACGAATCGATTGAAAATCCAAATCAACATTAACAACTTAAACAACACAATAAATATTAAAAACATTTTTAATGTTAATTTACAAATACACTTCTCGCTTGACGATACCAGAATGGATTCCAAAGCTTGGATATAGATTCAAATTTGATGGACTCAAATCAAAGAGAATTTTGATTCGAAGATAGGTTTGAAACAATGATAAGATAATTAAATAACAAAATTGGGAGATGGGTAAGTTTGTATAAATCGCGGGTAACCTTATCGGGTCATCCGTGATTTCAAGAATAAGATCGATGCACAATTCCGAGGCAAATCAAAGTTCGATCGCAAAAGATAAAATTTAAGCATGGCAAGAGATGTCAGCGTCTAAACCAAGTATATATAAATCTCTAGTGAACCGATGTTATTGTAAAGGAGTTTCACCCCTTTACAAATCATATCGTAGAGCAACGGGGTGCTCCAGAATTCAGAAGAATATGAATAGGACAAGAATGAATTTCGGAACCAAGGGAACGTTCCAAAATTCAAAGGAAATTCAAATCAAAGAGGAAAAGAATTCAAGCTCGAACGAAAATGATTCCGAAATTAAATTTACCATACATGCTAAGTTTGCCCAGAGCCAAAGCTCTTATACCACATGTAACGACCTGATATTTTCAACCATTCACATCCATACATGCCGAATTTGAATTGCTCAAAATACCAGATTGTTAATTTATATTTGAAAAACTCGGCATATACAGTAAATAAATATATCACAGAATGACAAACACAGAGTAATATAACAATATGCAGCGGAAATAGAAGAATAGTAGTTCATGAAGCTACTAAATATATATAAAACAGAGTTGAATCAGATACAACAGAAGTCTCGAATACAATAGTCAATTACAAGATTATAATACATCACTGGAATCAACTGAATATCTGAAAGCTGGGTAGATAGATGGATCTCCAAGCGAAGCTCCAACTCCAAAGGAGAGTCTCAAACGCTGTATCACTTCGTCTGACCTAAGCGTAAAGCAAAATACAAAACACTCGAGTCAGGATTAACATTCTTATATCAATAAATCCAACTCAAGTGAAATAACAACTGAAATAAAAGTAGCTCAAAGGATGTTTGAGATAACCATCCTCTAAGGATCCTCAAACTATCGACTATGTAGTAATACACGCTATTATAATAATGTCTAATAGTAAAGTAAACTTACATGAAAATAGCATTCTGGAGTTACCCAATATCCCCCTTAACACATAAATAGTCCCAGTAGTCTATCCAGTATCGTAGTCCCTCCTGATCGGGAAGCCACCAGAGGATACTCCATAGGCTATGGCACAAAACCAAAATCGTACAAGGCACGCTAGGGTAGGTGACACGGCATAACTAGGCAATGCCAGGGTAGATATACCAATTACGCATCCGAACTGGTGGTAACGCGTAGCAGCCACTACCGCCCACCTCGAGCCACACTCCCAAAATCAATGGTGCGACCAATCAATCACAAAGTAATAGAATGCTATCGAAGAAGTGTGTCGGATAAGAGGAGCTACCTCATTGGCCCGGAATCGCTACTATTTTAGCCACCTTATGCTAACTCACGGAGTCGGGTCCACGTATATACCTCAATAGAACGTCGCCACCATCCTACTTCATTCTGGAATCTCCACCGCGTACACGGTTGTTAAAGTGGTTTTCGGAGTTGGCAGAGAGTATGACAACTTCGATCCCGGTCTCTTCAACAACTAAACGTTATTATAACACCGCGGTCATTTCAAAATAGTTTATACTTTAAAACCAAAATGCCATTGCCATTTCAAAGCCATATAAATACGATATCCTTTTCTGTTTCAAAACCAAATAAGATATCATTTCCATTTCAAGTATATATCCTTTTCCAAAATTATAGCATTTTCAGAGTTATAACTCTTTCAAAACTAAACACTTGAAATTATAACACTTTTAACCATAATACTTTGAAATTCATAGCTCTGAAAACATAACTTCCACCACTTAAACAGTTTAGATATTAGAATAGTATATATAATAAATAGTTTATAAAGTAAAATAGTTTCCTCAAAATTCCATAAATCCATTTCAAATCAACTCAAATTCCAAAAATTCAAATTTAATCAAATCTCAAATCATTAATTCCAATTTAGCATCTAAATAAACCATTCAAAATTATATCGATTTCAAATACAGATTTGATCCACAAATAAATCATATCAAATTATATATTACAAAGCTTTAAGTATTCTATAATTTCAAAAATAAATGTGATAATTATATATATATATATATATATATATATATATCTTAATCCACTTAACTATTATTTAGTGTTTAAATATTTACTTAATAAATCCAATATTATTTTAAATAAAATCACAAATTTGAAATATTTATTTATCACTTTAAACCAACAACAAATTGAATAAGATCCAGATAGATTTTTAATTAAATATAATTCTCAATTAAATACAATTTCAAATCAATTTCAAATCCATTTTCTCAACCTTAATTTATTAAAATCATTATAAACTCTATATTAAAATATAATTTAAAGAAATACTTAACCATATTACATTTTAATAAAATCAAACTTTGTTATTAAACTTATTTTATATTAAACAAATTTATAGATGGCTCAAAATCAAGAATTTTAACTATATATAAAATAACATTTATATAATATCTAAAATCAATATATTATAAAACCATATATTTCTTTCCAAAACCATAGAAATCATTTCAAATTTTTTTTTTATATAAGCCACGGTGTTTGTATATAATTTTCTATCCTATGGTTAAGTGATACGGGTATTTATCATTTCAATCCGCAATTTAAATATATATACGGGTATAAATCATTTCAACCCGCAATCCCAAATTCAATTCAATGAAATTCATTGGGTCTATCATTTCAACCCATAACGATTTTCTCCTATTCTAAAGTCCGTTCGGCTATGTATCATTTCAACCCATAGTGAATTCTATACTAACAGAGAACTTGTAGAGTGATAACAGATATGATAATAATATAACACGCATATATCATCAATATAAATAACAGATAAAGATGTAAGATGTCACAAGTGAACAGATAGCATATAATAGCATATAAATAGCAATGTAAATAACTTAGAACAGCATATCTCAATTGTCGTTTCAATTGAAATCAAATTTAATAAACATAAGAACGTTAATCATGAGTGATTGCTCCCCTTTCGAGGCTAGAGAAAACAGAAGATGACATAGATGCGCACACTGATACGGACGCTGAAATTGAATTACGAATCCAAGCACGAATTCCATAGCAAACCAAGATTGGACACGAAATCGACAAAGTTGATAGATATATGGAAATGAATCAGAACCATCCTGATTTTACTAATGTATATATTATAAATTTCCTCTAAAATCAATCCTTAAACACATTTAAAATAAGATATATATATATATATATATATATATAAAATCAAAATTTAGCTTTAACACAATTAAAACAAAATCTGTATACAAAATTTCAAGCCAATATTAAATTTGGACACACATAAAGTATATATATTAACCTTTTAAAGTTCCATCTATATATATAAGTAAGGTTGAGCAAAATATACTATATTATATACATATAAAAGCTGAAAACACTATATACTTAAACAATTTTATATTAAGGTATGCATGTATATTTAATATGAAACAACCAGTTTATAAACTATATAATTGGTTTAGGTGAGCAAATATATAGCATATACTGAAAAATCTTGAAGCACGGTACATATATATATATATATATATATATATATATATACTATACGTACGATTACATGTGTGAGTTTTAAACGTATAACAAACAATATATATAACATAGGCTGGCTGTAAACAACCATGACATAAGCAGTTAACATTTATAACTACACAATATATGTAACTAATATATATTTTATAAAACTAATCTTTTAACAAACAATATATACAACATAGGCTAGCTATAAACAACCATGCCATAAGAAGTTAACATTTATAACTACACAATGTATGTAACTAATATATATTTTATAAAACTAATATTTTAACAAACAATATATACAACATATGCTAGCTGTAAACAACATATATAACAAATTATTTTATAAAACTACACAATATATATATACACACACACACACACACGCACGCACACACGAAATCGAAACCACCATACAACCTTTATAGCTAGTATATTGAAACAAATACATATAAAATCCATATAAAATTTATAACACCCACCCACACATATATATTTAAATCAAAGTCTCAACACATTTTATATAAGCAACATATACAACACACATATATAATTAATATATAACCCACGCAAGTATTCACAACAAAATGAGAATTGACAGTGCTTGGTTTTTATATAAATATAAATATACATCAGGTATAAAAATGGATAGTGTATAGCAATATAAAATGGCGAACATATGAACACCATATACTATAAATACACCTATATAGTCATGCTTTCCACAACACTGCAAGGGAAGAAGGTGGCAAAAACATGGCTACACGATGATGTGAAGCTCGGTGGCCGAAGCAGTTATGTCCGCATGCGGTTCTGGTGAGTGCTGGCCGAGGTTAATGGCTGGTGGAGGCCGATGTGAGGTGGCCCATGGCAGGCGAACTCATCGGAGATTGAACAACAGCCTAGGGTGGTGGTAGAAAAAAGAAAGAGATCGGAAGGGCTAAGGACGTCGGCCCAAAGCCGTGCATTCTGGTGATGGGCTAGCATGAGTGACAAAGATGAAAAGAATGGAAAGAAATGACGGATTATTCAGAATGAAATAGCAGTAGAGGAAGATGTATCATTTCATTTTATATTGTATTGCCTTTCAAATTAAAAAAATTGAATAAACGAACATAGTAAAGGAAATGAACCGACAAAAAAAAATTTCATAGGGAAAAGCAAAAGCCAAAAGTTACCATTGAGAATAGAAAAGGACAACTGGTTGAAAGGTGGCGGAAAACCAAAAGGTACAAAATGGGTACCGATACGAAATCGGTTTCGTGGATTCCGCTATGTACCGGATTTCAAAACACAGAATTGATTATATTATAGAGATCAGAACGATGAGATGGTCAAAACGGTATACACATATCAGTAGTGCGATCATCCGATAAAAATCGAAAACCGGTACCAAAAATGCTGCTATTTCGCCGATAATAAGATAGACGGAGCAATAGCAGTCCAAATTTGAAGAAACGAAATATACCATCTCACTCAGAAGATGATTTATAAATTTTCTATATAAAATATTCAAGTTTGGAAAATATTTATTATCATCAAATTTAACTGATTTAAATTGAAACAGAATTACACAAAGAATAAACTTCCATATTATCTAATGAAACTTTACCATTTGAAATGTTTAATTAGACGTATTTCAAATATTAAATTTTTATTTAAAAAATCAATTATTTAAAATTTCATAAAATTTCAGTTAAATATAATATCAAAACCAATAAAATTTTACGGGTCGTCATAATATGATTTCAGAGTGAATATGATTTCGAAGGTATTATGAATTTGAGAAGATGATATTTTGATACAAATTGCGAATTGACTTTTGAAATATAAAAGAACCATCCAGTGTGTAATAAGTGATTGGATGTCAAAGAGACCGGGATCGGATGTTGTCACACTCTCTGCTAATGCCGAAAAACACTTTGACAACTGTGTATGCTGTGGAGATTCGAGAATGAAGTAGGACGGTGGCGAAGATCCTAAAGGTGCATTTACGTGGACTCGACTCCCCTGAGTTTGCTTAAGTTGGCTAAAACAGGAGTAATCAACGGGCCAAGTGAGGTCATTCCTCCGATTGGGCACACTCCATCGATACTATATTTTGACTTTTGATTTATTTGGTGGCCACCCTTTGATTTTTACTCGGGTGTGTGTTTCAAGTTGGGTGGCAGTTGCGGCCATGCGTTACCAATAGTCCGAAAGTGTAATTGGTGTATCTACCCTGGCATTGCCTAGTTCTGCTTGTCACCTACCCTAGCGCGCCTTCTACGTGTTTGTTTTATGTCGTACCTATGGAGTATCCTATGGCGGCTCCATTTTCCGGTGAGTTATGGTATTGTATAGACTATTGACATTACAAAATGTTTACGGTGGAAAACATAAAGCCGTAACGCTATTTTAATACTTTTACTTCATTGTAGACGTATAATAATACCGTATTGTACTACATAGTAGATAGTTTAACAGATCCTTAGGAGGTGTTAATTCCGAGCATCTCTTAAGTTACTTCACTCATGTTAGACACAGGATAGGAGATGTCAAACCCCGTAAACATCTCTGACGCCGTTCCACTCATATTTATTTACTATTGATTTAACATACATAAAATCTTTAGTTCTTACTCGAGGGTTTTGTATTTTCAATTCGCTCGGGTCAGCTTGAGCATTTTAGGATTTGAAGACCTTATTTCTGAAGGATGAAGACGAAGATTTTGTTATTATTATTTACTATATTATTCCACTGCATCACACTGTTCCGCTGCATTGTTATTTATTTATTTATGATATGTGTAATTCTGATTTTGTATTGTATAAGTATAATCAAATGTTTTTTTGTAACAGCTTCATGAACTGTTATTTGATTATTATATTTTTTTTATTCTGTTGCGAGATTTTGTATTTTTTTTGTTTCTCCTTTTCTTATTTACCCCAATAACAATCCGCTCTTCTGTATGGTTTGAGTCGGCACATGTGTCTGCTTAAAATGTCCAACAAAAGCGGCCTGTTACAATTGGTATCAGAGCCAGGTTTAGCGAAACCTTAGCTTTGTGGGGTCTGACACTTTATTAATAGGATAGTAATACCCTATGACGAGTCACTGAGTGTATGTATATGAGATAGTGTATTTGTTGTATTATAAAAGGTTTTTATATTGTGTTAATTTGTTCTGTTTTATATTTATAAATTCTGGTTGGTGTACAGGACGCTATGACATTGATAGGGATTTCTAAACACATAATAGGATAGATCGACACAATATTGTTTTAGAATATAGGTAAATGAAATAATTTTGTCTATTATATATTTTGTATGTAAAATAATAAATTTTATAAAGGATATATTTGGCTGTTACATATTTGTTTGTTAGGTACTGAAATTTATAAATATTGATTGAAAATAAAGATGTGTAAATAAAATAAATATAAATTAGAGATTTTAGAATTTAAGTTCCAGGATTTTGAAAAACATTCTTTCGAATGATTTTGGAATATAATAATAATAATATTAGAAGTATTTTCTGATATAAATATTTCAATATTATCTGAAAGAATTTTTTTAAAGAAATTTGGAAAGAACTAAGTTCTTTACTCCCCTCCCTGTCACTGGAAAAAAATTTCGGTGATGAGTGCTAGCAACATTGACATTCATTTTCGAGTTTCTAAGTGGGAAGGCCAATGTAGTAGTTTTACTGTAGATTTATTTTGATAAACAAATATAAATTTTCAATTGTTTTAAATATAATTGGATAGATAAGTTGTAAGTATATACATTTATCTATTATTTTTAAAATGATTTGAAATGGAATTCAGTATTTAGTTCTTAAGTTTCTGTCAATTAATAATTTCAATTATTGTAATGAAATGGAATATAACTAATTAATAATTGGAACATCTAAATGAAATAAGAGATTAAATGCTATGTTATAAATAAAATTACTAGAAAGTTGAAATTTGTAACCTATGAAACAAAGGATATGATTATTGAACATTAAATTAACTAAAGAAATGAGTCAAACTTGTATAACTTTCAATTTGGCATTCTTAAAGCATATATATATATATATAACTGTTAACCCGCCTTTTTACCAGGCCGTGGACAGGCGGGTTTAACTTAATCGACGCACGTTCATCGAGGCTGGTGTATGATAGATTCAGTCAACTGGATGGATGGATGACGCAATGTGCTTGGGAGATGGAAATATGATTGGATAAATATGAATCAACTATAATTTGGGTCTAGGAAACATGGTTCGGCATTAAAGATGGTTCGGCATTAAACATGGTTCGACATGGTGGAGGTTTGGCATACCTCACCTCGCTCGGCATTGCATCTCGCACCATCCATACCTCGGTAGATCCATACCTCCATACCTCGGTAGATCCATACCTCGGTAGATCCATACCTCCGTACCTCGGTAGATCCATACCTCCATACCTCGGTAGATCCATACCTCGGTAGATCCATACCTCCGTACCTCGGTAGATCCATACCTCCGTACCTCGGTAGCTCCATGTCTCGACACCTCGGTAGCTCCATACCTCGACACCTCGATACCTCGGTACCCTTGATGAGCCCAAACTACTCAGGAGGGCCAACAACCTGGTTTTGCCTATAAATACAGCATGTGGGTCTCCAGATGGGGGATCTTCTGCCTCTTCTCTTCTGTTCTCTGACTTTTTTCCTAATACTAAGGCTAGTCTCCCACTTTGTAACTGTAACTGATTCTTACATCAATAAATGGAAAACTTCTGGAGTGGACGTAGGCCAGAGTTAGTCGGACCACTATAAAATCTGTTGTTCTTTACCGCTTTCATTTTAATTTTGATGGTTCTTCATATTATTACTCTCTACATACATCCCATCTGTGAGATGTGATTGGGATTTGGTGCTTTCATCTGGATTTGGGTGTTAGTGACCAATTTTGGCGCTAACATTTTGGTGCTTTCACTGAGAATTGAACTCAGTGATTTTGGAGCTAGGAACTTGGACTCTAGAAAGCAATTGCTAGGCCATCAACACGAAAGCAAGTGACAGAAATGAGCAATCAAGAGGGAAGTCAAGAGGCTTCCTCTGGAGCTGGAGCAGGTCAAGTATCCATCTACATCACTAGAGAGGAAATGGAAGTAGTGATGAAAAGACAAGAGGGGATGATGCGGGCTCTTCTCAAACAATTTACGCAAGCAGGAAATGCGGGGGCTCAGATCCATGGAGCCAGATCAGAAGCGCGCAACCACCAAGCATAGGGAATGGTTCAGCAGTGGGGTAACCCCCAATCAATAGACAACTAACAATCCGGATGGACCTGGACTTGGGGGCACACCATTAGATAATGCTGAACCAGCTCATGGAGGGGTTCCAGCTAACATTTTGGTGGGAACCCTTCGAATGTGAGAGGGCATCAGGAAAACACTGCCTCTTCCACGATTTGGACGGGCATGATACCAACAGCTGCATGCACTTAAAGGACATAAATGAGGAGCATGTAAGGAATGGACAGTTGCAAAAATACGTCGAAGCTCGAAATGCAGCGGTAGGGCAGGAGCAACCACCGTCTGCCTCACACAGTGATGGTTCGAGGCACAGGAATGATGGTCGATTGGTTATCAATTGATTGGGATATTATGAAATAAGTAGCAAACTACGGGCAAACGGCCAAGTCACTTACTCATGTATGGGACGGAGATAGCCCCTAGGCATGCTCTGAGATGATGATAAACCGCGATGCTCTAATTTGTGAAATTTGCTTTCTCTTTTTTGGCTTGGACATTTGCTTTTTTCTAATTTGTTTTGAACTTTCGGTTTTGTTTGTTTCTTGGTTTGGACTTATACTTGGATAATTTTTTTCTGGTTTGGATTTTCGATATGGATTTTTTGTTTTCTGCTGGATTTTGGATTGGCTTTCGTTTGGATTTTTTATCTGGTTTTTGATAAATGGTCGTCAGGTATGGATTATACCTGGAGAGGGGTAGGTCGCTTTGTCCAAGCACGGCAAATCGACTTATTCAGGTCGTCGAGCATGGACTATGCTCGACAAGGGTCCGTAGAGACCGGGATTCGGCCTAGGACTTAGGCCCCATATTATCGGTTACTATTTCAGGTCGTCGAGTATGGACTATGCTCGGCAAGGGTCCGAAGAGACCAGGATTCGGCCTAGGACTTAGGCCCCATATTATCGGTTACTATTTCAGGTCGTCGAGTATGGACAATGCTCGACAAGGGTCTGGAGCAGCCAGGATTCGGCTTAGGACGTAAGCCATGCATTACTCAACATTCAGGAACACTAGGGAACGGTCGTCAGGTGTGGATTATGCTTGACAAGAACCCGGGATATGAATATCGGCCATGAACGACAGAGGATTTGGATATTGACCCGGAGAGGTCCTAAAGTCGGTTATTGGTTATTGGATATGGATGAAACATGGACTTTGGATATCGGATTCGGGGCTATTCAAAACACACCTTCTAACAGCAAGGTATGTTTTGGGGGGAAAATTTTAACCCGCCTTTTTACTAGGCCGTGGACAGGCGGGTTTAACTTAATCGACTGCACGTTCATCGAGGCTGGTGTACGATGGATTCAGTCGACTGGATAGATGGATGATGCAATGTGCTTGGAAGATGGAAATATGATTGGATAAAGATGAATCAACTATAATTTGGGTCTAGGAAACATGGTTCGGCATTAAACATGGTTTGGCATTAAACATGGTTCGGCATGGTGGAGGTTCGGCATATCTCACCTCGCTCGGCATTGCACCTCGCACCATCCATACCTCGGTAGATCCATACCTCGGTAGATCCATACCTCCATACCTCGGTAGATCCATCGGTAGATCCATACCTCCATACC
The DNA here is from genome assembly GCA_030765085.1 of Allium cepa. NCBI lineage: Eukaryota > Viridiplantae > Streptophyta > Magnoliopsida > Asparagales > Amaryllidaceae > Allium > Allium cepa. The sequence goes on along the minus strand of CM060930.1, from coordinate 51,049,129 downwards.
TCGGTAGATCCATACCTCCATACCTCAGTAGATCCATACCTCGGTAGATCCATACCTCCGTACCTCGGTAGATCCATACCTCCGTACCTCGGTAGCTCCATACCTTGAAACCTCGATACCTCGGTACCCTTGATGGGTCCAAACTACTCAAGAGGCTCAACAACCTGGTTTTGCCTATAAATACAGCATGTGGGTCTCCAGATGGGGGATCTTCTGCCTCTTCTCTTCTGTTCTCTGACTTTTTTCCTAAGACTAAGGCTATTCTCCCACTTTGTAACTGTAACTGATTCTTACATCAATAAAAAGAAAACTTATGGAGTGGACGTAGGCCGGAGTTAGCCGAACCACTATAAAATCTGTTGTTCTTTACCGCTTGAATTTTAATTTTGATTGTTCTTCATATTATTACTCTCTACATACATCATATCTGTGAGCTGTGATCGGGATTTGGTGCTTTCATCTGGATTTGGGTGTTAGTGACCAATTTTGGTTCTAACAATAACTTACCAAATATTAAAAGTTGTAATGTTTAATAAGAAAATGTAATAGGATAGTATACAAGTAATACTTAAAGTAATGAAAGTACTCGATGAAATTCTTTAATAAATCAGAATTTGATGTTGTAGTTGTTATAAACTTAAGTTATAATTGAAATGTTACTATAATATAAGGTAGTAGAAAGTAGGTATTGTAAGTAAGCAATTAGGTATTGTAAGTAAGAAATTGTAGACTTAGGTAAACTAATTGATATGCTAAGTAATTGAATTGAACATGAATACTATAAATAAATGATTGTAACGCAATAAAAAGAAATTGGCATTATATGGATAAATGAAAATGAATTTGTATGTAATGACTAGAAATAAATAAAAATATATATTGAATGAATGAATGTGAGTTTATTTACAAAGAAACCTATGTAGTACTTTAAGAATTTATTTACATATGATTAAGTAATTATACATGAGTAAAATATGTAATGAAGTAAATGACAGTTAGTGAATGAAATAGTCATTGTATGAATGAAGCTAAAGTAAGGTAAATGATATGAAATGAAATTTATAAGAATAAACTTAAATAATATTAGAATCGGTTGTTTGTTGGGTTTACGGTTGCTTGGGCAAGGATACTATATAATTGTTTGGATGTATGAATAATCGATCGAGTTTTATCTAAGACTGTTGAGTAGACGGTATACTTAGTAGTTTATTTGTCATTCTATACAATTAAAAGTTTTGAACCCGAACAAACCATTTGTCTTGTTTTCTATCGATGGATGTGTTATCCCGCTTTTTGGCAAAGCCGCGATACCAAAAGATCGATCAGAAACGGACAACAGTTCGTCCCAGAGATCGGTCATGCTTCGTCTCGCTATGGATATCACTGAATTTTGTCCAAGTCCAGATTGAGCTACAATCGATAGGACACGACAAGAAAGACCATAGGAGTCAACATCTCAAGTTTCAAGTAAATCCGAGTTCATACGCTCGAGTTATGATCGGTTCAATTTGATGGGGAAAGCTTGGTTTCGAAGCCATCGTAAACCAACGTTTCGAAACCATCACGTTCGAATCCATAAGCTTCGAATCCACCGAACCACCTCGGATTCGTCTACGTCACCTTCGAATCCATCGTGTTCGAACCCATCGTGTTCGAACCGATGGGCCTCGTGTCCACGGAGAAGTGACATAGTTCGTATCCATCACAAAAGCCATGCTTCGAATCCACCACAAAGCCCAGTTCGACTCCAAACAAGAATCATTGCTCGAACCAAAACATGGAACCTCGTTCGAACCCATCCATGATTCCAAGTTCGAACCCATCCTGTGTAGCCTCATTCGAATCCACTGGGTCAACCAACCATGATGACGTGTCTTCCTTCGATTCGAATTCGCCGAGATCCATGGAGTCGAAGCGGTCAACTCGGAGTGGAGACCGGGTTAGTTCGAAGTTTGCGCTCCACGTCGCCATGAAGTCACGTGCCATGATGGGTTCGAAACCATCGGTTCGAAAGCATGGTTTCGAACCAAACAGCCATGCAATGAACCCCATTTCGAATCCATCATATCTCCCAATCTACTGATCCAAATGCCATGAAATTTTCACAGAAGCTTGCGTACATGTTGGAGAATGTCCACGCCAAATTTCACCTCGATTGGACGAATTCTTGATCGGTTCGAATGGAGTTCGAACCGATGCCAAAGTGGGCCCAAACTTCCCGAGACCGTGCGTGTGGGCCCCTCATGTGCCAGAAGTGGTCTTCCGAGTTTTCAGCGAAATATCAGCAGCCTACGCCTATAAATAGAGCCCCAGGGCCAACAGAAAAGGGATCTTCTGACTCTGAAGCGCCCAGACTCTGCCGGATCGAGATCTCCATCATCCTACATCATAATTTTACTGTTGATTCTGAGTTTACAGTTGTAATTTGCTGTTGATTGCGGCAACAACTTGTAATCATTGAAAGAAAAGCAATAAAATATCAAAACACTTCACAGTGGACGTAGGCAACACGCCAAACCACTATAAATCGATTGTCTACGCATTTTCTTTACTGTTGATTGGAGTTTTTGTTAGATAATATCTGTTTTGAATTTACATTCTTGACTATTATCTCTTCAACGACTCCCGAAGAGTGTTGTGCCCAATTTTAACACAAACACTTTGGTGCTTTCACTGAGAGAACCCAGATTTTCTCCTGCTCGTTGGATCTGTCATCGATACCGGATTGAATAAATCTAAGAGAGAGAGATCCAGATCGTTGAATCCAACTTCCTTCCCTTCTATTCAGATTTGCATAAAGTCTAGGAAAGGAACTCAACTCTAAAAATGGTTAGCACAAGAACCACCTTAAACGCCGTCAATCAAGAAGAACAGGATAGACAGAATCCTGCCCCTCTGCCTCCATCTAATCAAGATGCCGCTGGGCACTCAGAGCCGTCGGGTCCAGTTACCCGACAAGAGTGGCAGCTGTTACTCCAAGAGCTGACCGAGAGTCGGCGACAACTAGAAGAACAGCTACGCGCTAACACTGAGCTAATCAACAAGCTGGATCGTCAGAAACGAAAGAGATCCACAAGAGATCATGCTTCTCACTCTTCCAGCGAAAGTTCTTCATCTTCTGATTATCATAACCGGCCTCCACGACCCCGGTTAGATGGGAGTCGTATGCCACCCGCTGGAAACCAACCGACATTGACCGATGGACAAATAAGAGCTGGTCCGTCAGCCAGCTTCCAAACTGGACCCTCCTCCCGAGGAGGTGCCGTTCTTCACCACACCGCAGAATACCGCGCCACTAGCGGTGCGGCTGAACCGGGGGTCGATGCTCAAGATCAGTCGGACCTGGACCGCCATCATAGCGGGCGTACTCCTGAACTGTACGTCCCCGAGGACTACGAGCCAAGAAGGCAAGACTTCGACCGCCGACGATATCCGGTTCAAGCCCGAAGTATGGAACGCGATTACACTCCGGCGCAAATGTCGGATCTTTCAGCTATGATACGTCAGATGATCCGTGAGAGTCAAGGATTCACAAACAACGATTGGGGAGTTTCCCGAAGTCACACTCCCTTTACGGACGATATTCTTAATGCTGAACCCCCGCGGCGATTCCGAATGCCCTCTCTGCCCATGTACGAGGGAAACTCCGACCCCAACCAACATATTCTGAAATATGAATAGTCGATGACTGCTGCCAAAGCCGACGATGCAGTGAAGTGTCGTAGTTTCCCCATATCCTTGGAGGGCATCGCTACCATGTGGTTCACCCGACTACCACCTTGATCCATCTCTTCCTTCGATCAGTTAGCTACAAAATTCGTTGAGCAATTCCGCATGCACGTCGCAAGGCCGAAGGATGTCAACACTCTATCTAGCGTCACACAAGCTCCCGGAGAGACACTCAGACACTACTTAGAAAGATTCCATACTACATGCGCGGAGATTAGTAATCCAAACGATAACTCCATCCTTATGGCGCTGACTAAGGGGATCGACCCCGATTCCGAATTTGGCAATTGGCTAGCTGGGAAACCACCTGTGTCATTGGACCGCTTCCATGCCAAAGCAGCTCAATTCCTGAGACGGGAAGACGCGAAACAGTCTAGGAAGCAAACTGACGTAGAGCCAAATGCAGAAGGGGTCCAAAGCAATGTTGCAATAAAGCGGTCCGGTGAGAGCTCCGTAAAAGTTCAGTTGAACATTAAAAATAAACAAGCTCGGCGAAGAGAGAACGTGAATCAACTTAAAAAACAAGATTGAAATCGTGGCCCGCAACGCAAAAATCCGATATTCGACAGTTACACTCCTTTGAATACTTCACTGGAGGACTTGTATTTGCGGACCCGTAATACGATTCAATATGAAAAACCTGCTCCAAGACCGTCGTCAGAAAGACAAATCCAGACGGGAAAATTTTGCAGGTTCCATGAAGGCTACGGGCACAATACGAACGAGTGTCGTCACTTACAGGATCTTGTTGAAAAACTGGTTAGAGAAAGGAAGCTGGAACAGTTTGTGCGGACACCGCAGCCCAAAGAAGCGGGCCCATCAAATCCAAACAATGAACCCAATCGACCGAGACAGGAGGACTCGACTTGTCCTCGCGGGAGATTGGTGATAAACGCCATCAGTGGCGGACCTACTTACTCAGGCGCCTGAAACGACGAAGATACTCGTCACTGTCACACATGACAGGCTCCTTCAATCTATGAATAATATGCAGTGTCCTCTATATTCTAAAATATTGAATTTGTAATAAGGCACTGACTTTGCCATATTTTCTTATTTCAGCAAATAAAGTGCTATCTCTTCAAGCTAAAGCTGTGATTCACCAAATACAACGTTCAACAATCACGACACACGAAGAGCTAAGTTCCATCAAACAATGGAATTTATTCAAATAGCGAGTGACTGCGTTACAACTGGCCACTCACTAAGTGAAACCCCAGCTCGGGGGCAAGCCAACACATCGAAGGCTGAACTGGACCAACACACGACAGTCCATTCAACAATTCGTTCCCAGAGCGCGAACGGACTCCAACTTCCCAGAGCATGAATTGGAGTATAAACATTCAACAATTCCTTCCCAGAGTGCGAACAGACTCCAACTTCCCAGAGCGCGAATTGGAGTATAAACCTTCAACAATTCGTTCCCAAAGTGCGAACGGACTCCAACTTCCCAGAGCGCGAATTGGAGTATAAACATTAAACAATTCGTTCCCAGAGCGCGAGCGGACTCCAACTTCCCAGAGCGCGAATTGGAGTATAAACATTCAATAATTCGTTCCCAGAGTACGAACGGACTCCAACTTCCCGAAGCATGAATTGGAGTATAAGCATAAGTTACAGGTTCCCGGAGCGCGAACCGGAGCATCCGTGCTAACTCCAGATTCCCGAAGCGCGGGTTGAAGTACAAACATCAATTCCAGGTTCCTGAAGTGCAAACCCAAACATACATGTTTTATCCAAGTTCCCGGCGTGTGAATTGGAGCATGAACGCCAAGTTAAAGTTCCCGTAGTGCGAACTGAAATGTTAATTCTAACTCCGAGTTCGTAGAGTGCGAGTTGGAATGTGAACATCATTTCCAAGTTCCCGGAGCGCGAACCGTGTTACAAGCATCGATAACTCTCGAGTTCCCGGAGTGCGAACCAGATTATCGACCTCAAGTTATCTTAAGTCCCCAGAATGTGGAAATGTGTTCAAAGCTTGCAATAAACGCACTCAACCACCAAAACGCAAGTGTTATTCCCCGAGACTAGGGGGCAAAAAAAAAAGCTAAGTGTTAATCGCTAACCAAAGTGATACAATGTCCCAAGTTCGGTTATTCATCGATCACCACTTGCGACCAAGATTCTCAGACTTGACGAATAAAAATGAACTCCACTTAATGGTAAAAACACCACAAGTGCACCGGACCGAGAACAAGACACTGCAAGCACTTAAGCACAAATAGAACAAGAGTTGAAACAAAGAAACTAAACTTTATTTCAACTAACTTAAAACAAGGACTTACGCGCAAATAAGTTCTTCCAAAAAAGAATGCCTACTAGCAGGGGCCGAACCTGCATCTATACACGACCTACTGACAAAAAACGAAGATAAGTACCAATCTACCAAAACATCTACTTGAGAAGCCGATTTATTTCTTCTTTTTCGTCCTACTTACTAGTGGTACATCATCAAGATCACTAGGGACAGAAATTCTTCGTTTTGAATGTCTCCTCTCCAGCGGTGGCTCTTCGGCTGGAGGCATGATGTCAATATCCTCCTCGGAGCTTGAGTCTGCATGGAGGCTTCCCGCCGGAGGAGTAGGGGGGACTGGATCTGTGACGGATGACGGGATAGTGCCACCTGATGACACTACCCTAGCTGGTGCTGGACTCTGCGCCGCCGTACTACCGCTAACATTACCACTATGCCCCGCAGCCTCTATTTCGGCGTTGATTTCGGCCAAAATTTCCTCATCACGAGTCGCATGGGCTTGGCTGGGGGCATCCACGGTCGGCATCGAAGAACTTGAGGTCGGCGGGAGGCTACTAACGATGATAAATGGCAAGTCAGAGAAAGAACCACCCTGCTCACCGAGCAGCTCGCTCACCATTTGTTCGTCAACAGATAAAGATCTCCCCTGCGCCGCCTCAGTTGATACCGCAGTTACAACATTAGTCTCGGTGGCGATGGCCTTATCTCCTTTACCTGATTCTTGAGCCGCGACAGTCGGCGCAACTCCAGTCACTAGGCAAAAAATAAGAAGTTATTAGTAACTGGTACAAAAAAAACACTCTATTTAGAAAACGCTTGAGATAACTTCAGAATACCTTCCCCAGTTTGGCTCGCAGACGGCTGAACGGCCTCGAAAGTATGCTCATGAATAGGAGATAAGCGCGGCTGTTCCGGGTCGTAAGCAGGAACAGGTTGCAAACCGACCGCAGATACAGGCACTGACGAAGATGGTGTGGCGACTTTAGTGACAACAGAATGGTGCTCAACACCTGATCCCTCTCCGACTTCCAGGAAACGACCACCGATCATCTCCTTCTCATGAGCAATGATAGCGTCATGAAGGACCTTCTTCTCATCGTCTGTGAGCAGCCGGTTTTCAAGTTCGAAGTGATCGACCGCTTCACCTGGATGCGCTTCCTCTTCCTCCTCAACCAATCGGTCCCAAGCGTTACGAAGGTGAACCGGATAATCTTGAAGCCAGGCCAAGTTTCTGTGTTTTAACACATTGGCGTTGTAAGTTATGAGCAAATCTTCGATATCGGCCTCCAGCCTGGCCTCTGCCTGTTGAAACTTCTCCTCCAGCTCTGCTTCGATCGCTTGAACTTTGGCCACGATCACATCTCTTTCAGTGCGAAGCACTACGGCTTGCTCGCAGGCTTCTTGCGCCGCGTTAAGAGCGTCATCTCTATCTTTAATAATTTCGGCAAACTTAGCCTTGAGCTCATTAAGTTCTTTTAATGCCGCATCCCGCTCAGCAGTGACGACGGTGTTCCGGTGGCCCATGTCTTCCACCGTAACATAGTGCTCCTTTTTCATTCTATCCATGGCTGCTTGAGCTTCATCGGCCTTTGTAAGGGCCTCCATCTCTGATTTTCGAGACGATTCAGCCTCGGTATTCAGCACTTGTATGATGCGATCTTTTTGGGCCAGCTCGGTTTGAAGCTTTTCAATGGTAGCCGCTCGTTCGAAGGCCAACGCCGATGCCTTATCGGCCGCCCTATACCACGCCTTGTATTGGGTGTAAAAGTCATGCACATAGTCGAGCGCCAACCGCTCGGCCTCCGGCGGGATTCTTTTCAAGTTCGGGGGAAAGACGTAGTTATCGAAGCAAATATTCGGGAACTCCCTCTTTAATTGCGCAAGTCTAATTGCCCCTTCCCCCGAGATTTCAATAGGAGGTTGCTCTGCGACTATCGGGGTCATCGCCTCAGATCGGGAAGATTGAGAAACCGACGTATATCGAGAAGACTCGGAAGGATGAGGGACATGAGCAGGAGGTTGTACGGGATCTCTGGAAGGAGGAGGGGTACGCGATCGCGATCGACGCTTATAGCCTCTGTCCGTGTCATATCTCTCATGACTAGAATACACAGAGTGCCCATGGTCATAACCTCTATCCCATTCTCGTCTGCGCGAGTCGTAATGTGAAGGCTTGTGGGCATGTCGAAGACTCCCAAGCATTGAGCCTCGCTTAGACATAATATCTTCGAAGCAAGATAAAATAGAATTAATCACCTTTCAAAATAGGTAGTTTACAGTCAAAGGTTATGCAGTGTCGTGAAATGTGTATAAATATGCATTCCCCCGACCAACCCGAAGTGTCGACCTCGCTAGTAATAAGAGGCTCGTTCAATTCTAGAGTGCGATGGAATTCCTCCAACCCGGTATCATGTTGAAAAGACACATCGTCCGGGATTGGAAGATCGGCAAGCCCTTCAAAAAGATTTTCAGTTCTCGGAGGAGACATCTCCGAGATTCTAACTCCGGGAGCGGAACGGGCCGTGACAACCGATTTCCATCTCCCCTTCTTACTTGACTGGACCATGGCAGCCTTGCCTTTTCTCTGCTCCGCGACATCTGAAACTACGTCCGTAGGCCCGGTCAGCGGCTCATCATCAGTGTGGGTTCTTTCAGAGTCAGCTTCCTCAGCTGTATTAACTTTGGGCTTCTTGTGCTTGCCTCGATTTTTCGAGACGACCCTTAGTGCCACCTCAAAGCTTATGCTCTGCCCTTGTTCGATCAAACCACAGGCCCGGAGATTCCTATCCGTCAATAACACGTCGATATCCCTATCTCCACTCGGGACTTCTCGAAGCACTCGCACCATCTCCCTAAAGCGCTCACCGTCGGGGCGCTGGATCATCGCTGTACAGAAGAAAAATATATAAGTCACACTTCGACTGCAATCGCCTTAGTAATTGTTTGAAAACTCAGCTATACTCACGTCTAAATAACCATCGCCTGGCGAAGCCCGGAGGACATCTGATGTAGAACCATTCCGTCCTATAATAGCTTAACCTAGTCCAGGACCCGGTAACCACTTGACAATTTCGTACTGCCTCCATGAATGTAAAAGATGGGCAATCGTTTCGAGTTTTGAAGTTAAACAAGTATCTGATTTCAGTCGTGGCCGGTGGTCTATGAAGATATTCCTTAAAGACGATGAACAGGCTGTTCACCGAAGCGTACCCGTTCGGATGAAGTTGGGATGGTGCGATTCCCAAAAAAGATAACACTTCTCTTATATATTCATTGAACGGAGGGAGCGTCCCAGTCACGCACGCATGGCGATTGAATGCAGTATACCCCTCCGGCGGATTGTGTGGTCTGTCGTTTGGCCCCGGTAGTAACACGTCGTCTAGTGACAAACCGTGCCTCAGGCATATCCTCCCCAGCATATCTTCGGAAATATGAGATGGGACGGAATCTGATGGATTAGCAATGAATGACGCGTTGGGAAGTTCATCCGGCGCTGGGCCGATAATTTCAGGATCAATGTCTGGGACCTCTAACCTCGGAGGAACTATACTCTGAGTATCTTGTGGGGTTTCCTGCTGATGCGAACTCGAAGGCTCCATAACTGACTAACTCATGAGAAACCATCATTAGATGACAAGGGGCCCGTGAATTCCCCAGTGTATAGTGTATGAATGTGTGTTGTGCGGTGCTGTGCATTACTTGGATGAATATCGCAGAATTAAAGAAAACACGCAAATGACAAAGCTACAAAGCCCAGTTGTGATGACCGTCGTAGCTGACCGTCATCGCAAAACCCTTCTCATAAGGAAAATTGATTCAAATAGAAATTGTTATTGTTCCGTCAACGAGCTTCGAAAGGTGGTCAAGTATGCAGTTTAACATGTCCAAATACGCAGGAATGAAGCTCGTAGGAGTTATGCTTAGAAAATTTCAAATTCTGATATCCATCATATAGGGTTTGAAAGAACCCATTCGAACCCATGTCGACGTTACTTCGAATCGATGCAGAAAGGCCCACTCGATTCGATCAATGAAAGAGGATTTCGAATCCAACCTTGGTCAACTGGTTCGAACCGATAAGCAAACCCTCAACTTCACATCAATCACATTCGAATCGATGCACCCCGTATCGATGCGAAGTCGAGCACTTCGAACCGATGATTGATGGGTTCGAAACCATCGATTCGAACTCATCCATCAAAGATGGTTTATCGGTGCGAACTGCGTCACCCCACAAATTCATTCCAGAGAACAAGGCGAAACCAAGGGGAGGTGACGCCGCCATTGTCGATTCGAACTCGGGCTCACGTATCGATTCAAAGTCCCCTCAAACCAAATCTGGTTTTATCAATCGCTGAAGTGAGCAATCAATGAGGGAGAAATGGGTTCGCAATTACTTTTCCGTTTGGATTCAAGGCCAATTACCTAGTTCGAGTGATGGATTCGTGGAGTTAAGGTCTTGGATCTGAATTAATTCGAATACGAAAGCACGGCGCCTTCTTTACTGAAGTTCCAAAACGATGCAGTGCACACTAAAACAAGGCGAGAGTGAAAAAAAGTAAGAAGTAAAAATGGCGAACCCTTAGCTATTTATATGAAGCCTCAAAGGCAACCGAGACGATGCCCCTTCCAGGTAAACTTGACCGGTCGCAGCCAGTCAACCTGTGGGTCGGTTCGAAACCTCCTTTCGAAACCATCGGCCTAGGACCCTGCCGGTTCGAAGTTACCCCAACGTGTCATCGGTACAAAGCGCACAACAAGGCGACGAGCTGCATCGATGCGAAACGCACGATGGGTCCAACGATTCGAGAAGCTCTTGTACAAATCAACTACTTCGTATCCATTCCTTCATATCGGTTCGAATGTCCATTTCGAATCCATCATAGCACAAGCGTACCGCGTCCATAACAAACGCAGATTTCGAATCCATTGATGCTCTAAGTCATCGGTTCGAAATGTTATACTCGCACAATGCAAATTCAACTCCTTCAGCCTTCAATATCGGTTCAGGAGAGGATCGGTACGAAGGGACTTTTCAAAACAACCATCAAGCGTTGTCTCAACTCAAATTTCCAAGTCGGTTCAGGAGAGAATCGATATGAAATTCTATAGCAAACCGAACTGACAACGACTCGTGGACGCGCGACGTTAACAAGGTTCAAACTAACATATGTGCATATATGTTGCAACTAACAATCGATTTTAAACAATTACAGGGATCAAACACTCATCCCGTTACAAATGCAACAGTTAACGGTTAAGCACTATTATATAGCAATCAATCATGTCAGCGCAAGGTTACAACAATACAGCATATGAGTTTCAACAAAAAAGAGAGCAATGATTGTTCAGAGAAATTACAGCAGGTCAAAGCACGTCATGTTCCCACAAGACGTACTTTAGGGGGAAAAATGTTATCCCGCTTTTTGGCAAAGCCGCGATACCAAAAGATCGATCAGAAACGGAGAACAGTTCGTCCCAGAGACCGGTCATGCTTCGTCTCGCTATGGATATCACTGAATTTTGTCCAAGTCCAGATTGAGCTACAATCGATAAGACACGGCAAGAAAGACCATAGGAGTCAACATCTCTAGTTTCAAGTCAATCCGAGTTCATACGCTCGAGTTATGATCGGTTCAATTTGAAGGGGAAAGCTTAGGTTCGAAGTCATCGTAAACCAACGTTTCAAAACCATCACGTTCGAATCCATAAGCTTCGAATCCACCGAACCACCTCGGGTTCGTCTACGTCACCTTCGAATCCATCGTGTTCGAACCCATCGTGTTCGAACCGATGGGCCTCGTGTCCACGGAGAAGTGACATAGTTCGCATCCATCACAAAAGCCATGCTTCGAATCCACCACAAAGCCCAGTTCGACTCCAAACAAGAACCATTGCTCGAACCCAAACATGGAACCTCGTTCGAACCCATCCATGATGCCAAGTTCGAACCCATCCTGTGTAGCCTCATTCGAATCCACTGGGTCAACCAACCATGATGACGTGTCTTCCTTCGGTTCGAATTCACCGAGATCCATGGAGTCGAAGTGGTCAACTCGGAGTGGAGACCGGGTTGGTTCGAAGTTTGCGCTCCACGTCGCCACGAAGTCACGTGCCATGATGGGTTCGAAACCATCGGTTCGAAAGCATGGTTTCGAACCAAACAGCCATGCAATGAACCCCATTTCGAATCCATCATATCTCCCAATCTACTGATCCAAATGCCATGAAATTTTCACAGAAGCTTGCGTACATGTTGGAGAATGTCCATGCCAAATTTCACCTCGATTGGACGAATTCTTGATCGGTTCGAATGGAGTTCGAACCGATGCCAAAGTGGGCCCAAACTTCCCGAGACCGTGCGTGTGGGCCCCCTCACGTGCCAGAAGTGGTCTTCCGAGTTTTCAGCGAAATATCAGCAGCCTACGCCTATAAATAGAGCCCCAAGGCCAACAGAAAAGGGATCTTCTGACTCTGAAGCGCCCAGACTCTGCCGGATCGAGATCTTCATCATCCTACATCATAATTTTACTGTTGATTCTGAATTTACAGTTGTAATTTGCTGTTGATTGCGGCAACAACTTGTAATCATTGAAAGAAAAGCAATAAAATATCAAAACACTTCACAGTGGACGTAGGCAACACGCCGAACCACTATAAATCGATTGTCTACGCATTTTCTTTACTGTTGATTGGAGTTTTTGTTAGATAATATCTGTTTTGAATTTACATTCTTGACTATTATCTCTTCAACGACTCCCGAAGAGTGTTGTGCCCATTTTTAACACAAACAGGATGATTGATAATATTGATTTCATATGATGATTTTATGTTGTGTTTGCAAGTGATTATTGTTTTATATTGATTGGACTGTTAGTGGTTGAAACAACTTTAAGTATTTCATTTTGTATAATTATTAACACCTTTTAGATTATACAAGTGAAATATAGGGTTATGGAAGCAATAGCTAAAGCTTTTGGTTCCATAAAGTAAGCGTTAATTGCTCGACAAATAGGTACGTTCTCCGAGTACGGTTTCCTAGCGATATTATATTGTTTTTCCCATGTTGGTAAATATTATTTTGAAATATATGATAAATATTGTTTTATTTATATTATAATTTCTCCCGAACCTCTTCGTACAAAGGAGACTTTGCCGAAATTTTTCGTAAACTTTAGACTTAGAAAATTTTGGAAAATGTTTTCTAAATTTTATCAGTTGAGTATAAAGGAATTTAATGGTTATAAATTGGTATATTTTATTTAAATTATTTAATTTTGTAAATTTAAATATTTATAAATGTAATATTTTGAATATGATTTATTGACCATTTAATTCCTTCTTTTCCCCCCTTTTTCATTTTCGGGGACGAAAAGTTTTGTGTGGGGGAGAATGTAACGACCCATAAATTTTCAATAATTAAATTTGTTAATTTAATAAGATTTTGGTAATTTCGTATTGAAGGAAATAAAAAGAAGCGTATTGTTAATGGAAATAATAACTAGAATGAATTGGAATGGTATAAATGTAAGTTAATTGTTAATAACTTGTATTTAATTCCAGTAAATGAAATAATGTAAATATTATACTTGGTTATAAATGAAATGTAAGAAAACAAAGGTAAATATTTAGTTTGCTAATGAAACAATAATATAGTTAAGGTAATTGAATAAGATCAGTATTATGTAAGGAATTATAATGTTTGTGTTGATTTATATTTGGATATAAAAGGTAATTAACAATTTAAAGTTGACTTATTAATAAAATAATGTATAATGGTTGGAAATGGAATAAATGTAGCATAGTGAGAGTTGCTATAATGATGGTTTGTAAAGAATAAACATACAAATGTTATAAAAATGTATAATGGTGACTATTGGTGTTGTTACCAATTTAACTAACCAATTACAAATAAAGGTCTACAAAATGTTACATTAATATGGAATAAGACCATAAATGTAGTGTGAACGTAATCAAATAAATAGAAATGTAAATTTTATTAAATAGTAATAATTGACTTAACCAAAGAATGAAATCGAGATAAATTAATTAATTGAGACTTTAGTTTTATTAATCTGTGAAATGGACCAAAACTTAATAATTTGGAAATATGATAGTTAATAAAAATTTAAGATGTAAATAGGGGTATATTAATGTAATGGAATGTAAAACTAATGTAACTTTGTTTATAAAATAATAATTGATTTAAATAAAAAGGTTGAAATTGAATCAATGCAATGTATTGGAATTAATTATAAATAATTGGATTTAATTATAATTGAAGTTAAACACTATAATTGGTAAATTTATTAACTTTAAATTGATATCTAAATTGTTAAATTATTGTATTTGTTTAAGAAGTCAAAAATGATAAAATGGGTCTATTGTAGAATTGAAATCGGAAATTTGATTCAATTAATTTAATATTAATTTATTTAAATTAACCTGAAAATAGCCATTTTGGCCACTGACTCGGATTTCGATGAAACTAGTTTCATCGGATCCATAATAATGAATTATTATAGGATTTAAGGTTTCGTAGCGATCGGACTTGTCGTTTTGTCGAACGAACTCGAACGCCTAGAAATTACTTTAATTGAAATCAATTGAAATCAATTTGAAATAAGCTGATTTTATCATAACTTCTTCATACGATGGAATTAAGATTTGAAACCTATTCCATTGAGTTTAAAATATTTGAAAACTTCTATTTTGATATACAGATTACCCATTTTTGTTACGGAGGCATAATGGGCTTTTCAGGGCGTTTATCGTTCAATCCAAATTAATTGTGCCCATTCATCTCAAACTATGACCTACCTATAAATATTCGGTTATAAACCCTAGCCACTTCTTATCTTCATTTATCTGTACGTATATCTCCTCCTCAACTCCTCATTCCAATGGTAGACAAAACCTAATTCCCAAATTTCAAATTCAATTTCAAATTCGATTCCAAAATTTAAATTCCTCGATATATATCTAATTGTATATCGATCTGAAGCTCTCGACGAGCACAAGTCAAATATGTGATTCTTTTTTCGATCTGGGTTCCTGTGTGCCCAAAATTCGATGATCAATTCCGGCCATTCATGAGTGGGTGTTGAGAATCAATGGTGGATCTTCGGCGAGGGTTCGATCGGGTGGCACTGCATCGAAGAGAGCGTCGAGCGGAGTAGATCCATGCGGCCAGTCTGTGCTATCAATGCCTGAAATCGCCAGGAATCAACGATTTTTAATCGATTTTCGCTCACGGCATGGGGCTGACGGTGGCACTGGAAGGGGTAAGTCCGAGAGCATGAGTGCGTCAGGCTCTGGCGAGCAAGGTGGAGGAGTTTGATCGTGGTCGTGCCGACCATGGTTTCGTGGACATCGGCAAATTGTGGTGGCGGCGTATGAGCATTCCGTGCGGAAATGGTTAGCGTTCTGGAACATGGAGATAGACGTGGTAGGTAACGATTGGCCGATTAACAAATTATTATATATTTTATAATTAAAATCATTTAATGTTCTAACATCAATAACATTCACATACAGGTCCAATTCATGCACGGTTTTCTCTGCTAGGATAGTATCGAAATCCCGGACAATTTGGCGCTGGTTTGAACAAACTAGAAGACTGTTTGAATTTAGGGTTTAAATTGAATTCCATTCGATTTAAATTCAAAGGTGAGTGTTTTAACCCACTCACAACTTCTGAAATTTCTTATGTTTGTTAAATTTAATTTATGATGTGATTAGGAATTTATTTATGATAGTTTGGTATATTTTAAATCATCATCTCTATTAATTTGAATTTATTTGAATTAAATTGTTATTTAGTTTATTATTGAATATAAATTGCCAGTTAAATACTGTCATTGAATATCATTTCTATATTGATATTTATTGCTTGATTTGGATGATGATTGTGATGGATATTGATTGTTGATATTAGATGAATGGATGTTGCATTTTATATCATTATAAACTGCAAGTTCGTTATGGATTTTTATTTCATTCGGGATTACGGTTTGAAATGATATATAACCATGAAATTTCAAAATGTGGATTGAAATGATAAAAATATGTATCACTTGACCCTCGGGTAGAGAATTATATACAAACACCGGACTGGTTAAATTAAATGATTTTAAAATCCTTAATTTTTGATTGAAACTAAATGATATATTGAAGTAAAATTTGATTTATCCAAATTGAAGTATTTTTGGAAAATCGAGTTTTGTTTTGGAATGTGAATTGTGTTAAAAGGAATTGATTTAAGAAATTAAATTTAAATGGTCTGATTTGGTTGAAATGAAATGAATAGTTTTAAATTGATATAAATTCCAAATTCATGTTTTCAAATATAAACTGTTTTAAATTATATTATTTTTAAGATTCTAAATTTTATGATTTTCAGATTTATAAACTATTTTAACTTATATTAACTATATTAAATCAATTTAACCTATTTTAAACCATTTATATTATTTTAAAACTAATTAAACCATTTTAACTTATATTAAATCTAATTAATCTACTTTATAGCTATTTAATCTGTTTTAAATCTATTTAATTATTTTACATCTATATTTACTATTTTAGAGTATTTTGACCATTGAAAATTTATTCAAACTATTTATAACTATTTTAACTATTTATAGCCATTTAAACGATTTTCTAAATTTTCGGACTAAGTAAATGGGAAGTGTTTATATTCTAAATTCATTGGTTTAAAAGAAAATATGATGAAATGACCTAATTTGGGATTTAAATGTATAATAAATTGAAAATGATGTATTAGAAGTAAGGATTTAACTTGTTTTGGAAGTATGATTTTGTAAGAAATTATGATTTGAAAGTGAATATGATTCGAAAGTGAATATGATTTCGAAGGTATTATGAATTTGAGAAGATAATATTTTGATACAAATTGCGAATTGACTTTTGAAATATAAAAGAACCATTCGGTGTGTAATAAGCGATTGGTTGTCAAAGAGATTGGGATCGGATGTTGTCATACTCTCTGCCGATACCGAAAACCACTTTGACAACTGTGTACGTAGTGGAGATTTCATAATGAAGTAGGATGGTCGCGACAATCCTAAAGGTATATTTACGTGGACCCGACTCCCATGAGTTGGCTTAAGGTGGCTAAAACAGGAGCAATCGATAGGCCAAGTGAGGTCATTCCTCTGATCAGGCACACTCAATTGATACTATATATTGACTTTGGATTTATTTGGTGGCCACCCTTCGTTTTTTACTCGGGAGTGTGTTTCGAGTTGGGCGGTAGTTGCGGCTATGCGTTACCAACAGTCCAGAAGTGTAAATGGTATATCTACTTTAGCATTTCCTAGTTATGCCGTGTCACCTACCTAGCTCGCCTTCTACGAGTGTGTTTTATGTCGTGCCGATAAGGTATCCTCTGGCGGCTCCATTTTACGGGGAGTTACGGTACTGTATAGACTATTTCGTTATAAAATGTGTTAAGGTGGAAAATGTAAAGCCTTGACGCTATTTTAATACTTTTATTTTACTGTAGACATATTACAATAGCGTATTGTACTACATAGTAGATACTTTAACGGATCCTTAGGAGGTGTGAATCTCGAGCATCTCTTAAGTTACTACACTCAAGTTAGACACTGGATAGGAGATGTCAAACCCCGTAAACATCTCTGATGCCGTTCACTCATATTTATTTACCGTTGATTTAACTTTCATAAGATCTTTTATTTCTGACTAGAGTGTTTTGTCTTTTCAATTCGCTCGGGTCAGCCTGAGCATTTCAACATTTGAAGACCTTATTTCTGGAGGATGAACAAGAAGATTTTATTACTATTATTTAATATATTATTCCACTGCATCACACTATTCTACTGCATTATTATTTATTTATTTATCTCTGATATGTGTAACTCAGATTTTGTGTTGTATAAGTATAATCAAATGTTTTTTTGTAAACAGCTTCATGAAATGTTATTTGATTATTATATTTTGTCATTCTGCTGCGAGATTCTGTATTTGTTTTATTTCTTTCTCTTTTTCTTATTTACCCTAATAACAATCCACCCTTCCATAGGGTTTGAGTCGGCATGCGTGTCTGCTTAAACTGTCTAAAAAGACGGGCTGTTACATAAATAGACAAGTTGATTCAAAAGTCATCACGGTTATGCGTGGTTAGCACATACTTGAAATCATTTTTTTTAAATTTGAAATACTACTAATCTCATTTAAAAGTCCCAACGGTTATGCATGGTTAGTAGATATTAAAATTCCTGATATAAATATACCATAAATGGACACTGCTATATGGTTTTATATGATGACATCATCCCTATCATTCTAAAGTGGAATGTGTGCCTAACATAGTATTTATGATTTTTGTTCAATTTTTTATTTAAATTTAATTTTTATACTTGATTAGTTATTAATATTGTATTAACGTCTATCACGTTATCTCTATTTTTCTAACACTACTACTCTTTTGTTGATACCAAAAAAGGGGAGAGAAAAGTTAGGATTTTGGAAAATAAAGGTCAAATACTTTATTTTGTATTTTTATTTGCGTCTAGGTTCATTTGCACTTTTTTATTTACTTTCATGCATATATGAAGGGGAGCTTTGTTGTAGATATGGAGCATTCAAATAGGAGGAGCAAATTAAATGATCAAATACATTTAATAAGTTCAAAATCTTAAATATATGTTTATTACTATCAAAAGTGGGAGATTGTTGAATATGCTAGTATATGATTTTTTTGATGACAATAAACATATATATATATATATATTCATTTAAATGTATTTTTTATTGTACTATTTTATTTTCACATAATTGAATAAATATTTGCTGAATAAAATAAATAACACAGAATTTAAATTCAAACAGGTATTTTATTCGAACAAATATTTTATTATAATTTTGAATAGTACAATTTTGAGCTCTCACTACATATATATATATATATATATATATATATATATATATATATATACAATTTGCAATTACAATACAATTTCGACTACATCAC
This sequence comes from Allium cepa, assembly GCA_030765085.1. Classification (NCBI taxonomy): domain Eukaryota; kingdom Viridiplantae; phylum Streptophyta; class Magnoliopsida; order Asparagales; family Amaryllidaceae; genus Allium; species Allium cepa. Next base: position 51,030,128 of record CM060930.1, on the reverse strand, counting down.
AATTTTATTACTACACAATGTTTACATACATTTGCACCTCACTACACATCACTCGGTCACTTATAATTGTTCTTCAACTATATTCCAATTCGTATCCAGCATCTGAGTTATTTACAAAATAAACACTTAAGCAGTAAAATTGAAAAAGAAATATTTTTGCAGTGTAAAATAAAATGTGTTTTGTAAACATTATTTGCCTCATTTATTTGGGATGTTTGTCATTAATATTTTAAATTCAACATACACGAAAAACTTATGACATGCACAGTGTGTCACTTTACATGCCATAAGGCTATGCACACCGATATACACTTGATAAAACTGTAGAGATAGGTGAGCACAAGGTCAATCCCTAGCCGAGGTGGATTCAACTCAGCTGCAATACAAAAAAATCACAAAAATGTCGAGTACAAGTTGTCAAGCAACACAACCTTGACATTCAAATGGGTCACAGGTCAGCATACATGAAGTAACAACACAAACTAGATCAATCTAATGCGAGGCAGGTCACTATAACTCGACAATCGGACATGCACATGATACCATATGCAAGAACCAAGAAAGAAGGCAGCAGAGAAAGAGACTACAATTACAAAGCCGCAACCAAACAAGAATGAAGCAAACATCAACATGCATATGGTCAAGCACAAGTTAAGACAGTGGAGTCATGAAACACTTCAACCAAGACACAATGCAGTTCAGGTTCGACTAAACCCAGAAATGAAGACTGCAAATACAAGGCAGTATTTCAAATCAATAATCACATGTAGACTTCATACAGAACCATTCAAACTCAAGGAAATGTGCAACTGAATACAAAACCTGACAGCAAATATCAAAGTGCAAATGATACTTACAAGACTACATACATAAACAAGTGTAGACTCAAATGAAAACAATAAAGCATGGTCAGATATGGTACTAGCGTACATGCACCAGTGAAACTAGAACAAGCAGCTCAACAGAGATGAATTGAAGACTGATGCAACTACAGATGCAACTCAACTCAAACAAGGCTACAACATCAAGCAAATTACATAGTGCAACAAAACTCAACTGTGTATGTTTAGAGCTACACATGTGAAAACAATCACCAGGCATGGAAGCAATCAAATAAACAAGTGAAGGCAAATTCAAGTTCAGATGAACCATGAAATACACAAGCACGTTCAGAAAAATGAAAACAGGTGAATGCATAGTGCAGACTACATGAACACACATGAATGCATTGACCAGTAGCCTCAACAGCAAAATTTACATGAAGCCATAAGTGTAACGATCAAGAATTTCAGTCATTTGAAATTCGCATATTTAATTGATTTTAACTATCCACAAGTTAATTTTATAAGCTGAATAGCTTATATTTGAAATATATGGATTTAATGATTTAATTAAATTGTTGATTAAATATTTGAAATTGCTGAAATAATTAGGATTGGGATTTAATGTGAATGAAAATGATTTATAAAGTTGATATAAATTCTATTTGAATTATAATGATGTTAGAGAAATTTTAAAAATGATTCAAAAGCGAATTTGTAAAAATTGAATATTTAAAATTTAATTAATGGGTAAAAATAGTCATTTTTCATACAGTCTCAGATTTCAATTAAACTAGTTTCATTAGATCCATAATATTATATTATTATAGGATTTAAAATTTTATGTCAATTGGATTTACGGTTTTTCTGTGGCAGGCTAAAACGCGTAGAAATTTGTTTAAGTGAATTTTAAATTTAATTAGTTGATTCGATAACCTATCTTCCAAATACGATCGAATTGGCTCTTGATATATATTCCATTATGTTCAGAATAGGGGTAAAACATTATAAATGCCGTGTGGCACTATTCGATTGGAGCTCGGATAATTTTCGGGTGAATAGTGTCGCGAAATTTTCTATAAAAGACCAACTTTTTTTCATTATTTCCACAAAACCTAATTCAGCTAGGGTGAGCCCGCCACCTTCATTTCCATTGGTAGAAAATGCTCAATTCTTTCTCCCTCAGTATCTCTTAATTCATAAATAGTTACAAACATGTTTCGACTACAAAATGATAGAGCTAAGTGAGATCTTCAAATCCATACGGGTAGGTCGACGAATCATCGACCATAGAGGGAGAAAATAGCTCACGTTAATCCTTGGTTCGAGCACATTTTTTCACGCATTGGGGAGGCCGAGCTTCACGAGGTTCTCGCCGATAGTGGTGTTTTCATAGGCGAGTCGAACGGTGGTGGCCGATCGTCTTTAAAAATCGGGATGTGGTCTCGATAATTCAATTGAAATCGAAAGCTAGGGTGGGTTTCACGAACAAGATGATTCGAACAGAGAAGAAGAAGGCAACAGCCATGATCTACTTTGATGAAATCTGCGACTGAGATTAACTAGGTTAAAAATAAAATAAAATCTGTGATTAATTATATATATATTTTAATTTGTATAAACTTTAAAATGCTATAACTTCTTCATACGAGGTCCGTTTTTTACGAAACAAATTGCGTTGGGTTCATATTGGCGAGCATTACAATTTAGAGCTAGTTTGGAGTTGATTAGAGCTAGTGTAAATTTTTGGTAAAATTAAACGGCTGTTTATTTTATTCGGAATAAAACACTGCAACTGCTATTGCAATCAATATGAGTACAACTCACTCTTTCTGACTCACTAACATTTTTATATAATTGAGAATAGATTTATTTTATGCTGACTGATGTTTTTTTGGATGATATATGGTATATTATCTACATATTGATTGGTATTTGGATATATTCCTACTTAATGGAGCAGATGAGGCCCTATACTTTCCTATGTATGAGCGGATGACCCTTTGTACACACGTCTGCTTCGAAGTGGACATTGCACAAAAATTTCAAATATGTATATTTGTTGCTGGTGACGGGTTGGAGGTATTCAACTAGATTCCTCACCAGTATTGGTTTATTTGTAGATATTGATATATATGCTGTTATCATATGATATCTGATGTTTTGGATGTCAAGATTGATGTGATTGATGTATCTTAGTGTTGTTGCAGCATTGGGCCTATTTTTGGAATTTCAAAAATGTTAAAATGATGATTTCAATTTTAAAAGGATTTCAAAGTGATTTTGAAAATAGATATTTTTAAATTGTTAAGGAAATAATTTTATTTTAAATAAATAAAAGTTATAATTTTTATGTTATAAAAATAATGATTTTTAAGAAATATAATTAGAATGTGATTTTTGAATGTGGGGTTAACTATTTGGTAATTTAGTTTAAATTGTGATTTTGAAATTATTATAAATGGTTTATATATAAGATTTATGAAATTGATATTTTATAAATCAAAATACTGGAACTATAAAGGCGTTTTGTAAATGTTAAAATGAAGTTATAATTGAATCTTTTAAGTAAATAAGATTTATAGATTTATGAATTGATGATGTTATAAAAAGAATGAATTTTGTAAATAAAGATAATGATAGTTTCTCCAAATTTTTCTATGCCAAACAAACAAATAGAAGATTTGTAAATAGCTGTCATAATATGATAAAAGAGAATGGAGATGTTTTAAAGACACAAAAGGAGATAGAGGAAGAGGCAGTGAGGTATTTTATCAACATATATAACAAGAGCCACATGATGAAACAGTTTCCTAACATCATCCCTAAAAGGAAAGTAAATGAATGGGGAAAATTTTTTCTTAATGCAGCATTTGATGAAAAAGAATTGAAAAGAGCTATATTCAGTGTGCATAATGATACTGCTCCAGGTTATGATGGATTCAATGCTAAGTTCTATAAAAAACACTGGAATGTATTCAAAAAACCTCTTTTGAAAGCTATGCAAATCTCATTTGATAATGGAAGAATTGTGAGAGAAATAAATCACACCATTATTTCCTTAATTCCTAAGGTAAAATCCCCTGAATCTGTGGCAGATTTCAGACCCATAGCCTGCTGTTCTATGTTGTATAAAATTCTATCCAAATTGTTATGTGACAGAATAAAGTATGTACTTGGAGAATTGATATCTGATAATCAAACAGCTTATTTACCAGACAGACAAATAAAAGATGGGATATTAATTGCTCATGAACATATCAGAAATTTTAACAAACAAGGAAGCAACAAAATGTGCATAAAGGTTGACCTGAAGAAAGCATATGATTCAGTCAATAGAAATTTTATCCTTCACATGATGGAAAGAATGGACTTTCCTGTCAAGTGGGTAAAAATTATTCAAGAAATGATAAGCTCTCCAAGTTTTTCACTGTCGATTGAAGGATATCATAGGGGATATTTTAAAGGCAGCAATGGTTTAAGGCAAGGAGATCCCCTATCCCCTTATCTATTTACTTTATGCATGGAATATTTTACCTTGTTAATGGATGCTAAAGCCAGTAAAGGAAAAGTGGAATCAGTTATCAAAAACAATTCTAACATAACTCATCTAATTTATGCTGATGATTTTCTTATTTTCATAAATGCCACAGAGGTTGGAGCTAAAGCTATTAAAAATTGTTTCAAGAAATTGAAGAGAGTCACTGGCTTAGAAATGAATAATCTCAAAACTCAAGTATTTTTTAACAAGTTTTGCACTAACAAGGAGAAAGTGCTCAACATTTTGGATATTCAAGAAGGAGAACTACCTGTTAGATATCTTGGGTTACCTCTATCTGTGTCATATATAAAACACTCAAATTGCAAACATTTGATTGACAAAGTGTTAAATAAAATGCAAGGTTGGGAGTGTAAATTTCTCACAGTTTCAGGAAGAATTGAATTAATTAAGGCTGTAGTTTATCCTATGGCCAGTTTTTGGATGCAGTGTTTCATGCTCCCTAGCTTAACTATCCAAAAAATCAATCAACTTTGCAAAAAATTTATATGGAAGGGTAAAAAAAGTAGTGTCCCATGGGAAACAGTCACAAGTGCCAAATCTGAAGGTGGAATGGGATTGAAAAAATTGACAGACATAAACATCACCTTTTGCATCAAAAGAATTTGGGAGGTACTCAACAATTCTTCATATAGTGCTAAGTGGCTGAATGTTAAATATGCCAATAATGAAACCCTATGGGATTCTAACTTCAATAATAATTATTCTTGCACATGGAAAAAAATGCTTTATCATAGAAAAGATGCACAAAAGCTAATTGACAGAAGAATTGTGGATGGAAAATCTACAAGTCTGTGGTTTACACCATGGATTAATGGGTCAACTTTATTGGAAAAGCTAGGATATGAAACTTTATCATATTCAAGGAGTCATAAACATAAGGTAGATCAAATTATATCTGGAAATAACTGGAAGCCTGAAAACATCTCATTTCTTGGTAATGTAAGTGAGGAAATAAAACAAGTGACCATCCATTATGACAATACAGCAGATTACTGGTTTTGCAGAAGCAGTAAAAATGGTCAATTTAATTTTCATGATGTTTGGAATGATTTTAGAACTAAACTACAGGAAATCAGTGATTACAATATCATATAGAACAACATTTCTCTCCCAAAAATGAATGTATGTTTATACAGAGCTATTTTCAGTTTTCTACCCACAAAAGATAAATTAAAGATGCAAGGAGTAACTGAAGATGATGTTTGTGTACTATGCAAGAGAGAAGTGGAAACTTGCAAGCATATATTTTTTAATTGTCCCTTTTCTAAACATATATGGTGTTGGATCAGAATCATGATGGGAGATCCTATAACTCAAAGAAACTGTCAAACTTCTATCTTAGATGCCATTACATATATCAACCGGAAGTTCGCAGCCAACAATATCAAGAAGGAAATCATAATAGCCGCGCTAAGTTCATCTATATGGTTCATTTGGAAAAGCAGAAACTCCATTGTTTTTAATAATGAAAAAGCAGATAGAATTAAGATGTGTAATATCATAAAGTACAATGTTCGTGACATCATCATCAACAGATCCAGATTTTTCAGACATAGCATGAACAATTTTGAAGAAATCATCGAAAGATGGGAGATTATACCTTTGCGAGTCGATAATAACATTACCTCAATCCCGAACCCTAATTCCCTTTCCATAACATCCTCCTCAAGATACATGATTGATAGAGAAGAAGATGAAGCTGAGAGATCTAGATTGTTCAGACGCACCGAAATGATTAACGCTAATGTTGAAAGAGAAGAAGACTTGGCAGGAAGGGAAAATGAGCCGCCATGAGAAGCATTGTTGCTAGGTTTACGCAGTGTGTGTAGGGAGGTGTTTGCGGGTTCGAATTTGCAACTCGTATATATTGTATATACTCTGTTTGTAATGTTCTATCATTATCAATAATATATTTGACCTTTCTTCAAAAAAAAAAACTTATAATTTGGATTTTGGTACATAAATAAGATTGGTTAATAAAGGAATTTTGTGTATGGAAGTTTGATAATATATAAATGGAATTTGTAAACATTGTTTTATAAATGTGAAATCAATTTAAAATTGATAAACTAGATATAGAAGCTTTTTAAAGGATTTTCATCCATAATTTTGGATAGTGAATAATCCTTTAACAAATATGTAGAAGTAACGAATTTGGTGAAGGAAATGTATTCACGATTTTGGACAGTGGATTATCCTTTAAATTAAATGTGCAATAGTAATGAATTGGCAAGAGAATTATATCACGATTTTGGACAGTGAATAATTTTTTAAATTAAGTAAATGTTTTGGAAAGTGATATTTTAAATGAAGTTAAATGATTTGAAGATGTTTTAAAACGTGTTATGTATCGAGACCATAGATTTCAACATTCATTGTCGAAATAGACATTTTTGAGAAATAAGGAAGTATGGACTATAACACTATTGTTATAGTAAATGATTTCGAAAGGAAATGTTTTCGTATAGTACATTGGATTTATATATCTAATTATCGAATCCCTATGCTAGTGATTTTGGGTTGTCGTAACGATGTTTTACGCAACATTCGTTTTAACCCAAATAAATATGTTAAGTGAATATTTTCCTTACAGAATAAAATATATACTTAATCGTGATTTAAGAATACGTAATATTTTCGAAGTGTTGAAAATAAATTGAATTGTGAATTACTTATTCTTAAATAATTATATGGAAATGTTTTCCAATATAGAAGTTGAAATGGTTTTGGGAATTATATCTTTTTAAAGATAATTTGAAGTGGATATTTGGTAAATGATTTTATTAACAAAAGATTAATTTAAAGGTCCTAGTGATTTTTTATGGTGCAAAATATTTGTTTGTTTTGATAGTTAAATAACCGACTATCAAATTTGGCCATTTTTAGTTCCTCGACTTGATGTGGGAACTATTTAGTCGTACACTTAGTACGTAGCCTTCTGTGTAGGCTTGATTATCATTTGTGTTGAGAATGTTGACTCATGTAGTGCGGAGTATTACTCCAATCTTTCTAGCTTCCTTCTTGGCCCGAAGGATAGCAAGTTGAAAGTTGGAGACGTGATGAGTCTATAAGACACAGGTTCCGTGCGAAGTTGAGAAATGCTTTTGCATTGTTGGTGCGAAGAGACCGAGATCGGTTTATCCGGAAACCACTTCGGACAACGTATATGCGTTCAAGTGTGCAGGTTGTGATGATATTGATATTCCAGATTTTCATGGTGGAAGACTGCTTGTTGATCGTTTGAGGTTAAAATCCCAATATACATCCATTAGTAGTAGTCTCTTCGTTATGAAATATCCAATGCAAGGACTATTCGCTACTAATCCTAGGGATTTCTTGACAGGATGTGGTAGGAAAGTACCTACGGTTTGTCCTGTTCCTGGACAACTTGTATGGATGTTTATCCGACATTGCATTTCTAAAGATTACGTACATTGGTTTTAACAAACGTACATCAGTGGTGGTGGAGAAGGCAACTTTTCTTAGCCTAACACCCTCCTTGAGAGGTATGAGCTTAAGGGTTGTATTTTTGTGGAAGGCAATTAGTAGTCAACGGAAATGGCCACATGGCATTCAAAATGATGTGATTGTGATATGTGAAAGGTAATCGTTACCTCAGGCCTCATCAACTGGAAATGACCATAATAGGGTTAGATGCAGCAAGGTTAAGTGGGTCGCTCCCAAGTAGGATATGATCATCCTCTTCTAGATATATCTTTACATGCTATGACATCGTGTATCTGATTATTATGGTTTGTATGCTTAGAGGGCCCTAGGTAAACGTCAGTAACGACCAGAAGATTATATATTCGGTACCATCTAGTTATAGAGGTGGGCCGGCCTTGTGTTGGTAGAGGATCCTTTGTGATGGTTCTCGGTACATTCCTCTAGAGATGTACTGCTGGAAGGTAGTCCCTTCACCTGGTCATTTGTATGGAAATTCAAACTCCACTACGCACCTGCCATTTTATTTATAGAGCCTAGTATGCTTGAATTTAATAATAGTAACAATTTCGGCTATTTTGATTATTATTTGTATACTAGACACTATTGTAATATAAGATGATTTGATATTAAATGTTTTAGTTATCTTAAGATAAAAACATGTCCTTGTTTATGTGTGGGCGTGTCTTACGAGATACTTTTGTTTTGATAAAGGAAAAGTTCGGTAATTTAATAAATTCAGTTGAGTATGTTTCTCACGCTGGTTTACCAGACTCATCCGAGCGTTCTTCCCTTTCAATGCTCGGGTCAGACCGAGTACATTTACAGGTTTAGATTGGTGCTTTTGGAGCTTTAGTAGGGGAGCTGGAGATCTTCATTTTCGTATACATGTCTCTGTTTATTATCCGTTGCTTAGTTGTTTATATTATCGGCAATTGTGAGGACAGATTATTATAACTGTCCAGGCTGATAACTATTGATTGATTGTTGAACTTTAATTGATGTATGTATATACAGTTTGTGTTTTGTAAAGATCATTGATATGATATTATATATTTTCCGCTGCGATGTGAGATTCTGTATTGTTCTATTTTTTTCTATCTTCTCGCTTTATTCTCTTCTTTTCTTCTCTCTTTTTTCTTTCTCTTGACTTTTCGTCGGTCTATGATTTTTGGATTGGACATGTGTGGTTTAGTGTTGATTCAAAGGGTACAGATTTGATGGTCGTCACAATAAGTGATTGAACGAAGTCAGAGCAAAAGCCAAGTGTTAATCAAGCATCCAATGAAAATAAGTGGTCTATATCAACAACATAAAGAACGGAACCAAATTCAAAACTTCCATGTTATCATCAAAGTCAAACCTGTGGTGACCAAGGCAAAGTTCAAAAAAGTCAAGATAATAACAAAGTCATAATTTTTACAAAATCACAGTGGCCGAAGTCAAAATAAAACGAACGGAACCAAATCAAAAAACAAGCCGTAGTGACCAAGCAACCACATATATGAATTGAAGAAGTCAGAAAACATCACCGGCATTCAAGCATAGTCGAATGGCCGAGTTAAATTAACTGACAAATTCAAATGAATCAATTCTAATGGAAATTAAAGGATTTTAACCCTATATAACCCATATCATCATCGGCATGGAAAAATCATTCGAGTTCAAACAATATCACAGAGCAAAGTTTAAATCAGTAACTCGAATCAAAAAGTCGAGCATAATCGAAATCGAAAAGGAATATCACATACCAATTTTTTAACCAAGTATACGCGCTCGACAAAGTGGAGCAGCTGCAAGCAACGATCAGCGAAGTGATCAATTGACAAGCCAGATCAAAGAAAATTCATCACTGCAATTGAACAATTTTCAAGCGATAGCCTTATTTATCATGAAGCCCTAATTTTTCTTTAAAGAGGAACGAGCGAGCAAAAGGAAGTAACCATTTTTCAACGCAAATACAAGGCCGAAGAAATAATAGGATAAAGGGGAACCATTTTTTTACTTCAATCTTGTTAGGATGGTTTCTTAAATGCTACTGGGATTTTAATTTTAATTTAGGGTATCATTGTTTTTAGTTGTTTTTAATTTGTGTTTGTCTTTTAGACTTTTGTAAATTCTAGCCCTGTGACTAGGGACGAACTACGACAGTGTAGTTCGAGAATTTGAAACTCAGTGGTTGAGTTGTGGATGAGTTTTGATTGTAGAGTTAGGTTAGTCGATAGCAGGAGTCGCAAGTTTACCTGTGTAAGCCTCTGACTACTTAATTTCTAGTAGAAACCTTGGGGGCAACACGTTGGCAGGGTTTTGCCGAAGCTGGGTAAATCTGTGCTGTTCTATTTCTGCTTTTATTATTCTGCTACTATCTATGCTGCTATTATTCGGCTGTTATTTGTGCTGCAATTATTTTATATATTTCTTCATAAATTTTTATAATTATTAGTACCACTCTATTCACCCTCCCTCTAGGGTGAAATCGATCCTACAACCTTCTCTCTTCTTGTAGTCTCTTTGCCTCCATATAATTTAGTCGAAGGCTCACAAATAAATCAAAGCTCTCTTTTCTTTTTCATGACTACTTGGCCATTTTTCTTTTATGTAATTTCTTTTTATATGCAATTTTAATTCATGCACTTTTCTTTTATTTTCTTTTCTTGTTTGTTTACTTCATGTTAGTAGCTTAGTTTAATTCATGCAAATAGATTAGCTCTCGTTTTACTTTAGTTTGCTCTCATTTTTTTTGTTCTATATTGCAATCTACATTTGCTGATGTGGTATAAAATATAAGAGGCTAAACCCCTTCAATTTCGGGGTAATGAAGCTCTCTAAGTATGTAGATTCAACATAATTTGATAATTAGTGATCTCCTTTTGTGCCTAATGGAATTGGTGGATGTGGTTAAATTCTGTTGTTTAGCTTTGAATTTGATAGCCTATGTTGTTAACACAAAATATGTTATGCTTAAACAAACAAAACACAAATTACCTCTTCATTTATATATGAATACGACAATGAAGTTATTTTAAAACCAAAACTTGATGGTCTATGTTTCTAATCAATAGTTAATAGGACATGCTTAGAATAGATTTTATTTTTAATTCCATTCTCATTTTTATGAGAGTTAAGAAGTGGTTTAATGGGTATGTTATAGCTTGATAGTTTATATTTGGCTAATTAATAGCTCAAATATACCATAATTATGATAACACATCAGTTAAATTCACCAATGACCAAAATAGAGAGATCATAATTTTATTTTGTGTTGATTAATGTGATCAAGAGAGTGGATTTATCTCTAAATTGCCTTTTACTCTTATATCTTTATCCATTCTAGCTTTTTTTATTTTTTTACATTTTTAGCTAATCACAATTCTCAAATCTTGGTTTAATTTTATTGAATAGAATTTTAAAATCTAAACAATTCCCTGCGAATCGACCCGTACTCGCCACGTACTAGCATTGTACACCGTGCGCTTGCTGTTATTTTCAATATAAATTCGATCGGCTATTTTCCAATTCGATAGAGAAGTGGTCGTTCGAACATTTTTATCAATGCTTTGTGAAGGAATTTTGTAAAATTACTCAAACTTTGATGGCTCTTCTTGGAAAAGACGTTCCATTTGACCTTAATTCTGACTGTGTTTCTATTTTCGAACATCTCAAAAATGACCTCATTTCTGCTCCCGTAGTTTTGTCACCTAATTGGGATATTACTTTCTAAATATTGTGTGACGCTTCTAACTTCGTAGTTGGTGCTGTCCTAGGACAATGTATCAACAAAATTCTTCATGTCATCTACTACGCTAATATGACTCTTCGATGCTCAACTCAATTACGCGACCACTGAAAAAGAGGTTCTAGCGGTAGTATTTACGCTCGAAAAATTCTGACCTTTTTTGATTGGCTCACACATTATGGTTTACACTGACCACTACGCTCTTAGTTACCTTTTCGCTAAAAAGAATGTAAGTCTCGCTTGATCCATTGGATCCTTTTACTCCAAGAATTTGACCTTATGATTAAAGACAAAAAGGGATTCGACAATTTCATTACTGATCATCTATCGCATCTTCCAAATGCATCATCTTCTTTTTCGATCAATGAGAACTTTCCTGATGAATAACTCCTTTTCGTTTCCAACGATCCATGGTATGCCGATATAGCGAACTGTATAGTCGCTAAGGAAACTCTTTCTTTTTTGTCGAAAGAAGATAAATATAAATTTCTTTTCCAATTCAAGTACTTGCATTGGGGTAATCCATACTTATTGAAGATTTTTCTAACCAAATCATTCGACGTTGCATTCCAGACTGAAAAATCAAGAGTGTTCTTTCATTTTGCTATCACCAAGCTTGTGGTGGTCACTTCCGTCCCAAGAAAATAGCGCAAAAGGTGCTTCAATGTGGTTTCTACTGGTCTACACTTTTCGAAGATGCATTTGAGTTGTGTAAAACTAGCGATCGCTGCCAAATGTTAGGAACAATCTCCCAACCAAACATGATGCCTTTGAACCCCATTCTTACGATCAAAATCTTTAATGTTTAGGGTATTGATTTTGTGGGAGCGTTTACCAAATCTTTTGTAAATCTGTACATTCTTCTTGCTGTTGCTTACATCTGTAAATGGGTTGAAGTCATTCCTTGTAAAACAAATGACCACAAAGCTGTTATGAAATTCATTAAAGAAAACATCTTTTTGAGGTTTGGTACACCTCCCACAATAATAAGCGATAATGGAATCCATTTCTGCAATCGATCAATCAAAACTCTAATGAAGAACATCCCACAAGTTATCCACTCCTTATCATCCTCAAACTTGTGGCCAAGTTGAAGTTTCAAATCGCCAAATCAAGAAAATTTTGGAGAAAACTGTTTATAAAAATTTAAAAGATTGGTCACAAAAATTGACAGATGCGCTTTGGGATTATAGAATTGTGTATAAAACTAATCTTGGGATGTATACTTTTAGGCTAGTATTTGGCAAAGCATACCATTTACCCATTGAACTTGAACATAAAACATAGTTGGCAACTAAGAACATAAACTTTGATCTTAAAAAAGCTGGCAAAACAGAAAATTGCAACTCAATGGATTATAGGAGATTGGGAACGATGCGTATGAAAACGAAAAGGTTTACAAAGAATGAACAAAAGTTTTCATGACAATTCAATCCTAAGGAAATCATTTTTACCAAATCAAAAGGTTCTTTTATATGACTCTCGTCTTCATTTGTTCCCTAGGAAATTAAAATCAAGATGGATCGGACCATACGTCGTACGTACTATATTTTCACATAGTGCCATAGAAATAAATAACCCTAAGGATGGATCGATTTTTAAGGCCAGTGGTCATCGTTTAAAACCTTACTTAGAGTTGCAAGTGACGGAGGGGAGGAGCTCATGATTCTTCATGAGCCACATCACGCCTAATAAGAAATTTTATCCATCTCTTGTAAATATGTACATATTTTTCTCCGTTACACTCATTATATCGTATATTGACAATGGGGACACAGCCAAAATCAAGTATGGGGGAGTCTCGTGTTTATTCTGATTTTTCGAGGTTTAGTTTTTGCATTTTATTTCAAAAAAATCCATTTTTTTTCTTTTTAGCATATTGATTTACTTTTAAAGAAACACTATAGGATAAGTATATATTTTTGGTTATTAAATTAAAATTCATGAAAATTTACTTATCTCAACAAAAATAAAAATAAAAGTTTGATTAAAAGTAACTATGGTTTAACTAGTAGACATGAAGGATCATAGGTGATAATTATGAAGTATGTCCTAATCGTAATCTTTTTTTAAAATAGTGGTTGATTTAAAGTAAAGGCAATAACATTTTTGATCTTCTAATTTAAGTGGTTTTAACATCCCGCCTTTTTGTACGTTTTATACAGACACACATGCCGACTCAAATGATACAAAAGGGTGGATTGTTATTGCGGTGAATAAGAAAAAGCAGAGAAAGGAAAAACAAAATATAATCTTGCAGCGGAATGACAAAATATAATAATCAAATAAACAGTTCTTGAAGCTGTTGTACAAAACATTGGATTATACTTATACAACATAGATCAGAGTTACACATACCAGAGAATAATAAATAATGCAGCGGAAATACACGATGCAGTGAAACATAATAGATAATAATAATACAATCTTCGTCTTCGTCCTCTAGAAATAAGGTTTTCAAATTCAGAAATTCTCAAGCTGACCCGAGCGAATTGAAAAGACAAAACACTCGAGTCAGAACTAGAAGATCTTATGCAATTTAAATCAACGGAAATAAATATGAGTGGAACACCGTCAGAGATGTTTCCGGGGTTCGACATCTCCTATCCATTGTCTAATGTGAGTGCAGTAACTTAAGAGAGGTTCGGGATTTACATCTCCTAAGGATCCATTAAACTATCTACTATGTAGTAAAATAAGCTATTATAATAATGTCTATAGTAAAATATTAAAATAACATTAAGGCTTACCCATATCCCCCTTAACACATTTTTATATATTCCCATAGTCTATAAAGTACCATAATTCCTCCATAAACTGGAGGGCTGTCAGAGGGCACTCCATAGGTATGGCACAAAACAAACTCGTAGAAGGCACGCTAGAGCATGTGAACACGGCACACGAGGAGACGCTAGGGTAGATATACCAATTGCACCCCTGGACTAGTGGTAACGCATAGCAGCTACTACCGCCTATCTCGGACACACTTCCGTAATCAATTATCGAGGGGTAGCCACCAAATCGATCACAAAGTCAAATATAATATCGAAGAAATATGCCCGCTAGGAGGAATGACCTCACTTAGCCCGATATAGCTCCTGATTTTAGTCACATCTAAGTTGACTCACGGGAGTCAGGGTCATGTCATACCTTACAGAAATCGTTCACCAACCGTCCTACTTCATTTCTGGAATCTCCACCACGTACACAGTTGTTAAGGTGGATTTTAGTATTGGTAGAGATTATGACAATATACGATCCCCGTCTCTTTAACAACCAAACGCTCATTAAACGGCGGATGGTTCTTTTACATTTCAAAAGTCAATTCACAATTTATATCAAAATATCATATTCTCAAAACCATAATACTTTTAAATCATATTTACTTCAAATCATAATGTTTCCAAAATCATAATTTCTTCCAAAATCACATTTCCAAAATAGGTTAAATTCTTACTTCAAAATCATCATATTTAATCAATTTTAACATTAAAATCATAACTTAGGTTATAACATCATTTAAACTTATTTTCTTTTAAACTAATAAATTTGGAATATAAAACCTTACCTTTTACTTAGTCTGAAATTTTAGAAAATAGTTTAAATGGTTATAAGTAGTTAAAAATAGTTACAAATAGTTTGAATAAATTTTTAATAGTCAAAATACTCTAGAATAGTAAATATGGATTTAAAATAGTTAAATAGATTTAAAGTAGATTAAAAATTAAAATAAATTAAATAGCTTTAAAATAGATTAATTAGATTTAATATAAGTTAAATTGTTTTAATTAGTTTTAAAATAAATTAAATGATTAAAATAGGTTAAATTGATTTAATATAGTTAAAATAGGTTAAAATAGTTTATAAATCTTAAAATATTAAAATTTAGAATCTTAAAAATTGTATAATTTAAACAGTTTATATTTGAAAAACATGAATTTGGAATTTATATCAATTTAAAATTATTTATTTCATTTAAACAAAATCAGACCATTTAAATTTAATTTCTTAAAACAATTCCTTTCAAGCCAATTCACATCTCAACACAAACTTGATTTTTCCAAAATACTTCGATTTATATAAATCAAACGTTACTTCAAAATATCATTTAATTCCATTCAAAAAAAATAAGGATTTTAAAATCATTTAATTTAACAAATCCGGTGTCCGTATATAATTCTCTACCCTAGGGTCAAGTGATACTGATATTTATCATTTCAACCCGCAATTTAAAATTTTATTGTTATATATCATTTGAAACCGCAATCCCGAATGAAATAAAAATCCATAACAAACTTTAAGTTTATAACAATATAAAATACAGAATCCATTCATTCAATATCAACAGTAAAACATCCATCACAATCATCATCCAAGTCAATCAATAAATATCAGTATAGAACTGATAATCAATAACAAGTATTTATCTGGCAATATATATTCAATAATAAATTAAATAACGATTTAATGTAATAAATTCGAATTAACTAAGATGATGATTCAAAAAATAATAATCAACCTTAAATCAATTTCTAATCACATCATAAATTTTATTTAACAAACATAAGAAATTTTGGAAGTTGTGAGTGGGTTAAAACACTCACCTGTTAATTTAAATCGAATTTAAACCAAAAAATCAAATAGTCTCAGAATTCGTCCAAACCAGCATCAAAATGTCCGGAATTTCGATATGATCCCAGCAGATCAAATCACACGTGAATTAGACCTCGTTTGTGAAAATTATGGTGATTAGAAGATCTAAATTTCAAATAAAACAAATTAAATAAAAGGATGCTCCACTCACCTTCTGACATGTCACCCCCTCTCCCTCATATGCAACAGTGAAGAACCCTACTGGAAGTTCGCGTTTTGAAACCCACGCCGCAACCGACGTTCGATCGCCACTGCATGGTCGCGCGCCCATGCTCCCCCACCACGCCGGCGTCCCCCAAGCGGTTGGCCACCTGCGATGACGAACGACGCTCAAAAGAACACGGCTGCTGCCAAAAATTGTAAACCTAATCGAATTAAATCGGCCACCATACGCGCATCTAAGCTAGGCGACCATCACCGATCTGCTCCGTGGAGCGAGTTCCACAAAACCCCTCAATTGATTTCAGAATCCATCGTAGTCGATCAACTTCCAATTTGAACTGTCGAGAAGAAATCATCAGTTTCTGGTCACAAGGAAATCCAAATCGAAAAACAGACAACGGAATTGACTTGTGCTCTTCGAAGCCTTCAAATCGATATATAATTCGATGTATATTGATTATTTGAATTTTCGATTTGGAATTTGATTTGAAATTTAACTCGAAATTGTTTATCTGCCATTGGAATGAGGAGTTGAGAAGAAATGTACGTGCAGAAGAATGAGAGAAAGGAGTGGCTAGCATTTATAATGACTATGTATAGGCAAAATAAAATGGAAAGAATGGGCTAGATTGGTTTGGAAAATTAAACGATAAATGCCCCGAAAAGCCCGTTCTATCTCCGGAACGAAAATGGGTCAACCCATATATCAAAATCAATGTTTTCAAAAAATTTAAACTCAATGGAACAGGTTTCAAGTCCTAATTCCATCGTATGAAGAAGTTATGCTAAATTCAGCTTATTTCAAATTGATTTCAATTTAATTGTTTTCTAGGCATTTTGAGTTCGTATGATCAAACGACAAGTCTGATCGCTACGAAACTTGAAATCTTACAATAATTCACCGTTACTGATCCGATGAAACTTGTTTCATTAGTGAAAAAAATGGCTTTATATTATATTAATCAAATCAAATTTTCGATTTCAATACCATAATTAACAAATTTATCATTTTTGATTTCTGAAACAATTACAATACTTTGAACAATTGAGATATCAATTTAAAATTAATTAATTTACCAATTACAGTATTAAATTTTAAGTAAATTCATAAAAAAATAAGAATTCCAAAATTCCACTTATTTGATTTTCAATCATGTTATCGAATCAATTTTCATCTTATGGATATAATTTCCATTGTATATATCTTAGGGCATTAATAATTTTAAATTCATCTTAATTTCCGTTACGTAGTATTAAATTGCATTTACTTACAATAAATCTGTTGATTATAGATTGCATTCCAATTAATCATAAATAATACAAATAAATTGATATGCTTTCATTCCAATCTTTTTTATTAAGTCCATTATTACCTTATATACCTAGCTAACCTTTGTTTTACCTTACATTTCCACAATATACTCCAATTCCAATTTTCTTTGTATTAACTGCCATATTTCCATTTTATTGTATTTTTGACGAATATATACATTTAATTAGGATTAAGGATTCTCAATGAATTCATTTAACTTGGTTTCATTCTTTTTATTACATCAGTTATTACTTTATGAATAAATTTACATTTTTATTTATTTTACATTCACATTTCCACTTATTGTATTATTCTCATTAATATAAAATTAAAGTTCATTTAATTCTAATTAGTTTCCTATTTAAATTTAGCAGCCTAAATAAATAGGTAACTTGCAATAATTATTATCATTAACTTTATTTTGCTCTCAAGTTTATTATTACCAACTAATTACCATAATTGCTTACATAGTGTGATATCTCAGAATTTCAAGCAAATTTAAATGTGATAATCTCCTTTTTAAATTATTTAAAACCGGCAAAATTGTTATTTTCAAACAATAATAATAATGTGATGTTTTTAAATATAGATATAAATAGATTTTAAAATAGAATTATTATTTTCAAATTAATTTGTGTTTGTTTAAAAATATATACACATTTGAGTTGATTTTAAATTGGATTTGAAATTGTAATTGAATTTGAATTTGGATTTAAATTCGAAATTTAAAAGATAAATATTTTAAAATATTTTGATTTAAAAATGCATGAATAAGATTTTTATGAGTATAAGATTTGTTTTTATTATTTTCTTTAAAGAAATATATATATATATATATATATATATATATATATATAATTTAGAAAAGTATTTATTAATTAGGTAATTTAATATATAAGATTATAAACCATTTTAAAATTAATAAAACATGCATGATTACACATGTAAGTTTAATAAATAAAATATAACAAGTGTTAATCATATTAGTAACATGTGTAAGCTAATTAACAAATGTAATTGACAAATGTTAGTTGCATTAACAAGTGTCACTTATTTTATTCTATTCTCTCTAATTTTTAATAAATCCTAATTAACTCTAGATAAACTCCTATCTCCTCTTTTACATTTCTTTTCCTATCTTCTTATTTCAAAAGTAAGGAAACTCAAGCCTGTAACACAAATTCTCAAAACAATACCTTATAAAAAAAACATTTCTCAAACCAGAGGTTAATCCAAATCAAAAGCCTGTAAATCAATTTTCAACCAGAAAAATTAATCAAGCAAAGACCATCTCTGTTTTCAAACTTAAATCTTCTCAACAACTCTTCTACCTGCATCACAATCAAAGCTTCAGATTTCAAAGTTTCTAGTCAACAAGTTTTCCAGTTTTATAGATCATCAAGAAATCAAAGCAATTTAAGTTTTCAAAAATCTAGCATCTTAGTTTTTTAAAAAAAGCTCTCTTAATCTTTAAACAGGTGAGTAAACTTTTTATTTAAAAGTTAAGGTAAATTGAAATCTGTGCATGTGATTCCTTGAATGAATTGTGCTTTGTATGTATATATACAAGTGTGAATCTTGTATGCTTGTTTGTGTTTGAACTGTGCATGTCAGTTCTTCTCTGTTTCATAGTTACAGATTTGAAAATAAATCAAAATTCAATATCTTTTTATTTAATCACTGTTAGGACTTGGATTCAAATAAAATATGTTTGTTTAAACATAGATTAAGGTTTAAAATTTTATTTAAGTAAATTAAATTTGTAATTTTCTGGAAAACTAAGAAGAACAGTGGAAACTTAAGATATGTTAAAATTCAAACATCTTAATTCTTCGATTCAGGCATATAATCTGAATCATTATCTAAAATCATGATTTTTAAAAGTGAAATCACAATTTTTAGATTTGTATTGAGTGAGCATTTGGGGTTTGATCAGAAAGTAAGTTTTGGGCAATTGCAGACGATCGAAGTAATGTGGAGGGTCGGGATCACTTCTGGAGGTGGCGAAAAGGTAGACAAGCTTGGAAAAAATGGTGGCTGGTCTTATGGACCACCGTGGCGTCGGTAATTGATCATAGTAGGGTTTAAAACTCTAAATGGGTCAAGGTCGGGTTTTGGTCTAGTGCAACGTCTCTGGTGATTCGAGTTGCTCAGGATTTACGGGAAAGCAGCATAGAAAGTTGGCGAAGGTATGGCCGGCGGGTCAGGTGTTTCGGTGGTCGGAGATGAGTGTTCGAAGATGCTTTTTGCAATGGGTTTTGGTTCCCTCGATTTCGATCGTGGGCTTGTGCTAGTGATTGGGTGGTCGTAATTGTTTGTAATGACGATGGTCGATGATGGTCGAAGACGGCTCGATCGTCGGTGCATGTGCATGGCGGGGTTGGTTGTGTCAGTGTTTTGGGTTGTGGTATGACTCGAAGGAAGACTCGGGTGTTTGGGGTAAGTGCCTCAAGTAGATCGGGAGAGAAAATATGTTTTCCAGTTTTAACTTAAACTAAAATCTAAGTTTCAAAAAAATGGAAAAGGAGAAAGGGAAACTCGAGATTGATCTAAGGTGGAATTCGGGTTAGACCCGAAGCAGGTTTAAAATAGTTTTAAAAAGTTTTTAAAGCAAGGTTTTGAAAATTTAAATAATTTAGTTTAAAAACTTTTCTTATATAAATTTCCTTTATATATAATAAATGTTTTCTTTAACACTTGATTAAGAAGTTTTGTAATTTGTTTAACTTAAATTTTGCTAAGTTAAATTGTAACTTGTTTTAAATCTTAAATTAGAAATGAAATTTAAAAGTAATTTAAAAGTATAACGTTTTAAATACATATGTTAATAATAATTAAGTCATTATAAAGATAATGTTTTATCGTGATTAACTAAGTTAATCGAGTAGTTTATGTATAATTAACTAATTTAATTAATTAATGATTAAGGATTAATAAATTTATAATTAAGGATTAAAAGTTAATTAATTAGAGGTTAATTAATTTGTAATTAAGGATCATTAATTAGATAATTAAAGATTGTTAATTAATGATTAGAGATTAATTAATTAAGTAATTAAGTTGTAATTAAGAATTAATTGATTAAGCAATTAGAGATTAATCAATTGGTAATTAAGGATTAATTAGTTTGTAATTAAGTTTTATTAATTAATAATTAAGTTTTATCTATTAATAATTAAGGGATAATTAATTAGTTAATTAAAGATTAATTAATTGATTATAAAAGTAATTAAGGATTAATTAATTTGTTATTAAGGAATATTAATTAATAATTAAGGTTTATTAATTAATAGTTAAAGAATAATTAATCTGTAATTAAAGTTTAATTAATTGGTTTATAAGGAAATTAAGGAGTGATTAATTAATTATTGATTGTAATTAGTTGATGATTGATTAAGCAGGGAATTGGTGATTAATTTTTAAGTAATTAATTTAATTTAAGTTAATTAAATTAATTATAATATGGATTAATAATTCCTGATTAGGGATGATTGTTTGAGTAGAATGTCTGGATTGATATCTATTGTATGATAGTATGTGATATTCTATGATGCGATATACGTGGATATATCTGTGATAAATGTTAGTAATTAATTT
The DNA here is from genome assembly GCA_030765085.1 of Allium cepa. NCBI lineage: Eukaryota > Viridiplantae > Streptophyta > Magnoliopsida > Asparagales > Amaryllidaceae > Allium > Allium cepa. The sequence goes on along the minus strand of CM060930.1, from coordinate 51,008,841 downwards.
ATGATGAATGCCGTATGAATTCAAAGTATTGAATTGAATTAAATTATTTAAACCTTAAACAACTTGGCTTTTAAGGAACGTTTGGATTTCGATGAGACCGGGATCAGATATCAAGTTTGATTATCTGAAAACCACAATGATCCAAGTTAAACGATAGGTCGTGGAATCTCAAGTGAAGATCGAGATGGAGTTTCAGAGTGCAAAGGTTATTGTCATTAACTATGAGGGTGATTCCAAAATGAATGTAACAAGATAATGCCTTCGGTTTCGTTCGAACCCAGAACGAACTTGTATGGATGAATGCTATCAGACCATAGTTAATGGAGGACGATGAGCATTCCAAATGTGTTCTTTAAAGGTAATCGTAGCCTCAAGCCTCATCAACCGAGAATGGCTAAAACAGGGGAGGTGCAGCAAGGCTAAGTGGGTAGCACCCAAGTCGGATAAGATTTTCCCCTGTCTAGAGTCTTTTTATTCGACGGTGTGGGCGGTTGCTAGCTATAACCGCGGGGTTGTCTTATTCGGACTATCCAGTAAGGGGTAGCTCCGGCTTTGTGTTACAGGGGATCGGAAGGGATCCTCGGTACGGTGATCTAGGCCACGTACTGTGACTGGCGGTACCTTGGTAGCCCTGCCATTGTATGGAATCCAATCTCCAATAAGTGATCTCGGACTTGATTGTATAACCCACTTTGTGGCTAGTATGCCGGAATTTAATGAATGTAACAATTTCGGCTATGTGAATATTTATTTGAGAACCCTAGACCCTATTATAATATAACCAGATTTCCTATCAAATGTTTTGGTTATCGTAAAGAAAAAACTTGTCCGTATTTATTGGCGGAGAGTCTTACGAGATACCTTTTCTTTCAAAGGTTTTTCAAGTTAAACAGCTTAACCGTTTACTCACACCATGCCCATGTCTAACCCGGAGTTTATTTCTTTTTTTCTTAAACTCTTGAGTACTCAAATTTTTATGAGTAGCCAAGTGATCAGGTTTGGCTTGACGAATTTTGGATAGCTTGGAGCAGGGGCTTGGCAAGCTATATATATCTATTTCCACTGTGTTGAAACATTTTGACTGTCGTATTTTGAAATGTAATGGATATATAGGTCTATATAACTGTCTAATGTGAAGATCTTGTGTAATCCATGTAACTCTGATATGTAAAGACTATGTAATAGTTATGTGACATATTATATTTTGTTACATTTGCGCTGTGAGATTCTGATATTGTTTAGTTCTTTCTCCTATCTATTCTATTTTTACCTATTTCGTTCTTATCGATGATGCGTCTTTCTGTGGAATGAAAGGCGGGTCGTCGTAGTTGGTATCAGAGCATAGGTTGAGATAATACCTAGGCCCTAGAGTAGTGTCTATCTTGAGAGTGCGTATTTGTAAATTTTGTATAACTATATGCCTATCTAAATTTGTTGGGTTACCTGTTCGGGTTTCCAACATGAGTTCTAGAGAAGTTTCATCTTTCTTCTTATTTGGTTGACCGTCCTATTTTTGTATCTAATCCTATAGGCGGGGTAACCAATTTAGATAAGATCTGTAGAAGTTTAAGGCTTTCTTATCTATCTCATAGTTTTTTTTCTTGCGACCCTTTTGTATTGGATTTCAAAGGGTTTGATCTTATTCTGGGTATATATTGGTTGGATAAGTGTTTTGATATGTGAAGAAAGGATCATGTCTTTGGAGACTGAGTTTGGAAGAATCATAAAAGTGACTTGCGATAGTTATTGAGTTCATTTGAATAATCTTTTGCATGGAATTGAGACAACTCTAGAAGGCATAGAGTCCATCGAAGTTGTTAGAGTTTTTTCGGATGTTTTCGAAGAAATGGAAGGTTTTCCCCCTCACCGGGAGATAGAGTTTTGGCTCGATTTGGTTTCGGGAGCAATACTTGTTGTTCATCCTAGTATAAGGATGGTGCCGAAGGAGAGAGAAGAGTTGGTGAAGCAGACCCAAGATTTCTTAGAGAAATGTTTGATCCGGCCTAGATTTTCCAGTTGGGGTTTTGCGGTAGTCTTTGTGGCCAAGTCAGATGGGTCGTTAAGGTTCTGTGTGGATTATCGAGAGTTGAAAAAAGTGACTAGCCGAAATAAGTACCTATTGCCCCGTATAGATGATCTTTTTGATCAACACCATGGAGCTTCTGTTTTCTCCCAATTAGATTTAGCTTCGGGTTTCCATCAGTTGAGGGTAGCTGAGGACAGTATCCCCTTGACTGCGTTTCGGGTACCTAATTGTTTTTATGAGTGGTTGGTTATGCCTTTCGGGCTAACCAATGCTCTTGCTTATTTTGTGGATTTGATGGACCGAGTTTTTCGGGATGTGTTAAAAAAGTATGTACTTATGTTCATAGATGATATTCTTGTCTACTCCAAGTCTGAAGAGGAGCACAAGCGACATTTGGGGATAATGTTAGAGACCTTGAGGAGGCATGTTCTGAAGGCTAAATTTTCGAAATGCCATTTTTGGAAGTCGGAAGTCAGATTTTCTGGACACATTGTTTCCGGAGAGGGTATTTCTATAGGTCCAGTCAAGGTAGCTATATTCAGTAGTGGAAGCAACCGTAGACTCCGACAGAAGTCCGCAGTTTTCTAGGTTTGGCAGAGTACTACAGGAAGTTTATCAAGGACTACTCTAAGATTTCTTCGCACTTAACCAAGTTGGCTCGGAAAGGATCAAAGTTTAAGTGGACCCCCGAGTGTGTAGAGGCTTTCTTGGATTTGAAGGCAAGGATGACCAGTGCATATGTTCTAGCTATTCTTGATGATCAGAGTAAGTTTGAGGTCTACACGGACGTTTATGTGTGCCAGAGGTGGATGGATGAGTCAAGAATGGTCAGTGTTCCAGTTTTGAGATTGATGACCAAGGAACATTGAGAATCAACAGAAGGATTTGTGTTTTGAATTTCAAGGATTTGAAGCAAGAAGGTCTGTCAGAGAGTCATCGCTCCAGGCTGAGTATCCACCTAGGGATTTCAATGATGTATAAGGATATGAGAAGAGTCTTTAGGTGGCCGAGCATGAAGAAGAATATGGCCATTTTCGTAAATGTATGTGCGATCTGTCAGCAGGTTAAAGGTGATCAACAGAAGACCGCAGGTTTTTTGCAGCCTTTGGAAGTTCTTAAGTGGAGATGGGTAATGATTTCTATGGATTTAGTCGATGGTTTGCCAAGGACCAAAAAAAGGAAATGAAGGAATATAGGTAATCGTCGACCGACTAACCAAGAGCGCCCATTTTATTTCGATTAAGTTAACCCGTACTGCCGCATCTTTGGTAGAGATTTTCTTGAGAGAGATTGTTAGGCTGCAGTGTGTTACAGTCAGCATTGTTAGCGACTGTGATCCTATCTTCACTAGCAAATTTTGGAAGGCTTTGCAGGTAGCTTTGGGTACGAGATTGAGTTTGAGTACAGCCTATCATCCCCAGATCGACGGACAGACTGAAAGGCTGAACCAAATTCTAGAGGATATGCTGAGGGCTTGTGTTTTGGATTTTGGTGGATGTTGGAAGGACCATCTACATTTAGTGGAATTCTCGTACAATAACAGTTATTAGGCGAGTATCAAGATGGCACCTTATGGAGCTTTATATGGAAGACATTATAAATCCCCATACTATTGGGTAGGGTCGGATGATCGTCTTGTTCTTGGTCCAGATTTGATCCGAGAGGCATCTGCGAAGGTGGAGCTTATCAAGAAGAGAATGAGAGCAGCGCAAGATCGCCAGAAGAAATATGCGAACAAGAGACGAAGACAATTGGAATTTGAGATTGGAGATTTAGTCTTTGTCAAAGTTTCCCCAATAAAAGGAGCGATCAGATTTGGAAAGACAGGAAAACTTACCCCAAGGTATATTGGTCCGTTGCGAGTGCTCGAAAGGATTGGTACGGTAGCCTATAGGATTGAATTGCCATTCCATCTAAGGAAATACGTGAGTGACCCATCTCTCGTTGTGGAGCCAGCAGTGCATGTAACGAACCGCTATTTTGGACAATTCGCATCACACATGTCGGACTTGAATAATTTAATATATCGAATTGTTAATTTAAATTTGACAAAACTCATATATACAGTAAATAAATGATCACAGAATCACAGACACAGAGTAATAATATGCAGCGGAAGCAAAAGATAGTAGTTCATGAAGCTACTATATATATAACAGAGTTAAATAAGTTACAACAGAAGTCTCGAATACAATAATCGAATACAAGAATCAAAATACATCACTGGAATCAACTGAATCTCTGAAAGCTGGATAGATAGCTGGATCTCCAGGCGAAGCTCCAACCCCAAAGGTGAGTCTCGAATGCTGAACCACTCAGTCTGACCCGAGCGTAAAGCAAAACACAAAACACTCGAGTCAGGATTAACATTCTTATATCAATAGATCCAACTCAAGTGAAATAGCAATTGAAATACAATAACTCAAAGGACGTTGGAATAACCATCCTTTAAGGATCCGTTAAACTATCTACTATGTAGTAGTATACGCTAAATAGATAATGCCTATCAATAATATAAATATCAAATAGTGTTTAGGCGTTACCATTATCCCCCTTAACACATTTTATATAAGCGTTATAATCTATATAGCACTGTAAACTCCACCGTAAACTGGTGGGATATCAGGGAGTACTCCATAGGTATAATACAAAACAAAATCGTAGTGGTCGCGTATATAGGGATAGAAGTATCACAAGGCACATGAGGCAATACCCAAGGTAGTGAAACTACCGTTTGCCTAATCCGGACTGGTGAGAACGCATCGCCGCAACGATCGCAACACCGCGAAACAACACTCCCAAAAGTACGAGGGTGCACCAATCAATAACAAGTAATGAGTAGTATTCGAAGAAATGTGTTCGCTCGATGTGGCTAACTCTATTTGGCCCGGCACGGCTCCTGTTTTAGTCATTTCGAATTTGACACAAGTGTCAAGGCTATTCATTATCCTTCTCTTTCTTCAGTCATCATGTACATCATTCCAACCACTTCATTTTGGATCACACTCCACGTATAGTTATTAAAGTGGTTTTCGGTTTAGACAGAAAGTATGTCCATAACCGATTCTGGTTTCCTTAATAACCTTTGTAATAATTACACCGATTGGTCGTTTAATATATTTCAAACCAAATCAAATTCAATTTCAATTAGAATTTGTAAACCAACATTTCGATTGTCTTTCTAAATCAATTTCCATAGTTTACGTTTCAAAACTTCCACATTACTATTTCAAAATCTTAAAATTTAATTTCAATTCTTATTTAAACAATTCACATATTGATTCAAGTTCGAATATAAACTTCATTTCGAAAACTTTTAAATTATATTAATTATCTTTCAAATCATTTTAAATTCATTTATCGATTTCATTCAACGTTCGTTAAGTTAATTATCCTTCAAAACAATTCCTATTAAATTTCCAATTCATTAAATCAATTTAAGTTTTCCTATATCATATCAAACTTCCAAATTTAACTAAATTAAATTCGCCAAATCAAATTCTTTAAATTTCAAGTCTTATATTCATTTCAATAAATCACATTTTATTTGTTGTTAAAGAAATTCAATTACACTTATTTATTTACTTAGTTACAAATTTCAACTCAATTAATAAAGAACCCGAAATTTCACATATTCAAGAAGTTCAATTTCACTTATTAACTTACTTAAATAATTTTTCCAAAACTTAATAAATAAAGAAAACCCAATTTCATTTATTAACGAAGTTCAAATTCACTTATTCAAAAGTTCATTTTCTCTTATTAAAGGATTCAAATTTTATTTAATTATCAAATAATTCAATCTTATTTAATTATTACATAATTTCAAAACTTAATTATTAAATAAATTTCAAAACTTAATAGTTTCATACTAAATTATTAAATAATTTCCAACTTAATTATTAAATAATTTCAAACTTAATTATTAATAATTCCAAATTTAATTGTTAAATAATAAATTTTTAAACACGTTCTTTCACCAATTACTACGTTAATATTTTGTTTCAAATTTCTAATATTCACATTTCTTTTCATAAAATTCAAATTCCAACTTCGTTTCAAAATCTTATTATTTATTCGAGTAAAATCTTTATTTCATTTTTAAATCAAATTATTGACCAATCGGGTTTTATTTAATTCTCTATCCTAAGTCAAGTTCATTTTGGGTATTTATCATTTCAACCCGATTCCATTTCAATTCAAAAATCAAAGCATAGCAAAGGGAACTTGTAGTGTGATAACTGGGATGATGTCAAAGTACATAAACAAGCAATAACAATAATCAATAACAATCCAATAATTAATTCAAATAATCCCGAAATAATCTTATTAATTCGCATTGTTGTTTGTGCAAATTAATATAATTATTTCTAGAATCTACACTATCATTTCATGTAGATTAAAGATTATTGCACTAATTATTCTACGCAATTCTATGCTTTTCATCAATTATTCAACTTCATACTTCATCAATTAATACAACATAAATTCAAATGGTTCAAAGGTAATTAACTATTTTTCTACGTGTCAATTAATTTAAATATTTAAAGGGGTCATATTTAACTAATCAAATTCAACATTTATGTCGATTCAAATTTTTAACTATCCTACGACAAATTCAATTTCATAATATTTATCACTTTATACATTACAATTTAACATCCAATATAAACAACAAACAATCGATCAATTATCAACCCAACGGATTATCATTGTATATTTAACAGATAATGGTGTTAGATGTCACATGTGAACTGATACAGGTAATAACATATATAACAGTGTAAATAACTATCAGCAACATATTTCAATTGTCGTTTCAGTTGAAATCAAATTTAATAAATAAAAGAATATCAATCGTGAGTGATTGCTCACCTTTCGAGGTTAGAGATTGTCGACAATGAGATGAGTTACCAATCCAAGCATGAAATTCCAAATCAAAACAAGATCGAATGCGAATTAGACGACAAAGCTGATAAAGGAGATAGACGAAATTAAAACAGAACCGAATCAAGGCAGATATATGGTAAAAGCGATCTTATATATAATTAAATAAAACTAAATATAACTATATACATATATAATCATATTTTATATCCAAACACATTTATATTGAAAATATATGTATTTCAATATCTATTATTCAAATTAAAACTCATATTTTGATATTAAGATACACACGTTATCAGTATATTCAAAATCAAAAATTATAAAACCCACATTACAACAAGTATCATCATTCATTTTACACACTTGTATTATATAAAACAATTTTAAAATCATTTTATAAGACCAAAATATCACCTTTATATTTCAAAACATCATATATACAACTGAAACATCAACTGAACAACATACACCTATATATTTTAACCGTATGATAACAAAAGCTTATAACAACGTATACAATAAACTAGAAAAATAAAAGTTTAATACATATAATTTTAAAATAAAAGTCATATTATATAACTGAAACTCTACTTTGTAATCACGTACCATAAAGTAAATATGTGTAAGAAAAATGGCAGTGAAAGGAGTTTCAAATCAACACAATATGAAAATGAACTAATAGGTACTAGATAAGTAACTCGTATATATATATATACTATTTTCATAAACATACAGTAACACATATACGTTAAAACATATAAACTAACAGTTCTTGCATAAAATTTATTTATCTATATCTATATATCTACACTCATATTTTTCTTTTAAAAGCAAAATATCTATTATATATATTTATCATTAAAACTGTTGCAAGGCAGCATAGTCTATATGAAACAGTTGATAACCAAATCATTAGATATTATATATATAAGCTGCTTCAAATACAACAAAGCTTTACTAAGCATTTTTAACACAATATATATAATATACGTTCGAATATATTCATTTTAGTATCGTAATTCATATACAAATCTAACATATTAAAAAAAATAACACAGAAACCATCACATATACACTATATACGCATACACATATACACAGCGCGCACACACTACACACGCAAGCTACAACATGCCATTATTTATATTTTATATTAAATATAAAGTACGTGCCTCCGTAATAACAGTAAAAGTCACATGTTTTAAGCATGGCTGGATCTGGGCACGTGGAGGAGAGGCACGCAAGGAGTATGGTTGGCGAGAAACTGAAGGTGATGCGGAAAAATACGCTATGTATCACAAGTATATGTGAAGGCGTCCATTATATAAGCAAACTTGTTTACGCTATTGACATGAGTGAGGTGGCAGTATGAAGTAGTGGACTGACGAGTGGAGTTGCTGGCGTTGTAGGATATGGGTTGACGGTGGCGTGGGCGAGAGGAGGAGGAAGGCGGGATGGCTACAAGAGGAGAAGTGGCTTCACTCGGTTGCTAGCCGAAGGGGAAGAGGCATACGAAGGTAGGAAGCTTGTCGGTGGTGTGGCTGCCAATGCTCAGCCGTGAGTAGGTGATAAAAAAATGCATGTAACTTATATATTATTTTCATGCGAACATGCGGGCTGGCGAACATAAGTGGATGGTGATTATGTTGTCAGGTAAAAGAGTTTGCATTCTTTGATGTGACTAAAAGAAAAATGAAGGTGACAAAGAGTACAGACTAATTGTAGAAAGAAAGATAGTACGCTTCATTTATTTCTTTATGAAAGAAAGCAAGTTCCAAAGTGAATGCAAACGGGCTAAAAATGAAACGGCCAAAAGTGGAGTAAAGGTGGAGTTTCATAAACTTAATATAAATGTCTCTGACCACCAAATGTAAATGGTCACCAGTGGAATATAAAAGGGTTAGGAAACCCAAAAGACTCAATTTCATAACCGACATGGAAGGTGTTTCGCAGATTGCACCGCACACCGGACTTCGAAATACACAAACAAATATACGGTAAAGATCAACGCGACGAGACGATCAAAACAGTATGCAGATATCTGTGGTACGATTGAATTATAAAAATTCGAATTTTTCTACTACGGAAAATGCAAGAAAACGTAGAAAAATAAGATCGACGGAGCTAAAGATGTCCGAATTTGGAAAAACAAAAAATTGCATTTGCTCAGAAGATGGTTTAGAATTTTTCTATGTAAAAATATTTAGGTTCCGAAAACGTTTTACTTTCATCGCTTTTTAACTGGTTGAATTGAAGTAAATTTACGCGCGAAATAAACTTCCATATTTTTGGACGAAATTTTACCAGTTGCTATGTTTAACCAGACGCATTTCAAATATCAAATTTATATTTCAAAATTTTATATTTATTTTTATTAAATTCACGCAAATTCAATTAATCAAATTAATTAAAACCGTTAAAATATCTGGGTTGTTACAGTGCAAGAAGATTTAGTGATCGAACCGGACTTATCTGTTGTCAGGCATCCAATTTAGATCGTTGATCAAGACAAGAAGCAACTCAGAAGTATGATAGTGAAGTTAGTCGAGGTGTAGTGGAGTGAGGATCGCAGAGACTGTTCCTGGGAAACTCTAGATAGTTTTAGAAAAGCTTATCCGGATCTGTGTCCGGATAGTTAGTGATGTTTGTTGAATGAAATGTTATTTGGATGTTAGTGTATAACTAATATGTATGCTTGAATTGTTGAAATAAAATAAAAGCTTTAGGATTATCTTTTGTTTTAAATTTCGAGAACGAAATTCTTTTAAGGGGGAGGAATGTGATATCTCGGAATTTCAAGCAAATTTAAATGTGAAAATCTCCTTTTTAAATTATTTAAAATTAGAAAAATTGTTATTTTCAAACAATAATAACAATGTGATGTTTTTAAATATAGATATAAATAGATTTTAAAATAGAACTAATTTTTTCAAATTAATTTATGTTTGTTTAAATATATATATATATATGTATATATGTATATATTTGAGTTGATTTTTAAATTGGATTTTAAATTGAAATTGAATTGAATTTGAATTTGGGTTTAAATTTGAAATTTAAAAGATAAATATTTTACAATATTTTGGATTTAAAAATATACGAATAGGATTTTTATTAGTATAAGATTTATTTTTATTATTTTCTTTAAAGAAATATATATATATATAAATTTAGAAAAGTATTTATTAGTTAGGAAATCTAATACAAAAGCTTATAAACCATTTTAAATTTAATAAAACATGCTTAATTACACATGTAACTTTAATAAATAAAATATAATGAGTGTTAATCATATTAGTAACATGTGTAAGCTAATTAACAAATGTAATTGACAAATGTTAGTTGAATTAACAAGTGTCACTTATTTTATTCTATTCTCTTTAATTTTTAATAAATCATAGTTAACTCTATATAAACTCCTATCTCCTCCTTTCCATTTCTTTTCCTATCTTCTCATTTCAAAAGTAAGGAAACTCAAACCTGTAACACAAATTCTCAAAACAATACCTTGTAAAAAAAAAAATTCTCAAACCAGAGGTTAAGCCAAATCAAAAGCCTGTAAATCAATTTTCAACTAGAAAAATTAATCAAGCAAAGATCATCTCTGCTTTCAAACATAAATCTTCGCAACAACTCTTCTACCTACCCGCCGTTCGTAGCTCGGTTGGTTAGGGAGCTGGGAGATGGGGACTAAAGGACTGTGTCCGGGCAGGTTCGAATCCCAGCGCCTAACCATCAGTGGGAGTTTCAACGTTAAGCATCTGTGTGCGACGACTAAATAAAAGCGGGGTAGACACACGGCATGGGGTTTACTTAAGTGAGTATCAATGAATACCATGATCTTAAGGTTCCCCATGATATCAAAAAAAAAACTCTTCTACCTACATCGCAATCAAAGCTTCATATTTCAAAGTGTCCAGTCAACAAGTTTTCCAGTTTTACAGATCATCAAGAAATCAAAGCAATTCAAGTTTTCAAAATCTAGCATTTCAGTTTTTTTTAAAAGCTCTGTTCGTCTTTTAAACAGGTGAGTAAACTTTTTATTTAAAAGTTTAGCTAAATTAAAATCTGTGCATGTGATTCCTTGAATGAATTGTGCTTTGTATGTATATATACAAGTGTGAATCCTATATATTTGTTTGTGTTTGAACTGTGCATGTCAGTTCTTCTCTCTTTCATAGTTACAGATTTGAAAAGAAATCAAAATTCGATATCTTTTTATTTAATCACTATTAGGACTTGCGTTTCAAACAAAATCTGTTTGTTTAAGCATAGATTAAGGTTTAAAATTTTATTTAAGTAAATTAAATTTGTAATTTTCTGGAAAACCAAGAAGAACAGTGGAAACTTAAGATATGTTAAAATTCAAACATCTTAATTCTTCGATTCAGGTATATAATCTAAATCATTATCTAAAATCACGATTTTTAAAAGTGAAATCACAACCTTTTGATTTGTGTGGAGTGAGCATTTGGGGTTTCATCAGAAAGTAAGTTTTGAGCAATTGTAGGTGATCGAAGTAATATGGAGGGTCGGGATCATTTCTGGAGGTGGCGAGGAGGTAGATGAGCTTGGAAAAAATGGTGGCTGCTCTTATTGACCACCGTGGCACCGGCAATCGATCATAGTAGGGTTTAAATAGGTCGAGGTCGGGTTTTGGTTTACTACAACGTCTCTAGTGATTTGAGTTGCTCAAGATTTAAGGGAAATCAGCATAGAAGGCCGGCGAAGGTATGGCCGGCGGGTCAGTTGTTTCGATGGTCGGAGATGTGGGTTCGAAGAAGCTTTTGGCAATGGATTTTGGTTCCAGGATCGAATGAGTACCTCAATTTCGATCGTGGGCTTATGCTAGTGATTGGGTGGTCGGAATTGTTTGCAATGACTGTAACGCCTCGATTTTATCGGGATCCGAAAACCGACATCAATACGTCCACTGTATCAACTGCCGAGCAAGCGAAGGCCGGAAAGCCGTACCATTATGGTTAAAGAAGAAGAAAAAGGTAGAAGAAGAGAGAAAAAGATAGAACAGAACAGAAAGATCTACTGAACAATATCAGAATCTCACAATCGCAGCGGAACAACATATAATAGATAAATGAATAATCTTTGAAACAAAGAACTATATCAGTTATTACATCACATCACTTTACATTACATCATCAAGTGTACAACAACAAGACAACAATAAACAGCGGAAAAGAAGTACTATATACTAGTGAATACGCCATGCTCTCCAGCTTGCCTCCAGCAACTCCTGAATTCCAGAATATCCTGATTAACCTAACTCTTGACTGCCCGTGTGGAAATTGGTGGGCACCCAGAGTTTAGGAAAGAAAACAATAAACTCCGAGTCAGTCATGGGACTGATGTGAGAACTAAAACAGTTATTTAACTTTTAAAAACAAAGAACAGGATAATTTTAAAGTGAATTCGCAATACTTTTTTTTTAAAATGAGACTACCATAAGGCCTCCCGCACACACACAATGCAAACGCAGAATCGGAGGAGATTTCTCCTTATGATAGTCAAAGATGCTTGATATGCATTAAAAAGAAACATTTGATATTATTAGTAGTGCATAGTGTAGGAAAACATTTCGAAAGTAAAGATATAAATCTTAGCCAACATACGACCATTATCGTATGCCTACTATAGCTACCACGTTCAATAACAGGTTATCGCCACATTCCATGGCAGGTTATACAACTAAAACCGTACAAGGATCGTACTGTTTCTTTGGATTTTCCAACAAATGGTCAGGCTAAGGAACTTCCTACCGCCACATGGGATCGCCTCTGGCGGGACATCCCGAGAACTTAACCAGCTCTCTGCCAACATAAGGCCGGGTTACCTTTGTCACTAGGTAACTACTACACGACTATGCCATCCCCCGGTCCCTTTGGACCTTTATCCGAGCGCTCGATTCCAACAACACCACACAGTAATAGATATAGTGTATCAACATGAGTAAGTATCTGGGCTCCATACCATGATACCACCCTTTCCGGAAGGAAATGACATACCCTAAAGGGCACGACCCTCATAACCTTGCCGCATATTCCTGTTTTGACCATTTACGGGGAGTGAGGTCTGACGAAGTCTCGTCCATAAAGCTACGCTTTATACAAAAGCTGCTTTGGGTCAACAAATGATCAAAGTAATGATCACAAAGATAAACAATCAAACAAATGATCATATCACAAATGATGATACAATGATCATCACACAGCAACACTCAGCATGCCACATTACCAAATTGGGAATAAATCGCTGATAACCTTCAACTACATAACCTCTGAGCGCGTACGTCTCAGAGAAGGGTGTTAAGCTAAGAGAATAAATTTTCCGCCACCAACAGAAATGTATTTGAAAGAAATCTGCTTTATATCTCAAAATGTAATGTCAGACATGTAACCATACAAGTCTGTTCCGGGTTCGAACAGAACCGAAGGCACTTCAAAAGAATCCCTTGCAATCCGGGTAGTCACAATCCCGACCAAACTTCCCATCACAAAGGAAATCTCCATACCATAGCTAACGGTGCAGAGACAATCGATAGGTCATCCTATCGTTTTCACAAATACCCGGTCTTCAACACCGGTCATCAAATGCAATCCATAACGACGTATCATATATTTGGAATGGGTTATACGACCCTAAGGTCCTTTCCCCGCTAACCCAAATAGTGAGCGCTTATTCAAAAATAAGTGTAGCATTCAAATTCAAGCAGTTCACAATAAATACCTATTTAAAGGTAAATATTGATAGTCGGATTATTTAACTATCAATAGGTATGCTCAGCATCACCAAATCCCAATTAATTTTCCAAATTATTTATCTTCCAAAATATCTTTACTAGATATATAATTTTCACACTTCAACCATTTGAAAACCAATTTCAAACAACTTTTATTTCGGTTCATTTAAACCAATTAAATAAATCCTTACCGTTTTATTTAAATTTACGTTCCAAATCCGTAAATTTATCTCCACATCAAAATAAATCAACGTTTATTTTTAACCCAATTTCCCTTTCCTTTATAAATTCCATAGCGAATCCACATTTCCAAAATACCTTATGAATATACGATTTTCAATCGATTTCTAATATTCATTTTCCATTTATCTTTAATAGATAGAATCTCAAAATATTCACTTCACATTGGAAACATTTCCATACTTATTAAATAATAAGTAATTCACAAATTCGTTTGTTTTCAACACTTGGAAAACATTCAATATACTTAAATCGAAATTAAGTATATATTTCATTCTTTAAGAAATCATTCTCTTAACACATTTATTTGGGCCAAAATGAATTATGCGTAAAACATCGTTACGCCAACCCAAAATCACTAGTATAGGGATTCAAAATTTAGATAGATATATAAATCCCAATACTATACAAAAACATTTCATTTTGGAAATCATTTACTATAACAACAGTGTTATAGTCCACCATTTCCTTCTCTTTCTCGAAAACGTCTATTTCAACAATGAAGGTTGAAATCTATGTTTTCGATTTATAATACATTTTAGAACATCGTTAAAACGATGAACTTCATTTTGTAATATTCATTTTCCCAAGCATATCCATTTTATTTGATAATATATTCACTGTCCAAAATCGTGAATATACTTCCTTAACCAATTTCAACTTTCAATTTATCAAATTCCATTGATTTCGAATTTATAAACAATGTCTATAAATTCCATTTTTGTTTATAAGCTTCGATTTATAAATCTCCTTTAATAATCAATTCTATATATATTTCGTTTATATGTCGAATCTAACTTATAAGTAAATTACTTATAATACATTTATTCACAAATCCATTCTTTTATATCATCCTTTGTTTATAAATCTAAAATTCTTATTTACTATAAAACTAGGTACAACTTTATTTTAACACTTATAAAAGCTCGTTTTATAATTCCAATATCTTTACCTTATAAAATATAAATTTTATAAATCTTTTATATAATTCATTTATAATAATTCAAAAATCCCAATTTAAATAAACCAATCCTTTTAATAATTTACAAATCGTTATTAAAGCTTATATAACTCCAAAATCATACTTAAGTATTATTTCCCAAAAATATCCTTTTTATAATAATAAAAATTATAACGTTTATTTATTTAAAATGAATAATTTCCAAAATTAAATTTATTCAGCTAAATTTTAGCCTTTAACGATCTCAACCACAAAGATAATCACAAAGATTATAAATAGATCAACACACAATATTGAAACCAATTCAAATGTTTGAGGAATCCAGTTGGATCCCTCCAACCTGTTTACCTGCATCCAAAGATGTTAACACAATACCAATTCCGTTCCAGTACGGAATTATCGCGGTATATGGGATTTATAAAATATTATCCGCTTAATAGACGGCGCAGTAGGGTCTCATCCTCTATATAATGCGGAAAATCAACTCCAAGTACATAAATAATACCAATTTCACTATACGATGAAATATTCGCGATATATGTTTTTAATAAATAACCTCCGCTTACTAACGGCGCATAATGTCTATTTTAACAATCAATAGATAGCAATCATCATTCAAACATACAATCAAGCAATTTTAAATCTAACTATTTAAAATTTAAATCGAAACTGTTCGATTGAGTGAGAAGTTCTCACCTTGATTTTAATTCTGTTCCAGCGTCTTATTTCGAATAAAATTAAACAGACGTTTAATTTTACCCGAAATTCTTACTGACTCCAATCGCTTCCAATCCAACTCCATAGTGTAGTGCTCGTCGAAACGATTCCAACGCAAAAAGTTTCGTTAAATTCCGACATCGTATGCAAAAGATATCGCGTTACAAAGTTATACGAACTATAATATAATAAATTTACAATTTTTATTTCAATTTTAAACTAATTGAATCAGGACCGCTCGTTTTTCTTACTGCAGATCCGGCCGTGATTCCATTTCTTCCTCCAGTAAATATCGCGACCAAAGAACCCAACTTGCTCGTTCGAAAGAAAGCAACGCAACCACCCACGCTTGTCGAAACTCCATCACAACGGCACCATTCGAAAGCCAGTCACAAACCCCACCTTCACCACCAATATAGTTGAACTCGGCTGCACCTAGGCATGGAGAAACATGCTCACTCGTGTGCACTTTGAATGCCAATTCCCATTGATTCGATCAATTAAAATTGATCACAGCCGTTGGATATGGAGTACTCGGCGAGATCTTCGTTTTGTTAGTTGGAGATTTCTCGAAACGATTAATGGATTTGAAGAATTTGAAGGGAGAAGAAGATTGATTTTCGGCCATTCATTGAAGAGGGTGGCCGCTGGAAGCAATTAGGGCTAGGGTTTGTTTATTTTGCAAAAATGAGAATGAAACCGTGCTTTTATAGAAAATATTCAAAACACTATTCATTCCGGGTTTTCTGAACTCCAATTTACGCGCGGTAACGGGTGTTTCTAGGGTTTATCCCGCGTTCCGGACACAATGGAATAGGTTTCGGAGGCTAATTCGATCATCTGTGTGAGTTATGGCGATAAACGATCGATTTAAACCGATTTAAATTAATTTCTAGGCGTTTTGGCTTGCCGCGGACAAACGGTAAATCCGATTGACACGAAATTTGAAACCATACAATGATATCACATTACGGATCCGATGAAACTTGTTTCGTAGAAATCCGAGACTATTTGAAAAATGACTATTTTAACTCGCCAAATTAATATTAAAACAATTTCGATGCGTTTCGAGCTGCCACGGTCAAACGAAAACTCCGATTGCTACGAAAATTGAAATCCGATAATAACAAACTATTACGGATCCAATGGAACTAGTCTCGTCCAATTCTGAGACTGTTCGAAAATTGACTATTTCACTAGTCCATTAAATATTAAAATATTCAATTTTCACAAATTAACTCTTAATTCAATTTTGAAAGTTCTAAAATATCGTTCTAAATCCAATATGATAAAATAAAATTTTACAAATCATTTTTAGTCATATTTAACTCGATTTTCTATTATTTCAGAAATTTAACATATTAAATTATTGGTTTAATTATCCAATTAAATCCAATTATTCGAAATAAAATTTATTCGACTTATAAATTTTACTTATTAATATTTAAAATTAATTAAATATATGAATTTTAATTAATAAATATTCTGGGTCGTTACAGACTTCCCCCCTTAAAAGAATTTCGTCCTCGAAATTACCAAGTAAGAAAAAGTTTTGAAATCCATTAACTTTTCAAAACAAACCATTCAAGTTTGATTTACAAATCTCTTAAGTGTTTAACTTTTCCAAAATTCATAGTTAAACTTCTTACAATAACTTTACTAAGTTTTCAAATCATACTTAGTTTTCAAAATTTTCCAAAATTCCCAAAAATATTCTAACGCCTTAAATTTTCGAAAAAATTCGCCATAGTCTCCTTTGCGCGGCTCGATTCGAAAAAAATGACAGTAGATATATCACAAATATACATCTCATCAAGTGATGAGGCATCCCGCAGGGAAAAAAGTGTAAAAGTACGTTATTTAATCCGGGATATGTACCTTATTTATTATTAGCGAACATATACGGCTAATATAGCGCGAAAACGAGCTCCAAATGCGAAGCAAGCGCAATTCGCACCTACTAAACACTCAACAATAACATGAGAAACATGCATATATGAAAATAATATCAATATACATCATATAGCAACATAACAAGTACATAATATAGCAAATGCAACAAAACAACAAATGCAACCATCAACAACTATCATCCAATAATCATCCAACAAATCAATAACCAAATCAATATTCTTTCATTTCTCATTAATATTCAATGAATTGGTTTTCATTTTAATCTCATTTGATTTGTTAACATTGGATTTTATCAACATTCATTTATTCATCTCCAATTAGTATACATTCAGTAATTTACATTCATTTTAGTTCACTTCCAAATCAAATTTAATTCTATTCAAATTCATTTTATTCCAATTTGAACTTAATTACATAACTTTAAATTTCACTAATTTAATTTCATTAACACTTAATGAATTTATATACAACCAACAAACAATCAAATAACAACCAATGTGTATTCAACATAACCAAATTCATTCAATTTACTTTCAACATTCAATTTGGTTTAACACTTTTACTTCCAATTAGTTTAACATTTAATTGATTTTCATTCAATTATTCAACTTCTAATTATATTGGCTTTTAATGAATTAACACTTCATTCATTATTTCATATCAACTTTATTTCATTCGATTGATTAATATTCAATCCATTTATTAATTTAATTGCCAATTCCTTTAACAATATAAAGTTGAATTTCAGTTATATAACTCAAGTTCATATTCATCACTTCACTTAAGTTTCCACTTATAAGTTCAATTCAGATTTCAATTTCAATTAACTTTTACCAAAGTCAAATTTTATTATCTCATATTATAAGTTCAAAATTTATTTCACTTACATTTTCTCATTTTATAAGTTATACAACTTATATATTTAAACTTCCAAATCCATTTACTTATCCAAAGCTAAATTTGTTATCTCATACTACAAGTTCAAAATTCATTTCACTTATATTCATCAATTTCAACTTGGATTTTTAAATTTTCAAATTTGTTCATCGCGACAAAACTTCAATTTTCAATTTACTATGGTAGCAAATCCATCACACAGAAACTCGAAAACGATATTGATGGTGCTGCAGTCATCACCCTTATTATTTCCCAGCAACAATAGTGAAATCAGTGCTAAATATTCTTTCAAAATTTTACTTTTATTTATAAATTACATTCATAAATCTTTCCTTATAAAATTTCATTATTTTCCTTTACTTATACAAGATTGTTTCACAATTGTAAACCATTTTAATTATAACTCCATACTTATAATTCATTTGCTTATACAATTCATTCTTTTACAACTGTTGTTTTATTTAACTTATTCAACAACCAAACAATCAATTTATATACACTTTAATAATTCTGAAAAATTATTCCTTTATATATATAATATAATCAAGGTAAAATTATTTCATTTACCCAATTTAAAACAATATCGTGCCGAATTGTTCTGAACAAGTGTTTAGAGATCCCTATCGATAGAGTTGTACAGACTACACCGACCAGAATCCATATACCACTCAACAAACCAATCATCACAATATAAAATAATTTTATATTCACTAACAAATACGCGCTCATATCTATTATTACACTCACACTCATTCTAGAGTACCACTGACTCTATCTCTAATGAGCAATACCCAACAGAGCCATGGTTGTCGCTTAAACAAATGCTCTAATACCAACTGTAACGCCTCGATTTTATCGGGATCCGAAAACCGACATCAATACGTCCACTGTAACGTCCCGCCTTTCCGCATGTTTTAAATCGACACACATGCCAATTCAAACCTTACGGAAGGGCGGATTGTTATGGGGGTAAATAAGAAAAATAGAGAAGAGATAAAACTAAACAGAATCTCACAGCGGAAGGATAAAATATAATAACAAAATATACAGTTCATAAAACTGTTTACAAAACATTTGATTCTTCTTTATACAATAAATATCAGAGTTCACATACCAATAAATACCAATGCAGCGGAATACAGTGTGTAGTGGAACCATATAATATAATAATAATGATGATGAAATCTTCGTCTTCGTCCTCCAGAAATAAATTCTTCAAATCCTGAAACGCTCGGACTGACCCGAGCGAATTGAAAAGACAAAACACTCGAGTCAGAACTAAAAGAACTTATGTAAGTTAAATTAACAGAATAAATATGAGTGCAATAACTCAAAAGATGCTCGGGATTTACATCTCTTAAGGATCCGTTAAACTATTTACTATGTAGTATATTTCGCTATTATAATAGTGTCTATAGTAAAATAAAAATACTTTTAAATAGCATTAAGGCTTTATATTTTCCACCTTAACACGTAATAGTCCCAGTAGTCCATCCAATATCATAATCCCTCCTGATCGGGAAGCCACCAGAGGATACCACACGGGCTACGGGAGAAATCCAAACTCGTACAAGGCGCGACAGGGTAGGTGACACGGCACAACTAGGCAATGCCAGGGTAGATATACCAATTGCTATCCGGGCAGGTGGTAACGCGTAGCCGCAGCTACCGCCCACCTCGAATTAACACCCCCAAATCAAAGAAATCAACAGTGGCCACCGAATCAATCAAAAGTCAGAGTATAGTATCGAATGAGTGCGTTCGATCAGAGGAATGACCTCATTGGCCCGAGAATCGCTCCTGTTTTAGCCACCTTATGCCAACTCATGGTAGTTGGTTCCACGTAATTACCTTATAGGAAACGCCGTCACCAACCTACTTCATTCTGGAATCTCCACCGCGTACACGGTTGTTAAAGTGGTTTTCGGAGTTGGCAGAGAGTATGACAACTTCCGATCCCGGTCTCTTTAACAACCAAACGTTATTATAACACCGCGGTCATTTAAAATAATTTAAACTTTAAAACCAGAATAAAATATCCATTTTAAACCCATATAAATACGATATCATTTATATTATTAAAACCCCAAATCAATACGATATCATTTAGGCTCAAACCAATATAATGTCATTTTATTTTTTCCAATATATATTCTTTCCAAAATCATAGGGTTTTCGAAGTAAAATATTTAGAAATCAAAACTCTGGAATATAATATTTCCAAATTATACTACCTTGAAAATCATAACTTTTAAACAAATTTCCATCTCTCAAATGGTTAAATATTAAATTCTTTTATAAAACAAAATAGCTCCTTTACATTTCACAAATCAATTCCAAATGTAACGTTTCGGATTTTGCCCGCTCGAAAATCGACATCCATACTTCAAATCGTATTCGAATGCCATAGATTCGACCGTTCAAATCCGATTCGCCGGAGCTTATAACAACATTAAGTAAATAACACAGCGGAATAAAAAAAATAATACATTGATATACAGCTTTGATATAATATCTGATACAACAGATGATCCAATAGATATCAATATACATCAGAGATATGATACAATAAAATAGCAGCGGAAAAGAAAAATAGGTAACATCTAGCAGCGGAACAATATAACTCTGAGATAGTCTTCAAAAGAGAACTCCGAGAACTGCAACTCCATTTCCAAGAATCAATCCAGCAATAGCTCGAACCCCTAATAACGATTCACCCAGCATAAGCAAGACTGGTGCGATCCAAAGACTGAACTAACTCCAGATAATCTACTAAACCTGACTATCTGAAAAACCCAACTCTAGACTGCTCGTGTAGAAAATAATGAGCACCTAGAGTTTAGGAAAGAAACGATAAACTCCGGATCAGTCGTGGGACTGGTGTGAGCAACAAAAACAGTTTATCTTTAAAAACATTCAACAAAAGATTTTCAAAGTCAATTCGCAATGCTTTTTTTTAAAAATGAGACTACCATAAGACCTCCCGCCACACACACAATGCAAATGCAGACTTGGAGGAGATTTCTTCTTATGTTAGTCAAAGATGCTGGATACGCATTAAAAAGCAACATTTGATATTATTACTAGTGCATAGTGTAGAACAAATCATTTCGAAAGTAGAATATAAATCTTAGCCAGCATAGGTACCATTATATTATGCCTACTATAGCTACCATATTAGATGGCATGTTCTACAACTAATACCGTACAAGATCGTATTGTTTCTTTGGATTTCCAACGAATGATCAGGCCAAGGAACTTCCCATTGCCACATGAGAATGCCTCTGGATGGACATCCCCGAGAACCAAACCGGATCTCTACCAACACAAGGCCGGGTTACCCCTAACTGAGTAACAACTGACCGAATATGCCATCCCCCGGTCCTTTGGGACCTTTATCCGAGATCTCGTAATCAATTCACACAATCATAAAGTGTTTTCAACATGAGTAAGTATCTGGGCTCCATACCATGATACCACCCTTTTCCAGAAGGAAATGCACACATCCTAAAGGGCGCTACCCCTCATAACCTTGCTGCTTCTTTCCTGTTTTGACCATTCACCGGGTGTGAGGCTCGACGAAGTCACGTCCACAAAAACATACTTTATACAAAAGCCATGCTTTGGGTCAAAAATGATCATAGAAATGATCACCAGTATAGACGATCAAATAAACGATCCTATCACAAATAATCAACACAATGATCATTTACAGCAACACTCAGCATGTCACATTACCAAATTGGGAATATATCGCTGATAACATTCAACTACATAACCTCTGAGCTCGTACGTCTCAGAGAAGGGTGTTAAGCTAAAAGAATAAATTCTTCGCCACCAACAGAAATATATTTGAAAGAAATCTGCTTTATATCTCAAATTGTAATGTCAGACATACAATCCATACAAGTCTGTTCTGGGTTCGAACAGAACCGAAGGCACTTACAAAGAAGTCCTTGCAATCCGGATATTCACAATCCTGATCGGATTTACCATCACATATGGAGAACTCAATACCGTAGCTACTCGGTGCAGAGTCAATCGACAGGTCATCCTATCGCTCTCGCAAATACCCGGTCTTCAACACCGGTCTTCAATTTCTATCCATAACGTCGAATCACATATTCGAAATGGGTTTTATGACACAAAGGTCCTTTCCCGGTTAAACCGAATAGTGAGCACGATATTTCAAAAACAAATGGATAATGGGATTTCAATTAAGTCACAACTTAATAATTCAAAACTTTCTTTCAAATGGTTTAATCCAATTACCATTTCAATCTTTAAACAAAAAGATTCATTTTCACAACCTTTAAAGGTTTAAACAATTTTCACATTTTAATCTTTTAAACAAAAGATTCATTCACAGATTTTTCCAAATCAATTTTCATTTCAATTCGATTAACTCGTTAAATCTCTAAATCAAAGATTTAACTTATAGCTTTCAAAACAATTTCATTTCAATTTGATTTAAACAAATCATCAATTTAAATCTGTTAAAAATAAACAGATTTAATCCTTAGTTTTCAGAAAGAATTCATTCATAACTTAGGAAAATCATTTCTCTATTCAGTCTTGAAATTCCCCTAATTAACTGGAATCTCGGTTCTTATCTAAAAGTGTTTATCATTTGAAAACAACAGTTTTTATTTTGGAAATCTGATTTATTTATACGAGTTGAAGTCCTTGGGTTAAATTCAAATT
Source organism: Allium cepa (assembly GCA_030765085.1). Lineage (NCBI taxonomy): Eukaryota > Viridiplantae > Streptophyta > Magnoliopsida > Asparagales > Amaryllidaceae > Allium > Allium cepa. The sequence continues at coordinate 50,985,735 of CM060930.1, read as the reverse complement.
CCCAAAACCATACCTTTAAAATGGTTTAATCCTTATATAACCAATATAACTTCTTTAATCCCTAATTTCAAATCATAGAATTCAATTTCAAGTCTTGAATTTAAATTTAAATCAAATTATTTAAATTCCAAAACTTAATCAAGTAATTTAAAAATAATAAACTTTATTTTGAAATTCCATTCCAAAAGCTTTTCACATTTATTTCGATTCCATTTCTAAAACATTTGAATTTAAAACTTTAATTTCAAAAACATTAAATTTAAATTATCTGTGACTTAACCGATTTCCTCGTGAAATCCATATTTGTGTGTGTATGGTGTAGTCCAGGGGTTATACACAATAGTGCAATATCATTCAATCATCACAGATTTAAGTACAACAATATATTCGATAAGCGATATAACTATAACGCTTATCTTTCATACACAGATTCGCAGATATATATATCACAAATAATAAACTATATCACAGATCACAACACAAATCAGGATAATCATAAAGCATCATATATCAGGGATATCAAACAGTTTAACATCCAATTAATCCAAGCATCCATAGGTAGGATTTATTCAATTATCTGATTTATTTAATTAGATAAATTTCCGTGAATAAATTTTCTAGTTATGGTAAATTGATAATCAATTAATTTTAAAACATTTAATAAACTATCCTTTAATTAATCATTAATTACTCCTTAATTAATAATTATTCTTGATCACTTTTATTTAATAATTTTCCCTTGATAAATTAATTATTCTCAAATTAATTACTTAAATTAATTTATCACACCATCCTTAAATCAATTAATCGCTTAATCACTTGATTAAATCAACTTTAATTATTAATTAATATCCAATATAATAATTCTTAATTTACAAATTAATTAACTTAATAAATCTTTAAACTTTAATTAAGTAATTAAACCTTTAATTATATTTCGTCGACTTTTAAATTATTAAATAATTGACCTTTGATTATACCATTTTCATTTATGATCTTTAATTAATTAATTAGCCCAAAATTGATTAATTTTTATTTAATTATTACCCTTTTATTTATTCGTTAATTACTAAATTACTTTCGTAATCAACAAATTATTACTTCTAAATTAGAATTTAAACTAATTAACTCTTATTCTTTAATTAACTCAATTTAGTTAATTTTTTACTTATTAATATTTTAATTAGCAATGACATCTCTTAATTACAATTTCCATTAGGTCTTAAATTTGTAATTAAAACCTTTGTCTTGTATTTATCTTGTATTTACCAAAACCTGTTTATATTTACTGATGTTAAAACCTTGCATTGAAACAAACCCAGGCAAAAACCTAGTTTACCCGTGTTGAACCCGAGTTTTCTGGCCTAATTCCCCGAGCTCCACCCCCTGTCACCTTCGTTTCTTCTTTTTTTTTTTTTCTTACTGTAGTTTAAGTTTTACCTAAACTATGAATTAAAGCATCAGGTTAAAAACTGTAACAACTTTGACTCGAGCCCCCTTCTATTTGCTTCGAGCAAAAAGTTCCAAACGCACGAGAATTTCACAAATTCGACGCGTGAATTCCCCCCTGCTTCTTTTCAGGCAAGCACATACGCAAGCATCATCACTGCTTCAAACCCGAGCAGCCACCTCCCCAGAATTTCACAATTTCATCTTCCAACACGTCTCGTCTTCCCCAAAAAAATTTCAATTTCCTGATACACGCTGTGACACGTGCACGTGCACACCATCATCCACGGCCATCTTGCCGTCGCGGCCACACCTACAAGTCACGTTCTATCCCTTGATCACACTGCCACCTCCCCAATAACTCTCCACCCTCTCGATCGAATTTGAGTAAAAACCCAAAACGAACCCTGGAAGCAAGAAATACAGGAAACGCTCAAAACCTGTCAACGCGCCTCTCTCCGATCTCTGACCATCTGAGGACCTCCACCTCCGGCCATGTCCCCGTCATCGCCCCAACTTCCATCATCCCGAAGCACGTTACACTCGATCGTTTCGTGGTGACGAAATCACCTTGGCTCCAGACCACGCGAAAACTAGGTCACCAAAATTCGAATGCCTCCTGCCGCCACCATGGTCATCGCCCAACCATCACGATATTTTTCCTGGGACCACCATAGGCCCCTCCATCACCATGAACAACCCCGTCACCCCCAGAACCTCCGATCACCAGAATTCGATCGAAATTCCATTTGCAGACAAAAGAAAATTGCTCTCAAATTACACAATGAAAAATCATCAAACCTACCTTAAAAATCATCACTTCCGGTAAGGATTCCAGTTATATACTTGAATCAATATTTCGTGAAGTTCGAAATTCCCAGAGATTAAAGTTTTTACTGTTCTTTCTTGTGTCCGGCTGCAACTCCTTCGTATAAATTTTGAAATGCATTTTTAAAATCTAATTATGGTAATTCCAAACATTTTTTTTTTGTTTTGACATCATTAGCTAAAAATGTTAAGAGCAAGTGGAATTGAATTTTGAACTAAGTTATGGCCTGTACTTTTATAACATAGGCCTTATTTCCTATTACCGCAGACATGCACACAAATTAAATATACATACAGGCTATAACACATAACCATATTAGCATATAACTTTCAAGATAATACATGCAAACCAGATTGTTCAAGAAGATCTCAGGTAGAAGAATAAGTTTACTCACTTGACAGAGAAGAAAGACAGAGAAGAATCTTAGGCCTGAGTTGCCTTTGCCTTGCCCAGTTTTATTTTTATTCTTTTGAACTGCTACTCGAAGTTTTGAATGCAAATTGAAACTTGAGCTGAAGCTTTGCATTTCTTGAAGTTGCTTTACAAATTTTGCTTTGCATTTTAAAACTGCATGCACTCTGTACATGCTTGGAACAGAGAATACTCTTTTTGAAACTGCTATATTAATTTTTTTCTTCTTCTTTCAGTTATGATGTGCTCGAACTAAAATGAGGGGAGAAGGTTGGTATAAAGGCAATGATGCATATAAAAGACAGTGTGCAGGTGAATAAATGTAAACAAGTTGCAGGTGATAAAATATTGTTTATACAAGGTGATGTTTATATAGTGTTATTTCTTTGTTCATTCAATAAGCATGGCTGAATTGTATTGGAGGCATGTTGCATTAATCACTTAGTACCTTATTTCTGAGCAGAGATGGAAGCTTTAAAGGTTGATGTACTTTGCTTTATTGCTTAGGTAAAATATATACTTTGTGATGTTTCATCCTTTTCTTATTTTCCTTTTACTTGTTCTTTGTACACTAGCCTACATACTTAGTTCTATATTTGCTTGTATTTATTCAGGTTTGCTTTTATTTTTGTTTTGTGGATATTTATTTTACTTTATGTTTATTTACTTACTCTTTTATTTGTCTGCATATTTGAATGCACTTAACTATCTATTTTTGATCTATTGCCTTGTCTTGTTATTTTACTTTGTTTTTATAAGCTTATGCCTTAATTCTTTTATTTATACTTTTGTTTTATTACTTTGTTTACTTATTTCTTCTTTTGTATACTTTTGTACGTTGTTATTATTTTTATTTATTTGTTTTCTACTTGCATGTATTTGCTCGGCTGATATATTTGCATTAATTGTTTATTTGTTAGCTAAGTAGATTTTTATTTTATTTTATTTTTTTCCTCTTGTTTTTCCTTAACATGCTATTGTACATTGCCTTAGTTTTGTTTTACTTTGCTTATTTATTACCGATCTCTTTTATATTTGTTAGCAAGCTTAGTTATATCTCTTATATTTGTATCTGTTTGAATCTATTCTTTTGCTTTGTTTCTTATTTTATTTGTTTGAATACTTATTGATTATATTTTATATATCAATGTTCTTATTTTTATTCATAGCTTAAGTATGAATTATTTTACTTTACAAAATAAGTGAACTTCTATTTTTATTTTACTCTTATTACTTTTGTAGCCTACTCCATTTGTATTATTTTGTATTGATTTATTAATATGAGATTAAGATATATATATATATATATTTACTTTATATTGTTATATCTTATATTTTATTTACTTCTTATTTATTGTCTTGTATTTATTATATATATTTTAACCATCAATAATAAATTAACAATTCACTTATTTATTCATTTCGTACTTGTGTCCATGTATATACTTTAATATATATTTTTCAAACCACTAATATAAGATTTAAATGCAAGTAATTTAACACATTTTTATTTGAGATCGGGGAAACTCGCATCATTTAAAAATCAATTTTTACAAATTTTAATTCAAAAATTCATTTAAATTATCAATTTAAATTAAATTAAAATCTAGGATCGTTACAAACTTCCCCCCTTAAAAGGATTTCGTCCTCGAAATTCGCAGGCACGAAAACAACACAGATAGATGAAAGATAGAGAAATATCTTTTAGATCAAACTGGATATCAGTTCTGCATTTGGCTCACCAAATCAAAATATCAATAATAGATACAAGAAATTATAATAAAATTTCAAATTTTGGTTTTAAACAAAATCATTTTATCGATACAATTCTAATCATTCTTCATATTCTATTAATCAATTTAATTCAATTAAAATTTCCAATTTATTTAAAATTTCCAATTTCTAATTCATTTATTAGAGTTTAAATCGAAAAGCCGATAAGAAATCGATGAAGTACGAAGTAATAATTTTCTGCAACGATTCGTAAGGCCACCATCACACCGAAACTTCTTTTTGTAGCTGGTACGAAGAAATCAAAAGAATTTGGAAACGAATCAAAGAAAATTGATAGAGAAAGTTATTTCCACTGTTGTTACAGAGTTTTGACCAATTATAGTCGCATTCCCTGTCCCCTATCTCGTTCTCTTCTTGCACTCATACTTACTATCAATAGATAGTAAGAGAATTTACTAAGTCATTCAAACAGATATCTTAAAGATTACTCATTCTAGGATTTACTTCACCCTATCTCTAATGAGTTACTTAATGTGTTACACTCCTGAGCTAAAGTTCAACCCTTAGCTCTGATACCAAATGTAACGTTTCGGATTTTGCCCGCTCGAAAATCGACATCCATACTTCAAATCGTATTCGAATGCCATAGATTCGACCGTTCAAATCCGATTCGTCGGAGCTTATAACAACATTAAGTAAATAACACAGCGGAATAAAAAAAATAATACATTGATATACAGCTTTGATATAATATCTGATACAACAGATGATCCAATAGATATCAATATACATCAGAGATATGATACAATAAAATAGCAGCGGAAAAGAAAAATAGATAACATCTAGCAGCGGAACAATATAACTCTGAGATAGTCTTCAAAAGAGAACTCCGAGAACTGCAACTCCATTTCCAAGAATCAATCCAGCAATAGCTCGAACCCCCAATAACGATTCACCCAGCATAAGCAAGACTGGTGCGATCCAAAGACTGAACTAACTCCAGATAATCTACTAAACCTGACTATCTGAAAAACCCAACTCTAGACTGCTCGTGTAGAAAATAATGAGCACCCAGAGTTTAGGAAAGAAACGATAAACTCCGGATCAGTCGTGGGACTGGTGTGAGCAACAAAAACAGTTTATCTTTAAAAACATTCAACAAAAGATTTTCAAAGTCAATTCGCAATGCTTTTTTTTAAAAATGAGACTACTATAAGACCTCCCGCCACACACACAATGCAAACGCAGACTTGGAGGAGATTTCTTCTTATGTTAGTCAAAGATGCTTGATATGCATTAAAAAGCAACATTTGATATTATTACTAGTGCATAGTGTAGAACAAATCATTTCGAAAGTAGAATATAAATCTTAGCCAGCATGGGTACCATTATATTATGCCTACTATAGCTACCATATTAGATGGCAGGTTCTACAACTAATACCGTACAAGATCGTATTGTTTCTTTGGATTTCCAACGAATGATCAGGCCAAGGAACTTCCTATTGCCACATGAGAATGCCTCTGGATGGACATCCCAGAGAACCAAACCGGATCTCTACCAACACAAGGCCGGGTTACCCCTAACTGAGTAACAACTGACCGAATATGCCATCCCCCGGTTCTTTGGGACCTTTATCCGAGATCTCGTAATCAATTCACACAATCATAAAGTGTTTTCAACATGAGTAAGTATCTGGGCTCCATACCATGATACCACCCTTTTCCAGAAGGAAATGCACACATCCTAAAGGGCGCTACCCCTCATAACCTTGCTGCTTCTTTCCTGTTTTGACCATTCACGGGGTGTGAGGCTCGACGAAGTCACGTCCACAAAAACGTACTTTATACAAAAGCCATGCTTTGGGTCAACAAATGATCATAGAAATGATCACCAGGATAGACGATCAAATAAACGATCCTATCACAAATAATCAACACAATGATCATTTACAACAACACTCAGCATGTCACATTACCAAATTGGGAATATATCGCTGATAACATTCAACTACATAACCTCTGAGCTCGTACGTCTCAGAGAAGGGTGTTAAGCTAAAAGAATAAATTCTTTGCCACCAACAGAAATATATTTGAAAGAAATCTGCTTTATATCTCAAATTGAAATGTCAGACATACAATCCATACAAGTCTGTTCTGGGTTCGAACAGAACCGAAGGCACTTACAAAGAAGTCCTTGCAATCCGGATATTCACAATCCTGATCGGATTTACCATCACATATGGAGAACTCAATACCGTAGCTACTCGGTGCAGAGTCAATCGACAGGTCATCCTATCGCTCTCGCAAATACCCGGTCTTCAACACCGGTCTTCAATTTCTATCCATAACGTCGAATCACATATTCGAAATGGGTTTTATGACACAAAGGTCCTTTCCCGGTTAAACCGAATAGTGAGCACGATATTTCAAAAACAAATGGATAATGGGATTTCAATTAAGTCACAACTTAATAATTCAAAACTTTCTTTCAAATGGTTTAATCCAATTACCATTTCAATCTTTAAACAAAAAGATTCGTTTTCACAACCTTTAACGGTTTAAACAATTTTCACATTTTAATCTTTTAAACAAAACATTCATTCATAGATTTTTCCAAATCAATTTTCATTTCAATTCGATTAACTCGTTAAATCTCTAAATCAAAAATTTAACTTATAGCTTTCAAAACAATTTCATTTCAATTTGATTTAAACAAATCATCAATTTAAATCTGTTAAAAATAAACAGATTTAATCCTTAGTTTTCAAAAAGAATTCATTCATAACTTAGGAAAATCATTTCTCTATTCAATCTTGAAATTCCCCTAATTAACTGGAATCTCGGTTCTTATCTAAAAGTGTTTATCATTTGAAAACAACAGTTTTCATTTTGGAAATCTGATTTATTTATACGAGTTGAAGTCCTTGGGTTAAATTCAAATTCCCAAAACCATGCCTTTAAAATGGTTTAATCCTTATATAACCAATATAACATCTTTAATCCCTAATTTCAAATCATAGAATTCAATTTCAAGTCTTGAATTTAAATTTAAATCAAATTATTTAAATTCCAAAACTTAATCAAGTAATTTAGAAATAATAAACTTTATTTTGAAATTCCATTCCAAAAGCTTTTCACATTTATTTCGATTCCATTTCTAAAACATTTGAATTTAAAACTTTAATTTCAAAAACATTAAATTTAAATTATCTGTGACTTAACCGATTTCCTCGTGAAATCCATATTTGTGTGTGTATGGTGTAGTCCAGGGGTTATACACAATAGTGCAATATCATTCAATCATCACAGATTTAAGTACAACAATATATTCGATAAGCGATATAACTATAACGCTTATCTTTCATACACAGATTCACAGATATATATATCACAAATAATAAACTATATCACAGATCACAACACAAATTAGGATAATCATAAAGCATCATATATCAGGGATATCAAACAGTTTAACATCCAATTAATCCAAGCATCCATAGGTAGGATTTATTTAATTATCTGATTTATTTAATTAGATAAATTTCCGTGAATAAATTTTCTAGTTATGGTAAATTGATAATCAATTAATTTTAAAACATTTAATAAACTATCCTTTAATTAATCATTAATTACTCCTTAATTAATAATTATTCTTGATCACTTTTATTTAATAATTTGCCCTTGATAAATTAATTATTCTCAAATTAATTACTTAAATTAATTTATCACACTATCCTTAAATCAATTAATTGCTTAATCACTTGATTAAATCAACTTTAATTATTAATTAATATCCAATTAATAATTCTTAATTTACAAATTAATTAACTTAATAAATCTTTAAACTTTAATTAAGTAATTAAACCTTTAATTATATTTCGTCGACTTTTAAATTATTAAATAATTGACCTTTGATTATACCATTTTCATTTATGATCTTTAATTAATTAATTAGCCCAAAATTGATTAATTTTTATTTAATTAATTACCCTTTTATTTATTCGTTAATTACTAAATTACTTTCGTAATCAACAAATTATTACTTCTAAATTAGAATTTAAACTAATTAACTCTTATTCTTTAATTAACTCAATTTAGTAAATTTTTTACTTATTAATATTTTAATTAGCAATGACATCTCTTAATTACAATTTCCATTAGGTCTTAAATTTGTAATTAAAACCTTTGTCTTGTATTTATCTTGTATTTACCAAAACCTGTTTATATTTACTGATGTTAAAACCTTGCATTGAAACAAACCCAGGCAGAAACCTAGTTTACCCGTGTTGAACCCGAGTTTTCTGGCCTAATTCCCCGAGCTCCACCCCCTGTCACCTTCGTTTCTTCTTCTTTTTTTTTTTCTTACTGTAGTTTAAGTTTTACCTAAACTATGAATTAAAGCATCAGGTTAAAAACTGTAACAACTTTGACTCGAGCCCCCTTCTATTTGCTTCGAGCAAAAATTCCAAACGCACGAGAATTTCACAAATTCGACGCGTGAATTCCCCCCTGCTTCTTTTCAGGCAAGCACATACGCAAGCACCATCACTGCTTCAAACCCGAGCAGCCACCTCCCCAGAATTTCACAATTTCATCTTCCAACACGTCTCGTCTTCCCTAAAAAAATTTCAATTTCCTGATACACGCTGTGACACGTGCACGTGCACACCATCATCCACGGCCATCTTGCCGTCGCGGCCACACCTACAAGTCACGTTCTATCCCTTGATCACACTGCCACCTCCCCAATAACTCTCCACCCTCTCGATCGAATTTGAGTAAAAACCCAAAACGAACCCTGGAAGCAAGAAATACAGGAAACGCTCAAAACCTGTCAACGCGCCTCTCTCCGATCTCTGACCATCTGAGGACCTCCACCTCCGGCCATGTCCCCGTCATCGCCCCAACTTCCATCATCCCGAAGCACGTTACACTCGATCGTTTCGTGGTGACGAAATCACCTTGGCTCCAGACCACGCGAAAACTAGGTCACCAAAATTCGAATGCCTCCTGCCGCCACCATGGTCATCGCCCAACCATCACGATATTTTTCTTGGGACCACCATAGGCCCCTCCATCACCATGAACAACCCCGTCACCCCTAGAACCTCCGATCACCAGAATTCGATCGAAATTCCATTTGCAGACAAAAGAAAATTGCTCTCAAATTACACAATGAAAAATCATCAAACCTACCTTAAAAATCATCACTTCCGGTAAGGATTCCAGTTATATACTTGAATCAATATTTCGTGAAGTTCGAAATTCCCAGAGATTAAAGTTTTTACTGTTCTTTCTTGTGTCCGGCTGCAACTCCTTCGTATAAATTTTGAAATGCATTTTTAAAATCTAATTATGGTAATTCCAAACATTTTTTTTTGTTTTGACATCATTAGCTAAAAATGTTAAGAGCAAGTGGAATTGAATTTTGAACTAAGTTATGACCTGTACTTTTATAACATAGGCCTTATTTCCTATTACCGCAGACATGCACACAAATTAAACATACATACAGGCTATAACACATAACCATATTAACATATAACTTTCAAGATAATACAGGCAAACCAGATTGTTCAAGAAGATCTCAGGTAGAAGAATAAGTTTACTCACTTGACAGAGAAGAAAGACAGAGAAGAATCTTAGGCCTGAGTTGCCTTTGCCTTGCCCAGTTTTATTTTTATTCTTTTGAACTGCTACTCGAAGTTTTGAATGCAAATTGAAACTTGAGCTGAAGCTTTGCATTTCTTGAAGTTGCTTTACAAATTTTGCTTTGCTTTTTAAAACTGCATGCACTCTGTACATGCTTGGAAAAGAGAATACTCTTTTTGAAACTGCTATATTAATTTTTTTTTCTTCTTTCAGTTATGATGGTGCTCGAACTAAAATGAGGGGAGAAGGTTGGTATAAAGGCAATGATGCATATAAAAGACAGTGTGCAGGTGAATAAATGTAAACAAGTTGCAGGTGATAAAATATTGTTTATACAAGGTGATGTTTATACAGTGTTATTTCTTTATTCATTCAATAAGCATGGCTGAATTGTATTGGAGGCATGTTGCATTAATCACTTAGTACCTTATTTCTGAGCAGAGATGGAAGCTTTAAAGGTTGATGTACTTTGCTTTATTGCTTAGGTAAAATATATACTTTGTGATGTTTCATCCTTTTCTTATTTTCCTTTTACTTGTTCTTTGTACACTAGCCTACATACTTAGTTCTATATTTGCCTGTATTTATTCAGGTTTGCTTTTATTTTTGTTTTGTGGATATTTATTTTACTTTATGTTTATTTACTTACTCTTTTATTTGTCTGCATATTTGAATGCACTTAACTATCTATTTTTGTTCTATTACCTTGTCTTGTTATTTTACTTTGTTTTTATAAGCTTATGCCTTAATTCTTTTATTTATACTTTTGTTTTATTACTTTGTTTACTTATTTCTTCTTTTGTATACTTTTGTACGTTGTTATTATTTTTATTTATTTGTTTTCTACTTGCATGTATTTGCTCGGCTGATATGTTTGCATTAATTGTTTATTTGTTAGCTAAGTAGATTTTTATTTTATTTTATTTTTTTCCTCTTGTTTTTCCTTAACATGCTATTGTACATTGCTTTAGTTTTGTTTTACTTTGCTTATTTATTACCGATCTCTTTTATATTTGTTAGCAAGCTTAGTTATATCTCTTATATTTGTATCTGTTTGAATCTATTCTTTTGCTTTGTTTCTTATTTTATTTGTTTGAATACTTATTGATTATATTTTATATATCAATGTTCTTATTTTTATTCATAGCTTAAGTATGAATTATTTTACTTTACAAAATAAGTGAACTTCAATTTTTATTTTACTCTTATTACTTTTGTAGCCTACTCCATTTGTATTATTTTGTATTGATTTATTAATATGAGATTAAGATATATATATATATATATATATATATTTACTTTATATTGTTATATCTTATATTTTATTTACTTCTTATTTATTGTCTTGTATTTATTATATATATTTTAACCATCAATAATAAATTAATAATTCACTTATTTATTCATTTCGTACTTGGGTCCATGTATATACTTTAATATATATTTTTCAAACCACTAATATAAGATTTAAATGCAAGTAATTTAACACATTTTTATTTGAGATCGGGGAAACGCGCATCATTTAAAAATCAATTTTTACAAATTTTAATTCAAAAATTCATTTAAATTATCAATTTAAATTAAATTAAAATCTAGGATCGTTACACCAAACATCAATTCAAACTTCCAAATACCATTTTTAATTCTTATGTTTCAAAGCTTTAAATGTTTTACTAATTCAAAACAAACTCATTTGACAAACCCATATATATCAAATTCAATTTCTTATTATTTAGACTTGAAATGTTTACTTAATGAATTCAATATAATTTAAGTAAAATCTTTAACTTCACATAATTGGAAATCTTCCAATTTATTAAACTTGATATATTCATTTAAATCAACCTGGTATTCATTTAAATCACTTTACAAAAAAATCAAGTTATAAAAATCATATCCTTTAAAAAATTTAACTTTTATTAAATTTCAATTAAACTTAATATTCATCTTCCAAATCTTATCCTAATTTAAGTCATAAAACTCCAGAAATTAGATTTTAAATAAATGCTTAATCGTATTTGATCTTAAAATCAAACTTTATTTTATACTTCAAATCAAATTTATACGAAGCTTAAAAACCGAAAATTACTATATATGTATAAATAACCAAATCAATATCCCATAAACCATATATATATATATAGCTTTACAAAACCATAGTAAAACATTTCAAAAATAATTTTATATATTTACCGCGGTGCCTGTATAAAATTTTCTACCCTATGGTCAAGTGATACCGATGTTTATCATTTCAATCCGTAATTTAAAATAAAAATGCGGTTGTATATCATTTCAAACCGCAATCCCGAATGAAATGAAAATGCATGATGACTTGCAGTTTATACAATATAAATATAGCATCCATTCATCCAAATATCAATCATCAACCATTATTTGCAATCATCATCCAAATTAAACAATCATCGATATATAGCATATAAATTATACAGGTAATAAATAACATGTATTAACTATTAGTTTATATTCAATAATAAATTTAACAACTGTTAAACTAGCAGTTTATATGCAAAAATAAAAGTAAATTCAACTGGCAGTTAATATGAAATAAAAATTTTACATAACTATGACTAGCAGTTAATATGCAAATAAATAAATTCTAACTGTCAAATTTACATGCAATAAATAAAAAAAATTAACAGTTAAATTAAATAAATGTGATTTAACTGAGATGATGAATAAAACATGTCAAACAATCATAAATAAATTCCTACTCATATCTTAAGTCAAATTAACAAACATAAGAAATTTTAGAAGTTGTGAGTGGGTTAAAACACTCACCTTTTGAATTTAAATCGAATTTAAATCCGATGTAAACCCAAAAATTCGACGGTCTCCAAATTTGTCCAAACCAGCGTTAAAGCGTCCAGAATTTTATTACAATCCTAACAAAAAAATCGCGTGTAAAACGGATATCGTATGTGGAAGCTATAACGATAATTGTGATTGAAATTCAATTTATAAAATAAAATAAAAGTAACACATTCAATCACCTACCTAATTATTCATCCACGTCATCAGAGTGCGTGCTCTTCCCAGACTAACTCACGCGACTCCCCCGTACCGTGTTCGAAGGAACGAACTCTACTGGAACGCCTCGTGCACACAAAGCTGCCACCGCCACTGTTTTGAGCATCGATCTCCACGGCTGGCCTCCCCGTCGAGTGCGGCAGTCCCCCTCACCCCCACGGGCCATCGCTGAGTACTCACATCAAAGCTCAGCACGCAGCCGCCGCCTACAAGCACGAAACCCTAATGAATTGTTCTCGCTGATCTGACCGTCCGTTTGACAAACGAATTTCACGGATGTACTCCCCTCAGTCCTCTCCCCAATACCCAGAAAAGGTTTGACGATCCGACGAAGTTCGTCGCGGCGATGATGAACGGCCGAAAATAAATTGCTACGATCTGGACACACAGAAACTCCAATCAAAAAACAGACAGTACCAGCAGATTATGCTCTTCGAGAACTATGACATATATTTTTTGTGAATTTTTCTGGAGACTTTGAATTTTGACTTTTGATTTGGATGCTGGATCTAGGGTTTTGCAGCCATTGGAAAGAAGGAGTTAAGGGAAATGAACGCACAGAGAAATGAAGATAGATGGGCTGGTGTTTATAACTGGACTTATATAGAAAGGTTGGAAATTTGAATAGATGGATCAGATAAACAAACGTGCTAAAGCTAACGTGGCCCAAAAAGCCCTTTCTAACCCCGGAACGAAATTGGGTAAACCCATATATCGAAATAGGTATTTTAAAATATTCTGAACGCGATGGAAAAAGTTTCACGTCGAAATTCCATCGTATGAAGAAGTTATGTTGAAAACAATATTTTCAAATTGATTTCAAATTGATTTTAATTAAATCGATTTCAATGCGTTTCGCGTTCGTACGATCAAACGACAAGATACGATCAAACGACAAGTCCGATCGCTACGAAACTTGAAACACTATTATAATTCACCGTTACGGAACCGGTGAAACTGGTTTCGTCGAATTCCGAGTTTGTGGCCAAAATGGCTATTTTTTCCATTAATTAAATAAATTAATATTTACTGAATTAAATCACCAATCCAATCCAATTACAAAATTTAAAAATTTATAAAATTTCTCTCCTTTGATTTCTTAAACAATTTCAATAACTAACAAAAAATTCTATGTTAATTCAATCATTAATTATTTCGCCAATTACCATATTAAATTTCAATTATTCGCAATAAATTAAATTATAAATTTTTCATTCCAATAAATAAAATAAATCTTGATTTTTTTCCATCCTTATTAATTCCACGACTTGTTCAATTTAAAAATCATTATCATATTTTCCAAATGTTACCTTAATTTAACATTTATGTAACATATTATTAGATTCGTTGCGAGATTTCAATTTCAATCCCCATTTCTTAATATACTCAAATTCTAGACATTTTATTTCCTTACCCATAAGTGTAACATTTTTCCTATAAACATTAATTGCTAATTCCATCAAAATTTAACAGGTAACCTTTAACAACGTTTTCAATCCAAAGGTTATACTTAAGTTTACGTTGTATTCTACAATTTATCATATTATGAAGAAAAATCATGTTATTCCCCATTATCACCTTAATTCATATTAACTTAACATTAAATTTACTCTTCATTCTATCATTAACCTATTAGTATTAAATAGATGAAATTAACATTGGTTTTGCACTCTATTACGTAGATATCCTCAAACTTTATCTAAGTTTATATTTACATAATATTCCAACATTAAATTTCATCCATTTTTTTCTTCTTCCTTTTTTATTTTAATTAAATCCAATTTCCCTAAAGTTACATTTAAACAAGTAAATTTTGATTTCCAATCAATCATTATACTATAACATTCTTAACATTTGTTTTCATTACACTAATAAATTCTACCTTAATAAGTTTACGCTTCTATTCCTTTAATTTCACACTTCCGTTAAAATATAAATTAATTCTAAAGTAACATTTATTGTTGACCCCGTCATTTTTATTACTCATATTTGGATGAACGTTATTTCAAATAAGTTCATTGACTCATTTAAATTAGGTAGTTTATCGTAGTTGTTATCCCACCCTTAAAATTATTTCCTACTAACGTGCTACCAAAACTCCTTTAATTAAAATTTAAATTCCAACCCTTATTTAACATACTAAGTAAGATAAATAACATATATAGATTGCTACCAATTTTCCTTTTCTTGCATCTACGTGTTTATTACTTGACACACCAGTAAATATTATATACACAAATTTAAACCAAATCGTCATTATCACGGTATTATCTCATAAATAAATCAAATACTTGCATTAACTCAATTCTTTAAATTTATTCCCATTTATGGTTAATCAATGTTATATTACATTAATAAATTTAATATCTTCCTTTATTCGATAAATAACCTAGAATGCATTTACATTTATTCATTTCATTCATTTCATTTCATTCATTTATGAGTATTGCATTTGAAATTATTAGCTAATACTAACATTATTACCATTAATTACAATTGGGTTCCCAATTTTATTCAATACCCTGAATAAATAACATATATATTAATCAACTCCTTACAATTTTTTCTTTATCTCATATTCCATAAAAAAAATCAAATCATAACATTTAAACGATTTTATTGAATTGGAACCTCATTCAAGTCATAAATTATTAACTTGTACTAATATGGTTCCTTAATTTATCCCAATTACCGGTTACAATCTTTATTTGCATTAAGTCAAATTAATGCTTTCATAAATTTCTCATATTAAATTTATATCCAGGTAAAAATCTTCTTCTACTTAATTCATTTGAATTTTATTCAAATTTCTATAAATAGGTCTTAAGTCACCATTTACATAATTTAATTTTAGCGTTTATTTCAATATTTTTTTAAAATTTAAAGTTTATACTAAATTAAATTACAAAACTTATAAATTTTAACCAATTTTAATCCACTAAATTTACGGGTCGTTACACTCTCCCCCACTCAAAACTTTTCGTCCCCGAAAAGGAAAAGAAGGGAAAAGAAGAAATAAGAAAACAATATATCTTTCTTAATTAATTTATAAAAAAATAAGTTTACAAAATAAAATAATTTAACATAAAATATACCAATTTATACCTATTTAAATCATTTATACATAAATTGTTAAAGTTTGTAAACATTTTCAAATTTTCTAAGTCCAAAATTTACGGAAAATTTTGGCAGAGTCTCCTTTATACGGAGAGGCTCGAAAGAAAATATAATATAAATATAATAATATACGAAAATATTTTCCAAAAATAATATATATCCCTACATGGGAAAATGTATAAAATAGCGCTATAAACCGTAATTTGAAACGTACATATTTATCGGGCAATTTATGCTTAGTTTATGGAACCAAAAGCAGTAGCAATTGCTTCAATAACCTGCATTTTACTTATAAAATCTAAAGGGTTACCAATTTATATAAAGTGAAATATTTAAGTGGTATCAATCACTATCAACAAATCAATACACAACCATCAATATCAACAACCAGCATACAACAAATACAAAGCAACTATTCAATCAAACAAACAAATAGTCGTTCGGGTTTAAAACTTTTAAATTGTACGGAAGGAAGAATAAACCATCAAGTGCATCATTTACTCAACAGTCTTAGATTAAACCCAATGGATTATTCATCCATCCCAACCAAATTAAATTTTCCTTACCCAACAACCACAATCAAGCAATAACAATTCCAATCAACAAATCAAATTAACTTATTATAAATTTTATTTCATACATCAGTTGTTTGATTATCTTTTTATTTATACAGTGATTCATTGTTTTAATTTACATTTACTCATTAAATGTTTGCTTCATTTATTTTTCTCATTGCTTACAATTATTCAATTCCATTAACTCAGGTCATGCTAGTTCTTTTTATCTCATTATAATTATTTATTCATTTATTGCATGCCTTTGTTTAATTTGTTAGCATTTCCATTTTATTTACTTAAGTTGATATTCATCTATTTAAATTACTTACCTTTAATTTTATTCGCTTATAGTAAGATTTCAATTGTAACTTAAGTTGATAACATTAAATTCTCATTTATAATAGCAAATTCATTAAATACTACACTACCAACTTTTACTTGTACAATTTTCATTATATTTCATATTAAACATTTCAACTTTTGATATTTGGTAAGTTATATATGTTAAAGAAAATGCAAATGAACTTATACAAGTTTTATCTCATCCTTTAATTAAATTTTAATATTCAACAATATTACTCTTTGTTTCATATGTTACAAAATTCAAATTTTCTTTAATTTCCTTTTATAACTTAGCATTTAAATCTCTTATTTTATTTAGGGTATCAAATATTAGTTAAATTTTTTGTTTCACTACAATAATTGAAACAATTAATTAATGGAAATTTATGAATTTAATGCCGGATTAAATTTTCAATTTATTTTAAAACAATAGATAAATATATTCTTACAACTTATATATCTCTAATTATATTTAAAACAATTTAAAATTTATATATTTTCAAAAATGAATCTGTAGTAGAACTACTACAGTGGCCTTTCCCCTTCGAAACTCGAAAATGAAAGTCGATAATGCGGCCGCCATCACCGAAATTATTTTCCAGCGACAGAGAGGAAAGTACAAACTTATTTTCTCAAAAATCTTTTTTTAAAAACAATTCTTCCGAATTACATTATATCCGAAAATACTTATACACAATATTATTTTATTCAAAAATTTATCCGAAAGAAATTTCAAAACCCCGGAACTTAAGCCCTAAATTTCTAGATTTCATTTATTTTACTTTCAACTTAGTTTCAACTATTATTTATATTTTCATTACCTAATACCCAATCTATAGCAACCAAATATAGATCATTATAAAATATTTTTATATATAGAAAATATAATAGGCAAAGTTATTTCATTCACCTATATTAAAATCAAATATTATGTCGGTCTGTCCTATTAAGTGTTTAGAAATCCCTATTGATGTCACATCGTCCCATGCACCAACTAGAATTTATAAATACAAAACGGAACAGATTATCACAATATTAAAACCTTTTTATAACACTAACAAATACGCTCTCTCATATATACACTCAGCGACTCCCATAGGGTATTACTACCCCATTAATAAAGAGTCAGACCCCACAAAGCTAAGGTTTATCGCCAAACCAAAGCTCTGATACCAGATGTAACGTCCCGCCTTTCTGCACGCTTTAAATCGACACACGTGCTAATTCAAACCCTACAGAAGGGCGGATTGTTATGGGGTAAATAAGAAAAATAGAGAAGAGATAAAACTAAACAGAATCTCACAGTGGAAGGATAAAATATAATAAAAAATATACAGTTCATAAAACTGTTTACAAAACATTTGATTCTTCTTTATACAATAAATATCAGAGTTCACATGCCAATAAATACCAATGCAGCGGAATACAGTGTGTAGTGGAACCATATAATATAATAATAATGATGATGAAATCTTCGTCTTCGTCCTCCAGAAATAAAGTCCTCAAATCCTGAAACGCTCGGACTGACCCGAGCGAATTGAAAAGACAAAACACTCGAGTCAGAACTAAAAGAACTTATGTAAGTTAAATTAACAGAAATAAATATGAGTGCATTAACTCAAAAGATGCTCGGGATTTACATCTCTTAAGGATCCGTTAAACTATTTACTATGTAGTATATTTCGCTATTATAATAGTGTCTATAGTAAAATAAACATACTTTTAAATAGCATTAAGGCTTTACATTTTCCACCTTAACACGTAATAGTCCCAGTAGTCCATCCAATATCGTAGTCCCTCAAGATCGGGAAGCCACCAGAGGATACTACACGGGCTACGGGAGAAATCCAAACTCGTACAAGGCGCGATAGGGTAGGTGACACGGCACAACTAGGCAATGTCAGGGTAGATATACCAATTGCTATCCGGGCTGGTGGTAACGCGTAGCCGCAGCTACCGCCCACCTCGAACTAACACGCCCCAAATCAAAAAAATCAATAGTGGCCACCGAATCAATCCAAAGTCAGAGTATAGTATCGAAGGAGTGCGTTCGATCAGAGGAATGACCTCATTGGCCCAAGAATCGCTCCTGTTTTAGCCACCTTATGCCAACTTACGGGAGTTGGGTCCACGTAATTACCTTATAGGAAACGCCGTCACCAACCTACTTCATTCTGGAATCTCCACTGCGTACACGGTTGTTAAAGTGGTTTTCGGAGTTGGCAGAGAGTATGACAACTTCCGATCCCGGTCTCTTTAGCAACCAAACGTTATTATAACACCGCCGCCATTTAAAATAATTTAAACTTTAAAACCAGAATAAAATATCCATTTTAAACCCATATAAATACGATATCATTTATATTTTTAAAACCCCAAATCAATACGATATCATTTAGGCCCAAACCAATGTAATGTCATTTTATTTTTTCCAATATATATTCTTTCCAAAATCATAGGGTTTTCGAAGTAAAATATTTAGAAATCAAAACTCTGGAATATAATATTTCCAAATTATACTACCTTGAAAATCATAACTTTTAAACAAATTTCCATCTCTCAAATGGTTAAATATTAAATTCATTTATAAAACAAAATAGCTTCTTTACATTTCACAAATCAATTCCAAATATCAATTTAAACTTCCAAATACCATTTTTAATTCTTATGTTTCAAAGCTTTAAATGTTTTACCAATTCAAAACAAACTCATTTGACAAACCTATATATACCAAATTCAATTTCTTATTATTTAGACTTGAAATATTTACTTAATGAATTCAATATAATTTAAGTAAAATCTTTAACTTCACATAATTGGAAATCTTCCAATTTATTAAACTTGATATATTCATTTAAATCAACCGGATATTCATTTAAATCACTTTACAGAAAAATCAAGTTATAAAAATCATATCCTTTAAAATTTTTAACTTTTATTAAATTTCAATTTAACTTAATATTCGTCTTCCAAATCTTATCCTCATTTAAGTCATAAAACTCCAGAAATTAGATTTTAAATAAATGCTTAATCGTATTTGATCTTAAAATCAAACTTTATTTTATACTTCAAATCAAATTTATACGAAGCTTAAAAACCGAAAATTACTATATATGTATAAATAACCAAATCAATATCCCATAAACCATATATATATAGCTTTACAAAACCATAGTAAAACATTTCAAAAATAATTTTATATATTTACCGCGGTGCCTGTATAAAATTTTCTACCCTATGGTCAAGTGATACGGATGTTTATCATTTCAATCCGCAATTTAAAATAAAAATGTGGTTGTATATCATTTCGAACCGCAATCCCGAATAAAATGAAAATGCATTATGACTTGCAGTTTATACAATATAAATATAGCATCCATTCATCCAAATATCAATCATCAACCATTATTTGCAATCATCATCCAATTTAAATAATCATCGATATAGAGCATATAAATTATACATGTAATAAATAACATGTATTAACTATCAGTTTATATTCAATGATTAATTTAACAACTGTTAAACTAGCAGTTTATATGCAAAAATAAAAGTAAATTTAACAGGCAGTTAATATGAAATAAAATTTTTACATAACGATGACTAGCAGTTAATATGCAAATAAATAAATTCTAACTGTCAAATTTATATGCAATAAATAAAATAAATTAACAGTTAAATTAAATAAATGTGATTTAACTGAGACGATGAATAAAAAATGTCAAACAATCATAAATAAATTCCTACTCATATCTTAAGTCAAATTAACAAACATAAGAAATTTTAGAAGTTGTGAGTGTGTTAAAACACTCACCTTTTGAATTTAAATCAAATTTAATCCGATTTAAACCCAAAAATTCGACGGTCTCCAAATCTATCCAAACCAGCGTCAAAGCATTCGGAATTTTATTACAATCCTAACAAAAAAAATCACGTGTAAAACGGATATCGTATGTGGAAGTTATAACGATAATTGTGATTGAAATTCAATTTATAAAATAAAATAAAAGTAACACATTCAATCACCTACCTAATTATTCATCCATGTCATCAGAGTGCGTGCTCTTCCCAGACTAACTCACGCGACCCCCCCGTACCGTGTTCGATGGAACGAACTCTACTGGAACGCCTCGTGCACATAAAGCTGCCACCGCCACTGTTTTGAGCATCGATCTCCACGGCTGGCCTCCCCCTCGAGTGCGCGCAGTCCCCCTCACCCCCACGCGCCATCGCTGAGTACGCACATCAAAGCTCAGCACACAGCCGCCGCCTACAAGCATGAAACCCTAATGAATTGTTCTTGCCGATCTGACTGTCCGTTTGACGAACGAATTTCACGGATGTACTCCCCTCATTCCTCTCCCCAATACCTAGAAAAGGTTTGACAATCTGACGAAGTTCGTCGCGGCGATGATGAATGGCCGAAAATAAATTGCTCCGATCTGGACACACAAAAACTCCAATCGAAAAATGGACAGCACCAGCAGATTATGCTCTTCGAGAACTATGACATATAATTTTTGTGAATTTTTCTGGAGACTTTGAATTTTGACTTTTGATTTGGATGGAAACTGGATCTAGGGTTTTGCAGCCATTGGAAAGAAGGAGTTGAGGGAAATGAACGCACAGAGAAATGAAGATAGATGGGCTAGGGTTTATAACTGGACTTATATAGAAAGGTTGGAAATTTGAATAGATGGATCGGATAAACAAACGTGCTAATGCTAACGTGGCCCAAAAAGCCCGTTCAAAACCCGGAACGAAATTGGGTAAACCCATATATCGAAATAGGTATTTTAAAATATTCTGAACGCGATGGACAAAGTTTCACGTCCAAATTCCATCGTATGAAGAAGTTATGCTGAAAACAATATTTTCAAATTGATTTTAATTAAATCGATTTCAAGGCGTTTCGCGTTCGTACGATCAAACGACAAGTCCGATCGCTACGAAACTTGAAACACTATTATAATTCACCGTTACGGATCCGATGAAACTGGTTTCGTCGAATTCCGAGTTCGTGGCCAAAATGGCTATTTTTCCCATTAATTAAATAAATTAATATTTACTGAATTAAATCACCAATCCAATCGAATTACAAAATTTAAAAATTTATAAAATTTCTCTCCTTTGATTTCTTAAACAATTTCAATAACTAACAACAAATTCTATGTTAATTCAATCATTAATTATTTCGCCAATTACCATATTAAATTTCAATTATTCGCAATAAATTAAATTATAAATTTTTCATTCCAATAAATAAAATAAATCTTGATTTTTTTCCATCCTTATTAATTCCACAACTTGTTCAATTTGAAAATCATTATCATATTTTCCAAATGTTACCTTAATTTAACATTTATGCAACATATTATTAGATTCATTGCAAGATTTCAATTTCAATCCCCATTTCTTAATATACTCAAATTCTAGGCATTTTATTTCCTTACCCATAAGTGTAACATTTTTCCTATAAACATTTATTGCCAATTCCATCAAAATTTAACAGGTAACCTTTAACATCGTTTTCAATCCAAAGGTTATACTTAAGTTTACGTTGTATTCTACAATTTATCATATTATGAAGAAAATTCACGCTATTCCCCATTATTACCTTAATTCATATTAACTTAACATTAAATTTACTCTTCATTCTATCATTAACCTATTAGTATTAAATAGATGAAATTAACATTGGTTTTACACTCTATTACGTAGATATCCTCAAATTTTATCTAAGTTTATATTTGCATAATATTCCAACATTAAATTTCATCCATTTTTTTCTTCTTCCTTTTTTATTTTAATTAAATCCAATTTCCCTAAAGTTACATTCAAACAAGTAAATTTTGATTTCCAATCAATCATTATACTATAACATTCTTAACATTTGTTTTCATTACACTAATAAATTCTACCTTAATAAGTTTACGCTTCTATTGCTTTACTTTCACACTTCCGTTAAAATATAATTTAATTCTAAAGTAACGTTTATTGTTGACCCCGACATTTTTATTACTCATATTTAGATGAATGTTATTTCAAATAAGTTCATTGACTCATTTAAATTAGGTAGTTTATAGTAGTTGTTATCCCACCCTTAAAATTATTTCCTACTAACGTGCTACCAAAACTACTTTAATTAAAATTTGAATTCCAACCCTTATTTAACATACTAAGTAAGATAAATAACATATATAGATTGCTACCAATTTTCCTTTTCTTGCATCTATGTGTTTATTACTTGACACACCACTAAATATTATGTACACAAATTTAAACCAAATCGTCATTATCACGGTATTATCTCACAAATAAATCAAATACTTGCATTAACTCAATTCTTTAAATTTAATCCCATTTATGGTTAATCAATGTTATATTACATTAATAAATTTAATATCTTCCTTTATTCGATAAATAACCTAGAATGCATTTACATTTATTCATTTCATTCATTTCATTTCATTCATTTATGAGTATTGCATTTGAAATTATTAGCTAATACTAACATTATTACCATTAATTACAATTGGATTCCCAATTTTATTCAACACCCTGAATAAATAACATATATATTAATCAACTCCTTACAATTTTTTCTTTATCTCATATTCCATAAAAAAAAAATCAAATCATAACATTTAAATGATTTTATTGAATTGGAATCTCATTCAAGTCATAAATTATTAACTTGTACTAATATGGTTCCTTAATTTATCCCAATTACCGTTTACAATCTTTATTTGCATTAAGTCAAATTAATGCTTTCATAAATTTCTCATATTAGATTTATATCCAGGTAAAAATCTTCTTCTACTTAATTCATTTGAATTTTATTCAAATTTCTATAAATAGGTCTTAAGTCACCATTTACATAATTTAATTTTAGCGTTTATTTCAATATTTGTTTAAAATTTAAAGTTTCTACTAAATTAAATTACAAAACTTATAAATTTTAACCATTTTTAATCCACTAAATTTACGGGTCGTTACATCCACTGTATCAACTGCCAAGCAATCGAAGGCCGGAAAACCGTACCGTTATGGTTAAAGAAGAAGAAAGAGGTAGAAGAAGAGAGAAAAAGATAGAACAGAACAGAAAGAACTACTGAACAATATCAGAATCTCACAATCGCAGCGGAACAACATATAATAGATAAATGAATAATCTTTAAAACAAAGAACTATATCAGTTATTACATTACATCACTTTACATTACATCATCAGAGTGTACAACAACAAGACAACAATAAACAGTGGAAAAGAAGTACTATATACTAGTGAATACGCCATGCTCTCCAGCTTGCCTCCAACAACTCCTGAATTCCAGAATATCCTGATTAACCTAACTCTTGACTGCCCGTGTGGAAATTGGTGGGCACCCAGAGTTTAGGAAGGAAAACAATAAACTCCGAGTCAGTCATGGGACTGGTGTGAGAGCTAAAACAGTTATTTAACTTTTAAAAACAAAGAACAGGATAATTTTAAAGTCAATTCGCAATGCTTTTTTTTTTAAAATGAGACTACCATAAGGCCTCCCGCACACACACAGAATGCAAACGCAGAATCGGAGGAGATTTCTCCTTATGATAGTCAAAGATGCTTGATACGCATTAAAAATAAACATTTGATATTATTACTAGTGCATAGTGTAGGAAAACATTTCGAAAGTAAAGATATAAATCTTAGCCAACATACGACCATTATCGTATGCCTACTATAGCTATCATGTTCAATAGCAGGTTACCGCCACATTCCATGGCAGGTTATACAACTAAAACCGTACAAGGATCGTATTGTTTCTTTAGATTTTCCAACAAATGGTCAGGCTAAGGAACTTCCTACCGCCACATGGGATCGCCTCTGGAGGGACGTCCCGAGAACTTAACCAGCTCTCTGCCAACACAAGGCCGGGTTACCTTTGTCACTAGGTAACTACTACACGACTATGCCATCCCCCGGTCCCTTTGGACCTTTATCCGAGCGCTCGATTCCAACAACACTACACAGTAATAGATATAGTGTATCAACATTAGTAAGTATCTGGGCTCCATACCATGATACCACCCTTTCCAGAAGGAAATGACATACCCTAAAGGGCGCGACCCTCATAACCTTGCCGCATATTCCTGTTTTGACCATTTCCGGGGAGTGAGGTCTGACGAAGTCTCGTCCACAAAGCTACGCTTTATACAAAAGCTACTTTGGGTCAACAAATGATCAAAGTAATGATCACAAAGATAAACGATCAAACAAATGATCATATCACAAATGATCATACAATGATCATCACACAGCAACACTCAGCATGCCACATTACCAAATTGGGAATAAATCGCCGATAACCTTCAACTACATAACCTCTGAGCGCGTACGTCTCAAAGCTCGGAGAAGGGTGTTAAGCTAAGAGAATAAATTCTCCGCCATCAACAGAAATGTATTTGAAAGAAATCTGCTTTATATCTCAAAATGTAAGGTCAGACAAGTAACCATACAAGTCTGTTCCGGGTTCGAACAGAACCGAAGGCACTTCAAAAGAAGCCCTTGCAATCCGGGTATTCACAATTCCAACAAAACTTCTCATCACAAAGGAAATCTCCATACCGTAGCTAACGGTGCAGAGACAATCGATAGGTCATCCTATCGTTTTCACAAATACCCGATCTTCAACACCGGTCATCAAATGCAATCCATAACGACGTATCACATATTCGGAATGGGTTATACGACCCCAAGGTCCTTTCCCGGCTAACCCAAATAGTGAGCGCTTATTCAAAAATAAGTGTAGCATTCAAATTCAAGCAATTCACAATAAATACCTATTTAAAGGTAAATATTGATAGCCGGATTATTTAACTATCAATAGGTATGCTCAACATCACCAAATCCCAATTAATTTTCCAAATTATTTATCTTCCAAAATATCTTTACTAGATATATAATTTTCACACTTCAACCATTTGAAAACCAATTTCAAACAAATTTTATTTCAAAATGGTTCATTTAAACAAATTAAATAAATCCTTACCGATTTATTTAAATTTACGTTCCAAATCCGTAAATTTATCTCCACGCTTCAAAATAAATCAACGTTTATTTTTAACCCAATTTCCCTTTCCTTTACAAATTCCATAGCGAATCTACATTTCCAAAATATCTTTTGAATATACGATTTTCATTTTCAATTTATCTTTAATAGATAGAATCTCAAAATATTCACTTCACATTGGAAACATTTCCATACTTATTAAATAATAAGTAATTCACAAATTCGTTTGTTTTCAACACTTGGAAAAAATTCAATATACTTAAATCAAAATTAAGTATATATTTTATTCTTTAAGAAATCATTCTCTTAACACATTCATTTGGGCCAAAACGAATGTTGCGTAAAACATCGTTACGACAACCCAAAATCACTAGTATAGGATTCGAAATTTAGATAGATATATAAATCCCAATACAACACAAAAACATTTCATTTCGGAAATCATTTACTATAACAACAGTGTTATAGTCCAACATTTCCTTCTCTTTCTCGAAAACGTCTATTTCAACAATGAAGGTTGAAATCTATGTTTTCGATTTATAATACATTTTAAAACATCGTTAAAACGATGAACTTTATTTTGTAATATTCATTTTCCCAAGCATATCCATTTTATTTGATAATATATTCACTGTCCAAAATCGTGAATATACTTCCTTAACCAATTTCAACTTTCAATTTATCAAATTCCATTGATTTCGAATTTATAAACAATGTCTATAAATTCCATTTCTATTTATATGCTTCGATTTATAAATCTCCTTTAATAATCAATTCTATTTATATTTCGTTTATATGTCGAATCTAACTTATAAGTAAATTACTTATAATACATTTATTCACAAATCCATTCTTTTATGTCATCCTTTGTTTATAAATCGAAAATTCTTATTTACTTATAAAACTAGGTACAACTTTATTTTAACACTTATAAAAGCTCGTTTTATAGTTCCAATATCTTTAGCTTATAAAATATAAATTTTATAAATCTTTTATATAATTCATTTATAATAATTCAAAAATCGCAATTTAAATAAACCAATCCTTTTAATAATTTACAAATCGTTATTAAAGCTTATATAACTCCAAAATCATACTTAAGTATTATTTTCCAAAAATATCCTTTTTATAATAATAAAAATTATAATGTTTATTTATTTAAAATGAATAATTTCCAGAATTAAATTTATTCGGCTAAATTTTAGCCTTTAACGATCTCAACCACAAAGATAATCACAAAGATTATAAATAGATCAACACACAACATTGAAACCAATTCAAATGTTTGAGGAATCCAGTTGGATGCCTCCAACCTGTTTACCTGCATCCAAAGATGCTAGCACAATACCAATTCCATTCCAATACAGAATTATCACGGTATATGGGATTTATAAAATATTATCCGCTTAATAGACGGCGCAATAGGGTCTCATCCGCTATATAATGCGGGAAATCAACTCCAAGTACATAAATTATACCAATTTCACTATACGGTGAAATATTCGCGGTATATGTTTTTAATAAATAACCTTCGCTTACTAACGGCGCATAATGTCTATTTTAACAATCAATAGATAGCAATCATCATTCAAACATACAATCAAGCAATTTTAAATCTAACTATTTAAAATTTAAATCGAAACTGTTCGATTGAGTGAGAAGTTCTCACCTTGATTTTAATTCTGTTCCAACGTCTTATTTCGAATAAAATTAAATGGACGTTTAATTTTACCCGAAATTCTTACTGACTCCAATCGCTTCCAATCCAGCTCCATAGTGTAGTGCTCGTCGAAACGATTCCAACGCAACAAGTTTCGTTAAATTCCGACATCGTATGCAAAAGATATCGCGTTACAAAGTTATACGAACTATAATATAATAAATTTACAATTTTTATTTCAATTTTAAACTAATTGAATCAGGACCGCTCGTTTTTCTTACTGCAGATCCGGCCGTGATTCCATTTCTTCCTTCAGTAAATATCGCGACCAAAGAACCCAACCTGCTCGTTCGAAAGCAAGCAACGCGACCACCCACGCTTGTCGAAACTCCATCACAACGGCACCATTCGAAAGCCCGTCGCAAACTCCACCTTCACCACCAATAAAGTTGAACTCGGCTGCACCTAGGCATGGAGAAACGTGCCCGCTCATGTGCACTTTGAGTGCCAATTCCCATTGATTCGATCAATTAAAATTGATCACAGCCGTTGGATATGGAGTACTCGGCGAGATCTTCGTTTTGTTAGTTGGAGATTTCTCGAAACGATCAATGGATTTGAAGAATTTGAAGGGAGAAGAAGATTGATTTTCGGCCATTCATTGAAGAGGGTGGCGGCTGGAAGCAATTAGGGCTAGGGTTTGTTTATTTTGCAAAAATGAGAACGAAACCGTGCTTTTATAGAAAATATTCAAAACACTATTCATTCCGGGTTTTCTGAACTCCGATTTACGCGCGGTAACCGGCGTTTCTAGGGTTTATCCCGCATTCTGGACACAATGGAATAGGTTTCGGGGGCTAATTCGATCATCTGTGCGAGTTATGGCGATAAACGATCGATTTAAATTAAACCGATTTAAATTAATTTCAAGGCGTTTTGGCTTGCCCTGGACAAACGGTAAATCCGATTGTCACGAAATTTGAAACCATACAATAATATCACATTATGGATCTGATGAAACTGGTTTCGTCGAAATCCAAGACTGTTTGAAAAATGATTATTTTAACTCGCCAAATTAATATTAAAACAATTTCGATGCGTTTCGAGCTGCCACGGTCAAACAAAAACTCCGATTGCTACGAAAATTGAAATCCGATAATAACAAACTATTAAGGATCCAATGGAACTAGTCTCGTCCAATTCTGAGATTGTTCAAAAATTGACTAATTTCACTAGTCGATTAAATATTAAAATATTCAATTTTCACAAATTAACTCTGAATTCAATTTTAAAAGTTCTAAAATATCGTTCTAACTCCAATATGATAAAATAAAATTTTACAAATCATTTTTAATCATATTTAACTCGATTTTCAATTATTTCAGAAATTTAACATATTAAATTATTGATTTAATTATCCAATTAAATCCAATTATTCGAAATAAAATTTATTCGACTTATAAATTTTACTTATTAATATTTAAAATTAATTAAATATATGAATTTTAATTAATAAAAATTCTGGGTCGTTACAATGACGGTGGTCAATGAGTAGAAGGTGTCGTGGATTGTCGGAGACGACTCGGTCGCCGGAGCATGTGCACGGCGGGGTTGGTTGTGTTAGTGTTTTGGGTTGTGGTGTGATTCAAAGGAAGACTCGGGTGTTTGGGGTAGGTGCCTCGAGTATGAACTCAAGTAGATCGTGAGAGAAAATATGTTTTCCAGTTTTAATTTAAGCTAAAAATTAAGTTTTAAAAAAAATAGAAAAGAAGAAAGGAAACTTGGGATTGATCTCGAGTGGGATTCGTGTTAGACCCGAAGCAGGTTTAAAACAATTTTAAAATGTTTTCAAAGCAGGGTTTTGAAAATTTAAATAATTTAGTTTAAAAACTTTTCTTATATAAATTTCCTTTGTATATAATAAATGTTTCTTTAACATTTGATTAAGAAGTTTTGTAATTTGTTTAACTTAAATTTTGTTAATTTAAATTGTAAGTTATTTTAAATCTTAAATTAGAAATGAAATTTAAAAAGTAATTTAAAAGTATAATGTTTTAAATACAAATGTTAATGATAATTAAGTCATTATAAAGATAATGTTTTATCTTATGGTAAATTAAGGTTTTAATGAGTTGAGATTCATTAAGTTAATTGAGTAATCAAGTATAATTAACTAATTTAATTAATTAATGATTAAGGATTAATAAATTTATAATTAAGGGCTATAAGTTAACTAATTAGTGGTTAATTAATTTATAATCAAGGATCATTAATTGGATAATTAAAGATTATTAATTAATGATTAGAGATTAATTAATTAAGTAATCAAGTTGTAATTAAGAATTAATTGATTAAGCAATTAGAGATTAATTAATTTGTAATTAAGGATTGATTAATTGGTAATTAAGGATTAGTTAGTTTGCAATTAAGTTTTATTAATTAATAATTAAGGTTTATCAATTAATAATTAAGGGATAATTAATTAGTTAATTAAAGATTAACTAATTGATTATAAAAGTAATTAAGGATTATTTAATTTGTTATTAAGAAATATTAATTTATAATTAAGGTTTATTAATTAATAGTTAAAAATTAATTAATCTATAATTAAAGATTAATTAATTGGTTTATAAGGAAATTAAGGAGTGATTAATTAATTATTGATTGTAATTAATTAATGATTGATTAAGCATGGAATTGGTAATTAATTATTAAGTAATTAATTTAATTTAGGTTAATTAAATTAATTATAATGTGGATTAATAATTCCTGATTGGGGATGATTGTTTGAGTAGAATTTCTGGATTGATTGATATCTATTATATGATAATCTGTGATATTATGTGATGTGATATACTATGGATATATCTGTGATAAATGTGTGTAATTTAGCTATGATGAATGCTATGTGAATTCAAAGTATTGAATTGATTTAAATTGTTTAAACCTTAAACAACTTGGCTTTTAAGAAACGTTTGGATTTCGATGAGACTGGGATCGGATATCAAGTTTGATTATCCGAAAACCACATCGATCCAAGTTAAAAGATAGGTCGTGAAATCTCAAGTGAAGATTGAGATGGAGGTTCAGAGTGCAAGGGTTATTGTGGTTAACTCTGATGGTGATTCCAAAATGAGTGTAACGAGGTAATGCCTTCGGTTTCGTTCGAACCCGGATCGAACTTGTATGGATGAATGCTATCAGACCATCATTAATGGAGGACGATGAGTATTCCAAGATGAGTTCTTTAAAGGTAATCGTAGCCCCAAGCCTCATCTACCGAGAATGGCTAAAACATGGAAGGTGCAGTAAGGCTAAGTGGGTAGCACCCAAGTAGGAGAAGGTTTTCCCCTGTCTAGAGTCCCTTTATTCGGATGTGTGGGCGTTTGCAAGCTACAACCGCGAGGTTGTCTTATTCGGACTATCCAGGAAGGGGTAGCTCCGGCTTTTTATTGTAGGGGATTGGGAGGGATCCTCGGTACGGTGATATTGGCCACGTACTGTGACGGGTGGTTCCCTAGTAGCCCTGCCATTTTATGGAATCAAATCTCCAATAAGTGATCTCGGACTTGATCGTATAACCCACTTTTTGGCTAGTATGCTGGAATTTAATGAACGTAACAATTTCGGCTATGTGAATATTTAGTTGAGAACCCTAGACCCTATTATAATATACGCAGATTTCCTATCAAATGTTTTGGTTATCGTAAGGTAAAAACTTGTCCGTATTTATTGGCGGAGAGTTTTACGGGATACCTTTTCTTTTAAAGGATTTTCAAGTTAAACCGCTTAACCGTTTACTCACACCAGACCCGTGTCTGACCCGGAGTTTATTTCTGTTTTTCTTAAACTCTTGGGTACCCACATTTTTATAAGTAGCCAAGTGATCATGTTTGGCTTGACGAATTTTAGATAGCTTGGAGCAGAGTCTTTGCGTAGCTATATATATCTATTTCCGCTATGTTGAAACCTTTTGACTGTCGTGTTTTGAAATGTAATGGATAGACATGTCTTTATAACTGCCTAATGTGAAGATGTTGTGTAACTCTGATATGTAAAGAATATGTAATAGTTATGTGATAGATTATATTTTGTTCCGTTTCTGCTGTGAGATTCTGATATTGTTTAGTTCTTTCTCCTATCTATTCCATTTCTACCTATTTCTTTCTTATTAATGATGCGTCTTTCTGTGGAATGAAAGGCGGGTCGTCACAAATAATATTGAATTCGTTCAATTTCCATAAATTTTATACTGTTTCATTTATTAATTTAATGTTTGCATTTGTTTTCTAACATCAATTTATAACTAAGTATAACAATATACATTATTTCAATTAATTGTAATCACATTCAAATCATTAATTATTAGCTTGAATTATCATTGTTACATTTCATTTTAGCATTCACTTTATTATTAAATTATAAAGTTTTCATTTCTTTCCAAGTTAAATTAACAAAAATCTTATTAAATCAACGGATCTAATTATCGAAATTTATGGGTCGAGTACACTCTCCCCCAATCAAAACTTTTCATCCTCGAAAAGGAAAAAGGAGGGAAAGAAGGAATTAAGTAGTCAATATATCTTATTCTAAATATTAATTGTATAAACAAATAAATTTCCAAAATTAAATAATTTAAATAAAATATACCAATTTATAACCATTAAATCTTTTTATACTCAAACTAATAAAATTTGGAAAACATTTTTCAAAATTTTCTAAGTACAAAATTTAGAAAAATTTCGGCAGTGTCTTATTTGTATGGAGAGGTTCGGGACAAATTATAATATCAAATATAACAGTATATAACATAGATTTCCTAAAGTAATACATCCGAACACTGGAAAAATAATATAATAAACCTATAAACCGTAATTCGAGAACGTACCTGTTTGTCGGGCAAACAAATGCTTAATTATGAAACCAAAAGTAGTAGCAATTACTTCCATAACCTGCATTTCACTTATACAATCTAAAAGAAGTTAAGAATTATATAAAATGAAATGTTTTGAGTTGTGTCAATCAATAACAAACAAATCAATACAACACAGCAATCATTACTTGCAACCAGAAGCACACAATCATCACATGAAATCAAAACAAATCAATTATTCATCCATATCAACCAAAACAAATAGTTTGTTTGGGTTAAAACACCTTTAATCACAAAGAATGAAAAATAACCACTAAGTATATCATTTGCTCAATAGTCTTAGCTAAACTCAATAGATTATTCAGACATTCTAAGCAACTTGAAGTATCTTTTCCCAAATAACACGTTCTAAATAGTTAAGTTTATTCTTTTTTTTCTTCATAAGATTTGTGGTTCATTCATTTTTTCTTTTCTTCATTCGGTGATTGCCTCCTTTAATTTTACATCTATTTCAAAAAATTTATTCCCATTCATTCATTCAGCACTTATTTTCACTTACTTGCATTTATTACTTACAAAGGTAAATTTTCATTTATTCATATCATGTAAATTTCTTTTAATCAGTTTATACTAAATTCTTACATAAATTTTTTTTCCAATTGATTATAGAATCTATGAATTCATCATCCAAGTATTACATACATTTTTATTGCAGTTTAGTTTACATTTATAAATTTATATACTTAATTTCAATTGGATATTAAAATTCATTACTGTATATAAGTTTATACTTAAGTTCCTTACTTTTGATTTACATTAACTTAAATTTAAGGTCCTTTACTTACAATCTTCGACTTCTGCTCATTTTTATTATAAATAACCTCAAACATTTACTTAAGTAATAAGCATTTATTTATAGTATTCAGGTTCAATTCAATTATATAACATATCAATTCACTAACTTAAATTTATAACTATTTACTTACCATAGTTACTTTCTATTGCATTTTATATGGTATATTTCAATTATAACTTAAGATATAACAATTATGACATCAATTCTTATTTATAAAAGTAATTCATTGTACATTTTCATTGTGTAAGTTTTACTTGTAAAATTTCCAATACCTATTATTTTAACATTTCAAATTTTAAAATTGGTAAGTTATATATATGTCTTTAAGAATGAAATCAAAAATTACACAAGTTTATCTTATTTCATTTTGGCAAATAAATATTCAATAGTTACCATTTCTTTTATTTCATATCCCTTTTTATTTACAGATTACCAATTTTAAGTTTCTTATATGCTTCATTCACAACCTTAGCTTTTAATTTCTTATTTTCATTTAGAAGTTCCAATTATGAAATAGTTAAATTCCATTTCATTCTCAATAATTAAAACCTCTAATTTATAGAAATTTAAGACAATATGTCGGGTTCCATTTCAAATTATTTAAAATAACATATATATCATATCTTTTATATATATTAAATCATATTTGGAAATAAAATTTATATTTATTTATCAAAACAAATGTGTAGTAAACAACTACAAGGTCTTCCCACATCGAAACTCGAAAATTATTGTCGATGATGCATGCACTCATCACTGAAATTATTTTCCAGCGACAAAGAGGGGAGTACAGAACTTATTCCTTTCCAAATTTTCTTTAAAACAATTCTTTAAAATCATGTTGAAATATTTATATCAGAAAATACTTCTAAATAATATTATTATTATATTCCAAAATCATTCGAAAGAAATTTTCAAAATCTTGGAACTTAAGTTCTAAAATTTCCAATTTGTTCTCATTTTATTTGTAAATTTTATTTTACAACCAATATTTGTAAATTTCACTACCTAACAACAATTATATTACAAACAATTATATCATTTATAAAATTTATTATCTTATACAAAAATATAATATGCAAAATTATTTCATTTACCTATATTTCAAAACAAATATTGTGTCGGTCTGTCCTGTTAAGTGTTTAGAAAACCCTATCGATGTCATAGCGTCCTCTGCACCGACCAGAATTTATAAATACAAAATGGAACAAATTAACACGATATAAAAAACCTTTTATAATACTAACAAATACGCTCTCTCTCATACACACACACACACACAATGACTCATCATAGGGTATTACTACCCTATTAGTAAAGAGTCAGACCCCACAAAGCTAAGGTTTATCGCTAAGCCAAAGTTTTGATACCTACTTTAACATCCAATCTTTTTATACGTTTTAGGCAGACACACATGCCGATTCAAACGATACAGAAAGGCAGATTGTTATTGGGGTGAATAAGAAAAAGCAGAGAAAGGAAAAACAAAATAGAATCTTGCAGCGGAATGACAAAATATAACAATCAAATAAACAGTTCATGAAGTTGTTTTAAAAAACATTGGATTATACTTATACAACACCGATCAGAGTTACACATACCAGAGAATAATAAATAATGCAGCGGAAATACACGATGTAGTGAAATATAATAGATAATAGAAATACAATCTTCGTCCTCCAGAAATAAGGTCTTCAAATCCTGAAATGCGCAGGCTGACCCGAGCGAATTGAAAAGGCAAAACACTCGAGTCAGAACTAAAAGATCTTATGTAAGTTAAATCAATGGAAATAAATATGAGTGGACCGGCGTCAGAGATGTTTACAGGGTTTTACATCTCTTATCCAGTGTCTAACGTGAGTGTAGTAACTTAAGAGATGTTAAGGATTTACATCTCCTAAGGATCCATTAAACTATCCACTATGTAGTAAAATACGCTATTATAATAATGTCTACAGTAAAGTAAAGTATTAAAATAGCGTTAAGGCGTTACCCATATCCCCATTAACACTTTTTATATATTCCCATAGTCTATACAGTACCATAATTCTTTCATAAACTGGAGGGCTATCAGAGGGCACTCCATAGGTATGGTACAAAACAAACTCGTAGAAGGCACGCTAGGGCATGTGAACATGGAACACGAGGAGATGTCGGGGTAGATATACCAATTGCACTGCCGGACTTGTGGTAAACATAGTAGCTACTACCGCCTACCTCGGACACACTCCCATAATCAAAATTCGAGGGATGGCCACCAAATCAATCATAAAGTCAAATATAATATTGAAGAAATATGCCCGCTAGGAGGAATGACCTCACTTTGTCCGGTATAGCTCCTGATTATAGTCACATCCAAGCTGACTCACGGGACTCAGGGTCATGTCAAACCTTACAGAAATCGTTCGCCAAACAATCCTACTTCATTTCTGGAATCTCCACCATGCACATAGTTGTTAAAATGGTTTTCGGTATTGGTAGAGAGTATGGCAATATCCAATCCTGGTCTCTTTTACAACCAAACGCTTATTACACACCGGATGGTTCTTTTACATTTCAAAAGTCAATTCATAATTTATATCAAAATATCATATTTTCAAAACCATAATACTTTCAAATCATATTTACTTTCAAATCATAATGTTTCCAAAATCATAATTTCTTCCAAAATCACATTTCCAAAACAGGTTAAATTCTTACTTCAAAATCATCATATTCAATCAGTTTTAACATTAAAATCATAACTTAGGTTATAACATCATTTAGCCGTATTTTCTTTTAAACCAATAAATTTGGAATATAAACCCTTCCCTTTTACTTAGTTTGAAAATTTAGAAAATAGTTTAAATGGTTATAAACAATTAAAAATAGTTAAAAATAGTTATAAATAATTTGAATAAATTTTCAGTAGTCAAAATACTCTAGAATAGTAAATATAGATTTAAAATAGTTAAATAGATTTAAAATAGATTTAATAAAATTAAAATATATTAAATAGCTTTAAAATAGATTAATTAGATTTAATATAAGTTAAATTGGTTTAATTAGTTTTAAAATAAATTACATGATTTAAAGTAGGTTAAATTGATTTGATATAGTTAACATAGGTTAAAACAGTTTATAAATCTAAAAATATTAAAATTTAGAATCTTAAAAATAATATAATTTAGACAGTTTATATTTGAAAATGGAATTTATATCAATTTAAAACTGCAACGACCCAATTTTTCGACGCTAAAAAATCGACATCAATGCGTCCACTGTGTCAAATGTCGAACAATCGAATGCCAGAAAACCGAACCATTAGGGTTAATGAAGAAGGAGGTAGAAGAAGAAATAGAAAACAATATCAGAATCTCACAAACGCAGCGAAACAATATATAATAGATAAATAACTAATCTTTAAACAAAAGAACTATATCTGTTTATACATTACATCATCAGAGTCATATATATATTCCTTGGCCGCGGAATACAACATAACAACGGAAAGATAACATCAACATGGTCTTCCAAGAGAGTCCAACATACTGCATCTTCCTTTTCCAAAGCTCCAAAGTCCAAACCAAAAAGCTTAAAACCAAAAGCTTCCAAACCAAAGACATCCAAATCCACATCTTCTTTCTGACTTAGCTCCAGAATGTACTGGTACCCTGACTCTAGGCTACCCGTGTGGAAAATTAAGGGCACCCAGAGTTTAGTAAAAGGGAATAATAAACTCCGAGTCTGTCATCGGACTGGTGTGAGAACTTAAAAAAGTTATTTGTGTCAAAAATTTATTCGTGCTTTTGGAAAATGAAACTACCATAAGGTCTCTCGTCACACACTCAAATGCAATCGCACACATGGGGGAGGTTTCTCCTTATAGTAGTTAAACATGCTTGATACACGAAAATTGTTTTGATATTGTTTTTAGTGCATAGTGTGGAAAATCATTTCGCAAGTACAATATTAATCTTAGCCAGCATACATACCATTATAGTATGCCTACTATAGCTACCTTGTTAAATGGTAGGTTCTACAATTGAAATCGTAAAGGGCTCGTATTGTTTTGTTTGGATTTCCAACAAATGGCCAAGGCTAAGGAACTTCCTTTATCCGAATGGCTACGCCTCTGGAGGGACGTCCCGAGAACCTAACCGGATCTCTGCCAACACAAGGCCGGGCTACCTCTGTAACTAGGTAACTAACTGTCATGAGTATGCCATCCCCCGATCGTAACCGACCTTTATCGAGGCCTTCCAAATTCCAACAACCACATAAGTAAAATATCTGAGCTCCATACCATAATACCTCTTTTTATCCAGAAGGGAATGTACATACGCTTAGTGTAACGACCCAGAATTTTTATTAATTAAAATTGAATATTTAATTAATTTTAAATATTAATAAGTGAATTTATAAGTCGAATAAATTTAATTTGAATAATTGGATTTAATTGAATAATTAAATCGATAATTTAATATATGAAATTATGGAAATAATTGAAAATCGAGTTAAATATGATTGAAAATGATTTGTAAAATTTTATTTTATCATATGGGAGTTAGAATGATATTTTATAACTTTTAAAATCGAATTAAAAGTTAATTTGTGAAAATTGAATATTTTTAATATTAAAATCGACTAGTGAAATAGTCAATTTTTGAACAGACTCAGAATTGAACGAAACCAGTTCCATTGGATCCGTAATAGTTAGTTATTACCGGATTTCAATTTTCGTAGCAATCGGAGTTATCGTTTGATCGTAGCAGCTCGAAACGCATTGAAATTGTTTTTAATATTAATTTAGCGAGTCAAAATAGCCATTTTTCAAAAAGTCTCGGATTTCGACGAAACCAATTTCATCGGATCCGTAATGTGATATTATTGTAAGGTTTCATATTTCGCGTAAATTGGATTTACCGTTTGTCCGATACAAATTAAAACGCCTAGAAAATCGTTTAAATCGGTTTAATTTAAATTGAACGTTTATTGCCATAACTCGCACAGTTGTCCGAATTAGCTTTCGAAATCTATTCCATTATGTCCGGAACGCGGGATAAACCCTAGGAACGCCAGTTACGGCGCGTGAATCGGAGTTCGGAATTTCCGGAATGAATAGTGTCGATCAATTTTCCTATAAATAGCCCACTATCACAAAAAAAAAGGAAACCCTAACCCTAAACGCAGCCGACACCCCCTCAACCAACGGCCAGAAAACTATCATTTTCTTCTCCAATTTTCTCCAAATCTACGCGATATCGTCAAAAGCCTTCAACTACAAGAGTGTAGAGGGAAGTGAGACCTTCATGATGACCGGTGGTGATCGAGTTTCGAGCAGCTTGGTGGGAGAAATCGCGGGCCAAACCCTAGCCGTTCGAGTGGAGATTCCAAGCAATATTGGTAGCCGCGCGCAACCGGGTTTTGGCCGTGGGTGTGGGGGAGATGGGCGCATGGGATGAAGGAGCTTGATCGATGTATAAGTGGACGAGGAGGGGGGCGAAATTGAAGTGAAGAAGGCGGCGATGGGTTTGTGTTCTTTGTTGCGTGAACGTGAGAAGAAGGAGAGGGAAAGAACGGCTGTGATGGGGGGGTGCGAACGAACGGCCAAGATTTTAGGTTAAAATTATAAATAAAATTTGTAAATTATGTATATGAAATTTGTGTAAACTTCAAATATTCATAACTTTTTCACACGACGTCGAAAACGCGCGAAACCAGTTGCGTTGGAATCGTATGGACGAGCACTACGCGATGGAATTAGATTGGAGTCGTTTGGAGTTAGTGAGAATTTTGGGTAAAATTAAACGTCCGTTTAATTTTATTCGAAATAAATCGCTAAAGCGAAATTGAAATCAAGGTGAGAACTTCTCACTCAATCGAATCAGTTTC
Organism: Allium cepa; assembly: GCA_030765085.1. Lineage (NCBI taxonomy): Eukaryota > Viridiplantae > Streptophyta > Magnoliopsida > Asparagales > Amaryllidaceae > Allium > Allium cepa. Next base: position 50,946,275 of record CM060930.1, on the reverse strand, counting down.
GATTTTATTTTAAATAGTTAGATTTAAAATATTTGAATGCATGTTTGAATGATGATTGTTATCTATTGATTGTTAAAATAGACATTATGCGCCGTTAGTAAGCGGATGTTATTTATTAAAAACATATACCGCGAATATTTCATAAACAGTGAAATTGGTATTATATATAATAGCAATATATATATATATATATATTGGCATATGTATATATTGGAGTTATTGATTTCCCGCATTTGTATAGCGGATGAGACCCTATTGCGCCGTCTATTAAGCGGATAATATTTTAAATCCCATATACCGCGATAATTCCGTACTGGAGCGGAATTGGTATTGTGCTAATGTTTGTGGATGCAGGAAAACAGGTTGGAGGGATCCAACTGGATTCCTCAACAGTTTTTATTTGATTATGGATATTTTGATATTCGTTGATTATCATATTGATATATGATGTCGTTGTAGTCGTGATTGACTATTTGGTGTGTAGCATCATTGGACCAAACTTTGGAATTTTAAAATGATTTTAAAGTGATTTTTTGAAAGTATACGTTTATAAAATATTTTTGGAATTGATCCATTTTAAATAAATAAACGTTATAATTTTTAAAGTTATAAAAATTATGATTTTTGAGAAATATAGTTAAAGGTTGATTTTTGAAAATATGAGGCTAATGATTTTATAAAAATAGTTTAATCGGGATTTTTGAATTTATTTTAAAAGTTTAAATATAGGATTTATAAAATTTGATTATTTTATAAATCAAGAGAATGGTGAAATTATAAAGGAGATTAAAGATGATTTAAAATAATAGTATAAATTGATTTATATAAGAGTTTTATAAATTGATATTTATAAATTAAAATATTTGAATTATAAAACGAGTTTTTATAAGTGTTTGAATGAAGTGAAAATGGATTGCATAAGTGAATGGAATTTATAAAATTATAAATGGTGAAGTTATAAATGAAATTTATAAATAGTAAGATTTATAAATTTTGTGAAGTTATTAAAGAATATATTTGGATAAATAATTGAATCTTATAAGTTATAAGATTTATAATTATGAAGTTTAAAAGAACGATTTTGTAAAATAATCGTTTTATAAGCATTTAACTTATAATATGAACCTTTGTTTTATAATTGAGCTATAAATTGAATAGGTTAATAAAGGAAATGTATGGAAAGGATGAAATTGATTAACGTAGTATATTCACGTTTTTGAATAGTGAATAATATGTTAAAGAAAATGTTTAGATTTGATGTTTTAAATAGAATTAAAACGATCTAACGATGTTTTAAAATGTGTTGGATTCAAAACCATAGATTTCAACATTTATTGTTGAAATAGACGTTTTCAAGAAATAAAAGGAAATAGTGGACTATAACACTGTTGTTATAGTAAATGATTTCCGAAAGGAAATGTCTTGTATAGTATTGGGATTTATATATCTATTTAATTTCGAATCCCTATACTAGTGATTTTGGGTTGTCGTAACGATGTTTTACGCAACATTCGTTTTGGCCCAAATAAATATGTTTAAGAGAACGATTTCCTTAAAGAATGAAATATATACTTAATCTCGATTTAAGTATATTGAATATTTTCTAAGTGTTGAAAATAAATAAAATTTGTGAATTACTTATGAATAAATAAGTATGGAAATGTTTTTCCAATGCAAAGTGAATAAGTTGAGAATTTATCTTTTTGAAGATAAATTGAAAATGAATAATTAAAATCGTATATTCATAGATATTGTGAAATATAAATTCACTATGGAATTTATAAAAGAAAGTGGAATTCGTTTAAAAATAAATATTGATTTATTTTTGAAGTGTGAAAACTATATATCTAGTAAAGATATTTTTGGGAAATAAATAATTTGAAAAATTATTTGGAATCTGGTGATGTTGTGCATATCCATTGATAGTTCAATAACCGACTATCAATATTTCCCTTTGAATGGGTAATTGATGTGATTTGTTTGAATTTGAATGCCACACTTATTTTTGAATAAGCGCTCACTATTCGGGTTAACCAGGAAAGGACCATGGGGTCGTATAACCCATTCCGAATATGTGATACGTCGTTATGAATTGCATTTGAAGACCGGTGTTGAAGACCGGATCTTTTTGAAAGCGAAAGGACAACTCGTCGATTTCTTTGCACCGAGTAGCTACAGTATAGAGACTCCCTATGTGATGGGAAGTCCGGTCGTGATTAGAGATTATCCGGATTGCAAGGACTTCTTTGTAAGTGCCTTCGGTTCTGTTCGAGCCCGGAACAGACTTGTATGGATTGTATGTCTGACATTACAAACTGAGATATAAAGCAGATTTCTTTCAAATATATTTCTGTTGGTGGCGGAGAATTTATTCTTTTAGCTTAACACCCTTCTCTGAGACGTACGAGCTCAGAGGTTATGTAGTTGAATGTTATCAGCGATATATTCCTAATTTGGTAATGTGACATGCTGAGTGTTGCTGTTAAATGATCATTGTGTTGATTATTTGTTATAGGATCATTTGTTTGATCGTCTATCCTGGTGATCATTTCTATGATCATTTGTTGACCCAAAGCATGGCTTTTGTATAAAGTATGTTTTGTGGACGTGACTTCGTCGAGCCTCACACCTCGGGAATAGTCAAAATAGGAAAGATGCAGCAAGGTTATGTGGGGTAGCGCCCTTTAGGATATGTGCATTTCCTTTTGGAAAAGGGTGGTATCATGGTATGGAGCCCAGATACTTACTCATGTTGAAAACACTTTATGATTGTGTGAATTGATTACGAGCGCTCGGTGAAAGGTCCCAAAGGACTGGGGGATGGCATATTCGGTCAGTTGTTACTCAGTTAGGGGTAACCCGGCCTTGTGTTGGTAGAGATCCGGTTTGGTTCTCGGGGATGTCCATCCAGAGGCATTCTCATGTGGCAATGGGAAGTTCCTTGGCCTGATCATTCGTTGGAAATCCAAAGAAACAATACGAGACTTGTACGGTTTTAGTTGTATAACCTGCTATGGAATGTGGCGGTAACCTGCTATTGAACATAGTTAGCTATAGTAGGCATACGATAATGGTCGTATGTTGGCTAATATTTATATTCTATTTTCGAAATGAATTTTTCCTACACTATGCACTAATAATAATATCAAATGTTCTTTTAAATGCGTATCAAGCATCTTTGACTATCATAAGGAGAAATCTCCTCCGATTCTGCGTTTGCATTGTGTGTGTGTGTGGGAGGCCTTATGGTAGTCTCATTTTTAAAAAGCATTGCGAATTGACTTTAAAAATATTCATCTATTTTGTTTTCAAAGATAAATAAACTGTTTTGAGTTCCCACACCAGTCACATGACTGACTCGGAGTTTATTGTTTTCCTTCCTAAACTCTGGGTGACCACCAATTTCTACACGGGCAGTCAAGAGTTAAGGTTTATCAGGATATTCTGGAGTTGCTGGAGGCAAGCTGGATGGAATGGCGTATTACTACTATATAGTATTTCTTTTCCGCTGTTGATGTTGTTTGTTGTTGTACACTCTGATGTAATGATGATATGATGTAATGTAATGTATAAAATGTAATAACTAATATAGTTCTTTGTTTAAAGATTATTCATTCATTATTATATGTTGTTCCGCTGCGAATTGTGAGATTCTGATATTGTTGTGTTGTGTTCTGTTCCGTTCTATTTTCTATTTTCTTTCCTCTCTATTTTCTATCTTCTTCCCTCTTCTTCTCTCTTTTTCTTCTTCTTAAACATTGAGAATTCGTATTTCTGTTCATCTTGAATTAATAAATGGAGATTAGTGTATATTCAAGGGGTACGGATTTGCGGGTCTTCACAGTTGGTATCAGAGCATATGGTTAAGCGACAACCATGGTTCTGTTGGGTATTACTCATTAGAGATAGAGTCAGCAGTACTCTATAATGAGTTTGAGTGTAATAATAGCTATGAGAGCGTATTTGTTAGTGAATATAAAATTGGTTTATATTGTGATGATTGGTTTGTTGAGTGGTATATAGATTCTGGTTAATACGAGTAATTAACGTTGTTGATAGGGATCTCTAAACACTTGTACAGAACAATTCGACACAATATTGTTTTAAAATTGGGTAAATGAAATAATTTTACCTTGATTATATTTTATATATAAAGGAATAATTTTTTAGAAATTATTAAAGTGTATATAAGTTGATTGTTTAGTTGTTTGAATAATCTAAATTAAAGAATAATTGTATAAGTAAAGAATTATAAGAATTGAATTATAGTTAAAGTGATTTACAATTGTGAAATAAACTTATACATATAAGAAGTGAAACTATATGAATATATGTATGAATATGAGTCGTAAATAAAAATGAATTTAAAGTTAAATGGAAATTTACTTTAGAATTGAAATCTGAATTTCTTTATAAGTGGGAATTTGAGTTATGTAAAACAAAGTGATGTTTGTAAAATGAAATATAACTTAAGGGATGTTGAATGAAGTTGATATTGGTATCAAAGTAAATTATTAAAGTTAAGTGATAAATGTGAACTAAAGTTATATAAATGAAATTCAACTTTAGAAATTGAATTGAATGAATGGATTGAATGTTAATCAATTGAATGCAAATCAATTTAATTAAACCAATTGAAAGTGAATGTGTTAAACCAAATTGAATGAAATGAATATAAGCAAAGTAATTTGGTTGTGATTAATATACATTGGTTGTTATATGATTGTTAGTTGATTGTATATAATTCATTAAGTATTAATGAAATTGAATTAATGTAATTGGAAGCTAAAGAAATTGGAATTCAATTGGATGTTGAGTGAATCTTAAATAGAATTGAATTTGATTTGGAAGTGAACCAACTTGAATATGAATTAGTGAATATAAACTAATTGAAAAAGAATGTTAGTAAGAACATCCACTGTTAATGAATCAAATGTGATTAAATTGAAAACCCAATTCATTGAATATTAATGAGAATATGAATGAATATTTAGTGGTTATGAATGCTAGTTGGTTGATGGTTGAATATATTGCTTTTACTTCAATTGCTATGTTGACATATGTAGTTATTATGTTGCTATATGTTGTATATCGATACTATTGTCTATATACATGTTTCTCATGTTGATTGTTGAGTGTTTAGTAGGTGCGGATCGCGTTTGCTTCGCATTTGGAGCTCGCTTTCGCGCTATATTAGCCGTATATGCTCGCTAATAAAATATAAGGTACATATCTCGGATTAAATATCGTACTTTTATACTTTTTTCCCTTCGGGATGCCTCATTACTTGATGAGATGTATATTTGTGATATATATACTATCATTTTTTTTTCGGATCGAGTCGCGCAAAGGAGACTATGGCGAATTTTTCCGGAAATTTAAGGCGTTAGAAAAAAAAATTTGGAAAAAATTTGGAAAATTTGTGAAAACTATAACTTTGATTTGGAATTGAAAGTTAAACAATAGTAGTTGTTTTTGAAAAGATAACTAAGTATGATTTGAAAACTTAGTAAAGTTATTGTAAGAAATTTAACTATGGATTTTGGGAAAGTTAATAAATTCTGTAACTTTTCTTACTTGTTAATTTCGAGGACGAAATTCTTTTAAGGGGGGAAGATTGTAACGACCCAGAATTTTTATTAATTAAAATTGAATATTTAATTAATTTTAAATATTAATAAGTGAATTTATAAGTCGAATAAATTTAATTTGAATAATTGGATTTAATTGAATAATTAAATCGATAATTTAATATATGAAATTATGGAAATAATTGAAAATCGAGTTAAATATGATTGAAAATGATTTGTAAAATTTTATTTTATCATATGGGAGTTAGAATGATATTTTAGAACTTTTAAAATCGAATTAAAAGTTAATTTGTGAAAATTGAATATTTTTAATATTAAAATCGACTAGTGAAAATAGTCAATTTTTGAACAGTCTCAGAATTGAACGAAACCAGTTCCATTGGATCCGTAATAGTTAGTTATTACCGGATTTCAATTTTCGTAGCAATCGGAGTTATCGTTTGATCGTAGCAGCTCGAAACGCATTGAAATTGTTTTTAATATTAATTTAGCGAGTCAAAATAGCCATTTTTCAAAAAGTCTCGGATTTCGACGAAACTAGTTTCATCAGATCCGTAATGTGATATTATTGTAAGGTTTCAAATTTCGTGTCAATTGGATTTACCATTTGTCCGGTATAAAGTAAAACGCCTAGAAAATCGTTTAAATCGGTTTAATTTAAATTGAACGTTTATTGCCATAACTCGCACAGATGTCCGAATTAGCTTTCGAAGCCTGTTCCATTGTGTCCGGAACGCGGGATAAACCCTAGGAACGCCAGTTACGGCGCGTGAATCGGAGTTTGGAATTTCCGGAATGAATAGTGTTGATCGATTTTCCTATAAATAGCCCACTATCACAAAAATAAAAATAAAAAAAAGGAAACCCTAACCCTAAACGCAGCCGACACCCCCTCAACCAACGGCCAGAAAACTATCATTTTCTTCTCCAATTTTCTCCAAATCTACGCGATATCGTCAAAAGCCTTCAACTACAAGAGTGTAGAGGGAAGTGAGACCTTCATGATGACCGGTGGTGATCGAGTTTCGAGCAGTGTGGTGGGAGAAATCGCGGGCCAAACCCTAGCCGTTCGAGTGGAGATTCCAAGCAATATTGGTAGCCGCGCGCAACCGGGTTTTGGCCGTGGGTGTGGGGGAGATGGGCGCATGGGATGAAGGAGCTTGATCGATGTATAAGTGGACGAGGAGGGGGCGAAATTGAAGTGAAGAAGGCGGCGATGGGTTTGTGTTCTATGTTGCGTGAACGTGAGAAGAAGGAGAGGGAAAGAACGGCAGTGATGGGGGGGTGCGAACGAACGGCCAAGATTTTAGGTTAAAATTATAAATAAAATTTGTATATTATGTATATAAAATTTGTGTAAACTTCAAATATTCATAACTTTTTCATACGAAGTCGAAAACGCGCGAAACCAGTTGCGTTGGAATCGTATGGACGAGCACTACGCGATGGAATTGGATTGGAGTCGTTTGGAGTTAGTGAGAATTTCGGGTAAAATTAAACGTCCGTTTAATTTTATTCGAAATAAATCGCTAAAGAGAAATTGAAATCAAGGTGAGAACTTCTCACTCAATCGAATCAGTTTCGATTTTATTTTAAATAGTTAGATTTAAAATATTTGAATGCATGTTTGAATGATGATTGTTATCTATTGATTGTTAAAATAGACATTATGCGCCGTTAGTAAGCGGATGTTATTTATTAAAAACATATACCACGAATATTTCATAAACAGTGAAATTGGTATTATATATAATAGCAATATATATATATATTGGCATATGTATATATTGGAGTTATTGATTTCCCGCATTTGTATAGCGGATGAGACCCTATTGCGCCGTCTATTAAGCGGATAATATTTTAAATCCCATATACCGCGATAATTCCGTACTGGAGCGGAATTGGTATTGTGCTAATGTTTGTGGATGCAGGAAAACAGGTTGGAGGGATCCAACTGGATTCCTCAACAGTTTTTATTTGATTATGGATATTTTGATATTCGTTGATTATCATATTGATATATGATGTCGTTGTAGTCGTGATTGACTATTTGGTGTGTAGCATCATTGGACCAAACTTTGGAATTTTAAAATGATTTTAAAGTGATTTTTTGAAAGTATACGTTTATAAAATATTTTTGGAATTGATCCATTTTAAATAAATAAACGTTATAATTTTTAAAGTTATAAAAATTATGATTTTTGAGAAATATAGTTAAAGGTTGATTTTTGAAAATATGAGGCTAATGATTTTATAAAAATAGTTTAATCGGGATTTTTGAATTTATTTTAAAAGTTTAAATATAGGATTTATAAAATTTGATTATTTTATAAATCAAGAGAATGGTGAAATTATAAAGGAGATTAAAGATGATTTAAAATAATAGTATAAATTGATTTATATAAGAGTTTTATAAATTGATATTTATAAATTAAAATATTTGAATTATAAAACGAGTTTTTATAAGTGTTTGAATGAAGTGAAAATGGATTGCATAAGTGAATGGAATTTATAAAATTATAAATGGTGAAGTTATAAATGAAATTTATAAATAGTAAGATTTATAAATTTTGTGAAGTTATTAAAGAATATATTTGGATAAATAATTGAATCTTATAAGTTATAAGATTTATAATTATGAAGTTTAAAAGAAAGATTTTGTAAAATAATCGTTTTATAAGCATTTAACTTATAATATGAACCTTTGTTTTATAATTGAGCTATAAATTGAATAGGTTAATAAAGGAAACGTATAGAAAGGATGAAATTGATTAACGTAGTATATTCACGTTTTTGAATAGTGAATAATATGTTAAAGACAATGTTTAGATTTGATGTTTTAAATAGAATTAAAACGATCTAACGATGTTTTAAAATGTGTTGAGATTCAAAACCATAGATTTCAACATTTATTTTTGAAATAGACGTTTTCGAGAAATAAAAGGAAATAGTGGACTATAACACTGTTGTTATAGTAAATGATTTCCGAAAGGAAATGTCTTGTATAGTATTGGGATTTATATATCTATTTTAATTTCGAATCCCTATACTAGCGATTTTGGGTTGTCGTAACGATGTTTTACGCAACATTCGCTTTGGCCCAAATAAATATGTTTAAGAAAACGATTTCCTTAAAGAATGAAATATATACTTAATCTCGATTTAAGTATATTGAATATTTTCTAAGTGTTGAAAATAAATAAAATTTGTGAATTACTTATGAATAAATAAGTATGGAAATGTTTTTCCAATGCAAAGTGAATAAGTTGAGAATTTATCTTTTTGAAGATAAATTGAAAATGAATAATTAAAATCGTATATTCATAGATATTATGAAATATAAATTCACTATGGAATTTATAAAAGAAAGTGGAATTCGTTTAAAAATAAATATTGATTTATTTTTGGAGTGTGAAAACTATTTATCTAGTAAAGATATTTTTGGGAAATAAATAATTTGAAAAATTATTTGGAATCTGGTGATGTTGTGCATATCCATTGATAGTTCAATAACCGACTATCAATATTTCCCTTTGAATGGGTAATTGATGTGATTTGTTTGAATTTGAATGCCACACTTATTTTTCAATAAGCGCTCACTATTCGGGTTAACCGGGAAAGGACCATGGGGTCTTATAACCCATTCCGAATATGTGATACGTCGTTATGAATTGCATTTGAAGACCGGTGTTGAAGGCCGGATCTTTTTGAAAGCGAAAGGACAACTCGTCGATTTCTTTGCACCGAGTAGCTACGGTATAGAGACTCCCTATGTGATGGGAAGTCCGGACGTGATTAGAGATTATCCGGATTGCAAGGACTTCTTTGTAAGTGCCTTCGGTTCTGTTCGAGCCGGGAACAGACTTGTATGGATTGTATGTCTGACATTACAAACTGAGATATAAAGCAGATTTCTTTCAAATATATTTCTGTTGGTGGCGGAGAATTTATTCTTTTAGCTTAACACCCTTCTCTGAGACGTACGAGCTCAGAGGTTATGTAGTTGAATGTTATCAGCGATATATTCCCAATTTGGTAATGTGACATGCTGAGTGTTGCTGTTAAATGATCATTGTGTTGATTATTTGTGATAGGATCATTTGTTTGATCGTCTATCCTGGTGATCATTTCTATGATCATTTATTGACCCAAAGCATGGCTTTTGTATAAAGTATGTTTTGTGGACGTGACTTCGTCGAGCCTCACACCTCGGGAATGGTCAAAACAGGAAAGATGCAGCAAGGTTATGAGGGGTAGCGCCCTTTAGGATATGTGCATTTCCTTCTGGAAAAGGGTGGTATCATGGTATGGAGCCCAGATACTTACTCATGTTGAAAACACTTTATGATTGTGTGAATTGATTACGAGCGCTCGGTGAAAGGTCCCAAAGGACTGGGGGATGGCATATTCGGTCAGTTGTTACTCAGTTAGGGGTAACCCGGCCTTGTGTTGGTAGAGATCCGGTTTGGTTCTCGGGGATGTCCATCCAGAGGCATTCTCATGTGGCAATGGGAAGTTCCTTGGCCTGATCATTCATTGGAAATCCAAAGAAACAATACGAGACTTGTACGGTTTTAGTTGTATAACCTGCTATGGAATGTGGCGATAACCTGCTATTGAACATAGTTAGCTATAGTAGGCATACGATAATGGTCGTATGTTGGCTAAGATTTATATTCTATTTTCGAAATGAATTTTTCCTACACTATGCACTAATAATAATATCAAATGTTCTTTTAAATGCGTATCAAGCATCTTTGACTATCATAAGGAGAAATCTCCTCCGATTCTGCGTTTGCATTGTGTGTGTGTGCGGGAGGCCTTATGGTAGTCTCATTTTTAAAAAGCATTGCGAATTGACTTTAAAAATATTCATCTATTTTGTTTTCAAAGATAAATAAACTGTTTTGAGTTCCCACACCAGTCACATGACTGACTCGGAGTTTATTGTTTTCCTTCCTAAACTCTGGGTGCCCACCAATTTCTACACGGGCAGTCAAGAGTTAAGGTTTATCAGGATATTCTGGAGTTGCTGGAGGCAAGCTGGATGGAATGGCGTATTACTACTATATAGTATTTCTTTTCCGCTGTTGATGTTGTTTGTTGTTGTACACTCTGATGTAATGATGATATGATGTAATGTAATGTATAAAATGTAATAACTAATATAGTTCTTTGTTTAAAGATTATTCATTCATTATTATATGTTGTTCCGCTGCGAATTATGAGATTCTGATATTGTTGTGTTGTGTTCTGTTCCGTTATATTTTCTATTTTCTTTCCTCTCTATTTTCTATCTTCTTCCCTCTTCTTCTCTCTTTTTCTTCTTCTTAAACATTGAGAATTCGTATTTCTGTTCATCTTGAATTAATCAATGGAGATTAGTGTATATTCAAGGGGTACGGATTTGCGGGTCTTCACACTTAGGGTCGCGAACCCGATAACCTTGCTGCATCCTTCCTGTTTCAACCATTTCCTGGGGTGTGAGGTTCGATGAAGTCTCGTCCCACAAAGCTACGCTTTACACAAAAGCCTCGATCAACCAATGCTCAACACTTAGCATGCCACATCACCAAATTGGAAATATGTAACGAGCTGATATTTTCAACCATTCGCGTCCACACACGTCGAACTTGAATTGCTTAAAATATCAGATTTTAATTTAAATTTAGCATACTCAGCATATATAGTAAATAAATCATTCACAGAATCACAGATACGGAGTAATATAATAAAAACGCAGCGGAATAGATAAATAGTAGTTCATGAAGCTACTATATAAACATCAAAGTTAGAAATAAAATACAGCAGAATATCTCAAATACAGTGAAGTCCTCGACACAAACAGATGACATTTCTGAACAAATCAACTGGAAAAGTTGAAAGGTGAATCGATAGTTGGATCTCTAACAAAATTTCCAAACTCCAAAGGTGAGTCTTAAATGGTGAATCACTCAGTCTGACCCGAGCGTGGAGCAAAACACAAAACACTCGAGTCAGGATCAACATTCTTATATCAATAAATCCAACTCGAGAGAAATATCAATTGAAATACAATTAACTTAAAGGATGTTTGCGATAACCATCCTCGAAGGATTCATGGAACTATCTACAACACAGAAATATACACTATAACACCGTGGTCATTTCAAATTAATTTATACCTCAAAACAAAAATATCATTTTCATTTCAAATATATCTATTTCCCAAAATAGTATATATATATATATATTAAATAATTTATAAAGTAAAGTATTCGTAATTTCCTCAAACTTCACAAATCGCTTCAAAAATAAACTCGACTTTCCCATTCAAATTTAATTCAATCTCGATTTATCAATTTCAAACACAGCTTTAAACCACAAATAAACCATTTAAATTTCATTGTAATTCAAAGTCAATATACTTTGAAACTTTATTTATTCAACATTTCAAAGACTAAATTTTATAATTGCATTTATCTCCCAATTTGACTTCACTATATTTTATTTTGAAATATTCCCTTAATTTAATATTATTTATATGACCTTAAATTACATTTTCTATATATATATTACCTTCGATTTATTTAAACTTGAAATATCCATTTAATCACTTTAAATCAAAATCAAGTTATAAGATCAAATCAAAAGGTTCCAAATTCAATAGTTTTAAGTCGATTTAATTAAGTAAAATTCATAACTAATTACAATTTTAATCAATTCAACCTTATCTTCCTTTCTTACACAAATCATTGAAAAACCCGATTTAAGAATATAACACTTAACTTATTATACTAATTAAATCAAACTTTATTAATTTAGGTTTATTATTGAGTCTACTTTATATTCAAACATACTTATATAAAATATTTAAATATTAAATAAAACCATACATTTTTCCTTTCAAACCAAAGAAATTATTTTCAAATTATCTATATAGACCAACGATGTCTGTATATAGAATTCTATCATATAGTCAAGTGATACATATATCTATCATTTCAATCCGCAAATCAAAATATATACGGGTATATATCATTTCAACATGCAATCCCAAATTCAATTTAATTGAAAATCGCTTGGGATTACCATTTCAACCCATAACGATTTTCTCCTATTCTAAAGTCCGCTCGGGTATGTATCATTTCAACCCATAGTGAATTCTATACTTGCAGGGAACTTGCAGAGTGATAGCAGATATGACAAAAATATAACAGACATATATCATCAATAGCAATAATATATAAACAATAGGATATGGTGTCATATCCCACAGGTGAATAGTTAAAGATAACAGCAGATATAACAATTTAAATAACTACAACAACATATTTCAATTGTCGTTTCAATTGAAATCAAATTTAATAAATATAAGAACGTTAATCGTGAGTGATTGCTCACCTTTTGAGGCTAGAGAATACAGAAGGTGACACAGATACGCACACTGAAACGGACACTGAAATTGAATTGTGAATCCAAGCATGAATTCAAAGCGAAGTAGGGTTGTGTAACAGCCCGCTATTTTGGACCATTCAAATCGACAATAAAACCGTACATGTCCGACTTGAATAATTCAAAATACCGAATTGTTAATAAAAATTTGGCAAAACTTAAAATATACAGTAAATAAATCAATCATAGATCACTTACACAGAGTAATACAATGCAGCGGAATAGATAAAAATAGTAGTTCATGAAGCTACTATATACATTAAAGTTAGAAATAAAATACAACCGAATAGTTCAAATGCCATGAAGTCTCCAATGCAACAGATGGCTTCTCTGAACCAATCAACTGGATGACTGAAGGGATAGATAGCTGGATCTTCAAGCAAAGCTCCAACTTCGAAGATGAGTCTCAAATGCTGTATCTCTCAGTCTGACCCGAGCGTAAAGCAAAACACAAAACACTCGAGTCAGGATTAACATTCTTATATCTATAAATCTAACTCAAGTGAAATATCAACTAAAATATAATTAACTTAGAGGATGTTTGGGATAACCATCCTCTAAGGGTCCATGGAAATATCTATAAGATAGAAATATACACTATAACACCGTAGTCTTCCAACTTAATTTATACTTCAAAACCAACTATCATTTTCACTTCAAAAATCTCTATACTTCCCAAATAGTATTTATATATATTAAATAATTTATTCAGTAAAGAAATTTCAATTCCCTCAACTTAACCAATCGTTTAACATCAACCCGACCTTCCCATTTAAATCTTTTTCAATCTCAATTTATCAATTTAAATTCAACTCAATTTCTAAAATAACCATTTCAATTTTATTGATCTCAAGTTCGGATTTGAAATCACCAAATACCCTTTATATTTCAATATATTTCAAAACTTTAAGTAATCAACGTTTCAAACTAAACTTTATTCAATTTAGTTTTCTAAATAATAAATTCAACTTATATCGATTCAAATACAGATCTGAAACACCCATTTATATTCTAGTATAGTTCAAAGATTTAATATTCTACATTCCCAAAGTTCAATTTTACAGTTTCATAAGATCTTGATTTAATCAAATTATTATTTAGCCTTGAAATATTTCCTCCTTAGATTCAACATCATTTAAGTAAACCTGAAATTACCCTTTTACTCAATATTTTCTTTAATTTATTTAAACATGAAACATTCAATAAATCACTTAAAACAAAAATCCAGTTACAAAATCATACCCTTAAATTTCCCATTCAATAAATTCAAATTGATTTAATTAAATAAATCTTCATTTGAATACCATTTTTAATAAACCAAATTTATCTCCCAATCTTAATTATTAAAATTCTTTACACGGTAAAATTTGAAATATAAATCTTAAATAATACTTAAACATATTTTATGGATTAAATCAGTCTAAAATATTATTAAATTTATATATAAAGTTTCCATTTATATATAATATTTTAAGAACCAATATTTATTAATTCACATATGTTTCTTTTCAAACTGTAGAAATTTATCTTTAAATTATTTATATGGACCAACGGTGTCGGTATATATTTCCTATCATATAGTCAAATGCTACGGATATTTATCATTTCAATCCGTACACTAAATATATACGGGTGGATATCATTTCAACCCGTAATCCCAAATTCAATTTAAATGAAAATCGTTTGGGTTTATCATTTCAACCCATAACGATTTTCTCCTATTCTAAAGTCCGTTCGGGTATGTATCATTTCAACCCATAGTGATTTTTATACTAACAGGGAACTTGCAGAGTGATAGCAGATATGAAAATAATAATAATAACAACAGGTATATATCATCAAAATAAATATAAACAATAGGATATGGTGTCATATCCCATAAGTGAACTATTACAGATAATAGCATAAATATAACAATTTAAATAACTACAGCAGCATATTTCAATTGTCATTTCAATTGAAATCAAATTTAATAAATAAAAGAACGTTAATCGTGAGTGATTGCTCACCTTTCGAGGCTAGAGATATATGATGATGAAATAAGCTACGAAATCCAAAGCAACGGTGGATGGACAAGATTTGATGCAGAAAATAGGCACGACGGACAAGGCTGATAATGGGAAATCGATGAGAATGAATCGAATCAATTTTGATATTACAGAAAAAAATATAAATTATTATGATATTAATTCTCCCAAAACCAATTTTCAAATTAAAAATGTATATTTAAAATCTATATATACCTATATGTAATTTAAACATAATTCGTCCAAAAAAAAAACCATTGTATTATATTTTATAGTCAATAATTATTATAAAAACAATATAACCACTTATTGTAATATATATTACTTAAAAAAAACCCATGAAAGCAACCTATATATGTTCATAATAAAAATGTATATATAGAAATTCCAAATGCATAGCCTATATTCGGTTATATATATATATATATATTACGTAAGTCTGAAACAAACACCTAAACGCATATATATGTCTCGAGATTTATAAACAACAAAATACTTATAATGACACATGCACTCATATACTTATATAGACTGTGAACAAGTATACATACTATGCCGTATAAAATCCAACACTAAAAAAAGTAAACTCACACTGAAAACATTTTAGTCAATTATTAAATATATATATTAACTAGCGTATAAAACTAACGTATCCTGTAACTTTATAATATATAAGCTATATCAGATATGAACTATCATTATATCAGATATATAAATAGTTAAACATTTTATACAAACTATCATAACTTTATTAAATTAAACATACATTACACACTTACACAAATAGACCGTAAACTGTAAAACTTCACCCATTTTAAAGTGGTAACAATACGCTTGCTAAAAATATAACCCACATAGCTCGTACTTCCCTATAAAACTATATAAATATTTGTAAGCTAACCATTAATATAGTCTAATTCACAATATGCATACCTTTATAACTTTAAATCAAATGTGTATATATATACTTATAACCAGTTATTCACAAAATACATAGCTTTAAACATATCATATATTTAAATACATATACAATCGACTGATAAGATGAGTATGCTTTACGTTTTATATATGTACTAACTTTTTATATAATATTTATATATACACTTATCAAATTTTATAACATGCGAACAAAATTTTATATTATATAGAATCTGAAAACTGCAAACATTTCATACTTGGAACCATACTATATTTATAAGATGTATATATGATATCTTAAATCAAAAAAAAAACTTACTTTGCTATAATACATACAATATTACTGCATAGATATACATTACTGACATATATTAAACTATATATTAACTAATATATAACCTTCAAACTTTTAAAATTGAATACCAACGTGACACATAAAGTATAAAACAATCAAGTTATCAAATCTCTATACATAGTATAATATCATACACACTATGAACGAAAAAAAAAAGAAAAAAAAAAAGAATACTGTTATGAACTCATATATATAATACCATATGATACATAACTAACATGAATTTAAAATCATGTAGGACAGATCACATATTCCAAATACAGACTTATAGAAAATATACAATAACACATATATATTATTAATATATGCTAACCTATTACTCAAAGATAACGTGTGGCATGATTGTTGATGGTGAAGGCTCTGAGGATGGCTGAGCATGCAGGCGATGACAACACGTGTAGAGAGATATGTGCATGAGAGGAGGAGAGAAAAACGCGGAGGGAGAGGGATGAGTTGGATGTGGTGGGTGACGAAGCGATGGGAGGTGGAAGCACGGTAAAAGAAGGGAGAAAATAGGTGGATCTGTAGAAAGAAAAATGGAAGAAGGAGGAAGAAAACTTAAAATGAGGAATGAGATTGGAAGTGACAGCAGTTTGCAATATGAAAGAAACGAAGTCAAACAAGGTTATAAAGGCAAAATAAATAAAGAAAAGAACCGTTGCATACGAAACGTATACAATAAATATGAATTGATTTGAATAGTAATGGTCAAATTCAGCTGAAAAGATTAAAGCGAATAAATACGGAGCATTGGTTATGGTAAAGTAACGCACAAAATTAGGGGAATAACAAAGGAAAGGACTGGTCAAAATAAATGAATGTAAACGTGCAACGAATATAAAAATCTATATAATTGAACCGATGGAAACGAAGGAAGCAAATAAAAGAAAGGGAACGAAGGAAAAAAAATGAGCTGTGTCCCGAGCATAAATAAAGGTGGTAACGTATGAGAGGAATGAGAAAAACAAACGGGCACAATTTGAAATCAATGCAATAAAACGGCCAAAAGCTGATTTTTAGGAAAATTATTAAAGAAATATTCCTTGGGCTGCGCGTTTGAGATCCGAAAAGGCATGGAAATCAAAAAGTTATAATTTAGATTGGAATGAAAACGTACAGGAAATAATAAAGGAAAAAAAAATAAATGCGAAATAATCATATAGCATTTATTACGTTTCAAACTTTTGACATGGCATGGGATGGAAACAGCTGTACGCTAATTGAGAAGCTATTAAAGCAATTTATTATTAGTGGCATGTTATACGTTTTTATATTTATTTATTTCCTAGATCTCAATTCATATCTGATTATACTATGCAGATTTATCTTTATTATTAAACGTTCAAAAAGAATAAAACGTATACAAATTTTCTTGATTTTCGAAACAAAATTAACGGCTAAAAGATGATGAAGGGACAAAATATAAGAAAGGGAAAGAGATGAATGCGTACAATTATTTATAAGAAAAGAGAGAGAAAAGAAAAACCCACAATTAAAATGAATGAATGAACGCTGAAAGTCAGTCAGGAATATAGAAGGTACAATATGAAATAATGGTAATCACAACTACTTTTTTTAATGCAGACCTTAAATCAACCCTTAAAACATATACTTCATATATGTAGTTAAATATAGTATATACTTCTCTTCTTCTTTGGTTCATATGATATATGAAACCCTTAACTATCGTATTTATAGCTGACGACATATGTATAGATATACTAAATATGCACTAAAATAAACTGGAAATGGTGACACAAAAACCCAAAATCAAATATATATATATATTTAACATGACTAGAAATCAAACTTCAGTAAAACTATATACTAGTATCAAGACTAACATATATATATAGCTATTATAACACATATAAATTAAATAAAACTTGGTATAAATACGCTTTACTATATATACACTTCAAATAGACCATCATACATATACAGTGGTTTTCCAAAATAACTATATATGGAACGTACTCAACATACTTAAAATTTACACACCTTGCTGAAAAGCAAAAGGAGACCGTAAATTTATTACCCACGCTATTGATATTTATACCCAATAGAAATGAACTATGCTACCAAATTTACATCAAACTTAACTTATATTATAGTATAAATAATAGTTTATAAAGTTTTTGTACTAGATCTTATAGGTATAACCACAACCAAACTTTAAAATATATGTACACAGCTCGTACTACAAATCATTAATATACATAACATATTTTCTTTTTTTTTCAAAATTTTATTATTAATAATTTCTCAAAATCCAATTCAATACGTTAAATACCAATTAAAAATTGCTAAAATTTTATGGGTCGTTACACTCTCCCCCACTCAAAACTTTTCGTCCCCGAAAAGGAATAAAGTAGGAGAATAGAAACAACCAGATGAAAAATTTAGACTTTGAAAAACAAATTAAAAAAATTTATTTAAAACCATATACTTTTTCTTTTGTTATTATTTAAATTGATTAATATTTAATAGATTACTCATTTTATCAAATCCATTCAATTAATTATGAGATCAATTATTTATAAAACACTAATTTTTCTCTCTTATTAAACCAGGTAGAATATAAATAAACAATGTTTTAAAGGATATATTCAAAAGAAGGAAAGAAGGAAAGAAGATAGATTCGGAAAAGAGAATATAGTTGAATAAATAAAGCAGGGCAGATAAGGTAGATTCAAAAGAATAGAATCGGGCAAGAATCGTACATTTCAAACCATGAGAGTTTCAATTTCAAATATTAACACAAAATTTCTTTGTTGGAAATACTTTTATAATAAATACCTTTTATATCGAAATAAATCTTTTCTTTCAAAAATATTTTTATAACTCGATGTTTCAACAAGTTTATCCTCGTTCTTGCAGACTCTGGCCATGCGTTGATCAGGCGCAAAGCTAGAATTCTTCAAGTACTTAGTAGACCTGTTTCAACAACCAGTGGAAATACTTGAAAAAAACTTTAAAAACAGATATGGAAAGTACAATCCAAACAAAACAACCAAACCAAAACCTTTGTCCGATCATGGTTCGCAGATACACAATGGTTACGCCTGGGTCCCCCAGGAAATAATCCATATCCGTAAGCTTTCTCAGCCCTGCGAGTTACGCCATGATGACTAGTAGAGTGCAGGATACACAATGGTTACGCCTGGATCCCCCAGGAAACAATCCGTACCCCTAGGCAAGACTCAGCCAGGCACTTGCGCTACTATTCGCGACCTACACAGATTGCAGGATACACAATGGTTACGCCTGGATCCCCCAGGAAACAATCCGTACCCCTAGGCAAGACTCAGCCAGGCAATTGCGCTGTGCATTCACGAGAGAAAAAAAACCATGGGTTACGCCACGGTGGGAAACACTCGAGTATTACATCCGGAAAACCGAAAATCAGAGAGAATAATATCGATAGAATGAATCCACGATGTGGCCACAAAGCGGATATCAAGCAGAAGGCACTTTCCATATCTTTACTTCGAAAATATATATCATATAGTACCTTTTCAAATCACTTTCAAATATTGTACTTATATAAAGTCCATATATATAGGATTCCTTTCTCAAATCGAATACTTTCCAAATCAATAGTAGATCAAATCATACTTATATAGATTTCGATTAAATAAAATCTCTTTCCAAATTGAGTACCTTTCAAATCAATAGATTTCAAATCAACCTCATACTTATACAATCCATTTTATATAAGTTCGACCACTCCCAAATCAAGTGCTTAGTAATCTAAGGTTCTCAATTTCAAATTATTTCAATACCAATTCAGTTTCAAAATCATATATGATTTCACCAAATTTTCTTCCAAATTAAATGTCTGAATTTCAAAGTTCCCAAAATAATAGGTGTAGAAAATTATCCCAGTTTCCAAATTAAAATAATTCAAGTCACACAAATTCATTTCCAAAATCACCATATAAGTACTGGGTTTTTTTTTTCAATTTAATTTTCAAAACCAAATATTTTTCTCAAAATCAATTATATTCAAAATGGTTTCCAAATTTATAATTATCCCTTTAAAACCTTTAAACTATTTACTTCGATTTGAAATATCCAATTTACCTTTTTGAAAACCATTATTTAAAACTAAAATTCTTTCAAAACATTTAAAAACTAAATTCCATATTAGTATAATTAAAATAGCCATATTCTCTTACTTAATAAAAGGTTTAACCTCATACAACAAAACTTGCATACTTTATCAAATATTTTATACCTTTCGAAATATCTTGGTTTTTAAACCTTTAAACCTTGATTTGGAAGTGCTCGAACCTTCAAAATAGTCGGTGAAAATCAATTTCAAATCCAAGAGATGGAAATCAATTTTTATAAATAGAGTTATTCTAAGTCAAATCAAAAACTCGAGGACTGAACACCGGTCTTACTTCAAATTGTTTCAAATATATACATATATCTTTCGAAAATATCAAATTATACTTCGGAATTTGAAATCAAAAATGGTTTTACAAAATCCCTCGCATAGCGAAGCTATTAAAGTGGCCTCTCCCCCACTCTGAAACTCGAAAATCAATGTCGATGATGCGTGCACTCATCACCGAAATTATTCTCCAGCGACATAAGTGAGTTCTGGACTTCTATTTTCTTGAAAACTTCTTTGAAATTTCTTCAAAATTATTGGAATTCATTTGAATTCATTTGAAATATTTCTTATTCGGAAAAATACTTTTAAATCGTATTATTTATATATAATTTCCAAAATCTTAAAACCAATTTCAAAATACCGGAATTCAATTCTCGAATTTCAAATTTAACACTTCAATTATAAATCATTTTTATATAAATCAATTTCTTATAATTTTTTCAAAATTTCAAATCCTTTCAAAACCCTTTTTATATAGAATAACATTTCTTATTTGCTTTATATATAGGTATATAATCTCTACCGAAAACATTTTCTTTATATATATAGAATAAAATCATAGTTATCAAAATAATAATTTCGGTATAAACAATTTCTAAAATACAAACAAAACCCGATTTTCAAAGGATGATTTAAGGATGGATTTCAAAACAAAGATAGAGATTTAATTTAAAGGAACTCTAATCAATAGAATCCTGATTCGAAGATAGACTCGATCGAAGATGAGATAATTAAGTTACAAAATAGAAGATGGATATACTTCTATAAATCACGGGCGACCTTTACCTGTCAATCGTGATTCCAAAATTAGATCGGTGTAGAATTCTGAGGCAATTCGACATTCGATCGTCGGAGATATAGAATTCGGCATAACAAGATATATCAGCATCGTAAACCGAGGATACAGGAATCTTCGGTGAGTCAATGCCAATTGAAAAGGAGTTTTCACCCCCTTTACAAATCATTCAATGGAGTTATGGGATACTCCAGAATCAAACGAATATAAATAGGGAGAGACAGAATGAATTTCGAAACCGAGGGACATTCCAAAACTCAAAGGAAATTGAGTCAAAAAGGAAGAGATTCAACTCGAACGAAAGTGGTTCTGTAAATAAATTTACCATATATGCTAAGTTTTGCCTAGAGCCAAAGCTCTGATACCAACTGTAACAGCCCGCTATTTTGGACCATTCAAATCGACAATAAAACCGTACATGTCCGACTTGAATAATTCAAAATACCGAATTGTTAATAAAAATTTGGCAAAACTTAAAATATACAGTAAATAAATCAATCATAGATCACTTACACAGAGTAATACAATGCAGCGGAATAGATAAAAATAGTAGTTCATGAAGCTACTATATACATTAAAGTTAGAAATAAAATACAACCGAATAGTTCAAATGCCATGAAGTCTCCAATGCAACAGATGGCTTCTCTGAACCAATCAACTGGATGACTGAAGGGATAGATAGCTGGATCTTCAAGCAAAGCTCCAACTTCGAAGATGAGTCTCAAATGCTGTATCTCTCAGTCTGACCCGAGCGTAAAGCAAAACACAAAACACTCGAGTCAGGATTAACATTCTTGTATCTATAAATCTAACTCAAGTGAAATATCAACTAAAATATAATTAACTTAGAGGATGTTTGGGATAACCATCCTCTAAGGGTCCATGGAAATATCTATAAGATAGAAATATACACTATAACACCGTAGTCTTCCAACTTAATTTATACTTCAAAACCAACTATCATTTTCACTTCAAAAATCTCTATACTTCCCAAATAGTATTTATATATATTAAATAATTTATTCAGTAAAGAAATTTCAATTCCCTCAACTTAACCAATCGTTTAACATCAACCCGACCTTCCCATTTAAATCTTTTTCAATCTCAATTTATCAATTTAAATTCAACTCAATTTCTAAAATAACCATTTCAATTTTATTGATCTCAAGTTCGGATTTGAAATCACCAAATACCCTTTATATTTCAATATATTTCAAAACTTTAAGTAATCAACGTTTCAAACTAAACTTTATTCAATTTAGTTTTCTAAATAATAAATTCAACTTATATCGATTCAAATACAGATCTGAAACACCCATTTATATTCTAGTATAGTTCAAAGATTTAATATTCTACATTCCCAAAGTTCAATTTTACAGTTTCATAAGATCTTGATTTAATCAAATTATTATTTAGCCTTGAAATATTTCCTCCTTAGATTCAACATCATTTAAGTAAACCTGAAATTACCCTTTTACTCAATATTTTCTTTAATTTATTTAAACATGAAACATTCAATAAATCACTTAAAACAAAAATCCAGTTACAAAATCATACCCTTAAATTTCCCATTCAATAAATTCAAATTGATTTAACTAAATAAATCTTCATTTGAATACCATTTTTAATAAACCAAATTTATCTCCCAATCTTAATTATTAAAATTCTTTACACGGTAAAATTTGAAATATAAATCTTAAATAATACTTAAACATATTTTATGGATTAAATCAGTCTAAAATATTATTAAATTTATATATAAAGTTTCCATTTATATATAATATTTTAAGAACCAATATTTATTAATTCACATATGTTTCTTTTCAAACTGTAGAAATTTATCTTTAAATTATTTATATGGACCAACGGTGTCGGTATATATTTCCTATCATATAGTCAAATGCTACGGATATTTATCATTTCAATCCGTACACTAAATATATACGGGTGGATATCATTTCAACCCGTAATCCCAAATTCAATTTAAATGAAAATCGTTTGGGTTTATCATTTCAACCCATAACGATTTTCTCCTATTCTAAAGTCCGTTCGGGTATGTATCATTTCAACCCATAGTGATTTTTATACTAACAGGGAACTTGCAGAGTGATAGCAGATATGAAAATAATAATAATAACAACAGGTATATATCATCAAAATAAATATAAACAATAGGATATGGTGTCATATCCCATAAGTGAACTATTACAGATAATAGCATAAATATAACAATTTAAATAACTACAGCAGCATATTTCAATTGTCATTTCAATTGAAATCAAATTTAATAAATAAAAGAACGTTAATCGTGAGTGATTGCTCACCTTTCGAGGCTAGAGATATATGATGATGAAATAAGCTACGAAATCCAAAGCAACGCTGGATGGACAAGATTTGATGCAGAAAATAGGCACGACGAACAAGGCTGATAATGGGAAATCGATGAGAATGAATCGAATCAATTTTGATATTACAGAAAAAAATATAAATTATTATGATATTAATTCTCCCAAAACCAATTTTCAAATTAAAAATGTATATTTAAAATCTATATATACCTATATGTAATTTAAACATAATTCGTCCAAAAAAAAAAACCTTTGTATTATATTTTATAGTCAATAATTATTATAAAAACAATATAACCACTTATTGTAATATATATTACTTAAAAAAAAACCCATGAAAGCAACCTATATATGTTCATAATAAAAATGTATATATAGAAATTCCAAATGCATAGCCTATATTCGGTTATATATATATATATATTACGTAAGTCTGAAACAAACACCTAAACGCATATATATGTCTCGAGATTTATAAACAACAAAATACTTATAATGACACATGCACTCATATACTTATATAGACTGTGAACAAGTATACATACTATGCCGTATAAAATCCAACACTAAAAAAAGTAAACTCACACTGAAAACATTTTAGTCAATTATTAAATATATATATTAACTAGCGTATAAAACTAACGTATCCTGTAACTTTATAATATATAAGCTATATCAGATATGAACTATCATTATATCAGATATATAAATAGTTAAACATTTTATACAAAACTATCATAACTTTATTAAATTAAACATACATTACACACTTACACAAATAGACCGTAAACTGTAAAACTTCACTCATTTTAAAGTGGTAACAATACGCTTGCTAAAAATATAACCCACATAGCTCGTACTTCCCTATAAAACTATATAAATATTTGTAAGCTAACCATTAATATAGTCTAATTCACAATATGCATACCTTTATAACTTTAAATCAAATGTGTATATATATACTTATAACCAGTTATTCACAAAATACATAGCTTTAAACATATCATATATTTAAATACATATACAATCGACTGATAAGATGAGTATGCTTTACGTTTTATATATGTACTAACTTTTTATATAATATTTATATATACACTTATCAAATTTTATAACATGCGAACAAAATTTTATATTATATAGAATCTGAAAACTGCAAACATTTCATACTTGGAACCATACTATATTTATAAGATGTATATATGATATCTTAAATCAAAAAAAAAACTTACTTTGCTATAATACATACAATATTACTGCATAGATATACATTACTGACATATATTAAACTATATATTAACTAATATATAACCTTCAAACTTTTAAAATTGAATACCAACGTGACACATAAAGTATAAAACAATCAAGTTATCAAATCTCTATACATAGTATAATATCATACACACTATGAACGAAAAAAAAAAGAAAAAAAAAAGAATACTGTTATGAACTCATATATATAATACCATATGATACATAACTAACATGAATTTAAAATCATGTAGGACAGATCACATATTCCAAATACAGACTTATAGAAAATATACAATAACACATATATATTATAAATATATGCTAACCTATTACTCAAAGATAACGTGTGGCATGATTGTTGATGGTGAAGGCTCTGAGGATGGCTGAGCATGCAGGCGATGACAACAGGTGTAGAGAGATATGTGCATGAGAGGAGGAGAGAAAAACGCGGAGGGAGAGGGATGAGTTGGATGTGGTGGGTGACGAAGCGATGGGAGGTGGAAGCACGGTAAAAGAAGGGAGAAAATAGGTGGATCTGTAGAAAGAAAAATGGAAGAAGGAGGAAGAAAACTTAAAATGAGGAATGAGATTGGAAGTGACAGCAGTTTGCAATATGAAAGAAACGAAGTCAAACAAGGTTATAAAGGCAAAATAAATAAAGAAAAGAACCGTTGCATACGAAACGTATACAATAAATATGAATTGATTTGAATAGTAATGGTCAAATTCAGCTGAAAAGATTAAAGCGAATAAATACGGAGCATTGGTTATGGTAAAGTAACGCACAAAATTAGGGGAATAACAAAGGAAAGGACTGGTCAAAATAAATGAATGTAAACGTGCAACGAATATAAAAATCTATATAATTGAACCGATGGAAACGAAGGAAGCAAATAAAAGAAAGGGAACGAAGGAAAAAAAATGAGCTGTGTCCCGAGCATAAATAAAGGTGGTAACGTATGAGAGGAATGAGAAAAACAAACGGGCACAATTTGAAATCAATGCAATAAAACGGCCAAAAGCTGATTTTTAGGAAAATTATTAAAGAAATATTCCTTGGGCTGCGCGTTTGAGATCCGAAAAGGCATGGAAATCAAAAAGTTATAATTTAGATTGGAATGAAAACGTACAGGAAATAATAAAGGAAAAAAAAATAAATGCGAAATAATCATATAGCATTTATTACGTTTCAAACTTTTGACATGGCATGGGATGGAAACAGCTGTACGCTAATTGAGAAGCTATTAAAGCAATTTATTATTAGTGGCATGTTATACGTTTTTATATTTATTTATTTCCTAGATCTCAATTCATATCTGATTATACTATGCAGATTTATCTTTATTATTAAACGTTCAAAAAGAATAAAACGTATACAAATTTTCTTGATTTTCGAAACAAAATTAACGGCTAAAAGATGATGAAGGGACAAAATATAAGAAAGGGAAAGAGATGAATGCGTACAATTATATATAAGAAAAGAGAGAGAAAAGAAAAACCCACAATTAAAATGAATGAATGAACGCTGAAAGTCAGTCAGGAATATAGAAGGTACAATATGAAATAATGGTAATCACAACTACTTTTTTTAATGCAGACCTTAAATCAACCCTTAAAACATATACTTCATATATGTAGTTAAATATAGTATATACTTCTCTTCTTCTTTGGTTCATATGATATATGAAACCCTTAACTATCGTATTTATAGCTGACGACATATGTATAGATATACTAAATATGCACTAAAATAAACTGGAAATGGTGACACAAAAACCCAAAATCAAATATATATATATATTTAACATGACTAGAAATCAAACTTCAGTAAAACTATATACTAGTATCAAGACTAACATATATATAGCTATTATAACACATATAAATTAAATAAAACTTGGTATAAATACGCTTTACTATATATACACTTCAAATAGACCATCATACATATACAGTGGTTTTCCAAAATAACTATATATGGAACGTACTCAACATACTTAAAATTTACACACCTTGCTGAAAAGCAAAAGGAGACCGTAAATTTATTACCCACGCTATTGATATTTATACCCAATAGAAATGAACTATGCTACCAAATTTACATCAAACTTAACTTATATTATAGTATAAATAATAGTTTATAAAGTTTTTGTACTAGATCTTATAGGTATAACCACAACCAAACTTTAAAATATATGTACACAGCTCGTACTACAAATCATTAATATACATAACATATTTTCTTTTTTTTTCAAAATTTTATTATTAATAATTTCTCAAAATCCAATTCAATACGTTAAATACCAATTAAAAATTGCTAAAATTTTATGGGTCGTTACAGGTTGGCATGAATTGGGCAAACAAGACTGATAATCAAAAAATGATGAATTGAATCAGAATCAGTCTGATGTATACAAAAATATTTGCGATTTAAATTTCCTTACAATCAATATTTTAATTTAAGACAGATGTTTAGAAAAAATATTCACATAGTTTGAAACTGATATAAAATTTAAAACACGTACTAAAAAAAAACATCATCATATTATATTGAGTAATCAATACTTAAATTTAAACATATATATCTAAACTATGTATCATTATTATTATTATGTACATATATACATATTTTTTTTCCTAAACACATATATCTAAACTATTATATTATATGTATAATACAGCAACTTATATCCCTATATATATATATATACTTGAAATCATATATTCGCAAAATATGAATGAAAGCAACTAATATATAAATGTACACATATATAAACTTCATAACTTACGTGAAAACCAGCATTTCAAATATCAGAAACTATAATATAAAACTGTATGAACTGTATACATACGAAATATGATATGGTTCTATATATAAGGTCTAATATACAATGGAAAAATTACAAAACTAATGTAAACTATTATAGTACATACTTATATAAACATACATATAGTAAATTTATATCAAATAAAAGAAATATGACCTACCTATAATTTTTATATAAATAACATATTTTATACATAAGAGTTGTTATAAAATCAACTTTTAAAGGAAAGCTATACATTGAATAAATGTTTAAACGTATAACGTATAGTATTAAAACCAGCTATATTTCTGGACCCTTTATGTTTCCATTTTGTTTTGAAATTTATGCGTGTAACATTTTTTTAATTTTCTTCAAAACATGCTATACTTAAACATATATATAAATAAACATTCTTTCCAAAACCACACTGTAACAACTGTTAGTACAAACATAAAATGGTATATATACTGAAACATAAAGACTGTCATGTTATTTTTTTTTATAGATAACCAACCTATCTCAAAATTTATATAACTAGCACACTATAAATCTATTACATATATATGATACTTTATAGTATAAAATCAGCAAGCCTATGTAAAAAAAGCAGCAGCTTGTAAATGACATATATATCACAATGCCAACATATTAAATAAATCAATATGAAAAGTACAGACCTTCAAGCATTTAGCAAAGGATGGTGGAAGGCCGCATGGTTTGGGGTTGAAGGCTGGGAAGGTGGTTGTCGTTGGTTGTCAGGGCAATGGTCACCGTAGCTCAGATGGTTTGCGTTAGCTGCGACCGAGCTTAGGGATAGTGAAGGCGGGCTCGGCCTTGATGCTTTGGTGGATAGGATGCCCACTCAGAGAGGAAGGGCAGAGATGTTGAGGAGAGAGAAGCTTCGGCTCGGGCTGCTATTGCCGTGGCGCGAGGTGGCGCTAAGGGGAGAAGGGCGGCGCACACATGAGCATGGAAGGCCGAGTTGACGGGAAAAGAGGACGGTGGATTTTTTTTTTTTTGCTGTGCATTCAACATAATCCTTTTTTTTGGAAGGGGATTGGCCGATTGTGGAGAGAGGAAGAAGATGAGAAGTGGAAGCAAGCATTAACAGAAAGAAGAAGAAAGAAATTACCATTTATTTTTATAATAGAAGGAAAGACAAACGTCAAGCCCGAGAATCCAGGAAACCAATTAAAGCAATGGGAAAGTTATAAAGGCAAAAATGGAACCGTTAAAAATTTAATAAATGCAACGTACTAAATTTTCATATTTCAAAACCGATGGAAATAAAGGCAGTCATCAATGCATTGAAAAGATGGAAAAGTAACAACTGGTAATAAATGCCTACGGCCGTTTGAAATCTGAATGGACATCAAAATGGTGCCGCTATGATGAGCTATTTTGCATACTAAACCTCAAAATACATAAATATACCATAGAGATCGGCATGACGAGACGATCAAAACGGTATACAGATATCAGTTGTACGATTGAATTATAAAAATTTGAAATTCTGCTAGCGGAAAAATGTAGCAAAAACACAGAAAAATAAGATCGAAGGAGCTAAAGAAGTCCGAATTTGATGAAGCAAAATTCGACATCTCACTCAGAAGATGATTTAGAATTTTTCTATAGAAAAATAATTCAGGTTTGGAAATTAATTTATTATCATCAATTATTAACTGATTTAAATTGAAATAGAATTATACCGAAAAAATAAACTTCAATATTATCAGATGAAAATTTACCAGTTGCTATGTTTAAATAGATGTATTCCAAATAAATAAAAAAAATTCAATTTTTTTTAAAATTTCACAAAATTTCAATTAGTTTAATAGAAAAATCACTAAAATTTTGGGTCGTTACACTCTCCCCCACGCAAAAATTTTCGTCCTCGAAAAGGAAGGAGGCAGGTGAATGGAACAATCAGAAAGAAAAATAGATTGAAAGACAAGGATAGGCAATAATTTTTAAAACTATATGAATTTCACTTTAAGTTAATTAATATTCAATAGTTTGGTTAAACCCGTTTATTATGTCCATAAATAGTCATTTATAAACTTCGCAAATCAAAATATTTCCATTTATATGTTATTAAAACATTAAATCCATAATTCATAAATTTATTAATTTTATCTAAATTACCTTTCGAATATTATTAATAAATCAATAATTATTTACTTTAACTATGTTTTTATTTAATTAATACTTGTAAAATATTAATAATTTTTTTTCTTTTTTTTGAACCATGTGGTATATAGATAAACAATATTTTAAAATGATATATTCAAAATGGAAAGAAGGTAGATTTGGAAAAACAGAATATAGGTGAATAAATAAAGTTGAGCAGATAAGGTAGGTTCAATAGAATAATATCGGCAACGAACAATTAATTCAAACCATAAGAATTTCAATTTTAAATACTGATACAAAATTTCTTTGTTGGAAATGCTTTTGTAATAAAATCCCTTTATAATAAAATACTTTTATAAGAAAATACTTTTATATACAAATTTTCCTTTCAAAAATACTTTTATAACTCGATGTTTCAACAAGTTTACCCCTGTTCTTGCAGACTCTGGCCATGCATTGATCAGGCGCAAAGCTAGAATTCTTCAAGTACTTAGTAGACCATTTTTAACACCCAGTAAAAATGCTTGAAAAACCTTCAAAACCGATATGGAAAGTACATTCCAAACAAATCACCTGGATCGCAAATACACAATGGTTACGCCTGGATCCCCCAGAAAACATCTGTACCTTTAAGCAATCACTGCCTTGCGAATTACGCCATGATAACCAAAATTGTGGACCGCAAGATTCATAACAATGGTTACGCCTCGATCCCATAGGAAACATCCATACCCTTTAAGCAATCTCTTCCTTGCGGATTACGCCACGACAACAAAACCGATAGACCGTAGGATACATAACAATGGTTACGCCTGGATCCCCCAGGAAACATCCGTACCCTTTAAGCAATCTCTACCTTACGGATTACGCTACCAAAAAAACGACCATAGGTTACGCCATGGTAGGACACTCGAGTATCACATCCGAAAAACCAAAATCAGAGAGAATAATATTGATAGAATGAATCCACAATGTGGCCACAAAGTGGATAACAAGCAGAAGGCAGTTTCCATATCTTTACTTCGAAAATATATATCATATAGTACCCTTTCAATTCAATTTCAAATATCAAACTTATATAGAGTCCATATATATAAGATAACCTTTTTCAAATCGAATACTTTCCAAAACAATAGTACTTCAAATCACACTTATATAGACTTCGATTATATAATATTTTACTTTTCAAATTGAGTACCTTTCCAAATCAATAGTTTTCAAATCAACTTCATACTGATATAAATCAATTGTATATAAGTTCGGCAACTCCTAAATCAAGTATCGAGTAAACAATGTTCTCAATTTCAATTCCTTTCAATAACGTTTCAGTTTCAAAATCATATATGATTTCACCAAATTATTTCTTTCAAATTTAATATCTTCAGTTTCAAAGTTTCCAAATAATGGGCTTAGAATATAATCCTAGCTTCCAAATCACATAATTTATGTAACAACCCGCATATTTATCGATTTTATATTTAAATATTTTATCGTTAGTCGGATTTTAGTCCGAAAAGCTACTTTTTGCATACGGTTGAATTAGGACTCGGGACCACTCCTATTGAGTTTAAAATGCCGTTTGCGACCTTTTTGAGTATAAGCTTCGATATGTTTGGAGAAAGTTGATTTTTGCTACTTTTCACTTTGGGTTTGGTTTTGGGCTCAGCCCTATGTTAACTTATACTCCAAAACTGAACCACTCTCCCCATTCTCCCTCACTTCTTTCTCTTTTCAGTTTTCTTAGCATTAATGGTGGGAGAGATTGGAAATTAAAACTCCAAAACCCTAGTTCCTTTTGCAAATCAAATTCCTAGCTCCAAACTCAAGAAGAACGCATTGGTAAGCTTCTCTTCTTCTTCTCCAACTTATTCTCTTACCAATTTCAGAAATGCCTAAACCTAATTTTGGGAATGTTCTTGTTTTTGAGCTTAGATTCAAGCTCATTTGGGTTGTGTTGAAGAGAGGTTGATTCTCCATTTGCTTTCAAGCTTCTTCTTGTTTGATTTTGTGAAAAGGTGAGATTTTTATCTCACATCTATGTCTATATCCATCTTTGTGGTTAGGTATGAATTCGTAACATTTGTGCATATTCATTTGCTTTTGATTTGGATCGAATGGGTGAATATTCCAATTTTTGTGAGAATCCTTTTATGGATGTTTGATTACGATATTTAGGGTGTATCGAAGAGCCTATAAGGCCGGGCTGTCATTTGATGTAAATCCTTAGTCGTCGTTGCTCGCTCGATCGCTCCCGACATTGTTTGGGCCATATGGCCTAGGCAAATTGTTGCCCTTACCAGGTTTTCAGATGTTTGGAGACCAATGCTAGACGTCTGGTTTTGCAACCTGGAGAAAAATAAAATACGGCAGAAGAATAAATAAGGCAGTGGCTAATTTCAGACGTCTGAATTATTGTTTCAGACGTCTGGAATAAGGTTAGACGTCTGATTTGTGTTTTCAGACGTCTGGTTGGTTTTCTGGAATATTTCCAGAAACCAAAACCAGACGTCTGGACTTTCCTCCAGACGTCTGAATGTTTTTCAGACGTCTGATTTTAGGTTTCAGACGTCTGGATGGTTTTCTGGGAAATTTCCAGAAACCAAATCCAGACGTCTGGACAACCCCTCAGACGTCTGGAAATCCCTAGTTTTGCCTGTTTGCCAAATTTTGAGTATATTTCCAACTTTAATCGATTCGTGTTGATTCCCTTTTTGTTGTTATCATTTGTTATTGACTTTGATGACATTTTCTTCGTGATTTTTGGAAATATCCATTTCTATGGATTTGGTATCGATTTCTTTGGATTTTATTCACGTCTTCGAATGTGAATTTAGTAATTGGTTGTTCTTACAATCTTCTTTGTGATTTGTCACTTTAAAAATATAAGGTTTTCTATACTAGTAGTAAATATCAAAACTCTTTCTTCAAATGATTTCAATTCTACTTTAATACCAAATTCGTTTATAAAACAGTTTTCCAATCTATTAGTATATACAAACCTTTACCTCACTCGTATGAGAAATCTAATTAAACCGCTTAGTAAAACAAGTGGTATGAAACGCTTGCGTTTACTTGTTCGGTTAATTCTTGGACTTGTTCGATTGAATCTCTTGTGACAATTTTCTAGTGGAGATTTACAGTTTGTTCGTAAATGTTTAAGTTAAGTAAGTGGTTATGGGACATGAAGCTAAACTTTTATATTTACTAGCTTAGTGTAATTGACACTTCTCGTTGATCATGACGATCATCTTTGTGATTTAGACTAGCAATGTGCGATGTCTCTTTGTCTGCGAGGGAGACTAAACCCCGTTTTATGGAGTTTCGACTCAATTTGGTGGGGTAGCAACCCATGGTCTTCGGGCCGTTTGTGGAGCTTCGGCTCAATTTGTGATGGTTAGCGACCATGGAATTAGCATTCCGTTTGTGATACACGTGTTGGTGGGCTTTATGCTCCCGTTTGTGATAGGCCTCCCCCATTTGTGATTTTTGGATTTCTTGAGATGATTTCTAGAATTTGTGTTTCACCAATTTTCGTGATTTCCATTGATAAGTTTTATCAATATTTGTGCATTGGTGAATTTGTGTGTCATTGACTTTTGTGATTGACATTGATATTATTGTCAATATTTGTGCATTGGTGAATTTGTGTGTCATTGACTTTTGTGATTGACATTGATATTATTGTCAATATTTGTGCATTGGTGAATTTGTGTATCATTGACTTTTGTGATTGACATTGATATTATTGTCAACATTTGTGCATTGGTGAATTTGTGTGTCATTGACTTTTGTGATTGACATTGATATTATTGTCCATATTTGTGCATTGGTGAATTTGTGTGTCATTGACTTTTGTGATTGATATTGATATTATTGTCAATATTTGTGCATTGGTGATTTGTGTGTCATTGACTTTTGTGATTGACGTTGATATTATCGTCAATATTTGTGGTTTGGTGAACGAAATAAGGAGTATGACATTTCTTGGATTCTTGTGTAGATTTGGTGATATTGATTAATCTCTTGTTGATTTTCAATTACTTATATATATCACAGCTCGGCATAGTGATTATTATGTGTTTAGTCATATCTCTTATTCTATATCGTTTCACCTGATATTTATAGCTAGACTGATCCGTTTATTATTTTCTTATTAAATAATACTCGGGTCAGACCGAGATGTTACAGGTGCTTCTGCTTGACTTCTCTCTTGGGATTGATTCCTCTGACTTTTGGTTAACTACTTAGATTAGTAGTTTTTGTTGTATACATTTGAGATATAGACTCATAATTGTATTCTTTTGTATAGCACGTGTTGCTATTCTTTTGTATTATCGGGGATCTTTTGACCACTACTCCGATATACACTTTTATGTGTAATGTTCATATCTATTTCCGCCTTTGTGATATGAATTGTATGTGACTGATTTATGTTATGTTTATTTCTATATTTGTTTCCGAAGATATTATAGCCACTGTGTAGTAGTTTTGAGTTTGTGTCGGCATGTCGGATTTCCACTTGAAAAGAATTGCATGTTATACTATCTGACATATCGATGCTCGCACAAAGCAATTACATGGATGGTCGCTCCTCAACAGCCTTATTCTCCGTGCTAGTTGACAGCGTTCACAGTGGTGTTCTTGGCTAGCGTGGGTATAGAGGTGGGGCGTCACAGCTTGGTATCGGAGCCAAACTTCGGAACAATGTAGAATAATTTAACAAGGATCATCGTCCTAAGTCCATCTTAGGAGTCGTGCTTTAGGATTTTATTCGGGTCTTCGTACCGTCCTATCCTATTTTCTTTTATGATTCCTTGTTTTATCTATCAAGATTGCTTGATATTTATTTTGAGGATAACTTTTTCCTCTTCTTTCTTTCTTTCTTAAAGAAGAGAAATGGTTAGACCAGGCCGTCCCAGCGCCGGTCAATCTAGTGCTACTCCCCTGGATGGAGTATTCATGTCTGCTCAACAACTTTTGGATCTTGTAAAGAATCAAGAGTTTATCTATGCTTTGAGTAAGAACCCCGAAATGGTTCTACTTTTGAAACTTGAAGTTTCTTTCAGTCAGCTTGTGGATGTTACTCTTCTTCATGGAGAGGTTGGTAAAGGAAGTGCTTGTGAGATTGGGACTTCCAAGAAGAGGCATATTAAGTTCAAGGGCCTTAATCCCAATAAGAGAGTGAAGCAAACTACTTTTGTAGCAAAGACTCCAATCCCTAATCGTGGAGGATGCTACAATTGTAATTCTAAGGAACACTATGCGAATATGTGTCCAAAACCCCATTCTTGTCGCTATTGCAAGAAACCGGGTCATCTTTTATCTGCATGTCCCAAACTTTTGAATAAGGACATGAGAAAGCTAAATATTGTGCAAGCCCCTAGCAACTCTTCTCTTGGTCAAGGTATTTTTCACTCAATCCTTGATGGCATTGTTTTATTTCGTGATCTTCTTATTCGAGTTCTTTTTGATATGGGTTTCATCTCATTATTTTTATATCAAAAGAACTTGTCGATTCTTTTTCTTTGAATATTTTGGGCTTGTTGACTTCATTGAGAATTGCGAATCCGGATGGTAGATCCGCAACACTCAATTTGCTTTTGTTTAGATGTCGAGATTGTTTTATGCGACTTTTCTTTCCGAGCCGATATTTACTTTGCTTCGGAAATGACTTTTTCTGTAAGGATTGGCTTAAATTGTGAATCCCATATCCTATTTTTCCGAGTGGATTATTCATCTTCGACATTTTCAACCTGTTACGCAGATTTCTATTTTTCCTTTGTGATTTTGATTCCAATTTGATGGCATCATTTTATTCCTTAAAACCCGCATGATAAGGAAAGTATTATTTCTCTCAATCATATCGTTTGAAAAATTTTCTGGTATTTTTGAGCTTGTCTTAGGATCATCACCTAAGCAATATCTTTTGTGTGGTGCGAAGGTCTTTTCAGTTTGACTTTATCACCGGTTTTCGTTTGCTACGAGTTGCGGAAGTTAGCATTCCACTTACCGCATTCCGCACTCGTTATGATTCTTATGAATGACTTATTATATCATTCAATTTGTACAGCTTATTTCATCCATTTTATAAATCGAATATTCTATGAATATTTCGATGAGACCATTCTTGTATTTATTGATTTTGGATGAAAATAGTAATTTAAAATTTTGCAAATCTTTTTCATAAGATTTATTTATAAGTAAAACTGGATTTTGTTCTTGAAACGAACAAAGAATATTCTTAAAACTTTTTAAGGGATTTATTTATCCTATAAATGATGATTTTGTGATTGTATTGTCCGTTGAGTGCTTTAAGAATTTTGGTCGATGCGCTTGATCAACGTTATCGATAGGAATTTCCTAAACGCTTTGATGTGACAATCAGACACGATATATTAACTTGTAAAATGTAAATTCTTCTAGAAATAATTTTTACATTGAAATAAATGTAATTTTGAAAGTTTTAATTTTTCGGGAAAGAGGATTATTTAAAAGAACCCTTCCTTTCGATACTCTTATTCTTGTGATTCCTGAAGGGGAACCAAGACTTTGCTATTTGTACCGATACTAGTCGTATTGGTTTGGAATGCCATTCTCTTGCAAAGGAGAACGTGCTATCCCTTGTGCTTCTAAATCATTATAGCTTCTCGAGACTAGATAGCCACTTATGATCTAGTGCTCTCGGCTAATGTTTTTGCTTTTGGAATTTGGCATCATCATATTTGGATGAGAAATTTGTTCTCTACCTCGATCATAAATCTTTGGAATATTTATGTTCTCTTAAGGAACTGCATGTTGACACGAGTTCCTAGCATCTTATGATCTTGATATTCTTTTTATTCCCGAAGGGGAAATCGTGTTGCCAATGCGTTTAGTCGTAAGCAACAAGTGGATGATTCTTTGATGTTGACCAAATGAAATTATCTTTTTGTCAAGTTCATCGGGCGTTTTGATGTACTTCATTTTATTGAGTTTCATCTCATTTCTTTTATGAACTTGCGTCCGATGTTCTTTTAGTATGTTCGGTTCATTGGATGTACCGTTTGTACTACATCAATGACTTTGCTATTTGACTCATTGGATGTACCGTTTGTACTACATCAATGACTTTGCTGTTGGATTCATTGGATGTACCGTTTGTACTACATCAATGACTTTTCTTTTTGGATTCATTGGATGTACCGTTTGTACTACATCAATGTCTTTTCTTTTTGGATTCATTGGATGTACCGTTTGTACTACATCAATGTCTTTTCTTTTTGGATTCATTGGATGTACCGTTTGTACTACATCAATGTCCTTGCTATTTGATTCATTGGATGTACCATTTGTACTACATCAATGTCTTTTCTTTTTGGATTCATTGGATGTACCGTTTGTACTACATCAATGTCTTTGCTTTGGATTCATTGGATGTACCGTTTGCACTACATCAATGTCTTTCCTTTTGATTCATTGGATGTACCGTTTGCACTACATCAATGATATACTTTTGATACATTGGACGTACCGTTTTTGTACTACGTCGGTGTTCCAAAAATTATTCGGGCTTTGGTTCATTGGGCGTACCGTTTTTGTACTACGCTGATGTCCCAAATTTTTGAGTTTCTAGTTTCTCGGGCATACCGTTTTTGTACTACGCCGTTGCACCGGCTCAATTTTCTACTATTCTTGACATTCCCCACGTCTTTTATCTACGGAAATGCCTTAGGGATTCCGGTTTTCATTCTTGAGCCCGGTGATATTGTGGAGATTGAAGTTTCACCAAATTTGACTTTTGAGCACCATTCCATTCACATCATTGCTTCGGAGGTTGAGCGCCTTCGATATAAAGATATTCTTTTTGATTGAAGTTCAATGGTTCTCAAATCCTAAGGATTGCTCATGTGAAATCTTGAGAATTCATCGAACGAAAACTTTCGGATTTACTCCTTCGTGCTCTTTATGGTGAACTTCTTGATTCAAATTTTCTTTTGTGTTAATATGCTTATTTGGTTGTTACTTCTTATATTTCCATCTTAATTATTGCGAGGACGCAATTTCTTTAAGGAGGGGAGTCTGTAACAACCCACATATTTATCGATTTTATATTTAAATATTTTATTCAAATATTTTATCATTAGTCGGATTTTAGTCCGAAAATCTACTTTTTGCATACGGTCGAATTAGGACTCCGGACCACTCCCATTGAGTTTAAAATGTCGTTTGCGACCTTTTTGAGTATAAGCTTCGATATGTTTGGAGAATGTTGATTTTTTCTACTTTTCACTTTGGGTTTGGTTTTGGGCTCAGCCCTATGTTAACTTATACTCCAAAACTAAACAACTCTCCCCATTCTCCCTCACTTCTTTCTCTTTTCAGTTTTCCTAGCATTAATGGTGGGAGAGATTGGAAATTAAAACTCCAAAACCCTAGTTCCTCTTGCAAATCAAATTCCTAGCTCCAAACTCAAGAAGAACCCATTGGTAAGCTTCTCTTCTTCTTCTCCAACTTATTCTCTTACCAATTTCAGAAATTCCTAAACCTAATTTTGGGAATGTTCTTGTTTTTGAGCTTAGATTCAAGCTCATTTGGGTTGTGTTGAAGAGAGGTTGATTCTCCATTTGCTTTCAACCTTCTTCTTGTTTGATTTTGTGAAAAGGTGAGATTTTTATCTCACATCTATGTCTATATCCATCTTTGTGGTTAGGTATGAATTCGTAACATTTGTGCATATTCATTTGCTTTTGATTTGGATCGAATGGGTGAATATTCCAATTTTTGTGAAAATCCTTTTTATGGATGTTTGATTATGATATTTGGGGTGTATCGAAGAGCCTATAAGGCTGGGCTGTCATTTGACGTAAATCCTTAGTCATCGTTGCTCGCTCGATCGCTCCCGACATCGTTTGGGCCATATGGCCTAGGCAAATTGTTGCCCTTACCAGGTTTTCAGACGTCTGGAGACCAATGCCAGACGTCTGGTTTTGCAACCTGGAGAAAAATAAAATACGGCAGAAGAATAAATAAGGCAGTGGCTAATTTCAGACGTCTGAATTATTGTTTCAGACGTCTGGAATAAGGTTAGACGTCTGATTTGTGTTTTCAGACGTCTGGTTGGTTTTCTGGAATATTTCCAGAAACCAAAACCAGACGTGTGGACTTTCCTCCAGACGTCTGAATGTTTTTCAGACGTCTGGATGGTTTTCTGGGAAATTTCCAGAAACCAAATCCAGACGTCTGGACAACCCCTCAGACGTCTGGAAATCCCTAGTTTTCCTGTTTGCCAAATTTTTAGTATATTTCCAACTTTAATCGATTCGTGTTGATTCCCTTTTTGTTGTTATCATTTGTTATTGACTTTGATGACATTTTCTTCGTGATTTTTGGAAATATCCATTTCTATGGATTTGGTATCGATTTCTTTGGATTTTATTCACGTCTTCGAATGTGAATTTAGTAATTGGTTGTTCTTACAATCTTCTTTGTGATTTGTCACTTTAAAAATATAAAGGTTTTCTATACTAGTAGTAAATATCAAAACTCTTTCTTCAAATGATTTCAACTCTACTTTAATACCAAATTCGTTTATAAAACAGTTTTCCAATTTATTAGTATATACAAACCTTTACCTCACTCGTATGAGAAATCTAATTAAACGGCTTAGTAAAACAAGTGGTATGAAACGCTTGCATTTACTTGTTCGGTTAATTCTTGGACTTGTTCGATTGAATCTCTTGTGACAATTTTCTAGTGGAGATTTACAGTTTTTTCGTAAATGTTTAAGTTAAGTAAGTGGTTATGGGACATGAAGCTAAACTTTTATATTTACTATCTTAGTGTAATTGACACTTCTCGTTGATCATGACGATCATCTTTGTGATTTAGACTAGCAATGTGCGATGTCTCTTTGTCTGCGAGGGAGACTAAACCCCGTTTTGTGGAGTTTCGACTCAATTTGGTGGGGTAGCGACCCATGGTCTTCGGGCCGTTTGTGGAGCTTCGGCTCAATTTGTGATGGTTAGCGACCATGGAATTAGCATTCCGTTTGTGATACACGTGTTGGTGGGCTTTATGCTACCGTTTGTGATAGGCCTCCCCCCTTTGTGATTTCTGGATTTCTTGAGATGATTTCTAGAATTTGTGTTTCACCAATTTTCGTGATTTTCATTGATAAGTTTTATCAATATTTGTGCATTGGTGAATTTGTGCGTCATTGACTTTTGTGATTGACATTGATATTATTGTCAATATTTGTGCATTGGTGAATTTGTGTGTCATTGACTTTTGTGATTGACATTGATATTATTGTCAATATTTGTGCATTGGTGAATTTGTGTGTCATTGACTTTTGTGATTGACATTGTTATTATTATCAATATTTGTGCATTGGTGAATTTGTGTGTCATTGACTTTTGTGATTGACATTGATATTATCGTCAATATTTGTTGTTTGGTGAACGAAATAAGGAGTATGACTTTTCTTGGATTCTTGTGTAGATTTGGTGATATTGATTAATCTCTTGTTGATTTTCAATTACTTATATATATCACAGCTTGGCATAGTGATTATTATGTGTTTAGTCATATCTCTTATTCTATATCGTTTCACCTGATATTTATAGCTAGACTGATCCGTTTATTATTTTCTTATTAAATAATAGTCGGGTCAGACCGAGATGTTACAGGTGCTTCTGCTTGACTTCTCTCTTGGGATTGATTCCTCTGACTTTTGGTTAACTACTTAGATAAGTAGTTTTTGTTGTATACATTTGAGATATAGACTCATAGTTGTATTCTTTTGTATAGCACGTGTTGCTATTCTTTTGTATTATCGGGGATCTTTTGACCACTACTCCGATATACACTTTTATGTGTAATGTTCATATCTATTTCCGCCTTTGTGATATGAATTGTCTGTGACTGATTTATGTTATGTTTATTTCTATATTTGTTTCCGAAGATATTATAGCCACTGTGTAGTAGTTTTGAGTTTGTATCGGCATGTCGGATTTCCACTTGAAAAGAATTGCATGTTATACTATCTGACATATCGATGCTCGCACAAAGCAATTACATGGATGGTCGCTCCTCAACAGCCTTATTCTCCGCGCTAGTTGATAGCATTCACAGTAGTGTTCTTGGCTAGCGTGGGTATAGAGGTGGGGCGTCACAATTTACGTCAAACAAATTCATTCCCAAAATCCTCATGTAAATACTGGGTTTTAAATTCCAATCTATTTTCGAAACCAAATATTTTTCTCAAAATCAATTATACCCAAGAGTGATTACCAAGTTTATAACCGTCCCTCTTAAAATCTTTA
This sequence comes from Allium cepa, assembly GCA_030765085.1. Lineage (NCBI taxonomy): Eukaryota > Viridiplantae > Streptophyta > Magnoliopsida > Asparagales > Amaryllidaceae > Allium > Allium cepa. The sequence continues at coordinate 50,904,904 of CM060930.1, read as the reverse complement.
AACAATTTATTTCTATTTTAAAAGATCGAATTTTACCTTTTGCAAATTTTTAAAAACTAAATTTTATTCAAAACATTTCAAAACTAAAATTCATATTAGTATAATTCAAAATAGAGTTATCCATTTACTTAACAGAATAGTTTCAAACTTATATAAATCATACTTCTTCATACTTAACGTACAAAACGAAACTTATATACTTTATCAAATTGTTATACCCTTTTGGAATTACTTAGCTTTGAAAATTAAACCTTGATTTGGAACAGTTCGAACATTCAAATAGTCGGAGAAATCAAATTTCAATCTAAGAGTTAGAAATCAGCAACAAATCAGTAAATTAATTTTAATAGGTAGGGTTATATCAAATCCGAAACTCGAGGACTGAACACCGGCCAAAATTCAAATTGTTTAAGTATATATACATATATCTTTCGAAAATACCAAATCATACTTCGGAATTTGAAATCAAAATTGTTTCACAAAATCACTCACATAGCAAAGCTACTAAAGTGACCCCTCTCCCACTTTGAAACTCAAAAATCAATGTCGATGATACGTGCACTCATCACCGAAATATTTTCTAGCGACACAAGTGAGTTCTGGACTTCTATTTTCTTGAAAACTCTTTGAAATTTCTTTGAAATCATTGGAACTCATTTAAAGTCATTTGAAACATTTCTTATTCGAAAAGTACTTTTAAATCATATTATTATATATTTCAAAGTCCTAAAAACCATTTTCAAAATACCGAAATTCAATCTCTCGAATTTCAAATTAAAACCCTTCAGTTATAAATCATTGTTATATAAATCAATTTCTTATATAATTTTCAAAATTTCAAATCCCTTCGAAACTTCAAATTCCCGTTTTCAAAGGTATATAATCTTTATCGAAAACATTTTCTTCTTATATATATAATATAATCATACTTATCAAAATAATAATTTCGATATGTAAAACAATTTCTAAAAAACAAACTACCCGATTTTCAAAGGATGATTCAAGAATGGATTTCAAAAACAATAGAAATTCAAATTAGAGGAACTCTAATCAAATAGCATTCTAATTAGGCTTAACGAAGAATGAGATAATTAATTTACAAAAATAGAAGATGGATACACTTACATAAATCACGGGCGACCTTTTCCGGTCAACCATGATTTCAGAATAAGACTGGTGCAGAATTCTGAGGCAAATCGACATTCGATCGCAAGAGATAGAATTCAGCATAACAAGAGATAGCAGCATCTAAACCGAGGGATATATAAATCTCTGGTGAATCAATGCCAATTGTAAAGGAGTTTCACCCCTTTACAAATCATTCAAAGATTGGCCGGATCACCTATCCTTATTGAAACCATTCGAAGTGGAGTTATGGGATACTCCAGAATCAAGAAACACGAATAGGGAGAGAAGGTAATGGATTTTTGAACTGTAGGGAATGTTCCAAAGTCCAAAGGAGAACCAAATCAAAGAGGAAGAATTTCAAGCTCGAACGAAAGTGATTCTGCAAATAAATTTACCATATTTGCTAAGTTTTGCCTAGAGCCAAAGCTTAGATACCAACCGTAGCGACCTGATATTTTCAACCATTCGCATCCACACACATCGGACTTGAATTACTCAAAATACCAGATTGTGAAATTTAGCACACTCAGCATATACAGTAAATAAATCAATCACAGAATCACAGACATAGAGTAATATAATAATAACGCAGCAGAATAGATAAATAGTAGTTCATGAAGCTACTATATAAACATCAGAGTTAGAAACAAAATACAACAGAATATCTCAAATACAGTGAAGTCTCCAATACAAACAGATGACATCTCTGAACAAACCAACTGGAAAAGCTGAAAGATGAATCGATAGTTGGATCTCCAAGCGGAGTTCCAAACTCCAAAGGTGAGTCTCAAATGCTGAAACGGACACGGATACGCACACTGAAACGGACACTGCAATTAAATTGCGAATCCAAGCACGAATTTCAAAACGATGTAGGGTTGGCACGAATTGGACGAACAAGAATGATTATCAAGAATTGATGAATTGAATCAGAATCAGTCTGATATATAGAGAAATATTTGCTATTTAAATTTCCTTACAATCAATTTTTTAATTTAATATAGATGTTCAGGCAAAATATTCACATAGTTTGAAACTGATATAAAATTTAAAACACATATTAAAACAAAACATCATTATATTATATTGAGTAATCAATACTTAACTTTAAACACATATATCTAAACTATGTATCATTATTATTATTATATATATATACATACATATATATATATTTTTTCTAAACACATATATCTGAACTATTATATTATATGTATAATACAACAACTTATACCCATATATATATATACTTGAAATCATTTATTCACAAAATATGAAAGAAAGCAACTAATATATAAATACACACATATATATAAACTTTATAACTTACGTGAAACCCAGCATTTCAAATATCATCAACTATAATATAAAACTGTATGAACTGTACACATACGAAATATGATATGGTTCTATATATAAGGTCTAATATACAACCGGCATATTACAAAACTAATGTAAACTATAATAGTACATACTTATCTAAACATACATATAGTAAACTTATATCAAATAAAAGAAACATGACCTACCTATACTTTTTACATAAATAACATATTTTATACATAAGAGTTGTTATAAAATCAACTTTTAAAAGAAAGCTATAAATTTAATAAACGTATAACGTATAATATTAAAACCAGCTATATTTCTGGACCCTTTATGTTTCCATTTTGTTTTGAAATTTATGCGTGTAACGTTTTTTTAATTTTCTTCAAAACCTGCTGTACTTAAACATATATATATAAATAAACATTCTTTCCAAAACCACACTGTAACAACTGTTAGTATAAACATAAAAATCGTATATATACTGACATATAAAGACTGTCATGTTGTTTTATTTTATTTTTTTAGATAACCAACCTATCTTAAAATTTATATAACTAGCATACTATAAATCTTAACATACATATGATACTTTATAGTATAAAATCAGCAAGGCTATATAAAAAAACCAACAACACCTTGTAAATTACATATATATCACAATGCCAACATATTATATAAATCAATATGAAAAGTACGAACCTTTAAGCATTTAGCAAAGGGATGGTGGAAGGCCGCGTGTTTTGGGGTTGAAGGATGGGAAGGTGGCTTTCGTTGGTTGTCAGGGCAGTGGTCGCCGTGGCTCAGGTGGTTTTCGTGAGCTGCTGCCAAGCCTAGGGATAGTGAAGGCGGGCTCGGCCTTGATGCTTTGATGGCTAGGCTGCCTGCTCAGAGAGGAAGGGCGAAGATGTTGAGGAGGGAGAAGCTTCGGCTCGAGCTGCTATTGCCGTGGCACGAGGTGGCGCTCAGGGGAGAAGGGCGGTGCACACATGAGCATGGAAGGCCGAGCTGAGGGGAAAAGAGGATGATGGATTTTTTTGTGTTGTTGTGCGTTCAACATAATCCTTTTTTGTGTAAGGGGATTAGCCACTTATGGAGAGAGGAAGAAGATGAGAAGTGGAAGCAAGATTTAACAGAAAGAAGAACAAAGAAATCACCATTTATTTTTATAACAGAAGGAAAGGCAAACGTCAAGCCCGAGAACCCAGGAAATAAATTAAAGCAATGGGGAAGTTATAAAGGCAAAAAGGGAACCGTTCAAAATTTAATAAATGCAACGTATAAAATTTTCATATTTTCAAACTGATGGAAATAAAGGCAGTCATCAACGCATTGAAAAGATGGAAAAGTAACAGCTGGTAATAAATGCCTGCAGCCGTTTGAAATCTGAATGGACATCGAAATGGTACCGCTACGACGAGCAGTTTTATCGTTCCTGTCGCATACCGTACCTCAAAATACAATAAATATACCATAGAGATGTGACGACCCGACTTTCTACTCCCAGAAAATCGCATCATCTTTAAGAAAGAAAGGGATAGAAAAGAGAAAAGAAAGAAGAGAAAGAAGAAACAGCAACAGAATCTCAACAGCGGAACGAATAAATTATATTAATGACATAAGTATTACATAGTATACAACAATTATCAGAGTTACAAAGACAATACAACACATACTAGACAGTTATAAACACCTGTCTAGTTATTACAACTCAAAACATAATACAGAAAACAATCAGAGATACCAACATAGCAGAAAACTATATATCTACACGAAGAAGCCTCCTGCTCCATTGCTCCTCCATAATTCGTCAAAGCTAACCTGAATCCCTTGGCTACTCGTAAAAATTTGAGTACCTAAGAGTTTAAGAAAACAAAAGGTAAACTCCGGGTCAGACATGGGTCTGGTGTGAGTAATAGGTTAAAGTTGCTTAACTTTGAAAAACCTTTGAAAAGAAAGGTATCACGTAAGATTTCCCACACATAAACATGGAAAAGTTTTTACCTTACACTAACGAAAACATTTGATAGGAAATCCGACGATATTATAATAGGTCTAAGGGTTTCAAGTAAATATGAAATAGCCGAAATTATTACATTTATTAAATTCCAGCTACTGGCCACAAAAGTGGGTAATACAATCAAAAACATGGGCACTTATTGGAATTTGGATTCCATACAACGATAGGGCTACTGGGGTACCGCCTGTCACAGTGCGTGTCCTAGATCGCTGTACCAAGGAGCACGCCCGCTCCCCTGCAACACAAAGTCGGAACCATTCCTTACTAAACAGTTCCGAACAAGACTACCCCGCAGTTGTGATCAGTAACCGCACCACTAAGCCAAAATAAAGGGACATCTAGACTGGGGTAAATCTCGTCCTACTTGGGCATGACCCACTTAGCCTTGTTGCACCTCCCCTGTTTTAGCCATTCCCGGTTGATGAGGCATGAGGCTATGATTACCTTTATAGGACATATCACTTAGAATGCTCACCGTCCATCTGACGATGTTCTGAAAGCATTCAATCCATAGAAGTTCGTTCCGGGTTCGAACAAAATTGAAGGCATTATCCCATTACACTCATTTTGGAATCACCCTCAGAGTTAACGACGTTAACCCTTGCACTCTGAATCTTCATCTTCACTTCAGATTCACAACCTAACGTTACTTTAGATCGATGTGGTTTACGGATATCCAAATATAGAAACCCGATCCCGGTCTCATCGAAATCCAAAACGTATCTTTTAAGGCTAAGTTGTTTTAAAGTTTAAAACAATTCAATTCGTAGATTCATAATGGAAAATCAACATTATCATCATAAGATAATTCATATCATAAATAGATAATCCATATTATCATCACAATGCAACTAATGCATCCATATCATATAACATTACTCATCACATTGCTGAGATTACAAACCATACAAGGCAACCAATATCAATCATTTATACATAAGCAATGATCTAATGATCACACCATCTATAATTAATTTAAAATGAATTAAATTAATTGCTTCATCTCTTAATTAATGTAAAATGAGTTAAATTAATTACTTCATCATTATAATCCTACTTAACTTAACCATTTATTGATTACAAATCAATTAAATAATCATCATCTCAATATTCATTTCAATTAATCATTTCTGATTAACAATTTTCTATTACGATAAGTAATTGGCATTTAAAATTAATTACACAAGTTAATTATACTTAACACTTACAATAATTACTTGATCATTTAATTAACTAAAATTAATTACATTAATCCTTTATTAATTATTTACTTGATTTAATAATTATTCCTTAATTAATCCATTCTAAATTACATCATTAATTTTATTAATTAATGATTTCTAATTACAGTTTAATTAATCTCTCTATTTAAAATTAATTACATTAAGTAATTAATCTGCAATTAAACCACATATATTAATCATCCTTGATTAATAACAATCCAATAATTAACTTCCCTTAATTATTCATTCCATAAATTAATTACTCTTAATTAATTATCTCAATTAATCCCTTGATTAATTACAAAGTAATCTAATCTAAATTATTTCCATCATTAAACATCTTTGATTACATCCAGTAATTATCAATTAATTACTTCCCTAAGTAATTACAATTCCATTAATTACATAAAGTAATTATTAATCAATCCTCAAGTGTTTAAATTAATTAAACTTAATTAATTAATATAAACTAATCACATTAAACCAATTAATTACATTAAGTAATTAACCCATTAATTAATTCCATTAAGTAATTAAACATAACAATTACATAAATGATTATTATTAATTAATTAATCTAATTAATTATCAAAATTAATCACATTAATTAATTGTTAAATAATATTAAGTTAATGACCTACATTAACATTTCTTGATTACTTAATTAAGAAATTAACTTATATTAATCATTATTAATTAAAAATAAATTAATATTTAATTAATATTTAATTACAAACTAATTAATTTCTAATTATTTAATTAATTAAGTGTTAACTGCAACTTAATTAATCATTAATCACCTGATTAATAAATCTTCATCGTTAATTAAAATTTAATTAACAATCCTTAATTATAGATTAATTAACCATAATTAATTAATCTCAAGTCTTAATTAATTAATTTAAAGAAATTCTTAATTACTTAACTAATCATCCACATTATTAATTAATTAAATAAATAATTATTCATTTTAAATTAACTTAATTGTTTAATGAATCCAATTCATCAAATTCAATTTATCTTTTAGATAAACATTTCTTACTTAATTAAGCATTTAAAAACAAACTGTTTTTAAATTTACTTTAAATTCCATTTAAACTTCATTTTAAAATTTAAGATTTTAAAATGAATACAAATTTTAACTTAAACAAGGTTTTAAAAACAATTCAAAACCTTTATCTCATTTGTTAAAAGAAAACTCCACTTTATAAAATAAGTATTAAAGAATTTAAATCCCAATTCAATTTAAATTCAAATCAATTTCAAAACACACTTAACATTACAGGTTATTTAAATCAAATTTAAAAATTTACTTTTAATTTCAAATCTGAAATATAGCTTGAATCTTCATTCCAGATTCAAACTTAAATTTTAAAAACTTATTTACATTTTACAACTTCCTTCAAATCATTTAACCTTTTTTTAATGTAATTAAACAATTTAAATTAAAACTTTATTATAAATTTCAAAAACTGAAATTCAAACCCAATTCCAGATTTTAAATCTCAGATTCAAACTACTTTGAATCTATATTTAATTTCAAGTTTTAAACTTTGTTTAAATTTCTAGATTGGCATTTTAAACTTTACTTTTAAATTTAAAAACAGAAAACAGATTTCTGTTTTTATTTAAAACCCAAACTAAAATTTAAAAATTCAAATTATTACAAAGACTAAGATTTAAACTATTTGAATTAATATTTAAATTCAGGTTTTTAAACTTAGTTCAGATTTTAGTTTATATTTAAACTTTTACTCTAAAATTTAAAAATAACAGAACATGTTTTCTGTTTATATTATTAGAACCTGAAACACAGTATTAACTCGAGAAACCCCAAATATTACTTCGAGTAAACTCATCACCTACTTCGAGTTATAACTCGAATTCCCCGAGACCATCACGAGGCACCAACCCTGAAACCAACAACATTCACCAACATGTCCACCATTTCACCGTTGACCTGTACATTACCTCCGACCACCGCTGGCCAACCACGCGACCATCCCACAGTCAACAATCAACGACTCAGGCCAACCAAACAACAAGCCTAACATCACTTGCTCGAATTCAAGATCGAGTCCCAATTTCCAAGCCTGGACCAAAACAGAACCCACAACCCAAACCTATCAACGGCCTCGTCCACGCGCCACCGACCATGGTTGACTCTGCAACTCCGGCGATGACTTCAACAACCCTCCAACCTCCATTCCCTAAAACCCCAAGGAACTCTAACTACAGAGGAGGTCAAATTCAAGTAAAAGCAGTAACCCAGTAAAAACTAGGGTTCACAACTTTAAATCCAAATCACAATACCAAAAATAAATTGCAACCCAATCCAATAATTTTCTCAACATCCCCAATCACTTCACCATCTCCAGGAGCAATTTTAACTCAATCTAACACAAAAATCGACTGTGCTAACCCAAAATATAAAATACAGTGAAGTTTGAACCGCTCTTTAAATATATCATTATAAATTGTAATTCATGGTTTAAATTTCATGATTTTAAATGATGTTTTGATATATAACCCTGAAACATAAATTCATATAATTTGAATTTTCACTTATACTTATTTTACTCTATTATTCATGGTTTCCAGTGAGCTTCAAAATTTATTTTTACTTAAAACAAATTTTAAAATTTACTTTATAATGAAACAACCAACTTTGGTTTAGAACTTAAATCCTAGCAAAGCCTAGATCAAAATAAAATCAATTTTGTTTAGATAGCTAGTTTTGAAAATATAAACAGTCCATTTACAGGTTGTATTATCAGACACATATTCATGCAATCACATATATATATATATACATATATTGAAATGCACTTAAAACATTACACATAACCATACAGATTTACAGATATGAACATGCAACAAGATTGTTGTACTTAAGCTTTTAAATTAAAAGGTTACTCACAGTTTAATGAGCAGAGCAAAGCACAGATTTGAAAAATCCTTTAATCTTTTGAAACTTGCTTGAATGCCTTTAAGACCTGAGTTGTTAAATACTTTTCAAATGCCTTTGCCCCTTGATTAATTACAAACTTGCTGATGTCCTTAACTTGCATGAAGTTGCCACTTTCCAGATTGCAGAAAACAAAAAATGCAGACCTCAGATTACAGGTTGAAGATGATGAATGTAGACTTTTCTTGCTTGTTTGTTGCATGCAAGTTTGTTTACATAATTTCCAGATTTTTAGAAAAATTGCATGCATTTGAACATGATTTTTGAATGTGGATCAGAGATTTGATTTTTGCATGGTGTTTTGAAGATAGTTTGTGTTTGGATATGAGGATGAAGAGTATGATTGATAATGTTTTGCAGATTTCAGTTTTGGTTTGAATTTGAGAATGTGAAATAAACAGAGAAAATGAAAGGAGAAAAGAGTATGGGTTTCAGCTGAAAATTCTTTGTTTTTAGAATTGGAAATGAAGAAAGAAAAAAGAAATGAAAGATGGCAAGTGTTTTTATAACTATATTTATGATTATATTAAATCAAAGAAAATAAAAAATTTAAATAATGACGCTTGTCTTGTATTTTAACACATGTCATTTTAAAATGATATTTAGATTACATTTGTTATATTAGAACCTATGATGTTTACACATGTATTTCTTTAATTAATTAATATTTTTAATTAAAGTCTAATGAAAGTTTAACTTAATTAATTAGCTCTTTAATACTTAGTTATGTATATAGATAAATACTTTAAAGAAAACAAAACCAAGTATTATTATAAAAAAATACAAATCAACCACTTGAAAATAATATTTTTAATCACTTAAAATAAATTTATAGAAGAGATTGTAACTTATTTGTTATTTAAATGTAAAAATGTTTCATTTATAAATTGTATTTTAAATTTCATTTCTAATTTACAAATCATAATTATTAATCAATATTTTAAAAGAAATAAAACAAATAATTTTATAACTTTATTTTAACCTAAATTAATATTCAAACTTAAGTCAAAATATCTTAAACAAAAAAAACATTTATCTTATGTATTTAAAATCATTTAGTTATTTTATTAAAAATAGTTTTGAAAAGCTTAATTCAAAAACAATCATAATTTCCCAATTTCAAAATATTATAATTAGAAAATATGCTATACTAATTTAAATTTAAAAACCAAACTCATCTATTTAAAATATATAAATATATTATAAATAGAAAAAAAATTATCAGCTTATTAAAAGATAAATTCACTAATTAATATTTAATAAAATAAGAATATTAAATTAATTCAAATTTATTAACAAAAATTATCAAATTAATTTAATTTTAAACACAGATTATTAAATTTATATTGCCAAAAATTCGGGGATATCACAATCCTCCCCCTTTAAAAGAATTTCTTCCCCGAAATTTAAAACAAAGGTAATTTAATAATCTTGTAAAAGATTTAATTTTAAAACACATCATTTATTAATCATATGCCAACAACCAAAGCAATCAATTCACACAATCAGAACAAATCTAACTATCCATAAAAAAAATTCTGGATGGAATTTTCACGAGTTTCCCTGGTATAAATATCGAGATACTCACTCTATAGAATTCAAACAATCAAAACTACTAAGCTACAGATCTCTTATCCCATCTATATCTACAACTCTAAACAGGATATCAGACTACAGACGAGTCTGACTCAACAACCAAACCTCCTGAAATGCTGTTCTACAACAAGAAATATCAAACACGTACTCCCTCAGAGATACGTGAAACACTCTGAATCCCAGTTATCCAAACTGCAATTCAATTCTAGAAAACCCAACACTTATCCAACCAAAACAGAGAAAAGATCCAAACATCATGGAGCTAGCTTCCCAAACTTACCAAAACTTATAGCTCCTTGGATCGGAGAAAAACTTATTCAAAACCAAATCTCCAACTCTAGAATCAAAATTCCTCTGCCTCTTATCCATAAAATCTCTTCGGATGATCCTGGGCTACCAACATCCTTCTTGATCAGCTCAACCCTTACTGATTCCACTAGAAACAGACTGGACCAAAACAATCCAATGATCTCCTCAAGATCAATCCAAAACCAGGAACACGAACTCTACTCCATAAACAACAGAAGACATAACAAACTTCTCCTTATCCGGAAAAGAAAACGGAAACACTCCCAAACTGCTTCCGCTGCACAACTCTGATCCGAAGTAGAAGAAAATGCTGATGAAGAGCACGAGCACAGACTGGACAACACATCTCAGAAATATGGTTCCACATATCCGTAGAATAAAACTTAGAAATTCCATCAAAACCTGAGCTGCTTCACCAACTTCTATCTCAAGGAACCATCCATCTGCTAACTGAACCACCCGTACCAAATCCAGGAATCCTAGCCAATAAGAAAACTCGATCTCCAGATTCGGACAACCCTCTGACTTCCCTGAGGACATCCGAAAAATCTCCAACAACTCAAGAGAACACTCAACAATCGCAAGTCACTTTTGCGATCAACCCAGACTAATATCCCAAAGAAAACTGCTCTCTCTGTACCAACCAGAACAGCTTTCGCTGGCCTAGCCAACACATCGAAGAAAAGGATTCACACTACTGCTTCAGAACTCCACTTCAGAAAAACTACGCGGCCAGAAGATTTCCTGCCAACACAGAACACTTCAAGCTGCACTGCTAACACCAATGTCGAAGAATTCCCAATCCAAAGCTCTTCGAGAAACTCGGACTTCAAAGCAAACAGAAACACCCTGCTGGACTCAGCCACAACACCAAGCAGACACACTTCCTTACTCTTGTTCCAAAGAAACATCTTCGAAAACATCCATAGTCACTGCGTCACATCACACAGCTATTACTTCCTGAGGTATCAAGATACCATCACTCACTTGCTTCTGCCCAATCGACAGATCAAAACTCAACTCACCAAACTCTGCACTTCAAAGATGAACCCGAACCTTTAGAAGGTTTCCTTCAGAGATCGATGAAATCCTTCATCACTGCAGAACTCACTCGAGACGGTATTAGGCCTACAGTCTCGACAAATCCACTTCCAACCTCACACATTCAAACACCAACCAATGGTAGTAGTTGTGTTACACACTACTACCTCATCTACCTTTATAACTTATATTGGAAAACTCGAACAGGTAACCCAACAGATAGGTAGAAATATAAATATAAATATATATTAAAGATACAAATATGCTCTCTCAAGATAGACACCACTCCAGAGACAAGGTATTCGCTCAACCTAGTGCTCTGATACCAACCGTGACGACCCGACTTTCTACTCCCAGAATATCGCATCATCTTTAAGAAAGAAAGGGATAGAAAAGAGAAAAGAAAGAAGAGAAAGAAGAAAAAACAACAGAATCTCAACAGCGGAACGAATAAATTATATTAATAACATAAGTATTACATAGTATACAACAATTATCAGAGTTACACAGACAATACAACACATACTAGACAGTTATAAACACCTGTCTAGTTATTACAACTCAAAACATAATACAGAAAACACTCAGATATACCAACACAGCGGAAAACTAAATCTACACGCAGAAGCCTCCTGCTCCATTGCTCCTCCACAATTCGTCAAAGCTAACCTGAATCCCTTGGCTACTCGTAAAAATTTGAGTACCCAAGAGTTTAAGAAAACAAAAAATAAACTCTGGGTCAGACACGGGTCTGGTGTGAATAACAGGTTAAAGTTGCTTAACTTTGAAAAACCTTTGAAAAGAAAGGTATCACATAAGACTTCCCACACATAAACATGGAAAAGTTTTTACCTTACGCTAACCAAAACATTTGATAGGAAATCCGATGATATTATAATAGTTCTAGGGTTTTCAAGTAAATATGAAATAGCCGAAATTGTTACATTTATTAAATTCCAGCTACTACCATAAAAGTGGGTAATACAATCAAAACCGTGGGCACTTATTGGATTTTGGATTCCATACAATGGAAGGGCTACTGGGGTACCGCCGTCACAGTACGTGGCCTAGATCACTGTACCGAGGAGTACGCCCGCTCCCCTGCAACACAAAGCCGGAACCATTTCTTACTGAACAGTTCCGAACAAGACCACCCCGCAGTTGTAATCAGCAACCGCACCACTAAGCCGAAATAAAGGGACATCTAGACAGGGGTAAATCTCGTCCTACTTGGGCATGACCCACTTAGCCTTGCTGTACCTCCCCTGTTTTAGCCAATCCCGGTTGATGAGGCTTGAGACTACGATTACCTTTATAGGACATATCACTTAGAATGCTCATCGTCCACCTGACGATGTTCTGAAAGCATTCAATCCATACAAGTTCGTTCCGGGTTCGACGAAACCGAAGGCATTATCTCGTTACACTCATTTTGGAATCACCCTCAGAGTTAACGTAGATAACCCTTGCACTCTGAATCTTCATCTTCACTTCAGATTCATGACCTAACGTTACATTGGATCGATGTGGTTTTCGGATATCCAAATATGGAAACCCCGTTCCCAGTCTCATCGAAATCCAAAACGTGTATTTAAGGCCAAGTTGTTTTAAAGTTTAAAACAATTCAATTCATTATCTATATACACATAGATAGATAATTCTCAGATTCATAATGGAAAATCAACATTATTATCAACAGATAATTCATATCATAAACAGATAATCCATATTATCATCACAATGCAACCAATGCATCCATGTCATATAACATTACTCATCTCATTGCTGAGATTACAAACCATACAAGGCAACCAATATCAATCATTCATACATAAGCAATGATCTAATGATCACACCATCTATAATTAATTTAAAATGAATTAAATTAATTGCTTCATCTCTTAATTAATGTAAAATGAATTAAATTAATTACTTCATCATTATGATCCTGCTTAACTTAACCATTATTGATTACAAATCAATTAAATAATCATCATCTCAATATTCATTTCAATTAATCATTTCTATTAACAATTTTCTAATTACAATAAGTAATTAGCCTTTAAAATTAATTACACAAGTTAATTATACTTAACACTTACAATAATTACTTGATCAAATAATTAACTAAAATTAATTAAATTAATCCTTTATTAATTAATTACTTGATTTAATAATTATTCCTTAATTAATCCATTCTAAATTACATCATTAATTTTATTAATTAATGATTTCTAATTACAATTTAATTAATCTCTCTATTTAAAATTAATTACATTAACTGCAATTAAACCACATATATTAATCATCCTTGATTAATAACAATCCAGTAATTAACTTCCCTTAATTACTCATTCCATAAATTAATTACTCTTAATTAATTATCTCAATTAATCCCTTGATTAATTACAAAGTAATCTAATCTAAATTACTTCCATCATTAAACATCTTTAATTACATCCAGTAATTATCAATTAATTACTTCCCTAAGTAATTGCAATTCCATTAATTACATAAAGTAATTATTAATCAATCCTCAGGTGTTTAAATTAATTAAACTTAATTAATTAATATAAACTAATCACATTAAACCAATTAATTACATTAAGTAATTAACCCATTAATTACTTCCATTAAGTAATTAAACATAACAATTACATAAATGATTATTATTAATTAATTAATCAAATTAATTATCAAAATTAATCACATTAATTAATTGTTAAATAATCTTAAGTTATTGACCTTCATTAACATTTCTTGATTACTTAATTAAGAAATTAACTTATATTAATCATTATTAATTAAAAATTAATTAATATTTAATTACCAACTAATTAATTTCTAATTATTTAATTAATTAAGTGTTAACTGCAACTTAATTAATTATTAATCACTTGATTAATAAATCTTAATCATTAATTAAAATTTAATTAACAATCCTTAATTATAGATTAATTAACCTTAATTAATTAATCTCATGTCTTAATTAATTAATATTAAGAAATTGTTAATTACTTAATTAATCATCCACATTATTAATTAATTAAATAATTAATTATTCATTTTAAATTAACTTTATTATTTAATGAATCCAATTCACCAAATTCCGTTTATCTTTTAGACAAACATTTCTTACTTAATTAAGCATTTAAAAACATTTTTTTTTAATTTACTTTAAATTCCATTTAAACTTCATTTTAAAATTTAAGATTTTAAAATTAATAAAAATTTTAACTTAAACAAGGTTTTAAAAACAATTCAAAACCTTTATCACATATGTTAAAAGAAACATCCACTTTATAAAATAAGTTTTAAAGAATTTAAATCCCAATTCAATTTAAATTCAAATCAATTTAAAAACACACTTAACATTCCAGGTTATTTAAATCAAATTTAAAAATTTTCTTTTAATTTCCAATCTGAAATACAGCTTGAATCTTCATTCCAGATTCAAACTTAAATTTTAAAAACTTGTTTACATTTTACAACTTCCTTTTAAAAATTCAAATCATTTAAGCATTTTTAATGTAATTAAACAATTTAAATTAGAACTTTATTTTAAATTTCAAAAACTGAAATTCAAACCCAATTCCATATTTTAAATCTCAGATTCAAACTACTTTGAATCTATATTTAGTTTCAGATTTTAAACTTTGTTTAAATTTCTAGATTGGCATTTTAAACTTTACTTTTAAATTTACAAACAGAAAACAGGTTTCTGTTTTTATTTAAAACCCAAACTAAAATTTAAAAATTCAAATTATTACAAAGACTAAGATTTAAACTATTTGAATTCATATTTAAATTCAGGTTTTTAAACTTAGTTCAGATTTTAGTTTACATTTAAACTTTTACTCTAAAATTTAAAAAAAACGGAACACGTTTTCTGTTTATATTATTAAAACCTGAAACACAGTATTAACTCGAGCAACCCTAAATATTACTTTGGGTAAACTCATCACCTACTTCGAGTTATAACTCGAATTCCCCGAGACCATCATGAGGCACCAACCCTGAAACCAACAACATTCACCAACATGTCCACCATTTCACCGTGCACCTGTACATTACCTCCGGCCACAGCTGGCCAACCACCATCCCACAGTCAACAATCGACGACTCAGGCCAACCAAACAACAACCCTAACATCACTTGCTCGAATTCAAGATCGGGACCCAATTTCCGAACCTTGAACAAAACTGAACCCACAACCCAAACCTGTCAACAGCCTCGTCCACGCGCCACCGGCCATGGTTGACTCTGCAACTCCGGCGATGACTTCAACAGCCCTCCAACCTCCATTCCCTAAAATCCGAAGAAAGTCGAACTACAGAGGAGGTCGGATTCAAGTAAAAACATTAACCCAGTAAAAACTAGGGTTCACAACTTTAAATCCAAATCACAATATCAAAAATAAATTGCAACCCAATCCAATAATTTTCTCAACATTCCCAATCACTTCACCATCTCCAGGAGCAATTTCAACTCAATCTAACACAAAAATCAACTATGCTAACCCAAAATATAAAATACAGTGAAGTTTGAACTGCTCTTTAAATATATCATTATAAATTGTAATTCATGGTTTAAAATTCATGATTTTAAATGATGTTTTGATATATAACCCTGAAACATAAATTCATATAATTTGAATTTTCACTTATACTTATTTTGCTCTGTTATTCATGGTTTCCAGTGAGCTTCAAAATTTAAATTTACTTAAAATAAATTTTAAAATTTACTTTATAATGAAACAACCAACTTTGGTTTAGAACTTAAATCCTAGCAAAGCCTAGATCAATATGAAATCAATTTTGTTTAGATATCTAGTTTTGAAAATCTAAACAGTCCATTTACAGGTTGTATTATCAGACACATATTCATGCAATCACACACATATATATATATATATATATATATATATATAAATGCACTTAAAACATTACACATAACCATACAGATTTACAGATATGAACATGCAACAATATTGTTATACTTAATCTTTTAAATTAAAAAGTTACTCACTGTTTTGATGAGCAGAGCAGAGCACAGATTTGAAAAATTCTTTAATCTTTTGAAACTTGCTTGAATGCCTTTAAGACCTGAGTTGTTAAATACTTTTCAAATGCCTTTACCCCTTGATTAATTACAAAATTGCGGATGTCCTTAACTTGCATGAAGCTGCCACTTTCCAAATTGCAAAATGCAGACCTCAGATTACAGGTTGAAGATGATGAATATAGGCTTTTCTTGCTTGTTTGTTGCATGTAAGTTTTTTTTTACATAATTTCCAAATTTTTAGAAAAATTGCATGCATTTGAACAGGATTTTTGAATGTGGATCAGAGATTTGATTTTTGCATGATGTTTTGAAGATGGTTTGTGTTTGGATATGAGGATGAAGAGTATGATTGAAAATGTTTTGTAGATTTCAGTTTTGGTTTGAATTTGAGAATGTGAAATAAACAGAGAAAATGAAAGGATAAAAGAGTATGGGTTTCAGCTGAAATTTTTTTGTTTTTAGAATTGAAAATGAAAAAAGAAAAAAGAAATGAAAGATGGCAAGTGTTTTTATAACTATATTTATGATTTATTTTAAATCAAAGAAAATAAAAATATTAAATAATGACCCTTGTATTTTAACACTTGTCATTTTGAAATGATATTTAGATTACATTTGTTTTATTAGAACCTAAGATGTTTACACATGTATTTCATTAATTAATTAATATTTTTAATTAAAGTTTAACTTAATTAATTAGCTCTTTAATACTTAGTTATGTATATAGATAAATACTTTAAAGAAAACAAAACCAAGTATTATTATAAAAAAATACAAATCAACCACTTGAAAATAATATTTTTAATCATTTAAAATAAATTTATAGAAGAGATTGCAACTTATTTGTTATTTAAATTTATAAATGTTTCGTTTATAAATTGTATTTTAAATTTCATTTCTAATTTACAAATCATAATTATTAATCAATATTTTAAAAGAAATAAAACAAATAATTTTATAACTTTATTTTAACCTAAATTAATATTCAAACTTAAGTCAAAATATCTCAAACAAATAAAACATTTATCTTATGTATTTAAAATCATTTAGTTATTTTATTAAAAATAGTTTTGAAAAGCTTAATTCAAAAATAATCATAATTTCCCAATTTTAAAATATTATAATTAGAAAATATGCTATACTAATTTAAATTTAGAAACCAAACTCATCTATTTAAAATATATAAATATATATATACATATTATAAATAGAAAATAATTTATCAGCTTATTAAAAGATAAATTCACTAATTAATATTTAATAAAAGAAGATTATTAAATCAATTCAAATTTATTAACAAAAATTATCAAATTAATTTAATTATAAACACAGATTATTAAATTTATATTGCCAAAAATTTCGGGATATCATAAGAGATCAGCACGACGAGACGATCAAAACGGTATACAGATATTAGTGGTACGATTGAATTATAAAAATTCAAAATTCTGCTAGCGGAAAAATGCAGCGAAAACACAGAAAAATAAGATCGACGGAGCTAAAGAAGTCTGAATTTGATGAAACGAAATTCGACGTCTCACTCAGAAGATGATTTAGAATTTTTCTATAGAAAAATAATTCAGGTTTGGAAATTAATTTATTATCATCAATTATTAATTGATTTAAATTGAAATAGAATTATGCCGAAAAAATAAACCTCAATATTATTAGATAAAGATTTACTAGTGCTATGTTTAATAACTATCAACTATATAACCTCTGAGCTTGTACGTCTCAGAGAAGGGTGTTAAACTAAGAGAATAAATTCTCGCCACCAACAGAAATACATTTGATAGAAACCTGCTTTATATCTTAAAGTGTAATGTCAGACATACATCCATACAAGTCCATCCTCGGTCTAAATGAAACCGCAAGCACTTCGTCCAATTAAGGAAAGAAGTCCTTGCAAATCCGGATATCCCCTAATCATGTCCGGACTCCCCATCACATAGGGTAATCTCTACGCCGGAGCAACTCCGTGCAGAGACAATCAACATGCAATCCTTTCATTTTCGAAAATACCCGGTCTTCAACCACCGTCTTAAAATGCAATTCCATTCTGTCGTATCATTATTCGAAATGGATTTTCGACTTAATGCCCACCCCTGCCTTTTTCGAATAATGAGTGCTTATTTAAAACATATGGATATATTCAAATCTTAGTTAAGTCACAACTTTTTAGCCTTTATTTCCCAAAACCTTTCCTTTTGAATGGTTTAAACAAATTTCCCTTTTTAATCTTTTAAACAAATGTCCATCTTTAAGATTCGATGTGATTTTCGGGTAACCATTTGGAACCCGATCCCGGCCTCATCGAAATTCAAACGCCATCTTAAAGGCCAATATTGATAGTTGGTTATTTAACTATCAAATAACATCCATAAACAACCACCAGATTTAAATAATTTTTCAAATTATTTATTTCAAAATATCTTTGCAAACTACTTTCCTACCCAGCAACTCTTTGAAACAGTTTTCAAATCACCCTTTTCTTTCGCAGAATAAGTTTCCACCCGATCGTTTATTTCCATTGGAAATCACCAAGTCTAAATATTTTATATTTTAAAATAATTTAAATTACTTAATCGAAAAATATACTTTAAAACACTTAAAATAAAAACTATTTGAAACACTTTATTTAAAATACTAGTTATGAAATTTTATAGCAATTTCTCATGTAATACTTAAGCCAAAACAATCTTAAAATAAAAATTATGAAATTCTATACAAGTTTTTCAATTAAAAGTTTTAGCAAAACTATCTTTAAAATAAAATTACTTCATAAAATATAAATATTAATAATTACCTTTTTAAATCATAATACCAATTAGCCTTTTAAAATAATTACTACTGTGACTAATTTAATAAATATTTAACTTTAAAATTCTAAACAACTGAAATAAATAATTTCTCTAAAACATTCTTTTGAAACAACTTTAAAACTTCCAACTTATACTTAAAAATATGCTTTGAAAACGTACTTGGCTTTTGAGGGAAATACACTTTTCTTTCACACCTTTAAAAATAAACCACTATTTATTTTGAAAACAAGTTACCCATTCCTTTATAAAATCCTACCGTGAATTTATACTTGTAAATATCCAATGATATATTGTTTCTCTTTATAAACCCAGTTTATAAATTCTATAAATTCTATAGTCTCATGACTCTCATCCTCCTTTTGAAACATAGTTTCAAACAGTTAATCAGTTTTCAAATCGATTTCCAAAACTAATTCCATTTTTAAAATAAATTCTTTACTTATCTAAATTTATTTTAAAATCCATTAATTCCATATTTACTTCTATATTTATGATTTAGAATCTTATTTAAATTCTGAAATATTAATTTCATACTTAATTTTTTTTAAATTCTCCCTTTACTTCTCCCAAACCATTTAAAATTCGAATTTTAAATAAATTCTTCAAATTCTAAAAAATACTAGTTAAGTTCTCAAAATGCATTTATTTCCATTTATTAAAAAAAAAATTCCCATACTTGGAATTTATTCAATAGGATTTCAAAAATCAATCTTTATCCGTTCCAAATTCCTTCTTTTAATTTATCCAATTCTCTAAAATTATTTTACTAAAAATTCTCTACTTTAATTTCCTTCCAAAAATCCAATTTTTATATTTCTGGTATCTTAAAATACCAAAATATATTCGGCCAAACCATAGCCTTCAATAATTTCAATTACCAATATAATCAATCACAGATCATAAACAAATTATATCATAGAAAATGAAATAAAATCAACATTTGAGGAATCCAGTTAGATCCCTCCAACCTGTTTTCCTACATCCACAGATGTTAGCACAATGTAACAATACTAATTCCACTTCGAGGTGGAATATAACGGTATATGGGGTCATCCGCTATTATGCGGGGTGCATAGGGTCTCATCCACTATATAATGCAGGAAATCAATCACTCCAATATATATATATATATATATATATATATATATATATATAACATAACATCCAACTGATAACCATTATCAATTCAAGTAACCAATCCAGTAATTTAAATATTTAAATTAAACTAGTTTATCCGATTGAGTGAGAAGATCTCACCTTTGCTTTTGTTTTGCAATCCATTTCCAAACCGTCTTGTTTCTTCATGATTTTAAACCTTGTATAGACATTAGATGATTTAATTAATATTCGAACCAACTAAAAAATTAAATTTCCATCTGATAAATTTAATTAACCAATGATTCTATTTTAAACTTAAAGTTTTAGTTTGAACTAATTTCTCTTTAATAAATTATTTTTAGTAACTAAATTAATTGAACAAGTTAGTTAACGGGTTAATCACATAATTCTTTATTTTAAATATAAACTGGTAAGTTTAAAATATGTATATTTATTTCCTTTCGGAACTACATATATATATATACATATATCTTAATTACCCAAATAAATATATTAATTAACAATAAAGTTAACCGTTTCCATATATTATAAAATTACCTTACTGTAAATCAAAAATCCTATCTATATATAATTCTGTTTGTATACCTGTTTATTACATTTAAATCAAAACAGAAATTTTAAAACTTATTGTAAAATCAATATTGTTATATATTCTCTGACCTAATATACATACACTTCTATATATATATATATATATATATATATATATATATATAAATTCTAAATTTAATAAAATTATCTTAATACCTTACAGCCTTACTAACATACGATCATCATTAGAAATAGATGAAGGCGTTGGAAACTAACATTGTGCAAGCTACCTTGTCACCACCCATCAACCATTGATGCCATCTAGTTGCCTCCATCCCTCTATCATGCAGCCACCAATTCCGGCCTCGTAAGTTACGAATCGCGAGCTACAAAAATTTCTCTCATCACAGTGATGCATTCCGTCTCTAGATCGCGCCAAACGACGAGCCGCGCTCAGCCTCGATTTGGTGAAACACAAACCCCTCTAAGGACGAGGTTAAGTTAGGGTTGCTTGAGTTTGATATCGCGAAAGCTCAGTCACTCTTGATTCGAACGTGTTCCGTTCGATCATATCATTATTTTTTGGGCAATTGATTTTTGAAAAAGAGGGTAGAAGAGGGAGGTTTTAATTTAGGTTAATTGAAGGGGGTTACTTGCGATTAAGAAGAAAAGCAAGCCATTTTTTTTTGAATTCGATTCTTTTTTTTTCTCTCTCTCATTTTCTTAATGAAGACAGGCTTATATTTTTATTTTTATTTTTAACCGACGAAGAGAAAACACTTGTACGCGATTCAAAACGGCAGGAGAATACGTATTTATCAGATGAACACGTGTAGTAAGGGAGGGTGCGTGATAAATCGTAAAAACATTATTCAGACTACAAAATATATATCAAATTTTAAATTCAAATTTTAAATCGTCTCGATAAATGCAATTCAAAATTTTGACCACCAATCGTAGCGTGCCGGCAGGCGTTTATAATGTTAAACCCCTATTCCGAACGCGATGGAAACGGTTTCGGGGCCTGATTTGATCGTATGGAGAAGATAGCTTTCTGGACCAGTTATTTTATTGAATTTTCGATATAAAATTTCAGCGCGTTTATTTACCGTATGATCACACGATAACTCCAAATACGATAAAAATTGAAATCCAATAATAGTATACTATTACGGATCCAATGGAACCGGTTTTGCCGAAATCCGAGACTGTGCCTCAGAAGGCTATTTTTAAACATCAATTTAAACGATAAATTTTCAAAACCGAACAAATCACCTTAAAATTCAATTTTAACACTCCTATTATCTTCAGTATCATCACTATAAATTTATAAGCCCTTTTGAAATATTTTTAAGGTCAAAATGGAAGATTCAGTATTTTACCTAATTTCAAATTATTAAATTCTATAATTTAACTACCAAACAAATGGTTATATTTGAAATTCACATTAAAACTAACTTTTAGATATTTAAACTCAATTTAAATATCGCAATTTCAAATGTCCAAAATTTCCGAGTCGCCACAAAACTATTATTTCATTTCAATAAAATCGGACCATTGCAATTTAATTTCTTAAAACAATTCCTTTCAAGCCAATTCGCATCTCAATACAAACTTGATTTTTCTAAAATACTTCGATTTATATAAATCAAACTTTATTTCAAAATATCATTTAATTCCATTCAAAAAAATAAGGATTTTAAAATCATTTAATTTAACCAATCTGGTGTCCGTATATAATTCTCTTCCTAGGGTCAAGTGATACAGATATTTATCATTTCAACCTGCAATTTAAAATTTTACTGTTATATATCATTTCAAACCGCAATCTCGAATGAAATAAAAATCCATAACAAACTTGCAGTTTAAAACAATATAAAATACAACATCCATTTATTCAATATCAATAGTAAAACATCCATCACAATCATCATCCAAGTCAACCAATAAATATTAGTATAGGACAGATAATCAATAGCAAGTATTTAACTGGCAATATATATTCAATAATAAATTAAATAACGATTTAATGTAATAAATTCAAATTAACTGAGATGATGATTCAATATATAACAATCAGTCATAAATCAATTTCTAATCACATCATAAATTTTATTTAACAAACATAAGAAATTTTAGAAGTTGTGAGTGGGTTAAAACACTCACCTTTGAATTTAAATCGAATTTAAATCCAATTTAAACCTGAAATTCAAACTGTCTCAGAATTCATCCAAACAAGCGTCAAAATGTCCAAAATTTCGATACGATCCCAGCGGATCAAATCGCACGTGAATTGGACCTCATATGTGAATGTTGAAATAAAACAAATAAAATAAAATAAAAGGATGCTCCACTCACCTTCTAACACGTCACCCTCTCCCCCTCGTACGCAACAGCGAAGAGCCCTACTGGAATCCAGTGTTTTGAAACCCACGCCGCAACCGACGTTCAGGTTCCACTGCATGGTCGCCGCGCCCATGCTTCGCCACCACGCCGGCGTCCCCCAAGCGATTGGCCACCTGCGGCGACGAACGGCGCTCAAAAGAACACGGATGCCGCCAAAAATTGTAAACCTAATCGAATTAAATCAGCCACCCTATGCTCATCTAAGCCAAGCGACTACCACTGATCTACTCCATAGAGCGAGTTCCACAAAACACCTCAATTGATTTCAGAATCCATCATAGTCGATCAACTTCCAATTTGAACAACCGAGAAGAAATCATCAGTTTCTGGTCACACAGAAATCCAAATCGTAAAACAATCAGCAGAATTGACTTGCGCTCGTCAAGTGCTTTAAATCAATATATAATTCGATATATATTGAGGAGTTTGAATTTTTGATTTGAAATTTGATTTGAAATTTAACTGGAAATCGTTTGTCTTCCATTGGAATGAGGAGTTGAGAAGAAATGTATGTACAGACAAATGAGAATAAGGACTGGCTAGGGTTTATAACGACATATATATAGGCAAAACAAAATAGAAAAAATGTGCTAGTTGGTTTGGAAAATTGAACGATAAATGGCCTGTAAAGCCCGTTCTGTCTCCGGAACGAAAATGGGTCAACCCACATTTCAAATTTGATGTTTTCAAATAATTTAAACTCAGTGGAATAGGTTTCAAGTCCTAATTCCATCGTAGGAAGAAGTTATGCTAAATTCAGCTTATTTCAAATTGATTTCAATTGATTTCAATTTTATTGTTTCCAGGCATTTCAAGTTCGTATGATCAAACGACAAGTCCAATCGCTACAATACTTGAAATCCTAAAATAATTCACCGTTACGGATCAGATGATACTGGTTTCGTCGAAATCCGAGTCAGTGGCCAAAATGGCTATATCTCAGCTAATTAAAAATTAAATCAAATTTTCGATTTCAATTCCATAATTAACAAATTTTATCATTTTTTATTTCTTAAATAATTACAATACTTTAAACAATTTGGATGTCAATTTAAAATTAATTAATTTACCAATTACAGTATTAAATTTCAATTTTCAGTAAATTCATAAATAAAACTAAGAATTCCAAAATTCCATTTATTTGATTTTCAATCCTATTTCGAATCAATTATCATATTATGGATATAATTTTCGTTGTTATATATCTTAATGCATTAATAATTTCAAATTTCATCATAATTTCCACTAACGTAGTTTTAAATTGCATTTACTTACAATAAATCCATTGATTATAGATTGCATTCCAATTAAGCATAAATAATACAAATAAATTGAGATGCTTCCGTTCCACTCTTTTTTATTAAGTCCACTGTTACCCTATATACCTATTTAAGTTTTTTTTTACCTTATATTTACTTAATATACTCCAGTTCCATATTTACTTTGTATTAACTGCCCTATTTCCATTTTATTGTATTTTTAACGAATATACATTTAATTATAATTAAGGATTCTCAATGAATTCATTTAACTTGGTTTCATTCTTTTTATTACATCAGTTATTACATTATGAATAAATTTACATTTTTATTTATTTTACATTCACACTTCCAGTTATCGTATTAATTCTCACTAATATAGCATTAAAGTGCATTTAATTCTAATTAGTTTCCTATTTAAATTAAGCAGCCTAAATAAATAGGAACCTCGCAGTAATTGTTATCATTAACTTTATTTTGCACTCAAGTTTATTATTACCCACTAATTATCATAATTGCTTACATAGTATTGAATTCACTCAATTTCCATAAATTTCGTACTATTTCATTTATTAATTTAATGTCTGCATTTGTTTTCTTACATCAATTTATAACTAAGTATAACAATTTACATTATTTCAATTAATCGTAATCACATTCAAATAATTAATTATTAGCTTGAATTATCATTGTTACATTTCATTTTAGCATTCACTTTATTATTAAATTACAAAGTTTTCATTTCTTTCCAAATTAAATTAACAAAAATCTTACTAAATTAACAGATTTAATTATCGAAATTTACGGGTCATTACAGTGGTGCTAAGATGATTTTGCATAACTCTCTCATTTTAAAAAGAAAAGAGAGAAAAAGAGTTCTTATAAAAAAATAAGAAACACCTAGAGTCATGTGTTCACACATAAGTGTGTAACTCGTCGTGCTTTATACCCTTCTCACGTAAGGTCGAAAGGCAGTGCTCGATCGGTATATCCAGCCTCAATTATTTGAGTTAGGTGTATGTAAATAAAATTTAAATAATAATAATAATCACCTAGAGTCATGTGTTCATATGAAAATGTGTACACTCGCTACGATCTACCCATGTAAGCTCGAAAGGCAATGCATGGTCGATATATCCGGCCTCAGTTTATCTGACTTACGTATGTAAATAATAATAATGTTAATATTTATCAAAATAGAGAGAGCAAGTAATTGAAATCCAAGCATTATCATCACTTAATATGACTTTTTATTCAAAAGAAATAAAAATGCCGCTTTGCAAAACTTTGATAATCAACTAAGGATTCATTCCATAGTTGCACCATGTTATCAACCGAATAAGCTAGCCAAACTAAAGTCTAATTACGATGATAACTTAATTTTTGTTGGAAATTTTGATGAGTAAAAGGACTAAAATTTCTTGATGTTGACCAAAACTTATATTTAACTTACTCGTGTCAATTTAAAAGTAAATTCTTTTATAAATATTTTTGAAAACTTAGCACCACTTGTCAATTTAAATGCTGCATTATAATTTCATATCACATTTCGATTTTATGGATAGAATTCGCCGGAAACCCTCATAAGATAACACTCGTCCTACTAGGGACACCTAGAGGTTTAACAGCATATTGCATACGCTCATTGTAATCATGTTTCCTACTAAAACAGATTTACCTTACTTTAGTTTATTCGAGGACAGATAAAAAGAAGTGTGGTGGTATTGATATGCACATAAAAGTTTATATTTTTACTTCCATATTAAATATTTTTTTAATTAAATAAATGAGCATATTAAGGTATTTTACACGTTTAAACCAAAATGAATTTTTTTCAAATCATCGAGTATTCATCTTCATTTGGGGTAAAATGGAAATTTTATTTATGATTTAATCTAAAAAATTATTTGCACATTTTTATGTTTATTTATAGGAAATGGAGTGCAAATAAGAAGAGGTTTCTTGGATGAATGCATGCACATATGTTGAAAGCAAATGGAGAACGGAAATAAAAGAATTCATGCAATATGGAGGAGCCCACATACTCACTAACATATGGTCCATAATTAAAAGCACATGCCCATGTTAATGGAGTTTTAAAGGCATGTTAGTGGGGACTAATTATTTTCTTAATGATTACTTGGAGGTTACACTTTCTCAAGGGTATTTTAGATAGTCCCTTAAAATATGAATTAGGGTTTCAAGCATGTATAAATTCCCCTTATGTTTCATGTAATCATCATCTTTTTTATGCAATATTGTAGTCATAAATCAAAGATAAATAAAAATCTCTTAATGGCTTCTTAGCCTTTTTCTTTATTGTCATGCAATTCTTATTTTATACTTTCTTTTCATGCTATTTTTATTTCATGCTCTCCTACTTAGTTTATGCTTCTTCTTATTTCATGTTAATAGCATAGATTTCATTCTTGTAAATTAGTTTATTACTATTTCATGCAAGTAATCGGCTCTCTTTTATTTTAATTAGCTCTCATTTTTCTTTTTTATTGTTTAAATCATTTTATGTTAACATATTTTCAAATATGAGTAGCTAAACCTTTTCAATTTTATGTTGGCATCTCAAATAGGATATGCTTATTCCATTATAAACATAAACTATATAATCATTTTCCTAAGTGATTTTCATAATGAAAGTCAAACTAGAATCAAAATTTGATGATCCATGTTACTAATTCATAGTAACCAGATTATGTTTAAAATAGACTTTATTTTTAATTTCATATCATTTTCATAAGAGTTGATAAGTGGGTTCAAATGGTGTGTTAGAGTTTGATGTTTTAAGTTGTGCTAATTAATAGCATAAATAAACCATACTTATAATAAACATATCAATCATTTCTACTTAATATTTTGATGAGAGATTATAAATGAATTTTATGTTGACTTATATGAATGATTGGAAGTGGGTTTTCCACTAAATTGCTCATTAATATCTAAGTTCTATTCACTTTTTCTCTAGCTTAATGTCTACAATTTTCTAGTTTAAAACAATTTTAAAGAATTTAGGCTAATTTGATTGAGTATTATTAGAATTTAATTCTTTCCCTACGGATTGACTCGTACTCGCATACTACTAGGATTATACGTCGTGTTCTTGCGATTTTATAACGATTATATTTTTCAATGATTTTCTAATCAATAGAAAATTCATCGTCTAACAAATCCCTTGGTTCGGCGTTGAAGTGACCAGACATCATTTATTATCGGGTAGTGGGATGAAGGACTGAACAACAATCGCCTTTGGTGATTCCATAGGATACTGGGCAGACCTTTCTCCTCGGTGGGGCTAAGCCCGAGCACCGAACAAGGAAGGGTGCTTGGCGTTGTATCGTGGCATATCGGGGTAGATTTATGTCAAGGCATGGTTGCTTCGGGTCAAAAAGCGGATGGCCTTGGATTCCATGCAGCAACAAATGAAGCGATTGCATGACACTTTGACATGATGACTTTAGGACCTTGGTATAATGGCTCTATGAGTAACGATGGTGTCTAAAGGCATTTTGAAGATGATGACTTAATGAAGAGAGTCATGGCAGCGATCAGAGATCCACAAGGGCAAGCTAACAATAGAGGCTTGCGAGTGGGATTTGCGATTGTGTCATACTGTGGAGATAGCCATGATGGAATATCGATTGAGTTCCATAACAAAGACATGTGAAAAAAGATCATTGATAACTCAAAGAATTCTAGTGTGCCCGTAAAGTAGGGGTATGTGGGGACGCCCACTTTGATTTGTGAGTATGTCTGGATCTTGCGATAGTTGATTTCACTGGACTTTGCAATTATAGGCCTGGTTCCTAGCCTTCCAGAGTGATATGGATTTGAGAACTAATGAAGCCACGACTATGATTAGGTCCTTGGTTTGTAATTGTGTCATATATGTTATCATATATCCAACGCACATGAGTGATAGTAAAGATTGTTTGATGGATACTATGGTTGTCATGGTTGTTATCACTCTACGGTGTTAAATGATATAGGTATTTTTTATTGTATACCTTGACACTGGGCATTGTAGTTCGATTGTAGTACACTTATATGGTTTTGATAGTAGATTAGCATATATCAACTATTATGTGCTAACTCTTTGGTGTAGGGATATGTCAGATATGGTTTTGCGTACCCTATGCCCATATTTACTATACGAGCATTATAGTATCTTTGAGATGATGTATCATCCAAGCCAGACTTTCGTTAATACCTCAGTTATTGATTTCGATAATAGCAACCTTATGAATTCAAGATATGAAGATCTCACGGCTATATGGTATAGTACATAGTCATAGAATATTATTAAAGTCCCTAGTAGCAATCTTTGATCTCTATTTCCCATTTTCTTATCCTTTATTTTTAAAACAAAATATTTTTAAAATATATTTAAAAATATTTTATAATAGCTTTTCAAAGTTAAAAATATTTATAAACTATGCTTAAATTATTTTACAAAGCGTAATATTTTCAAAATATTTAAAAACCAAAAGAGTTTTCAAAAGGATATGTCGACATATACCCTATGAGTTTGTCGACATACATGTCGCAAATTTGAAATTTAAATTTTGAAATGATGTGTCTATTCATCATAACTTTTCATGAATGGACATTTCTATTTATTCTCTATAAATAGGGGGTTTCAAATGAATTTTTTAACAATTAATTTCATGTTTCTCCTCTCCTCTCACTCTACCAAAATTTCTAGTGAAAAATTAATTCAAATCTCTTCAAATTCATACAGAATCAATTCAATCATAATTACATTTATTGTCTACTATTTACTATCTGATTTCAATCATCTCTCTCTCTTTTAGTTCAAGATCAATGCGCTACTCAACAGGCTATAGGCTCCATTGTAACCAAAGATCAAGAAATTGTCATTGGAAAAACTATCAAACTCTAGTTATACTTGCATGGGTGTGATTATAGTCCATTCAAATCAATGTGGTGTGTATGGTAGCCTAAAAATCCAAGTGGGTATGCTTATAGCCCATCCAAATTAAGTGGGTATACCCTGAGCCCAAAAAATTAGGAGGGTCTGTCAAATCGAGATTGTAATTGGGTTTTCTATTTGCCTATTAAAAGATTGGCATTTGAAAAGAATTATGCACAAGCAATTGTGTATGAAAAAATCTGAACCAGTATAAAATCTCTTGTGTCATCTCTCTAACTCTCCACTTTACTTTGTTGCATTTACTTTATCTATGTTTGCATTTGTAATTAATTGCTGATACAATTCTTTGTTGAAAATCTATTATTTAACATTTAACTTGAAAGAAATTTAAAAAGGTTTACAAAAGTTAGAAAACACTATTCACTTCCCTCTAGTATTTATTTAGCCTTAAGATCCATAATTCTGCAACCCACACTTGGTATTAGAGCACTAGGTTTTCAAAAACTCGTAATTTGATTTTTGAAAAGGTTAAATGGCTAACAACACTGTTAGTTCATTTGTTAACACTTTTGTCAAAAGACAATCTACTTCTAGACCCCCACTTTTTAATGCCATTAATTGCGCTTAATGTCATGTAAGATGAAGATTTATTTACAGTCAAATGGTCTAGATATATGGAATATTACACAAAATAAGCACATTGAACCTCAGAATAATTTTTCAACTTAGACTGCTGACCAAATGGCACTTGCACAAAATAATTCTAAAGACAATATTATTTAATTTTGTTCACTAGATAAAAATGAATTTAATAGAGTCTCCATTTGAATGTTTGCATATGAAATTTGGAGAATGTAACGACCCGTAATTTTCGACAATTAAAAATTTGTTAATTAAATAAGATTTTTGGTAATTTAATATTGAAGAAATAAAAATTTGTAATTTAATAATTAATTGAATACTAAAATGAAATGTAAAAATGTTAATTAATGCTAATTATTAACAATTTGAATGAAATTCCAATAAATGAAATAAAATGTAATATTTGGTTGGAATGTATGAGAAACAAATGTAAATATGGAATTAATTAATAATAAATAGTAATTGAATAAAATCAATATTATATAAGTAATTATAATAGTTGATTGTAAATAATAAATCCTTACAAGTGTGATAAAAAGTCAAAAGGGAAACAATTATTTTGTGTAACCTATTTATTTAACTTGTTAAAATTAAATTGGAAGTCAATTGCAATTAATTCCCCTAATTAGTGTATTTAATGTAAACTAAATTGATTAGGGTAGAATATAAATTCAATACAATGTACCCAATGGAAATTTTATCATAGTATGACCTTTGATTCGAATAAAAAGGGATGGAAATGGGTTATTCAAATTTATTGGAATTTAAAATTTCAATAAGTGAATTTATTACAATTAATGTAAATAACGGTTACGTTAATGAAAGTAAGGTGAAATGGGAAAAATATTGATATAATGAAATATATAACGATGTTAACTATGTATATAAGGAAATAATCGATTTAATAAAAAGATTGGAATCAAGATAAATAAAACAATTGGGATCTTAAATTTTAATTAATGTATAAATTTGACAAAAATCCAATATAATTGAAATATAATAGTTAACACGAACAAAAGATGACATGGTAGTATATTAATGAAATAAGATATCAACCAATGTTAATTATGTTATAAGTAATAATTGATTGAATATAAAGATTGAAATTCAAAATAAAATCAATTTATTGGAATTAATTTATAATTAATTGAATTTAATTACAGTTGTACTTGAACACTGTAATTTGGCAGAATACTTGACACTGAAGCATATATAGACTTGTTTTAAATTATCCAAATTGTCTATGAAATCAAAAATGATAAAAACTGCCTAGTTAATTAATTTGAATTAAAAAGTGTTTTATTAATTTAATATTTATTTATTTAATCAACTTGAAATATAGACATTTTGGCACTGATTCGGATTTCGAAGAAATTAGTTTCATCGGATCCGTAACAATGAATTATTGTAAGATTTCAAGTTTCATAACGATTGGACTTGTTTGATCGTACGGGCTCGAAATGCCTAGGTATCAATTTAATTGAATTTAATTAAAATCAATTTGAATTAAGCAGAATTTAGTATAACTTCTTCATACGATGGAATTAGGACTTGAAACCTATTCCATTGAGTTCAAAAATATCGAAAACATCTATTTTGATATATGGGGTGACCGTTTTCGTTCCCGAGGCAGAACGGGCTTTCGGTTCGTTTATCGCCCCAATCCAAATCAATCTGGTCCATTCATTCTATTTTCTGATCTGCTTATAAATACCTCGTTATAAACCGTAGTTATTTCTTATTTCTTATTACAATACGTATAGAAGTTTCTGTTGCTCCTCTTTCTCAATTACTGAAAACGCTAAATTTTCCAATTCAATTTCAATTTGAAATTCAATTTCAAAATCAAATCTCCTCAAACTATATCGTATTAGTATCGATTTGAAGCTCTTGACGAGCGCTAATCAAATCTGCAATTCGTTTTTCAATCTGGGTTTCTATGTAGCCGGAAATCGATGATTGATTCTCGGCCGTTCGTTAGGCTACGATCGACTTTGCCCGATCGTCGATTGGAGGGTATGGATGGTGGGGATTGACGAATGGAGTTCATCAGTGCTGGTGGTTTGGGATGTTCACGGTCAGATCAAGGCAATTAATTCAATTAGGTTTATAAATCATTGGCGGCGGCTGCTTTAGGGAGCATCGTTCACGCGCATCTGGTGGCCAGCGGTGGCTCGTAGGGTCTCGGCGTCGTGGGGGAAGGCGGTGGCGGCCATGGGCTGGTCGTCACGGCAGACCTGCATGGCCGAAGGCGAATCAATAGGCGGCGACTCGTGTAGCAGTGGGATGGGGTTTCTCTCGATGAATGGTGATGAGATAGGTGACTTGTTAATTGATTTCATTTTTTATTTATTTAATTATAAATAGTATAACTTCAAAACCTAATAACTTTTGCATGCGATGTCCAATTCATGCACAGTTTTTTAAATTAGGATCGTATCAAAATTCCGGACATTTTGACATTTGTTTGGACAAATTCGGAGACTGTTTGATTTTTGGGCTTAAATTGGATTTAAATTCAATTTAAATTCAAAGGTGAGTGTTTCAATCCACTCACAACTTCTAAAATATCTTATGTTTGTTGAATTAAATTTAGGATGTGATAGAAATTTATTTATGTGTGTTTAGTATATATTTAAATTATCATCGCAGTTAAGTTAAATACATGTTATTGATTATCAGTTCTATATTAATATTTATTGATTGATTTGGATGATGGATGTTTGATTGTTGATAACGGATGAATGGATGTTTTCTTTTATATTGTTATAATACTTCAAGTTCACTATGAGTTGAAATGATACATACCCGAGCGATCTAATAGATTAGGGGAAAATCATTATAGGTTGAAATGATAGACCCGAGCGGTTTTCATTGATTTTAAAATTTTAATTTATGATACTGGTTGTTGATATATATATCCATATGAATGCTTGAATTTGGATTATGGATTTGAATTAAATTATATAAAGATTTAAGTTAAATTTCGAATTTGTTTTAGTCAGATGATTGAGATTGATATTTTGAATTATTCGAAACCCTTTAAATAATTATATTTACGTTTTACATTTGATAGGAGATGGAAATCCCGTAACATCTTTGGAACCATTGCACTCACATTTTATTTTAGATTGATTTGACTTACATAAGATCTTTTAGTTCTGACTCGATTGTTTTGTCTTTCAATTATGCTCGGGTCAGTCTGAGCTTTTTAGTGTATTGAAGACTATTATCTAGAGGACAAAGATAAAGATTCAATGTATTGTTGCTTTTTATTATTCCGCTGTACTCAGTGTTCCGCTGCAATATTTGTTTACTTATGATGTAGGTATAACTCTGATTTGAATTTGCAAAAGTGTAAATAAATGTTATTTGTAAAACAGCTTCATGAACTGTTATTTGATTATTATATTTTGTCATTCCGCTGTGAGATTCTGTGTTGTGTTTCTCTTTCTCTGTTCTTTTCTTATTCACCCCAATAATAATCTACTTTTTTGTATGGTTTGGGTCTGACATGTGTGGTTTATCGTTGATTTAAACCATCCAAAAAGGTGGGTCGTTAAAATTGGTATAAGAGCTTAGGTTTAGACATACCTTAGCCTATTGGGGTTAACTCATTAGAGATAGGGTAGTAATACCCTAGAATGAGTTGTCAGAGTGTATATATGAGAGCGCGTATTTGTTAGTGTTACAAAAAATGTTTTGTATAAGTTTTGAAATGAAATTATTTTTCCTAATATTATATGATGTATATAAACGAATAAATTTTGTAACCAATACAATTATTTGTAATGTGTTTGATTTATGAAATTGTAATATTTAGTTATTACCATTTATTGTTAATTAGTTGAGTTTTTGTCATTTTATAAACATTGGCTAATTATTGTTGATTGAATTAATAGACGAAACACTAGTTTAATAATGGTATATTAAAGAAAATAAAATGAATAATTTGGATATTTATTTATGGAATTGAAATGTTTTGTTGTGAAACTTATTGTTTGTTGATTGGTAGTTTAAACTATTGAAATAAAATGGAATATTTAGATATTTTGATAGTCAAAACTTCTGAATTAATGTATGAATTGAAACTTAATAATTTTGTTGAATTATGCAGTTGAATTTGATAAATTTAATTTGAAAGCAAGAGAAACAAGGTTAATTTGTTATAGTTGAGTAGAATTATTGTATACATTATTGGCATGTAATTTAATAATATTTAAAAATTGAAATTGTGAACTTAGTTAACATTTATGAAATGTGTCATAAATAAATTGAAAGGTAAAGGTGAACTAAAAATGAAATGAATATAAATAGAGTCATGCCTTGTAAAATTCTTAATGAAATAAATGGAAGTTGCAATAAATAGTTACAATTGAAGTTGTGATAACTTTAAGCCCGAACAATGTTTATAAAATAATTTAAGCTTTTATAAATTGGTTATGAACATAAGAGAATTCCTTATGAAATGGGAAATATTACATGAGAAATGAATGCAGTTTAAATTGAAGAGAAATATACGCAATACTATGAGAATGAATATACTAATATTTTACATTAAATGGAGAAATTTTGTGAAACAAATATTAAAGTATGAAGTGATATTTGTGTTAATCAATGAGATTAAATGTAATTGGGATGAATCAAATTGGAATAAATACCTAAGTTGTGCGTACATTATTTTATTCGCATAATTAATTTGATCCGGATTTGAGTACATAAGTTCGAGGTGAATTACACCATTTCGCTTTAGAATTTTTCATTCGATTCTTGATGGTGAATATTTGATATGGATTTTGGTTTGATTCTAGAATTCTCTATCATAGTATATGGCTACACAAGGGGAATGATGGTTTCTAGTCAAGAAACCAGATCAAAGTCTGCATTTGGGAAGTTGAATGGACAATACTAGTTCGAAAGCGAACTTGTGTGATCGAGCGAGCGATCGAATGTGATTTTACGAAATGATGACATATGTACATCTTATGTTCTAATATTATTGATATGCTTTGGCGCTGAAATTGGAATTTGTTGGGTCGGATATCATTGTAATTTAAATTGGAATTTTTCTTATATGCAAAACTACTATTAATTTAAAACCATTTTTCAAAAACTATTTTCTTTTATTTTTCTTATACAAACTATTTTCTTCTATTTTTCTTATACAAATTATTTATTCTATTTTATTTACAAAACTATTTTACAAACTATTTTATTTACAAAACTATTTTACAAACTATTTTATTTACAAACTATTTTACAAAACTATTTTACATTTATTTTATTTACAAATTATTTTACAAAACTATTTTATGTACAAAACTATTTCACAAAACGATTTACATACGAAACTATTCAAAATTCAAAACCTTTTATAAAGCAAAGATATTGAATCTCGTATGGCTTTCCATACATCGAAATTGATTTTGAAAGTTTTTGATTCTTGTATAAGATGGACTTTGTATAAGTACAAGTGATTTTGAAACGGTTGATTTTGGAAGGTATTCGATTTGAAGAGATAAATCTTATATATAACGTAATTTATATAAGAATGATTTGATATATTTGAGATCGTTGATTTTGGATAGTGCTTTATTTGAATATGAAGTCTTATATATAATGGAATTTATATAAGTGCGATATTTGAAGCTATGATTTTGAAAGGGTACTATATATGGTATGTTATATTTTGAAGTAAGAGGTTTGGGGAAGTACCTCCATGAAGAAGTATAGTATGATATGCTTCGACCCAGATGGACTTGGGGAATCCAGGAATGGATTCGACCGATAAACACTAATAGACTTGGATGAATTCAAAAATGGATTCGAACTGATATGGTTATCCGAACTTAAACTCATTAGTTCCTTGATTTTTTTCCAGCGTAGATGGTCCTTTAGTTTATCCAATGGAGGCGCATTCGATCCTGGGATCTGTTGTTTATGGATCTTCCGGGAAGGAAGTGCATCCATTGCGTAAATCATTGAATCAGCAGCGTACCACTGCAGCAGGGGTTGATGGTCGCTTGTTTACGAACTGGCTACGATATTTATCTGGAATCCGAAAGGTAGAAGGATCTTTTGGAAATTTTTGTGTCCTTTGCATAAATACTGGATCAACAGCGGGCCACTGCTATCGTATTATCATCATTTGACATTGTATTTGAGCGGTACTTCTCATACCTATTTTTAAGTATTCTCGTTGGGTGTTGATACAGGTCTACTAAGTACTTGGAGAATTCTAGCCTTGCGCCTGGTCAATACATGGCCAGAGTCTGCAAGAACGAGGATAAACCTGTTAAGAAATCGAGTTATTAAAGTATTTTGATAAAGTATTATATAAAGGATATTTTGATCATTTTTGTCAATTCAAAATACGTTAAAATGTTTAAAATATTGTTTATTCATGTACAACAGGGTTTAATAGTTAATTATTAGTGTTGTAAATATTTAAGAAGTTATTTATTAAATAAAACATATTTAAAGTAAATAATTATTAATTTATTAATAATGTTCAAAAAGTATCTTGAGATAAAACTAATAAATTTACAAATAATGGATTTAAGGTTTTCAATAGCTTCTTTGTAAATATAAGTAATGATGTAAATAATTATTTTCAAATAGTTTACATATATTTATAAAGATGTTATTTAAATATTTAAATGGTATTTGTACATGAAGCAAGGAATTTTACAAATGAATTTTTTCGAAAAGTATTAAATTATTAAAGATGATTGATTTGCAAATGATGCTTTCAAATGAATATTTCAAGTAAAATTTATTTAAGTTTCTTTGAATGTATAATTTAAAGATATTACATAAATGGAAAATTTTGATTTGCGAAGTTTTTTATAGTAATATACTTAACAAATAAATTTGAATCTCTATTTTGAAGTAAAGTTTGGAATATTTACTTGATTTCAAAGTACTAATAGTAAATTTATTGGTTTATTTACCATTTGAATTAAACCATAATAAATTTTTTCCATGATTGAATATTCATTTTTAAATAAGTATTTAAAATTTATTATAATGATATAAAATTTTATACTTTGATTTAGAAATTTAATGTAAAATTTGAGTATACGATTAGTTTCAGTTTAGTAATCTTGAGTTTATACTTATTTTAAAAATAATGAGTCTAATAAATCTTCGGATTTAAGGAACTTTATTTTAAAAGCTTATTATAATGTTTTGATATAAATTTCTAACATTGTTTTAGACTTTTGAAAAATCTTTGCATAATGCTATGAGGAGTTTTAAATATATCTTATATTTTTACTAAGTGAATGAGATTAAATGTTTTAATTGAATTTTTAGATAAATTGAAATATTTCATTTCCCTTCAAGGGCGAATAACAAAAACTTAATTTTTTATTCAATAATAGAATAAAGTTATAAACTTAAGTAAGGCAGTAGAAGCTTAAGTAATTTTTTTATAATTCATTAATTACTTAAATCCTTAATGGAAATAAATTATGTAAGTGATGTTCTTTATATAAATAAACGAATGGAAAGGTAAATAATGAGATGGAAAAACCAGTAGAATAAACTAAAGTAAATTTAAAGTAGAGATTCCAATTATTGTAATGGGATAAATTTTAACTATTTAATAATTGGAACTTCTAAAGTTGAAAGTAAGAAATTATATGCTAAGTTATAAATAAAATATACAAGGAATTTGAATTTTGTAACTTGTAAACAAAAAGGATATGAAAGTAAGAAATGATAACTATCGAACATTTATTTACTCTAATAAAATTAGTTAAACTTGTGTAACTTTCAATTGCATTCTTAGAAATATATGTATAACTTACCAGAATATTGAAAGTTGTAATGTTAAATAAGGATATGTAATGGAATATTATACAAGATAAACTTAAATAATGAAAGTGTTCAATGAAATTTACTTTTATAAATAATAAATTTGATAAGAAAATAGTTATAAACCTGAGTTATAATTGTAGTCCTACTTAATAAAATAAAATAGAAAGTGAATATTTTAAGCAAAGAATTATGAACTTAAGTTAATGTTTGAAGCTATTGATAATTAAAGTAAATAATTAAATGAATACTATATTAAATTTAATGATTGTAACTTTAGAAATGGTTGATTACTTTGATACCTTATGAAGATTGTATGCCTGTTTGCAAAGATTGTTGTTATGTTGTATTGATTTATTTTGATTTTATGCGATTATGGTATGCTTTTGGTTGAAAGTAATTGTTGTTATGTTGATTGTTTTTTATTAATTCAAAACAATATAATCATTTCACTTCTATATAATTATTAAACTCTTTGCATTATATAAGTGGAATACAGGTTATGGAAGCAATTGCTACTGCTTTTGGTTTCATAAAATAAACATTATTTGCCTGACAAATAGGTACGTTCTCGGATTACGGTTTTCTAGCGATATTATATTGTTTTTCCCACTATTGGGATATATTATTTTGAAGATATATGATATATTTTGTTATTTAGATATTATGATGTCTCCCGGGCCTCTCCGTACAATGGAAACTCTGCCGAATTTTTTTGTGAATTTTGGACTTAGAAATTTTTGTGAAATGTTTTCCAAACTTTTGTTAATTTGAATATAAAAGGATTTAATTGTTTATAAATTAATATATTTTATTTAAATTATTTATTATGTAAATAAACTGATTACAAATTTAATATTTTGAATAAGATATATTGATTACTTTATTCTTTCTTTTCCCTTCTTTTTTCTTTTCGAAGACGAAAAGTTTTGAGTGGGGAAGAGTGTAACAACCCGTAATTTTCGATAATTAAAAATTTGTTAATTTAATAAGAATTTGGTAATTTAATATTCAAGAAATAAAATGTAACGGCCCAATATTTTCAACCATTCGCATCCACACATGTCGGACTTGAATTTGTTCAAAATACTGCGTTATAGAATAAATTTGGCAAAACTCAGAATATACAGTAAATAAATCACAGAATCACATACACAGATATCAGAATCTCGCAGCGGAAATTAAAAATTCAGTGGTTCATGAAGCCACTTAACAAAACAGAATTTACATAACTTATAATCTTCCATACAATTTTTAAACATAAATAGATATAGAGTCTTCAAAGTTCTTGAATTACAGAAGTATAGAAACTGAGACAAGCTTCCGGCAGCACGAATGATCTAATGAGTCCTAGCTCCGGAAAGAAAACTGAAACTGCAACTCAGGCTGACCCGAGCGTACAATAAAACAAAACACCCAAGTCAGGACATACATACTTATATAATGTAAGCTAAATCAAGTGTACTGTAATATATAGCAAGTAACTTAAAGGATGCTTGGGATCGCCCATCCTCTAAGGATCCGTTAAACTATTTACTATGTAGTATATGCGCTATTACAATAGTGTCTATTTATAAAATAAACATACTTATTTCTTAGCATTAAGGGGTTACCCATATAGCCCTTAACACGTAATAGTCCCAGTAGTCCATCCAATATCATAGCTCCTCCTGATCGGGAAGCAACTAGAGGATACCACACGGGCTACGGGAGAAAACCAAACTCGTACAAGGCTCGATATGGTAGGTGACACGGCACAACTAGGCAATGCCAGGGTAGATATACCAATTACGTTTCCGGACCGATGGTAACGCGAAGCCGCAGCAACCGCCCACCTCGAACAACACTCCCAAATCAAAGGGTGCACCCAAACAATCACATAAGCAATAGAATGGTATACGAAGAAGTGCGTTCGATCAGAGGAGCTACCTCATTAATCCGTCAATCGCTCCTGTTTTAGTCACCTTAAGCCAACTCACGGGAGTCGGGTCCACGTATATACCTTTCAAGAAACCGTCACCACCAACCTACTTCATTCTGGAATCTCCACCGCGTACACGGTTGGTCAAAGTGGTTTTCGGTATCGACAGAGAGTATGTCCATATCCGATCCCGGTCTCTTTGCCAACCAAACGTTATTATAACCCGTGGCCATTTAAAAGCAGTTTATACTTTAAAACCAGAATAATCATTTCCCTTTCAAACTATAAATATGATATCATTTTAAAACCCAAAACGATATGATATCGTTATATTCAAATTATAATTCTTTTCCAAAACTATACTGCTTAAAAATTTATAATATCTGGAAACCAAATATTTGACTTATATCTTCAAACATAATATTTTGGAAATTTTACTTTAAAACCATAACTCCCAAACATAATGGTTTGGACATTCAACGGTATATAGAATAAATGATTTAACTTTATGGTTACTTTGTAAAGAAGATAATTTACATAGCTTTACAAATATATTTCTTTATTTAAAGTTTTAAACCATAATTTAAATATCACTTCGTGTTCCCCAAAACCATTACAATTCCTATATATATATCCAATTGGAGTATTACTATTCAAAACTAAGGTTGGGTTTTATTCTTTCAACAAATCAATATTTTATTATTTAGTCTTGAATATTCCCATAAATCCCATAAATAAAATTCCAAATTTTAGCCATTAAATATTTTCAAAATTTACTTAATACTAGAATATTCATCTTATATTTATTAAGAAAAATCCAGTTATAAATATCATGTCTTAAGTTTTTCCAAAACTTAACCTAAAATAAAATTTATCAAATTCCATAAATTTTAAAACAATCAATTCTAGACTCTGTAGCACTTATGAAATGCTACCTAAAGTTACTAGCCCAATTTCAAAAGACAGCATTTAAATGCTGTAGTAGATTGTTTAACTTAATAAATAATTCCAAATATAACTTATTTATTTATATATATATTTCTTAACTGAAATCTTATTCTTTCAAAATCCAGATTTTCCAAAATAAGTTATATTCCATAATTTTATTCAAATATTTATTTATTTCTTTATTTATAACTTATCCAAAATCAAAATAAAATCTTTTGAAGATAAAAAATCAAATATTTAACTTCCAAAATAGTTATAAATATTTCAGAAAATATTATAAAGACCACGGGCCTGTATATAGTTTTCTAGCCTAGGTCAAGTGATACGGATGTATATCATTTCAACCCGTAATTTACAAACCCCGGGTTCTATCATTTCAAACCCGCAATCCCAAGTTATCAGTTAAACAGTTAACAGCAAAATTTGACAGTAATAATCATTTAGGCCTATCATTTCAGCTCATACAAACTAAATTTAACAGGGAACTGGCAGTGGTGATTTAAGCAGTAAATAGACAATAATATAATATAACTGCAGAAATAATACAACAGATAACAACTGATATGGTGTCAATTAAAAAGGGGTTCATCATTCTACATCATACTATAGACAGATAATAGTGAAATACAAATTTACACCACAAATTTACACATACACTTGTAATAATTTACTAAAATATAAATACGTATGTCTGGTGAGAAATACTCACCTGAGAATTTGCAGAAAATTTGAATTTCAAAATGACGATTCACCGGTAGAGACCGACAGAGGGTAACGATAAAATTTCTCGGATGTCGCCTAGATTCAAATCTAGAACAAAATAAAATATAGGATACGCGACTTTAGAAATTACGGTCAAAGGAAAGATAAAATAGAACGAGAATGGTTTGACTTGCTCGACCACTCCACCGTGTAATATGACCAAAGTGTACCCAAAATGTGAACCGGGCTAACACAAAAATCCAAAATAAAATTTCCTAAAGACGAACTAAGGTAAAATGGTGGGGTTTCCTATTATATGTCGGGACACATACACATGTACACGTGCACGAGTTTTCCTTTCTTTGCTCGCGCCAACATTTTAGTTCAGCCTAACTTACTTCAACTTAGATTTACACATAATTTTACATTCATCCCATTATTACTACAATTTCCATGCTTCGAAATTCAACATACAAAAACTCCCAAAATACAAGACTTCCCAGTTCAACTTCACCAGTCATACACCCAACTACCCGAGCCAAGAACAATGTCACTTCGAGTTTATCCCACCATTTCTTCGAGAAAATTTCCTATCTGCTTCGAGAAATATGCAAGGCCTTTCTATCACTACCCTCACTACTCCAGTTCATCTTACTCAAATCAGTTGTGCACAGGGGCAAAACATGTACACAGAAATGCTTAAAAATTTCCTCTCAGACCCACACTTAGATTTGCAACTCTACTGACACTTGTTTGTTCTTCACCCAAAATTTGTTGCCTAAATCATTAAATCCAGAACCCAAATGCAAGCTACTCCCTGACCCCTGTGTATGTCTTACTGACACACTGTGCACAGCATGCACAGTCCCAACCCT
Source organism: Allium cepa (assembly GCA_030765085.1). Lineage (NCBI taxonomy): Eukaryota > Viridiplantae > Streptophyta > Magnoliopsida > Asparagales > Amaryllidaceae > Allium > Allium cepa. The sequence goes on along the minus strand of CM060930.1, from coordinate 50,862,277 downwards.
CGCGTATAGGTAGACTACTCTATAAACTATTCTTTCAGCTACTTCTCGTCCATCAGGAAACAGCTACCCCCTCTTCAATCTTTCCCAGTCTTCTTCTTCTCTGAGTCTATGCATCATCCAGCTTTAGCTAATATAGTCTTGCTCACTGATGCTAATTCAACCCCCCCACTGATCTCTTGTATCACCCACTCCAGTCAGAGGGAAACTTGCACAACTCTATACTAAATGCAGACAAGTGACACAAGAACAAACTGGTATTGCACTTACACTTTTCTGCCGCCTACTATTCCTAGTCATTCAACTAAACACTTAGGCTAGATGGAGTTTACACACTAGACATGCTTTACTGACATGATATGGTCCTGATATCAAGAAGTTGAAACCTATTCTTAGTAAACTCACATCCACGCAAATTATATACCAAAGTACATGCAGACTACAACCCAATCTGTTATCCATGTTTATGCAAACCAATCTACTCAAACAGAATGCAACTGGAAAACAAATCTCTGCCTATACTCCACTACTAAAGTTACACTTCTTTAATCATTCCAGACAAACCTCTGCAGGCTTTACAACTTCTCTATAATATAACTTCAGCCCAGATCTTCCTATATCCTACTGTATCATCCAAAATGGTGGTGTACGCAACTAATTCATAAATGCAAAAGGAAAGGTGATCAAGCAAACACGTTCCCTCATGTCAGGATTGCCTTCCCATGAAGTTGGCGTAAGCGGTACATAGCCCAGGCTTGGCTTCACCCCGGCATGGGATGGTGATTCATGAGGGGAGGAGTGGTAGTGATGGGTTGAAGTGGCCGAGCATAAGGTTGAAGGGGCAAGGCATGTCAGTAGAGAAATAAGATAGAAAGAAGAAGAGAGAAAAAATGTTACCTGGTGAGCACTCACAAGAACAGATAGGGGATGAAGGTAGCGCAAATAGATGTAAGGGAAATAAATTTATAGGCAAAAGGCTTTTGAATTCTAGAGGAAAAATAACGTATCAGTTACAAAAGAAATAAAGCAAGAAGGGGCCGAGAGTTACAACCTATATAAAGTTTGAAAATATGAAAATATACGTGCGTGATTTATGGTTTGTTTAATAATGGGTTTAAAGTATTAGTTACACGTTATGAATATATTAGCTTGCGTGATTTAAGCACTGAGATGAATGTACAGTGTAAAATTTGTTTGATAATTTTTAAATGCCAGATCAATGTTTGTCTCAGTTTTAAGGCAAATGCTTGTACACGTGATATAAGCTTTTGGCAGTTCAAACTGGATTAATGCATTCGTTGATTCTTTAGACCTGAAAACTATTGATATCCAATTTGTTGTAAACAACAGTGTGATATTTGAAGGCTGATTGTTTCCAATTAAAACACGCATTGATTTTGGTTTTATGGCTTGCGTGATTATAGTCTGGTAACAGATGAAAAATAGAGGCAAGAGCACGTGTGCACGGTTTCAGGTTTTCAAATGCATGTGAAAGGAAAAATATCAGAGAGCCAAAACATTCCAACGTTACATAAAAAATACTTACTTTAATTTCATCATCTTGATTTTGGTTTTGTTATCAACATTTAAGAAGATAAATGTTTATGCTTAGGTTTGGAAAAACGTATATAACGTTATAAAACAATTGGTTCTTAACACGAAATAACGTTTGTTTTTAAAATCACTGACTGATAATTTATATCCAAAAATATTTAAAACTTGATTTTTACACTACGCTAAACAGACGCAGTCTAAAACATCAAAAATTTTCACAAAAATAACATTTTAAAAACACACGTTTTGTTACGTTGCTTATACCCTATAATTGACGCGTCTTTTGAACGCGAAATTTAACCGTTCAAACTTAGCTTAAATTTCTACAATTATTATTAAATTTTATTGACATACAAAATTTTATAAAATATATCTCCAATTTAAATAATTAAACTATATTGTTAAACACAATTTATATAAAATATATTTCAAAATTAAAATAATTAAAATAAAATAAATAGCTAAAACTAGGGCTGTTACACTCTCCCCCACTTAAGAACTTTTCGTCCTCGAAAAGGAACGAAAGAAAAGAAACAAAGGAAGATAAGCTAGATAAACAAGAACCTTTACCGAATAGTTCCGGATTTGAAGCACGAAGAAGATCCTGTAGAATTGGTTTTACCCTTTCAGTTTGACTGTCAGGCTATGGGTGCTCAGCGGTGCTCAGGCCCCGATGAGTAACAAAGATTTTCAAGATTATAGAAAGATTTCTAAACAGACTGGTAAAAGCAATAGTCTTCCCAATCCGTAGTAGATAGGGAAACCAAGGACACTCAAAGATAGTTTGAAAATAAGTTAATAAATTTGAAATCATAATACTTTGAAAGTCATTAAAATTTATAGATATTATCATTTGGAAAATCATACTACCAGAATCATAACACTTTAAAAATAATCTTCATTTATTCAATTATAGATTTTCCAAAACATTTTATTTTGAGAAACAGCAGCACTTATAATATGCTATAGTAGATATGATAGTATTCCTAATCAGTTTATTATTGTACTTAACTCTTAATTTAACAATTAACTTAACCCATTATTTGAAATACCTATTTTATAAGATATTCCTTTAATAAGTTATACTTGAAATTTTTATTTGAAAACCAAAATCTCAATTCTCAAATTTTGATTATGAGGTTATTTAAATAAATTCCTTAAATTCCTTTTTCTTATTTATCTCACTTAATCTTTTATAACTAAAATTTAAGTGTATAACATTTATTATAACTACTCAAATTTTTATAAAATCCTTTTATATTGTATATTATCCAATTACATTGCTAACTTTTGAAAATCAAGGTAAGTTACATTGAAATGAAATTGAGTATTATACAACTAAAACTTCCAAATTCAATTATGTCCCATTGGAGCTTTTTATTCAAAATTTTATTTTCCTTTTTATAAAAAAAAAAATTTCTTTTCTTAAGATAAAATTTAAGAATTGAATTTCTGATTCCCTTTGAACCATTTAGAGATAAATAAATATATATACATAATATGTCAAATCAAATTTAAATTATATATCTATATATATTAAGTCATTTTTAGAAATTCAAATCAATTAAAATCTCAAAGTAACCCTGTAGCCAGACTACAGAAATGGTCTTTTCACTTCGAAACTCGAAAATGAATGTCGATGATGCTGCAGTCATCACCGAAATTATTTTCCAGCGACAAAGAGAAAAGCACTAAATTTTTAAAAAAATTTTGGAAACAAATTTCTATACAAAAATACTTTTTACATCCTTTTAAAATTTAAACACAAGGTTCGAAATCATCAGAAATTGAATTCTCCAGTTTTTGTTTTAAATTCATTTCTGTTTCTAAATTGATTTATAACCATTTTTATATTCAATTATTTATTTAGACAAACACATGGTTTACAAAATCATTAATAAAATCAAAACTTTTATCTCTTGAAAAATAGTTAAATTAAAATTTTTTCAAAATTCTGAAAATTATACTCATTTATATAATATTAGCTTTATTTCAAATATAGGAATAAACTTCTCAAACCAGGATAGAGACTCAAATTTGATGAACTCCAATCAAATAGAATTCAAGATAGGTTGGAATCAGAAGATCTGATAATTAAATAACCGAATAGGGACTGGGTAAGTCTATATAAATCGCGGACAACTTTGACCTGGTCGACCGTGACTTAAAGAGTCGGATCGATGTGGTTGAGTAAATCTATACTTGACCTGAAGAGATAGAGTTCAGAATAACCAAGGATACTAGCATATAAACCGAGGATAAATATAAATCCCTGGTGAATCAATGCTATTTGCAAAGGAGTTTCACTCCTTTATTAGAACAATGGCGAGACCGCCGATTCACTATAAAGATCATCTGAAGTGGAGTTATGAGACACTCCAGAATCTATAGTAGATGAAAAGTGAGGGACACGAATGAACTTTGGAACCGTAGGGGACGTTCCAAAATTCGAAAAGAAAATGGTTCAATCTCTAATGAAGGTGATTCTGTAAATCCAATTTACCAAATATTCTAAGTTTTGCCTAGAGCCAAAGCTCTGATACCAGCTGTAACGGCCCAATATTTTCAACCATTCGCATCCACACATGTCGGACTTGAATTTGTTCAAAATACTGCGTTATAGAATAAATTTGGCAAAACTCAGAATATACAGTAAATAAATCACAGAATCACATACACAGATATCAGAATCTCGCAGCGGAAATTAAAAATTCAGTGGTTCATGAAGCCACTTAACAAAACAGAATTTACATAACTTATAATCTTCCATACAATTTTTAAACATAAATAGATATAGAGTCTTCAAAGTTCTTGAATTACAGAAGTATAGAAACTGAGACAAGCTTCCGGCAGCACGAATGATCTAATGAGTCCTAGCTCCGGAAAGAAAACTGAAACTGCAACTCAGGCTGACCCGAGCGTACAATAAAACAAAACACCCAAGTCAGGACATACATACTTATATAATGTAAGCTAAATCAAGTGTACTGTAATATATAGCAAGTAACTTAAAGGATGCTTGGGATCGCCCATCCTCTAAGGATCCGTTAAACTATTTACTATGTAGTATATGCGCTATTACAATAGTGTCTATTTATAAAATAAACATACTTATTTCTTAGCATTAAGGGGTTACCCATATAGCCCTTAACACGTAATAGTCCCAGTAGTCCATCCAATATCATAGCTCCTCCTGATCGGGAAGCAACTAGAGGATACCACACGGGCTACGGGAGAAAACCAAACTCGTACAAGGCTCGATATGGTAGGTGACACGGCACAACTAGGCAATGCCAGGGTAGATATACCAATTACGTTTCCGGACCGATGGTAACGCGAAGCCGCAGCAACCGCCCACCTCGAACAACACTCCCAAATCAAAGGGTGCACCCAAACAATCACATAAGCAATAGAATGGTATACGAAGAAGTGCGTTCGATCAGAGGAGCTACCTCATTAATACGTCAATCGCTCCTGTTTTAGTCACCTTAAGCCAACTCACGGGAGTCGGGTCCACGTATATACCTTTCAAGAAACCGTCACCACCAACCTACTTCATTCTGGAATCTCCACCGCGTACACGGTTGGTCAAAGTGGTTTTCGGTATCGACAGAGAGTATGTCCATATCCGATCCCGGTCTCTTTGCCAACCAAACGTTATTATAACCCGTGGCCATTTAAAAGCAGTTTATACTTTAAAACCAGAATAATCATTTCCCTTTCAAACTATAAATATGATATCATTTTAAAACCCAAAACGATATGATATCGTTATATTCAAATTATAATTCTTTTCCAAAACTATACTGCTTAAAAATTTATAATATCTGGAAACCAAATATTTGACTTATATCTTCAAACATAATATTTTGGAAATTTTACTTTAAAACCATAACTCCCAAACATAATGGTTTGGACATTCAACGGTATATAGAAGAAATGATTTAACTTTATGGTTACTTTGTAAAGAAGATAATTTACATAGCTTTACAAATATATTTCTTTATTTAAAGTTTTAAACCATAATTTAAATATCACTTCGTGTTCCCCAAAACCATTACAATTCCTATATATATATCCAATTGGAGTATTACTATTCAAAACTAAGGTTGGGTTTTATTCTTTCAACAAATCAATATTTTATTATTTAGTCTTGAATATTCCCATAAATCCCATAAATAAAATTCCAAATTTTAGCCATTAAATATTTTCAAAATTTACTTAATACTAGAATATTCATCTTATATTTATTAAGAAAAATCCAGTTATAAATATCATGTCTTAAGTTTTTCCAAAACTTAACCTAAAATAAAATTTATCAAATTCCATAAATTTTAAAACAATCAATTCTAGACTCTGTAGCACTTATGAAATGCTACCTAAAGTTACTAGCCCAATTTCAAAAGACATCATTTAAATGCTGTAGTAGATTGTTTAACTTAATAAATAATTCCAAATATAACTTATTTATTTATATATATATTTCTTAACTGAAATCTTATTCTTTCAAAATCCAGATTTTCCAAAATAAGTTATATTCCATAATTTTATTCAAATATTTATTTATTTCTTTATTTATAACTTATCCAAAATCAAAATAAAATCTTTTGAAGATAAAAAATCAAATATTTAACTTCCAAAATAGTTATAAATATTTCAGAAAATATTATAAAGACCACGGGCCTGTATATAGTTTTCTAGCCTAGGTCAAGTGATACGGATGTATATCATTTCAACCCGTAATTTACAAACCCCGGGTTCTATCATTTCAAACCCGCAATCCCAAGTTATCAGTTAAACAGTTAACAGCAAAATTTGACAGTAATAATCATTTAGGCCTATCATTTCAGCTCATACAAACTAAATTTAACAGGGAACTGGCAGTGGTGATTTAAGCAGTAAATAGACAATAATATAATATAACTGCAGAAATAATACAACAGATAACAACTGATATGGTGTCAATTAAAAAGGGGTTCATCATTCTACATCATACTATAGACAGATAATAGTGAAATACAAATTTACACCACAAATTTACACATACACTTGTAATAATTTACTAAAATATAAATACGTATGTCTGGTGAGAAATACTCACCTGAGAATTTGCAGAAAATTTGAATTTCAAAATGACGATTCACCGGTAGAGACCGACAGAGGGTAACGATAAAATTTCTCGGATGTCGCCTAGATTCAAATCTAGAACAAAATAAAATATAGGATACGCGACTTTAGAAATTACGGTCAAAGGAAAGATAAAATAGAACGAGAATGGTTTGACTTGCTCGACCACTCCACCGTGTAATATGACCAAAGTGTACCCAAAATGTGAACCGGGCTAACACAAAAATCCAAAATAAAATTTCCTAAAGACGAACTAAGGTAAAATGGTGGGGTTTCCTATTATATGTCGGGACACATACACATGTACACGTGCACGAGTTTTCCTTTCTTTGCTCGCGCCAACATTTTAGTTCAGCCTAACTTACTTCAACTTAGATTTACACATAATTTTACATTCATCCCATTATTACTACAATTTCCATGCTTCGAAATTCAACATACAGAAACTCCCAAAATACAAGACTTCCCAGTTCAACTTCACCAGTCATACACCCAACTACCCGAGCCAAGAACAATGTCACTTCGAGTTTATCCCACCATTTCTTCGAGAAAATTTCCTATCTGCTTCGAGAAATATGCAAGGCCTTTCTATCACTACCCTCACTACTCCAGTTCATCTTACTCAAATCAGTTGTGCACAGGGGCAAAACATGTACACAGAAATGCTTAAAAATTTCCTCTCAGACCCACACTTAGATTTGCAACTCTACTGACACTTGTTTGTTCTTCACCCAAAATTTGTTGCCTAAATCATTAAATCCAGAACCCAAATGCAAGCTACTCCCTGACCCCTGTGTATGTCTTACTGACACACTGTGCACAGCATGCACAGTCCCAACCCTCGCGTATAGGTAGACTACTCTATAAACTATTCTTTCAGCTACTTCTCGTCCATCAGGAAACAGCTACCCCCTCTTCAATCTTTCCCAGTCTTCTTCTTCTCTGAGTCTATGCATCATCCAGCTTTAGCTAATATAGTCTTGCTCACTGATGCTAATTCAACCCCCCCACTGATCTCTTGTATCACCCACTCGAGTCAGAGGGAAACTTGCACAACTCTATACTAAATGCAGACAAGTGACACAAGAACAAACTGGTATTGCACTTACACTTTTCTGCCGCCTACTATTCCTAGTCATTCAACTAAACACTTAGGCTAGATGGAGTTTACACACTAGACATGCTTTACTGACATGATATGGTCCTGATATCAATAAGTTGAAACCTATTCTTAGTAAACTCACATCCACGCAAATTATATACCAAAGTACATGCAGACTACAACCCAATCTGTTATCCATGTTTATGCAAACCAATCTACTCAAACAGAATGCAACTGGAAAACAAATCTCTGCCTATACTCCACTACTAAAGTTACACTTCTTTAATCATTCCAGACAAACCTCTGCAGGCTTTACAACTTCTCTATAATATAACTTCAGCCCAGATCTTCCTATATCCTACTGTATCATCCAAAATGGTGGTGTACGCAACTAATTCATAAATGCAAAAGGAAAGGTGATCAAGCAAACACGTTCCCTCATGTCAGGATTGCCTTCCCATGAAGTTGGCGTAAGCGGTACATAGCCCAGGCTTGGCTTCACCCCGGCATGGGATGGTGATTCATGAGGGGAGGAGTGGTAGTGATGGGTTGAAGTGGCCGAGCATAAGGTTGAAGGGGCAAGGCATGTCAGTAGAGAAATAAGATAGAAAGAAGAAGAGAGAAAAAATGTTACCTGGTGAGCACTCACAAGAACAGATAGGGGATGAAGGTAGCGCAAATAGATGTAAGGGAAATAAATTTATAGGCAAAAGGCTTTTGAATTCTAGAGGAAAAATAACGTATCAGTTACAAAAGAAATAAAGCAAGAAGGGGCCGAGAGTTACAACCTATATAAAGTTTGAAAATATGAAAATATACGTGCGTGATTTATGGTTTGTTTAATAATGGGTTTAAAGTATTAGTTACACGTTATGAATATATTAGCTTGCGTGATTTAAGCACTGAGATGAATGTACAGTGTAAAATTTGTTTGATAATTTTTAAATGCCAGATCAATGTTTGTCTCAGTTTTAAGGCAAATGCTTGTACACGTGATATAAGCTTTTGGCAGTTCAAACTGGATTAATGCATTCGTTGATTCTTTAGACCTGAAAACTATTGATATCCAATTTGTTGTAAACAACAGTGTGATATTTGAAGGCTGATTGTTTCCAATTAAAACACGCATTGATTTTGGTTTTATGGCTTGCGTGATTATAGTCTGGTAACAGATGAAAAATAGAGGCAAGAGCACGTGTGCACGGTTTCAGGTTTTCAAATGCATGTGAAAGGAAAAATATCAGAGAGCCAAAACATTCCAACATTACATAAAAAATACTTACTTTAATTTCATCATCTTGATTTTGGTTTTGTTATCAACATTTAAGAAGATAAATGTTTATGCTTAGGTTTGGAAAAACGTATATAACGTTATAAAACAATTGGTTCTTAACACGAAATAACGTTTGTTTTTAAAATCACTGACTGATAATTTATATCCAAAAATATTTAAAACTTGATTTTTACACTACGCTAAACAGACGCAGTCTAAAACATCAAAAATTTTCACAAAAATAACATTTTAAAAACACACGTTTTGTTACGTTGCTTATACCCTATAATTGACGCGTCTTTTGAACGCGAAATTTAACCGTTCAAACTTAGCTTAAATTTCTACAATTATTATTAAATTTTATTGACATACAAAATTTTATAAAATATATCTCCAATTTAAATAATTAAACTATATTGTTAAACACAATTTATATAAAATATATTTCAAAATTAAAATAATTAAAATAAAATAAATAGCTAAAACTAGGGCTGTTACATAAAATTTTGTAATTTAATAATGATATGAATACTAAAATGAAGTGTGACAATTTTAATTAAAGCTAATTATTAACAATTTGAATGAAATTCTAATAAATGAAATATTGAGAATGTTATATTTGGTTATAAGTGGAATGTATGAAAAAAAATGTAAATATGGAATTAATTAATAATGAATAGTAATTGAATAAAATCAATATTACATAAGTAATTATAATAGTTGATTGTAAATAATAAACCCTTACAAGTGTGATAAAAAGTGGAAAGGGAAACAATTATTATGTGTTACCTGTATTTAACCCGTTAAAATTAAATTGGAAGCCAATTGCAATTAAATCCCTTAATTAGTGCAACTAATGTAAATTTAATTGATCAGGGTGGAATATAAATTCAATATAATATAACCAATGGACATTTTATCATAGTATGACCTTTGATTCGAATAAAAAGGTATGGAAATCAAGTTACTCAAATTTATTGGAATTTAAAATTTTAATAAGTGAATTTATTACAATTAATGTAATTAAAGGTTATGTTAATGAAAGTAAGGTGAAATGGGAAAAATATTTATGTAATGAAATATATAATGATGTTAACTATGTATGTAAGGAAATAATTGATTTAATAAAAAGATTGGAATCAAGATAAACAAATCAATTGGGATCTTAAATTTTAATTAATGTATAAATTTGACAAAAATCCAATATAATTGAAATATAATAGTTAGCACAAACAAAAGATGGAAATGGTAGTATACTAATGAAATAAAATATCAACAAATATTAACTATGTTATAAGTAATATTCGATTGAATATAAAGATTGAAATTCAAAATAAAAATCAATTTATTGGAACTAATTTATAATTAATTGAAATTAATTACAGTTGTACTTGAACACTGTAATTTGGGAGAATATTTGACACTAAATCATATGTAGACTTGTTTTAATTTGTCCAAATTGTCTATGAAATCAAAAATGATAAAAATTGGGTAGTTAATTAATTTGAATTAAAAGTGATTTATTATTTTAATTTTTATTTATTTAATCAACTTAAAATATAGCTATTTTGGCACTGATTCGGATTTCGACGAAACCAGTTTCATCGGATCCGTAACAGTGAATTATTGTAGGATTTCAAGTTTTGTAATTTTGGACTTGTCGTTTGATCGTACGGGCTCGAAACGCCTAGAAATCAATTTAATTGAATTTAATTAAAAATCAATTTGAATTAAGCTGAATTTAACATAACTTCTTTGTACGATGGAATTAGGGACTGAAACCTATTCCATTGAGTTCAAAAATATCGAAAACATTTATTTTGATATATGGGATGATCCATTTTCATTCCGGAGGCAGAACGGGCTTTCAAGTCGTTTATCGTCCCAATCCAAATCAATCTGGTCCACTCATTCTATTCTCTGATCTACTTATAAACACCTCATTATAAACCCTAGTTATTTTTTTTTCTCATTACAGTACATATAGAAGTTTCCGTTGCTCCTCCTTCTCAATGGCTAAAATCCAAAATTATCCAATTCAACTTCAATTCAAAATTCAATTTCAAAATCAAATCTCCTCAAACTATATCATATTATATATTGATTTGAAGCTCTCGACGAGCGCAAATCAAATCTGCAATTCGTTTTCCAATCTAGGTTTCTACGTGGCCGAAAATCGATGATTGATTCTCGGCCGTTCGTTAGGCTACGATCGACTTTGCCCGATCGTCGATTGGAGTGTATAGATGGGTTGAGATTGACGAATGGAGTTCATCGGTGCTGGTGGTTTGGGATGTTGATGGTCAGATCAAGGTGATTAATTCGATTAGATTTATCAAAGGGAAGAAGGTAAATTTTGGTGTAGTGTTAATAGTACTCAAATTATTTTAGATTATGAACTTTTAGGTAATATTCTTGGTTGTAAATCTAGTGGAATTGTCCTCTCCACTTTTAAAATTGATGAACAAAATTGCGAAGGTTTTCATGATATTTTTGAAAGTGATGAAGAATTTGAGTTTAAACATAAGATTCTTCGACGAAAATCGATACTTTTGAGTCTCATTTTACAACAAAGTATCACTCCAAGGATGGGTGATTATAATAACTCAACACAAAAAGTTCATAAATCTCCTTTTGCTACACAACATCGATCAAGCACAAGTCATTATAGATGACATTGTTCAAAAGAACATTTCTAGACGTGAGAACAAACTCTTCCATAATGTATTTCTTACTAGAATTTTCTTATATCGTGGTGTTGATTTAAGGGAAGGAAAATCCATTCCTCAAAAAGTTTTCGACAAAGTCAACATCTCTATTCTGCATATTTCGTCATTTTTCGAACATATGAGACACTTCCTGAAAAGGAAAAAGGATTGGCATAGGAAGAAGAATAAGAGATCCAACAAGAAGAAGAAGGCGATGAAATGGAAGTGGAAGAGGAGGAGGAGGATGAGGAGGGGGAAGTTGATACTTCCATAGAAAGTTTTGATAAATCATCCCACCCCTCCAACAATGAGATACTAAAGAACCAAGAAAATCTTCTCAAAAAACAAAAGAAGCTTAAACATTCATTTAGTTAAAAGTTCACCTCTCTTTCCAACAACGTGGATAAATACTTTGGAAAGATCATTCATAAACTTAACTGCTCTTCATCATTATCATCTACATCTTTCTAAGCCTATCAAGTTATTTCCTTATGATATGTAGCTTTGTGTTTCTTAGTATTATGTGCTTTTAGTTTAAGTTCATGTCACATTCATGTATTTTTCTTTGAAATTCATGTACCCTTCAATTTTAAGTAATGAAATATATTTCTTACTGTCTTATATTGTTTATTAGTCTCTGGATGTTATAAATATATAATGCTATAAGATAAAAACTATAACAAATACCCTAGTTTTGAAAGTTTAGGTATGTATGTCGAAACATATGTTACCTATATGTCGACATGTCATGGGTAGATGACAAAAAAAAATTTATGTTTCAAATATAAATAACTACTATCCATCCATTCATTCCAATTGACTTTCAACTCCTATATGAGCCTATTTCTTCTGGAAAACTCCTTCATCATTTTATTCAATACTCCTTTAGCATAATTTTACAAATATGTCTTCTCCATATAAAAAATTATATGAAAATTTTGGACAAACTCTTCATTTTTTCAAAGATATTATCTCTTTTATCCTAAGAAATCAAAGGAATTTTGACTTTAGTCAAATTCAGATGATCAAGGAACAATAAAAGGATTTTAGTGCCATTCAATGGATGATTTCTTCCCTAACCAAAGATGAACCAACCAACAACCCGAAGTGCACTATTAGAAAGAATAATGAAGATTGGAATGCCATCAAAGCAATTCCAATCTTGGGGTCCGACATTGGTTTGAAGTTCCTCAAAACGTCTCGTTATTAGGTTTGGGTTTGGTATGTGTGTGAGTGTGTGTATGTATATACATACATACTCCTGGGATTGGTTTGATTGATTTGATTTAAATAATTGGATGAATTTGATTGGTTTAGATTGTTTGAATTTGTGAATTTGATTTGGTTGACTGGCTTATACATAATTGGAATTGTTTATATATAGTTTGAATTGCAAAAATAAAATCTACTTTATAAAATTTTCACTACTATACATCATCATGCTTAGTATAGAATAGTGTATTGTTTATCATATATTCATCATACATCATCACATATATCATTTTAACTTAGATGATTGATTTTGAACTTATAATTTCTGAACATTACATTTAGGAGGATTTTTTACCTTTTCACCCATTTTTATTAATGACAAAGGGAGAGAAAAATATAAAATACACATGCATATATTTAGGGAGATTTATCTAACTCGGGGGAAGTTATATCATATTTTATATATAGGATATTAATGGTTGTCATCATCAAATAATAGGAGATTGCTAATACCTTAGTTATCGATTTTGATGTTAACAACCTTGATAGCGAAATACATTTATAAAAAATATGGATACTAATGTTTTGCTAAGCCATATAGTATACATTACGGGATATTATACATGTATTGAATAAAAGACTACACAGTATAAAGACTCATAGAATGGACGTGAACAATCTGAGAATAAAGACCAAGATATGAAGATCTCAAGACTATATACAGTATATAGAGTCATAGAATATTGTTAAAGTACCTGGTAGCCATCTTTGAACTCTATTTCCTATTATCTTGTCCTTTATTTTTAAAAACAAAATATAGTTTTGAAATATATATAAATATATTTTATAAAGGTTTTCAAATTTTAAACATTTATAAACTGTGTTTGAAATATTTTACAGAGCATCAAAATATTTTAAAAATCATAAGATTTTCAAAATATTTAAAAAACAAAAAGTTTTAGTTTTCAAAGGGATATGCCAACATATACCCTATGATTACGTCGACATATATGCCACAAATTTGAAATTCGAGAAGCGTCTATTCACGTAAGACTTTGCAAATGAACATGTCTGTTTATTCTCTATAGATAGAGGATTTCAAACGAATTTTTTAACAAATAATTTCTTTTTTCTTCTCCCCACTTACTCTGCCAAAATTTATAATGAAAAATTTATTCAAATCACTTCAAATTCAATCAGAACCAAATCTGTCTTCATTGTATTGATTTATACTATTTACTATCTGATTTCAATCATCTCTCTCTCTCTAACTTCAAGATAAAAGTGCTTCTCAAGAGGCTATAGGATCCATTATAACCAAAGATCAAGAAATTGTCTTTGGAAAACCATTAAACTCTATTTGTATTTTCTTGGGTATGGTTGTATCCCATTCAAATCAATTGTACCAAGCACAAAAATCCGAGTGGGTGTGGCTTGAGCATGGAAAATCAGAAGGGTATGTCTCGTAGCCTTGAAATCGGGATTGTAATTGGGTTTGCCTTCTGCCCATTTAATGATTTGTATTTGAAAAGAAATATGTATAAGCAATTGTATAGGACTATATTTAAGAGAAATCGAAACTTGTATAAAATCCCTGGTGTCATCTCTCTAACTCTCTACTTTACTACATTTATTTTATTTGAGTTTACATCTGTGATTGATTGTTGATACAACTCTTTGTTGAAAATACAAGATTTAACACTTAACTTGAATGAAATTTAAAAAGGTTTACAAAAGTTAGAAAACATTATTCACCCCCATCTAATATTTATATAGCCTTAAGATCCATAGATCCACATCTCACAACTATTGTCTGATTCAAGATTTTATGCTTTGCTTTCTTACTATCTCAAGTGAGTATATTTGGGATAAAATATCTGGATTGCGTATAGAGCAATACAGATTATGATTAAAAGGCTACACTTACATATATCTATGCTTGGAGCTTACTATCGCTTATATTCCGATGTGTAGTAAAGTGGAGCTATATCAGTACTTGTAATTTAAGCGATAGTTATAGAGTATACTTTAGGAGATTTGGATGTATAAATTCTTTATTTCAGTTTTTGTATAGTCTATGAACCTGATGTACTCTGGTGTTCTTATTTATGGTTCATATGATTATATCTCTATCTCGCATATTTCACATCTATGGTATTATAATATATTTTGTCTATGCATTGTATGATGTTCTACAGATTCTATGTTGGATTTTTATTTCTCTTCACTTTTAGCTACCGTCCTTCATTGGCTGGGTACCTCCATGGCGAACTTTACAGATATATTCGCTATGGAAGTTATAGGGTGGTCACCACACTACAATTTTAATATATGTGAAAAATTTATTTTAAACATAATGAATGGATTATAAACTTAAACATTAAATTTTGCCCTTCATCACACCTTGATTTGTGGATTCTCCTCGGATTTTAAGAAAATCAGCACCCCATCGTGCAAGAGAAACATGGAACACCTTTCTTTGATTTAATTTGATGTTGATTTGAATTGGTTAGGAAGTTTGTATGGAAAATATTTCGGCCATGAATGATAGAGAAGAGTAAGAAAAGTTACGCTCGTTAAAGAAATCAAATGAGGAGATTTTGTTTTAATGAATTTAAAAGGAACTTTTCCTATTCTCCTAATCAAAACTTCCTTCTTTGGTTCCTTTTCAAATTTCAATCAATTTAATTAATTGATTCCCTACAGTTACAATTACAAGGCCGGTCCCAAAACATTCTTAAAGTGCAAATTTTCCAAATAAAATCTTTTATGTAATTATTTTATTGTTTAAACCTTTTTTAAAGCATACTATAGATTTATAAATAAATTAATAGTAATTAATATTTCATAAATATTAATTAGTTTATAACATTTAA
Source organism: Allium cepa (assembly GCA_030765085.1). Classification (NCBI taxonomy): domain Eukaryota; kingdom Viridiplantae; phylum Streptophyta; class Magnoliopsida; order Asparagales; family Amaryllidaceae; genus Allium; species Allium cepa. The sequence goes on along the minus strand of CM060930.1, from coordinate 50,846,428 downwards.
AAATTGATTAATTCATATGGTTTTTGAAGAAGTCACAAACGCGGTTGTAAGACCCAAATTGATTAATTCATGTGGTTTGTGACTACTACAGGACGTGACACAAACCCCATAAAACCGAGGAGATAATTTCTCCGCGAATAGCATTTTACTTTTAGTGCTTCAACTTAGACCCAACTATAGCTATTCAATGAACTTCATGCTATGATATAACTATGATCAAAGTGGAGTGTCCACAATAAGGTTCCATAGTATTCTCAAGTCGAGGGAACTATGTAACATCGTCATTTCGAGATTCTCTATTTGACCTTAGTTATATTACTGTAACGAACCGGGCTTTTCGACCCTCGAAAATCGACACTGATACATCCATAGTATTGCATGCCGAAAAATCAAATGTTGAAAAACGTAATTGTCAGGGGAAAAAGAAAGAAGAAGAAGATAAGAAGGAAAACTCAATAATATAGAATCTCAAAGCAGAACAAATAATCCATAATGTATCACAAATTTTTACACAAAAGAAAATGTGTAATCTGTGTATATACAAACATCAATCAAAGTATACTAACCTACTTCATCCTAGACAGTTATAATAGCCCGTCCTCACAATTGCAGATAAACACAACAATGAATACAGTGGAAAATAACCATCTACGTGAATATGTCTATGGGCGTCTAATTCATCTTCTAAAGCTCCAAAGAATCCTAACCAATCTGTAATATGCTCGGTCTGACGCGAGCATTATAATAAAATAACACCCGAGTCAATCTGGAAAAAAACCGGCATAAGAAAACACACCCAACTGGATTTTAAAGTTATATTAAAATCATTGAAACAAAAAGGTATCTCGTATGACCACGCCGCACATAAACATAGATGGGTTTTTACCTTATGATAACCAAAACATTTCTAGCATAAAATCCATTTATATTATAATATGTCCAGGGGTTAATGTAAAATATGAATATAGTTGAAATGCTTACATCTCACATTCCAACATATTAGGTATACAACTAAAATTGTAAAGCTCGTATTGGAGAATGGATTCCAACTAATGACTGGGCTACTGGGGTACCGTCCGTCACAGTGCATCTCTAGATAAAATACTCCGAGAGCCTCACATGGACTCGCTGCAAGTCAAGACCAACCCTACCCCTTACTGGATAGCGCCAAATATGTCATCACGTTGGTTGGTGTCCACAACCTAAATGGGCTTCGAGCATACATGATCTATAATATCGATCTAGATTGTGTGATGACCATACCCTAATGATAGCAAACAACATAACCCCTAAGCATCTCCCCTGTTTTAGTCATTCCTGGATGTCGAGGCTAGAGGCAACGATTACCTTTCAAAATCCTTTTTCACTTAGAATGTTGGGCAACCCTGTAATGATAATGGGTTGATAGCATTCATCCATACAAGTCCGTTCTGGATGTGAATGAAACCAAAGGCACTATTCCTACTTCATTCATTTTGGAATCACCCTCAGAATTAGTAGTGACTAGCCCTTGCACTTCACATGTAACGACCCTTAATTTTTATTATTTAAAATTTGAATATTTAATTTATTTTAAATATTAAGAAGTGAAATTTATAAGTCGAATAAATTTTTATTTGAATTATTGGATTTAATTGGATAATTAAATCGATAATTTAATATGTTAAATTATGGAAATAATTGAAAATAGAGTTAAATATGATTTAAAATGATTGGTAAAATTTTATTTTATCATATTGAAGTTAGAATGATGTTTTAGAACTTTTAAAATTGAATTAAGAGTTTATTTGTGAAAATTGAATATTTTAATATTAAAATCGACTAGTGAAAATAGTCAATTTTTGAACAGTCTCAGAATTGAACGAAACTAGTTCCATTGGATCCGTAATATTTAGTTATTACCGAATTTCAATTTTCGTGTCAATCGGAGTTATCGTTTGATCGTGGCAGCTCGAAACGCATCGAATTATTTTTAATATTAATTTGGCGAGTTAAAATAGCCATTTTTCAAAAATTCCCGGATTTCGATGAAACCAGTTTCATCGGATCCGTAATGTGATATTATTGTAAGGTTTCAAATTTCGTGTCAATTGGATTTACCGTTTGTCCGGTACAAATTAAAACGCCTAGAAAATCGCTTAAATCGGTTTAATTTAAATTGAACGTTTATAGCCATAACTCGCACAGATGTCCGAATTAGCTATCGAAACCTATTCCATTGTGTCCGGAACGTGGGGTAAACCCTAGAAACGCTGGTTACGGCGCGTAAATCGGAGTTCGGAATTCCCGGATGAATAGTGTTCAAAAATTCTCTATAAATAGCTCAAAATTCACAAGAAAATAGAAAAAAAAAACTAAACCCTAATATTCTACAGGCCGTCGTTCACTTCCATCAATGGCCGAAATTTATTCATTTTCTTCCCTCTAATTCTCTCAATCCATCGAGAATTAGCAAAAAGTGTCAACTGCAATATGGTAGAGGGCGATGAGAACTACGTTTTCAACGGTGGAGATCGCATTTGGAGCTACGGATCTTCGTCAAAGCACCTGCGTTCGTGGCCAGCTGCACACGTTTTTCTATGCTCATAGGTTGACCAAGTTGAGCAAGGTTGCAGCCGAGTGGAGTGTTGGGTGAGGGCTTCGACATGGAGCTACCTGATCGTGCTATAGATCGTCGAGGAGGTTGCAAATTTAAACCCTAAAATGGATAATGGGTTCGGCATGTTCTGGAGTTTCACGTGAATGGGGGGGAGGAGAAGGAGCACGTACGGATTTGATGGCATGGGCTTGGATCCTACGGCCCAGAATGGATGGAGGTTAAAATAATAAAGAAAATGTTGTAATTTATATAGTTTAAATTGTGTAAACTTGTAAAATACATATCTTTTTCATACAAGGTCGAAAACGCGCGAAACCAGTTGCGTTGGAATCGTATGGACGAGCACTACGCGATGGAGTTGGATTGGAGTCATTTGGAGTTAGTGAGAATTTTGGGTAAAATTAAACGTTCGTTTAATTTTATTCGAAATAAATCGCTAAAACAAAATTGAAATCAAGGTGAGAACTTCTCACTCAATCATCAGTTTCGATTTTATTTTAAATAATTAGATTTAAAATATTTGAATGCATGTTTGAATGATGATTGTTATCTATTGATTGTTAAAATAGACATTATGCGCCGTTAGTAAGCGGATGTTATTTATTAAAAACATATACCGCGAATATTTCATAAACAGTGAAATTGGTATTATATATAATAGCAATATATATATATTGGCATATGTATATATTGGAGTTATTGATTTCCCGCATTTGTTTAGCGGATGAGACCTTATTGCGCCGTCTATTAAGCGGATAATATTTTAAATCCCATATACCGCGATAATTTCGTACTGGAGCGAAATTTGTATTGTGCTAATATTTGTGGATGCAGGAAAACAGGTTGGAGGGATCCAACTGGATTCCTCAACAGTTTTTATTTGATTTCAGATATTCTGATATTTGATGGATTATCATATCGATATATGATATCGTTGTTGTCGTGATTGACTATTTGGTATGTAGCATCATTGGACCAAATTTTGAAACTTTAAAATGATTTTTAAAGTGATTTTTGAAAAGTATACGTTTTATAAAATAATTTTAGAATTGATCCATTTTAAATAAATAAACGTTATAATTTTTAAAGTTATAAAAATTATGATTTTTGAGAAATATAGTTAAAAACTGATTTTTGAGAATATGATGCTAATGATTTTATAAAATAGTTTAATCGGGATTTTAGAATTTATTGTGAAAAGTTTAAATATAGGATTTATAAAATTTAATTATTTTATGAATCAAAATGGTGAAATAATAAAGGAGATTAAAGACGTTTTAACGAATAATATAAATTGATTTATATTAAGAGATTTATAAATGGATATTTATAAATTGAAATATTGACATTATAAAACAAGTTTTTATAAGTGTTTGAATGAAGTGAAAATAGAATGCATAAGTGAATGGAATTTATAGAATTATAAACGGTGAAGTTATAAATGGAATTTTATAAGCAGTAGTTTTATAAAATTTATAAAGTCATTAAAAGAATGGTTTTGGATAAATAATCGAATCTTATAAGTTATAAGGTTTATAATTATGAAGTTCAAAGGAACGATTTTTCAAACAAATAAATTATAAGTAAAATTATAATATGAACCTTTAGTTTATAATTTGGGGAAGTTTAAAAGAACGATTTTGTTAATAATCGTTTTATAAGCATTTAACTTATAATGTGAACTTTTGATTTATAATTGAGTTATAAATCGAATAGGTTACTAAAGGAAATTTATAAAGGAAGTAGTTATAAAACAAATAGAAATAGAATTTATAAACGTCGTTTTATAAAATTCGCAATGACTTATTTTAATAAGTAAATTGTTGAAACCTATTAATGGAGTTATATTCACATTTTTGACTGTGAATAATCCTTTAAAATAAAATGTATAAAAGGATGAAAATTGTTAACGTAGTATATTCACGTTTTTGAATAGTGAATAATATGTTAAAGAAAATTGTTTTGAATGAGATGTTTAAATTGAATTAAAACGATCTAACGATGTTTTAAATATGTTAAGATTCGAAACCATAAATTTCAACATTCATTATTGAAATAGACGTTTTCGAGAAATAAAAGGAAATAGTGGACTATAACACTGTTGTTATAGTAAATGATTTCCGAAAGGAAATGTTTTGTATAGTATTGGGATTTATATATCTATTTTAATTTCAAATCCCTATACTAGTGATTTTGGTTGTCGTAACGATGTTTTACGCAACATTCGTTTTGGCCCAAATAAATATGTTTATGAGAATGATTTCCTTAAAGAATGAAATATATACTTAATCTCGATTTAAGTATATTGAATATTTTCCAAGTGTTGAAAATAAATAAATTTTGTGAATTACTTATGAATAAATAAGTATGGAAATGTTTTCCAATATAAAGTGAATATTAGAGAATTTATCTTTTTGAAGATAAATTGAAATGAATAATTGAAGTCATATATTCATGAATATTTTAGAATGAAAATTCACTATAGAATTTATGAATAAAGAGGGAAGTTGTTTAAAAATAAATATTGATTTATTTTTGAAGTGTGAAATTATATATCTAGTAAAGATATTTTTGGAAAGTAAATAATTTGGAAAATTATTTGGAATCTGGTGATGTGTGCATATCAATTGATAGTTCAATAGCCGACTATCAATATTTCCCTTTGAATGGGTATTTGTTGTGATTTGTTTGAATTTGAATGTCACACTTATTTTTGAATAAGTGCTCACTATTCGGGTTAACCGGGAAAGGACCATGGGGTCGTATAACCCATTCCGAATATGTGATACGTCGTTATGAATTGCATTGAAGATCAGTGTTGAAGACCCGGTATTTGCGAGAGCGATAGGATGACCTGTCGATTGACTTTGCACCGAGTTGCTCCGGTATTGAGTTCTCCATATGTGATGGGAAATCCGATTAGGATTATGGATATCCGGATTGCAAGGACTTCTTTGTAAGTGCCTTCGGTTTTGTTCGAGCCCGGAACAGACTTGTATGGATTGTATGTCTGACATTACAAATTGAGATATAAAGCAGATTTCTTTCAAATATATTTCTGTTGGTGGTGGAGAATTTATTCTTTTAGCTTAACACCCTTCTCTGAGACGTACGAGCTCAGAGGTTATGTAGTTGAATGTTATCAGCAATATATTCCCAATTTGGTAATGTGACATGCAGAGTGTTGCTGTAAATGATCATTGTGTTGATTATTTGTGATAGGATCGTTTATTTGATCGTCTATCTTGGTGATCATTTCTATGATCATTTGTTGACCCAAAGCATGGCTTTTGTATAAAGTATGTTTTTGTGGACGTGACTTCGTCGAGCCTCACACCCCGGAATGGTCAAAACAGGAAAGATGCAGCAAGGTTATGAGGGGTAGCGCCCTTTAGGATGTGTGCATTTCCTTCTGGAAAAGGGTGGTATCATGGTATGGAGCCCAGATACTTACTCATGTTGAAAACACTTTATGATTGTGTGAATTGATTGCGAGCGCTCGGTGAAAAGGTCCCAAAGGACCGGGGGATGGCATATTCGGTCAGTTGTTACTCAGTTAGGGGTAACCCGGCCTTGTGTTGGTAGAGATCCGGTTTGGTTCTCGGGGATGTCCGTCCAGAGGCATTCTCATGTGGCAATGGGAAGTTCCTTGGCCTGATCATTCGTTGGAAATCCAAAGAAACAATATGATCTTGTACGGTTTTAGTTGTAGAACCTACTTCCACAGGAAGTAGCTATAGTAGGCATAATATAATGGTACCTATGCTGGCTAAGATTTATATTCTACTTTCGAAATATCTTCTACACTATGCACTAATAATAATATCAAAATTGATTTGATTTTAATGCGTATCAAGCATCTTTGACTATCATAAGGAGAAATCTCCTCCAAGTCTGCGTTTGCATTGTGTGTGTGGCGGGAGGTCTTTTGGTAGTCTCATTTTGAAAAGCATTGCGAATTGATTTTAAAAATATTCCTCTATTTTGATTTTAAAGATAAATAAACTGTTTTGAGTTCCCACAACAGTCTTGCTTATGCTAGGAATTGTGAGATTCTGATGTTGTTCTGTTGTTTTCTGTTCCGTTCTATTTTCTTTTTTCTTTCCTCTCTATGTTCTATCTTTTCCCTCCTCTTCTCTCTCTTTCTTTTTCTTAAACCATAACATTTCGGGTTTTTGGCCTTCGATTGCTCGGCAGTCGATAAAGTGAGTATCGATGTTGAATTTTCGAAAGTCGAAAATTTCCGGGACGTTACATCTGGTATCAGAGCATATTGTTAAGCGACAACCATGGTTCTGTTGGGTATTACTCATTAGAGATAGAGTCAGTAGTACTCTAGAATGAGTTTGAGTGTAATAATAGCTATGAGAGCGTATTTGTTAGTGAATATAAAATTGTTTTATATTGTGATGATTGCTTTGTTGAGTGGCATATGAACCTTCGTCAGCGTGGTCTCGACAATATGCCGAAGGGTTTTCTAAACACTTGAATAGAACAATTCGGCATAATATTGATTTTTAATTGGGTAAATGAAATAATTTTGCCTTGATTATATTTTTATATATAAAGGAATATTTTTTCAGAATTATTAAAGTATATAAGTTGATTGTTTAGATGTTTGAATAATCTAAATTGAAGAATAATTGTATAAGCAAAAGAATTATAAGAATGAATTATAATTAAAGTGATTTACAATTGTGAAATAAACTTATATATATAAGAAGTGAAACTATATGAATATATTTATGAATGCGAGTTGTAAATAAAAGTGATAAATGTGAACTTGAGTTATATAAATGAAATTCAACTTTGTAATTGAATTGAATTAATGGATTGAATGTTAATCAATTGAATGTAAATAAATTGGAATGAAATAATGAATATAAGTGTTAATTCATTAAAATCTAATGTTACTAGAAGTTGAAAAATTGAATAAAAATCAATTAATTAAACCAATTGGAAGCAAAGGAATTTGGTTGTAATTAATATACATTGATTGTTATATGGTTGTTAGTTGATTGATTGTATATAATTCATTAAGTGTTAATGGAATTGGAAGTTAAAGTAATTGAAATCCAATTGGAAGTAAGTGAATCTTAAGTAGATTTGAATTTGATTTGGAAGTGAACCAACTTGAATATGAATTAGTGAATATAAACTAATTGAGAATGAATATTAGTAAACCCAATGTAAATGAATCGAATGTGATTAAATTGAAAACCATTTCATTGAATATTAGTGAGAATATGAATGAATATTTATTGGTTATGAATGTTAGTTGGATGATAGTTGGTTGATATTGCATTTGTTGCTTTAGTTGCATTTGCTATGTTGACATATGTAGTAGTTATGTTGCTATATGTTGTATATTGATACTATTGTCTACATGCATGTTCTCATGTTGTTTGTTGAGTGATTAGTAGGTGCGGATCGCGTTTGCTTCGCATCTGGAGCTCGCTTTCGCGCTATATTAGCCGTATATGCTTGCAAATAAAATATAAGGTACATATCTCGGATTACATACCGTACTTTTATACTTTTTCCCTGTGGGATGCCTCATTACTTGATGAGATGTATATTTGTGATATGTATACTGTCATTTTTTTTGGGATCGAGCCGCGCAAAGGAGACTATGGCGAATTTTTCCGAAAATTTAAGGCGTTAGAAAAAATTTGAGAAAATTGAAATTTTTTTGAAAACTTTAACTTTGATTTTGGAGTTGAAAGTTAAACAATAGTAGTTGTTTTTGAAAAGATAACTAAGTATGATTTCAAAACTTAGTAAAGTTATTGTAAGAAGTTTAAACTATGGATTTTGGAAAGTTGATAGATTCTGTAACTTTTCTTATTTGTTAATTTCGAGGACGAAATTCTTTTAAGGGGGGAAGATTATAACGACCCAGAATTTTTATTATTTAAAATTTGAATATTTAATTTATTTTAAATATTAAGAAGTGAAATTTATAAGTCGAATAAATTTTTATTTGAATTATTGGATTTAATTGGATAATTAAATCGATAATTTAATATGTTAAATTATGGAAATAATTGAAAATAGAGTTAAATATGATTGAAAATGATTTGTAAAATTTTATTTTATCATATTGAAGTTAGAATGATATTTTAGAACTTTTAAAATTGAATTAAGAGTTTATTTGTGAAAATTGAATATTTTAATATTAAAATCGACTAGTGAAAATAGTCAACTTTTGGACAGTCTCAGAATTGAACGAAACCAGTTCCATTGGATCCGTAATAGTTAGTTATTACCGGATTTCAATTTTCGTGTCAATCGGAGTTATCGTTTGATCGTGGCAGCTCGAAACGCATCGAATTATTTTTAATATTAATTTGGCGAGTTAAAATAGCCATTTTTCAAAAGTCCCGGATTTCGACGAAACCAGTTTCATCGGATCCGTAATGTGATATTATTGTAAGGTTTCAAATTTCGTGTCAATTGGATTTACCGTTTGTCCGGTACAAATTAAAACGCCTAGAAAATCGCTTAAATCAGTTTAATTTAAATTGAACGTTTATAGCCATAACTCGCACAGATGTCCGAATTAGCTTTCGAAACCTGTTCCATTGTGTCCGGAACGCGGGGTAAACCCTAGAAACGCTGGTTACGGCGCGTAAATCGAAGTTCGGAATTCCCGGATGAAGTGTTCGAAAATTCTCTATAAATAGCTCAAAATTCACAAGAAAATAGAAAAAAAAAACTAAACCCTAATATTCTACAGGCCGCCGTTCACTTCCATCAATGGCCGAAATTTATTCATTTTCTTCCCTCTAATTCTCTCAACCCATCGAGAATTAGTAAAAAGTGTCAACTGCAATATGGTAGAGGGCGATGAGAACTACGTTTTCAACGGTGGAGATCGCATTTGGAGCTACGGATCTTCGTCAAAACACCTGCGTTCGTGGCCAGCTGTGCACGTTTTTCTATGCTCATGGGTTGACCAAGTTGAGCAAGGTTGCAGCCGAGTGGAGTGTTGGGTGAGGGCTTCGACATGGAGCTACCTGATCGTGCTATAGATCGTCGAGGAGGTTGCAAATTTAAACCCTAAAATGGATAATGGGTTCGGCATGTTCTGGAGTTTCACGTGAATGGGGGGGGGGAGGAGAAGGAGCACGCACGGATCTGATGGCATGGGCTTGGATCCTACGGCCCAGAATGGATGGAGGTTAAAATAATAAAGAAAATGTTGTAATTTATATAGTTTAAATTGTGTAAACTTGTAAAATACATATCTTTTTCATACGAGGTCAAAAACGCGCGAAACTAGTTGCGTTGGAATCGTATGGACGAGCACTACGCGATGGAGTTGGATTGGAGTCGTTTGGAGTTAGTGAGAATTTTGGGTAAAATTAAACGTCCGTTTAATTTTATTCGAAATAAATCGCTAAAACAAAATTGAAATCAAGGTGAGAACTTCTCACTCAATCGAATCAGTTTCGATTTTATTTTAAATAGTTAGATTTAAAATATTTGAATGCATGTTTGAATGATGATTGTTATCTATTGATTATTAAAATAGACATTATGCGCCGTTAGTAAGCGGATGTTATTTATTAAAAACATATACCGCGAATATTTCATAAACAGTGAAATTGGTATTATATATAATAGCAATATATATATATATATATATATATATATATATATATATATATTGGCATATGTATATATTGGAGTTATTGATTTCCCGCATTTGTTTAGCGGATGAGACCCTATTGCGCCGTCTATTAAGCGGATAATATTTTAAATCCCATATACCGCGATAATTTCGTACTGGAGCGAAATTGGTATTGTGCTAATGTTTGTGGATGCAGGAAAACAGGTTGGAGGGATCCAACTGGATTCCTCAACAGTTTTTATTTGATTTCAGATATTCTGATATTTGATGGATTATCATATCGATATATGATATCGTTGTTGTCGTGATTGACTATTTGGTATGTAGCATCATTGGACCAAATTTTGAAACTTTAAAATGATTTTTAAAGTGATTTTTGAAAAGTATACGTTTTATAAAATAATTTTAGAATTGATCCATTTTAAATAAATAAACGTTATAATTTTTAAAGTTATAAAAATTATGATTTTTGAGAAATATAGTTAAAAACTGATTTTTGAGAATATGATGCTAATGATTTTATAAAATAGTTTAATCGGGATTTTAGAATTTATTGTGAAAAGTTTAAATATAGGATTTATAAAATTTAATTATTTTATGAATCAAAATGGTGAAATAATAAAGGAGATTAAAGACGTTTTAAAGAATAATATAAATTGATTTATATTAAGAGATTTATAAATGGATATTTATAAATTGAAATATTGACATTATAAAAAAAGTTTTTATAAGTGTTTGAATGAAGTGAAAATAGATTGCATAAGTGAATGGAATTTATAGAATTATAAACGGTGTAGTTATAAATGGAATTTTATAAGCAGTAGTTTTATAAAATTTATAAAGTCATTAAAAGAATGGTTTTGGATAAATAATCGAATCTTATAAGTTATAAGGTTTATAATTATGAAGTTCAAAGGAACGATTTTTCAAACAAATAAATTATAAGTAAAATTATAATATGAACCTTTAGTTTATAATTTGGGGAAGTTTAAAAGAACGATTTTGTAAATAATCGTTTTATAAGCATTTAACTTATAATGTGAACTTTTGATTTATAATTGAGTTATAAATCGAATAGGTTACTAAAGGAAATTTATAAAGGAAGTAGTTATAAAACAAATAGAAATAGAATTTATAAACGTTATTTTATAAAATTCGCAATGACTTATTTTAATAAGTAAATTGTTGAAACCTATTAATGGAGTTATATTCACATTTTTGACTGTGAATAATCCTTTAAAATAAAATGTATAAAAGGATGAAAATTGTTAACGTAGTATATTCACGTTTTTGAATAGTGAATAATATGTTAAAGAAAATTGTTTTGAATGAGATGTTTAAATTGAATTAAAACGATCTAACGATGTTTTAAATATGTTAAGATTCGAAACCATAGATTTCAACATTCATTGTTGAAATAGACGTTTTCGAGAAATAAAAGGAAATAGTGGACTATAACACTGTTGCTATAGTAAATGATTTCCGAAAGGAAATGTTTTGTATAGTATTGGGATTTATATATCTATTTTAATTTCAAATCCCTATACTAGTGATTTTGGTTGTCGTAACGATGTTTTACGCAACATTCGTTTTGGCCCAAATAAATATGTTTATGAGAATGATTTCCTTAAAGAATGAAATATACACTTAATCTCGATTTAAGTATATTGAATATTTTCCAAGTGTTGAAAATAAATAAATTTTGTGAATTACTTATGAATAAATAAGTATGGAAATGTTTTCCAATATAAAGTGAATATTAGAGAATTTATCTTTTTGAAGATAAATTGAAATGAACAATTGAAGTCATATATTCATGAATATTTTAGAATGAAAATTCACTATAGAATTTATGAATAAAAAGGGAAGTTGTTTAAAAATAAATATTGATTTATTTTTGAAGTGTGAAATTATATATCTAGTAAAGATATTTTTGGAAAGTAAATAATTTGGAAAATTATTTGGAATCTGGTGATGTGTGCATATCAATTGATAGTTCAATAACCGACTATCAATATTTCCCTTTGAATGGGTATTTGTTGTGATTTGTTGGAATTTGAATGTCACACTTATTTTTGAATAAGCGCTCACTATTCGGGTTAACCGGGAAAGGACCATGGGGTCGTATAACCCATTCCGAATATGTGATACGTCGTTATGAATTGCATTGAAGATCGGTGTTGAAGACCCGGTATTTGCGAGAGCGATAGGATGACCTGTCGATTGACTCTGCACCGAGTTGCTCCGGTATTGAGTTCTCCATATGTGATGGGAAATCCGATCAGGATTGTGGATATCCGGATTGCAAGGACTTCTTTGTAAGTGCCTTCGGTTTTGTTCGAGCCCGGAATAGACTTGTATGGATTGTATGTCTGACATTGCAAATTGAGATATAAAGCAGATTTCTTTCAAATATATTTGTGTTGGTGGCGGAGAATTTATTCTTTTAGCTTAACACCCTTCTCTGAGACGTACGAGCTCAGAGGTTATGTAGTTGAATGTTATCAGCGATATATTCCCAATTTGGTAATGTGACATGCTGAGTGTTGCTGTAAATGATCATTGTGTTGATTATTTGTGATAGGATCGTTTATTTGATCGTCTATCTTGGTGATCATTTCTATGATCATTTGTTGACCCAAAGCATGGCTTTTGTATAAAGTATGTTTTTGTGGACGTGACTTCGTCGAGCCTCACACCCCGGAATGGTCAAAACAGGAAAGATGCGGCAAGGTTATGAGGGGTAGCGCCCTTTAGGATGTGTGCATTTCCTTCTGGAAAAGGGTGGTATCATGGTATGGAGCCCAGATACTTACTCATGTTGAAAACACTTTATGATTGTGTGAATTGATTGCGAGCGCTCGGTGAAAAGGTCCCAAAGGATCGGGGGATGGCATATTCGGTCAGTTGTTACTCAGTTAGGGGTAACCCGGCCTTGTGTTGGTAGAGATCCGGTTTGCTTCTCGGGGATGTCCATCCAGAGGCATTCTCATGTGGCAATGGGAAGTTCCTTGGCCTGATCATTCGTTGGAAATCCAAAGAAACAATATGATCTTGTACGGTTTTAGTTGTAGAACCTGCTTCCTCAGGAAGTAGCTATAGTAGGCATAATATAATGGTACCTATGCTGGCTAAGATTTATATTCTACTTTCGAAATTTCTTCTACCCTATGCACTAATAATAATATCAAAATTGATTTGATTTCAATGCGTATCAAGCATCTTTGACTATCATAAGGAGAAATCTCCTCCAAGTCTGCGTTTGCATTGTGTGTATGGCGGGAGGTCTTATGGTAGTCTAATTTTGAAAAGCATTGCGAATTGATTTTAAAAATATTCGTCTATTTTGATTTTAAAGATAAATAAACTGTTTTGAGTTCCCACACCAGTCACATGACTGACTCGGAGTTTATTGTTTTCCTTCCTAAACTCTGGGTGCCCACCAATTTCCACACGGGCAGTCAAGAGTTAAGGTTTATCAGGATATTCTGGATATTCTGGAGTTGCTGGAGGCAAGCTGGATGGCATGGCGTAATTACTAATATATAGTATTTCTTTTCCGCCGCACTGTTTGTTGTTGTATGTTGTTGTACACTCTGATGATATGATGTAATGAAATGTAATGTATAAAATGTAATAACTGATATAGTTCTTTGTTTAAAGATTATTCATTTATTATTATATGTTGTTCCGCTGCGAATTGTGAGATTCTGATGTTGTTCTGTTGTTTTCTGTTCCGTTCTATTTTCTTTTTTCTTTCCTCTCTATGTTCTATCTTTTCCCTCCTCTTCTCTCTCTTTGTTTTTCTTAAACCATAACATTTCGGGTTTTTGGCCTTCGATTGCTCGACAGTCGATAAAGTGAGTATCGATGTTGAATTTTCGAAAGTCGAAAATTTCCGGGACGTTACATCACATCTCTTTCTTCAATTCCGTGCTCTTCACGAAGTCTTGACTTCAAAACACATTTATTGGATCGAAGTGGTTTTCGGATAACATATCCAATCCTGGTTTCTTTAAACCAACGTTCCAAAATTTTCAGTAAACTCAACCCCGATTCTTTAGGAAATAAACAGTCAAAGATAAGATTGGAGATCACCTCCTAACTGTTAGTGGACAGATTTCCTTATTATTGTCCTAGGAGAACGAAATGAGATTTATACATGCAGTACGGTATCATCAGAGATAACTGTGCCATATAACCCATGTGTTTCTCCAAGATATTTCCAAAGTTACATTTGGGTTCAATCTCGATAGTTGGTTGTTTAACTATCAAATAACAAATATTCAATCAGGAATTTATTTCATAAGGAAAACCGACATTGGTTAAGCATATAAGCGACCACTAGCCTCATTTTATAAACCTTTTACGAATAAAAACCACTTGTAAATTTCTTGTATAGGAATACTTTTCCAAGATATATCCACCGATTCCTATATTTTCGATACATAGAAAATATCTATATACTTACCTCAACAGCATAAGTATATTCACAAAACTGAGAGAATTCTCTTTTCTTTCGACTCTCAAATCATATATAAATTTCCTTACAATTCTCCAAATCATCTATAAATAATTTTGTAAACCTCCCAAAAACCATTTACAATTCCTTTATAAAAATTTGATCCCTTATAAGCTTCTTATACATTTCAAAATCACTTATAAGCCCTTGATGAATCCATAAACCATTTATAAAAGCTTCTTTTATAAATCGATAAGCCTGTTTCTAAAATTCATTTATAAATATCTAACTATTTATAAACTCTTTCTCCTTGCAGATAACCCCTCCTTAAGTTTTCAATCCATTTTATAAATTTCTTTACAAAATGCTCGTCTTTCAACTCTATTTATAGTCTTAGAAACATTTATAAATAATTAAAATCATTTACTTCAAACAATATTATATAATATTTATTATTAACAATGAACATTATAAATAAATGGAAATTTTTAACTTAATTATCTTAAAATAATAATTAATCAATCTAAAGTATTGTTTAATAAATAATAATAATAATCTATGTTTACTAATTTATAAATAATAAAAATTTATTTTGAAACCTTCTTAATAATCCTTATTATTAATTCTAAACTATAGATATTCTTACTAATTAATCTTTCAATTTATTAACTTTTTTCATAAATTCTTAAAACATATCAACCACACACAAATAACTTTAAACAATATTAAAATAATTAAATAGCTTTTAAAATAATATTAATATGATTATCTAACTTTAAAACAATTTTAATATAATTAAATAACTTCAAAAGAATATTATTATAATTAAATAACCTTAAATTAATATTATTGTAATTAGATAATCTAAAATAATGTTTATAATTAAATAACCTAAAACAATATTAATATAATTAATTAACTTAAAGGCAATATTAATATAATTAATTAAATAATCTTTAAACAAAATATTTTCGAAACCTAATTTCTGGTTTAAAAATCATTTGTTGTCTTCAAAAACCAATTCCGAATTAAATGGTAATTTTTAGTACTTTTAAAATACTAATTTGAGGCTAATAGCCACTCATCACTTAATCAATAGTTTCCAATATATAACAATGTTATAACTACAAAGTCTATAGTCGGTTATTTTCCTTTTTTAGCATGGCTAGTAGGGTTGACTGAGGGCCCTACCAGATTTTAGTGCAAAAACTAATAAAATAAAAATAGCTCGAAACACACTTCAAGCTAAAGAACAGAGATAAAAACAAAGAAGAGAGAACAAACAAACACATAACAAGAAGAAGTAAAATGCAAAACAAAACAATAACCACAATCAAAACCCGAAGCAGAGTGCAGGCAAACTCCAAGCAGTAATCGAAGCAATCACCAGGAAAACTCAAGAAAGAGGAAGACTGACGCCGACACAAGCAGGAACCCGAAGTAAACCCCCGGAAAAATCCAAGTAGAACCTGAAGAAGGAGATAAGACTGCCACCTACAACCATGCACCAAGCATAGAAGTCAGGCTAGAGTTACATAGCTTCAAACCACTCTCAATATTCTTCTTCAAAATATTCCATAACTGCACATGATTGCGTGCTTTATTTTCGAAGCATCTGAAGTTTCTCTCTCTCTAAACAAGAAGGATATATTTTTTAAGGCGGTAAAACAGAATACCCTTCTCTCTTTCCCTCCACTTAGTTGCCTTCAAAATTAAAGCCCATTCAATTGTGGAAACCATGGAAACATTATATCTACCAATGTTGGCCATCAACCTCGCACAAAGCACAAAGTGAAATAGATCAGAGCATTCAAAAAATAATATGATGAACACTTTCAGTGACTACATTGCAGAAAATACACACATGATCATTTAACATAGCATACTCAAGCATCCTATCCTTTGTCGTCAATGCATAATTACATACTTCCCATAATAGTAGATTTTTAGTGCTCGCAGACTGTTTATTCCAGACGGCCTTATACCAAGGACAAATAGGCATTCTACGAACTTCAGAAAGAAGCTGATACACATGTTTGACAGAGTGGGACTTACCTTCCCTGATAAGCCCATCAAAGTCAGGTATGTGTTGTGATAATTACTCTTACTTGCCCAGCATTCTCTCAAAAATAGATTACTAGTATAAGGAAGGGACAACATGCTATCAATTATGAAATCTATAGCCTTGGCATTCATATTAATTTCAAAATGGTTCGTTTTTCGATAATCCATATAAAAATACATTATTGAAACAATTCAACAATATCGAGGAATCGTGTTGGATCCCTCCACTCTGTTTCACCTAGCATCGCAGCTTATATATATTAGCACATATATATATAAATAAAATGAACAGTTGTGAGGAATCCTGTTGGATCCCTCCAATCTATATCCCCAGCATCACAATGTTATATAATTATAAATATAAATCAACCGCTTCGAGGCGAGATTCATATACAAAGAGTCATCCGCTCTTACATGGGAACATAATATTGTCCCATCCACTCCAATAGGTGGGAATATATCCAAACAAATTAATAAATATAATAATTCATCCAAACAATCATCCAATAACTTTTATCAACCATAAAACATACTAGTTATCCCAAAAAGGTTAGTTTAACTTATAGAAATTTCCTACCGTCGTCGAAGCATTCCGGTTTGGAACTAAAACCGAACGACGTCCATTTTAGCCCAAAATTCAATAGTCTCCAAATTCGTCCAAAGCAATTCCATTGCAAAGCTTTCATCGTTACGAGCGCAACGCAAATAGTTTTGCCTTGATAAGACCTCGTATGGAAGATTATGCATTTGAGAAGTTATCGCAACATTTTTAAATAAAATAAAATAAAATAGTTACAAGATCACATAAATTACACTTATACCCTTACTGCTTCTTCCTAATCACTCAAATATCCTCCCATGTGCACGTTGTGCACCATTGCCGTGCGTGACTCCCTCTTATCCCCTCCATCCCTCGACGATTCTCGAAACCGACAATGCCAATCCCCTCCACACCGAAAAACACTCCTCCTTGACATCACCCCACCTCGCCTCAACCCCCAATGCAAAACGCGACATGATAACACTAACCGCCACCGTGATCCATGGGACTCCACCAAATGATGCGCCTCTGCCCTCCAAGTCCAAAACCAAACTCCGTTTCTTAAATCGATGATTAGAACATCAGAAAACTTAAACCCTAATTCCTCTATGAGACGGCCATCTCCCATAACAGAGATTGAACATCACTCGAGTAATCTCATATTGAAGCATACGGCTGAATGAGGGAAAACATATTTTTTTTATGATTTTCAAATAAGTATTTCACCTTAATTTAATTTTTGAAATGGAAATGAACACTCAAATCTTAGTTGCAGCTGTGTTTATATGATGGAGGGAAATATGAAGTCAATGTGAAGGGTGTGGGTTGAGTACGGGTTCTAGTTGATGGAGGTTGAACAAGTAGTGTATGGTCAAATCAAATATGTATTATTTAAAATTCAAAGTTTTTGCTATATAATTTTGAACTCCAATCGAGACGTGCCACTTGGCATTCTATGTGTAATACCCCTATTCTAAACGTAATGGAACTAGTCTCGAGCCCTAATTCGATTGTAAGGAGAAGACTGTTTTTTGAACCGAATTATTATATCAAATTTCCGATAATAATTTGGATGCGTTTCTATCTCGCACGACCAAACGGTACATCTGATTGTTACGAAATTTGACGGCGTATTATAATTTATTATTACGGACCCAATGACACTGGTTTTGTCGAAATCCAAGACAGTGCCTTGGAAGGCTTTTTTTGTATGTTAATTAAAACGAGTTAATTTCAAAATTGAGTTAATTACTTTAAAATCTAATTTAAAAGTTTTTATTATCTTTATTCTTATCAGTAGAAATTAAATGAGCCTTTAAATCATTTTTATCTAGCTTAAAACCCCCAAGATCCAATGTTTTAAACAATTTCCAATTGTTAATCCAACAACTAAATTATCTAGTAAATCATTATATTTGAAATTCAAGTTATTTAACCTATAAAATTAAATTTTCGATATTTAAATTTAACTAAATATTCTAATTTTAAATAACTAAAATTCTGGTTCGTTACATTAAAAAAAAACTCTTGAATGAATCATTCCATAGTTATCCAATAACTATCTGTTGTAATCCCTTAGTGTCCCCAGCAGCATGGGTAAGACACTACCCTGCATTTGAAATGCACTACGTACTCTAGTTTAAATGGATGTATCAATATCCCATCTTGGAATATCTTAACTAGGAATATTTAAAATAATACGTTATTTTTTATATGATAAATTTCTCATGATTACAACACGTTGTAATTAATATCACGTAGCACATCGTTTTAGGATTTTCTATTTATTGTACTTTAAATTAACTATATCATAATCTAACAGGTATACAATAGAAAGAAAACACCTTTTATTCCGGACAAGATTGGTTATCGAGTTAGATATTTGCAACAAGTTAAATAATTGCCCCTGAGGTGTACCCTTAACTATATCAATCTCCCACTTGCACTTGCTGTAAATTATGGAATCTTATTCTAACCTTTTCAATCAGTTTTTTTCAAAATTAATTAGGTCAATCCCTTAGTGAAGAGTATGCTATTTTTTCTAAATTATCTACCGTGTCGATCAACTCTCTCTATTGTTGAATATCTACCTTTATCGTGTGGAACTATTCAGAGCATGCCTCTCAACTTCTAGTGAGCTTTAGGTTCTTATACGAACTACATCGCAACATTGTTATCATATAAAAATGTCATGGAGTCTGGATTTACATTGTTGTCATATAACAATGTCATAGTGTTTAGATTTAATACTTTCTCCATATATCAAATACATAAGCGAAGTGTGATGTCATAAACAATATATCATGTATGATAATTCGTATTGCCAATGCATAAGGTATCCACATTGCAAGCTCCATATAAGCAATTTTGATATCATGTCCGCGTATATCGTTTTAGGACAATCCGAACATCCTTTTATACTTATTATAAAAATGTCATTTTAAAATCAAATGTCGAGTGTTAACCGATCAAATTAACATGATTTTAACTTAAATGCATTATTAACAATCATAAGTTTGTTGTTTGCTTATAATTTTAGAAATATTTTTTGTACCTATTAATATTCCTCTTACAGACATATGCTTTCCCTGCATTTCGACTAAAAATCAAACCATCTGATTTCTTTGTCAAAATAATTACTTAACTTTGATGCTCATTGAATAATAATTTTGTATCATTTCTTGGATCATATCCATTAACCTACAAACTCAAAATCGCTCCCACTAACTTCAAGACACTTTGGGTATTAAGTGCAACCAACATATTCTAAATAATTGTTTAGAATTTCTATTTCGTATAGCAAAACTCAAAATCATATCTATCAATAATTTAAAATCCAAATTAACTTACATTTAGTGACGAATATGTTAGGTTAATTTCAATAATTGTAATTTACGATGTTATTTCATCAATGTGGCTTACCATATTCCAGTTGCATTAGTCTTCATCTCCAAGACACTTTTGCGGCCGCTGGATCATATACCTTTAGGTACAACTATAAAAATTATATTTTGATATTGTATATAGAATATATTAAGGATTTGCGCATATCGAGTCAATACACTTAATGGCTCGTTGATAGCTCTTGTCTGACATCGACAAGAAAATCGTAGCTTTTCTTTAATGTGAAAGACTAATAATTAGACATTCTAATGTGTTATGTTTATTTGATTTAAATATTTTCATTTCATCCATTTTTATATTTGGATCGTATCCAAATCCATTTTACTACCAATAATTTCCAAAAGAATTTCTTTGTCATGATGCTGGCGATCCTTGGAACAACAGTTGTTTTTAGTATAGTAGAACATGTAGGCATAAAAGTTTCATGAATTACCTATATATGTGTACAACGCTGATTTAGTTTTAAGTTTATTCAACTTATGTTCATAACATAAACCGGTTAATCAATATTAATCGGTCCTAAACACCTTTAGGGTGGCCTACACAAGATCACTCATGAGCAAGTATTGCATGCAGTCTCTCGACTCACACAACCTTTCCACTCCTTGACCTAGGATATATAGGGCTTTCTTATAAACTTTTATCTCGTAGGATCTCGTAAAATTTGCTTTAGACGAAGTTAAGTTTAACCTTATGTACTTACTCTTAAGCACTATCTTAAGCACTTATCGAAACAGCATTATGTATCACAAAGAGAAGTGACTTTTGATAGAATCTTATTCATTTTTGATATTTTTGGAATCATTTTCCCTTTATACTCACTTATTCGATCAAATTGAATTTTTCTTTTGTTTATTAAATTTGGACTTCTATTTTATCTTCAATGAACTTATCGTAAATACATTACTTATGTATCAAATACACATATTTATTTTATGATTAGTCTTTTGTGAATTAAATAAGGTATGTGAAAGCATTTTCATATCATTTGTAGACAACATAGCTTATATGATAATTCCTATGGTGGATGCATAAGGAATCTATATTATATGCTCTATATTAAACATTTTAATATGGTGTTTGCTTATATCGTTTTGATAAACCCAACATCCTTTTATATTGATTGCAAAAGATGTCCTTTTCAACATTTGACTACATATATATTTTTGTGTCAATCCAAAGAGTTCAATAACTTTTATGTCACTCCCACTCAA
The DNA here is from genome assembly GCA_030765085.1 of Allium cepa. Taxonomy (NCBI): domain Eukaryota; kingdom Viridiplantae; phylum Streptophyta; class Magnoliopsida; order Asparagales; family Amaryllidaceae; genus Allium; species Allium cepa. The sequence continues at coordinate 50,825,008 of CM060930.1, read as the reverse complement.
TGGCTTCTTTGTCCTTAATTCAAAAATAATCGTGGAAATTTCAGAAGCTTCTGTATTTTCTAATGCCTCACTTTTATTATGAAAAAAGGACGAACATTATAGTCTTTCCTTTTAGTGAATATTCATAATACTATTATTGAAATAAAACTATGTCTATTTTCAATCAATAGTGAAGATTGTTATTATTTTATAAATAATATTTGGTATATTTACGAAAACAATTTTTCATAACTTGATTCCACTAAGAATTATTATATGGCATACTCCCACTATTTTTGCCATTACTATAATAACTACGAAATATGAAGCTCCATTTAAAATTTGTTACGATATTTTATTTCATATATTTTTTTTCATACATCGTAAATAGTTTACAATCGTGAGTTTCATATCAAATATCTCGAACTTGAAGAAACAAATTTCATAGAAAACAACTTTCTATATGAAAATGCAATTGGAATAAAGAAATTCATATTTCTTAATCCGTATTAAGTATCCTTTTGAGTTTTTAAACAATAATTATTTTCGATGTCCTTTATGAATGAGAAGTGACAATTCACTCCCTGTTTCCCAACTATGCTTACTTTACATCTACTCTCAAATATTTGCTTTTCTTTCAAATGACCGAACTATTTAAAAGAAAACTTTATAGCAAGACTACATTAAATTCATTACAAAAATGTATTTGGATATTTTTCACATTTTAAGAATATCAAATAAGTTGCACTTAAGTAAGCCGATCGAAATTGCAAATTCAGTGATCGAATTTCTAGGTTGGTCTTTAATGCTTGTTTCTTTTGTAATTATAGAATTCCTATTAAATTCAATCATATTGTATACATGATTTTACATTATTGTTTATTTTCTCATTTCGAGTGAATCAATTTCGTACACATTTCATACATTACGAACACAACTATCCACTGTACAACTTTTGTATGTGATCTAATATGGATAAATAACTATATAATTTTACTGATTTGCAGTTCATAACTCGTAGAAGACAATATACAGTTCAAACATATAAATATTTACATGTGCTAAGCACAAAAGTTTTTAGTAGTTGTATAACTTTGAACTTCCATGGGTCTTGAAGCAACAACATCCCAAAGAATTTAATGGTGAGTATTATTTATATTTTTTTATCAATATTTAATTTAGTTAATTTGTATATTTTAGCATATAAACATTTTTCCAATTTTATCAGTTGCACAAATTTATGCAAATTATTTTAACTTTATAAAGTAAATTTCTTACAATATTAGAAAGGTTATACATTACCATTTCATTTTTCTAATAAGGCTCCCTCTAGAATTTAATTTTCTCAAAACTATAAGAAAAACATAAAAAATTTATGATTTCACTAATGGGTCTTACGACTCGCTTGCTTTAGGATTTTGACTTTGAGGAAAGCTAAAAATAATAGGCCCACAAGTGATGGATAACACCTTATTGGTTGAATCATATATGATTTCTAACCCATGGTCTTTGTCCTATTCTTGTATTTACCTTGAGGAAAGCTCAACAAATCAAGAGATATTATTTGCTCTTACCTATAATTTCACGATAGCCTGCATATAATACACGTATCTTGAGAAAAGCTCAACAAATACATATATTTATCTTTACTCGTCTAATCAATGTGTTAATAATATTACACATAGCATCTCTATCTTGAGGAAAGCTCGGCAATTAAAGAGTATGCAAGTAATCTATTAATATATAAATGGTAGAGGATAACTTATATATATTGGAGATTCATAATCTTTAATATATTTATTTTGAGTGATATCGATTTAGGGAACAATGTATTTCTTATGAAATATTCTTGTCATTCAAGTGTCGGACACATCAAAAATCATGGTGTATGTATAATATGTATGTATTTGTTCCTTAAATCCCATTTGGATCTATTTCTGGTTCCATTTAATTTTATATTTATGGCTACAGGAAAAGGACTTTTGACCTCCGCCTTCTTCATCTTCTACTCTCTACACAACTCTATCACTATTGAGCTTACTTTCAATGTTCTAGACTTAAAAAAAATTGCAAAGCTTTTGTACTTATTACTATCAACCTCTAATAAGATTAAAGAAGACATATGCCATATATATCATCGAACCACTATAAAATCCTTCGTATTTTTATTGCTTTTTAGTATTAAATTATATCTATCTTGTTTCTAGTAGATATGGAGTGTTGTGCTAATTTTTGGTTCAATATTTTTTGCGTTTTCATTGAGAATAGAGTTTCTCAGGAGTAGATCTTGCTTTGTACTATGGATTAAAGTGCCTAAAAGTTAGATCAAGTACTTTGTTGTTGTAAATTTGATTAAATTACCCTTAAGAGACCAGCAAGATTTGGTGTTGTAATTGGTGGACAAGTTAAAGCTTCTCACCAAAATGAAGAGACTAACCAACTGATGGCTATTTTGTTTGGACCATCTACTCCATAAGTGATGGTGACAAAGGATGAGTTTGATAGGATGATGGCTGAAACAAGAGAATCGTGGACAGCTAGAAAGCACGTCTTAATAAAATGGATGTGTATATTGCCTTGTTGACCCAGCAATCCAAAAGGTGTAGGAAAAGCAAGAAATACACGTCATCTTCAAGTTATATAGAAGAGGATTCATCTTCGTCTGACCAGAACGAAAGGGATGGGAAGCCAAAAAAAAGTAAAAGACCACTGAGGCATCAAGGAACACTATAGGAGGAAGTGGACGTGTTTTGGCTACAAGTGGAGTGATCGGTAATGAGCGAAATCAGGTCGATACCGATCAAAATGAGGTTGGTTCTAAAGTTCAGTTACCTGATGCCATCAACTTTTTAGAGAGTGAAGATGATTTGCATGACACCAGTAATTAAGTTGAGTAGAATGTTGGAATATTAAATGCTAGTGCTCAAAGGCCACCATAGAACCAAGCAGCCATCATAGAAGATTTGGAGGAGTGGCTCTCCTAAAGATAGGGGAACCTAGACATCATCAAGCGATTCAAGACTATTTGAGAAGTCAAACACGTGAGGCTGCTCTTGACAATCGTTATCTGAATAATCGTGCCAGTGAGGAATATATGGCTGATATAGTTTAGCGATTGGAGAATGAAAACCAATGGAGAAATAATAAATAATGGGGTTCTACACCTAGTAGAACTCCATTCATAGAAAATATTTTGTGAGAAGAGTATCCCAAGAAGTTCATAATGCCTACGACGCCATTATATAATGGGACAACGGATCCAAGGCAGCATATGTTAAAGATTGAATGGCACATGGATGGTGTTAGAGCTACTGATGTAGTAAGAAGTATGTGTATTCTCATCTTTTTGGATGGAGTGGCTTCGATGTGGTTTTCCCGACTCGTGTCGCGATCTATATCAATGTTCGACGAACTAGCAAAGAAATTTATGAGCAGTTTAGGCTGACCATAGGATGCGATGTCCTTGTTGAATATCAATCAAGGTCCCGAAGAAACTATGAAGGGGTTTCTAAATAGATTCAATACTTTTGTAATAGAAGTGAATAACCCGAAAGAGGATATTGTGCTAATAGTGTTCGTCTAGCGAATACAACCAAACATGAACTTCGGCAAATGGTTTTAGATGAAACAGCGATCTACTACGGAGGAGTTCTACCGAAAGACCAACCTCTTTCTATGCTTGGAAGAGGAAAATATGGTTGCTAGGAAGGTTGGTAATGAACCACTAAAAAGATTTTACAAAGTAATATGCCTATTAAGAAAACTAGAGGGAGCCATAACATTGCAATAAATGTGGAAAATAATAATCACTGTCATAAGGGGGGAAGTCAGGGCGTAGGTGGTAGAAGAAATGATACCAAAAAGCTCCCGAGACATTTGAGATCGTAGGAGTACATTCTTCCGAATACACTATAGAAAATATATACCTTGATACGAAAGGAATGGAAAGGTATAAGAAGGCGCCTCGGAAGGAGGCAATAGAAGCTAAACGATGCTCTGGAAAGTATTGTCGCTTCCATGACACTAATAGATACAATACCAACGAACGTCGTCACTTAAGGGACGTGATTGAAAAATTGATACGAAAGATCAAGTTATAGAGTGTGTAAAAGATCTGTAGGATGGGGTAAAGGAAGTTAGACCTCATGGAAAGAATATCGGAGGGATTGACATGAGTCCATCGAAGAAGGGCCTAGGTGATCGTATGGTAGAATCATGATTATTATGATAAATAGAGGACATCATCCAGCGGAGAAGAGCTGAAATGAGATAGAGCGGTATAGAACTTCGTTAGAGCATGTACTATAAGAGAGCTATTTTGCCGTCGAAGATGGAGCTCTGGAAAATAGTTGAGGAATTGTGTTTCGTGATAGAGATTCTGAAGGTATCGAAGTGCCAATGCTTGATCCTATGGTAAATATGACTATTGTTGGGCCTGCTACTGTATGTAAAGGGTTGATTGATAATAGAAGCTCGATTAAAATTTTGTTTAAAAAGACTTTTGATCAGACGAAAATTTGTTGAAAGGACATCAAGCTAACTAAAACTAAGATTCAGAGATTTATTAGAGTGGCAAATGAGCCAATCAAAAATATTAACCTATTTGTGAATTAGATTAAGGAGACAACAAGATTGTGTGAATGCAAACATTTGTCATTGTTGATGAGTTTTTGGCTTCTAACGGTTTTTTAGGTTGACTGGCCCTTGCCAGTTTCAAGATAGCATTGGCTCCTTGGTGCTTAATGATGAACTTTCCTACGAAGAATGGAGAATGGAGTTGGTGCTATTCAAGATAACTAAGGTGTAGGTCATGACTCCTATATCGAGTTGAGCATAGAGAAGCGAAGCGACGAAAGAGAAGAAAGAGTGCAGAGAATGCTTTTTGGATCAAGACAGTAGATGCGTAGAAATCACTGCCCAAGCTATGGCTTGGGAGCCAAAGAAAATTCTTCAGGTCTATATATCCCTAATAGGAGCTAGAGGATGTTGGGCAGCATTGGCAAAGCTGACAGTCAACTTCCTGATCAATATCAATGACCCTTCTTGGATCCTTAAGATCGGATCTCAGGTTAGCGCCAAGTTGACAAAGGAGATGATACGTTTTCTTCGAGAAGATCTGGGTTTTTTCCTGGACACATTTAGACATGTGTGGAATATCGCAAGATATAGAGCTCCATGCATTGAATACGAATCCGAAGTGCCCTTTTGTGAAGTAGAAAAGTTGCATTCGGGGTTGGAAGCGATCCGTTGTGTTCAAAGAAGAAGTGGATAAGATGAAGCAAATGGCATTATCCGTGATCCTTTATACCTTGAATGGGTATCGAATCCTGTGTTGGTTAAGAAGCCAAATAGAAATTGGTGAACATACATTGTAACAACCTTGATCGAGATTTCCTGGTATTAAATCTAGAAAAAATGATTTAAATTATCTTAATAAATTTTAAGATAAATCTGGGGAAATTTTAATTGTTAATTTTCAGATTGAATTGGACTTGGGATTAATTAATTTGATATTTCATAAAATATCCTTCTTTGTAACCTAAATCATATATTTGTTAAAATGACAAGAATCTGTGGAAAAATTAGAATTTAATAAATTTATAGAGAGATAATTTGGTAATTTAAAATTTGAATTTTTCCAAGATTTATTCACTTTTTTATTTTAAATGGAGATTTGATAAATATTTTTCATTCAATTTATTACAACAAATGTTGTGAATTTAATGAAATGTTAATATTGAGAATTATTATTTACAATGAGACTTTACAATTCATAGTTTATTTTCATTAAAAATAATGAGAATAACTTTTAATTTCAAAAGTTATGTTTAATTTTAGAAAATATCTCGATATTAGTAAATATGGGAATTTTTGACATGTTGGTGATTTGTAAAATTTTGCGAAATCAATTTGTATTTTTATAGGACTTCGGTTTAAAGTGTAAAAGTATTTTATATCAGAAAACAAAGGAATTAGTAACGTTCCTCTTATTAGGTCCATGCCATACCCTCTTAGCCCAAGCAGTAAGAAATATGGAGTGAGAAAACAAGTTTTGCACGTTGTTTTTTTTCCATTCTCATTTCAGCTCAAAAACCTAAAAAAGAATCCTCTTATTTTCATAATCGTAGAAAAAAAAAATCCTTAAATCAAGTGTAAATCAAAGGGCTTCTGATCAATAATAAAAGAAATCAAGTTCAGGTAATCTTCTCCACCATAATTCCAAATTAAAGTATTTTATCTAAATTGTACATTATTGATCGAATAACGAATTGATTTAAATGGTTAAATAATACAAGTGGTATGGAACACTCATGTTTATTTTATCGATTACTTCCCAGACTTGTTCGATTGAGCTTTTGTACATACGAGTGGTGTTTATTAACCTATAATGAACGATTAAATAAACCTGTGTGGTATAGACACACGAATGTTATTTATTCGGTTACTATTCAAGAGTATATGACACTTATCGAGAAGTCTCTGACTCGCCCTTGGGTTATAGGCTTCCGCCTATCTTGTGTTTATATGTCTTGTGCCTACCTTGGGTTTATAGGCTCTCGCCTATCTTGGGTTCATACGTCATGCACCTATCTTGGGATTTTTATGTCTTGCACCTATCATAGGTTTCTGTAGGCTCATGTTTATATTAGGATATTGTAGGTTTTGGCCTATCTTAGGTTTACATGCATGTAGGTGGATTTATTCACCAATCTTGGGTTTATTTGGCGCCTTCCCCTTTTATATGATTTTTTTGGATTTCTAACGATGATTTCAAGATTCTATGTGTTGTGCGTATCCACCAAATATTCGGGAAGTTTGCTTTTATAATTTATCTTGGGTTTTCAAATTTGGTAATTACAATCTTGTGTTTAATTGAAATCTAGGGAATTGACCATACGTTGCATATGTTTATAATTGAAATTGATTCATTATTTGAGTTTCAACAAATATCTTGGGGTTTTTCTTTTATAAGCTATCATGGGTTTTTCCTTTTATGTTTGGTGATTATACTTGGAGTTTATTGAAGCATTCTTGGTATTTGCCAGTACTTGGCTTTGTGGTTATATTTTAGATCTATTTCCTTACATCCATTATTTATCTTGCTTAACTCATTCATTATAGTCAAGATTGACCCATTTATTATTTTATAATACTTAGGTCAGAGAGAGATATTTTAGGTACTCCACTTTGATAATTCTAAAGTGGATTTCACTCCAGTTATTTAATTATCATTCATCTTACCTTCATCTTGCATTACATATTCACGTAATGATGTATCTCATATTGAGTTTAGACTCATTTTATGTATATTTTCATATTTACGGGATGTTGTACTTGTATATTCTATAGCTCGTAATAACCATAATTTTGTAGTCGACTTTATGTACCTATCTGATTTTATCAATTTATATCTATTTATATTTCACTGTGTATCTTATTTTCTCTGTGATTCTATGAATAGCGAATATCATATACTGTATTCTAGTGAGTAATAATGGTGCAACTATTTACTAATATGCCAATGTTTTTAATTAATAATTTAAAAGCTATTTTAAGCCCATTAAAGGTAAATTAAGCATGACCTTCTTATGGTTTTATTCAAATCTCAATCCCCTTATCATCATTATTCTTTTTAATTTATCTAATTAAATCTTTTGAATAATGTTATCTCAAATTAAGGGTGTTACAATGTATATATGTATGTATGTATGTATGTATGTATGTATATGTATGTATGTATGTATGTATGTATGAGAGCGTATATGTATTTGATATTTATTAGTAATATATAAGTATAAGTTGGTAGCGTAGTTATAAATGTCGGTATTAATGATGTCCATTTATCCCTCATTTATTAGCTTAATTATGCTCAACAAGTTTATGAGCATTGATTATTGTTTGTTGATTGTTGTTTTGTGTTTTAACTATTTTCTAAGTAATCTACCTCTTTACTTCATGGGTTAGGTAGATGATAATTGTGGAAACATTGGAACGAATGCCTTGTGATTTAAGTTTCACAGTTTGACTATAAGGCGTTCGGTGACAATGTTGGGTATGACAAAGTAAACTTTAATAGAAGATGTTTATTATAGTCTAAAGGAAAAGCAATATATTTTGGATCAAATATTTTTGAAAAGATTTTATATAAGAACGTAATTTTGTATAAGAATGGTTTATAAAATAATAAGAATGGTTTATAAAATAATAAAAGGATTTAAATTAATAATTTAAGAATCTAGATCCTTATTTTTTAAAAATTATTTTTTATGGTTTTTGAGAAAATAATAATAGTATTATTTAAAAGTATTTGTGAATAATTTTAAAAAAAAAAGGGTTTTAAAGGAGATAAAAATACAGAACTCACTTGTCATTGAAAACTAATTCTGGTGATGACTACATCATCATGGATGTTCATTTTTGTGTTTCAAGGTGGTGGACGCTATTGTTAACCCGCCATTTGGCAAGGCAGTACATAGGCGGATTTAACCCAACAGACATCATAATTATCAAGTCCAATGAGTGTAGATCGACAGTTGTAGGACCCAAAGGTAAAGTACAAATGGTTATACGAAGCCAGAGTTGAATGGAGTTGGTAGATAAACGATGTTGGATACTAGAAATATAGGATATAGCTTGGATCCGCATGTTTCAATGTAGACGGATCGGTAGTATTGTATAGGATGAGGGGATCGATGAAGTTAGTTGTGACAAAGCATATGTAGGGATCTTCGGTTAAATGGAGGAACCGGCATTGATGATGGAAGGGCGCTACAAGAAAAATACCTTTCTATAGCGTTTAAAAAACGGTGTAAAAGGATACGATGGCGTTTTTATAAACGCTGTATATCAACAAGTTGTAATATGTCAGGGATCTATAATAGCAACCTCGGAATCGCTATAAAAAACATGTTATAATTGACGTTACTTATAGAGTTTCTAAGTTGCTATTAAATGGATGGTTCATGACATACAAGTACCTTTCTATAGCAATTGTAAACGCTGTAGATATATCATTACCTGATTATTATAGCAATTATAAATGCTATACAAATATCATTGCCTGATTATTATAGCAACTATAAATGCTTAAAAAACGCTATAGAATGTTTACTTTAGTCTTTCATAGCATTATTTACTTGCTATGAAAACTGTTTAATCGTTGCAGAATATTTTTATTGCACTAGCATAATGCTATAATATGTATAATCATGACAATTTTTATTCCTAGCATTAATATAAAAAGGATGTAATATACGGTATCTCACACAGTATTAACAATTAGGCATAAAAAAAATATATGAATAAAAGCATTTCGTGCACAATATTAATCATATAAATATTAGTAACAATTCGTACAATCGTGGCTAACCAAAACAATACATAATAAAAGTAACAATCCATACAACCATAGCTAACCAAAACAATACATAGTAAAAGTAAAGATGTAAGAACATCGACACAAAATACATTTGAAGGAGAATGAGTGCGGCAACATATTTTTTCATGCCTTCCACCATAGCGTAAACCCAGAGCATCATACACCACCTGTCAAAAAGCACATACGTCTATTAGTCATAAAAAGTAAACATAAATTATCATGAATACCGAAATATGGAAAAAAATATGTGCGGAAAACAAAGAAAATACTCAAAATTAACAGCTAAATCATTCTATGCACTGATTCTATGTACTGGTAATTATTTAGTTTATTATTGAATGAAAATCTGGTTAATGTAAACAATAAAGTACAAACTAGAGTTGTTTAATTGTTTATTATATTACTAAATACGCTTCCAATCATTCCAACCTATACACTGCCACCACCCTCCTTCTAAACTGCAACCGAACACCTGTTACCAGACCCTGCATCGTGTGCCCGCGTTCCTCTCTCTTCATTTGATGCAACTAGCTCTGTTTGGTGCCACTTGTTTCAGCAGCAAACAACTTGGGAAAGCATCACATAATCATTTGCTGCCAGTCAAGCTTTACTTTATTTTTACAATCTTTACTTTTTTTTTACAAATCTCCATCATCATTTTATTGTTTACATTGATTTCACCCATACATCATTTTATTGTTTACAAGTTTCATTTGCACAGCCACTGTAACGACCCGGAAAATTTTAACAATTTTAACTGATTCTATAACGTATTTAATTGAATATTTGTGAAATCTTATAATAATTGAATTTTTAAATAAAATGTTTATATATTTAGAATACGTATATTTAAATATAGCAGATTGTAAATTTTCAAATAATTTTATGGAAGTTTATTTAGTTGAGAAAACGTGCTGTCCAATTCAAGCTATTAATTGCTTTAATTGATTTCTGAATCAGTGCGTAACGGTTTCTTTTTACTACCGTTAAAGATTTCTATTGCTTAATACTTTTCCAATTCAGGTATACTTTTCCATTCGTAACCATTAATAAATTTGAGATCATCGGCCTTGCTTTTATTATTCCTTGTAGTTTCGGGCACTGACTTTACCTTTCCCACTACCCATAATTTTCTCTATACGTTTCTTTTGCAATTGAAGCGTATATTTATATTTATGGTGGTGCATTTATTCTGGTCTCTCTTTATTTTATTTTTTAACACTTGAAAGAATCTCAAATCATCAAGCTAGTAGCATCCGTTCCTTCCCTCGCTTTCATAAGGCTTATAATATATAAACCACTTGCTTATAGATCTGAACACAACTTTGTCATCAAATTTAATGTGGCTTCCTCTCCCTATTATTTCGGTTCCAACCTTCCTAGTGAATGGCTTAAATAATTTTTGGCTAAATCATAGCTACGGACATTTTAAATTTCTTTCATTTTTTATTTTTTTCCAATTCCTTTATTTGCTTCAAAAGTTTTGAACGTGCCTAATCATCTAAGCATGTATATATAATGTAAGCCTACCTTTCCTTGGAAAGCTATTGCTCACAAAATTTCCTGATTTCTTTCCTTTTATCCATTTTTATATCCTTGACTTTCAAAACTCATTATGTGTTGTACAAACAAACAAAAATTTATTGCCTTAAGTGTATAACTAAATCAACTATTGACCGTTACAATTACTTTTATTTTTATATTCATTTCAATTTATTACTTAAATAACGTTTTGATGAATTAATGGACAGCTTTACGTTTCTTTTGCTTTTGAAAACTTTATATTTATAGTGTACGTTTCTTTTGCATTTCAAAAATTTGAAACATGCTGCCCCATTTAAGCCATTAATTGTTTTAATATTTTTCTTAATCAACATATAAACGTTTCTTTTTATTATTCCAGGATTTACATCCATACTTTAATCTCTGCTGTTCCATTTATTTCATTTGAAATCTAAATTTATTTACCATTCATTTATACGCCTCTTTCTCTTCCCTCTTTTACCTCTTCGTTTCCGTGTTTCTAGGAATATATATATAAAGTATAGCATAGATTGCATCTTCTTTTCTCTCTGTAAGCTATTCGTTGCCCTCAAATTAATATTAAACGAGGAGAGAGCTTTGTAAATATTATATAAAGTCATATAACACGTTCACATATCAGATGCAGACCTACCTTTATATTTAAGAAACTAGCATTTTCTCTATTGCCTGAAGAATGCCCTTCGCCATGTCATGTTGCTTGAATCACGCATGCATTCTTCCTTTAAAAATCGCCTGTTCTCATCTCCCCTCCATCTTTTCTTATTTCTTCCAAACCTGAGCATGAGCTCTCTCTTTTCCTTGGCCTGCCTCCTCCCCCTGGCTGCATGCATTAGTTGGCAAAATATTTCCTCTCTGGTTTTTAAAAGTAAGTACGCATTTTATTTGATATAAGTCTATTTTATATATTAAGAACAGTCTAGATTGTGCATAAGTTTTGTTTTATATGTTTACTGCAACTATGTGGATTTTGAATTCCCTAACAGTTGAACTTTAAAAATAATAATATATTTCATAATAGTATATATATGATAATTGTTATATTTATAAACGTGTATATAAATATTTAACTTCTGTTCATATATAAAGGTTAGTATATATTTATACCGTAATATGTATATTATTTTAAGATTTTACGGTATATAGTTTTTGACTTTTGTTAGCATATAGTTATCGTACGGCTTTTAGATACATATGTTTTACTAACTAGTTGGTAAGTTATATATATATATATATATATATATACGCGTTTTATTTTACTATTGATAGCTTACGGTATATATGGTGTAAGTTTGGCAACCTTCTATTAATATACGTATTTTTATATGTTTTACATATTTGGTTATAACAGTTTCAACTATAATAAAATATGTTATTTTATTAGCTTTCATATGTTAGATATATAAAATATAGTATTTCAATTTTCGTTATTGTTTTGGTATATATATTATATAAAATTGGTGGGTACAAGTTTTGTGACGACCCGGAATTTTGAGCAATATCAATTTAATAATCTTTGATAAAAATTAAATTGATTTGATCATTTTATATTATAAATTGACAAGTTAAATTTATATTAAAAATAAATGATAATAATTTGTTAATATCTATTAATATTTTTCTTTGCAATATGAATTGGCAAATTTAATTCTTTTGAAAGCTAATAATAATTTGATTTTGAAATATTTATTTTGATAAATAAGAAGTTTTAATGTAATAAAAACTTTAGATTCAAATTGTAATATATATGAATGTATATATTGTGATTTGAGATTTGTTTTAAAATTCAATTTGGAAATTAATAAATTTAATGTTAGAATGTTTCTATTTGAAATGTGTATATATATTTGTATATATATATTTGAAATAGGAAAATTATTAAATTGAATTTAATAAGAATTTTCAAACTTGAATAAATTTAGTTTGAATTTAAAATGATAATTTGATTTAAATGACTTTAAATTGATAATTGAGATTTAAATTTAAAATATCAAAGTTAATTCCTTATTTATGATAAATATGTACTTTAAGTTTTTAAATAAGATCTAATTTAAAATAGAAGTTTCAAACATATAAACATGATTGGATTAAAATGTAAATTACTTGTTTCATATGAATATCTATTAAAATATAAGTATGTACATTTTATATTACATATACATGTATATTAGACTTTAAAAAATTATTTAAGATAAATAACATTTAAAAGAAAAACATTAATAAAACAAGTATAACACTTGTAAACATTTTAGGGTTCATTAAAGACAAATGTAAATTTAATTGCTTAGGTGTAAATAGATTAGAGTTCTTTGTGACAAATGTCTTTCTTTTGTAAAATAAAATTTAAAATCTAATTGTAAATAAAGGATGGGTTCATTTCTTCAGCAAAAGATTTTCTTCTTCTCAAATTAAAACATAAATTACAAATCTGAAAAAGAAGAATCTGTAAATCTGTAAACTCTGGAAAAAAAATGAAGAAACTGTAAAATCTGAAACATGGAAACTCAATCAATGCAAAGAATTCTGAATCAACTAGCAATTCAAGTAATTCAAGAATCTGGAATTTAAATTCTTCAAAAAGCAAGAGATGAATCATCAGCATGCAACTAAGCAGACAACATATTCAAGAACATTCAAAAGCTTGGAAAGAAAAGAACATGCAGTTCTGTTTTCTGGAAATTTTCAGGTGAGTGAATGGAACTTTTAAAAACAGTTTTAATTCTTGAATTCACCTGTTTTTATGAATAAATAACTTGATGATATCTGCAATGTTTGAATTTAAATTTGAGCATGTGTGGATATGATGATATGTTCTCTGTTTTCTGCTTTTATGTCAAAGTGAGTAAATGCAGTTTGAAAAACAGTTTGAATCTCAAGAATTTATCTTGTTCTTGTGTAGTTATGTTAATTTGTCTGGATTAATGGATTGAAACTAATGCATGTAGTTATATAGGTTATTTATGATTGTGTGTTGCCTGTAAACATGAATATATGTCCAGTAAGTTTATAAACAGGTATCAAATGTCATAATAAATTCAAGAATACTATATTGAATTCGAGTTGCTTATGATTTGTTTACAAATGTTGTTTGTAATCACATAAGCTATTATCTAAAAATAATTTCAAGATTTTATATTGAATAATTTATTTTAAATAGATAAAATTTGCAGTGCATGTCAAATTTAGTCAGAAATTGATGAATTAAATTTTTAATTTTGGATTCATAAATGGATTGCAAATGTAGAATGATGATTTTTAGTACTTGAATGATGAATTTTAATGGAGTAATTAGTGAGAATTTTGGGGTTCTTTGATTTAGGGTTTTTGGCCAAATCACGGCGTACGGCGGCGAATTGATCGCCGTGGGTGAACTCGAAGGTGGAGTGGGCTGTAGGGAGCATGCGAAAAATGCTCCTTGAATTTTCTATTGAGTGTGATGGCCGTGATTCGATCATATAGGGTTTATCACCTGTTTTTTTGCCGTTGTGTTCATCTTGACTTCGCAACTTCGAGGGTGTTCTGGAGGCTATCGCGAGGGGTTAGAGAGATGAGGGGAAGTGAGAGGAAGCTGCGGCGATGGCGGCGTGGTCTCCGGTAAAGGGGATGGTCGGCGGTGGGAGATTTTCTGGCTGCAGTGTTTCGAATCTGATGGGTCCGAGTGTGATATTTTCGAGTGACATTCGAATTTGTTTTCTGGGTTGAGCATTGGGATGGAGGGGTTGAACGTGACTTGTCGTGATCGGAATGGTGGTCGTTGGCGATGGGAAACACGGTGCACGTTGCACGGCTGTGTGCATCAGGAAGGAGAAGGGGGTATTGGGTTCAGGGATGTGCAGAGAGGGAAGACTCGAAGTACACCCCGTGTTTTGGTCGTTATGGCTCGAAGCAGAGGTTGGGAGGACTCGGGAATTTGTCGTGTGAGTTTCTGAGTGATTTCTCGAGTTGCCAGCATACTTTAGTTTGAGTTTAGAAGTTTTGAAATGTTTAACAGTATGGTTTCTAAAATTTATACAAAGTAAATAAGTTTATATATAAAACTAAATTTGTTTCAAAATTATGTTAAACAAGTTTTATATATATTAAATATGAAAGTTTTAAATAAGATAAGTGGATTTGAAATAGAGTTTGTATTAAACTTTAATAAGTAAATTTGGAAAGATTTTAAAGATTTAAAGTTCAATTTAAAATATGTTTAAATTTAATTGTTTTCTAAATTATTATATTTTATTTAAATAATGTTTAATGATTTAGAATTTGATAATCAATTGTAATAAAGATTATCTTTAGTAAGTTTGAATTTTGTTTTATTTAAAGATAATTAATTTTGTAAAGATAATTGAGATAATTAAATCATTTTTTTTAATTATCAAGTTTTAATTGTGAATAAATGATTTAATTAAGATAAGGTTTCTTAATTAAGAATCTTTTATATAATAAGTTAAGAATCATTTAATTAATTTTAAATGATTTAGTTAAATAGTTAATTAAGTAATTAACTTGTGATTAATTAAAATAATCACTTATGGATTAATATAATATAATTACTTGGGAAGTAATTAAAGTAATTAAGTGATTAATTACCAAAGGTAATTAAGTAAAGAATAATCACTTTATGAAAAGTAATTAGGTAAATGTGATTAAGGAATAATCACTTTAGTTATTAATTAAAGAATTAATTATAATTAGTTAAAGGTTTAAATTATTTGATTAATGATTAATTACTTGATTAAGAGTAATTAATTAAGATAGAATTTTAATTAATGAGTAATCATTAATTAATGAAAATAATTAATTAATTGTTAATTAATAATTTAAAAATAATTAATTTGTAATTAAGTTTTAAATTACTAAATGTAATTAAAGTAATTAATCAAAGGTGATTAATTAAAAGTAATTAATTAAGTATGATTAATTAAAAGTAATTAATCAATGTGATTAATTAAAAATGATTAATCAAGTGTAATTGATTAAAGGTAATTAAGGAATAATTACCAGAATAATTAGAGAATAATTAATCAAGGTTGATTAATTTAGAAAGTAATTAAGAGGTAATTACTTAGTATAATTTGGAAGTAATTAATCAGGATGATTAATTAATTTGGTAATTAAGTAATAATTACTTAAAGTAATTAAGTGATAATTAATCAGGAAAGATTAATTGAAATGGATAATTAAGTGATGTTAATTAATTAATTTGTAATTAATTAATAAATAGTATTGGATTAGAGATAATCCAAGTATTTAATTAAGGATTAATTTAATTTAAGGATTAATTAAATTAATCAAGGTTGAATCAAATTTGTTTATGAATGGTTAATGATTGGATGATTTATATATCATTGGATGAGTTAATGATATTGATTGTTGTTGGATGATATTGATAGATGTGATGATATGTATATGCTATATCTGATTGTGATATATATGCTGCTTTGTGATATGTATAGATGCATGTGATAATAGATGCTTATCTATCTGTGTTGTGAATCATCCATTTATGTTAAGTGATATTTCTAAATATCTATTGTTTAAATCCCTTAAGTACAACTTGGACATTAAAATGGCGTTTGGTTTCGATGAGACCGGGATCGGGTTTCCATATTTGGAATCCGAAAACCACATCGATTCCAATTAAACGTTAGGTCGTTAATCCAAGTGGAGCAAGTGAAGACTCGAGGTGTAAGGGCTATACGTCAGTATAACTCTGTGGGTGATTCCGTAATGAGTTTGACGGAATAGTGCTTATAGATTCGAGATGGCGAATCAGAGTGCAAGGGCTATGGTCGTTGACTCTGAGGGTGATTCCAAAATGAGTGCAACGATATAGTGCCTTCGGTTTCGTTCGAACCCAGAACGAACTTGTATGGATTGAATGCTTTCAGAACATCGTCAGGCGGACGATGAGCATTCTAAGATAATTGGTCCTATAAAGGTAATCGCAGCCTCAAGCCTCATCAACCGGGAATGGCTAAAACAGGGGAGGTGCAGCAAGGCTTCGTGGGTCGCGCCCACTGGAGAGCAAGATACATCCCTGTCTAGAGGTCCCTTTATATTTCGGCTGTGTGGGCAGTTGGTCTGCAGCCAACTGCGGGGTGGTCTTGTTCGGGACTGTTCAGTAAGGAATGGTCCCGGTCTTGTGTTGCAGGGGATGAAGGGAGTAATCCTCGGTACGGTGATCTAGGCCACGTACTGTGACGGGCGGTACCCCAGTAGCCCTGCCATTGATGGAAACCCATTTTCCCTACGAGACCCTACGGTTTTGTTTGTATTACCCACTTTTGTGGCTAGTAGCTGGAATTTAATGAATGTAACAATTTCGGCTATTTCTTATTTACTTGAAAACCCTAGACACTATTATAATATCACTGGATTTCCTATCAAATGTTTTGGTTAGCGTAAGGTAAAAACTTTTCCATGTTTATGTGTGGGAAGTCTTACGTGATACCTTTTGTTTTCAAAGGTTTTTCTAAAGTTAAGCAATCTTAAACCGTTTACTCACACCAGACCCCTGTCTGACCCGAGTGTTTATTTCATGTTTTATTAAACTCTTGGGTACTCATATTATATATGAGTAGTCAAGTGATTCAGGTTATCTCTTGACGAATTCTGGAGGAGCTTTGGAGCAGGAGGCTTCAGCGTGTAGATATGATTAGAGTTTCCGCTGTGTTGTTGTCTGTATGATGTCTTGTATTGTATTAGACAGAAATGTTATAACTGTCTAAATTGAGATGTTTAGTTGTGTACTCTGATGTATATAATACTGTGTATATGTTCTATATTATATTTAAATCGTTCCGCTGCGAGATTCTGATGTGTTGTTTTCTCTTTCTTCTCTTTCTTTTCTTCTTCTATCCCTTTCTTTCTTAAAAGATGACGCGATTTCCTGGGAGTAGGAAGTTGGGTCGTCACAGGTGGTATCAGAGCATTAGGTTGAGTGAATACCTAGGCTCTGAAGTGTGTCTTTCTTTAGGGAGCATTAGGTTGAGTGAATACCTAGGCTCTGAAGTGTGTCTTTCTTTAGGGAGCATTAGGTTGAGTGAATACCTAGGCTCTGAAGTGGTGTCTTTCTTGAGAGAGCGTACTTGTAATTTTTATATAAATATATATATATTTATATATCTACCTAATCTGTTGGATTATCTGTTCGGATTTTCCAACATAGGCTATAAAGGTAGATAAGGTAGAAGTGTGTGGAACACGACTACCACTGTTGGTTGAGGCTTATATGTGATGGTTGGAGATGTGTTTATCGAGATTGTAGACCTAATACTGTCTCGAATAAGATTTAGTGGATTGAAGAAAGGATTTCTTTGAGTCCAAAGGAAGTCTTTTTCAAGGATTGGAGTATATTCTTGAAGTGTGAGGTTGATTTGCTCTTAAGTGAGCAGGGATTTCCTTGAGTTGAGTTGTCAGCTGAGCCGAAGCTAGTGGTGGTATCTTGATGACTTCAAGAGGGAATAGCTGTGTGGTGAGATGAGATGCAGTATCCATAGATGGTTCTGAAGATGTTTCTTTTGGAGCCAGATTTAGATGGTGTTGGAAGAGCATTGATGTCTGCTGCAGGGAAGGTTCAGATGTTTAGAGATTTTCTGGATCTCAAGTAAGGGTATCTTATCTTTATTGAAGAAGGAGACTAAGGTCGATGAGTTACCCCATTTCGGACATGGTCTCAATTGTTTTCTTAAGAAGATAAGTAGCTGGTGTTTGATTTGGATCCGAGTTTCTTGAGGAGATGTTTACTCATCTCAAGGATTTTTAATGAGATTGGATGATAGTTTTGAGTTTCAGGAGATTGTGGTTAAGGAAGACCTTTGGTTTAGCTGTATCATTGAAGTAAAGTTTGGAAGTAGCAGCATGGATCTGTTTCTTCGATGATTCAGTAATCTTTGGGATTCTACTATCAGCAGACCCGGCAGATAGTGAAAGCTTATTTTTCTTTGGGAAGGCTCAGCAGAGCGGGATATTTGTTGGAAGTGATCTATCAGTTTCTGATAGGTGAGCTATTCTTGAAGATTGGTCTTGGATAGGAAAAGCTGTTCTAGTTGGTGAAGACGGTTCTTTGGAATTTGAACTGTAGGATCGCAAAAGTGACTTGCGATTAGTTGGGAATCTTGGAGTATTCTTTGGTTTGAGATTGAGGCATCTCAAATAGAGGTGAAAGATATGGAAGCTATGGAAGTAGTCAGAGATCTCCAGATGTTTTTGAGGAAAGCTGAGGTATACCCGAATCAGAGATTGAGATTTCTTTTCGACTTGGATTTCCAAGAGCAGTTTTGATGGTTCAACCTTGTAGTGGGATGACTCTTAGAGCGAGAAGAGTTTGGTAAGGCAGCTCAGGATTCTTTGGATTGATCATCTTATTTTAAGTTGAGATTCTGTTGAGATGTTTTGACCAAGTGGAAGGGTCACTTAGATTTTATGAGTCGGATGAACTGTGTTTGGTGGTAGATTGTGCTTGTGTGCTTCGATAGCATTCTTATCTGCTCTAGATCAGAGTTGTGCAGCGGAAGCGAGTTGGGAATTATTCTTGTATGGAGCAACCAGATGTTGCAGTAAAGGAATTTCTACAGGAATTCAAGTATGAAGGAATTTTCTGGATTTGGTAGGCAAGGTTGTCTAGTACAACTGTTTGGTTATCCCAGATATGAGATATAGGTTTGAAGTCCATTGATGTTTGTGGTATAGAGTTGTATTTTGGATTTCAGCAAATTATTTTTGGAAAAGCCATTTTGTTGAGTAGAACCTGGAGATTTGGTTTGAGTTGGTGCTGTTGTTTCTTGAAGCAATCAGCAAGGGTTAGGCTGATCAGGAATATTGGAGGTGACTCAGAGCATCTGAAGAGTTGTGCAGTTAAGAATTGTGAAGTTTTGGAATGTGCAATTACAGTTTGGATATTGATTTGGTTTTATCCAATCAAAGGAGATATAAGAATGGGTAAAACTGGAGTGTTAGCTTTGAAGGTATTTGGAGTTTTATCTGTGATCTCTAGAGATTTGATTTTGATCAACAGGATTGAATTGCCAGTTTGGATAGCTGGAATTCATTGTATTTCACATATCTCTGGGGAATATGTGTATGATTCTTTGAGTAATAGAATCAGCAGTCCAGAAGGATTTGGTAGTTGAGCTGGTTTTGAGTTTAGTCTGATATCTTGTTCAGATTTGAAGAATCAGGTAAGGGAGTTCTTGGTTTTAGTAGAGTAGTTAGTTAAGATTCTGTAGAGTGAGTGTTCCAGTATAGGTATCTGGAAACTCTAGATATTAGGAAGTTCTATTCAGAATTTTGTCTGATAGATGAAATTATTTGTTTGTTTGTTTGAATTGGTTGCTTTGATTGATAATGTATGATTGTTTGTGTGATTGTTGATAGGAATTTAAATTCTTTAGCTGGGTTATTAAATTATCTTTGCTTTTAAATTTCGGGGACGAAATTCTTTTAAGGGGGAAGGAATGTGACGACCCGGAATTTTGAGCAATATCAATTTAATAATCTTTGATAAAAATTAAATTGATTTGATCATTTTATATTATAAATTGACAAGTTAAATTTATATTAAAAATAAATGATAATAATTTGTTAATATCTATTAATATTTTTCTTTGCAATATGAATTGGCAAATTTAATTCTTTTGAAAGCTAATAATAATTTGATTTTGAAATATTTATTTTGATAAATAAGAAGTTTTAATGTAATAAAAACTTTAGATTCAAATTGTAATATATATGAATGTATATATTGTGATTTGAGATTTGTTTTAAAATTCAATTTGGAAATTAATAAATTTAATGTTAGAATGTTTCTATTTGAAATGTGTATATATATTTGTATATATATATTTGAAATAGGAAAATTATTAAATTGAATTTAATAAGAATTTTCAAACTTGAATAAATTTAGTTTGAATTTAAAATGATAATTTGATTTAAATGACTTTAAATTGATAATTGAGATTTAAATTTAAAATATCAAAGTTAATTCCTTATTTATGATAAATATGTACTTTAAGTTTTTAAATAAGATCTAATTTAAAATAGAAGTTTCAAACATATAAACATGATTGGATTAAAATGTAAATTACTTGTTTCATATGAATATCTATTAAAATATAAGTATGTACATTTTATATTACATATACATGTATATTAGACTTTAAAAAATTATTTAAGATAAATAACATTTAAAAGAAAAACATTAATAAAACAAGTATAACACTTGTAAACATTTTAGGGTTCATTAAAGACAAATGTAAATTTAATTGCTTAGGTGTAAATAGATTAGAGTTCTTTGTGACAAATGTCTTTCTTTTGTAAAATAAAATTTAAAATCTAATTGTAAATAAAGGATGGGTTCATTTCTTCAGCAAAAGATTTTCTTCTTCTCAAATTAAAACATAAATTACAAATCTGAAAAAGAAGAATCTGTAAATCTGTAAACTCTGGAAAAAAAATGAAGAAACTGTAAAATCTGAAACCTGGAAACTCAATCAATGCAAAGAATTCTGAATCAACTAGCAATTCAAGTAATTCAAGAATCTGGAATTTAAATTCTTCAAAAAGCAAGAGATGAATCATCAGCATGCAACTAAGCAGACAACATATTCAAGAACATTCAAAAGCTTGGAAAGAAAAGAACATGCAGTTCTGTTTTCTGGAAATTTTCAGGTGAGTGAATGGAACTTTTAAAAACAGTTTTAATTCTTGAATTCACCTGTTTTTATGAATAAATAACTTGATGATATCTGCAATGTTTGAATTTAAATTTGAGCATGTGTGGATATGATGATATGTTCTCTATTTTCTGCTTTTATGTCAAAGTGAGTAAATGCAGTTTGAAAAACAGTTTGAATCTCAAGAATTTATCTTGTTCTTGTGTAGTTATGTTAATTTGTCTGGATTAATGGATTGAAACTAATGCATGTAGTTATATAGGTTATTTATGATTGTGTGTTGCCTGTAAACATGAATATATGTCCAGTAAGTTTATAAACAGGTATCAAATGTCATAATAAATTCAAGAATACTATATTGAATTCGAGTTGCTTATGATTTGTTTACAAATGTTGTTTGTAATCACATAAGCTATTATCTAAAAATAATTTCAAGATTTTATATTGAATAATTTATTTTAAATAGATAAAATTTGCAGTGCATGTCAAATTTAGTCAGAAATTGATGAATTAAATTTTTAATTTTGGATTCATAAATGGATTGCAAATGTAGAATGATGATTTTTAGTACTTGAATGATGAATTTTAATGGAGTAATTAGTGAGAATTTTGGGGTTCTTTGATTTAGGGTTTTTGGCCAAATCACGGCGTACGGCGGCGAATTGATCGCCGTGGGTGAACTCGAAGGTGGAGTGGGCTGTAGGGAGCATGCGAAAAATGCTCCTTGAATTTTCTATTGAGTGTGATGGCCGTGATTCGATCATATAGGGTTTATCACCTGTTTTTTTGCCGTTGTGTTCATCTTGACTTCGCAACTTCGAGGGTGTTTTGGAGGCTATCGCGAGGGGTTAGAGAGATGAGGGGAAGTGAGAGGAAGCTGCGGCGATGGCGGCGTGGTCTCCGGTAAAGGGGATGGTCGGCGGTGGGAGATTTTCTGGCTGCAGTGTTTCGAATCTGATGGGTTCGAGTGTGATATTTTCGAGTGACATTCGAATTTGTTTTCTGGGTTGAGCATTGGGATGGAGGGGTTGAACGTGACTTGTCGTGATCGGAATGGTGGTCGTTGGCGATGGGAAACACGGTGCACGTTGCACGGCTGTGTGCATCAGGAAGGAGATGGGGGTATTGGGTTCAGGGATGTGAAGAGAGGGAAGACTCGAAGTACACCCCGTGTTTTGGTCGTTATGGCTCGAAGCAGAGGTTGGGAGGACTCGGGAATTTGTCGTGTGAGTTTCTGAGTGATTTCTCGAGTTGCCAGCATACTTTAGTTTGAGTTTAGAAGTTTTGAAATGTTTAACAGTATGGTTTCTAAAATTTATACAAAGTAAATAAGTTTATATATAAAACTAAATTTGTTTCAAAATTATGTTAAACAAGTTTTATATATATTAAATATGAAAGTTTTAAATAAGATAAGTGGATTTGAAATAGAGTTTGTATTAAACTTTAATAAGTAAATTTGGAAAGATTTTAAAGATTTAAAGTTCAATTTAAAATATGTTTAAATTTAATTGTTTTCTAAATTATTATATTTTATTTAAATAAAGTTTAATGATTTAGAATTTGATAATCAATTGTAATAAAGATTATCTTTAGTAAGTTTGAATTTTGTTTTATTTAAAGATAATTAATTTTGTAAAGATAATTGAGATAATTAAATCATTTTTTTTTAATTATCAAGTTTTAATTGTGAATAAATGATTTAATTAAGATAAGGTTTCTTAATTAAGAATCTTTTATATAATAAGTTAAGAATCATTTAATTAATTTTAAATGATTTAGTTAAATAGATAATTAAGTAATTAACTTGTGATTAATTAAAATAATCACTTATGGATTAATATAATATAATTACTTGGGAAGTAATTAAAGTAATTAAGTGATTAATTACCAAAGGTAATTAAGTAAAGAATAATCACTTTATGAAAAGTAATTAGGTAAATGTGATTAAGGAATAATCACTTTAGTTATTAATTAAAGAATTAATTATAATTAGTTAAAGGTTTAAATTATTTGATTAATGATTAATTACTTGATTAAGAGTAATTAATTAAGATAGAATTTTAATTAATGAGTAATCATTAATTAATGAAAATAATTAATTAATTGTTAATTAATAATTTAAAAATAATTAATTTGTAATTAAGTTTTAAATTACTAAATGTAATTAAAGTAATTAATCAAAGGTGATTAATTAAAAGTAATTAATTAAGTATGATTAATTAAAAGTAATTAATCAATGTGATTAATTAAAAATGATTAATCAAGTGTAATTGATTAAAGGTAATTAAGGAATAATTACCAGAATAATTAGAGAATAATTAATCAAGGTTGATTAATTTAGAAAGTAATTAAGAGGTAATTACTTAGTATAATTTGGAAGTAATTAATCAGGATGATTAATTAATTTGGTAATTAAGTAATAATTACTTAAAGTAATTAAGTGATAATTAATCAGGAAAGATTAATTGAAATGGATAATTAAGTGATGTTAATTAATTAATTTGTAATTAATTAATAAATAGTATTGGATTAGAGATAATCCAAGTATTTAATTAAGGATTAATTTAATTTAAGGATTAATTAAATTAATCAAGGTTGAATCAAATTTGTTTATGAATGGTTAATGATTGGATGATTTATATATCATTGGATGAGTTAATGATATTGATTGTTGTTGGATGATATTGATAGATGTGATGATATGTATATGCTATATCTGATTGTGATATATATGCTGCTTTGTGATATGTATAGATGCATGTGATAATAGATGCTTATCTATCTGTGTTGTGAATCATCCATTTATGTTAAGTGATATTTCTAAATATCTATTGTTTAAATCCCTTAAGTACAACTTGGACATTAAAATGGCGTTTGGTTTCGATGATACCGGGATCGGGTTTCCATATTTGGAATCCGAAAACCACATCGATTCCAATTAAACGTTAGGTCGTTAATCCAAGTGGAGCAAGTGAAGACTCGAGGTGTAAGGGCTATACGTCAGTATAACTCTGTGGGTGATTCCGTAATGAGTTTGACGGAATAGTGCTTATAGATTCGAGATGGCGAATCAGAGTGCAAGGGCTATGGTCGTTGACTCTGAGGGTGATTCCAAAATGAGTGCAACGAGATAGTGCCTTCGGTTTCGTTCGAACCCGGAACGAACTTGTATGGATTGAATGCTTTCAGAACATCGTCAGGCGGACGATGAGCATTCTAAGATAATTGGTCCTATAAAGGTAATCGCAGCCTCAAGCCTCATCAACCGGGAATGGCTAAAACAGGGGAGGTGCAGCAAGGCTTCGTGGGTCGCGCCCACTGGAGAGCAAGATACATCCCTGTCTAGAGGTCCCTTTATATTTCGGCTGTGTGGGCAGTTGGTCTGCAGCCAACTGCGGGGTGGTCTTGTTCGGGACTGTTCAGTAAGGAATGGTCCCGGTCTTGTGTTGCAGGGGATGAAGGGAGTAATCCTCGGTACGGTGATCTAGGCCACGTACTGTGACGGGCGGTACCCCAGTAGCCCTGCCATTGATGGAAACCCATTTTCCCTACGAGACCCTACGGTTTTGTTTGTATTACCCACTTTTGTGGCTAGTAGCTGGAATTTAATGAATGTAACAATTTCGGCTATTTCTTATTTACTTGAAAACCCTAGACACTATTATAATATCACTGGATTTCCTATCAAATGTTTTGGTTAGCGTAAGGTAAAAACTTTTCCATGTTTATGTGTGGGAAGTCTTACGTGATACCTTTTGTTTTCAAAGGTTTTTCTAAAGTTAAGCAATCTTAAACCGTTTACTCACACCAGACCCCTGTCTGACCCGAGTGTTTATTTCCTGTTTTATTAAACTCTTGGGTACTCATATTATATATGAGTAGTCAAGTGATTCAGGTTATCTCTTGACGAATTCTGGAGGAGCTTTGGAGCAGGAGGCTTCAGCGTGTAGATATGATTAGAGTTTCCGCTGTGTTGTTGTCTGTATGATGTCTTGTATTGTATTAGACAGAAATGTTATAACTGTCTAAATTGAGATGTTTAGTTGTGTACTCTGATGTATATAATACTATGTATATGTTCTATATTATATTTAAATCGTTCCGCTGCGAGATTCTGATGTGTTGTTTTCTCTTTCTTCTCTTTCTTTTCTTCTTCTATCCCTTTCTTTCTTAATTAGTGATGCGATTTTCCGGTAGTGGAAAGTTGGGTCGCTACAAGTTTGATAGGTCAATTTGTAATATATATATTTTTATGATTGTTTTAGTATTTTAGAGTCTACCGTACTATATTTTATTTTATTTTCAACAATTTACATAAGTTATATTTAAAATGTAGGTATATATATAAAATTTTCTATGGTAGTTTTACAGTATAAGTTATATCAATATTTTATAATTTCAACAACATATGCTTTCAAAAGTTTATTTCATGTCAGCCTTAAGGTTGTTTGCACTGACTGATATACGTTGGATTTTTTTTAAGGGATGTGTATTTTGATTTAAAGTATAGTCATATGTATAGTCATATACAAATTGGTAGAGGAAATGTTATATAGTATATATATGGTTATATTAATATAGTCGGTCTGCACACCTATGTATATATATTAACCGAGGTATGCATATTTTGTTGCATATTTTATAAACTGTGTATGCATATGTTGTCTAGTTGTATATAAGCTCACTTATCCTATTTATCTTCCTTGATCCAATTCTGATTTGAATTCGTCTATTCCTATTATCATCTTTGATCATTGAACCGTGTCAATCTAGCTTTGTTTTGGAATTCGGATCTGGATTTCATAACTCACTTCTTTTTCTCTGGCCTCGAAAGGTGAGAAATCACTCACGATTAACGTTCTTTTATTTACTAAATTTGATTTCAATTGAGACGACAATTGAAATATGAGGCTGTAGTTATTTAAATTGTTATATATGCTATTATCTGTAACTATTCACTTATGGGATATGACACCATATCCTATTGTTTGTATATTTATTTTGATGATATATGCCTGTTGTTATTATTATTTACATATCTGTTATCACTCTGCAAGTACCCTGTTAGTATAGAAATCATTATGGGTTGAAATGATACATACCCGAACAGACTTTAGAATAGGAGAAAATCGTTATGGGTTGAAATGATAAACCCAAGCGATTTTCATTTAATTGAATTGGGATTACGGGTTGAAATGCTATCCACCCGTATACATTTAGTAAACGGATTGAAATGATAAATATCCGTAACACTTGACCATATGATAAGAAATATATACAGACATCGTTGGTCCATATATATAAATATTTTGAAATTTAATTCATTGTTTTGGAAAGAAATATATGGTCTTATTAAATGTTAATCCTTAAATTTTTTTTTTATATAAAGGGTAATGATATATAGATTTAATAATATTTAATTTAGTCAAAATTTGATTTAATACATAAATTATGATAAATATTTATGTAAATTTTATTCCAAAAAGTATTCTGCAATTTACTAAGATTGGGAGATAAATGTGGGTTTATCTAAATGGTATTTAAATAAGGATTTATTCAATTAAATCAATTTGAAATTATTGAATGGGAAATTTAAGGGTATGATTTTGTAACTGGATTTTTGTTTAAGTGATTTAATGAATATTTCACGTTTAAATAAATTAAAGAAAATATTGAGTAAAATGTAATTTAAGGTTACTTAAATGATATTGTATCTAATGAGGGATTAATTTAAGACTAGATAATAATGAGGTTAAATCGAGATCTATATGGAACTATTAAATTGAACATTTAATTAAATATTAAAGCTTTGAAATATATTGGGATTTAAATGGTTTATTTTGAGATTCGGATATGTATTTGAAATCAGTATAGTTGAATTTATTATTTAGAAACTAAATTGATTAAAAAGTTAGTTTGAAACGTTGAATAGTTAAAGTTTTGAAATATATTGAATATAAAGGGTATTTTGTGATTTCAAATCCGAATTTGAGATCGATAAAATTAAAGTGGTTATTTTAGAAATTGAGTTGAATTTAAATTAATAAATTGAGATTGAAATAGATTTAAATGGGATGGTCGGGTTGATGTTAAACGATTTGTTAAGTTGAGGGAATTGAAATTACTTTACTGTACAAATTATTTAATATATAAAAATACTATTTGGGAAGTATAGAGATATTTGAAGTGAAAATGATATTTGGTTTTGAAGTATAAATTAAGTTGAAAAGACTATAGTGTTATAGTGTATATTTCTATCTTTTAGATAGTTCCATGGACCCTTAGAGGATGGTTATCCCAAACATCCTCTAAGTTAATTATATTTCAGTTGATATTTCACTTGAGTTAGATTTATAGATATAAGAATGTTAATCCTAACTCGAGTGTTTTGTGTTTTGCTTTACGCTCGGGTCAGACAGAGAGATACAGCATTTGAGACTCACCTTCGAAGTTGGAGCTTTGCTTGAAGATCCAGCTATCTATCCCTTCAGTCATCCAGTTGATTGGTTTAGAGAAGCCATCTGTTGCATTGGAGACTTCATGGCATTTGAACAATTCGGTTGTATTTTATTTCTAACTCTGAGGTATATAGTAGCTTCATGAACTACTATTCTTTATCTATTCCGCTGCATTGTATTACTCTGTTTAAGTGATCTATGATTGATTTATTTACTGTATATTTTAAGTTTTGCCAAATTTTATTAACAATTCGATATTTTGAATTATTCAAGTCGGACATGTACGGTTTTATTGTCGATTTGAATGGTCCAAAATAGCGGGCTGTTACAGTTGGTATCAGAGCTTTGGCTCTAGGCAAAACTTAGCATATATGGTAAATTTATTTACAGAATCACTTTCGCTCGAGTTGAATCTCTTCCTTTTGACTCGATTTCCTTTGAATTTTGGAATGTCCCTCGGTTCCGAAATTCATTCTGTCTCTCCCTATTTATATTCGTTTGATTCTGGAGTATCCCACAGCTGCACTGAATGTTTTGTAAAGGGGGTGAAAACTCCTTTACAATTGGCGTTGATTCATCGAAGATTTCTGTATCCTCGGTTTACGATGCTGCTATATCTTGGTATGCCGAATTCTATCTCTGGCAATCGAATGTCGATTTGCTTTAGAATTCCGCATCAATTATATTCCTGAAGTCACGGTTGACCTGATTAAGGTCGCCCGAGATTTATAGAAGTATATCCATCTTCTATTTTGTAATTTGATTTTCTCAACTTTGTTTGAGCCTATCTTCGAATCAGGATTCTATTGATTAGAGTTCCTCTAAAGTAAATCTTTATCTTTGTTTTGAAATCCATTCTTGAATCATCCTTTGAAAATCGGGTTTGTTGTATTTTAAAATTGTTTTATACGAAATTATTATTTTGATAACTATGATTTTATTCTATATATAAAAGTGAAAATGTTTTCGATAAGGATTATATACCTATATATAAAACGAATAAGAAATGTTATTCTATATATAAAAGTTTTGAAAGGATTGGAAATTTTGAAAATTTATAAGAAAGTGATTTATATAAAAAGGATTTATAACTGAAGGGTTAAATTTGAAATTCGAGAATTGAATTCCGATATTTTGAAATCGGTTTTTAAGATTTTGGGAAAATATATAAAAATAATACGATTTAAAAGTATTTTTCCGAATAAGAAATGTTTCAAATGGGTTCAAATGAATTCCAATAATTTTGAAGAAATTTCAAAGAAGTTTTCAAGAAAATAGAAGTCCAGAACTCACTTATGTCGCTGGAGAATAATTTCGGTGATGAGTGCACGCATCATCGACATTGATTTTCGAGTTTCAGAGTGGGGGAGAGGCTAAAACCGTTTTTGATTTCAAATTCCGAAGTATAATTTGATATTTTCGGAAGATATATGTATATATTTGAAACAATTTAAAGTGAGACCGGTGTTCAGTCCTCGAGTTTTCGATTTGACTAGTAATAACTCTATTTATAAAAAAAATTGATTTCCAACTCTTAGATTTGAAATTTGATTTCATCGACTATTTTGAAGGTTCGAACACTTCCAAATCAAGGTTTAAAAGTTTTAAACTAAGAAATTTCGAAAAGTATAAATTTTTTGATAAAGCATATAAGTTTAGTTTTGAAGAGTATGACTTAAGTAAGTTTGAAACCTTTTGTTAAGTAAGTGAATATGACTATTTTTAATTATACTAATATGGAATTTAGTTTTGAAATGTTTTGGAAAAAAAAAATTAATTTCAAATAATTGTTTTCAGAAAGGTAAATTGGATATTTCTAATAGAAATAGATAGTTTAAAAGTTTTAAAGGGATGATTGTAAATTTGGGAAACCATTTTGAGTATAATTGATTTTGAGAAAATATTTGGTTTTGAAATTAAATTGAAATTAAAAACCAGTACTTATATGGTGATTTTGGAAATGAATTTGTTTGACTCGAATTATTTTAATTTGGAAACTGGGATAATTTTCTAAACGTATTATTTTGGGAACTTTGAAATTTAGATACTTAATTTGGAAGAAAAATTGGTGAAATCCTATATGATTTTGAAACTGAATTGATATTGAAATGATTTGAAATTGAGAACCTTATATTGTTAAGCACTTGATTTGGGAGTGGTCGAACTTATATAAAATGGATTTGTATAAGTATGAAGTGATTTGAAATCTATTGATTTGAAAGGTACTCAATTTGGAAAGAGATTTTTTTTTTAAATCGAAGTCTATATAAGTATGATTTGATATACTATTGATTTGGAAAGTATTCGATTTGAAAATGGAATCTTATTATATATGGATTTTATATAAGTATGATATTTGAAAGTATTTGAAAAGGTACTATATGATATATATTTTCGAAGTAAAGATATGGAAAGTGCCTTCTGCTTGATATCCGCTTTGTGGCCACATCGTGGATTCATTCTATCGATATTATTCTCTCTGATTTTCGGTTTTCCGGATGTAATACTCGAGTGTTTCCCACCGTGGCGTAACCCATGGTTTTTTTTTCTCTCGTGACTGCATAGCGCAACTGCCTGGCTGAGTCTTGCCTAGGGGTGCGGATTGTTTCCTGGGGGATCCAGGCGTAACCATTGTGTATCCTGCAATCTATGTAGGTCGCGAATAGTAGCGCAAGTGCCTGGCTGAGTCTTGCCAAGGGGTACGGATTGTTTCCTGGGGGATCCAGGCGTAACCATTGTGTATCCTGCACCCTACTAGTCATCATGGCGTAACTCATAGGGCTGAGAAAGCTTACGGATATGGATTGTTTCCTGGGGGACCCAGGCGTAACCATTGTGTATCTGCGAACCATGATCGGACAAAGGTTTTGGTTTGGTTGTTTTGTTTGGATTGTACTATCCATATCTGTTTTTAAGGGTTTTTAAGTATTTTCACTGGTTGTTGAAACAGGTCTACTAAGTACTTGAAGAACTCTAGCTTTGCGCCTGATCAACGCATGGCCAGAGTCTGCAAGAACGAGGATAAACTTGTTAAAACATTGAGTTATAAAAGTATTTTCGAAAGAAAAATTGGTTTCGATATAAAAGTATTTTATTTATAAAGGTATTTTATTATAAAAGTATTTTCAACAAAGAAATTTTGTATTAATATTTGAAATTTAAACTCTTATGGTTTGAAATAAATTATTCGTGCCCGATTCTATTCTTTTGAATCTACCTCATCTGCTCAGCTTTATTTTTCACCTATATTCCATTTTCGGAATCTACCTTCCTTTCCTTTTTGAATAAATCTTTTAAATATTGCTTATTTGTATACTACATTGTTTTATATAAAATTTTAGTGTTATAAATATTTTTGAAGTTATAAATTAAATAAAACATCTTTAAAGAAAATGATTATTAATTTATTGATAATATTTGAAAGGTATCTTGAGAAAAATTAAAAATTTCATAAATTTTGGATTTAATATTTTCAATAGTCTTTGTAAATAGAAGTAATAATGTAAATAATTGTTTGCAAAGGAGTTTGAGAAGTATTAAATATTAAAGAAAATTTAATTTCAAATGAAATTTTCAAATAAATATTTTAAATAAAATTTATAAAGTTTTAAAATTTATTGTTTATCTTGGCTTTCAATCTATTTTTTTTTCTGGTTGTTTTATTCTCCTACCTCCTTCCTTTTCGGGGACGAAAAGTTTTGAGTGGGGGAGAGTGTAACGACCTGGAAAATTTTAACAATTTCAATTGATTCTATAACGTATTTAATTGAATATTTGTGAAATCTTATAATAATTGAATTTTTAAATAAAATGTTTATATATTTAGAATACGTATATTTAAATATAGCAGATTGTAAATTTTAAAATAATTTTATGGAAGTTTATTTAATTGAGAAAACGTGCTGTCCAATTCAAGCTATTAATTGCTTTAATTGATTTCTGAATCAGTGCGTACGGTTTCTTTTTACTACCGTTAAAGATTTCTATTGCTTAATACTTTTCCAATTCAGGTAGACTTTTCCATTCGTAACCATTAATAAATTTGAGATCATCGACCTTGCTTTTATTATTCCTTGTAGTTTCGGGCACTGACTTTACCTTTCCCACTACCCATAATTTTCTCTATACATTTCTTTTGCAATTGAAGCGTATATTTATATTTATGGTGGTGTGTTTATTCTGGTCTCTCTTTATTTTTGTTTTTAACGCTTGAAAGAATCTCAAATCATCAAGCTAGTAGCATCCGTTCCTTCCCTCGCTTTCATAAGGCTTATAATATATAAACCACTTGCTTATAGATCTGAACACAACTTTGTCATCAAATTTAATGTGCCTTCCTCTCCCTATTATTTCTGTTCCAAACTTCCTAGTGAATGGCTTTAATAATTTTTGGCTAAATCGTAGCTACGGACTTTTCAAATTTCTTTCATTTTTTATTTTTTTCCAATTCCTTCATTTGCTTCAAAATTTTTGTACGTGCCTAATCATCTTAGCATGTATATATAATGTAAGCCTACCTTTCCTTGGAAAGCTATTGCTCACAAAATTTCCTGATTTCTTTCCTTTTATCCATTTTTATATCCTTGACTTTCAAAACTCATTATGTGTTGTACAAACAAACAAAAATTTATTGCCTTAAGTGTATAGCTAAATCAACTATTGACCGTTACAATTACTTTTATTTTTATATTCATTTCAATTTATTACTTAAATAACGTTTTGATGAATTAATGGACAGCTTTACGTTTCTTTTGCTTTTGAAAACTTTAAATTTATAGTGTACGTTTCTTTTGCATTTCAAAAATTTGAAACATGCTGCCCCATTTAAGCCATTAATTGTTTTAATTATTTTTCTTAATCAACATATAAACTTTCTTTTTATTATTCCAGGATTTACATCCATACTTTAATCTCTGCTGTTCCATTTATTTCATTTGAAATCTAAATTTATTTACCATTAATTTATACGCCTCTTTCTCCTCCCTCTTTTACCTCTTCGTTTCCGTGTTTCTAGGAATATATATATATATATATATATATATATATATAGTATAGCATAGATTGCATCTTCTTTTCTCTCTATAGGCTATTCGTTGCCCTCAAATTAATATTAAAAGAGGAGAGAGCTTTGTAAATATTATATAAAGTCATATAACACGTTCATATATCAGATGCAGACCTACCTTTATATTTAAGAAACTAGCATTTTCTCTATTGCCTGAAGAATGCCCTTCGCCATGTCATGTTGCTTGAATCACGCATGCATTCTTCCTTTAAAAATCGCCTGTTCTCATCTCCCCTCCATCTTTTCTTATTTCTTCCAAACCTGAGCATGAGCTCTCTCTTTTCCTTGGCCTGCCTCCTCCCCATGGCTGCATGCATTAGTTGGCAAAACATTTCCTCTCTGGTTTTTAAAAGTAAGTACGCATTTTATTTGATATAAGTCTATTTTATATATTAAGAACAGTATAGATTGTGCATAAGTTTTGTTTTATATATTTACTGCAACTATGTGGATTTTGAATTCCCTAACAGTTGAACTTTAAAAATAATAATATGTTTCATAATAGTATATATATGATAATTGTTATATTTATAAACGTGTACATAAATATTTAACTTCTGTTCATATATAAAGGTTAGTATATATTTATACCGTATTATGTATATTATTTTAAGATTTTACGGTATATAATTTTTGACTTTTGTTAGCATATAGTTATCGTACGGCGTTTAGATACGTATGTTTTACTAACTAGTTGATAAGTTAAAAATATATATATACGCGTTTTATTTTACTATTGATAGCTTACGGTATATATGGTATAAGTTTGGCAGCCTTCTATTAATATACGTATTTTTATATGTTTTATATATTTGGTTATAACAGTTTCAACTATAATAAAATATGTTATTTTATAAGCTTTCATATGTTAGATATATAAAATATAGTATTTCAATTTTCGTTACTGTTTTGGTATATATATTATATAAAATTGGTGGGTACAAGTTTGATAGGTCAATTTATAATATATATATTTTTATGATTGTTTTAGTATTTTAGAGTCTACCGTACTATATTTTATTTTATTTTCAACAATTTACATAAGTTATATTTAAAATGTAGGTATATATATAAAATTTTCTATGGTAGTTTTACAGTATAAGTTATATCAATATTTTATAATTTCAACAGTATATGCTTTCAAAAGTTTATTTCATGTCAGCCTTAAGGTTGTTTGACCGACTGATATACGTTGGATTTCAAGTATAGTCATATGTATAGTCATATACAAATTGGTTGAGGAAATGTTATATAGTATATATATGGTTATATTAATATAGTCGGTCTGCACACCTATGTATATATATTAACCGAGGTATGCATATTTTGTTGCATATTTTACAAACTGTGTCTGCATATGTTGGCTAGTTGTATATAAGCTCACTTATCCTATTTATCTTCCTTGATCCAATTCTAATTTGAATTCGTCTATTCCTATTATCAGCTTTGATCATTGAACCGTGTCCATCTAGCTTTGTTTTGGAATTCGGATCTGGATTTCATAACTCATTTCTTTTTCTCTGGCCTCGAAAGGTGAGAAATCACTCACGATTAACGTTCTTTTATTTACTAAATTTGATTTCAATTCAGACGACAATTGAAATATGAGGCTGTAGTTATTTAAATTGTTATATATGCTATTATCTGTAACTATTCACTTATGGGATATGACACCATATCCTATTGTTTGTATATTTATTTTGATGATATATGCCTGTTGTTATTATTATTTACATATCTGTTATCACTCTACAAGTACCCTGTTAGTATAGAAATCACTATGGGTTGAAATGATACATACCCGAACAGACTTTAGAATAGGAGAAAATCGTTATGGGTTGAAATGATAAACCCAAGCGATTTTCATTTAATTGAATTGGGATTACGGGTTGAAATGCTATCCACCCATATACATTTAGTGTACGGATTGAAATGATAAATATCCGTAACACTTGACCATATGATAAGAAATGTATACAGACATCGTTGGTCCATATATATAAATATTTTGAAATTTAATTCATTGTTTTGGAAAGAAATATATGGTCTTATTAAATGTTAATCCTTAAATTTTTTTATATATAAAGCGTAATGATATATAGATTTAATAATATTTAATTTAGTCAAAATTTGATTTAATACATAAATTATGATAAATATTTATGTAAATTTTATTCCAAAAAGTATTCTGCAATTTACTAAGATTGGGAGATAAATGTGGGTTTATCTAAATGGTATTTAAATAAGGATTTATTCAATTAAATCAATTTGAAATTATTGAATGGGAAATTTAAGGGTATGATTTTGTAACTGGATTTTTATTTAAGTGATTTAATGAATATTTCACGTTTAAATAAATTAAAGAAAATATTGAGTGAAATGTAATTTAAGGTTACTTAAATGATATTGTATCTAATGAGGGATTAATTTAAGACTAGATAATAATGAGGTTAAATCGAGATCTATATAGAACTATTAAATTGAACATTTAATTAAATATTAAAGCTTTGAACTATATTGGGATTTAAATGGTTTATTTTGAGATTCAGATATGTATTTGAAATCAGTATAGTTGAATTTATTATTTAGAAACTAAATTGATTAAAAAGTTAATTTGAAACGTTGAATACTTAAAGTTTTGAAATATATTGAATATAAAGGGTATTTTATGATTTCAAATCCGAATTTGAGATCGATAAAATTGAAGTGGTTATTTTAGAAATTGAGTTGAATTTAAATTAATAAATTGAGATTGAAATAGATTTAAATGGGATGGTCGGGTTGATGTTAAACGATTTGTTAAGTTGAGGGAATTGAAATTACTTTACTGTACAAATTATTTAATATATAAAAATACTATTTGGGAAGTATAGAGATATTTGAAGTGAAAATGATATTTGGTTTTGAAGTATAAATTAAGTTGAAAAGACTACAGTGTTATAGTGTATATTTCTATCTTTTAGATAGTTCCATGGACCCTTAGAGGATGGTTATCCCAAACATCCTCTAAGTTAATTATATTTCAGTTGATTATTCACTTAAGTTAGATTTATAGATATAAGAATGTTAATCCTGACTCGAGTGTTTTGTGTTTTGCTTTACGCTCGGGTCTGGCTGAGAGATACAGCATTTGAGACTCACCTTCGAAGTTGGAGCTTTGCTTGAAGATCCAGCTATCTTTCCCTTCAGTCATCCAGTTGATTGGTTAAGAGAAGCCATCTGTTGCACTGGAGACTTCATGGCATTTGAACAATTCGGTTGTATTTTATTTCTAACTCTGAGGTATATAGTAGCTTCATGAACTACTATTCTTTATCTATTCCGCTGCATTGTATTACTCTGTGTAAGTGATCTATGATTGATTTATTTACTGTATATTTTAAGTTTTGCCAAATTTTATTAACAATTTGGTTTTTTGAATTATTCAAGTCGGACATGTACGGTTTTATTGTCGATTTGAATGGTCCAAAATGGCGGGCTGTTACAGCCACTCCACTTTCAAATACCACGGACCACTGCAAGCCACAAATAAACTCCAATACCCATCACAAATACCACTGCCACTGACCACTTTCAAATACCCATCACAAATAAACTCCAAGCCATCCCACTGACCATTGCAGTTACATCACCAATACAACAGTCAACCTCCTCACCACATACATCATCAGCAAACACAACTGCCTCTTGCCTACTTTACTTTAGAACACATACAGCACAAACCATTACTTCACTACAAAACTGCTGCTCTTTCAAACAATTCACCATCAAACTATCTACAACATATCAACCACCCAACATTTCACCATCCATTCATACTTCAACTAATCCTCTCTGCCCAAACTCCAATATCCCCCCTCTGATATCATACATACCACATCGTTGCCATTTCAACAATTGTAGATTGCAACTGCTATCAGTTATAGTGCAGTTCAACCCTTGTCGCCTCTCCCTATACATTGCAACTGCTATTAGTTAACACCAGCAACCAGTGCAACTCCCTCCTCTGTCTAATATCAACCAAAACATAACTCTCCATTGCCACATACCAAACACGCTCGGCCATTCAAACAACCATTGTCACTGCCTTGCTCAAATCTCCCCTATCAACAGTTCCGCCATCAAGCTCATCCAACAGCACTTCACCTTTCCTCTTCACTGCGGCAACACTGCTGCACAACCTGCAAACAACACTACTGACAACACTGCTGACCAACCCGTAAACATCTCACTACCTTCACACAACCCGCAAACAAAACTGTCACTTTGCCTTCAGACATCTCACTACCTTCTCTGACCAACCCGAAAACAACATTGCTGCACTGCCTTGGCCTCATCTTCCCACTACCAACATCAACTACCCTACACAACTACAGCCACATACATCAACCTGCCAACACCCTCCACCTTCCCTACAATAATCCACAACTGCCTCATTGTTCACTGTCATTACATTCTCTGTACCATTTCCTTCATATCATACCATACATCTGCCTTCAGCTCATCCCCACCACCACTGCATTCATTGTTGTTCCAAACAACTTCACCCCACTTCATCAAATACCACCCCAAAATTTCCTTCTGCCCCTACCGTGTCATCCTTCACCAGAAACTCCACATTACACAACTGCAACTGCAACCAATACTTCACCAAACTCCTCACTGTTGTACCACATCACAACCCCTCAAAATTCATGACCGTTGCATTCATAACTGCCTAAAACCATCAAGTTATCTCCAGTAATCACCATAACTTACTGTTACCTTACTGCCAAAATCATCATCTTCCTGCAAATCTTTTCACCAGCAAACCAATCGCCTCTCAGCAAACTCCTCGACTTACTGCAAACTTACAGCCTAACTCAGCTTCAAATAAGTAACCCCAAACCTGCGCCTTCCTCTGTCCATCTTCTCACTTCTTCACACTCCACCAATCGCAACCCGAAACCCCCTCTAATCCCCGCAAATCGACCACCTCAGCAACTCAAATCACCACCGCCTCCAGTCCCAAAATTGTTACATCATTCTCCACTGCCTGTCACCGAAATCATCACTTCAACATCATCCTTACTGTCAACCACTACACTAAGCTACCTGAATTGCACGCATACACACTTCATTACAATCTAATCACCAACACTTCCAACATACCCACAATTCAAGCAACAACTCCACATCTACATACATACTCAGTCCTTACTCCATACTCTATACATGCATACAACTTGCTACTGCCAACGCTATATTCAAACTGGACATTCAAACTAGAGATTGCAAACATATCTACTTCAACAAGGTGGTCAAAAGGATAAGGGTGAAGTATGATTAGACTTCTTTGTGGAAATGGATTTGGGACCGCATTAATTATACTAAAACAAGTGTTTGTTGCTATAAAGCATTAATGAATTTTCTACCAATGAAAGATAGGCCTGTTCAAAGGTTAATGCAGGTTAATCCTACTTGTGTGTTATGCACGAGGGAGGAGGAAAGTGTGGATCATCTATTTTTCAGGTGTAAGTTTTCAGCTTATGTGTGGAAGTGGTGGAGGGTTAAACTTGGGTGATCAATAAATTATGTAGAAACTTTATAGAAATTCAAAAACTTAAGCGGCATTTCAATACTAAGTG
Organism: Allium cepa; assembly: GCA_030765085.1. NCBI lineage: Eukaryota > Viridiplantae > Streptophyta > Magnoliopsida > Asparagales > Amaryllidaceae > Allium > Allium cepa. Next base: position 50,786,288 of record CM060930.1, on the reverse strand, counting down.
CAATAGCAGTAATATAACTAAGTTTAAATTCTCAGTGTGCCTTTGGAATATATGGAAGAACGTAATGATAGAACGTTCATATTCATTAAACACAAAACTAAAAGAAATGTGTGTGAGTGCATCGTGTGTATGGCCAATACTAGACAAGCAAAATCGAATCCAGTAACTACACTAACGCAAATTTGAATTATACTTACTAGAAGTTGATTCCATTATAACATTAGCAGCAGGCCAAGCTATCATTGTACCAAGAGCATCTTCAATGACTTCTAAATCGGATGTTGTTCTCCATAGATGGGCTTTTGGAATTTTTACAAGATCTACCCAAACTTTAATTGCATTTCTTCCCAAAGGAACACAATGAATCATTGCAGTTGGATCGGTCGAAGACACGCGTCCTAATGCAACTATTTCTCTCTTTCCCGACCAATCGATCAGCTTGCATTTATCATTTTCCATATAATTTGAACTCTATCAATTAAACAAATAGGTTATATTATTATGTGCATCAACAATTTGTACGATGAAAAAAATAATACAGTGTTAATTATAAACAAGTTTACCTTTTCGACAACTCCGACATTACTCGTATGATTATCCGATAATGCAATGTTAACCGTTTCAATAACTACTTTTGATTCAAGCCATGCGACTTTGATGCCAATGGCATCTCCAACTAGTGTCAAACCTTTAGTGGGCTTCCACAGAAAAGCATCTTTAATTTTTGGCTTATCTATCCAAACTGCAACGGCACTCGGTCCAAGAGGGAGATCATTAACAAGTTGTTTTGGATCACTTGGAAGTAGTCGTCCTTTTGCAACTAATTCTTCACTCCCTGTCCAATCAATTAATTTGCACTTATCATCCGTGCTGCTACTTTTACTCTATACAAAAAGAACATGTTGATTTTTATTTTTAAACATTCAAAATGACAAATTAATAAGTATAAAGATCGAAGATTACCGCATTATCTTCTTTTTCAAAGTTATCGAAGTTGTGCAATTCAACATTTGCCACTTGAGATTCATTCGCTTCATCCAAGTTTTCTTTTCTCTATCAAACAAATAATAAAAGCAAATTTTAGGCTAGGTGCTTGTAACACTTTCATAACATTGGAGTAATAATTTACTTAGTAGTATCACTACATCCTGTTTTATGACATTTAAAAGAAGCAATTTAGTTATATTCATTTTTGTGCTATTTTATCTTCAATAGTCAAGTCATTCATGAGCAAACTAAAATAAGATTGTATTTTCTTGTGTCTTGTCCTCGTAGCTTGATTCTACCATTGAGATACATTTTTCATACCTGATTTTTCAGAAGCATGCGGACCATCGCATCTAATTCTGAAATTTTGTTATGCATGTCGGCCGTCTGTTTATCCTTTATGTGTGACCATACTGCCTTTGTGTAAGTTATACCCCTTTCCATGCCTCTTAATCGTCCGGGTCTGTCTTGTCCCAAAACTTTTGCAAGCGCATCTTCTTTGTAATTAGATGTTGAGCTAGGATTTGATTCGTTCTCGATTTGTTTAATTTTTTCCTATACATGTTGTCATATATGCATATTATACACAACTGAAATATCACAATAGCAAACAAATTGTTATATAATAAAATATCAAAGTACTTACGATAGCATCTGCAGTAGTCGCATTTACCGGTTCGCCATTTTTTCGAGTATGGGATGTGATCCAAACGTGAGTTCGTGAGACGGAAGATGGATGAGGACTCGTATTTTTCTATGTTTGAAGAATATTTATTACAGCACAACACATTAACTAACTAGTTAATAAATATTACGGTAAATAAATTGGCAATTCTTACCAAATCATCAGCTACTCGAGCCATTCCTTTACGGCTACATGTGTGGTATCTGATTTTCTCTAATAGCTTTGAATTTCTGACTCAATTCCTAAGAATAAAAAATATATTATTTATGCTCGTTCACTAATTCAAACTTCACAACTTTCAACAATACTAAAATACCTTAAACTCTGGCGTTGTTTTGGACTTGACAAACTTCTTCCACTCATTCATACTTAGGTTATCGGGTTTCAACCGAATTCTTTCTTCTTCGTTCTTTGCATCTGCTATTTTGCGAACTAATCTAGCTTTTGAACCTCTAAAAATGCACCCCATTTGCTGAAATATGGACGATTTTTGCCATTCCTCGTCCAATTTAAATCTAGCCTGCAATATCAGCGTTAGCTAAGAAGAAAACTTTTATAAACCAACACTAATACCAATTAATTAGCAGTTGTTTACATTATGTTGTATAGTCAAATGGTAGCAAAACTAAAAATAAATGACATGGATCATACTACTGAATCATACTGTTTTATAGTCATAATGCACAAAATCATTCTGGGCAAAATCATACTACTGAAGAATGGCATGGTATCTGATCCTCTAAATAAATGACATGGTATCTGATTCTCTCTAAAAATGACATGGATCATTATGTTTTATAGTCATAATGCACAAAATCATACTACTGAAGAATGGCATTTGCTAGTTACAAACGAAACAAATGCATATAATTCAAAGATGGCAGGTTCTAAATACAAATCAAACAAAAATAATGGATCAATCAGAGATAATGTTTAACTATGGGGCTTTTTAACTCAACACTGAAAGCTAAGTATTGAAGAGGGTAGCATGCAAAGAATTGTTCAAGTTAAAAGGCAGGGACTGTTCAAGTTTAATTGACAATGTCTTAAATTCCTAAAGGCCAATATTAATAAATTAATTTGTAGTGGAATTTGTAATAATCTGTAATTTGAAATTTGTAATAGTCTGCAATCTTTGAATTTGTAATTACAGACTATTACAAACTTTATAAAACATTTTAAATAAAATAAAGACAAGTGTTAAACCAGGTTTTCATTTTCTTGCCACTTCCAAAAACCTGGAGATAAAAAAGAATTGTAGCATCTGCCTGAAATCAAACAAATCATCAAGCAATTTCAGATCAGTTTTGAAAACCTTAAATCATCTCAGCAATTCACTGATTCCTGTAATAACAAGATCGAGTTTTCCAGTTAAAAACTAATCGGGCTTCAACAATTCAAGTTTTCAAAGTTTCCCAGTAAAAAAAAATCAAGTCCTCTGCCTCTTTAATTTGTAAGTAATTTATTATCTGTTTAAACTTTGATTCATGTGATTAATATTTGAAATAATGTTGTGGTAAATGATTTCATAAAAGTAACAAATGTTTGCATGTCTGTTAATATGTATTGGTTGATTATGCATGTCTGTATATTGATATAAATGTCTCTGTTCTTAATGCAACAGCCTTAATAAATTACAAAAATTAAAATCCCTTCACCTGATCACTTATAACATATGATGTTCAGAGGAAACTTGTCTGCATTGATGAAATGCAAATTTTAAAAATATCTGCAAGTAAAATTATTAGATAATTAGCTGGTAAATAAGTAATTACTGTAAAAAGAAATCGATTGCAGACTATTACAAATTTCAAATTACAGACTACTACAAAATTTGTAATAGTCTATAATTACAAATTTCAAATTGCAGACTATTACAAAAATGTTTAAAAACTTACCCATACCCGAAACCACATCTCAAACATTCTTGATGTCATCTAGTGGAATAATGCATCACTCATGTCTATAAAACACCCAGCACAACAAAGTTACTGTATCAAATGAACTCTTGTATTTTCAAAACACAACTCCTCTTTCAGCATCATAATACTTCAACAAACATGCAATCCTTACTTCCTCCAACTCAGTCCTAACAGTTATAGAATTTACTTCATATAGTTTTGTATAACAGTTATTGTAACAGACAACAAAGCAACTAGTTTCAGGAGATTGAGACATTGTTAAAACTGGTAATATAAAATGCATCATTTTCATATATACTTTAACTAAATTTAGAAAAATAAATAAGACATATATGACATAAAAATGGTATATACCTGAATGCATCCCCACAAAGCAACTTGTAATCCGTCACTTAGTTCCTTCCACTTATCAAGTGTGACAGGAACATGTTCTCTTACTAGCGGGCCTAAATATGAAGATAGTTTGACAGACCCATCTCTTATTGGTTTGCCATCCGCATTAAATTCGACTTCAATGCGACTCAATGGATTTACTGGAAGTCTTTTCACTTTAGTTGGACCTCTACGTTTGCGCTTCACTACCGGATTTGCGGTGGCATCTCGAGTGGTTCTCTCATTCATGTCAGCTTCAAAATCTTCTTCAACTTGCATTGTATCTTCGTCAACTGCTTCAGCGATGTCTTGAATTCGAGCTTCATTGTTCTTAGAATTTCCAATTTCTTGCGAGTTGTCTTCAATACCAACGTCGCTACTGACCCTATTGTCCTTGTGTTTTGCATTAGCCGTGGATTTATTAATTGTTTTTAGCCATTTTAAAGCAGCCGCCTTCTTTTTACCCATTTACTGCATGTAAAAGAAAAAACTGGATGTTAAAATGCATTCAAGGTTGAGAACTGCATTTAAGAACTGCATATATTGTTTCTAAAAGTAAGTGTTTTCATTGTATATTTTAATTTTCCAGAAAAAATCAAACATATTATACATAAAAATATTTTTTAAACTTAGATCATGTTAATTCAAACATATCTTGTTTAAATATCAAAGCCTATAAGAGAACAAGTGAAAAGATTTTGATTTTTGAATTTGTTTTAAAACCTTAAACTTAGAACAGAGCAAGCATAGACATGCACAACAATATCATCATAAATATATACATGCAATCATATTTACACACTTATAATTGATCTTTTAACTTTGAACAGAGAAGCCTGGAACTTAATAATTGATCTTTTAACTTTGAAAACTGGAGATTGCTTTGACTTTGATCTGATCTATTTCTTTGATTTTGATTTGCTTGATTAAACCAAGTTGAGTTGAACTTTGCTTGATTCAGGTTTTAGATTGAAAGAGGTTATTTGTTTGATTTTCTTTTCTGGTTTTAGCTTTCGGGTTTTTGTTTTGAATATAATTTTGAATTAAAATATACAGTGAAAACTCTAAAATATACAGTGAACTGCATTTAAGAACTGCATTTAAGAAATTTGAAGTCACTGAAACAACTGCATGAATTATTAAACTGGATGTCAAAATATTTTCAAAATAAATTTCTTACTAAAACAAACAACTTGCATTTTATTGGGTTTTTTCACAAAACCATTTACATATATTTTGAAATACCGATATGTCAAATCACGTTATTCAAGTATTTTAAACTTTTCTCAAATATGCCTTCACAATCTTCTCTAACATAGCTACCATCCTCCACATAATCCACATCCATCATGTTTTCTTCGCAATCTTGAATAACATGGCTTGTGTCCTCAATATAATCATCTGTCTCTAATTCATGATAACCTCTTGGTGGTGCCTTCATTACAACATACCAATTAGAAGAATCATTCTCTCTTGAATAAAAAATTTGTTTCGCTTGAGATGCAAGAATATACGGATCCCTCGAAAATGAAGCTTGATTTTGATGCAAATTAACAAGAGTAAATCCATCTTCAACCTTCACCCCATTTCCAATGTTTGCCCAATGACACTTAAAAATTGGAACATAAAATTTATGATAGTCTAATAAGATTATGTCAGTCAAAATCCCATAGTACGTGACCACATCAACTACTTGAGAGACATCTTTTGCACTTGCTCTATACATGGTAGTAGCATCATAAGTCACTCCAGAATTCTGAGTTTCTCTCTCAACATCTTTTGTATGAAAACGTAACCCATTAATTATATATCCTTTGCAGGACGAAGCATTACTACTTGGACCATAGGCAATCCATTTTAATAATTCATCGTGTTCGCTTAAGTTAATAGGTATCTGGAAAAACCATATTTTCAAATATAGATTCAATATAGATTCAAAAACAATATTTTCAAACATATACACAAAATTTTAAAGAGCTGATTAACCTTCTTTTTAATCCAATCAGCAAAGTTTTTTGTGTGAATTTTCCATAGCAATGTAGCATTTCTTTCCATGCGCTTGTCCGAACTTTGTAACTCTTCCAAATGCATACTACCATAATATAAAAGATATTAAGTTACATTTATAATTACGCATATTACGATAAATCTGATAAAGAAAACAATATGTGCTTACTCTAAAAATGGCTCGGTTATAGCCAAATTCATTAGCACAGCAAGGTGAGCAGCTTCCTTCTCATGAGTTGTCAATGTAATTGCCTTGCATGTTGATATCGGACGTCCTTCGGGTATTTCATCATCATTCTCATAATCTCTGTTTCTACCCTCTTTCTCCTCAAATTTTGATGATTTCTTTAGAAATTCGCCAAAAAATCTTACAGATTCTTCTGCAAGATAGTTTTCTGCAATGCATCCTTCAGGACGTGCATAGTTCCTAACATAATCTTTAAGCGTTTTCATATACCTTTCGAAAGGGTACATCCAACGAAAATGAACTGGTCCACACAATCGAGCTTCTTTTCCAAGAAGAATTGTTAGATGTATCATTATGTCGAAAAATGAAGGTGGAAAATATCTTTCGAGATCACATAAAATTGAAGCGATCTCATCATCGATTTGTTGCAGCTTCTCTCTGTCAAGAACACGCTGACATAGTTTATTAAAAAATAAACACAAACGAGTTATTACTTTCCTTGGTTTTTTTGGAAGCAGTCCTTTCATTGCAACCGATAACATTTGTTGCATTAAAACATGGTAATCATGCGACTTCAATCCACTAACTTTGCAATCCTCCAACGACACACATCTTTTGAAATTTGAGCAATAACCATCAGGTCCCTTGAAGTCATACAATCTTTTGCAAAATATTCTTTTTTCAGAACTAGACATAGTATATGGAGCCGGTGGAAGATATGTTTTCTTCCCACGAGGTTGTGCATATAGAGCGGGTCGGATTCCCCAATCCTCTAAATCCTTTCTAGAATTAATACCATCTTTTGATTTGCTATCATGCAATATTGTGCTGAGTAAAATTTCGCCCACGTTTTTCTCAACATGCATCACGTCTAAATTGTGGCGTAGTGGAAGTTCCTATAAACATCAACAATATGACCGCTTTAACATTATATAATTTTATAATTAGATTATTGTGAATAAAATATAATTTGAACACTAACCTCCCAATATGGTAAGTCAAAGAAAATCGATTTTTTTTTCCACCTTGATTGCTCTATTTTTGCAGGACTGTTTTCATCTTCTTGGTTGTCAGTACACTTCCTCTTCCTACACGTAATCTTTATAATTTTCTTCTTATTTAACTTCTTATTCTTTCTCTTCTTGGATGTTGCTATTTCTTTATTTTTAGCTTTTCCAAAATCATTTGAAAAATCTTTCAAAATAACAGAAATATCTCAACCTGTAAGAATCCTGGGTTTGCTACCTTCCTCCACGGTGTTATCAAACCAAGCCTTTTGTTTTCTTTGTGGATCTGATAGAGGTAAGAATCTTCTATGTCCCATATAGACATTTTTCCGACTATGATTTAGCCATCGATGATGAGTATTCACACCACATAATGGACAACCTTTTTTCCTTTTACACAACATCCAACAAGATTTCCATAAGCTGGAAAATCGTTTATAGTCCATAACAAGATTGCTTTCAAGTTAAAAAGTGTCTTGCTAAATGCATCATAAATCTCCACCCCGTTACTCCATAACTGCTGCAAATCTTCTACCAAAGGAGCTAAATATACATCAATATCATTCCCAGGTTGCTTTGGACCAGGAATCAATAATGTTAACATAATATTTTCCTTTTTCATACACAATATAGGCGAAAAATTATATGTCACAAGCATCACTGGCCAGCAACTATACTTGGTACCCTTAATGTCAAATGGGGTAAAACCATCGGTAGCAAGACCAAGCCAAAGGTTACGTGGATCACTTGAAAATGATTCCCATTTATCATCCACCATGGTCCATGTCAAAGAATCCACAGGATGACGCATTTTATCATCATTACTTTTATTACTAAAATGCCATCTTAAATCTTCTGCCGTTTGTGGGGACCTAAACATTCTTCTGAATCTTGGAATAATTGGAAAATATCTCAACAGTTTGACCGGAATACCTTGCATTATCTCTTTCGTCCGGTCATTTATCTTCCATCTCGAAGAACCACATTTCGGACAGTTATTCAAATCATTGTACTCTTTTCTAAAAAGACAACAATCATTCTTGCATGCATGAATCTTGTCGAATCCCATGTCAAATACTTTGAGGAACTTCTTTATTTCATATAAAGTTTTCGAAAGGACGTTATTTTTGGGTAATAACATTTGTTGCACATTTAGAAGCTTATCAAGACCAGTATCAGATAATCCAGTTTCGCATTTAAGATTGTACAATGCAGTGATAGCAGATAATTTTGTTTGATCTACGCAACCAGGGTATAGTGGAGTTTTTGCATCTTCCAAATTTTTAAGAAAATCGTCCATTCGCTTTTGTGCATCATCATTATTTTTATCATCGGAGAAAAAAGTTTGGTTGACAAACGCTTCATCTTCAAAGTGAACAGCTTGAAGTAATTCATACGTGTCATCCACCTCCACCTTTTCAGTTATATTCATTTGCTCACCATGACTGTACCACTTACTGCACTTGTATAAAGGATCCATTCCTCTTATAATCAAATGCTCGACAACAATATCACCATTTTGATGAGTGAGATTTCGACAATCTAAGCATGGACATAAAAATTTTTCGAGGCTTCCTAAGTTTCTCTTTGCGGCATGCACAAAATTCCATGCTCCTTACTCGTACTCGCTACTAGTTCTAAGGTAAAATTAAAAACAAAGTTTTCGACATAAAAAATCGAGTTATTATTTTAATTTTCAGGTAAAATTTTAAGCTAAATATTGTATTATTACCTGTGTAAATGCACCCATTCTTTTTCCATCGCAAATTATCTGCAAATTATGTATAGGCTCCCTTGAATTCACTATCTGCAAATTTGATTTATAGTAGGCTATTGAAAATAGAGAAGAGTTGCCTACTTTGCTTGGTATTCATGTGTAGACAAATTTGATTCTCATCAAGTTATAAAAACATCCTACTATCCTATATCCAATAGGATCATAGGCAGATCCTATATCCATTTAACTTCAGATAAAATGAGCAATTTCTACTCCTTTTTTAAGAGGTAAATGTTTGATTAAATTCAACAACTGACAGGCGGATTTCAAATTGTTATTATAATTGTGATACATTATTTAGTACCTCTGCATTAATGGCCATGGAGTCGCTTTCTGTCTCCTACTATAATTTTTTTTGAAGTCCTCCGGTACATTCATTTGTTCAAGTAATTAACTTAGTGTATTAATTACAAAACAAATGTATCACCAAACCTATAATGGTTTTATTTAATCACAAGATTATAGTCTTATCATCGCCTTAGCTAATATAATTTTATTTAATAATTTATCCTATTTCTAAGCATTTTGTTTTTCTCAGTTTGTTTGTTTTCTCCACCTTTTTTTTCTTTTATGGTTTTTTATTAGCAACATCATGTCCATCTCCTTCAGTAAACAAATCGGTCTTGAAAATAATAATAAGATAGAGACAGTAGAGGTTTGAAGTGAACAAACAGTAAGAGTCTGAGGTTTGAAGTGAACAAACAGTAAGAGTCTGAGGTTTGAAGTGAACAAACAGTAAGTGAACAAACCTATAATGGCAACAGTAGTTTTAATACTAAACAAACAGTAATTAAATAGCATTGATAGTTAGTGGCATCCTAATTTTCCAATTGTTACTAACACTTAGCATTAGGAAATATTTGCAGCAGAGGAATTCATATTGTAGAAATATTTACTTAATTTTCCAATTGGCACTAACACTTAACATTTGCAGCAGAGGAATTCATATTGTAGAAATATTTACATTCTTAAAAATTTCACCGTGAGAATTAACAAATATTGTAAACAAAGAATTAACATTCTTAAAAGAATTAACAGAATTAACAAATATTGTAAACAAAGAGAATTCCCAAATAAGAAAATCCATCAGCTCTATTGAATTCTTGTCAAAAAAAGCAACAGCATTGACAGAGAGAGGCAAAAGTAACAAGAAATAATTATACGGCAACCTGTATATAAACAATGACATAAAAATATACCTAATCCTCGCGCTTGACGAATTGAACTTCGGACCAAATCGCGCTTCAACGATGAAGAATTGAGTTTGAGGAATTGGGAATTGCGTCTGGACCAAATCGCTTTAACTTAGGACCAACTTCGGAGCGCTTCAACGATGAAGAATTGAGTTTGAGGAATTGGGAATTGCGTCTGGACCAAATCGCTTTAACTTCGGACCAACTTCGGATCGACTGAGTTTGAGGATTCAACGATGAAGAATTGAGAGGACCGATGTTAAATATAATTGCATAAGAGGAATTGAGCTTGAAGAATAGCTTGACCGATGTTAAAAAGAGTGTGAAGAGGGTGAAGATGAGAAGCCTAAGGGGGAGAAAACAAAAATGAAAATGAAATTTTGGCGGCCAAAATTTTTTTAGAGGGAAACGAGAGAGTCGAACGTAAATTCACCGTGAACAGCATTAATATAATTGCATACATTTTAATATAATTGCACTTGAAGTTGTTGTCTTTTTGAGTTCAATAAAGAATAGCCACTTAACTATAGCAAATCAAGTTTTCGTGCAATCCACGCTTGCTATTGATATAATATTTTCTTGTAGTGGGGGTCGGTATATTCCAAAAGCCAAGCAAGATGAAGGGATCGACATATCAGATGGATCATTATATTTAACTAACAACAAGGGATCGACATTGGATGAAGTGGGAAGCAATAACATCAAGGGTTCGGTAGGTTTCAGTCGAATGGCATGATTCGGTTTACTTATTGGAAAAGAAAGGATCGACGTGGTCAAGGCATAGGATGGCTTGGCATAGATTGAGGAAGATGGATTTGCACGCTTCAGTATGGAGGGATTGGTGATACTTTAATAGCTTAGGAAAAAGGAGGAATTTACCCATTTGAACCCACCAAGGCAGGGATCGGTATATGCCAGAGTTCAAGTAAGCACTTGCATTCAAAAGTCGATTACTCGAGCTCCTTTGATCCAAATGACACGAAACTTGGAGGCTAAGCACAATACAACATAGAGAGTTCCCTAGAGGGAACGTACACCCTTTGGACACCAAAATAGGGACAAGTACTGATCCCTACTGTAGGCTCTAATAGGCCTGGAAATTTCTAGGTAGCCTCGTCGTGGTCTCTCGAACCTTCTATCAAAGTTTCACATCGATTCGTACACTTCTTCCCCTATAAATACAACAGGCATGGCATTAGAAAAGGGATCTTCATTCTGCTACTCTTCATCTTCTACCTAGGTTATAATTTGCCATTTTTATTCTTGAATTTCATATGATTTTAACTTTAATCAGCGGTATAAACTAAATAAAAGGAAAATCTTTGGAGTGGACGTAGGCCGAAGTTAGCTGAACCACTATAAATCTATGTCTCTATTTACTTGCCTCCTGATTGTTTTAATCTTGTTCTTCATTAATTTCTCTTCATATATCAGTGACCGGATTGGATGTTGATGCTTTCGAATTGGGTGTTGTTGGTCAATTTAATGCCAACAACTAATGTAGTAGTTTGCTACAAAGTTGTTTGCTAAAATAGATTTTGATTTAAATCTTGGAAGTATAAATTGATATACAAAAGATACATGTATATATGATTATTTCAAATAATTTGAAATGAAACCCGACGTTTAGTTCTAAAGTTTTCTTGTTAAGTTATTTTATGGGCGCATGTATCCTATACATTAGGACTATTCTGTTTTGTTTATGCATCATGTTCTGATATATTGCTTGGTAGTATTCATTATTGAAACAACGGAATTTTTAGCGATTTTGGACAGTCGTAAACTTTCGAATTGATACAGAAATTGAAACTAAGTGTCTTTGTAAAGATATAAAAGATAAGCATATGTGACTTCTAAATTGAGAATATAGGAAATATTGAAACAAGTTTTAAATTTATAAAACATCCTTGTTAGGTAAAACGAATATGATGTTTTGTATGTACTCTTAGTTGTAGTGGAGTATTATATGAGTAATGAACTTATGACTTAAGCTGTTTTAAAATAAAATTATGTTTTAGTGAAATGTTTTATAAATAAAAGTAATGTTTGATTGAAATGTTCATAAAATGAAAGTAATATTTTATGAAATACTTCATAAATGATTTAAATATTAAATGACAAATACTATTTATGTAAATGAATGTGAATTAAGCAGTAATTTATGTAGTTAATAAACCAATGAATAAAGTATGTAAGTTGTGCGTAGATCATTTTATTCGCATGAATTTTTTTAATCTAGGACTCGAGTACATGATTTCGTGGTGATTTACACCGGTCCAATCAATGATCTTTCACTAGATTCTTTATAATGAATAGTTGATGCAGATCTTTGATAAGATTCTAAAGTTTTCTGCCATAATATATGACTATATTAGAAAAAAAATATTTCTAATTATGGAACCAAATTGGAGTCCACGCTAGAAAGGTCAACTGATCTATACTAGTTTGAAAGAGAAATCTATGTGATCGACCAAGTGATCGGATTTGATACTGCGTGCAGATGGTCCTTGTACATCGTACGGGCTTTAATATATTTGTATACTGTATTTTTTGGCCTATAAAGAGTTTGTGGAAGGACTCTTCAAATCGTTTGAGGTAGCACGAGCAATCAACTAAGTAATAACCAAAGGCTATCAAACATAACGTGCACTTAGTAGTTTATTTGTCATCCTTGTGCAATGAGAAGGTTTTTGAAGCTGGGAAAAATCATGAGATTTGTTTGCTAATGATTTTAGAGTACTATTAAGTATTGATGTGTGATTGTTGCTTTTGTTGCGTGAAATTTCGGGGACGAAATATTCTAAATGGGGAGAATGTAAAAATTTGGAATTTTAGATATTTCGTATTTAAATATTCGAATTGTTTAAATATTTAAATCTTAGAGTTAATATGATTAAACTAATTTAATAACTTTGTTAACCCACTTTTAAATAATAACTAATGAAGGAAAACTTGTTTTAGAAAAATGTATATAAAAATTTCGAAGAAATATCGATAATGTGATTGAAAATCGTTTTATCTATAAACAGCCTCAAAACACGTGAAATTATCATCTTGGGTGTAACATCCCAGCTTTCTACACCGTATAAATTAATAAATTTTATTAAAAGAAAATGTGATTAATTTCAAATTGTGAAGACTATGTTTTAAAAATAAAATTTTAGTTAATTAGAATCTATTTAATAAAAGATTTGGATGTAATAAATTGAATTAAATTAATAAATTCCTTTTGATGATTTATTGAAATTAAATAAAATATTTTAATCAATATAAAATATTTTGAAGTGTAAATAATTTTTATATGAGTGATGTAGTGGAAAAAAATTATTTTGTAATGGAACGATGAACGATTAAATAAAAATGCACGAGTATCGAATCGAAAGAGATAGTGCAATGTGGTAATATATTTTATTAAATGAAATGTAGATTAATTTAAATTATATATATATATATATATATATATATATATATATATGTAAAGGGAATTAAGTTAAAAAATTGAATTAAAAATCTAAAAGCCCAAATCGTTTAATCCTAAAACCCGCTTCTATTATCTCCCCACTTCTCGAAATTGCTACCGCTTCCCCATACAACCCGAACCCCTCAATGAAATGAGCCCTAATCCCTTTCCACCATTAGAAATAAAAGTGTTAAAAATAATTGCACGACTTCATGCGAATGACCTACATCGACGATTATGCTCCGGCATTATGAGGTGTTTGCCATGACTAGCTAATGCGACTGCAAATTGATGCTGGGTTGTGAGATCGAGGTCGTGATTTGGTCGAGCAATGGATTGAGCACTTGGTCGATTGAGGAGGAGCTGCGACATTGAAGTGGGGGAGTTCTATGTAGGAGACCTCAACCTAATAACAATGGTGGTATGATGCCACAGTTGGAGTAGTAGTTGGGTGAGGTCGCGATTAACATAGGGTAGTAGCAAAGTGAAAGGGAAGATAGTGACAAGGTAGAGGGATTGGTGGAGATGAGAGTTGGGATGTGGCTGTTGAAGAAGTTGTTGGTCGATGTGGGGATGGCAGTGCAAATGGAGTGACAAGATGTGGTGGTTGCATGAGATAGAGGGTAAGGTGCTGTAGCAGTAATGATGGGCTCGTGGTGGAAGGGATTGCATTTAGGCAGTGAGTGAAACGGTTAGAGGTGATGGAGTGGTACTATGTTGATGACTTGGGCATGTGTAAGAGCGTTGTGGGGAGTTGTGATTTGCTATTGGTGACAACAAAGGATGTAGGTATAATTTCTGATTTGCCTGAATAAGCAACGACTCAGTTGAGTTATCTCACTCATAACTATGTCCTTTTCATTCTAGTTATTGCATAATCCCCCATATATTGTTTGATTTATTTGGTTGGAGGGTTTATTTATTAAATGAAATTAGTTGTTTGCTGATGATTGATGTTGGTTGATTTGGATAGTATTATGTTGTAATTTTTGATTTACTTGTGTTATGGAAATTTTTGCTAGATTGTTGATTTGTGATTATCTAGTAATAATTAGATGTCCACAAATAATTGAATGGATCTAGAATTATTTTATAGAAAAGAGATAAATAAATTAAAAGATGAATATTTGAAATAAATAGATTATTTTGAGGATATTTGGAGTAAATAGATTATTTTTAGAATAGTTAGTGAATTTTTGGAATGATGTTTTATTTAATATCGAGATTATTGGATTAAGAGAAAATTTGAAAGATGAATGATTTTTGTGAAATATATATGTATATGTGTGTGTATGTGTGTGTATAAGTGGAATACTTTTGAGGATTTCGTAAATGGAAATAATTTTGGAAAACGATGTATTGTGGGATTTTATCAAATAAAGGAATTTTGAAGATATATATTTTTATTCACTGATGGTTAAAAAAGTATTTAAAGGATATTTAAGAAATAATATTTGAAGTTATATTTTTTAAAGAGATGAATAATTTTAATTTAAGTTGAGAAGTTTATAAACTAATATTTTGAAGTGGCTACAAGTTAAACGTAAATTATTTTGTTCTTTGAATGAAATATTTTAATTATAGGATTCCAAATAAATAATGTGAAGTGGATTTTTGGAACTAATATATTATTTTGAAATAGAATTTTAGTTTGATGGATTAATAGTTTAAAAGAAGTGTTTGGAATAAATGAGGATTCTTAATAATGATTTTGAAGTTATATAGTTGAGTTTGCAAGTATTTTTGGATCGAGAATTTTGTTTCGGATCTGAGATTTTAAAGGTATTTGGAAGATATATACTTCCTTGAAGCAATTAATTGATATTAAAATGGAAATTTGAGGTGAAAGTATTTTTAAGGTATTAAAAATATATTGACGAGTTTGAATAAAAGTTTCTTTAAAATCGAATAAACTATTTTAAATTTGGATTTTTAAATAATATGTGAGAATTAATTACATTAAAATAGGGAAATACAAATAAAATGAAATATATTGAAATAGAAATCCTCATCTCGTTATATACCAATTAAATAATATATTGATGTGATTATGGATGATTGTTTATTTGTTTGCTATGGATGAGATAAAGTTAAATTACCCATTATGTTGAGATATAAGTTAATGAAAATGAAGAATAATGAATTAATGTAGGATGTATGCGAGAGTGATTTAATAAGTGAGGCAGAAATTTGTTTAATGTTTTTTAATTGAGGGTGTTGTGTATTTTGTTGTATTTCACCAAACGATATGGGACGTCCATGTGAGGTATATTTATTTACTTAACACAAGTATAATTTCAGGCAATTCGATGAAAATCGGTAAATACTTTGATATTGGCAAATCATTCTATATTATACACAAATGTTAATCGATTTTGCTTGGATGCTGACACTATGTGTGAGGTTAATTATATTATTACTTAATTCATTTTGAAGCAGGAATATGATTATCTCCTCTTTTGAGTGGAATGTGGTGTGCTAAGTCCCTTATGAAGATGTGATAGACAGAAGTTTTTACTAGCCGCATCCTAGCGTGACCGACCGTAGGTTAGCTGCCTAATGGTTGCAACGACATTGCCCTCTCATTGCATGGTCATATTTCGCTTCATGGGCCAACGAGGCGAATACAGAACGAGGCAAGGAGTTTGACGATGGGAGCGAGGAGCGAGGAGGTGAGGATGCGACATGTTTTATTGTGCAGCTAAAGACTGGTGAGTACACTCACAAAAATTTACGACTAGGGCCGCTTTTTGCATCTGAGAAGTGATGAGGCTTAGGTATAGACTTGGCTTTTGGCAGTAGCAATAACAGTAGCACATACACTAGCAGTAACAATAATGAAATTGAAAATGAATAATTAAATGAATAAACCTAACAGTGCTAAATAAATATAAATGAATTGATATTTAAGCTATTTAGTGTAAAGTGTGGATGCGTGTGACGTGTGCGATGCGTACAATGTGCGATGCGTGATGTGTAGATGTGTGCTATGTGTACGATTGTGTGATGCGTGATGTGTGTAATGCGTGCGATGGATGTTTGATATGTATTGTGTGCTGGGTGTGATTGTGTTTGTTGTCTTATGGATGTTTTTATTCCATTGATTGGATTTATTTATCATGCTTTGTATGTGTTATTACTAGAGATATCGTTTATATTCTTACCATTGAATCTAGAAATAGTTTGACCCGTTTATTATTTATATAATACTCGGGTTAGTCCGAGACATTTCAAGTTCAGGGACGATGTGACCAGATTGACTTATTGGGTTTAGTTGGAGGCTGTATTACTAGATGTATTGTATATTGTGTATTTAGACTCGTGTATGTATATGATTTTAGATTAGATGTATTGGATTTATCTTGTATATAATTGAGATTTAGTGGGAGTTTTATTTTTTATATCCCACTTAGACTTATGTGATTTATTATATTTTTATCGCTACGTTGAAGACTCTGTGTTCTCTATAATTTATTATATATTGTGTATTGTTCTATCCTTATGCACCATACGTGTTTATTGCTTTGTACCAAGATTGTTTACATCGAGGTGAGTGAGTTTTACATTATGAGACATTTACAGTGTTTGCTCCATGGGAATATTCACGTATGTCTCACCCAAATCGCCTCATTCTTTGTGATACTCGATAGCATTATTTAGTAATATTCTTGGGTAATACAGGTATAGTGGTAGGGTTTTACATTGTTGGTGTAAAAGCGGATTTAGAACAATACAGAGTATAAGGGACACAAGTCTTGGCCGTAGATGAGCCTTCCAGTCCATATCCCCATAGGAGAGTGATAGATTATTGGTTATACTTAATTGGTAGCAAAAGCATACATTGAGTATAAGGGTAATCATCCATGGACGTGTTTGTATTTTTTTCTTATTATATAATGTATATTTTCATATACCTTTTACCAAGAATAAATATCTATATGTGAAATAAAGGAATACATTGAGTTAAAGTGGTAGAAGTAGTTGGTCCGACGTATCGGTATGGAAGGTGAAAATTAGAACTATGTGTGGCTCTGATGTGAGAGAGAAGTTGTTTGCTTAGGAAAGTTGTATAAGACCCTAATTCGAATCTCATGTCGGATATTTCACGACTTCAAATTTTGGCGAGGCGAGATGAGTGAATAGATCCAGTAGTGATCTGAGTGGTGCAGTGGAAGTATATAGATTGCTTCCCACTAAATATTTCGATTTTTTGGCCGTTTTGATTGGACGATTGATGTTATGATTCCTTTGTTCGGTTTTATAGATTAAATAATATATTTTTATGTAAAATTAGATTTTATTTAAATAAGTATGAAGATTAGAGCTTGCTTGTTTATTATTACAGTTAGAAGATTAATGACGCTTAGGATTATCTAAGTTGAGTATTTTTTATTGTACTCGATTGATTATTTATAAATCATTTGATATAAGCAAACATATGTTAATAAAAACATATTTTTGGGAGTAGCACATATATATTGTATGAAGAGATATTTTATTAGAAGATAATGAAAGTTTTTATTAAAGATTAAGTTGTTCTGGAAGTAAATATGTAAAATAGTTTTTAAAGTAAAATTTCATGTTAATTTGTCTATCGAGTGTTTTAGAATTTTGGTTGATGCGTCTGGCCAATGTTATCGATAGGATTCCTAATGCTCAAACGGGACTTATGGACACAAGATTTTGAAGAGTGATGAATTATTTTAAAGAGAGTAATGTGTTTTGAGTTATAATATAAACCCATATTTGAAATAATATTTCGAACAAAAATATATAGATTATTTGGAAGTGGCTAGAGGGATTTGAAGAATCTTTTAAAGCAAGAAAAATGTTTTGAGGATGAAAAATTATTATTTTAAAAAATAATGATTTGACGAATAGTGTAACTAATATTTTGAAAAAGATGTTTTGGAAAGAAATCGATATTTTAAAGAAATATTTGAGATTTGAAAATAATATTGAATAAAATTTGATAAGAAAATGTTCTTTTGAGATGATGATTTTGAAAAGATGAGATATGAAAATTGTATAATATTTTGATACATAAAAATTGTTTTGACTGTAATATGTGTAACTATAAATGTATTTGAGTGGGAGAGCTACTATAGAGAAGTAATGAATTGTTTTGAAAAAACAAACAAATAAAGAGAAGATGGTGTTATTTTGTTTGATAAAATGTGTATAGTAGGATTACTTAGAAAATTCTAACGGATTTCTTTACTGGATGTATTGTATATAAGGTAAAAATAAAATTTGAATTGAAATCTGATATGGTGTAGATGTTATGAAAATTTCTTTCAAAATGAAATTGAAAAAAAATACTTTTAGAGGTGATAGATAATTTGGAAAGTAAGATTTTGATTAAAGAAATGTATTAAAATCATTTTGGAAATATATTTTAAAAGAAAGTGATTGTGGATGGCTTTGGAAATACGGTATTAAATGTTTTGTGGAAGTTTAGAACGATTCGATGAAGATTTGAAAGGATATTTTCGAAGTATTTTGAAGTTTTGAAATAATAGCAATATATTTGGAAATGGAAAATATATGGTTATTAGTAATATGATCATAACTTGCGATGGTGTAATCCAATTTTATCGATTCTTTTTTGTTAAGAAATTGCATATGAAACTATTTTGTTACATCACTTTCTAGATTTTGAAGTTCTTAGGGGTTTAAACATAAATTAATGTGAATGGTGCTCGCTGTCCCGAAATGCAAGTTATAGAAAATTGAGCTGAGCTCATTCGTTGATAACTTCTAAACCGTTTGTCGGATGTAAATGATTTTTCTCATTTCGAAAAGCTTAAAACATAAGGTACAATGTCTGTTTGAAGTGTTTTGTAAAATTATGACGTCTTCATGGCCAAAAACGCAAGTTTTATAGGTGGACCTGGATATATGATAAGATTTCATATTTTACCCACCTTACAAAAAATCACTATAACTCTTAATGAGCTTGATATCCAAGAATTATTTTGGATATCTAACCCACTATGTAAAGATTTACTTTTAGAAAGCATGTTTGATTTGGTGATTTTGACATTTCACATTTTTTCGAAAGTTGGACTAAAAAAATGTGGTTATGTTCTTTTGCTTTACATAAAAGAATACTTTTATACTTCCTGTTATGTGACTAACATTGATATTTGAGTTGAGAATAAGCACATATGAAGTACATTTGGACATTTTAGCGATGTTGGCATGCTTTTTCTCGCTTAATATTTAAGCAAGTCCACTTGAAAATGCTACTAAAGGTACGTTTCTACAGTATACTGCTATATGTTATGATATACTATTATTTCCCCAATTTTTAAGATGCCCATATTGGGTTTCCTCTTCGGAGATGTATATTATGTAATTATATTATGATTTGATTCACCAAATATACTCTCCTTACAAAGGAGACTTTACCAAATTTTCGTGAAAATCAAATACTTAGAATATTTTCACAAAATTTGCCGTATGCGAAGAATAGAGAGTCTTTATTTGAATCTATTTAAAATCATAGCATATGATAAGAGGAGTTGGAGTGTAAGACCCACAAAGAGAATCGAGTTGTTGAGTTTTATAGATGAGCGATGATTATGAAGAGAGTCGAGGTGTCGGTTGTGTATGTCGACTTCTCTATAGGAAATTGCGAGGAAATTTTTTTCTTAAGAGGGAAGTCTGTAACAGCCTAGCTTTCTACACCGTATGGGTAAATAAATTTTATTAAAATACAAAGCCTTTAAATTCGAATTGTGAAGATTATATTTTAAACTTTTTAGTTAACTGAATTCTATTTAATAGGAGATGTAGATGTAATGAATTGAATGAACATATCAATAAATTCTCTTTGGATTATTTATTGAAATAAAATAAAATGTTTAATTAATATAAAATATTTTTAAGTGTAAATAATTTTTATATGGATGAAGTAATGGAATTTTTTTTCACTTTGTAATGGAACGATGAACAATTAATTAAAAATAAGTGAGTATTGAATTGAAAGCGATTGTGCAACGTGGTAATATATTTTATCGAATGAAGTGTAGATTAATTTAAATTATATATATACATATATATAAATTTAAATGGAATTAAGTAAAACCAAATTGAAGTAAAATTTTAGCCCAAATCGTTCAAGCCTAAAAACCACATCTATTATCTCTACGCTTCTTGAAATCTCTAACTGCTTCTCCACACTACCCGAACCCTCTATAAGTTGAGCCCTGATCCCTTTCCACAATCAGATACCACCATCATTTAAAAAAATAAGTCACATGACCTCATGCAAACGAACAACGTCGACGATCATGCTTCGATGCCATGAGGTGACTACCGCAACGAGCTAGTGCTACTACAAGCGTTGTGAGATGAGGTTGTGATTTCGGCGAGCAATGGATGAAGCATGCGGTTGATTGAGGAGGAGTTGCGACATTGAAGTGGGCGAGATCGATGTTGGAGACCGCAACCTAATAGTGATGTTGGTAGGATGTCGCAGTTCGAGCAGCAATCAGGTAAGGTCGCAATTAACTTAGGGTAGTAACAAAGTAGGGGGCAAACGGTGACAAGGTAGAGGGCTTAGTGGAGCTGGGGCGTGGCTGTTGGTAAAACTATTGGTTCATGTGGGGATGGTAGTGCGAATGCGGTGACATGCTGTAGTGGTTGCGTGAGAAGAAGGGTGAGGTGCTATAGGAGTAATGATGGGCTTGTGGAGGAAGGGCTGGCATTTGGTTGGTGACTAAAACTATTACAGGCAATCGCGTGGTACTATGTTGATGACCTGGGCATGTTCATGAGCATTGTGGGGAGTTGTGATGTGCTATTGGCAACAACAAAGGATAGTGGTATAATTTCTGATTTTGTAGAACGAGCATCTACTCGGTGAGTTATCTCACTCACAACTATGTCTTTTTCATTTTAATTGATGCATAATCCCCCACATATTTGTCTGATTTACTTGGTTGGATGGATAGTTAATTTATCGGGTGAAAATAATTGTTTGTTGATCCAATAATTTATCGGGTGGAATAATTTTAAGGATTTTGTAAATGGAAATTATTTGGAAAATTATGTATTCTTGGATTTTATCAAATAAGGGAATTTTGAAGATATATAATTTTATTCATCGACGATTACAAAAGTATTTAGAGGATATTTATGAAATGATATATGAAGTTATATTTTAAAAAAAAAAGATGAATAATTTTAATTTAAGATGGGAAATTTATAAAATAATATTTTGAAGTGGCTTCAAGTTGAATGTAAATTATTTTGTTCTTTGAATGCAATTTTTTAATTATGGGTCAAACAATATTATAATGTTCACAGCACAAACATATCAACTATTTTAATGTCCTCTCCCCTCTCTATACCTCCCCTCTACATCTCCATACCTTCCCTTTCATCTTCATCACATAAGTCTATTCGACCATTCCTACCTCCTTAACCCTCTATCCTCCTCATGCTAAACCTTCTGACCTGCCACCTGCTCATCTACAAACTTACATGTTCACCCTTCCTCCACCACCTCTCTCAACACTTTTACTATCTATTTTTTTTAATCCTCCCACTTCCTTTTCTTCTTCTGAACAAGAATATACTTGTCTTTTTAAGCTCAAACCAAGAAATCAGGGAAGTATGCTCCTGGTCAGCTGGAAATGAAGTATTGTGATACGGCCATCATCCTACCCATGGAAGTTTTTCAAGCTGGCACTTCAACTTGGAGTGAATATATTGTTGGTTTCTTCCTTAACACTTTCATACACTATTGTTATACAACATCTTAAGACAATTTGGAAGCTAAAGGGAAACAATAAGGTGAAGTCAAATGGTAATATATTTCCTTTTCTCCTATCAAAAGATGATGATAGAAGGAAGATCGTAGAAGGTGATCCCATTATCATTAGTGAAAACTTTCCATTCTTAAACAATTGGATCCTTTTATAAGTAATGTATGTTGCACAATTAATTTTGTGCTTGTTTTGGTGCATATCACAAAACATATCTCCTTTTTCCTGGTCTCTAATAGGCGTCAATTCACTAGTAGATAGGTTGGGGAGACTTATATGTCTAGACGAAAATACTAAGAAACCAGAGAGAATACAGTTTTCTAAATGCTTAATTGAGATTTCTCTAGATAGGCAATTGTTGAATCCTTACCTATTCAGCTTCCTGATGGTAGAACTCAATAAATACATGTAATCTATCAATGGAGACTAGAAATTTGCAAGCATTGCAAAGTTTTCAGGCATATTGTTGATAAATACCTTGATTTTGGTTGAAGTGAAGATACAAATGAAGAAAAGAAGCAAAATGATATCCTAGAAACTCCTGTAGTAAGTAACGTGCAAAGAAGGAAGACAATTGGTAAAGGAAATAGAATTAGAACTAACAAAGTTAATGTATTGATCAAAGTTGTTAATAGTAAGAAATACGTTAAGAAACAGACATCTCGAAATGTTAATGCAAGAAGTGATGAGCATGATATGCCTAAAAGAAAGAAACAAAAGCAAGCAAAATTTTCCTTATTGCAATTGATTTTGTCAATTTGAGTGATAAGGAGAATGGAAATTTTAATGGTATTAGTAATAGATTTGCAGCACTTAATACTATTATTGAACTGGATGAAGAAAAGACTGATGTAATTTATGCTAATGGTATTACTTCTGATGATGGGTGTTGTAGTAATTTGGAAGAAAGCACTTCAGGCAGCATAAAAACTTTAATTGAGCATAGTTCTGGCTTAGTGCGCTAAACACAAATAAATATTGAAACTACTTCTCCAAATAAGCAGATTGATCAAGCTACAATGCAGGTGCAAGAAGTATCCTCTGATGTAATTTCAAATAAATCTTCTCTTTATTCCCGATCATTCTTCAGACTAAACATCAAATTCCTATCCAAATGATTCTCCTGCACCCAAATCCATGCACATGGTTGGAAATGCTAATGCATAATCTCCTATCATTTAGGATTTAGAATCGTGTGAATCATATAAAACTGATACTTCATGCATATGCACACTGATACATGCACTCTCCCACATGTATCTCTTCTTTCCATTGGTAACAATTCAATATTTGATTTAACTTATGTTGTTTCATTAAGCAATGCTCCAAATATATCCAATCTTTCCTCTATTATACCTTGACATCCCTCCTCCTCACCTTCTAGAATGCTTTTTGAATCCAAAATCTCCGATCAACTGAACATCACCCATACTGTAACAACCCTGTATTTTCGAATTATTGTAATTGTATATTTTAATTATTTTAATTTAAATTCCTAATAAAAAAAACTTTATTTTATTTATTAAAATGAATATATTTTCTTAATTGAAATACAAATGTTGATTTTGATGTGGATTTGAATTTCAATCATGCATAAATTGAATATTTCAAGAAAAGTGAATTTTGCTCAATCTGGTCAAACTTTGACTTTTAAATTTAAATTCTAAAAGTTTTAAAATTTTAATTTTACCTTTTGTTATGAAAGTAAATAAAATTTCAAGAACAATGCTTTTCGTTTCGTTGAAATCCGAATAATACTGTGAAAGTTATGCTTTTACAAAATTGGGTGTAAATTGTTTTATTTAACAATATTGTTTATTTAAAATTATATAGATAATTTTTATTTGTCATATCTTATTATAAATTGTATTATATGTTATGTTACATATATTTTTACCATTTAAATATTTTTAAAGTGATGTTTGAAATTTTCCAAAGCTTATTGAATTTATTTTCTATTTTTAAAGCCTAGTTTCTATTTTCTTTGTTATTTTCTTCATTTAAATTATATTTAAATTAAAATTTATATATTTATTTGTGAATGCATTTTATTTTATGTTATTATCTTTGTTATAAATATTTTTACAAGTACATAAAGATTTTCCAAAGTTCATTGCATTTATTTTTCATATTTTCAAGACTAGTTTGCAATTTTTGCTGTTTTATTAATTAAATTATATGTAATTAATATTTATTTATTTTGTTTACTTGTTTAATTTATTTTTGATTTTATTTTATCTTTATTTATCAGTATTTTAAATGTATTTAAAATTAAAAAAAGAATTAGAGAAATATGAAGAGTTTAAAACCTTTCATTTACCTTTGACTTTTCACATCCCTGCCTTTTCAATTTCATCATATGCATTCAATTGGGGCTGTTCCTTATACCATCTTCAGCCGTATTTTTTTTTTCTTTCTTCATTTTTCACGAAATTTCTTCCTCCTCATCTCTGAAAATTTTAGCCTCCATCATCTCCAAGAGTTTGGTAAAATTCTTTTTCTTTTCCATTGCTTTTCTACTTGTTTATGTTGTTTTCACTTGCTTTCTCTCCTTTGTAGCTCAGCCCCTTGCTCCTCCTTCACCATGGCTGCCACCACCACCACCTGAGCCAGCCTCCACCACCTCCTCTACAGCCCCAAGCCACTGGCCATGCACCCATGTGACCAAATCCAAAAATATCTACACAAACTTCACCTATATGCACCATAGCCAATCACCTATGCCTTCATCACTTTCAACCACCCATTGGCCGCCACCTACTCCACCTCCACCATCCATGGATGACCTGGAACCCGCTGCCACACCATCCTACAGCCCACTACAGTGATGGCCGCACCATGCTAGCTTGTGGCCGAACCCATATGTTGCATAGGATCCATGGTAGTTGCATTGTAGTGTTAGTTCCATGCACCTATCTCTCTACCATACTTTGCTCCATCATTTTCCCATGCTAGGCTGACCTTTAGGAACCCAGACCAGATCCAAACCATGCCTTTAGCCGTGCCATTTCAGATCTAGAGCTGAAGCATAGGTGGTAGAAAGCAAGTGCAAACACTTTGGATTTGTTTATGCATCCAATTCTATCATTGTTTAATGGTATTTTGTGTTGAAACTTATGTGTTGTTATACTTGTTTTGTTGAATGTATCTAAGGGAATTGATACTTTCGCTCTCCCACTCATCTTTGTGTCGTGTTATCGTTCTTGTTGGGATCTCATTCGTGCATTCGTTGTTGTGTCTCCAGCTCAAACAGGTGAGTTATCCTCACCAGACAATATATACATATATAACTAGTAAATTGACCCCTTTTGAATCTGTAAAATGCATTAACATGTTACATATGCTATATTATGATTATATGATGTTCACCCATGCTTAAACACCTATTATAACATCTGTTACTGTTATATTATGTTGTTCTGTTATTTTTATCAGTTTACCACACTACAAGTTCCCTTTTAGATTAGAATCACTATGGGTTGAAATGATACATACCCGAACGGACTTTAGAATAGGGGAAAATCGTTATGGGCTGAAATGATAGGCCTGAGCGATTTTCATTTTATTTCATTTACTAGGGACTGCGGGTTTGAAATGATAAAACCCGGATTTTCTTTGTAAATTACGAGTTGAAATGATACATTACCCGTATCACTTTACCTAGGCTAGAAAATTATATACAGACCCGTAGTTAAAATATATTTTTCTAAAATTTTTAAAAATATGTTTGAAATGTAAATATTATAATATTTTGATTTAAAACATAATTAAAAATGATTTTTGTAAAGTATTATTGATTTTTTTGGAAATTTATAGGTTAAATAAATTATGGAAAAGTTAGAAAATTTAAATGTAAGTTATTTTGGAAATTTTGATTTAATTTTTATTGGAAATTAAATTAAATATGAAATTATGATAAATTTATGATAATTTGAATTTAAAATGAATTTAAAATGATTTTATAATATATTAATGATTTTTGAGTAAAGTTAAAAAAATGAAAGGGATGATTATTTAAGTTGAAATTTTGTAATATAACCAAATGGAAATTTGTGAATTTGGCTTAAAAGTGAATTTTAAGTTAAGTGAATAAAATTGAAATTAAGTTATATTTCGAAATTTAAACTTAAGTGTTAAGTTGAAATTTAATTCAATGAATTTAAATTTGAATGTTGAAATTTAATAAGTGAATTATTATTAAATCTTGATTTTTGAATGGAAATTTAACTTTATAAAATCATGAACTTAAGGAAAATTAAATGTTGTTTATAAATGTGAAAATGTATGATTTTATAAAAAAAATGTTTTAAATAAAATTATAATTGGTTGTGAAATTATATTGAATATTTGAAGTTAATTAACTGTATTTTTGAAATGCTATTAATTGCAATGTAAATGATATTACAGTATTTGTAAATGTTGTAGTTGATGATAATGAACTAAAAAGAGCTAAATTAAATTAAAGGCTATTATAGCAATCTTTTAAGTGCTATAATTGTTGAATTTAACTAAGTTATTTGAAATTTAAGTAAACCCTGTTACAGCATTTTTAAAATGCTGTCTTTTGTTAAATTGACCGTTTTGAATGTAAATTTTCATAGCGTTTTCTAAATGCTGCGAAAAGTGAATTTTCACTGTTTTGATAAACTTAAGTGAATAAATGAACTTTGGAAGTTGAAAATTTTGGAAATTTAATACTTTAATTATTAAATATAATAACTTCATTTTAATGATTTAAAATGATTTTTGAAATATAAACTGTTTTGAAATGTGAATTGAATTGGTATTTTAAATTGAATAAAATGAATAATGATTTGAAAAAAATGAAGTTTTTAAAGATATGATATTTCAATATTAAATTGATTTGAAAAGAAATTCTGAAAGATATGATAATTTGGAAATGAAGCTTTGAAAGGTTATGAATTTTAATATATTAAAATGATTTAAAAGGAGGTTTTGAAAGGATAGGATAATTTAATATATTGAAATGGTTAGAAATGATTTAATATTTATTTTGATAAATATTTGAATTTGGAAGATATGGTATGATGATATATTGAAATGGTTTGGAATGATTAAATCTTTATTTTGATAAAGATTTGGATTGAAATGATATTTATTTTGAAGTATAAAATATTGTTTTAAAGTTATAACTACGGGTTATAATAACGATTGGTTGGCAAAGAGACCGGGATCGGATATGGGCATACTCTCTGTCGATACCGAAAACCACTTTGACTAACCGTGTACGCGGTGGAGATTCCAAAATGAAGTAGGATGGTGGCGACGTTCTTGAGGTATATTTACGTGGACCCAACTCCCGTGAGTTGGCATAAGGTGGCTAAAAAAGGAGCGATCTCGGGCCAAGTGAGGTCATTCCTCCTATCGGACACATTCCTTCGATACTATACTCTTACTGGTGATTGATTAGATGGCCATCCCTCGATTTTGATATGGGAGTGTGTTCCGAGGTGGGCGTATGTGGCTGCTGCGTTACCACCAGCCCGTGTGCGTAATTGGTATATCTACCCTGGCATTGCCTTGTGTGCCGTGTCACCTACCATACCGAGCCTTTACTACGAGTTTGTTTTTCTCCCGTAGCCCGTATGGTATCCTATGACAGTCACCCGGAGTGGAGATGGCATGATATTGGATGGACTACTGATACTATTATGTGTGAAGGGTGATATGGGTAGCCCGGAACGCTATTTAAAAGTAAGTTTATTTTACTGTAGACATTATTATAATAGCGAAATATTACTACATAGTAAATAGTTTAACGGATCCTTAAAGGATGGGCGGTCTCAGGCATCCTTTAAGTTACTTGTACCTTATTACAGTTCATTTGAGTTTGTTTACATTATATAAGTATATATTGTCCTGACTCGAGTGCTTGTATTTTTATTTACGCTCGGGTCAGCCTGAGTTATTCACAGATTTGGATTCCACTTTCTGGAGATTGGAATCGCTGGAGATTATCTGCTTACCTAGTTTTATCTATTCCAGTTCTGTTGTTCTATTCAGCTTGTACTTGGTTATCATCTTAAGAGTTCTGTTGTACTTTATTTAGTCTGTTGTATTTTATTTAACTCTGATATATATTTATATAGTGGCTTCATGAACTACTATTTCTTTTACTTCCGCTGCATTATTAAATACTCTGTGTCTGTGATCTGTGATTTTATTTACTGTATATGCTGAGATTTGCCAAATTTTATTTGCAATGCGGTATTTTGAGCAATTCAAGTCCGACATGTGCGGATGCGAATGGTTGAAAATATCGGGTTGTTACACATACTCCTACTATAAATAAAGCAAACAAGAAGAAACAAAAATCCAAACTCAAATCCAAAATTTATCTTCACGTAAATCCGATTCAATCTCAAAGTCAAGCCTATCTA
Organism: Allium cepa; assembly: GCA_030765085.1. NCBI lineage: Eukaryota > Viridiplantae > Streptophyta > Magnoliopsida > Asparagales > Amaryllidaceae > Allium > Allium cepa. The sequence continues at coordinate 50,757,513 of CM060930.1, read as the reverse complement.
TCTCAACTTTAAACTCAGATGATGTTGGTCCTATTTTACCATCAAACATTGCCCCTGGAAATTATAATTCAACTTCTCATAGTACAAGAAATTCCTCAAAAAAACCTCATCATTTCCCCAACGATGCACAACATTGCTGCATGGAATACAAGGTGTGACACCCTACCTCTATACTCACACTAGCCAAGGACACTACGGGGTAATCTCGTCGACTAGCACGAAGAATAAGGCTGTTAAGGAGCGACCATCCGTGTAATTGCTTTGTGCGAGTACCGATATATTAGATTGTATTACATGCATTTCATTTCAAGAGGAAATATGACGTGTCAAATACAAACTCAAAGCTACTACACAGTGGCTATGAGGTCTTCGGAAAAAAATATAAAGTAAATATAACACAAATAAGTCAAAGATATTCATATCACTAAGGCGGAAACGGATATGAATAAATCACATAAAAGTGTACATCAAAGTAATGGTCATATGAGATCCACTACACCATAAAATAATAGATACAAGTGCTAGACAAAAGAATATGTATACATCAGAGAGTCTCTATTTTGAATGTATAAAAGCAAAAACTACTAAGCTAAGTAGTTGGCCAAAGGTCAAAAGTTAGTCCCAGCTGAGAAGTTAAGTGGAAGCACCTGAAATACCTCGGTCTAACCCGAGTATTATTTAAGAAGACAATAATAAACGGATCAGTTTAGCTACAAATATCATATAAAATGAGATAGGATAAGAGATATGACCAAAACATATGATAACAATAATGCCATACTGTGATAAGTATACATTAGATAACAACAAAAATCATACAATATCCCGAATATTCTCAAACACCAAAAAGAATGTCATATTTTTTAACATATTCACCAAACCACAAACATTAACAAAACTTATCAATGTAAATCACAAAAATTGGTGAAACGCAAATTCTAGAAATCGTCAATTAGAAATTCAGAAATCACAAATAGGGAGGCCAATCACAAACGGGAGCATGATAACTCACCAACACGTGCATCACAAACGGAACGCTATTTCATGGTCGCTAACCATCAATTTTGAGCCGAGCTCCACAAACAGCACGAAGACCATGAGTCTCCACCCCTCCAATTTTGAGTCAAAACTCCACAAACAGGGTTTAATTCCCCACACAAACAAAGAGACATCGCACATCACTAATCTATATCACAAAGTGATCATCATTGATCGATAAGTGTAAATTACACTAAGCTAGTAAATAAATGATTTTAGCTTCATGTCCCATAAACACTGGCTTAACTTAAATATTTACGAACAGATTATAGATTTCCACTCGAAAATTGTCACAAGATTTCAATCGAACAAGTCCAAGAATTAACCGACAAAGAAAATGCAATTGTTTCATACCACTTGTTTTGCTAAGTCATTTAATTAGATTTCTCGTACGAATGAGGTAAAGGTTTGTATATACTAATAAATTGGGAAATGATTTTAAAAACAAGTTTTGTATTAAAAATAGCGTTGGAATCATCTTTTTGAAAGAGTTTGAATATTTACTACTAATATAGAAACCTTTGTATTTTAAAAGTGACAAATCACAGAAAACGATTTTAAAAACAATCGATCACCAAAATTTCACATTCGACGATGTGAACTAAAACCATAGAAATCGATATCAAATCCATCAAATGGATATTCCCAAAAATGCAGAAAAGAAGTCATCAAAGTTGATAATAGTTGAAAACAACTAATCGGATCAACAAAAATCGATAAAAATTGAAAATCCACTCAAAACAGCCAAAATAGGTAAAACTGAACAGTTCCAGACGTCTGGATGGTTTAACCAGACGTCTGGATTTGGGTTCTTGAAATATATATTTTTCATAAACCTTCCAGATGTCTGAAAGGTTGTATCAGACGTCTGAAATGGTGTATCAGACGTCTGAAAGGTTGTATCAGACATCTGATTCTGTTCTCTGCATTTATTTCTGCATTTGTCAAAAAAAAATTCTTTTCCAGAGATCCCTACCAGACGTCGGGATTTTTCAACCAGACGACTGGATTTTCTTGCTAGGCAAAAATTTGCCTAGCCCAAAGAGGGCAAATCCAAACCGAAAGTGGTCGAACGAGCGATGGTTGCTAAGGATTTATGCCAAGCAACAACCCAGCCCTGTAAGCTCTTCGATACACCGTCAATAACATGTCCAAACATCCAAGATAGGATTTTTAAAGATTTTGACTTCAAACAACAAAATTGGAAAATTCACCAAATCTATTCAAATCAGAAGCAAATGAACATGAGTAGATGTTAGGAATTCATACCTAACAACTATCAAATGTATAGACATAGATATGATTTCAAAAACTCACCTTTAAACTCAAAAACAACGAATGAGAAGCTTTAAAACAAAGCAATACAAATTCCTCTTCAATACACCTCTAGAATCTTCAACCTATTATCAAAGGTGAAGTATTTCCTAAGTTCGGTTATTGGAATTTCTGAAAATTGAAGAGAGAATGAGATGGAGAAGATGAAGATGATGCTCACCTAAGCTTCTCTTTGATTCTAGAGCCAGAACTTGAATTTTCCAAGAGAAATAGGGCTTAGGAATATTGATTTCCTTTCTTTCCCCCATTTTTACTTTAACTTGAAAGTGTTAGGAAATGGAAATGAATGAAGAGAAGAGGGGGTTGAGTTAGGGTATTATGTTGGGTTAATGGGCTGAAACCCAATCCCAAAGCCCAATAGAAAAATAGAGAAATTCTAATCAACTCTAAACATATGGATGTTTATATGCAAAAAGGTCGCAAACGCCGTATTGGACTCAATGGAAGTGGTCTCGAGTCCTAATTCGACTGTTTGCAAAAAGTAGCATTTCAGACTTTAATCCGACTAAAGTTGCTATATTTAAATAAAATATATAAATATATAATCGTAAAATATGCGGGTTGTTACAGACTCCCCTCCTTAAAGAAATTGCGTCCTCATAATACATAAGAAGAAAACAAAGTGTAATAACCATAAAAGCATATCAACACAAAAGAAAATTTGAAATAAGCTCAATGAGCTCAAGAGAGTAAGTCCGGATGTGTTCGCTCGATGAATTCTCTAGTTTTCCAAGAACAATCCTTAGGATTTGAGGACCATTGAACTTTCACAAGTAGGATATCTTTATTACGAAGACGTTTAACCTCCATAGCAATGATACGAATAGGATGTTGCTCATAAGTCAAATTAGGTGAAACTTTAATTTTTCAATAACACCGGGCTCAAGAATAGAATCGGAATCCCTAAGGCATTTCCGTAGTTGAGAGACGTGGAAAACGTCATGAATAGCAGAAAATTAAGCCAGTAATAAAAGGCCACAGACCAAATGCGTTCGGTGATAGGAAATGGGCCAATATATCGAGGTGCTAATTTTCTCGATCGACTGAAACGCACAACACCCTTTATAGATGAAACACGAATGAACACCAAATCTTCCACAAAAATTCTAATTTCCTTCTTCGGTTATCGGCATAGGATTTTTGTCTACTCTGAGCTTCTTTCATCCAATGACAAATTAGGTCAATCTTTTCTTTGGAATCACAAATAAAATCTGGACCTAAAACCAGCTTCTCACCAGCTTCAAGCCAACACGAAGGAGATCGGCATGGCCTTCCATAGAGTGCCTTGAAAGGTGTCATACCAATACTAGATTGGAAGCTATTATTATAGAAAAACTCAACAAGAGAAATATGATCTTCCCAACTTCCACCAAAATCAAGAACACATGCATGAAGAAGATCTTCGAGAGTTTGATTCACACGCTCTGTTTGTCCATCGGACTGAGGATGATAAGCGGTGCTAAAATTAATCTTCGTTCCCAAAACTTTTTGAAGACTCTTCCAAAATCCACTAGTAAATAATGGATCATGATCACTAACAATAGGAGTAGGAACTCCATGCAATGTAATAGTTTCTCTAACATAGAGATTGGCTAAGAGAGGTACGGTCCGATTGGACCGAACGAGAATAAAATGGGCGGATTTTGTTAGCTACAATCACCCATAAACTGTTATGACTCGAACGAGAACGGGAAGGATCGTCAATAAACTCCATGGAGACTTGATCCCACTTCCAAACAGGAATGTCCAAAGGTTGCCACAACCCACCGGGCCTTTGATTCTCGGCCTATATGAGTTGGCAAGCCATGCAACGCTTAATAAAGTAAGCAATATCGAATTTCATTCCATCCCAATAATAAAATCGCTTCATATCTGCGTACATTTTACTACTACCGGGATGAATGGTAAATTTGGAACGATGAGAATCTTCTAAATATCTTTACGAAGATCACTAATATTTTGCACGATAAGTCTACCAATTTTTTGAATGTCGCCACGAGCATCGGTTTCAAAATCTTTCAAACCATTAATATTTCTATCCCTACAACTTTGGCAAAGATGAACCAATTCGGCATCATGCTTTTGGGCATCAAGAATGCGGTCTAAAAGAAAAGGATGAGCCTCAAGGCTACATAAAACAAGAGATGAACATGAACCGGATTCACGATCTCGAATCTCACAAGTGGATAATGTCTCAAGATCATTCCATTCAGATATCATTATGGAAACAACCGCTTGTTGCTTATAACTAAGGGCATCGGCAACACAATTTTCCTTTCTGGGAGTATAAAGAATATCAAGATCATAAAATGCAAGGAATTCGAGCCAATGTTGTTAACGCAAATTAAGTTCCTTTTGAGAAAATAAATATTTCAAAGATTTATGATCGGTATAGAGAACAAATTTCTCTCCCAAAAGATAATAACGCCAAATTCTAAGGGCGAAAACAATAGCCGCGAGCTCTAAATCATAAGTGTCATATCTAGTCTCAGCAGACTTTAATTGCCTAGAAGCATAAGTCATAACACGTTTCTTTGCATGAGAGCGGCGTCCAAACCAACACGACTACCATCAGTATAAACAAAAAAGTCTTGGTTCCCTTCAGGAATTACAAGAATAGAAGCATCAGAAAGGAGTTCTTTTAATTTCTGAAAAGAAGCTTCACATTTCTCTGACCAAATGTACTTAACTCCCTTCTTTTTCAAACTAGTAAGAGTTACGGAAATTTTAGAAAAGTCTTTTATGAAATGATGGTAATAGCTCGCTAATCCAAGAAAGCTATGAATTTCCATCACACTTTTCGGTCTCTTCCAATTTTGAATCGCTTCAATCTTTGAATGATCCATAGAAATTCCAGATTAAGAAATAATATGTTCGAGGAATTTCACACGAGATTACCAAACGTGGCGCTTAGAAAATTTCGCTTTCAATTGATTTCTCCTTAGAGTTTCCAACACAATCCGAAGATGTTTTTCATGATCTTCCTCGGTTTTAGAATAAACAAGAATATTATCTATAAAGATGAGAACAAATCGATCGAGGAAGTCTTTGAAAACTCAATTCATAAGGTCAACGAAATAAGCTGGAGCATTCGTTAAACCAAATGGCATAACAAGCCATTTATAAGTTCCATAATGAGTATGGAACGATGTCAAAGGAATGCTATCCTCTGCAATTCGAAGCTGATGAAAACCGGTTGCTATGTCTAACTGTGAAAAGACTCAAGCACCGCTAAGTTAATCAAATAGATCATCAATCCAAGGTATGGGATATTTATTCTTGATGGTGAGATCATTAAGCTTGCGGTAGTCAACGGAAAGCCAGAGTGTACCGTCGGATTTCTTCACAAAAATAGCTGAAGCTCCCCAAGGAGAGGAACTAGAATGAATAAATTTCTTCACTTCCAATTCGGATAATTGTTTACGCATCTCCTCATTTTCCTTATTGGACATATGATAAGGAGGACGAGTTATAGGTAGAGCTCTAGGGATTAGATTAATTCTAAACTCAATTGCTCATCATCATTATCGTCATTATCATCATCATGAATGAGGGAAATGACATCTTCCTCATCATCATTATCGTCATCATGTTGATTTAGAGAATATAAGGATGCCACCGAATTGGAATCTGAATCTTTAAGAACAATAGAAATCTGCTTAACAGATTGAGAATGTCGAAGATGAATAGTCCTCTCAGGATATAGGATGTGGGCTTCATAACGATTAAGCCGATCCATTCCCAAAATCATTCCGAAACCTAAGTAACACATAACATGCAAATCGGCTCGGAAAGCATAATCACATAAAATAATCTCGACATCTTTACAAAGCAAACTGAGTGTTGTGGATCCACCAACCGGATTCACAATTCTCAGTGAAGTCATCAAGAAAATAACACTTAAAGACAAAGTATCAATAAGTTCTTTTGATATGAAAGAGTGAGATTCACCCATATCAAAAATAACTCGAATAGGATGATCATGAAACATAATAATGGCATCAAGGATAGAATGAGAAGTACCTTAACCAAGAGAAATGTTACTAGGCGTTTGCGCAACATTTAGTTTTCCCTCTTTCTTGCTTTGAAGTTTGGGACATGAAGATATATAATGACCCAAACTTTTGCAATAGCGACAAGTAAGGGGCTTCAGACACTTATTTGCATAATGGTCCTTAGAACCACAATTGTAGCACTCTCCACGACCAGAAGTAGGAGTCATTGCTACCGAAGTTGCTTATTTCCCTTTCTTGTTAGGATTAGGGTTGAACTTAATAGGCCACTTCTTGTTTTTATTGAAGTGCTGTTTGGCACCCATAACTTCCACATCACTTTCCTTATCGGCCTCTTCATGTCAAAGAGCGATATCAACAAGTTGATCGAAAGAAACTTCTAATTTCAGAAGTAATGGCTTTTTGAGGTTCTTATTCAGCCCATAAATAAACCTTTGATTTTTCTTCAATGGAGTATTAATATACTCGACCCAATATTTAGAGAGAGATTCAAAAGATGTAACGTAATTCATAACAGAAGATTCACCTTGAACAAGGTCAATAAAGCGCCGAGCTAAAGTTACTTTTTCAGCTTCCGGCACAAACTTCAATTCGAATCTTTCCCGGAATTGCTCCCATGTAAGATCCGCTTCAATAATCTCCGAAATCAAAAGCTCATACCAGTCCAATGCTCTTTCTTCGGATGCTAGAAGCCACTTGGACCCGATGGAGATCAACAAGATTCATGCAAGAAAAGATGCGATCGCATGTTCTAAGCCAAGCTTAAAATTCTATAACGCTTTCGGAACCCTTGAATGGCTTTCCACCCAAATTGGTATAATCACCGCACAAGCGTGCAAACCCAGATTTAGGCTGAGTAGGCTCTGGATTGGGTCCGACAGCTTGAGGATTCTTTACGAGATCTAAGAGCTGTTGGGCAGACATAAGTACTCCATCGTGAGGAGTAGCAATGGATTGACCGGCGTTGGGACAACCAGGGCTAACCATTTCTCTTCTTTTAGAAAGAAAGAAAGAAGATGAAAAAGGTTATTCTCAGAATGAATATCAAACAAACATGATTGATAAAACAAGGCATTATAAAAGAAATTAGGATAGAATGGGTCATAAGACTCGGATAAATCCTAAGGCACGATTTCTAAGAAAGACTTAGGACAATGATCCTTGCTAGATTATTCTATATTGTTCCGAAGTTTGGCTCTGATACCAAGCTGTGACGCCCCACCTCTATACTCAAACTTGCCAAGGACACTACCGGGTAATGCCGCCGACTAGCACGAAAAATAAGGCTGTTGAGGAGCGACCATCCGGGTCATTGCTTTGTGCGAGTACTGATATGTCAGATAGTATTACATGCATTTCGTTTCAAGAGGAAATCCGACATATCAAATACAAATGCAAAGCTACTACATAGTGGCTATTAGGTCTTCGAAAACAAATATAAAATCAATATAACATAAATCAATCACAGATATTCATATCACTAAGGCGGAAACGGATATGAATAAATCACATAAAAGTGTACATCAAAGTAATGGTCATATGAGATCCACTATGCCACAAAAGAATAGGTACAGGTGCTAGACAAAACAATACGTATACATCAAGGAGTCTCTATCTCGAATGTATAAAAGCATAAACTACTAAGCTATGTATTTAGCCAAAAGTAAAAAGCTAGTCCCAACTAAGAAGTTAAGTGGAAGCACCTGAAATACCTCGGTCCGACCCAAGATTATTTAAGAAGACAATAATAAACGGATCATTCTAGCTATAAATATCATATAAAATGAGATAGGATAAGAGATATGACAAAAACGTATGATAACAATAATGCCATACTATGACAAGGATACTTTAGATAACAACAAAAATCATACAATATGTCGAATATTCTCAAACACCAAAATGAATGTCATATTCTTTAACATATTCACCAAACCACAAATATTGATAAAACTTATCAATGTAAATCACAAAAATTGGTGAAATACAAATTCTAGATATCACCAATTAGAAATCCAGAAATCACAAAGGGGAGGCCAGTCACAAACGGGAGTATGAAAACTCACCAACACGTGCGTCACAAACGGAATGCTACTCCCTGGTCGCTAACCATCAATTTTTAGCCGAGGCTCCACAAACGGCCCGAAGACCGTGGGTCGCTACCCCACCAATTTTGAGTCAAAACTCCGCAAACATGGTTTAGTCCCCCATACAAACAAAGAGACATCGCATGTCACTAGTCTAAATCACAAAATGATCATCATTCATCGATAAGTGTAAATTACTTTAAGCTAGTAAATAAATGAGTTTAGCTTCATGTTCCGTAACCACTGGCTTAACTTAAATATTTACAAACAGATTGTAGATTTTCACTCGAAAATTGTCATAAAATTTCAATCGAACAAGTCCAAGAATTAACCGACAAGAAAACGCAAGTGTTTCATACCACTTGTTTTGCTAAGTCGTTTAATTAAATTTCCCATATGAATGAGGTAAAGGTTTGTATATACTAATAAATTGGAAAACGGTTTTAAAAACAAGTTTTGTATTAAAAATAGTGTATAATCATCTTTGTGAAAGATTTGAATATTTACTACTATAATAGAAACCTTTGTACTTTAAAAGTGACAAATCACAGAAAACGATTGTAAAAACAATCGATCACCAAAAATTCACATTCGACGACGTGAATTAAAACCATAAAAGTCGATATCAAATCCATCGAATGGATATTCAAGAAAATCCAAAAAAGAAGTCATCAGTTGATAATAGTTGAAAACAACTAACCGGATCAACAAAAATCGATAAAAATTGGAAACCCACTCAAAAACAGACAAAATAGGAAAAATTGAATAGTTCCAGATGTCTGAATGGTTTTACCTGACCTCTGGATTTGGATTCTGGAAATATATATTTTTCAGAAACCTTCCAAACGTCTGAAAGGTTGTATCAGATGTCTGACAGGTTGTATCAGACATCTGAAAGGGTGTAACAGACGTCTAACAGGGTGTACCAGACGTTTGAAAGGTTGTATCAGACGTCTGATTCTGTTCTCTGCATTTTTTTCTGCTTTTGTTAAAAAATTTCTGTTTGCCAGAGATCCCTACCAGACGTCTGGATTTTTCAACTAGATGTCTTGATTTTCCAGCTAGGCAAAAATTTGCCTAGCCCAAAGAGGGAAAATCCAAACCGAAAGCGATTGAACGAGCGATGGTTGTAGGGATTTATGCCAAGCGACAATCCAGCCCTATAGGCTCTTCGATGCACCACCAATAACATGTCCAAACATCCAAGATAGGATTTTTAAAAATTTTGACTTCAAAACACAAAAATTGAAAAATTCACCAAATTAATTCAAATCAAAAGCAAATGAACATGAATAGATGTTAGGAATTCATACCTAACAACTATCAAAGGTATAGACATAGATGTGATTTCAACAACTCACCTTTAAACTCAAAAACAACGAATGAGAAGCTTTAAAACAAAGCAAGACCAATTCCTCTTCAATACACCTCTAGAATCTTTAATCTATTATCAAAAGTGAAGTTTCTCCTAAGTTAGGTTATAGGAATTTCTGGAAATTGAAGAGAGAATGAGATGGGGAAGATGAAGAGGATGCTTACCTAAGCTTCTCTTTCATTTTAGGGCTAGAACTTGAATTTCCTAAGAGAACTAGAGCTTAGGAATTTTGATTTCCCTTTCTTTCCCCCATTTTTACTTTAGCTTGAAAGTATCAGGAAATGAAAACGAATGAAGAGAAGAGGGGGTGGAGTTAAGGCATTATGTTGGGTTAAGGGCGGAAATCCCAACCCAAAGCCCAATAGAAAAATAGCATAATTCTAGTCAACTCCAAACATATCGATGTTTATATTCAAAAAGGTCGCAAATGCCATTTTGGACTCAATGAAAGTGGTCTCGAGTCCTAATTTGACTGTTTACAAAAAGTAGCATTTCGGACTTTAATCCGACCAACGATTCTATATTTAAATAAAATATATAAATATATAATCGTAAAATATGTGGGTTGTTACATAAGGGGTGCTCACTTGGACATTAAACTTGATCAAATCAATTTATTCATTCATGAACACAAGTTATATCTAATTTCACTTTCTGAAACTAAATTAAACCCAACTCTCTCTCGAAGAGCCTCTTCCTACATTAACCAATATTAGTCCTCCATGAAAATTTGCATGATGCTCGTTATGGTAGGATATTGGTCATTTGTGACCCTTCAATCTTCCTCTTATATCCAATTCTCTCAAATAAACAATTAATCCACACTCATGCATTACATATTCCCTCCTCCACATCTATTTATTTCAACTTTATCCATGCTGAAAACTCTATTTCTCAAAGGATCAACATGCTCAACCTACTTTCACACTTTAGACAAGAATCCCATCCATGAATTGTGATTGGTGATTTTAATTGCTTTTTTCTCTCATTTCCTTAATCTGGTGGCTCCTCTTTATCTACAAGATACATCTGTTCATTAAATGTTACTCTTTGCAACTTCTCTTAATTGATAATCCAACTAATAGTTCACCTTTTACATGGTCTAACAAGAGTAGACATGGAGTAAGAACTTAACTAGAATTAATCATGCATTCTCCCACTTTAAATCTCTCTCAAACTGGCCAAATTCTCAAATTCATGTTCCGATGCCAATCCCATCTCATCATTGCCCTATTGTGCTATCCTTTAGGGAAATGGCATTAAAGATAAAATAAATATTAGATTTTTTAATTCTTGGACTAATGGAAATGATTTATTGTAGATTATACAGCAGGCTTGGAACATCAGGACAAATGGAAATCGTTGACGTCAAAATCGACCACCAACACCTAATTATACATGAAAGTACCAATATCTAGTCACGGATCATAGGTAGTATATGATGTTGAGAATATAATATGAAAAGTAATCAAATTAAAATGAAAGTAGGTAAAAGGGACAAGATTTATAGTGGTTCGGCTAACTCTTGCCTATGTCTACTCCAGAACAATCCTTTTTATTATATTGAAATTTGATTACAATTAAAATCCAAAATTCCAGAATAAAAAATGACGGAGTCTCTCCTAGGTAAAAGAAGAAGAGAAGCAGACTGAAGTTCCTTTTTTTGAAGCCAAGCCTGCTGTATTTATAGGTGAGACTTTAGCTATAGGGCCTTCTCACCTATATGGTCCGACCATAAAGATTGGCATGCATGATTCGTCCATAAATTATGATCGTCCTAGTCACTACTGATCGTTATTCCTTCATCCAAATCAATGTCGATCGTTTCTGGAAGGTCCTTCATACCGATCCCTCTTATTCCATCATGTCGCCCCAATCCATGCACCCCGAAGCATGTCGATCCATCTCCTCCATGAAGATATGTTGACCCATCCTCCCACATGAAAGTGCACCAAACCTTTCTGATCCATGAACATATGCTGACCCTTTTTGATGTAGTTTGGAAAGTATGTCGATCCCACTTAGGCATGCTGATCCATGACACTTTGGTTTCTACGCCAATCCGTAATGCTTTAGGGTATTGTGACGATCCAACTCCTCCTAGTATATGCCATACTGATCCATATCACGAAACTCCAATATGACGACTCCTTAGATTACTATTAGGGTCGATCTATCCATCATGAACAACGCCGATCCAATCCATTGCCAATCCGATTCCCTGATCTCTCTGGATCATTAGCGAAATCCATGAAATTTCCGAGTGCATATCCAATTCCGATTCCATCCCAAATCCATTAACCAAATCCCCGATCTCTTTGAATCATTTTATAAAAATCCGAGACCACTCCAAGTCCATATCCTAATCCATAGACCTCTCTGGATCATTAGCCTAATCCAATCCTTGATCTCAATGGATCCTTGCCAAGAACAATCCATACTTGACGACCTGAGTAGGTTGATCCCGTCACTCTCTGGTGAAGCGGCCTACCCGTTGCCAGGCATAGTCCATACCCGACCACCTAGTTCTCTCCAGATCCTTGCCGAGCACAATCCATACTCGACGACCCGAGTAGACTGATCCTGTCGCTTTTCGACGAAGTGGACTAACCCTTACTGGGCATAGTCCATACCCGGAGATCTTAATCTCTTAGGATCCTTGCCGAGCAAAATTCGTACTTGACGACCTGAGTAGCCCGATCTTGTTGCTCTCTAACGAAGTAGCCTACCCCTTGCTATGCATAGTCCATACCCGATGAACTGTCGTGAGCTATTCTTCGGCCTTGACTCTCCGGTCGACGGCTTAATCCATGGGGTATGTTGCTCATGCCTCAATCCCCAATCGAGGACTTGATCCTTGCCTATCCTTCTCCGGCCTCGACTTTTTGTTTGAGGACATATCCATGGGTATCCTTCTCTGTCCTCGACTCTCCGGTCGAGGACTTAATCATTGTATGAACCTATCTTGTTGCTCTCCGGCAAAGGGATTCACATCCTACAGTTATTGCTCCGTTTCTCCGGTCAGGGCCACAACCACGACCTGTGTTGTTTATCGTAGTAGTTTGGATTCAAGTGTTTTAAGATTAATTAGTTATGGTGGTTTATCACCATCTCAGAGCATGCCTGGGGACCTTGCTCGGTCATGTACATGTGTAAGTGACTTATCCATTTTAATGTAAGTATATTATTTATTTAGTTCATGTCACCCCAATCAAGAGATAACGACATGTTCCCTTAAGCTAGGCTTACTTTGATTTATGTTGGATAATGGCTGCTCCTGTTCCAACACCGCTATCCAATTCCTTACAAAGCCATCCAAATCCATGCCCTCAGTTCTATAGGGAGTAATGCCATTCCATTTTCCTTAACTAGGGTTCCCCCCCGATTACTCCAATCCATATCTAAACCTGCTAATTTCTTCTCTAAGTCATGGATTCCAATTTCCAGCATCCATATGTAGTTTTCGATCATCATTTCCATCTTGCCCTCGAGTCCACAAAGGAATCCCAGATTATCCTCTTCCTAACATGCATCCAAGTTCCGATCCATGCCAAAATCCATAGCACCATCCAATATCCATCCAAGAATCAAGTTAACATAACCCGAGGGCATGTCCCTGAGTGCAGATTGATCGACACCGATCATTCTAGATCGATCGGCTAATATATTTTTGATTTATCTTGGTTGGTCAGGGACTGGTCTCGGCGGCTCTACTCCATCTTGCATCCTGTTTTCTTTATTTTCTTGTTTCTGATTCTAGATTTTCTATCATCTCTTTTGCATCCTTTCCTGCATAGCATCATCATTATTCCATCTCACCCCTGCTCTTTGTTTCCTTGTTGATTGCTTGGTTATTGCTTCCTAGATCCAAGTATCCCAGCCTTTGAATCCGAGATCTTAGCGTCCAAATCTACGAGTGCAAGCCTTCTCAATGAAAGCACCAAAATGCTGACATCAAAATTGACCACCAACAACCAGTTATACATGAAAGTACCAATATCCGGTCACATATCACATATAGTACATGATGTAAAGAATATTATATGAAGAATAATCAAATTAAAATGAAAGCAAGTAACATAGACAAGATTTATAGTGGTTCGGCTAAATCCGGCTTACGTCCACTCTAGAACAATCCTTTTTATTAACTAGAATTTGATTACGATTAAAATTACAATTACAATCCAAAATTACAGAATAAAAAATAGCAGATCTCCCTTGGGTAGAAGACGAAGAGAAGCAGAATTAAGGTCCTTTTTCTGAAGCCAAGCCTTTTATATTTATAGGTGGAACTTCGGCAACAGGGCCTTCTTACCTACAAGGGCCCACCATAATGATCGGCATGCATGATTCATCCATAAGTTACGTTCGGCCTAGTCAGTACCGATCGTTATTCCTTTATCCATGTAAATGCCAATCTCCTCTCAAAGGTCCTTCATGTCGATCCCTCCTTTTCCATCATGCAGCACCGATCCATCCACCCTGAAGCGTGCCCATCCGTCTCCTTCATGAAGACATGCCGACCAATCCTCCCACATGAAAGTACACTGGACCTTCCTGATCCATGAATATATGTCGACCCTTCTCGATTTAGTTTGGAAAGTATGCCGATCCCTCTAAGGCATGCCAATCCATGGCTCTTAGTTTGCTACACCGATCCCTAATGCTTTAGGGTATTATGACAATCTAACTCCTCTTAGTGTATGCCATACCGATCCATATCATGAAACTCCAATATGACGACCCCTTAGATTACTATTAGGGTCGATCTATCCATCATGAACAACGTTGTTCCATGCTTTGCCGAACCAAGCTATGCCGATCCATACCACACCGATCCATATTATGCCAATCCTTTCCTATGTCGATCCATGCTTATGCTAATCCAACCTTGTTGATCCTTCCTTCTCAAGCATATATCCGTATTTCAAGCACACTGCATCGTTTTTCTATGAACTTCGTTTAATCCTAGCTTCATGTTATTGTCTATAGCTGACTTTCGAACCCTACAATCATCACTCTACACTCGATAATTATGCAGTCCATTGGGTTGAATCCGCCTGTATACTGCCTTGACGAAAGGTGAGTTAACAGAAATCAATTGCTTAGACTTCAGAAGAAGCTCAAGAACACTAAAAATATTGTCAAGATCTGGGCTAAAATCAGATTTGGGAATAGCTCCAAATTATCCTCTAGCATTAAGATTGAACTCGAATTGGTACAACAGCAAATCATTAATATCTCATCAGACCCTTTTTTAAGTCTTCTTAAAATTGAATTTTCCTCCAAAGTTGCTGAGACCCTTAATTCAAAGTTAGGTATGTTGAAACAACAATCAAGATGGTAGTGGAATAGGGAAGGAGATAGGAATTCCAAGTACTTTCATGCTTCCTTTAAAATCAAGCAAACCAAATCCTATATTTCTCAAATTGTTGATCAATATGGCTTTACTCATTCAACTCCTAATGGTATTGACAATGCTTTCCTCAATTATTACATAACCCTCCTTGGAAGCCACTAAGACACACAATATGATGATTCTTTTATTTCTTCATTTTCCTTGCCCAAGTTAAACTCCTCAGACCTTGATATTATGTCCAATCTTGTCACTGATAAAGAAATAAAAGCACTATTCTTAGCATTAGGAAAGATGCTTGTGGGGGGCTCAATAGGTTTAATACCCTTTTTCACTCATTGTTGGCATATAATAGAAAAGGATGTTCTTAGTGCAATTCACAATTTCTTCACCAAGTGCAAAATGACTAGTT
Source organism: Allium cepa (assembly GCA_030765085.1). NCBI lineage: Eukaryota > Viridiplantae > Streptophyta > Magnoliopsida > Asparagales > Amaryllidaceae > Allium > Allium cepa. Next base: position 50,741,897 of record CM060930.1, on the reverse strand, counting down.
CCATAAACCTCACAAAAATAGCCTTAATTCCTAAAGTCAATAGCCACTTTGATGTCACTCAGTTCAGGCCTATTGCCTTCTGCAACATCACTTACAAATTCATTTCTAAATTACTTGCTTCCATACTTAAACTTGTGCTGGTCTCTCTCATTTCTCCATAGCAATCTTCCGTCCTCCTAAATAGGAACATCCTAGATAATATTATGTTAGCTTATGAAATCCTTAATGATTACTACCCTACTAATGCTTCTCCTAGAGCCGCGCTAAAAATTGACATAAAGAAGGCTTTGACTATGTTAATTGCCTGCCTTTATCTCCATTATGAATTCCATGAATTTTCCTATTGCCTTCACTACCTTAATTCATAAATACATCTCTACAGTTAGCTACTCCCTCCTCATCAACTCCCACTCTATGGGATACTTTAAAGGAACCAAAAGTCTTAGATAGGTAGACCCAATTTCCACCTATTTGTTCATCATTATAATGGAATCTCTCACATAGGCATAGCTTCTTCAGGTTAAATAAAAGAATTTTTCTCTCCATCCAAAATGCAGAAGCCCCCTTATCACCTCTCTGGCTTTTGCCGATGACCTCATCAATTTTACAAACCCAAACCCAGTATCCTTAACTAGCATCATGCTCACTCTAAGTTCCATTACTAACTTCATAAGACTACACATCAAGCCCTTTAAATCACACGTACTACGTACATGACTTTCTAGTCCTTAAATACATCATTGCCTCTCAATCACTAATATGCAACCCCTTTAAAATGACATGAGCTATCATGTGTTCCTCTAGATTCTAAATCCATTACTGCGGCTAAGTGTACTCCTTTGTTTGTGAAGATTACTTCCACCTTGAATAGATGAAAAATTATTTTGAGTTAACCATGCAGACTTACCATTTAAACTCTATAATATTCTCTATGAATGATTACTTGGGTAGAATATTTCTTTTCCCATCAAAGCTCATCACCATGATTTGGAGTGGAATGATAAGATTTTTATGCTATGGATCCATATATTCAAGGAAACTTGCTCCAATTGCCTTCAAAAATCTTGAAAAACCAAAGCAGCTAAGCAGGTCTACAAATCAAAAATCTTTCAGTTTGGAACATATCTTATTTTTCTGAGCATTTTGATGGACTCCTAAATAACTCTAACTCTGTCTGGGTTGCCTGGGCACATAAACACAAGCTTGAAGATGAAGATTTCTTGCTTATAAAATCCAAATTTCCTCTAGCTGGATATGGAAGGCCATTATTAGAATAAGGCAGTATCTCCTTCCCCAAGTTACTTTATCTCTTGCTATAAATAGTGCAGCCAAGTTTTGGATGGTGCCTTCGATTGCTAAAGGTATAATTCTTTAAAACTATCTAAACTTTGAGGACATTGTCCAATCTGGTATCCCTTTATAAGCTAAAGCAGTGGATGTTTGCACAAAAAATGGGCAAACACCTCCAAGTCGTATGATTTAGTCGATTTTAAGTTGTTCTTAGTGATTTGGGTGATTCATGTAAACATGTAAAACGCAGGGACTAAACTGTAAAAGACACACAGATTTATAGTGGTTCGGCCTGAATGTGCCTACGTCCACTTTATATGTTATTCTCCTTCACTCTTCAGATTACAAGTACAAAGCTTTGATTACAAGTATATGAAAGTTGTTTGAAAGTTCTGTCCGTGCTTGAGCTCTCAAACTCGTCTGCCATTGTTGTACCCCTGCCCCTCTATTTATAGAGTGAGGCTGGGGGCAGGGGTCTTGGATGTATATAGCTGCTGGTGGGCCTGGGCTGATGTAATCTGGCCTGGCAGTGTTGGTCCGATACGCTTTGGTCCGGTGGTGAGTAGGTGGAGTTTGGTTCGGTGAGACTTGGCCCGGTGGTGAGTGGATGGAGTTTGGTTCGGTGGGACTTGGTCCGGTGGTGAGTGGATGGAGTTTGGTTCGGTGGGACTTGGTCCGGTGTTGAGTGGTCCGGTGGTGGGTTGAGCGGTAGTTGGTTCGGCTATGTAGGGGAAGTGAGTTGGTTCGGGAGTGCTTAGGAAAGGTGTTGGTTCGGTGGTGGTAGAAACACACCCAACATTTTCCCCCCAAAGTGGGACATATGCCAGCATATGTCGTGCTTTGTTTTCTCGCAAATTGGATAGCTTCATTCAGTCCTAAGCGTCGAACCGTTGGGTCCGGTCATCCCGCGCTCGCCTATAAGTAGGGTCTTCACCCCATCGTTTTCCCTTTATCGTTTGAGATAGCCGAATCACCCAAGTACCGAACCACAATTCCTTCATCGTTTGAAATAGCCGAATCGATCAGGGACCGAACCAGATTTGACTGCCGAACCAGGTGAGGCTTTCTCCTTATGTTGGGTACACCAAACGAGACTGGGGAGTTGAGCACCGAATGAACCTCATGCCGGAAATGCCGAATGAGATTTTGGGTTGTATGTACTTGTTTGTTTGTGTTTCCATACCCTTGTTCTAACAGTACGTTTTCTCCTGTTGCAGATAATGTCTCATGAAGTGGAAACTCATTCAGATAAAAAGAAATCCAAGGACAGAGAAGATTCCCCCACAGTGCCCCTAGCTCAGTCAGGACCGGGACGACATGGGCCCATACCGAGATCACTAGTGGATGGATATGGCCCTCAGGAGCTCTTGAACTCTCCTCCTGACTCCTTTCCTAGCTCCCTTAAAGAGGAGCAGCTTGATGTTATCTCTCGCTCTTTTGGGATTGACAGAGCGTATATATTGTTGCCAAGGGAAGGAGTGATGCCGTACAACCCCCCTGAAGGATATTTCGCTTATAGTAGGTACCATTGCTTGTGTGGGGCCATTCCCCCGATCAATGCTTGGATAGTCAACTTCATTACCTATTTGAAGGTGGCTCCTTTCCAGCTTCAGCCTAATTCTTATGCTATCTTGGTGAGTCTATTCATCATTTTCCAAAGAAAATACGGGCGTCCTCCTTCCAACCGGGAGATCCGGTATTTGTACAACTTGAGGGAAAATAAGAAGGGGTCTCCATACATCAGCTTGGTATCGGCCGTGTCCTTCAAGCCGGTCCTGGACTTATATTCGAAGTTCAGCATGTTCAAGAAAGAATGGTTTTTCTTTAAGGATGACTCTGTTCCTATCCGTCGCTTTACCTCTAGCTGTAAGTTGAAGCTTATTTATAATTTCTATTCTAAGTGCAATGCTTCTTATTATGTGTTTATATTTCTTGCTAGCGACAGGTGGCTTTGCGGTCGTGGAGAACGATCGCCTGGTTCAGATGGCTGCGGAGATAGAAGCCATTTCGGGAAGGGAGAGGTCAGCTTCTTACCTGATCAGGCATGCTACTCTTCTACAGCACAACTTGATTCTACCACGTCAGTCTGTGGTCAAACAGAGAGACACAGCTGAGGAGAGGGCTGCCAAAGCTAAAGGAGGAGCCGCGACGAAAAGCAGCAAGAGGAAACCCTTCTCGATACCTCCAGTCGCCGGGGGGAAGAAGCTCAAGAAATCCGATGGACCCTCCCCTAGCACATGTCCAGATGTTCCGGAGGAGGAAAATGTCGAGGAGGAAAGAGGCGAGGAGGAGAGCGGAGGCGATGGTGATGATGGTGGCGAAGGACAGAACGGTGATGGCGTTGGGGCTTTGTCCTCTGGGCAAGCAGGGGAGATCCAAGAGTGGACAAATGATGCTTTTCGCCAGGCTTTTGAGGGGTTGGAGGAAGGATCGGCCTCGGTGGAGAAGCCAAAGAAAGGTGATAAGGCCGGGACTGGTGCCGATTCCTCTTCCAAGAGCATTTCAGCTATGGCAACCCCTGCGATTCAAGGTGAATTTTTTGACTCCTCTTTACTCTTTTTAACTTCACATGTTTCTTGGATTATAGTCCCATGCATGCTTGTAACACTTGGTTTTTATTCCAGGAACGGGTAAGGTAGCCAAGATATCAGACATTCGGCACCATCTCGAACAATTCAAACTCCTCAAAGCTTCCGCAAAACCAAAGCCTCCGACCAACCATTCCGGGGACATAATCGGCTACCGTCCTCTTCTCGGAGTTATTGAAGAGGATATTCAAAAGAAAAAGAGGAGTCGCTCCTTATTCGAACCTTCACCTGGTCCTCAGCCCTCAACCCAGCCTCTTCATGATATCACGAAGGAGGATACTGAGTTCATACTCTCTCCGCATCCGTCTGAAAATCCTACCGTTACTCAGATTGATCGTCCCGGCTTGGCTCGTAATCCATTTGCGGGTCATCCAGATCTGGATTCGTGTTCTCATGATATTTCCTTTGACGATGTTACTGGTGAGCATCTTCTCCCTCGCAATCCTATGGTAAGGGTGCTTGATGAGGCCAAGTCCCTGGACCTTGATTTGCTTACTACTCGGATTGTAACTATGGGGGATGAAGCTAAGGAAAACATCGACCGAGTTGCTAAGGAGACCAGGAAGTTGATGGGGCATCATGCTCGACTGGTCAAAGCCGGGGAGGAAATTGGGAGTGCTAACATAATATTGCGGTTAGTGGTTTCCGACCAGGCCAAGCAACTCGCCGATCAGGCCATCCAGATCTCTCAGCACGAGGCTGCCTCCAGATGACTAAAGAAAACCATGGAAGAGGCTAGCAGAGCCGAGCTGCGGAAAATGGAGGCCACCTGCAAGGAACAGATCGATATGGCTATTGCAACGGTGGATGAGGTTCGGAAAGAAGATCTCGAGCGGGTAGAGAAGTTATCTGGGAAGCTTGAAGCCGCAGAGCTTGCTCAAGCCAAGTTGAAGGAGGAGATGGAGGCGATGAGGAAATCCCTTCAGGCTGACCGCTCGCGATACCGATCAGAGAGGGATGCTGCCGTTGCAAAGTTGTTGGCTTCTGAGGTCGGAATGAGGGAGTTTGAGGAGAACGAGGGGATGATGGATGAGATGCTCCAGGACATATATTTCCGTACTTAGAAGCATGGCAACTTATCCTGGATGGATGATTATCCGCGGATTATGGCCAAGATTTATCTTCGGGCTCTAGAGGAGGCCAAGGCTGATGCAGATAAGGAGGGTGGTGTGGCCTTCAGGATGGATGTAGTCACAGCCCAGTTTACCGAGGAGGAGAAAGTGGCGGTGAAGGAGGGTATGCGGCTGCTTGCCGCTGAGGAGGTAGGTGTGTAGTTGGGGGATGGCGATCAAGGAACAGATGCTGGTAAGTCTTCCCTTTTAGTCTTCTCATAACTTGGTTACCTATTGCTTATTCAATGGATTCTTTCCTGAATTGTACAGGCGGGACCTCTGGAGCACCAACTACCTCTGGCCAGCATGCTGAGAGCTCCGACCCTGCGGCTAAGTAGATCTTGGAGGGCTGGTAGGATAGAGGCGAAGCACCGATGCAGCCGACTCCTTGGCTTGATCTAGACATTTTTTTTGGTTTACTTGACATTGCTGTCTGTGTTAGTCTTAAAACATTAGTGTAATTTCCAGGCTGTAATTATGTAACGAACAACTTTATTTTTGGCATGTAACTTTTAACTCAGACTGATTCTGCTACATTTGAATGCTTTTGTTATTTTGATGTGTTGCATAAGAAATACAGCTGTGCACATGTCTGTGATTCAATCGTGTTTGATGCTAAGTTCTTGCTTAAAATATAATTTCATTTCTTGCAATGTTTGTGTGATGTGCTAATAAACTATAGCTACGTATTTATATACAAGAGGAAAAGGTACCGCCCCTCATGTCTTAGTTGTAGATGGTAGCTTTGAATGTCTTGTGTAGCTAAGTATGGAATGCAGTCGAGTGTTATGTCATTTAGTTGTGAGTTCCTATTTCCATTGGCGGGTGTCTCCTATTTTGTGCCCTGTACGTCGGGGATCGTTATATAGGATAGGAGGAGAGTTTTTAAATAAAATAGGAATATAAAAAATAGTAAAACTTCCAATCACGGAAGGCCTTCGATGTGCTTAAGTTCGTGGCAAATGGGTTTTGTAGTCACTTTCCCTAGCTGTTGGTCTTGGAGACATTTGTCACCCATCTTACACCTCTGCGGGGAGTTTTCTTTTTTACCACAGCCGTACTTAAGACACATCGGAGCCGAGATCGCGCATGGTAACTACCCGGGCCATTATGGCCCGTAATCATGGGTATTATTCGATTTACCGCGGCCGGCTAGCGTGGTGCCGATCGTCAACCGTGAACTACCCCTGGCTGGCCACTCCTTATGTTGGGGCTTAAAGTAGGTTCACAGTTGCCGGCGAGCCGAACGCCGTAATGAGCTGCCTAGGCTATTTTCGGCCTCCTCGGTGGCTTATAATCCGCTCATTACAGTTGGCTTTGAGGGTCGTCGCGAGCAATGAGTTAACCCGCAACAGAGGGATGCTGGAGCAAAAGTGTCTCATTGGCGAGGGAATAGATTCGTATAGTACCTGTTAGGTCTTGTCCAGGGGAGGTTGCGCCGTGATGCATCTTGAATGGAAATGCCATTACACTGGATTTTGTTTAACAGAAAAGGATAAAGCTTAACAAGCAGCCAAGATATAAAGGAACAAGTTAAAAAGAGATAAGATTTTTAAAGTGGTTCGACACGAAAATGCCTACGTCCATCGATTCTCTTTGTTAATTCACTTCATATGGGCAGTACAAGTTAAGAAAAGTATCGACGAAGGTGTTGGATGTTCCATGCCCTCTGGAATACCTCTACGTCCACTGTTGACAAAATATAAACTCCGTTGTGGAGATCTTTACGAATTACATATGGTCCGTCCCAGATTGGATCTAGCGCTCCAGGGCGCGGGAATATTCGCTTGAGGACAAGATCTCCTTCTTGTAAGCTGCGATGTTTGACTTTGGAGTTGTATTGTGCTGCCACTTTTTGCTTGTGAGCCGCCGCTTTAAGTGCTGCATCATTTCTTCTCTCTTCAATTAGGTCCAAAGACATATGGAGGAGTTCTTCATTTTCTTCTGGGTTATAGTGGATCCTACGGTGGGAAGGCACTACAGTTTCAACTGGGAGCATGGCCTCCAATCCGTATGCCAAAGAGAAAGGAGTATGCTCTGTTGATGTCTTGAAAGATGTGCGGTAGGCCCAAAGTGCCGTGGGAAGTTCGTCCACCCAAGCGCCTTTTGACTTTTCAAGTTTCTTCTTGATTAGAGTTTTGAGAATTTTGTTGACATCTTCGACTTGTCCGTTTGCCTGGGGATAGGCTACAGATGAGAAGCTTTTGTGGATTCCGTGCTCTTGGCACCAGTCGGTGAATTCCTCGCTGTCAAATTGAAGTTCATTGTCCGATATGATTTTGAGTGGAACTCCATACCTGCATAGAACATTTTTGATTATGAAGTTAATAACTTTTGCCGAAGATATTTTATTCAAAGGTTCTGCTTCCACCCATTTGGTGAAATAGTCAACTGGCACTATAGCATATTTGGCTCCGCCTCGGCCCATCGGTAGTTCGCCAATTAAGTCAATTCCCCATACTGCGAAGGGCCAAGGGCTGATCATTTGAGTAATCTCATTTGTTGGTAGTCGGGGGATCTTAGCAAATTTCTGACATCTGTCGCATTTTTTGACGAAGTCCAGGGTGTCTTTGTTTAAGGTGGGCCAGAAATATCCATATCGGAGTATCTTCTTTGCCAGAGTCTGTCCTCCAGTGTGATCTCCGCAGCTTCCTTTGTGGATGTTTGATAAGATTTCCTTGGCTTCCCTCCCAGCGACACACCTTAATAAGGGGTTAGAGAAGCAGCGTCGATAGAGGATGCCTCCTTATATAGTGTAGCGGAAAGCTTTCCTCAAGATTTTCCTGACTTCGTTACGCCGTCGGGCATTGTGCCACTTTGTAAGTATTTTCGGATGATAGTCATCCAAGTTTCCTCTTCGATTGTAGCTATCAGATTCACTTGCTCGAAACTTGGGGCTAGTTGCTTTGAGATGGTTACTATTCCGGAAGTGTTGCCATCTTTCACGCTGTCTTGCTTTGCCAGTTCATCGGCATCCTGATTCTCTTCTCGAGGAATGTGTTTGATTAAATAGCGATCCAATTGATCGAGCAGCAGCTTGGTCTTCTTTAGATATGCTGTGAGTCATTATCCTCGAGTTTGGAATTCTTCCAGTATTTGATTTACAATAAGTTGAGAATCACTATGGAGACATAAAGAACCGACTCCAATCTCTAGGGCAAGTTCTAATCCGACTATTACTGCTTCGTATTCTACGTCATTGTTGGTGGCAGCGAAGAGCATGGCGTGGCTTCCTTCCCCTGGGAGTGATTATTACAATTCCTGCCCCCGAGCCTTGTTCGTTTGATGCTCCATCTACAAAGAAATTCCACTTAATGTCTTTTGCTATTTCAGATTGCCCCTTACCTTCGTTGGTAGTGAATTCGGCAATGAAATCGGCCATGGCTTGTCCCTTGATGGCGGTGCGAGGATGGTAGGTGATATCATATTGACTCAGTTCAACGCACCATTTAAGTAGTCGTCCAGAAGTGTCAGGACGATGGAGTACCTGCCTTAGCGGTTGATCGGTTAGGACTCTGATGGAATGAGATTGGAAATAGTGTCGCAGTTTCCGTGACGTGATTAGTAAACAGTATGCTAGCTTCTCAAGTTTAGGATATTTGGCTTCTGCCCCTGTTAACCTCTTGCTTACAAAGTATACTGGTCGTAGTGCACGGTTGTCTTCTCTCACCAAAGCGGCGCTTAGAGCATGAGATGACACAGCAAGGTATAAGTATATCTCTTCGTCTTTGTTTGGAGTTGAGAGTACTGGTGGTCTCTGGAGGTGTTTGATTAGGTTATGGAAGGCTGTTAAGCATTCGTCGGTCCATTCGAACTTTCCTTTGTCTTTCTTTAGAGCCTCGAAGAAGGGGACGCATTTGTCAGTCGCTTTAGAGATGAATCTGCTTAGGGCGGCCGCCTTCCCATTCAGGCTTTGCATTTCTTTTCGAGTGGAAGGTATCTTGATATCTTTCAGGGCTCGGACTTGTTCGAGGTTTGCTTCAATCCCCCTGGCATGGACGATGAATCCTAAGAACTTTCCTGATGACACTCCGAACGAGCACTTTAGAAGATTCAGCTTCATTCCATGTTGGGGAAGTACGTGAAACATCCCGCTCAGGTGGCTTACGTGATCGTTGGCTTTCCTCGACTTTACTAGCATGTCATCCACATAAACCTCCATAGTTCGTCCTATTAGCTCCGCAAACATCTTGTTGACGAGGCGATGATAGGTGGCTCAGGCGTTTTTAAGTCCGAAAGGCGTTACTCTATAGCAGTACAATCCCCGGTTAGTGATGAAACTAGTGTGGTCTTGATTGGGGGCGTGCATCCATGCAAATACATCCAGGCAGTGACGGAGAAAATCAATGAGTTGATCCCTCAATTCTGCTCTTAGCTGAGATCCGATTCGTAGCAGTCTACTTGAGTCGTGTTTGTCTACGGATACAAACTCCATAGCCTCTGCAGGCTCGGCGGTAGCCTCCTCCTCTTTGTCCCTGGGGTCTAATTCATTGAAAGAATCACTGGTATATCGAAGAGGAGGGGCTTTCTTTAGTTGTATGCTTCCAAGTTTTTCACGCAGAGAGGAGCCTCTGCATTCTTCCCTCTATCCTTCCTGCGATTATTGCGAAGTTCAGTTACATAGCAATCTCGAGCGGCGTCTTGATCTCCCTTCCTGCCCCCAGCATTGTCTTTAGAGTCATTTCTTCGAACATCCTTTGCTGCAACGGGAACCCTGTCTGGAGCTGCCTTAGTCTGTTGCACTGACTGCCTCTCAGTGGTAGCGTCTTCAAGTCTCATATATTTTCCGGCTTCATGGAAGAAATCGGGTAAGGTAGCTGGTTTTTCTTTCGTTAATATTCTAGCAAATTTAGTATCCGGATGTACACCACTACAGAGGGCCATTAAGATAAGTTTCTCATCGGCATCTTGGATAGCGGCTGCTGCGACATTGAATCGGGTTAGATATTGTTGCACTGTCTCTCCAGGCTTCTGTTTGATATTAGATAAGGAATAAGCGTCCTTGGGTTGCTCTACATGAATGCGGAACTGGCTGATAAAATTTTCTTTCAACATTTCCCATGTGCTGATGGACCTTGGGGTAGATGGCAGAACCAGGAGGTAGCTAGATCTGCCAAGAATAGTGGAAAGCATTTACACAATACTCCTTCTATCGCTCCGCTCATGAGCATATGCTGTGTGTATCTTTGTAAGTGTACAATGGGGTTAGAGGTTCCCCTGTAAGGTTCCATTGTTGGCATTTTCCATTCTCGGGGGGTGATGATAATTTCGATATTGCGGGCGAAAGGGCTGGTTACCCTAGCGCCTATCTCTCGATCTCTTTGATCCCGTTGGATGCACTCTCTGAACAATCGTGCCATCCTTTCATTGGAATTTAGGATGGATAGGAAGGAATTTGGTTCTTCTCTACGGGATTGATTCCATCCAGATGACCTGTAGGGATGATATCGTCTCCTAACATTCTCCAATGGCTGCCTCTGGTCTTCCGGGGGCATGCTTGGGTCAGCCACAGTTGGCCCTTGCATTGATCTTCCCCTGCTGGGTTCTGTTCTAAGCACTTCCTCGAGTCCAACTTCGGGCTGGACTCCAGCTCGGCCCCGTCCATTGGTGTATCCATGGTTAGGTAGCATGACAGGCTCAGATATATCCGACCTCTGCCTGGTACGCCCCCTGTTGGGTTCGGTTCCAAGTGTTTCCTCGGGTCGGAATTCGGGCTGAGTCCGGGCTCGGCTCCTACCATTGCTGTTTCTGTTGTTAGCCTCTTCGAAGAAGAAAGATCTTTGTCGTCTCCCAGATCCTCCAGACTGGGATTCACCCCATGATTCAGTGTTGTGCTTGGATTCTTCAACATCCCTTAACCGTGACATGAGTTGGTTCACCAAGGCTTCTTGTTGGGATGTGAAGCGATCAGTCACTTCAACCATAACCCTGTCTAGATCTGCCCTAGTAATTGCTGCCGGTTGTTCTGTGGGAGGGGCTGTCGGATTTACCTGACTTCCATTTTGTACCGCTGTTGAAACGAGACGATTCTCTTGATCAGTGATCACTGGATCTGGAATACTGCTAGTGGCGATGTCCTTCCCTTTGTTAGCATCTTTCTTCTGCCTGGGAGGCATGTTTTCCAAGCAATGAGCGATGCTGATAGGAAAAAGGTTAAGTGGGAGAAGCTGAAGCTTCGAGCTCCGCTCTCAGTGAAAGCACCAAAAATGTTTGCATAAAAAATGGGCAAACACCTCCAAGTCGTATGATTTAGTCGATTTTAAGTTGTTCTTAGTGATTTGGGTGATTCATGCAAATATGTAAAAAGCAGGGACTAAACTATAAAAGATACACAGATTTATAGTGGTTCGGCCAGAATGTGCCTACGTCCACTATAAATGCTATTCTCCTTCACTCTTCAGATTACAAGTACAAAGCTTTGATTACAAGTATATGAAAGTTGTTTGAAAGTTATGTCCGTGCTTGAGCTCTCAAAGTTGTCTGCCATTGTTGTACCCCTGTCCCTCTATTTATAGAGTGAGGCTGGGGGCAGGGGTCTTGGATGTATATAGCTGCTGGTGGGCCTGGGCTGATGTAATCTGGCTTGGCAGTGTTGGTCCGGTACGCCTTGGTCCGGTGGTGAGGTGGAGTTTGGTTTGGTGGGACTTGGCCCGGTGGTGAGTGGATGGAGTTTGGTTCGGTGGGACTTGGCCCGGTGGTGAGTGGATGGAGTTTGGTTCGGTGGGACTTGGTCCGGTGGTGAGTGGATGGAGTTTGGTTCGGTGGGACTTGGTCTGGTGGTGAGTGGATGGAGTTTGGTTCGGTGGGACTTGGTCCGGTGGTGAGTGGTCCGGTAGTGGTTGGAGCGGTAGTTGGTTCGGCTATGTAGGGGAAGTGAGTTGGTTCGGGAGTGCTTAGGAAAGGGGTTGGTTCGGTGGTGATAGAAACGCACCCAACAGTGGATTATATTAGAGATGGATTAATAATGCTTCCCAGTTCTAGTAGTAATAGGATAAATTCCTTACGAAGCAAAAACACAAACACAACCTATACTTTAGCTAACAATGATGAGTATGTTTGGTATTTTAGCAAGAAAAAGCACTCCTCTAGTCTACTGTACAATGCCATCTTCGAGTAACCGCCATTCACATATTTCCTTGGTTTAAAAGAGTTTGGAAGATTACTATACCTTTGGAAAGCTTAACTTTTTCCTTTTTAAAATATTAAAGAATGCAATACACTATGTAAACTTGATCACAAAGGTATACCTATCACTACTTCCTTCCTTTTCTACGGAAGTGCTCCGGAGGGTAACCATCATCTATATTTCAACCATTCTTTCATCTTTTTCCTATATAACTTTATTAAAATCAAAGGTGGTTTTTTTCTCTATGTCATGGAAACATGATCGAGTGGAGAAGCATTAATAAGGAAACAAAGTGGAAGATTCCATATTCTTACAAGCTCCTGCTAATTCTTAAGGCCTTTGTCATGAGTATTTAGAAGGAGATAATGAGAGAGTGTAATGAAAAATTCAAGAATAGATTGGATATATGCCAAGAAACAATCAAAGGTCTTCGATTTGCAATGCTTAACTCACATTATCACTTTCTTGTAATGATGGTTGAGAAATGGAACGTTAGTTAAATGTTGGTTTTTTCTTCATTCTTCCAGTATATCTCTGTTTTGTCTTTATGTTGAGAATTGACGAGTTTGAATAAAGGTTTCTTTGAAACCAAATAAACTATTTTAAATTTGGATTTTGAAATTAGATGTGAAAATCAATTATTTTAAAAGAGGGAAACAAAAATGACGTGAAATATACTAAAATAAAAGTCTTCATCTCATTAAATACCAATTAAATAATATATTGATGTGTGTGTGGATGATTGTTGATTTGTGTGCTACGAACGAGATGATGCTAAATTACTCATTATGTTGATTATAAATTAATGAAAAATGAAGAATAATGAATTGAAGTATGATTTAAGCGAGAGTGACTTTATAAGCGAAGCGGAAATTTATTTAATATTTATTAATTGAGGGTGTTGTGTATTTATTTGTATTTCACAGGACGATATGGGATGTCCGTATAGGGTATATTTATTTACTCAACAACAGGTATAATGTCGGGTATTTCATTGAAGACTGGGTATTTAATACTTAGATATTAGTGAATTATTCTATATTATATGCAAATATTGATCGATACTACTTAGATATGACATGACGTGTGAGGTAAATTATATTATTACTTATTTTATTTTAAAGCGGGAATATGATTATCTCCGCTTTTGAGTGGAACGAGGTATGCAAAGTCCCTTACGAAGATGTTACCGCAAGAAGTTTCTACTAGCCCCATGCTAGCTTGACCGACCATGGGGTAGCTCCCCAATGGTTGCAGCGACACGGCCCCTTTGTCGCATGGTTATAGTCTACTGCATGGGCCAACTGGATGAATATAGAATGAGGCAAGGAGGTTGAAGATGGGAGTGATGTAAAAACCGTACTTTAATGAGCCTAAATTTCGACAAGAATTAAAGCCTACGTCCATTAAAGCATAGATCATTTGATTTGGTACCTACGAATAAGCATGAGCATACCAGAGATTGACAAATTTTAAACTCGCAGCGGAAAAAATAATAGGATATATATACTGACTATGGCTACTACCTTGGAATTAATTGTATTCCTTGGATATCTGATTGCCACATCAGCACCGAGCATGATAGAAAAGAAGACTTCTCCAATAATCAATCAAATCCAACTCTAGTGACCTATTCCTATAAACCTATCCCATGGTTTGTAATGAGGAAGGGGTTAAAACCAGTTGTGGTAACTGAAAAATCTACACAATGTCCATAGCATAAATTTATACCGATTGATTTCCATTTAATTGTTATATCGACTATTTAAGATTAATTAGATTAACCTACTATTGCACACATGATATTCCTACTTAGCATAATTCACATACCTACACTTTCCAAGGTACAAAATACTGATGGTAGTCTATCAACCACTTAATACTTCCAAATATGAAGTAGGCTCCTAGCATCATCATCGTTGATCTTTTAGTTATAGTTACAGTGACCTTTGACCACTATTTATGGATTTATTTTTCATAATAGCCTACTGACACATCTATTATTATTAAAGTCTTAGCCAAATGAGAGACAGTACCCAAGCCACTTAATACCTTATTAATAAGGACTACCCAGATGCCTGACCTTTTAATACCTATATTTATCTAACCCCAAGGAGGACTCCTCACTAATACTATCTAGTCGACGTTGCTTGAAATCTCGCAGGGATAATTCATACTTCTTTATAGAGCGAGGCAAACCCTAAATCAGTCGCTTAATACCTTAAACCCAAAGCGTACCCTTCTCGAGATATCTACCACCGCTCCTAACCATTAATTCAGGTCGTTTAATAATTTTTAATTAGGAAAGAGGCAGGCCCTCAAACAACCACTCAATGCCTCCAATCACTAAGCAGATCCTATTATTCTCATAATCATTTGCCATGGGTCTTATGATTGGTGATGTCCCACACCAGTAATAAGTGTACATAACTGTTGGTAGCTTCTGGGTCAAAGGTAGACTTCCGCTGTGTAACTCTATTGACCTCACATCCCAATCTTCAAAGTCCAATTAATTATTCTGTGGATACTATGGTTCAAAATGTCTCACATCAGTAGGAAGCGTACATAACTACTGGTATCCTCAAAGTGAAAGGCAAACTTCCATTGTGTAACTTTATTAATCTCGCATCCCAATCTACTAAGATCAATTAATTATCTTAGGCTTTAATTACTTAAGCGATATTATCCTAGGCTTTATTTACTAAACTTTATCATCCTAAATTGGATTTTTTTGCAAAGCTAGCCGACTTTATAGTGGGTCATGCCACTGTGTGTGTGTGTGTGTGTGTGTGTGTGTGTGTCTATATGAAGAAAAGGTATTATGCACATGCATAGAAACAACTATATGGTTTTGTAATGGCCATTCCACTTAGAGTACACAATAGGTGAGAAGCAAATGTGCTTCTGCAGCTATAAATTGACCTAAGGAAAAATCGATTCCTCCTCCCAGGGGGAGGAAAAATCACTTCTAGCAGGACCTAAAACATGCAAGTAATCTACAAAAAGGGACACAATATCCAATACAAAACCCGAATGATCGTTACAGTATATATCTCCTATCCCAGCTATCATCAAGCAAAAGAGAACGATTCCGCTTACCACGAACTCCATCTACTGTGAGAAAAAGATCACCACCATCGATTGAGTAATGCAAACGCCTAGATTCACCGACATCATCACTAACAAAAGTATGGAAATCATGTCTAGCTGGGTCATATCTCATGTTAGACTGTATATGGATCCAAGCCATCTCAACAGAGTGCTACACAATACTAGAATCTCCGGGATCTGAAATATCAGAAGGAACAGAGGAATGCATAACCGCGTCAGAGAGTGAAGGAACAATAGGAGGCATTGAAGGATCAACAAGGGGAGGAGGGTATCATAGGAGGAGGAACATCATGAACTTTTAGGATCCATTTCATTTTTAGGGGTCTAGGAAGAGGTCCGTACCGTGGTAGGACCAACAAATGACGAACGAGTGCACGAAGATGATGTATAACCAAAGCATTGGCAGGACGTACTTATGTCTTGCATTAAACCATAACGAACTACAATCTCCGCTACCTGATCCTCAGTCACTTTAACTTTGATAGTATTTGGTAAAACCTTACCCAGGGAATTCTTAATCAATGCTTTGCATAGACTAGTTTTTCCCTAGCTATGGTATTAGCATCAAAGCATTTACTTTTCCTACCACACTGGCAAGCCAGTTTAGACCCAATATAGGTTGCAAAATGGAGGGAATATAAGAGAAGTAAGTCCAAGCAGGAATAGATGGTACCTTAAGTCTGGCATAGCCAACAGAGGACTCCAAGGAGTGACCATAAAATGCTTGCCTCTGATAAATATAGGATCTTTACTAAGAATTCAAAATCGCTCCTCCGGCCTTGAGAACTTGAAGAAAAACATAGAATTGTCAATGTGGACAAGTAGCCTATCCTTTGGTTGCCAAGCTTTGAAACAATGATCCTTAACCACTAGATAAGGTGGGTTAATATCCAAAAAGAACCCAACAAGATAGCCCTTCCAATAATCAATATCTGCTTGAATTACCTCCGAAGGCAGAATCAAAATGTCGTCATTGCTACTCATTTCGAAAGAACGGAGCACAAAATCTCCTGTATTTTTTGGCAATGTTGTGAATAAAGAGGTCCATTTAAAGCCTATGAGAAATTGGATATTGGACTTTGCTTACTAACCTTCTTTCATTTATCCAAGGCTATACAATTTTCCTCAAATATTCAATTACCCATAAATCCCCTTTATTTGCCATTTCCGTAAATGTCAATTTGTCTGTGATAAAGAATATCATCCTAATGGACTTTTCTTAAGACATTTATGTATATTTACTAAATTCCAGTTAGTAATCTCTTTCTTACCATTCCATAGTAATTAATCCAACTTCTTTATTTATCAGTCACATTAATCCATATACCCTATTAATGATTTGTCACTCCCAAATTCATTTCATATTTATTACCCATTAGTTGGAGTTACTATCTTTCCCCGCTTTCTTTCCTAATTCCTATCCACGAATCAACATTATTACTACATATGACTAATATTCTAAATGAGCGTTACGCTTAAATCATCATATTTATTAACACGTACAAACACGTATAAATTCCTACTTCTACCAAATATATTCTAGTCATAAATTTTAAACTAGAGTATTATTTTCCATATTTAATTTGATGAAATCACATTTCTTAGGAAGATTCTTTATTGTGATTTCCATACATTAGTTTAAAACAAAAGATCAAGAATAAAAGGAAAGATTTTCCTCGTTCGAAATTACAGGGAATGATTATTTTCTTTTTATTAGAATAGACAATGTAAACTACGGAGAATGAATCTATACTTTACAAATATCTTCCTTTTCATTTGCATATATTCCTTGTTAAATTAAATGCTGCACTTTCTATCCAATTTGAAAATACATGCAAATTATGAAATCAAATGGACGTTCTTTCCATAAATTAAACTGCGGAAAATTCCTAATTCAAGATAATTAGGGCAATAATTAAAATCATTCTAATAATCTATAATTCAATTTCATATCTAATAAATATTCATATCTGTAATTTTAGGAGTTGATTTTCAGATCAGGGTGTAACTATGATTCTAATCAGATCTCCTAAGAATATGTAGGCAATGTTTAATACATTCAATTTTAGCCTACAATTCACATATATTTATTCAATTAGGCATAAGAAACAAGCATATGCCAACTGAATCAATTCAATATCATATACAATTTATAAATTTCTCACTCATTTTCTAAAACTGTTCCAAATCTTCAGATCTGGAGTAAAAATCTTTCATTCAACTCATTTCCTTCTTAATTCGAGAAATATACATAAAAAGGGTACATACATATATTAGAATTACAGATCTGAGAAGAGATCTGGGGTTAAAAGGAAATATAAATATATAAATACATACGTACATGCATGCATGCATGCATGCATATATGTGTGTATATAACCTCATTATTGTGTAGTGTTGATTTGCTCTTTTTTTCTTCCTTTATTTGATTTCTATTCTTCTTCAATTTGTTAATATACAAATACAAATATTATATTTTACAATTTAGAAAATAATGGAGAAGAGAGGATAATAGAGCTTCGCTATTTTTTCTAGAAAAATATGAGATAAGAAGAGAGGGCTATGCCTGAATTTATAGGCACTTGAATCAACCACAGATGTTAGATTAAAATATATTAAATCCAGGCTGTTTGGCCAAGGCATACTCTAGCTGTCACGGGCCCAACCGGTCGATCGCTTCGTAACACTAGTCAACCGCTACATGTCGACAAGTCGCAATGAAAGCGTCAACCTATGGGTCTAGGGAATTATTATATAAAGATTATTTTCTAATCTAATTATTTTCCTTCTGAATTCGCTTTTCATCCGTAACTTCTTCGTTTGGATTCTGATCGCAAAACTTTAAAATTCGAAAGTTGCTCAGAATTTCACTGTGAATGCAATGGTGTAAGATTCATGGTCAAATTCCATCATTTGCACAAATTTTATTTTTAGAGCCTAATTAACTAACTGACTAATTAAATAACTGACGCCAAATTTACGAGGTTTTACATTTTTTCCCGTTAAATGAATTTCATCCTCGAAATTATGCTAATGACTAAGTCGTGGTTCTAGCTCGCAGTTGCTCTAGACTACACCACCAATTAGTGTACAAACAATTTTGCAACCAACGTGCACAAGTGCATAGCGTATCTCAACATAGAAAACATGTATGTAAAATGATTCTAAATTTTGCCCTCCTATATGAATGCTTTTCTTTTTGAAATTATTTTTGAAAATATGGTACAAATAACCTATATATTTACAGTTCTAATGTATGCAGATTTTGAAAAATCTTTTCATAAAAAATCCCCATGCTCATACGAATAGAAGTAAGGTGCAACCGATTTGCATCCAATTCCTACCAAAAATCAAACGCATCGAAATCTCGCTTCCTAAACATCACTCTTATGCCGGAAAAAAGGATTTTGGTGGATAATTTTTACATTCTTACCACTCTATAAGATATCCATTTCCCGGTGCACAGTGGAAATTTCCTCGCTGTCTTAGATGTACTCCAAATTTCCATGCACAAAACACATAAGGAGGCTTGTTTCCAAGCTGTAAAACGAAACTGAGTCCAAAAACAAGCTACACCTGTCATTGACAGGGTATAGAAATAAAAGTTCTAAGACTAAACATCTTTTCTCTTGTAATCGCTTGCATTTTATCGTATTGTCGATCCTAATGCACCGCCAAATTCTCATTTCTAATCTATTTCCCTTCCCTACGCTTAACATGTCCCCTTCAAAATCAAAAACTTCATAATAACCTTTTCTTTTTTCAAATTTGTACATCGCTTGGAAAATAAAATATTCAAAATATTTGGATGCAAATTTTTTCCCTGAAATAAAATTTGGGAATAAATTCTAAAAATTATTTGAGCGCAAAAAATAGATTAAAAATCAAAAAACATTTCAAGCAAAACCTTTTAAATAAAGAGAAACATCTAAAAATATTTTCCTTGTCAAAAATTTCAATAACTCAAGCCACATTTTTAGCATTAGTCGGAGGTTATGCGCTTAATGCATAAGTTCAATTCCAACATTTTACAACTAACCTTAACCCATAAAACTTGATATTTTATTTAAATATGTCATCATACTCGATTGTTCAAATTCTTTTGCTTTTAAGGAATGGGAACAATGACCCGTGATTCCAAAACAATCAATCTATCTTTCGCTTGCTAAAATTTCTATTTATTTAAAACTTCTAGTCTCACATTGCATTTTACTGTTAAGTGTTCGTATGAGATTTTCATATTATACTATTTCTTCCAAACCAACATATAAGATTAGTTCATATATTTGGAAACAGTAACACAGTAAATAAATAAAAATACATCTCACAGTATTGTGCGCATCATAAAAGTGGCAACTAACAGTTACAACTCAACAACCTAAAATAGAAAGATCAAATACTAGAAGGAAAAGATACAACAATACACTGCATAGCCTAAAACACTACCTATAGACTACGGGAAATTCCTGATCTTTGATGGGAGCATGAACCGTTACGGCTAAGCACCTAATCTCATGACTCTCGTGCTGTAGCTCGGTCTCATCTCTCGCTGGTCAAAGAAAATCTCTTGGAGTTCAGTCTAGACCTGTCAAACGGCGACCAGCTCTGGACTCTGTTATCCCTCGGTGCCCTGTTCCCACTCCACCTCCTGCTGTGGTTACTGCTCTACTATTGGCTCGGCTGCTGCGGTTGGTGGAAAAGTAATACCTATCTTCCTAAGGGAGGCTCTATCAATGGAAGGTGGGACCTTTGTCTAGGTAGTCTCCCCACTAAGATTCACCCTATATCACTTGAAGATGAAAGTGAATAGGTGATAATACGTAAAGTAAGTCTGTGGGGTGCTAAATCCCTGATTGGAAAAATGAATCATAAGAGTACTTGATCAATTGATGGCTATAATATCCATACTACATAGGTGGCCTTCTGCACCTAAGGATAAATTTGATCATAGCTTCCCATTTTAGAGATGATGTTGTGTTGAATAATGCTCACAACAAGATGGGTAGTCATATGTATAATGTCCATCCTTTAAACACGGACACCTTAAGAAAAGATCTGTTACAAGATCTCTAGATCGGTTATCTCAGTATCGTCCAAATCCGTGCCATCTATGTAAATGTCCAAAATATAGCCGAAGTCATCGTCAGACATCTCGATCCTGACTCCTTTAACATCCGACCGATTGAAACTGTTGTCTTCATTGAAATTCAAAGCCAAATGAGTGTCGAAAAATCAAATTCGGTGCATATAGCATTCCCGCTCAAAAGTCTCAAAGCATAGGATTGGTGCAAGTCCAACCGCCTCGAAAAGCTCTTCTTGTCTAAAAGCTGCATATCTCTAAATTTCACCGGTCACCCTTAAAGGAATATAAGACTAGCATAGTTGAGAAAGGTGGAGATCTCCTGGTCATTCTAGTCTAGCTAAATGATCTCTTGAAGAGTGACATTAGGGTAGCGTGAAAAGGAACCAACAGTGCTGGGAGGTGTCATGAGCTGAGAAGTGGGGAAATAGGATTTTGATCTGGAGGGTCGAAGGGGCAAGATCCAAGGTGTGAAATCAGCACAACGGGAAGGCGAGGCTCTTGCTCGTTGGAGAGAGGGAGAAAGGGCATTGCTTGGAGGTGGAATAGAGAAAATGGGAGCTGATTTGAAGGAGAAAGAGGAGGTTATGATTTGGGTTCGGCTAAAATGGAGAATGTGGGAGCATGAATGCATTTGGAAGAAAATTAGAGGCAACTTCCTAGTCGTATTCCAGGTTCATGATGGGCTTAAACCCGTTTATCAGTCGACCCCTCTAGGTCTACCGGTCGACTACAAGGCAATTTTTCTATATAACCTGAACTTGGACCCTTTCGGGCCGGGTTAATTTATAATGTTCATAATAATAACGATAATCGTTTCACATCGTCTTCTTCGACTCGACACGATCTGAAAATCCTTGCCTTTTTCACGATAGTGTCCAAGCTTATGTCTAGTTTTCCAAACCAGTCATTCGCTATTCCACGGTACTTTTGACTTATATTGTTTCAATCATCAACAATTCCAAAAACCCGATAATATTCCAACTAGTATTTCCTGCATACTTTGCACGTTTATATTTTTTCAATAGCTGGCGGGTGCAACAACATTTCTAACTTCATACCCCAATAAAATTAAATGCCATTCCTATTTAGTTCATCACTTAGAAGAGAGAAAACTTAAAAAAAAATTATTTTTATAAACAGGAAAATCATGGGGCTAAATATTCACCATTTAAAACTCATTTCCCAAATCAAAAAACTATTTTCATGCCAAAAATAAAAATCACACCTTTATTGATATATATATATATATGTATGTATATACATACATAAATATTTAAGGATTTCAAAATCGTTTTCTTTTTAGACCAAAAATTTCTAAACACAACCAACTTAGTAGTGTACATGTTTCTTGAAAATTTAAAATTTCAAAACTTCAAACAAAATTTTCAAAAAAAAATTTGGGAAAAGAAATCCTTTGAAAACCCTTTTCGCAAAATTTAAGGAATTTCCAAAATTTACTTTATCAAAAATTCTCTCACGAGTTTAGACAAGGAATTGACCTTAATTCTTAAAATAAAATTTGGTTTGCCATATAAAGGTGGTTGATGGACATTCCCTTGCCAAATCCAGTTTTCGGATGTTTGCGATATACAGAATTCAATTTTCGCTTATCGAGAAAAGTTTTGTGTCTTCGACTGCAAATCTTCGTCAAGATCCAAAAGCACAAGGTGATTAGAATCTCAAACATCAAGTCGAACATCATCCACTCTTTGGTATTCAACCATATGTCAAACCAATGCTCTTCTAAATCTGTGCCATACTCATCGCCAACACTCCGTGACGTGAAAATCTTAACTCTAAGATATTTCCAACTCATGGTTGCTTTTCCTATTCCTTCGAAGAGGAACTACAACTGCTTCTATAGTCGGGATTCTTAAGGTCTGTCACAAAAATAATAATAGATAGGAAAATATGAATATGTTCTCTTAATTTAATCTTAATTTAATCTAATTCCTTTGATCGACTAAGATAGGCTTTGGTACCAAATGCAATAGCCCATACTTTAGCGAGCCAAAATTTTGGTAAGAAACGAAATCGAAGTACATCAAAGCACAGATCATTGGATTTGGACCTACAAATAACCATGAGCATATTAGAGAATGACAAAATCTAAACTCATAGTGGAAACAATAATAGGATACAAATACTGACCATAACTACTACCTTGGAATTAATGGTACTCCTTGGATATCAGATTGCCACATCAGCATCGAGCAAGAGAGAAAAGAAGGCTTCCCCAATAATCAATCAAATACAGCTCCAGTAACCCGTTCCTCTAAATCTATCCTGTAGATTGTAATGAGGACGGTGTTAGAACAACGTTCTAGTGAATGGAATACAGTGTCCATAAAATAAATTTATACCGATTGGTTTTCATTTAATTGTTATATCTACCATTAAAGATGCAACGATCGGGAATTTCACTACTTTGATTTGCGAATATTTAATTAAATTTAAATAATAAAATAATAGATATTATAATGAAAATAAAACTCTTGTAAAAAAATAATTAATGATGGTGAAATCATTTTTCAAATTTTGTTTTCAAAAATAATAAGATCAAAGAAATATTTAAAATGTGACTGGAATTCATTTTTCGAATTTTCGACTTTTCATAGGCTAAAACCTATCGAAATCATCGTAACACTTTTGTATACAACAACACACATTTATAAATTACTTTAAACATGTATGTATTTGTACATGTATGTACACTTAAGTATACATATAAAAGAAGTTAAGTTTTATTTATAAGATAAAAATATGTTAATATATAAAGATGTGCAAGGAAACATTTTGGCAACTCAAACTACAAGCCATAAATGGCATGAAAGCTTGACGTGAAAGGGAGGGAGGCTATGGAGGCAATGATATGATGGGAGGAGGACGACATTGTAACAAACCAGATTTTCAACCCTTGAAATTCGACATTAATACGTCCACTATATCACATGCTGAACATTCAAGTGCAGAAAATGCCGATTTGTTAGGGTGAAAGAAGATGGTAGAAGATAGAAGAAAACTTAACAACATAGAATCTCACGACGTAGTGGATAATATATAATACAACAATGATTTTTTTATAAAAAAGGAACCATCTTTATTCATATATTCAACATCAGAGTACACTAGACTTGTCCTAAATTTGGACAGTTATAGAAACCTGTCCTTATATTGACAAACATACAGACTATAGTATAGTGGAAGAAAAATATATGTGAATACGTCTTGACCATCCAGCTCCACTCCAACTCTAAAGTATCCAGCTAAACCACGGAAAACATGCTCGGTCTGGACCAAGCATTACTTGTAATAACATTCGAGTCAATCAGGTAAACCAGCGTGAGTAAAACTCGATAACAAGTAACAACCAAACTAATTCTCTACATTTGAAAACCTTTCAAACAAAGGGTATCTCGTAAGACCACACTGCCATAAAAACGAATGGTTTTTTACCTTACGATAACCAAAACATTTTATATGAAAATCAAGTGATATTATCATAGTGTCTAAGTTTAAAGTAAACAGTTAAATAGCTGAATTGCTTGCATCTCACATTTCAACATACTAGGTTCTACGATCGAAAACGTAAGGCACGTATTGGAGATTGGATCCCTATAACGGCAAGGTAAGGAACTACCTTTCGATAATACACCACTAGAAAATGCACCAATGCTAAAACAGTGCCAGCTGCCCCTTTAACATGACAGACCAGATTACCTCAGCCCCTAACACCGAGGCCTTATACTACCATGGTATTTATGCACAAACCAACTTTGAAAGGGATATCTAAAATGGGGTGACCGCTTCTAATGGTAGCTAACCACATAGCTCTCCTACATTCCCTGTTTTTACCGCTCCTCCTGGTTGTTAGGTTTGAGGCTATGTTTTACCTTTCTAAATAGAAAATCATCTTAGAATGCTAACACCACTCTCCAAGCGCCAATGCAATGTCAACATTCATCCATACAAGTTCATTCTGGGTCTGAACGAAACTGAATGCACTTACTCTAATACATGCATCTTAAATCACCCTTAGGATTAGTAGTAGTATCCCTTTAACTTCAAAGAGCACCATCTTCAATCATCATCAAGATGTCTTCCACTCGAATGTACATGTTGGTTTGGAGTGGTTTCTGGATATATAGATCTAATCCTAGTCACTCCGTACCAATAACCAATAATTTCCAGTAGAATCGTTCCTGGTTCTTTTGGAAGTAAGTATTCGAGACCTTATCGGGAAACTCGAATTTACATTCATACATCCTAAGTCAAATTGGGTCAAACTTGGTAGTAAGTTATTTAACTATAATAAACAAACACCCAATCATGTTTAATTTTCATATGGGATCAACTAAGTCTTTATTAATTCTCTTTAGTTAAAAAATACTTTATAAAACTTGATCAAATGATCTTTTCAAAACACTATTTCTAAACCCCTAAAGTTCTCTTTAAACTTGGAAACAATTCACATTATTTACCAAGAACATTTTGGAAATTCCCTCTTCAAAATTCCATATTAAATGGCTAACAATTCCCTTTTAAAATCACCACCTGCAATTAAAACAATTTACTTCACATTTATAAATTTCCAAACTAGATTTAAACTTTCTTTGAAATCTCTAAAATGATTTATAAATCTTTGTCTAATTTAAACTCTTTATAAAACTTCTTTATAAAACCTTTATAAAATATCATTTACAATTTGTAAAACACTTTAAGTAAACCTTCAATAAAATCCCTTTATAAACAAGTTATTACTTATATATAACTTTACAGCATAATAGCACAACTTGGAAATCATTTATAAACTTCAAACTCTAAATTTATTTAAGAATTGAAGTTAATTCATAAATACACATTCTAAATTCAAAAGGAGGCTTAGCAATTCTAATGGTACTAATTTAAATTACCATTCCTTTTCAATTCCAATTCACATAACATTTATTTACATAAGAATTAAGTATGTAAATACAACTCATATCCTATTCATGGAAAAACATGTCAACATGAAGTAACTATCATGTACATGTCCAAATAACATAACAGCAAGAGGGTGATTTGTCATACTAAACAGATGTTCAAATAATTCAATCAATTCATTGCAGAACGGGGATTTATTCTGCTAAAACATGTCCATAAAATCAAATCACTTATATTATAGCAGAATAGTGTCCTGTTTTGCTCACAAATGTCATTTAGTCCTCCTAATCATATAGGGTTACTTAAGGTCCAGACAAGGGATCCTCGAATTTGGAATTAGTTTACTTTCAAAAACAAAGAGAGAGATCTAAAACACATTCGGTTAAGTTTTAAATCACCATTGAAAAGATTTAAGTAGATTTAATCAGCTTAAACCCCAATTAAACCTTAATTAACCGTCATTGATCAAGCTTAAGTCATAATTAAATTCTAATTGAGCTTAATGAACTTGATTAAAGGCTAATTAACTTGCTAACATAATTTGGTTAAGGCTAAAACAAATTGTTTAAAAGTTAAAACCTAATTAATTAACTATTAATTAAATAATTCATTAATTAAATAATAATTAGTTAAATAATTAACTTAATTAAATAATTATTAACCATTAGTTACTTCTTAACCATGTTAAATACCAATTAAAACTTAATTAATCAAACAATGGTTATTAATTCAACTTAAGTGTTGTTTAGTTATTAATTAGCTTCTTAATTACTAATTAAGGCTAATTACCTTTTTATTTAACTAATTAATTTGATAATTAATTAAATAATTAAATTACTAATTTACTTAATTTTTAATTACTAATTAAGTTTGTTTTGAAAACTTTTACAAAACAATGTCAAGATAAAATTACTTGAAACTAAAATCGGTAAATTTTATCAAACTGTATCCATAGCAACTATTGCTATGGCAGCAGTTCGCTCTAACATATTCTTAGCGAACCGCTTCACAACCCCTTACTTTATTTTCATGGTTTAAAAATTCTTTAGAAAATTGAAAAAAACTTTTGAAACTAAAGCTACAAACTTTAATCCGTTTAAACTTCGAAAAACAACTTCAATTCCAACCGAATGTCAAATTCGTCGCAATTATACAAAGTAGCTAACTTTGTTTACCAAAACTCATGCCATAGCTCATATTTTACAATTAACACATTACTAACACAAACCACCTTCATCATAGGTTGCAAGTATACATCCATATATACATGCTTACTGAATTTCGAATACAACATCGATTTCCATAACCAAATCAAGCTATAGTAAACCATCCAATTCATAATCAAACCACATGGTTACAATACAACTTCTGCACTGTATTATCACTATAATATTGAATTAATAATAAAGTAAAAAACTTTTTCAAAATAAGGTAGTTTACTCAACGAAAGCTATCCGAATTCTCGCTAAATTAGTGTATGACATAGCACTTCCATTCTTAAGCAACAAGATGGAGTCTTGAACCCTAACTGCACTAAATCGACTCCGCCTTGAAGGGAAGAGGAAGTGAGAGTTGTTTTGGTAAGGTGGAGCGACCTCGGTAAACATCGAATACTCAATAATAAACCCGAAATAGGTCATTTTGCAACCGATTTTTGGGCTACCTACTCATGAAATTTCAAAATGAACTCAAAGAGAAAGTTATTGGAATTTATTTTCTCTATCATTTGAAGAAAAGAATCACTCATTTTCCGTTTGATTTGAGAAGTTTACAACCCGCATATTTATCAATTTTTATATGTAAATATTTTATTTAAATATTTTATCGATACTCGGAATTTAGTCCGAAAAGCTACTTTTTGCATACGGTCGAATTAGGACTCGGGACCACTCCCATTGAGTTTAAAATGCCGTTTGCGACCTTTTTGAGTATAAGCTTCAATATGTTTGGAGTAAGTTGATTTTTGCTACTTTTTCACTTAGGGCTTTGGTTTGGGCTGAGCCCATTAACCCCACTTATGTATTCAGTCCCAACCCCTTCTCCTCTTCATTACTTCATTCCTCATTTCCTTATACTCAAGCTTTATATTAATGGAGAGTGGAAGAGGAAATTAAAACTCCAAAACCCTAGTTTTCTTTTGCAAATCAAACTTTAGCTCCAAACTAATAGAAGAACCCATTGGTAAGCTTCTCTTCTTCTTCTCCAACTCATTCTCTTATCAAATTCAGAAATTCCTAAACCTAATTTAGGATGTTTCTCTTTTTAGCTTAGATTCAAGCTTGTTGAGTTGGAATTGAAGAGTGATTGTCATTGTCATTGTTCTATAGCTTCTTCCTCCTTGTTCTTGTGCATAAAGGTGAGATTTTTATCTCACATCTTTTTCTATATCTATCATTGTTGTTAGGTATGAATTCTTAACACATGTCCATATTCATTTGCTTTCAATTTGAATAGATTTAGTGAATATTCCAAATTTTTGTGTATTGGTCCCATTTTATGAAAATCCTTTTATGGACATTTGGACATTGATATTCGTGGTCTATCGAAGAGCTTTTAAGGCAGGGTTGTCGCTTGGCGTAAATCCTTAGTCGACATTGCTCGTCCGATCGCTTCCGATACGTTTTGGCAACTTTGGCCTAGGCAAATTGTTGCCCAGACCAGGTGACCAGACGTCTGGTGACCAAGTCCAGACGTCTGGTTCGGACCTGGAAAGAAAAATGTATGCACGCATATTATAAAAAAAATGCCAGAGACTATTTTAAGACATCTGAAATTCAAATCAGACGTGTGGATAAGTCTCAGACGTCTGACTTGATGTTTCAGACGTCTGGGTGTTCTCTGGGTTATTTCCATAGAACAAAACCAGACGCCTGGATTCAAATCCAGACGTTTGGCCATGGCTCAGACGTCTGTTTTGGCTATTCCAGACGTGTGGGTAGCTTTCTGAACTATTTTTCAGAAAACAAATCCAGACGTCTGGATTCCAAATCAGACGTCTGGAGATGTTTATTTTTGCCTATTCAGGCTGTTTTGTGTGAATTTCCATTATTTATCGATTTTAGCGATCCTATTAGTCGTTATCACTTATTATCGACTCTGATGACTTCTTTTTATGGATTTTTTGAAATATCCATTTCTATGGATTTGGTATCGATTTCTTTGGATTTTATTCACGTCTTCGGATGTGAATTTTGGTGATTGATTGTTCTACAATCATTTTGTGATTTGTCACTTTAAAAATATAAAGGTTTCAATACTAGTAGTAAATATCAAAACTCTTTCATCAAAACGATTTCAACACTATTTTAATTACAAAGCTCGTTTTTCTCAAACCGTTTTCCAATCTACTAGTATATACAAACCTTTACCTCACTCGTATGAGAAATCTAATTAAACGACTTAGTAAAACAAGTGGTATGAAACGCTTGCGTTTACTTCGTCGGTTAATTCTTGGACTTGTTCGATTGAATC
This sequence comes from Allium cepa, assembly GCA_030765085.1. NCBI lineage: Eukaryota > Viridiplantae > Streptophyta > Magnoliopsida > Asparagales > Amaryllidaceae > Allium > Allium cepa. Next base: position 50,713,193 of record CM060930.1, on the reverse strand, counting down.
TCTTGTGACAATTTTCTAGTGGAGATCTACAGTTTGTTCGTAAATACTTAAGCTAAGCAAGTGGTTATGGGACATGAAGCTAAACTCATATATTTACTAGCTTAGTGTAACTGACACTTATCGTTGATCATGATGATCATCTTTGTGATTTAGACTAGCAATGTGCGATGTCTCTTTGTCTGCGAGGGAGACTAAACCCCGTTTTGTGGAGTTTCGACTCAAATTGGTGGGGTAGCAACCCATGGTCTTCGGGCCGTTTGTGGAGCTTCGGCTCAATTTGTGATGGTTAGCAACCATGGAATTAGTGTTACGTTTTTGATACACGTGTTGGTGAGCTTTATGCTCCCGTTTGTGATAGGCCTCCCCCCTTTTTGCGATTTCTGGATTCCTTGAGATGATTTCTAGAATTTGTGTTTCACCAATTTTCATGATTTCCATTGATAAGTTTTATCAATATTTGTGCATTGGTGAATTTGTGTGTCATTGACTTTTGTGATTGACGTTGATATAATCGTCAATATTTATGGTTTGGTGAACGAAATAAGGAGTATGACATTTCTTTGATTCTTGTGTAGATTTTGTGATATTGATTAATCTCTTGTTGATTTTCAATTACTTATATATATCACAGCTTGGCATTGTGATTAATATGTGTTTAGTCATATCTCTTATTCTATATCGTTTCATCTGATATTTATAGTTAGACTGATCCGTTTATTATTTTCTTATTAAATAATACTCGGGTCAGACCGAGATGTTACAGGTGCTTCTGCTTGACTTCTCTCCAGGGATTTACTACTCTGACTTTTGGGTAACTACTTAGATTAGTAGTTTATTTTGTTGTATACTCTTGAGATATAGACTCATAGTTGTATTCTTTTCTATAGCACATGTTGCTATTCTTTTGTATTATTGTGGATCTTTTTGACCACTACTCTGATATACACTTTCATGTGTTAGTTGTATATTCATATCTTCTTCTGCCTTTGTGATATGAATTATCTGTGACTGATTTGTGTTGTGTTTATTTCTATATTTGTTTCCGAAGACCTTTATAGCCACTGTGTAGTAGCTTTGAGTTTGTGTCGGTATGTCGGGTTTCCTCTTGAGATGAAAAGTTGTATTTTTATCTGGCATATCGGTACTCGCACAAAGCAATTATACAGATGATCGCTCCTCAACAGCCTTATTCTCCGTGCTAGTTGACAGCATTCACCGTAATGTTCTTGGCTAGCATGGGTATAGAGGTGGGGCGTCACAGCTTGGTATCAGAGCCAAACTTCGGAACAATATGGAATATTATAACAAGGATCATCGTCCTAAGTCTTTCTTAGGAGTCGTGCTTTAGGATTTAATTCGAGTCTTCGTACCGATTCAAACTTCGGAACAATATGGAATATTATAACAAGGATCATCGTCCTAAGTCTTTCTTAGGAGTCGTGCTTTAGGATTTAATTCGAGTCTTCGTACCGATTCATCCTATTTTCTTTATGATTCCTTGTTTTGCCTATGAAGATTGCTTGATATTCATTTGGTGAATAACCTTTTTCTTCTTCTTTATTTCTTTCTAAAGGAAGAGAAATGGTTAGACCTGGCCGTCCCAGCGCCGGTCAATCTAGTGCTACTCCCCAAGATGGAGTTTTTATGACTACCCAACAACTTCTTTACCTTGTCACGAATGCTTAAGCAGCTGGTTCTAATCCGGAACCTACTCACCCTAAATCTTGGTTTGCACGTTTGTGCAATTATTACACCAACTTGGGTGGGAAGCCATTTAAAGGTTCTGAAACTATTATTGAAGTCCAGACTTGGTTAAGGACATGCGATCGAATCTTTTCTCGCATGAACCTCATTAATCTTCACCGAGTTCAGGTGGCTTCTAGTATGCTCCAAGAAAGAGCATTAGACTGGTACGAACTTCTTATTTCTGAGATTAATGAAGCGGATCTCACTTGGGAGAAATTTCGAGAGTGCTTCGAGTTAAAATTCGTACCAGAAGCTGCGAAGGTGACTTTGGCTCGCCGTTTTATAGACCTTGTTCAAGGTGAATCTTCCGTGACAGATTATGTCGCGTCTTTTGAATCTCTTTCTAAATACGGGGTTGAATATATCAACATCCCACTGAAGAAAAATCAGAGATTTGCCTATGGCTTAAACAAAAATCTCAAGAAGCCATTACTTCTAAAGTTAGAAGTTTCTTTCGACCAACTCATTGATATCGTTCTTCGTCTTGAAGAGGCGGATAGGGAAAATGACGTTGAAGTAGTGGGTTCCAAACCAAACTTCAACAACAAGAAGAGGCCAAACAAGTTCAAGGGTCCTTATCCCAATAAGAAAGGGAAGCAAGCAACCCCAGTGGCAAAGACTTCTTCCTTTGGTCGTGGGGAATGCTATAATTGTGGTTCGAAGGACCATTATGCAAACAAGTGCCCAAAGTCTCTCTCTTGTCGTTACTGTAAAGTTCCCGGTCATGTTATATCTTCATGCCCCAAGATTCAGGGCAGGAAGGAGGGAAAGCTCAATGTTGCTCAAGCCCCTGGCAACACATCTCGTGGTCAAGGTATTTCTCATTCTATTCTTGATGGCATTATTTTATTTCGTGATCATCCTATTTGAGTTCTTTTTGATACGGATGCATCCCATTCTTTTATATCAAAAGAACTTGTTGATACTTTTTCTTTGGATGTTTTTTGTTTAATGACTTCTTTGAGAATTGCGAATCCGGTTCGTGGATCCGCAACAATCAGTTTATTGTGTAAAGACGTCGAGATTATTTTGTGTGATTTTTCTTTCCGAGCGGATTTGCATGTCATACGTTATTTAGGCTTTGGAATGATTTTGGGAATGGATTGGCTTAACCGTTATGAAGCTCATATCCTATGTCCTAAGCGGACTATTCATCTTCGACATCCTCAATCTGTTAAGCAGATTTCTATTAATCTTAAAGATTCGAATTCCAGCTTGGTTGCATCTTTATATGATTTAAATCCTCATGATGACGATAATGATGATGAGGAAGATATTATTTCTCTTATTCACGTTGTTCGTGAATTTTCCAACATATTTGAGCCCGTTTTAGGATTACCACCTAAGCGAGCAATTGAGTTCAGAATTAATCTCATTCCTGGAGCTCAACCTATCACTCATCCTCCTTATCGTATGTCCAATAAAGAAAACGAGGAGATGCGTAAACAATTATCCGAATTGGAGATGAAGCAATTTATTCACTCTAGTTCCTCGCCTTGGGGAGCTTCGGCTATTTTTGTGAAGAAATCCAACGGTACGCTTAGGCTTTGCATTGACTACCGCAAGCTTAATGATCTTACTATCAAAAATAAATATCCTTTACCTCGGATTGATGATCTATTCGATCAGCTTAGTGGTGCTAGAGTCTTTTCACAATTAGACTTAGCTACCGGTTTTCACCAGCTTCGTATTTCAGAGGATAGTATTCCTTTGACATCATTCCGTACTCGTTATGGATCTTATGAATGGCTTGTTATGCCATTTGGGTTGACGAATGCCCCAGCTTATTTCGTTGACCTTATGAATAGAGTTTTCAAAGACTTCCTCGACCCGTTTGTTCTCAGCTTTATTGACGATATTCTTGTGTATTCAAAAACCGAGGAGGAGCATGAGAAGCATCTTCGGATTGTGTTGGAAACTCTTAGGAGTAATCATTTGAAAGCAAAATTTTCTAAATGCCATTTTTGGCAATCTCGTGTGAAGTTTCTCGGTCATATTATTTCCGAATCCGGAATTTCCGTGGATCCTTCAAAGATTGAAGCGATTCAAGATTAGAAGAGACCGGAGAGTGTGACGGAGATTCGTAGTTTTCTTGGATTGGCGGGTTATTACTGCCGTTTTATCAAAGACTTTTCTAAGATTGCCGTGCCTCTCACTAGCTTAACGAAGAATGGTGTTAAATACATTTGGACGGACAAATGTGAAACTTCTTTTCAGAAATTAAAAGAACTCCTTTCTGATGCTCCTATTCTTGTTATTCCCGAAGGGAATCAAGATTTCGTTGTTTATACCGATGCTAGTCGCATTGGTTTGGGTGCCGTTCTTATGCAAAGAGAACGTGTTATTTCTTATGCTTCTAGGCAATTAAAGCCAGCCGAGACTAGATTTGCCACTCATGATTTAGAGCTCGCGGCTATTGCTTTCGCTCTTTGGATTTGGCGTCATTATCTTTTGGGAGAGAAATTTATTCTTTATACCGATCATAAGTCCTTGAAGTATTTATTCTCTCAAAAGGAACTTAATTTGCGTCAACAACGTTGGCTCGAGTTCCTTGCTCCTTATGATCTTGATATTCTTTATACCCCCGGTAAGGGTAATCGTGTCACCGATGCTCTTAGCCGTAAACAACAAGCTGTTGTTTCTATGATGATATCCGAATGGAACGATCTCGAGATCTTATCCACTTGTGAGATTCGAGACCGCGTATCCGATTTATGCTCATCATTTATTTTATGTAGCCTTGAGGCTCATCCTTCTCTTTTAGACCGCATTCTTGAAGCTCAAGGGCTAGATCCTGAATTGGCTCTTCTTGGCCAAAATATTAAGGATAAGATTGATATTGATGGTTTGAAAGACTTTGATATCGATTCTCGTGGCGGCATTCGGAAATTTGGTAGACATATCGTACCAAATATTGGTGATCTTCGTAAAGATATTTTAGAAGATTCCCATCATTCTAAATTCACCATTCATCCCGGTAGTAGCAAAATGTACGCGGATATGAAGCGACTTTATTATTGGGAGGGAATGAAACTTGACATCGCTAACTTCGTTAAGTGTTGCATGACTTGCCAACTCGTTAAGGCCGAGCATCAAAGGCCCGGTGGGTTATTGCGACCTTTAGAAATTCCAATTTGGAAGTGGGACCAAATTTCCATGGATTTTATAGACGGCCTTCCCCGTTCTCGTTCGGGTCATGATAGCTTATGGGTGATTATTGATAGACTTACTAAATCCGCCCATTTTATTCCCGTTCGATCTAACCGAACCGTTCCTCTTTTGGCCAAACTCTTTATCAAAGAAATTGTTAAATTGCATGGAGTTCCTACTTCTATTGTTAGTGATCGTGATCCATTGTTTACTAGTGGATTTTGGAAGAGTCTTCAAAAAGCTTTGGGGACGAAACTCAATTTTAGCACCGCTTATCACCTCAAGTCCGATGGACAAACCGAGCGTGTGAATCAAACTCTTGAAGATCTTCTTCGTGCTTGTGTGCTCGATTTCGGTGGAAGTTGGAAAGATCATATTTCCCTTGTTGAATTTTCCTATAATAATAGCTTCCAATCTAGTATTGGTATGGCACCTTTTGAGGCACCCTATGGAAGGCCATGCCGATCTCCTTCTTGTTGGCTTGAGGCCGGTGAGCTGGTTTTTGGTCCAGATTTTATTCGTGATTCCACAGAAAAGATTGATCTTATTCGTCATAGGATGAAAGAAGCCCAGAGTAGACAAAACTTGTGTTCGTTCTTGTTTCACCCATGAAAGGTGTTGTACGTTTCAGTCGATCGGGAAAATTAGCGTCTCGATATATTGGGCCATTTCCTATCACCGAACGTATTGGTTCTGTGGCTTATCGCCTTTTATTACTGGCTCAATTTTCTGCTATCCATGACGTGTTTCACGTTTCTCAACTTCGGAAATGCCTTCGAGATTCCGATTCTATTCTTGAGCCCGGTGTTGTGGAAGAAATTGAAGTTACGCCTAATCTAACCTTTGAGCGACATCCTGTTCGTGTTATTGCTTCGGAAGTCAAACGACTTCGAAATAAGGATGTTCCGCTTGTAAAAGTTCAATGGTCTTCAAATCCTAAGGATTGTTCTTGGGAGTCTAGAGAGTTCATCGAACGATCACATCCGGACTTACTTTCCCGTGCTCTTTGAGGTAAACTTCTTATTTCAAACTTCTTTTGTGTTGAATATGCTTTTATGGTTGTTACTATATATCTTCTTCTTAAATATTGCGAGGACGCAATTTCTTTAAGGAGGGTAGTCTGTAACAACCCGCATATTTATCGATTTTTATATTTAAATATTTTATTTAAATATTTTATCGATACTCGGAATTTAGTCCGAAAAGCTACTTTTTGCATACGGTCGAATTAGGACTCGGGACCACTCCCATTGAGTTTAAAATGCCGTTTGCGACCTTTTTGAGTATAAGCTTCGATATGTTTGGAGTAAGTTGATTTTTGCTACTTTTTCACTTAGGGCTTTGGTTTGGGCTGAGCCCATTAACCCCACTTATGTATTCAGTCCCAACCCCTTCTCCTCTTCGTTACTTCATTCCTTATTTCCTTATACTCAAGCTTTATATTAATGGAGAGTAGAAGAGGAAATTAAAACTCCAAAACCCTGGTTTTCTTTTGCAAATCAAACTCTAGCTCCAAACTAATAGAAGAACCCATTGGTAAGCTTCTCTTCTTCCTCTCCAACTCATTCTCTTATCAAATTCAGAAATTCCTAAACCTAATTTAAGATGTTTCTCTTTTTAGCTTAGATTCAAGCTTGTTGAGTTGGAATTGAAGAGTTATTGTCATTGTCATTGTTCTATAGCTTCTTCCTCCTTGTTCTTGTGCATAAAGGTGAGATTTTTATCTCACATCTTTTTCTATATCTATCATTGTTGTTAGGTATGAATTCCTAACATATGTGCTTATTCATTTGCTTTCAATTTGAATTGATTTGGTGAATATTCCAAATTTTTGTGTTTTGGTCCAATTTTATGAAAATCCTTTTATGGACATTTGGACATTGATATTCGGGGTGTATCGAAGAGCTTTTAAGGCCAGGTTGTCGCTTGGCGTAAATCCTTAGTCGACATTGCTCGTCCGATCGCTTTCGATACGTTTTGGCCACTATGGCCTAGGCAAATTGTTGCCCAGACCAGGTGACCAGACGTCTGGTGACCAAGTCCAGACGTCTGGTTCGGACCTGGAAAGAAAAATGTATGCACACATATTATAAAAAAAATGCCAGAGACTATTTTCAGACATCTGAAATTCAAATCAGACGTCTGGATAAGTCTCAGACGTCTGACTTGATGTTTCAGACGTCTGGGTGTTCTCTGGGTTATTTCCAGAGAACAAAACCAGACGCCTGGACATGGCTCAGACGTCTGTTTTGGCTATTCCAGACATCTTGGTAGCTTTCTGAACTATTTTTCAGAAAACAAATCCAGACGTCTGGATTCCAAATCAGACGTCTGGATTCCAAATCAGACGTCTGGAGATGTTTATTTTTGCCTATTCAGGCTGTTTTGTGTGAATTTCCATTATTTATCGATTTTAGCGATCCTATTAGTCGTTGTCACTTATTATCGACTCTGATGACTTCTTTTTATGGATTTTTGAAAATATCCATTTCTATGGATTTGGTATCGATTTCTTTGGAATTTATTCACGTCTTCGGATTTGAATTTTGGTGATTGATTGTTCTACAATCATTTTGTGATTTGTCACTTTAAAAATATAAAGGTTTCAATAGTAGTAGTAAATATCAAAACTCTTCCATCAAAACGATTTCAACATTATTTTAATTACAAAGCTCGTTTTTCTCAAACCGTTTTCCAATCTACTAGTATATACAAACCTTTACCTCACTCGTATGAGAAATCTAATTAAACGACTTAGTAAAACAAGTGGTATGAAACGCTTGCTTTTACTTCGTCGGTTAATTCTTGGACTTGTTCGATTGAATCTCTTGTGACAATTTTCTAGTGGAGATCTACAGTTTGTTCGTAAATACTTAAGTTAAGCAAGTGGTTATGGGACATGAAGCTAAACTTATATATTTACTAGCTTAGTGCAATTGACACTTCTCGTTGATCATGACAATCATCTTTGTGATTTAGACTAGCAATGTGCGATGTCTCTTTGTCTGCGAGGGAGACAAAACCCCGTTTTGAGGAGTTTCGACTCAAGTTGGTGGGGTAGCAACCCATGGTCTTCGAGCCGTTTGTGGAGCTTCGGCTCAATTTGTGATGGTTAGCAACCATGGAATTAGCGTTCCGTTTGTGATACACGTGTTGGTGAGCTTTATGCTCCCGTTTGTGATAGGCCTCCCCCCTTTTTGTGATTTCTGGATTTCTTGAGATGATTTCTAGAATTTGTGTTTCACCAATTTTCGTGATTTCCATTGATAAGTTTTATCAATATTTGTGCATTGGTGAATTTGTGTGTCATTGACTTTTGTGATTGACATTGATATAATCGTTAATATTTATGGTTTGGTGAACGAAATAAGGAGTATGACATTTCTTTGATTCTTGTGTAGATTTTGTGATATTGATTAATCTCTTGTTGATTTTCAATTACTTATATATATCACAGCTTGGCATTGTGATTACTATGTGTTTAGTCATATCTCTTATTCTATATCGTTTCATCTGATATTTATAGTTAGACTGATCCGTTTATTATTTTCTTATTAAATAATACTCGGGTCAGACCGAGATGTTACAGGTGCTTCTGCTTGACTTCTCTCCAGGGATTTACTACTCTGACTTTTGGGTAACTACTTAGATTAGTAGTTTATTTTGTTGTATACTCTTGAGATATAGACTCATAGTTGTATTCTTTTCTATAGCACATGTTGCTATTCTTTTGTATTATTGTGGATCTTTTTGACCACTACTCTGATATACACTTTCATGTGTTAGTTGTATATTCATATCTTCTTCCGCCTTTGTGATATGAATTATCTGTGACTGATTTGTGTTGTGTTTATTTCTATATTTGTTTCCGAAGACCTTTATAGCCACTGTGTAGTAGCTTTGAGTTTGTGTCGGCATGTCGGCTTTCTTCTTGAGATGAAAAGTTATATTTTTATCTGGCATATCGGTACTCGCACAAAGCAATTATACAGATGGTCGCTCCTCAACAGCCTTATTCTCCGTGCTAGTTGACAGCATTCACCGTAATGTTCTTGGCTAGCGGGGGTATAGAGGTGGGGCGTCACATTATGGTCCAACGAAGATGGACCATTTTTAGAATTTAAATTTTGATCTCAACATTGCTTTGTAAAGAACCGATGTTTTGACATATCTATGATGGAAATTTGAAAAAACAGTCAATTAGAATGTTGTAGCCAATTAAATTTCACACGGTTTCAAAAAAGTAAAACTCAATTTGAGTTCAAAATGAGGAAGATGAGGAAAAATAAAGATGATTTTGTGTGGATTTTGAACAAGTTTTCTAAGGATTTCCTGTTTTCTATCATGAATAAAGAAGAAGCCTTGAAAATTTAACAAGGAAGAAGAAGGAGGAAATGAAAGCAAGAAGAAAAGAAAGAGACCTGCGAGTATATATAGGCGCAAAATAAATTAAATAATATAACTCATCATAATTATATCTAGTCACATCATAATTCTTTTATAATATATAATTATGTTTAGTCACATCACTTTATATATATATATATAATTATTATGTTTAGTCACATAATTCTTCTATGTATATACAAATAATTATTATGTTTAGTTACATAAATTTTATATATATATATATATATATATATAAATAATTATTATGTTTAGTCACATCACTTTCTTATATATATATATATTTACAATTATTAATTAAAGCTAAGATGTGACAAGAGATAACGATGGTTAATGATTACAACCTAAGATGTGACAATACTTATATTTATAAGTTTATTATTTTTTAAACTGTCTTGTTACATCACTTACTAATCTGAATTAGTATAAGATAATTTATTTCTAAGTGTATTATTATTTAGTTACTTAACTCTTATATATATGTATGTATGTTGTGAACAATGTTTTCGACAACTTTCTGGTGTCGAAAGGTCGAAATTTCGAAAAACGTTCTTCAGTCACATTTTCTGTTTTTCTACAAACTATTTAATTTGGGAAACAAATTTTGAAAAAGATTTTACCATTATTATTAATTAATTAAAATGAGTTTATTTTCATTATAAAACCTATATATTGAATATTTAAAATTAATTAAGTATTCAGTAATCAAAGCAGTGAAATTCCAAGTCATTACATTCTTTCCCCCTTAAAAGAAATTCGTCCCGAAATTACACCTCGACCTATCCTAGAAAACACTTAACACTATACATCAGCTCATTTGATGTACATAGATCTTTCTTTTTCAAATACTGATTTGATCTCAACTCGAATACATAACTTTCCTTCCGAACTAGTATCGCTCACTCGATTATCTAGTGCGGACTCTGATCAAGCTGCTTAATTTGGAACCTCTACACTCCTTACATAGTTGTAACTATAATAGAAAACTTTGGTCCCACACCACGAACCCTAATTAAGTGCTCGCCGTCAAAAGTCGAGTAATCGATCCTTATTCGAAGAGATGTAACACCTCAAAGTCATGTACTCGAATCTTGGATCATTCTATATGAAAAGAGAAATGATCTACGTCCAACTTGCGCACTTACTTAATTGGTCCTCCTTAATACCAATTCTATTTCCACCAAATTATTTATGAAAAAAATTACATAAACTGCACTAGTTCAACTTGGATGCTATTCCACTACATCTTAGGATCATATATCCCTATTCGATTCCATTATTTCATTTTTCATTTACTTCCCTATGGAAATTCAAGATCCAAATACCCAGCTTTTATTTTCAAAAACTTTTTAAAACGTAACTCTATACTTTAGATCATACTTATATATATAGCCCTAGTAACTCCAAAATGATACTAAGGGACTGGATACTACGAAACAGTATTATACATTCTCTTACAAAGAAGAGTAATACTTAAGAGAAGTGTTTACCATCTGGGCACATCCCTTTCCCAATTTAAGTCATTTTTGAGCCATAGGAACTAGTTAATTTAAAATATTCCTATTATTTCAAATTCTCATTTTTGAAACAATACTATACATTTTCCAAAAAGCATTTATCACTAACTTGCTCTGGGTTCGTTCGAGTTGAACTTATTCGATCGTATAAAGAGAATAATTTACTAAATGTATTACAACATTCCCTAGGAAAACATCTTAATATTACTTAGAAGATTAAAACAATCGGGACTCATTTCCCCTATCCAATCCAAAGAAAACACTCCTTAAATTTTTTATTCCAAAATTTCATACTTGAACCAAAATTATTTCAAATACTATTATTATTTCTCAAAATCTTGAAATCATTTTTCAGAGCATCGGAATTTAGGGTCTCAAGTTTTGAACCTAAATTCTTCCAACTTAAATGATACATTTTATAAACCCATTGTACAAATGATTTCTATTAAGTAATTTTAAATATTTACTCCAAATATTCTAACTTTTAAATCAAATTCTACCTCAACTTTAACATCGAACGCCTTATAATCAACTGTGAAACACAAGGTGTTCGTTTCTAATTTTTTCCCTAAACCTTATCTACCCAACCCATTTCTTACAAAGGAAATTTCCTACACACAGTAACCATTTAATGCTCAACTTGATGAACATGACTAAACAAGCCTTAAATGATAATAGTAACATTTTATTATCTCCTAATATCTCATCCAACTATACTATACTATTTTTGAAAATCATTCTTTTTATATATAAAATATATTCTAGTTAAATTTATTTCATTTACCTAATTTTAAAATAATACCGTGTCGATTAAACTTGTTTAAGTGTTTAGGAAATCGCTATCGATAAAGTTGGCCAAACGCATCGACCAAAATTCTTAAGCCACTCAACAGCTCAAACAACACAATATAATACATTTAATATCACTAACAAATAGGCACACTCATACACACACACACACACACTCTCTCTCTCTCTCAAACTTATCCAAGGGTCTCACTTACCCTATCTTTGGCGAGTCAAACCCCACCAAAGCGAAGATTCTCACTTAACCTTCAGCTCTGATACCAAATGTAAAGAATCAGATTTTCGAACCTTGAAATTCATCACTAATATGTCCACTATATCACATGCCGAACATTTAAGTGCAGAAAATACCGATTTGTTAGGGTGAAAGAAGAAGGTAGAAGGTCAAAGAAAACTAAACAACATAGAATCTCATGACACAACGAATAATATATAATACAACAATGGATTTTACAAAAAGGAAACATCTTTATTCATATATACAACATTAGAGTACACTAGACTTATCCTAAATTTGGATGGTTATAGAAGCCTGCCCTTGTATTGATAAACTTACAGACTTTATAATACGGTGGAAGAAAAATATACATGAATAAGTCTTGACCATCCAGCTCCTCTCCAACGCCAAAGCCTCCAGCTAAACTTGGGAAAACATGCTCTGTCTGACTCGAACATTACACGAAATAACGCCTGGGTCAGTCTGGTAAACTAGCATGAATAAAACTCGATAACAAGTAACAACCAAACTGATTCCCTACATTTGAAAACTTTACAACCAAAGGGTATCTCGTAAGACCACACTGGCATAAAAATGGATGGGTTTTTACCTTATGATAACCAAAACATTTTATACAAAATCCAGTGATATTATCATAGTGTCTAGATTTAAAGTAAATAGATAAAATAGCTGAAATGCTTGCATCTCACATTCCAACATACTAGGTTCTACAATTGAAAATGTAAGGCAAGAATTGGAGATTGGAACCCAACAATGGAAAGGTAAGGGACTACCTTCCAATGATATGCCACTAGAAAATGCACCGATGCTTACACAATGCCGACTGCTCCTTTAACATGACGGAATGGGTCACCTCAACCCCTTAACACCGAGGCCTTATACTACCACGACCAACTCTGAAAGGGACTTCTAGAACGGGATGACTGCTTCTAATGGTAGCTAACCATCTTGCTCTTATGCATGCCTTGTTTTTGCCATTCCTCGCGATTGTGAGGCTTGAGCCACGCTTTACTTTTCTGAATAGCAATTCATCTTGTAATGCTAACATTGACCTCTAGGCATCAATGCAATGCAAGCATTCAAACATACAGGTTCATTCTGGGTCTGAACGAAACCAAAGGCACTAACTCTACTTCAACAATTTTGAAATCACTCTTAGGATTAGAAAAAGTAGCCCTTGCACATCAAAGAGCACCATCTTCAATCATCATCAAGATGTCTTTTACTCAGATGTACATGTTGGTTTGGAGTGGTTTTCGAATATATAGATTCGATCACGGTCTCTCCGTACCAAGAACCGATAATTTTCGGTTTTCTCATTCCTTGTCCTTTTGGAAGTAAGTATTCGAAACCTTATCGGGGAACTCGAATTTACATTCATGCTTTCTAAGTCAAATTAGGTCAAACATGATAGTCGGTTATTTATCTATCAATAAACAAACATCCAATCATGGTTTAATTTCCATATGGGATCCACTAAGCCTTTATTAATTCTCTTCAATTAAAAATATACTTTATAAAACTTGATCAAAAGATCTTTTCAAAAAACTATTTCTAAACCCCAAACATTCCCTTTAAATCTGGAAACAATTCACATTATTTACCAAAAATATTTTGGAAATTCCCACTTCAAAATTTCGTATTAAATGGCCAACGGTTCCCTCTTAAAATCATCACCTACAATTAAACCCATTTACTTCACATTCCAAAACTCTTTATAAGTTTCCAAACTATATTTAAACTTCCTTTGAAATCTCTAAAATGATTTATAAATCTCTTTCTAATTGAAAACTCTATATGAAACTTCTTTATAAAACCTTTATAAAATATCATTTACAAATTGTCTTCTGTAAAACACTTTAAGTAAACCTTCGGTAAAATCCCTTTATAAACAGCTATTACTTATAAATAACTTTACAACATAATAGCACAACTTGGAAATCATTTAAATAAAATTCAAACTCTAAATTTATTTAAGAATTGAAGTTAATTCAAAAATATACTTTCTAAATTTAAAAGGAGGCATAGCAATTATAATGGTACTAATTTAAATTACCATTCACTTTCAATTCCAATTCACATAACAGTTATTTACATAAGAATTAAGTATGTTAATTCAACTCATATCCAAATCAGGGAGAAACATGTCAATATGAAGTAACTATCATAGCAGGAGGGTGATTTGTCCTGCTAAACAGATGTACAAATAATTCAATCAATTCATAGTAGAATGGGATTTATTCTGCTAAAACATGTCCACAAAATCAAATCACTTATATTATAGCAGAATAGTGTCTTGTTTTGCTAACAAATGTCATTTAGTCCTCCTAATCATATAGGGTTACTTAAGGTCCAGAAAAGAGATCCTTGAATTTGGAATCAGTTTACTTTAAAAAAAAAGATAGATCTAAAACACATTCGGTTAAGTTTTAAAATCAGCTTTGAAAAGATTTAAATAGATTTAATCAGCTTAAACCATAAATTAACCTTAATTAACCGTTATTAATCATGCTTAAGTCATAATTAAATTATAATTGGGCTTAATGAACTTGATTAAGGGATAATAAACTTACTAATGCAATTTGGTTAAGGCTAAACCTAATTGTTTAAAAGTTAAACCCTAATTAATTAACTATTAATTAAATAATTCATTAATTAAATATTAATTAGTTAAATAATTAACTTAATTAAATAATTATTGACCAGTAGTTACTTTTAACCATGTTAAATACTAATTAAAACTTAATTAATCAAACAATGGTCATTAACTTAACTTAAGTGTTGATTAATTATTAATTACCTTCTTAATTACTAATTAAGGCTAATTACCTTTTTATTTAACTAATTAATTAGATAATTAATTAAATAATTAAATTACGAATTTAATTACTTTTTAACTACTAATTAAGTTTGTTTTGAAAACTTTTACAAAACAATTTCAAGTTAAAACTACTTGAAACTAAAATCGATAAATTTTGTCGAACTATATCCATAGCAATTATCACTATAGCAGCAGTTCGCTCTAACTTATTCTTAGCGAACCACTTCACAACCCCTTGCTTTATTTTTGTCGTATAAACATTCTCTAGAAAATTTAAAAAAACTTTTGAAACTAAAGCTACAAACTTTAATTCGTTTAAACTTCGAAAAACAACTTCAATTCCAACCGAATGTCAAATTCGTCACAATTATACAAAGTAGCTAACTTTGTTTACCAAAACTCATGCCATAGCTCATGTTTTACAATCAACACGTTACTAACACAAACCACCTTCATCATAGGTTGCAAGTATACATCCATGTATACATGCTTACTAACTTTCTAATACAACATCGATTTCCATAACAAAATCAAGCTATATTAAACCATCCAATTCATAATCAAACCACATGGTTACAATACAACTTCCATAATGTATTATAACTATAATAATGACTTAATAATAAAGTTCAAATGTAATGACCTGGAATTTTGGGCAATATCAATTTAATAATCTTTAATTAATAAATTAAATTGATTTGATAATTTTCTTTTATGATTATTTTATTTAGCAAGTTTGTTCTTTTAAAAGCTAATAAATATTTAATTTGGCAGAATTTATATTTTTAAAAGCTAATAAGAATATATTCTATTTATGACACATATATGTATATATATTGTAAATAGGAAATCTTTGGTTTGAATTTAAAAAATAAAAACATGTTTTCAAATTTAATATATATTTTAATTGGGAAGTTATAATTTAATAGGATTATTTTCAAAAGCTATTTGAAATTTAAACTTTATATTTCTTAACAACAAGGATAGTTTCTTATTTACTTAAAATATATTTTTGCTTAAGTTTAAAATAAGATTTAACTAAAGGTTTATTTCTTTTGTTTTAATATACTTTCTTTTTGGACTTTAAAATTTATTATTAATTATATATATATACTTAAATTAATAAAGACATTAACTTATTAATACTAAACATAAGAAAATTAATATAAAAGTGTATTAGGACATTTGTAAGCATATTAAACAAGTTGGGACATTTGTAAATAAATCAATACATGTAAATACATTTGTAACTTAAGATGTAATGCAAATAAACAAGTGGCAACACAATTTTCCTTTAAAATTTAAGTATACTAATAAAAGAGTTTAATAGAAATCACATGTTTATTTTCTTTCAGTCCAAAATCTTCTCAGATCTTTTACTCTTCATCTTTTCAAAATTTAAAACAAAACCCGAAACCAAAAATCAAAAGAAAATCAAAATAGCAGCCTGATCCGGTTTAGCCCGAGTAAACAAGAAGATCAAGATACTAACAGTTTCAAAATTTCTTCAACATATTCTAACCTGAGCAAGCCAACAATTCAAATTCAAGTAACAGATTCAAGGATGCAAGTTCTATTTTAAAGCAAAATTTCTAGATAAATAAACAAAGGCCGACTCTCTGTTCTTCCAACAGTGAGTAAACATTTATTTTAAAAAGAGTTTTAGATCTGTGAAAATACTTAAATGTTGTGATGGATTTTTGTAGAATTTGGTTTGCATATGTATATACATGTGAATGCATGAATAAAATGCCTATACAAAGAGTGTGTGTATAAATATAGGATCTCTGTTTATTTCCAAGCTTCAAATTTATAAAAAAATATTCATATGTCTCCCTGTGATCGAATTTAGGCTTCGACCTTTAAATAGAAGTTGATTGTAAGATTATAACTTTATTCTTAAAAATAATTTCAAAGGGTTATTGAGAAATTATTTAAAATTGCTATTTTACAGTAAAGTACCAAATATATGTCAAAAATAAATAATCATAATTTAGTAATTTGATTTCAGAAACAGGTTAGTAGTAGAAAATGATGAATTTTGATATAAAAATCTTGATTTTTAGATAGGGAATTGTGCCGATAATCTGAGATGAAAGAATTTGAGTATTTTGTCAATCGTCGACGATCATGGATGATTTGAGGCCCGGGATTGTGATCGAGGAGGGCTTAAGGGTTGTCGATCATGGGAAAAATGTCGAGGGTGTTTATCAATGGCTGGGGTGGTCGGGAATCAAAGATCTAGGGTTTTGAGTGTTGTTTTGTTGTGTTGAATGTCGAGGTGATCTCGACAAAAATGGTGATTCGGGCTCGATCGCGAGGGCTGCGATCACGATGTGGAGGTGTGAAGCTGCTCTGGGAGGAGTGCCGTGGGTTCCTGTAGAGGAGATCGACGACCGCGGGTAGTTTTAGTCGATCAAGTTTAGTTCCTGATGATCGATGTTGTTCAATTTTGATTTGTTGGTGAATTGGTGAGTCTGGCTGGTCGTGTGCGACAAAGGGTTGATCGACGACTTGAGAGTGGCCTTGGTGAGGTGTCGGAGTTGATGGGCCTACCGTGCACGTGCATACGTGCATGTTCATGACCGGTGACGTTGGGATCTTGTGGATGAGTTTTTACTCGGTGTTGGCATCGTGTAGCATTGTTTTTGGCTCGGGTGTTTTTGCTTCAGTTCCTGGCTTTAATCTAAAGTAAATTATAATCAGGTTTTAAAATGTTGGAAGGAAGTATTCCCAGGTTTAAAATCTAAAACGTAATCATGTTGTAACGACCCGATATTTTCAACCATTCGCATCCGCACATGTCGGACTTTAATTGTTCAAAATACCGCGTTGTAAATAAAATTTGGCAAATCTTAAAATATACAGTAAATAATTAATCACAGAATCACAGACACAAAATCAGAATACTCGCAGCGGAATTTAAAAATACTTAGTGGTTCATGAAGCCACTATAAATAGTCTCAATCAAATAAAAATTTCATAGTCTTTAATCCAAATATAGTTTTAAATCATCAGTAGAACAATCCAAATGTCCACTAGTCTTAATTTCAAAATTTTAGATAAAGAACTGGAAAGGAAGTTTGCCAGCAGCTTGAAAGTGCTCTACAGAAATCCTAGCTCCGGGATGAAAACTGAACTGCAACTCAGGCCGACCCGAGCGTAAGAAATAAACACAACACTCGGGTCAGGACATACATACTTATATAGTGTAAGTTAATTCAAGTGTACTGTAATATAGAGCAAGTTACTTAAAGGATGCTTGGGACCGCCCATCCTCTAAGGATCCGTTAAACTATTTACTATGTAATAATATTTCTCTATAATACTAGTGTCTATATTAAAATAAACTTACTTTTAAATAGCGTTAAGGGGTTACCCATATAGCCCTTAACACATAATATATTCCCATAGTCTATATAGTACCGTAATCTCCCCCGTACTGGGCGTCGTCAGAGGGCACTCCATAGGTATGGTACAAAACCAAAATCGTATAAGGCTCGCTATGGTAGGTGACACGGCACAACTAGGCAATGCCAGGGTAGATATACCAATTACGCATCCGGACCGATGGAAACGCGTAGCGCGTAGCTACCGCCCACCTCGGACAACACTCCCAAATCAAGGGTGCGCACCAAACAATCACAAAAGTAATAGAATGGCATACGAAGAAGTGCGTCCGATCAGAGGTGCTACCTCATTAATCCGAGAATCGCTCCTGTTTTAGCCACCTTATGCCAACTCACGGGAGTCGGGTCCACGTATTTACCTTAAAAGAAAACGTCGCCACCATCCTACTTCATTCTGGAATCTCCACCGCGTACACGGTTGTCAAAGTGGATTTCGATATCGACAGAGAGTATGCCAGATATCCGATCCCCGTCTCTTTAACAACCAAACGTTATTTTAATCCGTGGTTACAACTTTTAAAAATGGTATTTATACTTTAAAAACCAAAATAAATTTCAAATACCTTCAATATCATAATATCATTTTTAAACATCAGTCATTTTTATAAATACCATTTAAATCTATTCAATTTATTTAGGAATTGATTGCCTTTCAACTCACATTTAAAAGTTAAATTCTTCCATTTAAAACCATTTAAAGTCAATTCCTTATTTTTATTAATTACATATTAAATTCCAAAATTTAAGCTTTTTCCCAAAGATTATTTCCGTTAAACTCTTTTATTAAAACAATCAAAATTCAGTTTCCGTAGCACTTATAAAATGCTACCTAAAGTCATAGGTTAAAACAGTTCATTTACAAAAGACAGCATTTAAGTGCTGAAATAAATTATTAACTTAACAATTAATTTTTAAATTCCCAAATATAACTTATTATCAATTATTTTACTTAACTAAAATCTCACTTTTAACAAAAATTCAGAATAAGTTATATTCCAAAATTTTACTTAAACTTCCATTTATTTAACATTTTGACTCATTCAAAAATCATTATAAATTTCATAAAATACTTTAAATACATTTAAGCCAGAATATCATAAACTTTCTATTTAAAATATTTTTAAAACATTTCATAAAATATTATATAAACCACGGGTCTGTATATAGTTTTCTAGCCTAGGTCAAGTGATACGAATATATATCATTTCAATCCGCAATTTACAAAAACCCGGGTTCCATCATTTCAAACCCGCAATCCCAAGTAAAAAAATAAATAATTAAATAATTAAATAAATAAACGGGTAAATAGTTATCGTTCAGGCCTATCATTTCAACCTATAACGATCCCAAATTTACAGGGAACTTGCAGTGTGATTAACAGTAAATAAGCATTAAATAGTATAACTGCAATAATACTTCAATAAATAAACAACTGATGATGTGTCAATAAATAATGGGGTTTAACATCATACGTTTATATCACAGGCAAATAAAATTAAATAAAATAAATTTTACAATTACACTTGTGATAAATTCACAGATATATAGGTATGTTTGTCTGGTGAGAAATACTCACCTTAAAGCTGCAAAAATTTAGATTCAAACGATTGTATCACTTGATAAAGAAACGTACAAATGGCACGATTAGATTTCCGCGGATGCCACGCCTTGATTCAAATCTATAACAAGATCCAAATACCAATATGCGACTTTTAAAATTACGGTCAAAGAAATTTTTTCGAAATAACTTGAACGAATAGACTTCACTTGACTCGACCACTCCCACTATTCGACTCGCCCACGTTCTCAAGGCCAGGCAGTGAAATCTTAACTATTTACGTACCCATGAAAATTATAGTGGAAAGTTTTAGGCAAAAGATGGAAAGAAAAAGGTGGACACAATACATTATTCCCTTTCTACAAACAGGTGGCATACACTAAAATTCTTCAGAATTGAAAACAGTGAAATTTGCAACTAATATATCTTTTTTTTTCTCGTTCTCTGTATAAATAATCACGTTGCATAAAAGTGAAGCATGTTGGTTCCCAAAGCTTGAACATGCAACATAGCACAGCCACTCCTACCTCATCTTTTAAACGTGCATTTCTCTTCTTTTGTTTTTTTATTTTTATTTTTTTACTTCTTCCAGAGATGCAAATGAAAATATACTTCTTTTTTTTCTTTTGTTAACATTTTATTAAAATGACTCATGCATGAATTCACAAAACAAGGTGATGCAATCTAAATAAATGGCACGGTCTCCTTGCCTATTTTAAACCCTGTAAACATGCACTCAAAATATACAAGTCACTGCATATTTTAGAAATAATTTAGGTAATAAAAAGTTCTACTTATCCGCTGAAACAAACGTGATTTTGCACTTGTGAGTGTATGCAAAATGAAGGATATTAGTTTTGTTTGTTACCATTTTTTTTTCAAAGATGACATACTTAAGCAATTCTTATTAAAAAAAATGACTCACGCAAGAAGTTCAAGTGGCCACAACTACTGGGGCGCATGCATTTTTCTACAGAGTGCAAAAGGATATTAAGCTTGACTTCCTACAACAATCTGACATGTATGTCAAAATAGATCAGAGAGGGAAAAAAGGAGATGTGGCAAGGACAGGTGGTGGGCAGTCGAGTAGTGTGGACATCGGACCAAATGAAACAAGAAGAAGAACAAAATAAATGAAAGCAAGGTTCGGCCATTTACCTGAAGAAGTTTTTCACGCAAGCAACTTGTAACGACCCAGAATTTTTAGAAATTAAAAATATGAGTATTTAATTAATTTTAAATATTAATAAGTGAATTTATAAGTCAAATAAATTTTTATTTGAATTTTTGAATTTAATTGAATAATTAAATCGATAATTGAATACGTTAAATTATGGAAATAATTGAAAATATAGTTAAATATGATTGAAAATGATTTGTAAAATTTTATTTTATCATATGGGAGTTAGAACGATATTTTAGAACTTTTAAAATCGAATTAAAAGTTTATTTGTGAAAATTGAATATTTTAATAATTAAATCGACTAGTGAAAATAGTCAATTTTTGAACAGTCTCAGAATTGAACAAAACCAGTTTCATTGGATCCGTAATAGTTAGTTATTACCGGATTTCAATTTTCGTGTCAATCGGAGCTACCGTTTGAGCGTGGCAGCTCGAAACGCATCGAATCGTTTTTTAATTTAAATTTAGCGAGTGAAAATAGCCATTTTTCAAAAAGTCTCGGATTTCGACGAAACCAGTTTCATCGGATCCGTAATGTGATATTTTTGTAAGGTTTCAAATTTCAAGTCAACTGGATTTACCGTTTGTTCGGTACAAATTAAAACGCCTAGAAAATCGCTTAAATCGGTTTAATTCAAATTGAGCGTTTATAGCCATAACTCGCACAGATGTCCGAATTAGCTTTCGAAACCTGTCCCATTGTGTCCGAAACGCGGGGTAAACCTTAGGAACGTCAGTTTCGACGCGTAAATCGGAGTTCGGAATTTTCGGATGAATAGTGTTCGATTTTTCTCTATAAATAGAACATAACCCTTCATTTATTAAAAAAAAAAGAAAAAAAAAAGAAAAGAAAAAAACCCTAGCCGCCAGAAGCTTCAATCAATGGCCGAAAATTGCAGTTTTTTTTCTTCAATTATCTTTCAATCCACAAACCCATTCAAGAAATCTCCAACAACAAAGTTGTAGAGCTACGTGAGATCCTTATATTCAACGGTTATGATCGAAAATCATGCGATGGATTGGTGGCAAATCGTCTTCAAGGACCTGCAGTTGCGCACGCATTTCGAGGCTATAGGGATAGCCGAGTTCGACCGGACCTTGGCCGTGGGTGGTGCTAGACTGGGCGCGCGTGATGGTGTTGTCTGATCGAATTATCGTCGAGCATGGAGGTCGAGAAATCTAACCCTAAATCTCGAGTATGGGTTCGGTGTTGAAACGTGATGGCCTGTAGTTGAACATGATGAAGGAGAAGAAGACGTGCGGCTATGATCAGGTGGGAGTGGGATCCTATGGCTCTAAATTGATGGAGGTTTAAAATTAATTAGATTATGTTGTAATTTAGTTATAAAATCGTGTATAAACTTCATAATATCGTAACTTTTTCATACGAGGTCGAAAACGCGCGAAACCAGTTGCGTTGGAATCGTATGGAAGAGCACTACGCGATGAAGTTGGTTTGGAGTCGTTTGGAGTTAGTGAGAATTTTGGGTAAAATTAAACGTCCGTTTAATTTTATTCGAAATAAATCGCTAAAACGGAATTTAAAATCAAGGTGAGAACTTCTCACTCAATCAAATTAGTTTCGATTTTATTTTAAATAGTTAGATTTAAAATATTTGAATGCATGTTTGAATGTTGATTAATATCTATTGATTGTTAAAATAGACATTATGCGCCGTTAGTAAGCGGATGTTATTTATTAAAAACATATACCGCGAATATTTCATAAACAGTGAAATTGGTATTATATATAATAGCAATAGATATATATTGGCATATGTATATATTGGAGTTATTGATTTCCCGCATTTCTTTGTTTAGCGGATGAGACCCTATTGCGCCGTTATTAAGCGGATAATATTTAAATCTCATATACCGCGATAATTTCGTACTGGAGCGAAATTGGTATTGTGCTAATGTTTGTGAATGTAGGAAAACAGGTTGGAGGGATCCAACTGGATTCCTCAACAGTTTTTATTTGATTTCAGATATTTTGATATTTGATGGATTATCATATACGATATATGATGTCGTTGTTGTCGTGATTGACTATTTGGTGTGTAGCATCATTGGACCAAATTTTGGGATTTTAAAATGATTTTTAAAGTGATTTTTGAGAATATACTATACTTTGGAATTGATCCATTATAAATAAATAAACGTTATAATTTTTAAAGTTATAAAAATTATGATTTTTAAGAAATACAGTTAAAAACTGAATTTTGAGAATATGATGCTATTGATTTTATAAAATAGTTTAATCGTGATATTTTAGAATTATTGTGAAAAGTTTAAATATAGGATTTATAAAATTTGATTATTTTATAAATCAAGAGAAAGGATGAAATTATAAAGGAAATTAAAGACGTTTTAAAAAATAATATAAATTGATTTATATTAAAGGATTTATAAATTGATATTTATAAATTAAAACATTTGAATTATAAAACGAGTTTTTTTAAGTGTTTGAATGAAGTGAAAAGGGATTGCATATGTGAATGAAATTTATAAAATTATAAATGGTGAAGTTATAAATGAAATTTATAAATAGTAAGATTTATGAATTTTGTGAGGTTATTAAAGAATATATTTGGATAAATGAATGAATCTTATAAGTTATAAGATTTTTATATTGGGAAGTTTAAAAAGAATGATTTTTGTAAACAAAGAAATTATAAGCATTTAACTTATAAGATGAACTGTTAGTATATCATTGAGATATGGAATTGAATAGTTTAATAAAGGAATTTATAAACGTTGTTTTATAAACTCACAAACGACTTATTTTGATAAGTAAATTGTTGAAACCTATAAATGGAGTTATATTCACATTTTTGAATAGTGAATAATCCTTTGAATTAAAATGAATAAAAGGAAGAAATTGTTAATGAAGTATATTCACGTTTTTGAATAGTGAATAATATGTTAAAGAAATTGTTTTGAATGTGATATTTGAAATTGAATTAAAACGATCGAACAATGTTTTAAAATGTGTTGAGATTCGAAACCATAGATTTCAACATTTATTGTTGAAATAGACGTTTTTGAGAAATAGAAGGAGATGATGGACTATAACACTGTTGTTATAGTAAATGATTTCCGAAAGGAAATGTTGTGTATAGTATTGGGATTTATATATCTATTTTAATTTCGAATCCCCATACTAGTGATTTTGAGTTGTCGTAACAATGTTTTACGTAACATTCGTTTTGGCCCAAATAAATATGTTTAAGAGAATGATTTGCTTAAAAGAATGAAATATATACTTATTTTTGATTGAAGTATATTGAATATTTTCCAAGTGTTGAAAATAAATAAAATTTGTGAATTACTTATGAATGTATAAGTATGGAAATGTTTTTCCAATGTGAAATGAAACGTTTAGAGAACTTATCTTTTTGAAGATAAATTGAAATGAATTATTGAAATCATATGCATGGATATTTTGAAATATAAATTCACTAAGGAATTTATAAAAGGAAGTGGAATTGGTTTAAAAATAAATATTGATTTATTTTTGAAGTGTTGAAATAATATATCTTGTAAAGATATTTTGGAAAATAAATAATTTGGAAAATTATTTGGAATCTGGTGATGTGTGCATATCCATTGATAGTTCAATAATCGACTATCAATATTTCCCTTTGAATGGGTATTTGATATGATTTGTTTGAATGTGAATGCTACACTTATTTTTGAATAAGCGCTCACTATTCGGGTTAACCGGGAAAAGGACCATGGGGTCGTATAACGCATTCCGAATATGTGATACGTCGTTGTGAATTGCATTGAAGATCGGTGTTGAAGACCCGGTATTTGCGAGAGCGATAGGATGACCTGTCGATTGTCTCTGCACTGAGTTGCAGCGGTATAGAGACTCCCTAAGTGATGGGAAATCCGATCAGGATTGTGAATATCCGGATTGCAAGGACTTCTTTGTAAGTGCCTTCGGTTTTGTTCGATCCCGGAACAGACTTGTATGGATTGTGTGTCTGACATTACAAGTTGAGATATAAAGCCGATTTCTTTCAAATATATTTCTGTTGGTGGCGAAGAATTTATTCTTTAGCTTAACACCCTTCTCTGAGACATACAAGCTCAGAGGTTATATAGTTGAAGTTATCAGCGATATATTCCCAATTTGGTAATGTGACATGCTGAGTGTTGCTGTAAATGATCATTGTGTTGATTATTGTGATAGGATCGTTTATTTGATCGTCTATCTTGGTGATCATTGTGTTGATCATTTGTTGACCCAAAGCATGGCTTTTGTATAAAGTATGTTTTTGTGGACGTGACTTCGTTGAACCTCACACCCCGGAAATGGTCAAAACAGGAAAGATGCGGCAAGGTTATGAGGGGTAGCACCCTTTAGGGTATGTACATTTCCTTCTGGATAGAGGTGGTATCATGGTATGGAGCCCAGATATTTAACCTATGTGGTTACTACGAATTTATTACTTTGTGGTTGTTGGTTTTCGGGATCCCGTGAGAAAGGTCGTTTACGATCGGGGAATGGCGTGCTCGTGTCAGTAGTTACCCAGTTAGGGGTAACCCGGCCTTGTGTTGGCAGAGTTCCGGTTTGGTTCTCGGGGATGTCTTTCCAGAGGCATTCTCATGTGGCAATGGAAGTTCCTTGGCCTGACCATTTGTTGGAAATCCAAAGAAACAATACGTGACTTGTACGGTTTTAGTTGTATAACCTGCTATGGAATGTGGCGGTAACCTGCTATTGAACATAGTTAGCTATAGTAGGCATAGTTCGAAATGTCTATGCTGGCTAAGATTTATATTCTACTTTCGAAATGAATTTCTTCTACACTATGCACTAGTAATATTATCAAATGTTATTTTAAATGCGTATCAAGCATCTTTGGCTATCATAAGGAGAAATCTCCTCCGATTCTGCGTTTGCATTGTGTGTGTGTGCGGGAGGCCTTATGGTAGTCTCATTTTTAAAAGCATTGCGAATTGAATTTAAAAATATTCCTCTATTTTGATTTTAAAGATAAATAAACTGTTTTGAGTTCTCACACCAGTCACATGACTGACTTGGAGTTTATTGTTTTCCTTCCTAAACTCTGGGTGCCCACCAATTTCCACACGGGCAGTCAAGAGTAAGGTTTATCAGGATATTCTGGATATTCTGGAGTTGCTGGAGGCAAGATGGATGGCATGGCGTATTACTTATATAGTATTTCTTTTTTCCGCTGCACTGTTTGTTGTTGTTGTTGTACACTCTGATGATATGATGTAATGAAATGTGATGTAATGTAATAACTGATATAGTTCTTTGTTTAAAGATTATTCATTTATTATTATATGTTGTTCCGCTGCGAATTGTGAGATTCTGATGTTGTTCTGTTGTTTTCTGTTCCGTCCTATTTTCTGTTCTATGTTCTATCTTTCTTCTCTTCTATTTTAAAATTCTCTATTCCGTCTTCTTTTCTTCTGTTTTCCTCTTTTCCTCTATTCTACTTTTTCTTTCTATTTTAATATTTTCTATCTCCTTTTCTCTTTATCTTCTTTCTTTTTCTCTCTTTTTCTTTTCTTAAAATCTTTTTAAAAACCCTCAGTGTTCGGTTTTCCGTCGTTCGATTCCTCGGCAGTCGATAAAGTGAGTGTCGATGTCGAATTTTCGGAAGACGAAGAATCGTGTCCTGACAATGTGGTATCAGAGCTTATGGTTAAGCGACAACCATGGTTCTGTTGGGTAATACTCATTAGAGATAGAGTCAGTAGTACTCTAGATTGAGTTTGAGTGTACTAATAGCTATGAGAGCGTATTTGTTAGTGAATATAAAATTGTTTTATATTGTGATGATTGGTTTATTGAGTGGCATATGAACTTTCGTCAGCGTGGTCCGCAAGACTATGCCGAAGGGGTTTCTAAACACTTGAATAGAACAATTCGACACAGTATTGTTTTAAATTGGGTAAATGAAATAATTTTACCTTGAGTATATTTTATATATGAAGAAATAATTTTTCAGAATTATTAAAGTGTATATAAGTTGATTGTTTAGTTGTTTGAATAATCTAAATAAAAGAATAATTGTATAAGCAAAAGAATTATAAGAATTGAATTATAATTAAAGTGATTTACAATTGTGAAATAAAACTTATATATGTAAGAAGTGAAACTAATGAATATATTTATGAATATGAGTTGTAAATAAAAGTGAATTTAAAGTTAAATGGAATATAACTTAAGTGTTGTTGAATGAAGTTGATATTAGTATCAAAGTAAATTAATAAAGTTAAGTGGTGGATGTGAACTTGAGTTATATAAATGAAATTCAACTTTGAAATTGAATTGAATGAATGGATTAAGTGTTAATTCATTAAAATGTAATGTTATTGGAAGTTGAATAAAAAAATCAATTAATTAAACCAATTGAAAGCAAAGTAATTTGGTTGTAATTAACATACATTGGTTGTTATATGATTGTTAGTTAGTTGATTGTATAAAATTCATTAAGTGTTAATGAAATGGAAAGCTAAAGTAAATTGAGTTCAAATTAGAAGTAAATAAATTTGAATAGAATTGAATTTAATTTGGAAGTGAACCAACTTGAATTAGTGAATATAAACTAATTGAGAATGAATGTTAGTAAGAACATCCACTGTATATGAATCAAATGTGATTAAAATTGAAAACCAATTCATTGAATATTAATGAGAATATGAATGAATATTTAGTTGGTTGATGTATGCATTTGTTGCTTTTGTTTACATTTGCTATGTTGACATATATAGTGATTATGTTGATATATGATGTATATTGATACTATTATCTATATGCATGGTTCTCATGTTGTTTGTTGAGTGATTAGTAGGTGCGGATCGCGTTTGCTTCGCATTTGGAGCTCGCTTTCGCGCTATATTAGCCGTATATGCTCGCTAATAAAATATAAGGTACATATCTCGGATTAAATACCGTACTTTTACACTTTTTTCCCTGCGGGATGCCTCATTACTTGATGAGATGTATATTTGTGATATATATACTGTCATTTTTTTTCGGATCGAGCCGCGCAAAGGAGACTATGGCGAATTTTTCCGGAAATTTAAGGCGTTAGAAAAAATTTGAGAAAATTGGAAAATTTTGAAAACTTAAACTTTTATTTGGAATTGAAAGTTAAACAATAGTAGTTGTTTTTGAAAAGATAACTAAGTATGATTTGAAAACTTAGTAAATATTTTGTAAGAAGTTTGACTATGGATTTTGGAAAGTTAATAAATTCTGTAACTTTTCTTACTTGTTAATTTCGGGACGAAATTCTTTTAAGTGGAAAGTTAATAAATTCTGTAACTTAGTAAATTTTCCTCTTTTCCTCTATTCTACTTTTTCTTTCTATTTTAATATTTTCTATCTCCTTTTCTCTTTATCTTCTTTCTTTTTCTCTCGTTTTCTTTTCTTAAAATCTTTTTAAAAACCCTCAGTGTTCGGTTTTCCGTCGTTCGATTCCTCGGCAGTCGATAAAGTGAGTGTCGATGTCGAATTTTCGGAAGACGAAGAATCGTGTCCTGACACAACTGGAACAATGCAAATGGACAATGTTGAGGTGGTGAAACTTTGTGGTGTGGGTTTGATTTATATAAGAGACGAGTTGCGATAATTTACGCATGAATAGAAATTTGGGCAAGAATCTTGTTTGTTTTTTTTTTGAAAAAAAAAACAATTGCAGAAAAGATATGAAACGACAAGTCTTTTCTTTCAATGAAGGGAATATGGAAAAATATTTTATACGTTATAAAATTTAGCAGCAAATAAATCTTGCGTTACTAACTGAGGGGAAAATAAAACAGCATGCATTAGATTGTTGATTGAACTATATAGACGGTAAGCAATTTTGATTTCCTATTCGAACGTTACAAAGAGAAAATCTTTGATTAAGGGAACAGGTAGGCACGAAATCAATTTTCTTTGAACGTGTTGCTTATTTAAAGGAAGGACTTTCCAAATTAAAGATGAAGAAACGGCAGGTAATAACTTGAAATGGACCGGAAAGTGCGTGATTTTTTCTTTGAGATTAAGTAAAAAATTTCTACAGGTAAGAAATAAATTTTTCTTTCCTTGAATGTTTATTACAAGAAGCTTGCGTTGAATTACAGGGAAAGACCCAAAAGTTGGAAGCAGTTATTTTAGCAGTGAGTTGCCAGATTTTTGGCATGCGGAGATCAATGAAAAAGAAAAGGTAAGCAGTAACTTTCGTTCGAAAATCAAATACCGGAAAACGACAAGTGGATTTTGAAATAAATGATGTTAATGCATAATAAAATGGGGCGTGGGTTTTACCACTTGAGTTATGGGGAAAAAAACGGTAGAAAAATAATTGAACATTCCGACCTTGTTTTATATTTTCTTTTCCAACAAAGAGAATCTTGCAAAAGTTTAGGCATAAGAATAAGAAATTAAATTGATTTGGTGAATTTAGGAAACGACAAGAATTAATTGCTGAGAATGGTAAAAGGAAATTACAGATTATATACCTATTAACCAAATGAAGTTGTACATGGATTTGAATTTTTATAACCAACATTGATTTCATGAGTTTGAACTTTTAGTGTAAAGAGGATATCACATATTGCTTTTGGTAAAGGAAATGGCAATCAATTTACAGATAGCATTGATTTATAAAGAAAAGGTAAAGTTTTATTAGACCATGATTTAAATCAAATTTAAAGCAAATTAGACTTTGAAACAGTAAAGGAAAATAACAAATTTTGCTGCATTAAAAAGGGGCATAAATCAAGTGATAAAATTTTGCAAGGAATAACGTACGTTCAAACTAAATTGGGAGTGAATGCGTTGATTCAAGGAAAGAAAGTGGCAAGCACTAAATATTTAGATGGCGTTGATTTAAGTGGAAGAAAACGTCATAAATTTATGGTTTGAACGTTTTTAAACAAATGTGTTTTATTTCTATTAATTCCACTTGTTAAGTTTTCAATTTACCCTATGGGTTTCCACTTTTTGATTTCTACCATTGGGACATCTAGCTATCTAGCCCCAATTCCCTAACTAATATTTTTAAATTAGTTAATTCCCTCTAATTGATTTCCATATTCTTCTAATAAATTAACTCCCCTTTGATTGCCTTTAATTGATTTCAATTGATTACCTTATCCCTTTTAATTAACCTCCTTAATTGATTTCAATTAATTACCATATTACCAATTAATTATCCTCCTTAATTGATTTCAATTAATTACCATATTCCTTCATGTCAATCAATCTCCTTTAATTACATTTTCAAATTTGGTTACTAACTTAATTAGTTAATTAACCCTTTTGGTTTAATTATCAATCCTGCGACGTCTCACATTAATCCGTCCACTTTGTAGGCACTGGTAGCCGGACTGGTTACACGGGCAGATTTCTCCTACAAAATGGGGATTAACCTCGTGTCCTCATGCCATTAACCAAAAGAATTTACTTATTTATCTTTCATCAATTTAATTAACTTGGATTAATTATTCAATAAATTAATTCTGGTTAACTACTGAAATTTTACAATTAATTTCCCTATTAATTGTCATTAACTCTATTTTAAAATATCCGTATATGCCTTTATTCAAGTTTTGAGTTTCTAACTAGGAATAAGGTAGATTCATCAAATAAATTGATTGCAAGTTTCATTGTTTTAAATTGCTTAACAATGTTCACCGCTAACATAATTAATGTCAAAATTGACAATATTCCACCAACGTGATTTGCATGTCATAACCTACCCAATTAACATAATTAATTAACCACTTTAATATGTTACAAATTTTCCCCTTTCATTATTTTTAGGGAATGGGTATAACAACATATATTATGATAATATCCAAAAACATTTAGTTACCACTCACTTCATTATAAATTATAAAGGTTTTTTTTTTAAATTTAGTTACAAGAAATCTTATTAAATTAACGAGTTTAATTCTCTAAATTTACAGGCCATTACGCTCTTCCCCACTCAAAACTTTTCGTCCCCGAAAAGGAAAGAGGTAGGAGAATAGAACACCCTGAAAGAAAACTAAATTGAAACTCAAAATGGAGTCATTTATTTAAACCATATAAATTCAATTTAAATTAATTAATATTCAATAATTGATTGATTTCAATCTTAACTATTTCCAAATTAATTATCTTATTATCCAATTATTTTGAAATTAAAAATTTCTAAAATCATAAATTTGTATAGTCATTTATAATAATAATCTTTTATTCAACAAATTTAATTCTTCTTTATTCCAGATTATTATTAAATATATTCTACTTAATATATCTTATCGCACATATTAAGTAGATTTCATTTATTATAACTATTCCAATTTATTTCTAAATTTCCTTTAACACCATTTGATATTGTATATTATTCAATTATTATTTTTATTCTATTAACCTCTATTTGTCTTTTTGTAACTGAAACTTTCAGTGCATAACATTTATTATAACCACTCAAATTTTATTTATAAAATCCTTTTATATTATACATTATCCAATTACATAGTTGATTTCTGAATGATTTAGGTAAGTTATATTGGCATGCAAGTAAAAAAAAAATTCCAATTCTATTATTCAAGTTTAAATATTCATTCAAAATTTGACTTTGTTTTATCATTAGAATCACCTTTTAACATAAATTTATGAATTAAATTTCCAATTAACTTCAAACCCTTTAGAGATAAATAAATACATACATATAGCATATGTCAAATCAAATTTAAATCATATATCTATATATATTATAAATTAAGTCATATTTTAGAAATTCAAATCAATTAAATTTTTGAAGCAAAACTACAGCGTGGTCTCTTTACTTCGATACTCGAAAATGAATGTCGATGATGTTGTAGTCATCACCGAAATTATTTTCCAGCGACAAAGAGAAGAGCACTAATTTTTAAAACTTTTAAAATTATTTGGAAACAAATTTCTATTCGAAAATACTTTAAATAATATGTCCATTTAAATAATATATCCTTTTAAGACTTTAAACACAAGGTTTGAAACTATCAGAAATTAAATTCTTAAATTATTGTTTTAAATTCATTTCTGTTTCCAAATAAATCTATAACCATGTTTTATAGTTCAATTATTTATATAAGACAAAACCAATGGTTTACAAAACCATAAATAAAATCAAACACTATTATCTCTAAACAACTAGTTAAATTCTGAAAATTATACTTATATATATAATATTAGATTTTCCCAAATATAGGAATAAATTTTTCAAAACAAGTATAGAGATTCAAATTTGAAGGACTCAAATCAAAGAGAATTTTGATTTAAAGATAAGTTGGAATCAGAAGATCCGATGATTAAATAACAGAACAAGGAACCAGATAAGTTTATATAAATCGCGGGCAACCTTAACCGGGTCAACCGTGACTTAAAGAAATAGATCGATGTGGATTTTCTAGGGTAAATCTACATTCGATCTGAAGAAATAGAGTTCAGAATAACCAAAGATACTAGCATCTAAACCGAGGATAAATATAAATCTCTGGTGAATCAATGCTAGTTGTAAAGAAGTTTCACCGCTATATTAGAATATTGGCGAAACCGCCAATTCACTATAAAGATCATCCGAAGTGGAGTTATGGGATACTCCAGAATCGAAAGAAAATGAATAGTGAGGGACAGGAATGAACTTTGGAACCGCAGGGAACGTTCCAAAATTCGAAAAGGAAGAGATTCAAGCTCGAATGAAAGTGATTCTGTAAATCAAATTTACCATACATTCTAAGTTTTGCCTAGAGCCAAAGCTCTTATGCCAAATGTAACGACCCGATATTTTCAACCATTCGCATCCGCACATGTCGGACTTGAATTGTTCAAAATACCGTGTTGTAAATAAAATTTGGCAAATCTTAAAATATACAGTAAATAATTAATCACAGAATCACAAACACAGAATCAGAATACTCGCAGCGGAATTTAAAAATACTTAGTGGTTCATGAAGCCACTATAAATAGTCTCAATCAAATAAAAATTTCAAAGTCTTTAATCCAAATATAGTTTTAAATCATCAGTAGAACAATCCATATGTCCACTAGTCTTGATTTCAAAATTTTAGATAAAGAACTGGAAAGGAAGTTTGCCAGCAGTTTGAAAGTGATCTACAGAAATCCTAGCTCCGGGATGAAAACTGAACTGCAACTCAGGCTGACCCGAGCGTAAGAAATAAACACAACACTCGAGTCAGGACATACATACTTATATAGTGTAAGTTAATTCAAGTGTACTGTAATATAGAGCAAGTAACTTAAAGGATGCTTGAGACCGCCCATCCTCTAAGGATCCGTTAAACTATTTACTATGTAATAATATTTCTCTATAATACTAGTGTCTATATTAAAATAAACTTACTTTTAAATAGCGTTAAGGGGTTACCCATATAGCACTTTACATAATATATTCCCATAGTCTATACAGTACCGTAATCTCCCCCGTACTGGGCGTCGTCAGAGGGCACTCCATAGGTATGGTACAAAACCAAAATCGTATAAGGCTCGCTATGGTAGGTGACACGGCACAACTAGGCAATGCCAGGGTAGATATACCAATTATGCATCCGAACCGATGGAAATGCGTAGCGCGCAGCTACCGCCCACCTCGAACAACACTCCCAAATCAAGGGTGCGCACCAAACAATCACAAAAGTAATAGAATGGCATACGAAAAAGTGCGTCCGATCAGAGGTGCTACCTCATTAATCCGAGAATCGCTCCTGTTTTAGCCACCTTATGCCAACTCACGGGAGTTGGGTCCACGTATTTACCTTAAAAGAAAACGTCACCACCATCCTACTTCATTCTGGAATCTCCACCGCGTACACGGTTGTCAAAGTGGTTTTCGGTATCAACAGAGAGTATGCCAGATATCCGATCCCGGTCTCTTTAACAACCAAACGTTATTTTAACCCGTGGTCACAACTTTTAAAAATGGTATTTATACTTTAAAATTCAAAATAAATTTCAAATACCTTCAATATCATAATATCATTTTTAAACATCAGTCATTTTTATAAAATACCATTTAAATCTATTCAATTTATTTAGGAACTGATTGCCTTTCAACTCACATTTAAAAGTTAAATTCTTCCATTTAAAACCATTTAAAGTCAATTCCTTATTTTATTATTTACATTAAATTCCAAAATTTAAGCTTTTTCCCATAGATTATTTCCGTTAAATTCTTTTATTAAAACAATCAAAATTCAGTTTCCGTAGCACTTATGAAATGCTACCTAAAGTCATAGGTTAAAACAGTTCATTTACAAAAGACAGCATTTAAGTGCTGAAATAAATTATTAACTTAACAACTAATTTTTAAATTCCCAAATATAACTTATTATCAATTATTTTACTTAACTAAAATCTCACTTTTAACAAAAATTCAGAATAAGTTATATTCCAAAATTTTACTTAAACTTCCAATTATTTAACATTTTGACTCATTCAAAAATCATTATAAATTTCATAAAATCCTTCAAATACATTTAAGCCAGAATATCATAAACTTTCTATTTAAAATATTTTTAAAACATTTCATAAAATATTATATAAACCACGGGTCTGTATATAGTTTTCTAGCCTAGGTCAAGTGATACGAATATATATCATTTCAATCCGCAATTTGCAAAAACCCGGGTTCCATCATTTCAAACCCGCAATCCCAAGTAAAAAAATAAATAATTAAATAATTAAATAAATAAACGGGTAAATAGTTATCGTTCAGGCCTATCATTTCAGCCTATAACGATCCCAAATTTACAGGGAACTTGCAGTGTGATTAACAGTAAATAAGCATTAAATAGTATAACTGCAATAATACTTCAATAAATAAACAACTGATGATGTGTCAATAAATAATGGGGTTGAACATCATACGTTTATATCACAGGCAAATAAAATTAAATAAAATAAATTTTACAATTACATTTGTGATAAATTCATAGATATATAGGTATGTTTGTATTCTCACTCACCTTAAAGCTGCAGAAATTTAGATTCAAACGATTGTATCACTTGATAAAGAAACGTACAAATGGAACGATTAGATTTCCGCGGAAGCCACGCCTTGATTCAAATCTATAACAAGATCCAAATACCAATACGCGACTTTTAAAATTACGGTCAAAGCAAAATTTTCGAAACAACTGGAACGAATAGGCTTCACTTGACTCGACCACTCCCACTACTGGACTCGCCCACGTTCTCAAGGCCAGGCAGTGAAATCTTAACTATTACGTACCCACGAAAATTATTGTGGAAAGTTTTAGGCAAAAGATGGAAAGAAAAAGGTGGACACAATACGTTATTCCCTTTCTACAAACAGGTGGCGTACACTAAAATTCTTCAGAATTGAAAACAGTGAAATTTGCAACTAATATATCTTTTTTTTCTCGTTCTCTGTATAAATAATCATGTTGCATAAAAGTGAAGCATGTTGGTTCCTAAAGCTTGAACACTCAACACAGCACAGCCACTCCTACCTCATCCTTTAAACGTGCATTTCTCTTCTTTTGTTTTTTTTTTACTTCTTCCAGAGATGCAAATGAAAATATACTTGTTCTTTTTTCTTTTGTTAACATTTTATTAAAGTGACTCATGCATGAATTCACAAAACAAGGTGATGCAATCTAAATAAATGGCACGGTCTCCTTGCCTATTTTAAACCTTGTAAACATGCACTCAAAATATACAAGTCGCTGCATATTTTGGAAATAATTTAGGTAATAAAAAGTTCTACCTATCTGCTGAAACAAACGTGATTTTGCACGTGTGAGTGTATGCAAAATGAAGGATATTAGTTTTTTTTGTTACCATTTTTTTTCAAAGATGACACACTTTAGCAATTCATATTAAAAAAAATGACTCACGCAAGAAGTTCAAGTGGCCACAACTACTGGGGCGCATGCATTTTTCTACAGAGTGCAAAAGGATATTAAGCTTGACTTCCTACAACAATCAGACATGTATGTCAAAATAGATCAGAGAGGGAAAAAAGGAGATGTGGCAAGGACAGGTGGTGGGCAGCCGAGTAGTGTGGACATCAGACCAAATGAAACAAGAAGAAGAACAAAATAAATGAAAGCAAGGTTCAGCCATTTACCTGAAGAAGTTTTTCATGCAAGCAACTGGAACAATGCATATGGACAATGTTGAGGTAGTGAAACTTTGTGGTGTGGGTTTGATTTATATAAGAGACGAGTTGCGATAATTTAGGCATGAATAGAAATTTGGGCAAGAATCTTGTTTGTTTGTTTTTTGAAAAAAAAACAATTGCAGAAAAGATATGAAACGGCAAGTCTTTTCTTTCAATGAAGGGAATATGGAAAAATATTTTATACGTTATAAAATTTAGCAGAAAATAAATCTTGCGTTACTAACTGAGGGGAAAATAAAACAGCATGCATTAGATTGTTGATTGAACTATATAGACGGCAAGAAATTTTGATTTGTTATTCGAACGTTACAAAGAGAAAATCTTTGATTAAGGGAACATGTAGGCACGAAATCAATTTTCTTTGAACGTGTTGCTTATTTAAAGGAAGGACTTTCGAAATTAAAGATGAAGAAACGACAGGTAATAACTTGAAATGGACCGGAAAGTGCGTGATTTTTTCTTTGAGATTAAGTAAAAATTTTCTACAGGTAAGAAATAAATTTTTCTTTCCTTAAATGTTTATTACAAGAAGCTTGCGTTGAATTACAGGGAAAGACCCAAAAGTTGGAAGCAGTTATTTTAGCAGTGAGTCGCAAGATTTTTGGCATGCGGAGATCAATGGAAAAGAAAAGGTAAGCAATAACTTTCGTTCAAAAATCAAATACAGTAAAACGGCAAGTGGATTTTGAAATAAATGATGTCAATGCATAATAAAAGGGTGCGTGGGTTTTATCACTTGAGTTATGGGGAAAAAACGGTAGAAAAATAATTGAACATTCTAACCGTGTTTTATATTTTCTTTTCCAACAAAGAGAATCTTGCAAAAGTTTAGGCATAAGAATAAGCAATTAAATTGATTTGGTGAATTTAGGAAACGGCAAGAATTAATTGCTGAGAATGGTAAAAGGAAATTACAAATTATATACCTATTAACCAAATGAAGTTGTACATGGATTTGAAATTTTATAACCAGCATTGATTTCATGAGTTTGAACTTTTAGTGTAAAGAGGATATCACATATTGCTTTTGGTAAAGGAAATGGCAATCAATTTACAGATAGCATTGATTTATAAAGAAACGGTAAAGTTTTATTAGACCATGATTTAAATCAAATTTAAAGCAAATTAGACTTTGAAACAGTAAAGGAAAATAACAAATTTTTCTGCACTAAAAAGGGGCGTAAATCAAGTGATAAAATTTTGCAAGGAATAACGTACGTTCAAACTAAATTGGGAGTGAATGCGTTGATTCAAGGAAAGAAAGTGGCAAGCACTAAATATTTAGATGGCGTTGATTTAAGTGGAAGAAAACGTCACAAATTTATGGTTTGAACGTTTTTAAACAAATGTGTTTTATTTCTGTTAATTCCACTTGTTAAGTTTTCAATTTACCCTATGGGTTTCCACTTTTTGATTTCTACCATTGGAACATCTAGCAATCTAGCCCCAATTCCCTAACTAATATTTTTAAATTAGTTAATTCCCTCTAATTGATTTCCATATTCTTCTAATCAATTAACTCCCCTTTAATTGCCTTTAATTGATTACCTTATCCCTTTTAATTAACCTCCTTAATTGATTTCAATTAGTTACCATATTACCAATTAATTATCCTCCTTAATTGATTTCAATTAATTACCATATTCCTTCATGTCAATCAATCTCCTTTAATTACATATTCAAATTTGGTTACTAACTTAATTAGTTAATTAACCCTTTTGGTTTAATTATCAATCCTGCGATGCCTCACATTAATCCGTCCACTTTGTAGGCACTGGTAGCCGGACTGGTTACACGGGCAGATTTCTCCTACAAAATGGGGATTAACCTCGCGTCCTCATGCCATTAACCAAAAGAATTTACTTATTTATCTTTCATTAATTTAATTAACTTGCATTAATTATTCAATAAATTATTTCTGGTGAACTACTGAAATTTTACAATTAATTTCCCTATTAATTGTCATTAACTCTATTTTAAAATATCCGTATATGCCTTTATTCAAGTTTTGAATTGCTAACTAGGAATAAGGTAGATTCATCAAATAAATTGATTGCACGTTTCATTGTTTTAAATTGCTTAACAATGTTCACCGCTAACATAATTAATATGTCAAAATTGACAATATTCCACCAACATGATTTGCATGTCATAACCTACCCAATTAACATAATTAATTAACCACTTTAATATGTTACAAATTTTCCCCTTTCATTATTTTTAGGGAATGGGTATAACAACATATATTATGATAATATCCAAAAACATTTAGTTACCACTCACTTCATTATAAATTATAAAGGTTTTTTTTTTCTTAAATTTAGTTACAAAAAATCTTATTAAATTAATGAGTTAATTCTCTAAATTTACAGGTCATTACACAAGTAAATCAAGTTTTCAAAAATATATTACTAGTTTTCAAAAGCAATTCAAATGGAAGTTTTTAATGGAAATCAAAATTCTGGTTTTATTAAAAGTAAAGAAATTCAAGTTCGAGTTTTTTAAAAGAAACAAAAGCAAGTCTAATTTAAACAAGTTTTCAAAATGAATGTTAATCAAGTTTAAGAGTGTTTAAATTGAATATATTTTCAAAGATTTAAAATGTTTAAGGTTGTTTTTTTAAAATTAATTATAGTTTAAATTAATTTTGAAATTTAATTCAAAGGTGTCTTCAAATATATATATATACTAGAACAAGTTGTTAAGAAAAGAAGAATGTTTTAAGTTTTAAGGTGTATTTAAAGTAAGTATAAGGCATGTTAAAACCAAGTTTTCAAAATATTTTTAAAATGGATAAGTTTAAAACATATGATAATTAAGTTTTCAAGAATAAATATTTGTTAAATTTATTAAACAAGGTTGAAAAGGTTTTCAAAGATTTTAAATA
Source organism: Allium cepa (assembly GCA_030765085.1). NCBI lineage: Eukaryota > Viridiplantae > Streptophyta > Magnoliopsida > Asparagales > Amaryllidaceae > Allium > Allium cepa. The sequence goes on along the minus strand of CM060930.1, from coordinate 50,674,296 downwards.
TCAAAATTACATGTTTTAAATTGTTTGTTTAAAGTAAATTATATATTTTTAATTATATAATTGATTCCTAAATGCTTTCTAATGGAGGTTAAAATGATGTAATTAAGTATTTAATTAAGATACATAATTCATCTTTTACTAATTAATGTTGTAATTATTTAGGGATAATTAATTCGTGGGATCAATTAAAGATTAATCACTTAACGTAAATTAAAAGATAATTACTTAGTAAGTAATTAGTGGATAATTTATGAATGTAATTTAAAGATGTTGAATCACTAGTTTTGATTCATGACAAGACAATTCAGAAGCTAAAGAAGAATTTGCATTCAGACATGACAAAAAGAAGACAACATAGTATCAAACTACAACTCTATGCTTAAAGTAATTATTATATGTGTTGATTCTTAGACATATGTTAAAATCAATCCTCAAGTTTTCAAATTTTCAATTTTTTTCTTTACAAACAGAGTTCACTGTGCAATATATGCACAACTAGTCGACTGACTGTGCATATGCACAACAGTGAACACTGCTTATAATTTTAAACGGGCAAATATTTTTAAATTTTCAAACATCAGTCGACTGATCAAATATACCAGTCGACTGAACCAACTTCAAGTGTCAAATTTCTGAATGGACACCTTCTTCCATGAAGAGTTGCACTTCGTCAACACTTGTCTCTCTTGGCTGAAACTCTTCACTAAGATTTGCATCTCTCTAAAAGCTATATATAGGAGTTATCTCATACTTCATAACAACTAATTTTTGATTCTAATTCTTTCAATTCTCTCTTGTGATTACTCTAGTGCTCTCATACTCTTCACTACTTTGAATCTTTGAGTTATACTTTATATACTTTGATTCTTAGCAATATTCTTCCTTTCAAATCTTCACATACTCTTTATATTCTTGAGGAATTGGTTATAGGAAGTTTGTAATCTTAATAGACAAATAAGTGTTATCAAGAACACATTGAGTCAACTACTTTTATACTTTGTTAAAGTCCCGTTCTCCTGCTCAGGCAAGGGAAAGTCCTCTTCTACTGCTGAGGCAAAAATCCTATTCTGCTGCTCAGGTGTTGTTTACCTATTCCTCCGGGTTAAGTGAGGGTATTGTTAGTTAAAGTCAGAGTTAGTCTGGGATTGGACGTAGGATGGTGCTCCGAACCAGTATAAAATCTCTGGTGTCATTTTATTTAATGCATTTATATTCCGCATTATTTACTGTTTATACTCTGCATTACTATTTATCCATATTATACGGTCCTACACACTTTCATTTGGTATCAGAGCAAGGCGTCTTATAACCATCACAAAGTTATCTGATATCTTGCCAATATGGAAAATAACACCAGCACTACCACTAACACTGTCACTAACACTAGTTTTATTGAAGGTCAATTCACTACATGACCTTCATTTTTTAATGGTTTGAATTATAATTATTGGTCTACTCATATGAGAATTTATATGCAGTCTAATAGTTTTGAATCATGGAATATTACACAGATTGAGTACATTTCTCCTACTAGAAAATACTCCACTTGGTCAAACACACAAAAATTAGATGCTACTGCCAATGCTAAAGCTATGAACATGTTATTCTGTGCACTAGATAGAAATGAATCTAATTGTGTTAGCATGTGTCAAACTGCTTATGAAATATGGAGAACGCTTAAAATCACTCATGAAGGAACTAACAAGGTCAAACAAAGCAAAATCTCTTTGCTCAAAAATCAATTTCAAAACTTTAGAATGAAACAAGATGAATCCATCAATGATATGTACTCTAAATTTCAAGATATCTATCATTCACTATTAGGATTAGGAGAAAAGTACACTGATTTTGATATTGTATCAAAAATCCTAAACTCTTTAACGGATGAATGGGAAAGAAAAGTCTTGGCTATTGAAGAAGCGAATGACCTCTCTACCATAAAACCTGAAGAGTTAATAGGAAATCTAATGTCCAATAAAGTGAATTTGCAGGCAAAGCGAGTACAAGCACAAGATAAAAAGAACATAGCTTTTCATGCTGAAGAAGAAGAAGATGAAGATTCAGATGAAGAGGATCTAGCATTTATTGCTAAAAATTTCAAAAATTTCTTGAAATTCCGAAAAAATAACAAAAATAATGGAAAAAGGAACTTCCCAAACAAACCATCATCTTCAGTTCTAGAATGTTTCAATTGTCATAAGAAAGGTCATATTCAGAAGGAATGTCCAGAATTAAAGAAAAAATATTTCGAAGGCAGAAAAGACAAGAAAAAGAAAGCATTCTCGGTAACATGGGATGATTCAGACACTTCCTCATAGAAGAACAGTAGTGACAGTGAAAACGAGCAAGCAAATGTTTGCTTCATGGCTACTGAAAACGAGGTAAGTGATTTTACTTTTGATGATATGATTGAGATAAATTCAGAACTAGTTGACACTCTAAGAAATCTCAAAAGAAAATATAAGGAGACTCGTGAACATCAGGACAAAGCAGAATTCGAAAGAGATATGCTTAAAGATGAGAAGAAAATATTAGAGGAAGAACTTGAAAAATTACAAGAATCATTCTCTAATATCAATTCTCAACTCACTCTTTTGAGCCAAGAAATTGAAACTCAAAAAGAGAAAAATGATGCTCTTGTTTCTGAAAATCATGAACTAAAAACAAAAGTAAAATTGGTAGAATTGGATAATACCAGTCTCAATACTAAGTTAGAAAGCATCACCAAAAATGTTTCGAACTTTAATAAAGGAAGAGAAACTTTATCAAAAATTATTGATAACTCTCAATCTGTTTCAAGTAAGAAAGGATTAGGATATGTTCAGAAAACAAGAGCGCCATCTAAAAAGAAAATTAGGAGAAATATTAATCCTACTACAGTTAGACAAAAAGGATTTCTTACTCAAAAAACATAAAAGTTTGGGTTCCTAAAACAAACAAAAATTTGATTAGAAAAAAAATATATAAGCACCTTTTTAGAAACTGTTCATAAAAATAAAGATTATATTTTTAAATGGGATACTAAGCCCTCTTGGGTTTGGTTTCCTATGATTTAACTCTTAGGACCGTATTAAAAAAAAGTGGGTGCCAATATTATCTCATATTTTTTGTAGGTCCCACTCAAGAAAAGAGGAAAATGGATACTCGGTAGTGGTTGCTCAAAACATATGACAGAAACAAAGATATGCTATCAAATATTATTTACTCAGATGGAGGTTCCGTCACTTTTGGAGACAACTCCAAAGGATATATCATCGGCAAAGGCGATGTGAGCAATAATGGCAAAGCACTTCTTCAGTCGATCCTACCGATGCCCAAATTGCACAATGGCTATATAATGATGTAGCAATAACAAGATGGCATAAAATGAAAAACTCAAGGATCTTTGAAGGTTCATTCATGGTCTACAGCGATTTCGCGGCTTATGGTTTACAAGAACTCTTGCACAGATCCGGATTGGAATCTCTACTTGACTTGAATGTTAATTCTCATAAGATCAGTCATCTCATGGTAAAGCTTTTTTATGCAAACTTAAATCTTCCTCATCAACGTCCATCAAATATGGATGATTGTGTTTGGAGTTTAGTTTGTGGGCATCAAGTTTTCTTCTCCTTAAATCGATTGGCACACATACTTCAAACTCCTAATCATGGTATTCCACTAGATGATGTCGATTGTAATATTTGACAAAGGGATCGAATTAGCCATATATTCATGGGTGACAATATGATGGAACAAAAATCTATTCTCCTTCGACCAAAAGCAAGAATTCTTCACAAAGCTTTCATGAGGAGTATTCTTCTAAGAACAGGGTCATATGAACTTATCTACCCAGAAAATTTCAAAGCGTTAAATGCGGTATGGAGAGGAATTCGATTCAATTGGCTACGAAGAATATTGGATGTGTTTCTCACCTTCAACAACGGTAATATGAGAACAATTAATTTCGGAGAATATGTAATGAGATTGCTTTTAAATGTGGGTATACCTCAACCGGAATCCGAAACTTCTTCCGTTGGAGTTATCAATATTCGCACATTAAGCCTCATGAAACTACCGTCAGCTCCTTCAGCTTTTACCTCATATGAAGAATGGAATCGCCAGCAACAACAACGTCCTTCAGGTGGACCAGTTATTCGAGGACGAACATCTCATCCCGAAGAAGACGAAGAAATTCATCTTGCAAAATCGGCTAGTTTACGAGAATACGGAGATCCTTTCTAGAAATCAACAAATACTAGGATATCTTTTAAAGAAACTTGATAAAAAATTAGACAAAGTAAAAGGATTTTCTATACTATGGGATGCAATTTCATGTTCGTCTTCCACAACTGCTTCTTCAATAGCACATGGTAAACGTCCAGAACCAAGATTTACATGGTCAACTTCCGAAGAGCATACTAGCAGTGATACTAGTGGCACAGGCAGGGTGCTCAAGGAACTTCTAGGCCAGGAAAGAAGCCTGCACCAGAGGAAGAATACAATTTGAATCTTGAGGACTAGGTCTTTTGGTGAGTGAGTTGGTTATGAATTATTGGCTTATCTATAACTTTATTGTCAATTTTAACATATTAAATCTTGCAACTTATTTATCTATTGAGATTTGTATTAAATAGTCTCTCTTTTATATTTATTTCAGCACTTTACATTTATATTTTGTTTGTTGTATCGCCTTTTTATCGATGACAAAGGGGGAGAAAAAGTATGTGCACTAGCATATTTGATGCAGGAAAAAGATATCATACATTCAGAGGGAGAATTTTTTTCTCTCTAAGATATATACAGGTTGTCATCAATCAAAAAGGGGGAGAATGTTGAATCACTAGTTTTGATTCATGACAAGACAATTCAGAAGCTAAAGAAGAATTTGGATTCATACATGACAAAAAGAAGACAACATAGGACCAAGACTACAACTCTATGCTTAAAGTAATTATTATATGTGTTGAGTCTTAGACATATGTTAATTTTTTAATTTACAAACAGAGTTCATTGTGTAGTATATGCACAGCCAGTCGACTGACTATTCATGCCAGTCGACTGACTGTGCATATGCACAACAGTGAACACTGCTTATAATTTTAAACGGGAAAATATTTTTAAATTTCAAACAGCAGTCGACTGATCAGTGTTATCAAGAACACATTGAGTCAACTACTTTTATACTTTGTTAAAGTCCCGTTCTGCTGCTCAGGCAAGGGAAAGTCCTCTTCTGCTGCTGAGGCAAAAATCCTGTTCTGCTGCTCAGGTGTCGTTTACCTATTCCTCCGAGTTAAGTGAAGGTATTGTTAGTTAAAGCCAGAAGTTAGTCTGGGACTAGACGTAGGACGGTGCTCCGAACCAGTATAAAATCTCTGGTGTCATTTTATTTACTGCATTTATATTCCGCATTATTTACCGTTTATAGTCTGCATTACTGTTTATCCATATTACACGGTCCTACACACTTTCAAAAGATCATTAACTAGTAATTATGAGTTGATTGATTAATGTAATTAATTTAAGATAATTGGTTTAATTAATTTAGTTAATTACTTGTTTAATTAAGGGTTAATTAATCTAAGTAATTAATGGTAACTAATTTAAGAGTAATTAATTAATGGGAAGTAATTAAAGGGATTAAGTACTCAATGTAATTGATTAATTTAAGTTAATTAACTAGTTTAATTAAACTAAAGATAATCTCTCGATGATTGATTAAGTATAATTACTTAATGTAATTAATAAAGTATAATTACTTAGTGTAAGTAATTAATGGGTAATTACTGGATGTAATTAATTAAAGGGGAACTACTTAATGGAAGTAATTAAAGAAAATTACTTAATGGAAGTAATTAAGGATTAATTACTTAGTGTAATTAATCAAAGGATTAATATAATTAATTAAGGAGTTAATTAATTAAGGAAAGTAATTACAGGATGGTTAATTACCGTTTATGATTAATTAAGGTTAATTAAAGGAAAGTGATTAATTAAAGTATAATTAGTTAATGTAATTAATTAAGGATCAATGTAATTAATTATAGTTAGTTAATTAGTGAAAGTAGTTAATTAAGGGTCATTAATTAATGTAATTAATTAATAATTAATTAATGAGAATAATTAAGGGTTAACTAATTATTAAGGGATATTTAATTTGTGTAATTAATTAAAGGCTAATTACCTAATGTAATTAAAGAATAATTAATCAAGGATGATTAATTAAGATGGATAATTAAAGGATGATTAATTAATTGGTTTGAAAATTAATTATTGGTTAAGTAAGCAGGAGTTTTAGTAATGGATGTAATTAATTGTTACCCGGCACCTCGGCCCAGCTACAAGATGACAGTTGAAGATATTATTATTAGCACTAGACAGGATTTTGACCAAGAAGAGCTTGAAGGTATAAGGGTTTGCTACAATCGACATGTTTCGGCATCCCAGGCCCGGTGCGAAAAAGTCACTTACTGTTGGCCGAGGTACCTTGTTCCTAAGCCTGTGAGGGAAGTCCAGCCTATCTTCGTCTATAAATAGAAGGGCAGGGGCATAATGAAAAGGGACCTTTTTTCGGGAACACTGGGGAGACTCTGCCATTTATTATATTCTCCCCTTTTTGATTCAAACTTGTATTCAAGTGATTTCTTTACGGATTGTGTCTGTATTCAAACGATTGAGAAAGCAATAAAGAAAAAACTCAAAGTGGACGTAGGCAGTTGCGCTGAACCACTATAAATATGGTGTTCTCGTTTTTGTTGTTCTTTTGGCAATGAATTACACTATTTTTCTGTTCTAATTTACTCTCTTTATTAATATCTCTACATAACTCTACTCAAGGGTGTTAGTGACCAATTTTAGTGCCAACATTGATTTAATTTATTTTAAATTAATTAGAGATGGTGTGACTAATTAATCTTTTCTTATGGATGGCCGAATGATATTGAATGCCTTGGATTGTTTGATATCTCTGATAAGGGATATGTGCTGGTCTGTGATATGAGATGCTTTGGTTGAATTGTGATGATATGGATTATCTATTCGTGTTAATGTGAATTATCTATCTATGCGAATATAGATAATAAATTGAATTGTTTAAGCTTAAACAACTTGGCCTTTAAGAAACGTTTGGATTTCAATGAGACCGGGATCGGAAATAAAATTTGATCATCCAAAAACTACATCGATCCAAGTTAGACGATAGGTCGTGGAATATCAAAATGAAGATCGAGATGGAGTTTCAGAGTGCAAGGGTTATTATCGTTAACTCTGAGGGTGATTCCTAAGAGAGTGTAACGAGATAATGCCTTCAGTTTCGTTCGAACCCGGAACGAACTTGTATGGATTGAATGCTTTCAGAACATCGTCAATGGAGGACGATGAGCATTCCAAGATGTGTTCTTTAAAGGTAATCGTAGCCTCAAGCCTCATCAATCGGGAATGGCTAAAACGGGGGAAGTGCAGCAAGGCTAAGTGGGTCGCGCCTAAGTAGGATGAGATTTTCCCCTATCGAGAGGTCTCTTTTATTCGGCTTAGTGGGCAGTTGGTTCGTGTCCAACTGCGGGATTTTCTTGTTCAGGACTATCTAGTAAGGGATGGTTCCGGCCTTGTGTTGTAGGTGATCGCGAGGGATCCTCGGTACGACGGTCTAGGCCCCATTTTGAGACGGGTGGTACCCCAGTAGCCCTGTCATTGTATGGAATCCAATCTCCAATAAGTAATCTCGGATTTGATTGTATAACCCACTTTGTGGCTAGTATGCTAGAGTTTAACAATGTAACAATTTCAGCTATGTGAATAGTTATTTGAGAACCCTAGACCCTATTATAATATAACCAGATTTCCTATCAAATGTTTTGGTTATTGTAAGGTATAAACCTTTCTGTGTTTATGTGCAGAAGTCTTACGGGATACCTTTCTTTCCAAATGATTTTCAAAGTTAAGCAACTTTAACCCGTTTACTCACACCAGACCCATGTCTAACCCGGAGTTTATTTTCTATTTTATTAAAATCTTGGGTACTCAAATTTTTATGAGTAGCCAAGGGATTCAGGTTTGCTTTGACGAATTCTGGAGGAGATTTGGAGCAGGAGGCTTTAGAGTGTAAATATATAATGGTTCCGCTGTATTTGTAACTCTGTGATGTTTGGAGTTGTATGATAGACATGTGTTTATAACTGTCTAATTTGTGATGTATAAGCTGTGTATCTCTGATGTATAAGATACTATGTAATATCTTATGTGATGTTATATAATTTATTCATTCCGCTGTAAGATTCTGATATTGTTTAGTTCTTTCTTTTCTATTTTTTCTCTTTTCTACCCCTTTCTTTCTTAATAATGATACGTCTTTCTGTGGAATGAATGATGAGCCATTACAGTTGGTATCAGAGCTCTAAGTTGAGTGAATACCAAGGTTTTGGAGTGATTTCTATCTTGAGAGAGCGTACTTGTATGTATATATATATATATATATATATATATATTCCTACCTAATCTATTGGGTTACTTGTTCGGGTTTTCCAACATGAATTCTAAAGGTGGTAGTGCAGTAGTGTATAGCATGACTGCCACTAATGGAAGGAGTTCGATTGTTGAGGTTGGAGGTGTATCTATCGAGACTGTAGACCCAATACCGTCTCGAGTAAGCTTTGCACCTTGGTGTAAGGATTTCACCAATTCCAAAAGGAAGCCTTTTTGAGATTCAGAGTCCATCATTGAAGTGTGAGATTGGGAGCGCTCGAGTAAGTGGATTATCAAGAGTTTGGATCTGTTGGACGAACAGAAGCAAGTGATGGTATCTTGACAACTTCAGGAAGAGGTAGCTACTTGGTGAGACGTAGTAATCATGGATTGGTTAAGCATAAGTTGTTCTGATGTGTGAAGAGAGAATAGTGTTTTTGGAATTGATTTAGGTAGGATCGCAAAAGTGTCTTGCGATAGTTGAGTGTTCTTTTGAGTAATCTTTTACATGGGATTGAGGTATCTCTAGATGATGTATGAGTTGTCGAAGTTGTCAGAGATTTTCCAAATGTCTTCAGGGAAGTCAGAGGTTTGTCCGCATTGGAATTTGAGTGTTCGTATCAACTTGGTTCCTAGAGCTATACCGGTGGTTCAGCTAAGTAGGGGGATGGCTCCTAGAGAGAGGATTTGGTGTAGCAGCTCAGGATTCCATGGAACTTCTTTGTTTTCTCTTTGGATCTAATGAACTATGTGTGGATCAAGTTTGTGTTAGAGTTCGAGCATTCTCATCTACTCCAAATCAGAGTTGTGTAGCAGAAGCAAGGTAGCGGCTATTCTAGTGTGGTAGCAACCTGAAGTCTGCAGTTCTCTTGAATTTAAAGGGTTTCTACTGGAAGTTCATCTGTGATTGATCTAAGATTCTTCTTACTTGACCCTCTGAGTGTAAAGAAGTTTTTCAAAATCTGAAGGCAAGATTGTCAAGCGCACCTATTTGGCTATATCCAGGTAGGAGAAGTAAGTCGAAGTCTTATAATGCTTGTGGAGTAGAGTTTGTGTTCTGGATATCGTTGAATCTTGGGAGGACCACTTTGTTGAGTAGGATCTAGAGATTCGGTTGTTTTGGTCCTGTTTGTTTCAAGAAGAATCAGCGATGGTTGAGCTGATCAGGAAGGATGAAGGCAGCCCAGGATCATCGAAAAGTTATGTGGATAAGAGATAATGGAATTTGGAATTCGAAGTTGGAGACTTTGTTTTTGTTTGAGGTTTCTCCTCTGACGACCAGGAATTTTGAACAATTTAAACTGGGATATTTAATTGATTTTAATATTTAAACGCTTGTAAATTTTATATTGATAATATTGAAGGTAGTAAAAGTGTTAAACTTGGGTTTAATGGTGTTTCGTTAAGTTTTGAAAATATATCGTTTAAATCGATATTTAAAAATAGCCTTCCGAGGTGCAGCCTTAGAATTTGACGAACCCAGTTCCATTGGATCCATAATATTGTATTATTATTGAATTTCAATTTTTGTAGTGTTCGGAGTTGTTGTGTGAGCATATGATATATAAACGCGCTTAAATCTATATCGAAAATTCAATATAATAACTGGTCCAAAAAGCTATCTTCTCCATACGATCGAGTTAGGGCTCGAAACCTTTTCCTTTACGTTCGAAATAGAGGTATAACATTATAAACGCCTAGCGACATGCCTTGATAGGAGATCAAGATTTTGAGTTACGTTTACCGAGACCATTTAAATTTAATTAAAACCATATATATATTCTGGTCAAATTACTCACATCAGCTGTTTTATTTCACCTCAAGTTATTGTGAAAGAGACATTGCAGCAGGATCGTATGGAATAGAAATGTGTAGATAGCAGAGTATCAATAATAAATAAAAGTGATACCAGAGATTTATACTAGTTCGGACCACTGTCCTACATCCAGTCCCTAAGCTCCTCTTAGGAATTTCACTAACAAAAACAACCCTCACTTTACCCGGAGGAATAGGTTTGCAACTACCCGAACAGCCGAACGGGATTTCTTGCCTCGACGGCTGAAGAGGACTTTCGCAACACAAAAGAGTTTGTTGACTACTTGTGTTCTTAATAACACGGATATGCCAAATCAATGTACACCCTTCCTATAATCTTTCCTTGACGATAATAGTGTAGTTTGTGAAGGAATATGGAAGATTTGAGAAGATTTATTATCTTTGAAATATGAAAATAGAGAGTTTTTGTGAATTGAAATCTATAGATAAGATAGAAAGAATTAGAGTAAGATTCAAATGAAAAACATATTTGATTAAGCCTCTATTTATAGTATACAAATAGTTTCAATTATTCACGAAGAGATTCGATGATTAGATGTGAATCAAGAGTCGTGTCTCTTTGCTGAATAGTTGCATCTATTCGTTTTCAAAAGTCTGAAATAAAATTTTAGAAGTCTGTTTATAGTTACATATATACAGCAAGGAAATAGGCAAATTCGGCCTATATTCAGACGTCAGAATATTTCAAAACAGATGTCTGAATATTTCGCCATGTAATTTTTTTTTCAGCAGACAGACGTTTGAATTAAAAATTTCAAACGTCTGTTTGCTATGCCTTGTGCATGTTTTACAATTGTGCATGTGTGTGTGTCACCAAGGAAGATTTTAACAAATACTAATACACATAGACTCTTTAACTAACCCCTTGAAATTTTCCTGTTGTAGGGTTTCTTCCTACAAAACAAGGTTAATCGATACTAATATATATGTATAGTTGTCATAATGAAAACGCTATAAAGCGAGATTCAATATTCTCCCCCCTTTTGATAATGACAACTATATATGTGTCTCCACTTGTCGATATGCACATATTTTCTCCCCCTTCTTCATTGACAAAAAGGAGATAAATAAGTGAAGATAAATATGCACAATAATATTCATACCATACAATAATATACACAATATTTTCATACATACGAGTTCACTACCAAAGCAGACATATAGTAGAATTTTGTGCCAAATAAAGCAGAGTACCAAAAAATATTACAAACTATTGTAGAGTTTTAGCTGCAAAAAGTATTATAAAGATCATACCAAGATTACCAACTTTCCGTGACCGTCAGGATAGGGTCAATACTTACATCACCTCCTTTATATCCATCATGTCCAGAGCTTGAGTCTGGGGATTCTTCATCGTTAGAACTGGAAGGCCATTGGAATGGAGCCGGATCATAAGCTTGAGAAGATTGAGGACCGATGCATGAAATTTTATCCCAAATTTTGTTAAGAAAGTTCCTTAAAGAATCAAACTTTTTATTGGTCTTTTGCTCAAAACGCTTCAAATCTTTGTGAATTTTTGACTGATTACGAGAGAGTACAGCCAATGCTTGCTTAGGCGGAAGATCGGGAGAAACAATTTGAATATCTTCTTTCTCTTCTTCTTCTTGAAGAAAATGACGACGACGAGAAGATGATTCCGCTATTGGAGTTTCTAGCTGTGATGCGATATGTTCTTGCCAAGCTTGGAAAGACATATGTTCTAATGTTGATGGGTACGGATCAATATCCATAAGCTTCAATGTTTTTGGTCCAATCTCTTTGACACTTAAGGTAGAAGTGTCGGGTATATCAATTTGACACTCAAGAAGAATACGTGTAATGTAAGCACCATAATGAATTGTCTTATACTTCCGCTTATATGTAATACCCGCCCATTCGTCAAGTATGATCTTAGCCCAATTGACTTGCGTATTACAATAAATAGCATATAAAGCTTGAAAATCCCGTTTGTATACTTTTTCATAACTTCCTTTCCTTGGTTGAATTGTTCGGACTAAGATGCGATTTTCTTGTGGACGTAGATGTGTGGACATAAAATTTTTCAAGTTAACTAAATTGTCAGACAAAAATTTATGAGAAACTTCATTACGTTCTTCCATGTTAACTTCTATAGTGTCAATATCTTGACCTTACCACGCGCAACGCAAAATTTGCCCTGGACGTTGAATCGGAAGAAAAATTCGCTTATCGCAAACTATAGACCATACGCAATCAGTTGTATTCCTTGGTCTATGATGTTCCAAGTTCAAATTAGCCAAGAAAAGTTTGATAAGCAAAGGGTAAAATTTGACATTGTTCATACTAAAATCTACTAAAGATTCAAAATTGAAGTGCCTAGCATATTGTTGAAGACAATATTTGTGAAAAGCATCAAATTTTACAAAATCCCCTTCAAAGAATTTCGAATTTTTCATAGCTTTATACCTTTCCTTTGCAATGTCATTCCATAGCCATCTTTGGATTTGATCTTCGGATGGAAGCTCGGATTCATGTTGTCTTGAACGTTTTGGTCTATTTGCCATTGATTTTGGATGGATGGAAGTGTTGATTTTTGAATTTAAAAGAAAAATGGAGGTTAGATTTTTGTGTGGTAAAAAAGGGAAAGTAAAAAATGAGTGGAGAAGATGAATTGTTGGGTAAAGATAGGACGTGGCTTTTATTAAAAACAATAACTCAGCAGAATTCAGACGTTTGAAAATTTCAAAACAGACGTCTGTTTTGGAAAACTTTGAACCCGAGGGAAACTAGTTCATTTTTACCCTTTTTAGACGTCTGTTTTTGGAAACCAGATGTCTGAATTATCTTTAGAATTTTGTTGGCTTCAGCGTTCAGACGTCTGTTTAGTAGAAACAGACGTATATTTCATAAAATTTTACAATGCTTTGCGTTTAGCAAATTTTATAAAAATAAATATATATATTTGTTAATACATATATATAAAAAATAAGCAGCATTACAAATAGTACAATATTAATTCTTTGGTGACGATGTCTTCTTTGGTGACGGTGTCTTCTTTGGGGTTAATTCTCTACATCTCTCATTAGCCATATAGTTCTTGTCCCATGAATTTGGGCTATGTTGAGGTCTTTGTGGCGAGACCCAAGGATTTATTGGATCATTTGGTGTCCGATATGAGGAAGATGGATCAAACGGATTAATTGGTCGATGTAAGGGTTCACTCACATCCTTTTTCTTTGAGCTACAAAATTTCAAACCAATTTGTTCAACAAAGCTTAAGCGTTTAGCCGTTACTTTCTGTTCAAAATATAATTCACGTTGAAGGTCTATTTACTGCTGTTGATAATGATGAATTTCATCGATCTTTTTCTTCGTATCTAGAGAGATAAATAGCGCACGTTTGGCCTTCTTGGAATCAGGTGTATACCCGGTTCAATAATTTTCCCATTTATAAACAGGCTTGTGTTTTGGTGTTGGCGTAAGAAGATGAGGTGATGCAGCTGAGCTATCGATTGAGAAAGTTATGATGATAGGTGAGTTTGATTTGTTGGAGGACATTTTTCTACAGAGTTTGAACTTTTTGTTTTGAAAAAGAATTTGTTGTATTTTGTTTTAGTTTTTAACATGTATGTACAGGCTTAGAGTTATAAGGAAAGTGTGGTGTAGAATCAATAGGAGTTTAGAGCCAGAAATTGAATTACCGGTTAATAATTGATTTTTAAATGAATGGTCTTAGAAGGATGTTTTAGTTTATGTAATATTATGTAGCTAATTCAAGTGTATAGCTCAAATGGTTAAGTTATCAAACTTATAGTGAAGTGACCTAAGTTCAACTCTGACCTTTGTTGTGATGATAATTTTGATTTTGAAATTTGGTAATTTATTTTTATATTATTCATTAAAAATTTAAATATCTTCTACTGACATTAAACCTAATTCTCGACGTAGTTTAACAAATGAATTTTCTAAAAGTGGTTTGGTAAATATATCAGCTATTTGATTTTCGGTTGAAATATGTTCTAGGTTAATAATTTCTTTTTCGATATTGTCTCGTAAGAAATGATGACGAATATCAATATGTTTTGTACGTGAGTGATTTACAGGATTTTTAGACAGATTTATAGCGCTTGTATTGTCGCAGTAAATTATTGATTTTGATAAATTTATCCTAAAATCTCTGAGTGTCTGTTGCATATAAATAACCTATGCACACGCCAAAGCTGCAGATATATATTCTACTTCACACGTTGAGAGTGATACACAATTCTGTTTCTTACTAAACCAAGAAACAAGTGATTTTCCAATGAAATGGAACGTACCACTTGTACTTTTTCTATCTGTCCGAGATCCACCAAAATCAGCATCACTGAAAGATAATAATTCAAATGGACATTCTTTCGGATATAAAAGACCGAAGTCCTTAGTATTATTAAGGTATCGCAGAATCCGTTTCACTGCTCTTAAATGTGATTCTTTAGGATCTACTTGGAATCTAGCGCATAAACATACATTCATTATAATGTCTGGTCTGCTCGCAGTTAACTAAAGTAGCAACCCTATCATACTTCTGTATAATTTCTGGTCAACTTTTTACCATTTTCATCTCGATCAAGATGAGCTGTATTACTCATAGGAGTAGGTTTTCCAGAAGTGTTTTCCATTCCAAATCGTTTAATTAAATTATTAAAATATTTTTCTTGATTTATAAAAATACCACTGGATAATTGTTTAATTTGAAGTCTGAGAAAATATGATAGTTCTCCCATATGTGACATTTCGAATTCTTTAGTCATTATATTTGAAAATTCTTCACATAATTTTTCATTAGTTGAACCAAATATAATGTCATCTACATATATTTGCATAATTAAAATATCTTTATTAGTATTTTTAATAAACAAAGTTTGATCAGCTTTTCCAACTCGAAATCCTGAGTTAATTAAATAATTGTTAAGTCCGTCATACCAAGCACGAGGTGCTTGTTTTAGACCATATAAGGCTTTCTTTAGTTTATATACATAATCTGGATATTTTAATGAATAAATAATGGTGGTTGTTCAACATGTACATTTTCCTTAATAAATCCATTTAAGAAAGCACTTTTAACATCCATTTGATAAAGTTTAAAATTATGAAAACAAGCATAAGCTAGTAGAATACGTGTTGCACCTAATCTTGCAAACAGGAGCAAACGTTTCTTCATAATCGATTCCTTCTTCTTCATTATAGCCTTAAGATACTAATCTTGCTTTATTTCTAGTAATATTTCCTAGTTCATCTGCTTTATTTTTATAGACCCATTTAGTTCCGATAACTGGTTGGTCATCAGGACGAGGAACTAACTCCCAAACATTATTTCGTTCGAACTGATTTAACTCTTCTTGCATGGCAATAATCCAGTATTCATATGTCGAAGCTTCTTTTGGAATTTTTAGGCTCAAAAGTTGAAAGAAAAGCAACATGATCCATTTGGTTTAGTTGACTTCTTGTTTGAACTTGCGAATCAATCTCTCCAATTATATTTTGTGTAGGACGATCTCGTAGAATTCTAGGAGGAGATCTAAATTGATTGTTATTGTTTTCATTAATATTTTCAGTATTTTCAAAACTTATATTTTCAGTGTTAGATATAATTTCTTCATCATCTTTAATGATTGTATTTTTATTAAAGTTTTCATCAAAAGATACATGTAAAGTTTCTTCTATTACATTTGTTCGTTTATTGAAAACACGATATGCCTTACTTCGTTTTGAGTAACCTACGAAAATTCCATGATCTGCTTTTGGATCAAATTTTCCAAGCCGGTCTTTTGTTTTAAGAATAAAACATTTTGACCTAAAGATTTTAGAGTACGAAATATTAGGTTTTCTTCCATTAAAAAGTTCATATGAAGTGTTTTTAGTTAAAGGTCATATGGAAATACGATTTAATACATAACACGCAGTTGCTACAGCTTCTGCCCAAAAATGCTTTGGTAATGTACTTCCATTTAATAACGTTCTTGCGCATTCTTGTAGAGTTCTATTTTTCCTTTCTACAACTCCATTTTGTTGTCGAGTTCTAGGAAATGAAAAACTATAATTTACTCCTTTCATTTTACAAAATAATTCAAATGATTCATTTTCAAATTCGCGTCCATGATCACTCCTTATATTTCTGACTTTTAAATTCTTGATTTTTTGAATTCTTTTTAACAAATTTTTTGAAATAATCAAATGTATCACTTTTGTTTTTCATAAATATCGTCCATGTATATCTTGAGAAGTCATCAACTATTACAAAAACATATTGATTCTGATTAATGGATTGAACCTGTGTTGGTCCGAATAAATCCATATGTAATAATTCTAATGGTTGTAAAGTTGAGATGACTTTCTTAGACTTAAAAGATGATTTAGTTAATTTTCCTAAATAACAATCACCACAAAGATTATTTATTTTAAAATTTATTTTTTGTAAGCGGTTCACTAATTCATTTTTTAAAAGTTTTTGAATAGATTTAAAATTTATATGACAAAACCTTTTGTGCCATAGCCAAGGATCATTATCTTTGACCATTAAACACATATCTATATTATTATTAATTTTCATGTTTAAAACATAAATATTTCTATCTCTTTTTCCTTCAAAGATGAGATTTTTTTTTATCAAAGATACAACATTTATTTTCAGAAAAAGTAATTTTAAAACCTTTGTCACATAGTTGAATTACGCTTGATAAATTATGTTTTAAGTTTTTAACTAAAGAAACATTAGTAATAAGGGGTAGATATGATATACCGTAGTTGCACACATCTCCTTTGCCAATGATAAAACCTTTTGAGTCATCTCCGAAGGTAACAGAGCCACCATCAAAGTATGAAATATTTGTGAGCATTTCTTTGTCTCCGGTCATGTGTTTTGAGCAACTACTATCTAGAATCCATTTTCTTTTCTTGAGTGGGACCCGTAAAAAATATTAATAAATATATAGGTACCCACCTTTTAATAGGGTCCTAAGAGTTAGATCTTAGGAAACCAAACCCAAGTGGGTTTAGTATCCCATTTATAAAGATAATTACTACTTTTGTGAATTGTTTCTATAAAGGATTTTATATATTTGTTCCGAATTAAATTATTGTTTGTTTTCGGAACCCATATTTTGATTTCCTTTTTCTTTTTAGTGAATCTTGGTATGTTATTTTTCAATACTATACTATTTTTTGAATTATCTTCCTTTTTAAAATTAGTATTTTTCTTTGAAGGAATTTTTGATTCCTTTTTAAACCTAATCCATTTTTATTTGAAGAGGATTGAGAATTTTCGATAATTCTAGATAAATTTTCTATTCCCTTATTAAAATTAGAAACATTTTTGGTAATGTTATATAATTTAATTTGAAGACTAGTATTTTCTAATTCAACTTGTTTTATTTTATTATTAAAATTTTGATTATCAGAAATAATTTCATCATTCTTTTCCTTTTGAGTTTCAATTTCTTGGCTCAAAAGTAAAAGTTGACTATCTGAATTTGAGAGAGATTCTTGAACTTTTTCAAGTTCTTCTTTCAATATTTTTTTTCTCGTCTTCTAACATATCTCTTTCAAATTCAGCTTTGTTTTGATTTTCACGTGTCTCTTTAAGTTTCTTTTTGAGAATTTTTGTAGTACTTAAAAATTCATTGTTTACTTCTATTAAATCATTATAAGATAAATCACTAACCTCAGATTCTTGAGCCATGAAGCACACATTTGCTTGTTCATTGTTGCTATCACTATCACTATCTGATGAATCTGAATCTGAATCATCCCATGTGACAGAAAAAGCCTTCTTTTTAATTTTTTCTTTCTTATTCTTATTGTTGAAGCTTTTTTGATTCGCCTTCTTTAGCTCCGGATAGTCTTTTATCATATGACCTTTCTTGTGACAATTAAAACATTCTACGTTTGAAGATGATGGTTTATTTGAGGAATTCGTTTTGAAGCTACTCTTTCTGAATTTTAGAAATTTCTTAAATTTTTTTGCAATAAATGCTAGATCCTCATCTTCTGATTCCGATTCTTGTTTTTCCATACGGAAAGCTACATTCTTTTTTTCTTGTGCCCGGTCCTTTTTGGCTTGAAGATTTACTTCATAGGATATAAGGTTACCTATTAGTTCTTCAGGTTTCATTGTTGATAAATCATTGGCTTCATCAATGGCTAACACCTTCCTCTCCCATTCGTCGCTTAAGGAGTTCAGTACTTTTGAAATAATATCAAAGTCACTATATTTTTCTCCTAACCCTATTAAGGCATGAAGTATGTCCTGAAATATTGAGTACATGTCGTTGATGGTTTCATTTTGTCTCATCCTGAAATTTTGGTACTGGTTTTTGAGCATTGAGATTTTTGTTTGTTTGACATTGTTTGTGCCCTCATGAATTGTTTTGAGTGTTTCCATATCTGATGTGTAGTAGTACAGATACTAACTCGATTGAACTCATTTCTATCCAAAGCACAGAATAACATATTCATAGCTTTTGCATTTGCACTTGCTTCATTTTTCTGAGCTATCGTCCATGCAGAGGAATTAGTTGTAGGTGTTGTGAATTCTTTTTGAGTTGCATTCCAGGCATCAAAACAGGTAGCTTGCATATATATCCTCATTCTTGTTGCCCAATAATTGTAATGTAAACCATTGAATAATAGCGGTCTTTGAGTAGATTGACCTTCGGTAAATGTAGAGACAGTGATTGTGCTGGTACTTGCGTTACTTTCCATATTATCGAAATATCAAATAACGGTGTTACGATTATTGGATATCCTGCTCTGATACCAATTGAAAGAGACGTTGCAGCAGGATCGTATGGAATAGAAATGTGTAGATAGCAGAGTATCAATAATAAATAAAAGTGACACCAGAGATTTATACTGACAACTGTCCTATGTCCAGTCCCTGAGCTCCTCTTAGGAATTTCACTAATAAAAATTACCCTCACTTTACCCAGAGGAACATGTTTACAACTACCCGAACAACCGAACGGGATTTCTTGCCTCGACTGCTGAAGAGGACTTTCACAATACAAAAGAGTTTGTTGACTACTTATGTTCTTAATAGCACGGATATGTCAAATCAATGTACACCCTTCCTATAATCTTTCCTTGATGATAATAGTGTAGTTCATGAAAGAATATGAAAATTTGAGAAGATTTATTATCTTTGAAATATGAAAATAGAGAGTTTTGTGAATATGAATGCTATAGATAAGATAGAAAGAATTAGAGTAAGATTCAAATGAAAAACATATTTGATTAAGCCTCTATTTATAGTATACAAATAGTTGCAATTAGTCATGAAGAGATTCAATGATTAGATGTGAATTAAGAGTCGTGTATCTTTGCCGAATAGTTGCATCTATTTGTTTTCAGAAGTCTGAAATAAAATTTCAGAAGTCTGTTTATAGTTAAATATATATACAGCAAGGAAATAGGCAAATTCGGCCTATATTCAAACGTCTGAATATTTCAGAACAGACGTCCGAAAATTTTGCTGAGTAAATTTTTGTTTTAGCGGACAGTCATCTGAACTAAAAATTTCAGACGTCTGTTAGCGGTGCCTTGTGCTTGTTTTACAATTGTGCATGTGTGTGTCACCAAGGAAGATATTAACAAATACTAATACACATAGACTCTTTAACTAAGCCCTTGAAATTTTCCTGTTGTAGAGTTTCTTCCTGCAAAACAAGGTTAATCGATACTATAATATATATATATATATATATATGTATGTATGTATGTATGTATGTATGTATGTATAGTTGTCATAATCAAAACGCTATAAAGCGAGATTCAACATACTGTACATGAGCTAGTTCTACACGCCATCGTTATTTCTTTCACTTCGTTCAAACCACAATTAATACAGAGGAAAAAAATATCTCCTTCCATTTCTTTTTAAATCATGAAAGTTCCTTCTTATTCCAGTCTTTCAATTGAAATCAATGAATCATACCTTCGTCCCTTCTCTTCCCTCAGAAGCTAAGAAAAAAACAAATATTTAGAGAAGATTATATTTACCGAAATACTCTTCCCCTCTTCATTCAGTAAAACGAATTTTTTTTCCCTCTGTTTGAAAAGTAATGGCTGAAGACGTGAAACAAATCGATGCTTACCTACCAAAATCAAATAAATCGATGCCTCTTCTTAGGTTAATTTGAATCGAAATTTTCGAAAAAAAGGGGAAAGGACGAATGTGCATGGAGGTCTTGGCACGGAGGCAAGCGCGCGTGGGCGTTGGGAGGGCGCGAGTCATCAGAGGTTCACGACTGTTGGAGACAGGAAGAGGGAAGCTCACGCGAGGCTCTGGGTGGTGGCGGTCGCGTGTCTTTTGGTTGCCTTGGGTGGGTAACAGGTTGCGGCGTAGGGAGGGTCGAGCTGGGAAATGGGTGTGGGTCGGTTGCCTGGTGTCGATGTCGATTTCGGTGATTAGGGCTTGGGCATGTTCGTTTTGAGCTTGATGCTTTTGGTTACGTGATCTTTACCTTTTAAAAAAAATGATGAAATGATAATAATGGAATCTATGGATTTAATTGTGAATTTGGGAATTTATTAAACCATTTTAGTCTGAAATCGATAATAGAAACATAAAAGGAAAATTTATTGCAGTAAGATATTTAGTTAATTTTATTTATTATATAGATATACAGGTTACAGGAGAATAAATACAAATATATATATTTATGAATAAGTGTTTAAGTTTCCAGTTACATATATATAAAACAATTATGTTTTACTTAACATATAGATTTGAAAAGAATTTTAATTCATTAGGATTTAATATTTATATATATATATATAAAATATTTTGAAATTATATACGGATCTCTAAATGTTTGAGGAATTTATAGAAGTAGATTTTTGAACTCTTTAATTTATTTTAAATAGTAGTTTCGAAAAGGAAAATTAATAGTTTAATTAAATCATTGGTCAATTAAAATTTTTACTTAGAAATTGATTATTAAATTAATTCAAATATTAATGAAGCATATAATGTTCAATAAAGGTCTGAAATCATGAAGAAACCAAGCTGGATTGGAAATAGATTGCATACAAAATCAAAGGTGAGTTAATCTCACTCTTTTGGATTGCTATTTAAATTTAAATGGTTAAATTTAAATAATTGGTTGAATGATTAAATTTATTTGATGCGCTATATTATATATAGTAGTACATAGTTGGAGTGACTGATTTCCCGCATTATATAGCGGATGAGACCCTATGCGCCATATAATAGCGGATGATATTGTATAAACCCATATACCGCGATATTCCACCTCGAAGTCGAATTGGTATTTTATTGTTCTAACATCCGTGGATGCAGGGAAACAGGTTGGAGGGATCCAACTGGATTCCTCAAAATATTTGGATTTGTTAAAATATTCTATGATATAATTATTTGTTATCCTGTGATGAATTATATTGATAATTGGAAATGTTTGATACTATGGTTGATTTAAAATATTTCAGTGAACTGAGCTATCAAAATCTATAGAAATGAGATTTCTGAAAAGAAAATAAAAGAGTGAATTTTGCGTAAAATAATCGTAGAAATTTGAATAAATTAAAAATGAATTGGAAAAGAATAAAAGTGATTTTTCAATTCTGATAAATAAAATTCCAAGTTCGGGAAATGAGATTTTGAATAAATGGGAATAAGTGATTTTATTTTTAAACTCTAGTGATATTATTTCAAGAAATAAAGAATTTATTTTGAAATTCAATGTTT
The DNA here is from genome assembly GCA_030765085.1 of Allium cepa. Classification (NCBI taxonomy): domain Eukaryota; kingdom Viridiplantae; phylum Streptophyta; class Magnoliopsida; order Asparagales; family Amaryllidaceae; genus Allium; species Allium cepa. The sequence goes on along the minus strand of CM060930.1, from coordinate 50,652,317 downwards.
GAATTTATTTGAAAGGATAAAGAAGAAATTTAGGAAATATGAAATTGGTGTTTTCATTTAAAATATTTTAAATCATAATTAAGGAATAAAATCTAAAGGTAATGGATTTTGAAATAAATTGAGTAAGTAAAGAAATTTGTTTCAAAATGGGGTAAATTGGAAATCAATTTGGAAATTGATCTAAGTGTTTGGAATTGGAATTTTAAAAGGAAGTTGAGTCTATGAAACTTATAAACTTGGTAAAGCAATATATTATTGGATATTTGGAGGAATAAATTCACGGTGGGAATTTATTAATGGAATGAGTAAATTTGTTTAAAAATAAATGGTGATTTATTTTTAAGATGGGAAAGAAAAGAGTATTTCCCTGGATAGCCAAGTACGTTTCAAAGCAAATTTTTAAGTATAAATAAAAAGTTTAAGTTGTTTAAAAGTTTGTTTTAGAAAATTTATTATTTTTTAAATGTTCAAATTTTGAAGTAAGTATTTTTCAAATTTATTATAGTAGTAATTATATAAAGGCGACTTGGTATTTTGTTAAAGAAAGAGAAAAGTTAGTTTTTTATTTTATAAAGCGGCTTTATTTTAAATATTCTTAAAGTACATATTTTTGAATATGTATTAAAATAGTTTTAACTTAGATTTATTAAAAGATATTTTATAATAAAGAGTTTTAAAATTATTTTAAAAATCTAAAGTTTTGTACTTGGTGTTTTCAGTGGAAATAAATATTTGGGAATTCATTCCATGAGAAGAGTGTGGTTTGAAAACTGTTTTCAAAGGGTTGAAAAGTGGAAATATATCTTGTAAAGATATTTCGAGATTAATAAATAATTTGGACAAATTGTTTATGTTTGATGGTTGTTTGTGAATGTTAATTGATAGTTAAATAACCGACTATCAATATTGGCCAATGTGTTGATCGTTTCGAAGAGATCGAGATCGGGATTTATTTCCTGAAAACCACTTCGATCCGGTTTGTACGTTTTCATGAGGAAGACAAGTTTGGATTCGAAGATGGAGCAGTGAAGTGCAAGGGCTAGTCGCTACTAATCCTGAGGATGATTCCAAAATGGATATAGTAGGAGTAGTGCCTTTGGTTCCGTTCGAACCCGGGACAGACTTGTTTGGACGAATGCTTTCGGAACATCGTCAGGTGGACGATGGGCATTCTAAGTGAAACGTTCTAAAAGGTAACGCTTAGCCTCGAGCCTCATCAACCGGGAATGACTGAAAATCAGGGGATTTGCAGCAAGGCTAAGTGGGTAGCACCCATTAGGGTGAGGTCATCCCTGTCTAGATGTCCCTTTTTATTTCGGCTTAGTGGGCGGTTGCTGATCCCAACCGTAGGGTAATCTTACTCGCGATTATCCAGTAAGGGGTGGTCCCGTTCTTGTGTTGCAGGAGATTTAGGGTGGATCCTCGGTACGGTGATCTAGGCCATGTACTGTGACAGTTGGTACCCCAGTGCCTTGTCATTAGTTGGATATCCATTCTCCCTAGGTGCCTTTACGGTTTTGATTGTGCCCAACTATTGCTAATACGTGAGATGCAAGCATTTCAGTTAGATTCTATTTTACTTTCTATAGACACCGTTATAATATTAGACGGATTTAATAAAAAGTGTTTTGGCTATCGTACGGTAAAAATCCGACACGTTTATTTATGGCGTGGTCTTATGAGATGCTTTTGTTTTCATAAGAATTTTGAAACTTTAATAATCAATTTGTGTGTAGTTCTCTCACGCTGGTATTCCAGATAGACTCGGGTGTTGTTTCACTATAATGCTCGGATAAGACCGAGTATTAAAGGATATAGGAAAGGATGCTGTGGAGCTCAGGAGACAAGCTGGATAGCGATACGTACTTCCGTATTTGTGTTAAATATTCTGTTGTATTCAGATTGTGAGGACAGGTTATGATTACTGTCCAGTTGTATGTTATGTATACTCTGATGAGGTAATGTATAAACAGATTTTTTTGTGTAAAGATCATTTATTATCTATTATATTTTATTCCGCTGCGATGGTTAGATTCTGATGTTGTTTTCTATTTTCTTCTTCTACCACTTCTTCTTTAACCCAAATGGTTCGTATTTTCGTTCATCTTGGGTTGATTCATGGAGAGTAGTGTCGACTCAAGGGGTATGGAACTACGGGTCGTTTCACTTGGTATCAGAGCTGAAAGGTTAAGAATGAACCTTGGCTCTAGTGGGGGATACTCATTAGAGATAGAGTCATTAGCACTCCAGAATGATTTTGAGTAGATTAATAGTTATGAGTGCATATTTGTTTGTGGATATAAAAATGGTTTTATATCATGTTGATTGATTTATTGAGTGGCATATGAACCTTCGTCGGCATAGTCTGGACATCTGTATCGAAGGGGTTACTAAACACTTGAATAGAACAATTGTAACATACCAAAATTCATCAATTTAAAATTAGTAAATGTTGAACTTTTATGATAAAATTTGAAAAGTTCAAAGTAAATAAATAAATGATGATTTGAATGAATAAGAATTTCAAATTTCTTTTGAGATACTAAAATTTAAAATCATTTGAATTTAACTTTTATTCATATGTGTGTGTGTGTGTGTGTGTGTGTGTGTGTGTGTGTGTGTGTGTGTGTGTGTGTGTGTGTGTGTGTGCATTGGTAGATTTGAATATTGAATTTAATTTTCAATTTGAATTTAAATTTTAAAATAAATGTTTATAGTAAAATAATTTGCATTTATATATACATATCTATGAGAATTATTTAATATGTATTCAAATTCAAAAACACTCTCTTTTTAATAATATGTATTAACATAAAACTAATGTCTTTAATGAAAAAATGTAAGTATAAATACAAGTTTAATAGTGTAAAATACTTTGTTAATAAAAGAAGAAAAAAAAAATTTACAAGTGTTAAATTAATGATAACTAGAATGACAAATGTAATTCAAGGAAAGAAGAAAAGTAACAAGTGTCCTTTTGTTAATTTCTTTTCTTAAGTAATTTTTTTAAAAGAAAATAAAATTATACAATATCTTGTTCCCCTTACTTTTATTCATTTCAAAGAAGAATTTTTCCACTCTTTTATTTCAGAAAAAAATCATCATCAAAAGAAAAAAAAACTTACTTTGTCTCAACAATTAAAATCAAGAAGCATATCCAAAAAAAAAGAGTTTCACTTGATCAATCAGTAAGAAATTTGAAAAATTTTGTTATTTTTCTTATAATTGAAATAAATGAATACATCAAAGACTTAATACAACAACATCTAATTTTTTCTGCAGGAAGAATCAGGGATTAAAAGCATTAATCCATTTTGATTTCTAGTGCAGAAATATAGTGGAGTTCTCTGTTATTAAAGATTGACTGCAAGTAAGTTAAAAATCTTGGTCACTAATTAATTAAATGCATGAATATAACAAGAGTAATTAGTGATCTAAAACCATCAATTTGCAGATCTCAGTTTAAAAAAAAGAGATTTAAAGTAAGAGAAGAAGAATAGGTGCAGGCCAGAATTTCATTTCTGTTTCAACTAAGATTTAAAAAGTAAGTAAATTTAATTCGTTTTATTTTGTTGTTAAGAAAAATTAAATGAGTAAATACATCAAAGTTTAAACTAGTTTATACAAAATTTACGGTAGATAACAACTCAAAGGAGATCAAGCTAGAAAAAAAACTGCAGTTCAAAGAATTACAGAACTTCCCTCTGTCCACTTCTGTTTTCAGCCCCAAATTGGTGAGTAAATTCTTCAAGAAATTTGATTTTTATCAAGTTGATTTAATACTTGATATATGCAAGTTGAAGAATGGTTTGCATGCAACAAAATTTGAATGAATTAAGTTTTTTTTTCCTGTGCATGTTGATGTACAGGATTGTAAATCCTATTCAAGCAACAGTTTTTGGAAAAAAATATTTAAAACCCAAAATTTATCAATTCTGGTTTGATTAGATTGAAGTATCAAAAACAAAAAGTGTTTAAATTCATTTAAGATTAAGGGTTTAAACATTTAAAAGGCCAATACCCAGGATTTAGAACCTGGAACAAGAAAGCACAGTTGAAATTCAAGTCATGATCAATTTCAAATATACGATCTGAATGCTTATAAAAAATTATGATTTCTGAAAATAAAATCAAAATTTTTAGGTTCGCTGTGGTCTCGTCAAGCCAACGGAGTTGATCGCTCCGGTGGGGATGGCAGCGTTAGTTCGAGATGAAGCTTCGGTTAAATTATGGTATCCTCCAATGGCCAGAGATGGGAGAGCGTGAGAGTTTTCTGGTAATCAGTTTGATGAAGTTTTGGGTTTGGGAATAAAATTTCGAAATCGTGTTTCGTTCAAACTTTTGAGTGTTTGAGAGGCTCGAGCCCATCGTCGTTGATATGTGGACAACCAGAAATTCAATCGGAGGTGGCCGGCGTGGTTGTGCAGGTGACATGGGTTTGGTTGTGTCAGGGAAAGCAAATTTAGGGAAGAAAGGGAGGACCCGAAGCAGCTATCGGGTAATAGGGTTTTGAAATCGAGCATGAACTCGAAGTAGTTTATGGGTCGTTCGAATGGTACTTAGAAAAACCTTTGAAAAGAAAAAAAATGTGTCACTCGGGTCAAACTTTATGGAAACTCGAAGCAAGCAGAACAAATTCTCGGGGGAAACTCGAAGGGGTTTCGGGGAAGATCAGCATACAGGGAGTTTTGCCCAAATAAAAACAAGAAATTTCAAAACTTTTAAAATTTTAAAATTCATGTTTTAAAAGATGGTTTTGATTTAGATTTAAAACAACTTAATGTTAAGTAAGACATTTTTTTTAAGTAATTTAATTTAATTTAATTCTTGTCATATTGCTTATATAAAAATCAGTTATAAAATGTAATTAAAAATGATGTTAAAGATTTAATAATTTACTTATGTAATAAATGATTTACTTAAAATAAACTATTTAAATGAATTACCTAATATTTAATGATTATTTTGGATTAACTTATTAAGATAATTAATCAGGGAAATAATAAATTAATAAGAGTAATAAAGACTTAAGTAATAAATAATTAAGAATGAATTAATTAGGGTAATTAATTAGGGTAATTAATTAAGGGATGATTTAATTATGAAAGATAATTAAAGATTTAATTAATTTTAATTAAGGATAACTAATCATTGATTAAAGATGATGAATGAAATTAATTATGTAATGAATTAGTTTAAATTCACACAATTTGTTCATCGTAGTTGTATATGATTGATAACTATTGTATGATGGGTATTGATTAATATCTTTGATTATGATTGTGATGCTATGTGATATGGATTGTTTGTTCTAAGCTGTGATCCTGTATTTTCTATATCAATATGAAACCCTTTTTGCCCGTAAAATGGCATTTGAGATTCGATGCGACACGGAGTCGGATTCCAGTTGGTTATCCGAAACCCACATCGAACCTGTGAATCTTTGTAAATGACATATCCACATATTTTAAAATCAACGTTCACTATTCGGATTAGCCATGAGAGGACCTTTGTGTCATATAACCCATTCCGAATAGTGATACGACGAATGGAGAGAAATTGAAGACCGGCGGTGAAGACCGGGTGTCTTCGAAAACGAAAGGATAACCTATCGATTGTGTCTGCACCGAGTTGCTTTGGTATAGGGATTCCCTAAGCGATGGGAAGTCCGATCGGGATTGTGGACGCCCGGATTTGCAAGGACTTCTTCATTTATTGGACGCAGTGCCTTCCATTCTGTTCGAACCCGAAACAGACTTGTATGGTCGTGTGACTGACACTACACTTTGAGATATAAAGTCGATTTCTTTCAAATACATATCTGTTGGTGGCGGAGAATTTATTCTCTTAGCTTAACACCCTTCTCTGAGATGTACGAGCTCAGAGGTTATGTAGTTAAAGGTTATCGGCGATATACTCCCAATTTGGTAGTGTGGCACGCTAAGTGCTGCTGTGTGATGATGATCAATTGCTGATCATCTGTTGATCAAAGCATGGCTTTTGTGAAAAGCGTAGCTTTGTGGACGAGACTTCGTCGAACCTCACAACCCGGTAATGGTCGAAACAGGAAAGATGCAGCAAGGTTATTAGGGGTAGCGCCCCTTAGGGTATTGCATTTCCTTCTGGATAGAAGTGTTATCATGGTATGGAGCCCAGATACTTTACTTATGTGGATATTGCAAATATATATTCCTTTGTGATTGATGTTGGGGCCTCGGATAAAGGTTGGCTACAACCGGGGGATGGCATACTCATGTCAGTAGTTACCTAGTTATAGAGGTAACCAGGCCATGTGTTGGCAGAGATCCGGAGAGGTTCTCGGGACGTCCATCCAGAGGCGTACCCACGTGGCCCAGGAAGTTCCTTAGCCTGACCATTTATGGAAATCAAATTACCAATATGAACCCAGTACGGTTTTAGTTGTATTACCTTCCATTTACTTATGGTGGTCACCACTGTTTAGATGGTAGTTATAGTAGGCATAGTACGAAATGTCTATGCTGGCTAAGATTAATATTATACTTTCGAAAATGTTTTCACACTATGCACTAATAATAGTATTTAAAAGTGTTTTTCCCGTATCAAGCATTTTTGACTGTAATAAGGAAAATCTCCTCCAAGTCTACGTTTGCATTGTGTGTGTGGCGGGAGGCCTTATGGCAGTTTCATTTTCAAAAAGCATTGCGAATTTCTTTCAAATTCTTTTGATTTAAAATAAACTGCTTTTATTTCAGACAACTATTTTGGTTTACTCATCCCAGTCCCATGACTGACCCGGAGTTTATTGTTTCTTTCCTGAACTCTGGGTGCCCATAATTTCCACACAGGCCGCCTAGTAACAGGTCTTCCGTGTTTTGGTGCTAGCTGGATTTTGGAGTCGTATGGTTTTGAAGACCTTTTTGTCTTGGAGATATTCTGAATCTTTTGGATCTCGAGGTTCTTGGTTTGGAAGTTCATTATTGCTTTATCTCTTTGAAAACTTTCTTGAAATGCAATCACATGTTGTTCTTTTGTGATGGTCTATTTTGGAGTTGTGTCGTATATGTATATAAATACTCTGATGTTGGTATTGTGGTTGTAATGGTATTGTGATGTTCTGTATGGGATATTGATGTTAGCAGTTTTATTTTCCGCTGTTTATATTCATCTAATTGTTGTTATAAGCTCCATCCGAACTGAAATTCGACGTTTGAATCTCCGCCCGTCGAATACAAGTGAGGTATTTGATGTCGATTTTTGAACGATGAACTTCGGGTCCTGACAAGTGCTATCGGAGCTAAAGGTTGAGTAAGAACTTTAGCTACGGAGTATAACACATTAGATGGCTCATTAGAGATACGGTGAAGTATACCCTAGAATGAGTATAAACCGAGACTATAACCTCAAATTTCTTAGTCTATTTTCTTTAAGTACTGATATTCCTTAAGATATCTCGTCCGAATCTCTAAATCAAGTTTCTTACTAGTTACAGATGGTAAGAATGAGTGGGCGCAGAGGAAGGGCTAGGAGTTAGGGAAATGCTACAACAACAAGTCAAGTTTCTCCTTCAGCGGAAGCAGTTATGCCTACTCAACCTCAGCCAAATCTGGCTGATTTGCATAAGAGTTTCACAAGGCTGGGTGGTAGGCCTTTCACTGGCAAAGAGTCAATTATTGAGGCCCAGGCTTGGATAAGATCGTGTGAAAAGATCTTTAAGGGGCTTAAGCTGTAGGATGATCAAATGCGTCAAATTGCTTCTTGGCAGCTGTAAGATGAAGCTTCAGCCTGGTGGGAAACGGTCACAATAGATGAACCTGAAGAAGAGTTTTCTTGGAGTTGATTCAAAGAGGTGTTTGAAAAGTGCTATTTTCCGTCGGCAAGAATTTCACGAATGTATCAAGAATTTCTGGACTTAAAGCAAGGAGCCGTGTCTTTTGAGGAATACTTAAACAAGTTTAATGAACTATCCCGTTTCGGTCCGGAGTTGGTGAATACGCCATTAAAGAAAAATGAAAAATTCATTCGTGAGATGAATAAGAAGTATCACAAAAGATGACCACACACATCAAAGAATCTTTCTCTGACCTTATTGATATGGGATATCGGTATGCCACCTTGGATATGCAGGAAATTCCAAGGGAAAGCGGGAATTCAAGTAATCAGAATTGGAAGAAAAGAAAGTTTGGGGGCAAGAAGCCACATCAAGGTAAGGATAAGAGGAACAATCGAGGAAATTCGGCTAGAGATGTAACTTGTTACTACTGCCAAGAGAAGGGGCATTATTCAAACAACAACAAGAACCCGAAGAAGCAAGTCAAGAAGGAACAACCTATGAAGAATAATCAAGGAGCTCGAGAATGCTATAATTGTCACAAGCCTGGACATGTTGTTAGGAATTGCCCGTGATGAAGCAAGCAGAGGTGGAAAATGTATATGCGATAAAGGAAGACCCTTCAACTTCGAAAGCAGATAAGGGAAAATGTGTTTTGGAAGGTAACCTTACTATTTGTGATAAAGTTGTTAGAGTTTTATTTGACACGGGAGCTTCACATAGCTTTATCTCCCAACAAACCGTAAATGAATTAGAACTTAAAACTGAATTTGTTGACGACCCTGTTTGCATGAAAAATCCGGTTGGAGGTCCCGCAAATCTTTGTTTGTATTGTAAGAAAGTCCCTATTTCATATGCTTGCAATCAATTTCCTATCAATCTTTATATCCTCGAATTTAATGAATTTGAAATCTTACTTGGAATTAACTGGTTATCGAGATACGAAGCAAAATTAGATTGTAATAATCGGACAATTTTAGTCAAAACAAACCTTGGAAATTTTGTTGAAATCTCTTGTGAGGATCCGAGTCCAAATAGAGATAAATTAATGTATACTTTGGGATATCTTGAACCCAGTTTGGAGTCTATACCTGTTGTTCGGGAGTTTTCCGACGTATTTGAAGAAGTGGAATCCTTACCGCCACATAGAGAAATTGAATTCCGAATTGATTTAGTACACAATGCCCGTCCTGTCGTCCACGCTAGTCGCAGGATGGCACCTAGGGAAAGAACTGAATTAGTCAATCAAACTCGAGATTTGCGCGAAAAAGGATTGATTCGCCCTAGTGTTTCCGAATGGGGTTCAGCTGTCGTATTCGTGGCTAAATCGGACAGATCTTTGAGATTGTGTGTAGATTACCGCGATCTCAATAAACAAACTCTCAAAAACAAATTCCATTTACCTAGAATCGACGATCTATTCGATCAACTTCATGGCGCTCGATTCTTTTCTAAAATGGATTTAGCTCAAGGATTCCATCAACTGCGAATAGCCGAGGATTGTGTTCATTTAACTGCCTTTAGGGATCCTAACATGTTCTACGAATGGTTAGTCATGCCTTTCGGACTAAACAATGCTCCCGCGTACCTCGTAGTTTTAATGACCCGTGTGTTTCGAGAAGCACTGAACAAATTTGTCCTTGTATTTATTGATGATATCTTGTTTTCCAAAACTGAAGAGGAGCACGCTGAACATCTCAGAATTGTTTTGGAAATATTGAGGAGGAATGTCCTATTCGCTAAATTCTCTAAATGTCACTTTTGGGTCAAAGAAGTCAGATTTCTCGGTCATATTGTTAATGAGGAAGGGATTTCTGTTGATCCAAGTAAGATTTCTGCAATTCTGGACTGGAAGCGACCCACTACTCCTAGAGAAGTTTGAAGTTTTCTGGGTTTAGCGGGATATTACAGAAAGTTTGTCAAGGATTTCTCTAAGTTGGCCAGTGCACTGACTAAGCTAACAATGAAGAATGCTAAATTCGATTGGACTCCAAAGTGTGATGAAGATTTCCAGGAATTAAAAAGGAGATTAACTACCGCTCCCGTTCTCGCTATCATTAACGGGAACCAAGGGTTATCCGTCTATAATGATGCTTGTGGAGATGGTTTGGGTGTGGTATTAATGCAAAATCGAAAAGTAATTGCCTACGCAAGTAGACAATTACGGCCGCATGAGAAAAGTTACCCAACACACGATTTGGAGCTTTTAGCTGTTATTTTCGCTCTGAAAATCTGGCAACACTATCTTCTTGGTAATAACTTTTTCAGCTTTCTTAATGATATAAGAAATTTAACTTAACTAAATAAATATACCCAATGAACTCTCTCTGTCTTAGGTGAAAAAATTTAATTATTCACCGATCACAAATCTTTAAAATATCTCTTCACCCAGAAAGATTTAAATCTACGGCAACAACGATGGTTAGAATTTCTAGCGTCATATGACCTAGATATTCTGTATACACCTGGTAAAGCCAATGTGGTTGCTGATGCTTTGAGTAGAAAGCACGCTATTCTAGCTCATCTTGTTATCGCTCCTACTCTTCTCAAAAAGATTTCGAGACAGCAGAAAGAAGATGAGTTTCTTCGGGAAATTTATAAAAGAATATGCCAAGGTGAAGATACTAGTTTCGAGATGGATAGTAGAGAAGTTATAAGATTGAAAGGAAGAATTTGTGTCCCTGATATCCCAGAATAGAAACGTGAAGTTTTAGATGAATGCCATAAATCAAAACTCAATATCCATCCAGGAGTGAATAAAATGTACAGAGATATTAAAGGAACCTTCTGCTGGAAGACAATGAAAAGAGTATATCTATATATGTAAGTCGCTGTGCTACCTGTCAGCAAATTAAAAGCGACCAGAAAAAGATGGCGGGTTTACTCCAGCCTTTGGAGGTGCCAAAATGGAAATGGGATCAGTCACCAATGGATTTTATCGACGGATTGCCACGAACCAAGAAGGGAAATGAAGCAATTTGGGTTATAGTGGACCGTCTAACCAAAACTGCCCACTTCATTCCAGTGAAATCCACTCGGACAGCAGCAAGTTTAGCTGAGCTGTATATCAAAGAGATTGTCCGTCTCCATGGTATACCGAGTAGTATAGTGAGTGATCGTGACCCGATCTTCACTAGTAGATTTTGGGAAGCGTTTCAAGACACGTTGGGAACAAAGCTAAATTTCAGTACTGCTTATCGTCCACAATCTGATGGGCAGACTGAAAGGATAAATCGAATATTAGAAGATCTTTTACGAGCTTTTATTCTCGATTTTGGTGGTTCTTGGGAAGACTATTTACATTTGGTCGAATTTTCATATAATAACAGATATCAAGCCAGTATCGAAATGGCTCCTTTGAGGCTCTATATGGTCGACCGTGTCGATCACTGGCATGCTGGATTGAATCCGGTGATAGACTAGTCCTTGGACCACACATGATTAAGGAGGCCACTGAAAAGGTCGATTTTATCCGAAAGAAGTTAATAACTGCTCAGAGTCGCCAGAAGAGTTATTACGACCGCAGAAGAAGAGCTTTGGAATTTCAAGTTGGAGATTCCGTTTTCTTGAAAGTATCTCCAATGCGGGGTGTGTTAAGATTTTGGAAAACTGGTAAGTTGGCACCGCGATACGTTGGTCATTTTCCTATTTTGGAAAGGCTTGGTCCTCTAGCGTATGGAGTACAGCTACCTAACTAGTTATCTGGCATACACGATGTATTTCATGTTTCACATCTGCGAAAGTACGTGCCCAATCCAGACAGTATTATCGAAGAAGCAGCACATCAGGATCTAGAGAACACACCAAATTTATCAGTTAAAAGAGAACCAATTAAGTTTGTGGATCGGGACGAAAAGCAATTACGGAACAAAATTGTGAAACTGGTTAAAGTGCAATGGAGCGAAGATCCAAAGGACTGTACTTGGGAGATAGAAGACAGTATGCAAAAGTCTTATCCCAAATGCAGGGTGGATATCTAGGCATAAATTGGTAAGCCATTTCTCTATTCTTTTCTGAATTCGTATATTCTTTGTTTGCTTTCCTTTCTCTTTCAAATTTCGAGGACGAAATTTTCTTAAGGAGGGGAAATCTGTAACATACTAAAATTCATCAATTTAAAATTAGTAAATGTTGAACTTTTATGATAAAAATTGAAAAGTTCAAAATAAATAAATAAACGATGATTTGAATGAATAAGAATTTCAAATTTCATTTAGGATACTAAAAGTTTTAAAATCATTTGAATTTAACTTTTATTCATATATATATATATATATATATATATATATATATATATATATATATATGTACGTGTGCATACATTGGTAGATTTGAATATTGAATTTAATTTTCAATTTGAATTTAAATTTTAAAATAAATGTTTTTAGTAAAATAATTTGCATTTATATATACATATCTTTGAGAATTATGTAATATGTATTCAAATTCAAAACACTCTCTTTTTAATAATATGTATTAACATAAAACTAATGTCTTTAATGAAAAAATGTAAGTATAAATACAAGTTTAATAGTGTAAAATACTTTGTTAATAAAAAAAGAAAAAAAATTACAAGTGTTAAATTAATGATAACTAGAATGACAAATGTAATTCAAGGAAAGAAGAAAAGTGACAAGTGTCCTTTTATTAATTTCTTTTCTTAAGTAATTTTTTTTAAAAGAAAATAAACTTATACAATATCTTCTTCCCCTTACTTTTATTCAAAGAAGAATTTATGCAATCTTTTATTTCAGAAAAAAATCATCATCAAAAGAAAAACAAACTTACTTTGTCTCAACAATTAAAATCAAGAGGCATATCCAGAAAAAAAAAAGAGTTTCTCTTGATAATTCAGTAAGAAATTTGAAAATTTTTGTTATTTTTCTTATGATTGAATTAAATGAATACATCAAAGACTTAATACAACAACATCTAATTTTTTCCGCAGGAAGAATCAGGGATTATAAGCATTAATCCGTTTTGATTTCTAGTGCAGAAATAGAGGGGAGTTCTCTGTTATTAAAGATTGACTGCAAGTAAGTTAAAAATCTTGGTCACTTATTAATTAAATGCATGAATATAGCAAGAGTAATTAGTGATCTGAAACCATCAATTTGCAGATCTCAGTTAAAAAAAGTAGATTTAAAGTAAGAGAAGAAGAATAGGTGCATGCCAGAATTTCATTTCTGTTTCAACTAAGATTTAAAAAGTAAGTAAATTTAATTCTTTTTATTTTGTTGTTAAGAAAAATTAAATGAGTAGATACATCAAAGTTTAAACTAGTTTATACAAAATTTACTGCAGATAACAACTCAAAGGAAATCAAGCTGGAAAAGAAAAATGAAGTCCAAAGAATTACAGAACTTCCGTCAGTCCACTTCTGTTTTCAGTCCCAAATTGGAGAGTAAATTCTTCAAGGAATTTGATTTTTATTTGGTTGATTTAATACTTGATATATGCAAGTTGAAGAATGGTTTGCATGCAACAAAATTTGAATGAATTATGTTTTTTTCCTTTGCATTTTGATGTACAGGATTGTAAATCCTGTTCTAGCGACAATTTTTGGATAAAATTTGTTTAAAACCCAAAATTTATCAATTCTGTTTTGATTAGATTGAAGTATCAAAAAAAAGTGTTTAAATTCATTTAAGATTGAGGGTTTAAACATTTAAATAGCCAATACCCAGGATTTAGAACGTGGAACAAGAAAGCATAGTTGTAATTCAAGTCATGTTCAATTTCAAAGCTAGTAGATTTTGATTTCAAATATACTATCTGAATGCTTATAAAAAATTATGATTTTTGAAAACAAAATCAAAATTTTTAGGTTAGTGATTACTGGGATAAGACAATGTAACTGAAATTGGGGTTTTTACGAAATTCCGACCATCGGCGTGATGATGATGGTCGAGGCTGTGGGGTGGAGATGGCTGAGGCATTGGAGGTTCTAGGAAAAATACCTGAAGAATTTCTACTTGATCATGGTTACCGTGCGACGTTCATGTAGGGTTTTAACCCTAAACTGGATTGCTGTAATATATGGGTTCGCTATGGTCTCATCAAGCCATCGGAGTTGATCGCTTCGGTGGGGATGGTAGCGTTAGTTCGAGATGAAGCTTCCGTTAAATTATGGTATCCTCCAACGGCCAGATATGGGAGAGCTTGAGAGTTTTCTGGTAATCAGTTTGATGAAGTTTTGGGTTTGGGAACAAAATTTCAAAATCATGTTTCGTTCAAACTTTTGAGTGTTTGAGAGGCTCGAGCACATCGTCGTTGATATGTGGACGACCAGAAATTCAATCGGAGGTGGACGGCGTGGTTGTGCATGTGCAGATGGGTTTGGTTGTGTCAGGGAAAGCAAATTTGGGGAAGAAAGGGAGGACCCGAAGCAGCTATCGGGTAATAGGGTTTTGAACTTGAGCGTGAACTCGAAGTAGTGTATGGGTCGTTCGAATGGTACTTAGAAAAATTTTTGAAAAGAAAAAATGTGTCACTCGGGTCAAACTTTATGGAAACTCGAAGCAAGCAGAACAAATTCTCGGGGGAAACTCGAAGGGGTTTCGAGGAAGATCAGCATACAGGGAGTTTTGCCCAAATAAAAACAATAAATTTCAAAACTTTTAAAATTTTAAAATTCAGGTTTTAAAAGATGGTTTTGATTTAGATTTAAAACAAATTCATTGTCCTTTAAATTTCCAATTTCAAACACTTAAATCAATTACCAAATTGATTTCCCAATTTACCCCATTTGAAATAAATTTCTATATTTACTCAATTTATTTCAAAACCCATTGGCTTAAGATTTTATTCCTTAATTATGATTTAAAATCTTTTAACTGAAAATACCAATTTCATACTTTCCAAATTCCTTCTTTACCCTTTTAAATAAATTCAAACCTTAAATTTTTAAAGTAAATTCTTTATTCCTTTAAATAATATCACTTAAGTTTTACAATTCATTATTTCTCTGTTTATTTAAAATCCCCTTTTTCCATATTCAAAATTATTTATTAGAATTTTAAAATCACTCTTATTCCTTTTCTGTTCATCCTTAAATCTGTTCAAATTCTCTATGATTATTTTTCTTAAAAATTCACTCTTTTATTTTCTTTCAAAAATCCAATTCTATATATTTTGATAACTCAGTGTACCGAAATATATTCAAGCAAACTATGGCATTCAATATTCCAATTATCAATATAATTCATCACAGAATATCAAATATTCATAACACAGAATATTAAACAATCTAAATAATTTTGAGGAATCCAGTTGGATCCCTCCAACCTGTTTCCCTACATCCACAGATGTTAGCACAATACAATAATACCAATTCCACTTCGAGGGGGAATATCGCGGTATATGGGATTTATGTAATATCATCTGCTATTACGTGGCGCCTAGGGTCTCATCCGCTATATAATACGGGAAATCAATCATTCCAAGATATATTATATACTATAATATAGCACATCAAATCAATTTAACCATTCAACCAATTATTTAAATTTAACTATCTAAATTTAAATATCCCAGATGAGAGAGATTAACTCACCTTTGCTTTTTTTTGCAGTCCGATACATCTCGGCTTGGT
This sequence comes from Allium cepa, assembly GCA_030765085.1. Lineage (NCBI taxonomy): Eukaryota > Viridiplantae > Streptophyta > Magnoliopsida > Asparagales > Amaryllidaceae > Allium > Allium cepa. The sequence goes on along the minus strand of CM060930.1, from coordinate 50,636,913 downwards.
TTCTTCATGATTATAGACCTTGATTTTTGATTTGCAAACCAATCTTATTGTAGGTTTCACCACTACAATCCACACTCGCCTTGTTTCTTCATGATTTTTCGACCTTACTAACAAGATAGCCTTCCTTCCTAAATGAAACTCTTGCCTCTTTGCAGCATAGCACGACTATCCCCCTTCATCAACAATCTGAACAACACTTAACAACTTCCAGTTCCTCCTCAACATCGCTACTTCTTCCACAAACATGCACAAACAGGCTCACCTAAAAAAATAAAAAGACCAAATCACACGTTCTTGGCCAAAGCTCCTAAGCAACTGACCTCGGCCTTGTGTTGGCAGAGATCCGGTTAGGTTCTCGGGACGTCCATCCAGAGGCGTACCCATGTGGCCCAAGAAGTTTCTTAGCCTGACCATTTGTTGGAAATCCAATTACCGATACGAACCCAGTACGGTTTCAGTTGTATTACCTGCCATTTATTTATGGTGGTCACCACTGTTTAGATGGTAGCTATAGCAGGCATAGTACGAAATGTCTATGCTGGCTAAGATTAATATTACAATTTCGAAAATGTTTTCAAACTATCACTAATAATAGTATTTAAAAGTGTTTTTCCCGTATCAAGCATTTTTGACCGTTATAAGGAGAAATCTCCTCCAAGTCTGCGTTTGCATTGTGTGTGTAGCGGGAGGCCTTATGGCAGTTTCATTTTCAAAAAGCATTGCGAATTTATTTATAAGGAGAAATCTCCTCCAAGTCTATTTTCTTAAACTACTGATATTCCTTAAGATATCTCGTCCGAATCTCTAATTCAAGTTTCTTACTAATTACAGATAGTAAGAATGAGTGGGCGCAGAGGAAGGGCTAGGAGTCAGGGAAATGCTACAACAGCTGGTCAAGTTTCTCCTTCAGCGGAAGCAATTATGCGTACTCAACCTCAACCATATCTGGCTGATTTGCATAAGAGTTTCACAAGGCTGGGTGGTAGGCCTTTCACTGGCAAAGAATCAATTATTGAGGTCCAAGCTTGGATAAGATCATGTGAAAAGATCTTTAAGGGGCTTAAGCTGTAGGATGATCAAATGCGTCTAATTGCTTCTTGGCAGTTGCAAGATGAAGCTTCAGCCTGGTGGGAAACGGTCACAATAGGTGAACCTGAAGAAGAGTTTTCTTGGAGTCGATTCAAAGAGGTGTTTGAAAAGCGTTATTTGCCGTCGGCAGGAATTTCACGAATGTATCAAGAATTTCTGGACTTAAAGCAAGGAGCCTTGTCTTTTGAGGAATAATTAAAGAAGTTTAATGAACTATCCCGTGTCGGTCCGGTGTTGGTGAATACGCCGTTAAAGAAAAATGAAAAATTCATTCGTGGGATGAATAAGAAGTATAAAAAAAGGATGACCGCACACATCAAATAATCTTTCTCTGATCTTGTCGATATGGGATATCGGTATGCCACCTTGGATATGCAGGAAATTCCACTTTGAGATGTAAAACCAGTTTCTTTCAAAGACATTTCTGTTTGGTGGCAGAGATTTATTCTCTTAGCTTAACACCCTTCTCTGAGACGTACGAGCTCAGAGGTTATTTAGTTGAAGCTTACCAGTGATACATTCCCAATTTGGTAATGTGGCATACGAAGTGCAGCTGATCATTTGTTGATCAAAGCATGGCTTTTGTGAAAAGTGTAGCTTTGTGGACGAGACTTCGTCGAACTTCACAACCCGGAATGGTCGAAACAGGAAGAATGCGGTAAGGTTATTTGGAGGTAGCGCCTCCTTAGGGTATGTTCATTTCCTTCTGGATAGAGGTGATATCATAGTACGGAGCCCAGATATTTAACCTATGTGGTTACTGCAAATACATTACTTTGTGGTTGTTGGTATCGAGCGCTCAGTTAAAGGTTGGTTACGACCGGGGGATGGCATACTCGTGTCAGTAGTTACCTAGCTACAGAGGTAACCCGACCTTGTGTTAGCAGAGATCCAGTTAGGTTCTCGGAACGTCCCTCCAGAGGCATACCCATGTCGCAACAGGAAGTTCCTTAGCCTGACCATTTGTTGGAAATCCCAATCACCAATACGCGCTTTGTGCGGTTCTAGTTGTAGAACTTGCCATCTAATATGGTAGCTATAGTAGGCATACTATAATGGTATGTATGCTGGCTAAGATTAATATTATACTTTCGAAATGATTTTCCACACTGTACACTTATAATAATAATATCAAATGGTTTCCGCGTATCAAGCATATTTGACTATCATAAGGAAAAATCTTCCCCAAGTCTGCGTTAGCATTGTGTGTGTGGCCGGAGGCCTTATGGTAGTTTCATTTTCCAAAAGCATTGTGGATTTCAAATTTTTAATTCTTTTGTTTGTTTAAAAGATGAATTGTTTTTGTTTGCTCATATCAGTCCCATGACTGACCCGGAGTTTATTGTTCCTTCCTAAACTCTGGGTGCCCACAATTTTCCACACGGGCAGTCTAGAGTTGGGTTTTTCAGATATAGGTATCGATTCAGTAGCTTCTAGCTTTCTCTTTGGTACTCTTTGGAGAGTTTGGATATTGAAGTCTTTGGTGGTCGAGACTTGCTTACTTGGGTGAAGCGAGATGGTGGTTCGAGCTTGAGGTTTGGAGTCTTAGCTTTGGAGCATTGGATTGGAGTTATCTCTTGGGTATTCGTTTTCTGCTGCTATATCATATTGTGTTTTCCGCTGTAGCATTTGTTATCTTGTCTCTGATATTCTTTGTATCATATATATCATAGTTGTATCATTCTGGATATTGTATCATTGGTTGTATATGATATTCATTTCTTTTTCTTCCGCTGTGTTGTTTTACTTAATTGTGTTATAAGCTCCAGCGACTCGGATTTGAACAATTGAATCTGCGGCATTCAAGTACAAGTGGAGTACGGATGTCGATTTTCGAACGCGAAAAATCTGTGCCGTTACATTTGGTATCAGAGCTAAGGTTAAACTTCAGCTCAGGAGTATAACACATTAAGTAGCTCATTAGAGATAGGGTGAAGTATACCCTAGAATGAGTATATCTCTAAGATATCTGTTCGAATGCCTTAGTAAATTCGCTTACTACCCACTGATAGTGAGTATGAGTGCGAGAAGAGAACGAGATAGGGGACAGGGTTGTACGACTACAAATGGTCGATACCCTGCAATAGCGGAAACAACTTTCTCTATCAATCTCCTTTGGTTCGTCTTTCAATTCTTGGATGATTCCTGGCAACTCTAGGAAGAAGATTTGATATATTTGCATGGGACACAAACTCTTTGTTTGTTTGGACGAATTGTTTTTATGGTTGATAGGTATATTATGGTTGTTCAAACTAAAAGTTTTGGGATTGCATTCATATATCTGTTTGTTCTGTTATGTCCCGGTATATTTTACGAATGGTTAGTTATCTTTTGAGCTAATCAATACCCCTGTATATTCGTAGATCTGATGACCCGAGTATCTTGATTCGTTCTTGTATCCATTTTTGATATTCTGATTTGGTAAGCCAATTGCAGAATAGATATTCAATTTTATCTGAAAAGATATTTCTCTATCTCTCTATATTTCTGTTTGGTGTCCCTACTTACAAATTTCGAGGACGAAATTTTCTAGGGGGGAATCTGTAACATCCCCGGGTTTAATCCAGTTTAATTTGATAATTGAATTAATTTTTGAAATTTAATTGTGGATTTAATTATGCATTTATTAGAAAATTTCTATTTTTGAATTATAAATAGATTTGAATTGGGAATTTAAGAATAAAATATAAATTGTGTTTAAATTTTCAAAATTAATAAATATGTATCTTTATTCATATAAATGTATTTTAAGATAGAATATTGGAAAATAAAATTGAAATTATCTTTTGAAAATTTGAATGAATAAATATATCGAGAGAAAAATTGTATATAAAATTAATTAATTTGACATCAAATGGAATATAAAGATATATTTAAAAAGGTATTTGATTATTTATTCATTTATAAGTACAAATTTATTCTATATTAAATTTTGAATTTGAATTAAGAATGTAAAATTGGATTTGAATATAAAATTTGATTTGATTAAAAGATTTAAACCATTGGAACATATAAAAAAATGGTATATTCAAATAATAGATATGTGTATTGTTTTATAATTTTACTTGATTTTATCTTTTAAAAGTTATCATATAAGTTTTTAAATATAAAACAAATCAAGGTTTAAAACAAACATTAACAAAATAATTTACATTAGGGACTTAAACATAAATTTGAAAATTTTTCACAAGTGTTCACATTTATAAACAAATGTACAAGTGTAAAGCTTTTAAAATACACGATGACAAGTGTTAGCTTAACAAATTGGCAAGTGGCAAGCAAAAGATTTTCTTTTTTCTTTTAACCTAAAATTTATAAAAATGTGAGTAAGAATTAAACCAGGTTCTCTCTTTCAAACCTGTAAATCAAGAACCTGAAAATTTTGTTTTTCTAAAAACAAACCAGAAAGTTAAGCTGAATTCATCTTAGATCAAATCCAAATAACTTCTGTTCGAAAATAAATCTGAAGCAACAAGATCAAAGGCAGAGCAACTCAAAAACAACAGATCTTTCAAACTGAAACAAGCAAAGCTTTCAACCTGGAAACTGAATCAAATGAATAAGAAAGACCTGGGAATCAAAGCAACCTGGACAGAGTAGGATCAATGCAAAAATCAGAAAGTAAAACAAACAATTTAAAAAGCCTGAAATCAATTTTGCAAATCAGAGTTCAACATCAAAACAGATGCAAGTGAATCAAGTTCAAGTCACAAAATATCAAAGCCTGCCTCTGTCCAGACTTCAAAATATGTGAGCAAACTCTCAAACCCATTTTATTTTTATTTTGATGTTGCATGTAATTAGCATTGAATGTTTAGTTGTGGATTGTGCTTGCATGAGTATAAATTTGCGTGTGTGTGTGTGTGTGTGTGTGTATGGGGTACTGTGTGTACAGACAGACCCCTGTCCTCTGTTCATCAACTAAAAGAAAGAAAAAAAAGTGAGCAAACCTTCTACTTTGAATCTGTTCTTGTTGTTGTGAGCAACTTTCCCTCCTGAAACCTATTTTCTTGTTAATTCCTGTGAGCAAACTACCCCATTTCTGTTTTCAACTCTGTTTATATCTTGATTGGGTGATGAATTTCCTAATGCTTGTTATTAGAATCATTATGGCATGTTGGTGTTGATGCAAAGTATCAGAGTATATATATATGTCTGGTATACAAAAAGAAAAAAAACAAACCTTTGTCGTTTTTCAGGTTTCACCATAACTTAAATTCAATTCGATTTCTTGTTATACCATCAAATATAAGCCTTGATTTTCAAATAAAAGATGATGGTAAGAATGTAACCTAGATTTTAAAATTAACTATAAGTATAATTAGTTAAAGAATTTCTAGACAGGATGAAAACACAGTAGGATCGAAATTTTGTAAGAAAATTTAGTTGATTTAAATATGAACTTCGATTACAAAATCATATTCTACTTCTTAAATCATGAATTTCAAAGGAATGATCTGGATTTTAAATTCGTTTATGAGCAAGTAACCATAAGATGAACAGAAATTGGTTTCGAGGCAATTACTGGTGATCGTTGGAAGATGAGACCTCGGGGTTTCGTCAAGAGGTAGAGGAACGAATGGGGAGTCTTGGAAAAATGACCGGTCGAGCATCTGATCATCGAGGCGTCGTCGGCAAATCGATTTGTGTTTCTAAACCTAATTTTGGTCAGACTGTTAATGGCGGCAATGCGTGATTCCGGTTTGATCGAGTCGTACCATGCTTTGGTGATAGCTTCGTGGAAGGGTTGTGGAGGTATGGCAGTGGTTTGAGAGGTTAAGATGGTCGGCGGCGTGAGTTCGAGAGGATTGGCCATGGTGATGGGTTTTCCCGTTTTCATCTTAGTGTTTCGATTTTGAATTGAGGCACGAAACAACGATCGGATGGTCAATGAGGATCGCTGCGACGTACGGTGACGTGGCTGAGGTTTCGTCGGAGGTCGGAGACTAGTCCGGCACTAGTGCAGGTGCACGGTGTACTTTTGGTATCAGTGGGATTGGGGAGATTGCGTTGGAAGTTAACTCGAAGTCGTCTCCAAGAATTTTTTACGTTTGCTCGCGTGTTGATTCGAAGTACATGTAGGTTATACCAGGTTTAACACTTAACCAAATTTTAAGTTGAGGAGAATATACGTGTATGGGTGAGTTGTGAGGAAAGCTCGAAGCAGGGATGTGTTTTTCTCGGGTGAGGCTGGAAGCAGATCTCGGGTAGGTGAATAAGGAACAGTTTTAACTTTGAACAAATTTTAAACAGGTTAGCACCTATATTTTAAACAATTGTTTTGGTTTAAAATTCGTAAAGGATTTAAGAAAAGTTTTTAACTAAAAATAATTAAGTTTTAAATTTATATAATTTGTGACATTATTTATTTATCATTTTAAAACGAATAATATAATTAATTAAGATAAAATGATGTTTTGATTTACCTTCTTGAATAAATTAATATGTTAGTGATGATAAATCATAAGATTTACTAATAAGTAAATGATCAATCAAGATAAATGATTTATAATTACTTAAATGATTCAAGAATAGTTACTTAATTAATTAATGTAAGGCTAATCAATTAATTAAAGTGAATAAGAAATAATTGTTAATCAAGAAGTAATTAATTAATTTTTGTAATAAATTAAGAATAATCAATTAAAGGATTAATTATTAATTAAGGGTTAATTAATTATTTTAATCAATTAAGAATAATTAATTAAGATGGTTTGTAGTTAATTAACATTAATTAACTAAGATTAGTGACTAATCTGATTTGAATTAATCAGATGATTAATTGTTATTACTTAGGGATGTTTGGGTTTCTATTGAATGATTGAGCTGATTGATATTCCGGATTGAGATGTCCTGTTTTGATTTGAGCAATGTTTACTGTGATTTATTATCTGTGATATGTACCTACGATCTGTGAATGAAAGATAAGTGTTACAATTGGTTTGTACCGCTTGTCAAATATAAGCGTTATAGTTTATATCGCTTATAAAATATATTGTTGTATTGGAATCTGTGCTGATTGATGTTGTGCACTATTGTGTTGAACCCTGGACCACACTTATACACACACAAATATAGATTTCACATGGAAATCGGTTAAGTCACAGATTTTTAAAATAAACTTTGAATTAAAATTTTTAAATTCAAACAGTTTTGGAAATAAATTTATTTTAATATGGAAAGCTTTGAAAAGGTGTTTTAAGAGTGAAAGTTATTTTGAATAATTAATAGAGATTTGGAATTTGAATAATTCGATTTAAATTGGAATTCAATATCCGGAATTGAATTCTGTACTCGTTATCTATGATTTAAAAAGGGGTATACAAGCTTATATCGATTTAAACCATTTTAAAAATGTTGTTTTAGGAATTTGAATTAACCCAAGGATTTTAACTTGTATAAATGAAATCGGGTTTTTGAAATAAACTGTTTGTTTTCAAATGCTAAAAGCTTTCACATAAGTAATGAATTTCCAATTCATAAGAAATTTCAAGTTTGAATTGAAATAGTTTTCCAAGTTATAAATGAATCTTTGGAAATAACTTTGAAAGCTATGAAATGAGTCTTTGATTTAAAGACTCGATGAGTTAATCCAATTTAGAATTGAATTGTTTTGAAAAGCCATGAATTAATCTTTGTGACAGATTGATAAACCTTGTTTTAACTTTGAAAGGGGCCTTAAAAGTGAATCCTTTGTTTAAAAGATTTAAATGTGGAAATCGTTTAAACCATTAAAGGTTTTGAAAATGAATCTTTTTGTTTACAAGATTGGAAATGGTAATTTGTTTTAACCATTTGAATAAAAGGTTTTGGATTTTTAAGTTGCGACTTAATTGAGACCCCGTATCTATATGTTTTTAAATATTGCGCTCACTATTCGGTTTAGCCGGGACAGGACCTTTGTGTCATATAGCCCGTTCCGAATATGTGATACGACGTTATGGATAACATTTGAAGACCGGTGGTGAAGACCGGGTATTTGCGAGAACGATAGGATAACCTATCGATTGTCTCTGCACCGAGTAGCTACGTTATAGAGATTCTCTAAGTGATGGAAAGTCCGATCGGGATTGTGGATTCCTGGATTTGCAAGGGCTTCTTCGGAAGTGCCTTCGGTTTTGTTCGAACCTGGAACAGACTTGTATGGATGTGTGTCTGGCATTACACTTTGAGATGTAAAACCAGTTTCTTTCAAATACATTTCTGTTTGGTGGCAGAGATTTATTCTCTTAGCTCAACACCCTTCTCTGAGACGTACGAGCTTAGAGGTTATGTAGTTGATGGTTACCAGTGATACATTCCCAATTTGGTAATGTGGCATACGAAGTACTGCCGATCATTTGTTGATCAAAGCATGGCTTTTGTGAAAAGTGTAGCTTTGTGGACGAGACTTCGTCGAACTTCACAACCCGGAATGGTCGAAACAGGAAGAATGCAGCAAGGTTATTTGGAGGTAGCGCCTCCTGAGGGTACGTTTATTTCCTTCTGGATAGAGGTGATATCATGGTATGGAGCCCAGATATTTAACCTATGTGGTTACTGCAAATACATTACTTTGTGGTTGTTGGTATCGAGCGCTCGGATAAAGGTTGGTTACGACCGGAGGATGGCATACTCGTGTCAGTAGTTACCTAGTTACAGAGGTAACCCGGCCTTGTGTTGGCAGAGATCCGGTTAGGTTGTCGAGGCGTCCCTCCAGAGGCGTACCCATGTGGCAATAGGAAGTTCCTTAGCCTGACCATTTGTTGAAAATCCAATTACCAATACGCGCCTTGTATGGTTTTAGTTGTAGAACATGCCATTTAATTTGGCAGCTATAGTAGGCATACTATAATGGTACGTATGCTGGCTAAGATTAATATTATACTTTCGAAACGATTTTCCACACCGTACACTTATAATAATAATATCAAATGGTTTCCGCGTATCAAGCATATTTGACTATCATAAGGAGAAATCTTCCCCAAGTCTGCGTTTGCATTGTGTGTGTGGCAGGAGGCCTTATGGTAGTTTCATTTTCCAAAAGCATTGCGGATTTCAAATTTTTAATTCTTTTGTTTGTTTAAAAGATGAAATGTTTTTGTTTGATCATACCAGTCCCATGACTGACCCGGAGTTTATTGTTCGTTCCTAAACCCTGGGTGCCCACAATTTTCCACACGGGCAGTCTAGAGTTGGGATATTCAGATATAGATATCGATTCAGTGGCTTCTAGCTTTCTCTTTGGTACTCTTTGGAGACTTTGGATATTGAAGTCTTTGGTGGTCGAGACTTGCTTACTTGGGTGAAGCGAGATGGTGGTTCGAGCTTGTGGTTTGGAGCCTTAGCTTTGGAGCATTGGATTGGAGTTATCTCTTGGTTATTCGTTTTCTGCTGCTATATCATATTGTGTTTTCCGCTGAAGCATTTGTTATCTTGTCTCTGATATTCTTTGCATCATATATATCATTGTTGTATCATTCTGGATATTGTATCATTGGTTGTATATGATATTCATTTCTTTTTCTTCCGCTGTGTTGTTTTACTTAATTGTGTTATAAGCTCCGGCGACTCGGATTTGAACGACTGAATCTGCGGCATTCAAGTACAAGTGGAGTACGGATGTCGATTTTCGAACGCGAAAAATCCGTGCCGTCACATGAGGCATTGGAGGTTCTAGGAAAAATACCTGAAGAATTTCTAATTGATCGTGGTTGTCGTGCGACGTTCATGTAGGGTTTTTACCCTAAATTGGATTGCAGTAATATATAGGTTCACTGTGGTCTCGTCAAGCCACCGGAGTTGATCACTCCGGTGGGGATGGCAGCGTTAGTTCGAGATGAAGCTTCGGTTAAATTATTGTATCCTCCAATGGCCAGAGATGGGAGAGCGTGAGAGATTTCTGGTAATCAGTTTGATGAAGTTTTGGGTTTGGGAACGAAATTTCGAAATCGTGTTTCGTTCAAACTTTTGAGTGTTTGAGAGGCTCGAGCACATCGTCGTTGATATGTAGATGACTAGAAATTCAATCGGAGGTGGCCGGCGTGGTTGTGCAGGTGCACATGGGTTTGGTTGTGTCAGGGAAAGCAAATTTGGGGTAGAAAGGGAGGACCCGAAGCAGCTATCCAGTAATAAGGTTTTGAACTCGAGCATGAACTCGAAGTAGTGTATGGGTCGTTCGAATGGTACTTAGAAAAATTTTTGATAAGAAAAAAATGTGTCACTCGGGTCAAACTTTATAGAAACTCGAATTAAGAAGAATAAATTCTCAGGGTAAACTCGAAGGGATTTCGGGGAAGATCAGCATACAGGGAGTTTTGCCCAAATAAAAACAAGAAATTTCAAAACTTTTAAAATTTTAAAATTCATGCTTTAAAAGATGGTTTTGATTTAGATTTAAAACAACTTAATGTTAAGTAAGACATTTTTTTAAGTAATTTAATTTAATTTAATTCTTGTCACATTGCTTATATAAAAATCAGTTATAAAATATAATTAAAAATGTTGTTAAAGATTTAATGATTTACTTATGTAATAAATGATTTACTTAAAATAAACTATTTAAATGAATTACCTAATATTTAATGATTATTTAGGGATTAACTTATTAAGATAATTAATTAGGGAAATAATAAATTAATAAGAGTAATTAAGACTTAATTAATAAATAATTAAGAACGAATTAATTAGGGTAATTAATTAAGGAATGATTTAATTATGAAAGATAATTAAAGATTTAATTAATTTTAATTAGGGATAACTAATCTATGATTAAAGACGATGAATGAAATTAATTATGTGATAAATTAGTTTAAATTCACACTATTTATTCATCAAAATTGTATATGATTGATAACTATTGTATGATGGGTGTTGATTGATATCTTTGATTGTAATTGTGATGCTATGTGATATGGATTGTTTGTTCTGAGCTGTGATCCTGTATTTTCTATGTGAATATGAAACCCTTTTTGCCCGTAAAATGGCTTTTGAGATTCGATGCGACAAGGAGTCGGATTCCAGTTGGTTATCCGAAACCCACATCGAACCTATGAATATTTGTAAATGACATATCCACATATTTTAAAATTAACGTTCACTATTCGGATTAGCCGGGAGAGGACCTTTGTGTCATATAACCCAGCTCGAATAGTGATTCGACGAATGGAGAGCAATTGATGACCGGTGGTGAAGACCGGGTGTCTTCGAAAACGATAGGATAACCTATCTATTGTCTCTGCACCGAGTTGCTCCGGTATAGGGATTCCCTAAGTGATGGGAAGTCCGATCGGGATTGTGGACGCCCGGATTAGCAAGGACTTCTTCCTTTATTGGACGAAGTGCCTTTCGTTCTGTTCGAATCCGAAACAGACTTGTATGGTCGTGTGTCTGACACTACACTTTGAGATATAAAGCTGATTTCTTTCAAATACATATCTGTTGGTGGAGGAGAATTTATTCTCTTAGCTTAACACCCTTCTCTGAGACGTACGAGCTCAGAGGTTATGTAGATAAAGGTTATCAGCAATATACTCCCAATTTGGTAGTGTGGCACGCTAAGTGCTGCTGTGCGATGATGATCAATTGTCGATCATCTGTTGATCAAAGCATGGATTTTGTGAACAGCGTAGCATTGTGGACGAGACTTCGTCGAACCTCACAACCCAGTAATGGTCAAAACAGCAGAGATGCAGCAAGGTTATTGGGGGTAGCGCCCCTTAGCGTATGTGCATTTCCTTCTAGATAAAGTGGTATCATGGAATGGAGCCCAGATACTTAACTTATGTGGATATCGCAAATATATATATATATATATATATATATATATATATATATATATATATATATATATTCCTTTGTGATTGATGTTGGGCCTCGGATAAAGGCTGGTTACAACCGGGGGATGGCATACTCGTGTTAGTAGTTACCTAGTTATAGAGGTAAGTCGGCCTTGTGTTGGCAGAGATCCGGTTAGGTTCTCGGGATGTCCATCCAAAGGCGTAACCATGTGGCCCAGGAAGTTCCTTAGCCTGACCATTTGTTGGAAATCCAATTACCGATACGAACCCAGTACGGTTTAAGTTGTATTACTTGCCATTTACTTATGGTGGTCACCAATGTTTAGATGGTAGCTACAGTAGGCATAGTACGAAATGTCTATGCTGGCTAAGATTAATATTATACTTTCGAAAATATTTTCACACTATGCACTAATGATAGTATTTAAAAGTGTTTATCCCGTATCAAGCATTTTTGACTGTCATAAGGAGAAATCTTCTCCAAGTTTGCATTTGCATTGTGTGTGTGGCGGGGGGCCTTATGGAAGTTTCATTTTCAAAAAGCATTGTGAATTTCTTTCAAATTCTTTTGTTTGCTTTTGATTTAAAATAAACTGCTTTTATTTCAAACAACTGTTTTGGTTTACTCATACCAGTCCCATGACAAACCCGGAGTTTATTGTTTCTTTCCTGAACTCTGGGTGCCCATAATTTCCATACGGGCAGCCTAGTAACAGGTCTTCCGTGTTTTGGTGCTAGATGGATTTTGGAGTCTTATGGTTTTGAAGAACTTTTTGTCTTGGAGATATTCTGAATCTTTTGGATCTCGAGGTTCTCGTTTTGGAAGTTCATTATTGCTTTATCTCTTTGAAGACTTTCTTGAAATGCAATCACATGTTGTTCTTTTGTGATGGTCTATTTTGGAGTTGTGTTGTATATGTATATAAATACTCTGATGTTGGTATTGTGGTTGTAATGGTATTGTATGTTGTATATGGGATATTGATGTTAGCAGTTTTATTTTCCGTTGTTTATATTCATCTAATTGTTGTTATAAGCTCCATCCGAACTGAAATTCAACGGTCGAATCTCCGGCAGTCGAATACAAGTGAGGTATTTGGTGTCGATTTTTGAACGCTGAACTTCGGGTCGTGACAACAATTCGACACAATATTGTTTTTGAAAGAGGGTAAATGTAATAATTTTACCCAAAAATATATTTTGAGATAAAAGAAATATTTTCTTAAATTGTTATATAATTTGGATGTTTGGATGATAATATTTTAAATAAATAAGATTATAGAAATTGGAATGACTTGTGCAATCAAATGGAAATTTGTGTGAGCATAAATTATACAGATGGATTATAGTTAAAATTCGATTCCAATTAAAATTGGAATTTAAAATCCCGAAGATTTTTGAAGTGTTTTCCAATGTATTTTGGAGGGTGAATAATAATAATATTACTTTTGAGGAATTTCTGAAAGAAAATGGGTTTAAATGGATTTTTGGAAGAGATGTAGCACTGAACTATCTTTAGTCGCTGGAAAATAATTCTGTTGATGATGGCCGCATCATCAGTATTCATTTTCGAGTTTCTAAGTGACGGATTGCTGCCAAATTGATTTGTTCAGAAGAACTAGTTTGTTTTCGAAATTTCAAAGGAAATTTGTTCGGGATAAAAACCAGGATTGGTTTAAAAATTTGACAAGTGTGATTTTGAGATAATTTCAAAATGATTTGAAAAACCAAAAGCCGGGTGTTTAAAATCTTGAAATCCTTATTTAGACAATTTAGAGATCATCAGGAGATGAGTTATAAACTTATAAATGGTAAATGATTTTGATGAAGAATATGGGGATTGGATTTTGGAATTAAAATTTAAAATGAAAATGTTAAATAAATTTAATTTGGAAAAATTAAATTGTGGAAAATTTAATGGATAATTGGAAGAAATAAATTAGTAAATCTTGAATGTGACTGGAATGGGAAAATAGAAATTAAATTTGGATTGGGAGATAAAATTTAATTGGATTGAAATAAAATAAAACCTAGTTATATTTGAATTAAGTTGAAATTGAATTGAAATGAAATAAACTGAGATGTAGATGATATTAAGTGAAAGTAAGTTCTTACTTAATTTAATTTCAAGTGGATTGTGTGGATTAAAGAGAATGGTATGATGCTAGATTTAACCGAAGTTAAGTTAAATAAAATTGAATTGAAATAAATTCAGTTGAGTTATAGATAATATTGAATGGAATAAAATTCTTACTTAAATAAATAAGCATAAACTAAGTAAGTATTGAATTGAGATAAATAAGCTTTGGAAGCTTATAAAAGTATTGAAAAGCATTGAATTAAAAATATAATGCCTAGTCAAAAGTAAAGTGAAAATGTGATTGACTATAAATGGATAGAGAAGTATGAATATAAATAAGTGAGGAGCTTATGAAAATGTAAAAAGGGAATTAACAAGCCGAATTAAAAGTGTTGGAATTTTGGACAATGAAAGAAAATCCAAATTGGAATTATAAAAAAAATTGAATTCAGGAAAATTTAATGAAGTGATTTTTGTAATAAAATAGAATATTGATTTAAAAGTTGGAAGTAAGCTAATTAGCTAAATAAATTATTTGATAGAGTATGTTAATAAAATTTAACTCGGTTAAATAAAATGGATTGTAAGTTAATAATGAAGTTTGGAAATAAACTCGAATTATAAATAGAATTCGACTTGGATTGGTAATGAATTAAAATAAGTGGAGATGTTGTAAAAATAAAATGGAATTGGATTATAATAGAAAAGATTTGAGTTACAAATAAAATCCAATTCGAGTATAAATGAGTTAAGTATGTGCTTGGATATTATTTTGATGAATTGAGAAGGTGAATTAAAATAAAATGGATGAGCTAACTGAATTAAATGGAATTTGATTAAATGAGAATCAAATAGAAGTGAACTTAAGTTTGAAGTTGGAATAAATTAACTTAAGTTTAAAATTTATAGAAGCTTGTCTTTGAGGAAGGGTGAAAGTTCAGTAAATAAAAGTTTGGGTTAAATTAATTTAAAAATGGTTATTGATATAAGCATTGAATGTTGTCAAGCTCAATGAAATAGTTTTAAAATGATACCAATGCGGAGATGAGATGAAATGCAAATGTATGGTTGGTGAATAAACCAGGAATGGGATGGAATTTAAAATAAAATGAGTTGGAATCAATTGGATGTGGATAAAAACTAAAATCGTTATTCTATTAAGTGAATATCGTCGAATTGCATAGAATAAATTAGTCGTTCGACTTAAACGGAAGTGAATAAAAATTCTATTAACTGGTAGAAGTAAATAAAATTGATTTTTGGAATCAATTGAAATAAATGTGAGCTGTTGGGTTCAAAAAATGAATAGAATGTAAGAAATTGAAGTGTAAACCATAAAAATTGAATGAAATGGCATATGAATTGGTTGAAAGCAATTGAATTAGTTTTGAAATCATATAAATTGCTAATGGAAAGTGTTTGGTTCATGTTGCTTATGAAATGCATGTGTTTAGCTATTGAAAGTAAGTGAAATGTTAATAAATTTCGTATATTTAGTACTTACATGTTTGAATTGAGTAAGTACAAGTAGCGGGAAGCCGTTTGGCTGGATTTGGATGCGTAAATTGCTAAAATAATAAGCCACTTGCTTAAAAATGCTAAATAGAGGTACGCCTACGCAATAAAAGTTAGAAAATATAAACTATTGTTTGTTTTTTGTTTTTTCGACCGTGTGGGTCGATGTATATATATTTATATCTCTTGTCAAATTGCAAAAGCTCCTCCGTACAAAGGAGACTCTACCAAAAAAATTCAAAAATTTTGGGAGTTAGAATTTCAAATTGGAATTGAAATAAGGGATTTTGGAAATAGAGATTGTAACCAATTGTTTAATTGGAATTAGAGGATTGGAAAAGTGAATATGGGATTTTCATTAAATGGGTTTTAGTAATTTAGTGGGTTTGGGTCATTCTTCTGCCTTAGTAATTTCGGGGACGAAATTCTTTTAAGGGGGAAGGAATGTGACAATCCAGAATTTTGGACAATTTAAATTGGGATATTTAATTGGTTTTAATATTTAAAGGATTGTAAAATTTATATTGATAATACTGAAGGTAGTAAAAGTGTTAAACTTGGGTTTAAAGATGTTTTGTTAAGTTTTGAAAATATATCGTTTAAATCGATATTTAAAAATAGCCTTCCAAGGCACAGTCTCGGAATTTGATGAACCTAGTTCCATTGGATCTGTAATATTGTATTATTATAGGATTTCAATTTTCATAGTGTTTGGAGTTGTTGTGTGAGCGTATAATATACAAACGCGCTTAAATCTATATCGAAAATTCAATATAATAACTGGCCCAAAAAGCTATCTTCTCCATACGATCGAGTTAGCGCTCGAAAGCTTTTCCTTTGCGTTCGAAATAGGGGTATAACATTATAAACGCCTAGCGGCACGCCTTGACAGGAGATCAAGATTTTGAGTTGCATTTACCGAGACCATTTAAATTTAATTAAAACGATATATATATTGTGGTCAAATTACTCACATCAGCCATTTTTATTTCACCTCAAGTTACTGTACATGAGCAAGTTTTACACGCCATCGTTATTTCTTTCACTTCGTTCAAATCACAGTTAATACCGAGGAAAAAATATATCTCCTTCCTTTTCTTTTTAAATCATGAAAGTTCCTTCTTTTTCCAGGCTTTCAATCGAAATCAATGAATCATACCTTCGTCCCTTCTCTTCCCTCAGAAGCTAAGAAAAAAACAAATATTTAGAGAAGATTATATTTACCGAAATCGTCTTCCCCTCTTCATTCAGTAAAACGAATTTTTTTCCTTTGTTTGAAAAGTAATGGCCGAAGACGTGAAACAAATCGATGCTTACCTACCGAAATCAAATAAATCGAATTTTTCACCAAAAATAGGGGAAAGGACGAATGCGCGTGGAGGTCTTGGCACGGCGGCAAGCGCGCGTGGGTGTTGGCTGGGCGCGAGTCAACGGAGGTTCGCGACAGTTGGAGATGGGAGGAGGGAAGCTCCTGCGAGGCTCTGGGTGGCGGCGGTCGCGTGTCTTTGGGTCGCCGTCGGTGGGCAGCAGGTTGTGGCGGAGGAAGGGTCGAGCTGGGAAATGGATGCGGGTGGGTTGCCTGGTGTCGATTTTGGTGATTAGGGCTTGGGCATGTTCGTTTGGAGCTCGATGCTTTTGGGTACGTGATCTTTACCTTTTAAAAAAAATGATGAAATGATAATATTGTAATCTATGGATTTAATTGTGAATTTGGGAATTTATTAAACCATTTTAGTCTGAAATCAATAATGGAAACATAAAAGGAAAATTTATTGCATTAAGGTATTTAGGTAATTTTATTTATTATATAGATATACAGGTTACAGGAGAATAAATACACACATATATTTATGAATAATGTTTAAGTTTCCAGTTAGATATATATATAAAACAATTATGTTTTAACTTTATATATAGATTTGAAAAGAATTTTAATTCATTAGGATTTAATATATATATATATATATATATATATATAATATTTTGAAATTATATAGGGATTTTTAATGTTTGAGGAATTTATAGAAGTAGATTTTTGAAATCTATAATTTATTTTTATTATTAGTTTGGAAAGGAAAATTAATATTTTAACTAAATCATTTGTCAATTATAAATTTTACTTGGAAATTGATTATTAAATTAATTCAAATATTAATGAAGCATATAATGTTTAATAATGGTCTAAAATCATGAAGAAATCAAGCTGGATTGGAAATAGATTGCATACAAAATCAAAGGTGAGTTAATCTCACTCTTCTGGATTGCTATTTAAATTTCAATGGTTAAATTTAAATAATTGGTTGAATGATTGAATTGATTTGATGTGCTATATTATATATAGTAGTACATAGTATATATTGGAGTGATTGATTTCCCGCATTATATAGCGGATGAGACCATGTGTGCCGCATAATAGCAGATGATATTATATAAACCCATATACCGCGATATTCCACCTCGTAGTGGAATTGGTATTTTATTGTGCTAACAACTGTGGATGCAGGGAAACAGGTTGGAGGGATCCAACTGGATTCCTTAAAATATTTGGATTTGTTAAAATATTCTGTGATATAATTATTTGCTATCCTGTGATGAATTATATTGATAATTGGAAATGTTGGGTACTATGGTTGATTTAAAATATTTCGGTGAACTGAGTTATCAAAATCTATAGAAATGAGATTTCTGAAAAGAAAATAAAAGAGTGAATTTTGAGTAAACTAATCATAGAAATTTGAATAAATTAAAAATGAATTGGAAATCATTAAAAAGTGATTTTTGAATTCTGATAAATAAAATTCCAAGTGCAGGAAATAAGATTTTGAATAAATGGGAATAAGTGATTTTGTTTTTAAACTCAAGTGAAATTATTTCAAGAAATAAAAAATTATTTTGAAATTCAAGGTTTGAATTTATTTGAAAGGATAAAGAGGAAATTTGGGAAATATGACAGTGGTGTTTTCAGTTAAATTTTTTTTAATCATAATTAAGGAATAAAATCTAACGGTAATGGATTTTGAAATAAATTGAGTAAGTAAAGAAATTTATTTCAAAATGGAGTAAATTGGGAATCAATTTGGAAATTGATCTAAGTGTTTGGAATTGAAATTTTAAAAGGAAGTTGAGTCTATGAAACTTATAAACTTGGTAAAGCAATATATTAGTGGATATTTGGAGGAATAAATTCACGGTAGGGATTTATTAAGGGAATGAGTAAATTTGTTTAAAAATAAATAGTGATTTATATTTAAGATGGGAAAGAAAAGAGTATTTCCCTGGATAGCCAAGTACGTTTCAAAGCAAATTTTTAAGTATAAGTAAAAAGTTTAAGTTGTTTAAAAGTATGTTTTAGAAAATTTATTATTTTTTAAATGTTCAAATTTTAACGTAAGTTTTTTTCAAATTTATTATACTAGTAATTATATAAAGGTGACTTGGTATTTTGTTAAAGAAAGAGAAAAGATAGTTTTATATTTTATAAAGCGGCTTTATTTTAAATATTCTTAAAGTATATATTTTTGAATAAGTATTAAAATAGTTTTAACTTAGATGTCTTAAAGGAATTTTATAATAAAGAGTTTTAAAATTATTTTAAAAATCTAAAGTTTTTGTACTTAGTGTTTTCAGCGGAAATAAATTTTTGGGAATTCATTCCATGAGAAGAATGTGGTTTGAAAACTGTTTTCAAAGGGTTGAAAAGTGGAAATATATCTTGTGAAGATATTTGAGA
Source organism: Allium cepa (assembly GCA_030765085.1). Taxonomy (NCBI): domain Eukaryota; kingdom Viridiplantae; phylum Streptophyta; class Magnoliopsida; order Asparagales; family Amaryllidaceae; genus Allium; species Allium cepa. The sequence continues at coordinate 50,617,721 of CM060930.1, read as the reverse complement.
TTAATAAATAATTTGGAGAAATTATTTATGTTTGATGGTTGTTTGTGAATGTTAATTTATAGTTAAATAACCGACTATCAATATTGGCTAATGCGCTGATCATTTCGAAGAGACCGGGATTGGGATTTATTTCCTGAAAACCACTTCTATCCGGTTTGTACGCTTTCGTGAGGAAGACGAGTTTAGATTCGAAGATGGAGCAGTGAAGTGCAAGGGATAGTCACTACTAATCCTGAGGATGATTCCAAAATGGATGTAGTAGGAGTAGTGCCTTCGGTTCCGTTCGAACCCGGGACGGACTTGTATTGACGAATGCTTTCGGAACATCGTCTGGTGGACGATCGGCATTCTAAATGAAACTTTCTAAAAGGTAATGCTTAGCCTCGAGCCTCATCAACCGGGAATGACTGAAAATCAGGAGATATGCAGCAAGGCTAAGTGGATAGCACCCATTAGGGTGAGGTCATCCCTGTCTAGATGTCCCTTTTTATTTCGACTTAGTGGGCGGTTGCTTATCCCAACCACGGGGTGATCTTACTCGTGATTATCCAGTAAGGGGTAGTCCCGGTCATGTTTGGCAGGGGATTCAGGGTGGATCCTCGGTACGGTGACCTAGGCCACGTACTGTGATAGGTGGTACCCCAGTGCCTAGTCATTAGTTGAAAATCCATTCTCCCTACGCGCCTTTACAGTTTTGATTGTGCCCAACTATTGTTGACACGTGAGATGCAAATATTTCAGCTAGATTCTATTTTACTTCCTATACACACTATTTTAATATCAGATGGTTTTGATAAGAAGTGTTTTGGCTATCGTAAGGTAAAAACCCGACATGTTTATTTGTGACGTGGTCTTACGAGATGCTTTTGTTTTCAAAAGATTTTTGAAACTTTAATCATCAATTTGAGTGTGGTTTTCTCACGCTGGTATTCCAGACTGACTCGGGTGTTATTTCACTATAATGCTCGGTTCAGACCGAGTATTATAGGATACATGAAAGGATGTTGTGGAGCTCAAGAGATGAGGTGGATAGTGATACGTACTTCCGTATTTGTGTTGAATATTCCGCTGTGTATTTAGATTGTGAGGACAGGTTATGATTACTGTCCAGTTGTGCGTTATGTATACTCTGATGATGTAATGTATAAACAGATTTGTTTTTGTGTAAAGATCATTTATTATCTATTATATTTTCTTCCGCTGCGATGGTTAGATTATGATATTGTTTTCTATTTTCTTCTTCTACCTCTTCTTCTTTAACCCAAATGGTTCATTTTTTCGTTCATCTTGAGTTGATTGATGGAGAATAGTGTCGACTCAAGGGGTACAGAACTGCTGGTCATTTCATCTCCGGTCATGAAAGTAGTAAGGTTTGGTAAGACTAGGAAGCTAGCTTCGAGATATATTGAATCTTTCTGTAATCTCCAAAGGATTGGAACTTTGGTCTACAGGATTGAATTAGCAGTTTGGGTGGCTGGGATTCAATGTATTTCACGTATCTCTGAGGGAGTACGTGTTTGATCCATTGCTTGTTTTGGAACCAGCTGTTTGGAAGGATTTGGAAGTTGAGTCAGACTTGTCTATGGTTTGATATCCTGTTCTAATTGTAGATCATTTTGAGAGGGAGCTCTGGAGCTAGTAGTGTAGTTTGATTAGGTTCAGTAGAACGAGTATCCCAGTATTTGTACTTGGGAAACTCTAGATAGTATTAGGTAGGCTTATCCCGAATTATGTCAGGATCATTAGATTTGTTTGTTTGAATGAATTGGTTGCTTTGGATGTTAGCATATGATTGATAATATATGCTTGCTTTTTAAAATTAAAATCTTTGATGGGTTATTAAATTATTTTTGCTTTTAAATTTCGAGGACGAAATTCTTTTAAGGGAGAGGAATCTGATGACCCGAAATTTTAGGCAATATCAATTTAATAATCTGTATTAATAAATTAAATTGATTTGATTATTTCTCTTTTATAATTATTTTATTTGGCAAGTTTGTTCTTTTAAAAGCTAATAAATATTTAATTTGGAAGAATTTATATTTTCAAAAGCTAATAAGAATATACTCTATTTATTATATATATATATATATTGTAAATAGGAAATCTTTGGTTTGAATTTAATAAATAAGAACATGTTTTCAAATTTAATATATATTTTAATTGGGAAGTTATAATTTAATACAATACTTTTCAAAAGCTATTTGAACTTTATATTTCTTAACAACAAGGATAATTTCTTATTTATTTAAAATATATTTTTGCTTAGGTTTAAAATAAGATTTAACTAAAGGTTTATTTCTTTTGTTTTATTATACTTTCTTTTTTGACTTTAAAATTTATTATTGATTTGTGTATATATATACACTTAAATTAATAATGACATTAACTTATTACTAAACATAAGAAAATTAATATAAAAGTGTATTAGGACATTTGTAAGCGTTTTAAACAAGTTGGGACATTTGTAAATAAATGAATACATGTAAATACATTTGTAACTTAAGATGTCATGCAATTAAACAAGTGGCAAAATAATTTTCCTTTAAATTTTAATTATATTAATAAAGAGTTTAAGAGAAATAACCTGTTTATTTTCTTTCAGTCCAAAATCTTCTCAACTCTTTTACTCTTCTTCTTTTCAAAATTTAAAACAAAACCTGAAACCAAAAATCTAAAGAAAATCAAAATAGCAGCCTGTTCCAGTTTAACCTGAGTAAAAAAGAAGATCAAGCTAGTAATAGTTTCAAAATTTCTTCAACATATTCTAACCTGAGCAAGCCAATATTTCAAATTCAAGTAACAGATTCAAATATGCAAGTTCAGTTTTAAAGCAAAATTTCTAAATAAATAAACAAAGGCTGATTCTCTATTCTTCCAATAGTGAGTAAACATTTATTTTTAAAACAGTTTTAAATTTGTGAAAATACTTAAATGTTGTGATGGATTTTTGAAGAATTTGGTTTGCATAAGTATATACATGTGAATGCATGTTTGAAATGAATAAAATGCCTGTACAAAGATTATATGTATAAATATAGGATCTCTATTTATTTCCAACCTTAAAATTTATTAAAAAAAATTCATATCACTCCTTATGATCGAATTTAGGTTTCGATCTTTAAATAGAAGTTGATTGTAAGATTATAAATTTATTATTAAAAATAATTTGAAAGGTTACATTGAGAAATTATTTCAAATTGGGATTTTGTAGTAAAATACCAAATATATGTAAAAAATAAATAATCATAATTTAGTAATTTGATTTCAGAAACAGGTTAGTAGTAGAAAATGATGAATTTTGATATAAAAATATTGATTTTTAGATAGGGAATTGTGGTGATAATCTGAGATGAATGAATTTGGGTATTTCGTCAATCGTCGGCGATCATGGATGATTCGAGGCTCGGGATTATGATCGAGGTTGGCTTTAGGGTTTTCGATCGTGGAAAAAATGTCGAGGGTGTTTATCGATGGCTAGGGTGGATTGATGATCTAGTGTTTTGAGTGTCTTTTTGTTGAGTTGAATGTCGGGGTGATCTCAACAAAAATGGTGATTAGGGCTCGATCGCGACGAGGAGATGTGAAGCTACTCTAGGAGGAGTGCCGTGGATTCCAGTCGAGGAGATCAACGTCGGCGAGTATTTTGGTCGATTAAGTTTTAGTTCCTAATGATCGATGTTGTTCAATTTTGATTTGTTGGTGAATTAGTGAGTCTGGGTGGTCGTGTGCGATGAAGGGTTGATCGACGACTTGAGAGTGGCCTTAGCGAGGTGTCGGAGTTGATGTACCTGTTGTGCATGTGCACGCGTGCACGTTCGTGATGGGTGACGTTGGGATCGTGTAGATGAGTTTTTGCTGGGTATTGGCCTCGTGTTGTATTGTTTTTGGCTCGGGTGTTTTTGCTTCGGTTCCAGGCTTTAATCTAAAGTAAATTACAATCAGGTTTTAAAAAGTTGGAAGGAAGTATTCCCATGTTTAAAATCTAAAACATAATCTAGTAAATCCTATTTTCAAAAATATATTACTAGTTTTCAAAAGCGAAGCAAATGGAAGTTTTTAATGGAAATCAAAATTTTTGGTTTTATCAAAAGTAAAGAAATTCAAGTTAATGTTTTTAAAAATAAACAAAAGAAAGTCTAATTTAAACAAATTTTCAAAATGAATGTTAATCAAGCTTAAGAGTGTTTAAATTGAATATATTTTCAAAGATTTAAAATGTTTAAGATTGTTCGTTTTTAAAAGTAATTATAAACTAAATTAATTTTGAAATTTAATTCAAAGGTGTCTTCAAATATATATATATATATATATATATATATATATATATATATATATATATATATATATATATATATATAGACACACACACACACTAAATCAAGTTGTTAAGAAAAGAAGAATGTTTCAAGTATTAAGGTGTATTTAAAGTAAATATAAGGGATATTAAAACCAAATTTTCAAAATATATTTAAAATGGATAAGTTTAAAAGATATGATACTTAAATTTTCAAGAATAAATATTTGCTAAATTTATTAAACAAGGTTGAAAAGGTTTTCATAGATTTTAAATATCAAAATTAAATGTTTTAAATTGTTTTTTAAAGTAAATTATATATTATTAATTATATAGTTGATTCCTAAATGCTTTCTAATGGAGGTTAAAATGATGTGATTACGTATTTAATAAAGATAAAGAATTTATCTTTTATTAATTAAGGTTGTAATTAATTAGGGATAATTAATTTGTGGGATTAATTAAAGATTAATCACTTAATGTAAATTAAAAGATAATTACTTAGTAAGTAATTAGTGGATAATTAATTAATGTAATTTAAAGATCATTAACTAGTAAATATGAGTTGATTAATTAATGTAATTAATTTAAGATAATTGGTTTAATTAATTTAGTTAATTACTTTTTTATTTAAGGGTCAATCAATCTAAGTAATTAAAGGTAATTAATTTAAGAGTAATTAATTAATGGGAAGTAATTAAAGGGATTAATTACTCAATGTAACCGATTAATTTAATTTAATTAACTAGTTTAATTAAATTAAAGATAGTCTCTTGATGATCTATTAAGTATAATTACTTAATGTAATTAATAAAGTATAATTACTTAGTGTAAGTAATAATGGGTAATTACTGGATGTAATTAATTAAAGTGGAACTACATAATGGAAGTAATTAAAGAAAATTACCTAATGAAAGTAATTAAGGATTAATTACTTAGTGTAATTAATCAAAGGATTAATATAATTAATTAAGGAGTTAATTAATTAAGGTAAGTAACTACAGGATGGTTAATTACTGTTTATGATTAATTAAGGTTAATTAAACAAAAGTGATTAATTAAAGTATAATTAATTAATGTAATTAATTAAGGATCGATGTAATTATAGTTAATTAATTAATGAAAGTAATTAATTAAGGGTCGTTAATTAATTAATTAATAATTAATGAGAATAATTAAGGGTTAATTAATTATTAAGGAATAATTAATTTGTGTAATTAATTAAAGGCTAATTACTTAATGTAATTAAAGAATAATTAATCAAGGATGATTAATTAAGATGGATAGTACAAGGATGATTAATTAATTGGTTTGAAAATTAATTAGTGGGTAAGTAAGCAGGATTTATAGTAATTGATGTAATTAATTTAATTTATTTTAAATTAATTAGAGATGGTGTGACTAATTAATCTTTACTTTTGGATGGCTGAATGATATTGAATGCCTTGGATTGTTTGATGTCTATGATAAGGGATATGTGCTGATTTGTGATATGAGATGCTTTGGTTGAATTGTGATGATATGGATTATCTATTCGTGTTAATGTGAATTATCTATCTATGTTAATATAGATAATAAATTGAATTGTTTAACCTTAAACAACTTGGCCTTTTAGAAACGTTTAGATTTCGATGAGTCCGGGATCGGAAATCAAATTTGATTATCCAAAAACCACATCAATCCGAGTTAAACGATAGGTCGTGGAATCTTAAAGTGAAGATCGAGATGGAGTTTGATAGTGCAAGTGTTATTGTCGTTAACTTTGAGGGTGATTCCAAAATGAGTGTAACGAGATAATGCCTTCGTTTTCATTCGAACCCGGAACGAACTTGTATGGATTGAATGATTTCAGAACATCGTCAATGGAGGACGATGAGCATTCCAAGGTGTGTTCTTTAAAGGTAATCATAGCCTCAAGCCTCATCAACCGAAATTGGCTAAAATAGAGGAGGTGCGGCAAGGTTAAGTGTTCGCGCCCAAGTAGGACGAGATTTTCCCTGTCTAGAGGTCCATTTTATTCGGCTTAGTGGGTAGTTGGTTCGCGGCCAACTACGGGGTTGTCTTGTTCGAGATTATCCTGTAAGGGATTGTTCCGGCCTTGTGTTGCTGGGGATCGAGAGGGATCCTCGGTACGGTGATCTGGGCCCCTTACTGTAACGGGCGGTACCCTAGTAGCCCTGCCATTGTATGTAATCCAATCTCCAATAATATAACAATTTCAGCTATGTGAATATTTATTTGAGAACCTAAGACCCTATTATGATATAACTAGATTTCCTATCAAATATTTTGGTTATCGTAAGGCAAAAACTTTTCTGTGTTATGTGCGGGAAGTCTTACGAATACCTTTCCTTCCAAATGATTTTCAAAGTTAAGCAACTTTAACCCTTTTACTCACACCAGACCCATGTCGGACCCGGGTTTAGTTTCTGTTTTATTAAAATCTTGGGAACTCAAATTTTTACGAGTAGCCATGGGATTCAGGTTTGCTTTGACGAATTCTGGAGGAGATTTGGAGCAGGAGGCTTCAGCGTGTAGATATATAATGGTTCCACTGTATCTGTATCTCTATGATGTTTTGAGTTGTATGATAGACAGGTGTTTATAACCGTCTAATTTGTGATGTGTAAGCTGTGTATCTCTGATGTATAAGATACTATGCTATATCTTATGTGATGTAATATAATTTATTCGTTCCGCTGTAAGATTGCGATATTGTTTAGTTCTTTCTTTTCTATCTTTTCTCTTTTCTACCCCTTTCTTTCTTAATAATGATACATCTTTCTGTGGAGTGAGAGACGGGTCATTACAAAAAATCTTTTCCAAAATAAGGTAGTTTACTCATCGAAAACTATTCGAACTCTCGCAAAATTAGAGTATGACATAGCACTTCCATTCCTAAGCAACAAGATGGAGTCTTGAACCCTAACTGAACTAGGTCGGCTCAGCCTTGAAGGGAAGAGGAAGCGAGACTTGTTTTGGTAAGGTGGAGAAACCTTAGATAAACATCGAATTCTCAATAATAAACCTGAAAATAGGTTATTTTGCAACTGATTTTGGGGCTACCTACTTACGGGATTTCAAAAAGCACTCAAAGAGAAAGTTATTGGAATTTTTTTCTACCATTTAAAAAAATGAATCAATCATTTTTAGTTTGATTTGAAGAAGTTATGATCGAAAGAAGATGAACCATTTTCGAAATTTAAATTCTAGGCTCAAAATTACTTTGTAAAGAATTGGTGTTTTGACATAGCTATGATAGAAAATTGAAAAACTAGTCAATTAGTATGTTGTAGCCATTAAAATTTCACGCGGTTTCAAAAAAGAAAAACTCTATTTGAGTTCGAAATGAGGAAGAGAAGGAAAAATGGGGAAGGTTTTAAGTGGATTTTGAACAAGTTTTCGAAGGATTTCCTTTTTCTCTCAAGGATAAAGAAGAAGCCATGAAAATTACAAGGAAGAAGAAGGAGGAAATGAAAGCAAGAAGAAAAGAAAGAGAACATGTGGGTATATATAGGGACAAAACAAATTAAATAACATAATGTTGAATATGGTAGTATATGATTTTTGTTTGATGATAATATATATATATATATATATATATATATTTAAATGTATTTGTTATTGTACTGTTTTATTTTTCACATAATTAAATAAATATTTGCTGAATAAAATAAATAACACAGAATTTAAATTCAAACAGATATTTTATTCAAAAAATATTTTATTACAATTTCGAATAGTACAAATTTGAGCTCTCACTATATATACACATTTTTCAATTACACTACAATTTCAAATTACAACACAATTTTTCACTATACAATTGTTACATACATTTGCACCTCACTACATATCACTTATTCACTCATATTTGATCTTCAACTCTATTCCAGATTGAATCCAGCATCTGAGTTATTTGCAAAATAAACATTGACGTAGTAAAATTGAAAAAAAAATTGCAATGTAAAATAAAATGTTTTTTTTTGAAAATATTCTTTGCCTCAGTTATTTGGGTTTTTCATCATCATTTATTTTGAATTCATCATACACGAACAACTTGTGACATGCACAGTGTATCATTGTACATGCCACAAGGCCGTGCACACCGATATACACTTGATAAAAATGCACGGATAGGTGAGCATAAAGTCAAACCCAACCAAAAGCTAGGTTCAACTCATGTGTAATAAAATAAAGTCACAACATGAGCACAAGGTCAAATCCAAGCTATAATCTGGATTCGACTCAGGTGCAATACGAAAAACAAATCTAAATGAAAGTGTACATAAAACTTCAAAATGCAAAAAACACGGGTATAAAGTGATGTACACATGAAGCCAGCAAACAACAGGTTCAACTAAACATAGAAATGAAGATTTAAATGTATCAAGACTTCAAGCATGCAAATACAAGGAAACTTTTCAAATTAATAATCATAAGAACAAAGATGAACACAAATGTCAATTGCACCAGGGCAGTGCACAAGAAAACAATAAAGACTTCATATGGGATAAGACCGGGCAACATGAATGTATGCGCATATCAGTTTAGGATATAAATATGCAATAGAGATGTGTGTATGCAAAATGAAACCATACTCCATGAACACACATATACATAGTATGTATGTATACAAGTGGAGATGACATTGCAGCTACCAATTGAACACAGTCTCGACCAAAACAAACAAATCAGTCCAGGCTCTCAATAACAAGTGCAAACTCAAATGAATTCAAATATCAATGGCACAAAAACAGTGACGAAGAACCAGTGTAGTTAAATCAAAGTGGTAAACTAGAGAATACAACTAGACTCACATTAATACAACTCAAACAAAACCTCAAATGGCCAGACTTATAAGTCCAATGACAACATTCCAGAATCAAAATGGATACGAAGCAAAAGTGATACCAAAGACTACAATAATATGAAAACCAATAGACCACATACATATGTACATATGTTTGCACATCTATATACATATATACATTCACTCAGACACATCATCCATATAGTTTTCTAAAGCAAACAGTGCAGGTACACATATATATGTGAAAACCAAATGAAGATTAAACCATCATCAAGGAAAACTATGAACATAGTGACTTCAACATCAAATCAGGATGAACCAAACCAAGACAGTCAGTACACATACACACATGTGAAGATATACAATAACCAAGTGAAGACTCCAAGAGGAACAAGTGAAGACAAACTTAAGTGAAACAAAGTTCAGGTGAACCATCAAGTACATATGACTTAAAGAAATGCAAACACAGATCAGACTCGAGTAAATCACAACCAGATGTAACAGCGGTCAACATAAAATCAAAATGCCAAAACCGTGGTGAATAAGGTATAGTTTGAACAAGTCCAGATAATATCGAACAAGTCAGTGCCGAAATAAAAACATCACAATTTCAAATGGCCAAAATAAAATATTTGATCGTTGCCAGCAAAGAATGAAATCAGAGATGGCAACAAAGAGAAGAAATGAAAACCATGATAATCAAGCAACAAAAAGTAACGACCCGCAAATCTGTACCCTTGAGTCAACACTATTCTATATTAATCAACTCAAGACGAACAGAAATACGAACCATTTGGGTTAAAGAAGCAGAGGTAGAAGAAGAAAGTAGAAAACAACATCAGAATCTTACCATCGTAGCGGAGTAAAATATAACAGTAATAACAGATCATTACACAGAAGAAAACTATATCAGTTTTATACATAAATCACCAGAATACATCATCATAGTTCAACAACGTCAATAACATACTACTGGACAATACCCATAACATGTCCTCACAATCCGAATACACAGCAGAATAGTTAAACAAATACGGAAGAACAAATCGCCATCCAGCTCCACAGCATCATTTCCTGTAATCTATAATACTCGGTCTGACCCTAGCATTATTGTTAAATAACACCCGAGTCAGTCTGGAATACCAGCGTGAGAAAACCACACTCAAATTGATTATTAAAGTTTCAAAATTCCTTGAAAACAAAAGCATCTCGTAAGACCACGCCACAAATAAACATGTCGGGTTTTTACATTATGATAGCTAAATCACTTTTTATTAAAATTCTCTGATATTATAATAGTGTCTATAGAAAGTAAAATAGAATTTAGCTGAAATGCTTGCATCTCACGTTTCAGCAATAGTTGGGCACAATCAAAACCGTACGGGCGCATAGGGAGAATGGATTTCCAACTAATGACTAGGCACTGGGGTACCACCTGTCACGGTACCTGGTCTAGATCAGCATACCGAGGATCACTCCCGACCCCCTGCAACACAAGACCGGGACTACCCCTTACTGGATAATCCCGAGTAAGATCACCTCACGGTTGGGATGAGCAACCGCACCACTAAACCGAATAAAAAGGGACATCTATACTGGGATGACCTCACCCTAATGGGCGCTACCCACCTAGCCTTGCTGCATAACCCCTGATTTTCAGTCATTCCCGGTTGATGAGGATTGAGGCTAAGCGTTACCTTTTAGAGAACTCGTCTCTTAGAATGCTCATCGCCCACCTAACGATGTTCTGAAAGCATTAAATCCATACAAGTCCGTCCCGGGTTCGAACCGAACTAAAGGCTCTATTCCTACTACATTCATTTTGGAATCTCCTCAGGATCAGTAGCGACTAGCCCTTGCACTTCACTGCTCCATCTTCGAATCCAAACTCATCTTCGTCACGAAAACGTACAAACTGGATTGAAGTGGTTTTCGAGAAATTAATCCCGATCCCGGTCTCTTCGAAACGATCAGTGCATTGGCCAATATTGATAGTCGGTGATTTAACTATCAATTAACATTTACAACAACTATCAACAATAAATAATTTCTCCTGAATTATATATTTACCTCAAAATATCTTCGCAAGATATATTTCCATTTCAACCCTTTTGAAAACAGTTTTCAAACCACACTCTTCTCATGAAATAAATTTCCAAATATTTATTTCCACTGAAAATACCAAGTGTAAGGCTTTAGATTTTTAAAATAACTTAAAAACACTTTATTATAAAATAACCTTTAAAACGTTTAAATTAAAAATTACTTTAATACTTATTCCAAATATATACTTTAAGAATATTTAAAATGAGGCTACTTTATAAAATATAAAATTAGATTTTCTCTTTTAAAACAAAATACCCAGTCACCTTTAAATAATTACTATGATAATAGATTAGAAAAATACTTACTTCAGAATTTGAACATTTAGAAATAATAAAATTCCTAAAACATGCTTTTTAAACAACATAACTTATATTTAAAAATTTACGTTGAAAACGTACTTGGCTATCCATGGAAATACTCTTCTTTTTCTATCTTTTAAAATAAATCACTATTTATTTTTAAACAAATTTACCCATTCCCTTAATAAATTCCCATCGTGAATTTATTCTTCTAAATATCCACTGAAATATATTACTTTACTTTTTATAAACCCAGATTATAAATTCCATAGTCTGATTCTCCTTTAAATTTCCAATTTCAAACACTTAAATCAATTACCAAATTGATTTCCCAATTTACCCCATTTGAAATAAATTTCTTTACTTACTCAATTTATTTCAAAACCCATTGGCTTCAGATTTTATTCCTTAATTATGATTTAAAATCTTTAACTAAAAATACCAATTTCATATTTTCCAAATTCCTTCTTTACCCTTTTAAATAAATTCAAACCTTAAATTTTTAAAGTAAATTCTTTATTCCTTTAAATAATATCAGTTAAGTTTTACAATTCATTATTTCTCTGCTTATTTAAAATCCCCTTTTTCCATATTCGAAATTATTTATTAGAATTTTAAAATCACTCTTATTATTTTTCGGTTCATTCTTAAATTTGTTCAAATTCTCTATGATTATTTTTCTTAAAAATTCACTCTTTTATTTTCTTTCAAAAATCCAATTCTATATATTCTGATAACTCAGTGTACCGAAATATATTCAAGCAAACTATAGCATTCAATATTCCAATTATCAATATAATTCATCACAGAATATCAAATATTCATAACACAGAATATTAAACGATCTAAATAATTTTGAGGAATCCAGTTGGATCCCTCCAACCTATTTCCCTACATCCACAGATGTTAGCACAATACAATAATACCAATTCCACTTCGAGGGGGAATATTGCGGTATATGGGATTTATGTAATATCATCCGCTATTACGTGGCGCATAGGGTCTCATCCGTTATATAATGCGGGAAATCAATCATTCTAAGATATATTATATACTATAATATAGCACATCAAATCAATTCAACCATTCAAACAATTATTTAAATTTAACTATCTAAATTTAAATAACCCATATGAGAGAGATTAACTCACCTTTGCTTTTTTTTGCAATCCGATCCATCTCGGCTTGGTATCTTCATGATTATACACCTTGATTTTTGATTTGCAAACCAATCTTATTGTAGGTTTCACCGCTACAAACCACACTCGACTTGTTTTTTCATGATTTTTCGACCTTACTAACAAGATAACCTTCCTTCCCAAATGAAACTCTTGCCTCTGTGCAGCATAGCATGACTATCCCCCTTCATCAACAATCTGAAAAGCACTTAACGACTTCCAGTTCCTCCTCAGCATCACTACTTCTTCTACCATCATGCACAAACAGGCTCACCTAAAAAAAATAAAAAGACCAAATCACACGTTCTTGGCCAAAGCTCCCAAGAAAATGACCTCGACCTCAGTTCCGCCTTCGCCACTCCACGCTTCGAAATGACACCAGTAATCACGATTTTCTAAATCGCAGTGCTTCCCCCAAACTTTGCCTTCATCGTGACTACGCCAAACCCCAAGTCCACCAGATCATGATACGTCCTTCTAAAATTGATTGAGCCCTAGCTTAAGCTACCCCTCGATTTTATTGAACCAGGTCGATTCCTCCTTACGTCGCACCTTTTGATTGAATGAGGCACGCTACAGCCACCTCTGCCTCGGCTACGAGCGTTGCTCGAATTTTTTTTCAAATCGCGATTTTTTTCTTCGATGGTTTGATTCGAATTGAAAGAGGAGACAGAAGGAATCGAAGAGTTAAGTATAAAGGAGAAGGCAGCTTCGGTTACAAGACAAGCCAAGTTTGCCCCTTTTTATATATATGAAATGTTAAATTTCGATTTTTTCCTGACTTTGAACGAGAGGGATATGATATAGAGTTGAGGAAGGCATGTTGGAGAAGGTAAGCCCTGATTGACAGGTTAAGATATTTTTTTTAATTATAAATATCTTATTTAATGCAACTTAAAAATCCGATGCCCTTCGAGGCGTTCGGCCAGGCGTTTATAATGTTTTACCCGTATTTCGAACATAATGGAACGTGTTTCGAAGCCTAATTCAGTCATATGTGAAAGATAGCTTTTGAATCGAGTTTAAATATTAAATTATCGATTTTAATTTCAACACGTTTCTCACCCGTACGGACAAATGGTAACTCCAAACACTACGAAAATTGAAATATGATAATAATATAATATTACGGATCCAATGGAACTGGTTTCGTCAAAATCCGAGACTGTGCCTTGGAGGGTTATTTTTTAAATACCAATTTAAACGATATATTTTCAAAACTGAACAAAGCACTTTCAAATACAATTTCAACACCTTTACTATCTTTAGTACTATCGATATAAATTTTACAAACCCTTAAATTATTTTTAACAAGCTAAAAATTCCAGATTTCACATTTTACCTAACTTCAAATTATTTAATTCAATAATTTCATTATCAATAAATAGTGATATTTGAATTCAAGTAAAGAAATTAACTTTAAATATTTAAAATCAATTAAATATTCCGATTTCAAATGCTCAAAAATTCCGGGTCGACACATTCCTCCCCCCTTACAAGAATTTCGTCCTCGAAATTACTAGTTAGGAAGAATGGTCCAATACCCGTTTACTATTTTCCCAAAACCAAACAGTTTTTAACAACAACCACCCAAACAATCTTTATTAAAAACACACTATCCATCTTACTTACTTTCCAAACTATTCCATAGTTCACACACATCTTTACTTATTCAACCATTCAAATTATAATTCAAAACCAAATTATAAATTTTCAAAATTTCTCAAAAATTTTCTAACTCTCTAAATTTTTGAAAAATTCGCCAGCTCTCCTTTGCGCGGCTAGCTCGGTACAACTACAAAATGCCTCTACGGGCTCCCAAATTCCAAAAGAAAACAAAAGGCCAAGTGGCTAGATCAAAACCCAATCAAATTTCATACAGAAATTTAAATACATACCTTTTTGTCGAGCAATTCAAATTTATCTTCTGAAATCAAAACCAATTTTCCTTTCCTTTTATTTACCTACATATCCTACTTAGCAATAATATCCAATCATAGCTTTTAAAATCGTTTTATACATTTCCTTACATAAGTTTTCATATATACTTCTATTCAAATTAGTTTTTCCCATTTCCATATGAATTCAATTTATCTTCAACTCTGAATATTGAATTTTATCTTCCATTTATAACCGATTCATATCATTATTTTAAATTAGTTCATCCACTAATTTATTTCAATTTCCAATTTGAAATCATTTTGTCGGTAACAAAAAAATTTCAAAAAATTTCTAACTCCCAAAATTTTCGGAAAATTTTGGCAGAGTCTCCTTTGTACGGAGGAGCTTTTGCAATTTGACAAGAGATATAAATATATATACGTCGACCCACCCGGTCGGGAAAACAAATACAGTTCATGTTTCCTATTTTTATTGTGTAGGCGTATCTTTATTTAGCATTTTTAAGCAAGCGGCTTATTATTTAGCAATTAGCGCGATCAAATCCAGCCCAACGGCTTCCCTGAACCTGTACTTACTCAACTAAAATATGTAAGTGCTAAATATATGCAATTTACTAGTATTCCACTTATTTTAATATAGCTAACACATAAATTTCACATATAATGCATGTTATATAATTTCCATAAGCACATACAAGGTTTCGACATTTATTACAATTGCTTACAACCCATTCTCAAACCATTCCATTCAGTTTAAGCGATTTACAACTTACTCGCTTATATTTAATTCATTCTAAGCAAAACAAACTCATATTCATTCCAATTGATTTCAAAATTATCCTATTTCACTTCTAATGACTCATCGGATTTATCTAATCAAGTTTACATCGAACGATCCATTTTCTTATGCAATTCGACAATATTCATGTGAATAAATAATTACTTAAGCTCATAACCATTTTAAATTGATTCCAACTCAATTTATATTTAATTCCTTCTATTTTAGTTCATTCTATTAAACTTGAAAACATTCCAAACTTAAATATTAATAACCATTTCCCAATTTAAATTTACCAAGCTTTTATTTAATGGACTTTTACCCTTTCTCGAAGCCAAGCTTCCACTAATTTTAAACTTAAATTAATTTAACTTCAAATTATTCACATTTCAAACTTAAGCACATTTTCATTTTGCAAATAAAATTTCCTTTTCTATTTAACTTGATTCTATTTAAATCAAACCTCATTTCAAACTACAAATTTATTTGATTAGTTCACCTTTTTCGTATAAATTTTAAATTTCCATATTCAATTCATTCTCAGTTCATTTAATTAACTACAAGGTCATTTTCAATTTATTCCCACTCATCTAGGTTTTATTGCAACTAAAACCATCTCTATTTAAATCCAATTTCACTTTATTTGACAACATTTTCAATTATATTTACTTCACTAACGATTCAAGTCGAATTTGATTTATAACTCGAATTTTATTTCCAAACTTCATTATTAACTCACAATTCAGCTTCTATTTAACTACATTAGGTTCCATTTACATATTTCATTAACTAATTTATTATCTAATTGGTTCTCCCCTATTTATGATTCAATACTTGGTATTTTTAATCTCAAAAAAAAATCACTTCCTTTAATTTTCTTAAGTTCAATTTATTTTATAATTCAAGTTTGGATTTTTGTTTCATTTTCCAAAACATCAAACAATATTTATTTTGGGTTTTCTATTCCACTTTTCAATTTTATAAGTCACAACTTATTATTTTACACATTTCCATTCATTCTAGGCTTGAATATATTCATCTTTTATCTTTAACTCGAGATTTAGGCTTATTTATAATCCAAGCATATTTTTATTCCTTGGATTTTTAGTTCTTTTATAAGCTATTCTAATTCATTTATTCCAATCCAATTCTTATCCAACTTATTTCTCATCCAACTTCCATTTATTTAAGTAAGGATCTAATTCCATTCAATATCACCTATAACTCAACTGAATTTTATTCCAATTCAATTCTATTTTAACTCAGATTTATTTAATTCAATTCGATTCAATTTTCTTCATCGATACAAGTTAATTTCATTTTTAACTTCTCACTTTAAATTTTAGTTCCAACATTCAAAGCTCATATTTTCCTTTCTTATTTAAAAATCATCTCAACTTTATAAGTTTATAACTTACCTCATTAGGATTTCCGATTCAAATAAGGATTCAGGATTTCAAACACCCAGCTTTTGGTTTTCAAATCATTTCGAAATCACTATTAACTCAAAATCACATTTTTCAAATTTTTAAACCAATCCTGGTTTTTATCCCCAACAAATTTCCTTTGAAATTTTCAAAAACAAACTAACTCTTCTGAACAAATCAATTTGGCAGCAATTCGTCACTTAGAAACTCAAAAATGAACATCGATGATGCTGTAGTCATCACCGAAGTTATTTTCCAACGACTGAAGTGAGTTCAATGCCATATCCCTTCCCAAAATTTATTTTAAACAATTTCCTTTCAGAAATACTTCTAAAACAATAATGATATTATTTATCTTCAAAACACTTTGCAAAACACTTCCAAAATCTCCAGGGTTTTAAATTTTCAAATTTTGACTTAAATCAAATTTTAACTATAATTTATTTGTATAATTTATGCTCAGACAAATTTATTTTATTGATTACTCAAGTCATTCAAATTTTTATAATCTTATTTGTTTAAAATATTATCATCCAAACATCCAAGTTATATAACAATTTAAGAAAATATTTCCTTTATATCAAAATATATTTTGGGTAAAATTATTTCATTCACCCACCTTAAAAACAATACTGTCAGTTTATCATGTCAGGTGTTCATAAAGTCATCTCTAATAGTGGCCAACTTACTCGATCAGAATTCATATTCCACTCAACCAATAAGTCAACACAATATTAAAACAATTTATATTCACTAACAAATACGCGCTCATGTCTATTAATACACGTAAACTCATTCTAGAGTACTACGACTATATTTTCAATGAGTAATCCCCACCAGAGCCAAGGTTATCACCAAACTAAGCTCTAATACCAACTGTAACGACCCGCAAATCTGTACCCCTTGAGTCAACACTACTCTACATTAATCAACTCAAGATGAAAAAAAATACGAACCATTTGGGTTAAAGAAGAAGAGGTAGAAAAAGAAAGTAGAAAACAACGTAAGAATCTTACCGTCGTAGCGGAATAAAATATAATTGATAATAACAGATCTTTACACAAAAGAAAACTATATCTATTTTATACATACATCACTAGAATACATCATCGGAGTTCAACAACGTCAATAACATACAACTGGATAGTAACCATAACATGTCCCCACAATCTGAATACACAGCGGAAAAGTTAAACAAATACGAAAGTAAGTATCGCTATCCAGCTCCACAGCATCATTTACTGTACACTATAATACTCAGTCTGACCCGAGCATTACAGTTAAATAACACCCGATTCAGTCTGGAACACCAGCGTGAGAAAACCACACTCAAATTGATTATTAAAGTTTCAAAATCCTTTGAAAACAAAAGCATCTCGTAAGACCACGCCACAAATAAACATGTCGAGTTTTTACCTTACGATAGCTAAAACGCTTTTTATTAAAATTCTCTGATATTATAATGATGTCTATAGAAAGTTAAATAGAATCTAGCTGAAATGCTTACATCTCACGTTTCAGCAATAGTTGGGCACAATCAAAACCTTACGGGAGCGTAGAGAGAATGGATTTCCAACTAATGACTAGGCACTGGGATACCACCTGTCACGGTACTTGGTCTAGATCAGCATACCGAGGATCACTCCCGACCCCTTGCAGCACAAGACCGGGACTACCCCTTAGTGGATAATAACAAGTAAGATCACCCTACGGTTGGGATCAGCAACCGCACCACTAAGCCGAATAAAAAGGGACATCTAGACAAGGATGACCTCACCCTAATGGGCGCTACCCACCTAGCCTTACTGCATACCCCTGATTTTCATTCATTCCCGTTTGATGAGGTCTGAGGCTAAGCTTACCTTTTAGAGAACTCATCTCTTAGAATGCTCATCGTCCACCTGATGATGTTCTGAAAGCATTCAATCCATACAAGTCCGTCACGGGTTCGAACGGAACCGAAGGCACTATTCCTACTACACCCGTTTTGGAATCTCCTCAGGATCAGTAGTGACTAGCCCTTGCACTTCACTGCTCCATCTTCGAATCCAAACTTGTCTTCCTCACGAAAACATACAAACCGGATCGAAGTGGTTCTCGAGAAATTAATCCCGATCTCGGTCTCTTCGAAACGATCAGCGCATTGGCCAATATTGATAGTCGGTGATTTAACTATCAATTAACATTTACAACAACCATCAACAATACATAATTTCTCCTGAATTACTTATTTACCTCAAAATATCTTCGCAAGATATATTACCATTTCAACCCTTTTGAAAACATTTTTCAAACCACACTCTTCTCATGAAATAAATTCCCAAATATTTATTTTCACAGAAGATACAAAGTGCAAAGCTTTAGATTTTTAAACTAACTTAAAAACACTTTATCATAAAATATCCTTTAAAACATTTAAATTAAAAATTACTTTAATACTTATTCAAAATATATACTTTAAGAATATAAAATGAGGCTACTTTATAAAATATAAAATTAGATTTTCTCTTTTAAAACAAAATACCCAGTCACCTTTAAATAATTACTATGATAATAGATTTGAAAAATACTTACTTCAGAATTTAAACATTTAGAAATAATAAATTTCCTAAAACATGCTTTTTAAACAACATAACTTATATTTAAAAATTTACGTTGAAAACGTACTTGGCTATCCATGGATATACTCTTCTTTTTCTACCTTTAAAAATAAATCACTATTTATTTTTTAACAAATTTTCCCATTCCTTTAATAAATTCCCATTATGAATTTGTTCTTCCAAATATCCACTAATATATATTACTTTACTTTTTATAAACCCAATTTATAAATTCCATAGTCTCATTCTCCTTTAAATTTCCAATTTCAAATACTTAAATCAATTACCAAATTGATTTCCCAATTCACCCCATTTGAAATAAATTTCTTTACTTACTCAATTTATTTCGAAACCCATTGGCTTGTGATTTTATTCCTTAATTATGATTTAAAATCTTTTAACTGAAAATACCGATTTTAGATTTTCCAAATTCCTTCTTTACCCTTTTAAATAAATTCAAACCTTAAAATTTTAAAGTAAATTCTTTATTCCTTTAAATAATATCACTTAAGTTTTGCAATTCATTATTTCTCTGTTTATTTAAAATCACCTTTTCCATATTCGAAATTATTTATTAGAATTTTAAAATCACTCTTATTCTTTTTCGGTTCATTCTTAAATTTATTCAAATTATCTATGATTATTTTTCTTAAAAATTCACTCTTTTATTTCCTTTCAAAAATCCAATTCTATATATTATGATAATTCAGTGTACCGAAATATATTCAAGCAAACTATAACGTTCAATATTCCAATTATCAATATAATTCATCATAGAATATCAAATATTCATAACACAGAATATTAAACAATCTAAATAATTTTGAGGAATCCAGTTGGATCCTCCAACCTATTTCCCTGCATCCACAGATGTTAGCACAATACAGTAATACCAATTCCACTTCAAGGTGGAATATCGCGATACATGGGATTTATATAATATCATCCGCTATTACGCGGTGCATAGGGTCTCATCCGCTATATAATGCGGGAAATCAATCATTCCAAGATATATTATATACTATAATATAGCACATCAAATCAATTCAACCATTCAACCAATTATTTAAATTTAACTATCTAAATTTAAATAACCCAGATGAGTGAGATTAACTCACCTTTGCTTTTATTTGCAATCAGATCCATCTCAGCTTGGTTTCTTCATGATTATAGACCTTGATTTTTGATTTGCCAAACCAATCTTATTGTAGGTTTCACCGCTACGAACGGCACTCGATTTGTTTCTTCACGATTTTTCGACCTTACTAACAAGATAACCTTCCTTCCCAAATGAAACTCCTGCCTCTGTGCAGCATAGCATATCTATCCCCCTTCATCAACAATCTGAACAACACTTAACGACTTCCAGTTCCTCCTCAGCATCGCTACTTCTTCCACCATCATGCACAAATAGGATCACCTTAAAAATTAAAACGACCAAATCACACGTTCTTGGCCGAAGCTCCTAAGCAACTGACCTCGACCTCAGCTCCGCCTTCGCCACTCCACGCTTCGAAATGACTCAAGTAATCATGATTTTCTGAATCGCGATGCTTCCCTCAAACTTTGCCTTCATCGCGACTACGCCAAACCCCAAGTCCACCAGATCATGATACGTCCTTCTAAAATCGATCGAGCCCTAGCTTAAGCTACCCCTCGATTTTATTAACTAGGTCGATTCCTCCTTATCGCACCCTTTGATTGAACTAGACACGCTGCAGCCACCTCTGCCTCGGCTACGAGCGTTGCTCGATTTTTTTTTCAAATCACGATTTTTTTCTTCGATGGTTCGATTCAAATTGAAAGAGGAGAAGGAAGGAATCGAAGAGTTAAAGTATAAAGGAGAAGGCAGCTTCGGCTATAAGACAAGCCGAGTTTGCCCATTTTTTTATATATGAAATGATAAATTTTGATTTTTTTTCCTGACTTTGAACGAGAGGGATATGATATTGAGTTGAGGAAGGCATGTTGGAGAAGGTTAGCCCTGATTGACATGTTAGAATAATTTTTTTACTTATAAATATCTTATTTAATGCAACTTAAAAATCCGATGCCCATCGAGTCGTGCCGCCAGGCGTCTATAATGTTTTACCCATATTCCGAACACAATGGAACGTATTTCAGAGCCTAATTCAGTCACATGTGGAAGACAACTTTTGAATCGAGTTACATATTAAATTATCGATTTTAATTTCAACATGTTTCTCGCTCGTAAGGAGAAATGGTAACTCCAAACGCTATGAAAATTGAAATCCAATAATAATATAATATTACGGATCCAATGGAACTGGTTTCATTGAAATCTGAGACTGTGCCTCGGAGGGTTAATTTTTAAATATCAATTTAAATGATATATTTTCAAAACTGAACAAAACACTTCCAAATTCAATTTCAACACCTTTACTATCTTCGGTACTATCGATATAAATTTTACAAACCCTTAAATTATTTTTAACCAGCTAAAAATTCCAGATTTCACAATTTACCAAACTTCAAATTATTTAATTCAATAATTTAATTATCAAATAAATAATGATATTTGAATTCAAGTAGAGAAATTAACTTTAAATATATAAAATCAATTAAATATTCCGATTTCAAATGCTCAAAAATTCCAGGTCGTCACGAAAAATATACGAATTCGAAAAAGTCAGAAAACATCACGAGCATCCAAGAAAAATCGAATGGCCGAGCTAAAATAGCAGACGAATTCAATAAAATATATACGAACGAGACTACAGGATTTCTAATCCTATTTAACCCAATCTCATATCGGTCTAAAATTCACTCGGGTTCAAACAATATCACAAAGCATATTTTTAAATCAATAACTCGAATCGAATCGAGTTCAAGCAAATTAACCAAAAAAGAAAAAGGGAAATCACATACCTATACAAATCGAACTCGATCGAGAAGCAGCCGTGTGCAAATCGAAGAAACGATCGATCGACAAAGCAAGGATACCAGTAAAATTTCGAGCATCATTTTCCAAGCAGCAGCTTTAATAAAGTGAAGCCCTAATTTTCTTAAAGAGGAACGAACGAGCAAGAGGCAGCCATATTTTTATCAAGAAAAGGATATGGGCCGATAATTAATAAAAAGGATACGTGTAACAACCCGCATATTTTACGATTGAATATTTAAATATTTTATCCTTAGTCGGATTATAGTCCGAAAAGTTACTGTTTGCATACGGTCGAATTAGGACTCGGGACCACTTGCATTGATTTCTAAACGCCATTTACAATCCTTTTGAGTATAAACTTTGATATGTTTGGAGTTAATGGAATTTGCCACTTTTTCACTTTGGGATTTGGGTTTGGTTTAGCCCATTAGCCTAAACTATTAACTCTAGCTCAACCCCCTCTTCCCTTCATTACTTCACTTTCATTTCCTAACACTCAACCTTCATCAAAAATGGAGAGAGGAATGGAAAATTAAAACTCCAAACCCTAGTTTATTTGCAAGTCCAACATCTAACTCCAAATCCAAAGAGAAGCCATTAATTCAAGCTTCTTGTGTTGAGATTGAAGTGTGGTTGATTTTTCCTTTGCTTTCGAGCTTCTCCTTCATTGATTTTGTGAAAAGGTGAGATTTTTACCTCACATCTTTGTCTATAACTATCTTTAATTGTTGGGTATGAATTCCTAACACTTATTCATGTGCATTTGCTTTTGGTTTGGATTGGATTAGTAAATATCCCAATTTTTGGTGTTTTGGGTTCAAATCTTTAAAAATCCTAACTTTGAAGTTTGAACACGTTTTTGGTGATGAATCGAGGAGCCAATAGGACTGTGTAGCCAATGGGCGTAATCCCCTAGCGTCAGTGCTCGACCGGTTGCAAATTGAGAGAGTTTTGCACTTCTGTTCCTTAGGTTGTTCGTCCTGCATATATGTCTCTCGGCCTGCAATTAGGTCGCGCCATGTTAGGTCACAACCACTTAGGTCGCTCAGCCTCACCTCCTTAAGTCGCTCTTCCTGCTTTAGGTCGCTAACCATTTAAGTCGCTCGGCTTGCTCGCACCAACTTAGGTCACACCTACATATAAGTCGCACCACATAGGTCGCTCCGCCTGTTCATTAGTCGCTCGGCCTGTTAAGTCTCGCTCCTTAGGTCGCTAGCCTCGCTAATGACTCGGCCTGTTAAGTCGCGCTCCTTAGGTCGCTCGCCTCGCTAATGACTCGGCCTGTTAAGTCGTGCTCCTTAGGTCGCTCGCCTCGCTAATGACTCGGCCTGTTAAGTCGCGCTCCTTATGTCGCTCGCCTTGCTAATGACTCGGCCTGTTAAGTCGCTCTCCTTAGGTTGCTCGCCTCGCTAATGAGTCGGCCTGTTAGGTCTCAACTCCTTAAGTCGCTCGGCTTGCTTCAAGTCGCAACTAGTTAGGTCGCTCGTTCCTTAAGTCGCTCGGCCTGCCGCTATAGGTCATACCAACTTAGGTCGCTCGGCCTTCTTTAAGTCGCACATGCTTTAAGTCGCACCTGCTATGTTGCTGATCCCTTATGTCGTATGCCACTAGCTCCTTAGGTCGCTCACTTGTGCCGCTATTTTCTTAAGTCGCTCAGTTAGGCCACATGCTATGTCACTGATCCCTTATGTCGTATGCCGCTAGCTCCTTAGGTCGCTCACTTGTGTCGCTATTTTCTTAAGTCGCTCAGTTAGGCCACATGCTATGTCACCGCTCCCTTATGTCGTATGCCATGGAGTCGCATGAGTTGAGCCACTGATTTCTTGTGTTGTATTGTGTTAAGTCGTAAGTCATGGCTGTTAAGTCGCAAGGGTATTTCCATTTTGATGGATTTGGAATAGAATTCTTTGGATTTTATTCACATCATCGAATGTGAAATTTTGTGATTGATTGTTTCTACAATCATTTTTGTGACTTGTCACTTTAAAAATATGAAGGTTTCAATACTAGTTGTAAATATCAAAACTCCATCATCAAAATGATTTCAACCCTATTTTACTGCAAAGCTCGTTTCTTAAACCGTTTTCCAATCTACTAGTATATACAAACCTTTACCTCACTCGTATGATAAATCTAATTAAACGACTTAGTAAAACAAGTGGTATGAAACACTTGCGTTTCTTCGCCGGTTAATTCTTGGACTTGTTCGATTGAATCTCTTGTGACAATTTTCGAGTGGAGATCTACAATTTGTTCGTAAATATTTAAGTTAAGCTAGTGGATATGGGACATGAGGCTAAGCTTATATATTTACTAGCTTACTGTAATTGACACTTCTTGATGATCGTTGATGATCATTTTTGTGATTTAGACTAGCAAATGTGCGATGTCTCTTTGTCTACGAGGGAGACTAAACTTGTTTCTGTGGAGCTTCGGCTCAATTTGGTGGGGTAGCGACCCATGGTGTTCGGGTCGTTTTGTGGAGCTTCGGCTCAAAATTAATGGTTAGCAACCATGGAATAGCGTTCCATTTTGTGATACACGTGTTGATGAGTTTTCATGCTCCCGTTTTGTGACAGGCCTCCCTTTTTTTGTGATTTCTGGATTTCCATTGATGATTTCTAGAACTGGTGTTTCACCAATTTTCGTGATTTACATTGATATGTTTTATCAATATTTGTGCATTGGTGAATTTGTGTGTCAATAACTTTTGTGATTGACATTGATATAATAGTCAATATTTATGGTTTGGTGAATAAAAATAAAGAGTATGACATTCTTTTTGATCTTTGAGAAGATTCTTGTGATATTGATTAATCTTTTGTTGTTTTTCAATTACTTACTTATCACAGTATGGTTTTATGGTTATCATATGTTTTTGTCATGTCCCTTATTCTATATCATTTCATCCGATATTTATAGTTAGACTGATCCATTTATTATTTTCTTATTAAATAATACTCGGGTCAGACCGAGATGTTACAGGTGCTTTTGCTTGACTTCACATCTGGGATTATCACCCTGACTTTTGGCTAACTACTTAGATTAGTAGTTTTTGTTGTATACATTTGAGATATAGACTCATTATTGTATCCATATTCTTTTGTCTAGCACTTGTAGCTATTCTTTTGTGATATTGTGGATCTTGTTTGACCACTACTCTAATACACACTTTTAAGTGTTATATTCATATCTATTTCCGCCTTTGTGATATGGATGTCTGTGACTGATTTATGTTATGTCTATTTCTATATTTGTTTCCGAAGAATATATATAGCCAATGTGTAGTAGCCTTGAGTTTGTATCGGTATGTCGGATTTCCTCCTGAAACCAAATGCATGTTGTACTATATGACATATCGGTGCTCGCACAAAGCAATTACACGGAGGGTCGCTCCTCAACAGCCTTATTCTCCGCGCTAGTTGACGACATTACACCGTAGTGTCCTTGGCTAGAGTGGGTATAGAGGTGGGGCGTCACAATACGGGCCGATAAAATAGAAAAAGAAAAGGGAAATTCTTTTTATAGCTTTTTTGTTTTGTGCCGGTCTCCTTTAGTATTTAGTTTGGGCTTAATTTGTAATTTTGGATTCTATTTTTGTTTAGTTGTTTTTATTTTGTATTTCTCTTTTAAACGTTTGTAAATTTTAGTCGTGTAACTAAGGAACGAACTACGGTGGTGTAGTTTGAGAATTCGCAACTCAGTGGTAGAGTTGTGTCAGGGTTTTGAGCGTATAGTTAGGTTAGTCAATAGTGAGTGTCGTGAGTTTACGTGTGTAAGCATCTGAAAACAAAATATCTAGTAGAAACCTTGGGGACAGCACGTAGGCAGGGTTTTGCCGAAGCTGGGTAAATCTGTATTATTCTAATATTTTGCTATTATCCGTGGTACTATTATTCTGCTGTTATCAGTGTTGTAATTATTTTATATATTTTCACGTTAAATTTTTATAACTATCAGTATCACCCTATTCATCCCTCCTCTAGGATGAAATCGATCCTACATATAACTTGTCATAATTATATATATCTAGTCACATCACAAATATTTTATAATATATAATTATGTTTTGTCACATCACTTTCTTTTTTATATATATGTATATAAATTATTATTATGTTTAGTCACATCACTTTCATATATATATATATATTCAATTATTATGTTTAGTCACATCACTTTCTTTTATATATATATAATTACTAATTAAAGCTAAGACGTGATAAGAGATAATAATGGTTAATGATTAGAACTTAAGATGTGACAATACTTATGTGTATATATACATATATGTATATGTTTATTATTTTTAAAACCATGTCTTGTCATATCACCTACTAATCTGAATTAACATAAGATAATTTATTTCTAAATGTAATATTATTTAGTTAATGAACTCTTATATATATATATATATATATATATATATATATCTGTGTGTATAGTGTATAAAGTTGAACAGCGTTCGCGACAACTTTCCGGCGTCGAAAGGTTGAAATTTCGAAAAACGTTCTTAGGTCACATTTTCTATTTTTCTACAAACTATTTAATTCATAAACAAATTTTGAAAATGATTTCACCATCATTATTAATTAATTAAAATTAGTTTATATTTATTATAAAACCTATAAATTGAATATTTAAAATTAACTAAATATTCACTAATCAAAGCACTGAAATTCCGGGTCGTTATAGAAATGGTGACGTGGCATTCAAGGAGTGCAGTGTAGAGGACGAGGGGTAGTTTGGTAAATTTACATGTTTATTTCATATAAACTAACTTTTGTAAATTCTTTTCCATTTTTCTCATTTTTCATCTTCATTTTTCAAAACCTCCTAAAGCTTTTAAACAATTTCCAAGGCTTGCTAAATCTTTTCTAATTTCTAAAATACTAACTTTCTACTTAAATCCCTTCCAAAACTTGTTTAAACACTTCTACATTCACTACCCCACTTTCTCCATTTTTACTCACACTTTATCTGACCATAACTTTCTCCAAGCTATACCAAATCAAGAAAATCTTTATTTCAGATCTAAGAGAATTGAGATGGATACAATTTTCAATTACACCACTTTTTCAAATTTTGACTATTTTTGGGTCAAAAATACATTTCTTTCTGACTCATTTCGGACTCATATTTTCAAGTCCAAAAATAACACTTCTTACTTTTGACTATATCTCCTTAAAAAAAATTAAATTTAGCGATTTTTTTTTTTTGAGATTTTACAAAAAAAATTTCCACGAAATTTTCTTTTTGACCACTTTCCCAAATTCCGAGAGTAACACGGCCAAAATTCAAGGAGAAATTGACCCATTTTGCAGTTGATTTTTATGGTTTTCTAAGCTTTGCAAGTTCTTAAGTATTTCAAGTTTGCAAAAGAATTTGCTTCGAGTTAGTAAGTTTTCAGTGAGTAAACTCCTAATTGTCGGGAAAGAATTTACCCTCATGTATATGATTGTTATTTGGTTGTATATATGATGTTGCTATTTGGATTATGGTATGGTTTGGATGTATATGAATGTATGTGCTAACTTGTGATTCAGCATTAGACTTTGAATCGATGATTTAAGAGATGTTAAAGTTGTAGCCTTTTTTTTATGTCTGGAAGTGATATGCAAAGTTAGTTAAAAAAATAGTTAGCAAATAGAAACTAATTAGTATGTGAGAAGAAAACTAATTAGTAAATTAGAAACTAAACTTGAGAAGTTAAGTTAGTATGCAACTAGTAAGCTAAAGGTTAGTGTACTAATTAGTTAGTGTTGTCAGTGAATCAAACTAGTTGGCAAAATTAGTGAACTAAACTAGTGAGTGAAGTTAGTGGTGAACTTGAGTTGTCAAGTTAGCAAGCTAAACAAGTTTGAAAGTTATGGTATCCTTAACGATAGTCACATTGGATGCAGTTGATAATAAGTCCAATTTTTTTAAACATAAGTTTTTATATTTTAAAGTATTTTGAAATGTTTTAAAAACTTAATAATAATGATTAAGGAAAGTTAATTAAGAATTTAGTAATTAATTATTAATTAATTATTTTTTATAATTAATAGTTAGCTAAGTATTAAACAAGGTTTGTTAATTTTAATTAACTAAAAATTAGTACTAATTAATTATCTTTTAAAAGTAAGATTTATTTTAAATAAATTTTTGATTAAGTAAGATTAATCTTTAAATAATTATGGGTTCAGTATATGCTTTATTTTTATTTAATTATTAATTAATTATAAGGTTAATTATTTTCAGTTATTAATCAAGTGTTTGATTTATTTTTAAATGTAAATTAATTAAGGGTTTAAATTTATAATTAATTAATTATTTAAATTTTATTATTTATTTATTAAATTAAGCTAAGATTTAACTAAATTTAGTTATGGTTTTATAATGGTTTTAACTTGTAATTGATTATTCTAGAAGGGAGTTTTAATTTGTAATCCCAGTTTTCAAGAATCAAGTTGTTTTAAAGGTGCTTCCTTTTCAAAAACGGTTTTGAACAAAAGGGATTCAAATGTCGATAATGTTAGAACCTTGTATTTCGATGTTTTGATCATGACAACTATATAAATATATATTATATGAATTGACCAAATTTGAAAAAGAAGATACTATTCTGCTCGACGATATATTGAAGACCAAAGATTTCAAAGAGATGTTTCAACATTTATGATTGGTTTGTCTATAGTCTAGTTATAGTTAATAATTGTTGAAATCTCCCCCCAGTGGTATATGCACACACACATACTAAATCATATTCAAAATCATATACATACACTAAGATTTGATTATATCATGTTTGTAAATAAATTTCTTTCAAAAAGAAGTTTACTGGGCTGAAAACGCCAGTTTCAGTAAACTAAACTAGGGTGTGTAGTCGACTGAAACGTGCACATATGTAAAAATCACTTTAAAGGTCCAGTCGACTTAACACCCCCATTCAGTCGACTAAACAAAATGTCTTTTCAAAATAATTTTGAATTTTGAATTTTTTTGAATGTTTAGCCGACTGAATTACCTTTCTCAGTCGACTGAATATTCATAACGGTTATTTTCTGAATGGTCACCTTCTTTCAACGAATAGAAATAACTTTTAATCCAACAGTTATTTCCGTATCTCTTGGCCAAATCTTTTCATGGATGATTACGTCTTTTTAACTTTATAAATAGCCTTTTATTCAATTGTTTTAAAAACTTAATTCTTTGATTCTGTTCTATCTAAGTTCTGCCATTTTCTTTCATAAACGCATTCAAATCACTTGCACAATCAAGCACAAATTTATTTGTGATTCAGATTATTTCCAATCTTCATGTACTACACTATATAACACAAAGGAGAAGATTGTAGGAAGTGTGTACTCTAAAGACATATCTGTGCTATCTATAGTGCATAATCAGTTAAGAAAACTTATTGTATTGTTGAAGTCTTGTTCGGTTCCTATTTGATTGTCTAGATGGTAGAAGTCATATTCAGCTGCTCAGGTGGTGTAATACCTATTCCTCCGAGTTAAGAGAGGCTTGATAGTTAAATTCCAGAAGGAGTCTAGGACTGAACGTAGAATGGGAGTACGAACCAGTATAAAAATCCATGGTGCCATTTACTTTACTATTTACTTTTAATATTTATATTCCGCACTAGTAGATAACGTAGATTATATTCCATATTATGATCCTTAGCAGCACTTACATTTGATTGGCTTTGATGCCAACAACATCAAGATTTACGTCCTTCTAACTAAGCTATTCTTTGCCAATATGAACTTGGATCACCAGGATCCAAGGAATAAGGATGATTGCATTTGGACTCTTATTTGCAGCATCAAGGTCTACCTTCCCCTCCAATGACATGGTTATATTCTTCGTTGTCCATACGAAGGCGTCAACATCAATGATGTTTAAGTCAATATGGATAACCGGGATGAGGTCTCTCACCGATTCCTTTCTGATGATATGACCATACTCAAGTCTGTCGCCTTGCGACCGAAGGCGCGTATCCTTCATTGTGCCCTTATCCGCTCCATTCAACATCATCTTGGAAGGTACGAGAAAGTCTACAAGCGCGACTTCCAACACTTTATGCTATCTACTCCTCCTAAAATATCAATTGGGCCAAGGTTATTCTTGATGAATTACTCACCGTTAACCACATGAGGAGCTTCAAGACTATCTTCTATGGAGATTACATTATGCGGATTCTCCAAAACTTCAGTGTCACCATCCCTGATGTCGATTTCATTCCCATTGATGAGCTTAACACTAAGACGTTAAGTCTTATTGGCCTGCCGAAATGCCCACAGCCTCAAGAAATAATTAGCTTCCAACAATGGGCGGCAAAACGGGCTCAAGATATTCCGCAAACCCACGAGACTCACATTTCTTCCTCCTCCTCCCAACCTTCTCGCCAAGTCAAGGAAGAAGAAGGCGATGACATCGTAAAGCTCTATGATGATTTTCTTCCAATGCAAGGATTAATCATCGTGTCAAGGAATCAATAAAAGCTAAATCAATATTTCATCAACGTTGAGAGAACCATCGTTATGACCAACAAGAAGCTTAATTCCACCAAGGGATTCTCAAATAAAATTTGGGAAAAAAATCTCTTACACCAGCTCTACTTCCACAAATGTTGCCGAAAATCCCCCTTGCTCCTTTCTCTTGGACAACATCCGAAGAGGAAGAAGAGGAAGAAGAACCTAATAGTAAGGAAGTTTAGTCGTTTTATGTTTATGTATGTTTTTCATTTTTTTAATGTATCCGTGAACAATTATAGTTATGTATGTTGTATTTTTTCTTATCAATGTTGTCCTCTTGGTATTTTTGCTATGTTTATGATGTTTAATTTCTTATGTTCTTGATTCACATTATTCATGTTCACTATGTTATCATTGATAAGTTATGTTCATATTTATCCATATTCTAAAGGTTATACAGTTAATACTCCTTTTTGTCGATGACAAAGGGGAGAAATATAACAATAAATATGTAGTTCATTAATTCGAGTGGAATTTCTTAATTGCTTGTTTAAAAAAATTTATACACTTTCTAACTTACATAGTTGTCATCATCAAAAAGCGAGAGAATGTTAGAATCTTGTATTTTGATGTTTTGATCGTAAAAACTATGTAGGTATATATAATATTACATAACGAAATTTGCAGGAGAAGATACAATTCTACTCAACGATAGATCGAAGACTAAAGATTTCAAAGAGATGTTTCAATGTTTATAATTGGTTTTTTTATAGTCTAGTTAGAAGTTAATAGTTGTTAAAATCTCTCCTCAGTGGTATATGCAAGCACACATAATTTAATTCATATTCAAACGCTAAGATTTGATTATATTAAGTTTGTAAATAAATTGCTTTCAAAAAGAGGTTTATTGAGCAGAAAATAACAGTTTCAGTCAACTGAACCAGGGTGTGTAGTCGACTGAAACATGCATAGGTGCATAAATAACTTCGAAGGTTTAGTTGACTCAACACCCCCATTCAGTTGACTGAACCAGATGCCTTTAGAAATTAAATTTCAATTTCAAGTTTTTTGAATGTTTAGTCGATTGAATTTCTTTACTAAGTCGACTGAATATTCATAACGACTATTTTCTGAATGCTCACCTTATTTCAACGAACAGAAACAACTTTTAATCCAACAGTTGTTTTTGTATCTCTTAGCCAAATCTTTTCACAAAGGATTGCATCTATTTAACTCTATAAATAGCCTTCAATTCAATTGTTTTAAAAACTTAATTATTTTATACTATTCTATATTCTTGTTATCTAAATTCTGCCATTTGCTTTCATAAATGCATTCAAATCACTTGCATATTCAAGCACAAATTTATTTGTGAATGAAATTACTTCCAATCTCTACGTACTACACTACATAACACAAAGGAGAAGATTACATGAAGCATGTACTATAAAGGCATATCCATGCTATCTATAGAGAATAATCAGTAAAGGAAACTTATTGTATTGTTGAAGTCTTGTTTGGTTGCTCAGGAGGTAGAAGTCATATTTGGTTGTCTAGGCGGTAGAAGTCCTGTTCAGTTGTTCAGGCAGTGTAATACCTATTCCTTCGAGTTAAGAGAGGGTTGATAGTTAAATTCAAGAAGGAGTTGGGAATGGATGTAGAACGAGGGTTCAAACCAGTATAAAAATCTCTAGTGTCATTTACTTTACTGTTTACTTTTTATTTTCATATTTCACACTAGTAGATAACTTAGATTACATTCCATATTACGATCCTTAGCAGCACTTACAGATACCAATAAGTAGAAAAGAAATGTGAATGAATTATGTAAATGGTTTGATTGTGTGGACATGTGTTAGTAGGATAATCCTCGTTCTGTTATAAGTTGATTATTTAATTGTTTGGACATCTAATAGCAGCATAAATCCCCGTTCTGCGATAATGTAATTATTTATTGTGTGGACATATGTATAGTAGAATAAATTCCTGTTTTTCTATAAGTAGTTAATTGTTTGGACATCTATTTAGCAGGACAAATCACCATCCTGCTATTATGTTATTTGGATATGTATATGCTAGTTGAGTTAGGTTGAAATGTTATTCCCTGATTTGGATATGAATTGCATTTATGTATACGTTAACTAATGTAAATAAATAGTTAACTGACTTGAAAGTGAAATTGATGTTAAATGGTAACTTAAATTACTACCATTGGGACTGCTAAGCCTCTTTTTAAATTATAAAGTATGGTTTTGAATTAAATTCAATTCTTTAATCAATTTAGGGTTTAAGGCTTATAATGATCTCTCAAGTTATATTGTTATTCTATAAAGGTATTTATAAATAATAACTTGTTCATAAAATCGGTTTTACGAAGTAAAAAGGTTTATTTAAAGTTATTTAAAAAGATGAGTTGCAAAAGATATTTTGTAAATGGTTTTTCTTAAAGAAGATTTTCAAAAGAGTTTTAAATAAGAAAGTGTTTTATAAATGATTTTTGAGATTTGTAAAGATCTTTGTAAATTGACTTGTAGACTTGTAAAAGTATTTTATAAATTGATTTTGGAAATCAATAAAGGCATTTAAAAGTGAAGTGAGCTTTTAAAAGGGAACTTTTTATAAAGGATAAGTGGATCGGTTTGTTGTAAGTATTCATTTCAAAAAGGAATTTGAAAGGAGGAATTTTCTAAATGTTTTGATAATATACTTATACCCTAAGATAAGTACAAATATTTTCCAAGTAAAAGAGGAAAGTAAGGGTTTTGGAAATAATATTGTGTAAAGATCTTTTGATCAAGTTTTATAAAAAGATTTTACTAATTAAAGATTAATTAATAAAGGCTTAGTGGATCCCATATGGAGTTAAGTCAATGTTTGAATTATTGATCATTTGATAGTTAAATAACCAACTATTAAAATTTGGACCAAACGTAACTTTGGAAATATCTAGAAGAAACATGTGGGTTATATGACAAAGTTATCCCAATGATGTTGTAATGTGCGTGTAAATCTCGTTTCGTTCTTCTAAAACAATGATAAGGAAATCCATCATAAACAATTTAGGAGGTGAATTCCGCTCTTATATTTTGTCTGCTTATTCCCTAAAGAACTAGGGTTGAGTTATATAGAAATTATCGAAAGTTGTTTCGAAGGAACCGGGTTTAGATATATTATCCAAAAACCAATTCCATCCAACTCAAGCATTTGGAATTGAAGACATCTTGAAGAGTACATAATCGAAGATGGAGTTTTGAAGTGCAAAGGCGATTTGCTATTAATCCCGAGGGTGATTCCAAAATGGATTTATTAGAAGTAGTGTTCTTCGGTTTTGTTCAGTCCAAGAACGAACTTGTATGGATGAATGTTAATGTTGCAATGATGCCTGGAGGGCAGTGTTAGTATTTCAAGTGGGTTTGCAAAATATAAGATAAAGACGTAGCCTCTAGCCGTATTAATCGGGAATGACAAAAACAAGGGAGATGCAGCGGGGCTGTGTAGGTCGCACCCATTAGGATATGTCATCACCAAATCTAGAATCGATATTTGACCCATTTTTGTATGCTTCGATACAGTTGTTGTTCCCAATAATGGTGGTGATGTATTCAGCACTATCCAGCAAGGGGTAGGCCAGTCCTGTGTTGGTAGGCAATCTAGACATGGTTCTCAGTATGTTCATACAAAGATGCATCGTGGCGGGCGATACCCAGCAGCCTAGTCATTATATGAAAATCTAACTTCCAATAAGCGCCATCGATTTTAGTTGTATACCTATTATATTGGAATTTAATAATGTAACATTTTCGACTATGTTATATATATTTACTTGAAAACCCTAGACTTTATGATAATACCACTAGATTTCCTACAAAAGTGTTTTGGTTATCATAAGGTAAAAACCCCTCCGTGTTTATGTGTGATGTCGTCTTACAAGATGACCTTGTTTTTCAAAGAGTTTAGATGCAATAAATTCAGTTGTTTGAGTTTACTCACACCATACCCATATCTGACACAAAGTTTTATTTTCTTTCCCTAAAACTCTTAGGTGCTTTAATTTTTATGACTAGCCAAGTAGTTCAGGTTTCTACGGATGCATTTTGGAGGAGATTTGAGCAGGTGGCTTCATCGATAACTAGTTATTATCTTGTTTCTGCTATATCATATGTATTGTATATCAGTTAGGTAAGGACAAACTATTATAACTGTCCTAGGGTAGAATTTGTATTAGTGTGACTCCAATGTATCATTTTGGAAATGACTTTATAAAGTATTATGTTGATTAATATAAATTATTTTGTTGCGTTGTGAGATTCTGTGATTGTTTAGTTTCTTCTTATCTTCTATCTTCTTTCTTTCCCCTAACAATCTGTCTTTCAGGCACTAGAATGCTAGGCAGGCAACACAACGGATGTATTAGTGTCGATTTTCGAGGGTCAAAAATTCCAGTTCATTACATTTGGTATTAGAGCATAAGGTTAAGCGAGAACCTTGAATTTGGTAGGGAAACTCATTAAGAGATAAGGTAGTGGGATTCTTTACTATGAGTTTGATTATGTATATGTAAGAGCACGTATTTGTTAGTGATATAAAAATGTTTTATATTATGTTGATTGATCTGTTGAGTGTCTTATGGATTTTGGTCAATATGAGTAACAACGTTATTCTATGGATCTCTAAACACTTGAGCAAGGCTAATTGACACAATACAGTTTTGAAATTGGGTAAATAAAATAATTTTACCTAGGATATATTTTATATATAAAGAATGATTTTCAAAATAGTATAGTATGGTATGGTATAGTTAGCTGAGATGTTGTTTGTTAACAGATAATAATATTCTATTATTATCAATTAGAATTTTGTTAGTCATGCTTGTCCAATTGAGAATAGACTATTGTTAGTGCTTATAGGTAGCTTCCCTTTTTAAGTTTTGGGTAAGGCAAATAGAATTAGGGAAAACATTTAAAAAAACACCATGTGAATTAAATTTCACAATTTGACTATAAGGTGCTGGATGCTAATGTTAGGCTAAAATTTGAAGTAATTAAAGAAGTTTATTAATGCTTAGGATATTTTGCAATAAATATTTGGAAAATGATTTTATAAAAGTTGATGCATAAAATGAATTTATAGGAAGGTGTCTTTTAATTAAAAAGAATTTAAGTTAAAAACTTAAGGACTAAAATCTCGATGCTTTTGAAAATGATTTTTAAGCTTTTGAAAGATAATAATAGTATTATTTGAAAAAAATTGGGTTAAGGAAATTTTGGGAATGAAAATGTTAAGAATAAGGTGTTTTCTTTGGATTGGTTCGGGAGAAGGAGTCTTAATTTATTTTGTGATGATCTGAATAATCTTCTAAGTGACGATCGGATGTTTGTCTAGGCGAACATTGTGGTGCACTTAGTAAATTATTCTCTTTATCATTGTACAATGAAAACAAGTTCAAATCCGAACGAACCCAAAGCAAGTTGGTGGTAAACGTTTTGCTGGAGATATGTAAAGCATTATTTCAAAAATAACATTTGAAATAAAAGTAGTATTTTTAAGTTAACTAGTTCAAGTTGGTCGAAAACAACTTAAATTTGGCGAAGAGACGTGTTTGGATGGAAAACACCTCTCTGTTGTATTACCCTTCGTAGTAAGGGAGTGTATGATACTGTTTGGTAATACCCAATTCCTTAGTATTATTTTGAAGTTACTAGGACTATATGTAAATTTTCTACGAATTGAAATTATAGTATCATTTCAAAAAGTTTTTTAAATAAGATTGGGAAATTGTATCTTGAGTTTTCTTTGGGAAATAAATGCAAAATGAATAATGAATCAAATAAAGTTATATACTCTTAGGATGTTGTGGAGTAGTATCCAAGTTGAACCTAAATTTAGCTTTATGAAATGTTTTCATAAATAATTTAGTGGGGATAGAATTAGTATTAATGAGAACCAATGAAAGAAGCGCATAGGTTGGATGTATATCATCTCTTGTTTTCATATAGTTTGATCTAGGATTTGGGTACATGACCTTGAGGTATTTTACACCATTCCGGATAAGGGCATTAACTCAATTTTTAACGGCGAGCTCTTAGTGAGAATTTATTGGTATGGAACCAAGGTTTTCTATCATAGTACATAACCATGTTAGGAGAACAAAGGTTTCGAATCAAGGAGCCTGATCGGAGACCGCACCAGAAAATTGAATGAGCGATACTAGTTCGAAAATGAAGTTATGTATTTGAGATCGAATCAAATTTTCCATAAGGATGATCTATGTACATCATAAAAACTAATGTATAGTGTTAAGTGTTTTCTAAGTTAGGATAAGGTGAAATTACGAAGACGAATGTAACGACCCGTTAAATTAATAATATTAAATGAGTTAAATTAATAAAATTTCTAACCTGATTTAGAAAAAAAAAGGCTTTAAGATTTATTTGAGAAAATGTAGTAATTTGTTATAGTAATTGGAATTTAATGTAACAATTTAATTTTTATGATAATAGTTTTGGATAATGTAATTGTCACACTTTGTTAAAAGTTAATGTTAAGAAACCAATAAATGTTGAATTAGTGAATATTAATAAAATATTTACTAGAATGGGATTCATTTAATATTAAAATAAATAGTAGGATTGTTTCATTTGGTGACCGTTGAATAAACCAATGCAATAAGTGTAGATAAAATTTTTTATGAATATTGTTCGATAATGAATGTACTTAAAAACGGTAATAAACTTAATATAAGAAAACAAAGGCAAATTGTGTATTAATTAATGAATTCATGAATCAGTGTATGGACTTAGTGTAACTATACATAAATGTACGCAATAAGGTTGTGAAATACCAATGATTTGGATTTTCAATTTATATTAAACATAATGTTGGTAGAAATTGGAATTCACTGTTGTGTGAAATATATGAGAAATCAGGTCAAATGTAAATTATACCGTAGATGATATACTCTTTTAAACAGTAGGATTTTTAAATAAATAAACGTTTCATTTAGGTTTCAATTGGATAACTTATGTAGTTTAATGGAGAATCAATTGCAATTAATTGCCATAAATTAGTGATGATATGGTAGTTTGATTCGGCCTTTAAGAAGCAAAGAAAAAGAAAGCCAAGATTTATGAATTCATTTGCAATGTGAAATGCAAATCTTGTGGATTGTTTTTTTTTACAAATGGAATTAATATTTAACCATTACGTTAGTGGAGTCTGATAAGTTAAGGTAGATAATCAATGGTAATTTACCTAATTCAAAGGATATATTAATATAAATATGGGTAAAATGAGGTTTGACCAAGGATATAATATGAATTGATTTTTAAGGCTTAATTAATACGTGAAATAGACAAGATTCTACATTCAAACATTTATACAAAGCTAAGTTGTAAATAGAAGTACCAATGTAATATAATGTAAATAGATGGGAATCAACATTTATTTATTTATTTAATGGAATTTAATTTCAATAGTATGATAATCGCAATTAAATGAAATTGAAATAGCTAATTTATACGTTAGTTGAAATTTAGCTGGAATATGAGAATTTTTAATGAAATAGTGAAATCAAATGGAAATAAGGTTTCAGTTATACATTGGAATTTATATTCACCATAAAAGGTTAATTGAAAACCAAAGGAGTTAATAAAGGAATCAAGCTTTATCTATTAATTTGGATTTAAGATATGGTAAATTGGATTTATTGCAATAATTAATTCTATAAGATGAGGTTAATACTTATTCTATTTATAATTAGACCAAATTGTTGATATAGATTTTTTGAAAGCAGAATCTATAAATCAATTTGAGTATCAAATTCAATAATTGCGCTTATTGCATAAATAAAGGGAATTTAACGTTAAATATTATGTTACTGAAATTTAAAATGAACTTTAAGAATAATATTGTGAATCATGAACCAAAGTATGTGGCATCCCTATTTGGATAAAGAATGAGTATATAAAAGTTAAAATCTAATATACGGGGTTTTGAGCATTTAATTTTATAATTCTTAAATATAGGAAAGTGCAGAAATTAACACTGCAAATTGATATACTTATAATTTTAATTCACATCCAAGCTTGTTAAATCATTTGAAATTGATTAAATTATATAAGTAATAAAATTTTGAGCCTTTTTTGTCACGGACTCGGATTTCGATGAAACCAGTTTCATCGGATCCGTATCGGTGAATTATTATACGGTTTCAAGTTTCGTATCGATCGGACTTGTCGTTTGATCGTACGGGCGTGAAACGCCTTGAAATCAAATTTAATTAAAATCAATTTGAATCAATTTGGAAATCTTGTTTTCAGCATAACTTCTTCATACGATCAAATTTGGACGTGAAACTTTTTCCATCGCGTTCAGAATATTTTAAATTACCTATTTGGATATATAGATTTAATAAATTCGGTTCCGGAGGCATAGCGGGCTTTTTGGGCCATAGTTTGTTCCGCACGTTCATTCTACGGTCTATCTACTCTATCTCTAACCCCTCTATATAAACCTAGCTACAAGCCCTAGCCTCCACCTAATTTCTTTTCATCTGAGCGTATACTTTCTTCAAGCACCTCTTCTTCTTCAATGGGTGCTAACCCTAGATCCAGTCAGTTCAAAAAAAAAAAAAAAAATTCGGATCTGCAGCAGCTTCTGGTCGCGCTTCGGGTTTCAGGGGAGAAAACCCTAGAGCAACTTCGGGTCAGGAAGAAAATGACTCGGGTCGCTCCGGGTCGTTTTGGCGAAAACTCCAAGCAAGCACCGGGGAATTGAGGCGGCGCACCGAAGTCGACCCAGGACCAGAATTTTTCCATTTTTCAAATTTCCATAACTTTTGCATACGAGCTCGGATTCACGCGCGGTTTGTTTCGCTGGGATCGTATCGGAATTTCTGATGTTTTGACGCTGGTTTGGATGGATTTGGAGACCGTCAAAATTTTGAGTTTAAATTGAATTTAAATTCGATTTAAATTCCAAAGGTGAGTGTTTAAAACCCACTCACAACTACTAGAAGCTTTTATGTTTGTTAAATTAATTTTAGAAATGAATAGCAATTTATTTATGAGTATTTGGCATGTTTATTTCACTCATATTTGTTGAATTGCATTTATTAAGTTTAACTGTAAATTTAATTTATTTATTGCGTATTAATTGATAGTTAGAATTTATTTGTTTGCCTATAAACTGCTAGTTAACAGTTATATAGATTATTACTGAATATAAACTATTAGATTAATAGTTGTTAAATTTAATCTGAATAAAATTGCCAGTTATTACCTGTTATCTATTATCAAATATAAATTGTTATTGATTGATATTGCTTGATGATTTTGATTGGATGATGGATGATGTTGATGGATGTTTATTGAATATCATAAAATTGCGAATTATCATGCATATTTCCTTTCATTCGGGATTGTGGTTTGAAATGATATACAACCGCAAAATTTTATATCTTTTAAATTGCGGATTGAAATGATAAATATCCGTATCACTTGACCATAGGATAGAAAATTATATACAGGCACCGCGGTCTATATATAACTATTTTTATGTGATTTCTATGGTTTGGATGGAATACGGTTTCTAAAAATCTTAAATTTTATATTGTATAAATATTATTCTTCTATATATATACATATGAAGTTGAAAATTTTGAAATTTAAAAGGTGTATAAAAATCTTTATTTAAAAATGGAAAAAATTAAGAAAATGGAGTTTAATAATTTATATCATATGTTTAAATGTTAAGTTTGGAAATTTTAAGATATGATATTTATAATTGGATTTTTCCCAAAATAAATTGAAATGAATATTCTAGTATAATTTGAATTGGGAAAATATATATATTTTATTACTAGAAATTGAAGTCTTATTATTTATGGATTTTATGTGAATATTCAAGACTAATTAATAGAACAATTGATCTGTTGAAAGAATAAAATCCAATTTTAGTTTGAAATATTGTTACTCAAAATGGATATACGTATATATAAATAAATTGAAGTGGTTTTGGAACTTGAGAGAGATAATATAAATTTTGGTTTAGACTTTAATAAAGAAATGTATTTGTAAAGCCATGAGAACTATTTTCTTTACAAAGTAACATTTAAGTTAAACCATTTAATTCATATACCGTTGAATGTCCAAACCATTCAAGTTTTTTTTATAGAAGTTATGGTTTTAAATTATGATTTTCAAAATACTATGCTTTGAAAATATTTGATTTTCAGACGATATGAAGTTAAAGCATTTTGATTTTGGAAAAGAATTATATTTGGGATAAGTGATAAAATATGGTTTTGGGTTTTGAAATGATATCGTATTCATGGTTATGAAATGGAATGTTTATTCTGATTTTTAAAGTATAACCTATTTTTAAATGACCGCGGTGTTATAATAACGATGGGTTGGCAAAGAGACCGGGATCGGATATCTGACATACTCTCTGTCGATACCGAAAACCATTTTGACTAACCGTGTACGCGGTGGAGATTCCAGAATGAAGTAGGTGGTGGCGACGTTTCCTATAAGGTAAATACGTGGACCCGACTCCCGTGAGTTGGCATAAGGTGGCTAAAACAGGAGCGATTCTCAGGCCAATGAGGTCATTCCTCTGATCGGACCCTCCTCTTCGATATTATACTTTGATTTTGGATTGATTCAGTGGCCACTTCTATATTTTGATTTTGGGGAGTTAGTCCGAGGTGGGCGGTAACTGCGGCTACGCGTTTCCACCAACCTGGATAGCAATTGGTATATCTACCCTGGCATTGCATAGTTGTGCCGTGTCACCTACCATACCGAGCCTTTACTACGAGTTTCTATTTGTGTCGTACCGATGGAGTATCCTATGGTAGCTTCCCGATCAGGAGGTATTACGGTACTGTATAGACTATTGGCATTATTTGTGTTAAGGGCTATATGGGTAACCCCTTAACGCTATTTAAAAGTAAGTTTATTTTATAAATAGACACTATTATAATAGCGCAATATACTACATAGTAAATAGTTTAATGGATCCTTAGGAGATGTAAATCCCGAACATCTCTTGAGTTACTGTACTCATATTTATTTCTGTTAATTTAACTCACATAAGATCTTTTAGTCTGACTCGAGTGTTTTTATCTTTTCAAATTCGCTCGGGTCAGTCCGAGCGTTTCAGGATCGAAGATTTTAGCTTTGGAGGACGAAGACGAAGAATCCGTATTATATTATTTATAGTATTGCACCACACTCTAAATTTCCGCTGC
This sequence comes from Allium cepa, assembly GCA_030765085.1. Lineage (NCBI taxonomy): Eukaryota > Viridiplantae > Streptophyta > Magnoliopsida > Asparagales > Amaryllidaceae > Allium > Allium cepa. Next base: position 50,575,701 of record CM060930.1, on the reverse strand, counting down.
ATTGATTGTATTGGTATGTGTAACTCTGATATTCATTGTATAAGTAAAATAAATATTTTGTAAACAGTTATCATGAACTGTATATTGATTATTATATTTTATCCTTCCGCTGTGAGATTCTATTTTGTTTTATTTCTCCTCTGTTTTTCTTATTTACCCCATAACAATCCGCCCTTGCGTATGCTTTGAATTGGCACGTGTGTCGGTTTAAAGTGTGCGAAAAGGCGGGATGTTACAGTTGGTATCAGAGCTTTGGGTTTAGCGATAAACTTTGGCCTTATGGGGTTTGACTCTTTGTTAATAGGGTAATAATACCCTATGGGAGTCACTGAGTGTATATATATGAGAGAGCGTATTTGTTAGTGTTAATAAAAGATTTTGATATTGTGTTATTCTGTTCCGCTTTGTATTTATAAATTCTGGTTGATGCATGAGACGCTATGTCATCAATAGGGATTTCTAAACACTTAATAGGACAGACCGACATAATATTTGTTTTTAATATAGGTGAATGAAATAATTTTGCCTATTATATTTTCTATATATAAAAATATTTTTATAAAGATATATTTTGGTTGTTATAGTTGGGTGTTAGGTAATAAAAATATTTATAATGAATTAAAGCTAAGTTGAATTTTAATAAATCAAATTGGAGATTTTAGAACTTAAGTCTGGGATTTTGAAAATCTGTTTTCAATGGATTTATGGGATATAGGGATTTGGTTTATATGTATTTTCTTATATAAATATTTAGTATAATTCGGAAAAATTATTTTAAAGAAGATTTTGGAGAATATAAATTTTGTACTTTCCTCTCTATCGCTGGAAAATAATTTCGGTGATGACGGCCGCATCATCGACTTTCATTTTCGAGTTTCGAAGGGAAAGGCCACTGTAGTAAATTCTACTACATATTTGTTTTGAAATTATTTAAAATTTTAATTGTTTAAAGGTAATTAGAGATATAAAAGTTGTAAGAAATTAATTATCTATTATTTTAAAGTAATTTTGGAATTTGACCCGGTATTAATTCTTGAATTTCCATTAATTAGTTGTAAAAATTTAGGTTAGTGAAATAAAAGAAGTAATCAATGAATTAAAAGAGTTGAGATTAAACTTGCATAAGTTCTTTTGCTTTTTATTTAACATAAATAACTTACCAAGTATAAAAAGTTGAAATGTAAATTAAGAGTGGAATAGAATATTATGCAAGTAGAATTTTTGGAAATAATGAAGTATTCAATAAATTACTGTTATAAATAAGAATTTAATGGTATTAACTTAAGTGATGATTGGAATTTTACTAAAATTAAAGGTTGTATTATTAATAGGTGATTTTAACCTTAAAAAAGTAAAAAAAAAAAATTGAAATTCCTTAATTTATAAAGTTTGATTGTAGGGTTATTAACTTAAGTATGTTTTAATTCCCCCTATTCTAATATAATGGAAAGTAGGAAAATATAAACGACTGCTTTTGGTTCCAAAATAAATATAATAGGAACGTAAACATTAAGTAAATGAATGAAATTAAGGGTAAGTTGAAATTGTAAGTTATAAAACAAATATATATTAATTAAAGGAATGGAGAAGAAACTTGTAAAATTTTCACTTACACTCTTAAAACATACATAACTTACCATATATTAAAAGTTGCAATGTTAGTAGAAAAATGTAAGGGGAAATCTTACAAGTGAAGAGTAAGGTAATAAAGGTATTCTATTAATTTGCTATTATTAATGAGAATTAATTGTATAGACTTAAGTTAAATTGGAAATTTTACTATAAGTAAAGGTAAGTAGTATAAATAGATGATAGAGACTTTAGTAAATAAATTGGAATACAAATATAATGAATTTTGTGATAAATGGAAAATGAAAATTTGTAAGAAATAAAAGAAATCACTCCACAAATGAAAGAAAGAAAATCAAACCATTGAAGCATGAGATAAATGTATAATAAATAAATTTGGGTGTTGGTTTGAATTGTGTTGTTTGATTTATGTTGTTGGGTAAGAAATTTGAAGTGGTTAAATGAATAAGTATCTATCTTTGTTCCATCTAAGACTGTTGAGTAAAGGATGCACTTGATAGTTAATTTCATTTCATACAAATTTCAAGTTTGAACCCAAACAACTATTTGTTTGATGGATTAAATGGTGCTTCGTTTGTGTATGTATGTTGTTTGTAAGGTTGATGGTTGTTGAATTGTTTGGTTGATTAATGATTGAATCCACTTGAATAGTTCACTTTAAAATAAATATTTAACCTTTTAGATTATATAAGTGAATACAGGTGATGGAAGCAACTGCTACTGCTTTTGGTTCCAAAATAATAAGCGTATATTGCCCGACAAATAGGTACGTTTTCGGATTACGTTTAAAGCGCTATTTTTTCCCGTGTTGGGATATAATATTTTGATAATATTCGTATATATTTGTTATATTTTGATATTATATTTCCTCCAGAGTCTCTCCGTACAAAGGAGACTCTGCCAAAATTTTCCGTAAATTTTGGACTTAGAATTTTGTGAAAATATTTTTCCCAACTTTAATAATTTAAGTACAAAAGAATATAATGATTATAAAACTGGTATGTTTATATAAGGGAATTAATTTAGTAATATTGTCAATAAGTTAATGTTTGAAATAAGATGTACTGTTTTATTCTTCATTCTCCCTTCTTTTTCCTTTTCGGGGACGAAAAGTTTTGAGTGTGGGAGATTGTAACGACCCGTTAAATTAATAATATTAAATGAGTTAAATTAATATAATTTCTAACCTGATTTAGAAAAAAAAAAAGGCTTTAAGATTTATTTGAGAAAATGTAGTAATTTGTTATAGTAATTGGAATTTAATGTAACAATTTAATTTTTATGACAATAGTTTTGGATAATGTAATTGTCACACTTTGTTAAAAGTTAATGTTAAGAAACCAATAAATGTTGAATTAGTGAATATTAATAAAATATTTACTAGAATGGGATTCATTTAATATTAAAATAAATAGTAGGATTGTTTCATTTGGTGACCGTTGAATAAACCAATGCAATAAGTGTAGATAAATTTTTTTATGAATATTGTTCGATAATGAATGTACTTAAAAACGGTAATAAACTTAATATAAGAAAACAAAGGCAAATTGTGTATTAATTAATGAATTCATGAATCAGTGTATGGACTTAGTGTAACTATACGTAAATGTACGCAATAAGGTTGTGAAATACCAATGATTTGGATTTCCAATTTATATTAAACATAATGTTGGTAGAAATTGGAATTCACTGTTGTGTGAAATATATGAGAAATCAGGTCAAATGTAAATTATACCGTAGATGATATACTCTTTTAAACAGTAGGATTTTTAAATAAATAAACGTTTCACTTAGGTTTCAATTGGATAACTTATGTAGTTTAATGGAGAATCAATTGCAATTAATTGCCATAAATTAGTGATGATAGGGTAGTTTGATTTGGCCTTTAAGAAGCAAAGAAAAAGAAAGCCAAGATTTATGAATTCATTTGCAATGTGAAATGCAAATCTTGTGGATTGTTTTTTTTTACAAATGGAATTAATATTTAACCATTACGTTAGTGGAGTCTGATAAGTTAAGGTAGATAATCAATGGTAATTTATCTAATTCAAAGGATATATTAATATAAATATGGGTAAAATGAGGTTTGACCAAGGATATAATATTAATTGATTTTTAAGGCTTAATTAATACGTGAAATAGACAAGATTCTACATTCAAACATTTATACAAAGCTAAGTTGTAAATAGAAGTACCAATGTAATATAATGTAAATAGATGGGAATCAACATTTTTTTATTTATTTAATGGAATTTAATTTCTATAGTATGATAATCGCAATTAAATGAAATTGAAATAGCTAATTTATACGTTAGTTGAAATTTAGCTGGAATATGAGGATTTTTAATGAAATAGTGAAATCAAATGGAAATAAGGTTTCAGTTATACATTGGAATTTATATTCACTACAAAAGGTTAATTGAAAACCAAAGGAGTTAATAAAGGAATCAAGCTTTATCTATTAATTTGGATTTAAGATATGGTAAATTGGATTTATTGCAATAATTAATTCTATAAGATGAGGTTAATACTTATTCTATTTATAATTAGACCAAATTGTTGATATAAATTTTTTGAAAGCAGAATCTATAAATCAATTTGAGTATCAAATTCAATAATTGCGCTTATTGCATAAATAAAGGGAATTTAACGTTAAATATTATGTTACTGAAATTTAAAATGAACTTTAAGAATAATATTATGAATCATGAACCAAAGTATGTGGCATCCCTATTTGGATAAAGAATGAGTATATAAAAGTTAAAATCTAATATACGGGGTTTTGAGCATTTAATTTTATAATTCTTAAATATAGGAAAGTGCAGAAATTAACACTGCAAATTGATATACTTATAATTTTAATTCACATCCAAGCTTGTTAAATCATTTGAAATTGATTAAATTATATAAGTAATAAAATTTGGACAATTTTAGAATATAATATAAAATTTGGATTTTTGTAATTTATTTTGATTTATTTAATGAATATAAAAATAGCCTTTTTTGTCACGGACTCGGATTTCGATGAAACCAGTTTCATCAGATCCGTATCGGTGAATTATTATATGGTTTCAAGTTTCGTATTGATCGGACTTGTCGTTTGATCGTACGGGCGTGAAACGCCTTGAAATCAAATTTAATTAAAATCAATTTGAATCAATTTGGAAATCTTGTTTTCAGCATAACTTCTTCATACGATCAAATTTGGACGTGAAACTTTTTCCATCGCGTTCAGAATATTTTAAATTACCTATTTGGATATATAGATTTAATAAATTCGGTTCCGGAGGCATAGCGGGCTTTTTGGGCCATAGTTTGTTCCGCACGTTCATTCTACGGTCTATCTACTCTATCTCTAACCCCTCTATATAAACCTAGCTACAAGCCCTAGCCTCCACCTAATTTCTTTTCATCTGAGCGTATACTTTCTTCAAGCTCCTCTTCTTCTTCAATGGGTGCTAACCCTAGATCCAGTCAGTTCAAAAAAAAAAAAAAAAAAAATTCGGATCTACAGCAGCTTTTGGTCGCGCTTCGGGTTTCAAGGGAGAAAACCCTAGAGCAACTTCGGGTCAGGAAGAAAATGACTCGGATCGCTCCGGGTCGTTTTGGCGAAAACTCCAAGCAAGCACCGGGGAATTGAGGCGGCGCACCGAAGTCGAACCCGAAGTTGACCCAGGACCAGAATTTTTCCATTTTTCAAATTTCCATAACTTTTGCATACGAGCTCGGATTCACGCGCGGTTTGTTTCGCTGGGATCGTATCGGAATTTCTGATGTTTTGACGCTGGTTTGGATGGATTTGGAGACCGTCAAAATTTTGAGTTTAAATTGAATTTAAATTCGATTTAAATTCCAAAGGTGAGTGTTTAAAACCCACTCACAACTACTAGAAGCTTTTATGTTTGTTAAATTAATTTTAGAAATGAATAGCAATTTATTTATGAGTATTTGGCATGTTTATTTCACTCATATTTGTTGAATTGCATTTATTAAGTTTAACTGTAAATTTAATTTATTTATTGCGTATTAATTGATAGTTAGAATTTATTTGTTTGCCTATAAACTGCTAGTTAACAGTTATATAGATTATTACTGAATATAAACTATTAGATTAATAGTTGTTAAATTTAATCTGAATAAAATTGCCAGTTATTACCTGTTATCTATTATCAAATATAAATTGTTATTGATTGATATTGCTTGATGATTTTGATTGGATGATGGATGATGTTGATGGATGTTTATTGAATATCATAAAATTGCGAATTATCATGCATATTTCCTTTCATTCGGGATTGTGGTTTGAAATGATATACAACCGCAAAATTTTATATCTTTTAAATTGCGGATTGAAATGATAAATATCCGTATCACTTGACCATAGGATAGAAAATTATATACAGGCACCGCGGTCTATATATAACTATTTTTATGTGATTTCTATGGTTTGGATGGAATACGGTTTCTAAAAATCTTAAATTTTATATTGTATAAATATTATTCTTCTATATATATACATATGAAGTTGAAAATTTTGAAATTTAAAAGGTGTATAAAAATCTTTATTTAAAAATGGAAAAAATTAAGAAAATGGAGTTTAATAATTTATATCATATGTTTAAATGTTAAGTTTGGAAATTTTAAGATATGATATTTATAATTGGATTTTTCCCAAAATAAATTGAAATGAATATTCTAGTATAATTTGAATTGGGAAAATATATATATTTTATTACTAGAAATTGAAGTCTTATTATTTATGGATTTTATGTGAATATTCAAGACTAATTAATAGAACAATTGATCTGTTGAAAGAATAAAATCCAATTTTAGTTTGAAATATTGTTACTCAAAATGGATATACGTATATATAAATAAATTGAAGTGGTTTTGGAACTTGAGAGAGATAATATAAATTTTGGTTTAGACTTTAATAAAGAAATGTATTTGTAAAGCCATGAGAACTATTTTCTTTACAAAGTAACATTTAAGTTAAACCATTTAATTCATATACCGTTGAATGTCCAAACCATTCAAGTTTTTTTTATAGAAGTTATGGTTTTAAATTATGATTTTCAAAATACTATGCTTTGAAAATATTTGATTTTCAGACGATATGAAGTTAAAGCATTTTGATTTTGGAAAAGAATTATATTTGGGATAAGTGATAAAATATGGTTTTGGGTTTTGAAATGATATCGTATTCATGGTTATGAAATGGAATGTTTATTCTGATTTTTAAAGTATAACCTATTTTTAAATGACCGCGGTGTTATAATAACGATGGGTTAGCAAAGAGACCGGGATTGGATATCTGACATACTCTCTGTCGATACCGAAAACCACTTTGACTAACCGTGTACGCGGTGGAGATTCCAGAATGAAGTAGGTGGTGGCGACGTTTCCTGTAAGGTAAATACGTGGACCCGACTCCCGTGAGTTGGCATAAGGTGGCTAAAATAGGAGCGATTCTCAGGCCAATGAGGTCATTCCTCTGATCGGACCCTCCTCTTCGATATTATACTTTGATTTTGGATTGATTCAGTGGCCACTTCTATATTTTGATTTTGGGGAGTTAGTCCGAGGTGGGCGGTAACTGCGGCTACGCGTTTCCACCAGCCTGGATAACAATTGGTATATCTACCCTGGCATTGCCTAGTTGTGCCGTGTCACCTACCATACCGAGCCTTTACTACGAGTTTCTATTTGTGTCGTACCTATGGAGTATCCTCTGGTAGCTTCCCGATCAGGAGGTATTACGGTACTGTATAGACTATTGGCATTATTTGTGTTAAGGGCTATATGGGTAACCCCTTAACGCTATTTAAAAGTAAGTTTATTTTATAAATAGACACTATTATAATAGCGCAATATACTACATAGTAAATAGTTTAACGGATCCTTAGGAGATGTAAATCCCGAACATCTCTTGAGTTACTGTACTCATATTTATTTCTGTTAATTTAACTCACATAAGATCTTTTAGTCTGACTCGAGTGTTTTTGTCTTTTCAAATTCGCGCGGGTCAGTCCGAGCGTTTCAGGATCGAAGATTTTAGCTTTGGAGGACGAAGACGAAGAATCCGTATTATATTATTTATAGTATTGCACCACACTCTAAATTTCCGCTGCATTGATTGTATTGGTATGTGTAACTCTGATATTCATTGTATAAGTAAAATAAATATTTTGTAAACAGTTATCATGAACTGTATATTGATTATTATATTTTATCCTTCCGCTGTGAGATTCTATTTTGTTTTATTTCTTCTCTGTTTTTCTTATTTACCCCATAACAATCCGCCCTTGCGTATGCTTTGAATTGGCACGTGTGTCGGTTTAAAGTGTGCGAAAAGGCGGGATGTTACAACGAAATTCTGTTAAAGGGTAAGGAGTGTAACGATCCGGAATTTCACTACTTTGATTTGCAAATATTTAATTAATTTTAAATATTCAAACAACAGATATTATAATGAAAATAAAAATCTTTTAAAAAAGAATTAATGATGGTGAAATCATTTTCAAATTTTGTTTACAAAAATAATTAGTTCAAAGAAAGATTGAAAATGTGACCGGAATTCGTTTTTTGAATTTTCGACTTTTAATTGGCTAAAATTTGTTGGAATCATCGAAACACTTTTGTACACACCAACGCACATTTATAAATTTCTTTATACATGTTGTATGTATATGTACGTGTATGTGCACTTAAGTGTAGATATAAAAGAAGATAAGTTTTATTTATAAAAAGATAAAAATATATTAGTATATCAAGATGCTTAAGGAAACATTTTGGCAACTCAAAGCACAAGCCATAAATGGCATGGTGGAATAATATGAAAGGGAGGGAGGCTTTGGAGGCATTGACATGATCTGAGGAGGAGGACATGGTGATGTGGAATTCAAGGAGTGAAGGGTAGAGGATGAGGGATAGTTTGGCAAATTTACATGTACATTTCATATAAAACTAATTTTCCTAAATTCTTTTCCATTTTTCTCATTCTCTTCTTCATTTTCCAAAACCTCATAATGCTTTTGAAAAAAATTCATGGATTCCTAAACCTTTTCTAATTTATAAAAATCCTAGCTTTCTACTTTGAATCCCTTCCAAAACTTGTTTAAACGCTTCTACATTCACTACTCCACTTCCTCCAATTTTACTCACACTTCATCCGAGCATAAATTTCTTTACGCTATACCAAATCAAGAAATTCTTTATTTCAGATTCAAGAGAATTGAGATGGCTACAATTTTCATTGACACCACTTTTTTAAATTTTGATTATTTGTGGGTCAAAAATACATTTCTTTCTGACTCATTTTCGAACTTGTATTTTCAAGCCTGACAATATGTTTATTGTATGGACATATGTTTAGTAGAATTAATTCCCATTTTGCTATAAGTAGAGAATTTTTTGGAATCTATTTAGCAGGACAAATCGCATCTAGCTATTATGTTATTTGGACATGTATATGCTAGTTGGGTTGTCTTGACATATTATTCCCTAATTCGAATATGAATTGCATTTACATATATATTGACTTATGTAAATAAATGGTTAAGTGACTTGAAAGTGAAATTGATGTTAAATGGTAATTTAAATTACTACAATTGGGATTGCTAAGCCTCCTTTCAAAATTATAAAGTATGGTTATGAATCAACTTCAATTCTTTAATCAAGTTAGGGTTTAATGATCTTTCAAGTTGTATTATTATTTTATAAAGGTATTTATAAATAATAACTTGTTTATCAAATGGGTTTTACTAAGTAAAACAATTTATTTAAAGTGATTTAAATGGATGAGTTGCAAAAAGTATTTTGTAAAGTCTTAAAGAAGATTTATAATGAGCTTTGAATAGGAAAATGTTTTATATATGATTTTAGAGGTTTGTAAAGAGGTTTTGTAATTTGACTTATGGACTTATAAAATTGTTTTATAAATTGATTTTGGAAACTTATAAAGGTATTTAAAAGTGAAGTGAGCTTTTAAATGGGAAATTTTGTAAAGGATAAGTGGATTGGTTTATAGTAACAAAAAGGAATTTGAAAGAAGGAATTTTCGAAATGTTTTGATAATATACTTATACAACTAAGATAAGTACAAATATTTTCCAAGTAAAATGAGGAAGTAAGGGTTTCGGAAATAGTGTTGCGTAAAGAGCTTTTGATCAAGTTTTATAAAATGATTTTCTTAATTAAAGATTAATCAATAAAGGCTTAGTGGATCCCGTAAGGAATCGAATCAATGTTTGAATGATTGTTCATTTAATAATTATTATCCAGGAGAAATACATGAATTATATGGCACAGCCATGTGCTGTACGTATAAATCTCGTTTCATTTTTCTTGGTTAAATGATAAGGAAATCTGTCCACAAACGGTTAGGAGGTGAACTCCGCTCTTATCTTTTGTCTAATTATTTCCTAAAGAACCAGGGTCGAGTTTACCGACAATTATCGAAAGTTGTTTTGAAGATACCATGATCGGACATGTTATATAGAAACCACTTTGACCCAACTCAAGCATTTCGAACTGAAGACATCTTAATGAGTATGGAATCGAAGATGGAGTTTTGAAGTGCAAGGGAAATTTGCTATTAATCATGTTAGTGATTCCAAAATGGATTTAGTAGAAGTAGTGCCTTCAGTTTCGTTCAGTCCTAGAGAAAACTTGTATCGATTTAGTAAAAGTGATACCTTGTAAAGACTTAGCCTCAGGCCTCATCAACTGGGAATGACTATAACATGGGAGATGCAACAAGGTCATGTGGGTCGCATCCATTAGGGTATGTCATCACCAAATCTAGAATCAATATTTGACCTATTTTTGTATGCTTGCATATGGTTGTTGATCCCAACCATGGTGGTGATGTATTCGGTACTATCCAACAAGGGGTAGGCCAGTCCTGTGTTAGCAGGGAATCTAGACAAGGTTCTCGGTGTGTTTATCTAGTGATGCACCGTGGCAGGTGACCCCAATAGCCTAGTCATTGTATAGAAACCCAACTTCCAATAAGTGCCATCGATTTTAGTTGTATACCTATTATGCTAGAATTTAATAATGTAATAATTTTGGATATGTTATATATATTTACTTGAAAACCTCAGATATTACAATAATATCACTGGATTTTCTATAAATGTGTTTTGGTTATCGTAAGATAAAGCCCATCCATGTTCATATGCGGTGTGGTCATAATAGATACCCTTGCTTTTAAAATGGTTTAGACGTAATAAATTCAAGTTTTTTGAATTTACTCACACCAGACCCGTGTCTGACACGAAATTTTATTTTCTTTCCATAAAACTATTAGGTGCTTAAATTTTTATGAACAGCCAAGTAGTTCGGTCTTCAACGGATGCATTTTGGAGGAGCTTGAAGCAGATGGCTTCATCGATAGCTAGTTATTATCTTGTTTCTGCTATATCATACGTATTGTATATCAGATAGGTTGGGACATGATGTTTTAACTGTCCTAGGGTAGTATTTTATTAGTATGACTTTGATGTATCATTTTGGAAATGACTTTGTAAAGTATTATTTTGATTAAAACAAATTATACCATTTCATTGTGAGATTCTATGATTGTTTTGTTTCTTCTTATCTTCAAACTTCTTTCTTTCCCCTAAAATCTGTCCTTTCGGCACTTGAATGCTCATCACTCAATACAATGGGCGTATTATGTCGATTTTCAAGGGTCGAAAATTCCAATTTGTATGGGTAATTAGATTAACCTAATATTGCACACATGATATTCCAACCTAGCATAATTCACCTACCTACCCTTCCCAAGGTACAAAATAACAACGTAAGTCTATCAGGCACTTAATACTTCAAAATATGAAGCGGGCTCCTAGCATCGTCATCGTTGTTCTTTTGGCCTAGCTACAGAGACCTTTGACCACTATTTGTGGCTTTTGAAAAAAATAGCCGTACTACTACTTATATATAGTCATTCAAGTCTAAGCCATGTGAGAGACAGTACCCAAGCCACTTAATACCTTATGATCAAGGACTAGGCAGACTCTTGACGATTTAATACCTATATTCTGGGTAAGTCTTTCTCATTCAATACCCAACCTCAAGACAGACTTCTCACTAGTACTGTCTAGCTGAAATTGCTTGGAATCTCATTGAGAAACTTAATACTTCTTTATGAGGGAAAGGCAGACCCTAGGTCAGTCACTTAATACTTCAGACCTGAAACAGACCCTTCCTAGGATATCCACTGCCGCTCCTAATAGTTAATTCAAATCATTTAATAATTTTTAACTAGGAAAGGCACTCAAACAACCACCTAATACCTTTAATCCGTAAGCCGATCCTATTATTCCCATAATCGTTTTCCATAGGTCCTATGATTGATGATGTCCCACACCAGTAATAAGTGTACACAACTGCTGGTAGCCTCTTAGCAAACGGCAGACTTCCGTTGTGTAACTCTACTAACCTCGCATCCCAATCTTCTAAGCCCAATCTGTGGGGCCTATTATTAAAGATGTCTTACATCAGTAGGAAGTGCACACAACTGCTGGTAGCTTCATAGTGAAGGGAAAACTTCCATTATGCAACTTTATTGACCTCGCATCCCAATCTACTAAGTCCAATTAATTATCCTAAGCTTTACTAAATTAAGCCATATTATCATAGGCTTTATTTTTACTAAGCTTTACACCCTAAATTGGATATTAGGCTTACCTGACCAATCTCCTTTCATTTATTTTAGGATATATAATTTTCCTTAAATTTTCAATTATGTCCATAGATCCCTTCAAAAATTCATGTGAAACCACTCAGAAATTTTAAGCTGGAGCAAAACATGCTCCAATTCAAAGTTCGACAGGAAATTTCTATAATCTACAGAGGTCGAAATGGCCTGAAATTTGACATGCATATAGTTCAACAACAATAATATCAACAAAATTTTTTTTGACATAAATCGGATAAGAGACATGGGAGATATAAGCTCTCAAATTTGGACTCATAGCCTGTTTTCACTGTAAACAACTGATAATAAACTGCAAACGTCAATCATACTACAAGAGCGTGCGTTGGATTAGTATGAGCTCCTTATTGCCATGATAGACGAGTCTACTCTTACTTGGCAGCAGTTCAGAGAGCAATTTGACCTCAAATTTGTGCCTGAGTCTGAGAAAGACAAACTTACGAATGGTCGCTCCTAACCAGCCCTATTCTCCGCATCATCGGACAGTATTATCCGGTAATACTTTTTGTTAATGTGGGTCTCGTGGTGGGCATCATAGCTTGGTATTTTCCCTTCCATAAATGTCAATTTTTCCACGATAAAGAATATAATCCTAATGGACATTTCCTAAGATATTTATGTATTTACTAATTTCCAATTAGTAATCCATTCTAACTATTTCGTAGTTATTAATCTAACTTCTTTACTTATAACTCCTATTAATCCAATTACCATATTAATGATTTGTAAATCCCAAATTCATTTCACGTTTATTGTCCATTAATTGGAGTTACCACCTTTCCCCACTTTCCTTCTAAATTCCTATCCACAAATCAACATTATTACTACATATAACTAATATCCTAAATAAGCATCATGCATAAATTGTCATATTTCTTAGCACGTAAAAGTACCTACTGCTAGCAAATATATTCTAGTCATAAATCATTTACTAGAATATTCTTTTCCATATTCAATTTTCTGAAATTACGTTTCTTAGGTAGATTCTCCATTGTGATTTCCATAAATTAATTTCAAAAAAAAGATCAACAATAAAAGGAAAGATTTCGCTTCATTTGAAATTATAAGGGATGGTTATTTTCTTTTTATTGGAACAGAAAGTGTAAACTACGGAGCATGAATTTGTATTTTACACATCCCTTCCTTTTCATTTGCATATATTTCTTGTAAAATCAATGCTGCACTTGCTATGCAATTTGGAAACACAAAAAATTTATAAAAATCAAACGGATGTTCTTCCCGCAAATTAAACTGTGGAAAATTCTCAATTTAAGATTATTAGGGTAATAATCAAAATCAAATTAATAATCTACAACCCAATTTCAGATCTGTATTAAATTTCATATCTAATAAATATTCATATCTATAACTTTTGGGACAGATTTCCAGATCAGGTGTAACAATAATTCCAGTCAGATATCCCAGGAATATGTAGGCAATGTTTAATAGATTCAATTTTAGCCTACAATTCACATATATTTATTCATTTAGGCATAAAAATCAAACGTATGCCAACGAAATAGATTCAATATCATAAATAATTTATAAATTTCCAACTCACCTTCTAGAAGTGTTCCAAATCTCCAAATCCGAAGCAAACCCCTTTGATTTAACTCCACTTTCTTCTTATTATGAGAAATACATATAAAAATGGTATATATATATATATATTAGAATTATAGATATGATATATATATATAACCTCATTATCATGTAGTGTTGATTCACTCATCTTCTTCTCTTATTTGATTTCTATTTTTCTCCAATTTGTATGTATTCAAATCTAAATATTATATTTTATAATTAAGAAAATAGTGTAGAACAGAAGATGGCAGAGATTCACTATTATTTCTAGAAAAATATGTGAAGAGATGTAACGACCCATAATTTTCGATAATTAAATTTATTAAATTAAATAAGTTTTGGAGTTTAATGTTGTGAAAAAATTGAAAAGCTAAGATTTAATAATAAGAATATATGTCACGCACTCTATACCCACGCTAGCCAAGAACATTACGGTGAATGCTGTCAACTAGCACGGAGAATAAGGCAGTTGAGGAGCGACCATCCGTGTAATTGCTTTACGCGAGCATCGATATGTCAGAGTATAACATGCATTTCTTTATCAAGAGGGAAATCCGACATACCGACACAAACTCAAAGCTACTACACAGTGGCTATAACATCTTCAGAAACAAATATAGAAATAAACATAGCATAAATCAGTCACAGACAATTCATATCACAAAGGCGGAAATAGATATGAATATTACACTAGGAAGTGTACATCAGAGTAATGGTCTAAAAAGATCCACAATATCACAAAAGAATAGTTACATGAACTATACAAAAGAATAAGTATACATTTTGGAGTCTATATCTCAAATGTATACAACAAAAACTACTAATCTAAGTAGTTAACCAAAAGTCAAGGAGGTAATCCCGGATGCAAAGTTAAGCAGAAGCACCTGTAACATCTCGGTCTGACCCGAGTATTATTTAATAAGAAAATAATAAACGGATCAGTCTAGCTATAAATACTAGATGAAACGATATAGAATAAGAGCTATGACTAAACACATAATAATCACAATGCCAAGCAGTGATATATATAAGTAATTGAAAATCAATAAGAGGTTAATCATTATCACAAAATCTACACAAGGATCGAAAGGAATGTCATACCCTTTATTTCGTTCACCAAATCACAAATATTGACGATTATACCAATGTCAATCACAAAAGTCAATGACACACAAATTCACCAATGCACAAATATTGATAAAACTTATCAATGGAAATCACGAAAATTGGTGAAACACAAATTCTAGAATTCATCTCAAGAAATCCAGAAATCACAAAAAGGGGGGAAAGGCCTATCACAAACGGGAGCATAAAGCTCACCAACACGTGTATCACAAACGGAATGTTAATTCCATGGTTGCTAACCATCACAAATTGATCCGAAGCTCCACAAACGGCCCGAAGACCATGGGTTGCTACCCCACCAATTTGAGTCGAAACTCCACAAAACGGGGTTTAGTCTCCCTCGCAGATAAAGAGACATCACACATTGTTAGTCTAAATCACAAAGATGATCGTCATGATCAACGAGAAGTGTCAATTACACTAAGCTAGTAAATATATGGTTTAGCTTCATGTCCCATAACCTCTAGCTTAACTTAAATATTTACGAACAAACTATAGATCTCCACTATAAAATTGTCACAAGAGATTCAATCGAACAAGTCCAAGAATTAACCGACGAAGTAAACGCAAGCGTTTTATACCACTCGTTTTACTAAGTCGTTTAATTAGATTTCTCATACGAGTGAGGTAAAGGTTTGTATATACTAATAGATTGGAAAACGGTTTAAGAAACGAGATTTGTACTAAAATAGTGTTGAAATCATTTGAAGAAAGAGTTTTAATATTTACTACTAGTATAGAAACCTTTATATTTTTAAAGTGACAAATCACGAAGAAGATTGTAGGAACAATCAATCACTAAAATTCACATACGAAGATGTGAATAAAAATCCAACGAAACCGATAAAGAATCCATCGAAATGGATATTCAAAAATCCCTAAAAAGGAGTCATCAAAGTCATAATAAATGATAACAACAAATAGGAAACAACACGAATCGATTAAAGTTGGAAATTCAAGCAACTAGGCGAAATAGGCAGACTTTCATCAGGTCGGTCGGCCGGCTACAGAGCTCGGTCGACCGGACCAAAAAACAGAAATGCTCGGGGTAGCAGGTCGGTCGGCCGAACCCTGTAGTCGGTCGACCGAACCATAAACAGAGAAGTGCTTATGCACTCGGCAGCAGGTCGGTCGGCCGGCAGCAGGGCTCGGTCGACCGGACCTGTTGCCAGTCCCTTCCCAGCCCATCCAAATGAGGTCCAACCTCGACCAAATTGCATTCTCTCGAGCAATGGCGCTAAGGGATTATGCCAATCGACTACCCGGCCCTATAAGCTCTTCGATGCATAACCAAAACACATTCAAACATCAAAGTTAGGATTTTTAAAGATTTGAACCCAAAATACTAAAAATTGGGATTTTCACCAAATCAACCCAAACCAAAAGAAAATGCACACGAATAGGTGTTAGGAATTCATACCTAACAATCGAAGATAATTATAAGCATAGATGTGAGATAAAAATCTCACCTTTGAACCCAAGCAATTGAAAAAGAAGCTTGAAAGCAAAAGAGAATCAACCACTCTTCAAATCCAACTCAAGAAGCTTGATTCTAAGCTAACAAGAGAAACATTTCCTAAATTAGGTTTAGGAATTTCTAAAATTGATAAGAGAATGAGTTGGAGAAGAAGAAGAGAAGCTTACCAATGGGTTCTTCCATTAGTTTGGAGCTAGAGCTTGATTTGCAAAAGAAAACTAGGGCTTGGAGTTTTAATTTCCTTTTCCACTCTCCATTAACCAAAAAAAAGCTTGAGTATTAGGAAAATAGAAAAGAAGTGAATGAAAAGGAGAGGGTTGGAACTGAGTTAAGTGGGGTTAATGGGCTCAGCCCAAACCAAAGCCCTAAGTAAAAAGTAGCAAAAATCAACTTACTCCAAACATATCGAAGCTTATACTTAAAAAGGTCGCAAACGGCATTTTAAACTCAATGGGAGTAGTCCTGAGTCCTAATTCGACCGTATGCAAAAAGTAGCTTTTCGAACTAAACTCCGAGTATCGATTAAATATTTAAATAAAATATTTAAATATAAAAATCGACAAATATGCGGGTTGTTACAGACTCCCCTCCTTAAAGAAATTGCGTCCTCGTAATATTTAAGAAGAAGATATATAGTAACAACCATAAAAGCATATTCAACACAAAAGAAGTTTGAAATAAGAAGTTCACCTCAAAGAGCACGAGAAAGTAAGTCCGGATGTGTTCGCTCGATGAACTCTCTAGACTCCCAAGAAAAATCCTTAGGATTTGAAGACCATTAAACTTTAACAAGCGGAACATCTTTATTTCGAAGTCATTTGACTTCCGAAGCAATGATACGAATAAGATGTTGCTCATACGTTAAATTCGGCAAAACTTCAATTTCTTCGACAACACCGGGCTCAAGAATAGAATCGGAATCTCGAAGACATTTCCGAAGTTGAGAAACGTGAAACACATCATGGATAGCAGAAAATTGAGCCGGTAATAAAAGGCGATAAGCCATGGAACCAATACGTTCAGTGATAGGTAATTGTCCAATGTATCGCGGCGCTAACTTTCCCGATCGACCGAAACGTACAACACCCTTCATAGGTGAAACACGAATGAACACAAGATCCCCCACAGAATATTCTAACTTCCTTCTCCGGTTATCGGCATAGGATTTTTGTCTACTCTGGGCTTCTTTCATCCTATGTCGAATAAGTTCAATCTTTTCTGTGGAATCACGAATAAACTCTGGACCTAAAACCAGCTTCTCACCGGCCTCAAGCCAACAAGAAGGAGATCGGCATGGCCTTCCATAGAGTGCCTTGAAAGGTGCCATACCAATACTAGATTGGAAGCTATTATTATAGGAAAATTCAACAAGTGAAATATGATCTTCCCAACTTCCACCAAAATCAAGCACACAAGAACGAAGAAGATCTTCAAGGGATTGATTCACAAGCTCGGTTTGTCCATCGGACTGGGGGTGATAAGCGGTGCTAAAATTAAGCTTCGCTCCCAAAGCTTTTTGAAGACTCTTCCAAAATCCACTAGTAAACAATGGATCACGATCACTAACAATAGAAGTAGGAACCCCATGCAATTTAACAATTTCTTTAATAAAAAGTTTGGCCAAAAGAGGTACGGTTCGGTTAGACTGAACGGGAATAAAATGGGAAGATTTAGTAAGCCTATCAACAATCACCCATAAGCTATCATGACCCGAACGAGAACGGGGAAGGCCGTCTATAAAATCCATGGAAATTTGATCCCACTTCCAAATTGGAATTTCTAAAGGTTGCAATAACCCACCGGGCCTTTGATGTTCGGCCTTAACGAGTTGGCAAGTCATGCAACGCTTAACGGAGTTAGCGATGTCAAGTTTGATTCCCTCCCAATAATAAAGTCGCTTCATATCCGCATACATTTTACTACTACCGGGATGAATGGTAAATTTAGAACGATGTGAATCTTCTAAAATATCATTACGAAGATCACTAATATTTGGCATGATAAGTCTACCAAATTTCCGAATGCCGCCACGAGAATCGATATCAAAGTCTTTCAAACCTTCAATATCAATTTTATCCTTAATATTTTGGCCAAGAAGAGCCAATTCAGGATCTAGCCTTTGAGCTTCCAGAATGCGGTCTAGAAGAGAAGGATGAGCCTCAAGGCTACATAAAACAAATGATGAGCATAAATCGGATACGCGGTCTCGAATCTCACAAGTGGATAAGATCTCGAGATAGTTCCATTCGGATATCATCATAGAAACAACAGCTTGTTGTTTACGGCTAAGAGCATCGGCGACACGATTACCCTTACCGGGTGTATAAAGAATATCAAGATCATAAGGAGCAAGGAACTCGAGCCAACATTGTTGACGTAAATTAAGTTCCTTTTGAGAAAATAAATATTTCAAAGACTTATGATCCGTGTAAAGAACAAATTTCTCTCCTAAAAGATAATGACGCCAAATCCGAAGAGCGAAAACAATAGCTGTGAGTTCTAAATCATGAGTGGCATATCTAGTCTTGGCCGGCTTCAATTGCCTAGAAGCATAAGCAATAACACGTTCTTTTTGCATAAGAACAGCACCCAAACCAACGCGACTAGCATCGGTATAAACAACGAAATCTTGATTCCCCACGGGAATAACAAAAATAGGAGCATTAGAAAGAAGTTCCTTCAGTTTCTGAAAAGAAGTTTCACATTTGTCCGACCAAATGTATTTAACACCTTTCTTTGTTAAGCTAGTGAGAGGCACAGCAATCTTAGAAAAGTCTTTGATCAATCGGCGGTAATAACCTGCCAATTCCAGAAAGCTACGGATTTCTGTCACACTCTCCGGTCTCTTTCAATTCTGAATCGCTTCAATCTTTGAAGGATCCACTGATATTCCGGATTCGGAAATAATATGGCCGAGAAACTTCACACGAGATTGCCAAAAATGGCATTTAGAAAATTTTGCTTTTAATTGATTACTCCTAAGAGTTTCCAACACAATTCGAAGATGTTTTTCATGCTCCTCCTCGGTTTTAGAATACACAAGAATATCATCAATAAAGATGAGAACAAACCGGTCGAGAAAATCTTTGAAAACTCGATTCATAAGGTCAACGAAATAAGCTGGGGCATTCGTCAACCCAAATGGCATAACAAGCCATTCATAAGATCCATAACAAGTACGGAATGATGTCAAAGGAATACTAACCTCAACAATACGAAGATGATGAAAACCGGCAGCTAAGTCTAATTATGAAAAGACTCTAGCACCACTAAGCTGATCGAATAGATCATCAATCTAAGGTAAAGGATATTTATTTTTGATAGTAAGATCATTAAGCTTGCGATAGTCAATGCAAAGCCTAAGTGTACCATCGGATTTCTTCACAAAAATAGCCGAAGCTCCCCAAGGCGAGGAACTAGAGCGAATAAATTGCTTCGTCTCCAATTCGGATAATTGTTTACGCATCTCCTCGTTTTCTTTATTGGACATATGATAAGGAGGGCGATTGATAGGTTGAGCTCCAGGAATGAGATTAATTCTGAACTCAATTGCTCGCTAGGTGGTAATCCTAAAACGGGCTCGAATATGTCGGAAAATTCATGGACGACATGAATAAGAGAAATAATATCACCCTCATCATCATCATCATCGTCATCACGAGGGTTTAAAGAATATAAAGATGCAACCAAAGCAGAATCCGAATCTTTAAGAATAACAGAAACCTCATTAACAGATTGAGGATGTCGAAGATGAATAGTCCGCTCAGGACATATGATATGAGCTTCATAACGGTTAAGCTAATCCATTCCCAAAATCATTCCAAAGCCTAAATAACGCATGACATGCAAATCGGCTAGGAAAGAAAAATCACACAAAATAATCTCGACATCTTTACACAATAAACTGATTGTTGCGGATCCACCAACCGTATTCGCAATTCTCAAAGAAGTCATTAAACATAAAACATCTAAAGAAAAGGTATCAACAAGTTCTTTTGATATAAAAGAATGGGACGCACCCGTATCAAAAAGAACTCGAATAGGATGATCACGAAATAAAATAATTCCATCCAGAATAGAATGAGAAATACCTTGGCCACGAGATGTGTTGCCAGGGGCTTGAGCAACATTTAACTTTCTCTCCTTCCTGCCCTGAAGCTTGGGGTATGAAGATATAACATGACCGGGAACTTTGCAGTAGCGACAAGAGAGAGACTTTGGGCACTTGTTCGCAAAATGGTCCTTCGAACCACAATTATAGCATTCCCAAAGGAAGAAGTCTTTGCCACAGAGGTTGCTTGCTTCCCTTTCTTATTGGGATAAGGTCCTTTGAATTTACTGGGCCTTTTCTTGTTGTTGAAGTTTGGTTTAGAACCCACCACTTCAACATCATTCTCCCTATCCGCCTCTTCAAGACGAAGAGCGATATCAATGAGTTGGTGGAAAGAAACTTCTAATTTTAGAAGTAATGGCTTCATGAGATTTTTGTTCAAGCCATAGACGAACTTCTGGTTCTTCTTTAAAGGGGTGTTGATGTATTCAACCCCATATTTGGAAAGCGACTCGAAGGAGGCGACATAATCAGTCACGGAGGACTCACCTTGAACAAGGTCTATAAATCGTCGAGCCAATGTCACTTTCTCTGCTTCTGGTACAAATTTCAACTCGAAGCGTTCCCGGAATTGCTCCCAGGTGAGATCCGCTTCATTAATCTCTGAAATAAGAAGCTCGTACCAGTCCAATGCTCTTTCTCGGAGCATACAAGAGGCCACCTGAACTCGGTGAAGGTCAATAAGATTCATGCGAGAAAAGATTCGATCGCATGACCTTAGCCAAGCCTGTACTTCAATAACAGTTTCGGAACCTTTGAATGGCTCCCAACCCAAATTAGTGTAATCGCTGCACAAGCGTGCAAATCCCGACTTTGGGTGAGTAGGTTCGGGGTTAGCTCCAGTTGCTTGAGCATTTGTCACTAAATCAAGAAGCTGTTGAGCAGTCATAAAAACTCCATCCTGGGGTGGAGTGCTAGATGGCACGGCTCTGGGGCGGCCAGGTCTAGACATTTCTCTTCCTTTAGAAAGAAAGAAAGAAGAAGAAGAAAAAGGTTATTCACCAATTGATTATCAAGAAATCTTGATAAATAAAGCAAGGAATCATAAAAGAAAATAGGATAGAACGGTACGAAGACTCGAATTAAATCCTAAGGCACGACTCCTAAGATAGACTTAGGACGATGATCCTTGTTAAATTATTCTACATTGTTCCGAAGTTTGGCTCTGATACCAAGCTGTCACGCCCCACCTCTGTACCCACGCTAGCCAAGAACATTACGGTGAATGCTGTCAACTAGCACGGAGAATAAGGCTGTTGAGGAGCGACCATCTGTGTAATTGCTTTGCGCGAGCATCGATATGTCAGAGTATAACATGCATTTCTTTATCAAGAGGGAAATCCGACATACCGACACAAACTCAAAGCTACTACACAGTGGCTATAATATCTTCAGAAACAAATATAGAAATAAACATAACATAAATCAGTCACAGACAATTCATATCATAAAGGCGGAAATAGATATGAATATTACACTAGGAAGTGTACATCAGAGTAGTGGTCTAAAAAGATCCACAATATCACAAAAGAATAGTTACATGAACTACACAAAAGAATAAGTATACATTTTGGAGTCTATATCTCAAATGTATACAACAAAAACTACTAATCTAAGTAGTTAACCAAAAGTCAAGGAGGTAATCCCGGATGCAAAGTTAAGCAGAAGCACCTGTAACATCTCGGTCTGACCCGAGTATTATTTAATAAGAAAATAATAAACGGATCAGTCTAGCTATAAATACTAGATGAAATGATATAGAATAAGAGCTATGACTAAACACATAATAATCACAATGCCAAGCTGTGATATATATAAGTAATTGAAAATCAACAAGAGGTTATTCAATATCACAAAATCTACACAAGAATCGAAAGGAATGTCATACCCTTTATTTCGTTCACCAAACCACAAATATTGACGATTATACCAATGTCAATCACAAAAGTCAATGACACACAAATTCACCAATGCACAAATATTGATAAAACTTATCAATGGAAATCATGAAAATTGGTGAAACACAAATTCTAGAAATCATCTCAAGAAATCTAGAAATCACAAAAAGGAGGGAAAGGCCTATCACAAACGGGAGCATAAAGCTCACCAACACGTGTATCACAAACCGAATGCTAATTCCATGGTTGCTAACCATCACAAATTGAGCCGAAGCTCCACAAACAGCCCGAAGACAATGGGTTGCTACCCCACCAATTTGAGTCGAAACTCCACAAAACGGCGTTTAGTCTCCCTCGCAGACAAAGAGACATCGCACATTGCTAGTCTAAATCACAAAGATGATCGTCATGATCAACGAGAAGTGTCAATTACACTAAGCTAGTAAATATATGAGTTTAGCTTCATGTCCCATAACCGCTTGCTTAACTTAAATATTTACAAACAAATTATAGATCTCCACTATAAAATTGTCACAAGAGATTCAATCGAACAAGTCCAAGAATTAACCGATGAAGTAAACGCAAGCGTTTCATACCACTCATTTTACTAAGTCGTTTAATTAGATTTCTCATACGAGTGAGGTAAAGGTTTGTATATACTAATAGATTGGAAAACGGTTTAAGAAACGAGCTTTGTACTAAAATAGTGTTGAAATCATTTGAAGAAAGAGTTTTAATATTTACTACTAGTATAGAAACCTTTATATTTTTAAAGTGACAAATCACGAAGAAGATTATAGGAACAATCAATCACTAAAATTCACATACGAAGATGTGAATAAAAATCCAACGAAACCGATAAAGAATCCATCGAAATGGATATTCAAAAATCCCTAAAAAGGAGTCATCAAAGCCATAATAAATGATAACAACAAATAGGAAACAACACGAATCGATTAAAGTTGGAAATTCAAGCAACTAGGCGAAATAGGCAGACTTTCATCAGGTCGGTCGGCCGGCTACAGAGCTCGGTCGACCGGACCCAAAAACAAAAATGCTCGGGGTAGCAGGTCGGTCGGCCGAACCTTGTAGTCGGTCGACCGGACCATAAACAGAGAAGTGCTTATGCACTCGGCAGCAGGTCGGTCGGCCGGCAGCAGGGCTCGGTCGACCGGACCTGTTGCCAGTCCCTTTCCAGCCCATCCAAATGAGGTCCAACCTCGACCAAATTGCATTCTCTCGAGCAATGGCGCTAAGGGATTATGCCAATCGACTACCCGGCCCTATAAGCTCTTCGATACATAACCAAAACACATTCAAACATCAAAGTTAGGATTTTTAAAGATTTGAACCCAAAATACTAAAAATTGGGATTTTCACCAAATCAACCCAAACCAAAAGAAAATGCACACGAATAGGTGTTAGGAATTCATACCTAACAATCGAAGATAATTATAAGCATAGATGTGAGATAAAAATCTCACCTTTGAACCCAAGCAATTGAAAAAGAAGCTTGAAAGCAAAAGAGAATCAACCACTCTTCAAATCCAACTCAAGAAGCTTGATTCTAAGCTAACAAGAGAAACATTTCCTAAGTTAGGTTTAGGAATTTCTGAAATTGATAAGAGAATGAGTTGGAGAAGAAGAAGAGAAGCTTACCAATGGGTTCTTCCATTAGTTTGGAGCTAGAGCTTGATTTGCAAAAGGAAACTAGGGCTTGGAGTTTTAATTTCCTCTTCCACTCTCCATTAACAAAAAAAAAGCTTGAGTATTAGGAAAATAGAAAAGAAGTGAATGAAGAGGAGAGGGCTGGAACTGAGTTAAGTGGGGTTAATGGGCTCAGCCCAAACCAAAGCCCTAAGTAAAAAGTAGCAAAAATCAACTTACTCCAAACATATCGAAGCTTATACTTAAAAAGGTCGCAAATGGCATTTTAAACTCAATGGGAGTGGTCCCGAGTCCTAATTCGACCGTATGCAAAAAGTAGCTTTTCGGACTAAACTCCGAGTATCGATTAAATATTTAAATAAAATATTTAAATATAAAAATCGACAAATATGCGGGTTGTTACAATATAACTGGATTGGAATGTAATAATATTAATTCAAGTTAATTGATGACTACATTAAATGTGATTCCAATTTTATCAAAATGATTAAAAAGTTATAATTTGTAATAGATTGTAAATTAATTGTAATATTGTGTGTATTCGTTGAAAATTTTATTAAAAGAGTAATTGATAACTTAAATGTTGTATTATTAATGAAATAGTATGTAATAAATTGTAACTGAATAAAATTAGTATTATGTAAATAATTATAACATTTGCGTACATAATCAACTTATAAATGTGATTAAGTTAAGCTAAAGGTGACAATTGTTATTTGTTACCTATTTATTTAACTTGTCGAAATCAAATTGGAAATAAATTGCAATAAATATAATTAAATATTGCAGTTAATATAAATAAAAGATGGTAATTGTAGAATACTAACATAATAAGATATAAACCAATGTTACGTATATACATAGGGTAATGAATAATGGAATAAAAAGAATTGAAATCAAGTTTAATCAATTTATTGGAATTTAAATTATAATTAATGGCTTTATTGCTATTGAAATTGGACGCTGTGATTTGTGAAATAATTAATGTTGAATTTGACATGGGAAATAGGTTTTACAATGATTGTTAATTTCTGTGTAATTAGAAATGAAAATTTGTAATTATAAAATTCGAGTTGAAAAGGTGATTTAATCAATTTAATATTAATTTATATAATTAATGTGAAAATAGGTATTTTGGCCACTGATTTGGATTTCGAAGAAATCAGTTTCATCTGATCCATAACGATGAATTATTATTGGATTTTAAGGTTCGTAGCGATCGAGCTTGTCGTTTGATCGTACGGACTCGAAACGCATAGAAATCAATTTAATTGAATTCAATTTGAAATAAACTGATTTTAAAGCTAACTTCTTCATACGATGGGATTAGAATTTGAAACCTGTTCTACTTTAAAATATTAAAAACAACCATTTTGATATATGGGATGACCTATTTTCATTTCAGGAACAAAACGGCTTTTTCGGTCGTTTATCGTTTCGATCTAATTCGATCTGGTCCATTCTTTCTGTTTTCAGCTTTAACTATATATAGGTTGTTATAAATCCTAGTTGTTTCTCATATTCTTATTATAGTATGTACAAAAATTTCTGTCTCTTCTCCTTTCTCAATGGCTAAAAACTTCAATTCCCAAATACAAATCCAATTTCAAATCAATTTCAAAAAATTCAAACTTCTAAACACCCTGTCACATTATATACCGATTCGAAGCTCTCGATGAGCACAGCTCAAATCAGCTGTTCGTTTCTGCAATCGGGTTCTAGTTCGTCCAAAATTAGCTAAAACGTTCTCGGCCATCCGTTTGGTAGTTGATGATCGACGATGGATCGTCGATTCAGGGATATAGTCGTGTAGAAATTGACAAGGGAGGTTCATCTTAGTCATTTGTGAGGAGAATCAATGGCTAAATTGAGATTAGGGTTGTAAATGGGTGGTTGCGGCTGCTATTTTAGGCATCGATTGAGGTACTGAGTGGTTCGTGGATGGTCGTGTGAGAGTCCGTAGGGGAGGCGTGGTCGTGGGTTGCCCAGCGGCGGTGGCGATGTGTGTTAATCATGGTGGCTATCTCGTGTAGGCGATGGAGTTAGGGATAGCAAGCAGTGAACGCATTGGTTGCCGCGTGAAAGAGAGGATGCAGTTACAGTGACGTGTATAATCAATTTGTTAATTTTACTATTTTAATTATATGTCGTTTAACTTCGAATGATAAAATACGAGGACAGATTTATGCGCAACTTGTTCCGCTACGATTGTATCAAAATTCCAGACATTTTGGATCTACTTTAGACAAATTCTGAGACTGTTGAATTTTAGGCCTTATTTTGGATTTAAAACGATTTGAAATCAAAAGTAAGTGTTTTAAATCACTCAAAATTACTAAATTATCTTATGTTAGTTAAATTGATTTTATGATGAAAATTGAAATTGATTGGTTGATGTTTGGTATATTTAATTTGTCATTCCAGTTAAATTTGACCTTTATTTAATTTAATAGCCATTTAATTTAATATTGAAGTAAATTGCCTGTTAATACCTGTCATTGATCACTGCTTGATTGCTATTGTTTATTGATTTGTTGAATAATGATTGTGATCGATTGATTGTTGATATTGGATGACTGGATGTTATATTTATATCATTATAACTTTGCAAGCTCTATGGGTTGAAATGATACATACCCAAACGATTTGATAGATTAGGGAGAAATTGTTATGGGTTGAAATGATAGACTCGAGCGATTTCATGTATTTGAAACTAAATTTTAGGATAGTGGGTAGAAATGATATATACCCGTAAAATTTTAAATTACCAATTGAAATGATAAATATCTATACCACTTGACCATTAGAAAATTATATATGGACACCGGAGTGGTTAAATTAGATGATTTTTAAATCTTTAAACTTGTAATTCAGTTAACTGCTATTTTGAAATAGAAAATTATTTATATAAACTGAATTATTCTTAAAAATCCAAGTGTTAATGTTGAAACTGGAATTAATTTAACGAATTTTTCAAAGGATTTAAATTGAAATTTCAAAGTTGAATTGTCAAATACAAAAGAATCATCGAAAGTTGAGTTATTGAAAATGTTTGAATATAACTTTGAAATCTATTTTGAATTAATTCAAACTATTTTAATCAATTTAACTATTTTAATTTATTTTAACCTATAGTAATCTATTTAATCCTATTTAATCTATTTAACCCGTTTTAAACTAATTAAATTTATTTAACCTATTCAATATAATTTAAATCTATTTAATCTGTTTACCTATTTTAAACTAATTAAATTTTTTTAATCTATTTAATATGATTTAAATCTATTTAATCTATTCTAAATTTATTTAATCTATTTTAAATCTATTTAATATAATTTAAATCTATTTAATCTATTTCAAATCTATTTAAATCATTTTAAATCCAATTTAATATAATTTAAATATATTTTAGCTATTTTAACTATTTAAACTATTTTGAACTATCCTAAATCATTTAAACTATATTAGAGTATTCTAACTATTTTAAACTATTTGTGACTATCTAAAATATTTTCTAAAATTTCAGACTGTTGTAAAGTTGAAGTATTTATATTTAATTCCTTGATGATGATGATCTAAGTTGGGATTTGAAATTGGTGCCTTTTGTGAATTGACATATTTGAGTAAATATGATGATTTTGGAATGAGGATTTAATTAACCTATCTTATTGATAATTTCAAATGTGAAAATGATTTCGAAAGTGAATATGATTTCGAAAGTGCTATGGTTTGAAATTGTATATGATATTTTGATATCAATTATGAATTGACATTTCAAATGTAAAAGAACCATCCAGTGTGAAATAAGCATTTGGTTGTTAAAGAGACCGGGCGCGGATGTTTTCATACTCTCTACCAATACCGAAAACCACTTTAACAACTGTGTATGTGGTGGAGATTCTAGAAATGAAGTAGGATGGTTTGGCAAACAATTATGTATGAGGTATTTACGTGACCCTAACTCTCATGAGTCAGCTTAGATGTGACTAAAACAGGAGCCACTCTGGGCCAAGTGAGGTCATTCCTCCTATCGGACATGCTTCTTCGATACCATATTATGACTTTGTGATGATTTGGTGACCACACCTTGATTTGATTTGGGAGTGTGTTCCAAATGGGCAGTAGTAGCTACTCTGTGTTACCACCAGTTCGGATCCACAATTGGTAGAATCCTACCCTGGCATTGCCTCGAGTGTCGTGTATACATGCCCTATCGTACCTTCTACGAGTTTGGTTGGTGTTGTACTTATGGATTGCTCCCTGATAGCCCTCTAGTTTATGGTAGGGTTTATAGTATCTGTATAGACTATGGCATTATATAAAATGTGTTAAGGGAATATGGGTAAGCCTAACGCTATTTTAATCCTTTACTTTACTATACACATTATTATAACAGCATATTGTACTATTTATGTAGATGTTTAACGGATCCTTAGGAGATGGAATCCCGAACATCTCTTAAGTTATTGTACTCACGTTAGACATTGGATAGGAGATGTAAAATCCCGTAAACATCTCTAACGTCATTACACTCATATTATTTACTGTTGATTTAACTTGCATAATATCTTTTAGTTTTGGCTTGAATGTTTTGTCTTTTCAATTCGCTCGGGTCAATCTGAGCTTTCCAGTTTATCGAAGATTGCTTTCTAGAGGATGATGACGAAGATTTTTTAATATTGTTATTTATTATATTTATTCCACTGCATCATGTTGTTCCGCTGCATTTATTTATTTATTCTTGTTGCATTTAACTCTGATCTGTATTGTAAAAATATAATCAAATGTTATTTGTAAATAGTTTCATGAACTGTTTATTTGATTATTATATTTTGCCATCCCGCTGTGAGATTCTGTGTTTGTTTTTTTCTTCTTTGCTTTTTCTTATTTACTTCATAAAAATCCTCCCTATTGAATGGTTTGAGTCTGACATGTGTGGTTATCGTCGATTTAATTCGTCCCAAAAGATGGGTCGTTACATTTGGTATCAGTGCGAGATTTAGCGATAACCTTAGCTTTGTGGGGTCTGACTCATTATGAATAGGGTAGTATTACCCTAAGATGAGTTGTTGAGTGTATATATGTGAGAGAATGTATTTGTTAGTGTTATAAAAGTTTTATATTGTGTTAATTTATTTTGTTTGGTATTTATAAATTTTGGTCGGTACATGGGACTCGATAGGGATTTCTAAACACTTAATAAGGCATAATGACATAATATTGTTTTGAAATATAGGTAAATGAAACAATTTTGCCTAGTATTATATTTTGTATATAAAAGAATTATCTTTATAAATTTATATAAAATAGTGTTTGTTTGTTTGTTAGGAAATGAAATTTTAAAAATATTGATTTCAAAATAGAATTTACAAATAAAATGAATTTAATTGGAAATTTGAGAACTTAAGTTCCAGGGTTTTGAAGTTGGTTTTCGAAAGATTTTGGAATATGACAGTAGTATTATTTGGAAGTATTATCTGATATAAATATTTCAATATGATTTGGAAGAAATGTTTCAAAAAGAATCTTTAAAGGTAATAAGTTCCGTACCTCCCCTCTCTGTCGCTAGAAAATAATTTGGGTTTCAAAGTGGGAAGACTATTGTGGTAGCCTACACACATTTATTTTGATAAATAAATCTTAATTTTAGTTTCCAAAATAGATTTGATAGATACAAAAAATATGATGATATACATATATACATATATATATATTATTTTAAAAAATTTGAAAAGGAACCCGGTATTTATTTTTTAAGTTTCTGCAAATTGGAAATTTCAAATATTATAATGAAATGAAATCTTGACTATTTTAATAATTGGAAACTTTTAATATGTGTAATTAGAAATTAGATGCTAAGTGTGACGACTCGAAAATTTTTAACATTTAAAATTGAAATATTTTATTGAACTTTAATATTTGGAAGTTAGTTTAACTTGAATTTAAAATATAACTATTTATTTGGCAGTTAAATTATTGAATTTAATAATAAGAAATTGGGTAAAATATTGTGTATTCAGTTTTGAGCTTGTTAAAAATAATTTGAAGACTTCGAAAATTTATATTGATAATACTGAAGATAATAGAAGTGTTAAAAATTGAAATTTTAAGCGTTTGTTCAGTTTGAAATTTATATTATTTAAATCGATATTTAAAAATAGCCTTCCGAGGCACAGTCTCGGAATTCGACGAAACCAGTTCCATTGGATCCGTAATAGTGTATTATTATCGGATCTTAATTTTCGCAGTATTTGGAATGATCGTTTGACCGTACGGATTATAAACTCGCTGAATTTAAATTGGAAATTCAATACAAATACTGGTCCAAAAAGCTATCTTCTTCATATGATCGAATTTGGACTCGGAACCTTTTCCATTGCGTTCGGAATAGAGGTATAACATTATGAACGCTTGGTGGCACGCTTCAATAGGAGTTCGAAAATTTAAGTTGCATTATTGAGGTGATTTAAATTTGAATTTAAAATATATATATATTCACATTCAATCGACAAATTTAACACACATTGAAATTATTAACCACGTGTTTCTTTTGTTCTGTATATCTTGCATGTGTCTTCTTCCTTTAAATTTTTTATTTTAGCCGTGTATTTTTATAAAAAAGTATACAAATCAAAAGAAAAGAAAAAAAAATTATCTTCGTTCTTTTATAAAAAATGGCGAATGAACAACCGAGTGTTCTTCTACAATTCAATTTCCCCGTTCCACTTTCCTTCTCGAATTCGAACAAAATAAAAAAATAAAAAAATAATGGCCAAAGATGATAGCCGATTCAAATTGAAATTCCCCAAATTTGAAAACCAATCGAGCAATAATAGCGATATAGGTGGTTCGTCGCTTATGGCATCACAATTAGGAGAGAAGGCTCGGCATCGCGGCTAGGGATACACGAAGTCAGGTGATGTTCAGTTGCTGTCAAGTGTTCGCGAAGGTCAACAGTGGTGCAGCGGTGGCTAGTGGGCGCTAGGGCATTGGCGACCGAAAGTCGAGGCAAGCAATGATGGATGTCACGAGCAGGCATAGTCGAATCACGATGATGTGGGGAGGGTTGGAGCGACGAGGGCTCCGTTCGATCGATTGCGACGGTAAGGTATTGAATCTGTTTTCTTCCAAATTAAAGTTTATTTAATTAATACGTTTATAAATATATTGGGAAAATAATTATACGGTAAAGAAAAAATACAAGTATATATGTGTATATATATATATTTTTATAGTAAAGATTTTTTACTGTCTAGTTTTCAATTTGCAGAATTTAAATATATATAGAAAATTTATATAATATTTTGGAAGAGAAAATATATATACGAGTTTATATAGAAAATTTTATTTTTAGACTTATATAGATTATTTTGATATGTAATTCGAATATATATATATACACATATGTATATATATATACATATGTATATATGTATATATTTTAAATTTACTAGTTTATTTTGAGATAATGGATTTGGTGAAAAAAATTATTTAACTAACTTATTTAAATTTATTTTGTTACAAAAAGATTTTTTTTTTAAAAAAGGGGAAGAGTTATTTAGTTAAAATCAAAATTATTAATTAATCAAATTTATTAAAAGGAAATTGATTATTCGATTATTTCAAATATTAACAAATTGTATAAATATTTATATAAGGCCAAAATCGTGAAGAAAGCAAGCTAATTTGGATGGAATTGCAAAACAAAAGCAAAGGTGAGATCTTCTCACTCAATCGAATTGATTTGTTTAATTTATATAGTTAAATTTAAATTGTTGGATGTGCTTGGATAATTTGATAATTTATTTGTTGGGTGATACTATGCATAGTAGTGTATGTATATATATATATTGAAGTGATTGATTTCTCACATTACATAGCGGAAGAGACCATATGCGCCGCATAATAGCAGATGAGAAGATATAATCCCATACACCACAATATTCCACCTCGAAGTGGAATTGGTATTTTATATTGTGCTAACATGTGGATGCAGTGAAACAGGTTGGAGGGATCAAACTAGATTCCTCAAATTGTTTGAATTTATTTCGTATGTTGTGGTATGACTTATTAATAATCTGTGGTTGATTATATTGGTGATTGAAATTTATTGAAGGCTATGGTTTGGCCGAATATATTTTGGTATTTTAAAATACCATAAAATATAATTGGATTTTTGGAAATTAAAGTAGAATTTTTTTAAGTAAATTAATTTTAGAGAATTGAATAAATTTAAAAGAAGGAATTTGAAAAGGGTAAAGATTGATTTTTGAAATCCTATTAAATAAATTCCAAGTATGGGGAAACGATTTTATTCAAGGGAAATAAATGGATTTTGAGTAGTGTTGTTTAAAAGTTAAAGAATTATTTTAATTCAGATTTTAAATTCTAAATAAAAGTGTGAATATTAGATTAATGGGTTTCTGAAAATAAATTTAGATAAGTAAAAGGGGTAATTTTTAAATGAAGTAAAATTTGAAAATCAATTTGGAAATTGATTTTGTGTTTGAAAATAAATTTTTGGAAAAATTAATTTAGAAATTGATTTGGTGTTTGAAAGTAATAATTTGAAAATCGATTTGGAAATTTTATATCAGTGGATATTTGGAAATATTAATTCACAAATGGAATTTACAAAGGAATGGGTGATTTGTTTTAAAAATAAATATTGGTTTATTTTTAAAAGCGTGGAAAGAAAATTTATGAATTTGGGATATAAATTGAAATAAATCGAGAAGGATTTATTAATTAATTTAAATGGACCATTTTGAAAAGGAAAGTGTATTTTCCCTAGAATGCCGAGTATGTTTTTTTCAAAGTAGCATTTAAATATAAATTAAAAGTTCAAAAGTTGGATCTAAAAGGAATGTTTTTGGAAAAATTATTTTCGTAATTTTTTTTAAATCTTTAAAGTAAATATTTATTAAGTTAATCATAGAAGTAATTATTTTAAAGATTTAATTGATACTTGATTTTGAAAAAGGTTATTTAAATAGTTACACTCTATCTAATAATTTATTTTTAAAAATTTGTTTTGGGCTTAATTTTTATATGAGATATTAGAATAAAAAATTTCATAGCTATTATTTTAAATAAAGTATTTAAAAATAGTTTTCATTTTAAGTGTTTCCAAGTATATTTTTGGATAAGTGATTTAAATTATTTTGTAATGTTCGGACTCGACAAATTTTCAGTGGAAATAAACAATATTTGAAAATTTATTCCATGTGGGGAAAGTGATTTGAAAATTGTTTTCAAAGGGTTGAAGTGTGAAAATATATCTAGCGAAGATATTTTGAAATAAATAATTTGGTGGAAACTATTTAAAATTGATGGTTGTTGTGAATGTTGTTTGATAGTTAAATGACCAACTATCAATATTAGCTTTTAAACGGCATTTGAATTTCGATGCGATCGGTGGTTGGATTCCAAATGATTATCCGAAAACCACATCGAATCTTAGTGATGGATGTTTTGTTTGAAAGATCAAAGTGGAAATTTGTTGTGATTTACTTGAAATTTGAATGTAACCCCTTATTTTTAAAATAAGCGCTCATTATTCGGATTAGCCGAGAGAGGACATTGAGTCATAAAACTCATTCCGAATAATGATACGATGAAATGGGTTTGCATTTGAAGATGGTGTTGAAGACCGGGTATTTTCGAAAATGAAAGGATTAGCAGTCGAATGTCTCTGCACCGAGTAGCTCCGGTATAGAGATTTATATCAACCTTTGTGATGGGGAGTCCGGATGTGATTAGGGAATATCCGGATTTGCAAGGGCTTCTTTCCTTAATTGAAGGAAGTGCCTTCGGTTCCATTCACACCCAGGATGGACTGGTATGGATGTATGTCTGACGTTATTCTTTGAGATGTAAAGCTGGTTTCTGTCAAATACATTTCTATTGATGGCAGAGAATTTATTCTCTTAGCTTAACACCCTTCTCTGAGACGTACGAGCTCAGAGTTATGTAGTTGATTGTTACTAGTGATATTTTCCCAATTTGGTAATATGGCATGCTAGGTGTTGATCATTTTTGATCGAAGCATGGCTTTTGTGAAAAGCGTAGCTTTGTGGACGAGACTTCGTCGAACCTCAAACCTCGGAAATGGTAGAAACGGGAAGGATACGGCAAGGTTATGCGTGTCGCGCCCCTTAGGGTATGTGCATTTCCTTATGGATAAAAAGTGGTATCTAGTATGGAGCCTAGATATTTAACTTGTGTGGATAAAAAAGAGGTATTATGGTATGGAGCCCAAATTATTTACTTATGTGGTTGTTGGTTGTTGAGGCGCCACGGAAAAGGTCGGTCTAGACCGGGGGGTGGCATACTCGTGATGGTTAGTTACCTAGTTACAGAGGTAACCCGGCCTTGTGTTGGCAGAGATTCGGTTAGGTTCTCGGGGCGTACCTCTAGAGGCGTACCCTTTCGGAAAGAAAGTTCCTTAGCCTTTACCATTTGTTGGAAATCCAAACAAAACAATACGAGCTCTTTACGATTGCAGTTGTATAACCTGCCACCTCAGGTGGAAGGTACAATAGGCATAATATAATAGTACCTATGCTGGCTAAGATTAATATTATACTTTCGAAATGTTTTCCACACTATGCACTAATAATAATATCAAAAAGATTTTGCATACCAAGCATGTTTGACTATCATAAGGAGAAATCTCCCCAAGTGTGCGATTGCATCGTGCGTGTGCTGGGAGGCCATATGGTAGTTTTATTTTCCAAAAGCATGAACGGATTTCTTTTCCATTTCTTTTGTGCAAATAACTTTTTTAAGATCTCACACCGGTCCCATGATTGACCTAGAGTTTATTGTTCCCTTTCTAAACTCTGGATGCCCATAATTTTCCACACGGGCAGCCTAGATTCAGGTTATCAGTTGTTCTGGAGCAAAGTCAGGAAGTATGCTACGGAGATCAGGAGACAAGCTGGATGGTGAGACGATCACTTATATTTTGTAGTATGTGTTGTGTATGGGTTGCTGCAAGTTAAGTTTTCAAATGGACAAGTTGTCATAAATGTCTAGTGTCGTGTTTTGTTGTCGAAATACCCTGATGATGTAATGAATAAACTGATTTAGTTCTTTTGTTTAAAGATTATTCATTTATCTATTATATATCATTCCGCTGCGATTGTGAGATTCTTATATTGTTACTGTTCTTCTTCTATCTTCTTCTTCTTTAACACTAATGGTTCGGTTTTTCGGCATTCGATTGTTCGGCATTTGATACAGTGGACATATTGATGTCGATTTTCAGGCATCGATAAATCGGGTCATTGCAGAGTGGTATCAGAGCAATTGGTTAAGCGATAGCCTTGGCTTTGGTGGGAATTACTCATTAGAGATAGAGTCAGTAGTACTCTAGAATGAGTTGATCATATTAATATATATGAGCGCATATTTATTAGTGAATATAAAATTGGTTTTATATTGGGTTGTCTTATCGGTTGAGTGTTTATAGATTCTGGTCAGTGCAATCTGGCCAACTGTACCGATAGGAGTTTCTAAACTCTTAAAAAAGGTAAGCAGACATAGTATTGTTTTAAAAATAGTGTAAATGAAATAATTTTTGCCCAAAATTTTTTCGTATATAAAATAAATAATTTTCCGTAAATTGTTATAGTCATATATGGTTGCTTGGTTATTAGGAAGTGATAATATTAAATTAATATAATTGATTATCGAATAAGAAATTGAAATCGTAACTAAAAGCTAAGAAATAAATTCATTTTGTAAATGTGATTTATAATTTGAAATAAAATTCCAGAGTAATTGTTGAATATGAGTTGAAGGACTTGAAATTTGAAATTTTGGTGAAAAGTTTAAATTTCCTTGAATTTGGAAATGATTTTCAAAGGTTTTGGAAAAATAATTTCAGAAATATTTTTGAATTAGATTTGGAATCGGGTGGGATTTGGAATTTAAAAATATTCAAAAAAATATTTTTTAAAGGGATGAAAGCACTAAACTCTTTTCGGTCGTTGGAAAATAATTCTGATGATGATCGCGACATCATCGGTGTTCATTTTCGAGTTTCCAGGAGAAGAATTGCTGCCAAATTATTTTAAAATTGAAGTTGTTTGCAAAATTGGGTTTGATTTTGGATATAATTGATTTCAAAATGATTCTTACATATGTTAGTGATTATTTAGACTCTGGAATCTTGTTAAAAATGGTTATGGAATAATAAATAAGTTTGAAAACTTAGAGAAATTCAAATTGAAACTGAATTTACCTTGGATTAATTTGAATAAAAGTAGATAAAAACCAAGCGGTGAAGCGAAAAAATATAAGAAGTATATAGAATATTTGGATTGTACTTAAGTAATAAATGACAAAGTTCTTAAGTAAAATTTGGTACTGGAGAATGTACTACGTTAATAATTGAATAAAGATTTAACGGGAAGTTGTGTAATGGTGATTGTGATAAAAAAATCAATATAAATGTGAATAAAAGATAATTAGTATAGCTAATAATCGATTGGAATAAATACGTAGGATGTACGTATATTATTTTATTCACATAGCGATTTGATCCAGATTGGAGCACAAAGTTTCAAGATAATTATATCAATACGAGTTGGGATTTTTTGCTTGATTTTCGATGGTGAACCTAGATATGGATTTTTGGTTGATTTTAGAAATTCTCTATCATAGTTTGTGGCCATACAAGGAGAATGACAGTTTCTGGTCAAGAAACCAGATTTGGGTCTGCACTAGGAAGTCGGGTGAACGATACTAGTTCGGAAGTGAAATTGTGTGGTCGAGTGAGCGATCCAGTTTGGTATTGCGTACGAATGATATAAGTACATCGGACGGGATTGAATGAATATTGAAACTTTTGTAAAGAAATGTGCAAAATGATTTTTAATGTTGTAATTGGATATTATTGTTAAGCAGGATATACAGGTGTTATAAAGGAAACAGGAATTGTGATTTTTGATTTTGAAGATAAATTTAAATTGCTCGACAAAAAGGTATTTATTTAAATTTCTGCATGAAATTGGATGATTTTCTGATCTACCTCTTGGATTTTTGTTTTATTTTTGAAATTTGAGGGCCCAATGTGGAATTTTGTAGTCGTACCGAGCTAGCCGCGCAAAGGAGACACTGTCGAAATTTTTCCAAAAATTAGGGGTTAGAAAAATTTAGAGAAAATTTTGATAATCTAAAATTTTGAATTTAAATTTAAATTTGAATGGTTGAGAAAATAATATTGTTTGGAACTTATGGTTGAGGTTAGAAAGTTAGATGAAGTGATAATGGGTCTTTAATAAAAAGATCTGTTTTGGCAAGTTGATAATACTGTTTGGTTTTAGGAAAATGATAAACGGCTTATGGATCATTCTTTTTAGCTAGTAATTTCGGGATGAAATTCTTCTAAGGGGGAAGAGTGCGATGACCTGGAAATTTTTAACATTTGAAATTAAAATATTTTATTGAATTTTAATATTTGGAAGTTAATTTAACTTGAATTTCAAATATAACTATTTATTTGGTAGTTAAATTATTGAATTTAATAATAAGAAATTGGGTAAAATATTGTATCTTCACTTTTGAGCTTGTTAAAAATAATCCGAAGACTTGGAAAAATTATATTGATAATAATGAAGATAATAGAAGTGTTAAAAATTGAAATTTGAAGCGTTTGTTCAGTTTGAAATTTATATTGTTTAAATCGATATTTATAGCCTTCCGAGGCACAGTCTCAGAATTCGAAGAAACTAGTTCCATTTGATCCGTAATAGCGGATTATTGTCGGATTTCAATTTTTGTAGTATTTGGAATGATCGTTTGACCGTACGGATTATAAATGCGCGGAAATTTAAATCGAAAATTCAATATAAATATTGGTCCAAAAAGCTATCTTCTTCATATGATCGAATTTGGACTCGGAACCTTTTCCATTGCGTTCGAAATAGGGGTATAACCTTATGAACGCCTGGCGGCACGTCTCTATAGGAGTTCGAAAATTTAATTTGCATTATTGAGGTGATTTAAATTTGAATTTAATTTAAATATATATATATATATGTATATATATATATATATTCACATTTAATCGACAAATTTAACATGTATTGAAATTGTTAACCACGTGTTTCTTTTGTTCTGTATATCTTACACGCGTCTTCTTCCTTTAAAAATTTTCTTTTAGTCGTATATTCTATAAAAAAAGTATGCAAATCAAAAGAAAAGAAAAAAAATTGTCTTCATTTCTGTATAAAAATAATGGCGAATGAACTACCGAGTGTTCGTCTACAATTCAATTTCCTCGTTCCTCTTTCCTTTTTAAATTCGAACAAAACAAAAAAAAAATATAATGGCCGAAGATGATACCTGATTCAAATCGAAATTCCCCAAATTCGAAAATCAATCGAGCAATAGTGGCGATATAGGTGGTTTGTCGCCTGTGGCGTCACAATTGGGAGAGAAGGCTCAGCATCACAGCTAGGGTTTCGCGAAGTCAGGCAATGTTCGGCCTCGTTGCTGTCAAGTGTTTGCGAAGATCAACAGTGGCGCGGTGGTGGCTAGTGGGTGCTAGGGCATTGGGGACCGAAAGTCGAGGCAAGCGACGATGGATGTCGCGAGCAGGCGCAGTTGAATCACGACGACGTGGTGAGGATTGGAACGACGAGGGCTCCGTTCGATCGATTGCGATAGTAAGGTATTGAATCTGTATTCTTCCAAATTAAAGTTTATTTATTTAATACGTGTACAAATATGTTAGGAAAATATTTATACAATAAAGAAAAAAAGTATATATATGTGTGTGTATATATGTATATTTACAGTAAAGATTGTTTACTGTCTAGTTTTCAATTTTCAGAACTTAAATATATACAAAATAATTTATATAAGATTTTGGAAGAGAAAATATATATAAGGGTTTATATAGAAAATTTGATTTTTAGACTTATACAGATTATTTTGATATGTAACTCGAAAATAAATATAAATAAATATAAATATATATATATATATATATGCATTTTAAATTTACTAGTTTATTTTAAGATAATGAATTTGGTGAAAAAAATTGTTTAACTAACTTAGTTAAATTTATTTTGTTGCAAAATGATTTTTTTTAAAAACAGGGAAGAATTATTTAGTTAAAATCAAATTTATTAATTAATTAAATTTTTTAAAAGGAAATTGATTATTCGATTATTTCAAATATTAACAAATTGTATAAATATTTATATAAGGTCAAAATCGTGAAGAAAGCAAGCTAATTTGGATGGAATTGCAAAACAAAAGCAAAGGTGAGATCTTCTCACTCGATCGAATTGATTTGTTTAATTTAAATAGTTAAATTTAAATTGTTGGACGTGCTTGGATGAATTTGATAATTTATATGGTGGGTGATATTATATATAGTATATATACACACACACTTATATATATATATATATTGGAGTGATTGATTTCCCGCATTATATAGCGGATGAGATCCTATGCGTGGCACAATAGCGGATGAGATGATATAACCCCATATACCGTGATATTCCACCTCGAAGTGGAATTGGTATTATATATTGTGCTAACATCTGTGGATGTAGGGAAACAGGTTGGTGGGACCCAACTGGATTCCTCAAATTGTTTGAATTTATTTCATATGATGTGATATGATTTGTTAATAATCTGTGATCGATTATATTGGTGATTGAAATTTATTGAAGGCTGTGGTTTGGTCGAATATATTCTGGTATTTTAAAATACCAGAATATATAATTGGATTTTTGGAAATTAAAGTAGAAAATTTTAAGTAAATTAATTTTAGAGAATTGAATAAATTCAAAAGAAGGAAGTTGAAAAGGGTAAAGGTTGAGTTTTGAAATCCTATTGAATAAATTCCAAGTACGGGGAAAAGATTTTAATAAATGGAAACAAATGGATTTTGAGTAGTGTTGTTTAAAAATTGAAGAATTTATTTTAATTTAGATTTTAAATTCTAAATAAGTGTGTGAATATTGGATTAATGGGTTTTTGAAAATAAATTTGGATAAGTAAAAGGGGTAATTTTTAAATGAAGTAAAATTTGGAAATCAATTTGGAAACTGATTTGGTGTTTGAAAATAAATTTTTGGAAAAATCAATTTGGAAAATGATTTGGTGTTTGAAAGAAAAAATTTGTAAATCGATTTGGAAATTGTATATCAATGGATATTTGAAAATATTAGTTCACAAATGGAATTTATAAAGGAATGGGTGATCTGTTTTAAAAATAAATATTGGTTTAATTTTGAAAATGTGGAAAGAAAATTTACGAATTTGGGATATAAATTGAAATAATCGAGAAGGATTTTTTAATTGATATAAATGGACCATTTTGAAAAGGAAAGTGTATTTTTCCCTAAAAAGCCGAGTATATTTTTTTTCAAAGTAGATTTTAAATATAAATTAAAAGTTCTAAAATTGGTTCTAAAAGGCATATTCTTTGAGAAATTATTTTCGTAAATTGTTTTTAAATCTTTAAAGAAAATATTTATTAAGTTAATTATAGAAGCGATTATTTTAAAGATTTAATTGATATTTGATTTAGAAAATGGTTATTTAAATAGTTACACTCTATCTAATAATTTATTTTCAAAAATTTGTTTTGGGCTTAAGTTTTATATGAGATATTAGAATAAAAAATTCGATAACTAATATTTTAAATAAAGTATTTAAAAATCGTTTTCATTTTAAGTGTTTCCAAGTATATTTTTGGATAAGTGATTTAAATTGTTTTGAAGTATTCGGACTCGGCAAATTTTCAGTGAAAATAAACAATATTTGAAAATTTATTCCGCGAGATGAAAGTGATTGGAAAATTGTTTTCAAAGGGTTGAAGTGTGAAAATATATCTTGTGAAGATATTTTGAAAGAAATAATTGGTGGAAATTATTTAAAATTGATGGTTGTTGTGAATGTTGTTGATAGTTAAATAACCAACTATCAATATTGGACTTTAAATGGCATTTGAATTTCGATGCGATCGGGGGTCGGATTCCAAATGCTTATCCGAAAACCACATCGAATCTTAGTGATGGATCTTTTGTTTAAAAGATCAAAGTGGAAATTTGTTGTGACTTACTTGAAATCTGAATGTAACCACTTATTTTTAAAATAAGCGCTCGGTATTCGGATTAGCCGAGAGAGGACATTGAGTCATAAAACCCATTTCGAATAATGATACAACGAAACGGGGTTGCATTTGAAGGTGGTGTTGAAGACCGGGTATTTTCGAAAACAAAAGGATTACCTGCCGAATGTCTCTGCACCGAGTTGCTCCGGTATAGAGATTTATATCACCCTTTGTGATGGGGAGTCCGGACGTGATTAGGGAATATCCGGATTTGCAAGGGCTTCTTTCCTTAATTGGAGGAAGTGCCTTGGTTCCATTCAGACCCAAGATGGACTTGTATGGATGTATGTCTGACGTTACACTTTGAGATGTAAAGGTGGTTTCTATCAAATACATTTCTATTGGTGGCGGAGAATTTATTCTCTTAGCTTAACATCCTTCTCTGAGACGTACGAGCTCAGAGGTTATAAAGTTGATTGTTACTAGTGATATATTCCCAATTTGGTAATGTGGCATGCTAAGTATTGATCATTTGTTGATCGAAGCATGGCTTTTGTGAAAAGCGTAGCTTTGTGGATGAGACTTCGTCGAACCTCACACCCCAGAAATGGTTGAAACAAGAAAGATGCGGCACGGTTATGGGGATCGCGCCCCTCAGGAATGTGCATTTCTTTTCGGATAGAAAGTGGTATCTGGTACGAAGCCCTGATTATTTGCTTATGTAGTTGTTGGTTGTTGAGGCGCCTCGGAAAAGGTCGGTCTAGACCGAGGGGTGGCATACTCATGATAGTTAGTTACCTAGTTACAGAGGTAACCCTGCCTTGTGTTGGTAGAGATCTGATTTGGTTCTCGGGGCGTCCCTCGAGAGGCGTACCCTTTTAGAAAGGAAGTTCCTTAGCCTTGACCATTTGTTAGAATTCCAAACAACACAATACGAACCCTTTATGATTGCAGTTGTATAACCTGCCACCTTAGGTGGTAGCTATAGTAGGCATAATATAATGGTACCTATGCTATAAGATTAATATTATACTTTCGTAATGTTTTCCACACTATGCACTAATAATAATATCAAAAAGATTTTGCGTATCAAGCATGTTTGACTATTATAAGGAGAAATCTCCTCCAAGTGTGCGATTGCATTGTGTGTGCGCTGCAAGGCCTTATGGTAGTTTCATTTTCCAAAAGCATTAACGGATTTCTTTTCCTTTTCTTTTGTGCAAATAACTGTTTTAAGATCTCACACCAGTCTTATGACTGACCTGGAGTTTATTATTCCCTTTCTAAACTCTGGATGCCCATAATTTTCCACACGGGCAGCCTAGTGTCAGGTTATCAGTTGTTCTGGAGGGAAGTCAGGAAGTATGCTATGGAGATCAGGAGAAAAGGTGGATGGCAAGATGTATCACTTATATTTTTTAGTATCTGCTGTGTATGGGTTGTTGCAAGTTCAGTTTTCATATGGGCAAGTTATCATAAATGTCTAGTGTCGTGTTTTGTTGTTGAAATACTTTGATGATGTAACAAATAAACTGATTTAGTTCTTTTGTTTAAAGATTATTCATTTATTTATTATATATTTTTCCGTTGCGATTTTGAGATTTTGATATTGTTTCTGTTCTTCTTCTATCTTCTTCTTCTTTAACCCTAACGGTTCGGTTTTTCGGCATTCGATTGCTCGGCATTTGATATAGCGGACGTATTGATGTTGACTTCCGAACGTCAAAAAATCGGGTCGTTACACTATGTGATTAATGAAAATATAAGAAATTGAAATTTTGTAAACTGTGAATCAAAAGAATATGAAAAATGAGAAATGATAACTATTGAACATTTTATTTACTAAACTAATAAGATGAACGTGGGTACATTCCATGGCAGTCT
The DNA here is from genome assembly GCA_030765085.1 of Allium cepa. NCBI lineage: Eukaryota > Viridiplantae > Streptophyta > Magnoliopsida > Asparagales > Amaryllidaceae > Allium > Allium cepa. The sequence goes on along the minus strand of CM060930.1, from coordinate 50,532,552 downwards.
AAAAGACATATATATATATATATACACACATACATACATACATATATAACTTACCAAAATGTAAAAAGTTGTAAGGTTAAATAGAAATATGTAATAGAATACGTAATAAGTAAACTTTAGTAAATGAAAGTGTTCAATGGAATTACTTTTATAAATAAGAACTATGATATTATAAATTATTGTAAACTTAGGTTACCAGTATGAAATGTTACAAATCAAATGTAATAGAAAAGCGAATAATGTAAGAAAAATAAATGTAAGCTTAAGTTAACAATTTAAGCTATTTATAATCAGATTGAATAGTAAAAGGTGAATATTGTAAGTAAATAATTATAAACTTATGTTAATGTTAAGGCCATTTGAGTACTATATTAATTGAATGATTATAACTTCAGAAAACACTGAAATGATTTAGAAATGGATTTAATATTCAATAATACCATATATTGGAGAATGAATGTGAAAAACAAATAATTTATTAATGGTAAATTATATTGTAAACAGATTTACATGATAATGGAAAATCAAATAGTTGAATGGAAAAACATATGTAACCAAATTGAAGGTCAATGTGGATGGTATATGAAAATTATAGTATATGACAAGTGCGTGTATGATAGTATGAATCACACAGAATAATAATGCAGGTAAAATTAAAAGTAATCACACCAGAATTTTTATACTGGTTCGGACCTCCCGTCCTAAGTCCAGTCCCGAAGCTCCCCTTTAGAAATACACTAACCAATTGCCCTCGGTTCGCCCGTAGGAATAGGCTTTTATACAAGAGTATTTCTTTGACAAGTGCGTGTTCTAGGTAACACTGATTTTGACAACAAGTATAGTTTCTTCCTATAATCTCCTTGAGTAATGTAAACTTGTATGTGCTTGAGAATATAGAAAGGTTTAGATCAAAATGAATATAATTATGATTGTATACTTGAAAGCAAGAAGGAAAAAGTAAGAACTGAGATTTTGAGATAGAGAAGATAAGTTCGATTTTAAATAATCTCAATCTTGTTCTACATATTTATAGTTGTAAAAGGTTGCGATAAATCATTGCTTCCATTTCTTTTCTGCTCTAGAGTTACTTCTGTTCAGATACGAAAAGTTTTGGAGAAGATACAAAGAGCATCCTTTCAATTTTAACAGTTATGGCTTTTTAACAAAAATCCTGAGTCCAGTTTCAGACGTCTGTTAAGGGAGGTTAGAAGTCTGACCTGGTAAATTTTAAAAAATCCAGAAACAAAATTCAGACGTCTGGTGTTCTGCATCTAGACGTCTGACTTTGGCATTTTTTTTTATGTGTTTGAGGTTTTGTGCATTTGTGTGCATATATACATAAGGAGATTTTACACAACTATTCTACGACCACATATATACATGCTAATAACTTAATACTCGTGCTTTGCTTCATATCTTCAGAATTGTCTTCTTGCTTGTGGTGAATTATCCCTGCACAAAGATATTTGAAATATATATACAATTGTATAGTTGTTGTCATCGAAACTATAAAATGGGGTGTGACAACCCGTCTTTCTCTCCACAGAAGGACGCATCATCTTCAAAAAAGAAAAGGATAAAAAAGAGAAAGATAAAGAAGAAAGAAAGAAACAATCATCAGAATCTCAACAGCGGAACGAATAAATTATATTAATCACATAAAATAATACATAGTACACAACATCTATCAGAGTTACATAGCATGTACATCACATAATAGACAGCTATAAACACCTGTGTAGTTATACAACTCAAATACAACACACACATTGACATAGAGAATCACACAGCGGAATGCTATATCAACAAACGTTGAAGCCTCCTGCTTCATTGGTCCTCCAGAATTCGTCAAAGCTAACCTGAATCCCTTGGCTAGTCATAAAAATTTGATTACCCAAGAGTTTAAGAAAACAGAAGATAAGCTCCGGGTCAGACATGGGTCTGGTGTGAGTAACAGGTTAAAGTTGCTTAACTTTGAAAATCCTTTGAAAACAAAAGGTATCACGTAAGACTGCCCACAAATAAACATGGGTAAGTTTTTACCTTACGCTAACCAAAATATTTAATAGGAAATCCAGTGATATTATAATAGGGTCTAGGGTTTCCAACTAAATAAGAAATAGCTAAAATTTTTACATTTACTAAATTCCAGCTACATAGGTATACAATCAAAACCGTAAGGGCACGTAGGAAGAATGGGTTTCCATCAATGGCAGGGCTACTGGGGTACCGCCTGCACAGTACATTGCGTAGATCACCGTACCGAGGATCCACCCTAAATCCCCTACAACACAAGGCCGGAACCATCCCTTACTGGACAGTCGCGAACAAGACAACCCCGGTAGTTGTTGCAATCAATTGCCCCACACAGACGAATATGAAGGGACTTGTAGACAGGGGTAAATCTCATCCTACATGGGTGCTACACACTTAGCCTTGCTGCACCTCCTCTATTTTAGCCATTCCTGGTTGATGAGGCTTGAGGCTACGATTACCTTTAGAGAACACATCTCTTAGAAAGCTCATTGTCCACCTGACGATTTTCTAAAATTATTCTATCCATACAAGTTCGTTCCGTGTTTGAACGAAACCAAAGGCATTATCTTGTTACACTCATTTTGGAATCACCCTCAGAGTTAATAACGAAAACCCTTGCACTCTGAATCTTCATCTTCACTTGAGATTCACGACCTATCGTTAATATGGATTGATGTGGTTTTCGGATATCCAAATCTGGAAACCCGATCCTGGTCTCATCGAAATACAAAACGCCATCTTTTAGGTTCAAGTTCTTTTAAAGTTAAAACAATTCAATTCTATTATCTATATACATACAGATAGATAATTCACATATCACAATAGATAATCCAACATTATCATCACAAATAGATAATTTCACATTATCATCACAAATAGATAATTTCACATTATCATCACAAATAGATAATTCACATTATCATCACAATTTAACCAAAGCATCCATATCACACAACATTACTTATCTCATATCTGAGGTCTCAAACCATTTAAGGCAATCAATATCATTCAACATCCATAAGCAATGATTAATTAATCACATAATCTCTAATTAATGTAAAATAAATTAAATTACTTACTTTTCACTATAAATCCTGCTTCTTAACCATTAATTAATTTCAATCCAATTAATTAATCATTCTCTAAGTATTCATCTTAATTAATCACCCTTGATTAATCATTCTCTAATTACTTTAAGTAATTAGCCTTTAATTAATTACACAAATTAATTATCCTTAATCATTTACAGTAATTAACCTTAATTACTTTATAATTAGTTAATTATAATTAATTACATTAATCCTTCATTAATTACAATTAATTAATTACTCTATAATCACTTATTATTGATTAATTAACCTTGATTAATCAAACCTTAATTACATCATTAATTATATTAAGTAATGATCCCCAATTACTTCCTTAATTAATTATTAATCATATTTAATAATTAATCTCTAATTAATTTTTAATTAATTAAATTCATTAATCAATCTTGATTAATCCCATTCAATAATTAATTAATCTTAATTAATTACATTACTTAATTAATTTCAAATAACTTTATTAATTACTTCTTAAATTAATTACACTAAGTAATTAATAATTAATTACTTTCAGTAAGTAATTATGCTTCATTAATTACATTAAGTAATTATGCTTAACCAATCATCCAGCGATTATCTTAAATTAATTAAACTAAATTAATTAATTTAAACTAATCACATTACGTTAATTAATTACATTGAATAATTAATTCCTTAATTACTTTCATTAAGTAATTATACTTAACAATTCCACAATGATTATTTCTAATTAATTAACATAATTAATTATTAAAATTAATCACATTAATTAATAATTTAATAATCTTTAGTTAATGATCTTCATTAACTATTAACAATTCTTTAATTACTTTCCTTAAGTAATTATGCTTAAATTAACCATTATTAATTACAAAGTAATTAATTCTTAATTATAAATTAATTAATATCTTATTACTTAATTAATTAAGTGCTTAACTGTAACTTGATTAATCCTTAATTACTTGATTAACTAATTTCTAATCATTAATTAAAAATTTTAACTTATCCAATTAATGACCCAATTTCAAATAAATTAACCTTAATTAATTAACTTAAACTTTAATTCATTATTTAACCCTTAATTACTTAATTAATTAATCCATATCATTAATTAATTAAATTAATTAATTATTTTAATTACCTTAATAATTTAATGAATCACAAATCATTAAATCTTAATTTACTTTAAGATAAAACTTTCCATATTAATGACCAAGTTATCATTAACAAAGCATTTAAAAACGATTCACTTTTAAATTTACTTTTAAAATTTATTTTAAATTTAAGATTTAAAATGAATACAAAATTAACTTTAAAAAAGTTTAAAACAATTTAAAATCTTTAAAACCTCATGTTTAGGAAAATACTTATCTTATAAAAGAAATTTAAAAGAAATTTAAAACCAAATTCATTTTAAATTCAAATCAATTTAAAATACACTTAAATATTCAAAGTTGTTAAAACTTTAAATTAAAAACTTTATTTTATTTCAAAACTAGGATACAAATTCATTTATGAATCCTGATTTAAAAACTTAGTTTAAATCTTACTTCCAGTTTTAAAATTCATCTTAAAACTCAAATCATTTAATATCTACTTTAAACATTTTAAACTTGTTTTAAACATTTAAATATGTAAAACTTATTTAATTCAAAATTAGGATACAAAGTAAAATTTGAATCCATACTTAAACTTGATTTAAACTTTATCTAAATCTTTTTTAAAATTTAAAATCCATTTAAATTTAAATCCAGACAGGTTTTAAAAGAAACCTGTAACTAAAACCTAACCCGTGCCAACTCTACAATTGCTTCGAGCCACGACCCAAATAACTTCGGGCAACACACTCAAATCACTCGAGAAAACTCGAGTACATATCTCTGATCAAACCAAGACTTCACCAGCAAAACAAGAGTTCACTGTGCACATGCACGGTGACTCTGATCAATCTCCGGTCATCACCAAAATGCCTACACCTCCGGCCATAACTTCGTCCACACTCTAGCCATCATCTCCTTGAATTCCGTAGAACTCGATCACCCAGAGAAGCAATACCGATCAAAAATTCAAGAGCACACCAAAACTAGGTTTATAGGCTTCACCGACCAAACATCGTCGCCACCGTGCTTGGAGCACCAATCCAGTATTTTTCCTCCACTCACCGATCATTCCTCCACCATCAGGAAAGACCCCAATCACCCCGATCCAGTAGATCACCAGAAGGAACCCAAAACATCCAAACTAATCAAACAAGAACTGCTCATACAACCCTTCTCTAAAATTAAGATTTCATTTTTAAAAATCATGTTTTGAGTTAAGGATTCAATTTATGATCCTGAATTTATGAATTGGAATGTTTGAATATTTACTTATAATCAGTTTTGTTCTTTTGTTTTTGATTCCAGAACCATCTCAAATTTATTTTGGCTTAATTAAAATTTTAAAACTTACTTAATAACCAAAAAAAATCTTGTTTAAATCTTAAGTTCTAACCTCAATTAGTTTAAGAGGATATGGAATTTTTTGCATATAACTTAAGTCTGGAACTAAAACGGGAAAACAAAGATACACAGCAGCATGCACACAATCATATATATATATATTCATATATATACACAAACACACACAGAAGAAAAATATAAATGCACTCATAAATATCCATACAACATACTTATTTCCAGAGAAAATCAAGCATCCAGATTCAACTTAAAGCTTTTAAAAGTGTGATGTTACTCACTTGAAAACAGATGATGAACAAAGCACCATTGATATTGAAAACAACTTTTTGCTTATTTGATCGAAAAACTTGAAACTGGAATGCTTTAATCCCAAGAAACTTTGCATGCTACTGAAACCTGATTACTTGCTTGTTGAGACGTTTTGCTTTAGATCAGGTTCGAGGAACAATGCAGGCATTTTATCTTGCTTTAGTTTTGAAAAATGCAGATGTTCAAGTTTTGATTTGAACATGATCTCTGGTTTAAGAATTTAATTCAGGCTTTTGGTTTTGAAGATGATAACAGGTTATTATTTCTGGAAATTTGAAAGTGCTGTGCACGCTTGATTTTGAAAGTGGATTACAAGTTCTGATTAACAGATTTTTTGAATCTGAAACTTTGAAAATGAATTCAGGATGTTGAATTGATGAGATTACAGGCTTTTGACGAGGTGAAACAAATTTCTGGTTTTAAAGAGATTTCAAATTTCTTTTGATGATGAAAATGAGATTACGGATTTGGTTTTAAACATGATTTCTGGTTTGAGTTTTTCACTTAGCTTCGATTTTAGAAAGTTAGAAAAAAAAAGAATGAAGAGGAAGAAGAATATGTTTATAAAGGCTGAAATTTATTTTTAAAAATAAAATAAAATAAAATAAAAGTAAAACAAAAATAAACTGACACTTGTCCCAAATATTAACATTTGTCATATACCTTAATTTATTAGCTAACACATGTTTAAACAAAGCTTAAATATGATAACATTTGCCCTTTAAGTAATTTATTTTAATTTAAAATGTTAATAAAGCTTTATCTTAATTTATAAATTTATAATACTTATCTCTATATATAAATAACTTTAAAGAAATAAAATCAATTATATTTATAAATAAAAGCTTATACAAATATCTTTAAAATCCAAAACATTTTAGATATTTATCTTTTGAATTTTAAAACAAATTCCAATTTCAAATTAAATTCTAAAATCCAATTTTAAAATCAAGTTATATATATACACACATATATAACTACTTATTAAATTTTGAAAATAACAAATCCTATGTTCCTTAAAATCTATTTATATTTATAAAAACTAAGTATTATGATTATTATTTGAAAACAACAAATTTGACAATTTTAAATAATTTATAAAAGAGATTATCCTATTATTTATTTTCAAATTATATTTATCAAGAAATATTTAAAATGAAAATAAAACAAACATGAGGTAAACATTTATCTTAAGTATTTTAAAACTATATAGTTAACTATTTAAATAATCTATGAAAAGTTTTATATTAAATTAATGAAAATTTCCAAATTACCAAAAATATTAGAATTAGAAAATATGCTTTATTTGTTAAATTTAAAACAAAGCTTATCTATTTACAATATATACAAATATATTTACATTATAAATAGAAAAAAATTCTTAGCTTTTTAAAAGATAAAATTCACCAATTAAATATTTATTAAAGGAAGATCATTAAATCAATTTAAATTTTATTAAAAAATATCAAATCATTAAATTTTTAATACAGATTATTAAATTGAAATTGCCCAAAATTCTGGGTCATCACATGGAGGTTCTAACATTCTCCCCCTTTTTTGATGATGACAACTGTACAATGTAAAAAAAATGAGTTTACACCCTGTGTTTAAGCATTGATAATCTCCCCTGCTTATATGAAGCTTAAATACAATTTTCTCCCCTTTTGGCTTTATAAAAAAGAATAAGAGATTATATGATTCAAGACATCAAACCAACCAAATAATAATCCAAGAATAGCCCATAAAACAAAACAATAGTTCATAGATTAATAGCCCACAAAACAATTGCATATAGTAGTTCATAGAAAGTAGCCCACATAAGAAAACCCACAAAATAATTACACAACAAAAGTTTTAAACATTATGTTAAGAACAAGACTGAGAAAGGTAACCACCATGACCTCTCCACCTTAATGTGGCTCATCCTGCATAGAAGTTCCAGCTTTATGCGTTTGAAGTGAAGATTGAGCCGGTGGTGGCATTGGAGAATGAGATGAGGATGATCGAGAAGAATACGTCCCATGAACTTTCCTTATAATCTTTCCCAAAGTTGTTACTACCTTCTCAAGAGTTTGTTCCATTTTTGTCATTCGGGTGGAAAAAGAGTGTTCAAGGCGGATTACTTTCTTATTTAAAATTACTTGATTGCGAGAAAGCAGTTGTTGATTCTAAAGGGACAAATCCTGAAATGACTCATTTGGATTAGGTACAGTACGTGCTTCCAAAAAGTCGAAATCGGAATGATACTCTAGGGTTTGTTGAGAAGTTGATTATTGTTGTGGAGGTGGTGGCATCGGTTGCTTGATTTCTTGCAATATTTTCCATTGTTCAAAAGATATAAAATTCGGTGGCTCGTCGGGTGTTAACTCCTAAGTTAAGCGACTCAGCGACCCAAGGAAGTAAGCGACCCAAGGCTATAGCGGGGCAACTGGAATGAGGCTCTGCATCACGACTTAGCAACTTAAAGACCGAAGCGACCTACGAGTTAACAAGATAAAGACCTAACGACCTAACACATGAAGCAGCTTACGGGAAGAAACGACCTAACGACTTAGAGAAGTGGACGACCTAACGACTCAAGAGGTGGAAGACCTAACGACTCAAGAGGTGGACAACCTAACTGCTTACAGGAAGCCACGACTCAGCGACCTAAAAGGCTTGGCGACTCAGCGACCTAAAAGGCCTGGCGGCTTAGCGACCTAAAGTAAGAAGCGACCTAATGACCTAATGGGCTATGCGACATAATGGGTTAACGAGTTAGCTTAGGTCGCTACATCGGATATCTTAGTGCTATAAGGTTGCCAACCATTCCCCTAAGTCGTCCACGACCTAGTACTTCATTCAAAAGAGACTAGTGTTACCAAGGAAGGCCGAAGCTTTCCTCTGCTAGGTCGCTCACATGTGGTCTACGACCTACTTTAAGTCGTTATCTCTGACCCACGACCTACTGAATTAACGATATAAGGAGTAAAGAGGCTCAACGACCTACCCTAGGTCGATACATTGGATATCTCATCATTGTTAAGTCGCTAACTACTACCCTGAGTCATCGCCGACCTACCCTAGGTTGTTGACGACCTAGTACTTGAGGTTAAAATCATGTCGCTTTCCTCTAGGTCGTTATGACTCACCAGCTAGTTCAAATGACCAAATATGAGCCAGTTAGGTCGTAACTCATATCCCCTTAGCTCGCTGACGACTCATGACCCCTCTTAAGTCGTAGCCTTCGACTTACACCAACCTTAAGTCGCTCACGACTTAAGGCCTGTCCGAAAACCTCTATAAATACAGCATGAGCTACGACATTGAGGGGATCTTTTGGCTCATTCTCGAAGCGTCGATCTCTGCCATTTTCTCAACTCGAACAGCACTTCAAGCACTCCAAACACCAAGGACACTATGACAAACTTCAGGAGAAAATCTACATCATTCAACATGGATTCGAAAGATTATTCTCCGTCAAAGTTTGAACTACTAGTCTAAAGTGTATTGTAATTGAAGAAAGTTGTATAAGTTGTACTTGAGTCAGCAATACAGAGATATAAAGTGGACGTAGGCTTGACTATTAGCCGAACCACTATAAAAACTGTGTCTTTTACTGTCTTTCTGATATTTTCCTGCTTATTTCTGACTCCCGTATCATCGGGTGGTGCTTTCACACTTGCTTTACTTGCACCGGGGTGTTAGCGTCAGATTTTTACGTTAACATTTTTGGTGCTTTCACTGAGAACCCAACTCAGGATACTGTCATCATAGCTTCGCAGAAATTTGTGGAAAGGATATCTCTAAAAACCATAAGTTTGTCAGAAATAATGGCTCCTGGAAGAAAGCGCAAGTCTGTTAGATCCGACGATGTTCGCGAGACTACTGCCACTTCTCCTCCTTTAACTCAAACAACTCCAACTGTTGGAGTAATGCGAGCAGAATTGGATGCGGCGGTTTCTGGGCTATATCAACAAATCGAAGCCCAAAACAATCTAATGTTGGAAAGGTTGAACACTTTGCTTAGGGGTAACCGTCAACCGGTGAATAACGAACCGAACTTTGCTGATAATGTTCATGATGTGGAAGAAAGAGATGTTCCTCAAAGGGAAGCTGGCCCGGTTAAAGACACACCTCCCTAAGTTGGAGGATCGGGACAACAGCCAACTATCCATGAAAGCCTGTCAAGGCAAACTTCTGAGAAGATGGCCGATGCCTGTCCTGCTGAGCCCCTTAATGATGAGGAATATTTCTCAGGGATGGTCCGACAAATCATGAAGGAAAGTATGCAAAGGGAGGAAGACGAAAAAGAATGGGGGTTCGCTCCGAGCAAGACTCCATTCACTGAAAGAATTTTGAAAGCAGAATTTCCTAGGAAGTTTGTTCCTCCTACCATACCGGCTTATAAGGGGACAAGTGACCCAAATGAATTTCTGTACAAGTATGATTGGCACATGACTGGTGCCAGAGCTTCGGATGAGATCAAATGCCGATATTTTCCGGTATACTTAGAAGGAGTGGCTCTACTCTGGTTCACAAAACTGCCGGTCCGGTCAATAGACCAATTTTCTGATTTGACTCGAAAGTTTAAGGAACAGTTCAAATTGTACGCTTCAAAGGCGAAAGATATAATGTCGTTATCCAGCTTGGAGCAGAATCCTGGAGAGTCCATTAAAGCTTTCTTGAATCGCTTCAATATAGCTCTAGCTAAAGTAGACAATGCAGAGCCGAGAATGATTTTGACGTACCTGATGATGGCTATTGATAAGACAAGTGAGTTCGAGAGGTGGTTGAAAATGAAAGAACCGAATTCGCTTGACAAGTTTTATAAGAAATCCGATGAATTCATGCGCCTAGAAAGCCTCCAAGCACCGGCTAAGGTGGTATCGATAGGGGCTGGAAATAGTAATGCTGTTCCAAATAAGAAGGAATCTGGCAATCAGAAGAGGGGAAATGATGGTCAGAGGATGCAAGGAGATGCAAAGAAAAGTCGTCCCTTCAACTTCACCCCTCTGACAGATACCCCGGAAAACATCTACTTTGCAAACAAAGACACAGTCGAATTCCCCGCACCAGCTAAGCAAAGGGTTAATATGAAAGCCGAGAAGAATGGAAGGTTTTGCCGGTTCCACAATCAACCCCGGCATGATACCAATGAGTGCCGTCACTTGAAGGAGTTGATTGAGGAACTATTGAAAGAAAACAAGCTCCAGCAATATGTAAGGAGGAACAAGAATGGCCCAACTTCGCCAACTCAAGGACAACAGGCTCCTGTTCATCGTCCTAGCTCAAGTGAAAAGGCAGCGGATCATGAATCTGGGAGGCCCATTATTAATGTGATTACAGGAGGACCTCACCCAACTGGCAGAAGCTGGGGTGAGATGGAACGGTACGCTCGTGCATTGAATTATACCCCAACAGAGGAGAATGTTTTTGTGCTGGAAGATGTTGCACCTCTGAAGCAGCAGAAAACTTTTAATGATGACATTATCTTCAGAGTCAGGGATTTTATGGGTGTTGAAGCCCCTACCATAGATCCCTTGGTTATTTTTGCTGGCATTGGGCTAGCTATTGTAAGAAGAGTACTTGTTGATTGTGGTGCTTCTTGCAATATTCTTTTCAAAAAGACTTTTGATCAGATGAAGATCACAATGGCTGATGTTCAAGCTTCATCGCAAAAGATCTTTGGGTTTACTGGGGAACTCAGGCAGCCGGTTGGGACTATTGACCTGTTCGTGAAACTTGGAGAGGGGCAGAAGAAGGTCGTTCAAAGGCAGACTTTTGTAATTGTTGATGAGTTTTCTGCTTACAACGCCTTCCTAGGCTGTCCAACTCTTGTGGCCTTTAAAGCAATCCTCGCCCCATGGTGCCTTACCATGAAATTCCCCACAGATAATGGAGTTGGTGTTGTAAAAGGAGATCAGAATGCGGGGCGGGAATGTTATCTGATAGAACTACGTGAAGCAAGAAAGAGAGAGATGGGAAAGGATGCGGCAGCCCCAGGCCGCATCAAAGAATCAACCTTGTAGCAATTACAGGGCGGACCCTGTACTGGCGAATGTAGTGAAGCACGAAGAAAGATGGATCCCAGAAAAGCCAGTGAAGGGGAGAATCGAGTGGTGCCAGTGGAAGTAACGGTACCAGTACCTGTTGACCCAAAAGACCCAAACAAGGTGCTGAATGTGGTTCACAACTTAGTGCGGCTGTTCAGAATATTTTAATATCATTCCTGAAAGCAAATCTGGATATATTCGCTTGGAAACCCATGCTGATATGTGTGGAATATCACCTGAAGTCGCAGTACATACTTTGAATATTGATCCAAAGTTTACACCGGTGAAGCAGAAAAGAAGAACCCAGGGTCCCGAAAGGTCAGCAGCATTGAAAGAAGAGGTAGATCGGATCATGGAGAATGACTTCATCAGGGAATCAACTTATCCGAATTGGGTTTCAAATCCAGTACTGGTTAAGAAAGCTAACGGAAAGTGGAGGGTATGCATCGACTTTTCAGATTTAAACAAAGCCTGTCCCAAAGACTGCTTTCCGCTACCTCGGATTAACCAGTTGGTTGATGCAACAGCGGGACATGAATTGTTATATTTTATGGATGCTTACTCCGGATATAACTAGATTATGATGCATGAGCCAGATCAAGAGGACACGAGCTTTATTACCGATGTCGGTCTCTACTGCTACAGAGTCATGCCCTTCGGACTGAAGAATGCAGGGGCAACTTACCAAAGGCTTGTTAATGCGATGTTCAAGCCACAGATTGGAAAGACCATGGAAGTTTATGTTGGCGATATGTTGGTTAAATCAAAGAAAGCAGTAGACCATACGGACCACTTAGCGAAAATGTTCACTGTCCTACGAAAGTATGGAATGAAGCTTAATCCCTTGAAGTGTTCATTCGGGGTGGAGTCCGAAAAGTTCTTGGGTTTCATTGTGAGCGCTAGGGGCATTGAGGCTAATCCTGCTCAAATCACCGCCTTAAGAGAAGTCAAAGATCCTAGAATGAGGAAGGAACTGCAAAGTCTCAATGGAAAAGTCGCTGCCTTAAGTCGATTCATTTCCAAAGCTACTGATAAATGCATTCCATTCTTTGATGCTCTCAAGAAAGGAAGGAAAAACTTTGACTGGACTCCAGAATGCCAGAAAGCTTTCAATGAGTTAATTCGTCATATGGAAACTCCTCCGATACTTTCTACGCCCGACAATGGTGAAGATCTCTTTGTATACTTGGCGATCTCAGCTCACGCTCTTAGTGCGGCACTGGTGCGAGAAGATGCCAAAATTCAGCACCCAGTCTACTATATTAATAAAAGGTTTACTGGGGAAGAAATGAATTATTCAAAGTTGGAAAGCTCGCCTATTGTCTACTGATCGCAACCAGAAAATTAAGGCCATATTTTCAAGCTCATCCAATCAAAGTCCTTACTGACCAGCCACTGAAGCAAGTCCTCTTTTGCCCTGAGACTTCGGGTCGCCTTTTAAAGTGGAATATTGAACTCAATCAATATGACATCACTTATCATCCCCGCAGAGCAATCAATGGACAAGCTTTGGCAGATTTCATCGCAGAATGTACAGACAAAGGTGATAGTGAGGAAGTAGTAATCGATAATCCCCCAATTCGATGGAAATTGTATGTTGATGGCGCAAGAAACGATTACTGTTCCGGGGCAGGGGTTGTGCTTGAAACCCCTAAAGGGCGATCATTGTGTTATGCTTTAAGATTGGAATTCCCTTCGACAAACAATGAAGCAGAGTATGAAGCTCTTATTGCCGGTTTGAGAATTGCTAAGGAGTTGAATGTCAAAATGTTGCAGACCTTCAGTGATTCACAGCTTATTGTGTGTCAAGTCAGGAAAGAGTTTCAAACCAAAGGAGGAAATCTGCCCACTTACTTGTCAAGAGCCTGGGAGCTTCTCGATGACCTGGACCATTATACGATAAACCATGTACCTCGGGAAGAAAACATGAAGGCAGATTCCCTCGCAAAGTATGCAAGCACTGGTGAAGCTCAATTATTGGGATTAGTTCCTGTGGAAGTCCCGTCAACTCCAAGCATTGATGAAATGGATATTGAATGGATCATGACCATATCACAGGAGCGAGAATCATGGATGACTCAGATATTGGAATATCTGCGCGACGGTTCTCTACCAGAAAACTCAAAAGAACGGCAGAAGTTGTTAAGAAAAGCATCCAGATATATAACTCAAGACGGCCGATTGTATAGGCGGGCATTCTCAATTCCATTACTCCTATGTGTGACCAAGGAACAAGCTAAGGCAATTCTAACTGAGGTACACGGAGGAGAGTATGGAGATCATTTAGGTGGTCAAACTTTAGCAAAGAAAATTCTCCGTTATGGGTATTTTTGGCCAGATATTAATCGTGATGCCGCAAGTTACGCCCGAAAATGTGACCGATGCTAGAGATTTGCAAAAATCCCAAGAGCACCTTCAACTGAGATAACACCGATGGTTAGTCCGTGGCCATTTGCTATTTGGGGAATAGATCTCATCGGGCCTTTGCCAACTGCAAAGTCCGGAATCAGACTTGTTGCTGTTGATTATTTTACTAAATGGGATGAATCTGAACCATTAGCTACTATTACCTCTAAGAAAATGATAAACTTTGTAACTAAGAATATCATTTTCAGGTATGGTGTGCCTCAAAAGATAATCACAGACAATGGAACCCAATTCGACAGTGAAGAGTTCCAAGATTTTTGCAAGAAATTCAAGATCCAGAAATGTTTCTCAACAGTGGCTCATCCGCAGGCAAACGGGCAAGTGGAATCAGTAAACAAAATTATCAAATCGACCATCAAAAAGCAGCTGGAAAAAGCGAAAGCTGGTTGGGTCGATAAGCTTCCACTAGCACTATGGGCATATAGAACTACACATAAAACTGCGACGGGGCACACTCCATTTTCATTAGCATATGGATCAGAGGCAATGATTCCAGTAGAAATAGAGATCCCTTCACACAGAAGGATCCATTTCAATCAAGCCGAAAATGAAAAGCTGCAACTTGAAGCCCTTGACTTCCTTGATGAAAAAAGAGAAGAAGCTGAGATCAGAATTGTGGCTCATCAGCAAAGAATAGCCAGGCACTTCAATTCCAAAGTTCGCCAACGCAGCTTTGAAGTTGGGGATCTAATCTTAAAAAGAATTATGACACCTATAGGCGTGTTTGGACCAAACTGGGAAGGGCCGTATGTTATAGGCCAAAAACTTCTTGATGGCACATTCAAACACGTAACTGTCGAAGGAGACCCAATTCCAAGAGCTTGGAACAGCAATCATTTGCTCCCATATTTTACTTAAAGGCTTTAATGAAATATTGTTAAAGAATGATGAATGTATAATTCTTGTATTGAAAGCCGTTGTAAAGCCAGTGCAAGCGAATAATAAGAACTATAAAGTGGATGTAGGCCCAGTTCTTCGCCGAACCACTATAAATCTTGTGTTCTTTACTATTATAAACTGCTTTGTTTTATTTCGTTATATAAAATACGTCAATTGTATTACTAAAATGTCGATTTAATAATGCAGGCCATAAAAACAAAGCTTACCCATCACAAGACCAAGCAATCCCCGACATCACCCAACAAGCAAACGCTAAGCCGTTCAAAATTTCCATACTCAAATCCTACGGAAAAAGTGCTTCAAGCAAAAAGTTAGTGATTCTGCTGGAAGTGGGCCCTTGCTAACTAATTGTGGATGTTTGTACAAACGAGCATCCAGTTAAATAGCCTGTGTCTGCCACCACCAACTCGCTTAACTATGAAGTATACTTCTTTTGATAAAGGAAATTGTTGGCAATTAAAAGGGAAGTGTATTTGGAAAAGATAAGGGGGATCGCCGATAAGAATAGATGGCAAAGAGACATGGGCGAGCGAGCATCAGACAGCAAAAGACCTCTTTGGAGGCATAAGCCCTCTTCGGAGGCACAACTCTTCGGAGGATAAAGACCTCAAACAGGGCATGCCAGAAGACTTTCTCAACAAAAAAGATTGGTATGGAATGACCGGGACCACCTTCCCGACTGGAAGGCAAGGCGCTTGTTCACTAGCTGAGACAGTTTGCGCAGACAAGCGTCCAAGTAACTTGCGTCCGCCCCGTGAATCCATACGATGATCGGAGGCACCTTCCCAAGTGGAAGGCAAGGCGCTTGTTCACTAGTTGAGACAATCTGTGCAAATAAGCGTCCAAGTAACTTGCGTCCGCCCCGTGAATCTAGCCAACCATGAGGAAGAAACTTCCAGGCATACTCGGAGGCACGCATTCCACCGAGATTTGAAATAAAACTTCACAGGTGCTGGAATGTGAAAAGCCCTCTTCGGAGGCCCATTTCACCATAGTTGAAATGCTAAAAGACCTCGAGCGGGCCTCGCCAGAAAAAAAGAGTTCTTTCTCGACAGAAAGTTGCGGACTGATCGGTGGCACAGAACACTCGTGTCCGCCCCGTAAATCCATCCAACTAAGAGAAGGGAACTCCAAACTTCCAGGAAAAAGCCCTACTCAGAGGCACACATTTCACCGTGATCTGAAATAAAACTTTACACGAGTCGAAATGTGAAAAGCCCTCTTCGGAGGCCCGCTTCCCAACGAACAGGGAAAAGATAAAAGCCTCCCCTAAGAGGCAGAAACAAAAAGACCTCTTCCCAAAGGCACAATCAAACAAAAAGACCTCTTTCCAGAGGCACAAGCAAATAAAAAGACCTCTTCCCAGAGGCACAATCAAACAACAAACTCTCTTCGGAGGCACAAGCAGGTTGAAGCCCTTTTTCAGAAGGCCCATTGTACTATGAAGTAAAATTCACTTGCCAAAGCAAAAGTGACTTTTTTCAAAAAGTGAAGTGTAAAAACTTCGCAACAAAAAAAAGAGAGAAAACTCCTCCAATATGAAGTGCATTCTACTAAATTAGAAAAATATTTTCTTGAAACGAAAATATTATCATATAAAGTACAAATGCAAACTTCCTTCAAATGAAAGAGTTGTTCTCTAAAGGAAGAGTACAAGTCTTCTCGAAACAGAAGAGTTGTTCTTCGAAACTTTGCTAATGTGAAAGAGATCGCAATAAACTATGGTATGGGGGCAATACAATATAGTCATCACAAAAATGAAAACAATGCTCAAGAAACATACCATAGGTTTACTGCAACTTCACATAAAGAGGATAAAGGAACTTGCATGAAAACAGAAAATAAAAGCGTTCTCACATACAGACAGAAATTTGTATAAGTAAAAGAACCATTTTATTCCATACTATGAGAATTTTATGCATATGCATGTTTCAAAGTAGAAGAAAGCAGGGACTGGTACCCGCACAATCTCCAGTCAACACAAGCTTATATACAAGCAAAAGCAAAGAGCGAGTTAAAAAGAACAGGACCAAAGCCATCATTTTTTCTTCCCTCCTCCTTTTGAGCCTGCACCTGGCCGGATGACCAATTTCTTGCGCCAGCTAGAAAGAGTAGGGGAAGAAGGAGAAAGGGGAACAATCGGACTTGTTTCTGCTTTTTTCTCGCCAGCTGAAGCTTCTTTCTTCTTTGAGACCCTACTTTTTCCCCTTTTCTTAGAAGAAGGCCCGCTTTCTGGAGTAAAAAGTGTGGCTAACGGCACATCGTCAGAACCAGTTAGTTCCGGAGTCTTTTCGCCCTCTTCAGTTTCTTCTCCCCTATGTTCTTGTGAAGCAATGGGATCGTCCAAGTCTTGGAGAGCTTCTATTTGCTCCTCTTGTGACCCCGGTTGAGAGGCAGAAGGAGGAGTGACCTGAAGAGACGGGGGAGAAATAACCGGAGGAGGGAAAGTCTGAACAATGCTCAGATCTTTCTCTACAGAAGAAAAAGTTAAAATCAGTAAAGAGAGGAGATAAAGGCTCGTTGAGATTTAGGAAATAATCAAGAAGCTCATCAAACTCATATGAAGCAAATGAGCAGTCTACTTGAGCCAGATCAGCATTAAAGTTACCTGGAGAAGTTGGCTTTCTAACATCAATTTCATAAGCTTGTGCTTCAGTGCTTTCTTCGCCTTCGTCTCCACCTTGTGCGCTTGTAATCTCAGTCACGACTT
Source organism: Allium cepa (assembly GCA_030765085.1). Lineage (NCBI taxonomy): Eukaryota > Viridiplantae > Streptophyta > Magnoliopsida > Asparagales > Amaryllidaceae > Allium > Allium cepa. The sequence goes on along the minus strand of CM060930.1, from coordinate 50,514,590 downwards.
TAGCCGTGAGCGGAGAATGGGAACTGGAGCCTATGATATCAATGTCGGCCGAAGTCGAAGGAGGGACAGGGGCAATTAAAGGTACTTCTTTCTCTTGATGCTCCCCTCCCATCGTTTCGGCTTGTACTTTAACAAGCTGCTCCTTTCCTCTGGCAAGAGCAGCACGGGTTTCGTCATCAAAGTAATGCGCCTCAAGTTCATCTTCGGAATAACCGGCACCTTTGAGCATATCCATTACAGCCTCCCACACTTCAGCCAAAGTGATTTCATATTTAGGCCCCAAAAATGCAAGGCTGCCACGCCCCAAGACGCTTTGGACGTAAAAATCAAACAGAGTAGAGCTGATGTTGGCTTTTGCCTCTTCATGAGATTGTTCAGCGGCCCTCCTTCCAGCCATGGCCTCATCACGTTCTTTCTCAGTCTTTAACAGTTGAGCTTTCAGCCTCATGATTTTTAAGTCCCGAGAGTTAGCTTTCTCCCGTAGCTCTGCAAAGTCAGCACGATATTTTTCCACCGTCTTCTGTGTAGCTTCAAGCCGAGTTTCGACATACCGTTGAGCGACATGAGCGTCTCGAACTTGCTTCTGAAGCACTTCTTCCTTTTGAGTATAAGAGGTGGAAGAAGTAGCAAGCTCGTGCTTAAGTTTCTCGACCTCCGCCTCAAGCTTTTCGTTGTACTCAGCGATGTTTTTCATTTCGGTGTTGTGCTGATCAAGAATTTTCTGCCATTCAAACTTGTCGTTCTCCATCGTCAGCATAGCTTCAAGGTTGGCCCGGTTCACCCTCTAAAGCTCATCGATGTGCCTTTGCCACCCTGACATTCTCTCAATATCAAGTTTAACAGTGTCAAGATTTCGTAGCATGGCCTCTTTGTCGATGGGAACCAAGTCAAGGTCGAAGCGGACTCCCTTTAAGCACCAATGCGGGAACCGACTTTGAAGGGTTGGCGGACCTCTCTCAACTTGGTGTGAGGGTCTGCCGAGAAGTGTCTGAATGTCGGCTCCTTCAAGGGCAGGAGACTTTGAAGGAATTTTAAGAGAAGTGAGAGCAGCGGATTTTTCTAAAGTTGCAGATGCAGTCTTTTCATCAAGCCTGGCCCGCTTGCTTGGGTCTCCGATGTCATGACTCTTTCCTCTATCGTCATAATTTTTTCTTTTATGAGAGTCATCGCCTCTGCGAGAAGAATCGTGTTGCTCATCCCTTCTTCCGTACCTTTCTTCATACGCTCTTCTTTCTTGAGCCTTTCGAGCAGCTCTCTCCATCAGTTTCCCTGTGGGTGGGAAGATAGCGCCTATAATCATACTGACCGCGCCTTCCGTACTGTTGAAAGTCGTCATAATAGGAACCGCTACGCCCCATTGGAGAACCTGAAAATGAGAAAGAGGCAAAACTTGAAAAATCCTGGAAGTAAAGTTCATGAGAGTACATATAAGTGCTGAAAAATCCTAAGTGTGTGTAACGTGCAGACTACACGTGTTAAACTACGAACCACTCCTCGGTTGCGGGGAAATGATGAGTGTAGTAGCTAACGTCAACTCTTGAGTCGATGGAATCTGTTGCAAAATAGAAGTTGCTTCAACTACTGAAGAGGAAACCCTACTGGTAACAGGGTCATCTTTAAAGAGCTCCTGTGAGGTGATAAACAGGTCGCTCAACCCTTCAAAAGTGTCATCCCCGCTCTGCTTGACAGGACTTGTTTTCCGGCTCCTTCATCACCGGACTTCCCTGAATGTTGGGGAGATTCTCGAGGCTCTTCTTCTTCAATGACCGGGGCAAGTGCAAATTTGCCAGATGACCCCGAAACATCAGTAGAAGTAGAGCACTTTACCAGAGAGGCCTCAGGAGCAGGATCTTTCAGTGTAGGTTCCTCAGCAGAAACTGGGACATCCGGTGTCTCGGACGGAGAATCAGGAACTTCATAAGGCTGAGTAGAGCGGGAAGGGTTTAAAAGTTCGAACTGATGTAGGAATTCATCCTTCACCAGAAATTTTATACTTCTCCTCAGCCGCCACAGCGTTCAGTCTTTCAAAAATCTGCTTGTGGCTTGGATCTCTACAAGGAGGAGGAAGGACTGCAAAAGTAGAAAGCGAAGTTAACATTTAGCAATTTGGACCTCGCAAAGCTTAGAAAAGGAAAAAATGGGGATAAGTAAGCCTACCCCCTACTCTCCAGATAGCGTAAAATCCCTGGAGGCAACGGACAAAGAAGAACCAGTTTAGGAAACCATGAGCGCTATCAGAGAGATCAGTGATAAGCTTGCGATTTCTGGCGCTTCTCACATATATAATGGAAGGATGGTCTTTACTTCTCGCAAATGTGCATAAATAGCAGATTTATTCAAAGCTTGGGAGGCGGTCAAGCGTCCTTCTGAAGAGAACGCATAATCCCATCAAAATGGCATAGCCGTTGGGGTGCAACTGAAAAGGAGAAATAGCCAATCGACGAAAGAGTTGTTGGAGAAAATTGTTGAAAGGAGGAATGGCACCACAAAGGCACATTTGGCGGTTAACGACAACAAAGCCAAAGGGAGGACTATCAGCAAAATCATTTGGCCCAGGGAGAATAGCATCTGCTTCTACAATCCCGAATTGGCGCGTAACTGATTGAACACCCGGTGACTCAGGGTAGTTGGAGTTCTTTCTGGTGGGTTGACCAGTGGACCAGCCATCGGGAGGGCCTCTCCAGTTTGTACTACTTCTTCCTCTTGACGAGAAGACATTCTACACAAGGAACTGGATATTAAAATAAAAAAGGTGCATGTTTCCTAAATGTGTGAAGTGTTGTGTAAAACTAATAAAGCGATAAGTAAATACAACTGAAATCAAACTAATGAACATGTGTCAATTGTTAAATTTTGAGACTTGTCGCTCTAAGTCCAAGTACAAGTGCAGTGTTAATGTAAACAGATCGGCTTTAGTTGATTAACACTGCTTTACTACTTCACTTGAATTTGTTGACTCACAACATTTCATACAATTTCGTTAAGTTGAGTTAATTATCTTTTATCGACTAATCTGTCATTCGATGTGGGCGGTCAATGATAGTATATTCGCCTTAGTTTTCTACAAATGTTGTATTTAGCAAGTTATTAGTGTCAAATTTGGTATAATCTGTTAAGAAGGCATAGCAAGGTCATGCAAGTTATCTCGGCAGTTCAAAGTTTAAGTTTGGAGTGCAATCAAGTTCTATCAAGATTTTGAAGCTCTCAAGTTATTCAAGTACTAGGTCGTTCACGACCTAACATGAAAGTCAAAGCAGATCTAGGTCACAAGAAGCAGTTTGACAATTGTTCAAGTCCTAAGTCATCTACACGACCTAAAGCCTAGGTCGCTAACACGACCTAAGAAGTTAAGTCGTAAGCTCTTCAGGTTGTGATGCATATTGATGGAAAAAGGGGCTCAGGTCAGAGTGATGTAAAATCAGTCCAAGTCTTAGCTCGGGAACGACCTAATCCTTATGCCATTGACAGATAGGTCGTTGTTAAATAAGGTCGTTCTACTTTAAAGCCCAAGTGTGATAAGTCGCGAGAAAGAAAGGTCGCAGGCACGCTAAGTCGTAAGATAGTGGGTCGTTCGTTTTCCCATGGATTCTGAGAATCTTTGACTCGATTGTCCCAGAGGTCGCTCAGTAGTCTCAGGCCATTTCCCCTTGGAGAAACCCTAAGTCTCATCCCTCATAACTTGCTAACCCGTTAATAATCTCCTCGCTCCCTCCAGGATCATGAATCAGTTAGTCTAACATACTGTAATCCATCATCTCCTCCTTGGATCATTGAAAATCACCCCAAAACTGAACCAAGCCACCTCAATTCCATCAAAGATCAATCACGGCATGGTTTGTAAGGAAAACATAAGAATATGAAACGAGAATCCAGAACTCGCGATTTAGTCACAATCATGAGGTAAGCAGAAGACGGAATCACTTAGGTAAAATGGTAGTTGGAATGGATTGACAGCTTGATTGGAAAGGATTCGCCTTAGGAAGCTCGAAAGATTGTTAATGGCGGAGGAGGTTATTAAGACAGTTCAGTAAAGGAGAGGGAGTGAGTCAATGGTTTAAAAATGGCAAAAAGAAGAAGACGAATGGTCTTATCTCTTGGGTCACTCATGACCTAACGAAACTAGATCGAAGCACACGACCTACGACCTAGGCGTGTACTTCGAGGGGCAAATTTTAACTCCTATATTAAGCGACTCAGCGACCCAAGGAAGTAAGCGACCCAAGGCAATAGCGGGGCAACTGGAATGAGGCTCTGTATCACGACTTAGCAACTTAAAGACCGAAGCGACCTACGAGTTAACAAGATAAAGACCTAACAACCTAATACATGAAGCAGCTTACGGGAAGAAACGACCTAACGACTTAGAGAAGTGGATGACCTAACGACTCAAGAGGTGATGACCTAACGACTCAAGAGGTGGACAACCTAACTGCTTACAGGAAGCCACGACTCAGCAACCTAAAAGGCCTGGCGTCTCAGCGACCTAAAAGGCCTGGCGGCTTAGCGACCTAAAGTAAGAAGCGACCTAATGACCTAATGGGCTATGCGACATAATGGGTTAACGAGTTAGCTTAGGTCGCTACATCGGATATCTTAGTGCTATAAGGTTGCCAACCATTCCCTTAAGTCGTCCACGACCTAGTACTTCATTCAGAAGAGACCAGTGTTACCAGGGAGGGCCGAAGCTTCCCTCTGTTAGGTCGCTCACATGTGGTCTACGACCTACTTTAAGTCTTTATCTCCGACCCACGACCTATTGAATTAACGATATAAGGAGTAAAGAGGCTCAACGACCTACCCTAGGTCGATACATTGGATATCTCATCATTGTTAAGTCGCTAACTACTCCCCTGAGTCATCGCCGACCTACCCTAGGTCGTTGAGGACCTAGTACTTGATGTTAAAATCATGTCGCTTTCCTCTAGGTCGTTATGACTCACCAGCTAGTTCAAATGACCAAATACGAGCCAGTTAGGTCGTAACTCATATCCCCTTAGCTCGCTGACGACTCATGACCCCTCTTAAGTCGTAGCCTTCGACTTACGACCAACCTTAAATCGCTCACGACTTAAGGCCTGTCCGAAAACCTCTATAAATACAGCATGAGCTACGACATTAAGGGGATCTTTTGGCTCATTCTCGAAGTGTCGATACTCTGCCATTTTCTCAACTCGAACAGCACTTCAAACACCAAGGACACTATGACAAACTTCAAGAGAAAATCTACATCATTCAACGTGGATTCGAAAGATTATTCTCCATCAAAGTTTGAACTACTAGTCTAAAGTGTATTGTAATTGAAGAAAGTTGTATAAGTTGTACTTGAGTCAGCAATACAGAGATATAAAGTGGACGTAGGCTTGACTATTAGCCGAACCACTATAAAAACTGTGTCTTTTATGTCTTTCTGATATTTTCCTGCTTATTTCTGACTCCCGTATCATCGGGTGGTGCTTTCACACTTGCTTTACTTGCACCGTGGTGTTAGCGTCAGATTTTTACGTTAACATCGAGTAAATGCATAAGTTTGAAGAACTTTGCCCCACTATCCTTAATAAATAATTCTTCGAAGCCAGATAAACATGAGGGCACTCCTTGAGCTTTGAGAATACACATTATATATGCAGGATATAGAATTGTAGGTCAACTTCGATTCCATACTTTTTTAATTTCATCAAAAATGAACTGAGGCCCAATTCATTTGTATATCACCAAAGGAGTATACATGGCTTTATGCTTATGTTCGTAGATTTGTTCATGACTTCCAAACATTGGGATGATAGTATTGATGAGCATCCTATTTAGTAGTCTTGCCTAGGGTCGTAGATATTTGGAAGACCATTGTGGCATTTGATGTTCCCAAAGTTGATGAATGACTTCATCTTGCGGTTTGAATCTATTTTCCAATAATTCATCAAGAGTACGTCCAAAATAAGAATGATTTAAGATCCGTCCAATCATACCTGGAGTAAGTTTAACGATATGACCTTATACACTAGACCAAAGCCAACCATCATCATTTTTTGGATTCCATACTTCACTACTACACAAATTTGTGAAAAATAGATAGACTGCAAGTTGATCTATGGGTACGTCATTTGCGGAAGAAGCGATTAGACTTGTAATCCCGGCTTGTTTGCATAAATCAAGCATTTGATATAGTGGATACTGAACTAAGGAGTAGAAAGGACCAAGATGGAACTTTTTTACCTTCAGATCATCAAATCTCTTTGTAGAATTTTGACTATTGTAAATCCATTCTTGCGTATGATTGCCGGTGACTAGTTGTGGCCACGAAGAAGATTGTTGATCTTGCTTCCGACGCTTGGAGACGGTTCTCTTTCCTTTGGTAGCCATATTTCTCTTTTTTTAATGGAGGGAAAGAGTAAAATCGATTCTAGGGTTTTTAGAAATTAAAATAAAATGAAAGGGATAGTTTGTAGAGAAACAGAATGGAATTTATTTTCGTTCAGACCAATAAGCCGAGTCTTTAACCATACGTCTGGAAAGATGGGTTAGACGTCTAGTTCTTTGAGTCTGTGATAACCCGGGAGGAAAATAAGATGTCTGGCTCTATATCTCAGACGTTTTGTTTGACAGAATAGTGATAATTTGATTTTAGGTAGAGACTTCAGATTGTTATTATATATATATATATATATATCATTAAAAACAAGATATAAATTACAATTGTGAATAGTTTTTAAACTTATTATAACAATTGTGTATAGGGACGAAATATAGTTATTGATAGAAGAACAATATTACTTTTTCTCCCACAAATTTGGTTCCACCTTTGTATCTTCTATTAATGATCATAGCGAAGACCAAGAAGGAGGTACCGCACTTAATTGGGCTTCAGATGTTCCTTCTTTCCATTGTTTTCGCAGAGTTATTTGATGAGCACGAGGAGGAGTTTGTATCATACGAGGAGATCGTACATGAACACAATCCTTTATAGGAGAGTGTCCACATATCGCAAGGATGTACTTTTCTAAAAAGTTTAGATGAGCTCCTTGATTTTGTTGTGTATAGTACATTTCTTTTTGAATGTCCATTATTTGTTTTTGATAATGATGGACTTCGTCAATTTTGTCGTGAAGAGAAGCTTTTCCAAGATTAATACCATATTTGGCCTTTTTTCCTTTCGGAGAATAGCTGGTATGATACATAGGAGTAGGACTAGGAACAATGTTTATGGAAGGAGATGATTTTGGTGTTGTTTTGGTGGGAGATGTATACGTACTGCCAAAAGAAGGTGAGAAGAAATCAATGGCTATGCAAGTCGAATCGTGGTTAGACGACATTACATATATGTAAAACAAATTAAATGTTTTAGAAAGTGAAAGATTATATGCTTGAAAATTTATATATATATATATATATGTATGTATGTATGTATGTGTGTATGTGTGTGTTTTTCAATTTCTAATTAAGGAAAAAAAGTTGTTTGTTAGTTAACGAAATTTATGGTTAAAACTTTTGTTTTCAATAAAACAATTTGTGGTGTTTAGAAGGTTTTCAAAACGGAAGGCGAAGAAAGTTTTTGTTTGTTAGCTTTTCTTAGTAGTCATTTAGGATAATAAAGAATATATAGTTTAGTTTATTAATTCATTATATGAACAAATTCCTAAGTTTCGTCTAAGTTTTACAGATGTTTATTCATTTAATGGTTTGTTGGATATATCGGCAATTTGAATGTCGGTGTTAACAAATTCAAAGGAGATAATTCCTTTTTCTACATTATCTCTTTGAAAATGGTGTCGTATGTCTATATGCTTAGTTCGAAAATGATTAACCAGATTTTTAGATAAATTGATAGCACTAGTATTGTCATAGTATATCGGGGATTTTTCAATTAATTTACCGAAATCTCTAAGTGTTTGTTGCACATAGATTGCTTGAGCACATTCTAAGGTGACAGAGATATATTTTGCTTCACACATCGAGAGTGAAACACAATTTTTCTTTTTGCTAAACCCCGAAACCAGAGATTGACCTATAAAATAGCAGGTACCACTTGTGCTTTTTCTGTCTGTTTTACATCCTCCGAAGTCTATATCACTATATGATACGAGTTGGAAAGCCGTACCTTTAGGATGGAATAAGATGTAATCTTTGGCGTTGTTTAAGTAACGTAAAATTCGTTTGACTCCTCGATGATGTGATTCCTTAGGTTGAGTTTGAAAATGAGCACACAAACAGCACTCATCATTACTAGCTGTTAAGTATAATAAAGAGCCGATCATACTACGATAAGATTTTTTATCATAGTCTTTTCCATTTTCGTCTTTGTCTAAATATAAAGTTGTGCTCATAGGAGTAGGTTTGCTAGTAGTGTTCTCCATTCCGAAATGTTTAAGTAAATCTTTATAATACTTTTCTTGGTTTATAAAAATGCCATTATCCAATTGTTTTATTTGTAATCCAAGGAAAAATTTTAATTCTTCCATGTGTGATATTTCAAACCCATTTTTCATTATTTCAGTAAAGTCATCACATAAATTTCATTAGTTGATCCAAATATGATGTTGTCAACATATATTTGTACAACTAATATATCATTATTTTTATGTTTTATAAATAGTGTAGTGTCGATTTTGCTGATTTGAAATCCAGAATTTTGTAGATGAGTTTTTAGTCAATCGCACCATGCACGCAGTGCCTGTTTTAAACCATATAAAGCCTTTCTTAGTTTAAAAACATGATCTGGATATTGTTCATGGATAAAAACGGTGGTTGTTCTACAAGAACTTTTTCTTCGATAAAACCATAAGAAGGCACTCTTAACATCCATTTGAAATAATTTAAAGTTGTGATGACACGCAAACGCAAGTAGAGTACGAATTACTTCGTGACGGGCTATGGGAGAAAATGCCTCTTCGTAATCAATTCCCTCTTCTTGGTTGTAACCTAGAGACACTAATCTTGCTTTGTTATGAATAATATTTCCATTTTCATCTGCTTTGTTTTTTGAAAACCCATTTTGTTCCTATTACAGGTTGATCCGATGGTCTGGGAACGAGTTCCCATACATTATTATGTTCAAATTGATTTAATTCTTCTTACATTGCTAAGATCCAAGAATCATCTTTAGATGCTTCTTTATAATTTTTAGGTTCTATATTTGAGATAAAAGCAACGTGACTCGTTTGATTTAATTTATTTTTAGTGACTCGAGAATTTAAGTCTCCAATTATATTATCCAAAGGATATTTTTTTTTAATATTCGTGTGGGTGATCTTAAAACCTTTTCATTATTACCGGAGGTGAAATATTCACATTATTTGTATTTTCAGTTTGATTTTCAGTTAAAAGTTCATCTTCATGTTCTTTAATAGTTTGTTGGAAATTTTCATCAAAACACACATGTTAGCTTTCTTCTATATTATTTATTATTCTATTATAAATTCTAAAAGCTTAACTACATTCTGAATAACCAATGAAAATTACTTCGTCGACTTTAGGGTTAAATTTTCCAAGATTATCTTTAGCACTTAAGATAAAACATTCCGACCCAAAAGTTCTGAAATACGAAACTTTTGGTTTCTTTCCATAAAAGATTTTATAACACGTATTCTTAGTCATAGGTCGAAGTGTGACACGATTTAATACATAACAGGCAGTGTCAATAGCTTCAGCCCAAAAATGTTTAGGTATGTTACTACTATTTAGTAATGTTCATGCACATTCTTGTAAAGTTCTGTTTTTCCTTTCAACTACATCATTTTTTTGTGGTGTTCGTGGAACCGAAAAGTTATGACTAATTCCTTTTTTGTTAAAAAAATTAGTGAAAAGTTAATTTTCGATTTCTCCACCATGATCACTACGTATATTTTTAATTTTTAAATCCATTTTTGCAAAGATTTTAAACATTCCAAAAGTGTCACTTTTATGTTTTAAAAATAATGTCCAAGTATATCTTGAAAAATCATCTACAGTTACGAACACATATTTGTTATGATTTATTGATCGTACTTGGGTTGGTCCAAATAAATCTAAATGAAGTAATTCTAATGGTTTCTTAGTAGATATATTATTTTTAGATTTGAAAGAACTTTTCTTTAACTTGTCCATTTGACAAGCGTCACATAAATTTGTAATTTGATAGTTAATTTTAGGAAGACCTCTAACTAGATCATGTTTTGCTAGTTTGTTAATATATGTCAAAATTGTTTGTGCAAAATCTAAGGATCAACATGATTTGCGGCTAGACATAAATCTGAATTATTTTTAATGTTCATATTTAGGATATATATTGCGATTTCTAAATCCTTCAAAGAGTAAATTTTTGCTTTGATCGAGAATTTACATTTATCTTTTTCAAATTTTATTTCGAACCCTTTATCACACAACTGACTTATACTAAGAAGATTATATTTTAAGTTTTCTACTAATAGAACATTAGAAATAACAGGCGAGTAAGAGATACCAATATTGATGACTTTTCCAATGCCAATGACGAACCCTTTTAAATTATCGCCAAAAGTTACAGTGCCACCATCAATGTACTTTATATTTGACAGCATGTGAGCATTTCCTGTCATGTGATTGTAGCATCCACTATCTAATATCCATTTCTCTTTATTTTCTATTTCGGTACTTGCAAAAATAAGAAAGTTTAAATTGGTACCCTTTTTATTTTGTGGTCCTAAGTGTTAGTAGATGAGGGTAACCATACCCATGATGGTCTGGTTCCTTTTGAAATATAATTATTATCGTGAATCACTTCTTTCATATAATTACCTATATATTTCTGTTTACTTAGGTTTTTATTTGCTTTAGGAACCCATATTTTAATCATTTTTGAATTTGAGACCAATTTTTCATTTTTGGAAGAAGGTTTTTTTTATCTTAGTATAGATCTTACTATACTTTGTAATTTTTGTCTTATTCACAAATCCTAGTCCATTTCGATTATTAAATGGATTGGAAATTTTAATTAAATTCTCCAAGTCTTGGTTTCCTTTGTTAAATTTTGTAACATTAGTAGTAATTTTATCCAACTTGTTTTTAAGATCAATAATTTCGAATTTTGATGTTTCTAGATTATCTTTTAAAATAATGTGATCATTACAAATTTTATTATTTTCTAGATTAACTTTTCCTAGTTCACAAGATAACTCATCATTTTTAATACAAAGATTCTTGCACTTTCCTTGAACATTTTTTAATTCTTCTTATAAAATAGATTTTTCATCTTTTAGTAACCCTATTTCAAGTTCCAATCAAGTTATCTTAGCAATGTATTCTTTTAATTTCTTAGTTTCTCTATATTTGTCATCAAGTTCCATGCTTATTTCTAAAATTTCATCATAAGTAAGATCGGGACATACCTCATTAGTGTGTGCCACGAAACATAGATTTGCTTGCTCTGTATCAAATTCGCTGTCACTATCGGATGAACAGGAAGAGTCAGAGTCATCCCATGTGACTTGGAATGTCTTTCTCTTTTTCTTAAATTTTCCAAAATTATTTTTCTTTTTCTCATTGTTGAGTTTTGGGCAATCCTTCTTCATATGTCCAAACTGATTACATTCAAAGCACTTGATCGAAGTTTGATTTGATGACTTTGACTTTCTACTATTTTGGAATCTCGTAATTTTCTTAAATTTCTTAAATTTGATGTAGTTCTTGGCAATGAAAATAATTTCGTCTTCATCCAATTCAGAATCTTCTTTGCTTGCTTGAAATGCTATGTTTACCTTTTCATGGTTTTGTTCCTTTCTGGCCTGCAAATTAGCTTCATACGACATTAAATTTTCAATCAACTCCTCAACTTTGAGTTCTGAAAGATCATTAGTTTCTTGGATAGCTAATACTTTTCATTCCCACTCAATTGTTAAAGAGTTGAGAATTCGAGATAGTAAATCAAAATCACTAAACTTGACTCCTAGTGTTATAAGGTCATGTTGTATAGTTTGAAATCTGGAGTACATGTCAACAGTTGACTCATTTTGTTTCATTTTAAAAGATGAGAATTGATTTTGTAAAATTGATGTTTTTATTTGTTTGACCTTAGTTGTACCTTCATGTGTAACTCGTAAAGTACGCCATATTTCTTAAACAGTGGTACATGACATAACACGTGAAAATTCATTTTTATCTAGAGAGCAAAAAATGTACTTTCATAGCTTTAGCATTATTAGAAGCAGTGGTTATTTGTGCATCAGTCCATGTGCTAATATTTAATTTAGGTGCTACATAATTAATTTGAGTTACGGACCATATTTCTAAACCATTTTCTTCTATAAAAATTCTCATACGTGTTGACCAATATGCATAGTTAAATCCGATGAATAGAGGAGGACGTACAGTTGACTATCCTTCTTGAAAAATACTTGCCATATTAACAGGATTCAAATATGTGTTACTGTGATTTGAACTAATCTTGCTCTAATACCAAATGAAAGTCCTTGTGATTATATATATATACATATATATATATATATATATATATATATATATATATATATAGTATATGACAAGTACGTGTATGATAGTATGAATCACATAGAATAATAATGCAGGTAAAATGAAAAGTAATCACACCAGAATTTTTATACTTTTTCGGACCTCCCGTCCTACATCCAGTCCCGAAGCTCCCCTTCAGAAATACATTAACCAATTGCACCCATTTCGCCCAGAGGAATAGGCTTTTATACAAGAGTATTTTTTTGACAAGTGTATGTACTAGATAACACTGATTTTGACTACAAGTATATTTTCTTCCTATAATCTCCTTGATTAATCTAAACGTACATGTACTTGAGAATATAGAAGGGTTTAGATCAAAATGAATACAATTTTGATTGTATACTTTGAAAGCAAGAAGGCAAAAGTAAGAACTGAGATTTTGAGATAGAGAAGATAAGTTCGATTTTAAATAATCACAATCTTGTTCTACATATTTATAGTTGTAAAAGGTTGCGATAAATCATTGCTTTCATTTCTTTTTTGCTTTAGAGTTGCTTCTGTCCAGATACGAAAATTGTAACAACCCTGAATTTTGTGATTTATTTTAATTGTTTATTTTGATTATTTTATTTGAAATTTTGATTTAAATATTTTATTTTATTTATCAAAATTAATAAGTTATGTTATTTTAAATATAAATGTGACTTTTAAGTGATTTATAGTTCAAACTAGTATAATTTGAACATTTTACTGTAAAGTGAATTTTACTCAAACTGTTTAAACTTTGACTTTTAAAATTTAAAATTACAATCATTTAAATCTTAAATTTTATCTTTTATTACGGAAATAGATGTCGCAACTTGAACACTGCTTTTCGTTTCGTTGGAAACGGACTTAAACTGTAAAAGTTATGTATATTTCAATATTGAGCGCAATTTGTTCATTATGCAATGTTGTTATTTTAAATTGTATAAATTATATTTTCTTTGTCATATTTTATTTTAATATGTATCAATATGTTATTTTATTTATATTTTTGGTTTTTAATATTTTTAAAGTGAGGTAGGAATTTTTCTAGAGTTAGTAGCATTTTTCTTGTAATTTCCATGCCCTGTTTTCAATTTTTTTACATTTTCTTTAGTTCTTTTTCTATTTTTATCCAATTTAATTATTTATTATATTCTGAAACTGATAAATAAATTATTTTATTTCAAATATTTACTTTAGAAATTTTTTAAAATGAAGTATATATTTTTCCAAAGCCATTGATGTTTTAATTGTAATTTTTGAACCCTGTTTTCAATTTTTAAGCAATTTCCTTAATTCTTTTTATATTTTATTTAAATTTAATTATATATTTTTATTTTTTTTCACTTTGTTTTGGTTTTTAGATGTACTTGCTGAAGTTTATTTTGTTTTACTTGATTTAAAAGAAAAGAAAGTATGGAAGGTTTTAAAAGCTAAGAAACGTAAAGTCGTTTCACCGTTTCTTTTACCGTTTCTTTTTCAATCAATGCATCAATTTATTGCAGCCGTTCCTTTTCTTTTGCTTATTCACGTGAAAGTTTCTCATTCCATCAATAATACACATCCATTTCAGATCTGAGCAAAGAAAAATAAGCAATGGCCTCTCTTCCTCCTCTCATTTTTCTACTTCTTCTTCTTTGTTTTGCTTGATTTTTGCCATGACCTCTCATTGCTTTGTTTGGCCTAACACCTCCACCATCTCCTCCACTGACCACCACCACTTCCTTCCCCACACCATACATGACCAAAACCTTCCTCCACTGACTAGAAAGTGCCACGACCATCCCATGATGCGAAATCCACAAAAACTATGTTAAAACTCCTTAAAAAGCATGTCTAACCACCTAGTCTTCATCACCATCACCTTAGATGACCTTGGCCACCTCCTATTGCTCCACCACCACCTTGACACACCCCTAACCATCACCTTCATCCTCTGTCCAGATCTGAAACATGCCATAGCCGAGCCATAGATCCATGTAGCCTAGCCCAAAATGAACCAAAAACCCACTATTTGCATAAGCCTCTTCATATTCATGCATAGTAACTCCTCCACCACTTCAATACCTTGTAGCCATGCCTTATAGGACCCAAACCTGAACCAAAGTATGTCCAAACTTGAGCCAAAACATTCCCTAAGCCATGCTAGCAAGTGTAGAAGGCAAGACAAAAGACTGTGTATTCGTATCTCATTTTATTTCAAAGTTATTCCTATTCAATGTTGTATTGAATTGTAATTTTATTTTGTTTTGTTTTGGGTTGTAACACAAGTTCTAAGCTTGGATCTCTTCCCACTTGAGCCTATTGTTGCGTCATCCTGCCTTCTGGAATCCTTTGTGTCATTTTTATTGCAATCTCCAGCACAAAAAGGTGAGTAAAGCTCACACGACATTTATACTTATGCAGTTGTGAAACAACAACAACTGAATGTGGAGAATTAAATATGATGTTATAACAACCATGTGATTATTTATATATGATGTTAACCTGTTAAATTTCATGTCATATCATCTGTTATTATATATATGTTGTTACCGTTCATTTTTATATATGTTTATCACACTGCAAGTTCCCTGTAGATTAGAAATCACTGTGGGTTGAAATGATACATACCCGAACGAACTTAAGAATAGGGGAAAATCGTTATGGCTGAAATGATAGGCCTGAACGATTTTCAACTTACTTGGGACTGCGGGTTTGAAATGATAAAACCCAGATTTTTATTTGTAAATTACGGGTTGAAATGATATATTACCCGTATCACTTTACCTAGCGTAGAAAATTATATACAGGCCCGTAGTTAAAATATGTTTTCTAAAAATTTTAAAATATTTTAGAAATTTAATTATTATAATATTTTGATTTGAAATTAAATAAAAATATAATTTTTGTAAAGTATTATTGATTTTCTGGAAATCTACAAGTTAAATAAATTATGGAAAAGTTAGAAAATATAAATTTAAGTTATTTTGGAAATTTTGATTTAATTTTTAATCGAATTTAAATTAACTTTGAAAATATGATAAACTTATGATATTTTGAATTTAAATTAATTTAAAGTGATTTTATATCATATTAATGATTTTTGATAAAGTTGAATGTGAAATGAATGAATATTTAAGTTGAAATTTTGAAATATAACTAAAATTGGAAATTTATGAAATTGACTTAAAAGTGAACTTTTAGTTAAGCAAATAAAAATAAAACTAAGTTATATTTGAGAATTTGAACTTAAGTGTTAAGTTGAAATTTAATGCAAGGAATTTAAAATTGAACATTGCAATTTAATAAGTGAATTATTATTAAATCTTGACTTTTGAATGGAAATTTAACTTTATAAAATCATGAACTTGAGGAAAATTAAATGATGTTCATAAATGTGAAAATGTATGATTTTATGAGTTAAAAATGTTTTAAATAAAAATATAATTGGGTGATAAATTATATTGAATATTTGGAGTTAATTGACTGCATTTTTGAAATGCTATTAATTACAATGTAAATGATACTACAGTATTTGTAAATGCTGTAGTTGATGATAATGAACTAAAAAGCTAAATTGAATTAAAAACTATTATAGCAATTTTGTAAGTGCTATAATTTTTGAATTTAACTAAGTTTATTTGGAATTTAAGTAAACCCTATTACAACATTTTAAAATGTTGTCTTTTGTTAAATTGAACTGTTTTGAATGTAACTTTCCATAGCGTTTTCTAAATGCTGCAAAAAGTGGAATTTCACTGTTTTGATAAACGTAAGTGAATAAATGAACTTTGGAAGTTGGAAATTTTGGAAATTTAATAATTTAATTATTGAACATAATAACTTCATTTTAATGATTAAAAATGATTTTTTTGAATATAAACTGTTTTGAAGTGTGAATTGAAATGGTATTTTAAATTGAATAAAATGAATAATGATTAGAAATGAATGTGGTTTTTAAAATAGATGATATTTTGATATATTAAATGATTGAAATGTGGTTTTGAAAAGATATGATATTTTGATATATTAAAATGATTTGAAAATGGAGTTTTGAAAGATATGACATTTTGATATTAAAATAATTTGAAAGGAAGTGCTGAAACATAAGATATTTTGAACGAAGTTTTGAAAGGTTATGATATTTTAATATATTAAAATGATTTGAAAGGAAGTTTTGAAAGGATATGATAATTTAATATATTGAAATGGTTAGAAATGACTTGATATTTATTTTGATAAATATTTGAATCGAAAGATATGGTATGATGATATATTGAAATGGTTTGGAAATAATTTAATCTTTATTTTGATAAAGATTTGGGTTGAAATGATATTTTATTTTGAAGTATAAAATATATTTTTTTAAGTTATAACTACGGGTTATAATAACGATTGGTTGTTAAAGAGACCGGGATCGGATATTGTCTTATAGCCGACCAATACCGAAAACCACTTTAACAACTGTGTACGCGGTGGAGATTCCAGAATGAAGTAGGATGATGGTGACGTTCTCGAGGTATATTACGTGGACCCAACTCCCGTGAGTTGGCATAAATGACTAAAACATGAGCTATACCGGGATACACAAAGGGTCGCACCCTTTCATCGAGCATGCTCCATCGGAAACCATTCTATTAGGCGCCACTTTGATTCGGGGGTATTGTTAAAGGTGGGCGGAAGCTGCTGGCTTGCCGTCACCACCGGTCCGGGAGCGCAAACGGTGTATCCACCCTGGCATTGCCTCGCGTGCCGTGTCATCTCCTTATAGCGAGCCCACTACGACTTTGGTTTTAAAGATCCGACCGTGTTAAGGTTCACCATCCCCTTAACGCTATTTACTATATGATTATACTTTACTGATTAGACACTACTGTATATAGCGTATATTACTACATAGTAAATAGTTTAACAGATCCTTAGAGGATGGGCGGTCCCAAGCATCTTCTAAGTTACTTGTGCCTCTTCTATGGTTCACTTGAGTTGGTTTACATTGTATAAGTATGTATGTCCTCACTCGAGTGTTTGTATTTTTTATTTACGCTCGGGTCAGCCTAAGTATTCGCAGATTTGGATTTCCACTTTCTGGAGATTGGAATCCCTGGAGATAATTTACTTGTCAAGTTTTATCTTTTGCAGTCTCTTGGTCCTTTCCAACTATTGTATTAGTAGATTTCTATATATTGAGACTTCTTTTGTACTTTATTTCTTCTGTTGTATCTTATGTAACTCTGATATATTTATATAGTAGCTTCATGAACTACTATCTCTTTTACTTCCGCTGCATTATTATTGCTCTGTGTCTATGATCTGTGATTTTACTTACTCTATATTCTAAGATTTGACAAATTTTTATTTACAGCGCGATATTTTGAGCAATTCAATTCCGGCATGAGTGTCTACCTATACACTTACAATGGATGCGAATGGTTGAAAATACCGGGTCGTTACAGTTGGTATCAGAGCTTCGGTAGCTCTAGGAAAAACTCAGCATATGGAGTGAATGTATTTACAAAACCACTTTCATTCGAGTTTGAATCTCTTCCTTTTGACTCGATTCCTTTGAATTTTAGAACATTCCCTACGGTTCCAAGATCCATTCGTATCCCTCATTATTCATCTTCTTTTTGACCCTGGAGTATTCCATAACTCCGCTTCGAATGATCTTTCTAGTGAGTCGGCGGTCACGCCAATTTCAAATTGAATTGTAAAAGGGTGAAACTCCTCTACAATTAGCATCGATTCACCAGAGATTTATATCTATCCTTGGTTTAGATGCTAATATCTTTTGTTATCCCAAACTCTAACTCTTGAGATCGAACGTAGATTTACCCCAGAAAAAAAATCCACATTGATCTTATTCTTTAAGTCACGGTTGACCCAGTTAAGGTTGCCCGCGATTTATTTAAGCTTATCCACCTCCCTACTCAGTTATTTAATCATCTTGTCTTTTGTTTCCAATCTATTCTTCCAAACATTTTGATCTGTACTTCTATATCTATGTTTTGTTTTATATATTGTGTTGTTTGGGTTGTTGATGTTGATTTGGGTTTCCGATCGATTCGTTTGATCAGCGCTATCGATAGGATTTCTAAAACACATTGACAGAACAAACTGACACAATATTATTTTAAAATTTGGTTAATGGAATAAATTTTGATATATAAGTAAATTTATGGAACTTAATAAACTGATTTAAAATTGATTATTTGAAATGATAATACTTAATTTATCATTTGTTGTTCTATAAATGAATTTATAGATAGTTGTTTATAAATTGATTTGGGAACTGAAATGAATTTAGAACAAGAAATTTGAGAATTTAATTTCTGATGGTTTCAAACTTTGTGTTTAAAGTTTTAAAAGGTTATATTATTTAAAGTATTTTCTAATAAGAATATGTTTCCAAAGGATGTTAAAGTTTAAAAATTAGTGCTCTTCTCTTTGTCGCTGGGAAATAACTTCGGTGATGACTGCAGCATCATCGACGTTCATTTTCGAGTTTTGATGTGAAGAGACTGTTCTGTAGTCTTGCTACATCTTTGTTTGGGAATTTAATTTGGTTTGAATTTTCTAAAATATGACTTGATTTATAATATATAATATAGATATATGATTTAAAAATTTGATTCGATAAGTTATGTACATGCATTTATTTATCTCTAAATGGTTTGAAGAAATCGGAAATTTAATTCTTAAATTCAATTATATAAAGAAAATCAAAATTTTGGATGAATATTTAAGGATGAAATGATTTAATTGGAAAGTTTTATTTGTATAATGCAATTGCATTCAAATATAACTTACCTTAATTTTTCGAATGTTAACAATGTAATTGGATAATATACAATATAAAAGATTTAATAAATAAAATTTGAGTAGTTATAATAAATGTTATACACTTAAATTTTAATTATAAAATGATTAACAGAGGTAAATATAATAAAGGGTAATTGAATAACTTACAATAGAAAAAATGTTAAAAGAACTAAGAATAAAACAAAACAGTTATAATAAGTGTAAGTATATTTAACATAAGTAATAAATATATTGAAAGGAATAAATTTAATTTTAATCAGGAATAATGAAGAATTAAATGTATTAAGTACATTATGAGTATAATAAATGATTATTTTTCAAACCCTTTGGTTTTAAAAATTGTTAACTTAAGATGATTGGATAATAAGATAATGGAATTTGAGATAGTTAAGATTTATTTAACTTGTGTACAGATTTATTCTCTATTTAAGTTGAAATTTCTGTGCTTTCAAATTTATTTCCTTATTTTGTTTTCCAAACTATCTTCTGGTTGTCCTTATCATCCTTATCTTGCTATAGATTGGTATAGGCATCTTTTTACAATCTTTGATAATTTGCACCTTGCGAAACTTACCTATAACAACAGTTATCAGGTATAATTTTCAATCTTCTTGTCATCTTATCTTAATCCTATTTCACTCTATCTTTTTCTGTACTTTTCCGTACCTCATCCCTTTTCGAGGATGAAAAGTTTTGAGTGGGGGAGAGTGTAACAACCCTGAATTTTGTGATTTATTTTAATTGTTTATTTTGATTATTTTATTTAAAATTTTGATTTAAATATTTTATTTTATTTATTAAAATTAATAAGTTATGTTATTTTAAATATAAATGTGACTTTTAAGTGATTTATAGTTCAAACTAGTATAATTTGAACATTTTACTGTAAAGTGAATTTCTACTCGAACTGTTTAAACTTTGACTTTAAAAATTTAAAATTAAAATCATTTAAATCTTAAATTTTATCTTTTATTATGAAAATAGATGTAATAACTTGAACACTGCTTTTCGTTTCGTTGGAAACGGACTTAAATTGTAAAAGTTAGGTATATTTCAATATTGAGTGCAATTTGTTCATTCTGCAATTTTGTTATTTTAAATTGTATAAATTATATTTTCTTTGTCATATTTTATTTTAATATGTATCAATATGTTATTTTATTTATAATTTTGGTTTTTAATATTTTTAAAGTGAGGTACTGTAAAGACCCGTAAGTCCGTACTCCTTGAATAGACACTAATATCCTTTGTTTAATTCAAGATGAACGAAAATACGAACCCTTAGGGGTTTTAAGAAAAAGAATTTAGGAAAAGAAAAAGCAAACGATAGAAAATTTAGATAGGGAAAAGAAGATAGAATATTTTTAAAATAGAAGAAAAAGAAAAATAGAGAGAATTTTGAAAACATAGAAGGAAATAGGACGGACAGAACACAACAGAATCACATCAGAATCTCACAATTCGCAGCGGAACAACATATAATAATAAATGAATAATCTTTAAACAAAGAACTATATCAGTTATTACATTACATCACATTTCATTACATCATATCATCAGAGTGTACAACAACAACAATTAGTGCAGCGGAAAAAGAAATACTATATAAGTAATACGCCATGCCATCCAGCTTGCCTCCAGCAATTCCAGAATATCCAGAATATCCTGATAAACCTTAACTCTTGACTGCCCGTGTGGAAATTGGTGGGCACCCAGAGTTTAGGAAGGAAAACAATAAACTCCAAGTCAGTCATGTGACTGGTGTGAGAACTCAAAACAGTTTATTTATCTTTAAAATCAAAATAGAGAGATATTTTTAAATTCAATTCGCAATGCTTTTAAAAATGAGACTACCATAAGGCCTCCCGCACACACACACAATGCAAACGCAGAATCGGAGGAGATTTCTCCTTATGATAGTCAAAGATGCTTGATACGCATTAAAAATAACATTTGATATTATTACTAGTGCATAGTGTAGAAGAAATTCATTTCGAAAGTAGAATATAAATCTTAGCCAACATAGACATTTCGAACTATGCCTACTATAGCTACCATCCAAACAGTGGTGACCACCATAAGTGAATGGCAGGTTCTACAACTAATACCGTACAAGTTTCGTATTGGGAATTGGATTTCCAACAAATGGTCAGGCCAAGGAACTTTCCATTGCCACATGAGAATGCCTCTGGAAAGACATCCCCGAGAACCAAACCGGAACTCTGCCAACACAAGGCCGGGTTACCCCTAACTGGGTAACTACTGACACGAGCACGCCATTCCCCGATCGTAAACGACCTTTCTCACGGGATCCCGAAAGCCAACAACCACAAAGTAATAAATTCGCAGTAACCACATAGGTTAAATATCTGGGCTCCATACCATGATACCACCTCTATCCAGAAGGAAATGCACATACCCTAAAGGGTGCTACCCCTCATAACCTTGCCGCATCTTTCCTGTTTTGACCATTTATGGGGTGTGAGGTTCGACGAAGTCACGTCCACAAAAACATACTTTATACAAAAGCCATGCTTTGGGTCAACAAATGATCAACACTATGATCACTAAGATAGACGATCAAATAAACGATCCTATCACAATAATCAACACAATGATCATTTCAGCAACACTCAGCATGTCACATTACCAAATTGGGAATATATCGCTGATAACTTCAACTATATAACCTCTGAGCTCGTACGTCTCAGAGAAGGGTGTTAAGCTAAAAGAATAAATTCTTCGCCACCAACAGAAATATATTTGAAAGAAATTGGCTTTATATCTCAACTTGTAATGTCAGACACACAATCCATACAAGTCTGTTCCGGGCTCGAACAAAACCGAAGGCACTTACAAAGAAGTCCTTGCAATCCGGATATTCACAATCCTGATCGGATTTCCCATCACTTAGGGAGTCTCTATACCGTTGCAACTCAGTGCAGAGACAATCGATAGGTCATCCTATCGCTCTCGCAAATACCGGGTCTTCAACACCGATCTTCAATGCAATTCACAACGACGTATCACATATTCAGAATGGGTTATACGACCCCATGGTCCTTTCCCGGTTAACCCGAATAGTGAGCGCTTATTCAAAAATAAGTGTGGCATTCACATTCAAACAAATCACATCAATTACCCATTCAAAGGGAAATATTGATAGTCGGCTATTGAACTATCACTGGATATGCACACATCACCAGATTCCAAATAATTTTCCAAATTATTTATTTTCCAAAATATCTTCACTAGATATATAATTTTCAACACTTCAAAAATAAATCAATATTTATTTTTAAACAAATTCTCCTTTCTTTCATAAATTCCTTAGTGAATTTACATTTCAAAATATCCATGCATATGATTTCAATAATTCATTTCAATTTATCTTCAAAAAGATAAATTCTCTAAACGTTTCATTTCACATTGGAAAAACATTTCCATACTTATACATTCATAAGTAATTCACAAATTTTATTTATTTTCAACACTTGGAAAATATTCAATATATTTCAATCAAAAATAAGTATATATTTCATTTTTTAAGGAAATCATTCTCTTAAACATATTTATTTGGGCCAAAACGAATGTTACGTAAAACATCGTTACGACAACCCAAAATCACTAGTATAGGGATTCGAATTTAAAATAGATATATAAATCCCAATACTATACAAAACATTCCCTTTCGGAAATCATTTACTATAAGAACAGTGTTATAGTCCACTATTTCCTTCTATTTTTCGAAAACGTCTATTTCAACAATTAACGTTGAAATCTATGGTTTCGAATCTCAACACATTTTAAAACATCATTAGATCGTTTTAATTCTATTTAAAACATCCAAATCCAAAACAATTTCTTTAACGTGTTATTCACTATTCAAAAACGTGAATATACTTTGTTAACAATTTCATCCTTTTATTCATTTTAATTCAAAGGATTATTCACTATTCAAAAATGTGAATATAACTCCATTTATAGGTTTCAACAAATTTTCTTGTCAAAATAAATCATTTGCAAATTTATAAAACAACGTTTATAAATTCCATTTCTATTTATTTATAAAAACTTCCTTTTTATAAATTCCTTTATTAACCTATTCCAGTTGATAACTTAATTTATGAACTAAACATTCATATTATAAGTTAAATACTTATAAAACGATTATTTTACAAAATCGTTCTTTTAAAGACTTTCTAATTTATGAATCTTATAACTTATAAGATCCATTTATTTTACCTAACTATTCTTCAAATAATTTCACCAAATTTATAAATCTTACTATTTATAAATTTCATTTATAACTTCACAATTTATAATTCTATAAATTTCATTTATTTATGAAATTCATTTTCACTTCATTCAAACACTTATAAAAACTCGTTTTATAATGTCAATATTTCAATTTATAAAAATCTATTTATAAATCTCTTAATATAAATCAATTTATATTATTCTTTAAAACGTCTTTAAATTCTTTTATAATTTCACCATTCTCTTGATTTATAAAATAATTAAATTTTATAAAGCCTATATTTAAACTTTTCAAAATAAATTCAAATTTCCCAATTTAAACTATTTTATAAAATCATTGATCCATATTTCTCAAAAATCAACTTTTAACCGTATTTCTCAAAATCAGCTTTTTAACTATATTTCACAAAAACCATAATTTTTATAACATAAAAATTTATATCGTTTATTTACTTAAAATGGATCAATTTCAAAAATATAGTATATTTTCAAAAAATCACTTTAAAAATCATTTTAAAATCCCAAAATTTGGTCCAATGATGCTACACACCAATAGTCAATCACGACTACAACGATATCATATATCAATATGAAAATCCATCAAATATCAAAATATCTGAAATCAAATAAATACTGTTGAGGAATCCAGTTGGATCCCTCCAACCTGTTTTCCTGCATCCACAAACATTAGCACAATACCAATTTCGCTCCAGTACGAAATTATCGCGGTATATGTTTTTAATAAATATTATCCGCTTAATAACGGCGTAATAGGGTCTCATCCGCTAAAAAAATACGGGAAATCAACAACTGCAATATATACATATGCCAATATATATATATTGATATTATTTATAATACCAATTTCACTGTTTATGAAATATTCGCGGTATATGTTTTTAATAAATAACATCTGCTTACTAACGGCGCATAATGTCTATTTTAACAATCAATAGATATTAATCAACATTCAAACATGCATTCAAATATTTTAAATCTAACTATTTAAAATAAAATCGAAACTGATTCGATTGAGTGAGAAGTTCTCACCTTGGTTTTATTTCCGTTTTAGCGATTTATTTCGAATAAAATTAAACGGACGTTTAATTTTACCCAAAATTCTCACTAACTCCAAACGACTCCAAACCAACTCCATCGCGTAGTGCTCGTCCATACGGTTCCAACGCAACTGAGTTTGCATTTTTTCGACCTCGTATGAAAAAGTTATGAATTTTTGAAGATTGTACACGATTTTATAAACAAATTTCAACATAACTTTAACTATTTTTAACCTCCATCAATTTAGAGCCATAGGATCCCACTTCATCAAATCCTGGCCGTGCCTACCCTTCTTCTCCCTCACGTCCTTCTCCAGTAACCTAGCCGTGCTCCATCAAACCCATTACAAGAATTAGGGTTAAATTATACTAACACCACACTCAACAATAACTCGATCAAGACGTTGCAACTCGAAGCTCTCCACCACAACCACACTCGGCCCAAACACCAGCAAACTCGGCCACCCCCACTGCATGGAATTGCGTGCGCAACCTGTAGGGAACGGCCTCCATTTGCTCCGCCTCGAGTCGACCAAACTACATCTCAACCGTACGGATCTAAAGCTCTTGATACGCTCTACGATCTTGCTGTTGAACACTTCGCGTGAATGTTGACGGATTGTGAGTGATTGAGGGAGGAAGTGGAGATAATTTCTGGCCATCCATCTATAGGTGGCGGCTAGGTTAAAATTAGGGTTTAGTGTTTTATTTTCTTTTTTTTTAATTTATGAAGGGCTATTTATAGAGAAAACCGAAACACTATTCATTCCGGAAATTCCGAACTCCGATTTAGGGGCCGTAACCAGCGTTTCTAGGGTTTACCCCGCGTTCCGGACACAATGGAACAGGTTTCGGAAGCTAATTCGGAAGTATGTGCGAGTTATGGCTGTAAACGCTCAATTTAAATTAAACCGATTTAAGTCGATTTCTAGGCGTTTTAATTTGTACCGGACAAACGGTAAATCCAATTGACTTGAAATTTGAAACCTAACAATAATATCACATTACGGATCCGATGAAACTGGTTTCGTCAAAATCCGAGACTTTTTGAAAAATGGCTATTTTGACTCGTCAAATTTAAATTAAAAAATAATTCGATGCGTTTCGAGCTGCCACGATCAAACGATAACTCCGATTGACACGAAATTTGAAATTCGGTAATAACTAACTATTACGGATCCAATGGAACTGGTCTCGTTCAATTCTGAGACTGTTCAAAAATTGACTATTTTCACTAGTCGATTTAAATATTAAAATATTCAATTTTCACAAATTAACTTTTAATTCGATTTTAAAAGTTCTAAAATATCGTTCTAACTCCCATATGATAAAATAAAATTTTACAAATCATTTTCAATCATATTTAACTATATTTTCAATTATTTCCATAATTTAACGTATTAAATTATCGATTTAAAAATCCAATTAAATCCAATAATTCAAATAAAATTTATTTGACTTATAAATTTACTTATTAATATTTAAAATAAATTAAATATTCAATTTTTAATTATCAAAAATCCTGGGTCGTTACAATCTTCCCCACTTAAAAGAATTTCGTCCTCGAAATTATTAAGTAAGAAAAGTACAGAATTTATTAATTTTCCATAAATTCATAGTTAAACTTCTTACAAATCTTTACTAAGTTTTCCAAATCATACTTAGTTATCTTTTCAAAAACAATCTATTGTTTAACTTTTAATTCCAAAATCAAAGTTTAAGTTTTCAAAATTTTCCAATTTTCTCAAATTTTTTCTAACGCCTTAAATTTTCGGAAAAATTCGCCATAGTCTCCTTTGCGCGGCTCGATCCGAAAAAAAATGACAGTATATATATCACAAATATACATCTCATCAAGTAATGAGGCATCCCGAAGGGAAAAAAGTGTAAAAGTACTGTATTTAATCCGAGATATGTACCTTATATTTTATTAGCAAGCATATACGGCTAATATAGCGCAAAAGCGAGCTCCAAATGCGAAGCAAACGCGATCCGCACCTACTAATCACTCAACAAACAACATGAGAATCATGCATATAGATAATAGTATCAATATACAACATATAGCAACATAACAACTATATATGCTAACATAGCAAATGCAACATATTCAAACATCAACCAACTAGCATTCAACAAATTCATAATCAATATATATTCATTTATATTCTCATTAATATTCAATGAAAGGGTTTTCAATTCAATCACATTTAATTCATATACAGTGGATGTTATCAACATTCATTCTCAATTAGTTTATATTCACTAATTCATATTCAAGTTAGTTCACTTCCAAATCAAATTCAATTCTATTCAAATTTATTTACTTCTAATTTGAATTTCAATTACTTTAGCTTTCAATTTCATTAATACTTAATGAATTATATACAATCAACTAACAATCATATAACAACCAATGTATATATAATTGCAACCAAATTACTTTGCTTATCAATTGGTTTAAATTAATTGATTTTTTTATTCAACTATTCAACTTCTAATAACATTAGATTTTAATGAATTACACTTACATTCATTATTTCATATCAATTATTCACATTTAATTGATTTACATTTAATCCATTAATTCAATCTAATTCCTAAAGTTGAATTTCACTTATATAACTTAAGTTCATATTTCATTTACAAACATCACTTTGTTTTACTTAACTTAAATTCCAACTTATAAATCAATTCAGATTCCAATTCTAAAGTAAATTTCCATTTAACTTTAAATTCATTTTCATTTACAACTCATATTCATAAATATATTCATTAGTTTCACTTCTCATATATATATAAGTTTATTTCATAATTGTAAATCACTTTAATTATAATTCAATTCTTATAATTCTTTTTGCTTATACAATTATTCTTTTATTTAGATTATTCAAACAACTTAACAATCAATTTATATACACTTAAATAATACTGAAAAATTATTCCTTTGTATATTAAAATATAATCAAGGTAAAATTATTTCATTTACCCATTTCTTTTAAAACAATATTGTGTCGAATTGTTCTATTCAAGTGTTTAGAAACCCCTTCGGCATAGTTGTACATACCGTGCTGACGAAGGTTCATATGCCACTCAATAAACCAATCATCACAATATAAAACAATTTTATATTCACTAACAAATACGCTCTCATAGCTATTATTACACTCAAATTCATTCTAGAGTACTGCTGACTCTATCTCTAATGAGTAATGCCCAACAGAACCATGGTTGTCGCTTAACCATAAGCTCTGATACCAACTGTAAAGACCCGTAAGTCCGTACTCCTTGAATAGACACTAATATCCTTTGTTTAATTCAAGATGAACGAAAATACGAACCCTTAGGGGTTTTAAGAAAAAGAATTTAGGAAAAGAAAAAGAAAAAGATAGAAAATTTAGATAGGGAAAAGAAGATAGAATATTTTTAAAATAGAAGAAAAAGAAAAATAGAGAGAATTTTGAAAACATAGAAGGAAATAGGACGGACAGAACACAACAGAATCACATCAGAATCTCACAATTCGCAGCGGAACAACATATAATAATAAATGAATAATCTTTAAACAAAGAACTATATCAGTTATTACATTACATCACATTTCATTACATCATATCATCAGAGTGTACAACAACAACAATTAGTGCAGCGGAAAAAGAAATACTATATAAGTAATACGCCATGCCATCCAGCTTGCCTCCAGCAATTCTAGAATATCCAGAATATCCTGATAAACCTTAACTCTTGACTGCCCGTGTGGAAATTGGTGGGCACCCAGAGTTTAGGAAGGAAAACAATAAACTCCAAGTCAGTCATGTGACTGGTGTGAGAACTCAAAACAGTTTATTTATCTTTAAAATCAAAATAGAGAGATATTTTTAAATTCAATTCGCAATGCTTTTAAAAATGAGACTACCATAAGGCCTCCCGCACACACACACAATGCAAACGCAGAATCGGAGGAGATTTCTCCTTATGATAGTCAAAGATGCTTGATACGCATTAAAAATAACATTTGATATTATTACTAGTGCATAGTGTAGAAGAAATTCATTTCGAAAGTAGAATATAAATCTTAGCCAACATAGACATTTCGAACTATGCCTACTATAGCTACCATCCAAACAGTGGTGACCACCATAAGAGAATGGCAGGTTCTACAACTAATACCGTACAAGTTTCGTATTGGGAATTGGATTTCCAACAAATGGTCAGGCCAAGGAACTTCCCATTGCCACATGAGAATGCCTCTGGAAAGACATCCCCAAGAACCAAACCGGAACTCTGCCAACACAAGGCCGGGTTACCCCTAACTGGGTAACTACTGACACGAGCACGCCATTCCCCGATCGTAAACGACCTTTCTCACGGGATCCCGAAAGCCAACAACCACAAAGTAATAAATTCGCAGTAACCACATAGGTTAAATAT
Organism: Allium cepa; assembly: GCA_030765085.1. NCBI lineage: Eukaryota > Viridiplantae > Streptophyta > Magnoliopsida > Asparagales > Amaryllidaceae > Allium > Allium cepa. The sequence goes on along the minus strand of CM060930.1, from coordinate 50,485,596 downwards.
CTGGGCTCCATACCATGATACCACCTCTATCCAGAAGGAAATGCACATACCCTAAAGGGTGCTACCCCTCATAACCTTGCCGCATCTTTCCTGTTTTGACCATTTATGGGGTGTGAGGTTCGACGAAGTCACGTCCACAAAAACATACTTTATACAAAAGCCATGCTTTGGGTCAACAAATGATCAACACAATGATCACTAAGATAGACGATCAAATAAACGATCCTATCACAATAATCAACACAATGATCATTTCAGCAACACTCAGCATGTCACATTACCAAATTGGGAATATATCGCTGATAACTTCAACTATATAACCTCTGAGCTCGTACGTCTCAGAGAAGGGTGTTAAGCTAAAAGAATAAATTCTTCGCCACCAACAGAAATATATTTGAAAGAAATTGGCTTTATATCTCAACTTGTAATGTCAGACACACAATCCATACAAGTCTGTTCCGGGCTCGAACAAAACCGAAGGCACTTACAAAGAAGTCCTTGCAATCCGGATATTCACAATCCTGATCGGATTTCCCATCACTTAGGGAGTCTTTATACCTTTGCAACTCAGTGCAGAGACAATCGATAGGTCATCCTATCGCTCTCGCAAATACCGGGTCTTCAACACCGATCTTCAATGCAATTCACAACGACGTATCACATATTCGGAATGGGTTATACGACCCCATGGTCCTTTCCCGGTTAACCCGAATAGTGAGCGCTTATTCAAAAATAAGTGTGGCATTCACATTCAAACAAATCACATCAATTACCCATTCAAAGGGAAATATTGATAGTCGGCTATTGAACTATCACTGGATATGCACACATCACCAGATTCCAAATAATTTTCCAAATTATTTATTTTCCAAAATATCTTCACTAGATATATAATTTTCAACACTTCAAAAATAAATCAATATTTATTTTTAAACAAATTCTCCTTTCTTTCATAAATTCCTTAGTGAATTTACATTTCAAAATATCCATGCATATGATTTCAATAATTCATTTCAATTTATCTTCAAAAAGATAAATTCTCTAAACGTTTCATTTCACATTGGAAAAACATTTCCATACTTATACATTCATAAGTAATTCACAAATTTTATTTATTTTCAACACTTGGAAAATATTCAATATATTTCAATCAAAAATAAGTATATATTTCATTCTTTAAGGAAATCATTCTCTTAAACATATTTATTTGGGCCAAAACGAATGTAACGTAAAACATCGTTACGACAACCCAAAATCACTAGTATAGGGATTCGAATTTAAAATAGATATATAAATCCCAATACTATACAAAACATTCCCTTTCGGAAATCATTTACTATAACAACGGTGTTATAGTCCACTATTTCCTTCTATTTTTCGAAAACGTCTATTTCAACAATTAACGTTGAAATCTATGGTTTCGAATCTCAACACATTTTAAAACATCGTTAGATCGTTTTAATTCTATTTAAAACATCCAAATCCAAAACAATTTCTTTAACGTGTTATTCACTATTCAAAAACGTGAATATACTTTGTTAACAATTTCATCCTTTTATTCATTTTAATTCAAAGGATTATTCACTATTCAAAAATGTGAATATAACTCCATTTATAGGTTTCAACAAATTTTCTTGTCAAAATAAATCATTTGCAAATTTATAAAACAACGTTTATAAATTCCATTTCTATTTATTTATAAAAACTTCCTTTTTATAAATTCCTTTATTAACCTATTCCAGTTGATAACTTAATTTATGAACTAAACATTCATATTATAAGTTAAATACTTATAAAACGATTATTTTACAAAATCGTTCTTTTAAAGACTTTCTAATTTATGAATCTTATAACTTATAAGATCCATTTATTTTACCTAACTATTCTTCAAATAATTTCACCAAATTTATAAATCTTACTATTTATAAATTTCATTTATAACTTCACAATTTATAATTCTATAAATTTCATTTATTTATGAAATTCATTTTCACTTCATTCAAACACTTATAAAAACTCGTTTTTTAATGTCAATATTTCAATTTATAAAAATCTATTTATAAATCTCTTAATATAAATCAATTTATATTATTCTTTAAAACGTCTTTAAATTCTTTTATAATTTCACCATTCTCTTGATTTATAAAATAATTAAATTTTATAAAGCCTATATTTAAACTTTTCAAAATAAATTCAAATTTCCCAATTTAAACTATTTTATAAAATCATTGATCCATATTTCTCAAAAATCAACTTTTAACCGTATTTCTCAAAATCAGCTTTTTAACTATATTTCACAAAAACCATAATTTTTATAACATAAAAATTTATATCGTTTATTTATTTAAAATGGATAAATTTCAAAAATATAGTATATTTTCAAAAAATCACTTTAAAAATCATTTTAAAATCCCAAAATTTGGTCCAATGATGCTACACACCAATAGTCAATCACGACTACAATGATATCATATATCAATATGAAAATCCATCAAATATCAAAATATCTGAAATCAAATAAATACTGTTGAGGAATCCAGTTGGATCCCTCCAACCTGTTTTCCTGCATCCACAAACATTAGCACAATACCAATTTCGCTCCAGTACGAAATTATCGCGGTATATGTTTTTAATAAATATTATCCGCTTAATAACGGCGTAATAGGGTCTCATCCGCTAAAAAAATACGGGAAATCAACAACTGCAATATATACATATGCCAATATATATATATTGATATTATTTATAATACCAATTTCACTGTTTATGAAATATTCGCGGTATATGTTTTTAATAAATAACATCCGCTTACTAACGGCGCATAATGTCTATTTTAACAATCAATAGATATTAATCAACATTCAAACATGCATTCAAATATTTTAAATCTAACTATTTAAAATAAAATCGAAACTGATTCGATTGAGTGAGAAGTTCTCACCTTGGTTTTATTTCCGTTTTAGCGATTTATTTCGAATAAAATTAAACGGACGTTTAATTTTACCCAAAATTCTCACTAACTCCAAACGACTCCAAACCAACTCCATCGCGTAGTGCTCGTCCATACGATTCCAACGCAACTGAGTTTGCATTTTTTCGACCTCGTATGAAAAAGTTATGAATTTTTGAAGATTGTACACGATTTTATAAACAAATTTCAACATAACTTTAACTATTTTTAACCTCCATCAATTTAGAGCCGTAGGATCCCACTTCATCAAATCCTGGCCGTGCCTACCCTTCTTCTCCCTCACGTCCTTCTCCAGTAACCTAGCCGTGCTCCATCAAACCCATTACAAGAATTAGGGTTAAATTATACTAACACTACACTCAACAATAACTCGATCAAGACGTTGCAACTCGAAGCTCTCCACCACAACCACACTCGGCCCAAACACCAGCAAACTCGGCCACCCCCACTGCATGGAATTGCGTGCGCAACCTGTAGGGAACGGCCTCCATTTGCTCCGCCTCGAGTCGACCAAACTACATCTCAACCGTACGGATCTAAAGCTCTTGATACGCTCTACGATCTTGCTGTTGAACACTTCGCGTGAATGTCGACGGATTGTAAGTGATTGAGGGAGGAAGTGGAGATAATTTCTGGCCATCCATCTATAGGTGGCGGCTAGGTTAAAATTAGGGTTTAGTGTTTTATTTTCTTTTTTTTTTTAATTTATGAAGGGCTATTTATAGAGAAAACCGAAACACTATTCATTCCGGAAATTCCGAACTCCGATTTAGGCGCCGTAACCAGCGTTTCTAGGGTTTACCCCGCGTTTCGGACATAATGGAACAGGTTTCGGAAGCTAATTCGGAAGTATGTGCGAGTTACGGCTGTAAACGCTCAATTTAAATTAAACCGATTTAAGTCGATTTCTAGGCGTTTTAATTTGTACCGGACAAACGGTAAATCCAATTGACTTGAAATTTGAAACCTAACAATAATATCACATTACGGATCCGATGAAACTGGTTTCGTCGAAATCCGAGACTTTTTAAAAAATGGCTATTTTGACTCGTCAAATTTAAATTAAAAAATAATTCGATGCGTTTCGAGCTGCCACGATCAAACGATAACTCTGATTGACACGAAATTTGAAATCCGGTAATAACTAACTATTACGGATCCAATGGAACTGGTCTCGTTCAATTCTTGGACTGTTCAAAAATTGACTATTTTCACTAGTCGATTTAAATATTAAAATATTCAATTTTCATAAATTAACTTTTAATTCGATTTTAAAAGTTCTAAAATATCGTTCTAACTCCCATATGATAAAATAAAATTTTACAAATCATTTTCAATCATATTTAACTATATTTTCAATTATTTCCATAATTTAACGTATTAAATTATCGATTTAAAAATCCAATTAAATCCAATAATTCAAATAAAATTTATTTGACTTATAAATTTACTTATTAATATTTAAAATAAATTAAATATTCAATTTTTAATTATCAAAAATCCTGGGTCGTTACAGGTAGGAATTTTTCTAGAGTTAGTAGCATTTTTCTTGTAATTTCCATGCCCTGTTTTCAATTTTTTTACATTTTCTTTAGTTCTTTTTCTATTTTTATCCAATTTAATTATTTATTATATTCTAAAACTGATAAATAAATTATTTTATTTCAAATATTTACTTTAGAATATTTTTAAAATGAAGTATATATTTTTCCAAAGCCATTGATGTTTTAATTGTAATTTTTGAACCCTGTTTTCAATTTTTAAGCGATTTCCTTAATTCTTTTTATATTTTATTTAAATTTAATTATATATTTTTATTTTTTTTCACTTTGTTTCGGTTTTTAGATGTACTTGCTGAAGTTTATTTTGTTTTACTTGATTTAAAAGAAAAGAAAGTATGGAAGGTTTTAAAAGCTAAGAAACGTAAAGTCGTTTCACCGTTTCTTTTACCGTTTCTTTTTCAATCAATGCATCAATTTATTGCAGCCGTTCCTTTTCTTTTGCTTATTCACGTGAAAGTTTCTCATTCCATCAATAATACACATCCATTTCAGATCTGAGCAAAGAAAAATAAGCAATGGCCTCTCTTCCTCCTCTCATTTTTCTACTTCTTCTTCTTTGTTTTGCTTGATTTTTGCCATGACCTCTCATTGCTTTATTTGGCCTAACACCTCCACCATCTCCTCCACTGACCACCACCACTTCCTTCCCCACACCATAGACGACCAAAACCTTCCTCCTCTGACTAGAAAGTGCCACGACCATCCCATGATGCGAAATCCACAAAAACTATGTTAAAACTCCTTAAAAAGCATGTCTAACCACCTAGTCTTCATCACCATCACCTTAGATGACCTTGGCCACCTCCTATTGCTCCACCACCACCTTGACACACCCCTAACCATCACCTTCATCCTCTGTCCAGATCTGAAACATGCCATAGCCGAGCCATAGATCCATGTAGCCTAGCCCAAAATGAACCAAAAACCCACTATTTGCATAAGCCTCTTCATATTCATGCATAGTAACTCCTCCACCACTTCAATACCTTGTAGCCATGCCTTATAGGACCCAAACTTGAACCAAAGTATGTCCAAACCTGAGCCAAAACATTCCCTAAGCCATGCTAGCAAGTGTAGAAGGCAAGACAAAAGACTGTGTATTCGTATCTCATTTTATTTCAAAGTTATTCCTATTCAATGTTGTATTGAATTGTAATTTTATTTTGTTTTGTTTTGGGTTGTAACACAAGTTCTAAGCTTGGATCTCTTCCCACTTGAGCCTATTGTTGTGTCATCCTGCCTTCTGGAATCCTTTGTGTCATTTGTATTGCAATCTCCAGCACAAAAAGGTGAGTAAAGCTCACACGACATTTATACTTATGCAGTTGTGAAACAACAACAACTGAATGTGGAGAATTAAATATGATGTTATAACTACCATGTGATTATTTATATATGATGTTAAACCTGTTAAATTTCATGTCATATCATCTGTTATTATATATATGTTGTTACTGTTCATTTTTACATATGTTTATCACACTGCAAGTTCCCTGTAGATTAGAAATCACTATGGGTTGAAATGATACATGCCCGAACGAACTTTAGAATAAGGGAAAATCGTTATGCATGAAATGATAGGCCTGAACGATTTTCAACTTATTTTATTTACTTGGGACCGCAGGTTTGAAATGATAAAACCCGGATTTTTATTTTAAATTACAGGTTGAAATGATATATTACCCGTATCACTTTATCTAGCGTAGAAAATTATATACAGGCCCGTATTTAAAATATGTTTTCTAAAAATTTTAAAATATTTTAGAAATTTAATTATTATAATATTTTGATTTGAAATTAAATAAAAATATAATTTTTGTAAATTATTATTGATTTTCTGGAAATCTACATGTAACAACCCAGTATTCCATACCGAATAATTATCGTCTTTGCACGATTTCTTTTCCTAAGCTAATTGCAGTTGGAATTTTTAAATCAGTTAAATTTCGTTCGAAGTTTGTTTAAAGGTTAAACGGGCCGTGATAAAAACCCGTCCCCCCTTTTTAACTTGTTTCATTTTTCATTTTTTTAACCGGTCTCCCCTTTTCTTATTTTCATTCATTCGAACCCGATCCGCTTCTATTTTCTTTTAGAAAATGATGGCGGCCTCTCTCGTTCTCCCCCTTACGAAGCTAGGGCATAGAAATCGAAGACGAAAGATGGCGCTCGCTCGTTCGATTCTCGTCGTCATTCGCCTCCTTGCTTGAGTCTCGGCCGCTTCGAACAAAGGTGAGTGTTCATCACTCACATCTAATTCGACTGGCTTGAATTCGTTGCTTATTTTGTTTTCGTGGTCTTCGACTTCGACTTAATTTCATCGATGTTGGTTTTGACTATGGCCTTGGTTTGAAACTGTTGATTTCCGTTGATCGTGGCTTCAACTTAATTACCTTCTGAACTTTGGTATTTGATTGAATTGTAAAACCTGTTCTCTGCAGAGAACTTGGCTTCCCCCTGTTGTTGCATGACCTTCGGCAGTTATGTATTGTTCAAAGTGGATACTTGTATTTGATTCCAGTCACTAAGAAAAATTCGTATAAATTGATACTGCTTGTCCTTTATATGTCTTGAAAATTTCTAACATGTTCAGTGGTCTGTTATCACTTGGGCTCGTAGTTGATGTTTATAATTTCATGGCAGTCGTGAGTATTGTTCTTGCATTCTTGGCTCTGGTTCATTTTTACATTGTCACTCCCCCATGTAATTGCAGTTGCATTTTTGATTGTACTGCCTTGGGCTAGAGGGTTTGTACTGTGCAGTCATGTACATTTGTGTTACCTGTTGTTGCACTTGCATCCCAGTTTTGTTGCATTTTGACTGCTCGTCTTAGCATTGTTGAGTCTTGTTCATTTGTGCAGCATACTTGATATATTCACATATACACTGCTGCATGATATCTGGTGCTTGCTGCCTATGTTCATTTGAACTTGGTTGATGATTGGTTTTGTGATTTCTGGTTAATTGCAGTTTTAGTTGAGCTGTATCTTTCTGTTGCACCATGAAGTGCCACTGCCTTGTGCATTTGGTCATTTGTGCCTTCGTGCTCTGCTGGTTTAGGAATGCATTATCCATTCTGCTGTGTTCGAAAGTATATACCTACAATTCCCTTTGTGATGCAATTGAAATTAAGTCACTGACTTGAACTTCTTGCATTTGGTGGCAGTTTGCTACTTCTTGAATGTTGCAGTGTTGTTTTATTCACTCGGTGGCATTTTTGTTTGCTCACCATTTACACTGTGCAGTCTTACCCCTGCTGCATTCGTTTGATTGTTGTATTGGGTTTTCGGCTACAGTTTGTTGTCATCTTTTCTTGACCACTTTGGCATTTCTCTGCCTTGTTCAAACTTGCTTGGTTGCTATTGCTTGAGACAGTCAACCACTTCAATTCACTTGGTCGAAGCTTTTCACTACTATCACTTGTTTATTGCATTTGTTGGCACTGTGAATTCTTGAGCATTGGTCTTCGTGCCTTGTTTCTATTTCTGTATATGCTGTTGCGACGAGGCAGTGTACGCGTGCGTGCACTGCAGCCACACAGTATCGACATTTGGAATTGATATTTGAACCTTCATTGATTTTGGCTCGTTGATCGTTTGGGTACATCATCACTGTAGTGGCAAGGCAGTGCACGCAACCGTGAACTACAGCCACACGGCATGGCTTTTATGTTATTCTATCTTGTTTTGATTTATGGATCTTTTGCGTATTCCATATTCCATAGTGGCGAGGCAGTGCACGCGTGCGTGTACTGCAGCCCTACTTGAATTAATATTTTAATTGATATTTCAATGGTTTGAACTGTTTTGTTTATTTCAATTCAATATTTTGAATTGCATTCTGATTTGGTTTAATTACTGTTGTCTATTCATTATTTAATTATTATTGCTTCTGTGCACTAATAACTGAGTTTGAATAGGCTGACCCGAGTATTATTTTCTTTTGAATTTAATACTCGGGTCAGACCGAGTATTTCAGGTTGTAGATATTCTGCTTTGGGTTGCTGCTAGAGCTATGAAGTTCTTTCATATCTTTTGGAGTAGTCGTCGTCATTTGTAGTAGTCTGTATAATTGTATAGGAAGATATGTATTAATGTATATTATATACGTTATTGTACTTGTATATGAAACTTCCTGAGTCGACTATTGTAGTTGTATCATATGTACCGTGTCAAATGTATTGTAACTGACATCAGTTATTGTACATATGAGACTTTCTGTTTTATCTGTGTTCCGCATTTATATTATCCTTGTTATTAGTTTATATTTTGTCCTAGACTATTATAGCCACTGTGTAGTAGCTTTGAGTTTGCATAGGCATGTCGGATTCCCTCCTGAAATAGAATGCACGTTTTTACTATCTGGCATATCGGTGCTCGCACGAGGCAATTACACGGATGGTCGCTCCTCAACAGCCTCATTCTCCGTGCTAGTCGATAGCACTACACCGTAGTGTTCTTGCCTAGCGTGGGCATAGAGGTGGGGCGTCACAGCTTGGTATCAGAGCCTGGGATTTAGGACGAAAATAAAACATAACTTAGATGGAACATGTGTTACAACTATTTGTCGATGTTTTATCTCTCATCTTTGCCTAAGATCATCTTTGATTTGTTAGGTATGAATTCCTAACGCTTATTCATGAGCATTGCTGCTATTCTCTGTTGCACTTGCTAATTCGAGTATGCACTGCTAAGTATCATTGTGTATATGATATACCAAGTTGCATATTGCTGCAACTCGTACCCACTTCGATTTGAGCTCGCATTATTTATTCGAACTGCTGTACATATGTATTCTTGTCTCTGATTCGTGTACTTGATGCAGTCTCCATGCAATTGGGTTTTGGGTATCAATCTTTGAGACAAATTGCATTTCAATTGTCGACTCTGTCTGTTTATCCGACAAATTGCATTTCAATTGTCGACTCTGTCTGTTTATTCATGGTTGGTTGGTTTTCATGTGCCTCTCTCTGATAGTTTTAAAATTTCTTTGGTATAAAAGAAATTGTCTTGGACTTTGCCTTGTCGATATCGACATTGACTTGACTTTTACTTTTGTTAAAGTCATTCATGCATTTATGCTCGTTTTGCTTGGTTTTTCCAATTGTTAATCGATTCTTCTTTTCTGATTAGTTGTTATCACCTTTGTCGACTTTGATAGCTTCTATTTCTGGAGTTTTTAGATATTCCTATTTTGATGGATTTAGAATCGAATTCTTTGGATTTTATTCACGTCTTTGAATGTGAACTTTAGTGAATTGATTTGGTTTCCAAATTTAATCGATTCTTGTTAATTCTCCGATTTGTTGCTATCATTTATTAGCAACTTTAATAACATTTTCTTCAGGATTTTTGTGAGCATGCCTTTTGATGGATACAGTATCGATTTCTTTGGATTCTATTCACATATTTGCATGTGAATTCTTGTGATTGATTGTTCCTACAATCATTTTTGTGATTTGTCACTTTAAAAATATAAAGGTTTTCTATACTAGTAGTAAATATCAAAACCCTTTTCTCCAAACGATTTCAAAACTATTTTACTACAAAATTCTTCTCCTAAACCGTTTTCCAATCTATTAGTATATACTAACCTTTACCTCACTCGTATGAGAAATCTAATTAAACGACATAGTAAAACGAGTGGTATATAACGCTTGCGTTTACTTCGCCGGTTAATTCTTGGACTTATTCGATTGAATCTCTTGTGACAATTTTCTAGTGAAGATTTACAGTTTGTTCATAAATATTTAAGTTAAGCAAGTGGTTATGGGACATGAAGCTAAACTTTTATATTTACTAGCTTAGTGTAATTGACACTTCTCGTTGATCTTGACGATCACTTTATGAATTAGACTAGCAATTGTGCGATGTCTCTTTCATTGCAAGGTTAGGCTAGACACCACTTGTGTGATTTCACTCACACATACCTTTTTGCTTTTTGGTTAGCCTAGACACCATTTGTGTGATTTCATTCACACATACCTTTTTGTTTGCGAGGTTAGGCTAGACACCATTTGTGTGATTTCATTCACACATACCTTTTTGCTTTTTGGTTAGCCTTGACCTCATTCGGGTGATTCAGACTCATCCATATGGGGTAGCTCCCCATGGTCTTCGGACCGTCATGTGATAGGCCTCTTTCCCTTTTTCTGTGATATTGATTGATCTCTGGATGATTATGACGATCATCTTTGTGATTTAGACTAGCAATTGTGCAATGTCTCTTTGTTTGCTTTCTGGTTAGGCTATACACCACTTGTGTGATTTCGTTTACACATACCTTTTTGCTTTTTGGTTAGCCTAGACACCATTTGTGTGATTTCATTCACACATATCATTTTGCTTTCTGGTTAGGCTAGACACCACTTGTGTGATTTCGTTCACACATACCTTTTTGCTTTTTGGTTAGCCTAGACACCATTTGTGTGATTTCATTCACACATATCTTTTTGCTTTCTGGTTAGGCTAGACACCACTTGTGTGATTTCGTTCACACATACCTTTTTGCTTTTTGGATAGCCTAGACACCATTTGTGTGATTTCATTCACACATATCTTTTTTGCTTTCTGGTTAGGCTAGACACCACTTGTGTGATTTCGTTCACACATACCTTTTTGCTTTTTGGTTAGCCTAGACACCATTTGTGTGATTTCATTCACACGTATCTTTTTGCTTTCTGGTTAGGCTAGACACCACTTGTGTGATTTCGTTCACACATATCTTTTTTATTTTTGGTTAGCCTAGACACCATTTGTGTGATTTCATTCACACATATCTTTTTGCTTTCTGGTTAGGCTAGACACCACTTGTGTGATTTCGTTCACACATAACTTTATGCTTTTTGGTTAGCCTAGACACCATTTGTGTGATTCCATTCACACATATCTTTTTGCTTTCTGGTTAGGCTAGACACCACTTGTGTGATTTCGTTCACACATAACTTTATGCTTTTTGGTTAGCCTAGATACCATTTGTGTGATTCCATTCACACATATCTTATTGCTTTCTGGATAGGCTAGACACCACTTGTGTGATTCCATTCACACATACCTTTTTGCTTTTCGGTTAGCCACCATGAGATAGCGTCTCGATTTGTGTTGCACGTGTTGATGATTTTTCATGCCCACATGTAGGTGAGTTTTCATACTCCCATTTGAGTTTCCATACTCCCATTTGAGTTTCCATACTCCCATTTGAGTTTCCGTGCTTCCATTCGAGTTTCCGTACTCCCATTTGAGTTTTCATACTCTCATTTTGTGATATCTGGATTTCTTGTGTAGATTTCTAGAATTTGTGTTTTCTGGATTTCTTGTGATGATTTCTAGAATTTGTGCTTCACCAATTTTCATGATTTCTATTGATATGTTTTATCAATTTTTGTGCATTGGTGAATTCGTGTGTCATTGACTTGTTATGAATACAAGTTTAGGGTATGACACCCCTTCCTATCTTTGAGAAGATTCTTGTGACATTTTTTATGAATGAAAATTCATTGGTATTATATTTTGATGCTAATTATTTCGATGAAAATTTGACGTATGTAGAAGTTGCTACTGACGTTGCTATTTTATATCACGTGTTTTAAAAATTTGTTATTCTTCAAAATTGTTTCAAAATTAAAATTGTTTTCAAAATTTTTACAGTTTACGCTTTCAAAAGAATGAGGAAGCGATTTAAACGTTTCAGAAAAATCGAGGACTATGACCCCTTTCTTTTACCGATTCACTTAATTCTGGACTTGTCCGTTTGAGAATGTGAAATGTTATTTTTTTTAAAATACACAATTACGCACTTTCAAGAAAACAATGAAATGAATTAAACGATTTAGTAAAACTCGTGGTTATGGGTCATGTGCGTTTGCTATTTCGATTAATTCCGGACTCGTTAATTGAAAAATTTGTGATTTCTGATTATCGTTTTGATAATCGGATGTTGCTGATTTCTGATTTATCGTTTTTGATAATCAGATATTTGTTGTTTATAATTATCGTTTGTGACAATTAGATATTTGTGATTTGATTATCGTTTGTGATAATTAAATATTTGCGATTTAAGATAATTATCAATTGTGATAATTAAATATTCGTTGATTTGTGATTTCTGATTATCGTTTTTGATAATCAGATATTAATTGTTTCTGATTATCGCTTGTGATAATTAGATATTTGAGATTTAATTATCGTTTGTGATAATTAAATATTTGTGATTTAAGATTTGATTATCGTTTTGATAATTGAATATTTGTTGATTTGAAATTTGATTACCGTTGTGGTAATTCCTGATTATCGTTTTTGATAGTTAGATATTTGTGACTCATGTTTTCTAATTATCTTTGTTGATAATTAAATTTTTGCTGTCTTCTAATTATCGAATCGGTGATTAGATATTGCTGTTTTTTTTATTTCTGTATTCCGATTATCTATTTTATAATTAAATTTTGTTGAGAATTTGTGAATTTCTTTTATGAAATTAAAAGATTTCTTTGGTGTTTATATAGTACTAAGCCGGTGTACCGGCTCAATTTTCTGCTATTCATGACGTTTCCTACGCCTTTCGATTACGGAGATGCCTTAGGGGTTTCCGATCCTTATTCTTGAGCAACCTTCTATTCACATCAATGCTTTGGAGGTTCAGCACCCTCGAAATAAAGATGGTTTTCTCGTGAAAGCTCAGTGGTTCTCAAATCCTATGGATTTCACTTTGGAATCCAGAGAATTCATCGAGCAAACACGTTCAGGCTTTCTCTTTCATGCTCTATATGGTGAACTTCCTATTTCATATTTCTTCATCTTGAGATGATATGCATTTATGGTTGTTACCTTTTGTCCCTTTATTCCTTATGATTGCGAGGACGCAGTTTCTTTAAGGAGGGGAGTCTGTAACAACACGGTATTCCATACCGAATAATTATCGTCTTTGCACGATTTCTTTTCCTAAGCTAATTGCAGTTGGAATTTTTAAATCAGTTAAATTTCGTTCGAAGTTTGTTTAAAGGTTAAACGGGCCGTGATAAAAACCCGTCCCCCCTTTTTAACTTGTTTCATTTTTCATTTTTTTAACCGGTCTCCCCTTTTCTTATTTTCATTCATTCGAACCCGATCCACTTCTATTTTCTTTGAGAAAATGATGGAGGCCTCTCTCATTCTCCCCCTTACGAAGCTAGGGCATAGAAATTGAAGACGAAAGATGGCGCTCGCTCGTTCGATTCTCGTCGTCGTTCGCCTCCTTGCTTGAGTCTCGGCCGCTTCGAACAAAGGTGAGTGTTCATCACTCACATCTAATTCGACTGGCTTGAATTCGTTGCTTATTTTGTTTTCGTGGTCTTCGACTTCGACTTAATTTTATCGATGTTGGTTTTGATTATGGCCTTGGTTTGAAACTGTTACGCTGGAATTTAGTTTTGATTTCTTTTGTGATTTTGATTTCTCTTGATCGTGGCTTCAACTTAATTACCTTTTGAACTTTGGTATTTGATTGAATTGTAAAACCTATTCTCTGCAGAGAACTTGGCTTCCCCCTGCTGTTGCATGACCTTCGGCAGTTATGTATTGTTCAAAGTGGATACTTGTATTTGATTCCAGTCACTAAGCAAAATTCGTATAAATTGATACTGCTTGTCCTTTATACGTCTTGAAAATTTCTAACATGTTCAGTGGTCTGTTATCACTTGGGCTCGTAGTTGATGTTTATAATTTCATTGCAGTCGTGAGTATTGTTCTTGCATTCTTGGCTCTAGTTCATTTTTACATTGTCACTCCCCCATGTAATTTGCAGTTGCATTTTTGATTGTACTGCCTTGGGCTAGAGGGTTTGTACTGTGCAGTCATGTACATTTGTGTTACCTGTTGTTGCACTTACATCCCAGTTTTGTTGCATTTCGACTGCTCGTCTTGGCATTGTTGAGTCTTGTTCATTTGTGCAGCATACTTGATATATTCACATATACACTGCTGCATGATATCTGGTGCTTGCTGCCTATGTTCATTTGAACTTGGTTGATGATTGGTTTTGTGATTTCTGGTTAATTGCAGTTTTAGTTGAACTGTATCTTTCTGTTGCACCATGAAGTGCCACTGCCTTGTGCATTTGGTCATTTGTGCCTTCGTGCTCTGGTGGTTTAGGAATGCATTATCCATTCTGCTGTGTTCGAAAGTGTGTACATGCGATTCCCTTTGTGATGCAATTGAAATTAAGTCACTGACTTGACCTTCTTGCATTTGGTGGCAGTTTGCTACTTCCTGAATGTTGCAGTGTTGTTTTATTCACTCGGTGGCATTTTTGTTTGCTCACCATTTACACTGTGCAGTCTTACCCCTGCTGCATTCGTTTGATTATTGTATTGGGTTTTCGACTGCAGTTTGTTGTCATCTTTTCTTGACCACTTTGGCATTTCTCTGCCTTGTTCGAACTTGCTTGGTTGCTATTGCTTGAGACAGTCAACCACTTCAATTCACTTGGTCGAAGCTTTTCACTACTGTCGCTTGTTTATTGCATTTGTTGGCATTGTGAATTCTTGAGCATTTGTCTTCGTGCCTTGTTGCTATTTCTGTATATGCTGTTGTGGCAAGGCAGTGTACGCGTGTGTGCACTACAGCCACACAGTATCGACATTTGGAATTGATATTTGAACCTTCATTGATTTTGGCTCGTTGATCTTTTGGGTACATCATCACTGTAGTGGCAAGGCAGTGCACGCAAGCGTGAACTGCAGCCACACGGCATGGCTTTTATGTTATTCTATCTTGTTTTGATTTATGGATCTTTTGCGTATTCCGTATTCCATAGTGGTGAGGCAGTGCACGCGTGCGTGTACTGCAGCCCTACTTGTAACGACCCGCCTTTTTGGACAGTTTAAACCGACGATCAAATACACATGTCGATTCCAAACCATTCCAAAGGGCAGATAGTTATTGGGGTAAATAAGAAAAGAAAAGAAATGAAATAAAGGAAATGAAACAACATAGAATCTCGCAGCTGAACAATAAAATATAATAGTCAAATAAACATTTCATGAAGCTGTCTACTATACTTTGACAATTATTTATATAACATTTATCAGAGTTTATACATATACAACAGAACAATTAAATATTGCAG
Organism: Allium cepa; assembly: GCA_030765085.1. Classification (NCBI taxonomy): domain Eukaryota; kingdom Viridiplantae; phylum Streptophyta; class Magnoliopsida; order Asparagales; family Amaryllidaceae; genus Allium; species Allium cepa. Next base: position 50,469,966 of record CM060930.1, on the reverse strand, counting down.
CAGATAACATGATGCAAGGGTAATAATAGTAATAGTATACCAAATCTTCGTCTTCATTCTCCAGAATAGATCTTCAAAATCTGAAAAACTCAGGACTGACCCGAGCGTAATGAAAAGACAAAACACTGGAGTCAGGACTAAATATCCTCATGTAAGTTAAATCAATCGAAAATAAATATGAGTGTAATGGCGTCAGAGATGTTTACAGGGTTTGACATCCCATATCCAGTGTCAACGTGCGTGCAATAACTTAAGAGATGTTACGGGATTTTCCGTCTCTCAAGGATCCGTTAAACTATCTACTATGTAGTAATATACGCTAAGTAGATAATGCCTATCAGTAATATAAAGTATCAAAATAGCGTTAAGGCGTTACCATAATCCCCCTTAACACATTTTATATTCCCAAAAGCATATACAAGACCGTAGTTTCCCCAAAACCGGAAGTCACCAGAGGGCAATCCATATACTCAAGGTACAAATCAAAACGTAGTGGTCGCGAATAGGATAATCAGCATGACAAGGTACATGAGGCGATACCAACTAGGATACTAGTAGTTGCGTGATGCAGACTGATGTTGGGCATAGCCAGCAGCTACCCCAACACCGCGAAACAACACTCCCAAATCAAGGGGTGCACCCAAATCGAATCACAAATGTAATAGAAATGGTATCGAAGAAGCGTGTCCGCTAGAGGTGGCGAACCTCAATGGTCCGGCGCGGCTCCTGTTTTAGTCATGTCAGGGGTCATCTAATATCGTTCTCTTTCTTCAGTCAACGCGTTCACCAAACCATCCACTTCATTCTGGATCAACACTCCGCGTATAATAGTTATTAAAGTGGTGTTCAGTATCGACAGAGAGTATGTCCATATCCGATCCCGGTCTCTTTAATAACTACGTATTATTACACCGTTGGCTCTTTTATATTTCAAGTCGATTCATAATTGATATCAAAATATCATATTCGCTTCAAAAATCAAGTCCATTTCAAATATCATCGTATCTATTCAAATGTAAGATTCCGTTTCAAAAATCATTTTTCGCATCAATATCTCATTTCGATTTCAAAATCATTTCGAATTTCAATTTAGATTGCAACTTCATTTAACTCAATTCGTATTTAAATTCAAGATTTAAACATAAACATTTCACCTTATTAACCAGTCTAGAATTTTAGAAAAATAGTTTTAAGTAGTTTAAAAGTAGTTTAAATAATTAAAATACTTAAAATACTTAAACTCTTAAAATGGATGTGAAATAGATAAATTAGTTTAAAATAATTTAAATCGGGTTAAGTAGATTTAAAATAGATTAAAACAGTTTAAGTATCCAAAATGGTTTATATAACCGAGTAATTTGGAAACAAAATAAAACAGCTACAAAACCAACCCATTTCAATTTATAACTTCCCAATTCAAATCAATTTCAATTTTCATTCTACCGATTCCATTTTGATTTCAATTCAAAACAACGTCGACTTTAACTTCAAATCAATTCAATTCTACATTCACCTTCAATTTATTCAATTTCAATTTTTATCGATTTGGAGCTTGATTTCAAAATATCCATTTATAACACTTAACAAATTTTCCATCAATATTCAAGTTTAAATCCAAATTTCAAATATGGTTCAATTCCAAGCTCGATTTCAAATTATCATTTTTATATCACTTTTACTTAGTAATATTCAAAGCTCGAATTAAGGTTAAATCTTTAAACAAATCAATATCGAAATTCAAACATATCCTGATTTTAAATTCCAAAGTCTCCACTTAATTTTTTTAACAATTTCTTTTAACCAAAATTAATTTCAACATTCCAAACTCAAATTTTCGATAAATTCGATTTCTATCAATTGATTTCTATTCATAACTTTTAAATCAAAACATTTAAACAAATTTCAAATCGACGATTTTTAAAATTATTAATTTAGCCAATTCGGTGTCCGTATATAATTTTCTATGCTATGGCCAAGTAATTATTTATTTCAATTAAATGTCAGGGATGAGTATATATTACTTTAATTAAATCACAGTATCATATGTATATATAACAGGTTATATATAAGCAAATAAACATCCAAACATTTAAATATCAACCAATAGCATCCATCGAAATAAATCATCCAATAGACAATACAATTCATGGCAATTTCATAGTTATCAATGTCAGGTGATTTAATCGCAATTCAATATCAATTTCAATTTAACTGTCAATTTAACTTTCAACGGTTAATTCAAATGACAATCTATATGACAATTAAATTCTATCAAACAACGACAAATAAAATCATAACACTTCATAATGTCAAATTTAACTAGCATAAAGATATTTAGTACGTTGTGAGCGTTATAAAACACTCACCTTGATTTTTCCATTGCCAATCGTTCAAATTTTAAATTAAATCGAGTGCGTTCGATTTAACCTAAAATTTTGAAGAGCTTCAAACACTCTCGGATCTGCACAATAGTGAAGCTCTCGTCTCTGCGATTCCAGCATCACCGGTATCGTCCGATTCCGACCTCGTACGACGAAGATATACATGTTTAAAGATTTGTATATATATTTATAATTTAAAACCAAATCTTCTTTTTGGTTTTTATTTTAAACTCAGTCAAGACAAAAGAAGCCCGGCCCACCAATTCACCTCTTCTTCCCAAAGCTCTAAACAATAGCCTGTGCACAAAACCCAAATCAAGCCGTGCACCCTCAACACTGATACACGACACAAGGCGAAGAATACGAAACCGAGCACGCCAACACGACCGCCATCTCCACCTCGACACGCCGGCCCCCACGATCTGATCTCTGAAGCCACAATGGAAATCGCGACAACCCACTCGACTTCGAACCCCACCCCAGGTCGCGTTCCACCATGCTTGGCCGAGCTTCATGAAATCTTGGCCAGAGGTGCGTCTTTCCATGCTAAACTCGGATCCACCCTCGCCTCGAGCAAATACGCCTCCAAACCCTCAAAAACCGAAACCCTAGCTCCTTCTATTGTTCGACTCTCACTGTCACCAGGCCAAACAAGACCGCACCTTCCTAACAGCATACCAAGTTGAAGTTTGAGCTTAAACAAGATTCTTAAAATTGATTTCGTATTTTTCTACTGAGTAATTTGCATGATTATGATTTTTGAATCTCATTTGCTTATTGTTTTATGCTCTGTTGTTTACTGCCGTGGGTTTAAAACAAGAAGTGGGAGGGGATGTGAGTTGAAAGCTACAGTAGGCATAGGGTTATAGTGAAAAGAAGGAATTTAGGCTGATGTAATGTTAAAACAGCTTTGTTTGACTAGATATATATTGATTTAATATCCAAATATCTCGATTTAAGAAACTCAAAATTTTGAACCCCTATCGAGGCGTGTCGTCCGACGTTTATAATGTTATACCCCTATTCCGGACGCAATGGAAAAGGTTTCAAGGCCTAATTCGATCGTATGTGTGAGTTACGGAAATAAATGATCAAAATTAAATTAAACCGATTAAACGAATTTCTAGGCGTTTTGGCTCGCCTCAGTCAAACGGTAATTCCGATTGACATGAAATTTGAAATATTACAATAATATCATATACGGATCCGATGAAACTGGTTTCGTCGAAATCCGAGATCGTTTGAAAAATGACTATTTTAACTCGCCAAATTAATATTAAAACAATTTCAACGCGTTTCGTGCTGCCACGGTCAAACGACAACTCCGATTACTACGAAAATTGAAATCCGACAACAACTAACTATTACGGATCCAATGGAACTAGTTTCGTCGAATCTGAGACTGTTCGACAATTGGCTATTTTTCAGTCGATAATTAAATATTAAAATATTCAATTTTCACAAATACATTCTAAATTCAGTTTTAAAAATTCTATAACATCACTATAACTCCAATATGATAAAATAAAATTTTACAAATCATTTTTAATCATATTAAACCCGTTATTCAATTTATCCAATAAATTCCCATTTTAAAATCTTATTAACTCTATTAAAATCCAAATATAACTTACATTCACTTTGGAACCCAATTTGAATCATATTAAAGAAAATTTCAGTTATTCACTCTATTTCCATATATTAAATTTCAATATCAAATTAATCATATCAAATTCGGAATTTAATTATTCCAACATTGTAATATTAAATTTAAACAATTTGATTATTCTTAAATCACTATCTTTTGAGATATTCAAAACGAACTTAAAAATTTAACTTTTGAAACGAATTAAAATTTTAGAACAACTATTTCCATTATACGGTTATTCAATTCCCATTATTAAATTATTCAATAAATCCCAAATATTGATTTAAACAATTTCGCTTATCCAATAATTCATCATCTTTTGAAATATTGAAATTGAACTTATAAGATTCAACTTTTAAAACCAATTCACACTTTAGAACACTATTTTCATTTTACAATCATCCAATTATTCAATATGTTTTAAATATTTAATTTAAACAATTTACCTGTTCAATATTCAATATTTGATTTTAAATAGATTTTACTTATCAATCAATTACTCTATTATACCCAATGAATTTCAACATTTATTATCCTATTCAACTATTGATTTCAAAGGCATTCACTAAGTAGCATTCATTTTTCATTACTTGGATAATTATTGTTGCAATTCATTCCAGTTATTATTATTCCAAACGAATTACAAAATTTTTTCTAACATTAAATCACGAAATCTTTTAAATTAGCTATTTTAATTATCGAAAATTTACGGGTCGTTACACTCTCCCCCATTCAAAACTTTTCATCCCCGAAAAGGAAAAAGAAGGGAAAAGGAACTACGTATAGAATTCAACATTAGATTTATTTTATTCAAAGTTACCAACTTATAAACGATGAAATTCTATTTATAAAGTCATTACTACACTTTTACTAAGTCATTCCAAACGGCTTTCTAACTTTAAAAGTTAGTTATCATAACAAGTTATAAAATTTTAATACTTGAAATTTTTTCTAACACCCGGATTTTACGGAAAATTTCGGCAGAGTCTCCATTGCGCGGCTCGATCGGTACAGCTACAAAACGCCTCTACAGGCCCCAAACCAACAAAAGAAAATCCAAAAGCCAAGTGGCTCATCAAAAATCACCAAATCCAATGATAAAATAAACATGAACCTTATATTTTTATTAGCGAGCATATACGAATAATATAGCGTGAAAGCGAGCTCCAAATGCGAAGCAAGCGCAATCTGCACCTACTAAATACTCAACAAACTATGAGAAACATGCATATATGAAAATAATATCAATGTACATCATATAGCAACATAACAACTACATGGGCCAACATAGGAAATGCAACAAAACAACAAATGCAACCTTCAATCAACTATCATCCAACAAATTCATAACCAATCAATATAAATTCACTTCTCATTAATATTTATTGGCTTGGTTTTCAATTTTAATAACAGTTGATTCATTAACGTTGGATTTTACTAACAGTCATTCTCAATTCAATTAGTTAACATTCACTAATTTATATTTACGTTAGTTCACTTCCAATTTAAATCAAATTAAATTCTATTTAAATTCATTCAATTTCCAATTTGATTTCAATGATTTATAGCTCTCAATTTCAATAATACTTAATGAATTACATACCATCAACTAACAATCATATAACAACCAAACCATACCCAACATAACCAAATTATTAATTTTACCTTCAATTTGGTATATCTCTTTTATATATATATCCTGTTATATAATTTTAAAAGAATCATTTTATATTTGGCATCTTAAATTTCCAATATTAACTTAAATTAAGTTCGTAAGCCGTACATATATCATCCGTGAGCAATATCAATCTAATTGCTTATTCTATCACACAATTTCACTTCCAAACTAGTATCATTCGCACGACTCTCTAGTGCGGACTCGGATTTGGTTCCTTGATTGGAAATTGTTACTCTCCTTGCATAGCCATATACTATGATAGAGAATTTCAGAATCAAACCAAAATCCATATCTAGGGTTCGCCATCGAAAATCGAGTGGAAAATCCTAACTTGGATCGATATAAATCATCTCGAAATTTTGTGCTCGAATTTGGATCATATCGTTATGCGAATAAAATAATATACGTACAATCTCACGTATTACCTTCCTATGGATTTCTATACAATTCATCTATATTAAATTATTTTATCGACTTTCATTTTATTTATAATTAATTATTCACAATCCATTATTCAGTTAATATATCCATTTCTTTACATAGCATATTTTTTAACATTATCTTTTCTTAACATCATATCAAAAAAATTTCTTACTCAAGTTCATTTTAAACATTCTATATAATTTAATTTAAATTCAATTTCATTTTCCAATTGATTCTTAGCTATAAGAAATTCCTTTGTTTACATTTATTTCATTTTCATAATTTCAGTTAATAACGAATTCATTTGTGGAACATTTTATTAATCAACACTTTAGTTAATAGTCATTTCATAAAAGTCTAACTTCTCATATATGACTTCTCTTAGTTTACAGATATCTTAAAGGTTACAAATTCAATTATTTTACAATCCCTTTGCAATTTACATTTATTTTCTATAACCAATTTATAAAGATATAATACGATTCATTTCTTAAGTTCACTTACTTGTTCCATTTATCCATTCATCATTTCATGCTATATTTAAGCATATAACATTTTTTTCACAACCAAAATTTTCATTTATATACATTTTAATTCATTTTGAGTTTTCCTTACTTGTATACTTCAATTACTTTCAGGTTCTGTTTATTTGTACAACATCTCATTACATATCCAAAACATCATTTTAACTTTTTAATATTTGGTAAGTCTTGTTATATGTTATCAGAATGCAAATTTTCGGTATTATACAAATTTAAAGAATTTCATTTTACTAATTTAGAATGTTCACAATTTAATTTGTTTAAATCCTCTTTACCTTTCAACTTTAAAGTTTTCCCAAACAATAGCTTAGATATCTTAATCCTCTTATTTTATAAATTCTGGTTATTCGCATTTCATTCAAATAATTTGAAAATCACTAATTAACATAACTTAGAATTTTAAATGCCCGGTTCTTTTCAAATCGTTTGAAATAAACATATATACTTATATCTTCAATATATATCAAATCATACCTTTGGAGTTTAAACCAAAACCCATTTACCCAAAATAATTTTTTTGAAGAAAAGCAAAGCTTTTTGAAGTCTCCCCCACTTTGAGACTCGAAAATGAACGTCGATGATGATGCGCAGTCATCACCGTAATTATTTTCCAGCGACAGAAAAGAGGAGTAGTTAATTCATTCCTTCTTTTAAAACCTTTCAAAATATTTCCATAAACATTTTCCAACTAATATTACTATATTTTTCTTTAAAGCTTTGAAAACCATTTCAAAATCCCGGGTTTTAAATTCAATATTTCTTAGTTTAAATCTATTTTAATTTACAAGTCACCTTTATAAAATATTCTTATAGGATTTTCTTTCTTAAAATATTCCACAAGTTGTTTTATCATTGTTCATTTTGTAATTCACCTTATTTATTAAGTTACAATATCCAATTAATAATAATAACTAATATTTTCTTTCCTAACAATCGGGTAAGCTAGATAAGTCACAATAATTTCTGAAAAAATTTCTTTATATACAAACTATAGTTAGGGCAAAATTATTTCATTTACCCAATTTCAAAACAATACTATGTCGAATTGTTCTGTTTAAGTGTTTAGAGATCCCTATCAATGACGTTAATTACTTGTATTGACCAGAACCCATAAGCCACTCAACAAAACAACCGACACAATATAAAACATTTTATATCACTAACAAATACGCTCTCTTATATATATATTCACTCAGCGACTCATCATAGGGTATAACTACCCTATATGTAAAGAGTATGACCCCACAGAGCTAAGGTTATCGCTAAACCAAAGCTCTGATACCAACTGTAACGACCCGCCTTTTTGGACAGTTTAAACCGACGATCAAATACACATGTCGATTCCAAACCATTCAAAAGGGTAGATAGTTATTGGGGCAAATAAGATAAGAAAAGAAAAGAAATAAAGGAAATGAAACAACACAGAATCTCGCAGCGGAACGATAAAATATAATAGTCAAATAAACAGTTCATGAAGCTGTCTACTATACTTTGACAATTATTTATACAACATTTATCAGAGTTTATACATATACAACAGAACAATTAAATAATGCAGCAGATAACATGATGCAAGGGTAATAATAGTAATAGTATACCAAATCTTCGTCTTCATCCTCCAGAATAGATCTTCAAAATCTGAAAAACTCAGGACTGACCCGAGCGTAATGAAAAGACAAAACACTCGATTCAGGACTAAATATCCTCATGTAAGTTAAATCAATCGTAAATAAATATGAGTGTAATGGCGTCAGAGATGTTTACGGGGTTTGGCATCCCATATCCAGTGTCAACGTGCATGCAATAACTTAAGAGACGTTACGGGATTTTCCGTCTCTCAAGGATCCGTTAAACTATCTACTATGTAGTAATATACGCTAAGTAGATATTTCCTATCAGTAATATAAAGTATCAAAATAGCGTTAAGGCGTTACCATAATCCCCCTTAACACATTTTATATTCCCAAAAGCATATACAAGACCGTAGTTTCCCCAAAACCGGAAGTCACCAGAGGGCAATCCATATACTCAAGGTACAAATCAAAACGTAGTGGTCGCGAATAGGATAATCAGTATGACAAGGTACATGAGGCGATACCAACTAGGATACTAGTAGTTGCGTGATCCGGACTGATGTTGGGCATAGCCAGCAGCTACCCCAACACCGCGAAACAACACTCCTAATGGTATCGAAGAAGCGTGTCCGCTAGAGGTGGCGAACCTCAATGGTCCGGCGCGGCTCCTGTTTTAGTCATGTCAGGGGTCATCCAATATCGTTCTCTTTCTTCAGTCAACGCGTTCACCAAACCATCCACTTCATTCTGGATCAACACTCCGCGTATAATAGTTATTAAAGTGGTGTTCAGTATCGACAGAGAGTATGTCCATATCCGATCCCGGTCTCTTTAATAACTACGTATTATTACACCGTTGGCTCTTTTATATTTCAAGTCGATTCATAATTGATATCAAAATATCATATTCGCTTCAAAAATCAAGTCCATTTCAAATATCATCGTATCTATTCAAATGTAAGATTCCGTTTCAAAAATCATTTTTCGCATCAATATCTCATTTCGATTTCAAAATCATTTCGAATTTCAATTTAGATTGCAACTTCATTTAACTCAATTCGTATTTAAATTCAAGATTTAAACATAAACATTTCACCTTATTAACCAGTCTGGAATTTTAGAAAAATAGTTTTAAGTAGTTTAAAAGTAGTTTAAATAATTAAAATACTTAAAATACTTAAACTCTTAAAATGGATGTGAAATAGATAAATTAGTTTAAAATAATTTAAATCGGGTTAAGTAGATTTAAAATAGATTAAAACAGTTTAAGTATCCAAAATGGTTTATATAACCGAGTAATTTGGAAACAAAATAAAACAGCTACAAAACCAACCCATTTCAATTTATAACTTCCCAATTCAAATCAATTTCAATTTTCATTCTACCGATTCCATTTTGATTTCAATTCAAAACAACGTCAACTTTAACTTCAAATCAATTCAATTCTACATTCACCTTCAATTTATTCAATTTCAATTTTTATCGATTTGGAGTTTGATTTCAAAATATCCATTTATAACACTTAACAAATTTTCCATCAATATTCAAGTTTAAATCCAAATTTCAAATATGGTTCAATTCCAAGCTCGATTTCAAAATATCATTTTTATATCACTTTTACTTAGTAATATTCAAAGCTCGAATTAAGGTTAAATCTTTAAACAAATCAATATCGAAATTCAAACATATCCTGATTTTAAATTCCAAAGTCTCCACTTAATTTTTTTAACAATTTCTTTTAACCAAAATTAATTTCAACATTCCAAACTCAAATTTTCGATAAATTCGATTTCTATCAATTGATTTCTATTCATAACTTTTAAATCAAAACATTTAAACAAATTTCAAATCGACGATTTTTAAAATTATTAATTTAGCCAATTCGGTGTCCGTATATAATTTTCTATTCTATGGCCAAGTAATTATTTATTTCAATTAAATGTCAGGGATGAGTATATATTACTTTAATTAAATCACAGTATCATATGTATATATAACAGGTTATATATAAGCAAATAAACATCCAAACATTTAAATATCAACCAATAGCATCCATCGAAATAAATCATCCAATAGACAATACAATTCATGGCAATTTCATAGTTATCAATGTCAGGTGATTTAATCGCAATTCAATATCAATTTCAATTTAACTGTCAATTTAACTTTCAACGGTTAATTCAAATGACAATCTATATGACAATTAAATTCTATCAAACAACGACAAATAAAATCATAACACTTCATAATGTCAAATTTAACTAGCATAAAGATATTTAGTACGTTGTGAGCGTTATAAAACACTCACCTTGATTTTTCCGTTGCCAATCGTTCAAATTTTAAATTAAATCGAGTGCGTTCGATTTAACCTAAAATTTTGAAGAGCTTCAAACACTCTCGAATCTGCACAATAGTGAAGCTCTCGTCTCTGCGATTCCAGCATCACCGGTATCGTCCGATTCCGACCTCGTACGACGAAGATATACATGTTTAAAGATTTGTATATATATTTATAATTTAAAACCAAATCTTCTTTTTGGTTTTTATTTTAAACTCAGCCAAGACAAAAGAAGCCCGGCCCACCAATTCACCTCTTCTTCCCAAAGCTCTAAACAATAGCCTGTGCACAAAACCCAAATCAAGCCGTGCACCCTCAACACTGATACACGACACAAGGCGAAGAATACGAAACCGAGCACGCCAACACGACCGCCATCTCCACCTCGACACGCCGGCCCCCACGATCTGATCTCCGAAGCCACAATGGAAAACGCGACAACCCACTCGACTTCGAACACCCCCCCAGGTTGCGTTCCACCATGCTTGGCCGAGCTTCATGAAATCTTGGCCGGAGGTGCGTCTTTCCATGCTAAACTCGGATCCACCCTCGCCTCGAGCAAATACGCCTCCAAACCCTCAAAAACCGAAACCCTAGCTCCTTCTGTTGTTCGACTCTCACTGTCACCAGGCCAAACAAGACCGCACCTTCCTAACAGCATACCAAGTTAAAGTTTGAGCTTAAACAAGATTCTTAAAATTGATTTCGTATTTTTCTACTGAGTAAATTGCGTGATTATGATTTTTGAATCTCATTTGCTTATTTTTTTATGCTCTATTGTTTACTGCCGTGGGTTTAAAACAAGAAGTGGGAGGGGATGTGAGTTGAAAGCTATAGTAGGCATAGGGTTACAGTGAAAAGAAGGAATTTAGGCCGATGTAATGTTAAAACAGCTTTGTTTGACTAGATATATATTAATTTAATATCCAAATATCTCGATTTAAGAAGCTCAAAATTTTGAACCCCTATCGAGGCGTGTCGTCCGACGTTTATAATGTTATACCCCTATTCCGGACGCAATGGAAAAGGTTTTAAGGCCTAATTCGATCGTATGTGTGAGTTACGGAAATAAACGATCAAAATTAAATTAAACCGATTAAACGAATTTCTAGGCGTTTTGGCTCGCCTCGGTCAAACGGTAATTCCGATTGACATGAAATTTGAAATCTTACAATAATATCATATTACGGATCCGATGAAACTAGTTTCGTAGAAATCCGAGTCCGTTTGAAAAATGACTATTTTAACTCGCTAAATTAATATTAAAACAATTTCAACGCGTTTCGAGCTGCCACGGTCAAACGACAACTCCGATTGCTACGAAAATTGAAATCCGATAATAACTAACTATTACGGATCCAATGGAACTAGTTTCGTCAAATTCTGAGACTGTTCGACAATTGGCTATTTTTCAGTCGATAATTAAATATTAAAATATTCAATTTTCACAAATACATTCTAAATTCAGTTTTAAAAATTCTGTAACATCACTATAACTCCAATATGATAAAATAAAATTTTACAAATCATTTTTAATCATATTAAACTCGTTATTCAATTTATCCAATAAATTCCCATTTTAAAATCTTATTAACTCTATTAAAATCCAAATATAACTTACATTCACTTTGGAACCCAATTTGAATCATATTAAAGCAAATTTCAGTTATTCACTCTATTTCCATATATTAAATTTCAATATCAAATTAATCATATCAAATTCGGAATTTAATTATTCCAACATTGTAATATTAAATTTAAACAATTTGATTATTCTTAAATCACTATCTTCTAAGATATTCAAAACGAACTTAAAAATTTAACTTTTGAAACGAATTAAAATTTTAGAACAACTATTTCCATTAGACGGTTATTCAATTCCCATTATTAAATTATTCAATAAATCCCAAATATTGATTTAAACAATTTCGCTTATCCAATAATTCATCATCTTTTGAAATATTGAAATTGAACTTATAAGATTCAACTTTTAAAACCAATTCACACTTTAGAACACTATTTTCATTTTATAGTCATCCAATTATTCAATAAGTTTTAAATTTTAATTTAAATAATTTACCTGTTCAATATTCAATATTTGATTTTAAATAGATTTTACTTACCAATCAATTACTCTATTATACCCAATGAATTTCAACATTTATTATCCTATTCAACTATTGATTTCAAAGGCATTCACTAAGTAGCATTCATTTTTCATTACTTGGATAATTATTGTTGCAATTCATTCCAGTTATTATTATTCCAAACGAATTACAAATTTTTTTCTAACATTAAATCACGAAATCTTTTAAATTAGCTATTTTAATTATCGAAAATTTACGGGTCGTTACACTACTTGAATTAATATTTTAATTGATATTTCAATGGTTTGAACTGTTTTGTTTATTTCAATTCAATATTCTGAATTGCATTCTGATTTGGTTTAATTACTGTCGTCTATTCATTATTTAATTATTATTGCTTCTGTGCACTAATACTTGAGTTTGAATTAGACTGACCCGAGTATTATTTTCTTTTGAATTTAATACTCGGGTCAGACCGAGTATTTCAGGTTGTAGATATTCTGCTTTGGGTTGCTGCTGGAGCTATGAAGTTCTTTCATATCTTTTGGAGTAGTCATCGTCATTTGTAGTAGTCTGTATAATTGTATAGGAAGATATGTATTCATGTATATTATATACGTTAATGTACTTGTATATGAAACTTCCTGAGTCGACTATTTTAGTTGTATCATATGTACCGTGTCAAATGTATTGTAACTGACATCAGTTATTGTATATATGAGACTTTCTGTTTTATCTGTGTTCCGTATTTATATTATCTTTGTTATTAGTTATATTTTGTCCTAGACTATTATAGCCACTGTGTAGTAGCTTTGAGTTTGCATCGGCATGTCGGATTCCCTCCTGAAATAGAATGCACGTTTTTACTTTTTTGCTTATCGGTGCTCGCACGAGGCAATTACACGGATGGTCGCTCCTCAACAGCCTCATTCTCCGTGCTAGTCAACAGCACTACACCATAGTGCTCTTGGCTAGCGTGGGCATAAAGGTGGGGCGTCATACTACAAGTTAAATAAATTATGGAAAAGTTAGAAAATATGAATGTAAGTTATTTTGGAAATTTTGATTTAATTTTTAATGGAATTTAAATTAACTTTGAAAATATGATAAATTTATGATATTTTGAATTTAAGTTAATTTAAAGTGATTTTATATCATATTAATGATTTTTGATAAAGTTGAATGTGAAATGAATGAATATTTAAGTTGAAAATTTGAAATATAACTAAAATTGGAAATTTATGAAATTGACTTAAAAGTGAACTTTTAGTTAAGCAAATAAAAATAAAACTAAGTTATATTTGAGAATTTGAACTTAAGTGTTAAGTTGAAATTTAATGCAAGGAATTTAAAATTGAACATTGCAATTTAATAAGTGAATTATTATTAAATCTTGATTTTTGAATTGAAATTTAACTTTATAAAATCATGAACTTGAGGAAAATTAAATGATGTTTATAAATGTGAAAATGTATGATTTTATGAGTTAAAAATGTTTTAAATAAAAATATAATTGGTTGAGAAATTATATTGAATATTTGGAGTTAATTTACTACATTTTTGAAATGCTATTAATTACAATGTAAATGATATTACAGTATTTGTAAATGCTGTAGTTGATGATAATGAACTAAAAAGCTAAATTGAATTAAAAACTATTATAGCAATTTTGTAAGTGCTATAATTTTTGAATTTAACTAAGTTTATTTGGAATTTAAGTAAACCCTATTACAACATTTTAAAATGTTGTCTTTTGTTAAATTGAACTGTTGTGAATGTAACTTTCCGTAGCGTTTTCTAAATGCTGCGAAAAGTGGAATTTCACTGTTTTGATAAACGTAAGTGAATAAATGAACTTTGGAAGTTGAAAATTTTTGAAATTTAATAATTTAATTATTGAACATAATAACTTCATTTTAATGATTAAAAATGATTTTTTTGAATGTAAACTGTTTTGAAATGTGAATTGAAATGGTATTTTAAAATGAATAATGATTAGAAATGAATGTGGTTTTGAAAAGAGATGATATTTTGATATATTAAATGATTGAAATGTGGTTTTGAAAAGATATGATATTATGATATATTAAAATGATTTGAAAATGGAGTTTTGAAAGATATGACATTTTGATATTAAAATAATTTGAAAGGAAGTGCTGAAAGATAAGATATTTTGAATGAAGTTTTGAAAGATTATGATATTTTGATATATTATAATGATTTGAAAGGAAGTTTTGAAAGGATATGATAATTTAATATATTGAAATGGCTAGAAATGACTTGATATTTATTTTGATAAATATTTTAATCGAAAGATATGGTATGATGATATATTGAAATGGTTTGGAAATAATTTAATCTTTATTTTGATAAAGATTTGGGTTGAAATGATATTTATTTTGAAGTATAAAATATTTTTTTTTAAAGTTATAACTATGGGTTATAATAACGATTGGTTGTTAAAGAGACCGGGATCGGATATTTTCTTATAGCCGGCCAATACCGAAAACCACTTTAACAACTATGTACGCGATGGAGATTCCAGAATGAAGTAGGATGGTGGCCACGTTCTCGAGGTATATTACATGGACCCAACTCCCATGAATTAGCATAAATGACTAAAACAGGAGCTATACCGGGCTACACAAAGGGTCGCACCCTTTCATCGAGCATGCTCTGAAAGTGTGGTGTACGAGTGCACGTGCTAATGTAGTACACACGGATCGTGTAGTATGGAATATAATATAAATGCGGAACTAGATGATAATAGCAAAGTAAATAAAAATAGAAAATCACACCAGAGATTTTTATACTGGTTCGGAGCACCGTCCTACGTCCAGTCCCAGACTTCTATCTGGATTTTCACTATTAACTACCTCGCTTCACCCGGAGGAACAGGTTTGCAACACCCGAGCAAACGAACGGGATTTCACGCCTCTAATACACTGAGGACTTCAACACTTGCCTCTTACAACACTGAGGACTTCAACACTTGCCTCTTACAACACCGAGGACTTCAACAATGATGAATATAATTGTTTGTTGACGGTATGTGTTCTTGCTAACACAGTTTTGTCACTTGTAGTACAAATTTCCTATAATCTTATCCTCAAAATATGTGAATGATGTTTTGTGAAGATTAGGAAAGCATAATACTTGTTAAATCAAAAGATATGAAATAATTTCAATGATTCAATAAGCAATTAAAATAATTGAGAGCTTTTAGAATGCAGGAGTAGTAAGATCAGAAATTAGAGTAAAAAGAATATGTTTTCATATTTTTTTAATCAATGATTTAGATGAGTTTATATAGAGAAGAATGGTTGTAACTCTTTGTGAGCAGTTGCCATTAAGAGATATGATCATTGATGAAAGGTAAGAGATGCAACCTTTGGAGAAAGAAGTGTCTTTTGGAAAAGTTGCTCTCTGTTTAAAAACGGTCGACAGGTCAAAAAATGACCAGTAGACAGGAATTCAAATATACAGTCGTTATGTGCATGTGTGCACGTTTCAGTGTGCAACTTATACTGGAACGGTCGACCGCCTAGATTATGACCGGTCGACCGGTCCCTGTAAAGTTGCACACAGAATGTGCAACTGCAATTCAGTTGTATATATTGATTCCCTTGAGATGCATGATTATTTGAGGATAGATTTTAACAAGTTTATCACTATTATAACATCAAATAATCAACCTATAATTTAGAGTACTATATGTAGCTCTTTTGTGCCTCTTTATAGCCATGATGTCTTCGTTTTATCGATCGCCTTTATTTCTTTGTCAGAAATCAAAAAACTTCATAGAGTCTGTGAGTCAACATTCTCCCCCTTTTTGATTGATGACAATATATATCTGAAAATCTGAATCTCCCCCTGAGAGTTTGTTTGAATACCGTATATATATGTATATTCCTGCAAACAATTGTTAGCCCTTTCTCCCCCTTTGTCATCGACAAAAAGGAGTAACAGATACTGGAATAATATAGGAGTGTAATTACCATAATATGCATAGCAAAATAAAACTTAACACATCCAAAACATACCAGAGTATAATACAGACCATAATGTCAAACGAAAAATAAAAATAACGACACTATTTAGTACAAGTGTCGATTGATGTTTTTAAAGTACTAAACCATAATAGACAATAGAATCTAAGATGAGGCAGATCCTATCTCCTCTTCATCATCATCATCGTCATCATCATCTTCTTCTTCTTCATCATTGTTCCCTCTAGATGATTCTCCATGTCCATGTCCACTCATACCAGTAGACTCCTCAGATGATGTCCAGTTGAAAACAGGAGGAGCAGGACGTTTTCCTGGGTCTTGTGCTTGAACAGAGGTGGATGTGGTACATGATATAGCATCCCATAACATACCAAAGAATGACTTGACCTTATTGAAGCGTTTATCAATTTTTGTGTCCATGCGCTTGAGACGTGATTCAAGCAAGAATTGGTTACGTGCAATAGTTTCAAGTGATTCTTTTGTGGATGATTTTGATTTTAACAGTTTAATTTCATTGGAACGAGGTCGAGAGGATGTAGCTTTTTGTTTTGTTGGACCTCTTTGTTGCCATAGTTCAAACGACATAATCTCAAGGTAAGGAGGAGGAAGCTTCATGCGTTTGATGGTTACGGAATCAATACATTTTGGTTTCGAGGTGGCGGAGTCAGGAGGCTTTACCCCACAAGCTAGCAAAATACGCATGATATATTCATTGTAGAAAAAATGAGGTCACGTAGAGTTATTTACCTTGAGAATTTCGTCAAAAAGCATATGAACCCAATTAATTTGGATATCCCCATAAATAGCATAGAGAGCCTTGAAGTTTTCTTTATATACAACATCGTAATATCCTAGTCTAGGAAACAGAGAATGCATCAAGACGCGATGTAGTAGTCTGGCGGTGGGTCGAAGTCCATTAGACTTTGTGCCATCACTATTGTCCTCTATGAACTGATGGCTGATGCTATTGCGAGTGAAGACTTCACAAAAATTAGATGAAAACTCATCGCCTTGATTTGGTATACCAAGTATAGAGGCAATCCTATCATGAGTGATAAAAATTTGTTTGCCACAGACGACAGACCAAATGACTCCGTTCGGATTATCAGCTTGATACTCGTCGAGGTTCATGTTGGCATAGAATAATTTTATCATCAAATGATTTATTTCCACATTGTTTTCTGAAAAATCTATCAATGGAGAAATGTTGGAGTTATCGGCTAACCTACGAATTCCATAAGACGTGAAATCATCAAACTTGATGAAAGAACCCGGATGAAATTTGTAGTTAGTCATTTGATTCCATCTTGAGATAGCCACTGGGTTTTCAAGCCATTTCTTTGCTGAGATATTGATTGATGAAGTTCCGGAGGATGATCCTCTCTTGGATTTCTTTTATGGAGGAGCCATTTTTAGAGAATTTGGAGAATAGGAATTTTGAAATTTTGGGGAGTGGTTTTAGGGTTTTGGTGAAAAGGTACAGAAAGTAAGAAAATGAGGAAGATAGAGGAATAAAAGGACGCAAGATATATAAAAAAAACTGAAACTTCGTAAACCGGTCGACCTATGGATTATGGTCGGTCGACCGTTTTCAACCAGAGGGTAAACGGTCGACCGGTTGCAATATGGGGGGTCGACCGGTTTGACAATATGCCGAATAATACCCTGTTGTGCAATTTTTTTGAATATATCGTGCTATATTTTCACTCTTATTATAGAATACAAGTATTATTACATGAGTGACGGAAAGAAAAAATAGAATACAATGAGTATATATAAATCTAATGAGAAGTGGAAGGTTCGTCATTAGAATTATCTTTGTTTTCTTCAATACGTTTTGCCCATGGACTCCAGTTTTTCTGAGTACCTTCATTCCTGTCATAATTCCGATCCCAAGAGTTAGGACTCCTAGATGTTGATGGCCTAGACGGCATTGGTTCATGCACGTCATGCTTGTTGGAACTACAAAAGAATGATGCCACCTTTTCTAAAACAGATAAACGTGCCGATGTTTTTTGTTGCTCATGATAAAGTTGGCTTTGCCCATAATGGAGCTGTCTCTGAAGATCTATTTGATGTTTCTGATAGTGGTGAATCTCGTCGATCTGTGCTTTGGTACGAGGAGAACAAAACAGCGTCTTCTTCACTCATTTCGAGGTAGGTGTACTACCAGGAGTACGAGAGCATTGATGATGATATCTTGGTTTTTGTTTTGGTGTTGTAGGAGAATAATACTTCTCTGACTCAGAACTTGTAATGGAAATGTGTGATTCTTGAGCACATTTATCACAAATGTGAGCCATAGAGAATTATGTATAGAGTCTTATTCGTAGAAAAATGAATAAAAAAAAAAATTACAGGCTTATAAAGAGTTTCCTTGTAAATAAGTTTGTGGATGAAAATAAATAAAGAAAATTAACCATTAAAGCAAGCAGAGGCTCATATTCAATATTAAAAATAGCTTAAGCAAAAGCTATAGTTAAAATATAACCAAAAGACAAGACGATCATTAGTAATTACTAGTCAAGATCTTTTTTTTGAGATTAAACCAAGTTGTCTTCGTAATCTAATAAAACTAAATTGGAGCAGAGGCTTAGTAAAAATGTCCGTTAATTGATTGTCAGTTTGGACATATTCAAGACATATATTTCCTTTTTCAATATTAGCTCGAAGGAAATGATGACGGATATCAATGTGTTTGGTTCTAGAATGATTCACTGGATTCTTAGAGAGATTTATAGCACTTGTGTTATCACAGTATATAATAGAATTTGATAAATGAATATCAAAATCTTGAAGTATTTGTTGCATATATAGTACTTGAGTACAAGCGAGAGCCGTCGATATATATTCAGCTTCACATGTTGATAGTGAAACACAATTCTGTTTCTTACTAAACCAAGAGACAAGTGATTTTCCAATAAAACGGCACGTACCACTTGTACTTTTTCTATCCGTTCGCGATCCGCCGAAATCAGCATCACTATATGATACTAATTCAAATGGACATTCTTTTGGATAAAAAAGACCGAAATCTTTGGTATTATTAAGATAACGAATTATGCGTTTCACTGCTCGTAGATGTGATTCCTTTGGATCTGCTTGAAAGCGTGCACATAGACAAACACTCATCAATATATTTGGACGACTAGCTGTAAGATAAAGAAGAGAACCAATCATGCTTCGATATAATTTCTGGTCAACACTCTTACCATTTTCATCTTTTTCAAGATGTGTAGTTGTACTCATAGGAGTTGGTTTACTAGATGTATTTTCTAATCCGAAGCGTTTGATAAGATTTCCACAGTATTTTTCTTGATTGATAAAAATACCGTTTGAAAGTTGCTTGATTTGAAGTCCAAGAAAATAAGATAGTTCTCCCATATGAGACATTTCGAATTCTTTGGTCATAATACTTGCAAATTCCTTGCAGAGTTTATCGTTTGTTGATCCAAAGATGATATCGTCTACATATATCTGGATAACTAGAATATCTTTTTGAGAATGTTTGATAAACAAAGTTTGATCGAATTTGCCTATTTGAAATCCTGAGTTAATAAGATAGCTACGTAGTCGTTCATACCAAGCACGAGGTGCTTGTTTTAAACCATACAGAGCTTTCTTAAGTTTGAACACATGGTCAGGATATTTTTCATATGTGAACAAAGGAGGTTGTTCGACATAGACATTCTCTTGGATAAATCCATTGAGAAAAGCACTTTTGACATCCATCTGATAAAGTTTGAAATTATGGTGACAAGCAAAAGATAATAGGATCTAATAGCTTCTAGTCGAGTAACTGGTGCAAAAGTTTCTTCATAATCGATACCTTCTTCCTGATTATACCCTTGTGCTACTTATCTTGCTTTATTTTTAGTGATATTTCCTTGTTCATCAGCCTTATTTTTATAGACCCATTTAGTACCAATAACTGATTGATCAGTTGGTCTTGGAACAAGTTCCCAAACGTCATTGTGCTCGAACTGATTTAGTTCTTCCTGCATGGCAATGATCCAGTAATCGTCTGTAGCAGCTTCTTTTGGATTCTTAGGTTCGATATTTGAGAGAAAAGCGACATGACCCATTTGATTGAGTTGACTCCTTGTTCTGACATGTGATGTTACTTCACCGATTATATTTTAGGCCGGATGGTCTCTTAATATCCTTGGTGGTGATTGTAACTCACATATTTGAGGAATATTCTCAATAATTATTTCCGAGTCAGAATCAATATTCGAGATAATTGGATTGTCAGTGACTATTGATTCGTCATCATCTGATATAGTGTGAGGATGCTGATAGAATTCATCAAAAGAGACATGAAGTGATTCTTCAATAGTTTTGGTTCGTTTATTAAATATACGATAGGCCTTACTTCGTTCCGAATAACCTACAAATATTCCTTCATCGGCTTTTGGATCGAATTTGTCAAGCTGGTCTTTCGTATTTAAAATAAAACACTTGGAACCAAAAACTTTGAAGTATGAGATTTTAGGCTTTCTTTTGTTAAATAATTCATAAGGAGTATTCTTGGTAAGAGGTCTTATGGACACACGATTTAAAACATAACAGGCAGTTGCGACGGCTTTTGCCCAGAAATGTTTTGGTAAGGTGGTTCCATTCAATAATGTTCTTGCACATTCTTGTAAAGTTCGGTTCTTCCGTTCAACAACTCCGTTCTGTTGTGGAGTTCTGGGAAACGAAAAATTATGATATATACCTTTCTTTGTACAAAAATGTTCAAATTCATTATTTTCAAATTCTCCGCCATGATCACTTCTTATATTTTTAACTTTAATCCCTTTTGATTTTTGAATTCTTTTGATGAATGATTTGAAATGTTCGAAAGTGTCACTTTTATTTTTTAAGAAAATTGTCCATGTGTAACGAGAGAAATCATCAACAATTACAAGCACATATCGACTGTGATTTATTGACTGAACCCTAGTAGGTCCAAATAAATCCATGTGTAGTAACTCCAGTGGTTGTAATGTTGATATGACTTTCTTGGATTTAAAAGATGATTTGGTCAATTTTCCTAATTGACATGCATCACAAATGTTGTTAACTTTAAAACTCATTTTGGGTAGTCCTCTAACTAGATTGTTTTTGGCTAGCTTGTCTATAGTTCTGAAGTTTATATGACAGAAGCGTTTGTGCCATAGCCATGGATCATTATCATTAGCCACAAGACACATATCTGAATTATGATTAATATTCATATTCAGAATATATATATATTTCTGTCTCTATAACCTTCGAAAACTAAATTGTGGTCTTTATCTAAGATACTACACTTATTGTTCGAAAAGGAGATTGTAAAACCTTTGTCACATAACTGACTAATACTAAGTAAATTGTGTTTTAAATTTTTAACTAGCATGACATTTGTAATAAGAGGTAAGTTAGATGTACCGTAATTGCTCACATCGCCTTTGCCGATGATATAGCCTTTTGAATTGTCTCCAAAATTGACGGAGCCACCATCTGAGTATGTAATATTTGTTAATAAGCTCTTGTCTCCCGTCATGTGCTTCGAGCAACCACTGTCCAATATCCACTTTCCTCTTTTCTTAAGTGGGACCTGCAAAAAATAGAATTAAGTCTATGGTACCCACTTTTTATAGGGTCCTAAGAGTTAGGTCTTAGGAGTCCAAACCCATATGGGTCCGGTATCCCCTTTATATATATAATCATTATTAAGATGCACAGTATTCATGAATTGCTGAATGTATTTGTTCCTAATCAAATTGTTATTTGTTTTAGGAACCCATATTTTGATAGTCTTTGTATTTTTCTTTTGAAATTTCACAACTGGCTTTGGTTTGGAACATAATAAACTAAGATTTTTCTTAACTTCAATCTTTTGTACTTTCTTCTTTCTTTTATTACCCTTGATTTCTTGTTTCTTATATCCCAGACCTTGTTTATTTGATGCAGATTGTGAGTTTTCAATGATTTTTGTCAAATTTTCTCGACCTTTGTTAAAGTTAGAAACATTTTGAGTAATGTCATCAAACTTTGTTTGTAAACTAGCTTTTTCTAGGTCTAGAATTTTGACTTTTGCCTTAAGCTCATGATTTTCAGTAGTGAAAGCATTATTTTTCTCTTTTTGAGCTTCTATTTCTTGACTCAAAAGAGATAGTTGAGAGTCAACATTAGATGATGATTCTTGAATTTTTTCAAGTTCCTCTTCTAATATTTTCTTCTCATCTTTTAACATATCTCGTTCAAACTCTGCTCTGCTTAAATCTGCTTTGACTACTTTTAATTGACGTTTTATGTCTTTATATTTGACTATCAATTCAGCATTAATATGAAGTAACTCATCAAATGTAGGAATTTGTACCTCATCTTCTGTTGCCATAAAACAAACATTAGCTTGTTCATTTTCCGAATCACTTTCACTTTCTGATGAAGATGACTCTGAATCATCCCATGTTACTAAGAAGGCTCGTTACTTTGATTTGTCCTTCTTATATTTGAATTTGTCATTTTCTGACTTCTTCTTTTGTTCTGGACAATCCTTTTGCATGTGTCCCTTTTTGTGGCAGTTGAAACATTCTATAGCAGATGAAGACGGTTTATTTGATCCAGGTTTCCTTTTATTGTAACGACCAGCTTTTCGATATTTTAGGAATTTTTTGAATCCTTTCGCAATGAATGCCAAATCTTCGTCTTCAGAATCTGATTCATTTTCATCTTTCTCAACATGAAATGCTACATTTTTCTTTTCTTCTTTCTGTTCTTTTCTAGCCTGCAAATTCGCTTCATAGGACATTAAATTTCCTATCAATTCATCTGGCTTCATGACGGAAAGGTCACTAGCTTCTTCAATTGCTAATACTTTTCCTTCCCATTCACTAGTCAGAGAATGTAGGACTGTTGAAACAACATCAAAATCAGAATATTTTTGTCCTAAGACAATAAGTGCATGGTGGATAGTTTGAAACCGTGAATACATATCATTGATTGTCTCATTTGGTTTCATTTCGAAATTTTGAAATTGACTTTTCAGCATGGCTATTTTGGCTTGTTTAACCTTGTTAGTACCTTCATGAGTGGTTTTTAGCGTTTGCCAAATTTGATATGCAGTAGTGCAGATACTAACACAGTTATATTCATTTTGGTCTAATGCACAGAACAACATATTTATTGCTCTTGCATTTACGGCTGTTGCCGTTTTCTCAGCCGCAGTCCATTCGGAATAATCAGTTGTTGGATTCACTATTTCTCTTTGAGTGGCATTCCAAGCATCATAGCTATTTGATTGCATAAAGAATGACATACGTGTTGCCCAATAACTATAGTTAAGACCATTGAAAAATGGAGGTCTTTGTGTCGATTGACCTTCCATGTACGTGGTGTTCTGAGTGCTAGTACTTGCGTTATTTGCCATATTACAAGAATATATCAAATAACTGTGTTATGGTTATGTGATGACCTTGCTCTGATACCAAATGAAAGTGTGGTGTACGAGTGCACGTGCTAATGTAGTACACACGGATCGTGTAATATGGAATATAATATAAATGCGGAACTAGATGATAATAGCAAAGTAAATAAAAATAGAAAAATCACACCAGAGATTTTTATACTGGTTCGGAGCACCGTCCTACGTCCAGTCCCAGACTTCTATCTGTATTTTCACTATTAACTACCTCGCTTCACCCGGAGGAACAGGTTTACAACACCCGAGCAAACGAACGGGATTTCACGCCTCTAATACACTGAGGACTTCAACACTTGCCTCTTACAACACTGAGGACTTCAACACTTGCCTCTTACAACACCGAGGACTTCAACAATGATGAATATAATTGTTTGTTGACGGTATGTGTTCTTGCTAGCACAGTTTTGTCACTTGTAGTACAAATTCCTATAATCTTATCCTCAAAATATGTGAACGATGTTTTGTGAAGATTAAGGAAAGTATATTACTTGTTGAATCAAAAGATATGAAATAATTTCAATGATTCAATAAGCAATTAAAATAATTGAGAGCTTTTAGAATGCAGGAGTAGTAGGATTAGAAATTAGAGTAAAGAGAATATGTTTTCATATTTTTTGAATCAATGATTTAGATGAGTTTATATAGAGAAGAATGGTTGTAACTCTTTGTGAGTAGTTGCCATTAAGAGATATGATCATTGATGAAAGGTAAGAGATGCAACCTTTAGAGAAAGAAGTGTCTTTTGGAAAAGTTGCTCTCTGTTTAAAAACGGTCGACAGGTCAAAAAATGACCAGTAGACAGGAATTCAAATATATAGTCGTTATGTGCATGTGTGCACGTTTCAGTGTGCAACTTATACTGGAACGGTCGACCGCCTAGATTATGACCGGTCGACCGGTCCCTGTAAAGTTGCACACAGAATGTGCAACTGCAATTCAGTTGAATATATTGATTCCCTTGAGATGCATGATTATTTAAGGATAGATTTTAACAAGTTTATCACTATTATAACATCAGATAATCAACCTATAATTTAGAGTACTATATGTAGCTCTTTTGTGCATCTTTATAGCCATTATGTCTTCGTTTTGTCGATCGCCTTTATTTATTTGTCAGAAATCAAAAAACTTCATAGAGTCTGTGACTCAACATGCTCCATCGGAAACCATTCTATTAGGCGCCACTTTGATTCGGGGGTATTGTTCGAGGTGGGCGGAAGCTGCTGGCTTGCCGTCACCACCGGTCCGGGAGCACAAACGGTGTATCCACCCTGGCATTGCCTCGCGTGCCGTGTCATCTCCTTATAGCGAGCCCACTACGACTTTGGTTTTAAAGATCCGACCGCGTTAAGGTTCACCATCCCCTTAACGCTATTTTCTATATGATGATACTTTACTGATTAGACACTACTGTATATAGCGTATATTACTACATAGTAAATAGTTTAACGGATCCTTAGAGGATGGGCGGTCCCAAGCATCTTCTAAGTTACTTGTACCTTTACTACGGTTCACTTGAGTTGGTTTACATTGTATAAGTATGTATGTCCTGACTCGAGCGTTTGTATTTTTTATTTACGCTCGGGTCAGCCTGAGTATTCACAGATTTGGATTTCCACTTTCTGGAGATTGGAATCGCTGGAGATTATCTACTTGTCAAGTTTTATCTTTTGCAGTCTCTTGGTCCTTTCCAACTATTGTATTAGTAGATTTCTATATATTGAGACTTCTTTTGTACTTTATTTCTTCTGTTGTATCTTATGTAACTCTGATATATTTATATAGTAGCTTCATGAACTACTATCTCTTTTACTTCCGCTGCATTATTATTACTCTGTGTCTGTGATCTGTGATTTTATTTACTGTATATTCTGAGATTTGCCAAATTTTTATTTGCAACGCGGTATTTTGATCAATTCAATTCCGGCATGAGTGTCTACCTATACACTTATAATGGATTCGAATGGTTGAAAATATCGGGTCGTTACAAAAATTTTGGAGAAGTGACATAGAAGCATCTTTTCAACTTTGACAGTTACGGCTTTTTTTTAAAAAAAAAATTCCTGAGTCCAGTTTCAGACATCTAGTAAGGAAGGTCGGACGTTTGACGTAGTATATTTTAAAAAATACAGAAACAAAATTCAGACGTCTGGTGTTCTGCATCCAGACGTCTGACTCTAGCATTTTTCTATGTGTTTGAGGTTTTGTGCATTGTGTGCGTGTGTGTGTTTATATATATACATACACACACACACTTAACTAGATTTTACAAAACTATTCTACGACCATATATATACATACTAATAAGTTAATACTCATGATTTGCCTCATGTCTTCAGAATTATCTACTTGCTTGTAGTGAATTATCCCTACATAAAGATGTTTGAAATATACATGCAGTTGTATAGTTGTTGTCATCGAAACTATAGAATGGAGGTTCTAACACAAATGAATATAAAGTAATGGATGAACGAAATTGATGAACAGTAAATGGTGTGAAAAGAAATTAGTAAGAATGAACTGGAATAATATTTGAAATTATTGTTTGTTTTGTCTTATGGATGTTTGGGAAGTGATTCTTTAAATGGTTTAGGATGTATAATAATCTATTAAGCTTTATCTAAGACTATTGAGTGTATGGTATACTTATTAGTTGTTTATAATTCTATATGATTCAAAGTTTCTAAACCCAAATAAATAATTTTTTTCGATACTATTGATATATGATTGATTACATTGATTTCATGTGATGATTCTATGCTTTTGGTTGCAAGTGATTGTTGTTATGTTATATTGATTTGTTTTGTTATTAATTGAGACAACTTAGATATTTCACTTTTATATAATTATTAACCTCTTTGGATTATATAAGTGAAATACAGGTTATGGAAGCAACTGCTACAACTTTTAGTTTCATAAATAAACGTTGTTTTCCCGACAAATAAGTACGTTCTCGGATTACGGTTTTCTAGCGATATTATATTGTTTTCCCATGGTTTAGGATACATTATTTTGAAATATATGATATATATTGTTATTATTCATATTATTATTTCTCTCAGACCACACATATAAAGGAGACTGTGCCGAAATTTTCCGCGAATTTTGAACTTAGAAAATTTTTGTGAAAGTAAAATGTTTTTCAAACTTTTATTTATTTGAATATAAAAGGATTTAATTATTTTAAATCAATGTGTTTTATATAAATTATTTGTAATGGCCCAAAAATCCGTTCCCCTTTAAGTCGACCATAATTCACATCAGTTCAACGCAAATAGAACGGAAATACGAATCTTAGGGGTAAAGGAGAAAAAGTAGAAGAAGAAACAAAAAACAATATCATAGAATCTCACAATCATGGCGGAACAAAATATAATATATAATAACATATTTTTTATACAAAAGAATCTGTAACAGTTTATATACTTACAGTCATTAGAGCATAACAATTGCATACATAAATCTGGACAGATATAGTAACTTGTCCTCATACAGCGGAAATATAAGTCAAGTATGGATATAAGTCTTTGTCATCCAGCTCATCTCGTAGGCTCCATAGCATTTTAACCTGAATTTGTAATACTCGGTCTTACTCGAGCATTATGACAAATAACACCTGAGTCGGTCTGGAAAACCAGCGTAAGAACACACTCAATTTGAGTTATTAACTTTTCTCCAAAATATTTTGAAAACATAGGTATCTTGTAAGACCACATCACATATAAACACGATGGGTTTTTATCTTACGATAACTAAAACATTTTTATCAAAATCTTCTGATATTACAATAGTGTCTAAACCAAGTAAATAGAAAATAGCTAAAATGCTTGCATATCACGTTTCAACATATTTGGGCACAATCAAAAACATACGGCGCTTATTGGAGAATGGATTCCATCGAATGACTGGGGCATTGGGTTACGGCCGATCACAGTACACCTCTAGAACAATGTACTGAGGACCATCGCCATGATCCCCTACTTGGGTGTTCCCACC
This sequence comes from Allium cepa, assembly GCA_030765085.1. Taxonomy (NCBI): domain Eukaryota; kingdom Viridiplantae; phylum Streptophyta; class Magnoliopsida; order Asparagales; family Amaryllidaceae; genus Allium; species Allium cepa. The sequence goes on along the minus strand of CM060930.1, from coordinate 50,441,836 downwards.
CTTACCACCGAGCGCTCCTTTCATCCACTTCCTTATCCATGATATATAGGTTTCCAAGGACATCTAGAAGGGTGATAACATACCCTAATTGGGTGCGACCCACTTAGCCTTGCTGCATCTTCCCTGTTTTAGTCATCCTCGGTTAATGAGCTTTGAAGCTAAACGTTACCTTTCAAGAACACAATTCTTACTTAGTATGCTCATCGTCCTCTAATGACGATGTTCTGATAGTATTCGTCCATACAAGGTCCCCCAGGTTTAGACAAACTGAATCATCGTCTTCATCATCTTCACGGTATTCATTTATTACATTCAAACCGGATCAAAGTGGCTTTCGGATAATTAAATCCAATCCCGGTCTCTTCAAAACGATTAACGAAATTGGCCCATATTAATAGTATGTTATTTAACTATCAATAAAACATCCATAAGCAGTCACTAGGCCTTATATTAAATTTTCCCAAAATATTTATTTTCAAAAAAAATCTTTAAAAGATATGTCAATTCCATTCAACATTTGAAAACAATTTTCAAATATCCAAATCCATAACAGGATATTTCCAAACATCTCAACACTTAGAAATATTCCCAAATTTTCATTTTCTATACATAGGAAAATATTATAAGTCTTATTTCCCAAAAATCCTTTCAAATATCAATACTTAAGAGAATGTTTCGCAACTTATCCCATAAGTCTTTGGAATTTTCAGTAATTTTGTTTTTCTTTCAAAATTGATTATATCTACTTATAATCTCTTCTATCTGTTTATAACTTCTTTATGGCTTCAGATTCAACCCCGAGTTCATTATCCCTAATATTTCAGAACCTCCTCTAAATTCCAGGAATTTTATTATAATATTTTCCCTTTATAAAATCCTATCCATTAAATAACTTCGCTCACAATCTCGAGAGGCTTTGTAAATAAATTTAATTTTTTGAAGCTAAATATAAAAAATATGTATTTTTAAAGGATTATAGTTTATTTTTAAAATATGTTTAAGTAAATTTAAAATATCAAGCATTTCAAATAACATCGATAACTCTTTTTCAATCATTTTTAAATAACTAATTAATTTACAAAGCTGATTAATAAATTTAGAATTTTATTTCAATACGTATTAAATATTAGAATAACTAACCTTTTGGAACATTCTAAATCCAAATAGTAGTTTAAGTTATATAGTATAGCAATTAAAATCCCATCTAGAACAATTTTTATTTTCTCGACAAAAATCTATTTTAAAAATCCAATATTGCCAATTTCAATTTATAAATCCCTCTCGATTCGTCACACATCGATTATTTCTCAAGTTTATCACCAATCTCATATTCAAAAATAGATTCCATTATTTCTTTCCCAAATGTTTTCCATAACTCGATATAAATTCCCATCGTAAATCTATATTTCCAATTTATCAACTGGCCATCATTTTCCTTATTTATAAACATCGTTTATAAATTTATAACTCCTTTGAGTTTCACTTATTTATAAAACTCTCATTTGTAAAACTTTATTTATCAACCTATTTCTTAATATATTCCCCTTATTTTTCAAATCCATTTTAAGTATCATTTTCAACTCCGTTCTATATTTTTTTAGAATATCAATTTAAAGTTCGTTATTCAAAATCCTCTATGTAAATTATTTTTAAAATCTCTATTATAATATTTTCCTTGAATAGCTGAGTACAACACAAAAATAAAATTATATTTCTTCCAAGTCAACTTATTTTGAAATAGTCTAAATTTTGATATAAAATTTTATATTCAAACTCTCCTTTAATTCCCTTAATTTTCAAAAATTATATTTATAGTATTTTCAAATACCAAAATCAAGGTCGGTGCTACCATAACATCCAATAATTCAAAATCGCTACAATAATCTATAATAGATTATTCTACACAATCCATATATCTCAATATAAAAAATTAAATTCAACTTTTTGGAATAAATGATAATTCAATAATTGTTTGCCTACAAATTTCCTATTAAGTTAGAAAATTTCCTACAAATTTTGAAATAAAAATTACCATAAGCGCATGGCGTACTATTATAGTACATAGTGAGTATGGGTCGATCTGTAGGGAATTGTAGATTTTAAATTTCTATTCAATCAAATTAAACCAAGAATTTGAAGAGTGTGAAGTTAAAAATGTAGAAAAATGTCAAAAATAAAGAGAGAGAAATATGAGAGTAAATGATAATGTAGAGATAATTCCACTCTCTCTATCATAGCCTATTTGTTATGAGATTATTAAAATGTTGAAGTTACATGATTAGAGGCTCATTATCCCTAAATTAAAGGGATTAGCCTCTCATTTGTGTTATCATATCAACACAAGTAGCATGCAACATTAAACTAAAAGAAGACGAAAAAGAGATCAAAATGAAAAGAAAAGCCATGTAAAAATATGTAAACGCTAATCTACTTGAATGAAAAATAAACTAACTACTAACAAGAAAGAAATAGAGCATGTAAATAAGAGAGAATATTAATTAACATTGCATAAAAGAAAGGAAAATTACATGAAAAGAAATATGGCTAAGTAGACATGAAAAGAGAAAGAGAGCTTGTCTTTTTATTTTGAGCCTAAAACTCACCAAGAGGAAGAGTAGGATTACATGAAGATATGGGGTATTTATACAAGTTAGAAACCCTAATTCATTTTTTGGAGAATTCCCAAAATACCCTTAAGGTAGTGTGGCTACCAAGTAATCATTAGCATGTCTTAATCCCCCACTTAAATATACAGGAAGCTTTAATGGCCTTTTAGCATGTGCATTAGCTCCTAATTTAAAATCAAGGTAAGTGGGTAGGTGTGGTCCTCCATGTTCATGAGTTTGAATTATTTTCATCTTAATTTGCTTTGTTTCCTTTTTGTGCATGCATATCTTCATGGAACCACATGTAATTTCCATCCCAATTTCTTATAAAATAATATAGAAATTCCCAATTAAATTTTCTCAAATTAATATATGCACAAAGGTGACCATTTAGCCCCTATATGAAGATGAATATGTGATGTTTTGAAAATAATTTGAATTTTGGTTTAAAAAAGTTAAAATACCTGATATGATCATTTATTTAGTTTAAATAGATTAAATATGGTGGTAAAAATATGCACATATACGTGCACATCACCGATGCTACCATAACATCCAATAACTCAAAATTAATACAATAATCTATAATAGATTGTTCTGCACAATCCATGTATCTCAATATATGAAATTAAATTCAACTTTTTGAGGAATCCTGTTGGATCCCTCCAACCTGTTTTTCTGCATCCACAGATGTTAATACAACATAAAAATACCAATCCCACTTCGAGGGCGATATCGGGGTATATTGGGTCATCCGCTATTATGCAGGGCGCATAGGGTCTCATCCGCTATAATAGGCGGGAATATCACTCCAAATACTACTATATATGTATAATATATCATTTAACAGATAATCAATTTAGGCAAACATTCAACATGGATTTTAACTATTTAAAAGCCAGCAATCCAACATAGTAAGATTTAATCACCTTGATTTTTATTTGCAAATCATTCCAATCTCGACCCTTTTTTTTCATGATTTGTAGACCTCGTATAAATAAATCATGAATTGATTAACATTTGAAATAATTCAAACTATCGTTACCATACATAATCTAAATTTAAACTATTAAATTAACAAACCAATCACCCGACCGGCAACACGACCAAAAATGCGACCTTCCCAGTAGTGGAACTGCGGCTGCCACCACTGACAACTGTTGTAACTGCCACTCTATCCACGACCAGTCTTCTGCTCGACCTTCCCAGTAGTGGAACTGCGGCTGCCACCACTGACAACTGTTGTAACTGCCACTCTATCCACGACCAGTCTTCTGCTTTCTGCTTGCCACAGTCGCCTCCGGCAAGGCCGACTCTCGTGCCACCAAGGGCTCCTCCCCCTTGCCGAATGTTGCCCTAGACTCGATTAACACTAGCAACCCGAGTCCATCCTCTATGCCATCGCCTCCTCCAACCAAAACGCTCACACGACCAAATCCCATAACTCTCTCTACACAGTTCCGCTACCCCACCTTGTCGTCATCACATCTCCATTCATCGCCGCCGACTCCTCGAATGCGCACATGAACGACAGTCGACCTCCAATATTCCTAACCCTAACAGTCGTGATTTTTCTCGATCGTGCCTCGCGCTCAAAGCCACCGCCTTCTTCTTTATGCTCGCGATTTCAGGCTACTGCTTTGATTTGATTTGTATATACTATTTTTCATATTCAATTTTGTTTCCGAAAGTGGAGAAAGAAAATCGCGATTGTGAATATATATATATCTATATACACACACACACACATACATACATACATACATTCATACATATATATATATTCATGAGGATGAACTTATTTGATTTGGAAAAGAGAAGGGGATGATCGCCATTTCGTTCTGTATATTTTCTTTTCTTTGAACAAATGGAGGCAGTGTGGTTTTTAAAAAAGAAGTGATGAGATGTTTTGCGTGTGGAAGAGGGAGAAGCACAATATGCCTTTTTGATTGAAAGGATACGACTAGCTGTCTTAACAAAAATTTAAAACATTATTATTTAATTTAAAATGTCTTGTTTAAACCAACTTAAAATTCCTGACTCATATCGAGGCATGCCGCCTGGCTAATGTTATGTCCTTATTTCGAACGAAATGAAAAAGGTCTCGAGTCCTAATTCGATTGTATGGAGAAGATAGCATTTTGGACCCAATTATTATATTGAATCTTCGATATTAATTTCAATGCGTTTGTATCACGTATGATCAAACGATAACTCCAAACAATGCAAAATTTGAATTCCAATAACAATTCAATATTATGGATCCAATGGGATAGGTTTCGTCCGATTCTAAGACTACGCCCTGAATCTCTATTTCCACTCGTCGATTAAATCGACGATTTCGAAAATTAATGAAATCACTTGAAATTCTAGTTTTAACAACTTATTAAGCCAATTCTAATTCTAGTAGAATTTATATCAACATTAGAAGTCGTTTTCTTTTCATATTCAACTCTAATTCAATGGTTTAAACGATTTTCAATTATTATTCCAACAATAAAATTTATCAAATAAATCGCTATATTTTGAAATTAAACGCTATTTCTAGAATTCAACAAATAGCCCCGTACTCAAAACGGATTTATATTTCAAACTCAACATTTAAAATTTCAAACTTAAACATCGATAAAATCCGGGTCATTACATTCCTTCCCCCATAAAATAATTTCTTCTCCGAAATTATTAAGGCAGGAAAAATGCTCCAAACCCATTAACTTATCAAAACCCACTTAGTTAAAACTCGATTTTCACCTTTCTAATCTTTCTATTCCAACCAAAACAATTATTTTTCAATTTTATTTCCAAAACCCTTTATTTGAAATACAATTTGAAATCAATTTGTCGCTAACAAAAATTTTCCAAAAATTTTCAAAATTTTCCTAACACCCTAAATTTTCAAAATTTCTTGACAGAGTCTCCTTTGCACGGAGGACCTTTTGCAATACGACAAGAGAGATAAATATATATACATCGACCCACATGGTTGAGAAACAAAATATATATATATATATATATATATCAATTTTTATAATTTTGCGGTATTTAATCCGAAAACGTACCTTATTTAGCATTTTTAAGTGAGCGGCTTATTTTATTTTGCAATTCGCACAATCAAAGCCAAGCAAAACAGCTCCAGGTACCTGTACTACTCAGTTTAAACATGTAAGTACCAAAACATCAAATTCCATAACATTTCACTTATCTAAACAATGAGAACACATGAATTTTCATAACCAATTATGCTAAACATGTATTGTAAGCAATTGTAAGGTTGTAACATTAATTTTATTACTTCTAATCAATCCATATATCATTTCATTAAATTTAAATGGTTTAGAACTCTATTTTCTTGCATTCACTTTTATTTATACCAAACAAACCTATATCCATTACATATTGATTTTAAAAATCAATTTTATTCACTTTTATTTATTTATAGAATTTTATCTACTTCTGTTTACGCCAAATACCGAATTTTCTATGCAAATTCGACGATAATCATTCAATAAAATAACCGTTTCAGTTTACATCTATTTTAAATTGATTCCAAACCAATTTATGTACGATTTTATTCCATTTCTAATTTATTCTCAATCAATTCATTTCTGTTTCATTAATGACCACATTTATTATATTCAAATCCATTTTATTTAACTTGAAACCATTTGTGCAATTTAATTATGAATTATTTCATAGTTTTATTTGAGCGAAGCTCCCATCCAATATTAACTTAATTTAGTTTGTTAAATTTCATATATTCCAACCTTATAGCTTAAATTTTATTTTCTTCCCAGTTATTTCCCTTTCAGTTACTAATTAATTAGTTAGTTCATTCATTTTTTATTCACTTAAATTTTAATTCCATGCTCAAATTTATTTTTGAATTTATTAAATGATATCAAGGCCATATTCAATTTATTTATACTTAAGTCGTCACTATTTAAAACCATTTCTATTTCACTCGACAATACTTCCAGTTATAATTAATTTAATTACCCTTTAAGTGGAGTTTTATTTACAACCCAAGTTCTATTTCTAGTATCCATTTTTTTATCCACAATCCAATTTTAACATAACAAAGTTAATGTCCATTCAATATTAAATTATCTAATTAGTTATCTAATTAGTTCACTTTGAATTCATAACTCGATATCTGATTTTCAAAAATCACTTCTTCTAGTTTCCTTGAGTTCAAATTCCTTTTATAATTCAAGTTTGGATTTAATTTCCTTTGCTAAAATATCAACCATTTTATTTTGTGTTTCCTATTTCACTCTTCAGTTTTATATGTTACACAACTTATCCTTCCATATTTCCATCAATTCTATACTCGAATATATTTACATTTAATTTTTAACTCAAGATTTTACATTTATTTATAGCCCAAGTAATTTTTTTTTATTTCATAAATTTCGATTTTTATAAACTATTTCAATTTATTTATTCATAATACCAATTTTCACTTAAATTTTATCTCATTCAAGATTTATGCCATATGGTTTTATAATATTTCACAATTCAAAATTCATATTTACTTCAATTCGATATTATTTCTAATCCAATTCAAATTTTATAACTTATAGTTATATAGTCACTTTATAATTCATATTCATGTTTAATTCAATTCCATATAATTCAAATCCATTTCACCTTCTTGATTTAAATTCCAATTTCTTTTTAACCAACATTTCAAAACAAAATTCAAGTTATTCACCCTTAAAATAAATTTCACTCCAAATAAATTTTATTTTTAATCCTTTCAATTGTGTGCTCCAATTACTTCGCCAGAGTATTCCCATTTCATTTATACACTATATTAATTCAATTCAAATCCAGTCAATTAAATTTCTAAAATTTAATTTATCCAATCTTAACTTAAGTTGAATACCATCTCAACTTGCTCACTTTAAATTTTATCCTGACTTCGATTTTTCACAATTCCCTCCTCAAAAATATCATCTTCCGCGGGATTTCACAATTTGTAATCACCCAGTATTTATTTCAAATCACTTTGAAATCAAATATTTATATACGCACATACATATATACTCCTTTTTGGTTTAACAAATCACTTCCTTCAAATTTCAAAATCAACTTGATTTTACCCAAAACAATTCCTTCGGAATTTTCAAAACAATCACTTGTTTCCACCGAAAAATCTCCATATCAATTTGCTATGGTAGCAATTCATCACTTAGAAACTCGAAAATGAATACCGATGATGTTGTGATCATCATCGAAATTATTTTCCAGCAACGGTAGTGAGTTCAGTGCTATATCCCTTCTAAAATCCATTTAAAACAATTTTCTTCCAAAAATATCTCTAAAATAATATTACTATTATTTATCTTCAACACTTTGGGAAAATACTTTTAAAAATCTTCGGGATTAAAATTTTCTAAATTTTGGTTTGACTCAACTTTTAGTTTTAATTTATTTGTATACTTCATACTTACACAATCTAATTTGGATTTTATAACTCTTCCAAATTTTGAAATCTTATTTTGGTTCTATAATAACAACCAAATACATCAACCTACTATAATAATTTCTAGAAAATTATTCCTTTAATAGCAAAATATAATTTGGGTAAAATTATTTCATTTACCCGCTTCAAAATCATACTATGTCGAACTACTTTATTCAAGTGTTTGGAAACTCTTATTGATTTGGTGGCATCCCACTACTCGAATAGAATTTATATGCCACTCAACAGATAAATTAACACAATATAAAAGCATTTATATTCACTAACAAATACACGCTCACATCTATTATTACACTCAAACTAATTCTAGAGTACTGCTGACTCTATCTCTAATGAGTAATTCCCACCAGAGCCAAGGTTCTCGCTTAACCTTCAGCTCTGATACCAAATCTAATGGCCCGTAAATCCGTAACCCTTTGAGTCCACCATAATTCAGATCAGTTCAACTCAAATTGAATGGAAATAAGAATCTTTAGCGGTAAAGGAGAAAAAGTAGAAGAAGAAACAGAATACAACATCACATAATCTCACAATCGCAGCGGAACAAACTATAGCATATATATATATAATAACATATTTTTTGTACAAAAGAATCTGTAACAATTTATATACTTACAATTATCAGAGTACAACAATGCATATATAAATCTGGATAGTTATAGTAACTTGTCCTCATGCAGCGGAAATATAAGTCAAGTACGGAGATACGTCTCTGTCATCCAGCTCATCTCCTAGGCTCCATAGCATTTTAACCTGAATCTATAATACTAGGTCTGACCCGAGCATTATAATAAATAACACCCGAGTCATGGAAAACCAACATGAGAAACACACTCAATTTGAGTTATTAACTTTTCTCCAAAATCCCTTAAAAACAAAGGTATCTCTTAAGATTACATCACACATAAACATGATGGATTTTTACCATACGATAACCAAAACATTTTTATCAAAATCGTCTGATGTTATAATAGTGTCTAAACCAACTAAATAGAAAATAGCCGAAATGCTTGCTTCTCACGTTTCAGCATATCTAGGCACAATCAAAACCATACGGTGCTTATTGGAGAATGGATTCCATCGAATGACTGGACCACTTGGGTACCGCCCATCACAGTACACCTCTAGAACAATGTATCAAGGACCATCGCCAAGATCCCCTACTACGCAAGACCAGCCTACCTCTAGCCTAGATAGACAGAACATGTATCGCCCCGAGTGTTCCCACCCTACTACCGAGGGAACCTTTCATGCATAACCATATCTATAATATATAGGTTTCCAAGGACATCTAGAAAGGTGATAACATACCCTAACTGGGTGCGACCCACTTAGCCTTACTGCATCTCTCATGTTTTAGTCATCTCCGGTTGATGAGGCTTGAGGCCAAGCATTGCCTTTCAAGAACACAATTCTTACTTAGAATGTTCACCGTCCTCCAATGACGATGTTCTGATATCATTCGTCCATGCAAGTTGTCCTGGGTCGAGACACACCGAATCACCATCTTCATCATCTTCATGGTATTCATTCATTACGCTCAAACCGGTTCGACGTGGTTTACAAAAAATTAAATATGGTCCCGGTCTCTTCGAAACGATTAACAAAATTGGCCCATATTGATAGTCGGTTATTTAACTATTAATAAAACATCCATAAGAAGTCACCAGGCCTTATTTTAAATTTTCCCAAAGTGCTTATGTGACGCCCCACCTCTATACCCACGCTAGCCAAGGACACTACGGTGTAATGCTGTCAACTAGCACGGAGAATAAGACTGTTGAGGAGCGATCATCAGTATGATTGCTTTGTGCGAGTACCGATATGCCAGATAAAATATAACTTTCATTCTTTTCAAGAGGAAATCCGACATACCCACACAAACTCAAAGCTACTACATAGTAGCTATGATGTCTTTGGAAACAAATATAGAATAAACATAACCCAAATCAGTCACATATAATTCATATCACAAAGGCGGAAATAGACATGAATATATATAACACATAAAAGTGTTCATCAGAGTAGTGGTCTAAAAGATCCACAATGACACAAAAGAATAGCAACATTTGCTGTACAAAATAATAAGTACACAACTATGAGTCTATATCTCAAATGTATACAACCAAAAACTACTAATCTAAGTAGTTAGCCAAAAGTTAGGACAATGATCCCTGGTGCGAAGTTAAGCAGAAGCACCTGTAACATCTCGGTCTGACCCACGTATTATTTAATAAGAAAATAATAAACGGATCAGTCTAGCTATAAATATCAGATGAAATGATATAGAATAAGAGATATGACTAAACGTATAATAATCACAATGCCAAGCTGTGATAAATAAGTAATTGAAAATCAACAAGAGATTAATCAATATCCCAAAAATCTTCTCAAGGATCAAAAAGAATGGCATACTCCTTATTTCATTCACCAAGCCACAAATATTGACAACATATAAATGCCAATCATAAAATTGGTGAAACTCAAATTCTAGAAATCATCAATAGAAATCCAGAAATCACAAAAAGGGGGAGGCCTATCACAAAACGGGAGCACGAGAACTCACCAACACGTGTATCACAAACGGGACGCTATCCCATGGTCGCTAACCATAGAGCCGGTGCAACGACGTAGTACAACGGTACGCCCGAGGAACCAGAAACTCGAATAGATCGAAACATCGACGTAGTACAACGGTACGTCCAATGAACCAAACTCCATAAAAGAATATGGGTCGCTGGCCCACAAGAATTGAGTCGAAAATCCAAAATAAATAGGTCGTTAGCCTATAATAAAAATGATACGAAACTCAATAAAACGAGGTACTGTCCCCTACGTAGACAAAGAAACATAGCTTATTTCTAGTCATAATCAAAAAAATGATCATCATCGATCATCAAGAAGTGTCAATTACACTAAGCTAGTAAATATATGAGCTTAGCTTCATGTCCCATAACCACTAGCTTAACTTAAATATTTACGAACAAATTGTAGATCTCCACTAGAAAATTGTCACAAGAGATTCAATCGAACAAGTCCAAGAATTAACCAATGAAGTAAACGCAAGCGTTTCACACCACTCGTTTTACTAAGCCGTTTAATTAGATTTCTCATACGAGTGAGGAAAAGGTTTGTATATACTAATAGATTGGAAAACGGTTTTAATAAATGTGCTTTGTATCGAAATAGTGTTGAAATCATTTTGATGAAAGAGTTTTGATATTTACTACTAGTATAGAAACCTTTATATTTTTAAAGTGACAAATCACAAAAATGATTGTAAAACAATCAATCACCGAAATTCACATTCGAAGACGTGAATAAAGTCCAAAGAAATCGATATCAAATCCATCAAAATGGGTATTTCGAAAATTCCCAAAGAAAATGTCATCAAAATCGATAATAGATGATAACAACAAAAGGGAAACAACATGAATCGATTAAATTTGGAAACCATGCAAAGTATGCGAAATAGGCAAAATAGCAACAGGTCGGTCGGCCGGCTACAAAGCTCGGTCGACCGGACCTGTTCTGGAAAATTTCTCGGGAAGCAGGTCGGTCGACTGAGCTCTGTAGCAGGTCGACCGAACCAGAGACAGAGAAGTGCTATGCACTTTGGTACCAGGTCGGTCGGTTGGCCCAGGGGTCCGGTCGGCCGAACCTGATGTTCTGAAATTTTGAAACCCGTTCCAAATAAGGTGCAAACTCCTTCAATTTGCAAACGGACAAGCACGGACGCTAGGGTTTTACGTCTATCGGCTACCCAGTCCTATAAGCTCATCGATTCATCACCAAAAATATGATCAAAACATCAAAGTTAGGGTTTTTAAAGAATTGAACTCAAAACACTAAAAATTGGAATATTCACCAAATCAATCCAAACCAAAAGCAATTACCCCAAGAGTAAGTGTTAGGAATTCATAACTAATAATCGAAGATAATTATAAGCATAGATGTGAGATAAAAATCTCAACTTTTCACAAAACAAAGAAGAAGAAGCTATAGAGCAATGGCAAGAACAATCACTCTTCAATTCCAACTCAACAAGTTTGAATCTAAGCTTAAAGGAGAAACATTTCCTAAAGTTAGGTTTAGGAGTTTCTGAAATTGAATGGAGAAAGAGTTGGAGAAGATGAAAAGAAGGCTTACCAAAGTTTCTTCTATTAGTTTGGAGCAAGAGCTTGATTTGCAAAAGAAAACTAGGGTTTGGAGTTTTAATTTCCCATTACACTCAGCATTAATCTCTTTAGGACTGAAAAGTAGAGGAAGAGGGAGTGAATGAAGAGGAGTGGTTCAGTTTGGGGTATTAAGTTGGCTAGTGGGCTGAACCCAACCCAAAGCCCTAAGTGAAAAAGTAGCAAAATTCCACTAACTCCAAACATATCAAAGTTTATACTTAAAAAGATCGCAAACGGCATTTTGAACTCGATGGAGGTAGTCCCGAGTCCTAATTCGACCATATGCAAAAAGTTGCTTTTTGGACTAAATTCCAAGTATCGATAAAATATTTAAATAAAATCGATAAATATGCGGGTTGTTACAGACTCCCCTCCTTAAAGAAATTGTGTCCTCGCAATATTTAAGAAGAAGATATATAGTAACAATCATGAGAACATATTCATCACAAAAGAAATTTGAAATAAAAGGTTCACCTTAAAGAGCACGGGAAAGTAAGTCCGGATGTGTTCGCTCGATGAACTCTCTAGATTCCCAAGAGCAATCCTTAGGATTTGAGGACCATTGAACTTTCACAAGCGGAACATCTTTATTTCGAAGTCGTTTGACTTTTGAAGCAATAATACGAATAGGATGTTGCTCAAAAGTTAGATTAGGCGAAACTTCAATTTCTTTCACAACACCGGGCTCAAGAATAGAATCAGAATCTCGAAGGCATTTTCGCAATTGATAAACGTGAAACACGTCATGAATGGCAGAAAATTGAGCCGATAATAAAAGGCGATAAGCCACAGAACTAATACGTTCGGTGATAGGAAATGGCCTAATATATCGAGGCGCTAATTTTCCCGATCGACTGAAACGTACAACACCCTTCATAGGTGAAATACGAATAAACACAAGATCTCCCACATAAAATTCTAATTTCCTTCTCCGGTTGTCGGCATAGGATTTTTGTCTACTTTGGGCTTCTTTCATCCTATGACAAATAAGATCAATCTTATCTATGGAATCACGAATAACATCTGAGCCTAAAACCAGCTTCTCACCGACCTCAAGCCAACAAGAAGGAGATCGGCATGGCCTTCCGTAGAGTGCCTCAAAAGGAGCCGTACCAATACTAGATTGGAAGCTATTATTATAGGAAAACTCAACTAGGGCAATATGATCTTCCCAACTTCCACCAAAATCAAGAACACGTGAACGAAGAACATCTTCAAGAGTTTGATTCACATGCTCGGTTTGTCCGTCGGACTGCGGATGATAAGCGGTGCTAAGATTAAGCTTCGTTCCCAAAGCTTTTTGAAGACTCTTCCAAAATCCACTAGTAAACAATGGATCACGATCACTAACAATAGAAGTAGGAATTCCATGCAATTTAAAAATTTCTTTGATAACAAGTTTGGCCAAGAGAGGAACGGTTCGATTGGACCGAACGGGAATAAAATGGGCAGATTTAGTAAGTCTATCAACTATCACCCATAGGCTATCATGACCCGGAGGAGAACGGGGAAGTCCGTCTATAAAATCCATGGAAATTTGATCCCACTTCCAAATTGGAATTTCTAAAGTTGCAATAACCCACCGGGCCTTCGATGTTCGACCTTGACAAGTTGGCAAGTCATGCAACACTTAACAAAGTTAGCAATATCAGATTTCATTCCCTCGCAATAATAAAGTTGCTTCATATCCGCGTATATTTTACTACTACCGGGATGAATGGTAAATTTGGAACGATGAGATTCTTCTAAAATGTCTTTACGAAGATCACTAATATTTGGCATAATAAGTCTACCAAATTTTCGAATGCCACCATGAGAATCGATATCAAAGTCTTTCAAACCTTCAATATCAATTTAAACCTTAATATCTTGGCCAAGAAGAGCCAATTCGGGATCTAGCCTTTGAGCTTCAAGAATGCGGTCTAAAAGAGAAGGATGAGCCTCAAGACTATATAAAACAAGAGATGAACATAGATCGGAAATACGATCTCAAATCTCACAAGTGGATAAAACCTCGAGATCATTCCATTCGGATACCATCATGGAAACAATCGCTTGTTGCTTGCGACTAAGTGCATCGGCAACTCGATTTCCCTTTCCGGGAGTATAAAGAATATCAAGATCATAAGATGCAAGGAATTCGAGCCAACATTGTTGACGCAAATTAAGTTCCTTTTGAGAAAATAGATACTTCAAGGATTTATGATCGGTGTAAAGAATAAATTTTTCTCCCAAAAGATAATGACGCCAAATACGAAGGGCAAAAACAATAGCCGCGAGCTCTAAATCATGAGTGGCATATCTAGTCTCAGCAGGCTTCAATTTCCTAGAAACATAAGCAATAACGCGTTCTCTTTGCATAAGAACGGCACCCAAACCAACGCGACTAGCATCGGTATAAACAACGAAATCTTGATTCCACTCAGGAATAACAAAAATAGGAGCATCAGAAAGGAGTTCTTTTAGTTTCTGAAAAGAAGTTTCACATTTGTCCGACCAAATGTATTTAACACCTTTCTTCGTTAAGCTAGTAAGAGGCACGAAAATTTTAGAAAAGTCCTTTATGAAACGACGGTAATAACCTGCCAATCCAAGGAAGCTACGGATCTCCGTCACACTCTCCGGTCTCTTCCAATCTTGAATCGCTTCAATCTTTGAAGGATCCACGGAAATTCCGGATTCGAAAATAATATAACCGAGAAACTTCACACTAGATTGCCAAAAATGGCATTTAGAAAATTTTGCTTTTAATTGATTACTCCTAAGAGTTTCCAATACAATCCAAAGATGCATTTCATGCTCCTCCTCGGTTTTTGAATACACAAGAATATCATCAATAAAGATGAGAACAAATCGATCGAGAAAATCTTTGAAAACTATATTCATAAGGTCAACGAAATAAGCCGGAGCATTCGTTAAACCAAATGGCATAACAAGCCATTCATAAGATCCATATAGAGTACGGAACGATGTCAAAAGAATGTTATCCTCTGCAACACGAAGCTGATGAAAACCGGTAGCCAAGTCCAATTGTGAAAAGACTCTAGTGCCGCTAAGTTGGTCAAATAAATCATCAATCCGAGGTAAAGGATATTTATTCTTGATAGTAAGATCATTAAGCTTGCGGTAGTCAACGCAAAGCCTAAGTGTACCATCGGATTTCTTCACAAAAATAGCCGAAGCTCCCCAAGGCGAGGAACTAGAGCGAATAAATTGCTTCGTCTCCAATTCGGATAACTGATTGCACATCTCCTTATTTACTTTATTTGACATACGATAAGGAGGACGAATAATAGGTTGAGCTCCAGGGATGAGATTAATTCTGAACTCAATTGCTAGCTTAGGTGGTAATCCTAAAACGGGCTCAAATATGTCAGAAAATTCACGGACAATGTGAATATGAGAAATAATATCTTCCTCATCATCATTATCATTATCATGAGGATTTAAAGAATATAAGGATGCAACCAAGCTGGAATCCGAATCTTTAAGATCAATAGAAATCTGCTTAACAAATTGAGGATGTCGAAGATGAATAGTCCGCTCAGGGCATAGGATATGATCTTCATAACGGTTAAGCCAATCCATTCCCAAAATCATTCCAAAGCCTAAGTAACGCATAACATGCAAGTCGGCAGGGAAAGAAAGATCACACAAAATAATCCTGACATCTTTACATAATAAACTGATTGTTGCCGATCCACCAACCGGATTCGCAATTCTCAAGGAAGTCATTAAACACAAAACATCCAAAGAAAGAGTATCAACAAGTTCTTTTGAAATAAAAGAATGGGACGCATCCGTATCAAAAAGAACTCGAATAGGATGATCACGAAATATGATGATGCCATCAAGGATAGAATGAGACATACCTTGACCATGAAATGTGTTGCCAGAGGCTTGAGCAACATTAAGCTTTCCCTCCTTCTTGCCTTGAAGTTTGGAGCATGAAGATAAAAGATGACCCAAACTTTTGCAATAGCGACAAAAAATGAGGTTTCGGACATCTATTGGCATAATGGTCCATAGAACCACAGTTGTAGCATTGCCCACCACTTGGGGTAGAAGTCTTAGTTGCCGGAAAGACTTGCTTCCCTTTCTTATTGGGATAAGGACCTTTGAATTTGTTAGGCCTTTTCTTGTTGTTGTTGAAGTTCGGTTTGGCACCCACCACTTCAACATCATTTTCCCTATCCGCCTCTTCAAGACGAAGAGCGATGTCAATGAGTTGATCAAAAGAAACTTCTAATTTTAGAAGTAATGGCTTCTTGAGACTCTTGTTCAAGACATAGACAAATCTCTGGTTTTTCTTCAATGGCGTGTTAATGTATTCAACCCCTTATTTGGAAAGAGATTCGAATGATGCGACATAGTCTGTCACAGAAGATTTACCTTGAACAAGGTCAATAAAGCGGCGAGCCAAAGTCACCTTCTCAGCTTCTGGTACGAATTTTAACACGAAGCGCTCTCGGAATTTCTCCCAAGTAAGATCCGCTTCAATAATTTCAGAAATCAGAAGCTCGTACCAGTCTAATGCTCTTTCTTGGAGCATACTAGAAGCCACCTGAACACGGTGAAGATCAATGAGGTTAATGCGAGAAAAGATTCGACCGCATGATCTCAGCCAAGCCTGGACTTCAATAATAGTTTCATAACCCTTGAATGGTATCCTACCCAAGTTGGAATAATCGTTGCACAAGCGTGCAAATCCAGACTTAGGATGAGTTGGTTCCGGATTAAAACCGGCTGCTTGAGCATTCTTTACTAGATCAAGAAGCTGCTGGGAAGACATAAAAACTCCATCTTGGGGAGTAGCACTAGATTGACTGGCGCTGGGATGGCCAGGTCTAACCATTTCTCTTCCTTTAGAAAGAAAGAAAGAAAAAGAAAAAGGTTATTCACCAAATGAATATCAAGCAATCTTGATAGCTAAAACAAGGAATCATAAAGGAAATAGGATGAATCGGTACGAAGACTCGAATTAAATCTTAAAGCACGACTCCTAAGAAAGACTTAGGACGATGATCCTTGCTAGATTATTCTACATTGTTCCGAAGTTTGGCTCTGATACCAAGCTGTGACGCCCCACCACTATACCCACGCTAGCCAAGGACACTACGGTGTAATGCCGTCAAATAGCACGGAGAATAAGGCTGTTGAGGAGCGACCATCTGTATAATTGCTTTGTGCAAGTACCGATATGCCAGATAAAATGTAACTTGCATTCTTTTCAAGAGGAAATCCGACATACCGACACAAACTCAAAGCTACTACACAGTGGCTATGATGTCTTTAGAAACAAATATTGAAATAAACAAAGCCCAAATCATTCACAGATAATTCATATCACAAAGGCAGAAATAGACATGAATATATATATAACACATAAAAGTGTTCATCAGAGTAATGGTCTAAAAGATCCACAATGGCACAAAAAAATAGCAACATGTGCTATACAAAATAATAAGTACACAACTATGAATCTATATCTCAAATGTATACAACCAAAACCTACTAATCTAAGTAGTTAGCCAAAAGTTAGGACAATGATCCCTGGTGAGAAGTTAACCAGAAGCACCTGTAACATCTCGGTCTGACCTGAGTATTATTTAATAAGAAAATAATAAACGGATCAGTCTAGCTATAAATATCAAATGAAATGATATAGAATAAGAGATATGACTAAACGTATAATAATCACAATGCCAAGCCGTGATAAATAAGTAATTGAAAATCAACAAGAGATTAATCAATATCCCAAAAATCTTCTCAAGGATCAAAAAGAATGTCATACTCCTTATTTCATTCACCAAGCCACAAATATTGACAACATATAAATGCCAATCATAAAATTGGTGAAACTCAAATTCTAGAAATCACAAAAGGGGGGAGGCCTATCACAAAACGGGAGCATGAGAACTCACCAACACGTGTATCACAAACGGGACGATATCCCATGGTCGCTAACCATAGAGCCGGTGCAACGACGTAGTACAACGGTACGCACGAGGAACCAGAAACTTGAATAGATCGAAACATCAACGTAGTACAACGGTACCTCCAATGAACCAAACTCCATAAAAGAATATGCGTCGCTAGCCCACAAGAATTGAGACAAAAATCCAAAAAAATAGGTCATTAGCCTATAATAAAAATGAGACGAAACTCAATAAAATGAGGTACTGCCCCCTACGTGGACAAAGAAACATAGCTTATTGCTAGTCATAATCACAAAAATGATCATCATCGATCATCAAGAAGTGTCAATTACACTAAGCTAGTAAATATATGAGCTTAGCTTCATGTCCCATAACCACTAGCTTAACTTAAATATTTACGAACAAGTTGTAGATCTCCACTAGAAAATTGTCACAAGAGATTCAATCGAACAAGTCCAAGAATTAACCAACGAAGTAAACGCAAGCGTTTCATACCACTCATTTTACTAAGCCGTTTAATTAGATTTCTCATACGAGTGAGGAAAAGGTTTGTATATACTAATAGATTGGAAAACTGTGACGACCCGGAATTTCTAACAATTTAAATAGGAATAATTAGTTGATTCTAAAACATTTAAAGGTTAAATTTAAACTTGAATTTCAAATATAAATATTTACTTAATAATTAAATTATGGATTTAATACATGAAATTGGGTAAATTATTGAATTCTTCAGTTTTAAGCCTGTTAAAAATAATTTGAAGGCTTGTAAAGTTTATAATGGTGTTACTGAAGAAAATAGAATGGTAGAAATTTAATTTAAAGGTAATTTGTTCTGTTTTTAAATTATATCGTTTAAATTGAATTTAAAAATAGCCTTCCGAGGGACAGTCTCGGAATTCAACGAAATCAGTTCCATTGGATCCGTAATAGTTAGTTATTATCTGATTTCAATTTTCGTAGCAATCAGAGTTGTCGTTTAACCCTGGCAGCTCGATACGCTTAGATATATTTTAATCGATTTAATTTAACATCGATCGTTTAATTCCGTAACTCGCGCATACGTTCAAATTAGCCTCCAAGACACGTCCCATTATGTTCGGAACGCGGGTAAAACCTTATAATCGTCAAGCGGCATTCCTTAAGAGGAGTTCGAAATTCTTATTGGCATTTGACGAGACGTTTGAAATTTTATAATATAATAAATTTGAAATCAAAGGGGCCAAAGATATTTTCTTTGAATCGTACACGAGAAGCCTCATCCACTTATTTCTATTCCCCATCTTCCCTAAATAGAAGAGATAACAAAATCGCACATAAAAATAAATAAAAATAAACGGCCGTAGCCTTCGGGTCCAAGAGAAGTTCAAATCGAAAAAAAATAAAGAGTGAGGAAAATATGAAATCATGGCTGATGGGGGTTATCGAGCGTGCGTGGGCTTGTTTGAAGCCGCGTTCGAGGAGGCGCAGTCGTGTTCGACTCGAGAACGTTAGGGTTTAGGACTCGCGACTCTAGGGTTTCCAGGTATGGTCGCGAAAATATTTCGATCGGCAAAGCAAGCAAAGGGGTCATGCTAGCATCATCGTCGATCCTTCTGGCAGTTGGCCTAGCTCGAACTCGAGTTCACGGTGACACGAGGCTGTGGCGGCGTGATTTCTGGAAGAGCTTTGCGAAGGCGATGCTCGCGATGGGGATTGAAGGCGGTGACTGTGTGATGAAGGCTGGGTCGCCGTGTGCGTGTTATGATAGTGGATGATAATCAGATGCAGGTGAGTGATCTTCAATTGATTTTATTCTATTTGAATCTAATTCGAAATGGAAATCGAAATGATGTTGTAGGTAAATATTTTAAGTGTGTTTGTGAATGATTTGAAATTCATCAAATTAAAAGGTAAATAAAGTGTTAAATAAATAAGTTGATTAATTTATGTTATAGTTTAATTAATTACATTATTAAGGGCTTTAAGTTTACGATTTGGATTAAGGTTATTAATTCAGGGTTAAATTAAATGGTAACTAGGAATTGATAATTAAGTAAGTTTGGATTGATAATCAGTGATTAGGAATTAGTTAATCGAGTAATAAGGGATAAATTTTAGTTATAATTTAGAAATTAATTACGTAATTATAAATAAATTTGTAATCAAAGTGATTAATTAACATTAATTACTTAGAGAAGTAATTAAAGGATTGGTTGATGATTATAGCAAATGATGGATCATTGGTGAAGGGTTTTGGATGGTTTATAAATGTGATTAATTCAAGGTAATTAATTTTATTAATTAATTAAAGATGAAAAATTGTGAAATTTGGCGGGTATAATGACCTAATGTATTTATAATGGTATACTTACTTGGTGAAGTAATTGGGGATAATTGTTGGATGTAATTGATCAGTGGATGGTTTGATAGAAATTAATTAATGGTATTAATAAAATATAATTACTTGGTGAAATTAATCAAGAGATTAATTAAGAAGGTTAATAAAATTAATCAAGAAATTAATCATGATGCAGAGGTCTTTGTGCGCTACAGTTGGAAACCGGACATATGTTCACTTTGTCAGTCCTTTGGTCGTCTTCAGGAGACATGTTCTCGTGGGATTGGTCAAGGACCTCTGCCTCTCCCGTAGCGTGTTCCCCTTCCCCGTCCCCCTATCAGGAAATGGGTTCCTAAGCCTATTGCCCCTCCCGTTGTTTTGGATCCGTTTGTTTCAACGGTTGACCCTTCTATTGGTGATGCTGTTCTCAGTGCGGTTATGGACTTCCCGGTTGATTCTTGCCCTGTACCTCCTCCTTCTTCAGTAGTGGAAGTAACTCCTGACTCTATCCTATGGGTCCCCGATGAGAATGCATGGGTTCACTCCCATTCCGGCATGCGATTCTCTCCTTTGAGAGGTTTATATTATTCCTATGTCAGTGACACTGATGGTGAGAGCAGGTATCTTCTTTATCACGTTGTTGGCGAGGGTCTGATCTTGGCTAAGGAGGGGGTTGACGGTGAGACGAATAATTGTATCTTCTCTGACAACACTTGGGATAGGAAATTTGTTTACTCCGTTGAGTCTGTTGGTTATGTCTCCGTTCTTTCTAGTCTTTTCTCTGGGTATGCCGGTGTTATTGGTCCTGTCTCCTTGGATGATACAGTCTCGACTACCTCCTCTGGGGGTTAGTCTAGTTTCTTGGTTGTATAGGCTTCTTGCCTACCTCCTATGCTTTATTTTTCTGAATGGTCTTCCTCTCATGTTTTGCTTTGTGTTTGTTCTGCGTATCTTTTTATTAGCTGTTAGTCGTTGTGACTAGCACATGTTCTCTAATGTTTTATTATTTGTTATAATAAAGGTGGCACGGCCCACTATAAAAAACCGGTCGGCTTTGCCAAAAAAGAAGGTTAATAAAGGAGTAATTGATTTATTTAATGAAGTAAATAAAGGGATAGTTAATTACAGGTTGAGATTAATCGAGAATGATTAATATTGTGGCTTAATTGAGATAAATAAATTTGATTGGGATAAATTAAACTTATAATTGAAAATCCTTGGGTTTTATAATTAATAGTATAATCAAAGATTTATTAACCCATAATAAGGGACTTATTAGAATTAATTCATATAAGCATTTAAGAATAAATGAAACTAATTTATGGGGTAATTAAAGAATACTTATTGATTTTGGATAAGAATAATTGATATCGTGTAATTAAACAAAGATAGTTATATGAATGTAACTGAAAATATACAATTGAACCAAGGTGATTAATTAAGATGAGAAATGAAGGATTTATTGGTTAAGTGATTTGGAAATTTATTAGTGACAAGTAGATAATTCTAAATGGTTGAGGTTAGAAATTCAATCAGAATTAACTTAATTAATATCGGCAGCAAACAAGCTTTGCTTGTGGACGATTGAATGATATTGGATGTCTTGAATGGGTAGATATCTCTGGTATGGAATATTGTGTATTCCAATTGAATAACTTGGTTTGGAATAACACGAGTTTCGAAGAGACCGGGGTCGGGTATTAGGAAATACCCGAAACCACTTCGATTTTTTTTTATAAATTGCTTTGGTAAATCAATAGATTGGAATGAAATGATTTGAGTGAATTGAATTATTTTACCTAAGTTGGTACTTAGCAAATTGATGATGGGATAAGTATTATTTATAGCTAATTGCGAATTTGTTAAATTGATATATGTCACACCGGGTTTATATAAGTTGATTTCTTTAGTATTCCTTGTTAGTTGAGATTACTCACGCTGGTTTCCAGCCTGACCCGGGTGTTACTTTGGTGTAATGCTCGGGTCAGACCGAGTATTACAGATTTTCAGGTTAGGACGTTCTGGAGCTTAGGAGGCGAGCTGGATGGCAATATCATATAGAGTATTTTCCGCTGTATTTATATTATTGATAATCTGAGACATGGTAATTGTAAATATTCAGTGTCTGTATATAATGTGAAACTCTGATGTATATTAAATGTAATCGGCAGATATAGTATTCTTTTGTAAGTTATTATTATTTATTATTATATTTTATCCGCTGCGAATGTGAGATGTTTGGATGTTTCTGTTCTTCTTCTTCTATCTCTTTCTTCTTTTCCATAACTATCTGGAATTTTCGGGTTCTAAAATTTTGGGTCGTTACATTTGGTATCAGAGATGAAAGGTTAAGCGAGAACCTTGGCTCTGGTAGGAATTACTCATTTAATAGAGTCCGTAGTACTCTATAATGAGTTGAGTGAATATATATATATATGAGGGCGTACTTGTTATTTTCTTATATAAGAGTTTTAAATGGTTTATGTAAAAGTATAGTTTGATATATAAAGCAATATTTCCTTCTAATAAATATTACGGAGATTGGTTGTTAAATTACTGAAATAAAGTTAAGAAGTAATATAAAATACGACCAAATTGAAACTTATAACCAAAGTTGAAGAATAAACTTATATAACGAAAATGGAATTTGAAATATAAATTGTACATAAATTTATAAGTTGAAATAAACTTCATAAATAAATGAGATTATAATTTGAAATAAAATTCCAGAGTAATGTTTAAATTGAAATTGGATGGATGTCTTAAAATAAATTGGATGATATCATCCTATTGTTAATAAGAATCTTTAAATTGAGAATGGTATTGTATAAATAAAATAAATTTGAATAATTGAGTTTGTAAATTAAAATTGTTGAAGAACTGGCTTTAAACTGGAAGATAAAACTTGAATAATACATTAAATTTTTTAAAATAAAATTGTATTGAATTCTTATTTGAACCTTGAAATACATAAGTAAAGATAATTTAAATGGAATTTTGAGAATTGAACTCAGAAAATAAATTGATTAATTTTTTTTAATAAAGGTTAATTTGGTTTAAATGGTTAAACCAACCTTTGAGAATTTAACTCGAATTTACATAATTCGAGATAGTTTAAATTCAAGATTGAAATTGAATTTGGCTTGAATTAAGTGGATTGGTGATGGAAGATGCATAAGTCTAAAATTTAAATGGGTTCAATTGATAATAATTTAAATTGTTTGGAATAATATGAAATTAAAATTAAAATCGAACAGGATTAAAATCAACTAGAATTTGATTTAAATTTGGGAAGGAATCAAGATTGATTCAACTTGAATTGGGGATTAAGCAAGTCCAATGGAATTTGGAGTTATTTGAATTGGAATTGGGAGATTTAAATTGAATTGTTGGGGAAGTGAACAGTTGACTCTTGACTATTTTCAATATAAATTGTTTTCATATAAACTTATTTTTTCAAGCTATTAAATATATACAACCTTTCTTTCTTAAAGCCAAAATATTTTATACTTGTTTTACAATTATTTTTGGAACCATTTAACCAATTTTCAACTGCTTTCTAAACTCATTACTATTTTTCAACTATGTTACAAATTATTTACTATTTTACAACTATTTTGCAAATATTTAAAATTTCTGAGACTATTAGCAATTTTTCAACTATTTCATAATTAGCTAACTATTTTACAGCTATATTTCTAACCAATAATTGTTTTTCAACTATTTACCTAATTTTAAATTTTCAAGCTATTTTCTAAATATAAACTGGTCGGAGTTCAAACTGTTATTGATTAAATACCCAATTGGGATAAAGTTGAGGTAATAATCCAAATGGGGATTAAGGCAAATGTGAATAGGTGAATGAAAATTTAAGTGAATGTGAATAGAAAGGAAATTGATATTGGAAAGAGTAATCAAATTTGAATATTTGATTTTGGGTAAACAAAGTTATACCTTTGTTATATATTCTCCCCTTGTTGAATCGATTGTTGGAAGAAAAAGGATTTTGGAAGTGTTTGAAGTATAAAAGGAATTTTATACAAGTTTAAAGTGATCCAAAGTTTTAAAAATATATATATCTGTATATATATAAAGGATCTTATGAGGATTTTGGAAAGGGTTTTGGGAACCTTTGGATTTGGAAAGGCTTTTGATTTTTGGGTAAAATCAATATATGGAATTTGGAAAGCCTATTTTGTGAATTATCGACTTTGGGATAATCGATTTTGTGTAAAGAAGTTTTGTATGAGATCATACTAGGTGTATGATTTGAAAGATACTATATGTGTATAGTATAAAATGTTTTGATGATGGCTTTGGGAAAAAGGGCGCTCCCTTGAAATGAACTTTTCAGGAGTGCCACCGGGTGGTGCTGCCTTGAGCCCAAGAGGGGTTCTAAAGTTGATCCTGTTAGGAGTCCGGACAAAACTAGTTCCTGGGGATTATGAGTAGTGTATACCATAGGGAAAGTCGTGTGTGCCGCTGAGAGCCAACAGTCTGCGTTTGATTTTATATCGGTAGGCTGCGACCTATGTAGGAGTGGAGAGGTTTCATTTTGACAGCGAAAATCAGAGGCCGCGGAGAGCCTGCAGTTACATGGACTTTTGCTGCGACGGCAACGTAACCCTGGATGTAACTGTGATCTATTGTGTGGGATCTATGGCGTAATCGAGAGGCCGCGGATAGCCTGCAGTTACGTGGACTTTTGCTGCGATGGCAACGTAACCCTGGAATGTAACTGTGACCATGGATGGGGGTGATGATTTCCAAAGCATTCTCACCAAAAATATTTCCTCTATTTCAAAATGCTTTCAATATTTTCAATAGATTATTTTCCAAATATTTTCACTGGGCGTTGAAACGGGTTTACCAAGTACTTATAGATTTTCAGTCCTACGCCTGATCAACATATGACTGAATTTCTATGAGAACAAGGATGGACTGGTTGAGACATCGAGTTATAAAAAAAAGTATTTTTATAAAGAGCTATTTTTTTAAGTATGATGTGAATTTAAAAGCATTTCTAAATTATTTTTTTAATAAAGATGTTAGAATCTTGGAAAATCAAGGAAACCCAAACTGGAGTTTTAAATGAAGTGATTTTGTAATTAAAACCGAATATTGATTTAGAAATTGGAAATAAGCTAATTGATTTAATAATTGTTTGATTTAGTATGTTAATAAAATTTAACTTGCGGAAATAAAATAAATGGTAAGTTAATAATGGAATTTGAAAATGAATTTGAATTTTAAATAGAATTCGACATAGATTTGATAATGAATTAAAAAGAGGAAATGTTGTAAAATAAAAATAAAATTTTAGTTGGATTGGAAAATGTGATGGTTTGAATTACAAATAAAATTTAAGGGGATTTGAATAATATTTGATGAAAATGATTATAATAGTAATGGTTTGAGTTGCAAATAGAACCCAAGTGAATAGAAATAAATTGAGAATGGCCTTGTATTAGTAAAATAAATTTGTAAATGAATTAAGTAAAGTTAAAATTTTAAATGGGTTAATTGAATTAAATAATAAACGGATGAAGTCTGCTTGAATAGAAATTAAATTAAAGTTTTAATTGAACTTGGGTTATCGGAATGAACTTAAGTTAGGAAGTTGAAATAATTTGAAGAAAGTAAATTAACTTAAGATTAAAATTAATAAGAGTTTGGCTTCGAGCAAAAATGAAATATTATAAAAAGTTTGGGTTAGATTTATTTTTGGGAAATGAGTATTAGTGTAAGCATTGAATGTTGTCAAGCCCTTGAAATAGTTTATAAATGAAACCAATGCGGAGATGAAATGAAATGCATATCTATGGTTGGAGAATAAATTAGAAATGAAACAGAATTAAATTACACAAAATGAAATAGATGGGCTAACTGAATTAAATGGAATTTGATTCGATGAGAATCAAATTGAATGGAAGTGAACTTAAGTTGAAGTTGGAATAAATTAAAATAAATTAATGTAAGTTTAAAATTTATGGAAGCTTGACTTCGAATAAGGGTGGAAAACCTATTAAATAATGCTTGGATTGAATTAATTTGGGAATGGCTAGTAGTTATAGACTAAAATAAATACTATGTTAGGCGTATATCGTCGAAATTGCATAAAAATGGTTGTCGTTCGACTTAAATGAAAGTAATTAAAATGCTATGAGTCAATAGAGATTAAATAAAATTGGTTCTGAATCATTTGAAGTGAATATGAGCTTGTTTGGGTTAAAAATCAATGGAATGTAAGAAATTGAGTTCCAAACCATTAAAATTGAATAAAATGACTTATGAATTGGTTGAAAGCAATTGTGTTAGCTTTAAAAGTTATATAAATCGCTTATGGTAAGCGTTTGGTGTTTGATGCTTTTGTAATGGTTGTGTTTGCTATTAAAGTTAGTGAAATGCCAATAAATTCTCTATATATAACACTTACATATTTAAATTGAGTAAGTACAGGTACCTGAAGGCCGTTTGGCTGGATTTGGATTGCACAAATTGCTAAAATTAATAAGCTGCTTGCTTAAAATGCTAAATAAGGTACGCCTACGCAATAAAATAGGAAATATGAACTGTTTTTGCTTTTTCCGACCAGGTGGGTCCATGTATACATATTTATATCTCTTGTCAAATTGCAAAAGTCCTCCGTACAAAGGAGACTCTGCCAAAAATTTTCCAAAATTTTGGGAGTTAGAAAAATTTTGAAAATTTTAGGGAAAATATTTGTTAACGACAAAACAATTTAAAGTAAATTTGTAGGTGAACTAATACGAATCAATTATACATGGAAAATAGAATGTAATATTTAAAATTTAAAATAAATTGAGTCCATATTAAAACGGGAAAAACGAATTTGAATAGAAGTAAATATGAAAACCTATATAAGAGAATGTATAAAATGATTTGTAAAGTTTCGATTGAATATTATTGCTAAGTAAGATATGCAG
Organism: Allium cepa; assembly: GCA_030765085.1. Lineage (NCBI taxonomy): Eukaryota > Viridiplantae > Streptophyta > Magnoliopsida > Asparagales > Amaryllidaceae > Allium > Allium cepa. Next base: position 50,414,358 of record CM060930.1, on the reverse strand, counting down.
GTATTAAAGGGAAAAGAAATTGGATTTGACTCCAAAAGATAAATGTGAATTGCCCGACAAAAAGGTATGTATTTAAATTTCTGTATGAAATTGGATTGGGTTTTTGATGTAGCCACTTGGCTTTTGTTTTGTTTTTGGTATTTGGGAGCCCGTAGAGGCCTTTTGTAGTAGTACCGAGCTAGCCGCGCAAAGGAGACGCTGGCAAAAAATTTCGGGAATTTAGAGAGTTAGAAAAATTTTGAGAAAATTTTGATAATTCCAAATTTGGTTTTAAATTGAAATTTAAATGATTGAACGAAAGGGTAGTATTTGAAACTATAAAAGATTTTGGGAGGTTAGTTAAGGTGATAGCGAGTCATTAATAAATGATAGTTGGTAGAGTGTTGAGTTGTGAGTTTTGGAGAGAAGGTAAACGGGTATTGGCCATTCTTCCTAACTAGTAATTTCGGGGACGAAATTCTTCTAAGGGGGGAGGAATGTGACAACCCGGAATTTCTAACAATTTAAATTGGAATAATTAGTTGATTCTAATAAATATTTACTTAATAATTAAATTATGGATTTAATAAATGAAATTGGGTAAATTATTGAATTCTTCAGTTTTAAGCCTTGTAAAAATAATGTGAAGGCTTGTAAAATTTATAATGGTGTTACTGAAGATAATAGAATGGTAGAAATTTAATTTAAAGGTAATTTGTTCTGTTTTTAAATTATATCGTTTAAATTGAATTTAAAAATAGCCTTCCGAGGGACAGTCTCGGAATTCAACGAAATCAGTTCCATTGGATCCGTAATAGTTAGTTATTATCGGATTTCAATTTTCGTAGCAATCAGAGTTGTCGTTTGACCCTGGCAGCTTGAAACGCTTGGATATATTTTAATCGATTTAATTTAACATCGATCGTTTAATTCTGTAACTCACGCATACGTTCAAATTAGCCTCCAAGACACGTCCCATTGTGTTCGGAACGCGGGTAGAACCTTATAATGGTCAAGCGGCATTCCTTAAGAGGAGTTCGAAATTCTTATTGGCATTTTACGAGACGTTTGAAATGTTATAATATAATAAATTTAAAATCAAAGGGGCCAAAGATATTTTCTTTGAATCGTACACGAGAAGCCTCATCCACTTATTTCTATTCCCCGTCTTCCCTAAATAGAAGAGATAACAAAATCGCACATAAAAATAAATAAAAATAAACGGCCGTAGCCTTCGGGTCCAAGAGAAGTTCAAATCAAAAAAATAAAGAGTGAGGAAAAAATGAAATCATGGCTGAAGGGGGTTATCGAGCGTGCGTGGGCTGGTTTGAAGCCGCGTTCGAGGAGGCGCAGTCGTGTTCGACTCGAGAACGTTAGGGTTTAGGACTCGAGACTCTAGGGTTTCGAGGCATGGCCGCGAAAATATTTCGATCGGCAAAGCAAGCAAAGGGGTCGTGCTAGCATCATCATCGATCCTTCTGGCAGTTGGCCGAGCTCGAACTCGAGTTCACGGTGGCACGAGGCTGTGGCGACGTGATTTCTGGAAGAGCTTTGCGAAGGCGATGCTCGCGATGGGGATTGAAGGCGGTGACTGCGTGATGAAGGCTGGGTCGCCGTGTGCGTGTTATGACAGTGGATGATAATCAGATGCAGGTGAGTGATCTTCAATTGATTTTATTCTATTTGAATCTAATTCGAAATGGAAATCGAAATGATGTTGTAGGTAAATATTTTAAGTGTTTTTGTGAATGATTTGAAATTCATCAAATTAAAAGGTAAATAAAGTGTTAAATAAATAAGTTGATTAATTTATGTTATAGATTAATTAATTACATTATTAAGGGCTTTAAGTTTACGATTTGGATTAAGGTTATTAATTCAGGGTTAAATTAAATGGTAACTAGGAATTGATAATTAAGCAAGTTTGGATTGATAATCAGTGATTAGGAATTAGTTAATCGAGTAATAAGGGATAAATTTTAGTTATAATTTAAAAATTAATTATGTAATTAGAAATGAAATAATTTATAAATAAATTTGTAATCAAAGTGATTAATTAACATTAATTACTTAGAGAAGTAATTAAAGGATTGCTTGATGATTACAGTAAATGATGGATCATTGGTGAAGGGTTTTGGATGGTTTATAAATGTGATTAATTCAAGGTAATTAATTTTATTAATTAATTAAAGATGAAAAATTGTGAAATTTGGTGGGTATAATGACCTAATGTATTTATAATGGTATACTTACTTGGTGAAGTAATTGGGGATAATTGTTGGATGTAATTGATCAGTGGATGGTTTGATAGAAATTACTTAATGGTATTAATAAAATATAATTACTTGGTGAAATTAATCAAGAGATTAATTAAGAAGGTTAATAAAGGAGCAATTGATTTATTTAATGAAGTAAATAAAGGGATAGTTAATTACAGGTTGAGATTAATCGAGAATGATTAATATTGTGGCTTAATTGAGATAAATAAATTTGATTCGGATAAATTAAAATTATAATTGAAAATCCTTGGGTTTTATAATTAATAGTATAATCAAAGATTTATTAACCCATAATAAGGGACTTATTAGAATTAATTCATATAAGCAATTAAGAATAAATGAAACTAATTTATGGCATAATTAAAGAATATTTATTGATTTTGGATAAGAATAATTGATATCGTGTAATTAAACAAAGATAGTTATATGAATGTAACTGAAAATATACAATTGAACCAAGGTGATTAATTAAGATGAGAAATGAAGGATTGATTGGTTAAGTGATTTGGAAATTTATTAGTGACAAGTGGATAATTCTAAATGGTTGAGGTTAGAAACTCAATCAGAATTAACTTAATTAATATCGGCAGCAAACAAGCTTTGATTGTGGACGATTGAATGATATTGGATGTCTTGAATGGGTAGATATCTCTGGTATGGAATATTGTGTATTCCAATTGAATAACTTGGGTTGGAATAACATGAGTTTCGAAGAGACCGGGGTCGGGTATTAGGGAATACCCGAAACCACTTCGATTTTTTTTATAAATTGCTTTGGTAAATAAATAGATTGGAATGAAATGATTTGAGTGAATTGTATTATTTTACCTAAGTTGGTACTTAGCAAATTGATGATGGGATAAGTATTGTTTATAGCTAATTGCGAATTTGTTAAATTGATATATGTCACCCCGGATTTATATAAGTTGATTTCTTTAGTATTCCTTGTTAGTTGAGATTACTCACGCTGGTTTCCAGCCTGACCCGGGTGTTACTTTGGTGTAATGCTCGGGTCAGACCGAGTATTACATATTTTCAAGTTAGGACGTTTTGGAGCTCAGGAGGCGAGCTGGATGGCAAAATCGTATAGAGTATTTTCCGCTGTATTTATATTATTGATAATTTGAGACATGGTAATTGTAACAACCCGGGATTTTGAAGGTTACTGTTAATATTAAATTATAATGAAAATTATAATTTAAATTTTTTTTTAAAATGAATTGGATAATAAAATGAGTGATTATATTGTTTATTTTATATAAGAAATATCTTGATGAATATAATTTGGGATTTGAAATTTAAATAAGTCATATTATTTTATTTGAAGCCTATTTCAACATTTGATGGTTGAAAAAAAAAGTGTAAATGAATGAAACAAAGTTTCAAAAACTTATTTTTAGATTTGGATTGAAAATAAATAATTGTGATGGTTTAATTTTATTTAATTAGTAATAATGGAAATTTATTCCATTGTTAGCCTTCTATTGTAAAATAAAAGGAATAATATGAAGAAAATAAAATTTAGAAGTGTGGTTAGGCTTGGAATGATGTATTAATGTTATAAAAATGTTAAAACATTTTAACACACTTCATTAGAATTAAAAATAAATTTTATTTGGTTGAAATGGATGAAAATAGTGATTTTTCACTAAAAATGGGAATATTGGAAATATTGTGTTATATTGGGAGAATAATATTTTTAATTGGAAAAAAAAAATATTTTGATGATTAAAAAGTGTTAGAATGATTTATTGCAATTTATTTGACCCGAAAGAAATTTTTGTTTAAGTTATTGCATTAAAAATAGTGTTTTTACACTAAAATGGTGTAATTTGTAAAATATTGTGAAAGATAGAGTTTTATTTATAAAAAATAACCTTTTATTGTCGAAATAATTTTTTATATATATAATAAAATTTTTGTTGCAAACAGTTTGTTGTAGATATTTTGTTTGGTTAAAAATGAGAAAACTAGTGTATAAATTGATTAAATAGGTTAAATATGTATATAACATAGGAATATCTCTAAGTATATTTGTCTTGGGCTTATTTGGGTAAGGTTTGAATCCATTAACATTCTCTAAAACCATCTAGAAAAGATGAAATATGTGTAAAGTAATTTTTTTTTCTTATCTTCCTCCCCAAAACAAAAGATACAGTAAATAGAAAGAAAGAAAAACAATGGCTTTCTCTAATTGAATCTCAATTCCACTCAATTTTGCCGTTAATTCAAGAAGAACTTCACCAAAATAAGAATAGAGAAAGGACTTCACCTTCAAGCTCCTGTCTTTCTTCACAAATTTGGGTGATTTTTATCTAAATTCAAAGGTGATTTTTAAAACTCACATTTTCTAGCTTTGATTGAGATTTCAAGGTAAGAAATCTCAATTTTCTTTGTTGTATGTTTAATTGTGAAATTGCCGTCAGTAAATTGGACATATCTCTTTCGTTTTAAGTCGGAATTCAATAATCTTAGATGATCTGGAAAGCATAGAAATATATCTACAAGTTTGGTGTTTTGAGTTTTGATTATTTTTTATGTTTATAAGGTGAAAAATCCATATCTTTGTGACTGTCCTGTCATTGACAAAGAGTGTTTATATATTCACCTGGAAAGTAATTTGATCATAACTTTTTTGTTACCTGTCGGAATTTAGAAAATTTTAAAATTATGGAAACCTTATGATTTAGGCTATAACTTTTATGTTTTGAGTTTTGAGTATTTTTGATGTATATATGGTGAAAAATCCATATCTTTATGACTGTCCTGTCATTGACAGAGAGTGTTTACATATTCACCTAGAAAGTAATTTGATCATAACTTCCTTTTTACCTATCAGAATTTAGAAATTTTTGAAGTTCTGGAAACCTGAGGAATTAGTATACAACTTTGATGTTATAATTATTCTCGGATTTTGTATATTTCTATGTGAAAATATATATTCTTTATAGTAGAACCGAAATATATGTAGTGTTTAATTTCCGTGTTTGATGATATTCTGACAATTTCTATGATTTCAGTCGCATTCTTTTTTTTTTAAAGCTTGATGTTATTAGATGGAAATGATGTCCATGAATATATTATCTTAGATTTAAAGAAGTTTGAGATTAAATTTTTATTTAAATTCCATTTAAATCTAAATAACGGTTAATACTGATCTGTGAGTATTTTGAGGGTTTTAATGATTTTAATTTCAAATAAATTCTTGAAAATTTCTTAAATAAAAATAAATCATTGTTTATGAAATAAGTATTTTATAGCATTTTTAAGAGATTTTTTTATAATAATTATTCATTATTTTAAAGTGTTTGTATAATAGACGTTCTCTTTAAAATAATGGATTTTTCTGTACAAAGCTTTTAAAATTGTTACTAGATTGTTTAAGAATTCTATTTTCTCTAAAAAAATCCTATGTTTATGAGTTTCGACAATAAGAATGAGAATTAAACAATTTAGAAAAAAAAATATGTGGTATGGGACATGTATTTTTGCTTTATCGCTTAATATCGGACTTGTACGATCGAAATCAATTTGAAGTGTTATTTTGAGTTGATTTAGAAGTTACCAAATTTTGGTGAAGATTATTGGCTTGAGAATTACTCTTTGAGTACATTCGACGACAAACCAATCTAGATGCATTTTGTGATGGCCGATAAAATGAGGCAATATTGATGTTAAGTTTTAATTTGCAACTATGGTTAGAAATAACCATCACGATGTTCTTTTACTTGCCTAGGAGATGAGGCAAGTTGTTAAGATGGATTGATGATGATTTTGATATTTATGATGAATTTTTACTTGTCGATGAAATGAGACAAGTCTCGATGTCACTTAAAACTCGTCCAAGTAAGAGATTAGACGAGTTAGGTATCTTACACTCACCGATGAGATGAGGCAGTGTTTATTTGATGATATTTTATGATGGTTTTCTAATGTGGCATCGACTAACGATTAGTAAACCAATAGGTACGGACATATGGTATAGGACGTACGTTGACGCCTATTGGGTTCCTATTCGAGAAGTTGAGACACATTCACGATGTTACTAGTGCTACAGACCGAGTACTCGATTGGAGTCATCACGATGTTCATGAAGTTATTACTCGACTCCAATCATCACGATGTTATTACTCGGGTTTTTGTGACTGGGTGTCATTAAGATGTTTCCGACTATAGTCAATCAAGATGATCACGATGTTATGATGTTATGTGACCCCAAGTCATCACGATGAATGGTACCAAATAATGGTAGTACTAGTCAAGATGTAAATGCACGTGCTGTTTTCCATGAGGTCTTAGGTTTTTCGATTTCACTATTTTGATGATGATGCTTTAGTATAGCCTTGTGTAAGAAAAAGGCTTATTGACATACATGGTTTTATTTGTGATTTCGAATATGGTGTTTTGGATTCTTTCCGGGCTCTATTAAGTTGGATTTGAGACATTATATATATATATATATATATATATATATATATATATATATATATTATACCAATGAGATGAGGTATAAATTATGGTAATGCTTTTATGATGAGTGTTGTTAATAGATTTAAGATATATTTATATTTATACCAATGATATGAGGTATAAATGATTATGAAGAATCTTTATAATGAGTTTAATGATGGATTTGAGATGTATTTGTATTTATACTGATGAGATGAAATATAATAATTAAGAAGTTTCAAGTTTTATTTATGATGCATTCTTGAAGTTTTAATTATCTTATGAAGATTTACTTTATGGTTCATATCCTCACCCATTTCATTCGGTTATATATATAATTAGATGAACCATGTCTATCTAATATACATATTGTATTCCTCTATGCAATCATGATGAACCATTAATGTATCACTCTGGAGATAACTTGATGACCTATATCATTTCATTGGTAATGATGGAATGGTTTTCCCCTTATCTCTTATCATCACCTTTACTAATGATAAGTTCTAGCTAGCCTGACCCGCGTGTTTTCACTCGGGTCAGACCGAGTTGCGTCAGGTATCATCTATTGGGCTTAGCTTGAAGTTGATGTTGGCTAACAGCACTTCTTTATCTTGATTAATTTATTTCTTCCGCATACTCTGATGTTTTTACATTTGATTCGATGTATATGGTGTGGTCGTGTACCACCTTTATTGTATTCATATTGTATTGTACTGAACGTGTATCAGTGTATATGTATACATATGATGTTGGTTACTGTTCTGTGATGTGGTTTACATTCAGTTATTGTATTTTGTTCTGATAGATCCGTTAGCCACCTATAGTTTTAGATTAAGCATTTACTGGGTATGTCGATCCACTTGAGTTGAAAAATTATAATGCATTTATCGACGTATTCAATGGATGTTTAAGACAAAATTACAGATGGTCGCCCTTAACCAGCCCTATTCTCCGTTTTAGTAGACGGAATTACTTGTTAATTCTCTTTGCTAAGGTGGGTCTCGGGATGGGGCGTTACAGCTTGGTATCAGAGCTATGGTCAGAACAAAGTAGAATAAACACAGAACAATATGTATATCATGATACATCGAAGTACAATACGGGTGAAACATTGTCCTTTATTCAAGCTTGTTTTTGAATCGAGCCTTGATTCTTTTTTGATTTTTGGGAATGTTGAGATGGAATATGTCTAGGAATATAGATATATTGTATTCCATAGTATTCCATAATAGAGTTTGATGTCATCTTATCTTATATAAAACCTTATTTAGGATTATTCTATTCTTTTTTTTTTGTCGATACGAGTGAGTTCGTATCGATGGAGCTAATTGATTTCTTTGAGCATTCTTGTTGCATTCCTTTGAGAGTTGTGAATCCTATTGAATGGATCTAGGCATTCTGAGATTTTTTTTATTTGATGTTGCTTTAGTGAGTATTTGATTATTACTCACTATCTTGAGATGTATTTGGTTTGAGATAGATTGACTTATTTAATGTAAAGTCTGATCCTTTTTTTTGTTATAGGATCCTATATTTATTTAGGCATCCTAATTTGATTGGTTTATTATTTTTATAACTTTGGAATGTTAATGATGATTCTGAAGTTTCTGTATTCACTCTTGAGTATCGATATGTTGATGATATATCTCAAATTCTAGTCATGGTGACTTTGTTGTTTTTTTTGAGTCCGTTTGGATTTGACATCCAATCGGGCAATCGAGTGTTGAGGTAACCTTATTCCTGGCTCTTCGGTTATCCTTCCACGAGGATATCCACTAAGGAATGAGGTGAGTTTCTAGATTGTTCGAGTTTGATTGAGTTTATCATTCTGCTTCGTTTGAGTGTTCTTTTCATATACTCAATCAATGTTATCCTTAGCATTACTCCAACTGAATAAGTGATTCGTGGATTGTTTCTTCTTCTCCTTTGAGAAGAATATATTGCTTATCCTGTATCTTAATGATTTTTGGGAGTGGCTCGTGACATCGTAAGATTGACGAACACTCTATCTCCTTCTATTTATTTTTGAGAATCGAGTATTCTGGGAATATCTCAAAGCATTCTCTTAATGTTCTTTGATTTGAGTTTTCTAGCTACATAAATATGAGTTTTAAAGAGAAATTTGAGCTTTGAGATAAAAAAAAAATATCAAATAATATTTTTAGAACATATTTACATGAGTAATATTTCTTTTATAGAAATAATTTATGAGTGTTGGGCTGTCCATCGAGTAGTTAAGAGTTCTGGTTGATACGCCTGATCAATTGTGACGACCGCCCATGACTCCTCCATTAAAGAAGGAAATAGTGCGCTGTAAAGTGTGCCAGGCCGCCATGGACGATCATCAGAGTAGGGTAAAACAATAAACTCTATCGTATTACTCACAGCGCAGGGATAAAATACAATAGAGAAGTATACATAGTGAAGCTCATAGAACAGAATCTTATCATATAAACTCATAATAGTTTGGTACAACAATCTGAAAAGTCAATACATCAAGCCTCGCTACATATCACTCAGAGAATCATATAATCAGCGGAATATCCAGTACATATAGTAAGAAAACAATATGCAAAAGCCTCCAGCTCGTCTTCGTCATCAACAGCGTTGGTCACTAAGAACAGCACCTGTCACCTGCTACCTAGTCTTCCCATCCCAAAACGGATGAACAGCCCAAGGTAATAAGAGTTGAACATAAAACCATGAGTCAGATAAAAGTCCTAGTGAGCAGTAAATCAACTATCAAACATACCAAAAGAGCATAAAGGGTAAAAAGGAATAGGAACCCAACCATCCCACTCCACCTCTTTCTACAGTGATAGCCCTCAAACTCACTAAGCAAAAACAAACATAGCAAAGCAGACAATTAAAATAAAGCAATTATCACTCGAGTCAAGGTCGATGTTTTCCAAGTACAAACCCCCAAGGCCTAAACCAAGATCAGATAAGCACCCACAAAACATCGCTCTTGAGACCGAGTGACGATACAACCAAAGCATCCAAACATCCATGACTCTGGCTATCACTGTTATCATTGCCTCGATATCACCGTTAATTGAATGACCGACACATTCTTTCAGCCGTAAGTCAAGGACTAATGGTAACCCCGGTTCTAGACATAACTTCGCACGTCGTCGCAGCTCGTGCCTAGGACTATCGAATCTGCCCAGAGTACTCGACCACCTACCTGTAGTCTTTTGGGTGTCCCGACCACCTACCTGTAGTCGTTTGGGCGCCCCATGTACTCTTGCTTTGAGTTTGCTAGAACCTTCAATAACGATGAAATCCAAGCCTTCTAGTCATCCTCCTCGACGACTATTCTCAAACTTGCCCAAGCTACCTCTCGAGCCAACCATTATCAACGAACTCGAACCATATCACCGAGTTATCAACATGCTTGGGATGATCCCGTCTGGATTAAACCAAGGCTATCTCATATCATGCTTGCTTCATCACATCATAGCAAAGTCCCATCTCAATATCATGCTTTTCTTCATCACATCATAGCAAAATTCCATCTCAACATCATCATCAATTCTATCCATATGAGCTTTTCTCATCCGCTTCATATGCCACGGGCAGCTTTCCTTACTCAAGAGCCTTTCCACTTAGCTTTTGAATCATCTTAGACCAACTTGTCCAAATCAAATCATCGATCAACTAACTTTTAACAATTAATCAAATAAAACATTAATCCAAGCAATAAATCTTTCAAACAAGATCTAAATAAACAGTTATAACAATAATGGCAATTTCGTAAATAAAGAGTCCAAATCCAACGAGTATGAATTCTAAGTAATATATTGATGTATGAACTAGCATAGGTTAACATGTAGTAAAACGGGTATCAAAACTTTATGAACGATGGATCTACATGCAGACTTAAGGAAAATGCATGAAATCACTATCTTTAACACACAAACAAGCCACCGATCCAATATACTCCTTTGGGTCCGTGTGAAAGATAACCACCACTCACCTAATCACCTAAACACTTCAAAAGCAACTAACTCCAGATCTGGACAGCAAAGGATCTAGCTCGATCCGACAAGATTTCCCCTCAAACGATGAAATCTCTCTTTGAAGAATCTAGATCTTCAAATTTGGCTCTTGGATCCTCGATCTTAGATAGATGTAAGAGAAAAGAAGTGAAGAAGTATTGTAGTCGAGCTCTCAAAATGGCAGCACTTCGTCGCTTCAAAATCCGATGCCAAAAAGTGAACCAAACCCCTCTATTTATAGGCAGATTTCTAAGTCGTCTGCCCCCCCTTAAGTCGTCGCCGACCTAACGACTTACGACCTAACACTCAGGCCTTCAACGCGACCTAAAACACATGCCGATATAACGACTCACAAATGTAGCCGACCTAACTACCTAACGACCAAACGATCTAACCCTATGGCCGACCTAACACCTAGCCAACCTAACGACTCAAGTACCCACGCGACTCAACAGCTTACAAATGTAACTGACCTAACTACCTAACGACTCAACACTGCTGCTGACCTAACACTCATACGACCTAATCACTAAGTCGTTCGCGACCTAACCTTACACTAAGTTATTCCTTGAGTCACTCGAATGACCTACTCTCCTATACAACTAACCCTTAGGTCGCAAAATCCTTGGGTCGGTCAATTCCCATAGGTTGCTTACTTCTATAGGTCGGTCCACCTCCATACCTCTAACTCTGCTAAGCCGCTTATTCCCCTAAACCGTTAGCTCTTAGGTCGGCCCATCTCCATAACCCGCTAACCACCTTAAGTCGGCAACTACCACTAACTCGCTCCACCGACCCAAACCACAACACGACTTAACTCCCACACGAGCTAACTCAGGTTGACTCAACAATGCAAACGACCTAATGGCAACTATCTTACGATTTATCGACACGTACAATACGGGTCGTTACATTCTTCCCCCTAAGGAATTTCGCCCTCGAAATTCCAAACAAACAAGAACAACCAAAACTATTCCTCATGCCTTCCATCCATAGCAACCATCAAACCATGCATCCAACTACTAGCCTAGCATGCAGAATTCTAAGACTAGAACAAGTTACAAATTCATGAGATGTCACGACACCTTAGGGCCATACCTTGAAGAGTTCGGGATGAGCTGCCTTCATCCTCTCTTCCTCTTCCCATGTACAGTCGTTAACATCATCACTCCATTGTATCTTGAGCAACGTAATCGTCTTCCTCCTAAGCTGTTTCGTGTCGGTTTCAACAACACGAAGCGGCTTACGAGGTCTCGTAACAACTGGATCAACCTCTAAATCTTCATAGCTATCAGCAGAAACCACTGTATTCGAGTCGTGCACATACTTCCGTAAATACGATATATGAAAAACATTGTGCACACTCGACATCTTTTCCGGTAACTCCAATCTATAAGCGGGCTTTCCAATTCGCTCGATAATCGGGAATGGTCCAACAAACCTCGGAGTCAATTTCCCTTTCTTCCCGAATCGAATAACATTCTTCAGAGGAGAAATCTTTACAAAACCATATCGCCCACGTCGAATTCCAAATCCTTACGATGTTTATCGGCATAACTTTTCTGAGGGTCTTGGGCTGCCTTCATTCGTCGCCGAATGATCTCTATACAATCCGTAGTCTGTTGAATCATTTCTGGCCCGAGTATCAGCTTTTCTCCAGTTTCCAACCAACATGTCGGAGAGTTACACGGTCTTCCATACAACGCTTCATACGGTGCCATACCAATACTTGACTGGTAACTGTTATTATATGAAAATTCCACCAAATGAAGATGATCTTCCCATGATCCTCTGAAATCCAAAACACATGCTCTGAGAAGATCTTCCAAAACTCGGTTGACTCTCTCGGTCGGACCATCTGTTTGGGGGTGATAAGCTGTACTCAAACACAACTTGGTTCCCAAAACTTCCTGAAAGCTCTTCCAAAATCCACTGGTGAACAATGGGTCTCGATCGCTCACTATACTCTTCGGAATACCATGGAATCGAACTATCCACTTAACATACAACTCAGCCAATTTCGATGCAGTCCTAGTTGATCGAACAGGAATGAATCTTGCACTCTTAATCAAATGATCTACGATGACCCAAATCCCTTCATTTCCTGCCCTGGTTCTAGGTAACCCATCAATAAAATCCATCGATATTTGCTCGCACTTCCATGTAGGAACTTCTAATGGCTGAAGCAATCCACTTAGCTTCTTCTGCTCAGCTTTTACCAACTGGCAGTTCATGCACTTGGAAATAAAGTTTCCAACATCCTTCTTCATACCTTCCCAGTAATAGGTTCTCTTCATATCCCCATACATCTTATTTCCACCTGGATGAATTGTCAACTTCGAGTGATGACTTTCCTTCAAAACTTCATTCCTCAATTCACCTATATCGGGAACAACCAGTCGTCCTTGTTTCCGAAGCCAACCCTCTCGATCGATTTCGAATCCTTTATTCTTCTCTGGGTCCAATCCATATTTCAAATCACGGATAATCTTGACAAGCTTATCGTCTCGCTTTTGGCTCTTGCCAATTCTTTCCACAAGAGAAGGTCTTATCGATAAGTTTGCCAACATTTCAGGTTCCAATTCACATCTGGGCCTGAAGTCAAACCCAGCCAAATACTCAAGACTCTTCCATTCTGAAAACATGACTCCCAATCCTACATGTCTTCGACTTAACGCATCTGCCACTGCGTTACCCTTTCTCGGAGTATAGGCTATACCAAAATCATATGATGCTAAAAACTGTAGCCATCGTTGCTGCCGAAGATTCAAATCCTTTTGGGAGAAAAGATACTTCAATGACTTATGATCTGTAAACAACTCAAATCGGACTCCCAGTGGGTAATGTCTCCACATCTTCAGAGCAAATATAATCGCCGCTAACTCCAAATCATGAGTCGGATAATTCCTTTCATGCGGCTTCAGTTGTCGACTTGCATACGCAACAACTTTATCCTTTTGCATCAGCACTGCTCCAAGTCCAGTACCACATGCATCGGTGTAAACCACCATCTCATCATTCCCACTTGGAATAGTCAAAACAGGAGCACTTGTCAATCGCTCTTTCAGGATTCCGAAAGCTTGCTCACACTTAGCATCCCATCTGAATACTTGGTTCTTTTTCGTCAATCCTGTTAATGGTGCAGCTATCTCGGAAAAGTCTTTGATAAACCGACGATAATATCCTGCTAATCCAAGAAAACTTCTCACATCAAATGCATTCTTAGGTCTAACCCAATCCTGGATCGCTGCCACCTTGGCGGGATCAACCGCTATTCCATTTCCAGAGATAACATGGCCTAAGAACCTCACTTCGCTCTTCCAGAAGTGACACTTCGAAAACTTAGCCTTCAGCTGATGTTTCCGCAAGATTTCCAAAACAACACGTAAGTGCGTCCTGTGCTCTTCTTCTGTTCTGGAATAAATCAGAATATCATCCACGAACACAAGTACGAACTTGTTCAACTGATCTATGAACACTCTATTCATAAGATCCCTAAAATATGCTGGTGCATTGGTAAATCCAAACAGCATTACCAGCCACTCAAAGAAACCGGATGGTGTCCTGAAAGTAGTCTTCGGCACACTATCCTTTGCCACTCTCAACTGGTGAAATCCCGTTGCCAAATCCATCTGATAAAACACCTTAGCTTCGTGAAGCTGATCAAACAAGTCATCTATTCTCGGCAATGGATACTTGTTCTTCTTAGTCACTTTATTCAGCTCACGATAATCCACACACAACCTCAACGATCCATCCGCTTTGGTTGCAAACACAACTGGTGCACCCCATTCGGACACACTACGTCGAATGAATCCTTTCTGTAAAAGGTCATCAACTTGCACCTTCAACTCTTGCTGTTCCCTAGGCGCCATCCGCCTAATAGGCATCACAACGGGTCTGGCTCCTTAAACTAGATCGATACGAAACTCGATCTCTCTATGCGGCGGTAACCCTTTGACCTCGTCAAAGACATCCTCAAATCCATTCACAATAGGCACCGATGACAGTCCATCTCGTGGAACAACTAGCGAATACATGAAGCTCATGAAGACGCCTTCTTCATGCTTACATCGTATCACAACCTTTCGCCCCTCCACATTCTCGACTGTCACCTCCAGCCTCTTACAATCAACCCTTACCGCATATTTCCTAAGCCAGTCCATACCCAAAATAATTCTGAACCCCGCAAAGTTTAAAACAAAACAATCACAAACAAAAGAGCAATCATGACTCGATACAACTAGACCACGGCATACCATACACAAACAAGACGAACCCCTAACTGGATTAGTCACAACCAATGGTCTATCAAAAATATCCGGTTCCAAACCCAACCGGCCTACAAGATCATTACAAACAAACGAATGCGACGCCCCAGTATCAAACAACACTCTAACTGGAACACCACAAATGGAAAGAGTACCTTGAACCACCACACTCTTTCCTTTCTCTTCCACAGTAGGGGCTTTCGAAGATGATGGAACAGCCCCCAAAGCATAGGCTTGCACAATCTTCTTGTCCTTTCGCGGTTCTGAACAATTCTTCTTGATATGCCCCGGCTTATCACAGTTGTAGCACTTCCCTGGGACCATAGAATTCTTGCAATCCTTGGAGAGATGACCCTTCTACTGACAATTGTAGCAGGTCACTTCACCCTTCAGCTTCTTTTTCCGACCATCCTTACCCTGTTGCTGTTTCCTCTTCTTGTTTCCACCTTACTGTGGTTTAGACTCTTCCTTTGTTACAGCAATAATAGATTCTCCTTTAGGAAACAAACTCTCATGCCTGGGAGCTTTCTCCACAAGCTTCTCAAATGGATCGTCCAGATGATCCACTAACTGCCTCCCAAGATAAGTGTCCAAGCCTGTCACAAACTTCTCATTCTTCTGATATGGAGATTCAATATACGACCGAGCATACTTGGACAAGGCTTCAAACTCAGAAACATACTCAAGAACTGGTCTCCCACCTTGCTTGAGCTCTACAAACTTCTTGAACAAAACAGACTTCTGAGCTGTAGAAATGAACTTATCTTCAAATCTGACTTGGAATTGCTCCCAAGTAATCTCTTCCTCTGGAGTATCAATGGTGATAGAATTCCACCAATCAGAAGCTCTTCCTTGAAGCTGTCTTGATGCAATCTTTCTCTTAGTTGCATCCTCAATTCTCAAATCACCAAAAATCCTCCTACAAGCATCTATCCATCTCTGGACTTCAATGGTTGACTCTGTCCCCAAGAAAACCTTTCCTCCAAGAGCAGTATAGTCTTTACACAACTTAGCAAATCCACTGGTCTTGGGGCTTGAACTTGAACTCCAACATCTACTGATGGCCCTGGAGCTGGCATCCTTCTCATGATCGAAGTCATCATAGCCTCGAACATAGAAGCATAATCAGCAGCCCCCTCAACAGCACGGCCTCCCCTAGCAGCTGGTCTCCCTCTTCGACTCATTCCTAATATCTCAAAGAAATGATTAATATACCCTGAGAAACAACTGCATAAGAAGTTCAAATCCTTCTAAGCTAATATATTATATATAGTAATCATCCATAGAAATTACAATTACGTCTCTCATACGTAGTTACGTCAGCGAGCGTTGGCTAAAATCGATTAACCAAAGCTCTGATACCAAATGTGACGACCGCCCACGACTCCTGCGTTAAAGAAGGAAATAGTGCGCTGTAAAGTGTGCCAGGCCGCCATGGACGATCATCAGAGTAGGGTAAAACAATAAACTCTATCGTATTACTCACAGCGTAGGGATAAAATACAATAGAGAAGTATACATAGTGAAGCTCATAGAACAGAATCTTATCATATAAGCTCATAATAGTTTAGTACAACAATCTGATAAGTCAATACATCAAGCCTCACTACATATCACTCAGAGAATCATATAAGCAGCGGAATATCCAGTACATATAGTAAGAAAACAATATGCAAAAGCCTCCAGCTCGTCTTCGTCATCAACAGCGTTGGTCACTAAGAACAGCACCTGTCAACTGCTACCTAGTCTGCCCATCCCAAAACGGATGAACAGCCCAAGGTAATAAGAGTTGAACATAAAACCTTGAGTCAGATAAAAGTCCTAGTGAGCAGTAAATCAACTATCAAACATACCAAAAGAGCATAAAGGGTAAAAAGGAATAGGAACCCAACCATCCCACTCCACCTCTTTCTACAGTGATAGCCCTCAAACTCACTAAGCAGAAACAAACATAGCAAAGCAGACAATTAAAATAAAGCAATTATCACTCGAGTCAAGGTCGATATTTTCCAAGTGGAAACCCCCAAGGCCTAAACCAAGATCAGATAAGCACCCACAAAACATCACTATTGAGACCGAGTGACGATACAACCAAATCATCCAAACATCCATGACTCTGGCTATCACTGTTATCATTGCCTCGATATCACCGTTAATTGAATGACCGACACATTCTTTCAGCCGTAAGTCAAGGACTAATGGTAACCCCGGTTCTAGACATAACTCCGCATGTCGTCGCAGCCCATCCCAAGGACTATCGAATCTGCCCAGAGTACTTGACCACCTACCTGTAGTCTTTTGGGTGTCCCGACCACCTACCTGTAGTCGTTTGGGTGCCCCATGTACTCTTGCTTTGAGTTTGCTAGAACCTTCAATAACGATGAAATCCAAGCCTTCTAGTCATCCTCCTCGACGACTATTCTCAAACTTGCCCAAGCTACCTCTCGAGCCAACCATTATCAACGAACTCGAACCATATCACCGAGTTATCAACATGCTTGGGATGATCCCGTCTGGATTAAACCAAGGCTATCTCATATCATGCTTTGCTTTATCGCATCATAGCAAAGTCCCATCTCAATATCATGCTTTGCTTCATCACATCATAACAAAGTTCCATCTCAACATCATCATCAATTCTATCCATATGAGCTTTTCTCATCCGCTTCATATGCCACGGGCAGCTTTCCTTACTCAAGAGCCTTTCTACTTAGCTTTTGAATCATCTTAGACCAACTTGTCCAAATCAAATCATCAATCAACTAACTTTTAACAATCAATCAAATCAAACATTAATCCAAGCAATCAATCTTTCAAACAAGATCTAAATAAACAGTTATAACAATAATGGCAATTTCGTAAATAAAGAGTCCAAATCTAACGAGCATGAATTCTAAGTAATATCTTGATGAATGAACTAGCATAGGTTAACATGTAGTAAAATGGGTATCAAAACTATATGAACGATGGATCTACATGCAGACTTAAGGAAAATGCATGAAATCACAATCTTTAACACACAAACAAGTCACCGATCCAATATACTCCTTTGGGTCCGTGCGAAAGATAACCACCACTCACCGAATCACCTAAACACTTCAAAAGCAACTAACCCCAGATCTGGACAGCAAAGGATCTAGCTCGATCCGACAAGATTTCCGCTCAAATGATGAAATCTCTCTTTGAAGAATATAGATCTTCAACTTTAGCTCTTAGATCCTCGATCTTAGATGGATGTAAGAGAAAAGAAGTGAAGAAGTATTGTAGTCGAGCTCTCAAAATGGCAGCACTTCGTCGCTTCAAAATCCGATGCCAAAAAGTGAACCAAACCCCTCTATTTATAGGCAGATTTCTAAGTCGTCTGCCCCCCCTTAAGTCGTCGCCGACCTAACGACTTACGACCTAACACTCAGGCCTTCAACGCGACCGAAAACACATGTCCATCTAACGACTCACAAATGTAGCCGACCTAACTACCTAACATACCTAACGACCAAACGATCTAACCCTATGGCCGACCTAACACCTAGCCGACCTAACGACTCAAGTACCCACGCGACTCAACAGCTTACAAATGTAACCGACCTAACTACCTAACGACTCAACACTGCTGCCGACCTAACACTCATACGACCTAATCACTAAGTCGTTCGCGACCTAACCTTACACTAAGTTATTCCCTGAGTCACTCGAATGACCTACTCTCCTAAACCACTAACCCTTAGCTCGCAAACTCCTTGGGTCGGTCAATTCCCATAGGTTGCTTACTTCTATAGGTCGTTCCACCTCCATACCTCTAACTCTGCTAAGCCGCTTATTCCCCTAAACCGTTAGCTCTTAGGTCGGCCCATCTCCTTAACCCGCTAACCACCTTAAGTCGGCAACTACCACTAACTCGCTCCACCGACCCAAACCACAACACGACCTAACTCCCACACGAGCTAACTCAGGTTGACTCAACAATGCAAACGACCTAATGGCAACTATCTTACGATTTATCGACACGTAAAATACGGGTCGTTACATCAACGTTATCGATAGGAATCTCCTAAATGCTATGATGAGACAATCATACACGATGGTTTGTTTTTTAAAAATTGATATTTTGAAAATAATATTTGGGATTAAATGTTAAATTTATTTTTGAATGGTAATTACAGCCAACAAACATATTTATTTATTAGAGATTCAATGGCGAGGCAATTCCATTTATTTATTTTTAGATTATAAAGATGATAATATAAATGAGATTATTTTTGAGTTGTGCTTTATTGGAAGTATATTTTGAGATTTTAGAATCTATATTGTATACATTGGATGTTTTAAGAGAAGAGTTATCAGAGAATTCGAAGGTTGTTTTAAACTATTTAAGTGGTTAATTTAAACCCTTAATTTATTTTGAGGAATATTATTATGGATTTTTTTTAAAAGAAATTCTTTCAAAATTAATTTTGAAGTAAGATAATAAATTGGGACTTTTACTTTGAGTTTTAAATAACTTACTAAGTAATATAGTAAAAAGTTTAAAATTTTCAAATGTTGAAAATTGAGATTTAAAATTTAAAAGATGTTGAGAAAAAAAATCTAAATATCTTGGATTGAAAAGTAATTTGATCTTATATTCTTGTTCTTGAGTTCACTCTATTCTTGTGCTATTGATGATGGCATGCATTTTCGCGGTCGTTCGAGTTTGGTGGCCTCGTGAGAAGCCATTTTGTGTGATTTATCTATCTTGTCTACTGAGTCTATCCTTGTTGTCAGGATGTTCTTTCCGCATTATTATGCGAAAAATTGTGTTGATGATCATTTTTATTGTTTAGAGTTCGGGTTTGATCCGGACTCTATTCATAGAGTTTTGAGCAATCAATCATTTTCGATTGATTATTCGTTGAGCATCTTATTGAGTTTTGATTCGAGACGGAAGATCTTCAAAATTCTTTCGAGTTGCATGGAAAATTCAATGGTTAGCAAATCACCATATAAGCACAAGATAGGCCATTGAATTAACCAAGTGAGTTTTTCCTTGTTTCTTTCTACCATTCTATATTGAGAGTATGAATGTTTGAGTTTTGAGCTTGTCTTTTATCCTTTTTCGATTGAATTTTTGTGTTGTTTACAGCCGTTTTCCACTAGAAATTGCGAGGACGCAATTTTGTTAATTGGGGGAGTCTGTAACAACCAGGGATTTTGAAGGTTACTGTTAATATTAAATTATAATGAAAATTATAATTTAATATTTTGTTTAAAAATGAATTTGATAATAAAATGAGTGATTATATTGTTTATTTTATACAAGCAATATCTTGATGAATATAATTTGGGATTTGAAATTTAAATAAGTCATATTATTTTATTTGAAGCCTATTTCAACATTTGATGGTTGAAAAAAAGTGTAAATGAATGAAACAAAGTTTCAAAAACTATATTTTTAGATTTGGATTGAAAATAAATAATTGTGATGGTTTAATTTTATGTAATTAGTAATATTGGAAATTTATTCTAATGTTAGCCATCTATTGTAAAATAAAAGAAATAATATGAAGAAAATAAAATTTAGAAGTGTGGTTAGGCTTGGAATGATGTATTAATGTTATAAAAATGTTAAAACATTTTAATACATTTCAGTAGAATTAAAAATAAATTTTATTTGGTTGAAATGGATGAAAATAGTGATTTTTCACTAAAAATGGGAATATTGGAAATATTGTGTTATATGGGGAAAATAATATTTTTAATTGGAAACAAAATTTAATGATTAAAAAGTTTTAGAATGATTTATTGCAATTTATTTGACCCGAAAGAAATTTTTGTTTAAGTTATTGCATTAAAAATAGTGTTTTTACACTAAAATGGTGTAATTTGTAAAATATTGTGAAAGATAGAGTTTTATTTATAAAAAATAACTTTTTATTGCCAAATTTTTTTTTTATATATAATAAAAATTTTGTTGCAAACAATTTGTTGTAGATATTTTGTTTGGTTAAAAATGAGAAAACTAGTGTATAAATTGATTAAATAGGTTAAATATGTATATAACATAGGAATATCTCTAAGTATATTTGTCTTGGGCTTATTTGGGTAAGGTTTGAATCCATTAACATTCTCTAGAACCATCTAGAAAAGATGAAATATGTGTAAAGTAATTTTTTTTTCTCATCTTCCTCCCAAAAAAAAAAGATACAGTAAATAGAAAGAAAGAAAAACAATGGCTTTCTCTAATTGAATCTCAATTCCACTCAATTTTGCCGTTAATTCAAGAAGAACTTCACCAAAATAAGAATAGAGAAAGGACTTCACCTTCAAGCTCCTGTCTTTCTTCGCAAATTTGGGTGATTTCTATCTAAATTCAAAGGTGAGTTTTAAAACTCACATTTTCTAGCTTGGATTGAGATTTCAAGGTAAGAAATCTCAATTTTGTTTGTTGCATGTTTAATTGTGAAATTGCCGTCAGTAAATTGGACATATCTCTTTCGTTTTAAGTCGGAATTCAATAATCTTAGATGATCTGAAAAGCATAGAAATATATCTACTAGTTTGATGTTTTATTTTTGATTATTTTTTATGTTTATAAGGTGAAAAATCCATATCTTTGTGACTGTCCTGTCATTGACAGAGAGTGTTTATATATTCACCTGGAAAGTAATTTGATCATAACTTTCTTGTTACCTGTCGAAATTTAGAAATTTTTAAAATTCAGGAAACCTTATGATTTAGACTATAACTTTGATGTTTTGAGTTTTGAGTATTTTTGATGTATATATGGTGAAAAATCCATATATTTATGACTGTCCTGTCATTGACAGAGAGTGTTTACATATTCACCTAGAAAGTAATTTGATCATAACTTCCTTGTTACCTATCAGAATTTAGAAATTTTTGAAGTTTTGGAAATCTGAGGAATTAGTGTACAACTTTCATGTTATAATTATTCTCGGATTTTGTATATTTCTATGTGAAAATATATATTCTTTATAGTAGAACCGAAATATATGTAGTGTTTAATTTCTGTGTTTTACGATATTCTGATGATTTCTATGATTTCAGTCGCATTCTTTTTTTTAAAGCTTGATGTTATTAGATGTAAATGATGTCCATGAATATATTATCTTAGATTTGAAGAAGTTTGAGATTAAATTTTTATTTAAATTCCATTTAAATTTAAATAACGGTTAATACCGATCTGGGAGTATTTTGAGGGTTTTAATGATTTTAATTTCAAATAAATTCTTGAAAATTTCTTAAATAAAAATAAATCAATATTTATGGAATAAGTATTTTGTAGCATTTTTAAGAGATTTTTTTATAATAATTATTCATTATTTTAAAGTGTTTGTATAATAGACGTTCTCTTTAAAATAAAGGATTTTTCTGTACAAAGCATTTAAAATTATTTCTAGATGTTTAATAATTCTATTTTCTCTAAAAAAAATCCTATGTTTATGAGTTTCGACGATAAGAATGAGAATTAAACAATTTAGAAAAAAAAAATATGTGGTATGAGACATGTATTTTTGCTTTATCGCTTAATATCAGACTTGTACGATCGAAACCAATTTGAAGTGTTATTTTGAGTTGATTTAGAAGTTACCAAATTTTGGTGAAGATTATTGGGTTGAGAATTACTCTTTGAGTACATTCGACGACGAACCAATCTAGATGCATTTTGTGATGGCCGATAAAATGAGGCAATATTGATGTTAAGTTTTAATTTGCAACTATGGTTAGAAATAACCATCGTGATGTTCTTTTACTTGCATAGGAGATGAGGCACGTTGTTATGATGGATTGATGATGATTTCGATATTTACGATGAATTTTTACTTGTCGATGAAATGAGACAAGTCTCGATGTCACTTAAAACTCGTCCAAGTAAGAGATTAGACGAGTTAGGTATCTTACACTCGCCGATGAAATGAGGCAGTGTTTATTTGATGATGTTTTATGATGGTTTTCTAATGTGGATCGACTAACGATTAGTAAACCAATACGTACGAACGTATGGTATGGGACGTACGTTGACGCCTATTGGGTTCCTATTCAAGAAGTTGAGACACATTCACGATGTTACTAGTGCTACAGACCGAGTACTCGATTGGAGTCATCACGATGTTCATGAAGTTATTACTCGACTCCAATCATCACGATGTTATTGCTCGGGTTTTTGTGACTGGGTGTCATCAAGATGTTTCCAACTATAGTCAATCAAGATGATCACGATGTTATGATGTTATGTGACCCTAAGTCATCACGATGAATGGTACCAAATAATGGTAGTACTAGTCAAGATGTAAATGCACGTGCTGTTTTCCAAGAGGTTTTAGGTTTTTCGATTTCACTATTTTGATGATGATGCTTTAGTATAGCCTTGTGTAAGAAAAAGGCTTATTGACATACATGGTTTTATTTGTGATTTCGAATATG
The DNA here is from genome assembly GCA_030765085.1 of Allium cepa. Classification (NCBI taxonomy): domain Eukaryota; kingdom Viridiplantae; phylum Streptophyta; class Magnoliopsida; order Asparagales; family Amaryllidaceae; genus Allium; species Allium cepa. Next base: position 50,390,955 of record CM060930.1, on the reverse strand, counting down.
GTGTTTTGGATTCTTTCCGGGCTCTATTAAGATGGATTTGAGACATTATATGTATATTTATACCAATGAGATGAGGTATAAATTATGGTAATGCTTTTATGATGAGTGTTGTTAATAGATTTAAGATATATTTATATTTATACCAATGGTATGAGGTATAGATGATTATGAAGAATCTTTATATTGAGTTTAATGATGGATTTGAGATGTATTTGTATTTATACTGATGAGATGAAATATAATAATTAAGAAGTTTCTATTAGATGAGTTTTATTTATGATGCATTCTTGAAGTTTTAATTATCTTATGAAGACTTACTTTATGGTTCATATCCTCACCCATTTCATTCGGTTATATATATAATTAGATGAACCATGTCCATCTAATATACATATTGTATTCCTCTACGCAATCATGATGAACCATTGATGTATCACTCTGGAGATAACTTGATGACCTATATAATTTCATTGGTTATGATGGAATGGTTTTCCCCTTATCACTTATCATCACCTTTACTAATGATAAGTTCTAGCTAGCCTGACCCGTGTGTTTTCACTCGGGTCGGACCGAGTTGTTTCAGGTATCATCTATTGGGCTTAGCTTGAAGTTGATGTTGGCTAACAGCTCTTCTTTCTCTTGAGTAGTTTATTTCTTCCGCATACTCTGATGTTTTTACATTTGATTCGATGTATATACCACCTTTATTGTATTCATATTGTATTGTACTGAACGTGTATCAGTGTATATGTATATATATGATGTTGGTTACTGTTCTGTGATGTGATTTACTTTCAGTTATTGTAATTTGTTCTGATAGATCCGTTAGCCACCTATAGTTTTAGATTAAGCATTTACTGGGTATGTCGATCCACTTGAGTTGAAAAATTATAATGCATTTATCGACGTATTCAATGGATGTTTAAGACAAAATTATAGATGGTCGCCCTTAACCAGCCCTATTCTCCGTTTTAGTAGACGGAATTACTTGTTAATTCTCTTTGCTAAGGTGGGTCTCGGGGTGGGGCGTTACAGTAATTGTAAATATTCAGTGTCTGTATATAATGTGAAACTCTGATGTATGTTAAATGTAATCGACAGATATATTATTCTTTTGTAAGTTATTATCATTTATTATTATATTTTATCCGCTGCGAATGTGAGATGTTTGGATGTTTCTGTTCTTCTTCTTCTATCTCTTTCTTCTTTTCCATAACTATCTGGAATTTTCGGGTTCGAAAATTTTGGGTCGTTACAAAAACGGTTTTAATAAATGATCTTTGTATCGAAATAGTGTTGAAATCATTTTGATGAAAGAGTTTTGATATTTACTACTAGTATAGAAACCTTTATATTTTTAAAGTGACAAATCATAAAAATGATTGTAAAACAATCAATCATCGAAATTCACATTCGAAGACGTGAATAAAATCCAAAGAAATCGATATCAAATCCATCAAAATGGATATTTCGAAAATTCCCAAAGAAAATGTCATCAAAGTCGATAATAGATGATAACAACAAAAGGGAAACAACACGAATCGATTAAATTTGGAAACCATGCAAAATACGCGAAATAGGCAAAATAGAAAAAGGTCCGTCGGCCGGCTACAGAGCTCCGTCGACCGGACCTATTCTGGAAAATTTCTCGGGAAGCAGGTCGGTCGACTGAGCTCTGTAGCAGGTCGACGGACCAGAGATAGAGAAGTGCTATGCACTTTGGTAGCAGGTCGGTCGGCTGGACCAGGGGTCCGGTCGGCCGAACCTGAAGTTCTGAAATTTTGAAACCCATTCCAAATAAGGTGCAAATTCCTTCAATTTGCAAACGGACAAGCACGAACGCTAGGGGTTTACGCCTATCGGCTACCCGGTCCTATAAGCTCATCGATTCATCACCAAAAACATGATCAAAACATAAAAGTTAGGGTTTTTAAAGAATTGAACTCAAAACACTAAAAATTGGAATATTCACCAAATCAATCCAAACCAAAAGCAATAACCCTAGAATAAGTGTTAGGAATTCATACCTAACAATCGAAGATAATTATAAGCATAGATGTGACATAAAAATCTCACATTTTCACAAAACAAAGAAGAAGAAGCTATAGAGCAATGGCAAGAACAATCACTCTTCAATTCCAACTCAGCAAGCTTGAATCTAAGCTTAAAGGAGAAACATTTCCTAAAGTTAGGTTTAGGAATTTCTGAAATTGAATGGAGAAAGAGTTGGAGAAGATGAAGAGAAGGCTTACCAAAGTTTCTTCTATTAATTTGGAGCAAGAGCTTGATTTGCAAAAGAAAACTAGGGTTTGGAGTTTTAATTTCCCATTCCACTCACCATTAATCTCTTTAGAACTGAAAAGTAGAGGAAGAGGGAGTGAATGAAGAGGAGTGGTTCAGTTTGGGGTATTAAGTTGGCTAGTGGGCTGAACCCAACCCAAAGCCCTAAGTGAAAAAGTAGCAAAATTCCACTAACTCCAAACATATCAAAGTTTATACTTAAAAAGATTGCAAACGGCATTTTGAACTCGATGGAGGTAGTCCCGAGTCCTAATTCGACCGTATGAAAAAGTAGCTTTTCGGACTAAATTCCGAGTATCGATAAAATATTTAAATAAAAAATCGATAAATATGTGGGTTGTTACAGCTTATTTCCAAAAAATATCTTTAAAAGGTATATCAATTCCTTTCAACATTCAAAAACAATTTTCAAATACTCAAATCCATAACAGGATACTTCCAAACATCTCAACACTTAGAAATATTCCTAAATTTTCATTTTCTATACTTAGGAAAATATCATGAGTCTTATTTTCCGGAAATACTTTTAGATATCAATACTAAAGAGAATGTTTTGCGACTTATCTTGTTAGTTTTTGGAATTTTCATTTAATTTCTTTTTCCTTTCAAATTAATTATATCTACTTATAGTCTCTTCTATCTGTTTATTACTTCTTTATGGCTTCAGATTCAACCCCGAATTCCTTATCCCTAATATTTCAAAACCCCCTTAAGTTCCAAGAATTTTATTATAAAATTTTCCCTTTATAAAATCCTATCTATTAAATAATTTCGTTCATAATCTTGGGAGGCTTTATAAATAAATTTCAATCTTTTAAAACTATATATACAAAATATGTATTTTTGAAGGATAATTGTTTATTTTTAAAGTAAATTTAAAATATCAAGCATTTCAAATAACATCGATAACTCTTTTTTAATCATTTTTAAATAACTAATTAATTTATAAAGTTGATTAATAAATTTAGAATTTATTTCAACAAATATTAAATATTGGAATAACTAACCATCCAGAATATTCTAAATCTAAATAGTTGTTTAAGTTATATAGTATAACAATTAAAATCCCATTTAAAACAATTTTTAATTTCTCAACAAAAATCTATTTTAAAAATCCAATATTGCCAATTTCAATTTATAAATCCCTCTCGATTCTTCTCATATGGATTATATCTCAATTTTATCACCAATCTCATATTCTAAAATAAATTCCATTATTTCTTTCCCAAACATTTTCCATACTCGATATAAATTCTCGTCGTAAATCTATATTTTCAATTTATCAACTGACCATCATTTTCCTTATTTATAAACATCGTCTATAAATTTATAAATCCTTTGAGTTTCACTTATTTATAAAACCATCTCATTTGTGAAAATTGATTTATCAACCCATTTCTTAATATATTATCTTATTTTTCAAATCCATTTTAAATATCAATTTCAACTGATTTCTATATTTTTTAGAATATCAATTTGTAGTTTGTTATTCAATATCCTCTATATAAATTATTTTAAAAATCTCCATTATAATATTTTCCTTGAATAGTTGAGTACAACTCAAAAATCAAATTATATTTCTTCCAAATCAACTCTTTTGAAATATTCTAAATTTCGATAGAAATAATTTATTTTCAAAATCTCCTTTAAATCCCTAAATTTTCAAAATAATATTTGTAGCATTTTAAAATACCGAAATCAAGGTTGGTACTACAATAACATCCAATAATTCAAAATTACTACAGTAATCTATAACAGATTATTCAACACAATCCATATATCTCAATATATGAAATTAAATTCAACTTTTGAGGTATCCAGTTAGATCCCTCCAACCTATTTTCCTGTATCCGCATATGTTAATATAACAAAAAAATACCAATCCACTTCAAGGAGTATATCGTGGTATATAGGGTCATCCGCTATTATGTAGAGTGCATAGGGTCTCATTCGCTATAATGTGCGGGAATATCACTCCAAATACTACTATATATATACTACTATATATATAATATATCATTCAATAGGTAATCAACTCAGCCAAACATTTAGAATGGATTTTAGCTATTTAAAATTTTAAAAACTAGCAATCTAAAAGAGTGAAAATTAATCACCTTGATTTTTATTTGCAAACCATTCCAATCTCGACTCTTTTTTTCCACTATTTTTAGACCTCGTATAAACAAATTACGAATATATTAACATTTGAAATAATTGAAACTATCATTAACATACATAATCTAAATTTAAATTTTTAACTTAACAAACCAATCACCTGACCAGCTACACGACCCAGAATGCGACCTTCCCAATAGTGAAACTACGGCCGCCACCACTGACAACTACTGCAACGCCACTCCATTCACGCCTAGTCTTCTGCATTCTTCTTACCACTTTGCCTCCGGCAAGGCCGACTCTCGCACCACCAAGTGCTCCTCTCCCTTACCGAACGTCGCCGTAGACACGACTAACGCCAGTAACCCGAGTCCATCCTCCATGCCATCGCCTCTTCCACCTAAAATGCTAACACAAACAAATCCAAAAACTCTCTCTGCACAGTCGTGCTACCCCACCTTGTCGTCATCGCATCTCCACTCATCGCCGCCGACTCCTCAAATGCACACGCGAACGATAGTCGCCCTACAATATTCCCAACCCTAACAATCGCGATTTTTCTCGATTGCGCCACAAGCTCCAGGCCACCGCTTCTTCCTCATGCTCGTGATTTCTGGTGACTGCTTTGATTTGATTTGCATATACTTTTTTGTATTCAACTTTTCTTCTGAAAGTGGAGAAAGAAAATCATGATTGTGAATATATATATATATATATATATATATATTATTCTCGTGAAGATGAATTTATTCGATTTGGAAAAGAGAAGGGTATAATCGCCATTTCGTTGTGTATATTTTTTTCTTTGAACGAATGGAGGTAGCGCGTTTTAAAAAAAGAAACGATGAGATGTTTTGCATGTAGAGGAGGGAGAAGCACAATCCAATGTTTTGTTGATTGAAAGAATACGGCTGGTTGTCTTAACAAAAATTTAAAATATTATTTTTTAATTCCAAATGTCTTGTTTAAACCAGCTTAATATTCTGGACTCTAATTGAGGCATGCCGCCTGACGCTTATAATGTTATATCCCTATTTCGAGCAAAATGGAAAAGGTTTCGAGTCCTAATTCGATCGTATGAAGAAGTTAGCTTTTTGGATCCAATTATTATATTGAATCTTCGATATTAATTTCAACGCGTTTGTATCTCGTACGATCAAACGATAACTCCAAACACTATGAAATTTGAAATTCCATAATAATTCAATATTATGGATTCAATGGGACTAGTTTCGTTAGATTCTGAGACTGTGCCACGGATCGTTATTTCCACTAGTCAATTAAATCTACGATTTCGAAAATTAACAAAATCACTTGAAATTCTAGTTTTAACTACTTATTAACTTAATTCTAATTCCAATAGAATTTGTATCAACATTAGAGGTCGTTTTCGATTCATATTCAACTCCAATTCAATGATTTAAACGATTTTCAATTATTACTCCAACAATTAAATTTAGCAAATAAAACGCTATATTTTGAAATTAAACACTACTTCTTGAATTCAATAAATAACTCCGTACTAAAAATGAATTTATATTTCAAACTCAACATTTAAAACCATTTAAATATTCAAACTTAAACATCGGGAAAATCCGGGTCGTTGCATTATTTAATTTTGTAAATTAATTGTTTAAAATTGAATACTTTGAATAAAATATGTTAATTCCTTCTTTCCCTTTTCAAGGATGAAATTTTTTTGAGTAGGGCAGAGTGTAACGAGCCATAATTATCGAGAATTAAATTTATTAAATTAAATATGTTTTGGAGTTTGAAGTTGTGAAAAATTTAAAAATCTAGGATTTAATAATAAGAACATAACTGGAATGAAATGTTATAGTATTAATTCAAGTCAATTGATAACCACATTAAATGTAATTCCAACATTATTGAAACGTTTAAATAGTTATAATTGGCTCTAGATTGTAAATTAATTGTAATAATATGTGTATTAATTGAAAATTTGATTAATAGAGTAATTGATATTTGAACGTTGTACTAATTAATGAAATAGTATGTAATAAATTGTAATTAAATAAAATTAGTGTTGTGTAGATAATTATAACATTTGTGTAGACAATCAACATATAAATGTGATTAAATTAAGCTAAAGGTGACAATTGTTATTTGTTACCTAATTGTTTAATTTGTTGAAATCAAATTGTAAATAAATTGCAATAAATTTAAATTAAATATTGCAGTTAATATAATAAAAGATGGTAATTATAGAATACTAGTAATAAGATATAAATAATTGTTAAGGATATGCATAGGGTAATGAATGATGGAATAAAAAGAATTGAAATCAAGTTTAATCAAGTTTAATGGATTTACTGCAATTGTAATTGAAAGCTGTGATTTGTAAAATAATTCATGTTGAATTTGACATGGGAAATAAGTTTTAGAATGATTGTTAATTTCTGTGTAATTAGAAAAGAAAATTTGTAATTATAAAATTTGAATTGAAAAAGTGATTTAATCAATTCAATACTAATCTATATAATTAATGTGAAAATGGCCATTTTGGCCACTGATTTGGATTTCGAAGAAGCTAATTTCATCAGATCCGTAATGGTGAATTATTAGGGGATTTCAAGTTTCGTAGCGACTGGGCTTTTCGTTTGATCGTATGGACTCGAAACGCATAGAAATCAATTTAATTGAATTCAATTTGAAATAAGTTTTTTAAAGCTAACTTCTTCATAAGATGGGATTAGGACTTGAAACATACTCCATTGAGTTTAAAAATATTGAAAACATTCATTTTGATATACGGGATGACCCATTTTTGTTTCGGGAACAAAACAAGCATTTCGGGTCGTTTATCGTTTCAATCAAAATCGATCTGGTCCATTCTTTCTATTTTCAACTTTGTCGATATATAGGCTGTTATAAACCCTAATTGTTTCTCATATTCACATTACAGTACGCACAAAAATTTCGGCCTCTCCTCCTTTTCCAATAGCTGAAAACCTAAATTCCCAAATACAAATTCAAGTTCAAATCAATTTCAAAAAAATCAAACTTCTCTAAACCCTATCACATTATATATTGATTTGAAGCACTCGATGCGTGCAGCTAAAATCTGCTATTCGTTTCTGCAACCAGATTTTGGTTCGTTCGAAATTGGCTAAAATATTCTCGACCATCCTTTTGGTGGTTGTTGATTGGCGATGGATCGTCGATTCAGAGATATAGTCGTGTAGAGATTGACAAGTGAGGTTCATCTGAGTCGTTCTTGGGGAGAATCGGTGGTTAGATCGACGGCTAAATTGAGATTAGGGTTGTAAATAGATGGCGGCGGCTGCTGTTTTGGGCGTCAATCGGGGTGTTGAGTGGTTCACGGATGGTTATGAGGGAGTTATGGAGGGGAGGCATGGTCATGGGTTGCCGGCGGCGGCGGCAACGTGTGTTAATCGTGGCGGTTATCTCATACAGGCGATGGAGTTAGGGATAGCAAGGAGCAAACGCGTTGGTTGTCGCGTGGAAAAGAGGATGCAAGTACGATTACGTGTATAATTAATTTGTTAATTCAATTGTTATATATATATATATATATATATATATATATATTAACTTCTAATGATAATAAGTTTTACATACGAGGTTGGATTTACGTGCAGCTTATTCTGCGGCGATTGTATCAAAATTTCGGATATTATGGATTTGGTTTGGACGAATTATGTGACTGTTGAATTTTGGGCCTTATTTTGGATTTCAAATCGATTTGAAATCAAAATTAAGTGTTTTAACCCACTCACACTTACTAAATTATCTTATGTTAGTTAAATTGAATTTATTATGTGAATTAAAATTGATTGGTTGTTGTTTGATATATTTAATTTTTTCATTCCAGTTAAATTTGACCTTTATTGAATTTAATGGCCATTTAATTTAATACTGAAGTAAATTGCCAGTTAATACCGGCCATTGATCACTGCTCAATTGTTATTGTTTACTGATTTGTTGAATAATGATAGTGATCAATGTTGATTGTTGATATTGGATGACTGGATGTTATATTTATATCGTTATAACTCTACATGTTCCTTATGGGTTGAAATGATACATACCCGCACGATTTGATAGATTAGGGAGAAATCGATATAGGTTGAAATGGTAGACTCGAGCGATTTTATGCATTTGAAATTAAATTTCGGGATTACGGGTTGAAAGGATATATACACGTAAAATTTTAAATTACGGATTGAAATGATAAATATCCGTAACACTTGAGCAAAGGGTAGAAAATTATATATGGATACCAGAGTGGTTAAATTAAATGATTTTAAATCTTTAAATTTTGAATTTAGTTAATTGGTATTTTGAAATAGAAATTGATTATATAAACTGGATTATTTTCGAAAATACATGCGTTAATGTTGAAATTGGAATTAATTTAATGAATTGTTCAAAGGATTTAAATTGAAATTTCAAAGTTGAATTTTCAAATACAAACGAATTTCATCGAAATTGAGTTATCGAAATTGTTTGAATATAACTTTGAAATCTATTTGAAATTAATTCAAACTATTTTAATCAATTTAAATATTTAATTTATTTTAATCTATTATAATCTATTTAATCCTGTTTAATCTATTTTACCTATTTTAGACTAGTTAAATTTATTTAACCTATTTAATATAATTTAAATCTATTTACCTATTTTAAACTAATTAAATTTATTTAATCTATTTTAAATCTATTTAATATAACTTAAATATATTTAATCTATTTTAAATTTATTTAATCTATTTAAAATATATTTAATATAATGTAAATCTATTTAATCTATTTTAAATTTATTTAAATCATTTTAAATCCAATTTAATGTAATTTAAATCTATTTTGACTATTTTAACTCCGTTAATCTATTTTAAACTATCTTAAATCATTTAAACTATTTTGGAGCATTTTAACTATTTTAAACTATTTTAAAACTATATAAATTATTTGTGGCTATCTAATCTATTTTCTAGAATTTCAGACTGTGTAAAGTTGAAGTATTTATATTTAATTCATTGACGATGATATAACCTAAGTAGGGATTTGAAATTGGCACCTTATGTGAAATGACATATTTGAGTAAATATGATGATTTGGAATGAGGATTTAATTAACCTATCTTATCGATAATTTAAAAATGAATATGATTTTGAAAGTGAATATGATTTCGAAAGTGATATGGTTTGAATTGAATATGATATTTGGATATCAATTATGAATTGACTTTTGAAACATAAAAGAGCCATCCGGTGTGAAATAAGCATTTAATTATTAAAGAGTTCGGGATCGGATATTGTTATACTCACTGCCAATATCGAAAACTACGTTAAAACTGTGTACGTGGTGGAGATTTTAGAAATGAAGTAGGATGGTTCGGCAAACGATTCTGTATGAGGTATTTACTTGACCCTGACTCCCATGAGTCAGCTTAGATGTGATTAAAATAGGAGCCACGCCGGGCCAAGTGAGGTCATTCCTCCTGTCGAACATGCTTCTTTGATACCATATAATGACTTTGTGATGATTTAGAGGCCACCCCTTGATTTGATTTGGGAGTGTGTTCCAAGGTGGGTTTGTAGTAGCTGTTATGCGTTACCACCAGTCCAGATATGCAATTGCCTCGAATATCGTGTTCATATGTCATATTGCACCATCTAAGTTTGGTTTGTGTCATGCCTATGGAGTGCTCCCAGATAGCTTACCAGTTTAAGGTGGAGTTTACAATATTTGTATAGACTACGACATTATATAAAATGTGTTAAGGGGGATATCGGTAATGCCTTAATGCTATTTTAATACTTTACTTTATTATAGAAACTATTATAATAGTGTATTGTAATATGTATGTAGATAGTTTAACGGATCCTTAGGAGATGGAATCCCGAACATCTCTTAAGTTATTATACTCACGTTAGACACTGGATAAGACATGTAAAACCCCGTAAACATCTCTGATGCCCTTACACTCATATTTCTTTACTGTTGATTTAACTTACATAAGATGTTTTAGTTCTAACTCGAGTGTTTTGTCTTTTCAATTCGCTCGGATCAGTCTGAGATTTCCAGTTTATCGAGGACTGCTTTCTGGAGGATGAAGATGAAGATTTTGTACTATTATTATTCATTATATTTATTCTACTATATCATGTTGTTACGCTGCATTTATTTATTTATTCTTGTTGTATGTAACTCTGATCTGTATTGTAAAAATATAATCAAATGTTATTTGTAAACAGCTTCATCAACTGTTTATTTGATTATTATATTTTGTCATTCCACTATGAGATTAGTCTTTGTTTTGCTTTCTTCTCCGTTTTTCTTATTTACCCCATAACATCCTCCTTTTTTAATGCTTTCATTCTGACGTATGTGGTTTATCATCGATTTAAATCGTCCAAAAAGGTGGGTCGTTACAACAGAAGAGAGGGCTAGGCCTAAATTTATAGGCACTTGAATCAACTACAGCCGTTAGATTAAAACATATTAAATTAGGATCGTTTGGCCAAGGCAAACCCTAGTCAACGCTATCCCGATCGGTCAACCGTTTCAGGGCGTTGGCCGATTGCTACATGTCGACCGGTCGCAATGAACATGTTGACCTGTGGGTCTCAAGAATTGTTTTACAAACTATAATTTGTCTAATTTGATAATTTTCATTCCGAATTCTTTTTTCGTTCATAACTTCTTCGTTTGGACTCCGATTGCAAACTTCAAATATAAAAGTTGCTCAAAAATTTGCCTTGAACGCAATGGTGCATGTTTTGTAGTCAAATTCCATCGTTTGCTCAAATTCCATTTTTGGAGCCTAATTAACTACCAATTAAGTAACCAACGCCAAATTTATGGTGTGTTACAAGAAAGGAGAGAGGAGGCAAGGAAGCGACATGCCTTTATTATGCAGCTAAGGACTGGTGAGAATGCTCACAAAATTTATGAATAGGGTCTCGCTTTGCATCTGAGAAGCTACGAGGCTCAAGTATTGACTCAGCATCTGGTAGTAGTAATTACAATAGTACATATAATGGAAGTAGCGGTAATGAAATTAAAAATGATGAATAAATTAAATAATTCTAATATTGCTAAATAAATATAAATGAATTGATTTGAGATGTATTGTGTGATGCATAGATATGTGTGATGTGTGCGATGCATAAGATGCGTGATGCATGATGTGTGTAATGTATGTGAAGCATGATGTGTGTGATTGATATCTGATGTTTATTGTGCGATGGATCTGATTGTGTTTGTCGTCTTATGAATATTTTGGATGTTTGATGTGTTATAGATGTTGTTCGATGTGTTGTTGATGTTTTATTATTCGTTTGATTGGATTTATTTATTATGTTGTGTATGTGTTATTACTTGAGATGTCGTTTATATTCTTCCCATTGAATCTGTATACAGTTGAGATGTTATTACTTTTGTATGTCCATCTACATCAACTTACACAGCCTATGTGCAATTCATGATGCATGTATTATGTGTATGTCATATATATGTATATATGGATGTTTATGTATGTATATATTTGTATAATTGTAGCCTTCAAAATATCATTATATTTTACGTGAAACATCACATCGCATTTACACCACCAACTCCCAATGTACTACCGCCACCTCCTCCTCTGTTATTACCATCACATCAATGCACGTGCCTTGACTTTGTATGCTTAAGGATGGAGTAATCCAAAATATCTTAGATATTTGTTAATATGTACTTATTTAAATATATGTATATGTGAGTATGCGATATTAATACATGCACACAAACAGGTGTTAGTGTTATTTACAACATTGCAATGACTTGAAATGACTTTCGTTTGTTAAATCATTGAAACTCGAGAAACCGATTACTGGTCACATTTTCACTTATAATTTTAATTACATATATATGTAAAAAAAGTTAAAAAAAAATTTATAATCATTTTTAAGTAACGAAAATGATCCCATTTGAGTTATAAAATTATATAAATCAATATTAACAATTATTTACAAAAAGTGTTATTATATCGATAAAGCGATATTCGTTTCCTTATATTTTTCAATTCAAATATATATGTATATATCATTATAAAACTATTATAAATGATTTATTATAACTTTATGACTACTTAAAATGAATTATTATCATTTCAAAAATTATTTGAATAAGTATAGTAATTATTAAATCATTAAATCTTGATTTAAATTTGTAAATCAATTATTAACTATAAAGGCATCCCTAATGATGTCATATATTTATTAAATTTCCAAAAATAGGTCATTATCATTACTCATCACTTAAAACTTGATTACTTCTGAAAAATCTATATTTGAATATTTAAAATAATGTAAATATCACTAATTAAACTGATCAAATTACGATTTGTTATGGACTTACCCCCTTAAAAGAATTTTGTCCTCGAAATTACCCAAAACAAAACCCAATGTTATTTGCTCAAAATATTTATTTTTAAACTTGCATTCATATGATGTATAAGACCATCCATATAAAATACCTGGTTTGACCTACTATTCGAACCCACAACTTTACTTCTGAAGTAGTATTGATCTCCCAATCCTCTAGTGTGACTCTGATCAGACTTATTGATCAGGAAACTTTGTTTCTCTTACATAGCCCTCAATTATGATAGAAAACTTAACTACCCAATCATGAACCCTCACCAAGGTTCACCATCAAGAATCGGGTGATAAATCCTCTTTTGGACTAGTGTAAATACCTCAAAGTTCCATACTCGAATCTTAGATCAAAATTGTGCGTCGAAATGATCAACATACCTCATATGTACTCATTTAAAAATCTTAATGATAAATTTTCATAAGACTTCTATCTTTTTACATTGAATACTTATACAAACCCTTTATTCTTAAAAATACTTATTCAAAAAATATTTCTATCTCTTTTCCAAAAGAAATCAATTATCCTTTATCTAGAATAATACCATTATAATTCTTATTTCAATATTCTTTTGAAATTGCTTCGTTAATATGTCTCATTATAAATTTAATTCAAAAATTATTTTGTATTATATAACTTTCCCTTCTATACTTCTTCAAAACATTAGGATATGAATTCTCAAACCCATGTTTTTCAAACATCAATTTATTTTTGCTAATTACACTTTATTTTAGAAAATATACTTTTGTAAATTATATACTTAAATAACTTCTTAATTTGAACACTTTTTATAAAGACACTTCTTTATATTATATAATCTTTATATTTCAAAATATCTTATTAAATTTGATAGAATATAAGATAGAAGAAGTGCTCCAAGAGGATAATCCAAAAGGAAGTTTATTAATTAACATCAAATTTATACATTCATTACAAACTTTACCTCGTGTTACAACCATTTAGAGATAACCATCAGGGAATACAACCTATCACACACTACCATTATATAGATACTTGAACTTCCATATATATTATTTATGGGTTCCTTTTGTGGTAGATGGTGTTTTATCATGGAAGCCTAAGTTAACCACTTTCATTTTTGGACAATCATTCATCAAGTGTTTCCTTGGGAAGCACCAAATGCAAGTTCGCTTAGGATAATCTATGACTTCATGTCTTAGATTATTGCATCAGTAGCAGCCTATTTCTTCTTTTTAATCCTCGGTTTCTTCTTCGTTTTAGGACATCTATGTAGAAAATATCCTCTCTCTTTACATTTGAAACAGACTATATGATCCCGATCATAATTTTTCTTTACCCTCCTCTGCTTCCTCCCTTGCTTAATTTCATACATAACTGCATGATGCCCTTTCTTACCACAACAGTAACAATTGGTGCTAGCATAGGGTCCTAGTTTTGCTTTTTCTTTAGCTTCTTCCTATGCACGTACTCAATGTGCTTGCTTTGGACTAGCCCATAACTATTCACCCAGCATATAATAAGACATCCTTACTTAAATGATATACTAAGTTATTATCATAGGTTTCGTACCGTTAATCCAAATTACTTGATTTAACTTGTTCTACTTTGAACTTTCCTTTATTGTACAATGATAAGAAGAATAATATACCTAGTGTTTGCCCAAACCAACATGTAACGACCCGGAATTTTGGGCAATAACAATTTAATAATCTGTATTAATAATTTAATTGGTTTGGTAATTTTCTTTATAATTTTAATTTTAATTTATTCTTTTTATGGTTAATGAATTTTTAATATGGCAATATTGTTAAGATTTGTTTCTTTAAGCTAATAAATTTTTATTCTATTTATAATATATATAAAATTGATATATATTGTGAATAGAAGAGCTTTTGTTTTAAAATTAAAAATGTAAGTTTCAAATTGTAATATATATGTATGTATATATTATAATTTGATTCTGCTTTGAATTTAATTCAAACTATTAATAATTGATATATGAATAAATATTGTAATTTAAAGCTTTGTTTTAATTTATATTTTCAAAAGTTAATTTAGAATTAACTCATTTGTTTTCAAAATGTAAGATAATTGTTGTTTTAAAAATATGATAGTTTAAAAAGGATTTAAACAAGTTTTATTTTGTTCTCTTTTTAAAGTGTTTAAATTAAAATGGTTATAATTATATATAAAGATATAAATAAACTTTCTTTTTAAATATTTCTTGAACAAAGAATTGTTTGTAAAACATAAGCTATTTATAAAATAAAAGTTTATAAAGATTTCATACTTGTATATTTATTTAAAATGCAAAGGGCTTCTTATAAAATCATTTCACTAATGCATATGAATATTTCATAAATGCATATAATACTTTATGAATACATATATAATTTAAATGATTTAATAAAATGGAGTAACACTTGTAAAACTTTTTAAAATATGTTACAGACATTTGTAAAGCAATTAAACATTAATGTGACAAATGTAAGTTTAAGGAACAAGTGGCCTTCATATTTCTTTTATTTGAAATATAATCATACAAAGAAATTTGGGTCTTGTTTAAGGCAAAAAGCAACACTGAAATTAAAACCTCCAAACACAAAAGCTTCTTCTTCTTAATTTCTTTTCTCCCCTCATTCCTTCAAAAAAATAAAATTAAAGAGCTTGCAAATGCAAATAGTTGATCATCTGCAACATTTAAAATCTGCAATTAAATGAAGTTTTTAACTACAATTTCAAAACCTGCAACTTCAAGTCTTCTCAGCAAGTTTCAACTTTAAAACAATAGTTTCAACCTTTAAAGCAGCATAATTAAAAGAATGCAAAAGGATTCATCTTCAACAGAAAGAAAAATCAAAGCATCATTTCTCAGATTAAAATTCAAAAGGCCTGGAAAGATGTTCAAGCCTGGGGAAAAGTTTTAAAACCTGCTCTGCATATTCTAGAAAAGGTGAGTAAATGTTTTTAAAAACAGTTGAATCTTATTCTAATGTCATGCATGTGTTGTTATTTACCTGTATTAAAATCCTATAGCTTGAATTTATATGGATTAATACCTATATGTTGTGAGAGTTTGTTTGAATACATGCAAATGTGTTTTCTGTAAATGATCTGTCAAAAAGAAAAATTCAAAGTCTTTTAATCCAACCAATATTAGATCTTGATTTGTGAAGAGAAGTTGTTTATAATCATATGAATTTTCATCTAAAAATGTTTATAAGTTTTTAAAACGAAATAATAGTTCAGAAGTTTCAAAATTACAGTAAAAATCAATTTGGGCTAAAAATTTATGAACTTAATCTTTAATTTTGATTGTATGTTTGGAATAGCAATGGAGAATCATGATTTTTAACACTGGTATCATGATTTTTAGTTGTGTAAATAGGGAGAATTTGGGTTTTATTAGTAAATTGGGTTTTGGTGAATTATCAAAGATCCAGATGATGATGGTAGCTAGGATTTTGACCGAAGTTTGTATATAGGCTATAGATCATGGGAAAAATACAAAATATTTTTTTTAAGTAATGGATTGATGGGAATCAATGAAACTAGGGTTTAAGCTTGTGGGTTGTTCGGCTTGGTTGCCGAAGTATTTTCGGCTTGAGGAGTGAACCGGGTTTGTTCGCGTTTGGGATGATTGTAGCTCGGGGATCGTGGCGTTCGATGGTGTGGACGGTGTTGATCATCGGTGACGAGACGCTCGGCCGTGGGGAGTTTTGTAGTTCGTTGTTCTGCAGATTTTAGAGTTGAAGGTCCAAATTTTGATTTGCATGTTGATGTTTGAATCTGGGTTTGTTTTCGTTGTCACGAGAGGTTGGGTGATCATCATTGATGGTCGCGGCGACCAAAATGCGCCGGAGGACGATGGACACGTGCACCATGTTCGTGCACAGTTGGGCTGGGAGATGAGTACTGGAGAAGACGAGTTGAACTCGAGTGGAGCTCGCGTTTTTTTCCTGGGGTGCTCTCGTGTTTTATCATTTTTGACTTGGAGTGGAATGGAGGTTGGTTGCTTTGGGGTAGGCACAGGATGTTCTCGGGTTGTTACTCGAGCTGGTTGTTTTCTCTGTGTAATATTCAGATTAGATTTATTATGTAAATTAGTATAATCAAGTTAATTACTATAAGAACAAGTTTATGAAAGAAGATGAATTATAAGTTAAAGTTTGTGGATTTGAAAATAAAGTAAATCAAACTTTTAAAATAATAATTGAATTTAATTTAAATTTTAAATTTTAAATTGTTAAGAGTATGTTTTGAAAGTAATTTGACTTGCTTAAATTTGAATTTTAAATTTAAATGAAGAATGTTTTGAATTTAAATATTGAATCAAAATTTTAAGATAAATTTTTGAGTAATGTTTAAAAACCAAGTTCAATTTATATTGAAATAAGTAGGTTTAAAAATTAGATGATTTAAGAGTTTTAAAATTTGAAATTCGTTCTTGAATACCTTATTTTCAAATAAAGTTTAAGTTATAATTATTTAAACCAAATTGAATGAATTTGTCTTTAAGGTTAATAAGATTTGATTTAATTTCAAATAATTAAATTATGAAAATAAATAGGGTTAATTTATTCTTTGTTATTAACTTAAGAATATTTAGTTGAATATGATTTGAAATTAAGTAAAGAATTAATTAAGATAAATGCTTTCTTAATTTATTAAGGATTTTTAAAATATAATAAGTTAATTAATTAATTGTTTAATTAATTTTAAATAATTAGTTAATTATTTATTTAATTTATAAAATCACTTAGTTATAGATTAATTAAGTATAATTACTTAATAAAGTAATAAATGGTTAGTTGTTGAATGTAATTAAGAAAATTAATTTCTTGTGGAAGTAATTAATGGTAATTACACATAGAGTAATTAGTTGATGTGATTATTGGTTAATCACTTAATGATATTAATTAAGAATTAATTAATATAATTGTTTTAAAGATAATTAATTATGAAGTAATTCATTAAAGAATTAAGAACTATTTAATGATAAGATTAATTATTTGTTAAATAATTAATTAAGAGATTAATTAAGGTTTATTAATGAAAGTAATTAGAGATAATTACTTATGTAAGTAATTAAGAGTTAATTACTTAATTATTTTATGATAATTAATTAATTAATTAATTAATGTGATTAATTTAAGATTAATTACTAAGGGTAGTTAATTAAAATTGTAATTGATTAATAAAGTAATTAATTAAGAATTTATTATTTAATCTAATTGTTTAATAATTACCTAATGAAGTAATTAAAGATTAATTAATTGAATTAATTAATCAAGGATTAATATAATTTAATTAGAAGTCAATTAATTTAATTGAGTAATTACAAATTGTTAATTACTAATTATGATTAATGAGTTGATCAATTATAAGTTAATTATTTAATTAAAGTAATTATTAATTAATAAGGATCATTAATTAATGTGATTAATGATATTAATCAAGGTTGATTAATATTAGTGTTTAATTTAAATGTGATTAATTAATTGTAATTAATTAAGAATTAATGTAATTAATTATAGTTAATTAATTAATGAATGATCATTAATTATTGTAATTAATGATAGTAATTAAGGTTAATTACTTAATATGGATAGGATAATTTCTTGAATGTAATTAAAAGATAATTAATCAAGGAAGATTGATTAAAGAAGATCATTAGAGATGATTAATTTATTTTATTTAGAAATAATAATAAATGAAGAAGGATTTAAGTAATCCAATTGATTAAGAAATAATCAATTCTGTTTTGGATGGTTGATTAATATGGATTGATTGATTAATATTGGTTAATTGATTGATATTGGGTGATCAATATTTGGAAATTGGTATTGGATGATTGGTTGATATTGGATGTTGATTGATATTGGTAATTGGTTGATACTGGATGATTGGATATATCTGTTATGTGATATGCTGTTTTGTATGTTGATATGAATTATCTATTGTGATAATATGATTCATCTATCTGTTTATATATCATCCTGAATATAAGTTAAACTGTTTAAACCCTTAAGTACAACTTGGACATTAAAATGGCATTTGATTTCGATGAGACCGGGATCGGGTTTCCATATTTGGATATCCGAAAACCACATCAATTCCAATTAAACGTTAGGTCGTTAATCCAAGTGGAGCTAGTGAAGACTCGAGGTGTAAGGGCTATACGTTAGTATAACTCTGTGGGTGATTCCGTAATGAGTTGACGGAATAGTGCTTATAGATTCGAGATGGAGAATCAGAGTGCAAGGGCTATGGTCGTTGACTCTGAGGGTGATTCCAATAATGAGTGCAACGAGATAGTGCCTTCGGTTTCGTTCGAACCCGGAACGAACTTGTATGGATTGAATGCTTTCAGAACATCGTCAGGTGGACGATGAGCATTCTAAGATAGAGATGTTCTATAAAGGTAATAGTAACCTCAAGCCTCATCAACCGGGAATGGCTAAAATAGGAGAGGTGCAGCAAGGCTTCGTGTGTAGCTCCCACTGGAGAGCAAGATTTTCCCCTGCCTAGAGGTCCCTTTTTATTTCGGCTTAGTGTGTGGTTGGTCGCGTCAACTACGGGGTTGTCTTGTTCGGGACTGTCCAGTAAGGGATGGTTCCGGCCTTGTGTTGCAGGGGAGTGGGAGTACTCCTCGGTACGTTGATCTAGGCCACGTACTGTGACGGGCGGTACCCCAGTAGC
The DNA here is from genome assembly GCA_030765085.1 of Allium cepa. NCBI lineage: Eukaryota > Viridiplantae > Streptophyta > Magnoliopsida > Asparagales > Amaryllidaceae > Allium > Allium cepa. Next base: position 50,371,449 of record CM060930.1, on the reverse strand, counting down.
CATGCCATTGATGGAAACCCATTCTTCCTACGAGACCCTATGGTTTTGATTGTATTACACACTTGTGTGGCTAGTAGCTGGAATTTAATAGATGTAACAATTTCGCCTATTTCATATTTGCTTGAAAACCCTATACACTATTATAATATCACTGGATTTCCTATCAAATGTTTTGGTTAGCGTAAGGTAAAAACTTTTCCATGTTTATGTGTGGGAAGTCTTACGTGATACCTTTTCTTTTCAAAGGTTTTCTAAAGTTAAGCAACTTTAACCCGTTTACTCACACCAGACCCCTGTCTGACCCGAGTGTTTATTTTCTGTTTTATTAAATTCTTGGGTACTCATATTATGTATGAGTAGTCAAGTGGATCAGGTTAGCTTGACGAATTCTGAAGGAGATATGGAGCAGGAGGCTTCGACGTGTAGTTATATATATTGATTCCGCTGTGTATGTTGTGTATTTGAATTGTATAGTTAGACAGAAGTTTATAACTGTCTATTATCTGTTGTTTTAAGTTGTGTACTCTGATGTAATGAGATACTATGTAATATTTTATGAGATATATTATATTTTATTCGTTCCGCTGTGAGTTCTCTGATGTTGTTCTGTTTCTTCTTTCTCTTTCTTTTCTTCTTCTATCCCTTTCTTTCTTCTTCGACAACGCGACTTCCTGGAGATAGGAAGTCGGGTCGTCGCACTTGGTATCAGAGCATTAGGCTGAGTGAATACCTAGGCTCTGAAGTATGTCTTTCTTTAGGGAGCATTAGGTTGAATGAATACCTAAGCTCTGTAGTGGTGTCTTTCTTGAGAGAGCGTACTTTTAATTTTTATATATAATTATATATATATATATCTACCTAATAGGTTGGGTTATCTGTACGGATTATCCAACATAAGTTATAGAGGTAGATGGAGTAGTGGTTTGTGTGTGTAACACGACTACCACTGATGAAAGAAGTTCCATATGTTTGAGGTTGGAAGTGAATTTGTCGAGACTGTAGACCTGATACCGTCTCGAGTGAGATTTATAGTTTTGAGTAGGGATTTCTCTAATGTCCGAAGGAAATCTTTTAAAGATTCGGAGTTTATCTTTAAAGTGTAAGTTTGAATTTCGCTCGGGTGAGCAAATTATTCTAGTGTTTGGATTTGTTGGTAGTGCAGAAGAGAGCAATGATATCCTGATAACTGCGTGATGAGATGCAGTATCCTTGGATATTTTCTGAAGGCGTTTTCTTTTGAAGCAGTTTTAGAGGTGGTTGAGGAGCAGTCTTTACCTGCCACAGAGAAGACTCGTCTGTGTAGAAGTTGTTTGGATCTTTACCATGGAGTTTGGATGTTTAGGGATATGAGACTAAGGCCTATGAGTTGTTTCTTTCCAGGCATGGTCTCATTTGCTATTCCTTAAGGTGAGCGAGTTGTAGATGCTTGGTTTGGAGTCCGAGTTTCTTGAGTGGTTGTATACCATCTTGGAAGTCAGTTGTGTGGTTTGTTGATGGTTTTGGAGTTGAAGAAGCCTTTGGATTTGAGTCTTTGGTTAGCTGTAGTAGTAGTTTCAGCTCGAAGTGTTCGGTGTGATGTCGAGAAGGTCTTTTGGCTTCGCAGTATCATCAAGGTGGAGTTTAGAAGCAGCAGTGTGGCTTGTTTCTCTGGTGGTTCAGAAATCTGTGTGGTTCTCTTTCAGCAGTCCGGGCTGAAGGTGGTGATGTTTTCTTGAAGGGTTAACCTTTGTTTGGAAAAGTTTAAAGCTGTTCTAAATGGGTAAAGAGGGGACAGTTTTATTTGGAATCTGAACCAAGTAGGATCGCAAAAGTGACTTGCGATTGGTTTGGAATTTTCTTGAGCAATCTTTTGTTGAGGCTGAGGATTCACATGTGGAAGTAGGAGCTACTGATGTAATCAGGAGTTTTTCAGCATCTAGAGTTGAGTTCCATATTGTTTTGGTTCCAGAAGCAATTTTGGTAGTTAGCCTGATAATTGGGTGGTTCTTGGAGCAAGGAGAGTTGGCAAAGCAGCTCAAAATTATTTTTGGAATTGGAATTGGACTGGTTTAGCTTTTGGAATAGGATTCTGTTTTGAGGTTGAGTGACCAAGTCTGATGTGTCACTCAGATTTTTATGAATTTGATGAACAAGGTTTCCGAATTTAGTGGATAAGTTCGTATTCGTGTTCATCAACAGTATTCTTATCTATTTTAGAATCAGAGTTATGCAGCGGAAGCGAGGTAGCTGCTGTGCAAGGATGGAAGCAAGTTCTGTTTGTTTTCGCTTGAGTAGTAGAGTTTGTGTTCTGGATTTCGACGGATTTTGGAAGACTTTTCTGTTGAATGAGATCTAGAAACTGTTTGCTTTGGTCTAGTTGTTTCTGGAAGTATCGGCATTTGTGGAGCTAATCGGAAGAAATTAGCAGCCTTGGATTGTCTATGAGTTATTCAGATAAGAGATAAGGAGATTTGGAATTTGAAGTTGGAGACTTCATTGTGGTTCAAATTCTCTGGTTAAGAAGAACAGATATTGGATAAGATTGGTTGGTTAGTGCTGTGGCATTTGAGATTTCTCATCTGTGTTTTTGATAGGATAAGATTGAATTGCCAGTTCGGATAGCTGGAATTCATTTTGTAACACGTGTCTCTGGGGGAGTACGTGTATGATTCATCGATTGGTTGTTGAATCTGTAGTTCAGTTGGATTTGGAAGTTGACCTGGATTTGAGAGTAATCCGATGATCTGTTTAGATTGAAGGATCTAGAGATGAGTGAAGCTTTGAATTTTTGTTGTGTAGTTAGTTTGTTGACTTTTGTAGAGCGAGTCTCCCGGTGATTTATATTTGGGAAACTCGAGATAGTATTAGAGATTTATTCTGATTTGTGTCAGAATAATTAGTTAGGTTTGTTTGTTTATTTGATTGCTATGGATGTTAGTAACTGGTTGTTAAGAATGCTTTGCTGTTTGAAATTAAAATCTGCACTGGATATTAAATTACCTTTGCTTTTATATTTCGGGGACGAAAATCTTTTAGGGGGAGAGGATTGTAACGACCTGGAATTTTGGGCAATAACAATTTAATAATCTGTATTGATAATTTAATTGGTTTGGTAATTTTCTTTATAATTTTAGTTTTAATTTATTCTTTTTATGGTTAATGAATTTTTAATATGGCAATATTGTTAAGATTTGTTTCTTTAAGCTAATAAATTTTTATTCTATTTATAATATATATAAAATTGATATATATTGTGAATAAAAGAGCTTTTGTTTTAAAATTAAAAATTGAAGTTTCAAATTGTGATATATATGTATGTATATATTATAATTTGATTCCGCTTTGAATTTAGTTCAAACTATTAATAATTGATATATGAATAAATATTGTAATTTAAAGCTTTGTTTTAATTTATATTTTAAAAAGTTAATTTAGAATTAATTCATTTGTTTTCAAAATGTAAGATAATTGTTGTTTTAAAAATATGATAGTTTAAAAAGGATTTAAACAAGTTTTATTTTGTTCACTTTTTATAGTGTTTAAATTAAAATGGTTATAATTATATATAAAGTTATAAATAAACTTTCTTTTTAAATATTTCTTGAACTAAGAATTGTTTGTAAAACATAAGCTATTTATAAAATAAAAGTTTATAAAGATTTCATACTCGTATATGTATTTAAAATGCAAAGGGCTTCTTATAAAATCATTTCACTAATGCATATGAATATTTCATAAATGCATATAATACTTTATGAATACATATATAATTTAAATGATTTAATAAAATGGAGTAACACTTGTAAAACTTTTTAAAATATGTTAGAGACATTTGTAAAGCAATTAAACATTAATGTGACAAATGTAAGTTTAAGGAACAAGTGGCCTTCATATTTCTTTTATTTGAAATATAATCATACAAAGAAATTTGGGTCTTCTTTAAGGCAAAAAGCAAAACTGAAATTAAAACCTCCAAACTCAAAAGCTTCTTCTTCTTAATTTCTTTTCTCCCCTCATTCCTTCAAAAAAAAATTAAAGAGCCTGCAAATGCAAATAGTTGATCATCTGCAACATTTAAAATCTGCAATTAAATGAAGTTTTTAACTACAATTTCAAAACCTGCAACTTCAAGTCTTCTCAGCAGGTTTCAACTTTAAAACAACAGTTTCAACCTTTAAAGCAGCATAATTAAAAGCATGCAAAAGGATTAATCTTCAACAGAAAGAAAAATCAAAGCATCATTTCTCAGATTAAAATTCAAAAGGCCTGGAAAGATGTTCAAGCCTGGGGAAAAGTTTTAAAACCTGCTCTGCATATTCTAGAAAAGGTGAGTAAATGTTTTTAAAAACAGTTGAATCATATTCTAATGTCATGCATGTGTTGTTATTTACCTGTATTAAAATCCTATAGCTTGAATTTATATGGATTAATACCTATATGTTGTGAGAGTTTGTTTGAATACATGCAAATGTGTTTTCTGTAAATGATCTGTCAAAAAGAAAAATTCAAAATCTTTTAATCCAAACAATATTAGATCTTGATATGTGCAGAGAAGTTGTTTATAATCATATGAATTTTCATCTAAAAATGTTTATAAGTTTTTAAAATGAAATAATAGTTCAGAAGTTTCAAAATTACAGTAAAAATCAATTTGGGCTAAAAATTTATGAACTTAATCTTTAATTTTGATTGTATGTTTGGGATAGCAATGGAGAATCATGATTTTTAACACTGGTATCATGATTTTTAGTTGTGTAAATAGGGAGAATTTGGGGTTTATTAGTAAATTGGGTTTTGGTGAATTATCAAAGATCCAGATGATGATGGTAGCTAGGATTTTGACCGAAGTTTGTATATAGGCTATAGATCATGGGAAAAATACAAAATATTTTTTTTAAGTAATGGATTGATGGGAATCAATGAAACTAGGGTTTAAGCTTGTGGATTGTTCGGCTTGGTTGCCGAAGTATTTTCGGCTTGAGGAGTGAACCGGGTTTGTTCACGTTTGGGGTGATTGTAGCTCGGGGATCGTGGCGTTCGATGGTGTGGACGGTGTTGATCATCGGCGAAGAGACGCTCGACCGTGGGGAGTTTTGTAGTTCTGAAGATTTTAGAGTTGAAGGTCCAAATTTCGATTTGCATGTTGATGTTTGAATCTGGGTTTGTTTTCGTTGTCACGAGAGGTTGGGTGATCATCATCGATGGTAGCGGTGACCAAAATGCGCCGGAGGACGATGGACACGTGCACCGTGTTCGTGCACAGTTGGGCTGGGAGATGAGTACTGGAGAAGACGAGTTGAACTCGAGTGGAGCTCGCGTTTTTTTTCTGGGGTGCTCTCTTGTTTTATCATTTTTGACTTGGAGTGGAATGGAGGTTGGTTGCTTTGGGGTAGGCACGGGATGTTCTCGGGTTGTTACTCGAGCTGGTTGTTTTCTCTGTGTAATATTCAGATTAGATTTATTATGAAAATTAGTATAATCAAGTTAATTACTATAAGAACAAGTTTATGAAAGAAGATGAATTATAAGTTAAAGTTTGTGGATTTGAAAATAAAGTAAATCAAACTTTTAAAATAATAATTGAATTTAATTTAAATTTTAAATTGTTAAGAGTATGTTTTGAAAGTAATTTGACTTGCTTAAATTTGAATTTTAAATTTAAATGAAGAATGTTTTGAATTTAAATATTGAATCAAAATTTTAAGATAAATTTTTGAGTAATGTTTAAAAACCAAGTTCAATTTATATTGAAATAAGTAGGTTTAAAAATTAGATGATTTAAGAGTTTTAAAATTTGAAATTCATTCTTGAATACCTTATTTTCAAATAAAGTTTAAGTTATAATTATGTAAACCAAATTGAATGAATTTGTCTTTAAGGTTAATAAGATTTGATTTAATTTCAAATAATTTAATTATGAAAATAAATAGGGTTAATTTATTCTTTGTTATTAACTTGAGAATATTTAATTGAATATGATTTGAAATTAAGTAAAGAATTAATTAAGATAAATGCTTTCTTAATTTATTAAGGATTTTTAAAATATAAGAAGTTAATTAATTAATTATTTAATTAATTTTAAATAATTAGTTAATTATTTATTTAATTTATAAAATCACTTAGTTATGGATTAATTAAGTATAATTACTTAATAAAGTAATAAATGGTTAGTTGTTGAATGTAATTAAGAAAATTAATTTCTTATGGAAGTAATTAATGGTAATTACACATGGAGTAATTAGTTGATGTGATTATTGGTTAATCACTTAATGATATTAATTAAGAATTAATTAATATAATTGTTTTAAAGATAATTAATTATGAAGTAATTAATTAAAGAATTAAGAACTATTTAATGATGAGATTAATTATTTGTTAAATAATTAATTAAGAGATTAATTAAGGTTTATTAATGAAAGTAATTAGAGATAATTACTTATGTAAGTAATTAAGAGTTAATTATTTAATTATTTTATGATAATTAATTAATGTGATTAATTTAAGATTAATTACTAAGGGTAGTTAATTAAAATTGTAATTGATTAATAAAGTAATTAATTAAGAATTTATTATTTAATCTAATTGTTTAATAATTACCTAATGAAGTAATTAAAGATTAATTAATTGAATTAATTAATCAAGGATTAATATAATTTAATTAGAAGTTAATTAATTTAATTGAGTAATTACAAATTATTAATTACTAATTATGATTAATGAGTTGATCAATTATAAGTTAATTATTTAATTAAAGTAATTATTAATTAATAAGGATCATTAATTAATGTGATCAATGATATTAATCAAGGTAGATTAATATTAGTGTTTAATTTAAATGTGATTAATTAATTGTAATTAATTAAGAATTAATGTAATTAATTATAGTTAATTAATTAATGAATGATCATTAATTATTGTAATTAATGATAGTAATTAAGGTTAATTACTGAATATGGATAGGATAATTTCTTGAATGTAATTAAAAGATAATTAATCAAGAAAGATTAATTAAAGAAGATCATTAGAGATGATTAATTTATTTTACTTAGAAATAATAATAAATGAAGAAGGATTTAAGTAATCCAATTGATTAAGAAATAATCAATTCTGTTTTGGATGGTTGATTAATATGGATTGATTGATTAATATTGGTTAATTGATTGATATTGGGTGATCAGTATTTGGAAATTGGTATTGGATGATTGGTTGATATTGGATGTTGACTGATATTGGTAATTGGTTGATACAGGATGATTGGATATATCTGTTATGTGATATGTTGTTTTGTATGTTGATATGAATTATCTATTGTGATAATATGATTCATCTATCTGTTTATATATCATCCTGAATATAAGTTAAACTGTTTAAACCCTTAAGTACAACTTGGACATTAAAATGGCGTTTGGTTTCGATGAGACCGGGATCGGGTTTCCATATTTGGATATCCGAAAACAACATCGATTCTAATTAAACGTTAGGTCGTTAATCCAAGTGGAGCTAGTGAAGACTCGAGGTGTAAGGGCTATACGTTAGTATAACTCTGTGGGTGATTCCATAATGAGTTGACGGAATAGTGCTTATAGATTCGAGATGGCGAATCAGAGTGCAAGGGCTATGGTCATTGACTCTGAGGGTGATTCCAATAATGAGTGCAACGAGATAGTTCCTTCGGTTTCGTTCGAGGTCCCTTTTTATTTCGGCTTAGTTGTGTGGTTGGTCGCGTCAACTACAGGGTTGTCTTGTTCGGGACTGTCCAGTAAGGGATGGTTCCGGCCTTGTGTTGCAGGGGAGTGGGAGTACTCCTCGGTACGTTGATCTAGGCCACGTACTGTGACGGGCGGTACCCCAGTAGCCCTGCCATTGATGGAAACCCATTCTTCCTACGAGACCCTACGGTTTTGATTGTATTACCCACTTGTGTGGCTAGTAGCTAGAATTTAATAGATGTAACAATTTCGGCTATTTCATATTTACTTGAAAACCCTAGACACTATTATAATATCACTGGATTTCCTATCAAATGTTTTGGTTAGCGTAAGGTAAAAACTTTTCCATGTTTATGTGTGGGAAGTCTTACTTGATACCTTTTCTTTTCAAAGGTTTTCTAAAGTTAAGCAACTTTAACCCGTTTACTCACACCAGACCCCTGTCTGACCCGAGTGTTTATTTTCTATTTTATTAAATTCTTGGGTACTCATATTATGTATGAGTAGTCAAGTGGATCAGGTTAGCCTGACGAATTCTGAAGGAGATATGGAGCAGGAGGCTTCGACGTGTAGTTATATATATTGATTCCGCTGTGTATGTTGTGTATTTGAATTGTATAGTTAGATAGAAGTTTATAACTGTCTATTATCTGTTGTTTTAAGTTGTGTACTCTGATGTAATGAGATACTATGTAATATTTTATGAGATATATTATATTTTATTCGTTCCGCTGTGAGTTCTCTGATGTTGTTCTGTTTCTTCTTTCTCTTTCTTTTCTTCTTCTATCCCTTTCTTTCTTCTTCGACAACGCGACTTCCTGGAGATAGGAAGTCGGGTCGTCGCACAACATATGATCGATACTTAGAATATTATTCCCACTATCACCAAACAAATCAAGACCTTATTCTTGGAACTTTCCAAAGGGATAACATGTTATAAATTTTTAAAATCACACTAATATTTATACTTTTGTATATAAAAAATATACACCTATTAAAAACGGTGTGTCGATTCGCCTTGTTTAAGGGTTTAGAAACCCTTATCGATATCGTGGCGTCCAACGTACCGACCAGAATCTATAAACCACTCAACAAATAAATCAACACAAAACATTTTTATATCAAATAACAAATACACGCTCATTTATATAATACTCTCAAAACTCATTCTAGGGTCTTACCAACCCTATCTATAATGAGACTTACCCCCAACAAAGCCTAGGTGTTTGCTTAATCTAAGCTGTGCTACCAAATGTAACGATCGGGGTTTTCCATCCTCAAAAATCGACAATAATACATCCTTATGCCGAAAATCCAAGTGCCAGAAAGCCCGATTGTTAGGGAAAAAGAAAATAAAGATAGCACAGAATCTCACATGAATGAAATAACATATATTATTTCAATATAAAATCTTTACAGTGGAAAATATTGAATACAATATTAGAGTCTAACCTGGATTCAGCCTGGACAGTTATAAATCTCCATCCTTGCAAATGCTGACAATCAAACAAAACAATTGCCGTATGCAGCGGATAATAGAATACATCCATATGTTGATGAAGATCTTTAGCTCTCCTATGGAAACTCCAAGCGTCTTCAACTAAACCAAAAACTACTCGGATCTGACCCGAATATTAAGGATACTTGGATTAGGCTTGATAAACCAGCATGGGATACCCGAAATGTTAAATGCGGATGTCAATCAAAACCTTCGAAAAGAAGGGTATCTCGCGAACACAGATGAATTTTTATCTAATGATAACCAAGACATTTGATATTATTCTTAATGAAATTGGTTTGAAAACACTTTTCAAATAAATATATAAACAATGAAAATATCAATACGTGGACTAAGTCTATGGTAATATATCCGGACCAGGTCAAAGGAATATACCTGGACGAAATATATGATACCAAAGAGGAAGCTGAAATGTTTGTAAAGAATTACAGCTATTTTGGGAATACAATCAAAACCACAAATCTCGTATTGGAATTGGATTTCCAACATGATAGGGAACTAGCGACTTTTTCCTTCAATCCACGCATAGTAGACATAGCCCACACAGTGCCTTTATCGTTTTTCTCAAATAAGTCACTTGAAACTACACTTGCTACAGTACCAACATCCGGTAGCCTTATCGCTTTTCACAAGAAACCCACTATATCAAAATAAATGCCTTCAGGATCCAGATCCACTAGACTCCTACATACTCATAAAACCAATATCCTGAAATATATGTCCTACAGACCACATAATTACCCATATCATCTCCAAATGTGAGGCTCGTAAGGCTGCACTCAATTTTAACAAAGCCACACTTTGCTATTCACAAAGTCGCGCTTTATTCTTCCAACAAGCTCATTCCACTTGAAATGCCACACTATCATTCCTTAATCACATAACTGATTTCTACCAACATATTACTCTTGAGCTTATATGTCTTAAGAAAGGGTGTTAAGCTAAGAGAAGTTACCTTCTCCACCACCAAGCAGATAATACATTGATAGAGATCAATTAATATGATCAGAAATGCACTGTTAGACATTCGTCCATACAAGTTCGTTTTGGGACAGAACGAAACTGAAGGCACTCCTCCTACTACCATTAGTAATAAGTGGTCCTTGCAATCCGAAGATTTCAAAACACGAAAGGACCACTGCTCTAATAAATGTCTTTATATTGTGGCTACATGGAGAATAACAACAAGTAGTCTTTCTGCTTTGAAGATCTTTGGTCTTTAATAATCATCGTCATCGACATGTCTTTACTTCCAAATATATACATTAGTTCGCAGTGGTTTTTAAATAGGAGTTACCCAAATCCGACCTCGATTCTCCAAACCAATCATCGATTAAAAACATGTTAAGTTCATATGTGATTATCAATCATTAATCAGTTTATTTCATCTTTTTATTCATTCATAGATATCTCTTAGAGATATATTCATTGAAACATTTCTTTATCCTTTTTAGAGTATATGGAATCATTAAGCCTCATTTATCAAACCCTTTGGTAAATTTCAAAACCTTTTTAATCTTGCAATAATTCCAAATCGTTTCACCTTTTATTTAGAAAAACATTTCCAAATCATTTCAATGCAGTCCAATTATTTAGATTTGGAAAATTTTATAGTTATACGTTGGGAAATTTCGATCCAAGTAAACCAAATTTATTATCCCATCCGTCGGGCCAGTCCGGATCGCCAGGGAGAGCAGAAAAATGGTTTTCCAAGCTCAAGCCTATACACTATGTAACGCCCCACCCTGAGAATCACATTAACAAAGAGCATTACTTGGTAATACTGTCTGCTAATGCAGAGAATAGGGCTGGATAGGAGTGACCAACTATAGCCTTGTCATAAATATCTATTGAATAGGTCGACAATGCCATTTTTTTCCTGATTTAAGTGGATCGACATGTCCAATAAATAATTAATACAAGCCATAGGTGGCTATAGAATCTATCAGAACAAAATACAATAACTCAAATGTAAAACACATCACAGAACAACAGATAATCCTATAGATACACACATACACAGATACATCACAAAGTATACAAAACGATACATCACATATGTGGTATGACAACCACAGTACAAACACGAATCAAAAGAATATACATATCAGAGTAGCAAACCAAAAAGTACTACACAAAAAGCTACAACAAAAAGGGCTAGCAGAATAGTCCATGCAGAAGCAGAATATGCTAAGTCCAAAAGTACCTAACCCGAAACACCTCGGTCTGACCCGAGTATAAAATACACGGGTCAGTCTAGCTAAACGAATCGGTAAAAGGTGATAGCGGAATAATAGAGCATAGTGATATTCTTCTCAAACAAGAAGAAACAATAAGAAAGTTAACCATAAACATATGGAGGATACGCATCATGTATGACATATATAATTACACTAGGTGATAGAATGTGATTGCTTCAATAAGCATAAAACACAAAGGAGACGAAAAATCTCATGAATTGCTAAAATGTAGCATGTCTCATATCATCGGCAATCATAAATCAAATAAGAATGGTTTAGGGAATAATATGATGTAAACTCCTAAAAGAGGATTCCCAAACCCGCCATATCGGCAACTCTAAGGAAAACATAAGCAAAAACCATCTCGACATAAGCCATAAGGCAAATGTCAACAAAGAGATAAAAATCTCATACAATGCCAAAAGGAAAATCCCTTAAATAGCGCCAATAGGCAATCTCAATATACATATACGCCAAAAGGAAAATCCCAACATGCCAGTGTAGGCAATGAAAACCTCAAAAGAACTCCCAAGAGTCCAAAATTGCGAAGTAATCGCCACCGAATGGTTCAAAGGACCTATTCCAAAATGACGACATACAAGGGTAAAAATCATCTCAAAAGGCTTTGCACGTGCTATTTTTGCCGAGTACTATTTCACATAATAGGTACCTCGCCCAAAGGCAAACGTCAAAAGACAAATACGCCGCAATGGCAAATACGTCGCAATGGCAAACGTCCGAAGACAAATTCGCCGCAATGGCAAACGTCCGAAGACAAATACGCCGTAATGGAAAATAACCCGAAGGTCCAGTACTGGCATGCCAACAGGAAAATGTGTCACAAACTCTCGGAAAGGAACCCGAAAAGTGTTAACGTGTGTCCCATACCACCCGTTCGCACTAAACGGTTTACTAACCGCTAGTAAATTTCACACTCAAAGCAGTAAAAGTTTCACCTCATATCATCGATAAACTAGACCCGCAGGCCAAAACGATCAAACAGACAAGTTAGGAATTAACCGAAAGGGTAAACGCACGTGTCCCATGCTACGCATTTTACCCAAGCGTTTAACTCTCCTTCTCATTTGCTCGACAGTGCAAAAGCGTGTAATTTTTATAGAAAATAATTTACCTTGAAAATAAGCTTTTAAAACTAATTTCGAAAACCACTTGGAAACCATATTTGAAAATTTCCCTTATTATAAGGAACAGATTGGTTTTATACTTGAAAATACTTGAAAATATTATATAATAATTATTTTTAAATCCCCTAAATTTTTAAAATCATTTCAAAAAGAATTGGAGAAAACTGTGCTCGAAAACGACCAAAAACAAGAAAAATTCCACTCAACCCGAAATTCAAATTTAAATTCAAATTAAATTCAAATAATTCAATATTTGAATTCAAAATTCATCAAAACTGGGCTAACCTATTGAAAGGCATCATAGCCCTCAAAATACTTCAGAAATATCACAAAAACATGAGTAAATGTCAAAAATCGGACGGAAAAATGACATAAAAACACTTAGCCAAAATAATACTAAATAATAATTCCACAAGCCAATTTGTTTGAAAAACACTTTAAAATGATTTATAAAACCTGTGCACAAATTCTAGAGAGAAAATTCAAGAATTCAGAAAATTATCAAAAATGGCAGAAATTATTAAAGTATAAAAACCACTGAAAACACGCTGCAAACCCAAGTTCGACAGCAGGTTTGGACCTGAAAACAGAATCCAAATGACATGAAATTTTGTAGGAATATTGTTTAATATTCCTACACCAATTTTAAAAATGATTCACCCAATTACAACTTGAAACGAAGAAACTGCGTCGTTCCGAAGTTGGACTAAAACCACTGTAAACTGCTGTGTAAAAACTGCGCAAAGGTTCAACTTCGATGATGAGTTCGAAGGGCAAAATGAACCCAGATCTTGGTGAAATTTGGTAGAAGCATAGACTAATGCATCTACTTCGATCTGCAAAAAGAATTGTTCAAATATGATTTGAAACGAAGAATCTGCCTCGTTTCAAAGTCGGACCAAAACAATGTTTAATACAGTGAATTACAGCAAGCTGTGGTTACAAGTTCGACAGTATTTTAGAAATAGAAAACCAACCCAGATTGTAATGAAATTTTATAGAAATGTAAATCAACACTCCTACTTCAATCTTCAAAAAGAATCACTCAAATACGATATGAAACGAATGAGTTATGATGCCTCAAAAAGGACTCAGGCCATGTTTGCAACAGTTCAAAAACCAAAAATGTACAGGCCTGAAACCATCCTGGGTTCAACTTCCAGACATAAACAAAGGAACAAATGATATCGGAATGAGCTCAAAATAGGTAGGAATATACTAGAAAACTTCATCTTTCAAAAAAAAAAGAATCATTGAATTCCAGTAAAAAATGAAAGAGTTATGCGGCCTCAAACATGGACTTAGGCCATGTTTGCAGCAACTCAAAACAACTACAGGCAAAAATCTGTGCCTGATTCAATTTTGCAGCAACGTTTTAAACATTCAAATGATAATATATTTCAACAAAATTTTTTATAAATGGAGTTCAACATGCAAGCTATCAAATGCAAGAAATCCGGCAGCATTTTGTTGCCGGAATCAAAAGTTATGATCATTCAAATAGCCAATAAGAAACATATTTCAGACAGAAAAACAACAAAAATTCATTAACAAAAGCTAGATTTTTGATTGATTTTGCATTTTTTGATCTTGGCTTAGCAAGGATTTGTGAGTATTACAACTCACCTTGTTGAATGCTTGAGCTACAAGAAAAAGTCGGTGGAAAAGAGCAAGCTTTGGCCTCAAAAGAGCTTCAACAACCTAGGAATGAAATGTACATAAACATGCAATGCCAAAACAAAGTTACAAGCAATCAAATAATCTTCAAAACTTAAATTTGATGAAGGAATTAGGTTTAAAGTTGATTACCTGTCTAAATTGACTTAATTTGATAAATTATAGTAAGGATTTTATGAAAATTTGAAGATTTTGGTTTTGCTTTGAAAGAGGGAAGCGGGTTCATTTCTTTTTTTTTCCTTTTACAGTAAAGAGAAGGAAGAAGAGGAATTTGCTTTCCTCTTTCTCAATTAGCTGGTTAAGTTGACTATGCGGGCCTTAGACCCATCAATTAAAAGAAATAAATTTGTGTTAGGCTAATTTAATTAACACCAAGCCATATTTACACTACGTAAATAAACAAAAGCTATTTTCTTTCAAATTTTCACATAACAAAGTATGTAAATTTACATACTTATGAAATAACATATTTTGTACTATATAAAAAGATTAATTTTAATTTTTTAAACATATTTTATTATTGAAATCCTTAAATTTACAAAAATACACAATTTCCACAAATAAATGCAAAAAACCTTATTTTTTAACTTCTAAAATTCCACAAAATATTTTTCTTGCTTAGAAAAATATAACTAACCATTCTAAACTCAAATTTATAATTAAACCTCATTTTTACAGCAATTTCCACCTTTTTATTTAAATAAACAGCCTTTAAAAATCAAATACTTCCTTTAAAAATTATTAAAAGATGTAATTGTCAATAATTAATAAAATTATTGCGTTTTCTCTAAATAAAAACTATTTTTCATTTATTATTAATCCAAACAAATAAAATAAAGTCTCAAACTTTATTTTCTCATTTTATTTAAAAATTCATTGTTTATTCCAAATAAACAATTTAATTTCTCCAATTTTATTTTAATTCACAATTATAACTACCATTATAATTTAATATTCACAGGCAATCTTCAAAACCAGGGTTGTTACACACTATCTCTCTAACACTCACAAGGCGGTCAAGTTATTTGATCGACTATAAATCGTTTAACATTTAACCATTCCATAAAGCCTTAAAATCATCTTTAAAATACTTATTAACCATTTGAAAACATTGAAAAAAGATTGGGAAAGAACGGTTGTGTTTAAAACTATATTTCAAAAGTTATGATAAAGTGTTGCGGAAAAGTGCTGCGGATAGTGCTTTTTAAGCTATATTGATCAAAACGACTTTCTATCACATGGAATTTCTTTTATTACTCGAATCATATTTAAAACATTTTAAACGATTTATAAGATTTATTCGACGTTTTAAAACAATTTTAAAACATCATTTTCAAAGAAATACAGTTTTGGATTCCAAACTGCAAAACCGCAATTTTTCCAAAAAACTTGTTTTTCACATATTTCAAAATCTACTTATCAAAATCTCAATATTATTTCTTTGTTCGAAAACAATGGATATAATAGTTCAAAAAATTCTTATCTTGAAGAATTTCGAACTAAATTCCAGTCTATACAGTTGTTTGACTGTTATGGCATGAAATCACGAATTACCGTTACGCGACGCGCCTATTTTTGACTAAATTTTCAATTACCTTTCAAACTTTACCAAAACACTCTCATATGCTTATAAAAAATTTATAAATCATTTTCAAACATTTAACCTAATATTTTCATACTAAATCTTTTCTTCGCTTTAAATCATTTCATAATATTGTATTATTATAATATCCACTTTCAACCTGCTTATATTCTTAAAATCATTAAGAGGATAAATGACTTCATATACACATCCATATGAATTTATGTTTCATGAAATAACTATGATTAATTACTCAACCATTTAAATTATGATTTTCTTTTCATCATTCATCAACCAAGTTATCAACCATCTTAGCAATCATTTAATCAACCAAAAATTGTCCAAGCAATCAAACACTTAATCATCCAATATATTAAACTTTCATATCATTAACTTGAGAGATTAATTAATAAATTAAAATGTTGGGCACTCACAATTAGTTCCACTCCCCCAAACTTTTTTGTAGACTTCTTTTTCGATTCCGGCTGCACTTCGTCCTCCTTTACTTGCTTCGGAGCCTTTCAAACTCCTTCCTTCTTCCTATATATGTTCGGCCAAGGCCTAGGAGTGCTCGATCATGCCTCTTAGGTGGTGGTGCTCTCGGCTTTGAGGTGGAGATGGGGTAGTTGTGAGTTTCTAAGGGGTGGAAGAGGAGATTGAGTAAATTTTTATAGTGTTTATGTATACATGCATATACTATATATGTATAAATATTATTTACTAAAAATTTCTCCATAACTTTTCTAAGATGAGAGGCTGTTAAAGAGAAGGAGAAAGTTAAGATATTTATAGGGAAGGGAGGAGAGAAAGAGAAGGAGATAACTTTTTTAAAATGAGGAGCGGTATTTATAGGGAAGGGAGGAGAGAAAATATCTAAGATATTTTCTGCACAAACATCATCACTTACATCACCTATATCACTTCCATCTACATCAACTTACATAGCCCTTGTGCAAGTCATGATGCATGTACTCATGTGTATGTCGTATATATGTATATATGGATATTTATATGTGTGTGTGTGTATGTATATATGTGTACAAGTGTATCCTTCAAAATATCATGATATTTTGCCTGAAACATCATGTCACATTTACACTACCAACTCCCCTTGTACTTGCGCCACCTCCTCCTCCATCATTACCATCACATCAATGAATGTGCCTTGACTTTGTAGGCTTAAGGATGAAGTAATCCAAAATATCTTAGATATTTGTTAATATATATACTTATTTAAATGTGGTATATGTGAGTATGTGATATGAATACATGCACATAAACATGTGTTAGTGCTATTTACAATGTTGCAGCGACTTGAAATGACTTTCATTTATTAAGTCATTGAAACTCGGGAAACCGATTACCAGTCACATTATCACTTATAATTTTAATTACATATATATGTAAACAAAATTTAAAAATTAATTTTCTAATCGTTTTTAATTAACTAAAATGATCTCATTTGAAATGTAAAATCATATAAATCAATATTAATAATTATTTAGAAAAAGTGTTATTATATCGGTAAACCGATATCCATTTTCTTATATTTTCAATTCGAATATATATATCTTTATAAAACTAGTGTAAATGATTTATTATCACTTTATAACTATTTAAAATGAATTAATATCATTTACAACAATTATTTGAATAATTGTAGTAATTATTAAATCACTAAATCTCGATTTAAATTTGTATATTAAATATAAGGGCATCCTTAATGATGTCATATATTTATTAAATTTCCAAAAATAGTTCATTATCATTAATCATCACTTAAAACTTGATTACTTATGAAAAAAATATTTGAATATTTAAAATACTTTAAATATTTTTAGTTAAACTGATCAAATTACAGGTCGTTACATGTTAAATTGGTTAAAATGAGAATATATTGCTATACCAGATATTTTGGTTGTTCTCTACATTTTTTTTAATTATTGAACAAGAATTGGTTTTGGAAGTTATAGAAATTGTGAATGGATGTTGTGAAGTTACAAGCGAAAAGGTCAATATGAATGCACTTTGAAAATGCCTTGTGTTCGGCTTTTTTTTAAAGTCAACTTTTAAAGACTTCCTAAGGGCTTGTTTACATTTTTAATAAGTACTATAAGTGTACTCAATACTGGAAAATTATCAAAGTTTAAATATATATATATACGAGTATGGTGGCACGTCCGTTGGACGTGTGCAAAGAAGGAAGTGTGAAAATTTTGTGTGTGCTACAGTAATGGTGGTGATGTAATAACTATTCAAATTAGCATTTTCAATAATTTGGAACTTAAAAAGCTTGCAGCATTTCTATTTTAAAAGGTAATAAATCAGCATGTTAATATATAATGAATTTTTCTTTTCAACCATAAAGATCGTTACCTCCTATGATACTCCCTTCCTTACGAATCAGCATTTTATCAGGTACTTATTTTCCATCCCATCATTCTCTTTTTTCTGCTTTGATTTCAATTGGTCGATGGCACTTAACAGTAAATCATATATTAGCATATTCGTCCTATTTGTCGGTGTTCTATTCCTAGTGGCTTTTAAATCAGATATTTGGAAAGAAAAAAGGTGAAATTTGGAAATATATTAACAAAATGAGAGGAGTTTGTGACGGGTTAAAGGAGCAGAGAATGAAAATGGGAGGAGTCCTAGCATTTGGGACACTTCTACACATATAGATTAGGTACTGTTGAAAGTTTTTCATAAAATTGTTTAAATTGATTGCCACTACGAAGGGGAATCCCGGGGGATGGCAAACCCCTAGGTGGAGGTGTAGGGGCAACACCCCTGCTGATGGCGGTTTACTGTTTGAATTTGAATTCAAACAGCAAATGGGTATGACTATTGGGAATGCGTCTGTTCATTTCGATCAGTCACCACCAACAGACGTCTTCCCCTATATATACTTGGTAGCCTTCGTTGTCGATATATACTTTTCTGTTTTTTGAATCAATACCTTTATTGCAACATCTAATCAAATTCAAGTGTCTTTCTGATTTGTGCAAGTAATCACAACTTGCACAAACACACTCCACTGTACCCTGAAAAAAGGTTTTCTAAAAGCCTCTGTGATCTGAGAAAGGCGAAAACATTCTAGAAAGAAAGCGATTCAATTGTGCCCTGGACTGATATATCCGTATAATACTATAGCAGGTACATCTCATATTAAACTTTGTATTTAATGTGAGAAAGTTGTTATCCACTTGTTTCTTATGGTTCTTATTAGAGAGAATGGGTTTTGAAGTGGTCCATGTTTCCAGTGTTTCCTGTTGTTTTATTATGAAGCCAGTAAGAATTTATCTGGCTGCTTGTATAATATTACATTAATAGATAAACACTACAATATGATTTGTTCCAATTTTACTTTGTGAGGATCTTGTTGTAAATGGAAATACAATAATATCTAACTAAAATAAGTCTAAGGAGGTTCTAATTATATGAACAAACAGTTTAAAGCAGTTAAAATGCTTTAACATTACATTTTCAATACAGGAAACATAATGTTATGCATTTTGACAGACGTCTGCTTCTGGATATGTACTAAACATAGGCGCAGTAGTAAATCACTTTCCTTGTAATAAAACTCTCTAATTGCACAAATGTTGTTACAATGAAAGAAGAAATATTACATATTACTCAAAATACTTGCATCTTAAAACATCAATATATTGAAATCAAACTCCTTGCATTATTAAACATAGTTCATTAAAATGCATACAATTAAATCATACAACTTGAACCTACATTTTTAGAAATCTCAAAGAATTACAATTCAATATAACCACATTAGCATCATCTGTCTTTTTGTCGCCAGTAATAAAACCGTCGAAGCTTAAAACAAATGCACATCATGCCACTTGATTGAAAAAAACTAAAATTAACAAATTATGTATCTTTATGAAAATATGCATTTAGGTCAATAAAGAAACAATAAGCATCAAATCTTCACTTACTTCCAAAGAACTCCAACCAAACATATATCGAGAAAAAAATTAGAACAAAGCCCAATCTTCTCGCTCTTCCTTATCTCTTCCACTTTGAATTTTAACTTTTCCACCTGGACCATAACAAATATATCATTGCGCAAATAGTCAGCGAGCATTAAGCTTCAAATCATATGTATTGGACAGTAGGGAAATAATAAACCTTGACTGAGAAAATGAGTATAATTATATGAATTAAAGGAATAAGAACATGTGAGTTCACATGCTTCTTGAACAAAGGCCAATAATAGTTGTTCTGTGAGTTACATAAGTAATTTCCAAGCGTTTTCCTCTAAATATAGGGCACATTCTTTCCATATTTTTGTTTCGGTTATTCAAATAGCGCACCTTGTAATGAAACCATAGTGAAAAATTCATTACCCTTACTCCGTGCATTTATTGAAATAAAATAACCTTTTGTGTGTGCAAAGAGTTCAACTAAAAAAATGGTAATGAGTGTTATGGCACGCGTTTGCACGTGGAAAGAAAACAATTTTTACAAATGGCAAGTGCTTTATGCAAGATAAGAGAAATGGATCACCAAAAATGTCGTGTGCTTCTTGCCTGGGAAGGAAAATATTTTATACAAATGGAAAACTCTTCATTTGTGGTAGGTACTTTTCAATGCCAATTACATGCGCTTTACGTTTGAAAGGAGAAAAAATTTGTACAAATGCTGAACAATTACTTCATCTTTTATGTTGTTTTTCTTCAGACTTATGTCAAACTCTAGTGTCTACATGCATACAAAAACTATAAACAAGTACATTTCCATAAAAATTCAGCTAGAGATTAAAATAATATAAGCTGATTAAAGTAACGTTAATGAGTAAATAACTATAAGAATAATATTATTACAGTCACAGCGCTAGCCTTCTAAACTTTTTAATTGCTCATTAAAAATTAGATAATAACAACAATTTGGCAATTAGTTAACACAATCATGAAATATAAAATTGAATACCTTTACAAATAGTAAGTTGAGCATGCAATAGCTTATACCAATTTGATTCTTTATTAAATATTACGTAAGGAAAGATACAAAGTACATAAAGATACACAAAATAAGTCCACATATACACCTATTACATATTCTATTAAAAATAAACATGAAATATTAAATTAACGCCAGTTCGAAATGCATTTAAAACGGACTCGAAAGATCTTCGATCAATTTCTTGGCCCAAACTAATCCATTAATTATTATGAGCTTCATCTTCCTTCTGTAACCACACAAACCACGTTCGCATCCAAAGAACGATTATTGTAACCGCATAACCTCGATCCTTCCTGGAATGTCGCAACCAATGAACAAAATCTACTTCGATTCTAGTTCCTCCAGACTATTACGAAGAGTTAATCATTCACAACCATTTAGCAGATCATATGGAACCATTTTCTAATAACCGAAGTCGATCTTGACTCTTTCGCTTTTGCTTGATGGAAAGTTCTTATCTCGTCGGAGTGAGGTACAAAAAAACCATCTGTTTTCCAAGCAATTGGCTCGTATATATCGCTGTCTAATTGATGAAATAGATCTGAAGACGCATAGAATTTGCTATGGCAAATGGATTTTCCTCCTCTTTGCAAAGGTCCTCGGACTTCCAGGCGGTTTTTCTTTGGGCAGCTGTTCACCGTTGGATCTCGCCAATACAGCCTCCTATGGTTTTCGTTACCGAGATATCTTTTCTTTTTTCCCAGGGATTGATTGGGTAATCAGCTCCCATGCTGCAAACAGTCAAATCTGAACCTTGTCGCTCTTCGCACCTCGTGGGCAGGAAGCACACCAGCAACGTGCGTTGCGTGATTCCACTGTGTTTTTTGCACTTTTTACTGGGTGGACAGTTGACCGGAAGAGAACTTCGATTCGCCCGGCCAGCAGGCGGGCGGCGTGCTTATCTTGTGTGACAACACTACAGAGCGAGTCGCTCTTCTAGTCTATAATAGCACGAATTAAACTTGCATCCAGTGACTGTAGAGAATAATTCTTTTTCCATAAATAAGACATAAGAAATGTGGCAACCCAATCTATGTTCACGTCATAAATATGTGAACTATACAAATTTATGGACTTTTATAAAACATACGAAAAATTTGTAACTATTAGTCTATAATTCATGTGTCACCCAAGGTTTGTATTCATTCTTATTAGCTTATAAAAGCTTATGAATTTGTTATTTGGAGAATGCATATGCCAGTTTTGAACATAAGAAAATAAAGGGGAATCTTTATAATTACTGCAGCAATAAACATATAACGTATTCTTCGTAAAATTAATTACCTTTGCAAATATCAAGTTAAGCATGCAAAAGCCATCAGTGGTCACCATAGAAACACAAATAAAAATAGCGACGTTCACAAAAGAGATCATAGTACTCAAAGCATTTCAAAGCTTAAATCACTATCTGAACATTCTTGTCCTTGTTTTCTTTGCCAAAGTGATTGTTGGTTCCTGATCTCAACTCTTATTTATTTTTTCTGTAGAATTAAAAAAGGTTAGACTATTGATTGAAATAAGGAAACAGAGAGTTGATGACATTATTTTGAGCAGTTTTGGATAGTAAATATGCAGTGGAAGGAAGAAAAAATGGCATTGCCTTCAGTTAAAAGAAACGTGGGTAGGAAATGGAAGAAGTGGATAAAAAAAGGCGAAAATGTCCTCCTTCCACTCAATTAATTAATTATGTGCATGGACATTTTTGGAAGACGTGTGCAAAGAAAATCAGAAGCAAATTCCTTTATTGTGAATAATGTTCATATGCATAAATAATGCTTGACACACATAAATACATGAACTAATTTCTTTTTTATGTTAAATAGTGTGAACAAATGAGCACAAAACTCGTTATTGTATTTTCAAGCATCAATTTGGTTTCTGTGTAAACATTGAATGGGAAAAGTATATTATGGGACTTAAATTTTATTTGCCTCCAATGCGACGTTTCATTATCGATAAACTGTGAAGATGTTGAGATGACTTATGACCATTTCATTCTTCATTCCATCGCAAATTTCAGTAATTATGAACACACTGAAATAAGAAGCTGATTATGATTTACTTGTGGCCGTTTAAAAATAAATAGCTACTAACATCTAGAGTTGAGAACTGTTAATGAATAATTGTGGTGTAGCTTGTGAAACGAAGACAGGAAAACTGGGTTAAAAGATATTCATTCCAAATGGTCAACATTATCTTCAATATGGAATAACCAACTGCACTTGTTGAGAGGAGTGGTTTGGTGACAGTAAACATTATAAAAAAATCAACTCTAAAGGTAAATAGTAATAAACCTAGCCATACAACTCCCTCCAAATCTGTTAGTTTGCTCCATAGCTCTCCAATCTTACTTATGTCTCGGTCCTTAAGCTTCAACAAATCCTTACGTCAGCCTAAAAATCAAAATTTTAACTTGTAGAATTTAATATAAGTAGAATATAGTTTGGCAACTTTCAACTACAATGGTATTGGAGTTTTCACACTGTAAAGAATCCAAATAATCATAAAATTAAAGTGCCTGGATTCAACAATCCAAACACAAAATAAAACGACCCAAAACAATCCATTGCATTTTTAGATCTAGAGTATAGCAAAATAAAATTTGACATTTGAATAAAAAAGGCATCGCTACTCTCTGTTGTTAATAACAACCAAGAACATTTAGTATCACTAAAATTCAAATAATTAAAATGGTTTTGGAAATTGGTTATAAAAATCAACCTTTTATACATAGAAATTGAATGCAAAACCATTTTCTAGTTGTTGTTTCTCCAAATAAAAGCTCATGTTTTTATAAGTAATAGTTGTTCTAAAATTATTATGTAATTTTCCCTTCCAATTTTTTTTACATAAAACTATCAATAAATCATATCTTCCTTCCAACTTGTAAAGTAAAACTATCATGTAAAACCCAAAAAAAAAAATCTGCTTTCTATTAAGCAAAGTAATAGTATCGAGTAAAATCAAATGGAAGGAATAATACATAGGCAGGAGAAAGTGGTCGAGGATAATGATAGAACATGAGACTGTGCTGTCTAACCACGGTGCCAATCAGTAATTATCGTGTTCAACAAATACACTAATGGTATATTGAGTTTATATCAATTAATCAGCTTATAAAATGTAATTACTCCCTACATAGTTATGCAAAAACCAATTTATTGGTACAAAAGGTATATAAGAGATGATTTAATATATGGTAACCTCTCTCCTCACCGATTAGAAAAAGTGAAGATTTGTGTTGGTGGACAAAGTTGCTCGACATCAATCAATTGTTCAGTGGAAGACAAATGAGGAGGACAAAGTTTGTATTCACGATGCAGAATGTGTTAATGTAGGCCATTTAGACATTCTAAAAAATGCATGTCCCATGGACATATTCAGAGATAAATGGTAGAAAATAAACAATTTGTCAGCTTCAAAAAGATGACAGCATCCTAAAAATAAACTCAGGATTATGTTATTCATCCAATTTACTGTAATATGTATGATGTATTATGTTCAAGCGGTGTGAAACAATTATGGTGAATTTTAGTATGTGCATAAAAGAAAGCATCGAAAAACTGAGCAGCAAATGCATCAAACAACAATGTATACTGTGAAAAAGGAGAGAATAAATAAGAGTAAACAGTACCGTTGATAGTTGACTAATACGTCCAACGCTTTCTGCCTCCAAGTACTATTTGCAGGAAATAAAAATAAAAATTGTTAGGTCGATGTCAGCAATGTTTCTAACGAAAAGAGGTGTAAAAATAGAAACAAAGTAAACTGGGTGATGAAGTAAACAAAAAATGGAGAGAATAACAGTTACATAATCTTCTACTGCCATATTTTATAATCGTAAAGAATTATAAATCCATGTTGTGCACATCAAAATATCATAAAAATGAAAAAAGGCAAAGTAATGTCATAATGAACTTTCAGTTAAAAAATAGTACAGAACTCTGTACTACCATATGTTACTGTTGGAAAGAATCGTAAAGCCAAGCTATGAAGTTGAAATAATCGTATAACTAAAAAAATGATTTGAGTGGGAAAACAATTTTGGAGAAAATCTACATATTCAGTTATCAGTCGAAGAGGTAAATTATTTTGCAAATTAAAGTAGATGACACTGTCCTTAAAATAAACTGTAGATTATCATATTCATCCGATTTACTATAGTATTTATGTTGTTTTATGGTTACCAGGTGCGAAACAATCTGTAAAGTGAGAATTAAGCAGTATGTGGTTCAAAGGAAGCACCAGAAAGTTGAGCAGGAAACGAATCAGAGAACAGTTTATGCTGCGGAAAAGGAGGAATAAATAACTACAAAGACAACCTTTGCGTTCCGCGCAGCAGTGCTCCTCTCCGCAGGCGGTGGAATGGAAGAAAGCAATGTGAATCGCTCAAGTTGATCTACGAAAATAGGATATGTAGAATTAGGGCTAGAGACTAAATGATGTTATAAACCGAAAAGCACAATACCTTTGATATCCGCGCAGTAGTGTTCCTCTTCGCAGGTGGCAGAATGCAAGAAATTGAAATTTCTGATTGTAGACAAAGAAGGACAGTCGGGTTTAGTGCTTTTTGGATGGACCATCATCATCACAACAGTGTTCTCCGGAGGCAGGGTAATGAAGGCGGAGGAGGAACAGAGGTTTATAAAATTTAGGTCTTTCGTTGGGGAAAAGGGAAAATGAGAATGAAAAATGATTTCAAGGGAGAAGAGGAGGGAAGTAGAGGAAGAATGAAAACGGAGAGGAGAAAGCGAAGAAAAGGGGAGAACAGGGTACTGAAACGTGGAACGTGGGTGGAGTCGGTTCTGGAAATGCCGAAAGTAACCTTACAACTTGCTGCAGGTGGCGTTTGGAATATGGGCAAGACGCGAACTGTCAAAAAGGCTTCACTTTGACCGGTATGACCAAGGTTTTGCATTATAGTATAGATATATATAATTATTTTAGAATTTTTAAAGTAAAAGGCTTAAATTATAAAACAAGGTTTATATTATTTTTGAATAAATTATAAAATAAGTATTTTTAAGCACTACTTAAAATGAATGCATAGTATAAGTATTTTTAAATTATTTTAAAGTATTTTTCAATATATATTATTTTTAGAAAATTTGTAAAAGATTTTATTGAAGTATTAAAAATCTTGTTTAATATAATATCTTTTAAATTGTTTAGAATGTTATTAATTATATTAGATTATAAATAAATTAATATACATATAAATATATACATCATTTTTAAAATTATTTTAGTAAATATAAGTTGGGAAAAATAAGTTATATCTTTTATAAAGAAATAAAGAAAGATTTGCATTAAAATATTTAAGTTAAAATAAATGGTTTTGTAAAGTTAAGTAAACGTATATAAAATTGTTAAATTAATGTAAATATAATTAGGATTATAATTAAGGAATATATTTAGGAGTTTAATAAAGAATATTTTAAAGGTAAATATAAGTAGAAGATTTTGGGTTGTTGTAAACAATTTTTAAGTAACGTTCATTTTTAACCCTTATTAATTATAGCAAGGATATAATTAGGACTTTAATAATGAATACTTTAAGGAAAATTATTAGCGAATAGTTTTGGATTTGTTGTGACAATGTTTATGTAATTTGTCTTTGACCCTTGTACTTATAATTGAATCTGTAAAAAGCTAGTTTTAAAGATAATGTTTAAAGTATGGATTAGTTTATGCTTATTGTAACAATGCTTAAGTAATACTTGTTTTAAACCTTAATAAAAGTAATTAGATCTTTAAAAAAGAGTTTTAAAGATAATGTTTAAAGATTGAAATGTTTTTAGTTTGTAGTAAACAATGTATTAGTTAAATTTGTCCTAAAACCCTTGAATTATATTTTAAAGTGGAAAGATATTGTTAAATGATTATGAATATACTTAGATCTTTAATAATGGAATTTTAAGATAATAACAAGTATGTAATCTTTTGGAATAAAGATAGATAAAGTATAAGTTTAAAATACAAAAGAGAGAAGGGGTTTATAGTAACAATGTTTAAGTAACACTTTTTTAACCCCTTTGATTATATTTTAAAGCAAGTAAATCTTATAACTGAATATACTTATGCCTCTTAGATTATATTTTAAGTAAGTATATTTTATTTTATAAATGGAATTTTAATCAATATACAAGTTTAAATAAGTTAAGTTCTAATTATTAAAGGAAGAATAATAAATATGAGAAGTTTAATTAACTAAGGTGTTTACTCAATAAAAAAAATTAGTCAAAATAAGTTTTAATTAATGGAAGAAGTTTTAACAAAAGAAAGTAAAGAATGAAGTTTTAATTGAATGAAGATGTTTTCTTTGATAAAGAAGTTTTACAAATAAAATAGGTTTTAATTAATGAAGAATTAATTAAATAAAAAATGGATTAAAAATCGTTTATGTTACATAATTGTGTTTTGTGTGTGTTAATCGTAATTTGTTTGTTTACTTATTTATGGAAAGTATATAGTCATGATTTAGCACTAAAGTGACAAAGTAGACATGTTTTATCTATCAGAATTAAGAATGATGATTTGAGTTGGGTACTCAAACAATTATGCTCAAACTTATCGGGCTTCACTCTTGAACTAGGGTAGAAAAATTTGAGAAATTCAGAAATACGATAAGTATAGGAGACTTAATTTCCGTATGCAGTCGTTCATTGCTGTTGAATTTGACCAAATTAACTTAGGAAGTATTTAGAAGAAAAACGAGAATTATATGGTATTGTTATTCACTCGGTAATTATATAACCTACTGATAAACTCATCTTGCTCTTCTAGGATAAGTGATAAGGAAATCTGTACGAATAGAAGATCTCCACCCTTATCGTTGTCTTTTTATTTATGAAAGAATTGGAGTTAAGTTAACTGAAAATTCGTTGATTTAGTCTTAAAGGGACCTGGATCGGTAAGTGTTTTACTTATCGAAAACCACTTTAGGACTGAGATACGTGTTCTATCTCTTAGAAATGGATTTATTTGAGATGTTGGAATCTAACATCTTAGATCTTTTCGAGATGCTTGAATCCATGTAGAGGTCATTATCTGTTCGAGATGCTAGGATGCATTTGAGGATTCGTGATCAGTTGGAGTTGTGGCTCATGTGTTGGGATGCTAAATGTGAATTCAGCATCGGTAATGACAGAAAATAGAGTTGGGACATAGCTAAGGGAGTTTAGCTAACCCCAAGGGTATATCAAATCCATATCTAGAGATGATTTCAATACATTACGCGCAGAAGTTGACGATATCCGGGTCACATGTTAGGACGTGGTCAAGCTATTGCTTTTCCTTTTGGTATAATTTATCTAGAGATACACGACACTCGAAATGTAGTTTCTGACCCTTGTTAGGAGGTCCTCCTCGACATACTAAGGGCACCTCCAAATATGGAAAATCCATATACAAACGTGCCTTAGCAGTTTTGATTGTATACCTATTCGATATTTTTGTGTCATGAGATGTAAGCGGCACGGTTATTTTCTGATTTATATTCTTCACCCTAGACATTATCTATTCTATCGCAATATGTACTTATTATATAGGTTTGCTATTTTGAGGGGATAAGTGTTATGACGATCTCAAAAGGTTCTAGAGTATGTTAGGCATATTTTTTAAGTTTTTCATACCAGACTTTTGTCTGACCTATGCTCTTATTTTTCCCTTATTTCCATGGGTGCTCTTTCGAGCAATCCAAGAAAGATAGGTTTTTGTTGATGTTCATTGAGCTCTAGGATAGGGTCAAGATTTTTACCTACCATAGTATTCTTATTTCGCTGCATTACCTTATGTGTCTGTGTTTGTGTGTGTCTTTATCTACAATTATAAGGACGGACTGTCATAACTGTCCATACTGATGTTAATACATAACTTAGTTACTCTGAAATGCTATGTATATTAGAGTAAAACTGTGGACTATCTTTTGATATTATATGTTATCATTCTGTATGTTAGATACCAATGTTTTTGTTCTCCTCATTCTTATTCCTTTTCTTCTTTTTCTTTACGCTAACGTCTGTCTTTCCGGCACTTTGGTGTTTGACACGAGAATACTATGGATGTATTAGTGTCAACATTCAGAGGTCAGAAAGGCTTTGCGTTACAATGAGTTAGATAAACATAGAGTAACTCATGTACACATAAAGGATAGGTAAACATAGCCTTTATATATGACTTAACACAATCAAAGCACATTTCTGGACATTAAACACTTCCCAACATCACAGAGAAACCAACACATCATTCATCGTCTATCTCATATAGGCCTCGGTAATGTAAATATGCTTCAGCATGGTCCAGGTTCAACCTAACAGAAGGTACGTTCACAGGTGAACCGGGTGGACTGGTGTACACATCGAATGCCTGAAAATTGAAAATCTAAACAATTTTCTTCCTTATTTTGAATTACCTTCATCATTTACTGTTTCTAAATCTCTTAAACTTGTTTTCTACTTTCCTAACCATTCATATACGATGTATCAACTACATATCCCTAATTCAATCCCTAATCATTATAAACTTAACAACTTAATCCTAATTTCATAGGCCTCTAATACTAATTTAACCCTAAATTAAAAGGCATTAACCATACATCGTTCTATAATTCCACCTATATTGATCCCAAAGTCCAATTAATCATATTGGTCTATCTATTTATCCTAAGCCATCACATAACGAATACTATTTTCATGTGAATAATATATATCCCAATGATGATTCCCACTTACCAATCTCTGTTGCCAAGCCCTAGCCTCATAGCCACCAATTCCTTGCTATCTAGAAATTGCATTCCACCAAAGTTCCTCAAATCTGCAAACAATGGTTATCTTCGTGTTGCACTTCTTGCAAAATCGTCGATTTGATACACACATATACATACACACACACACATACATGAGGAGCTTTCTTGTAGTGAGAGGAACTCCACAACAATGGCTTAAAGGAGCGCGATAATCGTTTCAATTTTTAATCTCTTATGTTCAAACAATTGTTGATACTAGGGCTCTACATGTAAACTATCGGATCTGGAATTCATGAAGTTGAGACCCGATTGCAAGCAACTCAGTTTTAGGGCAGAAAATTGAAAATATAAATGAATTTGTGAATGAAGGAATTTAAAAAATAAGTACTCGGCTTCATATTTTTAAATTCGAATGTGAATTCGATGCTAATTTCCTCGTTTCAAACTCATCCTGTTTCAAAACACTCTATCGATACAAGGACGGATACAGATCTAAATATATTGGGATATAAGTTGATTAAGGGTTTCTCCATGAATTACATCTACGATTAATGCAATGCTCACTTCTCCTAAGGCACCAAATTAATTTGAGGTAGGAAACAAATCCCTATTTTTTCATTGGTGTGACGACCCATCTTTCAATATCCAGAAAGGCGTATCATCGATAAGAAAAGAAAGAGATAGAAATAGAAAGATAGAAAGAAAAGAAACAACAATAATCAGAATCTCACAGCGGAAACGAACAAAATATAATATTACATATATCCATTACATAAGTTTACATATCAGAGTACACAAAATAATACTATTCCATTACATCTGACACTCATAAGAGTTTTCCCAACTCATACAACTCAAAACATAACACCAAAATGTCACTGCAGCGGAAAGAGATAGATAAGTACGTCTGGACTCCAGCTCTAGCTTCCAAAACATTTTCTAATCCATACCTAGTCACTTGGCTACTCATAAAAATTTGAGTACCCAAGAGTTTATGAAAAACAAAATAAACTCCGGGTCAGACATGGGTCTGGTGTGAGTAAATCAGTTAAGGTTGCTTAACTTTTAATCATTTTGAAACAAAAGTATCACGTAAGACTTCCCACAAATAAACACGGGTAAGTTTTTACCTTACGCTAACCAAAATATTTGATAGGAAATTCAGTGATATTATAATAGGGTCTAGGGTTTTCAAGTAAATATAAAATAGCCGAAATTGTTACATTCATTAAATTCCAGCTACTAGCCACGAAAGTGGGTAATACAATCAAAACCGTAGGGTCTCGTAGGGAAAAATGAGTTTCCATCAATGGCAGGGCTACTGGGGTACCGTCACAGTACGGGGCCTAGATCACCATACCGAGGACCACTCTCGATCCCCTGCAACACAAGGCCGGACTCATCCCTTACTGGACAGTTCCGAACAAGACAACCCCGCAGTTGTGGCCAACAACTGCCCATACAGCAGAATAAATAAGGGACTTCTAGACAGGGGTAAATCTCACTCTCAAGTGGGGGCTACCCACGAAGCCTTGCTGCACCTTCCCTGTTTTAGCCATTCCCGGTTGATGAGGCTTGAGGTTACGATTACCTTTAGAGAACACATCTCTTAGAATGCTCATCGTCCACCTGACGATGTTCTGAAAGCATTCAATCCATACAAGTTCGTTCCGGGTTCGAACGAAACCGAAGGTAATATTTCGTTACACTCATTTGGAATCACCCTCAGAGTTAACGACAATAACCCTAGCATTCAAAAACTCCATCTTGATCTTCACTTGGGATGTCACGACCTAACGTTTAACTTGGATCAATGTGGTTTTCAGAAATCAATTCGATTCCCGATCCCGGTCTCATCGAAATCCAAACGTGTCTTAAAGGCCAAGTTGTTTAAAGATTTAAACAATTCAATTCAGATTTAAACATAGCATCACATAGCATTATCAACAGATAATAACCAATATCTATCACAGATATACAATATCTCATCACAGAATATCTCAACTACCATTCAACAGATATCAACCATATTCAGATATCAATTCAAACAATCATCCATAAGCAAGCACTACTTTAATTCATATCATAATTAATTTAATTAATTTAAATTAAATTAATTACTTAAGAATTTATCACTTAATCTTGCTTAACCAAACATTAATTAATTAATCACAATCATTTAATTAATTAATCACCTCTTAATTATCTTCATTATCAATTAATTAATCTTTAATTAATTAATAATCCTTATTTAATTATCAATTAATTACTATAATTATTTATTAATTAAACTTGACTTAAAATTATTCATTCCTTAATTGATCATTAATTAACCCTTAATTGTATAATTAATTAACCTTAATTAATTCTTAATTAATCACAAATTAATTTATCTTAATTACTTAATTGATTATTCATTAATTAACCTTAATTATTTAATTAATTAAATCTTAACCCTTAATTAATTTACTATTAATTATAGATTAATTACTTAATTAATTAACTCTTAATCAATTAATTAATTAACTTCTTAATCACTAATTTATTAATCATTAATCATTTTATTAATCAGTTATTAATCACTTATGAATTAATCTTAAATTAATTAATAAATCAATTAATAATCTATTAATTGTTGTTTAATTTAATCCTTAATTATCCATTAAATAATCCATAAGTAATTAATTAAATCTTAACAAATTAATTAACCTAAATTAATTAATTAATTCCAACCCTAATTACTAACTAATTAAAGTAAACTTTAATTTCAAAATTTAGTTAACTTTCAAAACCAAACAATTTCATTCATCATTAAAAACTCTTACATCTTTAAACATTTCAATTCATTAAAACTAATTACTTTTTGAAAAAAAGTTAGATTTAAAAATGTAAAATCATTTCAAAACTTCAACAAATAAATCGTGAAATACCTTTGAAATAAAATATTTGACATTTTATAAAGTAGTGAAAATATAAAGTGTTAAATTTTTAAACTTAAAACAAAAATTGAAATTTAAAACAAGTTTAAAACTTGCTTCATTTATTTTGTTATAAGCTCGACCAAAACCCAATTAATATTAACACTATACTCCATCTCCCCTTCCTCTTTCATCTACTTAAACCCAACCAATCACACGATCAACCACTCACACACCCGAGCGTACTCACGAGCCTCACGACCCAAAACACGAAGGTTGCTTCGAGTGAAACCCACACGCACACAAACAAAAACAACAGACACATGCCACTGCCTCGTACACATGCACGAAGCTCCGGCGCCTCCACCGCCGCCGCCGACAACTTGCGCAAAGCCCAAATCGATCCACGACCAAAATCCAAACCCCAGAACTCATCAATTCAAGCTCGAACGAAAATTGGGTTGTTCGAACCCAAACCTAAACTACAGACGCCTGGAAAAAACCCCATCACCCACGGCAAGCCGACCACCATTCGCCTCCACACTCCGGCCATATATTCGCACAACCCAAACACACATCCACCTCCAGCCTCGCGTAACTCGGTCAACCATATGCTTCACACGAACAAATTTCCTAAACTCGAAAGACACAGAGCAAAAACACTAAAGATCAAATTTCTAAATTCTGTGTTGCATGATAAATTCAACCACTATTTTTCTAGTGTTAAGCAACATCTAACACAACTTCAATTCAAATTTCAAAGTTTAAAAACAACTCAGTCATAAGAATTTGACAAAAGCCCCAATTTTAGTTATTCCCAAAATCCATCTTCAACTTTAAGTTTAAAGTTCTGATTTCTGTCTTAAAATTCATATTATTCATAATAGATTTAGAATATAAACTTAATTCATCAAAATTCGATCATGATTTACATGATATAATTATTTGTTTTTACTGCGTATCCTACTTCCTGCAGTTTTTTTTAACTGACTCATTTGCATATTTACTTCTAACACTTAATTCATATTGAATCAAACCTCCACACTTGAAGATATCAACTCAGTATTATCTTGCTGTATTTAAATTTGAAGTTTGTTCAGAAATTTACTCTGAACTTGAATGAACAGAGGAGTTACAGTAGCCTTTTAAACATGCACAGTAAAAAAATTAAATCTGTAAACAAATACTTCACAAAATAAATAACATGCAAGCATCTTCATAACTAACTTTCACATGCAACAGATTTTTATACTTAAAATTTTGATTTAAGATTTACTCACTTGTTTATGTTGTGAAGACTCAAGCTACTGGAAAAAGAAATATTAATGAACTGCAGGTTTTTTTTTCTTCCCACTTCTTGAGACTGGTTGATGATGCTTCAAATCTTGAATAAATAAGTGATAAAAGCTTGAATTTGTTTCAGAAATTTCCTTGAAGATTCAGGAACTCTGATTTGCCGAATTCTTTACTGTAATTTGTTACAGACTTTAGCTTTGAAAAGAGACTTGAGTGTTTGATTAAATTTGGTTGAAAGTGTAGAAACTTATGAAGTTCAGATTTGAAGATGAAGGAGTGTTTTTTTTTCTTGCTTTAGAAAATGAGGATGAGAAAATTTTGATGAAGAATATGGAATATCTTTTTATTTGAAATTTTATTTTTACAAAAATTTAAAGAAAATAAATTTAATTTATGACACTTGTCACTATATAGCTTAGTTTCCTAACACATGTTATTAGTAGGGTTTAAATGTTTAACAAGTGTTAAATCATGCAAAAAGAAAATTTAAATGTTTTTCTTAATTGATTTTTCTTTTTTAATCCATTTTTAATTCATATAAAATCAATTCTACTTAAAGAAACAAATATGAATCAAATTTCATATCCTGAATAAAATCATTGAAATACTATTTTAAACTCAAAGTATAACTTAGAATATAAATTAACTTATTTTGAATCTTTTAATTTAATAATTCAATTTCAAATTATATTTTAAAATCCAATTCAAAAATCAAATTTGATATGAATAAAATTTTAACACATTCATTATCCTTATATATGTATTAGTTTTAATTAGAATAAATGTATATTTACAATTCATTTATTTGCTGTTGAATAAAATAACCAATTTATCAATTTAAATTAGTTTATTATAAAGATTATCATATTTAAATTGGGTTTGAAATTCCGGGATATTACAATTGGCAATGTTATAAAGATCTGGTTAAACAAGGTTATCAATTTTGAAATTGGTTTGAGATATTTTGATTTGTAATGATTGCCGACAAGCATAACAACGGTTGTTGTCTAAGTGAAGTTGGAAGCACGAACCCTTGTTCTCACGACACGGACTCGAATTTAGATTTAGAATTTAGAGATGTGAAGTGACTAGTGTTAACAAGATTTCATATCAACCTCGAAGTATACGAATGAAGCTGAGTCGTGGTTGGCAATAGCCTTGGTCAACCTCCTGTTAACCTCTAAGTAGTGTACAAGAAATACACATTAATTTCATAAGAATTAGCCATGTCGTTTGTATGTGAAGTACTCAAAGTCATTTTATATGCATAAGAATCAACCGAAATCCTGCCGCACATTTGTGTCCTATTAGGAAATCAAATCTACGGTTTCAATGACAACAGCTATACAATGGAAATCGAATATGCATATATATTTCTATTTATAGGTAATTGCTAAAGTAACATTACTAAAGTGACAAGAACAAGGCTCAAAGAACATTACAAGAGACGATAAGTCGATAGGATCAATGGAGCAATGACATAGATGCACATAAGCAACATATACAAGTTTCAGACGTCTGAAGACACTAGCCGGACGTCTGAAGAAATCCTCTAGAATTCAAAATAGAAAGGATCAGACATCTGTTTAATGTACTCAGACGTCTGAATGGCTGTTGTACACAAAAAATATATATAGGCAAATGTCTGAAACATATACCGGACGTCTGATACTAAACTCGGATTTTGAAATTCAAACTACAACCGTTGCACTTGAAAAGACATCTTCGCTTCTCTTCATCGCCATCAAAAGCGACCAAAGAACACTTGTTAACGGATGCAACTACTCAAGGAAATTCTCTACCACTATAAATAACATCAAGAATCAAAGAGAAGCACTTACCTTACTTACTTGTGCTCTTTACTTCTATACTCTGATATATTCTTGATCTCTAGCAATCATATACTTGTATTTCACTCTTTCATATATTAAGATCTACTCAATCAATATTCTCAAGATATATATATATATATATATATATATATATATATTGGAAGCGATTGTACTTAATAGTCAATATTCGTGTTATAGAACACATACTTGACAAGAACAAGCTATTGTAACCAAGCCTATTCCTCCGGACGAAGTGAGGGTGTTTGATAGTCGAATTCCAAAGAGGAGCTTCGGGACTAGACGTAGGACGGGAGGTCCGAACCAGTATAAAATCTTGGTGTGCTTATTTTATATTTACATGGATTAATTTTATATTAGTTACATCATATAGTTAGTCACATATACTTGCATATACACTACACGATCCACTATATAGACTTTCAAGTCCAACATAAATCGAAAGCTAAGTCTCTTTATTGAATATGCTATGTGATTATAATTATACAAGCTTTATTTGCACAAAGGTCGTAAAATTAAAAGTGGTACTAAAAAATCCCAAATTAATTAAAGGTTACAAAATTAAAAATGCAATAGAGAGTAAAGGATGAATCGCCCCTTTTGAATGCCCTTGGGTCCGTATTTATAGGGGTGAAAATAGACAACATGGCTATCACATATCACCTTCGAGATGCTTA
This sequence comes from Allium cepa, assembly GCA_030765085.1. Taxonomy (NCBI): domain Eukaryota; kingdom Viridiplantae; phylum Streptophyta; class Magnoliopsida; order Asparagales; family Amaryllidaceae; genus Allium; species Allium cepa. Next base: position 50,335,128 of record CM060930.1, on the reverse strand, counting down.
AAATTAGGCTTCATTGTTTGCTATAAAGGCTTTTGACATTACTTTAATTATTAATGACTTGTGGCATCCTTGTGATGGCTGATGATTTAGTATATCCCTCCCATATTGTTGGTACATGGCAACCTCCCGTGTATTGATGAAACACAATACCCTTTCCGAGTCTATGACACACAATATCCTTTTATATTATTCAATATGCAACGATCCTTCCATAATGCTGTTGATTTACGATATTAGAGTCATAATTCAGCTATTTAATCTCTTATCATCTTGTCGGCATGCAGCATCTGCTTTTCACTAATAATTTATAATATCCACCTTTCTTTATTGATGAAGTGCATCATTGATGAGAGGTAGTATTGATAAGGTGCGACATTGATAACAAATGATGCTTATTGGTGATTTGCGATATGCTTTCATTCCCTACTTTGATGGGATGTGGCATCTATAATTGCATTGGTGAAGTGCAGAATTGATGGTATGCATCTTTATCACTAGTTGTAAGCTTTCGGGATCTTTTCATGGTGCCTCGAGATGCATCATCATTTATTGCATGTCCTTTGCTTTATCTTTGACATCATGGACTTTGACATGTTGTATTCATGCTTTCGATATCAGCTATCTCCTCTTATATGTTTTCTTGCTTCTTTTTGACATCCTTATTGTCGAAATTCTTTTATATCTTTTGAATCATAATTTGTATTAACAACAAAAATTATAGGCACAAAAAAGAAATCTGCAACATTCGAGTGTGTTAAATTCGAGATACAAAATCAACGACGTTGAAACAGTGAAGAAGAAGAAGAAGCGGTTAGCGGGTAGAAGATGGTTACAATAACTATGCCAATAATTAAAGTGATTTGAGAAGAAAGAGTGATGGGTTGGGCTTCAATTCGCACATGTTCAACTTGTTACCATAGTTAGGCATTTTAACAGTAGCACACACTACTGTTGGCATACGTTAGATAAATGCAATTACGTATAGAAGTTAAAAAGCCAATGGTTTGCTTTGATACATGTAACGACTGCCATTCCTACACCTAAAGAAGACACTTAATACAAAAATAAATTATCTTTATTATACATATCATAAAACTACATTAACTTATTATCAACCTGGACAGTTATGACAGCTTGTTCTTACAGCTGCTGATAGATATAGACAAAAAAATGAAAATAGCAGAAGAATATAAGGTACATAAATACATCTTGAAGAATCCATCTCATCGCCTAAAAAATCTAAAGGATCTAGCTAAATCTGAAAAATATGCTCGGGCTGACTCAAGCATTGTAAGAAAAGCAATGTCCTGATCAGTCTGATAAAACCAGCATTGGAAACCCAAATCATAAGGAATTAGTTTATTATAACTTTTAAAATACTTTAAAATCAAAGGTATCTCGTAGGACCATGCTGCATATAAACAAGGATGGTTTTTTACCTTGTGGTGACCAAAACATATTTATAGAGCTTGGGTTGAGCTAGGGCATGCGATGCCTGGAATATGATGGTCGAGGCAGAAGGAAGAGCTTGGTTGGTAAGCTAGGGTTTTGGGTAGCAGAGTTTTAGAATTTGATGTTGATTGAAGTTATACTACAGACACTGTAGGCATAGGCAGCGACTAGGGCTGTAGGAGCAATTGATTGAGGTGAGTTAAACTATTTAACTCACACACATATCTGTACATTATAAATTATTTGTCATATGCAGTTTGGATTTCGACGAATATTGTTAGTGAACGGATGAATTGATTGAAATATGGTTGTATGTTGTGATTTATCTAATTCGTCGAATGATATAAATTATATTTGTCTGTTTGGAACTGATTGAACTATGTGTTAAAATATGGAATTAGAATAGATAGTTGGAATTGAACCAAATGATTAAAATAAGATTATACGTAAAAACTTAAATTGTCATTGTAAGTTTGGATTGATGGTTGATTATGAAATGACATGTATAGTGGAAACCATCAAAATACATTTGATTTTATAGTTAAATTATACAATAGTTGAACAATTTTGAACTGATCGGAGTTGTCGGAAAGCAATTCGGTTCATTAAATAATTCTGTATTATAGAATTATATTTAGGGCGATGTTGGCTATAGCGGTTACAATTTTGATGGATTACTAGTTTAAATTGTTAAAAAAAAATTCAAAGAATTTTAAAAGTGAGATTTAGTTTATTTTAATCCTTATTGGAATTTATAGGATATAGTTAAATTATACTATATTTTATTTCTGATAGTAATTGACTATTTTGAGTTGAATTCATTTTAAATGTTAATTTAAAGCAATATATCTAATTATAGATACATAGCTTTTTATAAAATTGGATTTAACTGAGATTTTTAAGTTTACAAATAGTTGACGGTTTTAAAGTGTTATGGAGTAATATTATATATATATATATATATTTGAAATAAAAAGAAATATTAATTATTTACATATCGTTTTGATTCAGAGTAAAGGGATTTTATTTTAAGAGTTTAAACTTTGTAACTCTTTTCTTTTTATATATAGTTTGGAATCGCTTTGTAAAGTATATAAATTAAACTTATGATCATATTTCTAAATTTAAGGTAAGAAAATATTTTTAGAGATAAAAGTATTCGAAAAGTAAAGATTTAACATATATATCAGGAATCTGTATGAAAAGAAATGATTTTCTTTATATTAGTAGATTATGAATTTTTATCTATCTGTTATAAATAGTAAAAAAATAGATTTATACTAAATTTAAAGTTTCTGATAAAATTATTAATAATACATTTATTTATATGGTTCAAAAGAGATTTTCTTATTAATTTGAAATTTTAAATCAATGTAAATTATGTAAAATCCTTCTTTAAATTAAAATTGGATTAGGAAATTTAATTTGATTTTAAATTGGAAAATTGAATAATTTCCATTTCTATTGAATTTCATGGTTTTAAATGAAAGAAAGAATTTTAGTAAACGATTGAATTGTCAGGTGATATGCAACACTTTATACAATTCTTTTAGTTATTATTATTAATTGTTAAATAAAGTTTGAGTGGAAATTACCAGCTTTTAGTAAATACTTGAATTTACTTTCTGGTATGGGACAGTTAAATTTTTCTTATTACTAGAGTGACAGTAATTAACACTTAGAGTGTATTATCTTAGGGTGTTTGGATTTCAGACCGATAGATCCCCTATAAAAAATAACTCATTTTCATCGTTCGGAGAATCAATACAATTTTAGATTTAGGTAGGAGATCTCTTTCGAAAGATCTGTTATGGTGTAAATACGGTTGTCTCTTTCGAAAGGCAGATTTTTACATGCATCGTAGTCTATTGATACTACAACATATCGGTTTATTTTGTTTTATATAGTTCGACTATGTTTACCTCTTTCGGAAGGTAAATTTGCATAGGACCGATTAGGTACACGACTACTTTTTCTTTCAGCGGTGTCCCTAATCTGCAGTCTCTTTCGGAAGGCTTCCTTTCTATGTAGCGGGTCTCTTTAGAAAGACTTTGTGTCACTGTATTAAACTGATAGATGACTACCATTATTATTTCAATATTCATTATTATTTCTTCATAGATTATTGGTATGGATATTCTGTATCCTTTATGGCTCTAAGGATTTTTGAATTGGTTATCATCATATTTTGAAATGATAGTCTATTGAGACTTTATATGTATTTATGAAATGGTGATTTGCAAAATATGCCCTATTTGAATATTTGTTTTGGGTATATTTTATTTATGACTTATTTAATTATTGTTAAGTCAAAATTTTGATATTTGAAATTATTGGTTTGATATGCCTTTTTGAATTTTTGGGTTTTAGGCGTATTTTGAGATGACCTATTTTTGAATTAAGTCATTTATGGATTTTAAAGTAATAAATTTAATTAATATGCCTTATTATGATTGTTTGTTCAGCATTTTTTATATAGCTTATTATTTTAAGTCATAAAGTTATGATACTAGTATTTCACCTTTTATTTAGATATAGTCTGACCTGCTTAATATTTTAATACTTAGATTTGGCCGAGACTTCATAGGTACATGGACCCATTGACCTTTGGATTTTTGGGCTAGCATTGTAGTAAATATTTTGATAGTTTTAGTTCAATTTGTACTTTTATATATTGACAGTTAGGAGTTTTTGTCATCTATATTGAATGGTATTGACTTTGTACCTAATACAAGATTTTGGATTTGACGTATATATTTATGTGGGTCTAGTACTGATATTTTGTAGACTCGCATTCTATTATGTATATGATGATGTATATTCTTTCGCTATGATCTGTGACTCTGATTCTGATTTATCTATACTATATACTGTTCTGAATATTTTAATCGGTGTGTTTATTACTTTATATTAGTAATGTACACACGTCTAAATTTAAGTTCAGATCCTCAAAAAGGTAACTAAGATGTGTCAGTGTTAGTATAAAGATATATTCACATTCAATCACTCTTAACCAGCCGTATTCTCTGAGTTAACAGATGACATTACTTGTAATGTTTTCCGCTAAACCGGGCATAGGGTGGTGTTTTCACAGCTTGGTATCAGAGCTGGATTCAGAACATTATAAAATATAAATTACACAGAGTCGAGATTTAGACATAGATGACCTAGAGTCTCATGCTTTGGGTGTGTAATAGTTAGTAGTTTAATTAACTATGTAGGATAGGTATATAAAATGATTACAAGGGAAATCATTTTGGTCGTATTTTGATTTTTTATTAATATATAAAAATATTAATAGTATTATATTTGGTCGATTGTATTTCTCAATTATGAATATTAGGAACTCGTTATAATTTTAAGTATAATTATTGTATGCATGGTTGATATTAGTTAATAAACCAGTTGTAGTTGAAAATTTTAAAGATAAATAATTCCTAACAAGCAAGTAATTAATTTTTATAAAAGATTTGGGAATGAATATTATTAATTATTAATAATGCATATATTTATATGGTCCAAAAGAAATTTTCTTATTAATTTGAAATTTTAAATCAATATAAATTTTGTAAAATCCTTCTTTAAACTAAAATTGTATTAAAAAAATTAATTTGATTTTAAATTGGAAAATCGAATGATTTCCATTTCTATTGAATTTCGTGGTTTTTAATGAAACAAAGAATCTTAATAAACGATTGAGTTATCGGGTGATATGCAACACTTTATACAATTCTTTCAGTTATTATTATTAATTGTTAAATAAAGTTTGAGGAGAAATTACCAATTGTAGTAAATACTTGAATTTACTTTCTCGTATGGGACAGTTAAATTCTTTTAATTACTAAAGTGATAGTAATTAACACTTAGAGCTATATTATCTTAGGGTATTTGGATTTTAGACGATAGATCTCCGAGAAAAGATAACTCATTTTTCATTGATCTGAGAATCGATACAATTTTAGATTTGGATAGGCAGATCTCTTTCGAAAGATCTTTATGTTGTAAATATTGATGTCTCTTTCGAAAGGCAGATTTTTACATGCATCGTAGTCTATAGATACTACAACCTATCAATTTATTTTGTTTTATATAGTTCGACTAAGTTTACCTCTTTCGAAAGGTAAATTTGCATATGACAAATTAGGTACACGACTGCTCGTTTCATTGAGCGGTGTCCCTAATCTGCACTCTCTTTCGAAAGGCTTCCTTTCTATGTAGTGGGTCTCTTTCGGAAGACTTTGTGTCACTGTATTAAACTGATAGATGACTACCATTATTATTTCATTATTGATTATTATTTCTTCAGATATTTTCAGTATCGATATTCTGTATCCTTTATTGCTCTAAGGAATTTTGAATTGGTTATCATCATATTTTGAGATGATAGTCTATTGAAACTTGATATATATTTATGAAATGATGATTTGTTAGATATGCCTTATTTGAGTATTTTTTTGGGTATATTTTATTTATGGCTTATTTGATTATCGTTAAGTCAAAATTTTGATATTTGTAATTATTGGTTTGATATGCCTTTTTGAATTTTTGGGTTTTAGGCATATTTTGAGATGACCTATTTTTGAATTAAGTCGTTTATGAATTTTAAAGTAATGAATTTAATTAATATGCCTTATTATGATTGTTTGTTCGGCATGTTTTATATGGCTTAATATTTTAAGTCATAAAGTTATGATTTTAGTATTTCACCTTTTATTTAGATATAGTCTGATCCGTTTAACATTTTAATATTTGGATCAGGCTGAGACTTTACATGTACATGGATTTATTGACCTTTGGATTTTTGGGCTAGCATTGAAGTAACTATTTTGATAGTTTTAGTTCACTTCATACTTTTTTATATTGACAGTTAGGAGCTTATGTCATCTACATTGAATAGTATTGACTTTGTACCTGATACAAGATTTTGGATTTGACGTATATGTTTATGTGGGTCTAGTACTGATATTTTGTAGACTCACATTCTATTATGTATATGATGATTTATATTCTTCCGCTATGATCTATGACTCTGATTCTGATTTATCTATATTATATACTATTCTAAATATTTTAGTCGGTGTGTTTATTACTTTATATTAATACTGTACACGTCAAAATTTTAGTTCAGATTCTCAAAAAGGTAATTATGATGTGTCAGTGTTAGTATAAGGAAATATTAACATTCGATCGCCCAGCCGTATTCTTCGGGTTAGCAGGCGACATTACTTGTAATGTTTTTTGCTAAACCGAGCATAGAGTGGTGTTGTCACAGCTTGGTATCAGAGCTTGATTCAGAACATGATAGAATATAAATTACACAGAGTCAAGATTTAGACCTAGGTGACCTAGAGTCCAGTGCCTTGGGTGTGTAATAGGTATTAGTTTAATTAACTATGTAGGATAGGAATATAAAATGATTACAGGGATAATCATTTACGTCGTATTTTTATTTTTTATTAATATATAAAAATATTAATAGTATGATATTTGGTTGATTGTATTTCTAAATTGTGATTATTAGAAACCCGTTATAATTTTAAGTATAATTATTCTATGCATGGTTGATATTAATTAATAAATTAATTGTAATTGAAAATTTTAAAGATAAATAATTCCTAACAAGCAAGTAATTAATTTTTATAAAAAATCTGGGAATGAATTTTATTAATTGGATGATGATTTAATTGTGTTAGCTTGTCCGAAAGATGTTTTAAGAATGCAAGTCTATGCGTCTGATCAGCATTATCCGTAGGAATTCCTAAACATTAAACGAGTCAGTTTGACATGATAAATTTTAAGTGAAAATTTAAATAGTCTATTAGAGATTAAATTCTCTAAAGAATAACTGATATGTATAACTTAAGATGTGTAAAGTAATACATTCAATGTATATTAAGTTTAAAATTTTCTTGTGCTTGTAAGTTTATAGAACTCAAGGTTAATAATACAATTAGATATAAGCATTGAGAATTTATGGTTAAATTATATTAACCATTAAATTTTGTACTTGAAAGTGAATATTTCAACTTTATATCATCTATTATAAATCTACACTAAGTGTATCAATTTCAAAATAACATATACATCTATATAGTGAGTTTAAATAATATGTTAATCATATTATAATTTTAAATTCATGTTATTTACAATAGAATTTTTTGATAAAGTAAGCATTTATTTGGTGGTTTGAATAATCTGTGAATGCTTGTTCTTATTAATTATTGTTAAATTGTATTTAGGAAAAAAATATGTATACAATCAGCCTACAGTCCACACTTTTTTAAGCTTATAATTATTTAACAAATAACTTCTAAAAGGCTAATACTATTGATGAAGTAAACAGGATAGTTAGTTGGGGTATCTGCTGAATAGGATATCTAAATTGGGCATTCGGCAGCTAATTGTTTTGTACAAAATGTAGTTACTTTTATTAACTTGATAAGAGCATCCAAACAGAGTATGGTATGATGTAGAAATTTCAAGTAAAAGTGCAAAACATAAATTATGTATCATCTATTTTTTAAAGTAAATGTGCTTGGGATTATGGTTAATTTTCTATGAATTTACCATTTATATAAACACTACAACTAATAATGGCAATGGATAACTTCATTTTATGTAATTGATGATAATCCTTAATTATGCTTGCAAAGTAGGTTAATTCCATTACTATATTGCAGTGCACTGACCTTCCTCAGTTTGTTATTCTAATCCTTATCATTTGAATCCAAATTGAGTATCTTATATCCTTAATCATGGTTGTTGAGTAGGTTGATTCCCTTACAATTTTAATTAAAAGTCTAAGTAGGTTCAGCTTATACCAGTGATTCAGCCATTGCATTAGTTTCACATTGCAGTCCTGTGTCTTAACCAATGCTACAGCTCTACAGTTGTAACAACCCAGTATTTTGTAATTATTTTAAATTGAATTTTCTGATTTAAAAAAAATATTTTATTTATTAAAATGAATAATTTTTTATTTTAAATATAAATTTTTATTTTGGTTTGAATTATAATTTCAAACATGAATAAATTGAATATTTTCCAGAAAATGCGAATTTTGGTCAATATGGTCAAACTTTGACTTTTAAATTTAAAACTAAAATATTTCAATTTTGAATTTTATCTTTTATTTTAAAAATAGATTAAATTTCAGGAATACTGCTTTTCGTTTCGTTGAAATCCGATTAATATTGTGAAAGTTATGTTTTTTCCAATATTCTGTGTAAATTGTTTTATTTAACAAAATTGTTTATTTAAATTTATATAAATAATATTTTTGTTTGTCAAATCTTGTTATAATTTGTGTAGTATGTCATGTTATGCATATATTTTATTTTTAAAATATTTTTAAAGTGATGTTATAATTTTCCAAAGCTTATTATATTTTGTTTACAAAATTTTCAATCCTAGTTTCAATTACTTAGCTATTTTCTTAAATAATTTATATTTTTCTAATATTTATTTATTTATTTTCTTTCTTATTTATTTTATTTTGTTTTCTGTTTTATTTATTTACTTTTTCATGTGTTTACAATGAATAAAAAGAAAAGAAATATAAAGAGTCTTTAACCTTTCATATGCCATTTGCCTTTTCATTTTCAAGTGCCATTTGCATTGAATTTGAGCCGACCATATTACCTTCTTCAGCCGTATAATGTATGAAAATACTTCTCATCTCTAAAAAAAATTCGGCCTTCAAATTTCTGAAGAAAAAAACTTTGATAAGTTACATCAATTTCCTATTTTCTTTTTTGTTTTACTTGAATTCTTGCCTTGTTTTCTCTTAGATTTGCTCGGCCATGGATCACTCCATCACCACATCACCTCCACCTCCACCATACTTGGCAACTCCTCCTCCTGCTTCACTAACCATTACAGGCCGTGGCATCCCAAAGTGGCAAACCTCTCGAAAATAGCAAGCATCCCCTTGAAAAGCAAGCTAGCCGACCCCTACATGCACATTCCCTTTACACACCCTCTCGGCCACCCCTAGAACCACCATCTCCAGCCTCTAACTGACCTTAGGTCGCTGCTGCACCATCACCTAACCATCACCAAGCAAGGCCGAGCCACTTATGGCCATAGCCGAGCCATGTTGTTTCACCAAATTTCCTTTTGTTGCCTTGACTTTTGTATTTTCATGTCATAATCACCACCCCTTCCATCTCCAACTAGGCAGAGCCATATTGATCCATACTTGAACCAAACACCTAGCCATGGCCGAGCATTATAGCCTCCAAGCCGAGCATAGATGTGGTGAAAGCAAGGGCAAGTTGTGTTGTTCTTTGTTGCTTTATATTTCATGTTGTTTAATAATAGATTTGTGTTGTAAATTCATGTTGCAATATCTTGTTTTGTTTGCTATGTACAAGATAATCACTTTGGCTCTCTCCACTCATTTGAATCCAATGTCGTGATGTTTTTTGCTATGTCGTGTCGTATCATGCCTTCTCAAATTCATTTGTGTAGTTTTTTTTGCTATCTCCAGCGTAAAAAGGCGAGTCTTTCTCACTCTGACATATTTACTTATGAAATAGTAAATTGATGGCAACTGTTTAGTAATATAAAATGTTTATGCAAGTTAATGATGATCATAGATATGCTATGCCATGTTATTACGATGTAAAAACTGTTAATTATCACATGACATCTGATATATGACATTATATTGTGACATTGACAATGTTTATACTGTTTATTTATTTATGATCACACCGCGAGTTTCCTGTAGAATAGAATCACTATGGGTTGAAATGATACATACTCGAACGGACTTTAGAACAAGGAAAAATCGTTTTGGGCTGAAATGATAGGCCTGAGCGATTTTTTTAAAATTTTTTGTTTGCTTGGGATTGCGGGTTTGAAATGATAGAACCCGGGTTTTCTTTTTTAAACTGCGGATTGAAATGATATATATCCGTATCACTTGACCTAGGTTAGAAAATTATATACAAACCCCCGTGGTATATTTTTAAATGATTTTCTTAAGATATGTATTTTTATAGTATGAGATTTGATTTAAAAATATTTATTTTATGTTTTTGAGTAAGCCAAATATTAAGTTTTGAATTTGTGAATTTAAGTATGTAAATTCGAAGTAAATGTGATTTTTGACTTTAAATTATATTTTAAAAATGTAAGTGAATAATGGAAATTAAATTTAAAGTTTTGAAATGATGTTTAAGTAAAATGTTAAGTTTTATTTAATTTATAAGTTAATAAACAGTGAAAACAAATGAATTGAGTTTTTAAATTTTGATATTCAATTGTAAAATTTTATTGTTATAAATCATATGTTAAATTAATTTAAATGTGAAAGTTTAGAAGCCTAAAAATATGATTTATAAGTTTAAAATTTGCTAAAATTGAAGTTTAATTGTTTTTGAAAAGTTAAAAAAATAAAATCAGGAATTTTATTAATAGCGTTTCTAAAATACTGTAGTTTTATGACAACACTTTAAAATGTTGTTGTTTTGAACTTAACTATGTTTGAAATAACTAAATCTCTATTATGGCATTTTATAAATGTCGTTTTTCTTGAACTAAACTATTTTGATAACTATAAGCTACGATAGCACTTTATAGATGTTGTCCTTGCTATAATTTGTCAATGTTTTGAAATGTTATAGATTTTAACACTGTTTGAGTTATATTTTAAAGTGTTAAATGATTTAACTTTTCGAAATTGGTTATTTTTGAAATATAAGAAGTTTTGGATATAATTTAATATTTAAATTTGAAATTTTTAAGGAATTTATATTGAATTTGAATTTAAATAAGGTTTACTTGGTTATGTGTTAATTTGAATGAAATGAAATGAGATGAATGAATTTTTGAATGAAACTTTGAAATGTGTTTTGAAATGATACTTAAATGACATATTTTATTTTAAAAGGTATTTAAATTTTAATATTCAAATTTGAATTTAAATAATGATTTGATAATAAGGTTCACTTGAAAGGATATAATATTTCAGTGATTGAAATGGTTTGAATGACATGCTCTTTATTTTGATAAAGAATGTGAATTTGGAATGATATTTGATTTTTGATCTATTTGATAAATGAATATTTGAGCTTATTTAAATGATATTGGATTTATGAAATGAATATTTTAAAACTAAGTAATAACGAAATTAAATTTGAGATATACGAAATTATAAAGTTTATTTTTGAAATGTGGGATATTAAAGCTTTAAAATATATTAAAAATTTAATAGTTTATTTTGTGGATCAAATCTATTTTTGAAATTTATAGGATTTGAAATGGCTTGTTGGGAAACTAAATTAAATTGAAACTAATGGTTTGAATTGAATTAAATTGAAATTTGAGAATTTGGGTTAATTGAATAAATTTGGAAATTTGTCTTCGAAATGTTATGATTTTCAAAGTGTAATGATTTCAAGTATTTTGGTTTCGAAAGAGCTATAACTTTGAAGGTATTATGAGTTTTGAAAGGTGAATATATGTTTGAAATGGAAATAATATCGTATTGATTTATATACAGTTTTGAAATAAAAATAGTTTTGGTTTCGAGGTATAAACTATTTGAAAGGAATATAGTTTTGAAATGAAATGATTTGATTTTTGAAGTATAAACTATTTTGAAATGACCATGGCATTATAATAATGTTTGGTTGTTAAAGAGACAGGGATCAGAAGTTGTCATACTCTCTGCCAACTCTGAAAACCTCTTTAACAACTGTGTACGCGGTGGAGATTGCAGAATGAAGTAGGATGGTGGCGACATCCTTGAGGTATATTATGTGGACCGAACTCTCGTGAGTTGGCATAAGGTGGCTAAAACAGGAGCGATCTCGGGCCAAAAGGGTAGCTCCTCTGGTCGGATGCACTTCTTCGATACTATACTCTTACTTGCGGTTGATTTGATGGCCATCCTCTGATTTTGATATGGGAGTGTGTTCTAAGGTGGGCGTATGTGGCTGCTGCGTTACCACCAGCCCGTGTGCGTAATTGGTATATCTGCCCTGGCATTGCCTCATGTGCCGTGTCACCTACAATACAGAGCCTTTGCTACGAGTTTCTATTTGTGTCGTACCTATGGAATATCTTCTCATGGTCTCCCAATCAGAAGATATGTAGGTACTGTATAGATTATTGGCATTATTATGTGTTAAGGGCTATATGGGTAACCCCTTAACGCTATTTTAAAGTAAGTTTATTTTGCTGTAGACATTATTATAATAGCACAATATTACTACATAATAAATAGTTCAACGGATCTTTAAAGGATGGGTGATCCTAAACATCCTTTAAGTTACTGATGCCTTTTTGTTACTGGTCACTTGAGTTGATTTACGGTTCATAGGTATTTATGTCCTGACTTGAGTGTTTTGTGTTTTGCTTTACGCTCGAGTCAGATTGAGTGATTCAGCGTTCAAGATTCACCTTCGGAGTTGGAGCTTTCCTTGAAGATCCAGCCATCTATTTTGCTTTCTATATCCAGTGTTTTCAGTGATGTGTTCTAATTTGTACCTAATATATCTTGTTACTCTTATGTTGTATTTTATTTAACTCTGATGTATCTTAATTTCATATTGTAGCTTCGTGAACTACAATCTCTTTTAATTCTGCTGCATTATTATTTACTCTGTGTCTATATATGTGACTATTTATTTACTGTATATTCTGAGATTTGCCAAATTTTATTTACAATGCGGTATTTTGAGCAATTCACGTCCGGCATGTGCGGATGCGAATGGTTGAAAATATCGGGTCGTTACATTTCGTATCAGAGCTTTGGTAGCTCTAGGCAAAACTCAGCATGTATGGTAAATGTATTTACAGAATCACTTACATTCGTGTTTGAATATCTTCCTTTTTGACTCGATTCCTTTGAATTTTGGAACATTCCCTGTGGTTCCAAAATCCATTCACGTCCCTCACTATTCGTCTTCTTTTGATTCTGGAGTATCCCATAACTCCACTTCTAATGAGTCGATCTTTATAACGAGTTGGCAGTCCCGCCAATCTCAAATTGATTTGTAGAAGGGGTGAAACTCCTTTACAACATCATCGATTCACCAGAGATTTTATATCCTTGGTTTAGATGCTAGTACCTATTATTATCCCAAACTCTATCTCTTGAGACCGAATGTTGATTTTCCCTATAAATCTACATCGATCTTATTCTTTAAGTCACCGTTGACCCGGTTAAGGTTGCCGCGATTTATATAAGCTTATTCATCTCCCTATTTTGTTATTTAATCATCTTGTCTTTTGATTCCAATCTATCTTCAAAACATTTTGATTTGTACTTGTAAACTTATATTTAATGTTTTATATATTGTGTTGTTTGAGTTGTTGATGTTGATTTGGGTTTCTAACTGATTCATCTGATCAACGTTATCGATAAGATTTCCAAAATACTTGAACGGAGCAAACTAACACAATATGTTTTTTTCAAATTTAGTAATAAAATAAATTTTGTAACTATATTATAAAAATTTTCTAGATTTTACTAAATTGGTTGTTAAGAAATAATATTTGATTTTAAATATCATTATCTCTTGTTTCATATATAAATAATTGAACTATAAGACATGGTTATAAATTTAACTGAAATATAAAGTGAATTTAAACAAGAATTTGAGAATTTAATTTCCGATGGATTTCAAACCTTGTATTTAAAGTTTTAAAGGATATATTATTTAAAGTATTTTCTAATAGGAATTTGCTTCCAAAGAATTTTAAAGTTTAAAATTAGTGCTCTTCTCTTTGTCGTTGGAAAATAACTTTGGTGGTGACTGCAGCATCATCGATATTCATTTTCGAGTTTCAAAGTGAAGAGACCGTTCTGTAGTCTTGCTACAGTTTTGTTTTGGGAAATTTAATTGATTTGAATTTCTAAAATAAGACTGGATTTATAACATATGCTGATATACGATTTAAATTTGAATGGATGTATATATATATATATTGTATATATGCATTAATTTATCTCTAAATAGTTTGGAATTTATCGGAAATTTAATTCCTAAATTTATACTTGAAATTATGGATAAATATTTAAGCTTGAAATGGTTAAATTAGAAAGTTTTATTTGTACAATACACAATTTCATTCCAATATAACTTACCTAAATTTTCAGAGTTGAATATGAAATTGGATAATATACAATATAAAAGGATTTTGTAAATAAAATTAGAGTGGTTATAATAAATGTTATATGCTTAAATTTTTGTTATAAAAAGATTTATAGTGGTAAATAGAAAAAAAAGGTAATGGAATAATTTACAATATAAAATGATGTTAAAGGAACTAAGAATAAATTAAAGCTGTTATAATAAGTGTAAATATAATTAACATAGGTGATAAAATATATTGAGAGGAATAAATTTAATGTTAATTAGGAAATAAAGAAGAATTAATTTTCTTAAGTACATTATGAGTATAATAAATGTTTTTTTTAAAATCCATGATTTTAGAGATTGTTAATTTAAGATAATTTGATGATAAGATAATGAAATTAGAGATAGTTAAGATTTATTTAACGTATGTAAAATTAATTATCAATTTAAGTTGAAATTTTCATGGTTTCAAATCTATTTTCTTATTTTGTTTTCAAACTATCTGTTGATTGTCCTTATTTCCCTTATCTTGCTATAGAATGGGGAGGCTATTGCTTATACCAGTCTGTTTAGAAATCTTTCTATAATCTTTGATAATCTTTGGTACTCATTTTGAATCTGAACACTACTTGCCATACACAGACCGTCGGTCAAGCGGAAAGGGTGAATCAGATTCTAGAAGATCTTTTTCGTGCTTGTGTTCTTCATTCTAGAGGATCTTGGGAAGATCATCTCTACCTTGTTAAAATTACATATAACAACAGGTATCAGGTATAATTTCAATTTTCTTGTCATCTTGTCTTAATCCTATTTCATTCTATCTTTTTCTGTGTTTTTCCATACCTCATTCCTTTTCGGGGACGAAAGTTTTGAGTGGGGGAGAGTGTAACAACCTTGTATTTTGTAGTTATTTTAAATTGAATTTTCTAATTTAAAAACTTTATTTTATTTATTAAAATGAATAATTTTTGTTATTTTAAATATAAATTTTGATTTTGATTTGAATTATAATTTCAAACATGAATAAATTGAATATTTTCCAAAAAATGTGAATTTAAGTCAATATGGTCAAATTTTGACTTTTAAATTTAAAATTTAAAAATTTTAATTTTTAATTTTTAATTTTATTTTGAAAATAGATTAAATTTCAAGAATATTGCTTTTCGTTTCGTTGAAACCGGATTAATATAGTGAAAGTTATGTTTTTTCCAATATTGTGTGTAAATTGTTTTATTTAACAAAATTATTTATTTGAATTTATGTAAATAATAGTTTTGTTCGTCAAATCTTGTTCTAATTTGTGTAGTATGTCATATTATGTATATATTTTATTTTTAAAATATTTTTAAAGTGATGTTATAATTTTCCAAAGCTTATTGTATTTTATTTACAAAATTTTAAATCCTAGTTTCAATTACTTAGCTATTTTATTAAATGATTTATATTTTTCTAAAATTTATTTGTTTATTTTCTTTCTTACTTTATTTTGTTTTGTTTTTTATTTTATTTATTTACATTTTCATGTGTTCGAAATGAATAAAAAGAAAAGAAATATAAAGAGTCTATAACCTTTCATATGCCATAACCTTTCATGTGCCATTTGCCTTTTCATTTTCAAGTGCCATTTGCATTGAACTTGAGCCGACCATATTACCTTCTTCAGCCGCATACTTTTCATTTTTTTCAGGTATGAGAATACTTCTCATTCTAAAATAAATTCGACCATCAAATTTCTGAAAAAAAACTTTGGTAAATTGCATCAATTTCCTATTTTCTTCTTTGTTCTACTTGAATTCCTGCCTTGTTTTCTCCTAGATTTGCTCGGCCATGTATCACTCCCTCACCATATCACCTCCACCATACTTGGCAGTTCCTCCTCCTACTCCACTGACCATTACAGGCCGTGGCATCCCAAAGTGGAAAACCCCTCAAAAATAGCAAGCATCCCCTTGAAAAGCAAGCTAGCCGACCCCTAAATGCACATTCCCTTCACACACCCTCTCGGCCACCCTTAGAACCACCATCTCCAGCGTCTAACTGACCTTAGGCCACTGCTGCACCATAACCAAGCAAGGCCGAGCCACCTATGGCCATAGCCGTGCCATGTTGTTGCACCAAATTTCCATTTGTTGCCTTGACTTTTGTATTTTCATGTCATAATCACCACCCCTTCCATCTCCTACTAGGCCGAATCCATACTTGACCCAAACACCTAGCTATGGCTGAGCATAGATAGCCCCTAAGACGAGCATAGATGTGGTGAAAGCAAGGGAAAGTTGTGTTGTTCTTTGTTGCTTTATATTTCAAGTTGTTTAATAATAGATTTGTGTTGTAAATTCATGTTGCAATATCTTGTTTTGTTTTCTATATACAAGATAATCACTTTGGCTCTCTCCACTCGTTTGAATCCAATGCCGTGCTGTGTCGTGCTGTGTCGTGTCGTACGTGCCTTCTGGAATTCATTTGTGTAGTTTGTTTTGCTATCTTTAGCGTAAAAAGGCGAGTCTTTCTCACTCTGACATATTTACTTATGAAATAGTAAATTGATGGCAAGTGTTTATTAATATGAAATGTTTATGCAATTAGTGATGATCATATGATATGCTATGCCATGTTATTACGATGTCAAAACTGTTAATTATCACATGACATCTGATATATGACATTATATTGTGACATTGACATTGTTTATACTGTTTATTTATTTATGATCACACCGCGAGTTTCCTGTAGAATAGAATCACTATGGGTTGAAATGATACATACTCGAACGGACTTTAGAACGAGGAAAAATTGTTTTGGGCTGAAATGATAGGCAGAGCGATTTTTTTAATTTTTTAATTTGCTTGGGATTGCGGGTTTGAAATGATATAACCCGGGTTTTCATTTTTAAACCGCGGATTGAAATGATATATATCCGTATCACTTGACCTAGGTTAGAAAATTATATACAAACCCCGTGGTATATTTTTAAATGATTTTCTTAGGATATTTATTTTTATAGTATGAGATTTGATTTAAAAATATTTATTTTACGGTTTTGAGAAAGCCAAATATTAAGTTTTGAATTTGTGAATTTAAGTTTGTAAATTTGAAGTAAATGTGATTTTTGACTTTAAATTATATTTTAAAAATGTAAGTGAATAATGGAAATTAAATTTAATGTTTTGAAATGATATTTAAAGTAAAATGTTAAGTTTTATTTAATTTATAAGTTAATAAATAGTGAATTTTGACTTAACAAATGAATTGAGTTTTTAAAATTTGATATTCAATTGTAAAATTTTATTGTTATAAATCATATGTTAAATTAATTTAAATGTGAAATTTTAGAAGCCGAAAAAATGGTTTATAAGTTTAAAATTTGCTAAAATTGAAGTTTTATTGTTTTTGAAAAGTTAAAAATAAAATCTGAAATTTTATTAATAGCATTTCTAAAATGCTATAGTTTTATGACAGCACTTTAAAATGCTGTTGTTTTGAACTTAACTATGTTTGAAATAACTAAATATCTATTACGACATTTTATAAGTGTCATTATTCTTGAACTAAACTATTTTGGAAACAATAAGCTACCATAGCACTTTATAAATGCTGTCATTCCTATAATTTGTCATTGTTTTGAAATGTTATAGATTTTAACACTGTTTGAGTTATATTTTAAAGTGGTAAATGATTTAACAATTGATTATTTGTGAAATATAAGGAGTTTTGAATATAATTTAATATTTAAATTTGAAATTTTTAAGGAATTTAAATTGAATTTGAATTTAAATAAGGTTTACTTGGTTATGTGTTAATTTGAATGAAATGAAATGAGATAAATAAATTTTTGAATGAAATTTTGAAATGTGTTTTGAAATGATATTTAAATAACATATTTGATTTTAAAAGGTATTTAAATTTGAATATTTGAATTTGAATTTAAATAATGATTTGATAATAAGGTTCACTTGAAAGGATATAATATTTTAATGATTGAAATGGTTTGAATGACATGTTCTTTATTATGATAATGAATGTGAATTTGGAATGATATTTTTGATTTTTGGTATATTTGATAAATAAATGGTTGAGCTTATTTAAATGATACTGGATTTATGCAATGAATATTTCAAAACTAAGTAATAATGAAATTAAATTTGAGATATATGAAATTGTAAAGTTTAGTTTTGAAATATGGGATATTAAAGCTTTGAAATATATTAAAAATTTAATAGTTTATTTTGTGAATCAAATTTATATTTGAAATTTATAAGATTTGAAATCGCTTGTTGGGAAACTAAATTAAATTGAGACTAATGGTTTGAGTTAAATTGAAATTTGAGAATTTGGGTTTAATTGAATAAATTTGGAAATAGGTAATGTTATGATTTTCAAAGTGTAATGATTTCAAGTATTTTGATTTCGAAAGAGTTATAACTTTGAAGGTATTATGAGTTTTGAAAGGTGAATATTGAAATAAAAATAGTTTTGGTTTCGAGGTATAAACTATTTGAAGGAATATAGTTTTGAAATGAAATGATTTGATTTTTGAAGTATAAACTATTTTGAAATGACCATGGCATTATAATAATGTTTGGTTGTTAAAGAGATCGGGATTGGAAGTTGTCATACTTTCTGTCAACTCCGAAAACCACTTTAACAACTGTGTACGCGATGGAGATGCTAGAATGAAGTAGGATGGTAGAGACATCCTTGAGGTATATTACATGGACCCAACTCCTGTGAGTTGGTATAAGGTGGCTAAAACAGGAGCGATCTTAGGCCAAAAGGGTAGCTCCTCTGGTCGGACGCACTTCTTCGATACTATACTCTTACTTGTGGTTGATTTGATAGTCATCCTCCGATTTTGATATGGGAGTGTATTTCGAGGTGGGCGTATGTGGCTGGTACGTTACCACCAGCCTGTGTCCGTAACTGGTATATCTACCCTGGCATTGCCTCGTGTGTCGTGTCACCTACCATACCGAGCCTTTACTACGAGTTTATATTTGTGTCGTACCTATGGAGTATCTTCTCATAGTCTCCTGGTCAGGAGATATGCAGGTACTGTATAGACTACTGGCATAATTATGTGTTAAGGGCTATATGGGTAACCTCTTAACGCTATTTTAAAGTAAGTTTATTTTACTGTAGACATTATTATAATAGCGCAATATTACTACATAGTAAATAGTTTAACGGATCCTTAAAGGATGGGCGATCCCAAGCATCCTTTAAGTTACTGATGCATTTTTGTTACTGTTCACTTGAGTTGATTTATAGTTCATAAGTATTTATGTCCTGACTCGAGTGTTTTGTGTTTTCTTTACGCTCGAGTCAAATTGAGGGATTCGGCATTCAAGATTCACCTTCGGACTTGGAGCTTTACTTGAAGATCCAGCCATCTATTTTTCTTTCTATATCCAGTGATTTCAGTGACGTATTCTGATTTGTACCTAATATATCTTGTTACTCTTCTGTTGTATCTCATTTAACTCTGATGTATCTTATTTTTGAATAGTAGCTTCGTGAACTACTATCTCTTTTAATTCTGGTGCATTATTATTTACACTGTGTTTGTGATCTGTGACTATTTATTTACTGTATATTATGAGATTTGCCAAATTTTATTTACAACGTGGTATTTTGAGCAATTCAAGTCCGACATGTGCGGATGCGAATGGTTGAAAATATCGGGTCGTTACAATAGTGCATTGACTAAGCAGTTTTCACTCGCTCTAGATATTGCTCCAATCCTCAACTACCCATGGCCGACATTAAAGAATCAATTGATGCACTATTATCTAAATTTACTTCGCTCCTCAGTTGCTCAAGTGTTTGCTTCTAGTTAGTCCTAGTTTTATTTCAGCACCTTGCCTTTCTTTCCACTGTTGCACTATCGATTGCTCCAATCCACTATGTATGATTTCACATTTCCATGCATGTATGTGAATTCAATTTACCTGGTTGCTGTTGGAATTCCTAAATGAATGAAAAAAACATAGTCCTACATCACCAAAATTGCAAAGCTATTCTAGTATATTAATAGCTTAGCAATGAAGGGGTTGGGGCCTTTGGGCACCCAAATGTTTGCTTCGTTGTGAGGAGGGAGATCATGCATCACCACCACACACGCAAGCGCGCCGCCGCCGCCGTCCGTCCTACCAAACCGAACCGGGCCGGGCTCGGGTTTGGGTCTGAATGATCTTATTTTTACTGCAAAACTGGGCCGGGTTTTCTAACAGTTGCAGGCTATACGAACAGGTGCGAATCTGTTCAGAAGCAGACGCAGATTGACTGAGGAGGTGCGACTTCTGAAGAGGGCATGGATTTTTTGGCGAACAGACGCATCCATTAGCAGACGGATGCGGACGCGACTTGTTAGACCCGAACGGGTGTGACTTATGGCAGCAATGGGTGCGAACTCAGAACTAGTAGCGAACGGGTGTGGCCCGTTAACGAACAGCAGCAATGAAAGGCAACGGGTGCGACCCGTCAGGTAGACGTGACAGTTTGAAGGGGTGCGGACGAAATTATAAATAGAAGAGAATACTGCTTACGTTTGTTTTATCTTGGAGAAGACTTTATAAAGTCTTAAGGAAATTGTTACGACAAGCCTAAAACGGAATTTCTTTCTTCAACCAGTTAGGTATATAATTGATTTATACATACATATATATATATATATATATATGTATGTATGTATGTATGTATGTATGTATATATCATTTTCGTTTCTTCGTTGTACTATTTCTTTAAATAGTACAACGCTTGATCTATCGCTATAGTTATTATTACTATATTTGTTAGTTTGTGGTTGTAATTTAATTACGACATACCTATTGCTTAAATTAGCTAATACAGACTTCCAGAGTAGTGGAATTCTGATTGATAAACTTGTGAGACGAGTTTATAATTGATTACTCTCTGTTTGGAATACTATACGTATAACATCATAAGACTTTCCAGTTTTCACTAAAACAGAGATGGCAACGGTTGAACTATCAACAAAGGCTACTTATAACATTCCCGTTTTTAAATCAAATTTAAATTGGTAAGTAATTTAATTTTTAAATTAAATTATGAATTAATTTGGTATTTTCCAAATTAAATAGTTATTTGTTTGTTTATTAATATAAATGAATATAAATGTGATTTTAAAATGGAATTTCTAATTGGAAATTCAGAAATAAATATTAGGAATTATATATTGATTGTGAATTTAGTTGTGGATTGATTTGAAAATTCGGGATGCATATATATAGGATTGTAAATAAAGAAATTGATTTAAAATTCAATAAAATATGAATAGGATTTTGATTTGGTATTTAAAAAAAATATCTTAAAAATGAATTAGGATTTGAAATTCTATATTTTAAATTTAATATAAATTTGTTTTCTAATTTTAATATACATATATATGTAAGTGTATTTGACATGATTTGGGATTAATGTAAAAATTTTCAAAAGGCTATTCTAAATTTAATTCTTATATATATATATATATATATATATATATATATAAATGTGATTTTTATTAGTGTATAAAAAGATTTTTAAATCATTTTCTTTATAAGTTATGTAAGTATAAATAATAGTTTGAAAATGAATAAAAGGATTAAATATTTTCTTTTAAAATTTTATATAAATAAGAAAACATAAACCTATGTAAATCTACAAATTAAATATATGTATAAACATTTGTAAACTTAAATTAATAAGAAAATATAATTCATAATTTATAAAAATGAAAGGGTTTAAAAAAACAAAATTTTAAATAAGTAGAGTAGAGTTTAAATACAAAATTCTTGTATTTGAACAAGTGGAAGATAATTAAAATAGGTATGTAGCATTTGTTTTTATCAAGTGTAAACAAGATATTATATATGTATATAAGATTTGAATAAATATTAATAAACATTTAAACATATGTTAAGAATTAAATGTTTAAGGGTTTAAAATATAAATTACAAAATTAAACGAGACAAGGGTTTAAAGCATATTTATAAATTAAATAAAGTATGGGATTTAAACATAAAAACACTCATTTTAAACAAGTGTAGGCTTATCATCTTATGTAATTACATGTGTAAGTTAATATGATTTGAGCCTTAACATGTGGCATTATGGATTTCTTTTAATTTGATAATGTAAATAAATAAAAAATGGGAAAACTAAGTTATTCTAAGTTTTTAACTGCTAAAACTAAAAAAATAGAACCTGATCAAAAGCAAAAGAAAAAACAGATAACAAAATCATCTCCCATTTCAAAATTAAGATCAAAACAGAAAAACAAAAATGTTCAAAAAACCTGGCAACTCAGGCTCAAACAGCAGTTCAAATTTCAGCTTCAGATTCAACTCTGAATCAAGCAAAACAAAAATCAAGGCAAAAAATAAAACCAGATCAATTCAAAGTTTAAAAGCCTGAAATCAAATCAGTAATCAAAACAAGTAAATAACTTCATAATCTTCAACTAGGAAAGTAAACTTAAGGCACAAACCTGATTCCAAGATGCAACTCAAATTCAAAACAACAATTTGAGTTCAAGTCTGGAAATCAAGGCAAGCAGTAAAGTCTAGCTAATAAATTCAAAATCCGGATTTAAAGTTCAAATGCAAAGCTATTTCCAGATATTCAAATTCAAATTCCAGGCTCAGTAATTGTTCTCTGCTTCCCCTCTGCTAAAAACAAAGGTGAGCAAACTTGACCTGTTCTATCTTTTGAATGCTTAGGCCGTATTTGAAATATATGCCTGTGTGATCGTATGAATATACTTGCATGTATGTGTGTGAAGTGATGTGGACATGTCTGTGTTTATACATGAACAGCACTCTGTTGTTCTACCGACTTAAACCCTATAAAAATAAAATTTAACTGCTCTTTATACAATCAATATTAGAATAAGATCGTTGAAGATAAAATGATGACATGAATGTGAACTTATTTTTAAAAACAATACCAAGCAAAAATATAAAATAAATTTTGCGAAAAAGGGTAATTCACAATTAGACTATAGTATATCAGAAAATTCAAACATCTTAACTTTAAAATTTGATTGTATAATCAAGTTTGTATCACGAATTTGTGATTTTAGATACAGGTCTCGTGATTTTTAAGCAATTTGATGTTGTGAATTTTTAGAATGAATGGAAATTGTATTTTTGGAAAGAACTGGCGATCACGGTGGTCAGGGGTCTCGTAATTGATGTGGAAGGTGGCTGATGGGATGGTGGTTGTCGGAAAAATCATGGGTGACTTTATTATTCAACATGGTGGCTTGGCGATGTCAATAAAAGGTTTAAGGTGTTGTTGGAACATGGTGGTTATCGAGACGTTTTGCGGTGATGTTCGTGCATCGGAGTTAACGGGACCAAGGGGATTAGAAGCTTGGGTAGGTGACGCAACTATGGACGCGAAGGCGTGATCATCGGTGACCAGTGGCGGCGATACGTGGAGTTTTTTTGGTGAGTATATTCGTTCCAATAGGGGAAGGATTCACTTGATTTTTGACCACGGTGATTTCTTGAGTTCTGGGTGTTCGGTTGATTTATGATGATCGTTGTCGACTTGTAGGTGGCGGTGAGGTCGATCGGAGGTGGTCAGATCTGTGTGCATCGTGCACGCGTACGCGATTATGTATGGTGCTGTTGGAAAGTTGGGGAAGAAAGGACAGGCTCGGGTTCAAACTCAGTGAAATGCTGAATTGCCTCGAAGCAAAGGAAGAATAGAAGAACCCGAAGCTGGGTTCGAGAAATATTAGGGTATGTCTCAGAGATGAGGTGTCTTAAGTATTAGGTCTTAAAATCTGAAAGGAAAAGATGTACCAGTTTTAGATTTTATAAATAATAACCAGATTTCAAAAGTAATTTATTAAAACAAGTTTAAGCAAATTTTTCAAGGATTAATTCTAAAAATCAAATGTTTTAAATTTGTTTTGTTTTAAAATAATTATATATCAGGTAATCTCATAATTAATTGATTAAATGTTTCCATCTATATATATAATTTAATAAAGATGTAATTAAATAGTTAATTAAGGAAAGGGGTTTATCTTTACTACATTAAATTCTTGATGTATTTAGAATTATTTATTGGTAAATAAAGGATAACCAATTATTGAATAGGATTAATTAAAATTTAAGTAATAGTTGATTACTTAATTAATCAAGGTGATTGACAAATGAATAATTATTTAATGTAATTAAATAAAGGGTTAATTAGTTAATGGAAGTAATTAAAGATTAATTACTTAAATGATTAATTAGTATAATTAGTTAAAGGTTAATTAATTAAAGTCATTAACTGAAGGAGAATTAACCCATTTGATTAACTTATGTGATAGTTAATTAACTGGTAAATAATTAAGGGTTAATTAATTAATTAATTAATTAAGGATAATTAATTAATGAATAATTAAAGATTAATTTTTTTAACGATTAAAGTTTAATTGATTTATTAATTAGGGTTGATTAATTAATAATTAAGGGTTAATTAATTTATTATTAAAAGTTCATTTATAAATGATTAAAAGTTAATTAATTAAAAGGGTTTGTAATTAATTAATATTAATTAGCCAGGATTGGTAGTTATTCTTAAGTCATTAAATCTGATTTAAAATTAATCAGATGATAAATTAATATGACTTATGGATGTTTGAATCCTATTGAATGTTGAATTGTTTGTTATCCCTGATGTGTGCTACCTTGTGGTATGAATTGAATTGATTTGAAATGTAATGGATGTAATGGATGTAATTTGTTTATCTATGATAAATTTATATTTTATATCTATGGATCTGTGAATGGAAGATAAGCGTTATAGAAGTATACTGCTTGTCTATAATTGCTTTGTTTGAATCTGTGATGATTAATGATGTTGCACTATTGTGTAAAACCACTCGACTACACCATACACACATAAATATGGATTGCATGAGGAAATTGGTTAAGTCACTGATTTTTGAAATAGTTTTAAAATTGAATTTTGAAATCCAATTTGTTTTGGAAATGGAATTGGATTGAAAAGCTTTTGAAAAAAAACTTTTAAAGATTAAAGTTATTTTAAATAACTTGATAAAGTTTTGAAATTTAAATAATTAGATTTAAATATGAATTCAAAATTTGAAATTGAATTCTATGTTTGGAAACTATGATTTAAAAAGTTATACAAGTTATAAATATGTTTATATGGGTTTAAACCATTTTAAAAGTATTGTTTTGAGAATTTGAATTTACCCAAGGGCTTTAACTTATACAAATGAAATCGGATTTTTCCGAAATGAAAACTATTTGTTTTCAAATAAAATTAGCTTTCATATAAAGAAAGGATTTCCAATTTGTGTGGAAAGATTTCAATTTTGAAATGGAATTGAAATAATTTTGAAAACTACGAATGAATCTTTGTGAAAAATAGTAAACCTTGTTTTGAAATCGAAGAAGATCTTAAAGGTATATTCCTTTGTATAAAAGATTTGAAATGGAATTGTTTGGAAAGCTATGAAGGAATCATTGTGAAATAATTTGTGAACTTTGTTTTCAAACAAAGAAGATCTCAAAGATAGATCTTTTTTTAAATATTATGAACGAATCTTTGTGAAAGATGGGTGAACTTTATGAAGTAAATCTTTTTGTTTAAAGATTTAAAATGATAATTTGTTTAAACCATTTGTTTTGGGTAATAAGTTGTGACTTAACTTAAATCCCGATATCCATATATTTTTAAATATTGCGCTCATTATTCGGTTTAGCCGGGAGAGGACCTTGTGTAACGACCCAGAATTTCTGTCCATTGAATTCGTACATTTAATTGATTTTAAATATTAACAAGTAAAATTTGTAAGTCGAATAAATTTTACTTTGAATATATAGATTTAATTTGATAATTAAATCAATAATTTAATATGTGAAATTACAGAAATAATTAGAAATTGGGTTTAAAACGATTAAAAATGATTTATAAAGTTGTATTAAATCATGTTGGAGTTAGAATGATGTTATCGAACTTTTAAAATTGAATTAAAAGTTAAATTGCATAAATTGAATATTTTAATATTTAATTGACGACGAAAAGTAGTCATTTTTCAAAACAGTCTCAGATTTCGACAAAACCAGTTTCATCGGATCCATAATGTTATATTATTGTAAGGTTTCAAATTTCATGTCAATCAGATTTACGGTTTGTCCGGGGCAAGCTAAAACGCGTAGAAATCGATTCGAGTGAATTTTAAATTTAAATAATTCGATTCGAAATCGTGTTCCAAATTTTATCGAATTGGCTCTCGATATATATTCCATTGCGTTCGGAATGGGGATAAAACATTATAAACGCCAGGCGGCACGCTTCGTTTGAAGTTCGGAAAAATTTTGGGTGAATAGTGCACGGAAATTTTCTATAAAAGCACCTCTATTTTTCTTATTTTCTCAAACCCTAGGTCAAAGCTTCAGGCCGCCACTTATGGTCGAGAATTTCAATCGTTCCTCTTCTATTATCTTCCATTCCACACCTTAATTCAAGAAATTTCCAACTACAAAATTGTAGAGCTAGGTGAGATCTAGCTATCCAACGGTTAAGATCGTAATTAACGTAGTGGATTGACGACAATTTGAGCTTGAAGGCCGCACGTCTCTGCACGTTTTTTGAGACCTGTAGTTGACCGAGCTCGACCGCGTTGATGGTGGTGGTAGCATTCGTGATGAGCTTCGACGTGAAGGTCTCTGATTGTCTTCAAGCATCGTGTGGTGGTCGCAATAATTGGGAAGTGTTCGGCGGCAATGGGTTTGGCTATCTGGAAGCAAAACACGATAGAAGGAAAGGAGAAGAAAAAGGGCGGCCAAGATCTTAGGGCCAGAAACGAACGGCCAGATTGTTGAGTATGCACTTATATGATTTTTTGTTTGATGATAATAAACATATATACATTTATTTAAATGTATTTGTTAATGTACTATTTTATTTTTCATAGATTAAATAAATATTTGCTGAATAAAATTAAATACACAGAATTTGAATTCAAACAGAAATATTTTATTCAAACAAATATTTATTACAATCTTGAATAGTGCAAATTCAAGCTCTCACTATACATATACATTTTTGATTACATCCCAGTTACATCACAATTGTTTTTACATTAATAACCTCACTACGTATCACTCACACTCGTATTTCGTCTTCAACTGCATTCCAGTTTGAATCCAGCATCTGAGCAATCTGCAAAAATATTCACTAATGCAGTAAAATTGAAAAAGAAATATTTTTGCAATATAAAATGAAATATGATTTTTGAAAATATTATTTGCCTCAGTTATTTGGGTTGTTCGTCATGATTTATATTTGAATTCATCACACACGAACAATGTGACATGCACAGTGTATCACTTTACATGCCACAAGGCCGTGCACACCGATATACACTTGATAATGCTACAGGACAGGTAAGCACAAGGTCAAACCCAAATATACAGACAGGTTCAACTCAGGTGCAATATATTCAAAATCTCGGCAACAGCACAAGGTCAAACCCGAGTATTTGAAACTGGATTCAACACAAGTGAAATTTCAAAAATCAACATGAACGGATGCAAAGACCAGTAATGGAACAGTGATATGCACATATGCATTCAAAGTCAAAACCAATCGCAACATGGATGTCACAAGCAAAGACCAAGTGAACAACTACATGTTGAACAAATGAAAACAGAATGCATCAGTGTACAGTGAGCCCGAGCACAAGTGACTCATGGAAAGACTACGACAATGATGAACAAATATACAAATATGCACCAGACTAAAATGCTTCATAGATCAGAATGCTCAAGTGAAGATAACAAATACAACATAAACATCTAGATCAAATGCACAATATCAAAGACACAAAGGCAACTGACCAAATGCCAAAACTCAGTGACACTCAAGCACCAAATCAAACTGAAACAGTAATGAAATGCAATCCAGACCAGTTAAGGGATGCAGACCTAGACTACAACTTCTGGTGACCACGTAACAAATTTTTAGCCGAGAAAATCATCACAACAACAAGTCGAAGTCAATGTCGAACCTTTCTTAATAGTTCAAAGCAACTGACCGAAGTGAACAAACCAGAAGAAAACCAACTAAACCAACATGAACAAGTACCAGATATAACATGAGACAACCCAATATATACATGCAAATTCGACAAGCAACTAAAGGCGTTAGGTCCAGAGTATCACACATACAAACAACAAAGACCAAGGCTACACAATGAACTACATGACATGAACCATGCAACTGATCAGAGAATATCACTGACTCAAATGGACATACCAAATGAAACAATGAACAGGATACACAATGAAAATCAGTAGTACAGCAAGCCAGAGATTCATGGAGGCAAGAAAATGCCAGAAATCCAATTGTCGTGGTTGCCACAAATTTCAACAGTGCAGTGATTACCAAGTCATAAATCAAGTTTGTATAAAAATGCAGTGGTATGCAGCAGAGACAATATAAAAGCAATGGTGATGGCCGAAGCTAATACAGAGTACTGGATTCGCATACCCAAAATCAAGTCGAAGTCAAACATTATCCAGTATCAAGCCAAAGCCGTGATCAAAATTTCAATGTTGAACAAGTCAAAGTCGAAACCGTGGTGGCAAAAGAAAATTTGAGCAAGTTAAAAATCAACACCGTGGTCATCACGAAATAAATCAAAGCCGTAACCATCAAGCAACCAAAATATACGATAACGAATTAGTCAAGGAAAAATCGCAAGCATCCAAGCATAAACGATCGGCCAAGATAAATTCAAATATATATTGTACGAACGAAAATTAAGGGTTACAAACCCTATATAAGCAAAACATCATCGGCAATTTCAGATCATCCGAGTTCAAATACGAAAATCAAAAGGTAACAAAGAATAAATTCTTACTAGAAGGAAGAATCGAACCCATCGAAGTAGCCAAAGAGAGCAACAAGAAATCGATCGAGCAAGGCAACTCTCGTACAATCACGGAATCGATCGAAGTAGTAACGGTACTTCGAAAAGCCCTAATATTCCAGATCTAAGAAAAATCGAATTGAAGCTGCCATATTTTCTTCTCACAAAAATTAAAGAGGGCCGAGCTAATAGAAGGAGATCGGGACACATAAAACAAAGAAAAGGGGCCGGCTTGGATTATATTAATAAAGGCTTTTGTTTTATAATTAAGGGCTATTTGTTTTTGTGTATTTGTTTTTTAATTTGCTTTTTAAATTTACTTTTAAGTTTTAAACCGTTATATTTACTAGTCGTGTGACTAGGGCACAAACTACGTGGCGTAGCTTGAGAATTCGCAACTCGGTGGCTGAGTTGTGGCAGGGTTTTGAGCGTAGAGTTAAATTTAGTCGATAGCGGGTGTCGCGAGTTTACGTGTGTAAGCGAGGGACTATCTAATTTCTAGTAAAAACCTTGGGGGCAGCACGTAGGCAGGGTTTTGCCGAAGCTGGGTAAATTTTGTGTCGTTCTATTTCTGCATTTATTATTCTGCTATTATCTGTGCTGTTATTGTTCTGTGATCTGTGTTGAAATTATTTTATAAGCTTCCGCGATTAATCTTTATAATTTACACTATCACCCTATTCACCCCCCCTCTTGGGTGAAATCGATCCTACAAGTGGTATTAGAGCTAGGAATAGAAGTCAATTTTTTAAATTCATTTTTCAAATATCAGTTTTTGTTTAAAAGTTTGAATTTTTAGAATGGCTTATTTTAATAATGCTTTTGCTGAGGGTCAGTCCATAGTTAGACCACCAATGTTCAATGGTGAATATGCCTACTGGAAAACAGAGTGAAATTTTTTCTGAAAACCATTGACGCTTGGAACATTGTTGAGACAGGTTATTGATCACCAACTATAATTGTAGACAATCAGGAAATAGATAAACCGATGGACCAATGGACCGAGCTAGAAAATAAATTACAAAATGCTAATGCTAAAGCTATGAACTCTATTATCTGTTCATTGGATCAATTTGAATTTAATCGTGTCTCTCATTGTTTAAGTGCGCAGGAAATATGGCCCACGCTCGAAGTAACTCACGAAGGAACATCTCAAGTCAAAGAATCTCGCCTACCCATGTTAAGCAGCGAATACGAGAATTTCACAATGGCAAAAGAAGAAAATGTCAAAGAGATGTACGGACGACTATCCAATATAGTATACAAATCAAAGGCTCTTGGAAAATCGTACACAGAGTAGGAGATAGTCCGAAAATCCTCAGAGTTCTTCCTCGAAGCTTTGAAGCAAAAGTCACAGCTATTCAAGAATCTGAGGATTTGAAACAAATCAAGGTGGAAGAGCTCATTGGAAATCTCACCGCTTATAAGATAGAGATAAAGTTCAAGGAAGAGCGAGAAGGAGGTGATACTCGAAAGAAGTCAATTGCTCTCAAAGGAACAACTGAAAATGGCGATGATGATGATGAGGATGGTGAAGCTGAATTAGCACTATTAATAAAGAGATTCAAAAAGTGGAATCGCAAATATGGCAATCCAACCAGAAATCATCAAATTAAAAGCAGAATAAACAAAGCACCAGACATTTCGGAGAAGCAAGAGATCATCTGCCACAAATGTAATAAACCAGGTCATATCAAGCCAAATTGTCCTCAAAATCGACCAAACCAAGGAAAGAAACTGAAGAAGAAAAGTTTTGCGGCTACTTGGGATGAAATTGATGAAGATGAAAGTGATAGCACCGAAAGTGAAAGTGAAAGAGCAAATCTATGTCTTCATGGTGAAGTAACTGACAGTGATGATAATGAGCCAAGTGAGGTATCAAAACTTTCTCATTCAGAATTACTTATATATTTTCACGAAGTAAATGGCTGTTTTGAACGACTTAAGGAAAAGTATGCCAAACTTGAATCACAAAAGGATTCCTTAATTGATTTAAATAAACAACTTAACCAATTAGTTAAAACCTATCAAAGCAGAATCCCTAAGTGTAATAAGTGTCCAACATTCTAAGAAGAGATTAAAAATTCCAAAAACAAAATTAAATCGCTTGAAAATGAAATCCTACTCTTGAAAGAAATTGAAAACAATAGAAGAGAAGACTCTATTAAAAGGTGCACACAACTGATAAATGAAAATGAATCTCTCAAAACCCAAGTCCTACAACTATCAACAACATTAGATAAATTCTCAAAAGGAGAAAAATTATTGAATATGCTATTAGGGAAACAAGCTATTAATACATCTAGGCAAGGACTTGGATATAACAAATTTCAAAAAGATAGAAACCAAATTAATCAAGTCAATTCATTTGGAGATAATCAAAATAGTTGTTGGTATAAACCCGAACATGTGAAGACTATATCGATTTGGGTTCCAAAAGGCACAAATATAATATCTCTCAAAGTAAGACAAATTTGGGTGCCAAAAGGAACATGTATAAATAGTTTTCAGTCTCCTTTAAATTATCTTCCAAAATATCTTGCCACTAACAATTTTGGACCTATAAAAACAAATAGGCCACTAAAACTCTTTCTCGTGTAGGTATGCTGGCAGGCTAAGGAACAACAGCAATGGTATCTGGATTCTGGCTGTTCCAGACACATGACAGGTGATAAATCAAAGTTCCTTAGCCTAGAAAAGTATAAAGGTGGCAGGGTCACAATGGGTAACAATGAAAAAGTGTAAAATTATTGGCAAAGGTAAAGTAGGTAACAATACATTTACCTTTAATGATGTACTGTATGTTGAAAATCTGCACCACAACTTGATATCAATCAGCCAGCTATGTGATAAAGGTATGAATGTTATTTTTGACTCTGACTTGTGCAAAATTGTTGACAATTCATCTAAAGAAATCTTATTTTCAGGTAAGAGGAAAGGTAATATATATTCTCTATCTTTTGATGATCTCACCCTTTCAAAATGCTTGGTAGTTAAGGACATCGAAGTAAATTTATGGCATTGGCATTTAGGGCATGCTAGTATGAACTTGCTAAACAAATTAAAAAGGAAAAATTTGGTAAGAGGGTTGCCTTCACATGAGTTTGAAACAGAAAACATTTGTAAAGCATGCACTTTAGGAAAACTTAAAAAAATCATCATTTCATGCCAAAAACAGTGTAAGCACTTCTAGAGTACTTGAGCTAGTTCATATGGATCTATTCGTACCTAATCACATTGCTAGCTTAGGAGGTAAAAAATATTGTTTTGTTATAGTTGATGACTACTCAAGATATACATGGGTATATTTCTTAGCCAAGAAATCAGAAACATTTTCATATCTCAAGAATTTCACAAAATTAGTCCAAAATGAAAAGGAAGTTTCCATTATTTCACTAAGAAGTGATCATGGTGGAGAATTTGAAAATTATGAATTTGAAATTTTTTGTAATGAAAATGGAATCAAACATGAATTCTCTGCACCACGTACTCTACAACAAAATGGGGTAGTTGAAAGTAAGAATCAAACTTTACAAGAGTTGGCTAGATCTATGATAAATGAGTATGAACTACCTTTACATTTTTGGGCAGAAGTAGTAAATACAGCATGTTATGTAATGAATAGAGTTATGATTAGACCGCTTCTCAACAAAACTCCCTATGAGCTATGGTTCAATAATAAACCAAACATTGCTTACTTTAAAGTGTTTGGATGTACTTGTTATATTCTCAATACAGGTGATCAATTAGGAAAATTTGAAGCAAAAGCTGATGAGGGTATCTTCATGGGATACTCTTCGAGAAGCAAAGCTTACAGAGTCTACAACAAAAGGACTAAAACAATCGTGGAATCAATCAATGTGAAATTTGATGAAGGCATTGATAATCAGGAAACATCCAAAAGCAACGTTGAAGAGGAGAAGGAAAAAGATGAGCATGAAGAACCAAAAGAAACTGATGATATCAGAGAAACTGTCATAACTCCAGAAGTCCGAAGGAATCTAGATCCAGCAAAACTGAAATACAAAGCAGACCATCCTCCAGAATTGGTAATTGGAAACCCTATAACAGGTATACAGACTCGTTCCTCCTTTAGAAATCTATGTGATATGTGCTTATATAGTGGATTTATTTCAGAAATAGAACCAAATAACATAGATTCGGCCCTTAACGATGAAAACTGGTTTATGGCCATGCAAGAAGAGCTAAACCAATTTGAACGAAATAATGTTTGGAGTCTAGCACTTAGACCTAAGGATTATCCAGTTATAGGAACAAAATGGATTTTTAAAAATAAATATGATGAATCTGGAAATGTAATTAGAAATAAAGCTAGACTAGTCGCTAAAGGATACAATCAAATTGAAGGAGTTGACTTTGATGAAACTTTTGCACCTGTAGCTAGACTAGAATCAATTAGAATATTATTAGCTTTTGCTTGCTACAAAGGATTTAAATTAAGACAAATGGACATTAAGAGTGCTTTTCTTAACGGAATTTTAAAAGAAGATGTGTTTGTTGAACAACCAGAAGGTTTTGAAAGTCATGAATATCCAAACCATGTATATAAACTGAAAAAGGCTTTATATGGATTAAAACAAGCCCCTAGAGCCTGGTATGAATGTCTTAGTTCTTATCTCCTTGAAAATGGGTTCAAAAAGGTATGTGTAGACACCACACTATTTCTGTTGCATGAAAACGATGATCTTTTGATTGTTCAAATATATGTTGATGACATCATTTATGGTGCTACTAACAAGTTATTGTATGAGAAATTTGAAAAGGTCATGCAGGAAAAGTTTGAAATGAGCTTGGTTGGAGAGTTAAAATTCTTTTTAGGATTTCAAATCAAACAAAGCGATAAAGGAACATTCATTTCTCAAACAAAGTATATTAGGGAACTTGTCAACAAATTGGGATTGAAAGATGCCAAACCAGCAAGAACACCCATGAGTACAACACTTAAACTTGACAAGGATGAAAAAGGTAAGACAGTTGATCAAAAGCAGTACAGAGGTATGATTGGATCACTTCTTTATCTTACCGCTTCTAGACCTGACATCATGTTTTCTGTCTGCCTGTGTGCACGTTTTCAATCTAACCCAAAAGAATCTCATTTAAAAGCTGTTAAAAGAATTATAAGATATTTGTTGCGTACCCCACGGTTTGGTCTTTGGTATCCATCAAACGATAATTTTGAATTAAAAGGTTTTTCAGATCCTGATTACGCTGGAAATTTAGTTGACAGAAAAAGTACTAGTGGAGCATGTTTTATGTTAGGGCATTCATTAGTTGCATGGTCAAGCAAGAAACAAAATTGTATTGCATTATCCACCACAGAGGCAGAGTATATTGCTCTAAGCGGTTGCTCTGCTCAAATCTTATGGATGATACAGACTTTGCAAGACTATGGTCTAAATTTTAAACGTGTACCACTAACGTGTGATAGTAAAAGCGCAATTGATCTCACAAATAACACTGTGCATCACTCACGAACAAAACATATAGATGTTAGGCATCATTTTATTCGAGATCACATTTCCAAAGAAAATATCAGCATAAATTTTATTTCAACTGATTCACAATTGGCAGACATTTTTACAAAACCCCTTCCAGAAAATAGTTTTTGCAAACTACGTCTCAGTTTAGGTGTCTTAGAAATTTGATTGCCTAATTAACAAATCTATCCCCCTCCTAATTATCAAAAAGTTAAATAGTAACTGAAAAATGATAAGGGGTGATATTAATCGTACATTTTTCCTCAAGACGGTATAATTAGTAAATTTCTTTAGAAATTCAAACAAGAGTTATAAAATTCTTTTCTTTGGCAAAGATCCCATGACTAGTTCTAAGTCTATCATAATTCTATCGACCATCGCTTATCAAAAATCCAATATAGTTCGTCGATATGTGGTATCATAATCAGGAATCATTCGTTTTTCAGTTTATAAAATGAAATAAAATTCAAAGTATTCACTCTCATTTAAAAGTCCTCACGGTTATGCATGGGTGAATTACTTGGAATTTGATATGTAGTTCCATGCTCATTTAAAAGTCCTCACGGTTATGCATGTATGGAATGCATATCAAAATTAATTTATTAAGTAAACAAGTTGATTCTAATCCCATTTAAAAGTCCTCACGGTCATGTGTTGTAACGACCCAGAATTTTTGATAATTAAAATATGGATATTTAATTAATTTTAAATATTAATAAGTGAATTTATAAGTCGAATAAATTTTTATTTGAATTATTGAATTTAATTGGATAATTAAATCGATAATTTAATATGTTAAATTATGGAAATAATTGAAAATTGGGTTAAATATGATTGAAAATAATTTGTAAAATTTTATTTTATCATATGGGAGTTAGAATGATATTTTAGAACTTTTAAAATCGAATTAAAAGTTAATTTGTGACAATTGAATATTTTAATATTAAAATCGACTAGTGAAAATAGTCAATTTTTGAACAGTCTCAGAATTGAACGAAACCAGTTCCATTGGATCCATAATAGTTAGTTATTACCGGATTTCAATTTTCGGGTCAATCGGAGTTATCGTTTGAGCGTGGCAGCTCGAAACGTATCGACTTATTTTTAATTTTAATTTGGCGAGTAAAAATAGCCATTTTTCAAAAAGTCTCGGATTTCGACGAAACCAGTTTCATCGGATCCGTAACGTGATATTATTGTAAGGTTTCAAATTTCAAGTCAATTGGATTTACCGTTTGTCCGGTACAAATTAAAACGCCTAGAAATCGACTTAAATCGGTTTAATTTAAATTGAGCGTTTGTAGCCATAACTCGCACATACTTCCGAATTAGCTTTCGAAACCTGTTCCATTGTGTCCGGAACGCGGGGTAAACCCTAGAAACGCTGGTTACGGCGCGTAAATCGGAGTTCGGAATTTCCGAATGAATAGTGTCGTTCAAAACTCTATAAATAGACCAAAATTCTCACAAAATTAGAAAAAAAGAAACCCTAACCCTAATCAAAACTACACAGCCGCCACCCCCAATGAATGGCCAGAAAACACCCAACTTCATCCCTCCAAATCTCCAAATCCGTCGACAATTAGCCTTAGGTTTCAACTAACAAATTGAAGAGGACGTCAAGCTCTATAAGTTCAACGGTGGAGATCGTGTTTGGAGCGACGATGGGGGAGATAAGGGGCCGCGTCCTCCATGGCCTGCGCACGCAATTCGAGCATCATACGGTGGCCGAGCTCGTGGGGATTGAGGCCGAGCATGGTTGTGGTGGAGAGCTTCAAAATGCAAGTCTCTGATCATGTTTTAATCAAGCATGGAGGTTGTAAATTCAAAACCTAGTTTGAGTTTCATGGGTTGTTTGTTACGTTCTTGTGTACTGGGGATGAAACGTGGGGAGGAAGGAGAGCACGCACGGTCTAGATGTTGCAGAATTTGGATCTAAGGGCTGTAGATGATTAAGGTTTAAAAATTTTAAATTATGTTGTAATTGTTTTTATAAATCGTGTACAATCTTATAAAAATCATAACTTTTTCATACGAGGTCGAAAACGCGCGAAACCAGTTGCGTTGGAATCGTATGGACGAGCACTACGCGATGGAGTTGGTTTGGAGTCGTTTGGAGTTAGTGAGAATTTTGGGTAAAATTAAACGCACGTTTAATTTTATTCGAAATAAATCGCTAAAACGGAAATAAAATCAAGGTGAGAACTTCTCACTCAATCGAATCAGTTTCGATTTTATTTTAAATAGTTAGATTTAAAATATTTGAATGCATGTATGAATGATGATTGTTATCTATTGATTGTTAAGATAGACATTATACGCCGTTAGTAAACGGATGTTATTTATTAAAAACATATACCGCGAATATTTCATAAACAGTGAAATTGGTATTATAAATAATATCAATATATATATATTGGCATATGTATATATTGCAGTTGTTGATTTCCCGCATTTATTTGTTTAGCGGATGAGACCCTATTGCGCCGTCTATTAAGCGGATAATATTTAAATCCCATATACCGCGATAATTTCGTACTGGAGCGAAATTGGTATTGTGCTAATATTTTTGGATGCAGGAAAACAGGTTGGAGGGATCCAACTGGATTCCTCAACAGTATTTATTTGATTATGGATATTTTGATATTCGTTGATTATCATATACGATATATGATATCGTTGTTGTCGTGATTGACTATTTGGTGTGTAGCATCATTGGACCCAGATTTTGGGATTTTAAAATGATTTTAAAGTGATTTTAGAAAGTTTACGTTTTATAAAATAATTTTGGAATTGATCCATCATAAATAAATAAACGTTATAATTTTTAAAAGTTATAAAAATTATG
This sequence comes from Allium cepa, assembly GCA_030765085.1. NCBI lineage: Eukaryota > Viridiplantae > Streptophyta > Magnoliopsida > Asparagales > Amaryllidaceae > Allium > Allium cepa. The sequence continues at coordinate 50,297,328 of CM060930.1, read as the reverse complement.
ATTTTTAAGAAATATAGTTAAAAGCTAATTTTTGAAAATAAGGAATTAATGACTTTATAAAATAGTTAAATTGGGATTTTGAAATTATTATAAAAAGTTAAATATAGGCTTTATAAAATTTGATTATTTTATAAATCAAAATGATTAAGTTTTTAAAGGAATTTAAAGACGTTTTAAAGAATAATATAAATTAATTTATATTAAGTGATTTATAAATGGATATTTATAAATTGAAATATAGACATTATAAAACGAGTTTTCTTAAGTGTTTGAATGAAGTGAAAATGAATTTCATAAATGAATGAAATTTATAGAATTATAAACTGTGAAGTTATAAATAAAATTTATAAATAGTAAGATTTATAAATTGGTGAAGTTAATTGAGGAATAGATTTGGGTGAATAATTGAATCTTATAGGTTATAAGATTTATAATTATGAAGTTCAAAGGAACGATTTTTGCAAACAAATAGATTATAAGCACTTAACTTATAATATAAACTTTGAGTTATAATTGAGTTATAAACTGGAATAGGTTAATAAAAGAATTTATAAAAAGGAAGTTTTTATAAATAAATAGAAATGGAATTTATAAACGTTGTTTTATAAATTCGCAAATGACTTATTTTGACAAGAAAATTTGTTGAAACCTATAAATGGAGTTATATTCACATTTTTGAATAGTGAATAATCCTTTGAATTAAAATGAATAAAAGGATGAAATTTGTTAACAAAGTATATTCACGTTTTTGAATAGTGAATAACACGTTAAAGAAATTGTTTTGGATTTGGATGTTTTAAATTGAATTTAAAACGATCTAACGATGTTTTAAAATGTGTTGAGATTCGAAACCATAGATTTCAACATTTATTGTTGAAATAGACGTTTTCGAGAAATAGAAGGAGATGATGGACTATAACACTGTTGTTATAGTAAATGATTTCCGAAAGGAAATGTTTTGTATAGTATTGGGATTTATATATCTATTTAATTTCGAATCCCTATACTAGTGAATTTGGGTTGTCGTAACGATGTTTTACGTAACATTCGTTTTGGCCCAAATAAATATGTTTAAGAGAATGATTTCCTTAAAGAATGAAATATATACTTAATCTCGATTGAAGTATATTGAATATTTTCCAAGTGTTGAAAATTAATAAAATTTGTGAACTACTTATGAATGTATAAGTATGGAAATGTTTTCCAATATAAAGTGAATATTTTGAGAATTTATCTTTTTGAAGATAAATTGAAAATGGATAATTGAAAACGTATATCAATAGATATTGTGAAATATAAATTCACTATTGAATTTATAAAGGAAAGGAGAATTCGTTTAAAATTAAATATTGATTTATTTTTGAAGTGTGAAATTATATATCTAGTGAAGATATTTTTGGAAAATAAATAATTTGGAAAATTATTTGGAAACTGGTGATGTGTGCATGTCCAGTGATAGTTCAATAACCGACTATCAATATTTCCCTTTGAATGGGTAATTGATGTGATTTGATTGAATGAGAATGCCACACTTATTTTGAATAAGCGCTCACTATTCGGGTTAACCGGGAAAGGACCATGGGGTCGTATAACCCATTCCGAATATGTGATACGTCATTATAATTGCATTGAAGATCGGTGTTGAAGACCCGGTATTTGCGAGAGCGATAGGATGACCTGTCGATTTACTCTGCACCGAGTAGCTACGGTATAGAGTTCTCCTAATGTGATGGTGAATCCGATCAGGATTGTGAATATCCGGATTGCAAGGACTTCTTTGTAAGTGCCTTCGGTTTTGTTCGAGCCCGGAACAGACTTGTATGGATTGTGTGTCTGACATTACAAGTTGAGATATAAAACCGATTTCTTTCAAATATATTTCTGTTGGTGGCGGAGAATTTATTCTTTTAGCTTAACACCCTTCTCTGAGACGTACGAGCTCAGAGGTTATATAGTTGAAGTTATCAGCGATATATTCCCAATTTGGTAATGTGACATGCTGAGTGATGCTGAAATGATCATTGTGTTGATTATTGTGATAGGATCGTTTATTTGATCGTCTATCTTGGTGATCATTGTGTTGATCATTTGTTGACCCAAAGCATGGCTTTTGTATAAAGTATGTTTTTGTGGACGTGACTTCGTCGAACCTCACACCCCGGAAATGGTCAAAACAGGAAAGATGCAGCAAGGATATGAGGGGTAGCACCCTTTAGGGTATGTACATTTCCTTCTGGATAGAGGTGGTATCATGGTATGGAGCCCAGATATTTAACCTATGTGGTTACTACGAATTTATTACTTTATGGTTGTTGGTTTTCGGGATCCCGTGAGAAAGGTCGTTTACGATCGGGGAATGGCGTGCTCGTATCAGTAGTTACCCAGTTAGGGGTAACCCGGCCTTGTGTTGGCAGAGTTCCGGTTTGGTTCTCGGGGATGTCTTTCCAGAGGCATTCTCATGTGGCAATGGGAAGTTCCTTGGCCTGACCATTTGTTGGAAATCCAATTCCCAATACGAAACTTGTACGGTATTAGTTGTAGAACCTGACATTCACTTATGGTGGTCACCACTGTTTGGATGGTAGCTATAGTAGGCATAGTTCGAAATGTCTATGTTGGCTAAGATTTATATTCTACTTTCGAAATGAATTTTTCCTACACTATGCACTAGTAATAATATCAAATGTCTTTTTAAATGCGTATCAAGCATCTTTGACTATCATAAGGAGAAATCTCCTCCGATTCTGCGTTTGCATTGTGTGTGTGTGCGGGAGGCCTTATGGTAGTCTCATTTTCAAAAGCATTGCGAATTGAAATAAAAATATCTCTCTATTTTTGATTTTAAAGATAAATAAACTGTTTTGAGTTCTCACACCAGTCACATGACTGACTTGGAGTTTATTGTTTCCTTCCTAAACTCTGGGTGCCCACAAATTTCCACACGGGCAGTCAAGAGTTAAGGTTTATCAGGATATTCTGGATATTCTGGAGTTGCTGGAGGCAAGCTGGATGGCATGGCGTATTACTAGTTTATATAGTATTTATTTTTCCGCTGCACTATTTGTTGTTGTTGTTGTTGTTGTACACTCTGATGATATGATATGATGTAATATAATGAAATGTATAAAATGTAATAACTGATATAGTTCTTTGTTTAAAGATTATTCATTTATTATTATATGTTGTTCCGCTGCGAATTGTGAGATTCTGATGTTGTTCTGTTGTTTTCTGTTCCGTCATATTTTCTCTTCTTACTATTATCTGTTTTTCTTTCTCTTCTCTGTTTTCTTTTTCCTCTATTCTCTTTTTCTTCTATTTTAAAATTTTCTATCTTCTTTTCTGTTTTCTCTTCTCTCTAATTTAAATTTTCTATCTTCTTTTCCCTATCTAAATTTTCTATCTTCTTTTCTCTTTCTTTCCTCTCTTCTTCTTTTTCTACTTTTTCTTTTCTTAAAATCTTTTTTTAAAAACCCCTAAGGGTTCGTATTTTCGTTCATCTTGAATTAAACAAAGGAGATTAGTGTCTATTCAAGGAGTACGGACTTACGGGTCTTTACATGCGTGGTTAAAAGATACTTGAATTCATTTTTAAATAATTTTTTTATAGAATTGAAATACTACTAACCTCATTTAAAAGTCCTAACGGTTATGCATGGTTAGTAGAAATTCAAATTCCTGATAGATATATATCACAACTCGACATAACTATATGATTTTATGATAACATCATTCCCATCATCTCTAAAGTGGAATATGCGCCTAACAAGAATAGTTATGATTTTTGTTTGATTTCCTATTTAAATTACATAGTTATAGTCGATTGAGTTTTAATGTTATATTACTATCTATCACCTTATCTCTATTTCATGACACTTTTACTTTTTTGCTGATAACAAAAGGGGGAGAGAAATGTTGGATTTTGGAAAATAAATCTTATACTACTATGCATATAAGAAGGGGGGTTTCGTAAAGATGAAGCATTTAAATAGGGGGAGCAAACATTGAAATGGTGGAATCATCAAATACATTTGATGTGTTTCAAAATCCTAAATATATGTTTGTTATCATCAAAAGGGGGAGATTGTTGAATATGCACTTATATGATTTTTTGTTTGATGATAATAAACATATATACATTTATTTAAATGTATTTGTTAATGTACTATTTTATTTTTCATAGATTAAATAAATATTTGCTGAATAAAATTAAATACACAGAATTTGAATTCAAACGGAAATATTTTATTCAAACAAATATTTATTACAATCTTGAATAGTACAAATTCAAGATCTCACTATACATATACATTTTTGATTACATCACAATTGTTTTTACATTAATAACCTCACTACATATCACTCACACTCGTATTTTGTCTTCAACTGCATTCCAGTTTGAATCCGGCATCTGAGCAATCTGCAAAAATATTCACTAACGCAGTAAAATAGAAAAAGAAATATTTTTGCAATATAAAATGAAATATGATTTTTGAAAATATTATTTGCCTCAGTTATTCGGGTTGTTCGTCAAGATTTATATTTGAATTCATCACACACGAACAATGTGACATGCATAGTGTATCACTGTACATGCCACAAGGCCGTGCACACCGGTATACACTTGATAATGCTACAGGACAAGTGAGCACAAGGTCAAACCCAAATATACAGACAGGTTCAACTCAAGTGCAATATATTCAAAATCTCGTCAACAGCACAAGGTCAAACCCGAGTTTTTGAAACTGGATTCAACACAAGTGAAATTTCAAAAATCAACATGAATGGATGCAAAGACCAGTAATGCAACAGTGATATGCACAGATGCATTCAAAGTCAAAACCAGTCGCAACATGGATGTCACAAGCAAAGACCAAGTGAACAACTACATGTTGAACAAATGAAAACAGAATGCATCAGTGTACAGTGAGCCCGAGCACAAGTGACTCATGGAAAGACTACAACAATGATGAACAAATATACGAATATGCACCAGACTAAAATGCTTCATAGATCAGAATGCTCAAGTGAAGATAACAAATACAACATAAACATCCAGATCAAATGCACAGACACAAAGGCAACTGACCAAATGCCAAAACTCAGTGATACTCAAGCACCAAATCAAACTGAAACAGTAATGAAAATGCAATCCAGACCAGTTAAGGGATGCAGACCTAGACTACAACTTCTGGTGACCACGTAACAAATTTTTAACCGAGAAAATCATCACAACAACAAGTCGAAGTCAATGTCGAACCTTTCTTAACAGTTCAAAGCAACTGACCGAAGTGAACAAACCAGAAGAAAACCAACTAAACCAACATGAACAAGTACCAGATATAACATGAGACAACCCAATATATACATGCAAATTCGACAAGCAACTGAAGGCAATAGGAGTATCACCATACAAACAACAAAGACCAAGGCTACACAATGAACTACATGACATGAACCATGCAACTGATCAGAGAATATCACTGACTCAAATGGACATACCAAATGAAACAATGAACAGGATACCCAATGAAAATTAGTAGTACAGCAAGCCAGAGATTCACGGAGGCAAGAAAATGCCAGAAATCCAATTGTCGTGGTTGCCACAAATTTCAACAGTGCAGTGATTACCAAGTCATAAATCAAGTTTGTATAAAAATGCAGTGGTATGCAGCAGAGACAATATAAAATCAATGGTGATGGCCGAAGCTAATACAGAGTAGTGGATTCGCATACCCAAAATCAAGTTGAAGTCAAACATTATCCAGTATCAAGCCAAAGCCGTGATCAAAATTTCAATGTTGAATAAGTCAAAATCGAAACCGTGGTGGCAAAAGAAAATTTGACCAAGTTAAAAATCAACACCGTGGTCATCACGAAATAAATCAAAGCCGTAACCATCAAGCAACCAAAATATACGATAACGAATTAGTCAAGGAAAAATCGCAAGCATCCAAGCATAAACGATCGGCCGAGATAAATTCAAATATATATTGTACGAACGAAAATTAAGGGTTACAAACCCTATATAAGCAAAACATCATCGGCAATTTCAGATCATCCGAGTTCGAATACGAAAATCAAAAGGTAACAAAGCATAAATTCTTACCAGAAGGAAGAATCGAACTCATCGAAGTAGCCAGAGAGAGCAACAAGAAATCGATCGAGCAAGGCAACTCTCGTACAATCACGGATTCGATCGAAGTAGTAACGGCACTTCGAAAAGCCCTAATATTCCAGATCTGAGAAAAATCGAATTGAAGCCACCATATTTTCTTCTCACAAAAATTAAAGAGGGTCGAGCTAATAGAAGAAGATCGGGACACATAAAACAAAGAAAAGGGGCCGGCTTGGATTATATTAATAAAGGCTTTTGTTTTATAATTAAGGGCTATTTGTTTTTGTGTATTTGTTTTTTAATTTGCTTTTTAAATTTACTTTTAAGTTTTAAACCGTTATATTTACTAGTCGTGTGACTAGGGGACAAGCTACGTGGCGTAGCTTGAGAATTCGCAACTCAGTGGCTGAGTTGTGGCAGGGTTTTGAGCGTAGAGTTAAATTTAGTCGATAGCGGGTGTCGCGAGTTTACGTGTGTAAGCGAGGGACTATCTAATTTCTAGTAAAAACCTTGGGGGAAGCACGTAGGCAGGGTTTTGCCGAAGCTGGGTAAATTCTGTGTCGTTCTATTTCTGCATTTATTATTCTGCTATTATCTGTGCTGCTATTGTTCTATTATCTGTGATCCGTGTTGAAATTATTTTATAAGCTTCCACGATTAATCTTTATAATTTACACTATCACCCTATTCACCCCCCCCCCCTCTAGGGTGAAATCGATCCTACACAGATGATAGTTAGGTTTAAAATTTAAAATAAAAGTTGTATATAATTATATTATAATTCATGTAAACTTTAAAATTGTGTAACTCTTTCATACGAAGTCGAAAAATCATGAAACGAATTGCGTCGGGATTCGCAAACACTACGCGATGGAGCTGGATTGGAGTCGATTGGAGCTAGTGAAAATTTTGATTAAAATTAAACGTGTGTTTAATTTTATTCGAAATAAAACACTGCGACCGTTATTGAAAGCGAGGTGAGAACTTCTCACTTAATCGAAATAGTTTCGATTTAAATTTTAAATAGTTAGATTTAAAATTTCTTGATTGTATGATTGAATGATAAATTATTATCTATTGTTTTGAAATAGACCCTATACGCTGTATATTAAGCGGATGTTATTTATTAAAAACATATACCGCGATATTTCCATCTTGATATGGAATTGGTATTATATATGTACTTGGAGTTGATTTTCCCGCATTATATAGCGGATGAGACCCTATTACGCCGCATAACAGCGGATAATATTTTATAAACCCATATACCGCGATATCCCGTATTGGTATGTGCTAACATCTGTGGATGCAGGGAAACAGGTTGGAGGGATCCAACTGGATTCCTCACCCGTATTGATTTATTTGCAGATATTGTGATATATTTTGTTATCATATTGATATATGATGTTTGGATGCCGTGATTGTTATATTTAGTGATGTTGCAGCATTGGGCCTATTTGGAAAATTAAAAATGTTAAAGTAACGATTTCAAATTTAAAAGGGTTTTTAAAGTGATTTTTAAAAGTATACGTTTTATAAAATTTTGGAAATTGATTGATTTTAAATATGTAAACGTTATAATTTTAATGTTATAAAATTTATGATTTTTGAGAAAATATATTTGAAAATTGATTTTTGAAATATGTAGTTAATGATTTTATAAAATAGTTTGAATTGGGATTTTTGAATTATTATAGATGATTCATATAAAAGATTTATAAAATTGATATTTATAAATTAAGATATTGGAATTATAAAACGAGTTTTTTTTATAAGTGTTAAAATGAAGTATAAATAAGTTTCCTATGTGAATGAAATTTATTGATTTATAAATTGTGATGTTATAAAATGAATAGATTTTGTAAAATAAAAGATTTATAAGTAACTAACTTGTAAATTGGATTTTGGCATTTAAATGAGATATAGATAGAATTTTTTAATAAAGTGATTTTATAAGTTGAAGTTATTATAAAATATAAATGGAATTTATAAACGTCATTTTATAAGTCCGAAATCGACTTATTTTGATAAGTCAATTATTTTAGATTTTTTTAAAGGTGATTATCCACGATTTTGGACATGGATAATCCTTTAAAATAAAATGTGTAGAAATGATGAATTTGTTTAACGAAGTATATTCACGATTTTGGATAGTGAATAATATATTAAAGAAATGTTATGGGGAAGTGATATTTTAAATAGAATTAAAACGACTTGAAGTTCTTTTAAAATGTATTAAGTGTCGAAATCATAGATTTCAACATTCATTGTTTAAATAGACGTTTTCGAAAAAAAAGGAAAAGATGGACTATAACACTATTGTTATAGTAAATGATTTTTGAAAGGAAATGTTTTATATAGTATTGGGATTTATATATCTATCTTAATTTTGAATCCCTATACTAGTGATTTTGGGTTAGCGTAACGATGTTTTACGGAACATTCGTTTTGGCTCAAATGAATGTGTTTAATAGAATGTTTTCCTTAAAAGAATAAAATATATACTTAATCGTGTTTTAAGTATATTGAATATTTTCTAAGTATTGAAAATAAATGGATTTATGAATTACTTATTGTTAAATAAGTATGGAAATGTTTTCCAATATGAAGTGAAATGTTTTGGGTTTTTATCTTTTAAAAGAGAAATTGAAAATGAACAAATATTTGGAAATGTTTTCCAATGTTGAATTTGAAATGGTTTAGAGAATATATCTTTTTAAAGATAGATTGAAGTGAATATCTGGTAAGTTATTAATTTATGGAAGATTAATAAAAAAGGCCTAGTGATTGTTATGGTGCTGGATATTTGTTTGTTGTCCTTGATAGTTAAATAACCGACTATCAATATTTACCTTTAAATGGGTATTCGATGTGATTTGCTTGAATTTAAATGCTACATTTATTTTTAAAATAAGCGCTCGTTATTCGGTTTAGCCGGGAGAGGACCTTTGTGTCATATATCCCATGCCGAATAATGATATGTCGTAGTGGATAGCATTTGAAGACCGGTGTTGAAGACCGGATATTTATGAAAATGGAAGGATTACCGTCGAATGTTTCTGCATCGGCTGATCTTCGATATAGAGATTTTATCACCCTTTGTGATGGGAAGTCCGGTCGTGATTATTGAATATTCGAATTGCAAGGGATTCTTTGGAAGTGCCTTCAGTTCTGTTCGAACCCAGAATGGACTTGTATGGATGTGTGTCTGACATTACAATTTGAGATGTAAAGCTGGTTTCTATCAAATATATTTCTGTTGGTGGCGGAGAATTTATTCTCTTAGCTTAACACCTTTCTCTGAGATGTACAAGCTCAGAGGTTATGTAGTTGATGGTTACTAATTATACATTCCCAAATTGGTAATGTGGCATACGAAGTGATGTTGAGCATTTGTTGATCAAAGCGTGGCTTTTGTGAAAATGGTCAAAACAGGAAGGATGCAGCAAGGTTATTAGGGGATCGCGCCCCCTTAATGTATGTCATTCCTTCTGGATAGAGGTGGTATTATGGTATGGAGCCTTGATACTTAACCTATGTTGTTGCTGAAAACTTATTATTTTGTTGTTGTTGGTGAATCCCGGGATTTAGGTCGGTTACGACCGGGGGATGGTATATTCGTGTCAGTAGTTACCCAGCTATAGGTAACCCGGCCTTGTGTTGGCAGAGATCCGGTTAAGTTCTCGGGGCGTCTTTCCAGAGGCGTACCTATGTGGCAATGGGAAGTTCCTTGGCCTGACCATTAGTTGGAAATCCAAACTCCAATATGCATCTTGTACGGTTTTAGTTGTATAACCTGCCATGGAATGTGGCGGTAACCTGCTATTGAACATGGTAGCTATAGTAGGCATACGATAATGGTCGTATGTTGGCTAAGATTTATATCTTTACTTTCGAAATGTTTTCCTACACTTTGCACTTATAGTAATAATATCAAAGAAAATTTGCGTATCAAGCATGTTTGACTATCATAAGGAGAAATCTCCTCCGAATCTGCGTTTGCATCGTGTGTGTGTGTGCATAGGAGGTCTTATGGTAGTCTCATTTTCTAAAAAGAATTGCGAATCTATTTTTAAAATATTCCTTTGTTGATTTTTTTAAAGATAAACTGTTTTAAGTTCTCACACCAGTCCCATGACTGACCTGGAGTTTATTGTTCTCTTCCTAAACTCTGGGTTCCCACCTATTTTAACACAGGCAGTCTAGAGTCAGGTTATCAGGTCATTTTGGAATTCAGTAGTTGCTGTAGAGATCTGGAGGCAGGCTGGATGGCTTGGCGTATCAACTAGTATATAATATTTCTTTTCCGCTGTTTGTTGTTGTAAACTCCGATAACGTAATGTGATGTAATGTAATAACTGATATAGTTCTTTGATTCAAAGATTATTCATTTATCTATTATATGTTGTTCCGCTGCGATTGTGAGATTCTGATGTTGTTCTGTTGTTTTTCTTTCTTTCTTCTTCTATTTTCTACCTCTTCTTTAACCTTAACGGTTCGGTTTTCCGGCATACGATTGCTCGGCGGTTGATACAGTGGACGTATTAATATCGACCTTCAAGATTCGAAAATCCCTTTCGTTACACCTTGTGTCATATAACCCATTCCGAATAATGATACGACGTTATGGATAGCAATTGAAGACGGTGGCGAAGACCGGGAGTCTTTGAAAATGATAGGATAACCCATCGAATGACTCTGCACTTAGTTGCTCCGGTATAGAGATCTTCAAATGTGATGGGGAGTCCGAATGGGATTGTGGATGCCCGGATTACAACGACTTCTTTGGAAGTGCCTTCGATTCTGTTTGAACCCGGAATAGACTTGTATGGATGCGTGTCTGACATTACACTTTGAGATGTAAAACTGGTTTCTATCAAATACATTTCTGTTTGGTGGCGTAGAATTTATTCTCTTATCTTAAAACCCTTCTTTGAGATATATGAGCTCAGAGGTTATGTAGTTGATATTTATTAGTGATACATTCCCAATTTAGTAATGTGGCATACGAAGTGCTGCAGATTCATTTGTTGATCAAAGCATGGCTTCGTGAAAAAGTGTAGCTTTGTGGACGAAACTGCATCAGGACCTCACACCCCGAAAATGGTCGAAATAGGAAAGATGCGGCATGGTTATGAGCGTCGTGCCGTTTAGGGTGTGTCATTTCCTTCTGGAAAAGGGTGGTATCATGGAATGGAGCCCAGATACTTAACTCATGTGGTCACTGAAAATCTATTACTTTGTGATTGCTTTGTGGTTGTTGGTGTAGAGGTACCTCGGATAAAGGTCGCAAACGACTGGGGGATGGCATGCTCGAGTACTAATTACCTAGTTACCGAGGTAACCTGGCCTTGTGTTGGCAGAGAGCCAGGTAGGTTCTCGGGACGTCCCTCTAGAGGCGTACCCATGTGGAAGTAGGAAGTTCCTTAGCCTGACCATTTATTGGAAATCCAATCATCCAATATGTGCCTTGTAAAGATTTAGTTGTATAACCTGCCATTTACTTATGGTGGCGCCCCACTGTTTAGATGGTAGCTATAGTAGGCATACAAAATGGTTGTATGCTGACTAAGATTAACATTGTACTTTCGGAAGGTTTTCTGCACTATGCACTAATAATAATATCAAATGGTTTTCGCGTATCAAGCATGTTTGACTATCATAAGAAGAAATATCCTCTAATTCTACTTTTGCATAGTGTGTGCGGTGGGAGGCCTTATGCTAGTTTCATTTTCCAAAAAGCATTGCGGATTTCATTATAAATTTCTTTTATTCAAACCAATTGTTTTTGTTTTCTCATACCAGTCCCATGACTGACCCGGAGTTTATTGTTCCCTTCCTAAACTCTGGGTGCCCACAATTTTCCACACGGGCAGTCTAGAGTTGGGATTTTCAAATAATAGATGTAGATTCGATAGTCTTCTTCAGTCTTTGGATAACTGACCTTGCTTAAGTCCTACTTGATGGGGGTTCGAGCTAGCTTTGGATTGGAGCATTTGATATGGAGATGCAAATTTTTGAGTTCTCTCTTGGAAGTTCAAGTTATAATATCATATACAGCTGTTGTTCCGCTATTGGTGTTTTGTATTCTGTTGTAGCATTGTATATTGTGCTATGATATAATTGGGTGATCAGTGTTGTATCATATTTGGATATTGTATTCATTGAAGATATACGATATTATCTTTTTTCTTCCGCTATGTTGTTATACTTAATGTGTTTTAAGCTCCAGCGAACCAGATCCGACGTTAGAATCTGCGGCATTCGAGTACAAGTGAAGTACGGGTGCCAATTTTCGAAGGTCGAGTCAGGGTCGTTATACTACTACACACAACAGGCCTGATACGTTCAAAGGAGATGGTGATGACTTTATAACATGGCAAAATCAAATGTTATTTTATCTCACCACACTCGGTCTACAATGGTGTCTCGAGGAGGAGGAACCGATTCCTGCACCAGGCAAGGAATCAGATGTTGATATGTGGAAGCATTCCGATTTCTTATATAGAAACTATATTCTGAATTGTCTCGACAAGGTGCTATACAAAGTATATCAGCCTCTAAAGACAGAAAAAGCACTCTGGAACGCACTTTCCACGAAGTTCATAATGCGGAATATCAGTCTTAAGAAATTCATTGTAGACAAATTCATGGACTACAAGATGGTTGATTCCAAACCGATGACTTCTCAACTGCATGAACTGCAAATCATTATTCATGAACTCGAAGCAGAAGGTCATAAGGTTGGAGAATCGTTTTTGGTTGAAACCATCACGAGAAAACTGCCGCCGTAATGGGGAGATTACCGCAACTATCTAAAGCATAAGAAGAAGGAAATCTCTTTACAGGATCTCATAGTCCGACTAAAAATTGAGGCAGATAACCATGGAATTACAAAACCAAGCGAGGAGGCATTTGTGGCTGAAGGTTCAAAGACCAAAAGAAAAAAGAAGAATTTCCAAAAGAAAAGGAAAGCTCCAGACAACAAACGAACCAAAAAGGCGAGTGTTGGGTTTGTGGAAAGGTTGGACACGCCGCTAGAGATTACAGATACAAGAAGGAACGCAACTCAGAGGCAAATATAGTAGACAACATGGAAGTAGACGAGTCCAACTTCTCGGTAGTTGTATCTGAATGCAATATGGTTTAGAATCCTAACCAATGTGGGTTGACATAGGCGCTACTCATCATGTCTGCTCTGACAAATCCATATTTTCTACATGCCAGAAATTCGATCACGAAGAAAAAATCTATATGAGTAATTCTGCAGTATCCGTGATCGAAGGCAGTGGCACAGTAATCCTCAAGTGTATTTCTGTAAAAACTATCAAGTTGAACGACATGCTCTACGTTCCAGATATACGTAAGAATCTCATCTCTGGTGCAGTACTATCAAAGAAAGGATTCAAAAAGGTGCTCGAGTCAGACAAAATGGTTCTGTCCAAAGCTGGAATATATATCGAAAGGGGATATTTATGTAATGGCCTATTCAAGGCAAATGTAGTCGTTATCGGCAACAAAACTATGTATTATGTTTGTGCTATTAATAAAATTGAAGTTTCATACTTGCTTGAGCATGAAATTTCACTATGGCATGTAGATTGGGACACATAAATTTCCGAAAAATGAAAATATAAACCAAATTGGCATTAATTTTGAAATTCCAAGTAGATAAGAACTACAAAGGTGAGACATGTGTAGAAGCAAAAATGGTTAAAAAACCATTTCAATCTGTTGATAGAAGTACCGAACCACTAGGTTTCGTTCATACAGATTTATGTGATTTTAATTCATTACCTACAAGAGGTGGAAAATAGTACTTTATCACTTTTATTGATGACTATACACGATACTGCTATGTATATCTTTTAAATAGTAAGGATAAAGCAATTACATAGTTTGAAGTACAAAGCTGAGGTAGAAAATCAGTTAAATAAAAAGATCAAGATATTGAGATCTGATCGAGGTGGAGAATATGAATCACCATTTGACCAGTTCTGTGCCGAAAATGGTATAATTCATTAAACAACAGCTCCATATTCACCACAACAAAATGGTGTAGCCAAGAGGAAGAACAGAACGTTAAAAGACATGATTAATACCATGCTTTTAACCTTTGGTCTACCAAAGAACTTATGGGGGGAAGCCTTAATTATGTCTAATCACATATTAAACAAAGTCCCTCACAATAAAATAGAAACAATTCCATATGAGTTATGGAAAGGACACAAACCAAGTTTTAAATACCTCAAAGTGTGGAGGTGCTTGGCAAAAGTTCCAGTTCCGCCTCCCAAGAAAGTCAAACTTGGACCAAAAACAGTAGATTGTTACTATTTAGGGCCAGCCTAAAATAGTATTGCTAAAGATTTTTGGTATTCAAGTCTGATATAGCTGATATTCATGTAAATACAATCATGGAATCTAGAGATGCCTCATTCTTTGAAGACGTGTTTCCGCACAAAAGGAATGAAGGGAATAGTGTCTCTAAAAGGACAAGAGAAGAATCAAGCAATTCACATGAAGATGAAACTCATCATGAAATTGAGGAAGTTGAACCAAGAAGAAGCGTAAGGGCTAGGACTTCCAAGACATTTGGATCGGATTTTTTCACATATGTGTTAGAACATGAACCTCAAACGTATAAGGAAGGAATGTCATCTTCTGAATCTTCTTGTTGGAAGAAAGCAATCCAAAGTGAAATTGATTCAATTCTAAGTAATAAAACTTGGGATATTATTGATATTCCACCTAAAATAAAACCTATTGGCTGTAAATGGATTTTCAAAAAGAAAATGAAAGCAGATGGCTCTATCGACAAGTATAAAGCCAGATTAGTAGCCAAAGGATATCGTCAAAAAGAAGGAGTAGACTTCTCTGATACATATTCGCCGGTAACATGAATAACCTCTATAAGAATGCTAATAGCAATTGCATCGATCTGTAATCTAGAAATTCATCAAATGGATGAAAAGAAAGCATTCTTAAATGGAGATCTCGATGAGGAGATCTACATGGAGCAACCTCAAGGTTTTGTTTCCAAAGGAAATGAAAACAAAGTCTGTAGATGAGTAAATTCATTATGCGGACTAAAACAAGCTCCAAAAAATGGCACGTAAAATTTGATAGTGTCATGATGAGAAATGGTTTCGTATAAATGAATGCGACAAGTGTGTTTATTATAAACAAATTGGACAATCATATGTGATGATTTGTTTATATGTAGACGATATGTTAACATATGGTACAAATGCTCAGGTAATAGAGACCATAAAGAAGATGTTAATTAGCAATTTCGATATGAAAGACTTAGGAGTTGCAGACGTTATTTTGGGAATTAAAATAATAAGAACACCTAATGGAATTGAATTATCTCAGTCACACTATGTAGATAAAGTGATTGAAAATTTTCAAAATTTTGGAATTAAAGGAGTAAGAACAACTTTTAATCCATCAGAAGTACTGCATAAAAACACTAATGAGAGTGTAATGCAACTGAAATTCTCTTGAGTAATAGGATGTCTCATGTATCTCATGAATTGCACAAGACCAGATATAGCTTATGCAGTAAGTCGATTGAGCAGGTATACAAGCAATCCAGGAAAGGAACACTGGAAAGCACTAATGAGAGTGCTTGGATATTTAAAAAATACCACAAATTATTCCTCACATTATGGAAAATATCTTGCTATCTTAGAAGGATATAATGATGCAAACTGGATTGCTGATTCAGAGGAATCAAAATCAACGAGTGATTATGTATTTGCCCTAGTAGGGGCAGCAATGTCATGGAAATCTACTAAACAAACATGCATAGCTCGATCCACTATGGAATCGGAGTTCATCCCTTTAGATAAAGCAGGCGAAGAAGCAGAATGACTTCATCATTTTTTAGAAGATATTCCATTTTGGTCTAAACCTGTACCGACCATATGCATATACTGTGATAACCAAGCTGCGCTAAGCAGAGCGCACAACTTTGTGTATAATGGAAAGTCATGACACATTCATCGATGTCATAACACATTTAGGCAGTTACTCTCAAATGGAACTATTTCCATAGATTATGTAAGAATAAATGATAACCTAGCGGATCCTTTTACTAAAGGTTAATCAAGAGAGAAAATTGACTCTGCATCGAGGGGAATGGGTTTAAAAGCCTAAATCACAAAGAGTTATCTTATACGGAAACCTATCCTAGCGACTGGAGATCCCATGGACTAGGATCAATAGGCAAACCAGTTTTGAGTAACTCAAGATGTAATGCATTTGCTTGGACATAGTCCAACTCCATTCCTATGGTGCACAATATAAATGCATGCCTATAGAAGTATTTAAAGATTAAAGCTATGTTTATTAATGATGACCATATCTTGGAAGCTATAAGTAGGGTATATGTAGGATACTCTTAATGGTTGCGATCACCAATGTTAATGTGAGCTGGGTCGGCTCTATAAGAATATTAAAGGCTTATATTTTCTATAAACACTCACAGAACCAAAATTGTTCAGGACCAAAATGAACACAACCAAGAGATTGGATGAGAAGGGAATCAATGCTTCGTAAAGCTTATTGTCTTGATATACAATAAAGACAGACGGTTCAAGATGAAATAATTCACCGATTAGCCAAGTAATCCGATAAGTTTTAACTAGGGAAAGTTCAAAGTGAAATATCTACTTATCCACGATAAAGAATTATTCCATATGTACTCAGTGATATTTTGCTTTGTGTGGGGGATATGTATATTATCGTTTATGTAGGCGATTGTTGGAATTCCGAAATGAATGAAAAACAACATAGTCCCATATCGCCAAAATTGCAAAGCTATTCTAGTATATTAATAGCTTTGCAATGAAGGGGTTGGGCCCTTGGGGCACCCAAATGTTTGCTTCGTTGTGAGGAGAGAGATCATGCATCACCACCACACACGTGCGTACGTCGCCGCCGGCGTCCGTCTGACCGAACCGGGCCGGGTTCGGGTTTGGGTCTAAATGATCCTATTTTTACTACAAAACAGGGTCGAGTTTTCTAACAGTTGCAGGCTATATGAACAGGTGTGAATCTGTTCAGAAGCGGATGCGGATTGACTGAGAATGTGCGAGTTCTGAAGCGGGCGTAGGTTTTTTGGCGAACAGACGCATCCATTAGCAGACGGATGCGGGTGCGACTCGTTAGACACGAACGGGTGCGACTTATGGCAGCAACGGTGGCAACTCAGAAGCAGTAGCGAACGGGTGCGGCCCGTTAACGAACAGCAGCAATGAAAGGCAACGGGTGCGACCCGTCAGGCGGATGCGACAGTTCGAAGGGGTGTGGACGAAATTATAAATAGAAGAGAATACTGATCACATTCTCATTCTATTCCAATTCTAATTTCTTCTACTTCTTCTTTTCTAATGCTCTATACAGTATATCATAGAGTTGACATACTCTTTACAATTTCGTGCGGATTACGTCTGTTGTATCTTGGGAGAATTTAAATAAAGTCTTAAGGAAATTATTACGATAAGCCTCAGACGGAATTTCCTTCTTCAACCGGTTAAGTTTAAAATTGATATATATATATATATATCATTTTCGTTTCTACATTGTACTATTTCTTTAAATAGTATAACGTTTGATCTATCGCTATAGTTATTATTACTATAGTTGTTAGTTTGTGGTTGTAATTTAATTACGACATACCTATTGCTTAAACTAGCTAATGCAGACTTTCAAAGTAGTTAAAATTTGATTGATAAACTTGTGAGACGAGTTTATAATTGGTTACTCTATGTTTTGGTATACTAGACATGCAACAGTTGCTTCAGTCCTCCTGTATTCACATGCACAATTTATTTTCAATTGCTTCATTCCCCTATATTGCCATCCCATGAATGCGTATGCTAGTATATATTTCTATATGTACGATTTATTCATATTTCAACACCTCTCTTTAGTTTTCTTTAGTTTTGTTTCTCTTATATTTCCATGCGTGTGCATTTTTCCCAGCTGTTCAGTTTGTTCGTTCAGTTAGGCACACTTCAGTTCAACTGTGCTTAAGCTAATCATCGTAGTGTGCCAGCGTGTCTTCGAGCCATTGTTTAGCAGCACCATTTATGGTTTTATCATCTTTTTTTGTTTATGTTGGAATTTGTTGGTTGTAATAATACCTATATAGTTTGCTAACTTCAATATATTTTTTTGGTTGATCATTGTTCTAATAGCCTATTGTATACTTCATTTTTGGGAACTTCTGATAACTAATATATGTTTGCATGTGTATCGCATATCGCTGCCAGACTTATTAGTCTGCCTAAAAAATATATAAAAATCTCTGTTAATCCTTACAAAAAAAATCACTACGCTTAGTTTTCATACATTTAAATAACAAATATGTGGATGTCCTAGTTAACTTATAACCCTTTAAACAATAGATTATTTCCAGTATATTGGCTTGAAAATGGATATTTTTCAATATTACCTTCCACAAATTTATATTTAATACAATGGTCATAAATGGAACACTTATCTATGTGAGCATTGATGTTAACGATGGGATGATTAATGCTTTTGATAATCATATGGATGCTAAGGCCGATTTAAGACAAACTGATATGATAGTAAGATGTTTGGGTCGTTTAAATAATTTTAGCAATAAGAATTTCATGCTAATTCTGTATTCCAACTAATTATAATTTCAATAGTAGATCTCATGCTGACATTCAATATGTGATGCTTAATGGACATGCTCATATTAGTTTTATTTGAATACGATCAAAGTTTGTAATTAAACGAATCTATATTAATATATTGCAACAAATAATCTTCATGCAACAGCTAAATTACATTAAAATAATATTCATGTCTAAGTATGAATAACAGTTTTATGTCTTAGAAACTAATAAGGAGATCGATGGAATTATTTTAACTCTTTTTGGATTGCTTGTTAAGTTATATTAATGAAGTAATTATTTGTTGAGACTTACGGTTCTCCTTGTGTGTTATAAATGGTCTGTACAAATTGTAATGGGCTGAAGTATAAAGCCCACATATATTTGCTATATATTACAATCAAATGTATCTGCACAGAACATACTTTTCATCAATACAATTACTTTACACTTTCTCCTTTAAACTGCTTCAATAATCTTACAACTCTTTCATGAAATCTTGCATGGTATCAGAGCATTCACGCCTCACAGCAAAAGATTTCTGAAAATAATTACACCCATCAGAGGAACTTCATCATTTGGGTTAAAATCCTTATCCAAGAACAAGCGTTCTTCTCATCTAAGGATAATACTGAATCAAATTGAGATTGCCTATCCAAGAACTTCAGTTCGATTGCAATTCTCAGATTCAT
The DNA here is from genome assembly GCA_030765085.1 of Allium cepa. Lineage (NCBI taxonomy): Eukaryota > Viridiplantae > Streptophyta > Magnoliopsida > Asparagales > Amaryllidaceae > Allium > Allium cepa. The sequence goes on along the minus strand of CM060930.1, from coordinate 50,277,868 downwards.
ATCCAAGCAGTGAAGAAAAGCAGCAAACCCATCAGAGAAATCTCATCACCTGGGTTGAAATCCTTATCCAAGAACAAGTGTTGTTCTCATCTAAGGATAACACTGAATCGAATTGAGATTGCCTATCCAAGAACTTCAGTTCGGTGCAATTCTCAGATTCATATCCAAGCAGTGAAGAAAAGCAGCAAACTCATCAGAGAAATCTCATCATCTGGGTTGCAACCTCTCAGATTTGCATTCACAGCAAAGAAAAGCATTAAATCATTGAAATCTTACCAAGGAATTTCAATTTCTTGATAAGATCTCTCATTTCTTGAATACTGTCTCGTGACTTTCTTTCTCTGTTTTCTCCATTCTTGAACCAATCTTGCAACTATGTCTGAAGGAGACACTTCAGCCACTGCCACAAGTGCCACCAACTCTCAGCAAGCCACTACAGCTGCTGAAAATCTCCTCAAATCTGGAATTAGCCCACAAAGTCAACTGTTCAACATTCATCTTGCTGAAGATAACTATCTACTATGGAAACTACAAGTTGAAACTGCATTAGAAGGATATGGCCTCGAAGGACATATTCTTGGCACCATTCAAATTCCCCCTATTTGCATCACAAATCAAGAAGGAAAAACCATAAGTAATGATGAATATACAAGATACCACAGACAAGATAGACTAATTTTCTCATGGCTAATATCCTCTATTACTGCCAAGTTACTATCTCATGTAACAGGGTGTAAAAGTGCCTTTGAAATTTGGTCTACTGTTGAAAGAGTTTTCAACTCTCAATCTGCTGCCAAGATTTTATCATATAAAAGGCAGTTGCATTCAATAAAAAAGGACAACATGAACATGAGAGAATATCTATTCAAGATCAAATCAATATGTGACTGCTTGGAAGCAGCTAACCACAAGGTATCTACCTCTGAGCATGTTATGACAATTCTTAATGGCTTAAATGAAGAATATGAAGCTGTGGTTGCTGTTCTCACATCACAAAAAGATTTTCCATCTATTGAAGACATTCATTCCATTCTATTATCTCATGAGACAAGATTAGATATAAGAAAACCACCATAATCAGACATCACTGCAAACTATGCTGCTAATTACAGAGGCAGAGGACAAAGCAGTAACAGAGGTGGACAAAACACACAAAGAGGAGGAACCTCTAACAGAGGAAGAGGCAGAGGAAAATTCAACAATAATTACAAACCGAAGTGTCAAATTTGTGAAAAAATTGGTCACACTGCTGCTAAATGTTACTTCAGGTTGAACTTAAACTATGTGCCAGGTCAAGGCCCTAGCAATCAGAGGAATTCAAACTCAAGTGCAAATATGGCTCAAGTTCAACAAGATTCAAACAATCAAACAACAAACAGAAATGGATCAGAAAACAATGAATCAGCAAATGAAGACTGTTGGTATCCAGACTCAGGAGCAACCAATCACATTACAAATAATCTGAATAATCTGAATCTTGGTGGACAGGAGTACAATGGTATGAACTCTATTTACATGGGTAATGGTAACACTATTGCTATTACACACACTGGTAGGTCTGCTATATCAGGTAAAAGAAAGTTATATCTGAATAACCTACTTAGAGCCCCCTTAATTAAAAGAAATTTGTTAAGTGTGTCACCATTTGCTAAAGACAATAAAGTGTACTTTGAATTTTATCTTGAACACTGTGTTGTCAAAGATATTCCAACCAAAGAAAATCTTCTGCAGGGTAAAAATCATAAAGGCCTATACAAATTCTATTTGGCTAAGTCAAGACACTGTGAAAATGAAAGAATGTGGTGTAATAGTGCTGAAAATAAAAAGATTGAAAACTGTAATACGTTTGACTTATGGCATAGCAAGCTTGGCCATCCCAATGTAAAAATTGTAAAACATGTGATGAATGACAATGCCATTTCCTCTGTCAACTGTACTTTACCATACATCTGTACATATTGTCAAATGGGTAAAAGTCACAAACTACCTTTTCCAGACTCCAAAACTATATATAATAAACCACTGGAAATGTTTGCCACTGACTTGTAGGGTCCAGCACCAATATGTACAGACTATGGTTACAAGTACTATATATCCTTTATTGATGCTTATTCTAAATATGTGTGGATATACTTTCTGAAAGCCAAGTCTGAAACCTATAATGCTGTTATACAATTTATCAATACTGCTGAAAAGCAAACAAACCACAATGTCAAAGTGTTTCAATCTGATGGTGGAACAGAATTTTTACCACTAAAAAATTATTTTAAAAACAAAGGGATAGTACACAGAATCACATGTCCACACACCTCTGAACAAAATGGGATAATTGAAAGAAGACACAGACAAATTGTAGAAACTGGCTTGACATTGCTAGCTCAATCATCAATGCCTCAAATTTTTTGGCCAGATTCCTTTTCAACTTCAGTATTTTTAATAAACAGACTACCTACTAAGGTACTGAAAATGAAAAGCCCCCGGGAAACACTGTTCAATGTCAAGCCAGACTATCTACATTTAAAGGTCTTTGGTTGTTTATGTTTTCCTTGTCTTAGACCTTACAATAAACACAAATTGAACTATAGATCATCCCCATGTACATTTGTGGGATACACTACAAATCAAAAGGGGTACAAGTGTTTAGACAAAAATGGAAGAATCTTCATATCAAGACATGTTGTTTTCAATGAAAGAGTGTTTCCATTCAAAGAAGCAGGAATCAAAACAACCAGAAAGATATACACACCAAAGGATTCTATACCTGCTGTGCCAATCATATCTGAACAACCTACCAAATCTGCCACTGATCAAGTCAACAATGACATCACTGGTCCTCAACTCACAATGTCTGGCACCAGTCAATGCAGCACCAGACAGGGTCAAGAACAAGATGACACAGTTTGTACACCTGATCCCTGTATACCTAATCATTCATCTCCACAAAGAGTTAGCACACAATCTGATGAATCATCCAAAAGATCAGAAAATCAAAGCAAACAACAACATGATAAAAATATGAACCAACAGCAGGACAATACTGCTATAAGACACCACATGGTGACAAGATCTAAAAGTGGAATTTTCAAGCCAAAGGTCTTCAGTGCTAACTTAAATACTGAAGAGCCATGCAACCATCTTCAGGCCTTAGAGAATGAAAATTGGAAATCTGCCATGGCAGAGGAATATGATGCTTTAATTAAGAATAATACATGGAAATTAGTCCCAGCACCCAAAGATAAAAATGTTGTTGGGTGCAAATGGACTTTTAGATTAAAAAAGAATGCAGATGGTACAATATCCAAGTATAAGGCAAGATTAGTTGCAAAAGGATATTCACAACGGGGAGGATTTGATTTTAAATAAACTTTTTCACCTGTTGTGAAACCTACAACTATTAGAGTATTTATTACTACTGCCTTATGCAAGAATTGGATCATCAAGCAACTTGATGTCACTAATGCTTTTCTAAATGGCATTTTACAGGAAGAAGTCTTCATGGAACAGCCACATGGCTTTGCTAAAGAAGAAAACAAAGGACTTGTGTGCAGACTAAATAAATCATTGTATGGCCTGAAACAAGCACCAAGAGTGTGGTTTGAAAAGCTAAAATCAACACTTGTCAAGCTGGGATACAACTCAACAAAATCTGACATATCACTATTTACTAAATTCAATATCAATATCACAATATATGTACTGATTTATGTTGATGATTTCATTGTTACAGGCAACAGTGAAACTAAAATTAACAAGTTAATCAAGCAATTAGGTCAGGAGTTCTCTATCAAGGATCTTGGCTATCTAAACTACTTTTTGGGCATAGAAGTTACAAAACTTCCAGATAACTCCATTCAACTAAGCCAAAAGAAATACATTACTGAAATCCTATGCAGAGCCAAAATGGATAAGGCAAACTCAATATCCACTCCCATGATCAGCAATGTTCAAATATCTAAACATCAAGGAGAAGCAATACTCAATGAACAACAATACAGAAGCATAGTTGGCCCACTGCAATATGCAACAATCACAAGGCCAGAAATAACATTCAGTGTTAACAAGGAAAGCCAATTCATGCAAAAACCTACTACTGATCATTGGAAACTTGTCAAGAGAATACTGAGATATCTAAAAGGTACAATAAACTTCGGATTAAACATGCAAAGAAGTAAAACACTGAACATAATTGGCTATGCTGACTCAGACTTGGCTAATGACCCAGACGACAGGAGATCTACAACTGGTTACTGTATTTTTCTTGGAAAAAACCCAGTTTCCTGGTGCTCAAAAAAACAAACTACTGTTGCTAGATCTAGTAGTGAAGCTGAATACAGAAGTGTTGCCAATGCTGTGTCAGAAATCATGTGGATTGAATCACTGTTATCTGAATTACAAATTAAACCAGAAAACAAACCAACAGTATGGTGTGACAACTTGAGTACAGTGCATCTATCTGCAAATCCTATCCTGCACTCACGCACCAAACACATGGAATTGGATTTATACTTCGTTCGTCATCAAGTCAATCATGGAAAACTGAATGTCAATCATCTACCATCTACACATCAGATAGCTGACATCCTTACTAAACCTCTCTCCAAATCAAACTTCATTCGATTCAGAGAGCAACTGAGAATAACTGAAAACAGCAGTAACAAAAGTCATACCTCAATACCTGACTTACCCACTACTGTGGTTGATCTGAGCCTGAAGAGGACAGATAAAGTCATCACATCGTGAAAGATTGAGCCTTTCCTGAAAAAATGCCATTTTGCCTTCAGATCTGTCAATCTCTCCTTCAGACTCAATTTTCGCTGCGTATACATGTTACCAGTGCTGCTCTTGTTATCTTCCCTCAAGTTCTGACCTTAATTTCTGGCGAAATTCTTCAGCTCGGCTGATTCTTCAGATCGGCTTCAAACCCTAAAGGGGCTAGGGTTTGCGGGGGAGTAATGAAGTAATTATTTGTTGAGACTTACGGTTCTCCTTGTGTGTTATAAATGGTCTGTACATATTGTAATGGGCTGAAGTATAAAGCCCACATATATTTGCTATATATTACAATCAAATGTATCTGCACAGAACATACTTTTCATCAATACAATTACTTTACACTTTCTTCTTTAAACTGCTTCAATAATCTTACAACTCTTTCATGAAATCTTGCATATATTAAAGTATTTTATACATTCCTCCTATAATTTGTAGAAAATTTACTTGGTCTGAATATCTATTACTACGAACAAAGGAGTGAAAGAAGTGAAAATGTTAGTGATATTTAAAAATACCTACATATATATAAGTTAAGAAAGCAATATATATATATATATATATATATATATATATATATATATATATATATATATTCAAGGGTGGAAAATAAATAGATAAGATAAAATAAAATGAAATTCAGCCTTTTACCTTTGACCTTATATTAGTAGTAATATTGGGTCTAGTAAAATATAACTCATTTATTAACTTTTTACCAATCTGATTGCACCTTGGACATTTGAAGTACAGATGATATTTTACTTTTATATACTCTCTACACTTGTACTTTTTTTATTGGAACTTTATTATTATAAATTATTGAACCTTTATCCTTGAATATAGATTAGGTCTGCTTATACAGGATTACAAATGTTTCTTTAAAGCATTTGGATCAACCAAATTAATAATTCTCCTATTATAGTTCTGTTCCAACTTATTTGTAGGTCGTTTCTTATTGGAACAGAATCGACTGGAAAATTAAAATTGAAACGGGTTGTTAGTATAAAACAATTTCCCATAAAGGGAAAATGATCAATTAAACTGTTATTTCTTAAAATGTTCGATTTTCTTATAATCTTCTTTTTTATCATCTTTCAGATTAGCTTTTAGCTATATTTTCTTTATTCATTTCCCTGATAAGATTTTTGGGATATAAGGTTTGTATAATAAACTAGTTACATTCTTATCTTTAATTTAGAGATAGAAAAAAATGTTGTGTATTAGTATAACTGCGGCGTGCTAACACTTGAGATTTATGTAATGAAAAGTGGGTTCACATACTAATAGTTGGTGTTATTTTTAGAAAAAGAACTATTGTATCGTAAAGTAGAATACCAGAAGACAAATTTTGAATATCTTTTAGTATGGCCTTAGTCCATTTTTTTCAGAAAGAAAATGGTTGCTCACTTTTATATATATTTTGCCCGTACGTGTTTTCACACTTCATTGGAATGAATACTCTAACAAATAACAGCATATCTTCATGTTTTAAGTCAGACTACAGCCTGTCTTCATTCTTTAAATCATACGGCAACATGTTTAATTTGTGATTAAGTGCCACGGCAGCTGATTCAAAAGAAACAAATTTATTAATTGAGTATACGGGTAATACTTCCATATAATCAAAGAACCGAGCTAAAATAATAATGATGATGGCTAAAAGATTTGGCTTTGGTGTGAGAGGTCATAAGTTCGAAACTTGAGTAGCGTGATTCGAACGTTTATTGACATGTGATATGTTATCCTAGTGACATGTTGTATATAAAAGTACCATTTAAAAAAAATTCATATAATGATGATGATTTCTAACTCTATAGATGCATAAGACAAATTCCTACTTTCTTTATGTTTAACTTGTTGGAAAGATGCTTATAGGTGTTGAAAAAGCTAAATGAGTATCATTTTGTTAAATGTTCACATATGAGACTTATATCTTTTGTATTAAGTTGAGACTGAGTACACGAATGCTGGTTGGATTATGTTTTGGTGCATATTTGCATATAAATTAAGTGAATTCGCTTAAAATGCTAAAATAAAGGTACGCTTTCGGATTAAATACAACAATAATAGAAATGTTGATATATATTGTGTTTTCGACCATATGGTCGATGTATATTGTTTATACTATATTTGTGAAATTGCAAATGACTTTCCGTACAAAGGAGACAGCCAAAAATTTATGAAATTTTTAACACTTAGAATATTTTTATTAAATTTTTCGCATACTAGAAATAGAAGTTAATGAGTGTATTTAAATGTATGACATACAATTTATGGATGTCAAATTCAATTAATAGTTGAGCGTGTGACATCTCTCTATAAGAAATTGCTAGGACGCAGTTTTCATTAGAAGGGAGGTCTGTAACAGCACTGTTTTGAAAGGTGTAATATTCTACAAATTTGGTTATATTAGTTCAATGGATCACTAATAAAAAAATAAGCATTGAAATATAATTTGCAGAATGAAGTGTAAATGGATTTAAATTAAATAAGAATTTATTTATAAATAAGTAATTATATAATTTAAGAGAAAAGAAAATTTTATTTAATTAAAACACATGGCCCAAAAGAAATTCAAGCCCAGAATGCTTATCCACTCCCATAACTAATAGTTAATAATAACATATTCAAGCAATTTTTCTAGTGCCATTTTTCATTTCCAAAACACGTAAGCATGTTTCCATTCTTTACCCAAGTTCCCAAGTTAACATCGCAAAAAAAAACGATTGCGCGCCTGAAGGGGCGACGACATCGTCGACGATCGCTAGCGTTAAGGAGGAAGGTGGGCTGGGTTTTGGAGGATGCGCGACCTAGGGCAATGCGATTTCGAGCAGGACGACATACTGATTAGGGTCGAGCAAGGGCATGTGATGCCTAGAATATGATGGTCGAGGCAAAAGAAAGAGCTCGGGTGGGAAGCGATGGTTTTGGGTAATAGATGTTTCATAATTTGATGTTGATTGAAGTTATACTACTGACACTGTAGACATGGGCAACGACTAGGGCTGTAGGAGCAATCAATTGAGGTGGGTTAATCTATTTAACTCACACAAATATCTCTATAATATAAATTATTTATCATATGCTCTTCGCTGATTGGATTTCGACGAATATTGATAGTAAATGGACGAATTGATTGAAATATGGTTGTATATTGTAATTTATCTAATTAGTCGAAGGATATAAATTATATTTGTTTGTTTGGTGTTTGATTTGATTGAACTATATGGTTGAAATATGGAATTGGAATAGGTAGTTGAAATCGAATCAAATGGTTAAAATAAGGTTATACGTAAAAATTTAAATTGTCGTTGTATGTTTGGACTAGTGGTTGATTATGAAATGACATGTATACTGGAAACCATCAAAATACATTTGATTTTGTAGTTAAATTATACGATGATCGTACAATTTTGAAGTGATCGGAGTTATCGAAAAGCAACTCGGATCATTAGATAATTCCGTATTATGGTTTTATTTTTTGGGCAATGTTGGCTTTAATAGTTACAATTTTGATGGATTACTAGTTTAAATTGTTTAAAACTTTTTCAAAGAATTTTAAAAGTAAGATTTAATTAATTTTGATCTTTATTGGAATTTGTACGATATAGTTAAATTAAACTATTTTTGATTTCTTATAGTAACTGACTATTTTGAGTTGAAGTCATTTTAAATGTTAATTTTCATGTTAATTTAAAGCAATATATCTCCTTAAGGATACAAAGCTCGTTTTAAAAATGGATTTAACTGAGATTTTTCAGTTTACAAATAGTTTAGGTTTTAAAGTGTTGTAGAGTAATATTATATATATATATATATATATATATATATAGATTTGAAATAAAGAGAACTGTTAATTATTTAAATATCATTTTGATTCAGAGACCTAGTATAGGAATATTTTTTAAGAGTTAAAACTTTGTAACTCTTTTCTTTTTATATGTAATTTGAAATCGCTTTGTAAAGTATATAAATTGTACTTATGATCATATTTCTAACCTTAAAGTAAGGAAATACGTTTAGAGATAGAAGTATTCAAAAAAGCAAAGATTTAATATACGTCGAGAATCTGTTAGAATAGAAATGATTTTCTTTATATTAGTAAATTATGAATTTTATCTATCTGTTATAAATAGTAAAAAAATAGATTTATGCTAAATTCAAAGTTTTGATAAAATTATTAATAATACATATATTTATATGGTCCGAAAGAGATTTTCTTATTAATTTGAAATTTTAGATCAAAGTAAATTGTGTAAAATCCTTATTTAAATTAAAATTGGATTAAAAATTTCAATTTGATATTAAATTGGAAAATTGAATGATTTCAATTTCCATTGAATTTCATATTTTTCTATTAAACAAAGAATTTACTAAACGATTGAATTGTCAGGTGGTATGGGACACTTTGTACAATTCTTTCAATTATTATTATTAGTTATTAAATAGAGTTTGAGTGGAAATTACTAGCTTTTAGTAAATTCTTGAATTTACTTTCTGATATGAGACAGTTAGTTAAATTCTTGTGATTACTAGAGTGATAGTAATTAACACTTAGAGTTGTATTATCTTAGGGTGTTCGGATTTCAAACCAATAGATCCTCGAGAAAAGATAACTCATTTTTCATTGATTTGAGAATCAATGCAATTTTAGATTTGGGTAGGCAGATCTCTTTCGGAAGATCTGTTATGGTGTAAATACGACTGTCTCTTTCAGAAGGCAGATTTTCACATGTATCGTAGTCTATAGATACTACAGCCTATTAGTTTATTTTTTATATCTTTCAACTATGTTTAGCTCTTTCGGAAGGTAAATTTGCATAGTACAGATTAGGTACATGACTGCTCTTTTCTTTGAGCGGTGTCCCTAATCTGGATTCTCTTTCTGAATGCTTCCTTTCTATATAGCGGGTCTCTTTCAGTAGACTTTGTGTCACTGTATTAAACTGATAGATGAATACCATTATTATTTCATTATTGATGATTATTTTTTAGATATTTTTAATATGGATATTCTATATTCTTTATGGCTCGGAGGAATTTTGAATTGGTTATCATCATATTTTGAGATGATAGTCTACTGAGACTTGATATGTATTTATGAAATGGTGATTTGTTAGATGTGCCTTATTTGAGTATTTGTTTTGGGCATATTTTATCTATTTATTTGATTATTCTTAATTTAAAATTATGATATTTGTAATTATTGGTTTGATATGCCTTTTTTAATTTTTGGGTTTTTGGCATATTTTGAGATGACCTATTTTGAATTAAGTCATTTATGGATTTTAAAGTTATGAATTTAATTAATATGCCTTATTATGATTGTTTGTTCAGCATGTTTTATATGGCTTATTATTTTAAGTCATAAAGTTATGATATTAGTATTTCACCTTTTATTTAGATATAGTCTGACCCGTTTATTATTTTAATACTTAGGTCAGGCCAAGAATTTACAGGTACATGGACCCATTGACCTTTGGATTTTTGGGCTAGCATTGAATGACTATTTTGAAAGTTTTAGTTCACTTCATACTTGTATATATCGACAGTTAGGAGTTTATGTCATCTGTAATTAATAGTATTGACTTTGTACCTGATACATGATTTTGGATACGATGTGTATATTTATGTGGGTCTGGTACTGAAATTTTGTAGACTCATATTCTATTATGTATATGATGATGTATATTCTTCCGCTGTGATTTGTGACTCTGATTTTGATTTATCTATATTATATATTGTTTTGAATATTTTAATCGGTGTGTTTGTTGCTTTATATTAATACTACTATACACGTCTAAATTTCAGTTCAGATCCTCAAAAAGGTAACTAAGACGTGTCAGTATTAGTATAAAGATATATTCACATTCGATTGCCCTTATCCAGTCGTATTCTCGACGTTACTTGTAATGTTCTTTGCTAAATTAGGCATAGCGGTGGGGTTGTCACAGTCCATACCGGTAGAATAAAGAAGGTCGGTGGGTTTTATATTCAATTAGGTTTATTTAAGCATAGTCGACAAAGAAATCCCTTGGATTTAAAATATTCTTTAAAAAGAAAGTTACTTTAAAATAAAACCGATCTTTATAAATAAAGTGGTTTAAAACTTTAAAACTTCTATTTTAAAATTAAATAACAATTAAACTCTTTAATAATGATTAAACCTTTAATTAATATTTAAATAATAATTAACTATTAAATAAATAATTAAACCCTAATAAAGCTTTGATTAATTATTAAATAATAATTTAAATTAATTAATCTCAATTAATTAATTAAATATTCCTCAATTAAAATTTAAATAATAAATCAAACCTTTATTTAAAATAATTAAATCATGATTAAGTTTTTATTAAATCTTAAACTTGATTAATGATAAATTAATAATTAAACCCTTTTAAATATATATTTTTAATTAATGTTAGTTAAATAATGATTAATCTTTAAGTATTTAATTAAATAATAATTAACGCATTATTAATAAACAAATTATAGTTAAATTATTTAAAAATAATTAAGTATTAATTACCCTAACTTAATTAATGATTAAGGACTAATTACCTTACCTAATTTATTAATTAAATAATCATTAAATAAATAAATAATTTCCTTAAAATATTTAAAATATGTTTAAAAACTATTTTCAAAAAACTAATTGAGTTAAACGTTTTAAATTCAGAAAGAGTTCGTTTTTCACGAACTGCATTTATAGCGACTATCATTATATGACCTGAACTTTCAAAAATTCATGTTATACTCTAAATCACTTTTCAAACTCTTTCTTTTATATTTAAACTACTTTATAAACTTTGAATAAATTTTTTAAAAAAAAAGATAAGGTTTTTAAAACTTCTATAAAATATTTCTAAAAGTAAAGTTAAAAAACAAGTTTGAACCAAAGGATCTCGATGTCATTTTAACAAGTCAAAATGCTAACTTTCCGAGCACATACATCATGTACATAAGCTCATACATCCAAACACATGCCATAATAACATACATAAGCATCAACTATAAACCAAAATCATAACTATCAAACTAACTTTAACATTAGATTTCATTTCAAGTCTAACTTCCAATCACATACAATAATATACAATATTGTCTAAACCAAACATCCAACATACTTAACAATCAAATAACAATATTTTTTTTATCAAAGTAAGCATCATATTTAAAGTTAGGACTTTTAAATAAATTCATGAATTGTACTCAACTAAAAGCAATCAAAATGACTCGAACTTCCCTAACTTTTGAATCGAGCCTAGGTCCATGCTTTGACTTTGGTAAGAACATGATTGGGTGTCCTTGTGGTGGCTTTATGGTTCGGCTAAAGTATGGTGCATACAGTCTAAAGGTGGTGGATCTCGGCCTGGACAGGTGGAGTGGGTTCGGATTATCATCGAATTCATAAAAAATCTAACCCAAAAATTGTTCTTCTTCTAACTGATTTATGGGTAAGTAAATCATGGAATTTATGAAAGCTGTCGAAGAAAAAGTTATTGGAAATTCTTTACTCTTTAGTTTTAACAAAAGAATCACTCAATTTGGATAATTTTTGAGGGAGATATGGTCAAAATAAAAAATAAAAATTCAGAATTGAAAATCTAGGTCCGAAAATGCTCTTTAGAGAAATGAGATTTGGACATAGTTAAGTTCAAAATTTGAATAATGATACGCATGAAAGTTGTAGCCACAAAAATTTTATACGATGTAAAAAAATAAATCTCCATTTGGTTTAGATACGAGAATGATATGGTAGAAGAAAGAGAATGCAAAATTGAAGAAATGAAAGGGGTGTTTATAAGCAAGAACAAAGTAAATTACCTAAGCACCCTAGGTTCTTTACCCTCTACCTCGTCTTACAACATTATCATGCCACCTCACCATCATGTACCACATCCCACCTTCATGTCCCCTCTCCTTTTCTAAGCTCCAACATGTTTTTAATGCATGGTGTACTTATGTTTCTTTAAGTATCTTTTCATATCAAACATTTATTTTAATTTTATTATACACAAATGCCTCATAATTATAAATATATATCTATGTATGTATATATATCATACATATCTTATTTTTATTTATAAACGTGTGTGTTTAGATTTGCACTCACGTATTCGACAACTTTTAGCCGATGAAAATTCGAAAATCGAATTTCGGTCACATTTTCGATTTTTCTTCGAAATAATTATTTCTAAAAACAAATTTGAAAATCTATTTCACTATCATTATTTATTATTTAAAAGTGATTTTATTTTCATTATAAAATCCATTATTTGAATATTGAAAATTAATTAAATATTCGCAAATCAAAGTGGCAAAATTCCAGGTTGTTACACTCTCCCTCTTTAAAAGAATTTCAACCCCGAAATTTTACAACAGCCTTAAACCCAAAACACAAAACAACCAGGAATATTATACATTAGTCCGTATGATGTACATAGATCATTCTTATACCGAAAATCTGATTTGATCACTCACTCAAATACATAGCTTTACTTCTGAACTAGTATAACTCAACCGACTTCCTAGTGCGGACTCCGATCAGGCTTATTAATTAGAAACCTCCGTTCTTCTTACAAAGCCACATACTATGATAGAATTTTTTTTATTCCATATTAAGAACCCTCACCAAGTGTTCACCATTAATAATCGAGTGATAAATCCTTCTTCAGAATGGCGTGAAACACCTTAATTCATGTACTCGAATTTTGGATCGAGAATTATGTGAAAAGGTGAAAATGATCCATGTATCGCTTATGCACTCATCTATAGGTTCTTACTATCCAACAACCTTCTATCCTCCCCAAAATATTTATGAAAACACTTCATAACATTTCCAATTTAGGTTCAAACATTTTTAAATGATACAACTTTATATATAAAATCTTTTTCATAAAATCATCTTAATTTATTACTTGCATAATACTGTCATACATCCTAAGAGTATATATACAAAACAGCGTATTTTAATTCTATTATTTTTTATATATTCAGATGTAGATCCAAAGTAATTTTGGTTCTTAAAACTATGTCGACCAATTCAACCTCTTTATCCAATCGTTGCAATAAGTAGCTACGAAGAGTAGGATGCTAGTATCCAAACTTTGTCCTAGAGTCTATTTTTTTAGACATCTCTAAGGTAAAGACGTTTATTAGCCAGCCTAATAATATCAAATAAATTTTCACGTTTAGATGTTAAAATCAAAAGACACAGTTTAATAATACATAGTTTATTAAATCTCCTTATTAAGTTAATTTAGTTATATAACTTTATTTATTTACTCATTCTTTAATCAAAATGCCTTATTATTTTGAAATTTAGGAGCCAAATACCCGGATATTATTTTAAATTTTTTTTTGAAATGATACTTTATTTTTAACCCTTAGAAGATATATATATATATATATATATATATATATAGTCTACCTCCAAAATGCAATCAAGGAACTAGATACTGCCGAACAGTATCATAAATCCTTTTAGAAGGTCAATACTCAAGAGACGTGTTTACCATCCGAACACATTTCCTGCCCATTTTTAATTATTTTCGAGTCACTCGTACTAGTTAATTATAAAAATACATCTTTTTTTCAAATCCTTTTTTCAAAACAATACTATGCACATATATATTTCTGCTAAATCATTTTAATAAAATATTTATCATCTACTTGCTTTGGATTCATTCGAATTTGAACTTGTTTCGATCGTACAATGAAAAAGAGAATAATTTACTAAGTGCACTATCACATCTCCCTAAGCAAACATTCGTTGTCACTTAGAAGATTATTCAGATCGTCATAAAACAGATCAAGACTCATTTCCCGAATTGTCCAAAGAAAAATGTTACTCTTAAATTCTTTTTCAAAATATTTATAGCTTAAAGTATTTTTATGTAAAGTTATTACTATTTTTTCCAAAAATCATTTGGAATCTTTATCAAAATCAATTTTAAAATTCTGATTTATAAATCATTGTATATAAAATCTTTCCTCAAATATTCGTTTTTAAAATATGTTTCGTTTATTTTTAATAAACACCCGGTTTTTAAAATTCAATTCTTTTAACCTAACATTATTATCGAATGCCTTAAAGTCAAACTGTGAAATTCAATTCACAAGGTGTTCATTTAAATATTCCCACAAATTCTATCTACCCAAATTATGATGGAAAAGGGAAAACTACCAATAAATCAGATAATAGTCAATGCTCAAAATTGGACCATCATGACTAACCAAACCCTATATGGTACTAATTAAATATTATCAACTTCTAACAACAATCACATTATATATAACTATATTTTATTTTTGAAAATTATCCATTTATATGTAAAATATAATTTAGTTAAATTATTTCATTTACTCATCTAAACGATACTATGTTGATTTGCCTAGTTTAAGTGTTTAGAAACCCTTATCGATTCAGTTGTTCCTTCTATATCAACCGGAATTCATAACCACTCAACCGATAAATCAATAAAATGTAAAACATTTTTATAGCACTAATAAATATGCGCTCATATATATACACTCAGACTCATCCTAAACTCGCTTACCCTATGAGTTTACCCCACCAATGTCTATGTATTCGCTCAACCTAAGCTTTAATACCACGTGTAATGATGTGCCTTTCTTGCACCTAAAAATGTTACTTAATACATCCTCGGTACTCGTGTGTGGATCATTTAAGTGTCCAAAAGATAGGTCATTAGGGGTGAAAGAACATAATCTCATAAACTATGACGAGTAATATATAATATGAACAAGTCTTTACAAAAAGAAATTATCTTTATTATACACATCATCAAAGTACATTAACCTATTATCAGCCTGGACAGTTACAATAGACCGTCCTTACAATAGATGATATATACAAACAAAAAAGAGTAAAACAATATAAGCTACGTGAATACGTCTTGGAGAATCCAGCTCGTCGCCTGAAAGCTCCAAACGATCCAGCTAAATCTAGAAAATATGCTCGGGCTGACCCGAGCATTATAAGAAAAATAACACCCAGATCAGTCTGGTAAAACCAGTTTGAGAAACTCAAATCACAAGGAATTAATTTATTATAACTTGTAAAATCTTTTAAAATCAAAGATATCGCGTAAGACCGCGTCGCACATAAACACATATAGGTTTTTACCTTATGATAACCAAAACATTTTTATTGAAAATCCAGTGGTATTATGATGATGTCTAGAATATGAATACATATCAATCATAGCCAAAAAAATTACATTATTAATTTCCAACATAATAGGTATACAATCAAGTTCAAAGGCACTTATTAGAGAATGGATTCCAACTATGAAAGGGAAAGGGTCTACCAACTGAATCTGTACATCTGCAGATAAAATGCATGGGAGGTCACAACACATTGTACCTCTGCTACTCAGGACATGCCCTACTCCTTACATGACAACACCGAATATGATCACCCACTTGGTTACGATAAAACAACTATAATGAGCCCCCAAGCATACGTAGAGATATCGACACTAGATCATGGGATGATCACATCCTAATGGAAGCGACCCACATAGCCTGGTGCATGTCCCTGCATTAGTCATTTTCTCGGTTTATGAGGCTTAAGGCTACCATTACCTCTTTATACAGCAGCCATCTTAGAATGCTAACACTGTCCTCCAGGCAGCAATGTAGAGCTAGCATTCATCCATACAAGTTCATTCTGGATCTAAACGAAACCAAAGGCACTACCTCTACTGCATCCATTTTGAAATCACCATCAGGACTAGTAGCAAGTAGCCCTTGCACTTCAAAAGTTTCATTTTTAATCATCTTCAAGATATCTTTAGTTCGAAATACTTGAGTTGGATCGAAGTGTCAGACAATTTATAGTTATCTGACCTCGATCGCTTCGAAACAACTTTTGATTGTTTTGATAAACTCAACCCTAGTTCTTTTAAAAATAATCAAATAATACATATGAGCATGGATCACCCCCTAAAATGGACCGATCTCCTTATCATTTGTATTAGGAGAACAAAATGAGATTTATACGCATAGTACAGCATCATCAAAGATGACTGTGTCATATAACTCATATGTTTCTCCTAGATATTTCTAAAGTTATATTTTTGTCCAAATTTAATAGTCAGTTATTTAACTACCAAATAAACAAACAAAAAAAATTCGAAGATTTAATTACCCATAGAAACCACTAAGCCTCAAACTAAATCTTTCAATTATTAAAACTCTTTTCAAATGTATTTATCAAAAAAATTCATATACTTATCTCACTGACATAAGTATGTTCACAAAACATTTATGAAATATTTCTCATTTCTAAATCATATCGAAGGATCAAAAAAATGTTATTTAAATTAGAGATAAAGATAACCTCAAACAATATTCCTTCAGTATTAAGTGTGGAACGAATGTTCATACCAGCAGAATTAAGAAGGTCTTCTAAAGGAAATCCAATCTCAAATCCTTTTATAAATTTCCATATATAAATCCTCTTAATAAATCTCTTTTATTTATGAAGCTTCTTTACTTAAATTCCAAACACATTTACAAAACTCTTTATAAATTACCAAGTTAAATTTACAAAACTCTTTTATAAATATCAAAACCGTTTATAAACTTCCTTTATAAATCTCCAAAATCATTTATAAATATTTCTTATAAATATTCTTTGTTTAAAACAAAACTCCTTTAATAAAATCATTTAATAAATTCCTTTTGATAAATAAAACGATTGTTTGAAACATTTTTACCAAAATCGTTACGTACTTGAAACCATTATTAAAAGTATGATTGACCTTAAAAATCTAAAAAAAGCTTAGTGACCGCAATGGTTCTCTTTTAATCTATTTTACTTTTCAATTTATAGCATGGGTATTTATATAACAAGCAGATATGTATAACGGAATTAGGCAACAACAAACAAATCAACATATAGGTGAGATGTCCATGTTACTATAATAGCAGATGGAGATTTGTTCTATTAAACACATGTCCAATATAATATAATAGTAGAATGAGTTTTTGTTCTGCTTAAACAGATGTCAACATAACCTAATTGCAAAATTATGGTAGAACAATGATTTATTCTACCAAACAGATGTTAAATACAACTTAATTAGCACAACGGTGGTTTATTCTACTTAATGGATGTGATTGAGTTTCATATTCAATTGGGTTTACTTAAAAGTAGTCAACAAAGAAATCCCTTAGATTTAAAATATTCTTTTAAAAGAAAGTTACTTTAAAACAAAATCGATCTTTAAAAATAAAGTGGTTTAAAACTTTAAAAATTCTATTTAAAAATTAAATAACACTTAAAATCTTTCATAATAATTAAACCTTTAATTAATATTTAAATAATAGTTAACTATTAAGTAAATAATTAAACCCTAATAAGTTTTTGACCCTAATAAATCTTTGATTAATTATTAAATAATAATTTAAATTAATTAACCTCAATTAATTATTCCTTAATTAAAACTTAATTAATACATTAAACCTTCATTTAAAATAATTAAATCATGAATAATTTTTAATTAAATCTTAACTCAAATTTAACTTGATTAATAGTAAGATAATTAGATTAAAAATGGCATTTTTTCTTGCCCCAGGCGATTAACGTTTTAACCCCCCTTCTTCCTTCCTTCCCGTCATCTTACCCTCGCCATCTATTCTCTCCTCCTCCTAGCCAGTAATCGTATGAGTCTTCATATCGCTATGGAACCGTGTCTTCCCACATCTAACACCAGATCTGGTCGTATTTATTTGACTCCCAAGGTATGGATTTTACCTATTCAAATGGATGATTTGCTGGTTTATGCCTTGGCTCAAACTGTTCACGACATTGATCTAGTGACAGCTACTCTTGTCAAGCCCCTGGATCCACTGCCGTTTGATTTAGATTTCCCTTATTTGAATTTCGAACGTAAGCGTCCTATGCTTGTAGCAGGAATTCACTATAAGTCACTTATCCTTGCCTCTGCTAATGGTTGTCGGTCTGATTAATTTATAGGGTTGTCGGAAAATGCATTGATTGATGAGAAAAGTGTAGCGTATGGTGGAAGTCCTTCAATCACTGATATTTCTCCTGATTTCTCTTGCCTACCACCTGTTTGTGATAATGCCTCAAAGCCTATTCCTGCTCCAGCTTCCATCAGAACCCTTGATCCTCCTTTACAAGGCCTGAAACTGATTTCTCCTTCTACTGTAAGCAAATGGTCCTCTTTGTTCTCCTCTTTGCCAAGAAATGCGGGCATTTACACTCCCTGAACTTTTGAAACAAAAGAATTAGACAGCGCAATGATTTCTCCATATGAAGTCATCCAGGCCGGTGCTACTTTTTGGAATGATCGTTTAGTAGGGTTCTTTCTTGACTCTTAATTTTCTTATGTAGTTGTTCTTAATCATTGTCGAAAAGTTTGGAAATTTAGAGGTGTTCTACGTGTTAACTATTTAGATGACATGTTAACTATTTAGATGACAAGTTCTACTTCAAATTCTCAGTTGCAGAAGAGCATCTTCGGGATCTTGAGGCGGAACCGCCCATAATTAATGGTAAACCTTTCATTATTACAGTGTGAAGTCCAATGGTTGAAAGGGCCAGGGAATAGGTTTTGTATATCCCTGTTTGGACTCATTTTACACATGTTCCTTCCGTTCTTCTGCCCTTGATTGGTATTGACTGGCTTGCTAGTCTCATTGGTAAACTCCATTGCTTTGATGCTAACACTGAGGCTAGAAAGAATTTAGTATCGCTAGGGCATTGACTGAGATTACTCCGGATAAGCTTCTCCCTTCTCAGCTTAAGGTTCGTTTGGCGGATGGCCATGATGCTCTTGTTTATGTTCATTATAGTTGGAAACTTGATATTTGTTCGGTCTGCTATTCTTTCGGCCACACTAATATCGACTGTAAGCTTCAGTCCGATGCTCCTATTCCTATTAAGATCCCGCTTTCGTGTCCTCCTGTTAGGAAATGGGTTCCCAAGCCTACGACAGTTCTTCCATCATCGGTTCCCATGTCTTCAACTACTATCTCTACTCCGTCAGATGATGCGACCGTTGTTTCCCCGCCCTCCATTTCTTCAAACAGCTCAAGGAAGACTGTTGTTCTGCAGGTTATTGTGTGGAACAGTGGGGAGTGGTCTTGGGTTCATGTGAAATCAGAAATGAGATATTTTCCGATGTCGGAGAGTTATTACATGTTTGTGGGAGAAGAGGGTGAGAGTCGGCGTTTATATTATCACGTGGTAGGGGATGGTCTTGTTCTCTCGACTGATGGTGAGGAAGGGGATATCAATCGTGCTGTTTTTGTGGATGATACTTGGGATCAGAAGTGTTTATATTCCTGGGATTTAGATGTTTTTGTTCCAGATATTATGGAACAGTTCTCTAGCTTTATTAATGTGCTAGGACCTATGTCAGCTAATGAAGACAGTGGTTCTTCTTCCGCGGAGGACGGATATGTTTTCTCATTTAGCTGCTGAGGCATAGTCTCTCTTCTGTTTTGTTTGTTTAGTGCTATGGACAATATAACCCAACTTTGTAGCGAATAGTCAATATGTTTATCTCTTGTACCTCATGTTTTTATTATTTGATATAATAAAAAAATGGTAGGGGACCATTCAATCCTGTCAGCCTTGCCAAAATAAAACTTGATTAATAAGTAAAACCTTCTCAGATATTTTTTTAAATTAATCTTAATTAAATATGATTAATCTCTAAATAATTAATTAAATAATAATTAACTCTTTATGAATTAACAAATTATAATTAACTTACTTAAAAAGAATTAATTATTAATTACCCTAACTTAACTAATGATTAAGTACTAATTGTCTTAGTTAATTTATTAATTAAATAAAAATTAAATAAATAATAGCTTTAAAATATGTTTGAAAAAAAATTCAAAAATAATAATTAAGTTTAACGTTTTAAATTCAAAAAGAGTTCCTTTTTCACGAACTGCATTTATAGCGACTATCGCTATACGACCTGAACTTTCAAATATTCATTTTGTACTTTAAATCACTTTTCACAAACTACTTTATAAACTTTGAATAAAGTTTTAGAAAACAAAGGTAATGTAATGACCTGTATTTTTGGGTCTTCGAATTGGAATATTAATTTATTTAAATATCGGATTTTAATTAAATTATAATAAAATCTATATTTCAAATTAAGACCTCATTTCAGTGACGTATTTTTAACTTAATTTTTAGAATTTTTCCATAACTTTTAATTTGAAAAATATGTAAATTTTCGTTTGACACTTTTTGCGGTAAACGTTGGTACTTTTGAAACTTCACAAAATAAGTTAACTTGTCTATTTTATTATTGTTTTATGATCGTCTTACGTTGCTGAGCATGATCGTATTTGTATTTCTATCGTTCACGACTCATATGCGAATGAGATATGGTATAGCGGGGTATTCCAAAACTAACTTTTCAAAACATATTAAATAACAGCATGCACATGTGCTTGTTTGTGTCCTTGCTCATTTATTTTCGTTTTTGGTGGGTATATTGTTGGGTAAAAACAATCTTTTTTTCCGATACTATTTGTTATATAAATGAACAAAACATGAGCAAGTTTGGACATTTACATATTTCACATTTTCTCTCTCTTTCCTGCAAACCATTTTACACAACATCATTTCTTTCACTACATTTCCCCTTTTTATTACCAATATTATTTTTGCGAAATGAGCACAACAAGATACAAATAGTATATATATGTATTGTGCGTGTTATATATATTATTGTGGGTGACTGCAAGTGTGTGATGTGGAGGGAGTGGGAGGCGTGCACGAGGCATTGAAGGAAGAAAATATGTTGGGTTTTACTTTTGTATGCTTGTGTGTGTATGTTGGACGTGTGTATGTGTGCACGGCGTACATAATTACATGGGAGGTAAGCGCACAGGCTGGAAAGCAAGAAGTTTGGCCGTGTGTCTTGGGTAGGTGCGGGTTTATGAAGGCATGGACGCATGTATGTAGGAGGATGTGCGCATGTGGAAAATGAGAAAGGGCAGTGGGTCTTGGAAGTGTGTTGTAGTTGAGGGGGTCGTGATTCGTGAAGTGTAGAACAAGAATGGGGATGAACGCAGGGTCGGCTCAGGGGGAAGGCCGAGCAGGCAGCCGTTTGGGGCAACCCCCCTCGACGGCGGAAACAATATGGATAGGGCCGGTCCTACGACATTTTTAGCCATGGACTAAACTTAAATGTGGGTCCTTTTCAAATGATAGTAATCATATAAATAATACCCAAAGTGATATATTTTTTCAAAAGCTAATTAATTTTTCATTACTTCCCAAAAAGTATCAAACTTACAACTTCTTAATCATTAGAAATACAAACGGTAAATCCAACAATAACATCATTTGAAAATTTCTGTTAATGCATTTTTTGAAGCAAAATCATTGATTATATCGTCTTCTTCAATATTTTCCAGCATATCTTTTTCGATGCATAGAATTGCTAGCCCATTCAACCTATCTTGAGACATAGAAGTTCGCAAACATGATTTTAATAATTTTAGTTTAAAAAAGCTTCTTTCAGCAGATGCCACGGTCACGGGGATAGTCAATAATATTCTATAAGAAATCATCACATTTGGAAACATGTCTATTTCTCTCACAAACTCAATCATTCTTGTCGAAGTCCATGACTTGTTCATTTCATATGATTCCTTTGGCAACATAACTTGTAATACCTGTAATTCAGAACATAAATTTTTTCCATTCACATCAGAAGTATCATCTTTTTTTAAAGCATTTTCTAGATTCACACAAGCAATTAGTAATTCTTGATCATCCAAATTAACTAATTTTTTAGCATCAAATAAGAATCCAAATATAGACTCAAAGAGTTTCATTTGTTCAAATCTGGTCCTTAATTGGGAGAGTGCAATATCAACTATGTGGATAAAATAGTCAATCCTAAATGATTCTTGTGCAGATAATTGTTCTCTATCATTATCAAATGATTCATCAAAATGTTTTTTTCTTTGAATTCGTCGTTTTGTATGAAACGTCGACTCAATCTCCATATCTATTGCTTTTTTTTTTTGCTTCTTCAATTGCTAGATTAAATCCATTTTCTCTATATTTTTCGAAAAAAGAAACAAGACCTTCCAATTATTTAACTGCAATCAAGACGCATATCGTTCGATTGTAACTTTTTACTTACTACATTTATTTTATTTAGAACATCATGCCAAATTACCAAAGATAATATGAATTCAAAACTTGAAAGCTCACATGTAGCTAAAGTTTCAGCATCTCTACTAAGCTTTGCATCTTGTGTAATTTCTGCTAATTTGAATAGAGCTTCTCTAATTTCAGAAAATTGCGATTTTATTGCTTTAATACTTTCAATATGACTCTCCCGTCGTGTGTTTGACAATGATTTTAAAGTTAAGCCCTTTATATGATCAAGTAAAACATGCCACCGTTTTGTTGAGTTAGAAAAAGCTAAATATATGCATTGACATGCTCCAAAAAATGATTTCGCTTTATGAGAACAATTTGCCATTTTGCATAATATTAAATTAAGAGAGTGAGAACCACTTGGCATGTAAAATGCTCTTGGATTTATCTCAAGCACTCTTGTTTGTACTCCTTGATGTCGTCCACTAATATTAGATCCATTATCGTATCCTTGCCCCCTCACATCATCAATGTTAAGTCCAAGATTTTTTAATGCAATTTGTAATTCATTGAAAAGAGCTAGTCCAGTAATACCCACAACATTTATAAACTCCAAAAAAAATTCTTCTATTTTTATTGGAGAACATGACACATCAACACATCCTATTAACAAAGTCATTTGTTCTTTGTGACTTGAATCAGGAGTATAATCAAGAATAACAGAAAAATATTTTTCCACCTTAGTTTTGTTAATTATAGCATTTCTAACTTTGGATGTTAGAATGGCAATCAACTCATTTTGGATTTTATGGCTAAGATAGTGATAATGGATTTCTTTATTTCTAATAAGTTGAAAATGATGTTGCATTACTGGATCAAATTCTGAAATCATTTGGATAAGACCCAAAAAATTACCTTTAGCATCGTCATCAATTGTTTCATTTGTTCCACGAAAAGAAAAATTATTTATTGCAAGACATTTTACAACAGCAATGATTCGAACCATTACATTTTTCCAATGTAGTATGTTGTTCCTAATTTGCATTTGCAATTCTTTGTCTATAGTTTGATTTTTCTTCAATCCAAGTCTTAGCATTTTCAATGATTTCAAGTTCTGAAGGTGCTCGATGCTATTTTCATGTTGTTCAAGTGTTTTGCTAAGATGTTTCCAATCTTTAATTCCTTCACTTGCTAATTGACTTTTTGATGGTTTTGTTCTGAATAATTTACAGCAAAAGCAAAAAACTTTATCTAAATCTTTTGAATACACCAACCATTCTCTATCACGGGTTTCTCCGTTTGGTAGATTTTGAATATAATAATTTGGAGAAAATCTTCGAGAGCATTCATCTTTTGGAAAATTAATATTAGTTTCCCGTTTAGGTCCATTTTCAATAAGTAAATTTCTAAGTTTTCCTTTAAGATTATCCCATATTCTAGGATCATAAATGTTTAAATCCAAATCATTTTTCAAATGCTTAGAATTATTGACGATATGCTCATTTGCTTGAAAATTGTTAATATCATTGTCATCTAATTTTTCAACATTTTTTTCATTTTTTTCATTTACTTCTTGATTTTCATTGCTCTCATCCTCTTTCAACTCTTCAATATGATTTTGCATCTCAAATGGATTTAATAATTCATCAACATTTTCATTTTCCACAATATCAATTTGTTGCTCGGATTCAACTGATGAATTAGGTTATTTGTTAAAATATTTATTTAACGAACCACGTAAACTTTGAGTCATAAGTTCTTGTCTTTGTCATTTTTTTCTTTTTTGAGATCCAGATAATTGTTTCATGATTGTTCTAAACCAAGCTTTAACAATAGTAAAAAATAATAATGAGAACAAAAATCAAAACAATACAACCTGATTCATGCGTTGTAGTCCATTCACCAAACAATCATATCTCGATTCTAATCTTTCTTCTATCCAAATTCCAGCTAACGGGTAACCTAAAAAACTGAAACACGAAAAAGTAACTAGTTTAATTCAATTTCCAGAATTGAATTCTGTACATATTTTTTTAATTCCAAAATTGAATTCTGCACAAAAAAGGTAACTAGTTTAATTCATCAAACAATCATATCTCGATTCTCATCTTTCTTCTATCCAAATTCCAGAATTGAATTCTGTACATATTTTTTAAATTAGTAAAACTGACTAAAAATATGTCATGTTAGTGCACTAGTTTAATTAAATTTTGAAAGCTCGCATGTATTTAGAAGTATTGAAAAAAATTGAATTCTTAAATTAGATTTAGAAGTATACCTTGCTGTTGAAATCTGAAATCCCAAAGCAAACGAAATTCGAATCGGATTTGAATCTAGAAGCAAACAAAAATTGGCAGATAAGCTTAGAGATAGAAATGGAAATAAAATCTAAATTAATAAGAGAAATTGAATTGGGGAAGAACGTTAGCTTCGTTAAAAATAAAAAAGACCGCTTCGGCTTCTGGTGTAAATGCGTTGGCTTCTGTTCTTCTGCTGGCTGCTGCCGTTCTGCGTGTGTTGAGATTTGAGAGGCTTAATTGGAGTTAGGGTTACTCAGCAGTTCTAAGTATATAAAAAATATACTGGGCTTAAAAAATAAACGTGCCCCTTGGAAATTAGGCCCTGGGCTATCGCCCAGGCTGCCCAGTCCAAGGGCCGGCACAGAATATGGATAAGTTTATGCTAATTATGAATAATAGATTTTAAACATCTGCTTATTGTGTATTTTATTTAACAAAGACTCATTGGCTCAAGTTGTTGTGCTTTCGCTTGGCTTTAGTGAGGTTGAGGCTTCAATTTCCATAGGCAAATAAATTTTTATTTTCCTATTTTCTGACGCTTATGCCTAGGGCAACTCAATTATCAGAGCCGGCACTGGATGCATGAGAGAGAAAGGAGGAGGTACATATGAAGGAGGCAAAGTTTGGATTTGGAAAAGTGGAGTTATTGTAGTTTTCAAAGGAGTTTGCAGACTAGTCCACCTAAATGTGTTCATTTGCATGCGGGGGTTGGGGGCTTTCAGGTTTGAGAAATGATAATCTGGGCCTCATGCTTTGAAAGTTGAGCTTGCAAGTGTTGGGTTGGGTGCGAAAATCTAATTATATTTGTTTATTTGTTTAAGTATTAATTAAATATGTTGATTTTGAAATAGAATATTACAATCGTTTAAAACTCGATCTAACCACGGATTTTTACGTTGTGTTCATATTGACACACAACTTTTGGGCATAAATAGTGGTTGGTTTTGGTGCAGTTTAATTTAATGACAAATGAATACTGACTAATTATAATTACGTCAAATTGAAAATCTACGTAGTTAAATTAATTTTACCTGATGGATATTATTTATTTGGACAAATAACCACCGTACTATTAAAGTAAATTGAATATGGTAATTTGAATACCTGTTAGCGGAAAAAATCACCGTTCCGTTAATTAAATTAATTTAGCACTTAATTAGCAGAATAAATCTCTGTTCTGCTATTCTATAGTATTGGACATTTGATTTTATATGTCATAAAATGATAAACCACTCTGGATAAGTGATATATTAACCAATGATGATTAAGTGTTGGATTTATTTATTATGTAAATATCTGTTATTAACTTGAAAAGTTAAATTGAATAATATGGTAGTTTGTTTAAGTACCATGATGATTGTTAAGCCTCCTTCAAATTTGAAAAGCTAATTACCAATTGGAATGTTATTTTAAGAATAATTATTTTTATTATAAGGTTTAAAGATAATAACTCTTTAGTAATAAGATTTAAAAAGATAATAACTAATTAGTAATAATATTTTAAGGATACTTAATAATTGTTTTAATAACGATTTAAAGTTAATTATTTTGTCAATATGATACTTAAAAATATATCTTAAAGTTATTTAATTTTTATTTAATGTTATTTAAATATTATTATTTTTAATATTTTAATTGAATTACTTGTTTGAAATGATTTAACAATTTTAACTTTTAATTATAGTTAATTAATTATAGTTATTAAAGTTATTTAATTATATAAAAAGGATAATTAATTTTTATATTAATATTAGTTTAAGGTTAGTTAATTACTATTTTAGTAATGTTTAAAGTTAATTAATTATTATATTAATATTGTTTTGAAGTTAACTTATTAATACAATAATAATGTTAAAAAATTAATTTCATATGTTTTAATGAATTTTATGTTATTATTTTATATAAGATTTAATTTAAATGAATGAAGGATGTTTATATAATAACTTATTATTTTAAGTTATTTAAAGTTATTTTAAATAATGTATGGTTTATCAAGGGAACCTTATTGACTTAAAGAGTTTATAAATGGTTTGTTAAAATATAGGAAGAGTTTTATAAATGGTTTTGGATATTTATAAAAAAAATATAAATGAGTTTTAAAGATTTGAAAAGGAGAAGTTTAATAAATGAAGTTTTGATAGATATATATAAAGAATGTTTTAGAAATAAATTGGAGGTTTATAAAGAAGCTTCCAAATAGATTTGGAAATATTTATAAGATAAAGGAATTTGGAAAGAGATTGTTGATATTCGTAGTGTAATTCGAGGGGCGGGGATTGCCTATAGTTTACTATAAATTTGTTGGGATAGCGACGTAACCATTTTGTGAGCTGTGATCCATAGTCGAAATTGAACGGTACTTTCCATATCTATTTTAAAGAGTTTTCAAGTTCTAAATTTTGAAATTGAAATTGTTTATGTATATACTTATGCCATTGCGATAAGTATATGGTTATATTTTCTAAGTATCGAAAATATAATGGTTTGTGAATGTACTTATCTTATTGAGATAAATATATGGAAGTGATTTTCAAGTATGTGAAATGTGAATCAAAATTATTAAAATTGTTATTTAAAGAAGCTTGGTGATTTTCATGGGAAGGGTAATCTTTTTTGAAAGCTTGTTTATTTGATAGTTACATAACCAACCATCAAATATTGACCAAAATATGTAATCCTTTTTAATTTTGATGGTGCAGAAATATTCTCTACTTAACACCGACGGATTTTGACTCTGGAAATATCTAGGGAAACACGAGGATTATATGGTACAGTTACCATCGGCAGTGCTATAATGTACGTATAAACTCATTTTGTTCTTCTAAGACAAATGATAAGGATATCCGTATTTTTGGGTCTTCGAATTAGAATATTTAATTTGTTTAAATATTCGAATTTGAATTAAATTATAGTAAAATCTATATTTCAAATTAAGACCTGATTTTCCGTGAGGTATTTATAAATTAATTTTTATAATTTTTCCTTAAGTTTTAATTTAGAAAATAAGTAAAATTTCGTTTGACGTTTTTTACGGCAAACGTCGGTACTTTTGAAACTTCAAAAAATAAGTCAACTTATCTATTTTATTGTTGTTATGATCGACTCACATTACTGAGTGCGATCGAATTTTTATCTTTGTCGTTCATGGCTCGTACGCGAATGGGATATGGTGTAGCGGGTATCCCAAAACTAACTTTTCAATAAATAACAGCACACATACGTACTTGTTTGTGTCCTTGCTCATTTATTGTCGTGTTTGATGGGTACATTGTTCGGTAAACACAATTGTTTTGTTTTTTGGTACTATTGGTTATATAAATGAACTAAACGTGAGCAAGTTCGGACATTTACATATTTCACATTTCCTCTCTCTTCTCTGCAAAACCATTTTACATAGCATCATTTCTTTCACTACTTTTCCCTTTTTTATTACCAATATTTTCTTTGCGGAATGAACACAAAAAGATACAAATAATATATACATATATATACACTACTACTAATAATGTAAATTCAACGAACTAACTTCAACGGTGTCTTTTTGAAGTTCGAAAAGTACCCCTAGCATTTGTTTTGTGTTCCTAGACTAATTTTACAATATCTTCAAAGACAATGAAATATAATTTGGTATGTCCACCATCCCTCTTTCAAATTGCGTAGCAAGCTGAAACATTTCCTCTTCCTCTACGCTAAACACATTTCTTTTATGATTCAATTCCCTTCCTTCTCAAATAAAATGCAAAACCCGAACAAAAAAGACGATGGTTCTTCTTTTAAATCATTCTCCATCCAAATATTCCAACCATACTAAGTGGATCAACTCTACCATCCCTTACTTCATCGACATCTATTAACCCTAATTCCATTAATGCCTCTTAACCCAAATTCACCAACGTCGTTATCTCTAAAATGAACAATATTGCTCTGTCACCAAACTGAATGTCGCTTTTGTCAGTAATCGACTAATGTTACTGCCATGATGTCCTTTAGGAAATGATCTAACCTTATGCTCAGGGTTGACGTTTACTACTCAATTTCAAAATAAATTTCTACCTATTCAGTATAATGTTCGAGGTTGATGTTTACTACTTAGTTGTAAAACAAATTTCTTACTATTAGTATTTGATAAGGGATAAACTTATGTCCTTTGGTTTTAAAAATGGTTTCTTACTATTCAGCATTTATAATGTTATATTATTTAATCTTAAAGCAACTTTCGAAGTCTAGCAAGGGGTTGGTGTGTGTTATTTTGGTGGAAAGCAACAAAGTTCATTGTAGATGGTCAAGTTGGGTAGGTTTTGTAAAAGATGTAACAAGAGAATTGTACATATGCCGATGGTACTATATTGGTTTAACTGTGAGAACCACTCATACATCTGTTTCATGTGCTTTCTACTATTATCAACCTATTAAATATTAAATGATAAAGGCACGCATTAAACCATCCTCCCAAGATGGAATTGGTTGTATTATAAATGGGTTTCTTTTGAATAATTCCAAGATTAATTGCTCATATTAGCTATTTTATTCACTCTTCGTAAGAACTCTCGTTGCACCTGCATATATATTGGGTGTGATCATTCAATGTATACCCGCGAAAGTTCTTAAATACACTTGCTCTGAA
Organism: Allium cepa; assembly: GCA_030765085.1. Lineage (NCBI taxonomy): Eukaryota > Viridiplantae > Streptophyta > Magnoliopsida > Asparagales > Amaryllidaceae > Allium > Allium cepa. The sequence goes on along the minus strand of CM060930.1, from coordinate 50,248,023 downwards.
TGGTTTGCCACCATATATACTATAATACTAATATCAAAGTAAGATGTCAACTATTCTCACATAATCTCTCTAATGAACAATGATTGTGTTTTAAATTACGTAGGATACTTAAAATTACCTAAATCAATATATTTTTTAAAACGTGTATTCACATTGAAAAGCATAATCAAATAATTAGCGATGGCTTCACAAAAAGTCCATATATACCCCCAACCTTGTTTACAAATTCCATAGTCCCATTTCTCGTTTATAATGGTTTCACAATACTTAATCGATTATAAATCGATTTCCAAATTGAATCCCATTTTTAAATCAATTTTTATAAACCCCAACTATATTCAAAAACCAACTAAATTCTGATTCCACTTCCATTTCATAATATAAAATCTTATTTAAGGTATAGTATAATAATTTTATATTTTATTTTTAAATTTCCTTTTTATAATTTTTTAAAACTTTTTAAATCTCGATTTTAAAATCTTTTTACATTTAAACAAATATCGCTTAAGTTTTATTATTTAAAATCCTTTTATTTACATTATTCCAAAATCTCTATTTTCCATATTCCAAAATTATTAGGTATAATTTTAAAAATAAAACTATTTATTTTATCCAAATTCATTTCTTTTAATTAATCCAAATTTCACTATAAATATCTTTACTTCCAAAATCCCTTTTAAATTTCTTTTCAAACTCAATATATATATGTATGATATTTTAAAATATCAAAATCTAGGCCAATAATACCATAGCATCCAACAACTTCAAATTACACTATAATCTACCACAGATTTTTCAACATATCATATATCACTGAATATGAAAATAAATTCAACATTTTTGAGGAATCTAGTTGGATCCTTCCAACTTGTTTCCCTGCATCCACAGATGTTAACACAATATAAAAATATCAATCCTACTTCGAGGGGAATATCGCGGTATATAGGGTCATCCGCTATTATGCGGGGGGCATATGGTCTCATCCACTATATATATATATATATATATATATATATATATATATATATATATATGCGAGATTATCAATCACTCTATGTAACAACCCGGTATTTTCAGCCATTCGCATCCACACATGCAGGACTTGAATTGCTCAAAATACCGCATTGTAAATAAATTTGGAGCAAATGAAATACAAATCACAGAATCATAGACACAGAAATATCAGAATAGCTTGCAGCGGAAATTTAAAATACCATAGTAGTTCATGAAGCTACTATAACAGAGTCTCAAACCAAATACATAAATATAGTCTGAAAACAACATAATAGAAATCTCAAATACATAGAAGTTCACTAATACATGAGATAAACTAGGACAACTGAAAAAGAAATAGATATAAATGTAGATAAGCAGAAACTCCAATAAAGACCAGCTCTAAAAAGAGAATCCAAAGCTGTGAATACTCATGCTGACCCGAGCGTAAAGTAAAAAAACAAAACACTCGAGTCAGGACATATATACTTATATAATGTAAACCAACTCAAGTGAACTGTAGTACAAATGCACAATAACTTAAAGGATGCTTGGCATCGTCCATCCTTTAAGAATCAGTTAAACTATAAATTATATACATCTCATGGTTAAAATTACAAAATGGTATTTTATACTTTGAAATCAAATATCATTTTAAAAATTCAATATCATTCAAAACTTCATTTCAAAATATCAAATATCGTATCTTCCAAACCACATCATTTATTTAAATACCATTTCAACAAACATTTCAAAATAGTTTATATTTCAAAATAAATTACTTCATTCTAAATCATAAAATGAAGTTATTATATTTAATAACTAAATTTCCAAAATTTTAATCTTTTCAAAATTCATTTATTCACTTAAGTTTGTCAAAACCGTGAAAATTCACCTTTCGCAGTATTTAGAAAATGTACAGAAAGTTACATTCAAAATAGTTAAATTAACAAAAGACGGTAATTAAAATGCTGTAATATGGTTACATTAGTTTCAAATAAACTTAGTTAAATTCAACAATTATAGCACTTACAAAGTGCTATAATATCTTTTAATTAAATCTAGCCATTTGGTTCATTATTATCAACTATAGCATTTATAAATACTGTAGTATCATTTACATTAGGAATAATAGCATATCAAAAAAAATTAGTTAATTAACTTCAAATATTCAATATAATTCCACAAATAATTATATTTTTATTTAAATCATTTTTAACTTACAAAAATCACATATTTTCACATTTATAACCATCATTTAATTTTCCTTAAATTCATGATATTATAAAGTTAAATTTCCATTCAAAAAAATCAATACTTAATAATAATTCACTTATTAAATTCCAACATTCAACTTTAAATTCATTAAATTAAATTTTAACTTAACACTTAAGTTTAAATTTCCAAATATAACTTAATTTCATTTTATTTACTTAACTTAAAATTCACTTTTAAGCCAAATTTACAAATTTCCAATTTTAGTTATATTTCAAAATTCCAACTTAAATATTCATTCATTTAACATTTTAACTTTATTCAAAATTCATTAATATATTATAAATTCATTTTTAAATTAATTTTAATCCAAATTATCATAAATTTATCATAATTTCATATTTAATTTAAATTCCAATTATCACCAAATTAAAATTTTCAAAATAACTTACATTCAGATTTTCTAGCCTTTTCATTTATTTATCTCACTTATAAATTTTCAAAAAATCATTAATACTTTACAAAATTCATTTTTAATTAAGTTTAAATCAAAATATTATAATATTTACATTTCTAAAATATTTTTAAAATTTTAGAAAAACATATTTTAACTACGGGTCTGTATATAATTTTCTACGCTAGGTAAAGTGATACGGGTAATATATCATTTCAACCCGTAATTTACCAAGAAAACCCGGGTTTTATCATTTCAAACCCGTAGTCCCAAGTAAATGAAATAATTTGAAAAAATTTCAGGCCTATCATTTCAGTCCATAACGATTTCCCCCATTCTAAAGTCCGTTTGGGTATGTATCATTTCAACCTATAGTTATTCTAATCTAAAGTGAACTTGCAGTGTGATAAACTGATATAAATAATAGAACAGCATAATATAACAGTAACATATGATATAACAGGTGTTTAAGCATGGGTGAACATTATATAATCATAACATAACAGACGTAATATGGTGATGCATTTTACAGCTTCAAAAGTGGTCAATTTACTAGTTATATAGGTATACAATGTCTGGTGAGAATAACTCACCGGTTTGAGCTGAAGACACAACAACGAATGCAAAAAAGAGATCCACACAAGCATGATAGCACGACAAGATTACGAGTGGGAGAGCCAAAGGATCAATTCCCTTGAAACAAAACAAACCAAACAATATAATAACTATAAGCTTTCAGTTCAAAATGATTAAATTATGCTAGAATTTACTGCATAAATTAAAGCAGAAATGTTTTGAACTTGTTTCCAGCATACCCTAGGTTCGGCCGTAGTTGAAATACAAGGCTAAAGTAGGGGTTTGGATCAGATTATGAGTGGATAGGGTCGGCCTACCTAGGTTCGAAGATGGTGCAAAGGTGGTGGTGATGTTAAACAACGACAAGACAAAGCATCACGTGGTTTCATGCCAAAGCTGGGCTCGACCAAGGCCATATGGGCACGACCATCACTGGAGTGGTCATGGGGATGACGTAGAAGAGGGTTTAGGTGGAGCTGGAGGTGATGGAGGTGGAGATGGTGGCGGCTAAGAGGTGATGAAGTTGGTGGAATCATGGTAGTGCTAGGCTATGACAAGTGGATGGAGTTTTTGGTGAATTTTGGTGAAGAATCAACCACCTTGGTGGCTCGGCTTGGGGTTGGCCAGAGAGGAGGAGGTGATGGTGATGTGCTTAGGTGGTGGTGGAGGCGGAAAGGCTGGTGGTGGAGGTAGGCCGAACCTAAAAGAAAGAAGATCAAGTGCAAAAATCAAATCAAAGAACAAGAAAAGTGAAAGAAAAAGAAAAGGAGTTTACCAATTTTTTTTCTCAAGCAAGGGTCGACTTTTGTTTTTCTGAAATGAGATGAGTAAAGATTTACATGAATGTGGAATGATAGTGGTCGGCTGAAGATAGGGGGAGTTATGGCCAATTGATGAAAAGAAATGTTGAAATGTGAAAAGGTGTGAATATAAAAAGCCTTAGGAAATCAAAAGTCACACAACCTTTTCAAATTTCTTAATTTCTTTTTATAAATTAAATAACTAAAATATATATAATTATTCAGTTAAAATTAGAAAATATAACAAAATAAACAAAATATAAATAAATAAATATTAATTATATATGATTAAAATAAGAAAATAGCACAAAAATGAAAACTAGTTTAGAAAATTTGAAAATAAACAGAATAAACTTTGAGAAAATTTTATGGACTTGGAAAATATTTATAAATAAAGATAAGAACATAAAATAAAAATGAATTCACAAAATAAATAAATAAATTTTAATTAAGTATAATTTAAATGAAGAAAATAGCAGAAAAATTGAACCAGCCTTTAAAAATAGGAAATAAATGCAATAAATTTTGGAAAATTCTAACATCACTTTAAAATGTTTTAAAATAAAATATATACCTAACATGTCATATAACACATATTAGAACATGATTTGAAAAATATAAATATTATTTATATAAGTTAAAATAGATAATTTTATTAAATAAATCAATATACACCCAATATTGTAAAAAGCATAACTTTCACAATATAAATCGGATTTCAACGAAACGAAAAGTAGTATTCTTAAAATTTAATCTATTTTCATACTAGAAGATAAAATTCAAAAATTCAAATATTTAAATTTTAAATTTAAAAGTCAAAGTTTGACCAGATTGACCAAAAATCCATTTTTTTTTCGAAATATCCTATTTATTCAGGTTTGAAATTATAATTCACACAAAAATAAAAATATACTCCTAAAGTAACAAAATTTATTCATTTTAATAAATATAATAAAGTCTTCAAATTAGGAGTTTTAATTTACAGGAAAATAGGCAGAAGGAAAAGGTTACAAAAAAAATTAGTCTCGGGAACGATAAGTTTGTTTTTTAGTCTGAAGGACACTTTATAGTGTAAACAGAAAATAATAGCTATATCTATCATTCTGTGATTTACACTATAAAGCGTCCTTCAGACTAAAAAACAAACTTGCTGTCCCTGAGATTAAATTTTTTTGCAACTTCTTCCCTGTGCCTAAAAACCCCTTTAATTTAAATAATTAAAATAAACAATTAAAATAGTTACAAAATACTGGGTTGTTACACCCTCCCCCACTTAAATCTTCTCGTCCTCGAAAAGAACGATCAAGGAAAATAGAGAGAAACAAGATAGAAAACAAAATATTACCTGAAACAAACAATTCCGGATTCGAAGCACGAATGCTCTCCTTCGTTTCCCAGGTACGATCTCGATCATCAGTATTCCACAGTACTTTGACCAGATTAACATATTTCCTTCTTAGCTGCTTCGTACCCCGATCGACAATACGAAGTGGCTTCCTCTCAATAGTCAAATTAGGCTCAATATCCCAACCATCAAGAGTAGAAGGCTGAACAAAAGAGATAGGCCAAGAAGATACCGGAGAAGATGTGAGACGTGGAATACATCATGCACTCCAGAATGCTTCTTGGGCAAATCCAAATGATAAGCCAAAGAACCAATTCTTTCCCCAATGCAAAAAGGACCCTCGAAAAGTAAGAAGAAGGTAGGAATAGCTAGAAGGGGAAATAAATTGAAAGACAAGGATGAACTATTATATTAAAACCATCTAAATTTCAATTTAAAATTTTATATTTAACATTTTAAACATTTTATAATATGATGAATTGTCATTTGATTTAATTTTAATAGTTTGAAGTAAACAATATTTTAAAGCATTTTAAATTATTTAGAAAAGTAAAATAAATGATCAAAATATCCTTAATATAATACTTTACCAAAATACTTTTATAACTCGATGTCTTAACAAGTTTATTTCCGTTCTTGCAGACTCTGGCCATGCGTTGATCAGGCGCAAAGCTAGAATTCTCCAGGTACTTCGTAGACTTATTTCAACACCCAGTGAAAATACTGGAAAAACTTTTAAAATAGATATGGAAAGTACTATCCAAACAAAACAACCAAACCGAAACATGTCGATCATGGATCGCGGATACACAATGGTTACGCCTGGATCCCCAGGAAACATCCGTACCCGTAGGCCGACTACCGTAGCCCCGCGATTATGCCTTGAAGACTGGTAGTACCGTAGATACACAATGGTTATGCTTGGATCCCCCAGGAAACATCCATACCCTTAGGCTCTCGCAGCCCCTGCAGATTACACTACCAAGCGACCCAATAGATCACAGATACACAATTGTTACGCCTAGATCCCCCAGGAAACATCCAAACCAGTAGGCTCTCGCAGCCCCTGTGAATTACACTATGCAGTCACGCTCGTAAGACCACGGAGATCGCTGTGGAATTCGATGGACACTCGAGCATCATATCCGAAAAACCCAAATCAGAGAGAGAGAGAAAAATATCGATAGAATGAATCCACAGTGTGGCCACAAAGCGGATATCAAGCAGAAGGCACTTTCCATATCTTTACTTCAGAAATATATATCATATAGTACCTTTCAAAATCACTTCCAAATATCATACTTATATAAAGTCCATTATATATAAGATTTCATTTTCAAATCAAATACTTTCCAAAACCAGTAGTATATCAAATCACACTTATATAGACTTCGATTATATAAGATTTCTCTTTACAAATTGAGTACCCTTTCAAATCAACAGTTTCAAATCATTTTATACTTGCACAAATCAATTTTATATAAGTTCGATAACTCCCAAATCAAGTATTTAGTAAATCAAGGTTCTCAATTTCAATTCCTTTCAATAACGTTTCAGTTACACAATCATAAATGGTTTTGCCAAATCATTTCTTCCAAATTACATATATTCAGTTTCAACGTTTCTTAAAACAATAGATTTAGAAACTAATCCAAATTTCCAAATCAGCAAAATTTATGTCAAACAAATTTATTTCCATTTCAGGCATATATTCACTTTCAAAAATCATAATACTTTAAAAGTTATAATTCTTTCGAAACCAAAATACCTGAAATCATTACACTTTGAAAATCATAACCTTTCTATATCATACATTTGAAATCATAAAACATTCCATTAATTCTTTACATTTCATAAATTTATTCAATTTAAACCCAAATCTAAAATTTCCAACTTTAATTCAATTCAAGCCAAAACTGAACTTATATTCTTTATCAAATACCCTAAACCTTTCAAAGTTTCTTAGTTCTGAAAAGTTAACCAAGATTTGGAAGTGCTCGAACCTTCAAAATAGTCGAAGAAATCATATTTTCAAATCCAAGAGTTGGAAATCATCAACAAATCAGTAAACCATTTCCAAAAGATAGGGTTATACCGAAACAAATCTGAATCTCGAGTACTGAACACCGGCTTACTTTTAAATCATTTCAAATATATAAATACACACACACACACACACATATCTTTCGAACATCAAACCATACTTCAAAATCTGAAATCAAAAATTTGGTTTCACAAAATCACTCGCATAGCAAAGGTACTAGAGTGGCCTCTCCCCCACTCAGAAAATCAAAAATCAATGTCGATGATGCATGCATTCATCACCGAATTTTATTTTCCAGCGACATAAGTGGGTTTTGGCCTTTTATTTTCTTGAAACTTCTTTGAAATCTCTTCGAAATCATTGGAATTCATTTGAATATATTTAAAATATTTCTTACTCAGAAAACATCTTTAAATCATATTATTATTATTATTATTATATTTTCCAAAATCTTAAAAACCGATTTCAAAACACCAGAGTTTGCTTCCTCGAAATTCAAATTCGAAAACCTTTCAGTTATAAATATTTTTATATAAGTCAAATTCTTCTAAAATTTTCCAAATTTCAAATCCTTTCGAAAATTCAATTTTTCACTTTTTAAAAGGTATATAATCCTTTCAAAGTTTAAAGTTTCCATTTTCAAAAGATATAAAAATCCCTATTGAAAACATTTCACTTTTATATGTAATATGGTCATCCTTATCAAAATAATAATGTAAAGACCTGTTTTCCCGTACCCTTTGAATCGACCATAAACCACACATGTCCAACTCAAATTGCACGAAAAGACAGATCATTAAGGGTGATAAAGAAAAGTAGACAAAACAGAATCTCACTCCAATGGAATAACATATATTATTTCAATAATAATCATTACAGCGGATTTTTTTTATAATACAATATCAGAGTCTAACATAAATTCAGCTTGGACAGTTATAAAACCTGCCCTTACAAATGCTGACAAACATCAAACAAAATACACTAAGCAAAGCGGATAGTAGAATATGTCCATACGTCGATGAATATCTCCAACTCTCCTCTGGAAACTCCAACCGTCTTCGACTATCCTGAAACTACTCGGATCTGACCCGAGTATTGAAAATACCTGGATCAAGCTTGATAAACCAGCGTGAGAAAAACTCAACAATAAATGATAGTGTCACATATCAGCCTTTGCTATAAATCCTTTGGAAATAAAATGTATCTCATAAGACCATGCCCACACATAAACACGGACGGGTTTTTACCTTATGATAACTAAAACACTTTTATATCAAAATGTTTGATATTATTTCTAATGACATTATTTAAAATTTTTTGCAAATAAACTTATTAATCTTAGCCGAAATTGTTACATTGATTAAATTCCAGCATAATAGGTTTACAATCAAGTCCTTAGGTTCTTATTGGAGAATGGATTTTCCATACAAATGACCAGGCGCAGGATCTACCTTCCGAAATGGGTACACCTCTAGATGGATGTCCCGAGGCTAAGAACATCTGCCCTCTACTAACACAAACCAGCCTACCTCTTTAACTAGATAGTACCGAATATGTCATCCCCCGGTCGTTATCTACCTTTAACCGAGCGCTCGTTTTCCTTACACCATATTAATATACATCCTGGTCGTCATAGCGGGAAGAAATATATCTAGAAGGGGATGATCATACCCTACTTGGGAATGACCCACTTAGCCCTGCTGCATCTAATCCTGTTTCGGTCATTTCCGGTTTGATGAGGCTTGAGGTCACGATTACCTTTTCACATTGCACATATCACATCTTTGAATGCCACATTGCCATTTCCGTTTAACTGCTAATTGCCTTTCATAAAAATACAACCCTTGAGCTCGTAAGTCTCAAGGAGGGTGTTAAGCTAAGAGAAGTTTCCTTCTCCGCCACCACTGATGTACGTTTGTAAAAACCAATGTACGTAATCGTTAGAAATGCGATGTCAGACAAACGTCCATACGAGTTGTCCAGGAACAGGACAAACCAAAGGCGCTTTCCTCGGCCATTATTAGGCGAGAAGCCCTTGCAATCCGCAAAAACTCCATTACGAGGACACCACTACAATATATAACTCTATAATGGGGGCCAACCAGAGTATGTTCAACAAGCAGTCTTCACGCTAGGAAGATCCACGGTCTTCAATCACCATCTTTAATATGTCTTCACGTTCGAATGTGTACATTGGTTCGAAGTGGTTTTCGGATAGGAATTAACCAAATCCGACTCCAGTTCCTTCGAAATCCAATCATCGATAAAAGCACATACGAGTATATAGGATTTATTAAGTCTCTTTTCACTTTAATTCTTTTCGGATGATTTCAAAATCTCTTTCTTTTGACTTAGAGTAATTCTAAATAATTCATTCTTTTGCTTTTGGAAAATATCTCAAATTTCCTTACTTAATTCTTGATCCAAATTCCTTAACTTTTAAGCGGGTCAAAAACAATGTTATTAAAGACATCATTTATGATAAACCCTAAATCAATCTTAACAAAAAATTTGAAGTAAATAGGATCGCAGAAATCATTCATTTTGGAGATTACTTAACTTTTGGATAATACCAATCTTCTTTTAATTCAAAAACTTAATACAAAATCTTTTTATTTAAGAGTATCCGAGCTTCCCTTTCGATCTGTTCCACCCCTCGCCTAAGAAAAGAAAATATAGGTCAGGTAAGTTCAGGGCACTGGTTGCTCCATCCCTAACCTTATTTAAACACCTTGTTTTATCTTCCCAGATCTCACAGGCGGGACAAATGTACTAGTCGTTTCCGCATACTCAGATTTTTCAACTTATTTTGGAATTGCTTATAAATATCCCAAATTATCTTTCAAAACGCTTAATTATCCTTTTTAAATCATTCACATTTTATTCTGGGAAACATCGTTACATTTAAACTCATATTCCAAAAGTTGTAGAATTCGCAACAATAAGTGCTACGGAAAGTGCTAAATCAGCTTATTTTGAATTAAACAACTTTTAAACATTCGATAATTCATATTTTCCAATCCCAATCTCTTTTAAATCATTTAAATAGATCTATCAAATTTATTCCATATTTTTTCCATAATTAAAAACATTCATTTAAACATATTTCCTGTTATAGTTACTAAACTGCACTAGCGCGATTTTTCTAGAAAATTGATTTGGACTTAATTCAAAATCTACTTATCGAAACTTTGATTTTCTTTCTTCGTTTAGAAGATATGGATATAATAGTCCAGAATTTTCTTATCTCGAAGAATTCCAAGCCATATTCCACTCTATACACTCATTTGAACTTTTCGGCGCGAAATCGCGAACTACCGTTGCGCGACGCGTCTAGTTTTAACTTATTTTTCAATATTTGAAATAATCTATTCAAATTGGATTTCAACACTTATGAAATCATTAGAAACCATTTTAAATCAATATTTTCACTTTTTAAGGTACTTAAAATATATTTTCACTATTACCATATTATAATATTATTATATTCACATTATTTTAATATTAAATTTTGAATTCCAATTTCAATTCAATTTCAATTCTAATCTCAAATTAAACACATTTAAAACTTAGATTTCAAATCTAATTTCAATTTAAACTTCAATTCAATCTCAAACTAAACTTCACTCTTTCAAAATCGATTTCAATTTCAATTTCACTATTCATCTTAATTTCAATTTCAAATTAACTATTCTTTTCAAATCCGATTCACTCAAATTTCAAATACTCTTTCATTTTAACTTTAATTTCACTTTTAAATGAAAAGAGACTTTTTTTCCACAATTTCTCATATTACTAAAATATGGTCTTACTAAACAAAGTGATTACTTAACTAATAGGAATTTGATATCCAAATTATCATAACAACCATACAACATCCATATAACATCAATATTTTCCATACGGTAAATGTCATAACATTACTACGTATTATCCAACATATTCAAACATTCAATCAAACATCCATATCATCAAATGGTGATTATTTAACATAACAATTTAGCATGAAAATCGATATTATTTAAAAAGCGGTGAGAATTTCTCACCTTCATATCCACTCCGTCAATCTTTAATGTGAGATACGTGTTTCTCGCTAACGTGTTATTTCCAACGTCTCGCCTTTTGCCGTTTCCTTTGCGAACGTTTTTGTTTTCCTTTTTTTTCTTTCTCTTTTCTTTTTTCTTTTCTTCTCTATCTTTTTTTTTTCTTTTATATAGAGGACGTGAGTTCTTTGGGAGGAGGAGAGGGTGTGGCCTTGGGCTTTAGGCATGTAGGAGGGGGGCATAGGAGGGTATGGGCTCGGCTTGGCTTGTAGGGCTCGGCCTTGGGCTTTGGAGCTTGGGCTTAGGGTTTGGAGCTCGGCCTTGGAGTTTGGAGGTAGGCCGTGGGGTGTAGGGGTGAGGAGGAGGTGGGTAGGTAATTGTGGAGAGCGATAAGGTGGTTTAGGTGATGGTTTAGAGGTAGAAGGAAGAATGGAGGTGGAAGAGAGGATAGATGCCATGGAAATGAAGGTGAAGAAGAAGGAGAAAGTGGAGAAGAAGGTAGAGAATGAAGTGTGAAAAATGAAAGATATGGATGCATATTTATATTTGAGCTTTGGATGGCAAATGACTAAAATACCCTTCTCTACTTTTTGACTTTTTTATTTACTTTTCTACCCTTGATTTGACCTTTGCTTAATGGAGAAGTAATGGTTTGATTTAAATTTGTACTTAAGAAATGAGGTTTGGATTTTATTTATGTACTTATGAAATGATTTTGCCTCTTTTTCTTACAATTTTAAAATGTTAAAATAACATTTGCTCCTTTTCCATGCATACACATCACAACTCATTAATGTGATTTGAATTTGTGAAATGATTACTTTCTTTTCTTTCTTAAAGTTTGTGTTTTAAATGGAAGACTTTTGCATGATTTGACTTGCATTAAATGGATTTGTAAGTATGCATTAATGGTGAGCATATGTGTCATTACTTCCTTAAGTTAGCTTTCTTTTCACTTTTCCATTTGTTTGAATTTTAGGTGTATGTGTTACATCATGTGTAAGAGAAGAGATGGTTATGTAATGATGTTGTTTAAATTGTTTATTTTTGCTTATTTTCCATGTAGATTAGTAACATCTCATTAATGATGATGGAAAGTACGTGTAAGGAGATGAAAGGCGATGGTAAGTTTGTTTTTTAATTACTTAACTTTTAAGTATGCTTATTATATTATGAAAATATCTTAAACATTTTCTTATCTTTTGATGTGACTAATTGTAAAGTGTTTTAAAAGTTTGTATTTATGCATTTGTATATGTTAGAAAAAGTAACAAGTTGCAACAACTTGTCGATAACTTGTTTTGGTTAAAACAGCGTTTTTGACGACAAATTATACAGTCAAAATTTGACGTTTTTATTAAGCTATATATTGAAGTAAACCAAACTTTAAAATGAACTTTTTACTTCTTTAAATAAAATAAAAAAAGTGTCTTTATATTTTAAAATCATATTTAAATAATATCAAAATCTCAAATTTTAAAATGTATGTAAAACTGACAAAATGCGATAAATTTTTGGTTATTTTTGTAAAACGATTATTAACAAACATTTAAATCTTTTAACATACTTTTATTATCTTCGTTAGATGTTTTAAATAAGATTTATCTTTTTAAATAAATATTTAAATTCATGTATTTAAGCCTTTATTTATTTTTAACAAAACTTAACTTTTGTCGATTTGTTCCAAAATCCAAATTTATACTTTTTAATACATTAACTATAAGAATAGATAATTATTTATATATATATAACATATTTATTTAAGATTTAAACTCCTTTTAAATTTAAATCGAACGAAATCTCTCATTTTCGAAGGAGGAAATTACGGGTCGTTACATTCTCCCCTACTTAAAAGTATTTCGTCCTTGAAATGAAATCAAAGATAAAGGAATCTATCCATACTCATCTCCTCAAATAATTTGGCTTATTTCTATTGATGATAGAAAAGAAGAAGGTCGATATCATAACAACACTAAAAAAGATGATGCCAAACATACATACCAAGATTTTCCACACTAACCTGAGTACTTATCACGTACTTACGATTATATACATATACATCAAGTCAAACTTCTATTGTACTCATTCTAGTGCATATTGCACACTTAAGATAATATATACAACAACCAAACAAGACTATACATCCAAAAACAACCATACTAATACTAATGCATACATCCACATAACTCATCCTCTGTCCCGAGCATGTATGATACCCGAGGTCTATATATATACATACCAAAACATCAGTCTAACCACTATATCTTAGTGTCTATTATTTAAGATAACTATCCAACTACTATGTTGACAGACCCAACACATCAGACTATATGTGATATTTGATTCGATCTATTATTCAAATCCACAACTTTACCTCCGAACTAGTATCGATCCTCTGATTTTCTAGTGCGGACTATGATCAGACTTCTTAATCAGAAACCCTTGCGTTCCTTGCATAGCTCTCAACTATGATAGAAAACTTGTGTACATAATCATAAACTCTCATTAATGTTCACCATAAAAAATCGAGTGATAAATCCTTTTTCGGATTGGTGTAAACACCTTAAAGTTCTGTACTCAAATCTTGGATCAAAATTTATGTGCCAAAATAATCTACGTTTTAACTTATGTACTTATCCACATTCATCTTTACCTAACACATTTCTTTAAAATTTCTATTAATCCAAGTTTATTTCACAACCATTGCTTCCTTCTAAGTGTATTATTACTTAAGCATGCAAATATGACTTAAACTTGTATAATATACTTTTACTTCCTAAGAGTATATATACATATCCCTAATCTTCAAACCATCATCACTTCAATTAGGGTCTTCAACAAATGTGGAATTCTATTATTATCTCAAACTAATAAGTTATAAAACTCAATCATTAGTTTTCTTTACCTAAGGTTTCCATTCAACTATTATTATTTATCCAATCCATATATTAATAAGACAACTTTACTAAGTGTACACTTTTTTTCTTACTGATTCTATGATTAACTTACTTAACTTATTTACCTATCCATTTTCTAAATCAAAATTCATAAATCCATCAAATACCTTATAGTCAAATTGTGAAACTTAATTCACATGGTATTTGTTACTTAAACATTTTTATCCAACAATCAAACTACTAACCATATTTTTCAAAAATATCCACTTCTATTCTTACTTCATTTTGAATTACAAATGCTACCCTAAATGTATCACTAATTCAAAGTTTTATATTAGGATGATATTTCTTATCTCTCGTATTCTAAAATTTTAGTTTGACTTTTAACCTAATCAAAATGTCTAAAGTTCAAATTATCTTTTCTCCTTTATAAGTTATAGAACTTATCATTTTATATCATATTTATAAAAAGTGTCAAATTAGGTTTATCTTTTCCTATCTTATTGATAAGAATTTTTTCTAAGTATACATTTTCTCTTCACTTTCTCTAATTACACTTCTAGCTTCGGTATTATCATCAAATATCTTATAATCAAATTGTGAATTTTACTTCATAAGATATTTGTACTTAGCTTTTAAATTCATCCATTATGATAATCACTTAATCATTATTATTTCTTAATACTAAGTATCTAAGGGTATATGATTAAAGTTTTATATTCTAGCTTTCACCTAATTTATTCTATATGGAATATCTTATAGTAAAATTGTGCAATTCTAATCACAAGGTATTCATATTTTAGTTTTACTAAGCAAAGTCACAATCAATCCTTAACTTCTAACCCAAAAGGTAATAGTATTCCCTTTAATATTTATAATATAAACCAAAGGTAAAATTATTTCATTTATCAATTCCTTTAAAACAAAATCACTTTTATAAAATTAACAAATACGCGCTCATATAATAATACTCTCATAACTCATTCTAGGGCGTTGTTAACCCTATCTCTAATGAGATACTCATCCTAGGATATTACTAATCCTATCTCTGATGAGACTTTACCCATAACAGAGCCAAGGTTCCCGCTTAACCTTCAGCTCTGATACCAAATGTAACGAACGGGCAACTCCTGCACCCGCCTCGGTAGGCTTTTCAACTATCCCGCTACCCTTCTGCTTTTCAACATGGGGGTACTCCTGCTTTTCAACATGGAGGTGACCACAAGTGATACCTCGGATCTGCTTTTACGGCAAGCCTTTCGACTATAAACCAACCCTTTCACACTAGGGACGTGTAGGGGTAAGAGTCTAAGCTTCGTCACTGTTCACAAAGCGAGAACCCCTTATCATGCTGAACGTAATCACACAAATCCGATACCCGGTTCCTTCGAAATCCAATCATCGATAAAAGTGAATATGAGTATATATGATTTATTAAGTCTCTTTTCACTTTATTTCTTTTCGAATGATTTCAAAATCTCTTTCTTTTGACTTAGAGTAATTATAAGTAACTCATTCTTTTGCTTTTGGAAAATATCTTAAATTTCCTTACGTAATTCTTGATCCAAATTCCTTAACTTTTAAGCGGGTCAAAAACAATGTTATTAAAGACATCGTTTATGATAAACCCTAAATCAATCTTAACAAACATTTTGAAGTAAAAAGGATCGCAGAAATAATTCATTTTGGAGATTACTTAACTTTTAGATAATACCAATCTTCTTTTAATTCAAAAACTTAATACAGAATCTTTTTATTTAAGAGCATTCGGGCATTCCTTTCGATCTGTTCCACCCCTCGCCTAAGAAAAGAAAACATAGGCCAGGTAAGTTCAGAGCACTGGTTGCTCTATCCCTAAACTTAGTTAAACCACTTGTTTTATCTTCCCAGATCTCACAGGCGGGACAAATGTACTAGTCGTTTCCGCATACTCAGATTTTTCAACTTATTTTGGAATTGCTTATAAATATCCCAAATTATCTTTCAAAACGCTTAATTATCCTTTTTAAATGATTCACATTTTATTCTGGGAAACGTCGTTACATTTAAACTCATATTCCAAAAGTTATAGAATTCGCAACATTAAGCGCTACGGAAAGTGCTAAATAAGCTTATTTTGAATTAAACAACTTTTAAACATTCGATAATTCATATTTTCCAATCCCAATCTATTTTAAATCATTTAAATAGATTTATCAAATTTATTCCATATTTTTTCCATAATTAAAAACATTCATTTAAATAGATTTCCTGTTATGGTCACTAAACTGCACTAGCGCGATTTTTCTAGAAAATTGATTTGGACTTAATTCAAAATCTACTCATCGATACTTTTATTTTCTTTCTTCGTTTAGAAGATATGGATATAATAGTCCGGAATTTTCTTATCTCGAAGAATTCTGAGCCATATTCCACTCTATACACTCATTTGTACTTTTCGGCGCCAAATCACGAACTACCGTTGCGCAACGCGTCTAGTTTTAACTTATTTTTCAATATTTGAAGTAATCTATTCAAATTGGATTTCAATACTTATGAAATCATTAGAAACCATTTTAAATCGATATTTTCACTTTTTAAAGTATTTAAAATATATTTTCACTATTACCATATTATAATATTATTATATTCACATTATTTTAATATTAAATTTTGAATTCCAATTTCAATTCAATTTCAATTCTAATCTCAAATTAAACACATTTAAAAATTATATTTCAAATCTAATTTCAATTTAAACTTCAATTCAATCTCAAACTAAACTTCACTCTTTCAAAATCGATTTCAATTTCAATTTCACTATTCATCTTAATTTCAATTTCAAATTAACTATTCTTTTCAAATCCGATTCACTCAAATTTCAAATACTCTTTCATTCTAACTTTAATTTCACTTTTAAATGAAAAGAGACTTTTTTCCACAATTTCTCATATTACTAAAATATGGTCTTACTAAACAAAGTGATTACTTAACTAATAGGAATTTGATATCCAAATTATCATAACAACCATACAACATCCATATAACATCAATATTTTCCATACGGTAAATGTCATAACATTACTACGTATTATCCAACATATTCAAACATTCAATCAAACATCCATATCATCAAATGGTGATTATTTAACATAACAATTTAGCATGAAAATCGATATCATTTAAAAAGCGGTGAGAATTTCTCACCTTCATATCCACTCCGTCAATCTTTAATGTGAGATACGTGTTTCTCGCTAACGTGTTATTTCCAACGTCTCGCCTTTTGCCGTTTCCTTTGCGAACGTTTTTGTTTTCCTTTTTTTTCTTTCTCTTTTCTTTTTTCTTTTCTTCTCTATCTTTTTTTTTTCTTTTATATAGAGGACGTGAGTTCTTTGGGAGGAGGAGAGGGTGTGGCCTTGGGCTTTAGGCATGTAGGAGGGGGGCATAGGAGGGTATGGGCTCGGCTTGGCTTGTAGGGCTCGGCCTTAGGGTTTGGAGGTAGGTCGTGGGGTGTAGGGGTGAGGAGGAGGTGGGCAGGTGATTTTGGAGAGGGGTAAGGTGGTTTAGGTGATGGTTTAGAGGTAGAAGGAAGAATAGAGGTGGAAGAGAGGTTAGATGCCATGGAAATGAAGGTGAAGAAGAAGGAGTAAGTGGAGAAGAAGGTAGAGAATGAAGCGTGAAAAATGAAAGGTATGGATGCATATTTATATTTGAGCTTTGGATGGCAAATGACTAAAGTACCCTTCTCTACTTTTTGATTTTTTTATTTACTTTTCTACCCTTGATTTGACCTTTGTTTAATGGAGAAGAAATGGTTTGATTTGAATTTGTACTTAAGAAATGATGTTTGGATTTGATTTATGCACTTATGAAATGATTTTGCTTCTTTTATTACACTTTTAAAATGTTAAAATAACATTTGCTCCTTTTCCATGCATACACATCACATCTCATTAATGTGATTTGAATTTGTGAAATGATTACTTTTTTTTCTTTCTTAAAGTTTGTGTTTTGAATGGAAGACTTTTGCATGATTTGACTTGCATTAATTGGATTTGTAAGTATGCATTAATGGTGAGCATATGTGTCATTACTGTGACACCCCACCTCTATACCCACGCTAGCCAAGGACACTACAAGGTAATGCCGTCAACTAACACGGAGAATAAGGCTGGTTAGGAGCGACCATCTATAGCCTTGCTCTAACTATCTATTGAATATATCGACAATAAACATACCAAGCAGGTCGACATACCCAATGAATACTTAAAACAAAACCATAGGTGGTTGAAGGATCTATCAGAACAGAATATAACAACTCAAATGTAATATACATCACAGAACAGTAAATCATCATATACACATATATCGATACACAACAGAGTTTACAAAATAATACATGTCAAGTGGTATAGCAAACCACAATATACAGACGAGTCAATAGAATACATATCAGAGTTACTACAAAATGGGATTACACAAAAAGCTATGACAAAAAGAAGCTAGCGGAGTAGTCCATGCGGAAGCAAAATAGGCTAAGTCCAAATGTACCTAACCTGAAACATCTCGGTCTGACCCGAGTATAAAATACACGAGTCAGTCTAGCAAAACAAATCAGTTAGATAAACTGAACAACAATAAACCTGCAAGGTTACAAAGTATAACAAATATCTCTAAAGGAGATACACAATCATCTAACAAAAGATGAACCATATAGAACAAGCCTCATATCATCGGCAACATATAGAAACAAAGGATAAGAATATCCCAAAGCAAGCCATAAGGCAATAACAAATACCAATAAGGTACACTTGTTCCGCAAGGTAAACGCTACGCATCATGCGGCTCATAATGACCAACACCGAAGGGCGATACCAAGGGATTATACATATGAATGAAACATCATAAAATTGCTCGAGCTCAGTACTGTACAAACAAGGATCCATGAGCCCGAAGACTCCAAACCCAATATCACCCATGCGGCTCATAACGACCAACATCGGAAGCAATACAAAAGGGCAACCCAATATCACCCATGCGGCTCATAACGACCAACATCGGAAGCGATACTAAAGGGCAACAAACCCGAAGGCACAAACCCGAAGGCACATACCCGAAGGCAACAAACCGTAGTGGTGAAGGTCAGAGACCCAGTACTGGACACCACTAACTGGCGGAATGTGTCACAACTCTCGAAAAGGAATCCGAAAAGTGTTAACGTATGTCCCATAACCACTCGTTCGCACTAAACGATTTACTATCCGTCAGCCGCTTTCACACTCAAAGCAGTGCAAAGTTCACCTCATATCATCGGTAAACCAAGCCCGAAGGTCAAAACGATCAATCGAATAGGTCGGGGATTAATCGGAAAGACAAACGCATAGATTCATGGTCCCTGTTTTACCTAACCATTTAATCACCCTTCCACTCCGCTTGAAGTGCGAAATTGTGTATGTGCGTTTTAATTAGAATTTTAGAATTGGAGAAGGAAACTTTTAATACGATTTAGAGGGATTATTTATGAAAACCCGTGAATGACGTCAAAAATAAGTTATTAAAGCCAAAGATGCAATGACAACCACTAAAAAGCAACTTGAATCAATAAAATTTGGAAAACAAATCAAAATATGCAAAAATCGGCGAAACAGGCAAAACATGAGCAGGTCGGTCGACCGGTTGCAGGGCTCGGTCGGCTGGCCACATGCAGGAAATAAAAAAAACTCGACATGAGCAGGTCGGTCGACCGGCTACAGGGCTCGGTCGGCCGAACTGCATAAATTTGCAGTTTCTTCCCTTTTTCCAATGAAATACAAGTTCTTCCAAAATGCGACCGTTCGAGCAATGGAGTTAAGGAGCCTTAGCCAATAGATACCCCAGCTCCATTAGCTCTCCGATTCACTACCAAAAACATGTTCCAATGTCAAAGTTAGGATCTTTAAGGAATTGAACCCAAACACTAAAAATTTGGATATTCACCAATTCAATCCAAACTAACAGCAAGTGCATGTAAACAAGTTGTTAGGAATTCGTACCCAACATCTATGAAATCAAGAGAAGTAGATGTGAGCTCAAAACTCACCTTTATCCCAAACAAAGAAGATGAAGAAGAAGCTCAATAACAAGGAGAAGACCAACCAAACACTACTTCAACTCAACAAGCTTCAATCTAAGAATAAAACATATATTTCCCAATTTAGGTTTAGGAAGTTTTCTGAAATTGAAGAGGAGATGAGTTGGAGAAGATGAAGAAGAGCTTACCTATGGATTCTCTTTGATTTTGGAGCAAGAAATCGAGTTGGAAGTTGAAACTAGGGCTTGCAAATTTCTATTTCTCTTTCCCTTCCACCATTTCAGTTTTAGCTTGAGAAATGAAAATGAAAAGGAGATGAATGAAGAGAAGGGGCTGAGCTAGGGTATTTAGTTAAGCTAGTGGGCTGAACCCAAACCTAAAACCCAATAGAAAAAGGTCAAAATCTCACAAACTCCAAACATATCAAAGATTATACTCAAAAAGATCGCAAACGCCATTTTGGACTCAATGGAGGTGGTCTCGAGTTCCAATTCGGCCATTTGCAGAAAGTAGCTTTTCGGACCCAAAAATCCGACTAACGACGTTGTATTTAAATTAAACATTTAAATATCAAATCGTTAAATATGCGGGTTGTTACAGATCTCCCCTCCTTACAAAATTGCATCCCCGCAATTCCTAGAGACGATATTTGTAACAACTACATACATACAATCAATCAAAAGAAAAGAAAATAAGCTTGAGATGAAAAGACATACTCACCGTTCTCAAGCTAAGAAAGAAAACCCGGATAAGATCGCTCAATAAACTCTCTGGTTTCCCAAGTATAGTCATTGGGATTAGCGGACCATTGAACTTTAACGAGCGGCACGTCCTTGTTCCGAAGGTGTCGCACCTCCGTGTCAAGCACGCGAATAGGTTGCTGTACAATAGATAAGTCCGGTGAGATGTCAAGCTCTTGCAAATCAGGAGAAGTAATAACAGAATCCGACTCCCGAAGACACTTCCGAAGTTGCGAGACGTGAAACACGTCATGAATTCCAGATAAATGAACAGGAAGTGAAACTCTATAAGCCACAGGGACAATACATTCAGTAATAGAAAATGGTCCTATATAACGAGGAGCCAATTTCCCAGTCGTACTGAAATGCATAACCCCCTTCAAAGGAGAAACACGAATAAAAACAAGATCGCCGATCGAGAACTTGAGAGGCTTCCTACGGTTGTCCGCGTAGGATTTCTGGCGACTCTGTGCCTCTTTCATTCTCAACCGAATAAGATCAATCTTCTCGGAAGAATGACGAACAAAATCCGGGCCAAGAATAAGCTTCTCCCCAGATTCTAACCAACAAGAAGGTGATCGACATGGCCTTCCGTATAAGTCTTCGAAAGGAGCCATACCGATACTAGACTGAAAACTATTGTTGTAGGAGAATTTTACAAGAGGTAGGTGATCCTCCCAACTTCCACAAAAATCAAAAATACAAATACGGAGAAGATCTTCCAAGATACGATTCACCCGTTCAGTCTGTCCGTCAGACTGCGGATGATAAGCTGTAGAAAAATTAAGCTTTGTTCCCAAAGCTTGCTGAAGACTCTTCCAAAAATGACTCGTGAATAAAGGATCACGATCACTCATAATAGAACTAGGAACACCGTGAAGTCTCATGATTTCCTTGACATACAACTTAGCTAAAAGCGAAGCTGTCCTATTAGACTTAATTGGGACAAAACGAGCAGACTTGGTAAGGCGATCAACAATAACCCAAATGCTAGAATGGCCTGATCTCGAGCGAGGTAGGCCGTCAATAAAATCAATAGAAATCTGATCCCATTTCCACAATGGAATCTCAAGAGGCTGAAGAAGACCAGAAGGACGCTGATGTTCGGCCTTAACACGCTGACAAGTTATGCAATTACTCACATAATTCGCCACATCGCGTTTCATGCCTTCCCAATAATAAAGACGATGCATATCGGCATACATCTTACTACTACCGGGATGAATAGTATACTTAGAACGGTGATAATCATCAAGAATGTCATGTCTAAGTGCAAGATCAGAAGGCACAAAAAGACGGTTCTTCTTACGAAGACACCCATGAGAATCAATGCTGAAATCCCGCAACGCCTCATCACAGGATCCAGACTCACAAAGCTGAATAAGATGCAACAAATCAGGATCACGCCGTTGGGCATCGGCAATACGATCCAATATAATAGGTCGAGCTCCCAAGCTAAATAATAGGATAGGAGAATCAGAAGATGAACCTCGATCACGAATTTCACAAAAAGATAGAGTCTCAAGAACATCCCATTCGGCAAGCATCATAGAAATAACAGCCGAATGTTTGCGACTAAGCGCATCAGCAACACGATTACCCTTACCAGGGGTATACTGGATATCAAAGTCATAGGAGGCAAGAAACTCGAGCCAACGTTGTTGTCTCATATTGAGTTCCTTCTGAGTGAACAAATACTTCAAAGATTTATGATTGGTATAGAGAATGAAGCACTCGCCCAACAAATAGTGTCGCCAAATCTTCAAGGCAAAACAATGGCGGCTAAATCAAGATCACGAGTGGCATAGCGAACTTCATTCGGACGCAGTTGCCTAGAAGCATAGGCAACTACCCGATCCATCTGCATAAGAACAGCACCGAGACCACTACCACAAGCATCGGTGCAGACAACAAGATCATGATTCCCCTCGGGAACCACAAGAATAGGAGCATTAGTGAGAAGTTCCTTCAATGTCAGAAAGGAAGCTTCACACTTGTCGGACCAATCAAAACGAATGCCTTTCCGAGTAAGGCAAGTGAGAGGAAGCACAACACAGGAAAAATCCTTAATGAACCGACGGTAATAACCCGCCAATCCAAGAAAACTACGAATCTCATGCACATTCTCAGGCCACTTCCAATTCTGGATGGCTTCGATCTTTGAGGGATCGACAGAAATGCCATCGGAAGATACAACATGGCCTAAGAACTTAACCTTATTCTCCCAAAAATGGCACTTGGAGAATTTGGCTCTAAGCTGATGATGACGGAGAGTACTCAAGACAATTCTCAAGTGATTAGCATGCTCGGCTTCAGACTTAGAATAAATAAGGATATCATCAATGAAGACAAGGACGAACTTATCGAGATATTCCCGGAATACTCGATTCATGAGATCAACAAAGAAAGCAGGAGCGTTCGTCAAACCGAAAGGCATAACGAGCCACTCAAAAGAACCATACCAAGTGTGGAAAGCGGTGAGAGGTATGCTATCCTCCGCGACTCGTAACTGATGAAAACCTGTGGCAAGGTCAAGTTGAGAAAAGACCTTAGCCCCACTCAATAGATCGAACATATCATCCATCCTAGGCAATGGATACCTATTCCTGATGGTTAACTCGTTAAGTTTGCGATAATCAATGCAAAGCCTAAGAGTTCCATCGGACTTCTTCACGAATACGACCGCGGATCCCCACGGAGAAAAACTAGACTGAATCAACTGCTTGGACTCTAGCTCTAAAAGCTGCTTCTTGAGTTCCTCATTTTCCTTTGTAGACATCCTCGTAGGAGGACGACTAACTGGCTGCGCGCCTGGAATGAGATCAATGCGGAACTCAATTGCCCGCTTAGGTGGCAAACCCGATACAGGCTCAAAAACATCAGAAAAGTCACAAGCAATAGGAATACGAGATATATCATCACCATCTCGCGAATCAAGAGAATACAAAGCCATTTCGGAATTATCCACATCCCGAAGAATAAGAGATAGCTGAGTAGGCGAATCCGGATGTCGAAGATATACAATCCCCTCCGAACAAATAATCCTGGCATCATATCTCACTAGCCAGTCCATTCCCAAAATCATATCAAATCCCAGACAAGAAATAACGTGTAGATTCACACGAAAAGAAAAGCCACATAAAACAATATCAACATCATCACAAAGCAAACTAAGGGTCGCGGATCCGCTAATAGGATTCGCAATCCTCAATGAAGTAACCAAAACAAGAAACATCCAAAGATAAATCTTCAACGAGCTTCTTCGATATGAAAGAATGTGAAGCACCCGTATCGAAAAGAACTCAAATACTATGATCACAAAATAAAATAGAACCTTCCAAAATAGATAGAGAGATACCTTTGGGTTGAGAAGGACCTTCAGAAGCCTTAGCAGCATAAAGCCTGCTAGACTTGGCACTAGCCGAAACAGCAGGGCAAGCTGAAACATGATGACCTTCCTTCTTGCAATAACGGCAAAAGAGAGACTTAGGACAGGCTCGAATAACATGATCCGGAGAACCACAATTGAAACACTTTCTAATGAAAGATGTTCCGGAAGACTGAGGCTGAGAGCTAGGACCACCTGTCTTCTTCTTCTTAGAAGGAAAAGGCATGGACTTCTGAATTGGAAACGGCCTCTTGTTGGGGTTCTTGGAAACCTCAACATCAACATCACTATCACACTCCTTCTCGACGGTCTCGAGGTGAAGTGCCGAATCAACCAACTCCTCAAAAGAAAGTTTAAGCTGGAGCAACAAAGATTTCTTAAGATACTTCTTAAGACCAGAAACAAACTTCAAATTCTTCTTATAAGAAGTGTTGATGAATTCAAGACCATATTTAGATAAAGCCTCGAATGATGCAACATACTCAGAAACAGAAGATTTCCCTTGCTTCAACTCAAGGAAGCGACGGGTCAATAAAACTTTTTCAGATTCAGGAACGAACTTGAGTTCAAATCGCTCCAGAAACTGAGTCCAAGAAAGAGTAGACTCATCAATTTTGGCTATAAGAAGCTCATACCAATCAAGGGCACGCTCTTGTAATAAGCTAGAAGTTACAAGAACTCTATCATGATCAGAAAGATCCATACGAGAGAAGATACGCTCGCATGTGCGAAACCAAGCTTGGACTTCAAGAACGGATTCAGAGCCTTTAAACGGCTTTCCTCCAAGATGAGCAAAATCACTGCACTGACATGCAAAGGCAGACTTGCGAGGTGGATACACTCGAGGAGGAACTGGAGGCTGAGTGCTCCTAAACAACTCCATAAACTGGTCGACAGACATATAAACGCCATCCGGATGTGTGCCACTGGATTGCCCAGCATCCGAACGTCATCCCCTGCCTCTTCCAGCCATACGCTGAAGGTTAAGATAAGAACAAGATTATTCACAAGGTAGATATTGCAATATGGAATACTACGGAATAGAAATGCATTCCTAGACGTATTCCCAAACTCTATCTAACCTTGATGGAATAAAGAGACACGATGATTCAAAGATTTTATCACTTGCACACTTTGATGTACCGTAATATGTGCATCTATTCTGTGTTTATCATATTTTGTCCTGAACTCAGCTCTGATACCACGCTGTGACGCCCCACCTCTATGCCCACGCTAGCCAAGGACACTACAAGGTAATGCCGTCAGCTAACACGGAGAATAAGGCTGGTTAGGAGCGACCATCTATAGCCTTGCTCTAACTATCTATTGAATATATCGACAATAAACATACCAAGCAGGTCGACATACCCAATGAATACTTAAAACAAAACCATAGGTGGTTGAAGGATCTATCAGAACAGAATATAACAACTCAAATGTAATATACATCACAGAACAGTAAATCATCATATACACATATATCGATAAACAACAGAGTTTACAAAATAATACATGTCAAGTGGTATAGCAAACCACAATATACAGACGAGTCAATAGAATACATATCAGAGTTACTACAAAATGGAAGTACACAAAAAGCTATGACAAAAAGAAGCTAGCGGAGTAGTCCATGCGGAAGTAAAATAGGCTAAGTCCAAATGTACCTAAGCTGAAACATCTCGGTCTGACCCGAGTATAAAATACACGGGTCAATCTAGCTAAACAAATCAGTTAGATAAACTGAACAACAATAAACCTGCAAGGTTACAAAGTATAAACAATATCTCTAAAGGAGATACACAATCATCTAACAAAAGATGAACCATATAGAACAAGCCTCATATCATCGGCAACATATAGAAACAAAGGATAAGAATATCCCAAAGCAAGCCATAAGGCAATAACAAATACCAATAAGGTACACAAGTTCCGCAAGGTAAACGCTACGCATCATGCGGCTCATAATGACCAACACCGAAGGGCGATACCAAGGGAATATACATATGAATGAAACATCATAAAATTGCTCGAGCTCAATACTGTACAAACATGGATCCATGAGCCCGAAGACTCCAAACCCAATATCACCCATGCGGCTCATAACGACCAACATCGGAAGCAATACTAAAGGGCAACCCAATATCACCCATGGGGCTCATAACGACCAACATCGGAAGGATACTAAAGGGCAACAAACCCGAAGGCACATACCCGAAGGCAACAAACCGTAGTGGTGAAGGTCAGAGACCCAGTACTGGACACCACTAACTGGCGGAATGTGTCACATCTCTCGAAAAGGAATCCGAAAAGTGTTAACGTATGTCCCATAACCAGTCGTTCACACTAAACGATTTACTATCCGTCAGCCACTTTCACACTCAAAGCAGTATAAAGTTCACCTCATATCATCGGTAAACCAAACCCGAAGGTCAAAACGATCAATCGAATAGGTCGGGGATTAATCGGAAAGACAAACGCATGGATTCATGGTCCGTGTTTTACCTAACCATTTAATCACCCTTCCACTCCGCTCGAAGTGCGAAATTGTGTATGTGCGTTTTAATTAGAATTTTAGAATTGGAGAAGGAAACTTTTAATACGATTTAGAGGGATTATTTATGAAAACCCGTGAATGAAGTCAAAAATAAGTTATCAAAGCCAAAGATGCAATGACAACCACTAAAAAGCAACTTGAATCAATAAAATTTGGAAAACAAATCAAAATATGCAAAAATAGGCAAAACAGGCAAAACATGAGCAGGTCGGTCGACCGGTTCCAGGGCTCGGTCGGCTGGCCAGATGCAGGAAATAAAAAAAACTCGACATGAGCAGGTCGGTCGACCGGCTACAGGGCTCGGTCGGCCGAACTGCATAAATTTGCAGTTTCTTCCCTTTTTCCAATGAAATACAAGTTCTTCCAAAATGCGACCGTTCGAGCAATGGAGTTAAGGAGCCTTAGCCAACAGATACCCCAGCTCCATTAGCTCTCCGATTCGCTACCAAAAACATGTTCCAATATCAAAGTTAGGATCTTTAAGGAATTGAACCCAAACACTAAAAATTTGGATATTCACCAATTCAATCCAAACCAATAGCAAGTGCATATAAACAAGGTGTTAGGAATTCGTACCCAACATCTATGAAAGCAAGAGAAGTAGATGTGAGCTCAAAACTCACCTTTATCCCAAACAAAGAAGATGAAGAAGAAGCTCAATAACAAGGAGAAGACCAACCAAACACTACTTCAACTCAACAAGCTTCAATCTAAGAATAAAACATATATTTCCCAATTTAGGTTTAGGAAGTTTTCTGAAATTGAAGAGGAGATGAGTTGGAGAAGATGAAGAAGAGCTTACCTATGGATTCTCTTTGATTTTGGAGCAAGAAATCGAGTTGGAAGTTGAAACTAGGGCTTGCAAATTTCTATTTCTCTTTCCCTTCCTCCATTTCAGTTTTAGCTTGAGAAATGAAAATGAAAAGGAGATGAATGAAGAGAAGGGGCTGAGCTAGGGTATTTAGTTAAGCTAGTGGGCTGAACCCAAACCTAAAACCCAATAGAAAAAGGTCAAAATTTCACAAACTCCAAACATATCAAAGATTATACTCAAAAAGATCGCAATCGCCATTTTGGACTCAATGGAGGTGGTTTCGAGTTCCAATTCGGCCATTTGCAGAAATTAGCTTTTCAGACCCAAAAATCCGACTAACGACGTTATATTTAAATTAAACATTTAAATATCAAATCGTTAAATATGCGGGTTGTTACAATTACTTCCTCAAGTTAGCTTTCTTTTCACATTTCTATTTGTTTGAATTTTAGGTGTATGTGTTACATCATGTGTAAGAGAAGAGATGGTTATGTAATGATGTTGTTTAAATTGTTTATTTTTGCTCCTTTTCCATGTAGATTAGTAACATCTCGTTAATGATGATCGAAAGTATGTGTAAGGAGATGAAAGGTGATAGTAAGTTTGTTTTTTAATTACTTAACTTTTAAGTATGCTTATTATATTAAGAAAATATCTTAGATATTTTCTTATCTGATGTGACTAATTGTAAAGTGTTTTAACAGTTTGTATTTATGCATTTGTATATGTTATAAAAAGTAACAAGTTGCAACAACTTGTCGATAACTTGTTTTGTTTAAAAACGGTGTTTTTGACGACAAATTATACAGTCAAAATTTGGCGTTTTTATTAAGCTATATATTGAAGTAAACCAAACTTTAAAATGAACTTTTTACTTCTTTAACTAAAATAAAACAAGTCTCTTTATATTTTAAAATCATATTTAATTAATATCAAAATCTCAAATTTTACAGTGTATGTAAAACTGACAAAATGCGACAAATTTTTGGTTATTTTTGTAAAACGATTATTAACAAACTTTTAAATCTTTTAACGTACTTTTATTATCTTTATTAGATGTTTTGAATAAGATTTATCTTTTTAAATAAATATTTAAATTCATTTATTTAAGCCTTTATTTATTTTTAACAAAACTTAACTTTTGTCGATTTGCTCCAAAATCCAAATTTATACTTTTTAATACATTAACTATAAGAATAGATAATTATTTATATATATATAACATATTTATTTAAGATTTAAACTCCTTTCAAATTTAAATCGAACGAAATCTCTCATTTTCGAAGTAGCGAAATTACGGGTCGATACAAATAATTTCGATGTATGCACAATTTCAAAATACCACCAAACACACATTTCCAAAGAATGATTCAAGATTGGATTTCAAACAAATAGATATTAAAATTTCAGATCATACGAAAATAAGAGCATAAATATCTTTAGTTTGACAACTTCAGCTAAGCAAAAGATACAATAGAGTTCACGGGTGAAATCTAACAACTACTGGTAACAAACAGATCCCCAGAATACCACCCTACATAAACAAAGCATCGGTATTAATTCTACCGGGTGGTACTTCAACGGGTCCAGAACAATCCCCCTCAATATGCCCCCAACATCTACACTTCTGGCATAAATGCATCACACTCCCATCTTCCTTCTCGAACTGTGGATACACAACTTTCCTTCCATGTTGTCTCTCAGGGCAATCTTTGGCTATATGCCCAAACTTCCTACAATGGTGGCAAATGGTTGATATGCCAATCGATGCAGTGGGAGCAGATTTCACTTTCTTCACCGTCTGGCAGCAGCTTATAAAGTGTCCTATAACGACCCAGAATTTCTGTCATTTGAAATTCATATATTTAATTGATTTTAAATATTAATAAGTAAAATTTGTAAGTCGAATAAATATTATTTCGAATATCTGGATTTAATTGGATAATTAAATCGATAATTTAATATTTGAAATTGCAGAAATAATTGGAAATTGGGTTTAATGTGATTAAAATTGATTTATAAAGTTGAATGAAATCATATTGGAGTTCGAATGATGTTATAGAACTTTTAAAATTGGATTAAAAGTTAATTTGTGGAAATTGAATATTTTAATATTTAATTGACGAGTAAAAATAGTCATTTTTCAAACAGTCTCGAATTTTGACGAAACTAGTTTCATCGGAACCATAATATTAAATTATTGTAAGGTTTCAAATTTCGTGTCAATCGGATTTATGGTTTGTTCGGGGAAAGCTAAAACGTACTGAAATCGGTTTAAGTAAATTTTAAATTTTAAATAGTCGATTTAAAAACCTCTCTTCCAAATACTTTCGAATTGGCCTCCGATATATATTCGTAATAGGGGTAAAACATTATAAACGGCAGACGGCACGCTTCATTTGGAGTTCGGAAAAATTTCGGGTGAATATTGTCGCGAGAATTTTCTATAAAAGGCCACCATAATTCACAATTTACACTCAAACCCTAACATCTAAACCCTAGCCGCCAGATTATAATCAAAGGTAGGAAAACCTCTCTTCTTCCTCCTCGTTTTTCTTCAAATCCGTTAGCAACTATCAGAAAGCTTCAACTACAAACTTCTAGAGCACGTTGAGATCTTCCTATCCAACGGTGGAGATCGAAAAATACGCTATAAATCAACGGCAAATAGCTCACGTTCGTGCAAGGTTTGCATGCGAATTTCACGGCCAAGATGGGGCCGAGTTCCACGCCGTTTATGGTGTAGGTCGAGCTCGAGACGAGCTTCCATTCGGCGGTGTTCGATCGTCTTCAAACTGCAAGGGGTGGTCGCGTGATTTAGGGTTGTAGCGGCGGCTATGGGTCACGCGCGTGCGTTTGAACTGGGGAAGAAAGAAGGGGGCGGTCCTGATGCAATCAAATGGAATGAACGGCCCTGATGTGTTAAAGGTTTAAAAATAAAAAAGAAAATAGTAAAATTATTTTATATTAAATCGTTTAAACGTTAAACTATCATAACTTTGTCATACGAGGTCCGTTTTGGACGAAACAAATTGCGTCGGGTTCGTGTTGACGAGCACTACGCGATGGAGCTGGATTGGGATTGATTGGAGCTAGTGTGAATTTTGGATAAAATTAAACGCACGTTTAATTTTATTCGAAGTAAAACACTGCAACTGTTATTGGAAGCAAGGTGAGAACTTCTCACTCAATTGAATTGTGTTTCGATTTAAATTTTTAAATAGGTAAATTTAAAATTGCTTGATTGTGTGATTGAATGATGATTGCTATCTGTTGTGTTGAAATAGACCCTATACGCCATATATTAAGCGGAGGTTATTATATTAAACACATATACCGTGATATTCCACCTTGAAGTGGAATTGGTATTATATATGTACTTGGAGTTGATTTCCCACATTATATAGCGGATGAGACCCTACTGCGCCGCATAATGGTGGATGATATGTTTTTATAAACCCATGTACCGCGATATTCCATCTTGAAACGGAATTGGTATTGTGCTAACATCTGTGGATGTAGGGAAACAGGTTGGAGGGATCCAACTGGATTCCTCAAATAATTGAATTTGTTTCAATGTTGCGTGTTGATTTATTTATAATCTCTGTGTTATTATCTTTGTGATTGAAATCATTGAAGGCTAAAATTTAGTCGAATATAATTTTGGTATCGTTAAATACCGGAAATAAATGAAAATTTGATTTTTGAAAATTCAGGTTGAAAGTTTTTAAAAAAAATTATGATGTTTTGAGAAATATAGTTGAAAGGTGGTTTTTGGAAATATGAACTTGATTTTTTTATAAAATAATTTAAATGGTGATTTTTGAAAGTATACATTTTATTGAATTTTGGAATTGGTTCATTTTAAATAAACAAATGTTATAATTTTATGTTATAAAAATTATGATTTTTGTGAAATATAACCGAAATGTGATTTTTGAAATAAGTAGTTGATTAATTTGTAAAATGGTTTAAATTGGGATTTTTGAATTATTATAAACGGTTTGTATAAAAGATTTATAAAATTGATATTTATAAATTAAAATATTGGAATTATAAAACGAGTTTTTATAAGTGTTAAATGAAGCATTAATGGATTTCATAAGTGAAGGAAAATTATACATTTGTAAATTGTGAAGTTATAAAGTGAACATAATTTTGTAAAATAAAAGATTTATAAGTAATTAACTTATAAATTGGATTTTGGCATTTAAATGAGATATAAATAGAATTTTTTAATTAAGGGATTTTAATAAGTTGAAGTTTTTATAAGATATATAAAATGTGAATATATAAACGTTGTTTTATAAATCCGAAACCAATTGAATTTGATAAGTAAATATGAAAGCTTATTAAAGGAGATATATCCACGATTTTGGACAGTGGATAATCCTTTAAATAAAATATGTAGAAGTGTTGAATTTGACAAACGATTTATATTCATGATTTTGGACAGTGAATAATATATTAAAGAAATGTTTTGGGAAGTGATCTTTTAAATAGATTTTAAAATGATTTGAAGTTGTTTTAAAATGGGTTAAGGATCAAACCATAGATCTCAACATTCATTGTTGAAATAGACGTTTTCGAGAAACAAGGACAAGATGGACTATAACACTGTTGTTATAGTAAATGATTTTCGAAAGGAAATGTTTTATATAGTATTGGGATTTATATATCTATCTTAATTTCGAATCCCTATACTAGTGATTTTGGGTTGTCGTAACGATGTTTTACGCAACATTCGTTTTGACTCAAATAAATGTGTTTAAGAGAATGTTTTCCTTAAAGAATAAAATATATACTTAATTGCGATTTAAGTATATTGAATATTTTCCAAATGTTGAAAATAAATAGAATCGTGAATTACTTATTATTAAATAAGTATGGGAATGTTTTCCAATATGAAGTGAAATGTTTTGAGATTATATCTTTTAAAGATAAATTGAAAGTCAATATTTGAAATCGATTTGAAAATCGTATAACAATGAATATTTGAAAATTTAAATTCACCATGGAATTTATAAAGGAATGGGAAATTTGTTTAAAAATAAACATTGATTTATTTGTGTAGTGTGGAAAAATATATCTTGTAAAGATAATATTGGAAAATAAATAATTTGGGAAATTATTTGGAATCTGGTGATGTTGTGCGTATCTATTGATAGTTAAATAACCGACTATCAATATTTACATTTAAAAGGGCATTTGTTGTGATTTGTTTGAATTTGAATGCTACACTTATTTTAAAATGAGCGCTCGTTATTCGGTTTAGCCGGGAGAGAACCTTTGGCTCATGAATCCCATTTCGAATAGTGATACGTCGTAATGGATAGCATTTGAAGACCGGTGTTGAAGACCGAATATTTTCGAAAACGAAAGGATTACCGTCGAATGTCTCTACAACGGTTGATCTCCAATATAGAGATTTTATCACCCTTTGTGATGGGAAGTCCGATCGTGATTAGTGAATATCCAGATTGCAAGGGCTTCTTTGGAAGTGCCTTCGGTTTCGTTCGATCCCGGAGCGAACTTGTATGGATGTGTGTCTGACGTTACAATTTGAGATGTAAAGCTGGTTTCTATCAAATATATTTCTGTTGGTGGCGGAGAATTTATTCTCTTAGCTTAACACCCTTCTCTGAGACGTACGAGCTCAGAGGTTATGTAGTTGATGGTTACTAGTGATACATTCCCAATTTGGTAATGTGGCATACGAAGTGCCGCTGATCATTTGTTGATCAAAGCATAGATTTTGTATAAAGCGTAGCTTTGCGGACGAGACTTCGTCGGACCTCACACCTCGGTAATGGTCAAAACAGGAAAGATGCAGCAAGGTTTTAGGGAGTAGAGCCCCTTAGGGTATGTGCATTTCCTTCTGGATAGAAGTGGTATCATGGTATGGAGCCCAGATACTTAACTTATGTGGATGTAGCAAATATATATATATATATATATATATATATATATATATGACTTTGTGATTGATGTTGGTTGAGGATCCTCGGATAAAAGTTGTTTACAACCTGGGGATGGCATACTCGTGTCAGTTGTTACCTGCTTTTGTAGAGGTAACCCGGCCTTGTGTTGGCAGAGATCCGGTTAGGTTTTCGGGGCGTCTCTCTAGAGGCGTACCCAGGTGGCAATGGGAAGTTCCTTGGCCTGACATTTGTTGGAAAATCCAAAGAAACAATACGAGCCCTGTATAGTTTTAGTTGTAGAACCTGCCATTTACTTATGGCGGCGCCCTACTGTTTAGATGGTAGCTATAGTAGGCATACGATAATGATCGTATGTTGGCTAACATTTATATTATACTTTCGAAATGTTTTCCTACACTTTGCACTTATAGTAATAATATCAATGAAATTCTCGTATCAAGCATGTTTGACTATCATAAGGAGTAATCTCCTCTGATTCTGCGTTTGCATTGTGTGTGTGTGTGCGGGAGGCCTTATGGTAGTTTCATTTTCCAAAAGCATTGCGGATCTATTTTACAATATTTCTTTGTTTGTTTTTAAAGAATAACCGTTTTAAGTTCTCACACCAGTCACATGACTGACCTGGAGTTTATTGTTTCCTTCCTAAACTCTGGGTGCCCATCATTTTCGACACGGGCAGTCTAGAGTCAGGTTATTAGGTCATTCTGGAATTAAGGAGATACTGTGGAGCTAAAAAGTGATGATATTAAAGTATTATCATCGATTATTGAAAAAGAAATTGAAATCGTAACTCCAAAGTTAAGAAATAAATTCACATACAAATAGAATTGGAGAATATAAATTGTAAATGTGATTTGTCATTTGAAGTCAAATTTCCGGAGGAATATTTTGAAATGTTTTGAAAAGGTTTGCAATTTGGAAAAGATTAAATTCCTTTTTGAGTTTGAAAATGGTCTTCCAGGGTTTGGAAAAATGTTTTTGGAGGAATAAAAGCTCTAAACTCTTTTCGTTCGCTGGAAAATAACTTCGGTGATGACTGTAGCATCATCGGTGTTCATTTTCAAGTTTCCAAAAGAGGGATTGCTGCCAAGTTGTTTTAAATGGAAGTTGTTTGAAAAATTTAGGTTTGGGTTTTGAAATTCAAAGGATAATTTGAATTGATTTAAAAAAATGGTTTTGAAATGCTAGAAAGACTCTGGAATCTGATAAAAATAGTTGGGGAATAAAATTGATTAAATTGAAAATTTGTCAAGTTGGATCAAATGAAGCTAAGTATTAAAATAAAATTAGTAAGTAAAACTAATTGAAGAAATGACAAATTTAATATGGGTTGAAATGAATTGAATTCAACATTTATAAATAAAGGGTAAATTAAATTCATATGGAATTTGAAATCCAGTTTAAATATAAGTGGTTATAAACCGAAATAGTGAATTGAATTGTGTTTGGGAACAAACAAAAGAATAAAAACTGAAATTGAAAACTGAATATCGAAAACCAATTTGAATTGTGCGAGATGAAATGAGCTAGAACTTGTAATGAATTAGTAAAAGAAACTAATTTAAAATAGCAAGATGAATCAGTTGTGAATGAAAAATAATTGATAAAATTCAATATTCAGAAGGTAAATTGAATCCAAATAGAATTGAAATTGTAAATTGAATTCAAATGAGATTGATAATGTGAGATTGAATGAAAATGGATATTATGGTTAGCAGGATATACAGGTGGATTAAAGGAAATTGGGGTTTTGATTTCAAAGATAAAAAATTGAATTGCTCGACAAAAGGTGTGTATTTGAATTTCAGTATGAAATTTGATGATTTTCTTGTCCAGCCACTTGGCTTTTTCTTTTCTTTTTGAAATCTGGGGGCCGTGGTGCCATTTTTGTAGTCATACCGAGCTAGCTGCGCAAAGGAGACGCTGGCAAAAATTTTCGAAAATTTAAGGCGTTAGAATATTATTGAGAAAGTTGGAAATTTTTGAAAACTATAACTTTGATTTTGGAGTGAAAAGTTAAACGATATAGTTGGCTTTGAAAAGATAACTAAGTATGATTTGAAGACTTAGTAAAGTTATTATAAGAAGTTTAACTATGGATTTTGGAAAAGTTAAATTGTTTAAAGGAATTAGAAATTTAATTTGAACAAATGGTTTTGAAAAGTTAATGGATTTCAAGACTTTTTCTTGGTAATTTCGAGGACGAAATTCTTTT
Source organism: Allium cepa (assembly GCA_030765085.1). Taxonomy (NCBI): domain Eukaryota; kingdom Viridiplantae; phylum Streptophyta; class Magnoliopsida; order Asparagales; family Amaryllidaceae; genus Allium; species Allium cepa. The sequence continues at coordinate 50,211,954 of CM060930.1, read as the reverse complement.
AAGGGGGAAATTTGTAACGACCTAGAATTTTTGTCATTTGAAATTTGTATATTTAATTAATTTTAAATATTAAAAAGTAAAATTTGTAAGTCGAATAAATTTTATTTCGAATGTCTGGATTTAATTGGATAATTAAATTGATAATTTAATATTTGAAATTACTGAAATAACTGGAAATTGAGTTTAATGTGATTAAAATTGATTTATAAAGTTGAATGAAATCATATTGGAGTTAGAATGATGTTATAGAACTTTAAAATTGGATTAAAAGTTAATTTGTGGAAATTGAATATTTTAATATTTAATTGATGAGTAAAAATAGTCATTTTTCAAACAGTCTCGGATTTCGACGAAACTAATTTCATCGGATCTGTAATGTTAAATTATTGTAAGGTTTCGAATATCGTGTCAATCAGATTTACGGTTTGTCCGGGGCAAGCTAAAACGCACTGAAATCGGTTTAAGTGAATTTTAATTTTTAAATAGTTGATTTAGAAACCTATCTTCCAAATACTTTCGAATTGGCCTCCGATATATAATCCATTGCATTCGGAATAGGAGTAAAACATTATAAACGTCAAGCGGCACGCTTCGTTTGGAGTTCGGAAAATTTCGGGTGAATAGTGTCGCGAGAATTTTCTATAAAAGGACACCATAATTCACAGTTTACACTCAAACCCTAACATCTAAACCCTAGCCGCCAGTTTATAATCAATGGCCGAAAAACTCTCTTCCTCCTCCTCAATTTTCTTCAAATCCGTTAACAATTATCAGAAAGCTTCAACTACAAACTTCTAGAGCACAATGAGATCTTTCTATCCAACGGTGGAGATCGAAGAATACGCTATAAATCAACGGTAAATAGCTCACGTTCGTGCAAGGTTTGCACACGAATTTCACAGCCAAGATGGGACCGAGTTCCACGTCGTTTATGGTGTAGGTCGAGCTCGAGACGAGCTTCCATTCGGCAGTGTTCGATCGTCTTCAAACTGCAAGGGGTGGTCACGTGATTTAGGGTTGTAGCAGCGGCTATAGGTCACACGCGTGTGTTTGAACTGGGGAAGAAAGAAGGGGGCGGTCCTGATGCAATCAAATGGAATGAACGGCCCTGATGTGTTAAAGGTTTAAAAATAAAAAGAAATAGTAAAATTAGCTTATATTAATTCATATAAACTTTAAACTATCATAACTTTGTCATACGAGGTCCGTTTTGGACGAAACAAATTGCATCGGGTTCGTATTGACGAGCAATACGCGATGGAGCCGGATTGGGATTGATTGGTGCTAGTTTGAATTTTGGATAAAATTAAACGCATGTTTAATTTTATTCGGAATAAAACACTACAACTGTTATTGGAAGCAAGGTGAAAACTTCTCACTCAATCGAATAGTGTTTCGATTTAAATTTTTAAATAGTTAAATTTAAAATTGCTTGATTGTGTGATTGAATGATGATTGCTATCTGTTGTGTTGAAATATACCATATACGCCGTATATTAAGCGGAGGTTATTATATTAAACACATATACCGTGATATTCCACCTTGAAGTGGATTGGTATTATGTATGTACTTGGAGTTGATTTCCCACATTATATAGCGGATGAGACTCTACTGCGCCGCATAATAGTGGATGATATTCTTTTATAAACCCATGTACCGCGATATTCCATCTTGAAATGGAATTAGTATTGTGCTAACATCTGTGGATGCAGGGAAACAGGTTGGAGGGATCCAACTGGATTCCTCAAATAACTGAATTTGTTTCAATGTTGCATGTTGATTTATTTATAATCTCTGTGTGATTATCTTTGTGATTGAAATCGTTGAAGGCTAAAATTTAGTCGAATATAATTTTGGTATCGTTAGATACCGGAAATAAATAAAAATTTGATTTTTGAAAATTCAGGTTGAAAGATTTTTTTAAAAAAAATTATGATGTTTTGAGAAATATAGTTGAAAGGTGGTTTTGGAAATATGAAGTTGATTTTTTTATAAAATAATTTCAATGGTGATTTTTGAAAGTATACATTTTATTGAATTTTGGAACTGGTTCATTTTAAATAAATAAATGTTACAATTTTTATGTTATAAAAATTATGATTTTTGTGAAATATAACCGAAATGTGATTTTTGAAATAAGTAGTTGATTAATTTGTAAAATGGTTTAAATTGAGATTTTTGAATTATTATAAACGGTTTATATAAAAGATTTTTAAATTGATATTTATAAATTAAAATATTGGAATTATAAAACGAGTTTTTATAAGTGTTAAAATGAAGCATAAATGGATTTCATAAGTGAAGGAAATTTATAGATTTATAAATAGTGAAGTTATAAAGTGAATAGACTTTTGTAAAATAAAAGATTTACAAGTAATTAACTTATAAATTGGATTTTGGCATTCAAATGAGATATAAATAGAATTTGTTAATTAAGGGATTTTAATAAGTTGAAGTTTTTATAAAATATATAAAATATGAATTAATAAACGTTGTTTTATAAATTCGAAACCAATTGAATTTGATAAGTAAATATGAAAGCTTATTAAAGGAGATATATCCACGATTTTTGACAGTGGATAATCCTTTAAATAAAATATCTAAAAGTGTTGAATTTGACAAACGATTTATATTCACCATTTTGGACAGTGAATAATATAATAAAGAAATATTTTAGGAAGTGATCTTTTAAATTGAATTTAAAATGATTTGAAGTTGTTTTAAAATGTGTTAAGGATCGAAACCATAGATTTCAACATTCATTGTTGAAATAGACATTTTCGAGAAATATGGAAAAGATGGACTATAACACTGTTGTTATAGTAACTGATTTTTGAAAGGAAATGTTTTATATAGTATTGGGATTTATATATCTATCTTAATTTCGAATCCCTATACTAGTGATTTTGGGTTGTCGTAACGATGTTTTATGCAACATTCGTTTTGACTTAAATAAATGTGTTTAAGAGAATGTTTTCCTTAAAGAATAAAATATATACTTAATTGTAATTTAGTATATTGAATATTTTCCAAATGTTGAAAATAAATAGATTTGTGAATTACTTATTATTAATAAGTATGGGAATGTTTTCCAATATGAAGTGAAATGTCTTGAGATCATATCTTTTAAAGATAAATTGAAAGTGTACATTTGAAATCGATTTGAAAATCGTATATCAGTGGATATTTGGAAATTTAAATTCACCATGGAATTTATATAGGAAAGGGAAATTTGTTTAAAAATAAACATTGATTTATTTTTGAAGTGTAGAAGAATATATCTTGAAAAGATATTTTTGAAAAATAAATAATTTGGGAAATTATTTGGAATCTGGTGATGTTGTGCATATCTACTGATAGTTAAATAACCGACTATCAATATTTACCTTCAAAAGGGCGTTTGTTGTGATTTGCTTGAATTTGAATGCTACACTTATTTTAAAATAAGCGCTCGTTATTCTGTTCAGCCGGGAGAGGACCTTTGGGTCATGAATCCCATTCCGAATAGTGATACGTCGTAATGGATAGCATTTGAAGACTTGTGTTGAAGACCAGATATTTTCGAAAACGGAAGGATTATCGTCGAATGTCTCTACATCGGCTGATCTCCGATATAGAGATTTTATCACCCTTTGTGATGGTAAGTCCGGTCAGGATTAGTGAATATCCGGATTGCAAGGGCTTCTTTGGAAGTGCCTTCGGTTCCGTTCGATCCTGGAACGGACTTGTATGGATGTGTGTCTGACGTTACAATTTGAGATGTAAAGCTGGTTTCTATCAAATATATTTCTGTTGGTGGCGGAGAATTTATTCTTTTAGCCTAACACCCTTATCTGAGACGTACAAGCTTAGAGGTTATGTAGTTGATGGTTACTAGTGATACATTCCCAATTTGGTAATGTGGCATACGAAGTGCCGCTGATCATTTGTTGATCAAAGCATAGATTTTGTATAAAGCGTAGCTTTGCGGACGAGACTTCGTCGGACCTCACACCCCGGTAATGGTCAAAACAGGAAAGATGCAACAAGGTTTTAAGGAGTAGTGCCCCTTAGGGTATGTGCATTTCCTTCTGGATAGAAGTGATATCATGGTATGGAGCCCAGATACTTAACTTATGTGGATGTCGCAAATTTATTTATATATATATATATATATATATATATATATGAATTTGTGATTGATGTTGGTTGAGAATCCTCAGATAAAGGTTGTTTACAACCGGGGGATGGCATACTCATGTTAGTTGTTACCTACTTTTGCAGAGGTAACCCGGCCTTGTGTTGGCAGAGATCCGGTTAGGTTCTCGGGGCATACCCATGTGGCAATGGAAAGTTCCTTGGCCCGACCATTTGTTGGAAAATCCAAAGAAACAATACGAGCCCTGTACTGTTTTAGCTGTAGAACCTGCCATTTACTTATGATGGCGCCCGACTATTTGTATGGTAGCTATAGTAGGCATACGATAATGGTCGTATGTTGGCTAAGATTTATATTATACTTCCGAAATGTTTTCCTACACTTTGAACTTATAGTAATAATATCAAAGAAATTTGCGTATCAAGCATGTTTGACTATCATAAGGAGAAATCTCCTCCGATTCTGCGTTTGCATTGCGTATGTGTGCGGGAGGCTTTATGGTAGTTTCATTTTCCAAAAGCATTGCGGATCTATTTTAAAACATTTCTTTGTTTGTTTTTAAAGAATAACTGTTCTAAGTTCTCACACTAGTCACATGACTGACCTGGAGTTTATTGTTTCCTTCCTAAATTCTTGGTGCCCATCGTTTTCCACACGGGCAGTCTAGAGTCAGGTTATTAGGTCATTCTAGAATTCAGGAAATGCTGTGGAGCTAAAGAGGCGAGCTGGATGGCGTGGCGTATCAACTAGTACATAGTATTTCTTTTCCGTTGTTTGTTGTTGTAAACTCTGATGATGTAATGTATAAATGTACAGTCCTTTTGATTTAAAGATTATTCATTTATCTATTATATGTTGTTCGGCTGCGATTGTGAGATTCTGATATTGTTCTGTTGCTTCTTCTTTCTGTCTTCTTCCACCTCTTCTTCTTTAACACTAAAAATTCAGTTTTCCTGCCTTCGATTGCTCGGCAGTTAATACAGTGGACATATTAATGTCGACTTTCGGGCGTCGAAGAATCCCAAACGTTACAATGTGGTATTAGAGCATTTGGTTAAGCGACAACCTTGGCTCTGTTGGGAATTGCTCATTAGAGATAGAGTCAGCAGTACTCTAGAATGAGTGTGAGTGTAATAATAGATATGAGTGTGTATTTGTTAGTGAATATAAAAATGGTTTTATATTGTGTTGATTGGTTTGTTGAGTGGTATATGGATTCTGGTCAATACGAGTTATTAACGTTATTGATAGGAATCTCTAATCACTTGTATAGAACAAATTCGACACGATATCGTTTTAAAATAGGGTAAATGAAATAATTTTACCTAAACTATTTTCGTATATAAAAGAGAAAATATTTCTATGAATTATTATAATATATAATTGCTTGGTTGCTAGAAAGTGATGATATTAAATTATCATCATCGATTATTGAAAAAGAAATTGAAGTCGTAACTCCAAAGTTAAGAAATAAATTCACATACAAATAGAATTGGAGAATATAAATTGTAAATGTGATTTGTAATTTGAAGTAAAATTTCCAAAGGAATATTTGGAAATGTTTTGAAAAGGTTTGCAATATGGAAAAGATTAAATTCCTTTTTGAGTTTGAAAATGGTCTTCCAGGGTTTGGAAAAATGTTTTTGGAGGAATAAAAGCTCTAAACTCTTTTCGGTCGCTGGAAAATAACTTCGGTGATGACTGCAGCATCATCGGTGTTCATTTTCAAGTTTCCAAAATAGGGATTGCTGCCAAGTTGTTTTAAATGGAAGTTGTTTGAAAAATTTAGGTTTGGGTTTTGAAATTCAAAGGATAATTTGAATTGATTTAAAAAAATGGTTTTGAAATGTTGGAAAGACTCTGGAATCTGATAAAAATAGTTGGGGAATAAAATTGATTAAATTGAAAATTTGTCAAGTTGGATCAAATGAAGCTAAGTATTAAAATAAAATTAGTATGTAAAACTAATTGAAGAAATGACAAATTTAATGTGGGTTGAAATGAATTGAATTCAACATTTATAAATAAAGGGTAAATTAAATTCATATGGAATTTGAAATTCAGTTTAAATATAAGTGGTTATAAACCGAAATAGTGAATTGAATTGTGTTTGGGAACAAACAAAAGAATAAAAACTGAAATTGAAAACTGAATATCGAAAACCAATTTGAATTGTGCGAGATGAAATGAGCTAGAACTTGTAATGAATTAGTAAAAGAAACTAATTTAAAATAGCAAGATGAATCAGTTGTGAATGAAAAATAATTGATAAAATTCAATATTCAGAAGGTAAATTGAATCCAAATAGAATTGAAATTGTAAATTGAATTCAAATGAGATTGATAATGTGAGATTGAATGAAAATGGATATTATGGTTAGCAGGATATACAGGTGGATTAAAGGAAATTGGGATTTTGATTTCAAAGATAAAAAATTGAATTGCTCGACAAAAGGTGTGTATTTGAATTTCAGTATGAAATTTGATGATTTTCTTGTCCAGCCACTTGGCTTTTTGTAACGACCCGCCGCCTTGACCGCCTCTAGTCGGTAATTAAACCAACTAGAAACGTTCAAAATGACGGATTGTTATTTAGTTTATAACATTTAAACAGAATCAGCTACAGAATCACAGAATAGTAATCATATTTTATAAACAAACTTTTCTTTTATATACAAATATCAGAGTTTACAATACATTACATTTTATACAGCGGAAACAATTTATAAAATTTAAGTACAAGAGAAAAAATTTTAGCTAAAACTTTAGTGGTGCTGAAATCCCCCTCTCTCTAACTTCGCTGCGAGCAAATCTTTAAGCTGCAAAAATACTCGGTCTGACCCGAGCGTTATTGCAAAACACAAAAACACTCGAGTCAGGATTAATCTTTATTCAAGTAAATAAATTTGAAATGAACTGAAATAAATGGTTACAGAGATGGTGAAACAAATGAATCGGTCTAATCTATTATGGACTTTACATTAACAATTTCAATTTTTTAAATTCTGTCAAACGTGTGTGGCTGTAGTACACACGTATGTTTACACACATGTGCACTGCCTTGCCGACACGTATGCAAGTGCAATCACAAAGACCACAAAGATACAATAACAAGCCAGAACAGAAACAACACAGCAGGTCAAAGGCAGAGAGCACAAGTACAGGCCGCAATGCACAACAATTTCAGCAGCCCCAAATACAACTACAAGCACAAGGCATATCAACAACCATAGAATCAACATGTATGCACAACAACCCAGCTACACAAGTAGTGCAGACCACAAGGCTGAGGTAATAGAACTCAAATACAAACCCAAGTGCTCAGTGCAGACTACACAATCAGTGCCACAACTCAATGCCAACAATATGGACTGGACAGTGCCAATTTGAACAAGTATACATGTATCAGAGGGAACTGGGAACTGTGTGCACAGGGAAAACACTACACAGTTCAAATGGAATGCAAACATGTATCAGAGGATATGTACAGTAATAGGCAGTGACCAACACAAGTGACGGTGTCAATTTGAACGAGTATACATGTATCTGAGGGAACTGGCTACAAAATTTTAAGTAAGACCAACAACAAGTTGGACTACAACAGTCAATATGCAGACCATACCAGCAAAGAACCATAAATACAAGTAGAGAGCAAGCTACAAAATACATATGCAACATCACTACAGACTGCAACATGCACAGAGAAGTGAATGGACATGCAAACTGCCACAAACCAAAGTGCATGAACACAGGGAAGACTTAAATGAAGACTGAATACATCAGGCATGCAAAATGGAATGGATATGAAGACTGAACATATCAAAGTTTTGGAAATACAAGGTGTTCAAAATGAACACAGTAAGCTTCAGTTACAAAACTTAAGTGAAACAAGTAATGCAACAGTAGCAAGTACAACATGACAGTATAAAAGTATCACAAGTTCAAGTGCAGATGGAACAAACAAGTTTCATTTGAAACCTAAGTTTTAAACAGAGGCTAGATTAAGTGGTTTTGAGTTTAAATCAAAACTTTAGAGAAACTGAAGTTATAGACATAGAGTATTCTGGAAATAACAACACAAAAGAACCTGGAAAAGCATACAGTGATTTCCAAAGCAAAGAAAAAAATATACAAATCAAACAGAGCTTCAGTTTTCAACTCAGTTCAAAGCAAAATGTTAATCTGGAAATCAATTCAAGTAGTAATGCACTCTCAGGAAAACAGTTTTCAAAAGAAGAAAATGGAGTGCAAGGCAAAAATGAATTTTGTTTCAAACAGCAGTTCATCCTGGAGACAAAATCCAGTAAGAATTCTTTTCAAATCATTAGTTATAAACAGAAGATTTAATCAGAGGATTTCCTACATTTGTTTTGCTTGAATAAGATTTTTTTTTTTTTTTTTTTAACTTAAATTAATGTTTAAACAAGCATATCATGTTCAAACCTTAAATCCTAACAAGGAACTGATCAGAAGATTTGAATTCTTCTTCTATTCTTACTCTCTGTAGTTTAAAACAGAGAAGAGCAATCCAAGTAAATACAGGCACAAGTCATTTAATTCATACACACAGATCATATACTTATATATACTCATGCAAGCATCAATTATATCAGAAATTTGTCAAGCAAAATATAACTAACCACTTAAGTTATAATTAAAATGTTCATTCACCTAGCAGTTTAAAACAGAGAAGCTACTTGATGCTTACTAACATTTTAATAAATTGTTTTACACCATCACAACCTACTTCCATTTAAGCATCCCATGCTAAAGATAATCAGATAAATGGATTTACTTTTTCCCCTTTTTAACATATTATTCATATGTGCACATTTTCAAACAGAGAGACATTTTGATATTTCATTCACATGCAAACAAATTTTAAACAAGTATACTTAGTTCAATCACATGCAAAAATGGGAATGCAGACAGGAACAACATGGATGAAGTACTAACAGTACATACAAAATGGAGATGAAGACTTGAACACCCAGGAAAACAATGACCAGACCAAAGTGCAACAGCATGGATACAACTTGACATGGAAACTGAAACATATCAGATAATGCAAATTGAAACAGAAGTTTCGAGTCAAATATGAAGACCACAAGTGAAGTGAATCAACTGCAATGCAACACATACCAGGATGCAAACAATAATGACATGAAGAGTAGAACAATCAGGAGAGCAGAGACCAGACCCAAGTGCAACAGACATATAACAGAGTATACCCTTTAATTCAAGTATTGGTTTGAGAAATCAATATTTACTCTTGAATTAATGAAACTGGATGGTCTAATTTATACACACATGCAGTTGTTCTTCTATTATTAAGTTTTCAGAGAAAACATTACAGTTTCACTTATTCCTTTTATTCTTTTCCATTTTTAATAAAAATTAAAACTGTATATTTACTTTGTTTAAATCTTAACTTTAACAAAGATTTGGATCTAAGGTTATGATTTTGATCTGGATATACACTTGGAATGCTAGAACAAACAAGATCAAGCAAGACAAATTTCAACAGAAAACAAACATTCAGAAACATACATCTCACATGAAATTCCATCTCAATCATCCACTTCAATATGATTATCACAGGCATAAACTAAGCAACTAAAATTACTTAAATTTTTTTTTTTTTTTTTTTTTTTTTGTTAAAAAAAAAGATGTTATTCACAGAAAACAAGATGCAGTATTTCATTTTGCAAATGGCCAGTGAAAGGGGTATATGTAGATTCACACAAATATTTTAAGCATCCAAATCATTTTGCTTTGATTCCTTTACAAGTTTAAAACAAAATCCATCTTGTTTTACTGAAACAAAATCCATTGAAACAAAAAGAGACAAAGGGAAAAGAAAAAGGATTTTTGACAGGTTTTCCTTAAGAAAACAGTTTTCTGAACAAGATCGGAGATGATCAACAACTATTTCCTATTCTCAAGCATTTTCTAACAACAACATACACATAAAGCAGTACAAATATTCATTTAACAAAGCCAAATCCAACACATGCAGCCACAAACATAACGAGCAAAGTTTGGATATAGCATCTGCTCTCATCAATTTAATTAAAAATTATAGTATCTGTGTTTATCAATTTAAAAATACAATTTATAACATCCATTCTCATCAGTTTAATTAAAATTTAAGTAGCTTCTGTTCTTAACAGTTTAAATAAAATTAAATTCAATAGTATTTGTCCTCATCAGTTTAAATAACAAATTAACAGAGCAATTCATAGCAAAAGAACAACCAACAACCAACATGCAGTGAGCCATCTGTTCTTATTGGTCTAGAATTCAATTTTAACCGAGCAACTGAAAACCACAAACCACCAAAACAAAGCATGCAATCAAGTACTTATTGGTTCAACAGTTTAGATAAATTTATCCAAGCAACTGATAATGCATAACCCACAATTCCCAGCATGCAACCAAGCATTCACTTCAAAACAAATCTAAAAACTTGCATGAAGATTAATCGTGAGGAGAAACTCACCTTATCATGAAGAGCGGATCGAAGCAGAGATGAACGAAAACCAGAGGATCGATCGAAGCAATTGAAGCAGAGACGAAGAAGTCAATTGAGCAGATCGAAGCCGAAAGCCCTAATTTGAAGACGAGCAAAAATTTGGAGAGGCCGCCATTTTGTTTCGTTATTTCGTTTAGGGTTTAGAAATGAAAATGGTAAAGTGAGATAAAGGGGAATCGGGTTAAAGATAAAGGCAGTAGTATTCAAACGTGGGCCGGTATAAATTTCAAAGCCCAAACCATAAACAAGTTTTCCTCTTATTTTTTTTTTCTATTTATCTAAATCCAATTTGTTTTGTCTAATTATTTTCATTACTTTGTTTTGTAAATTTTTGTTTAAGTTATGTTGTTAAATTTTTTTACTAAGTGTATTTGTTTATTTTATTTTGTATTGATTTTTTTTTTTTATTTAAGCTAAAGAAAAGAATGTTATTAAAATTTTAACCATCAATTTATTAATTTACATAAATAAAAATTCTTGTATCCAAATTATTTTCTTAAGTCATTAGTTTGAATTTCAATTACAAATTAAATATTCAATTTCAACTCCAAAGTCAAGTTTAAATTTTTCTTCAGCTTTGTATAGATTAAATTTTAAATATTTAATCACCAATTTCATTGTTATATCGGAAATTCAGTTTAAATTATCATTCAAATATTCAAAATTAATTAAATATTCACAATTTAAATTGTTCAAAATTTAGGATCGTTACAATCTCCTCTCCTTAAAAGAATTTCGTCCCGAAATTACAAGTAAGGAAAAATGATTGTTAAAATTTCACTAATATTTATATTTTACTCAATTTTATCAAGTTCAACACTTATTAAAGATGAATGAATATAGGATTCATTCTATTTGTTTTATCTCGCTAGCTTTGCTAATTAACTCTTTTGTCTATTATTTTCTACAATCAAGACACAAAAATCTTTACTAAAATTTTCAACTTACAACCCAAAATTTTAAATTTGAAACACTTTATATTAGAGATTTACATATTATAACTTTTCCAAAGCTGTGGACTTTCAAAACCCTTCAAAAATCCTCTTCCTTAATTCATTTGGTTGGAATTATGCGAATTCTAATTCTAGATAATTGATTTTCTATTAAAGTTCGAAAATACTTGCTAACTCGAAATTTAACAAGTCTACTGTCGTTCTTAAAGACATTAGGCATACGCTGGCCAGGCGCAAGTCTAACAATCTCCAAGTACTAAATATACTTGCTTCAATTCCCAGTGAAAATACTTTTAAAAATTCTTTTAAAAATGGATATGGAAAGCACATTCCCCCATGGATCGCGGTACACACGGCGGTTACGCTACTATCCCAGTAGAATCGCTTGTGACCGTAGGCATCTCGCCCCTCGAATTTCGCCATGGTTGTTGCCATAGATCGCGGTCCACACGGCGGTTACGCTACTATCCCAGTAGAATCGCTTGTGGCCGTAGGCATCTCGCCCCTCGAATTTCGCTATGGTTTCTAGATTGCAGTTACTCGGCGGTTACGCCACTATCCCAGTGGAATCGCTTGTAACTGTAGGCATCTCGCCCCTCAAATTACGCTAGTCACTCCAACTAATGGAAAACAAATGGCCTATCCAACTAATGGAAGACAAAGGGCCAATCCAACTAATGGAAAACAAATGGTCAATCCAACTAATGGAAATATAAATGGTCATCCAACTAATGGAAATACTACGTAGCTACGATTTTTTAAATGGATACTCATCTCGAGTTCCATCACCATCACACAGTCACACAGTATAAATGGAAGGTACCTTTCCATATCCTCAATTTTGGAAAACATAATATTATACATACATATATAATATTTCACTTCACATTTAGTACATATCATACTCATGTACTTACATAAGTTTTCCACAACAATTACTTTTCCAAACTAATTGGTTTTCGAATTTATCGTATTCACACATATACGTTATGAAAACCACAACATTTCATACCCATAACAAATAGAGGATTCACAATTTTCCATTTCATTATCCATTTAAAATTTTCCTCTAAGTCGATTTGGAATTTTAAGGTTATATCAAACCTAATACACATTCACAATCCAATTTATTATCGACTTCACACACTCGATTTGGATTTCACGCTACATCGTCAATTCTCAACACATAATTGATGTCTATCGATATATAACCTCTGAGCTCGTACGTCTCAGAGAAGGGTGTTAAGCTAAGAGAATAAATTCCCCGCCACCAACAGATATATATTTAATAGAAATCAACTGATATGTCGTCAATTCACGACGTTAGACATACAATCCAAATCATCCATTTAAAATTCAAAGTTCAACTCACATTGTTTTTGTGTGTCAAAGTTAAACTCAATTTAACTCAAAATTCAATCACTTTGAAAATTTCCAAATTGAACTAATTGTTCAAATTTCCCAAAAATAATATCTTTACAAGATATAAAAATTTCACACTTAGCCATTTGAAACAAATTCAAATCATTTTGCACCTTTTAATCTTTGAAAACAAATTTCAAAGCAATTTCCTTAAATGGAAACATTTCCAAATATTTATCCATTTTAAACTTCAAATGGTTCACTTAAATTAATCAAATAAATCCTTACCGATTTATTTTAAACTTACGTTCCAAATCCGTAAATTTATTTCCACATTTCAAAAATAAATCAATATTTATTTTTAACAAATTCCCCTTTCTTTTATAAATTCCATAGTGAATTTACATTTCCAAAGTATCTATGAATATACGATTTCAAATCGATTTCACAAATTCATTTTCAATTTATCTTCAAAAGATAAAATTTCAAACCATTCATTTCATATAGGGAAACATACCCACACTTATTCAATAATAAGTAATTTACAAATCCACTTATTTTCAACACTTTGAAAATATTCAATATACTTCAAACCAAAATCAAGTATATATTCATTCTTAAAAAAAACCATTCTTTTAAACACATTTTATTTGAGTCAAAACGAATGTTGCGCAAAACATCGTTACGACGACTCAAAACCACTAGTATAAGGATTCAAATTTAAAAATAGATATGTAAATCCCAATACTAAACAAAATCATTTCCCTTTTGAAATTATTTACTATAACAACAAATGTTATAATCTACCATTTCCATTTTCCACTCGAAAACGTCTATTTCAACAACAAGTGTTGAAATCTATGCTTTCGATTCTTAACACATTTCAAAATGAATTATCTTCATTTACATAATGTTTCTTCCCAAAAACATTCCCATTTAAGTTTTCAACTTCAACTTAATTCATGGTTTGAATTCCACATACACTTCAAAAATATTGGTTTTAAACCGATTTCAAATTCCCAATACTAAGTTTTCCACTCAACTTAATTCCATGCCCGTTCAAATTCAAATGCATCATTGAATCTATTTAAATCTATTTCGAATTTTCATTAGATTCATATCTCTTTTGATATTTTATTCACCGTTCAAAACCATAGATATAATTCCTTTAATAAGTTACAACAATTTACTTATCAAAATAAGTCGTTTGCGGATTTTACAAACATCTCTAGAAATTCCATTTCTATTTATAAAACTTCGTTTTATAATCTCCTTTCTTAATTTGATTCAATTCAATTTATATAACTTAGTTATATACACCAAAAGTCCATATTATAAGTTAAATACTTATAATCCATTCATTTACTAAATCGTTCTTCACCACATTTGAAATCAATTTTCAAAAGAATTCAAAATTAAATTTCCAAGTTATAGTTCAATAATCCACTTGATTATAATCAAATTGACATATCATTTTATTTTCCAATTACTACTTTGGAGATATTCAAAATATTTGATTTAAGCCAATTTAAACCAATTCATTAATCCACTTGACTTACATTTCATTTTCCATAACTCTCAAAGATTCGATAATGAGTTTCCGAACGATCGAAACTCAAGTCTAACGAGACCTCACCGAATAGAAACTACCGCAATCCTAACTTTAGAGAGGGGAATTTCCAAAAATAATTTTAAATTTCAAAATACCTTTTATTTTGAAGAAAACAATTTTAAACTTCGTTAGATTTGAAAACACTTCCTTTAAAGTGATTCTAGTAACTATTCATATTAAATGCCATAAACTAAGCTTTGTGTAAACCAAAGCTCTGATACCACTTTGTAACGACCCGCCGCCTTGACCGCCTCTAGTCGGTAATTAAACCAACTAGAAACGTTCAAAATGACGGATTGTTATTTAGTTTATAACATTTAAACAGAATCAGCTACAGAATCACAGAATAGTAATCATATTTTATAAACAAACTTTTCTTTTATATACAAATATCAGAGTTTACAATACATTACATTTTATACAGCGGAAACAATTTATAAAATTTAAGTACAAGAGAAAAAATTTTAGCTAAAACTTTAGTGGTGCTGAAATCCCCCTCTCTCTAACTTCGCTGCGAGCAAATCTTTAAGCTGCAAAAATACTCGGTCTGACCCGAGCGTTATTGCAAAACACAAAAACACTCGAGTCAGGATTAATCTTTATTCAAGTAAATAAATTTGAAATGAACTGAAATAAATGGTTACAGAGATGGTGAAACAAATGAATCGGTCTAATCTATTATGGACTTTACATTAACAATTTCAATTTTTTAAATTCTGTCAAACGTGTGTGGCTGTAGTACACACGTATGTTTACACACATGTGCACTGCCTTGCCGACACGTATGCAAGTGCAATCACAAAGACCACAAAGATACAATAACAAGCCAGAACAGAAACAACACAGCAGGTCAAAGGCAGAGAGCACAAGTACAGGCCGCAATGCACAACAATTTCAGCAGCCCCAAATACAACTACAAGCACAAGGCATATCAACAACCATAGAATCAACATGTATGCACAACAACCCAGCTACACAAGTAGTGCAGACCACAAGGCTGAGGTAATAGAACTCAAATACAAACCCAAGTGCTCAGTGCAGACTACACAATCAGTGCCACAACTCAATGCCAACAATATGGACTGGACAGTGCCAATTTGAACAAGTATACATGTATCAGAGGGAACTGGGAACTGTGTGCACAGGGAAAACACTACACAGTTCAAATGGAATGCAAACATGTATCAGAGGATATGTACAGTAATAGGCAGTGACCAACACAAGTGACGGTGTCAATTTGAACGAGTATACATGTATCTGAGGGAACTGGCTACAAAATTTTAAGTAAGACCAACAACAAGTTGGACTACAACAGTCAATATGCAGACCATACCAGCAAAGAACCATAAATACAAGTAGAGAGCAAGCTACAAAATACATATGCAACATCACTACAGACTGCAACATGCACAGAGAAGTGAATGGACATGCAAACTGCCACAAACCAAAGTGCATGAACACAGGGAAGACTTAAATGAAGACTGAATACATCAGGCATGCAAAATGGAATGGATATGAAGACTGAACATATCAAAGTTTTGGAAATACAAGGTGTTCAAAATGAACACAGTAAGCTTCAGTTACAAAACTTAAGTGAAACAAGTAATGCAACAGTAGCAAGTACAACATGACAGTATAAAAGTATCACAAGTTCAAGTGCAGATGGAACAAACAAGTTTCATTTGAAACCTAAGTTTTAAACAGAGGCTAGATTAAGTGGTTTTGAGTTTAAATCAAAACTTTAGAGAAACTGAAGTTATAGACATAGAGTATTCTGGAAATAACAACACAAAAGAACCTGGAAAAGCATACAGTGATTTCCAAAGCAAAGAAAAAAATATACAAATCAAACAGAGCTTCAGTTTTCAACTCAGTTCAAAGCAAAATGTTAATCTGGAAATCAATTCAAGTAGTAATGCACTCTCAGGAAAACAGTTTTCAAAAGAAGAAAATGGAGTGCAAGGCAAAAATGAATTTTGTTTCAAACAGCAGTTCATCCTGGAGACAAAATCCAGTAAGAATTCTTTTCAAATCATTAGTTATAAACAGAAGATTTAATCAGAGGATTTCCTACATTTGTTTTGCTTGAATAAGATTTTTTTTTTTTTTTTTTTAACTTAAATTAATGTTTAAACAAGCATATCATGTTCAAACCTTAAATCCTAACAAGGAACTGATCAGAAGATTTGAATTCTTCTTCTATTCTTACTCTCTGTAGTTTAAAACAGAGAAGAGCAATCCAAGTAAATACAGGCACAAGTCATTTAATTCATACACACAGATCATATACTTATATATACTCATGCAAGCATCAATTATATCAGAAATTTGTCAAGCAAAATATAACTAACCACTTAAGTTATAATTAAAATGTTCATTCACCTAGCAGTTTAAAACAGAGAAGCTACTTGATGCTTACTAACATTTTAATAAATTGTTTTACACCATCACAACCTACTTCCATTTAAGCATCCCATGCTAAAGATAATCAGATAAATGGATTTACTTTTTCCCCTTTTTAACATATTATTCATATGTGCACATTTTCAAACAGAGAGACATTTTGATATTTCATTCACATGCAAACAAATTTTAAACAAGTATACTTAGTTCAATCACATGCAAAAATGGGAATGCAGACAGGAACAACATGGATGAAGTACTAACAGTACATACAAAATGGAGATGAAGACTTGAACACCCAGGAAAACAATGACCAGACCAAAGTGCAACAGCATGGATACAACTTGACATGGAAACTGAAACATATCAGATAATGCAAATTGAAACAGAAGTTTCGAGTCAAATATGAAGACCACAAGTGAAGTGAATCAACTGCAATGCAACACATACCAGGATGCAAACAATAATGACATGAAGAGTAGAACAATCAGGAGAGCAGAGACCAGACCCAAGTGCAACAGACATATAACAGAGTATACCCTTTAATTCAAGTATTGGTTTGAGAAATCAATATTTACTCTTGAATTAATGAAACTGGATGGTCTAATTTATACACACATGCAGTTGTTCTTCTATTATTAAGTTTTCAGAGAAAACATTACAGTTTCACTTATTCCTTTTATTCTTTTCCATTTTTAATAAAAATTAAAACTGTATATTTACTTTGTTTAAATCTTAACTTTAACAAAGATTTGGATCTAAGGTTATGATTTTGATCTGGATATACACTTGGAATGCTAGAACAAACAAGATCAAGCAAGACAAATTTCAACAGAAAACAAACATTCAGAAACATACATCTCACATGAAATTCCATCTCAATCATCCACTTCAATATGATTATCACAGGCATAAACTAAGCAACTAAAATTACTTAAATTTTTTTTTTTTTTTTTTTTTTTTGTTAAAAAAAAAGATGTTATTCACAGAAAACAAGATGCAGTATTTCATTTTGCAAATGGCCAGTGAAAGGGGTATATGTAGATTCACACAAATATTTTAAGCATCCAAATCATTTTGCTTTGATTCCTTTACAAGTTTAAAACAAAATCCATCTTGTTTTACTGAAACAAAATCCATTGAAACAAAAAGAGACAAAGGGAAAAGAAAA
This sequence comes from Allium cepa, assembly GCA_030765085.1. Lineage (NCBI taxonomy): Eukaryota > Viridiplantae > Streptophyta > Magnoliopsida > Asparagales > Amaryllidaceae > Allium > Allium cepa. Next base: position 50,193,780 of record CM060930.1, on the reverse strand, counting down.
AGGATTTTTGACAGGTTTTCCTTAAGAAAACAGTTTTCTGAACAAGATCGGAGATGATCAACAACTATTTCCTATTCTCAAGCATTTTCTAACAACAACATACACATAAAGCAGTACAAATATTCATTTAACAAAGCCAAATCCAACACATGCAGCCACAAACATAACGAGCAAAGTTTGGATATAGCATCTGCTCTCATCAATTTAATTAAAAATTATAGTATCTGTGTTTATCAATTTAAAAATACAATTTATAACATCCATTCTCATCAGTTTAATTAAAATTTAAGTAGCTTCTGTTCTTAACAGTTTAAATAAAATTAAATTCAATAGTATTTGTCCTCATCAGTTTAAATAACAAATTAACAGAGCAATTCATAGCAAAAGAACAACCAACAACCAACATGCAGTGAGCCATCTGTTCTTATTGGTCTAGAATTCAATTTTAACCGAGCAACTGAAAACCACAAACCACCAAAACAAAGCATGCAATCAAGTACTTATTGGTTCAACAGTTTAGATAAATTTATCCAAGCAACTGATAATGCATAACCCACAATTCCCAGCATGCAACCAAGCATTCACTTCAAAACAAATCTAAAAACTTGCATGAAGATTAATCGTGAGGAGAAACTCACCTTATCATGAAGAGCGGATCGAAGCAGAGATGAACGAAAACCAGAGGATCGATCGAAGCAATTGAAGCAGAGACGAAGAAGTCAATTGAGCAGATCGAAGCCGAAAGCCCTAATTTGAAGACGAGCAAAAATTTGGAGAGGCCGCCATTTTGTTTCGTTATTTCGTTTAGGGTTTAGAAATGAAAATGGTAAAGTGAGATAAAGGGGAATCGGGTTAAAGATAAAGGCAGTAGTATTCAAACGTGGGCCGGTATAAATTTCAAAGCCCAAACCATAAACAAGTTTTCCTCTTATTTTTTTTTTCTATTTATCTAAATCCAATTTGTTTTGTCTAATTATTTTCATTACTTTGTTTTGTAAATTTTTGTTTAAGTTATGTTGTTAAATTTTTTTACTAAGTGTATTTGTTTATTTTATTTTGTATTGATTTTTTTTTTTTATTTAAGCTAAAGAAAAGAATGTTATTAAAATTTTAACCATCAATTTATTAATTTACATAAATAAAAATTCTTGTATCCAAATTATTTTCTTAAGTCATTAGTTTGAATTTCAATTACAAATTAAATATTCAATTTCAACTCCAAAGTCAAGTTTAAATTTTTCTTCAGCTTTGTATAGATTAAATTTTAAATATTTAATCACCAATTTCATTGTTATATCGGAAATTCAGTTTAAATTATCATTCAAATATTCAAAATTAATTAAATATTCACAATTTAAATTGTTCAAAATTTAGGATCGTTACACTTTTTCTTTTCTTTTTTAAATCTGGGGGCCGTGGTGCCATTTTTATAGTCGTACCGAGCTAGCCGGGCAAAGGAGACGCTGGTAAAAAATTTCCAAAATTTAAGGCGTTAGAATATTTTTGAGAAAATTGGAAAATTTTGAAAACTATAACTTTGATTTTGGAGTGATAAGTTAAACGATATAGTTGGTTTTGAAAAGACAACTAAGTATGATTTGAAGACTTAGTAAAGTTATTATAAGAAGTTTAACTATGGATTTTGCAAAAGTTAAGTTGTTTAAATGAATTTGAAATTTAATTTGAACAAATGGTTTTGAAAAGTTAATGGATTTCAAGCCTTTTTCTTACTTGGTAATTTCGAGGACGAAATTCTTTTAAGGGGGGTAGTTTGTAACGACCTAGAATTTCTGTCATTTGAAATTCATATATTTAATTGATTTTAAATATTAATAAGTAAAATTTGCAAGTCGAATAAATTTTATTTCGAATATCTGGATTTAATTGGATAATTAAATCGATAATTTAATATTTGAAATTACAGAAATAATTGGAAATTGGGTTTAATGTGATTAAAATTGACTTATAAAGTTGAATGAAATCATATTGGAGTTAGAATGATGTTATAGAACTTTTAAAATTGGATAAAAAGTTAATTTGTGGAAATTGAACATTTTAATATTTAATTGATGAGTAAAAATAGTCATTTTTCAACCAGTCTCGGATTTCAACAAAACCAGTTTCATCGGATCCTTAATGTTAAATTATTGTAAGGTTTTAAATTTCGTTTCAACCGGATTTACGGTTTGTCCGGGGCAAGCTAAAACGCACTGAAATCGGTTTAAGTGAATTTTAAATTTAAAATAGTTGATTTAAAAACCTATCTTCCAAATACTTTTGAATTTGCCTCCAATATATATTCCATTGCGTCCGGAATAGGGGTAAAACATTATAAACCCCAGGCGGCACGCTTCGTTTGGAGTTCGGAAAAATTCCGGGTCAATAGTGTCGCGAGAATTTTCTATAAAAGACCACCATAATTCACAATTTACACTCAAACCCTAACATCTAAACCCTAGCCGCTAGTTTATAATCAGTGGCCGAAAAACTCTCTTCTTCCTCCTCGTTTTTCTTCAAATCCGTTAATAATTATCAGAAAGCTTCAACTACAAACTTCTAGAGCACATTGAGATCTTCCTATCCAACGGTGGAGATCGAAAAATACACTATTAAATCAATGGCAAATAACTCACGTTCGTGCAAGGTTTGCACGTGAATCTCACGGCCAAGATGGGGCCGAGTTCCACGCCGTTCATGGTGAAGGTCGAGCTCGAGACGAGCTTCCATTCGGCTGTGTTCGATCGTCTTCAAACTACAAGGGGTGGTCGCGTGATTTAGGGTTGTAGCGACGGCTATGGGTCACGCGCGTGCGTTTGAACTGGGGAAGAAAGAAGGGGGCGGTCCTGATGCAATCAAATGGAATGAACGGCCGTAATGTGTTTAGGGTTTAAAAATAAAAAAAAAATAGTAAAATTATTTTATATTGGTTCGTTTAAACTTTAAACTATCATAACTTTGTCATATGAGGTCCGTTTTGGACAAAACAAATTACGTCGGGTTCGTGTTAACGAGCACCACGCGATGGAGCTAGATTGGGATTGATTGGAGCTAGTGTGAATTTTGGGTAAAATTAAACGCACGTTTAATTTTATTCGGAATAAAACACTGCAACTGTTATTGGAAGCAAGGTGAGAACTTCTCACTCGATTAAATTGTGTTTCGATTTAAATTTTTAAATAGTTAAATTTAAAATTGCTTGATTGTGTGATTGAATCATGATTGTTGTCTGTTGTGTTGAAATAGACCCTATACGCCGTATATTAAGTGGAGGTTATTATATTAAACACATATACCGCGATATTCCACCTTGAAATGGAATTGGTATTATATATGTACTTGGAGTTGATTTCCCGCATTATATAGCGGATGAGACCCTACTGCGCCGCATAATTGCAGATGATATTTTTTTATAAACCCATGTACCGTGATATTCCGTCTTGAAACGGAATTGGTATTGTGCTAACATCTGTGGATGCAGGGAAACAGGTTGGAGAGATCCAACTGGATTCCTCAAATAATTGAATGTGTTTCAATGTTGTGTGTTGATTTATTTATAATCTCTATGTAATTATCTTTGTGATTGAAATCGTTGAAGGCTAAAATTTAGCCGAATATAATTTTGGTATAGTTAGATACCGGAAATAAATTAAAATTTGCTTTTTGAAAATTCAGGTTGAAAGTTTTTAAAAAAAATTATGATGTTTTGAGAAATATAGTTGAAAGGTGGTTTTTGGAAATATGAACTTGATTTTTTTATAAAATAATTTAAATGGTGATTTTTGAAAGTATACATTTTATTGAATTTTGGAATTGGTTCATTTTAAATAAACAAATGTTATAATTTTTATGTTATAAAAATTATGATTTTTGTGAAATATAACCGAAATGTGATTTTTGAAATAAGTAGTTGATTAATTTGTAAAATGGTTTAAATTGGGATTTTTGACTTATTATAAACGGTTTGTATAAAAAATTTATAAAATTGATATTTATAAATTAAAATATTGGAATCATAAAACGAGTTTTTATGTAACAACCCGCATATTTATCGAGTTTGTATTTAAATATTTTATTTAAATATTAACTCGTTAATGGATTTTGGTCCGAAAAGCTACTTTTTGCAAACGGTCAAATTAGGACTCGAGACCACTTCCATTGAGTTCGAAATGTCGTTTACAACTTTTTTAAGTATAAACATTGATAGGTTTGGAGTTAGTGAAATTTCACTAACTTTTCCCGCTTTGGACTTTGGGTTAATTTAGCCTATTAAGCCCAAGTTCCAACCCTCTTCTCCTCACTCTTCATAAATTTCCTAACTAATCAAGCTTTGGCATTAATGGTGGAGGGAATGGGAAATTAAAATTCCAAAACTCAAATTCAATTGCAATCCATCTTTCTACTACAAATTCAAGAAGAAGACATCGGATTCAAGCTTGTGGTTGCTTCTCCATTTGCCTTCAAGCTTTGTTCTTCATTTTCATTGGGTTTTGGAGCAAAGGTGAGATTTTTATCTCACAAATCTAGTCTATAACTATATTGGATTGTTGGGAATGATTCCCTATCACTTTTGCATGCACATTTGCATTTGGTTTGGACTGGATTGGCGAAAAACTCCAATTTTTAGTGTTTTTGGTGAAAAACTGCTCTTAGGTCATTCTGTTTTCATTAGGTCGCTCGGGGTGGAAAAGTCACGGCCTTCGTATTTGACTCACTCGGTTTTAGGTCGTAGGTCGCAAGCCTTTTAGGTCGTAGGTCGCAAGCCTTTTAGGTCGTAGGTCGTATGGTCGTTAGGTCGCTCTGCTTTGACTCTGGCCATTTTTGCTCACTCGCAGTTAGGTCGCTCACGACCTAGGACTTAGGTCGCTCGCGAGTTAGTGGCTTAGGTCGTTGGGTCATATAACCCATTAAGTCGCGCTCCTTTAGTTCGCACCTCTTTTAGGTCGCGCCTCTTTTAAGTCGCCCTTCTCTGGACCTTGTTAGGTCGCTCAACATTGACCTCGTTAGGTCGCTCAACACACCGTGTCGCTAGGTCGCTCGACTCTGGACCTCATTAGCTCGCTCAACCGTCTACCTTTATAGGTCGTAGGTCGTCTCCGACTTTAAACCACTCGGCCGCATTAGGTCGCGTACCTTTTAGGTCGCGTGTTGCACTAGGTCGTATGACCTTAGGTCGTTAGGTCGTATGGCTTTAGGTCGCTAGGTCGTATGGCTTTAGGTCGCTAGGTCGTATGACCTTAGGTCGCTAGGTCGTTGGGCCTCGTTTCTTCTTAGGTCGCTGCTTCTTATAGGTCGCTCGGCTCCTTAATTTCTTTAGGTCGTTTGAGTGTTAGGTCGCGAACCCATTTTAGGTCGCATGACCTATACCCTTTAGGTCGCTGGACCACTAGGTCGTGCCCCTTAGACCCCTAGGTCGCAACCATTAGGTCGCTCGACCCTATCCCTCTTAGGTCGTTAAACCTCATTTTGTCTTCACTAAGTCGTACCGTTTTGGACGGGGCGCTGCCCCCTGGACCCCCGCGACCTGACCGGGCAGGTCGAACCCCGTAAGCGGTGGCGTTGCCCCCGCACCCCCACCTTAGGGGGTTGCCACCCCCCCGGACCCCCCTCCGTAGGGCATCTTATCTGAAAAATATTCAACAGAACTTGCTGAGCTGATTTCCTTGGATTTTTATCACACCTTCGAATGTGACCTTTGTGATTGATTGTTTCTACAATCGCTTCTGTGATTTGTCACTTTAAAATATAAAGGTTTCAAAACTAGTAGTAAATATCAAAACTCTTTCAACAAAATGATTTCAACTCTATTTTTAATAACAAAACTCTTTTCTTAAACCGTTTTCCAATCTATTAGTATATACAAGCTTTTACCTCACTCGGATGAGAAATCTAATTAAACGACTTAGTAAAACAAGTGGTATGAAACGCTTGCGTTCACTTCGTCGGTTAATTCTTGGACTTGTTCGATTGAACCTCTTGTGACAATTTTATTAGTGAAGATTTACAGTTTGTTCGTAAATATTTAAGTTAAGCAAGTGGTTATGGGACATGAAACTAAACTTCTATATTTACTAGCTTAGTGTAATTGACACTTCTCTTTGATCTTGATGATCGCTTTATGAATTAGACTAGCAATTGCGCGATGTCTCTTTCATTGCAAGGTTAGACTAGACACCACTTGTGTGATTCCATTCACACATACCTTTCTGCTTTTTGGTTAGTCTTGACCTCAATCTGTGTGATTCCATTCACACATGCGGGGTAGCTCCCCTTGGTCTTCGGACCGTCATGTGATAGGCCTCTTTCCCTTTTTATGATTTCTGGATTTCTTGTGTTGATTTCTGGAATTTATCTCTTTGACTTGTCATGAGTACAAGTTTAGGGTATGATGCCCTCTTTGGATCTTTGAGAAGATTCTTGTGATATTGATATATCTCTTATCGGTTGATCTCCTGTTGATCATTATTTGCATACTTATAGTAGTATGTCAGTATGGATATCTTATGTTTATGCCATATCTTTTATTTTATATCATGTCATCTGATATTTATAGCTAGACTGATCCGTTTATTATTTTCTTATAAATAATACTCGGGTCAGACGGAGATGTTACAGGTGCTACTGCTTGACTCCTCCCCCAGTGATTCACTACTCAGACTTTTGGCTACTTGTTTAGATTAGCAGCTTTTGTTGTTTACACTTGAGATATAGACTCATAGTTGTATTCTTTTGTATAGCACGCGTTGCTATTCTTTTGTATTATCGTGGATCTTTTTAGACCACTACTCTGATGTACACTTTTATGTGATATATATTCATATCTCTTTCCGCCTTTGTGATATGGATATCTGTGATTGATTCGCATGTTATGCTTACTTCTATATTTGTTTCCGAAGATTATTTTATAGCCACCGTGTGATAAGAAATTACATGGATGGTCGCTCCTCAACAGCCTTATTCTCCGCGCTAGTTGACAGCACTACACCGTAGTGTTCTTGGCTAGCGTGGGTATAGAGGTGGGGCGTCACAGCTTGGTATCAGAGCCAAACTTCGGAACAATGCAGAATAACTTAACAAGGATCATCGTCCTAGGTCTATCTTAGGAGTCATACCATAGGATTAATTCGAGTCTTCGTACCGATTCATCCTATTTCCTTTATGATTCCTTGTTTTATCTATCAAGATTGCTTGATGTTCATTGGTAAATAACCTTCTTCCTTCTCTTCTTTCTTTCTTTAAGGAAGAGAATGTCTAGACCAGGCCGTCCCAGAACTGGATCATCTGGTGCTGCTCCTCCGGATGGAGTTTTTATGACTGCTCAACAGCTTCTTGATTTAGTAACTAATGCTCAAGCAGCTGGAGCTAACCCGGAACCCACTCACCCAAAGTCGGGATTTGCACGCTTGTGCAGCGATTACACCAACTTGGGTGGGAAGCCCTTCAAAGGTTCGGAAAATATCATCGAGGTCCAGGCTTGGTTAAAATCATGTGATCGAATCTTTTCTCGCATGAACCTTATCGATCTCCACCGCGTTCAGGTGGCTTCCAGCATGCTCCAGGAGAGAGCATTGGACTGGTACGAACTCCTTATTTCAGAAATTAATGAAGAGGATCTCACCTGGGAGCAATTTCAGGGACGCTTCGAGTTAAAGTTTGTACCAGAAGCTGGGAAAGTAACCTTGGCTCGATGTTTTATAGACCTTGTTCAAGGTCAATCCCCGGTGACTGATTACGTCGTAGCCTTCGAGTCGCTTTCCAAATATGGGGTTGAATACATCAACACCCCATTGAAGAAGAACCAGAGGTTCGTTTATGGCTTAAATAAGAATCTTAAGAAGCCACTGCTCCAGAAACTAGAAGTCGCATTTGATCAACTCGTCGATATCGCTCTTCGTCTTGAAGAGGCTGATAGAGAGAGTGATGTTGAAGTGGAAGGCGCTAAACCAAACTTCAACAACAAGAAGAGGCCAAACAAATTCAAGGGTCCTTATCCCAACAAAAAGGGTAAGCAGGCAACCCTTGCGGCAAAGTCTCCTTCTCCTAGTGGTGCGAGTTGCTTCAACTGTGGGTCTGGGGATCATTATGCGAATAAGTGCTCTAAGCCCAAATCTTGTCGCTATTGTAAGAGCCCGGATCATTACATACATCAATGCCTCAAGCGTAAAGGCAAGAAGGAAGGAAAGTTGAATGTGGCTCAAGCCCCTGGCAACACATCTCGTGGCCAAGGTATTTCTCATTCCATTCTTGATGGTATTATTTTATTTCATGATCAACCTATTAGAGTTCTCTTTGATACGGGTGCATCCCATTCTTTTATATCAAAGGAACTGGTAGACACTTTTTCCTTGAGTGTTACTGCATTGATGACTTCTTTAAAAATTGCGAATCCTGTTGGTGGATCCGCAACTCTTAGTTTGCTTTGTAAAGATGTGGAGATTATTTTTTGCGATTTTTCTTTCCTAGCCGATTTGCATGTCATGCGTTACTTAGGCTTTGGAATAATTTTGGGAATGGATTGGCTTAATCGTTATCAAGCCCATATCCTATGTCCTGAGCGGACTATTCATCTCCGACATCCACTATCTGCTAATCAGATTTCTGTTAATCTTAAAGATTCAGAATCCTGTTTGGTGGCATCTTTATATTCTTTAAATCCTCGTGATAACGATGATGATGATGAAGATGATATTATTTCTCGTATTCATGTTGTTCGTGAATTTTCCGACATATTCGAGCCCGTTTTAGGTTTACCACCTAAACGAGCAATTGAGTTCAGAATTAATCTTGTTTCTGGAGCTCAACCTATTACTCGTCCTCCTTATCGCATGTCCAATAAGGAAAATGAGGAGATGCGTAAACAATTATCTGAGTTGGAGACGAGGCAATTTATTCGCTCTAGTTCCTCGCCTTGGGGAGCTTCGGTTATTTTCGTAAAGAAATCCGATGGTACTCTGAGGCTCTGCGTTGATTATCACAAGCTTAACGATCTTACTATTAAAAATAAATATCCTTTACCTCGGATTGATGATCTATTCGATCAGCTTAGTGGTGCTAAGGTCTTTTCACAATTGGACTTGGCTACCGGTTTCCATCAGCTTCGTATCGCTGAGGATAGCATTCCTTTGACATCATTCCGTACTCGATATGGATCTTATGAATGGCTTGTTATGCAATTTGGGTTAACAAATGCTCCAGCTTATTTCGTTGACCTCATGAATCGAGTTTTCAAAGATTTTCTCAATCGGTTTGTTCTCATATTCATTGATGATATTCTTGTGTATTCAAAAACCGAGGAGGAACATGAGAAACATCTTCGGATTGTATTGGAAAAACTTAGGAGTAATCAATTAAAGGCTAAATTTTCTAAATGCCACTTTTGGCAATCTCGTGTGAAGTTTCTCGGTCATATTATTTCCGAATTCGGGATATCCGTGGATCCTTCAAAGATTGAAGCGATTCAAGATTGGAAGAGACCGGAGAGTGTGACAGAGATTCGTAGTTTTCTCGGATTGGCGAGCTATTACCGTCGTTTTATTAAAGACTTTTCTAAGATTGTCGTGCCTCTTACTGGCTTGACTAAGAAGGGAGTTAAATACATTTGGTCGGACAAATGTGAAGCCTCTTTTCAGAAATTGAAAGAACTCCTTTCCGATGCTCCTATTCTTGTTATTCCCGAGGGGAATCAAGATTTTGTTGTTTATACCGATGCTAGTCACGTTGGTTTGGGTGCCGTTCTTATGCAAAAAGAACGTGTTGTTGCTTATGCTTCTAGGCAATTGAAGCCGGCCGAGACTAGATATGCCACACATGATATGGAGCTCGGGGCTATTGTTTTCGCCCTTCGAATGTGGCGTCATTATCTATTAGGAGAGAAATTTATTCTTTACACGGATCATAAGTCTTTGAAATATTTATTTTCTCAAAAAGAACTTAATTTACGTCAACAGCGTTGGCTCGAGTTCCTTGCACCTTATGATCTTGATATTCTTTATACCCCCGGTAAGGGTAATCGTGTCGCCGATGCTCTTAGCCGTAAGCAACAAGCAGTTGTTTCTATGATGATATCCGAATGGAACGATCTCGAGATCTTATCCACTTGTGAGATTCGAGAGCGCGTATCCAATTTATGCTCATCGCTTGTTTTATGTAGCCTTGAGGCTCATCCTTCTCTTTTAGACCGCATTCTTGAAGCTCAAGGGCTAGATTCTGAATTGGCTCTTCTTGGCAAAAATGTTAAGGATAAAATTGATATTGAAAGTTTGAAAGACTTTGATATTGATTCTCATGGCGGCATTCGAAAATTTGGTAGACTTATCGTACCAAATATTGGAGATCTTCGTAAAGATATTTTAGAAGATTCCCATCGTTCTAAATTCACCATTCATCCCGGTAGTAGTAAAATGTACGCTGATATGAAGCGACTTTATTATTGGGAGGGAATGAAATCTGATATTGCTAACTTTGTTAAGTGTTGCATGACTTGCCAACTTGTCAAGGCCGAACATCAAAGGCCTGGTGGGTTATTGCAACCTTTAGAAATTCCAATTTGGAAGTGGGATCAAATTTCCATGGACTTTATAGATGGCCTTCCCCGCTCTCGTTCGGGTCATGATAGCTTATGGGTGATTGTTGATAGACTTACTAAATCCGCCCATTTTATTCCGGTTCGGTCTAACCGAACCGTTCCTCTTTTGGCCAAATTATTTGTCAAGGAAATTGTAAAATTGCATGGAGTTCCTACTTGTATTGTCAGCGATCGTGATCCATTGTTTACTAGTGGATTTTGGAAGAGTCTTCAAAAAGCTTTAGGAACGAAGCTTAATTTTAGCACCGCTTATCACCCCCAGTCCGATGGACAAACCGGGCGTGTGAATCAAACTCTTGAAGATCTTCTTCGTGCTTGTGTGCTTGATTTTGGTGGAAGTTGGGAAGATCATATTTCACTTGTTGAATTTTCCTATAATAATAGCTTCCAATCTAGTATTGGTATGGCACCTTTCGAGGCACTCTATGGAAGGCTATGCCGATCTCCTTCTTGTTGGCTTGAGGCCGGTGAGAAGCTAGTTTTAGGTCCAGACTTTATTCGTGATTCCACGGAAAAGATTGAACTTATTCGACATAGGATGAAAGAAGCCCAGAGTAGACAAAAATCCTATGCCGATAATCGAAGAAGGAAATTAGAGTTTTCTGTTGGGGATCCTGTTTTTATTCGTGTTTCACCTATGAAGGGTGTTGTACGTTTCAGTCGATCGGGGAAGTTAGCGCCTCGATATATTGGGCCATTTCCTATCACTGAACGTATTGGTTCCATGGCTTATCTCCTTGCATTGCCGGCTCAGTTTTCTGCTATGCATGATGTATTTCACGTTTCTCAATTACGGAAATGCCTTCGGGATTCCGATTCTATTCTTGAGCCTGCTGTTGTGGAAGAAATTGAAGTTTCGCCGAATTTAACTTATGAGCAGCATCCTATTCGAATTATAGCTTCTGAGGTTAAACGACTTCGAAATAAAGATGTTCCGCTTGTGAAGGTTCAATGGTCCTCAAATCCTAAGGATTGTTCTTGGGAATCCAGAGAATTCATCGAGCGTACATGTTTGCACCAAAATTGGGCAAATACCCTTCGGAAGTTTTTGAAGAGATAGTAAATGAAGAACTTGAATTGGAAATAGGGACTATCTAACAAAAACTCCAAGTCACAGAAAAGTAAATTGCGCAGAAGACAAGGATTTAGAGTGGTTCGGCCATGCGCCTACGTCCACTATGAAGTTTTATCACTTTATTTCTTAATACTTGAAGATTACAAGTGCTTTTCAGCAACTTACAACAGCAAATGGACTTAAATTCGAAATTAACAGCAATTGAGATAGTATAGAGTGATTCTGGCAGCGTTTAGGCTTGTTCTTCTTCTCCAAATTCTCCGACCCCTTCTCTGAATGACCAGGGGATCTATTTATAGGTGTGGAAGGCCAAAATCCCGCCTAAATCATGGAGAGGCTGCTTGGCACGTGACGGGGGGCCCACAGGCCCGCGTTCTTGAAGTGCGTGCCCAGTTTGGGATCGATTCGAAATGAACTTCGAATCGATCAAAAAATTGTGCAATTGCGATGAAACTTGGCGTGGAGGTTCTTCATCATGTAGACAAACTTCTGTAAAAATTTCATGGGATTTGGATCAGTAGATTGGGAGTTATGATCGGTTCGAAATTGGGTGTTCGGCATGCTGTTTGGTTCGAATCGATGGAATCGATTCGTTCGAATCGATGCATGGCCGAAGCGAATACTTCGAATCGATTGGGGCGCGCCTGTCTTCGAGCCGATCCATGTTCGTGCTAGCTTAGCCGCTTTGTTGGATTCGAAGGTCGTCTTCGAATCGATGGGGTGGATTCGTTCGAATCGATCCAAATGCGCCCTGGATCGATTCGAAGTTGTCGAAGTCGATGGAGTCGAAGGTGAGTGATGGAGTCGAAGATGATGGATGGATTCGAAGGTGAGCGATGGAGTCGAGGCTGTGATGGGTTCGAAGCTATTAATGGATTCGAAGCTGTGGTGGATTCGAAGCATAGGAAGGACTCGAATTTGTGATGGATTCGAAGTAAGGAGTTCCTTAGATGGATTCGAATGTCGCCTCTTCCTATGGGTTCGAATATGATGGGTTCGAAACAGATGGTTTCGAACACGATGGTTTCGAACACGATGGGTTCGAATATGATGGGTTCGAACATGATGGGTTCGAACCGAGCAATGTGCACCTTCTTAACTTGAATCCATCATAACTTGAGCATATGACCTCGGATTGACTTGAAATTTGAAATGCTGGCTTCTATGGTCTTTCTTGTCATGCCTTATCAATTGCGGCTCAATCTGGACTCGGACAAAATTCATCGATATCCATAGCGAAGAGAAGTGCAACCAATCTCTGAGACGAACTGTCCTTTGTTTTTGGCCAATCTTTTGGTATCACGGCTTTGCCAAAAAGCGGGATAACAGTACACATCCGGACTTGCTTACTCCTGCTCCTTGAGGTGAACTTCTTATTTCAAAATTCCTCTTGTGTTAATATGCTTTTATGGTTGTTACTTTTTATTTCCATCTTATATATATTGCGAGGACGCAATTTCTTTAAGGAGGGGAGTCTGTAACAACCCACATATTTATCGAGTTTGTATTTAAATATTTTATTTAAATATTAACTCGTTAATCGGATTTTGGTCCGAAAAGCTACTTTTTGCAAACGGTCAAATTAGGACTCGAGACCACTTCCATTGAGTTCGAAATGTCGTTTACAACTTTTTTAAGTATAAACATCGATAGGTTTGGAGTTAGTGAAATTTCACTAACTTTTCCCGCTTTGGACTTTGGGTTAGTTTAGCCTATTAAGCCCAAGTTCCAACCCTCTTCTCCTCACTCTTCATAAATTTCCTAACTAATCAAGCTTTGGCATTAATGGTGGAGGGAATGGGAAATTAAAATTCCAAAACTCAAATTCAATTGCAATCCATCTTTCTACTCCAAATTCAAGAAGAAGACATCGGATTCAAGTTTGTGGTTGCTTCTCCATTTGCCTTCAAGCTTTGTTCTTCATTTTCATTGGGTTTTGGAGCAAAGATGAGATTTTTATCTCACAAATCTAGTCTATAACTATATTGGACTGTTGGGAATGATTCCCTATCACTTTTGCATGCACATTTGCATTTGGTTTGGATTGGATTGGCGAAAAACTCCAATTTTTAGTGTTTTTGGTGAAAAACTGCTCTTAGGTCGTTCTGTCTTCATTAGGTCGCTCGGGGTGGAAAAGTCACGGCCTTCGTATTTGACTCACTCGGTTTTAGGTCGTAGGTCGCAAGCCTTTTAGGTCGTAGGTCGCAAGCCTTTTAGGTCGTAGGTCGCAAGCCTTTTAGGTCGTAGGTCGTATGGTCGTTAGGTCGCTCTGCTTTGACTCTGGCCATTTTTGCTCACTCGCAGTTAGGTCGCTCACGACCTAGGACTTAGGTCGCTCGCGAGTTAGTGGCTTAGGTCGTTGGGTCATATAACCCATTAAGTCGCGCTCCTTTAGGTCGCACCTCTTTTAGGTCGCGCCTCTTTTAAGTCGCCCTTCTCTGGACCTTGTTAGGTCGCTCAACATTGACCTCGTTAGGTCGCTCAACACACCGTGTCGCTAGGTCGCTCGACTCTGGACCTCATTAGCTCGCTCAACCGTCTACCTTTATAGGTCGTAGGTCGTCTCCGACCTTAAACCACTCGGCCGCATTAGGTCGCGTACCTTTTAGGTCGCGTGTTGCACTAGGTCGTATGACCTTAGGTCGTTAGGTCGTATGGCTTTAGGTCACTAGGTCGTATGGCTTTAGGTCGCTAGGTCGTATGACCTTAGGTCGCTAGGTCGTTGGGCCTCGTTTCTTCTTAGGTCGCTGCTTCTTATAGGTCGCTCGGCTCCTTAATTTCTTTAGGTCGTTTGAGTGTTAGGTCGCGAACCCATTTTAGGTCGCATGACCTATACCCTTTAGGTCGCTGGACCACTAGGTCGTGCCCCTTAGACCCCTAGGTCGCAACCATTAGGTCGCTCGACCCTATCCCTCTTAGGTCGTTAGACCTCATTTTGTCTTCACTAAGTCGTACCGTTTTGGACGGGGCGCTGCCCCCTGGACCCCCGCGACCTGACCGGGCAGGTCGAACCCCGTAAGCGGTGGCGTTGCCCCCGCACCCCCACCTTAGGGGGTTGCCACCCCCCTGGACCCCCCTCCGTAGGGCATCTTATCTGAAAAATATTCAACAGAACTTGCTGAGCTGATTTCCTTGGATTTTTATCACACCTTCGAATGTGACCTTTGTGATTGATTGTTTCTACAATCGCTTCTGTGATTTGTCACTTTAAAATATAAAGGTTTCAAAACTAGTAGTAAATATCAAAACTCTTTCAACAAAATGATTTCAACTCTATTTTTAATAACAAAACTCTTTTCTTAAACCGTTTTCCAATCTATTAGTATATACAAGCCTTTACCTCACTCGGATGAGAAATCTAATTAAACGACTTAGTAAAACAAGTGGTATGAAACGCTTGCGTTCACTTCATCGGTTAATTCTTGGACTTGTTCGATTGAACCTCTTGTGACAATTTTATTAGTGAAGATTTACAGTTTGTTCGTAAATATTTAAGTTAAGCAAGTGGTTATGGGACATGAAGCTAAACTTCTATATTTACTAGCTTAGTGTAATTGACACTTCTCGTTGATCTTGATGATCGCTTTATGAATTAGACTAGCAATTGCGCGATGTCTCTTTCATTGCAAGGTTAGACTAGACACCACTTGTGTGATTCCATTCACACATACCTTTCTGCTTTTTGGTTAGTCTTGACCTCAATCTGTGTGATTCCATTCACACATGCGGGGTAGCTCCCCTTGGTCTTCGGACCGTCATGTGATAGGCCTCTTTCCCTTTTTATGATTTCTGGATTTCTTGTGTTGATTTCTGGAATTTATCTCTTTGACTTGTCATGAGTACAAGTTTAGGGTATGATGCCCTCTTTGGATCTTTGAGAAGATTCTTGTGATATTGATATATCTCTTATCGGTTGATCTCCTGTTGATCATTATTTGCATACTTATAGTAGTATGTCAGTATGGATATCTTATGTTTATGCCATATCTTTTATTTTATATCATGTCATCTGATATTTATAGCTAGACTGATCCGTTTATTATTTTCTTATAAATAATACTTGGGTCAGACCGAGATGTTACAGGTGCTACTGCTTGACTCCTCCCCAGTGATTCACTACTCAGACTTTTGGCTACTTGTTTAGATTAGCAGCTTTTGTTGTTTACACTTGAGATATAGACTCATAGTTGTATTCTTTTGTATAGCACGCGTTGCTATTCTTTTGTATTATCGTGGATCTTTTTAGACCACTACTCTGATGTACACTTTTATGTGATATATATTCATATCTCTTTCCGCCTTTGTGATATGGATATCTGTGATTGATTCGCATGTTATGCTTACTTCTATATTTGTTTCCGAAGATTATTTTATAGCCACCGTGTGATAAGAAATTACATGGATGGTCGCTCCTCAACAGCCTTATTCTCCGCGCTAGTTGACAGCACTACACCGTAGTGTTCTTGGCTAGCGTGGGTATAGAGGTGGGGCGTCACATTTTATAAGTGTTAAATGATGCATTAATGGATTTCATAAGTGAAGGAAAATTATACATTTATAAATTGTGAAGTTATAAAGTGAACATAATTTTGTAAAATAAAAGATTTATAATTAATTAACTTATAAATTGGATTTTGGCATTTAAATGAGATATAAATAGAATTTTTTAATTAAGGGATTTTAATAAGTTGAAGTTTTTATAAGACATATAAAATGTGAATATATAAACGTTGTTTTATAAATCCGAAACCAATTGAATTTGATAAGTAAATATGAAAGCTTATTAAAGGAGATATGTCCACGATTTTGGATAGTGGATAATCCTTTAAATAAAATATGTAGAAGTGTTGAATTTGACAAACGATTTATATTCATGATTTTGGATAGTGAATAATATATTAAAGAAATGTTTTAGGAAGTGATCTTTTAAATAGAATTTAAAACAATTTGAAGTTGTTTTAAAATGGGTTAAGGATCGAAACCATAGATCTCAACATTCATTGTTGAAATAGACGTTTTCGAGAAATAAGGACAAGATGGACTATAACATTGTTGTTATAGTAAATGATTTTCGAAAGGAAATGTTTTGTATAGTATTGGGATTTATATATCTATCTTAATTTCGAATCCCTATACTAGTGATTTTGGGTTGTCGTAACGATGTTTTACGCAACATTCGTTTTGACTCAAATAAATGTTTTTAAGAGAATGTTTTCCTTAAAGAATAAAATATATACTTAATTATGATTTAAGTATATTGAATATTTTCCAAATGTTGAAAATAAATAGATTTGTGAAATACTTATTATTAAATAAGTATGGGAATGTTTTCCAATATGATGTGAAATGTTTTGAGATTATATCTTTTAAAGATAAATTGAAAGTGAATATTTGAAATCGATTTGAAAATCTATATCAGTGGATATTTGGAAATTTAAATTCACCATGGAATTTATAAAGGAAAGGGAAATTTATTTAAAAATAAAACTGATTTATTTTTGAAGTGTGGAAAAATATATCTTGTAAAGATATTTTTGGAAAATAAATAATTTGGGAAATTATTTGGAATCTGGTGATGTTGTGTATATCTATTGATAGTTAAATAACCGACTATCAATATTTACCTTTAAATGGACATTTGTTGTGATTTGCTTGAATTTGAATGCTACACTTATTTTAAAATAAACGCTCGTTATTCGGTTTAGCTGGGAGAGGACCTCTGGATCATGAATCCCATTCCGAATAGAGATACGTCATAATGGATAGCATTTAAGCCCAGTGTTGAAGACTAGATATTTTCGAAAATGAAAGGATTACCGTCGAATGTCTCTGCATCGGCTGATCTCCGATATAGAGATTTTATCACCCTTTGTGATGGGAAGTCCAGTCGTGATTAGTGAATATCCAGATTGCAAGGGCTCCTTTGGAAATGCATGCGATTCCGTTCGATCCCGGAACGGACTTGTATGGATGTGTGTCTAACGTTACAATTTGAGATGTAAAGCTGGTTTGTATCAAATATATTTCTGTTGGTGGCGGAGAATTTATTCTCTTAGCTTAACACCCTTCTCTGAGACGTACGAGCTCAGAGGTTATGTAGTTGATGGTTACTAGGATGCATTCCCAATTTGGTAATGTGGCAAACGAAGTGCTACTGATCATTTGTTGATCAAATCATAGCTTTTGTATAAAGCGTAGCTTTGCGGACGAGACTTCATTGGACCTCACACCCCGGTAATGGTCAAAACAGGAAAGATGCAGCAAGGTTTTAGGGAGTAGCGCCCCTTAGGGTATGTGCATTTCCTTCTGGATAGAAGTGGTATCATGGTATGGAGCCCAGATACTTAACTTATGCGGATGTCGCAAATATATATATATATATATATATATATATA
The DNA here is from genome assembly GCA_030765085.1 of Allium cepa. Taxonomy (NCBI): domain Eukaryota; kingdom Viridiplantae; phylum Streptophyta; class Magnoliopsida; order Asparagales; family Amaryllidaceae; genus Allium; species Allium cepa. The sequence continues at coordinate 50,175,728 of CM060930.1, read as the reverse complement.
TATATATATATATATATATATATATGACTTTGTGATTGATGTTGGTTGAGGATCCTCGGATAACGGTTGTTTTCAACCGGAGGTTGGCGTACTCGTGTCAGTTGTTACCTACTTTTGCAGTGGTAACCCGACCTTGTGTTGGTAGAGATCCAGTTTGATTCTCGGGGCGTCTCTCCAGAGGCGTATCCATGTGGCAATGGAAAGTTCCTTGGCCTGATCATTTGTTGGAAAATCCAAAAAAACAATACGAGCCTTGTACAGTTTCAGATGTAGAACCTGCCATTTACTTATGGTGGCGCCCCACTGTTTAGATGGTAGCTATAGTAGGCATACGATAATGGTCGTATGTTGGCTAAGATTTATATTATACTTTCGAAATGTTTTCCTACACTTTGCACTTATATTAATGATATCAAAGAAATTTGCGTATCAAGCATGTTTGACTATCATAAGGAGAAATCTCCTCCGATTTTGCGTTTGCATTGTGTGTGTGTGCGGGAGGCCTTATGGTAGTTTCATTTTTCAAATGCATTGCGGATCTATTTTAAAATATTTCTTTGCTTTTTTTAAAGAATAACTGTTTTAAGTTCTCACACCAGTCACATGTCTGACTTGGAGTTTATTGTTTCCTTCCTAAACTCTGGGTGCCCATCATTTTCCACACGGGCAGTCTAGAGTCAGGTTATCAAGTCATTCGGGAATTCAGGAGATGCTGTGGAGCTAAAGAGGCAAGCTGGATGGCGTGGCGTATCAACTAATATCTAGTATTTCTTTTCCGATCTTTGTTGTTGTAAACTCTAATGATGTAATGTATAAAATGTACAGTCCTTTTGATTTAAAGATTATTCATTTATCTATTATATGTTGTTCCGCTGCGATTGTGATATTCTTATATTATTCTATTGCTTCTTCTTTCTTTCTTCTTCTACCTCTTCTTCTTTAACCCTAACAATTCGGTTTTCTGGCCTTCGATTGCTCGGCAGTTGATACAGTGGACGTATTAATGTCGATTTTCGGGGGTCGAAGAATCCCGAACGTTACATGTCCCCTCTCCCGACATTTAAAACAGAAAATCTTGGACTGAAACCGTTTTCCCTCCATCCATTTTCCCCCATTTCTCTTCTTATACATGGCTGCCTAGTGTCCCTTCTCATGACACCTATAACAAATGACATGGTCATAAGCACCAGGTCCTGCCCTTTCCTTCCACAGCCTTTCCCACTTCTCGATAGCTTCCTCCCGCTCCGTACGGGCTAGTGCTCTACGTGCCCGACGAGCTGCTTTCTGCTCTTTCGATTTTGCCATATCCAAAATAACTTCCTATCATCAAAGAGTTCGGATCAACAAGATAGGAATAAAAATTCTAATGAATCAAACAAAAGGGATTACTAACAAGGTGGACACGGAAGGGATGAAGTTTGAAAAATCTTGATTTCAAAATAAGAAAACTTTTATATCAAAATAATCTTTGAAGATACTTTAAAATCATTTGAAAATCATTTTATACTTCGAAAATACGTTCTCTCACAAAGAAATGATTCTTAGATTGATTTCACTCATTCTAGATTATTTCAACTCAATCTCTAATGAGTTTTTGCTCCACAGGCTAAGGTTTGCCTAAAACCAAAGCTCTGATACAAAATGTAACGGGCCGTGCCAGTAGGGTAACGCCCATCGTAGCATACATTGGTACATGTGTTCTGCCTTTACGGCCAGCCTCTCGACTGCACCACCAACCCCACAGGGACATATAGGAGTAAGAGTCAACCGTTCGCTACCAAACCAGGAAGCGAGAACCCCCTATCATGCTGCACCCTCCAAGTGCAATGGCAGACACACATGTCAGACTTGAATTTCTCAAAATAACGCGTTGTAAATAAATTTGGAGCAAATGAAATACATATCACAGACATAGAAATATTAGACTATCTCGCAGCGGAAATTTATAATACCGTAGTAGTTCATGAAGCTACTATAACAGAGTCTCAAACCAAATACATAAATATAGTCTAAAAACAACACAATAGAAATCCAAAATACATAGAAGTTCAATAATGCATGAGATAAACTAGAACAGCTGAAACAGAAATAGATATAAATGTAGATAAGCAGAAACTCCAGCAAAGACCAGCTCCAGAAAGAGAATCCAAAGCTGTGAATACTCAGGCTGACCCGAGCGTAAAGTAAAACACAAAACACTCGAGTCAGGACATATATACTATATAATCTAAACCAGCTCAAGTGAACTGTATTAGAAATGCACAATAACTTAAAGGATGCTTGGGATCGCCCATCCTTTAAAACTCATCCTTTAAGAATCAGTTAAACTATAGATTATATACATCCCGTGGTTAAAATTACAAAATGGTATTTTATACTTCGAAATCAAATATCATTTCAAAAATTCAACATCATTCAAAACTCCATTTCAGAATATCAAATATCGTATCTTCCAAACCACATTCATTTATTTAAAATACTATTTCAACACACATTTAATATAGTTTATATTTCAAAACAAATTACTTCATTCTAAATCATAAAATGAAGTTATTATATTCAATAATTAAATTATTAAATTTCCAAAATTTTAATTCACTTAAGTTTGTCAAAACCGTGAAAATTCACCTTTTGCAGCATTTAGAAAATGCTATAGAAAGTTACATTCAAAACAGTTAAATTTAACAAAAGACAGCAATTAAAATGCTATAATGGGGTTACATTAGTTTCAAATAAACTTAGTTAAATTCAAAAATTATAGCACTTACAAAGTGCTATAATAGCTTTTAATTAAATCTAGCCATTTGGTTCATTATTATCAACTACAGCATTTACAAATGCTGCAGTGTCATTTACATTAGTAATAATAGCATTTCAAAAAAATGCAGTTATTTAACTTCAAATATTCAATATAATTCCACAAACAATTATATTTTTATTTAAATCATTTTTAACTTATAAAAATCACATATTTTCACATTTATAACCATCATTTAATTTTCCTTAAATTCATGATATTATAAAGTTAAATTTCCATTCAAAAAAAATCAATATTTAATAATAATTCACTTATTAATTTCCAACATTCAACTTTAAATTCTTAAATTAAATTTTAACTTAACACTTAAGTTTAAATTTCCAAATATAACTTAATTTCATTTTATTTACTTAACTTAAAATTCACTTTTAAGCCAAATTTATAAATTTTCAATTTTAGTTATATTTCAAAATTCCAACTTAAATATTCATTCATTTAACATTTTAACTTTATTCAAAAATCATTAATATATTATAAAATCATTTTTGAATTCATTTTATTCCAAATATTATAAATTTATCATAATTTCATATTTAATTTAAATTCCAATTATCACCAAATTAAAATTTCTAAAATAACTTACATTCAGATTTTCTAGCTTTTTCATTTATTTATCTCACTTATAAATTTTCAGAAAATCAATAATACTTCAAAAAAATCATTTTTAATTAAGTTTAAGTCAAAATATTATAATATTTACATTTATAAAATATTTTAGAATTTTAGAAAAGCATATTTTAACTACGGGTCTGTATATAATTTTCTACGCTAGGCAAAGTGATACGAGTAATATATCATTTCAACCCGTAATTTACAAAGAAAACCCTGGTTTTATCATTTCAAACCCACAATCCCAAGTAAATGAAATAATTTACATTTCATACGTGGCAGAGGGTTTAGGTGGAGCTCGAGGTGGTGGAGGTGGAGACGGTGGCGGCTAAGAGGTGATGAAGTTGGTGGAATCATGGTAGTGCTCGGCTATGACAAGTGGATGGAGTTTTTGGTGAATTTTGGTGAAGAATCAACCACCTTGGTGGCTCGGCTTAGGGTTGGCCAGAGAGGAGGAGGTGATGGTGATATTCTCAAGTGGTGGTGGAGGCGGCAGGGCAAGTGGTGGAGGTAGGCCGAACCTAAAAGAGAGAAGATCAAGTGCAAAAATCAAATCAAAGAACAATAAAAGTGAAAGAAAAAGAGTTTACCATTTTTTTTTCTCAAGCAAGGGCCGACTTTTGTTTTTCAGAAATGAGATAAGAAAAGATTTACGTGAATGTGGAATGATAGTGGTTGGCTGAAGATAGGGGGAGTTATGGCCAATTGATGAAATGAAATGTTGAAATGTGAAAAGGTGTGAATATAAAAAGCCTTAGGAAATCAAAAGTCACACAACCTTTACAAATTTCTTTATTTTCTTTTTATAAATTAAATAGAAATATATATAATTATTCAGTTAAAATTTGAAAATATAACGAACAAACAAAATATAAATAAATAAATATTAATTATATATGATTAAAATAAGAAAATAGCACAAAAATGAAAACTAGTCTAGAAAATTTGAAAATAAACGGAATAAACTTTGGAAAATTTTTATGGATTTGGAAAATATTTATAAATAAAGATAAGAACATAAAATAAAAATGCATTCACAAAATAAATAAATAAATTTTAACTAAAAGTAATTTAAATGAAGAAAATATCAGAAAAATAGAACTAGCCTTTAAAAATAGGAAATAAATGCAAATAATTTTGAAAACATTCTAACATCACTTTAAAATGTTTTAAAATAAAATATATGACTAACATGTCATATAACACATATTAGAACATGATTTGACAAATAAAAATATTATTTATATAAATTAAAATAAATAATTTTATTAAATAAATCAATATACACCCAATATTGTAAAAAGCATAACTTTCACAATATAAATCGGATTTCAACGAAACGAAAAGTAGTATTCGTAAAATTTAATCAATTTTCATAATAAAAGATAAAATTCAAAAATTCAAAAATTTAAATTTTAAATTTAAAAGTCAAAGTTTGACCAGATTGACCAAAAATCCACTTTTTTTGGAAATATCCTATTTATTCAGGGTTGAAATTATAATTCACACAAAAATAAAAATATACTCATAAAGTAACAAAATTTATTCATTTTAATAAATATAATAAAGTCTTTAAATCAGGAGTTTCAATTTAAACAATTAAAATAAACAATTAAAATAATCACAAAATACTGGGTTGTTACACTCCATTATCAAATTCAACCAGCAACCAATGGTTAATTTTAACTGTTAAAAATTAACACCATTCATCCAAATGAGTGAGATTTACTCACCTCGATTTTTATTTGCAATCCATCCCAATCTCGACTCTTATTTTTGCGATTTTTAGACCTCGTATAAAAGGATTACGATTTTATTAACATCGATATAACCGAATTAATTTTACTTAGATTAAAAAAATAGTTTAAATTTTAGTTTACCCAGTTTAGCATAAACTCCTTCTCCTTCCCCAAGACGAACTCCTGCATGCGAATGTCCAAGCACGCCCGAGAATCTGCCTCCTGCCTCAACCCATCCATGGGTTACCCAATTCCATTCTCTGTGTGCCACCTCCCCTCACCACACCCAAAACCTGGTCGAGGCACATCCCCTAACCCCTACCATTGCGCCACCATGCCATCACCCATACCAGAACCCATGCCTCCCGCCAGCAGCTAACACTGATCCTTGCAGTCGTGCGCCCATCTCCTCTAATCGAGCACGCATCCAGCCCTCAAAAACGATGCCGACCATCCCCTAAGATTTTCCGCCTCTCTCACGTGCGTGCGAGCATGCTCCAACTCGTCTCGACCCCACCGCGCACCTCGCCTTAGCCAAGCTCCAGGCGACTTTAAACCCCGACGCTCGTGAGCGATTGTGGGATTTACTTGATTTTTACTTTTTTTAAGCATAAAAAAGATTTTGATTTGTTTTTTTTCCAGTCTCCATTTTACAAACTGGAATGTAGAAATGAAGAGAACGAACGAAATTATTGAATTGAAATAGAAGAGGAGAACGAACAAATTTTCTTTCAATTTTTTTGAATGCTACGGCTGGTTCTTAAAAGGGGAAGGATGGAAACGATGTTTGCATGTTTGAAGATGGCTATAGTAGCTCTGAAATGAAGGGAAAAAGTTTTGATGTGAATACGGCCAATCAATATAAATATATTATATTATTTAAATTTTAAAACGTCTTGATTTATACAACCCAAAATCTCTAACCCCTATCGATGCGTGCCGCTAGGTGTTTATAATGTTATACCCTTATTCCGAATGCAATGGAAAAGGTTTCAGGTCCAAATTCAATCGTATGGAGAAGATAGCTTTTTGGACCCAATTATCATATTGAATTTTCGATATAAATTTCAGCGTATTTCTAAGCCGTATTACCAAATAATAACTCCAAACACTACAAAATTTGAAATCCGACAATAATACACCATTATGGATCCAATGGAATTGATTCGTTGAATTCCGAGACTGTGCCCCGGATGGCTATTTAGATGCCACTTTCCAAATTTCAGCGTTCGAAAATCGACACCCGTACTTCACTTGTACTCTAATGCCGCAGATTCAACCGTTGAAATTTGACTTATGCCGGAGCTTATAACACATTAAGTATTACACCACAGCGGAAGAAAATAATTAATACATTTGATATACAACATTTGATACAATATCTGATACAACTGAATATCAAATACAAATGACTATCAACATATCCAAGATAGACACAAGACAATAACAAAGACAACAGCAGCGGAAAGACAATGTCTTTAATGCCAAACTCCAAAAAACTCCATCTTCAATCCAAAGCTAGCTCGAACCGTCATCAAGTTGCATAAAGCTAAGCAAGGTTAGCTGTGAATGCTGAAGTGTAGAAAATGCGATCCACAAATCCAAAGGGCTTCGAAGGCTATCGAATTAATTCCTACTATTTGACTATCTGAAAAACCCAACTCGAGACAGCCCGTGTGGAAAATTGTGGGCACCCTGAGTTAGGAAGGGAACAATAAACTCCGGGTCAGTTATGGGACTGATATGAGAAAACAAAAACATTTTATCTTTAAAAACAAACAAAAGAATTTAAATTGAAATCCGCAATGCTTGTTGGAAAAAGAAACTACCATAAGGCCTCCCGGCACACACACCATGCAATTGCACACTTGGGGGAGATTTCTCCTTATGATAGTCAAAAATGCGTACTACGCAAAATCCTTTTTGATATTATTAGTAGTGCATAGAGGAAAACATTTTGAAATTAAGGTCAGGCTAAGGAACTACCTATTGCCACATGGGAACGCCTCTAGAGGGACGCCCGAAGAACCTACCCGGCTCTCTGCCAACACAATGTCGGTTACCCCCTTCCCGGGAAGTAAAACCTAAGATATGCCACCCCCGGTCGTTTGCGACCTTTATCTGAGGATCCTCTACACCAACAACATCACACAGTAATAAATATACTACAGTGTCCACATGAGTAAGTATCTGGGCTCCATACCATGATACCACCCTTTTCCAGAGGGAATGGACATACCCTAAAGGAGCTACCCCTGAAACCTTGCCGCATCTTTCCTGTTTCGACCATTACCGGGTTGTGATGCTCGATGAGGTCTCATCCGCAAAGCTACACTTTTTCACAAAGTCATGCTTTGATCAACAAATGATTAGCAGCAGTTCGTGTGCCACATTACCAAATTGAGAACGTATCACAAGTAACCATCAACTACATAACCTCTGAGCTCGTACATCTCAGAGAAGGGTGTTAAGCTAAGATAATAAATCTCCGCCACCAAACAGAAATGTATTTGATAGAAACCAGCTTTACATCTCAAAGTGTAATGTCAGACACACATCCATACAAGTATGTTACAGGTTCGAACAGAACCGAAGGAACTTTCGAAGAAGCCCTTGCAATCCGGGTATTCACAATCCCGATCGGACTTCCCATCACTTAGGGAATCTCTATACCGGCACGACTCAGTGCAAAGACAATCGACAGGTTATCCTTTCGTTCTTAAAAATACCCGGTCTTCAGCACCGGTCTTCAAATGCTATCCATATCGACGTATCATTATTTGGAATGGGTTATGTGGCACAAGGTCCTCTCCCGGCTAAATCGAATAATGAGCGCAATATTTAAAAATATATGGATATAGGATTTCAGTTAAGTCACAACTTATTATCCAAAACCTTTCTCTAAATGGTTTAAAACAAATTACCATTTCAAATCTTTTTAAATAGAAAGATTCATTTCACAAAGTTTACCCACCTTTCACAAAGATGCAATTATAGCTTTCAAAACAATTTCAAATTGGATTAACTCATCTAATCATTTAAATAAAAGACTCAATTCATAACTCCCAAAACCATTTCCGAAAATTCATAGCTTTTTAGAAACATTTTTCATTTCAAATCTTTTTTTCAAAAGATACACCTTTTAAATCTTCTTCAATTTCAAAACAAGATTCAATTATCTTTCACAAATATTAATTCATAGCTTTCAAAACAATTCACAATTTCATTTGAAAATTGAAATCTTTGGTACACATCGAAAATTCTTTCCTTATATGAAAGATTTTATTATTTTAAAACAAATAGTTTTCATTTTGGGAAAAAATGATTACATTTACATAAGTTAAAGCAATTCAGTATAAAACTTGGGTATAAATTTAAATTCCCAAAACAATACTTTTTAAATGGTTAAAAACCCATATAAGCACCTTTATAATCTTGTTTAATCTTTTTAAACCATAATTTCCAAATTATTGAATTCAATTTCAAATATTGAATTCAAATTCAAATCAAATTATTTCAATTTCAAAACTTTATTAAGTTATTCAAATTAACTTTTATTTTTGAAACTCATATTCAAAAGCTTTCGATTTTAATTCCAAAACTATTTTGGATTCAAAAAATTCAATCTTTAAAATCATTAAAAATCTGTGACTTAACCGATTTCCACGTGAAATCCATATTTGTATGTGTATAGTGTAGTACACGGGTTTTACCCAATAGTGCAACATCATCAATCATCACAGATACAATCACAGCAATATTGATAAGCGGTATATCCTATGACTCTTATCTATATACATAGAATCACAGACAGATAATATAAATGCATTATAAATAAATAAATTACATTCATTAAATCTTGAATTAAATAAATTTAAATCACAAAGTATCACACATCAGAGATGACAAAACAAATCACAGCATTCAATAGAAGACAATCATCCATAATAAGGTTAATTGAACATTTGATTAATTAAAACCAAATTAATCACTAATTCTGGTTGATTAACATTAATCAATTACAGTTTATGTTAATTAATCATCCGTTAATTATTTATTATTTAACCTTAGTTAATGAATTTATTAACCTTTAATTATTAAAGAATTAATCTTAATTAATTAATTGCACTTAATTAATTATCCTTAATTAATCCTAATTAATTTAAAATAAGTAATTATCCTTAATTACTTAATTAACTTTTACCATTAATTAATTACTTTTATTAATTAACTAACCTTTAATTAATTACTTCTTACATTAATTTCCTTAATTATATTAATTAATTTTTTTTAATTAATTAATCAGGTAACCTTAATTACTTTCATTTAGTAACCAACTCTTTAATCATTTTCATTAAGTAATTGATCATACTAATTAATTGATTAACCTTAAATTTATCACAAAGATTAATTTTCCTTAATGATTAACCCTTAATTATCAATTTATAAATTAATATTTAATTACCCAAGGCCTTAATTTACTTAAGACAAACCACTTATCTTAATCACTTATTTTAATCACATCATCAGATTTCATTTGAAACATTTAAGAACATTTTTAAATAATTATCTCAATACAATTATTCAAACCCAAAACAATTCTAATATATTTTTAACATAAAAACCAAGTCTTTGAAAACTTATTTAAAACTTGTTTACAATTTATATTCGAAAACTTGGATTATTTCCCTTTAAAACTTGTTTATCTTTAATATATTTTAAAATTTATTAAAGATTTAAAACTTTATGCCATCTTCCTTATATTTGAAAACTTTGATTTTTTTCTTTTTATTTGTAAACTTAATTCATGTCTTCTTTTACTTTCAAAGCTGGTACGTATTTTATTTTTAAATTCAAAACCGAAAAACTATTTTTCTTTTCAATTTTGAAAATCTGAAATCAAATTTTACAATCTCAAAAACATCATAGCCATTCCTTGTTTTTCCGAACCCAACTTTGAGTTTCCTTCGCGCTTCGTTTCTTCGAGTTATTTCGTGAATCCCTCGAATTCGTCCCCGAGAATCCTTTTCTTCCCCAAATCTTTCGAAACGACACACACAACAATATCACGTGTACATGCACAGACAACGGCGACGGCTCCGACCATTGTCGTGAACCTCTACACATCACCGACGACCCCTCTAGCTTCTACGATCTGACCTGAAATAAAAATCGAACTTCTTCATCATAACCTGGTACCCAATCATTGACGGAAAATCCACCATAGCCATCACCTCAAGCCACCAGCGACCAACAAACTCTGACCAGAGCACCTTCATAGGCCTACGCCCCTCCTTCCCCAGGTCTGATCGCTTTAATCGTCTCGACAACCACCACGTTTCATACAACACCTTAAACCCTATATCAACATCGGCAAGCCACCACGTTGAATAATAAACTCCCCCATGATTTTTTCGATAATCACCAACCCATCAGCCACCTCTCACATCAATTACGAAACCCCTGACCACCGTGATCGCCATTAATTGCCCAAAATATAGATTTTGTTCATTCTAAAAATTCTTGACATCAAATTGCTTAAAAAGCCCGAGACATGTATCTAAAATCATAAACTCGTGATACAAACTTGATTTTAAAATCAAATTTTGAAGTTAACGTGTTTGAATTTTCTGATATATTATTATCTTACTGTATATAATATTTTTGCTTAAAATAATTTTTTAAAATAATTTTACATTCAAACCATCATTTTATCTTCAATGATCTTATTTTAATATCGAACGTATAAAGAGCAGTTAAATTTTTTTTATTGGGTTTGAGATTGTAGAACAACAGAAAGTTGTTCATGTATATGCACAAACATGCCCACAGCACTTCACACACATACATGCAGGTATATTCATAAGATTTCACAGGCATATATTTCAAATACAATCTAAGCATTCAAAAGATAGAACAGGTCAAGTTTACTCACCTGGCAAAGAAAACAGAGAGGAACAGGCTTCTTATTCTGGTTTCAGGTTTGATTGCATTGTAATAACTGTTGCTTAATATTGAAAAACTTTGAGTTGCTCAGATTTTAGATTTGCTTTTGCACTGTTTTTCAGATTGAAGATATTTTTGCCTCTCGGGTTTCTCAGGCCTGCGAACTTTGATTTCAAATTGAACTTGCAGTTTTTTTTCCTCTCAGGTTTGATTTCCATATGTTTGTTCTACTTGAATGTTTCCATATTACACTTGAAAAACAGGCCTTTGGTTTTGATCTAAAGCTTGTAAATTTATTTGCTTTGAATTAATACTGAGATGATCTTTGAATTGCGTTTATTTGATCTGGTTGATTTTAGAACCTTTCTGGTTGAAGATTTGATCTTGCATGCTAATTTCCTGAGATAATGTGTTTTGAATTCTTTTTCTTTGATCGAGTTTGTTCGTGATCTGCAATTCTAGGTTGAAGATTTGCATTACTTATTGTTTCCAGATTTCTTTGATTTATTTTTTTTTCAGATTGAAAACTTGAATCTAGACTTGATTGATATGCATCTGAATTTAAGCTGCTACTTGTTGTTTGCATTAATCAAATTTTGAAATATATTCTGGCTTCAGGCTTTTGAATTTTCGTTTTGTTTCTGGTCTGGATTTTTTTTTGAATGCAAGAGATTTTTTTTGGAAGCCTGGTATTAATTTCTTTTGATTTACATTATTAAGAAATTTTAGAGAATAGGACTTGCCACTTGTTTAACTAAGCCTACAAGTGTCTATTACTTATTTTCATATTTTTACAAATGTCTTAATTTATTTCTAAAACACTTACACTTGTCCAAATTAGAAATTTTATGTTGAAACCACTTAGTTTAAATTAGTTTCAAAATTTAGTTTTAAACCCTTGTTTAAAATTTACTTACAAATTCATGTATATATACATATATTTTTCTAACTATATTTATTTTCAAATATATAAGAATTCATTTTAAATCTTACTTATATATTTGCAAACCAATTTTATTCATATATATATATATATATATATATCTGTGTGTGTGTGTGTGTTTATCTCATAATTTCAAAAGATACATATATGTAAGTTTAAAGCTTTTATGTATTCTTGTTTATATACATCATACAAACAATTTCAATTACTAACACTCCTATAACCTTATAACAGAAAATGATTTAGAAATCAATTACATACAAATAAATAATCTTACAAAGTTAATAAATCCAATTATATTTTATTCTAAAATTCCCAATCCAATATATTATTTTAAACATTTGTTTTAGAATTTCAAATTCAAAGATTAATATACGACCAATATGTATTTATAAATGAATGAACAAACAAATATCTATTTAATTTGGAAAATCCAAATTAATTCACAGTTAAGTTTCAAAAATTAAATCAATTATCAAATTATTTTTAGCTAAAATCCAGGAATGTTACAGGTTCCCCCCTTAAGAAAATTTAGTCCTCGAAATTTGCATGTAGGGAAACAACAAAAGAATATAGAAAGATAGAGAAACAGTTTTCCAAATCAAATTGAATGTCTATTCTGCATTTGGCTTACCAAATCAGAATATCAACAGTAGATACAAGAACGAATCTATTTAACACTTTACAAGATACTCGAGGTCATCCTGACCTACGAAATATACATGGGCATTGGTTAGTTCGAAGGATAACTAACCGTTCGTAGTATATATCTGGACCCTAAAAGAGCAGACAGATATGTGGATATAAATCCAAAACTTTTTAGTATAGAAACCAAAGTGTATTTATCAACCATAGCACACACACCATGCAATCACAAACTTGGAGGGAGATTTCTCCTTATGATAGTCAAACATGCTTACTACGAAAATCCTTTTTGATATTATTATTTGTGCATAGTGGAAAACATTTCGAAAGTATAATATTAATCTTAGCCAGCATAGGTACCATTATACTATGCCTACTATAGCTACCAACTGAGGTGGCAGGTAATACAACTGTAATCGTAAAGGGCTCGTATTGGATGATTGGATTTCGAACAAATGGTCAGGCTAAGGAACTTCCTATTGCCATATAGGAACGCCTCTGTAGGGATACCCCAAGAACCTACCCAGCTCTCTGCCAACACAAGGCTGGTTACCGCCTTCCCGGGAAGTAAAACCTAAGATATGCCACCCCCGATCGTTTGCGACCTTTATCCGAGGATCCTCTACACCAACAACATCACACAGTAATAAATATACTACAGTGTCTACATGAGTAAGTATCTGGGCTCCATACCATGATACCACCCTTTTCCAGAAGGAATGGACATACCCTAGGGGAGCTACCACTGAAACCTTGCCGCATCTTTCCTGTTTCGACCATTACCGGGTTATGAGGCTCGATGAGGTCTCATCCACAAAGCTACACTTTTTCACAAAGTCATGCTTTGATCAACAAATGATCAGCAGCACTCCGTATGCCATATTACCAAATTGGGAATGTATCACTAGTAACCATCAACCACATAACCTCTGAGCTCATACGTCTCGGAGAAGGGTGTTAAGCTAAGAGAATAAATCTCCGCCACCAAATAGAAATATATTTGATAGAAACCATCCTTACATATCAAAGTGTAATGTCGTACACACATCCATACAAGTCTGTTCCGAGTTCGAACAGAACCGAAGGCACTTTCGAAGAAGCCCTTGCAATTCGGGCATTCACAATCCTGATCGGACTTCCCATCACTTAGGGAATCTCTATACCGGCGCGACTCAATGCAGAGACAATCGACGGGTTATCCTTTCGTTCTCGAAAATACCCGGTCTTCAGCACCGGTCTCCAAATGTTATCCATATCGACGTATCATTATTCGCAACGGGTTATGTGACACAAGGTCCTCTCTCGGCTAAACCGAATAATGAGCGCAATATTTAAAAACATATGGATATAGGATTTTAGTTAAGTCACAACTAATTATCCAAAACCTTTCTCTAAATGGTTTAAAACAAATTACCATTTCAAATCTATTTAATAAAAAGATTCATTTCACAAAGTTTACCTACCTATCACAAAGATGCAATTATAGCTTTCAAATAAATTTCAAATTGGATTAACTCATCCACTCATTTAAATAGAAGACTCAATTCATAATTCCCAAAACCATTTCCAAAAATTCATAGCATTTTAGAAACAATTTTCATTTCAAATCTTTTATTCAAAAGATACACCTTTTAAATCTTCTTCAATTTCAAAACAAGATTCAATTATCTTTCACAAAGATTAATTCATAGCTTTCAAAACAATTCACATTTTCATTTAAAACTTGAAATCTTTGGATACACATCAAAAATTCTTTCCTTATATGAATGCTTTTATTATTTGAAAACAAATAGTTTTCATTTTGGGAAAAAATGATTCATTTACATAAGTTAAAGCAATTCGAGTATAAAACTTGGGTATAAATTTAAATTCCCAAAACAATACTTTTTAAATGGTTAAAAACCCATATAAGCACCTTTATAATCTTGTATAATCTTTTTAAACCATAATTTCCAAATTATTGAATTCAATTACAAATATTGAATTCAAATTCAGATCAAATTATTTAAATTTCAAAACTTTATTAAGTTATTCAAAATAATTTTTATTTTTGAAACTTATTTTCAAAAGCTTTCGATTTTAATTCCAAAACTATTTTGGATTCAAAAAATTTAATCTTTAAAATCATTAAAAATTTGTGACTTAACCAATTTCCAAGTGAAATCCATATTTGTATGTGTATAATTTAGTCCACGGGTTTTACCAAATAGTGCAACATCATCAATCATCACAGATACAATCACAGCAATATCGATAAGCGGTATATCCTATAACTCTTATCTATATACATAGAATCACAGACAAATAATATAAATGCATTATAAATAAATAAATTACATTCATTAAATCTTGAATTAAATAAATTCAAATCACAAAGTACCACACAGCAGAGATGACAAAACAAATCACAGCATTCATTAGAAGACAATCATCCATAATAAGGTTAATTGAACATTTGATTGATTAAAACCAAATTAATCACTAATTCTGGTTGATTAACGTTAATCAATTACAGATTATGTTAATTAATTATCCGTTAATTATTTATTAATTAACCTTAGTTAATGAATTTATTAACCTTTAATCATTAAATAATTAATCTTAATTAATTAATTACCCTTAATTAATTATCCTTAATTAATCCTAATTAATTTAAAATAAGTAATTATTCTTAATTACTTAATTAACTTTTACCATTAATTAATTACTTTTATTAATTAACTAACCTTTAATTAATTACTTCTTAAATTAATTGCCTTAATTATATTAATTAATTATTCTTAATTAATTAATCAATTAACCTTAATTACTTTCATTTAGTAACCAACTCTTTAATCATTTTCATTAAGTAATTAATCATACTAATTAATTGATTAACCTTAAATTTATCACAAAGATTAATTTTCCTTAATGATTAACCCTTAATTATCAATTTATAAATTAATCTTCAATTACCCAAGGCCTTAATTTACTTAAGACAAACCACTTATCTTAATCACTTATTTTAATCACATCATCAAATTTCATATGAAACATTTAAGAACATTTTTAAATAATTATCTCAATACAATTATTCAAACCCAAAACAATTCTAAAATATTTTTAACATAAAAACCAAGTCTTTGAAAACTTATTTAAAACTTGTTTACAATTTAAATTTGAAAACTCGGATTATTCCCCTTTAAAACTTGTTTATCTTTAATATATTTTAAAATTTATTTAAGATTTAAAACTTTATACCATCTTCCATATATTTGAAAACTTTGATTTTTTTCTTTGTATTTGGAAATTTAATTCATATCTTCTTTTACTTTCAAAGCTGGTACGTATTTTATTTTTAAATTCAAAACCGGAAAACTATTTTTCTTTTCAATTTAGAAAATATGAAATCAAATTTTACAATCTAAAAAACATCCGAGCCATTCCCTGTTTTTCCGAACCCAACTTTGAGTTTCCTTCGCGCTTCGTTTCTTGGAGTTATTTCGTGAATCCCTCGAATTCGTCCCCGAGAATCCTTTTCTTCCCCAAATCTTTTGAAACGACAGACACAACAATATCACGTGTACATGCACAAACAACGGCGACGGCTCCAACCATTGTCGTGAACCGCTACACATCACCGACGACCCCTCCAATTACCACGACCCCTCCAGCTTCTACGATCTGACCTGAAATCAAAATCGACCTTCTTCTTCATAACCTGGAACCCAATAATTGACGGAAAATCCACCATAGCCATCACCTAAAGCCACCGGCGACCAACAAACTCTGGCCAAAGCACCTTCATAGGCCTACGCCCCTCCTTCCCCAGGTCTGATCGCTTTAATCGTCTCGACAACCACCACGTTTCATACAACACCTTAAACCCTATATCAACATCGGCAAGCCACCACGTTGAATAATAAACTCCCCCATGATTTTTTCGATAATCACCAACCCATCAGCCACCTCTCACATCAATTACGAAACCCCTGACCACCGTGATCGCCATTAATTGCCCAAAATATAGATTTTGTTCATTCTAAAAATTTTCGACATCAAATTGCTTAAAAAGCCCGAGACATGTATCTAAAATCATAAACTCGTGATACAAACTTGATTTTAAAATCAAATTTTGAAGTTAACGTGTTTGAATTTTCTGATATACTATTATCTTACTGTGAATTGCTTTTTTTCACAAAATTTATATAATATTTTTGCTTAAAATAATTTTCTTAAAATAATTTTACATTCAAACCATCATTTTATCTTCAATGATCTTATTTTAATATCGAACGTATAAAGAGCAGTTAAATTTTGTTTTATTGGGTTTGAGATTGTCGAACAACAGAAAGTTGTTCATGTATACGCACAAACATGCCCACAGCACTTCACACACATACATGCAGGTATATTCATAAGATTTCACAGGCATATATTTCAAATACAATCTAAGCATTCAAAAGATAGAACAGGTCAAGTTTACTCACCTGGCAAAGAAAACAGAGAGGAACAGGCTTCTTATTCTGGTTTCAGGTTTGATTGCATTGTAAAAACTATTGCTTAATATTGAAAAACTTTGAGTTGCTCAGATTTTAGATTTTCTTTTGCACTGTTTTTCAGATTGAAGATATTTTTGTCTCTCGGGTTTCTCAGGCCTGCGAACTTTGATTTCAGATTGAACTTGCAGTTTTTTTTCCTCTCAGGTTTGATTTCCATATGTTTGTTCTACTTGAATGTTTCCATATTACACTTGAAAAACAGGCCTTTGGTTTTGATCTAAAGCTTGCAAATTTATTTGCTTTGAATTAATACTGAGATGATCTTTGAATTGCATTTATTTGATCAGGTTGATTTTAAAACCTTTCTGGTTGAAGATTTGATCTTGCATGCTAATTTCCTGAGGTGATGTGTTTTGAATTCTTTTGCTTTGATCGAGTTTGTTTGTGATCTGCAATTCCAGGTTAAAGATTTGCATTGCTTATAGTTTCCAGATTTCTTTGATTTCTTTTTTTCAGATTGAAAACTTGAATCTAGACATGAATTATATGCATCTGAATTTAAGCTGCTACTTGTTGTTTGCATTGATCAAATTTTGAAATATATTCTGGCTTCAGGCTTTTGAATTTTCGTTTTGTTTCTCGTCTGGTTTTTTTTGAATGCAAGAGATTTTTTTTGGAAGCCTGGTTTTAATTTCTTTTGATTTACATTATTAAGAAATTTTAGAGAATAGGACTTGCCACTTGTTTAACTAAGCCTACAAGTGTCTATTACTTATTTTCATATTTTTACAAATGTCTTAATTTATTTCTAAAACACTTACACTAGTCCAAATTAGAAATTTTATGTTGAAACCCCTTAGTTTAAATTAGTTTCAAAATTTAGTTTCAAACCCTTGTTTAAAATTTACTTACAAATTCATGTATATATACATATTTTTTTCTAATTATATTTATTTTCAAATATATAAGAAATGCATTTTAAATCTTACTTATATATTTGCAAACCAATTTTATTCATATATATATATATATATATATATATATATATATATGTTTATCTCATAATTTCAAAAGATACATATATGTAAGTTTAAAGCTTTTATGTATTCTTGTTTATATACATCATACAAACAATTTCAATTACTAACACCCCTATAACCTTATAAAAGAAAACGATTTAGAAATCAATTACACACAAATAAATAATCTTACAAAGTTAATAAATCCAATTATATTTTATTCTAAAATTCCCAATCCAATATATTCTTTTAAACATTTGTTTTAGAATTTCAAATTCAAAGATTAATATACGGCCAATTTGTATTTATAAATGAATGAACAAACAAATATCAGATTATTTTTAGCTAAAATCCAGGAATGTTACAGGTTCCCCCTTAAGAAAATTTAGTCCTCGAAATTTGCAAGTAGGGAAACAACAAAAGAATATAGAAAGATAGAGAAACAGTTTTCCAAATCAAACTGAATGTCTATTCTGCATTTGGCTTACCAAATCAGAATATCAACAATAGATACATGAACGAATCTAGTTAACACTTTACAAGATACCCGGGGTCATCCAGATCTACGAAATATACATGGGCATTGGTTAGTTCGAAGAGATAACTAACCGTTCGTAGTATATATCTGGATCCTAAAAGAGCAGACAGATATGTGGATATAAATCCAAAACTTTTTAGTATAGAAACCAAAGTGTATTTATCAACCATAGCATCCAAACAAATAATTCATCCGAACAAACAATTTTGACCTATCTGGAGTTTATGTCCCATGCCAACCTATCGCTTGATTTAACCAAAATAATAATCTCCTATCAAAGCTTCTCCTTCGAGCTGCCACAAAGACATCATAGAATTTAAAAGACGAATCAAAGGAGATTGATAGAGAAAAGATTGTTTTCGTTGTCGTTTTCAGGGTATTGACCATTTGTAGTGGTGCTCCCCTGTCCCCTACCTCATTCTCCTCTTGCACTCATACTTACTATCGGTGGATAGTAAGAGAATTTACTAAGGTATTCGAACGGATATCTTAGGAATATACTCATTCTAGGGTATACTTCACCCTATCTCTAATGAGTTACCTAATGTGTTATACTCCTGAGCTAAAGTTTCAACCTTCAGCTCTGATACCAAGATGTCACGTTCCAAATTTCAGCGTTCGAAAATCAACACCCGTACTTCACTTGTACTCGAATGCCGCAGATTCAACCGTTGAAGTTTGACTCGTACCTGAGCTTATAACACATTAAGTATAACAACACAGCGGAAGAAAATGAATAATACATTTGATATACAACATTTGATACAATATCTGATACAACTGAATATCAAATACAAATGACTATCAATATATCCAAGATAGACACAAGACAATAACAAAGATAACAGTAGCGGAAAGACAATGTCTACAATGCCAAACTCCAAAAAACTCCATCTTCAATCCAAAGCTAGCTCGAACCCTCATCAAGTTGCACAAAGCTAAGCAAGGTCAGCCGTGAATGCTGAAGTGCAGCAAATGCGATCCACTAATCCAAAGGGCTTCGAAGGCTATCGAATGAATTCGTACTACTCGACTATCTGAAAAACCCAACTCTAAACTGCCCATGTGGAAAATTATGGGCATCCAGAGTTTAGGACGGGGACAATAAACTCCGGGTCAGTCATGGGACTAGTATGAGCAAACAAAAACATTTTATCTTTAAAAACCAACAAAAGAATTTAAATTGAAATCTGCAATGCTTGTTGGAAAATGAAAGTACCATAAGGCCTCCCGGCACACACACCATGCAATCGCACACTTAGGGGAGATTTCTCCTTATGATAGTCAAACATGCTTACTACGCAAAATCCTTTTTGATATTATTATTGGTGCATAGTGGAAAACATTTCGAAAGTATAATATTAATCTTAGCCAGTATAGGTACCATTATACTATGCCTACTATAGCTACCACCTGAGGTGGCAGGTAATACAACTGCAATCGTAAGGGCTTGTATTGGATGATTGGATTTCGAACAAATGGTCAGGTTAAGGAACTTCCTATTGCCACATGGGAACGCCTCTGGAGGGATGCTCCGAGAACCTACCCGGCTCTCTGCTAACACAAGGCCAGTTACCGCCTTCCCAGGAAGTCAAACCTAGGATATGCCACCCCCGGTCGTTTGGGACCTTTATCCAGGATCCTCTACACCAACAACATCACACAGTAATAAATATACTACAATGTCCACATGAGTAAGTATTTGGGCTCCATACCATGATACCACACTTTTCCAGAAGGAATGGACATACCCTAGGGGAGCTACCCTTGAAACCTTGCTGCATCTTTCCTGTTTCGACCATTACCGGGTTATGAGGCTCGATGAAGTCTCATCCGCAAAGCTACACTTTTTCACAAAGTCGTGCTTTGATCAACAAATGATCAGCAGCACTCTGTATGCCACATTACCAAATTGGGAATGTATCACTAGTAACCATCAACCACATAACCTCTGAGCTCATAAATCTCGGAGAAGAGTGTTAAGCTAAGAGAATAAATCTCCGCCACCAAATAGAAATGTATTTGATAGAAACCATCTTTACATCTCAAAGCGTAATGTCAGACACACATCCATACAAGTCTGTTCCGGGTTCGAATAGAACCGAAGGCACTTCCGAAGAAGCCCTTGCAATCCGAGAATTCACAATCCCGATCGGACTTCCCATCACTTATGGAATCTCTATACCGGCGCGACTCAGTGCAGAGACAATCGACGGGTTATCCTTTCATTCTCGAAAATACCTGGTCTTCAACACCGGTCTTCAAATGTTATCCATATCGGCGTATCATTATTCGAAACGGGTTATGTGACACAAGGTCCTCTCCCGGCTAAACCGAATAATGAGCGCAATATTTAAAAACATATGAATATAGGATTTCAGTTAAGTCACAACTTATTATCCAAAACCTTTCTCTAAATGGTTTAAAATAAATTACCATTTCAAATCTATTTAATAAAAAGATTCGTTTCACAAAGTTTACCCACCTTTCACAAAGATGCAATTATAGCTTTCAAAACAATTTCAAATTGGATTAACTCATCCACTCATTTAAATAGAATACTCAATTCATAATTCCCAAAACCATTTCCAAAAATTCATAGCTTTTCAAAAACAAATTTCATTTGAAATCTTTTATTCAAAAGATACACCTTTTAAATCTTCTTCAATTTAAAAACAAGATTCAATTATCTTTCACAAAGAATAATTCATAGCTTTAAAAACAATTCACATTTTCATTTAAGACTTGAAATCTTTGGATACACGTTGGAAATTCTTTCCTTATATGAAAGCTTTTATTATTTGAAAACAAATAGTTTTTGTTTTGGAAAAAACTAACTACATTTACCTAAGTTAAAGCCATTCAAGTATAAAACTTGGTTTTAAATTTATATTCCCAAAACAATACTTTTTAAATGGTTAAAAACCATATAAGCACCTTTATAATGTTGTATAATCTTTTTAAACCATAATTTATAAATTATTGAATTCAATTTCAAATATTGAATTCAAATTCAAATCAAATTATTTAAATTTCAAAACTTTATTAAGTCATTCAAAATAACTTTTATTTTTTATACTCATTATCAAAAGCTTTCAATTTTAATTCCAAAACTATTTTGGATTCGAAAAATTCAATCTTTAAAATCATTAAAAATCTATGACTTAACCGATTTCCACGTGCAATCCATATTTGTGTGTGTATACTGTAGTCCATGGGTTTTACCCAATAGTGCAACATCATCAATCATCACAAATACAATCACAGCAATATCGATAAGCGGTATATCCTATAACGCATATCTATATACACAGAATCACAGATAGATATAAATGCATTATAAATAAATAAATTACATTCATTACAGCTTGAATTAAAACAATTCAAATCACAACGTATCACACAGCAGAGATGGCAAAACAATTCAAAGCATTCAATAGAAGACAATCGTCCATAATAAGGTTAATTGATCATTTGATTAATTAAAACCAGATTAATCACTAATTCTGGTTGAATAACATTAATTGATTACATTTTATTTTAATTAATTATCCTTTAATTATTTACTAATTAACCTTAATTAATGAATTAATTAACCTTTATTTATTCAAGAATTAATCTTTATTAATTAATTACCCTTAATTAATTATCCTTAATTCATCCTAATTAATTTAAAATAAGTAATTATCCTTAATTGCTTAATTAGCTTTTACCATTAATTAATTACTTTTATTAATTAACTAACCTTTAATTAATTACTTCTTAAATTAATTACCTTAATTATATTAATTAATTATTCTTAATTAATTAATCAATTAGCCTTAATTACTTTCATTTGGTAACCAACTCTTTAATCATTTTCATTACGTAATTGTTCATACTAATTAATTGATTAACCTTAAATTTATCATAAAGATTAATTTTCCTTAATGATGAACCCTTAATTATCAATTTATAAATTAATCTTCAATTACCCAAGGCCTTAATTTACTTAAGATAAACCAGTTTTTAATCACTTATTTTAATCACATCATCAAATTTCGTTTGAAACATTTAAGAACATTTTTAAATAATTATCTCAATATAATTATTCAAACCCAAAATAATTCTAATATATTTTTAACTTAAAAACCAAGTCTTTGAAAACTTATTTAAAACTTGTTTACAATTTAAATTCGAAAACTTGGATTATTTCCCTTTAAAACTTGTTTATCTTTAATATATTTTAAAATTTATTTTAGCTTTAAAACTTTATACCATCTTCCTTTATTTGAAAACTTCGATTTTTTCTTTGTAATTGGAAACTTAATTCATATCTTCTTTTACATTCAACGCTGGTACGTATTTTATTTTTAAATTCATAATCGAAAAATAATTTTTCTTTTCAATTTTGAAAATCTAAAATCAAATTTACAAGCTCAAAAACATCCAAGCCATTCCCAGTTTTCCCCGAACCCAACTTCGAGTTTCCTTCGTGCTTCTTTTCTTCGAGTTATATCGTGAATCCCTCGAATTCGTCCTCGAGAATCCTTTTCTTCCCCAAATCGTTTGAAACGACAGACACAACAATATCACGTGTATGTGCACAAACAACGGCGACGGCTCCGACCATTGTCGTAAACCTCTATACATCACCGGCGACCCTTCCAATTATCACGACCCCTCCAGCTTCTACGATCTGACCTAAAATCAAAATCGACCTTATTCATCATAACCTGGAACCCAATCATTGATGGAAATCCACCATAGCCATCGCCTCAAGCCACCAGCGACCAACAAACTCTGACCAGAGTACCTTCACAGGCCTACGCCCCTCCTTCCCCAGGTCCGATCGCTTTAATCGTCTCGACAACCACCACGTTCATACAGCGCCTTAAACCATATATCAACATCAACAAGCCACCACGTTGAATAATAAACTCCCCCATGATTTTTCCGATAATCACCAACCCATCAGCCACCTCTCACATCAGTTACGAAACCCCTGACCACCGTGATCACCATTAATTACCCAAAATACAGATTCTGTTCATTCTAAAAATTCTTGACATCAAATTGCCTAAAAATCCCGAGACATGTATCTAAAATCAATAACTCGTGATACAAGATTGATTTTAAAATCAAATTTTGAAGTTAAGGTGTTTGAATTTTCTGAAATATACTATGATCTTACTGTGAATTACTTTTTTCACAAAATTTATATAGTATTTTTGCTTAAAATTATTTTTAAAAATAATTTTACTTTCAAACCATCATTTTATCTTCAATGATCTTATTTTAATATCGAAAGTATAAAGAGCAGTTAAATTTTGTTTTATTGGGTTTGAGATTGTAGAACAACAGAAAGTTGTTCATGTATAAGCACAAACATGCCCACAGCACTTCACACACATACATGCAGGTATATTCATACGATTTAACAAGCATATATTTCAAATACAATCCAAGCATTCAAAACTAAGATAGAACAGGTCAAGTTTGCTCACCTGGCAAAGAAAACAGAGAGGAACAGGCTTCTTATTCTGGTTCCAGGTTTGAATGCATTGTAAAAAATGTTGCTTGATATTGAAAATTTTTGAGTTGCTCAGATATTAGAGTTTCTTTTGCACTATTTTTCAGATTGAAGATATTTTTGTCTCTTTGGTTTCTCAGGCCTGCGAACTTTGATTTCAGATTGAACTTGCAGTTTTTTTTTTCTCTCAGGTTTGATTTCCATATGTTTGCTCTACTTGAATGTTTCCATATTACACTTGAAAAATAGGCCTTTAGTTTTGATCTAAAGCTTGCAAATTTATTTGCTTTGAATTAACACTGAGATGATCTTTGAATTGCATTTACTTGATCAGGTTGATTTAAATCCTTTTTGTTTGAAGATTTGATCTTGCATGCTAATTTCCTAAGATGACGTTGTTTTGAATTCTTTTGCTTTGATCGAGTTTATTTGTGATCTGCAATTCCAGGTTGAAGATTTGCGTTGCTTATTGTTTCCAGATTTGCTTTGATTTCTTTTTTTTTCAGATTGAAAACTTGAATCTAGACTTGATTGATATGCATCTGAGCCTTGATCAAATTTTGAAATATATTCAGGCTTCAGGCTTTTGATTTTTCTTTGTTCCAGGTCTGGTTTTTTTTTGAATGCAAGAGATTTTTTATTTGGAAGCCTGGTTTTACTTTCTTTTGATTTACATTATTAAGATATTTTAGAGAATAGGACTTTCCACTTGTTTATCTAAGCCTACAAGTGTCTATTACTTATTTTCATATTTTCACAAATGTCTTAATTTATTTCTAAAACACTTACACTTGTCAAAATTAGAAATTTTATGTTGAAACCCCTTAGTTTAAATTAGTTTCAAAACTTAGTTTTAAACCCTTGTTTAAAATTTACTTACAAATTCATGTATATTTTTTTTCTAACTATATTTATTTTCAAATATATAAGAAAAGCATTTTAAATCTTACTTATATATTTACAAACCAATTTTATTCATACACACACACACACACACACACATATATATATATATATATGTTTATCTCATAATTCAAAAGATACATACATGTAAGTTTAAAGCTTTTATGTATTCTTGTTTATATACATCATACAAACAATTTCAATTATTAACACTTATATAACCATATAAAAGAAAATGATTTAGAAATCAATTACATGCAAATAAATAATCTTACAAAGTTAATAAATCCAATTATATTTTATTCTAAAATTCCCAATCCAATATATTATTTTAAATATTTATTTTAGAATTTCAAATTCAAAGATTAATATATGACCAATTTGTATTTATAAATGAATAAACAAACAAATATCTATTTAATTTGGAAAATCCAAATTAATTCACAATTAAATTTCAAAAATTAAATCAATTATCAAATTATTTTTAGCTAAAATCCTGGAATGTTACATTATATATGTTAATTCAAACGATATGTTTTTTAAATTTAACAAATCATTTTTAAATTCAATTAAAAAGTTCTATTATCTTCATTATTACAAATATAAATTTTACAAGCCTTTAAATTATATTTATCAAGCTTAAAACTCAAGATACGATAATTCAACCAATATTCAATTATTAAATTCAATAAATTAATTATCCAATAAATCATTTTATTTGAAACTCAAGTTAAAAATTAACTTTTAAATATTTAAAACCAATTAAATATTGCAATTTCAAATAAACAAAATTTTGGATCGTTATAATGGCACTCAAAACAATAAAGAAATTAATAATAATTAATAATTCATAAATATTAGTCAATTTAATCAATTTATAACTTTTCACCAATTGATTAAATCATGTGGTTTTAAGGCACAAACACGGTTGTGCAACACAGAAGTGTGAATCAGCGATAAATATTGAACAATTCAAATATCAATGTTTACATATCACTGTAGCTAGTGTTTTGATAGTTTGGTTGAATTCATAGCCTACAGGTCTTTTCGGTAAAATCATCACAATCTCTTAAATGCCTTTTAGTAATGATAATTTACACCAATTCTCTTCATCGAAAACTATATCACATTAGGACTTATGGAATTTGGTTTTGGTCAAAATTCCAACATTGTCCGCAGTTAACATTATAAGTACAAATGCCAAATCCTTGATTTAATAATAATAATTATTATTAATCATATTGCCCTGGCCAGAGACTTTGGCTTTGAGTTGACTATAGTTGACCGTGATACTAACCTTAGAAAGCCGAAGGGACGAATTCTCTATTAAATAGTGTTTCACTTTCAATGCTTTAACTCAGAACCAACTATAGTCATTTGATGAATACCATGCCATGATTTAACTATAACTAAAGTTCAGTATCTGTAATAACATTCCATAATATTCTCAAGTTGAGGGAACTATGTAACATTATCACTTTTAGATTATCTGTTTGACCTTATTATATTACCTAATAGAGAACTCTCATGTGAGTCATTCCATATTTATCAATAACTATCAATACGTAACATATTGGTGCCCATAAGATCCATGAGCAATACACTATCCAACATTTGAATAGTGTTACAAACTCTATTCGGAATGAATGAATCGATATCCTTTCTCAAAACATCTTGACTAGGAATATTTAAAACAATATGTAATTTTTCAATGTAACAAAATTCTCATGATAACAACACATTGTAATTAATATCACATAACATATCATTTAAGGATTTGATATTTAATATACTTTAAATTAATTATTTAATTAATTATATCATAATATATAAGTATACAATAGAAAGAAAACACCTTTTGTTTTAAACAAAATTAGTTATTGAGTAAGATATATGTAACAAATTACATAATTGCCTCTAGGGCAAACCCTTAACTCTATCAGGACCAAAGGCTTTATTACTCAACACTCATTAGATAATTGCCTTGGCTAAGCTCAAAAGCAGGATCAAGGGCTTAATTGATCCATCATTTCATATAAAGTCTTTTTTTGAAAATCTACTCTCGAATATTAGTTGTTTTGAAAGGAGTTATGATGGAAGTCCATAGGATAACTGCTAGAAAATTAGATATTTCACTTCAGGCTCTTGATAGGTCTTACTCGATGAACTCCTGTAGTTCCCCCTATCTCACATAGTATTCGATAATTTCTACCAGTGCCCTGCAATTATTTGTCTTATTTTCATTTGTCTTAAGGTGGCGGCAAAGTTCTCCTACTTTATGTTCTTGCTTTAATTATGCTCTTTTCTCAGGGTGCGAATAATCTAACCTTTCCTTGGTAAGGAGATCAATTTCCTCTTGTAAAGCACAAATATGAGTGGTTATTTTGACTTTAGGTCTTTTGAAAGCATAAATTTCCTATAACTCCTCGTAATTCTACATAATTAAATTATTAAATTAAAATGGATGGATCGTAATTTTACATGAAGGGAAAAGCAATAAAATTTTACTAGAGTTGGAGTTCGGTTTAAGGACCTATCCCATTGCATCCAAATGTCATTTTCAGTTAGCGAATATATATAACTTATGAATTTGGTTAAATGAGCTAGAAATTAGAAGAAGTCAAACCCAGTGGTATTTTCATAGTATATTGATTTTGAAAACCAGGCTAAATATGTGTCACTTTCAGCTTATAAATTAAAATGTAAACCCAATTTCAATCTAAAGACCTTACCACTAATCTCTATCATTTTCTTCATCAATCCTCCAAATCAACAAATTAAACAAATTAATATATGAAATCAGTCAACACATAGAGGGCTATGGAAATAAATCAATGCTTTCAAGAAATTTGGAATTTTGAAGGTGTGTGAAATCTGGACAGCAAAGGAAATAGAGGATCAATATCAAACCAGAGAACATGCATCACATAATTGGTGAGTGTGACTTTTTCTATTTGGGTATATATCGATTAGACTTAATAATTCAGCCCTTATGGTCTTAAATAAAATTATAAATGATAATGTTGATAATTAAAAACTGAATTATACATATACATATTAGGATGTAGCATATCATGGCTAGATGATTTAAAGATGATTTTTTATTGTAATTAATCAAATATTAATCTCTTTAATTAAAAAGTACAAAATATAAAGCTGTTCTAAATTAGACATATTATATATTAAATTATAAATCTAGAAAGTGTGAAACCAATGGTGTGTTCACTCGTAAATTAAATTTTTAGATTGATCATAAAATGTGCTAGAAGTTTAACAGATGTGGACTTTCTGTTTCGATTCAATGGTGAAATAGTGATGATATGATAATCAGGAGGTACAGATATGTAGAGAAGGTCGAGTAGGTAGCCTGCTGGTGGCTAATGGGTCGTAAGTCCTTAGAGTTTGCTAGATTTAGCCAAAAATAGTAGGCAGTGGTCATCCTACAAAAGGTGAGTAGAGGTGTTGGCGTTAGTATCGTTGGGTAGTGCATGATATAGGAAGCTTAGGGATGTCTGAATCGATGAGGAAAGTGATGGCACATGTAGTAGCGATGGGAAGATGTTGGCTGTAGAAAACATTGGACAAAGAGTCTTTCTGTAGTGGAAGGAAGGAAATAAAAGTAATAACTAAATAGTTAAGTATAAAATTGTGTTCAAATTAATTAATAATATCATACATACACACATACACATTTCAAATGCATATAACTCTCGCATACGACATCAGCTTCATGTGCGGTTCACGACATCATAAGAGGGATGTTTTGGTAATTTGTTTATTGTGTTTTGAGATTCTTCAAAAAATGCCTTATTTTATTAGATTCACAATAGGGGGTCTACTAGAGCATTTTGGTATACATATGAGAAAATTGGTCATCAGTTGTACTAACGGCCTTTGGTGACGACCGGTTAGAGCTTGATCTAGTAGCATCACAGAACATTTGGCAATGATGACTTTTGGCTCGATCCCAACAGTGTCACGGACCATTTGGCAATGGCTATCTTGGGCTTGACTTCAGTAGTCACATGCAATTTTTGTAAGGATGAGTTGAGATTTTAAGCTCTATGAACCAAAGGAATTGTGGCTTTGAGCTTAATAGTGTCGCATAGGAGCCAAATGAGTTGAGACTTTAACCTAAATGGTGTGGGATATGGTAAGCATTAAATGCACTTTGGTAGGGCCAATGGCATATAACGATGGTGAATTAGGACTCTGAGCTTAATAGTATTGCATTTGATGCCAAATGAGTTGGGACTTTGCGCTTAATAGTGTGCACACACATTAGCGATGGTGAGTTGGGGCTTTGAGCCCAATAGTGTCGTAATTGTTTTCATACATGAGTTGGGACTTTGAGATTAATAGTGTACGTACGTTAGGTGACGACGAGTTGGGAATTTGAGCCGAATAGTCTCACGGTTGTTTCCATACACAAGTTAGGTCTTTGAGCTCAATAATGTACGTATATTTAAGGGACAACGAGTTGGGACTTTAAGCCCAATCATGTCGTAGTTGTTTTGGCATACAAATTGACAGACATTAGCTATCTACTATTTTATTCACAGATATTAGACATTTATGTTACCATTATAAAGAGATGTTTATTTGCAGTTTGTTTAATATTACATTGATTTATTTGTCTATGATTGTATAATTGATTTTTATGTTTTATTCCTTCCTCTGGAGTTTCAGATTGTGTCAAATATTGTAGATAGCTCCATGATCTTTTTTATACTTGACCTTAAAACAAACTGCCATCAATAGCACCCGTGATGCCAGTGCTACTTTTAGACGTGGATTAGAAATTCTTATATAGAAGGTAATTCCATATGGTATCATATCTTAGGTCAGATTAATCCTACTATATTAGGGCGTATGAGGGAGCGTACTTGTAATTTTCTATTATATATACATACATACAGAGTTATAAACGTGCATACATATATACATACGAATATATATATGTGTGTGTGTGTTCGCGCGCCACATCCTATATATTTTACTCGCAGAGATAGTTGTTGGCTTATCCCTCATAGAAACAAACAACTATGTGTTATATAAATTATCGAATTAGAAGCGGGCTTGAGGTGAAAAATAAATCCATCTCATATATTATAATTTACTCCATAAAGAATTGCTAATAGAGGATTTCCATACCAACTAGCAGTGGTAAGTAAATTATGGGATTAAGAAAGAAAGAAAAAAAAAGAGTAGTACCCATAAGTCCATAGAAAATAAGTGTGATGTTGATAAGGCATAATGGAGGCACTTCAAGCATTGTTAGATAGTGTGATGGCTTGTGTAAGTTATGTTGTTTTATTTATTTTATTAAAGTATTTCAATCGTTTGAAATATTTTCCTAAAATGTTAAAACATTAGTGTATGAGATTTTTGGAAAAATATAAAAGTTGAAGTTTGTTTAATGTATTGAAATAGTAAACCCTTATTTTGAGATTCAAACATGGAAGATTTAATAAGAAGTAATTTTCCATAACTGCTTTAAAGGTGTTAATTTTGTAAAAAGTTTAGTGCAACGCACATTGTTACACATATTATTATGTATACTTTGCTTTTGACAAAGAAATTTTTGGAAGTAAATTAAAAAGTAAGTAAAACACATCTTTTTGAATGTCTTTTATGTTATCAATTAAATTCACAGTTTGAATAAAATTACATTTTTTACACTATTTTGAAAATTTCTTATCTATAAAAGTAAAATAATAAAAAAGTTTCACATGCCTATATTCTAAGTTAAATTGAACCATCTTGGGGAGAATTTAAATTGACAAAAATAAAGTGGATTAAAAAAAAATTATTTTAAAATTGTGGAATTTGTCTATTTTAAAATGTATGTATTTTTGATTGAAAATTGAAGGACTTATGATATAAACACTTGAAAATACATATTAATAAGTAATTTAAAATTTTGGAAATTATTTTTGAAATCGATATAAAATAGTTAGTAGCCAAAACAGAATTCTAAAAATATACTTTTATGTATATACATGATATATCGTTTAAAGATACTGCAAACTGGCTAGTTATAAAATAAAATGATGTGTGTGTATATATACAGATATCTGTGTGTGTGCATGTATGATGAAATAGTCATAAGTTATATGAAATAATGTTATTAAAATGTAGTATAACTATTTTAGAAAATAATTGAAGTTAATTCAAATTTAATTATAATTTGAGTAAATAATATTGAATTGGTAAAGCTATAAAGAATTAAATCTGGAGGTTAAATGTATTAAAAAACTTTGAAAAGAAATTTGCTTCAAAAATTGAAATTCTATTAGTTGTTTTATTGGGAGGATTATGGATAGATATGAAATAAATTTAGATTATAATTTTCTATGAAATGGTTTAACATGGATTGTCTAAAATAAAACTTTGTGAGAAACAATTCTTATTTAAGTAAAGTTTTAAGGATTTGATTTGAAGGTAAATAATGTGTTATCATTTTTATTAAATGTTTATTAAAATGAGCGGAGAACTTTATGTTTTAAGTATTTTTCAGTTTGATGAATGTTAACTAGGTTTTTGACCAAACCGATTTCAATCAAAAGTTAGAACATCAAAACAAAGATAAAATGATTCCAATCTTAGTAAGCACACTTAGAGGAAGCTAGAAAAAAAACTAGGATAAATTTTAATAAAATGGAACTAAGTCTTTAACTTGATGCCGACCCAAGGATTTGAGTTGGTATCGAGTTAAGGATTCTAACAAGTTAAGAATTTTGATGAGTTAAGGATTCTAATGAGTTAAGGATTTTGACAAATTAAAGATTTTGAGTTGGTATCGAGTTTAAGTGCCAAGCCTTGGCATCTTCGTATTTCTAGTAAGAGATCCATGGGTCTTCCCATGCGTATTCGTGAAGTTTCATAGAGTTTCAAAGAACCAATCGTAAGAAATGGAGAATTGATGGTCCAAACCATGGGATAACCCAAGTGGTGGAAGGATAATAATCAAAACTCATCAGTAACCTACCAAATTACATGGAGGACATTTAGACGAAGCACGGAACTCAAAGAAAAAGGATTTAGTCGAGCTGTGGCTAAGCATTAGACTCGGTCTTGAGTCAAGGGCTTGAATCGGTATCGAGTCTAATTAATGACCTGGGTCATCATGATATAGTTTATACTATTCTGGGCCAATCCCTGGGCTTCTCTAGAAGCGGGCTTCTGATCCATTATGAATGCTACCCCTATAAATACAAACCATAGAGCAACTAAGAAAGGGGAACTGGTTTTTTCCATCACTACACGGAAGCTCTGTCTTTTCTTCAACTCTTTCTTCTACACCATAGTCACCAAGGCAGCAACTCTAGGCAATCCTAGGACCCAGAATCTGTCTAGGCCCTATACATGTGACTTATTTTTTCTCAATTACCCTGTAATCTCATTTAAACAAGATCAAAGCAATAATTAAAGTTATAAAGTGGACGTAGGCTTAGTTAATAGGCGAACAACTAAAAAAATATTCGTGTCTCGTTAAATTTTCTGTTATTTTCTGTTATACTTGCTCTGTTCTAACAGGGCTGGTGCTTTCATATCATACTCCAGGGTGTTGATTGATTTTTTAGGTTAACATTTTGGTGCTTTCACCGAGAACTTGAACCAAGGCTCAGATCTAGCTTTCTATTTTGGGATTGGGAGAGATCTAGAAGTTATATCCAGAAAGTTTACTTGAAGAAATTAAAGATTTGCTGCTTTAGTTGCTCCAAAAGGAAATCCACATCTGGCAGATCTATAGGAGCAACTATTGGTGCCAATGAAACATACACCCACCAAACTGAAGCTAACAATGGAAACTCTACTCTAGGCTCTTCTTCTCACCGAGAAGTTGTAGCATGAGGAGAATTTGGTAAGATAATCAATGATCATAGCCAAAAGTTCATCGATAGTTAAAAATCTCTTATAGACAAAATGTACGTATTGCTAACTATGCAATCACTAACTACAAGAAGGACAAGAAGAGAAACTTCTCCTACAATGTAATAAGATAATTCCTCTATTTGTAGCCTAAATCGGAGGGATGGAAAGCGAAAAACAAAGGGAAGAAACCGTCGACGTTGCTGCAAATGTTGCGGGAGGAAATAGGAATGCTTCCCCCGTGGGAAAAAAACCTAACATTGATCCAAATCTTGGGGTGAATGCTCACCAACAAGGTAGAACAATGCATATTTCTGACTCTGAGGATGATATGCAACTTGATGAAAATGATTTTGAACCAATCATTAAAGGGAACGCTGTTGGAGCTTAACCAACCCCATGATAACGGAATCCCGTAAAAATGGTCTCTCGGAGACTAGAGGACCTAGACGCTAGTCGACAAACCATGATTGTTTGCATATCTAAACACTTAGTGCAGCCCTTGGTTAAGCAATTGGTTGAGGATAGCAGGGGCAGGAAGAATGAAGATTGGAGTTCCGTTCTAAGCAGAGCAGTTTAGGCTCTATCCTACACATCCCAATGATGTGATATCTCTATCTAGCCGGTCACAAGGACCTAAACAACCACCAAATAGGCCCATAATTTCTTCAAAAGCCTTATTGTCTAGGACGACCACATCATAGCACCTGCACATCAATGACCTATATAATTATGCAAGGCTGATATGGAATGATCATCATGGTTGAAATTTAAAGCAGAAAACCATATCTCACAGCGCATGGATAAAATATAATGTAGAAAATATACAACAGTATATAGTGAGCCATAACAAATGAAAATAACATATTCACTAAATCATGAGTTATGGTACAAATGTCATAATATCTCAATACAACATTTCCTCACTACATCCCTCGGAGTATATAACAATAAATAGTGGAAACTATAAATATAGAGTAATACGCCATAGCACCTCGAAGCTCGTCCCAGTACCAGCGACGTCTTCATTTAAGAGCACCCAAGACGATATGAAACAAAACATAAAACCTTGGGGCAAAAAACAGTCTAGTGTGAGCAGTAAATGACTTTCGTAAGTTATACTTGTAAATATGGTAACAGACAAGTACACAAAACCATACCTAACCTATCCCTGCAATCAAAGAGTTAGTACATAATAATAAAATATAATATGCTACTTAAAACAAACAACAATAGGATACTGTTACAGAACATGATAGAAGAATCTAAGCAGCCTACTCCATTGGCCTTATTCCCAATCCCTTCTCTAGCATTCCTATAGATGATAGCCTACCCAAAAGCGGACATATAAATCATAGCAACCATAAAATCCAAAACCTAGCTATCATCTTCTAAAGCCTTGAACATATGGTAACTCATATGGCCTCATCCTCGCTTTGCCAGAGACTAATGGAAATCCCGATTCTCGATTGTGTTCACCGTACTCACCGGTTAAACCCTGCATGGTTATCTCTCATGATACCTCTGTACTACCTGACCTAGACCCTGCTGGTCCAGAGTACATGACTAGCGCTACAAGCCATCGGGTGCCCCCGCATACAATACTCTTGCTTTGAAAACAACCAGAACACTCCGAGTCATCAACGGTTCCTTGATGCTCCCAAATCTTCAGAGATTTCCATAAGTCCAATCCATTTCTGGGCATGAGCCTACTACCCATCCCAGTCCATTATCTTACAGCCTTGTTCCATCTCGAGCTGTCAATCAACTCCTTTGATCCCACTCCTTATTCGAGTTTCCAACTGAAGTGCTAAAACTTTATCATGCCATAACTACCAAACCATAGAAGCAATCAGCGAGCCATAACTTCCAACATGATCCATAACCATCCCAATGTCTTCCCTCCGGATCTCATCAACTTTGGAGCCTATAATTTGGATCGGTACCGGTCTAATTGGATTGGTATGGTATCGATCCAAACACTTAGCCAATTTTGACTCCCTGTCACTAGATTAGATCGGTATTGATCCAAACACTAGCCAATATCGGCTCCCTCTCACTGGATTAGATAGGTATCGATCCAACACTTAGCCAATTTTGGCTCCCGTTCACTTCCAACCTCTAGTACACTTTCTCTACATGCTATGGACTCCTAACTTTCCCTCTTAGCCTCTTGGTCCTTCCATCTATGCCTCATAACCGATCTAACATAGATGATCCATCATATCTTCAATGCTTGGCCTATCTCCGGTCCAACTTCATAGAGCATCACTAATGCTCTACCATCCTCCTAAATATCACATCGATTAGTGCATAAAATTCGGATCGATACTGATCCAATTGGAATGGATCAGTATCGATCCAAATACTTTGATTCGATCATCATGAAATTCTCAGGGCATCTTGCTTGCATACTTTAAAGCCTATCCTCCAAATTTCCTGCGAATTCGATGAATTTTGCTCTCAATATGCTCCGGTCACCAATCTAAGTCCTAAAACATGCACAACACTAGCAAACGAATCAAGCATAGCAAGCAATTCAAACATAAGAACGAATCAAACATAGAAAATCATCCAATTACATCCAATACGAACATACAAATCATACAATTCAATCTACCATTACAATTATAGCATAGATCTGATCTAACACGTAGAATTTCATATTTAAATATACACAAATGACACTAGCTAATGATCTAATCCCAATTATACGTTTAATTAGGTTAATCTAGGGTTTCTAATCTGAAATCGCTTAAGTCTAATCAATTTATAGCTTAATTTGACAATTCTAACCAATAGTCACCTAATTACAATATATAATCCATCATAGACAGTGGGAGATCATAACCACTCAACAAATCTACCAAACTTATGAAATATGATGAAGATTCGATCCGAACAGTGAAAAATTGGATGAAGATACAATCCTAATGAAATCAAGCTTCTCATTGAAGATCAAGCCTCTAATTGGCAATTAGAGACAATTTGGATTGAAATCCCATAAGATGAATGGAGAATTATAGAGGAGTTAGGGTTTAGGGCTGATATCAAATGAGAAGCAAATTTTCAAATGGTCTCTCTCACCTCATATTTATACCCAAATTTAATTGGACTAATGGATTTGCTGATTCGGCCCATTATTCTCCTTCTAATTCTGACCAGCATATTTTAAAACTTAAAACTGATATAACTTCCTAACTACTTATCCGATTTTCCTATATGACCACTCTATGAAATGAGAAACCACCACCTCGAAGCAATGAAATAGGTTAGAATATTTAATTTGACTCCTATCAAAAGTTATGGTTGAAATACGATTCTCAGGAAAAAATGGTCACACAGAAATTCGAGAAAAATCATAGATGTATGAAACCTCCATGTAAACCATATCCCAAAATATTAGAATCATATGACCATAACTGAATTAAATAAAATTATTTTATGATCCTCCGATACGTAAAATACGGGTCGTTGCATTCTTCCCCCCTTTAGAAATTTCTCCCTCGAAATACCTAAATGAACATAAGCAATCAAGGTTATCCCGTATGCTTACCATCCATTAGTAAACATCTAACTATCCAACTAAGCGGCCAAATCAAAAATAGTAAGCAAAACCTATCCTATCATGTGGAATTCTAATAGTATAGGATATAATGGTGTAAGTATATACGACATATGGGTCTTACAACTCGAAGAGTTATAGATAGGCCCTCTTTATACTCTCCTCGGTCACCCATGTACAATCGCTATCGTCCTTACTCCATTACACCTTAACTAGCTTAACTATCTTCCTTATAAGATGTTTCATGTCATTCCTAACGACTCGAAGTGGCTTACGATGTCTTGAAACTTCCAGCTCAAGCTCTATCTCTTTTAGATGATCCGGTACTACCATAATACCCTAGTCCTGCATAAATTTCCGTAGATAGAAGATATGAAAAACATTATGCATACTCATCATATTCGGAGGTAGATCCACTCTATAAGCTAATTTCCCAAATCTCTCGATAATTGGAAAGGTCCAAAAAATCTAGGTCCTAACTTTCCCTTCTTACCAAACCCAACAACATTCTTCAGAGGAGAAATCATAACAAATACCATGTCTCCAACCGAGAATTCCAAATCTCTTCTTCTCTTGTCTTCATAGCTCTTCTGACGATCTTGAGAAGTCTTCATTCATTGCCGAATGATATCTACCTTCTCAGAAGTCTCTCTAATCATATCTCTAGACCATGTATCAGTTTCTCACCAGCTTCCTACCAACATGAAGGCGAATTACAAGGTTACCCACATAATGCTTCATATGGTGCAATGTTAATACTCAACTGATAACTATTGTTATAGGAAAACTCCACTAAATGCAAGTGATCATCCCAAGAACCTCATAAATCTATAATATATGATCGAAGAAGATCTTCTAAAATCTGATTCACCCTCTCATTCCGGCGATCCGTCTGTGGGTGGTAAGCTGTAGTCAAATGTAGCTCGGTACCCAAAATCTCTAGTAAGCTCTCCCAGAATCCACTAGTAAATAATGGGTCTCTATCGCTTATAATACTCTTTGGCACTCCATGGAATCAAACAATCCACTTAACATATAATTCTTCCAAATTGGATGTCATTCTGGTAGACATGACAAGTATGAATCTTGCACTCTTAGTCAGATGATCTACCACTACCCAAATACTATTAGATCCTACTCCAGTCCTTAGCAGTCCATCTATAAAATCCATAGATACTTGTTCACATTTCCATTCGAGAATATCTAGTTGTTGTAGCAATCGACTAGGCTTCTTCTGCTCAGCCTTCACTAATTGACAATTCAAACACTATGAGATAAAACTTTCAACATCCTTCTTCATTCCTTCACAGTAGTAAGTCCTCTTCATATCCCTATACATTTTGTTACCATATGGATGAATGGTTAATCTAGAATGATAACATTCTTTTAACACTTCATCTCATAATCCATTGACATCTGGAACAAATAGTCTCTTATCCTTACAAAGCCAACCATCTCGGTCGATTGCGTACTACTTCAAATCTTTAGATTCTACTTCCATTTCAATCTTTTCCATGATCTTTACTTGCTTAGCATCTTGTTTCTGACTAGTACCAATCCTTTCAATGAAGGTAGGTCTTCTCGAGAAACTCACTAGCATCTCAGGCTTGAGCTCACAGCGTGGCCTGAAATCAAATCCAACTATGTACTACATATGCTTTCATTCTAAAAAAACATTACTCCTAATTCATCATGTCTTTTTCTCAATGCATCTGCCATTGTATTACCTTTCCCTAGAGTGTAGGAAATATCAAAGTCATAAGAAGCTAGGAACTCTAACCATCGTTGTTGCCAAAGGTTAAGATCCTTTTGAGAGAAAAGATACTTCAAAGATTTGTGATCCGTGAATAACTCAAATCTTTCTCCAATAGATAATGCCTCTACATTTTCAAAGCAAAAACAATCGCTGCCAACTCCAAGTCATGAGTTGGATAATTCCTTTCATGTGGCTTTATTTGTCGGCTAGCATAAGTGACTACTTTTCCTTTCTGCATCAACACAGCTCCAAGACCAGTACTACAAGCATCGGTATATACTGTCATCACTTCATTCCCACTCAGAATAACCAATATGGGTGCACTTGTCAACCTTTCCTTCAAAGTTAAAAATGCATTCCCACATCTTGCATTCCAAGTAAAAGTCTGATTCTTCTTGGTCAAGTTGGTCAACGGTGTTGTAATCTTAGAGAAGTCCTTTATGAAGAGCCTATAATATCCTGCCAATCCAAGGAAACTTCTCGCATTCATTGCATTCTTGGGTTGATTACAATCCTGGATCGCCTCCACCTTTGCGAGATCCACTTTAACTCCTTGCCCCGGCATGACATGTCCCAAGAATCTCACTTCTTCCTTCCAAAAGTGACATTTACAGAACTTAGCTCTCAACTTATGCTTTCTCAAAATATCAAGCACAATCCTCAAGTGCATCTTGTTCTCATCCTCATTTCTGGAATAAATCAGAATATCATCCACAAACATAAGCATGAACTTGTTCAACTTATCTTTGAAGACTCTATTCATAAGATCCACAAAGTATGCTAGAGCAATTGGTCGATCCAAAAGGCATCATCAACCACTCGTTAGAAACCGACGGTTTTCGAAATGCAGTAAGAGGTACACTATCTTTAGCCACTCTCAACTAGTGAAATCCAATTGCCAAATCCATTTGAGAAAACACCTTTTCCCCGTGAAGTAGATCAAATAGGTCATCAATCCATGGAAGTGGATACTTATTGTTCTTTATAAACTTGTTCAGCTTCAGATAATCCACACATAGACTAAGAGAACCATCCGCCTTTGTTGCAAATAAAACAAGTGCACCCCATTCGGATATGCTTCTCTAAATGAATCCTTCATCGAAAAATCATCCACTTGCGCCTCTAACTCTTTCTACTATTTGGGTGGCATATGCCTCAAAGGCATCATTATGGGTCTGGCTCCATCTAGTAAGTCTCCAAAACTCGATCTTTCTATGCGACGACAATCCAATCACTTCCACGAAGACATTAGGGAAGTCTCTAGTGATAGTTACAGATGACAATCCTTCCCGAGGAATCTCAAGTGAATATAGAAAGTTAACCAATACCCCATCCTTTGGTAAGTAGCGTATCACTACCTTTCGCCCTTCCACATTCACAATTGTCACCTCTAGTTTCTCACAATACACAACAGCCGGATACCTCTTAAGCCAGTCCATTCCCAAAATAATTATGAATCCAGCAAAATTAAGAATAAAGAAATCACAAACAAAACAACATCCATGACTCGATAAACTAAGCCT
Organism: Allium cepa; assembly: GCA_030765085.1. Classification (NCBI taxonomy): domain Eukaryota; kingdom Viridiplantae; phylum Streptophyta; class Magnoliopsida; order Asparagales; family Amaryllidaceae; genus Allium; species Allium cepa. The sequence continues at coordinate 50,135,856 of CM060930.1, read as the reverse complement.
TGAAAAATCATACAAAGACAATTACATCCTCCAATAGGGTTGGTCACAATCAAAGGTCGTTCTACTATCTCGGTTCCAAACCTAATCTGCATACTAGCTCACCATAGATAAAAGAATGCAAAGCTCCAGTATAAAAAAGAACTCTGACAGAAACATTTCGGATAGAAAGCATACCTTGCACCACGATTCCTTTCCTCTTATACCTAGCAGTAGGAGCATAAGATGAAGTCGGGAAGGCATCCAAAGCATATACCTTCGCTATCTACTTATCCTTAGGCTGTTCTAGACAATTCCTCTTTGTATGCCCAGGCTTATCAAATTTAAAGCACTTTTTAGCCGCCCTTACATTCATTAGCATGGTGACCCTTTTCACTACAATTGCGACAAACAACCCCACTCTTGCTCTTCTTCTGGCTTCCTTTTCCTTGCTGTTGTTGTTTCTTCCTCTTTCCATTCCATTTCTTCTTACCCCCATTGCCCTGTTGCGGTTTTGGTTCCTCCTTTTCAGCAATAGCTACAATAGCAATCTTATTCTTTGGGTAGAAACTCTCATGTCTAAGCGCTTTCTCAACAAGCTTCTCAAAAGACAACTCGATGTGGTCCATCAGCTTCCCTCCCAAGTGGTCATCCAATCCAATAATGAACTCTCATTCTTCTTTAATCGTGTACCAATGAAAGACATCCCATACTTTGACAAAGCTTCAAATTCCACCACATACTTAAAAACAGACATCTCTCCTTGCTTCAACATTGCAAATTTATTAAAAAGCACCAACTTTTGAGCTGCTGGAATAAACTTTTCTTCAAATCTAGATTCAAACTGATCCTAAGAAATCTGATCTTCTGGAGTAGTAATGGTAATAGCATTCCACCAATTCATTGCTCAGATTGTAGTTATCTCGAAGAAAGTTTCCTTTTCATCGCATCTTCCTCTCCCATATCATTAAAGATATGCTCGCAAGTATTCATCCAACCTTCCACTTCAATAACTGATTCTGTTCCCAAGAATAGCTTACCTTCTAGAATAAGATAATACTTACAAAGCTTGGAGAAGTTGACTCTAGGCATTTGCACAGGATCACCACCATCTAAAGCCACACAAGGAGTAGTTTGGGTTTTCCTCATCAGCGAAGCGATCATTGCATCAAACATGGCTAGAAAATCAGGTGTAGCGGCTTTTGATCCTGCTTCCTCTTCCACTCCTGAAGCAGTATTATTCCTAACGATGTTTCGTGTGTTCCAATTCATCCTTATCTGTAATGAGAATGATTAGCTTCATTCCAAGGAAAGCTGTAATGGTACTCAAGTGCATACTACACTATATAATAATATTATATAGCCTAATAACTTCATTAACAAGTACGCTCCCTCCCTTAGCGTATGCTCTCGAATTGCTTTGGTTAACTCATAACCAAAGCTCTGATGCCAAATGTGAAGACCACCCCATGACGCATGCACATCAATGACCTAAAAGAGCACTGTAACTGTGCCAAGCTGATATGGAATGATTACAAGGTTGAAATTTAAAGTAGAAAACCTGTTGCATATCTCATAGTGCATGGACAAAATATAATATAGAAAATATACAATTGAATATAGTGAGCCATAACAAAGGAAAATAACATCTCCACCGAATCATGATTTATGGTATAAATGCCATAATATCTTAGTACAACATTTCCTCACTACATCCTCCAGAGTATACAAGAACAAACAACGGAAACTAGAAATATAGAATAATACACCATAGCTCCTCCGAGCTCGTTCCCGTACAACAGTGATCACCAACCTGTCATCTAATATGCTCATTTAAGAAAATCCAAGATTATAAGAAGCAAACCATAAAATCATGGGTCAGACAACAGTATGGTGTGAGTAGTAAATGACTTTCAAAAGCAATACTAATAAATATGGTGCCAGATAGGTGCGTAAAACCATACGTGACCTGTCTTTGAAACCAAAGAGTTAGCGCACAATAATAAAAAATGATATGCTACTCAAAACAAACAACAATAGGATACTCTAATAGAACATGATAGAGGAATCTAAGCAGCCTCCTCCATTGGCCCTGTTCCTAATCCCTTTTCTAGCATTTCAATAGATGATAGCCTACCAAAAGCAGAAATAGCAATCATAGTAAGCATAGAATCCAAAATGTAGTTATCATCTTCTAAAGCCTTAAACATATGATAACTCGTATGGCCTCATCCTTGCTTTGCTGGAGACTAATAGAAATCTCGGTTCTTGATTGTGTTCACTATACTCACTGATTTGAAACCCTGCATGGTTGTCTCTTTTAATACCTCTATACCACCGAACCTAGACCCTATCGATCCATAGTACATGACTAAGGCTACCAGCCCTCGGGTACCCCTGCATATAGTATCTTATTGTTGAACATAACCTGAACACCCCGAGTCATCAAAGGTTCCTTGGCACTCCCAAATCTTTAGAGCTTTCTATAACTACAATCCATTTCTGGGCACGAGCCTACTGCTCAACCTAGTCCATTATCTTCCAACCTAATTCCATGCTAAGCTATCAATATACTCCTTTGATCCCACTCCTTATCCGAGTTTCCAACCAAAGTGCTAAAACTTCATCATGCCATAACTACTAAACCGTAGATGCAATCAGCGAGCCACAACTTCCAATATGATCCATAACCATCCTAAAGTCTTCCCTCTAGATATCATCAACTTTAGAGCCCACAATTTGGATCGGTACCGATCCAATTGAATCGGATCGGTATCAATCCAAACACTTAGCCTATTTTGGTTCCCTCTCTGTTCCAGCCTCTAGTACACTTCCCCTAGGTGCCATAGACCCCTAGCTTTTCCTCTTTGCCTCTTGGTCCTTCCATCTATGCTTCATAACCAATCCAACATATATGATCTATCATATGTTCAATATTTTGCCTATCCTTCGATCCAACTTCATAGAGCATCATTGGTACATATACTCTACCATCCCCCTAAATCTCACTTTGATTAGTGCATAAAATCCATATCAGTATTAACCCAAATACTTTGTTATGATCGTTGTAAAATTTTCAACTCATCTTCCTTTCAGGCTCTAGAGCCTATCATCCAATTTCCATGTGAATCTGACAAACATTGTTATCGATATGCTCCGATCACCAATCTATGTCCTAAAACATACACAACACTAGCAAATGAATCAAGCATAGCTAGCAATTCAGACATAACAATGAATCAAATATAGCAAATCATCTAATTACATCCAATATGAACATACAAATCATCCAATTCAATCTGCCATCACAATTCGAACATAGATTTGATCTAAACCTTGAATTTCGTATCTAAATTTATACAAATGACATTAGCCAATGATCTAATCCAAAATATATGTTTAATTAGGTAATCTTGGGTTTTTATTCTTAAGTTACCTAAGACTAATCAATTTACAGCTTAATTTGACTATTCTAATCAATAGTCACCTAATTACAACATATAATCCATCATAGACTAGTGAGAGATCATAACCACTCACCAAATCTACCCAACCTATAAAATATGATGAAGATCCAATCCTAACAGCAACAAATTGGATGAAGATGCAATCCAAATGATGAAATCAAGCTCTTCGTTAAAGATCAAGCCTCTAATTGGCAATTGGAGATGATTTGAGATGAAATCCCATAAGATGTGTGACAGCCCGCAAATCCGTACCCCTTGAATCAACATTATTCTACCCTAATTGACTCAAGTGGAACAGAAATACGAACCATTGAGGTTAAAGAAAAAGAGATAGAAGAAGAAGAAACTAAACAATATCAGAATCTCACAGTCGCAGCGGAATAAAATATAATAGTAACTATAGAATTTTACACAAAATGAAATCTATATCTGTTTATATACAACATATCATCAGAGTAACTCATACATCAATCAACACATAACAGACATACCATACAACATAGCAGCGGATATATATAGGTACATATAATACGTCTCGGACTCCAGCTTCTCTCCTGCTCCATAGCAACCTATCCTGAACAAATAATACTCGGTCTGACCCGAGCATTATAACGAAATAACACCCGAGTCAGTCTGGAATACCAGCTGATAATAATGCACACAATTGATTATTAAAGTTTCAAAAATCCTTTTGAAAACAAAAGCGTCTCGTAAGACCACGCCACAAATAAACATGTCGGGTTTTTACCTTACGATAGCTAAAACTCTTTTCATAGAAATCCTCTGATATTATAATAGGGTCTATTTACAAATACTTATAAAATAGCCGAAATTGTTACATTATTAAATTCCAGCTACTAGCCACCGAAGTGGGTAATACAAACAAAACTCGTAAAAGGCACGTAGGGAAAATGGATTTCCAACAATGACTAGGCACTGGGGTACCACCTGTCACAGTACGTGGTCTAGATCACAGTACCGAGGACTACTCCCTTCATCCCCTGCAACACAAGACCGGAATCACCTATGGGCAATTCCGAATAAGATCACCCCGCGGTTGGGATCAGCAACCGCACCACTAAGCCGAAATAAAAAGGGACCTCTAGACAGGGATGACCTTACTCTCCAGTGGGGGCTACCCACGAAGCCTTGCTGCATATCCCCTGATTTTCAGTCATTCCCGGTTGATGAGGCTTGAGGCTAAACGATACCTTTATAGCACATATCCCTTAGAATGCCCATCGTCCGCTGACGATGTCACGAAGCATTCGTCCATACAAGTCCGTCCCGGGTTCGAACGAAACCGAAGGCACTATTCCTACTACATCCATTTTGGAAATATCCTCAGGATTAGCAGCGACTAGCCCTTGCACTTCACTGCTCCATCTTCGACTCCGAAAACGTTTTATCGCACGAAAACGTACAAACCGGATCGAAGTGGTTTTCGAGAAATAAATCTCGATCCCGGTCTCTTCGAACGATCAACGAAATTTGTCCAATATTGATAGTCGGTGATTTAACTATCAATTTATATTCATAAACATCCATAGCATCCATCACACAATAAATAACTCCCAAATTATTTATTTGCCTCGAATATCTTTAAAAGATATATTTCAAATTTCCAAAGCTCATTTGAAAACAATTTCCAAAGTTCTTCCTTTACAAGGTAAATCTTTTACCATAGATTTCCATTGGAAATATCCAAGTTCAAAACAGTTTAGATTTAAAAATAGTTAAAAACATTTTAAATTTAAAATATACTTTAAAATAGGAAAATTAACTACTAATTATTTACTCAAAATATAATTTCAAAATATTTAAAGCAAAACCTATTTATAAGATATAACTTAATTTAAAATAGGTTTGGTCATACTATATATTAAAAATAGAGTTGTAAAACGATTAACTCTTATTTCAATATACTTAGGTCAAAACTAGCTTTTAAAACAAATCCATTTGTAAAGATAATTATTAAGATATTTATAAAATTTTACTATTGCTAATTTATAAATAATCACTTTAAAATAATAATTTTCAAAACATTCTTTAAAACCAGTTTAAGATTTTAAAACTTTCTTTTTATAAAATCAATTTAAAACTCGAACTTGGTTTTTCCCAAGAAAATCTCATTTCTACTAAATCATCACAGAAATCCTTCTCACGATTTCTATCCATTTATTTACTTTAGTTTTATGGTTTTATAACATAAATTTATTTCCCAAATCTTCAACTAATAACATTTATCTTTAATTATCATTCCAGATTTTACAACTTCCAATTTCCATTCTAAATAGATTTCAAATTTTAATCCTTTAAAATTCATTATTAACCATATCTTTTATTTCTCTAAATTCAATTCATCCATTTATAATTAACTTTGGATTTATAAATTTATCCAACAATATTTCTATACAAATTCATTTCAGTTTTCCATCCAAATCAGGTTTCAAACATTTATATTCTCTAAATTTCTTATTTAACAATTTCTCAATTTCTTTGAAACCCAATTTAATTTCTTCATAATTTAAACTGCAATTTCTTTTATAATTAATATTCTGGGTTTATAGTTTAAACCACAATATCACAATGCAATTCAACTCCAAATTTATCAATCTCAATATATAAACAGGTATCATAATCAAATAATTACTATATTGTGAGGAATCCCGTTGGATCCCTCCAACCTGTTTTCCCTGCATCCACAAATATTAGCACAACAGTATATATATCAATTCAATTTGATAATAACTAACATATTCAGCTAAACATCCAAACAACCAATCAATACTAACTGTCTACTTTACTAGTATCCAGATGTGAGTGAGAATAACTCACCTTGAGTTTCGGCGAGCGTTCGAAATTTAAATTAAATCGAACGACGTTCGATTTAACCTAAATTTCTACTTGCCCGGAATGATCCCGGATCTGTTCCACTGTGAAGTACTCTTATCAGCGATTCCGGCGCTATCAAATTCGTCGAAATCTGATATCATATGAATTAGTTATTCGATTTTAAAGTTTGAATTAAAATTTAACAATTTTCTTTTATTAAATTACCAAAAACAACGTCTAGCCGTTCATCACTATGAAAAGGAACGGGCCGCATCTTCTTCATCTTCTTCTCGAGTTAACAGGTGAAAATGAACCCATCACTGCCATTTGATTTCTCCCAGTCACATCCACCAAACTCGTCCAGGAACCGATCAAAGACCAACAACGTGAAGCTCTTCGAGTGACACGCCAACGCCGGCCAACACGTCGAGCTCGGCTACCCTAGGCTCTGGGAATTCGCGTTCGAACCGAGCACGAACGGAGTCAACATTAGAGTGATTCTCTTCACTAAACCACATCTCAACCGAAGGATTCGTAGATCCCCTTGCGTTCTTCCATTTTGCAGTTGAAGATTTTCGAATTCGAGGCCTGGATCGAGAGAAAAGGAGAGGGAAAGCACGAGTAATATCGGCCATTAAACGTTAGGAGATGGCGGCCTGAACGAACTAGGGTTTTGGATTAAATGTTGAGATATATAAATGGTTTAATAATATTTAATTAATAAAATTCTCTTTTTAACCACTTATGCAAACGAACTCCAATTCTCGCGTTCCTACAGGCGATTCTAAGGTTTTTCCGCGTTCCGGACACAATGGAACAAGTTTCGTAAGCTAATTCGGTCGTATGCACGAGTTACGAAATAAAACGATCAATTTGAAATTAAACCGATTAAAACGATTTCGATGCGTTTCGAGCTGCCGGGGTCAAACGACAACTCCGATTGCTACGAAAATTGAAATCCGATAATAACTAACTATTACGGATCCAATGGAACTGGTTTCGTCGAATTCCGAGACTGTGCCCCGGAAGGCTATTTCAACTCGTCTATTAAATTAAGCGATTTTCGAAATTATCGAAATCACTCCAAATCTCCACCTTTAAAATTTTATTAACTTGAAAATAATTCATATTGAATTTATAATCACAATAGAAATCATTCTGGCTCATTCTGGACTTAAATTGGATTAATTGCATTTTAACAATATTAAATTCATTTTAAATTAATATAAATTCCCAAATATTAATTTATCAACTTTAAAATTCTTCCAAAAATCCAATAATATAAATTATGTCCCATTGAACTTAAAAACACATTTAAACATCATTTTACAACCATTCACATTTAATTTCCCAAATTATCTAAATCCAATATTCAATTATTATTATCCAATTTCCAATTTAATTTCCCGTATTTGAAATTTTGACTAATTTTATTAACTTAACCAAAGTCATCTATCTCTAAATTCAAATTATAATTCATATTCAACATTTAAAATGAATTAAATGTTCAATTTGAATAGCTTAAAAATACGGGATGTTACATTCCTCCCCCCTTATAAAAATTTCGTCCCCGAAATTTGTATAAGGTGGAAGATACCCCCAAACTCATCTACTTATCCCATTAGCTTAGTTAAAAGCTTATATACATTTCACAAAACCCTTTCGCTCAATTCCCAAACCTATTTGCTTTACTTATCTCTAAAGCTTTAATTTTAACTTATAACTTCATAAGTTATTTAACTTTTTCCAAAAACCCCAAAAATTTTCTAACTCCCAAAATTTTCGGAAAATTTTGGCAGAGTCTCCCCTGTACGGAGGAGCTTCTGCGATATCGCAGGATACACAAATATATATACATCGGCCCACACGGCCGGAAACCAAAATATAACACAATATATATATCATTTCCCCAATTTTATTTGCGTAGGCGTACCTTTAAGCAAATTTTTTTAAAAGCAAGCGGCTAATATAATGCATAAACGCACTCCAAACCTCTCGAACGCCTCGCATTCCTGCACTTACTCAACATACTTATTAGTTTACAAAGATATGAGTATTTTAACAACATTTTCAATGTAAATGCAAATCAAACACATCCATTTACATTCCAAACAAATATTTGCATAATATCATAAGTAAATCATATTTTAAAGTATGTTCCACACTTATTTTCTAATGCCAAACTCCATTTTATTTCACATAAATGATTTACATACAAGTTCGGCCATTCCAATTCATAATTACTACTACAAATTCATATTCACTTCAATATAATGAATATATGCATTTAATTCATTTACCTTACCTTTATACTCCAATCCCTTTATTAAGATTTAGCCCATTCTATTTCATCCAAACTAACTTCGTTTTATTACACTTGAAATGGTTTACATTCAAGTTCATTATATACCATTTATTAATCTCAACTAATTCATTTCCCAATTTGATTTACAATCAAATTTTATTTTAAGCATGAAACATGAGTATTTCTTTTATAATTCATTTCTCATTCATATGCAAACATCACTTATCCAAAAGTCAATTCATTCCAATTGATTTAAAAACCCATTCCATATGCTATTTTAAATCAATTCACTTGCATTCTTTCACAAAACTCCTTAAATTAGATTCCAATCCATATCAATTTATTCAAACATCAATTCAATTGCATAACACCTCAATTCTTTCTTGCATACCAAATTTAGTTTCATTTTAATTGGACTCCACTTAATCAAATTCCAATTTATCCAAAACCAATTTAGTTGTTGTTTAAACAACTCAATTCTGAATATATTCAAATATTCATGTCATTCAAACAAAACAATTGCCACTTAAGCTTAACCATTTAAAATTAATTTCAACTTAGATTTATATTAGTTTTACTCCATTACAAGGTTCACAAATCAAACATTTTCTCTTTCCAATGCAATTGTTAAATTACATTTCCTTACATCTTTATTTCTTTAACCAATCCAAGTTTATTTTTATTATTTTATTATTCTTATTATTATTTTTTTAAAATCATGCCTTGATTTTCATATTTTCAAATCCATTACTTAACTTAAGTTTACACTTATCATTCCACTTGCAATTCAATGCCTATCACCCAACAAAATTTATGCAAGACTACATTATAAAGCTTAATCACATTTATTTAATTTACTTAAGCTTTCTTCTCAATATTACCATTATCTTCTTATAAATCAAATTTTATTTCCATTTGATTCCCATTCCAATCAAATTTCAATCTATTTATAAATTTGAATGCTCCTTGTTTATTAATTCAATCCATTTACAAATTTATTTTATTAACAAAGAGTCCATATAAATTTATTTCACTCATTTGAATTTTATTCACAATTCAAATCATCATTAATATATTCAAATCCCATTATTCATTTGCCCTTCCCATATTTATTACCAACATTAAATCCCAATCCAAATTGGATTTTTATTTACCTTCAAATTTTGACTGATTATCAAATTCTATCCATTACAATACAAATTCCATTAATTTGTAATTTAATTCAGTCAATAACTTAATCCATATTAGGTTTTAATTCACTTTCCCAATTTACTCTGAATCCAATTATAATATCACCATTTTCCCATTATTTCATTTAACAATTTAAATTCCTACCTTCCCGTATACTTCTTTAAATAGAATTTAAATTTCTTTCAATATTATTTGTTACACAATTGAAATTCAATTTCAATTTCATTATCAAACAAATTCCATTTTTCCATACATAAGTCCAAAACTTATTTGCCACTTAAGAACATTCACATTTATATTCCCGCTTTGCTTCATTAGACTTTTTACATTTCATTTATGGACAAATTTTGAATTTGTCACTCCATTCAACCTTTTCCATTAACAAATTATAATTTCACTTCTATTCAAGAGTTTAAATTTAATTCGAATTTCAAAATTCACAAATTTTAATTCTCCAAATACAAGTTCAAAACTTGTTTACTAAGTGAAGTTCATTCACTCCTTTTATATTCCCCTTATCTTATCTCAATTCACATTCATTTGAGATTAGATTTTTTTTTTTAAATTCACCATTCCATTTCATTATTTCTCATTGTGATTATAATTTCTATTTCTATTTTATAAGTTCACCAACTTATTTATTTTAAAGCTCATATTGCTCATTTTAATTCTTTTACAACTTATAATCACAAATTCCAAATTCACATATATATATCACTAAATCCTTAAGGATATAAATTTCCTTAATTTAATTAATTTTTTTTTTTTTGCAACTTCAAATCCACAATCTCAAATTATAAGTATAATACTTAATAGCTTATGGGTATAATCCAATACTCAATGACCCACAATCTCAAAATCAACTTACCTTTCAATTTAATCCAAATCAATTTTATTTTAAGTCCAACTTATTTACTTATCCAAGTAAAATTCAAATTTCAATTTACTTCAATATATTTTATTCACCTTTAATTACTCAAATTAAATTTTAATTACAAGATTTAAGATTTTCATTTCTTCCTTCTTATTAATATTACTTTACATAATAAGTTTAATAGTTAATTCATTTCACTTATCCAAGTTAAATTCAAATTCCAATTCTCAATTTTATTTAACTTATCCCAAATTAAATTCAACTTTCCATTCATTTTAATAATTTCATTTACCTCCATTTACTCAAGTCAAATTTTAATTTTATGACTAAAATTTCATTTTCCTATCTTACTTAAATCAACTTCACCATACAAGTTATGGTTGATTCATTTTACCTTCACATCTTTATTTAATTAAAATTTTCCAGAATTCAATTGCCCGGTTTTTATTTCAAAATCATTTTGAAATATATCAAATATCTGTACCCATTTGGTATATCAAATCACATCTCCATGTTTTCCAAACCAATTTGGTTGTACCCAAAACAATTTGTTCATATCCCAAAACAAATTCTCATTTTTGAAATATCCAAAACAACCGTTATCCCCAACAAATCCAAACAATACCATAACCAATTACTAGGGAAGCAATCCATCACTTTAGAAACTCGAAAATGAATTCTAATGATGTGGCCAGCATCATCAGGATTATTTTCCAGCGACTGCAGTGAGTTCAATGCTTCTTACTTTCCCAAATTTATTTCAAAACAGTTGCCATTCAAAAATATTACCCAAAACAACATTCCATTATTGCCTTCAATACATTGGAAAACATTTCAAACTTCCCAGGATTTCAAATTTCCAAACTTTTATTTTCAATGCATTTAAAATCCTTCCCAAAACTTCCAGGTTTTAAATTCTGGTTAAATTCTAATTTTAATTTCACTTCTTATTTGCAACATATTTAATTAATTCTATCTGGTTATAAACCATTTCAATTTTATAATCTTATTCACTTATCATTTCAAATTTGGTCAAATTCAAGATTCTTATTTGATTTTCAATATTTGGCAACCAAACAGTCAAATATATATAATTTCAAAAAAATTATTCTCTTTATATCAAAATATAAATTTGGATAAAATTATTTCATTTATCCATTTTAAAAACAATACTATGTCGGTTTATCTTGTTTAAGAGTTTAGAAACCCCTATCGATACGGTTGTACTTCCCGCACCGACCAGAATTCATAAACACTCAACCGATAAGTCAACACAGTATAAAAACAATTTTATAAACACTAACAAGTACGCTCTCATAGCTATAAATACGCTCAGCTCATTATAGAGTACTATTGACTCTATTAAATGAGAAATTACCCCACCAAAGCCTAGGTTGTCGCCAACCTAAGCTCTGATACCAAGTGTGACAGCCCGCAAATCCGTACCCCTTGAATCAACATTATTCTACCCTAATTGACTCAAGTGGAACAGAAATACGAACCATTGAGGTTAAAGAAAAAGAGATAGAAGAAGAAGAAACTAAACAATATCAGAATCTCACAGTCGCAGCGGAATAAAATATAATAGTAACTATAGAATTTTACACAAAATGAAATCTATATCTGTTTATATACAACATATCATCAGAGTAACTCATACATCAATCAACACATAACAGACATACCATACAACATAGCAGCGGATATATATAGGTACATATAATACGTCTCGGACTCCAGCTTCTCTCCTGCTCCATAGCAACCTATCCTGAACAAATAATACTCGGTCTGACCCGAGCATTATAACGAAATAACACCCGAGTCAGTCTGGAATACCAGCTGATAATAATGCACACAATTGATTATTAAAGTTTCAAAAATCCTTTTGAAAACAAAAGCGTCTCGTAAGACCACGCCACAAATAAACATGTCGGGTTTTTACCTTACGATAGCTAAAACTCTTTTCATAGAAATCCTCTGATATTATAATAGGGTCTATTTACAAATACTTATAAAATAGCCGAAATTGTTACATTATTAAATTCCAGCTACTAGCCACCGAAGTGGGTAATACAAACAAAACTCGTAAAAGGCACGTAGGGAAAATGGATTTCCAACAATGACTAGGCACTGGGGTACCACCTGTCACAGTACGTGGTCTAGATCATAGTACCGAGGACTACTCCCTTCATCCCCTGCAACACAAGACCGGAATCACCTATGGGCAATTCCGAATAAGATCACCCCGCGGTTGGGATCAGCAACCGCACCACTAAGCCGAAATAAAAAGGGACCTCTAGACAGGGATGACCTTACTCTCCAGTGGGGGCTACCCACGAAGCCTTGCTGCATATCCCCTGATTTTCAGTCATTCCCGGTTGATGAGGCTTGAGGCTAAACGATACCTTTATAGCACATATCCCTTAGAATGCCCATCGTCCGCTGACGATGTCACGAAGCATTCGTCCATACAAGTCCGTCCCGGGTTCGAACGGAACCGAAGGCACTATTCCTACTACATCCATTTTGGAAATATCCTCAGGATTAGCAGCGACTAGCCCTTGCACTTCACTGCTCCATCTTCGACTCCGAAAACGTTTTATCGCACGAAAACGTACAAACCGGATCGAAGTGGTTTTCGAGAAATAAATCTCGATCCCGGTCTCTTCGAACGATCAACGAAATTTGTCCAATATTGATAGTCGGTGATTTAACTATCAATTTATATTCATAAACATCCATAGCATCCATCACACAATAAATAACTCTCAAATTATTTATTTGCCTCGAATATCTTTAAAAGATATATTTCAAATTTCCAAAGCTCATTTGAAAACAATTTCCAAAGTTCTTCCTTTACAAGGTAAATCTTTTACCATAGATTTCCATTGGAAATATCCAAGTTCAAAACAGTTTAGATTTAAAAATAGTTAAAAACATTTTAAATTTAAAATATACTTTAAAATAGGAAAATTAACTACTAATTATTTACTCAAAATATAATTTCAAAATATTTAAAGCAAAACCTATTTATAAGATATAACTTAATTTAAAATAGGTTTGGTCATACTATATATTAAAAATAGAGTTGTAAAACGATTAACTCTTATTTCAATATACTTAGGTCAAAACTAGCTTTTAAAACAAATCCATTTGTAAACATAATTATTAAGATATTTATAAAATTTTACTATTGCTAATTTATAAATAATCACTTTAAAATAATAATTTTCAAAACATTCTTTAAAACCAGTTTAAGATTTTAAAACTTTCTTTTTATAAAATCAATTTAAAACTCGAACTTGGTTTTTCCCAAGAAAATCTCATTTCTACTAAATCATCACAGAAATCCTTCTCACGATTTCTATCCATTTATTTACTTTAGTTTTATGGTTTTATAACATAAATTTATTTCCCAAATCTTCAACTAATAACATTTATCTTTAATTATCATTCCAGATTTTACAACTTCCAATTTCCATTCTAAATAGATTTCAAATTTTAATCCTTTAAAATTCATTATTAACCATATCTTTTATTTCTCTAAATTCAATTCATCCATTTATAATTAACTTTGGATTTATAAATTTATCCAACAATATTTCTATACAAATTCATTTCAGTTTTCCATCCAAATCAGGTTTCAAACATTTATATTCTCTAAATTTCTTATTTAACAATTTCTCAATTTCTTTGAAACCCAATTTAATTTCTTCATAATTTAAACTGCAATTTCTTTTATAATTAATATTCTGGGTTTATAGTTTAAACCACAATATCACAATGCAATTCAACTCCAAATTTATCAATCTCAATATATAAACAGGTATCATAATCAAATAATTACTATATTGTGAGGAATCCCGTTGGATCCCTCCAACCTGTTTTCCCTGCATCCACAAATATTAGCACAACAGTATATATATCAATTCAATTTGATAATAACTAACATATTCAGCTAAACATCCAAACAACCAATCAATACTAACTGTCTACTTTACTAGTATCCAGATGTGAGTGAGAATAACTCACCTTGAGTTTCGGCGAGCGTTCGAAATTTAAATTAAATCGAACGACGTTCGATTTAACCTAAATTTCTACTTGCCCGGAATGATCCCGGATCTGTTCCACTGTGAAGTACTCTTATCAGCGATTCCGGCGCTATCAAATTCGTCGAAATCTGATATCATATGAATTAGTTATTCGATTTTAAAGTTTGAATTAAAATTTAACAATTTTCTTTTATTAAATTACCAAAAACAACGTCTAGCCGTTCATCACTATGAAAAGGAACGGGCCGCATCTTCTTCATCTTCTTCTCGAGTTAACAGGTGAAAATGAACCCATCACTGCCATTTGATTTCTCCCAGTCACATCCACCAAACTCGTCCAGGAACCGATCAAAGACCAACAACGTGAAGCTCTTCGAGTGACACGCCAACGCCGGCCAACACGTCGAGCTCGGCTACCCTAGGCTCTGGGAATTCGCGTTCGAACCGAGCACGAACGGAGTCAACATTAGAGTGATTCTCTTCACTAAACCACATCTCAACCGAAGGATTCGTAGATCCCCTTGCGTTCTTCCATTTTGCAGTTGAAGATTTTCGAATTCGAGGCCTGGATCGAGAGAAAAGGAGAGGGAAAGCACGAGTAATATCGGCCATTAAACGTTAGGAGATGGCGGCCTGAACGAACTAGGGTTTTGGATTAAATGTTGAGATATATAAATGGTTTAATAATATTTAATTAATAAAATTCTCTTTTTAACCACTTATGCAAACGAACTCCAATTCTCGCGTTCCTACAGGCGATTCTAAGGTTTTTCCGCGTTCCGGACACAATGGAACAAGTTTCGTAAGCTAATTCGGTCGTATGCACGAGTTACGGAATAAAACGATCAATTTGAAATTAAACCGATTAAAACGATTTCGATGCGTTTCGAGCTGCCGGGGTCAAACGACAACTCCGATTGCTACGAAAATTGAAATCCGATAATAACTAACTATTACGGATCCAATGGAACTGGTTTCGTCGAATTCCGAGACTGTGCCCCGGAAGGCTATTTCAACTCGTCTATTAAATTAAGCGATTTTCGAAATTATCGAAATCACTCCAAATCTCCACCTTTAAAATTTTATTAACTTGAAAATAATTCATATTGAATTTATAATCACAATAGAAATCATTCTGGCTCATTCTGGACTTAAATTGGATTAATTGCATTTTAACAATATTAAATTCATTTTAAATTAATATAAATTCCCAAATATTAATTTATCAACTTTAAAATTCTTCCAAAAATCCAATAATATAAATTATGTCCCATTGAACTTAAAAACACATTTAAACATCATTTTACAACCATTCACATTTAATTTCCCAAATTATCTAAATCCAATATTCAATTATTATTATCCAATTTCCAATTTAATTTCCCGTATTTGAAATTTTGACTAATTTTATTAACTTAACCAAAGTCATCTATCTCTAAATTCAAATTATAATTCATATTCAACATTTAAAATGAATTAAATGTTCAATTTGAATAGCTTAAAAATACGGGATGTTACAAGATGAATGAAGAATTAGAGAGGAGTTAGGGTTTAGGGTTGATATCAAATGAGAAGCAAACTTTCAAATGGTCTCTCTCACCTTAAGTTTATAGCCAAACCTGATTAGACTAACGGGTTTGCTAATTCGGCCCATTAATCCCTTCTAATTCTCACCAGCAGATTTTAATTTTAAGACTTAAAACTATTATTACTACCTAACCACTTATTCGATATTCATATGTGACCACTCTATAGAATGGGAAACCACCATCCTGAAGTAATGAAACAGGTTAGAACATCTAATTTGGCATCTATCAAAAGTGATGGCCAAAATAAGATTCTCCTTGGAAAAATGGTCACATAGAAATTCGGAAGATGTGTAAACATCACCATAAATGATATCTCAAAATATTAAAATCATACGACCATAATTAAATTAAATTAAACCATTTTACAATCCTCCGATTTGTAAAATACGGGTCGTTGCGGTATTTCTCTGGTAACATTGGGAAACTTACTCTTTCCTAATGTCTCGGTGTTGCTCCTGCAACGGGAAACTTTCTATTCCTCTAAAGCCTCGGTGTTACTCCAGCGACATCGCAAAACTTTCTATCTTCATAAGTATCGGCGTTGCACCCAAAACGCTGAGAAGACTTCTGCACCTCAAAGCCCTGATATTGCTCCGGCATCATCAAGAAATTTTCTATTTCTTGAAGTATTGGTGTTGCTCCGACAACGCCAATGCAGTATCAAATCGCTCAGGGCATATCTTCCATTTCATTTATAAATTAATTTCATTTCTAAAGCCAATAGAACTATGCTCTTGCAAATGAACTCTCGCACAAAATCATAAGCCGTACATCGCTTCTAAAGCTGAGGGAACCATGCCCTTGAAAGAAGTCTCCCTATGTGCACCCATAAGTCGCAAATTGTTGGTTGAACCGATGGAACTACGTTCAGGTACGCTCATCTCCCTTGCCGCTTAAACCGATGGAACTACGTTTAAGTACGCAAGACTCCCTCGCTGCTTGAACCAATAGAACTACGTTCATATACGCACCACTCCCTCGCTGCTTGAACCAATGGAACTACTTTTAAGTACGCATCACTCCCTCACTGCTTGAACCGATGGAACTGTGTTCAAGCACGCAACACTCCCTGCGCGCCACCAATAAGCTACACATCGCTTCCTGGACTGATGAAACTGTGTCCTTGCAAGCACGAACCCATGTGCACTCCCATAAGTCACACATCTCTGCTTGAACTGATGGAACTGTGTTAAGTTATGCTCCACTCCTTTGCTGCTTGAACCGATGGAAGTGTGCTGAAGTACACTCCACTCTTTCGCTGCTTGATCCAATGGAATGGTGTTCAAGTACGCTCCACTCCTTTGCTGCTTGAGCCAATGGAACTATGTTCAGGTACGCTCTGCTCTTTTGTAGCTTGAACCGATTGATTCAAGTATGCTCTGCTCCTTCATTTCTTAAACCGATGAAACCATATTCAAGAACACTTCACTATTTGAACCGATGGAACTATGTTCAAGTACGCTCCCTTCCTTCACTGCTCGAACCAATGAAACTATATTCAAGTAGACTCTCCTCTTTCGCTACTTGAACTGTTGGAACTGTGTTCAAGTATGCTCTACTCCCTCGCTGCTTGAACTAATAGAACCATGTTTAAGTACACACATTCCCTTGCTGGTTGAATCGATGGAACCACGTTCAAGTACGCAATACTCCTTGTGACATCCTATAAGCCGCGCGTCGCTGCTTGGGTCAATGGAACTGCATTCAAGTATTCAGTCTTCCTTTACTATAATCTGCACATCACTCTTTAGATCGATGGAACTATGTTCTTGCAAGTGATGCGCACATGTCCTATATAATCGAGAAAGCACTTCCTAATTCTTAAAATAAGGAGTATAGACTCCAAAACTACCGGATTGACGGTGAAATCGATTCCAACTTCCTAAGTAATAGTGTTGCCCCGACAACTCTAGGAAACCATTTAATTTTCTAGTTATCAGAGTTGCCCCAGTAATGCCGAAAGATCTTTCAAATAAAAAATTGGAAAGCAATTGGTCTAGCCTCCTAGGCATCGATGTTGCCTCGGCGATATCGGGAACTCCAGACTGTCATATCAATAAGAGAATCGAACTCCTTAGAAATTATCTCCCAGGGATAGGCAATAGCAGGAAGAACTTATCATTGCCTAGAGATAAGCGATGACGGAAGGCATTTCCAAAATCAAATCATCGATGCACCAGTTACTAAAGATAGAAGTTTGTTCTTGACTGAGTTCTCAAACTATAACCGACAAGAATCCAGCATAACCCAAAGACCGGCAACGTTTGGAGGGAATAACTTATCTTCTGGGAATCCAGTGCTGCTCAAAAACTAGCAATGTCAGGATAAATAACCCTCAACTATCATAGATTTATCTTGTCCTGAACGTTAGCCACTCTTGGAATAATCAGCCACGATGTTATTGATCAGGTACTATGACTCCTGCTTGCAGAAAAGCAACTGTTATCTGAAGATAGACAATAGAAAGGAGAGAATGTTCAGAATCAAGCAACTAAACCGTCAATTCCTAAAGATTGAAACCGACAAATAAGGCGGATATCCACAACAACGCTATTGGCCCATCATAATGCATATGGCCTGGAACAAGTAATGATAACTATCATAGATTCAAGATAAGCACTACCGAACTCTACCGATCCACGATCAGGATAGGAAGAGTGTGGTCGTACGGGGGCAATGTAATGATTCATTCCATAGTATCTAATTTTCTATGAGTGTCGAGAGTTTGGCACTTGCAAATAACGGATTCTGCAAATTGAAGTCGGATTGCAACATAAATTGGTCGGAGGAAATTCGATCCTATGTGAATAAGAATAACCATGGAATTAGTTAAACAACGACCTTGCATCGTTAAAGGGAGTGCTTAACAGTTATAAACAAAGCTAAGTAATGGAAACACCTGAGACTCTTATTCTTTTGGAATATGGCATAGCCTGGATTTAGGAAATGTCAAGAAAGCAGCCATGTTGGTTTAAAAGGAATCTACCCAACAATACAGGAACAGACGAACAATTCGAACCCATCTTGCACGAATTTAATGCTGCTTGGAGATTGGCAGCACAACGGAAAGATTTGTATGATCCAATCATTAAAGTGCTAGTTTTCAAAGACTGAAACTAGTACCCAACTGGAATACAACACCGCCAAATCGATGGGAAAATTGACTCAAATCGCTGCATCGGCTGAAAAATTGATCCCTGCCTTTTAAAACTCGGCGTTGCTCCAGCAACGTCGAGAAGGCCTAAAACCATCAAATTAATGGGGAGAATTGATCCCAACCTCATAAGTATCGGTGCTACCCCGGTAATGCTGAGGTACTATTATATTTCCAAAGTACCAGATTTGCCCCAGTAATGCCAGGAGACTTTCTATTTTCTAAGTAGCAGTGTTGCCAAGTAATGCTAGGAAAACTTCAAACCGTAGGGTTGACGAGAAACATTCACAGCAATAAACCATCGATGCACTAGCTTTCGGAGATAGAAGTTGGTACTCAACAAAGTTTCTACGGTTGTCTTCGGAGCAATTTTGTTGCCCGAAGATAAGCGATAGTGGGAGGACATAACCATTCATCGGCCAATCGAATGGGCCGACCCTTCATCACAGGAATCTGCTGCTACCCAGAGATAAGGCAGTGTCGAAGGAAAATCCCCAGGATTGAATCGCGCATGTGCTGATAAACTGGTGCACAATCAAATTTCAAATATTCAACTTAGAAAGAGTTTTGATGCAACCTAGAGATAGGCAACCTCAAGAAAATGTTTCTTTGGACCAAGCGGCTAAATCACCAGTCCTTGGAGATATCAAAAGATACATGAACATGACTTCTATGATGACCTTAGCAGTCAAGCAAGGCATACACGGCTAAGAAGAGCTGTGATAACCCGGACTTTCAGGCATCAGATAATTGGATAATTATCTGATTTAACTTCTGAAAATACTAATTTATAAATTGAACAAATAAATGAGATAATCTCATGTATAATTATTTAAAATTGATAAAATTGACTATTTTCAAAACAATAATAATAATGTGTTTTTTTCTTATATATAAATGAATTTTCAATAGAATTGAATTTGTGTTTGTTTAAATATATATATATATATATATATATATATATATATATATATATTTAGATGAGTTGATTTTTATTTGAATTTGAATTTGAAATTCGAAAGATAAATATCTTAAAGTAAATTTAATATATATAGATATCATCTTGTTAGTATAAAATTAGTTTTTAAAAAGATTTGCTAAATATGAATTAAGAAAGGTATTAACTAGATAGGAATTAAATATAAAGGTATGTAAAATATTTAAAAATATAATTACACATGCAAAATACATATTTTGAAATATTAACATATAAATTAACAAAAGTAAGTTAATTAGCATATGTAGTTGACAAATGTTAACCAAGGAAACAAGTATCACTTATTTGTTTCATTTTCTTTAATTTTTAATATCATAAGATAAAAATAAGCATATTAACCTCTCCACTTTCTATCTCATTCTTTTTTTCCTATCTTCAATGTAAAACTAAAAGAAAATAAAACCAAAAATTAAATTAGAGCAAATTGAACAAGATCAACTCAGTTTCAAAATTCAAAAGGGCTAGCAGCAAAATCAACCTGAAGCAATTCTTCACAAGCAAATTTCAAATATCAGTTTCAAAAAAATCAAGTTCAAGTTCTCAGGTCATAAAACATCAGGTCCAAATCAAACATCAAGTTCAGGGATTTAACTCTATTCGTTGTTCTAGGGTATAAGGTGAGTAAACTGAAGCTTTTTCATCTTTAAAACCTGGTGCATGTTGACTAATTCTTGAAAAATTTGTGACGAATGTTTGTATAAATGTTTGCATGTTTGTATTAAGGTGAATGCATATAGAAACTGTGTGTATGACTGGAAATGAGTATGTATATGTTCTCTGTTTGAACCTTAGGCTTTAATCCACTAAATAAAATCCAAATTTGCTGTTCATATAACTAAAACTAGGATTGATCAGGTTTGCAGGAGAAAAAAAATAAAAAAAATCAAGTTCCAGAATTTTTAACAAAGACCCTGCCCCTCTGTTTAAAAAAAAAGAGTGAGTAAATAGTTTTGTTTCAAGGTTTTAAAACTGTTTTAAATCATAATGCATGCAATAAATTGTTGAAGTAAAGTATGATGAGTGTGAGCAGAACGGTTTAATGTGATTATATGTAAATATATGAATAAGTATGTCTATTATAAACAGAAGAGTCTCTGTTTGGATGATAGTAGGCTGATCCAAGTTACAAAAATCAAATTTACTTTTTCTAATCAATATTAGGCTATGATATTTGAAGGTAAAAGGTGAAAATGAATGTAATAGAAATTTTAAAAATACTTCGAGTATATATATCTGAAGAAATTATGACAAAAACAAAAATTTTACAGTGATAAATCATTTAAGTCAGAAATCAAAGTTGTTAGATCTCTAGTTCAGGGTTTGGGACAAAGATAGTTTGATGGTCGATGATCAACGAGCAATGGGTCGGCAAGTTTATACTTCGTCGTGGAAGCACGGCAAGGCAAAAGTAAGGTTTCTTTTTCGTTTTTGGTATAGGTGGGTTTTCGAGTGTTTTAGGCATCGAGGTGGCGATTGGGGGATGTTTTTGAAATTGAGTCTGGTCTCGAGTCAAAGGCGGGTCGAGCCCGAAGCATGCTTGTAATGATGTTTTTAACAAATTCAAATTTTTAAAAGTATGGATTTAAAGTTTTAAATCTTGTTTTAAAAATAATTTTGATTTATATACATATTACATTAGAGTAATTTTGTAATTAGATTATAAATGTTTTCAACTTAAATATAATTGTTGAAATACAATTAAGATTTAAGTAAAAAGTATTTAACTTTTATAAAGCATGGTGATTTTGAATAATCAAATTCAAACTTTAAGTTTAATTTAATTTAAATGAAAGTTATGGGTTAATGTAAATAAATGATTTATCTTAATTTAATCATGTATTATTAACAAAGGTAATTAAAGTATAATTACTTAATTAACTAAGATGTTTAATTTGGATAATTAAATTAAGATAAATTAATTTGTGAAATTAATTAAGTTAAATGTGGTTAATTTTAGTTAATTAATTAAGTTTAATTAATTAAAGGTAATTATTTGATGTTGGGTTAAGTATAATTACTTAAGGTAATTAATGAGGTGTAATTACTTAGTGAAGTAATTAATGGATAATTACTGTATGTGATTAATTAAAAGGAAATTACTTGATGGGAAGTAATTAAAGGATAATTATTTGGTAGAAGAAATTAAGTGATAATTACTCAGTGTAATTAAAGGATTTATTAATATAATCAAGGAGTTGATTAATTGATGAAGTTATTAAGGAATGTTAATTTCTGATTGTGATTAATCAAGGTTGATTAAGTAAAAGCTTAATTATTGAATAAAATTTAAGAATAATTAACTAATGAAGTAATTAGAGGATCATTAATTAATGGAAGTGATCAATCTTGCTTATGAATGATTGAGTGATGATAAGTGCTTTGAATTGGTTGATATCCCTGATATGAAATGTTTTGTGATATAATTTTTGGGTGGACAGTGATAATGTGGATTATCTATCGATCATGATTTGCAGTGTAAAAAGTGACATCTTGTATTTAAAGTTGAATTGTATTCACTTGAATGACTTTGGTTAAGATGACACTGGATTCGAAGGGACCGGAATCGGGTGTTAGTAAATACCCGAAACCACTTCGATTCTTTATAAGTTGATATGTGGAATCAATAGGCTGAAATAGAATGATTTAAGTTAATTGAACTATTTAATCTAATTTTTTGGTACTTAGAAATTGTTGTGTGAAATAAGTAATATCTATAACAACTTGTAAAGTTGTAAATTGATGCAAGTTACCCCGGGTTTATATAAGTTATATGCTTTTGTATTCCATGTTAGATGGATTTACTCATGCTGGTTTCCAGCCTGACCCGTGTGTTACTTTGATGTAATGCTCGATTCAGACCGAGTATTACAGCTTTCAGGTAAGGACGTTCTGGAGCTCAGGAGGGGAGCTGGATGGCAGGAACGTATGGAGTGTTTCCCCTGTATTATATTTTTGTATATCTGGAACAAGTTATTTTAACTGTCCAGTGATTGTAAAATGTTGTAACTCTGATGTATTAAAATGTAATTGACTGATACAGCTTTCTTTGTGTAAAGAATATTATTTGATATTATATTTTATCCGCTGCGAATGTGAGATTCTGATTTTGGTTTTCTGTTTCTTCGTTTTCTATCTCTTTTCTTCTTTTCCTAAGTATCTGGAATTTTCGGCATCGAAAATTCCGGGTCGTTACATTTGGTATCAGAGCTGAAGGTTAAGCGAGAACCTTAGCTCGTGTGGCATTACTCATTAAGGATAGGGTCAATGGTACCCTAGAATGAGTTGAGTGTGTGTGTGTGTGTGTGTGTGTGTGTGTGTGTGTGTGTGTGTGTGTGTCTATATATATGAGAGCGTACTTGTTATTTTCTTATATAAAGATTTTAAATGATTTTGTATAAGAATATACTTTTATATATAAAGCAATATTTCTTTCTGATAAATATTAAGATAATTGGTTGTTAAATTATTGTAATTAAATTAACTGGTAATAGTAATACAACAAAATTTAAATTGAATAAAGATAAGTTTGAAACGGATTCAAACTGAAATTAAATCTTGAATTTGGAGAAGAGTTTTTGAATAAGATAATAATGAATTGGTTTCCAGATATGATAATCTTGGTTATTATCATAAATGGTTGTTATATTTAATAATAAAATGTGTATTAATGTGTAAGCAAAATGAAATGTTTTAAGGAAGTAAAACATTTGGGTAAGTATGACATATAAATTGGAATTGAAGACGATCTGAATTGTGAAGATTTAAATCTGGGTCCTGAATTTGAAAATTGTTTCAAAGTGATAAAGAAATAATAAATAATGTTATTTAATATATTTTAATGAAGGTTCTATTTCAAACAAGATTTGTTTGAAAATTTAAAGAAATTTTTTTGAGTTAAAAACCAAAGGTGGTTTAAAATATAAAGTATTGGGCTAAGAAATAAAATATGTATATATGTGTGGATATACTTAAGTATCAAAGATGATTTGAAATAAACTCTAAATGTTGAGTTTTAAATTTGGAATGAGATGTGATACCCAAAGCGATAAGTTTTTGAACTTAATAAATGGAAAGATTATTAATGTGAAGTTTACAATTTGAATTGAGGATTCAATTGGGAAAGGTTGATGAGATCAAATTGAATTTAATTTGGGAAAGTAAATAAGTTGAGAATAGACAACCTGAATTGAAAATTTCAAAATGAAATTGGTATTTAACTTGGGAAGTTAAATGGTTGATTTGAAAAGAGAGTTTGTGTGATCTCAGAATGGGTTTGGGATCTGGAAATTGGAAATGGATGGATGTTTCAAAATAATTTGAATGATACCATCCTGTAACAACCCTGGTTTTGGAGATTACCGAAAATATTAAATTATAATGGAGATTATAATTTAATATTGTAATTAATTAATTAATTAAGAGAAAAATGAGGAAATATGTTTTATTTGAGATAAATGATGAATTTGAGATGTATTGGGTTAATGAATGTAGAATATTGTTTAAGATGGATAAATATTAATAATTTGTTCAATATTGTGTTTATTTAAAATAATATTGGCATTTTATTAATTTAAATATGGAGAAATAAGTGAATAAATTAATAATCATGAAGAATGTGGATAATTTAGTGAGAAATGATTTATTAGTGACAAAACATGTATTTGTTTTGTTATTAGATGTGTAAAATAATATAATTTAACCAATTATGTTAATTTTGCAATTTATTGTGTAAAAATAAGAAAATTGGTTAAATTTGATAATAAATGAATATAAAATAATAAAATTGTTGAAACATAAGTTTTGATAATTTTATTGGAAACTATATGGCAAGACGAATCCAACGCATCCAAAATCGTGAAAATCCAATCAAATATGTGTAAGTTATGTACATTTGTATATTGTGTAAATTATGAACACATAAATAATAATACAAATAAATACCTAAGTCTAAATGGGTTTAGCCCCAACCCAGGTCAGCCCATAAGAAACATCTGGATGGACAAAGAAAAAAAAAATTGTACGTACAAATTTTTCACCGTTTCTATTTTTTAGTCTTCTTCCTCAAATTAGCCAGTAGCTTCACAAAGCAAAATTCATGTCCTCCTTCTTATCCAAGCCCTAATAAATCAAATTATAGCTGAAATTAAAAGAGTAATTAGCCAAATTAAAGAGAGCAAGGTAATCTCCATCATGTTAATCTCGGATTTGTGATTTCATTTGTGATTTTATTGTATATTTATGTTTGGGGTTTGTTTTTGCTTTGCATGTCTCTCTTCTTGTAGTAGCAGCCTCCGGAGCTTCGTTGCAAGCCTAGAAGACCTCTCCTTGCTATTCAATTCTTCGCTCTTCGCTGCAATAGGTAAGAATTATCTTACAGCAAGCTAAATCATCTGAAGTTGTGGAAAAATCTAATTTTTGTATGTCAATTTACTTCGGTTTGTTCATATTAAATCCTGAAAATACCCTATTTTCATTTGTTTGTATCTCCCTCATCCCTTATCGGATTGAGGTGATTTTGGTCTCGTTTCGAAGCTTATATTGACTATAGTATATTTACGCCAATTTTTATGGCATTTGGATTTCATTTGATGCCAGTTAGAAGTTGCTGTGTCGAATGGCTTTTGGCACAGAAATAGTCTTTTGCTGAAGTAGTATTTTGAGCATATCTTTTGAACCACAAATCGGAATATTGAAATTTTGGATGTTTTGAAATCCCCAGAGAATATGCTATAATTTTTCCTTGAATAAATTTGCCAAATTTTGATGTTTCCTATGCTGAAATCGTGAATGTTTGTCTCTGGCCTGTAGTTGTTAGCTAATACACATAAAATTCATAGGATATTATTTCGACCATAATTTTCACGTTACTGATCGGAATATTGAAATTTTGGATGTTCTGAAATCTCCAGAGAATAAGCTACAACTTTTGTGTTTTAAGTTTTGTATGATTTTGATGTTTAAATGGAGAAAAACTATTATTTTTACTGTTGGTCTGTCATTGACAGCAATGATATTCATGCGTTTGTTCGGTTTTGACAATTCCATTAGCATTCTTTTGCAAAAATTTTACATGAAATTTGATGCTAATATTTGGCCATGATATCCAGCAATGGATTAGCCAAGTTTACATGAGTTTTTGGATTTAAATTTATTTAAATTCAAATTGTTATTTTTTTTATGCATATTTAAAGGATTTTAAGCAATTATTATTATATTTAAAAAGTTTTTATAAATTGTTTTATGGCCTTAAAAATAGTGTTCTCTCTATTAAAAATCCGAGGATTTATTATAAATAGTTTTATAAATCCTACTTTCGCTATAGAAATATTTTAGTCCTATATAAAAATATTTTATCATTTTGTAGAATATTCGGACATACGAGAAAGTACATTAAACGATTTAGTAAAAACCACGGGGTATGGGACTCATGCGCGTTTACTTTATCGCTTAAGTATGAACTTGTATGATCGAAATATTTTGAGGAATCTTTTGATCTCCTCCATGATTAGGGACCACTCCGTGGTACCTCAAGATGAACTTAGAGCATACTTTTCCATATTAGCATGATGAGCTTGTATGGAATGTAGTCCAATAATTCCCGAATGGGAATATATAGACGATGTTCGACTATTACGATTTGTTGATTTAGATTGTGTTTTACTTGTCGATGAAATGAGACAAGTTTGAATTTATTTTTGGTTTATCGTAGCGGAATTGCTACGAATTGATTATTTACATTCGCCGATGAAATGAGGAATTGTGATTATATTGATTTATGATTTCTCCTAATGTGGAACCAACGAGTGATTAGTAAACCATTAGGTGATAACTCATGATATGGGATGTGGGTTATACCCTTATGGGTTCCTAGTCTCGACGTTGATACACATTCAAGATTCAATATTTGAAATTATACCCCAAATCATGAATTTACTATTACTCGGGTCTTTGACGTCACCGATTGGGATTGATTAAATTATAGGCTACGTAGTCGTCAAGATTGTCAAGATTTATCTAGATGACATGATCCCGATCATCACGATTGTTGGTACCAAAGTATAGTACTAGTGGAGATTCAAAAGCACATGCAAAATTATCTTTTGATGCTTTATGATTTATCGGAATTTGATGATTTCTATAGCCTTATATATGAATAAGGCGATATTATTTTGTGGTCCATGATTATTTAGATCGTTTCATGACTTGTTGGAGATTTATAAGATTTCATGATTTCATGGATGTTTGTTAATAATTTACTTTACTTAATCACATTTCCCCTTACGCATGACATTAGAATATTAGCTTGACACCTTCCTTGATTATCATTGAACCTTTCATTTATTCTGTTGGGTACAACATAATGAATGTTTCCCTTTACTTATTATCCTAAGAGTTCCTTATCTATTGATGAGTTTAGTTGCCTGACCCGTGTGTTTTTTTCACTCGGGTCAGACCGAGTTGCAGGTTAGCCCGGATTTCTTTTGCCTCCGGTTCAGCTTGATACTTTTGTGGGACACATATATGTATATTTTGGCTAGCTAGTCTTCATCTTTTGGGACTACTCCTGTATGATCACTTGTATATTTTTGGGATGTATATTTTGACACTTAGCTACCTAGTAGTTACCCTTGTATGATATATTATATGGATATGTATGGTGACGGTTATGTATGTATATGACTGATTTGGGTTTGCTTTTCTGTGACTTTGATTATTCCGCATATTATATTACATTATTTCTGAAATGTTATATAGCCACCGTAGTGTGCAATAGCTATGCACTAGACGTGTCTACCACACATGAGGTAATGAAAAAAAATTGACACATACTTGACATGTTTAGTTCATAGCAATTGTATGCTATGTTGGTCGCTCCTATCCAGCCTTATTCTCTGCGTTAGTAGACAGAATTACTCGTTAATTCCCATTACTAACGTGGGTCTCGGGGTGGGGCGTCGCGGCTTGGTACCAGAGCATCGTTTCAGAAATTAATGTTATATGAACAGAACAGCACACGAGATACCATACATCAAATACAATACATCTACATGTATCATCCCATAAATCACAACCCATTTCACCTTTACTTATCTTTGTCTTTACCCATGATTCAAGTGTGTCCCTTTTCGATTCCTTTGGGGTAAATAGAAAGGAATACATCTAGGAATGTATATTTTATTCTGTAGTATTCCTTCATTTTCGCATTCAAATTTCTTATGAATATATATATTTACCCTGTGAATAATCCTAGCTTATCTTTTCTTTCAGCTATGTCTGGACGTGGTAGAGGACGTTATTCAGCGGCGGGACCGTCCAGTGGTTCCCGTCCTGAAGGCGTATACATGTCTACCGACCGGATTTTAGAGCTTGTGCGGAGCATTCAGCCTCCCACATCTGGTTCTTCTTCTGCTCCGCAGAAGTCTGCCTTTGCACGTATGTGTAGTGACTTTACTCATCTCGGTGGCAAGCCCTTCAAAGGCAGCGAGTCTATTATTGAGGTCGAGGCTTGGCTCAGTTCTTGTGAGCGTATCTTTACCCGTATGGAGATTTCTAGCCGCCATCGGGTTCTTGTAGCATCTAGTATGTTGCAAGAACGTACCCTTCATTGGTATGATCTTCTGATTTCTGAGGTTGATGAGTCCTCACTTGAGTGGGATCAGTTTTGTGAGCGGTTCCAGCTCAAGTTTATCCCTGATTCTGAGAGAGCTACTCTAGCTCGACGTTTCCTTGAGCTTAAGCAAGGAAAGCTATTTGTTTCTGAGTATGTTGCCTCTTTCGAAAGTCTTTCAAAGTATGGTCTTGAGCACATTTCCACTCCTTACAAGAAGAATCTTATGTTCGTTTCCGGGCTCAAGAAGTATTTGAAGAAGGCCCTTATGCTTCGTCTTGAGCTTTCTTTTGAGAAGCTTGTTGATACGGCGCTTCGTCTTGAAGTGATTGAGAAGGAAAAAGATAGTGATGATGATACTAATGTTCGGGCCAACCCGAACAAGAAGTTTAATGGTTCCTCTTCTCATTCTCAACCAGCTCTTTCAGCTAAATCATTTGCTTGTTTCAATTGTGGCTCCCCTGATCATCATGTCAGAGAATGTCCCAAACCCAAAAGGTGCCTCTATTGTAAGAAAGAGGTACATTTAGTTGCTTCTTGCCCCAAGAAGGGGAAAGGACCTCGTCAGGGACAGCTTAATGTTGCATCTGCTTCTGGTGATTCTTCTCAGCCTAAAGGTACATCCCCATCTATTTTGGAAGGTTCTATTTTATTTCATGATCATTATATTAGAGTGCTCTTCGATACAGGTGTGTCCCACTCATTCGTATCGAAAGAACTCGTTGATGCTTTACAGTTGGATGTGTCTTGCTTGCTTACTTCATTGCGGATTTCCAATCCTATTGGAGGATCCGCTACTTTTAGCTTATATTATGATGATGTTGAGATTTTGATATGTGGTTATTTCTTCCATGCGAATCTGCACGTGATTCCTTTCCTTGGTTTCGATATGATTCTCGGTATGGACTGGCTAGTTCGATATGATGCCAGGATTCTTTACATGGAGCGAGTTCTTTATCTTCGACATCCTGATTGTCCCGATCAGCTATCTCTCTCGCTTCGTGATTCTGATTGTGACTCTGTGGCTTCCTTATTTGCTCTCGGTTCTCATGATATTGATGGCGATATATCTCTTATTCCAGTTGTTTGCGACTTTGCGGATTTATTTGAGCCTGTTTCTGGTTTGCCTCCTAAGCGATCTATCGAGTTTCGTATTGATCTTATTCCAGGTGCTCAGCCTATTAGTCATCCTCCTACGAGGATGTCTGCACGGGAAAATGAGGAACTCAAAAAGCAACTCCTTGAGCTTGAAGCTAAGCATTTCATTCGTTCTAGTTCTTCACCGTGGGGTGCTGCACTTGTATTCGTGAGGAAGTCTGATGGGACTCATAGGCTTTGCGTTGACTATCGCAAGCTTAACGAATTAACCGTCAAGAATCGTTATCCCTTGCCTCGAATTGACGACATGTTCGATCAATTAAGTGGTGCTAAGGTCTTTTCACAATTAGACCTTGCCACTGGTTTTCATCAGCTCCGAGTCGCGGAAGATAGTATTCCTCTCACCGCATTCCACACTCGTTATGGTTCTTATGAGTGGCTCGTCATGCCATTCGAATTGACAAACGCACCTGCCTACTTTGTCGATCTTATGAATCGAGTATTCCGGGAATATCTCGATAAGTTCGTGCTTGTTTTCATTGATGATATTCTTGTATATTCAAAATCTGAAGCGGACCATGCTCGACATCTTAGAATTGTTTTGAGTACTCTTCGACAACATCAACTCAAAGCAAAACTTTCTAAATGTCACTTTTGGGAGAAGCAAGTGAAGTTCTTAGGTCATGTTGTATCTTCAGAGGGTATATCAGTTGATCCCTCTAAGATAGAGGCTATTCAGAATTGGAAAAGGCCTGAGAATGTTCATGAGATTCGTTCTTTTCTGGGTTTAGCTGGTTATTACCGCCGCTTTATCAAAGACTTTTCCCATATTGTGCTTCCATTGACCAGCCTTACGAGAAAAGGCATTCTATTTATTTGGTCCGATAAGTGTGAAGCTTCTTTTCAGCGATTGAAAGAGCTTCTCACTAATGCTCCTATTCTTGTGGTTCCTCATGGGAACCAAGATCTTATCGTTTGTACCGATGCCAGCCTTAGTGGTCTTGGCGCGGTTCTGATGCAGAAAGATCGGGTAGTTGCTTATGCTTCGAGACAGTTACGTCCGAACGAGATTCGGCATGCTACCCACGACCTTGAGCTTGCTGCCATTGTCTTCGCTTTGAAGATTTGGCGTCATTATCTTTTGGGAGAGCACTTTGTCCTTTACACCGATCACAAATCTCTTAAGTATCTCTTTTCACAGAAGGATTTGAATATGAGGCAACAACGATGGTTAGAGTTTCTTGCCTCATATGATTTTGATATTGAGTATACCCCTGGTAAGGGTAATCAAGTTGCAGATGCGCTTAGTCGCAAGCATTCGGATGTGGTTTCTATGATGTTAGCCGAATGGGATGTTCTGATGACTCTATATTCTTGTGATATTCGTGATCGTGTTCCATCTTCTGATTCTCCTTCTTTGTTGTTTAGTATGGAAGCTCGTCCGTCTCTATTGGATCGTATTCTAGAGGCTCAGAGGCATGATGATTATACGATGCGCCTCATTCAGTCTTGCTCTTCTGAGTCCCGTAATGATGAGTTGCGGGATTATTCTGTTGATTCTCACAGTTGTCTTCGTCTGAAGAATCATATCATTGTGCCTTCTGACGCAGCACTTAGGCGTGACATACTTGATGATTTTCATCGCTCTAAGTATACCATTCATCCTGGTAGTAGTAAGATGTATGCGGATATGCGTCGTCTTTATTTTTGGGAAGGCATGAAACATGATGTTGCTAGTCACATGAGCAACTGCCTTACCTGTCAGCTTGTCAAGGCCGAGCATCAGCGGCCATCTGGTCTTCTTTAGCCTTTAGATGTTCCGCTTTGGAAGTGGGACCAAGTCTTGATGGATTTTGTTGACGGCCTACCTCGTTCGAGGTCGGGTCATTCTAGTATTTGGGTTATAGTTGATCATCTCACGAAGTCTGCTCATTTTATTCATATTAAATCTAATAGGAATTCCCCTCTCTTGGCAAAGCTTTACATAAAGGAAATTATACGGTTACATGGTAATCCTTCTTCAATTGTTTGTGACCGAGATCCATTATTCACTAGTCATTTCTGGACGAGTTTTCAGCGAGCTTTGGCTACAAAGCTTAATCTTTCGACTGCTTATCATCCTCAGTCTGATGGTCAGACGGAGAGAGTGAATCGTATTCTTGAGGATCTCCTTCGAGCTTGTATTCTTGATTTTGGTGGTTCATGGGAGGATCACATTCCATTGGTTGAGTTCTCGTATAATAATAGCTTTCAGTCCAGCATTGGCATGGCGCCATTTGAGGCCCTATATGGTAGACCGTGTCGTTCTCCCTCTTGTTGGTTAGAATCTGGCGAGAAGTTTATTCTTGGTCCGGATTCGATTCGTGATTCTTCGGAGAAGATTTCCCTTGTCCGACAGAGAATGAAAGAGGCTCAGAGCCGTCAGAAATCCTACATGGATAATCGTAGGAAGCCTCTTGAATTCGCTGTTGGTGATCATGTCTTGATTCGTATATCTCCGATGAAGGGAGTGATGCGCTTTAGCTCTACTGGGAAGTCGGCTCCTCGCTATATAGGGCCATTTCCGATTATTAAGCGCATTGGTCCCGTAGCCTATCGAGTTTCTCTTCCACCCTTTTGTTCTAGCATTCACGATGTATTCCATGTCTCTCAGTTGAAGAAGTGCCTTCGAGATTCTGATTCTATTATTGATTCCTCCGAGCAGCTTGAGCTTGAGCTCTCACCGAGTTTAACTACCATTCAACATCCGGTTCGAGTTCTTGGTTCATAGGTGAAGCGCCTTCGAAGCAAGAATGTTCCTTTAGTCAAGATTCAATGGTCCGATAATCCCAATGATTGCACTTGGGAAACCAAAGAATCTATCGAGCGTGCTTTTCCGGATTTTCTCTCTTCGTTTGATCATGGTGAGTATTTATTATCTCAAGCTTATTTTCGTTCTTTTGTTTGAATCTTTGTAGAGTTGTTATAGATTTTTCCTTTAGAAATTGCGTGGACGCGGTTTTGTTAAGGAGGGGAGTCTGTAACAACCCTGGTTTTGGAGATTACCGAAAATATTAAATTATAATGGAGATTATAATTTAATATTGTAATTAATTAATTAAATAAGAGAAAAATGAGGAAATATGTTTTATTTGAGATAAATGATGAATTTGAGATGTATTGGGTTAATGAATGTAGATTATTGTTTAAGATGGATAAATATTAATAATTTGTTCAATATTGTGTTTATTTAAAATAATATTTGCATTTTATTAATTTAAATATGGAGAAATGAGTAAATAAATTAATAATCATGAAGAATGTGGATAATTTAGTGAGAAATGATTTATTAGTGACAAAACATGTATTTGTTTTGTTATTAGATGTGTAAAATAATATAATTTAACCAATTGTGTTAATTTTGCAATTTATTGTGCAAAAATAAGAAAATTGGTTAAATTTGATAATAAATGAATCTAAAATAATAAAATTGTTGAAACATAAGTTTTAATAATTTTATTGGAAACTAGATGGCAAAACGAATCCAACGCATCCAAAATCGTGAAAATCCAATCAAATATGTGTAAGTTATGTACATTTGTATATTGTGTAAATTATGAACACATAAATAATAATACAAATAAATACCTAAGTCTAAATGGGTTTAGCCCCGACCCAGGTCAGCCCATAAGAAACAGCTGGATGGAAGAAAAAGAAAAAAAAACTTGTACGTACAAAATTTTCACCGTTTCTTTTTTTTAGTCTTCTTCCTCAAATTAGCCAGTAGCTTCACAAAGCAAAATTCATGTCCTCCTTATTATCCAAGCCCTAATAAATAAAATTATAGCTGAAATTAAAAGAGTAATTAGCCAAAGTAAAGAGAGCAAGGTAATCTCCATCATGTTAATCTCGGATTTGTGATTTCATTTGTGATTTTATTGTATATTCATGTTTGGGGTTTGCTTTTGCTTTGCATGTCTCTCTTCTTTTAGTAACAGCCTCCGGAGCTTCATTGCAAGCCGAGAAAACCTCTCCTAGCTATTCAATTCTTCGGTCTTCGCTGCAATAGGTAAGAATTATCTTACAGCAAGCTAAATCATCTAAAGTTGTGGAAAAATCTAATTTCTGTATGTCAATTTACTTCGGTTTGTTCATATTGAATCCTGAAAATACCCTATTTCCATTTGCTTGTATCTCCCTCATCCCTTATCGGATTGATACGATTTTGGTCTCGTTTCGAAGCTTATTGACTGTAGTATATTCACGCCAATTTTTGTGGCATTTGGATTTCATTTGATGCCTGAAAACTGAGTTAGAATTTGTCGTGTCGAATGGCTTTTGGCACAGAAATACTCTTTTGCTGAAGTAGTATTTTGAGCATATCTTTTGAACCACAAATCAGAATATTGAAATTTTGCATGTTCTAAAATCCCCAGAGAATATTCTATAACTTTTCTTTGAATCAATTTGCCAAATTTTGATGTTTCCTATGATGAAATCGTGAATGTTTGTTTCTGGCCTGTAGTTGTTAGCTAATACACATAAAATTCATAGGATAGTATCTCGACCATAATTTTCACGTTAATGATCAGAATATTGAAATTTTGGATGTTTTGAAATCTCCAGAGAATAAGCTACAACTTTTGTGTTTTAAGTTTTGTATGATTTTGATGTTTAAATGGAGAAAAACTATTATTTTTACTGCTGGTCTGTCATTGACAGCAATGATATTCATGCGTTTGTTCGGTTTTGACAATTCCATTAGCATTCTTTTGTAAAAATTTTACATGAAATTTGATGCTAATATTTGGCCATGATATCCAGCAATGGATTAGCCAAGTTTACATGAGTTTTTGGATTTAAATTTATTTAAATTCAAATTGTTATTTTTTCTATGCATATTTAAAGGATTTTAAGCAATTATTATTATATTTAAAAAGTTTTTATAAATTGTTTTATGGCCTTAAAAATAGTATTCTCTCTATTAAAAATCCGGGGATTTATTATAAATAGTTTTATAAATCCTACTTTCGCTATAGAAATATTTTAGTCCTATATAAAAATATTTTATCATTTTGTAGAATATTCGGACATACGAGAAAGTACATTAAACGATTTAGTAAAAACCACGGGGTTTGGGACTCGTGCGCGTTTACTTTGTCGCTTAAGAATGAACTTGTATGATCGAAATATTTTAAGGAATCTTTTGATCTCCTCCATGATTAGGGACCACTCCGTGGTACCTCAAGATGAACTTAGAGCATACTTTTCCATATTAGCATGATGAGCTTGTATGGAATGTAGTCCAATAATTCCCGAATGGGAATATATAGACGATGTTGGACTATTATGATTTGTTGATTTAGATTGTGTTTTACTTGTCGATGAAATGAGACAAGTTTGGATTTATTTTTGGTTTATCGTAGCGGAATTGCTACGAATTGATTATTTACATTCGCCGATGAAATGAGGCATTGTGATTATATTGATTTATGATTTCTCCTAATGTGGAACCAACAAGTGATTAGTAAACCATTAGGTGATAACCCATGGTATGGTACGTGGGTTATACCCTTATGGGTTCCTAGTCTCGATGTTAATACACATTCAAGATTGGACTTGTACTATGAGACCACGAGTTTATTGGGGAATCAATATTTGAAATTATACCCAAAATCATGAATTTACTATTACTCGGGTCTTTGACGTCACCGATTGAGATTGATTAAATTATAGGCTACGTAGTCGTCAAGATTGTCAAGATTTATCTAGATGACATGATCCCGATCATCACGATTGTTGGTACCAAAGTATAGTACTAGTGTAGATTCAGAAGCACGTGCAAAATTATCTTTTGATGCTTTATGATTTATCGGAATTTGATGATTTCTATAGCCTTATATATGAATAAGGCGATATTATTTTGTGGTCCATGATTATTTAGATCGTTTCATGACTTGTTGGAGATTTATGAGATTTCATGATTTCATGGATGTTTGTTAATAATTTACTTTACTTAATCACATTTCCCCTTACGCATGACATTAGAGTATTAGGTTGACACCTTCCTTGATTATCATTGAAGCTTTCATTTATTCTATTGGGTACAACAGAATGAATGTTTCCCTTTACTTATTATCCTAAGAGTTCCTTATCTACTGATGAGTTTAGTTGCCTGACCCGTGTGTTTTTTTTCACTCGGGTCAGATCGAGTTGCAGGTTAGCCCGGATTTCTTTCGCCTCCAGTTCAGCTTGATACTTTTGTGGGACACATATATGTATATTTTGGCTAGCTAGTCTTCGTCTTTTGGGACTACTCCTCTATGATCACTTGTATATTTTTGGGATGTATATTTTGACACTTGGCTACCTAGTAGTTACCGTTGTATGATGTATTATATGGATATGTATGGTGTTGGTTATGTATGTATATGACTGATCTGGGTTTGCTTTTCTGTGACTTTGATTATTCCGCATATTATATTACATTATTTCTGAAATGTTATATAGCCAC
The DNA here is from genome assembly GCA_030765085.1 of Allium cepa. NCBI lineage: Eukaryota > Viridiplantae > Streptophyta > Magnoliopsida > Asparagales > Amaryllidaceae > Allium > Allium cepa. The sequence goes on along the minus strand of CM060930.1, from coordinate 50,099,217 downwards.
TGTAGTGTGCAATAGTTATGCACTAGACGTGTCAACCACACATGAGGTAATGAAAAAAAAATTTGACACATACTTGACATGTTTAGTTCATAGCAATTGTATGCTATGTTGGTCGCTCCTATCCAGCCTTATTCTCTGCGTTAGTAGACAGAATTACTCGTTAATTCCCTTTACTAACGTGGGTCTTGGGGTGGGGCGTCACACATCCTGTTGTTATTAATAATATTTAAGCTAAATTGAATTTATTTAAATGAATGTAGAAATGGGGTGTGGTAATATATCCATTATTAAGATAAAATGGAATTTGGATTCAGAATTAAATGGTTTAAAGATATAAGTTGATTTGATTTAAAGGACTAAATCAACATTTAAAATTTAACTTGAAATTATATAATTCTAGATGGTTTAAATTTGAAATTTGAATTGAATTGGTTCAAATTGAATTTGATTTTAATTAATTGAAATTGTGATTGAAGATGGATAAGTTTAAAAATTCAAATGGAAATTTGAATTGGATAATTTGAAATGAAATTGAAGTTGAATGAGTTCAGATTCAAATAGGAAGTTGATTTGAATTTGGGATGAGAAAGGAAGTTAACTTAAATTGAATTGAAATTGAGTCAATTCAAGTGGAAGTGGAAATTTAAATTGAATTAATTAGAAATGGAGGCTGGGAATTGAACAGTTTGACTCTGGACTATTTTCAAAATAAATTGTTTAGTACAAATCTATTTTTCCAAGCTATTTATATATACAATCTTTCTTTTTAAACACCAAACTATCTTATTCTTATTTTATAAATATTTTTGTAACCATTTAACCATTTTACAATTGTTTTATAAACTAATTACTATTTTCCAACTACTTTTTAACTAATAACTATTTTACGACTATTTTGCAATTACCTAAATATTCCATAACTATTTGACTATTTTCTAACTATTTTACAATTACTTAACTATTTTGCATTTATTTTACAAACTAATAATTATTTTTCAAATATTTATCTATTTTTAACCTTTTAAATTATTTTCTAAATTTAAGGCTGACAGAGTTCAAACAATTTATGATTAAATATCCATTTGAGATAAGAATTGAGGTGATAATCCAAATGAGGATTTAAGCAATTGTGAGTAAGTGAATGGAAATCAAAGTGAAGGTGAATAGAAAGAGAGTTGTTTTGGCTAATAAACAATAAAGATAAATACGTAGGATGTACGTATATTATGCTATTCGCATAGTGATTTGATCCGGATTCGAGCACAGAATTTCGAGATAGTATATCGATCCGAGTTAGGATTTTTCACTCGATTTTTGGCGGCGAACCTGGATATGGATTGTTGATTGGTTCTGGATATTCTCTATCGTAGTTATGGCTATGCAAGGAAAATGATGGTTTCTGATCAAGAAACCAGATCTGAGTCCGCACTAGGAAGTCGGATGGACGATACTAGTTCGAAAGTGAAATTGTGTGATTGAGTGAGTGATCAAATTGATATAGCATGCGAATGATATGTGTACATCGTACGGGTTTGAATGAAATTGTTACTGGAAATTTGTGGATAATAATTGTGAAATGGTTTTTGAAAAGAAAGGTATATTTTGTGAAATATATGATGAAGTAAAATGGAAATTTGATATTTCTACAATAGAAATTTACTTTATGGAAGTAAGTGATATGATAAGTTGTTTTGTAAAGAGTAATCAAATTGGAAAATTTGATTTGGCACAAACAAAGTTATATATCTTTTTTATATAAGATAAATCACCCTTTGTGAATCTATAGCCAGAAGAAAAGGGTTTTGAAAATATTTGAAGTATAAAAGGGGTTTTGTACAAGTTTGAAATGATCCAAAGATTTTTCAAGATTATATATATCTAGATATATAAAGGATCTTATGAGAATGCTTTTGATAAAGGTTTTTGGAACCTTTGGATTTGGAAAGGCTTTTTGATTTTTGGGTAAAATCAATATTGGAATTTGGAAAGCCTAGTTTGAGAATTATCGATTTTGGGAATCGATTTTGTGTAAAGGGGATTTGGATGAAAATCATAAAGGGTATGATTTGAAAGATACTATAAGGGTATAGTATAAAGTGTTTTGAGATTGGCTCTGGGGAAAAAGGCGCTCCCTTGAAATGAACTTCTCAGGAGTGCCACAGGGTGGTACTGCCTTGAACCCTAAGGGGGTTCTAAAGTTGATCCTGTAAGGAGTCCGGACAAAACTAGTTTCTGAGGATTATGTGTAGTGTGTAGCGAAAGTCGAGGGCACTGATGCCTACAGAGGCATTTGGGTTATGCTGTGATGACAATGTAACTCGATGTCACTGTAATCTACTGTAGACCATAGCGAAAGTCGTGTGTGCTGATGAGAGCCAACGGTCTACATTTGATTTCATATCGGCAGACTGTGACCTATGGTGACATAGCGAAATTCGCATGTGCTGCTGAGAGCCAACAGTCTACGTTTGATTTTACATCGGTAGACTGCAACCTATGGAAGGAGTGGAGAAGTTTCATTCTTTTGGCAGCGGAATTCGAGGGCGCTCAGGCCTACAGTTACATGGACTTTTGCTGTGATGGCAAGGTAACCCTGGATGTAACTGTGATCTGTAGAGGGTTCCACGGCGTAATCAAGGGGCGCGGAGGCCTACAGTTTTCTAGGGATTTTGCCGCGACGACAACATGACCATCGGGTTAACTGCGACCATGAATGGGGATGATGATTTCCAAAGCGTTCTCACCAAAAGATATTCTCTCTATTTTCAAAAATGATTTCTATATTTTCAATAAATTATTTTCCAAGTATTTTCACTGGATATTGAAAATGGGTTTACCAAGTACTTATAGATTTTCAGTCCTACGCCTGATTAACGTATGACCGAATTTCTATGCGAACAAGGATGGACCTGTTGAGACATCGAATTATAAAAGCTTTTTTATAAACCATTTTAGTTATATTATATAGATTTATAAAAGTGTTTTAAAATGTTCAAAGAAATTTATCTCATATAAGTATTTTAATAAATTTTGGCTTCGTTCCTTTTTGGGGACGAAAAGATTCTAAGGGGGGAGGAATGTGATAACCCGGATTTTCAGGCATCATATAATTGGATAATTATCTGATTTAACTTCTGAAAATACTAATTTATAAATTGAACAAATAAATGAGATAATCTCCTTTATAATTATTTAAAATTGATAAAATTGACTATTTTCAAAACAATAATAATAATGTGTTTTTCTCTTATATATAAATGAATTTTAAATAGAATTGAATTTGTGTTTGTTTAAGTATATATATTTAGATGAGCTGGATTTAATTTGAATTTGAAATTCGAAAGATAAATATCTTAAGGTAAATTTAATATATATAGATATGATCTTGTTAGTATAAAATTAGTTTTTAAAAAGATTTGCTAAATATGAATCAAGAAAGGTATTAACTGGATAGGAATTAAATATAAAGGTATGTAAAATATTTAAAAATATAATTACACATGAAAAATACAAATTTTGAAATATTAACATATAAATTAACAAAAGTAAGTTAATTAGCATATGTAGTTGACAAATGTAAACCAAGGAAATATATGTCACTTATTTGTTTCACTTTCTTTAATTTTTAATATCATAAGATAAAAATAAGCATACTAACCTCTCCACTTTCTATCTCATTCTTTTTTTGCCCATCTTAAATGTAAAAACTAAAAGAAAATATAACCAGAAATTAAATTAAAGCAAATTGAACAAGATGAACTCAGTTTAAAATTTTAAAAGGGCTAGCAGCAAAATCAACCTGAAGCAATTCTTCACAAGCAAATTTCAAATATCAGTTTCAAAAATATCAAGTTCAAGTTCTCGGGTCATAAACATCATGTCCAAATCAAACATCAAGTTCAGGGATTTAACTCTGTTCGCTGTTCCAGGGTATAAGGTGAGCAAACTAAAGCTTTTTCCGTTTTAAAACCTGGTGCATGTTGATTAATTCTTGAAAAATTTGTGATGAATGTTTGTGTAAATGTTTGCATGTTTGTATTAAGGTGAATGCATGTAGAAACTATGTGTATGACTGGAAATAAGTATGTATATGTTCTCTGTTTGAACTTTAGGCTTTAATCCACTAAATAAAATCCAAATTTGCTCTTCATAGAACTAAAACTAGGATTGATCAGGTTTGCAGAGAAAAAAATAAAATAAATCAAGTTCCAAAATTTTTAACTAAAACCCTGTCCCACTGTTTAAAAAAAAGCGTGAGTAAACAGTTTTGTTTTAAGGTTTTAAAACTGTTTTAAATCATAATGCATGCAACAAATTGTTGAAGTAAAGTATGATGAGTGCGAGCAGAATGGTTTAATGTGATTATATATATATATATATATATATATGAATAAGTATGTCTGTTATAAATAGAAGAGTCTCTGTTTGGATGATAGCAGGCTGATCCAAGTTTCAAAAATCAAATTTACGTTTTCTAATCAATATTAGGCTATGATACTTCAAGGTAAAAGGTGAAAATGAATGTAACAGAAATTTTAAAAATACTTCGAGTATATATATCTAAAGAAATTATGACAAAAATAAATTTTTTACAATGATAAATCATTTAAGTCAAAAATCAATTTTTTAAATCTCGAGTTTTGTTTATGTTGTCAAATTCGAATTTGGAATTGATGAATTTCAATGGTATAATCACAAATTTTAAGCTTGTATAAACCGAGATTTGGTTAGATGATCGAGAATAGGAAATTTGCAAATTTACGGCAATCTTGATAATCAGTAGTTTGGGGTTTGGGAAGAAGATAGTTTGATGGTGGATGATCAAAGAGCAATGGGTCGGCGGGTTTATACTTCGCCATGGAAGCACGGCAAGGCGAAAGTAGGGTTTCTTGTTAGTTTTTGGTCTAGGTGGGTTTTCGAGTGTTTGAGGCGTCGAGGTAGCGATTGGGGCATGCGGTACTGGTGGAAATGGTAGAGGGAAGAATGGCGAAGTTAGGCGTTTAGATGAACGAAGTTTTTCGTTCCAGAGCGTTGGAGGTTCAAATTTCGATTTAGGACTCGTGGCGACGATCCATGCGGTGGAGCATGGAGAGGGGATCGGTTGCGACTTGCGTGGATGGTCGGCGAGGTTCTCGGTGGCCGATGCTTCGTGAGCACATGCACGATGCACGAAGGTGTCGATGAATTTTATTCAGCTGTAGGAATAAAAGAAGAAAGAAAAAGGAGAGTGAGGATCGTAAATTAGGGTAGTGCTCGAAGTTGTATTCGAGTTGACTCAAGATTTTCCAATGGGATGATGACTCGGGCTTTAGGGGAATTTGCCGGGTTTGTCTCAGGTAAATTATGGTTCTAGCTCTGGAATTTTTGGTCGTGCTTGGGTTACTTTTATAGGTGCAGAGTTTTAAATAAAGCAATAACAAGTTCAAAAGCAATAAGCAAATGCAAGCTTAAATAAATTGATAACAAGTTAAAAAATATTTAAACTATGATAAGTTAGAGGAAGAGGAAGGGGAACTCGAGTCTGGTCTCGAGTCAAAGGCGGGTCGAAACCGAAGCAAGCTTGTAATGATGTTTTTAACAAATTCGAATTTTTAAAAGTATGGATTTAAAGTTTTAAATCTTGTTTTAAAAATAATTTTGATTTATATACATATTACATTAGAGTAATTTTGTAATTAGATTATAAATGTTTTCAACTTAAATATAATTGTTGAAATATAATTAAGATTTAAGTAAAAATTATTTAACTTTTATAAAGCATGGTGATTTTGAATAAATCAAATTCAAACTATAAGTTTAATTTAATTTAAATGAAAGTTAAGGTTTAATGTAAATAATTGATTTATCTTAATTTAATCATGTATTATTAACTAAGGTAATTAAAGTATAATTACTTAATTAACTAAGACGTTTAATTTGGATAATTAAATTAAGATAAATTAATTTGTGAAATTAATTAAGTTAAATGTGGTTAATTTTAGTTAATTAATTAAGTTTAATTTATTAAAGGTAATCATTTGAGGTTGGGTTAAGTATAATTACTTAAGGTAATCAATAAGGTGTAATTACTTAGTGAAGTAATTAATGGATAATTACTTAATGTAGTTAATTAAAAGGAAATTGCTTGATCGGAAGTAATTAAAGGATAATTATTTGGTGAAAGAAATTAAGTGATAATTACTCAGTGTAATTAAAGGATTTATTAATATAATCAAGGAGTTGATTAATTGATGAAGTTATTAAGGAAAGTTAATTTCTGATTGTGATTAATCAAGGTTGATTAAGTTAAAGCTTAATTATTAAATAAAATTTAAGAATAATTAACAAATGAAGTAATTAAAGGATCGTTAATTAATGTAATTAATGGAAGTGATCAATCTTGCTTATGAATGATTGAATGATGATAAGTGCTTTGAATTGGTTGATATCCCTAATATGAAATGTTTTGTGATATGATTTTTCGGTGGACAATGATAATGTGGATTATCTATTGATCATGATTTGCAGTGTAAAAAGTGACATCTTGTATTTAAAGTTGAATTATATTCACTTGAATAACTTGGTTAAGATGACATTGGATTCGAAGAGACCGGAGTCAGGTGTTAGTAAATAACCGAAACCACTTCAATTCTTTATAAGTTGATATGTGTTATCAATAGGATGAAATAGAATGATTTAAGTGAATTGGACTATTTAGTCTAAGTTTTTGGTACTTGAAATTGTTGTGTGAAATAAGTAATATCTATAACAACTTGTAAAGTTGTAAATTAATGCAAGTTACCCCGGGTTTATATAAGTTGTATGCTTTTGTATTCCATGTTAGATGGGTTTACTCATGCTAGTTTCCAGCCTGCCCCGGGTGTTACTTTGATGTAATGCTCGGGTCAGACCGAGTATTACAACTTTTCAGGTAAGGACGTTCTAGAGCTCAGGAGGCGAGTTGCATGGCAGGAACCTATGGAGTTATTTTTGTATATCTGAAACAAGTTATTTTAACTGTCCAGTGATTGTAAAATGTAGTAACTCTGATGTATTAAAATATAATTGACTGATACAACTTTCTTTGTGTAAAGAATATTATTTGATATTATATTTTATCTGCTGCGAATATGAGATTCAGAGTTTGGTTTTCTGTTTCTTCTTCTTCTATCTCTTTTCTTCTTTTCCTAACTATCTGGAATTTTCGGGATTGAAAATTCTGGGTCGTTACATAAGCAGGAAAAGTCATGGAAAGTTGGAAATTAAAACACTAGTTGTGACGACCCGAACTCGATGTCCGACAAACGATATCAAATTCGTATCACCGGAGCTTATAACAACATCAGATGAATATAAAACAGCGGAACAAAATGAATATCATGCATACATCACAGGTACAACATCATAATATCCAATAATACATCAGAGTATTTTATACATACACCACAACTCCAAATACATCATAATAATACATCGATGATCATATATCCAAAGTCTTCAATAAAAGAAGTGATAATGGACTCCTAAAAGCTAAACACCTGAGATCTCCCAAAAAGCTCCTAAGATATCTCCAAAGCAAGAGTGCCAAAATGCTGCTAACTCCAAAATACAGAAACCTGCTACTAAGCTGCCCGTGTGGAAATTAAGGGCACCCAGAGTTTAGAAAAGAAACAATAAACTCCAGGTCAGTCATGGGACTGGTATGAGTAAACAAAAATAGTTGCTTTTAAATAAAAACAGATTTATAAAAGAAAAGTCGATATGCTTTTGAAAAATGACACTACCATAAGATCTCCCGCCACACACACAATGCAAACGCAGAATTGGAGGAGATTTCTTCTTATGATAGTCAAATATGCTTGATACGAGAAAAACTCTTTGATATTATTATCAGTGTATAGTATAGAAAGCATTTCGAAAATAGAATATTAATCTTAGCCAGCATAGACATTCCGAACTATGCCTATTATAGCTACCATGTTTTGTGGCAGGTTACCGCCACGCTGCATGGCAGGTTATACAACTAAAACCATGCAGGGCTCGTATTGTTTCTTTAGATTTCCAACAAATGGTCAGGTTAAGGAACTTCCTACTTCCACATGGGTAAGCCTCTGGCGGGACGTCCCGAGAGCTTAACCAGCTCTCTGCCAACACAAGGCCAGGTTACCTCTGTAACTAGGTAACTACTACACGAGTATGCCACTTCCCGGTCCTTTAGGACCTTTATCCAAGGGCCCGCTATCACAAAGCAACAACCACACAGTAAATGAGATTGGAGCTACCACACAGGTAAATATCTGGGCTCCATACCATGACATCACCTTTTTCCAGAAGGAAATGACATAACCTAAAGGGCGCGACCCTCACAACCTTGCCGCATCTTTCCTGTTTTGACCATTTTTGGGTTTTGAGGTCCGATGAGGTCTCGTCCACAAGCTACGCTTTACACAAAGCCTTGATTTGATCACAAATGATCAACAAGTGATCATCAACACACAGCAGCACTTAGCATGTCACACAACCAAATTGGGAGTCTATTGCTGAACAAAGGGTGTGCACATTAATATTGACTTAAATCACAAATCAGAGTTCAACACAGAGCACTTCGCATCACAATCACAACAGAAATACCAATCCAGAACACAATATCTGATAATAGTGAATCATCTTCAATTTAAGTTGAATGTGATTTAATTAAATTACCCACTTAATTATTTTTATCTATTATTTAAAAACAATGATTTATTCTTCGTAATGACAAATTAATTAAATCTCAATTAACTATATTAATTTATTATTCCTTAATAAATTATCTTAATTAACTATCAATTATGAATTAATCAACTTAAATTATCAAATTTAACAATTCTTAATTACAACTTAGTTAAACACCCAACTATTAATTACCCAATCCTTAATTACTTAATTACTAAAAAATCAAATTACCACTAACTTTAAGAAAAGTTTTAAGGTAAATTTAATTTAGAATTTATCTTACATTAATTATCTGACTTAAGTATTAATTAGATTTAAAACGTTGCTAAGTACTTACTTAACTCGTTAAAAATTGAATTAAACTCTCAATTTAATTGGTCAGACATTAATTACTTCATTAATATTCAAAATTGTTTAATACTTTATACTGCAGGTTTGGAAATCATTTTACCCGAGCAGCCCCTATATTTTCTCGAGTTCCCTTCCTATTTTACCCGAGCTTCCTCCCCTTCTTCCCCGCGCTCTCTTTCTTCTTCTCCCTTCTTTTTTTCTCTTCTTTTTCCAGTTAAATGCCTAACTCAAATAGCCGTATATACACGCGTACGCGAGTCCATCCTGAAGCAAAACGTGCTTTTACTCGAGTTTCAACTCGAGCTCCCAATGCTCAACTTGCCGATAACCAAATTGCAGACACCAACACCACCGTGCACGTGCACGGTGGTTCGCCGCCACTCCGGTGGCCATCGCGACCTCCAGCAAGTTGCGAATCACGTGTAGATACGAAAACCAAACCTCATTCGAAAATACTTGTTCGAAATCAAAATTTAGTAGTTCCATTCGAAACTGCAAATCGAACTCGCCTGAACAAAACGCCTCGCGCCACCCCCTCTGGCCATTATCGGCCATAAACTTTGGACCGATGCTTCGTACACGTGTCACGCCGCGTTTAGCACCCATGACGTGAAATCCGATCACCTGTGGATGGTGCGGCACCCTCGTTTCTAACGTAAACAAGGATGGGTTCTTAAACCCTAATCTAGCCTCGTTCCTTCAACTTGTGCTATAGAAAAATTAATTTATAATTTTCCTGAAATCGTTGATCGATAAACTAGCTTCAACCCAAAGTTTAACATTTATAATTGAATAAATCATCAGACATTTATAAAAATGCGATTTTTACTCAAATACAAACTGCTCTGGAAATATTAAACTAAAAATCCTCATTTTTGTTTTAAAAAGCACAACTTGTAGTAAGAATTCAGGCTATATATTCGAATCATTAAATTAAAATTCTTGAATTCATTATAAAATCTGTTGTTACTGTAAGCTGAGTGTTCCAGAGTCAAGTTTTTCATTTTCGAGTTTGAAACAGTTTGCTAGATCATAACTTAAGTTTAGGCACTCATTTTGTTTAAAATCCCGGTTTTAAAAAAATCTTTTGTATGAAGTAAAGAGTATTAAACTTTGGTATAGTTTACTTTGTTAAACCTAATGCAAAATAAATGATTCTGTTTCCAGTAAAGAAAATTATAAAAACTTATTTTGATTTGATACTGGGACATGGGTATGTTTTAAACAAAAAGACCCCAACTTGTTAACTAAAACATCATGCATGACTAATCAATACACAGATCGAATAGAAACAAAGGGAAAGGAAAAAAGGTTTGATAGGTTTAAATTTTATTTATTAAAAAAAATCAACTTGAACATCCAAACATTCATTCATATATACCAGATGCAAACCAAAGTTCAACTTCCCTATATTATTCAAACATCCTCACAGCAGCCAAAAGTTTGGAAGAAACCGAAGCTTACTCACCTAGCAAATATCTGAAACAGAGAGTTGCTTTTTTTTTTACTTGTTTTGGAAAATCTGCAGTTGATCTTATCTGTTTTCTTTTTTTCTTTCTTCAGCAAATTGTTTTCAACTTTGAATAAAAATGATGTTTGTTTTCCTTTTTAATTCATGTTCTTTGATATTTTGTTTTCTTTGAACGAATTACACTAATATGGATGTATACATATGTAGAGGAGATAGTTTGTACTAAGGCAGGTTATAACTGTTGGAAGCAAGTCCTTTGATCTGATTTTTTTTATTGACTAAACCAACCTAATTTCGGCTGAAATGATTTTTGACTTTGAGCTAGAGGTGATGGCATTAAATGCCCATGCTTCCTTTGTATGTTACAACTAACTTATTTTAATTCCATACAGGTACTCATTTGCTTTGTTAATAGATTTTTTTTACTATGAATGAATGGTGATGTTTGCTTTACCTTTACAGTTTATATTTTTCCTTTCTTTAGTTGTATCATTTTGGTTTTGTAAACTTTTCTTTGCATACACTTTTGCTTTTGCGTTCTTGTTGTTTACAGCCATATGTTAGGTTATAGTTATGTGATTTTATTTTATAATTTTATCATAACTTACATTCACAATTTGTTTAGTTCTATTCAAAGGTTTAACTAAAACAATTTAATTTGTACATATTTCATTTTATTGTTTTAAACAATTTTCTTGCTTTATAATTCATATGCACTTATGTGTATGTCATTTTACAATTATATAAATTTTATTTCAAACGTACGTTTTCTTAAATTTTATTTTAATTTAAAGTTTTAGCCATTAACATGTAATTTATCGCATATTTTATTTTATTCCATACATCCCTATAATATTAATATTAACAATATTTTACTTTTCTTGAAATTTCACAATTTAAATTTAAAAGTTCAAATAATTTGCTAAATTAAATTTAACAAAATTCCGGGATGTTACAATATCCTCTCCTTAAAAAAATTCGTCCTCGAAATTGAAAGAGAGAGAAACGCAAACAAAGAATTTACGAATTCATAAAAATAAAGAAATGACTTACAATTTAAGCTGAGATGTCTACTCTGCAGTTGGGATATGATTTCTTCATATTATCTTCAGTCTCCCAAGTACAGTCCTTTGGATCGCCACTCCACTGAACTTTGACCAATTTCACCACTTTGTTCCTCAATCTCTTCTCGTCACGATCTACAATTTTTATCAGCTCTCTTTTAACTGCCAAATTAGGAGTGATTTCTAGATCCTGCTGAGCAGCTTCTTCAATAATATCAACTGGATCGTGCACATACTTCAAAAGACTAGAAACGTGGAACACATTATGCACGCCAAATAACCAGCTGGGTAGCTGCACTCGATATGCTAGAGGACCGATCCTTTCCAGGATAGGAAAAGGACCAATATAACACGGTGCTAGCTTACCGGTCTTTCCAAACCTCAATACACCTCGCATTGGAGATACTTTAAGAAATACAGAATCCCCAACCTAAAATTCCAAATTTCTTCTTCGGCGGTCATAATAGTTCTTTTGATGGCTTTAGGCAGTTAATAACTTCTTTCGAATAAAATCTACCTTCTCCGTGGCTTCTTTAATCATGTCTGGTCCAAGGACGAGTCTATCACCTGATTCGATCCAACATGCAGGTGATCGACATGGACGACCATATAAAGCTTCGAAAGGAGCCATTTCTATAGTGGCCTGATAGCTGTTGTTATATGAAAACTCGACCAGATGTAAATGGTCCTCCCAAGACCACCAAAATCGAGAATGCAAGCCTGCAAAAGGTCTTCTAGAATTCCGTTAACCCTATCAGTCTGCCCATCAGATTGTGTGTGATAAGCAGTACTGAAATTTCATTTCGTTCCCAAAGCGGCTTGGAATGCCTCTCAAAATCTACTAGTGAAGATCGGGTCACGATCACTCACTATACTGCTGGGAATACCATGGAGACGAACAATTTCCTTTATATATAGCCCTGCTAAGCTTGCTGCAGTCCGAGTGGATTTCACTGGAATAAAGTGAGCAGCTTTGGTTAGACGGTCCACTACAACCCAAATTGCTTCATTTCCCTTCTTGGTTCGTGGCAATCCGTCGATGAAATCCATTGATACCTGATCCCATTTCCATTTCGGTACTTCCAACGGCTGAAGTAAATCGGCCACTTTCTTTTGATCGCTTTTGACTTGTTGACAAGTAGCACAGCGACTCACGTAAATAGATATGTCTCTTTTCATTGCCTTCCACCAGAAATTTCTTTTTATATCTCTATACATTTTATTAATTCCTGCATGGATACTGAGTTTTGATTTGTGACATTCATCTAAAACTTCGTGTTTCAGCTCCGGAATGTCAAGGACACAAATTCTTCCTTTCAATCTTATAACTCCATGATCATCAATTGCAAAAATAGAATCTTCACCTCGACATATTCTTCTACGAACTTCCCGAAGAAACTTGTCTTCGGTTTGCTTGTTGGCGATCTTCTCTAGGAGAGTAGGAGTGACAACAAGATATGCAAGAACAGCATGTCTCATACTTAAGGCATCGACAACTACATTGGCTTTTCCCGGCGTATATTGGATATCTAGGTCATAAGATGCCAGAAATTCCAACCAACGTTGTTGTCGCAGATTCAGATCCTTCCGGGTAAAGAGATATTTCAAGGATTTATGGTCGGTGAATAATTCAAAATTTTCACCAAGGGAAAGAAGAGTTCATTAAGTATATTGTTTAAGTTAAATTAATTTCATAAATTGTTAAGAAAGCTGAAAAGCTTCTTACCCAGAAGATAATGTCGCCAGATTTTTAAGGCGAAAACAACAGCCAAAAGCTCCAAATCATGTGTTGGGTAGTTTTTCTCGTGCGGACGTAATTGTCTACTCGCGTAGGCAACTACCTTCCCATTCTGCATTAATACTGCACCTACCCCATCACCACACGCGTCAGTATAAACATATAAGCCTTGGTTCCCGTTGATAATAGCGAGAACAGGAGCGGTGGTTAATCTCTTCTTTAACTCTTGAAAAGCTTCATCGCATTTCGGAGTCCAATTTAATTTTACATCCTTCATTGTTAGCTTGGTCAATGGACTAGCTATCTTAGAAAAATCTTGAACGAATTTCCGGTAATAGCCTGCTAAACCCAAAAAGCTTCGAACTTCTTTTTGGGTAGTGGGTCTTCTCCAATCAAGAATAGCGGAAATTTTGCTAGAATCAACCGAAATTCCTTCTTCATTAACAATATGGCCAAGGAATTTGACTTCTTTGACCCAAAAGTGGCATTTGGAAAATTTTGCAAATAAGATGTTCCTTCTTAAAAGTTTCCAAAACAATTCTGAGAAGTTCAGCATGCTCCTCTTCGGTTTTGGAGTAGATTAGGATATCATCAGTAAATTCAAGAACAAATTTATTCAGCACCTCCCGAAACACACGGGTCATCAAATCTACGAAGTATGCTGGAGCATTGGTTAGCCCAAAAGGCATGACTAACCATTCGTAGAACATATTGGGACCCTTGAAAGCAGTTAAATGTACACAATCTTCGGCGATTCATAGTTGATGGAATCCTTGGGCTAGATCCATCTTCGAAAAGAAATGAGCGTCGTGCAATTGATCAAATAAATCATCGATCCTGGGTAAAGGAAACTTATTCTTGAGAGTCATCCTATTGAGATCGCGGTAATCTACACACAATCTTAAAGATCCATTTGATTTAGCGACGAACACAACGGCTGAACCCCATTCAGAAACACTGGGTCGAATTAATCCTTTTGCTAGTAGATCATCGGTTTTTTGAACTAATTCAACCTTTTCCCTAGGTGCCATCCTGCGACTTGCGTAAACAACAGGATGAGCATTGGGTACGAGGTCAATTCTAAATTCTATTCCTCGATGTGGACGTAGAGATTTCACTTCTCCGAACACGTCCGGAAAATCTCTCACAATTGAGACTCCAAACTGGGTTTGGGATAACCAAAATTATACATCAATCCTTCCCTTTTAGGACTAGGGTCCTCACAAGAAATTTCGATGAAATCTCCAAATTCGATTTTAATCGAAATCAATCGATTAATGCAATCCAATTTGGCTTCGTATTTCGCTAGGCAATCCATTCCGAGAAAGACTTTAAACTCGTTAAAATCAAGAACGAAGAGACCGATAGGAAACTGGTAACAAGAATATGATATAGGAACTCTCTACATTGAAGACAAAGTTTCGCAGGACCTCCAATTGGATTCCTTACGCATATAGGCTCATCAGCAAAATCAGGTTCAAGATTTAATTCATTAATGGCTTGCTGTGAGATAAAACTATGTGTAGCGTCCGTGTCAAATAGAACTCTAACAATGCTATCATAAATGATAAGATTACCTTCCAGAACTCCTTTTCCTTTTTCTACTTTGGAAGATGTAGGTTGGTCTTTAACTATGTACACCTTTGCTGTTTGAGCTTGCTTCATGGTTGGACAGTCTTTAACTTCATGTCCCACTTTTTGACAATAATAGCATTGCATCGCTTGAACGGATTGACTGACTTGTTTCTTAGGCTTCGTACATCTGCTCGAATAGTGGCCCTTCTCCAAGCAATTATAACAAGTGACATTCTCTATCGCGCTTCCCTGAATGCTCCTCTTTTTCTCCTTGCTTTGCCATGGTTTCTCGCCTTCAAATTTCCTTTTCTTCCAATTTTGATTGCCCGAATTTCCTTTCTCCACTGGGGCTTCTTGCATATCAAGTGTGGCATATCTGTACCCCATATCAACTAAATCTGAAAAAGATTCCTTAACGTGGCCCGTCATTCTTTTGTGGAATTTCTCATTCATCCCGTGAATGAATCTTTCATTCATCTTTAAAGGCGTATTCACCAATTCGGGACCAAAACGAGACAATTCATTAAATTTGTTCAGATACTCCTCGAATGATAAACTTCCCTGCTTCAGGTCCATAAATTCCTGGTACATTCGAGAAATTCCGGCTGATGGCAAATATTGCTTCTCAAACACTTCTTTGAATTTCTCCCAAGTAAACTCGTCTTCTGGCTCACCTACCGTGATTGTCTCCCACCAGGCTGAGGCTTCATCTTGAAGTTGCCAAGAAGCTATGAGTCGCTTCTGATTATATTGCAGTTTTAGCCCTCTGAAGATATTCTTACATGATCTGATCCATGCTTGAGCCTCAACAATTGACTCCTTGCCGGTGAACGGCTTACCACCAAGTCTTGAGAAACTTTTATGTAAGCCAGCCAGATTCGGCTGTTGCTGAACTGCTACTACTGCTGTTGGGGGATCTTGATTAGGTACTATGGCATTTCCTTGACCTTCAACTCTTCCCCTTTGTCCAGTCATTCTTACTATCTGTAATTAGTAAGTTAGAAAATTGATTTAGATATACGGACGAAATGTCTTAAGGAATATCAGCAGTAAAAGAAAATAGACTAATAAAATTTGGAGTTCCAGTCTTGGTTATATTCATTCTAGGGTATATTTCATCCTATCTCTAATGAGCAATCTGATGTGTTATACTCCGTAGCTAAAATTCTTACTCAACCTTCAGCTCTGATACCACTTGTGATGATCCGAACACGATGTCCGAAACGACATCAAATTCGTATCGTCGGAGCTTATAACAACATCAGATGAATTAAAACAGTGGAACAAAATGAATATCATGCATACATCACAGGTACAACATCATAATATCCAATAATACATCAGAGTATTTTATACATACACCACGACTCCAAATACAGCATAATAATACATCGATGATCATATATCCAAAAGTCTTCAATGAAAGAAGTGATAACGGACTCCTAAAAGCTAAACACCTGAGATCTCCCAAAAAGCTCTTAAGATATCTCCAAAGCAAGAGTTCCAAAATGCTGCTAACTCCAAAATACGAAAACCTGCTACTAGGCTGCCCATGTGGAAATTAAGGGCACCCAGAGTTTAGAAAATAAACAATAAACTCCGGGTCAGTCATGGGACTGGTATGAGTAAACAAAAATAGTTGCTTTTAAATAAAAATAGATTTATAAAAGAAAAGTCGATATGCTTTTGAAAAATGAGACTACGATAAGACCTCCCGCCATACACACAATGCAAACGCAGATTTGGAGGAGATTTCTTCTTATGATAGTCAAATATGCTTGATACGAGAAAAATTCTTTGATATTATTATTAGTGCATAGTGTAGAAAGCATTTCGAAAATAGAATATTAATCTTAGCCAGCATAGACATTCCGAACTATGCCTACTATAGCTACCATGTTTTGTGGCAGGTTACCGCCACGCTGCATGGCAGGTTATACAACTAAAACCATACAGGGCTCGTATTGCTTCTTTGGATTTCCAACAAATGGTCAGGCTAAGGAACTTCCTACTGCCACATGGGTACGCCTCTGGCGGGACGTCCCGAGAACTTAACCAGCTCTCTATCAACACAAGGCCGGGTTACCTCTGTAACTAGGTAACTACTACACGAGTATGCCACTCCCCGGTCCTTTGGGACCTTTATCCGAAGGCCCTCTATCACAAAGCAACAACCACACAGTAAATGAGATTGGAGCTACCACACAGGTAAATATTTTGGCTCCACACCATGACGTCACCTTTTTCTAGAAGGAAATGACATACCCTAAAGGGCGTAACCCTCATACCTTGCCGCATCTTTCCTGTTTTGACCATTTCCGGGTTGCGAGGTCCGATGAGTTCTCGTCCACCAAGCTATGATTTACACGAAAGCCTTGCTTTGGTCACAAATGATCAACAAGTGATCATCATAACACAGTAGCACTTAGCATGTCACACTACCAAATTGGGAGTATATCGCTGATAACCTTCAATTACAAAACCTCTGAGCTCGTACGTCTCAGAGAAGGGTGTTAGGCTAAGAGAATAAATTCTCCGCCACCATAAATACGTATTTGAAAGAAATCTGCTTTATATCTCAAAGTGTAGTGTCAAACACACAACCATACAAGTCTGTTCCGGGTTTGAACAGAACCGAAGGCATTTCGTCCAATAATGGAAGAAGCCCTTGCAAATCCAGGTATCCACAATCCTGATCGGACTTCCCATCACTTAGGGAATCTCTATACTGAAGCAACTCAGTGCAGAGACAATCGATAGGTTATCCTATCATTCTCGAAGACACCCGGTCTTCACCACCGGTCTTCAAATGCTCTCCATTTCGACGTATCACTATTCGGAATGAGTTATGTGACATAAAGGTCCTTTCCTGGTTAAACCGAATAGTGAGCGCTCAATTTTTAAAACACGTGGATATATCAATTACAAAGATTCATATTCAGGGTTCGATGTGGGTTTCGGATAACTAACTGAAATCCGACTCCCTGTCGCATCGAAACACGTGGATATATCAATTAAAACACGTGGATTTATCACATATTTTATTTTATTCCATACATCCTTATAATATTAATATTAACAATATTTTATTTTTCTTGAAATTTCACAATTTAAATTTAAAAGTTCAAATAATTTGCTAAATTAAATTTAACAAAATTCCGGGATGTTACACTAGTCTTCCTCAATCCCATAGTAGGATTGAATGCCAAACTGGGGGTAATTGAATCATTTGCCTCACCCCTTTCCATCTCCTAAAAATGCCCAAATAGAGGCATTTGAAATTCTAGTCTCGCAGAAACGGATAAGCACACAAATACATAGTAGAAAGGTAACCTCGCTAAATCCAAACTTGAATAACCACGGGGTTAGTTAGATAATAGTCCTTTTTTGCAAAATAGAGCAATTTGGCAACAAATTGTCACCTAAGGAATTGAAGATCTTAATGTCGGCATTGCCCGAGGATTCACAACATCAAAGAAAAATCGATAGAGTTGAGTCATTCGTGCGCAAGTTTCTAGAGATAGAAACCGCTGCATGATCAGGATCTCAATTCTGGGATTGGAACAATCCACTATGACAAAAGATGACGATGATGCATCTTTTTGATACATACATCCAGAATGGCATTGGCTGATAATGTTAACTCGAAAGAATTCGGTCACGGTCAAGGAACTCACAACATTGAAAAATCTAAGCTTATAATCAAATAGTAAAGTCATTAGTCCTTGAAGATAGGAAATGCAGTGCATATCTGGCTGGGGACAGTCCAACAGATTGCTTTGGAAACCTAGTCTCTTGAAAATGTATAGACTTAGTATTCAGATTGATCAGGCCTATGGACTAGGGCATATACATCTACACTTGGTAGAAATGAAATCGACCGAGCATAAACAGGAACTGCCACGGAATTGGCTAAGCCAAGCTACATCACAGTCTTGAATGAAGATAAGTAATAAAATATGCCAAAATGACTGTAGGAATATTATTTACATTCATGGAGTTGCAAAAATAAATATATTGCATGAGAATATAGAAGGTGCAATAGCAAGAAAGTTAATGCTCATAATCGAGCAGTTAAACCATTTGTCCCCGGAGACAAAAATTACTGCTCGGACTGGATTCTAGAAACCGCAAAGAAAGGGGAATCAACATTATCAATGTGTACCCGGTGGTGAGGAAAAGAACAAAATATTCTATCCTTGCAATCGACTACCAATGGTGAAGCGAAACCTCTTGCCATAATCGTGGTGAAAAAAAGACAAACAGACAAGTGAAAGCAATGAGCCAAAGCTCACGATATCAAGAGTAACCTCTCGGTACTTAAAGGCTTCGATTTAAGTTATTGATGTGCTAATTTTTCGAGACAGAAACTGATGAACAATTGGAATTTTATCCAAAATATCTGGGAATCCGCCATTGCTTGGAGATTGGCATCATCATGAAGGTGTAATCACCAGTCTTCAGGAATTTTATTGTTTTCCCAAGATAGGAAACTTTAAGGAAGGATAATCCAAATCGAATAAATCATTCATTAGTTTTTGGAGATTGAAACTATGCCTGATTGAACATCAATGATAGCACTGGCGACCAAGCAGGACATGCTTTGTAGAGCATAAGTGAAGATTATGGAAAATTGAAAATGAGGATCGTTGGACTTTTTTTTCTAATCCAAGACCAGGATTGGGAAAGCTCAATTTGACAAGGGGCAGTTGAATAATTATCCCCATGACATCTAGCTACTACTGGTGCCCAAAGTCGGGCATTTTGAACCTTCCATAAACAAGATTTAGTTCTTAGAAAAGATCATACAACAAGGAAATGAATATCCCAGTTGCCTTCTGAGATAGTTAGGAGTAGCGTGAAAATTGTGTTATCCATGACTAGTAGTTGGTCGAAAGGAGCACGAGCTAACATGTGCAACAAGGGATATAGAGTTGTTTAAATAACATCCCTATGTCGCCAAGCAGAGCACTTTGGCAACTGTATGTTGGGCCGAATAAAGGAACATAACGAATGAAGTTGTTGGGATTTTGTCTATATGAACAAAGTTATGAGACAATAGAGGTCGCTCCTGCATAAGCATAGCTAAAAAGAAGACCGACAAGATAACAAGCTTTGAGGAATCCTTGCTTGCTCCTCCCACTTCATCCAAGGCTCTTAAGGACATGTACTAGTCGTAATCAATCATCCCGGTATGACAGATAAAAAAAAAGCCTAAGCTGTGAGGATCCAGCTTTTGGAGGAGTTGAAGTTACTTCGCCAGATTAAAGATGGGATGACCAGAAAGTCGTTCTAAACAATAAAACTCGGCCTTCAACACTCTCTGGTATGTTTTACTTTGAATAATATTACCATATGGACAACGCCCTTAATCTAAGGGAAGTTGACATATGCTGACCAGTCGGATTCCGAGCATTGACTGAGGCAAGTGCAGTGTGTCGTTTATCCAAAGTGACTCCAGTGTCCCAAAACCACTAACGGACTATCCTGCATAGAAGCTTGCTCGAACTAGAGAAACAAGTCGTGTCGTACTTTAATATTATCTTTTTGGGACTTACCATTTATCGATGAGAAATCGATAACGGAGTCGTTGTCTAGAGCGAAGCGAAAAGCTTTTATTTATAGGATCACCAGAAATGCAAAAACAGGAAAACGATACAATGGACTCATCCACTACATTCACTTTTGGAATAAACCATTGCAATAGAATTCAAATAGACATAGGAACTTAGCCAAATTCTCAATAATAGATAGTTGAAGTCAGAGAACAGGACTAGTCTTTGGAACAACGTGCATTCTATCGAGGCAAGTACAATCCAAAATTCAACCATCTACCTTCGAAATTTACATCATCTCGAAATCATCATGAAAGAGTTTCTATACCAACCTAAAGCGCAATGTAATCTCCAGAGGGTAGATTGCATCGCCAATGCAAAGGAATGGAATTTCAATTGTAACAAAAACATACGGTTAACAGACAATCGACCAAAAGAAAGCAATGGCTTGAGAAAACTCTTAAACGATCAAGCTAGAGTTTACACAATATCAGCTAAGGTTTTTCTTAATTTAGAGCACATTTTGTTTTCATTGAAAGCGTACTCTGGAGGGCAAATGTTAACTGGGTTTTTGACCAAGCCGATTTCAACCAGAAGTTAGAATATCAAAACAAAGATAAAATGATTCTAAACTTAGTAAGAAAATTTAGAAGAAGCTAGAAAATGACTGGGATAAGTTTCACCAAAAATGGGACTAAGTCCCTAACTCGGTACCGAGTCAAGGATTCGAGTTGGTACCGAGTTAAGGATTCTGACGAGTTAAGGATTTTGACGAGTTAAGGATTTTGAGTTGGCTGAGTTTAAATGCCAAGTCTCGGCATCTTCATATTTCTGGCAGGTGATCCAAATTTCTTCCTATGCGTGTTCACGAAGTTTTGTAGAGTCCCAGAGAACCAATCATAAGAAATGAAGACTTGATAGTTCAAACTATGGGATAACCCAAGTTATGGATGGATAATAATCAAAACTCGTTAACAACCTACAAAATTACATAGAGGACATCTAGACGAAGTAAGGAACTCAAAGCAAATGGATTTGGTTGAGTTGCTGCTAAGCATTAGAGTTGGCCTCGAGTCTAGGGCTTGACTCAGTACTGAGTCTAATTGATGACTTGGACCATTGTGATATTTTTTTTATACTATCTTAGGCCAAACCCTGAACTTCTATGGAAGTGGGATTCTGATCCAATATGATTGCTACCTCAATAAATACAAATAGCAACCAAGAAAGGGGATCTGGTTTCTGCCAACACTACGCAGAAGTTCTGTCTCTTCTTCAACTCATTTCTTTACACCATAGTCACCAAGGCAGTTACTCTAAGCAATCCTAGGACTAGAATCAGTCTAGTCTATGTACTGTGAATAATTCTTTCTCAATTGCCTTGTAATCTCATTCAAACAAGATCAAACCAATCATGAAAGCTATAAAGCGGGCGTAGGCTTAGTTAACAGTTGAATCACTATAAATATCTCTGTGTCTCATTTACTCTTCTATTATATTGCTCTGTTCTAACTGGGTAAGTCCTTTCACATCATACTCTAAGGTGCTAATCCACTTTTAGGTTAACAATAAAGAATTTTTTTGGATTGGTATTTGAAGAGAATTGCATAGCTATAAGTTTTGAATTAATTATATTGAACTAGCTAGAATAGTCAATATGCATGTATGCTAAGAACTTAACGATACTTAATGTAATGGATTTTTGAAGTGTTGGAAGATTTGCGTGGTGAAAAATTAGCATAGAAATTTGGTAGCCTTTTTAGTTAATGTTCGAGTTGGAAGGGTAGAGTATGAAAACGAATTTTTACATAATAATAAGTGGTAAATACCATATCTTGTAGTTTTACCAAAAATTTGCTTTAAGTTGCCAGAATTAGCACAAAACAACTTGAGACATGGGATTTTGACTAAGACTTGTTAAATTTTAAAGTAAGACAAGAGTAAGCTAAAATATATTTCCATGTAGTCATGTAGAAAGACGTAGAACAAAATGGCAATACGTTAATGTTAAGGGAATGGATACACTCATATATAATTGTGAAGCATGAGAATGCAGTTGAGTGTGAAGTTTGCCTCAAAGATTGAATAACAGAATATTTATTGCATGAGACAGTCGATGATAGGGGACAACTATACTTGTTTATGGAGAGTGATGTTATACATACGTATCGGTTATTATGACACGTGTTTGTTTTGGTTTATGATACACCCACACAATGGTTGTTATTTTATAAGTAATAGTTTTAGCATTTGAGTGTGTAGCATTAGGGTGTGATCTTGGTATCATATACTAGATAGTTGAATGTGATAGGTGCTCAATGTCATGCTCACTATGTTAGGACATCGGTCCATTCTCTGATGTTCGTATATGAAGTTCATGCAGTTTATGGAAGCTACGTTATTTGGTGACCGAGCATTATATTTTTAAGTTAGTAAGGCAAGGAACTATTTGATAATCGATAGCACTATTTTTTATACTTTGGAAGTGAGTGAATACGGGCCTTGTGTTAGAAAAGATACCATTAAGAAGTTATATGTAAAGTGTTTATGGAGTATGATGATGTACATAATGGTACTCTAGTCATATGTAAGTGTATAAGACTTCACAAGCATGCGGAGTTGATACTGTTTTCGAAGTATCAAATGTTGTATGATTCCAAGACATGAAGTAATTTCTTGACTTGCACGTATCAAGGTACGAAGACAATTTTTCAAAAAGGTGAGATTTGGTGATTTGGAAGAAAATTGGCAAAGTGGCGGGTTAGTTCTTTCCATTTATCACTTGGACTGGAAGAACTAGTCTATTAAGTCAATATTTTGAAGTAGTGAACTATGTATGCATAATTTATTTTCAATGCCCGATGCAAGAGAAAATAAGTGAAAAGTACACAACTTATCTAGTCTACGAGTTTGTTATAGTAATATTGTGCTCAGCGAAAATAGGGCATCATCCATTGGTGAGGTTTTTAAATGAAATGGTGATCGAGTATGAGGTTAGCTAAGAATCCTAACTATTATTTCACTTAGAGAGGAGACACCGTCTTTTTTCATATTGTCATGCCTATGGACTAAAATAAAAAGCTTAGTAAGGTATGTCACATAGGGTGTAGAGTCTAATTAGTATTCTTCAATAGTTAGAGAAAGGCAAGCAATCTACTCTATTGGAGCGCTATTCCATTGGCCGCAAAGGAAGGTCGAAGCTGGATGGAAAGTTATGTGATCCAGTGATGTAATTGATGAGGTACCTATTAGTGTCAATGTTTAGGATGATTATTCATCCGGAGGGTGATAAAAGTGCTATGATAAGAAAATAAATTCTATTGGCTAAGGATAAAGAAGCAATGGGTAGAGTACGTTGCATGGTATATGACGACGAAGATATGGAAATAGTGAAGTCTATTTAAATTAACATAATACTTGGACAGGACATGATTAGGGACATCTTAGTAAAAGTTGAAATGGTGTGCAAAGAAATGGAAACCGCATAGATAGGTATGCCTAGAGAGTTCACAGTGGGTGACATGGTGTACGTGAAGAACTTGCTATTGAAATATGCTATGTGGGAAAGCTAGCGCCACTAGTTGTTCGGTCTTTCCCAATGTTATAGAGAGTAGGAGAGCCGGCATGCTTGAGTGGGGCTTTTTGAAAAGTTGGAGGGTGTTCACATGCAATATGTTTATCCTATTTGCGAATATTTGTTGACGATTAAGCTGCTATGGTTGAGCTTTGTCAGCTTGATGAAGTGAATGTAGGGGCGAGTTCTAGAATACTCTACAGGTGTACTAGCATCTTAATGCTTGATGTAATGCAGCATAAAAATAAAGAAATGAAATTGGTCCAAGTATAATGAGGAAAACTTTTAGTTGGAAGTACGTTGGAGTTCGAGGAGAGAATCCGAATTTTCATTACGAGGTCTCTTCTAATAAGTTCATCTTTTAGTTAGTTTGTATATTATTTTTCTCATTAAATCGTTATATGTTTGCATGGTTGCTTCAGCTTGCTAGTTGACATAGACGTGGACGTATGGATGCTCGGATTGGTTGTATGCATGTCCATATTATATGTTTTGGTTGCTATGGTTGCTTTATTTTTGTGCTAGAAACTTATAATTATGAGTGTCCTAACGATCATAAAATTATATATATCATGTTTATTTTTATTTATGTATGCATTACTAATTGTGTTTATGGACATGGTTATTTACTTACTCTACGGTATGGTTGTTGCAGATGGATGTACGGATGCACGTAGGCACGCGTCCACACACACACACATAGAAATATATATTTGCATATATTAAGATGTTTGCATTTATCTTTGGTTATCATTACATATACATTCATATAAGAGGCCTATTTAATTGTGTTTCCACTTATCACTCATCATATCATTATATTATATATACTATAAATACTATATATACTCTATACTTTTGTTGTATGATGGATCCAGCTGCGTTTGTTTTGTATGTTTGTACGCTATAAAGCGAGTTGCGTTGTTTGTCTCTTTGAATTTCAAGGAAAAAATTCATTTAGAAGGAGAAACTAACACCTCGTAATTTTATGTAATTAAATTAAAAAGTGTAAAATTTTAATTTTACATAAAGGCCAAGTAATAAATTTATATAAGAGTTGGATTAGGCTTGGGGACAAATCCAATTGCATTCGGAATGCCATTTCCAGCCATAAAAAATATAGAACTTACTAAACTTGATTAAATGGGCTAGAAATTAGAAGAATCAAATCTTGTGACATTTTCGTATTATATTTTTGGGATTTCATAAAAAAGTGTTATTTCCATCCTATAAATATAAATATAAACTTTATTTTCTAATCAAATTTTAGTCTAATGCCTTACCACTAATATCCATCTTCCTCTTCATCAATCCTCTAAATCAGTGAGTCAAACAAATCAATAAATGAAATCGGTCAATGGGAAAAGTGGTACGTTAATAAATCAATGCCATCGAGAAATTTGGAGTTTTGAAGGCATGAGTATTCTAGACATTGAAGGAAACAGAGAACTACATCAAATCAGAGAATATACACGGCTAACTATTAAGTGGAACTCCTCCTATTTTGGTATATATTGATAAGACGTAGTAATTCACCTCTTATGGTCTTAAGCCAAATTATATATGATAAAGTTGATAATTAAAAAGTAATATTTTTTATATATACATGACTAGGATGTAGTACGCCATGGCTAGATGGTTAAAAAGGTGATTTTTTGTAATTAGTCAAAGTTTGATCTCTCTAATTAAAAATTGTAAAATATAATAGTTTCTAAATTAGACATATTATATATGAAAATTGTATTTATCGATGACATGATTCCACTGGTGGTGTTTGTTCGTTGATTGGATGTACGAATTGATCAGAAAATGTATCGAAAGTTCAATAAACATGGAATGCCCACTTCATCCTAATGGTGAAATGATAACGATATATGATCGGAAACTATAGATGTGTAGAGGAGGTCAATGAAATGGTCATGTTAGTAGACGATCGGTCACAAGTCACCAGAGTTTAGCTGATCTGGCTAAATAAAATCAGCGATGACTATCCCAGAAATGAGGACCGAAGGAGTTGGTCTCGATTCATTAGATGGTTTGCAATATGGGGTGCTCGAGGCTGCAATTTGATACAACAGCGGAGGTTGGTGGCGTACGTGTAGCGATGAGAAGAGGTCAACAATAGAAAATGTTCGGAACAAAGCCTTCCTGTAGCAAAAGGAAATGAAAATAATAATTAATTAATTTGTGCTAAAAATTAACACGATGCCCCAGTATAAGTTGAATCTTAATTAAACAAGTAGAAGAACTATAAAATTAAAAGAAAGAAGGCAAAATACAATATTTTCATAATGGTTTGACGAAATCTCCAGCTTATGTCCACTTAGTCTTAGTATTTGATGAATTCTCTCTAGAATACAACAAGCCATAACCAAACCCGAGTTATAATCTAATAATTCTTGGTATTATCTAAGTTTCATGAGTTAAAGGAAGAAGAAGGTCACTCTCTAGTCCAAAAATCCAATCCTCTTTCTAGTTGAATGTTTCTTCTTATTTATAGATGAATCCAAGCATGAATCTCGTCGCCTCAGGCTTGAACATATCTTTTTCTCCAGATCCGAAATTCCCACATGAAGAATTGGTCATTGTGTATGTTTCCTATAAACATAAATCAATTCGATACTGACCTATTTTAATGCTTCAATCTTTGAGTTTTGCTTTATGGTGGGTCTCCATCTCATCTTGCATGCATTCTAGCATAGTTCAAAAATGATCGACGCTGACAATTTATGGTCAATGTCGAACATAAGTTGTCGGTACTGACCATAAATTTTCGATATCGATAATTAATTATCGGTACCAAAATGATTCCAAGTTCCATGCCTTTTTCATAGATGAAGCTTCAAAGTCTCATGCATGCAAATCCAAGCAATATATTATGTTCGTCACCACCGAGCATTAATTATTAGCACCGTAATTAATTAATTCAATTCTCGTTCAATTTTCCTCCACTTCTTTCTTTTGCAAGGTACATGACTATATGTTTTGTTTACTTTGACTATGCTAATTTGATTTCGGCTGGAGATATTAGTGGCTTGCAGATTTGTTTATTAACTTGTATTTATATTTTGAATTTATATTTCTTTTTGCTTTGTTTTATCACTTTATATTTAAACTTTGTTTTGTCATTTCTTTTGTTCCATTGTCTTATTTTTATTCCACTTTTATTTTAACTTAAATTGTTTATTTTACTTTAATATTTATTGTTTTATATTAAATTTATAAATTCAAATTATTATTAACTATCAATTGTAATACTTATTATCATCAATTATTATTAAACCATTCATTTACAATTCATATCTAATGTATATACATATATATATCTCTATATTTATTTTTAAAACCATTTATTTAAGATTTTATTTCAAATCCAACATATACATATATATA
Source organism: Allium cepa (assembly GCA_030765085.1). NCBI lineage: Eukaryota > Viridiplantae > Streptophyta > Magnoliopsida > Asparagales > Amaryllidaceae > Allium > Allium cepa. The sequence continues at coordinate 50,071,802 of CM060930.1, read as the reverse complement.
TTCTCATATATACACATATATGCAAATTGTCAAATCCATATGACTTTATATATTTTCTAGTCGAATCGGGGAAACTCGCTTCCATTTAAATCAATTTATCTTACAATTTTATTCAAAAATTCATTTAATTATCAATTTAAATTAAATTAAAATCTAGGGTCGTTACAAACTTCCCCCCTTAAAAGAATTTCGTCCTCGAAATTCGCAGGCACGAAAACAACAAGGATAGATGAAAGATAGAGAAATATCCTTTCAGATCAAACTGGATACCAATTCTGCATTTGGCTCACCAAATCAGAATATCAACAATAGATACAAGAAATTATAATAGAATTTCAAATTTAGTTTTAAACGAAATCGTTTTATCGATACTATTCAAATTATCCTTCATATTCTATTAATCAATTTTAACTCAATTTAAAATTTCCAATTTATTTAAATTTTCAATTTCAAATTTCAAATTCATTATAGTTTAAAATGAAAAACTGATAAGAAATTGATGAAGATACGAAATAAAAATTTCCTACAATGATTCGTAGAGCATCAACGCACCGAACTTCTTTCTGTAGCTGTCACGAAGCAATCAAAAGAATTTGGAAATGAATCAAAAAGAGATTGAGAAGAAAGTTGTTTCCACTGTTATAGGGTATTGACCATTTATAGTGATATTTACCTGTCCCCTATCTCGTTCTCTTCTCGCACTCATACTCACTATCAGTGGATAGTAAGAGAATTTACTGAGGCATTCGAACAGATATCTTAGGGATTATTCATTCTAGGGTATACTTCACCCTATCTCTAATGAGCTACTTAATGTGTTACACTCCTGAGCTAAAGTTCAACCCTTAGCTCTGATACCAATTGTAGCGATCCTGACTTGACCTTCGAAAAAATCGGCACCGAATATGTTACCTATATTCGAATGCCGCAAATTCAAATGTCGAATCCGGTACGCCGGAGCTTATAACAACATTAAGTAAACAACACAGCGGAATAAAAGAATAATACATTGATATACAGCTTTGATACAATATCTGATACAACAGATGATCCAGTAGATATCAATATACATCAGAGATATGATACAATAAATAGCAGCGGAAAAGAAAATAGATGACATCCAGCAGCGGAACAATACGACTCTAAGATAGTCTTCAAAAGAGAACTCCGAGAACTGCAACTCCATCTCCAAGAACCAATCCAGCAATAGCTCGAACTCCCAATAACGATGCACCAAGCTAAGCAAGACTGGTGCGATCCAAAGACTGAACTAACTCCAGATAATCTACTGAACCTAGCTATCTGAAAAACCCAACTCTAAACTGCTCGTGTAGGAAATTATGAGCACCCAGAGTTTAGGAAAGAAACAATAAACTCCGGATCAGTCGTGGGACTGGTGTGAGCAACAAAAAAACAGTTTATCTTTTATTCAAAATCAAAATAGAAGAATATTTTTAAATTCAATTCGCAATGCTTTTAAAAATAAGACTACCATAAGACCTCCCGCCACACACACAATGCAAACGCAGACTTGAGGGAGATTTCTTCTTATGTTAGTCAAAGATGCTTGATAAGCATTAAAAAGAAACATTTGACATTATTATTAGTGCATAGTGTAGGAAAAAATCATTTCGAAAGTAGAATATAAATCTTAGCCAGCATAGGTACCATTATATTATGCCTACTATAGCTACCATATTAGATGGCAGGTTCTACAACTAATACTGTACAAGTCTCGTATTGTTTCTTTGGATTTCCAACAAATGGTCAGGCCAAGGAACTTCCCATTGCCACATGAGAACGCCTCTGGATGGACGTCCCCGAGAACCAAACCGGATCTCTACCAACACAAGGCCGGGTTACCCCTAACCGAGTAACAACTGACACGAGTATGCCATCCCCCGGTCCTTTGGGACCTTTAACCGAGCGCTCGTCACCATCATCACACAATCATAACAAAGTGTTTTCAACATGAGTAAGCATCTGGGCTCCATACCATGATACCACCCTTTTCCAGAAGGAAATGCACATACCCTAAAGGGAGCTACCCCTCATAACCTTGCTGCATCTTTCCTGTTTTGACCATTCCGGGGTGTGAGGCTCGACGAAGTCTCGTCCACAAAAACATACTTTATACAAAAGCCATGCTTTGGGTCAACAAATGATCATAGAAATGATCACGAGGGTAGATGATCAAATAAATGATCCTATCACAAATAATCAACACAATGATCATTTCACATCAACACTCAGCATGTCACATTACCAAATTGGGAATATATCGCTGATAACATTCAACTACATAACCTCTGAGCTCGTACGTCTCAGAGAAGGGTGTTAAGCTAAGAGAATAAATTCTCCGCCACCAACAGAAATATATTTGAAAGAAATCGGCTTTATATCTCAATTTGTAATGTCAGACATACAATCCATACAAGTCTGTTCCGGGCTCGAACAGAACCGAAGGCACTTACAAAGAAGTCCTTGCAAATCCGGATATTCACTAATCACGTTCGGACTTCCCATCACATATGGAGTCTCTATACCGGGGCCATTCGATGCAAAGACATTCGACGAGTTGCCCTTACGTTTTCGAAAATATCCGGTCTTCACCACCGGTCTTTAAATGCTATCCATAACGACATATCACATATTCAGAATGGGATATATGACACAAAGGTCCTCTCCCGGCTAAACCGAACAGTGAGCGCAGTATTTCAAAAACATATGGATATTGGGATTTCAATTAAGCCACAACTTAAAACCCAAAACTTTCTTTCAAATGGTTAAACAAATTACCATTTTAAATCTTTAAACAAAAAGATTTATTTCTTAAAGATCAATTCATAGGTTTCCAAAACAATTTCATTTCAATTGTATTAACTCGCTAAATCTTTAAATCAAAGAGTATAGCTTTCAAACCGTTTCAATAACTTAGAAGTTTTCTTCATTTCAAACTAGAAATCATTTTAACCAAATTGGAAGTTTCATTTCTTATGTGAAAGCTTTCGTTATTTGAAAACAAATAGTTTTCGTTTCCGAAAAATTTCAATTATATTTACACGAGTTAAAGCCCTTGAATTCAAATTCAAATTCCCAAATTAATACATTTAAAGTAGTTTAACTCATATATAACTGGTATAACATCTTTAATCCCTAGTTTCAAATCATAGTATTCAGTTTCAAATTTGATTTCAAATTTAAATTCCAAAATTTAATCAAGTTATCCAAAAATAAAATTCATCTTTGGAATTTCATTTCAAAAGCTTTTCACTTTGAACCCAATCTTATTTTCAACCATTTGAATTTAAAATTCAAATTCAAAACTATTTTCAAAAAAATCTGTGACTTAACCGATTTCCTCGTGAAATCCATATTTGTGTGTGTATGGTGTGGTCCAGGGGTTTAACACAATAGTGCAACATCATTCTATCATCACAGATTTGTAATCACATAACATCGATAAGCAGTATATCCCAATAACACTTATCTATACACACAGACCCACAGATAGAGAATAACAATGCATTATAAATAAATAAATTACATTCATCATAGAATCATACTGAAACAATTCATAGCACAAAGCATAGCATATCAGAATATCAAACAATTCAACAATCAATAGGATTCAAACATTCATAAGTGAACTCAATAAATTATCTGATTAATTTAAATCAGATGAGTCATAGATCATGGTAAATTAGCTGAAATTGATTTCAAATCATTTGATTAATTATCCCCTAATCATTTAATTGAATTAATCAACCTTCAATTCTCCAAATAATTAACCTTTGATTATTTACCAATAAGAAATCACCTCATAATTAATCGTTAATTTCCAATTTATCTAATGATTTTCTTAAATTAATTAAACTAAATTAATTAACTTCAATTAAATCAAAATATCCAAAATTAATTACAATAAGTGATTAATCCTTAATTACCTTCATTAAGTAATTACTTTTAACAATTTATAATTGATTATCTAAATGTAATTAATCTGATTAATTATTACAATTAATCACCATAATAAATACTTAAAAATCCTTAGTTAATTATCTTCATTAACAAATAACATTCCTTAACTTACTTTTTAATAAATCTCTAGTTCAAAATTAATCTAAATTATTAATTTATGAATTAAATAAATAAGTCATTCTTAATTATCTTATTAATTAAATCACTTAAATATCTTAATTATTCTAAGATAATCCATTTACTTTATTAATGACTTCATTAAAGTGGATTTAAACATTACATTTCAAATTTAGATTCAATTTCCATTTTAAATTTAAGATTTGATATTTAACTTTAACCAAATTTAAATATCAATTTATAAACCTATATAAGAAAAGTCCTAACTAATTTACTTAAATTTTTATTTGAAATTTAAGTCTTAACATACATTTCATTTTTAACTTGCCAATTCAAGTGAAAACCAATTATTTAACTTTCCATTGGAAATTCTTTTTATAAAAGAACTTAAATCAAAATCTACTTCAAATATTTATTTTAATTCATATCTAAACACTTGATTAAACTTTGCTTTGAAACTTTGATTTAAACTTACATATTTTGGGTTGTTAAACAAATTTAAATTTAAAAACTTATTTTATTTTAAACTCAGATTCAAATTGAGATTGAATTCCAGATCCAAACTTTAGATTTAAACTTGCTTTAAATTTGCTTAGCAATTTAAATTCAGTTTTTTTTTTAAGTTTAGAAACAAACCAGGTTACTAAAACTTGCTACCCAGACATACCCGAGCCCTACCTAAAAATTCTTCGAGTCACTCACGCTAAAAGTCGAGCAACGTCCCGAGCTTCCTTCTTCTTCCCCAAAGACGCAACCCACAGCCAAAACCCAACAACCCAAACGTGCACGGTGCACGTGTACGAGACGCCGGAGCCACGGCGATCGATGCTGCCACCTCGCACATGTCGCCGCCGACCACCCCATGTCAGGCAAACAACCAGAATTTCGAAATCGTCCCCACGTCAAAATCGAGCATGTTGGCCAAAACTGTAACGAAGCGAACCATCAGAAAAACACCTCCACTTGTCGCCATAGTTCACCGGAGGCTGTGAAACTTCGACCACACCATCGCGAGGCCTCCACGCAGCTACCCCCTAATGCTTATGCAACTCGATCCACCCTTCAACTTCCAGTCACGACATTTCGAGCGCGACCCAAAACACCAAGTTAAACCCTACTTTTGATCGGTTCCAAATTTCCACGCATTCGAATTTTTTTTTAACATTTTTCTTGTGTTCCCGAATCAACAATCTAGCTCCACCATAAATTTCAACATCAATAATTGATTAAATTGATCGGAATTGACAAAAAAACATTTTCGGTTCCTTTACGAACTACACTCTGTATGGTTATCTAAAAATCATAATTCTTGTTTCAAAAATCATTCTTTTGAATGTTATTTCAAGATATAAATTCAAACTTACAATTTAAATTATTCGAATTTTAACCATTTATTTACTTTATACTGCATATTTGAATGTACAGTTTTTATATTTCACGGCCAACCTTTAAACAAATTTCCAAGCTTTGATCTTTAGTTTAAACAGGTTTATTTAACTTAAACTCCTAAGTCTAAAGTGTTTGCAAGAAGAAACATTGAAGTTTCCATTTTTTTTTATTTTTTTTCTTTGCTCTGTACACAACATATTAAAAGAACAGGGCATAGAAGATTTTCCAGAGCAACAAAAATTCACAGAGTTGTTTTATTTAAAACTATTCAACAAGCATATATCATTTCAAAGCAATACACAAGTTTAAATTTTGAAAAACAGATGTGTACTCACAGTGTTTTAGCAAAGTGGCAGAGCTTTTTATAGAAACAGGCTATAAACATGCAGGCATCATTTCATAAACACACAAACACTCAACAGTATATAAACACATTCTCATATTTAATTCAGGCATGAATAAATCAATCATATATAAATATACTGAAGCATTTTAAATTGAAGTTACTCACCGATTCAAGAGAATGAACAAAGCTTGCAGTTTTGAAACAGGCTTGTAAAACAAAATAAGCTGAAACCCCTCTCTCTTGATCTCTGGTTTTAAATGCAGTTGTATTTTGTTGAAGTTTTGTTTTAGTTTTTTTTTTTATTTTGCTTACTTCAGTTTTACTTGGCTTGATGAATGAACTGAGAGGGAGAATTAATAAATAAGGAGAAGGTGTATAGGTATATACATATAAAAGGATAGTTGTACAGGTGATGATCTGGTTTGTACAAAGGCATGGGTGAAGATGCTTTCATTTCTTTTTTTTTACTCTGCTGATGATTTCTTTTGTATGTTAGAGGTATTTGCATTTAATGCATGTGTACATTGATCTCTTGCCATACTTACTTTATGTATGTATACTTTATTTATTTTGTTTTCTTTTGAATAGAAATGAAGTTCCATTTTAATTTACTGTTGGGGTTCATATTTTATATTCTTTCTTTTGCAAGGTACATGACTATATGTTTTGTTTACTTTGACTATGCTAATTTGATTTCGGCTGGAGATATTAGTGGCTTGCAGATTTGTTTATTAACTTGTATTTATATTTTGAATTTATATTTCTTTTTGCTTTGTTTTATCACTTTATATTTAAACTTTGTTTTGTCATTTCTTTTGTTCCATTGTCTTATTTTTATTCCTCTTTTATTTTAACTTAAATTGTTTATTTTACTTTAATATTTATTGTTTTATATTAAATTTATAAATTCAAATTATTATTAACTATCAATTGTAATACTTATTATGATCAATTATTATTAAACCATTCATTTACAATTCATATCTAATGTATATACATATATATCTCTATATTTATTTTTAAAACCATTTATTTAAGATTTTATTTCAAATCCAACATATACATATATATATTCTCATATATACACATATATGCAAATTGTCAAATCCATATGACTTTATATATTTTCTAGTCGAATAGGGGAAACTCGCTTCCATTTAAATCAATTTATCTTACAATTTTATTCAAAAATTCATTTAATTATCAATTTAAATTAAATTAAAATCTAGGGTCGTTACAAACTTCCCCCCTTAAAAGAATTTCGTCCTCGAAATTCGCAGGCACGAAAACAACAAGGATAGATGAAAGATAGAGAAATATCCTTTCAGATCAAACTGGATACCAATTCTGCATTTGGCTCACCAAATCAAAATATCAACAATAGATACAAGAAATTATAATAGAATTTCAAATTTAGTTTTAAACGAAATCGTTTTATCGATACTATTCAAATTATCCTTCATATTCTATTAATCAATTTTAACTCAATTTAAAATTTCCAATTTATTTAAATTTTCAATTTCAAATTTCAAATTCATTATAGTTTAAAACGAAAAACTGATAAGAAATTGATGAAGATACGAAATAAAAATTTCCTACAATGATTCGTAGAGCATCAACGCACCGAACTTCTTTCTGTAGCTGTCACGAAGCAATCAAAAGAATTTGGAAATGAATCAAAAAGAGATTGAGAAGAAAGTTGTTTCCACTGTTACAGGGTATTGACCATTTATAGTGATATTCACCTGTCCCCTATCTCGTTCTCTTCTCGCACTCATACTCACTATCAGTGGATAGTAAGAGAATTTACTGAGGCATTCGAACAGATATCTTAGGGATTACTCATTCTAGGGTATACTTCACCCTATCTCTAATGAGCTACTTAATGTGTTACACTCCTGAGCTAAAGTTCAACCCTTAGCTCTGATAACAATTGTAGCGATCCTGACTTGACCTTCGAAAAAATCGGCACCGAATACGTTACCTATATTCAAATGCCGCAAATTCAAATGTCGAATCCGGTCCGTCGGAGCTTATAACAACATTAAGTAAACAACACAGCGGAATAAAAGAATAATACATTGATATACAGCTTTGATACAATATCTGATACAACAGATGATCCAGTAGATATCAATATACATCAGAGATATGATACAATAAATAGCAGCGGAAAAGATAATAGATGACATCCAGCAGCGGAACAATACGACTCTAAGATAGTCTTCAAAAGAGAACTCCGAGAACTGCAACTCCATCTCCAAGAACCAATCCAGCAATAGCTCGAACTCCCAATAACGATGCACCAAGCTAAGCAAGACTGGTGCGATCCAAAGACTGAACTAACTCCAGATAATCTACTGAACCTAGCTATCTGAAAAACCCAACTCTAAACTGCTCGTGTAGGAAATTATGAGCACCCAGAGTTTAGGAAAGAAACAATAAACTCCGGATCAGTCGTGGGACTGGTGTGAGCAACAAAAAAACAGTTTATCTTTTATTCAAAATCAAAATAGAAGAATATTTTTAAATTCAATTCGCAATGCTTTTAAAAATAAGACTACCATAAGACCTCCCGCCACACACACAATGCAAACGCAGACTTGAGGGAGATTTCTTCTTATGTTAGTCAAAGATGCTTGATAAGCAATAAAAAGAAACATTTGACATTATTATTAGTGCATAGTGTAGGAAAAAATCATTTCGAAAGTAGAATATAAATCTTAGCCAGCATAGGTACCATTATATTATGCCTACTATAGCTACCATATTAGATGGCAGGTTCTACAACTAATACTGTACAAGTCTCGTATTGTTTCTTTGGATTTCCAACAAATGGTCAGGCCAAGGAACTTCCCATTGCCACATGAGAACGCCTCTGGATGGACGTCCCCGAGAACCAAATCGGATCTCTACCAACACAAGGCCGGGTTACCCCTAACCGAGTAACAACTGACACGAGTATGCCATCCCCCGGTCCTTTGGGACCTTTAACCGAGCGCTCGTCACCATCATCACACAATCATAACAAAGTGTTTTCAACATGAGTAAGCATCTGGGCTCCATACCATGATACCACCCTTTTCCAGAAGGAAATGCACATACCCTAAAGGGAGCTACCCCTCATAACCTTGCTGCATCTTTCCTGTTTTGACCATTCCGGGGTGTGAGGCTCGACGAAGTCTCGTCCACAAAAACATACTTTATACAAAAGCCATGCTTTGGGTCAACAAATGATCATAGAAATGATCACGAGGGTAGATGATCAAATAAATGATCCTATCACAAATAATCAACACAATGATCATTTCACATCAACACTCAGCATGTCACATTACCAAATTGGGAATATATCGCTGATAACATTCAACTACATAACCTCTGAGCTCGTACGTCTCAGAGAAGGGTGTTAAGCTAAGAGAATAAATTCTCCGCCACCAACAGAAATATATTTGAAAGAAATCGGCTTTATATCTCAATTTGTAATGTCAGACATACAATCCATACAAGTCTGTTCCGGGCTCGAACAGAACCGAAGGCACTTACAAAGAAGTCCTTGCAAATCCGGATATTCACTAATCACGTTCGGACTTCCCATCACATATGGAGTCTCTATACCGGGGCCGTTCGATGCAAAGACATTCGACGAGTTGCCCTTACGTTTTCGAAAATATCCGGTCTTCACCACCGGTCTTTAAATGCTATCCATAACGACATATCACATATTCAGAATGGGATATATGACACAAAGGTCCTCTCCCGGCTAAACCGAACAGTGAGCGCAGTATTTCAAAAACATATGGATATTGGGATTTCAATTAAGCCACAACTTAAAACCCAAAACTTTCTTTCAAATGGTTAAACAAATTACCATTTTAAATCTTTAAACAAAAAGATTTATTTCTTAAAGATCAATTCATAGGTTTCCAAAACAATTTCATTTCAATTGTATTAACTCGCTAAATCTTTAAATCAAAGAGTATAGCTTTCAAACCGTTTCAATAACTTAGAAGTTTTCTTCATTTCAAACTAGAAATCATTTTAACCAAATTGGAAGTTTCATTTCTTATGTGAAAGCTTTCGTTATTTGAAAATAAATAGTTTTCGTTTCCGAAAAATTTCAATTATATTTACACGAGTTAAAGCCCTTGAATTCAAATTCAAATTCCCAAATTAATACATTTAAAGTAGTTTAACTCATATATAACTGGTATAACATCTTTAATCCCTAGTTTCAAATCATAGTATTCAGTTTCAAATTTGATTTCAAATTTAAATTCCAAAATTTAATCAAGTTATCCAAAAATAAAATTCATCTTTGAAATTTCATTTCAAAAGCTTTTCACTTTGAACCCAATCTTATTTTCAACCATTTGAATTTAAAATTCAAATTCAAAACTATTTTCAAAAAAATCTGTGACTTAACCGATTTCCTCGTGAAATCCATATTTGTGTGTGTATGGTGTGGTCCAGGGGTTTAACACAATAGTGCAACATCATTCTATCATCACAGATTTGTAATCACATAACATCGATAAGCAGTATATCCCAATAACACTTATCTATACACACGAACCCATAGATAGAGAATAACAATGCATTATAAATAAATAAATTACATTCATCACAGAATCATACTGAAACAATTCATAGCACAAAGCATAGCATATCAGAATATCAAACAATTCAACAATCAATAGGATTCAAACATCCATAAGTGAACTCAATAAATTATCTGATTAATTTAAATCAGATGAGTGATAGATCATGGTAAATTAGCTGAAATTGATTTCAAATCATTTGATTAATTATCCCCTAATCATTTAATTAAATTAATCAACCTTCAATTCTCTAAATAATTAACCTTTGATTATTTACCAATAAGAAATCACCTCATAATTAATCGTTAATTTCCAATTTATCTAATGATTTTCTTAAATTAATTAAACTAAATTAATTAACTTCAATTAAATCAAAATATCCAAAATTAATTACAATAAGTGATTAATCCTTAATTACCTTCATTAAGTAATTACTTTTAACAATTTATAATTGATTATCTAAATGTAATTAATCTGATTAATTTTTACAATTAATCACCTTAATAAATACTTAAAAATCCTTAGTTAATTATCTTCATTAACAAATAACATTCCTTAACTTACTTTTTAATAAATCTCTAGTTCAAAATTAATCTAAATTATTAATTTATGAATTAAATAAATAAGTCATTCTTAATTATCTTATTAATTAAATCACTTAAATATCTTAATTATTCTAAGATAATCCATTTACTTTATTAATGACTTCATTAAAGTGGATTTAAACATTACATTTCAAATTTAGATTCAATTTCCATTTTAAATTTAAGATTTGATATTTAACTTTAACCAAATTTAAATATCAATTTATAAACCTATATAAGAAAAGTCCTAACTAATTTACTTAAATTTTTATTTGAAATTTAAGTCTTAACATACATTTCATTTTTAACTTGCCAATTCAAGTGAAAACCAATTATTTAACTTTCCATTGGAAATTCTTTTTATAAAAGAACTTAAATCAAAATCAACTTCAAATATTTATTTTAATTCATATCTAAACACTTGATTAAACTTTGCTTTGAAACTTTGATTTAAACTTACATATTTTGGGTTGTTAAACAAATTTAAATTTAAAAACTTATTTTATTTTAAACTCAGATTCAAATTGAGATTGAATTCCAGATCCAAACTTTAGATTTAAACTTGCTTTAACTTTGCTTATCAATTTAAATTCAGTTTTTTTTTTTAAGTTTAGAAACAAACCAGGTTACTAAAACTTGCTACCCAGACATACCCGAGCCCTACCTAAAAATTCTTCAAGTCACTCACGCTAAAAGTCGAGCAACGTCCCGAGCTTCCTTCTTCTTCCCCAAAGACGCAACCCACAACCAAAACCCAACAACCCAAACGTGCACGGTGCACGTGTACGAGATGCCGGAGCCACGGCGATCGATGCTGCCACCTCCCACATGTCGCCGCCGACCACCCCATGTCAGGCAAACAACCAGAATTTCGAAATCGTCCCCACGTCAAAATCGAGCATGTTGGCCAAAACTGTAACGAAGCGAACCATCAGAAAAACACCTCCACTTGCCGCCATAGTTCACCGGAGGCTGTGAAACTTCGACCACACCATCGCGAGGCCTCCACGCAGCTACCCCCTAATGCTTATGCAACTCGATCCACCCTTCAACTTCCAGTCACGACATTTCGAGCGCGACCCAAAACACCAAGTTAAACCCAACTTTTGATCGGTTCCAAATTTCCACGCATTCGAATTTTTTTTTAACATTTTTCCTGTGCTCCCGAATCAACAATCTAGCTCCACCATAAATTTCAACATCAATAATTGATTAAATTGATCGGAATTGACAAAAAAAAAATTCGGTTCCTTTACGAACTACACTCTGTATGGTTATCTAAAAATCATAATTCTTGTTTCAAAAATCATTCTTTTGAATGTTATTTCAAGATATAAATTCAAACTTACAATTTAAATTATTCGAATTTTAACCATTTATTTACTTTATACTGCATATTTGAATGTACAGTTTTTATATTTCACGGCCAACCTTTAAACAAATTTCCAAGCTTTGATCTTTGGTTTAAACAGGTTTATTTAACTTAAACTCCTAAGTCTAAAGTGCTTGCAAGAAGAAACATTGAAGTTTCCATTTTTTTTTATTTTTTTTCTTTGCTCTGTACACAACATATTAAAAGAACAGGGCATAGAAGATTTTCCAGAGCAACAAAAATTCACAGAGTTGTTTTATTTAAAACTATTCAACAAGCATATATCATTTCAAAGCAATACACAAGTTTAAATTTTGAAAAACAGATGTGTACTCACAGTGTTTTAGCAAAGTGGCAGAGCTTTTTATAGAAACAGGCTATAAACATGCAGGCATCATTTCATAAACACACAAACACTCAACAGTATATAAACACATTCTCATATTTAATTCAGGCATGAATAAATCAATCATATATAAATATACTGAAGCATTTTAAATTGAAGTTACTCACCGATTCAAGAGAATGAACAAAGCTTGCAGTTTTGAAACAGGCTTGTAAAACAAAATAAGCTGAAACCCCTCTCTCTTGATCTCTGGTTTTAAATGCAGTTGTATTTTGTTGAAGTTTTGTTTTAGTTTTTATTTTATTTTGTTTACTTCAGTTTTACTTGGCTTGATGAATGAACTGAGAGGGAGAATTAATAAATAAGGAGAAGGCGTATAGGTATATACATATAAAAGGATAGTTGTACAGGTGATGATCTGGTTTGTACAAAGGCATGGGTGAAGATGCTTTCATTTCTTTTTTTTTTTTTACTCGGCTGATGATTTCTTTTGTATGTTAGAGGTATTTGCATTTAATGCATGTGTACATTGATCTCTTGCCATACTTACTTTATGTATGTATACTTTATTTATATTGTTTTCTTTTGAATAGAAATGAAGTTCCATTTTAATTTACTGTTTGGTTTCATATTTTATATTCTTTCTTTTGCAAGGTACATGACTATATGTTTTGTTTACTTTGACTATGCTAATTTGATTTCGGCTGGATATATTAGTGGCTTGCAGATTTGTTTATTAAGTTGTATTTATATTTTGAATTTATATTTCCTTTTGCTTTGTTTTATCACTTTATATTTAAACTTTGTTTTGTCATTTCTTTTGTTCCATTGTCTTATTTTTATTCCTCTTTTATTTTAACTTAAATTGTTTATTTTACTTTAATATTTATTGTTTTATATTAAATTTATAAATTCAAATTATTATTAACTATCAATTGTAATACTTATTATCATCAATTATTATTAAACCATTCATTTACAATTCATATCTAATGTATATACATATATATCTCTTTATTTATTTTTAAAACCATTTATTTAAGATTTTATTTCAAATCCAACATATACATATATATATTCTCGTATATACACATATATGCAAATTGTCAAATCCATATGACTTTATATATTTTCTAGTCGAATCGGGGAAACTCGCTTCCATTTAAATCAATTTATCTTACAATTTTATTCAAAAATTCATTTAATTATCAATTTAAATTAAATTAAAATCTAGGGTCGTTACAGTTTTATCTATGTTTTATGAGTTAGAAGAAGAAGAAGGTCGCTCTACAATCCAAAATCTGATCTCCTTTCTAATTGAAGGTTCCATACTATTTAATCCAAGCATGAATCCCATCACTCTTGGCTTGAATGCATCTTTTTCTCTAAATTCGAATTTTCAGCATGAAGAATAGGTCGTTGTGCATGTTTTCCAAAAACCCCGATCAACTCTGAACCGACCTATTTTTATGCCCCGATCTTTGAGCTTTGCTCTATGATAGGTCCCTACCTCATCTTGCATGCTTCCCAACATAACTCAAAAATGATCGTTACTGATAATTTATGGTCGGTACTAAGCATTATCAGTTTTGATAATTAATTGTCGATATTGAAATGATTCCAAGTTCCAGAGTTCCAAAACTTCTTCATGGATAAAGCTCCTAAGTCCCATGCGTGCCAATTTATGCAATATAATATGGTCATTACGGACCATTAATGGTTAGATTGATCGTTAATTATCAATACCAATAATTATTTATTGGTATCAACTTAATTCCAATCTCGTTCAATTTTCTTAAACTTCTCCATTTGGCTATTCACATTGTCAATCAAGTCTCTCGATCCTTCCTTTATGAATTCGTAGCCTGGTCTACCTATTTAAGTCTATTTTAAGACTGTGGATAATATGCCGGAAACACTTGCCCTCAAGTATGCCTTATGAATACAAAGGAATCTTTACTCAAGGACTGTTATCAAAACCGGAAAATTTTCATCAATTACAGTCTTTAGCTATCTATTGGATCAATCGTGCCAAATCATTTATTTCCTTTGAATCCACCTGCATATCAGAGGTCATTCTAGACCCATATAGGCTAAGGACTCACGTACTTGCCCGTCCTCTTGGAATTTCCTTCGTAATCATTTCGTGTTCCTTTGGAATTTAATATATCACATATCATAAACTAAAATCTATCGTATTCTTTCGGGATTACAAACTTCCCCCCTTAGAAGAATTTCGTCCTCGAAATTGCCAAGTCAGAAAAAGTGTTGAAATCCATTAACTTTTTTTTTCAAAAACAAACCGTTCCAACTCGATTTCAGATTCATTTTAATTTCTTAACTTTCCAAAATCCGATGGTTACACTTTTCTAATTCAATTCCTACATTTTCATTTCAATTTAGAAACTGACATTTCGTTAACAAAAATTTTCCAAAATTTTTCAAAACTTTTCTAACTCCCAAAATTTGCGGAAAATTTTGGCAGAGTCTCCCTTGTACGAAGGAGCTTTTGCAATATCACAATAGATATAAATATATATATATATATATATATCGACCCACACGGTCGGAAAACAGAAAAACAGTTCATATTTCCTATTTTTATTGCATAGGGTTCCTTTTTAGCATTTTTAAGCAAAGCAGTTATTTATTAGAATTTTAGCGTGACCAAATCCAGCCAACTACAGCCCCGGTACCTGTACTTACTCAATTTAAACATGTAAGTGACATATATAGGAAATTCATTTACATTTCACTAATTTTCAATAGAAAACACATAGTTTTCATAAGCAATGCAATCAAAATAATTCCCATCAACAATTTATAAGGTTTCGATACAAATTTTAATTGCTTACAACCAATTCACATTAGTTCACTTTCAATTCAAATTCAATTACATAGCTTTCCATTTATCAATTCAATTTCATTAACACTTAATGCATTATATACAATCAACTAACAATCATATAACAACCAAATCATAACCAACATAACCAAATTATTAAATTTACATTCAATTTGGTTTAACACTTTCAATTCCAATTGGTTGATATTAAATTGACTTCCATTCAATTATTCAATTTACTAGTTTTTTTATTGAATTAACACTTACATCCATTATTCCATATCAATTCTTTTACATTCAATTGATTAATATTCAATCCATTTATTAATTCGATTTCTAATTCATTTAACAAATAAGGTTGAATTTCATTTATATAACTCAAGTCCACATCCATTTAATTCATTTTATTATTATACTTCGATACCAAAACCAACTTCATTCAACATCAGTTAAGTTATATTCCATTTCAAACATCATTTGTTTAACTTAACTTAAATTTCCCCTTATAAATCCAATTCAGATTCCAATTCTATTTAACTTTTACCAAAGTCAAATTTCATCACTTATTCAAATTCATATCTCGTTTTGCTTAACAGAATTGTTTAACCATTTTATCATTTGGTTTCACTTACATTTTCTCACTTTACAACTTATACAACTTATTTAAACTTCACAGTTATTTTATATAATCACTTCAGTTTAATTTCCATTTTGATAGCTTATCTAATCCAAATCAATTTATCTAATCTTCGTTTAGTTAAATTTCAAATCATATGTTTTATTATGCCAACTCAAATTTATTTCTACTTTACCAAAGTGAATTCTTTATTATTTCATATTATAAGCCAAAACTTGATTACTTATATCCAACAATTATAACTTGGATTTTAAATTTTCAAATTTATTTATCACAATAAATCTTCAATTTCCAATTTACTATGGTAGCACATCCATCACACAGAAAATTGAAAATGATACTGATGATGCGGCAGTCATCACCCTTATTATTTCCCAGCAACAGTAGCGAATCCAGTGCTTTTGAATTCTCTCAAAAAAAATCCTTTACTTATAACTCGCATTTATAAGTCTTTTTCTTATAGAATTTCACTATTCCACTTCACTTACATAAGGTTATTCCAAATTGATTTATCTTACTTAATAACATCTTTAACTTTGAAAAACAACTTTCAAAATAGACGGGATTCAAAACTTTCAAATTCATAGTCCAAATTCATTTTTATTTACCACTCATATTTATAAATATATTCATATAGTTTCACTTCTTATATATAAGATTATTTCACAATTGTAAATCACATTAATTATAATTCCATACTTAATAATTCATTTGCTTATACAATTATTCTTTTAATTAATATATATATATATATATATATACATATATATATATATATTCTTACATTTTCAACAACCAAACAAACAATTTATATACACTTTAATAATTTCTGAAAAATTATTTCCTTTATATGTAAAATATAATCGAGGTAAAATTATATCATTTACCTAATTTAAAATGATACTATGTCGGTTTATCTCGTTTAAGAGTTTAGAAACCCCTACCGATAATATGGCGTCCCATATACCGACCAGAATTCACAGACAGCTCAACGGATAAGCAAACGCAATATAAAACATTTTAATATTCACTAACAAATACGCGCTCATATCTATTATTATACTCACGATCATTCTAAAGTACTACTGACACTATCTCTACTGAGTAATTCCCAACAGAGCCAGGGTTGTCGCTTAACCAAATGCTCTGATACCAAATGTAACGTCTTCGAGATTTTCGACTTTCGAAAATCGACATTAATACATCCACTATATCAACTGCCGAGCAATCGAAGGCCTGAAAACCGAATTGTTAGGGTTAAAGAAGAAGAGGTAGTAGAAGAAAGAAAGAAGAAGCAACAGAACCAATATCAGAATCTCACAATCGCAGCGGAACAACATATAATAGATAAATGAATAATCTTTAAATCAAAAGAACTGTACATTTTATACATTACATCATCAGAGTCGACTTACAACACAACACAACTGGACAATTATATGAACTTGTCCTTACAAGTGGATACACAGCGGAAAAGAAATACTATATACTAGTGATACGTTTCGCCATCCAGCTCGCCTCTTGAGCTCCACAGCGCCTCCTGAATTCCAGAATATCCTGATAACCTGACTCTAGGCTGCCCGTGTGGAAAATGATGGACACCCAGAGTTTAGAAAGGGAACAATAAACTCCAGGTCAGTCATGGGACTGGTGTGAGAACTTAAAACATTTTATCTTTAAAAAAACAAGTAAAGAAATATTTTAAAATAGATCTGTAATGATTTTAGAAAATGTAACTACCATAAGGCCTCCCGCCACACACATAATGCAAACGCAGAATTGGAGGAGATTTCTTCTTATGATAGTCAAACATGCTTAATACGCAAAATCCTTTCGATATTATTATTAGTGCATAGTGCAGAAATCATTAAGAAAGTATAATATTAATCTTAGCTAGCATACAACCATTATTGTATGCCTACTATAGCTACCATCTAAACAGTGGGGCGCCACCATAAGTAAATGGCAGGTGATACAACTAAAACCGTACAGGGCTTGTATTGTTTTGTTTGGATTTCCAACAAATGGTCAGGTAAAGGAACTTCCCAAATAAAATGGAACACCTCTGGAGGGACGTCTCTGGATCCTAACCGGATCTCTGCTACACAAGGCCGGGTTACCTCTGTAATTGGTAACTACTGACACGAGCATACCATCCCCCGATCGTTTGCGACCTTTATCCGAGGATCCTCTCAACCAACAACCACAAAGCAATAAGTTTGCAGCAACCACAAAGTAAGTATATGGGCTCCATACCATGATACCACTCATAATCCAGAAGGAAATGACATACCCTCAGAGGGCGCTACCCTCAAATAACCTTGCTGCTATGATTCCTGTTTCGACCATAATCGGGTTGTGAGGTTCGACGAAGTCTCGTCCGCAAAGCTACACTTTTCACAAAAGCCATGCTTTGATCAACAAATGATCAGCATCACTCAGCATGCCACATTACCAAATTGGGAGTATATCACTAATAACCATCAACTACATAACCTCTGAGCTCGTACATCTCAGAGAAGGGTGTTAAGCTAAGAGAATGAATTCTCCGCCACCAACAGAAATATATTTGAAAGAAATCTGCTTTATATCTCAAAATGTAATGTCAGACATATAATCCATACAAGTCTGTTCTGGGTTCGAACAGAACCGAAGGCACTTCCGAAGAAGTCCTTGCAAATCCAAGTGTTCACAATCCCGATCGGACTTCCCATCACTTAGGGAATCTCTATACCGGAGCAACTTAGTACAGAGACAATCGGTAGGTCATCCTATCATTCTAGCAAATACCCGGTCTTCACCACGGGTCTACAAATGCAATCCCATCTCGTCATATCATTATTCGAAATGGGTTATATGACACAAAGGTCCACTCCCGGCTAATCCGAATAACGAGGACGTATTTTTAAAAATAAGTGTTCATTCCGATTTCAAACAAATTACAACAATTTCCACTTTGATCTTTTAAATAAAAGATCTATCACAATCTCAAAGGTTCGATGTCATTTTCGGATATCCACTTAGAATCCGACCCCTGGTCGCATCGAAATTCAAACGCCCTTCAAAGGTAAATATTGATAGTCGGTTATTTAACTATCAATCAACATTCACAACAATTTCCAGATTTAAATAATTTTCACAATTATTTATTTTCAAAATATATTCGCAAGATATATTTTCACACTTTAAGCATTTGAAAACCAATTTCAAATTACCTTTCAATCCTTTGAAAACGAATTTTAAATCATTTTTCACTCGCGGAATAAAATTTCTGAAATCATTTATTTCCACTGAAAAATCTGCCAAGTTTGAATACTTTAAAATGATTTAAATCACTTGTCCAAATATATACTTGGAAATAAGTAAAACTATTTTTAAACACTTTATTTTAAAATATTAGTTATAAAAATATTATACCAATATTACATATAACTTAAGTCCAAACTAATTTTCAAAATAAAATTAGTAGATAGAGTATAACTATTTAAATAACTATTTTCTAAAACAATTATTGATTAAATCTTAGAAATAATTATTTCTATATCAACTTAATAAATCTTTACTTAAAGGATTTAAAACAACTTAAGAAGTTAATTTCTCCAAAGTATCCTTTTCAAAACCAATTTTTAGAATTGTATATATGTATATATATTTCAAAGCTATTCAGAAATTTTATTCGGCTTTCCAGGGAGAGTACACTTTCATTTCAAAATGGTTTATTTAAACCAATTAAATAAATCCTTACTGATTTACTTTAATTTTACGTTCCAAATCGGTAAATTTATTTCCACACTTCAAAAATAAATCAATGTTTATTTTTAAACAAATTTCCCTTTCCTTTATAAATTCCATGGTGAATTTAAATTTCCAAATATCTAATGATATACGATTTCAAATCGATTTCAAATATTCACTTTCAACAACAATTCAATTTTTCAATTGATTTCAAAAACAACCAAATCAAATTCCATACTGATTTTTTCAAGAAATTAAACACCAAGTGAATTTCATTCAAATCTCAAATTGAAATCAATTTCTACTAAACCCCAAATCAATTTTCAAATTGATTCCAAATTCTTTTCAAAACACCATATAAATTTCCAAATGGATTTTCAAAAGATTTAAATTCAATCACCAAAAATCAATTCCCAAATGGATTTCAAATTTTATTTCCTTTTAAAGAAAACAAATTCTTTTATTTTTCAAACTCTTTAAAATCCGTATTTTGAATAAATTCTTCAACCTTTGAATAATATTACCCGAAATACATTTATTAAAGCTTTTCCCATATTTTGAAATTTTATTCAATAAGATTAAAAATAAAACTTTATTATTCTAGAATTCCTTCTTTTAAATTTATCCAATCCTCAAAAATAAATTTAAATATAAACTTTCAACCTAAATTTTCAAAAATCAAATTTTTATTTCCGATATCCAACGATACCAAAATTTTATTCGGCTAAATTTTAGCCTTCAACGATTTCAATCACAAAGATAATCACACAGAGATTATAAATAATCAACACACAACACTGAAACAAATCCAATTATTTGAGGAATCCAGTTGGATCCCTCCAACCTGTTTCCCTGCATCCACAGATGTTAGCACAATACCAATCCCGTTTCAAGACGGGATATCGCGGTACATGGGTTTATGTAAAATATCATCCACTATTATGCGGGGCAATAGGGTCTCATCCGCTATATAATGCGCGAAATCAACTCCAAGTACATATATAATACCGATTCCACTTCAAGGTGGAATATCGTGGTATATGTGTTTAATATAATAACCTCCGCTTATTATGCGGTGTATAGGGTCTATTTCAATACAACAAATAGCAACCATCTTTCAATCACACAATCAAGCAATTATAAATTTAACTATTTAAAATTTAAATCCAAACAAATTCGATTGAAGGAGAAGTTGTCACCTTACTTCCAATAGCGGTTTCAACGTTTTATTCCAAAAAAAATTAAACGCGCGTTTAATTTACCCAAAATTCACACTAGCTCCAATCAATCCTATTCTAGCTCCATTGTGTAGTGCTTGTCAATACGAACCCGATGCAAGTCGTTTCGCCCAAAACGGACCTCGTATCAAAAAGTTATGGCATTTTAAAGATTGAACGAATTTAAATATAATAATTGACAAATTTCTTTTTATTATTTTTAAACCTAACTTCATCTGGCCGTTCGAAATAGCAGCAACACATCAGGGCCGACCACTTCTTCTTCTCCCTCCAGCATACGTACGTGAATTACCACCCACCCAGCCGCCTCTTGCCATTGAATCATCGCACGAACTGCGACGAATTGCACGACGATCGGCGACCACCATTGCGTAGCCCATCACGCGAGCTACCCACAGCCTCAACATCATCAATCTCGGCCACCCCTTGTGTTGAAAAGCGTGCACGAACATCAGCCGAACGCGGCCCTCCTGACGACGCCGTGGTGCTCCATTCGCGATCATACCCGTTGAATACGTCGAGCTCGTGAAGCTCTTCGATTCCCTAGTTGAAGTCATTGCCTAAAAGTACGTGGATGAGGAGATCGGAGGGGAAGAAGATTGGTTGCTTTCAGCCATTGGTTTTGTTAATGGCGGCTAGGGTTTATTTCTGACCTAGGTTTGTTGCAAAATGAAGAAAGCAAGTCCTTATATAAAAAATTGCCAAACACTATTCATCTCCAAGTTTATCGAACTACAAACAAAGCGTGTTGACTGACGTTTCTAGGATTTAACCCGTGTTTCGGACACAATGGAACATGTTTCGGAAGCTAATTTGATCATATGTGCGAGTTATGGCAATAAACGATCAAATTTAAATTAAATCGGTTAAACTAATTTCTATGCGTTTTGGCTTGCCCCGGACAAACTGTAAATCCGATTGACACGAAATTTGATATATTATAATAATTTAACATTACAGATCCGATGAAATTGGTTTCGTCAAAATCCGAGACTGTTTGAAAAATGACTATTTTTACTCGTCAATTAAATATTAAAATATTCAATTTCCACAAATTAACTTTTAATTCAATTTTTAAAGTTCTATAACATCATTCTAACTCCAATATGATTTAATACAACTTTACAAATCAATTTTAATCACATTAAACCAAATTTTCAATTATTTTTGTAATTTTAAATATTAAATTATCGATTTAATTATCCAATTAAATTTAGATATTTGAAATAAAATTCATTCGACTTGCAAATTTTGATTGTTAATATTTTAAATCAATTAAATATACGAACTTCAAATGACAAGAATTCTGGGTTGTTACATAAATTCTATGTTAAGTAATGGTTTTCAATTTATTTTTTTTGGCAAGGCCGACGGGGTTGGATGGTCCCCGACCATTTTATTGCAGCACCAGAAGGATACAACACATACATAGAGCAAGCTCAGAGAATACAGTGGAAAACATAGTGCTACAGAAAAATGGAAACTAAAGTAGAAAATGAAGAAACAATAAAAAACATAACAGAAGGCTGACTCAAAAAGAGTGGTATATGCCAGGATCAATGGGGAAGGAGAGCATACTCAGCGAAGTCTTAATCACAAACATCACCCAATGCATGAACATATCTTCAGATTTGGCTTTCTCAGAATCAAACACCCTAGTGTTTCGTTCTTTCCATACCTCTGCTATGAAACTTTTCAAAACAGCAAGGTATAATCTTTTTTCTTTTCGTATGTGCCCAGTCATCGCGTATATTGTATTCCACTCAGCCGCGTTGTCAAGAGAAGGAACGTTCGTACGAAGTTTATCCTTAACATGTCTCCATACTTTATTTATGTAATCACATTCAAAGAACAAGTGTTCCACAGTCTCCACTTGATCATTGCAGAAGGCACACAGCATATTCACATCCATACCCATGCAGACGAGTTTTGCTTTACTGAGTAGTGCACGATGTAACACTTTCCAGAGTAATAAGTTATCTCTCAGACTACTATCCTTATGCCAAGCACGCTTGCTCCATATCCAATTAGTCTTCTGCTTATTCTTCATCGGATATTCATACACAGTGCTTATTTTGAATATAGTCGCTTTTTCTCCCCAAACCAGCAGTTCAGTGGAAGATATCATGGGAGTGCTATTTCTTATTTGGTTCCATATACACTGTATTCTCTGGTTGGAAGAAAATGAATTAGTACTTTGAATATTATGGAAAACAGCTCTAACCTTGGCTGCATGATGTATGCCAGTTTGCATCATCTCATTATAAGTTAGTTGTCTCTTCAAAATCAACCCTTTCTCGAGCCAAGGGTCGTTCCAGAAGCTAATTCTGTAGACACTGTTGTTGCTCATTTGCATTAGTGGTAGAACCTCCTCCTTTATCTTGAATATACTCTGCCATGTCCAACTCAGGTTGTACGGCGTACGCATAGTCCAGATACTTCTGCCCTTGATTACATTATGTCGTGACCATTCAGCCCAAACGCTGTCAGTACTGTTGTAGAAGGTATCAATGTGTTTAGCAAACGCCGCCTTATTCCATTGTTTTAAGTTGATGATACCTAAGCCCCCTTTATTCATCGGTTGCTCAACTATATTAAATTTGACTGGAGCAATATATCTGCCATCGGTTCTTCCCGTCCATAGGAAGCGCATAAAAGCACTTCTTATCATTTTCATAAGCTTTAAGGGGAGAACATAAGTTCTAGCCCAATAAACTTGCATAGCAAATATTACAGACTTAACAAGGGCTAATCTACCTGCTTGGCTAAGTTTCACCGTCGTCCAGCAATTTAGTCTCTCAGTTATCCTCTTATATAAAGGAAGGCAAAGATTAGTTGTTATTCTTGATGTAGCCAGAGGCAGCCCTAAGTACGAAACCGTGTTACGATTAGGGTAAAGCCCTGTTGCCTGCGAGATTGCTTCCACCTGTTCAAAATTGACCCCAGAAAAAATTATTTCAGATTTCTGAATATTAACTTTCAACCCAGTCATGGCATAAAACTGTGCTAGTGTATCCATTAAGTTATTGACAGTTGTGATATCAGGAGAACAAAACACAACAAGATCATCAGCGAACATAAGCGAAGAGATACTTGGTTGACTGCAAGATTGATGGCACTTAAACTTGCCTTGAGCAATAAGCCTATTTATCATTCTAGTCAGGAGCTCCATGACTACGATGAAAATATATGCAGAAATCGGGTCACCTTGCCTTATGCCCTGCTTACTGCGGAAAAATCCAGCTGTCATACCATTGTAACATATCAAAAGCTTTCATGATATCCAGTTTTAGCATAGCTTTTGGGGTAGAAGTCTTAAGATTATATCCTTTAAGAAGCTCGTGCGCAAGAAGAATGTTATCTAGTATATTTCTACCAGGTAGGAAGGCTGCTTGATTTCTAGAGACCAAACTAGGAAGAACTTGCTTTAGTCTAGCAGCTATAACTTTGGAAATACATTTGTAGATGGTATTGCAGCAAGAAATAGGATGATACTCACTGACATGATGCGCATTATGTATCTTGGGGATAAGAGCAATATTAGTGTAGTTGTACGACCTGAATAGCTTGGATTTTTGAAGAAAAGTTTAATGGCATTGATAACATCATTGGATACGATAGACCAACATCTATTATAAAATTTAGCGTTTAATCCATCTGGGCCACCGCATGAGTTACTGTTAAGTGAAAACATGGCTTCTTCAACTTCATCTATTGATACTTCAGAGCATAGATAGGAATAATCAGCTTCAGTTATTCTAGGAAGAATGTCAGTTGGAATTTCTTCAAGACTTGGTTCAAAGTTGTTCTCATTGCCATAAATGGAAGAGAAGTATTGCACAAATGCATCCTGAACATCATTCGCAGTAGATTGCAGCTGATCGTTCTTAGAGTTGATAGTAGTTATATTTTCTCTACGCTGTTTGTTCTTGAGTCTAGCATGGAAATACGCACTATTTCTATCTCCATGTTCAGTCCATCTAATTCTGCTTTTTTGTCTAATCATGTCGCTCTCAGTTGTTAAAGCTTCAGTATATTGTTGGTTTAGGTTATACTCAGCCGCTGAAAGTTCAGTGTTGTTAACATTAGAAATCATCTTCGTTTGCACCTCAGCAAGTTTCTGACCAATCGAAGTGCTCAACTTATCTCCTTTGCCGTAAGTCTTGTACGACCACTGCTTCAGATTGTATTTAACTTCTTTTATTTTCTCCTGCAAAATAAAAAGATGGTTACCATTCTTTTCTTTATTCCATGCATTTAATACAATAGTTTTAAAATCTGGTTCTTTAATCCAAGAGTTAAAAAATTTAAAATTTGATTTTCCTCTCTTGTCTGCTCCACGAAGATGGATGATTTGAGGTGAATGGTCTGATAGAAGAGGAGGGGGAAGTTGGCTGAAAAGGAGAGGCCATTTGTTAAGAGCAGCCTGATTGGAAAAGGTGTGGTCTATTCTAGAGAAAGTCCTCCTTCCTTGCCTTCTTTTGTTATTCCATGTATACTGCATTCCAACAGTTTTCACAGGAATTATCTCTGCTAGATTGATGGAAGTAGCAAGCGGTTTGATTTCGTTCAAAGAAAGGGGATTCCCACCTTCTCTATCAGAGAGCATAAAGCAACAATTGAAGTCACCCAAAATAATCCAAGGATGAGTGTTTTGACGAAGAGCTGGTATAACATCAAACAAATTAGCTCTGGCCGCAATAGTATTGAAGGCATATACAATGGTTTTCAATTTTTAAGATAAAGTGAGATTTTGAATAATTGGATTTTTAAAATGAGAAATGAAATTGAAACAACTTGAAATGGTTTAACTAGGATAAATTTATTTGTACAATACTCAATTGCATTCCAAAACATATATAACTTACCTGAAATTTTCAAAAAAATCAAAACGTTATGTGAATAGGTAATTGAAGGCTATATAAGAGAAAATTTAAGTAATAAAGTAGTCAAGCTAAAATTTTGCTTAGTAAAAATGTTGTCAATAAAAGTAAATTGTATAGTGCTCAATTGCATTTTGAAAAAATTAATAAAAATTTACTGGGAAAAGTTTTAATATAATGAGAACATGTAATTGAATAATATACAATATAACTATAAGTAATAAGATGTCCAAAAATTTGTTTAAGGAATTTATAAATAAAATTTAGTTGTTATAATGAATGTTTATACATTTAATTTGTGTTATAATAAATGCAATTGAATAAATTGAACAAGAAAGGAAAATGCT
Source organism: Allium cepa (assembly GCA_030765085.1). NCBI lineage: Eukaryota > Viridiplantae > Streptophyta > Magnoliopsida > Asparagales > Amaryllidaceae > Allium > Allium cepa. The sequence continues at coordinate 50,045,381 of CM060930.1, read as the reverse complement.
ATTTAAGTAAATAAATGTGAACTTAAGAATGGTTGAAATTGAATTATAAGTGGAATTAACTTAGGTGATATCGAAATGGATTAAATAAATAGGTTAATTGAATAAATTTGTTTTGAAAGAAACTTTTGTAACAAATGTTAATAATTGAAATCAAATCAACTGAATGAAAATATATTGAATTGAAATCAACCAAATGTGAATACAATGAATATTTATTGAATAAATAAAATGGATTAAAACCAAAAATTTTGTATATTCATCAATTTAAAATAAATGTAATTTATATTATTTTTTTATATTAATTGCTGTAATTTTGTATTTTGAATCTATCTTTCCTTCGATTTGTTCCTATTCTCCTATCTCGTTCCTTTTCAGGGATGAAAAGTTTTGAGTGGGAGAGTGTAACGATCCGTAAATTTTAAAGATTTTTATAACGTAATTAACGAAAAAAAATTATGAAATTTAAAATTTAAAATTTTGAAATGGAAATTCGATATTTGGTATGCGTCTATTTAAACATAGCAAATGGTAAAATTTTCATTGATAAATATGAAAGTTGGTTTTGTCGTGTAAATTCATTTTCAATATAAATCAGTAAAATTTGATGAAATTAAAATATTTTTGAAACCTGATTTTTTTTATAATAAAATTGTAAATCATCTTTCGAGTAAGATGTCATATTCTGTTTCGTCAAATTTGGAATGTTATAGCCCCGTTTATCTTATTTTCGACGATTTAACAGCATTTTGGCAGTAAATATCAACTTATAATCGGATCGTGGATATCTGTGTACCATTCTATTCATCTCGTCATGATGATCTCCGCAGTATATTCATTCTTGTATTTTGACGTTCGATATGCGGTGAAATTGGCATAACGATTGATCGTAGCCGCTCTGTATTTGAGCCATTTTGTTTCCTGTCCTTTCAATTGCTCAACCATATTATATCAAAAGCCATTTCCTTCATTTATCTCTGAAACCAATGTTTGCCCTTTGATATCCTCTGGATTTTGATATTTATATTGCATCCTTTCATTTTTTTTCTTCTTTTCCATTTCTTAGTTTGAGGGGAAATTAAACACAGCATCACTTCATTTTGGCTTTAAGCTCAAATTTATCATCTCCCCGGGTTGGATTCATTTTTGCTTTGGACAGAAAATTATATAAGGACACCGTTGGTCTATATTTTAAAATGATTTCCAAAGTTTGAAAAGAAATATATGTATTTTAACAAATAATGATTTTGAAAATGTTATATATAAATGTTATTTTTATATATGTATAAAATTTAGATTTTTAAAATAATATGTTTTGGAAAATTTTAATTTATAAGTTAGTTTGAAAATTTTAATTTTTTTCTTTTGATTTTACTTATAAATTTATTATTTTTAATGTAAAATAAATGTAATAATAAGATTTAATTTAAAAATATTATTTAATTAGTATATAACATGTTTAAGTATTTAATTAAATTTATATTAATATTTTTTAAAAATATATTTTTAATAACATTAATAATAGTGGTTGGGAAGATAAATTACTGTTGACTTGGAACTTAAATTGGTTAATAATTGAACTTAAATAAGAATTTAATTAAACTTATTGATTTTGAGATTTTAAAAGGTATGATTTATAACTTGATTTGATAAAAAGTGATTAAATGAATATTCTCAACTTTAAATAAAATTGAGACTGAACATTTAATATTGATTTTAATTTGTAAATTGAGGTTTTTTTTAATTGTTATTAAAATTATTAAGTGAATATTTTCCAGTTTGAATAATATTAAAATTTAATGTTGAAATATAAATGAAACTTATATTGTAAATTTTTGAATATTTAAACTTTGAATCTTATTGGAATTGAAGTGATAGTTCAAACCTGCATTTGAAATCGCTATAAATTGAAATGGTTTATTGAGAATTTGAATTGAATCATTAACCTTTTAAATTTAAAGTGTTGAACATGCATTGATTTTAATTGAATTTTGGAATTTAAGTTGATTTGAATCGATTTGTGGAATTGGATGAAACAATTCTTATTGGGAAACTATTTCAGTATAATCTCTTAAACAAATATGAACTATTTTTAATTTACAACTATTTTAATATATATACTATTTTCAATATCTAAACTATTTAAGTTAGAACTGTTATGATTACGGAAATGTTATGGTCTCGAAAGTGTTATGATTTTGAAAGTGTTACGATTCTGAAAATGAATATTATTTAAAGTGAATAATGATATCGAATTAATATGGTTTTGAAATGCATATGATTTTTTGATATGAAGTATGAACTATTTGAAATGACCACGGTGTGAGATCATCGTTTGGTTGTTAAAGAGACCAGGATCGGATATTGTCATACTCTATGCCAATACCGAAAACCACTTTAACAACTGTGTACGTGGTGGAGATTCCAGAACGAAGTAGGATGTTTTGGCGACGATTCTATATGAGGTTTTAGCGCATCCCTGACTCCCGTGAATCATCTTGATGTGGCTAAAACAGGAGCCATGCCGTGCCAAGTGAGGTCGTTCCTTCTATCGGGCACATTTCTTCGATACCATTTTATACTTTGTGATTTGATTGGGTGCACCTTTGATTTAGGAGTGTGTCTCAAGGTGGGTGGTGGTAGCTGCTATGTGTTACCACCGTTCCGGAACCGCAAACGGTATTTCTACCTTGGCATTGCCACGCGTGCCTTGTCACATGCCTTATCGCGCCTTCTACGAGTTTGATTTGTACCATACCTATGGAGTGCCCTCTAATAGGCCTCCAGTTCACGGAGGAATTACGGTACTGTATAGACTATGAAAATATATAAAATGTGTTAATAGGGATATGGGTAATGCCTTAACGCTATTTTAATACTTTACTTTACTAATAGGCATATTATAATAGCGTATATTACTACATAGTAGATAGTTCCATGGATCCTTAGAGGATAGAAATCCCAACTATCCTTTAATTTACTTGTATTTCAGTTGACATTTCACTTGAGTTAAATTTTCTGATATAAGAATGTTAATCCTGACTCGAGTGTTTTTTGTTTAACTTTATGCTCGGGTCAGACTGAGTGTCATAGCATTTGAGACTCACCTTTCGAGATTGGAGCTTTGTTTGTAGATCTATCTATCTGGCTTTCAGTTGTTTCGGTTTATTCCAGTCATGTATGTTCAGACTCGTCAGTTGCTTATGTATTAGAGATTTGTTTGTACCTGAGATTCTATTCATTTTGTTTCAGGCTCTGATGTATGTTCAGACTCGTCAGTTATATGTGGTCAGTATCACGGTCAACTCACATCAACTCAAAATCAAAGTCTCTGGCCAGAGCACTTCAATTAATAATAATTGTTATTATTAAACCAAGGACTCTATGTTTTGACTATAGAGTTGAATATGAATGATATTGTGTGACGACCCGGAATTTTGGGCAATATCAGTTTAATAATCTGTATTAATAATTAAATTAATTTGATAATTTTCCTTTATAATTTTAATTTAAATTGGTAAATTTAATCTTTTAAAGGTTAATAAATATTTAATCTGGCAATATTGATCAATATCTTTCTAACAATTTAAAATTGATAAGATTTATCTTTAAAGCTAATAAAATTTTATTCTATTTATAATATAAATCTTTGGTATATATATTGTGAATAGGAGGTCTTTTGTTAAATAAAAGATGTATTTTCAAATTGTAATGTATATGTATGTATATGTATGTATATGTTATAATTTGAAGTTGTTTTGAAATTTAATATAATCTATTGATAATATATATATATATATATATATATATATATATGTATGTATATTTATTATAATAGGAGGCTTTGGTTAAAATTTAAAAAAGAAATATGTTTTCAAATTATAATATATATTGTGATTTGAAGTTTTGCTTTAAACTTAATATTTTTCAAAAGCTAATTTAAGGTTAATTCTATATTTTCAAAGTATAAGATAATTTTTTTTTAAATGCAATAGTTTAAATAAGATTTAATCAAAGTTTTATTTTTTTTTCTTTAAAAGTGCTTAAATTAAAATGGTTATAAATATATATATATATATATATATAGTTTTAAATAATCTTTCTTTTTAAAACATCTCTTAAACTAGAATAGTTTGTAAACATAAGTAATATATAAATAAATTACTAAATTCACATTTACATAAATATAAATACAAATTCATATTATACAGTTTAAAGGAAAATATATAATACATTTATTTGATTTAAAAACATAAGCTATTTATAAACAAATGTTTACAAAACATCACACTTGTATATTTATTAGAATTTAAAAGCTTATTTATAAGAAGACAAACATTTCTTATACACATAAATATACTTCATAAATACATTTATAACTTAAATGAATTAATAAAAAAGAAAGTTAACACTTGCGAATAATTTAAGCTAACTTTTGACATTTGTAAAATGATAACAATAGATTTAAACATGCGTAAGCTAAGGGTGATTTGAATTTACAAGTGGCCTTTATTTCTTTTGTTTGAAAATTTAATCATATAAAGGAAATGTTTAAGAGAAACCTGTTTTTCCACTTTCAATTCAGAAACTTTCTTCTTCCCAAATTCTTTTCTTTTTCTCTCCTTATCCTTTCAAATATTTAATAGCAAACTAGAAACTATTTCAAACCTGAAACTGAAACCAAAAGCAAAATCAAACCTGAAATTCAAATCTACAAACAAGTTTTTCTAGCAATTAAACCTACTGCAACCTCAACCTGCAACTCAAATGAAAAGATTAACATCAGTTTCAAGCATTTAAATCAAAGATTTATAGGCATGCAAAGAATTCAACTTCAACGGCTAAGAAAAAATTCAAATGTGCAATTCCAGGAAACAAGAACATGTCCTCTGCTCTCTGTTTATACATGCCTGGTGAGTAAACTTTTTTTTTAAAAACAGTTTGATCTTGTTTTAACTACAATGCATGTGATGATTTTGGCTTGTAATTGAAGTTTTTTTAACTTGAACTTATATGAATTGGTGTGTGTGTGTGTATATGTTGTGTGAGCCCGATCGTTATACACATTCAAGTCTATTCTCTATTGATTCAAGGTGGATGTTCTGCTTTCAAAATTCAATATCTACGAATCAAATCCATATTAGCTTTGGGTATATAAAGGAAATTTGTTTGTTGATGTATAATGAAGATTTTAAAAATAGTTACAGGATTTTAAATGTAATAAATAATGTTTAAAAGGAAGATAACAGAGAAATGCATATTTATGATAAAAATCAACCATCTCAATTTCAGTTTTGAAAGGCATGATTGTGTTCGTAGCAGGAAATGAATTTAGATGATGCAATCATGATTTTTAGGTTAATATTCATTGTGATTTTCTGAGATGATCGAAATTGGCACTTTTGCCAAATTCCGACGAACGAAGAGGTATTGGGCAATGGGCTTTGGTCTGGAGGAGGAAGGTAGATCGGCGATCAGAGGAAAAATAGTTGCTTGATTTTTAGTGCGACGTGGTGATCGGAATTTGGTCTAGTAGGGTTTAGTATCGGGTTTGGGTAGTTGGCATTGTCGAGGTTTTTCGTCATTGTCAAGCAATCGGGTGTGATCGCGATGGTGGAGTGTTGAGCTGGAAGTTGAGACGAATTGATGTGGGTGTTGACGAAGTTCATCGGAGTGAGAGTCGACGGCAAGTGAAGGTTTACTGGAGGCAGTGGGTTTCCAGTTTCGATCGAAATTCTTGATTTCAATTTGTGAGTTGATCATTGTATCTGGGTTCGTTTTCATGTTCGCATGGGTTCGTGGGGTTGTTGAGGATCGTCGCGCCAATCGTTGATGGCCAGAGTTGTCGGTGCACGTGCACGTGCACGTATTGGCGACTGGTGAAGGATTTGGATTGGGAGCAAAGGCCGGGCTCGTGTTTGTCTTCATATTTTCTCGTGCTAGTCTCGAAGTAGATGAGACTGAGGGTTGTCTCCGAGCAAGGTCGGGGGATCTTAGGGGTTGTCTCGAGTTTGGGATGGATGTTTGTAACGACCCAAAATTTCTGTCATTTGAAATTCGTGTATTTAATTGATTTTTAAAAATTAACAAGTAAAATTTGTAAGTCGAATAAATTTTATTTCGAATATCTGGATTTAATTGGATAATTAAATCGATAATTTAATATTTGAAATTACAGAAATAATTGGAAATTGGGTTTAATGTGATTAAAAATGATTTATAAAGTTGTATAAAATCATATTGGAGTTAGAACAAGGTTATAGAACTTTTACAATTGAATTAAAAGTTAATTTGTGGAAATTGATATTTTAATATTTAATTGACGAGTAAAAATAGCCATTTTTCAAACAGTCTCGGATTTCGACGAAACTAGTTTCATCGGATCCATGATGTTATATTATTGTATGGTTTCAAATTTCGTGTCAATCGTATTTACGGTTTGTCCAGGGCAAGCTAAAACGCGTAGAAATCGATATGAGTGAATTTTTAATTTAAATAGTCGATTTGAAAACTTATCTTCCAAATTTGATCGAATTGGCTCGCAATATATATTCCATTGCGTTCGGAATAGGGGTAAAACATTATAAATGCCAGGCGACACGCTTCATTTGGAGTTCGGAAAATTTTTGGATGAATAGTGTGTTGCCATTTTTCTATAAAAGGACCTCAATAGTTCACTTTTGCAAAAATAATCAACCCTAGGGTTACAGCATCCGCCATATGTATATTCAATGGCCAAAAATTTCCAACTTTCTTTTATTAATCTCTTCTAATCCACACTCTAATTTGAGAAACTCTCAACTACAAAAACGTAGAGCTTCATGAGAGCTTCAAATCCATACGGATAAGTCGACGAATCGTCGACCATAGGTGGAGATTTTTTGCCGCGTTCGTTCGTTGGTTGCGCACGTTTTTCAAGGGGCAGGGACGGCCGAGCTCGACATGGTTCTGGCCGTGGGAGGCACCGAGGCGCACGCATGAGGTGGTGGGTTCTGTCGAACTCGTGTGGCTCGAGATTGGAGCGAGCATTAGGGTTTTGATGGCTGCTCATGGGTTAGTTCGAACGCATGAAACCTGGGGAAGGAGAAGAAGTAACCCTCGGCCCAGATTCTCATCAAAGCAATCGAATGGCCTGGATTGTTTTAGGTTAAAAAATTAAAATAAAAGTTGTGATTTATTTATATATTATAATTCGTTTAAACTTTAAAACGTCATAACTTGTTCATACGAGGTCGGAATTTGACGAAACGAATTGCATTGAAATCGTATTCGCGAATACTACGCGATGAAGTTGGATTGGAGTTTATTTGAGCTAGTGTAAATTTTGGGTAAAATTAAACGCACGTTTAATTTTATTCGAAATAAAACACTACGACTGTTATTTAAAGCAAGGTGAGAACTTCTCACTCAATCGAAAACTATTTCGGTTTAAATTTTAAATAGTTAGATTTAAAATTTCTTGATTGTGTGATTGAATGATAAATTATTATCTATTGTATTGAAATAGACCCTATACGCCGTATATTAAGCAGATGTTATTTATAAAAACATATACCCGATATTCCATCTCGAAGTGGAATTGGTATTATATATGTATTTGGAGTTGATTTTCCCCCATTATATAGCGGATGAGACCCTATTGCACCGCATAATAGAGGATAATATTTTATATAAACCCATGTACCATGATATTCCGTCTTGAAACGGAATTGGTATTGTGCTAACATCTGTGGATGCGGGGAAACAGGTTCGAGGGATCCAACTGGATTCCTCACCCGCATTGATTTATTTACAGATATTGTGATGTATTATGTTATCATATGATATATGATGTTTTAGATGCTGTGATTGTTATATTTAGTGTTGTTACAGCATTGGGCCTATTTTGGAAAATTAAAAGGATTTTTAAAGTGATGATTTTCAAATTTAAAAGGGTTTTTAAAGTGATTTTTGAAAGTATACGTTTTATTGAATTTTGAAATTTATTTATTTTAAAAAAATAAACGTTATAATTTTAATGTTATAAAAATTATGATTTTTGAGAAATATAGTTGAAAATTGATTTTTTTGAAAATATGGAGTTAATGATTTTTATAAATCAAAGTGATGGAATTATAAAGGAGTTTTAAAGACGTTTTAAAAGGATGTTATAAATGGATTTTATAAAAGAATAGAATCTACGATTTGTGTAGTTATAAAATGAATGAATTTGTAAATAGAGAATTATAAGTAATTTGCTTATAATTTAGATTTTGGCGTGCAAATGGAATATGGACAGAATTTGTTAATAAAATTATTTTTATAAGTTGAAGTTGTTATAAAATATAAATGGAAACTATAAACCTTGTTTTATAAATCCGAAAACGACTTATTTTGATAAGTCAATTATTTTAGATTATTAAAGGAGATTTTTAATCCTTTAAAAATAAAATGTGTAGAAACGTTGAATTTGGTTTAGCGAAGTATATTCATGATTTTGGACAGTGAATAATATATTAAAGAAATGTTTTGGGAAGTGATATTTTAAATAGAATTAAAAGGATTTTTAAAGATGTTTCAAAATGTATTAAGTATCGAAACCATAGATTTCAACATTCATTGCTGAAATAGACGTTTTCGAGAAATAAGGAAATGGTGGACTATAACACTGTTGTTATAGTAAATGATTTTCGAAAGGAAATGTTTTATATAGTATTGGGATTTATATATCTATCTTAATTTCGAATCCCTATACTAGTGATTTTGGGTTGTCGTAACGATGTTTTACGCAACATTCATTTTGACTCAAATGAATGTGTTTAAGAAAACGTTTTCCTTAAAAGAATAAAATATATACTTAATCGTGTTTTAAGTATATTGAATATTTTATAAGTATTGAAAATAAATAGATTTGTGAATTACTTATTGTTAAATAAGTATTTGGAAACGTTTTCCAATGTAGAAATTGAAATGGTTTAGAGAATATATCTTTTTAAAGATAAATTGAAGTGAATATCTGGTAAGTTATTTAATTTAAGGAAAATTAATAAAAAGGGCCTAGTGATTGTTATGGTGCTGGATATTTGTTTGTTGGCCTTGATAGTTAAATAACCGACTATCGATATTTACCTTCAAATGGGTATTTGTTGTGATTTGCTTGAATTTGAATGCTACACTTATTTTAAAAATAAGCGCTCTTTATTCGGTTTAGCCGGGAGAGGACCTTTGGGCCATAAATCCCATTCCGAATAGTGATACGTCTAATGGATAGCATTTGAAGACCGGTGTTGAAGACCGGATATTTTCAAAAACGAAAGGATTACCGTCGAATGTTTCTGCATTGGCTGATCTCCGATATAGAGATTTTATCACCCTTTGTGATGGGAAGTCCGGTCGTGATTAGTGAATATCCGGATTGCAAGGGTTTCTTTTGCAAGTGCCTTCGGTTCTGTTCGATCCCGTAACGGACTTGTATGGATGTGTGTCTGACATTACAAACTGAGATATAAAGCTGGTTTCTATCAAATACATTTCTATTAGTGGCGGAGAATTTATTCTCTTAGCTTAACACCCTTCTCTGAGACGTACGAGCTTAGAGGTTATGTAGTTGATGGTTACTAGTGATACATTTCCAATTTGGTAATGTGTCATACGAAGCGCTGCTGACCATTTGTTGATCAAAGCACAGCTTTTGTATAAAGCGTAGCTTTGTGGACGAGACTTCGTCGGACCTCACACCCCGGTAATGGTCAAAACAGGAAAGATGCAGCAAGGTTATTAGGGGATAGCGCCCCCTTAGTGTATGTCATTTCCTTCTGGATAGGGGTGGTATTATGGTATGGAGCCCTGATACTTAACCTATGTTGTTGCTGCAAACTTATTATTTTGTGGTTGTTGGTGAATCCCGGGATTTAGATCGGTTGCGACCGAGGGATGGCATACTCGTGTCAGTTGTTACCCAGCTAGGGGTAACCCGGCCTTGTGTTGGCAGAGATCCGGTTAGGTTCTCGGGGTCTTTCCAGAGGCTTACCCATGTGGCAATGGAAAGTTCCTTGGCCTGACCATTAGTTGGAAATCCAAACTCCAATACGCACCTTGTACGGTTTTAGTTTTTTTACCTGCCATTTACTTATGGTGGTCACCACTGTTTAGATGGTAGCTATAGTAGGCATAGTTCGAAATGTCTATGTTGGCTAAGATTTATATCATATTTTCAAAATGTTTTCCTACACTTTGCACTTATAGTAATAATATCAAGGAAATTTACGTATCAAGCATATTTAACTATCATAAGGAGAAATCTCCTTCGATTCTGCATTTGCATTGTGTGTGTGTGTGCGGGAGGCCTTATGGTAGTTTCATTTTCTAAAAGCATTGCGAATCTATTTTAAAATATTTCCTTGTTTCTTTTTAAAGATAAACTGTTTAAGTTCTCACACCAGTCCCAGACTGACCTGGAGTTTATTGTTTCCTTCCTAAACTCTGAGTGCCCATCATTTTCCACACGGGCAGTCTAGAGTCAGGTTATCAGGTCATTCTGGAATTCAGGAGTTGCTGTGGAGATATGGAGGCAGGCTGGATGGCTTGGCGTATCAATTAGTGTATAGTATTTCTTTTCCGCTGTTTGTTGTTGTAAACTTTGATAATGTAATGATAATGTGATGTAATGTAATAACTGATATAGTTCTTTGTTTTAAAGATATTCATTTATCTATTATATTTGTTCCGCTGCGATTGTGAGATTCTGATATTGTTTTGTTGCTTTTCTTTCTTTCTTCTTCTTTCTTTCTATCTTCTACCTCTTCTTTTACCCTAACGGTACGGTTTTCCGGCCTTCGACTACTCGGCAGTTGATACAGTGGATGTATTAATTTCGACTTTCGTGCGTCGAAAATCTCATCCCTAACATTTGGTATCAGAGCATATGGCTAAGCGACAACCTTGGCTCTGTTGGGAATTACTCATTAGAGATAGAGTCAGTAGTACACTAGAATGAGTGTGAGTGTAATCATAGATACGAGCGCGTATTTGTTGGTGAATATAAAATTATTTTATATTGTGATGATTAGTTTGTTGATTGGTATATGGATTCTGGTCGGTATAGTCCGTACAACTCTATCGATAGGGATCTCTAAACACTCGTACAAAACAATTCGCCACGATATTGTTTTAAATTGGGTAAATGAAATAATTTTATCTTGATTATATTTTATATATAAAGGAATAAGTTTTCAGAATTATTAAAGTGTATATAAATTGGTTGTTTGGTTATTGAAATGTAAGAATATATATATATATATATATATATATATATATAAGTTAATTAAAAGAATAAATTGTATAAGCAAATGAATTATTAAGATGGAATTATAATTAATGTGATTTACAATTGTGAAATAATCTTATATATAAGAAGTGAAACTATATGAATATATTTATAAATATAAATTGTAAACTGTGATTCATAATTTGAAATGGAATTCCAGAGTAATATTTGAAAACAAATTTAAAGAATTTGAAATTTTGAGATTTGGGAAATTTAAATGCTTTGAAGTTTGAAAATGATTTTCAAGGGTTTTGGAAAATTATTTTGAAGGAAAGAAAGCACTAAACTCTCTTCGGTAGCTGGAAAATAATTCCGATAATGATCGCGACATCATCGGTGTTCATTTTCGAGTTTCCATGAGAGGAATTGCTGCCGAATTATAATTAAATGGAAGTTGTTTGTGAAATTGAGTTTGGTTTTGGAAATTCAGAAGATAATTTGAATAGATTTCAAAAATAATTTTTGAAAGATTGAAAAGACTCTGGAATGTTATATAAAATGTTTACGGAATAAAGGTGAATTTTAGAAGTCTAATAGACTAAATGATTGGAATACAATTATTAAAGTGTATATAAATTGAAAATTGAAGTTTGGTTGTGATAAACAAATTTGGAATTAAAATCCAAGTTGTAATTGTTGAATATAAGTGAAACGATTTTTGAACTCGTAATATGAAATAATAAATTTGACTTTGGTAAAAGTTAAATATAATTTACTTTAGAATTGGAATCTGAATTGGATTTATAAGTGGAAATTTAAGTTAAGTTAAACAAATGATGTTTGAAATGGAATATAACTTAAGTAATGTTGAATGAAGTAGATTTTGGTATCGAAGTAAAATAATAAAGTGAATTAAATGGATGTGAACTTGAGTTATATAAATGAAATTCAACCTTATTTGTTAAATGAATTAGCAATTGAATTAATGAATGAATTGAATGTAAATCAGTTAAGTGTAAATAAATTGATATGAAATAATGGTTGTAAGTGTTAATTCATTAAAGCTAATTAAAAGTGATAAACCAAATTGAATGAATGTCGGCAAAGTAAAGAAATTTGGTAATGTTGGATATACATAGTTTGTTAGATGATGGTTAGTTGATTGTATAGAAATCCATATGAAATTGAATTAATGAAATTGAAAGCTATGAAATTTGATTTGAATGTGGAAGTGAACTAACTTGAATGTAAATTAGTGAATAAAAACTAATTGAAAATGAATGTTAGTAAAGTCCAGTGTTAATAAATCAAATATGATTAAATGAAAAACCAATTCATTTAATATTAATGAAAAGTGAATGTATATTGATTTGATGATTGGAATTGTTGTTGGATGATAGTTGTTTAATGATATGGATTTGTTGTCTTTTGTTGCATTTGCTATATTGGCATATGTAGTTGTTATACTGGTATATGTTGTATATTGATATTACTTTCATATATGCATGTTTCTCATTGTTATTGAGTGTTTAGTAGGTGTGGATTGCGCTTGCTTCGCTTTTGGAGCTCGCTTTCGCGCTATATTAGCCGTATATGGTCGCTAATAATATATAAGGTACATATCTCGGATTATATATCGTACTTTTACACTTTTTTCCCTACGGGATGCCTCATTACTTTGATGAGATGTACATTTGTGATATATATATTGCCATTTTTTTCGGATCGAGCCGCGCAATGGAGACGCTGGCGAAATTTTTTGAAAATTTAAGGCGTTAGAATATTTTTGAGAAAATTGAAAAATTTTGAAAACTATAACTTTTATTTTGGAGTGAAAAGTTAAACGATATAGTTTGTTTTGAAAAGATAGCTAAGTATGATTTGAAAACTTAGTAAAGTTATTGTAAGTAGTTTAACTATGGATTTTGGGAAAGTTAAACACTCAAATGAATTTGAAATTTAATTTGAACAAATGGTTTTGAAAAGCTAATTGATTTCAAGACTTTTTCTTGCTTGGTAATTTCGAGGACGTAATTCTTTTAAGGGGGGAAGTTTGTAACGACCCAGAATTTCTGTCATTTGAAATTCGTATATTTAAATGATTTTTAAAAATTAACAAGTAAAATTTGTAAGTCGAATAAATTTTATTTCGAATATCTGGATTTAATTGGATAATTAAATCGATAATTTAATATTTGAAATTACAGAAATAATTGGAAATTGGGTTTAATGTGATTAAAAATGATTTATAAAGTAGTATAAAAACATATTGGAGTTAGAACGAGGTTATGGAACTTTTACAATTGAATTAAAAGTTAATTTCTGGAAATTAAATATTTTAATATTTAATTGACGAGTAAAAATAGCCATTTTTCAAACAGTCTCGGATTTCGACGAAACTAGTTTCATCGGATTCGTAATGTTATACTATTGTATGGTTTTAAATTTCGTGTCAATCGGATTTACAATTTGTCCGGGGCAAGCTAAAACGCGTAGAAATCGTTATGAGTGAATTTTGAATTTAAATAGTTGAAAACTTATCTCCGAAATTTGATCGAATTGGCTCCCAATGTATATTCCATTGCGTTCGAAGTAGGGGTAAAACATTATAAACGCTAGGCGGCACGCTTCGTTTGGAGTTCGGAAAAAATTTGGATGAATAGTACGTTGCCATTTTTCTATAAAAGGACCTCAATAGTTCACTTTTGCAAAAATAATCAACCCTAGGGTTACAGCAGCCGCCATATGTATATTCAATGGCCGAAAATTTCTAACTTTCTTCTATTAATCTATTCCAATCCACACTCTAATTCGAGAAACTCTCAACTACAAAAACATAGAGCTTCATGAGAGCTTCAAATCCATATGCATAAGTCGACGAATCATCGACCATAGGTGGAGATTTTTGGCCGCGTTCGTTCGTGGGTTGCGCACGTTTTTCAAGGGGCAGGGACGGCCGAGCTCGACGTGGTTCTGGCCGTGGGTGGAGCCGAGGCGCGCGCGCGAGGTGGTGGGTTCTGATCGAACTCGTGTGGCTCGAGATTGGAGCGAGCATTAGGGTTTTGATGGCGGCTCATGGATTAGTTCGAATGTGTGAAACCTGGGGAAGGAGAAGAAGTAACCCTCGGCCCAAATTCTCATCAAAGCAATCGAACGGCCTGGATTGTTTTAGGCTAAAAATTTAAAATAAAAGTTGTGATTTATTTATATATTATAATTCGTTTAAACTTTAAAACGTCATAACTTGTTCATACGAGGCCGGAATTTGACGAAACGAATTGCATTGGAATCGTATTCGTGAATACTACGCGATGGAGCTAGATTGGAGTTGATTTGAGCTAGTGTAAATTTTGGGTAAAATTAAACGCACGTTTAATTTTATTCGAAATAAAACACTGCGACTGTTATTTAAAGCAAGGTGAGAACTTCTCACTCAATCGAAAATTATTTTAGTTTAAATTTTAAATAGTTAGATTTAAAATTTCTTGATTGTGTGATTGAATGATAAATTATTATCTATTGTATTGAAATAGACCCTATACGCCGTATATTAAGCGGATGTTATTTATTAAAAACATATACCGCGATATTCCATCTCGAAGTGGAATTGGTATTATATATGTATTTGGAGTTGATTTTCCCGCATTATATAGCGGATGAGACCCTATTGCACCGCATAATAGCGGATAATATTTTATATAAACCCATGTACCGCGATATTCCGTCTTGAAACGGAATAGGTATTTTGCTAAAATTTGTGGATGCAGGGAAACAGGTTGGAGGGATCCAACTGGATTCCTCACCCGTATTGATTTATTTACAGATATTGTGATGTATTCTGTTACCATATGATATATGATGTTTTGGACGCCGTGATTATTATATTTAGTGATGTTGCAGCATTGGGCTATTTTGGAAAATTGAAAGGATTTTTAAAGTGATGATTTTCAAATTTAAAAGGGTTTTTAAAGTGATTTTTGAAAGTATACGTTTTATTAAATTTTGAAATTGATTCATTTTAAATAAATAAACGTTATAATTTTAATGTTATAAAAATTATGATTTTTGAGAAATATAGTTGAAAATTGATTTTTTTTGAAAATATGGAGTTAATGATTTTTATGAATCAAAGTGATGGAATTATAAAGGAGTTTTAAAGACGTTTTAAAAGGATGTTATAAATGGATTTTATAAAAGAATAGAATCTATGATTTGTGAAGTTATAAAATGAATGAATTTGTAAATAGAGAATTATAAGTAATTTGCTTATAATTTAGATTTTGGTGTGCAAATGGAATATGGATAGAATTTGTTAATAAAGTGATTTTTATAAGTTGAAGTTGTTATAAAATATAAATGGAAATTGTAAACCTTGTTTTATAAATCCGAAAACGACTTATTTTGATAAGTCAATTATTTTAGATTCTTAAAGGAGATTTTTCACAATTTTGGACAGTGGATAATCCTTTAAAAATAAAATGTGTAGAAACGTTGAATTTGGTTAACGAAGTATATTCACGATTTTGGACAGTGAATAATATATTAAAGAATTGTTTTGGGAAGTGATATTTTAAATAGAATTAAAAGGAGTTTCAAAGATGTTTTAAAATGTATTAAGTATCGAAACCATAGATTTCAACATTCATTGCTGAAATAGACGTTTTCGAGAAATAAGGAAATGGTGGACTATAACACTGTTGTTATAGGAAATGATTTTCGAAAGGAAATGTTTTATATAGTATTGGGATTTATATATCTATCTTAATTTCGAATCCCTATACTAGTGATTTTGGGTTGTCGTAACGATGTTTTACGCAACATTCGTTTTGACTCAAATGAATGTGTTTAAGAAAACGTTTTCCTTAAAAGAATAAAATATATACTTAATCGTGCTTTAAGTATATTGAATATTTTCTAAGTATCGAAAATAAATAGATTTGTGAATTGCTTATTGTTAAATAAGTATTTGGAAACGTTTTCCAATGTAGAAATTGAAATGGTTTAGAGAATATATCTTTTTAAAGATAAATTGAAGTGAATATCTGGCAAGTTATTTAATTCATGGAAGATTAATAAAAAGGGCCTAGTGATTGTTATGGTGCTGGATATTTGTTTGTTGGCCTTGATAGTTAAATAATCGACTATCAATGTTTACCTCCAAATGGGTATTTGTTGTGATTTGCTTGAATTTGAATGCTACACTTATTTTAAAAATAAGCGCTCGTTATTCGGTTTAGCCGGGAGAGGACCTTTGGGTCATAAGTCTCATTCCGAATAGTGATACGTCGTAATGGATAGCATTCGAAGACCGGTGTTGAAGACCGGATATTTTCAAAAACGGAAGGATTACCGTCGAATGTTTCTACATCGGCTGATCTCCGATATAGAGATTTTATCACCCTTTGTGATGGGAAGTCCGGTCGAGATTAGTAAATATCCGGATTGCAAGGGCTTCTTTTGGAAGTTCCTTCGGTTCAGTTCGATCCCGGAACGGACTTGTATGGATGTGTGTCTGACGTTACAAATTGAGATGTAAAGCTGGTTTTTATCAAATACATTTCTGTTGGTGGCGGAGAATTTATTCTCTTAGCATAACACCCTTCTCTGAGACGTACGAGCTCGGAGGTTATGTAGTTGATGGTTACCAGTGATACATTCCCAATTTGGTAATGTGGCATATGAAGTGCTTCTGATCATTTGTTGATCAAAGCACAACTTTTGTATAAAGCGTAGCTTTGTGGACGAGACTTCGTCGGACCTCACACCCGGTAATGGTCAAAACAGAAAAGATGCAGCAAGGTTATTAGGGGATAGCGCCCCCTTAGTGTATGTCATTTCCTTCTGGATAGAGGTGGTATTATGGTATGGAGCCCTGATACTTAACCTATGTTGTTGCTGCAAACTTATTATTTTTTGGTTGTTGGTGAATCCCGGGATTTAGGTCGGTTGCGACCGGGGGTGGCATACTCGTGTCAGTTGTTACCCAGCTAGGGGTAACCTGGCCTTGTGTTGGCAGAGATCTGGTTAGGTTCTCGGGGCGGCTTTCTAGAGGCGTACCCATATGGCAATGCGAAGTTCCTTGGCCTGACCATTAGTTGGAAATCCAAACTCCAATGCGCACCTTGTACGGTTTTAGTTGTATTACCTGCCATTTACTTATGGTGGTCACCACTGTTTAGATGGTAACTATAGTAGGCATAGTTCGAAATGTCTATGTTGGCTAAGATTTATATCATATTTTCGAAATGTTTTCCTACACTTTGCACTTATAGTAATATCAAAGAAATTTACGTATCAAGCATATTTAATATCATAAGGAGAAATCTCCTCCGATTCTGCGTTTGCATTGTGTGTGTGTGCGGGAGGCCTTATGGTAGTTTCATTTTCTAAAAGCATTGCGAAT
This sequence comes from Allium cepa, assembly GCA_030765085.1. Classification (NCBI taxonomy): domain Eukaryota; kingdom Viridiplantae; phylum Streptophyta; class Magnoliopsida; order Asparagales; family Amaryllidaceae; genus Allium; species Allium cepa. The sequence continues at coordinate 50,027,736 of CM060930.1, read as the reverse complement.
CTATTTTAAAATATTTCCTTGTTTCTTTTTAAAGATAAACTGTTTAAGTTCTTACACCAGTCTCATGACTGACCTGGAGTTTATTGTTCCTTCCTAAACCTGGGTACCCATCATTTTCCACACGGGCAGTCTATAGTCAGGCTATCAGGTCATTCTGGAATTCAGGAGTTGCTATAGAGATCTGGAGGCAGGCTGGATGGCTTGGCGTATCAATTAGTATATAGTATTTCTTTTCCGCTGTTTGTTGTTGTAAACTTTGATAATGTAATGATAATGTGATGTAATGTAATAACTGATATAGTTCTTTATTTTAAAGATATTCATTTATCTATTATATTTGTTCCGCTGCGATTGTGAGATTCTGATATTGTTCTGCTGCTTTTCTTTCTTCTTCTTTCTTTCTATCTTCTACCTCTTCTTTAACCCTAACGGTACGGTTTTCTGGCCTTCGATTGCTCGGCAGTTGATACAATGGACGTATTAATGTCGACTTTCGTGCGTTGAAAATCCCATCCCTGACAATGTTTGTTTTCAGTGTTTTGTTTTTAAAATGTAAGCAATGTTCTATAGAGAGGAAGCAAGTTTTAAATTGTAAAACAAGCTTTTCAGACAAATGGAAATCAAGATTTTAAGGGAGTTTAGTCAAATATATTTTCTAATTCAAAATGTATGTAAAGTAGTTAATTAAATTAATTTTGAATTTTAAATTCAAGATATTTTTAATTTGAAATATTAGATCATGATTAAGAAAGTTCAAATGAGTTTGAAATATGAATGTTTTAAGTTAAAGGTATATCCAAAGAAATTACAAAGGAATGTTTTAATTGATTTTAAATTATATTTAAATGAATAAGTTTAAAGGATATGAAATTAAGTTTTCAAAGATGAATATTTGTTTAATCATGTTTAAAAAGGATTTTCAAAGATTATAAGTGTATTAAAAGTTAAGGATTTAAATTGTTTTGTTTAAAAGTAAAATTTTATTCAAATTTATAATTATGTCTAAAAGGTTTAAATGAAGTTTAATGATAGAAATTAATATGTAATTTAAATGAAAAGTCTATTTTTAAAGGATGAATTTAATTAAGGATAAGTAATAAATAAATTAAATTAAAGCTTAATTACTATTTGTAATTAAGGATAATTACTTAATGAGGTAATTAGTGGATGGTTAATGAATTAATGAGGAAGTAAGTGATTTATTAATTGGATAACTAATTAAAGTAACTTATTAATTAGTGTGATTAATTTAAGATAATCACTTAATAATTAATTGCGTATAATTATTTAATGAAGTAATTAATGGATAATTACTGAATGAAATTAAGAAAAGAGAAATTACTTATGGAAGTAATTAAATGGAAGTGATTAAGGGTTAATCACTTGATGTTATTAATTAAAGGATTAATTAATATAATTGATTTGAAAGTTAATTAATTAAAGAGTGATTAATTAATTAAAGAATTAAGGTTAATTAATGATGGGATTAATTACTTGTTAAGGTAATTAAATAAGAGAGTAATTAACTAATGAAAGTAATTAGAGGATAATTACTTATGGAAGTAATTAAGGGTTAATTACTTAGTTAATTTGGTAATTTAATTAATGTGATTAATTAATTAATGAATGTGATTAATTTAAGATTAATTACTAAATGTAATTAATTAAAAATGTGATTAATCAATGAAGTAATTAATTAAGGGTTATTAATTAATGTAATTAATTAATGATTACGTAATAAAGTAATTAAAGATTAATTAATTAGTGTAATTAATCAAAGATTAATATAATTAATTAAGAAGTTAATTAATTAAGATAAATAATTACAGGTTATTAATTTCTGTTTATGATTAATTAAGACTAATTAATGAGGTGATTAATTACAAATTGATTATTTAATTAATTAAAGGGTTAATTAATTAATAAGAATCATTAATTAATATAATTAATGAAACTAATCAAGGTTGATTAATGGAAGTGATAATTAGAGTATGATTAATTAATTATAATTAATTAAGGACCAGGTGTAATTAATTATAGTTAATTAATTAATGGAAGTGATTAGAGGGTCATTAATTAATGTAATTAATGATAGTAATTAAAGGTTAATTACTGTATATGGTTATGATAATTAATTTTTGTAATTAATTAAGGGATAATTACTTAATGTAATTATAAGATAATCAATCAAGGGAGATTAATTAAGAAAGTCATTAAGAGATGATTAATTAATTAATTTGTAATTAATTAATGAAGCAGGATTAAGATAATCCAAGTGATTAAGGATAGTAATTAATTTAATTAAAGGTTCATTAAATTGATTACAAGTTAATCAAACCTGCTTATGGATGATTGATTGATATTGGATGATTGATATTGGATGATTTGGATATGATATCTCTGATATGTGAAATGTGCTGCTTTGTGAGATGATTGGTTGATATGAATTATCTATTATGATAATGTGATTCATTTATCTGCTTATGTTATTCTGAATATAAGTTTAATTGTTTAAACCCTTAAACAATTTGGACATTAAAATGGCGTTTGGATTTCGGTGAGATCGGGATCGGGTTTCCATATTTGGATATCCGAAAACCACATCGATCCAAATTAAACATTAGGTCATGAATCCAAGTGGTGTTCAAGTGAAGACTCGAGGTATACGAACTATTCATCGTATAAACTCTTAGGGTGATTCCAAGATGAGTTAACGGGATAATACTTTCAGGTTCGAGATGGTGATTCAGAGTGCAAGGGCTATGGTCGTTGACTCTGAGGGTGATTCCAAAATGAGTGCAACGAGATAGTGCCTTCGGTTTCGTTCGAACCCGGAACGAACTTGTATGGATTAAATGCTTTCAGAACATCGTCAGGTGGACGATGAGCATTCTAAGATAGATGTATTCTATAAAGGTAATCGCGGCCTCAAGCCTCATCAACCGAGAATGGCTAAAACAAGGGAGGTGCAGCAAGGTTAAGTGGGTCATGCCCAAGTAGGACAAGATTTACCCCTGTCTAGAGGTCCCTTTCTATTTCGGCTTAGTGTGTGGTTGATCGTGCCAACCACAGGGTGGTCTTGTTCGAGATTGTCCAGTAAGGGATGGTTCCGGCCTTATGTTGTAGGGGATTGGGAGTAATCCTCGGTACGGTGATCTAGGCCCCGTACTATGACAGGCGGTACCCCAGTAGCCCTTCCATTGATGGAAACTCATTCTTCCTACGAGACCCTACTGTTTTGATTTGTATTACCCACTTTTGTGGCTAGCACCTGGAATTTAATAGATGTAACAATTTCGGCTATTTTCTATTTGCTTGAAAACCCTAGACACTAGTATAATATCACTGGATTCCCTATCTAATGTTTTGGTTAGCGTAAGGTAAAAACTTTTCCATGTTTATGTGTGGGAAGTCTTACATGATACCTTTCTTTCAAAGGATTTTTAAAGTCAAGCAACTTTAACCCGTTTACTCACACTAGACCCCTGTCTGACCCAAGTGTTTATTTTCTATTTTATTAAACTCTTGGTACTCATATTATGTATGAGTAGTCGAGGGATTCGGGTTAGCTTGTCGAATTCTGGAGGAGATTTGGAGCATGAGGCTTCAGCGTGTAGTTATATTATGGTTCCGCTGTGTTAGTGTTATGTCTATATTGTATTGATGTGCTTGAGTTGTATGATAGACAGATGTATATAACTGTCTAATATGTGTTGTATAGGTTGTGTAACTCTGATGTATATGATACTATGTAATATTTTATGTGATATATTATATTTCATTCGTTCCGCTGTGAGTATCTGATATTGTTGAGTTTCTTCTTCCTAATCTTTTCTTCTTCTGTCCCTTTCTTTCCTAAATCATGATGCCATTTTCTGGTGATAGAAAGACGGGTCGTGATAGTTGGTATCAGAGCATTAGGTTGAGCGAATACGTAGGCTTTGGAATGGTGTCTTCCTTGAGAGAGCGTACTTGTAATTTTTATATATAGCTATATATTTATATGTCTATCAGATTTTTTGGGTTACTGTTCGGGTTTCCTAATGTAAGTTCTAAGGTAGATGGAGCAGTGGTGTGTGTGTAACACGACTACCACTAATAGAAGAGTTCCACATGTTTGAGGTTGGAAGAGTATCTATAGAGACTGTAGACCTAATACTATCTCGAGTGAGCTTTGCAGCTTGGAGTAAGGATTTCTCTGATCTCCGAAGGAAATCTTTTTAAAAGATTTGGAGTCCATCTTTGAAGTATAAGTTTGGTTGCACTCGGATGAGCGGATTTTCTAGAGTTTGGATCTGTCGTATGTGCAAAAGCAAGTGATGGTATCCTAACATCTTTAGGAAGGAGTTTCGATTGGTTTGGAATATGAGATTAAGGTTTATAAGTTGCTTCGCTTCAGCATAGTCTCATTGTCATCCCTTAAGGAGAGTGAGATGTTGATGCTTGGTTTGGAGCCCGAATTTCTTGAGAGGTTGTCTGCCATCTCGAAGGTCTTTTGTGTAGTTTGTTGATGATTTTGGGGTTCGAGGAGCATTTGGATTAGAAGTCTTTGGTTAGCTGTGGTAGCAGTTTCAGCTCGAAGGTGTTTGTGTGCCAACAAGAAGGTCTTCTGGCTCAGTAGTGTCCTAGAGATAGAGTTGGAAGCAGCAGTGTGGGTCATTTCTCCGATGGTTTAGGAATCTTTGTGGTTCTTCTTTTAGCGGTCCGGGAAGATGGTGAAGGTTTCCTTGAAGGGTTAACCTTGTTTGGAAAAGCTTAAAGCTGTTCTAATTGGTAAAGAGAGAACAGTTTCTTTAGAATCCGAACTAGGTAGGATCGCAAAAGTGACTTGCAATTAATTTGGAAATTTATCTTGGGCAATCTTTTGTTTGAGACTGAGGGTTCTCATGTGGAAGCAGGAGCTGTTGAAGTAATCAGAAGCTTGTCTGCATCTGGAGTTGAGTTCCATATTGATTTGGTTCCAGAAGCGATACTGGTGGTTAGCCTGGTAGTAAGATGGTTCTTGGAGAAAGAAGAGTTGGTGCAGTAGCTCAAGAATTTTTGGAATTTGGATTGGTCAGATCTAGTTTTTGAGTTGATTCTGCTGTAAGGTTGTGTGACCGAGTCAGATGGGTCACTAAGATTTTATGGATCTGATAAACCGTATTTCCCGGATATATTGGATAAGTTTGTACTCGTGTTCATCAATAGTATTCTCATCTACTTTAGAACCAGAGTTGTGCAGCGGAAGCGAGGTAGCAGCAGTGTCAGGAAGGTGTAAGTTCAGTCTTCTGATGCTTGAGAAGTAGAGCTTGTGTTCTGGATATCGGCGGATCTTGGAAGACCTTTCTGTTGAGTAGAATCCAGAAACTGATTTATTTTGGTCTAGTTGTTTCTGGAAGCATCAGCATAGGTTGAGCTGATCAGGAAGAAAATGGGCAGTCCAGGATCGTATGAAGATTGTGTGGATAAGATGGATAAATCTGGAAATCAAAGTTGGACACTTCATGTTGTTAAGGTTTCTCTCGTTGAGAAAGCAGTAATTGGATAAGATTGGAAAGCTAGCTCCGAGGCATTTGGGATTTCTTATCTGTGTTTTAGATAGAAAAGTTCTTTTGTCTATAAGATTGAATTGCCAGTGTGGATAGCTGGAATTCATCATATTTCACGTATCTCTGAGGGAGTACATGTATGATTATCATTGGTTGTGGAATCTGTAGTTCTAATGGATTTGGAAGTTGATCTGGATTTAAGTATAGTCTGACGTTCTGTTCAGATTGATGGACTAGAGATGAGAGGAGCTCTGGATTATAGTGATGTAGTTAGTTTAGCTTCCGTAGAGCGAGTTTCTCAGTGATTTATACTTGGGAAACTCTAGATAGTGTTAGTAAGATCTATCCTGATTTGTGTCAGGATAATTAGTTAGATTTATTTGTTTGATTGGTTGCTATGGTTGTTAGTTATTGGATGATAGGTATGTTTTACTTTTTGGAATTGAAATCTTTGCTGGGTTATTAAATTATCTTTTCTTTTAAATTTCGGGGGGCGAAATTCTTTTAAGGGGGGAGGAACGTGACGACCCGGAATTTTGAGGGAATATCAATTTAATAATCTATATTAATAATTAAATTGATTTAATAATTTTCCTTTATAATTTTAATTTAAATTGGTAAATTTAATCTTTTAAAGGTTAATAAATATTTAATCTGGCAATATTGATCAATATCTTTCTAACAATTTAAAATTGATAAGATTCATCTTTCAAAGCTATTAAAATTTTATTCTATTTATAATATATATATCTTTGGTATATATATTATGAATAGGAGGTCTTTTGTTAAATAAAAGATGTATTTTCAAATTGCAATATATATGTATGTGTATGTTATAATTTGAAGTTGTTTTGAAATTTAATATAATCAATTGATAATATATATATGTATGTATATACATTATAATAGGAAGCTTTGGTTAAAATTTAATAAGAGAAATATGTTTTCAAATTATAATATATATTATAATTTGAAGTTTTGCTTTAAATTTAATATTTTTCAAAAGCTAATTTAAGGTTAATTCTATATTTTCAAAGTATAAGATAATTATTTATTTTTTAAATGTGATAGTTTACATAAGATTTAATCAAAGTTTTATTTTGTTTTCTTTAAAAGTGCTTAAATTAAAATGGTTATACATATATATATATATATATATATATATATATATATAGTTTTAAATAAGCTTTCTTTTTAAAACATCTCTTAAACTAGAAAAGTTTGTAAACATAAGTAATATATAAATAAATTACTAAATTCCCATTTACATAAATATAAATACAAATTCATATTATACAATTTAAAGGAAAACATATAATAATTTATTTGATTTAAAAACATAAGCTATTTATAAACATATGTTTGCAAAATATCACACTTGTATATTTATTAGAATTTAAAAGCTTATTTATAAGAAGGCAAACATTTCATATACACATAAATATACTTCATAAATACATTTATAACTTAAATGAATTATTAAAAAAGAAATTTAACATTTGTGTATAATTTAAGCTAACTTTTGACATTTGTAAAATGATAACAATTAAATATCGACCTGCAACCTCAACCTGCAACTCAAATGAAAAGATTAACATCAGTTTCAAGCATTTAAATCAAAGATTTATAGGCATGCAAAGAATTCAACTTCAACAGCTAAGCAAAAATTCAAATGTGTAATTCCAGGAAACAAGAACATGTCCTCTGCTCCCTGTTTATACATGCCTGGTGAGTAAACTTTTTAAAAAAAAAATAGTTTGATCTTGTTTTAACTACAATGCATGTGATGATTTTGGCTTATAATTGAAGTTTTTTTAACTTGAACTTATATGAATTGGTATATATATATATGTTGTGTGAGCCTGTTTGTTTATACACATTCAAGTCTGTTCTCTGTTGATTCAGGGTGGATGTTCTGCTTTCAAAATTCAATATCGACGAATCAAATCCATATTAGCTTGGGGTATATAAAGGAAATTTGTTCGTTGGTGTATAATGAAGATTTTAAAAATATTTGCAGGATTTTAAATATAACAAATAATTTTTAAAAGGAAGATAACAGAGAAATGCATATTTATGATAAAAATCAACCATCTCAATTTCAATTTTGAAAGGCATGATTGTGTTCGTAGCAGGAAATCATGAATTTAGATGACGCAATCATGATTTTTAGGTTAATATTCATTGTGATTTTCTGAGATGATGGAAATTGGACTTTCGCCAAATTCCAGCGTACGAAGAGTATTGGGCAATGGGCTTTGGTCTGGAGGAGGAGGGTAGATCGGTGATCAAAGGAAAAATGGTCGCTTGATTTTTAGTGCGACGTGGTGGTCGGAATTTGGTCTAGTAGGGTTTAGTATCGGGTTTTGGGTAGTTGGCGTTGTCGAGATTTTTTGTCATTGTCAAGCAATCGGGCGCGATCGCGATGGTGGAGTGTTGAGCTGGAAGTCGAGATGAATTGATGTAGGTGTCGGCAAAGTTCATCGGAGTGAGAGTCGACGGCAAGTGATGGTTTACTGGAGGCAGTGGGTTTCCAGTTTCGATCGAAATTCTAGATTTTGATTTGTGAGTTGATCATTGTATCTGGGTTCGTTTTCATGTTCGCATGGGTTCGTGGGGTTATTGAGGATCGTCGCACCGATCGTCGATGGCCGGAGTTGCCGGCGCACGTGCACGTGCATGTTTTGGCAACAGGTGAATGATTTGGCTTGGGAATGAAGGATGGGCTCGGGCTTGTCTTCATATTTTCTCATGATAGTCTCGAAGTAGATGAGACAGAGGGTTGTCTCGGAGCAAGGTCGAGGGATCTTAGGGGTTGTCTCGAGTTTGAGCTGGATGTTTGTTTTCGGTGTTCTGTTTTTAAAACATAAGCAATGTTCTGTAGAGAGGAAGCAAGTTTTAAATTGTAAAACAAGCTTTTCAAACAAATGGAAATCAAGATTTTAAGGGAGTTTAGTCAAATATATTTTCTAATTCAAAATGTATAAGATGATTAATTTTAAAGTAGTTAATTAAATTAGTTTTGAATTTTAATTCAAGATATTTTTAATTTAAAATATTAGATCATGATTAAGAAAATTCAAATGAGTTTGAAATATGAATGTTTTAAGTTAAAAGTATATCCAAAGAAATTACAAAGGAATGTTTTAATTGATTTTAAATTATATTTAAATGGGTAAGTTTAAAGGATATGAAATTAAGTTTTCAAAGATGAATATTTGTTTAATCGTGTTTAAAAAGGATTTTCAAAGATTTTATGTGTATTAAAAGTTAAGGATTTAAATTGTTTTGTTTAAAAGTAAAATTTTATTCAAATTTATAATTATGTCTAAAAGGTTTAAATGAAGTTTAATGATAGAAACTAATATGTAATTTAAATGAAAAGTCTATTTTTAAAGGATGAATTTAATTAACGATAAGTAATAAATAAATTAAATTAAAGCTTAATTATTATTTGTAATTAAGGATAACTACTTAATTATGTAATTAGTGGATGGTTAATGAATTAATGAGGAAGTAAGTGATTTATTAATTGGATAACTAATAAAAGTAACCTATTAATTGGTCTAATTAATTTAAGATAATCACTTAATAACTAATTGAGTATAATTATTTAATGAAGTAATTAATGGATAATCACTGAATGAAAATAAGAAAAGAAAAATTACTTATGGAAGTAATTAAATGGAAGTGATTAAGGGTTAATCACTTGATGTTATTAATTAAAGGATTAATTAATATAATTGATTTGAAAGTTAATTAATTAAAGAGTGATTAATTAATTAAAGTATTAAGGTTAGTTAATGATAGGATTAATTACTTGTTAAGGTAATTAATAAGAGAGTAATTAACTAATGAAAGTAATTAGAGGATAGTTACTTATGGAAGTAATTAAGGGTTAATTACTTAGTTAATTTGGTAAATTAATTAATATGATTAATTAATTAATGAATGTGATTAACTTAAGATTAATTACTAAATGTAATTAATTAAAAATGTGATTAATCAATGAAGTAATTAATTAAGGGTTATTAATTAATGTAATTAATTAATGATTGCGTAATAAAGTAATTAAAGATTAATTAATTAATTAGTGTAATTAATCAAAGATTAATATAATTAATTAAGAAGTTAATTAATTAAGATAAGTAATTATAGGTTGTTAATTTCTGTTTATGATTAATTAAGACTAATTAATGAGGTGGTTAATTACAAATTGATTATTTAATTAATTAAATGGTTAATTAATTAATAAGAATCATTAATTAATATAAGTAATGAAACTAACCAAGGTTGATTAATGGAAGTGATAATTAAAGTATGATTAATTAATTGTAATTAATTAAGGACCAGATGTAATTAATTATAGTTAATTAATTAATGGAAGTGATTAGAGGGTCATTAATTAATGTAATTAATGATAGTAATTAAAGGTTATTTACTTTATATGGTTATGATAATTAATTTGTGTAATTAATTAAGGGATAATTACTTAAGATAATTAATCAAGGGAGATTAATTAAGAAATATCATTAGGAGATGATTAATTAATTAATTGTAATTAATTAATGAAGCAGGATTAAGATAATCCCAATGATTAAGGGATAGTAATTAATTTAATTAAAGGTTAATTAAATTGATTAAGAGTTAATCAAACCTGCTTATGGATGATTGATTGATATTGGATGATTTGGATATGATATCTCTGATATGTGTTATGTGCTGCTTTGTGAGATGATTGGTTGATATGAATTATCTATTGTGATAATGTGATTCATCTATCTGTTTATGTTATTCTGAATATAAGTTTAATTGTTTAAACCCATAAACAACTTGGACATTAAAATGGCGTTTGGATTTCGATGAGACCGGGATCGGGTTTCCACATTTGGATATCTGAAAACCACATCGATCCAAATTAAATATTAGGTCGTGAATCCAAGTGGAGTTCAAGTGAAGACTCGAGGTATAAGAACTATTCATCGTATAAACTCTGAGGGTGATTCCAAGATGAGTTAACGGGGATAGTACTTTCAGGTTCGAGATGGTGATTCAGAGTGCAAGGGCTATGGTCGTTAACTCTGAGGGTGATTCCAAAATGAGTGCAACGAGATAGTGCCTTCGGTTTCGTTCGAACCCGGAACGAACTTGTATGAATTGAATGCTTTCATAACATCGTCAGGTGGACGATGAGCATTCTAAGATAGATGTGTTCTATAAAGGTAATCGCAGCCTCAAGCCTCATCAACCGGGAATGGCTAAAACAGGGAAGGTGCAGCAAGGTTAAGTGGGTCATGCCCAAGTAGGATGAGATTTACCCCTGTCTAGAGGTCCCTTTCTATTTCGGCTTAGTGTGTGGTTGTCGCGCCAACCACGGAGTGGTCTTGTTCGGGACTGTCCAGTAAGGGATGGTTCGGCCTTGTGTTGTAGGGGATTGGGAGTGATCATCGGTATGGTGATCTAGGCCCCGTACTGTGACGGGTGGTACCCCAGTAGCCCTGCCATTGATGGAAACCCATTCTTCCTACGAGACCCTACGGTTTTGATTTGTATTACCCACTTTTGTGGCTAGTAGCTGGAATTTAATAGATGTAATAATTTCGGCTATTTTCTGTTTACTTGAAAACCCTAGACACTATTATAATATCACTGGATTTCCTATCAAATTTTTTGGTTAGCGTAAGGTAAAAACTTTTCCATGCTTATGTGTGGGAAGTCTCACGTGATACTTTTCTTTCAAAGGATTTTTAAAGTTAAGCAACATTAATCCGTTTACTCACACCAGACCCCTGTCTAACCCAAGTGTTTATTTTCTATTTTATTAAACTCTTGGTACTCATATTATGTATGAGTAGTCGAGGGATTCGGGTTAGCTTGTCGAATTCTGGAGGAGATTTGGAGCATGAGGCTTCAGCGTGTAGTTATATTATGGTTCCGCTGTGTTAGTGTTATGTCTATATTGTATTGATGTGCTTGAGTTGTATGATAGACAGATGTATATAACTGTCTAATATGTGTGTAGGTTGTGTAACTCTGATGTATATGATACTATGCAATATTTTATGTGATATATTATATTTCATTCGTTCCACTGTGAGTATCTGATATTGTTGAGTTTCTTCTTCCCTATCTTTTCTTCTTCTATCCCTTTCTTTCTTAAATCATGATGCGTTTTTCTAGTGATAGAAAGTCGGGTCGTCACATATTGGAATTTGACCATTACCAAATTTCATAAGTTCAAAGTGATAGAGTTTTGATGAAGAAGATTGGTATAAATAAAAGTCACGACCTAGTAAAGCTTAATAAAGTGAAAATGGATTTTACCAAAACCAAGTAAATGATAAATTTAGCCAAAATATTACATCACCTATTAAGTGACATGTGAATGTTAATATTCGAAAAGTTGACATTAATTGCTGACCAAAATTTACGCCGGACGAGTCACACTATCAAAACGATGAATTCTCTTTTAACCAAACGATTTAATTAGTTTATAAATATTATAAATTAATTAATTTTTATGAAATATTAATTATAAAATTTTGATTATGATATGACTAATAAGTATTATTAAATATATTTATAATAATTATAAACATATCAATCGATATACAATATCGATAAGCGATTAAATTGGATTTAATTAAATAATATATTTTTTGGGCTTAAATGGTATTTTGGCCCATCGTGATGATGAGAGTTTGGACTGCAATATGGCAATAAGGGGCGGCCTAAATTAGGGTGGAATGGTTAAATTTTAGATGGCTCGAATTGAGGGAGAACTAGTATATGATGTGATCCATTATTTCTCTCTTCTATCCACTCTTTAAACATCTCTAACCCTAATCGCAAGGAGCGGTTCAAATTTGGGTAGAATGGTTAAATTTTGGGTGGCCCAGATTGAGGGAGAACTAATTTGAGATATGACCTACTATTTTTCACTTTTATCCACTATTTAAACATCTCTAACCCTAATTGCATATAAAATTTTGCTACCGCTACTTCCTTCTATTGCTGGCCGACTTCATTCCTTAGGTTCCCTTTCATGTTAGGCTCAAATCAATTCATGGTCAATTTCTATTCGATAGTCAAAGGTCAATGGTTCATGGATTAACATTCTACCAAATCGAAAAGCTTACAAAGAAGAGAGATCATCACTACAAGGTACGCTTCAAAGCATTGCTTTTAGGTATGTTTTCATTGAATTGTAGTTTATAATTTCTTAATAACATTTCATTATACACACACACACACACACACATATATTATACTATTAGTTAGGCGGTGACTCTTGTAGGATCGATTTCACCCTAGAGGGGGGGTGAATAGGGTGATAGTGTAAATTATAAAAATTAATCGCGGAAGCTTATCAATTAATTTCAATTTAGATCACAGAATAGCAGCACAGATATCGCAGAATATAAATAACAGAATAAAAAAGAACAACACAGAATTTACCCAGCTTCGCCAAAACCCTGCCTACGTGCTGCCCCCAAGGTTTCTACTAGAAATTAGATAGTCCATCGCTTACACACGTAAACTTGCTATACCCGCTATTGACTAATCTAACTCTACGCTCAAAACCCTGCCACAACTCAACTACCGAGTTGTGAATTCTCAAGCTACGCCACGTAGCTTGTCCCCTAGTCACACGACTAGAATTTGAAACGGTTTTAAAAAATAAAATACAAAACAAAAACAAATTAAAAATAAAAAACCCTATTTTAAATTCTTATCCCTTTATGTAAACAAGGTCGGCCCTCTTTAGTAATTCAGCCCGTCTTCTTTCATTTCCTTTGTTCGTGAAAAATTGGAGATGGCGGCCGTTGTTTCTTCGTGCGTTCTTCTTCCTTTTAAAAATTAGGGCTTTCGAAGCTGCGCTATTTGCTTGCGTGTTGCCTTGCTCGATCAATTCTTCGTTGCTCACTGCTGCTTCGATGAGTTCGTTTTTTGCTTTGGTAAGAATTTATGCTTTTGTGCTTTTCGATTTTCGTATTCGAACTCATACATCTTGCCGATGATGTTGAATGGTTTATATAGGGTTCAATGCCCTTGAATTGCGTTCGTATAAACTAATTTGAATTTGTCAATTAATTTTGCTCGACCATTGATTTTCGTATGGATGATGGTGATTTTCTCTGACTTGTTCATAATCGTATATTTATTGTTGCTTGAATCCCACGGCATTGATTTAACATCGTGATGACCACGGCTTGATTTTTAACTTGGTCAATTACCTTTGCTACCTCGATTTTGACTGCGACTTCTGACTTTCAACTGGTCGTTGATCATCTTGACTTGGCTTGACACCTTGATTACCACTTGATGTTGAACTCGGTCTTCACTGATCATGTTTACTCCAGCCATTTGATTTGAACTTGTAAATTTTTGACTTTGTTTCAAAAAAAACTGTTACATGACTTTGTTGTGTAGTCTGCACATATTGATTCCATTCATGTTGCTGGACATTTGCCTGAGTCTTCATTGTGGTGTTGTGGTCATCTTGCTTTGCCTGGATTGTGTGCATTTGTGCACTTGTTGTCTTGTGTCTATGGCCACTGATTTATTGTGAAGCTTGGTTACTGGTTATCTTGTGGCTTTGTTCATCATTCTGTGGACTTGGGCCATTTTGATTTTTGACTTTTTCGACTTGTACCTTAGTCCTGAACATTGCTGTGTCCATATGGTATTCAGTACTGTGGCATTGCTGCATATTGATGCCTCTGTTTGCATTTGAGTTTGTAGCTTGGTGTCATATTTGCTGGACTTGTTGTTGGCATGTGCATTGTGTTTATTTGTGTCCACTGATGCTTCGAGTCTGCAACTTGTAGCTGGACTTGTTTCACTTTTTCTTTGATCTTTTGTTCATGCTGTTGCACTTGGCGTTTTGGTTTGAACTTGCAGTTAAGAACATTTGCATCTGGTTCTGTTTGCTTTGACTTCACTTGTTTGAGTCTGATATCTTGATTGATGCTGTACATATTGTTGTTATGCAGTAATCGAGTTTCACTTGCATTTCCGATGTAAAGACCCGTAAATCCGTACTCCTTGAATAGACACTAACCTCCTTTGTTTAATTCAAGATGAACGAAAATACGAACCCTTAGGGGTTTTAAGAAAAAGAAAAGAAGAAAGAAGAAAGAAGATAGGAAAGAAGGAAATAGAAAATAGAAATTAGAGAGAATAGAAAACAGAATAGAAGGTAGAAAATTTTAAAATAGAAAGAAAAGAGAAGAGAAAGGAAACGGAACACAGAAGAAAATAGGACGGAACAGAAAACAAGAACAACATCAGAATCTCACAATTCGCGGCGGAACAACATATAATAATAAATGAATAATCTTTAAACAAAGAACTATATCAGTTACTACATTACATTACATTTCATTACATCATATCATCAGAGTGTACAACATCAACATCAAACAGTGCAGCGGAAAAAGAAATACTATATAGTAGTAATACGCCATGCCATCCAGCTTGCCTCCAGCAACTCCAGAATATCCAGAATATCCTGATAAACCTTACTCTTGACTGCCCGTGTGGAAATTGGTGGGCACCCAGAGTTTAGGAAGGAAAACAATAAACTCCAAGTCAGTCATGTGACTGGTGTGAGAACTCAAAACAGTTTATTTATCTTTAAAATCAAAATAGAAGAATATTTTTAAATTTAATTCGCAATGCTTTTAAAAATGAGACTACCATAAGACCTCCTGCCACACACACAATGCAAACGCAGACTTGGAGAAGATTTCTCCTTATGATAGTCAAACATGCTTGATACGCATTTAAAATCAAATCAATTTTGATATTATTATTAGTGCATAGTGTAAAAAATTCATTTCGAAAGTAGAATATAAATCTTAGCCAACATAGGTACCATTATATTATGCCTACTATAGCTACCATATTAGATGGCAGGTTCTACAACTAAAACCGTACAAGTCACGTATTGTTTCTTTGGATTTCCAACGAATGATCAGGCCAAGGAACTTCCCATTGCCACATGAGAATGCCTCTGGAAAGACATCCCCGAGAACCAAACCGGAACTCTGCCAACACAAGGCCGGGTTACACCTAACTGGGTAACTACTGACACGAGCACGCCATTCCCCGATCGTAAACGACCTTTCTCACGGGATCCCGAAAACCAACAACCACAAAGTAATAAATTCGTAGTAACCACATAGGTTAAATATCTGGGCTCCATACCATGATACCACCTCTATCCAGAAGGAAATGTACATACCCTAAAGGGTGCTACCCCTCATAACCTTGCCGCATCTTTCCTGTTTTGACCATTTCCGGGGTGTGAGGCTCGACGAAGTCACGTCCACAAAAACATACTTTATACAAAAGCCATGCTTTGGGTCAACAAATGATCAACACAATGATCACCAAGATAGACGATCAAATAAACGATCCTATCACAATAATCAACACAATGATCATTTACAGCAACACTCAGCATGTCACATTACCAAATTGGGAATATATCGCTGATAACTTCAACTATATAACCTCTGATCTCGTACGTCTCAGAGAAGGGTGTTAAGCTAAAAGAATAAATTCTCCGCCACCAACAGAAATATATTTGAAAGAAATCGGCTTTATATCTCAACTTGTAATGTCAGACATACAATCCATACAAGTCTGTTCCGGGCTCGAACAAAACCGAAGGCACTTACAAAGAAGTCCTTGCAATCCGGATATTCACAATCCTGATCGGATTTACCATCACTTAGGGAGTCTCTATACCGCTGCAACTCAGTGCAGAGACAATCGACAAGTCATCCTATCGCTCTCGCAAATATCGGGTCTTCAACACCGATCTTCAATGCAATTATAACGACGTATCACATATTCGGAATGGGTTATACGACCCCATGGTCCTTTCCCGGTTAACCCGAATAGTGAGCGCTTATTTAAAAATAAGTGTGGCATTCAAATTCAATCAATTCACATCTATTACCCATTCAAAGGGAAATATTGATAGTCGGTTATTGAACTATCACTGGATATGCACACATCACCAGATTCCAAATAATTTTCCAAATTATTTATTTTCCAAAAATATCTTCACTAGATATAAAATTTCAATACTTCAAAAATAAATCAATATTTATTTTTAGACAAATTCCACTTCCTTTATAAATTCCTTAGTGAATTTATAATTCCAAAATATCAATGAATATTCGATTTCAATTATTCATTTTCAATTTATCTTCAAAAAGATAAATTCTAAATATCACTTCATATTGGAAAACAATTCCATACTTATTTAATAAGTAATTCACAAATTTTATTTATTTTCAACACTTAGAAAATATTCAATATACTTCAATCGAAATTAAGTATATATTTCATTCTTTAAGGAAATCATTCTCTTAAACATATTTAATTGGGCCAAAACGAATGTTACGTAAAACATCGTTACGACAACCCAAAATCACTAGTATAGGGATTCGAAATTAAAATAGATATATAAATCCCAATACTATACAAAACATTTCCTTTCGGAAATCATTTACTATAACAACAGTGTTATAGTCCACTATTTCCTTTTCATTTCTCGAAAACGTCTATTTCAACAGTAAATGTTGAAATCTATGGTTTCGAATCTCAACACATTTTAAAACATCGTTAGATCATTTTAATTCAATTTAAACATCTCATTCAAACATTTTCTTTAACATATTATTCACTATTCAAAAACGTGAATATTCTTTGTTAACAAATTTCATCCTTTTATTCATTTTATTTCAAAGGATTATTCACAGTTCAAAAACGTGAATATAACTCCATTAATAGGTTTTAACAATTAACTTATCAAAATAAGTTGTTTGCGGATTTATAAAACAACGTTTATAAATTCCATTTCTATTTATTTACAAAAACTTCCTTTTTATAAATTCTTTTATTAACCTTTTCCAGTTTATAACTCAATTATAAACTAAAAGTTCATATTATAAGTCAAATGCTTATAAAACGATTATTTTATAAAATCGTTCTTTTAAAGACTTTCCAATTTATGAATCTTATAACTTATAAGATCCATTTATTTTACCAATCTATTCTTCAAATAATTTCACCAAATTTATAAATCTTACTATTTATAAATTTCATTTATAACTTCACAGTTTATAATTCTATAAATTTCATTCATTTATGAAATTCATTTTCACTTCATTCAAACACTTATAAAAACTCGTTTTATAATGTCAATATTTCAATTTATAAATATCTATTTATAAATCTCTTAATATAAATCAAATTATATTATTCTTTAAAACATCTTTAATTTCCTTTATAATTTCACCATTTTGATTTATAAAATAATCAAATTTTATAAATCCTATATTTTAAACTTTTCACCATAAATTCAATTTTCCCAATTTAAACCATTTTATAAAATTATTAACCCCATAATTTCAAAAATCAACCTTTAACTATATTTCTCAAAAATCATAATTTTTATAACTTTAAAAATTATAACGTTTATTTATTTAAAATGGGTCAATTCCAAAAATATTTAATATTTTCAAAGATCACTTTAAAAACCTTTTAAAATCCCAAAATCTGGGTCCAATGATGCTACACACCAAATAGTCAATCACGACTTCAACGATATCATATATCAATATGAAAATCCATCAAATATCAAAATATCTGAAATCAAATAAAAACTGTTGAGGAATCCAGTTGGATCCCTCCAACCTGTTTTCCTGCATCCACAAACATTAGCACAATACCAATTTCGCTCCAGTACGAAATTATCGCGGTATATGTTCTTATTAAATATTATCCGCTTAATAACGGCGCAATAGGGTCTCATCCGCTAAACAAAAATGCGGGAAATCAACAACTGCAATATATACATATGCCAATATATATATTGCTATTATATATAATACCAATTTCACTGTTTATGAAATATTCGCGGTATATGTTTTTAATAAATAACATCCGCTTAATAACGGCGTATAATGTCTATTTTAACAATCAATAGATATTAATCAACATTCAAACATGCATTCAAATATTTTAAATCTAACTATTTAAAATAAAATCGAAACTGATTCGATTGAGTGAGAAGTTCTCACCTTGATTTAAATTTCCGTTTTAGCGATTTATTTCGAATAAAATTAAACGGACGTTTAATTTTACCCAAAATTCTCACTAACTCCAAACGACTCCAAACCAACTCCATCGCGTAGTGCTCGTCCATACGATTCCAACGCAACTGGTTTCGCATTTTTTCGACCTCGTATGAAAAAGATATCACAGTTTAAAGTTTAACGAATTAATTTATATACAAATTACAACAAAATTTATAATTTTTAAACCCATATTAATTTCAGCCGCAAGATCCAAGCCCCCCCCCCCCATCATCACCGTGCATTTCATCTTCTCTCCCTCACGTCCCCTACAGGTCAAAGCCGAACGCACAAAACCCATGCTCGAAACTAGGGCTCCAAATTCGAGCCACCATCTCTCATCGAAACTTCGATCAACAAGTGCCATCCTGACCGCCTTACCCCCCTCCACCTTCGGCTGCAAGGCCAAAAAGCTTGGCCTCCCCCATGTCAATGAAAACCGTGCGCAACTATCACCCTTCAAGCTCGATTTGCCGCCAATCCGTCACGCCATTTACGATCATAACCGTTGAATATAAGGATCTCACGTAGCTCTACAACTTTGTAGTTGGAGATTTCTTGAATGGGTTTGTGGATTGAAAGATAATTGAAGAAAAGGGACTGCAATTTTCGGCCATCCATTGGGGTGAACGGCGGCTAGGGTTTCATTTTATTTTTATTTTTTTATTTTTGTGAATTAAAGGGGTATTTATAGGAAAAAAATCGAACACTATTCATCCGGAAATTCCGAACTCCGATTTACGCGCCGTAACCAGCGTTTCTAGGGTTTACCCCGCGTTCCGGACACAATGGAACATGTTTCGGAAGCTAATTCGGAAGTATGTGCGAGTTATGGCTATAAACGCTCAATTTGAATTAAACCGATTTAAGCGATTTTCTAGGCGTTTTAATTTGTACCGGACAAACGGTAAATCCAATTGACTTGAAATTTGAAACCTTACAATAATATCATATTATGGATCCGATGAAACTGGTTTCGTCAAAATCCAAGACTTTTTGAAAAATGGCTATTTTCACTCGCTAAATTAAAATTAAAAATAAATCGATGCGTTTCGAGCTGCCACGCTCAAACGATAACTCCGATTGACACGAAAATTGAAATCCGGTAATAACTAACTATTACGGATCCAATGGAACTGGTTTCGTTCAATTCTGAGACTGTTCAAAAATTGACTATTTTCACTAGTCGATTTTAATATTAAAATATTCAATTTTCACAAATTAACTTTTAATTCGATTTTAAATGTTCTAAAATATCATTCTAACTCCCATATGATAAAATAAAATTTTACAAATCATTTTAAATCATATTTAACCCAATTTTCAATTATTTCCATAATTTAACGTATTAAATTATCGATTTAATAATCCAATTAAATCCAATAATTCAAATAAAAATTTATTCGACTTATAAATTCACTTGTTAATATTTAAAATTAATTAAATATTCAAATTTTAATTAATAAAAATTCTGGGTAGTTACAATCTTTCCCCCTTAAAAGAATTTCGTCCTCAAAATTACAAAGTAGAAAAGTTACAGAATTTATTAATTTTCCAAAATTCATAATTAAACTTCTTATAATACTTTACTAAGTTTTCAAATCATACTTAGTTATCTTTTCGAAAACAACTACCATTGTTTAACTTTCAATTCCAAAATCAAAGTTAAAGTTTTCAAAAAATTTCCAAATTTTCTCAAAATTTTTCTAACGCCTTAAATTTTCGGAAAAATTCGCCATAGTCTCCTTTGCGCGGCTCGATCCGAAAAAAAAAATGACAGTATATATATCACAAATATACATCTCATCAAGTAATGAGGCATCCCGCAGGGAAAAAAGTGTAAAAGTACGATATGTAATCCGAGATATGTACCTTATATTTTACTAGCAAGCATATACGGCTAATATAGCGCGAAAGCGAGCTCCAAATGCGAAGCAAACGCGATCCGCACCTACTAATCACTCAACAAACAACATGAGAACATGCATATAGACAATAATCTCAATACACATCATATAGCAACATAATAACTATATATGTCACATAGCAAATGCAACATATTCAAACATCAACCAACTAGCATTCAACAAATTCATAATCAATATATATTCATTTATATTCTCATTAATATTTAATGAAATAGTTTTCAATTTAATCACATTTGATTCTTTAACAGTGGATGTTTTTACTAACATTCATTCTCAATTAGTTCATATTCACTAATTCATATTCAAGTTGGTTCACTTCCAAATTAAATTCAATTTTATTCAAATTTATTTACTTCTAATTTGAATTCAATTACATAGCTTTCAATTTCATTAACACTTAATGAATTATATACAATCAACTAACAATCATATAACAATCAATGTATATTCATTACAACCAAATTCTTTTGCTTACAATTGGTTTAATTAATTGATTTTCATTCAATTATTCAACTTTCTAACAACATTAGATTTTAAATGAATTAACACTTTCACTCATTATTCCATTTAACTTTAAATTCACTTTTACTTTCAACTCATATTCATAAATATATTCATATAGTTTCACCTCTTATATATATAAGTTTATTTCACAATTGTAAATTACTTTAATTATAATTCAATTCTGATAATTCATTTTGCTTATACAATTACTCTTTTATTTAGATTATTCAAACAACTAAACAATCAACTTATATACACTTTAATAATTCTGAAAAATTATTTCTTTATATAGAAAATATAATCAAGGTAAAATTATTTCATTTACCCAATTTAAAAACAATATTGTGTCGAATTGTTCTATTCAAGTGTTTAGAAACCCCTTCGGCATAGTTGTACATACCGTGCTGACGAAAGTTCATATGCCACTCAATAAACCAATCATCACAATATAAAACAATTTTGTATTCACTAACAAATACGCTCTCATAGCTATTATTACACTCAAATTCATTCTAGAGTACTACTGACTCTATCTCTAATGAGTAATACCCAACAGAACCATGGTTGTCGCTTAACCATAAGCTCTGATACCAAATGTAAAGACCCGTAAATCCGTACTCCTTGAATAGACACTAACCTCCTTTGTTTAATTCAAGATGAACGAAAATACGAACCCTTAGGGGTTTTAAGAAAAAGAAAAGAAGAAAGAAGAAAGAAGATAGGAAAGAAGGAAATAGAAAATAGAAATTAGAGAGAATAGAAAACAGAATAGAAGGTAGAAAATTTTAAAATAGAAAGAAAAGAGAAGAGAAAGGAAACGGAACACAGAAGAAAATAGGACGGAACAGAAAACAAGAACAACATCAGAATCTCACAATTCGCAGCGGAACAACATATAATAATAAATGAATAATCTTTAAACAAAGTACTATATCAGTTACTACATTACATTACATTTCATTACATCATATCATCAGAGTGTACAACATCAACATCAAACAGTGCAGCGGAAAAAGAAATACTATATAGTAGTAATACGCCATGCCATCCAGCTTGCCTCCAGCAACTCCAGAATATCCAGAATATCCTGATAAACCTTACTCTTGACTGCCCGTGTGGAAATTGGTGGGCACCCAGAGTTTAGGAAGGAAAACAATAAACTCCAAGTCAGTCATGTGACTGGTGTGAGAACTCAAAACAGTTTATTTATCTTTAAAATCAAAATAGAGGAATATTTTTAAATTTAATTCGCAATGCTTTTAAAAATGAGACTACCATAAGACCTCCTGCCGTACACACAATGCAAACGCAGACTTGGAGAAGATTTCTCCTTGTGATAGTCAAACATGCTTGATACGCATTTAAAATCAAATCAATTTTGATATTATTATTAGTGCATAGTGTAAAAAATTCATTTCGAAAGTAGAATATAAATCTTAGCCAACATAGGTACCATTATATTATGCCTACTATAGCTACCATATTAGATGGCAGGTTCTACAACTAAAACCGTACAAGTCACGTATTGTTTCTTTGGATTTCCAACGAATGATCAGGCCAAGGAACTTCCCATTGCCACATGAGAATGCCTCTGGAAAGACATCCCCGAGAACCAAACCGGAACTCTGCCAACACAAGGCCGGGTTACCCCTAACTGGGTAACTACTGACACGAGCACGCCATTCCCCGATCGTAAACGACCTTTCTCACGGGATCCCAAAAACCAACAACCACAAAGTAATAAATTCGTAGTAACCACATAGGTTAAATATCTGGGCTCCATACCATGATACCACCTCTATCCAGAAGGAAATGTACATACCCTAAAGGGTGCTACCCCTCATAACCTTGCCGCATCTTTCCTGTTTTGACCATTTCCGGGGTGTGAGGCTCGACGAAGTCACGTCCACAAAAACATACTTTATACAAAAGCCATGCTTTGGGTCAACAAATGATCAACACAATGATCACCAAGATAGACGATCAAATAAACTATCCTATCACAATAATCAACACAATGATCATTTACAGCAACACTCAGCATGTCACATTACCAAATTGGGAATATATCGCTGATAACTTCAACTATATAACCTCTGAGCTCGTACGTCTCAGAGAAGGGTGTTAAGCTAAAAGAATAAATTCTCCGCCACCAACAGAAATATATTTGAAAGAAATCGGCTTTATATCTCAACTTGTAATGTCAGACATACAATCCATACAAGTCTGTTCCGGGCTCGAACAAAACCGAAGGCACTTACAAAGAAGTCCTTGCAATCCGGATATTCACAATCCTGATCGGATTTCCCATCACTTAGGGAGTCTCTATACCGCTGCAACTCAGTGCAGAGACAATCGACAGGTCATCCTATCGCTCTCGCAAATACCGGGTCTTCAACACCGATCTTCAATGCAATTATAACGACGTATCACATATTCGGAATGGGTTATACGACCCCATGGTCCTTTCCCGGTTAACCCGAATAGTGAGCGCTTATTTAAAAATAAGTGTGGCATTCAAATTCAATCAATTCACATCTATTACCCATTCAAAGGGAAATATTGATAGTCGGTTATTGAACTATCACTGGATATGCACACATCACCAGATTCCAAATAATTTTCCAAATTATTTATTTTCCAAAAATATCTTCACTAGATATAAAATTTCAATACTTCAAAAATAAATCAATATTTATTTTTAGACAAATTCCACTTCCTTTATAAATTCCTTAGTGAATTTATAATTCCAAAATATCAATGAATATTCGATTTCAATTATTCATTTTCAATTTATCTTCAAAAAGATAAATTCTAAATATCACTTCATATTGGAAAACAATTCCATACTTATTTAATAAGTAATTCACAAATTTTATTTATTTTCAACACTTAGAAAATATTCAATATACTTCAATCGAAATTAAGTATATATTTCATTCTTTAAGGAAATCATTCTCTTAAACATATTTATTTGGGCCAAAACGAATGTTACGTAAAACATCGTTACGACAACCCAAAATCACTAGTATAGGGATTCGAAATTAAAATAGATATATAAATCCCAATACTATACAAAACATTTCCTTTCGGAAATCATTTACTATAACAACAGTGTTATAGTCCACTATTTCCTTTTCATTTCTCGAAAACGTCTATTTCAACAGTAAATGTTGAAATCTATGGTTTCGAATCTCAACACATTTTAAAACATCGTTAGATCGTTTTAATTCAATTTAAACATCTCATTCAAACATTTTCTTTAACATATTATTCACTATTCAAAAACGTGAATATTCTTTGTTAACAAATTTCATCCTTTTATTCATTTTATTTCAAAGGATTATTCACAGTTCAAAAACGTGAATATAACTCCATTAATAGGTTTTAACAATTAACTTATCAAAATAAGTTGTTTGCGGATTTATAAAACAACGTTTATAAATTCCATTTCTATTTATTTACAAAAACTTCCTTTTTATAAATTCTTTTATTAACCTTTTCCAGTTTATAATTCAATTATAAACTAAAAGTTCATATTATAAGTCAAATGCTTATAAAACGATTGTTTTATAAAATCGTTCTTTTAAAGACTTTCCAATTTATGAATCTTATAACTTATAAGATCCATTTATTTTACCAATCTATTCTTCAAATAATTTCACCAAATTTATAAATCTTACTATTTGTAAATTTCATTTATAACTTCACAGTTTATAATTCTATAAATTTCATTCATTTATGAAATTCATTTTCACTTCATTCAAACACTTATAAAAACTCGTTTTATAATGTCAATATTTCAATTTATAAATATCTATTTATAAATCTCTTAATATAAATCAAATTATATTATTCTTTAAAACATCTTTAATTTCCTTTATAATTTCACCATTTTGATTTATAAAATAATCAAATTTTATAAATCCTATATTTTAAACTTTTCACCATAAATTCAATTTTCCCAATTTAAACCATTTTATAAAATTATTAACCCCATAATTTCAAAAATCAACCTTTAACTATATTTCTCAAAAATCATAATTTTTATAACTTTAAAAATTATAACGTTTATTTATTTAAAATGGGTCAATTCCAAAAATATTTAATATTTTCAAAGATCACTTTAAAAACCTTTTAAAATCCCAAAATCTGGGTCCAATGATGCTACACACCAAATAGTCAATCACGACTACAACGATATCATATATCAATATGAAAATCCATCAAATATCAAAATATCTGAAATCAAATAAAAACTGTTGAGGAATCCAGTTGGATCCCTCCAACCTGTTTTCCTGCATCCACAAACATTAGCACAATACCAATTTCGCTCCAGTACGAAATTATCGCGGTATATGTTCTTATTAAATATTATCCGCTTAATAACGGCGCAATAGGGTCTCATCCGCTAAACAAAAATGCGGGAAATCAACAACTGCAATATATACATATGCCAATATATATATTGCTATTATATATAATACCAATTTCACTGTTTATGAAATATTCGCGGTATATGTTTTTAATAAATAACATCCGCTTAATAACGGCGTATAATGTCTATTTTAACAATCAATAGATATTAATCAACATTCAAACATGCATTCAAATATTTTCAATCTAACTATTTAAAATAAAATCGAAACTGATTCGATTGAGTGAGAAGTTCTCACCTTGATTTAAATTTCCGTTTTAGCGATTTATTTCGAATAAAATTAAACGGACGTTTAATTTTACCCAAAATTCTCACTAACTCCAAACGACTCCAAACTAACTCCATCGCGTAGTGCTCGTCCATACGATTCCAACGCAACTGGTTTCGCATTTTTTCGACCTCGTATGAAAAAGATATCACGGTTTAAAGTTTAACGAATTAATTTATATACAAATTACAACAAAATTTATAATTTTTAAACCCATATTAATTTCAGCCGCAAGATCCAAGCCCCCCCATCATCACCGTGCATTTCATCTTCTCCCCCTCACGTCCCCTACAGGTCAAAGCCGAACGCACAAAACCCATGCTCGAAACTAGGGCTCCAAATTCGAGCCACCATCTCTCATCGAAACTTCGATCAACAAGTGCCATCCTGACCGCCTTACCCCCCTCCACCTTCGGCTGCAAGGCCAAAAAACTCGGCCTCCCCCATGTCAATGAAAACCGTGCGCAACTATCACCCTTCAAGCTCGATTTGCCGCCAATCCGTCACGCCATTTACGATCATAACCGTTGAATATAAGGATCTCACGTAGCTCTACAACTTTGTAGTTGGAGATTTCTTGAATGGGTTTGTGGATTGAAAGATAATTGAAGAAAAGGGACTGCAATTTTCGGCCATCCATTGGGGTGAACGGCGGCTAGGGTTTCATTTTATTTTATTTTTTTTATTTTTGTGAATTAAAGGGGTATTTATAGGAAAAAAATCGAACACTATTCATCCGGAAATTCCGAACTCCGATTTACGCGCCGTAACCAGCGTTTCTAGGGTTTACCCCGCGTTCCGGACACAATGGAATAGGTTTCGGAAGCTAATTCGGAAGTATGTGCGAGTTATGGCTATAAACGCTCAATTTGAATTAAACCGATTTAAGCGATTTTCTAGGCGTTTTAATTCGTACCGGACAAACGGTAAATCCAATTGACTTGAAATTTGAAACCATACAATAATATCATATTACGGATCCGATGAAACTGGTTTCGTCGAAATCCGAGACTTTTTGAAAAATGGCTATTTTCACTCGCTAAATTAAAATTAAAAATAAATCGATGCATTTCGAGCTGCCACGCTCAAACGATAACTCCGATTGACACGAAAATTGAAATCCGGTAATAACTAACTATTACGGATCCAATGGAACTGGTTTCGTTCAATTCTGAGACTGTTCAAAAATTGACTATTTTCACTAGTCGATTTTAATATTAAAATATTCAATTTTCACAAATTAACTTTTAATTCGATTTTAAAAGTTCTAAAATATCATTCTAACTCCCATATGATAAAATAAAATTTTACAAATCATTTTAAATCATATTTAACCCAATTTTCAATTATTTCCATAATTTAACGTATTAAATTATCGATTTAATAATCCAATTAAATCCAATAATTCAAATAAAAATTTATTCGACTTATAAATTCACTTATTAATATTTAAAATTAATTAAATATTCAAATTTTAATTAATAAAAATTCTGGGTCGTTACAGCCGAGTTATTCTGATGCATCCTTCATGTATTCCCTTGATAATCATGTGCCACTGCATCACACTGTTGCAAGTGTTTCTGTTGAGCATGATTTGTCATCTCTGGTATTTCATGTTGGCCATGTTCTTCACTGTTTATATTGTTTGCATTGTTGCAGTTGGTCATTTTGTTCATCTGTATATTGCTGCAATCTTCATTTCCTTGTATTGTCCAGTACAGTTGATTTGGATTCATATGATGTTGAGCATTGGATTTTTGAAACTCTGTTGTTCTTGCTGTGTTATGTAGTTTGTATCTGCATTTTGCATTTGCCATGCTTTGGTCATTGAAGTATGTTGTCACTTGTTGACTGCATATTCATCATTTCATATTGAACTGTTTCTTGTCATGTTCACTTGTGTTGAATCCAGTTTCAAAACTCGGATTTGACCTTGTGCTCGTGTCGTATTTTTGAATTTATTGCACCTGAGTTGAACCTGTCCGTATATTTGGGTTTGACTTTGTGCTCACCTGTCCCTGTAGCATTATCAAGTGTATATATCGGCGTGCATGGCCTTGTGGCATATACAGTAATACATTGTGTATGTCACAAGTTGTTCGTGTATGATGAATTCAAATTTAAATTATGACGAACAACCCAAATAACTGAGGCAAATCTTATTTTCAAAAAAAAACATATTTTATTTTTGAATTGCAAAAATATTTCTTTTTCAATTTTACTGCGTTAGTTTATATTTTTGCAGATTTCTCAGATGCTGGATTCAAACTGGAATGGAGTTGAAGATAAATATGAGTGTGAGTGATATGTAGTGAGGTGAACTGTAAATATGTAATGTGATGTAATTGTAATCAAAGTTGTATAGTTATAGTGAGAGCTTGAAATTGTACTATTCAAAGTTGTAATAAATATTTATTTGAATAAAATATTCGTTTGAATTCAAATTCCGTGTTATTTATTTTATTCAGCAAATATTTATTTAATCTGTGAAAAATAAAATAGTATATTATCAAATACATTTAAACGAGTGTATATATGTTTATTATCATCAAACAAAAATCATATAAGCGCATATTCAACAATCTCCCCCTTTTGATGATAACAAACATATATTTAAGATTTTGAATATGTTAAATGTATTTGATCATAGATATATCCTAATTGCTCCCCTATACAAATGCTTCCTCTCTACACAAAGCTCCCCCTACATATATGCATACAAATAAAAATATATAAATGAGCCTATATGCAAATGGAAAATTATTTGACCTTTGCTTGATTCTATTTGACAAAATCTTAACTTTTCTCTCCCCCTTTTGTTATCAGCAAAAGAATAATAGTGTTAGAGAAAATAGAGATAAAGTTATCGATATTAACCAACATTAAAACTCAATTGAATATAAATATTAAATTTCAATAAAAAGTCAAACAAAAATCATAAATATTTTGTTAGGCGCATATTCCACTTTTAGAATGATGGAAATGATGTCATCATATAAAACCATACAGTTGTGTCTATTTGTGGTATATTTATATCAGGAATTTGAATATCTACTAACCATGCATAATCGTTAGGACTTTTAAATGAGATTAGTAGTATTCCAATTTTATTTTAAAAAAAATGAATTCAAGTATCTTCTAACCACGCATAACCGTAAGGACTTTTAAATGGGATTAGAATCAACTTGTTTATTTTACAAATCAACTTTTGATATGCGTTCCATACATGCATAACCGCGAGGACTTTTAAATGAGCATGGAAGCACATAACAAATTCCAAGTAATTCACCCATGCATAACCGTGAGGACTTTTAAATGAGAGTGAATACTTTGGTATTTATTTATTATTATTATTAATTAATTTTTTTTATTTTAAAAAAAATGTGAAAATGAAAAACGAACGATTCCTGTTTAAAGTACCACATATCGACAAACTATATAGAATTTTGATGAGTGATGATCGTTAGAAATATGATAGATATGGAGATGGTCATGGAATTTTTACCAACAAACAGTTTTATAACTCTTGTTTAAATTTCTAAAGAAATTTATTAATTATACCGTCTCAAGTCATAATATTTGATCAATATTAACACTCATCACTTTTTCAATCACTATTTTTCTTTTCGATAAACATTAGGAAGTCAGATTAGTCAAAATAGTCATTTAAAATCAAATTCAAAAATAATTATGAAATTAATTTTTCAAAAATGACTAACCTGAAACTATGGTCAAACATGATTTTCTCCAGGGGTTTTAAAAGAGAATTTTCTGCTATTTGAAAATTATTTGAAATGAAAATATGAAGATATTTTCTTCGAAAAACGATGCAGTTACTAAATGTCTAAAAAATCACGTTCCACTAGTAATTTTCCTATCAACTAGATTACCAGTGTAATCTGCATCTGAATTTCTTTTTCACTCAAAATTATCATTAATTAAATTCGATTGACCAAACCATGAAGTGTGCACCAAAAAATTTCAAATTCAATTTTAACAACAATTTAAATGACATTCTTTTGAATTTGAAATGAAGCCGTGATAATAATCAGAAAACCGTGAATATAGAGTTAGCCGAATTATAACCAATTGTATTATCCAATAAAACACTATTTTTAATCCAAACTGATATATATGAAGTAATTCAAAGAATCTAGAGATTTTTATAGTGTTTTTGGCATAAGAATATAATTGACCAACTATGTTGAATAAGTCAGAATAAAAATCATCATCTTTTCATCAATCTCAATATTGGCTGATTTTAATTCAGAATACGGTGCAGATTATCACATTTAATATATCGTTTAAAACAAACCATACCTGTTTTACCTTTACGATATTTTTCGTTGTTGTCCATTGTGATTCTGTCACCTTTATACTAGGCTAAGGAACTTTGCTTTGTCGCCCGTTGTGTTTCTGGAACAGCCAAAAAATCCAGAGAACACTATTGTTGTTCCTTAGCCTGCCACCACACCTACACGGGAAAAGATTTATGTGACCTATTTGTTTTTATAGGTCCATGGTTGTTAGTGGCAGAAAATTTTGAAAAACAATTTTGTAAAGACCCAAAACTATTTATAATTGTTCCCTTCGGCACCCAAATTTGTTTAACTTTGAGAGATTTTATATTTGTGCCTTTTGGAACCCAAATCGGTATAGTTTTCACATGTTTGGATCTATACCAACAATTATTGTGATTGTGTCCATATTTTCTACAAATCGTGCACATTGAATTTTCTTGATTAATCTTGTTTTCAACAATTTTCGAACTATTATATCCAATTCCTTGTTTAACCGTATTAACAGTTTGCTTTCCTAATAGCATATTCAACGATTTTTCACTTTTTGAAAATTTATCTAAAGTCGTTGACAATTGTTGGACTTGTGATTTGAGAGATTCATTTTCGTTTAACAACTGTGTGCACTTTTTAATAGAATTCTCTCTCCTAGTATTTTCATTCTCCTTTAAAATCAGAATTTCATTTTCAAGCGATTTTATTTTAATTTCTGATTTTTTAATTTCTTCATCAAATGTTGGACACTTATCACACTTAGGGATCCTACTTTGGTAGGTTTTAACTAATTGATCAAGTTGTTTATTACATTCTATCAAAGTATCTTTTTGAGATTCAAGTTTGGCGTATTTTTCCCTAAGTCGTTCAAAACAACCATTTACTTCATGAAAATATATAAGCAACTCAGAATGGGTAAGTTTTGATACCTCACTTGACTCGTCATCGTCACTGTCAGTTGTATCACCTTGAAGACACAATTCTGCCTTTTCGCTTTCACTGCCAGTGCTTTGATCATTCTCGTCTATTTCATCCCAAGTGGCTGCAAAACTTTTCTTTTTCTGTTTCTTTCCATGGCTGGATTTAATTTGTGGACAATCGGGCTTGATATGGCCAGGTTTGTTGCAATTATAACAAATAAACTTTTGTTCTTCCGAGTAGTGTAGTGCTTTGGCTATTCTGCTTTTTGCTTTTTGAATTCGAGCTGAATTTCCATATTTCTGATTCCATTTTTTGAATTTCCTTATTAACAGCTCTAGTTCTTCTGCACCATCATCATCGTCGTTATCATCATCACTTTCGGTAGTTCCTTTGAGCGCTATTGATTTCTTTCGATTATCTCCTCCTTCACGCTCTTCCTTGAATTTCATTTCTAGCTCATAAGTGGTGAGATTTCCGATGAGTTCTTCGACTTTCATTTGTTTCAAATCTTTTGATTCTTGAATGGCAGTCACTTTTGCTTCAAATTTTCGTGGAAGGACTCTAAGGATTTTTCGGACTATCTCCAACTCTGTGTATGATTTTCCAAGAGCTTTTGATTTGTAAACGATATTGGAAAGTCGTCCATGCATCTCTTTGACATTTTCTTCCTTCGCCATTGTGAAGTTCTCGTATTCGCTGCTTAGCATGGCAAGGCGAGATTCTTTGACTTAAGATGTTCCTTCGTGAGTCACTTCTAGTGTGTGCCATATTTCCTGTGCAGTTAGATAATGTGAGACACGATTAAATTCAAATTGATCTAATGAACAGATAATAGAATTCATAGCTCTAGCATTAGCATTTTGTAATCTATTTTCTAGATCTGTCCATTGATCTTTTGGTTTCTCTATTTCCTGATTATCTACAGTTATAGTTGGTATACTATAACCTATCTCAACAATATTCCAAGCGTCAATGGTTTTCAGAAAAATTTGCATTCTATTTTTCCAGTAAGCATATTCACCATTGAACATTGGTGGTCTAACTATGGATTGACCTTCTCCAAAAGCATTATTAAAAGAAGCCATTTTAAAAATTCAAATTTTTAAAACAAAAACCGATTTTTTTTTAAACACGAATTTTTAAAACAAAAATTGATTTTTGAAACACGAATTTTTAAACGAAAATTGGTTTTTGTAAAATCAAAATTTAAAAACAAAAACGGCTTTTGTTCCTAGCTCTGATACCACTTGTAGGATCGATTTCACCCTAGAGGGGGGTGAATAGGGTGATAGTGTAAATTATAAAAATTAATCGCGGAAGCTTATCAATTAATTTCAATTCAGATCACAGAATAGCAGCACAGATATCACAGAATATAAATAACAGAATAAAATAGAACAACACAGAATTTACTCAGCTTCGGCAAAACCCTGCCTACGTGCTGCCCCCAAGGTTTCTACTAGAAATTAGATAGTCCCTCGCTTACACACGTAAACTTGCTATACCCGCTATTGACTAATCTAACTCTACGCTCAAAACCTTGCCATAACTCAACTACCGAGTTGCGAATTCTCAAGCTACGCCACGTAGCTTGTCCCCTAGTCACACGACTAGAATTTGAAATGGTTTTAAAAAATAAAATACAAAACAAAAACAAATTAAAAATAAAAAACCCTATTTTAAATTCTTATCCCTTTATGTAAACAAGGCCGGCCCTCTTTAGTAATTCAGCCCGTCTTCTTTCATTTCCTTTGTTCGTGAAAAATTGGAGATGGCGGCCGTTGTTTCTTCGTGCGTTCTTCTTCCTTTTAAAAATTAGGGCTTTCGAAGCTGCGCTATTTGCTTGCGTGTTGCCTTGCTCGATCAATTCTTCGTTGCTCACTGCTGCTTCGATGAGTTCGTTTTTTGCTTTGGTAAGAATTTATGCTTTTGTGCTTTTCGATTTTCGTATTCGAACTCATACATCTTGCCGATGATGTTGAATGGTTTATATAGGGTTCAATGCCCTTGAATTGCGTTCGTATAAACTAATTTGAATTTGTCAATTAATTTTGCTCGACCATTGATTTTCGTATAGATGATGGTGATTTTCTCTGACTTGTTCATAATAGTATATTTATTGTTGCTTGAATCCCACGGCATTGATTTAACATCGTGATGACCACGGCTTGATTTTTAACTTGGTCAATTACCTTTGCTACCTCGATTTTGACTGCGACTTCTGACTTTCAACTGGTCGTTGATCATCTTGACTTGTCTTGACACCTTGATTACCACTTGATGTTGAACTCGGTCTTCACTGATCATGTTTACTCCAGCCATTTAATTTGAACTTGTAAATTTTTGACTTTGTTTCAAAAAAAACTGTTACATGACTTTGTTGTGTAGTCTGCACATATTGATTCCATTCATGTTGCTGGACATTTGCCTGAGTCTTCATTGTGGTGTTGTGGTCATCTTGCTTTGCCTGGATTGTGTGCATTTGTGCACTTGTTTTCTTGTGTCTATGGCCATTGATTTATTGTGAAGCTTGGTTACTGGTTATCTTGTGGCTTTGTTCATCATTCTGTGGACTTGGGCCATTTTGATTTTTGACTTTTTCGACTTGTACCTTGGTCCTGAACATTGTTGTGTCCATATGGTATTCAGTACTGTGGCATTGCTGCATATTGATGCCTCTGTTTGCATTTGAGTTTGTAGCTTGGTGTCATATTTGCTGGACTTGTTGTTGGCATGTGCATTGTGTTTATTTGTGTCCACTGATGCTTCGAGTCTGCAACTTGTAGCTGGACTTGTTTCACTTTTTCTTTGATCTTTTGTTCATGCTGTTGCACTTGGTGTTTTGGTTTGAACTTGTAGTTAAGAACATTTGCATCTGGTTCTGTTTGCTTTGACTTCACTTGTTTGAGTCTGATATCTTGATTGATGTTGTACATATTGTTGTTATGCAGTAATCGAGTTTCACTTGCATTGCCGAGTTATTCTGATGCATCCTTCATGTATTCCCTTGATAATCATGTGCCACTGCATCACACTGTTGCAAGTGTTTCTGTTGAGCATGATTTGTCATCTCTGGTATTTCATGTTGGCCATGTTCTTCACTGTTTATATTGTTTGCATTGTTGCAGTTGGTCATTTTGTTCATCTGTATATTGCTGCAATCTTCATTTCCTTGTATTGTCCAGTACAGTTGATTTGGATTCATATGATGTTGAGCATTGGATTTTTGAAACTCTGTTGTTCTTGCTGTGTTATGTAGTTTGTATCTGCATTTTGCATTTGCCATGCTTTGGTCATTGAAGTATGTTGTCACTTGTTGACTGCATATTCATCATTTCATATTGAACTGTTTCTTGTCATGTTCACTTGTGTTGAATCCAGATTCAAAACTCGGATTTGACCTTGTGCTCGTGTCGTATTTTTGAATTTATTGCACCTGAGTTGAACCTGTCCGTATATTTGGGTTTGGCCTTGTGCTCACTGTCCCTGTAGCATTATCAAGTGTATATATCGGCGTGCACGGCCTTGTGGCATATACAGTAATACATGTGTATGTCACAAGTTGTTCGTGTATGATGAATTCAAATTTAAATTATGACGAACAACCCAAATAACTGAGGCAAATCATATTTTCAAAAAAAAAACATATTTTATTTTTGAATTGCAAAAATATTTCTTTTTCAATTTTACTACGTTAGTTTATATTTTTGCAGATTTCTCAGATGCTGGATTCAAACTGGAATGGAGTTAAAGATAAATACGAGTGTGAGTGATATGTAGTGAGGTGAACTGTAAATATGTAATGTGATGTAATTGTAATCAAAGTTGTATAGTTATAGTGAGAGCTTGAAATTGTACTATTCAAAGTTGTAATAAATATTTATTTGAATAAAATATTCGTTTGAATTCAAATTCCGTGTTATTTATTTTATTCAGCAAATATTTATTTAATCTGTGAAAAATAAAATAGTATATTATCAAATACATTTAAACGAATGTATATATGTTTATTATCATCAAACAAAAATCATATAAGCGCATATTCAACAACTCTTATATGTATTGATGTTATCATAAGCTAGATTGGTTATATGTATGTATTCACTTATAAAAACCAATATATATATAAGTCCAATATGTATAGTCGAATATTTTACATTTAACAATTATTATTTTATTATCATACATACATACATACATACATATGTATACATACATATATATATATATATATATATATATATATATATATATGTATAAATAAATACATACATAAACATATACATACATACTTATAATATGTGTATGTATATGTGTGCGTGTATAATTTAATTTTACATATATATTTTGCATTAATTATAATATCATTCTACGGTAATAATTGTTAATATAATTGTATACATGTATATTTATAGCAATAATAATTTTTGATAGCAATAAAATAATTATTTTAATTATTTATTATTATGTAATATTATGTAAATCAATATACTATCTAAATAAATCATACAAAATAAAATATGTTTCAAAAATTATTTTTTAAATTTTATAAGGAAAATTTATCATAAGATAAGCTCTCGGCCAGAAAAAAACCAAATTTTATGTT
Organism: Allium cepa; assembly: GCA_030765085.1. NCBI lineage: Eukaryota > Viridiplantae > Streptophyta > Magnoliopsida > Asparagales > Amaryllidaceae > Allium > Allium cepa. The sequence continues at coordinate 49,992,091 of CM060930.1, read as the reverse complement.
TTTAAACATTATTATAAGAAGCAACTGAAAATAATAAATTAACAGAAATAAATTTTGACAGAAAAAAATTATGTAAAATTTTTCAAGCTTCAAAACATGATCTAAGATTTTCTGGAAATTCAAAATTTGAACAAAATGTTTCGTAACTATTTTTATTAATATTTTATCTATTTTTAAGTGAATAATCAATTGATATATATATTTTAAAATAATTAAAATCGATAATAAAATAATAAGGTGTTGTACTTGCGATCTGGAATTATTAAAAAAATTGTTAGTTAATACACACACACACACACACACACACACATGTTTAAATATCATAAATATGTTTATGGATAAATATATCTATTAAAAAAAATTGTTATAGACATATACACACATATTCAGATATGATATATATGTATATATATTATTAATTATCACTTTAATTAATAAATCAAAACTAACATTTCAATGATCCAGTTCTTAGACTTATTTATAGTCTTTGGTTAACTGTTGTACCCGATACAACAAGATCTTCATTGTATCTTAATCGTATTTAAGACATTACGTCGTACCATGGTTTGCATGCTCATTTCGAATGATATAATTTAATCGAATATTTGTATCCTATGTAAAGCGACTGTACATCAGACAACTTTTAAATATAAATTGAATATCCATACTATTTTACTTTCTCATAGTTCAAAACTCGTAGAAGATAATATACAGTCTCAAACAAATTAACACATAAGTTACTAAGACTTGAAGGTTTAATAGTTGTATTATTCAACTCTTGTGGCTCGGTTATGGGCTTGGTCTTTAAGTGGAAATATGCAAAAAAAAAATCTATTAGGAAGTAGAGTTTACATTTCTTCACCAATCTTTAATTCAGTTCATTTAGTATATTTTAATTAATAAACATTTTTATCAATTACAGTACCTGTGCAAATTTATTAAGGTAGATCATTATGATATTACATAGGTTCTTATACTTATTTGAATGGTTTATTATATTCTTATTATAAGGCTCGCACTAGATTTCACATCTCTTAAAATTCATAAAGGGGATGTGAGAATTTCATAAATTCTTAGCGAGTGTTAGAATTTATTTCTATACAATATTTGTACAACATTGAGGGTGCTCAACAATTGTAGTCCTCATAAACGGTAAATAATATGCTATTAATTATATCTTTTATATAACTTCTAACCATACATTCTTTATCTTAATTTTCTTTATGACCAAGGTGCTCAACAAATTATAAAGTACATCACGAACTCATGACCTATCATCTTGTGATTGCCAAAAGATAATTTTGTAACCCTTGAGGTTACTCAACAAAGTGACAAAGTGCCCTTACCAATCTAGTGATAATAGAAACATCACTATAAATATATATTATGGTTTGAGGGTGCTCAACAACTATATACATGTATGATACTCCATTTATATCATTAATGCCAGAGAGCACCATTATTTAGATTCTTCATCTCAAAATAATAATGATGAATGTTATCGACTATAAGAAACAATAAGTATTTATAATACTCTATGTTATCATTTGCCACACACATGCATAAAAAATTACATATGTATTTATTACTTATAACAATAATGACGTTTATTTTGATTTTAACTTTTAAAATAATACTATTATATACATATTATATAAGATTCTCTTATTTAATTATTGCATTTTTAATATAATATTGAATCATATTTATGTACATTTATTATTAATTATCACTTTAATTAATGTTACAACTCAATTGTAATATATTATGGACTATAATATTTATAGTTCATATTATAATTTAAGATTATTTATTTAAAAAAATTATAATTTTGAATCCAAAATAAATTCAAATTTATCTACTTATAAAAATATTAAGGTTAGATTAAGCAATTGTGAATTATTTATTTTTAACTTTTATAAATACTAATTTAAAAAAATTATTCATGACCTATATAAATTTTAGTTTTAACTTAACCAATTTTAAAATTTATATATTATTCAAATACGCTTATTTGCATCAACTCAAGCTAGAACACATTTGAGCCTTATAATAAGGGCATAACTTATAAACTCACCATTTTGAAGAGCAAGGTATTGACCAGAGTAGGGAGATTTTTCGTTTATAAAAATGTTCCTTAATTCGAGTAAGATTCTCCTTAATTAAACATTATTTCTTAAACAGCCATCTAGTTGGACTTTTTATAGTTTGCCCTACATGTTGGTCAATTATTCATCATAACACAATGTAGTCTCTGTTACTACTATTGGACTAGGTGTATCGAGCAGCGGGGTAAAAGGTTAAATTTTCAGAAAAAAAATCTTTTTAGTTCATTATGCATTAGATCTTTTAAATAGTATTATTATAAATGATATGTAACAACCCGCATATTTATCGATTTTTATATTTAAATATTTTATTTAAATATTTTTTCGTTAATCGGATTTTGGTCCGAAGCTACTTTTTGCAAACGGTCAAATTAGGACTCGAGACCACTTCCATTGAGTTCGAAACCTCGTTTGCAATCTTCTAAGTATAAACATTGATATGTTTGGGGTTAGTGGAATTTCACCACTTTTTCACTCGAGCCTTTGGTTTGGACTTTTAGCCCATTAGGCCCAAGTTCCACCCCCCTTCTTCTTCATTGCTTCATTTCATTTCCTAACACTAAAGCTTCAACAAAAATGGTGAATGGAATGAGAAATTAAAACTCCAAAGTCGTTGTTTTATTGCGACTCCAACATTCAACTCCAAATTCAAGAAGAAGACATCGGATTCAAGCTTGTGGTTGCTTCTCCATTTGCCTTCAAGCTTTGTTCTTCATTTTCATTGGGTTTTGGAGCAAAGGTGAGATTTTTATCTCACAAATCTAGTCTATAACTATATTGGATTGTTGGGAATGATTCCCTATCACTTTAGCATTCATATTTGCTTTTGGTTTGGATTGGATTGGCGAAAAACTCCGATTTTTGGTGTTTTGGTGAAATTTCTGCATTTAGGTCGTTCTGGCCATTTTCGTGTTTTCGGAGTTAGGTCGCTCAGGACCTTAGGCCGTAGGTCGCTCAGGACCTTAGGTCGTAGGTCGTATGGTCGTTAGGTCGCTCTGCTTTGACTCTGGCCATTTTTGCTCACTCGCAGTTAGGTCGCTCACGACCTAGGACTTAGGTCGCTCGCGAGTTAGTGGCTTAGGTCGTTGGGTCATATAACCCATTAAGTCGCGCTCCTTTAGGTCGTGCCTCTTTTAGGTCGCGCCTCTTTTAAATCGCCCTGCTTGTTTGAGTTAGGTCGCGCCTCTTTTAGGTCGCGCCTCTTTTAAGTCGCCCTTCTCTGGACCTTGTTAGGTCGCTCAACATTGACCTCGTTAGGTCGCTCAACACACCGTGTCGCTAGGTCGCTCGACTCTGGACTTCATTAGCTCGCTCAACCATCTACCTTTATAAGTCGTAGGTCGTCTCCGACCTTAAACCACTCGGCCGCATTAGGTCGCGTACCTTTTAGGTCGCGTGTTGCACTAGGTCGTATGACCTTAGGTCGTTAGGTCGTATGGCTTTAGGTCGCTAGGTCGTATGACCTTAGGTCGTTAGGTCGTATGGCTTTAGGTCGCTAGGTCGTATGACCTTAGGTCGTTAGGTCGTTTGGCTTTTAGGCCGCTTCCACGCTAGGTCGTTCGACTCTTAGGCCGTAACACTTAGGTCGCTCGCCTCTTAAGTCGCTAGGTCGCGTGCCTTTAGGTCGCGTTTCTTTATTAGGTCGCGTGTCTTTGTTAGGTCGCTGACCTTCTTAACTCGCATGACCTAACCCCTAGGTCGTTGGGCCTCGTTTCTTCTTAGGTCGCTGCTTCTTATAGGTCGCTCGGCTCCTTAATTTCTTTAGGTCGTTTGAGTGTTAGGTCGCGAACCCATTTTAGGTCGCGTGTTGCACTAGGTCGTGCCCCTTAGACCCCTAGGTCGCAACCATTAGGTCGCTCGACCCTATCCCTCTTAGGTCGTTAGACCTCATTTTGTCTTCACTAAGTCGTACCATTTTGGACGGGGCGCTGCCCCTTGGACCCCCGCGACCTGACCGGGCAGGTCGAACCCCGTAAGCGGTGGCGTTGCCCCCCGCACCCCCACCTTGGGGGGTTGCCACCCCCCCTCCGTAGGGGATCTTATCTGAAAAACATTGAGCTGATTTCCTTGGATTTTATTCACATCTCCGTATGCAATTTTTGTGACTGATTGTTTCTACAATTGCTTCTGTGTCTTGTCACTTTATAATATAAAGGTTTCAATACTAGTAGTAAATATGAAAACTCTTTTAACAAACAATTTCAACTCTATTTTTAATAACAAAGCTCTTTTCTTAAACCGTTTTCCAATCTATTAGTATATACAAGCCTTTACCTCACTCGGATGAGAAATCTAATTAAACGACTTAGTAAAACAAGTGGTATGAAACGCTTGCGTTCACTTCGTCGGTTAATTCTTGGACTTGTTCGATTGAACCTCTTGTGACAATTTTATTAGTGAAGATTTACAGTTTGTTCGTAAATATGTAAGTTAAGCAAGTGGTTATGGGACATGAAGCTAAACTTCTATATTTACTAGCTTAGTGTAATTTACACTTCTCGTTGATCTTGATGATCGCTTTATGAATTAGACTAGCAATTGCGCGATGTCTCTTTCATTGCAAGGTTAGACTAGACACCACTTGTGTGATTCCATTCACACATACCTTTCTGCTTTTTGGTTAGTCTTGACCTTAATCTGTGTGATTCCATTCACACATGTGGGGTAGCTCCCCTTGGTCTTCGGACCGTCATGTGATAGGCCTCTTTCCCTTTTTATGATTTCTGGATTTCTTGTGTTGATTTCTGGAGTTTATCTCTTTGACTTGTCATGAGTACAAGTTTAGGGTATGATGCCCTCTTTGGATCTTTGAGAAGATTCTTGTGATATTGATTTATCTCTTATCGGTTGATCTCCTGTTGATCGTTATTTGCATACTTATAGTAGTATGTCAGTATGGATATTTTATGTTTATGCCATTTTTTTTATTTTATATCATGTCATCTGATATTTATAGCTAGACTGATCCGTTTATTATTTTCTTATAAATAATACTCGGGTCAGACCGAGATGTTACAGGTGCTACTGCTTGATTCCTCCCCCAGTGATTCACTACTCAGACTTTTGGCTACTTGTTTAGATTAGCAGCTTTTGTTGTTTACACTTGAGATATAGACTCATAGTTGTATTCTTTTGTATAGCACGCGTTGCTATTCTTTTGTATTATCGTGGATCTTTTTAGACCACTACTCTGATGTACACTTTTATGTGATATATATTCATATCTCTTTCCGTCTTTGTGATATGGATATCTGTGATTGATTCGCATGTTATGCTTACTTCTATATTTGTTTCCGAAGATTATTTTATAGCCACCGTGTGATAAGAAATTACATGGATGGTCGCTCCTCAACAGCCTTATTCTCCGTGCTAGTTGACAGCACTACACCGTAGTGTTCTTGGCTAGCGTGGGTATAGAGGTGGGGCGTCACAGCTTGGTATCAGAGCCAAACTTCGGAACAATGTAGAATAATCTAACAAGGATCATGTCCTAAGTCTTTCTTAGGAGTTGTGCCTTAGGATTTAATTCGAGTCTTCGTACCGATTCATCCTATTTTCTTTATGATTCCTTGTTTTATCTATTTCGTTTTGTGAATAACCTTCTTCTTCTTCCTTCTTTCTTTCTTAAGGAAGAGAAATGGTTAGTTCTAGCAGTCCCAGCACTGGTCAATCCAGTAGCCCTTCTCTGGATGGCGCATTCATGTCTGCCCAACAACTTTTGGATCTTGTTAAGAATCAAGAGTTTATCTGTGCTTTGAGTAAGAACCCCGAAATTGTTCTACCTTTGAAACTTGAAGTTTCTTTCAATCAGCTTGTGGATGTTACTCTTCTTCATGGAGAGGTTGGTAAAGGAAGTGTTTATGATATTGGGACTTCCAAGAAGAGGCATATTAAGTTCAAGAGCCTCAATCCCAATAAGAGAGTGAAGCAAACTACTTTTGTAGCAAAGACTCCAATCCCTAATCGTGGAGGATGCTACAATTGTAATTCTAAGGACCACTATGCAAAGGAATGTCCTGAGCCACTCTTTTGTCGCTATTGCAAAGATGCCAGTCATCATATTTCTGTCTGCCCCATACTTTTAAGAAAGAAGAGGGTGGAACCAGAAACTTCAGTAGCCAAGCCACCTACCTCTAGTCGTAAACGATGTTACAATTGTGGTTCCACAGACCATTATGTAATCAATTGCCCAGAACCTCTCTATTGCCGCTATTGTAAAGGCTCGGGCCATTACTTGTCTACATTTCCCAAGCGACCTAGCAAGCGAGAAGGAAAGCTAAATGCTTCTAACGAAACTTCTCTGGGTCAAGGTATTTCTTATTTAATCCTTGATTTCATTTGTTTTCGATTATCCGATTCGAGTTCTTTTTGATATAGGTTCGTCTCATTATTTTTATATCAAAAGAACTTGATGATTTTCTTTCTTTTTATGTTTTGGGCTTGATGACTTCTTTGAGGATTGCGAATCCAGATTAGTGGATCTGCAACACTCTACTTGCTTTTTAATGACATCGAAAATTATTTCATGTGATTTTTCTTTCCGAACCAATTTGCATGTTATGCATTGCTTTGGTTTCGGAATTGATTTGCGTAAAAGGATTGGCTTATTGCAAAGCCCATATCCAATTTTTCCGAAAGGACTATTCATTTTCGATATTTTCAATCTGTTAAGCAGATTCATATTTTTCCTTTGTGATTTCGATTTCAAATCGATGGCATCATTTTGCTCTTTTAGCTCACATGTTGAGTAAAGAGATATCTCTCTCATTCTTAATCGGTTGAGAATTTTCCGGTATTTTTGAGTTTGTCTTAGGATTATCACCTAAGCAACCTTTTTAAGTGGTATTAAGGTCTTTTCAGTTTGACCTTGCCACCGAATTTCAATCGCTACGAGTTGCGGAAGTTAGCCTTCTACATACCGCATTCCGCACTCGTTATGATTAAAATGAATGACATATTGTGTCATTCAGTTTATCCAGTCTATTTCATCCATTTTATAAATCGAGTATTCTATGAATATCTCAATAATTCCAATCTCGTATTTATCAATTTTGGATGAAAATTGAATTTAAAATTTTGCAAATCTTTTTAAGAAGATATCTTAAATTCCTATAAAAGAGATAATTTTTTTGTTGTATTGCCCATTTAGTGTTTTAAAAATTCTAGTCGATGCGCTTGATCAACGTTATCGATAGGGATTTCCTAAACGCTTTGATGTGACAATCAGACAAAATAAATTGACTTGTAAAATGTAAGTTTTTCTATAAAGGTGATTGTGATTTTGAAAGTTTTAGCTTTTGAGAAAAGAAAATTAAAATTCTCTCTTTTCGATACTCTTATTCTTGTGTTTCCCAAAGGAAACCAAGACTATAACTTTAGTACCAATGCTTATTGTATTGGTTTGGATGTCGTTCTCTTGCAAAAGAGAACGTGCAATCACTTTTGCTTCTAAATCTTTAAAGCCGATCGAGACTAGGTATGCCGCTTATGATCTGGTGCTCGCGGCTATTGTTTTCGCCCTTCGAATGTGGCGTCATTATCTATTGGGAGAGAAATTTATTCTTTACACGGATCATAAGTCTTTGAAATATTTATTTTCTCAAAAAGAACTTAATTTACGTCAACAGCGTTGGCTCGAGTTCCTTGCACCTTATGATCTTGATATTCTTTATACCCCCGGTAAGGGTAATCGTGTCGCCGATGCTCTTAGCCGTAAGCAACAAGCAGTTGTTTCTATGATGATATCCGAATGGAACGATCTCGAGATCTTATCCACTTGTGAGATTCGAGAGCGCGTATCCGATTTATGCTCATCGCTTGTTTTATGTAGCCTTGAGGCTCATCCTTCTCTTTTAGACCGCATTCTTGAAGCTCAAGGGCTAGATTCTGAATTGGCTCTTCTTGGCAAACATGTTAAGGATAAAATTGATATTGAAGGTTTGAAAGACTTTGATATTGATTCTCGTGGCGGCATTCGAAAATTTGGTAGACTTATCGTACCAAATATTGGAGATCTTCGTAAAGATATTTTAGAAGATTCACATCGTTCCAAAATTACCATTCATCCTAGAAGTAGTAAAGTGTACGTAGATATGAAGCGACTTTATTATTTGGAGTGAATGAAATCTGATATCGCTAACTTTGTTAAGTGTTGTATGACTCTCCATCTTGTCAAGGCCCTACACTAAAGGCCTGGTGGGTTAATGCAACCTTTAGAAATTCCAATTTGGAAGTAAGACCAAATCCCCATGGATTTTATAGATGTCTTTCCCCGTTCCCGTTCGGGTCATGATAACTTATGGGTTATAGTAGATAGACTTACTAAATCCGTCCATTTTATTCCCCGTTCGGATTAACCGAACCGTTCCTCTTTTGGCCCAAACTCTTTGTTAAAGGAGTTGTTAAATTACATGGAGTTCCTACTTCTGTCAATAGCGATAGTGATCCATTGTTTACTAGTGGACTTTGGAAAAGTCTTCGAGATTTTATCACCGCTTTTCACCCCAGTCCGATGGACAAACCGGGTGTGTGAATCAAACTCTCGAAGATCTCCTTCGAGCTTGTGTGCTTGATGTCGGTGGAAGTTGGGAAGGCCATGCCGATCTCCTTCTTGTTGGCTTGAGGCCGGTGAGAAGCTGGTTTTAGTTCCAGAATTTATTCATGTTTCACCTATGAAAGGTGTTGTACGTTTCAGTCGGCCGTGAAAGTTAGCGCCTCGATATATTGGGCCATTTCCTATCACTGAACGTATTGGTTCCTGGCTTATCGCCTTGCATTGCCGGCTCAGTTTTCTGCTATGCATGATGTATTTCACGTTTCTCAATTACGGAAATGCCTTCGGGATTCCGATTTTATTCTTGAGCCTGCTGTTGTGGAAGAAATTGAAGTTTCGCCGAATTTAACTTATGAGCAGCATCCTATTCGAATTATAGCTTCTGAGGTTAAACGACTTCGAAATAAAGATGTTCCGCTTGTGAAGGTTCAATGGTCCTCAAATCCTAAGGATTGTTCTTGGGAATCCAGAGAATTCATCGAGCGTACACATCCGGACTTGCTTATTCCTGCTCCTTGAGGTGAACTTCTTATTTCAAAATTCCTCTTGTGTTAATACGCTTTTATGGTTGTTACTTTTTATTTCCATCTTATATATATTGCGAGGACGCAAATTCTTTAAGGAGGGGAGTCTATAACAACCCGCATATTTATCGATTTTTATATTTAAATATTTTATTTAAATATTTTTTCGTTAATCGGATTTTGGTCCGAAGCTACTTTTTGCAAACGGTCAAATTAGGACTCGAGACCACTTCCATTGAGTTCGAAACCTCGTTTGCAATCTTCTAAGTATAAACATTGATATGTTTGGGGTTAGTGGAATTTCACCACTTTTTCACTCGAGCCTTTGGTTTGGACTTTTAGCCCATTAGGCCCAAGTTCCACCCCCTTCTTCTCCATTGCTTCATTTCATTTCCTAACACTAAAGCTTCAACAAAAATGGTGAATGGAATGAGAAATTAAAACTCCAAAGTCGTTGTTTTATTGCAACTCCAACATTCAACTCCAAATTCAAGAAGAAGACATCGGATTCAAGCTTGTGGTTGCTTCTCCATTTGCCTTCAAGCTTTGTTCTTCATTTTCATTGGGTTTTGGAGCAAAGGTGAGATTTTTATCTCACAAATCTAGTCTATAACTATATTGGATTGTTGGGAATGTTTCCCTATCACTTTAGCATTCATATTTGCTTTTGGTTTGGATTGGATTGGCGAAAAACTCCGATTTTTGGTGTTTTGGTGAAATTTCTGCATTTAGGTCGTTCTGGCCATTTTCGTGTTTTCGGAGTTTGGTCGCTCAGGACCTTAGGTCGTAGGTCGCTCAGGACCTTAGGTCGTAGGTCATATGGTCGTTAGGTCGCTCTGCTTTGAATCTGGCCATTTTTGCTCACTCGCAGTTAGGTCGCTCACGACCTAGGACTTAGGTCGCTCGCGAGTTAATGGCTTAGGTCGTTGGGTCATATAACCCATTAAGTCGCGCTCCTTTAGGTCGCGCCTCTTTTAGGTCGCGCCTCTTTTAAATCGCCCTGCTTGTTTGAGTTAGGTCGCGCCTCTTTTAGGTCGCGCCTCTTTTAAGTCGCCCTTCTCTGGACCTTGTTAGGTCGCTCAACATTGACCTCGTTAGGTCGCTCAACACACCGTGTCGCTAGGTCGCTCGACTCTGGACTTCATTAGCTCGCTCAACCGTCTACCTTTATAAGTCGTAGGTCGTCTCCGACCTTAAACCACTCGGCCGCATTAGGTCGCGTACCTTTTAGGTCGCGTGTTGCACTAGGTCGTATGACCTTAGGTCGTTAGGTCGTATGGCTTTAGGTCGCTAGGTCGTATGACCTTAGGTCGTTAGGTCGTATGGCTTTAGGTCGCTAGGTTGTATGACCTTAGGTCGTTAGGTCGTTTGGCTTTTAGGCCGCTTCCACGCTAGGTCGTTCGACTCTTAGGCCGTAACACTTAGGTCGCTCGCCTCTTAAGTCGCTAGGTCGCGTGCCTTTAGGTCGCGTTTCTTTATTAGGTCGCGTGTCTTTGTCAGGTCGCTGACCTTCTTAACTCGCATGACCTAACCCCTAGGTCGTCGGGCCTCGTTTCTTCTTAGGTCGCTGCTTCTTATAGGTCGCTCGGCTCCTTAATTTCTTTAGGTCGTTTGAGTGTTAGGTCGCGAACCCATTTTAGGTCGCGTGTTGCACTAGGTCGTGCCCCTTAGACCCCTAGGTCGCAACCATTAGGTCGCTCGACCCTATCCCCTTTAGGTCGTTAGACCTCATTTTGTCTTCACTAAGTCGTACCGTTTTGGACGGGGCGCTGCCCCGCACCCCGCCGGGGGCGCTGCCCCCTGGACCCCCGCGACCTGACCGGGCAGGTCGAACCCCGTAAGCGGTGGCGTTGCCCCCCGCACCCCCACCTTGGGGGGTTGCCACCCCCCCTCCGTAGGGGATCTTATCTGAAAAACATTGAGCTGATTTCCTTGGATTTTATTCACATCTCCGTATGCGATTTTTGTGACTGATTGTTTCTACAATTGCTTCTGTGTCTTGTCACTTTATAATATAAAGGTTACAATACTAGTAGTAAATATCAAAACTCTTTTAACAAACAATTTCAACTCTATTTTTAATAACAAAGCTCTTTTCTTAAACCGTTTTCCTATCTATTAGTATATACAAGCCTTTACCTCACTCGGATGAGAAATCTAATTAAACGACTTAGTAAAACAAGTGGTATGAAACGCTTGCGTTCACTTCGTCGGTTAATTCTTGGACTTGTTCGATTGAACCTCTTGTGACAATTTTATTAGTGAAGATTTACAGTTTGTTCGTAAATATTTAAGTTAAGCAAGTGGTTATGGGACATGAAGCTAAACTTCTATATTTACTAGCTTAGTGTAATTGACACTTCTCGTTGATCTTGATGATCGCTTTATGAATTAGACTAGCAATTGCGCGATGTCTCTTTCATTGCAAGGTTAGACTAGACACCACTTGTGTGATTCCATTCACACATACCTTTCTGCTTTTTGGTTAGTCTTGACCTTAATCTGTGTGATTCCATTCACACATGTGGGGTAGCTCCCCTTGGTCTTCGGACCGTCATGTGATAGGCCTCTTTCCCTTTTTATGATTTCTGGATTTCTTGTGTTGATTTCTGGAGTTTATCTCTTTGACTTGTCATGAGTACAAGTTTAGGGTATGATGCCCTCTTTGGATCTTTGAGAAGATTCTTGTGATATTGATTTATCTCTTATCGGTTGATCTCCTGTTGATCGTTATTTGCATACTTATAGTAGTATGTCAGTATGGATATTTTATGTTTATGCCATATCTTTTATTTTATATCATGTCATCTGATATTTATAGCTAGACTGATCCGTTTATTATTTTCTTATAAATAATACTCGGGTCAGACCGAGATGTTACAGGTGCTACTGCTTGACTCCTCCCCCAGTGATTCACTACTCAGACTTTTGGCTACTTGTTTAGATTAGCAGCTTTTGTTGTTTACACTTGAGATATAGACTCATAGTTGTATTCTTTTGTATAGCACGCGTTGCTATTCTTTTGTATTATCGTGTATCTTTTTAGACAACTACTCTGATGTACACTTTTATGTGATATATATTCATATCTCTTTCCGCCTTTGTGATATGGATATCTGTGATTGATTCGCATGTTGTGCTTACTTCTATATTTGTTTCCGAAGATTATTTTATAGCCACCGTGTGATAAGAAATTACATGGATGGTCGCTCCTCAACAGCCTTATTCTCCGTGCTAGTTGACAGCACTACACCGTAGTGTTCTTGGCTAGCGTGGGTATAGAGGTGGGGCGTCACATGATATAGTTTACATTAGATTATATTTAAGGCTTTTCGTTTGAATTTGATTTTAATTTAATTTCAATTATATTATCATAATATTGGAATTATTAATTTAAAATATTATTATTTATTTAATCTATTTAATGAAATATTTTATCATCAATTTGTATAATATTCATTCAAACGTAAATTTAGTAATAAAATAATTTTCATATATAATGATATATATGTGTGTGTGTGTGTGTGTGATTTTTAATTTTAAATAACAAATATCCGAATAATAATAATAAAATAATTTTAGTATAAGTTTAACTATCTAAATAAAATATATTTCAAAATTATTTTTTAAATTTTATAAAAGTATTTTATCATTAGATAATCTCTCGACCATAAAATAAAAATAAAAAAACATAAATTTTCTATTTTTAAAAATTATTATAATAAACAGCTGAAATAAAGTAAATCAATAGAAAATAACTTTTGATTGATAAAATTATGCAAAAAAAATTCAAGCTTCAAAATATGATCTAAGATTTTCTAAAAATTTAAATTTGAATAAAATGTTTCGAAATATTTTTATTAAAGTTTTATCAATTTTCGATTGAATAATCCATTAGTACATATTTTAAAATAATAAAAATCGTTAATAAAAATTAAGGTGTTGTGCATATGATCTGGAATTGTTAAAAAAAATTGTAAATAAATATAAATATATATATATATATACATATATGTTTATATCTTATAAATATGTTTATGATAAATAAAATATTTGAAAAAAAATTGTTATATATAATTAGTTCATAAAAAAATATTATGTGTATATATATACATTATTTTAATATTTATTATAATAGTATGCATATATATATATATATATATTAATATTTTATTTATTTATTTAAATATTGTCATTTACATTAAATTATTTAAAAAAAATTAGCATATACATATATACACACATATATATAAGTTGCATATTTAAATGCATATATATATTTGGACAACATATAATACATATCGAATGAGATAACATGTCTGTTATGATGTAAATCCCAACATCTATGCATGAGCATGGCATACCTTGCACGGGCTATCATGTACACATGCACGTACATACATATATGTATATGATACATATATGTAAATTTGTATGTATTAATAAATAAATTAAATAAAACTAGATAATTTATAAATTTAAATAAAATAAAATTTTATATAAATAAAATTTAGAAATGTTCTAAATAAATTAGGCACCATAGGCCCAATATAGATCCAATAAGGAAATTTTATTGAAAGTGACCCATAACTTCCGCTGCGGGCTAGCCCATTTCCAGCAATAATGTTATAACGATGTTAACTTTTTAGATATTTGGATCTATATTGCCAAATTACCACTAAAGGCTGATTGCATATACTTTACAGATTATAATGTGCATCTTTATAATTGACTTCGTTTTGTACTATATTCTTGTTTATTCAGCCATTTAAACATCTCTACTATTTTTCAAAAAAAAAATCATATTTTTAGTGTCTTCGTTTTCGTTCCATTTAAACTACAAGTATGTTGATACATACCGATTACTTTTTCTATCTAGTTCTCTATCATATGTCAACTACATAACTATAATGCTCTACAATATTTAGTTCTTGGAACATGATAAAAACAAAAACAAAGAAAATGAATTTTCCTAAGCTAACTTACCAACTTGAAATAGTGAACAAAGAAAATAACTAAAAAGAGAAGTAGCTCTTATGCAATCTTGTTTCTAGCGGTTAAGAATTCACATAAAATAAAACAAATAAAATTATGCAACAAGTGGGGTTCTCTTTATTGAAAGATTAATGAAAAAGACTGAATCTTTTGGTCAAAACTAGAAAATTAATGCATTGGGATTTCACGTATGATTAACATATTTTCATTCACCACATACTAAATACAAATATAGAGAATGCGAAGACATTTACCTATAATTTTTTTCTCCAACACTTACAATAATGGTCGATATTCTTAAAAATATTCGGTATTCTACAATAAATATCGGAGTGATATACTAGCAAATATCAAAGAATATATCGATAATGATACTACAAGTGATATTTTGGAAAAAATATCACCTAAGGAGCGTATGCTATATATTATGATATTCTCTGATATCAACTGCTTTGATATAGACGCACACTTCTTCTGTACGTTCATTACAAACAATCTGTTTTCTGGACATCCATTGGAAATTCATATTTTCTTTCAATGTATGTGATTACCTATTAAACATTATAGTAAGTTCTGTCATTTTGGGCTAGGTTAAATTTTATCATCTACATAATAAGTTTCCTTGTTTGAATCCTGGATCGCGTCCAAGTCCATCATATTACCACTAATTTCTCTAGGAACGGATTCCATCGATAGTAAGGTTGCATGTCTTGAAATAATAATTTGTTTCTTATTGTGATGGAATAGGCATTCAAGATATTTTAAGAATTACCCATAAAATTACACAAAACAAAATTAACTTTTAAATGAAACTGAATTTAATTTATGCTCTTACACATAAGCGCATATTACATTTTAAATCAATTTCTTCCATTGAGAAACATACTATGTTTAACAGAGTTTGATTACTCCTTATCGACACATCATTATGAAGCATAAGGAAGAGTGGCTTAGAAAGTGAATCGTATTCCTTTTTAGGTACTTTGGGAATTCTAGCTAAAATACTAGCCTTATCAATCGAATCGAAGTATTTTATTTCATTTTACATGCATTGTTTCTACTTCCATTGTATATTCTATGAACTTTTCATAGATATCTAAGTTGTGTATGAAAATGCACATGTTTATAACTAAGATAATTCATCATTGAATTTAACGAAGTAAGCGGATCCGATTTCAAGACCTTGGACTGCATAAGTCTATATGTATTAATCCTAAGATTTCATCACCTCTTTTGTCTCTCTCACCCAATTGGTGCTTTGCTGTTAATCTTGAGATATCATTAACAAATATCATATGCTTTATAATCATATGATTAAAAAAATTCTCAAAGATATGACTTAATCTATGATTGCAAAATACTTGTTAAA
The DNA here is from genome assembly GCA_030765085.1 of Allium cepa. NCBI lineage: Eukaryota > Viridiplantae > Streptophyta > Magnoliopsida > Asparagales > Amaryllidaceae > Allium > Allium cepa. The sequence continues at coordinate 49,976,542 of CM060930.1, read as the reverse complement.
TATTTTGGATTATATTGTATTTTCTGTAGTAAACACACCACTATTGTTATTAACATTGGGACACAAAAAATGATTGATTTCTATAAAAAATATTCATAATATTCATATTAAAAAAGTAGTTTCTAATTTTGACCAAATCCGAAAATGGTTTTATTTCATAAATAATGTTTGGTATACATGAAAACAATTTTTCAAAACTTGATGCGCCCAATGGCAATTGTTATATGGTATGCTTCCACTATTTTTATTACTACAATAGCAACATTCATAATATGAAGGTTCACTCAATCACTTACTGTCGGACTATTTATTTCTTATACTATAACAAATTTATGGTTGAAAGTTTCTGATAAAGTATCCCAAACTCAAAGAAACAAGTCTAATAGAGAATAATTTTTATAAGAAAAACATGTTCGGAATAGAAGTCATATATCTTGTTCCTTGTTAGTCATTTATAAATATTTAACACAATTTTGTTTTTGATGTTCCTTCATGAACCAGAGCTAACCATTCAATCACTCTTCATACCAACAGTTCCTAGGTTATTACCCTTCTTGGATTTTTTTTTTCACCTCTGAATGGTCGTACCATTCGAAAGAGAAATCCTTTACCACATGACTACACCAAAAAAAAAATTAAATGCATTCACTCATCCTTAACACTTTGAAGGAGATTGAATAATTTGCATTTAACTAAAAAAATAAAAACTAACATTTCAATGATCCAATTCTTAGGCTTGTTTATAGTCTTTGGTCTACTGTTGTTCCCAATACAACAAGATCTTCATTGTATCTTAATCGTATTGAACACAATACCTTGTACCATGGTTTGCATGCTCATTTCAAATGATATAATTTCATAGAATATCTACATTCTATCGAAAGTGACTATACATCAAATGACTTTTAAATATAAATCAAATATCCATATTATTTTACTTTTTCATAGTTTAAAACTCATAGAAGACAATACACAGTCTCGGATAAATTAACACATAAGTTACTAAGACTCAATGGTTTTAATAGTTGTATTATTTAGCTCTTGTGGTTCTTTAAGTGGCAATATGCCAAAAGAATAATCTATTATTAAGAGTTTACATTTCTTCACTAATCTTTAATTCAGTTAATTTAGTATATTTAATTAATAAACATTTTTATCAATTACATTAGCTGTGTAAATTTATTAATGTATATTATTATAATATTACATATGTTCTTATACTTATTTGAATGGTTTATTATATTTTTATTATAAGGCTCACACTAGATTTTACATCTCTTAAAAATCATAAAGAAGATGTGAGAATTTTATAAATTCTTAGTGAGTGTTAGGATTTATTTATATACCATGTTAGTACAACATAGAGGGTGCTCAAAATATTATAGTCCTCATAAATGGTAAGTAACATGCTATTAATTATATCTTTTATATAACTCCTAACCTTACATTCACTCTCCTAATTTTTTTTATAACCAAAGTGCTCAACAAATTATAAAGTACATTAGGTATCATTTAGTGATTGCAAAAAGATAATTTTGTAACCCTTGAGATTGCTCAACAAAGTGACAAAGTGCCCTTACCAATCCAGTGATAATAGAAACATCAAAAAAAATATGTTATGGCTCGAGGGTGCTTAAAAACCATAAATATGTATGATACTCCATTTATATCGTAAACGATAGAGAGTGCTATTATTTAGATTTAATCTCAAAATAATAATAATGAATATTATCGACTATAAGAAATAATAAATATTCATAATACTCCATGGTATCATTTTCCCTTATACACACACGCTACAACATCCCCTATCTTGAGACCCGAAGTTAAGCGCCAGAGATGCTACAGTCATCTAGAATATTAACTTCCGCTGATAAAATACGGTAATGTTAATGGTATCTATAATATCAGGAGCACATGAGTATGAAATAAAATCACACATTTCAAAAACTACTTTTCTCATTACATTTCAAAACCATATTTCATATTCAATTACATAATCCCAAATGATTTCCCAAGTTTCGATCAAAAATAGTTATTACAAATTACACCAAGAGAGACATATGAAGATGCCCCCTTGGATAATCAAAGTACTAAATAGACGTATCTGTCCTATATATAACACAGTGGATATACAACTAAAAAGTTCCTATATAGTTATCTTTGACTCTGACACATCATCGAAAGCTGATTCATCCAGCTACTAAACCTGTAAAACCTTAATTCTCAATCTACTCAAATTAATTTTGAGCACCCAAGAGTTTAAGAAGAAAACATAAACTTCGAGACTGACATAAATCCTGGTGTGAATAATATTATTACATCTCGGTTTTCTGATATTCAATGTGACCACACTGCTAAGCTGAACGGGTTTACCCTCCCTAATATCCCTTTTAAAATATATCTCTTGCAAATCAGAATCCTACAATCAAACTATTTGAAACAATAATAGCAAGTACATACATATGCATAAAAATCGAGAAATCTATGGACTATCTAGTTTAATTTGGTTGGCGATTAACCACCGGCTAATTCAGGTCTTCAAAACATAATCAAAATCTAACTTTTGTTAGACACAATTCTGAGTTAACTACCCCTAACTTCTAGGTCAACTGCCCTTAACTTCTGGGTCACTGCCCTTAACTTCTTTTTCTAGGATCAATTGAACCTAAGGGTTTTGCAGGCATACCAATGACTATCTCTTCCCTGTATATTCCTTTTGGTGTGTAACCTCAATTTAGTCTCGTCTATGACAAGCCCTGCATACTAGAATTTTGGACTTATTTTAACTAGGGGATAATAGTTAAAGTATAAGGCACGACCCTACACCATTCATGTCTAGTCTTCTAATATCTGAGTCATAAACTTAGGGAAAACTGCCCTTTTCATATATTTCTTGCCTTAGGGTTAACTACCCTATCAAAACTTTCTTTCCTTGTAAACATCCTTTAAAAATGATTTACCCCTAAAATTATACTTTCATAAAATAAGGAAGTCGTATACTTTGTTTTTCTCAAAACACTAAAGCCATGATACACACACACACACTTTACACAAAACAATGTTGATGAAATTTAATGTGATTATCTATCGCTCCAAGGTAAGTTAAAACCCCTTTTTTAACTTAAAAGACCTTAGGCCATGAAGCTAAGGTAAACCATTCAAAACCTTTGTTTAAAACTTTAAACAATCTCTTACGAATCTATTGAAAGTGCCTTTCAAAATAAGTTAACTATTTCACCTTGAAACACTAGGCCAGAACATACCTTTTGAAACCTCCTAAAATAGGCCTTTTGACACCATTGAGAATAACCCTTCAAAACTTTACTAAAACCATAGACATAACACATTAAACTTGATTTTCGCAAGCATTAGAAATCTTCCATTCAAATATTCAAGAAAATATTTTGAAAACATTGAGGTATCTCCTCTCCAAAACCTTTCAAAAGCATAAACTCCCTACCAAAAACATTCCTTTCGAAAGCATTGGGTTTAAGTAAAGGTTTGTGGAATATAACTTCGAAACCAGTTAAGACCATTTGTTTCGAAACCTTTGGGTTTAACTTTCAATATATCTAAGTATCTTAAAGAACTAGAGCAAAAGCATTACCTTCAGAAGCATTCATCCTAAGTAAAAGAAAGTGGATGGTTTTGAAACCAACCCTTTCAAAAGCACGGAGAAGCAACTTTAAAGTTTAAAGGTAAATGTACCCTTTCGAAAGCATTGATTCGAAGAGTTCAATGTGGCAGCATGGGTTTCGAATTTATTTGAAAGCTTCACTTAATAATAAAAAGGCGGCAACCCCTTTCGATAGCCCTTTTGATAAAACAAAGGAATATTTGACAAAGTCGAAAGCTAATATTACTCCTTCGAAAGCCATATTTGTAACCAAAATAGTTCCAAGTTTATGAGATTCTTCTACCCTTTCGAAAGCATGGTTTCACTCTATACCTAACGATTATCTCCAATCCACTACATACCAAGGCATTGATCCTATGTATATTGGTTTTGGCTTGGTTAAGGGCAGAAGTAAGGGGTTGAAAGGCGGCAAATGGAAGTGGCGAAGTAGAAAATACTTGCAAAATTGATACTTAGCTTTTTAAAGCAATTCCTTCTCAACTAACGTGTAATGACCCGTAATTTTCGACAATTTAAAATTGGTTAAATTAATGAGAATTTTTGTAATTAAATTTAGTAAAGTAAAAAAAACCTTTATAAATTAATATTGAAATGAACGCTAAAATTATATATATATATATATATGGTATCTAAAACCTATTTATTAGTAATTTGAATAACATTTCAATAAATGAAATGGTGTAAGTATTATACCTGGATATAAATTGAATATGAAAAGTATAGGGTAGGCATTGAATTAGTTAATGTAAGAACACATTGTTACAGTAATTGATTGTAAATTAAGAAAACGTGTTAATGCAAGTTAATAATTAATGAACTTGAATGAACGTTCCAATTTAATAAAATAATTCAGATGTTATGACTTAGCTATAAATGGAATACAATAAGAACAAATGCAATTATTATATTAATGTAAGGAATAATATAATTTGTATAAATGAAACATAGTTAAACAAATGTAAGTATTGAATTAATATATGTTATTTATTTAGGGTACTGAATAAAATTGGTAATCCAATTGCAATTAATGGTAATAATGTTGATATAAGCTAATAAATTAAATTTCAATGCAATACCCATTAATGGATGGAATGAAATGGGATTTATGTAAATGTTATACTAGATTATAAATCAAATGAAAGAAACAAACGTAAATATTGAATTAATTAATGAATTAATATACATGGAATAGTAATTGAATGTAAATTTAATGGTAATTGGATAAAATCAATAAGATAATGAATTGCAATAATTGTGGGTTGATAATAAAGTGTGAATGCGAAAATGATTGTTTATAGTAATTGAATGGAATCCCAATTTGTTGGAACAAGGTAAGTGTGTACTTGGTAATAAATTTAAACGAACTTAAATATTGAATTAATTAATTAATATATATATATAATAAACGATGATTGAATAAAAACAATACTCTGTAAATAACTATAATATTGGAGTGGAAATAATAAACTTATAAATGTGTGATTAAGAGTTTTGACAACAATAATTATGAGTTATATATATATATATATATATATTTAATTCATTCAATTGAATTGGAAATCATTGCAATAAATCTAAATTAAATGTTACGTTAAAATAAATTAAGGTAATAATGGGGAATAACGTAAATATTCTTCATAATATGATGATTAGTGAATAAAAAGAATAGAAATAAAGTTTTATCAATATATTGGAATTTAATTTATGATAAAAGGGTTAATTGCAATTAAATGAATTAAATATTTAAAATGGGAATTTAGATGAGTGAGAATATCTATGTAATGGTTTTGAATCCATGGTTTAATCCATCTATTTGACAGGAATGAATGGAATAATGATTAATTTATTTAATAAATGGGATTTTGGGAATTATATTTGTAAAACCTAAATTTAATGAATTAAGGTTAATACAGGAATTGATAAATTTATCAACTCTAAATTCACATATAAATTTGTTTAAATTAGTGTAAAAGATTTAAGAAAATTTAAAGGGGTGAAAATTGTAATTTATAGAATTGAAATGTAAGATTTGATTTAATTGATTAATTTTAAATTTATTTTATTAATGGAAAAATAGCCATTTTGGCCACTGACTCGGATTTCAACGAAACTAGTTTCATCAGATCCGTAACGGTGAATTATTGTAGGATTTCAAGTTTCGTAACAATTGGACTTGTCGTCTGATCGTACGGACTCGAAACGACTTGAAATTATTGAAATTGAAATCAATTTGAAAAATATTGATTTTAGCATAACTTCTCCATACGATAAAATTTGGACTTGAAACTTTTTCCATTGCGTTTAAAATATTTTAAAACGTCTATTTTGATATATGGGTTGACCCAACTTCGTTCCGGAGTCGAAACGGGCTTTTCGGGCAATGGATCGTTCAGCACGTTTATAATTGGGTCGATCTATTCTATTTCAGTTGTCTATAAATACCCTGTTATAAACCCTAGCAGCCTATTCCTCATTTCTCTACGTACAGAAACTTCTGTGCTCTCTTCCTCAATGGCTGTAAACCCTAAATTTATCCAGTTCAAATTTCAATTCAAAAATCAACTTCAAAAATTCAAACTCCTCGGAAACATTTGGATAAAATATATATCGAAGATCTCAATGATACGAACCTACATCTGGAGTTTGTTTTTCAAGGCAGTGACCGGATCGATCAGAAATCATGGTCAAAATTGAATTGGGCGTTTTTGATTGGAGCGACTATATACAAATCTGTTTTTGGGTTTTGAAGAGGGCAGTAAGGGGAGTCGGTGATGGTGGCCGCTTGGCTTATAGCGAGGTGTGGTGGCCGAAAATCATTGATTAGGGTTTGAAAACCGAAGGCGGCGGCGCTACCTTAGAGGCAATCTCGGGGGGGCAGGGGGTTGCGGCCGGCGAGGGGGAGCTCTACGGTGGTGCCGGCTTGGTCGACAGTGACCCCTAACGGCGGCCACGAGTGGGTCAAAGGATGGTGGAGGTGGGTATGACTGGGTGCGAGCGTGAAATTGGGTTGAGGAAGACGCGTGCGCACAGTAGCAGGTGACGTGGCTAGAGATGTTCAGTTTGTTTTTTTTCTTTATTCTAATTTTGATTTCAATTCGTTCAAATAATCATAACTTTCTCATACGACCTCGAATTTACGTGCGGTTTCTTGCGTTAGGATCGTATTTATATCAAGAAATTATTGTCAAGGACAAAATTTCATAGCTTTTTAGCCTCAAGGATAGACCTTCAATATTTTATCCTGAAGGACAACTTTCTGTAGGTATCGGTTTTTAGTTATTGATAGCAGTTTTTAGGTATCAGTTTGTAGTTATCGGTAGCAGCTTTTAGGTATCAGTTTTAGCTCGGTACCAATTTTGTTGTCCTTATGAATAATTTTGAAAAATGTTTGTCCTTATGAATAATTTTTAGAAGATGTTTGTCCTTGTGGTAAAAATATTGAGGTCATGTCCTTGAGGCAAAAAATATACAAATCGTTGTCCTTTAAATTAATTCCCCCTATTTAAATTCCGGAGATTTTGACACTGGTTTGGATAGATTCTGAGACTGTTTAATTTTTGGGTTTAAATTGGATTTGAATTCAATTTAAATTCAAAAGGTGGGTGTTTTAACCCACTCACAACTTATAAAATTTCTTATGTTTGTTAAATTGATTTATGATATGTTTAGAAATTTATTTATAACTGTTTGGCATATTTTCAATCATCATCCCAGTTAAATTAAATTAATTTAATTAAATTGTTACTTATTTATTTATTGCATATAAACTGCCAGTTAAATTTTTATTTATATGTTTATTGCTTATAAACTGCCAGTTAAATTGTTATTTATTTATTTATAGCATATAAACTGTCAGTTAAACAGTTAATTAAATTATTGTTTAATATAAAGTGATTGTTAATACTTGTTGTTTATTATTTGTTATATATTGATGTATTTTTTGAATTTGGATGATGATTTTGATGGATGGATGGATGATTTTATGATGGATGAATGGATGTTTATTTATATCATCATAAACTGCAAGTTGTTATGCATTTTATTGCTTTCGAAATTGTGGTTTGAAATGATATATAACCGCAAATTTTCATTTTTAAATTACGGATTGAAATGATAAATATCCGTATCACTTGACCATAGGGTAGAATATTATATACAGACATCGCGGTCTATATATAAAAATATTTTGAAATGTTTTCTATGGTTACGTAAAGAAATATATATGGTTTTATGAGATATCGATTCGGATATTTGATAAAGGTTATTTTATATATAGTAAAATTCTTGGTTTTAAGCTATGTATAAAATTGTTTGAAGTATAATTAAATTTAATAATAAATTTGATTTTATTAAATTATAATATGGGAAGTATTTATTTAAATATTATTTTTTTGTATAGAGTTTATATTGATTTTTACAAATCAAGTATGAGAAAATAGTTTTGAAATTGACTTGAGATTTTATTTACTTAAAAAAAATATTTAATAAAAATCCATTGGAACTTATTGAAATTTAGATTTTTAAAAGAATATGGTTTTAAACTAAATTCATGGTTAAGGTGGTTTAAGTAAATATATCAAGTCTAACTGAATTGAGGAATATTCAATTTTTGAAATTTGGAGTTTTATTAAAGGGATACTAGATTTTTAAGTAAATATTTCAAAACTAAATAATAGAAAAGTGAAATTGGTATATATATATATATGAATTAAAAAAGTTAGTTTTGAAATATTGGATTTTAAGCTTTGAAAATATTGAATTATAAATGGTTTATTTGGAGGTTCAAATCGATATTTGGAATTTATTGTGGAATTAAAGAAGTTATTTTATTTTATAAAGTAATTGAATATTTAAACCATTTAAGGGGTGTAGTTATATTTCAAAGTTATGAAATTCAAAGTTTTATGTTTTGGAAGGTTATATTTCAAGCGTTTGGTTTCGAGATATTATAGCTTTGAAAATGTTATGGTTTTAGAAAAGGATATATTTGAAATAAAAATGATATTATATTAATTTGGGTTTTATAAATGATATTATATTGATTTGGTTTTAAAATGAATATGATATCGTACTTATATGGTTTTGAAATGAATATTTTATTCTGGTTTTGAAGTATAATTATTTTAAAATGGTCGCGGTGTTATAATAATGTTTGGTTGTTGAAGAGACCGGGATCGGAGTTGTCATACTCTCTGCCAACTCCGAAAACCACTTTAACAACCGTGTATACGGTGGAGATTCCAGAATGAAGTAGGATGGTGGCGGCGTTTCCTTTGAGGTAAATACATGCCCCAACTCCCGTGAGTTGGCATAAGGTGGCTAAAACAAGAGCGATCGACGGGTTAAGAAGGTAGCCCCTTTTATCGGACACATCCCATAGATATTCTACTCTGACTTTGGATTTATTCAGTGGCAACTTTTATTTCTTTGATTGGGGGTGTGGCTCGAGGTGGGCGGTAGCTGCACGCTATGCGTTACCACCGACCCGGAAGCGTAATTGGTATATCTACCCTAGCATTGCCTAGTTGTGATGTGTCACCTACCCTAGCGCGCCTTGTACGAGTTTCTATTTGTGTCGTACCTATGGAGTATCCTCTGGTAGCCTCCCGATCAGGTGGTATTACGGTACTATATAGACTATTGGCATTATTTGTGTTAAGGGGATTATTGGGTTACTCCTTAACGCTATTTAAAAGTAAGTTTATTTTACTAATAGACATTATTATAATAGCGAAATATTACTACATAGTAAATAGTTTAGCGGATCCATTGGAGATGTGAATCCCGAGCTTCTCCTGAGTTACTGCACTCACGTTGACACTGGATAGGAGATGTCAAATCCCGTAAACATCTCCGACGCCGTTTCACTCATATTTATTCATGTTGATTTAACTTACATAAGATCTTTTAGTTCTGACTCGAATGTTTTGTCTTTTCAATTCACTCGGGTCAGTCCGAGCATTTCAGGACTTGAAGACTTTATTTCTAGAGGACTAAGACGAAGATTTCATCATCATTATTATTATATATTATATTGTTCCACTACACACTGTATTCCGCTGCATCGATTTTTATTCGTTGGTATGTGCAACTCTAATATATATTGTATAAGTAAAATTAAATATTTTGTAAACAGCTTCATGAACTGTATATTTGATTATTATATTTTATCCTTCCGCTGTGAGATTCTGTTTTGTTTTATTTCTTTCTCGTTTTTTTATTTACCCCATAACAATCCGCCCTTCCGTATGGTTTAAGTCTGACGTGTGTGGTTTATCGTACGAAAAGGCGGGACGTTGCATAACTTGTCTTATTTATCAACATATTATTGGTTGCCAATTCTTTTACGAAACCTTTTTTAAAAGTGCTGCTGAATTCAGTAATTAACAGTTGAAAACATTTAGCCAATTTGCCCCTTCTCCTTTTAGAAGCATATAAAACATTTAAGTCCCACGCCTTAAGTAATTTTATATTCATAATAAAATACTTAGGAAAATTCTCCTAAAATTTCCGTAAATCACTTTTAATATGTTTTCTAAATATTTAAATTTCAGACCCAAGGCTATCGTATTTTTGTCGAAAATAATTTAAACCCAACTTTACCATTTTCTTTTCCAGAAAATTCATAGTAAATCCACAAAGGCTAAGATAATTATGAAACTTGAACCCATCTCTAAAATAATCTTATTGACTCTATCTAAAAAACGCAAGTCATATAGATGTCGTTTAATAGGTTTTCCAAATCGAAACTAATCATATAATCTATATGAAGCATCATAATTCATCAACAAACATATATATCCATTTAAATAAACAAATCATGGTATATAATTTGCAAAACCAATTCAGATATTAACTAGAAATAAAAACAATAAAAATGAGATATAAGAACTATTATTCACCTTAGCTTGATTTTTAAGAAGGTTGAGATTTTCTCTTGGAATAATTCGCTTAAGCTTCCTACTTGCTTTCTTGTGTATCTTCCTCTTGTTTTCTTCTAATGGTGGCCGACTAAACACTATGTTTAGTTTTGTTTGTGAATTTTGAAAATGAGAATATGATAAGGGTTTATGGCACAAGAGTATGACCTATTCATGTTTTTCCCTTATCTTATTACCTTTACTTACTTCATTTTAAATTTTCATTTATTTATTCATTACTTAAGGCACAACTACCTTATAATTATACAAATCTCAATCTCTTAACCACTTTAATCTTTACATCAATCTATTTAATTTATTTATTTAAATCTCCTGAATAATGTTATTTAAAATTAAGGGTGTTACAGACTCCCCTCCTTAAAGAATTTCGTCCTTGAAATTCGGCAAGGATTTAATACTAAACATAGCAATCATTTGTAACATCTCCTGACTACCATACTAGCCTACCTAACTAGCAACAGTCTATGTAGAGCGAATATAGAACATACCCTTACCATAGATTAGGATAAGTATCTCTAATCCTATCTTCTGTCTCCCAAGTATAGTCCTTCTCGTTGTCGCTCCACTGAAATTTCACCAAACTGTCTTGTTTTTTAACCTCTACTCATCTCTCGCTACAACCTGAACTGGTTGTCTAAGGAAAGTAAAATTTGATTCTACTATCAAATCTTCTAACTCTATTGGAGGAATAGTAGTCTTTGGATCATGCACATACTTGCAATGATGAGACATAATGTGACGCCCCACCTCTATACCCACACTAGCCAAGTACACTACGGTGTAATGCCGTCAACTAGCATGAAGAATAAAGCTGTTGAGGAGAGACCATCCGTGTAATGGCTTTGTGCGAGCATCGATATGCCAGATAAAATATAACTTGGATTTCTTTTCAAGAGGAAATCCGACATGCCGACACAAACTCAAAGCCACTACACAGTGGCTATAATATCTTAGGAAACAAATATAGAAATAAACATAACACAAATCAGTCACAGATAATTCATATCACAAAGGCGGAAAAAGATATGAATATTACACATGAAAGTGTATATCAGAGTAGTGGTCAAACAAGATCCACAATATCACAAAAGAATAGTTACAAGTGCTAGACAAAAGAATATGTATACATCAATGAGTCTATATCTCAAATGTATACAACCAAAAACTACTAATCTAAGTAGTTAGCCAAAAGTCAGGATAATACTCCCGGGTGAGGAGTCAAGTAGAAGCACCTGTAACATCTCGGTCTGACCCGAGTATTATTTAATAAGAAAATAATAAACGGATCAGTCTAGCTATAAATATCAGATAAAATGATATAGAATAAGAGATATGACAAAGACGTATGATAACCTTAAAGCCATACTGTAATACGTGTGCAACTGAAAATCAACTAGAGATTAATCAATATCACAAGAATCTTCTCAAAGATAAAAAGGAATGTCATACTCTATATTTTAATTCAAAAAGAGTTAATGACACACAAATTCACCAATGCACAATAGTTGATAAAACTTACCAATGTAAATCATGAAAATTGGTGAAACACAAATTCTAGAAATGATCAATAGAAATCCAGAAATCACAAAAAGGGGGAAAGAGGCCTGTCACTAGAAAGGGAGCATAAAAACTCACCAACACGTGTATCACAAAATGGAAAGCTATTCCATGATTGCTATCCACTAATTTTGAGCCGAGGCTCCACTAAAACGGCCCGAAGGCCATGAGCCGAAGCTCCACTAAAACGGCCCGAAGACCATGAGCCAAAGCTCCACTAAAACTGCCCGAAGACCATGAGTCGAAGCTCCACTAAAACGGCCCGAAGACCATGGGTCGCTACCCCACCAAGCCGAAGCTCCACTAAAAGCGGGGTTTAGTCTCCCTCGTAGACAAAGAGAGATCGCACACTGCTAGTCTAAATCACAAAATGATCATCATTGATCGATAAGTGTAAATTACACTAAGCTAGTAAATAAATTCTCTTAGCTTCATGTCCCATAACCACTAGCTTAACTTAATTATTTACAAACAAATTGTAGACTTCCACTCGAGGTTAAGTGTCAATTACACTAAGCTAGTAAATATATGAGTTTAGCTTCATGTCCCGTAACCACTAGCTTAACTTAAATATTTACGAACCAATTGTAAATCTCCACTAGAAAATTGTCACAAGAGATTCAATCGAACAAGTCCAATAATTAACCGACGAAGCAAACGCAAGCGTTTCATACCACTTGTTTTACTAAGCCGTTTAATTAGATTTCTCATACGAGTGAGGTAAAGATTTGTATATACTAATAGATTGGAAAACGGTTTTAAATAAATGAGCTTTGTATTGAAATAGTGTTGAAATCGTTTTGATGAAAGAGTTTTGATATTTAATACAAGTATTGGAACCTTTATATTTTTAAAGTCACAAATCACAAAAATGATTGTAGGAACAATCAATCACTAAAATTCACATTCGAAGACGTGAATAAAAATCCAAAGAAATTGATACTGAACCCATCAAAGTGGAAATACCCAAAAATTCCAAAAATAGAAGTTATCAAAGTCGACAAAGGTGATAACAACTAATCGGAGAAGAAGAATCGATTAAAGATTGGAAAAGCAAAGCAAAATGAGCATAAATAAGCAAAACAGGGAAATAGGAGCAGGTCGGTCGACTGAATCACTGAGCTCGGTCGACCAGACCAGAAACAGAGAAGTGTTCTGGTAGCAGGTCAGTCGACCGGCTTACTGAGTTCGGTCAATCGGAACCTGTTTCCAGCACTTCCCAGCCTATCTAAACGAGGGCCAATCTCGACCAAATTGCAATCGTTCGAGCAACGGCGCTAAGGGTTTATGCCAATCGACTACCCGGCCCTTTATGCTCCTCAATGCATCACCAAAAGCATGATCAAACAACAAGCTATGATATTTAAACATTTGACACTACAAGAAAACATACTATCAACAGCATCCAATATCAGCGTTTCTCCTTCAAATGCGGTCATAGAATTTCTGGAGGGAAAATGTTTCCGTCCCAAACGCTGAGGAAAACCTAATTATCATTTGCTGCCTGCTTTTTCCCACTTTCCCCAATTAATTCTATCTCTCTTTCATTTCGTTACCGCCTTCACAACCCAGAGCAAATTAAGTCTCTCTTCCAATCACCGAAGTTTCCCTTCGTCACTGCCCTCATCGTTCATGCATCTTCCTTCACCTCTCTTTCGATGTCGACTCTGAAACGTCACTGCTAGCTGCTCATCTCGGGTACGTGTTTCAACTAATCGTCGATTTTTTTTTCAACTAATCATTTATGTCGATGCCTTTACATACAGTCGGATTAGGATTCACAACCGGATTTCATTTCAACTAATCGTCTCCATCTCAGGTACAAAGGGCACCTCAGATCGACTTTGTATGTAGGTTTGAAGTTTATAAAAAACCTTTCCAAGAAAGTATTGAATTCGAAATTCAATAAACGTTTATACCCTAAAATCAATTTGTTTGATTCCGTAGCCACTAAAAATGCTTACGAGTGTATATTGACTGCCTTGTCAAAGCCTGGTGGAGGTGAATTTGGGAAATATTATAGCTTGCCAGCACTTAGTGATCCTAGAATTGGTGAGTTTGATTTGCTTATTGACTAGTGAATTCATTTTCTAAACTTACTTATCCTGCTATTATTTCTTACTAAAAATTTAAAACAAACGCAGACCGGTTGCCTTACTCAATAAGGATTCTGTTGGAATCGGCAATCAGGAATTATGATGGGTTTCAAGTGACGGAGAAGGACGTGGAGAAGATTTTGGATTGGGAGAATACTGCTCCTAAACAAGTGGAGATTCCTTTTAAGCCTGCCAGAGTTTTGCTTCAGGTGTTAATCAGTGATTTTTTGGAAGTTAGTTATGTTGTATTTGGGAATCTGGACTTACACCCTTTTTACTCTACTTGATGCTTGATAGCGAGTAAAGGGATATATAAGGTAGAACCCTGCTTATAGCGCAGAACCGTAGTAGGAAGGCTTTCATCTAACCTTCCCCTTTTTAGGTTTACAAATTAATTTCTATTACTGAAGTTAGGTTTATAACTTCTGAACTGCCCTCGCAACAACAAAAGGGTGAAGGATTATTCTTTTATTTTTCTGTTGGATCTTATGCGATGCTATACATCCGAGCTTGTAAAATAGAAGATGCTTTTAACAAAAGGAACTGTTTTTTGTCTTTAATGTATTTTTATGTTGAATACTTGCTTCTTTCGTAATGAATAATAAAATGCTACTTAAATACATAGTAGTTGACTTATTTACACTATGATATGTTAGGTGTATAATTTATGTAACTTGGTTGGCATGCCTTGCACATATGCTGAATATTTATTTACTTAGTTGTCCTTCCTTTTTTGTTTAACAGGATTTCACGGGTGTTCCAGCTGTTGTTGATCTCGCATGCATGCGTGATGCAATGAACAGACTTGGTGGTGATTCAAATAAAATCAACCCTATTTTTTCATCCACATTTTGTTCAATATACTATAACCCTATTTTGTATCACATACGTTAAGTTATCATTTTATTTCATATATAAGTTATAACATTTTTGTTTCTTGCTTTGTAGCAAGATAGCAGCTTCACATAAATTGTACAAACCACCCATGTTCCACCTCACCCTTTAATCGCAAGAAGAAAGAAAGCATGTAAAGAGTGCTCTCGAGAATTCCGGCAAAGCAAAGAGAGTGCGTAAGAAATGAAGGAATATTAGGAGTAGAAATTCTACTTTATTGCAATCTTATGCTTACATTTTCTAACTAGAAGTATCCTTTGTGCTAAACTATGTTCTATCTCTCAGGTTTTCCTGAAGATTTTTTTGATAGATTTGAAGCATTAAAGCTTGTTTGGGTTACATACTACATTATGCAACGTAATTGATAGGTTTTGATAGATTTTCTGCTATTTATTTCTTTATACTGATTTAAAATAAACTCTACTCTACATACTACATTATGCAACGTAATTCAACAAGCTCAAATAAAATTTTAGTAGGCTATTTCAAATGAAGTGCTTGAATTATAAGGTATCATTGTGCAATTTAATGGTTCATTTGTATTATGCAACAATGAGTGTAGTTGTATTTATTTAATTAGAACTACAGTAAGTGCTAATCCTGTTGCTTGAATAGTTCATGGAAAGACTTCTAGAGTAGTACACATATGTTTGTAATGCTCAACTACAGTAAGTGCTAATCCTGTTGCCTCAACTCCACGATGCGCGTTCTCACATCCATCTCCACTCAGTAGCGAAGCTATCTCATAGCAGCCACTGTAGCAACAGCAGCCATACTGCAAAACCAATGTTTGATGGACTGGTGCTTTCAACTCGAACATGCTGTACTTAGCCTCACTTTATTAGAGGATCGGAATGGCTAGCTCTACTCTCAGGTGAATGTTATACATGTTGTACTTAGCATATTTTTAATCTTTAACTCTTTTTGCTTCTTTTTTTAGGCGCTTCATAGCTTTAGAAATAATTATATTTATTCTTCCTCTTAATACCGTCTCTATTGAATTTATTGCTCTATTTAGATTTAGGTGTACATAGTTTAGCTCATATACGACTATTTTTACATTACTCATTCCTCTCCCAAAAGAGCCATTTACCCTACATGATCTTCTGCTTCCTTAAGAAAGATGTCTTTAAGTATATAACTATACACTTATGTTTTCCTATGTATTTAGCTATAAAACTATATATAAAGATCGTTTGTGTTACAAGTTGTAATTTATTTATGTTAGAATTACTGTAAATATCTATTTATGATCATTATTTTCTTCTGCCTGCAACCACTGCATGTACCTAAATTTGGTAACGTGGATAGTGATAACATCCTATACACATTATACCAATTGAAAAAAGCATGTCAGCTCTAATGACCTGAGAAAAATCCCAATGTTACATGTCTTGGATATTCCCTACTTAATTTGAATTGAGAGCAAACAATAACTATGAGTCTAGTGATGAGAATAAATTAATCAAGTTTTATAAACATCCGACTAAACTAAATAAATTTGTAGAATTTAGCCAAGTTTAATAAAAAATTAATTATGTTAATCTAGTCTATAGAGAGATTTTGAACTTAATGCTGAATCTTCAAAGTGATTTCCATCAAAGCTAACTTTGGATTCTATTTAATTGGTTTTAGGAAATTAGTGTGAACTTGCACACAGTTCATTATATAGCATTGATAGGTAGTAACATTATAATTTGGATTATTAGTGTAGTATAATGTCCTTCCATGTTACTGAACACATCCTCTAATATCATATGTTTTTTCCTAGAGTACTTTCAATTATTTAATAAGTAAATCTTAAACAACCCAAACCATTTTTATTCAATTAAAACTGTAATTAAATTTGGCATTGAACTGTTGAGCTTCATATATATAATTTTTTTATAGAAATATGACTTAATTTGGAGTAAATGTTGGGAGTACATGTTACTTTTTCTTTCTTTTTTGGTTGCTCCCTGGTAAAGGAAAGCTTATGAAATATCTCTCAGTTTATTGTGTGAATTGATCCTTGCCATGTTGAAAAATAACAAAACTTGGAGTATCTTTGTTCATATGTAAATGAAATATATTGTTTTATAGGTTTTATTGTGCTATGGGTATTATGTCTCAATCGTTATAGTTGAAACTAGTTTGACGTTGCAAGTTTAAACGATCTCTCATTGATTGTTTGGAAAATTTTCGCCCCTTTCATGAAAATTTGTAAGCATTTCTTTTTACGGTATGATGAAGTAAATATCATTTGTGATCTTGACACCAAAGTGGAAGAGATATTTTATCAATGGTATTTGATTATTTGGAAACTAAATACTTTAAACTGTAAAACTACCCTCTTAAATAATAATTCTTTTTTTCTTCCCTTCATAAAACAGATGTGATATTTAGACTAGTTTTATTCATGGTGCTCGGCAAGTAGGGAGCATGCTTTCTACCACTCTTTATGTTGTCTTTGCTTTTAAGGAGCTTTAATTGGGATTGGTTCATTAATCTACAAAGAATCCTCTTAAATTCCCACTCAATATCTTTTCTCATCGTTGTTGGTGTTTGATAGTGAGAAATAAGGGTTTAGATGCCTTAGATGCTAACGTTGATCGAATGCAATTTATAACTGATAGATTAATTGTTCTTAACAAGCCATTAATTTATAACTGAATGGAATTCATAAACGATAAATGAATTAAGTGTTTGATGCCTCAAATAGCAATAAGTGTTTAGTCTATGCACTTGTATTATATTTGTTGCATGTTTGGGAGCTAGTAGATATCAACTGTAAACGTTATATTTATTAAAATTTGATGTATGCATTAGTTTTCTTATTAATATCAATTCTTTTACACATATTTTGAATGGTCTGAACTCAAATTAGCAAAACTGAAAATGGTCTAAACATTCATTTGTCATATTAATTGTCCTATTAATTCCAGATAGCATAACTAATTAGGGGATGCCAACAAACTTTCAATTCATTCTGCAAGAGAAACTTAGACTTAACACCATTTCTGAAATGGACTAAACTCAAACTAGAAAAACTTCAAATGGATTTTGGAAAATAGTTGTGCATTGCCAAGTAATATCATTATTTCTTTTTGACACAGGTCAGGTTTTTGACACGGGTCAGGTTTGCTTGCTTATGAGCAAAGAAAAAGGTAAATAACACCAAAAATTGAGTGTTAGGAATTCATACCCAACAATCAGAGATAGTTATAGACATAGATGTGAGATAAAAATCTCACCTTTGAACCCAAAAACAATGAATGAGAAGCTTGAAGACAAGGAAAGATCAACCACACTTCAATCTCAATACAAGAAGCTTGAATCTATGCTTAAAAGAGAAACATTTCCCAAATTAGGTTTAGTAATTTTCTGAAATTAAAGAGAAAAAGAGTTGGAGAAGATGAAGAGAAGGCTTACCAATGGCTTCCCTTTGATTTTGGAGCAAGAATTTAAGTTTGCAAAGGAACTAGGGATTACTAATTCTAATTTCCAATCTTTTCCACCATTATTCTCTTTAGCTTGAGAGAGTTAGGAAATGAGGAATGAAGTGAAGAGGAGAGGTGGACTGAGCTAGAGTATAAGTGGGGTTAATGGGCTGGAACCCAACCCAAAGCCCTAAGAGAAAAGTAGCAAAATTCTACTATCTCCAAACATATCGAAGTTTATACTCAAAAAGGTCGCAAACGGCATTTTAAACTCAATGGAAGTGGTCTAGAGTCCTCTTTCGACTGTTTGCAAAAAGTAGCTTTTTGGACTAAATCCGACGAACGATGCAATATTTAAATATACAATCGATAAATATGCTGGTTGTTACAGATTCCCCTCCTTAAAGAAATGGCGTCCTCGCAATGCTTAAGAAGAAAATAAAGAGTAACAACCATAAAAGCATACCCAACTAAAGAAATTTGAAATAAAAAGTTCACCATAAAAAGCACAAAAGAGTTAGCCCGAACGTGTTCGCTCGAAGAATTCTCTAAATTCCCAAGAGAAATCCTTAAGATTTGAGAATCATCGGACTTTCACAAAAAGAACATCTTTATTTCGAAGGTGCTCAACCCCCGAAGAAATGATGCGAATAGAATGTTGCTCAAAAAGTCAAATCTCATGAAACGTCAATTTCTTCCACAACACCGGGCTCAAGAATAGAATCGGAATCTCGAAGGCATTTCCATAATTGAGAAACGTGAAACACGTCATGAATAGAAAAAAAATTGAGCCGTTAATAAAAGGCGATAAGCCACAGAACCAATACGTTCGGTGATAGGAAATGGACCAATGTAACGAGGTGCTAGCTTTCCCGATCGACTGAAACGTACAACACCCTTCATAGGTGAAACACGAATAAACACAAAATCTCCCACAGAAAATTCTAATTTCCTTCTCCGGTTATCGGCATAGGATTTTTGTCTACTATGGGCTTCATTCATCCTATGACGAATAAGGTCAATCTTTTCTGTGGAATCACGAATAAAATCTGGACCTAAAACCAGCTTCCCACCGGCCTCAAGCCAATAAGAAGGAGATCGGCATGGTCTTACATAGAGTGCCTCAAATGGGGCCATACCAATACTTGATTGGAAGCTATTATTATAGGAAAACTCAACAAGATAAATATGATCTTCCCAACTTCCACCAAAATCAAGGACACATGCACGAAGAAGATCTTCAAGAGTTTGATTCACACGCTCGGTTTGTCCATCGGATGAGCATGATAAGCGATGCTAAAATTAAGCTTCGTTCCCAAAGCTTTTTGTAGACTCTTCCAAAATCCACTAGTAAACAATGGATCATGATCACTAACAATAGAAGTAGAAACTCCATGTAATTTAACAATCTCTTTAATAAAGAGTTTAGCCAAAAGAGGAACGGTCCAGTTAGACCGAACGGGAATAAAATGGGCAGATTTATTAAGTCTACCAACTATCACCCATAAGCTATCATGACCCAAACGAGAACGGGGAAGGCCGTCAATAAAATCCATGGAAATTTGGTCCCACTTCCAAATTGGAATTTCTAAAGGTTGCAATAACCCACCGGGCCTTTGATGCTCGGCCTTGACATGTTGGCAAGTCATGCAACACTTAACAAAGTTAGCAATATCAGTTTTCATTCCCTCCCAATAATAAAGTCGCTTCATATCCGCGTACATTTTACTACTACCGAGATGAATGGTTAATTTAGAACGATGAGAATCTTCTAAAATATCTTTACGAAGATCATTAATATTTGGCACGATAATCTACCAAATTTTCGAATGCCGCCACGAGAATCAATATCAAAGTCTTTCAAACCTTCAATATCAATTTTATCCTTAAAATTTTGGCCAAGAAGAGCCAATTCGGGATCTAGCTTTTGAGCTTCAAGAATGCGGTCTAAAGGAGAAGGATGAGCCACAAGGCTACATTAAGCCAAAGATGAACATAAATCGGACTCACGATCTCTAATCTCACAAGTGGATCAAATTCCGAGATCATTCCATTCGTATATCATCATAGAAACAACCGCTTGTTGCTTACGACTAAGTGCATTGGCAACACGATTTCCCCTTCCAGGAGAATAAAGAATATCAAAATCATAAGATGTAAGGAACTCAAGCCAACGTTGTTGACGCAAATTAAGTTCCTTTTGAGAAAATAAATATTTAAAATATTTATGATTGGTGTAGAGAACAAATTTCTCTCCCAAAAACAATGATGCCAAATTTCTACAAACGAAAACAGTAGCCGCGAGCACTGGATCATGAGTGGTATATCTAGTCTCGGTAGATTTTAATTGTATAGTAGCACAAATGATAGAACATTCTCATTCGCAAGAGAACGGCACCCAAACCAATACAACTAGCATCGGTAGAAACAGTGAAATCTTGGTTCCCTTCGGGAATCACAAGAATAAGAGTACCGGAAAAGGGTTCTTTTAAATAATCTTCTTTCCCGAAAAGCTAAAACTTTCAAAATCACAATTATCTTTACATAATAATCTTTCTAGGAAAATGTACTTTTTACAAGTCAATTTATTGTATCAGATTGTCTCATCAAAGCATTTAGGAAATTCTTATCGATAACGTTGATCAAACGCATCGACCAGAATTCTTAAAGCACTCAATGGGCAATACAATCACCAAATAATCTTCTATATGATAAATAAGTCTCTTAAAAATTTTAAGAATATTCTTTGTACGTTTTAAGAACAAAATCTAATTATACTTATAAATAAATCTTATGAAAAAGAGTTGCAAAATTCTAAATTTTGTTTTCATCCAAAATCAATAAATACAAGAATGGAGTCATCGAGATATTCGTAGAATACTCGATACATAAAATGGATGAAATAAGCTGGACAAACTGAATGACATAATAAGTCATTCATAAGTATCATAACGATTGCGGAATGCGGTAAATGGAATGCTAACTCCCGCGACTCTTAGCAAATGAAACTCGGTGGCAAGGTCGAGCTAAAAAGACCTTGACACCACTCAAAAGATTGCTTAGGTGATAATCCTAAGTCAAGCCCAAAAATACCAAAAAATTCACAAACTATTTAAATGAGAGAAATAACACTTTCCTCATCGCGTGGGCTTAAAGAATAAAAAAAATTGATGCCATCAAATTGGAATCGAAATCACAAAGGAAAAATAGAAATCTGCTTAACAGATTGAAATGTCGAAAATGAATAGTCCATTCGGAAAATAGGATAAGGGCTTCAAAATGATTAAGCCAATCCTTTCACCCAAATCAACTCCGAAGCCTAAGTAACGCATAACATGCAAATCGGCTCGGAAAGAAAAATCACGTAAAATAATCTCGACATCAATTCAAAGCAAATTGAGTGTTGCAGATCCACCAACCGGATTCGAAATTCTCAAAGAAGTCATCAAGCCCAAAATGTTTAAAGAGAAGAAAAAAAAGCCAAAAGTTCTTTTGACATGAAATAGTGAGATGAACCCATATCAACAAGAACTCGAAAGGATAATCACAAAACAAATGTAATCAAGGATTGAATGAGAAATGCCTTGACCAAGAGAAGTGTCACAAGGGGCTTGCACAACTTTCAACTTTCCCTCTCTCCTACTTTGAAGTTTGGGGTAAGAAGATAAATAATGACCCGAAATTTTGCAATAGCGGCAAGTAAGGGGTTTCAGACACTTAATTACATAGTGCTCCTTAGAATTACAATTGTAGCATCCTCCATGATTAGGGATTGGAGTCTTTGCTACCAAAGTAGTTTGCTTCACTTTCTCATTGGGATTAGGGCTTTTGAACTTAATATGCCTCTTCTTGAAAATCCTAATATCACTATCACCTCCTTTACCAACCTCTTCATGTCGAAGAGTAACATCCACAAGCTGATTGAAAGGAACTTCAAGTTTCAAAGGTAGAACCATTTCGAGGTTCTTACTCAAAGCATAGATAAACTCCTGATTCTTTACAAGATCCAAAAGTTGTTGGGCAGACATGAATGCGCCATCCAGAGAAGGGCTACTGGAATGACCAACGCCAGGACTGCTAGAACTAACCATTTCTTCTTCTTTAAGAAAGAAATAAAGAAGAAGAAAAAGGTTATTCTCAGAATGAATATCAAACAAACATGATTGATAAAACAAGGATTCATAAAAGAAAATCAGACAGAACGGGTCCAATGACTCGGATAAATCCTAAGGCACGACTCCAAAGGAAGACTTAGGACAACGATCCTTGCTAGATTATTCTACATTGTTTCGAAGTTTGGCTTTGATACCAAGCTGTGACGCCCCACCTCTATACCCACTCTAGCCAAGGACACTACGGTGTAATGCCGTCAACTAGCACGGAGAAGAAGACTGTTGAGGAGCGACCATCCGTGTAATGGCTTTGTGCGAGCATCGATATGCCAGATAAAATATATCTTGCATTTCGTTTCAAGAGGAAATCTGACATGCCGACACAAACTCAAAGCTACTACACAGTGTCTATAATATCTTAGGAAACAAATATAGAAATAAACATAACACAAATCAGTCACAGATAATTCATATCACAAAGACGGAAAAAGATATGAATATTACACATGAAAGTGTATACCAGAGTAGTGGTCAAACAAGATCTACAATATCACAAAAGAATAGTTACAAGTGCTAGACAAAAGAATATGTATACATCAATGAGTCTATATCTCAAATGTATACAACCAAAAACTACTAATCTAAGTAGTTAGCCAAAAGTCAGGATAATACTCCCAAGTGAGGAGTCAAGTAGAAGCACCTGTAACATCTCGGTCTGACCCGAGTATTATTTAATAAGAAAATAATAAACGGATCAGTCTAGCTATAAATATCAGATAAAATGATATAGAATTAGGCATATGACAAAAACGTATGATAACCTTAAAGCCATACTATAATATGTATGCCACTGAAAATCAACTAGAGATTAATCAATATCACAAGAATCTTCTCAAAGATAAAAAGGAATGTCATACTCTATATTTTTATTCACAAAAAGTTAATGACACACAAATTCACTAATGCACAATAGTTGATAAAACTTACCAATGTAAATCACGAAAATTGGTGAAACACAAATTCTAGAAATGATCAATAGAAATCCAAAAATCACAAAAAGGGGGAAAGAGGCCTGTCACTAGAACGGGAGCATAAAAACTCACCAACACGTGTATCACAAAACGGAAAGCTATTCCATGGTTGCTAACCATTAATTTTGAGCCGAGGTTCCACTAAAACGGCCCTAGGCCATGAGCCGAAGCTCCACTAAAACGGACCGAAGACCATGAGCCGAAGCTCCACTAAAACGGCCCGAAGACCATGAGCCGAAGCTCCACTAAAACGGCCCGAAGACCATGGGTCTCTACCCAACCAAACCGAAGCTCCACTAAAAGCGGGGTTTAGTCTCCCTCGCAGACAAAGAGACATCGCACACTGCTAGTCTAAACCATAAAATGATCATCATTGATCGATAAGTGTAAATTACACTAAGCTAGTAAATAAATGAGTTTATCTTCATGTCCCATAACCACTAGCTTAACTTAATTATTTACGAACAAATTATGGACTTCCACTCGAGGTTAAGTGTCAATTACACTAAGCTAAAAAATATATGAGTTTAGCTTCATGTCGCATAACCACTAGCTTAACTTAAATATTTACGAACCAATTGTAAATCTCCACTAGAAAATTGTCACAAGAGATTCAATCGAACAAGTCCAAAAATTAACCGACCAAGTAAACGCAAGTGTTTCATACAACTTGTTTTACTAAGCCGTTTAATTAGATTTCTCATACGAGTGAGGTAAAGGTTTGTATATACTAATAGATTAGAAAACGGTTTTAAATAAATTAGCTTTGTATTGAAATAGTGTTGAAATCATTTTGATGAAAGAGTTTTGATATTTACCACTAGTATTGGAACCTTTATATTTTTAAAGTGACAAATCACAAAGATGATTGTAGGAACAATCGATCACTAAAATTCACATTCGAAGACGTGAATAAAAATCCAAAGAAATCGATACTAAATCCATCAAAGTGGAAATACCCAAAAAATCCAAAAATAGAAGTTATCAAAGTCGACAAAGGTGATAACAACTAATCGGAGAAGAAGTTGGAAAAGAAAAGAAAAATGAGCATAAATAGGCAAAACAGGGAAACAGGAGCAGGTCGGTCGACTGACACTGAGCTCGGTCGACCGAACCAGAAACAGAGAAGTGTTCTGGTAGCAGGTCGGTTGACCGGCTTACTGAGTTCGATCGACCGGAACCTGTTTCCAACACTTCCCAGCCTATCTAAACGCTGGCCAATCTCGACCAAATTGCAATCGCTCGAGCAACGGCGCTAAGAGTTTATTCCAATCGACTACCCAGCCCTATATGCTCCTCGATGCATCACCAAAAGCATGATCAAACAACAAAGCTATGATTTTTAAACATTTGACTTCAAAACGCCAAAAATTGGAATATTTACA
The DNA here is from genome assembly GCA_030765085.1 of Allium cepa. Lineage (NCBI taxonomy): Eukaryota > Viridiplantae > Streptophyta > Magnoliopsida > Asparagales > Amaryllidaceae > Allium > Allium cepa. The sequence goes on along the minus strand of CM060930.1, from coordinate 49,951,467 downwards.
AAACCAATCCAAATCCAAATCAAATGCACATGATTGAGTGTTAGGAATTCATACCCAACAACCAAAGATAGTTATAGACATAGATGTGAGATAAAAATCTCACCTTTGAACCCAAAAACAATGAATGAGAAGCTTGAAGACAAGGAAAGATCAACCACACTTCAATCTCAACACTGGAAGCTTGAATATAAGCTTAAAAGAGAAACATTTCCCAAATTAGGTTTAGTAATTTTCTGAAATTAAAGAGAGAAAGAGTTGAAGAAGATGAAGAGAAGGCTTACCAATGGCTTCTCTTTGATTTTGGAGCAAGAATTTGAGTTTGCAAAGGAACTAGGGCTAGAAATTCTAATTTCTAATCTTTTCCCTCATTATTCTCTTGAGCTTGAGAGAGTTAGGAAATGAGGAATGAAGTGAAGAGGAGAGGTGGACTGAGCTAGAGTATAAGTGGGGTTAATGGGCTGAGACCCAACCCAAAGCCCTAAGAGAAAAGTAGCAAAATTCTACTATCTCCAAACATATCGAAGTTTATACTCAAAAAGGCCGCAAACGGAATTTTGAACTCAATGGAAGTGGTCCCGATTCCTAATTCGACTGTTTTCAGAAAGTAGCTTTTTGGACAAAAATCTGACGAACGATGCAATATTTAAATATACAATCGATAAATATGCGGGTTGTTAAAGACTCCCCTCCTTAAAGAAATTGCATCCTCGCAATACTTAAGAAGAAAATAAAGAGTAACAACCATAAAAGCATATCCAACACAAAAGAAATTTGAGATAAAAAGTTCACCATAAAGAGCAAAAGAGTTAGCCCGAACGTGTTCGCTCAAAGAATTCTATGGATTCCCAAGAGAAATCCTTAAGATTTGAGAACCATCGGACTTTCACAAAAAGAACATCTTTATTTCGAAGGCGCTACCCCCACCCCCCCGAAGAAATAATGCGAATAGAATGTTGCTCAAAAAGTCAAATCTGGTGAAACATCAATTTCTTCCATAACACCGGGCAGAAGAATGAATCGGAATCTCGAAGGCATTTCCATAATTGAGAAACGTGAAACACGTCATGAATAGCAAAAAAATTGAGCCGGTAATAAAAGGCGATAAGCCACGGAACCAATACGTTCGGTGATAGGAAATGGACCAATGTAACGAGGTGCTAGCTTTCCCGATCGACTGAAACGCACAAGACCCTTCATAGGTGAAACACGAATAAACACAAAATCTCCCACAAAAAATTCTAATTTCCTTCTACGGTTATCGGCATAGGATTTTTGTCTACTCTGGGCTTCTTTCATCATATGACGAATAAGGTCAATCTTTTCTGTGGAATCACGAATAAAATCTGGACCTAAAACCAGCTTCTCACCGGCCTCAAGCCAACAAGAAGGAGATCGGCATGGTCTTCCATAGCGTGCCTCAAATGGGGCCATACCAATACTAGATTGGAAGCTATTACTATAGGAAAACTCAACAAGAGAAATATGATCTTCCCAACTTCCACCAAAATCAAGGACACATGCACGAAGAAGATCTTCAAGAGTTTGATTCACACGCTCGGTTTGTCCATCGGACTGAGGATGATAAGCGGTGCTAAAATTAAGCTTCGTTCCCAAAGCTTTTTGTAGACTCTTCCAAAATCCACTAGTAAACAATGGATCACGATCACTAACAATAGAAGTAGGAACTCTATGTAATTTAACAGTCTCTTTAATAAAGAGTTTGGCCAAAAGAGGAACGGTCCGGTTAGACCGAACGGGAATAAAATTGGCGGATTTAGTAAGTCTATCAACTATCACCCATAAGCTATCATGACCCGAACGAGAACGGGGAAGGACGTCAATAAAATCCATGGAAATTTGATCCCACTTCCAAATTGGAATTTTTAAAGGTTGCAATAACCCACCGGGCCTTTGATGCTCGGCCTTGATAAGTTGGCAAGTCATGCAACACTTAACAAAGTTAGAAATATAAAATTTCATTCCCTCCCAATAATAAAGTCGCTTCATATCCGCGTACATTTTACTACTACCGGGATGAATGGTAAATTTAGAACGATGAGAATCTTCTAAAATATCTTTACGAAGATCACTAATATTTGGCATGATAAGTCTACCAAATTTTCGAATGCCTCCACGAGAATCAATATCAAAGTCTTTCAAACCTTCAATATCAATTTTATCCGTAAAATTTTGGCCAAGAAGAGCCAATTCGGGATATAGCTTTGAGCTTCAAGAATGCGGTCTAAAAGAGAAGGATGAGCCACCAGGCTACATAAAGCCAAAGATGAACATAAATCGGACTCACGATCTCTTATCTCACAAGTGGATAAAATTTCGAGATCAGTCCATTCGGATATCATCATAGAAACAACGCTTGTTGCTTACGACTAAGTGCATTGGCAACACGATTTCCCCTTCCGGAAGAATAAAGAATATCAAGATCATAAGATGTAAGGAACTCAAGTCAACGTTTGTTGACGCAAATTAAGCTCCTTTTGAGAAAATAAATACTTCAAAGATTTATGATCGATGTAGAGAACAAATTTCTCTCCTAAAAACAATGATGCCAAATTTCTACAAGCGAAAACAATAGCTGCGAGCACTAGATCATGAGTGGTATATCTAGTCTCAATAGGCTTTAATTGTATAGAAGCATAAATGATAGAACATTCTCATTCGCAAGAGAACGGCACCCAAACCAATACAACTAGCATCGGTAGAAACAGTGAAATCTTGGTTCCCTTCGAGAATCACAAGAATAAGAGTACCGAAAAAGAGTTCTTTTAAATAATCTTCTTTCCCGTAAAGCTAAAACTTTCAAAATCACAATTATCTTCATATAATAATCTTTCTAGGAAAATTTACTTTTTACAAGTCAATTCATTGTATCAGATTGTCTCATCAAGGCGTTCAAGAAATTCCTATCGATAACGTTGATCAAGCGCATCGACCAGAATTCTTAAAGCACTCAATGGGCAATACAATCAACAAATCATCTTCTCTATGATAAATAAGTCTCTTAAAATTTTTAAGAATATTCTTTGTATGTTTTAAGAACAAAATCTAATTATACTTATAAATAAATCTTATGAAAAAGATTTGCAGAATTGTAAAAAAAAATTCATCCAAAATCAATAAATACAAGAATAGAGTCATCGAGATATTCGTAGAATACTCGATACATAAAATGGATGAAATAAACTGGACAAACTGAATGACATAATAAGTCATTTATAAGTATCATAACGAGTGCGGAATGAGGTAAATGGAATGCTAACTCCCGCGACTCGTAGCAAATGAAAATCGGTGGCAAGGTCAAGCTAAAAAGACCTTAACACCACTCAAAAGATTGCTTAGTTGATAATCCTAAGTCAATCCCAAAAATATCGAAAAATTCACAAACTATTTAAATGAGAGAAATAACACTTTCCTCATCGCGTGGGCTTAAAGAATAAAAAAATGATGCCATCAAATTGGAATCGAAATCACAAAGGAAAAATAGAAATCTGTTTAACAGATTGAAATGTCGAAAATGAATAGTCCATTCGGAAAATAGGATACGGGCTTCAAAATGATTAAGCCAATCCTTTCACCCAAGTCAATTCCGAAGCCTAAGTAACGCATAACATGCAAATCGGCTCGGAAAGAAAAATCACATAAAATAATCTCAACATCAATTCAAAGCAAATTGAGTGTTGCGCACAAATCGGATTCGAAATTCTCAAAGAAGTCATCAAGCCCAAAATGTTTAAAGAGAAGAAAAACAAACCAACAAGTTCTTTTGATATGAAATAGTGAGATGAACCCATATCAACAAGAACTCAAAAGGATAATCACAAAACAAATGTAATCCAGGATTGAATGAGAAATGCCTTGACCAAGAGAAGGGTCACAAGGGGCTTGCACAACTTTCATCTTTCCCTCTCTCCTACTTTGAAGTTTAGGGCATGAAGATAAATAATGACCCGAAATTTTGCAATAGCGGCAAGTAAGGGGTTTCGGACACTTAATTACATAGTGTTCCTTAGAATTACAATTGTAGCATCTTCCATGATTAGGGATTGGAGTCTTTGCTACCAAAGTAGTTTGCTTCACTTTCTTATTGGGATTAGGGCTTTTGAACTTAATACGCCTCTTCTTGAAAATCCTAATATCACTATCACCTCCTTTACCAACCTCTTCATGTCGAAGAGTAACATCCACAAGCTGATTGAAAGGAACTTCAAGTTTCAAAGGTAGAACCATTTCGGGGTTCTTACTCAAAGCACAGATAAACTCTTGATTCTTCATAAGATCCAAAAGTTGTTGGGCAGACATGAAAGCACCATCCAGAGAAGGGCTACTGGAATGACCAGCGCTAGGACTGCTAGAACTAACCATTTCTTCTTCTTTAAGAAAGAAAGAAAGAAGAAGAAAAAGGTTATTCTCGGAATGAATATCAAACAAACTTGATTGATAAAACAAGGAATCATAAAAGAAATTCAGACAGAACGGGTCCAATGACTCGGATAAATCCTAAGGCACGACTCCAAAGGAAGACTTAGGACAACGATCCTTGCTAGATTATTCTACATTGTTCCGAAGTTTGGCTTTGATACCAAGATGTGACGCCCCACCTCTATACCCACGCTAGCCAAGGATACTACGGTGTAATGACATCAACTAGCGCGGAGAATAAGGCTATTGAGGAGCGACCATCCGTGTAATGGCTATGTGCGAGCATCGATATGCCAGATAAAATATAACTTGCATTTCTTTTCAAGGGGAAATTCGACATGCCGACACAAACTCAAAGCTACTACACAGTGGTTATAATATCTTCGGAAACAAATACAGAAATAAACATAACACAAATCAGTCACAGATAATTCATATCACAAAGGCGAAAAAAGATATGAATATTACACATGAAAGTGTATATCAGAGTAGTGGTCAAACAAGATCCATAATATCACAAAAGAATAGTTACAAGTGCTAGACAAAAGAATATGTATACATCAATGAGTCTATATCTCAAATGTATACAACCAAAAACTACTAATCTAAGTAGTTAGCCAAAAGTCAGGATAATACTCCCGGGTGAGGAGTCAAGTAGAAGCACCTGTAACATCTCGGTCTGACCCGAGTATTATTTAATAAGAAAATAATAAACGGATCAGTCTAGCTATAAATATCAGATAAAATGATATAGAATAAGAGATATGACAAAAACGTATGATAACCTTAAAGCTATATTGTAATATGTATGCAAATGAAAATCAATTAGAGATTAATCAATATCACAAGAATCTTCTCAAAGATAAAAAGGAATGTCATACTCTATATTTTTATTCACAAAATGTTAATGACACACAAAATCAACAATGCACAATAGTTGATAAAACTTACCAATGTAAATCACGAAAATTGGTGAAACACAAATTCAAGAAATGATCAATAGAAATCCAGAAATAACAAAAAGGGAGAAAGAGGCCTGTCACTAGAATGGGAGCATAAAAACTCACCAACACGTGTATCACAAAACGGAAAGCTATTCCATGGTTGTTAACCATTAATTTTGAGCCGAGGCTCCACTAAAACGGCCCGAAGGCCATGAGCCGAAGCTCCACTAAAACGGCCCGAAGCCCATGAGCCGAAGCTCCACTAAAACGGCCCGAAGACCATGAGCCAAAGATCCACTAAAACGGCCTAAAGACCAGGGGTCGCTACCCCACCAAGCCGAAGCTCCACTAAAAGCGGGGTTTAGTCTCCCTCGCAGACAAAGAGACATCGCACACTGCTAGTCTAAATCACAAAATGATCATCATTGATCGATAAGTGTAAATTACACTAAGCTAGTAAATAAATGAGTTTAGCTTCATGTCCCATAACCACTAACTTAACTTAATTATTTACGAACAAATTGTAGACTTCCACCCAAGGTTAAGTGTCAATTACACTAAGCTAGTAAATATATGAGTTTAGCTTTATGTCGCATAACCACTAGCTTAACTTAAATATTTACGAACCAATTGTAAATCTCCACTAGAAAATTGTCACAAGAGATTCAATCGAACAAGTCCAAAAATTAACCGACGAAGCAAACGCAAGAGTTTCTTACCACTTGTTTTACTAAGCTGTTGTGACGACCCATCTTTCAATATCCAGAAAGACGTATCATCAATAAGAAAAGAAAGAGATAGAAATAGAAAGATAGAAAGAAAAGAAACAACAATAATCAGAATCTCATAACGGAAACAAACAAAATATAATATTACACATATCCATTACATAAGTTTACATATCAGAGTATACAAAATAATATTATTCCATTACATTTGACATTCATAAGAGTTTTCCAACCATACAACTCAAAACACAACATCAAAATGCCACTACAGCGTATATAGATATATGATACGTCTGGACTCCAGCTCCAGCTTCCAAAACATTTGCTAATCCAAAAATTTGAGTACCCAAGAGTTTATGAAAAACAAAATAAACTCCGGGTCAGACATGGGTCTGGTGTGAGTAAATCAGTTAAAGTTGTTTAACTTTAAAATCATTTTGAAACAAAAGGTATCACGTAAGACTTCCCACAAATAAACACGGGTAAGTTTTTACCTTACGCTAACCAAAACATTTGATAGGAAATTCAGTGATATTATAATAGGGTCTAGGGTTTTTAAAATAAAATACAAAAATAGCTGGAATGCTTACATCTCACGTTCCAACATAGTTGGGCACAATCAAAATCGTACGGGCACTTATTGTAGATTAGATTCCATACAATGGTAGGGCTACTGGGGTACCGCCCGTCACAGTACGAGGCCTAGATCACCGTACCGAGGACCACTCCCGATCCCCTGCAACACAAGGCCGGACCCATCCATTACTGGACAGTTCCGAACAAGACAACCACGCAGTTGTGGCCTACAACTGCCCACACAGCCGAATAAATAAGGGACTTCTAGAAAGGGGTAAATATCACTCTCAAGTGGGGGCTATCCATGAAGCCTTGCTGCACCTCCCCTGTTTTAGCCATTCCCGGTTGATGAGGCTTGAGGTTACGATTACCTTTATAAAGAACACATCTCTTAGAATGCTCATCATCCACCTGACGATGTTCTGAAAGCATTCAATCCATACAAGTTCGTTCCGGGTTCGAACGAAACCGAAGGCATTATTTCGTTACACTCATTTTGGAATCACCCTCAGAGTTAACGACAATAACCCTTGCACTCTAAAACTCCATCTCGATCCTCACTTGAGACGTCGCGACCTAACGTTAAATTTGGATCGATGTGGTTTTCGGAAATCAATTCGTTCCCGATCCCGGTCTCATCTAAATCCAAACGTGTCTTAAAGGCCAAGTTGCTTAAAGATTTAAACAATTCAATTCAGATTTAAACATAGCATCACACAACATTATCAACAGATAATAACCAATATCTATCACGGATATACAATATCTCATCACAGAATATCTCAACTATCATTCAATAGATATCAACCATATTCAGATATTCAATTCAAACAATCATCCATAAGCAAGCACTACTTTAATTCATATTATAATTAATTTAAATTAAATTAATTATTTAAGAATTTATCACTTAATCTTGCTTAACCAAACATTAATTAATTGATCACAATCATTTAATTAATTAATCACCTCTTAATTATCTCATTATTAATTAATTAATGTTTAATTAATTAATAATATTTATTTAATTATCAATTAATTACTATAATTATTTATTAATTAAAATTTGATTTAAAATTAATCATTCCTTAATTGATTATTAATTAACCCCTAATTTATAATAAATTAATCACAAAATAATTTATCTTAATTACTTAATTGATTATTCATTAATTAACCTTAATTATTTAATTAATTAAATCTTAATCATTAATTAATTTACTATTAATTATAAATTAACTAATTTTTAATTACTTAATTAATTAACTCTTAATCAATTAATTAATTAACTTCTTAATCACTAATTTATTAATCATTTAATTAATCAGTAATTAATCACTTATGAATTAATCTTAAATTAATTATTAAATTAATTAATAATCTATTAATTGTTATTTAATTTAATCCTTAATTATCTATTAAATAATCCATAAGTAATTAATTAAATCTTAACAAATTAATTAACCAAAATTGATTAATTAATTCCAACCCTAATTACTAATTAATTAAGTAAACTTTAATTTCAAAATTTAATTAACTTTCAAATCCAGACAATTTCATTCCACTTCTTGAAATTGCAGATTTCTTTCCACTTCTTGAAATTGCTTGATTAACTTTGATGATGCTTCAAATCTTGAATCAATAAGTGATAAAACTTGAGATTTGTTTCAGAATTTGGTTGATTAGAGGAGTCTATATTGCAGTTTCAAAAGTAATTTGAAATGTAGATTTTCATTTCAGGAATTTCTTTGTAGGATTAAATTTTGGAAAGGAGTTTGAGTTTGATTAAGAATTGAAGTGAAGATTTTCAGATTTGGAAATGGAAAGTGTAAAAATTTCTTACTTAATAAAAGTGAGAAAGTATATTTTGAAGCATAAGAAATATCTTTTATAAAAATTTGTTTTATAAAATTTAAAGAAAATAAAATTGAAATTATGACACTTGTCACTATATAGCTTAATTTTCTAACACATGTTATTAGTAGGATTTAAATGTTTAACAAGTGTTAATTCCATGCGAAAAGAATTAAAATGTTTTTCTTAATTGATTTTTCTTATATAAATTTATTTTTAAATTCCTATAAAATCAATTTCCCTTAAAGAATGAATATAAAACAAATGTTATATCTTAAATAAAATCATGAGAATATTTCTTAAAATTCAAAGCAAAAATTTAGAATAAAAATTAACATATTTTAAATCTTTTAATTTATCAATTCAAATTCAATTTAAGTTTTTTTAAATTCAATTCAAAATCAAATCTGATAAGAGTACAATTTTGACGCATTCATTACCCTTATATATGTATTAGTTTTAATTAGAATAAATGTATATTTACAATTAATTTATTTGCTGTTGAATAAAATAACAAATTTATCAATTTAAATTAGTTTATTATAAGGATTACCATATTTAAATTGGGTTTGAAATTCCGGGATATCACATTCTTCCCCCCTTAAAAGAATTTCGTCCCCGAAATTTAAACAAAAGATAATCCAAAATTTTATTTTATTCAAGACTTCAAACATACAAAACATCCATTCATAAGAAATCAACAAACAAAACATCCAAACAATGATATATTCAATACAAACACCACTAGCTATCCGGACACATATCCGGATAAGCCTTCCTAAAGCTATCCAGAGTCTCCCTGGTACAATCTCTGAGATCCTCACTCCATTGGACTTTAACGAGCTTCACTATCCTGTTTCTGAGTTGCTTCTCATCTTGATCAACAACCTGAACAGGATGTCTGACAACTGATAAGTCCGGCTCAACCTCTAATTCTTCCTGCACAACTGGCTTCACAATAAGAGATGGATCGTGCACATATTTCCGTAGATGAGATACGTGGAAAACATTGTGAATTCCAGCTATCCGGACTGGCAATTCAATCCTATATGTTACAGCACCAATCCTCTCGAGAACTCGGAACGGACCAATGTATCTCGAAGCGAGTTTCCCTGTCTTCCCGAATCTTACAGCTCCTTTAATAGGGGAAACTTTGACAAAGACTAAATCACCAATCTCGAACTCCAATTGTCTTCGTCTTTTATCAGCATATTTCTTTTGATGATCCTGAGCAGCTCTCATCCTTTTCTTGATAAGCTCGACTTTAGCAGATGCTTCACGGATCAGATCTGGTCCAAGCACAATACGGTCCTTCGACTCTATTCAACAAGCTGGAGATCTACACGGTCTTCCATACAATGCTTCATAAGGAGCCATCTTGATACTTGCTTGGTAACTGTTATTATAAGAGAACTCCACTAGATGTATATGGTCCTCCCATGATCCTCCAAAATCTAATACACAGGTTCTCAGCATATCTTCTAGAATTCGATTAAGCCTTTCTGTTTGTCCATCTGTTTGGGGATGATATGTTGTACTCAATCTCAAATTAGTCCCCAAAACTGATTGCAATGCCTCCCAGAATTTGCTGGTGAAGATAGGATCTCGATCACTTACAATACTGACTGGAACACCATGCAATCTCACAATCTCTTTCAAGAAAATTTCTGCCAAAGAAGCTGTAGTACGGGTTGCCTTAACTGGTATAAAATGGGCGCTCTTGGTTAGACGATCCACAATCACCCATATTCCTTCATTTCCCTTCTTAGTTCTAGGCAGACCGTCGATGAAGTCCATCGAAATCATCTCCCATTTCCATGTCGGGACCTCCAAAGGTTGTAACAAACCGGCTGGCTTCTGTTGATCTCCTTTCACTTGCTGGAAGATAGCACAATTATTAATGAATCTAGCTACATCCTTCTTCATCTTCGGCCACCAGAAAACTTTCTTCATATCCTTGTACATCTTCGAGATTCCTGGATGGATATTCAATCTGGAGCGATGACTTTCTGACAATACTTCGTGTCTCAATCCATCTATATCTGGTACACACAATCGACCATTAATTCTCAATGCCCCTTGATTGTCTATCTTGAAATCCGAATATCGACCGTCCTTAGTTCCAAGAATCAATTCTTCAAAAGACCTATCCTACATTTGCTTGCTTATTATTCTTTCCTGGAGAGACGGAACAGCTTCCAAAAGAGAAAGAACCGCATTTCTGCTAAGAGCGTCGGCCACAACGTTCGCCTTCCCCGGAGTTAACAGAATATCCAAATCGTATGATGCCAAGAATTCAACCCATCGCTGTTGTCTTAGATTAAGATCTTTTTGAGAGAAAAGATAATTCAACGGTTTGTGATCCGTGAATAACTCAAACTTTTCTCCTAAAAGATAATGCCTCCGTATCTTTAAAGCAAAAACAATAGCCAACAGCTCTAGATCATGCGTAGCGTAGTTCCTCTCATGTGGCTTCAATTGCCGACTCGCATACGCAATAACCCTACCATTCTGCATAAGCACAGCTCCCAATCCAACAATATAGGCATCTGTATGCACTTCAAACTTGCTCTTCCCATCAGAAATAGCCAATACAGGAGCACTTGTCAATTTTGTCTTCAGTTTCTGGAAAGCTTCCTCACATTCCGGTATCCACTTGAATTTAGCTCCCTTTCTTGTCAGCTTCGTTAGGTGAGAAGAGATCTTAGAATAATCCATAGTAAACTTCCTGTAGTAACCGGCCAATCCAAGAAAACTGCGAACTTCTGTAGGAGTACGAGGCTGCTTCCATTACAGAATAGTCTCAACTTTAGCTGGATCTACAGAGATTCCCTCACCAGAAACAATGTGGCCCAAAAATTTTACTTTAGATTTCCAAAAATGACACTTAGAAAATTTCTCCTTCAGAACGTGCCTTCTTAGAGTTTCCAAAACTATTCTCAAGTGTTGCTTGTGCTCTTCTTCCGATTTAGAATAAACCAAAATATCATCGATGAATACCAAAACAAACTTATTCAGAACATCTCCAAAGACTCGGTTCGTCAGATCTACAAAATAAGCAGGAGCGTTGGTTAACCCGAAAGGCATAACCAACCACTCATAGAAACAATTAGGTCCCCTAAATGCAGTTAAGGGAATACCGTCTTCAGCTACCCTTAACTGATGTAAACCTGATGCTAGATCTAACTGAGAAAAGACAGATGCACCATGAAGCTGGTCGAAGAGATCATCAATGCGAGGAAGAGGATACTTATTCCGAATGGTCACCTTGTTCAATTCACGGTAGTCTACACAGAACCTTAGCGACCCATCCGACTTGGTGACAAAAACTACAGCAGAACCCCAACAGGAAAAACTTGGTCTAATCAAACCCTTCTCCAACAAATCTTGAGTTTGCTTCACTAATTCCTCCCTCACCCTTGGAGCCATCCTCCTACTAGGTTGAATTACAGGTACTGCTCCAGGAACCAAATCTATACGAAACTGTATTTCCCGGTGCGGTGGCAAACACTTAACTTCCTCAAATACGTCGGAAAAATCCCGGACTACTTCAATATCTACAACCTCCTCTTGAGAAGTCTCTATTCCATGTAAAAGGCTACTCAAGTGAATTCCAGAGTTATCACACATTACTTTGGCAATCCTACTCAGATCAGTTTCCAACGAAACTGTTCTTTCATCAGAATTTAAAATAGCCTTATATTTGTCAAGCCAATCCATTCCCAATATAAGATCAAAACCTTTAAAATCCAATACATAAGGATCACAGGAAAAACTATGAGATAGATAGGAGATTCTCAAATCTTTACAAATCCTATCCAATTTGGTTACTCCTCCTATAGAATTTGATACATAAATGGGATTGTCTACGATACTAGGGGTAAGTAAGAAATTCTCTACAGTTCCCAGGGAAATAAAACTTAAAGAAGTACCAGAATCAAATAAGACTTTAATATATTTTCCATTTAAAAGTAAGGTACCTTCTAAAACTCCCTTGCCCTTCGACGAGTTTGATGGTGCGCCTTCTAAAGCAAATACTTTGTTCTGTTGCACCTTATGAAGGAGCGGGCAGTCTTTAATCATGTGTCTTGGTTGGTGACAGTTAAAGCAAAGAGACTTCTGAACTAAGGCTGAACCTGGTCCACTATAATGCTGTCGCTGTTGCTGTTGCTGAGGCTCTCTTCTAGGGCACTTGTTTGCCAGGTGACCTTCTTGTTGACAAATATAACACTTTCGGGGTCCATTATTGTTTTCGGACTTCTTCTTGTTTTGTTTCTTCCAGTTAGGATTGAATTTCCTTTTATTAAGATTGGAAGAATTTCCTCCAGATGCAGCAACTCACGCCTAAGATCTTTTATTCATCAAGTCTTCATATCTCAGCGCCATGTTAATAAGTTCCACAAAGACCCTTTCAAATGTGCAGTCATCCTCTCATGATACTCAGGCCTCAACCCTTGGACAAACATCTCGTTCTTCTTAAGAGAGGTGTCAATAAGTCCTGGACCGTAGCAAGATAGCTCGTTGAATTTAGTCTCGTATTTAGCTATAGACATATTTCCTTGTTTCAGATTCTGAAAATTTTGATAAAACCGAGTTCTTCCTGCAGCAGGCATAAACTTTTCCTCAAACATATCCTTAAATTCTTCCCAAGACATACCATCTTCCGAGATATTAGCAGTCACTGAATTCCACCATACTGCGGCACCACCTTGTAATTGCCACGCAGCCATTATTCTCTTCTGCTCATCTGATAACCTCATTCTCTTAAAAATCTTCTCACATGAGCGAAGCCATGCTTGAACTTCTATTATAGTTTCTGATCCCTGAAATGGTTTTCCTCCAAGATGTACAAAGTCCTTGCATAATGCGGCAAAACTGACTGGAGACGTAACTGGACTAACAGTCTCATTATCAGTCTGCTCTCTTCTGTTACCAGTTGATGCACTTCCAACAACTCTTCCCCTTCGGCTCTTGAACTCATATTGGCTGCCTGAACAGGTAATCCAACCAATTTAGATAGGGATATAGTTATATAAGAAAATTACAAATACGCACTCTCAAGATAGATACTACTCCAGAGCCTAGGTGTTTCTCAACCATTGCTCTGATACCAACTGTAACGACCCATCTTCCAATATCCAGAAAGACGTATCATCAATAAGAAAAGAAAGAGATAGAAATAGAAAGATAGAAAGAAAAGAAACAACAATAATCAGAATCTCATAGTAGAAACGAACAAAATATAATATTACACATATCCATTACATAAGTTTACATATCAGAGTACACAAAATAATATTACTCCATTACATCTGACATTCATAAGAGTTTTCCAACCATACAACTCAAAACACAACATCAAAATGCCACTACAGCGAATATAGATAGATGATACGCCTGGACTCCAGCTCCAGCTTCCAAAACATTTGCTAATCCAAACCTAAATCACTTGGCTACTCATAAAAATTTGAGTATCCAAGAGTTTATGAAAAACAAAATAAACTCCGGGTCATACATGGGTCTGGTGTGAGTAAATCAGTTAAAGTTGTTTAACTTTAAAATCATTTTGAAACAAAAGGTATCACGTAAGACTTCCCACAAATAAACACGGGTAAGTTTTTACCTTACGCTAACCAAAACATTTGATAGGAAATTCAGTGATATAATAATAGGGTCTAGGGTTTTTAAAATAAAATACAGAAATAGATGGAATGCTTACATCTCACGTTCCAACATAGTTGGGCACAATCAAAATCGTACGGGCACTTATTGTAGATTGGATTCCATACAATGGCAGGGCTACTGGGGTACCTCCCGTCACAGTACGGGTCCTAGATCACCGTACCGAGGACCACTCCTGATCCCCTGCAACACAAGGTCGGACCCTTCCCTTACTGGACAGTTTCGAACAAGACAACCCCGCAGTTGTGGCCTACAACTGCCCACACAGCCGAATAAATAAGGGACTTCGAGACAGGGGTAAATCTCACTCTCAAGTGGGGGCTACCCACGAAGCCTTGCTGCACCTCCCCTGTTTTAGCCATTCCCGGTTGATGAGGCTTGAGGTTACGATTACCTTTATAAAGAACACATCTCTTAGAATGCTCATCGTCCACCTGACGATGTTCTGAAAGCATTCAATCCATACAAGTTCGTTCCGGGTTCGAACGAAACCGAAGGCATTATTTTGTTACACTCATTTTGGAATCACCCTCAGAGTTGACGACAATAACCCTTGCACTCTAAAACCCCATCTCGATCCTCACTTGAGACGTCATGACCTAACGTTTAATTTGGATCGATGTGGTTTTCAAAAATCGATTCGATTCCCGATCCCGGTCTCATCGAAATCCAAACGTGTCTTAAAGGCCAAGTTGCTTAAAGATTTAAACAATTCAATTCAGATTTAAACATAGCATCACACAACATTATCGATAGATAATAACCAATATCTATCACAAATATACAATATCTCATCACAGAATATCTCAACTATCAATCAACAGATATCAACCATATTCAGATATTCAATTCAAACAATCATCCATAAGCAAGCACTACTTTAATTCATCTTATAATTAATTTAAATTAAATTAATTACTTAAGAATTTATCACTTAATCTTGCTTAACCAAACATTAATTAATTAATCACAATCATTTAATTAATTAATCACCTCTTAATTATCTCATTATTAATTAATTAATGTTTAATTATTAATAATCTTTATTTAATTATCGATTAATTACTATAATTATTTATTAATTAAAATTTGATTTAAAATTAATCATTCCTTAATTGATTATTAATTAACCCTTAATTTATAATTAATTAATCACAAATTAATTTATCTTAATTACTTAATTGATTATTCATTAATTAACTTTAGTTATTTAATTAATTAAATCTTAACCATTAATTAATTTACTATTAATTATAAATTAATTAATGTTTAATTACTTAATTAATTAACTCTTAATCAATTAATTAATTAACTTCTTAATCACTAATTTATTAATCATTTAATTAATCAGTTATTAATCACTTATGAATTAATATTGAATTAATTAATTAATTAATAATCTATTAATTGTTATTTAATTTAATCCTTAATTATCCATTAAATAATCCATAAGTAATTAATTAAATCTTAACCAATTAATTAACCAAAATTGATTAATTAATTCCAACCCTAATTACTAATTAATTAAGTAAACTTTAATTTAAAATTTTAATTAACTTTCAAATCCAAACAATTTCATTCATCATTAAAAACTCTTACATATTTATACATTTCAATTTATTAAAACTAATTATCTTTTTAAAAAATTAGATTTAAAAGATATAAAATCATTTCAAAACTTCAACAAATAAAATGTGAATTACTTTTGAAATAAAATATTTGATACTTTATGAAGTAGTGAGAATATAAAGTGTTAAGTTTAAACTTAAAACAAAAATTGAAATTTAAAACAAGTTTAAAACTTGACTTCATTTATTTGTGTTTTAAACTCGACCAAAACCCAAGCTAATCACAAACTTGTACTTCATCTCCCCTACCCTTCTTCATCTTACCTGAACCTAATAACACACAAACACAGCCACTCACCCGAGCGCACACACGAGTCTCACTACCAAAAACACGAGCACGGCTTCGAGTCCAAAACACACTCGCATCGAACAACCGCCACTAACACAGCAACGCACCCCGTGCACATGCACGATGCTCCGGCGCCTCCACCGCCGCCGCCGACAGCTCGCGCAAACCCCAAATCATCCCATGATCCAATTCCAAACCCCAAAACTCATCTATTCAAGCTCGAACGCAAAATGGGTTGCTCGAACCCAAAACCCAACTGCAGTCGCCAGAGAAAAATCCATCATCCACGGCAAGCCTACCACCTTTCGCCTCTAAACTTCGGCCATGCACTCGCACAACCCTAACACGCCTCCACCCCAAGCCGGTCGTAACTCGGTCAACTCCAAGCTTCACAAAATCGAACTCCTCAACTCGAAAGAAACACAGAGCACAAACCCTAAAAATCAAAATTCTAAATTCTGTGTTGCATGATAAATTCGTCTATTATTTTTCTAGTGTTAAACAACATTCAACACAACTTCGATTCAAATTTCAAAGCTTATAAACAACTCAGTCACAAGAATTTGACAAAAGCCCCAATTTCAGTTATTCCCAAAATTCATCTTCAACTTTAAGTTAAAAATTCTGATTTCTATCTTAAAATTCATATTATGCATTGTAGATTTAGGATATAAATTTGATTCATTAAAATTCGAATATGATTTACATGATATAATTATTTGTTTTTACTACATATCTTACTTTCTGCAGTTTTTAACTGTTTCATTTGCATATTTATTTCTAACACTTAATTCATATTGAATCAAACTTCTATATTGAATATTCCAACCTAACAATGTTTTATTTCATATAAATTTGAGTTTTTGTTTAATTTTTCTTCAGAATCTTGAAGATACAGGGTTTAACTGTTACATTTTAAACATACACAGTAAAATTTAAATCTGTGAACAAATATTTCACAAAATAAATAACATGCAAGCATCTTCATAACTATCTTTCACATGCAACAGATCCTTATACTTAAAATTTTGATTTAAAATTTGCTCACCAGTTTTTGTTGTTAAGACTCAAGCTGCTGGAAAAAAAATTTGAACTGCAGATTTCTTTCCACTTCTTGAAATTGCTTGATTAACTTTGATGATGCTTCAAATCTTGAATCAATAAGTGATAAAACTTGAGATTTGTTTCAGAATTTGGTTGATTAGAGGAGTCTATATTGCAGTTTCAAAAGTAATTTGAAATGCAGATTTTCATTTCAGGAATTTCTTTGTAGGATTAAATTTTGGAAAGGAGTTTGAGTTTGATTAAGAATTGAAGTGAAGATTTTCAGATTTGGAAATGGAAAGTGTAAAAATTTCTTACTTAATAAAAGTGAGAAAGTATATTTTGAAGCATAAGAAATATCTTTTATAAAAATTTGTTTTATAAAATTTAAAGAAAATAAAATTGAAATTATGACACTTGTCACTATATAGCTTAATTTTCTAACACATGTTATTAGTAGGATTTAAATGTTTAACAAGTGTTAATTCCATGCGAAAAGAATTAAAATGTTTTTCTTAATTGATTTTTCTTATATAAATTTATTTTTAAATTCCTATAAAATCAATTTCCCTTAAAGAATGAATATAAAACAAATGTTATATCTTAAATAAAATCATGAGAATATTTCTTAAAATTCAAAGCAAAAATTTAGAATAAAAATTAACATATTTTAAATCTTTTAATTTATCAATTCAAATTCAATTTAAGTTTTTTTTAATTTCAATTCAAAATCAAATCTGATAAGAGTACAATTTTGACGCATTCATTACCCTTATATATGTATTAGTTTTAATTAGAATAAATGTATATTTACAATTCATTTATTTGATGTTGAATAAAATAACAAATTTATCAATTTAAATTAGTTTATTATAAAGATTATCATATTTAAATTGGGTTTGAAATTCCGGGATATCACAGTTGTTTAATTAGATTTCTCATACGAGTGAGGTAAAGGTTTGTGTATACTAATAGATTGGAAAACGGTTTTAAATAAATGAGCTTTGTATTGAAATAGTGTTGAAATCGTTTTGATGAAAGAGTTTTGATATTTACTACTAGTACTGGAACCTTTATATTTTTAAAGTGACAAATCACAAAAATGATTGTAGGAACAATCAATCACTAAAATTCACATTCAAAGATGTGAATAAAAATCCAAAGAAATTGATACCGAATCCATCAAAGTGGAAATACCCAAAAATTCCAAAAATAGAAGTTATCAAAGTTGACAAAGGTGATAACAACTAATCGGGAAAAAGAATCGATTAAAGATTGGAAAAGCAAAGAAAAATGAGTACAAATAGGCAAAACAGGGAAACAGGAGCAGGTCAGTCGACTGAATCACTGAGCTCGGTCGACCGGACCAGAAACAGAGAAGTGTTCTAGTAGTAGGTCGGCCAACCGGCTTATTGAGTTCAGTCAACCGGAACCTGTTTCCAGCACTTCCCAGCCTATCCAAACGAGGGCCAATCTCGACCAAATTGCAATCGTTCGAGCAACGGCGCTAAGGGTTTATGCCAATCGACTACCCGGCCCTATATGCTCCTCGATGCATCACCAAAAGCATGATCAAACAACAAAGCTATGATTTTTAAACATTTGACTTCAAAACACCAAAAAGTGGAATATTTACAAAACCAATCCAAATCCAAATCAAATGCACATGATTGAGTGTTAGGAATTCATACCCAACAATCAAAGATAGTTATAGACATAGATGTGAGATAAAATCTCACCTTTGAACCCAAAAACAATGAATGAGAAGCTTGAAGACAAGGAAAGATCAACCACACTTCAATCTCAACACAAGATGCTTGAATCTAAGCTTAAAAGAGAAACATTTTCCAAATTAGGTTTAGTAATTTTCTGAAATTAAAGAGAGAAAGAGTTGGAGAAGATGAAGAGAAGGCTTACCAATGGCTTCTCTTTGATTTTGGAGCAAGAATTTGAGTTTGCAAAGGAACTAGGGCTTAGGAATTCTAATTTCCAATCTTTTCCCCCATTATTCTCTTGAGCTTGAGAGAGTTAGGAAATGAGGAATGAAGTGAAGAGGAGAGGTGGACTGAGCTAGAGTATAAGTGGGGTTAATGGGCTGAAACCTAACCCAAAGCCCTAAGAGAAAAGTAGAAAAATTCTACTATCTCCAAACATATCGAAGTTTATACTCAAAAAGGTCGCCAATGGAATTTTGAACTCAATGGAAGTGGTCTCGAGCCGTAATTCGACTGTTTGCAAAAAGTAGCTTTTTGGACTAAAATCCAACGAACGATGCATATTTATATAAAATATTTAAATATACAATCGATAAATATGCGGGTTGTTACACATGAAACATATTATGGACACCTGCCAAACTTCTCGGCAACTCTACTCTATGTGCGAGCTTTCTGATCCTCTCTACAATTGGGAATGGTATAACATATCTCGGTGCCAGTTTTCCAGATTTTTTGAATCGTACAATGCCCTTCATTGGTGATACTTTAAGTAAGACTCTATCTCCAGCCGAGAATTCTAGATCTTTACCCCTCTTATCTGCATAACCTTTCTATCTAGACTGATCTTCCTTCATCCTTTCTTGGATCGACTCAATCTTCTCTGTGGCCTCTTTAACCAGATCTGGATCCAAGACTAATCTCTCTCCAGTCTCCAGCCTCTAACCAACATGCTGGTGATTTGCATGGCCTTCTATACAAAGCATCAAGAGGGGTCATTCCTATACTAGTCTGATAATTGTTTTTATAGGAAAACTCAACCAAGTGGAGGTGATCTTCCCAAGCTCCACCAAAGTCCAATACACAAGCTCTTAACTAATCCTTAAGTATCTTATTGACTCTCTCTGTCTGTCATCTGTTTGAGGGTGATACGCAGTACTCGTCTTGAGCTTGGTACCTAACACATCCTGCAGACCTTTCTAGAAATCACTAGTAAACACATCTCTGTCACTAACTGTACAATTGGGAATTCCATGCAGTCTAACTATGTTCTTCATCAACAACTTAGCTAAAAAAGGTACCGCCCTGGTTGACTTAACTGAATGAAATGGGCACTCTTGGTCAACCTCCACTATGACCCATATACTTTCACTTTCTCAATTTTACCTTGGCAGCATGTCTATAAAATCTATGGATATTGAATCATGTTTCCAAACTGCTATCTCAATAGGTTGAAGCAATCTACTCGGCTTTTTGATGTTCGGCCTTCACTTTTCGACAGTTCATGCACTATCTTACGCACAAGCCAACATCCTTCTTCGTACCATCCTAGAAGAAACTCCTCTTCATATCTTAATACATCTTGGTTCCTCCAGAATGAATCACAAATTTGGATAAATGACATTCCTTAATAACTTATTTTCTCAAATCCTTAACATTCAGAACACACAACCGTCCCTTCTTTCTAAACCATCCTCTCTGGTCAAGACTAAAATCCTTTAGATCTTCGATCTTCGACCCAACCTCAAGACTTCTATTCTTCTTGGCTAATAAGGGATCTGCTTTCTACTTAGGAGCAATCCTTTCGATCAATATTGGTCGAACTTCCAAACATGACAACAGGGCGGTGCTTTGACTAGAACTAGCAGTCTATCTTAACTGACACTACAAGTAGTCAAAGCTTCTAAATCTTTCCATTCTGTCAATATGGCTAACACCACGTTCTGGTGTTTTCTTCTAAGATCATCTGTTAATTTATTTCCTTTCCTAGGTGTATACTCTATACCAAAATCATAAGCTGCAAAAAATTCCAACCACCTCTATTATCGTATATTCAACTCCTTCTAAGAGAATAGATATCTTAAGGACTTATGATCTGTGTATAGCTCAAATCTCTCCTCTAAGAGATAATTTCTTCATATCTTCAACGCGAAGATTACCGCAGCTAACCCCAAATCATGAGTAGGGTATCTTACTTCATGCGGTCTAAGCTGTCGTGAAGTGTAGGCAATGACTTTACCCTTCTGCATCAACACAACCGCTAATCCAGTTCCTCATGCATTGGTATATACAACCAACTGTTAGTTTTCACCTGGTACCACTAACACAGGCACCTTGGTCAACAAATGCTTTAACCTAAGGAACGCTTCCTCACATTTGTCAGAGCAAATAAACTTCACGTCCTTTCTGGTTAGCTTAGTCAAAGGCACCGCTATCCGCGAGAAATTCTTAATAATTTCCAGTAATATCTAACAAGTCCAAGAAAACTTCTAATCTCAGTCACCGTCTTTGGTCTCTTCTAGTTATTAACAACTTCGATCTTATTTGGATCGGCTAACAAGCCCTTCTCTGAAACCACGTGACCAAGAAACTTGACCTCTTTCTTTCAAAAATGACACTTCGAAAACTTCGCTTTCAGCTGATGCTGCCTCAGCGTCTCAAGTACTACTCTAAGATGATCTTCATGCTCTCTTTCATCTCTATAGTACACTAAAATGTCATCTATAAATACCAATAAGAACCTACCTAAGTACTCTTAAAAAACTCGATTCATCAAATCCATAAAGAAAGCCGGTGCATTCGTTAACCTGAATGGCATTACTAACCACACGTACGAAACATACCAAGTCCAAAATGTTGTCAATGGAATACTGTCCTCTATCACTCTTAACTAATGGAAACCCGTCGCCAAATCCATTTGGGAAAATATCATGGCTCTACACAACTGATCAAATAGATCATCAATTCTCGACAAATGATACTTATTCTTGATTGTCTGCTCGTTCAACTTAAGATAGCTGATACATAACCTTAACGACCCATCTAGTTTCTTCATGAACATCGTGGTCGCTCCCCAAGGCGAATAGCTTGGTCTAATAAAAAAATTCCCTTCTAAATCCACTAGCTGCACCTTCAATTCCTTCGTCTCGGTCGGTGTCATCCTACTATATAGTCTACTTACCGATTCTGCTCCTGGCACCAAATCTATCCGAAACTCAATAGCCCGTTTCGGTTGTAATCCTGTAACCGGCTCAAAAACATCTGCGAACTCCCTTGCTACTCGAACCTGACTTAAATCTTCTTCTGCTTCTATAGTACTCAACAAAGCATAAGCATTCTAATCAGAATTCTCCACTGAGAATATAATTCGGTTATGACTATTAGGGTGTCTTAGCAATACTTTTCTATCTTGGAAAAATATCCTAGCATCGTATTTACCCAACCAATTCGTACCCAAAATGATTCCAAAACATACAGAATCGAAAACATACAAACTGCATGCAAACTTATGACCTAACAAATCAAGTTCTAACTTGTCACATCTCATTCCCAAAGTTACATACCCTCCTAATGGATTGGCAACCCTGAAGGAAGTAACAAGGTATGTGGGGTCCTAAACATAACCTATCAACCAAACACTGAGATACAAATGAACGCGATGCACTGGTATCAAATAGTACCCTAACTGTTATACTCTGAATCAAAAGCGTACCTTCCATCATAGTCTTTCCCTTCTCGGCAGCGGTTGGCTTGGAGGTTGATGGTCCAATTGCAAAAACTTTTCCTTTATCTGCCCTGACTGGTTCTGGACACTGATTCTTATAATGCCCGATATGCTCGCAGTTAAAGCACTTCACTCCCTTCCTGTCTGCGGCCTTCTTCCCATTGCCTGTCCGGCACTCATGAGCATAGTGTTCCTTCTTGTCACACTTATAACAAACCACATTGGCCTTCGCCTTCTTGGCAGCCTATTTCTTTTGAGCGCCCTTCTTGTGGAAAAACTTCATTTTCTGGTTCTGCCCACTTTTAGCTTCCACTGCTTTGCTAGCATCATGAAGAGAAAGCATCTCCTCTTGCCTTAATGTCATTTTAACTATTATATCACACAGATCCTTGATGTGTGCCAGAGTCGCTTTAGCCTGTAACAACCCTGTATTTTGTGATTATTTTAATTGTATATTTTAATTATTTTTAATTGAATTTTTGATTTAACTTTATCTTATTTATTTAATTTAGATAAATTTTGTTATTTTAAAATATAAACTTTGATTTTGATATGAATTATCATTCCAAACATGATTAAATAGAATATTTTATAAAAAAATGTATTTTGGTCAATATGGTCAACTTTGACTTTTAAATTTGAAAATTTGAATTTTATCTTTTATTATGAAAGTAAATAAAAATTTTAGAACCCTGCTTTTCGTTTCATTGAAATCTGATTTATAATGTGAAAGTTATGCCTTTTTAACTATTGTGTGAAATTTGCTGTATTGAACAAAATTGTTTATTTTAAATTATATAAATAACATTTTATTTGGTCATGTAATGTCCTAATTTATGTTTAATGGGTAAATAACATGAATTGTATATATTTTGGTTTTAAAACATTTTTGAGAGTGTAATTGACATTTTCCTGGGTCAGTTGTATTTTTTTACAATTTCTAATTTCCAGCTTCAATTAATTTAAGAAATTATTTATTTATTTTTCTATTTTCTTAAGATCTTATTTTATTCTCATTCCTACTTTATTTTTTCCTCATTTATTTTATTTATTTGACATTTTATTTTTTTTAAATGAAATAGAAATTTGTCCAAAGTTAATAGTGTTTTATTTAATTTTCATGTCCTGTTTCCAATTTTTAAACAATTTCTTTAATTATTTTTCTAATTTCTCTAAATTTAATTATTTATTTCACTTTGAATTTTAAAAAAAATTATTTCAAAATTTTCTTTAGAATATTTTTAAAATGAAGTAGATATTTTTCCAAAGCTAGTGATGTTTTATCTGTAATTTTTGAACCTTGTTTTGAATTTTTAAGCAATTTATTTAATTCTTTTTTTATTTTATTTAAATTTCATTATTTATTTTCATTTTATTTTACTTTTTTTCGGTTTTTAAATTTATCTACTGACTTTATTTTGTTGTATTTTATTTAAAGGAAATAGTAAATTGAAGAGACAAAAACTCTTCCTTTTCCTATGACTTTTCAAATGCTAGACTTTTCATTTTTCCATAACTCTTCATTAACTTTAATTTGGCTATGTATTTTTTTATGACTAGCCATGAGTTTCATTTGCTTCTCACACACAAAAAAAATCGCATCTTCATTCCTCATTCACGGCTACGAAAAAACTATTGGTAATGGCTTCTTATTTCTCTTCTTTTCTTCTTATTCTTTTCATATTTTTGCCTTGTTTTCATGGATAGTTTGCTCGGCCGCCACTTGATTGTCATGGCCACCACCTCCTACACCTCTTCCTTGCCATCATCACCACCTATACCACAGGCCTTAACCATGGCCGAGCCCACCATGGTTCAAAAACTCCAAAAAAAATACAACTAGACCCTTGAAACCATGCTAGTTTGACCACCCCTTGCTTCATCACTTCATCCACCACCATAGCCACCACCATAGCCGCCGCCACTTCACTGACCTGACCACCACACACCCCTCCAGCCACTGATCAAACCTGTAGCACCTCTGGCCAAGCTCAAGGACCCATGGCCGAACCACTTTGATGAACCAAAACCACCCTATGTTGCATAAAACCCTTCACTTTCATGCTTTGTAACTCCTCACCTTGTTCATGCTTGTACCCGAGCCATGCTATCCCAAACCCAAGCCATGTCTTGACCAAAACCTAACCAAAATCATCCCTAGGCCATGCCAAAGAATAGAGAAAGCAAGGCAAAAGTCGTTGCATTCATATTTGTTTTCATTCCAAAATTATTTCATTTCAAAGTGTATTGAATTTATAATTTGTTTTGATTTTTGTTTTGGGTTGTAACACAAGATTTGTAGCATTGGATCTCGTTCTCCACTCAAATCCGTAGTCTTGTCATTGTGCTTTGATTACGTTGTGTCATTTGTATTGCAATCTCCAGCTAAAGAGGTGAGTAAATCTCACACGACATTTTATACTTATGCAATTGTGAAGCGACAACAACTGAATGTGTACAATTATATGTGATGTTATAACTGCCTGTGATTATTTATATATATGTTACACCTGTTAATTTACATCTCATCTGTTACAGTTATATGTGTTAAATTTTCATTTATACCTGTTATCACACTGCAAGTTCCCTGTAGATTAGGTTCACTATGGGTTGAAATGATACATACCCGAACGGACTTTAGAATAGGAAAAAATAGTTATGGGCTGAAATGATAGGCCTGAACAGTTTTTATTTATTTATTTTAACTTGGGATTGCAGGTTTGAAATGATAGAACCCGAATTTTTCTTTTTAAACTGCGGATTGAAATGATATATATCCGTATCACTTGACCTAGGTTAGAAAACTATATACAGGCCCGTGGTTATTTTATAAAATGTTTTGGATATATTTTTTAAGAATTTTAAAAATATAAATTTATGAAATTTTATTTAAATAGATTTTGAAATGTTTTAAAATAAAGAAATTTTGATTTTTCTATGAGTCAAAAATGAAATTAATGAATGGTTAAATTGAATCTTTGAAATATAACTTAAGTTTGGAAATTTGGAAATTTTGGTTTTAAAATGATGTTTAAGTTATATAAATAAAATAGAAATTTAATTATATTTGGAAAATGGTAAATATGATAATTTGATTTTAATTTTAATTTAAGTGATTTATTAAAGTATTATTGATTTTTCTATAAATTTAAATGGTTAAATAGATGAATGCTTAAATGTGTACTTTTAAATTATAACTTAACTTGGAAAAGTGAAATTTGGGTTTTAATTAAATAAATTGGAAATTTAGTTAAATTTTTGAAATGGTAACTTAAAGTTTAAGTGTTAAGTTTATTTGTTGAAAAGTGAAGAAAAGGAAATTACACGCTTGAATTAATTAGTGGAATTATTGAAATTTGGATTTATTTATAAGAAATTGGTTTTATAAAAATCATATGTTAAAGGTATGTTAGTGAACATTTTTAAATGTTAAAATATGATTTTTATAATGTTTAAAGGGTTTAAATTGAAGTTTATTATTTGCTGGAAATATGCTAAAATCTGGAAAATACTTTTAATAGCATTCAGAAATGCTATGGTTTCTGTAAATGAACTAAAAACCTAATAAAAAGGTTATTACTTCTGAAATACTGTAGTTGCTGAAGTAAACTAAAAAGCTAAAAACTTAATAAAGGCCTATTATAGCAGTTTTGTAAATGATGTAATGGTCTGCTGTCTTTGCTGAAATTAATAAAAACCTTTAATTTGAAAACCTAATCTATTACAGCATTTCTAGAAATGTTGTTTTTGCTGTTTTAAACAAAAATTCCAACTAAAATGAGATATAACAGCAGTTTTTAAATGCTGCCTTTACTGAATTAAAATGTTTTCAAGTATAACTTATAACAGTTTTTTCTAAATGCTGCGTAAGGTTGAAATTTTCAATGTTTATTGTTTTTAACTAAGTAAATGAGCTCAGATGGTTTGAAACTTTGAAAATTGAATACTTGACTTGAAAAAATAATAACTTCACTTTTAAATGGTTTAAATGAATTAATTTAATTGGAGAATAAATCATTTTAAAAGGTGATTTGAAAGGATAATAAATGAATGTTATCTTGAATTTAGAAGGTATTTAAAGTTGAATATTTGGATTTGAACTATATGATGATTTGAAAATAAAGTTTTGAAAGATATGATATTTTGATATTAAAATGATTTGAAAATAAAGTTTTGAAGGATATGATATTTTGATATTAAAATGATTTGAAAATGAAGTTTTGAAAGATATGATATTTTGATATTAAAATGATTTGAAAATGAAGTTATGAAAGATTTGATATTTCGATATTAAAATGATTTGGAAATGAAGTTTTGAAGGGATATGATATTTTAATGTAAAATGATTTGAAAGGAAGTTTTGAAAGGATATGACAATTTAATATATTGAAATTGTTAGAAATGACTTGAAATTTATTTTGATAAGTATTTGAATTTGAAAGATATGGTATGTTGATATATTGAAATGGTTTGGAAATGATTTAATCTTTATTTTTGATAAAGATTTGGATTGAAATGATATTTTATTTTGAAGTATAAAATATTATTTTTAAGTTATAACCATGGGTTATTATAACGATTGGTTGGCAAAGAGGCCGAGATTGGATATGGGCGTACTCTAGTCGATACCAAAATCACTTTGACAACCATGTACACGGTGGAGATTCTAGAATGAAGTAGGATGGTGGCGACGTTCTTGAGGTATATTACGTGGACCCAACTCCCATGAGTTGGCATAAGGTGGCAAAAACAGGAGCGGTCTCGGGCCAAAAGGGGTAGCTCCTCTGGTCGGACACATTTCTTCGATACCATTCTATTGCTTTTGTGATTGTTTGGGCGCCCCTCCGATTTTGGGAATGTGTTCCGAGGTGGGCGTATGTGGCTGCTGCGTTACCACCAGCCCGAGTGTCGTAATTGGTATAATTACCCTGGCATTACCTTGTGTGCCGTGTCACCTACCATATCGAGCCTTTACTACGAGTTTCTATTTGTGTCATACTTATGCAGTATCTTCTCATAGTCTCCCGATCAGGAGATATGCAGGTACTGTATAGACTACTGGTATTATTTGTGTTAAGGGGAATATTGGGTCACTCCTTAATGCTATTTTAAAGTAAGTTTATTTTACTAATAGACATTATTATAATAGCGCAATATTACTACATAGTAAATAGCTTAACGGATCCTTAGAGGATGGGCGGTCCCATGCATCCTTTAAGTTACTTGTACCTTTACTACAGTTCACTTGAGTTGGTTTACATTATATAAGTATGTATGTCCTGACTCGAGTGTTTGTATTTTTATTTACGCTCGGGTCAGCCTGAGTATTCACAGATTTGGGTTTCCACTCTTTGGAGATTGGAATCGTTGGAGATTATCTACTTGTCTAGTTTTATCTTTTTCAGTCTGTTGTTCCTTTTCAGCTCTTGTATTAGTAGACTTCTATGTATTGAGACTTCTGTTGTACTCTATTTCTTCTATTGTATCTCATGTAACTCTGATATATATACATAGTAGCTTCATGAACTACTATTTCTTTTACTTCCGCTGCATTATTATTACGTTGAGTCTGTGATCTGTGATTATTTATTTACTGTATATTCTAAGATTTGCCAAATTTTATTTACAACGCGGTATTTTGAGCAATTCAAGTCCGACATGTGGGGATGCGAATGGTTGAAAATATCGGGTGTTACATAGCCAGTTCAGGTTTCAGTCTGCGGATGAACTTTCATTCCTTTTGAGAGTCGTACCAACTATAGCATATCCATATCTCAATAGCTCTTCAAACCGGGTTGCATATTCAAGTACAGTCAAGTCTCCCTGCTCTAACTCCATAAACTTCCTAAGCAGAGTAGAGTTAGCAACCTCCGATAGAAAACTCTCATCAACTTCTTCTAAACTCAGCCCAAGTATTGGTCTCCTCGTTAACTCCTATTGTAACACTGTTCCACCAACATAGTGTCGCTCCTTGCAACTGTCTGCAAGCAAGACTTCTATCATGCTCATCATTAAGCCCCAAATCAGCGAAAATCCTTTCGTAGTGAAGTAACCAATTCTCCACTTCGATTGCATCCATAGTCTCGATAAACGGTTTTCTCCACATAGAATTCAAATTTAAACAAATATTTTATTCAAACAAATATTTTATTACAAATTCAAACAGTACAAATTTGAGCTCTCACTACATTTACACATTGTCAACTACAATACAATTTCGATTACATCACAATTTTTCAATTTATATATTACTCCTTATTACATATTCACTCAACACTCGTGTTTTTTATCTTCAACTCTGTTCTAGCTTGAATCCAGCATCTGGGCTATTTGCAAAATAAACACAGGCGCAGTAAAATTGAAAAAGAAAATATTTTGAAGTGCTAATTAAAGTGTGTGTTTTTAAATGTATCATTTGCCTCAGTTATTTGGGTTGTTTGTCACCTTTTTTCTGAATTCATCACACATGAACAACTTGTGACATGCATAGTGTATCACTGTACATGCCACAAGGTCGTGCACATCGATATACACTTCATAATGCTATAGGGACAAGTGAGCATAAGGTCAAACCTGAGCCAAAGCGGGATTCAACTCAAGTGAAAATGCTCAATCAAAGCAATAACCAGCAATACAAACATGCAGCTACCACCAGATAAAGCAAAGACATGAGACCAGTAATGTAGTTCAGACTTTAAACGAATCAAAAGAAAAATTCTGACCAGTCTCCAAAATGAACAGTCATAGTGCAGACTCATGAAGTGTCAACTAAATAGTTGAGTACAAGTTCAGTTCCAGTAAAATGCAAAAACCATATCAACATAACATATATCAATTCAGGCATGAACCAAGTAAAGCAGTGGAACAAGTCCAGTTACAACATGAACTAGCACAGTATACACATGCATTGGACAGAGCAACATATGGTGCACAATGGATATACAATCACTCAAGTTCAACATGCTTACATACA
Organism: Allium cepa; assembly: GCA_030765085.1. Taxonomy (NCBI): domain Eukaryota; kingdom Viridiplantae; phylum Streptophyta; class Magnoliopsida; order Asparagales; family Amaryllidaceae; genus Allium; species Allium cepa. The sequence continues at coordinate 49,921,873 of CM060930.1, read as the reverse complement.
AAGTCGTGACCACGAGGACAAGAGGCAATTTTGACTCAATGTAACGTTCAGCTTTAACATGAACAAATTAAACCAAACTCCAAGAAATTTCAACCAGACAGTATCACAAGAAGGACCACCAGTGCAACATAAACAAGACTACAAATACAAAAGCAAGTACGCAAGACTTCAAGACCACATTCATATGAAACCATGGACAAGTACACACACATATATGCAACAGTGAACACAAAGGCAACAAACAAGCCAGAAAGTTTGCAAGACTCATAATCAGAAGCTCAAAGTGCAGAACTATCAAGACAGCAACCTAGACTGACATGTCAAATGCATTCAAGACCAATAAGTTTGGAGTATCATCAACACAGCAAAATACCAAGAAGTAATAACTAATTGATACAAATGCACAAGGACAAGAAAGCACCAAGTTTACTCAACTAGACAAAGGCAAAAAAAAATGCACAGATAAGACTCGAGTGAACCACACAGAGGAGTATGCACAAATGTATCAAGACAGTATCACTCGACCATACTAACCAGACTCCAAGTCTCAAATAAAAACATATACAAGTGGAAAAATGTACACATGAAGCTTCAAACAAAACCAGACATGTACAAGTTCAAGGAACTGGTCAGAGCACACACATATATAAATACATGTGTGTGTGTATATGTTTATAGTTATAAAGACCAACAAAACTCAAATGCATATGACCAGACCACATGAAAACACTAGAAGAAAATGCACAAGTGACTCGAAGCAAATGAAGGAAATACATAAAACAGAACCATAGTCAGAAAAAGGTGCGCCAGGCTCATAAGGAACTAGAATAGGATGCAGTGGTACAAGTAATGCCATACTCACATAGACCAGGCATAATAATTATACGCATATATACATACATACATATGTATGTATATACATGTTTATATGTTTACAGTTACTAATAGTAGAAACAAGTTCTCATGCAAGCATTAAGGGATGAAAACGTACTCACGAAACCACCAAACAACTCAAAGCAACAGGAATACCAATTTAACTCTAAACAGAGCAATAAGTTGCAGTTCAAAACAAAGTCAAATATTTTCAATAAAAGGTCATATGGAAAAGCACGTCGTGGGTCAAGAACAAGGTCAGCAGGTTACTGTGACGTTGTAAGTAAAGTTTTGATAAGGAACAGATGAACAAGTCAGAGCCATATTCGAATTCACTAATTGAATAAACAAGTTAAAGTCAAAAATCACGTCAACCCAATACATTATCTTAAATATTCAAATACCAAAATCAAAGGAGAAAAGGCCGGAGCAAATATAGTAACGTGTATAAGATGAAAAAGTCAGAAATATCAACCTCGTTCAAGCAAAAATCCATGGCCGAGCGTAGCAACGTGAAATGTTCAAATAGATTTATACGAAAGAAAATTAAAGGGTTCGAACCTACATATTTCCCACATCATCATCCGAAAATTGGGGCATTCGAGTTTAAGAGAACATCGGAGAGCTTGAATGAATTATAGAAAAAAAATCTAGAACTCGAATCGAAGTCGAGAGGAAAAATCGCGTACCATTTTATCATTCATTCTCGACAATATGAAGCAACCATATGCAAATCAAAGCCACGAGTTGATTGACGAAGAAAACTAAAGAAAGATCATCATTCAACCAAACAGTTTGAATCGACGGCTTCAGTATTTTGAGAAACCCTAACTTTAAAGAGAAGGTGGCCGAACGCATTTTATGGATAAAAAGGATAAAAAAGCGGGAGACTCTTTTATTAAATAAGTGGGCCGGCTCTATTAATGTTTTCGGCTTAGAGTTATTAATAATAGGGTTTTATTTATTTTAATTTTTTTATTTTGTAATTTTCTATTAAATTGTGTAACTTTCTAGTCATGTGACTAGGGACGAACTACGGTGGTGTACTTCTAGAATTCACAACTCAGTAGCGGAGTTGTGACAGGGTTTTGAGCGTAAAGTTAGGTTAGTCGATAGCGGGTGTCGCAAGTTTATGTGTGTAAGCGTCTGACTACTTGATTCCTAGTAGAAACCTTGGAGCTAGAACGGAGGCAGGGTTTTGCCGAAGCTGGGTAAATCTGTGTTGTTCTATTTCTATTTTTATTATTCTGCTACTATCTGTACTGTAATTATTATATATATTTCGCACTAATTTTTCTTATTATTAGTATCACCTTATTTACCCCCTCCCCCCTCTATGGTAAAATCGATCCCACAAGTGGTATCGGAGCTAGGAACAAAAATCATTTTTTGTTTTAAAATTTTGATTTTTCAAAAACCAATTTTTTGTTTTAAAAAATTTAAAATTTTAAGTGGCTTCTTTTAATAATGCTTTTACTAAGGGTCATTCCATAGTTAGACCATCTATGTTCAATGGTGAATATGCTTTCTGGAAAAATAGAATGAATTTTTTTCTAAAAACCATTGATGCTTGGAATATTGTTGAGACAGGATATAAGACACCAGCTATAGTGGTAGATACTCAAGAAATTGAAAAACCGATGGATCAATGGACAGATCTTGAAAATAAACTACAAAATGCTAATGCTAAAGCTATGAATTCTATTATCTATTCATTAGATCAAAGACTCGCCTTGCCATGCTTAGTAGCGAATATGAGAACTTCACTATGGCCAAGGATGAGAATGTCAAAGAGATGTATGGACGACTTTCTAATCTCATATACAAACCAAAAGCTCTTGGAAAACCATACACAGAGTTGGAAATAGTCCGAAAAATCGTCATAGTCCTTCCACGAAATTTTGAAGCGAAAGTTACTGCCATTCAAGAATCAAAATATTTGAAGCAAATCAAAACTGAAGAACTCATTGGAAATCTCATCACTCATGAGCTAGAAATAAAATTCAAGGAAGCATGCGAAGGAGGTGATACGAAAAAAAATCAATAGCTCTCAAAGGAACAACCGAAAGTTAAGATGATGATGATGGTGCAGCAGAACTGGCACTGATAATAAAGAAATTCAAAAGGTGGAATCACAAGTATGGAAATCCAACTCTAAATCAACAACTGAAAAGCAGAATAGTCAAATTTCAAGACAAATCAGAAGAGCAGGAGATCATATGTCACAAGTGCAAGAAACTCGATCATATCAAGCCAAATTGTCCTCAGAATCGACTTAGCCAAGGAAAGAAACCGAAAAGGAGAGGTTTTGCTGCTATTTGTGATAAAACTGATGAAGATGACAAAAGCACTGGCAATGAGAGTGAAAAAGGAAATCCGTTTCTTCAAGGAGAAACAACTAACAGTGATGATGACGAGCCAAGCAAGATATTAAAACTTCCTCATTCGGAATTACTTATATATTTTCATGAAGTAAATGGCTATTTTAAATGACTTAGGGAGAAGTACATTAAAATTGAATCACAAAGAGATAGTTTAATAGAACTAAATAAATAGCTTGATCAGTTGGTTAAAAACTATAAAAATAAGTGCCATAAGTGTGATAGATGTCCATCATTCGAAGAAGAAATTAAAAAATTAGAAATTAAAATTAAGTCACTAGAAAATGAAATTCTGATTTTGAAAGAAAGTGAAAATATTAGAAGAGAAAATTCTATTAAAAATTACATTCTATTATTGAATGAAAATGAATCTCTCAAAACATAAGTCCAACAATTGTCTACAACTTTAGGAAAATTTTCAAAAGGAGAAAAATCTCTAAATATGTTATTAGGGAAACAAACTGTTAGATAAGGACTTGGGTATAATCAATTTTAACGTGTTAGAAGTGAAACTAATCAAGTCAATCCCAAGTGCACATTTTTGGAAAAATTGGACACAATTACAATAATTGCAGGTATGGACCCAAGCACGTGAAAACCATTCCAATTTGGGTTCCAAAAGGCACAAATTTAAAAAAAACCTTAAAATCAAACTAATCTGGGTGTCAAGAGGAACAAATATAAATTGTCTTGGGTCTACTTAAACATATCTTTCAAAATCTTTTGTCACTAACAACCACGAACCTATAAAAATAAACAGGTCACAAAAATCTTTCCTTGTGTAGATGTGGTGGCAGGCTAAGGAACAACAAAACTGTAACCTGGATTCTGGCTGTTTCAGGTACATCACGGGCAACAAATCAAAGTTCCTTAGCCTAGTACAAAGGTGACAAAATCACAATGGGCAACAATGAAAAATTATCGACAAAGGTAAAGTAGGTAACAGTACATTTATCTTGAACAATATATTTAATATGAAAATCTGCACCATAATCTGATTTAAATCAGTCAGTTATGTGATAATGATTCTGATTTATGCAAAAAAATTGGCCAATTATCTTTTTATGCCAAGAACACTATAAGTATCTCTAGAGTCTTTGAACTAGTACATATAGATTTTTTTGGACTAATGATGCTGTTTTATTAGTTAATGATTACTCTTGATACACGTGGATATATTTGTTTATCTTACTGCTTCTAGATATGACACTATGTTCACTAGTTGTTTATGTGCATGGTTTCAATTCAAAATCCAAATGAATTTCATTTAAAAGCTGTAAAAAGGATTTTTAAGGTATTTGTTGCAACTTCATGATCTGGTCTATGATATCCAACTAATGATAATCTTGAGTCTAAGAGAAATTCAGATGCAGATTACATTGGTAACCTAATTGATAGAAAAATTACTAGTAGAACGTGTTTGATGTAAAGACAATCATTAGTTGCATCACATTTTCAAAGAAAATATCTGCATATTTTTCATTTCAATTGATTTTCAATTAGGAGACATTTTTTTATAAAACCCCTTCCTAAAAATAGTTTTTGTTGACTTCATTTCAGATTAGGCATTTCAGAAAATTTGATTTTATAATTATTTTTGGATTTGATCTTAAATGACTACATTAAGTAATCTGACTCCCTACTGAAGGATAAATAGTGATTGAAAAAGTGATGAGTGTTGATATTAATCATATATTATGACTTGAGATAGTATATTTAGTAAATTTCTTTAAAAATTTAAACAAGAGTTATAATAACTTTTGATGGTAAAAAATTCCATAACCATCTCTATTTCTATCGTATTTCTAACAACCATCACTCATTAAAATCCAATATAGTATGTCAAAATGTGGTATTTTAAATGGAAAATTATTCGTTTTTATTTTTTTTGCAATAAAAACATCCAAAGTATTCACTCTCGTTTAAAAGTCCTCATGGTTATGCATGGGTGAATTACTTGGAATATTTGTTTATGTGCTTTCATGCTCATTTAAAAGTCCTCATGGTTATGCATGTATGGAACACATATCAAAATTGATTGTTAAATAAACGAGTTGATTCTAATCCCATTTAAAAGTCCTTACGGTTATGCGTGGTTAGAAGATGCTTGAAATTCATTCTTTTTTTATACAAAAATTGAAAATACTACTAATCTCATTTAAAAGTCTTAACGGTTATGCATGGTTAGTAGGTATTCAAATTCCTGATATAAATGTACCACAGATAGATACAACTATATGGTTATATATACCGACATCACCCTTATCACTCTAAAGTGGAATATGCGTCTAACAGAGTATTTATTATTTTTGTTTGATTTCTTACTGAAATTTAATATCTATACTCAATTGAGTGTTGATGTTGTATTAATGTCTATCACTTTATCTCTATTTTTCTAACACTATTATTCTTTTGCTGATAACAAAAGAGGAAGCGAAAAGTTAAGATTTTGGCAAATAAAGTTCAAATATTTTTTTTGCATAATCCCGTCTAGGTTCATTTGCATACTTTTACTTATTTTCATGCATATGTGAAGGGGAGCTTGGTTGTAGGGAGAGCATTCAAATAGGGGGGAGCAAATAGATTTCATCAATGACCAAATACATTTAATAAATTCAAAATCTTAAATACATGTTTGTTATCATCAAAAGGGGAAGATTGTTGAATATGCTAGTATATGATTTTTATTTGATGATAATAAATATATGTGTATATTCATTTAAATGTATTTTTTGTTGTACTATTTTATTTTTCACATAATTAAGTAAATATTTGTTGGATAAAATAAATAACACAGAATTCAAATTTAAACAAATATTTTATCACAAATTCAAATAGTACAAATTTAAGCTCTCACTACATTTACACATTTTCAATTACAACAATTTTGATCACATCACAATTTTTCAATTTACATATTACTCCTTACTACATATTTACTCAACACTCGTGTTTTTATCCTTCAACTCTATTCTAGCTTGAACCCAACATCCGAGCTATCTGCAAAATAAACATTGACGTAGCAAAATAGAAAAAGGAAATATTTTGCAATGCAAATTAAAGTGTGCGTTTTTAAAATATTACTTGACTCAGTTATTTGGGTTGTTTGTCATCTTTTTTTTGAATTCATCACACACGAACAACTTATGACATGCACAGTGTATCGTTGTACATGCCACAAGGTCGTGCACACCGATATACACTTAATAATACTACAGAGACAGTTGAGAATAAGTTCAAACCCAAGCCAAAGCTGGATTCAACTCAATTGAAAATGCTCGATCAAAGCAACAACCAGCAATACAAACATGCAGCTACCACCAGATAAAGCAAAGACATGAGACCATTAATGTAGTTCAGGCTTAAAAGATCAAAAGCAAAATTCTGACCAATCCCCAAAATGAACAGTCACAGTACAGACTCATGAAGTCTCAACCAAATGGTCGTACAAGTTCAGTTCCAGTAAAATGCAAAGACCATATCAACATAACATATATCAATTCAGGCATGAACCAAACAAAGCAGTGGAACAAGTCCAGTTACAACATGAACTAGCACAGTATACACATGCATTGGTCAGAGCAACATATGGTGCACAATGGATATACAATCACTCAAGTTCAACATGCTCACATAACAAAGTGTTGACCACGAGGACAAGAGGCAATTTTAACTCGATGTAACGTTCAGCTTTAACATGAACAAATTGAACCAAACTCCAAGAAATTTCAACTAGACAGTATCACAAGAAGGACCACCAGTGCAACATAAACAAGACTACAAATACAAAAGAAAGTACGCAAGACTTCGAGACCACATTCATATGAAACCACGGAAATGAAAACACATATGTATGCAACAGTGAACAGAAAGGCAATAATCAAGCCAGCAATTTTGCAAGACTCATAATCAGAAGCTCAAACTGCAGAACTATCAAGACAACAATCCAGACTGACATGTCAAATGCATTCAAGGCTAATAAGTCTAGAGCATCATCAACACAGCAAAATACCAAGAAGTAATAACCAATTGATACAAATACACAAGGACAAGAAAGCACCAAGTTTACTCAAGTAGACAAAGGCAACAAGACTGCACAGATAAGACTCGAGTGAACCACACCAAAGGAGTATGTACAAATGTATCAAGACAGTATCACTCGACCATACCAACCAGACTCCAAGTCTCAAATCAAAACATATACAAGTGGAAAAATGTATACATGAAGCTTCAAAAAAAACCAGACATGTACAAGTTCAAGGAACTGGTCAGAGCACACACATATATACATACATGTATGTATATATGTTTATAGTTATGAAGACCAACAAAACTCAAATGCATATGACCGGTCTACATGAAAACACTAGAAGAAAATGCACAGTGACTCGAAGCAAATGAAGGAAATACACAAAAAAGAACCATAGTCAGGAAAAGGTGCGCCAGGCTCATAAGGAACAAGAATAGGATGCAATGGTACAAGTAATGTCATGCTCACATAGACCAGGCATAATAATTATACACATATATACATACATATGTATGTATGTATGTATGTATGTATGTATGTATGTATGTATGTACATGTTTGAATGTGCACAGTTACTAATAGTAGAAACACGTTCTCATGCAAGCATTGAGGGATGAAAACGTACTCATGAAACCACCAAACAACTCAAAGCAACAGAAAGACCAATTTAACTCTAAACAGAGCAATAAGTTGCAGTTCAAAACAAAGTCAAATATTTTCAATAAAAGGTCATATGGAAAAGCACGACGTGGGTCAAGAACAAGGTCAGCAGGTTACTGTGACGCTGTAAGTAAAGTTTTGATAAGGAACAGATGAACAAGTCAGAGCAATATTCGAATTCACTGATTGAATAAACAAGTTAGAGTCAAAAATCATGTCAACCCAATACATTATCTTAAATATTCAAATAACAAAATCAAAGGAGAAAAGGCCGGAGCAAATACAATAACATGCATAAGACGAAAAAGTCAGAAATATGAACATCTTTCAAGCAAAAATCCATGGCCGAGCATAGAAATGTGACATGTTCAAACAGATTTATACGAACAAAAATTAAGGGGTTCGAACCCTATATATTTCCCACATCATCGTTGGCAAATTGGGGCATTCGAGCTTAAGAAAAAATCAGAGAGCTTGAACGAATTACAGAAAACAAATCCAGAACTCGAATTGAAGTCGAGAGGAAAAATCACGTACTATTTTATTATTTGTGCTCGACAATTTGAAGCAACCGTATGCAAATCAAAGCCACGAGTTGATTGATGAAGAAAACTAAAGAAAGAACATTATTCAATCAAACAGTTTGAATCGGTCGCTTAAGTATTTTGAGAAACCCTAACTTGGAAGAGAAGGAGGCTGAACTCATTTCATAGATAAAAAGGATAAAAAAAAGAGGAGACTCTTTTATTAAATAAGTGTGCTGGCTCTATTAATGTTTTGGGCTTAGAGTTATTAATAATAGGGTTTTATTTATTTTACTTGTTTTTATTTTGTAATTTTCTTTTAAATTGTGTAACTTTCTGTGACGACCTGGAATTTTTGTATATTTGGAATTGGAATATTTAATTAATTTTAAATATTCAGAGGTTAATTTTTAACTTGAATTTCAAATATCAATATGTATTGATAATTTAATATTGAATTTAATTATTGAAGTTGGGTAAATTATTGAATCTGGAGTTTTAAGCCTGTTAAAAATAATTTGAAGGCTTGTAAAATTTATATTGATAACACTAAAGATAATAGAAGTTGTAAAATTCAAATTAACATTGGTTTGTTCGGTTTTGTAATCTTATCGTTTAAATTGAATTTAGAAATAGCCTTCCGAGGCACAGTCTCGGATTTCGACGAAACTAGTTCCTTTGGACCCGTGATATTGAGCTATTACGGGATTTCAATTTTCATGGTATTTGGAGTTGTTGGGTGAGTGTATGATATATGAACGTGTTGAAAATTTAATATATAATAGTTCGACTAGTCAAATACACTTCACATCAGAAGTTTATTCTTTCACTGCCACATCGCTGTAGCAAAGCTTTTCTAACACGCTTCCTTCTTTTCTTTCAAATCGTTGTCGAACGAAGAAAAATCAAATCAAAATTATCGGTCACAGGTAAAAATAACATATTCCTCCTCTCTGAAAACAAATCATCTTACTCCCTATGTTGTAAATGAATGGCAGCCGCGTTATCATCTCAAATCCCTCTTCTTTTTTCCCTTCCTCTCTACGTTCTAAACCAAATTGAATCTCGAATTTAATCGGCAGCTGGTTAATAAACTTGGGGTTCGGGTAGATCGAGGAGGGGAGGAGCACGACGAGTGCGGTCCTCGACCTGGGTTGCGAGATCAAGGCCAAGTAGCGGCGTCGTTTTGAGTGTGAGGCGACGTGACACGGGCAGGCGCGCGTGAAGATGCTACGGTGGCAATGTCGCGGCAAGGCTTCACTGCGGAGCCGAGTCGTTTCCGTAAGCAGCGAGGTATTTCGATTTTAAAGATTTCGATACATTCATTTATGTGATCATATTAGGAATTTAATTTCAGTAAAGTAGATTCTTATTTTGAGGATATACGGTAACCGGAACAGAAGGCATGGCTGGTTTGTCTAAATTTTGTTTACTAAATTAACGTTTCTAAAAAGAAAAGAAAATATAAATATATATATATATAACACATGGTTAAAATCTGTATTGATAAAATAGAACTTTGTTTATATAGATAGGCTTTGACAAGAAATTGATAGTTTAATTAAATCAATGGGAATTAATTGTTCAATTTATTCAGAGATTAATAAACTATATAAATATTTATACAAGGTCTGAATCCTGATGGGAACAAGCTGGTTTGAAATGGATTGCCAAACAAAAAGCAAAAGGTGAGTTAATCTCACTCAGTTAAATTTAAATTTAAATTTAAATGATCAAAGTTAAATAATTGGTTGAATGGATGAATTGATTGATGTGTTATAGTTTGGTATATTTTGGAATTGATATTTTATATTGTGCTAACGTCCGTGGATGCAGGGAAAACAGGTTGGAGGGATCCAACTGGACCCCTCAACACTTATTTAAATTATTTAATATTCTCTGCTGTGAATATTGATATTCTATGATGAGTCATATTGGAATATTGAATATTATGGTTTGATTGGATATATTTGGATATAATGAATTACCAAAAATATATAAATTGGATTGTTGGAAAGAAATAAAGGAAGTAAACTCGTAAGCGAGATAATTATAGGAAATTTGAATAAATTAAGAATGAATTGGAAAGGAATAGAAGTAATATGAAAATAATAATAAATAAACTTCGAGTATGAAAGGAATTTTGAATAAACCGGAATTAATGTATTGTAAACTTAAGTTATATCAAGTAAAGGAAAAATAATTATTTCAAAATTCAAAGTATAAAATTTATTTCAAAGAATTAAGAAGTAATTTGAGAAATTAAAAAATTGGTATTCTCAGTTAAAAATATTTTATACCATAATTAAGAAATAAAGTATGAAATAAATAGATTTTGAAGAAAAAGGGAGTAAATTGGAAATCAATTTGGGAAATTGATTTAAGTAATTGAAGTTGGAATTTCCTCTGGATAACCAAGTACGTTTTTTTTAGAAAGTAAATTTTTAAATATAAGTTAAAGGTTTTAAGGTTGTTTTTAAAAAGCAAGTTTTGGAAAAGTCTTATTTCTAATATTTAAATTCTAAGTAAGTATTTTCTCTTAATCTATTACTACTTATTTAAAGAATGACTTAATATTATGTTTTTAAAAGTATAAATCTTGTTTGATATTTATTAAGTAACCTTATTTTCAAATATTCATATAGTATGGTATTTTTAATAAATTATTGATGTAGTTTTAACTTAATGTTTTAAAGTATATTTCAAAGTAAAGTGTTTTAAATTATTTTTAAAATCTAGTTTTGTGCTTAGTAATTTCAGAGGAGCTAGAGAATATTTGGGAAAGTTTATTCTGAAAAGAAGATGGTTTTGAAACTGTTGTCAAAGGATTGAAAATAGAAATATATCTTGTGGAGATAATTTGAGGTTAATAAATAATTTGGGAAATTATTTATTATTGAATGGTTGTTTGTAAATATCAATTGATAGTTAAATAACCGACTATCAATATTGGACAACTGCGTTGATCGTTTCGAAGAGACCGTGATCGAGATTTATTTCTCGAAAACCACTTCGATCCGGTTTGTACGTTGCGTGAAACGTGTTCGGAGTCGAGGATGGAGCAGTTAAGTGCAAGGGCTAGTCGCTACTAATCCTAAGGATATTTCCAAAATGGATGTAGTAGGAATAGTGCCTTCGGTTCCGTTCGAACCCGAGACGGACTTGTATGGATGAATGCTTGCGAAACATCGTTAGGTGGACGATGGGCATTCTAAGGAATATATTCTAAAAAGGTAACGCTTAGCCTCAAGCCTCATCAAATGGGAATGGCTGAAAATCAGGAGATATGCAGCAAGGCTTCGTGGGTAGACCCCACTGGAGGGTGAGGTCATCCCTGTCTAGATGTCCCTTTATTTCAGCTTAGTGGGCGGTTGCTGATCCCAACCGCGGGGTGATCTTGCTCAGGACTGTCCAGTAAGGGATGGTTCCAGTCTTGTGTTGCAGAGGAGTTAGGGTGGCTCCTCGGTACGCTGATCTAGACCAGGTACTGTGACAGGTGGTACCCCAGTGCCTAGCCATTAGTTGGAATCCATTTTCCCTACGTGCCCGTACGGTTTTGATTGTGCCCAACTATTGTTGAAACGTGAGATGCAAGCATTTCAGCTAGTTACTTTCTATAGACACTATTATAATATCAGAGGACTTTAATAAAAATGTTTTAGCTATCGTAAGGTAAAAACCCGACATGTTTATTTGTGGCGTGGTCTTACGAGATGCTTTTGTTTTCAAAGGATTTTGAAACTTTAATAATAAATTGGGTGTGATTTTCTCACGCTGGTATTCCAGACTGACTCGGGTGTTATTTAACTGTAATGCTCGGGTCAGACCGAGTATTATAGGATACAGGATATGATGCTGTGGAGCTCAGGAGACGAGCTGGATGACGATACGTATATCCGTACTTGTTTTATATATATATATATATATATATATATATATTCCGCTGTGTTGACTGGCTGTGTATCCATTGTATGTTATTGATGTGAGCCGTGATTGATGTACTCTGATGATGTAATATATGTAAACAGACATATTTGATTTTGAGTAAAGATTATTTACTATCTGTTATATTTTGTTCCGCTGCGATGGTTAGATTCTGATGTTGTTTTCTCTACTTTCTTCTTCTATCTCTTCTTCTTTAACCCAAATGATTCGTATTTCTGTACAACTTGAGTTGATTGTTGTAGAATAGTGTTGACTCAAGGGGTACGGATTTACGGGTCGTTACACTTGGTATCAGAGCGGGGTTGGAGATAACCTTGGCTCTGGTGGGAATTACTCATTTAAATTAGAGTTAATAGTACTCTAGAATGAGTTTGAGCGTATTAATAGATATGAGTGCGTATTTGTTAGTGAATATAAAATTGTTTTATATTGTGTTGATTGGTTTATTAAGTAGTTTATGGATTCTAGTCAATACGAGTAATTAACGTTATTGATAGGGATCTCTAAACACTTGAATAGAACAATTCGACACAGTATTGTTTTAAAATAGGGTAAATGAAATAATTTTACCCAAATTATTTTTGTATATGAAAAATATAATTTTTGTAAAGTATTATAGTATTTGGATGCTTGATTGTTAAGGAATGTCAATATTAAACTATTAACACTATTGTGATGAAATTGAATAAGAAATTGGAACTTATAACCAAAGTTGAGAAAATAAATTTGTATAACAAAATGGAATTGGAACTATAGATTATAAATGTAATTTATAAATTGAAATAAACTTCATGTATGAATGAGATTTGTTAAATGTAAACTGTAAAACTGATTATAATTTTGAGATAAAATTTCAGAGAATGTTTGAATATAGATTTAAAGGAATTGCAATTTGGGATTTTTGGGAAAAATTAAAAGTCCTTTGGGTTTGAAAACGGTTTCCAAAAGATTTGGAGTAATAGTATTATTTTGGAAATATTTTGAGTTGTATTTGAAATCTTGTGAGATTTGGAAATTTAAAATATTTGAAAGGTTGTCAGAGGGATAAAAGCACTAAACTCTCTGTGGTCGCTGGAAAATAATTCCGATGATGATCGCGACATCATCGGTGTTCATTTTCGAGTTTCCAAGAGAGGAATTGCTACCTCAATATTTTAAATTGGAATTGTTTGCGAATTGGGTTTGGTTTGAAATTTAAAGGGCTAATTGAATTTTCTAAAGAATTTTGGATATAGTTGATTTCAAAGGTGATTTTGAAATTTTGCGAAATCGTTTAAAATCTGGAATCTTATTTATAATGTTTCTGGAATAATAAAAATATATTGGCTAAACAAAAGGTATAATTCCGAATAAAAAAGTAACATGTGAATGAGATTGATTGTAAATAAATGAAATATGATATAAATGGATTGTGATTTATAAAGTTGGAAGTAAAATAAATAGGCTGAAAAGATATCCAGTTGTTAACAAATGGAAAATAAATTGGATAAGGATTGGAATTGGAATAAATAAATCAGAATAACTTATAAAAGAAGGAATAATGCATGGAATAAAAATATGCTTGAGTTATAAACAAGTGTAAAACTCGAGTTAAAAATAAAAGATGAACATATTCAAGCCTATAATGAATGGAATAGTGTAAATAATAAGTTGTGACTATAAAATTTGAAAAGTGGGATAGAAAACCCAAAATAAATATTTCGATGAATTGAAAGAGAAAAAAAACCAAACTTGAATTATAAAATAAATTTGAACTTAAGAGAATTAAATGAAGAGATTTTGAGATTTAAATTCAAGTATTGAATTATAAATTAAGGAAAAACTAAGTAGATAATAAATTAGATAACGAGATATATAATGATAACCAATGTTGCTAAGAAAAAGCTGAATTGGTGAGTTAATATTGAAGTTTGGAAATAAAACTCAAGTTATAAATCAAATTCGACTTAAATAGTTGATGAAGAAAATATAATTGAAAGTGGCCTTGCAATTAATTAAATGAATTAAGAATGAAATTGCATTGTGAGTTAATAAAAGTGGATGGAAATTTTAAAAGTGAATGGTAGAATCAGAACTTGAGTTATTAATTAAGATTTAACTTGAAGCGTTAACAAATTAGATTTAATTGAGAAAGAGTTCACTTGTAAAGTGAAAATGAGCTTAAGCATAAAATTTGAATAAATTGAGGCAGATTAACTTAAGCTGAATGAACGAAGGAGAGTTGAATTGAATTCAACTTAAACAAAGTTTAATAATATTGGATTGATTTTAAATCAAGTGAAAATAAATTTGAATCGAAATAGAATTTGGTGGGTTATAAATAATATCTAAGGAAATGAAAATTTCATAATGGATTGAGTGGATAAACTAATTATATTGAATAAATAAATGGATGGAATAAATAAGAATCAAATGGAAGTGAACTTAAGTTTGAAGTGAAATAAATTGAGTAAATTAACTTAAGTTAAGAATAATTAGAAGCTCGACTACGAGTAAAATTGGAAGACCGTTAAATTGAAGCTTGGTTTGAAATAATTCGGGAATGGTTAGTAATGTGTGAGTTTGGAATGGGTCGAGCTAGATAAATGGTCATGAATGAATTAAAATAAAAAGGAAATTTAATTGGTAATGAAGACGAATCTAAGATGTTAATAGTTTTGTATGAACTAGTTTGGTTAATAGAAGGAAATACAAGTGAATGGATTCGAATTTTAAATGCAATGAAAATGAGAATATATGGATTGTGAATAAATTTAAAAATGGAATAGAATTGAGTATAAATTGAGTTAAAATCCATTTAAATTGGTTATAAAACATAAAGACTTATTTATTCACATAGATCTTGTCAAATTGTATAGAATAAATTGTCATTGGATGTAAATGGAAGTAATTAAAATTATATGAATTAATAGGAATAAAAATAAATTGATTCTGTGATCAATTAAATTAAATGTAAGCGATTGAGTTTAAACCATTCAAATTGATGAAGTTGTATACGAATGGATTGGAAACCATTCAAATTGAATGTAAATGGTTTATAAATTAATTGAAGTAGTTAAATTAGCATGAAAATTGTATAAGTTGCTTACGGAAAATGTTGGATGTGCATTTCTTTAGAATCCATATGTTTTAACCATTGCAACTAAGTGAAATATAGTTAAACTGCATATATTTGGCACTTACATGTTTAAATTGAGTAAGTACAGGTACCTGGAAGCCGTGTGGCTGGATTTGGTAGTGCTATTTGCTAAAAATAATAAGCCGCTTGCTTAAATGCTAAATAAGGTACGCCTACGCAATAAAAATAGGAAATATGAACTGTTTTTGGTTTTTCCGACCGTGTGGGTCGATGTATATATATTTATCTCTTTTGTCAAATTGCAAAAGCTCCCCCGTACAAAGGGGACTCTGCCAAAAAAATTCAGAAATTTTGGGAGTTAGAAAATTTTTGAAAATTTTAGAAAATTGTGTTAACGACTATCGAATCCAAATTGAAAACTAAAATAAATTAGCAAAGGAAACCAATTTGAAGTAATGATATGAATTAGTTATTTATGAAAAATAAAATTTAAATATTCAAAGTTAAAGATAAATTGAATTCATATGGAAATGAAAGAATCGATTTGAATAGAAATGGATATAAATTAAAGTGGTAAAGTGAAAATAAATGTAAGAAACATATAAAATGCTTATGTTAACTTAAGTAAGGAATGGTGAATTTCTTAATTGGAAACTGATAATATAAATATATTCCAAGTTAGTATTTGAATGAATAGATATTGGCATTTTGTGAAAAGTCGATAAAATGTTTTAGGATATTGTGATTGGATATTAGTGCTAAGCAGAATATGCAGGTAATCTAAATGGAAAAGAGAATTGATTTTGATTTCAGAAGATAAATTTGAATTGCCCGACAAAGGATGTATTTAAATTTGGTATGAAATTTGATTGGGATTTGGATTTGGATTGAGCCACTTGGCTTTTTGTTTACTTTTTGGATTTGGGAGGCCGTAGAGCCATTTTGTAGTTGTACCGAGTTAGCCGCGCAAAGGAGACGCTGGCGAAATTTTTCGGGAATTTAGGGAGTTAGAAAAATTTTGAGAAAATTATGATAACTTAAAATTTGAATTTAAGTTTAAATTTGAACTGATAAGTAGGTGATATTGTTTGGGACTTATGGATAAGTTTGAAAGGTTAGAAAGGAAATTGGGGAGTCTTTGATAAAAAGATTGTTTTGGCAAGTTGTTAAAAACCGTTTGGGTTTGAAAAGATAGTAAATGGGTTATGGATCATCCTTCCAAACTAGTAATTTCGGAGACGAAATTCTTTTAAGGGGGAAGGAATGTGACGACCCGGAATTTTTGTATATTTGGAATTGGAATATTTAATTAATTTTAAATATTCAGAGGTTAATTTTTAACTTGAATTTCAAATATCAATATGTATTGATAATTTAATATTGAATTTAATTATTGAAGTTGGGTAAATTATTGAATCTGGAGTTTTAAGCCTGTTAAAAATAATTTGAAGGCTTGTAAAATTTATATTGATAACACTAAAGATAATAGAAGTTGTAAAATTGAAATTAACATAGGTTTGTTCGGTTTTGTAATCTTATCGTTTAAATTGAATTTAGAAATAGCCTTCCGAGGCACGGTCTCGGATTTCGACGAAACTAGTTCCATTGGACCCGTGATATTGAGCTATTACCAGATTTCAATTTTCGTGGTATTTGGAGTTGTTGGGTGAGTGTACGATATATGAACGCGTTGAAAATTTAATTGATTATAACCGGTTCAGAATTTAATATATAATAGTTCGACTAGTCAAATACACTTCACATCAGAAGTTTATTCTTTCACTGCCACATCGCTGTAGCAAAGCTTTTCTAACACGCTTCCTTCTT
This sequence comes from Allium cepa, assembly GCA_030765085.1. Lineage (NCBI taxonomy): Eukaryota > Viridiplantae > Streptophyta > Magnoliopsida > Asparagales > Amaryllidaceae > Allium > Allium cepa. Next base: position 49,904,554 of record CM060930.1, on the reverse strand, counting down.
TTCTTTCAAATCGTTGTCGAACGAAGAAAAATCAAATCAAAATTATCGGTCATAGGTAAAAATAACATATTCCTCCTCTCTGAAAACAAATCCTCTTCCTCCCTATGTTGTAAATGAATGGCAGCCGCGTTCTCATCTCAAATCCCTCTTCTTCTTTTTCCTTCCTCTGTACGTTCTTAACCAAATTGAATATCGAATTTAATTGGCAGCTGGTTAATAAACTTGGGGTTTGGGTAGATCGGGGGGAGGGAACGAGCACGACGAGTGCGGTCCTCGACCTGGGTTGCGAGATCAAGGCCAAGTAGCGGCGTCGTTTTGAGTGTGAGGTGACGTGATACGGGCAGGCGCGCGTGAAGATGCTATGGTGGCGAGGAGGCACGCTCGTTTGAGAGTGTTCGAGCTTCAGATGCACACGAGGAAGATAGTGGTCGACAAGGCCAGCTGGAGGTGTTCGAGGCCGGGTAGGGTCAGAACCTTGTCGCACGCGTGGGTGGGTCCAGCAGTGCTTGAATCTGGTCGAGTCGATGATAGTTGCAAGTGGATCAGCTGGGTGTAGTTCGTATTCAGGGCAATGTCGCGGCAAGGTTTCACTGCAGAGCTGAGTCGTTTCCGTAAGCAGCGAGGTATTTCGATTTTAAAGATTTCGATACATTCATTTATGTGTTCATATTAGGAATTTAATTTCAGTAAAGAAGATTCTTATTTTGAGGATATACGGTAACCGGAACAGAAGGTATCGCTGGTTTGTCTAAATTTTGTTTACTAAATAAACGTTTCTAAAAAGAAAAGAAAATATAAATATATATATATATAACACATGGTTAAAATCTGTATTGATAAAATAGAACTTTGTTTATATAGATAGGCTTTGACAAGAAATTGATAGTTTAATTAAATCAATGGGAATTAATTGTTCAATTTATTCAGAGATTAATAAACTATATAAATATTTATACAAGGTCTGAATCCTGATGGGAACAAGCTGGTTTGAAATGGATTGCCAAACAAAAAGCAAAAGGTGAGTTAATCTCACTCAGTTAAATTTAAATTTAAATTTAAATGATCAAAGTTAAATAATTGGTTGAATGGATGAATTGATTGATGTGTTATAGTTTGGTATATTTTGGAATTGATATTTTATATTGTGCTAACGTCCGTGGATGCAGGGAAAACAGGTTGGAGGGATCCAACTGGACCCCTCAACACTTATTTAAATTATTTAATATTCTCTGCTGTGAATATTGATATTCTATGATGAGTCATATTGGAATATTGAATATTATGGTTTGATTGGATATATTTGGATATAATGAATTACCAAAAATATATAAATTGGATTGTTGGAAAGAAATAAAGGAAGTAAACTCGTAAGCGAGATAATTATAGGAAATTTGAATAAATTAAGAATGAATTGGAAAGGAATAGAAGTAATATGAAAATAATAATAAATAAACTTCGAGTATGAAAGGAATTTTGAATAAACCGGAACTAATATATTGTAAACTTAAGTTATATTAAGTAAAGGAAAAATAATTATTTCAAAATTCAAAGTATAAAATTTATTTAAAAGAATTAAGAAGTAATTTGAGAAATTAAAAAATTGGTATTTTCAGTTAAAAATATTTTATACCATAATTAAGAAATAAAGTATGAAATAAATAAATTTTGAAGAAAAAGGGAGTAAATTGGAAATCAATTTGGGAAATTGATTTAAGTGATTGAAGTTGGAATTTCCTCTGGATAACCAAGTACGTTTTTTTAGAAAGTAAATTTTTAAATATAAGTTAAAGGTTTTAAGGTTGTTTTTAAAAAGCAAGTTTTGGAAAATTCTTATTTCTAATATTTAAATTCTAAGTAAGTATTTTCTCTTAATCTATTACTACTTATTTAAAGAATGACTTAATATTATGTTTTTAAAAGTATAAATTAGTTTGATATTTATTAAGTAACCTTATTTTCAAATATTCATATAGTATGGTATTTTTAATAAATTATTGATGTAGTTTTAACTTAATGTTTTAAAGTATATTTCAAAGTAAAGTGTTTTAAATTATTTTTAAAATCTAGTTTTGTGCTTAGTAATTTCAGAGGAGATAGAGAATATTTGGGAAAGTTTTATTCTGAAAAGAAGATGGTTTTGAAACTATTGTCAAAGGATGGAAAATAGAAATATATCTTGTGGAGATATTTTGAGGTTAATAAATAATTTGGGAAATTATTTATTATTGAATGGTTGTTTGTAAATATTAATTGATAGTTAAATAATCGACTATCAATATTGGACAACTGCGTTGATCGTTTCGAAGAGACCGGGATCGAGATTTATTTCTCGAAAACCACTTCGATCCAGTTTGTACGTTGCGTGAAACGTGTTCGGAGTCGAAGATGGAGCAGTTAAGTGCAAGGGCTAGTCGCTACTAATCTGAGGATATTTCCAAAATGGATGTAGTAGGAATAGTGCCTTCGGTTCCGTTCGAACCCGGGACGGACTTGTATGGATGAATGCTTGCGAAACATCGTCAGGTGGACGATGGGCATTCTAAGGAATATATTCTAAAAAGGTAACGCTTAGCCTCAAGCCTCATCAAATGGGAATGGCTGAAAATCAGGGGATATGCAGCAAGGATCCGTGGGTAGACCCCACTGGAGGGTGAGGTCATCACTGTCTAGATGTCCCTTTATTTCGGCTTAGTGGGCGGTTGCTGATCCCAACCGCGGGGTGATCTTGCTCGGGACAGTCCAGTAAGGGATGGTTCCGGTCTTGTGTTGCAGGGGAGTTAGGGTGGCTCCTCGGTATGCTGATCTAGACCAGGTACTGTGACAGGTGGTACCCCAGTGTCTAGCCATTAGTTGGAATCTATTTTCCCTACGTGCCCGTACGGCTTTGATTGTGCCCAACTATTGCTGAAACGTGAGATGCAAGCATTTCAGCTAGATTCTAATTTACTTTCTATAGACACTATTATAATATCAGAGGACTTTAATAAAAATGTTTTAGCTATCGTAAGGTAAAAACCTGACATGTTTATTTGTGGCGTGGTCTTACGAGATGCTTTTGTTTTCAAAGGATTTTTGAAACTTTAATAATCAATTGGGTGTGATTTTCTCACGCTGGTATTCCAGACTGTCTCGGGTGTTATTTAACTGTAATGCTCGGGTCAGACCGAGTATTATAGGATACAGGATATGATGCTGTGGAGCTCAGGAGACGAGCTGGATGACGATACGTATATCCGTACTTGTTATATATATATATATATATATATATTCCGCTATGTTGACTGGCTGTGTATCCATTGTATGTTATTGATGTGAGCTGTGATTGATGTACTCTGATGATGTAATATATGTAAACAGACATATTTGATTTTGAGTAAAGATTATTTACTATCTATTATATTTTGTTCCGCTGCGATGGTTAGATTCTGATGTTGTTTTCTCTACTTTCTTCTTCTACCTCTTCTTCTTTAACCCAAATGATTCGTATTTCTATACAACTTAAGTTGATTGTTGTAGAATAGTGTTGACTCAAGGGGTATGGATTTGCGGGTTGTTACACTTTCTACTCGTGTGACTATGGACGAACTACGGTGGTGTAGTTCGAGAATTCGCAACTCGGTGGCTGAGTTGTGATAGGTTTTTGAGCGTAGAGTTAGGTTAGTCGATAGCGGGTATCGTAAGTTTGTAAGCATTTGACTACTTAATTTGTAGTAGAAACCTTAGGGGCGGCACATAGATAGGGTTTTGCCGAAGCTGGGTAAATCTGTGTTATTCTATTTATGTTTTATTATTCTGTTATTATCTATGTTGCAATTATTATATATATTTCTGCATTAATTTATATTATTATTAGTATCACCCTATTCAACCCCCCAAGATGAAATCGATTCTACACTCCTAGCTTGGCATAATCTCTACTCAGGACAGCATAATTATTAACCACTAGAGCTCCCTAATTTCTTCGTTCATCATTTCAACTAAACTTGCAGCAACTCCAACCTGCATCATGTTCACAAAAAACTGATACATAGCTCCCAGGTCAGCCTGCGACACTCCAGCACATACATTATTAGCTTGTGCTTGACCTGAATTCCTTCTAGTATTTGGTCTGGCATTCTCTTTAGTTGTGGTGCTTCCCCCACCAATCTTAACTCTTCCACTTCTAGAATCCATATCTTAAGCCCGTAAAATCTGCATTCAAGTCTTTGTAAGATACAGAATAATAGCCTAAGAGAGATGGAAGAATAGAGATAAAGTGTATACCTATATATAGAAAATACAAGTACGTTACTGTAGCATTATCCCATACCTCAATATTTTCTCTAATTCCCTAGGATTATGTTTCTCAAAGTCATTATAAGTTAGAAATTTCTTTTAAATTTTCCATAACTTATGCTCTGATACCAATTTGCAGCATCCCTATCTTGAGGCCCAAAGCTAAGCGCTACATATGCTATAGTCATCTATAGTATTAATTTCCGATGATAAAATACGGTAATGTTAATGGTATCCATAATACCAGAGCACATGAATATGAAATAAAATCGCACATTTCAAAAACAACTTTTCTCATTACATTTCAAAACCATATTTCATATTCCATTACATAATCCCAAACGATTTCTCGGGTTTCGATCAAATATATAGTTAATACAAATTACGCCAAGAGTGACATATGAAGATTCCCCCTTGGATGATTAGAGTCCTAGATAGAGCTATTTGTCTTATATACAACATAATGGATGTACAACTAAAAAGCTCCTATATAGCAATCTTACCATATGCATGTCTTCAGAAGCTTATTCATCCATCTACTAAACCTATAACACCTTAGCTCTCAATCTACTCAAATTAAGTTTGAGCACCCGAGAGTTTAAGGGAAAAACATAAACTTCAAGTTAGACATAAAGCTGGTGTGAATAATATTATTACATCTTGGTTTTTGAATATTTAGTGAGACCACGTCGCTTAGCGGAACGGGTTTCCCCTCACTGATATTCCTTTTAAAACATATCTTTTGTATATCAGAATCCTGCAATTAAACTGATTGAAACAATAATAGCAAGTATATACATATGCATAAAAATCAGGAAATCTAAGGACTATCTGTCCATATTATAGTTATATTTGGCTGACTATTAACCACTGGCTAACTTGGGCCTTCCAGACATAAACCAAAATCTAACTTCTATCAAACACAATTCTAGGTTGACTACTTTTACTTCTGGGCTAACAGCCCTTAACTTCTTTTCTAGGATCAACTGAATCTAATGGTTTTACCGGCTTACCAATAACTTATCTCTTCCATGTATATTCCTTTCGGTGCGCAACCTCGGTTTAGTCCCATTTAGGACAAGCCCTACACACTGGAATTTTGGACTTATTTTAGCTAGGGGCTAATAACTAAAGTATAGGTCGAAACCCTACACTAGTCTTGTCTAGTCTTCTAATATCTGAGTCATAAACTTACGGTTAACTACCATTTTCATATATTTCCTGTCTTAGGGTTAACTACCCTTTCAAAACTTTCTTTCCTTGAAAACATCCTTTACAAATGATTTACCCTTGAAATCATACTTTTATAAAACTAGGAAATCATATACTTTGTTTTTCTCAAAACACTTAAGCCATGATATATATATACATATACTTTACACAAAACAATGTTGATGAAATCTAATGGGATTATGTATCCCTCCAAAGTAAGTTAAAACCCCTTTTTTAACTTAAAAGATCTCAGGCCATGAAACTAAGGTAAACCATTCAAAACCTTGGTTTAAAATTTAAACAATCCCTTTCGAATCTATTGAAAGAACCCCTTTCAAATTAAGTTAACTACTTTACCTTGAAATACTAGGCCGAAAGGCCAAAACATACCTTTAAAAACCTCCAAAATTAGACCTTTCAAAATCATTGAGAATAATCCTTCGAAAGCTTTAATAAAACCATAGGCATCTTCTTTTCAAAACACTTTAAACTTGCCTTTTGCAAGCATTGGAAATCTTCTATTCAAATACTCAAGTAAACCTTTTGAAAATATTATAGTACCTCCTCTTCAAAACCTTTCGAAAGCATTAAACTCCTTACTTAAAACATTCCTTTCAAAAGCATTGGGTTTGAGTAAAAGTTTGTGGAACATTGCTTCGAAACCTTTTAAGACCATTTCGTTCGAAACCTTTGGGTTTGACTTTCAATATATCTAAGAGTCTTAAAAAACTAGGGCAAAAACATTACTTTCAAAAGCATTATTCATGTGGATGGTTTCAGAACCAACCCTTTCGAAAGCATGGAGAAACGGCTTCAAAGTTTAAAGGCAAAATTACCCTTTCGAAAGCATTGATTTGAAGGGTTGAATGCGACATAATGGGTTTCGAACCCATTTTCAAAAGCTTTACATAAAAATAAAAAAGGCAGCATCCCCTTTCGGAAGCCCTTTTTGATAAATCAAAGGTATGTTTGACTAAGTCAATAGCTAATATAACTCCTTCGAAAGCCTCATTTGTAACTAAAATAGTTCCAAATTATAAGAGCTTCTTCCATCCCTTCGAAAAGCATGGTTTTGACTCTATACATGTCGCCTATCTCAACTCCACTACGCACCAAGGCATTGATACCATGTGTATTGATTTCGACTTGGTTAAAGGTGGAAGTATGTGGTTGATAGGTTGCAAATGGAAGTGGCAAAGCAGGGAATACTTGCAAAACTGATAATTAGCCTTTTAAAGTAATTCCTTCTCAACTAACTTGTGTTATTTGTCAATATATAATTGACTGCCAATTCTTTTACAAAACCTTTTTCTAAAAGTGCTGCCGAATTCAGTAATTAACAACTAAAAACATTTAGCAAATTAGCCCCTTGCCCTTTTAGAAGCATATAAAACATTTAATTCTCATACCTTAAATAATTTTATGTCCATAATAAAATACTTAGGAAAATTCTCCAAATATTCTCGTAAATCATTTTTAATATGTTTTCTAACATATTTAAATTTTAGACCCAAGGCTATCGTATTTTTGCCGAAAATAATTTAAATTCAATTTTACTGTTTTCTTTTCTATAAAATTCATAATAAATCCATAAAAGCTAAGAAAATTATGAAACTTGAAACCCATCTTTAAAATAATGTTTTTGATCTTATCTCAAGAACGCAAGTCATATGGATGTTGTTTAATAGGTTTTCCAAATCGAAACTTATCATATAATCTATATGAAACATCATAATTCACCAACAAGCATATATATCCATTTAAACGAACAAATCATGGCATATAATTTGCTAAACGAATTCGAATCTTAACTAGAAATCGAAACAATAAAAATGAGATGTAAGAACTATTATTCACCTTAGCTTGATTGTTAAGAAGGTTGAGATTTGCTCTAAGATTAAGTCGCTCAAGCTTCCTACTTTCTTTCTTGCTCCTCTTGTTTTCTTCTAATGGTGGCCGACCAAACTCTTCGTTTAGTTTTGTTTGTGAATGTTGAAAATGAGAATGGGATAAGGGTTTAGGGTAGAAGGATATAAACTATTCCTATTTTGGCCTTATCTTATTACCTTTACTCACTTCGTTTTAAATTTTCATTTGTTTATTCGTTACTTAAGGCACAACTACCTTATAATTATACAAATCTCAATCTCCTAACCACTTTAATCTTTACATTATTTTATTTAATTTATCTAATTAAATCTTTTGAATAATGTTATTTAAAAGTAGGGGTGTTACACATGCTCAAAAAATTGTACACATATGTAATTATTACTTGTAACGATGATGACTTTTATTTTGATCTTAACTTTTAAAATAATATTATTATATATATACATATTATGTAATATTCTTTTATTTAATTATTACATTTTTAATATAATATCGAATCATATTTATGTACATATATTATTAATTAACGTTACAACTCAATTGTAAGATTTTATGGGCTATAACATTTGTAGTTCATGTTATAATTTAAAATTATTTTGAATTTATTTATTTAAAAATTTTATAATTTTGAATCCAAAAGAAATTCAAATTTATTTACTTATAAAATTATTAAAGTTAGATTTAAGCAATATGAATTATTTATTTTTAACTTTTTTGAATACTAATTTAAAACAATTTTAAATTTATTCCTAACCTTTATAAATTTCATATATTATTCAAATACGCTTGTTTGTATCAACTCAAGCTAGCGAACATTTGGCCTTACAATAAGGGCATACCTTATAAACTCACCATTTGGACAAGCTAGGTATTGACCAGAGTTGGGTGATGTTTCATTCGTAAAAGTGTTCCTTAATTCGAGTAAGCTTCTCCTTAGTTAAACATTATTCCCTAGACAACCATCTCGTTGGACTTTTTAATAGTTTGCCCTAGGCGTTGGTGAATTATTCATCATAACACAATGTAGTCTCTATTACTATTATTGGACTATGGGTGTCGAGCATTGGGGTAAAAGGAGAAATTTTCAAAAAAAAATCTTTTTAATTCATTATGCACTAGATCTTTTATATAGTATTATTATAAATGATATAGTTTACGTTAGATTATATTTTATGCTTTTTGTTTGAATTTTATTTTATTTTAATTTTAATTATATTATCATAATACTGGTAATATTAACTTGATTGATAATGTTATTATTTATTTAGTCTATTTAATGAAATATTTTATTATCAATCTGTATAACATTTACTCAAATGTAAATTTAGCAATAAAATAATTTTATATATAAATGATTATTCTTTTTTGAGAAAAATGTGTGATCCTCTAGAATAGAAGAGAGCACACGTGTAAATATGTATATATCACATAAGACAAGGTGCTGCCAACATGATTGGGAAGTAGCTAATCATAGAACAAATAACAAAGAAACCAACTCAGGTACACCAAGAATGAGCTTCGGCAAGGCTACCGCCCATTACACCCCAATATAGAGCTCCGACAAGGTCACTGCCCGGTATTGAGGTGTTAGAAGTACCTAAAAAATTCTATAAAGCAACTCAGCGCTAATGTACTAGAAGACGACTCCATCTATGAAGGAAATGCCACGCTGCAGACTTAGAAGAACTGGAAATGCGAATGATCTGGAATGAAAAATTCCACTCTATAGACTCGTAAGAACTAGAGAGAGCGCCTCTTTGAAAAGTGAATCATCCAGAAAGTAGAACACCACACTGAAGATGTAGAAGAACTGAGAAGAGCTCCTCATTGCAAACCGCAATTCTACCATCAGCAATCATGTGAACCTGCAAAAAGAATCTAACACCATTTCTGGCCAAGACCGATATCTGTAAAAGGAACTAAAGAAAAATTAAAAGAATAATACACATATATATGTATATAAAAGAAATTTATATAAATATATATATATATATATATGTATGTATGTATGTATAAATGAAATAAAAGTAAGATACAAAAGATAAGATAGTAGGACAGAAAACAATAAAAAATAGAAAACAGACCAAAAAAGAATCCATGATCAAAAGAAGTTAAAAATCTATAAATTAAACAAAAAAATAAAACAAACTAAAACAAATTAAAACTTATTAACCCGCCTTTTGGCAAGGCAGCATACAAGTGGATTTAAACCAATCGACTGCACGGTTGTCGAGGCTAAAATATTATGGGTTATGTTCGAATAGGTGGATGGATGATCAATTACATATGATAAATACGAATATGAAGTCAGGATTCAGCATAGTCGATGGATAAACGATGTCGGGTACTTGAAATACGCATTTCGGCAAAGGTCAGGCTGCTTTGGGTCGGTTAAGGGGTTGCTTTGAGTCATTATGTGGTTTGCTTCGGGTCAGGAAGGTGTTTACTTCGGGACATAATAGGATATGCTTTGGTGGGTTGGCATTGCTCTTGCTTGGGGTCGAATCGGCATTTACTTAGGGTCGGTGCTAGTAATACTTTAGGTCAGCATTCAATCTACTTGGGTCGACAAAACAAGGGTCAGTTGGGTCAGCATAGCTCTAGCTCCAGGTTGGCAATGCTCTGGTTTCGGGTCGGCATTTGGGTGAAGGTCATTTCAAGGGATCGGCATTCTTCGAGGGGTCGGCATTGAGAAGGTTGGATCAGGTCGGCATTAGCTATGCTTTGGGTCGGCTATAAGGAGGACTTCACGTCGGCATAAAGAGCTGGAAGAGATCGACAAAGAAGGAGCAAGTAGGGGTCAGCAAAGGCTTAACTCCCAATCGGCCAAGAATTGGCTTTGAGTCGGCATTCACCCTACTTTGGGTCGGCATCAACGGAACTTCGGGTCAGCGTTTACGCTTTGGGTTGGTACTGAGAAGGCATGGGCTAGAGGACATGTTACTTCGAAGCTACGTGAATTCTGCTTCGAGTCATCATGAGGATTACTTTAGGTAAGTACACTGGTTACTTCGAGTCAGCATGTTATGCACTCCAGGTCGACATAGATTAACGAGTTAGGCTCGATGATTGACATGGTGGGCCTATGTAGGTGAGAAGGCCCTATAGTCGGGATTTCTCCTATAAATATAGCAGGTGTGGCTTTAGAAAAGGGATTCTCATTCTATTTCTCTTCATCTTCCACCTAAAGGCTACTCTGCCTTTTTTTTAGAAATTCCGGACTGTAACTGAAATCAAATTTTAGTATAATAAAAAGGAAATTTGTGGAGTAGACGTAGGCCAGAGTTAGCCGAACCACTATAAATCTTGTCTTTTTTACTTCTTTCATTTTAATTTTGATTGTTCTTCTTATTATATCCTGTACATGTACTCTATCTGTGATCTGTGACTGGATATTGGTGCTTTCGCTTGGAATTGGGTGTAGGCCAATTTTTATGCCAACATTTTGGTGCTTTCACTGAGAAAGAGCTTGCACTTAGGGATTTGGGAGTTAGGATCTTGGATTTGAAAGCTTAGGAACTCAGATTTTGGAAGCTATGGCTAACCAATCAACAAGGAGACGGAGGGCAGAGAGGAGCCATCATGAAGGGAGTCAGGAGGCATCCTCAGGAGCCAATAAGACCTCAATCTTCATCACTAGAGACGAGATGGAAATGATAGTGGACGCTATGCAGGAAAGGATGCTCAAAAGGCAGGAGGATGCAGAACTTATTCCGACAAATTGGACAAGAAAGAGCAAAAAACCAACAGAATGGAGCTGTAGGGAATGTTAAAAATGTGGATCACGAAGCTGGAGCAGCAGGAACAGAGGTAGTCTAGAATCAGAACCAAGGAAACGAAGCAAGCATGATGCAGGATAGAGCAGAACCACCAGAAGCTGCCCCAGATCGTTCCACACTCGGGGGCATGCCCCCTCATATTGGCTCAATTTCAGGTAGGATACCAGGTGGTGCTGTGTAGTCTGGCGTTGATCGGGATATGGATGCTCGTCCAGAAGGGCATGTTTCAAGATTCCCTCGTGGACTCGAGGGCAGGATGGGAATGGTGATCGGAAACAACCTATGGATGCTGGAATAGTTGGAAATTGGAATCCAGGACTTGGAGCGGAAATTAGCAGGCTTAGATATGGATTGGATCAGCTAGGAGAAAAACCCCATCAAAGGAGAATGGATCGGCACAACTACCCATGGAACTGGGGGCATGGATTTGGATGGCTTTTTTGGGAAATGGATAGCGTGATGGAATAGAAGCGGCTATCATCCGCCACAAATTGGAGCTAGCCTGGCTTAAGGACACAGGTCATCATCTCTTGATAGAATGGAATAAGTAATAAACCCCGTAGTAGTGCGGCTATGTCACTTACACATGCACGGGATCGAGGAAGGTTCCTAGGCATGCTTTGAGATGACGACGAACCATGGTGCTTGGGTTTATGAAATCTTGTTTTTCCTGTTTACTGTAAACTTTGGTTTTTCAGGTCACCGTTACGGTCCCAGCCGGAGATACGGGGCAATAACCGCAAGTTACGAGTCCTTTCACTGGAGAGTAACAAGATGGACTCAAACTCGGATTAAGTCCTCGACCAAAGAGTCGAGACCTGAGAAGGATATTCACAGATTAATTCCTCGATTGGGGATCAAGACCAAAGTAGGATACCCCATGATTAAGTCCACGACTGGAGATCGAGGCAGAGTAGGATACCCCATGGATTAAGTCCTCGACTGGGGATCGAGGTCGGAGAAGGATATCACATGGATTAATTCCTTAACCGGAGAGTCGAGGTTGGAGAAGGAGATTAACTGATTAAGTCCTCAACTGGGGATCGAGGCTAGAATAGGATACCCCATGGATTAAGTCCTTGACCGAAGAGTTGCGGCTGGAGAAGAAAAACCATGGATAAGCCCTCAACTAGAGAGTCAAGACTAGAGTAGGTTAAAATGACCCGGAGAGGTCTATGGATTTGGTTTGGACCTTGAGAGGTCTCGGCTTTGGATACAGGACCTGGAGAGGTCCCGGCTTTGGACATGGACCCAGAGAGGTCCCTGATTTGGATATGGACCTGGCAAGGTCCCAGATTTGGATATGTACTCGGTGAGGTCCTTGGTTTGGATTACAGGACCCAAAGAGGTCCCGGACTTGGATAAAACGATCTGAAGAGATCGTGGATTCGGTTAATGGATTTGGAATGGATTCAGAATTGGATATTGACTCGAAACAGTCATGGATTTCGCTAACGATGTTTAGATATCAAGGAATTGGATTGGCATTGGATTGGACTTTAGGTTAGATGACATGGCGATCAATGGATAACGGACTTTGGATTTTGGGCATATGGCAATACAAAACACGCCTTCCTATAGCAAGGCATGTTTTGCGGGGCAAAGTGTTAACCCGCCTTTTGGCACGGCAGCATACAAGCGGATTTAACCCAATCGACTGCACGGTTATCGAGGCTGGAATATAATGGGTTTGGTTCGATGGGTGGATATATGATCAATTATGGATAAAAAAAATATGAATATGAAGTAAGGATCCAGCACAGTTGATGGATAAACAATGTCGGGTACTTGGAATATGGATTTCGGCAAAGGTTGGGCTACTATGGGTCAACCAAGGGGTTGCTTTGAGTCGCCATGTGGTTTTCTTCGAGTCAGGAAGGTGTTTACTTGGGGACATAATAGGATATTCATTGGTGGGATCGGCATTTCTCTTGCTTGGGGTCGGATAAGCATCTGCTTGGGGTCGGTGCTAGTAATACTTTGGGTTGGCAAAACAGGGGTCGACATATGGAGATGCTTTGGGTTGGCATAGCTCCAGCTCCGGGTCGGCAATGCTCCGGCTTTAGGTTGGCATTTGGGTGAAGGTCACTTCGAGGGGTCGGCATTCTTCGAGGGGTTGGCATTGAGAAGGTTGGATTGGGTCGGCATTAGCTATGCTTCGGGTCGGCTACGAGGAGGACTTCGGGTCGGCATAAAGAGCTGGAAGGTTCGACAAAGAAGGAGCAAGTAGGTGTTGGAAAAGGCTTAACTCTGGGTCGACAACGAATTGGTTTCGGGTCGGCATTCACCCTACTTCGGGTCAGCATTAGGGGAACTTCGGGTTGGCGTTTACACTTAGGGTCAGTATTGAGAAGACATAGGCTAGAGGACATGTTACTTTGGGTTAGCGTGCATTATGCTTCGGGTCAAGATGAGGATTACTTCGGGTCAGTACACTGGTTACTTCGGGTCGGCATGTTATGTACTCTAGGTCGACATAGATTGATGAGTTGGGCTCGGTGATCGACATGGTGGGCCCATGTAGGTGAGGAGGCCCTATAGCCGGGATTTCTCCTATAAATACAGTGGGTGTGGCTTTAGAAAAGGGATTCTCATTCTGTTCTCTTAATCTTCCACCTAAAGGCTTCTCTGCCATTTTTTGTTTTAGAAATTCGTGATTATAACTGTAATCAAATTTCAGTATAATAAAAAGAAAATTTCTGGAGTGGACGTAGGCCGGAGTTAGCCGAACAACCATAAATCTCGTCTTTTTTACTGGTTTCATTTTAATTTTTATTGTTCTTCATATTATATCCTCTACATGTACTCTATCTGTGATTTGTGATCAGATATTGGTTCTTTTGCTTGGAATTGGGTGTTAGTGGTCAATTTTGGCACCAACAAAACTTATCCTTATGCTCCGTTGATCAAAAGGATAAGTGAAATCATCATTTAAGTTTGAAAAAATATCAATGCTACGATTATTAATGTCAAAAATATTGTTTTTATGTTTAAATAACTTAATATTATTACTAACCTTATTAAGATATTCTTTAAAATGATTATTTTTAGCTAATTTATATGTAGGATTTGAGACCCGATTAAAACAAAATGAAGATATTATAAAAATTAATTTATTAAAATGACTATTATTATTAAAAGTCTCTGATTTCTCTCAAACCAAATATACCAACAAATTATAATGAATAAAGTATCAAGTAAAAATCTATTTTCCATTTTAAAATTAAATCTAAAATTATTCCAATAGTAGCCACAATCAGTAATTTTAATTGTAAGACTAAGGTTGAAGATTTTGAGAGTATTATTCAGAATGTAGTAAGTATCCATGCAATCATAGTATACATGTTTAATATCTTCAAAATGCAGATTACAAAAATAACATTTATTATCAATTTTCTTATTTTTCTTTTTAAAAATTCTATAGTATTTTGTTTTTCATGCATGATTAACCACATATGAATTTTAGATTTAGGAGGAGCATTTGTTTTCAAAATAAATTTAAAAGAGTTATTAGCTACACCCGAGAAATTAAGAAATTTATAAAAAGAATTAGAAGTATATTTCTTACTCTTATCTCATTCTCAACTAATATTATCATTGTCATTATCAATAGTATATAGATTCAATCTAGCATAAAGCAATAAAAGTTGCCTAAGAGTTGTACCTACTAAAATTTTATTAAAGCTAAAATTCCAAGCAGAGTCATTTTTGAAAGAAAAAACAATTATAATTAGAGCATCTTAAATTTACAAATTTTGTGAAGCTCTTTAAATTCTATACTAAGAGGGATAGCAGAAATCTAACGGTCATGCCAAAAAGAAGTACTGTTCCCCCTTGAATGAACTATTGTATTAGTATCAAGGTTAAAAATCTCATGACATTTTCAAATTGATTTTCAAAAATTAGACAATTTATTTATAACTGCAGAAGTAATTTGATGTAAATTATTACAACCATTATAGTAGTATTTAGAAATGATTACTTTCCAAATAGGATTATCATTAATATCCTTAAATTTCCATAACCATTTCCCTAACAAAGACAAAATTATGTTACGCAAATTAATGACTACTAAACCACCTTCCATTTTGGATTTACAAATGGTTTTTCAATTTACTAAACATTTAATACTGCTCTTAGAGTTGTCCTCCATGAGAAGTCCCTTCTTACTTTATCAATTTTGTTAATCAGTCAATCTGGAAAAAGATGCATAGACATCCAATAGATTGAAAGAGCTGATAAAACGAAGTTTATAAGAAGTAATCCACCTGCTCTTGATAAAAATCACATGTTCCAATTAAAATCCTATTTTTAATTTTATCTATGATAATAAGCCAATCATCATGTTTATGTTTAGTTAGTCTAATCAGAAAACCAAGATAATCAAAAGGAAAATTCATAGTTTTACAATTAAGCGTATTAGCAACTAAATCTTCAATCTTTTAAAAATCATTTAAAACTAAAACCGGACTTTTATCAAATTTATTTTCAAAACTATATAAAATAAATTTAAGGGTAGTAACATGATTAAGCAAATGAGAGGTAAATAGCGGGTATCATCCGCAAATTGTAGGACAGATAGACCATTACGCGAGATTTCACTACCAACACTCCCTAAATATCCATTATCAATCGTTTTTTAATTATCTTAGCGGAAACATCTGTGGCTAAGTTAAAAAAAGAGGCAATAAATGATCGCCTTGCCTTAAATCTCGTTTAGATTGAATATTTTTACCTAAAATATCATTAGCCATTATACTGGAGTATCCAGTTTTAAGTAAATTCATAATCCAGCTAATTCATCTATGACTGAAACCTCTAGCATGTAACATATCAACTAGAAAATCTCAATCCACTGAATCAAAAGCTTTAGCAAGGTCCAATTTTAGAATCGCACAAGTAATATTATTCTTACAACAGTGATTAATGTATTCTCGAATAATGATATGCACGTAAATGTGCATATTTTTACCACCATGTTTAATCTAATTAAATTAAATAAATGATCATATCAAGTATTTTAACATGTTTAAACCAAAATTCATATTATTCTCAAATCGTCGTATATTCATCTTCATATAGGGGCAAAATGGTCATTTTTGTGCATATATATATTAATTTATGAAAATTTACTTGGAAATTTCTATATTATTTTGTAAGAAATTGGTTTCAAATGAAAGAGGGTTCAATGGAAAAAATGCATGCACAAGTGAATACAAAGGAATAAAGATGGAAATAATTCAAACTCTTGATAATGGAGGACCTGGCCTACTCACCTATCTTAATATACAAATTAGAAGCTAATGCACATGCTAACAGAGTTTAAAGCTTGCACACTTAAATGATGATTATTTGATGCTAATGATTACTTAGCCTCCACACTTCTTAAGAGGGTATTTTGGGCATTCCCCAAAAAAGTGGATTAGAGTTTCATACATTTATAAATACCCTTTATGCTTCATGCAACCTCTCTTCCTCTTAGTTGGTTTTAGATTAGATTAAAAATAAAAGAAAGCTCTCTTTCTCTTTTCCATGGATACTTAGCCATTTTCTTTTCATGTAACTTTTCTTTTTTATGCAATTTAATACATGTTCTTTTCCTCTTCTTGTTTATTCCCTTTCATGTTAGTAGTGTAGATCTCTTTTATTTTATGCAATTAGAATAGCCTTCTTTTACTTTGCTTTCATTTTCATTTTTTTGTGCTTCATGTTGCATGCTACATATGTTGATATGATAACACAAATGAGAGGCTAAACCCTTCAATTTAGGGGCAATGAAGCTCTCTAATTATGTAGGTTCAACATTTTGATAATTATTGCTATCTTTTTGTGCCTAATGATAATGTTTGAAGTGGTTTAACTTGTTGTTTTTGCTTTGAATTTGATAGCCTATATTGTTGACACCAAGTAGGCTATGCTTAACAATCACTAAACACAAATTACCTCTTCATTTACGTATGATTATGGTAATGAAGTGAATGTTGAAATCAAAATTTGATGGTCTATATTTCTAATTAATAGTTAATAGGCCATGCTTAAAATAGATTTCATTTTCAACTTGTTGTCATTTTTCATGAGAATTAGTAAGTGGTTTAAGGGGTGTGTTAAAGTTTGATGGCTTATGTTAGGCAAATTAATAGCACAAATAGATCATACTTATGATAGACACATCAAGTAAACTAACTAATGACCAAAAAAGAGAGATCATAATTTTATATTTTGTCGAACTATATGATCTAGAGGGTGGAATTATCTCTAAATTATCATTTATTCTCATAGTTTTCATTCACTTTTGTAGTTGTTAGTTTTTGCAGTTTTTAGTCATTAGCTTAAACATCTCAAATCCTGGTTAATTTGATTGAATGGATTTTTAAGATCTAACGATTCCTGCATATCGATCCGTACTCGCCACGTACTAACAATTGTACGCCGTGCACTTGCGGTTATTTTTATTTAAAAAAAATCGGTTATTTTCTAACTCATAGAAAAACCGTCGTTAAACAAGTTTTTGACGCAATTGCTGGGGAGTTTGTTTTGATTTTATTTTCTATTCTTCGAATTATTTTCTTTTGATTTTATGTGTTTTTATTCTGTGTTTGTTCATTTAAAAAAAAAATTGTGTGTGATTGTTGTTTGCGTTTTGGTGATTATTCTTGTTTTTCCTTTGCATTTGCATATTTCTATATAAAAAAATATACATAAAAATTTGACAAAATTTCTTTTTATTTCATTTTCATATTGAATTTACAATCTCAACTTTGATTTTACAAAAATTCATCTTCATTTTACAACTCTATGCAAATTTCTGTCCTCAGTCTCCAAACTGTCATCGCTGTTTTCACATAATAGCAGTCATATAACAGCCGAATTTGGTTCCATTACCAACACCCATTTCAACATCCATTTGGACACACTCTCCCGTACATCACACCCTCACCGATCACCAAACATCAATGCACATTAGTGCACAATGCACTGGAAGTACCTCCCCTCTTGCACACTACTTCTCCCCTCTATCACCACATCCCTGCTTGCCTAAACCACAGATCACTGATTCTCGACAACAACAAGCGCTGCCACCATCCAACATCTACTATTGCCATTTCAAGCTATTACCACATCTCTGAATTTGATAGCCTATATTTGAAGTGGCTTAACTTGTTGTTTTAGCTTTGAATTTGATAGCCTATATTGTTGACACCAAATAGGCTATGCTTAAACAAAAAATAAACACAAACTACCTCTTCATGTACATATGATTATGCCAAAGAAGTGAATGTTTAAATTAAAATTTTATGGTCTATATTTCTAATCAATAGTTAATAGCTCATGCTTAAAATAGATTTTGCTTTCAACTTTGTTGTCGTATTTCATGAGAGCTAAAAGTGTATTGGTGGTTGTGTTATAGTTTGATGGTTTATATTGGGCTAATTAATAGCACAAATATGTCATACTTATGATAAGCACGTCAACTAATTTCACTAATGACTAAAAGAGAGATCATAACTTCGTTTTGTTGATTTAAGTGATCTAGAGAGTGAAAATTACCTCTAAATTGCTTTTACACCCACATATTTTTATCAATTTTCTTTTGCTAGTTTTCTATATTTTTAGCTAACCACTTTCAAACTTTTGGTTAATTTGATTGAATAGAGATTTAAAATCTAAAAATTCCCTACGGATCGACCCGTACTCGCCACGTACTAACATTTGTATGTCGTGCGCTTGCGATTAATTTTAATTTAAATTCGATTGGCCGTTTTCTAACTCGATAGAGAATTGGCCGGTTAGAACAAACCATGGCCACACCATCAATGATATTTCTCTCATTAATGAAAGAAGTTTTTGAATAGTCAATTAGATCATTCATTCTTTTACTAAGTCTATTAGTTAAAACTTTTGCAATAATTTTAACGGAATAATTAATTAAAGAAATAGGTCTACATTCTTTTAAATTTTTGGGAGCGATTTTTTTTTTGTGCAATAAAATTACATTTGCGAAATTAAATCTTCCTAATTGCAATTTTTTATTATAAAATTCGTTAAACGTGCTAATTAAATCGAATTTTAAAACATCCCAAAATATTTTGTAAAAGAAAATAGGGAACCCATCTGGACCCGGCGATTTATCATTAGGCATGTCATTAACAGCTTTCAAAATTTCATCTTCAGCAAAAGGATTATCGAACTCAGAAATGTCAATTCTAGAATCAGAAGGATAAAGGTCATTCCATCTAGCGTTAATTCTATGCTTATTTTTACTACCGAAGATATCTCTATAATAGTCAGTAAAAGCCTTATTAAGATCTCTTTGATCGACCAATTTCACATTATTCGTAAAAATAGAATTTATCATATTACTACGTTTTCTACCATTAGTCATATTATGAAGAAAAAAATTGTTATTATTATCACCTTCATTAATTCATTGAATTCTAGATCACTGTTTTCACATAACCTCCTCTTTTTTTAAAATTGAATTAAGCTTTTCTTTTAGATTAGCAAGAATGTTATGCTCACCTAGATTTAATTGTCTAGTTTCTTCTATCTTGCTAATTTTAAGCATTTTGAAAAGAATGTTTTCTTTTTTAATTATAATACTACCAAAAACATTCTTACTTCAATTTTTAAGAAAGTTCTGAAGACCCCTAAGTTTTAATACAAATTTTTTTGCAGAATTATCCATATTTATAATATTATAAATGTTCATTGAAATCCATTTATTTTTAATTAAATTCGAAAAATTGGATTCTGATAACCATATTTTTTTGAATTTAAAAGATCTATTAACAACTCTATGATGATCACACGTAAGGATGATAAGACAATGATCAGAATAAGTATAAGGCAAACTTGAAACTCTACAAATAGAAAATTTATCCTCAATTTCATCACTAACGAAAAACCTATCAAGAAGAGTAATAGAAGAGGACTTCCTAGTATTACTCCATGTAAATTCTCTATTAGAAAGAGGAATTTCAATCAAATTCGAATTAATAATAAACTGGTCAAATTCCTCCATGGCAAAGAAATCACCTTCCTGTGATGAACACTCTCTTAGAAAATGCATAACACTGAAATCATCCCCCAAAATCCAAGAACGAGGAGCAAAAGTTCTAAATTTTAGACATTCATTCTATAGAACCTGTTGATTAATTTTTGAATTTGGCCGATAAACATTATAAATATTTAAAATAGAATTATCACTAAGCTTAATGTGAATAATATGCAATGAGTGTTGTTTAGAAATACATTGGAGCAATTTAAAAGAATTATCCCGCCATCCAATAAACAAATCTCGAGAAGTACCAATAGAAGGTAAGTAAGTTCATTTTCTAAAATATTAACCATCTAATTTTCTATAAAAATGAATATCAGGACATTCGATTTTAGTTTCCTATAAAAGTGCAATGTCAATAGAATAGTCTTTAAAAAAGCTCTAATTTTATCACACTTATTTAAATCGTGTAAACCTCTAATATTCCAACTAATAATCCTCATAAATCAACAGATCTAACTCTCTCAAACTCCCTACTTCTAATGAACGCAGTATTTAACTCAACGTCAGTAAAAACAAAAGCAGTATCCCTAACTAACTGATAAAACTCAGAGGAAGACAGACTACTAAAAGCTAAGTACTGTCTAAAACAGAAGACGTACCTGAGTGCATGTATTCATAGTGCCACTGTTGGCACTCGAAATAGAAAACTCATCCAAAAACGGAGAATGGCTACCGCTGATCCTAGAACTACAACGAATAGACGCACTTACAGCAACAGACCTCTTACGTCTACCTCTCCTTGACGAAGAAGAACTAAGAGGTGCCTTCTTGTGAGAAAAACGCTCCTCATCATTTGCTGAAACATTGCCTTGAAAATCAACCGCTTCATTACACCCATTCACAACCTCAAAAGAAAAAACCAAATCAGACCGAACAATCTCTTTTTCTGTACTTTGTAGAATATCCGAAGCATGTGCATGTAGATCACTATGTGCATACTGGGACGCACAAACCATTATGAGAAATGTAAATGCCATCACCCATCTCTATACGAATATCAATACCATCCTTATACTATGCCATATCATCTTTATACTCTGTCAAATCACTCATAGATAAATTCTTGACTCCAGCATCAAAAATTGCAGTCACCTCATATATGTTGCTGTTTTTAGCGGCAGCCATGTTATTACCACAACACAATACCATGTCTGGAATATGAACAACTAAGCTCAGTTCGGAACCACCACTGACAACAGGCAGCGCAACTTCATCCCCATCTGAACAAACACCATCTAATAACAAATCACTTCTACCTTCAACCAACAGCACATTATCACTATCCATTATTGTGATTAAGTTTTTATGCATATCAACCACCTTGTGACGGTTAGACTCATTTGAATTATTGACCACGTCTGGTATATAAACCACCAGACTCATATCAGATCCATTAATAACAGTAACAGCTTCATCATTGAGCAAAAAATCACCATCCCCATCTATACAGACATCATCAACTACCGAAACACTTCCCTCTCCAACCAAAAGTGCCTGAATTTTGTGAACATGTTCCAGCAATAGATTCAAGACTATTTATGTGAACATCCTTTCCTGTATACATGTTCATGTGTATGCCAAACATCTTGTGCATGTCATCAACTACTTCATTGCATTCACTTACAACCTCAGAAGAAATAACTAAATCAGATCTAACAACCCCATTTACTGCACAATGAACATTATCAGAAGCATGTGCATGTTGTACACTCTGTGCACACTAAGACACGCAACCATCATGGGTAATAAATAAACCATTACGAATCTCTCTGCCATATTATCTTTAAACTATGCCTTGTCGCTCATAGTTGAATACATAACACCATCATCTTCATCAACAACATGAATAATCCCATTCTTTTTCCTTTCATCTGTATACATTTTCTGATCAACACTGTCTAACAGTATCACTAAATCAGCTGATGATATATCATTATTGATATAATCAACCACTCCAGATTTCTTATCAATGAACTCCAACGAATTAAGACAATCAAATCTATTCGAAGTGACTATCTTAAATCTATCCATTACAAAAGAATCTAATCTGGCTCTTTTACTATGAACTTGGACATAACCATTATTCAGTCTACTCTTTAGAATTGAAGAATCAGAATTCTTGAATCTGCTGTCATGCACTGAATCCTTGATTTCAAATGAAGATGCGTTCAATTTACACTGAATAACATCTGAATGTAAAGACACCAGGTCGAGAAAAAATCATCTCTACAAACATCTATAGAGGAATCAGATACAACCTTAAAATCATCAGAATTAAACAAATCACCACTATAATCATTTGATTCAGAAATCTTATTCACAGCCGAAACATCATCAATCACTAAAGAAGCATAATCACCGAAATATTTTTTGGGATTATCAAATTTCTCATTATAATTTCTGCCGATAATTACTTCGTTAATAACATCAAAATGATAGAAAAGTTCCTCCAAGAAGTCAATTCCCTCCTTCCTTTGTACCCATAAATGATCTAACATAATCCTCTTTAGCTTCATACATTTCAATACGAATTAAAATCCATGATTGATAATTGAAAATTCGCGATTCCTGTTAGCAAGTTTTCTCAAACACTCAAATCGTTTATGCACGAAGAAACCGCATTCAAACCATCTAATGGGATCTTGACATTCAAAAGCCATATGAGAAACCTACAACGAAAGCAATGTTTCCTCCCTTTTCTTGAATCGACCCATTTCTTAACATTACGAGATCGAGGAAAAATTGGAGCAGTAGAGACAGTCGAACCCTTAACAATCTGAGCATAAGATCGCGATGGATGAGTATCACGATCATTAAAAAAAAAAGGATTGGTCATATCGAGATTGGTTAGGAGAAAGAGAATGTGAGTTACGTTTTCTTGTGGATACGAGAACGAAGATGACACAATTTTCTTAATAATTTCATGCATAAATGATGTATACGATTTTTAACTTTAAATAACAAATATCCGATTAATGATAGTTAATAAAATAATTTTAGTATAAATTTGTCCGGTACCACTGTTCTAATTAGACGTTTTGGTTTTGGTCCATTTGGTCATACGTTCGAATTTTGCATATTGTATGATTCAAGCTAGCAGACTTGTAGCATGTTATATACTCTTAGGAACGAACAGTGTTTTAAAATATTAGTTCTCATTAATCTCATTAAAAATTCATATGCCTCGATCGCCTTGACAACTCATATGATTAGAACATGTGCTTAACACATATGGTCAAAAACATCATTTTCACTTTTTGCTGCTATCTTACTCGTAATTTCCCTCAATTACTTTATGTAGATATAGTCATTAGTCTCGTGTTAATCGTGGCTTTCTGTCTTAATCATGTCTTTAGCGTTAATCATAGCTTTCAGCCGTTTGTTTAGATTCTAAATACATATGTTAATTATTACTTTGGTAAATCAAGTGGAATCAAACTCATTTTCGAAGAATATTAAACGCACCGTAAATAATCAAGCAGGTACTAAAGTTGATGATATGTACATTAGGCGAGAAAGACTGCAAAGAAGGAATAATTTCTAAACCTGTACAATGAGATGAACGTTTCAGAGTGACTCTTTTCCACGGATGGACCAAAGTTAGTCTCAAGGCATCGTTTGTTCCCTATTCTAACCTATATTTATAGGGCTATGAAGAGCATAACCTAAATTGTCGATCAGTTTCCAATTTCTGTGATCTACTGATCCATGAAAGAATTTCTAACAAGTTAATGACTGTCCAATTAATCACTCTATGCCTACAGATTTTAACAGTTAATCACATCATTTTGTGTCCTAAAGCATCCATACATACATATGTATGCATGTATATTTTACTTGTGAGGCTGCTATTAAAGGCTACATTCCTGGTGAGTTGCTATACAAGGCTACTTTAATTATATGTGACATAAAACGGAATAGATTTCAGTGAATATAATAATAAATAATCTTATAACATTTAAGTTTGATACGGTTGCTCGTTTTGGTTAATTGCGTATAATGCACGTGGATTAATAGTAGTTTACTAATAAATTCAACTGGAAAAGAGTGTTTTCAACTTTCAAACTCTCCTATAATAGGATGTCTTGTTTTCTTTATATAGCGGAATAAAGTAACAGGTTCAAAACCATATACCGCTATCATTTTAAGATATTATTTTTTGTATCACCTGGGCTTTTGCAAAGTCTTAAAAAAATATACATCAATATTAAAAAGGGATAGTAAAGGATATTTAAGAGTAGAAGATCTCGACCATCCTTTATGTTGTAACATCAAATCTACCAATTTCCACCATTCAAACAGCTGGACTCAACATTGATTCCCCTACGTGCTCTGGCTATATAACCAAATATCGTAGTAACCGGATTCTTTAACGAAATACAAACCAGTTACAAAATAAAAAGAAGCAAAGATATAATAAATAATAAAAATGGGAGGAGGGCATTCTTCGTTTTGCATGTTCTCAACAAAGTCGTCTAGTAACTACATTGAGGATGACTGGGAGGTGAGAAGAACAAGGAAAACAAGAAGAAGCGATGAAGACAGAGGAAGATGGGTTGGAGAACCCGACGTCGATAACAAAGCTTCTGCATTCATCGCCAAATTTCACGAGGCTCGCTTCTCCGATTTGGAGAGACAAACCATGGTGCATGGTGTTGATTGTTGTTCTTAATTTATTCTCCCTACCATATTACTTGTATCATTCATTACAACTCTTTGTCCTCATTTCATTTCTTGCTTCTAGTAGGTCAATTATTGCATTATAGTAAGTTTATAGTAAGTAAATAAGGGAGTAGCAGGGTACATGTAACTCTCCTTATATGTATTAATTAATGTGATATTGAATTCCTGTACTTTAGTAGGTTTTGTGTATCTTCTGTTCAAACTATCATAACTGCACTAACTTTTTATTTTATTTACTTTGAATAAGGATCAGATCGCACCATATCGAATATGAATTTGTGGAACTAACAAAAGCAATTTATGCTGAGAGTTCACTCAAATAGTCAAAAAGAAACATAGGCAACATTATAACAATTGAAACTGTTCTGCTGGCGAATGAATGAGGAAAAGGAGAAAAATATAATATATAATTCGCGGAAGCATCGTGTTTACAATTGACTATGAAACTTGTACGTGGAATAATTGACAGTCAATATGGGCTTAGTGTAACAATTAACAAAATAAAAAGCCAGTGAACGAAGGTGTTTTAAAAAATCAGGCCAACCAAAGAAGATGCTGGTACAGCAAGCGCACACACAGACTGGTCGGTTGACCAATTTCTCCTATCGGACATGGAGACTTGGGTTCGCAAGGTTTATTTTTACTCCGTTGCTATGTCTTACGTGTAATTTACCAGATTCAACTTGTTCTCTAATAAAATGAAAATCCAAGGCTATATGCTTAGACCTTGTGCTGATCACGGGATTCTTTGTCATGAAAATAGCGCCTACATTGTCACAGATTAAGAGTGGTGAAACAGTGAGAGGTGCACAAAGATCACTGATGAGGAGCTTAAGCCACATGAGTTCAGCTGTTGTATAAGCTAAAGACCGATATTCAGCTTCGGTACTTGAACGCGCAACCACTTTTTGTTTTCTTGATGTCCAGCTAATAAGATTTGCCCCATGAAAAATAGCGAACCCGTATTGAGAACGGCTATCATCAATATCAGAGTTCCAGCTCGAATCAGAGAATGCGTGTAGTCCTTTGGCTTTTGTTGGTTTGAAGTGGAGACAGTGATGTAGAGTACCTTTTAGGTATCGAAGAATCCGTTTGACAGCTTGCCAATGAAGATTTGTCGGAGAGTGCATATATTGGCACACTC
This sequence comes from Allium cepa, assembly GCA_030765085.1. Lineage (NCBI taxonomy): Eukaryota > Viridiplantae > Streptophyta > Magnoliopsida > Asparagales > Amaryllidaceae > Allium > Allium cepa. The sequence continues at coordinate 49,878,510 of CM060930.1, read as the reverse complement.
GATTCACTGAATAGGAAATATCTGGTCTTGTAATAGTGGCGTATTGCAGCGAGCCTACAACCTGTCGATACAATTTCGGGTCCGAGAAAGGATCACCCTCTTTTTGAAGTTTGAAGTGAGGATCAGCAGGAGTAGACATTGGAGAAGCCAAAGACATATTGCTGCGGTTTAGAATATCCTTGATGTAAGTTTGTTGAGACAGAGCAAGACCAGTTTTTGAGCGAGTGATTTGAAGCCCAAGAAAAAAGCTTAAGTCACCAAGGTCTTTAAGAGAAAACATCTTGTTTAAGCTGTCAATAAACTTGTGAAGATATTTGTCATCAGTTCCTGTAATAATTAAGTCATCGACATACACCAAAACATAAATGGTAATTTTAGGAGTAATGTGAACAAACAGAGAAGTGTCTGATTGACACGCTTTAAAGCCATTTGACACAAGATAAGTTTTGAGTTTGTTAAACCATGCCCTCGGTGCCTGTTTGAGCCCATAAAGGGCCTTGTTTAGGCGACAAACAAGATTTGGCCGCGTAGTGTCTTCAAACCCTTTTGGCTGTCGCATATACACTTCCTCCGATAAATCGCCATTGAGAAAGGCATTGTTGATATCTAGTTGTCGGATTCGCCAACCATTTGATAGAGCAATAGATAAAACGAGTCGAATTGTGGTTGGTTTAATTACCGGACTGAATGTATCAAAGTAGTCCACTCCTTCTTCTTGACTGAATCCCTGTGCCACAAGTCTCGCCTTATGTCTTTCAATAGATCCATCTGCACGCTTTTTAATCCTGTAAATCCACTTACAACCAACAATATTTGTGTTAGTGGGACAAGTAACAAGAGACCAAGTATTATTTTTCATGAGGGCATCGTATTCTGCCTTCATCGCATCTTGCCAACACTTGTGCTTTACCGCTTGAGAAAACAGACGAGGTTCAACAGTGGAGGAAAGGGTGGTGTTGAAGGATTTTGGTTTGAGAGAATTTGTTTGGGCTCTTGTGACCATAGGATGTTGATTGTTGGCTGCTGGCCGGAATATAGAAGTCGGATTTGTGACAAAAGTGGAAGTTTGAGACGAGGAAGCGGAACTAGCAGCTGGGGTTTGATTTAGAGCTATTGGTATTGGGCTCGGCTGTTCGAAATTGGGCTCCACTGTTGGGCCGGTAGGCTGAATTGTGGAAGGAGCTAGGCTAGATGGAGTAGCAAGATTTTGAGGCTGTTGAACATCAGAAGCGACAACAATAGACGGATTATTATCAGGAGTGGCTGGAGTATTTGAAGGTTGATCAGCTATTAAACTTGGATAGGGAAAGACATCTTCGTCGAAAATTACATGTCTAGAAATGTATATTTTGGAGGTAGCATAATGATAACAAAGATAACCTTTGTGAGATGCACTATAGCCAATGAAAATACATGGTTTTGATCTAAAATCAATCTTGTGTGGATTATATGGACGCAAATATGGATAACATAAACACCCAAAAACTTTGAGAAAGGCATAATCAGGAACCTTTTGATATAGACGTTGATATGGTGACTCGTAATTTAGAAGAGGGGTGATAGTGCGATTGTGTAAATAGGTGGCTGTTTTAAACGCATGCTCCCAAAAAATTTGCGGAATGGAAGATTGAGCTAGAAGTGCAAGACCTTTTTCGATAATGACCCTTTTACGACGTTCCACCGCACCATTTTGTTCTTGAGTATGTGGACATGAGACTCTATGAATAATCCCGTGATGTTTAAGAAAGGTGGAAACATTTCGATACTCCCCTCCCCAATCAGATTGTACACTCTTTATGTCACATGAGAATTGAGTTTTTACCATTGTTCTAAAGTTGAGAAACAAGTTATAAACTTCCGATTTTTGTGCCATGAAGTAAATCCACACAAACTTAGTACAATCATCAATAAATAACACAAAATAACGATGACTATTTATTGAATAAACTGGTGCAGGACCCCAAACATCCGAATAAATTAATTCAAATGGTTTGGAGGATGAAACATGAGAAATAGGTAAATGCAATCTATGACTTTTAGCTAACTGACAAGAATCACAAACATTTGGAAATTTATTTGACGAAACTGGAAGTTGAAATGTTGACACCAAACGACGCAAGATGGGTTCATGTGGATGTGCAAGCCTCCTATGCCACCCATGAAGAGATATACGGCTGCTATGAAATGCCCTGGGAGACTGACGAAAAGAATGAGGAGGCAGCCGGTATAAACCGTGATGTTTATCCCCGTGGAGGATTGTTTGTCCCTGCAAATTCTTAACAGAACACGTTTTAGGAAAGAATTCCATTGAAACATCATTGTCTTCTGTTAGTTTGGAAACACTTAGTAAACTTTTAGTAAGATCAGGAACAAGAAGCACATTAGGCAATTTTAGATTAGGCAAAACAGAAGAACCAACATGAGAAATATTTAAATGGTTACCGTTTCCCACTTGGAGTTTATCATCTCCATTGTATGACTCAGCAATGTTGAGTTTAGTGATGTCAGGAGTCACATGATCCGTTGCTCCGGTGTCAAAATACCATGCTGGATCGATGGTAGTAGAAGAGTTTGGTTGATGAGCCAAATGAGCTTGACGTTGATTGTTTCTTGGGTTAGGTTTTCTGGATGGAAAATCTACTTGATTCCCACGTTGCCAGCAGTCTATCGCTTCATGTCCCGGTTTGGAACATAATTGACAAGTTGGCCGAGATTTCTTCTGATTATAGTTTCTATAATTGTTTGATGAATTTGAGGCTTGAGGATTTTGGTGACGTGGGTTGGAGCGATGCACATTAAGCGCTGTGGTAGAGGATTGTTGAGGCAAAGTGAGGCGAAGATGCTCTTGTTCAAGCCTTGCTTCCTCTTGTAACAGAAAACCTGTAAGATCATCAATGGTTAGAGATTCGGTCTTCATCATGAAGGCAGTGATAAATGGCCCGTAAGAGACATCGAGCCCATTTAGAATATAGCTGATGAGGTCTTCATCTTGAATGGGATGAAGAGTTGCAGCCAACGAATCAGAGATAGATCTCTTCTTTTCCAGATACTCAATCATGGACATAGACCCCTTTGTAAGAGTCTGCAATTGAGTCTTGAGTTGCATTCGAGATGCACGAGTTTGAGCTTGAAACGACGTTTCAAGAGTAATCCATGCTAGGCGCGACGAAGTGGCAATGGCAACCATAGCAAGAGCATGATCGGATAACGTGGACTTTAACCATAGGAGAACAAAGCGATCCCTTTTCTTCCAATTTGTGTAGTCCGGATTAACAGCGGTGGTGGCCGGAACAGCTGCGACTGCCTGGGTAGTATCTGTGGTCGGAACTGCTTCAACTGCAGGTACATCAATGGTGGCAGACGGTGGATTAGGATTTAGCACATGCTCTTGCAAATCAAAAGTCTCCAATGCAGAAATGATGGTGGTACGCCACAGTATGAAGTTGGATCGATCAAGTTTAATGGTTATGGTAGGGATCTGAAAGTTTAGATTTGAATTGGTGGTGGTGGCAAAGTGAAGCAGATTTGGTGCCGCCATTGGTAGAAAAAAAAAAATTGATTTAATGTTGATGTGGCTCTGATACCATATAAATTAACAGAGAGATAAATAAATTGTTCGTGTCCACATTGAAGTGAGATAACTTGATTTAAATATACAATGAGTTGAGACTAAAGTGGAGATCAGTTGGAGATTAGCTCTCCTATTAGTTCTCCTAATCCTACTCTATACATCTTGACTATAGAATGATTCAAAACACACGTTTACTATGATAAGATACGTGTACACAATATTAATAATAATATTCATGCTATTAGGTGGTAAGAGGGCAAACGTTGAAGAATGCCAGTAATTTGGATACAGAAAAATCGATCTGTTGACATCGAAAACGTCCGACGTTAATGATAAAAGATTTCAATCGGCCACTTTTCCTCCTCGGTGTAATTTAGCCTCCATTCACATATCCTCCACGCCAAAGTCAAAACTTCTCTCCTCTTGCTCTCTTCATACCCTATTTAAATATAGTAATCTCAAAATCATCGAAAAATACGAAAATATGACATACAATAGCAACGATGCATTTTCTTCAATGCGCAACCGATGCAAATGGGGCCCTAACACTAATCCGAGTATACAACAAAAAACTTAATGAAGTACACCCAAATCTATTTTGCTATGGGAAAAGCTAACACAACCAAGTCCAAACTGTTCGAACTTTACCCGTTTGTCATGCATTACTCTTGATAATCGGATGAACATGATTGGTCATGTTGACATTGCGAAACATTTACAATTCTTATGAACAAAGACATAAGAGAAATGTTTAATGCATCGGATGATAGTACCATGAGACACAACATTCAATATAATCAATACTTGATAAACAAGTCTGATCCTAATTGGTATGAATTTATCTTTTGTTTGAATTGTTTATGTATGAACTAATTAGGCACAAGGACAAACTTTGAAAAAAAATTAGATTGAAGAACACCAAGTTTCATTTTAGAGCTAAAGGACAAATTTTGAAAGAAAATTAAGTTGAAAGACAATGCTAAATACAGATAGCATTTTGTACAGTGTAAACACTATACAATGTGTTAATTAGAACCAGCATTATATTCAGTTTTACATTGTACAAAATGCTAGTTGTATTTAGCATTTTCCTTCAGCCTAATTTTCTTTCAATGTTTGTCCTTCAGCCCAAGAATAAAATTTGTTGTCCTTCAGCCTAATTTATTTTTAAGTTTGACCTTATGTCTATTTTTCACGTATTCTTCTTAACCATACAATTTTCCTAACAGAAAGAAACAATCCCCTTTTTAAAACTTACCCTGTCAAAATAGCCCTTTAGTTTAATTTCATACTTCTAGCAGGTAAATAATTGAATTGTAGCAAGTTTTAGGTAACTTAGTAGGGGAGTAGCAGGGTACATTTAACTCTCTTTTTATGTGTCATAATTAATATGATCATATTAAATTCCTATACTTTTGTATGTTTTATGTTTCCTATGTTCAGACTACCATGACCGCACTAACTTTTTATTTATTGACTTTGAATAAGGAAGATCTGACCATATCGAATATGAACGTGTAGAACTAACAAAGCCTGACTGAATATGTGTGCAAACTGTAGTAAATTTAAGCTGAGTGTTCGCTCAAATTGTCAAAAGAAACAAAGCCGACGTCATAAAAATTCAATTCAAACTATTCTTATAGGCTTCCAGCGGACGGAAGAGGCGCAAGGAGAAAAATATAATATATAATTCCCGCCAGCATCGTTTACAGTTGACTATATAGCTTCGGAATGATTGACCATCAATATCCGCCTAGTGTAACAATAAAAAGAATAGGGCAAATTTTCATTTTAGGTTCCATATTTCTACTAAGCCCCGTTCAAAATTATTTACACTAAAGAGGAAAATAAGTACAAGGACGAATTAACAAAAAACACTAGGCTGAAGTATAGCAAGATTACTTTTAGATCAAAGGACAATGCTAGTTTTTCATAGTATAAAACTAAATGTAATGTCTAAAACTAACACTAGCAATTTTACTACAGGCTAAAGTTTTTTCAAAGTTTGTCCTTCAGCCTAAATTATATTTGATATTTATTTTTCAATCCAAAATCCAAAAATAAAACTTAATGTCTTTCAGCCTAATTTTTTTTCCAAAGTCTGCCGTTTTCTCTAATATGGATTACATAAGTGTATTTAAAAAATAAATAAAATTGTGTTTGTCCATTTTTGAAATGCGCAAGTGTATTTTTTTAAATCTTTTATCCTTGCGCATTTTTGGAATGCGCAGGTATAAAATTCCATTGCATACGAAAAGAGGCATATTTTATAATAAGTTTTGACCGTAGCCTAAAGTGGAAATAAGCTTTTTCTGAGGTCTAAAATAAAACTTTGTCCTTAAAAATATATAAAAAAAATTAGTGGATGAACGCGTTATAAAAAAGGCCAGTTGGAGAATAAGTAGGTATAGCTAGCGCACGCACAAACTGGTCGGTTCAACCAATTTCTCGTATCTAACAAGGAGCCTTGGTATACTTATCAATTTGGGGAACGGGCATGGATAGTTTTTCACATCAATCGCGTCGAATTTGACCAACTCATTCTGATTAATCACTCTTGCTAACCATTTTCTTCATCATCATCCTTTTCTTTAATGTCAAAACCCTTCTCCATCGTCATCTTCCTTCATTAGATAAGGAAATATCCAAAAAAATAAAAAAATCTCCAACCACTTATGCCATAAATATGTAACGACCCGCTATTTTGGACTATTCGCATCCGCACATGTCGGACTTGAATAATTCAAAATACCGAATTGTTAATTTAAATTTGGCAAAACTGAACATATACAGTAAATAAATAATCACATATCACAGACACAGAGTAATAATGCAGCGGAAACAAAAAAAGTAGTTCATGAAGCTACTATATATATAACAGAGTTAAATAAGTTACAACAGAAGTCTCGAATACAATAGTCAAATACAATATCAGAATACATCTCTAGAATCAACTGAATATCTGACAGCTGAGATAGATAGCCGGATCTCCAAGCGAAGCTCCAACTCCAAATGTGAGTCTCGAATACTGGTACACTCAGTCTGACCCGAGCGTAAAGCAAAACACAAAACACACGAGTCAGGATTAACATTCTTATATCAATAAATCCAACTCAAGTGAAATAACAGCTGAAATACAAGTAACTCTAAGGACGTTGGAATGGCAATCCTTTAAGGATCCGTTAAACTATCTACTATGTAGTAATGTACGCTAAGTAGATAATGCCTATCAGTAATAGTATCAAAATAGCATTAAGGGGTTACCATTATCCCCCTTAACACATTTTATATAAGCGTCATAGTCTATACAGCACCGTAAACTCCACCGTAAACTAGTGGGATATTAGGGAGTACTCCATAGGTATAATACAAAACAAATTCGTAGTGGTCGCGTATATAGGGATACAAGTATGACAAGGCACATGAGGCTATACCCAAGGTAGTGAAACTACCATTTGTCTGATCCAGACTGGTGAAAACGCATCGCCGCATCGATCGCAACACCGCGAAACAACACTTTCAAAAATTACGAGGGTGCACCAATCAATAACAAATAATGAGTAGTTTACGAAGAAGTGTGTCCGCTCAAGGTGGCTAACCCTATTTGGTCCGGCACGGCTCTTGTTTTAGTCATTTTCAATTTGACACAAGTGTCAAGATTATCCATTATCGTTCTCTTTCTTCAGTCATCACGTACATCATTCCAACCACTTCATTCTGGATCACACTCGGCGTATAGTTATTAAAGTGGTTTTCGGTTTAGACAGAGAGTATGTCCATAACCGATTCCGGTTTCTTTAATAACTTTCGTAATTATTACACCGATTGGTCGTTTAATATATTTCAAAACCAAATCCAATTCAATTTCAATTAGAATTTGTAAACCAACATTTTATTTGCCTTCCTAAATAAATTTCCATAATTTACGTTTCAAAACTTCCAAATTACCATTTCAAAATCTTATAATTCAATTTCAATTTTTATTTAAAACAATTCAAATATTGATTCTAGTTCATATATAAGTTTCATTCCGTAATCATTTAAATTAATTTAATTTAACATTCAAATCAATTTAAATTCATTGATGGATTTGATTCCATAACCGTTAAGTTAATTTATCATTCAAAACAATCTCTACTTAAATTTCAATTCATTAAATCAATTACTTAAGTTCAACTCCATTATATCAAAACTTACAAATTGAGTTAGATTTGTCAAATCAAATTCTTTAAATTACAAGTCTTACATTAATTTCAATAAATCGCATTTTTGTTTCTTGTTGAAGAAATTCGATTTCACTTATTTACTTATTTAATTTAAACAAATTTCCAAAACTTAATTATTACAGAACTCAATTTCATCTATTAAAGAAGTTCAATTTCACTTATCAAAGAATTCAATTTTATTTAATATTAAATAATTCAATCTTTTTTAATTATTAAATAATTTCAAAACTCAATTATTAAATAATTTCAAAACTAAATTATTAAATATTTTCAAAACCTAATTCAATCATTTCTTAAATTAAACAACGTTCTTTCATCAATTAATTTGTTAATATTATGTTTCCGATTATTAAATATTAACATTTAAATTTCACTAGAATTCAAATTTCCAACTTCATTTCAACCTTATTATTTATTCAAATAAAAACTTTATTTTATTTTTAAATCAAATTATTGACCAATCGGGTTTATTTAATTCACTATCCTAAGTCAAAGTTTTATTTGGGTATTTATCATTCAACCTGATTCCATTTCAATTCAAAAATCAAAGCATAGCAAAGGAAACTTGCAGTGTGATAACTAGGATGGTGTCAAAGTAAATAAACAAGCAACAACAACAATCAATAACAATCCAATAATTAATTCTAATAATCCTGAAATAATCGTATTAATCCACATTGTTGTTTGTGCAGATTAATATAATTACTTCTAGAATCTACACTATCATTTCATGTAGATTAAAGATTATTACACTAATATTTATACGGTTCTTCACTTGGTATCCATTATTAAATTTCATACTACATCAATTTATACAACATACATTAAAATGATTCAAGGTGTAGTTAACACTATTTCTCGGTGTCAATTTATTTAAACATTTAAGGGTCATATTATACTAATTAAACTAATCAAATTCAACACATATATCAATTTCAAATTGTTAACTTCTACGTCAATTTCAATTGTAAATTATTTATCACTTCATACTTAACAATTTAACGTCCAATATCAACATTAAACAATCAATCATTTATCAACCAAACTGGATTATTATCGTATAAGAAACAGATAATGGTGTCAGATGTCACGGGTGAACTGATACAGGAATAACATATATATAACAGTATAAATAACTAACAGCAGCATATTTCAATTATCCTTTCAATTGTAATCAAATTTAATAAATAAAAGAACATTAATCGTGAGTGATTGCTCACCTTCCGAGGTTAGAGAGATAGATAATGAAGTGAGTTCTGAAATCCGAACATGAATTCCAAAGAAAGCTATATTTCCACGAATTCAACTGTCAAAGCTGTATATATAAAAGAGGGGTGCTCGGCGGTTCGCAGCTGGAGAAGGCGGGGTTGCGGAGAGGCTACACTGGGTAGGCGGTCTGAGAAACAAGGCTGAGATTGATGATGTGGTTGGCATGGGTTCCAAGAAGGAGAGGTGGCAGGCATTCGGGTTCGAAGCGGTGGTAGGATGGTCTGTGGTGATGCTCGGGTTCTAATGGGTCAGAGAGAGGGTGGCTGGGCCGAAGCAATAGGAGAGGCTGATAGAAAGTGCTGGCTACTCGATAACGGGCGGATGCGTTTTGATAAACTAGGAGGTGCAGCCGTTCAGGTCTGGTGATGGACGTGCTTGGGTTTGGGGAGATTGGAGGCGGGCAGCAGGTCGTAAGGGAGGCAGAGGGTTGGTGATCGGCTGACATAATGGGTGGTGCTCAGCTGTAATTTTTTTATATGCGGCTGTTGAAGTGGAGTTTTTTTTGAAGGCGAAAGGTCATGGTGTTAGGGTGCTTGGGGTCGGTAGTCTAGAGGCAGTAGTGGAGAAGTCTTGGTGGCGTTCACTGCAGTAGCAAGGTGGTTGGAGGAGTTAGAGGAAACATGTGCGGCTACACGTGTGTTTGGGATGCATGGGATGGTGATCGGGGGAAGTAGAAAATGGGAACAGGTTGTACTTGGATGTGGTCAGGCAATTGGTGATGGGTGGTGATGTGCTTGTGAATGGATCGGTTGTAGGCAGTGATTGCAAAAGGAGGGAGGAGCACGGCACAATTCCAAGCATAGGGAGAAGAACGTGCTACAGTTCAGAAATATACGTATTATATAAATATTTGTTTTTTTAGAAGGCGGAAGCAAAAGAATGGTAAAGGATGAAGAAAACGAATAGCCAAAGAGGAAGAAGATGAGCCAACTTTGCATTGGGAAAAGTTTTGAAGATGTACCAAGGCCAATAAAGATATACAGAACGAAATAGGTGAGTTGGCTTCTTGGGTAATAATTGATTATAATTTAAATAAAATTTGAAAAGCAAATGACAGATCATAAATGAAGAGGCAATGTAACCTTATACAGATGTAAATATTAAATATTTGCAATGCGAAGGGTCAAAACTAGTTTCACAATTTAATAAAGCAATTATAGTTTTCTTTTTACACGGCTGAAAATTTGAAAAGGCATATGGAACGAGATGACACAAATGCGGTATTGATACGCTTGCTGTATCGTAGGTTCCAATGCGCATCGGACTCCAAAACACACAAATGAATATACCGCAGAGATCAGCACGACAATACGATCAAAACGGTATATAGATATTAGTGGCATAATTGAATTATAAAAATTGGAATTTCCGCTAGCAGAAAATGCAGCTAAAACATAGAAAAATAAGATCGACCGAGCTAAAATAGCCCAAATTTGAAAAAATGAAAGATGACGTCTCATTCAGAAGATGGTTTAGAATTTTTCTATATATAAATATATAGGTTTCGAAAATATTTTATTTTCATCAATTCCTAACTGATTAAATTGAACTAAAATTACACACGAAATAAACTTTCATATTTTGGATGAAAATTTACCAATTGCTATGTTTAACTAGACGCATTTCAAATACTAAATTTTATTTCAGAATTTTATTGTTTAAAATTTCACAGAATTTTAATTAAATATATAAATAAAACAAATAAAATTATTAAAAATTTATGGGTCGTTACATTCTCCCCCACTCAATACTTTTCGTCCTCAAAAAGGAAGGAGGTAGGAGAATAGAAATAACCAGAAGAAAATAGAATTGAATTCCAAAATAAAACAATTAATTTAAACCATATAAATTTCAATTGAATTAATTAATATTCAATAAATGATTTTAAACTCAAGGAATTTCATAAAGTTGGTTTATTTTCCATTTGTTGTTGTTTGTTACAAAATTTATTTCAAACAACGATTTATTTTATTAATCCATTTATTATTCGACTAACTTAATATTCTACTTATCTCTATTAATCATTTGATGGTTAAACTTTAAGTGTATAACATTTATTATAAGCACTCAAATTTTACTTATAAAAACATTTTATATTGAATATTATCCAATTATCTTAAATTAACAATTTCAAAGATCATAGATTTGAATAGTCATTTATCATAATCATATTTTATTCGACAAATTTAATTTTTCTTTATTTCAAATTATTATTAAATTTATTCTACTTAATGTATCTTATCACATATATTAAGTATATTTACACTTATTATAACTACTCAAATTTTATTTAAACATTCCTTTGATATCATTTTCTACTGTATAATATTCAATTACATAGTTAACCTTTGAAAATTTAGGTAAGTTATATATAATGCTATTGAGTATTATCCAAATAAAATTTTACAATTCACTTATTTTTTTAAGTTAAGTATTTATTCAAAAAATTTGGCTTTATTGAACATCATCCTTAAATCAAAATTTTAAGAATTAATTTCCAGTTGACTTCAAACCATTTTATAGATAAATATACATATACTATTATATCGAATCAAATCTATAATCATATAATTATATATAATATATTATAAATCAAGTCATTCTCAAGAAGTTCAAATCAAATTCATTTTCCAAACAAAAGTGTAGCTGGGCTACAGAATAGTCTCTCCACTTCGAAACTCGAAAATGAATGTTGATGATGCGGCCGCCATTACCGAAATTATTTTCCAGCGACAAAGAGAAGAGCACCGATTTAAACATCTAAAATTTCTTTCAAATGATCTCTATTCAAAAATACTTTAAATAATATACCTTTTAAAACTTTAAATACAAGGTTTGAAATCTATCGGAAATTAAATTTCCAAATTCTTGTTTTAAATTCAATTTAAATTTCCCAAATCAAATTATAGCCAAGTTTATAAATTTATTTATTATTTCAGACAACAAATTTATTAACAACTTAATTTCAGAAAAATTTATACTTAAAATATAATGTAATCATACAAAACTATTTTGTTTACCAAATTTGAAAGCAATATTTGTGTCAGTTTGTTCTATTCAAGTGTTTTGGAAATCCTATCAATAGCATTGATCAGACGAATTGATCGAAAACCCAAATCAACATCAACAACCCAAACAGCACAATATATAAAACATTGTTTAACATTAATTTACAAATACACTTTCTCGCTCGACAATACAAAAATGGATTTCAAAGCAAGGATAGAGATTCAAAATTTGATAGACTCAAATCAAAGAGAATTTCGATTCAAAGATAGGTTCGAAACAAAGATGAGATAATTGAATAACAAAATAGGAAGATGGATAAGTTTATATAAACCGTGGACAACCTTAACCGGGTCGACTGTGACTTCACGAATGAGATCGATGCAGAATTTCGAGGCAAATCTTCATTCGATCTCAAGAAATAGAATTCAGGTATAGCAGGAGATAGATAGCATCGTAAACCGAGGATACAGAAATCTTCGGTAAATCAATGCCATTGTAAAAGGAGTTTCACTACTTTACAAATCAATTTGAGATTTGCGAGATCGCCGACTCATTATAAAGATCATTCGAAGTGGAGTTATGGGATGCTCCAGAATTGAAAGAAGACGAATAGTGAGGGACACGAATGAATTTTGGAACCGCAGGGACGTTCCAAAATTTAAAGGAATCGAGTCAAAAGGAAGAAATTCAAACTCGAATGAGAGTGATTCTGTAAATACATTTACCATATATGCTAAGTTTTGCCTAGAGCTACCAAAGCTCTGATACCAATTGTAACGACCCGCAATTTTGTACTATTCACATCTGCACATGTCGGACTTGAATAATTCAAAATACCGAATTGTTAATTTAAATTTGGCAAAGCTGAACATATATAGTAAATAAATAATCACAGATCATAGACACAGAGTAATAAATGCAGCGGAAATAAAAAATAGTAGTTCATGAAGCTACTATATATATAACAGAGTTAAATAAGTTACAACACAAGTCTCGAATACAATTGTCAAATACAATATCAGAATACATCTCTAGAATCAACTGAATATTTGACAGCTGAGATAGATAGCCGGATCTCCAAGCGAAGTTCCAACTTCAAAGGTGAGTCTCGAATACTGGTACACTTAGTCTGACCCGAGCGTAAAGCAAAACATAAAACACACGAGTCAGGATTAACATTCTTATATCAATAAATCCAACTCAAGTGAAATAACAGCCGAAATACAAGCAACTCTAAGGACGTTGGAATGGCAATCCTCTAAGGATCCGTTAAACTATCTACTATGTAGTAATGCACGCTAAGTAGATAATGCCTATCAGTAATATAAAGTATCAAAATAGCGTTAAGGGGTTACCATTATCCCCCTTAACACATTTTATATAAGCGTCATAGTCTATACAGCACTGTAAACTCCACCGTAAACTAGTGGGATATCAGGGAGTACTCCATAGGTATAATACAAAACAAATTCGTAGTGGTCGCGTATATAAGGATACAAGTATGACAAGGCACATGAGGCTATACCCAAGGTAGTGAAACTACCGTTTGCCTGATCTGGACTGGTGAAAACGCATCGCCGCAACGATCGCAACACCGCGAAACAACACTCCCAAAAATTACGAGGGTGCACCAATCAATAGCAAGTAATGAGTAGTTTACGAAGAAGTGTGTCCGCTCGAGGTAGCTAACCCCATTTGGCCCGGCACGGCTCCTGTTTTAGTCATTTTCAATTTGACACAAGTGTCAAGGCTATCCATTATCGTTCTCCTTCTTCAGTCATCACATACATCATTTCAACCACTTCATTTTGGATCACACTCAGCGTATAGTTATTAAAGTGGTTTTCGGTTTTGACAGAGAGTATGTCCATAACCGATTCTGGTTTCTTTAATAACTTTCGTAATTATTACACCGATTGGTCGTTTAATATATTTCAAAACCAAATCCAATTCAATTTCAATTAGAATTTGTAAACTAACATTTCATTTGACTTCCTAAATCAATTTCCATAATTTACGTTCCAAAACTTCCAAATTACCATTTCAAAATCTTATATTTCAATTTCAATTTTTATTTAAAACAATTCAAATATTGATTGTAGTTAATATATAAGTTTCATTCCGTAATCATTTAAATTAATTTAATTTAACATTCAAATCAATTTAAATTCATTGATCGATTTGATTCAATAACCGTTAAGTTAATTTATCATTCAAAACAATCTCTACTTAAATTTCAATTCATTAAATCAATTACTTAAGTTCAACTCCCTTTAATCAAAACTTACAAATTGAGTTATATTTGTCAAATTAAATTCTTTAAATTACAAGTCTTACATTAATTTCAATAAATCGCATTTTTGTTTCTTGTTGAAGAAATTCGATTTCACTTATTTACTTATTTAATTTAAACAAATTTCCAAAACTTAATTATTTCAGAACTCAATTTCACCTATTAAAGAAGTTTAATTTCACTTATCAAATAATTCAATTTTTATTTAATATTAAATAATTCAATCTTATTTAATTATTAAATAATTTCAAAACTCAATTATTAAATAATTTCAAAACTTAATTATTAACTAATTTCAAAACTAACTTATTAAATACTTTCAAAACCTAATTCAATCATTTCTTCAATTAAACAACGTTCTTTCATCAATTAATTTGTTAATATTATGTTTCGGATTACTAAATATTAACATTTAAATTTCACTAGAATTCAAATTTCCAACTTCATTTCAACCTTATTATTTATTCAAATAAAATCTTTATTTTATTTTTAAATCAAATTATTGACCAATCGGGTTTATTTAATTCTCTATCCTAAGTCAAAGTTTTATTTGGGTATTTATCATTTGAACCCGATTCCATTTCAATCCAAAAATCAAAGCATAGCAAAGGGAACTTGCAGTGTGATAACTGGGATGGTGTCAAAGTAAATAAACAAGCAAAAGCAACAATCAATAACAATCCAATAATTAATTCAAATAATCCCGAAATAATCGTATTAATCCACATTGTTGTTTGTGCAGATTAATATAATTATTTCTAGAATCTACACTATCATTTCATGCAAATTAAAAATTATTACACTAATATTTATACGGTTCTTCACTTGGTATCCATTATTAAATTTCATACTACATCAATTTATACAACATACACTAAAATGATTCAAGGTATAGTTAACACTATTTCTCCGTGTCAATTTATTTAAACATTTAAGGGTCATATTATACTAATTAAACTAATCAAATTCAACACGTATATCAATTTCAAATTGTTAACTCCTACGTCAATTTCAATTGTAAATTATTTATCACTTCATACTTAACAATTCAACGTCCAATATCAACATCAAACAATCAATCATTTGTCAACCAAACTGTATTATTATCGTATAAGAAACAGATAATGGTGTCAGATGTCACAGTTGAACTGATACAGGAATAACATATATATAACAGTGTAAATAACTAACAGGAGCATATTTCAATTGTCGTTTCAATTGTAATCAAATTTAATAAACAAAAGAACATTAATCGTGAGTGATTGCTCACCTTCCGAGGTTAGAGAGATAGACAATGAAGTGAGTTCCGAAATCCGAACACGAATTCCAAAGAAAGCTATATTGGCACAAATTCAACTGTCAAAGCTGTATATATAAAAGAGGGGTGCTCGGTGGTTCGCAGCTGGAGAAGGTGGGGTTGCGGAGAGGCTGCACTGGGTAGGCGGTCTGAGAAACAAGGCTGAGATTGATGATGTGGTTGGCACGGGTTCCAAGAAGGAGAGGTGGCAGGCATTCGGGTTCGAAGCGGTGGTAGGTTGGTCTGTGGTGATACTCGGGTTCTGATGGGTCAGGAAGAGGGTGGTTGGGCCGAAGCAATGGGAGAGGCTGATGGAAGGTGCTGGCTACTCGATGATGGGCGGATGCGTTTTGATAAACTAGGAGGTGCAGCCGTTCAGGTCTGGTGATGGACGTGTTTGGGTTTCGGGAGATTGGAGGTGGGCAGCAGGTCATAAGGGAGGCAGAGGGTTGGTGATCGGCTGACATAATGGGTGGTGCTTGGCTGTAATTTTTTATATGCGGTTGTTGCAGTGGAGTTTTTTTGGAGGCGAAAGGTCATGGTGTTAGGGTGCTTGGGGTCGGTAGTCTAGAGGCAGTGGCGGAGAAGTCTTGGTGGCGGTCACTGCAGTAGCAAGGTGGTTGGAGCAGTTGGAGGAAACATGTGCGGCTACACGTGTGTTTGGGATGCATGGGATAGTGATCGGGGGCGGTAGAAAATGGGAACAGGTTGTACTTGGAGGCGGTCAGGCAATTGGTGATAGGTGGTGATGTGCTTGTGAATGGATCGGTTGCAGGCAGTGACTGCAAAAGGAGGGAGGAGCACGACACAATTCCAAGCATAGGAAGAAGAACGTGCTGCAGTTCAGATCTATACGTATTATATAAATATTTGTTTTTTTAGAAGGCAGAAAGCAAAAGAATGGTAAAGGATGAAGAAAACGAATAGCCAAAGAGGAAGAAGATGATCCAACTTTGCATTGGGAAAAGTTTTGAACATGTACCAAGGCTAATAAAGATATACAGAATGAAATAGGTGAGTTGGCTTCTAGGGTTATAATTGATTATAATTTAAATAAAATTTGAAAAGCAAATGACAGATCATAAATGAAGAGGCAATGTAACCTTATACAGATGTAAATATTAAATATTTGCAATGCGAAGGGTCAAAACTAGTTTCACAATTTAATAAAGCAATTACAGTTTTCTTTTTACACTGTTGAAAAATTGAAAAGGCACATGGAACGAGATGACACAAATGCGGTACTGATACGCTTGCCGTATCGTAGGTTCCAATGCTCATCGGACTCCAAAACACACAAATGAATATACCGCAGAGATCAGCACGACGAGACAATCAAAACGGTATATAGATATTAGTGGCATAATTGAATTATAAAAATTGGAATTTCCGCTAGTAGAAAATGCAGCTAAAACATAAAAAAATAAGATCGACCGAGCTAAAATAGCCCGAATTTGAAAAAACGAAAGATGATGTCTCATTCAGAAGTTGGTTTAGAATTTTTCTATATAAAAATATTTAGGTTTCGAAAACATTTTATTTTCATCAATTCCTAACTGATTAAATTGAACTAAAATTACACACGAAATAAACTTTCATATTTTTGGATGAAAATTTACCAGTTGCTATGTTTAAGTAGACGCATTTCAAATACTAAATTTTATTTCAAAATTTTATTGTTTAAAATTTCACAGAAATTTCAATTAAATATATAAATAAAACGTATAAAATTATTAAAAATTTACGGGTCGTTACAAAATACCCCTTTTCTTTTTCAAAAGACTGCTTATTGAAGAGTACAAAGTTTGCCAAACACAGAGTAATGGTTGGATTTGACAATGATAAACTTTAATAAACCAACTTGTTCAAAATATTAGCGACGATGTTGTAAGTTGGTTGATATTGAAGGTTGTGAAAATCTGGACACATCATTAAATACCAAAGGTTTCTATTGGGTGGGCTTATTTCCAAACATGTATAATCAATAATAATGATATGCATCTATATTAGGCATTCTATTTCTCGAAAACCGTATCCATATTATAGAATTATTATCATTGATGAAATTTTGAATTTTCGTGTTTTTCCTTGTTTGTCAATTGTTTAATGAATTTATTTATTATTATTTAACTACTTTGTATTTACTGACAAGTAATAATTATTTTTTAAGAAACAATCATTAAAAATTAATTACTAATCTAAATTTACTTCTCTGGTCATCCATCCCGACCCATTTTTCATTCCTCTTTCTAGTCGTCTTTCCCTTTGCACAAGAACTCACTCTTATACGTTAGTGGGTCCAAACTCTGCAGCATGCGTATCATGTAGGCAACAAGTTTAGGGCTAAAAGTTGATTTCCTAATGTCTTAACGAAAGTAAGAGTGTGTTCATATTTTTTTAAGGAAAGAGTGTTCGTATTTGTTGCGCAGTTGGTTTGTAATTAAGTCAACCGACCATATTGCGTTTAACATGGACAAAAACTTGTTTTTTATCGATTGCTTCAAATCAATACTAGGAAGAGATTCATGTCGAATCCATGTCTAAGATATATGTTAGTTTAGTTGCTTGTTTAGTAACGGTTACTTAATTTTCTTCACAAGTAAAAGATAAGCCTATCAGCATATCAAGGCATCAAAGATAACCCGGCTTGTAACTCTAAGCTCGAACCAAATCCATGTCAGCTAGCGCTTCTTAGCCCGCCCTGGTCCAAGTTGACCCATTTTCAACCTAGCTTCATCCTAGTCAATCCAACAACAAATTTTTAGATAGGTCGGCTTGGACTCCTAAGCCTGGCCTGAAATGACTCAAGACGATAAAACAACCTACTCGTATTACTTGACCCGACAGAAAAGCGATCGGCCTTTGGCCTGGTATCTCAGGCTGCCTATGACCGACCACATAAAGCATGTTTCATCACTACTTGACCGGCTCAGCTCTTCTCCTTCATGTTCATCCTTAGCCATCTTCAGTTTTACTTTCAGCAATCTTCGACAACAAGCAATAGACCATCGCTATGCGTGAAGCTTCTGCCATACCTTGCTATGTAGAAAAGTGCGCTAGATGTAACGACCTACTATTTTAGACCATTCAAATTGACAATAAAACCACACATTTCTAACTTGAATAATTCAAAACAGTAGATTGTAATATAATTTGGAGCAAATAAAACCAATCACAGAATCACAGACACAGATAAGTCAGAATAACTCATAGCGAAAATAAAATAACAATAGTAGTTCATGAAGCTACTACAACACAGTCTCAAAAATAAGTACAAAATACCATAGTCTAAAAAGTAAATACAACAGATATCCCAATACATAAATGTCCACTAATACATAAGCTGAATTAGATAGATAGTCTCCAGCAAATCCTAGCTCCAGAAGGTGAAATCCAAAGCTGATACTCAGGTTGATTCAAGCGTAAAGCAAAACACAAAACAATCGAGTCAAGACATACACACTTATACAATGTAAACCAACTCAAGTGAGCTGTATTAAAATGTACAAGTAACTTAAAGGATGCTTGGGACCGCACATCCTTTAAGGATCCACTAAACTATTTACTATGTAGTAATAAACGCTGTTATAATAATGTCTAAAGTAAAGTATAATCTATTTAAAAATAGCATTAAAGCGTTACCCATATCCCCCTTAACACATTTTATAATGCCGGTAGTCTATACAGTACCGTAGTCCCTCCTGATCGGGAAGCCACCAGAGGATACTCCATAGGTACGGTACAAAACCAAAATCGTACAGGGCGCGCTAGGGTAGGTGACACGGCACAACGAGGCAATGCCAAGATAGATATAACAATTACGCTTCCGGGCTGGTGGTAACGCGTAGCAGCCACTACTGCCCACTGCGAGCCACACTCTCAAAAATCAAAGGTGTGCACCAATCAATCACAAAGTAATGGCATACGAAGAAGTGTGTCCGATAAGAGGAGCTACCTCATTAGCCTATCAGTCGCTCATGTTTTAGCCACCTTATGTCAACTCACGGGAGTCGGGTCCATGTTGATACCTAAAAGGACGTCGCCACCGTCCTACTTCATTCTGGAATCTTTACCGCATACACGGTTGTTAAAGTGGTTTTCAGTATCGATAGAGAGTATGCCCATATCCGATCCCGGTCTCTTTAACAACCAACCGTTACTATAGCATGTGATTATAAATTTCAAAAATAGTTTATATTTCGAATCAAAATAATTCATTTAAACCATTTAAATATGAAGTCGTTATCCTTTCAAATCAAATATTCAATTTTCAGAAGTGTAGCATTTTTCTAAGTTCATTCATTCAATTATAACAATTTCAAAACATTGTAATTTTCAGAAATAGCAGCACTTATAAAGTGCTACGGTAGATATATTAGTATTTCAAAACAGTTCACTTTCAAAAACAACAGCACTTATAAAGCGTAGCAGTAGGTAAAATTAGTCAGTTCAATTTCAGAAACAGCAGCACTTATAAAGTGCTAAGTAGGTAAAATCAGTATTTCAAAAATATTTCAATTTCAGAAACAGCGGCACTTATAAAGTGCTACAGTAGGTAAAATTAGTATTTCAGAACATAGTTATATTTCAGAAATGGTAGCACTTTGCAAATGCTACCTTAAAACCACAACATTTTGGAAATGCTGCCAATACATAACTAAGGTTTATTACAACATTTCAAAGACATTATAATTTTAATTTTTCACCATTTTTGACTTATAAAACATATCCCACTTTTCCAAAATATTTATTTAGATATCATTTAACTTATGGTTAAATAAAATAAAATTTTATAAATAAATATCCAAATAAAACTATAATTTATTTATTAAGTCAAATGTACATTATTTTACTTAACTTTTATCTTAACAATTGACTTAATACTTTAATTAAAATTTCCCCTTTCATAAATAAAATATTCCTTTTACTAAGTTAAGCCTAAAAATTTCCATTTTGAAAACTAAATTTTCCATTTTTCAAGTTAAGTCGTGTTTAAATTACATTTTTAAACCATTTATTCACTTATACATTTTAACTTATAGAAATCACTATAACATTTATTTAAATCATTTAAATTCAAATTAAGTTAAAATTTCGTATTTTTAAATTTCAGAATTCTTAATAATTTTCAGAAAATATTTAAATTTAACCACAGATCTGTATATAAATTTCTAACCGAGGTCAAGTGATACGGATATGTATCATTTCAATCCGTAATTTAAAAATAAAAACCTGGGTTCTATCATTTCAAACCCGCAATTCCAAGTCAAATAAAATAAATAAAAATGCTTGAGTCTATCATTTCAGCTCATAACGATTTTTCTCTATTCTAAAGTCCGTTCGAGTATGTACCGTTTCAACTCATAGTGATTCTATTATACAGGAAACTTGCAGTGTGAGAAACAAAAAATAAAATGAACAGTATAACATAATATAACATATCAGATGATCTAACAGATTTATAAGCAGATTTTAACATCATATAATCATATCACAGGCATATATGAACTTATCCACATAGCATATCAATTGCTACATATCCACTTGTCATCATTTCACAATTATATAAGTACGAAGGTCGAGAGTGATAATCTCACCTCTAAAGCTAGAGATCAAATTCAAAACACAAGTCCAAACTCCGCAAAGTACGAAAAGCATGACTAAATTCGAGGAGAAGATGATGAGCCAATATTCAGATCTTGCAACAACAATTAAAGTAAAACAAATATAAGTATAGATTCAAACACAAAAGAATATAAGAATTAAACAATACAAAACAAGGACAAAGTGAATCAAAATGACTTGACAATTGCAAGTGGGCTTGGCCTCATAGGAAATGGGCTTTGTCACCATCACAATGGCTCGGCCATGATCAGTTCTAGGCCTGAAATGCTCGGCCAATGGTCAGCAAAAGAAGGCAAAACAATGGAATGTAAAAAGGTAGGAGTTGTGAAGGCAAAGATACATGGTAGGTGAATGGTCATGGGGTTCGGCCATAGGCAATTTGGCTCGGCCTGGGGTGATTCAAGGCATGGTGCAGATCTGGTCATCATCTGAAGGTGCGGCAGTGGTCATGTCAGGTCATATCATGTGTTGGAGGAGGTGGCAGTGGTGGTGGAGGCCGAGGCAAACAAGGTGGAGATGGTGAACAAAATGGAGTTCGGCTAGGGTTATTTGTTGTTTTGGTGAAAGGTTTTGGATCCATGGATTCACGACAACAAGGAGATGGTGGTGATGTGATAGAGATCGATCTAAGGTGGTGTAGAGGAGATGATGGTCGACTAGGGGGTGGGCATGATGGTGGCCGAGCATGTGCTAGAAAAATAAATAAAAGAGAAAGCAAAAGAAAGGAGGAAGCCATGGAAGAAACTTACTGTAAAATAAGTTGTTCAGGAGATGAAATGAGAAAGAGATCTGAGAAATATCTTTTGTACGTGAATTAGAAAAGAGGAGTGGCGGCTAGGCAAAAGAAAATGAACGGTTAAAATAGTGGAAAGGTTGTGAACGGCGAGGGTAATTGAAAAGGGTTTACTTAATTTGCAAGAAAAGGAACCTAAGTCTCTTAGAATTTCCAATCCAAAAATCAAATAAAAATCAAACAAAAAAGTCCAAACAAAATAGAAAATAGAAATTAAACTATATAGTAGAGATGAAGTAAAAAATATAGTGTAACGACCCGCTATTTTGGACCATTCAAATCGACAATAAAACCATACCTATCCGACTTGAATAATTCAAAATACCGAATTGTTAATTAAAATTTGGCAAAACTTAAAATATATAATAAATAAATCAATCACAGATCACAGAGTAATATAATGCAGCGGAGTAGATAAAGAATACTAGTTCAAGAAGCTACTATATACATCAGAGTTAGAAATAAAATACAACCGAATAGTTCAAATGCAGTGAAGTCTCCAATGCAACCGATGACTTCTCGGGACCAATCAACTAGAAAGGCTAGAATCTGAATCGATAGTTGGATCTCCAAATGAAACTCCGAACTCCAAAGGTGAGTCTCTAATGCTGTATCACTCAGTCTGACCCGAGCGTAAAGCAAAATACAAAACACACGAGTCAGGATTAACATTCTTATATCAATAAGTCCAACTCAAGTGAAATATCAACTGAAATCCAAATAACTTAAAGGATGTTTGGGATAACCATCCTCTAAGGGTCCATGGAACTATCCATAAGGAAGAAATATACACTATAACACCGTGGTCATTTCAGCTTAATTTATACTTCAAAACCAAATATCATTTCACTTCAAATATCTCTATATTTCCTAAAATAGTATTTATATATATTAAATAATTTATACAATAAAGTATTTTCAATTCCCTCAACTTAACAAATCATTTCAACATCAACCCGACCTTCCCATTTAAATTAAATTCAATCTCAATTTATCAATTTAAATTCAACTCAATTCCTAAAATAAACACTTCAATTTATCGATCTCAAATTCGGATTTGTAATCACAAAAATACCCCTTTATATTTCAATATATTTCAAAACTTTAAGTATTCAACGTTTCAACTAAATTTTTATTCAATTTAGTTTTCTAAATAATAAATTCAAATTTGGTTCAACCTAAATTTCACTTTAATTCAATTTAGTTGCTAAATAACAAATTCAACCGAGTTGATTTCAAATACAGATCCGAATCTCAACATAAACCATTTAAATTCCAATATAGTTCAAAGCTTTAATATTTAAATGTTCTATATAACAGTTTCATATAGATCTCGATTTAACCTCATTATTATTTGGTCTTGAAATACTCCCTTATTAGATTCAATATCATTTAAGTAACCTTAAATTACATTTTACTCAATATTTTCTTTAATTTTATTAAACGTGAAATATTCATTAAATCGCTTAAATTAAAAATCCAGTTACAAAATCATACCTTTAAATTTTGCATTCAATAATTTCAAATCGATTTAATTAAATAAATTCTTATTTAAAATACCATTTTTAATAAACCCAAATTCATCTTCCAATCTTAGTTATTCAACTTTTTACAACGGTAAATTTTGAAATATAAATCTTAAATAATACTCAAACATATTATATGGATGAAATCAATCTCAATAATATTATTATTAAATCTATATATAAGATTTCCATTTATATATATAATATTTTAAGAACCAATATTTATTAAATCCCATATATTTCTTTTCAACTGTAGAAATTTATTTTCAAAATATTTATATGAACCAACGGTGTCTGTATATATTTCCTATCATATAGTCAAGTGCTACAGATATTTATCATTTCAAGCCATACACTAAATATATACGGGTGGATATCATTTCAACCTGTAATCCCAAATTCAATTAAATGAAAATCGCTTGGGTTTATCATTTCAACCCATAACGATTTTCTCATATTCTAAAGTCCGTTCGGGTATGTATCATTTCAACCCATAATGATTTCTATACTAACAGGGAACTTGCAGAGTGATAACAGATATGAAAATTATAATAACAACAGGCATATATCATCAAAATAAATATAAACAATAGGATATGGTGTCATATCCCATAAGTGAACAGTTATAGATAATAGCATATATAACAATTTAAATAACTACAGCCTCATATTTCAATTGTTGTTTCAATTGAAATCAAATTTAATAAATAAAAGAACGTTAATCGTGAGTGATTGCTTACCTTTCGAGGCTAGAGATGAACGAAAGTGGGATAAATTACGAATCCAAGCACAAGTTTCAAAGCAAAGCAGGATTGGCACGAATTCGATGGATAGAGCTGACAATAGAATTTTACGAGAACAAATCCAAATCAGATTGACATAAATTGAAAATATAACATTATTATTTTCTTATTAAATTAATACTTCTTTTTAAGTCAAATATTAAAACAAAATACGTATGTAAGAAAAATCATTGGTTTGTATTAAACACATGTATTAAAATCAAATATAATAAAATTTGAAATAAATGCTGTAATTTTTATATAGAAATATACATAAACATATACAAGTTTAAAGAAAAATGATGAGACCACTTTTCAAAATAACTTTATATATTACTGTAACAAAGAAAGCTACAAACGCTAACATAACAGTTTTATTATTTTATATAAAACAATATAACATATTTAACAGAACTGTTAAATCCCAAGACTTTGTAAACCACGTACGTATATACTTTATAAGAATCAATGCTATAAATCACTACAAACCAATGTATATATACTTAGAAATTTTATGGCTAAAGTATATAATTACACGTATACACAGTTGTAAACTTATGCATAAACGAATAATATAAAATCATACGTATACTATTAAAATTTGTAAGTAAGTAGGATGTAAACAATTGAATCT
This sequence comes from Allium cepa, assembly GCA_030765085.1. NCBI lineage: Eukaryota > Viridiplantae > Streptophyta > Magnoliopsida > Asparagales > Amaryllidaceae > Allium > Allium cepa. The sequence continues at coordinate 49,853,485 of CM060930.1, read as the reverse complement.
CAAATAAACAGTACTTTATCTCTATATATATTACTGCAAATGAAATACAGTAATCTATATAATACTTAAAACAACATATAATATCAACTTATATATTATTATAATACAAAACATGCACGTATATATTCTCTGTCCCATATGAAATATATATATATATATATATATATATATACACACACAAACAAAAATCAGTTTAAAACATACAAAGAAAATATATCTTTGAACATAGAAAATTATATAATACTTTCATATAGATATGCCTTGTATTAATTGTAAACGGTTGAAAAAAAATATAGTTCTAACTTATATATTACTCACCTGCTGCACTAGAAGAAGAGGAGGAGGAATAAAAGGTTGGAGATGGCATCAGGGAAGAAGGATGGTTTGCACGTCCTTCGGGTTGAAACAGGGGAAGAGGATGCAAAAGTTTTCAACAACATGAATTGGATCTGGGAAGATGAAAGCTTGATTATAAATATATACTTTATTTATTTGATAACGTGTAAGTACAGAAAAGGAATAGGTAAATAAATGATACAAAGTGGAAAATGGAAGTGACAGACGCTATGATATCTAAAAATTTATTTCAAAGTAACGTACGCCACAGATCAGATTAAAAGAAAATTTTAATAGGAACGGTTGTCGATTGATTCAGCAAAGTGTTTAAGGCAATAAAAAAAGAACCGTTGCCAAATAAAGAAAAGAAACGTATACCATAAATATAAAGTGATTTGAATAGTAACGGTCCCTCAGATTGAGCTGAATAATTAAAGCAATAAATTTTTGTTTGTTTGGACAGTACGTAATGAGTTTGGAAAGGCAAGGATATTAAAATGGAAAAAGGAATGGATAGAGAAATTTAAGCAAAGATAAAAGGTATGCATGTTTTGTACATTCATACTTCCAATATGGTATGACGTGGCAACGGTAGAATTTAGTAAAAGATGAAATAAATGTGAGAAATGAAATAAATAGGAATGAACCATATTTTTCCAAAACGAAACATATGCAACAAATCAGCAAATAAATAGAAACGTGTAGGGAGATGAGTGAAATAAATAGAAAATGTTAAAATATAAATAAATATAACATACATGAAAAGGACAACAGGACGATTTAGAAATTAATAAATGAGAAACGTAAATCCCTATACGTTTTAGTTTCAAAAAGGATAGAAAATTCTATCAAAAGTTATGAAGAGTTAACAGCATTGAAACGTGGTTTCCGCTGAAATTTATTTTATTCCCAACTGAGATGAGAGAGAAAGGGAAAGATTTAAAACAAATGAATATATTCCAAATGAATGTAATATAAATGGTCATAGTGTGGTTCATCAGAAAATTTAATGCAATTTATAATTGTGTGAACTGTACGTTGATTTAAGGAAAAAAATAAAAGCAATTAATGACTTGATTTAATAGTACGTTTCAAATTTGAAAAGAAAAGATAAGTAAGGGTTGAAATTTTGATTTCAATTAAATGATCGCATGAATGAGTAAATAGTAATTAGCAAATAGCAGAAAGAGATAATGGAATATATGGTTGAAAAGGAATAAATGAAATGTGAACGGATAGAATGCAAATTTAATATAATTATATAATAAATAAACCTTCATATAATTAATTGGAAATTTACCATTTGCTATATTTAATTATACGTAAACCAAATATTAAAACTTTATTTCAAAATATTATTATTAAAATTTCTCAAAATCCAAATTAAATACGTTATAAAACCAATTAAAAATTAATAAAATTTTATGGGTAGTCACACTCTCCCCCACTCAAAACTTTTCGTCCCCAAAAAGGAAGGAGATAGGAGAATAGAACAACCAGAAATAAAGGTAGATTGAAAGTCAAGGGTAAATAAATAATTTAAAACTATATAAATTTTACTTGAAATATTCATTTGAAAACTTCATTTGCGATTCAGTTATCTTTAATACTTTAGAATTTTCAAAACTCATTGGAATTTAATATGTTTAACTAACACCTTTATACATATATGAAAGCTATTTGAAAACAATTATTTGCATCATTAGTTATATTTACAAAGAAGCTATTGAAAACATTAAATCCATAATTCATAAATCTATAAATTTGTCTTTAGATACTTTTCAAACATTATTAATAAATCATTCACTTTAAATATGTTTTATTTAATTAATAACTTCAAAAATATTTATAACACTAAAATTTTCTATTAAACAATGTAGTATACAAATAGGCAATATTTAAAAGATTATATTCAAAAAGGAAAAAAGATTGATTCGGAAAAATAGAATCAAGGTGAACAACTAAAGCTGAGAAGATAAGGTAGATTTATAGAATAGAATCGGGCACGAATCGTAAATTTCAAACCATAAGAGTTTCAATTTCAAATATTAACACAAAATTTCTTTGTTGAAAAATACCTTTATAATAAAATACCTTTATATCGAAATATATCTTTCTTTCAGAAATATTTTTATAACTCGATGTTTCAACAAGTTTATCCTCGTTCTTGCAGACTCTGGCCATGCGTTGATCAGGCGCAAAGCTAGAATTCTTCAAGTACTTTGTAGACTTGTTTCAACACCCAGTGAAAATACTTGAAAAACCTTTAAAACAGATATGGAAAGTAAAATCCAAACAAAACAACCAAACCAAAACCTTTGTCCAACCATGGTTCGTAGATAGACAATGGTTACGCCTGGATCCCCCAGGAAACAATCCGTATCCGTAAGCTTTCTCAGCCCTGTGAGTTACGCCATGATGACTAGTAGAGTGCAGGATACACAATGGTTACGCCTGGGTCCCCCAGGAAACAATCTGTACCCCTAGGCCGTCTCGGCCAGGCAGTTTCGCTACTAACCGCGACCTACACAGATTGCAGGATACACAATGGTTACGCCTGGATCCTCCAGGAAACAATCCGTATCCCTAGGCCAGACTCAGCCAGGCAATTTCGCTATGCAGTCGCGAGAGGAAAAAAAAACCATGGGTTACGCCACGGTGGGAACACTCGAGTATCACATCCGAAAAACCAAAAATCAGAGAGAATAATATCGATAAAATGAATCCACAATGTGGCCACAAAGCGGTATTAAGCAGAAGGCACTTTCCATATCATTGCTTCGAAAATATATATCATATAGTACATTTTCAAATTCCTTCAAATATCATACTTATATAAAGTCCATTATATATAGGATTCTTTTTTTCAAATCGAATACTTTCCAAATCAATAGTATATCAAATCATACTTATATAGACCTCGATTATATAAAATTCTCTTTCCAAATTGAGTATCTTTCAAATCAATAGAATTCAAATCAACTTCATACTTATACAAATCCATTTTATATAAGTTCAACCACTCCCAAATCAAGTGCTTAATAATATAAGGTTCTCAATTTCAAATCATTTCAATATCAATTCAGTTTCAAAATCATATATGATTTCACCAAATTTTCTTCCAAATTAAATATCTAAATTTCAAAGTTCCCAAAATAATAGGTTTAGAAATTATCCCAGTTTCCAAATTAAAATAATTCAAGTTAAACAAATTCATTTCCAAAATCACCATATAAGTATTGGTTTTTAATTTCAATTTAATTTCAAAACCAAATATTCTCTCAAAATCAATTATACTCAAAATGGTTTCCAAATTTATAATTATCCCTTTAAAACTTTTAAACTATCTATTTCTATTTGAAATATCCAATTTACCTTTCTGAAAACTATTATTCAAAACTATTTTTTTCAAAACATTTCAAAACTAAATTTATATTCTTTATCAAACATTTTATACTCTTCGAAATTTCTTAGCTTTGAAAATTTAATCTCGATTTGGAAGTGTTCAAACATTCAAAATAGTTAGGGAAATCAAATTTCCAAATTCAAGAGTTGAAAATCAACATAAATCAATAAATCAATTTCAATAGATAGAATTATACTAAATCAAATCTGAAACTCGAGGACTGAACACCGGTCTTAGTTTAAATTGTTTCAAATATATACATATATCTTTCGAAAATATCAAATTATACTTCGGAATTTGAAATCAAAACGGTTTTACAAAATCACTCGCATAGCGAAGCCATTAAAGAGGCCTCTCCCCCACTCTGAAACTCGAAAATCAATGTTGATGATGCGTGCACTCATCACCGAAATTATTTTCCAGCGACATAAGTGAGTTCTGGACTTCTATTTTCTTGAAAACTTCTTTTAAATTGCTTCAAAATTATTGGAATTCATTTGAACTCATTTGAAACATTTCTTATTTGAAAAATACTTTTAAATCGTATTATTTTTATATATTTTCCAAAATCTTAAAACCAATTTCAAAATACCGGAATTCAATTCTCGAATTTCAAATCTAACCCTTCAGTTATAAATCATTTTTATATAAATCAATTTCTATAAATTTTCAAAATTTCAAATCCTTTCAAAACTTTTATATATAGGGTAACATTTTTACCTTTATATATAGAATAAAATCATAGTTATCAAAATAATAATTTCGATATATAAAACAATTTTAAAATACAAAGAAAGCCCGATTTTTAAAGGATGATTCAAGAATGGATTTTTAATAAAGATAGAGATTTAATTTAGAAGAACTCCAATCAGTAGAATCCTGATTCGAAGATAGACTCGCTCGAAGATGAGATAATTAAATTACAAAATAGAAGATGAATATACTTCTATAAATCGGAGGCGACCTTAACCGGGTCAACCGTGACTTCAGGAATACAATCGATGCGGAATTCCAAAACAAATCGACATTCGATCGCCGGAGATAGAATTCGGCATGTCAAGATATAGCAGCATCGTAAACCGAGGATACAGATATCTTCGGTGAATCAATGCCAATTGTAAAGGAGTTTTCACCCCCTTTACAAAACATTCAGTGGAGTCATGGGATAATCCAGAATCAAACGAATATGAATAGAAAGAGACAAGAATGAATTTCAGAACCGAGGGACATTCCAAAATTCAAAGGAAATCGAGTCAAAAGGAAAAGATTCAACTCGAACGAAAGTGATTCTGTAAATAAATTTACCATATATGCTAAGTTTTGCCTAGAGCCAAAGCTCAGATACCAACTGTAACGACCCGCTATTTTGGACCATTCAAATCGACAATAAAACCATACATATCCGACTTGAATAATTCAAAATACCGAATTGTTAATTAAAATTTGGCAAAACTTAAAATATACAATAAATAAATCAATCACAGATCACAGAGTAATATGATGCAGCAGAATAGATAAAGAATAGTAGTTCAAGAAGCTACTATATACATCAGAGTTAGAAATAAAATACAACCGAATAGTTCAAATGCAGTGAAGTCTCCAATGCAACTGATGATTTCTCTGAACCAATCAACTGGAAAGGCTGGAATCTGAATCGATAGTTGGATCTCCAAATGAAACTCTGAACTCCAAAGGTGAGTCTCTAATGCTGTATCACTAAGTCTGACCCGAGCGTAAAGCAAAACACAAAACACTCGAGTCAGGATTAACATGCTTATATCAATAAATCTAACTCAAGTGAAATATCAACTGAAATACAAATAACTTAAAGGATGTTTGGGATAACCATCCTCTAAGGGTCCATGGAACTATCTACAAGGTAGAAATATACACTATAACACCGTGGTCATTTCAGCTTAATTTATACTTCAAAACCAAATATCATTTCACTTCAAATATCTCTATATTTCCCAAAATAATATTTATATATATTAAATAATTTATACAATAAAGTATTTTCAATTCCCTCAACTTAACAAATCGTTTCAACATCAACCCGACCTTCCCATTTAAATTAAATTCAATCTCAATTTATCAATTTAAATTCAACTCAATTCCTAAAATAAACACTTCAATTTATCGATCTCAAATTCGGATTTGTAATCACAAAAATACCCCTTTATATTTCAATATATTTCAAAACTTTAAGTATTCAACGTTTCAACTAAATTTTTATTCAATTTAGTTTTCTAAATAATAAATTCAAATTTGGTTCAACCTAAATTTCACTTTAATTCAATTTAGTTGCTAAATAACAAATTCAACGGCGTTGATTTCAAATACAGATCCGAATCTCAACATAAACCATTTAAATTCCAATATAGTTAAAGGCTTTAATATTTAAATGTTCTATATAACAGTTTCATATAGATCTCGATTTAACCTCATTATTATTTGGTCTTGAAATACTCCCTTATTAGTTCAATATCATTTAAGTAACCTTAAATTACATTTTACTCAATATTTTCTTTAATTTTATTAAACTTGAAATGTTCATTAAATCACTTAAATCAAAAATCCAGTTACAAAATCATACCTTTAAATTTTGCATTCAATAATTTCAAATCGATTTAATTAAATAAATTTTTATTTAAAATACCATTTTTAATAAACCCAAATTTATCTCCCAATCTTAGTTATTCAACTTTTTACAACGGTAAATTTTGAAATATAAATCTTAAATAATACTCAAACATATTATATGGATGAAATCAATCTCAATAATATTAGTATTAAATCTATATATAAAATTTGCATTTATATATATAATATTTTAAGAACCAATATTTATTAAATCCCGTATATTTCTTTTCAACTGTAGAAATTTATTTTCAAAATATTTACATGGACCAACAGTGTCTGTATATATTTCCTATCATATAGTCAAGTGCTACAGATATTTATCATTTCAATCCATACACTAAATATATACGGGTGGATATCATTTCAACCCGTAATCCCAAATTCAATTAAATGAAAATCGCTTGGGTTTATCATTTCAACCCATAACGATTTTCTCCTATTTTAAAGTCCGTTCGGGTATGTATCATTTCAACCCATAATGATTTCTATACTAACAGGGAACTTGCAGAGTGATAACAGATATGAAAATAATAATAACAACAGGCATATATCATCAAAATAAATATAAACAATAGGATATAGTGTCATATCCCATAAGTGAACAGTTATAGATAATAGCATGTATAACAATTTAGATAACTACAGCCTCATATTTCAATTTTCGTTTCAATTGAAATCAAATTTAATAAATAAAAGGACGTTAATCGTGAGTGATTGCTCACCTTTCGAGGCTAGAGATGAACGAAAGTGGCATAAATTACGAATCCAAGCACAAGTTTCAAAGCAAAGCAGGATTGGCACGAATTCGATGGATAGAGCTGACAACAGAATTTTACGAGAACAAATCCAAATCAGATTGACATAAATTGAAAATATAACATTATTATTTTCTTATTAAATTAATACTTCTTTTTAAGTCAAATATCAAAACAAAATACGTATGTAAGAAAAATCATTGGTTTGTATTAAACACATGTATTAAAATCAAATATAATAAAATTTGAAATAAATGCTGTAACTTTTATATAGAAATATACATAAACATATACAAGTTTAAAGAAAAATGATTAGACCACTTTTCAAAATAACTTTATATATTACTGTAACAAAGAAAGCTACAAACGCTAACATAACAGTTTTATTATTTTATATAAAACAATATAACATATGTAACAGAACTGTTAAATCCCAAGACTTTGTAAACCACGTACGTATATATTTTATACGAATCAATGCTATAAATCACTACAAACCAATGTATATATACTTAGAAATTTTATGGCTAAAGTATATAATTACACGTATACACAGTTGTAAACTTATGCATAAACGAATAATATAAAATCATACGTATACTATTAAAATTTCCATGTAAGTAGGATATAAACAATTGAATCTCAAATAAACAGTACTTTATCTCTATATATATTACTACAAATGAAATACAGTAATCTATATAATACTTAAAACAACATATAATATCAACTTATATACAATTATAATACAAAACATGTACATATATATTCTCTGTCCCATATGAAATATATATATATATATATATATATATATATATATACAAACAAAAATTAGTTTAAAACATACAAAGAAAATATATCTTTGAACATAGAAAATTATATAATACTTTCATATAGATATGCCTTGTATTAATTGTAAACAGTTGGAAAAAAAATAGTTTGTAACGATCCCCCGTTCTGACCGCCTCCAATCGGTAATTAAACCAACTAGAAACGTTCAAAATGACGGATTGTTATTTAGTTTATAGAGTTTAAACAGAATCAGCCACAGAATCACAGAATAATAATAATATTTCACATAAATGAATTTCTTTCTTTTATACAAATATCAGAGTTTATACAATGCATTACATTTTAATACAGCGGAACAATTTATTTATTATTTAGTACAAGAAAAATTTTCCTGAAAAACTTTAGTGATGCGGTAATCCCCCTCTCTCTAACTTCACTGCCTGAAAATCTTCAAGCTGTAAAAATACTCGGTCTGACCCGAGCGTTTTATGCAAAACACAAAAACACTCGAGTCAGGATTAATCTTAATTCAAGTAAATAAATTTGCAATGAACTGAAATAAGATGGTAACAGCCCAACAGGAATAATAGTGCAGTACGGCAGCGGAGAATAACAAAACAAATTGGATCAACAAATAGTGTAAATAATGTAAATGCCCACAAGTGAGCATAAGAAGTGTACAGGTTTTATCAAATTTTGTGACTTACTACTATAGTGTAAATTTGGTTGGATGAAAATAAATTAGATAAAGTGCAGTTTGGAATTTCTTTCTTTAGTAGCTTTAAAACCTGATATTCAACAGAGGAGTGATTGAAATACTTAACAGATATGCACACTACCTGCATACAAATACATCCAACATGCAAACCAGAGTAACCTATATCAGAGAAGAGAATATACGCAGGCATTCATACATGATAAACTTAAAGCAAGTTTGCACACAGTTGATGTTTTTGAAACTGTAAAATGTAACAGAGGTGGATATCTAAATATGCACAGACATGCATCTGAACCATGATGCATTGTTGTGCATCCTCCTACCTACCTTTGCAAATTTGTTTTAAATCTGAACTATTACTTTACAAATTTGAATGACACTGTAACTCAATTTGTATACAGGGAAAACAAAACACCACAAAGAAAAAGAAAAGACAGGAAATAATGTTTCCAGAAAATCAAACACAAGCCTATCATTCATTCAATTCAGAGCCATCACATTCACACAGGGATAATAAAATGTTACTGCTTTTTTTTTTCCAGATAAGTTTCAAATACCAGAAACTTGTTCTTTGTTTTTCCTCTCTCTTACTTAATAAAAAATCATCTCTGCAATTAACTATCTTTAAAGTGAATTACTTAACTTTAAATGCTTGAATTTAATTTTAAAAAAAATGATGTCACATACATACAAACATTTTTTTTTCATTAAGAGGTGGTAGCCTAAAAATCATTCTGTTGTATGATTTAGATTTTCAAATTATGTTTGAGAACCTGTACTTATAACAGGATATACATAAACATACAGACCTATATATCAACTTATGTATTCAGACATGCAGGCAAGACAAATAACATTTCATCACCCATTATCAAGTGCCAACCACAACATCAAAATGTAATAGGTCAAGTTTGCTCACTGGTCAAAGAAGCAAAGAAATCTGGTTTTTAACATGGTTTACACTGTAAACCAAGATTTATAGATAACTGTGTTCTCTAAAGTTTCCAGTAAAAGAAAATTTCAAAACTTGCCTTGATTTTATTACTGGAAAACACAGTACAAATTTGAACAACTCAATCATGTTTATTTTTTTCAAATCCAATAACAAATAGAGAGGGGGTTTGAGTTTGGTATACGAACACTGTAAATCATGACTCGGAGAAACAGGGAAGGCAATACATCCCCAGGCAAAAGAAAACACAAGCACAACCATTTATTCACATGCAAGTGTCTTTCAAACAGTCATTCAAGCATTTCAAACAGCAGCAAATGATTGAATAAACAGGGGTTTACTCACAAGCATCATAGAAATAAATCAAAGGTTGGAAAGGTTTGCTCACAAGTAATTTCAGAACTAAAGTATTTATTTTTCTTACTACATTTTCCTTAAGACAACTTAAGACTGACAGGTTAAAGAGGAAATGATTTGGGGTTTTGAATTAGCTTGCAACTAAGAACGAGAATAGGGGAGGTTTACAGACACATATATATACATCACATATGAACTGAAGTTCAAACAAACACATGTAAACAAAGTTTCCCACAACCAGATTCAAAAATCCATCACATGCAGCAAAACAAAACAAGCAAAGTTTTGATAGCATCCGTTCTCATCAGTTTAAATTTATTTACAGAGCAAATGGAAGCAAACAACACCCAACAACTATACATGCAGTGTCTTATCTGTTCTTATCTGTTCTTATCAGTTTAAATCAAATTAACAGAGTAAATGATAGCAAATAACACCCAGCAACCATACATGCAGTGTCTGTTCTCATCAGATATGTATGTGAATCACTTACAAAACAACAGACCATAGCAACACAAATCATAGCATGTAACCAAGCACCCAATTCAAACAAATAAATTAAAAAAAAACTTGAATAAGATTAATCGTGAGAAAAACTCACCTCTGTCGAAGCGAATTGGAGCAGTGGAGAACGATTCGCAAATCTCGAAGTCAACGCAAATCAATCATCAGAGAACGAGCGAGCCAAGCAACAACGAACTCGACCAACCGAGGCGCACGCGAGCGAAGAAATCGAAGCAGAGACGAAAGCCCTAATTTGGAAGCGAAGAGGAACGAACGATCGTGGCCGCCATTTTTATTTTCTTTCGTATGTTTTGTTAGGTTTAGGGTTGTGAACGAATGAATGGTAAAGGAGTGGGGGTATCGGGTCGAAAAGAATAAGGCAGTGGATTTTTTTTCTTTTTTTAAAACTAACCATCCATTTATAGATTTACATAAATAAAGAATCTTGTATCCAAATTATCTTTCTAAGTCATTAGTTTTGAATTTAAAATACAAATTCAATATTCAATTTCAACTCCAAAATCAAATTTAAATTTTTATTCAATTTTTTTTTATGGATTAAATTTTAATATTTAATCGCCAAATTCACAGTTATATTGGGAATTCAATTTAAATTATCATTCAAATATTTAAAATTAATTAAATATTTTCAATTTAAATTGTTCAAAAATTCAGGATCGTTACAATCTCCCCTCCTTAAAAGAATTTCGTCCCGAAATTACAAGTAAGGAAAAATGATTGTTAAAATTTCACTAATATATATACCCTACTCAATTTTATCAAGTTTGAAACTTATTAAAAATAAATAAATAAGTATAGGATTCATTCTATTTGTTTTGTCTCATTATCTTTGTTAATTAACTCATTTGCTCATCATTTTCTACAATCAAGACGCAAAAGTCTTTTACTAAAGTTTTCAACTTACAAAACCCAAATTTTAAATTTGCAATTCTTCATTTAAGAAATTTACATAGTATAACCTTTCCAAAGCTGTGAACTTTCAAAACATTTCAAAAATCCTCTTCCTTAGTTCATTAGGTTCGAATTTATGTTACTTTAATTTCAGATTATTGATTTTCTATTTAAAGTTTGAAAATACTTGCTAACTCGAAATTTAACAAGTCTATTGTCGTTCTTAAAGACGTTAGGCATACGCTGGCCAGGCGCAAGTCTAAAAATCTCCAAGTACTAAATATACTTGCTTCAATTCCCAGTGAAAATACTTAAAAATTCTTTTAAAAATGGATATGTAAAGCACATTCCCCCATGGATCACAGTTACCCGGCGGTTACGCTACTATCCCATTAGAATCGCTTGTAACCGTAGATTTCTCATCTCTCTTGAATTTCGCCATGATTGTTGCCATAGATCGCGGTTCACACGGCGGTTACGCTACTATCTCAGTAGAATCGCTTGTGACCGTAGGCATCTCACCCCTCGAATTTCGCTTTGGCTTCTAGATTGCAGTTTACCCGGCGGTTGCGCCACTATCCCAGTGGAATCGCTTGTAACTGTAGGCATCTCGCCCCTCAAATTACGCTAGTCACTCCAACTAATGGAATTCAAATGGCCATTCCAACTAATGGAAATCAAATGGCCAATCCAACTAATGGACAAATGGTCAATCCAACTAATGGAATTCAAATGGTCAATCCAACTAATGGAATTCTAATGGTCAATCCAACTAATGGAATTCTACGTAGCTACGATTTTCAAATGGACACTCATCTCGAGTTCCAACAACCTTCACAAATTTTAAATGGAAGGTACTTTTCCATATCCTCAGTTTAAAAAACATAATATCATACATAGATAGTACTTCATTTCACATTTCGTACATATCATACCTATGTAAACTTACATAAGTTTTCCATAACAATTTCTTTCCAAACTGATGGTTTTCGAATTTACTACATTCTCATATATAAGTTTCGAAAACCTCAATATCTCATACCCATAACAAATAGAGTATTCATGAGTTTTCCATCTCATTACCAATTTAAAATTTTCCTCCAAGTCGATTTAGAATTTTAAGGTTATCTCAAACCTAATTCACATTCAAAATTCAATTTATTATCGACTTCACACTCGATTTGGATTTCACGTGACATCGTAAATTCTCAACACATAATTGATGTCTACCGATATATAACCTCTGAGCTCGTATGTCTCGGAGAAGGGTGTTAAGCTAAGAGAATAAATTCTCCGCCACCAAACAGATATATATTTAATAGAGATCAATTGCTATGTCGTCAATTCACAATGTTAGACATACAATCCAAATCAACCATCCAAATTTCAAAGCTCAACTTATATTGTCTTTGGGTGTCGAAGTTAAACTCAATTTAACTCAAGATTCAATCATTTTGAAAATTTCCAAGTTGAACTAATTGTTCACAATTCCCCAAAAATATCTTTACAAGATATATTTTTCACCTTTCAATCTTTGAAAACAAATTTCAAATCATTTTTCACCTTTCAATCTTTGAAAACAAATTTCAAATCAATTTCTTAAATGGAAACATTTCCAAATATTTATCCATTTTAAACTTAAAATGGTTCATTTAAATCAATCAAATAAATCCTTACCGATTTATTTTAAACTTACATTCCAAATCCGTAAATTTATTTCCACATTTACAAAATAAATCAATATTTATTTTTAACAAATTTCCCTTTCTTCTATAAATTCCATAGTGAATTTACATTTCCAAAATATCCATGAATATACGATTTTCAAATCGATTTCAAATATTCATTTTCAATTTATCTTTAAAAGATAAAATTTCAAACCTTTCATTTCATATTGGAAAACATTTACATACTTATTTAATAATAAGTAATTCACAAATCCATTTATTTTCAACACTTGGAAAACATTCAATATACTTAAATCATAATCAAGTATATATTTCATTCTTTAAGGAAAGCGTTCTTTTAAACACATTTATTTGAGTCAAAACGAATGTTGCGTAAAACATTGTTACGACGACCCAAAATCACTAGTATAGGGATTCGAATTTAAGATAGATATATAAATCCCAATACTATACAAAACATTTCCTTTTGGAAACCATTTACTATAACAACAGTGTTATAGTCCACCATTTCCGTCTATTTCAACAATGAATGTTGAAATCTATGATTCGATACTTAATGCATTTTAAAACATCTTTAAAACCATTAACTTCATTTCATAATATCACTTTCCTAAAACATATCCGTTTTATTTAATAATACATTCACTGTCCAAAATCGTGGATAAAATTCCTAACCAACTTTTATTATCACAATATTTAACTTAAAGGATAATTCGCTGTCCAAAATCACGAATATATCTCCTTTAATAACTTCTATGTTTCGAATTTATAAACAATCTTTACAAATTCCATTTTTATTTATAAACTTCGATTTATAAATCTCCTTTATTAATTCAATTCAATTTATATAACTCAATTATATACCAAAAGTCCATTTATAAGTTAAGTACTTATAATCCATTTATTTACTAGATCGTTCTTCACAACATTCGAAATCAATTTTCAAAAGAATTCAGAATCAAATTCCCAAATTATAATTTAATGATCCCCTTGGCTATAACCAAATTGACATGTCGTTTTATTTCCCAACTATTACTTTGGAGATATTCAAAATATTTAATTTAAACCAATTTACTAATTCACTTAACTTATATTTTATTCTTTCATAAAACTCAGCAATTCGATAATGGGTTTTCGAATGATCGGGACTCAAATCTAAGAAGACCTTACCGAAAAGAAACTATCGCAAACCTAAATTTAGAGAGCTACAACAGAGAGGGGGATTGTCCGAAAAAGATTTGAATTTTCAAAATACCTTTTATTTCCTTCTTTAGATTTGAAAAACGTTTTCTTTAAAGTGATTCTAGCAACTATTCATATTAAACGCCATAAACTAAGCTTTGTGTAAACCAAAGCTCTGATACCACTTTTGTAACGATCCCCCGTTCTGACCGCCTCCAATCGGAAATTAAACCAACTAGAAACGTTCAAAATGACGGATTGCTATTTAGTTTATAGAGTTTAAACAGAATCAGCCACAGAATCATAGAATAATAATAATATTTCACATAAATGAATTTCTTTCTTTTATACAAATATCAGAGTTTATACAATGCATTACATTTTAATACAGCGGAACAATTTATTTATTATTTAGTATAAGAAAAATTTTCCTGAAAAACTTTAGTGATGCGGTAATCCCCCTCTCTCTAACTTCACTGCCTGAAAATCTTCAAGCTGTAAAAATACTCGGTCTGACCCGAGCGTTTTATGCAAAACACAAAAACACTCGAGTCAGGATTAATCTTAATTCAAGTAAATAAATTTGCAATGAACTGAAATAAGATGGTAACAGCCCCAACAGGAATAATAGTGCAGTACGGCAGCGGAAAATAACAAAACAAATTGGATCAACAAATAGTGTAAAAATGTAAATGCCCACAAGTGAGCATAAGAAGTGTACAGGTTTTATCAAATTTTGTGACTTACTACTATAGTGTAAATTTGGTTGGATGAAAATAAATTAGATAAAGTGCAGTTTGGAATTTCTTTCTTTAGTAGCTTTAAAACCTGAGATTCAACAGAGGAGTGATTGAAATACTTAACAGATATGCACACTACCTGCATACAAATACATCCAACATGCAAACCAGAGTAACCTATATCAGAGAAGAGAATATACGCAGGCATTTATACATGATAAACTTAAAGCAAGTTTGCACACAGTTGATGTTTTTGAAACTGTAAAATGTAACAGAGGTGGATATCTAAATATGCACAGACATGCATCTGAACCATGATGCATTGTTGTGCATCCTCCTACCTACCTTTGCAAATTTGTTTTAAATATGAACTATTACTTTACAAATTTGAATGACACTGCAACTCAATTTGTGTACAGGGAAAACAAAACACCACAAAGAAAAAGAAAAGACAGGAAACAATGTTTCCAGAAAATCAAACACAAGCCTATCATTCATTCAATTCAGAGCCATCACATTCACACAGGGATAATAAAATGTTACTGCTTTTTTTTTGTTTCCAGATAAGTTTCAAATACCAGAAACTTGTTCTATTTTTTTTCCTCTCTCTTACTTAATAAAAAATCATCTCTGCAATGAACTATCTTTAAAGTGAATTACTTAACTTCAAATGCTTGAATTTAATTTTAGAAAAAATGATGTCACATACATACAAACATTTTTTTTTTCATTAAGAGGTGGTAGCCTAAAAATCATTCTGTTGTATGATTTAGATTTTCAAATTATGTTTGAGAACCTGTACTTATAACAGGATATACATAAACATACAGACCTATATATCAACTTATGTATTCAGACATGCAGGCAAGACAAATAACATTTCATCACCCATTATCAAGTGCCAACCACAACATCAAAATGTAATAGGTCAAGTTTGCTCACTGGTCAAAGAAGCAAAGAAATCTGGTTTTTAACATGGTTTACACTGTAAACCAAGATTTATAGATAACTGTGTTCTCTAAAGTTTCCAGTAAAAGAAAATTTCAAAACTTGCCTTGATTTTATTACTGGAAAACACAGTACAAATTTGAACAACTCAATCATGTTTATTTTTTTCAAATCCAATAACAAATAGAGAGGGGGTTTGAGTTTGGTATACGAACACTGTAAATCATGACTCGAAGAAACAGGGAAGGCAATACATCCCCAGGCAAAAGAAAACACAAGCACAACCATTTATTCACATGCAAGTGTCTTTCAAACAGTCATTCAAGCATTTCAAACAGCAGCAAATGATTGAATAAACAGGGGTTTACTCACAAGCATCATAGTAATAAATCAAAGGTTGGAAAGGTTTGCTCACAAGTAATTCAGAACTAAAGTATTTATTTTTCTTACTACATTTTCCTTAAGAAAACTTAAGACTGACAGGTAAAAGAGGAAATGATTTGGGGTTTTGAATTAGCTTGCAACTGAGAACGAGAATAGGGGAGGTTTACAGACACATATATATACATCACATATGAACTGAAGTTCAAACAAACACATGTAAACAAAGTTTTCCACAACCAGATTCAAAAATCCATCACATGCAGCAAAACAAAACAAGCAAAGTTTTGATAGCATCCGTTCTCATCAGTTTAAATTTATTTACAGAGCAAATGGAAGCAAACAATACCCAACAACTATACATGCAGTGTCTTATCTGTTCTTATCTGTTCTTATCAGTTTAAATCAAATTAACAGAGCAAATGATAGCAAATAACACCCAACAACCATACATGCAGTGTCTGTTCTCATCAGATATGTATGTGAATCACTTACAAAACAACAGACCATAGCAACACAAATCATAGCATGTAACCAAGCACCCAATTCAAACAAATAAACAAATAAATAAAAAACTTGAATAAGATTAATCGTGAGAAAAACTCACCTCTGTCGAAGCGAATTGGAGCAGTGGAGAACGATTCGCAAATCTCGAAGTCAACACAAATCAATCATCAGAGAACGAGCGAGCCAAGCAACAACGAACTCGACCAACCGAGGAGAACGCGAGCGAAGAAATCGAAGCAGAGACGAAATCCCTAATTTGGAAGCGAAGAGGAACGAACGATCGTGGCTGCCATTTTTATTTTCTTTCGTATGTTTTGTTAGGTTTAGGGTTGTGAACGAATGAATGGTAAAGGAGCGGTTGTATCGGGTCGAAAAGAATAAGGCAGTGGATTTTTTTTCTTTTTTTAAAACTAACCATCCATTTATAGATTTACATAAATAAAGAATCTTGTATCCAAATTATCTTTCTAAGTCATTAGTTTTGAATTTAAAATACAAATTCAATATTCAATTTCAACTCCAAAGTCAAATTTAAATTTTTATTTATAGATTAAATTTTAATATTTAATCGCCAAATTCACAGTTATATTGGGAATTCAATTTAAATTATCATTCAAATATTTAAAATTAATTAAATATTTTCAATTTAAATTGTTCAAAAATTCAGGATCATTACATAGTTCTAACTTATATATTACTCACCTGCTGCACTAGAAGAAGAGGAGGAGGAATAAAAGGTTGGAGATGGCATCAGGGAAGTAGGATGGTTTGCACGTCCTTCGGGTTGAAACAGGGGAAGAGGATGCCAAAGTTTTCAACAATATGAATTGGATCTGGGAAGATGAAAGCTTGATTATAAATATATACTTTATTTATTTGATAACGTGTAAGTACAGAAAAGGAATAGGTAAATAAATGATTCAAAGTGGAAAATGGAAGTGACAGACGCTATGATATCTAAAAATTTATTTCAAAGTAACGTACGCCACAGATCAGATTAAAAGAAAATTTTAATAGGAACGGTTGTCGATTGATTCAGCAAAGTGTTTAAGGCAATGAAAAAAGAACCGTTGCCAAATAAAGATAAGAAACGTATACCATAAATATAAAGTGATTTGAATAGTAAGGGTCCCTCAGATTGAGCTGAATAATTAAAGCTAAATTTTTGTTTGTTTGGACAGTACGTAATGAGTTTGGAAATGCAAGGATATTAAAATGGAAAAAGGAATGGACAGAGAAATTTAAGCAAAGATAAAACGTATGCATGTTTTGTACATTCATACTTCCAAAATGGTATAACGTGGCAACGGTCGAATTTCAGTAAAAGATGAAGTAAATGTGAGAAATGAAATAAATAGGAATGAACTGTATTTTTCCAAAACGAAACATATGCAACAAATCAGCAAATAAATAGAAACGTGTATGGAGATGAGTGAAATAAATAGAAAATGTTAAAATATAAATATAACATACATGAAAAGGACAACAGGATGATTTAGAAATTAATAAATGAGAAACGTAAATCCCTATACGTTTTAGTTTCAAAAAGGACACAAAATTCTATCAAAAGTTATAAAGAGTTAACAGCATTGAAACGTGGTTTCCGCTGAAATTTATTTTATTCCCAACTGAGATGAGAGAGAAAGGGAAAGATTTCAAACAAATGGATATATTCCAAATGAATGTAATATAAACGGTCATGGTGTGGTTCATCAGGAAATTTAATGCAATTTATAATTGTGTGAGCTGTACATTGATTTAAGGAAAAAAAATAAAAGCAATTAATGACTTGATTTAATAGTACGTTTCAAATTTGAAAAGAAAAGATAAGTAAGGGTTGAAATTTTGATCTCGATTAAATGATCGCGTGAATGAGCAAATAGCAATTAGCAAATAGCAGAAAGAGACAATGGAATATATGGTAGAAAAGGAATAAATGAAATGTGAATGGATAGAATGCAAATTTAATAGAATTATATAATAAATAAACCTTCATATAATTAATTGAAAATTTACCATTTGCTATATTTAATTATACGTAAACCAAATATTAAAACTTTATTTCAAAATATTATTATTAAAATTTCTCAAAATCCAAATTAAATACGTTATAAAACCAATTAAAAATTAATAAAATTTTATGGGTCGTTACATATAGAATAGAAAATAAACAGAAAAATGCTGAAAATAATCGCGTATAAAACGCTGAAAGTTATCAAATTTAAAAAGTATGTAACAACCCGCATATTCATCGATTTTATATTCAAATATTTTATTTGAATATTTTATCGTAATCGGATTTTGGTTCGAAAAGCTACTTTTTGCAAACGGTCAAATTAGGACTCGAGACCACTTCCATTGAGTTCGAAATGTCGTTTACAACTTTTTGAGTATAAACTTTGATATGTTTGGAGTTAGTGGAATTTTTGCCACTTTTCACTTAAGGCTTTGGTTTGGGCTGAGCCAATTAAACCACTTATTAACTCAGTCCCAACCCTCTCCTCTTCATTTACTTCATTTCCATTTTCCTTATATTCAAGCTTTGGCATCAATGGGGAGAGGAATGAGAAATTGAAACTCAAGCCCTAGTTTTCTTTTGCAAATCAAGCTCTAGCTCCAAACTAAAAGAAGAAGCTTTGGTAAGCCTCCTCTTCTTCTTCTCCAACTCATTCTCTTATCAATTTCAGAAATTCCTAAACCTAATTTAGGAAATGTTTCTCTTTTAGCTTAGATTCAAGCTTGTTGAGTTGGAATTGAAGAGTGATTGTCATTGTCATTGTTCTATAGCTTCTTCCTCCTTGTTCTTGTGCATAAAGGTGAGATTTTTATCTCACGTCTATGTCTTTATCTATCTTTGATTGCTGGGTGTGAATTCCTAACACTTATTTATGTTCATTTGCTTTTGATTTGGATTGAATTGGTGAATATTCCAATTTTTGGTGTTTTGTAGTCAAATCTTTAAAAATTCAATCTTTGATGTTTGAACATGTTTTTGGTGATGCATCGAAGAGCCTATAGTGCTGGGTTGTCGATTGGCATAAATCCTTAGCATCCATCGCTCGTTCGATCGCATTTCGGTTTGGATTTGCCATTTTTGGTCTATGCTGTTTTTTTTGCCTAGCAGAAGATTTCAGACGTCTGAAACCAAATCCAGACGTCTGGTTGAAAAATCCAGATGTCTGGAAAGGGGTCTGGAAAAGGCAGAGACTAAATCCAGACGTCTGAAACAAAATCCAGACGTCTGGAATCAAATTCAGACGTCTGGTTGAAAATTTCAGACGTCTGAAATGGCCCAGGAATTAAAAATAGAAGGGAGAAAACACATATACTTCCAGAACCTAGGGCCATACGTCTGGGAACACCTACCAGACGTCTGGAACTGTTTAATTTGCCTATTTTGGCTATTTTTGAGTAAATTTCGAAGGTTTATCGATTTTGTTGATCCAGTTAGTTGTTATCACTTATTATCGACTTTGATGACTTCTTTTTATGGATTTTTGGAAATATCCATTTTGATAGATTTGGTATCGATTTCTTTGGATTTTATTCACATCTTCGTATGTGAATTTTAGTGATTGATTGTTCCTACAATCTTCTTTGTGATTTGTCACTTTAAAAACATAAAGGTTTTCTATACTAGTAGTAAATATCAAAATTCTTTCATCAAAACGATTTCAACATTTATTTTATTACAAAGCTCGTTTCTTAAACCGTTTTCCAATCTATTAGGATATACAAGCCTTTTCCTCACTCGTATGAGAAATCTAATTAAACGACCTAGTAAAATGAGTGGTATGAAACGCTTGCGTTTACTTCGTCGGTTAATTCTTAGACTTGCTCGATTGAAACTCTTGTGACAATTTTCTAGTGGAGATCTACAATTTGTTCGTAAATATTTAAGTTAAGCTAGTGGTTATGGGACATGAAGCTAAATTTATATATTTACTAGCTTAGTGTAATTGACACTTCTCGTTGATCATGACGATCATCTTTGTGATTTAGACTAGCAATGTGCGATGTCTCTTTGTCTGCGAGGGAGACTGAACCCCGTTTTGTGGAGTTTCGACTCTAATTGGTGGGGTAGCAACCCATGGTCTTCGGGCCGTTTGTGGAGCTTCGACTCAATTTGTGATGGTTAGCAACCATGGAATTATCGTTTCGTTTGTGATACACGTGTTGGTGAGCTTTATGCTCCCGTTTGTGATAGGCCTTCCCCCTTTTTGTGATTTCTGGATTTCTTGAGATGATTTCTAGAATTTGTGTTTCACCTATTTTCGTGATTTTCATTGATAAGTTTTATCAATATTTGTGCATTGGTGATTTTGTGTGTCATTGACTTTTGTGATTGATATTGATATAATCGTCAATATTTATGGTTTGGTGAACGAAATTAGGAGTATGACATTCCTTTTGATCTTTGAGTAGATTTTTGTGATATTGATAAATCTCTTGTTGATTTTCAATTACTTAGTTATCATAGTTTGGCATTGTGATTATTATGTGTTTAGTCATATCTCTTATCCTATATCGCTTCATCTGATATTTATAGCTAGACTGATCCGTTTATTATTTTCTTATTAAATAATACTCGGGTCAGAACGAGATGTTACAGGTGCTCCTGCTTGACTTCTCACTTGGGAATGACTTCTCTGACTTTTGGCTAACTACTTAGATTAGTAGTTTATTTTGTTGTATACACTTGAGATATGGGCTCATAGTTGTATTCTTTTGTATAGCACGTGTTGCTATTCTTTTGTATTATTGTGGATCTTTTTGACCACTACTCTGATATACACTTTCATGTGTTAGTTATATATATATTCATATCTTGTTCCACCTTTGTGATATGAATTATCTGTGACTGATTTGTGTTATGCTTATTTCTATATTTGTTTCCGAAGATTATTATAGCCACTGTGTAGTAGCTTTGAGTTTGTATCGGTGTATCGGATTCGAAATCAAATGCATGTTATACTATCCGACATAGCGGTGCTCGTACAAAGAAATTGCATGGATGGTCGCTCCTCAACAGCCTTATTCTCCGTGCTAGTTGACGGCATTACCCCGTAGTGTCCTTGGCTAGCATGGGTATGGAGGTGGAGCGTCACAGCTTGGTATCAGAGCCAAACTTCGGAACAATGTAGAATAATGTAACAAGGATCATGTCCTAAGTCTTTCTTAGGAGTTGTGCCTTAGGATTTATTCGAGTTTTCGTACCGATTCATCCTATTTTCTTTATGATTCCTTGCTTTATCTATCAAGATTGCTTGATATTCATTTGGTGAATAACCTTTTTCTTCTTCTTTATTTCTTTCTAAAGGAAGAGAAATGGTTAGACCTGGCCGTCCCAGCGCCGGTCGATCTAGTGCTACTCCCCAAGATGGAGTTTTTATGACTACCCAGCAACTTCTTGACCTTGTCACGAATGCTCAAGCAGCTGGTTCTAATCCGGAACCTACTCGCCCTAAATCTGGGTTTGCACGTTTGTGCAATGATTACACCAACCTGGGTGGGAAGCCATTTAAAGGTTCTGAAACTATTATTGAAGTCCAGACTTGGTTAAGGACATGCGATCGAATCTTTTCTCGCATGAACCTCATTGATCTTCACCGAGTTCAGGTAGCTTCTAGTATGCTCTAAGAAAGAGCATTAGACTGGTACGAGCTTCTGATTTCTGAAATAAATGAAGCGGATCTCACTTGGGAGAAATTCCGAGAGCGCTTCGAGTTAAAATTCGTTCCAGAAGCTGAGAAGGTGACTTTGGCTCGCCGTTTTATTGACCTTGTTCAAGGTGAATCTTCCGTGACTGACTATGTCGCGTCTTTTGAATCTCTCTCTAAATACGGGGTTGAATATATCAACACCCCATTGAAGAAAAATCAAAGATTTGTCTATGGCTTAAACAAAAATCTCAAGAAGCCATTACTTCTAAAATTAGAAGTTTCTTTCGACCAACTCATTGATATCGCTCTTCGTCTTGAAGAGGCGGATAGGGAAAATGATGTTGAGGTTGTGGGTTCCAAGCCAAGCTTCAACAACAACAAGAAAAGGCCCAGTAAATTCAAAGGCCCTTATCCCAATAAGAAAGGGAAGCAAGCAACCCCAGTGGCAAAGACTTCTTCCTTTGGTCGTGAGGAATGCTATAATTGTGGTTCGAAGGACCATTATGCGAACAAGTTCCCAAAGTCTCTCTCTTGTCGTTACTGCAAAGTTTTCGGTCATGATATATCTTCATGCCCCAAGCTTCAGGGCAGGAAGGAGGGAAAGCTTAATGTTGCTCAAGCCCCTGGCAACACATCTCGTGGTCAAGGTATTTTTCATTCTATCCTTGATGGTATTATTATATTTCGTGATCAACCTATTCGAGTTCTTTTTGATATGGGTGCATCCCATTCTTTTATATCAAAAGAACTTGTTGATACTTTTTCTTTAAGTGTTGTTGCTTTAATGACTTCTTTGAGAATTGCGAATCCGGTTGGTGGATCCGTAACAATCAATTTATTATGTAATGATGTCGAGATTATTTTGGGTGATTTTTCTTTCCGAGCCGATTTGCATGTCATGCGTTATTTAGGCTTTGGAATGATTTTGGGAATGGATTGGCTTAACCGTTATGAAGCTCATATCCTATGTCCTGAGCGGACTATTCATCTTTGACATCCTCAATCTGTTAAGCAAATTTCTATTAATCTTAAAGATTCGGATTCCAGCTTGGTTGCATCTTTATATTCTTTAAATCCTCATGATGACGATAATGATGATGAGGAAGATATTATTTCTCTTATTCACGTTGTTCATGAATTTTCCGACATATTTGAGCTCGTTTTAGGATTACCACCTAAGCGAGCAATTGAGTTCAGAATTAATCTTATCCTTGGAGCTCAACCTATTACTCGTCCTCCTTATCGTATGTCCAATAAAGAAAATGAAGAGATGCGTAAACAATTATCCGAATTGGAGATGAAGCAATTTATTCGCTCTAGTTCCTCGCCTTGGGGAGCTTCGGCTATTTTTGTAAAGAAATCCGACGGTACGCTTAGGCTTTGCGTTGACTACCGCAAGCTTAATGATCTTACTATCAAAAATAAATATCCTTTACCTCGGATTGATGATCTATTCGATCAACTTAGTGGTGCTAGAGTCTTTTCACAATTAGACGTAGCTACTGGATTTCATCAGCTTCGTATTGCAGAGGGTAGCATTCCTTTGACATCGTTTCGTACTCGTTATGGATCTTATGAATGGCTTCTTATGCCATTTGGTCTAACAAATGCCCCGGCTTATTTCGTTGACCTTATGAATAGAGTTTTCAAAGACTTCCTCGACCAGTTTGTTCTCATCTTTATTGATGATATTCTTGTGTATTCAAAAACCGAGGAGGAACATGAGAAGCATCTTCGGATTGTATTGAAAACTCTTAGGAGTAATCAATTAAAAGCAAAGTTTTCTAAATGCCACTTTTGGCAATCTCGTGTGAAGTTTCTCGGTCATATTATTTCCGAATCCGGAATTTCCATGGATCCTTCAAAGATTGAAGCGATTCAAGATTGGAAGAGACCGGAGAGTGTGACGGAGATTCGTAGTTTTCTTGGATTGGCAGGTTATTACCGCCGTTTTATCAAATACTTTTCTAAGATTGTCGTGCCTCTCACTAGCTTAACGAAGAAAGGTGTTAAATACATTTGGTCGGACAAATGTGAAACTTCTTTTCAGAAATTAAAAGAACTCCTCTCTGATGCTCCTATTCTTGTTATTCCCGAGGGGAATCAAGATTTCATTGTTTATACCGATGCTAGTCGCGTTGGTTTGGGTGCCGTTCTTATGCAAAAAGAACGTGTTATTGCTTATGCTTCTAGGCAATTGAAGCCTGCCGAGACTAGATATGCCACACATGATTTAGAACTCGCGGCTATTGTTTTTGCTCTTTGGATTTGACATCATTATCTTTTAGGAGAGAAATTTGTTCTTTATACCGATCATAAGTCCTTGAAGTATTTATTCTCTCAGAAGGAAACTTAATTTGCGTCAACAGCGTTGGCTCGAATTTCTTGCACCATATGATCTTGATATCCTTTATACTCCTGGAAAGGGGAATCGTGTCGCCGATGCTCTTAGCCGTAAACAACAAGCTGTTGTTTCTATGATGATATCCGAATGGAACGATCTCGAGATTTTATCCACTTGCGAAATTCGAGACCGTGTTTCCGATATATGTTTATCTCTTGTTTTATGTAGACTTGAGGCTCATCCTTCTCTTTTAGACCGCATTCTTGAAGCTCAAAAGCTGGATCCCGAATTGGCTCTTCTTAGCCAAAGATTGAGGGATAAAATTGATACTGAAGGTTTGAAAGACTTTAATATCGATTCTCGTGGCGGCATTCGGAAATTTGGTAGACTTATCGTGCCAAATATTAGTGATCTTCATAAAGATATTTTAGAAGATTCTCATCATTCTAAATTTACCATTCATCCCGGTAGTAGTAAAATGTACGCAGATATGAAGCGACTATATTATTGGGAGGGAATGAAATCCGATATTGCTAACTTTGTTAAGTATTGCATGACTTGCCAGTTTGTTAAAGCCGAACATCAAAGGCCCGGTGGGTTATTGCAACCTTTAGAAATTCCAATTTGGAAGTGGGACCAAATTTCCATGGATTTTATAGACGGCCTTCCCCGTTCTCGTTCGGGCCATGATAGCTTATGGGTGATTGTTGATAGACTTACTAAATCCACCCATTTTATTCCCGTTCGGTCTAACCGAACCGTTCCTCTTTTGGCCAAACTCTTTATCAAAGAAATTGTTAAATTGCATGGAGTTCCTACTTCTATTGTTAGTGATCGTGATCCATTGTTTACTAGTGGATTTTGGAAGAGTCTTCAAAAAGCTTTGCGGACGAAGCTCAATTTTAGCACCGCTTATCACCCCCAGTCCGATGGACAAACTGAGCGTGTGAATCAAACTCTTGAAGATCTTCTTCGTGCTTGTATGCTCGATTTCGGTGGAAGTTGGGAAGATCATATTTCCCTTGTTGAATTTTCCTATAATAATAGCTTCCAATCTAGTATTGGTATGGCACCTTTCGAGGCACTCTATGAAAGGCCATGACGATCTCCTTCTCGTTGGCTTGAGGCCGGTGAGAAGCTGGTTTTAGGTCCAGATTTTATTCGGGATTCCACATAGAAAATTGACCTTATTCGACATAGAATGAAAGAAGCCCAGAGTAGACAAAAATCCTATGCCGATAACCGAAGAAGGAAATTAGAATTTTCTGTTGGAGATCTTGTTTTTATTCGTGTTTCACCTATGAAAGGTGTTGTGCGTTTCAGTCGATCGGGAAAGTTAGCGCCTCGATATATTGGGTCATTTCCTATCACTGAACGTATTGGTTCCATGGCTTATCGCCTTGCATTACCGGCTCATTTTTCTGCTATGCATGACGTGTTTCACGTTTCTCAATTACGGAAATGCCTTCAAGATTCAGATTCTATTCTTGAGCCCGGTGTTGTGGAAGAGATTGAAGTTTCACCTAATTTAACTTATGAGCAACATCCTATTCGTATCACTGCTTCGGAAGTCAAACGACTTCGGAAAAAAGATGTTCTGCTTGTTAAAGTTCAATGGTCTTCAAATCCTAAGGATTGTTCTTGGGAATCTAGAGAGTTCATCGAGCGAACACATCCGGACTTGCTTTCTCATGCTCTTTGAGGTGAACTTCTTATTTCAAATTACTTTTGTGTTAATATGCTTTTATGGTTGTTACTTTTTATTTCCATCATATATATTGCGAGGATGCAATTTCTTTAAGGAGGGGAGTCTGTAACAACCCGCATATTCATCGATTTTATATTCAAATATTTTATTTGAATATTTTATCGTAATCGGATTTTGGTTCGAAAAGCTAATTTTTGCAAACAGTCAAATTAGGACTCGAGACCACTTCCATTGAGTTCGAAATGCCGTTTACAACTTTTTGAGTATAAACTTTGATATGTTTGGAGTAAGTGGAATTTTTGCCACTTTTCACTTAAGGCTTTGGTTTGGGCTGAGCCAATTAAACCACTTATTAACTCAGTCCCAACCCTCTCCTCTTCATTTACTTCATTTCCATTTTCCTTATATTCAAGCTTTGGCATCAATGGGGAGAGGAATGAGAAATTGAAACTCAAGCCCTAGTTTTCTTTTGCAAATCAAGCTCTAGCTCCAAACTAAAAAAAGAAGCTTTGGTAAGCCTCCTCTTCTTCTTCTCCAACTCATTCTCTTATCAATTTTAGAAATTTCTAAACCTAATTTAGGAAATGTTTCTCTTTTTAGCTTAGATTCAAGCTTGTTGAGTTGGAATTGAAGAGTGATTGTCATTGTCATTGTTCTATAGCTTCTTCCTCCTTGTTCTTGTGCATAAAGGTGAGATTTTTATCTCACATCTATGTCTATATCTATCTTTGATTGTTGGGTATGAATTCCTAACACTTATTTATGTTCATTTGCTTTTGATTTGGATTGAATTGGTGAATATTCCAATTTTTGGTGTTTTGTAGTCAAATCTTTAAAAATCCAATCTTTGATGTTTGAACATGTTTTTGGTGATGCATCGAAGAGCCTATAGTGCTGGGTTGTCGATTGGCATAAATCCTTAGCATCCATCGCTCGTTCGATCGCATTCCGGTTTGGATTTTCCATTTTTGGTCTAGGCTGTTTTTTTTGCCTAGCAGAAGATTTCAGACGTCTGAAACCAAATCCAGACGTCTGGTTGAAAAATCCAGACGTCTGGAAAGGGGTCTGGAAAAGGCAGAGACTAAATCCAGACGTCTGAAACAAAATCCAGACGTCTGGAATCAAATTCAGACGTCTGGTTGAAAATTTCAGACGTCTGAAATGGCCCAGGAATTAAAAATAGAAGGGAGAAAACACATATACTTCCAGAACCTAGGGCCAGACGTCTGGGAACACCTACTAGACGTCTGGAACTGTTTACTTTGCCTATGTTGGCTATTTTTGAGTAAATTTCCAAGGTCTATCGATTTTGTTGATCCGGTTAGTTGTTATCATTTATTATCGACTTTGATGACTTCTTTTTATGGATTTTTGGAAATATCCATTTTGATGGATTTGGTATCGATTTCTTTGGATTTTATTCACATCTTCGTATGTGAATTTTAGTGATTGATTGTTCCTACAATCTTCTTTGTGATTTGTCACTTTAAAAATATAAAAGTTTTCTATACTAGTAGTAAATATCAAAATTCTTTCATCAAAACGATTTCAACATTTATTTTATTACAAAGCTCGTTTCTTAAACCATTTTCCAATCTATTAGCATATACAAGCCTTTACCTCACTCGTATGAGAAATATAATTAAACGACCTAGTAAAACGAGTGGTATGAAACGCTTGCGTTTACTTCGTCGGTTAATTCTTGGACTTGCTCGATTGAAACTCTTGTGACAATTTTCTAGTGGAGATCTACAATTTGTTCGTAAATATTTAAGTTAAGCTAGTGGTTATGGGACATGAAGCTAAATTTATATATTTACTAGCTTAGTGTAATTGACACTTCTCGTTGATCATGACGATCATCTTTGTGATTTAGACTAGCAATGCGCGATGTCTCTTTGTCTGCGAGGGAGACTAAACCCCGTTTTGTGGAGTTTCGACTCAAATTGGTGGGGTAGCAACCCATGGTCTTCGGGCCGTTTGTGGAGCTTTGGCTCAATTTGTGATGGTTAGCAACCATGGAATTAGCGTTCCGTTTGTGATACACGTGTTGGTGAGCTTTATGCTCCCGTTTGTGATAGGCCTTCCCCCTTTCTATGATTTCTGGATTTCTTGAGATGATTTCTAGAATTTGTGTTTCACCAATTTTCGTGATTTTCATTGATAAGTTTTATCAATATTTGTGCATTGGTGAATTTGTGTGTCATTGACTTTTGTGATTGATATTGATATAATCGTCAATATTTATGGTTTGGTGAACGAAATAAGGAGTATGACATTCCTTTTGATCTTTGAGTAGATTTTTGTGATATTGATAAATCTCTTGTTGATTTTCAATTACTTAGTTATCACAGTTTGGCATTGTGATTATTATGTGTTTAGTCATATCTCTTATCCTATATCGCTTCATCTGATATTTATAGCTAGACTGATCCGTTTATTATTTTCTTATTAAATAATACTCGGGTCAGAACGAGATGTTACAGGTGCTCCTGCTTGACTTCTCACTTGGGATTGACTTCTCTGACTTTTGGCTAACTACTTAGATTAGTAGTTTATTTTGTTGTATACACTTGAGATATGGGCTCATTGTTGTATTCTTTTGTATAGCACGTGTTGCTATTCTTTTGTATTATTGTGGATCTTTTTGACCACTACTCTGATATACACTTTCATGTGTTAGTTATATATATTCATATCTTCTTCCGCCTTTGTGATATGAATTATCTGTGACTGATTTGTGTTATGCTTATTTCTATATTTGTTTCCGAAGATTATTATAGCCACTGTGTAGTAGCTTTGAGTTTGTATCGGTGTGTCGGATTCTAAATCAGATGCATGTTATACTATCCGATATAGCGGTGCTCGCACAAAGAAATTGCACGGATGGTCGCTCCTCAACAGCCTTATTCTCCGTGCTAGTTGACGGCATTACCCCGTAGTGTCCTTGCCTAGCATGGGTATAGAGGTGGGGCGTCACAAAGTATAAAATAGAATTTTACGAAACGAAAAGCAACATGAATATCAGAATCAAATACAGTTTCAAAGAAATAGATTAGAAATTAAAAATTCAAATTTAAAATTTTCAACTGAAAGTCAAAGTTTGACCACAATTGACCAAAATATTAAATTTTCAGAAAATATTTATTTTATTATATTTGGAAAAAAATTTATAAACAAAATCTGAAATTACATTGGAAAATACCAAAATTTTAAATTTAAATGATTTAAAAGTCAAAGTCTTCAATTAAATTGAATTAAAAATATTTATTAAAATTATGGGTTGTTACACTCTCCTCTACTCAAAAATTTTCATCCTCGAAAATGAACGAGACATGGAAACAAGGAAAGGTAAGATAGAAAAGCAAATAGTACCTGAAACAAACAATTCCGGATTTGAAGCATGCATCTCTCCTCCGTCTTCCAGGTACAATCCCGATCATCCGTACTCCACTGCACTTTAACCAGGTTGACAGATTTTCTTCTTAGCTGCTTCGTACCTCTTTCGGTAATACGAAGTGGCTTCCTCTCGACGGTCAGATTAGGCTCAATATTCAAACTCTCGAGAGTAGAAGGCTAGACAATCAAAGATGGATCATGCAGATATCGACGAAGATGCGAAACATGGAATACATTATGTACCCCAGAAAACTTCCCAAGCAAATCCAGATGATAAGCCAAAGAACCACTCCTTTCCGAGATGCGGAAAGGACCAACAAACCTAGGAGCAAGCTTCCCTCTACGACGAAACCAAATCACATTCCTTAAGAGAGAGACCTTAAGGAAAACTAGATCACCAACAGAAAACTCCAAACTCCTCCTACGCTGATCAGCATTCTTCTTCTGCCTATCCGATCAATCCTCATCTTCCTCTTAATCTCCTCAACCTTCTCAGAAGCTTCCAAAATCACATCAGGACCACGAACCAAACGATTACTGGATTCAATCCAGCAAGAGGAGATCTACAAGGTCTTTCGTAAAGAGCAGCAAACAGAGACATTTCAATACTGGCCTGAATTCAAAGATGAAATGGGATAGATAAAAGATTAAGATAAGATTGAAATAGAAGATTAAAAATATACCTGATAACTGTTGTTATAGGTGAATTAAAAAAGATGGAGAGTATCTTCCCAAAATCCTCCATAATCTAAAACACAAGCACGAAGAAGATCCTTGAGAATTTGATTCACTCTTTCCGTTTGACCGTCGGTCTACAGATGGTAGGCAGTGCTCAGATTCAGACGAGTACCCAAAGATTCCTGAAAAGCTTTCCAAAACTGACTGGTAAAGATATGTCTCGATAACAAATAATGCCGACAGGAACACCATGAAGAAAACAATCTCGCTCGTATAAATCTCAGCCAGACTGGAAGCAGAACGGGTAGATTTGACCGGAATGAAATGAGCTGATTTGGTCAATCTATCCACAATAACCCAAATGCTCTCATTACCCCTCCTAGTCCTCGGTAATCCATCAATAAAATCCATGGAAACCTGTTCCCATTTCCAATTGGGAACCTCAAGGGGCTGCAACAAACCAGAGGTCTTTTGATGATCTGCCTTGACTTGTTGACAAGTCGCACACCTAATAACAAAGATAGAGATATCACGCCTTATAGCTTTCCACCAATAAACCTTCTTCATATCCTAATAAATCTTCATCGCATCAGGATGAATAGAAAGTCTGGATCGATGATGTTCTCAAAGTAACTCTTGCCTCAATCCATCAACATTCGGGACACAGATCCGATTATTAATTCTCAATCCCTCTATCATCGATCTGAGCTCCACTACCATCAGGACTACTGCCACCAACTCTGCTACGAACACTCTCCTTCATATGCCTAAGCATCTCATACTCATCCTGCTTAGCAATGACATTGTCCATAAGAGGAGAAGAAGGAACAACAAGCTGACACAACATGGCCTACTTCCGGCTCAAAGCATCGACCACAACATTAGCTTTCCAGAGGTATAGCTAATGTCAGATCATAAGAAGCAAGAAACTCAAGCCACGAACCTGACGCCGATTCAAATCCTTTTAGGTGAAGATATATTTCAAAGACTAATGATCAGTAAAGAGCTCAAACTTAGCACCTAAAAGATGATGTCTCCAAAGCTTCAAAGCAAAGGCTACAGCCAGCAATTCCAAATCATGAGCCGCATAACTGGCTTCATGGGTCTTCAATTGGCGACTAGCATAACCAATCACCATCCCATCTTACATCAGGACAGCTCCCAAACCCTCACGACAAGCATCAGTGTATACCATTAATCCCTCATTTCCATTCGGGACAGTAAGCACTGGTGCAAAAGTAAGCTTACGCTTCAACTCATTGAATGCAGCTTTACACCTATCAGTCCAAATAAACTTAGCATTCTTTTGAGTTAAAGCAGTGAGAGGTGCAGAAATCCAAGAAAAATTCTCAATGAATCCCCGATAATAATCGGAAGGGCCTAGAAAACTGCAAATATCAGATGGAGTCCTAGGAGTTTCCTAATCCTACAATAGAATAGGGAGAAATAAGGAATATAGAAAAGATAGAATGATCAAATTACAGAAAGAAAAGAAATGAAAGACTTACATTGATCGCAGCGATCTTCACAGGATCAAGAAACAATATGCCCAAGAAATCGAACTTCATCCCTCCAGAAATAGCATTTCGAGAATTTAGCCTTCGGCTAATAATTTCTAAGAGTCTCCAGAACAAATATCAGATGTGACTCATGCTCTTCCCTTGACCTAGAGAAGACAAGGATATCATCGACAAAGACTGGAACAAACTTATTAAGGACATCATGGAAAACACGATTCATCGAATCAACAAAGAAAACAGGAGCGTTAGTCAAATCAAAAGGCATAACTAACCATTCATAAAAACCATTCTCTATACGGAAAGAAGTCTTGGGAATATTTTCCTCGGCAACTCTGAGCTGGTGAAAACCTGTGGCAAGATCAAGCTAAGAGAAAACAGTAGCTCCATGGAGCTGATCAAACATATCATTGATGCGAGGCATAGAATATTTGTTCCTCATAGTGAGCTTATTCAGCTCCCTATAATCAACACACATCCTCAAAGAACCATCGGACTTAGTGACGAAAACCACTACTGCTCCCCATTCCGAATGGCTGGGTCTGATCGGACCTTTGGAGAACAAGTCCTCAATTTTCTTCCTTAACTCAACCTTCTTATGGGGTGCCATTTTTCTGGGTGGAAGAACTACAGGTCGAGCTTCAGGAATAAGATCAATACAGAAATCAATTTCCTTCTTAGGAGGTAAAGAAGTGACTTCACCAAATACATCGGGATAGAGTTTAACTACAGGAGTCGAATGAATATCACTAGAAGAAGCATCAAGAGAATAAATAAAGCTGTCAACAAAATCCTGGGGAAAACAACATCGAATCACCAAAGAATTGCCAAAATCATCAACAAGAGAGACAATTCGGGTTTTACAAGAGATAACGGCATCATGCCTCTTCAAATCCTATTAAGGTTCACAATTATATAAGTACGAAGATCGAGAGTGATAAACTCACCTCTAAAGCTAGAGATCAAATTCAAAACACAAGTCCAAACACTGTAAAGCACGAAAAGCACGACTAGATTCGAGGAGAAGATGATGAGCCAATATTCAGATCTTGCAACAACAATTAAAATAAAACAAATATAAGTATAGAATCAAACACAAAAGAATATAAGAATTAAACGATACAAAAAAAGGATAAAAAGAACCAAAATGACTTGACAATTGCAAGTGGGCTCAGCCTCATAGGAAATGGGCTTGGTCACCATCACAATGGCTCGGCCATGATCAGGTCTAGGCCTGAAATGCTTGGCCAATGGTCAGCAAAAGAAGGCAAAATAATGGAATGTAAAGTGGTAGGAGTTGTGAAGGCAAAGAGACATGATAGGTGAATGGTCAATGGGTTCGGCCATAGGCAATTTGGCTCGGCCTGGGGTAGTTCAAGGCATGGTGCAAATCTGGCCATCATCTGAAGGTGCGGCAGTGGTCATGTCATGTGCTGGAGGAGGTGGCAGTGGTGGTGGAGGCCGAGGCAAACAAGGTGGAGATGGTGAACAAAATAGAGTTTGGCTAGGGGTTTTTTGCAATTTTGGTGAAGGGTTTTGGATCCATGGATTCACGGCAACAAGGAGATGGTGGTGATGTGATGGAGGATGATCTAAGGTGGTGTAGAGGAGATGATGGTCGACTAGGGGATGGGCATGATGGTGGCCGAGCATGTGTTAGAAAGAAAAATAAAAGAGAAAGCAAAAGAAAGAAGGAAGCCATGGAAGAAACTTACTATAAAATAATTTGTTCAGGAGATGAAATGAGAAAGAGAAATGAGAAATATCTTTTGTACGTGAATTAGAAAAGAGGAGTGGCGGCTAGGCAAAAGAAAATGAACGGCTAAGATAGTGGAAAGGTTGTGAACGGCTACGGTAATTGAAAAGGGTTTACTTTATTTGCAAGAAAAAAACCTAAGTCTCTTAGAATTTCCAATCCAAAAATCGAATAAAAATCAAACAGAAAAGACCAAAAAAATAGAAATTAAAATATACAATAGAGATGAAGCAGAAAATATAGAATAGAAAATAAACAGAAAAATGCTAAAAATAATCGTGTATAAAACGCTGAAAGTTATCAAATTTAAAAAGCATAAAACAGAATTTTACGAAACGAAAAGCAGCGCGAATATCAGAATCAAATTCAGTTTCAAAGAAAAAGATTATAAATTAAAAGTTCAAAATTAAAATTTTCAACCGAATGTCAAAGTTTGACCACAGTTGACCAAAATATAAAATTTTCAAAAAATATTTATTTTATTGTATTTGGAAAATAATTTATAATTAAAATCTAAAATTACATTGGAAAATTCCAAAATTTCAAATTTAAATGATTTAAAAATCAAAATCTTCAATTAAATTGAATTAAAAATATTTACTAAAATTATGGATTGTTACACTACGTCGAAAAATACAACCTGATATGACTTAGTACATCTACTACTACAACATGTTTGCCAAAAGCATACCCACTCCTCTAGCATTCTACCTTTCTCAACACAAAGTACGTGTCTAGTATGACACCATAGTTGGCAAGCATATTAGCCACATATTCCAACTAACTTTTTAGTTGTCTTCCACCGATCCAAGCAACTAAATCTATGGTCGAAAATAAATCCTGCATATTTGCAACATAATCTCAGTCATCCATTGATTTACTTCGGCTGCTAACATGAAAGGAATTGAAAACAGGTTAAATTTTAGCTAAGCAATAACCTCAGAATTCATTTTCCAATAAGAAAAACATCATAAGCTCTTAATTTTAGTACCATTGGAGGCTTAAGTGCTAAATTTCTTATTATTATCTTGTAATTTCTTGCAATTATAAGTGGTAAACATAATAAGAGATCTTCTAAGTGGATGTAGACAAGCTTCCGCCGAACCATTCTATACCTCATGTCATTTGCTTTAATTGCTCCTTTACTCCTCATTTTCCATTTTTAAGCCCTGTGTTAGCAAATAACTATTGCTAATATAAACGTATTAGTCTAATGTCAAGGTTGGTAAAAACAATTGGAAACATTTTATTAGTAAAAGGAGGGCCTCCCTAAAAATTCTCACATTTCTTCACGTTTCCTTCCTATGCACTCTTGTCACATTTTGCACCATGTCAAATCCTAATGGTGAGAAAGAAGGTATCACCTTTAGTGACCGTGAAATTAATGGAAATACTATCGCCGACGCCACTAGTTCCATCCCCTAGACTTCGCAATGTCATGTGATGAAATGTGCTTTAAGGCTTAACCAATATGGAAAATTTACCCCGTGAGGTTAACAATCCGAGGACAATGTTGGTGCTCAAACGAATGTGAACTTCAACATCCACCCTGTAATAACCAGAATTCCAGTAGGTCCAGATTTTTCGCAAAAATGCTAAAACCCAAGCCCATTGAAGTCCAGTTTGGTATCCGATATCCTGCAAATAGGCAAACACAAATATATCAGAGATCAATTAAATATCTCACAGCGGAACTGACTAAACTATAATAGTAAGTAAATACTCACCAAGATAATAACACTTTCTAAACAAGTGTCTCAAAGATGGAAAGTCTCTACCATCTATCTAACATGTGGGATGTAATAAGGAGGAGGTCAAAACTAAAGTTCTAATGAATGGATAAATTATACACTTCTAAGCCTAATTCTATATATATTGTTTTATTTTCATTTTCTGTTATGTTAGCTCTATTGGGTTTATAATACTCTTGCCTCTATGCGTATCTACTCCCTAGTAGATTAAAACCTAATAACAAATATATATATATATATATATATATATATGTAGCTACATGCCCAATGATCGCATAGTACCTTCCATATCCTCCTCGAAAAGAACTCCATTGTCTTGATCCTGGAGCATTTTGTAAGTGCATCTGTAAAGGACAGCTTCATGAGGCCTACAATACAATGTTTCCATCGTCTACTATGAAAGCGTAAAATTGCATCTGCATTTTCATATACTAATGCTCGGACATCCATAATGTACCACCCAATGCGTACCTTGAGGACTATATGTAATCGTTCTGTCCATTCCTTGAATCCCGCCAACAAGGTCTACCTTGTACGGAACTTAGTCGGGGATTTTCAACATCTGTAAAGGACAGCTTCGTTAGGCCTACAATACAGATATTCCACTTGGTCTGTCTCTTTTATATCATGGCTATGGCCCCATGCAGCCACCCTCAACTAATCGAAAGACCTCTAAAGAGATAAGTGGTTGTTCCCTACTGCAAACAATCTAAATATCCAATTGGTTGCACCCCTCATCCAATATTTCGATAGTGAAAGAATAATTGGCCTGTTGGTTTAGCTCTAGTCTTTCCCGAACTCGTTCTTGGTTGATGATGGCTTGATCTCCGCATGCGACTATACTTTTTGGTCCTGCCCACTAAAACCAACTCGCAAGTCAGAGTACGGTGTCATACGAATATCCTACTCCATTCATCAACCTTTTGACTGCCTACAAAGGTCCACTTCGTTAGGCCTACAATGCAAATACAGTCAATGCATACTCTCTTAATGGAATATCTACAGACCTGCCTCCAAGGTGCAGCTTTGTTAGGCCTACACGTCCCATTAAAGTCTTGAATTTCCTTCTAGACCAAATAAACTAAGTTGGACGTGCTATTTGCGTGCTGAAATCTGTGAAGAACTGATTCGTTAGGCTCTTCATCCTTTGGGCTGCTCCAAACGCATCTTATCATTTTATTAGACCCTACGTCTAATCTTTTATTATGCATTTAGCTTGCTTTTCTAATTATGTTGGCTACTTATTTACCATAATTAGCATAAGCGTGTCCCAGGCTCACCTAACTATTGTGAGACCGTCAGTTCCTGACTGAATGGGAATGCTGTTCGTATGGACCTTTTTTCTATGTTTGCTTATTGACTTAGTGTAAGTTTTAAAATAAGCCTTTTCTTTTATCTCTAATTATAACCTATGTTATAATTTACATGCAATTGTTACCTTTATATTCTTTTGTAATCTACGTGTTATAAATATAATTGCAAGTGTCTCTTTTATATTCTAGTCTGTCTTCTTTTATTATGATATTGAATTCTCTTTAGTTCTCTTATATTATATAACAATCTTGGCTTGGGACTATGTCCGGCTGTCATAAATTTACTTATTATAATAACTGCTTTGCTTTCATTCTACTATCTGCGCAGTAAATGCAGATCTAGGCACATTTCTATTTATTATTTCTGGTCTTTTCTAATAATTAATTTGATTTCTTCTTTGAGTTATTTAACTCTTCACTTTATTCTCTTTTATTCTAGGAAATAGTTCTATTCTGTTTGGTTGGTTACAAAAACTGTGCTAAAATTTCATTTCCATATTTTAATACTAAATAATGCTATAAACAATAACTCGTAATTGCAAGATTTTATTGTCTCTTTAATTATTGGATAATGCAAAATCCAAAAATGTCTCTATTTTACACTAATTTTCTTTTTCTTTCTTTTATGCTTGCAGTTACATTTATCGTTATTCCTACAATATTAAACTATGGAAATGTATTCTCTTTTCTAAACCAACCAACTAATCTATCACTAACTTACAAATCAAGTTATTAAATTTTTTCATTTTTAATTTATTTCTCCCGTTTTAGCATAATTTACTGTAAATTTCTTACTTTTAGGATTATGCCTTTCTCTATAACTGTTAAACCTAATATTATTCATATTTAATTGGATTCCTATCTTTCTTTTCCATATAAATAATAATTAAATATAAGCTCTCTCATAGAATTTACATTTTCAACATAACTAATAAGAAAAACTAATTACTGAAATAAATGATGAATAATTAATGGGAATCTAATGATAATATATCATAAACGTAAAAGATATATAATTTAAATCCACTCACCTGTTGTTCTTAGCTTTACTGAATGCAATCTGGTTCAGAATCCTAACCAATGGTGGGTAGATACAGGTGCTACTCGTCATGTTTATTCTGAAAAATCCATGTTTTCTACATATCAGAAATTCGATCATGAAGAAAAACTCTACATGGGTAATTCTATAGTTTCCATGATCGTAGGCAGTGGCACAGTAATCCTCAAGTTTACTTCTAGAAAAACTGTTAAGTTGAATGACGTGCTCCACGTTCCAGACATACGCAAGAATCTCATCTCTGGTGCAGTCCTATCAAAGAAGGGATTCAAGATGGTGTTCGAGTCAGACAAGATGGTTCTGTCCAAATCTGGAATATATATATAGGAAGGGGATATTTATGTGATGGCCTATTTAAGGAAATGTAGCCATTGTCGGCAACAAAAATATGTATTCTGATTGTGCTATTAATAAAATTGAAGTTTCTTATTTGCTTGAGCATGAAATTTTACTATGGCATGATAGATTGGGACACATAAATTTCCGCAAAATGAAAATATTATCAAACTTGGGATTAATTCCAAAATTCCAAGTAGATAAGAACTACAAATGTGAGACATGTGTAGAAGCAAAATTGGTCAAACAACCATTTAAATCTGTTGACAGAAGCACCGAACCATTAGGTTTGGTACATACAGATTTATGTGATTTTAAATCACTACCTATAAGAGGTGGGAAAAAGTATTTCATTACTTTTATTGACGATTATACGCAATATTGCTATGTATATCTTTTAAATAGTAAAGATAAAGCAATAACAGCGTCTATAAAATACAAGGCTGAGGTAGAAAATCAGTTAAATAAAAAGATCAAGATACTAAGATCTGATCGAGGTGGAGAATATGAATCACCATTTGAAAAATTATGTGAAGAAAATGGAATAATTCATCAAACAATAGCTCCATATTCACCACAACAAAATGGTGTAGCCGAGAGGAAGAATAGAACGTTAAAAGATATGATTAACGCAATGCTTTTAAATTCTGGTCTACCGACGAACTTGTGGAGGAAGCCCTAAATATGTATAATCATATATTAAATAAGGTTCCTCATAATAAAACAGGAACAATTCCATATGAGATATGGAAAGGATACGAACCAAGCTTTAAATACCTCAAAGTATGGGGGTGCTTGGCAAAAGTTCCAGTTCCGCCTCCCAAGAGAGTCAAACTTGGACCAAAAACAGTAGATTGTTATTATCTTGGGCGAGCCCAAAATAGTAGTGCCTACAAATTTTTGGCATTCAAGTCCGATATAACTGATATTCATGTAAATACAATCATGGAATCAAGAGATGCCTCATTCTTTGAAGATGTGTTTCCGCACAAAAGGAATGAAGGAAATAATGTCCCAAAAAGGACAAGGGAAGAATCAAATGATTCACATGAACATGAAACTCATCATGAAATTGAGGATGCTGAACCAAGAAGAAGCGTAAGGGCTAGAACTTTCAAAACATTTGGTTCGGACTTTTTTACATATTTATTAGAGCACGAACCTAAAACGTACAAGGAAGCAATGTCATCTTCTGAATCCTCATGTTGGAAAGAAGCAATCCAAAGTGAGATTGATTCAATTCTAAGTAATAAAACTTGGGAAATTGTTGATATTCCACCAGGAATAAAACCAATTAGCTGCAAATGGATTTTCAAGATGAAAATGAAAGCAGATGGCTCTATCGACAAGTATAAAGCCAGATTAGTAGCCAAAGGATATCGTCAAAAAGAAGGAGTAGACTTTTTTGATACATATTCGTCGGTAACACGAATAACCTCTATAAGAATTGTTAATAGCAATTGCATCCATCTAATTTAGAGATTTATCAAATGGATGTAAAAACGGCATTCTTAAATGGAAATCTCGATGAGAAAATTTACATGGAGCAACCTGAGGGATTTATTTCGAAAGGAAATGAAAACAAAGTCTGTAGATTAGTCAAATCATTATACGGACTAAAAAAGGCTCCAAAGCAATGGCACGCAAAATTTGATAGGGTCATGATGAGAAATGGTTTTCGTATAAATGAATGTGACAAATGTGTTTATTATAAACAACTTGAACAATCATATGTGATGATCTGTCTATATGTGGACGATATGCTAATATTCGGTCCAAATACTCGGGTAATTGAGACCATAAAGAAAATGTTGATCAACAATTTCGACATGAAAGACTTGGGTGTTGCAGATGTTATTTTGGAAACAAAAACAATAAAAACACCTAATGGAATTGAGTTATCTCAATCACATTATGTAGAAAAAGTGATTGAAAGATTTCAAAATTTTGGAATTAAAGGAGTAAATACACCTTTTAATCCATCGAAAGTACTGCATAAAAACACTAATGAGAGTGTAATGCAACTGGAATATTCTCACGTAATAGGATGTCTCATGTATCTCATGAATTGCACAAGACTGGATATAGCTTATGTAGTAAGTCAATTGAGCAGGTATACGAGCAATCCAGGGAAGGAACACTGGAAAGCACTAATAAGAGTGCTTGGATATTTAAAAAATACCACTACCTATTCCTTACATTATGGAAAATATCCTGCCGTCTTAGAAGGATATAGTGATGCAAACTGGATTGCAGATTCAGAGGAATCAAAATCAACAAGTGGTTATGTCTTACCCTAGCAGGGGCAGCAGTGTCATGGAAATCTACTAAACAAACATGCATAGCTCGATCCATTATAGAATCGGATTTCATTGCATTAGATAAAGCAGGCGAACAAGCAGAATGGCTCCGTCACTTTTTAGAAGATATTCCGTTCTGGCCTAAACCTATATCGCACATATGCATATACTGCGATAACCAAGCAGCGCTAAGCAGAGCGCAAAACTTTGTATATAATGGAAAGTCACGACATATTCGTCGACACCATAACACAGTTAGGCAGTTACTCTCAAATGGAACCATTTCCATATATTATGTAAGAACAAATGATAACCTAGCGGATCCGTTTACTAAAGGTTTATCAAGAGAAAAGATTAACTGCGCATCGAGGGGAATGAGTTTAAAAGCCTAAACTAATAAGAGTTATCTTATACGGAAACATATCCTAGCGACTGGAGATCCCACGGACTAGGATCAATAGGCAAAACAGTTCTGAATAACTCAAGACGTAATGCATTTGTTTGAACATAGTCCTATTCCATTCTTTTGGTGCAAAATATAAATGCATGCCTACAGAAGTATTAATAGGTTAAAACTATGTTTTTTAATGATGACCATATCTTGAAAATAACAAGTGGGGTATTTATAGGATACTCTTAATGGTTGCGGTCACCTATGTAAGTGTGAGCTGGGTCGGCTCTATGAGAATTTTACAAGGCTTTAAATTCCCTATAACACTCGCAGAATCAAGTAGTGTTCAGGACCAAAATGAACACAACCAAGAAATTGGATGAGAAGGGAATCAACGCTTCATAAAGCTTATTGTCTGGATATACAATAAAGGCTGACGGTTCAAGATGAAATATTTCACCGATTAGCCAAGTAAATCCGATAAGTTTTAACTAGGGAAAGTTCAAAGTGAAATATCTACTTATCCACGATAAAGCATTAATTCCATATATACTGTGTGATATTCCACTTTGTATGGGGGAAAGAATATTATCATTCATGTGGGGGATTGTTAAAGTTAAAAGGATTGAATGTGAATGAAATATCATTTAGTCCCACATTGCCAAAAACCAAAATAAAAATGAAGTATATCAATAGCCTTCTCATGAGGCGGTTGGGGCCTTGGGGCATCCAAATGTATACTTCGTTGTGAGGAGGGAGGTCATGCTTCACCACCACACGCGCGTGCGCGCCACCGCCGTCCGTCCGACCGACCGAACCGTGCCGGGACGGGACGGGTCTGGGTCTAAAATGATTATTCTTTTTGCTAGACCATTGTTTAACGGTTTTGGGCTTCGGCTGAAACTGGGCTGGGCCTGGAATTTGAA
The DNA here is from genome assembly GCA_030765085.1 of Allium cepa. NCBI lineage: Eukaryota > Viridiplantae > Streptophyta > Magnoliopsida > Asparagales > Amaryllidaceae > Allium > Allium cepa. The sequence goes on along the minus strand of CM060930.1, from coordinate 49,811,525 downwards.
GAGAAGCGGGCGGGTGAATATGGACGCGAGTTTTGGACTGAGGAGGCGTGACTTCTGAAGCGGGCGGAAAACGAACAGGTGCGACCTGTTACGAAGCAGAAACGGGAAGCATTTTTTCTGAAAGGATGCGACCCTTTATGGCAAAACAGATGCGGCCCGTTAGCGGGCGCAGTTTAATTTTTGGCGAACGGATGCGGGCTACTCAAATTGAATGGACGCAACCGATAAACAGCAGCAGCAAAGGGCTGAAACGTGCGGCATTTTACATGAAAACGGGTGCGACCGTTTGGACAAACGGGTGCAGACGCTACCGTTCGAAGGGATACGAACCAACTATAAATAAGGCGGAAAACTATTCACTTTCCTTACTGAATTTCCAATCCGAATGTTTCTTCTCTTCTAACAGCTACTGTTCTTATATTCAAATCACAGAGTGATATACTCATTACAATTTCGAGCAGAATTTGTCTTTTCTATCTTGGGAGAATTTTGAAATAAAATTCTTAAGGAAATCGTTATGACGAGGCTTAGACATAATCCGGTTAGAACTCTAGTCTGTTTGTATATTTATATACATTATTCTATATTCTATCCGTTATTCTGGTTATACTATTTATTCAAAATAGTATAACGCTGTTGTTCTAACTTATTTATAACATTCATATTGTTATAATAATTAATACAGAATTCCAGTGTAGTGGAAATCTGAGTTATAAATTTGTACGACGGGTTTATAATTGATTATTCTTTATTTTGGTATACTAACGAATAACAAGATATGAAAAGTGATACTCTACAAACCTAAAGCCATAACGATCAATTTAACTATACATTTGCAATTGGTTCAAAATGAGTCCTTAGACTTCGATGATGCATTGAAGTCCGGTGGCAGTTCAGAGTGAATTAGTGTTGTGGATGTGAACAGCCTTAGCAATATTCTTAGTGCAAAAATGCCAACAATAAAAAAGAATAAAATTTATTCCCTTTTAAGCCGGTCTTAGCACAGTCAACAGTGCATTTGAGTGTGCAAATTTATTATTACAAAGTGAATGAATTATTAGTAGACATACTTTGTTCTGTAAACCAAGGGTTCACATTTTGAAAGTTATGCATTCTAGCATTCATTTCATTCGTGGGTACAGTTCACAACTGAAACAGGTTTATAACAGTGTTATGTACGTGAACATTCTTTCTTTTTCTTTATTCCCGTCATATCATTCATAATAATATTAATTAAATCATTAACCCAGTTTGATATTGCTGAAAATAATTAAGGGTACTTTTACAGTCACGGTTATAATCACCAAAAAACTTATCAGCGGTTTGTTGTTGTTCCCATTTTAAGTTGATCACCGGTTTAATTACCCATGGATGAAATCCTGTGTCATTTTAGGGTGTAGCGATCCATCTAAAAAAGAAATCCGCAATTTAGAATAACTATAGCCGGTGGATAAAGAAACCATTATTAACCCACAGGCCCATGATAAAGTAAAATAACGGCTGATTATGGGTCGTAGATAAAAGGCCCATTATGTGGGTCTAAATATTGGTTGCAATAAGCTATTGGCTCAAAATTGATGTGCCCGCTGAGGATAATTTTCTTTATGTTGACAGAAGTGTATATTGGTTAATTTTTCGGATTAGTTAACATCATTGAAACTTGCCCTACACTGTACTGTAAGGATTATCTTGCCACTAGTGGCAATCAGTTTGGGTGATAGCACGCAGAAGTTGCAACTGTTTCCATGAAAGTGTTAGATTGCAAAATGAAATGCTATGTGGTTGCTTACGAAATTTTACAAGCATATATATATATATATATATATATATATATATATATATATATATATATATATATATATATATATATATATATATATATATATATATATATATCGTACCTGCTGATCATCCATCTTAATTTAGTATTCATCATTATGCATATATCCTCAGTGGTTTCGAATACGATCTACGTTTCCAAACCTTATATCCACAAACTTAAGATACTCCCAAATTGCCATTTTGCAATTGTTTGTAAGACCCTTCGAACGGTGCATGAGATAACTAGGGCTAAATTACTAAAGGCCTGTCTGCATCAATTTCATTAAGTTACTTTATGTTTTCTCAAATCCAAAACTATTATATGGGCTTTCAGAATGCGAAGAAGTAGTTTATTTAAATCTAAGTAAACAGAAGTTTGAGTAGTTTTGATGTATTTTGACAAATCACTCGTTGAATATTGGTTTCATAGCTATCAGGCAGCTGTACTTTTATTTTTATTTTTATTGTGTACCAATTTTGCAAAAATAATGATTGTTGCTTTTGGTCGGAGCCTATGTATCGTTTTAAGTTCAATTTATCTTATTGGTATGTATACGTATGAGCTTTATTTAATGTGTAACGTTTTTTTCCGTAAATCCGCATGTTTATTTCTAATTTAATAATGGTATTGATTCTATTGGTAACATGAGTATGAGTTTGCCCCAGCCGATCCTACCCCAATGCAATTGAGACCGCCGTCGTCTAGGGCCTCCGATTTTTGAACATCATCCTTTAGATTAATAATAGTATTTAGTAACGCTGTTTAGTGCGATGGTAAAATGACAAGCTTTAAAGCTTTATTTTGAGTAATTAGATTTCAAATCTGGGGTTTTATATGCATGTTGCTAAAACAAATCAAAATACATATAAAGATGTTACGATTGTAGCAATTGTTGTCGTTACGATCTACAGCTGTTATAGCAGTTATTAAATTATCTAACCGTTTTCATAACCGTTCAATGTGTTTAATAGATTTGTCAATCAATATTTTTAGATGTAGATAGCCTTGTGTTTGCATCTGCATCCAATTTAGATTGTATATTCGTATTTGTGTATACGGACATATATCAAATATTTTTCTTATTTGTCTGCGGGTGCAGCGCGATGGAAATGGGGCTTGGGTTGTGGTAAAAAGGCCCAAGTAGATTTCTACCGTGCGTTTTCCCATCCTATGTAAATTTACTCGGGGTTATGGGAGCTTGAATCAGCGGACCGCTTTACTGTACCATTTCAAGAGTTTATCGGCATGTCGAGTTCTCTTGGATTTTCAACAAAAAAAGAAAATATTTATAATATTTGACGACGACTAATAAATATAAATAAAAAATAGTTAGCTTTGTTTATTGTTTTTTCCCAATTCATTGGTAATACAAAAAATGATAATAAAAATATTTTTGAGTAGATAATATTCATATAATATAAACTTAGCAAAATAATAAATACGTATTATTTATTTTAGTAAAATAAATATTATATAAACTATAGTTTTAGCAAAAAAAAAAAAGAATGGATAATTTTTGAATGTAGATGTCTTGGTTTCATCTATTTGTTTCCATCTTTTTATCTAATATTAAATTGGATGAATTTTGAATTTTGAATCCACTCACCTGTTGTTCATAGCTTTACTCATGACCTTCCTAGATCTCCTTCTAAAGTGCTTAATATTTTTATTAAAAGGGTATTCTTCCTAGAAATATTTTCTATTTAGGTTCAGCCTCAAGCAATGAACCCAATTGGGAGAAAATTTGATTGTGAGAAAATGGTTAGGCCTATGGTTCTAGTTATAGTGGAGTTTGGGGATCTTAGACCGCGTCGGATTTTAGGATTGAATCCGGTGCAGCCACGTCGCAGGCTTGCTGTGAATCGTTAGATCCAGAAAACAACGTTCGAGATTGCACAAAAATCAAATTATTGAACGTTAACTTTTAACCGTTGCTTGTTCATTCTAATTAATTTTCATCAATTGCAAATTTAATTTCCTTCATAACGCATACTTATTTGAAATTCAAACTTTGCTAATTAATGTAAATTAATTTTGTTTAATTGCTGATTTGATTAACATTACCTACTAACGTTAATTAATTACCTATGATCGCTGATGTCAATTAATCTCCTTTATGACTTGCGTTTATTTTGAAATTCAAACGAACATTATTTCTAGAATCTATACGTGCATATATTTATAAACAAATATATTCATGCAAATTTACACGTATAATTATTTTTCGATATGGAGCTTCGAACGTTAATAATATTTTTGTACAAGTCCGTTCGAGGCGTATTATATATGTAAATTAATCAGAAAATCGCCATAAACATAATGGTATAAGTTCAAGGCCTTATTTTGACAATTCCAAAAACGTTCATTCCAACTTTTCAGTCTAGAAGCAGAGTAGTTACCAGGCCCGGCCCTAGGGCAAGGCTGCCAAGGCAGCCGCCTAGGGCAACGGGCGGGGAGGGGCAACAAATTGGGAAGAAGCAACAGTCGATGATTATGTGTGACTAATATACTTTCATTCATTTTTGAATTGAAATTGTGATTTGTTCAAGTGGTAAGTTATTGCAATTGTTTGTTCAGCAACCAAGGTTCAATTCTTCCACGGTCTGTTGCAAATTAATTTTCATGTTACTGTTTTTGCTTGTCTAGGACAACTACAACAATTGAGTCGGGACTGTTTAGTACTAAATTATGCATATATAATTAACATGCTTGAGGTATTTTTTGTGTGCAAAATGCATAAAGTAGCCTCGAACAATTAACTCTTATCTTCGAATTATGAATTTAAAGCTTTTTGATTGAACCATCATGGGACAAAAACTTAGATACTCTTAGTGTAGCATACACTTTTGATCTCACTCATAGAATGAGTTGCTAAAACATGTGCCAGTGTGATACTTTTATCTTTTTCCCACTTCATCTAATAAGGGAGAATTTGAAGCAAGGATGAACAAATTAATGGAAGAAATTAAGTAAAATATTCACATTAATAAGGTGCACACTGCAATAAGAGCATGATAAAAGTTTAATGTTGCTGCAAACTGAAACCAACTCTTGCCGGTGTGAAATGCAAGTTTATGTACTACGTTTTTTGGCATAGAGATGCAAAGATATGTGTACTATATATACTTGAATATTATCTAAATATGATTCTTTTAGCCATTTCGGTGTTTTGGAGCAATACAAAATACGGACCGTGGAAATTATATTGAGAAGGACCTAGCGCTAGATCATACTTGGCTTGTTGTCTCATAGTTGTCTAAATTAACATAGTACATTTGTTATTTTCTGACAGCTTGTACCTCATGCACATAAAGGTAATACTTCCACTAAAAAAATTCAGGACAACAAAATGATAAAAATTCCATGTTTGTCTTGGGCAACTGAAACCTCTGGGCCGGCCCTGGTAGTTACTATTGACGAAGGTGAAGATAGTTGATGATACATTACATTATATTCTATGTGGTTCTTTTAGTAGTGATAATGATGTTCACAATTCTAAAGATGATTTAATATAAGGTAGAGTTGATGGTGATGTAGATGGTGTTAGAGCCATTCGAACTAGTCGATGTATTATGAAAGCAACTGAAAGATATGAAAAGTGATACTGTACAAACCTAAGCCATAACGATCAATTTAACTATACATTTGCATTTGGTTCAAGATGAGTCCTTATACTTTGATGATGCATTGAAGTCCGGTGGCAGTTCAGAGTGAATTAGTGTTGTGGATGCGAACAGCCTTAGCAATATTCTTAGTGCAAAAATGCCAACAACAAAAAAGAATAAAATTTATTCCCTTTTAAGTCGGTCTTAGCATAGTCAACAGTGCATTTGAGCGTGCAAATTTATTATTACAAGAACGAATTATTAATAGACATACTTTGTTCTGTAAACCAAGGGTTCACATTTTGAAAATAATGAATTCTAGCATTCATTTTATTCGTTGGTACAACTCACAACTGAAACAGGTTTATAACAGTGTTATTTACGTGAATATTCATTCTTTTTTCTTTATTCTCGTCATATTATTCATAATAATATTCATTAAATTATTAACCAAAAGTATGATATTGCTGGAAAAAAATTAAGGGTACTTTTACAGTCACAGTTATAATCACCAGAAAACTTATCATCAGTTTGTTGTTGTTCCTATCTTAAGTTGATCACCGGTTTAATTAACCATGGATGAAACCTTGGGTCACTTGGTCGCAAAATCACGTAGAGTGTAGCGATCCGTCTAAAAAGTAAATCCGCCATTTTTAGAATAACAATAGCCGGTGGATAAAGAAATCATTAACCTACAGGCGCACGACAAAGTGAAATAAAGGCCCATTATGGGTTTTAGATAAAAGGCCAGTTATGTGGTTCTAAATATGTGAGTGGAATTCTTTACGTGTTTTTATGTGCACACCAAAACTGCAAAACATTATTTGCACTTTAGGGTAACAAGCTATTGGCTGAAAATTCATGTGCAAACTGAGGATAATTTTCTTATGTTCACGGAAGTGTATATTGGTTAATTAGTCAGATCAGTTAACATCACTGACAATTGCCCTGCACCTATCAATTTATAAAATAAATTTTATGTCAACATTTAGAGACGACATTTGAGTTTTGACTCCTTGAAATGTTTAGATGGTCGCACAAAAGCTAGTGTGGGGTTATAAATTTTATGTCAACATATATACACACACACATACATGCATATACATATATATAATATTACTTTAGTGGAAAACCCTCAAAACCGATGTATATTAAACTTTCACATATCCATTGATCAACTATAATAATAATTCACGTAGAGTAAAAACCGCTACGACAATTGATAGCTTTCAAAACCTTTCATATATGGTACCACGAACAGTCAATAAGAGCCTTGATATTTTCCAGCATTCGAAAAGTTCATTTTTTAGGTAATTCTTCAAAATTTTATTCGTTTCCATTTTATTAGATTTTTCATGGAGTTTCTAGTTTTCTGTAGAGGCTCGTTATGTTAAAGTTGTGTTGCATGTCGCAGTGGTGAACGGTGGTTTGAAATTGAAATTGCTATACAAATTAGAAAAGTGATATATAAATACAGTTTATTAGACCCGTAAGGCTGAAAATTCTTCTGTTACAACAAAATACGTGTCAACACTTATCCATAAGAGTACGACTCAGGCCGGAGATGAAAACCTTAGGTCCGACAGAATACACTCTTCGATTTTTCAAAATCCAGTGGTCTACGCAGATTACTGCTGATGTTTATGGCTACCTTTACTGTAAGGATTATATTGCCACCAGTGGCAATCAGTTTGGCTTATAGCCCGCAGAAGTTGCAACTGTTTCCATTAGAGTTTTAGATTGCAAAATGAAATGCTACGTGGTTTCTTACGAACTTCTGCATGCGATTTTGCAACTGTTTGTAAAGCCATTCCAACTATGCATGAGGTAGCTAGGACTACATGGAGATTACTAGGGGCCTGTCTGCACTTTATGGTATTTTAAAAGCCAAAACCTATTATTTTGATCTTCAAAATACAAAAAGAAAGTAGTTTATTTAGGTGGAAGTAGTTTCCATATATTTTGACAAATCACTCTTTGAATATTTGTTTCGTGGCTACCGGACGGTGATTAAGTTAGGCAATTGTACTTTTTTTTTTCTGTACCAATTTTGCAAAATAATGATTGTCACTTTTGGTTGTAACATATGTATTTTTTTTAGGTTGAATATAAGATTTGTTTTCGATTTCACCTCGTTTTTAAACTTATTTTTTTTTAAATAATTTCATTTTAAAACTAATATCAAATATAGCTTTATTTTGACCAGCTCAGCATGGTCAAAATTCACCGACGACTGAAAAGTCGTCGGTGTACCTTTTTTTAATATTTTTGAAAAGTTGCCAATGTATTTTGGTCAGCTTAGCGTTGACTTGATCAAATTAGGGTTATATTTGATATTATTTTTAAAACTTTGTTATTTAGGATAATAAGTTTAAAAACGAGATCAAAACAGAATTTTTTTTGCTATGTATGATCTTTATTTAATGTGTAAAGTATATATTATCCTAAATTTTTCTACAACTTCTTCTTGAGCCTAAAATCCCCATCATTTATAACAGGAAAATAGGCATAGGGAAGTAGTTGCGAAATTTTTTTGTGTCATGGACAACAAGTTTGTTTTTTAGTCTGAATGACACATTTTGGTGTAAACAGAAAATGATAGTTACAACTATCATTCTGTGATTTACACTAAAAGTGTCCTTCAGTCTAAAAAGCAAACTTCTTGTCTCTAAAATTAAATTTTTCTACAAATTCTTCCTTGAACCTACAATACCCTAATTATAATATATATCAATAACAAATTAGATAATTATGGATATCATTCTTCTTCTTTTTTGTAACTGAAAACGTATAAAGATGTTTCGTTTGTAGTAATTGTCGTTGTTACGATCTATTATAGTTTCAGTTGTTACAGCGGTTAAGCATAAAATTATTTAACCGTTTTCATAATTGTTCAAGATGTTTAACGGGTTTGTCAACCAATATTTTTCAATGCACATATCTACATCCGAATTATATTGAATATTTGCAATTGCGTATATAGATGGGTATCAAATATTTATCATATTTGGTGACGAATAATAAATATAAATAAAAAAATAGTTGGCTTTGTTTATCATTTTTTTTATTGAAAACAAATAATAATTATATTTTTATCATATTTTTTTATTAAAAAAATAGTTGTCTTTGTTTATCATATTTGGTGACGAATAATAATCCATTTCCTCTAATATTTTTTTCCCTTTAACTTGTATCACTGAGTTACAAGCTTTAATTGAAAACAACATATATAAAAAGACGTCCATGGTTTATATGGCTTATTGTGAATCACACGGTTGAATGGTTGAATATAGATCGAAATCTCCTTTTTCCAACGTTGTAGGGCTCTCTCTTTCCCCACAAGTGTCGGTTTCGGTCGATCACGAACGCAGCAGCAGCATTCACCAAACAGTAGCGTAAATGGATTGGAATCGAAATAGAAGAGGAGGAAAAGAGAGGAAAGAAGTAACGACAAAAAAAGAAAAAGAAAGGAAGCAGTAGGGACAAGTAGCAAGGTGCTCCCGGCTCACGTGCATGCGCCGTCCTCAAGGGACCACCCCAACACGCCTACCTCTCATCATATCACATGCTTCCTCCCCCCCTTTTCTTTTTTTTTTCCCTTTCTTCTTTTATATTTATATCATATATCATGAGACATGAGTTGGCCACATGCCTCCTTTTCTCGCACGTGACTGCCCCCCCCAACCCCACCTTCTTATTTAAATCACGTCATTACTATTCCCTAAACAGATTTCTACCATAACCACCCACATTATGATTAAGTTTATATCTTATAATATAATTATGTACGTTATTAATTACTTGTCAAAGAAGGACTAGGAGTATTTATTAGATAATCACGTTCTGTTTGCATGTCAGATTAGGAACATTCTCCTTTCCCATCTCCACATCTTCTCTCCTCCCCCGCTTCACCTTGGATAGCTTCTTCTATATACATGTGTGTGTGTATATATATAAAATTCAAAAGTTTAACGTTGCACAATTGCAGAAGACTGGATAAGCTGCACATAATATACAAACGAGTGATGACCCAAATGCATACATATACACACATGGCTAATGCAACTTGGTTGAAATTGCACGTAATTAACAAGATGTTGTACAATTTGAGGTAGTTAGCGTGTGTGTTTAGCTCTGGATTTTACGCATAGTCTAACATTTTGTTTATCGATTAATATGATGATATATAATAACAAGTGAATACGATGTTTGTTGACATCACGTGAGTTTGACAATGAAATGAAAATGCATCCATATATGTAAATAGGCCTATCTCATCTAACCTGATCTCATCTATCTACTCGCAACACAAGTTGAAGCAACACACGTGATCTCTCTTGGCCTTTTCCATTTAAATTTACGTCGCTTGATGCTGTTGCTGTTTCCAAAAGCAAGATATCGGTTCACACTCACTTACTGTACCCTGTTCCAACCAAAGTCTGTAGGTCATCTTAAACCAATTAACGTTACTTTACTTGTCTATTCTTGTCGTTAACCAGCATCTGCTTGTTTTGTTTCCCCCTTTTTTGCTTCTTTGCTTGAACTGAATTTGTAGCTTTCTGCAAAATGTACTGCTTGCACAGCTATTTTTATTTATTTATTTATTCTCAACTATGGGTTCTGCACTTTTTACATATTTTTTTTTATTGGAGGAAAATGAATAGATACAACTTTTAGACACAAAAAATTACACCATATGTATACCTACAAAAATATATAATAAATCAAAATCCAACTTTTTGATTTTTGAACATTCTTAACACCAAGCTTTGAACTTAACTCTAAAACATCCACGTTGACAATGGAAAATAAAAGCACGGTCTTTCAAGTTTACCAAAAATCTCATCTATGACCCCTTTTACAAGTTCAAAAAGATTGCATTTGTTTATAACATTATTAAATAAACAAGTATAAGAGTATGCTAGTCTAAGCCGTCACCAATTATACATCCACTAACATCCATCAACACACAGTAACAAATTTATCCTACAATATAGAAATTAGATAATGTTACCCGGCATTTTGAGCCGGCTATAGTCAAACTAATTGGACAAGTTAGATTCGACTATCATCAAAGCAGATAGCTTATAAAGATGTTTGTGAGGTCCAAAGATTAAGCACATACAATAATAAGAAGCAGCGATTAAGCGAAACCAAAAGATCAACTCTGCAGAACATTCTAGGTATGAATTAACTCCTCTCCTAGGCAAGGGATTAGGTACGATCCAACCTCCTATATAATGGATCAACTCATATCAGCTTAGCAGTTTAACTCAATGGAGAAAGATCGATATCTCAAAATCTAAAAGTCAACCATACAAACAACTTCGAGAACATGATGCTAGCATCGAAGGGGACTCACCAAAGAAAGCATGCCACATGGCCTCCAAGAGGGGCCGTGGCCGATCCCTATTTCCGATCCCCATTCCTTAGGAATTGGGTCTTGGAATTCTCTGGGTCGTCTCGTCTGCATTTCGCGATTCTACTGCCAAAATTTCAAGAAGATATTTGGTCGTTTTACACATAAAAACAAGTTTCATTGTTCATTTTGAGGGTCTTGACACGACTAATTTCTTGGTATACCATTGTATTAACAGATTCAAATCTGATCCCTACTGTACTAAGAATTCAAAGTCATTAATAAAGCAATTTCTCTAAAGTGGACGTAGTCTTTCAAGTCTAACCATTATAAATCGTTCTGTTCTTATTTTTGCTTATTTTCTATTATTTAATTACTTGTCTTCTCTATTTTCGTTTAGATTTCTTAATTTATGTCTCTACAAAACTCTATTGGGTGTTTGCGATCAATTTTGATGCAAATATTTGGGTGCTTTCACTGAGAGTTGAATTCTCTGCTTAATTGGATCTCATCACCTACTAGTGGATTCCATTATCCACGAGATGAATCCAGATTTCTGCCAATGAGTTTCCTATTCTACTCAAATTTGAAAGAGATCTATAAGGAAACCACCTCAACACCTCTTAGGAAGGAGAAGGCCATTGCTACCTACTCACGACCTACTGATGAAGTAGTAGAGAACACGGAGATCGCTTTTGGTAAGTGGTGCGTAGCAGGAAGCCACAGATGTACAAGCTTTCTCTAATCTACTACTATTCCCACATTCATCTACAAATTCAATACCTCAATACCGATCGCCTTCTGCCACTCCACCTCATTTCCTCCATAATTATAACCAATCTCTATACACATTCAACATTAGATCACGACCGATCCCTCCATACACTTCCCAATGCCATAACCGATCCCATTCTTGAACCGCTTCTCCCTTTCATCACTTCCAATATGCTACAACCAAACTCACCGTATTAAATCAATCTAGACACCAACTGTTGATCCCATAACCCAATCGGACGCAAACTCATCTACACCAAAATATAGTTCACCATTTATCTAAGCTTGGACACATATCAATCAAAGGTTCAAGTACTGCAACGTGAACCTATGGCAAGGAGTAGGGTTTGGATCGTCTCAATTTAGCTTTGAATCGGTCGAGATAAGTGGGGGTACGAGTTAGGGTGAAGGCCATGCATTATTGAATCAACGATGGGGTCGAGGGGATTAGTAATCGCTAATTGGAAGAGGAGTAAATCAGTTGCTAGAAGAAACGAGTGAGAATGAATAAGAAAAAGAGCGAAAGAGATCTGTGAAGAATTGTGAGACGGAGTGATCAGATCGGTAAGCAGATGTGAAATAAGGGATCGGTTGCAAAAATGAAAGTAAAGATAGACTAAATAATTGGATTATAAACCCATAAACATATACTCAAGCGTATTTGGGTCCAAAAGAACACCATGAAAATCTGCAGTGTATCGTTTCCAAAATGATAAACGTATGCAAAAGCTTCCCAATATGGGATCTATACTCGTATTTAAAAAAAACTCCAAACTTTTTTTTGGGTTTACGACCCAAACTCTGACTGTGGTGTAGTGCCAAGGAATGGACAAGGAACTACTACTCAAATGGTACTCCCAAGTTGTAAAACCAAGACAATATGACACGAACTAAGATCGATTACTGGGTCAAGCTTCCAGGATAGAATGCGACTACTGTCAACCGACCATCTACCGAACGCTCGACTTGGCAGCTATGGTGTGACAGCTTGTGTGATGACTTCCCTAAAATGCCTATTCTGCCATCTCAAAGCATAGCTATCCATCATCAAAGTCATTACTTCCCATCATGGAATTCTCATCGTCGAATTATGAGCGGTCATCATCGAAGATCAGTAAAACTCGTCGAAACGGTCGTGCAATAACTCACTTTAGAAATTTCCCCAAGTGAGACTCGGGTTCTAAGCCAAGTGAATCAAATTCGAACCTGAAGCAAACCTATCTTCCTCGGAGGACTATTCAAGGTCAGGCACTAGCAGAATTTACTGCGCAGAATGATTTTCCAAAAAACAGTGAAATCCCTACCATACGATGGAAGTTGTATATAGATGGTGCATCCAACTGTTATCCGGGTTTTTAACCCAACAGAATCCAGTATAAGTTGAAACAACTTGATCGAGTCAGAATAGCTCCAAGGTCAATCTAAAGTACCAGAACAAGGAGTCAGAAGAAATTGGAAGTAAAGGAAGAAAAATACTCTAAGGACATGGATCGATAGCGATCCAGTGATCCATAGCATCAACTCGAGAGTTCGCAAACAAGGTCGACACAAGAAAACGAAAATCTCCAAACACCAAAATACAAAAACAGGCTAAGTGTATGGATCACTAGCAGTCCATACACTATGGATCGTCAGTGATCCATACGTCATCACTAAAATGTTGTGTCTCACATGAAACAAGGCACAAGGAAAAGCTAAGTAATTAGCTTTCATTCGAGCTAATGTTATGGATCGCTAATGATCTGTGTTTTTGGCATGGGTCGCGAGCTAAGCTCTACTGCATCTTCCAGTGACCATTTGCAAACAGCTGCGAGCAGACTTAGCCCAATAGCTCTTCGGTCTTTATAAATACCATCATATCTGCAATACAAACGTGGGATCCTCCGAAATGGTTGCTGAAATTCTATTGGAAGCTTTCTTCATTCTTCACCTCCCTCACAACAATTTTCAAAGGAATTCACTGTGATTCTCCAATGAATTTTAACTTGGGAGATTCAATCTAGTTAAGGATAATCAAGAGCTTTGTAATCAAATACATCTTGTAACAGCAATCGGTCTATAATAGAAACTATAAAATGGACGTAGGTTTCGTTAACAGCCGAACCGCTATAAAAATATTCTTTTCTTCTTTCTCTTACTGCTTTTTTCTATATATATTATCTACATTATTACATTGCGAGAACATGGCTAGTGTTTTCACACTCAAACTAGGGTGTTGATTCATTTTTTGGGTTAACACCAATGATCATTGTTCTAAAGCTGGGATTGTGCTTGTAACTCCCAAAAATTGGTCAACTTTCTATTCTTTAATGCTTGATTTTCGTATAACAAACAACAAAGCCAAGTACGAGGCTCTGATTGCTGGACTTAAGCTCACTAGAGAATTGTGAATGAAGTCTCTTGAAATCTTTAGCGACTCGCAATTTGCAGTATACCTAATTAGGAGAGATTACCAAGCTAAAGGATAATGACTTGCTCAATAACTTACCAAATTATAGGAGTTGTTGATTGACTTTGAGTATTACGACATTACGCACATTCCTAGGGACCATAATAGAGAGGCTGATTCATTGACAAAGTTTGCTAACACCAAGGATGCACAACAGATGGGCTTGGTTCTAGTCGAGGAACTAAATGCCCGATTATAAATCTGATGGAAATTGACCAATACTAGAGATAAAGCGTAAGAAGGAATCGTGGATGACTCCGTTTAAAGATTATTTGCTACAGGTAGTTCTTCCCGAACAAAGAAATGAAAAGCGACAAATCCTTCGCAAAGCTTCACAGTATATTATACAGGAAGGAGTTATGTACAGAAAGGGTTTCTTTGTTCCCCTTCTCTTGTGTATCGCTCATGATGAAATAAACGAGCCCTAAAGGAAGTCCATGAAGGGGAATGCGGCGGTCATACTGGGGGCAAACCCTAGAAAAGAAGATACTTCGCTATGGGCATTATTGGCCAGCCGTTAATCGAGATGCTGTTGATTATGTAAAATGATGCGACAAGTGTCAGATATATGCAAAAGTGCCAAGAGCTCCGTCGATCGAAATTACATAAATGGCCAGCCCATGACCTTTTTCCATCTAGGTTATATATATTATCGGTTCCTTATCAATTTCTAAAGGTGGTGCAAAGTACGCTATTGTCGCAGTTGATTACTTCATCAACTGGGCTAAATTGGAACCCTTGGCCATGATCATGACTAAGAAAGCAATTAACTTCATTGTTCAAAACATCATCTGTCATTTTGGTCTTTCACAAATTATTGTAACAAATAATAGGACTCAATTCGATAGTACTGAATTAAAAAAATTCTACCATCGATATCATGTCGAAAAGAGGTCTACAGTAGTCACTCATCTTCAAGCAAATGGACATGTTGAAGCTGTGAACAAAATTATAAAATCCATTCTGAAGCATTTGGAAAAGGCTAGAGGCAAGTGGGTGGATGAATTCCACAACACTATGAGATTATAGAACCACCCACAAGTCCACGACTAACTATACTCCATTCTACCTTGCTTACGGCTCCTAGGCCGTTATTCCTGTTGAGCTCAAAGTTCCTTCTCATCGAGTAACTTATTACAATCCCAGAACAAACAAAGATCTCCTTTTGAAATCTCTAGACTTTATAGATGAGAAAGCTGATTTGAGGGCAACCGCACACCGACACCAAGTCACCCGATCTACAATACTAAAGTCCGACCTACAACCTTTGAAATCAGAGATCTCATCCTAAAATGGGTTTTCCTGCCTCGTCACATATGAATCCAACATGGGGAGGATCATAGGTCATCGAGGAGAGGCTTGGAGAGGAACTTTCAAGCTAGTGACTATTGATGGCATCACCCTTCCAAGGGCATGGAATAGCAAGCATTTACAAAGCTATTTCACTTATTTTATTTCTTTTTCATTCAGTTATATTTAATTTCAGGATTTTCTTTAGCTTTTGGTTTTTCAAATATGTAAATAAAACAAATTTTGTCATTCCTTTCCATTCAGCAATAGAATTTTCAATTTTCCATCATATCCATGACCTATCGTTGCTGTACATGTTAGTTGCGATATACGAATGATTAAATCCCACTATTCGATGGGACTGACATAATTCGAGAATGATTGAGATTCGACCAGTCACTTGATGAGTTAAACCCTATATTTGAATGTAGAACAACTGACCAAAAAGAACTAAACTCGACAGTTTTTCGAATAACTCACGTCCCTAGAGTGCGGATATGAGTATAAATGCTAAGTGGGTGTGACTGATCGCCTACGAAATAACTCATGTCCCCAGAGTACAGATATGGGTACAAATGCAAGAAGGGTGTGATTCGATCACCCATTAACTAACTCTTATACCCAGAGTGTGGATATGAATATAAACAAATAGATGAGTGCAGTTTGACCACTCATTATTCCATAAATTTCGGTCTGAAACCGACAAAAGGAGTATAAAATTCGCTAAAGATGGGTTCGACCATCCACTATCTAACTTCGCTATGCTGAGACTGGTGGCAGGAGTATAATTACTAAAACCGTCGAATTCAACAGCATAAAACTAAGGCTCAAGCCCAATGTTTGATACAACTCAAGGTCACAACCTTTTGAAAGCCTTAGGATGGATACGATGGATTAATATCCGACCCAACGAGCAATGAATCACAAATACATTAAATGGAAAACATGATAGCTTGATCATTTAAACAAGTATATACAAGAATTCTACACAAAAATAAAAGAATTCTTATTCACACTAAACTTGCTGTTCACAATACAAGTTTATCCAAAATGAGAAGTAAAAGTGAGAGTCGTACCCAAACAAACACGGCCAACGAAAGGAAAAAGTAGTCATCCAAGATATTTACACATCGCACCAACCCAAAGATTATTTTTTAGACTTCCTATCTTTTTTTTTCTTGGGATTGGCTCCATCCGAACTGCCACTCGGTCCTCTCTTCGACCTTTTTTTTCCTCGCTTTCTCTTCGAAGAAACATCTTTAGTTATGTGGATTGAGGTGACATCATCTTTAGAAAATGGAGGGATCGACGCACTCTCAACATCATATGCAGGGAGGACCTCATCTTGGGGAATTGTCCCACTAGGAGGGACCATATGTAGCAGGATAGGAATCGGCTCATTGAAATCCATGTCAACAGGCTCAGTTTTTGCTTTCTTTTTCAAAAACTCTTCCTTTTCAACACGTTTTTTCATGCTCAGCTCATCAGTAGGGTTGGAAGAGCCCGTGATTACAACATCCTCGTCAAAGGGAATTTCATGGTGTGAGTTACCTCCTTCCTTGAACAATGTCTTCATGAATTGATCGCCGATAACATAGGTTTCTCCTTGGGCACCCTGAGTAGCGACCAAAGTTGTAACTTCGATGGATTCCATCAGCTCCCTTGTGATCTCAATTGAGGCTTTTGCGAGGGAGGACGAACAACACCTAATAGATTTAACGCTGAGAAAAAATAGGCAGAAAGATTAGAAATATCAACTAATAACACCCCAACTTTTGAAAGATGGAAAATGTCGGTGTAATACCTTCCTCGATGAGGCTCCCAAGTTGAGCCGAAATATCCTAAGAACTACATTCAGGAATTGGTGAAAGCCGAGGCTTGTTCGGATCATACCCAGGGATAGTTGTAGAATATTCTATGGAGCTAGGGATAGCCTGGGATGCTGGGGGCAATTTAGTTGTAACATCGGGTTGTGCCGACTTGGATCCTTCACCGACTTCATGTAAAGAAGCAGCGGCAGATTCTTTCTGAAGTGTAAGCTGGATATCATGCAATATTTTGGGTTCATCGCCCAGTAGCATTTCACTTTCAAGCCTAGACGGGTAGATTTCCTCAATATTAAGGAGTCTCTTTTCTTCTACAACAAGAAATTCCCACGCATGCCCGAGCTGGTAGGGATAATCATCACCAAGCCATTTTAAATTTCTATGCTTGAGAACGCTGGCGTTGTAAAGAATAAGAAGTGGATCGAGCTCGTTCATTATCTCCTTCCTAACTTTATCCTTGGTAGCTTCTACTTCGCACTGAATAAGTGCATCAACATCTTTGGCCCTTCAATGGCTGTGTCTCTCTCAAGTCTAACATTCACCAGCTTGTCACATGCATGTTGAGCTATTTTCTAAGCATCATCTTTCTCCATGTTTGTGTACTTAAGCTTAGCCTTGAGTGCCGCTATCTCCTCCAAGGCTATAGATTCACTAATTCGAGCTATATTTCTCTCGAGTGTTATTTCTTGATTTCGATGATGCAACACCTGGACTATATGAGGATGACTATATTTCATCTCCTCCATGGATTTGACAACAACATTAGCTTTTCCCTCGACCTCTACTAGGGTGTAACAACCCATAATTTTGTGAATATTTTTAATTAAATTTTTATTTGAAAATTTTATTTTTATATCATTTAAAAGTGAATTTTTAGAAATTTTCCAATGTAAGTTTGGAATTTGTCTGTAATTTATTTTTCAAATGCAATAAATAAACAATTTTTAAAATTTTATATTTTGGTCAAAATTTGAATATTCGGTTTAAATTTAAAAAAAAATTGAATTTTTAAAATTTAATCTTTTTCTTTGAAGCAGAATATATTTATGATATCTGTTCTGCTTTTCGTTTCGTTAAATTCCGAGTTATACTTTTTTAAATTAGATAAATTACAGCGTTTTACATGCAGTTATTTTCTGTATTTCAATTTCTATTTTTCTATGTGCATTTCTATACTTTTATTTTCTATTTTGTTTTATTTTATTTTTCTACTTTGTTTATCTAAACTTTATTTATTGGATTTTACTTGTGTGTATATCTTTTCATAAAAGGCTTGGATGAAATCAAGGAGACATGCGTTACATTTCTTTAATGCTTGCCTTTTTATTTATCTACCCTCTTTATTACTTACCCTAGCCATTCGCCATTCATAGCCGTGAATTGCTCTTATTAATCACGTATAAACATCTCAAAATATCCTCTTTTCAATTGCATTTAAGAATTATATATATATATATATATATTTGTTTCTTTCTCCTTATTTCTTGCCTTTTATTTCCTAGCCTTTTTGTTTTCCTATCATTTACTCCTCTTTATCTGTTCAAATCTTTTCTTGCCATTCACTCCACTTCATAATTCACGTACACATTTACTTCACATTTCATTTCTAGAAAGAAATGTATGCAAATAAATGGCTTGGAGAAATTTAAGAGGCATATGTTTCATTGTTTAGACTCTTGCCTTTTTCAATTGCATGGCCTTTATTATTTTCTAGCCGTTTCCTCCTCATTCCTAGCCATGAATTACTCCTCTTGCCTTTTTGTTTTCCTATCATTTACTCCTCTTTAGCTGTTCAAATCTTTTCTTGCCATCCACTCCACTTCATAATTCACGTACACATTTACTTCACATTTCATTTCTAGAAAGAAATGTATACAAATAAATGGCTTGGAGAAATTTAAGAGGCATATGTTTCATTGTTTAAACTCTTGCCTTTTTCATTTGCATGGCCTTTATTATTTTCTAGCCGTTTTCTCCTCATTCCTATGAATTACTTTACTCATGGCCTTGCATATCAAGTTGAAAATTCACGTACAAAAAGATTTTTCCCATCTCTCATTTTTCCATTTGCATTTAAAAATAAAATATATTGTACGTTTCTTCCTCCTTAACATATGCCTTTCCAGTTCCCTAGTATTCATAACTCCTTAGTTGTTTTTTTTCTTATATAGCCGTGTATTTCCTTTTATCATTCACGTACAAAACTCCTCAAACATATCTCATTTTATTCCATTTCTCATTTCATCTCTTGAAAGAAAGAATTTTTTTTATACATCAAGTATTTGTTGCCATTTTATTTTCCAAACCATTCAAAATCTTGTCTTTTATTGCATAGCCTCTTTATTACATACCTTAGTCGTTCATTCCTTTAATCTAGCCATGAATTTCTCTTGCCTATCACACATAAAAACTTCCCAAAACTTCTCATTCGTTTGCGTGAAAGAAAATTATATTCAAGATCTAGATCCATGGCTTCTCTTCCTCTTCTTTCTTTTTCTCTTTTTGTTTCTTCTTTGTTCTTCATGCTTATACTCGGCCTCTGGCCTCTAGCACACCTCTAACCATCATGACCAAGCAATATAAGATGATGGTTGAATCCATATGTGGTGTAGCCAAGCCATTGATTGATTAAGGCAAGTTATGTCACTTTGATTCATTTATTTTTCCAATGTTTTAAAATCTATTGTTTTGTATTGAATCATATTCTTATGCATGTAATATTTGTTTTCATACAAGATTTGGATCTGACTCTTTGTCCACTCAAGTTTGCATTGTGCCTTGTCCTGCTTTTTCGTGCTTTGCAGGGTTTGGATTTTTTGTCTGAATTCGTCGATTCTAGTTTAAAAAGGTGGGTTTTTATCACTCTAGACATATATACTTATATTTTTGTGAAAAAATGACAAGTGAATCTGTAGACATTGATATGTCATTCATATATGCCTGTGTTGTGATTACATGATGTTAAATGCCATTTATATATTTGTTACATCATTTGTTATGATATTATATGTATACTGTTATTTTATTTTTGTTAATCACCACTGCAAGTTCCCTATCACTATGGGTTGAAATGATACATACCCGAACGGACTTTAGGATAAGGAATATCACTATGGGCTGAAATGATAGGCTCGAGTGATTTTCTATTGATTTTATCGTATTTATTTTTCTTGGGATTGCGGGTTTGAAATGATAGAACCCGGATTTTTCTTTTAAATTACGGATTGAAATGATGCATATCCGTATCACTTGACCTTGGTTAGAAAATATTATACAGGCCCATGGTTAATATTTTTAAAGTAATATTTTCCTAAAAATTTATTAAGTATTTTGGAATATATGGAATTTTAACTTAAAATTTGATTTAAAGATTTGAAATATAAAGAGATATCAGTTTTTATAAGTTAAAATGTTATAAGCTGATAATTTGTTTAAAGTGTAAAGTTTTAGTTAATGCAAGAAACATGTAAAGTTTTAATTTATGAAAGAAACGTGTAAAGATTTAATTTATGAAAGAAATGTGTAAAGTCCTAATTAATGAAAGAAACGTGTAAAGTTTTTAGTTAATGCAAGAAACATGTAAAGTTTTAATTTATGAAAGAAATGTGTAAAGTTCTAATTAATGAAAGAAGCATGTAAAGTTTTAATTAATGAAAAAACATGTAAAGTTTTAATTAATGTAATATTGATTAAATGATATATTCTATTTACTGTAATAGAAATGTAAATTAAAACGTACATTTGATAATGTAAGTTTTAATTAGTGTAATATTGATTAAGATGATAAATGCTCTTTATTGTAATAAATGTGAGTTAAAACGTACATTTGACATGTAAATTTTAATTAATGTAATGGTGTATTTTAAATTGATTAAAATGGTAAATGTTCCTTGCTGCAATAATAAAATGTAAGTTGATAATGTACATTTGATATGTAAGTTTTAATTAATGTAAATGACATATTTTAAATGATTAAAATAATAAAGTTTCATTATTGTAATAATAATATAAGTTAATAAGGTATTTTTAACCTAACATAAGAATTTCAGTTTTAAATTTGAATATTACAGTAACAAAGTTTATTTGACCATAAGGCTATGATAAAATGACCGTGTTAAAATTTATAAGTATATAAATACTTTGATTATATAAAAGTGGAAAGTATTACATTCCAAAAATGCTATGATTCCTTAAGGTTACATTTCCAAAATGCTATGATAATAAAGGGGTATTTCAAGTTTAGTGAATTGAAGGAAATGGTCAGTGATTTGGAAATTTAGGTTTTATTTAAATGATATATTATTGAATTAGTTTTGAAATGGAAATGATACTATTATGATATGGTTTTGAAATGAGTATGATATTTTTTTTGAAAGTCTATACTATTTTGAAAGAAATGATATGATTTTGAAATGGATATGCTAGTTTGGTTTGAAAGTATAAATGATTTTGAAATAAATATCCATGGGTTATAATAACGTTTGTTTGTTAAAGAGTCCGGGATCGGAAGTTGTCAAACTCTCTGCAAACTCCAAAAACCACTTTAACAACCGTGTACGCGGTGGAGATTCCAGAATGAAGTAGGATGGTGGCGACGTCCTTTGAGGTATGAACGTGGACCCGACTCCCGTGAGTTGTCATAAGGTGGCTAAAACAGGAGCAATCGACGGGCTAATGAGGTCATTCCTCTGATCGGACACACTCCTTCGATATTATATTCTGACTTTGACATTGATTTGGTGGCCACTTTTGATTTTTGATTTGGGGGTGTGGCTTGAGGTGGGCGGTAGCAGCTGCTACGCATTACCACCGGCATAAAAGTGTAATTCGTATATCTACCCTGGCATTTCCTAGTTGTGCCATGTCTCCTACCCTAGCGCGCCTTGTACGAGTTTGATTTGTGTCGTACCTATGGAGTATTCTCTGGTAGCCTCCCGATTATGAGGTATTACGGTACTGTATAGACTACTGGCACTATTACGTGTTAAGGGATATATGGGTAACCCCTTAACGCTATTAAAAAGTAAGTTTATTTTACTATAGACATTATTATAATTGCGAAATATTACAACATAGTAAATAGTTTAACGGATCCTTAGAGGAGGGGCGATCCCAAGCATCCTTTAAGTTACTTGTACCTTATATTACAGTTCACTTGAGTTGGTTTACATTGTATAAGTATGTATGTGCTGACTCGAGTGTTTTGTGTTTCGCTTTACGCTCGAATCAGACTGAGTGATACGACATTTGAGACGCACCTTCGAAGTTGGAAGCTTTGCTTAAAGATATAGCTATCTATTTCACTTTCGGTTGTCCGGTTGATTCCAGTTATCCGGTTGGTTCCAGTGATTTATTCCGATTCATACCTGGTTATCATGTTGAGACCTTCGTTGTATCTTGTTATCTCTGGTGTATCTTGTTATCTCTGTTGTATCTTGTTTGACTCTGATGTATTTATATAGTAGCTTCATGAACTACTATTTCTTTACTTCCGCCACATTTTATTACTTTGTGTCTGTGATCTGTGACTATTTATTTACCGTTTATGTTGTGTTTTGCCAATTAAAATTCGGTATTTTAAGCTATTCAAGTCCGACATGTATGGATGCGAATGGTTGAAAACATCGGGTTGTTACAGTTGGTATCAGAGCTTTGGCTCTAGGCAAACTTAGCATATATGGTATATTTATTTACATAATCACTTTCATTTGAGTTGAATTTCTTCCTTTTCGACTTGGGTTTCTTTTGAGTTTTGGAACGTTCCCTGCGGTTTCAAAATTCATTCTTGTCCCTCACTATTCTTCTTCTTTTGCTTCTGGAGTATCCCATAACTCCACTTCGAATGATCTTTATAATGAATTGGCGGTCTCGTCAACATTTAGATGACTTGCAAAGGGGTGAAACTCCTTTGCAATTAGCATTGATTCACAGGAGATTTATATATATATACTCGGTGTAGATGCTAGTACCTCTTGTTATTCCGAATTCTATTTCTTAAGATCGAATGTAGAATTACCTTAGAATTCCACATTGATCTAATTCTTGAGGTCACGGTTGACCCGGTTAAGGTTGCCCGCGATTTATGTAAGCTTATCCATTCCTTATTCTGTCAATTTAATCATCTTATAATTTGTTTCCAACTTATCTTCGAATCAGAATTCTCATAATTTGAGTCAATCAAATTTGAATCACTATTCTTGCTTTGAAAACCTATATTTAAAATGTTTTATATATTGTGTTATTTGAGTTTTTGATGTTGATTTGGGTTTCCGATCGATTCGTCTGATCAACGCTATCGATAGGATTTCCAAAACACTTGAACATAGCAAACTGACACCATATTGATTTCAAAATTTAGCAAATGATAAATTTTGTATAATTATATTATGTATGAGTTTGATTTTCTGAATTCTGATAATTAATTGAATTGGTTATTAAGAAATAATATTTGACTTTATATAAATCTTGTAACCATTGGCTTTTTTCTCCTATATAAATAACTGAACTATAAAACATAGCTATAAATTAATTTGGAAACCAAAATGAATCTAAATCAAGAACTTTAGAATTTAATTTCCGATGGTTTCAAACTTGGGTTTTTAAAGTTTTAAAAGATATATCATTTAAAGTGGTTTCCAAAAAGAGATTGTTTTCAAAGAATTTTAATGTTTAAATCAGTGCGCTTCTCTTGTCGCTGGAAAATAATTTCAATGATGACTGCAGCATCATTGACATTCATTTTCGAGTTTCGAAGTGAAGAGACCATTCTGTAGCTTTGCTACTATTTTTCTTTGAAAATTTAATTGATTTGAATTTCAAAAATATGACTTGATTTATAATATATATATATATATATATATGGATATATGATTTAAATTTGATTTGATATATATTATATATGTATATTTATTTACCTCTAAATGGTTTGAAGTTAATCGAAAATGTAATTCTTAAATTTACCTTAAAGAATGTTTTCAATTACAAAATGAACCAAAAATTTTGAATAAATATTTAAGTTGAAACAATTGAATTAGAAAACTTTATTGGTATAATAGTCTATTGCATTTCCATTATAACTTACCTAAATTATTTAAAAGTTAACTATGTAATTGGATAATATACAATATAAAAGGATTTTATAAATAAAATTTGAGTATTTATAATAAATGTTATACACTTAAATTTTAGTTATAAAAGGATTAATAAAGGTAAGTAAAATAAAAAGTTAATTGAATAATATACAATACAAAGCGATGTTAAAGGAATTTATAAATAAATTGGAGTAAGTCGTAAAAAGTGTAAGTATACTTAATATATGTGATTAGACATATATTAAGTGGAATAAATGTAAGAACCATCTGGAATAAAGAAGAATGAAACTTATTGAATAAAATTTTGAGTATAATAAATGATTTCAAATTCACGATTTTAGAAATTATTAATTGGGTGATAAGATAATGAAATTTTAAATAGATAAGATTTAATTAACTTAGGAAAAATCAAATGGATGAAATCAATTATTAATTTAAGTTGAAACTTTCATGGTTTTAAAATTTATCATCTTATTTTGTTTTTCAATCTCTTATCCTTCGGTTGTTCCTATCCTCCTGCATCCTAAGATGGAATTGAATTCCAAATTGATCTTATCTCCTAAAGTTCGATCTGTAGTTCTTCCTCCCAAAATACCCTTACAAGTCTATTTTGGAGATCTTTTCAAGAATCTTCTTCGTGCTTGTGTCCTTGATTACAGAGGATCTTGGGAAGATCATCTCCATCTTGTTGAATTTACCTATAACGACTGTTACCCGGTATAATTTCAATCTTTATTTTATATTGTCTTAATTCTATCTCATTCTATCTGTTGTCTCTATTTTCCATGCCTCGTTCCTTTTCGGGGACGAAAAGTTTTGAGTGGGGGAGAGTGTAACAACCCATAATTTTGTGAATATTTTTAATTAAATTTTTATTTGAAATTTTGATTTTTAAATCATTTAAAAGTGAATTTTTAGAAATTTTCCAATATAAGTTTGGAATTTGTCTGTAATTTATTTTTCAAATGCAATAAATAAAGAATTTTTGAAAATTTTATATTTTGGTCAAAATTTGAATTTTCGGTTTAAATTTTTAAAAAATTTGAATTTTTAAATTTTAATCTTTTTCTTTGAAGCAGAATATATTTATGATATCTGTTCTGTTTTCGTTTGATTAAATTCCGAGTTATACTTTTTTAAATTAGATAAATTACAGCGTTTTACACGCAGTTATTTTCTGTATTTCAATTTCTATTTTTCTATGTGCATTTCTATACTTTTATTTTCTATTTTGTTTTATTTTATTTTTATATTTTGTTTATCTAAACTTTATTTATTGGATTTTACTTGTGTGTATATCTTTTCATAAAAGGCTTGGAAGAAATCAAGGAGACATGCGTTACATTTCTTTAATGCTTGCATTTTTATTTACCTACCCTCTTTATTACTTACCCTAGCCATTCACCATTCATAGCTGTGAATTGCTCTTATTATTCACGTACAAACATCTCAAAATATCCTCTTTTCAATTGCATTTAAGAATTATATATATATATATATATATATATATATATATATTTGTTTCTTTCTCCTTATTTCTTGCCTTTTATTTTCTAGCCTTTTTGTTTTCCTATCATTTACTCCTCTTTAGCTATTCAATCTTTTCTTGCCGTTTACTCCACTTCATAATTCACGTACACATTTACTTCACATTTCATTTCTTGAAAGAAATGTATGCAAATAAATGGCTTGGAGAAATTTAAGAGGCATATGTTTCATTGTTTAGACTCTTGCCTTTTTCAATTGCATGGCCTTTATTATTTTCTAGCCGTTTCCTCCTCATTCCTAGCCATGAATTACTCCTCTTGCCTTTTTGTTTTCCTATCATTTACTCCTCTTTAGCTGTTCAAATCTTTTCTTACCATCCACTCCACTTCATAATTCACGTACACATTTACTTCACATTTCATTTCTAGAAAGAAATGTATACAAATAAATGGCTTGGAGAAATTTAAGAGGCATATGTTTCATTGTTTAAACTCTTGCCTTTTTCATTTGCATGGCCTTTATTATTTTCTAGCCGTTTTCTCCTCATTCCTATGAATTACTTTACTCATGGCCTTGCATATCAAGTTGAAAATTCACGTACAAAAAGATTTTTCCCATCTCTCATTTTTCCATTTGCATTTAAAAATAAAATATATTGTACGTTTCTTCCTCCTTAACATATGCCTTTCCAGTTCCCTAGTATTCATAACTCCTTAGTTGTTTTTTTTCTTATATAGCCGTGTATTTCCTTTTATCATTCACGTACAAAACTCCTCAAACATATCTCATTTTATTCCATTTCTCATTTCATCTCTTGAAAGAAAGAATTTTTTTTATACATCAAGTATCTGTTGCCATTTTATTTTCCAAACCATTCAAAATCTTGTCTTTTATTGCATAGCCTCTTTATTACATACCTTAGCCGTTCATTCCTTTAATCTAGCCATGAATTTCTCTTGCCTATCACACATAAAAACTTCCCAAAACTTCTCATTCATTTGCGTGAAAGAAAATTATATTCAAGATCTAGATCCATGGCTTCTCTTCCTCTTCTTTCTTTTTCTCTTTTTGTTTCTTCTTTGTTCTTCATGCTTATACTCGGCCTCTGGCCTCTAGCACACCTCTAACCATCATGACCAAGCAATATAAGATGGTGGTTGAATCCATATGTGGTGTAGCCAAGCCATTGATTGATTAAGGCAAGTTATGTCACTTTGATTCATTTATTTTTCCAATGTTTTAACATCTATTGTGTTGTATTGAATCATATTCTTATGCATGTAATATTTGTTTTCATACAAGATTTGGATCTGACTCTTTGTCCACTCAAGTTTGCATTGTGCCTTGTCCTGCTTTTTCGTGCTTTGCAGGGTTTGGATTTTTTGTCTGAATTCGTCGATTCTAGTTTAAAAAGGTGCGTTTTTATTACTCTAGACATATGTACTTATATTTTTGTGAAAAAATGACAAGTGAATCTGTAGACATTGATATGTCATTCATATATGCCTGTGTTGTGATTACATGATGATAAATGCCATTTATATATTTGTTACATCATTTGTTATGATATTATATGTATACTGTTATTTTATTTTTGTTAATCACCACAGCAAGTTCCCTATCACTATGGGTTGAAATGATACATACCCGAACGGACTTTAGGATAAGGAATATCACTATGGGCTGAAATGATAGGCTCGAGTGATTTTCTATTGATTTTATCGTATTTATTTTTCTTGGGATTGCGGGTTTGAAATGATAGAACCCGGATTTTTCTTTTAAATTACGGATTGAAATGATGCATATCCGTATCACTTGACCTAGGTTAGAAAATATTATACAGGCCCATGGTTAATATTTTTAAAGTAATATTTTCCTAAAAAATTATTAAGTATTTTGAAATTTTGGAATATATGGAATTTTAACTTAAAATTTGACTTGAAGATTTGAAATATAAAGAGATATCAGTTTTTACAAGTTAAAATGTTATAAGCTGATAATTTGTTTAAAGTATAAAGTTTTAGTTAATGCAAGAAACATGTAAAGTTTTAATTTATGAAAGAAACGTGTAAAGATTTAATTTATGAAAGAAATGTGTAAAGTCCTAATTAATGAAAGAAACGTGTAAAGTTTTTAGTTAATGCAAGAAATATGTAAAGTTTTAATTTATGAAAGAAATGTGTAAAGTTCTAATTAATGAAAGAAGCATGTAAAGTTTTAATTAATGAAAAAACATGTAAAGTTTTAATTAATGTAATATTGATTAAATGATATATTCTCTTTACTGTAATAGAAATGTAAATTAAAACGTACATTTGATAATGTAAGTTTTAATTAGTGTAATATTGATTAAGATGATAAATGCTCTTTATTGTAATAAATGCGAGTTAAAACGTACATTTGACATGTAAATTTTAATTAATGTAATGGTGTATTTTAAATTGATTAAAATGGTAAATGTTCCTTGCTGCAATAATAAAATGTAAGTTGATAATGTACATTTGATATATAAGTTTTAATTAATGTAAATGGCATATTTTAAATGATTAAAATAATAAAGTTTCATTATTGTAATAATAATATAAGTTAATAAGGTATTTTTAACCTAACATAAGAATTTCAGTTTTAAATTTGAATATTACAGTAACAAAGTTTATTTGACCATAAGGCTATGATAAAACGACCATGTTAAAATTTATAAGTATATAAATACTTTGATTATATAAAAGTGGAAAGTATTACATTCCAAAAATGCTATGATTCCTTAAGGTTACGTTTCCAAAATGCTATGATAATAAAGGAGTATTTCAAGTTTAGTAAATTGAAGGAAATAGTCAGTGATTTGGAAATTTAGGTTTTATTTAAATGATATATTATTGAATTAGTTTTGAAATGGAAATGATACTATTATGATATGGTTTTGAAATGAGTATGATATTTTTTTTGAAAGTCTATACTATTTTGAAAGAAATGATATGATTTTGAAATGGATATGCTAGTTTGGTTTGAAAGTATAAATGATTTTAAAATAAATATCCATGGTTTATAATAACGTTTGGTTGCTAAAGAGTCCGGGATCGGAAGTTTTCAAACTCTCTGCAAACTCCGAAAACCACTTTAACAACCGTGTACGCGGTGGAGATTCTAGAATGAAGTAGGATGGTGGCGACGTCCTTTGAGGTATGAACTGGACCTTTTTGTTTTCCTATCATTTATTCCTCTTTATATGTTCAAATCTTTTCTTGCCATTCACTCCATTCATAATTCACATACACATTTACTTCACATTTCATTTCTAGAAAGAAATGTATGCAAATAAATGGCTTGGAGAAATTTAAGAGGCATATATTTCATTGTTTAAACTCTTGCCTTTTTCAATTGCATGGCCTTTATTATTTTCTAGCCGTTTCCTCCTCATTCCTAGCCATGAATTACTCCTCTTGCCTTTTTGTTTTCCTATCATTTACTCCTCTTTAGCTGTTCAAATCTTTTCTTGCCATCCGCTCCACTTCATAATTCACGTACACATTTACTTCACATTTCATTTCTAGAAAGAAATGTATGCAAATAAATGGTTTGGAGAAATTTAAGAGGCATATGTCTCATTGTTTAAACTCTTACCTTTTTCATTTGCATGGCCTTTATTATTTTCTAGCCGTTTCCTCCTCATTCCTAGCCATGAATTATTTACTCATAGCCTTGCATATCAAGTTGAAAATTCACGTACAAAAAGATTTTTCCCATCTTTCATTTTTCGATTTGCATTTAAAAATAAAATATATTGTACGTTTCTTCCTCCTTAACATATGCCTTTCAATTTTCCTAGTATTCATAACTCCGTAGCTGTTTTTTTTCTTATATAACCGTGTATTTCCTTTTATCATTCACATACAAAACTTCTCAAACATATCTCATTTTATTCCATTTCTCATTTCATCTCTTGAAAGAAAGAATTATTTTTATACATCAAGTATTTGTTGCTATTTTATTTTCCAAACCATTCAAAATCTTGTCTTTTATTGCATAGCCTCTTTATTACTTACCTTAGCTGTTCATTCCTTTAATCTAGCCATGAATTTCTCTTTCCTATCACACATAAAAACTTTCCAAAACTTCTCATTATCATTGCGTGAAAGAAAATTATATTCAAGCTCTAGATCCATGGCTTCTCTTCCTCTTCTTTCTTTTTCTCTTTTTGTTTCTTCTTTGTTCTTCATGCTTATACTCGGCCTCTGGCCTCTAGCACACCTCTAACCATCATGACCAAGCAATATAAGATGATGGTTGAACCCATATGTGGTGTAGCCAAGCCATTGATAGATTAAGGCAAGTTATGTCACTTTGATTCATTTATTTTTCCAATGTTTTAACATCTATTGTTTTGTATTGAATCATATTCTTATGCATGTAATATTTGTTTGCATATAAGATTTGGATCTGACTCTTTGTCCACTCAAGTTTGCATTGTGCCTTGTCGTGCTTTTTCGTGCTTTGCGGGGTTTTGATTTTTTGTCTGAATTTGTCGATTCTAGTTTAAAAAGGTGGGTTTTTATCATTCTAGACATATATACTTATATTTTTGTGAAAAAATGACAAGTGAATCTGTAGACATTGATATGTCATTCATATATGCCTATGTTGTGATTACATGATGATAAATGCCATTTATATATTTGTTACATCATTTGTTATGATATTATATGTATATTGTTATTTTATTTTTGTTAATCACCACTGCAAGTTCCCTATCACTATAGGTTGAAATGATACATACCCGAACGGACTTTAGGATAAGGAATATCACTATGGGCTGAAATGATAGGCTCGAGTGATTTTCTATTGATTTTTATCGTATTTATTTTTCTTGGGATTGCGGGTTTGAAATGATAGAACCCGAATTTTTCTTTTAAATTACGGATTGAAATGATGCATATCCGTATCACTTGACCTAGGTTAGAAAATATTATACAGGCCCATGGTTAATATTTTTAAAGTAATATTTTCCTAAAAATTTATTAAGTATTTTGAAATTTTGGAATATATGGAATTTTAACTTAAAATTTGATTTAAAGATTTGAAATATAAAGAGATGTCAGTTTTTATAAGTTAAAATGTTATAATCTGATAATTTGTTTAAAGTGTAAAGTTTTAGTTAATGCAAGAAACATGTAAAGTTTTAATTTATGGAAGAAACGTGTAAAGATTTAATTTACGAAAGAAATGTGTAAAGTCCTAATTAATGAAAGAAACGTGTAAAGTTTTTAGTTAATGCAAGAAACATGTAAAGTTTTAATTTATGAAAGAAATGTGTAAAGTTCTAATTAATGAAAGAAGCATGTAAAGTTTTAATTAATGAAAAAACATGTAAAGTTTTAATTAATGTAATATTGATTAAATGATATATTCTCTTTACTGTAATAGAAATGTAAATTAAAACGTACATTTGATAATGTAAGTTTTAATTAGTGTAATATTGATTAAGATGATAAATGCTCTTTATTGTAATAAATGCGAGTTAAAACGTACATTTGACATGTAAATTTTAATTAATGTAATGGTGTATTTTAAATTGATTAAAATGATAAATGTTCTTTGCTGTAATAATAAAATGTAAGTTGATAATGTACATTTGATATGTAAGTTTTAATTAATGTAAATGGCATATTTTAAATGATTAAAATAATAAAGTTTCATTATTGTAATAATAATATAAGTTAATAAGGTATTTTTAACCTAACATAAGAATTTCAGTTTTAAATTGGATATTACAGCAACAAAGTTTATTTGACTATAAGGCAATGATAAAATGACCATGTTAAAATTTGTAAGTATATAAATACTTTGATTATATAAAAGTGAAAAGTATTAATTTCGAAAAATGCTATGATTCCTTAAGGTTGCATTTCCAAAATGCTACGATAATAAAGGAATATTTCAAGTTTAGTATATTGAAGGAAATAGTCAGTGATTTGGAAATTTGGGTTTTATTTAAATGATATATTATTGAATTAGTTTTGAAATGGAAATGATACTATTGTGATATGGTTTTGAAATGGGTATGATATTTTTTTGAAAGTATATACTATTTTGAAAGAAATGATATGATTTTGAAATGGATATGCTAGTTTGGTTTGAAAGTATAAATGATTTTGAAATAAATATCCATGAGTCATAATAACGTTTGGTTGTTAAAGAGACCGGGATTGGAAGTTGTCATACTCTCTGCCAACTCCGAAAACCACTTTAACAACCGTGTACGCGGTGGAGATTCCAGAATGAAGTAGGATGGTGACGACGTCCGTTGAGGTATGAACTGGACCCGACTCCCGTGAGTTGGCATAAGGTGGCTAAAGCAGGAGCAATCGACGGGCTAATGAGGTCATTCCTCTGACCGGACACACTCCTTCGATATTATATTCTGACTTTGACATTGATTTGGTGGCCACTTTTGATTTTTGATTTGGGGGTGTGGCTCGAGGTGGGCGGTAGCAGCTGCTACGCATTACCACCGGCATGAAAGTGTAATTGGTATTTCTACCCTGGCATTGGCTAGTTGTGCCGTGTCACCTACCCTAACGCGCCTTGTACGAGTTTGATTTGTGTCGTACCTATGGAGTATCCTCTGGTAGCCTCCCGATCAGGAGGTATTACGGTACTGTATAGACTACTGGCACTATTACATGTTAAGGGCTATATGGGTAACCCCTTAACGCTATTAAAAAGTAAGTTTCTATAGACATTATTATAATAGCGAAATATTACGACATAGTAAATATTTTAACGGATCCTTAGAGGATGGGCGGTCCCAAGCATCCTTTAAGTTACTTGTACCTTATATTACAGTTCACTTGAGTTGGTTTTCATTATATAAGTATGTATATCCTGACTCGAGTATTTTGTGTTTTGCTTTACGCTCGGGTCAGACTGAGTGATACGACATTTGAGACTCACCTTCGAAGTTGGAAGCTTTGCTTGAAGATATAGCTATCTATTTCACTTTCGGTTATCCAGTTGATTCTAGTTATCCGGTTGGTTCCAGTGATGTATTCTGATTCATACCTGGTTATCATGTTGAGACCTCCGTTATATCTTGTTATCTCTGTTGTATCTTGTTTGACTCTGATATATTTATATAGTAGCTTCATGAACTACTATTTCTTTACTTCCTCTGCATTTTATTACTCTATGTCTGTGATCTGTGACTATTTATTTACCATTTATGTTGTGTTTTGCCAAATTTAAATTACAATTCGTTATTTTAAGCTATTCAAGTCCGACATGTGTGGATGCGAATGGTTGAAAATATCGGGTTGTTACATAGGGAAATCATAGAAGCCTCTAACTCTTTTGTCAAAGTATCGATAATTCTTTTATTTTGAGCTTCCTAGCGTTTTAACTTTTCAATTTCCCCCATACGCTCGGAAGATACTTTCAACATTTTCTCTGCGGCCTTCGTCCATTCACAGTACTTCTTATGAATATCAGTGACACAGTTAATAGTCATTTTCTGGACATGGTATGGGGCCCTCTCCATATTAGGAGGGAGAAAGAAGCTTCAAAATATAAATTTGGAAATTCTTCTCGAAATTGTGTCATGCGAGCGGCTAGATCGATCATAGGATCTTCAGTAGCGATTTCGACTTCAGTACATTCCTTATCGGAATTTTTCAGCGGCAACATGTTCGCTATGGCGACGGTCACTGGACCATTGAGAGTGAGAAGGAACAAAAGGCCGTGTAGGAACTAAAATAGGAAGAGGACCATGAGAGGGATCGATGGGTGGATCTTGACGATCAGTTGGCTTATCGAAACCTTTTGGAGGGGTAGCTCAATCTTGATTAATGCTTATCTTGAGATGGCTTATCCCTATCACCCTTATCTTGATGGCCACCGTCCCGACCGGTGCGATAACAAGAATCATAATACTCTCGGCTACCACCTTGACGGTAAGAGCTAGAGCACGAACCAAAGGACTGGTGATTTATATCCTAAAGGGAATCAAACATTCTATTTCTTCACCATCGTTTCTACGAAGGAAAACAGAAGTCAATCAACTTTAAGCATTAAAAAACACAAGTCAAGCATAATGAAATGTTGAGGGATGCAAGTGTGTGCAAGTGTCCTTATGTTACCCTTTGACAAATCTGATGCAGGATCTTTGCTCATTAGAGTAAATTCTCCTTTAGAAGTTTGAATTTCAGTGCCATTTTTGGTGGGAGATAGTGACCCATCGATACTCATGTCAGTAAAGTGGAAAGCGTCAAGGTCATGTGGTAGGCCAGACAAAGAATCAAGCGGCAGACTTGAATGCTTAGATGGTTAAGAAGAGGATTCATTTTGAACAATCTTAGGAGCCATTGGCGAATTGAGTTGATCAGAAAGAAAACCTTTTGGAAATTTACAAACAATTTTATTTTTCTCCTATCGGGAATCTAGGGTTGCGAGGTCTGCGAGGATCTGACCTCGATTCCAAGACCAGATTCATCATCATTGTGACTGTGCACATCACCTTTATCTCCTTCGGCATCAATACCAGTGAATTCCTTAGTACCTATGGCCGGGGGCACGACGAGGTCGAATCGATTGCCTCTTTGACTGATTGCAGCCCATGGTCTTATCCTTGTAGTTTGAGCGACTTTTGTTAGCCCTACGCTGAGGCCTTCTTCTATCAAACAAAAAGCAACAAGGCTTTCGTCCATAAGAAGATATTTGATGTTCCTGTCTTCAAGTGGTGCATTTTTGAGAGTCATGACAGCGTCTTCATAAAGATTATTGCTGGACTGAGTGACAATTCCTGTGAAAGGAATAACTTAGTTAGGAATACGACCTAAATATCGGTTTTCCAAGCTAATATAAAGATAGTGGATAATACTTACGTCTTTCGAGCCATCGTCGAGTGAAACTGGGCGGACATTGGACAAAGAACCGCTCACTTTTAAAGGCGATTAATTTATTCCATGCGCCAGTTAGAATCTAACACCTCTTCGCTTACTCAAGAAATGTAAGCGAAAGACTCCATGTGCGTCTCTGACGATGCAAGAACTCCATAAATACCATATAAGTACAATTGAGAAGAGATTAGCCGTTCAAATGAAGCTGCGTTGGAGTTATCCTTAAATAATGGAGAATTTCCTAGAAGTATGAGTTAAATGGCAGAAGCATCCGACTCAACATATGAATTTGTTGCACGTTGTATATCCTTCTGAGGGTCTATGAGTCCTATCATCTCGCAACGAAAGCAATACATCATCAAACGGAATTTCATACCTTACGCAGATTCGGCGAAGAGAGTCTTCCTTAATTTTATAGGCTATGAAATCAGCAGGGTTCTCAAGAATAACTGCATCCTTAAGAGTATTGGGCGCACGATTGACAACTTTTGGTGGAAGAATGGGAACTTCATCAAAAAATCAAATTGTGGGCCTGGGCTTTCTGGTTGTTTTGAATAATGACTAGAAGGCGGACTATCAAACTCAGTTGTAGAACTTGACTCCATAGAAGGATTACCCTATTGAGAAGCTGATCCAGCTGGTATAGCTGTAAGATGCCCTTAACATCTAGAACCCATTACTATTAAACTCAGTAAAAATCATTCTTTGATAAAGTAACCTATACCATTGGTGCATAGTGAGTGTAGTGTGGTGTGGTAAAGTGCTATGTAATGCCGTAATAAGTTGTACGAAACTAAGACAGAAAAGACGACGAGACTTCGATGTTCGACCGAAGAGACCGTTATTCCTGACCGTCTCCACTGTTTCCCTATATCATTAGGGAACGAGGCAGTTTAAGTTTCACGATCGATTTTCAGCAGGTAAAAGTTCGATTTTTATGTTCATATCATGGAAGAGCTTTAAGAAAATAGTCAAAGGCATTAGTTAATGTCAAAGTTCAGATGTCATATATTACTGAATATGTAGTTCAAATCCTATATGAGTCATATGCGTTCACTTAAGTATGCAAGGCTGAAGCTCATCTTTAAACTCAAATTCATTTGTTAGGATTCCATTTTGGTATTTTGATAGCTAACAACCGACCATTCAACCTAGTCAAAAATTTCGATTGTTCACCCTATCCATTTCATCTGATTGTTTGCACTAACCAATAATCGAACGTTCAGTCTACCATTCCTACCGATCGTTCCTAAACCCTGTCACTACCTATCATTTCTGACCAACTCATTCTCACCGATCGTTCACAATTGTCCATGTTCACTGATCGTACTCGTTAACCTTCCGTACTGGTCATTATCTCCATGCCATCAATCGATCGTACCATTCTATCCTTTCCACTGCAAAACCCTGCGACTCCAAAGCACCACGGGTCATTCAAAGACGATCGTCAAACACCCAAACTTTAACGTCACTCTGTAATGATCGATATATCATCACCATCATCCACTCCAGAGTCATCTAAGTCCAAAGTTTTACCGATCGTCAACGAACGATCGTCATGCATCGATTTGTATCATTTTCTTTACTCAACAATTTCATTTTTTCCAATTTCCATCCTCTCCAACTTGATTCAGATCGAGCGGCTTCCCTAACTAAACTAACTAACACGATATTCACGACATTAAAAGTCTCGTACTCAAATTACAAAATGTCTACCGATTGACCTACCTAAATTAAAATGAGAAGAAGTGAAATGGATTCAAATTGAAAATTGAGTGAGACCAGAGGAATAGAAAAATAATGATTCATGAGGAGAGAATGATTTAGAAAATCGAATCATTCAAAAATTTGTAGGGAAAGAAGATGGAGCAGTTCGTGTACTCTTTTTTTAATCTCAAATGGAAACGATACGAAGTGAATGAGGGAAGTAAAGGAAATGAGTAAGTTTGGGGGCTTATATATGAAAAGCATATGCCGATCTTTCCTTGCCAATTTGAAGTCACGATCGATCAGGTTGCGTGCTCTATACCAACCGTTTCACTCAGGCTCAATGCCAATTGTTTTAAAACGATCCAAAATCCAATAAGCCCATAAACGATCGAACATAAATAAGAGAGAAGGGGAATATGAATGAGGGAATATGATCGTTAGTGAGCATTTTTCATAAAACTGTATATACAAATAAGAATAAAGATCGGTAAAGATTGTTTATAAAAATTTCAAAACTTGACAGCGACCCATGAACTTGTAACTGTGAGTGGAAGTTAGGTACAAACATGTATATGTGCTAGTATGTGTTTCAAAATTCTATTTTTTTGAAATCAACAAGAATTGATTCTTCGCTTGAAATCAAGCGGAGAAAATTTACACTAAGTTGTTGAAGCATAGAAATCGCCAAAAATAAAACAAGATAATCACCAATAAGTTGTGATCCCATATTTATACTGCTGGAAATCGACCAATCGTCATGATGAAAAAAGGAAATTATGACCCTCGACGGGAATATAGCTCAATGGAAGGATAATGACTATTCGATAAACCAAATGGATTTCTTTTCGATGATTCTAGCTCGAGACGATTCAAAGCACATCATGTTCGAAACAAGACATACTTTGGGAGGCAAATGTTATCCCGCCTTTTGGCAAGACCGTGATACCATCGACTTGGCTAGGAACGGAAGGTTATCTACCTTAAGAATTGACTATACACAATATTGTGAATGATGGTCGGGCAGATCCGGACCGGGTCCCTATCGAGGTGCAATCAATATGGAGTGACTACCATAGCCTTATGAAGTTACATTTCAAATTTCAAGTCGATCGGAGTTCATATGCTCGAATTACAGAAAAAGCAAAGATTTATATGGATCGATCGGGAATGATCCATAAAACAGCTCAACTCAGCGAAGATCAATCAATATCTTAAAATTCACAAGGCCAATTCACTTGATACTTTCAGAGCATCGGTATATTGAAGAGCGGAGCCCACAAAAACGATCGTATGTTAAAAAAATTAGGTTCAAGGAATGTCAATCGTTTTATGATGATCATTTTATACCCATCCTTCATAACGGTTGGTGTAGTTCAGTGAATGATCCAAATGCGACAAAGATTTATCCATATCTCGCAATCTACAACTCAAAATGACTTCATATTTTAGAAGCAATGTCAAGAGGCATGTAGGACCCACAAAAATGATCGCACATCAATTGAAGGCCAAAAATAACGATCAGCATTACTATAGTCGATCATTCCAAAATATCGAGTTGGGGCTACCGATCGTTATGGTGGGCCGCTATGGACCTAGAGAGCCTTCAGCCAAAATCTTAGAAAAATATATCGTTATCTTACCCAATATATATAGACCCATAGGTTCATTTTCAGGATCTTACGCTACTTGTTACTCTAGAATCCATTGTAATCAAGCATTACCTTTGCTCTACTATTGTAATCAGATTCACAAGAAAGTAATAAAGGATAATCTTCAAAGTGGATGTAGGAATATAATGCCAAACCACTACAAACCACTGTAACCTTGATTGCTGCTTATTCTCTTATGCTTACTTGTTCATTTACTAAGTTTAACTTTTCTTTTCTTCATTTACTTCTCTACAAAAACTATTCTTGGGTGTTTGTAACTTTTTTGGTACAAATATTAGCCGACTTCATTTCTCTTTCACTTACTACTGGATCCATTTTACACTAAAATTTACTCATTATTTTCAATTTCCAACCAACTATTTTCACAAATATTCACCAATTTACATAAAATTTACACATTTTTCATCATTTGGAACAAATATGAGAAGAATACTGCGTACAATTTTGCATAGTGCTAAATCTAATCCGAATGTCAAAGCAATAATGTGATGATGGAGTAGGTGATAGCGTAGTGAATGATGGACCATGTTCTAGAGGGCGTAGGTTTGGGTGGAATAACGATCTCTCGAAGGAGAGGGATGAGAGTTTTTTCAAAGAACGCCGCATTGGATCTACATATCAACCAAACCCTAGGACCGGACAAAGTGTTAGCGGATTTTTGTGTTCATCCAAATTAAATGCTACCAACATCATTGTGAGTTTAATTAATTACTTAAACATGCTATTATGGATTTTATTCAAAAGTTATTTATATTGACAGTTGGTAACATTGCAATTATAAAAATTGACTACTAAAAATAAAATTCATTTACAAGGATTGCCTTGGAAGTAATAGTTGAATTGTGAAAGAAAAAACACTAATTATCCATGAAGTTTATGAAATTATTGTAGTTTAAGTTTATCAAATCCATAATTATGTTTTGAATAAGCAAACAAAGGAAAACACATGGATCTCTAACATCGATATTTCATATATATTGGGAGATCCAACAATTAGATACCAAAGGACAAACAGTTGGCTTTTCGGGTGCTGCTAGTTTTTAGAATTTTTTTGGTATGTTTTTTCTATACTGAAAATAATTATTAAGCAACTTATATTTTGCGTAACATTCCCAATTTGTAATTACAATATACAATCCACTCTAAATTCTGATGCAAAGTTATGTGGTGCATTAGCTGCTACTTTATGTAAGACCACCCCTCGTGTGTCACTTTTTTTAGGAAGAAGGGTATTACTACTCTTTATTTTGTTATGCTTATGGGTATTACTGTTGGTCTTCATCTTCTTCTCGATTAGGATGACTAGTTTCAGAAATACGATAATTTGAGATGTGTTCTACCTAGTATTCTGATACCCACATGCTTATTGATGGGTACTTAGATTAGAGTTAATTTCATTAAGGATACTATAAAAAACTAATTAGGCCTTACACCTCAGATCATGACCTAGAAAAAGCGAGGCCTTTTTTTGTGCATGATGGAAAACGTTTTCTTTTCAAATTCATCCAATACACTTCTCCTTGGATATGTTGCAGCAGTAGTAGACTTTTCTCCATCTTCGCCGATTCTATATAATTGGTGAACAACTACCATATCTTACTTATATAGGTCTTTCAACATTTATTGTGTTGTTACTACTAAGGGGACATCATTGTGTGGCTTTGAGAGGTTTTGTAATATTAGTGGTACAAGTATAGCCACAACCTTTGTTACATCCCCCATTTCGAGACCTAAAAATGAGCATAGATTATGTTGTAGTCATCACCAGAATTATTTTAAGCGACAATATGAGATCATTTTTTTCAACAATATAAAGTAAATAAAATAGCCAAAATAGATTTCCATTATATAAATTGTCTTTTAATATTTATTTCCTAAAACATGCCTACGTAGGATTGATTATAATAACAAAACATAGATCACAGTAACATGATCAACATATGAAGATGCCAACGCATGTTTAACCAATTATAAAAACTGGTTTTATAGCAGCGAAATTAAAATGTAAACTGTTGGGTGCGTTTCCACCACCAAGCCAAATGAAAGGAAGCATCACCGAACCAAGGGGGGAAGGCCCCAATGAACCAGCTACATCCCATAAGCTACCGAACCAGATGTTACCGAACCAATTCTCTTCTCCTCCATCACCGGACCACTTCACTGCCGAACCAAACACCTACCGGTCCAACACCATACGAA
Source organism: Allium cepa (assembly GCA_030765085.1). Taxonomy (NCBI): domain Eukaryota; kingdom Viridiplantae; phylum Streptophyta; class Magnoliopsida; order Asparagales; family Amaryllidaceae; genus Allium; species Allium cepa. The sequence goes on along the minus strand of CM060930.1, from coordinate 49,771,351 downwards.
CCAACCAACTTCCCCTACATAGCCGAACCAAGCTCCATCCACTCACCACCGGATCATGTCCCACCGAACCAAGCTCCATCCACTCACCACCAGACCATGTCCCACCGAACCAACCTACCTCCAACCACTACCGGACCGGAGCTGCCGAACCAACCCACGCTCCACCCACTACCGGTCCAATCAACACTCCACTCACCGCCGAACCATGGTGTTACTAAACCAGCATTGCCGGGCCAGATTACATTGGCCCAGGCCCACCAGAAGCTATATACATCCAAGACCCCTACCCCCAGCCTCACTCTATAAATAGAGGGGTAGGGGTACAACAATGGCGGACAAGTTTGAGAGCCCAAGCACGGATAGAACTTTCAAACAACTTTCAGATACTTGTAATCAAAGCTTTGTACTTGTAACCTAAAAAGTAAAGGAGAATAACATATAAAGTGGACGTAGGCACATTCTGGCCGAACCACTATAAATCTGTGTGTCTTTTACAGTTTAGTCCATCTATTTTATATATTTGCATAAATCACCCAAATCACTAAGAACAACGTATAACCAACTAAATCATACGACTTGGAGGTGTTTGCCCATAAGCTACCGAACCAGATGCCTCCAGCACCTACCGAACCAATTCCCTTCTCCTCCATCACCGGACCACTTCCCCGCCGAACCAAACACCTACCGGTCCAACACCAGCAGAACCAACCAACTTCCCCTACATAGCCGAACCAAGCTCCATCCACTCACCACCGGATCATGTCCCACCGAACTAAGCTCCATCCACTCACCACCGGATCATGTCCCACCGAACCAACCTACCTCCAACCACTACCGGACCGGAGTTACCGAACCAACCCACGCTCCACCCACTACCGGTCCAATCAACACTCCACTCACCGCCGAACCATGGTGTTACTAAACCAGCATTACCGGGCCAGATTGCATTGGCCCAGGCCCACCAGAAGCTATATACATCCAAGACCCCTACCCCCGCCTCACTCTATAAATAGAGGGGTAGGGGTACAACAATGGCGGACAAGTTTGAGAGCTCAAGCACGGATAGAACTTTCAAACAACTTTCAGATACTTGTAATAAAAGCTTTGTACTTGTAACCTAAAAAGTAAAGGAGAATAACATATAAAGTGGACGTAGGCACATTCTGGCCGAATCACTATAAATCTGTGTGTCTTTTACAGTTTAGTCCATCTATTTTATATATTTGCATAAATCACCCAAATCACTAAGAACAGCGTATAACCAACTAAATCATACGACTTGGAGGTGTTTGCCCATTTTTTGTGCAAACATTTTTGGTGCTTTCACTGAGAACAGGAGTTCGAAGCTTCAGCTTCTCCCACTTAACCCTTTTTCTATCAGCATCGTTCATTGCTTGGAAAACATGCCTCCCGGACGGAAGAAAGATGCTAACAAAGGAAAGAACATCGCAACTGGCAGTATCCCAGATCCATTGATCAGAAACCAAGACAATCGTCCGGTTCCAACAGCAAATGTAAATCAGGCAAATCCGACAGCCCCTGCTACGGAACAACCAATTACAAGGGCGGATCTGGACAGGGTTGTGGCTGAAGTAACTAACTGCTTCGCATCCCAACAAGAAGCCTTGGTGGATCAACTCATGTCACGCTTAAGGGATGTTGAAGAAACCAACCACAACACTGAATCATGGGGTGAGTCCCGATCTGGAGGATCTGCGAGACGACAAAGGTCTTTCTTCTTCGAAGAGGCTAACAACAGAAACAGCTATGGTAGGAGCCGAGCCCGGACTCAGCCCGAATTCCGACCCGAGGAAACGCTTGGAACCGAACCCAACGGGGTAGGTACCAGGCAAGGGTCGGATGTAGCTGAGCCCGCCATACTACCTAACCATGGAAACACCAAGGGATGGGGCCGAGCTGGAGTCCAGCCCGAAGTTGGACCCGAGGAAGTGTTGAGAAGAGAACCCAGCAGGGAAAGATCAAGGCAAGGGCCAACTGTGGCTGACCCCAGCATGCCCCCGGAAGACCAGAGGCAGCCGTTGGAGAATGTTAGGAGTGATAGACGATACCATCCCTACAGGTCATCTGGACGGAATCAATCCCGCAGGGAAGAACCAAACTCATTTCTATCCGCTTCAAGTTCTGATGAAAGGATGGCGCGATTGTTCAGAGAGTGCATCCAACGGGAACAAAGGGATCGGGGGATCGGTGCTAGAATAACCAGCCCCTTCATCCGCAATATCGAAACTGCCATCACCCCCCGGGAATGGAAAATGCCAACAATAGAACCTTACAAGGGAACCTATGACCCCGTTGTACACTTGCAGAGATACACACAGCATATGCTAATGAGCGGAGCAATAGAGGGAGTGTTGTGTAAATGCTTTCCACTATTCTTGGCAGATCTAGCTACCTCCTGGTTCTGCCATCTGCCCCAATGATGCATCAGCTCATGGGAAATGTTGAAAGAAAAGTTCATCAGCCAGTTCCGCAATCATGTGGAACAACCTAAGAATGCTTATTCCTTATCTAATATCAAACAAAAGCCCGGGGAGACAGTGCAACAATATCTAACCCGATTCAACGCCGCAGTAGTCGCAGTCCAAGATGCCGACGAGAAACTTATCCTAATGGCCCTCTGCAGTGGTGTGCATCCGGATACTAAGTTTGCTAGGAGACTAACGAAAGAAAAGCCAGCTACCTTACCCGATTTCTTCCACGAAGCCGGGAAATATATGAGACTTGAAGACGTTGCCATTGAAAGGCAGACATGGCAACAAACCAAGGCAGCTCATGGCAATACATCCGCAGTAGCAAAGGACGTTCGAAGAAATGACTCCAGAGATAGTGCTGGGGGAAAGAAGGGGAAAAGCGCTTATATAGGCCAGGACCGAGATTTGACTCTTACACTCCTCTAAATGAAACAATCGAAAACATCTTCTTGGCCACCCAGGATGAAGTTAGATACAAGCGCCCCCCGCACAAGAAGAAATCAGATAATGCAATTAAGTTTGGAAAGTTCTGCCGATTCCACGAATCTCATGGGCATGACACCAATGAATGCCATCATCTCCGGGACTTGATTGAAGAACACATCAGAAGGAAGAGACTAGAGCACTATGTGAAAGGTCAGAACATGACTTCAACTCCTGTCAATGAGAACCCAGGGCTGCCCCTCCCGGAAGTAGGCGGAGGAAATTGCAACACCAGCGGCTCCAGTCAAGAGAAGATAGTGGTCCTTACCATATCAGGAGGACCACACATCGTCAACGGAAGCTGGGCAGAGATGGAAAGATACGGTAAGTCACTTAGAAACAATGAAGGCTACGTTAATTCTGTTACAGAAGAACGCCACCCGAAACGGAAAGAGAATGACGACATCACATTCAGTAGGCGTGATCTAGAGGGAAGGCAGTACCCTCACATGGATCATATGGTCATCTCTGCCTGGTTCGGTCCAGCTAAGGTTTTTCGAATTCTTGTAGACACTGGAAGCTCAGTAAATATCCTATTCAAGCATGCTTTCGACAAAATGAAGCTGTCAATGAAGGATGTGTCTCCCTGCAGCAAAATTCTACATGGCTTCACTGGAGATGCGAAGATGCCCCTCGGGCAACTGGACCTCTTTGTCGAAATAGGAAGTCATCCCCGCTCCGTTGTGCGAAAACAAACATTTGTGCTAGTAGAGAACCACTCGGCCTACAACGCCTTTTTGGGAAGGCCAGCCTTGTCTGACTTCCAAATTGTCCTAGCCCCGTGGTGCCTGAAGATGAAATTTCTAACAGACAACGGAATAGGAGAAATAGAGGGAGATCAAGACGCCGCTCGAGATTGCTATGTGACTGAACTTCGCAATAACCGTAGGAAGGATAAAGGGAAGGACGCAGAGACTTCTCTCTGCAAGAAAAACTTGGAAGCACAGCAATTAAAGAAAGCCCCTCCTCTTCGATATACCAGCGATCCTTTCAACGAATTAGACCCCAGGGACAAGGAGGAGGAGGCCACCACCGAGCCTGCAGAGGCTATAGAATTTTTATCTGTAGATAAACACGATCCAAGTAAACTGCTGAGAGTCGGGTCTCAGTTAAGAGCGGAATTGAAGGATCAACTCATCGATTTTCTTCGCCACAACATGGATGTATTTGCATGGACGCACGCTGACATGACTGGAATCTCCCCAGACATAGCATGCCACGTACTGAACATTGATCCCACCAAGGTGCCAGTAAAACAGAAAAAGAGAAGCATGGGGGCAGAATGATCAGCATCCCTCAAGGAAGAAGTAAAGAATCTACTTGCCAATAACTTCATACGAGAAGCCATCTACCCAAAATGGATCGCCAACCCGGTACTGGTAAAGAAGGCTAATGGGAAGTGGCGAACATGCATCGACTTCTCCAACTTAAACGACGCTTGCCCGAAGGACTGCTTCCCACTCCCCCGAATCGACCAACTCGTGGATAGCACAGCCGGACATGAACTCTTATCCTTTATGGACGCATACTCAGGATATAACCAGATCCCTATGCATGCCCCCGATCAAGACCACACTAGTTTCGTCACTGACCGGGGATTGTACTGCTATAGAGTAATGCCTTTTGGACTTAAAAACGCCGGAGCTACTTATCAGCGCCTCGTCAACAAGATGTTTGCGGAATTAATAGCACGAACTATGGAAGTTTATGTGGATGACATGCTGGTAAAATCGAGAAAAGCCAACGATCATATAAACCACCTGGACGAGATGTTTCAAATACTTCGCCAATATGGAATGAAGCTGAATCCTCTAAAGTGCTCCTTCGGAGTATCGTCGGGAAAGTTCTTGGGATTCATCGTCCATGCCCGGGGTATTGAAGCAAACCCCGAGAAAGTCCGGGCTTTGCAAGATATCAAGATACCATCCACTCGAAGAGAGATGCAAAGCCTAAACGGGAAAGTGGCCGCCCTAAGCAGGTTCATCTCTAGAGCAACCGACAAATGCATCCCTTTCTTTGAAGCTCTAAAGAAAGACAAAGGAAAGTTCGAATGGACTGACGAATGCTCGACAGCCTTCCTTAACTTAATCGAACACCTCCAGAGACCACCAGTACTCTCAACTCCAAATGAAGGCGAGAAACTATATCTATACCTTGCTGTATCGTCCCATGCTTTAAGCGCCGCTTTGGTGAGAGAAGACAACCGCGCGCAGCGGCCCGTATACTTTGTAAGCAAGAGATTTACAGGGGCAGAAGCCAGGTACCCTAAACTTGAGAAGCTAGCATATTGTCTGCTAATCACGTCATGGAAGCTGCGACACTATTTCGAATCTCATTCCATCAGAGTTTTAACCGATCAACCGCTAAGGCAGGTACTCCATCGCCCCGACACTTCTGGGCGACTACTTAAGTGGTGCATTGAACAGAGTCAATATGATATCACCTATCATCCTCGCACCGCCATCAAAGGACAAGCCATGGCCGATTTTATTGCCGAATTCACTACCAATGAAGGTAAGGATCAATCTGAAATAGCAAAAGATATCAAGTGGAATCTCTTTGTAGATGGAGCATCGAACGAATAGGGCTCGGGGGCAGGTATTGTGATAATCACCCTCAGGGGAAGGAAGCTGCACTATGCCCTAAGGTTGGAATTCGTTGCCACCAACAACGATGCAGAATATGAAGCAGTAATAGCAGGACTGGAACTTGACTTAGAAATTGGAGTCAGTTCTTTATGTCTCCATAGCGATTCTCAACTTATTGTAAATCAAATACTGGGAGAATTCCAGACTCGAGGAGAATGACTCACAGCATATCTAAAAAAGACCAAGCTGCTGCTCAATCAATTGGATCACTATTTAATCAAACACGTTCCTCGAGAGGAGAACCGAGAGGCTGACGAACTGGCAAAGCAAGCTAGCATGAAGAACAACACCATTCCTGGAACGGTAGCCATCTCAAAACAACTAGCCCCAAGTTTCGAACAAGAGGATCTGATAGCTGCAATCGAAGAAGAAATTTGGATGACTCCTATCCAGAAATACTTGCAAGATGGCACACTACCCAACGAGCGTAACGAAGTCAGGAAAATATTGAGGAGTGCTTCCCGCTACACGATACAAGAAGGCATCCTCTATCGGCGCGACTTCTCTAACCCATTATTAAGATGTATCGCCGGAAGGGAAGCCAAGGAAATCTTATTCGACATCCATCGAGGAAGTTGAGGAGACCACACTGGAGGGCGGATTCTGGCAAAGAAGATACTCCGATATGGATATTTCTGGCCCACCTTAAACAAAGACGCCTTGGACTTCATCAAAAAATGCGACAGATGTCATAAATTTGCTAAAATCCCTCGACTACCAACCAATGAGATTACTCAGATGACTAGGCCTTGGCCCTTTGCAGTATGGGGAATTGACCTGATTGGCGAACTGCCGATGGGCCGAGGCGGAGCCAAATATGCTATAGCGGCAGTCGACTATTTCACCAAATGGGTGGAAGCGGAACCTTTAAATAAAATTTCTTCGGCAAAAGTTATTAACCTCTTGATCAAAAATGTTTTATGCAGGTACGGGGTTCCACTCAAAATCATATCGGACAATGGACTTCAATTTGACAGCGAGGAATTCACTGACTGGTGCCGAGAGCACGGAATTCACAAAAGCTTCTCATCTGTAGCTTATCCCCAGGCAAACGGACAAGTCGAAGCTGTCAACAAAATTCTCAAAACTCTAATCAGGAAGATGCTTGAAAAGCCAAAAGGCGCTTGGGTGGATGAACTTCCTACGGCAATTTGGGCCTACCGCACGACTTTCAGAACATCAACAGGGCATACTCCTTTCTCTTTGGCATACGGATCGGAGGCCATGCTCACAGTTGAAACTGTAGTGCCCTCCCACCGTAGGATCCACTACAACCCAGAAGAGAATGAAGAACTCCTACACATGTCTTTGGACCTAATTGAAGAAAGAAGAAATGATGCAGCACTTAAAGTGGCAGCTCACAAGCAAAAGGTGGAAACACGATACAACTCCAAGGTCAAGCACCGCAGCTTACGAGAAGGAGATCTTGTTCTCAAACGGATCTTCCCACGCCCTGGAGCGCTAGATCCAATCTGGGACGGACCCTATGTAATTCATAAAGATCTCCACAACGGAGCTTATATTTTGTCAACAGTGGACGGAGAGGTGTTCCAGAGGGCATGGAACATCCAACACCTTCGTCGATACTTTTCTTAACTTGTACTGCCCATATGAAGTGAATTAATAAAGAGAATCAGTGGACGTAGGCATTTTCGTGCCGAACCACTTTAAAAATCTTGTCTCTTTTTAACTTGTTCCTTTATATCTTGGCTGCTTGTTAAGCTTTATCCTTTTCTGTTGAACAAAATCCTGTATAACGGCATTTCCATTCTAGACACTTCACGGCACAACCTCACCTGTACAAGACCTAACAAGTACTATACGAATCTATGCCCTCGTCGATGAGACACTTTTGCTCCAGCATCCCTCTGCTACGGGTTAACACATTGCTCGCGACGGCCCTCAAAGCCAACTGTAATGAGCCGATCATAAGCCACCGAGAAGGCCGACTATAGCCGAGGCAGCTCATTACGGCGTTCGGCTCGCCGGCGACTGTGAACTGATTATAAGCCCCAACGTAAGGTGTGGCCAGCCAGGGGCAGTTCACAGTTGACGATCGGCACCCACGCTAGCCGGCTACGGTAAATCGAATAATACCCACGATTACGGGCCATAATGGCCCGGGTAGTTACTGTGCGCGATCTCGGCTCCGATGTGTCTTAGGTACGGCTGTGGTAAAAAAGAAAACTCCCTGCGAAGGCGTAAGATGGGTGACGAATGTCTCCAAGACCCACAACTAGGGAAAGTGACTACAAAACCCGTTTGCCACGAACTTAAGCACATCGAAGGCCTTCCGTGATTGGAAGTTTTACTATTTCTTATATTTCCATTTTATTTGTAAAAACTTTCCTCCTATCCTCTATAACGATCACTAAAGTACAGGACGCAAAATGGGAGACACTCGCTAGTGGAAACGAGAACTCACAACTGGATAACAGGTCACTCAGCTGCATTCCATCCTCAGTCACACAAGACATTCAAAGCTACCGTCTACAACTAAAACATGAAGGGCGGTACTTTCTTTTCTTGTACATAAACATGTAGCTATAGCCTATTCACACATCACACTAACATTGCGAGACATGAAATTAAATTTTAAGCAAGAGCTTAGCATCAAACACGATTGAAGCACATGCATATACACAGCTATATTTCTTATGCAACACATCAAATAACGACAGCATTCAAATATGACAGAATCATCTTATGTTATAAAATTATATAAGAATAAAATCATTCGCTAGAATGACATAATTACATAATTACAGCCTGAAAGTACATTAATGTTTTGGACTAGTATATTCAGGAATGCCAAGTAAACCAAAAAAGCAGTCAACTGCAGCAGGGCTCCGCCTCTATCCTGCTAGCCCTCCGGGACCTACTTGACCGCTGGATCAGAGCTTCCAGCATGCTGGCCAAAGGTCCCACCTATCCGATTCAGGAGAAGAATCCATCAGATAAATGATACACAATCAAGTTAAGAAAAGATTGAGAGGGAAGACTTACCAGCATCTGCTCCTTGATCATCATCCCCCAACTGCACACCCACTTCCTCGGCGGTAAGCAGCCGCATGCCCTCCTTCACTGCCACTTTCTCCTCCTCAGTAAACTGGGTCGTGACCACATCCATTCTGAAAGCTACACCACCCTCCTTATCCGCCTCAGCCTCAGCCTCCTCCAAAGCCCGGAGATATATCCTAGCCATGACCCGGGGATAATCGTCCATCCAGGATAGGTTGCCATGCTTCCAAGTACGGAAGTACATGTCCTGGAGCATCTCATCCATCATCCCCTCGTTCTCCTCAAACTCCCTCATCCGGGCCTCGGAAGCCGACAGCCTTGCAACGACAGCATCTCTCTCCAATCGGTATCTCGAGCAGTCAGCCTGAAGGGATTTCTGCATCGCCTCCATCTCCTCCTTCAGCTTGGCTTGAGCAAGCTCTACGGCCTCAAGCCTCCCAGATAACTCCTCTATCTGCTCAAGATCCGTTCTCCGAACCTCATCCACCGTGACAATGGCCATATCGATTCGTTCCTTGCAGGTGGCCTCCATTTTTCGCAGCTCGGCTCTGCTAGCCTCCTCCATAGTTTTCTTTAGCCATCTGGAGGCCGCCTCATGCTGGGAGATCTGAATGGCCTGATCGGCAAGCTGTTTGGCCTGATCGGAAACCATTAGCCACAACCGAATGTTAGCACTTCCGATTTCCTCTCCAGCCTTGACCAATCGGGCATGATGCGCCATCAGCCTCCTGGTCTCCTCAGCCACCCGATCGATGTTTGCCTTGGCCTCATCCCCCATAGTCACAATCCGAGTGGTCAACAAGTCGAGATCCAAAGACTTAGCCTCATCAAGCACCCTTACCATAGGATTGCGGGGTAGGAGGTGGTCATCGGTAACCTCATCGAAGGAAATATCATGGAGGTTCGGGTCCAGATCTGGATGACCCACAAATGGGTTACGAGCCATGCCGGGACGATCAACATGAGTAACGGTAGGATTCTCTGATGGATGTGGAGATGGTATGGACTCAGTATCCTCCCCCGTAATATCATGAATAGGCTGGGTTGGGGGCTGAGGTCCAAGCGAAGGTTCGAATATGGAACGCCTCCTCTTCCTCTTTTGAATATCCTCTTCAATGACTCCGAGAAGAGGACGGTAGCCGACTACGCCCCCGGAACGATCAGTCGAGGGCTTCGGTTTAGCAGAAGCTTTGAGGAGTTTGAACTGTTCAAGGCGGTGCCGAATGTCTGATGTCTTGGCCGCCTTACCCGTTCCTGAAATAAAAACCAAGTGTTACAAGCATGTATGAGACTATAATCCAAGAAACATGTGAAGTTAAAAGAGGAGTCAAGAATTCACCTTGAACCGCCGGAGTTGCCCTAGCTGAAATACTCTCAGAAGATGGACTGACACTAGTCCCGGCCTTATCAGATTTCTTCGGTTTCTCCACCAAAGCTGACCCTTCCTCCAACCCTTCAAAGGCTTGGCGGAAAGCATCATCCGCCCACTCTTGAATCTCACTCGCTTGCCCAGAGGTCAAGGCACCAACGCCACTACCACCCTGTCCTTCGCCACCGTTACCACCATCACCTTCTCCATCGCCTCTGCTCTCTTCCTCGCCTCTTTCCTCCTCTCCACTTTCCTCCTTCGGAACATCTGGGCATGTGCTGGGAGAGGGTCCATCAGATTTCTTGAGCTTCTTCCCCCCGACGACTGGAGGTATCGAGAAGGGTCTTCTCTTGCTACTCTTTTTCGTGGCCCCTCCTTTAGCTTGGCAGCTCTTTCCTTGGCCGTATCCCTCTGCTTGACCACAGACTGATGTGGTAGAATCAAGTTGTGTCCCAGGAGAGTGGCATTCCTGATTAGGTAAGAAGCTGACCTATCCCTTCCCGAAATGGCCTCTATCTCTGCGGCCATCTGAACCAGGTGATCATTCTCCACGACCCCAAAGCCACCTGTCGCTAGCAAGAAATAAAAACACATAAGAAGAAGCATCTCAGCCAGAACAGAAATTATAAATAAGCTTCAACTTACAGCCAGAGGTGAAGCGGTGGATAGAAACGGAGTCATCCTGGACAAAGAACCATTCCTTCTTAAACATGGTGAACTTTGAATACAAGTCCAGGACTGGCTTGAAGGACACGGCTGATTCCAAGCTGATGTATGGAGACCCCTTCTTGTAACCCCTCAAGTTATATAGGTACCGAATCTCCCGGTTGGAAGGGGAGCGCCCGTACTTTCTCTGGAAAATCACAAATAGGCACACCAGGATAGCGTAGAAGTTGGGCTGGAGCTGGAAAGGGGCCACCTTCAAATAGGTGACGAAGCTAACTATCCAAGCATTGATTGGAGGAATGGCCCCACACATGCAGTGGTACCTACTATAAGAAAAGAATCCTTTAGGGGGATTATATGGCATGACCCCTTCCCTGGCAACCGCATGCGTGCTCTATCAATCCTAAAGGGCGGGAGATAACATCAAGCTGCTCTTCTTTGAGAGAGCTAGGAAAGCAGTCAGGCGGAGAATTCAAAAGCTCTTGAGGACTATACCCATCTACTAGCGATCTCAGGGTGGGTCCATGACGTTCTGGCCCTGGCTGAGCTGGGGGCACTACGGTGGACTCTCTTCTGTCCGTAGATTTCTTCTTATCCGATCGAGTTTCCACTTTGTGAGACATTATCTGCAACACCAATAACAAACACACTGTTAAAACAAGGAGTATAGAGATATAAGCAAACGAGTGCGTGCAGTCTGGAATCTCGTTCGCAATTCAAAACATGAAAGACCGATCGGTAGTTTGAGAATAAGACCCATTCGGCCTCGTACTTCTCAAACCCGTCCGGTAGTACAAGGCCCGAGGACACATTCGACACTTAAGCCCGCGTGTTCATTCGGCAAGTCGAGTACCTCGGTTCATTCGGCAATCGCTACATTCGGTAGTCCAAAACACGGAGACATTCGGCAAAGAGAGGCTAAATTACCTGATTCAGCAATCCAATGTGGTTTGGCAGTAAGGTTGATTCGGCAGGAGAGAGTCTGATTCGGCTATCAAACTTGGTAGGGAATAACGAAGGCCTAACACCCCTACTTATAAGCTAACGCAGGACGACCGGACCGGATGGTTCGGCACATAGGACCGGACGGAAACACCCAAGTTAAAACAAAGCGCGACATATGCCAACATATGCCCCACTTTGGGGGGCAAATGTTGGGTGCGTTTCCACCACCAAGCCAAATGAAAGGAAGCATCACCGAACCAAGGGGGGAAGGCCCCAATGAGCTAATAACGTCCCACCGAACCAGCTACCCCCCATAAGCTACCGAACCAGATGCCTCCAGCACCTACCGAACCAATTCCCTTCTCCTCCATCACCGAACCACTTCCCTGCCGAACCAAACACCTACCGGTCCAACACCAGCCGAACCAACCACCTTCCCCTACATAGCCGAATCAAGCTCCATCCACTTACCACCGGATCATGTCCCACCGAACCAAGCTCCATCCACTCACCACCGGATCATGTCCCACCGAACCAACCTACCTCCAACCACTACCGGACCGGAGCTACCGAACCAACCTACGCTCCACCCACTACCGGTCCAATCAACACTCCACTCACCGCCGAACCATGGTGTTACTAAACCAGCATTGCCGGGCAGATTACATTGGCCCAGGCCCACCAGAAGCTATATACATCCAAGACCCCTACCCCCAGCCTCACTCTATAAATAAAGGGGTAGGGGTACAACAATGGCGGACAAGTTTGAGAGCTCAAGCACGGATAGAACTTTCAAACAATTTTCAGGTACTTGTAATCAAAGCTTTGTACTGTAACCTGAAAAGTAAAGGAGAATAACATATAAAGTGGACGTAGGCACATACTGGCCGAACCACTATAAATCTGTGTGTCTTTTACAGTTTAGTCCATCTATTTTATATATTTGCATATATCACCCAAATCACTAAGAACAACGTATAACCAACTAAATCATACGACTTGGAGGTGTTTGCCCATTTTTTGTGCAAACATAAACTTAATCAACTACTAGGCTCATTGCTTCATCCTCGAAGTGTTATTCATCTTTAAGAATAGCTTGATTGATCTCATAATTCATCTTACTCAAATGAGTACAGTGAGTTTATAGGAAAACAATTATAAGACACAGATTAGACATAAAGCTTAGTTTGAGTAATGCTTCTCCTTAAGTAAAAAATATTGTGAGACAACACCGTCATGTGGAATGGGTTTTCCTCTCACGAAATCATTAGTAATAATTATACCATATCATGTAATATCAAAATATTATGTCATGATCATAACCACATGAACATCATTGCAAACATAAGTAAACTGTATACTTAATATCATGTTTTGAACCATGTCATACATTCATCGATTTCAATATAGTATAACATGCGCTTATCAATGAACTATGTCATACCATTATCATTCATATTCACATGCATCACATATACTCTTATTTAGGTATCAATTTACAAATTGTTATTAACTCTATTTGAATAGCACACTAGGTTTATTTATCACTAATTCATATTGCTCGAACAATACCCGACTTGAACCACCATGACTCTCCTAGGAGGCTAAAAGTAAGCACTCTATGTTCTAGCAAGTGTCCTTACTGAGCATTAATAGCCCCTCCTCATCTTAGAAACATTCGTTTCACATTTGCTGCCTCATTCATTAATTAGATCCATTTTTATGTTATTTGCTCATTACAGAGGTATTTATCTAAATCAAATCGATTACACTTTAACGTCTTGGCACCCTACCGTATACCCATTGAATTTAGCTTTCACTAAGTCTTGTCACCCTGCTATTCAATATCTCCATGAGTGGGCATATTTGAAATATTGGGTCCAATCCATTCCTTCAGTTCATTTATTGTGTGAACTGCACATTCCATCGACCTTCATTTACGTCAAGTCTCGATTAATTTTAGATAAAAATGGTTTTATCTTCCATATTATTTAGTTAATACAACTTAACATTTCCTAGCTTATCCTAAGTTTAGCCATTTCCACCTTTACATAAGTTATTACATTTTTAACTTATCATCATTAATTTTATAACTTCACATGTTATACAACTCAAGTTAAACATCATGAAAATTGGCTTTTAAAATGTTTTTGATAATTCATATGTTTTATTATATGTAATTGTAAATTACTAATTATCGTTTATATACGCTTTGTTATCACATATACATAAGCTATCGTACTCTTCATAACTTTAAAGGAATAAGCTATCGTTTCTGGGGCTACCATTTTATAACTATCGTATGAATAGGCTATCATCCCTATAACCATTAAGTATATAAGAAAATGATATTGAGTTTAAATGAGATAATGCGATTGGTGTTATAGCTATCAACTCTATAGTTATTGTCTCTATAATTTTTGTATTGAAAAGCCATCGGCCTTATAGCCATCGAGTATCTAAATTAATGTCGTCAAGTTATTAGAATAATGTTACCATGTTTATAGCTATTGAGTTGATAATGCTATCATGCTTATAGCTATTGAGTTTATAGATAATGCTATTGTGGTTGTATGATAGAATGTTATCGTGTTTGTATGATAGGTAGCCATCGAATATGTGTTATCGTGCTATAATGGCAATTTCATTATTAAGTAGAAAGGATTGTATTCCTAACAAGGTAACCACTTTTTGATTTAATCTTTACACGTCATGTTTCCATTCATTGTTTTCGATTTGTGGAAGAGATTTTAGAATCAAGCCATTATTCTCTCTTGTAATTACTACCTAATAAACTATATTCCTAATTAACTCGTTAATTAAGAATATTTCCACCTTGCCATTTGATATAGTCAGGGGTATGCTCTAAGGGCAATTATGCAATTTGCTACATATATCTAACTCGATAACCAATCTTCTTCATAATAAAGGTATTTGATTTTTGATAAATACTTTATTTTATAGTGATATAAGTAATTAAGTAATTAATTTAAAGTACATTAATTAGAAAAATCTTAAATAATATTACTATGTAATAATTGTGATAAAGAGTTGTCATCATGAGAAAATTTTGCAATATAAAATGGCATATTATTTTAGATATTCCTGATCAAGACGCTTCAAAAAAGGATATTGATGCATTTGTTAAGAGAAAAGTGCGTAACACTCTCAAAATATTAGACAGTGGATTACTCGTGACTGTTAGGGCACTAAGGGTTTGCATACTGATAATTATTGGATAACTAGGGAATGACTCATCCAAGAGTTTTCAATTGGTCATTAAAAACTAGATTAAACAGGAAATCTGGAGTGATGATATTTTTCGATCCTCTTGACTTAAGAATATTATTGAACTTCAATGTGGAAACCGTACTTTGGTTTTAGTTAAATTATGGCATGTCTAGGAATTTGTTGATAGTTTTCCTATTAAGTTGGTAGGTGGAAGTGAAGAGATGGTTCATGTTAGTAATCTATGAAAACCAGAATTATGTTTGAAATGCAAAGCTTTTGGTCATATAGAAAAAGACTGTGAAGCAAGGTTGAGGAATGGGGACATAAATAAACAGAAAAATTGTGAGAATATGAAAAAATCTGAAAAAGAAAAAGGAGACAAGGTGAATCATAATGGTATGAAACATATCAATAATCGGTAGTGGCAAAAGATTGTACGAAGGAAACCAGTTGAAATGAATGAAGGATCTGGTAATGAAGGGATAAGGACAACCAATCATGGTAAAACGATAACCCATTTGTCTGATGAAAAGGTTGAAGAAGGTGAAAGTGAAATTGAGAAAGAACCAACTTTAGATGTCGATGAAGAATATGGTGAGATGGATCAAAAACAGATTTGCTGCCTTAACAAACCAGACTGAAGATGAAGTGATAGAAGAAGTGATAAGTGATGAAGTAGAATTTTTGCCACATACAAGCATAATTTTGTGTACAAACATAACTAATACTATAACACTCAATGTGCATGTCAGTAATGTGCAAACAAACCATGAAACTGGTAGTCATAATACATTGGAATCAAACCATTCAAAACAAGCATGTCAAACTGAAGTGCAACCCACAATACAACTGCCATCAAGCATCACTGATCAACTGCCAATATCTCCTCCCCCTTCCCTTCATTTTGAGGACATAGTGCTCAATGTCTTATCATCCCCATCCAATCCGTACAACCACCTTCCTCCTTCACCTGGCTATTCCACCTCTATCAGTAAAAATCATTCATCCAAACCCACTATACCATGTCCAAACATCAATATCCAAAAGAAAAAATCACCCACATCCACAAATCAAAACAAATCCAGGCAATAAAACACACCAACAGCAATGGTAACAAAAATAACAAAAACAAAAACCCCAAGATTTCAATTCCCATAATATCCTACCAACCACTAGAATCCTACCAAATAACGGTAACAGTCCCTCTTCTGCAACCAGAAGCAAGAAACTCCATTACCAAAGCCTTAACATTTTACTTTAATGTCTCAAACCATTGGTGCCTAGAACATAAGAGGAGCCCGTCAAGACATCAAACTCACTTAACTGAAAAGCATAATAACCAACTACAATCTTAAAATTACTGGTGTATTAGAAACCAAGTTAAATCTCACTCTTACCAAAGGAGCTGCTATGTTCATCAATCCTTCCTGGAAGTTGATCCACAATCTTGAGGAAGCTTCTTATGGTAGAATAGTGATCCTCTATGACCCCTCTACTTACAAAATCTCTCCCATCCTTTCAACCAACCAGTCCATACATTCCCACCTCCTTCACCCTCCAACATCTTCATCATCTTATCTGACTTATGTCTATGCAGACAATTTAGCCAATAGTAGACAAAGACTTTATGAATACTTACCCCGCCATGCCAAAAATTCCCACCCATGGATAATTCTAAGTGATTTTAACAACCTCCTTGTTCTGAATACAGAACTAGTGGAAAACCAGTTACCTTGAAAGAAATTGGTCCTCTTAACTTAGCAATTAACTTCTCATCCTTGATACCAGTCCCATACAGTTTTGTTAGATATACCTCGAATATAAAAGTAGATCTGGCAAGAGGATATTCAACAAGACTGATCACAATTTATATAACTTTTCAACCATATCCACCTAGCCATCCATCAACACCTATCTCCCCTTCCCTTGCTCTCTGACCACTCTCCTTAAAATCTCTACCTCACTAAGGAAAATGTGAAAAGAAAGACATCATTTAAATTTTTAGTGCATGGGTCCTTGAACCTGATTTTCTAAATGTTGTTAAACAATCTTGAAAAACTAATAATTATGGAACACCTATGTTTGTTTTGTAGTAGAGGATAAAGAATGTTAAGAGATCCTTAAGCAGTTAGGCTTCTTTAAGATTTGGAGATGGCGAAAAATTATCAAAGTCCTTGGAGAAAAAACTTATTGATGCTTAAATTCAATCTATGAATGATCCTGGTAGCATTCATCTTGCAAAAATAGAGCATGGCATACAAGTACAATATCAGAGAGCACTTAGCATAGAAGAAGACATGAGAAAATAGAAGATGAGGTTGAAGTGGAGTATTCATGGTGATAGGAACCATAGTTTTATCATGACCGCCTTAAAATCAAGCAAGCAAAGTCCCATATACATAGCATTTGTGATGTCCATGGCTCCAATATCAATTCTCCTCCCCATATCGATAACGCTTTCGTAGAATATTTTACATCCCTTCTTGGCAATTCTATTAAATTTATTCCCGACCTCTCAATAATTGATGGCCTTGAATTGCCCACCCTATCAACTGACCAAATAAGTATCTTGTCTGCTAAGATAAATGACATTGAAATAAAACATTTATTTTTTAGCATGAACAAGGAATCCTGTGGTGGTCCTGATGGATTCAATGCAACCTTCTGCACTACTTGTTGGTAAATAATTAAGGATGATCTATGTAGAACTATCAATAGCCTTTTCTTCAACAGTAGAATGCTATCTAGAATCAATGCCACAGATCCTGTGTAGGATCGATTTCACCCTAGAGGGGGGAGAATAGAGTGATACTATCAATAATGTAGAAGTATATAAAATAATTTCAACACAGATATTATAGAATAGTAGCAGCACAAATAATAGCAGAATAAATGTAGAAATAGAGCAACACAGATTTACCCAGCTTCAGCAAAACCCTACCTACACGTTGCCCCTAAGGTTTCTACTAGAAATTAAGTAGTCAGAGGCTCAAAAGTAAACTCACTACACCCTCTATCGGCTAACCTAACTCTCCGCTCAAACCCTACCACAACTTAGCCACTGAGTTGTGAATTCTCGAACTACACCACCGTAGTTCGTCCACTAGTCATATGACTAGAATTTACAAAATTTTAAAAGAGAAAATACAAATTTAAAAAAAGAATTAAAAAAACAAAACCCTAGTTTTAAATAAAGCCCAAATAATATTATAGCCGGCACAAAGTAGTTAAAGTGATAAAACTATCCCCATTTCTTCATTTATTTCTTTGGCCTGTCTTCATGCTTGCATTCTGTACTTCGTTCCGTTTTCAGAAAGTTTAGGGCTTTGCTAAATTGAGGCACCGCTTGAGAGAATTCGATTGTAGAGATGAATGCTCTTTGATTTGGCTTGCTGTTTGTTGCTTGCGGCTGCTTCAATTTGATCGAATTCGACTAAAATGGTATGCGATTCATTCTTTTTCTTTACTCGTTGCTTGCTTGAATTCCATGATTTAGGCTAATGATGTTAATCGTTTATATAGGATTCGAATTCCTATTTCTCCATTCATATACATCTGCTTTGAATTCATCAAATAATATGCTTGGCCATTCGATATAACTTGATTGTTGATAATTAATCTTGACTTTTTCAATTTCTATATTTTGCTATTTACTTGATTAACACGGCTTTGATTTTGAACTGTTTGATTCCTTGGCTACCATGGCTTGATTTTCTAGCTTCTTTGGTTCCGTGAATTTTTGATGACTCCGGCATTGCTTTTATATTGAGCTGTGGTTGTCTTTGACTTGGTTTGGGTTAGGAACTTGAACTTTGTAGCTTGTTGGAATTTGACTTTGATTGTTCGATCACCGTCCTTATTTTTGTAACTGCAGTTCATTCATTTTTGCTTGCAGTCTTGTTTTTTTTATTCCTACCGATTGCCACTGGTTTCACTGTGCATATATATATATATATATATATATATATATATATATATATATATATATATTCACCTATATATATATATTCATGTTGTATGTTGCGGATTTGAGTCTCATTGATGCATTGCATTTGTTTGCATATTTGTCTGGTCATTCGCTTGTTGTTCATTAGCTTGGTCTGATAATTTTAAGCTGGCCATTCGATTATCCTTGAATGATGGTGATTTTCTGTAACTTTGGCCACTGATTTTGTGATATGAGTTGCATTGATCTCTGTCCACTATTATACATGTGTGTTTGCATTGACTTAACTTGAGTTTGCTTCTTAATGACAATGCTAAGCCAGTAGCATTACCCGTGAGACACATGGCTCCTAGGGAGAGGAAGGGGTTAAGTAAGCAGATCAATGAGCTATTGGAGAAAGGTTTCAATAGGAGGAGTATATCTGAGTGGGGGCGCCGGTCGTCTTCGCTACAAAGGCGGATGGTTCCCTTCAACTTTGCAAAGACTATAGAGAACCGAATAAGCTCGAAAAGAAGAAACGTTACCCACTTCCTAGGATTGATGATCTTTTCGATCAGTTGGTTGGCTCTTTACTATTTTACCAGCTTGATTTAGCCACTGGATTTCATCAGCTTTGGGTCACTGCCGATAGCACTGATAAGACCACGTTTAGGACACCCGGTAGATTCTTTGAGTGCTTGGTTATGTTGTTTGGGCTAACCGACGCCCTAGCTAATTTTTTAGATTTGATTAGCTGTGTTTTTGGAAATGTCCTAAATAAGTTTGTAGTAGTATTCATGAAAGACATTTCGGTGTTTCCCAAGAGTACGGAAGAGCATGCTATTCATCTATAGGAGGTTCTTTATACATTTCGCGTTCATCAGTTGAAGGCAAAATTCTTGAAGTATCACTTTTGGTTAAGGAAATGTGTTTTTTTGGGGCATAGAGAAGGTCTGCACAAGAGAAGACTTTGAGAAACGGGTTTTTACATTTAGGTTCGGATTGTGGAAATCCAACGAGTTGTTGGCAAAGATTGGAGATGTGTAATAGATTTAGCTAGAATTTTTTTTTATTGTTTCAGATAAGTGGATTTAATGGTGGTGCCTTGGAATAAATACAAGCATAAAAAAGGAATAGGAATAAAAGACTTTAGTAAGGAAATAAGATTTCCACGGTTTAGGAAAAGTACTCCTACGGTAGTAAGAAGAGAATCCACTTTATGTCTAGCCCAATAAAATAAAATTTTAGAATCGAAAAGTCGAAAAATATAATTGTTATATTTTTGAGGAAGAAAACTGTAATATCCCGAAATTTTTGACAATATCAATTTAATAATCTGTGTTTGAAATTAAATTGATTTGATAATTTTTGTAAATTGATTTAATAATCTTACTTTAATAAGTAATTAATTAGTGAATTTATCTTTTAATAAATTAATAAACTGTTTTCTATTAATAATATGTATATATATTTATACATATTTTAAATAGATAAGTTTGGTTTTAAATTTAAATTAATATAGCATATTTTCTAATTCCAATATTTTGGTAATTGGGAAATTATGATTTATTTTTGATTTAAGCTTTTCAAAACTATTTTATAAATAACTATATGATTTTAAATATATAAGACAAATGTTTTATTCGTTTAAAATATATTTTAACTTAAGTTTGAATATTAAAATAAAGTTATAAAAATGTTTATTTTATTTCTTTTTAAAATATTGATTAATAATTATGATTGTAAATTTGATATGAAATTTAAAATACAATTAATATATAAAACATTTATTCATTTAAATAACAAATAAGTTATAACCTCTTTTATAATTTTATTTAAAATGATTTAAATATTATTTTCAAATGATTGATTTGTATATTGTTTTTATTTGTAAAATATAATGGTTTTATTTCTTTAAAAATTAGCTATACATATAAATAAGTAATTGTAAAAAAATTAAGTTCGTAACTTTTATTAAACTTTCATTAACACTTTAATTAAAAATACTAATCACTTAAAGGACAAGTGTAAGCATCTTAGAAACATAATTAACATGTGTAATTTAAACACATAAGGATATTAACAAGTGTTCATTTTTTTTACAAGTGTCAAATTTGCCTTTTTTTTAATTTTCCTTGATTTTTAATAAATCATAAATATTGTTATATAAACTTGCCATCTTCTATCCTATTCTTTTCTCATTTGCAATTCCTAAACTAAGAGAAATTTCCAGCTGAGAAAAACCCTTCCACTTTAAACAATCCTCAAATCATATTCAATCTGAAAATCAAAATTCTGTAACATTTTCATCTTCAAACCTGCAAATCATTTCCTATTCAAATGCATATCAATCCCTGATCCACTTACAAAGGCCTGCATTCATTTTTCAAAAACCTGAAATGATTCCTGCATTTTTTTGTCTGAAAATCAAGAAAAGCTTGCATTCATTCAAAATCTGGAAGTTAAGCTACCTACATGTAAAACCTGGAATTAAAGCAAGTTTTCAAATGATTTAAAAGCTGTTCAAAATCAGGAAGCTAAAGTTTTAAAGCATCAACTACTCAAGCTTTTAAAGCATTCAAGAAGGATTTCAAAGGATACAGGAACTTTTCAAATCTGAAAATTGTGCTCTGCTCTACATTTTTAATTAAGGTGAGTAACTCCATTTTTATTTTTTTTAAGTAGGCAAAAGTTTGAGTTGCATGCTGGTTTATCTGAGATGAAGTTTATATTGTGTTTATATATCTTTGAAAAATTCATGTGTATGTATGAAAGAATAAGTGATTTTGCTGTTGATATTGCTTTTGCCAGTTCTTAGTTAAAGTTAGATTCTAAAACAAAAGAATTCAATATCTTTTGATTTGGTTGCTGTTAAAATGTAGGATTTAAACAAGACATATATGTTGACTTTAAAGATTAAGATTTAAGATTTTATTCAAGCTAAAATTAAATGGGAATTTACTGGAAACGTAAATAACAGAGCAATAAATCGTATAAGTGAAAAATGCAAATATTACAATTCAATGTTCCAGGATTATAAATCAAAACAATCTACAAAATCATGAATTTTAAACCAAAGATTTCAATTTTTAATGTCAAAACCAAAGAGCAGTTCCTTCTTCACTGCATTCGACATTTTGGATTAACACAGATGATTGATGTGTTCGATTGAGTTGAATTTGTTTCCGGAGGTAGAGGGGAGATCAATGAGGATGGGAAGATTATTTGTTTGATTTGCATTGCATTTTGGTGAGGATGATTTTGATCTAAATTTTAGAACCCTAGTTTTTACTGGGTTTGAGAAAATTGAACACCATGGCTTTGACAATGGATCGAGTCGAACGATAATTTGGGAAATGGAAGTATGGTGATCGACAGGTGTGTGGACGGAATTGCAACTGCTCCGGTGGCCGATGGCGCGTGGACGAGGGTAGCTGACAGGTTTGGAATGAAGTTACTGTGTTTGTTCCAGGTTTGGGAAATTCTGGACTCGATCTTGATTTCAGGTATAAATTGATGAAATGGGTGTATGGTTGGTCTGAGGTGTTGAATGTCGACTGTGGGGAGGTCTCGTAGTTGGCCAGCGATGGCCGGAGGCGCTGTACATGTGCACAGAGGGATTGGTGATGCTGGTGAATGTATGGTGGTTACAGATTTGATGGCATCGCGTTGGTCTCGGGGAAATCGAGTTTTAACTCGAAGTATATTTAGGGGAGACTCGAGTCAGTGTGTTGTTGTAGGTTTTAATATAAACAAAAACCTGTTTCAGTTTTTAAAATTAAAAGTAAAGTTTAAAAATGCAAACTAAAATTAGAACTAAGTTTAAAACCTGAATTTAAATATGAATTCAAATAGTTTGAACCTTGGTTTTTGTAATAATTTGAATTTTGAAAATTTAAGTTTGGTTTTAAACAAAACAGAAAATCTGTTTCTGTTTTTAAAATTAAAAGAGAAGTATAAAATGCAAATTGAAATTTAAACTAAGTTTTTGAAATCTGAAATTGAATATGAATTCAAATTAGTTTAAATCTGAGATTTGAAATAATTTAAGTTTTAAAATTTAAATTTGGTTTTAAAACTTATAAGTGTAAAAGCATATGTGGTTTTGAATTTGAATTGGAAGTTTAAAATTTTAAATAAGAAATTTAAAATAAGTTCGAATCTGGGTAATTAAATCTTGAATTAAATTTAAATTTTAGTTTTTTTTAATAAAATGATTTTAAATTTAAATTGTTTTATTACTTTACATGGTTAAATGATTTTAATTTAAAATGGAGTTTAAAATGTAAGTAAGCTTTTAAAAATTTAAGTTATATCTGGAATGAAAATTTAAGATTTGTATTTTAGATTTGAGATTAAAAGAAATTTTTAAATTGAATTTGTTTTTAAATAATTTGGAATGTTTAAGGTATATTTTAAACTAATTTGAATTTAAAGATGAATTTGGTTTAAATTCCTTTAAACCTATTTTATAAAATGGTTATTCTTTAACATATGAGATAAAATGGTTTTAAATTGTTTTTAAAACCTTATTTAAATAAAATTGTAGTCATTTTAAAATCTTAAAATTTTAAAATGAAATTTAGAGTGAAATTTAAAGTAAATTTGAAACAAAGTGTTTTTAAATACTTTAAATAAGTAAGAAATGTTTTCTTAAATTAAGTTAGAATTTAAGAATTTGGATTCATTTAAATTATTAAGTTAATTTAAATGGGTAATTAATTATTTAATTAATTAATAATATGGATGATTAATTAAATAATTAAGAGTTTTTAAATTGATTAATTAAGACTTGAGATTAATTAATTAAGGTTAATTAATCCGTAATTAGGGATTATTAATTAGATTTTAATTAATGATTAAGATTAATTAATCGAGTAATTAAGAATTAATTAAGTTGAAGTTAACATTTAATTAATTTAATAATTAGTGATTAATTAACTGGTAATTAAATATTAATTAATTTGTAATTAATGATGGCTAATCTGAGTTAATTACTTGAGAGAAGTAATCAAGAAATGTTAATGAAGGCCATTAACAAAGATTATTAAATTAATGTGATTAATTTTTGTTAATTAATTCGACTAATTAATTAATAATAATCATTTTTGAAATTGTTTAAGTTTAATTACTTAACAAAAGTAATTAATGAATTAATTACATAATGTAATTAATTGTGTTAATATGATTTGTTTAGGTTAATTAATTAAGTTTTATTGATTTAAACATTTGATGATATGATAATTACTTTATGTAATTAATGGGATTGTAATTACTTAGGGAAGTAATTAATTGATGATTACTGGATGTAATTAAAGGTGTTAACGATGGAAGTAATTTAGATTAAATTACTTTGGAATTAATCAAGGGATTAATTGAGATAATAAATAAGGAGTAAGTTATTCAATGAAGTAATTAAGTGTAGTTAATTACTGAATTGTTATTAATCAAGGGTGATTAATATGTATGTGGTTTAAATTGAAGATTAATCACTTAATGTAATTAATTTATAATAAGAGATTAATTAAAAATGTAATTAGAAATCATTAATTAATAAAATTAACGATGTAATTAATTAAGGAATAATTAATAAATGAAGTAATTAATTAATAAAGAATTAATGTAATTAATTTTTAATTAATTGATTAAGTAATTAAAAGTTAATTATTGTAAGAGCTAAGTATAATTAACTTGTGTAATTAATTTAAAAGCTAATTACTTATTGTAATTAGAAATATTGTTAATCAGGAATGATAAATTGAAATGACTAATGAGATGGTGATTATTTAATTGATTTGTAATCAATTGACGATTAAGATAAGCATGATTATAATGATGAAGTAATTAATTTAATTCATTTTAAATTAATTAGAGATTAAGTAAATAATTTAACTCATTTTAAATTAATTATAAATGGTGTGATCATTAAATCATTGCTTATGTATGAATGATTGATATTGGTTGTCTTGTATGGTTTGTAATCTCAGCCATGAGATGAGTAATGTTATGTGATATGTAATTGGTTGCATTGTGACGATAATAAGGATTATCTGTTATAATGATGATATGGATTATCTGTTGTAATGATAATGTTGATTATCTATTGTGATGTGAATTATCTATCTGTGCGTATATAGATAATGAATTGAAATTGTTTTAAACTCTAAAACAACTTGGCCTTAAAAGACACATTTTGGATTTCGATGAGACCGGAATCGGGTTTCCATATTTGGATATCCGAAAACCACATCGATCCAAATTAACGTTAGGTCGTGAATCTCAAGTGAAGATGAAGATTCAGAGTGCAAGGGTTATTGTCGTTAACTCTGAGGGTGATTCCAAAATGAGTGTAACGAGATAATGCCTTCGGTATCGTTCGAAACCGGAACGAATTTGTATGGATTGAATGCTTTCAGAACATCGTCAGGTGGACGATGAGCATTCTAAGTGATATGTCCTATAAAGGTAATCGTAGCCTCAAGCCTCATCAACCGGGAATGGCTAAAACAGAGGAGGTGCAGCAAGGCTAAGTGGGTCATGCCCAAGTAGGACGAGATTTACCCCTGTCTAGATATCCCTTTATTTCGGCTATGTGGTGCGGTTGCTGATCACAACTGCGGGGTGGTCTTGTTCGGAACTGTTCAGTAAGGAATGGTTCCGCCTTTGTGTTGTAGAGGATTGGGAGTAATCCTTGGTACGGTGATCTAAGCCACGTACTGTGACAGGCGGTACCCCGGTAGCCCTACCATTGTATGGAATCCAAAATCCAATAAGTGCCCTCGGCTTTGATCGTATTACCCACTTTTGTGGCTAGTAGCTGGAATTTAATAGATGTAACAATTTTGGCTATTTCTTATTTACTTGAAAACCCTAGACCTATTATAATATCACTGGATTTCCTATCAAATGTTTTGGTCAGCGTAAAAATTTTTCCAAGTTTATGTGTGGAAAGTCTTACGTGATACCTTTTGTTTTCAAAGGTTCTTCAAAAGTTAAGCAACTTTAACCTGTTACTCACACCAGACCCTTGTCTGACCCGGAGTTTATTTCTGTTTTTCTTAAAAAACTTGGGTACTCAATTTTTTACGAGTAGCCAAGGGATTCAGGTTAGCTTTGATGGTTTGTGGAGGAGCAATGGAGCAGGAGGCTTCTGCATGTAGATGTATAGTGTTCCGCTGTGTTGGTATCTCTAAGTGTTTGTCTGTATTGTGTTTTGAGTTGTAATAACTAGACAGGTTTTTATAACTGTCTAGTATGTGTTGTAATGTCTGTGTAACACTGATAATTGTTGTATACCATGTAATACTTATGTTATTAGTATAATTTATTCGTTCCATTGTTGAGATTCTAGTGTTGTTTGTTCTTTCTCTTCTTTATTTTCTCTTTTCTATCCCTATCTTTCTTAAAGATGATACGACTTTCTGTGGAGAAAAAGTCGGGTCGTCACAGTTGGTATCAGAGCGCTAGGTTGAACGAATACCTAGTCTCTGGAGTGGTGTCTATCTTGAGAGAGCGTATTTATATTTTTAATATATATATATATATATATATATAATATTTTCTACCTATCTGATTGGGTTACCTGTGCAGGTTTTCCAATATAAGATATAGAGGTAGATGAGGTAGTGGTGTGTGTAACACAACTACCATTGTTAAGGGTTCAGAGTCATCTTTGAAGTGCAGAGTTGGGTGAATAGAGTTTGGATCTGTCGTTAGGGTAGAAGCAAGCGAGTGATGGTGTCTTGATACCTTAGGAAGTGGTAGCTGCGTGATGAGACGTAGCGACTGTGGATGTTTTCGGAGATGTTTCTTTGGAACAAGAGTAAGGAGGTGAGTCTGTTTCGGTGATGTGGTTGAGTCCAGCAGAGTGTTCTGCTTACTTTGAGGTCCGAGTTTCTCGAAGAGCTTTGGATTGGGAATTCTTTGGCTTTGGTGTTAGCAGTGCAGCTCGGAGTGTTCTGTGTTGGCAGAAAGTTTTCTGGCTGAGTAGTTTTTCTGAAATGGGGTTCAGAAGCAGCAGTGTGAATCCTTTTCTTCGATGAATTAGCTAGGCCAGCATAAGCTGTTCTGATAGGTAGAGAGAGCAGTTTCTTTGGAATTAGGCTGAGTTGATCGCAAAAGCGACTTGCGATAGTTGAGTGTTCACTTGGGTTGTTGCAGTTTTTTCGGATGAATTCAGGGAAGTCAGAACTTTGTCCGCATCTGGAGATCGAGTTTTCTTATCAGCTAGTATTCCAGGATTGGTACCGGTGGTTCAGTTAATGGAAGGATGGTTCCTTGAGATAGAGTTGGTGAAGCTGCTCAGGTTTCGGAGGAACTTCTGAGTTTATCTTTATGGATCTGTTGAATCATATTTCTGGGATGTGTTGTCCAGTTTATGCTCGTGTTCTTCATCAGCATTTTCTTCTACTTCGGATCAGAATTGTGCAGCAGTAGCAGTTTGAGAGTGCATCTGTTTTCTTTTCTGGATAAGGAGAAGTTTGTTCTGTCTTCTGTTCTTGAGGAGTAGAGTTGTGTTCCGGGTTTTGGATTAATCTTGAGGAGATCATTGGATTGTTTTGGTCCAGTTTGTTTCTAGTGGCATCAGCAGGGGTTTAGCTGATCAGGAGGGATGTTGGTAGCCTAGGATCATCCGAAGAGTTTTTATGGATAAGAGACGGAGAAATTTGGATTCCGGAGTCGAAGATTTGATTTTGGGATAAGTTTTTCTCTGATCCACGGAGCTATAAGTTTTGGTAAGTCTGTGAAGCTAGCTCCGAGGTGTTTTGGGTTTCTTCTATGTTCTGGTAAGATAAGTGTTGGGTTTTCAAGAGTTGAATTGCCAGTTTGGATGACTGGGATTCAGTGTGTTTCACGTATCTCTGAGGGAGTACGTGTTTGATCTATCTCTGGTTTTAGAACCAGCAGTTCAGGAGGATTTGGTTATTGAGTCAGACTCGTCTGTAGTCTGATATCTTGTTTAGTTTTGTAGAGATAGATGAAATAGGGGCTCTATAGCTTAGTAGTATTGATTGTTTGGATCCTATAGAGCGAGTATCCCGATATTTACCGGGGAAACTCGTGGAAGTTCTATCCAGAATTTTTCTGGATAATTAGATTCGTTTTGATTATATGAATTGGTTGCTATGGTTGTTAGCATATGATTAACATATGCTGTGTTTTAAAATTAAATCTTTAATGAGATTATTAAATTTCCTTTGTTTTAAATTTCGGGGACGAAATTCTTTTAAGGGGGGAGGATTGTAATATCCCAGAATTTTTGACAATATCAATTTAATATTCTGTGTTTGAAATTAAATTGATTTGATAATTTTTGTAAATAAATTTGAATTGATTTAATAATCTTACTTTAATAAGTAATTAATTAGTGAATTTATCTTTTAATAAATTAATAAACTATTTTCTATTTATAGTATGTATGTATATTTATATATATTTTAAATAGATAAGTTTGGTTTTAAATTTAAATTAATATAGCATATTTTCTAATTCCAATATTTTGGTAATTGGGAAATTATGATTTATTTTTGATTTAAGCTTTTCAAAACTATTTTATAAATAACTATATGATTTTAAATATATAATACAAATGTTTTATTTGTTTAAAATATATTTTAACTTAAGTTTGAATATTAAAATAAAGTTATAAAAATGTTTGTTCTATTTCTTTTTAAAATATTGATTAATAATTATGATTTGTAAATTTGATATGAAATTTAAAATATAATTAATAAATGAAACATTTATTCATTTAAATAACAAATAAGTTATAACCTCTTTCATAAATTTATTTAAAATGATTTAAATATTATTTTCAAACGATTGATTTGTATATTGTTTTTATTTATAAAATATAATGGTTTTATTTCTTTAAAAATTAGCGATACATATAAATAAGTAAATGTAAACAAATTAAGTTCGAAACTTTTATTAAACTTTCATTAACACTTTAATTAAAAATACTAATCACTTAAAGGACAAGTGTAAGCATCTTAGAAACATAATTAACATGTGTAATTTAAACACATAAGGATATTAACAAGTGTTCAATTTTTTTACAAGTGTCAAATTTGCATTTTTTTTCCCCTTGATTTTTAATAAATCATAAATATTGTTATACAAACTTGCCATCTTCTATCCTATTCTTTTCTCATTCGCAATTCCTAAACTAAGAGAAATTTCCAACTGAGAAAAATGCTTCCACTTTAAACAATCCTCAAATCATATTCAATTTGAAAATCAAAATTCTGTAACATTTTCATCCTCAAACCTGCAAATCATTTCCTATTCAAATGCATATCAATCCCTGATCCACTTACAAAGGCCTGCATTCATTTTTCAAAAACTTGAAATGGTTTCCTGCATTTTTTTCTTCTTCTGGAAATCAAGAAAAGCTTGCATTCATTCAAAATCTGGAAGTTAAGCTACATGCATGTAAAACCTGGAATTAAAGCAAGTTTTCAAATGATTTAAAAGCTGTTCAAAATTAGGAAGCTAAAGTTTTAAAGCATCAAACAACTCAAGCTTTTAAAGCATTCAAGAAGGATTTCAAAGGATTCAGGAACTTTTCAAATCTGAAAATTGTGCTCTGCTCTGCATTTTTAAATAAGGTGAGTAACTCCATTTTTTTAAGTAGGTAACAGTTTGAGTTGCGTGCTGGTTTATCTGAGATGAAGTTTATATTGTGTTTATATATCTTTGAAAAATTCCTGTGTATGTATGAAAGAATAAGTAATTTTGCTGTTGATATTGCCTTTGCCTGTTCTTAGTTAAAGTTAGATTCTAAAACAAAGGAATCCAATTCCTTTGATTTGGTTGCTGTTAAAATGTAGGATTTAAACAAGACATATATGTTGACTTTGAAGATTAAGATTTAAGATTTTATTCGAGTTAAAATTAAATAGGAATTTACTGGAAACATAAATAACAGAGCAATAAATTGTATAAGTGAAAAATTCAAATATTACAATTCAATGTTCTAGGATTATAAATCAGAACATCCTACAAAATCATGAATTTTAAACCAAAGATTTCAATTTTTAATGTCAAAACCAAAGGGCAGTTCCTTCTTCAATGCATTCTACATTTTGGATTAACACAGTTGATTGATGTGTTCGATTGAGTTGAATCTGTTTCTGGAGGTGGAGGGGAGATCAGTGAGGATGGGAAAATTATTTGTTTGAGTTGCATTTCATTTTGGTGAGGATGATTTTGATTTAAATTTTAGAACCCTAGTTTTTACTGGGTTTGAGAAAATTGAACACCACGGCTTTGACAATGGATCGAGTCCAACAATAATTTGGAAATGGAAATATGGTGGTTGATAGGTGTGTGGACGGAATTGCAAGTGCTCCGGTGGCCGGTGGCGCATGGACGAGGGTAGTTGACAGGTTTGGAATGAAGTTACTGTGTTTCTTCCAGGTTTGGGAAATTCTGGACTCGATCTTGATTTCGGGTATTAATTGATGAGATGAGTGTATAGTTGGTCTGAGGTGTTGAATGTCGACTGTGGGGAGGTCTCGTAGTTGGCCAGCGATGGCCGGAGGCGCTGTACATGTGCACAGAGGGATTGGTGATGCTGGTGAATGTAGGGTGGTTACAGATTTGATGGCATCACGTTGGTCTCGGAGAAATCGAGTTTTAACTCGAAGTAGGTTATAATTTTACTTGAAGTATATTTAGGAGAGACTCGAGTCAGTGTGTTGTTGCAGGTTTTAATATAAACGGAAACCTATTTCAGTTTTTAAAATTAAAAGTAAAGTTTAAAAATGCAAACTAAAATTAGAACTAAGTTTAAAACCTGAATTTAAATATGAATTCAAATAGTTTGAATCTTGGTTTTTGTAATAATTTGAATGTTGAAAATTTAAGTTTGGTTTTGAACAAAACAGAAAACCGGTTTCTGTTTTTAAAATTAAAAGATTAGTACAAAATGCAAATTGAAATTTAAACTGTGTTTTTGAAATCTGAAATTGAATATGAATTCAAATTAGTTTGAATCTGAGATTTTGAAATAATTTAAGTTTTAAAATTTAAATTTGGTTTTAAAACTTATAAGTGTAAAAGCATTTGTGGTTTTGAATTTGAATTTGAATTGGAAGTTTAAAATTTTAAATTAGAAATTTAAAATAAGTTTAAATCTGGGTAATTAAATCTGGAATTAAATTTGAACTTTAGTTTTTTTAATAAAATGAGTTTAAATTTAAATTGTTTAATTACTTTAAATGGTAAATGATTTGAATTTAAAATGGAGTTTAAAATGTAAGTAAGCTTTAAAAAATTAAGTTAAATCTAGAATGAAGATTTAAGATTTGTATTTCAGATTTGAGATTAAAAGAAAATTTTAAATTGAATTTGTTTTTAAATAATTTGGAATGTTTAAGGTATATTTTAAACTAATTTGAATTTAAAGATGAATTTGGTTTAATTTCCTTTAAACCTATTTTATAAAATGGTTATTCTTTGACATATGAGATAAAAAGGTTCTAAATTGTTTTTAAAACCTTGTTTAAATAAAATTGTATTCATTTTTAAATCTTAAAATTTTAAAATGAAATTTAGAGTGAAATTTAGAGTAATTTGAAACAAAGTGTTTCTAAATACTTTAAATAAGTAAGATGTGTTTTCTTAAATTAAGTTAGAATTTAAGAATTTGGATTCATTTAAATTATTAAGTTAATTTAAATAGGTAATTAATTATTTAATTAATTAATAATATGGATGATTAATTAAATAATGAAGAGTTTTTAAATTGATTAATTAAGACTTGAAATTAGTTAATTAATCTATAATTAGGGATTATTAATTAGATTTTAATTAATGATTAAGATTAATTAATCGAGTAATTAAGAATTAATTAAGTTGAAGTTAACACTTAATTAATTTAATAATTAGTAATTTATTAATTGGTAATTAAATATTAATTAATTTGTAATTAATGATGGTTAATCTGAGTTAATTACTTAAGAGAAGTAATTAAGAAATGTTAATGAAGGTCATTAACTAAGATTGTTTAATTAATGTGATTAATTTTTGATAACTAATTAGATTAATTAATTAATAATAATCATTTTTGAAATTGTTTAAGTTTAATTACTTGATAAAAGTAATTAATGAATTAATTACTTAATGTAATTAATTGTGTTAATATGATTTGTTTAGGTTAATTAATTAAGTTTTATTTATTTAAACATTTGATGATTTGATAATTACTTTATGTAATTAATGGAATTGTAATTACTTAGATAAGTAATTAACTGATAATCACTGGATGTAATTAAAGGTGTTAATAATGAAAGTAATTTAGATTAATTTACTTTGGAATTAATCAAGGGATTAATTGAGATAATAAATTAAGGAGTAATTTATTCAATGAAGTAATTAAGTGTAGTTAATTACTGAATTGTTATTAATCAAGGGTGATTAATATGTAATTTATTCAATGAAGTAATTAAGTGTAGTTAATTACTGAAGATTAATCATTTAATGTAATTAATTTATAATAAGAGATTAATTAAAAATGCAATTAGAAATCATTAATTAATAAAATTAATGATGTAATTAATTAAGGAATAATTAATAAATGAAGTAACTAAATAATAAAGAATTAATGTAATTAATTTTTAATTAATTGATTAAGTAATTAAAAGTTAATTATTGTAAGAGCTAAGTATAATTAACTTGTGTAATTAATTCAAAAGCTAATTACTTATTATAATTAGAAATATTGTTAATCAGGAATGATAAATTAAAATGACTAATGAGATGGTAATTATTTAATTGATTTGTAATCAATTGAGGATTAAGATAAGCGGGATTATAATGATGAAGTAATTAATTTAATTCATTTTAAATTAATTAGAGATTAAGTAATTATTTTAATGCATTTTAAATTAATTATAAATGGTGTAATCATTAAATCATTGCTTATGTATGAATGATTGATATTGGTTGCCTTGTATGGTTTGTAATCTCAGCCATGAGATGAGTAATGTTATATGATATGTATGCATTGGTTGCATTGTGATGATAATAAGGTTTATCTGTTATAATGATGATACGGATTTTCTGTTGTGATGATAATGTTGATTATCTATTGTGATGTGAATTATCTATCTGTGCGTATATAGATAATGAATTGAAATTGTTTTAAACTCTAAAACAACTTGGCCCTAAAAGACATGTTTTGGATTTCGATGAGACCGGGATCGGGTTTCCATATTTGGATATTCGAAACCACATTGATCAAAATTAATGTTAGGTCGTGAATCTCAAGTGAAGATGAAGATTCAGAGTGCAAGGGTATCGTCGTTAACTCTGAGGGTGATTCTAAAATGAGTGTAACGAGATAATGCCTTCGGTTTCGTTCGAACTCGAAACGAACTTGTATGGATTGAATGCTTTCAGAACATCGTCAGGTGGACGATGAGCATTCTAAGTGATATGTCCTATAAAGGTAATCGTAGCCTTAAGCCTCATCAACCAGGAATGGCTAAAACAGGGGAGGTGCAGCAAGGCTAAGTGGGTCATGCCCAAGTAGGACGAGATTTACCCCTGTCTAGATGTCCCTTTATTTCGGCTATGTGGTGCGGTTGCTGATCACAACTACGGGGTGGTCTTGTTCGGAACTATTCACTAAGGAATGGTTTCGGCTTTGTGTTGCAGGGGATTGGGTGTGATCCTCGGTACAGTGATCTAGGCCACTTACTGTGACGGGCGGTACCCCGGTAGCCCGGCCATTGTATGGAATCCAAAATCCAATAAGTGCTCTCGGTTTTGATTGTATTACCCAATTTTGTAGCTAGTAGCTGGAATTTAATAGATGTAACAATTTTGGCTATTTCTTATTTACTTGAAAACCCTAGACCTATTATAATATCACTGGATTACCTATCAAATGTTTTGGTTAGCGTAAGGTAAAAACTTTTCCATGTTTATGTATGGAAAGTCTTACGTGATACCTTTTGTTTTCAAATGTTTTTCAAAAGTTAAGCAACTTTAACCTGTTACTCACACCAGACCCATGTCTGACCCGGAGTTTATTTCTGTTTTTCTTAAACTCTTAGGTACTCAAATTTTTACGAGTAGCCAAGGGATTCAGGTTAGCTTTGACGATTTGTGGAGGAGCAGTTGTGCAGGAGGCTTCTGCGTGTAGATATATAGTGTTCCGCTGTGTTGGTATCTCTGAGTGTTTATTTGTTTTGTGTTTTGAGTTGTAATAACTAGACAGGTGTTTATAACTGTCTAGTATGTGTTTTAATGTCTGTGTAACTCTGATAATTGTTGTGTACCATGTTATACTTATGTTATTAATATAATTTATTCGTTCCGCTGTTGAGATTCTAGTGTTGTTTCTTCTTTCTCTTCTTTCTTTTCTCTTTTATATCCCTTTCTTTCTTAAAGATGATACGACTTTCTGTAGAGAAAAAGTCGGGTCGTCACAAAAATGTTGGGTTTTTGACAAAAAAGTGGCATGAAGTTTAACTTGGTTTCGTATATGACGTAAACTTGGTTAAAAGTGAAATTCTTTTTTTTAGAATTATAGAGCACATACAGTATCGAAAACGTATGTAATCGATGTTTTAGAGAAAAATAAAAGGAGCATAGACTATAACACTATTGTTATAGTAGGTGGATCCCAAGGGAAATGTTTTTACATAGTATATGAGATTGATTAGTATTTATTTTAATTGAATCCATATACTAGTATTTTTGAGTTATAGTAATAATGTTTTATGCAACATCTGTTTGAACCCAATTAAAAATGTGTTTTGAAAGTAATTTATAATTACAAAAATGAAGTGGTTTGTAAGTACACTTATTATTTAAATAAGTATAAGGAATGTTTTCTACTTACGAAAATATTAAAACAGTTTTGAGAGTTCTTTTAGAAAAAAAATAGTGTGTAAATTAAAAATTAGGAAATTAATAAATTTCATAGAAAATGTCTTTCGTAAGAGAATTTATATTAAACATACTTTAATCTATTAGAATGAAATGAATAATGATATAATTTCCTATGAAACCAAATCACAAATAAGATGTTTTGTGCAAGTTATAAGGAGTACGTGAAAGAGATGTACAAGGTACGGAAAGCACCATATTTTGTATAGCCTATTTCGAAAAAATAAAATAAGTTTCTTATAACTTTACATAAACATGAAGTCCACTTTTAAAGAATTCATAGAAGGTTTTAGTGTTAATAGTTTCTCATAAGAGAAACTAGTTCCAACACATTAAGGTATAAAACCATTAGGTGTAATAAGAAGTGTAATAATCGGAGACAGTGTTAGTTAGGAGAGATATTATAGAGAGCATTTGTAGGAAGTCTCGATTTGTAGTAAATTAGAAACTCCTCCAAGGTTAGGTAATTGGAAATTTAAGGGGTATAATAAAATAATTTTTCTTATCTACTCTAGCTTTTGCAAAATTGAAATTCTATGAAAAGAAGATGTATTGGAAACATGAGAGGACATTTTAAAGATATCTTAAAGAAAAATGGTTTAGTGAAAAAGTAAATAAGTTTTTGGAAGCGAAAAACTTGGTAATAGTTAAATATTTTTATGGAAAGTTGTAAAGGTCTTGAACTTAGAATTTGTATGTTTCCCCTCTAGGTTTGGGGAATATTGTAAGTTCAAAAAACTGTAATGATGCAAGTCTAGAAAGGTAAAATGTTAAGTAACCAAGTGCATTTGAATTTAATAGAAATTTGAAAATAACACTTTTAAAGGCAAAATTTTTGTGATTTGATGTTTCAAAATTTTAGAAGCTTTGGTTTTTGAAATGAAATGACAAAGCCAAACTTTTAATGTGGAGTAAATTGGATTCATTTCCAAGGTGTGACAGAAAAAGTGTAAGGCTATGTAGGAGATAGCAGTGATAACTCTTAAAAGTAACTATAGAAGTTTCCGTAAAGTGTAAAGGATACTAGTGAGAACCTAGGACTGTTGCTTCATGTGTGTAGACTATATAGTAAGGTGATATTAGCAAGATAGTAAGACATACATGTTTGAGGATGTGTATTCTTGATTTTGGAGGAACTAGGAAGGAGAATCTTCCTTTAGTGAAATTCGCGTATAAATAGTTTTCAAGCTAGCATTGGAATGGAATCTTTTGAAGCTCTTTATAGAAGACCATGCAAGTCACTTTCGTGTTGGTTAGAATCTACAGAGAGATTGCTACTTGGTCCCGACATGGTTAGAGAGACTTCAGAGAAGATTGATTTGATTAGGGGAAAATGCGTACCTCTTATACGCATCTCTTTGATAATAGGTTTTCGATTTTCCTATTTCCATCTTTAGTTTTGAATAGGTTATTTCCTTTATTATCCTTTGGGAGGGTAGATCTTAAGATTTAACCTATGGATGGAAGTAAACATGTTATTAGAACATGTTATGTATGATGGATACTAGTGGTTTCAAGTGGATGCTAATGGATGCTAATGGACGCATATATATACACTAGGCACTATTATCTATTAGGGATCGGCCTAATTAGGACACTAAGACATATGCATATGGATGTATGCGCATTTGCGTTTTTATTTTTAGTTTCCATGGTTACTATAGATGTATGATTGTCATATTATTGTTGCATTTAGATAATGATTTTCGCACGCATATAGAACTATCAGTTATCATCAGGGAATCTGTATTCATTTGGATACATGGCACATACATAATTGCATATAAAGGAGGTCGAATGATTCAGTAGACCGCCTAATCTTTTGCATTAGTTAGGGACATTGACACTACAATATCAACATATATCTATATCATTAATTGCATTAGAAAAACTTAAGGACAATGGATGAAATGAATTATGGTTGAGTAATCGGTTGTAAAACTTAGATGAAAACATTTATTTACATTCTTCTATCCTTAGAGATTTCGGGGACAAAATCTCTTAAGGAGGGGAGAATGTAACAACCCAAAATTTAAGCTATAATAATTAATTAATGAATTAATTAAATAATAAAATAACATTATGAGATATCAGAATTGAGCTATGGAAGTTGCACCATTGTATCCATGGTAATTTTTTGGTCAATTTCCATATATAGATTGTCAAAATCGAAGCTAAAACGAAGAAGTTACAAAAGAAAGAAGAAATCAGAAATTAAAAGAGAAAACAAAAAATATATAAATATAAAGGGTCGGGTCGACCCTAGGGTCGACCTTTCCCATAGATGGGTCGACCTATAGGTCGACCCACACCACACAAAGGTGGACATAGCGATCGATCCACGAGTGTACTTGGAAGATGTTTCGTCCAGATTTTAGCAATGACGTGTTTTTCGATTTTTGTACCATCCTGCGCGTCCGTGGTTCCATCTGACGGTTACCAACGATCACATGACGTGGTTGCCCTAGATTTAATCTGCAAATCCAATGGCCTGAGATCCCAAAGTGACATTATAAATAAGACCCTAGGCCTAGCTATTTTTCTCATTCAGATTTCTCCATCTGGATTCATTGCCTGAGGCTGGACCCTAAAAGGAATATTTTTCCAAGGAGAATATCTTTTTAATTAAAATATTTTATACCCTAGAAGTGGATCCGGGAAGGCCAGGGAAAAGAGCCAAGGACCGCAGGTTAGTGTTTATTAATTATTTTAGATTATTAAGTAATTTACAATAATATGGTTTCCAATAGTTGTAGTTTTCTATGATTTTGGGATAATCTTTATGCAAGTTTATTTACAGTTTATTTGTAAGTAAATTTTAGACTTTCTTTCCAATCTATTTTATTTTCGCTATTTTATTTTATTTATTTGCAATTACTTATTGTAATTTATAATTTTCCCAATTATTTACAGCCATTTATTGTTATTTACATATATTCCTTTTTAGTTGAAATTTAGCCTATAAATGTTAGTTTCTTTTTATTCCTTTTGACACGAATAAATAAATAGAAGAAAATAATTCGCTGATATGGACTAAAATATAAGAACATTAAATTTAAAAAAAATAGATGTAAAGTAAGAAGAACGGTAATAGGCAAGTTTAAGACATTACAAGCATAGTTATAACACGTAATTTAACTAAAATGAGAAAATAGAAGAAATAGCAGAAGAAGCTTATTTTTAAACTTAGACCTTGGGATAAGTTAATAAGCAAAATTATAACACACGGGTAATATTTAGAGATAACAGAAAAGGCTTATTTTAAGACTTGTAATTAAGTTAATAAGCAAGTATGAACCTGTTGATTACCTCCAATAACTTCCAAATCATAGTTTTCATGGGTTTGCTATGAACTTATCTCTCGGACAACTTCAAAATTTAGGCATCCTATATTTTGGTCTCCCCGACTCCTTGGATGCAATTCTGCTCATTCAGGAGTTTAATCAATTTATATTCACTACTGGGTTTACCTAGATGGTTCCAACACCCCTTTATTCACCAAAATGCAGTTATGGGTTCCTTGTCATGTGAATATATTCATATTTGATGAAGCAGACATAACTACTTAACAATACCACTCCTAAGGGTTTAATAGCCTTGAAACCATTTACTTATAAAACATGGTTAATCCCTTTAACATATATTTTTATCAAGGAAACACTTCGTCAAATTCAAATACTTAAAATCCTTTCAAAACTCCTTTATTTAGCAATGACTTTTTTCTTTTAAAAATGAATTTGGGTTTAAAAAGCCTTTCGACACCCTCCAAACCTTGCTTTTGACTTTATTGGACAACCTCCTTCGAAAGCATTAAATTCTATCTTTAAAACATTGGACTCCTCCCTTTTGAATACTTTAAAACATCTCTTTCGAAACATTTCGACCTTGTTAAAGTATTTTCATATAAGTATAGAAGCATAACTTCGAAACCATTCAAATATATCCTTTTCAAAATCATTGAAGGTTACCCTTCGAAAATATTGAAAGTCCCCCTTTTGAAATCATCGGGTTTATGTTTAAAACGTCTATTTAGGTCAAAATAAGCATAAGCGAAAGCATCTCTTTCCAAACTATTCTTTATTACATAAATTTATTGGGAAAACTTGATGGTATCGAGACCATCCTTTCGAAAGCATTAAAACATCTAGGTAAAACAATTAAAGGTTGACTTCGAAACCCCTTCCGAAACCATTACCTTCGAAATCCCTTACCCCTTGCGAAAGCAGTAGGAAGTGGCTTATATTTATAAAAACAAACAGCACCTTTCGACAGCATTGATGTCTTCAAATCGAAAGGCATCTAAACACAGAAGGGTTTCGACTTGGTCGAAACTACCCCTCCTGAAAGCTTCAATTAAAAATTAACTCCTTCGGAACAACGGCGGCGTCTCTCCTTCGAAAGCTTCTTTAGAAATAACCTTTCGAAATCATTAGTTTCAACTACTTCGAAACCCCTTTGTAAACAGGCAAGCGTTTTTTTGTTAAAACAAAACAAAACAAAGGAACCAACCCCTTTAGAAGATACGTTTTGATACTCTACCTTCCGTCTTTCTCTAATCCACTATGTACCAGCTAACTGATACCATGCATATTGGTTTACTAATTTCGATCTAGAAGGTTTTGACTAGGTTGGAGGTGGAAGCTCTGGGTCGGAAGGTCCTTCTAAAGGAGGTGGAACCTATTTTTATAAGCAAAATGTTGTTTTTACCAAATAAAGTAAACTTTTTGTAACAAACTTGCCCAATTATAAACAATTGATTGGCTATCATAAAGTTTCAAATAATTTAGCTAATATTTGTTGCATTTTCTCAGATCTAAAACCCATTTTAAATTATTTTGAAAGGAGGACCTAAATGATTTATTTGCTTGATTACTTGGAGGGCTCATGTGTTAATTTTTACCATACTAAATTACTTAGTAAAAATCCCCAAAAATTCCAGAACTTCACTTTAATCATGTTGCCTAACATATCAAAATTTTAGACCTAAATTTTCAATGTAATTTAAGAAATAATTTCATAACCCCAAATAACCATATTTTCCTTTGAAAATTCATAGTTAATTCTCTACGGTTTGGAAAATTATATAAATTGAAACCCAACTCCAAAATCATGTTTCTCATAACATATAATTTTTCCATGGTATTTAAAAATCATTTAACCTCGCTTTTACCATAAAACCATGCATATCCCCCTTGAAACCATTTTCTTTAATATAAACAAATTATAAATCAAGCATGTCATCATCCAATATATCATAAAAACGAACCCTTAAATCTGAAAACATATGATTATAAAACCAAAAATAGAGATGTAATGATTATTATTCACCTTAGCTTGGATAAGGAAATTGGAGATTGATTGAGATTGATTACTTCTAGCTTGAATCCTAAGCTTTACTTGATTTTTTCTTCTTTTCTACCGTCTTAATGGCCGTTCTTACTCTTTCTTTTTCTTACGTTTTTTCTTATGATGAAAATGAATGTGTATGGAGAAGGAATAATAGTATAAGGGTATGGCTATTTACCCTAATGCCCTTATATTTAGTTAGTTAGCACTTAACCATTTATAAGTTTATTCAATTTAAATAAGCATGGCCACATATATTCATTTACCAATCTCAATCCCCTTATCACTCTACATTACTTTATTTAATTTATTCTAATTAAATTTCCTAAATAATTCTAATAAAATTAGGGATGTTACATATAGGCTAAGGAACGTTAGCGATCCATAGCTTTTGGGTTATTAAAGATTCAACTGCTTGCGACGCTTTCCTTCATCCTTTTCTTTAAACTCCATGGCGACCTGGCTCAATCATATGGATCACCAGCGATCCATGTACTTAGAGTATTTTTGGACTTTGCCTTCTAGATTGCATTTTTGTCTCATGTTGGTGTTCTCCATGATTTGTAGCTTGTTGCCTCGTTTTGGTAGCGATTCACACACTGGTTGCATCAGATTGCTGATTAAATTAGATGAATGCTCGCTTCTTGGTATGCTAGCTTGGAATTCCATCAAACTTAACCATCATTCTTAAAATGCCTATTAGATCATGATGCAAGAGGATGGATGGACCCAAGAGCGAACATTATGGATCGCTAGTGATCCACCACCTTAACATGTTTTTGCTTTCTTTTTTTCTGATCCTTCTTGGTTGATTCTTTTAGTCCTTTTGGTTGGTTCTTAAGCTGTTTTGACTCTACGAAGTTGTTCTAACTTCCTTCGAATTCCGCTGGGTTAAAACCCGGATAACGTATATCAACATATGATTGTGTAAATGGTGTCTCGTTGAAATCTACTGTGACCCTTATAATAAAATCTAATATTATTCCAATATAACTCATAGTTAATATATGTATGATTTATGTTAAAATCAAACGAATTTAGAGTATTTACAGGGATAAATCTAGAGATATTACATTTAAAATATAAGTGCAAAATATCTTCCATTTTATTATTACAAAAAATAACATTTTTTATCGTTAAGTGTATTTTTCCTTTTCAAAAATTCTATAGTATTCAACTTTTCATGCAAAATTAACCACATGTGCACCTTAGTTTTATGTGGAGCACTTATTTTCCAAATATATTTAAATATTTTCAATTTAATTCCTAAAAAATTTATGAAATTATAAAATAAATTAGATGTACATTTCTTGCTAATGTCCCAACACATGTTTTAATAAAATTTTCATTATCAATAGTATATAATTCTAATTTAGTACACAATAAGGCAAATTGTACAAATTACCCATTAATGTACGATTAAAAATAAATTTCCATGGAAAATTTAAATTAGGCATATAAATAGCATAAATTTGTACATTTTTGAAATTACAAATTTCTTGTAAATCTTTAATTTCCAATTAAAGTAGAATAACTGAACCAACATTCATGCCAAAACGAGGTGTTATTACCAGAATGTACAATATTATCAATTCCTTATTGTTATGTGTGTGTGTCAAAATTTAAAATTATTGATTCAAAGAAGTAAGATGTGTTGTTTGCATTATTTACAATTGAATGATACAAATTAAAAGTACCAACATACCATTGGTTTGAAATTAATTCTTTTCGTAATAGATTTTCGTTACTATCATCAAATTTCCATATCCGTTTTCCTAAAAGGGATATATTTAAGTTATGTAAATTTATAATTCCTAAACCTACCACATTTTCAGACTTACAAATCGTCTCCTAATTTACAAGACATTTAGAGCTATTATTTAGAGTGTCGGCCTTTCATAATAAATCTCCCCTAATTTTATTAATTTTATCTATTACCCATTTAGGAAAATGTTAAAATGACATCCAATAAATGGGTAATGCAGATAAAACTGAATTAATAAGAACAATCCTGCCCACTCTCGATAAGAATTTACCATTCCATTTGGATAATCTTTTATTAATTTTATCTATAATGGTATTCCAATCAACATGTTAAGTTTTTGTGGCCTAATTACAAAACCTAAAGAATCTATATGAAATTTCATTATTTTGCAACTCAATATATGTGCGATTTGACTTGCAATATTATCTATATCATATAATACTATAATCAAGCTTTTTTCAAAATTAATCTTTAAACCACAAAGAAGTTCAAAAAATATATAAAACAAATTTAAGCGTGATAATATGTTTTCGGCAAATGGGGTGTAAAAATCTTAGTATCATCTAAAATTTTAAAATAGAAAAGAAATTGCTAGTGATCTCATTACATATACAATCTAATATCTTATTACTAGTAGCTAATTTCATAATTCTAGAAAAAAAACATCAGCGACTAAATTACATAACAATGGTGACAATGGATTTCTTTGCCTAAGTCTACATTTTGATTGAATATTATGTCCTAGAATACCATTAATCATGATACTAGAGTTAGCAATTTTAAGCAATGGCATAATCCATCCTACCCA
The DNA here is from genome assembly GCA_030765085.1 of Allium cepa. NCBI lineage: Eukaryota > Viridiplantae > Streptophyta > Magnoliopsida > Asparagales > Amaryllidaceae > Allium > Allium cepa. Next base: position 49,728,749 of record CM060930.1, on the reverse strand, counting down.
TCTAACACTAAAACCCCTAGCCAATAGTACACCTCGGAGAAAAACCTAATCAATTGCATCAAAACCTATGGTAAAATCAAGTTTTAAAAGTACGCATTTGATATTATTTTTACAACAACAGTTAATATATTCATGAATTACTGCTACTCCACCGTAATACTCCTACCCTTAATGAAAGTCATTTGGGTGTTACCAATTAACACATTTATTATTTGCATTTAATCTATTACCTAAAATCTTAGAAATGATTTTTAAAAGAACAATTTCGCAACGAAATAAGTCTGAATTTTTTTAATCGATTAGCACTTATTTTCTTATGCGGTAGGATTACATTTGTGGAATTAAATCTACGAAACTGTAATGAACCACCATGAACTTCATTAAACATATTTATTATCTCATCTTTAAATATATGCCAAAAAATATTCATAAAATAAAATAGAAAATCCATCTGGACCTGAAGCTTTATCATTAGGCATGTCCTTTATAGCCTTCACAATATATATAAATGATGTACAGAACCATATTCATTATTTAATGTAAAGGTTATGTATACACATACACAGATATTTATAAATAAATATAAATATTTAAATTTCAAAATTAGATCTAGATTTGAAGACTTCTTTTAAATTTATATTTAAATTAATTTTCTAATAAGTTATATTCGAATCAATAAACATATACATAAGAAAATTACCTTTTTAATGAAAATATGTTTATATATATTTATATATGAAAAATAATATTTAAAAATCAAATACAAATGATAATATGCATAATTACGTAAACAATATATATATTCATATATTATTTTAGCCAAATTATTTTTGATAAAATAAACTTTTTTTAATTTAACTGAAACTATATTACTTTAATTTTTTTACATAAAAATAACTTCCATATGAAAATTATCAAAAAATAGGAAAAATTATTGTAAAATGTTTATAAATTTTGCGTATATTAATATATATATATATATATATTGTATATTAAAATTAATTTATTGTATTTTATTTGCAATATATATATATATATATGGATAATATAAATAAATATACATTTTTTGAAATATTAACATGTATATGATTTAACAAGAAATTTATATATTACATATATTTATATATATGTTTATACATTTAAAAACCCACTTTTGTTTTAAAAAATAATTTTAAATTAGAAAAAAAATTATTTTTTTGAATTTCTAGTCAAAATCTTATATTCATATGCGTATACACGCACATACAATATATATACACGAATAATACATATATAATTTATGATAACTAATTTATATATTCATATTCCAAGTTAACCACACTAACATATAAAGATTCGTGTTATATACATCTAATCTAATCATATATAAATCAATGTAAATGTCAAATAAATAAATGCACACTCATACACACAAACATATATATATATATATATATATATATATATATATATATATATATATATAAAGTGAAATATTACCTCAACCATAGCCACTACAAGAAAAGCTCCTATTGGTTGCAACTATCGCCTGCGTTTCAATTTGAAATGCTACTATTTTCCCAAATCAATTGGAACTGTAGCGTTCGTTAATCTAGTTTTCATTATCCCGCTTGTATTCTCCTTATATTTTCTTTCTCGTTTCTTTTTCTTACTCCCACCCCACTGGAAGAAATCCTAATTCCTAATTTCTCCCTCTTTTAATCAAATCTCTCCTTCTTTTTCGTCAATCTTTAAAATCAATTACATCTAAAAGTTATTCACTAGCTGAAATCATTTTCTTATCAATGCGGCGAATTGAGTCGGATGGATTCATAGGTCGATGGTGGAAGCTTCGAGTAAGATGTAGTCGTGGTTTTCGAACCCTAGCCCCAATCACAGCATCAGAGTCGGCCATCATCGTCGTTCTACTGACTTAGCTCCACCACTTCAACGCTGATACGATGGGTAACCAATAACCCTAATTTCAATTTTCTATTCCATTTTTTCTTTAAAATTACTTATCCGATTTTTCTTTGTTTAGTGATTTAGTTCATATGGGTTAGCTGTATTTATTTTCGGAACTGTTAATAATTTTGTTTCAACTTTGGATTATGAAATTACTGAGATTTGTGTTATTGGTTATTTTATTTGTAGTCCTTGGGTCACATTTACTTGCAATAAAAAATATGTTGTCTGATTGTTAATTAATATTAAGAGCGATTGTTTATGCTTATTGGTTATTTGTGCAATGTTGTAAATATCTAAAATTTCAGTTAGCACTACAAAAGTGATTAAATCTTATTAGTTATAACTTATAGTCATCAGAAGGAACTTATTGTAATAAATGTTGAATGCTTCTATTTTACAGCCAGCACTTTTTTAAGTTTAAAACAAACACAAATTGACATTGAATTTGGATTAAGATGGTTTCTTTCATACTTTTTTTCTCCTAGAAAAGGAGATAGAACTAAAAACAAAACTAATGTTATTTTCGAACTTTTTAAATTTTTTGGTATGTTTGAAAAAACTTTATGAAACAATTAGATTTTGTGTTACACATGGTTTTAACTGGAAAATATAGTATAATAAGCGAATAGTACTAAAAATTATGCTTATTTAATTCACCGAATAAAAGATCGTAATAATATCATTTATCTAAAAACAAACTAGTTAATCACCTCTTGTCACTTATTTAATTAAGCATTCAACACTTTTTTATCTCAAAACAAACGGAGCCTTAGTTTGTTGCAATTGTCAATGTTCATGTTTGATTTAAGCTACCTGAGCTTACATGGAACATAATATCTATAGCTTAGCGAAAACACTCTTTAAACCTTTCCTTATAAATGGACAGATGGAGAAAGAATTTTACAAACATAAAAAGAGATTAGCATAACATACGTTGTTACAGAAAGGTGATATTCACTGTATTTTATTTGAAGTAGCATAGTAGCTAAATATGGAGAGTGTGAGTGAGTGTGTTATTTTGAAGTTGTATTTTAGTTGAAGCTGAGTATATTTCATTAGAAGTTATATTTAATTGAAGTAACAATATTTTATTTGAAGTTGTTATTTATTTAGAAACTAATATAAGTTAACAATTTATTTGGAACGGATGTCATATAAAAAAATAGATAGAAGTAACAAAACAATACAGTTAAATTATTACCAACTACAGATAATTGACTAATACCACTTTTAGTCTTACCTCCAAACCTATTTTCCAACTTATGTTGGCGAACACTTTGTTTCTTAATTCCTGCTTTTGTGAACTTACTTTTATAAACTGTTTGGAAACACACTTTTATATTGTCAAAAAGTTTCTGACCTATCTTAAGATGTAAATCAAGATGAATGTTGACCATTTTGAAAAAGATGAAGAAATGGTTCTGTTAATTATCAATGGGGCTCTTGATGTTTCTAGTTGTATCAAGTAATAAGTTCATTACATACAAAGCCTAAAAATTTATTTCGATGTTAATGTAGTCCATTGGATTGATTTTGTCAATTAGTAGTAATGATGCTCATATGGTATATAATACTAGTGACTTCAATTTTATCACTATTAGTCTGACGTCAATTTTATCTCTACTAGTCATCATATTAATCAACCCAATCATCCAACCCAATACACACTCCAGACTATCTAGTTTTATATCCGAAGTATTGACAACCCTATCAAAATTTTAGGATTTACCAAAATAAGAAAAGAAAACTCAACGCACCTTTTATGAAATTGATGTTGCTCTTAATAATTGATATTAGTTTACTGCTGAATATAGCTTTGGCATCACATTTCCCACTTCTCAGTCTGTAATTTAGGATTTTTTATAAAAAGTTAGATTTGATCGTATGAAAATGGTTAGATGGGGCATTTTTATCTCCACTTTAATTTTTTAATTCAATGACTCAAATACTAAATACTTCAAAATAAATAAAAACCATCAAATCAAATACCAAATTTAACATGATGGACTGAGTACTGAAGTGTGCTTATATTTCATAAAATGTTATAGTTGGAACTGTTGCAATACATAATTTTACATTAAAACAAATTAAACATATATATCAGTTTAGCGAACTGATACATATATTTAAGACCTGAATGTATCATATACAAACTTGATTCATTTTGGTCTAATGTAGGTATGCATGCATTTTACACAATATTGTGTGTACTAAATATGGTATGATTGTCCACCAATTTTAAAATTTGCCGCCATTGAAATTTATATTGCTAATTGTTTGGTAAATTGTATTTTGTAGTACTGCTGATTGTTCTGCTAGTACTGATATTTTTGAATATTTAAGTTGATTAAGCATACATACGCATTCCATTATTTGTCAAACTAGCACAAGTAGGAGTTGATATTTTACTATATATAATTGGCTTCAAAATATATCAAATATTATTCAGTTATCTCAAAGCTTATTATATTGTCCAGTGATTTGACTCACTTCGGGGAAAATACAGATAATTTCCCAATGCATCTGTTTACTGTTTGTACACAACCATGTAACGAATACAGTTATGATGTAATGGTTTAAATGATCGATTGTTTTTATGGAATAGTATAACAGTTACATGATATATTTGTTACGTTGTTGTTTGTACACATGACATCACAAGATTCATCAACCACACGCTATTGAAAATTTGAAACACAAGGCTTGTTCAATCAGTTGGAGCCTTAGAGATTAAGCTGCAAGTGTAATATAATTTGAAATACACGCTACAGATAATGGGCTTAATTTCTTAATTGTGAAGACAATCGTGTATTTAGGATTTTATTAAGGATAAATGACGGTGATTCGATTAGGATAAGCAGTACAATATGTTGAACAGACGGTTATTGTGTTGTTTCCTTCTCTTATTTTCTAGGTGGCTTCCACCCATGTCAACTTCATAATATCATAATTTTGAAGGAAAAAAAACCTTCGTTACTATTTTTCACTAGTAATGAATTCTACGATAAATTATTTGCATTGTAAAATAAAAATAAAAATAAAAATAAAGTATTTAGAAAAACGTATATTAGAGAACATTTAGCAACTACATAGTGAAAATGACGTGGATGAAGTTGTATGAATGTGGTTGTATGAATGACTGGTGGGGGTAGACTGTGAGTTGCTGGTGTTGGGTATGAAGTTGCAGTTTGATGGTGTATTGATATTGGTTGAGAAAAGAGGCTATGATGAAGAATGGGTCTGATTGTTGAATGGTGAAGTGTTGACCGTGGCAAATGGTGGCTGTGGCAGTTTTGGTCAGGGTGAGAATTGTGGGGTGACAGTGGATGTATGCAGTGCAGGCATAAGTGCAACACTGTTTGTTTATATATATGCAGGCAATAGTGCAAGTGTTAATGATGGTCTGGTGGTTGGGATAAGATTGTGATTGGGAGCATTGTTTGGTGGCAGAGGGGGGATGTAGACAGAGAGAGAGAGAGAGAGAGTTTATTGATGCTGAGAAGAAGTGAACATGTGAATGTGGTATGATTGAAGACTGATGGTGAAATTGTTGAGATGGAGAAGTGGCAGTTTGATGAGGCAGGATGGTGGAGACAGTATATTGGGTTGATGGTGTGAGAATGTGATAGGTGGTAATTGGGGTATGTAGCGGAGATGATGTGAGGCAGAACCGTTGTTTAATGGTAGTTGAAGGTTATTTGTAGTGGTATGTTGAGATGGTTGTGGCAATAAGAAGATGCGAAGAGGCAAGTATAGTGATAATGTGATGCAAGGCAATGGGTATGTACAGGGTTTGTGGCTGTGATTAGTGCAGTGGTGAACACACAAGTTTTTTGAAGTTGTATGATTTGATCAGTACTGGGACAGAGTGCAACAGTGTTTAAATGTAAACAGAATGTGTGAAATTTAAACAGAATTGCAACAGTACTGTTAAAAAAAAAGAAAAAAGAAATGATATTTTATTTATTTTTGTTTTGCATGTGTATGTTTTTTCTCATTTCTTCAAATATAAATGCAAATGCAAATGAAACTAGAAAACAACAAACACACAATCAAAATGCACACAAAAATCATAAAACACACAACATAAAGTTTTTTTTCCTTCTAAAATGCAATTCACACACAAAATGAACACATAATAAAATCAAATAAAATAGTTCGAAGAATAGAAATTTTCTTCAATTAAGACGTTGCATGAATTTAAATGATCTCAGATAGAGAGTTATGACTGCCTTTCAAAAACGCCTGTGGCACAAAGTTTGCCATTTTAACGGAAGAAATGTACACATGATCTAAGTTTATGTTGGCGTCTTAAAGGATGACGTTTGTACACTTCGATTTGGGGAGGTAAAGGTGTAAATCTTACATTTGATGCAACTGCATTTTCGTCAAACATAAAATTTCAACGTTTTTCCCTATAAAGCTTTCACCAAATCAAACTATCAAATTCCTTCGCCTCTTCGACAATAATTTTATAAAGCTGTCATAGGATTTAGATCAGGTTAAAAAAAAAGCTCTCGAATTGTTACATTTGCTAGGATTTGCATGGTTGAATTTTCAGATCACCAGAAAATACTAATTCGTAGTTCGTCGAAAAATTTAATTTGAAAACTGATGTATATCCTAGTTAACGCTAAACAGGAAAAATATTCTCTGATGCCAAATTAAATAATTTAATTGAGTTAATGTATATAAATAAATAATTTAATTGAATCCTGAGAGTAAGTTTAGTGATCAACATAACTAAGAAGCTGATGCCAAATCAGATACGTGTGAATATTCTCTGCCTAGGCTGTGTATTGTTTTTAGTATATATGAAGAAGCTCTTGCTAAAGTCAAATGTAGAGCTTTCATCTGTTGGTCAAGCCGTAGGGTTATATTTTTTTAATTTTGCACTTTTGCTCAGTAGATAAGTAAATGGAGGAGCTAATCTTCTTCCTTCGAATCACTATCTATACACATTATTTTGGTCAGTGTGTTGTAGTGTTTTAGATATGATACTTATTTGTTTCTTATTGAGAACAAACATCGAAATTGACTGAAAATTTGATTACAGCCCAAAACGCTTATAGAAAACACTCTTTAACTAAACCACTTGCATTATCTATTCTACATCAAATTGTATACTTCGGTTGTTGTATAAACATATAGCTTGTGGCTTTTTTTTTTTACTAGCTACTATAATTTGAACTTACTACTTTTCATCAACAGCGATTGACTTAAGGACACAATGACTGTCATCAATAACTACTATATTGATCAATAGCTACTATATTGTTAAACTCGGTTGTTGACTTAAGGACACAAAGACTGTCATCAATAGCTACTATATTGATCAATAGCTACTATATTGATCAATAGCTACTACTTTGTACTTCGGTTGTTGACTTTTCATCAATAGCTACTATATTGTTAAACTCGTTTGCAGGTAATTAGCTATTTCGAAGCGAAGACTGTCGACGACAAAGAACTATTGGTAATCAAGCAACGAACATGAATTTAATTGTTATATACGTTGTCGTATTTTGTTAGTACCATTTGTGTAAACTTGTCTGTGAATGCTTGTAGTATGTGACTTATTTTGTTGAAAAACTACTATCGAATTGATTATGGATATTATATTTGATTGTGAGATTAGCATGTTTTTGCAATTATTTGAATATGATGATCATATGATTGATTGTTTGTATATGCTAATTATGTGATTTAATTGTTTGTTTGAATATACGAAAATTATGTGATTGATCGTTCGTTTTAATATGAATAGTATATAAGCAATTGCTGGAAATGGTATAAACCATCAACCTTAAATAGTAGCATTTAAAATATGCTACCAAACAACCAATAACTTTTAGTAGCGTTTCAGAAATGCTACAGAAACAAATGTAAACTAATATAAAAATTATACAATTGCATTTTAAAAACGCTACTGAAAATAAAAAAAAAGCATATAAACAAAAAATGCAACCAAAAAATGAAGACTTATGGTAGCATTTTTTTAACCCTACAGTAAAAACCTATAGCTACAATTAAAAGTGACCTTTGGTAGCGTTTTTTAAATCCTACAGAAAATAACTATAGTTGCATTTAAAAGTGACTTTTGGTAGCGTTTACTACAACGCAACAAATTTTTTTAGACTTTTAGTTGCATGTCGTATAGCAGCGTTCTCTAAAACGCTATCATAAGTTATGGTAGCGTTTTTTCAACGCTACCAAAAGTCTTTTCTGGTGTAGTGAGCCTAACAATAACACCTTGATTGCTAAATTAGTATAACTCCTTGGATTTGAATCCAGTCTCTCCCGAAAAGCACTACCCGATTGAAAGATCTATGCACCTATGCCCCATTTGAATTTGATTTGTTTTTTAAACTTGAAATGATTGAGGTTAGGGTTATGCTGACTTTCGGCTAGAGCTAGAGGTAGGAGTCGGGCCGAAATTCAAAGAGAACTTGAGGCGATGAAGAGTTTAAATAATAGAGAATGAGAAGATAAAATATGGGTTCATATCCACCCTTTTTATGTCTAGTTGGCTATGCCATGTCTTCGTATGGGACTCCATTCGGATTAAAGCCCAATTAGATAATTCACATTTAAATTAAGTGATATCGTATATCGATACCTAGAGTAGGCATGATCAACTCCTTTAATCCTGGACTTAGGGGCAAAAGCATATATATATATATTTAAAACTCAAAGGTTGAACGAGATAGTTTGCCTCCACTGCTTATGCCAGGAGTTTGGTAGAGCACTTATATCTTACCCAGAGTAGGAAAGACAAAAGATGCATGCTCGAAAATAGGCAAGATCTTACTTACAAATGTTCTGAAAGAGGATATTTAAACCCTTATGTCAAGTGGTTAGCTCCGATCGATGCTCGGAGTTTGGCATGATCTTGGATGCCCAAAGAGCTGTCTGACGGCGAATTACTTCAATCGATAACTGGTTCCCGAACCAAATGTGGTTACATGTAGATAAACACTTAGACGATTGGTCTTCACTCATGAAGAACTAAACAAGCCGATGAATTACCCCAATAATGACAATGAGAAGTGGACCGCAAGAAGCATTGAATGTAAAGCACATTTCTTGAACACTTAAAAAAGATTCACCGAAGAATCAAACTAAAAACAAAAGTCTTTTATACAAAAATAACTACAAGTGTTATTAACATTGAAGCCAAAAGCAAAGCAAAGGCCTAATCCGCAAAACACTGGCCGAAAAACAAAGAGGAAACAGTGTCAAACTACCGCTGTAGAGCAAAAACATAAAGGAGATAAACGATTACTTCTTTTTATGCTTCTTTCCTTTCTTTACCTCATCGAAGGATTGCCTACTTCCTATTTCTTTAAGGTTCCTTTTGCTCCCTCATCCTCCACTTCCTTTGCCCTTTACTATAGTGTTTTGAGATGAAGAGACGGGTGAACTCCGGATATTACCGACCATAGGAATAGAGTCAGTGGGTGAGGAAACAAACAACAAAATTTAAGGTGGGTCAACCGACTTTTGCTTGACTTTGGTGACATCTAGAACTCATTAATCATGAATTTTCTACATAGTAGTCCCTGTGACATGCCCCGAAGTCACCATCATCAAAACATCTTTATCAATCTAAATCTCTTGAGGGTCACAATCCCTTCTTCGTCCAAATCCTGGATCTTTTGCATACCGGGATATGGGAGATTAGCAACTAGAATGATCAGGATCATCCCAAAGATAGATAATACCATTGAGTTGGTTGTTGTTGCTTGTAGACCTAGTTTTGAGCTTTTATTGTGTAGATCTGAGATTATGGGTTGACCTAAATTTTAGAAAGATGAAATGAGAGATTAGAAGTGTCAACCGACATCATGTGTTCTCTCTCAAATACGGGTGAGGTCAGCGATATTCCTCCATCGTATATAGATCCTACGTAGGCAGGCATACCTCTCTAGTTTACCTTTAAGATTGGGGATAGCATGCTGGGCTTAAGAAGTTGTGCCACGTCCACATTATACATAAGGTCTGAGGAACATGTAGAAGTGGTTAGCAGACGAGAAGTATGACCTGTCATGACATTCTAAGAAATGGTGCTGGAACGTTCAACTTGATCCCTCCGAATTGTGTCATCCACTTCTAGATGCATGTTAAGTTCGCCGGCTCTGAGCGCCTCAATCTCTTCTGCACTTAAAATCTCATTCTCCAACTCCACCAAGTCTATTTTAGCTCCTTCAGAGTGCTCGCGCTCATCCTATATGATTTTCTCCCACACCATCTCAAAGGTACGAGGATAAGCTTTACCAAGCCATGCCAAATTTTGGAATTTAAGAATGTTGGCATTATAGTTAGTATTGAGTGAATCAAAATTATCCTTAATTCATTTTCCCATAGAAGCCACCAACTCGTCTACTCTCTTCGCCTTGTCTAATGTGCCATCTCTTTCCTTAAGCACACTATTTCTCTCATTGCAAACGTTGAGAAATTCTTCACAGTAAGTTTGAGAGGTTTGAAGAGCCTTATCTTTTTTCCTCTCACTTTCAAGCTGTTTTTCAACCGCTCTTACTTTCTCGGCTAAATTATGATTTCTACAGTGAACAGACTCCACTTTGATCATGTGGTTCTTCCTATCCTACCCAACTGTAGTCGTCAAATCTCCAACTTTTTGATCGGCCCCCATTTTAGCCCTCTTTAATTCAACAACTTCTTTGTCGAGATGAGTGATGATCTCATCATTTCAATTTGATATATATTTAATTCTCACGATCCCAGCCTCTAAATTCTAAGAGTAATCTGAGATTACCTCAGCCAGCCTCCTCTAAGTGAAGTATTGATAGTACACATCCCCAATGTCATGTGGACGATCGTCTAAATGACTAGATTGCCTTTTTGAACCCTTGGATGGGGGAGATTTGGATCTAGAACGAAGCCTAGATGACAAATCATGTGCTATGTAGTCCTTCTCTCTACCCCAATGATCGCGGCTTGAATGCCGACTGGAATCGGATACATGGCTAGGTTTATGAGGTTGCACGGTTGGTTTACGCCTTTCTTGATATTCCATTTCATCTTGGAAATCATCATATAGTCCACTTCGTTCCATGGAACCTGCGAGCAAAATGAAGATAAATTAGATTTGATGGGAAGAGAGCACTGCATGAGCTGTGCGTAGTGCAGTGCATGTGTATGTATGTGCAAATGTCCTTGTGTACCCTCGGTAAACCGTGAGTTTGGATTTCGCCGACGGGACAATCTCCCCTGCTTTGGCAAAGGGTGTGTCTTTCTGAAAATGAATGGGGCACCCAACATCCCCAATACTCATATTGGCAAGGCTAAAAGAATTGATCTTATCTAGAATCGGCCTGAGCCAGCAAAAGGATCCTCCGAGGTTTGTGCAAGGGTCTCAAACATAGACGTAGTCGGAGGAGGTGAAGATGGAGTCTTCTTTTTTGGAAGCTTGATCTTAAGACTCTTTCTTTGAGGAGGTTCCTAATCCTCGTCATTGTTACCTTCTCCATCATATCCTCCTACTTCTTCCTCTCCAACTCTGATTTCACCTCCTTCGATGTTCTCCTATATATCGCCAGCCTCGATCATAGGACTTTGAGTGGGGGCACAGGCGATTCAACTCCTTCATTCCTAGCTGGTGGTTCATCCTTCTCGCTATCCATGACAATCAAAGTAGAATTGACGCTACAGATATGATCCAACAAGTGGTGAGCTAAGAAATTTTCGTTAGTAAGCAATATTTTTGCTCTTATTTCTCCTACTAGGAGTGCCTGAATTTGCCGCACAGTCTTGGCCAAGGCAGCATTACTGGTTCTGCGTGGAACGTCGAAAAATGCGAAAGATTGATTAGAAACCATAGAGTCAAAAATATAACTTATATCTGAAAGACAGGGCCAAAGACTTACATCCGAATAACCATTGTTATGCGATTCCAGGAGGATGGGGAATGAAAATGAACTTCTCCTTGAAATAAATTAGCGTGTTCCATGTTCCAATCTCAACTTTACACATCCTGGATGACTCTAAGAAGATATGAAAAGGACTCCCTTTATGATGTTTGAAACTATATAAGTATCGGGTCTCTTAAAAAGTCAAGATCTGTTGGAAGTGATGAGCAAAGCTGATGCATAAGCAGTTGAGAAAAGCATAGTTGTTCGAGTGGAGCTGAGTAAGAGCCAATTTCATTTGATGCAAAATCTGTCTTATGAATGGGTTAAATGGTGGAACTCCCCCAACATGCACATGTAATTTTTACAAGCCATATATCCTTCGAGAGGTGATATGCCCTCTAGTGACGAGTTAGTACTATCACATTGTCAAATGGGATATTATTCCTCTCGCAAATTTTTTTAAGCAGTGCGTATCAATTTTGGAGGCAATAGAATCAATAGGATCTTCCATTATAACCGCCTCCTTGAGTGCATCAGGAGCAGTCTCCACTTCTGGTTCTTATGCAGACTCTCCCTAAATTCCTTGAGTAGGTTAATCTTCATGAAGAATATCTTGCTGAGCGACTAGTTGCGATAGAGTTTGTTGCCTTGAAGAAGTTCTTATTGAGCTAGATTCTTTATCAGACTTGTTATAATGTACCGTCGATGGACCTTCATCCATAGATTAGTGACACTTAGAACGTTTGACGTCCATAGTTATCAAAACTCAATATACAATCAACATTAGATAGATTAAAATTCTAGACCCCTTTACTGTAGTGAATTCAGTGCAACGTTATGCAATGTCATGAAATATAGACATTTGATGAAGTGCAAAGGGTTCATATTAAAGATTAAAGATTGCCTAGAGTGACCGTCATTGTTGACCATCCCAACCAGTCTGCCATTGATGAGCACGATGTTATTTAGGATTTTAACCTAACAAGATCCAAGAGAAGACTAAACAACTTGATGGAGTCGATGGCTTAGAACTCAACCCAAAGGACTAAAGCGATGAGCCAAAGAGAACCAAGTAAAAGGACAAGGAAATCCACTAAGGCCATGGATTGCTAGCGATCTTCAGGGATAGCTTAGATTCAACCGATTTTCTTGCATCATGATCTAATCCATATTGCGAAAGTAGTGATTGAGTTTGACGAGATTCCAAGTTAGTTAAATCAAGAGACAAGCATCCTTCCATCCCAATCGATAGTTAAATACAACTAACAAGAAAATCGACATCAAAACAGGGCGACATGCAATAAGACTACGCGAATAACATCAATGCAAGATGACAAAGACAATCCGGAGACCAAAGTCCAAAGAAAAACTAAGTGTATGGATCGCCAGCGATCCATACATCAACATAGGGTCGCTGCGCTCCATACAAAACAAACTAGGGATTAAGGCTAAGGGGTTGGCTCACGTTCGAGCCAAATATTATGGATCGCTAGCGATCCATAGACCATGGATCGCTAGCGATCCATAGACCATGGATCGCTAGCGATCAATGCTTCTAGCTTGGATCGCGAGGAAAATTCCAGTAGTTCCTTCCTGAGTTCATCTGTAAGCAGTTGGCGAATAGGCTTGGCCCAGAAGCTCTTCGATTTCTATAAATACCATCCTATCTGTAAAATAAACGGGATCTTCTCCGGACTGGTTGCGGAACCTTTGCTGGAAGCTTTCTTTACTGTTCACCTCCCTCACAATAATCTCTAATAGGGTTCACCGTGATTCTCCAGTGGATTCCAACCTTGGAGATTCAATCTAGCTAAGGATAATCAAAATCCTTGTAATCAAACACTTTTTGTAACATCAATCAGTTTATAATAGAAATTATAAAGTGGACGTAGCCTTCATTAACAGCCAAACTATAAAAATCTTCTTGCTTTCTTTCTTCTATATCTATTATCTATATTACTGCTTTGTGAGGATAGGGCTGGTGCTTTCACACTCAAACCAGGGTGTTCCATTTTTTGGGTTAACATTTTTAATGCTTTCATTGAGAACCTAACTCAAGGTTCAGATCTTTGCCTGAAAGATCTACTGCATTGAATTACTGGCTCCTGGAAGAAGGAGAACGACCTATGGAAAATACATGGGGGCAGTTATAGCTGGAGAAGACGTTAATCCTCAACATACTAAAGTAAATTGCGCTAACTTAGGAAATCATGCGCCAGCATCCTCCAATCAGTACGAAGTTGTTACTAGGGATGAATTGAATAAGATGGTTGACGAGATCAACCAAAAAATGGAAAATAGCCAAAACGCTCTAATGGATAACCTTAATGCTCTCTTAACCTTATAGACAAACCAAGCTCCAAGAACTATGCCTAAACCACCGACAACTATAGAATAAGAAAATTCTTCCGTTTTTGGACTAAACAGAAAAATGAGAAACAACTGCAAAAAAGGGTGATAACAGGAACCATGGGACACAACGTGGAAGGAAATACGAGTACCCCGCTCGCCGCAAGGCAACTGAACTTGAGTTAAGGGGCAAAGACCCCACAAGAAGACATAGCTATAGACCTCTCCGACTCAGAAGATGGAGAGCAAGACAACCAGTTAGAAGAGAATGTCAACGCATTCGATGATGCTAGGAACATCTAAATGCCCTAATCAGGGCAGTTGCAAACCAACGGGATCCCATGGAATGCCTCTCCCAAAGATAGAAGAGCCTAAGCTTCAGCCCACTTGCCAAGACCATTTGTAAAGCCAAACACTTAGTGTAGTGATTGATTGCCGCCCCCAGGATTACCGGACATCATAGGCATACATAGTAGACATGGTCAAAGGAATAATGGACGAGCGTAAAAATAGGAGAGATGACGACTGGGGATCTGCACCAAGTTGAACTCCCTTTACTGATGAAATCTTGAATGAGAAGTATCCAGAAAAATTCACAATGCCAACCATTCCGTCCTACGATGGGACAAAGGACCCAAAACTCCATTTGTACTAATACAGTTGGCACATGGATGGAGCTAACGCCTTTGAAGCTGTTCAGTGCAGGTGTTTTCATATCTTTCTGGAAGGAATTGCATCTATGTGGTTCACTAAGCTTCTGTCGAGATCTATCTCTACTTTTGACCAATTAGTAAAAAGATTCATCGATTAGTTCAGGCTCCATACAACATAACCAAAAGATGTCATGTCGCTATCCGAACTATTCCAGGGACGCATCGAATCATTGAAATCTTTCATGAACCGATTCAATACCGTAGTGATAGCAACCCAACGAGGATATGGTTTTCATGGCGTTAGTCTGTGTCATTCACCTGGAGAGTGAATTTGGAAAGTGGATTACGATCAAGCAATCTACCATAAGGAAATACTTCAATCATAAAGTAAGTCAATACATAAGATTGGAGGAAGCGTAGGAGCTAGAAAGGAAGTCTACTAGTGTGCAACCGATGAACATCGGATTAAGCAATGTAGCAATGAATCAAAACACACACGTTTCTCGAAATGCTGAAGGAATCACAGGGAAAGATGGAAATCAAAAGAGAAAAAAGTCAAAATTCCAATAAGAGAAATGGTAATGGCAACAATAAAAGGGTTAAAGGTTTCAGGCCCAAAGACTATACCCCTCTAAATGACTCTCCGGAAAATATTTATCTTACAACATAGGGTATCGAGGAATACAAAAAATTCCTAGGAAGGAATCAACAGAGCAACAAAAACACTCAGGAAACATCTGCCGCTTCCATGAGACTCATGGTCATAACACAAGTGAATGCCGCCATATAAAGAATCTCATTGAAGAATTAATCTGGGAAAACAAACTCCAACAGTACATGAGAAAGTCACAAAACCCTGATCAACCCATGGCTCAACAACCTCATAAGGAACGAAGGAATGAAGCCGGAACTAGTGAAGAAGGGTCCAAATGAACTGACCAAAGAGTTATTATTGGAACAATATTTGGGGAACCACACCCCGCTCAAAGAAGCTGTGGGGAGATGGAGCGTTATGCAAGCATGCTCCAAAAGAACCATGTCTCGCAGTAGAAGATGAAACTCTAACCAAGCTATGGAAAGTATTGAGTGGCAAATAGTGTTCCGAAATCGAAACACTAAAGAGATCGAAGCTTCGACTCTCGATACAATGGTGGTAACTATGGGAACTGGTCTCGTTGTTGTTTGACGAGTGTTGGTCGATAGTGGAAGCTCTTTTAATATACTTTTTAAAATTACTTTTGATCAAATGAAGATCGGTGTGAAAAGCGTCTTTGCATGCCAAACGATGATCCAAGGGTTCACTGGCATACCCAAGCAACCTATGGGAACAATCGACCTTCCAGAGGAACTTGGAGAGTGTGATCGAAGTGCCACCCTCGTTCAGTCTTTCGTAATCGTGGACGAAATGTCCGCATATAATGCCTTTTTGGGACGGCCCTCTCGAGCAGACTTAAAAATAGCTCTGGCCCAGTGGTGTCTAACCATGAAGTTCCCTTCTGCAAATGGAATCGGAGTGGTGAAAGGAGATCAATGTGCTGTCAAAGAATGTTACTTTGCGAAGTTACGTGAATCCAGAAGAAGGGAAAGAGGGAAAGATATGGAGAGAAATCTCCATATCCGTGAACCTTCTGAATAGCAACTACAGAGTCGCCTCTTGCTTGGGGACAATAGCCGATTCGACAAGGCTTTGGACCTTAGAAAGAAGAGTTCAAGGGAGGAATAGGCAGCACCGGCAGAATTGACGGTGTCTGTCCCAGCCGATATGGACGACCCAACTAAAGTCTTGAAAATTGGATCGCACCTTGAAAACAAGATGAGTTTGGAGATTACGAAATTTCTTCACGCCAATTTTGATGTGTTTGCATGGATGCGTTTCGATATGTGTGGGGTGTCACCAAAAATCACATTCCATGCGCTCAACATTGACCCAAGTTCGCATCAGTAAAGCAAAAGAGGCGCAGCCTAGGTCTTGAATGGTCCAAGGCGCTAAGAGAAGAGGTGGACAAGTTAATGGCCAGCGGTTTTATCCATGATACAACTTATCCTGAATGGGTGTCTTACCCGATAATAGTCAAAAAGACTAATGGGAAGTGGCGAACCTGTATCGATTACTTGGACTTAAGCAAAGCTTGCCCGAAAGACAGCTTCCTTCTCACTAGAATAAACCAGCTTGGGGATGAAATGGTAGGACACGAGCTACTATCATTCATGGACGCATACTCCGGGTACAACCAAATCCTGATGCATGCACCCGATCAAGAAAACACCAACTCCATCACTGACCTACGCCTATACTGCTATAGAGTAATGCCATTAGGTTTGAAGAATACCGAGGCAACATATCAGAGGTTGGTAAACACCATGTTCAAGCGCCAAATTGGGAAAACTATGGAGGTTTACGTGGATGACATGTTAGTCAAATTACGAGCGGCTACCAACCTCCTAGATAATCTCGTCGAAATGTTCGAAATACTATGAAAGTACGGAATGAAACTCAATCCACTCAAATTTCACTTTGGAGTAACCTCCAAGAAATTCTTAGGATTCATGGTAAGTGCCTGGGACGTTGAAGCAAATCTAGAATAAATAACGGCAATACGAGAAGTCCAGGCTCCGAAAAACAAGAAGGAACTACAAAGCTAGAATGAAAAGGTCACAGCACTAAGTTGATTTATCTCGAAAGCTACCAACAAGTGCATACCATTCTTTGATGTACTGAAGAAAGGAAAAAAGAACTTCGAATGGAGTGAAGCTTGTCAAACAATATTCGAGGAATTGCTGCGGTATATGGAAGCCCCACAACCCTATCAAAACCTGTGGATGGAGAAGACCTGTTCATTTACATAGCAATCTCGCCTCATGCATTGAATGCCGCTCTTGTGCATGAAGAAGCGAAAATCCAATATCTCATGTACTACATTAGCAAGCGGTTTACCAGAGCCAAGAAAAATTACCCAAAACTCAAAAAAAAACTATTGTATTGCATCTTGATCGCATCTAAGAAGTTACGACCAAACTTTCAGGCTCATCCAATCAAATTGTTGACTGATCACCCTCTGAAGCAAGTGTTGTATTGGCCTGAAACTTCCAGACGGCTTCTCAAGTGGAATATAGAACTGAGTCAATATGATATCACATACCACCAAAGAAAGGCCATCAATAGGCAAGCATTAGCAGACTTCATCGTCGAAAGTACTATACGGGATGACAAGCAAGAAACACAGTTGGAAGTGGAAACGCAATAGAGACTCTTTGTTGATGGTGCAAATCTTGGTTCGAAGGCAGGAGAAGTGCTTGAAACCCCAGAATGGCGAGTCATTTGTGACGCCTTACGCTTGGGATCCCTTGTGACAAATATGAAGCATTGATAACAGGATTCAAATTTTTGAAAGAGCTTAAAATAAAATCCGTTCACATACACAGTGACTCCCAGCTAGTCGTCTGCCAAGTAAAGGGGGAATACTAGGCTCGATGGAAGAATCTTGCCCCGTACCTATCTAAAGTGCAAGAGCTGCTAAGTAACATAGAACATTACACCATAACTCACATTCCACGGGAGCAAAACACCAAGATGGATTGTTTGGCTAAATTGGAAAGCTGTAGGGAAGTTCAGTCATTGGAGCTAGTCTCAGTCGAAACTCTAACCTCCAAGCATAGACGAAATAGACGTCGACCGGATCCTCAAGATTATCGTCGAACTAGAGACGTGGATGACACGATAAAGGACTATTTGCTTGCAAGGACCCTTTTGAATGACTGAAATCAATGGAAAAAGCTTCTCCGAAAGGCACCACGATTCATGATACAAGACGAAATACTCTATCGAAAGGGATTCTCAACCCCACTTCTTAGATGTGTGTCTGATGATGTAGCCCGGTGAATCCTAAAGGAAGTGAACGAAGGCGAATGCGGAGACCACACTGGGGGGGGGGGAGGGGCAAACTCTTGCAAAGAAAGTCCTCCGATATGGATACTTCTGGCCAACGATTAACCGCGATGCTGCAGAATACGCCAGAAGATGTGATCATTTCCAAAGTTCAGTAAATTGAAAGAACTCCTTCAACAGAGCTAACGTAGATGGTCAGCCCGTGGTCTTTTGCAATATGGGGAACCGACTTGATTGGTGTCCTGTCAATAGCAAAAGGAGGGGCTAAATATGTTATAATAGTCGTTGATTATTTCAAAAATGGGCCGAAGCAGAACGCTGGCCAACCATAACCACAAAGTTTGTCATTAATTTTGTTATGAAAAACATTATTTGCACGTTTCGTGTGCTGCTGAAAATCATCACTGACAATGGAACTCAATCCGAAAGCACCGAGTTCAAAGACTTCTGCGAATGTTTTCAAATTGAAAAGAGCTTTTTCGTGGTGGCTCATCCGCAAGCAAACGGACAAGTGGAAGAAATAACAAAATCATCAAATCTACTATCAAAATGCGACTAACTAAGTCAAAATGGAACTAGGTTGATGAACTTCCACTCGCACTATGCGCTTACAGAAGTACTCACAAAGTGGCAACTGGACGCACTCCGTTCGCCTTGGCATATGGCTCAGAAGCAACGATTCCTATTGAATTGGAAGTTCCCTTGCATCGAAGGCAAAACTTTAACCAAAAACAAAATGAGTAGCTCCTACTCGAATCACCAGATATTAATGATGAAAGAAGGAAAGAAGAAGATTTGGGAATCGTTGCTCACCAAAAATGGTTCGCGCGATATTTCAACTCTAGAGTTTACAATCAAACCTTCAAAGCGGAAGATCTCGTTCTCAAGTAAGTCTACCCCTTTCCCGAGGCCTTCAGACCAAACTGGGAAGAGCCATATGTCATCCATCAAAAGCCAAGGGATGGTACTTTCAAACTAGCAACTGTCGACAGAATCAAAATTCCCAGAGAATGGAATAGCGAATCGCTCCGCCATTACTTCGTCTGAAAACTACCATATGTACTTTCTATTTTTCAAAAAATAAGCCATCATGATATGCCGAGGGCAATGTAAATAGGAAAAATCTTCCTCACTTTCCTTAATAAAATCGATTCGCTTTATGAACCAACAAAACCATGATCATAATAACTACCCCCCGGGTCAACGAAAGCAAATCGGCTCAAATCATTGGATCGACGGAACTCGATCCGTGCCTTCTAAGAATCGATGTTGCACTGGAAACATCAGAAAGGCACAAACTTGAACTCCTCATGTTTTCCAAAGATAGGTAACTACGAGGAGTACAAAAAGCCGCACATTCCATAAGCTGCTCACCGACTTTTAAAACTTAAACTCCTCACATTGCCCGAAGATAGACAACACCGAGGAGTACGAGAAGCCGTGCATCCCATAAGTCACCCACTAACTTTTAAAAATTACACTACTCACATTGCCCAAAAATAGGCAGCACTGAGGAGTATGAGATGCCGTGCACTAACTTTCTAATATAAACTCCTCACGTTGCCTGAAGATGAACAATATCGAGGGGTGCTAAAACCATTCCGAACAGACGGATCATCAGTCCCAAAAGCCACGCATTTCATAAGCCATGCATTAACTCTCAGAGTTACGAAGCCACGCTCCTAAAACATAAACTCCTCACTTTGCCCGAAGATTGGCAACACCGAGGAGCATTAGAGTCGTTCCGGATCGACGGTTCATATCGATCAAAAAATCCATGCATCCCATAAATCGCGCGTACTTTCAAGTCTCGGAATTGTCCTGACAATACAGGGGAACTTATCCATATAGGAATAACTAGAATCAACCAACTTCCATTGTTGGAAGCAATGGGTGCGACTCCAACAAAATCGGAGTGCTATGAACCAGTGGAAAATTTTGAACCGTTGACACTCAATGACTAACTATAACATTTAACATTGACAATGTGTAACTGCCTAAAGTTAACTCAAACAATGTGCAAAAAACTTGGACTACATGCTAAAGTTACAAAACTTATGAAAGAAGAAAAATCAAGTTGTGACTAAGTCAGATTTTAAGTTTTAATATGCAAACTATTTAAACCATAAGTTAACGGCCCTTTGTCAATTGTTTGACGTAAAAAACCTTGTGAACTAGGGGCATACACCGACACTTAAATAAAAATACTTAAAAACAATGATTCCACAAGTTCTGTTACTCCAAACAAAGAATTTTGGCAATAAGTACATGATTAGATAAAATAAAGTGCAAGTATAAAGAGTAAACATAGTGCATAGAACACACATAAGAAAAAAGTGTAAAAAAACGAGCATAAGTGCACAGAACACATATGAACATACAAGTAAGAGTACAGCCAAAATATTAATAGTGTATTACTTATAACTTTCTTTTATACAAGGTGAAAACGTAGGGGTCGTACCCACACAATAATGGCCAACAAAAGAAAAATACAGACACCACAATAAAAACACTAAGTGCAGACTCTGCACTTGAACAAAACAACATAGAATGAATCAAAATTAGAACAGACTCTGCACTTGAACAAAACAACGTAGAATGAATCAAAACCAGATCAGTGCCACCCAAGCTTCTCAGCGCTTCTTTATACCAATCCCCTTTCCTCCTCTTGTTTGGAGTTTCTACTTTGCCTCGGGAGTGGTTCGCTGCCAGTAATGTCAACAATTTCCTCGATGATAGTGCCCTCCTCCTGCTATGCCACCATCTCAGAAGATTAGACCTTCGTTTTACACTTCCGTGACTTGCGGGAGCTCTCGGAGGCCTTGATTGCTTCAACCTTCTCCTTTTTGACGGTAGCCAGTTGTTCTTGAGTCTTGCATGGCTGCTCAGTTTGAACTTCCTACTCCCTAACTTCGGACGTCGTCACGTCACCTTTTGAAGATACAGAAGGGTCATCCAGGCCATGAAGTGTGGCAATCTTCTTGGACTTCGACCCCGATTGGGAGCCAAATGCGGGCATGGAGACCGAAGCAGGAAGGGAAACGAGCACTGAAGTAGTGGAAGTATCAGTAGGTCCAAGCATCGAGGAAGCTGGCAGATCAACAGATAGGGTAGATGGACCTATAAGATCAAGAATAAAAGCATTAAATTCTTCTTGCTCTAGTGACGCAAGCTGAAAGCTCCCAAACTCGGGGAAAACAAGAGGATTACCTGCACTGAAAGAATGACTAGGAATGTCAACTTCGTATTCAACATCTTCACCATCCTTTGACGACTTTATAATCCGAGGAGAATCCTCAATCCCAGAACTTGTTAATAGATCATGGGGATGCCCTGATGGTTCGTTGGCACCAAAAATGAAAGGCTCTGTAAGCGCTTCCACAACCGCAGTCATGGCAATGTCGGCATCTTCTTTCTCCCTCTCAATCTGTAAAATCTCTTGTCCCTCTAGCAATGCCTTCTTTGATT
Organism: Allium cepa; assembly: GCA_030765085.1. Classification (NCBI taxonomy): domain Eukaryota; kingdom Viridiplantae; phylum Streptophyta; class Magnoliopsida; order Asparagales; family Amaryllidaceae; genus Allium; species Allium cepa. The sequence goes on along the minus strand of CM060930.1, from coordinate 49,706,574 downwards.
CTTCATTAAGGTAGGCATTCTCTAACTCCCACTCGCTATAAACGTCACTGCTGCCATGAAAGCGAGACAGGGTTTCCTCCAAAAACACAGCGAGAGTGCGTGGAAATTTAAGGCCTAAGTAGCTAAGGCTCCCCTGATGTAGTAGAGAGTTGAAATAAAATTCAAGATGATCTTGTCCATCTTCTCCATCTTCCTTTCAAAAGCGTTCTGAAGCTCCAAATAATCCATCATCGTAATGGCAGCATTTTCAACTTCAACATGAGAATTATCGGTGCTAAGCTGTGCAACTTGATCCTATAGCCTGGTGATTGTCTAAGCCAGGTTGGAGATGGTCTTGTTATGCCCCTTTGCAATGAGATCGTGATCGAAGATTATTTTCTTTCTTCCCTCAATTGTCGCGCTGCAAGCATCCACCTCCTCTTTCAATTTGGCCTCTTCTGCGTTGTCCTTTTTAACTTCTTCCAAGTAGATGATCTCAATTCTTTTGTGGGCCTCTTTTATTTCCTTCAGCAAGCCAGCGTTCCTTTTGCTTTTTTGAAACACCGCTTCTTTCTCCTCCTTCGGCTATTTGATCCCGGCATCACGCTCTATCAATGCCTTTTCAACATGATCCTTCTCTGATTCAAAAGAGAGGATTTCTTGATAACTGTTGCGGTTCGTATCTGCCAGTTGCTTGCATAATCTATCCCATCCTTTAGCGTGTTCCAAATCATTCTGGATAGCCTGAAGATGTGGCATTTAAGAATCTCTACGAATCGGGTGGAGATCACGATCAGACTAAACCACCTTTAGGAACCACCCGTGGAGCACCGCCTCAAGCCTGGGAGGACCGAACGAAAGAATGTAGGCAGGTATCTGGTGGGGATGTGATGCATCTACGGTAAGAGCAACAGGAGATGACGAAATGTAAGTAGAAGGCGAAATGATGATCGAAGTAACGGGGATTTCCTAACAAACTGAAGAGAGCGTGGAACGAAAGCCTGTTGTTCCGAAGAATAGGAACCACGATTGAATTTAGACCTCTTCAATGACACCTCTGTCTCGTTGAAAGTTTTCCTCTTTTCATTCCCACCTTTATATACTCGGACCTGTTCTCTCTCATCTCGGCGATGAGTTTTGGCCTTTAGATCTTTTCTTCTTTTATACTCTTCCTCCATCTCTCGAGGCTGGTAACAGCCGGAAGAACACTAGAATCAGCGTTGGGAGTCGGTAAATTCCTCGAAATCATCATAAAATCCATGTCCTCTCATCATACCTGACATGAAGCATAAATAAAAGTTTTTTGAAATGGAAAGTAAATATGAAAAGTGTGTGTATAAGTGAGTGTGGCCCTAGTGAATCGTGTGATGTGTTTGAGAGGAGAGCCTAAAATGACGTCACAAACTGGATCGGGCAGGCATCGTAGATGGAATTAGACTAACTTCAGATGCGACATGGCCAGAATGAGGGGAAACCTCCTCAAATTTAAATAATCCCCCATAAGCGCGTCGAAATCGACGTAAAAATTATTGAAATCTCCAAACTCCGTGCTAGACTCTTTACCCGGAGAATCCTGACGTCCTCCTATTTCTGGGGCATTGTCTTTATCACTCTTGTTTGGAGCAGGTGAGCTCGGAATAACGAGGCTCATCCCCGGAGCCTCATCACATGATTCAGAATCCCCATCATCGGATTCTACATAGAAATCATCGCTAGAAGTGGATTTAATGATACTACTCTCGATTTCCTCCTTCTCTTTTTCTAAGTCCATCGCGGCTTTGCCTTCCCTCTGTTTGATCTTCACCTCTCCTTCTTCTAGAATCGAAGGCATTCTGGCCGGGTGACTAATTCCGGTCACAGCAACATCTCTTCCATAACGAGCCTCTTCAATTGATTCTTCGGACAAGCCCTCTCTCTCTTAAGAAGCACCATTTTCAAAACTGTTAGAAGAGGAAGTGGATCACATGCGAACCCTGGATCGAGAAGGAGAAAGGGCTTCAATTGGAACAGCGGATCTCCCCGGATGTAATATCCATACCGGAGTAAGTTTTCATCAGTCAGTAAGTCTTTAACGAATCTTTCCTCAACATCGATAGCCTTCAGGGTTCCAAGACTTGTTAGAAACTCCATAGCAACACATTTAAACCCAGTAAGTAAGGAAAAGAACTTACCCTCCATTGTCCAAAGATGGTTAAACCCACGGGGCATCTGATAAAGAAATACTAGGTCCTGAACTGGGATAGGTTGCTCTACAGTCATAATATGATTTTTCGATTCCTTTGAGCTTTCATCATGAAAAAGGACGACCACTCATCTCTCCTCTTTATTGAAAGGAAGCATCACAAATCGTCAAAGCTCGGAGCTCAATTAAATGTTCGCATGAAGAGAATGTGCAAACAAGTTAGGATAGCATGACCATTGGGATGAATCCGGAATGGAGCAATGCCTATATATGAGATAGTCTCATGCAAAAAGTCATTAAAAGGGGGCACAGCTCCATTTAGACACATATACCGATGACAATCGGTATATCCCAGAGGGGACATGTGAGCAAACTCGTTCTTCTCTAGAAAGTTTACATCTTCCTTTGGTATGCCATGTTGCATGCAGATGTTATGCCGGAACTTAGCAGGAATTATAGAAGAAGCTCTCTTTGGGGGGTTGAGAATAACTTTAAAATTATAGGGAGTTCAATCCAAGACCGAACCTATTGGGACCAACTGGCCATATTCAACTTGTAAGGTGGTAGGAGAAAGGGCGACGGACGATGACTTGGCTACCAAAAGTGTCGGGCTTCCTTTGCTTGAATTACGGCGCAAAGATGGATACTCCATTCTAAATAATAAAACCCACATCCAAAACGGTCGGGTAATTCTAGTCCAAACTAATAGTTTCCCTTAAAACACTTGAAATCCAGGGAGACATTGATTCATGCTGATGCACCGAATTTCAAGTATGCATCGAGGCAAGTGCAGCATGCTATCTATAGGGGTGAGCTCGGTGCCCAAAACACTACAAACACTCTATCCCGTGTAGATAGTTTACTCACAAAGGAAAAGGAAAAGGACTTCCTGTATCATTTCCTTTTGTTTTTACTTCCTCTACACTTACGTGTTATCAATCAACGATTGATAATGGATCGGTTGTCCAAAGCGGTGAGGAAAATTCTTTTCAGTATAGGGACATCGAGCATATAAAAGCAAGTAAGATAAGTCCAACTTCTTTGAAAGAGCCAGGACCAATTCGTGATGTCTCATGCAATACCAGCTATGGAACTTGGCATAAGACAATTATGTCTCAATGGACGAAGACACAAAACATGTCAAGCACCGAGGCAAAGCCCGAATGTCATTCCAAGAGGAACCTAAGACTCGATCTACTATCTTCCTCCATTAAGCCACAACTGACTCAAACTCCGTATGACAAGTATCAGAATGCAACCTCGCCGCTAAATCATTTAATGAACATTGTAATCGGCGAACCCACCTTGGATTAAAGATCTAAGTGCAAAGATGATCGAAGCTTTTAGATCTGCGAACTACAATTGGACAAGTGGCGACCTAAGGCGTGGGCAAACTAAGGTTTTGATCGAAGCGATCTGAGAAAGCAGTAGTGAAGCTCTGGAAGTGGCAACATAGATGGAGTCACAGCGGCAGGTGTAGGCAAGGTCGAGTTTCTGGAAACTTTGGGTCAAATCGTAGGTGTTTCAAATTGCTAAGGGTTAGATCGAAGGAAGAAGAAACAATTCGGGTCGTGTGAAAGTGGGGGGATGAATCGGCTCGACCGCTTAAGTAGGAAACAAAAACACAAAAATTCCTAGGAGTTCAGATCTCTAGGGATCCATCATCTATGGGTCGCCAGCGATCCATCTGATATGGATCGCCAGCGATCCATCAGCTATGGATCACAAGCGATCCATAGGACTGCATGTCTATGACCTCAAAACTTGTCCTTCGACATCTACCTACTATTTCAAGATACATCAAGAAGATATGGAGAAAATTTTGATCCGCTATGACAAGCAGTAGCGGTCGAGACCAGAACTAAGTAAGCAACAGCATAACCTACTTCGTACGTGCAAAACTCTAACATGTTTACTTGGAGTTCAACAAGCAGAGACTGAAAGCGATAACATCCACAGTACGCCTTGTTTCCAACGAAGACGTACTCTATGAGGCAAATGTTATCCGGGTTTTAAACCCAGCATGATCCAATAGAAGACGGAATAACTTGATGGATTGGGAATTACTCAGAAGTCAACCAAAAGGACTAATGCAATGAGCCAAAATGAGCCAAGATAAAGGATGAGGAAATCCACTAAGACGGAAATCTTAGGGTTCAACCGATTTGCTTGCATCGTGATGTAATCCTTATTACAAAGGTAGTGACCGAGTTTGATGAAATTCCGAGTTAGTTATATAGGAGACAAGCATCCGTCCTGTCCAATCGGCAACTAAATACAACTAGCAAGTAAATCAGCATCAACATAGAGCAAAACAAAAATAATCCTAAGTGTTCGGGTTGCAAGTGATCCATCAGCTATGGATCGCCAGCGATCCATAGGATTGCACTCCTGCGACCTCAAACTTGCGCTGCGACATCTACCTACTATTTCAAGAAACACCGAGAAGCTATAGAGAAAATTTTGATCTGTTGTGACAAGCAGTAGCAGTCGAGACCATAACTAAGTAAGCAGCAACATAACCTATACCATACTCTCGAAATTCTAACACGATTACTTGGTATTCAATAAGTAGAGATTGAAAGCGATAACTTCCAAAGCATGCCTTATTTCAACCGAAGAAGTACTCTAGGGGGAAAATGTTATCTGGGTTTATAACCCAGCAGTATCCAAGATAAGATGGAACAACTTGATGGAGTCAGAATGGCTCAAAACTCAACCAAAAGGACTAAAGCAATGAGCTAAAGAGAGCCAAGAAAAAGGACGAAGAAATCCACTAAGGCCATGGATCGCTAGCGATCCATAGGGATAGCTCAGGGTTCAACCAGTTTGCTTGCATCATGATCTAATCCATATTACAAAGCTAGTGACTGAGTTTGACGAGATTCTGAGTTAGTTAAATCAGGAGATAAGCATCCGTCCAGCCCAATCGGCAGCTAAATATAACTAGCAAGTAAATCGGCATCAAAACAGAGCGATGTGCAACGAGACTACATGAACAACATCAACGCAAGACGACAAAGACAATATAGAGACCAGAGTCAAAAGAAAAGCTAGGTGTATGGATCGCCAGTGATCCATACACCATGGGTCGCCAGCGATCCATACATCACCACTAGGTCACTGCGCTCCATGAAAAACAAAGCAAGGAGTAAGACTAAGTGGTTGGTTTGCGTTCGAGCCAAATACAGTGGATCTCTAGACCATTGATTCCTAGTGATCCATGCTTTTAGCTTGGGTCACGAGGCAAATTTCAGTGGCTCCTTCCTAAGTTCATCTGTAAGCAGTTGGCAAATAGGCCTGGCACAAAACCTCCGATCTTCATAAATACCATCCTACCTGCAACATAAATAGGATCTTCTCCGGACTAGTGCGGAAACTCTGCTGGAAGCTTTCTTCACTCTTCACCTCCCTCATAATAATCTCCAACAGGATTCACTGTGATCCTCTAGTGGATTCCAACCTTGGAGATTCAATCTAGCTAAGGATAATTAAGAGCTTTATAATCAAACACTTCTTGTAACAACAATCAGCCTATATAAAGTGGACGTAGGCTTCGTTAATAGTAAAACCACTATAGAAATCTTCTTGTTTTCTTTCTTTGACTACTTTCTTCTATATTTATTGTCTGTATTATTGCTCTGTGAGAATAGGGCTGGTGCTTTCACACTCTAACCAGGATGTTGATGCATATTTTTGGTTAACACATGACTTGGCAACTTCTTGAAACTTGGAAAGTCAAAATTCATCGGAGTTTGTTTATGCTCGAGCCAAGAAAGGAAGAAGATTAAATACCCCACTATGGGTATGGTTCGGCACTGAACCATACCCCTTGCGGAAAATAACAAGTTCCTCTCTTCTTCTCCTCCTTTAGCTCGAATTTCACAAATCCATCCCCAGCTCTAAGCATGTGCCTCAACGCCATTCACCTTCGGCTGCCATTTAGTCCTCATCACCTACTAATGTGTGTATAAACTCGAGTCAAGTGAATATGCTCGAACGCAGTGTTCTCAAATCGAAGAGATGGCTCATGCTTGTATCGATCGGGCTTAGATCGGGTTGGAAGCTGGTTGGAGCAATGTCGTTAAAGCGGCGATGACGTGTTTTGATTGCTAAGGCGGAGGCAGCGAGGTTCTGTTAGTCTCGGGATTAAGGTCCTCTAATGGAAGAACTAGAACTCAAGGGTAGATAGAAAACAAAAGTGAGGAGAAGGAAAGGGTTGGCCTTTCTTCGTAGAACCTAAACCAAGATTCTCGGCTGAAGACCTACTCCATCCCTAAGAAAATGGTCGGTACCCAAACATCATAGTTTGGTACCGAACGATCATGAAAAATTAAAGGAGATGCTTGACTCCTTATATACATATCCATCTGTACTCACATGTTCCTTGACCCTAGCAATCATGTGCATGTATGTGTGTATGCATATGTCTACAGAACATTTAATTTTAGAATTCTATGAACAAAAAATCCAAACCTAATAATTTTGGAAACATAAATGTTCAAGAATGCTAAACTTGGAATAACAAGTCATGGAGTCAATTTCCAATTTTATAATCCCCTATTATGTTGCAACATCATGGCAAATGGGAAAAGACATGGCTATTCACAAGACGACACTGAGAAAGGATAATAACTATTTAAAATATGAACTGGGATATGACAAGATGATCCTAATCTAACTCAATACAAAGCACATCACGTTTGAAATGAGATGCACTTTAGGGGGTAAGTGTTATCCGGTCTTTCGACCCGACAATATTTAGTTGGATTAGACAAGTCGCGTTTGTTAGGCTATAGAGGCAAGTGACCCAGACAGATAGCCAGAAGACCCAGGAGAGTGGTCACCATGTCTGGAAAGCTAAGCCCAAACTACTATGTAAAAGATGGGACGATACCTAGCCAAGTACATGGCTCGATACCAAACCACACTATTTCATGGGTTTGATCCCCTTTTCCTACTACTTGATGGTCAAGTTCCTAGAAGCCAATTCCATGCTCCACAACACTGTTTGCATGATTTACTCCATCAATCTCCTCAAGTTCTCCAAATCAACAACTTCACCCTTTTATAGACCCATCAATTGAACTCAGAAGCAAGTAAATAATGACTCAAGCAACTCTAGAACCATAAATCTAACGGTAAAGCGACCAATCTCCAAAACTCCAGAACAACAATAGATGAAGTTTTATGGGTCAGTACAAAACCATAGTTATGTTAGGTACCAACAGATACATATTACTGAGTTGGCCATGGTTTCTTCTTCAACAACCACCGAGAGATCATGGAGAAGTGGGAATGGATGTGTCTGAGACTTTCCCGTTGACCTACACCTACAAAGAGACCATAAGAGGCTTCGTTTGAGGGTTCTTATTCACCTTTCAGCACTTATACTTGTTTCTTGTAATCACTTATCATTTAGCAATGAACAATAAGAATACCAGTTGCACTTTCAACAATAAAATGAGAAGAGTTGTTAAGTGGACGTAGGTACACCCTGCCAAACCACTATAAATCATTTGTTTGATGTATATTTCTTATTTACAATTTACTTTTTATCAATTTTATTTCTCTACATAATATTATGGGTGTTGGTGCCATTCTTGACACTAATAGTATCGATATACGATATCAATAAACATTGAAATTTGATTTAAATCAATTAATTACTAAGTGTTTTGAAATTTTGAGGGCTCAAGTATCCTCCATCTATAGTAGATCTATTCTTATTTTAAAGTTGATGTTTATAAAAAAGAATTTTTGATTGAAAACTGATTTCAATTAATTATTGTAATTTTGTAATTATCAGATACACGAATAAAAGTATTGAAACCATCTTCGAAGTTAATTTAATATTTTGTTTTTGAATGCAAATTATTTTGGTTATTGCTTACATGTGTTGTTTTGATGCCAAAGTTATAAGTGGAATTTTATGAAAAATCGTAGACTTACTTTGAATCCTCCTCAATTTAAAGCTAGTTTTCACTATGTTATGTCTAAGTTTTAAAACATATTAAACTACAAAATTCATATACATATGTTATTTTCAATTTAAAATATAGTATGCAATTATATACATATATTTGTGTGTGTGTGTGTTATTTCATTAGAAAGTTTGAAAAAGAGGCTTTGGTGTAAAATCTTCAATGTAATTTTAAACTTTTCCTAAATTAAAACCAGATTTGAATTTTTTTGATTTCGAAACATATTAGTCAAAATTAAGATATATTTGAGTATTTAAATTTTTTTTGAAATGACATTAAAATATGAGTAAATGAAAGATGATAACTCCTTCACCTTTTTTTCTCCTTCTTAATTATTTACGTAGCATAATTGATTATCATTTTGAATATGAGTAAACATTTGATTGGTTAAATAAGTTTATAATATATTATATATAAATATATAGAAGTAAAATTTATATATACATATTGTTTTTCTATACAATTTCGAAAAAAAATATGGACAACAGAGGCATATATAAAGAGATAAATGAGTCTGTTGCGCTGTAAATTCCAATACATATATCAGTCACATTAGCCATGTACACTACTTATATGTTGCACAAGCACTTTACAAACATGAGTGTATTTGGTGCACTCATTATAACATACATATAAATTTAAATTATAATCAAACTCTTAAAACAAATTAAATGAAATAAAGTTTTATTTAAAATATTTAAATTGGATTTAAAATCCATTTAGACTTCATAGGCCCAATAAAGATTTAAAAATGGAATTTTTTGAAATTTACCCATTTAAAGTACTTCTGACTGGCCCGGTTCCTTCAATCGAAGTAGAGTCCAAATTATCCATGTGGTCTAAATTAGCAATTGTACTAACTGATTAAAGCCTATTTGTCTAGTAGAGTGTTTAGAAAGGTAGTGAATAAGGTTGGGTTTGGCTAACAAGTACTTTACTTACCTAGCCGTTGGTCTGGCTAGAATGATGAAATAAGCCCAAAGGTTATCCCTAATATAAAAGCTCAAATTCATTTAAGGCCTTTAGTTAATCTTCAAAACTTAGTAGAAAAATTAAAATTATATTTTCAATTTAAAGGTTAAGTATAAACTATAAAAAGGAATATATATATATATATATATACATAATTAAAAATTATTTTGAGAATATAGACAATAACTTCAAAATTTTAAATTTTAAATTTAATAAATATGATTAATTAGATTAAATAATTAATTAAAATTAATTAGTTAAATATATATATTAATAAATGTGTATAATATAAGTTATTGATTTGCCTTATAATTGTTTATGATAAATTAGATTGAAATTTCAAATTAATTAAAAAAATTAGATAAAATTTTTAATTAAATAAAATTTATCAAATAAAGTTAATGAAATTTTAATTAATTAAAATGTATTCATATATTGGTATATCCATATAAATAAGTTGTAAATATTATAGTTGATTAATTATCTTAAATAGATTGGGAAGACTGATATAAAATTTTAGAAATTATAAAAAATAAAATTAATTAATTATATATGATTTAACTAATAAGAATTAAAATTAATTAAATAAGATTTAATTAATAAGATACGTGTATATATATTATATAAGTAACTTAAATTATAAAAGTTATAATCAAGATAATATTATTATATATTTATAAAATGAACTAGAACTGGATTGAAACCCAAATGAGATTTAAGGAATAAATACATATGTACAGTATGCATACTATGATTTCAAATCTGTTTGACACTTAAACCTTAAGGGTACTTCACAAGAAATATATTGTTCCCTAAATTTATATATCTCATTAGACGTAAATTAAGGATTATGAATCCATTAATATAAATTGCCCTCTACCATTTATATACTAAAAAATTATTACATACTCTTTGGTTGTTGATATTCCTTAAACTAGAGATGATATGCGTATTAATATATTGACTAGATGAGGTAAGATATATGCATGTGTTTTTGATATTCTTTAAGTTACGTTCAAAACTCTAATACTATCCATATTCAACTTGATCGGTCCATAAAACAATATCCTTGGTTTAATAATAATATTTATTACTAACCGTTCTATACTGGACAGAGATTTTCACTTTAAATTGACAACGGTTGACCATGATACTAACCTCGTACAATTGAGGAGGCATATTCTTTATTAAATAACGCTTGACGTCCAATACTTCAACTCATACCCAACTATAATCGCTCGATGGATCACCATGTCATGATTGAAATATAATCAAAGTGAAGTTTTCAGATTGAAGTTCCATGATACTATAATCTCGAGGGAACTATGTAACATGTCTTCTTGAGATTACCTGTCTGACCTAGTTGTTATCAACCAACAAAAAACTCTTGGACGAGTCATTCAATGGTTATCTAATAACTATGAGTATGTAACCCCTATGTGACCCCAATACCATGTTTAATGCATTGCTTAACGCTTAGAGATTATTGTGTACTGTAGTCTCAATGGATATATTGATATTCTTTCTCGAAATTCTTAATTGGAAATATTTAAAACAAAATGTTATTTTATATTGTAGTTAATGACCCACGATTGCAACTACAATCACACAACATTTTGTTCAATGATTTTCTTATTATTATACTTCATATAAATTTCTTAATTAATTATATCACAATATAACAAAGTATATAACATAAATTAAACACCTTTATTACAAACAAGATTGAATACACATAAAAAAAACACATAATTGCCCCTATGTCATATTTATAATTCTTGATGGCAAATGGCCTCATTAATTTCATATGTTAAAATTATTGAAACAATTTTTTCAATCAACATGCTTAAGTCCATTCAGATTCTACATGCAAAATATCACATAATATGACTATGAGTTTTGGCATATTGACGTTAAAATAGACCATCTAAATAATTATATAGAGGAACTAGTTGCACCATAGACAAAATGTCCAAAATTTATGGAGTGATAATAAGGCTTATGGAATTTTTAATATATGATCTTAAACAAACATTTAGAAATTAAACAAGTTTTTTGATTAAAAAATCAATAATTTGGTTTCAAGCAAAATGCAGAGGAGCCGTGTGTCAATAGGAAAAAAAATCAAAGGTTCTAAAACATCTCTACTATTATAAAAAACAACGTGCTACTTATTGGTAATGATGTACCCATGATAAATTAAATAAAATTTTGATAGTTTAATTCTCGATGAAGGATTGGAAGAGGCATTCTTTATATTCGACATAAGAAGATGTTGAGATTGTCCTAATCTATATACATGGAACCATATTATAATGTTTAATACGGAGCATATGCAAAAGATTATGTATGCATCGGAAATAGGAATCAATATATATGTTACGTTATGTACTAGGTTGAAATTCGCTTATGCATTCGATGCACTAATCGAAGTTAATGTGATGTCCCGGAAATTTAAGCAGTGTTTATTTAATAATTTCATTGATAATTATTTTAAAATGTGAAATATTGATTTAATAATTTAATTCAAACAGGAATTTTCTTTTAAAGATTAATAATCATTTAATTTGTCAAATGATATTCTTTTCAAAATTTATTATAGTAATAATATAATTTAAATTAAGAATCTGATTGTTTTCAAATGTTAAAAATATTTAAGTAATAAAATTCATCTTTCTAAATTGATTTAAAGATATTTATTTATAATGTATATATGTGTATACATTGTAAATAGAGGATTTGACTTTAATTCAAAATTTAAATATTAATAAAGGATATTTTCTAATTATTATATATAAATGTATAAATTGCAAAATTGATTAAATTGATTTGAATTAGTATCGAAAACTTTTCAAAAGTTTGTTTTAAAAATCTATCTTATATTTTCATAGAAATGTAAGTAAGTATTTGTTTTGTATATAAAAATAAATATAGTGTAAATTTTTTTTATAATAAAAGTGTATTTTGTTTTGTTTTAAAAATTATTTTCTTTGAAATAAATTTAATTCATTCACATTAAAATATAGTATTTTGATTTAAACTCTTGAATAAAATTGATTCAACATTTATTTTCTTTTTAAAATCTTTTCTTTTGAAAATTAGTTTTAAAAGAATATTATTTTAAAACATTCAGATAAATATTTAAAATTATGTGTAATTTTATAAAAGAAGTAAGCATGTAATCATTTTCAAGGCTAATGTTAATAAATATTTAAAACATGTTAAAACAAATTAGAAATGGTTTTAGATAAATTTAAATACATTTATAAATTTAGAATTTTCTTTCATATTAAAATGCACATGTGTTTAGTTTTTAAACTAATAGAAAGACACTTGTAAAACATTTGACATAATAAGTTAACATGTGGCATGTTGTTTATTTTTGAAATTTATTCTTTTAAATAAGAAAATGTAACAATGTATTTTGTTAAAAACATTCCCTTCAAAAGGAAAATCTGAAATCAGATTTCAGTAAAAATCAAAACCCAAACAAAATGCATGTTAAAAATCTACAATCAAAATACAAAACATATCCTGCAAAACCAAATTCTATTCAAAATCTGAAAATTACAACATCACTTTGAGATCAATTTCAATCTTCAAATATGAGCATTTGAATATGGATCTGCATGCAATATTTCAACATCAAACTGGAGTCCAACTTCAATTTGAACCTGAGCAATGAGAATAAGGGTCTGCATGCATGTTCAAACAATTTACATCATCAAGTTAAAGAAATTTCTGTAATCAAAATGCAAGCCCAGATTTCAACATGCAGCTTCAAGTCAGGTCCAGGAAATATGAAATCTGCATCTAATTGTTCTCTGCATCTTCAAAATTGAGAGGTGAGTAAACTTCTTATTTTAAAAACAGTTCTCTTTTAAATCAAAGATAAATAAAATTTCCTGAATTCAAGAATTAGTTTACATAAATTAAAATCTGGTTGATTTAAAACTGCTCTGTTAATTTTGAATGTGAGAACCTCAATGCAAAAAATTGAATCTATCTCTTGCATGTGAATATATAAGAATGTGTATGCTTGTAATGATTTTATTTGTGATGAATATGGTGTGTGAATATATATATATATATATATATATATATATATGAGATTACTGTAAACCTGATTAACAGTTTTCTGTTTAAACTAAGTTTAATAAGAAAGCTTTATTCTCTTTTTTGATTTCTGTTAGAATTTATATGTGTAAACAAATAATGTTGTTTAGTAATAAATTATGTTCTTAAATCATGATTTAGTTGTATTTAAAAAATTCTGTTACCTCTGAAACAAATATAACAGTAAGTATTTTTAATAAAACCAATCATCATTGAAATGAAAACAAATATCAAACAGCTTAAATCAATTAAACAGTTTTGTAATCTGAATTCATGTTTAAAACATGAATTTTAAAACAAATTTTATATTTTTAAAATTACTGTGGTGTGAGTTTTCTGTGTTGAACAGAATTGGTTCTTTTTGGGTTTGTTTGATTATTCAGTGGATTTTGGGAGTTAGGATGCTTCTTGTAGGTGGAGTGTTGATGTAAGAATGGGGGATAATTGGCAATTGGTGATCAGAGAGGGGAGGAGGTGGTAATTAGTGTTTCCAGTTTCCTAGACCTAGTTTTGAGTGGTCGAATTTTTGATGCTTCACGTGGTCTCTGATGCACCGAGTGTTGCCATACTTTGGGGATCGGCAGAGGGGACGTAGGTGAAGGGATTGCCGAAGTTGCAGGTGATCAAGTGGTCGAAGATGGGAGAGAGCGGTGTTGACAGGTTTGGCCTTTGGTTGCAGTGTTGATGTTCCATGTTGGATTGATATACTCGATTTCAACATCGAGCTGCAGTGGGGATTTTTGTGGTCGCGATCAAGTTTGGGGATGGTCGGCGACTTGGTGAGGTGGTTTTGAGAGGCTGGAGTTCATCAGAGTGTCGGTGCATATGCACCGTGCACATAATTTTTCTGGTGAACATTTGGGGGTTTTGCAGGGAAATTTACTCGAAGTAATACTCGGGAGTTTTGGATTCTGTCTCAAAGCTGGGGGTTTGGAAACTCGAAGTGGGTATAGGGGTTTCTCGGGTTAGTGTGTTGCAGGGTTAAATCCTGTAGATATGCAGTTTTTTTAATTTAAATGAATTCATATTTTAAAGTTGTAATTTGATTCAAACGTAAGTTAAGTCTGAATTCAAATGAAATTTTGAATTCAAGGTTTTTAAAAATGAAAATTTTAAAATTTAAACAAGATTTAAATTTAGTTTTAAATCAAAAACAGTTTTTAGGTTACTTTTAAAACCAATTTTTAATTCAAAACAGTTTTTGTAATTTTTTTTTAAAAATTATGAACAGATTCAAATGTTTTAAAAGAAGATTTAAAAATGAATTTGATTTCAAATAAGTTTTAAACTTGAAAGAATTTATTTCCTTTAATATTTGAATTAAGATATGAAGTGTTAATTTAAAATTGAAAGTTAAAGTAATCAATCTATTTTCAAAGCTTGATTTATTTTAATCAAGTAATTTTGTTTTAAACTTTTCTTTTATATTTAAGTAATGAATGTTCTTTAACATTGTTTTTATTTTAAGGTTTATATTTATTTAAATTTGGATTAATGTTTAAATAGTTAAACATTTTAAATATTAAATTTTTAAATGGAATTTGAATTTAATTTTAGAAATGTATTGTTTTAATACATTTTGAATGTAAATGAGTCATTTGATAAGTAACTAAATTATTTTGAAAAAATAATTAAGATAATTAAGAATTTACTTAATTATTTGGTTTTAAATAATGGTCTAGAATAATTTTTAATTAGAAATGATTTATTGATAATTAATCTAAGATAATCTTTCTTAAGTAAGTAATTATTGGAAATGTTGTTAATTAATAAAAATAATTATCTAAGGATAATTAAGTAATTAATTAATGTAATTAATTTTGATAATTAACTATATTAATTAATTAAATACTATCAATTGTAATTTGTTAAGTATAATTAATTGATAAAAAGTAATTAAGGAATTAATTACTTATTGTAATTAATTTTGATATTGTGATTTGTTTAAGTTAATCAATTTGTTTTAATTAATTTAAGTAAATCATTTGATGATTTAATGGAAGTAATTACTTAATGTAATTGATGGAGCAGGATCACTTTATGAAGTAATGAGTGATAAATTACTGAAATGTAATTAGTGAAAGGTGATTTATTTTAATAAAGTAATTTGGATAATTACTTTTGTAATTAATCAAGGATTAATTAATAAAGATAATTAATTATTGGGAATTAATTTATTAATAAGTAATTAAGGGAGTTAATTACTAAATTTAATATTAATCAAGGTGATTAATAATTACTAAAAGTAATCAATTTTTAAATTAAGTAATTAATTTGAATATTAATTAGAGATCATTAATTATTATAATTAATGATGTAAATTAAGGATTGTTTGATTAAATAATAATTAAATAAGTGATTAATTAATTGTAATTAATTAAGGATAAATATAATTAATTATAATTAATTAATAAATGAAGTAATTAAATGTTAATTACTTATGATTAAGGTTAATTAATTTATGAAATTTATTAAAGACTAATTACTTATTGTAATTAGAGGATGATTAATCAAAGATGTTTAATCAAGTTGAATACTTAGGAAGTAATTAATTATTCGGTTAACTAATTAATGGATATTAAGCAGGATTTATAGAAGTGTTAATTAATTTAATTTAATTTAAATTAATTAGAGATGGTTGTAATTAATTTAATTCATTTTAAATTAATTATAATTGATGGTTAATAAATCATTGCTTATGGATGTTATTGATTGAATGGTTGTGATCTCAGTAATGAGATGAGTCATATCTGTATAATATGAATGCTTGGTTTAAGTATGATGGTTTGTGATGGATTATTTGGTTGCGATGATTATCTGTTTGTGATGATGATACAGATTATCTGTTTATGATATGAATGTGATTATCTTTTGTGATATGTAATTTATCTATCTGTGTGAAATAGATAAAAAATGAAATGAGTTAATTGATTAAAACCCTTAAGCACAACTTGGACATTAAGATGGCGTTTGGATTTCGATGAGACCGGGATCGGATTTCCAAATTTGGAATTCCGAAAACCACATTGATCCCAATTAAACGTTAGGTCGTTAATCCAAGTGGAGCAAGTGAAGACTCGAGGTGTAAGGGCTATACGTCAGTATAACTCTGTGGGTGATTCCGTAATGAGTTTGACGGAATAGTACTTATAGGTTCGAGATGGTGATTTAGAGTGCAAGGGCTATGGTCGTTGACTCTGAGGGTGATTCCAAAATGAGTGCAACGAGATAGTGCCTTCGGTTTCGTTCGAACCCGGAACGAACTTGTATGGATTGAATGCTTTCAGAACATCGTCAGGTGGACGATGAGCATTCTACGATTGATGTTTCCAATAAAGGTAATCGTAGCCTCAAGCCTCATCAACCGATAATGGCTAAAACAGGGGAGGTGCAGCAAGGCTTCGTGGTTAGCCCCCACTGGAGAGCAAGATTTACCCCTGTCTAGAGGTCCCTTTATATTTCGGCTGTGTGGCAGTTGATGACGACCAATCTACGGGGTGGTCTTGTTCGGAACTGTTCAGTAAGGAATGGTTCCGGCTTTGTGTTGCAGGGGAGCGGGCGTACTCCTCGGTACGGTGATCTAGGCCACGTACTGTGACGGGCGGTGCCCCAATAGCCCTGCCATTGATGGAAACCCATTATCCAATAAGCGCCCTCGGATTTGATTGTATACCTATGTACGCTGGAATTTAATAAATGTAACAATTTGGCTATTTCTTATTTACTTGAAAACCCTAGACACTACTATAATATCACTGGATTTCCTATCAAATGTTTTGGTTAGCGTAAGGTAAAAACTTTTCCATGTTTATGTGTGGGAAGTCTTACGTGATACCTTTTGTTTCAAAAGATTTTCTAAAGTTAAGCAACTTTTATCCCCGTTTACTCACACCAGACCCATGTCTAACCCGAGTGTTTATTTTCTGTTTTATTAAACTCTTGGGTACTCATATTACGTATGAGTAGTCAAGTGATTCAGGATTGCTTTGACGAGTTCTGGAGGAGGTAATGGAGCAGGAGGATTCGGCGTGTAGATATATGTAGTGGTTCCGCTGTATTTTGTGTTGTACCGATTTCTCTGATGTTCTTGAATTGTAATTGCTAGATGTTTACAACTGTCTAGTTTATGTTGTATTAGCTGTATAACTCTGATGTATATGATACTATGTAAAGTTTTATGTGATATAATATAATTTATTCATTCCGCTGTGAGATTCTGATGTTGTCTGTTTCTTTCTTTCATTTCTTTTCTCTTTTCTATCCCTTTCTTTCTTCTTAATGATGCGTCTTTCTATGGAATGAAAGGCGGGTCGTTACAGTTAATCCAAGTTAAAATAACTGGATGGTAGTTAAGTGTATCCTCGAGTATTTACAAAGTATTAAAGAATTATTTACGGAAACATTAAACTCTTTATGAAGGAATATTCGAAGTCAAACGTCAAAATGGCATCGAAAATAGTAAGGCAATGTTCAAAATAAGAGGTTATGGTTGATTCAACTTTAAATGGTTGAGTACTTCGCCTTGGATATTGCTTCAATAAGAGAGTGTGCAAATTTGTAAGAGCGCTAAGGATGGTCTCCACTATTCAGAATCCAATAACATATTATGGTAACAATGATGCACTATAGATTGCAATGAAATCCGACAGCCTAATAAGCGGTTGAGATATGTTTTCTTAATTAACATGTAATAAAATAGTTTATTAGTGTCGGAGAAGTATAATTGAAAAGTAGATACGAAATAATCATATTGAAGGTCCACTCACTAAGGTGTTTTCTCAATGTAGTCTAGGAATACTGATCGGTGTTATGGTTATTAGTTGCCATAATCAGCCTTAAATGCAAGTGGAAGATGGATAAAGTTAAGGATGTGCCCTAGAAGAAATTATGTAACTTGGTGTAACGATCTGAAATTCCGCTACTTTGATTTGCGAATATTTAATTAATTTTAAATATTCAAATAATAGGTTTTATAATTAAAATAAAAATATTTTTAAAAATAAAAAATGATGGTGAAATATTTTTTCAAATTTGTTGACAAAAATATATAGCTCGAAGAAAGATTGAAAACGTGACCGAAATTCGTTTTTCGAATTTTCGAATTTTCGTCAGTTAAAAGTTATCGAAAATATTGTGAACTCATTAGCATAAGTATGCACATTTGTAAATAAGTTGATATATGTATATATGTGTGTGTGTTAGTGTATATGTATGCATTTATACTAAAGTATACATATATGATAAGATACTTTTAACTATAAAAAGGTAAGTATGTATAAAAAAATAAAGATGCTTCTTTAGACAAAAAGTACAACAAAGTACAAACATGTTTTAACATGTTGGAACATGAAGTGTTAGGAAGGGGACAAAGCTAGGTGAGGAGAAAATATAGCGGAGGCAAAGGACAAGGGGTGTTTAGGTAATTTACCTTTTCTATTGCTTATAAATAGCCTTCCACTTCTTCAAAATTTTCTTCTTTTCTTTCTATCATATCTTCCTTTTCCCCAATTCAAATGGAGAAATTATTTTATTTAAATCATGTAAAATTCTAGTGGCCACAATTTCTATTTGTACCACTTCTTCAAATTTGGATCTCAGCTATGTCAAAAATGCATTTCTTTCAGACCTATTTTGGACTCAAATTTTCTAGTCTAAAAGTATCACTTCTTCTTTTGACCATATCTCCTTCAAAACGGATCCAAACTAAGTGATTTTTTCTGAAATTGTAGAGAAAATAATTTCTAACACTTTTCTTTGGCCATTTTTCAAAATTCCGATAGTAACATGGCCAAAAATCCAAGAGAATATGACTAATTTTTTTGTCTGGTTTTGTGAATTCAACCTTATCCGAAGTACCTCCACCTCTCTAAGTCAAGTCCACACATCCTTGTTCTTTTCATGAACGAGCCATGCATGCTTAGAGATGAGCCTATTTCAAGAAGCAAGGATCCTAAGTCAAGTTTACAAAGTTATTTCAAGTTTTTAAAAAGTTTTCTAAACTTTGGTTAGTAAACTTTTAGTTTTTTATAATTCAAATTTTTAAAATTTTATATTTTTGGTTAAAGTGTGGTATAATTTGTTGTTTGAAACCTTGGTCTATGATGTGATTGATTTTATAAGCGTTGGTTGAGTGTGGTTGTAAATTGGACTTGAAACTGAAGTCTAAACATAGCGTTGTTTGGAAAGTTGTAAAAAAAATTTATGTGACGTGATCTTGCTTAGGTTTTTGGATGTGACATGTATGATTACGTTATAATCATGAAGTTTTGGGTATATGCTAAGAAAAGTTAGCATCTTTAGTGTCAAAATGGAATGGAATTCCGTGTGTAAAACTAGAGACTTTTTCGTTTGAAATCAGAGTCGATTTTAAGTTTTCAAACTTTATTTCAATTTTACAAGGCTTAATTTATGTTTTAGAAAAAGTAAGTAAACTTCATAAGTTTCAAAGTAAAGTAAGAAAAACATTTCCAAGTTATGGATATCCATAGCGATAATCGCTATGGATGCAGCATCGCTTAAAATTCTGATTTTTACAAAATTTGGTTTTTTTACAATTAAAAGTGTTTTAAAAATGTTTTAGAAACTTAACAATGATGTTTAAGGAAAGTTAATTAAGAATCTAATAATTATTAATTAATTATTAAGTTATTTTTTATTATAAATGAATTAAGATTTTAGTTTATAATAAATTATTTATTTAAGGTTTAATTTATTATTTAAGTTTTAATTAAAGATTATTTATTTATTAGTTGGGATTAATTAATAGATAATTATTAATAAAGGTTTTTAATTATTATTTAATAATTAATTAAGGGTTTAATTTATAAGTAAATTATTTATTAAAGGTTAAAAAATTTATTGATTTATAATTAAATTAAGTTCAAATTTAATAAAGATTGATTATGATTTAATAAGAGTTAAACTTGTAATTAATCATTTTAAAATGGATTTTTAAGTTTTTAATCCTTGTTTTCCAAGAATCAATTTTTTTAAAGGTACTACATTTTCAAAAATGGATTTTGAACATAAGGGATTCAAATATCAATACGATTAAGTAGACAAACAATTATGAAAAAGTTATGTGGTGGTTTGATTGTGTCATGTATTAGTAGAATAAACCACCATTCTACTATGTAATTGTTTATTGTCTTGACATGTGTTAGCAGAATAAATCTCTGTTCTGCTATAAGTTGATTATTTGATTGTTTGGACATCTTATGGCAAAACAAATCCCCGTTGTACTATAATGTAATTGTTATTTGTGTGGACATGTGTTTTAGTAGAATAAATTCTCATTCTATTATAATTTGATTGAATTGCTTTGGACATCTATTTAGTATGACAAATCACCATCCTGCTATTATGTTGTTTGGACATGTATATGCTAGTTGAGTTGTATTGATATGTTATTCCCTGATTTGTTAATGAATTTGATTTACATGTATGTTAGCCTATGTAAATAATTGATAAGTGACTTGGAATTAGGTTGAAACTAAATGGTAACATAAATAAGTACTAACGGGATTGCTAAGCTCTTTTGAATTTATAAAGTATGGTTTTGAATTAACTTTAATTCTTTAATCAATTTGGGTTTAAAGTTTATTAATGATTTTCAAGTTATATTGTTATTTTATACATGTCTTTATAGATAATAACTTGTTTATAAAAATGGATTTTACTAAGTAAAAAGTTTTATTTGAAGTGATTTAAAAGGATGAGTTGTAAAAGATGTTTTGTAAAGGATTTTTCTTAAAGAAGATTTATCAAGGAATTTTTAAAGGGGAAATGTTTTTAAATGATTTTAGAGGTTTACAAAGAGGTTTTGTAAATTGACTTTAGACTTATAAAAGTATTTTATAAATTGACTTTGGAAATTTATAGGTTATTTGAATTATGAAGTGAGCTTTTAGAAAGGGAACTTTTTATGAAGGATAAGTGGATTGTTTTATAGTAAGTAATGTTTTCAAATAAAGATTTTGAATGGAGGAATTTTCCAAATGTTTTGATAATATACTTATACCCTTGAGATAAATAGAATATTTTCCAAGTAAAAAGGGGAAGTAAGGGTTCAAGAAATAGTGTTGTGTAAAGATCTTTTGATCAAGTTTTATAAAGTGATTTTATTGATTAATAAATCTTAGTGGATCCCATATGGAATTAAATCAATGTTTGAATGAATGTTTATTTGATAGCAAAATAACTGGCTATCAAACTGGAACTAAACATAACTTTGGAAATATCTAGGAAAAACACATGAGTTATATGGCACAATCATTCCCAATGATGTTGTACTGTGCTTATGAATCTCATTTAGTTCTTTTAGCGTAAATGATAAGGAAATATATCCATAAATGAGTTAGAGGTGAACTCTGCTCTTATCTTTTATCTTCTTATTTCCTAAAAAGTTGGGGTTGTGTTTACCAGAAATTTTCAAAAGTGTTTCGAAGAGACTGGAATCGAATATGTCGTCCGAAAGACCTCTTCTGTGACGCCCCACCTCTATGCTCACAATAACAAAGGTTATTATAAGGAATAACATCTGCTATTGCGAAGAATAAGGCTAGTTAGAAGCGACCATCCATAAGTTATGCCTTAGACGAGTATTGATTACATCGATAAGAGTTGTATAAATTACTCCCAAAGATATATATTCAATCCAAATCTAAAATGAAACTACGGTAGCTAAAGAAAAATTCAGAACAACTCATAATAACAACAACACTGGTAGTATAATCACATCAGAACGGTAATATCAGATATATAGCAGAAGACATGTCTGGAATACATACTATAACAATCGATAGTTAACATAAACACATGTACATTTAAATGTCATAAACATACATGAGAGGATAGTCAATACACCAAAAGTACACCTCGAAAACTAGACAAAGGACGGAGTGAAATCCCAAAAACCGAAGCAGCAACAGAATCAGAGATAGCGACTATCCCGAAATAACTCGGTCTGACCCGAGTATTATTTCAAAGAAAATAATAAACGGATCAGTCTAATTTAAACTTCAGAAATAAGTGTATGATAACAACACTTAAGCAAATAATTATAATCTTGAATGAGATTATACAACATAAATAATCAGCATAGTTCAAATTAAGAAATCTCAATTTATACTCCATCAAAAGCAATAATCTCGAATGAGACTATTAAACATAAATATACCATAGTTTAAATGATGAAATCTCAATTTAAATTCCATCAAAATCAGCTTTTAAATTCACAATTGAATTCGAAACAGCAATACACAAAATTATAATCTCGGATGGGACTATACACAAAACTATAGTCTCGGATGAGACTATACACAAAACTATAGTCTCGAATAAGACTATGCAACATAGTAATCAACATTGCTTAAATGAAGAAATCTCAATACACTCCATCAAATTAAATTTCCAAATTCACAATTGAATTTGAAACCGCAGTTCACAAAAATCTAGAAATCAAGTTAAGATAACAAAAAAATCAGCATTTACAAAATCTAGAAATCAAAATAAGATAAGTAGAAAATCAACATAAAAGACGGATCGATCCCAACAGATGGCGAGTTTTAGCTACGTCGCACGTGCATCTCATATGGCCGAAGCCTACCAAGTACTATGTTTTTGGTGCCCAACAAATGATCCGAAGGTCCAACAAATGACCCGAAGGTCCAACAAATGACCCGAAGGTCTAGTACTGGTATTGACCTGAAGGTCCATCATATGACCCGAAAGTCCAGCAGAGTGGCTCGAAAGCCAAACGAAATCATCAAAATCATCAAACAGCAAAATATTTCAATTAACGAGTCTGGAATTAACCGAAATAGTAAAAGTGTGGTTCCATACTGTAATGACCCAGAATTTCTATCATTCGAAATTCGTATACTTAATTGATTTTAAATATTAACAAGGAAAATTTGTAAGTCGAATAAATTGTATTTCGAATATCTAGATTTAATTGGATAATTAAATCGATAATTTAATATTTGAAATTATAGAAATAATTGGAAATTGGGTTTAATGTGATTAAAATTGATTTGTAAAGTTGTATTAAATCATACTGGAGTTAGAATGATGTTATAGAACTTTTAAAATTGAATTAAAAGTTAACTTGTGGAAACTGAATATTGTAATATTTAATTGACGAGTAAAAATAGTCATTTTGCAAACAGTCTCGGATTTCGCGAAACTAGTTTCATTGGATCCGTAATGTTATATTATTATAAGATTTCAAATTTCGTGTCACTCGGATTTACGGTTTGTCCGGGGAAAGCTAAAACGCATAGAAATCGGTTTAAGTGAATTTTAAATTTAAATAGTCGATCTGAAAACCTATCTTTCAAATATGATCGAATTGGCTCCTGATATATATTCCATTGCATTCGGAATAGGGATAAAACATTATAAACGTCAGGCGGCATGCTTCGTTTGGAGTTCGGAAAAAATCTCGGGTGAATAGTGTTTTGGCAATTTCCTATATAAGGACCTCACATTTTCCTTTTTGCTTAAAACCTTAGGGCTAGAACCCTGGCCGCCACCTAAAACTTCAATGGCCAGAAATGCCCAACGTTCTCCTCTCGATTCCACTCGATCCATCAATAATTAGACGAAATTTCCAACTACAAAATGATGGAGCACGACGAGATCTCTAAAATCAACGGTGATGATGGGTTTTAGAGCTATGGATTGGCGTGAACCTCGATGCAAAGGTGTGGCCTTACGTGGCATTTTTCTCGTCGATGGCGGCATGGGGAGGGGCCGCACTTGGCTTGGTAGTGAGCGATGTGGAGGCGCGCGTGACGGCATCATCTAATCAACCTCCGGTCGTCGATAGGTGGGAGCGGCATTCAATTTTGTCGTGCGTTTATGGGTTATTCACGCGCGTGAATATGCCTGAGAGAAGAAGATCATGGGCGGCTGTGATTTGTTTTGATGAAACGAACGGCCAGATTGAACTGAGGTTAAAAATAATAAATTAAAAGTTGAAATTGTTATATTGTAAATTCGTATAAACTTTGTAATGCGATATCTTTGTCGTACGAGGTCCGTTTCGCACGAAACAAATTGCATCTGGTTCGTATTGACGAGCACTATGCGATGTAGCTGGATTGGGATTTATTTGAGCTAGTGGAATTTGGGGTAAAATTAAACGCATGTTTAATTTTATTCGGAACGAATACTACAACTGTTATTGGAAGCAAGGTGAGAACTTCTCACTCAATCGAATTGTGTTTCGATTTAAAATTTTAAATAGTTAGCTTTAAAATTGCTTGATTGTGTTGATTGTATGCTTGGATGATAAATTACTATCTGTTGTATTGAAATAGACCCTATACGTCGCATATTAAGAAGATGTTATTATATTAAACTAATATACCGCGATATTCCACCTTGAAGTGGAATTGGTATTATATATGTACTAGGAGTTGATCTCCCGCATTATATAGCGGATGAGACCCTATTGCGCCGCATAATAGCGGATGATATTTTATATAAACCCATGTACCACGATATCCCGTCTTGAAACGGGATTGGTATTGTGCTAACATCTGTGGATGCAGGGAAACAAGTTGGAAGGATCCAACCGGATTCCTCAAATAATTGGATTTGTTTCAATGTTGTGTGTTGATTATTTATAATCTCTGTGTGATTATCTTTGTGATTGAAATCGTTAAAGGCTATAATTTAACCGAATATATTTTTTGTATCGTTGGATACCAGAAATAAACAAAAATTGGATTTTTGAAAATTCAAGTTGAAAGTTTATAGTAAACTTTATTTTTGAGAATTGGATAAATTTAAAAGAAGGAATTTTAAAAGGATAAAATTTTATTTTTAATCATGTTGAATAAAATTCCAAAATATGAGGAAAAGGCTTAATAAATGGATTTCGGGCAATATTATTCAAAGGTTGAAGAATTTATTTAAAAATATGGATTATAAATATTTGAAAAAGATAAAGGAATTTATTTCAAAAAGGAAATAAATTTAGTAATTAAATTAGGGATTTAATTTGGAGTTGAAATAAATTTTGAAATCGATTTGGAAAATTGACTTGGTATTTGAAAATAAATCCTTGGGAAACCAAATTTGTAATTAAATTGGTGTTTGAAGCAATTTTGCAAATCAAATTGGAATTGATTTGGTAATTGAAATAAATTTTGGAAATCAATATGAAAATTGACTTTGTGTTCGAAGGGAAAATGATTTCGTGTTTTGAAAATAAATTTAGAAATCGATTTGGATTTTGATTTGGTGTTTGAAAGTGAATGTTGGAAAAATCGATTTAAAATAGTATATCAGTTGATATTTAGAAATGTAAATTCACAATGGAAATTTATAAGGATTTATTTAATTGGTTTAAATGAACCATTTTGAAATGAAACTATATTCTCCTTGGAAAGCCGAATAAAATTTCTGAATAGCTTTGGAAAATATAAATAAATAAATATATATATTTGTGTGTGTGTGTGTGTAAAATTCTAGAATTGGTTTTGGAAAGGATACTTTAGAGAAATTAACTTCTTAAATTATTTCAAATCCTTTAAATAAAGATTTATTAAGTTGATTTAGAAATGATTATTTCTAAGATTTAATCAATAATTATTTTAGAAAATAGTTATTTAAATAGTTATACTCTATCTACTAATTTTATTTTGAAAATTAGTTTGGACTTAAGTTATATGTAATATTGGTATAATATTTTTATAACTAATATTTTAAGTAAAGTGTTTAAAGAAAAATAGTTTTGTTTCAAAGTGTTTTCCCGATATATTTTGGATAAGTGTTATAGATTATTTTAAAGTATGTGAACCCGACAGATTTCCAGTGAAAATGAATAAATATTTGGAAGTGTTTCCGCATAAGGAAAATGATTCGAAATTTGTTTTCAAAAGTTGTAAAGGTGAAAAGTGATTTGAAATTTGTTTTCAAATGGTTGAAGTGTTAAAATATATCTTGCAAAGATATTTTGAAAATAATAACTGGGGGAAAATTATTTGAAATCCAGTAATTGTTGTGAATGTTGATTGATAGTTAAATAACCGACTATCAATATTTGCCTTTGAATGGCGTTTGAATTTCGATGCGACCGGAGGTCGGATTCCAAGTGGATATCCGTAAACTACACGAATCTTTGTGATTGTGATGGATCTTTTATTTAAAATATCAAAGTGAATTTTTTTGTGATTTGTTGAAATCTGAATGAACACTTATTTTTAAAAATAAACGCTCGTTATTTGGATTAGTCGGGAGAGGACCTTTGTGTCATATAAATACCACTCCGAATAATGATACGACGAAATGGGATTGCATTTGAAGACCGGTGGTGAAGACCGGGTTTTTGCAAGAATGATAGGATGACCTATCGATTGTCTCTGCACCGATAGCTACGGTATGGAGATTTCCTTTGTGATGGGAAGTTCTATCGGGATTGTGAGTACCCGGATTGCTAGGGCTTCTTCGGAAGTGCCTTCGGTTCTATTCGAACCCCGAATAGACTTGTATGGATTGTATGTCTGACATTACATTTTGAGATATAAAGCAGATTTCTTTCAAATACATTTCTGTTGGTGGCGGAGAATTTATTCTCTTAGCTTAACACCCTTCTCTGAGACATATGAACTCAGAGGTTATGTAGTTGATGGTTATCAGTGATATACTCACAATTTGGTAATGTGGCATGCTGAGTGCTGCTGATCATTTGTTGATCAAAGCGTGGCTTTTGTGAAAAGCATAGCTTTATGGACGAGACTTCGTCGAACTTCACAACCCGGTTATGGTCGAAATAGGAATCGTAGTAGCAAGGTTGTTTGAGGGTAACGCCCTCTGAGGGTATGTCATTTCCTTCTGGATTATGAGTGGTATCATGGTATGGAGCCCAGATACTTACTTTGTGGTTGCTGCAAACTTATTACTTTGTGGTTGTTGGTTGAGAGGATCCTCGGATAAAGGTCGCAAACGACCGGGGGATGGCATGCTCGTGTTAGTAGTTACTTATTACAGAGGTAACCCGGCCTTGTCTAGCAGAGATCCGGTTAGAATCCGATGACGTCCCTCCAAAGGCGTTCCATTTTATTTGGGAAGTTCCTTTGCCCGACCATTTGTTGGAAATCCAACAAAACAATACGAACCTTGTACGGTTTTAGTTGTACAACCTGTCATTTACTTATGGTGGCGCCCCACTGTTTAGATGGTAGCTATAGTAGGCATACGATAATTGTCGTATGTTGGCTAAGAATTATATTATACTTTCAAAAGGGTTTCCTGCACTTTGCACTTATAGTAATAATATCAAAGAAATTTTTCTGCGTATCAAGCATGTTTGACTATCATAAGGAGAAATCTCCTCCAATTCTGCATTTGCATTGCGTGTGTGGCAGGAGGCCTTATGGTAGTTACATTTTCTAAAAGCATTGCGAATCTTTTTTAAAATATTTCTTTGTTTGTTTTAAAGATATAACTGTTTAAAGTTCTCACACCAGTCCCATGACTGACCTGAAGTTTATTGTTCCCTTCCTAAACTCTGGGTGCCCACCAATTTCCACACGAGCAGTCTAGAGTCAGGTTATCAGGTCATTCTGGAATTCAGGAAATGCTGTGGAGCAGGAGGCAAGCTGGATGGCGAGACGTATCACTTGTATGTGATATTATCTTTTCCGCTGTGTATTCAGTTGTGAGGACAGGTTTATATAACTGTATACTGTTGTGTTGTGTTGTATATTGACTCTGATGATGTAATGTATAAAATGTACAGTTCTTATGATTTAAAGATTATTCATTTATCTATTATATGTTGTTCCGCTGCGACTGTGAGATTCTGATATTGTTCTATTGTTTTTCTTGCTTTCTCTCTTCTTCTACCTCTTCTTCTTTAACCCTAACAATTCGGTTTTTCGGCCTTCGATTTCTCAGCAGTCGATACAGTGGACGTATTAATGTCCATTTTCGAGAGTCGAAAATCCTAATCGTTACACATACTCCGCACTTTTGCTGAATCATTTAAATATCTTCATCATTTCCTTGAAAGTGCAAAATTATGTATTTTATATAAATAACATTTTACATTCTCAAACGAACAAGTCCGTAATTAAATCGCTTCCTCATTCTTTTGAAAGCGCAAACCATAAAAATTTTGGAAATAATTTTTATTTTAAAAAATTTTTAAAACACATGATTAAAACTTCAACAACTGTAGCAATTTCGACTAGGAAATTGCGCTTTACAAAACACCGTGAAAACGGATATCAAATCAGCGTTGCGGGATAACCGCTTAAAATTCACTTTAAAATTGACAGTTACTGAAGTCAAAACAACAGTAAATTTATTCGTCAAAAATGTCACCAAAATAATACACTTCAAAAATACAATACCAACGTAAAAGTTCCGTTATAAAAATAACGACAAAAAAAATTCGTTTTAAAATCAAACATTGGTTCAACGTAAATTAACCGGTAGGTTGCACTACTATTAATTCAACAAAAAGTTGCACTGTCCACTTGCACATGAGCTTTGTTCATTTGTACGTAACTCATAAACTCCATTTTCTTTTTGCATAAAAATAGTGAACACTTCCATTTTGTTCTATTTTGCATGCATACAAAAATAATGAACACGTAACTCATAAACTCCATTTTCTTTTTGCATAAAAATAATGAACACTTCCATTTTGTTCTAGTTTGCATGCATACAACTTACTATAAAGTGACAATGAAGAGAATCTTACACTTATACTCACGTACTAAATGGACCCATTACAAAATGATGAGCATATTTTCTCATGAATGGTTGATAGGATATAGACACGTTACAAAATGATGGCATAATTTCTTATAAATGCATGTTCACTTCATGCACGATATGTCTCGCACGTAAGAAAATATGAAAAATATAACTAACATGAACCATACATTCTCATATGCAAGGAACACATACACTATAAAATGCATACTATGAAATAAATGGCCTGTACAAACGTGTTAAGCAAAAATGAACTCAAAACAAAATGACATGGATGCACTTTCTTAAATACACAAAGATGCAAACTAGTGTGACCTGCCAACACATTTTTTTCTGTTTTTTTTCAAATTTTAATTTAAAAAATTTCCATTTAAAATATTTACTCCGACAGTAGTTCAAAAATCACGGTCGTTACCAATTTTTAAAATATTTATTACGACGGTAATAAAATCACGGTCATTACATCTTCGATCCAACTCAAGAATTTCGAAATGAAGACATCATGAAAAGTGTGGAACGGAAGATGGAGTCATTGAAGTGCAAGGGCTGCTTGCTATTAATCCTGAGGATTACTCCAAAATGGATGTAGTAGAAATAGTGCCTTCGATTTTGTTCAGTCACAGAATGAACTTGTATAGATGAATGCTGGCACTTCGTTGCTACTTGGAAGGCGGTGTTAGCATTCCAAGTGGAATTGCTGTTCTAAAGGTAAAGACGTAGCCTCATGCGTTATCAACCGGAAATGACTAAAATATGGGAGATGTAGCATGCCATAAGGGTCGCACTCAATAGGGTATGTCATCACTAAATCTAGAATCGATATTTGATCCATTTTTTTATGCTTCGGTATAATTGTTGATCCTAACCATGGTAGTGTTGTATTCGGTACTATCCAGTAAGGGGTAGGACAATCCTATATTGGCAGGGAATCCAAGCGAGGTACTCAGTGTGTTTATCTAGAGATGCATTGTAGTGAGCGGTACCCCAGCAACCTAGTCATTATAAGGAATCCATTCTCCAATAAGTGTGTTATATACGTTGGAATGTGAGATGCAAGCATTTCAACTATTTTATATATTTACTTTGAACCTTTAGACATTATCATAATATCACTAGATTTTCTATAAAAAGTATTTTGGTTATCGTAAGATAAAAACCCGTCCATGTTTTTGTGCGGCGTGCTCTTATGAGATACCTTTGAATTTTAAAGTTTTTTCAACATACTAATTCAGTTGTTTGAGTTTACTCACACTAGACCCATGTTTGACTTGGATTTTTCTTTTCTTTTCCTAAAACTCTTAGGTACTCAAATTTTTATGGGCAGCAAAGTAGTTTAGTTTTTCCCACGGATGCATTTTCGAGGAGCTTGGAGCAGGGGTCTTCATCGATAGTTGATTTTTATCTTGTTTCCACGATATTATATGTATCTTGTATCAGTTAGGTAGGGACAGGCTATTATAACTATTCAAAGGTAGAATTGTATTAGTATGACTCTGATGTATCATTTTTGAAATGACTTTGTAAAGTATTATGTTGATTAATATATGTTATTCCATTATGTTGTGAGATTCTGTAGTTGTGTACTTTCTTCTTATCTTCTACCTCCTTTCTTTCACCTAATAATCCGTCCTTCCGCCACTTAGTTGTTCGACATGTATGGATGTATTAGTGTCAACTTATAGGGTTTGGAAAGGCGGGTCGTCACACTTGGTTGTATAATTAAACATTGTAGTGATTCTTTTTCGAAATAAAGTAAACTTTTGGTTTTATTTTCTATTATGTATATATATATATATTATATTGGGATGTAACGACCCGTAATTTTTGATCCTGAAAATTCTTGATAGTTAGGAAAAGAAGAAAAGAGATAGAAGAAGAAACAAAAATGAAAAACAGAATCTCACATTCGTAGCAGATCAAAATATAATATCAAATAAAATAACAGTTATACAAGGAAAAACTGTATCAGTTAATTTACATTAATATATCAGAGTTACAACATTACACAACACTGGAAAGTTAAAATTAACTTGCTCCAGATATATAACAATATATCACAGTGGAAACTATCCATACGTTACTGCCATCTAGCTCGCCTCCTAAGCTCCAGAACGTCCTTACCTGAAAATCTATAATACTCGGTCTGACTCGAGCATTACATCAAAATAACACCCGGGTCAGGCTAAAAATCAGCGTGAGTAAACCCATCTACAAGTAATACTAATGCATAAAACTTATTTAAAACCCATGGTAACTCGTTCATCACTACAAGTTCACAACTTGCTATCGTCAACACTTATATTCACAATCAATCCGTAAGTACCATTACTTAGTTTTAAATGGTCCAGTCATTTAAATTTTTCCATTTCAATCCATTGATTTCACATATCAATCGATAATGGATCGATATAGGTTACAAATCGAAGTGGGTTTGGGTATTTACCGACCTCGGTCTCTTCGAATTCAATACCATCTTAACCCAAGTTATTCAAGTGAAATGCAATTCAACTTTAAATACAAGGTGTCACTTTTTACACAGCAATTCATCATCGATAGACAAATACATTATCACTGTCCACCCAAATATATCATATCAAAAAACATTTCATCTCAAAGAGATTTACCAATTCAAGGCATTTGACATTATTGAATCATTCATAAACAAGATTGATCACTTCCAAATTAATTTAATTTATCTCTAATTAAATTAATTACTAATCTTTAATCACTTAGATTACCTTTACTTAACATTAATTAATTACAAACCAATTAATTAATCATATTTTTAATTATCCATCTTAATTAATCATCCTTGATTAATTATACTTTAATTACATTAAGTAAGTAGCCTTTAATTAATTTCACAAATTTATTATCCTTAATCATTCACAGTAATTTTCCTTAATTAAATTAATTACTCAAATTAATTATCTTATAACCACCTACATTGATTAACTATCCTTTAATTAATCACACTCATAGTTAACTAACGCATAATTAATTTCCTTAATCAATCAATCCTTTAATTAATTAATCCTTAATTAATTAATCCTTAATTAATAAATTCCTTGATTAATCAATCCTATAATAAATTACACCAAGTATTAATCCTTAATTACTTCCATTAAGTAAATTTCCTTAAACTACTTTCATCCAGTAATTATTATTTAGGTTAATTATCCTTAATTAATTAACCTCTAATCATTAATTAATTTAACCCTTAATTCATAATTAAATTAATTAACCCCTAAAAAATTATTCTTTAATTACTTACATTAAGTAATTAATTATTTAAGTAATCAATCTCTAATTATTTACATTAATTGATCACTAATTACTAATTAATTAATCTCAAATTAATTAATTTATAACCCTTAATTATTAATTTATTAATCCTTAATCAATTATAAATTAATTTTTCTTTAATTCCTTAATTTTATTAATCTTTAGTCACCAAAGTCCGTGATTTACTTAAAGATAACCCGTTTATCCTTATTTATCACTTAATCTTTGATAACACATAATTTAATCTTT
Organism: Allium cepa; assembly: GCA_030765085.1. Taxonomy (NCBI): domain Eukaryota; kingdom Viridiplantae; phylum Streptophyta; class Magnoliopsida; order Asparagales; family Amaryllidaceae; genus Allium; species Allium cepa. The sequence goes on along the minus strand of CM060930.1, from coordinate 49,674,072 downwards.
TAAATTAACTTCTTAATTACATTCTTTAATTAAATTTTAAATAAACTTAAGAATCAATTTAATTTAAGTAAAACCTATTATGTAACTTCTTAAACCAATAATAATAACACTATTACACAAAGAAATAAATCTTCTAAAATCAGTTAAACCTGAATACTTAAAGTTTTGAACTACCTTTATTTATAAAATCCATAAAACCCTTTACTTCGGGTTCAACCCGGACCCAACCCGAGTCCTTCCCATAGTTTACCCCAAGTTACACGCATAACTCACTACTTCAAGGAAAAAACCAAACTTACTCGAAGCAGACCTGGGAATAACATCGTCTTCCCATATCAATCATCAATTCAGACATGCTTGCACTAGTGCATGTGCACCAACCCACGGCGTCGCTTCGGCCACCCATTCCACCTCCGACAAGTCACTGTTGATTACCTCGATCCACCCAGCTTCCCAGATCCCCCTTGAACTACCCAGAATCAAAATTGATAGAACCGGTCATCACTGGGAAAAACCCAGTCACAATAACTCCCTACTCCGCCCCTCTTCCAACCACTGAAGAACCCACCACTCCGTCCAGACCTTCCCCTCACTCACCTCTAACTCTTCCCCAACCTCCGATAGTCCCCAGATCAACAACAACGTCGTGAATTTCCCGATCTTGACATCGACCAATTTAGCTCCTAAAACCCTACTCCTTCCCCTACCGATCACCACGATGATCAGAAAAATCATCGTACATTTTTCTTGAGCTCATTGACCTTCACGCTGCCTTCAGAAATAACCACGACTCTCCCCCTTCACTCCTATCACCAGGAAAGCCCCCAAACCCATAATCTGATCATCCCACATTCCTCACTCGATCTAGCACAAAAAATCTAGATATGACCTTTAAAATTCATAATTTTAGATAACCAGACAGGTTATATACCTGAAAGCATGAATTGTTTGAGTCGAGATTTTGATATGTTTAAAATTTTCACCGACTTTCTTAATTTCCAGATAATTTCCAAACTTATTATACTTAAATATATTTTTAAAACTTAATTTATGTTTAAACAAACATATCTTGTTTGAATTTCATAGCCTATAAGAGATTTAAAGATGAGATTTGAATTTTCACTTGTTTTTAAAACCCTATGAACAAAAATCAGAGCCACAGACATGTATACTTATACACGTATACAGGAATTCATATTTATACATACGTGCAAGCATAATTCACATCATACATTTAAAGATCATTACAGGCATCAAGTTTTAAGCAGTTTGAAGTTTGTTTACTCGCAGGCATTTCTAAAAAAACAGAGGAAACTAGGTTAGATTACTCACCTGGAATTAATAGAGAAGCTTGTAATTTGAAATCTGGAAATGCTTTTAAAATTGGGAATTTGATCTTGTCACTTGATTCAAAACTAGGCTGTTTTGTTTAAATTTGAAACAGAGTTATTGAGCTCCTAGGTTTTCTTGTTTCAGATTTTGAATTAGTAAAGAGATTTCTTTGAATTTCCTAATTTTCTTCTTTGGTTTATGTTACATGCTTTGAGTTTATGATTTTGCTTGATTTGAATAATGTTTTGTAGATTTATTTTCTTGAGTTTGTAAAATGGAGATAGAAAAAGAAGTGAAGAGATGAGATATGGGATTTATAAAAATAAAAGAAAATAAAGATAAAAAATATTGACACTTGTTAATTTTTTTTATTTCATTTTCAAATGAAATGGCCACTTGTATTTTTTTATTGCATTACAAATGTACTTGCATGCTTAAATCATTTTACAAATGTCGAATCTTATTTTATATGCTTACAAATGTCATAATACATTTTTATATAAATTTTATTATGCTTACAAGTGTCTTAATTTACATTAAAATATAAAATTTTGCCTTAATTACCAATGCTTTATTATATATATATATATATATATATATATATATATATATATAAATTTATGTTTACATTCTTAAACAGATTATATTTTATCTCATGCTTAACTCACTGATTTCAAAAGAAATACACACACATACACCTATATACTTGTGTATGTATATACTTAAAATTTCAATATTATAAAGTTTACACATATCTATTAATATATTTAATAATTTTCTAAGAGTCATCATCTTAAATTTTACTATTATTATAGTTTTCAAATCCACTTATATATATATATATATATATCCAGACATCTTTAATTATCAAATTTTATTTGTTTAATATAAATAAAATTAGTATCTCAATAGTAAAAATCAGTTAATTATTCAATTAACAGTTGTTCAAAAATCTGGGTTATCACATAGGATATAACTAATATTTTAGATATATTAAATATATACTAGTAGAAATACTTAGGAAAAGTGTTTAGTCGGTAACTATGGTATTGAATCGTATAAATAAATATTTTTCTTTAAATGTTCCTATTCAAGATGCATCAAGAGCATGATTCGATATATCCGTTGAGACAAGTGTATGTAACATTCTTTATGCGATGGACGGTAAATTATTCATGGCTGTTGGGGGGTAGCAAGGGTTATGAATGTGTAGTTGTTCGGAACAATTGCAGAATAACTCGTTGAGAGTCTTCTATAAGTTAAATTTCAAATAGAAGACCTCACGTGAAGATGTGTAGTGGTCTTTTGACTTGTGAACACTGCAAGTTTTAAGTATCAAACGATTCTTTGATTATGGTCAATCAAACGGTAGCGACGATCATATAAAGGCTATAGTTGAGTATAAGTTGAACCATTTAAAGTGAAACATTATTCAATGTAGTATTCATCTACTTCGAATAGAAGTTTAGTATTAATGAAATTTGTAGTCAAAATAAAGTCAATATCTTTAGCCTAAAGAAAATCGATCAATCAATAATAATTAACGGATCGAACCATGGACTTTAATGTCAGACTTCACAATTAAATATGAATATTATCAAAGTTTTGATGATTGGTGCTTTATATATCCAAGTGGTATAATGATGATGAAGAGTAAACAAATACAATATATCATTGCCAAAGAGAGTCACTTTAAAAGATGAAAAATTAGATTTTACCTAGATAATTTGTAAGAAGTTGAACTCATGTCCAATACTATGCTTCAACAAAGTCTTAAATGCTTTAATATTTAAATTGTTCAAATATTACTTAGGGTTGAGTTCATATCTAAGAGTCGTGTAACCACAACTTTCAATTTTTAATCGAAATAATTTATCAAAGTTTTCAATTATTATTATGGAGAAATTATTATAATGGTTATATTGATCAATTTATTATATTTAACATAATTAGAGGGCAAAAAATAATTAATAAAATATAAAATTATTATTATTTTATTTAAGTATTGATAAGGTCGAAAATAATATTAATTAAATAATAAATATTACGGTAGTTGAAATTATTAATATTTTTTAATAATTAAAGGTTTAGCCATATTGATAATAGCAAAATGGTTATTATTTAACTAGGTTATTGGACCTAATTAATTAATAAAGTCTAGCCATGCTAAAATATAGTAAGGAGATATTTGTAGGATGAGATGCTTTAAATAGATCTATAGAGCCTTTATTTAGAGACTCGTAATTTTTTTTACATATATCTCTAAAAATAAATTATGTCTTAATGGTGGACTTTGCAACTCACCATTGAATTAGAGAACTGTTCTTCAATAGATGAAACCGATGATTCAAGGTGTACTCGGCTGGTAGGACTATCGAGAAAAAGTTTCAGATTGTTTTTAACCAAAATCATTTTAAAATAATTTCCAAATAAATATTTTATAACATTTTTCAAAATATAAAAAATTGATTTTTTTTTCTTATTTTATATCAGTGTGCAAATCTTGTTAATACCCTAAATATTGACTGTGCTGACAACAGCCATATAAATAATACTACTAACGTTTCTTCGAATTATGTGCTACTTTTACATATATTATGGAGATATTTTATAGAGATAAATAAAAATTCAGTGGAAGAAAATAAATTACATTTATTAAGATCGATAATAGCAAATAAAAGAGCAAAACTGATTCAAGATGAATGGAACACAAGTGCTTTAGTGACAAAAATACTTAAAGTGTTTAGTAAGTCTGTCCAAGCCTTAGAATTTTTGTTAAAAACCCCATACTAAATATCTTTGATATTTCACTTTTACTAAACTCTATTTCAATCACTAGTATCTTTTTATAAAAAATACAACATTAGTTTCTAAAGTTATAAAGATAAAACTATTTTTATAAAGTGTTTACGAATGGATACTTTGCTTCATCCTTTCACCAAAAGTCATGTCTCTTTATTCTCTATATAAATGCTCTAAAAACAAATTTTTACATACAATTCTTTGATCTTTATTCTCTTACTCTTTCATTTCTATATTTTTGTAAGGAAGATCTATTAATATTCTTCCACTCCTTTTGGAAATCCATACTCTTTCACTTCTTTCTTCAAGAATTAGCAAACAACAGATGATTAGAAAGTTTACTTGAATTCTCAATCATTCTCTCTTTGCTCTCATCTCATTTCTCAAACATTTCAACAACATATTGCTACTAGAGGTCTATAGGTTTATTATATAGAATTTCTAATGATTTACATTGAAGATACAACTATTTTTCATAGCGTACTGTTGATAAAGAGAAAGGTTTTTTCCACCAGAGGAAAGTCAAGAGTAAAGGTGTATCTTGCCACCTGAGGAATTATGAGATTTTAAAGGTGCACTTATCACCAATGGAAAAAAGTTGTTGTAGTGGAAATACAGTACGGGGAGTATAAGGCTGCATGTAGGATTGGAAATCTGATCTAGTATAAAAATATATAGGATTATTAACTTTGCTGCTTTTACTTTACTATATATTTACTCATTGGTTATCTGCTTTATTTGTGATTTAGTTAACGATTTATGTAGATAAACTTTGATTTCACAAATTGACTTTTAAATAGTTGAAACACTGTTCACCACTCTAGTGTAATAATAACATTAAGATCCATTCTAGTATATTAAGAGAATTATTTGGTATTAGAGCATAAGGTTTTCAAAATTTGTAATCTGATTTTTGAAAAATTAAAAGTCTAATAACACAAATAAGGCACTTCATGGTTAAATGATCGATTATCTAGTCAATGTGATAGATTATCCGGTAAATTTGATAAAGTATCAAATCTTTATTTTATTATATTAGAAAAAATAAAAGATTGAGAAACAAAATTGCAAAACTAGAAAATGAAAATTCTAAATTGAATAACAATGTTTTGATAGTTAATAATTTTCAAAACAAAAAGGATTTAGAAGTTAGTGATTTTTAAAATCAAAATGATAAATTGCAACTTTCTTCAAATAATTTGACATTCAAATTTTGCTCTTAAATAGGAGAATTGTCCTTTAAAAGATGAGAAATCTGAACTAATTAAAGAAATCGACACCTTGAAAAAAAAAAGCAATGAATCTTTCATAAAGTAAAATAGTGATTATAGAATTATATTTAATGAGCTTAATGAAAAATTCATAAAATTTAACAAAGGTCAAAATGGTTTAAATTCAATTTTATCAATTTCTAGACCTATAAGTAATAAAAGTGGTTTAGATACAATAAAACTAGTTATCAAAATAGTACTAGATATACTTTCATGTAAAGTAAAAAAAATTTGCTGCTATTACCAAATTTCAGTGAAATCTAAACCTGCTTTTTATAGAAATTCGAGTACTTTTGTAACTAGTAATTTTCTAATATCTACAAAAGTATAAAACCTTTAATAGGAAACATGAGAAAAACTATCCAAGTATTTTGGTTCCAGTTAATTGAAAAAATATAGAAAAATATGTTGATGATTTTATTAATGAAGTTCATTTATCAGATGATTACAATTTTTAAAAGATATTCAAACTCTTCATAGGTTTGGCTTTCCAAAACTTAAACCATGGAACCAAAATAAAATAGGATATTAGTGCACATATTTTATATTTTTTAGGTACCAAACATTGCAAAAAATAAGGAGAAATTGATAGTGAAATGTGGATGTTTAAAGCATATAATAGAAAATTCACAAATACCAAGCGATAATATGTACGAAGTTGGTGGAATTGTGAACTTTGGAAATACTTCGAAGGATACATTATTTGCATCAACAATGTTAGTAATGCTAAAACTCCTTTTATTTCTAATGTTTTTAAGTATTGATTTTGATTCCCTTAAGAGTTTCATCTATAAGCATTTGTATATAACTATATATACAGACTCTATACGTATCGCTAGATGTGCTTAAATGATTCTTTTTTATCTACATTTTTTGATGACAATGGGGGAGGAATGTATTAATATACCAGGAAAAATGATCGGTGGAGTGTATAGAGCCAGGTAGAGTCAAATATAAACGTATTATATTTTACCTTTCAAATAATTTTCATCATCAAAATTAGGGATATTGTTAATCACTGAGTGTTGATATTGATGATAACAACCATATGAATATTACTATTGGAATTTCTCTAAGTTATGCAGTATTTTAAGATATATTATGAAGATATTTTACATAGATTAAAAAACTTATTGGAAACAAATGAATTATATTTATGAATATTAGTCAAAGCAAATAGGAAAGCAAAACCGACTCAAGACGAATGGGACATAAGTGCTTTAACCAAAAAGATTTTTGAAGTGTTTATTAAGTTTGTCCGAGTTTTAGAATTTTTATTACTGCCTCCATATTGAATATATTTGATATTTCTCTTTTACTAAACTCCAGTTCCATCTCTAATATCTTTCTATAAAAATACAATATTAGTTTTTAAAGTTATGATCCATACTATTTTTATAAAGTGTTTTTCAAAATCAATATGGATATGTCGACATACCCATGGATCATATGATGACATATATTGTTACAGTTGATAAGATTTTCAAAATCATCATGGATACATTACATACACATGAAGTATATGTCGACATACTACTCGTTGGTGAGTTTTTTCAGATTGAAGGGATGGATACTTCACTTCATCCTTTTGCCAAAAGTCACGTCTCTTTATTCTCTATATAAATGCTCTGGAAAACAATTTTTTACAAATAATTCTTTCATTTTTTTCTCTTTTTCATTCATTTTTATACTTTTGCAAGAAATATTTATTAATATTCTTCCACTCTTGCTGCAAATCCATAATCTTTCACGTTTGTTCTTTAAGGATTTGCAAACCACATAAGATCAGAGAGTTTGTATTGGAATTCGCAATTATTTTCTCTATGGTCTCATCCTATTTCTCAAATATTCTTAGCATATGTTGCCGTCAAAGGTTGTAGGATTATTGTATCGAATTTACAAGAATATGTGTTAAAGGTATGACTACTTTCCATAGACTACTGCTATTTGTAAAGAGAAAGGTGTTCTTACCACCCAAAGCAAGTTTTTATAGTGAAAATTATATACGGGGAGCACTGTACAGGGCTGGATATAGAATTGGGAATCCAAACTAGTATAAAAAAATTTGTTTTCATTTGCTTTACTGCTTTTACTTTACTTTATATTTACTCTATGATTATCGACTTTATTTATGATTTGATTACCGATCTAAATAAATAAACTTTAATTTCACAAATTTACTTGTAAATATTTGATAAACACTATTCGTGCCCGTTTAGCGTAATAATAGCCTTATGGTCGATTCCATATAAATATATTAAGGGACTCTCACATCCATCAACATGCACATTGTTAATCGTATCACAAGATCTTTCAATCAATCTAATGGTGTAGTTAGACTCATCTTTGTTAGTGGAGTTCATTGGTAGTGGTGGTGGCTTGAATGTGGTGGTAGGTGGTAGGTGGTGGTGCTAATCGACAGAAGTTTGATGTCAAGGCGGCTAATGTTTCTCAATCTGGAAAGGGAGGAAAGGTATTTGTAAAGTTATATATTAGTCCTTCACTTTGGTATTATTTAATATCACACACATGGTACTACAATATTGTTAGATATATATATATATATATAATTTATTTTTATTGTAATACTTGGAAATCAATATTGTTAAAAAAATTGATATATTAATGCATTTTTCATTTGATTTGAACATTTGATATTTGAATTAAAGATGTATCATAATCATTTAAATTTATAACATTAGTTTATCAGTTAGAATTGAATATGCTATTTGGATACATATTAAATTATTTTATTACTCGTTATCATTTAGATATTACTTGTTCAATTTTATTATATATATGTGTGTGTGTGTGTGTGTGTGTGATTATATACGAAAATTATATGAGATAAAAAACTGTTTATAATAATATGAGGCACAATATGGCTTAAGCGATGATCTACTAGACACTTTAATTCATATAACTCTTTGAATAGTTTACTATTAATTGATAAATAATTTGGTTTTACTTTGTGTTCTCGTTTTGCTATTTTCACATATATATGTATATAATCCTTAAATTTATACTTGTATATATATGTGTGTGTGTATGGGTGTATGTGTGTTGGACTGATGCTTCTATTGCATTTTCTTTCAGTTTTGGTGGTTGTTGTGGATTGGACCCGCAAACATCAAGGACTCTTGTATGGTTGTTCGATTTCCTCCTTCTCGAATTTTGGAGTTGTTGGTATTTTATTATCATCATTACTTGAACAATATTTTATTACTTTCTGATTTATACTTTGGTCTTACTGTAGTTTCATGGGTATACTCTTAGGGCACGAGATAGTTTTTTCTCCTCTTTTTCTTTATAGGGGTTTTTTCCTACCTAACATGCTTATTAGCTACTCCTTTTTATGGTGTAGAATGAAATTATATTAGTGCTTCCTTCGTAGGATCACTCATTAGCCTCAAATTTGATAATAAATTATCCTGTTAAATATTTTGAATGAACGATGATATTACAAATTGGATTAGCCCATTTAATATAATAATTAAATATAACGTATCTTAAATTTCAAATCAAAAACCTCCAACAAAACATTAAATGTGATCTAGTGTTATAGACATTATTTATGATAACACTATAAAAAATCTAGCGCATAATGAATTTAAAGGAATATTTCTGAAATTTTCTTTTCTACCCTCGCTGCCTGATGCACTTGATCCAACATATGTGGCATTCTCTAGTAATGACACATCTCACCCTAAAACTAATCTCTTCCAAAATATTTGCAGATAGATCTGTGCGTCCTATTAGTATGACTGTTGCGGACTAATGAGTTTGTAATATATGACAACACGTGCATTTTTGATAGTTAGAGCCACATTTTCGATAATATGAATTTATACTTTCGATAACTAAAAGTAGAATATTAAATAGTTAAGCATAATATCATGTTTTCGACGGCTTCTAATAATATTTTTGACAACACATCTAGTTTTATATTTTTGATAACATTCCACCTTTCTACATTCAATAGGACTCAAACCATGAGCTCTATAGTTGTAAGTTTTCGATAACTTTATGGCCTCTAGATCTGCATCTTCGATAGCTCTAATCTCATACTTTCGATGGTTCTTAACTCATATTTCTAATAGCTTGTAACTCCATTCTTTCGATAGCTCTCTATATTACATTTGATCCATTCAGTTGATAGTTTCCAAGCATGTTTTTATACTAGTTTTCTTTATACTTTATATAGTTCTTGGCTATACTCCTTCCAACACTCTTCTTCCAACACTTATGTTGGATGGAAGCCCTTGGCATTCGTAATCCCACTGGTTCTTCTCATGAGAAAATGCTAATCTTGAGTATATTTATACCCTTGAATTAGATATACCAAAGGGTACTAAAATATGGTGTAAAACAATGTAGACATTACCTATTATCAAAGACTTAACCTATAAAGGAATAAATTTTGATCTATAAGTGAACGTACTATTACCAACCATTGATTTATCAATTTTTTGGTTTACTAATGGTACTGATAATGGTTTTGCTTTCATTTTAATATACTATTATAATTATTTTCATTGCTCGAAAGAATAGTTCAGCTAGCCAAAGTATCCGCATAGAAAGTAGGAAACGATTTTCATATCGAAGGAGTTGAAGTTTATCTAGCGAATGACAAATGCTTTATGACAAGGTAGATTTTATCTAGTGAATTTTATTGGTGGAGTTAAACTTTCATATCGGCACAGAAACTTAATAATTTTTAACTAGTAAATAATTAAAAAAACATAACACTAAAAACTACTTAACTTTTATTAACCCATTTTATGTATGAATATAGTATGTGCTTATGACAAGGTAGATTCTATTTGTACACTTTAAACTACTATACATACACATAAAACATTTCTAAAATCATGCACATCACTTTCTACTTAGTATACGCCATATATGTTACAAAACTATCCTCAACTTAGAATAAAACAAAACATTTATCTCATTACTAATCTCTCTCATGCATTAATCAAACTAAGAATCCTAATTTCAAAATTCCACAAATTCGCTTTTGAAAATTTCTAATTTATATACATTAAACGGAATTCATAATATTTAGTAATTTGTATATATAGAAATTTGAATTTAATTTTTGAATATTAAAATGCTAAACGATTTCAATTTTAATGTTAAATTTAAATTTAATTTATTTAAATAAAAGAAATTAGTACTATGAATCATATTAATTTTAGTAGTTAATTTTAAAATGTAATTTTAATATTTAATTAAAGTGAAAAATATTAAAATTGACTATGCATAAGTACAGCTTGAAACAACATAAATGTACTTTAATACCCGAAAGAAATTTAATTAATTAAATGGATGGTGTATAATTATTTTAGTTGCTTTATGAAAGAAATTATATTGGCCATACACAGTGCAAACAAAGAGGAATTATATTTCATTTTCATTCTTTATTATTGATTCAATTTTTTAATAAGAGCATTTTTATCTAAAGGTTTATTTGAAATTTTTTGGTGCAAGTAAAGTAATTTATGGCGCATGAGTAGAATTTGCCCTACGACAAAGAAGTGGAGTAATTAGAAAGGGGAATAAAAAGGGTAAGTTTAAGGGAAGTGGAATGTGTTTTGTTTTTGAAAGAAAAATTAATGGGTAGTTGAGAAGAGTATTTTGAAGGGGTTGTTTGTTTTATTATTTTAAATTATATTTGTTATTGTTTTATTTTTTTAAATGAATTAAATTTAATGATTTTAATTGAATTTAAATTGAGATTGAAATAAAAATTAATGTGGATATTTGCTAAAAAATACATTTAATTTTTTTCAATGTATGTTTTATTTACATAATGTGTTTATTTTCCTATAAAAACTCAAAAGTAAATAATGTTTTTAAAAATATATTTACTAAAGCGAGGCGATAGTCGGGGATGGCCACCCCCTAGCTATAGATATAGGAGCAGACACTATATGAAAATGGTTGTTACTACTGCAATTCTTTTCATACATAAAAATTAAATTTACACATTATAAATATTTATAAAAAAAATTACACCAATATATTATTACTTTTATTTTTACAAAATTAATTTTATTATACATTATTAAAAAACAAATTATTTTGACTTTAAAAAAATATGTTTGCTTATCTCTTATTTAATCTTACAATATTTAACTATAAAATAGCCACTGGCAATTAATGATCAACGTTAGCTCATCATGCTTTCGTACAAAAGAAATTGTGCAAACCGGTGAAATGTCAGTTTTCATGTTTTGTGTCAGAAGCATCAACCTATTTCCATGTTTGTATTAGAAATGCCTGATGGGAATGTATTTCCATTTTGACTGTAAACTTGATAAATTTCAACATAATATACACCATATACATTAACAAAATTATATTTCAAATTATTCATGTAACATTTGGAGCACGGATGTGTTTTTTGTTGAGTGAAAGGGGTACTCTAAAAGGGGTACATTCGTGAAAAGGGATTATTGTTGGAACTGGGCCAGCCCGCGATGGGAGTTACGGGTGAATTTCAAAAAAAATTCCCTTATTGGTTCTTTATTGGCCTATGAAGTCTAATTTATTTAGGACATTTCAAAATATTATTCAAATAAAATCTTTATTTTATTTAAAATTATAAATTATGTTGTTTTATTTGATTTAAGTCTTAATACACACACATGTATCATATACACATATATGTGTGCATACATATGTGACATATCAACCCGTATAAGGTATAACATGCCTGCGTATAGATGCTAGGATTGACAGTGCAACAGATACATTAGTTCTTCCAATATGCAATTATATGTTATCCAAATATATGTATGTATGTATATATATACACTATTATTTGTATATAAATGTTATAAATATATATAAATATGGATGTATGTATTAAGTTTCATTTAAATAATTTTAAATAAGTATACACGTGTATTTGCAAATAAATACGCGCACGTGCGCACACACACACACACATATATAATCATGTAAATAAAATATTAATATTATATACATATTATGTAATAGAATTATATAAATAAATTATTTATAAATACTAGAATAAATTTTTTCCTTAAACTGTGAGTAATACATAAATATACATAGAGAAAAAAATTTAGTTAAATATACACACACACACAAATATATTCATAACAACATATATATATATACATATATATCTATGTATATATAATACAAAAAAAAAATTCAATATGAAATACTAGGTCTTACTTATAGCTTAACGAATAATTTAATTTGTTTCAAAATTTTAGAGTACATTTTAACTAAATATCCACACAAAAGTACTAAAATATTAAGTAAAAATCAATTTCAAATCTTTATTTCAAATTTTAAATTTTAATAAGTCCTAAATGATATTTTGACTTTTGAAATTTTATTTTACAGTTTTTACGTTTTAAATTATTTTCTTCATTTTTGGCTGAAACTAAATAATTAATTGAAAATTAAAAAATGTTTTTACGAAGAGCTTCTTTGACGTTAATATAATTTTATAAAATATAAAATAACTTTTCGTAACATATCTGAATTAATATAATTTATTTATGTAATAAATTGATTCAAAATAATATAAAACAAAATAAAGTATTTAAAAACAAATTTACTACCGAGAAATATTATTATTTAATACTTTATATATATAATTATATGACTATTTTTACTATAGTATGATTTTGTAATTAGTTATAAACTATATATGTATTTAATAATATATATTAGTTTATAATGAAATATAATTTTTTATTCATAGCTGCACTGACCTAATACATACACACACACACACACAAATATATATATATATATATATATATATATAATTTTTAAAACATATCTATACACATGCATATAACCAAACTATTTTGTGACAATATTAATTGCATATCAGAATGGTCACCTAACTAACAATATACAATATATAATAAAACATTATATTGAGAACTAATAACTATATTCCGATTAAAACCATATCTTAATCCCAATGGCCTGAAGTACATCTTAAAAAGATGATTTCTCCCTTTTGAAACTCTTTTCGATTCAACAGAGGGTTAGTTCTTAAATCATTGACCATCAGCTATTGGATAACAATCGAATTTGACATGATATGAGCATGAAGTGATGGAGGGACTAGGATTTATTTTCGACCAGCAAGTAATGAAGGAGGAGGCAGCAAAATGATCAAATGTAATTGGGTTAGAGATGCTTATATGGTGGATGGAAAACGAGATAAAAGTGGATCTGATTTCATATTCATTCTCCTTTAATCTGAGCCATCCAAATCCACGCCTTTCAACCTAAAATGAGTCGCCCCCTACACATATTTGCTACTGAAACTCTACCCCTATAATGGGCCTTAAAACGCATTTAGGCCCAAGTAAAAATATTTTACAGCTAAATTCAATCTAATCATTTACTGATATCATATATCAATTGATATACTTATAACCATTATAAATATATTTAGTAATATTTATTCATCAAATCATAATCAATTTTATAATTAATGGTTCATAAATTTTAATCAATTTATTATAATTATTAATTGATTAAATCGTTTGGTCAAAGGGGAATACATCATTTCAGTTGTGTGACTCGTTGGGTGTAAATTTAATCAGCGATTATTGTCGGTCTATTCAAATATTAACATTCACATGCCACTGACTGGTGATGTGACATTTTAGTAAATTATCGCTTATATAGTTTCGGTAAAAATCCAATTTTACATTATTAAGCATTACCCGGTTTTGGCTTTTACTTACACCAATTCTCCTCATCTAAACTGTATCACTTGGACTTATGGAATTCGGTAATGTTGAAAATTTCAATATTGTCCAAAGTCAACCCTATAGTTCAAACACAAATTACTTGGTTCAATAATAACAATTATTATTAACTGAACTACCATGGCTAGAGATTTTCACTTTGAGTTGACCGTGGACTAACCCTATATAACCGAGGAGACAAATCCTCCTTTGATTAGTACTTCACTTTCAATACTTCCACTCGACCCAATTGTAGCCACTAGATGGACGTCGTGCCATGATTTGATTATAATCAAAGTGGAGCTTTCGTATTGAAGATCCACAGTATTCTCATGTTTAGAGAACTTTGTAAATCAGTCACATCAATATTTTCTATTTGACTTTAGTTATATTAACCAACAGAAAAATATCGAGTGAGTCATTCCATAGTTATCCAATAACTATTGGTACGTAACCCCTAGGTACCCCAGTAGTTATGAGTAATACACTAAACAACATGTGGATAGCGTTACATACTCATGTCTTAATGGATACATCAATATCCAGTCTTGATGCATCTTGACTATGAACATTTAAAATGATGTGTTTTATAACATTGTGAAACAATACTATTGATTACAACTATTTGTAATTACTATCACAAAAACACCATTTACGGATTTTCAAGTTAATTTTTTTTATTAATCTTTTAATTATTTATAACACATTATAATAAACAAATAATAGAAAGAAAAACATCTTTATTATGAATGAGAATCGACTATAGAGTTAATTAATTTATGACAATTTACAGAATTTACCCTAGGGCATACTCCTAACTCTATAAATTATGTTTTTGTGTCACAAAGTGTAAGGAAAAGGAGAAAGATCATTTATTTATTGTATGTTTGGTTTTGATTTGTATCAGATGTCGTAGAATAATTATTAATAATTGATATTGAATTCTAAACCAATGTAGGGAAAAACAGTTAATAAGAAAAATAAAAACAGATGCATTCTAGTTTAGAAAAAACAGATACACGAAAACATATATATAAATGATGTAAACAAAAAATAAAATCATACGGATTAGGCTAAGACCTATTGATCAAGTATTGCTGGTATTGATGTTGCGCTTCATTTGTGCTATCTCAACAATTAACCAGCTCCTACCAATATCATCGCCCAAAGCAGTAAACATTTCTTTTTATCCTTACTCATAAGAATAGCGATGTATGAAAAAAATGAATTGTTAGAGTCTATGCTATTTAGACTTGGATTATTGTTAGGGCTTTCCATATCAGAGTGAGATTTCTTTAGCTGCCTCTCGTATATCTAAGCAATAAGAGTAGATACGCCGTGTTTATCACGTTTTCGTCAACACATCATTTTCTACTTGTCGAACCATGAACTTCAAATGTTGATTTTAGGATTGAATGGTGGTGAAGACATAGAAGGTAGAGCCATAGAAGGCGGAGCCATAAATAGCCGGTCCAAGCAAAATAGTTACCCCGGTCCAATAAAGCAACATTAGTGTAAAAAATGCAACATGCCAAGACTTGAACCCATGCTGCCCCACTCAACACAAATTGATGTTGCCACCAAACCACAAAGTCAATTAAAATAGTCATGATGCAAAGCATTTTTATCATAATAAACTGCTAAACCTATCACAACTTTTGACGGTTGCCCTATGCGGCTGGCTTGGTCGCCTTTGCCTTTAGGCCAGGCCTGAAGTTATAAAAGGTGGAGTCATAGATGGTTGTCACATACTATGAAAGAACTGCATTGATCGTACATGAACATCTTCAAGGTTCTTGTACATGTCACGGAATTCGCATGTTCAATCGAAAGAGGTTTGGAATGTTTGGGTATGCGAAGGAGATCATAGATTATTTGGGGACACATCTTCATGTGCAGTAGTAGAAGGCGTAAAAGCAACAGCTCCAGTTGCATGTGTACCTTGAAATCTTATTTGCAGTAGTTCTGTATTTTCTAATAATCCTCTCCGATGGGTCAAAATATTATTACCAAGATCCAAAAATAAAAGCTATTTAGCAGCAAATGTCTTATAAATAACTTATTTAAAATTAAAGAACACACACACACACCTTCACACGATCAGCCCGCCATTCCTCCATACTACATATGGTTCCCTTAAACAGATCCCATATAGACTTCGTCTTATTGCAGAGACTATGTCAAGCCAACCACTATTTTCTAAGCACTTCATATTTGTTTTGGACGTAATCATCCGTCACCTCTAGTTCTAGGCGTTGTTTAGTGCTACCGCTAAATTTTTGTGAACTCCTTGTTATTGCCAATGGCCTCATAAGCATCAGTTGTGTATCAAAGAAAACGGAATGTTGCTATTGTAGACCATATTTACGGACATTTTTGTTTTTTTTGTGACATCTTGATTTGAATATGGTAACAAGAGAGAGTAAGAAGAAGAAAGTGTTGGAACTGGGCTAAAATGCAGTATGTTGAATGGATAAATTTCAAAATAAATTATTCCATTATAGATCTTATTGGGACCATGAAATCTAAATTTATTCAGATCCAATCTAATTTATTTTGAATACAATCAACATTTTGTTTAAGTTGTAAATATAGTTTATTATTTATATTATATAATATAACATGCATATCATATACACGTGTACATGCAAATGCAACATATACAGTGTACATGGTTTAACGTGACCGTACAATATTGTTGGAAATTACACCACAATGGACATATTAACCCCTCCATAAGCATATGTGCTGTCTAAAACACGCACACGCGCGCGCGCATATACATATATATACATACATAAATATATATATATATATATATATATATATAGTTTGGTATGATATAAAATTATACATAAATTTTGCATATAACTTTTTATAATAATAATATTTGTAAATTCAAATATATAGGATTTCAAATTTAAATATAAATTCAAATTTTAAATTTTAAATTTCAAATCTACATTTAGATTTTAAAAATATCTTATAAATTTCAGTACAAAACTATTTTAAATAAATTGTATTTAATAAATACAAATATATATATGCATGCTTTATATACATACGAAAATAAAATACATAAATGAAATATATGCAATATATATGTATGTATGTATGTACGTATATTAAAATTAATATTTAAAAATAAATATAAAATGATATGTATATATATACACACACATATATATATTCACGGCTAAAAAAATCAATTTTTTAGCTTAAGGTTTTCAGATTATTTACTATAAATTTTTTAATACAAATAATTTTTGTGTGGAAATTGTTTAAATAATATGTACATATAAATTTCTTTTTTGAAAACTTTGTTTTGAAGTATTTAAAATTTGTACTTACTAAAATTATTAAAGTTTGTACTTATTAAAATTATTATATATATATATTTATACTATAAAATATATATTTACATATATATCGAATCAAGCAATAGGTCATTTGAAATATGTGTGTGTGTGGCGTTATTAATAAGTATATGAAACCTTTTTTTAGTTTTGAATAATATTTTGTTTATAATATTAAGAAAATTTTATATGTAATTTATATATATTTATTATACATTATAAAACATTTTATTTAAAAATCCATTTAAAACTATTATTTAAATTGATTTTTTCTCTCACTACAACAAAAACACCCTTTCGCAACTGTCAAAAACAGTTGTAATAGGTCCATTACAACGGACAGCCGCCTGTCGTTATATCTAGAGTTGTAATAGAGCTCTAATTTTTTACAATGGTTTTTGACAACTGTAAAGTAATTTTTTACAGCTGCCTAAAGCAGCTGCAAAAGATTTTTTACAACAGCCTTTGGCACTTGTAAATAACTTTTTTTTACAACTATGATCGACAGTTGTGGTAAAAAGAATGAAAAATAAAACAAATTCTAAATGCATTTCGCATGTAAAGCAAGAAATGAATAAGCATAAATAATAGAACAAAAATAATGATATGCTATAAGCAATTCAAACATTACATTATTATTATTATCTACAAAATAAATATGTCAAACTGAATATATCAAAGCAAATCAAAACAATAAATTGCAGCATATCACTGACATAAAGCATGAACATACCAACACACTTGAAACAACAACACAATTACACATACACTGTGATCCAACAAAAATACCAAAATAAGAATGACATGATAAACTGAGGCAGCGCCATAGACTGACTAATAGCTCCAAAAAAGGAGATTTAAATAACCACTAAACTAAAAAAACAAAACACGTCCTACTATGTAGCAGCAGCTCCATAAGAACACGGGCAATCGAAATAGGCCAGAAGTGAGAGAACCGGAATCAGAGAAGATCCTAATGCTAATTGAAGCTCCATGGGCTAGTCAGTGACAGAAAATCCAACAGAAGATACAATTGGAACTCTTCCATTGTGAATAACTATCGGGACTCCTAGACTCCGCATATTTTAAATGAAAGAAAGTTGAAAAAAAAAACAAAAAAAAAACTAATACAGTGATATAAAAGAATGGGAGTAAAGAAGCACAATGAGTGATAAAGAGTGCCTTGAAAATGCATGTTCTCTTACCTTTTACAAGAGTATCACGATAAAGTCCTGGAAGAAGCCATATATTCACTTCATAGGCACGAAGGCAACGTACTATGTCAAACCACAATGTAATATCCATTGTTTTAACAAGTGAGTACTTGTAAAGATAATTTGGTCAAGGCACAAAACATGAATTAGACAACACTAAAACAATCAGAATACGGTAATAGTCCTATGGACAAATTTAAGCAAGTTCTGCACCCATATTTGCATATCAAACACATGTGAATACATTCACAGTTCAAACAAACTAAAACAATGCAACAACCTATTATATTACTACATTCATGGAAATGTATTTTTCTCGTTTAAGTGTGTTAAATTGATTTGCGATCAAACATAAACTAGAGCAATTCGTCTTATTTTAGAGGAAATTTATTGATGTGTTCTACCTGTTAAAAATGGGCATATCACTTTACTATATGTTGCAATATTGATAAAAATAGTTTAGTGTTTAGTTACATTAGTTATTCAAAAATTCAACAGATTAATAGACAACATAATCAGAGAATCAAACAGGCAATGTACAATGTATTTATTACAAACAGGTCACGGGTTTAATATTTTTTATGAAATAAAGCTGTAATGAATCAAAACAAACAAAGTTAGTTGAATGTAGGAATGTAAAATCTTTAGTTGTCTATTAACAGGAAAGTTTAATATAAAATTGTGGAACAAATGTGAGAAACATCATAATCACTTCATTAATGATTTAGCTTGCAAATGTTCAGTGAGGAACAAATGTTGAAGCAAAAATTTAATATAAAACTGCAGTTGGTATGAAGTTCTTCATAATGATGGAGGGCGAAAAATTAATGATGCGTTCCTCCATTAAGGGCAGATCAACAATGATTCAAAATTTGTGTTTTTACAATCATGAATTTGAATCATTCAACACTATATGCATGGATTCCATTTGACGATTTCAATCATCTGCACTAAAAAAGTGACTTCTGACTACATCCAAGCTTCATACTACTGCTATATTTGGATGTAATATGGCAACTCATCCCTTTAAACATCAAAATTGGTTCATAAGAACAAAAGTGTTCTTCCTAATGTGAGTCTATGAGAAAGGAAGAAAAGTTATTGACTTCCACCGGTGCACATCCAAAAAGCGTTTATCATCATTACGTTAAATAAAATGGTTGCACGTGGTCTTTAATTTGACATTGTGCATAGAAAAATAATAGAAATGATCGAAGTCAGGAGACAAAAAAAATTACCCAAATGGATTTTCTGGAAGGCTGGCCAATAAGCGCATACTGATAGTCATCATCAATATACAGAACCCAGTAATCTCCAACGACTGGAATAACATGCAAAAATGGAGGAAGATAAAAGTTAATTGTCAATCACCTCATCACTTTTCGGATCAACATTATACGCAATTCCTTCAATATAATCTCGTTTTCCATTGCTACTTGTGGTTTAATACAACACAAAGGATGCCACTCCAAACACAGTAGTTGTCCTCATCTAATTCAATCGAGTTGGACGATGAGCTTGAGGAGGTGGATCCAGATCGGAGCTCTACTTCATTCGGGTGCGGGTTTAGATCCAATAGCAATTCGCGGTTGAATAATGGAAAAGCTGGAGCTATATCGCCGAAAATAGTAGGAGACCTGACGGCGAATTTGAAATCGTTGTCAACGGAGAGATCTACAGCTGAAATGCAATCGGTGATGTTGGAGATGGAGAGTCTCCGGTTTGGATCTTGGCTGTTCATGGTTTGATACCGATTTTTTGGGTTTTTCAAAATTTTGGTTTTTGAATGTTTGGGAGAATAATTGGGAAGTGGAGGTGAATATAAAGTGGAGAAGAATGTAGATGAGCTTCTTCGAGACATAAGGGTAAAGAATAGATGATTGAACATTTTGGGAGGGCGGCAAAATTTAGGATTTTGAGCCAAAATTTTTGGTTTCGAACCAAATTTTGGATATAATTATTATTATTTATAATTATTTTTTTGGTACAAATTTATTTATCCATTTAATTTTTTTATGAAAATTTCAGGTTTTTTATTTTACTAATATTTTTAAGTTTAATTCAATATTTTTTATTTTTGAATTTTATGAAAGTTTCAAAAGTTTATTTTTTTAATTTGTGAATATTAAATACTAAATATTAAATATTACCTCTAAATTATTAAAGATTACACATTAATTATTATTTTTAACCATTACTTATCTAGTTATTATTTATTTTTCATTTATTATTAAATATAAATTATTATTATTTCATTTTAATCCGTAATTTTAATTATTTAATTTAATTATTATCATTATTATTAAATATTGATTTTTAAATTTTAATTATTACTATTTAATTATTAGTTTATTAGTTATTGTCTACTAATAGAATATTATTATTATTATTTAGTAGCAACTATTACTTATAAAATTTTAATTATTAATTAAATATTTATTTATTTATTTAGTATTTATTATTATATTTTTAATATCGATTACTAAATATTAGTTATTAATATTAATTATTATTTTTCAATCAATAGTTATCAATTATAAAAAATTAACTCTTATTTATTAGTTATTAATTATTTAATAATTATTATCTATTATATTAATTATACCGAATTATTAATATTAATTATCTCATATTTCGAATTAAGTATTATTATTCAATAGTAATTATCATTTATTATTAATTTTCTTATAATTATTAATTATTATGTACCGTTATTTAATTATAATTATTAACTAATTATTATGACGGGCAAACAATGTTGTAATAGACATCTATTTTAACTAGCAAAAAAATGTTGTAATATGGATTTATAACAACTAATAAAAGAATAGAGTTGTTCAAAATAAGCATTTATTACAACTGGCAAAGAAGAATGGTTGCAATAGTCATCTGTTACAACTGAAAAATTAAAAGAGTTGTTAAAAGTAAGTTTATTACAATCGTCTTATTAAAAGAGTTGTAAAAAACCTTTATTACAACTGACTGTTTGTGACAGTTGTAAAAATACAGTTGTAATAGGGTCATTTTGTTGTAGTGTCTTATAGTTGTGAGCTATATACAAAACATATATACAAACACACATAGATACAAGCAAATACATACATACATCCATACATACATACAAATACACACACCAATGTAAATAAAGTTATTAACTTGACGATAGCCAAGTTGTAACATGTTGAAACATTTAATCAGTCGACTCCTTGAATCTGTATCCAAAACATCCAAAGAAAGCCACCAGACTGAAAGCACTAACTAGTGATGTTCTTTTTTTTATTTAATAATTTGTTTTAATTGGTTGAAACTATGGAGAGAGGATGGAGATAGGGCCGGCTAGAAATGGTGATGGAGGAGGCAAAAATTAGAAAGTAGAGACGTAGGATTTAAGGTGTTTAAATAGTGGAGATATAAGAGCTAATAGTGAATGTAGATTCACACTTTCCTCCAACTATTTTACACCTTTTGAATTAACATTCAACCATATTTACACCCCTGCCCCCATCACCTGCATATGTTTGGGCCTCCACATTGCTTCAAGCTCGATCAAATAAATGCGCGTTTAGATCAATTTCAAACACATATCAATATCGTATATTGATACGTGTATATACAGCTTTTATATGTGTACTACTTTAATATTGATAAACACAAATCAAATAAATTTTATAATTAATGTTTTATAAATATTAATTAATTTATAATAGTTATAATTAATTAAATCAGATGGTAGTTGGACTATTCAACATTTCGGTGTGGAACTCTTAAGTGTAAATTCGGTCAGCATTTAATATCGAACAATTCGATTATTAACGTTCATATAGCTATATATGGCTAAATTGATCGCTTACATAGCTTCGATAAATTCCACTTTTATATATTTTAAGTGTCACCCAGTAAAAAACAATTATTTGCACCAATTCTCTTTGACAAAACTATACCACATTAGGATTTTTGAATTTGGTAACTGAAATTCCAATATCGTTTATTTTCAAATTTATAGTCCAAACTCAGAATTCTTGCTTCAATTAAAACAAGTATTATTAATCGAACCGTTCTAGCCGGAGATTTTGACCTTTTGACTTGGAGTTGGCTTCAGCTGACCGTGATGCTAACCTTATAATACCGACGAGACGAATTTTCTATTGAGTAGCGTCTCACTTTCAATGCTTTCACTCAACCCAACTATAGTCGCTCGGTGGACGTCGTGTCATGATTTAACTATAATCAAAGCGAAGTTTCCACATTGAAGCTCGATAGTATTCTAAAATCGAGAGAATTGTGTAATAATATTACATCGATATTTTTTATTTAACCTTAGTTATATCAATCAACAGAAACTATTAAGTGGGTCATTACATAGTTATCCAATAACTTTCAGCACGTAACCCCATGTGGTCCAACAGACATGAGTAATACACTGTCCAACATTTGGAGAGCATTACGTACCATAATCTTAACGAATGTACAGATATATAGTCTCGATTCATCTTGATTATGAATATTTAAAACGATGTGTTTATTATATTATGATAAATTCATATTATCACAATACATTGTCATTATTATTACAAAACACACAATTTATAGTTTTTCTATTAAATATGTTTTAACTAAATAAATAATTAATATAACATATTATATCAAGTATATAATAAAATAAAAACATCTTTTATATCGAACGAGATTTTATTTCAGAGTTAATAATTAAAATAAATTATAGAAATCCCCTAGGGTGTCCCTAGCTAACACCCTAACTCAAGCGGAAAGAAGTTTTGATTTTGGTGTGGAAGAGAAGGTAAATGCGGTGTAATTTATATCATATAGAGGAAATTTCTATCATTCGAAGAAATTTTTATCGTTTATCGATTACCTTTTTAAACAGGGCTGGTTTGACTGCTTGAGTTGTTCTAGATGACTTGAAGTTTTAAGTGTAAAACAGGAGGAAAAGACATTTTAAGACACAAAATCGAATTGCGGACATTTTCATCAAAAAGACATATGCTTTACCAACTGATCAAATAATATTAATTTAACAGAATAACATGACAGTTAATTTATTACTTTACATCTATTTAACATTTTTTCTTCCCTTTGTTGAGCCGTCCTGGGTTGCCTCAGGTGGCCGTCTGGCCAGCTGAACTCTGAAACCGGGCCTGGTTCCAAGTTATCTGGGCATATTCAACGGTTGATAGATAAGAAGCATCTTGACGCGGTAACGGGACCGCGAACGCATCCAACCTGTACATAGACGTAGCTGCTTGTTAAATATAAGGAAGAAAGAGAGCAGCCCGGCGCTTTTCAGAGATTGGTGTTTAATGATTGGAGAATCTTTGTAACAACATCATGTGAACCCCAACATTTTAATTTAATTATATCCATCTGTCAGACCATTTTACATTCAATTTTTTACATTAATTTCTCTTTTTTTTTTTATTAACTACAAGCACTAGAGTTCAATATAGAACGTGATACCTCTTCTTCTTCTTCTTCTCTTCTATTTTCTACGCTTCCATCTTAAATTATAAAGAGATCTCTCCCTTCCTCCAATTCTCAATTTTCCCATTTCGTCGTCTTTTCACAATTCACTTCGATTCTTCCATTATTTTGTTTTGCTCAATTCAATTATATATGATAATATTGGTTTCTTCATAATCCGAAGGCGAACTTTAAACCTCCATTAATATTCAGTTTAATGGTGATGGAGTTTCAAGGTAAGCGTATCAACACTTCATAAGCTTATATCTTATTGTTTTTAAGTGTTGATTATGATATGATATGTTGTTGATTATAGGTAAAAAAGCAACGCATGATTTTCTTTCTCTTTGCAACAGAGATTCATCCTTACAGCTGCAGGATCCATTGCCTCCATCCAACAGTAATTGTAATCAACAATCCTCTTTTTTCTTTTTCCTTTTTAATATAATTTAGTGTTTAATTAAATATGGTTATGAACTAAATGATTAAATTAATGCGTGGGCAGATTATAGTTTGAAGACGCAGGATTTGCTGAAGCCGCTGGAGAAAACAGAAGAACCGGCCCAACAGTCGGCGGGGCCCACAGCGGTATCGCACGTGCTACCAGGTGGGATAGGCACGTACAGCATACGCCACGTGTCGGACTGTGATTCACCGGCGGATGTAAAGCCGGAGGTCTTCGCATGCGTTAGCGGGTCTGGATTGGGGGGCAAGGTGGAACCCGATAGTGGGGTATTCGGGCCCGTGGGTTTTGGGCTTTGGAACCCGCATGCTTCTTCGGATGGGAAGGAGGCTGGATTCAGGGGTAAGTTTTACCTTTTCTTTTTAATTTATTTTTGGACTTTTTATTTGATTGGTGAGGTGATACTAATTAATGGATATGATGCGAATAAAAAAGTATAATTGACAACCACGTGAGTTGAGTTTGACAGCGAAAGATGGACGTTTACCAGTTCTGCTCACGTTGGCCATGGAGATCACGTGACCCATTTGCTTTTTTTGTTGTTGAATCAATTCCATTTTAACACGTTTTCTACGTAACAACGTTTTTATGTAATTT
Source organism: Allium cepa (assembly GCA_030765085.1). Classification (NCBI taxonomy): domain Eukaryota; kingdom Viridiplantae; phylum Streptophyta; class Magnoliopsida; order Asparagales; family Amaryllidaceae; genus Allium; species Allium cepa. The sequence continues at coordinate 49,648,800 of CM060930.1, read as the reverse complement.
TCTATTTATCCGTCCTTTTATGCATGAAGGATGATTTGGCTGTTCTTTCCATGTGTAGTCGTTAAGATTCAAATTAGATACGTTTCGTTACTAATAAAATACAAAAAACAGTGATATTTTAGCATCACTCTCAAGTTTCTACTTGAATAAAAGTTAAAATAGTAGTTTCGTCTCAAAAAAAAATCCTTTGTGTTGTTTTTCCAACAGACAAACGCATGTTTTATCAACTATTTATATATTGAAGTAATAACAACTTCATGTAGACATCTCAATTAGAACTTTTTTTAGTGTCAAATCCAAATTTTCTTCAGCTTCATGAAATAAATGTGTACGCATTTAAAATAAAATTGATTCTTTTGATAAATTTGTCTTTGCATAACTCAAAAGTATTTGTAGTTTTTTATAGTGACTTTTAACTTAAAAAGTGTTTGGATGTTATTTAAATGTGAAGTTAAAATAAGTTGATTTTGATAATTGAGTGAATTATAAATAACGATTTTATAGCAAATTGATGTTGGAATTATTTGTCACAATATATCAAATCAAATGATTGACATCGAATCAAAATCGGATGTTTTTCTCCTATACGATAGTAATTAAGCAGATAAGTGATAAAAAATGCATCGTCTTATCTAGTAATTTTTTCTATTAATTAGTAATTTCTCTTTTACATTCTCAAGGTCATTAATAAAAGAAATATTTTTGTTCAATTTTATGTTCTTGTTATTAAATTTATAATTAGTCTGGTTAACGGATACTTTAGTCCACTAATCCGTGTCTATAGATTTAGTAAAGTTATACGTACATTTGAAAATATCTGTATATTTTTTTACATGAAAGATGCTTTCATTTTGAAACTATAAAGCTATTTTAGTTATTTGCGTAATCAAAATTAGTTATTAGATTGATTATTCATCTTCTTCATGAAATCTTGCACTCTCAGTAAGAAGCACACTCTCCGTAGACACTCTCCGTAGAGATCTAGTCCATCAAAGACAGAAATTTTCTGCTATAGTCTGTAAAGTCAATATGTTCATATGTATGCTTCTTTGAAACAAATTCAAACAATCGCGGACAAAGTACTTATTAGGTAGCAAACAGGAAATGTGAAAGCAATAAATGATTGTTTCTTAAATTTCTATTTTAGAGTTACTTTTTGCAACCTTATAATAAGAAGTTTCCTAACCTTAGAACCCAAATAAGCTGCTTATAAATGGTTTTGATTAAGTATAAAGAGTTGTCAAACGTGTTCCAACTGATTTCTTAACTTCCTAAGGCATATTAACTACATTTTTAGGTTCTAAAGGCAGCTTAACCATACTAGTATAACCGTACAACGGTGGAGAAACCGACCGTTCGATTGTATAACTTTGATAAGAAATATACATTTAAAAAATTTGTTAATATTTTTTTTTTTTTTTTTGGAATTGGTACTTTATATATACAACAAATCATTGGAACAACATATCCCATGTTGAATAAACGTTCGAAAGCAAGTTTCGAACTTGTGACATCCTGCACCAAAACCGAATCAATTAACCATTTGGACAAAGGTGTTTGTCAATTTGTTAATATTACTTAAACATTAAGTGATAATATGTTGGAAAAGAATAAATTGAGATTTGAATCTGAAAATATGAATTTCAAATTTAAATATCAATCAAAACATTCAAAATTGTCGATTTGAAATTGAAAATTTTAAAAATTTAAAATCATAATAGATTTGAATTTGAAACCTTTGATGCGCAAAATAAAAGGAGAAAGTTTAGGAAAACCGCGATAAGACAAAATCCACGTTTTTAGAGAAACCGCGATGAGACAAGATCCACGTTTTTTTGGCTTCAGGAAAATTGATTTTGGCTAGTAGAAATAGGCAAACCTTCCTACGGTCGGTTTAATAAAAGAACGAAATCATCCGTTCCTGTAATCACACAACCACAGCTCTTTATTCCATCAACCTACTTAATCAATCAATCAATTAATTAGTGAACACTGAAGGTTTAGATTATGTAGGGACAGGGGACACATGAGATTGAGGACGGAGAAATCGAACCCAATATAAAGATACAGTTCGTGATAATCGTATAAATTTGCATTAATGATACCTTATACTACATTTTCTTCCACGTATTGTTGGTGTATGATGGTACTCTTTTTTAATTCTTGGTTGCCAATGTCCTACATTTACCGTAGAAATCACATATAAGATTTGAAACTATATTGGAAAGGAAAAAAAAAATGTAACCTTAGCTTGGTGACAAACAAACTTTCAATATAATTTTTCCCTTTCTAATGATATTCACTTGTCAGGTCAGTGGCCATTGCCTTTTGCAGCACGATCGACTACCAGCTTTACATCCATGTTAGTATCTTCTAAAAATTATAACCATTAATTATTCTCAGGTTGAGTGAATTTCATAAAATACTTACCTTGTTAAACCATTGCAGTGATCCATGTGCACAAGATAAGAATACCTTGATGGACTCTGTTCTAAAAACAAGCGGAGTGTTTGGTGATGAAAGCAAAGAAGTGGTTCTGTTTGGAAAGATAGAGTGTGCTTCCAGACCAGGTTACTGTGCCTTCCAGTCAAATCCTTGGACTATAATTATTGTTATTTGTACGTATATTGTACATTGACTTCATTTAGTTGTAGCTTTCTAATATGATAATCTAATTTAACAGAGTTGGTTAATGCAAGAGTTGATAGGAAAGGTGGAATCGATCAGAAGCCTACGACTCCAAGGTCAAAACATTCAGCTACTGAACAGAGAAGGAGAAGTAAAATTAATGACAGGCAAGTATAAAACTCGTAGGCTAAATCAATACAACAGTACTCTTCATATCTTTGTTTGATTATGATTAGCATTTTTGAATCTTATGAATGTCTTTATACATAATGGATGTAGGTTTCAGATGCTTAGAGATATCATACCGAACAGCGATCAGAAGAGGGACAAGGCATCATTCCTTTTGGAGGTTGTGCTTTCTACATATTTTTTGAAATTAAAATCAGATTGTTTCAGATATCTCTATAATTTGCGTTAATGTTACAGGTTATAGAGTACATTCGGTTCCTTCAGGAAAAGGTTGTAAAATACGAACCATCATGCTCTGGTTGGATGGAAGAAACTAAGAAATTAACACCATGGGTAATCTCTTATTATACATTCTCATGCGCTAGAAATGATTTGTTTATTTTCCAAACTTTAGACATTCATGATGTTCACGACACAAATCTGAATAAGAAAAAAAAAAAATAAGTTTTTTTTGGTAGACTTTCCTTCATTATATATACATTTGTATTTTGAAATAGCAGCAAAGGTAAAACGAAGCTTTTGAAATTATTTTGCACTTTAACAAGACAAATATTGTTTTGGTTTTAATGTTTATCATCTTGTACAAAATCGGAACTCTGATTTTCCAATTGGTTCTTCCTCTATTTTAGAACAAAAAAAGCATAAAGTTGTAATGCAATATGTTTGCTATATGTGTTCAGGAACAATACAACTGAATAATTGGTTTTGTATTCTAACAGGCTAACAATCATGTTCCTAACGCTGCTGTTGCTAATCATTCTGAAGTCAGAATAAGCGATCATGCTTCAGGAAGCATATACTCTTCAGAAAACAAGACACATCATATTGAAACAGATATAAATGAGAATCATGTTGCTCTTTCAAAGAAGGCAACTTCTGCTCCAATTTCTTTGCAATTGAATCAAACTTCTATCGAAAGGGGAACTTCTGTTACACAGCAAAGGTCGATATCTGAAATAGACAACATGGCTTCTGAATCTCATGGGCAGTGGCTGAAGCCAAATGATTACAGTGGCAGTAGCAATATGCAGAATACTGAGCATGAAGATCTTGTAATAGATGAAGGCACGATAAGTGTATCAACTGCTTATTCTCAAAAGTAAGTATTTTTAATAATGAGTTTTATTGCTAAATGGTTATGGTTTCTAGTTTAACGAAGATGTGCAAATAAAATGTCATCAAAAAGTTTATCCTTGAAGAGAACAAAATTACACAAATTTTAGTCTTGGATGTAGATATGCATACTTCACATGCACAACTTGAACTATATAAAATATATGCACACACATCCAGACATGCATTCATATGAATGTATGAGTGCCAATATATAGGCAAACATATGTAACTGTAAAGCTGTATGTTTGTTGAGCAAATCGTATATTTGCAAACAAACATAGACACATATATAACTCATGTTAATATGTCAACTAAAATTAGCATTTAAACAAGGCAAACTTAGTTACTATACAAGGTTCATCAACCTTTTATTCTATACACCCAATACCATTTTTCAGATTAATTTTTCCTTTAACTCAAAATTAGAAGGTTACTCTCACATTCTGCAGCTTATTGAATACACTGAATCAAGCACTTGAAAGTTCTGGCATAGATATGTCACAAGCCAACTTATCTGTTAACATTCATTTGGGAAAGCGAGCAGCAAAGGGAACTACTGCAACCATTTTGTCGAGTTCTAAGGTATGTACATTGTAATTATTATAAATACATCTCTTTAAAAGATTAAGTTTAAAAAAATCAGATGTCAAACATAACCTTAATATGATAAGGAAGTATGTACATGGTTTATTGCAATATGACAAAATGAACTTGTCGGGAACTTTAGTACTTCTCCTGCATTGTTTTTACCACAATTTCTTCGTTATGAATTTTCACTAATACTATAGTAAAAGAACATCATAAGTAAACTAAAACCATTACAAATTGTCAAATTTTGAAGACATGACAATCTAACAAAATCTGTTATGGTCATATTTCAGAATTCTGAGGATTGTGAACAAGGTCTAAAGAGGCGTCGTCACTCTCCCTATAAATAACCCAGCTTTATTTACACGAAGAATCCCAATTTGAGTTTTATAAATTTGCCTGCTTATAAAATATCAGAAGATGAATGTAAAGATCATATGTTTCTTTTTAAACCGGATTCAAGGGAAAGAGGACGAGGTTTGCCTGGAGGAACTTGTGGCGGTTTATATAACAATACATTATATTTCTCTACTGTTATGGGACTTTCATTTCCCAATTGAGAAGCTGCTTTCATTTCAGGCTTCCATCCTTGCGAGAAGTTTCTCATTATATTTTCTTTATTAGATGTTTTGGGTTTTATTATATTTCCCAAGTAATGATACATTTTTTTCTTCCTAGCATTACAATGTATGAGCTTCATGTATTCTACTTGATTGGAAAAATTGGTGTCATTATCTGGATTGAATTTCTTCAGTTAGGAGCAACAAAGCATATAATTGTAAAGCTTCTATTAGTAACAGTTGATGTAAATGCATTTAACTAATATGTTGTATCACATTATACAGTTATCATCATAAACTACGTTGCTTTTGATCATTGCTGAAAATGATAATAAAAGATTTCAGAATGATAAACTAATAACAGAACTGGATCACGAGAACATAAAGGAAGAAAATTTCTCTGCAGTAATTACTTGAACAAGTAAATTTATACACATCATAAATGAATAAAATGAGTGATAAAAATAAATTTAACATCCAGATTTGTCTGTTCAAGAAGGGAGATGAGTAAGCACGGTATACTCTGACCCAAATTACATTTTTACCTACATTCACTGACCCATGTAACCAAAACTGAATTGCATAATCTTCCACTGACATGGTCCTAAACAAACTTATTTGTGCTTTACTTGGATGTCTTGGACTTCTCATCGTCACTTTCCAGGCCCTGCACAGTGCATGTATATTCACAAAGAAATGCATAATAACATAAAATCTTATTATATATTTTATGCTATATATTGATTCTAATTCTTAAATAATATTCTAAAAACGTGTTTTAACTCAGCCAATTGATTGATGCCATGAGCTCAGAAAATGACACCACAAAAAATATACTGATCTCCCCTCCCTTTTATCTATAACTAGTCCTTAAAACATCCCTCCTCTGAAATTATCAAAAAAAAAAAAAAAAAAAAATGAAGCATCACTAAATGCTGACCAAAGGAGTCGAATGTAAAGCATCTCTGATGGATGGGCTTGATGAAAGAGTTTAACTGGTGTCGTAGGTCAGCTGGAAGTTCATCTTTGTTGATCATATCTAGGGTTTCAATTGGATCAAAATTAGGGTTCTTGGTAAAGGTGACAAAGAAGTGTAAATTTTAAGGTAGAACAGACATGTGGGTTGAGACTTGAGACGGTGGGGCAGCAAAATCAAATCAAAACTAGAATTGGGACAAGCAAAATCAAATCAAAACTAGAATTGGAACAACGTGACAAATATTCATCAAACAAATATTTGTCATTCAAATAATTGCTAGATAAATATTTGTCAAAAATTGATATGTAATTTTTTCACGAAAATATAAGGTATAGTTTGGTTTATCCTTTTCGGTTTGGGGTTTTCGTTCATACAAAAATGCATACGATACATGTTTATTGTGGAAAACGACCAATTTAGAAAACAAAATTAACATATAACAGCAAACAACTTTCTATTTTTATTTTTCATGTTTTGAGAAATAAGAAAAACACGAGAAACAATTCATCATTCTATCGTTTTTCCATCATCTCTGTGGTTTTTTCACGAAAATATAAGGTAGCGTTTGGTTTACTCTTTTCAATTTTGGGTTTTCGTTCATACAAAAATGCACACGATACATGTATATTGTGGAAAACGACCAATTTAGAAAACAAAGTTAACATATAAAATAGAAAACAACTTTCTATTTTTATTTTTCATGTTTTAAGAAATAAGAACAACACAATAAACAATTCATCCTTCTATCGTTTCTTCATCCCCTCTGTGGTCTCCTTCATCTTCCTTTCATCCTATATTTCGGTATATCTTGAAGTGCAACACGAAAGCAAATAATTGTGTTGTAACTTTTTCCCATGACAAATTTTCGCTAAGCAATTACTTTGCTTGGTCGACAATTATTTTATGCATGAGAAATATTTACAAACCGACAACTTTTTTGGGTACAAAAGTAGCAGTTTTTTAGTTCTTTCAATTCAAATTTGACATTTATAAAACATTTTAAAAGTATATATTCGATAATGATTGATATCATCACGAATAACAGTATTATTAATATAAAAGGAGAAAATTAATCTATACTGTTTTTAAAATAGGAACTCGAGCCAAAATCCCTAAAAAATATATTATGTAATTAAGTTAATATTCCTAGATTCATCTTAGAGCATGACACGTTCTCTTACTAATAAACTGATATCATTGCAGTATATTTTTAACAGTAACTCAAATGTTCCAAATAATATGAAACCTGATAGATATATGAATTAGAATACGAATGGTTCAGGAAACCTTTTCTTTTCTTTTCAAAAATCATTTTTCCATGTTTAGCTACCAACTGAAATGGGAATAACTGATCCAAAATTAACTGCATATGAAACAGAATATCCACAAGATGGAAAGAAACACATACTGAATTGCTTTCAATTTTGTCAAAATCATCATCAAAGCCATCGTCATCAACATCTGCAATGGAAAGATTTTAGAATACTTGTTAGGTTGACATGTTAAGTTCATAATTAAACATACTTCGAAATCTATTGCAACAAAAATCTGAGAAAATCACAGGTAAATGTAATATTATAACAAACCAATCAATAATCAAGCACTAACCTGGATCCTCATCACTGCTACCAAGATCTCCTAAAAGAAATACATCTAAGTCTTGTTCTGCAGTTGAAGTCTTGCTTCGCAAATTTGGTAATTTCGCCTCTGGTGCTGAAGGAGCTAACACGCTTGAATTATCCTTCGCCTCACCAATTTGATTTTGTTTTACTGATTGGATATTTAAACTTTCGTTATACTGCTTCTCATACCTGCTTGAAAGAAAATTCCTTTATGAATTAATCAAAAACTACTGACATAATGGCAATAGGCCATTTATCAGTATAAATATACTTGATATAGAAAACCCGTTTTAAAGAATACTTCACATAGGTACAAACCTCATCCTTAAAAAGACAATAAAAAGACAAGTATTTCCTTTTTTTTAAGAACAAAAATGATACTTTATTCAATCAGAGCACTCATTATGATGTCTCGTGGGTTCAAACTCATCACTCTAGAACCACGGTCTAGAGCTTTGTACCATTTTCCGCTTGACCTGGTGGTACTCGAAAATTTCGATAGTTAGATATCCTGCCCCTCTTCTTTTTCAAAAAGTAAAAATCCATGCCTACTAGGTTTAACAGCTTTTATGGTCCAATATTAACATTAAACATATATGCAACTTAAAGTCAAACAATATGTGCAATGCATGCACAAAATGTTTTATCTGTCTAACTTCAAATTTAGCATCAAAATAGTTGAAGACATACTTTAGGCGCTACAGCTAACTCTGAAACCGTGTAATGATAATTATGATATCACATATCCAATAGCATTGATGTGTTTGGATTGCGACTAACATTCACATTTCTCAAAATAATTTGCATAATCAAAGTAAAACCATATACTACAAAGACTGGAGTAATTCATTCGTGCAACAATTCAACAAAAATAATGAGTAAGTTAGAAAATGCAAAAACAGAAGCATTAGCATAGAATGTAGAATCTTACGGCGACACATAATTGTTTACAAGTATGAAATATATCCGCCAAAATTTCCTCTCTTTCATATATCGTGGGCATAGCTCATATCTAAACTTTGAAATCTCCTGCACATAAATATATACAGATGTTTAGGCAAAATAAGTAAGATTCACTTCTAACTACAAAAATACAAATTAAATTAAAAATGAAACATATAACATTCATTTGACTTGCACAACATGACATATATGATTTCAGAACATTGTTTGACAGACTAAATTATAAACATACATTTTTGGAGTGTGTTGGAAACAACTGTTTCCATAACTTAAGTTGTAATTTTCAATTAATTTTAGACGAATAATAAAAAAGAACAAAAAACTAATAAGAAGTCTTTGAAAAGTTTAAGTTTACATTTTAATCACATTAATAGAAAAAGGAAAATAAGCTGCTATATTTTACTTAGAACTCATCAACCTTTTACTAGCATATATCACTTAAAAATTTAAGTTGTTACAAACACGTCAAGCTGCATGAATAATTAGTAAGTGTTATACCAATTAACCGGATGATGCCAAACACCATATGAACTGCCAAACACCATATGAACGAAACATATTACTTTAGTTTAGATATATAATCCGCATGACTTTTCTTACAATAAACAAATAAGACTTGTGTTATTTTTACTTTATTATATAGTTCACGTTAAAATGTGTATCTTCTCTTCAAGATATTTTTTGATTGTACTTTGAATAGGATCCAATCTTTATATGAATATATTAAAAAAAATGAAAATATTTCTTTGAACTCACTAATTTATTGTTGTTGCCATAGAAAATAAATACTCCATCTTGCAGTACACAAATATTGTTAAAATAATAATCAATGGCGATATTTCGATTGAGATTAAAATATTACAATATCTATATTATCCAAGTATATCATTTATGTTTTTCCATATCAAACATGTCCAATGTGAATGTAATGTTTGATTTCTACGCTAATCATATTAATCATTTATAATCATTTATATTATGCATATAAATATCTAGTAGGAGTAAACGTATCTGACCAGACCAGACGCATGTGTGCTTCTGTCATGTTCTATGAAAAAAATCGGAGACCATATAAGATTCAAGTTCGGGCGCTCTTTGAACAAGCCAAACAAATTATGCATAATGGATCGAACATTTCGAATGAGCATAAATTCAATTAAAAACAACCAACACTACATGCTAAAGTATGATTAGTTTGATTAAATATGTATTTTGTTCAAAGATACATTTTTTTATGGACGTTTGTTGCAGTTGCCAAAGTACTCACAGTCTAATAGAAAACATTGATAGTACTTTCATATATAATCTCTTTGCTATTGCTGGTGGTGTCAAGATTGGAAAAAATAATAATAAGAGAAAGCAATTACAACGGTATTTATATATATTGAAAAATCATACAATTGTTATTAAATTTCTACAAGTTTTACATATATTAAACTGAATTATGTTGCCACGAACTGACATTTTAACCTTCTCATTTCAGATTGTAACTTTCCGTCTTTACTAGCGCATCATTTGACATATGTAACGGTTATCATGACACACGCTGAGTGTATCATTTGCACTATTTGTTTTGCCTTTTATACAGGATGTGTGTCATTTTGTATGTTGCAGGTTCAGAATGCATGTTCAATGTACTAACCTTTTTGCCCTGCAAGCATGGAGCATGCGCTGCTAGACCTCGTTATCCTAATCCACGTCCTAAATGACTAAATGAGAATTGAACGAACATAAACAAAGTTTTGACCTCCGATTGGATTTCGGACAATCGTAGGAAATTTATGTCCCTATCAATTAAGCACCATTTACAAAATAACGATTTAACGCTTTTGTTTGGTGGTTTTTATTTTTACTAATATAATTATTTAGAGATAGTCAATGTGAGAATTGAAATCTGACATGTCAATTCAAGATATGCATCCCGGTCACCATCATTTAGTTCGAGATCTTGTTCGATCCAAGATATATCATGTAGAATTCCATATAAAAATTCATAATTTAGAACAACCACAATATATTGGGTTGTCTGTGAAGCATATTTTATATCAAACTCAAGATGGAATACCAATCAATGTAAGAGGGAATACTAAGCACCTTTTTTACCATAGATCCTTCCATTTGATGTTGAAGTGAAGCTATATATGATATATCATGTGTGATGTTTAGCTTAGTAGGAGTGTAAGTCTACCATACAAATGCAGATACTTAACTCGTTCAAATGTGGTCCAAGGACAAGGATTTGTAAAGGTACCGATTAGAACAAATATATTTGCCATTTTATTATTACATCTTAGTTAAAATTACGCAGAATTCTTTTAAATATAATTTACTTGTTCTTAGGTAAACTCTATACTAATCACCGTTACAAATTTGCAAATAATATTCATTCAAACATCTATTTTATTTTATTCCCTTAGAATCAGGAAAAGGATGTAAAGAAATGTATGCATGGAAGCATGATACTTTTATCTATGCAATTGTTTCTCCTCAGCATGCACGTCAGGTCTTAGGAAAAAATGTTTATACGGATTAATTCTCCATGTAGGAGTCATCTATAGAATTGAGAAAGAAAGAAGAAAAATTCATGCACGTGCATGGTAGACTTACTTCCAAGCTTTTACTGCTCTTCAATTACACGGTTTCGTGCCAGGTTAGATGATGTTGTCTTAAAGTAAAAAAAAGGATTAGATTCATTATAAAAAGGACGAGGATGCTAAAACCAACATTGGAAGATTTAGTTTCAATTATAAATGTATGGTATTTTAACTAACAAACTGACGATGTTAAAAATATGATGAAAAGGGCGAAATTTGACCTATGCGCATGAAAGCATAAGGTCAAAATAAATATTATATAATATATACAAGGGCTTCTGATATGCAGATCATGATGATTGAAGGGATTCACATTATTCAAAAAGGGTGGTGAGATATGAGGGGATTCATGGCGTTATTTTAGGTTGAGACTCAGAGAATTGATGTTCTGATATTGTCCTATAGATAATAAAACTTATATGCTGGACTAAATATCTTTATATACCCCAAGCTTTGTTCCTTGATCCCTACCACAAGTTTGCCGTGATTTCAAGAAATATCTTAAGATGTGGGGAAGTTCGCAAAGTGGAATACTAAAACAAAAGATGAGGATATACAAATACAAGCCTTCAAGTATGCCAAAGAAAGGTAAGATTCTAAAATAGGCACTCAAATAGTAGGTACCTTTACAGATGATAGAACAAGTGTAGCATGCCTTGCTTGCCACTCATTAAGATCCTGTCTTATATTTGACACAGTTGGAACCTCGGATGCCTCTGGTTCATCTTTGATTTAAAACCAACATAAGATTTCAGTGAATAAAACAAAACGTATAGGAACATGACTTATTCATAAAACGATATAGTAAAAAAAACAACTAGTAGTCAGTTACACAAGATAAAGCATTTACATATATCAAAAGAGCAAATTCACTATGAAACGTAAAAGCGTGCAAAGAATAGACTAAACAACAATTCAGCGACAATACAAGGATCGGTCGTCAAATAAAGACGTGGTAAAATCGCAACATATTACCTTGCATAGGAAAATCACGAAAGGTGTCGATAGTGATCCCTTTAACAAACTCCCTCAACTCATCTGTCACCCCAAATCTCTCCAGCTCTTCCGAGCCAACGATAGATTCATTGGACGCAATTTTAGGGATCTGGATCTGGATCGGAATCTCGATCTCGCCAGCGAGATTTTTGATCTGATCAGCACGCTTGAATGCCTCGACCTTAATCTGATCTGCCTTCTTGGATGCTTCTGCTGCCAATTCTTTTGATTTCTTAGCAGTTTCAGATGCAAATTCTTGGGAGAATTTAGCTGCACCTTTGGTTGCTTCAATGGCAGCGTCAATGGAAAGAGATTGGGTACGTTTGGCTGCTTCTTCGGCGAATACCCGAGCTTTCTGCCAAAAATCCATGGCGAAGTCAATGAGATTTGAGACAGTAGACAGCTCTCAGAGGGGAGAAAGAATCAATTTGAAGTATGATTTGGATATGTGTATGGGCCTAATATTGGTGCTTAAATTTAATTCTGTAGACGTGCTATCCATTGCACTTTATCTAGTACTAGTATTCTATATTTAGGATATAACATTTGCACACATCGAAAGACCAACTTCACCCATCTCTCCTCTTCCAATCAAACATTATCTCAAGCACCCATCCACCCTTTTCACCATTTGATAAAATTCAAGCAGCCTCCCTTCTCATTCTCCATTCTCCATTCTCATTGCATCCACCTTTATTTTATTTCTCTATTATTGCATTAAAAAACGGCTCTCTTTTTATTCCAATAACTCCATTTCAAATCAAAAAACGTGCTCTCATCATCTCAAATTGAAATGAGAAAATTATAATAATACATCACATGCATTTACAAACCGTGGTGCATATAAAAAAAATTTGATGTGATCCGGTGAAGTTTTGAGTTCGTTTAAAAAATATGTCTGCATAGATTTTGCTTGTTTTTGCAAAATCATTTGTCAGTTTTATCCTCTTTTAAATATCACAATCAGATAAATTAGAATACATTAAATATTATTGTTAGCGTCAAAAATGGTCACTAACACCCAAATGTAAATGAGGGCACCAACTAACGGTCACAGATAACAGATAGAATATATGTAGGGAATAATAATATAAAGAACAGTCGAAATTAAAATGAAAGCAGTAAAGAACACAGATTTTATAGTGGTTTGGCTAACTCCGGCGACGTCCACTCCAGAAGTTTCCTTTTCTTTTTGATGTTCGAATCAATTACGGTTACAAACTGATAGAGTAACCTTTAGCCTTAAAAATAGAAAGTTAGAGAGCAGAGAGAAGAAGTCCCCTTTCTGAACCCCCATGTCTGTATTTATAGGCGAATCCCGAGTTGTTGGGTCTCCTGAATAGCAATGGGCCAACAAGGCCATTGCCGAGCCACGTATATCCTTCGTCCCTGACCGAGCGGCATTTGCCGAGCCACCTGGGCAGAGCCGTATCCCATCAATGCCGAGCCACTTGATGTCGATCCATGCATACCGAATGAAGTTGGTTGAAACAAAGAATGCCGAACGAGGTGGCCGTGCCGAACGCACTCGTATGCCGAACGAGGTACCCATGCCGAACGACATTCGTATGCCGAGCGATCCACCATGCCAAACGGCCCACCATGCCGAACGACCCACCATGCTGAACGACCCACCGTGCCGAACGATCCACCGTGCCGAACGATCCACCGTGCCGAACGACCCACCACGCCGAACGACCCACCACGCCGAACGACACACCACGCCGCACGAACCACCACGCCGAACGACTCACCACGCCGAACGATCCATTATGCCGAACGATCCACCATGCCGAACGATCCACCATGCCGAACGACCCATTATGCCGAACCGTACTTTCAGAACCAAAACACCTCACCAATGTCGATCGACATGATCTTATCATAATGCCGAACGACTTCTAACTTTCCAGATCGAACCAAATTTCCTTGACCCAAATTATAGTCTATCCATCTTTATCCAATCCAATTTCCATTTTCCAAGCGCGTTGCATCATCCATCCAGTCGACTAACTCCATCGTACACCAGCCTCGAAGACCGAACAGTTGATAATGTCAAATCCGCCTGTCTATGGCCTTGCTAAAAGGTGGGTTAACAACTATTATTTGCTTGGTTTCAAAAACGAGAATCATAACTATGACAAAGATAATATACAACATTAGTTAAACGTTATTGATTTCCGTAAAATTAATACAACTGCAAGCATACTAAATGGCATTAATATTATAAGCATAAATAAAATCGTTATACATAAACTAATGTATAAAGTAATTCCACTTATAGTATCTACCCTTGTTTTTTCTACCGTTGAAAGTAATAGTATAAGAAATCTTAAGAATTAAATTTATTATTTTCTTTTAGATATTACGCTGCTCGGTTAAGCAAGTTATCCTTTTATATTAAGTTTAGTTTTGTCTATCCAAGCATGGTGGATTTTTTGAAGTGGCTTTGGATAATTTATTTCACTATTCTTTGAGGTTTGTGAGAGTGTTTATGTAGATGCATATAGTATCACCCTTACTTTATCCATCAAAAAATTAAATTCTGAGTTCTGACGTGTACATAACGTTGTCTCCTTCATCAAATAATATGGACCGGCCCAGGAAATCTTGGTTCTAAACAAGCTAGGTCTTATTGGGATAAACTATACATTTTAAGATATAGATACGATCTGACAATTTGATTCGAGCTTCGATTTAGTCGTAATGACATTTAAAATACATATTTTTGTGTTTTCAAGCGGATCGGTTTGGGTTTTAATCTGTTTTGAATGTTATTTTTCATTAACCAAATGTAAAGACCCGGATTTTCGACCCTCGAAAATCGACATTATTACATCCACTGTATTGCGTGCCGAACATTCAAGTGCCAGAAAACAGATCATTACAGCTGAAAGAAAGAAAAGATAGAAGAGAAGAAACGACACAACTCAGAATCTCACGATGCAACGGAACAATATATATTACTCAATATAATATATTACAAAGTCATTTCAAAAATGTTACATCAGAGTCATACTAATACAAACTCTACCCTAGGACAGTTATAATAGTATGTTCCTACCTAAATAAATACAATATACATATAATACAACGGAAACAAGAAAAATAACTTTCTATTGATGGAGCCACCTTCTCCCAACTCCTCCTAGTAAATCTGCGGAAAAACCTGAACTACTTAGCTGCTTATTCAAATTTGAGCACCCAAGAGTTTAGAAAAAGAAAATAAACTCTGGGTCAGACATGGATTTGGTACGAATAAAGTCAAACAACTTAATTATTACTTTAAAACTCTTTGAAATCAAAGGTATCTCGTAGGACCACGTCGCACATAAACACGAATGAGTTTTTACCTTGCGAAAACCAAAACATTTGTATATAAAATCCAGTGATATTATAATAATGTTTAGAGTACAAATACATATCCAAAATGGCTGAAATTGTTACCATATTAAATTCCAACATATTAGGCTCTAAAATCAAAACCGTAAAGGCACATAGAGATAGATTCCATACTATGGCAAGGTAAGGGACTACCTTCTAATGGCACGCCTCTAGGAAATGCAACGAGGTTTGACAAGAACATCTTGTATCCCAGCTATACAGAGCCGGTTGCCCCTTTAACATGGCGAACCGGATTACCCCATCCCTTTTTGACACAGAGGCCTTATACTACCATGGTGTTTGTATGCAAAACAACTTGAATATGGACAGTCTAGAACGGGATGGGGGCTCCTAATGGTAGCTGACCACTTAGCTCTACTGCATATCCTATTTTTACCATTTTTCGGTTTGTGAGGCTCGTGAGGTCACGTCTTTACCTTCTTCCTCCTAGCAGATCATCTTGGTATGCTAACATTACCCTCCAAGCAGAGATACAATGTCAGCATTCATCCATGCAAGTTGTTTCGGGATCAAACAAACATTCTACATTACTATCTTCCATTTTGGAATCACCCTCAGAAAGAACAGTATAACTCCACAACATACTTCAATATGACTTAACATCATTCATTATTACTTTAGAGTAGTTCGGATAAATTCGGGGACTAGTGTCTCCAAACTAAGCGATAATTTCCAGCTAACTCAATTTGGTTCTTTTGAAAGTATGCACATGCAATCGAGTTCTCATCGGGAAACTCGAATATAGCCGACACACCTCCTGAGTCAAAACAGGTCCAGATTTGATAGTCGGTTATTAACTATCAAACAAATAAACGACAACCAATTCCATTTGAGATTTATTTATCCATAGCAACCACTAAGCCTCAAAACAAATCTTTATTTAATAAATCTCCTTCAAAAGCGTTTGTCTAAAACATGCATCTACTTATCTTTTTGTCATAAATATATTCACAAAACCTTTGCAAATAACTTCTTGCTTCCAAATTAGGTTAAAAAGGGTTAGAAAATTTTGTTTAAGTTGGAGATAAAGACAACCTTAAACACTATTCCTTTGAAATTAAGCATGGAACAGATTTTCCAAACCATCATTTTTAAAAGGTCGGTTTTAGAGAAACCCAGATCTCAAATACTTTTTAAATGGTTTTCGATAAATACCTTCTAATCAAATCTATTTCATTCATGAAATCTCTTTTACTTGAAATTAAAATCCATTTCAAAATAGTTTTCAAACTGCCAAATTCATTTATAAAACCCTTTTATAAATATTCAAAACCCTTCTAACTCCTTTATAAATATCCGAACCTTTTATAAACTTTTTTTTATAAACATCCAACCCTTTCCAAAAACTTCTTTTATGAATATTCAAAACCTTTCTAAAACTTCCTTAGGAAACCCTAAAATCATTCATAAAATTCCTTTACAAACCTTTCATATTTACATACCTTCTTAATGAAACCTTACCCAAAAAGTTCCTTTTGATAAATCCATCCATTATTAAATACCTTAACTAAAACCGTTGTTAAATCTTCCTTGAAATGCCTTATCCAAAATAGAATAACTTAGAAATCATTATCGAAAAGGAAAATAAGACATTTAACTTCACAAAATCTATCGGAGGCTTAGAGACCACGATGGATTTTTTAATTTGGTTCTACTTAACAAGTTAACATGGATATTTGCATAAGCAAGCAATAAGTAAAGGGGATCATTCAATCATTATCAATCAATCCAATATACGGGTAAATGTCCGAGTATTTATAATAGCATAATTTTGTTTTGTTTTTCCAATTGATGTCATTGGATTTCCTAGTCATAAAGGGTTACTTAAGGCTTAGACAATAGATCCTTCGGTTTAAAAACAATTCACTTAGATAAGAAAACTGGTTTAAAATAACTAACTAATAGAGTTTTTAAAGAACTTTAAAATGAATAAACCCAAATTGAATCATAAGTTAAAACTTAATTAAACCTTAATAAATCTTAATTAAATCAAAAATTAAATCGTAATTAAACCCTAATTTAGCTTACTTAACTCTTTGTTTATTTACTAAAAATTAAATCTAAGCTTGGTTAAGTCTTAATTAATCAATAATAAATTAAAAATTAAACATTAACTAAAATTTAATTAAATAAACATTCCTTTATAACTAAACCCTTAATTAAGTAATAATTAAGTGAATAATTAACCATTAATTAAATAATAATTAATTAATAATCAACTCTAATTTAATAATTAATTAAAATAATTAAACTTGATTAAATAAAAATTTAATTGCCTTTTATCTTAAATAACCTTTACTTAAAACTTCGTCAATTAAAAATAATCGACTTTGTCAATAAATTCTTAAACTCTAATTACTTAACCTAATTACTTAATAAATTAATAATTCATAATTAATAAATTAAAAAAATAAATTATTAAATAACAAAAGTTAACCCTTTTACTTACTTAATGAGATTGAAAAAAGTTTTTTAAAAACAATCCAAAAGAAAACAATTTAAACTTGAAATCGTGAAATCTTCCGAACTACATCCATAGCGACTATCGCTATGAGCATAGTTCGCTAGAATTGATTTCTAGGTGAAAACCTTACTTTTAACTCTAACTACTACACATTTTAAAACACGATGGAAGAGTTTTGAAACTTACACAAAAGGTGAAATTTTGGAAAACATTTTCTAAATCCAAAACTAGAAAACAAGCTTTTGTTTTCGAATGGAATCTCAAGTCCTTTGTAACATTTAAAGGTGCTAACTTCACAATAGTTTCATCACATACGCTTGGTTTTGTTTCATAAACACATTACCATCATATCATAACCAACCTTTCACATATCCATATCCAAACATATCATTTAACATCCAAATCACAAATCCAAGCTCAAACACAAACTAGTAATCATATGCTATCAAAACAACATGGGATTTCAACACAACAAGCACTATATTTTTACAACATATAGTTCAATATAATCAAGTTAATATCTTTTCCAAAAATGAGAGTTTTACTCATCGAAGCTTACCAATTCCAAACCAACTTTTGCTATAACTTTGAAACAACCTAGGATCTTGCAAAATTGAAGACTTTGGATGCCTACACACCCAAGATGGACTCGGCCTTGGATAATTTAGGCTTGGCCATGCACTATTGGGGCTCGGCCATGTAGTGTTAGGTAGATGATGGTGCTTTTATTTGAATATGGAGTGAAGAAATGGATGAAGAAGGGTTTTAAACATGTTATGGAAGGAATTTAAAGTGGAAAATGTGCGATTTTTATAACATAGAAAATAGGTAGTAAGCCATGAAAACTTTCTCAAGCTTTAGGAAATTTGAAATGAAGAAAAGAAGCTGTAAAGTAAAAATTATGAAATGGAAGGGGTATTTATAGGCTTAGGAAAATATTTTAAAAAATAAAGTGGTTATAATTAAATATGTACATATGTATGCATCACCATACTCTCCCTACCTTATTCGCCCACCTTAAGTACTCCCCCCTCTCATGCACTGTTCAAGCCATGATCCTATATACTATGTGTTGAAAGAAGCATTTTTATATATTAAAATATATACCTTTTTTTATAAAAGATCTTCTTTTATCTTACACACACACTCTTAAATAAGAAAACATATACATGCTTATATACATGTATCCATCATGCTAAAATAATTTGTAATGTGTATATATGTGTTTAAAATACTATTTTAACATTTTAGATAACTTTTAACTAATGAAAAATCAAGGTCTTAGAAAATAATTTATGGTCACATTTTCTATTTTTTTTCTAAACTATATATACTGGTAAACATAATTTGAAAATGGTTTTATCATCATTAGTTATTATTAAAAATAAGTTTATTTGTTAATGATAATAAATTTATCAATTATTTAGAAATATAACTAAATATTCGTTTAAATAGTGATTAAATTCTGGGTCGTTACACTCTTCCCCCCTTAAAAGAATTTTGTCCCGAAATTTGTTACAGTCCTAACCCAAAAGTATTGTTGAATAAAACCAAGTTTATCTAGATCTCCTTATTTATATAATTCAAATTTAAATTCATTTGCTAATCTATACTCTAACCAAAATACCTTATGACGGGTCAACCCTTTACCACCGAGTTGACACAACATAAGTCATGAATCTTATTAGCTCTAGTACTAGTCTATCTGCAAGGGTGGGAGAGATAAAACTATAATAGGGACTAATATCCATCAAGAACAATAGAAAAAACGATAGAAGATATCGACTATCATTCAAGATAACATACCATCCTAGATACACGCTAAGTGACTGTATCATAGATGGGGGGAGTACACTTTAAAAAAAATATACAACCAAAGATACCAACAAGGCATAACTTAGGATAATATTCCTAATGCTAGTCCCCATCTTGCTAGTGCTAAACTAACCCTTCCACAACTTCTTTTCCATTTGCTGCTACTAAAGTAGATGGTTCCGTAATGATAACAAAGGGTTTAGGCTGCCTCCTTTCCTTGAGCTTAGGATAATATCTGATGAAATGAACCTCCTGGTGGCTGTAACAATTCGTTGGTGCATTCTTCTTCTCAAGATTTTGTCTCTTAGCCTTTGCTTTCTCCATTCTCTTTTTCTTACCCCAACTACTTTTCTGAACCAAATGATCTTTCTCTTCATATCCAAAGAAATGATATTTACGCAACTTTGTCTTGAATTTACGATTCTTATCTTCAGTTAGTGCAGTAGTAAGCGGCTATGGTGCAAAATCTTCAAATCATAGAGCATTACTTATCATCTTCTCAAATAATCCCTGGATATGACATTATGTCATTACATAGCTTGTCACACCAGCCCAGCCAATTCTTAACTTCCATGATCGATTCTGAACCCAAGAACTTCCTTTGACTTAAAATCTCGAAATCACAGCATAACGAAGCAAAGTCCATTGAGGTTTGATTTTGTGGCCCTTCCTCCACAACATACCCCTTAGTTCCAAAAACTCTAGGATTCATAATTCTTGACTATTTGGATTCATATAAAAAATTAAATTCCAAACTTTACTGGACATTTCCTAAGTTTAAAGATTGACTTTAAAAGCAAACAACAATAATTTCATAGTACTCAAAACATCTCCAAGGATACATATTATACATAACTTCCCAAAACACCATCTTATTTATGAGTTCATACTCAAGATACTTATCCCCATCTACTGTTCTCCTCCTCTTTCTGTATACACATCCCTACAATTATCTCTCTGGAGGTGGCTGGTTTCTTCTTAATAATTCCTCCGTCCTGTAGTGCTCCTTGAATCATAGGACAGTTGAGACGACCTGCCTTTCTCACCATAGAAAGACACATCATCTTTAAGACAGAAAAGGATAGAAAAGAGAAAGATAGAGAAGAAAGAAAGAAACAACATCAGAATCTCAACAGCGGAACGAATAAATTATATTAATCATATAAGTATTACATAGTATACAACATCTATCAGAGTTACACAGCTTATACATCACATACTAGACAGTTATAAGCACCTATCTAGTTATTACAACTCAAAAACAAACACAAAGATACCAACACAGCGGGAAACTATATATCTACAAATGCTGAAGCCTCCTACTCCATTTCTCCTCCAGAAATTCGTCAAAGCTAACCTGAATCCCTTGGCTACTCGTAAAAATTTAAGCACCCATGAGTTTAAGAAAAATAGAAGATAAACTCGGGTCAGACATTTGTCTGGTGTGAGTAACAGGTTAAAGTTTCTTAACTTTTGAAAACCTTTGAAAACAAAAGGTATCTCGTAAGACTTCCTGCACATAAACACCGAAAAGTTTTTACCTTACGATAACCAAACCATTTGATAGGAAATCCAGTGATATTATAATAGGGTCTAGGGTTTTCAAATAAATAAGAAATAGCTGAAATTGTTACATGATTAAATTCCAGCATACTAGCCACAAAGTGGGTAATACAATTAAAACCGTAAAGGGCACGTAGGAAGAATGAGTTTCCATCAATAGCAGGGCTACTAGGGTACCACCCATCATAGTACGTGGCCTAGGTCACCGTACCGAGGATTACTCCCAATCCCCTACAACACAAAACCGGAACCATCCCTTACTGGATAGTCCTGAACAAGACAACCCCACAGTTGTTTGCAACCAACTGCCCACATAGCCGAATATAAAGGGACTTCTAGACAGGGGAAGATCTTGTCCTACTTGAGCGCAACTGACTTAGCCTTGCTGCACCTCCTCTATTTTAGCCATTCCTGGTTGATGAGGCTTGAGGCTATGATTACCTTTATAGAACACATCTATCTTAGATGCTCATCATCCACCTGACGATATTCTAAAAGCATTCAATCCATACAAGTTCATTCTGGGTTCGAATGAAACCGAAGGCATTATCTCGCTACACTCATTTTGGAATCACCCTCAGAGTTAACAACAATAACCCTTGCACTCTGAATCTTCATCTTCACTTGAGATTCAGGACCTAACGTTAATTTGGATCGATGTGGTTTTCAGTTATCCAAATCTGAAAACCCGATCCCGGTCTCATCGAAATCCAAAACGCCGTCTTTTAAAGCCAAGTTGTTTTAAAGTTAAAACAATTTGATTTATTATCTATACACTCACATATAGATAATTCACAATCTCACAAATAGATAATCCATATATTCAATTCATTATCTATATTCACACAGATAGATAATTCACAATCTCACAAATAGATAATCCATATCATCACAATTCAACCAAAGCACCCATATCACAGATCAACACATATCTCATATCAGAGATAAACAATTCAAGGCATTCAATAACATTCAGCCATCCATAAGCAAAGATATATTAATCACACCATCAATAATTAATTTAAATGAATTAAATTAATTACTTCACCTCTAATTAATTTAAAATAAATTAAATTAATTACTTCATCTCTAATTATTTTAAAATAAATTAAATTAATTACTTTCATCACATAAATCTTGCTTACTTAAACATAATTAATTACAAATCAATTAATTGATCATCCTTTAAGTATTCATCTTAATTAATCACCCTTGATTAATCATTCTCTAATTACATTAAGTAATTAGCCTTTATGTAATTACACAAATTAATTATCCTTAAATAATTACAGTAATTAACCTTTAATTACTTCATTAATTAATTAATTATAATTAATCACATTAATCCTTAATTAATTGCAATAATTAATTATTTTATAATCACTAATTATTGATTAATTACCCTTTAATTAATTAACTCTTAATTACATTATTAATTATATTAATTAATGATCTCTAATTAGTTCTTTAATTAATTATTAACATATTTAATTATTTTTATTCATTAATCAACCTTGATTAACTATATTTAGTAATTAACAACCTTTAATTAATTCCATTACTTAATTAACTTCTAAATAAATTTTATTAATTAATTCTTTAATTAATTACACTAAGTAATTAATTCTTAATTACTTCACTAAGTAATTATCCTTTTTATTAATTACACTATGTAATTAAACCCAAAACTACTACCATTCTCAAATTACATCTAGTAATTACCCATTAATTACTTCACTAAGTAATTATGCTTTGTAAATTACACCAAGTAATTATGCTTAACAAATCATCAAGTGATTATCTTACATTAATTAAACTAATTAATTAACCTAAACTAATCACATTAATTTAATTAACTACATTGAGTAATTTATCCCTTTAATTACTTTCATTAAGTAATTATAGTTAAACAATTCTACCAATGATTATCCTTAATTAATTAATCTAATTAATTATTAAAATTAATCACATTAATTAATCATTTAATAATCCCTAGTTAATTATCTTCATTAACCATTAACAATTCTTTAATTACTTTTCTTAAGTAATTACACTTAAATTAACCATCATTAATTGTAAATTAATTAATTTTTAATTACAAATTGATTCATCTTTAATTATCTAAATAATTAAGTGCTTAACTATACTTAATTAACTTTAATTACTTGATTAATTAATTTCTAATCATTAATTACTAATCTTCAATTATCTAATTAATGATCCTTAATTACAAATTAATTAATATTTAATTAATTAATTTAACCCTTAATTACTAAATTAATTAATCCTCAATATACTACTTACTTAATTAATACTAAATTGTTAATTAATTAACTTAATTAATCATTAATCATTAAAACCTAAATTATCGTTAAGATAAATCATTTCTTTTATTGATGACTTAATTATCATTAACATATACATTTAAACATTTCACTTTTAAATTTACTTTTAAATTCCATTTTTAATTAAGATTTAAAAATGATTTAATTTATCAGAATTTAAAATAATTTACAAACCTCTTAAACAAAAGTAAAGAATAATTATCATTTATAAGGGAAACTTATATAAGAAAAGTTTAAACTAAATTAATTAATTATATTTTTAAAAATCAAGCTTTAAATTAATTATTTAACTTGCAAACTTAAGTTAAACAAATTTATATAACTTCCCATTCTAACATTAAGGAAAACTTTTTATAAAAGAATTTTATATAAATAAAGTTTTAAACATTTATTGGAAAAAATTTCATTTTTAAATATACTTTAAACCTTAATCTTGTTTAAACATTTGATTTTATAAAATTTACTAATTTCAAAACTAGGATACAAAAGTTAATTTGAATCCATACTTAAACTTGATTTAAAACTTTGTTTAAAATCTTGCCTTTAATTTATAAATTCATTCTAAAATTTAAAACCCTGACAGGTTTTAAATCCAGGAACCGATCAAATTACCCGAGCCCACCCCTCAAAGACTTCGAGCCAAACTCCACAAAACTTCTGGAAACTCACACAAATGACTCGAGAAAACTCAATTACCCCTTCTCCTTCAAACCCAGGCTTCACCATGAACCAAAATGCACCGTGCACATGCACGGTGGCTCCGACCATCACTGGTCAACCACGATGGCTTCTTCACATCAGCGATCATCCACGCACCAGATCCTTATCACCAGAACATCAACACAAACTCGAAATCGAATTCGAGCAACTCAAACACAAACTGGAACCAAAAACCCCAAACTTAGAAATCTCTCATGCTCCCTTCTCCGATCGCCGGAGCACCTGACCTTCCCGCAACTTCTTCGCCAGTCTTCCCACTACCCATCCCTAGAGTTTGGTTGAACTTGAACCACCAGAGACGTTGTGAAGATAAATTTTCCGACTAAGCCTAAAACTAGGTTTACAGACAAATCTGATCCACCACCGCCTCTACAGTAACCTACTCACCCATCATACATTTTTGCCAACCTCTCTGATCATTCCACTACTTCCAGTGATGTTTGCATCCACCTCGATCACTTAGATCATCAGAAACCACTCAATACTCAAAATCTGAACAAACTCGATCTGCTCGCACATCCTACAACTAAAAATTGTAATTTCATTCTTAAAAATCATGATTTAGTTTAAGGATTCAGATTTTATACCTGAATCAATGAATTAATATGTTTAATTTTAACAAACCTCAAGCTTGCCCTGTTCTACTTGATAATCTAGAGCAATTTAAATTTAAATTTATTTAAACAAAATTTTAAACTTTACTTCAAGATCAAACAATTTGTTTGGATCCTAAGTCCTAACAGTGATGGTTCAGGAGATAATGGATTTTGATTTAAAATCTTAGCTTTGAAAACTAAGAACAGGTAAATACAGATACAACAGCATGCACACATTCTATACATCCATATATAAAGATAATTCACTTATATATAATCACACAAAACATACTTATTTTCAGATATTAACATGCAACAGATTTACATATACTTAAACTTTTTTTAAAGAAAAAGCGTTACTCACCTGTTTTAAAGAAGATGAATAGAGCCCTTGACTAAATTTTGAAGCAGCTTTTAAACTATGAAAACTTGAATGTAGGCAAGATGCATTTGATTTATAAACTTGAATTGCTGTTGAAACATTTTTGCTTGAGTTTAAATCCCATGTTTGCTTGCCTTGATTTATCTTAGAATTGAAGAAGAAGTTCAGGCTTTAGTTTACAACTCAGATTTGCTTACAGGCTTTAGTTTTGATCTTTGAAAATGAATTATATGATATTGATTTTGGTTAGAGAGGTGTTTGGTCACTGGTTTGTGGAAGGATGTATTGATTACTAATTGTTTTTGAGAAAATTTTATAGGGTGAAGGTTTCTTAGTTTTTGAATTTGAGAGGATAGAAAAAGAAGTGAAGATAAAGAATCATATATTTATAGGTTAAAATGATTTATAATAAAAAAATAAAAGAAATTCAAAAATTAAAGATGACACTTGTTTAAATATCTTAACATTTGTCATAAGTATTGCTAATTAGTTAACATTTGTTAATACTAAGCCTTAGAGATTTACACTTGTCCTTTAAGTAATTAATACTTATTTTAAAATGCAAATAAAAGCTTTTATATTAATTTAATAATTAACAAATACTTATATATATATATAAATTACTTTAAAGAAAATAAAACCAATTATAAATAAAGTCTTATTCATATATTTTAAAATCTAAAATATTTTAAAATACTTATCCTTTGAAATTTCAAAATTAAATCCAAATTCAAATTCAAATTAGATTTAAAAATCCAAATTAAAGTCAATTTATAACAACACATTAAATTGAAAATAACAATTCCATTTTCTTTAAAATTTATTTATATCTAACACAATATTAATATTGTTTAAAATAACAATTTAAAAATAATTTATAAAAGAGATTATCTTATTATTTATAATTTACTTATTTTACTAAATGAATAAATATATCATATGTAAATTATATTTTAAACTTAAGCTAAAATTATATTTTAAACAATTAACATTTACCTTAAATAATTTGAAACTATATAGTTATTTAATTAAATAGCTTTTGAAAAGTTTTATATTAAATTAATCAAAATTTCCAAATTACCAAAATATATAATAAATTTGAAATCATGGTTTTATTTGTTAAATTTCAAACCAAGCTTTTCTATTTACAATATATACAAATATATATACATTATAAATAGAAAATATTTTATTAGCTTCAAAAGATAAAATTCACTAATCAAATAATTATTTGCTTATAAAAGAATAAAATTTCCAATTTAAATTAGAATTATAAAAGAAAATTATCAAATCAATTTAATTATTAATAAAATTATTAAATTTATATTGCCCAAAATTCCGGGTCATCACAACAATCTTTCTTGACGTGTCCAAGTTCTTGGCAAATGAAGCAATGGTTTTCCCAAACTTAGGAACCACTGGTCCCTCCTTTCCTTCTGTACAATAGTCTATAGTATGTCCTGTCTTATGACATAAGTTGCAACTAATTTCCTTTCCTTTTTTGAAGAATTCCCTTTGTAGACCACTCTCTTCTGATTCATCCTCCCAAGGCCTCTTTCAATGCTGTAGAAATTTTCTCTTTATGCGTTTATTGATGCTTCTGTTCTTTGTGGAAGTTGTTAGCTTCTTCTGAATTTCAACTACTTCTTCATTAAGAACCACAGCTGCTTTAGCGGCTTTTCTATCAGTCTTTTCATCCTTTGTGGTTAATGTTTTCGATATCTTTCCCTATCCTCTCCTTCCTTGCATGTCCATTCTTACTACCTAATTAAGTAAGGTACCTTTAAAATATACTTCCAGATTATGTTCATATTGGGAAAGGCATCGTTTCAAAATGATGATAGACATATATGATCATTCCTAATCACCCATTACACCCAACAATTTCTATCAACTTTGGAAACTTTTTATTTATATATAAAATATAATCCTAGGTAAAATTGTTTCATTTACCATTTTAAAGCAATATTATGTCGGTTTACCTTGTTCAAGTGTTTAGGAAACTCCTACCAACATCGTGGCGTCCCACGTCTCAACCAGAGCTCTTAAGTTACTCAAGCGATAAATCAACACAATATAAAATATTTTTATATCACTAAAAAATACGCACTCACATATATAATACACTCAAACTCATAGTAAGGCATTCCATTACCTTATCTCTTAATGAGTTTGCTTGCTTAACCTAGGCTCTAGTACCAAAATGTAACAATCTGGATTTTCGACCCTTGAAAATCGACACTAACACGTCCACTATATTGCATGCCGAGCATTCAAGTGCTAGAAAATTGATCATTAGAGTTGAAAGAAAGAAAAGATTGAAGAGAAGAAATGAAACAACTCAGAATCTCACCATACAACGGAATAGTATATATTACTCAATATATATATATATATATATATATATATATATATATATATATATATATATTACAAAGTCATTTCCAAAATGTTACATCAGAGTCATACTAATATAATTTCTACCCTAGGACAATTATAACAGTATGTCCCTACCTAAGTGAATACATATAATACAGCAGAAACAAGAAAAATAACTAGCCATCAATAAAGCCACCTGCTTCTAGCTCGTCCTAGTAAATCTGTGGAAAAACCCGAACTACTTGGCTGCCCATTCAAATTTGAGCACCCAGGAGTTTAAGAAAAGAAAATAAACTCTGGGTCAGACATGGGTCCGGTGTAAGTAAACTCAAACAACTTAATTATTACTTTAAAACTCCTTGAAATCGAAGGTATCTCATAAGACCATGCCGCATATAAACACAGATGGGTTTTTTACCTTACGATAACCAAAACATTGTATATAAAATCCAATGATATTATAATAATGTCTAGAGTACAAATACATATCCAAAATAGCTGAAATAGTTACCATATTAAATTCCAGCATATTAGGTACTAAAATCAAAACCGTAAAGGCACATATTGGAGATGTATTCAATATTATGGCAAGGTAAGGGACTACCTTCCGATAGTAAACCCCTAGGAAATGCATTGGAGTTTGACAAAAACTTTTTGTACCCCTGCTACATAGAGCTAGCTGCCCCTTTAACATTGCGAATCGGATCACCTCATCCCATTTTAACACCGAGGCCTTATACTACCATGATATTTGCACATAAAACAACTCGAATATGGACAATATAGAATGGGATGGCGGCTCCTAATGGTAGCTGACCACGTATCTCTGTTGGATACTTTTATTTTTTTACCATTTTCTGGTTTGTGAGGCTCGTAAGGCCATCTCTTTGCCTTCTTCCTCATAGCAGACCATCTAGGTATGCTAATACTGCCCTCCTGGTAGAGATATAATGTCGGCATTCATCCATGCAAGTTGTTTCGAGATCGAACAAACATTCCAAATTACCATCTTCCATTTTGGACTCACTCTAAGGAAAATAGTATAACTCGACAACATATTTCAACATGATTTAACATCGTTTTGTTGCTAGTTTGGAGTGGTTCCGACAAATTCGAGGACCAGCTTCTCCAAACTAAGCGATAATTTCCGGCTAACTCAATATCAGTTCTTTTGGAAATATGCACTAAGCAATCGAGTCCTCACTTACCCAATATACCTCTTGAGTCTAAACAGGTCCAGATTTGATAGTCAGTTATTTAACTATCAAACAAACAAACAAACAACAATCAATTTCATTTGAGATATATTTATCTATAGCAACCATTAAGCTTCAAAACAAAACCTATGTGAATAACTTCTTGCTGCCAAATCAGGTTAAAAGGGGTAATAAATGTTGTTTAAATTGGAGATAAGGACAACCCTAAACACTATTCCCTCGGTATTAAATATGGAACAGATGTTCCATACCATAATTTTTAAATAGTCAGTTTAGAGAAACCTAGATCTCAATTTTTTTTAAATGATTTTCGATAAATCCCTTCTAATAAAATCTATTCCATTCACGAATTCTCTTTTACTTGAAATCCAAATCCATTTCCAATTACTTTCCATACTTCCAAATTCATTTATAAACCCCTTTTATAATTATTCAAAACCCTTCTAACTCCTTTGCAAATGACCAAACCTTTTTATAAACTTCTTTTATAAATATCCAAACCCATTCCAAAAACTTCTTTTATGAATATTCAAAACCGTTCTAAAAATTCCTTATGAAACCCCAAAATCATTCATAAAATTCCTTTATAAACCCTTCATATTTACACAACTTCTTAATGAAACCTTATCCAAAAACTTCCTTTTGATAAACCCATCCATTATTAAATACCTTAACTAAAACCATTGTAAATCATTCTTGAAATGTCTTATCCAAAATGGAATAACTTCGAAATCATTATCGAAAAGGAAAATGAAACATTTAACTTCAAAAAATACACCGAAGGCTTAAAGACCATAATGGATCTTTTAATTTGGTTCTACTTAACAAGTTAAATGGATATTTGCATAAGCAAGCAGTAAGTAAAGAGGATCATTCAATCATAATTAATTAATCCATCATACGGGTAAATTCCTAGTATTTATAATAGTAGAATTTTGTTTTGTTCGGACAATAAACGTCGTTTGGTTTCCTAGTCATAAAGGGTTACGTAAGGCTTAGACAAGTGATCCTTCGGTTTAAAAATAATTTACTTAGATAAAAAATTAGTTTAAAATAAATAACTAATAGAGTTTTAAAGAACTTTTAAAATGAATAAACCTCATTTAAATCATAATCTAAAACTTAATTAAACCTTAATAAATCTTAATTAAATAAAAAAGTAAATCATAATTAAACCCTAATTTAACCTATTTAACTCTTAATTTATTAACTAAAAATTAAATTTCAATTAAGCTTGGTTAAGTCTTAATTAATCAATAATAAATTAAAAGTTAATTAAAAATTAAACATTAATTAAACATTAATTAAATAAACATTCCTTTATAATTAAACCTTTAATTAAGTAATAATTAACCATTAATTAAATAATATTTAATTAATAATTAAAATCTAATTTAAATAATTAAACTTGATTAAGTAAAAAATTTAATTACCTTTTATCTTAATTAATCCTTTCTTAAAACTTCCTTAACATTAATTAACTTTGTCAATAAATTTAAAACTCTAATTACTTAACCTAATTACTTAATAGATTACTAATTATTCATAATTAATAAATAAAAAATAAATTATTAAATAAAATAGTTAACCTTTTACTTACTTAATGAGTTTGAAAAGAGTTTTTCAAAAGTAATCCAAAAGAAAACACGTTAATCTTGAAATCGTGAAATCTTCCAAACTGGATCCATAACGACTATCTCTATGAGCGCAATTCGCTAGAATTGATTTCTAGGTGAAAACCTCACTTTATCTCTAGCTACTACACATTTGATACCATAACGGAAGAATTTTGAAACTTACACAAAAGGTGAAAACTTGGAATAAATTTCTAAATCCAAAACTAGAAAACAAATGTTTTCAAATCGCATCTCAAATCCTTTGCGATATTTAAAGGTGTTAACTTTACAACAATTCATCACATACACTTGGTTTTGTTTCATAAACATACTACCATCATATCATAACCAACCTTTCACATCTCCATGTCCAAAATATCATTTAACATCCAAATCACAATTCCAAGCCCAGACACAAATTTATAATCATATGCCATCAAAACAACATGGTATTTCATCACAATGAGCAATATATTTTCACAACATTTAGTTCAATATAATCAAATTAACACCTTTTCCAAAAAAGAGAGTTTTACTCACCCAAGCTTGCTAATTTCAAACCAACTTTTGCCAAAACTTTGAAACAACCTAGGGTCTTGCATAATTGAAGACTTTGGATACCTACACACCTAAAATGGGCTCAACCTTGGATAATTTGGGCTCGACCGTGTACTATTGAGGCTCGGCTAGTGGGGTTAGGTGGATGATGGTGCTTGTATTTTATTATGGATGAAGAAGGGTTTTAAACAAATTTTGGAAAGAATTTAATGTTGGAAAATGCGAGATTTTAATAACATAGAAAATATGTATGAAGGCATGAAAACTTTCTCAAGCTTTAGGAAATTTGAAATGAAGAAGAGAAGTTGTAAAGTTAAAATTATGAAATGAAAGTGGTATTTATAGGCTTAGGAAAATATTTTAAAAATATAAAGTAGTTATAATTAAATATATACATATGTATGCATCACCATACTCTCCCCCATGATCCGCCCACCTCAAGTACACCCCCCTCTTGAGCACTATTTAAGCCTTGATCCTATGCACTATGTGTTGAAAGAAGCATTTTTATATGTTAAAATATATATACATTTCCTTATAAAAGGTTTTCTTTTATCTTATATACACACACACTTAAATAAGAAACTATATACATATATAAATCATGCTAAAATAGTTTCTAATGTGTATATATGTGTTTACCATAGTGTTTTAACATTTTAGATAACTTTTAACCAATGCAAAATCAAAATTTCAGAAAATAACTTCCGGGCACATTTTCTATTTTTTTCTAAACCATATATATACATATATTGGTAAACATAATTTGAAAATTATTTTATCATCATTAGATACTATTAAAAATAAGTTTATTTGTTAATAGAAATACATTTATTAATTATTTAGAAATATAACTAAATATTCATTTAAATCGTGATTAAATTCTGGGTCGTTACACCAAACCCGATTCGAGATTCATCGGTTTCATATTAGGTATTCTTATATCAATTAAATTTAGGTTTATGGGTCTCGTTTCTAACCATCAACCATATTTCCTTGGATTTTATTCTTTATTGATTTTTATGGTATTTAATTGGACAATTATTTTGTGTTGAAAAATATATGGTTATGAGTTTTTCTAATCATTAGTTCTGATTAGTTATAAAACCAGCAAAAAATGGTATATTCTAATTTTGACCATATTTCTAAATCCTTAAAATCGGTGCTTTTTGGTAGTTTCACAAATTTTACTTCAATTTTAGCTCATAGAACATGTAATTTTGGTTGTTTTTTATTCCTTTTAACTCATATTTTAGTTACATTAGAAAAATATAAATCAATGACTTATTATGAGTTCTTTTCATTTTAATATTTTCATTTTAATATGTTATTCTATGAGCCTATATTAAACTTTTTAGATAATGTTTTTCATTTTTATAATGGTTGTATAGTTCATTTTAAATTGCGCTAATTATAAGTAATTTTATTTTTATATTGAAACTTCTATAGTCAATGCATTGTTAACTCAAGAGCAAGCGGTTATATAAACACTTCGTAAAAATCTTGATCGATCTACAGATTCATCTATCCCTTCCTTATTATCAAGTGTAGTACTCAACTTCTTGTAGTTTAAATTGATTTTGCTATCTTGAATTCAATTTGACTTACATAGTTGCTAACCTAACTGGCCTTTGTTGTTTATTGCTTTATCCTTGAAATTCACTAGCATGAAATTTCCTACTTCCTTTATATATCACTGTCTCCTTCTAATTAGCGTGCGCGCTACCTTGCTCATTTCTTCGGGTAACCAACATTTATATTCAGTCTTTAATTTAGGTCAGTGTGGTGTCCATTTCCCTCTCTCCCAATCGTCTTGTTTTGCATGACTATAACCATCCCACTGTTAGAACTGGGCTGTTTGGCATTATGTGAAATGGGTCAATTTAAAAAAAAATCTCTAGTTGGATCTTCATGAGCCTATGAAGTCTACTATAATTTAGATCCAATCTAAAATGAAATCATATTTTATTTTGAATATTTTTTTATATATTTAATCAATCTTATTAATTAAATTTATTTTCATTATAAACATATGTAATATATATATATATATATATATATTCATGTAGAGATGAGATGACATGGTAATATAATAACATGTGTATGTATATACATATATACCTATAGATACATGTATATAAATATTGGGATTTATACCTATTGTATACACACACACATTATACTTACATATGCATATGATAATTTCATATTTGTTAGATATATACATACATATATATTTCAAATTAGTTATATATATACAATATATTCAAAATTTTGCAACTAAGTAAAACATACATATAAATTTAAAACAAGATAAATATATTTAAATTTTAAAACTTGAATTTAAAATTAAAATTTGACCTAGTCAAAACATCTTAAATTTGAAATTCAAATTAAGACCTATTTCTAAAATAGCTTAAATTCAATTTTTGAATAAATATCTAAAGTTTGGATAATTCAGATTTTAAAATATACATACATGCATATATATATATATATATATATATATATAGACATGGCCTATTATAAATTTAATAAAATTATATATGTATATATATTAAGAATTTTGTAATTAAATAAATATTATTAAAAATGTTTTTGGCCAAAATAATGTTTTTCAATTTTTTTTAAAACTTAGCTGTGAAGAAAAATACAATTTTTTATTAAACAAGTTGGAAATGAAAACTATATATGTGTATATATATATATTATGGCCAAAATTGATTATTTAAAATATATCAAATATATAAATAAATGTAATTTAAAACATATACACATGAATCAAATAAAACATAGCGGTTATGATGATATATATATATATATATATATTATACAAAATAAATGACATTCATATGTGATTTTATATCAAACTTTAAAAAACTATTGAATATAAATATTAACAATTGAATAAACTTATTTATTCATGTCCAATATACAGTTATATGATCAAGGTTAAGGGGACATACTAAAATTGAAGTAGAAATTATGTATCTCAAAGATCTAGTTTATAGTAACACCTTGAATAGATTTGCTCCTTGAGTCATTTGATTCAGCACCGGATCTCGCCATAACAGCCTACACCTTTGAGATATATGGTTATTTGATGTTGGTAGACTGAAATGGGGTCCGCAAAGAAGAGAATGAAGCAAGGGGAGTCAAAGGAAAAGTCAAAGCCTTACTTAATAGAGAGATATTTGGGAAATATTTTTCTACTTTCTCCCTTACCAAATCAAAGCTAGATCTATCCCACTCCACTCTATTTTGGCCATCCATTATAGGTCCTTATTAGCCTAAATATATATCAAAGCCTATTGAAAAATGAATTATATTTAAAACCTATATATATATATATATAATATCGTATTTTGATGCACACACATATAATGTTATATACTCACCGAATTAACTAATAATAGAACCTATAACATTTTTTGGAACTATCTCATTTACAAAATGCACCCTAAACATCAAATACATAAATAATTTATATTTCTTAAATATCAACTAATTTAATTGATTTATAACACTTTATAAACTAACTAAATCAGGTTGTAACGACCCAGAATTTTCGATCCCGAAAATTCCATATAGTTAGGAAAAAGAAGAAAGAGATAGAAGAAGAAGATCAGAAACACCAACATCTCATATTCACAGCGGATAAAATATAATAACAAATAATAAAAGTTTACAAAAGAATTCTATATCTGTCAAATAAATTTATAATACATCAGAGTTACACATATATACAGACACTGGATATAAACAATTATCATGTCTCAGATTTACAATAATATAATACAGCGGAAATATTCTATTCGTTCTTGCCATCCAGCCCATCTCCTAAGCTTCAGAACGTCCTTACTTGAAAATCTATAATACTCGGTCTGACCCGGGCATTACATCAAAGTAACACTCGGGTCAGGTTGGAAACCAGTGTGAGTAACCCATCTAACAAAGAATTCAAAGCATACAACTTATATAAAACCCGGGGTAACTCGTATCAGTTTACAAATTCACAATTTGTTATTGTAACGACCCCGACTTCCTACGCCCAGGAAGACGTATCGTTATTAAAGAAAGAAAGGGATGAGAAAATAGAAAAGATAGAGAAGAAAGAACAACAACATCAGAATCTCACAGCGGAACAAATAAATTATAATAATCACATAAGTATTTAAATAATATACAACATCCATCAGAGTTATACAGATAATACATCACATATTAGGCAGTTATAAACACCTGTCTAGTTGTACAACTCAATACAATACAGCTCAAACAATAAGACTCAGAGATACCAACACGGCGAAACTATATATATATATCTACAACGCTGAAGCCTCCTGCTCCATTGCTTCTCCAGAATTCGTCAAAGCTAACCTGAATCCCTTGGCTACCCGTAAAAAATTTGGGTACCCGAGAGTTTATGAAAAACAAAAATAAACTCCGGGTCAGACATGGGTCTGGTATGAGTAATAGGTTAAAGTTGCTTAACTTTGAAAATCTTTTGAAAATAAAAGGTATCACGTAAGATTCCCCACACATAAACATGGGAAAGTTTTTACCTTACGCTAACCAAAACATTTGATAGGAAATTCTGTGATATAATAATAGGTCTAGGGTTTTCAAGTAAATAGAAAATAGCTGAAATTGTTACATCTATTAAATTCCAGCTACTAGCCACAAAAGTGGGTAATACAATCAAAACCGTTGGCACTTATTGGATTGTGGATTCCATACAATGGCAGGGCTACTGGGGTACCGCCCGTCACAGTACGTGGCCTAGATCAACGTACCGAGGATCACTCCCGACCCGCTGCAACACAAGGCCGGAACCATTCCTTACTGAACAGTCCCGAACAAGATAACCCCGCAGTTGGTGTACATCCAACCGCCCACACAGCCGAAATAAAAAGGGACATCTAGACAGGGGAAAATCTTGTCCTGCTTGGGCATGACCCACCTAACCTTGCTGCACCTCCCCTGTTTTAGCCATTCCCGGTTGATGAGGCTTGAGGCTGCGATTACCTTTATAGAAAAACATTTCCTTAGAATACTCATCGCCCACCTGACGATGTGTTGAAAGCATTCGATCCATAAAAGTTCGTTCCGGGTTCGAACGAAACCGAAGGCATTATCTCGTTACACTCATTTTGGAATCAACCTTAGAGTTAACGACGACAACCCTTGCACTCTGAATCTTCATCTTCACTTCAGATTCACGATCTATCGTTAATTTGGAATCGATGTGGTTTTCGGATGTTCCAAATAAGGAAAACCGATCCCGGTCTCATCGTAATCCAAAGCGTGTCTTTTAAGGCCAAGTTGTCTATTTAGTCTTAACAGTTTAATTCACAATAATTCCATACACACAGATAGATAATTCATAATATCACAGTAGATAATCATATCATCATCATAAACAGATAATCAGAATTATCAACCCAATCAGATAATAATATACTATCATGCTTAAACAAACATCCAAGTCACCTAGATATTATTTATCTCCTATTCTGAGTTCACAATCATCAAATGAAATATTAATTTCATTTATCCATAAGCAATGATTTATAATCATACCATTTGTAATTAATTTAAAATGAATTAAATTAACTACTTCTATATCTAATTAATTTAAAGTAAATTAAATTAATTACTTTATCTATAAATCCTGCTTATACAACCAATAATAAAATTTATGCAAATTAATTAATTTATCTCTAGATATTTATCTTGATTAACTCCTCTGATTAATCATTTTCTAGTTACAGTAAGTAATTAGTCTTTAATTACTTTTACAAATTAATTATCCTAAATTATTCCTAGTAATTAACTTTTAATTACTTCATTTATAATTAATTACATTTATTCTTAATTAATTACATAAATTAATCTCCACATTATTAATTATTACTTAATTAAACAATTCTTAATTTACATCATTAATTATATTAATTAATGATCTCTAATTCAGATTAAATTACTT
This sequence comes from Allium cepa, assembly GCA_030765085.1. Lineage (NCBI taxonomy): Eukaryota > Viridiplantae > Streptophyta > Magnoliopsida > Asparagales > Amaryllidaceae > Allium > Allium cepa. The sequence continues at coordinate 49,611,516 of CM060930.1, read as the reverse complement.
TATTAATCACATTAAGTGATTAATCTTGTATTAAACACAATTATTAATCACCTTTGATTAATATCAACCAGTAATTAATTATCCTTAATTACTTATATAAATAAATTAATTATCTCCATTAATTAATCCTCTGATTAATTTCAAAAGTAATTATCCAAATTACTTTATTAACACATCATCATTTACTAATTACATTCAGTAATTAACATTAATTACTTCCTTAAGTAATTGTGCTCCATTGCATATACTAAGTAATTACACCTATCAATTTATCAAATGATTTTCTGAAATTAATTAATATAAATTAAATAACTTAAATTAATCATCTTATTAATTACCATAAGTAATTAATCTCTTAATTACTTTTATCAAGTAATTACATTTAACAATTTACAATAGATTATCTAATTAATCTAATTAATTATCCAAAATTAATCATATATATTAATTAATTAATAATCCTTAGTTAATTGTCTACATTTAATATCATTTCTTAATTTACTTCTTAGTTGATCTTTAGTTATAAATTAATTTAAATTATTAACTTAAATACATAAGTCATTCCTTAATTACCCTATTACCCTTAAGATAATTTATTCTTTAATTAATGACTTCATTACATTTTGAATTTAATATCATTTGAATTGGAGATTCAAAATGATTATAATTTAAATTCAATTTAAAAAATCTTTTAAATAAATGTAAATAACATTTACACATGAACTTACATAAGAAAATCTTTTAAATTAAACTACTTGAATTTTAATTCAAATTTAAATTTCCAAATTACATTAATATTTAACTTGCAAACCTCAAGTTAAACAACTTATTTACTTTCCATTCAAAACTCTTTAATCAAAGAATTCCCAAAATCAAGTTAATTTTTATTGAAAGAAATTACTTTTCAGAACTATTTTATTTGGTCTTATTCATAATTAAAACTGAGTTAAGCTTTCAGATTTTGAATTCTAAGTAAACTTGAATTCCTCAATTTATCATGATTTAAAACTTCGATTTAACTTTCTTTTGACAACTAGAATTAGGAACTCGATTTTTAAATCCAAATTCATTTAACTTTAAGATTCAAATATCCATTTGAATCAAAACCTTTAACAAAAATCGAATTTGACTGCAGCAACACTTTTGTTTCAGGTCAAATTTTAAAATCTGGAAATTATCAAGTTTTAAATCTGAAACCCCTTTAAACATTTCAAAACTGCATTTTAGATTTAAAACATAAATTTGAATTCATACTTCTAATTAGATTTAGGCTTTGTTAAATCTTAGTTGACAAACTTAAATTCAATTGCATCATGATTTCAACTAACTTACATTTAATTTTGCTTTAAATTTAGTTTAAATTTAGAATCTACAGGCAGTTTATACAACCTGTAGCAAATTCAACTTTCACCTGAGACCAAAACAAAATACTTCGGGTCAATTGCCTTTCTGCTTCGAGTAAAAATGCAAATAACCCGAGACTTTCCCCGAGCCCAAAACCCTGCATACTAAAAACTGTGACAAATCAAACCTGGAACCATCTAAATTACCAACCCACTTCAGTGCTTCGAGTCCTCCACCACCTTGCTTCGAGTTACATACTCGATTGACTCGAGTGATTTCCCAGTTCAAAACTCTGCACCCAAAAAATCAACACCACCATACTTCACTGGCACGGTGCACGTGCACCGTGGCCCCAACCACCTCCGGCCATCCTCTGGCACACCCACACGACGCCAGTCACCTCCAGATCCTAACACAACCCCCAGAAGCTAACCACTTGCTCGAAAACAAAAACACACCTTCTCCTCTGCAACCTGGAAACACCAACACTCCCCACTTCAAAACCTGTCACCCTCGTGTTCTCCACTCTCCGTCCATATGAGTGTCTACAACTCCGACATCTTATTCGACTCCAACCCAACTATCACCACCCAAATATCCCTGCACTCGATCACCAACATGGGCCGTGGCGATCAATTCTTCAAAGCACAACAAAATTAGGGTTCTAGAGGAAAACCCACTGCCACACTCTCCTCCTTAACTAAATCGAACATCAAGCAATTTTCCCCTCTTCGTCAGTCGTTCCTCCACCGCCAGACCGTATTCCAGCCTCTCCAACCTCTGGTATCACCAGTGATACCCAAGAAACCCCAAAATGTTCTCCTCAGAAAAGCTCTTTAATTATTAATCATAAAAATATGATTATTGTTTTAAAAATCCTAATTGTAGGTAAGAATTCCCTTTATAAACCTGGATTAATGATTTAGAGTGTTTGAATTTTCATGCATATCACACAATTGCCTATTCCTTAAGTTTTCACAGAGCACTTCTATTTTACAGGCTATAATACAAATTTTACATTTGCTTAATGATTAAACAAACCCATCCTGTTTAGATACTAAACCATATAAATCAATATATTGAGCAGAGATAATTTTTGAAGTAGTACATGAGCTCAGAAGTCATAAACAGGATGGTGTTACAGGGTAACATGCAGATGTTTCTATTTCACAGTTGCACAGAGGAGTGAACACATAAACATTCACACAAATATTGTTAAACAATCAAGTATTGACATACAATAAGTTTAGAACTTAAGTTATTTAAAAAAATGTTACTCACCAGAGATGAAGATGGACAGAGCACTATTATTTGGAAAGCTTTGGATGTCAAAACTGGAAAAATGGTTTTCTTTCATTTTCTTATTTGTAGTTGAGTTGCAAACTTTATTCAAGTTGAAAAAAAGAAGTTTATTGTTGATGTTTCAGTTGCAAGCAAAATAGAAATGCTACCTGTATACACTTGGGTTTACTAAGTTTATTAAGTGATTCTGACCGAACTAACTAGTATGATATATAAATAGGAAAGCTTTTTGAACAGCTGTAGGTTACCATATGTACAAGTTTTACTTATTTTGATATGGCAGATTTTTGTATCTGAGAGGTACAGATTTATATTCACTTGAATTGACAAAATTATGTGCTGATACGATAGTAATTAAGACTTGGTTCCTCTATTAGTTGACATAAGCATAATTATGTACAGCTGCAAAAAGATATGCATGTAAGTATATAACCTGCAGGTCAAGATTTAGCTTGTATATGAAGCTACTTGTTATAGATATTTGTTTTATTTTATTTTTTAGTTTGAACTATAATATACATCCTTTGTGAGGTGTTATTTCTATACTTCGACCATAAGCATAATTATGTACAGCTGCAAAAAGATATGCATGTAAGTATATAACCTGCAGGTCAAGATTTAGCTTGTATATGAAGCTACTTGTTATAGATATTTGTTTTTTTTTTTTAGTTTGAACTATAATATACATCCTTTGTGAGGTGTTATTTCTATACTTCGACCAATTTCATTTGACTAGAATGAAGATATTTTATTTGGCTTTGCATACTTGTCTCTTCCTTTTCTATTCTTGCCTACATACTTTTATTATTTTGTCTTGCATACTTACAAGCATGTGTTTTGAATTTTACTTTGCATTAGCTTGCACTACAAATTACTTACAGGCCTTATTCTTCCTTTTTTTATCTTTAGTCTGGTTATGCTTTATTACATACGTAAAGTTGCTTTAGTTATTTGTTATAAATTTAGTCTAAGTATTTAGTTCTATTTCTAGCATGTGTTTTACTTTTATTTTTCTTTTATTTTTAACATAGACTAACAAATATTTGATTACTTATTATTATTTTACTTTATACTTATATTAATATTAATAATTGTTTATTTTAATTTGAACATTTTGAAACCTTTATTTTTTTTTAAATTTCCAAATCATAACTTTAATTCAAACACACATATATATGAATAAAGTTGACATGAAAATTTTATTAAAAATTCATTTGTAAAGATTTGCATTATTAATATAGCTCATTATTAAATCAAAATGATTTATAAAAGAATTTATCTCTTTATAAATAAACTACTTATTTTTATCAAGTTAAATTTAAAACAAAATAAACAACCCTTTTTCTAAATTTAAATGTAAGCTAAAATTATTTTAAACAAACTAAACTTAAATCTTGAGTAATTTAAAATCATATGATCATTTATTAAATAGCTTAATATCAAATTTCTAAATTATCAAAAATATTAGAATTAGAAACATGTCTATATATTAAATTTAAAACAAAGATTATCCATTTACAATATATACAGATATATATATACATTATAAATAGAAGGCAATTTGATTAACTTCTAAAAGATAAATTATCAGTTAAATATTAATTTAAAAGAAGATTATTAACTTATTAACAAATATTATCAAATCAATTTAATTTTTAATGTAGATTATTAAATTGATATTGTCCCAAATTTCCAGGATATCACATTCTTCCCCCCTTAAAAGAATTTCGTCCCCGAAATTTAAAACAAAGGTAATTTAATAATCCAATTAAAAATTTAAATTTGAAACACAAGCATATATCAACCATAAACTAACAATCATAGTAACCGACTCATCCAAACAAACAAATCTAACTATCCAGACAAAATTCTAAATAGAATTTTCTCGAGTTTCCTCAAGTATAAATACCGGGTTACTCGCCCTATAGAATCCAAACATCCAATACTACTACTAAACTACAGAGTTCTCACTCATCTAAATCTACAAAACAAATCAAAATATCAGACCAAACTCAAGTCTGACCCTACAACCGAAATTCCCTGAACTGCTGACTCTAAAATCAAAGATAGATCTTACACATACTCCCTCAGAGATACGTGAAACACTCCGAATTCCAGTTATCCAAACTGACAATCCAATTCTGAAACCAAACACTTATCCAAAATCAAATCTCCGATTATGGACTCCAAATTTCTTCGTCTCTTATCCACAAAACTCTTCGGACGATCCTGGGCTTCCTTCATCTTTCCTGATCAGCTTAACCCTTGCTGATGCCCTATAAACAAACTGAACCAAAGACAATCCAACAAATGGATCTTTCCAAGATCAACCAAAACTCAGAACATAAACTCTATTCCAAAATCAGAAAATAGAACTCACATCTCTCGTCCGGAGAGATAAAACAAATGCACTCCAACCTGGTCTCAGATCCTGAAAATTTTCCCGTAGAACTCTCTAATCCAAATACTGCAACATCCAATTGCTTCCAACTAAAACAGCTACCACCATGCTTCCACTACGCAATTCTAACCGAACAGATGAAAATGCTGATTATGAACTCAAGCACAGACTGGTCAACACATTCCAAAAATAAAAACTCAGAAGTTCCTCTAAAATTCTGAGCTGCTTCACCAAACTCAATTTCCAGATGTTGACAAAACTCTAACTTCCAGAAGACATCTAGAAAAATCTCTGAAACCCCAAAAGAACACCCAAACTATCGTAAGTCACTTTTGCGATCGATACAGCCAAATCCCAAAGTTACTGCTCTCTTTTTACAAATCAGTACATCTTACACTTATGTGGCCAATCTATCGAAGAAACGGGTCTACATAATTACATCTGAATTCCATTCCAGAAAAACTGCTAAGCCAGAAGATCTCTTGCCAACACCGAAAACATCCCAAGCTGCATTGCTGCCACAGATGCTACGATTTCCTATCCAAAGCTCTTCGAGAAACTCGGACCTCAAAACAAACAAAAACACTCAGCTGAGCAAAGCCACAACACCGAAGCAGTCACTCTTCCTTACTTGTTCCAAAGAAACATCGTCGGAGATATCCATAGTCACTATGTCTCATCACACAGCTATTACACCTTGATGTATCAAAATATCTTGACTTACTTCTGCCCACCCGACAGATCCAAACTCTAGCTCAACCAAACTCTTACACTTCAAAGATGAACTCCGAACCTTAACAGGTTTCCTTCAGAGATCAATGAAATCCTTGCACCATCCAAAACTTACTCGAGACAGTATTAGGCCTACAGTCTCGACAATTACACTTCCAACCATTGATAGTTGTGTTACACACACCACTACCTATCTACCTTTATAACTCATTGGAAAACCTGAACAGGTAACCCAACAAATAGGTAGAAACAAATATATATATATATATATATATATATATATATCAAAATTACAAATACGCTCTCTCCGGAAAGAAAACACTCAAGAGCCTAGGTATTCACTCAACCTAGCGCTTTGATACCAGCTGTGACGACCCCGACTTCCTACGCCCAGGAAGACGTATCGTTATTAAAGAAAGAAAGGGATGAGAAAATAGAAAAGATAGAGAAGAAAGAACAACAACATCAGAATCTCACAGCGGAACGAATAAATTATAATAATCACATAAGTATTTACATAATATACAATATCCATCAGAGTTATACAGATAATACATCACATATTAGGCAGTTATAAACACCTGTCTAGTTGTACAACTCAATACAATACAGCTCAAACAATAAGACTCAGAGATACCAACACGGCGGAACTATATATATATCTACAACGCTGAAGCCTCCTGCTCCATTGCCCCTCCAGAATTCGTCAAGGCTAACCAGAATCCCTTGGCTACCCGTAAAAAATTTGGGTACCCAAGAGTTTATGAAAAACAAAAACAAACTCCGGGTCAGACATGGGTCTGGTATGAGTAACAGGTTAAAGTTGCTTAACTTTGAAAATGTTTTGAAAATAAAAGGTATCACGTAAGACTCCCCACACATAAACATGGGAAAGTTTTTACCTTACGCTAACCAAAACATTTGATAGGAAATTCTGTGATATTATAATAGGTCTAGGGTTTTCAATTAAATAGAAAATAGCCGAAATTGTTACATCTATTAAATTCCAGCTACTAGCCACAAAAGTGGGTAATACAATCAAAACCGTTGGCACTTATTGGATTGTGGATTCCATACAATGGCAGGGCTACTGGGGTACCGCCCGTCACAGTACGTGGCCTAGATCAACGTACCGAGGATCACTCCCGACCCCCTGCAACACAAGGCCGGAACCATTCCTTACTGAACAGTCCCGAACAAGATAACCCCGCAGTTGGTGTACGTCCAACCGCCCACACAGCCGAAATAAAAAGGGACATCTAGACAGGGGAAAATCTTGTCCTGCTTGGGCATGACCCACCTAACCTTGCTGCACCTCCCCTGTTTTAGCCATTCCCGGTTGATGAGGCTTGAGGCTGCGATTACCTTTATAGAAAAACATTTCCTTAGAATGCTCATCCCCCACCTGACGATGTGTTGAAAGCATTCGATCCATACAAGTTCGTTCCGGGTTCGAACGAAACCGAAGGCATTATCTCGTTACACTCATTTTGGAATCACCCTCAGAGTTAACGACGACAACCCTTGCACTCTGAATCTTCATCTTCACTTCAGATTCACGACCTATCGTTAATTTGAAATCGATGTGGTTTTCGGATGTTCCAAATAAGGAAAACCGATCCCGGTCTCATCGTAATCCAAAGCGTGTCTTTTAAGGCCAAGTTGTCTATTTAGTCTTAATAGTTTAATTCACAATAATTCCATACACACAGATAGATAATTCCTAATATCACAGTAGATAATCATATCATCATCATAAACAGATAATCAAAATTATCAACCCAATCAGATAATAATATACTATCATGCTTAAACAAACATCCAAGTCACCTAGATATTATTTATCTCCTATTCTGAGTTCACAATCATCAAATGAAATATTAATTTCATTTATCCATAAGCAATGATTTATAATCATACATTTGTAATTAATTTAAAATGAATTAAATTAACTACTTCTATCTCTAATTAATTTAAAGTAAATTAAATTAATTACTTTATCTGTAAATCCTGCTTATACAACCAATAATTAAATTTATACAAATTAATTAATTTATCTCTAGATATTTATCTTGATTAACTCCTCTGATTAATCATTTTCTAGTTACAGTAAGTAATTAGTCTTTAATTACTTTTACAAATTAATTATTCTAAATTATTCCTAGTAATTAACTTTTAATTACTTCATTTATAATTAATTACATTTATTCTTAATTAATTACATAAATTAATCTCCACATTATTAATTATTACTTAATTAAACAATTCTTAATTTACATCATTAATTATATTAATTAATGATCTCTAATTCAGATTAAATTACTTTATTAATCACATTAAGTGATTAATCTTGTATTAAACACAATTATTAATCACCTTTGATTAATATCAACCAGTAATTAATTATTCTTAATTACTTATATAAATAAATTAATTATCCCATAATTAATTATCTCCATTAATTAATCCTCTGATTAATTTCAAAAGTAATTATCCAAATTACTTTATTAACACATCATCATTCACTAATTACATTCAGTAATTAACATTAATTACTTCCTTAAGTAATTGTGCTCCATTGCATACACTAAGTAATTACACCTATCAATTTATCAAATGATTTTCTGAAATTAATTACAATAAATTAAATAACTTAAATTAATCATCTTATTAATTACCATAAGTAATTAATCTCTTAATTACTTTTATCAAGTAATTACATTTAACAATTTACAATAGATTATCTAATTAATCTAATTAATTATCCAAAATTAATCATATATATTAATTAATTAATAATCCTTAGTTAATTGTCTACATTTAATATCATTTCTTAATTTACTTCTTAGTTGATCTTTAGTTATAAATTAATTTAAATTATTAACTTAAATACATAAGTCATTCCTTAATTACCCTATTACCCTTAAGATAATTTATTCTTTAATTAATGACTTCATTACATTTTGAATTTAATATCATTTGAATTAGAGATTCAAAATGATTATAATTTAAATTCAACTTAAAAAATCTTTTAAATAAATGTAAATAACATTTACACATGAACTTACATAAGAAAATCTTTTAAATTAAACTACTTGAATTTTAATTCAAATTTAAATTTCCAAATTACATTAATATTTAACTTGCAAACCTCAAGTTAAACAACTTATTTACTTTCCATTCAAAACTCTTTAATCAAAGAATTCCCAAAATCAAGTTAATTTTTATTGAAAGAAATTACTTTTCAGAACTATTTTATTTGGTCTTATTCATAATTAAAACCGAGTTAAGCTTTCAGATTTTGAATTCTAAGTAAACTTGAATTCCTCAATTTATCATGATTTAAAACTTCGATTTAACTTTCTTTTGACAACTAGAATTAGGAACTCGATTTTTAAATCCAAATTCATTTAACTTTAAGATTCAAATATCCATTTGAATCAAAACCTTTAACAAAAATCGAATTTGACTGCAGCAACACTTTTGTTTCAGGTCAAATTTTAAAATCTGGAAATTATCAAGTTTTAAATCTGAAACCCCTTTAAATATTTCAAAACTGCATTTTAGATTTAAAACATAAATTTGAATTCATACTTCTAATTAGATTTAGGCTTTGTTAAATCTTAGTTGACAAACTTAAATTCAATTGCATCATGATTTCAACTAACTTACATTTAATTTTGCTTTAAATTTAGTTTAAATTTAGAATCTACAGGCAGTTTATACAACCTGTAGCAAATTCAACTTTCACCTGAGACCAAAACAAAATACTTCGGGTCAATTGCCTTTCTGCTTCGAGTAAAAATGCAAATAACCCGAGACTTTCCCCGAGCCCAAAACCCTGCATACTAAAAACTGTGACAAATCAAACCTGGAACCATCTAAATTACCAACCCACTTCAGTGCTTCGAGTCCTCCACCACCTTGCTTCGAGTTACATACTCGATTGACTCGAGTGATTTCCCAGTTCAAAACTCTGCACCCAAAAAATCAACACCACCATACTTCACTGGCACGGTGCACGTGCACCGTGGCCCAACCACCTCCGGCCATCCTCTGGCACACCCACACGATGCCAGTCACCTCCAGATCCTAACACAACCCCCAGAAGCTAACCACTTGCTCGAAAACAAAAACACACCTTCTCCTCTGCAACCTGGAAACACCAACACTCCCCACTTCAAAACCTGTCACCCTCGTGTTCTCCATTCTCCGTCCATATGAGTGTCTACAACTCCGACATCTTATTCGACTCAAACCCAACTATCACCACCCCAAATATCCCTGCACTCGATCACCAACATGGGCCGTGGCGATCAATTCTTCAAAGCACAGCAAAATTAGGGTTCTAGAGGAAAACCCACTGCCGCACTCTCCTCCTTAACTAAATCGAACATCAAGCAATTTTCCCCTCTTCGTCAGTCGTTCCTCCACCGCCAGACCGTATTCTAGCCTCTCCAACCTCTGGTATCACCAGTGATACCCAAGAAACCCCAAAATGTTCTCCTCAGAAAAGCTCTTTAATTATTAATCATAAAAATATGATTATTGTTTTAAAAATCCTAATTGTAGGTAAGAATTCCCTTTATAAACCTGGATTAATGATTTAGATTGTTTGAATTTTCATGCATATCACACAATTGCCTATTCCTTAAGTTTTCACAGAGAACTTCTATTTTACAGGCTATAATACAAATTTTACATTTGCTTAATGATTAAACAAACCCATCCTGTTTAGATACTAAACCATATAAATCAATATATTGAGCAGAGATAATTTTTGAAGTAGTACATGAGCTCAGAAGTCATAAACAGGATGGTGTTACAGGGTAACATGCAGATGTTTCTATTTAACAGTTGCACAGAGGAGTGAACACATAAACATTCACACAAATATTGTTAAACAATCAAGTATTGACATACAATAAGTTTAGAACTTAAGTTATTTAAAAAAAATGTTACTCACCAGAGATGAAGATGGACAGAGCACTATTATTTGGAAAGCTTTGGATGTCAAAACTGGAAAAATGGTTTTCTTTCATTTTCTTATTTGTAGTTGAGTTGCAAAATTTATTCAAGTTGAAGAAAAGAAGTTTATTGTTGATGTTTCAGTTGCAAGCAAAATAGAAATGCTACCTGTATACTCTTGGGTTTACTAAGTTTATTAAGTGATTCTGACCGAACTAACTAGTATGATATATAAATAGGAAAGCTTTTTGAACAGTTGTAGGTTACCATATGTACAAGTTTTACTTGTTTTGATATGGCAGATTTTTGTATCTGAGAGGTACAGATTTATATTCACTTGAATTGACAAAATTATGTGCTGATACGATAGTAATTAAGACTTGGTTCCTCTATTAGTTGACATAAGCATAATTATGTACAGCTGCAAAAAGATATGCATGTAAGTATATAACCTGCAGGTCAAGATTTAGCTTGTATATGAAGCTACTTGTTATAGATATTTGTTTTATTTTATTTTTTAGTTTGAACTATAATATACATCCTTTGTGAGGTGTTATTTCTATACTTCGACCAATTTCATTTGACTAGAATGAAGATATTTTATTTGGCTTTGCATACTTGTCTCTTCCTTTTCTATTCTTGCCTACATACTTTTATTATTTTGTCTTGCATACTTACAAGCATGTGTTTTGAATTTTACTTTGCATTCGCTTGCACTACAAATTACTTACAGGCCTTATTCTTCCTTTTTTTATCTTTAGTCTTGTTATGCTTTATTACATACATAAAGTTGCTTTAGTTATTTGTTATAAATTTAGTCTAAGTATTTAGTTCTATTTCTAGCATGTGTTTTACTTTTATTTTTCTTTTATTTTTAACATAGACTAACAAATATTTGATTACTTATTATTATTTTACTTTATACTTATATTAATATTAATAATTTTTTATTTTAATTTGAACATTTTGAAACCTTTATTTTTTTTTAATTTCCAAATCATAACTTTAATTCAAACACACATATATATGAATAAAGTTGACATGAAAATTTTATTAAAAATTCATTTGTAAAGATTTGCATTATTAATATAGCTCATTATTAAATCAAAATGATTTATAAAAGAATTTATCTCTTTATAAATAAACTACTTATTTTTATCAAGTTAAATTTAAAACAAATTAAACAACCCTTTTTCTAAATTTAAATGTAAGCTAAAATTATTTTAAACAAACTAAACTTAAATCTTGAGTAATTTAAAATCATATGATCATTTATTAAATAGCTGAATATCAAATTTCTAAATTATCAAAAATATTAGAATTAGAAACATGTCTATATATTAAATTTAAAACAAAGATTATCCATTTACAATATATACAGATATATATATACATTATAAATAGAAGGCAATTTGATTAACTTCTAAAAGATAAATTATCAGTTAAATATTAATTTAAAAGAAGATTATTAACTTATTAACAAATATTATCAAATCAATTTAATTTTTAATGTAGATTATTAAATTGATATTGTCCCAAATTTCCAGGATATCACAGTTATAGACATCACTCATTTCACACATCAATTTTCTAAGTACCAAAATTTAGATTAAATAATCCAATTCACTTCAATCATTTCATTCCAGCCTATTGATTTCACATATCAATCTAAAAATTCGAAGTGGTTTCGGGTATTTTCTAATACCCGACCTCGGTCTCTTCGAGTCTCATACAAGGCATCCAATACCATTCAATCATCCATAAGCAAACCTGATCACTTACAAATTAATTTAATTAATTCTAATTGAATTACCAACCTCAATCACTTAGATTCCTTCACTTAACATTAATTAATTTCAAATCAATTAATTAATCATTCCTAAATTATCCATCTCAATTAATCTCCCTGGATTAATTATCCTTCAATTACATTCAAGTAATTATCTTCAGTTAATTACACAAATTAATTATTCATAACCAAAATCAATAATTAATCTTTAATTACTTCACAAATTAATTAACTATATCAATTACATTAGTCCTTAATTACTTATTAATTAATTTCTCATAAATCACTTATTTTTGATTAATTAATCTTAATTAATCAATCGTAAATTACATCATTGGTTATATAAATTAATGATTTCTAATTACACTTCAATTTATCCTAATCTATATTATTTACATTAAGTAATTAATCATTAATTAAACCATAAATATTGATCACTCTTGATTGATCTCAACCAATGATTACCTACCTATTTATTTACTCCATTAAATAAATTAATTACTCAATTTGTAAAGAAGTTTAAAGGAATTTAAAACCAAATTCATTTTTAAATTCAAATCAATTTTAAAAATGCACTTTAATATTCAAGTTGTTAAAACAATTTAGATTTAAAAACTTTATTTATTTTAAAAACTGACTCACTAAACTTGAATTCCATATTTAACTTTGATTTAAAACTTGTTTTAAATCCCTACTTTAAAATTTAACTTCTGTTTTAAAAATTTCTTTTATTTCTTTCCAATTCATTCTTATTTTTATTCTATAATTGTTTCACTTCCAAATTTTACTCTTATATTTCTTTTTCAAAAATCCAATTCTATATATTTTGATAACCCAGTGTATCAAAATATTCAAGCAAACCACAACATTCAATATTCCAATTGTCAATATATTCATCACAGAATATCAATCACTCCAATATATACTATATACTTGTAAAGACCCAAAATATTGAGATGAAAATAATTTTGAAAAAAAAGAGAATCAGTTAACAGAAAATAATCAAAGAATAAAATAGTTTGAAAATAAATATCAAGAGTGAGTAAAATAATTAAGTAAGAGGATAGTTGTTTTCAGTAAACAATAATGAGAAGAAAATGATTAAGTATGAATGAGTTTTACATCCTCATATCTCATATAAATATTATATATATGAGTAGCCAGAAAAATATGGTGTGATAAAATAATTTCTTCTGATAATTAAAATGCATAAAACCAGTTTAGCATTATTTATGCATGAATACATTTTTTTAAAACCTAGGGAAAAAAATGGTTGGAGATAATAGCTAGGAATTATATTTATAAAGAGAGATATGAGTGAACAATTCAGGTTTAAGAAAATATACAATGAAGCTAAGTCACATGAGAATAATGTGTAGGTGAAACATGCAAATAGCATGTACACAGAAAGCAGTAAAGCAACTGTTTTACCTGAAATAGAAATCAAAAAGAAAATGGCACATTATGGCACATTTGGCCATAAACATACATACATGATTCTTTTAATTGTGTGAGGATAAAATGAGCTTTTCTCTTCACTAAACCCTAGCTGAATGTTTTAAATCAAGCAGTAGTTTGTTCCTGAGAGAAAACAGAAAGATATTTTTTAAAAAAAAGGGGAAACAAACTCACACTATCTTCAAGTTTAAGCATTCTCGGGGAGAAGAGGGAAGGTGAGTGATTAATCACTTATAAGATTTAAGGCATTAAGATCCAAGTAAAGGGCAGCCAAATTATTCGATATAAAAATCATATTATGTTTTTATGTTTGATTTTATTCTCTGAATGAATATATGTTGATCATGGATGGTATTCTGGTTGAACCTTTGGTTGAGATTTTAATTTGTTTTGATTTGTTATGATTGTTTCAATTTTTGCTTTGAAATATAAATAATCAACCAAATACTCTAATCACAGAAATGGATTTTATAATCCAGTTTTATATGAAAAATGAACTGAATGTTTTACTGGGAAATATGGTATTAATGAAAAATGAAGTAGGCAGTGAGAATGATGAGATTCATGCTTATGCTTAGTTTATATTAAAATTGATATGAGCAATGCAATATTATATATATATATATGTGTGTGTGTGTGTGTGTGTGTGTGTGCTGATTTGTTTAGATCATAAGCCAATATGTTTTTATGGGTTTTTCTCAAAAACCATATCCTATGTTCACAGTAAAATAAATATAGTATTTCATATGATTTCACCATATTTATGCAAGCAATGGGGAAAATTTCTAGAAATAAATATATAAGCAGGTTTTAGAAAATATGATTAAGCAATAATGACTTTGAAATGAGATGTGGAATTTTGCATGAATGCATTGTATGTCTGGATGTAATCCTTGAGTGAGTACAATAATTTTTTATTTAAGAAATGAGGAAAAGAACATAAGCATCTCTGGAATTAAAAAGAAAAATTCCTCAGAAAATAAATACGCATGGTCTCTAAATTATAAGCTAATTTAGGAGTAGTGCCTTGATCTATTTATCATCAGGTGGATGATGGATATGTGCATGACTTGCTTAAGTCCTGTAGGCCTCTATGTAAAGGGTTAACAGAACTGATCCCCTTTGCAATGCACACTTATTGTTCAATGGCAAGAGTTTAGACCAAATAAAATGAAAAAATGAGATTGAGAAATTAAGCTATGGAATTTAGGAAGAAATCCATAGGAGCATGTGCATGTATAACTGAATGAAGTGAATGGATGAATGCTTGGGTTCATGTTTGTTAGATAAGCCTATACATATACATACATATACTCAGGTTTTAATATGGATTTGAATAGCATCAAACATATAAACTCCTTGTACAGTCTTAGGAATTTACATGATATTTTTAATCCTTGATTTCACTCACACCAGAATTTATTTCTCACCTTATTTGTTGCCTTTGCAATATATGGGGTGTCTCATTTTATTGAGGCAGTTCAAAGTATTGCTGCAGGGAAAGAGGCATGAGTAGCTTGCTTGCATGGATATTTGAAGATCTTGATGAATTTAAAATGCTTAAGAAAAGTAGCAGTATAATTTGTAATAAATAATCTTGGCAAACTTTCTTACGTCTTAAGTATTTCCAGGATTAAAATTTGCTTGTTTTCTTGAAAAGGATATGTAAAAACTTAAGTATTATATGTGTGTTTATGAGTTACTGATTTAAGCAACTGATTTTGATGTTCTCTTGTGAATTATGATGAAGGAAATTATGCCATGTAATCTGATATGTGAACATACTTTCTTCGGTAATATTTGATGAATTTTAATTATAAAGCCGAAGTAGTTTTTTTTGAAAAAGTATGTAATAAAAGTTTTAAGTGAATGGGTTGAACATGGTCTTGGTTAACCAGTAGAGCTTAATCATGACTTGTACTTGATATAAGTACATGTCAAGCTTGAAGATATAGCCTGCAATCCTATCTGGGCATTTGATTTTCCAGTGGAAATTTGTGTTGCTTTGTGTAGTAAGCTCATATGCATGCTTGGTACTTGTAGGCATCACTGCAACTATACTTAACAAAACCTTATTATCTAGATACTTGATTCAAGTCTGGTTGCATCTGGTCATAGTCTAACCTGTTGTAGTTTGAAGTATCACGTAGTCTTGTTTGTAATGAGCATGTCCATTACTCCACAATATATTGATCACTATCATTTGTTATTTACTTAGAGAACCTCAGTTGTCTTCATTATAGGCTCATCTAATAGTCTTGCATTGGTCTGATTTTTGACATTGCCTTGATCATACTGTCTTCATATACATGCCGAGTGTTCATTTACATGTTAATCTGAGTTTGCACTTTTCTCATTTGTACTGTTTTCATCTGTTTGACCTTTAAACTAGTTTACAACACTATTTCCCATATGATCATTCATTCTTTATGAACCAGAATGTGTGTATCTGGTTTAACATGACTTGTTTAAGTTTGAATTCAAAAATAGGTTAGAATAACAAGTATAGGTTGTTTCAATATAAATTACCATTCTAAAACAACAAATATGAATTCCTAAATCCTAGGGATCAAATACATGAGATATAAATCCATGATTTAATTGATTGGATATTAGAACAATCCGAAAAATAATAATAACAAGAGAATAACAAGTGGTAACATTTGAATTGCATATTGGTCAATCTTGAGTTCAAAAAAAAGAGATTAAAAATAGCTATGTGACACAAAACTTTCCAATCATGGAAAAATACCGTGTGATCAAATTTCTTTGCTACACTAACACTCTGATAAGAAAAGAAACATTTATATATCTTCATATATATAAATGATTTAACTTTATTTAAATACTGATATTTTTATATTGGTAAATTTCTGGATCTTGGGAAATAAATTAAGAGAGGTGATCCATTGTTTTCAAAAAAAAACTCAACTAAAAATTACTAAAATAAATGTTAAGAGTAGCGGGGTCATTTCAGTTGGTATCAGAGCTATGTTACCACATAGCATATATATACAAAATCTAATCTTCTTATATAGATAAAATTCTAAAAAAGATATAATAAATATAATGTTCTCAGTAGGAATAAATTGCAGAAATGATTAGATTAGAAACAAGACTAACTAGCTATGCAATTTGAATAGTGAATCATGGTAGGAAGACCACCAAGCACTGGAGCAGGCCCCTCTAATGCAACACCATTGGTCAATTTGCAAGATTTAGTGAGGGCATTTAAGGAAGGAGCAGTGCAGAGGGAAGAAAACCCTCATCAGGAGTTAGCTAAGCTACTGAAAACATTCTCAAGTTTAGGAGGCAAGGATTTTGAAGGCACCGAAGGAGTCATAGGTGTGCAAACATGGCTGAGAACCTTAGAAAGGATATTTGCAGACATGCAAATCAATGATCAAAGGAAGAGGCAAATAGCTTCTAGAAGGCTCAAGGGAGCAACACTTGATAGGTGGGAAGTAATCATCACAGGAAGACTAGAAAATGAGATAACATGGGATCAATTCAAGGATATGCTTGAGGCCAGATTTGTCCCAGCAACAGCTAAGGCAACACTGCTTGAGGAGTTCATAAGGTTGAGGCAAGGACCAATGAGTGTGACTGAATACACCCAAAAATTTGAGAGCTTGTCTAAGTATGGAACCATGCTCATAGGGAATGAAGAATCAAAGAATTCAAGATTTATACAAGGACTTAATGCTGGTTTAAGTAGAGCAATGCTACCATACAAAGACAAAACATTTGATCAAGTTATAGATCTCACTCTTTCTTTTGAAGAACATGATAATGCAAGGAAGAAATTCAGAAACATGAGAGCTAATAACCAAAAGAAAGGGAAAAATAGAGCACATCCTTATGAAAAAAAGAATGCAGATAAGAAGGTTGAAGGAGCAACCAGTGGGGAAATTAAGAAGAAAATTACTTGCTACAACTGTGGCAAGGAGGGACACATGAGTAATAGGTGTCAAGCAGCTAAGAAGACCCCATTAAGTTGCTATAACTGTGAGAAAGAAGGTCATATCAAAAGGAATTGCCCAGAGTCCAAGAAAGGAGCAAAGGTAGGAGCATTGGAAGGCAAAGCAAAAGCAAGTGCAGTGGGAAATTCTGGACAATTGGAAGGTATACTTCTAATTAAAGATTATCCAATCTCAGTTATATATGACACTGGGGCTACACATTCTTTAATATCACAAGACATAGTGAATAAACTGGCTCCCACATGCAATTTAGTTGAAAAACCTTTGTTTATTCAGAGTCCCCTAGGTAGCTCTTGCCTGCTGGGATTAAGATGTTTGGGAGTAGAATTAAACATAGGTGGGAATATGTTTAAATCTGATTTGTTTGTGTTAGAATATCCTAAAATAGGAATTATTCTAGGAGTAGATTGGTTGAGTAAATTCAAAGAAATTTTGAACTTAGAGTTTCTTTAAAAACAGAAAATGGTAAAATATTATAGTCATGAGTGAAATAGCCAAAACAAATTGCCTAAATCAAATGTGGAGCATAACTGAAAAAGAATTAACCCTAGAAGATATAAAAGTAATAAGTGAATACCCAGATGTCTTTGGAGAGGTTGTAGGAGTTCCAAAAAATAGGCAAGTTGAATTTCAAATAAGATTAATTCCAGGAGCAAGTCCTGTCATCAAGAAGCCTACCAGAATGGGTCCAAAGGAACCGGTGGAATTAAAACAACATTTGGAAGAATTAGAGCAGAAAGGTTTCATAAGGCCTAGTAGTTCAAACTGGGTTCTCCAGTGGTATTTGTAAAGAAGCATGATGGTACAATGAGGATGTGTATTGATTACAGGGGATTAAACAAAGTTACCATCAAAAATAAATACCCACTCCCCAGAATTGATGATTTATTTGATCAATTAAATGGAGAAAAAAATATTTTCAAGGCTAGACTTAGCCTCTGGTTTTCATGAAATGAAGGTAGAGGAGGAGAGTATTAAGTGTACTGCATTCAACACAAGGTATGGGCTATATGAATTTTTAGTAATGCCTTTTGGATTGACAAATGTACCATCTTATTTTGTGGATTTAATGAATAGGACATATAGAGATTTTCTAGATAAATTTGTAGCTGTCTTTATTGATGATATATTGGTGTATTCAAAAACAGAAGAGGACCATGCAAAACACTTGCATCAGGTTTTGTCAAGAGTAAGAGCACATAATTTAAAGTCAAAATTTAATAAGTGTACATTTTGGCAAAATGAAGTTAAATTTTTGAGACACATTATATCTCAACAAGGGATTAGTGTAGACCTAAACAAGGTCATGGCAGTGCAATCATGGAGCAAACCCAAATCAGTGACTGAGGTGAGATCATTTTTAGGAATGGCAGGCTACTATAGAAGGTTTATAAAAGATTTTGCAAGAATAGTCATTCCACTGACCAAGCTAACCAGAAAGGAGCAACTATATGTGTGGACAGAAAAGTGTGAACAAGCCTTTGAACCATTGAAGAAAGCATTGATGGAAGCTCCAGTTTTGCAAGTTCCAGAGGGAAATGAAGGATTAGTGGTTTACACAGATGCTAGTGGGTCTGGATTAGGGGCAGTACTCATGCAGCATGGTAGAGTCATAGCATATGCATCAAGGCAACTCAAGCCAAATGAAACCAGATGTGCCACACATGACTTAGAACTTGCTGTTGTTGTTTATGCATTGAAGCTATGGAGACACTATTTGTTAGGTACTAAATTTGAATTATTTATAGACCATAAATCACTTAAATATTTGTTTTCCCAAAAGGACTTAAACATGAGGCAACATAGGTGGGTAGAATTTCTAGCTGCCTATGATCTTGATATATTATACACCCCTAGAAAAGCTAACAAAGTGGCAGATGCCTTGAGTAGGCATCAAGCAAGATTGGCAAGCTTAATGATGACTGAATTCAAGGAATTAACCATCCTCAGTGAAGTAGAAATAAAGGAAGAAATTGATTCATCAGATAATGCACACAGTGACATGATTGAATATGGAAAATTAAGCCTTATCTCTTTAAGGTCAACCCTGGTTGATAAAATAGGAGAAATACAGAATCAAGACATAAATTTAAAATAAAAGAAGGACATGATATTACAAGGCATATAAGTGGAAAATTATGAAGTAGATGATAAAGGCTACTTAAGGAAGAAATGGAAACTCTGCTTACCAAATGTGGAAGAACTGAAGCAAGAGGTTATGGATGAGCATCACAAACCAAAATACACTATACATCCAGGTGGTACAAAAATGTACCATGATCTTAAAAGAAATTATTGGTGGCAGGGTATGAAAGGGGCAGTGGAAAGATATGTGGAAAAGTGCTTAACATGTCAACAAGTCAAGGCAGATTATCAAAGACCCTCAAGCCTACTACATCCTTTGGAAGTGCCTACCTGGAAATGGGAAAGCATTTCAATGGTTTTGTGGATGGTTTGCCAAGAACAAGAGGAGGCAATGATAGTATTTGGGTTGTAGTTGATAGGCTCACAAAAACCGCACACTTTATTCCAGTAAATTTAAACAGAAATGCTCACAAATTAGCTCAATTATTTGTGAAGGAGATAGTGAGATTATATGACATCCCCAAGACTATCATTAGTGATAGAGATACCTTGTTTACCTCAAGGTTCTGGGGTAGTTTTCAAGAGGCCATGGGGAAAGAACTAAGCTTAAGCACAGCCTACCACCCACAAACAGATGGGGAAACTGAGATTGTTAAAAGATTTTAGAATATTTACTTAGAGCATGTATACTTGATTTTGGAGGCAACTGGGAAGATCACCTCTATTTAGCTGAATTTGCTTATAACAACAGTTATCAATCCACTATAGGTATGGCTCCATTCGAGGCTTTGTATGGGAAGCCTTGTCTATCTCCTGCATGTTGGATGGAGGCAGGTGAAAGAGTGTTACTTGGACCAGAACATGTGAAAGAAACTTCTACAAGGATTGAACTTGTAAGGCAGAGAATGAGGGCAGCATAAGAGAGACAAAAAGCCTATGCAGATAAAGGAAGGAGGCCAGTAGAATTTGAGGTGGGAGATTATGTATTTCTCAAAGTTTCACCAATGAGAAAAATACCGAGATTTGGCAAGGCATGAAAATTATCACCAAGATATATGGGTCCATATGAAATTATTCAAAGAGTAGGAACTTTAGCTTACAAGTTGAAATTGCCAGAGGAATTGCGTAATATACATGATGTATTTCATGTATCCCAGTTAAGAAGATGGGTGCATGATAAGGAGACCATTCTGGAATCTCCTACCCAAGTTGAAGTTCAAGAAAATCTGGTTTATAGGAAGGAAACAGTGGGTATTGTGGCTAGAGAAGAAAAGAAACTGAGTAATAAAATAATTAAACTGGTTAAAATCCAATGGAGCTTAGATGAGAATGATTGTACATGGGAGGCTGAAGATACGATGAAGGATAAATATCTTAATCTATTTTCTGCTTAAAGGTATGCCTAAAATTATGATAAATTTAAATATTACTTACGTATGTTTGATTGGTTTGAATGCATAAGTTTTTGAAAATTTTGAAACGAAATGGTGCTTTGTATACAATTGGAAGAAAATGTATGAAAAAAATAAATAATAATAATTATGGGACACAATTCCTTTTAGGAGGAGAGTATGTGAAGACCCAAATTATTGAGATGAAAATAATTTTGAAAAAAAAGAGAGAATCAATTAACAGAAAATAATTAAAGAATAAAATAGTTTGAATTCAAGTTAAAAATTAACTTTCAAATATTTAAAATCAACTAAATATTCCAATTTCAAATGCTCAAAAATTCCGGGTCGTCACACAGGTGGTATTTCGGAGGATTTGCATATGTGGTTGTGTGACTAGGAGATGTGAATTCAATCATCGATTAATATTGAACAATTCAAATGTTAATGTTTATATGTCACCTTTGTCGCAATAGTGTCAGTCTACGTTTAACAACCCAAAATTTAATCCATAATAATTAATTCATTAATTAATTAGATAATAAAATAACTTTGTGAAATAATTTGAATTAAGCTATGGAAGTTGCACCATTGTGTCCGTGGTAATTTTCTAGTCAATATCTATATGTAGTACGTCAAAATATAAGCTAATATGACCAAATTATAAAATAAACAAAATAAGAAGAAAACAAAGGAAAAGAATATATATATATATAGGTAGGTAGGTCGACCGGTCGGTCGACTTGGGCAAAAGGCGCTCGACCGCCCAGTCGACCCGCCTCTTCTATTTACGAATGAACGGTCGTTCATTCAAATGTTCCAAAGCCTCAAACCGACGTGTTTTGCATTCTTCTGACCAATCGGTTCATCTGTCTTCGCATTCGATGGCTACTATTTGGCCTATGATGTGGTGGCATCCTATTTAATCCCCAAATCCAATGGTCCGAGATCCACTTCTACCCCTATAAATAGACCCTAGACCTAACAGTTTTTCTCATTCTAAGTTTTCTCCAATTGGGTTCACCTTTCTAGGAAGGACCCTAAACGGAATAATTTTTCCAAAGGAGAAAATCATTATAAATTAAATTATTGTACAACACCAAGTGGATGCGGGAAGATCAAAGAAAAAGCTTAGGACCGGAGGTGAGTGATTGTAATTATTTTAAGATTTCTTTAAGTAATT
The DNA here is from genome assembly GCA_030765085.1 of Allium cepa. Lineage (NCBI taxonomy): Eukaryota > Viridiplantae > Streptophyta > Magnoliopsida > Asparagales > Amaryllidaceae > Allium > Allium cepa. Next base: position 49,588,880 of record CM060930.1, on the reverse strand, counting down.
TAAAATAACAGGGTTTCCAATAGTTTTAGTTTTACTACGATTTTGGAATATCCCTTGTATCAATTTTAGATCTATTTTCCAGTCTATTCATTTTTGGTTATTCCTTTTTAGTTATTATAATTTATTACTGTTAAGCATATCTTTTTATTTATTTGCAGTTTATTTATACTATTTAAGTTCATTTAATGTTATTTTTTCTTATTTACATCTTTTTCGATGTTTTGGACTTTATGCAAGCGTCTATTCTCATCTTCCTCTTTTTCTTCACGTATGAATTAGAATAAATTAAACACGAATATTATATAAGTAAGAAATTGAATGAAGAAAATAAGATGTAAATTATAAAGACTGTAATAAATAATGAATTTGGACTGTAATATAAATGGAACTTGACTGAAATTATGCCTAATTATGATTAGAATAGCACTAATTAATTGACTTAGTTATAACGTAGAATTATAACTAAAAAAGAGTAAAAAAATGAAAGAAGCTTATTTTCAAACTCTGACCTTGGGTTAAATAACAAGCATGATTGTAACGTAGGTTATAATATGAAAAATAGTAAAAGGAGGCTTATTTTAAGATTTGGGATAAATTAATAAGCGTAGAAAGTAAAGATGATAATAAAGGCTTAATTAAATAATTTATCTAAGTTAATAAGCAAAGATGAAAGTAGAACCTGTACCATGTAGCATTCCCTATTAGACAAAACGGTGTCTCACATTAGCCTGAAGAGAGATGTGGGCACGCTTCTGATAAGAATGGTAGTAATTGGTCAAATGATGTCCAAATCACGGGGGATTTGGATAAGGCGCACAACTAGATATTGTTTGGATGACGGACCAGTACCAACAACATTTCCCCTATAGATTCTTTGGACATACGGTGATCTCACATTAGCCTAAAGTGGGATGAGAGGCAAACTTATGCTGTAGTTTGAGGTAATAAGAAGACCCAATAGGTGGAGCAAAAGGTAGCATGGTCATGGTGGCAGTTATGCATGTGACTTCCATTCTGGTGCTCAGTAATCGCTATGAGTTCCAAGCGCTTAGTATGGGTGTCTTTCGTAGACACCATTGCCTTCTGTGTAGGGAGCTATATATGTCGTTTGGATCCATAGTGGGTGCTTTACGCATCTTTCGTAGATACCATTGGCTGCTAAAAAAGGGAGTTATATAGCGCCTGGTCCGCAGTAAGGTCTATGGAGTAGCAGGCTGATAAAAAAGGGTAGAATTAGGATTACATCCTAATTGCAATCGAAATTAATCAAAGCAGAAATCAAGGACAAGTACAAGCAATCGAAATTAACCTATCTTATAGTTAATCGTATTTATTTTCAGTTTATCTCTTTCCTATTTCCTTTGTTTCCTCTTCATATAATAGAACTATTGTAGAGTCTATTACTTTTACTTTGCTTAAAGACTCTAAATACTATAATTCACCGGACTTTTTGTCTGACCCACTCCTCTATTTTCTCCTTTTCCTCAATAGGAAATCAAAGGAGAGGGAAGTAGATTACAGTTGCTTGACGGTTTCTTGGAGGAATTCTCTACAATGTATTTATTCTATTTTAGCTTTAGTTCTTTCTATGTACTAGCTTATTATGAGGGATATTATGTACTCTGATTTTTGAGACTATGAGTTTTTGTTTCATGAGAAATATTGGATTTTTAGATATGTATGTGGTATTTGACTTATTTATGAAGCAATTATGAAGTTTTGTTTTAATTAAGTTATATTTTAAGTTTTGCTATTTTTATCTATTTTAGTCTTGTTAATACTAGTCTCTTTTAGCTTTAGTTATACCTACAACGCACCATACCTTTTAGCGTGTCCTTTTGGGTATATTAAAGGGTGTGAGGGTGTATTTCACTTGGTACCAAAGCCTAAGGTTACAAGATTCCTAAAAATTTATTATTTTTCCAAAGAACTTTTTTTTTTTAAAATAAGTATTTTTCAGAAAAGAATTCTTAGAAATGTTTTTAAGTGCAAAAGAAATTTTTATAAAAATCCCCTCCTATGTCTAGTTCAATCTTCCTTTGACTCTTTCCTATACTATCCTTTTCTTTTGGTAGAATGCCTGGTGCCTCGAACCTTCCCGATGGCATCCCTATCCCAGCCTGGTTTCGTAGTACTTACAAGCCACGACTCCAGAGGTGCACGGGCCTGCGCCCAATCCTGCAACAGCGGGTGGGAATCCCATCAACCCACCCCTGCCATCATCTCTAAGCTATGTAAAGATTTTGTGAGTTTAGGTGGGAAGTGTGACGACCCGAAATTTCTGGATATTTGAAATTGGAATATTTAATTGATTTTAAATATTTGAAAGTTAATTTAGCTTGAATTTCAAATATCTCCATTTATTTGATAATTAAATCAATTGAATTTAATTACTGGGAATTGGGCAAAATATTAAATGTTGAGTTTAAGCTTATTAAAAATATTTCAAAGGCTTATAAAATTTATATTGGCAATACTGAAGATTAATAAATGTGATAGAATCAAATTTGAAAGTGATTTGTTCGGTTTTGAATTTATGTCATTTAAATCGATATTTAAAAATAGCCTTCCGAGGCACAGCTTCGAAATTCAACGAAACCCGTTTCATTGGATCCGTAATAGTGTACTATTATTGAATTTCTGTTTTCGTAGTGTTTGGAGTGATCGTTTGGCAGTATGGTAGATAAACGCGCTGAAAACTATATCGAAAATTTAATATAATAACCGGGTCCAAAAAGCTATCTTCTTCATACGATTGAGTTAGGACTCAAAACCTTTTCTATTGCGTTCGGAATACGAGCATAACATTATAATCAACCTAGCGGCATGCCTCGATAGGAGATCGAGATTTTTAGCTCGATTTCTATACGTTTGAAATTCAAATTCAAATTTAAATTGTATATGGTGACCAGTGAAAACTGTAGCCTGTGATTCAACACATTGCTTGCCTCTTCAAGCACGTGTTCAACTGTTTAACACGCGTCATTTCCTTTTTAAAATATAGAAACAGCCGAATTCTTTGTACAAAAAAAAGTAATATGAGCGCATAAAGAATAGTCTTCTCCCCAAAAATCAAATTCGTTCGTTCAATAAAAAATAGCTTCCATCTGATATACGATCGAATTCATGTGATCACAGTCCTCTCTATTTGAATCAATCAATTCAAATTGAATCGAAGATCTATTCAAGGCTCATAGTCCATCAGCTCGATAGAGAATTTGCGATTCGTGAGCCTAGAAGGTTGCGACGACGAACCCTAGGCGGCTGTTCCATCTCGATAGCTAGTAGATTGGTTTGGTTCTCGTGCAGAATTCTCCTATAGCCATTAAAGTGGAGCGTCAGGTCGATGGTCGACGCATGGTAGCGAGCGACAAGATGGGTTTTCGGCGTTCGAGGTTGGGGGGTTTCGCGATCGAAGTATCGGGTTGTTCGAGGCAGAAGCTGGCAGAAGGACTTGGCGATGGTGGGTCTGGCATCCTGTACGGTGGAGGCTCGAATTCATTTTCGATTGAGGTTAATTTCTGTAAGGTCAAAAGTCATGAAACAAGTCAAGATGGAAATGGATTGCAAACAGTAAAATCAAGGTGAGTTAATCTCACTCATCTAGATTGCCGTTAATTTAAATAATTTGAATTTAAATTATTGGTTGATTGATTAAATTGTCTGGATGTGATATTATAATAGTATATATATACACATATATATTGGAGTGATTGATTTCCTGTATTATATAGTAGAAGAGACCCTATGCTCCCTGCATAATAGCGGATGACCCTTTATACCGCGATATCCCGCCTTGAAGCGGGATTGGTATTTTAAATTTTGTGCTAACATCTACGGCTGCAAGGAAACAGGTTGGAGGGATCCAACAGGATTCCTCAAAAGTAGTGGAATTTATTTTTATAGTCAATGTTTATGTGATAGTCTGTGATGATCAAATTAATTATATTGGAATTGAAATTATTAAATGTTATGGCATGGTTGAACATATATTGGTATTTGAGAGAATGAAAAATATATAAGGCTTGGATTTTTAAAGGAAATAAAAAGGGAAATCTTTAAGTAAATAATTATAGAGAATTGGAATAAGTTAAAGAATGAATTGGAAAAGGATAAAAGTTGATTTGTAAATTCTAATAAAAAATCCCGAGTATGGAAAAGGAATTTTGAACAAATGGAAATAAATGAAAGGCTTAAGTAATATTTTTTAAAAATTAAAGAATTTATTTTTAAATTCAGGATTTAAATGGTTTGTAAAGAAATAAAAGAAGAATTTTGAAATAAAGTACGAAATTGATATTTTCAGTTTAAATAAGATTTTAAATCATAATTAAGAAGTTAAATCTGAAATTAATGGGTCTTAAAATAAAATTGAGTAAGTAAAGGAATTTATTTTCAAATGGAGTAAATTTTGGAAATCAATTTGGAAATTGATTTAGTGTTTGAAACTGTGTTTTAAAAGAAAGATGAGACTATGGAATTTATAAACGGGGTTTATAAAGTGAAATAATATATCAGTGGATATTTGGAAGTACAAATTCACGGTGGGAATTTTTAGGAATGGGTAATTTGTTTTAAAAATAAGTAGTGGTTTATTCTTTTAGGTGTGACAGAAAAGTGTGTTTCTCTGAAAAGCCAAGTACGTTTTCAAAGCAGATTTTTAAGCATAAATTGAAAGTTTTAAAGTTGTTTTAAAGAATGTTTTTGAGAAATTATCATTGAAGTTGTTTAAAATTTTAAAGGTAAATATTTATTAAATTAGTTATAGTAGTAATTATTTTAAAAGGATAATTGGTATTATGATTTAAAAAGATAATTATTGATATTTATATTTTATATAGTAGTTTTATTTTAAAGATAGTTTGGCTGAAATTTTTGTTTGAAAAACTTGTACAGAATTTTATAACTTTTATTTTAAGATTTGTTTTGGCTTAAGTTTTATATGAGAACTTATTACAATATTTCATAACTACTATTTTTAGTATAGAGTTTTAAATAGTTTTATTTTAAATATTTTTAAATTATATATATTTTTGGGTAGAGTGATTTAAATTATTTTAAAATCTAAAGTATTTAGCTTGGTGATTTCAGTGGAAATAGACAATATTTGGAAATTTATTCCAGGAGAGAAAAGTGATTTGAAAACAGTTTTAAAAGGGGTAAAGTGTAGATAAATATCTTGTGAAGATATTTTGAAATAAATAATTTGGGAAATTATTAAAGTCTGATGATTGTTGTGGATGTTATATGATAGTTAAATAACCGACAATCAATATTGGCCAATGCGCTGATCGTTTCGAAGAGACCGGGCTCGGGATTAATTTTCTGAAAACTACTTCGATCTGGTTTGAAAGTTTTCGTGAGGAAGACAAGAGCTTGAAGTCGAAGATGGAGCAGTGAAGTGCAAGGGCTAATCGCTACTAATCCTGAGGGTGATTCTAAAATGGATGTAGTAGGAGTAGTGCCTTCGGTTCCGCTCGGACCCGGAACGGACTTGTATGGACGAATGCTTTCAGAATATCGTCAGGAGGACAGTGAGCATTCAAAGTGTATGTGTGCTAAAAAAGGTAGCGCATAGCCTCGAGCATCATCAATCGAGAATAGCTAAAACATGGGAGGCGCACACAAGGCTAAGTGGCTAGCAACCAACTAGGGTAAGGTCACCCCTGTCTAAATGTTCCTTTATTCGGCTGTGTGGGCGGTTGCTGATCCCAACCGCAGGGTGAACTTAGTCGGACTATCTAGTAAGGGGTAGCTCCGGTGTTGTGATGTAGGGGATCAGGGTGGATCCTCGGTACAGTGATCTAGACCGCGTACTGTGATGGACGGTACCCAGTAGCCCTGCCATTGATGGAAATCCATTCTCCATACGTGCCTTTATAGTTTTGATTGTAGAACCTAGTATTGCTGGAATTTAATAATGGTAACAATTTCGGCTATTTGAATAAGTATTTATATATAGACACTACTATAATATCAGAGGATTTTATAAGAATTGTTTTTGTTATCGTAAGGTAATAACCCGGCATGTTTATTTGTGGCGTGGTCTTACGGGATACCTTTGATTTCAAAGGATTTTGGAAACTTTAGTAATCCAATTGAGTGTGTTCCCTCATTGTGGTATTTCAGACTGACTAGGGTGTTACTTAACTATAATGCTCGCGTCAGACCGAGTATTATAGAGTACAGATTCTAGATGGACTGCTGAGGGGCTCAGGAGACGAGCTGGACGACGAGGTGTATTTTCGTAGTTTTATATTTCCGCTGTGCAGTGTAAGCTGTATATTCAGCTTTGGGAGTACAATATATAATAATTGTCCTGAATTGTGTTGTTAATTTGTATTCAACTCTGATGATGTAATGTATAAATAGACATAGTTCTTTTTGTTTTAAAAATCAGTCATTTATCTATTATATATTGTTCCGCTGTGTTTGTGAGATTCTGGTATTGTTTTCTACTTCTTCTTCTACCTCCTTCTTCTTCAACACCAACGATTCAGTTTTCCGGCATCCAATTGATCGGCATTTGATACGGAGGACTCATTGATGTTGATTTTCGGGCGTCGAAAAATCGGGTCGTTACACTTGGTATTAGAGCTGAAGGTTAAGCGAGAACCTTAGCTCTGGTGGGGATTACTCATAGAAATAGAGTCCGTAGTACTCTACCATGAGTTTGAGAGTATTAATAGATATGAATGCGTACTTGTTAGTGAATATAAAAATTGTTTTTATATTGTGTTGACTTATCGGTTAAGTGTTTATGGATTCTGGTCGATATATGGGACGCCATGTCATCAATAGAGATTTCTAAACTTTTAAACAAGATAAACCGACACAGTATTGTTTTAAAATAGGGTAAATAAAATAATTCTACCCAAATTATTTTTGTATGTAAAAGAAATAATTTTTGTAAATTATTATAGTATTTGGTTGCTAGGGAATGATAATATTAAATTATTATCATTGTTGTGTAGAAATTGAATAAGATATTGAAAATCATAACTAAAAGCTGAGAAATGAATTCATATACAAATGAAATTTGTAAATGTGAATTGTAAATGTGATTTGTAATTGAAAATGAAAAAAAATTCAGAGTAATATTTGAATATGAATGGAATGAATTTGGAATTTGGACTTTTGGGAAAAGGTTAAATTCCTTTGGGTTTGAAATTGGTTTTCAAAAGTTTTGGAGAAATAATAGCGATATTATTTCAGAAATTGGATTTGAAATCTGGCGAGACTTGAAATTTAAAAATATGTGGAAGGGTTTTTAAAGAGGAAAAGCACCGAACTCTCTTTCATCGCTGGAAAATAACTTCGGTGATGACTACAGCATCATCGAGGTTCATTTTCGAGTTTTCAAGGGTGAAACTGCTGCCTGGAATGTCAAATTGGAGTTGTTTGCAAAACTAGAATTGGTCTTGAGATTCAAAAAAATTATTGATTTCAAAGGTGATTTTGAAATGTTGTGAAATTGTGGAAGTAAATTGGAATTGTTTATGGAATTATAAATGGGTTTGATAACTTATAAATTTGGAATCTGTTAGAAAAATTTAACTTGAAGAAGAGTTAAAAACTTGAAGTAAGTAAGAAAACGAAATGAATTATAATGTAAGCCAATTAATTGTAGTGAAATTAAAAGAAGTTAGCAAACAGAAGGTAAATAAATTGGAGAACTTATAGAAGCTTGAAATTTGAATTAAATTAGAATGTAACTAAACCAAGTTTAATAAAAGGTGAATATTGAGGAAATAAATCCAAGTAGGCTAAATGAAATAAGTTATTGAAAATAAATTTTATTGGTTGGAAATGAATGTGCGAATGAATAAATAAATTTAAACTGTAAGCAAATGGAATTGAAACCGAGTGTTGGAATTAAGTTTGAATGGGAAATTAGTCAAGTTGGACTAAATAAAACAAGTTTTGAGATTAAAATTAGTAAGTAAATGTGAAGACCCAGAATTTTTGGGTATGTGAAATTGAAATATTTAATTAATTTTAAATATTTAAAAGTTAGTTTCTAACTTGAATTTCAAATGTCACTATATTTAAATAATTAAATTTTGAATTTAACAATTAAAACTGGGTAAAATAAGGAATTTGGAATTTAAAGGCTTGTTAAAATATTTTAATGGCTTACAAAATTTATATTGGTAATACTGAAGATAATAGAAGTATTAAAATTTAATTTTAAGGTGATTTGTTCAGTTTTAAAAATAGATCGTTTAAATTGATATTTAAAAATAGCCTTCCGAGGCACAGTCCCGGAATTTGACAAACCAAGTTCCATTGGATCCATAATAGTGTATTATTATCGGATTTCAATTTTTGTAGTGATTGGAGTTGTTCTGTGAGCATATGATATATAAAGATGCTGAAATCTATATTGGAAATCTAATATAATAATTGGGTCCAAAAAGCTATCTTCTCCATACGATCAAATTAAGACTCGAAATTTTTTCCATTCTATTCGGAATAGGGGTTTAACATTATAAAAACCTAGCGGCACACCTCGATTGGAGATCGAGATTGTGAGCTACGTTAATCGAAACAATTTGAATTTGAATTTGAATTTGAATTTAATATATTATATTATATATCAATAATAGAACTTTTATCCTTCATCTCAAAGGGACACGTGTCCTGCCTTCAAACACTTGTTCGTTGGTATTGCATACATCATTTTCTTTCTGAAGTTTTGAATGACCTAGCATTTTAAAAAAGAATAAAGAAAACCGAGCTTGACTTTTATCTTTAAAAACAAAATCGAAATAGAAGTTCATAACATAAAGTAATTATGTCAGCCTCCCTTTCAATTTGAAAATAGCCGAGCCATCTCTTTTTCGAAATAAACTGTGAAAATAGGGAGTAACGAATCATTCTGGGTCGCGGCTTCCTCAGATTGTCTCCGGTCGACTTAGGGTTTTTGAGGAGGGCATGAGCGAGCTTACGCGCGTGCGTTGTGGTCTCGCAATGGTGGGGTGTTGCTCTGATGATAAGAACGATGCCAATTTGGGAAGCTCCCGTTGGATTGTGGCAGCTAGGGCATTGAAGTCGCGAGGTTAGGGTGGGAAGCGCATGCGAGCAAGATCGAACAGTAATGTTGATTTGGAGTCGATCGCGATGGGGCCGAGGCGTGTTCTGGTCTTAGGTTCGAAATTGTTTGGCGACGTTCGTCAGCTCTGGAGGGTGGCGCACTAGATAGGAATGCAGCATTTGATTTTAGGCTAGGCTTAGGCTTCTCGAATTCTTGTGTCAGTGAGGTGAGCATGTTTTGGGTTTAATTCCGTGCATAGATATATGTGTGTGTGTGTGTGTGTGTGTGTGTGTGTGTGTGTGTGTGTGTGTGTGAATATTTTTATAGTAGGATTTAAAAAGCAGAATTCTATTTTAAATGCACATATGTGTAGATATATTAGGAGATGATTTCATAAGATTTAAATAGAAACTCTCTCTTTAGTCAGTAAAATAAATGTATGTACAGGTAGCAGATTTATGCACATTTTTATCTATCTGTTTATTTAACCAATATGTATATAGATCTGGAATTTTTTTTTTTGTTTTTTTTCAAATTTAACAGTAAGGTATTTAGTAGGATATCTGAGTAATCACATTTACCCGGCTTTGAAATTAATGAACGGTCAGAATAGTATATAATTATATATATAGGAATTAGTCAACCTTTAAGTAATTGGTATATTTATTAAGGAATTAGAATGTAACAGACCTGATATTGTCAACCATTCGCATCCACACAGCCGGATTTTCATTGCTCAAAATACCAGATTGTTTGTTTATATTTGGCAAAATTCAACATATACAGTAAATAAATTCATCATAGAATCACAAACACACAGAGTAATATACAATATGCAGCGGAAACAAAATGAATAGTTGTTCATGAAGATACTATATGTATATCAGTGTTGAATAAGTTACAATAGAAGTTTTAAATACAATAGTCAAATACAAGATCAGATTACATCACTGGAACCAATTGAATATCTAAAAGTTGGATAGATAGCTGGATCTCCAAGCGAAGCTCCAACTCAAACAATGAGTCTCGAACACTGAGCCACTCAGTCTGACCCGAGCGTAAAGCAAAACACAAAACACTCGAGTCTGGTTTAACATTCTTATATCAATAAATCCAATTCAAGCGAAATAGCAACTGAAATACAAGTAACTCAAAGGATGTTTGGGATAACCATCCTCTAAGGATCCGTTAAACTATCTATTATGCAGTAATATACGCTATTATAATAATGTCTAAAGTAATTATAATATATTTAAAAATAGCGTTAAGGCGTTACCCATATCCCCCTTAACACATTTTATATATTCCCATAGTCTATACAGTACCGTAATCCCGCCCGTACTGGGTGTCGTCAGAAGGCACTCCATAGGTTTGGTTCAAAACAAAATCATATAAGGCGTGCTAGGGTAGGTGACACGGAACAACGAGGCAATGCAAGAGTAGATATACCAATTACACATCTAGGCTAGTGGCAACGCATAGCCGCAGCTACCGTCCACCTCAAGCCACACCCCCGAATCAAAAATCAAAAATGGCCACCAGATCAATTACAAAGTCAGAATGTAATATCGAAGGAGTGTGTCCGATCAAAGGAGCTACCTCATTGGCCTGAGAATCGCTCCTGTTTTAGCCACCTTATGCCACCTCACGGGAGTCGGGTCCACATATATACCTCAATAGGACGTCGCCACCATCTTACTTCATTTTGGAATCTCCACCGCGTACATGGTTGTTAAAGTGGTTTTCGGAGTTGGCAGAGAGCTTGACAATTTCCGATCCTGGTCTCGTTAACAACCAAACGTTATTATAACACCGCGGTCATTTCAAAATAGTTTATACTTCAAAACCAAAATATCAATGCTATTTCAAAAACATATCAATACGATACCATTTCCATTTCAAATATATCACTTTCAGAATCATAGCATTTTCAAAGTTATAACACTTTCGAAACCAACCACATGAAAATATGACATTTTCAAAACATAATACTTTGAAATTCATAGTTTCAAAACCATAACTTTCACCACTTAAACAGTTTAGATATTCAAATAGTATATAATAAAATAGTTTTAAATTAAAATTTCTTTATGAAATAAAATACTTTCCGCAACTTCTCAAATTGATTCAAATCAACTTGAATCCAAAAATTCAATTTAAATCAAATCTCAATTCATAAATTCCAACTCAATTCAGTTTTCAATAATCTATCTCAATTTACACCAATTTCAAATACAGATTTGAACCTCAAATAAACCATTTCAAATTCCATATATTTCAAAGCTTTAAATATTCCATAATTTCAAAAATAAATTTTGATAATTCCATATATATCAAATTCAATTACTATTATTTAGATTTGAAATGTTTACTTAACAAATCCAATATCATTTAAGTAAGACTTTTAAACTTCAAATAATTGAATATTCTTTCAATTTATTTAAACTTGATATAATCATTTAAATTAACTTGATATATTCATTTAAATCATTTTAAACCAAACCAAGTTATAAAAATCAAATCCTTTAGAATCTCAATTTTATTAAATTTCAAATCAAATTTATTTGAGTATAATTCTTAAATAAACTTAATTTCATATCAATTTCATATTTATTTTCCAACCTTAATTTTATTTAAATCACTATAAACTCTATATAAAAATAAAATTTAAATTAATACTTAAACGTATTATATTTTAATAAAATCAAACTTTATCATTAAACTTATTTTATATTTTAAATTTTTTTTATACATAGCATAAAATCAAGAATTTAACAATATATAAAATACATTTATAAATTATCCAAACAATATTTTATAAAACATATATTCTTTCCAAAACCATAGAACCCATTTTTCAAAATATTTATATATAGACAAATGGTGTTTGTATATAAATTCTATCCTATGGTCAAGTGATACGGATATTTATCATTTCAATCTGTAATTTAAATATATACGGGTATATATCATTTCAACCAGCAATCCCAAAATCAATTCAAATGAAAATCGCTTAGGTTTTTCATTTCAACCCATAATAATTTTCTCCTATTCTTAAGTCCGTTCGGGTATGTATCATTTCAACCCATAGGGAATTCTATACTACCAGGGAACTTGCAGGGTAATAACAAATATGATAATATTATAACAGGCATATATCATCAATATAGATAACAAATAATGGTGTCAGATATCACAGGTGTATATATAACATATATATAACAATGTAAATAACTAACGACAACATATTTTAATTGTCATTTTAATTGAAATCAAATCTAATGAATATAAGAACATTAATCGTGAGTGATTGCTCACCTTTCGAGTATAGAGAAGGACAAGACAAGAAGAAAATGGGTACGAACAAACATGGATAGTTGACAAATCACCGAACTGATGTGGATAAGCACGAAGTGACAACGGGATATGTAACGCCCCATCTCTATACTCACGCTAGCCAAGGACACTAAAGGGTAATGCCGTCAACTAGCACGAAGAATAAGGCTGTTGAGGAGCGACCATCCATGTAATTGCTTTGTCCGAGTACCGATATGTCAGATAGTGTGTCACGCGTTTCATTTCAAGAGGAAATCCGACATATCAAATACAAACTCAAAGCTACTACATAGTGGCTATGTGATCTTCGAAAACAAATATAGAAATAAGCATAACACAAATCAGTCACAGATAGCCATATCATAAAGGCGGAAACAGATATGAATATATCACATAAAAGTGTGCATCAAAGTAGTGGTCATTCAAGATCTACTACATCACAAAAAAATAGGCACCAGTGCTACACAAAAGAATATGTATAAATCAAGGAGTCTCTGTCTCGAATGTATATTGACAAAAACTACTAAACTAAGTAGTTAGACAAAAGTCAGATGATGGTCCCAGATAAGGAGTCAGGCAGAAGCACCTATAACATCTCGGTCTGACCCGAGTATTATTTAATAAGAAAATAATAAATGGACCAGTCTAACTATAAATATCAGATAAAATGAGATAGGATAATAGATATAACAATAATGTATGATAACAATAATGCCATACTATGAAAAGTAAATATTTAACAACAACAAAAATCATACAATATCTCAAGAATCTCAGAGATAAAAAAGAACGTCATATTCTTTATTTTATTCACCAAACCAGAATTATTGACACGTATATCAATGCCAATCGCAAAATTGGTGAAACACAAATTCTAGAAATCATCAATTATAAATCTAGAAATTACTAAGGGGGAGGCCTATCACAAACGGGAGAATGAAAACTCACCAACACGTGCATCATAAATGGGTCGCTAACCCGTGGTTGCTAACCATAGAGCCGGTGCAACAACATAGTACAATAACGGTATGCCCGAGGAACCTGAAACTCATGTAATTCGAAACAACGACATAATACAACGGTACGTCCGATGAACCTGATAAGCTGGTACAACGACGTAGTACAACGGTACGTCCGATGAACCGAACTCCTTAAAAGAACATGGGTCGCTAGCCCACAAAAATGAGTCGAAACTCCAAAGAACCCATAGGTCGTTAGCCTATAAAAGAAATGAGACAAAACTCAATAAAACAAGGTATAGTCCCTTACGTGGACAAAGAAACATAGCATATCGCTAGTCTAAATCACAAAATGATCATCAATGATCAATAAAAAGTGTGAATTACACTAAGCTAGTAACTAAATGAGTTTAGCTTCATGTCCCATAATCACTGGCTTAACTTAGATATTTACGAACAAATTGTAGATTTCCGCTCGAAAATTGTCACAAGATTTTCAATCGAACAAATCCAAAAATTAACTGACGAAGTAAACGCAAGCGTTTCATACCACTTGTTTTGTTAAGCCATTTAATTAGATTTTCTCATACGAAAGAGGTAAGGTTTGTATATACTAATAGGTTGGAAAACGGTTTTAATAAACGAGCTTTGTATTAAAATAGTGTTGAAATCATTTTGATGAAAGAGTTTTGATATTTACTACTAGTATAAAAAACCTTTGCATTTTAAAGTGACAAACCATAGAAATGATTGTAGAAGTAATCAATCACCAGAAATTCACATTCGAAGACATGAATTAAAGCCAAAGAAATCATACAAAATCCATCAAAATGGATATTCCCGAAATCCCAAAAAAGAAGTTATCAAAGTCAACAAAAATGATAATAACAAATCAGATTCACCAGAATCGATTAAAAATTAGGAATCCACATAAAAAGGCAAAACTGGCTGAGACAACAGATTCAGTCGACTGGTCCAGGGTGATCAATCGACTGACACAATTCCTGGAAACTTTCTGTTTCTAGATTCAGTCGACTGAACCAGAGTGGTCAGTCGACTGAAACATGCCTGGAAACTTTCGGTTTCCAGGCTCAGTCGACTTACTGGCTCAGGAAAATTTTTGGGTTCTGATTCAGTCGACTGACTTCCTAGTCAGTCGACTGAACTGGAATTTCCAGTATTCTCAGCCTAGCATCAATGAAGGGCGAAAACCAAACGGAGGCGATCGAACGAGCAATGACGACTAGGGATTTATGCCACGCGACAACCTAGCCATATATGCTCTTCGACACACGCCAAAAACATGTTCAAGCATTAAAGCTCGGATTTTTAAAGATTTAACTTAAAAACACCAAAAATTGGAAAATTCATAAAACCAATTCAATCCAAAGCAAATGAACAAGGAATAGATGTTAGGAATCACTACCTAACAACTATCAAAGATATAGACATAGATGTGAGTTCAAAAATTCACCTTTTTCTCAAAAACACAAGTGAGAGCTATAAGGCAAAACAAGAACAACCACTCTTCAATTTTAACCCAAGAAGCTTCAATCTAAGCTCATATAAAAAACATTTCCTAAGTTAGGGTTTAGGAAATTTCTGAAATTGAAGAGGAATTGAGATGGAGAAGATGAAGAGAATGCTTACCAAAGCTTCTCTTTGATTTCTAGCTTGAAGTTGATAATTCCTAAGGGAAGTAGGGCTTAGGAATTCCTAATCACTTTTCTCTTCCTCCATTTTTACTAGAGCTTGAGTATTAGGAAATATTATGAAGGAATGAAGAGGAGTGGAGTGGAGTTGGGTTCATATGTTGGCCCAAACCCAAATCCTTAAATGAAAACATCAAAATTATAATCAACTCCAAAGTATCGATGTTTATACTCAAAAAGGCCGTAAATGCCATTTTGAACTCAATGGAAGTGGTCTCGAGTCCAAATTCGACTGTTTGCAAAAAGTAGCATTTCGGACTTAAATCCGACTAACGATGCTATACTTAAATAAAATATTTAAATATACGATCGTAAAATATGCGGGTTGTTACAAACTCCCCTCCTTAAAGAAATTGCATCCTCGCAATACTTAAGGAGAAAATAAAAAGTAACAAATATATAGGCATATCACACAAAAGAAAATTTGAAACAAGAAGTTCACCTCAAAGGGCACGGGAGAGTAAGTCCGGATGTGTTCTCTCGGTGAATTCTCTAGATTCCCAAGAGCAATCCTTAGGATTTGAGGACCATTGAACTTTCACAAGCGGAATATCTTTATTTTGAAGGCGTTTCACCTTCATAGCAATAATACGAATAGGATGTTGCTCATAAGTCAAATTAGGCGAAACTTCAATTTCTTTAATAACAACGGGCTCAAGAATAGAATCGAAATCCCTAAGGCATTTCCGTAGTTGAGCGACATGGAAAACGTCATGAATAGCAGATAATTGAGCCGGTAATAAAAGGCGATAAGCCACAGAACCAATACGTTCGGTGATGGGAAATGGACCAACATATCGAGGCGCTAATTTTCTCGATCGACTGAAACGCACAACACCCTTCATAGGTGAAACATGAATAAACACCGAATCTCCCACAGAAAATTTTAATTTCCTTCTTCGGTTATCGGCACAGGATTTTTGTCTACTTTGAGCTTCTTTCATCCTATGGTGAATAAGGTCAATCTTTTCTGTGGAGTCACGAATAAAATCTGTACCTAAAACCATCCTCTCACCGGCTTCAAGCCAACAAGAAGGATATCAGCATGGCCTTCCATGGAGTGCCTCGAAAGGTGCCATACCAATACTAGATTGGAAGCTATTTTTATAGGAAAACTCAACAAGAGAAATATGATCTTCCCAACTTCCACCAAAATCAAGAACACATGCATGAAGAAGATCTTCAAGAGTTTGATTCACACGCTCGGTTGTCCATCGAATTTAAGATGATAAAAGGTGCTAAAATCAAGCTTCGTTCCCAAAGATTTTTGAAGACTCTTCCAAAATCCACTAGTAAACAATGGATTGCGATCGCTAACAATAGAAGTAGGAACTCCATACAATTTAACAATTTCTCTAATATAGAGTTTGGCCAAAAGAGGCACGGTCCAAGTAGATCGAATGGGAATAAAATGGGCGGATTTTTCAAGTCTATCCACAATCACCCATAAACTGTCATGATCCGAACAAGAATGGGGAAGTCCGTCAATAAAGTCCATGGAGACTTGATCCCACTTGCAAGTTGGAATGTCCAAAGGTTGCAATAACCCGCCGGGCCTTTGATGCGCGGCCTTAACAAATTGGCAAGTCATGTAACGCTTAATAAAGTTAGCAATATCAGATTTCATTCCATCCCAATAATAAAGCCGCTTCATATCCGCGTACATTTTACTACTACCGGAATGAATGGTAAATTTAGAACGATGAGAATCTTCTAAAATGTCTTTATGAACATTGCCAATATTTGGCACGATAAGTCTACCAAATTTTCGAATGCCGCCACGAGCGTCGATTTCAAAGTCTTTCAAGCCATCAATATTACTAGCCCGACAACTTTGGCTAAGAAGAACCAATTCGGAATCATGCTTTTGAGCATCAAGAATGAGGTCTAAAAGAGAAGGATGAGCCTCATGGCTACATAGAACAAGAGAAGAATATGAATTGGATTCACAATCTTGAATCTCACAAGTGGACAAAGTCTTGAAATCATTCCACTCGGATATCATCATAGAAACAACCGCTTGTTGCTTACGACTAAGTGCATCGGCTACACGATTCCCCTTTCCAAGAGTATAAAGAATATCAAGATCATAAGATGCAAGGAACTCGAGTCAACGTTGTTGATGCAAATTAAGTTCCCTTTGAGAAAATAAATACTTCAAAGATTTATGATCGGTATAGAGAACAAATTTCTCTCCTAAAAGATAATGACGCAAAATTCTAAGGGATAAAACAATAGCCGCGAGCTCTAAATCTTGAGTGGCATATCTAGTCTTGGCAGGCTTTAATTGCCTAGAAGCATAAGCAATAACACGTTACTTTTGCATGAGAACGGCACCCAAACCAATACGACTAACATCGGTATAAATAATAACGTCTTGGTTCCCTTCGGGAATCACAAGAATAGGAGCATCGGAAAGGAGTTCTTTTAATTTCTGAAAAGAAGCTTCACATTTGTCCGACCAAATATATTTAACTCCTTTCTTTGTCAAACTAGTAAGAGGCATGGAAATTTTAGAAAAGTCCTTTATGAACCGACGATAATAACCCATCAATCCAAAAAAGCTACAGATTTTCGTCACACTCTTCGGTCTCTTTCAATTTTGAATCTCTTCAATCTTTAAAGGATCCACAGAAATTCTGGATTTAGAAATAATATGCCCGAGAAATTTCACACGAGATTGCCAAAAGTGACACTTAGAAATTTTTGCTTTCAATTGATTGCTCCTAAGAGTTTCCAACACAATCCGAAGATGCTTTTCATGCTCCTCCTCGGTTTTAGAATGAACAAGAATATCATCTATAAAGATGAGAATAAATCGATCGAGGAAGTCTTTGAAAACTCGATTCATAAGGTCAACGAAATAAGCTGGAGCATTCGTTAAACCAAATGGCATAACAATCCATTCATAAGATCCATAACGAGTACGGAATGATGTCAAAGGAATGCTATCTTCTACAATACGAAGCTGATGAAAAGCGGTTGCTAAGTCTAGCTGTGAAAAGACTCTAGCACCACTAAGTTGATTGAATAAATCATCAATCTGAGGTAAAGGATATTTATTCTTGATGGTGAGATCATTAAGCTTGTGGTAGTCAATGCAAAGCCTAAGTGTACCATCATATTTCTTTACAAAAATAGCTGAAGCTCCCCAATGAGAGGAACTAGAACGAATAAACTGCCCCGCCTCCAATTTGGATAATGGTTTACGCATCTTCTCATTTTCCTTATTAGACATATGATAAGGAGGAAGAGTGGTAGGTAGAGCTCTAGGGACTAGATTAATTCTGAACTCGATTGCTCGCTTAGGTGGTAATCCTAAGACGGGCTCAAATATGTCGGGAAATTCGTGAATAACGTGAACGAGGGATGACATCTTCCCCATCATCATCATCATCATGAGAGTTTAGAGAATACAAGGATGCTGCCAAATTGAAATTCGAATCTTTGAGAACAATAGAAATCTGCTTAACAGGTTGAGGATGTTGAAGACGAATAGTCCTCTTAAGACATTGGATGTGGGCTTCATAACGGTTAAGCCAATCCATTCCCAAAATCATTCCGAAGCCTAAGTAGCGCATAACATGCAAATCGGCTGAAAAACATAATCACATAAAATAATCTTGACATCTTTACAAAGGAAACTGAGTGTTGCGGATCCACCAACCAGATTCGCAATTCTTAAATAAGTCATCAAAGCCATAACACTTAAAGAAAAAGTATCAACAAGTTCTTTTGATATAAAAGAATGGGATGCTCCCATATCAAAAAGAATTCGAATAGGATGATCACGATACATAATAATGCCATCAAGGATAGAATGAGAAATACCTTGACCACGAGAATTGTTATTAGGGGCTTGCACAACATTTAGCTTTCCCTCGTTCTTGTTTTGAAGTTTGGGACATGAAGATAAAAGATGACCCAAACTTTTGCAATAATGACAGAAAAGAGGTTTCATACATCTATTAGCGAAATGGTCTGTAGAACTATAATTATAGCATTGCCCATGACTAGAGGTAGTAGTCTTTGCTGCCGGAGTTGCTTGCTTCCCTTTATTGTTGGGATAAAGACCTTTGAACTTAATAGGCCTCTTCTTATTATTGTTGAAGTTTTGTTTGGCACCCACAACTTCAACCTCATCTTCTTTATTGGCCTCTTCGAGTCGAAGAGCTATATCAACAAGTTTGTCGAAAGAAACTTCCAATTTCAGAAGTAAAGGCTTTTTGAGATTCTTATTCAAGCCAACAAACCTATGATTTTTCTTCAATCAGGTATTAATGTACTCAACCCCATATTTAGAGAGGGATTCAAAAGATGCAACATAATCCGTCAAAGAAGATTCACCTTGAACAAGGTAAATAACGCCGAGCTAAAGTTACTTTTTCAGCTTCCGGCACAAACTTCAATTCAAATCTTTCTCGTAATTGCTTCCAAGTAAGATTCGCTTCAATAATTTCAAAAATCAGAAGATCATACCAATCTAATGCTCTTTTTTGGAGCATACTAGAAGCCACTTGGACACGATGCAAATCAATAAGATTCATGCAAGAAAAGATGCGATCGTATGTTCTAAGCCAAGCTTGGACTTCTATAACTCTTTTGGAACCCTTGAATGGCTTTCCACCCAAATTTGTATAATCACTGCATAAGCGTGCAAACCTAGATTTAGGGTGAGTAGGCTCTGGAATAGGTCCAACAGCTTGAGCATTCTTTACAAGATCTAGAAGCTGTTGGACAGACATAAATACTCCATCCTGAGGAGTAGCACTAGATTGGCCGGCGCTGGGACGACCTGGTCTAACCATTTCTCTTTTTTAAGAAAGAAAGAAGAAGAAAAAGGTTATTCACAAAATGAATATCAAACAATCATGACTGATAAAATAAGGCATCATAAAAGAAAATTGGAAGAACGGGTCCTAAGATTCAGATAAATCCTAAGGCACGATTCCTAAGAAGGACTTAGGACAATTGATCCTTGCAAGATTATTCTACATTGATCCGAAGTTTGGCTCTGATACCAACTGTAACGCCCCACCTCTATACTCACGCTAGCCAAGGACACTACGGGGTAATGCCGTCGACTAGCACGAAGAATAAGGTTGTTGAGGAGCGACCATCCATGTAATTTCTTTGTGCGAGTACCGATATGTCAGGTTGTAACAACCCATAATTTTGTGAAAATTTTTAATTAAATTTTTATTTGAAATTTTGATATTTAAATCATTTAAAAGTGAATTTTTAGAATATTTCCAATGTAAGTTTGGAATTTGTTTGTAAACCATTCAAAATCTTGCCTTTCAATGCATAGCCTCTTCATTACTTACCTTAGCCGTTCATTCCTTTAATCTAGCCATGAATTTCTCTTGCCTATCACGCATAAAAACTTTCCACAACTTCTCATTATCATTTGCATGAAAGAAAATTATATTCAAGCTCTAGATCCATGACTTCTATTCTTCTTCTTTCTTTTTCTCTTTTTGTTTCTTCTTTGTTCTTCATGTTTATACTCAGCCTCTGGCCTCTAGCATACCTCTAACCATCATGACCAAGCAATATAAGATGATGGTTGAAACCATATGTGGTGTAACCAAGCTATTGATTGATTAAGGCATGTTATGTCATTTTGATTCATTTATTTTTCCATTATTTTAACATCTATTATTTTGTATTGCATATTCTTATGTATGTAGTATTTGTTTGCATACAAGATTAGGATCTGACTCTTCATCCACTCAAGTTAGCATTGTGCTTTGTGATGCTTTTTCGTGCTTTGCGGATTTGGATTTTTATTTTGAATTTGTCAATTCTAGCTTTTAAAAGGTGAGTTTTATCACTCTAGACATATGTACTTATATTTTTGTGAAAAAAATGACAAGTGAATCTGTAGACATTGATATGTCATTCATATATGCCTGTGTTGTGATTACATGATGATAAATTCCGTTTATATATTTATTACATCATTTGTTATGATATTATATGTATACTGTTATTTTGTTTCTGTTAATCACCACTGGTAGTTCCCTATCACTATGGGCTGAAATGATAGGCTCGAGTGAATTTTTATTGATTTTTATTTCATTTATTTTACTTGGGATTGCGGGTTTGAAATGATAGAACCCGGATTTTTCTTTTTAAATTACGGATTGAAATGATACATATCTGTATCACTTGACCTAGGTTAGACAATTTTATACAGGCCCATGGATAAAATTTTATAATAGTTTCTAAAATTATTAAGTATTTTGAATTTATAAATATATGGAAATTTAAATAAAAAGTTGATTTAAAGATTTAGAATATAAAGAATTATTGGTTTTCTGTAAGTTAAAATTTTATAAGTTGATTGTGGTTTTTAATTGTAATGAAAAAAAAATCTTTAGTTGGTTTTAAATTTGTAATTTAAAGATTTGAAATATAATAAACAACTTAATAATGAAATTTGATTTATTGTGGAATTCTAAATCTAGCTTAGTAATTGGAATGAATTTTATTCCATGAAGCAGGTATGTTGGTATAAATAGGTTTACAGTAATTTCTATAGGTTAAGTTATATAAGTTAATGTAGAAAGTGTAAAGTTTTAATTAATGCAAGAAACATGTAAAGTTTTAACTAATGAAAGAAATGTGTGAAGTTTTAATTAATGAAAGAAACATGTAAAGTTTTAATTAATGAAAGAAACATGTAAAGTTTTAATCAATGAAAGAAACGTGTAAAGTTTTTAATTAACGCAAGAAACATGTAAAGTTTTAATTAATGCAAGGAACATGTAAAGTTTTAATTTATGAAGAAACATGTAAAGTTTTAAATAATGAAAGAAACGTGTAAAGTTTTTAATTAATGCAAGAAACATGTAAAGTTTTAATTAATGCAAGAAACATGTAAACTTTTAATTTATGAAAGAAACATGTAAAGTTTTAATTAATGAAAGAACGTATAAAGTTTTTAATTAATGCAAGAAACTTGTAAAATCTTTAATTAATGCAAGAAACATGTGAAGTTTTAATTTATGAAAAAACGTGTAAAGTTTTAATTAATGAAAGAAACATGTAAAGTTTTTAATTAATGTAAGAAACATGTAAAGTTTTAATTAATGCGAGAAACATGTAAAGTTTTAATTAATGCAAGAAACGTGTAAAGTTTTAATTAATGAAAGAAACGTGTAAAGTTTAATTAATGCAAGAAACATGTAAAGTTCTAATTAATGAAAGAAACATGTAAAGTTCTAATTAATGAAAGAAACATGTAAAGTTTTAATTAATGAAAGAAACATGTAAAGTATTAATTAATGTAATATTGATTAAATGATAAATGCTCTTTACTGTAATAGAAATGTAAATTAAAATGTACATTTGATAATGTAAGTTTTAATAATATTGATTAAAATAATAAATGCTCCTTACTATAATAAAAATTTAAATTAAAACGTACATTTGATAATGTAAGTTTTAATTAGTGTAATGTTGATTAAATGATATATGCTCTTTACTGTAATAGAAATGTAAATTAAAACGTATATTTGATAATGTAAGTTTTAATTTGTGTAATATTGATTAAAATGATAAATTCTCTTTATTGTAATAAATGTAAGCTAAAACGTACATTTGACATGTAAGTTTTAATTATTGTAATGGTATATTTTAAATTGATTAAAATGATAAATGTTCCTTACTGAAATAATAAAATGTAAGTTGATAATGTACATTTGATATGTAAGTTTCAATTAATGTAAATGACATATTTTAAACGATTAAAATAATAAAGTTTCTTTATTGTAATAATAATGTAAGTTAATAAGGTACTTTCATGTACCTTATTAATTGGAATAGCTTAGTAATTGGAATGAATTTTATTCCATGAAGCAGGTATGTTGGTATAAATAGGTTTACAGTGATTTTCTATAGGTTAAGTTATATAAGTTAATGTAGAAAGTGTAAAGTTTTAGTTAATGCAAGAAACATGTAAAGTTTTAACTAATGAAAGAAATGTGTGAAGTTTTAACTAATGAAAGAAACATGTAAAGTTTTAATTAATGAAAGAAACATGTAAAGTTTTAATCAATGAAAGAAACGTGTAAAGTTTTTAATTAACGCAAGAAACATGTAAAGTTTTAATTAATGCGAGGAACATGTAAAGTTTTTTAATTTATGAAGAAACATGTAAAGTTTTAATTAATGAAAGAAACGTGTAAAGTTTTCAATTAACGCAGGAAACATGTAAAGTTTTAATTAATGCAAGAAACATGTAAAGTTTTAATTTATGAAAGAAACATGTAAAGTTTTAATTAATGAAAGAAACGCGTAAAGTTTTTAATTAGTGTAAGAAACATGTAAAGTTTTAATTTATGAAAGAAACATGTAAAGTTCTAATTAATGAAAGAAACGTGTAAAGTTTTTAATTAATGCACGAAACATGTAAAGTTTTAATTAATGCAAGAAACGTGTAAAGTTTAATTAATGAAAGAAACGTGTAAGTTTTTAATTAATGCAAGAAACATGTAAAGTTCTAATTAATGAAAGAAACACGTAAAGTTCTAATTAATGAAAGAAACATGTAAAGTTTTAACTAACAAAAGAAACATGTAAAGTTTTAATTAATGTAATATTGATTAAATGATAAATGCTCTTTACTGTAATAGAAATGTAAATTAAAACGTACATTTGATAATGTAAGTTTTAGTTAGTGTAATATTGATTAAAATAATAAATGCTCCTTACTGTAATAAAAATGTAGATTAAAACGTACATTTGATAATGTAAGTTTTAATTTGTGTAATGTTGATTAAATGATAAATGCTCTTTACTGTAATAGAAATGTAAATTAAAACGTATATTTGATAATGTAAGTTTTAATTTATGTAATATTGATTAAAATGATAAATGCTCTTTATTGTAATAAATGTAAGTTAAAACGTACATTTGACATGTAAGTTTTAATTATTGTAATGGTGTATTTTAAATTGATTAAAATGATAAATGTTCCTTACTGAAATAATAAAATGTAAGTTGATAATGTACATTTGATATGTAAGTTTCAATTAATGTAAATGACATATTTTAAACGATTAAAACAATAAAGTTTCTTTATTGTAATAATAATGTAAGTTAATAAGGTACTTTTAACTTAACATAAGAATTTCAGCTTTAAATTGGATATTGCAGTAACAAAGTTTATTTAACTATAAGGCTATGATAAAATGACCATGTTAAAATTTGTAAGTATATAAATACTTTGATTATATAAAAGTGGAAAGTATTACAATCCAAAAATGCTATGATTCCTTAAGGTTACATTTCCAAAATGCTATGATAATTTAAAGGAATATTTCAAGTTTAGTAAATTGAAGGAAATATTCAGTGATTTGGAAATTTGGATTTTATTTAAATGATATATTATTGAATTAGTTTTGAAATGGAAATGACACTATTGTGATATGGTTATGAAATGAGTATGATATTTTTTTGAAAGTATATACTATTTTGAAAGAAATGATATGATTTTGAAATGGATATGCTAGTTTGGTTTGAAAGTATAAATGATTTTGAAATAAATATCCATTGGTTATAATAACATTTGATTGTTAAAGAGACTGGGATCGAAAGTTGTCATACTCTCTGCCAACTCCGAAAACCACTTTAACAACCGTGTACGCGGTGGAGATTCCAGAATGAAGTAGGATGCTGGCGGCGTTTCCTGTGAGGTATATACGTGGAACCGACTCCCGTGAGTTGGAATAAGGTGGCTAAAACAGGAGCAATTCTCGGGCCAATTAGGTCATTCCTTTGATTGGACGCGCTCCTTCGATATTATACTCTGACTTTTGGATTGATACGGTGGCCACTTTTGATTTTTGATTTTGGGGGTGTTGTTCGAGGTGGGCGGTTGTAGCTGCTACGCGTTACCACCAGCCCGGATGCGTAATTGGTATATCTACCCTGGCATTGCCTAGTTGTGCCGTGTCACCTACCTAAGCGCGCCTTCGACGAGTTTTTATTTGTGTCGTACCTATGGAGTATCCTCTGGTAGCCTCCTGATCAGGAGGTATTATGGTACTGTATAGACTATTGGCATTATTACGTGTTAAGGTGGAAAATGTAAAGCCTTAACGCTAAAAGTAAGTTTATTTTACTAATAGACATTATTATAATAGCGAAATATTACTACATAGTAAATAGTTTAACGGATCCTTAGAGGATGGGCGGTCCCAAGCATCCTTTAAGTTACTTGTACCTTATATTGCAGTTCACTTGAGTTGGTTTACATTATATAAGTATGTATGTCCTGACTCGAGTGTTTTGTGTTTTGCTTTACGCTCGGGTCAGACTGAGTGATATAGCATTTGAGACTCACCTTCGAAGTTGGAAGCTTTGCTTGAAGATATAGCTATCTATTTCACTTTTGGTTATCTAGTTGATTCCAGTTATCCGGTTGGTTCCAGTGATGTGTTTTGATTCATACCTGGTTGTCATGTTGAGACCTCCATTGTATCTTGTTATCTCTGTTGTATCTTGTTTGACTCTGATGTATTTATGTAGTAGCTTCATGAACTACTATTTCTTTACTTCTGCTGCATTTTATTACTCTGTGTCTATGATCTGTGACTATTTATTTACCGTTTATGCTGTGTTTTGCCAAATTTAAATTACAATACGGTATTTTAAGCTATTCAAGTCCGACATGTGTGGATGCGAATGGTTGAAAATATCGGGTCGTTATATTTGGTATCAGAGCTTTGGCTCTAGGCAAAACTTAGCATATACGGTAAACTTATTTACAGAATCACTTTCAATCGAGTGTGAATCTCTTCCTTTTGACTCGATCCCTTTTGAATTTTGGAACATTCCTCGTGGTTTCGAAATCCATTCTTGTCCCTCACTATTCATCTTCCTTTGATTTGGAGTATCCCATAACTCCACTTCGGATGATCTTTAATGAATTGGCGGTCTCGTCAACATTCCGATGACTTGTAAAGAGGTGAAACTCCTTTGCAATTAGCATTGATTAACTAGAGATTTATATATATCTTCGGTTTAGATGCTAGTACCTCTTGTTATTCCAAATTCTATTCCTTAAGATGGAACGTAGAATTACCTCAGAATTCCACATTGATCTAATTCTTGAAGTCACGGTTAACTCGGTTAAGGTTGCCCGCGATTAATGTTTGCTTATCCATTCCTTATTCTGTCAATTTAACCATCTTATCTTTTGTTTCCAACTTATCTTCGAATCAGAATTCTCTTGATTTGAGTCAATCAAATTTGAATCCCTATTCTTTCTTTGTAAACCTATATTTAAAATGTTTTATATATTGTGTTGTTTGAGTTGTTGATGTTGATTTGGGTTTCCCATCGATTCGTTTGATCAACGCCATCGATAGGATTTTCAAAACACTTGAACAGAGCAAACTGACACCATATTGATTTCAAAATTTAGTAAATGATAAATTTTGTATAATTATATTATGTATGAGTTTGATTTTTTGAATTCTAATAATTAATTGAATAGGTTATTAAGAAATAATATTTGACGTTATATATATCTTGTAACCATTGGCTTTGTCTCCTATATAAATAACTGAACTATAAAACATAGCTATAAATTAATTTGGAAATTAAAATGAATCTAAATCAAGAACTTGAGAATTTAATTTCCGATGGTTTCAAACTTGGGTTTTAAAAGTTTTAAAAGATATATCAAAGTGTTTTCCAAATAGAGATTGTTTTCAAAGAATTTTTAATGCTTAAATCGGTGCCCTTCTCTTGTCTCTAGAAAATAATTTCGGTGATGACTGCAGCATCATCGACATTCATTTTCGAGTTTTGAAGTGAAGAGACCATTCTGTAGCTTTGCTACTGTTTTTCTTTGAAAATTTAATTGATTTGAAGTTCAAAAATATGACTTGATTTATAATATATATATGGATATATGTTTTGAATTTGATTTGGATATATTGTATATGTATTTATTTACCTCTAAATGGTTTGAAGTTATCGGAAATGTAATTCTTAAATTTACCTTAAAAAATGTTTTCATTATAAAATGAACTAAAAATTTTGAATAAATATTTAAGTTGAAATAATTGAATTAGAAAACTTTATTCGTATAATATTTTATTGCATTTCTATTATAACTTACCTAAATTATTTAAAAGTTAACTTTGTAATTGGATAACATACAATATAAAAGGATTTTATAATAAAATCCGAGTGTTTATAATAAATGTTATACACTTAAATTTTATTTATAAAAGGGTTAACAAAAGGTAAATAGAATAAAAAGTTAATTGAATAATATACAATATAAAGTGATGTTAAAGGAATTTATAAATAAATTGGAGTAAGTTGTAAAAAGTGTAAGTATACTTAATATATGTGATTAGACATATGTTAAGTGGAATAAATGTAATAACCATCTGGAATAAAGAAGAATGAAATTTATTGAATAAAATTTTGATTGTAATAAATGATTTCAAATTCATGATTTTAGAAATTGTTACTTGGGTGATAAGATAATGAAATTTTAAATAGATAAGATTTAATTAACTTAGGAAAAATCAAATGGATGAAATCAATTATTAATTTAAGTTGAAACTTTCATGGTTTTAAAATTTATCATCTTATTTTGTTTTCCAATCTCTTATCCTTCGGTTGTTCCTATTCTCCTGCATCCTAAGCGGGGAATTGAATTTCAAATTGATCTTATCTCCTAAAGTTCGATCTGTAGTTCTTCCTCCCAAAATACCTTTACCAGTCTGTTTGGAAAACTTTTCGAGGATCTTCTTCGTGCTTGTGTCCTTGATTACAGAGGATCTTGGGAAGATCATCTCCATCTTATTGAATTTACCTATAACGACTGTTACCAGGTATAATTTCAATCTTCTTTTTGATATTGTCTTAATTCTATCTCATTCTATCTGTTGTCTCTATTTTCCATGCCTCGTTCCTTTTCGGGGAAGAAAAGTTTTGAGTGGGGAGAGTAACAACCCATAATTTTGTGAATATTTTCAATTAAATTTTTATTTGAAATTTTGAAATTTAAATCATTCAAAAGTGAATTTTTAGAATATTTCCAATGTAAGTTTGAAATTTGTTTGTAATTTATTTTTCAAATGCAATAAATAAACAAATTTTGAAAATTTTATATTTTGGTCAAAATTTGAATTTTCAGTTTAAATTTTAAAAAAATTTGAATTTTTAAATTTTAATCTTTTTCTTTGAAGCATAATCTATGTATGATATCTGTTCTATTTTTCGTTTCATTAAATTCTGAGTTATACTTTTTAAATTAGATAAATTACAGCGTTTTACACGTAGTTATTTTTTGTATTTCAATTTCTATTTTTCTATGTTCATTTCTATATTTTTATTTTCTATGTTATTTTATTTTATTTTTCTATTTTCTTTATCTAAACTTTATTTATTGGATTTTACTTATGTATATATCTTTTCATAAAAGGCTTGGAAGAAATCAAGGAGACATGCGTTACATTTCTTTAATGCTTGCCTTCTTATATATCTACCCTCTTTATTACTTACCCTAGCCATTCACCATTCATAGCCGTGAATTGCTCTTATTAATCACATACAAACATCTCAAAATATCCTCTTTTTAATTTCATTTAAGAATAATAATATATATATATATATGTGTGTGTGTGTGTGTGTGTGTGTGTGTTTCTTTCTCCTTATTTCTTGCCTTTTATTTCCTAGCCTTTTTGTTTTCCTATCATTTACTCCTCTTCAGCCGTTCAAATCTTTTCTTGCCATCCACTCCACTTCATAATTCACGTACACATTTACTTCACATTTCATTTCTAGAAAGAAATGTATGCAAATAAATGTCTTGGAGAAATTTAAGAGGCATATGTTTCATTGTTTAAACTCTTGCCTTTTTCATTTGCATGGCCTTTATTATTTTCTAGCCGTTTCCTCCTCATTCCTAGCCATGAATTACTCTACTCACATCCTTGCATATCAAGTTGAAAATTCACGTACAAAAAAAATTATTTCCCATCTCTCATTTTTTTTATTTGTATTTAAAAATAAAATATATTATACGTTTCTTCCTCCTTAACTTATGCCTTTTCGTTTCCCTAGTATTCATAACTCCTTAGCTGTTTTTTCTTATATAGCCGTGTATTTACTTTTATCATTCACATAGAAAACTCCTCAAACATATCTCATTTTATTCCATTTCTCATTTCATCTCTTGAAAGAAAGAATTTTTTTTTATTAAATACATCAAGTATTTGTAGCCATTTTATATTCCAAACCATTCAAAATCTTGCCTTTTATTGCATAGCCTCTTTATTACTTACCTTAGCCGTTCATTCCTTTAATTTAGCCATGAAGCCTATCACGCATAAAAACTTCCCAAAACTTCTCATTATCATTTGAGTGAAAGAAAATCATATTCAAGCTCTAGATCCATGGCTTCTATTCCTCTTCTTTCTTTTTCTCTTTTTGTTTCTTCTTTGTTCTTCATGCTTGTACTCAGCCTCTGGCCTCTAGCATACCTCTAACCATCATGACCAAGCAATATAAGATGATGGTTGAAATCATATGTGGTGTAACCAAGCGATTGATTGATTAAGGCATGTTATGTCACTTTGATTCATTTATTTTTCCATTGTTTTAACATCTATTATTTTGTATTGAATCATATTCTTATGTATGTAATATTTGTTTGCATACAAGATTTGGATCTGACTCTTCATCCACTCAAGTTCGCATTGTGCTTTGTCGTGCTTTTTCGTGCTTTGCGGATTTTGGATTTTTGTTCTGAATTTGTCAATTCTAGCTTTTAATAGGTGAGTTTTTATCACTATAGACATATGTACTTATATTTTTGTGAAAAAATGACAAGTGAATCTGTAGACATTGATATGTCATTCATATATGCCTGTGTTGTGATTACATGATGATAAATGCCGTTTATATATTTATTACATCATTTGTTACGATATTATATGTATACTATTATTTTATTTCTATTAATCACCACTGGAAGTTCCCTATCACTATGGGCTGAAATGATAGGCTCGAGTGATTTTTTTATTGATTTTGATTTCATTTATTTTACTTGGGATTGCGGGTTTGAAATGATAGAACCCGGATTTTTCTTTTTAAATTATGGATTGAAATGATACATATCTGTATCACTTGACCTAGGTTAGAAAATTTTATACAGGCCCATAGATAAAATTTTATAATAGTTTCTAAAATTATTTTGAATTTATAAATATATGGAAATTTAAATAAAAAGTCGATTTAAAGATTTAGAATATAAAGAAATATTGGTTTTCTGTAAGTTAAAATTTTATAAGTTGATTGTGGTTTTTAATTGTAATGAAAAAAAAATCTTTATTTGGTTTTAAATTTGTAATTTAAAGATTTGAAATATAATAAACAACTTAATAATGAAATTTGATTTATTGTGGAATTATAAATCTAGCCTAGTAGTTTGAATGAATTTTATTCCATGAAGCGGGTATGTTTGTATAAATAGGTTTACAGTGATATTCTATAGGTTAAGTTGTATAAGTTAATGTAGAAAGTGTAAAGTTTTAATTAATGCAAGAAACATGTAAAGTTTTAACTAATGAAATAAATGTGTAAAGTTTTAACTAATGAAAGAAACGTGTAAAGTTTTAACTAATTAAAGTTTTAATTAATGCAAGGAACATGTAAAGTTTTTTAATTTATGAAGAAACATGTAAAGTTTTAATTAATGAAAGAAACGTGTAAAGTTTTCAATTAACGCAGGAAACATGTAAAGTTTTAATTAATGCAAGAAACATGTAAAGTTTTAATTTATGAAAGAAACATGTAAAGTTTTAATTAATGAAAGAAACGTGTAAAGTTTTTAATTAATGCAAGAAACATGTAAAGTTTTTAATTAATGCAAGAAACATGTAAAGTTTTAATTTATGAAAGAAACGTGTGAAGTTTTAATTTATGAAAGAAACATGTAAAGTTCTAATTAATGAAAGAAACGTGTAAAGTTTTTAATTAATGCAAGAAACATGTAAAGTTTTAATTAATGCAAGAAACGTGTAAAGTTTAATTAATGAAAGAAACGTGTAAAGTTTTTAATTAATGCAAGAAACATGTAAAGTTCTAATTAATGAAATAAACACGTAAAGTTCTAATTAATGAAAGAAACATGTAAAGTTTTAACTAACAAAAGAAACATGTAAAGTTTTAATTAATGTAATATTGATTAAATGATAAATGCTCTTTACTGTAATAGAAATGTAAATTAAAACGTACATTTGATAATGTAAGTTTTAGTTAGTGTAATATTGATTAAAATAATAAATGCTCCTTACTGCAATAAAAATGTAGATTAAAACATACATTTGATAATGTAAGTTTTAATTAGTGTAATGTTGATTAAATGATAAATGCTCTTTACTGTAATAGAAATGTAAATTAAAACGTATATTTGATAATGTAAGTTTTAATTTGTGTAATATTGATTAAAATGATAAATGCTCTTTATTGTAATAAATGTAAGTTAAAACGTACATTTGACATGTAAGTTTTAATTATTGTAATGGTGTATTTTAAATTGATTAAAATGATAAATGTTCCTTACTGAAATAATAAAATGTAAGTTGATAATGTACATTTTATATGTAAGTTTCAATTAATGTAAATGACATATTTTAAACGATTAAAATAATAAAGTTTCTTTATTGTAATAATAATGTAAGTTAATAAGGTACTTTTAACTTAACATAAGAATTTCAGCTTTAAATTGGATATTGCAGTAACAAAGTTTATTTAACTATAAGGCTATGATAAAATGACCATGTTAAATTTGTAAGTATATAAATACTTTGAT
Source organism: Allium cepa (assembly GCA_030765085.1). Lineage (NCBI taxonomy): Eukaryota > Viridiplantae > Streptophyta > Magnoliopsida > Asparagales > Amaryllidaceae > Allium > Allium cepa. The sequence continues at coordinate 49,556,984 of CM060930.1, read as the reverse complement.
TATATAAAAGTGGAAAATATTACATTCCAAAAATGCTATGATTCCTTAAGGTTACATTTCCAAAATGCTATGATAATTTAAAGGAATATTTCAAGTTTAGTAAATTGAAGGAAATATTTAGTGATTTGGAATTTTGGGTTTTATTTAAATGATATATTATTGAATTAGTTTTGAAATGGAAATGATACTATTGTGATATGATTTTTAAATGAGCATGATATTTTTTTGAAAGTATATACTATTTTGGAAGAAATGATATGATTTTGAAATGGATATGCTAGTTTGGTTTGAAAGTATAAATGATTTTGAAATAAATATCCATGAGTTATAATAACGTTTGGTTGTTAAAGAGACTGGGATCGGAAGTTGTCATACTCTCGGCCAACTCCGAAAACCACTTTAACAACCGTATACGCGGTGGAGATTCCAGAATGAAGTAGGATGGCGGCGGCGTTTCCTCTGAGATATATACGTGGACCCGACTCCCGTGAGTTGGCATAAGGTGACTATAACAGGAGCGATTTTTGGGTCAATGAGGTCATTCCTCTGATCGGACGCACTCCTTCGATATTATACTCTGACTTTTGGATTGATTCAGTGGCCACCTTTGATTTTTGATTTTGGGGGTGTTGTTCGAGATGGACGGTAGTAGCTGCTACGCGTTACCACCAGCCCAGATGCATAATTGGTATATCTACCCTGGCATTGCCGAGTTGTGCCGTGTCACCTACCCTAGCGTGCCTTTTACGAGTTTCTATTTGTGTCGTACCTATGGAGTATCCTCTGGTAGCCTCCCGATCAGGAGGTATTACGGTACTGTATAGACTATTGGCATTATTACGTGTTAAGGTGGAAAATGTAAAGCCTTAACGCTATTTAAAAGTAAGTTTATTTTACTAATAGACATTATTATAATAGCGAAATATTACTACATAGTAAATAGTTTAACGGATCCTTAGAGGATGGGCGGTTCCAAGCATCCTTTAAGTTACTTGTACCTTATATTGCAGTTCACTTGAGTTGGTTTACATTATATAAGTATGTATGTCCTGACTCGAGTGTTTTGTGTTTTGCTTTACGCTCGGGTCAGACTGAGTGATATAGCATTTGAGACTCACCTTCGAAGTTGGAAGCCTTGCTTGAAGATATAGCTATCTATTTCACTTTCGGTTATCTAGTTGATTCCAGTTATCCGGTTGGTTCCAGTGATGTATTCTGATTCATACCTGGTTATCATGTTGAGACCTTCGTTGTATCTTGTTATCTCTGTTGTATCTTGTTTGACTCTGATGTATTTATATAGTAGCTTCATGAACTACCATTTCTTTACTTCCGCTGCATTTTATTACTCTGTCTATGATCTGTGACTATTTATTTACCGTTTATGTTGTGTTTTGCCAAATTTAAATTACAATTCGCTATTTTACGCTATTCAAGTCCGACATGTGTGGATGCGAATGATTGAAAATATCAGGTCGTTACACAGGTAGTCTGTCACGCGTTTCATTTCAAGAGGAAATCCAACATATCAAATACAAACTCAAAGCTACTACACAGTGGCTATGTGGTCTTTGGAAACAAATATAGAAATAAGCATAACACAAATCAGTCATAGATATCCATATCACAAAGGCGGAAACAGATATGAATATATCACATAAAAGTGTGCATCAAAGTAGTGGTCATTCAAGATCCACCACATCATAAAAGAATAGGTACAAGTGCTACATAAAAGAATATGTATACATCAAGGGGTCTCTATCTTGAATGTATATTGACAAAAACTATTAAACTAAGTAGTTAGATAAAAGTCAGATGATGGTCCCAGATAAGGAGTCAAGCAGAAGCACCTATACACCTCAGTCTGACCTGAGTATTATTTAATAAGAAAATAATAAACGGATCAGTCTAGCTATAAATATCAGATAAAATGAGATATGATAAGAGGTATAACGGAAACGTATGATAACAATAATGCCATACTACGAAAAGCATACATTTAACAACAGCAAAAACCATACAATATCTCAAGAATCTCAGAGATAAAAAAGAATGTCATATTCTTTATTTTATTCACCAAACCAAAATTATTGACACGTATATCAATGTCAATCGCAAAATTGGTGAAACGCAAATTCTAGAAATCATTAATTAGAAATCCACAAATCACTAAGGGGGAGGCCTATCACAAACGGGAGCATGAAAACTCACCAACATGTGCATCACAAATGGGTCGCTAACCCATGGTTGCTAACCATAGAGCCGGTGCAATGACGTAGTACAATAACGGTACGCCCGAGGAACCTAAAACTCAAGTAATTCAGAACAACGACGTAGTACAACGGTACACCCGATGAACCTGATAAGCCGGTACAACGACGTAGTACAACGGTACGTCCGATGAACCGAACTCCATAAAAGAACATGGGTCGCTAGCCCACAAAAATGAGTCGAAACTCCAAAGAACCCATAGGTCGTTAGCCTATAAAAGAAATGAGATGAAATGTAACGACCCTAGATTTTAATTTAATTTAAATTGATAATTTATCGAATTTTCGAATTAAAATTGTGAAATGTATAGATGGATTGATGCGAGTTTCCCCGATCTCAAATAAAAATGTGTTAAATTACTTGAATTTAAATCTTATATTAGTGGTTTGAAAAATAAATAAATATTAAAATATTTACATGGACACAAGTACGAAATGAATAAATAAGTGAATTGTTAATTTATTATTAATGGTTAAAATATATATATAATAAATACAAGACAATAAATAAGAAGTAAATAAAATATAAGATATAACAATATAAAGTAAATGTATATATATATATATATATATATATATATATATCTTAATCTCATATTAATAAATCAATACAAGATAATACAAATGGAGTAGGCTACAAAAGTAATAAGAGTAAAATAAAAATAGAAGTTCACTTATTTTGTAAAGTAAAATAATTCATACTTAAGCTATGAATAAAAATAAGAACATTGATATATAAAACAAAAACAATAAGTATAAAACAAAACTAAAAAGAAAGAAATAAAATAAAATATACGTTGTAAATTTAATACGTATGTTAGAAATATGATTAGAAGATAAATTACAAAACAATACAATATATTCAAGTGTGAATAATAAAAAGACAAGTATCTAAAAGCAAAACACAAACAAATCAAGCATTCAATAACATATCAGCCGAGCAAATACATGCAAGTAGAAAACAAATAAATAAAAAAATAATAAAAACAAGGCAGCAAGTGTATATTCAAAACATAAAGGACCATTTCATTTAATGCAAACATCCACAGCATGCCTATTTTACAAACAAAAGTAATACAAGATCACTACAGCCATAACTTTAGTACAGGGAAGAGATAACATCACTCTGTACACTCTCTCCTCTATATCAACTTCCTCCCTCACTTCAATTTCATCCACCATAACTGAAAGAAGAAAAGAACAAAGAAATAAAAAAAATGAAGGTCAAAGCAAAAGTAAATCTGAAAAGCATGCAAGTTCAACAAACAAGGATTTTAACAACCAAATTCAGATCAAAAGCAGATCAACCAAAACATTTTTCCAGATCTTCTGGATTCAAAATATTTTCCAGGCCCAAGCAAAACCTCCCCTCTGTTTATTTCTTCTGAGACAGGTGAGTAATACACCCTTACTGTGTTTAGTGGTTATTACACCTACATAAATAATTGTAGTTTTTGTTGAATCTTTGATTTGATCAGGTAGTAAAGCATCTGATATGATTCAGAGTACATATATAAGTATGTTTGATAGTTTCAGAGCATCAAAACAATGTGCTTCTTCCTAAACCACTCTGTTTATTTAGAAAGACAGTGACCAAAAAAAAAAACATAATTTCTCAAACCATTGATTGTTAGAGCCAAGTATATAAACAAAACATGTTTAGGCAAGTATAAAGTAGATTGTAAAATTTAATTCATCCTAATAAAAATTGAATTGCTCTGGGGAAAAACATAAGGACAGTACAAAGTTAGCATAAGTGATAATTTCGATCATCACGAATTATTGTTTCGGGTTTACAAACTGTTTGCTAAGTCAAAAATAGGATTTTTAAAGCTCAATTCATATTTTTTAGTAACGAGTAGAAGTGGCATGGCTGTGTTGATCATTTTGGGAAGATGGGGTTGCCTCGGGCAACACACTTGATCGGAGAAGTCGAGATTGGTTCGAGGGTTAGAGGAGTGATCAGGGAAGCTTTAAAAATTATTGGATCAGAGAATCATGCTACGTGGGTTGTGGAATTTGGGTTTGAAAATTTTTAACCTAGTTTAAAATGGGAAACTTGTTTGGGTCAGTACGGCCTCTAGGGATGATCGAGTTGATCGGGGTATTAGGTGATGGTGGCTTGGTCGTAGGCGAAGGCGTGGCCGGTGGTGGAGGTTTTCTGGTGGTCAGTGGAGGGAGCAGTTGCCGTTGACAGGTTTGGAGGTGGGAAGGCATTCGTGTTCCAGGTTTCGAGAATAAACTCGAATTCGTTTTTGAGATGATGGGGGAACTTTAGTTGGTTGGAGATTGGTCTAGAGTTGATCGATGTTTTGCCCAATGCAATGGCGATGATCGGAGCCCTCGCGTTTGGCCATGCATGTGCACAGCACAGTGGTGTTTGGATGGCCTGGGATGTTATCGTGGCTGTCGCGTGATGTTGCTCGAGTATTTTTGGGAAACAAATCGTGTCGAACCCGATGCGCATGAGTGTTTTTATCACTGCGGTTTTTAAATTTTATAAAATTGAAAAGAAGAAGAAGTGTATACAGGGAAGAAGAAGAAGCAGGGTACGGGGAAGCTCGAAGCCATGCTCGGGATTTCAGTTGATTTGCTCGAAGCAAATTTTAAGGGCCTCGGGTATACGTTGTTTCCAGTTAACCTGTTCGGCTTGTTTAGGAATTTTTAATTAAATTTCAAATGATAAACAAAGTTTTAAAAATAATAATAAATTCAAGTTTGTTTAAAACTTAGTTTGTAAATAATCAAGTTTAAATAAAAAAAAGTTTAAATTGTTTTATTTGTTAAATTTTTTGAATTTGAATTGTTTTAATAATTAAAAAGGTGATTAAGCACTTGAGTGAAACAAAAAGAATTTATATTCAAAATAGGGATGTGAATTGGTAAAGGAAAGATTTAATCAAAGATTAAAAATTTAAACCTGTACTGAAAGTCGAAGTGAAATTCCAGATTCGGAATTAAATCAGGTTTTATAAATCTAAATGTTTAAATAAGTTTAACGTAAAGCATACGTTACATATGTGAATTTAAAAGAGAACTTGATTTGAACTCTTTCGAATTTCCTTTATAATAAAGTATTGGTTAACATGTGAATTTAAAATGGATAATTTAAATCATTTAATTAATTAATGACTTTGATTAATTTCAAAAAGTAATTAAGGGTTTAAAATCATTAATTAAAGTAATTAATTTGGAAAGAATTTATTTATTAAAGGTTAATTAATTAATGGAAGTGATTAAGAAATGATTTTAAGGATTAATCACTTATCGAAATTAAAGTTGGATATTTTGACAAATTAAAGTTAATTAATTATGTAATTAGTTTAAAAGGTTGATTTTATTAAAATGATTAATTAAAAATAATTTAATTTGTTAAAGCATTTGATAAATAAATTGATATCAAATGATTTGTAAGTAATTAACCAAGATTGGGTAAATAAATTCGCAAGTAATTAATCAAGATTGGGTAAATAAATTCGTAAGTAACTAGTTTACTTGGAAATAAATTGAATTAATTAGGATTAAACGATTAATTAATCCTATTTATAAATGACTATTAAATACTTGACCTTACTTATGAATGATAGTATTATATGTGATGCCTTGAATTGATTATCCTATCTGATTTGTGACATTTTGTTATGTAGATTGAGCTGTGTATATTTATTTGCATCTGTATATTATCTGTGAATCTGTGAATGGACGATGAGCGTTATAGTTTATATCGCTTATCAACTATATTTCTATGTTTTAAATCTGTGATGATTGAATGATGTTGCACTATTGTGTTAACCCCTGGACCACACCATACACACACAATATGGATTTCACGAGGAAATCGATTAAGTCACAAATTTTTGAAATAGTTTTAAATTTGAATATTTGAATTCAAATGTTTTGGAAATGGATTGGGTTTAAAGTGAAAAACTTTTGAAATGGAATTTCATAGATGAAATTTATTTTGAATAACTCGGTAAAATCTCCAATTTAAATAATTAAATTTGAATTTGAATTCAATATTTGGAATTGAATTCGATGATTGGAAATTATGGTTAAAGATATTATAAACATGTTTGTATGAATTTAAACCATTTTAAAGGTATGGTTTTGGGAATTTGAATTTAACCCAAGGATTTCAAATCGTATAAATGAATCAAATTTCCAAAATGAAAACTGTTGTTTTCAAATGACAAACACTTTTAGATAAGAACTGAGATTCCAGTTAATTAGGGGAATTTCAAGATTTAATAGAGAAATGATTTTCCTAAGTTATGAATGAATTCTTTTTGAAAGCTATGAATTAAATCTGTTTATTTTTAACAGATTTAAATTGATGATTTGTTTAAATCAAATTGAAATGAAATTGTTTGAAGGCTATAAGTTAAATCTTTGATTTAAAGATTTAACGGGTTAATCCTATCGAAATGAAATTGTTTTGGAAATCTATGAATGGATCTTTTTGAAATAAATCTTTTTGTTTAAAGATTTGAAATGGTAATTGATTTAAACCATTTGGAAGAAAGTTTTGGGTAATAAGTTGTGACTTAATTGAAATCCCAATATCCATATATTTCTTGTAAATATTGCGCTCACTATTCGGTTTAGCCGGGAAAGGACCTTTGTGTCGTATAACCCATTCCGAATACGTGATACGTCGTTATGGATAGCATTTGAAGACCGGTGATGAAGACCGGGTATTTGCGAAAGCGATAGGATGACCTATCGATTGTTTCTGCACCAAGTCGCGCCGGTATAGAAACTTCCTAAGTGATGGGAAATCCGATCGGGATTGTGAATATCCGGATTGCAAGGACTTCTTTGTAAGTGCCTTCGGTTCTGTTCGATTCCGGAACAGACTTGTATGGATAGTATGTCTGACATTACAAATTGAGATATAAAGCCGATTTCTTTCAAATATATTTCTGTTGGTGGTGGAGAATTTATTCTCTTAGCTTAACACCCTTCTCTGAGACGTACGAACTCAGAGGTTATGTAGTTGAAGGTTATCAGCGATATATTCCCAATTTGGTAATGTGACATGCTGAGTGTTGCTGTAAATGATCATTGTGTTGATTATTTGTGATAGGATCATTTATTTGATCGTCTATCCTGGTGATCATTTCTATGATCATTTGTTGACCCAAAGCATGGCTTTTGTATAAAGTATGTTTTTGTGGACGTGACTTCGTCGAGCCTCACACCTCGGGAATGATCAAAACAGGAAAGATGCGGCAAGGTTATGAGGGGTAGCGCCCTTTAGGATATGTGCATTTCCTTCTGGAAAAGGGTGGTATCATGGTATGGAGCCCAGATACTTACTCATGTTGAAACACTTTATTATTATGATTGTGTGAATTGATTAGAGAGCTCTCGGATAAAGGTCCCAAAGGACCGGGGGATGGCATATTCGGTCAGTTGTTACTCAGTTAGGGGTAACCCGGCCTTGTGTTGGTAGAGATCCGGTTTGGTTCTCGGGGATGTCCATCCAGAGGCATTCTCATGTGGCAATGGGAAGTTCCTTGGCCTGATCATTCGTTGGAAATCCAATTCCCAATACGAAACTTGTACGGTATTAGCTGTAGAACCTGCCATTTACTTATGGTGGCGCCCCACTGTTTAGATGGTAGCTATAGTAGGCATACGATAATGGTCGTATGTTGGCTAAGATTTATATTCTACTTTCGAAATGAATTTTTCCTACACTATGCACTAGTAATAATATCAAATGTTTCTTTTTAATGCGTATCAAGCATCTTTGACTATCATAAGAAGAAATCTCCTCCAAGTCTGCGTTTGCATTGTGTGTGTGGCGGGAGGTCTTATGGTAGTCTCATTTCTAAAAAGCATTGCGAATTAACTTTAAAATATTTCTTTGAATGTTTTAAAAGATAAACTGTTTTTGTTGCTCACACCAGTCCCACGACTGATCCGGAGTTTATTGTTTCTTTCCTAAACTCTGGGTGCTCATTATTTTCTACACGAGCAGTCTAGAGTTGGGTTTTTCAGATAGTTAGATATAGTGGATTATCTGGAGCTAGTTCAGTCTTTGGATCGCACCAGTCTTGCTTAGCTTGGTGCATTGTTATTGGGAGTTCGAGCTATTGCTGGATTGATTCTTGGAGATGGAGTTCAGATTTGGAGTTCTTCTTTGGAGACTATCTTAGAGTTATTTTGTTCCGCTGCTAGTGTTATCTATTTTCTTTTCCGCTGCTATTTTATTGTATCATATCTCTGATGTATATTGATATCTATTTGATCATCTGTTGTATCAGATATTGTATCAAAGCTATATATCAATGTATTATTCTTTTATTCCGCTGTGTTAATTACTTAATGATTGTTATAAGCTCCGGCGAATCGGATTTGAACAGTCGAATCTATGGCATTCGAATACGATTTGAAGTATGGATGTCGATTTTCGAGCGGGCAAAATTCGAGTCATCACAATTTGGTATCAGAGCTAAGGTTGAACTTTAGCTCAGGAGTGTAACACATTAAGTAACTCATTAGAGATAGGGTGAAGTATCCCTAGAATGAGTAATCCTTAAGATATCCGTTTGAATGCCTCAGTAAATTCTCTTACTATTCACTGATAGTGAGTATGAGTGCAAGAAGAGAACAAGAGATAAGGGACAGGGAAATACGACTATAATTGGTCAATACTCTGTAACAACAGTGGAAATAACTTTCTCTATCAATTTTCTTTGATTCGTTTCTAAATTCTTTTGATTTGCTTCGTGACAGGTACAGAAAGAAGTTCGGTGCGTTGATGCTCTACGAATCGTTATAGAAGAATCTTTACTTCGTATTTTCATTAGTTTCTTATCGGTTTTTGATTTAAACCTTAATGAATATAAATTGGAAAATTGAGATAGTAAATTTAAATTAAATTGGAAAATTTAAAGTGAGTTAAATTGGTTAATAGAATATGAAGCTGAATTTGAATAGTATCGATAAAGCGATTTCGTTTAAAATCAAAATTTTAAATTCTATTGTAATTTCTTGTGAATACCAAAGTCCGAAGAGGGACCAGTTATTTATATTTTGGGGTATTCCGATTTGAGTTTGAAATCCATATCTTGTGTTTGAGGAATTATAGAAGATCGAATTCATCTATCTCTGTGTTGTTTTCGTGCCTGCGAATTTTGAGGACGAAATTCTTTTAAGGGGGGAAGTTTGTAACGACCCTAGATTTTAATTTAATTTAAATTGATAATTTATCGAATTTTTGAATTAAAATTGTGAAATGTATAGATGGATTGATGCGAGTTTCCCCGATCTCAAATAAAAATGTGTTAAATTACTTGAATTTAAATCTTATATTAGTGGTTTGAAAAAGAAAAAAAAATTAAAGTATTTACATTGACACAAGTACGAAATGAATAAATAAGTGAATTGTTAATTTATTATTGATGGTTAAAATATATATATAATAAATACAAGACAATAAATAAGAAGTAAATAAAATATAAGATATAACAATATAAAGTAAATATATATATATATATATATCTTAATCTCATATTAATAAATCAATACAAGATAATACAAATGGAGTAGGCTACAAAAGTAATAAGAGTAAAATAAAAATAGAAGTTCACTTATTTTGTAAAGTAAAATAATTCATACTTAAGCTATGAATAAAAATAAGAACATTGATATATAAAACAAAAACAATAAGTATAAAACAAAACTAAAAAGAAAGAAATAAAATAAAATATACGTTGTAAATTTAATACGTATGTTAGAAATATGATTAGAAGATAAATTACAAAACAATACAATATATTCAAGTGTGAACAATAAAAAGACAAGTATCTAAAAGCAAAACACAAACAAAGCAAGCATTCATTAACATATCAGCCGAGCAAATACATGCAAGTAGAAAACAAATAAATAAAAAAATAATAAAAACAAGGCAGCAAGTGTATATTCAAAACATAAAGGACCATTTCATTTAATGCAAACATCCACAACATGCCTATTTTACAAACAAAAGTAATACAAGATCACTACAGCCATAACTTTAGTACAGGGAAGAGATAACATCACTCTGTACACTCTCTCCTCTATATCAACTTCCTCCCTCACTTCAATTTCATCCACCATAACTGAAAGAAGAAAAGAACAAAGAAATAAAAAAAAATGAAGGTCAAAGCAAAAGTAAATCTGAAAAGCATGCAAGTTCAACAAACAAGGATTTTAACAACCAAATTCAGATCAAAAGAAGATCAACCAAAACATTTTTCCAGATCTTCTGGATTCAAAATATTTTCCAGGCCCAAGCAAAACCTCCCTTCTGTTTATTTCTTCTGAGACAGGTGAGTAATACACCCTTACTGTGTTTAGTGGTTATTACACTTACATAAATAATTGTAGTTTTTGTTGAATCTTTGATTTGATCAGGTAGTAAAGCATCTGATATGATTCAGAGTACATATATAAGTATGTTTGATAGTTTCAGAGCATCAAAACAATGTGCTTCTTCCTAAACCACTCTGTTTATTTAGAAAGACAGTGACTAAAAAAAAAACATAATTTCTCAAACCATTGATTGTTAGAGCCAAGTATATAAACAAAACATGTTTAGGAAAGCATAAAGTAGATTGTAAAATTTAATTCATGCTAATAAAAATTGAATTGCTCTGGGGAAAAACATAAGGACAGTACAAAGTTAGCATAAGTGATAATTTCGATCATCATGAATTATTGTTTCGGGTTTACAAACTGTTTGCTAAGTCAAAAATAGGATTTTTAAAGCTCAATTCATATTTTTTAGTAACGAGTAGAAGTGGCATGGCTGTGTTGATCATTTTGGGAAGATGGGGTTGCCTCGGGCAACACACTTGATCGGAGAAGTCGAGGTTGGTTCGAGGGTTAGAGGAGTGATCAGGGAAGCTTTAAAAATTATTGGATCAGAGAATCATGCTACGTGGGTTGTGGAATTTGGGTTTGAAAATTTTTAACCTAGTTTAAAATGGGAAACTTGTTTGGGTCAGTACGGCCTCTAGGGATGATCGAGTTGATCGGGGTATTAGGTGATGGTGGTTTGGTCGTAGGCGAAGGCGTGGCCGGTGGTGGAGGTTTTCTGGTGGTCGGTGGTGGGAGCAGTTGCCGTTGACAGGTTTGGAGGTGGGAAGGCATTCGTGTTCCAGGTTTCGAGAATAAACTCGAATTCGTTTTTGAGATGATGGGGGAACTTTAGTTGGTTGGAGATTGGTCTAGAGTTGATCGATGTTTTGCCCAATGCAATGGCGATGATCGGAGCCCTCGCGTTTGGCCGTGTATGTGCACAACACAGTGGTGTTTGGATGGCCTGGGATGTTATCGTGGCTGTCGCGTGATGTTGCTCGAGTATTTTTGGGAAACAAATCGTGTCGAACCCGATGCGCATGAGTGTTTTTATCACTGCAATTTTTAAATTTTATAAAATTGAAAAGAAGAAGAAGTGTATACAGGGAAGAAGAAGAAGCAGGGTACGGGGAAGCTCGAAGCCATGCTCGGGATTTCAGTTGATTTGCTCGAAGCAAATTTTAAGGGCCTCGGGTATACTTTGTTTCCAGTTAACCTGTTCGGCTTGTTTAGGAATTTTTAATTAAATTTCAAATGATAAACAAAGTTTTAAAAATAATAATAAATTCAAGTTTGTTTAAAACTTAGTTTGTAAATAATCAAGTTTAAATAAAAAAAAAGTTTAAATTGTTTTATTTGTTAAAATTTGTGAATTTGAATTGTTTTAATAATTAAAAAGGTGATTAACCACTTGAGTGAAACAAAAAGAATTTATATTCAAAATAGGGATGTGAATTGGTAAAGGAAAGATTTAATCAAAGATTAAAAATTTAAACCTGTACTGAAAGTCGAAGTGAAATTCCAGATTTGGAATTAAATCAGGTTTTATAAATCTAAATGTTTAAATAAGTTTAACGTAAAGCATACGTTAAATATGTGAATTTAAAAGAGAACTTGATTTGAACTCTTTCGAATTTCCTTTATAATAAAGTATTGGTTAACATGTGAATTTAAAATGGATAATTTAAATCATTTAATTAATTAATGACTTGGATTAATTTAAAAAAGTAATTAAGGGTTTAAAATCATTAATTAAAGTAATTAATTTGGAAAGAATTTATTTATTAAAGGTTAATTAATTAATGGAAGTGATTAAGAAATGATTTTGAGGATTAATCACTTATTGAAATTAAAGTTGGATATTTTGACAAATTAAAGTTAATTAATTATGTAATTAGTTTAAAAGGTTGATTTTATTAAAATGATTAATTAAAAATAATTTAATTTGTTAAAGCATTTGATAAATAAATTGATATCAAATGATTTGTAAGTAATTAACCAAGATTCGGTAAATAAATTCGTAAGTAATTAATCAAGATTGGGTATATAAATTCGTAAGTAATTAGTTTACTTGGAAATAAATTGAATTAATTAGGATTAAACGATTAATTAATCCTATTTATAAATGACTATTAAATACTTGACCTTACTTATGAATGATCGTATTATATGTGATGCCTTGAATTGATTATCCTATCTGATTTGTGACATTTTGTTATGTAGATTGAGCTGTGTATATTTATTTGTATCTGTATATTATTTGTGAATGAACGATGAGCGTTATAGTTTATATCGCTTATCAACTATATTTCTATGTTTTAAATTTGTGATGATTGAATGATGTTGCACTATTGTGTTAACCCCTGGACCACACCATACACACACAATATGGATTTCACGAGGAAATCGATTAAGTCACAGATTTTTGAAATAGTTTTAAATTTGAATATTTGAATTCAAATGTTTTGAAATGGATTGGGTTTAAAGTGAAAAGCTTTTGAAATGGAATTTCATAGATGAAATTTATTTTGAATGACTCGGTAAAATCTCCAATTTAAATAATTAAATTTGAATTTGAATTCAATATTTGGAATTGAATTCAATGATTGGAAATTATGGTTAAAGATATTATAAACATGTTTGTATGAATTTAAACCATTTTAAAGGTATGGTTTTGGGAATTTGAATTTAACCCAAGGATTTCAACTCGTATAAATGAATTAAATTTCCAAAATGAAAACTGTTGTTTTCAAATGACAAACACTTTTAGATAAGAACTGAGATTCCAGTTAATTAGGGGAATTTCAAGATTTAATAGAGAAATGATTTTCCTAAGTTATGAATGAATTCTTTTTGAAAGCTATGAATTAAATCTGTTTATTTTTAACAGATTTAAATTGATGATTTGTTTAAATCAAATTGAAATGAAATTGTTTGAAGGCTATAAGTTAAATCTTTGATTTAAAGATTTAACGGGTTAATCCTATCGAAATGAAATTGTTTTGGAAATCTATGAATGGATCTTTTTGAAATAAATCTTTTTGTTTAAAGATTTGAAATGGTAATTGATTTAAACCATTTGGAAGAAAGTTTTGGGTAATAAGTTGTGACTTAATTGAAATCCCAATATCCATATATTTCTTGTAAATATTGCGCTCACTATTCGGTTTAGCCGGGAAAGGACCTTTGTGTCGTATAACCCATTCCGAATATGTGATACGTAGTTATGGATAGCATTTGAAGACCGGTGATGAAGACCGGGTATTTGCGAAAGCGATAGGATGACCTATCGATTGTTTCTGCACCGAGTCGCGCCGGTATAGAAACTTCCTAAGTGATGGGAAATCCGATCGGGATTGTGATTATCCGGATTGCAAGGACTTCTTTGTAAGTGCCTTCGGTTCTGTTCGATTCCGGAACAGACTTGTATGGATAGTATGTCTGACATTACAAATTGAGATATAAAGCCGATTTCTTTCAAATATATTTCTGTTGGTGGCGGAGAATTTATTCTCTTAGCTTAACACCCTTCTCTGAGACGTACGAACTCAGAGGTTATGTAGTTGAAGGTTATCAGCGATATATTCCCAATTTGGTAATGTGACATGCTGAGTGTTGCTGTAAATGATCATTGTGTTGATTATTTATGATAGGATCATTTATTTGATCGTCTATCCTGGTGATCATTTCTATGATCATTTGTTGACCCAAAGCATGGCTTTTGTATAAAGTATGTTTTTGTGGACGTGACTTCGTCGAGCCTCACACCTCGGGAATGATCAAAACAGGAAAGATGCGGCAAGGTTATGAGGGGTAGCGCCCTTTAGGATATGTGCATTTCCTTCTGGAAAAGGGTGGTATCATGGTATGGAGCCCAGATACTTACTCATGTTGAAACACTTTATTATTATGATTGTGTGAATTGATTAGAGAGCTCTCGGATAAAGGTCCCAAAGGACCGGGGGATGGCATATTCGGTCAGTTGTTACTCAGTTAGGGGTAACCCGGCCTTGTGTTGGTAGAGATCCGGTTTGGTTCTCGGGGATGTCCATCCAGAGGCATTCTCATGTGGCAATGTGAAGTTCCTTGGCCTGATCATTCGTTGGAAATCCAATTCCCAATACGAAACTTGTACGGTATTAGCTGTAGAACCTGCCATTTACTTATGGTGGCGCCCCACTGTTTAGATGGTAGCTATAGTAGGCATACGATAATGGTCGTATGTTGGCTAAGATTTATATTCTACTTTCGAAATGAATTTTTCCTACACTATGCACTAGTAATAATATCAAATGTTTCTTTTTAATGCGTATCAAGCATCTTTGACTATCATAAGAAGAAATCTCCTCCAAGTCTACGTTTGCATTGTGTGTGTGGCGGGAGGTCTTATGGTAGTCTCATTTCTAAAAAGCATTGCGAATTAACTTTAAAATATTTCTTTGAATGTTTTAAAAGATAAACTGTTTTTGTTGCTCACACCAGTCCCACGACTGATCCGGAGTTTATTGTTTCTTTCCTAAACTCTGGGTGCTCATTATTTTCTACACGAGCAGTCTAGAGTTGGGTTTTTCAGATAGTTAGATATAGTGGATTATCTGGAGCTAGTTCAGTCTTTGGATCGCACCAGTCTTGCTTAGCTTGGTGCATTGTTATTGGGAGTTCGAGCTATTGCTGGATTGATTCTTGGAGATGGAGTTCAGATTTGGAGTTCTTCGTTGGAGACTATCTTAGAGTTATTTTGTTCCGCTGCTAGTGTTATCTATTTTCTTTTCCGCTGCTATTTTATTGTATCATATCTCTGATGTATATTGATATCTATTGGATCATCTGTTGTATCAGATATTGTATCAAAGCTGTATATCAATGTATTATTCTTTTATTCCGCTGTGTTAATTACTTAATGATTGTTATAAGCTCCGGCGAATCGGATTTGAACGGTCGAATCTATGGCATTCGAATACGATTTGAAGTATGGATGTCGATTTTCGAGCGGGCAAAATTCGAGTCGTCACATGAAACTCAATAAAACAAGGTATAGTCCCCCACGTGGACAAGAAACATCGTATATCGCTAGTCTAAATCACAAAATGATCATCAATGGTCAATAAAAATGTGAATTACACTAAGCTAGTAAATAAATGAGTTTAGCTTCATGTCCCATAACCATTGGCTTAACTTAAATATTTACGAACAAATTGTAGATGTCCACTCGAAAATTGTCACAAGATTTCCAATCGAACAGTTCCAAAAATTAACCGACGAAATAAACGCAAGCGTTTCATACCACTTGTTTTGCTAAGCCGTTTAATTAGATTTTTTCATACGAACGAGGTAAAGGTTTGTATATACTAATAGGTTGGAAAACGGTTTTAATAAACGAGCTTTGTATTAAAATAGTGTTGAAATTGTTTTGATGAAAGAGTTTTGATATTTACTACTAGTATAGAAACCTTTGCATTTCAAAGTGACAAACCATAGAAATGATTGTAGAAGCAATCAATCACAAGAAATTCACATTCGAAAACGTGAATTAAAACCACAGAAATCGATACAAAATCCATCAAAATGGATATTCCTGAAATCCCGAAAAAGAAGTTATCAAAGTCAACAAAGATGATAACAACAAATTGGATCCACTAGAATCGATTATAAATTGGGAATCCACTAAAAAGGAAAAATTGGCTGAGATAGCAGAATCAATCGACTGGTCCAGGGTGGTCAGTTGACTGACATAATTCCTAGAAACTTTCTGTTTCCAGGTTCGGTCTAATGAACCAGAGTGGTCAGTCGACTGAAACATGCTTAGAAACTTCTGATTTCCAGGCTTAGTCGACTGAGCCAAGGTGGTCAGTCGACTGATACTGGCTCAGGAAAATTCATGGGTTCTGGTTCAGTCGACTGACTTCCTAGTTTAGTCGATTAAACTGGAATTTTCAGTATTCTCAGCCTAGCCCCAACGAAGGGCGAAAACCAAATGGAGGCGATCGAACGAGCAATGACGACTAGGAATTTATGCCACGCGACAACCCAGCCTTATAGGCTCTTTGGCACACCCCAAAAACATGTTCAAGCATTAAAGCTAGGATTTTTAAAGATTTAACTTCAAAACACCAAAAATTGGAAAATTCATAAAACCAATTCAATCCAAAGCAAATGGACAAGGAATAGATGTTAGGAACACTACCTAACAACTATCAAAGATATAGATATAGATGTGAGTTCAAAAACTCACATTTTCCCCAAAAACACAAGTGAGAAGCTATAAGGAAAAACAAGAACAACCACTCTTCAGTTTTAACCCAAGAAGCTTCAATATAAACTCGTAAGAAAGACATTTCCTAAGTTAGGTTTAGGAAATTTCTGAAATTGAAGAGGAATTGAGATGGAGAAGATGAAGAGAATGCTTACCTAAGCTTCTCCTTGATTTCTAGCTTGAAGTTGATAATTCCTAAGAGAAGTAGGGCTTAGGAATTCCTAATCTCTTTTCTCTTCCTCCATTTTTACTAAAGCTTGAGTATTAGGAAATATTATGAAGGAATGAAGAGGAGTGGAGTGGAGTTGGGTTCATATGTTGGGTTAATGGGCTGAAACCCAAACTCGAAGCCCTAAATGAAAAAATCAAAATTCTAATCGACTCCAAACATATCGATGTTTATACTCAAAATGGTCGCAAACGCAATTTTGAACACAATGGAAGTGGTCTCAAGTCCAAATTTGACTATTTGAAAAAAGTAGCATTTCAGACTTAAATCCGACTAATGATGTTATACTTAAATAAAATCTTTATATATACGATTGTAAAATATGCTTGTTGTTACAGGATAGCGGCACAACAAAACAAATCTGTTCAAATTCGATGAAACAAAAATCAGAACAACCCAATATAAAGGAATATATATATATACATATACATATATTTAAATATTGATATTTCGTATAAACTCTATATCAAAATAAAAATAAAATCATTATCTATATATATTGTTCTAAAAATTGTTTCTTTCTTACAACACACTAAATAAAACAAAATATCCACATGATATGAAACATTTTGAATCAATACCAACTGTACTTATCCTATTATAATATACAAAAATATATTTAAAACTTTATATATTTCTAAAGCGAATCTAAATATCCATACATCTATGTCATGTACATAAACGGACATGTTAATAGGTATATAGAAATCAAATAAGACCTTTTTGCAATACATTAAAAAATCAATGACAAAAATCAATATTTAAAAACCCAAGGACTAATATACATGAAGACATATGTTCATACCAATGATTATATAAGCCTCTACATATTATATCACCTTTTCTTACTTTAAATAAAATGACAGAAACAACCAGACAAACTTTATAATAGAATATACATTATACTTTTAACCTATACAATATTTGTGAACCAATATTTTAAATCAATACTTTAACTAGTACACCGTAGCCAATATATTTGTAAACCAATATATTTTATATGTGAACACGTTAAGTGTACCAGTATAGACACAGACTGAGTTCATAATATACTAAAGTGTAATATGATAAAATATAATATAATACTATATACTTATCATATTTAAAATAGTATATATATAAACTGATAATTTTAAACTCATATGAGCAAATATATACAACTCACTTTATTAAACTACTCATATATAAACAATAGAACTAACACATAAAAAAACAATTAAAAATGAACAAAAAATGCTAGCCTAAACTTAAATGCGCATAGGCATTACTTGTATATATAATACTGTCGCCATTACTGTATAACTTAACATAATATGTATACTTTACTGAAAATTTTACTAGAACCATATCATAATATATATACTTTTAAACACAAGATTATATAAGCTTTCTTTCGGCAATACAAACAGAAACTGAGATAATATACATAGACCTTCTTTCGTCATAATATAGACTCAACTGTTTGGAAAAGCAAGCCAACACAACTGTAGCAAACGAAAAATGGAAATATGCGTGTACTACCTTCATTATAACGAGTTAAATCTATATAAACAACATGTAGTTTTAAACTAACAGTTTTGAAAAGCAACTCATATATTTAACTAACATATCAAATATGCTAGAAATGTATATGTAACGATCCTGGATTTTTGATTAATTTTAAATTGATAATCAATTTCATTCTTGAATAAAATTGTGAAATAATTGGTAATTGATATAAAATAGTTGTTAAATTAAGGATTAATTGAATTTAATCCGGATATTTGACATATATGTATAAAATAAATTGAATGTAAATTGGAATTTAAATTCAAATGCCTTAGGGAATAAATTTGTATTTGGATTTTTGACAAAATATTTCAAATGGATAAAATATGAAATGAACATATTAAATTATTTGTAGAATTATATAAACTATAAAAATAAAGATTGTAAAGTAAAATAAAACACAAACAAAAATGTACTTACAAAACACATCAAAATATAAATATAAAATATAAACTTCATTTAAAATACAAAGTAATAGAACAAAAAGAAGAAATAAGACAATAAATATTAAGTTAATCAAATAAATAAAATAAACTATGTAAAATATAAAATAAACAAATCTGCTAAAATAATAACAACACATTAACAATAGAAATTCATGTATAAAGCAAAGTAATATGACTGAAACAAAATAATACATTCAAATGTGAACAACAACATACATTCATAAGCATGAATACTTGGGAAAAAATAAAAATAAAAATAAACATTAAGTACAAACAAGAAAACAAAGATATAAATATCTTTGAAGCTTGCAAAAAAAGAAAGCTGTACAAGTACATTCATATTATAAAGCAGAGAAAATATACATTTCTATGTAGCCTGTTAGAAAAATTAGAAAAGGCAAGAATAAAGAAAAAGTGAAATATCTAAACATAAAAATAAGAAGTAGGAGACAAAAAGTACTCAAGCATTAAATGCTTTCATCTCAACAAAATAAACAAAGTCAATTCGAAAACACTTCAGCCTCCTTATGCAAAGAAAATCTCTGATCAGAGATAAAAAAAAAATCTTGTACCAGTGAAAACAAGCTGTACACCTTTCTTTCTATATATACATCTACACCATTCTTGTTTGTTCATCCACTTAGCATTCCAGGAAATTAAACATCATTGTTCTCTAACTTAAGCAATCCATTCAACAACAAAGCAAGTTTTAAGGAAGATCGAAACTGCCTTTTTCAAAACAAAAGCAACTGCACATTTTCAAATCAACACAACTCTGTTAAACCCAAGCTCAGGTGAATTCAAACCATGATTTGGAAGGTGAGTAACACCACTTGTAAACAATTTAAAAGTATAATCTGTTGCATATATCTGTGAATGAGTATATTTACGCACACACATATATGAATCCTTTGTGTATATTTAAATGATTGAACATTGGTGTGCAGGATGTTATTTTCATATGTTCTCTGTCTTAGTTCATAAACCAAGATTTTGATTCAAAAATCTTTTCTTCTCAATCTACACACTATTTGGATTTAAAATTCAAACCAAAACTGTTTGTTACAGAATATACTTAAGATTAAAAATTTATTTAAGTTTAAACAACTTATTAGTATTTCTGGAAATCGAGATATCTGAGCAAAGCTTTAAACAGGTTAAAATTAAAACTTCTTAATTTACAAATTCAGGTTTGTAACTTAAATTCGTACACTTTAACAAGAATTTTGAAACAAGAATTTTAAAACAAGAATTTTAACAATAATTTTAACAAATTCAGGCTGTAGCCCTAGTTTTTCAAGGCCAGATGATTCGATTCGTTCTTCGTCGGCAAGTGATCGAGCGCTACGAAACTTAGGGAGATGGTGGAGGTCGAGTTGACGAAGTGATGACCGAAGTTCCATGTGTTTAGATGATCAGAGCTGCGAGAACGAGGCAATGACAGGTTTGGGTTAGGGGTGACTGCATTTGTTGTTTCCAGGTTCTGGTTCCAGCTTTGACCCTCGAATTTGTTTTCGAGTTGGAGTCGTCGATCTGATGATCGAGGTAGGGTGCTTGGATAGTTTTCGATTTATGGAGGTCATCCTTGATGATCAACGATGAGCGGCACCACCGTGCATGTGCACGGTGGACTTCTTTGTGTTCTGTTGAGTTGGATTGGAAGGGATGTAGGTTACTCGAGTTTTCTCGAGTAATTCGAGTACCGAACACGAAGTAAATGAGGTTTTGACTCGAAGGAGAAGTATGTTGCCTCGGGTATTTTGCTGGCTATAGGTTTTTACAGAAACCTGTTACCCACTTTTGAATTTTTTTAAATAAATTTCAAAACTCAATTTAAATGAAAAGTAGAGTTTTAAAATGAAGTTTAAATATGATTTGAGTTAGATTTGAATCTCGTTTTAAAGATAAATAAAGTTTTAAAATTTAAATTTGTTTTAACTATTTTTAATTTGTTTTAACTATTTTAAAAATGTTTAAGTAGTTGAATTTTAAAATGAAGTTTTAAATTGTAAGAAAAGTTTTTAAATCTAAGCTAAATCTGAAATCAAGATGGTTTGTATTCCAGTGGTTATAAAAGATGTTTTTAAAATTTAAATTGTTTTAATGATAAAGTAAAATTTTAAATTGATTTGAATTTAAATGAAACTGGGATTTAAATTCTTTTGATTTCTATTAAACATTGTTAAAGTTAAATCTATATTCATTTCAAATCTTAAATTTAAAATGAAATCTAAAGTAAATTTGGAAGCAAATTAAATATTTTGATTAAGAAGGAATGTTTTATCTTAAAGATAAATAGAATTTAATGATATGAATTCATTAATTATTAAATTAATTAAAATGGATAATTCATTTATTTGATTAATTAATGATTTGGATTAACCAAATAAGTAATTAAAAGTTTAAATTAATCAATTGAGGTTTAAAGATTATTTAAGTAGGGAATAATTAATTTGTAAATTAAGGATTATTAGTTAGATGTTAATTAATGATCAAAGTTGATTAATCAAGTGATTAAGCAATAATTAATTGAAGGATAATGTTATAAATTAGTAATTAATTTGAGAATAATTAATTTATTAAAGGTTAATTAACTAATGAGGTGATTAGGAAATAAATTATTAATTATAGAGTAATTAATTAGTAATTGTAATTAATTAATAATAATAAATTAAGGATTAATTATTAATTAAGGGTTAATTAATGACTAATTAAAGGATAATTTATTAAATGTTTTATAATTAATTGATTATTAGTTTGCCATGACTAGCAAATTTATTCATAGAAATTAATTCGATTTAAATTAATCAGATAATTAACTTAGTCCTACTTATAAATGATTATTGAATGCTTGACCTTACTTATGAATGATTGTATTATATGAGATGTCTTGAATTGATTGTCCTATATGATCTGTGATGTTTTGTTCTGTGGATTGAGTTGTGTATAGTTTATTCATTTATTTGTGATACATTTGTATATTATCTATGCATCTGTGAATGAACGATAAGTGTTATAGTTTATACCGCTTATCAACTATATTTCTATGTTTTGATCTGTGATGATTGAATGATGTTGCACTATTGTGTTAAACCCCTGGACCACACTTACACACACACAAATATGGATTTCATAAGGAAATCAGTTAAGTTACAGATATTTGAATCTAATTCAAAATAGTTTTAAAAGTCGAATATTTAAATACAAATGGTTTTGGAAATGAGTTGGGTTTAAAGTGAAAAGCTTTTGAAATGGAATTTCAAAGATGAAATTTATTTTGAATAACTTGATTAAGTTTTGGAATTTAAATAATTTGAATCAAGATTTGAAATTGAATTCTATGTTTGGAAACTAGGGACTAAAGATGTTATACTAGTTACATATGGGTTAAACTATTTTAAAAGTATTGATTTGGGAATGTGAATATAACTAAAAGCTTTAACTCAGGCAAATATAATTGGATTCTTCCGAAATGAAAACTATTGGTTTTCAAATAATAAAAGCTTTCACATAAGAAATGAACTTCCAATTTGTCTAAAAGGGATTTCTAGTTTGAAATGGAAATGATTTCCAAGTTATGGAAATGGTTTGAAAGCTGTAATTTAAATCTTAGTAACTAAAGATTTAATTGAGTTAATCCAATCGAAATGGAAATTGTTTTGAAATCCATGAATGGATCTTTGTGAATGGGGTGAACTTTGTGAATCAAATCTTTTTGTTTAAAAGATTGGAAATGGTAATTTGTTTAACCATTTGAAAGAAAGTTTTGGATTTCATCAATTGTGACTTAAATGAAATCCCATATCCATATATTTTTAAATATTGCACTCATTATTCGGTTTAGCCGGGAGAGGTCCTTGTGTCATATAACCCATTCCGAATAATGATACGTCGATATGGATAACATTTGAAGACCGGTGGTGAAGACCGGGTATTTGTGAGAACGATAGGATAACTTATCGATTGTCTCTACACCGAGTCGCGCCGGTATAGAGATTCCCTAAGTGATGGGAAGTCCGATCGGGATTGTGAATACCCGAATTCGCAAGGGCTTCTTCGGGAGTGCCTTCGGTTTTGTTCGAACCCAGGACAGACTTGTATGGTTGTATGTCTGACACTACACTTTGAGATATAAAGCAGATTTCTTTCAAATACATATCTGTTGGTGGCGGAGAATTTATTCTCTTAGATTAACATCCTTCTATGAGACGTACGAGCTCATAGGTTATGTAGTTGAAGGTTATCAGCGATATATTCCCAATCTGGTAGTGTGACATGCTAAGTGCTGCTGTGTGTTGATGATCATTTGTGATCAAAGCATGGTTTTTGTATAAAGCGTAGCTTTATGGATGAGACTACATCAGGACCTCACACCCCGGAAATGGTCGAAATAGGAAAGATGCGGCAAGGTTATGAGGGTCGCGTCCTTTAGTGTGTGTCATTCCCTTCTAGCGAAGGGTGGTATCATGGTATGGTGCCCAGATTTTTACCTATGTGGTAGCTCCAATCTCGTTTACTGTGTGGTTGTTGCTTTGTGACAGAGGGGCCTCGGATAAAGGTCCCAAAGGACCAGGGGGAGGCATGCTCGAGAAGTAGTTACCTAGTTACAGAGGTAACCCGGCCTTTTGTTGGCAGAGATCCGGTTAGGTTCTCGGGACATCCCGCCAGAGGCGTACCCATGGATAGTGGGAAGTTTCTTAGCCTGACCATTTATTGGAAAATCCAATAAAAAAAATACGCGCCTTGTATGGTTTTAGTTGTAGAACCTGCCATTTACTTTTGGTGGCGCCCCACTATTTAGATGGTAGCTATAGTAGGCATACGATACTGGTCGTATGCTGGCTAGGATTTATATTCTACTTTCGAAATGGTTTTTCTGTACTTTGCACTTATTGTAATAATATCAAAGAAATTTTCTCGTATCAAGCATGTTTGACTATCATAAGGAGAAATCTCCTCCAATTCTGCGTTTGCGTGGTGTGTTCGGTGGGAGGCCTTATGGTAGTTTCATTTCCCAAAAGTCATTACGGATTTATTTTAAATTCCCTTGTTATTCGTTTTATAAGACCAAATGTTTTTATTACTCATACCAGTCCCATGACTGACCTGGAGTTTATTGTTTCTTTCCTAAACTATAGATGCCCACAATTTTCCACACGGGCAGTCTAGAGTTGGGTTTTTTAGATAGTCAGGGTAGTAGATTATCTGGAGTTAGTTCAGTCTTTGGATCACGACGGACCTTGCTTATCTTTGTGCATCGTTATTGGGAGTTCGAGCTATTTCTGGATTGGTGCCTTGGAGATGGAGATTATCCGCTGCTGGTCTCATCTATTTTCTTTCCGCTGCTATCTTTTGTATTATATCTCTGATGTATATTGATATTCATTGTATCTGGATATTGTATCAGATGTCGTATATTGATATTACTCTTTTTCTTCCACTGTGTTGTACTTAATGGTGTTATAAGCTCCGGCGAACCAGATTCGACGTTTGGATCTGCGGCATTGGAATACGAGTGTCGTATTCGGTGCCGATTTTCGAAGTTCGAGTCAGGATCGTTTCATTTGGTATCAGAGCTAAGGTTGAACTTTAGCTCAGGAGTATAACACATTAGGTTGCTCATTGGAGATAGGGTGGAGTATACCCTAGAATGAGTGTATCCCTAAGATATCCATCCGTATGCCTCAATAAATTCTCTTACTATCCACCGATAGTATGTATGAGTGCAAGAAAAGGATGAGATAGGGGACAGGGGAATACGACTAAAATTGGTCAACACTCCATAACAACAAGGAAACAATCTTTTCTCTAGTAATCTCTTTTGTTCAGCATCATTTCTTAATTCTTCGATAGTTTCCGGTAGATCCAGGAAGAAATTCGATATATTAATATGGGACATAAACTCCAGATATAAATTTTTTGTTCGTTTGGATGTATTGATTGTTTTGGTTGCTATAGTTGATAGGTATACTTTAGTTTTAAACTAAAAGTTTTGAGATTATATCTATATATCTATTTCTTTGGGATTCTGAATATATTCTACGAATGGTTAGTTATCCCTTCAAACTAACCAATATAACTCCATATTTCATAGATCTGGATGACCCGAGTATAGTGTGAAAAACTTAATAGATTCTTTCTTGTATCTATTGTTGATATTCTGATTTGGTAAGCCAAATACAGAATAGATATTCAGTTTGATTTGATGAATCATATTTCATCTATATTTGGATTTTGATTTTGATTGTAGAGAACCCATAGCATCAGCCGAGGTGGAGCAACCACAAAGGCCAGAAGAGTTGGTGATTATGGTTCGACTAGGAAGATTCAGGAGCCGTCTATGGATGAGGAAGTACCAGAGGAGCCCAAGGAGGAGACTGAAGAAGAACCCGAGGAGGTATTCGACGATGAAGAAGAGTTCGAGGTCGAGGAAGGACTCGAAGAGGACGAGGAAGAGTTTGAGGATGAAGAAGAATTTGAAGATGAGGAGTATTATGTAGAGTCAGAAGATGATAAAGCAATTATTTGGAATTTAGATAATGCCATTGAGGAGCTAGATGGTGGAAGTTTTATCCCTGTAGTACCTGATCCAGTGGAAGTTTCGGAATCAGACAGTGAGGTGGAGATCAAGGAATTGTCAGGGCCTGAAAGGGAAAGCTCTGATAGTAAGGATCTGTAGATGATTAGGATGTTTCCTTTTGGGTAGTATATGCTTTATATATGTATTTTGACTTAGGATGTCGTGAATGCTAGATGTATGTATATGTATGGTTGGATGAATGACTATAACATCTGTATGAATGCCCTATGTAACACTTAATATAAAGTGTATTTTGGATTAACCGTAAGAATCTGTGGGTTTACCGGTATAGTTGAGCTGTTATAGGTCTATTTTGTGTGAGTGGATAATTTATAAAACTAAACTGGCAAATTTCGGGGACGAAATTTCTAAAGGGGTGACCCGTAGCGATCCCGGATTTTTGATTAATTTTAAATTGATAATCAATTTCATTCTTGAATAAAATTGTGAAATAATTGGTAATTGATATAAAATAGTTCTTAAATTAAGAATTAATTTAATTTAATCTGGATATTTGACATATGTGTATAAAATAAATTGAATGTAAATTGGAATTTAAATTCAAATGCCTTAGGGAATAAATTTGTATTTGGATTTTTGACAAAATATTTCAAATAGATAAAATATGAAATGAATATATTAAATAATTCTAGAATTATATAAATTATAAAAATAAAGATTGTAAAGTAAAATAAAACACAAACGAAAATGTACTTACAAAACACATCAAAATATAAATATAAAATATAAACTTCATTTAAAATACAAAGTAATAGAACAAAAAGAAGAAATAAGACTATAAATATTAAGTTAATTAAATAAATAAATAAACTATGTAAAATATAAAATAAACAAATCTTCTAAAATAATAACAACATATTAACAATAGGAATTCATGTATGTATAAAGCAAAGTAATATGACTGAAACAAAATAATACATTAAATGTGAATAGCAACATACATTCATAAGCATGAACACATGGGAAAAAATAAAAATAAAAATAAATATTAAGTACAAACAAGAAAACAAAGATATAAATATCTTTGAAGCTTGCAAAAAAAGAAAGCAGTACGAGTACATTCATATTATAAAGCAAAGAAATATACATTTCTATGTAGCCTGTAAGAAAAATTAGAAAAGACAAGAACGATGAAAAAGTGAAATATCTAAACATAAAAATAAGAAGTAGGAGACAAAAAGTACTCAAGCATTAAATGCTTTCATCTCAACAAAATAAACAAAGTCAATTCGAAAACACTTCAGCCTCCTTATGCAAAGAAAATCTCTGATCAGAGATAAAAAAAAATCTTGTACCAGTGAAAACAAGCTGTACACCTTTCTTTCTATATATACATCTACACCATTCTTGTTTGTTCATCCACTTAGCATTCCAGGAAATTAAACATCATTATTCTCTAACTTAAGCAATCCATTCAACAACAAAGCAAGTTTTAAAGGAAGATCGAAACTGCCTTTTTCAAAACAAAAGCAACTGCACATTTTCAAATCAACACAACTCTGTTAAACCCAAGCTCAGGTGAATTCAAACCATGATTTGGAAGGTGAGTAACACCACTTTTAAACAATTTAAAAGTATAATCTGTTGCATATATCTGTGAATGAGTATATTTACACACTCACATATATGAATCCTTTGTGTATATTTAAATGATTGAACATTGGTGTGCAGGCTGTTATTTTCATATGTTCTCTGTCTTAGTTCATGAACCAAGATTTTGATTCAAAAATCTTTTCTTCTCAATCTACCCACTATTTGGATTTAAAATTCAAACCAAAACTGTTTGTTACAGAATATACTTAAGATTAAAAATCTATTTAAGTTTAAACAACTTGTTAGTATCTCTGGAAATCGAGATATCTGAGCAAAGCTTTAAACAAGTTAAAATTTAAACTTCTTAATTTACAAATTCAGGTTTGTAACTTAAATTCGTACACTTTAACATGAATTTTAAAACAAGAATCGTAACCTTTAGATAAGTGGTTAAAGAGCAGTTCAAAGATGATCGAAAATGGTACTTTGATCAATTCCCGGCGATATGTTGAACTAGGGAAGTCGAGTTTCCTCTTGGAGGTGGAGGAATGATCAGTGGCTCTGGGAAAAATAGGGTGAGGGTGGTCAGGTGATCGTGGTGGCATAGGCGATCGTGTGAAGGCTTAGCCCTAGTTTTGTCAAGGCCAGATGATTCGATTCGTTCTTCGTCGGCGAGTGATCGAGCGCTACGAAACTTAGGGAGATGGTAGAGGTCGAGTTGACGAAGTGATGACCGATGTTTCGCGTGTTCAGATGACCGGAGCTGCAAGAACGTGGCAATGATAGGTTTGGGTTAGGGGTGACTGCATTTGTTGTTTCCAGGTTCTGGTTCTAGCTTTGACACTCGAATTTGTTTTCGAGTTGGAGTCATCGATCTGATGATCGAGGTAGGGTGCTTGGATAGTTTCCGATTTATGGAGGTCATCGTTGATGATCAACGATGAGCGGCACCACTGTGCATGTGCACGGTGGACTTCTTTGTGTTCTATTGAGTTGGATTGGAAGGGGAGTAGGTTACTTGAGTTTTCTCGAGTAATTCGAGTACCAGACTCGAAGTAAATGAGGTTTTGACTCGAAGGAGAAGTAGTTGCCTCGGGTATTTTGCTGGCTACAGGTTTTTACAGAAACCTGTTACCCACTTTTGAATTTTTTTAAAATAAATTTCAAAAATCAATTTAAATGAGAAGTAGAGTTTTAAAATGAAGTTTAAATATGATTCGAGTTAGATTTGAATCTCAGTTTTAAAGATAAATAAAGTTTTAAAATTTATATTTGTTTTAACTATTTTAAATTTTTTTTTAACTATTTTAAAAATGTTTAAGTAGTTGAATTTTAAAATGAATTTTTAAATTGTAAGAAAAGTTTTTAAATCTAAGTTAAATCTGAAATAAGATGGTTTGTATTCCAGTGGTTATAAAAGAAGCTTTTAAAATTTAAATTGTTTTAATGATAAAGTAAAATTTTAAATTGATTTGAATTTAAATGAAACTGGGATTTAAATTCTTTTGATTTCTATTTAAATATTGTTAAAGTTAAATCTATATTCATTTTAAATCTTAAATTTAAAATGAAATCTAAAGTAAATTTGGAAGCAAATTAAATACTTTGATTAAGCAAGAAATGTTTTATCTTAAAGATAAATAGAATTTAATGACATGAATTCATTAATTATTAAGTTAATTAAAATGGATAATTCATTTAGTTGATTAATTAATGATTTGGATTAATTAAATAAGTAATTAAAGGTTTAAATTAATCAATTGAGGTTTAAAGATTAATTAAGTAGGGAATAATTAATTTGTAAATTAAGGATTATTAATTAGATATTAATTAATGATCAAAGCTGATTAATCAAGTGATTAAGCAATAATTAATTGAAGGATAATGTTATAAATTAATTAAGGTAATTAATTTGAGAATAATTAATTTATTAAAGGTTATTAATTAATGAGGTGATTAGGAAACAAATTATTAATTATTGAGTAATTAATTAGTTATTGTAATTAATTAAGAATAATAAATTAAGGATTAATTATTAATTAAGGGTTAATTAATGATTAATTAAAGGATAGTTTATTAAATGTTTTATAATTAATCGATTATTAATTTGCTATGACTAGCAAATTTATTCATAGAAATCAATCCAATTTAAATTAATTAGATAATTAAGTTAATCCTGCTTATAAATGATTATTGAATGCTTGACCTTACTTATGAATGATTGTATTGTATGAGATGTCTTGAATTGATTGTCCTATCTGATCTGTGATGTTTAGTTCTGTGGATTGAGCTGTGTATAGTTTATTCATTTATTTGTGATACATTTGTATATTATCTGTGAATCTATGAATGAACGATTACCGTTATAGTTTATACCGCTTATCAACTATATTTCTATGTTTTGATCTGTGATGATTGAATGATGTTGCACTATTGTGTTAAACCCCCGGACCACACTTATGCACACACAAATACGAATTTCACAAGGAAATCGGTTAAGTCACAGATATTTGAATTTAATTCAAAATAGTTTTAAAAGTCGAATATTTAAATCCAAATGGTTTTGGAAATGAATTGGGTTTAAAGTGAAAACTTTTGAAATGGAATTTCAAAGATGAAATTTATTTTGAATAACTTGATTAAGTTTTGGAATTTAAATAATTTGATTTAAACTTAAATTCAAGATTTGAAATTGAATTCTATGTTTGGAAACTAGGGACTAAAGATGTTATACCAGTTATATATGGGTTAGACTATTTTAAAAGTATTGATTTGGGAATGTGAATATAATTTAAGAGCTTTAACTCGGGCAAATATAATTGGATTCTTCCGAAACGAAAACTGTTTGTTTTCAAATAATAAAAGCTTTCACATAAGAAATGAACATCCAATTTGTGTAAAAGTGATTTCTAGTTTGAAATGGAAATGATTTCCAAGTTATGGAAACGGTTTGGAAGATGTAATTTAAATCTTAGTAACTAAAGATTTAATTAAGTTAATCCAATAGAAATGGGAATTGTTTTGAAATCCATGAATGGATCTTTTGTGAATGGGGTGAACTTTGTGAATCAAATCTTTTTGTTTAAAAGATTGGAAATGGGAATTTGTTTAACCATTTGAAAGAAAGTTTTGGATTTTATCAGTTGTGACTTAAATGAAATCCCATATCCATATATTTTTAAATATTGCACTCATTATTCGGTTTAGCCGGGTGAGGACCTTGTGTCATATAACCCATTCCGAATAATGATACGTCGATATGGATAACATTTGAAGACCGGTGGTGAAGACCGGGTATTTGTGAGAACGATAGGATAACTTATCGATTGTCTCTACACCGAGTCGCGCCGGTATAGAGATTCCCTAAGTGATGGGAAGTCCGATCGGGATTGTGAATACCCGAATTCGCAAGGGCTTCTTCGGGAGTGCCTTCGGTTTTGTTCGAACCCAGGACAGACTTGTATGGTTGTATGTCTGACACTACACTTTGAGATATAAAGCAGATTTCTTTCAAATACATATCTGTTGGTGGCGGAGAATTTATTCTCTTAGCTTAACACCCTTCTCTGAGACGTACGAGCTCAAAGGTTATGTAGTTGAAGGTTATCTGCGATATATCCCCAATTTGGTAGTGTGACATGCTAAGTGCTGCTGTGTGTTGATGATCATTTGTTGATCATCTATGATCAAAGCATGGCTTTTGTATAAAGCGTAGCTTTGTGGACGAGACTACATCAGGACCTCACACCCCGGAAATGGTCGAAACAGGAAAGACGCGACAAGGTTATGAGGGTCGCGCCCTTTAGGGTGTGTCATTCCCTTCTGGTAAAGAGTGGTATCATGGTATGGAGCCCCGATATTTACCTATGTGGTAGCTCCAATCTCATTTACTGTATGGTTGTTGCTTTGTGACAGAGGGCCCTAAGGTCCCAAAGGACCGGGGGGTGGCATGCTCGAGAAGTAGTTACCTAGTTACAGAGGTAACCCGGCCATTTGTTGGAAAAGATCCGGTTAGGTTCGCGGGACGTCCCGCCAGAGGCGTACCCATGGACAGTGGGAAGTTCCTTAGCCCGACCATTTTTTGGAAAATCCAATCAAAACAATACGTGCCTTGTACGGTTTTAGTTGTAGAACCTGCCATTTACTTATGGTGGCGCCCCACCGTTTAAATGGTAGCTATAGTAGGCATATGATACTGGTCGCATGCTGGCTTGGATTTATATTCTACTTTCGAAATGGTTTTTCTGCACTTTGCACTTATTATATTAATATCAAAGAAATTTTCTCGTATCAAGCATGTTTGACTATCATAAGGAGAAATCTCCTACAATTCTGCATTTGCACGGTGCGTTCGGTGGGAGGCCTTATGGTAGTTCCATTTTCCAAAAGGAATTACAGATTTATTTTAAATTCCCTTGTTATTCGTTTTATAAGACCAAGCGTTTTTGTTACTCATACCAATCCCATGACCGACCTGGAGTTTATTGTTCCTTTTCTAAACTCTGGGTGCCCATAATTTTCCACATGGGCACTCTAGAGTTGGGTCTTTCAGATTGTCAGGGTAGTAGATTATCTAGAGTTAGTTCAGTCCTTGGATCACGACTGACCTTGCCTATCTTTGTGCATCGTTATTAGGAGTTCGAGCTATTTTCGGATTGGTGCCTTGAAGATGGAGATTATCTGCTGCTGGCGTCATCTATTTTCTTTCCGCTGCTATCTCTTGTATCATATCTCTGATGTATATTGATATTCATTGTATCTGGATATTGTATCAGATGTCGTATATTGATATTACTCTTTTTCTTCCACTGTGTTGTACTTAATGGTGTTATAAGCTCTGGCGAACCAGACTCGACGTTTGGATCTGCGGCATTGGAATGTGAGTGTCGTATTCAGGATCGCTTTAGTATATATATAAACCATATATAAAATAATATATAAACTAATGCGTATGTGTAACCTGAAGGCTGCTGATGAAACTAGAGCAAAGGAGAAGGGGTTTTCGTGCATGGCTCGGCTGCTAACAAGGGGTCGAGGAGCATCAGCAAAAGAAGAAGGTTATGGTGGCAGAGCGATTGGTTTAGGCGAATGTTGGGAGGCCGAAGGGAAGATGAGCACGGACATGAGAAGGTGGGGAGGTCGAGTTGATGATTAAGTTTTCGTCGAGCAAAAGAATATGGTGGTTTGTTGTGAATTTGGTGGAGCGGCCATGCTGTTTGAAAGGGAAGGAGAGATACAGCGAAGGACAAAAAAGAGCTTCAGGTGACCTATAAAAATACAAGCAAGATTTTTTTATTAATAAGAAGAGAACACAAAAATGGGTAGAGAAAAACAGAAAAGTAGTGAACCAACAAGATATAGGTTGAAGTGGTGGAATAGTAATAGCCAACAGTTGAAATATTAATGATTAGTGGCTATTAGCTTTCCCACAGAAGACGCACGAAAAGTTACAGAACCCAAAAGGCTCAAAGGGCATCGATACGGTTAACCGTTCCACGGTTTCGACGCATACCGGATTTCGAAATATAGAAATGAATATACTGTTGAAATTAGTAGGATGAGACGATCAAAACGGTGTACAAATATCTGTGGTACGACCATCCTACCAAAAGTCGATATCGGTACCAAAAATGCTGCTAATTTGCCAGATATAAGATAAACAGAGCAATAACAGTCCGAATTTGGTGAAATGATATATGACGTCACACTCGAAAGATGATTTACAAATTTTCTACAGAAAATATTCAGGCTTGGAAAACATTTTATTACCATCGATTTTAACTGATATAAATTGAAATAAAACCGAACAATGAAATAAACTTCCATATTATTCGATGAAAATTTACCATTTGCTATGTTAAAGTAGACGTATTTCAAATATTAATTTTCTGTTTCAAAATTTTATTATTTAAATTTCATAAAATTCAATTAATTAAATAACAAAAAACCACTAAAATTTACGGGTCCTTACACTCTCCCCTACTCAAAACTTTTCGTCCCCAAAAAGGAAGGAGGTAGGAGAATAGAACAACTAGAAAGGAAATAGATTAAAAACAAAACAATTAATTTAAAATTATAAATTTCAATTTAAACCAATTTATATTCAACAATTAATTTTTTAACTTCAAGATATTTCAATAAGTTGATTTAATTTCAATTTATTAAAGTTTGTTGCAAAAAGGTTTCTTTCAAAACAAAATTTTATTTAATTTATCTCATTTACTATTCAATCAACTTATTATTCTATTTATCTCTATTAACATTTTTATAATTGAAATTTAAGCGTATAACATTTATTATGAACACCTAGATTTATTTATAAAACATTTTATATTGTATATTATCCAATTACATATTCAACTTCTGAATAGTTTAGGTAAGTTGTATTAGAATAAAATTGGGTATTATACAAATAAAATTCTCCAATTCAATCATTTCAAGATTTAAATATTCATTGAAATTTTTGGATTTATTTATAATTAAAATCATCCTTTGACATAAATTTAAGAGTTAAATTTTTGTCAAGTTCTAGTGGTCCAGTGGTTTCGACATAGTGGATGTGGCTACATTGTGTTGTAGTGGCACCGGATCGATTCCCAGCGGCCACAATAATGAGACATAGTGCACGGCCACTTTAAAACCGGCTTAACCAAAGGTCAGGGCGACATAATCTCCCTGTCCCCAAAGTTTTGTCCGCGGGCTTGGTGCGGTGGTGGGGTGATACGCCTCCCAAGTGGGAGGTCTCAGGTTCGAGTCCCACCTTGTGTGGGAGGAGAAATGCCTTTCACGTGGGAGGTTGTTTCACTTTCGCGCCTCTTGCACCAAGTCAACCGAAAGGTCTGGCTAGCCTGGAATAGTGGTTGTGGCGGGCCTTCCATCTATTCCCTAGGTTTACTGATCAGGAACCGCATGTCGGTAGTGATTGACCAGGTTTTCCCTAGTTTCAAAAAAAAAAAGAGTTAAATTTTTGATTAACTTCAAACCATTTGGAGGTAAATATATATACTATATATCAAATCAAATCTA
This sequence comes from Allium cepa, assembly GCA_030765085.1. Classification (NCBI taxonomy): domain Eukaryota; kingdom Viridiplantae; phylum Streptophyta; class Magnoliopsida; order Asparagales; family Amaryllidaceae; genus Allium; species Allium cepa. The sequence goes on along the minus strand of CM060930.1, from coordinate 49,522,726 downwards.
TAATCATATACTTATATGTTATAAATCAAGTCATACTTTAGGAATTCAAATCAATTTATTTTCCAAAACAAAACCGTTGCAAAGCTACAGAATGGTCTCTCCACTCTGAAACTCAAAAATGAATATCGATAATGCTGCAGTCATCGTCGAAATTATTTCCAGGACAAAAGAGAAGGGCACTGATTTAAACATCTAAAATTTCTGTGGAAATGATTTCTATTCGTAATTACTTTAAATAATATATACTTTATGTAAAGACCCGTAAGTCCGTACTCCTTGAATAGACACTAATCTCCTTTGTTTAATTCAAGATGAACGAAAATACGAACCCTTAGGGGTTTTAAAAAGATTTTAAGAAAAGAAAAAGTAGAAAAGAAGGTAGAAAGAAGGTAGAGGGAAAAGGGAATAGAAAATAGAAATTAGGGAGGAGAGAAAACAGAAAAGAAGATAGAACATTTTAAAATAGAAGAAAAAGAGAATAGAGGAAAAAGAAAAACAGAAGAAAATAGGACGAAACAGAAAACAACAGAATCTCACAATTCGCAGCGGAACAACATATAATAATAAATGAATAATCTTTAAACAAAGAACTATATCAGTTATTACATTACATTTCATTACATCATATCATCAGAGTGTACAACAACAACAACAAACAGTGCAGCGGAAAAAGAAATACTATATACTAGTATTACGCCATGCCATCCAGCTTGCCTCCAGCAACTCCAGAATATCCAGAATATCCTGATAAACCTAACTCTTAACTGCCCGTGTGGAAATTGGTGGGCACCCAAAGTTTAGGAAGGAAAACAATAAACTCCAAGTCAGTCATGTGACTGGTGTGAGAACTCAAAACAGTTTATTTATCTTTAAAATCAAAATAGAGGAATATTTTTATTTCAATTCGCAATGCTTTTAAAAATGAGACTACCATAAGGCCTCCCGCACACACACACATGCAAACATAGAATCGGAGGAGATTTCTCCTTATGATAGTCAAACATGCTTAATACGCATTGTAAAAGACATTTGATATTATTTATTAGTGTATAGTGTAGGAAAAATTCATTTCGAAAGTAGAATATAAATCTTAGCCAGCATAGACATTCCGAACTATGCCTACTATAGCTAACTATGTTCAATAGCAGGTTACCGCCACATTCCATAGCAGGTTATACAACTAAAACCGTACAAGTCTCGTATTGTTTCTTTGGATTTCCAACAAATGGTCAGGCCAAGGAACTTCCCATTGCCACATGAGAATGCCTCTGGAAAGACATCCCCGAGAACCAAACCGGAACTCTGCCAACACAAGGCCGGGTTACCCCTAACTGGGTAACTACTGACACGAGCACGCCATTCCCCGATCGTAAACGACCTTTCTCACGGGATCCCGAAAACCAACAACCACAAAGTAATAAATTCGTAGTAACCATATAGGTTAAATATCTGGGCTCCATACCATGATACCACCTCTATCCAGAAGGAAATGTACATACCCTAAAGGGTGCTACCCCTCATAACCTTGCCGCATCTTTCCTGTTTTGACCATTTCCGGGGTGTGAGGCTCGACGAAGTCACGTCCACAAAAACATACTTTATACAAAAGCCATGCTTTGGGTCAACAAATGATCAACACAATGATCACTAAGATAGACGATCAAATAAACGATCCTATCACAATAATCAACACAATGATCATTTCAGCAACACTCAGCATGTCACATTACCAAATTAGGAATATATCGCTGATAACTTCAACTATATAACCTCTGAGCTCGTACGTCTCAGAGAAGGGTGTTAAGCTAAAGAATAAATTCTTCGCCACCAACAGAAATATATTTGAAAGAAATCGGCTTTATATCTCAATTTGTAATGTCAGACATACAATCCATACAAGTCTGTTCCGGGCTCGAACAAAACCGAAGGCACTTACAAAGAAGTCCTTGCAATCCGGATATTCACAATCCTGATCGGATTCACCATCACATATGGAGAACTCTATACCGGAGCAACTCGGTGCAGAGTAAATCGACAGGTCATCCTATCGCTCTCGCAAATACCGGGTCTTCAACACCGATCTTCAATGCAATTCACAACGACGTATCACATATTCGGAATGGGTTATACGACCCCATGGTCCTTTCCCGGTTAACCCGAATAGTGAGCGCTTATTCAAAAATATAAGTGTAGCATTCACATTCAAACAAATCACATCAATTACCCATTCAAAGGGAAATATTGATAGTCGGTTATTGAACTATCACTGGATATGCACACATCACCGGTTTCCAAATAATTTTCCAAAATATCTTTACAAGATATATTATTTCAACACTTCAAAAATAAATCAATATTTATTTTTAAACAAATTCTCCTTTACTTTATAAATTCAATAGTGAATTTATAATTCCAAGATATCAATGAATATTCGATTTTCAATTTATCTTCAAAAAGATGAATTCTAAATATCACTTCATATTGGAAACAATTCCATACTTATTTAATAAGTAATTCACAAATTTTATTTATTTTCAACACTTGGAAAATATTCAATATACTTAAATCGAAATTAAGTATATATTTCATTCTTTAAGGAAATCATTCTCATAAACATATTTATTTGGGCCAAAACGAATGTTGCGTAAAACATCGTTACGACGTCCCAAATTCACTAGTATAGGGATTCGAAATTAAAATAGATATATAAATCCCAATACTATACAAAACATTTCCTTTCGGGAATCATTTACTATAACAACAGTGTTATAGTCCATCATCTCCTTTTATTTCTCGAAAACGTCTATTTCAACAATAAATGTTGAAATCTATGGTTTCGAATCTCAACACAATTAAAACTTCGTTAGATCGTTTTAATTCAATTTAAACATCTCATTCAAAACATTTCCTTTAACATATTATTCACTATTTAAAAACGTGAATATTCTTCATTAACAATTTCATCCTTTTATTCATTTTAATTCAAAGGATTATTCACAGTCAAAAATGTGAATATAACTCCATAAATAAGTTATAACAATTAACTTATCAAAATAAGTTGTTTGCGGATTTATAAAACAACGTTTATAAATTCCATTTCTATTTATTTATAAAAACTTCCTTTTTATAAATTCCTTTATTAACCTATTCCAGTTTATAACTGAATTATAAACTAAACGTTCATATTATAAGTTAATTACTTATAAAACAATTACTTTACAAAAATCGTTCTTTTAACTTCATAATTATAAATCTTATAACTTATAAGATTCAATTATTTATCCAAAATTCATTCTTTCAATAACTTTATAAATTTTATAAACCTACTGTTTATAAAATTCCATTTATAACTTCACTGTTTAAAATTCTATAAATTTCATTCATTTATGAAATTCATTTTCACTCCATTCAAACACTTATAAAAACTCGTTTTATAATTTCAATATTTCAATTTATAAATATCCATTTATAAATCTCTTAATATAATTCAATTTATATTATTCTTTTAAAACTTCTTTAATCTCCTTTATTATTTCACCATTTTGATTTATAAAATAATTAAATTTCATAAATTCTATATTTAAACTTTTCATAATAATTCTAAAATATCTCGATTAAACTATTTTATAAACTCAATAGCATCATATTCTCAAAAATCAGTTTTTAACTATATTTCTCAAAAATCATAATTTTTATAACATTAAAAATTATAACGTTTATTTATTTAAAATGGATCAATTCCAAAATTATTTTATAAAACGTATACTTTCTAAAATCACTTTAAAATCATTTTAAAATCCCAAAATCTGGGTCCAATGATGCTACACACCAAATAGTCAATCACGACAACAACGATATCATATATCGATATGATAATCCATCAAATATCAAAATATCTGAAATCAAATAAAAACTGTTGAGGAATCCAGTTGGATCCCTCCAACCTGTTTTTCTGCATCCACAAACATTAGCACAATACCAATTTCGTTCCAGTACGAAATTATCGCGGTATATGTTCTTATTAAATATTATCCGCTTAATAACGGCGCAATAGGGTCTCATTCGCTAAAAAATGTGGGAAATCAATAACTCCAATATATACATATGCCAATATATATATATTGATATTATATATAATACCAATTTCACTGTTTATGAAATATTCGCGGTATATGTTTTTAATAAATAACATCCGCTTACTAACGGCGTATAATGTAACATCCCGCCTTTTTGCACACTTTAAACCGACACACGTGCCAATTCAAAGCATACGCAAGGGCGGATTGTTATGGGGTAAATAAGAAAAACAAAGAAGAAATAAAAACAAAAACAGAATCTCACAGCGGAAGGATAAAATATAATAACAAATATACAGTTCATAAACAGTTTACAAAAGCTTGATTCTTCTTTTACAATAAATATCAGAGTTACACATACCAATACAAGCAATGCAGCGGAATAGAAAGAGTGTGGTGTAATACTATATATAAAATAATACTGATTCTTCGTCTTCGTCCTCCAAAGCTAAAATCTGCTATCCTGAAACGCTCGGACTGACCCGAGCGAATTTGAAAAGACAAAACACCCGAGTCAGACTAGAATATCTTATGTGAGTTAAATAAACAGAATATAAATATGAGTACAGTAACTCAAGAGATGTTCGGGATTTACATCTCCTAAGGATCCGTTAAACTATTTACTATGTAGTATATTGCGCTATTATAATAGTGTCTATTTATAAAATAAACTTACTTTTAAATAGCGTTAAGGCTTTACATTTTCCACCTTAACACGTAATAGTCCCAGTAGTCCGTCCAATATCATAGCCCCTCCTGATCGGGAAGCCACTAGAGGATACCACACGGGCTACGGGAGAAAACCAAACTCGTACAAGGCGCGATATGGTAGGTGACACGGCACAACTAGGCAATGCCAGGGTAGATATACCAATTGCTATCCAGGCTGGTGGAAACGCGTAGCCGCAGTTACCGCCCACCTCGGACTAACTCCCCAAAATCAAAATATAGAAGTGGCCACTGAATCAATCCAAGTCAAAGTATAATATCGAAGAGGAGCGTCCGATCAGAGGAATGACCTCATTGGCCTGAGAATCGCTCCTGTTTTAGCCACCTTATGCCAACTCACGGGAGTTGGGTCCACGTATTTACCTTACAGGAAACGTCGCCACCACCTACTTCATTCTGGAATCTCCACCGCGTACACGGTTAGTCAAAGTGGTTTTCGGTATCGACAGAGAGTATGTCCATATCCGATCCCGGTCTCTTTGCCAACCAATCGTTATTATAACACCGCGGTCATTTAAAATAGTTTATACTTTAAAACCAGAACATAGTCCCTTTCAAAACCATAATATTACGATATCATTTTTCTTTAAAACACAAATAATTTATCTTCATGTTATTTTATAAAAACCCAAATCCATGATATCGTTTCCCAAATAAAATTTTCCTTTCCAAAAATTATGTCACTTTTTATTATTTAATATCCCATGTAACCAATATTTTGTTTGTAACTTTCAACATAATTCTTCGAAAATCCATAGTATTTTAAAACCATTATTTTCAAAACTAAATGGTTTGGATATTCAACGGTATGCGAATTAAAAAGGTTTAACTTTACTGTTGCTTTATAAAGAATAAATTACATGGCTTTCCAAATATTTCTTGTTTTAAAGTTAAACCAAAGTCCAAAATATTACTTCAAGTCCCACAACCATTTCAATTTTATATATATTTATATCCATTTTTGAGCATTAATATTTCAACTAAAGTTGGATTTTTATCCTTTCAAAATCAATATTCTATTAATTAATCTTGACCATTCACATAAAATCCATAATTAATAAGACTTCAATTTCTAGTAAAATATATATATATATATATATATATATAGAATTTTTCCACTTCAAATTATACTAGAATATCCATTTCTATTTATTTTGGAAAAATCCAATTACAAATATCATATCTTATAATTTCCAACTTTACATTTAAACATAGGATATAAATTTACCAAACTCCATTTTCTAAATTTTTTTCCATTTTCAATAAAGAAATTTATATTCCTTTTAATTTCAAAATTCCAACTTCATAGGTATATAAATATGGAATAAAATATTTATACAATATAAATTTAAGATTTATAGACCGTATTCAATCCAAACCATAGAAATCACATTAAAATAGTTATATATAGACCGCGGTGCCTGTATATAGTTTTCTATCCTATGGTCAAGTGATACGGATATTTATCATTTCAATCCGCAATTTAAAAATAAAACTGCGGTTGTATATCATTTCAAACCGCAATCCCGAATGAAATGAAAAATGCATACTAACTTGCAGTTTAATGATATCAAATAAAACATCCATTCAATAACACATCCATCACCCAATCACAAACATCAAGCAATATCAATCAATAACAATATATGTTTGGTAATATACAACAGGTAATAATTGGCAGTTTTATTTCAAATTATATTTATCAACTATTAATCTAACAATTTATATTCAGTGATAATTGACATAACTGTTAACTAGCAGTTCATATGCAAACAATAATTTCTAACAGCCAATCAACACGCAATAAATCAATTAAATTTACAGTTAAATTCAAAAAATTGCAATTCAACAGATATGAATGAAATAACATGCCAAAAGCTCATAAATAAATTTCTATTCATTTCTAAAATTTATTTAACAAACATAAAAGCTTCTAGTAATTGTGAGTGGGTTAAAACACTCACCTTTTGAATTTAAATCGAATTTAAATTCAATTTAAACCCAAAAATTCGCCCGTCTCGGAATTCGTCCAAACCAGCGTCATCGAGTCCGGAATTAAATTACGATCCTAACAAAAGAAACCGTACGTAAATCGGATATCGTGTGCGAGAGTTATGTCGAAAATTGCACTCGAATTCAAAATTAAAAATAGCAAAGAATGGTCCATATTTACACACCTCAATATGCATAGCCACGTCACTGCATCTTCTCCTTCACCCCCTGAACGTGCGCACGAGACCCTGCACCAGAAACGCGCACAACTCACATTCGAACCCAAATCGAAGATCTACGACGATCTAACCGTTGAACTGCCAAACAAATTACATAGATGCGCTCCCCTCGGTTCCCTCTCCAAAACCCAGAAACCGTTTTCCGATCCGACGAAGTTTCGCGCGACGATGATGAACGGTTTTGGGGCTGTTTGAATTTATTCTGGATGAAAGACAGCTCCAATTGAAAAACGAATTTCACCAGTATATTACGCGTATCGAATACTTCAACATATATTTTTTCTGGAATTTTCTGAAATTTTTGAGTTTTGACTTTTGATTTTGAACTGTGGATGGATCTGGAATTGGATCTGGGATGTATACATTTGGGGAAGAGAAAAGAGTAAAGAAATGAACGTACAGCAAATGAAAAAGAAAGGAGCTAGGGTTTATAGATGTATATTTATAGATAGGCTAGAGGTAGGGTAGCTAGACTGGATACGCGAACGTGCGTGACAAACCATGGTCCAAAAAGCCCGCTATGCCTCCGGAGTCGGATTTGTTAAAACTATATATCAAAATAGGTGTTTTAAAATATTCTGAACGCAATGGAAAAAGTTTCGCGACCAAATTCGATCGTATGAAGAAGTTATGCTAAAAAAACAAAAATTTCACATTGATCTCAAAATGCGTAAATTTCGAGGCGTTTCAAGTCCGTATGATCAAACGACAAGTCCGATCGCTACGAAACTTGAAACATTATTATAATTCACCGTTACGGATCCGATGAAACTGGTTTCGTCGAAATCCGAGTCCGTGCCCAAAATGGCTATTTTTAATATTAATTAAATAAATAGGCAAATAAATTAATTAAATTCAATCTTTAAAATTTTTGACTTTAAAATTGAAAATTTGATCATTTTTATAATTTCACTTTAGTTACAACAAATTAAACAAACCCAGATATCAATGTCAAGTAAATAAATTTATAAATTTCAGTGTTTGAATTCAATTACGGTAAATTCAGATATTGTAAATTCCAAGAATTTACTTAAATTTAACTTTGACTATGACCTTATAGTTTACTGCGTATTATTACGTCAATTAATATAACTTTACGTTTATTTCAAATCTACCAATTATAACCAAATAAAACCTTTCAATTGTTTTTCATGAATAGGTATTTCAATGAATTAGTTAGTATTCGACTAGCATAATATTTAATTCTAACCACTGCAATAATTAAGCTTTATTTTAAATTGGATTTAGATGGAAGGATTTGTTTGCCTTTTCTTAACTACTATATTCAAAAATTCTGCCTTTCTTTGTATTGCTACTATTTCCATTTATATTGAAATTGTAAAACATATATAAAAAAATTAGAATCTCAAATAAGCTCTTATTACTCACAATTACTATATTAATTTGGATTGCACAACATCTTATTCATCACTTGCTTAAACATAAATTCCTATTTCATTCATAAATGCTAAAATAAATCAATTATTACATAATTTCTTTTATTAATATTCATGCTATTCATGCTATTCATGTTAAATTCAATTCCTTTGTTCCATTCAACATCAGCAATTATCTATTAAAAGTCCCAAAATTTCTATTAAATAAATCTAACGAATCTTTATTATAAATTAGATGAATTTAATATTGCATTCAAACTATTGCGTTAAAATTTCCGTTTCCCTTTAAAGTAACTAAATTTGCCCATTATAATACTTATTTCAATTCAAAAAAAAAAAATCATTTTATTAACATCAAAAATTTACCATTTCATCTTACCATTTATTTACGTATCCTTTTATTGCACTGATTGAAATAAATTCACTTATTAAATTTTTAAGTTCGTTACCTATCCATCTTGATTTTAATTCCATCTATAAATCAAATTCAGTTAGCCTTAACGTTACTACACTAAATCTACAATCAGTTTTAATTTATATAGAATTATATCTTAATACTTACCATTTATTTATAAATTAGGTTACCTTCCAATAAATCTGATTCCTAAGCATTTGATTGGATTGCCATCTTTACTATGTCTATTATTAATTAGCTTCAAATTCTACAATTTCACTTCTTAAATCCACCTTTTGCTATATTATAAGTAAAATTTACATTGGTTACATAAATGTATCATTTATTTACATTTATTACAAACTTATTTCCAGTTCCAACTAACAATCTAAATAAATGAATAGGCAACCTACCATAAACACTACCGTTACCTTTTTGTCACATACAAAATCCTTTATTACAAAAATCAATTTCTGCATATATTTTCATACTACAAATTCAATTTACTTATGTTCAAATTATAACCAAACCTGACCTTTAAATTATTTTGTATAAAATTGGGATTTCATTAAGTTTCTTAATTATTACCCTTAATTGGCATTTATCATCTTGTATTCTCGTTATCAATTCATAGATATGATTCCCAATTCCTTATTATTGACTTAAAATGTCATTACTTATATTGCATTAAACGTTGTTACTTAAATCTCTACCCAATAGTAATTAATACTCTAAATAAATATGCTTACTCCTTTCGTTATTTATTCATTATCACAAGAAACGTTTAATCATTTGTAATTTCAAATTACCTACATTGATTGTATATATATTTTCCATTATTATCATTTATTAGAATTCTATTCAACTTTCCATCTTATGCATGTAGTTAACCTTCCTATTGATTTTTCCTTCAAAATTTTCAGTTATTTCTTATTTAATCGCTATAAATTAAATGCATTGGTAACGAACAATAGTTGTTACCATTATACAATTTATACATTTGTAATTTATTCTCTACAACAATTATTACCTATCAATATTATTTTGCCCATAAATACAAACCTGCAATTTTTCTTATTATCATATTCCATTTACTGTTAACAATGTTTATTACATTATATTAGTTTAATAATTTCCTCAAATTCCTCATATTCAACTCATATACTGGTAAAATTCTTTTCACTACTTAAAATCATTTGAATTAACTTCGAATTACTATAAGTAGGTTTTTAATTTATTTTTCTTCTAAATTTAATTACAACTTAATTTAACCAAATTAAATCCATGAAATCTACGGGTCGCTACACTCTCCCCCACTCAAAACATTTCGTCCCCGAAAAGGAAAAGGAAGGGAGAAAGAAGAATAAAACAGTATATCTAGTTTCAAATATTAACTTATAACAATAATTTACTAAATTAATTTCCTTTAATGAATTACACTTGTTTTATAATCATTATGTCTTTTAATACTTAAATTATTAAAGTTGGAAAAATATCTGTAACAAAATTCTAAGTCCAAAATTTACGAAAAATTTTGGCAGAGTCTCCTTTGTACGGAGGGACTCTGGAGAAAATATAATATCCAAATATACAAATATATTACATATATCCAAAATAAAATATCCCAAACGGGGAAATATATAAATAGCGCTTTAATCGTAATCCGAAAACGTACCTATTTGTCGGGCAAAACGCTTATTATTTTGGAACCAAAAGCAGTAGCAGTTGCTTCCAACCCCTGTATTCACTTATATAATCTAAAAGGTTAAATATTTATTTTACAGTGAAATGTTTGGGTAGATTCAATCATTTATATCCAATCAAATGCAACAACCATAAATTTTAACAAACAGCACATGCCACCAACAGACAATCATTCAATCAAACAAACAATTAGTTGTTAGGTTCAAATTCCGAAATTATACGAAATGTAAAATAACTATCAAGTGCATCCTTTACTCAACAGTCTTAGATGGAACAAAGATAGATTATTTCTCCATCCCACAACTTCAAAATTCCTTACCCAACAACCATACATCAACCAAACAATTCAAATCAACACCAAAATAGCTTATTATACATTTATTTCATACTTCAGTGGTTTGATTTTCTTCCCTTCCTTTATGGAGGGATTTCTTTGTTTCTTACAATTTTTATTTTCCATTTATTACAAAATTCATTATATTTGTATTCCAATTTATTGACTAAGTATATATCATCTATTTATATTACTTACCTTTACTTATATAGTAAAATTTCCAATTTATCTTATGCTTATACAATTAATTCTCATTAACCATAGCAAATTAATAGAATACCTTTTCCCTCAAGCTTCACTTGTAAGATTTTCCTTAAATTCTTAATCTGCTAACATTCATTCTTATAAGTGGAAGTTTTTATTTATTCATCAACTATTAATTGTAGTCATTTCAAATTTTTCTACTTTCCATTATATTGGAATAGGGAAGATTAAAACATACTTAAGTCAATAATCATACAATCAATCCTTATTTAGAATATCATTTTATATACTTAAGTTCATATCACCTATTAATAATACTTAACTTTATTTTTAGTAAAATTTCAATCATAACTTAAGTTTATACCATTTAATTCTTATTATAGCAGTAATTTATTGAATACTTCATTTTTCCTAAATTCCTACTTGTAAAATATTCAATTCCAGTTTCTTATTTAACACTTCAACTTTTATATTTGGGTAAGTTATTTATGTTAAGGAAATTGCAATTGAACTTATACAAGTTTAATCTCCATTCTTTTAATTAAATTTAATGTTTATCCATATTACTCTTTGTCTCATATGTATGCAAATTCCTCTTTATAGCTTTGCAGTTATTCTTTTATTTCAATTAGAGGTTTCAATTCATTTATTACTTAACTTTTATTTCACTAACAAATTTTAAACAATTAATTAACGGAAAAATTTAGAATTAAATACCGGGTTTTTTTTTCAATTTATTTCAAAATAATAGATAATTAATTTCTTGCAACTTTTATATCTCTAATTATATTTAGAACAATAAAAGAAAATTTTTAGAAAATTTCAAAATAAATCTGCAGTAGAATTTACTACAGTGGCCTTTTCCCTTCGAAACTCGAAAATGAAAGTCGATTATGCGGCCGTCATCACCGAATTTATTTTCCAGCGACAGAGAGGAAAGTACAGAATTTAATTCTTTTCCAAAATCTACTTTAAAACAATTCTTCCAATTTATACGAAATATTTATATAAGAAAATACTTATAAACCAAATCAATAAATTTCACAAATTCTTTGAAAGCAGATTTGGAAAAATCCCGGACTTAAGTTCTAAAATCTCCAATTTGATTTATCATAATTTCAACTTAGCTTCAGTTATTATAGATATTTTTATTTTCTAACACCCAATCTATAGCAACCAAATATATATATATCTTTATAAAACTATTTTTATATATAGAAAATATAATAGGCAAAATTATTTCATTCACCTATATTAAAAACAAATATTATGTCGGTCCGTCCTATTAAGTGTTTAGAAATCCCTATTGATGACATAGCGTCCCATGCATCAACCAGAATTTATAAATACAAAGCGGAACAGATTAACACAATATAAAAATCTTTTTATTAATACTAACAAATACGCTCTCTCATATATATACACTCAGCGACTCCCATAGGATATTACTACCCTATTAACAAAGAATCAAACCCCACAAAGCCAAGGTTTATCGCTAAACCAAAGCTCTGATACCAACTGTAACATCCCGCCTTTTTGCACACTTTAAACCGACACACGTGCCAATTCAAAGCATACGCAAGGGCGGATTGTTATGGGGTAAATAAGAAAAACAGAGAAGAAATAAAAACAAAAACAGAATCTCACAGCGGAAGGATAAAATATAATAACAAATATACAGTTCATAAACAGTTTACAAAAGCTTGATTCTTCTTTTACAATAAATATCAGAGTTACACATACCAATACAAGCAATGCAGCGGAATAGAAAGAGTGTGGTGTAATACTATATATAAAATAATACTGATTCTTCGTCTTCGTCCTCCAAAGCTAAAATCTGCTATCCTGAAACGCTCGGACTGACCCGAGCGAATTTGAAAAGACAAAACACCCGAGTCAGACTAGAATATCTTATGTGAGTTAAATAAACAGAATATAAATATGAGTACAGTAACTCAAGAGATGTTCGGGATTTACATCTCCTAAGGATCCGTTAAACTATTTACTATGTAGTATATTGCGCTATTATAATAGTGTCTATTTATAAAATAAACTTACTTTTAAATAGCGTTAAGGCTTTACATTTTCCACCTTAACACGTAATAGTCCCAGTAGTCCGTCCAATATCATAGCCCCTCCTGATCGGGAAGCCACTAGAGGATGCCACACGGGCTACGGGAGAAAACCAAACTCGTACAAGGCGCGATATGGTAGGTGACACGGCACAACTAGGCAATGCCAGGGTAGATATACCAATTGCTATCCAGGCTGGTGGAAACGCGTAGCCGCAGTTACCGCCCACCTCGGACTAACTCCCCAAAATCAAAATATAGAAGTGGCCACTGAATCAATCCAAGTCAAAGTATAATATCGAAGAGGAGCGTCCGATCAGAGGAATGACCTCATTGGCCTGAGAATCGCTCCTGTTTTAGCCACCTTATGCCAACTCACGGGAGTTGGGTCCACGTATTTACCTTACAGGAAACGTCGCCACCACCTACTTCATTCTGGAATCTCCACCGCGTACACGGTTAGTCAAAGTGGTTTTCGGTATCGACAGAGAGTATGTCCATATCCGATCCCGGTCTCTTTGCCAACCAATCGTTATTATAACACCGCGGTCATTTAAAATAGTTTATACTTTAAAACCAGAACATAGTCCCTTTCAAAACCATAATATTACGATATCATTTTTCTTTAAAACACAAATAATTTATCTTCATGTTATTTTATAAAAACCCAAATCCATGATATCGTTTCCCAAATAAAATTTTCCTTTCCAAAAATTATGTCACTTTTTATTATTTAATATCCCATGTAACCAATATTTTGTTTGTAACTTTCAACATAATTCTTCGAAAATCCATAGTATTTTAAAACCATTATTTTCAAAACTAAATGGTTTGGATATTCAACGGTATGCGAATTAAAAAGGTTTAACTTTACTGTTGCTTTATAAAGAATAAATTACATGGCTTTCCAAATATTTCTTGTTTTAAAGTTAAACCAAAGTCCAAAATATTACTTCAAGTCCCACAACCATTTCAATTTTATATATATTTATATCCATTTTTGAGCATTAATATTTCAACTAAAGTTGGATTTTTATCCTTTCAAAATCAATATTCTATTAATTAATCTTGACCATTCACATAAAATCCATAATTAATAAGACTTCAATTTCTAGTAAAATATATATATATATATATATATAGAATTTTTCCACTTCAAATTATACTAGAATATCCATTTCTATTTATTTTGGAAAAATCCAATTACAAATATCATATCTTATAATTTCCAACTTTACATTTAAACATAGGATATAAATTTACCAAACTCCATTTTCTAAATTTTTTTCCATTTTCAATAAAGAAATTTATATTCCTTTTAATTTCAAAATTCCAACTTCATAGGTATATAAATATGGAATAAAATATTTATACAATATAAATTTAAGATTTATAGACCGTATTCAATCCAAACCATAGAAATCACATTAAAATAGTTATATATAGACCGCGGTGCCTGTATATAGTTTTCTATCCTATGGTCAAGTGATACGGATATTTATCATTTCAATCCACAATTTAAAAATAAAACTGCGGTTGTATATCATTTCAAACCGCAATCCCGAATGAAATGAAAAATGCATACTAACTTGCAGTTTAATGATATCAAATAAAACATCCATTCAATAACACATCCATCACCCAATCACAAACATCAAGCAATATCAATCAATAACAATATATGTTTGGTAATATACAACAGGTAATAATTGGCAGTTTTATTTCAAATTATATTTATCAACTATTAATCTAACAATTTATATTCAGTGATAATTGACATAACTGTTAACTAGCAGTTCATATGCAAACAATAATTTCTAACAGCCAATCAACACGCAATAAATCAATTAAATTTACAGTTAAATTCAAAAAATTGCAATTCAACAGATATGAATGAAATAACATGCCAAAAGCTCATAAATAAATTTCTATTCATTTCTAAAATTTATTTAACAAACATAAAAGCTTCTAGTAATTGTGAGTGGGTTAAAACACTCACCTTTTGAATTTAAATCGAATTTAAATTCAATTTAAACCCAAAAATTCGCCCGTCTCGGAATTCGTCCAAACCAGCGTCATCGAGTCCGGAATTAAATTACGATCCTAACAAAAGAAACCGTACGTAAATCGGATATCGTGTGCGAGAGTTATGTCGAAAATTGCACTCGAATTCAAAATTAAAAATAGCAAAGAATGGTCCATATTTACACACCTCAATATGCATAGCCACGTCACTGCATCTTCTCCTTCACCCCCTGAACGTGCGCACGAGACCCTGCACCAGAAACGCGCACAACTCACATTCGAACCCAAATCGAAGATCTACGACGATCTAACCGTTGAACTGCCAAACAAATTACATAGATGCGCTCCCCTCGGTTCCCTCTCCAAAACCCAGAAACCGTTTTCCGATCCGACGAAGTTTCGCGCGACGATGATGAACGGTTTTGGGGCTGTTTGAATTTATTCTGGATGAAAGACAGCTCCAATTGAAAAACGAATTTCACCAGTATATTACGCGTATCGAATACTTCAACATATATTTTTTCTGGAATTTTCTGAAATTTTTGAGTTTTGACTTTTGATTTTGAACTGTGGATGGATCTGGAATTGGATCTGGGATGTATACATTTGGGGAAGAGAAAAGAGTGAAGAAATGAACGTACAGCAAATGAAAAAGAAAGGAGCTAGGGTTTATAGATGTATATTTATAGATAGGCTAGAGGTAGGGTAGCTAGACTGGATACGCGAACGTGCGTGACAAACCATGGTCCAAAAAGCCCGCTATGCCTCCGGAGTCGGATTTGTTAAAACTATATATCAAAATAGGTGTTTTAAAATATTCTGAACGCAATGGAAAAAGTTTTGCGACCAAATTCGATCGTATGAAGAAGTTATGCTAAAAAAACAAAAATTTCACATTGATCTCAAAATGCGTAAATTTCGAGGCGTTTCAAGTCCGTATGATCAAACGACAAGTCCGATCGCTACGAAACTTGAAACATTATTATAATTCACCGTTACGGATCCGATGAAACTGGTTTCGTCGAAATCCGAGTCCGTGCCCAAAATGGCTATTTTTAATATTAATTAAATAAATAGGCAAATAAATTAATTAAATTCAATCTTTAAAATTTTTGACTTTAAAATTGAAAATTTGATCATTTTTATAATTTCACTTTAGTTACAACAAATTAAACAAACCCAGATATCAATGTCAAGTAAATAAATTTATAAATTTCAGTGTTTGAATTCAATTACGGTAAATTCAGATATTGTAAATTCCAAGAATTTACTTAAATTTAACTTTGACTATGACCTTATAGTTTACTGCGTATTATTACGTCAATTAATATAACTTTACGTTTATTTCAAATCTACCAATTATAACCAAATAAAACCTTTCAATTGTTTTTCATGAATAGGTATTTCAATGAATTAGTTAGTATTCGACTAGCATAATATTTAATTCTAACCACTGCAATAATTAAGCTTTATTTTAAATTGGATTTAGATGGAAGGATTTGTTTGCCTTTTCTTAACTACTATATTCAAAAATTCTGCCTTTCTTTGTATTGCTACTATTTCCATTTATATTGAAATTGTAAAACATATATAAAAAAATTAGAATCTCAAATAAGCTCTTATTACTCACAATTACTATATTAATTTGGATTGCACAACATCTTATTCATCACTTGCTTAAACATAAATTCCTATTTCATTCATAAATGCTAAAATAAATCAATTATTACATAATTTCTTTTATTAATATTCATGCTATTCATGCTATTCATGTTAAATTCAATTCCTTTGTTCCATTCAACATCAGCAATTATCTATTAAAAGTCCCAAAATTTCTATTAAATAAATCTAACGAATCTTTATTATAAATTAGATGAATTTAATATTGCATTCAAACTATTGCGTTAAAATTTCCGTTTCCCTTTAAAGTAACTAAATTTGCCCATTATAATACTTATTTCAATTCAAAAAAAAAAAAAATCATTTTATTAACATCAAAAATTTACCATTTCATCTTACCATTTATTTACGTATCCTTTTATTGCACTGATTGAAATAAATTCACTTATTAAATTTTTAAGTTCGTTACCTATCCATCTTGATTTTAATTCCATCTATAAATCAAATTCAGTTAGCCTTAACGTTACTACACTAAATCTACAATCAGTTTTAATTTATATAGAATTATATCTTAATACTTACCATTTATTTATAAATTAGGTTACCTTCCAATAAATCTGATTCCTAAGCATTTGATTGGATTGCCATCTTTACTATGTCTATTATTAATTAGCTTCAAATTCTACAATTTCACTTCTTAAATCCACCTTTTGCTATATTATAAGTAAAATTTACATTGGTTACATAAATGTATCATTTATTTACATTTATTACAAACTTATTTCCAGTTCCAACTAACAATCTAAATAAATGAATAGGCAACCTACCATAAACACTACCGTTACCTTTTTGTCACATACAAAATCCTTTATTACAAAAATCAATTTCTGCATATATTTTCATACTACAAATTCAATTTACTTATGTTCAAATTATAACCAAACCTGACCTTTAAATTATTTTGTATAAAATTGGGATTTCATTAAGTTTCTTAATTATTACCCTTAATTGGCATTTATCATCTTGTATTCTCGTTATCAATTCATAGATATGATTCCCAATTCCTTATTATTGACTTAAAATGTCATTACTTATATTGCATTAAACGTTGTTACTTAAATCTCTACCCAATAGTAATTAATACTCTAAATAAATATGCTTACTCCTTTCGTTATTTATTCATTATCACAAGAAACGTTTAATCATTTGTAATTTCAAATTACCTACATTGATTGTATATATATTTTCCATTATTATCATTTATTAGAATTCTATTCAACTTTCCATCTTATGCATGTAGTTAACCTTCCTATTGATTTTTCCTTCAAAATTTTCAGTTATTTCTTATTTAATCGCTATAAATTAAATGCATTGGTAACGAACAATAGTTGTTACCATTATACAATTTATACCTTTGTAATTTATTCTCTACAACAATTATTACCTATCAATATTATTTTGCCCATAAATACAAACCTGCAATTTTTCTTATTATCATATTCCATTTACTGTTAACAATGTTTATTACATTATATTAGTTTAATAATTTCCTCAAATTCCTCATATTCAACTCATATACTGGTAAAATTCTTTTCACTACTTAAAATCATTTGAATTAACTTCGAATTACTATAAGTAGGTTTTTAATTTATTTTTCTTCTAAATTTAATTACAACTTAATTTAACCAAATTAAATCCATGAAATCTACGGGTCGCTACATATAATGTCTATTTTAATAATCAATAGATATCAATCAACATTCAAACATGCATTCAAATATTTTAAATCTAACTATTTAAAATAAAATCGAAACTGATTCGATTGAGTGAGAAGTTCTCACCTTGATTTTAAATTCCGTTTTAGCGATTTATTTCGAATAAAATTAAACGGACGTTTAATTTTACCCAAAATTCTCACTAACTCCAAACGACTCCAAACCAACTCCATCGCGTAGTGCTCGTCCATACGATTCCAACGCAACTGAGTTTGCATTTTTTCGACCTCGTATGAAAAAGTTATGAATTTTATAAGATTGTACACGATTTTATAACTAAATTTACAACCTTTATATATATAATTTCATACCCAATCGAATCACAGCCCTTGATCCAAATTCTGCAACATCTCCATCGTGCGTGCTCTCCTTCCTCCCCACGTTTCATCCCCAGTACACAAGAACGCAACAAACAACCCATCACTCCATATTAGGTTTTAGAAATTCGACCTCATTTCTCAACGAAATCTCATCAAACCACCTTCATCTCGAAGCTCCTTCCACAAGCTATACTCGGCCCCCCTCTGGTGGAGCTCGGCCACCTCTAGTGCCTAGGAAAACGTGCGTGAGCTGCTGCAAACGGCCTCCTTTTTCTCCCCCTCCGATGCTCCAAACACGATCAACTCCGTATGGATTGAAAGCTCTCGCCTTGCTCTTCATCTTTGTAGTTGAGCACTTCGCGTAATTCTTTACGGATTGAGAGAGATTGAGGGAGAAGTGAGAGACAATTCTGGCCATTCAATTATAAAGTGGCGGCTAGGTTAAAAAATTAGGGTTTTAGTTATTTTTTTTATCAAATTATGAAGAGTGGTGGTGTATTTATAGAGTTTCGTTCGACACTATTCATCCAGAAATTCCGAACTCCGATTTACGCGCCGAAACTGACGTTCCTAAGGTTTATCCCGCGTTCCGGACACAATGGAACAGGTTTCGGAAGCTAATTCGGACATCTGTGCGAGTTATGGCTGTAAACGCTCAATTTGAATTAAACCGATTTAAGCGATTTTCTAGGCGTTTTAATTTGTACCGGACAAACCGTAAATCCAATTGACTTGAAATTTGAAACCTTACAATAATATCACATTACGGATCCGATGAAACTGGTTTCGTCGAAATCCGAGAGTTTTTGAAAAATGGCTATTTTTACTCGCCAAATTTAAATTAAAAATAAATCGATGCGTTTCGAGCTGCCACGATCAAACGGTAACTCCGATTGACACGAAATTTGAAATCCGGTAATAACTAACTATTACGGATCCAATGGAACTAGTTTCGTTCAATTCTGAGACTGTTCAAAAATTGACTATTTTCACTAGTCGATTTAAATATTAAAATATTCAATTTTCACAAATTAACTTTTAATTCGATTTTAAAAGTTCTAAAATATCATTCTAACTTCAATATGATAAAATAAAATTTTACAAATCATTTTCAATCATTTTTAACTCAATTTTCAATTATTTCCATTTTTTTAACATGTTAAATCATCGATTTAATAATCCAATTAAATCCAAAAATTCAAATAAAAATTTATTTGACTTATAAATTCACTTATTAATATTTAAAATTAATTAAATATTCATATTTTAATTTCTAAAAATTCTGGGTCGTTACACTTTAAAACTTTAAAACCATAGTTTGTAATCACCGAAAATTAAATTCTCAAATTCATGGTTTAAACTCATTTCAATTCCAAATCAATTTATAATCATGTTTTATAGTTCATTTATTTATATATGAGACAAAAACCAATGGTTTACAAGATATAAATAAAATCAAATATTATTTCTTAACAACCAATTCAGTTAACTATCAAAATTCGAAAAATTATACTTATATATATAATATAATTACACAAAATTTATTTCATTTACTAAATTCGGAAACCATATTGTGTCTGTTTGCTCTGTTTAAGTGTTTTGGAAATTCTATCGATATCGTTGATACAAATCAATCGAAAATCCAAATCAACATTAACAACTCAAACAACACAACATATAAAACATTTAATATTAATACAAATACACTCCTTTACTCGATTACACAAAATAGATTAGAAAACAATGATAGAGATTCAAATTCAAGGGGTCCTTTATCAAGAAAATTCTAGCTAAGAGGATAGGCTTGAGCGGGAGATAAAATAATTAAATTTCAAAATAAAAGGATGGGTATACTGATATTAATCGCGGGCAACCTTAAACGAGTCAATTATGAATTCAAGAATAAGATTGACGCATAATTCCAAAGCAAATCAACATTCGATCGCAAGAGATAGAATTCAGGTATAGCAGGAGATATCAGCATCTAAACCGAGGATATATATAAATCTCCAGTGAATCAATGCCTGTTGTAAAGGAGTTTCACCCATTTACAATCACTCAAAGAGTGACGAGACTGCCGATTTATTTTAGAGATTATTCAAAATGGAGTTATGGGATACTCTAGAGTACGAATGGGGATGGACAGAATGGATTTCAGAACGAACGGGAGTGTTCTAAAATTCGAAAGAAATCTGGATCAAAGGGAAGGAAATTCAAGCTCGAACGAAAGTAATTCTGCAAATAAATTTACCATATATGATAAGTTTTCCTAGAGCCAAAGCTCTGATACCACATGTAACTGACTTGATATTTTCAACTATTCGCATCCACCCATGCTGGATATGAATTGCTCAAAATATCAGATTGTTAGTTTATATTTGGCAAAACTCAACGTATACAGTAAATAAATTCATTACAGAATCACAACACGGAGTAATATACAATATGCAGCGGAAACAAAATGAATAGTAGTTCATGAAGCTACTATATATATATCAGAGTTGAATAAGTTACAATAGAAGTTTCAAATACAATAGTCAAATACAAGATCAGAATACATCACTGGAATTAATTGAATATCTGAAAGCTGGATAGATAGCTGGATTTCCAAGCGAAGCTCCAACTCCAACGGTGAGTCTCAAACACCGAACCACTCATTCTGACCCGAGCATAAAGCAAAACATAAAACACTCGAGTCAGGATTAATATTCTTATATCAATAAATCCAATTCAAGTGAAATAACAACTGAAATACGAGTAACTCATAGGATGTTTGGGATAACCATCCTCTAGGGATTCGTCAAACTCTACTATGTAGAAATATATGCTATTATAATAATGTTCAAAGTAAAGTATAATATATTTAAAAATAGCGTTAAGGCGTTACCCATATCCTCCTTAACACATTTTATATATTCCCATAGTCTATACAGTACTGTAATCCCACCCGTACTGGGTGTCGTCAGAGGGCACTCCATAGGTATGGTACAAAACAAAATCTATAAGGCGTGCTAGGGTAGGTGACACGGCATAACAAGGCAATGCCAGGGTAGATATACTAATTACGCATCCGGGCTGGTAGTAACGCATAGCCGCAGCTACCACCCACCTCGAGCCACACCCCCAAATTAAAAGTCAAAAATCAAAAGTGGCCACCAGATCAATCACAAAGTCAGAATATAATATCAAAGAAGTATGTCCAATCAGAGGAGCTACCTCATTGGCCTGAGAATCGCTTCTGTTTTATCCACCTTATGCCAACTCATGGGAGTCGGGTCCACATATATACCTCCATAGGACGTCACCACCATCCACTTCATTCTGGAATCTCCACCGCGTACACGGTTGTTAAAGTGGTTTTCGGAGTCGGCAGAGAGTATGACAAATTTCGATCCCGGTTTATTTAACAACCAAACATTATTATAACACTACGGTAATTTCAAAATAGTTTATACTTCAAAACCAGAATATCAATGCCATTTCAAAAACATATCAATACGATACCATTTCCATTTCAAAACCAAATAAGGTACAATTTCCATTTCAATTATATCCCTTTCAGAATCATAGCGTTTTCAAAGTTCTAACACTTTCGAAACCAATCGTTTGAAAATATAACATTTTCAAAACATAATACTTTGAAATTCATAGCTTCGAAACCATGACTTTCACCATTTAAACGATTTAGATATTCAAATAGTATATATAATAAAATAGTTTTAAATTTAAATTTTCTTTATAAATTAAATACTTTCCTCAACTTCTCAAATTGATTCAAATCAACTTGAACCCAAAAATTCGGTTTAAATCAAATCTCAATTCATAAATTCCAACTCAATTCAGTTTTCAATAATCTATCTCAATTTATACCAATTTCAAATACAGATCTGAACCTTAAATAAACGATTTCAAATTCCATATATTCCATAGCTTCAAATATTCCATATTTTTCAAAACTAAATTTTGATAATTCCATATATATAAAATTCAATTACTATTATTTGGATTTGAAATGTTTACTTATTAAATCAAATATCATTTAAGTAACACTTTTAAACTTAAAATAACCGAATATTCTTTCAATTTATTTAAACTTGATATATTCCTTTAAATTAAGTTGATATATTCATTTAAATCACTTTAAACCAAATCAAGTTAAAAATCAAATCTTTTAAAATCTCAATTTTATTAAATTTCAAATCAAATTTATTTGAGTATAATTCTTAAATAAATTTAATTTCAAATTAATTTCATATTTGTCTTCCTACATTAATTTTATTTAAATCATTATAAACTCTATATAAAAATATAATTTAAATAAATACTTAACCACATTATATTTTAATAAAATCAAACTTTATTATTAAACTTATTTTATGTTTAAAAAAATTATACATAGCTTAAAATCAAAAATTTAACTATATATAAAATACATTTATAAAATATCCAAATCAATATTTTGTAAAACTATATATTTCTTTTCAAAACTATAGAAATCTTTTTTTAAAATATTTATATATAGACCAACTGTGTCTGTATATAATTTTCTATCCAATGGTCAAGTGATACAGATATTTATCATTTCAATCCGTAATTTAGATATATACGGGTATATATCATTTCAACCAGTAATACCAAATTCAGTTCAAATGAAAATCGCTTGGGTTTATCATTTCAACCCATAACATTTTTTTCTATTCTAAAGTCCATTCGGATATGTATCATTTCAACCCATAGGGAATTCTATACTAACAGAGAACTTGCAGAGTGATAACAGATATGATAATATTATAACATGCATATATCATCAATATAGATAATAGATAATGGTGTCAGATGTCAGTGAACATATAACATATATATAGCAATGTAAATAACTAACAGTAGCATATTTCAATTATCGTTTCAATTGAAATCAAATCTAGTAAATACAAGAACATTAATCATGAGTGATTGCTCACCTTTCGAGGCCCTAGATAGACGAGACAAGATGAAAACGGGTACGAACAAACACGGATAATTGACAAATCACCGAACTGATATGGATAAGCACGAAGTGACAACGGGATAGCAGCACAGCAAAACAAATATATTCAAATTTGATGAAACACAAATCAGAACAACCCAATATAAAGGAATATGTGTATATATATATTTAAAAACCGATATTTCATATAAAATCTATATCAAAATAAAAATAAAATCGTTATATATATATTGTTCTAAAAATTGTTTCTTTCTTACAACACACTAAATAAAACAGAATATCCACCTGATATGAAACATTTTGAATCAATACCATCTGTACTTATCCTATTATAATATACAGAAATATATCTAAAACTTTATATATTTTTAAAGCAAATCTAAATGTCCATACATCTATGTCACGTACATAAATGGACACGTTAATATGTATATATAAATCAAATAAGACCTTTTTGCAATACCCTAAGAAATCAATGACAAAAATAAATATTTAGAAACCCAAGGACTAATATACAGGAAGACATATGTTCATACCAGTGATTATATAAGTCTCTATGTATTATATTACTTTTTCTTACTTTAAATGAAATGACAGAAACAACTAGACAAACTTTATAATATAATATACATAATACTTTTAACCCATACAATATTTGTAAACCAATATTTTAAATCAATACTTTAACTAGTACACCGTAGCCTATATATTTGTAAACCAATATATTTTATATGTAAACACGTTAAGTGTACCAGTATAGACAGAGACTGAGTTCATAATATAATAAAGTGTAATATGATAAAATATAATGTAATACCATATACTTATCATATTTGAAAAAGTGTGTGTGTGTGTGTGTATATATATATATATATATATAAACTGATAATTTTGAACTCATATGAGCAAATATATATAACTCACTTTATTAAACTATTCATATATAAACTATATAACTCACACATAAATAAACAATTAAAAATGAAAACAGAAAATGTTAGCCTAAACTTAAACGTGCATATGTGTAATATCCTGGAATTTATGGCAATATAAATTTAATAATCTGTGTTAAAATTTATATTGAATTGATGATTTTTGTTAATAAATTTGGTTTGATTTAATAATCTTCTTTATTTAAATATTTAATCTGTGAATTTATTTTTAATAAACTAATGAATCTATTCTCTATTTAATAATGTATATGTATTTATATATATTTTAAATAGATAAGTTGTTTTTAAATAAATTAGTATAATATAATTTTAAATTAGGAATTGTGATTTATTTTTGAATTTAAGCTTTCCAAAAATATTTAACAAAATACTATATGATTTTAAATATGTAAAATAAATGTTTTATTTGTTTAAATTTCATTTTTAACTTAAAGTTTGAATATTTAAAATAAGTTACAAAAATATTTGTGTTATTCTTTTTAAAATATTAATTTATAAAATGTGATTTGTTAATTTAATTTGAAATTTAAATACAATTTTAATTGTGAAACATGTATTCATTTAAGTGATAACCTCTTTTATAAATTTATTATTTAAAGTATCCTTTTCAAATGAATTACTTGTATATTGTTTTATCTATCATAATACTTTGCTTTGTTCTTTAGAAATTAAATATATGCATAACTAAGTCTAAGAACTAAATAATTTACTAAGTTTAAACATTCATTAAGTTTAATTTTTCTTAACATTTAATTAAAATAACAAAAACATTTAAAAGACATATGTAAGCATAATTAACATGTGTATGTAATTTAGAACATGAATTTACATGTGTTGAGAGAATAAGTAAGTAAATTTACAAGTGTCATGTTTCAATTTTTATTTCCCTTTAATTCAAAACATTTGTTATTTTAACTTGCATGTTTCTTTTCTCTTCTTTTCTCATTTTTTCCATTTCTAAACAAATCTGAAACCCCTCTTCATAATCAAACTTCTCCTTTTCAAACATACAAACCTGCATTCTTCAAATCTATAACATATTCATCTTCAAATACACTCTAATTTCTTCAATCTGGAAACATAAAGGCCTGCATTTCAATTTTAATCAAATGAAGACCTGCATTTTTTCTAAAATCTGCAAAATGCAAACATGCACTCCAATTTCAAGCAAACATGTTCATAAACTAAGGATCTGCATTCATTTTTCAAAACCTGAATATAAGAAGCTATGCATTTCAATTTTAAGCAAGGGCCTGCATCTTCTTGGAAGCAGGAGCATGCATTTCTTCAATCTGGAGATAAATGCAAACCAAGTAAAACTGCAACTTCTTCCTGTCTGCATTCATCTATTTCTTAGATCTGGGCTCTGCATTTATTCCAAGTGAGTAACTCATTTTTAAAATTTTATTAGGTAAAGTTGTACATGCTTTTTAAATTAGGAATATACATAAATGTGAATGTGCTGTGGATATTTTTGCATATGAATATAATTTGGTGTATAGTGTTAACTGTGAATTTCTATTTCAAAACTTCTGTCTCCTGTTGATTTTAGGGTCTTTACTTTGATTTGTTTTTCCATCAGGATTTAATTTTTGAAATGGAATTTGTATATTATAAGATGAATTAAGTTTTAAAATTATATATGTGATTAATCAAAGCCTATGTTACCTGGAAGTAAAATTCAACAGATCAACAATTTATATACTGTGGAAATTCAAACTGTAGAAATGTATGTTTTCAGGTTTATAAATAAAAACATCAAGCAAATTCAAGAATTTTAAATCAAAAATTTCAATTTATAGTGCTGTAAGATAAATACAGTTTTGAAATTACTGTATTTTACATTTTGATTAAATTCACTTGATTCTTGCATTTGATTTGATTGAATCGGCTTCTAGAGATAGAGTAGCTATCAAGTATTATAGGAAAAATACCAAATTGGATTACAATTAAATTTTGGTGATGAGATTTGGGAATTTCAGTATGAACCCTAGTTTTTACTGGGTTTAAGAATTTTAGTACTGCTGCTTCATCAATGGTTCGAGTTCAAGGATCTTTGGGGTATGGATAGATGATGTGTTGTTGGGGTTGTCACGGGAGTATGGAAGATAATGGTGGTCGGAAAGGGGAGAAATTGGTGATGACAGGTTGGTCACTGGAAGGGGAATGTTATTTCCAGGTTTGGGTTTAAAACTTGAATTCAAATTCAAGTTGAATTATGGAATTTTGAAGGTTGAAGGTTGTTGTGGGGTTGCTGGTCGATGGGGGATGGCCATTGACGATGGTCAGTGATGGCCGGAGTTGGTTTATAGGTGCATAGGGAGGTGTGTGCAGGTGGGTATTTGTTTTGGGTTGCAGGGTTTTTGTACTCGGAATTGTCTCGGGTAAATGGGAAGGGAGACTCGAAGTAAAGGTGGAGTAGACTCGAAGTAAAATAGGTTGTAGCTCGGGTTGGTGTCAATGTTTCAGGATTTTGAGTTAAGTCAGAAACCTGTTTTTTCCAGGTTTATAAAAAATTGAAGATTAAATTTGAAATAAAAAGTAAATGCAAACTAAAATTTGAAACCAAGTTTGAAAACCTGAATTTAGATATAAATTCAAATAATTTGAACCTTGTTTTTGTAATTATTGAGTTTTTAAAATTTAGTTTGGGTTTTAAACAAAACAGAAACTGTTTTCTGTTTTCAGATTTAAAAGTAAATTTAAAATTTGTAAGATGAAGTTCAACAGGAATTTTTAAACCTGGAACTTAATTATGAATTCAGTAATTTAAATTTTGGTTTTTGAAACATGTTTGAATTCAAAGTAAGATGTTATACCAAAACAGGAAACTGTTTTCTGTTTGAATTTTAAAAGTAAATTTTTAAAATTGCAACTGAAATTTAAAAGCTTAAATTTGGAAACTGAAATTTGAAATAGATGAATCTGAGTTGAATTTAAATCTGGAATTTAAATTTAGATTTTAAACTTTTAAAGTATACAGGAACTTTGGTTTTAAATTTAAAACTATAAGTTTTAATTTATGAAATAAAGTTTAAAATAAGTTTAAAACCTGAGATTTGACTTTAATGTCGGTTTTAAAATTAAATAAGTTTTTAAATTTAAATTTGTTTTAACTATTTTAGAAAGGTTAAATAATTTGAATTTAAAAAAATGAAGATGGAAGAGTAAGTAATGTTTTAAAATTTTAAGATTTAATCTGAAATGAAAATTTAAATTGTCTTTTCAGTCTGAAATTTAAAAAGAAACTTTCAAATTGAATTTGTTTGAAATAAAATAATACTTTAAATAAGAAGAATGTTTCTTAATTTTGAACTGAAGAAATTAATTTCATTTAGATTATTAAATTTATTTAAATGAAATATTAATTATTTAAATAATTAATAATGTGGATGTTTAATAATTTTTAAGTTAATTAATTAATATTTGAGATTAATTAATTAAGGTTAATTAATCTATAATTTAGGATGGTTAATTAAATTTTAATTTATTATTAAGATTTATTTAATCAAGTGATTAAAGAAAATTAAGATTTTAATTAACGCTTAATTAATTAATAATTAGAGGATAATTAAATTGTAATTAAATATTAATTAATTAATAATTAATAATGTTAATTATAAGTTAATTCTTAATTTAGTAATTAAGTAATGTTAATGAAGGTCATTAACTCAAGATTATTTAACAATTAATTAATGTAATTAATTTTAATAATTAATTGGATTAATTAATTAATAATAATCAATTGTTAATTACTTAATGAAAGTAGTTAATGAATTAATTACTCAGTGTAATTAATTTGATTAAGGTGATTAGTTTAGATTAATTAAGTTTTATTAATTTAAACATTTGTGGATTGTTGATAATTACTTTATGGATGTGTAATTACTTAAGAAAGTAATTAATTAATAATTACAGGATGTAATTAAAAATATTTATTATAGAAGTAATTTGGATTTAAATTACCTTGAAATTAATCAAGGATTAATTGAGATAATTAATTAAGATTAACTAATTTATGGGATGGGTAATTAAAGTAGTTAATTACTGAATGGTTATTAATCATGGGTGAGTAATATTTATATGTGGATTAATTTCAGATTAATTACTTATGTAATTAATTTATATTGAGAGATTGATTAAATGTAATTAGAAATTAATTAGTTAATTAATGATGTAATTTGGAATTGATTAATTAAGGTATAATTAATAATGAATAAATGATTAATGTAATTAATTAATTAATTAAGCAATTACAAGTTAATTATTTGCAAAGGGTTTAATATAATTAATCTGTGTAAGTAATATTAAATGCTAATTACTTATTGTAATTAGAGATAGTTAATCAATAAGGATTAAGTGAAATGAATATTGAGATGGTGGTTATTTAATTGGTTTGTAATCAATTGAAGATTAAGTTAAGCAGAATTTTAATGATGAAGTAATTAATTTAATTTATTTTAAATTAATTAGAGATTAGGTAATTAATTTAATTCATTTTAAATTAATTATAAATGGTGTGATCATTAGATCATTGCTTATGTTTGATGATTGGTATTGATTGCCATGTATGGGTTGTAATCTCAGTATGAGATGAGTAATGATTATTGATATGGATGCATTGGTTGCTTTTGGATGATAGTATGAATTATCTGATTATGACATGAATTATCTGTTGATAATGATAATGATGATTATCTATTGTGTTGTGAATTATCTATCTGTATATATTTAGATAATGAATTGAATTGTTTTAAACTTAAAACAACTTGGCCTTAAAAGACACGCTTTGGATTTCGATGGGACCGGGATCGGGTTTCCATATTTGGGATCTGAAAACCACATCGATCCAAATTAACGTTAGGTCGTTAATCTAAGTGGAGCAAGTGAAGACTCGAGGTGTAAGGGCTATACGTCAGTATAACTCTGTGGGTGATTCCGTAATGAGTTTGATGGAATAGTACTTACAGATTCGAGATGGTGATTCAGAGTGCAAGGGTTATTGTCGTTAACTCTGAGGGTGATTCCAAAATGAGTGTAACGAGATAATGCCTTCGGTTTCGTTCGAACCCGGAACGAACTTGTATGGATTGAATGCTTTCAGAACATCGTCAGGTGGGCGATGAGCATTCTAAGTGATATGTCCTATTAAGGTAATCGTAGCCTCAAGCCTCATCAACCGGGAATGGCTAAAACAGGGAAGGTGCAGCAAAGCTTCGTGGGTAGCCCCCACTTGAGAGAAAGATTTATCCCTGTCTAGAGGTCCCTTTATTTCGGCTTTGTGGTGTGGTTGCTGATCACAACTGCGGGGTTGTCTTGTTTGGAACTGTTCAGTAAAGAACGGGTCTGGCTTTGTGTTATAGGGGATTGGGAGCAATCCTCGGTACGGTGATCTAGGCCACGTACTGTGACGGGCGGTACCCCAGTAGCCCAGCCATTGATGGAATCCAAAATCCAATAAGTGCCAACGGTTTTGATTGTATTACCCACTTTTGTGGCTAGTAGCTGGAATTTAATGAATGTAACAATTTCGGCTATTTCTTGTTTACTTGAAAACCCTAGACACTATTATAATATCACTGGATTTCCTATCAAATGTTTTGGTTAGCGTAAGGTAAAAACTTTTCCATGTTTATGTGTGGGAAGTCTTACGTGATACCTTTTCTTTTCAAAGGTTTTCAAAGTTAAGCAACTTTAACCTGTTACTCACACCAGACCCATGTATGACCCGGAGTTATTTATGTTTTTTATTACTCTTGGGTACTCAAATTTTTACGAGTAGCCAAGAGAATTCAGGTTAGGATTCAGGTTAGCTTTGACGAATTGTGAAGGAGCAAATGGAGCAGGAGGCTTCTGCGTATAGTTATATAGTTTTCCGCTGTGTTGGTATCTCTGAAAGTGTTTCTGTATTGTGTATTGAGTTGTAATAACTAGACAGGTGTTTATAACTGTATAGTATGTGTTGTATTGTCTGTGTACTCTGATAATTGTTGTATACTATGTAATACTTATGATATTAATATAATTTATTCGTTCCGCTGTTAAGATTCTTGTGTTGTTTCTTCTTTCTTTTCTCTTTTCTATCCCTTTCTTTCTTAAGGATGATACGACTTTTTGTGGAGAAAAAGTCGGGTCGTCTCAGCTGGTATCAGATCATTAGGTTGAGTGAATACCTAGTCTCTGTAGTGGTGTCTATCTTGAGAGAGCGTATTTGTATTTTTAATATATATATATATATATAAATATATAAATATATATATATATATATAATTGTTTCTACCTATTTGTTGGATTACCCGTTCAGGATTTTCCAATATAAGTTATAAAGGTAGATGAGGTAGAAGTGTGTGTAACACGACTACCATTGGTTGGAGTTTGATGGATGGGGTTAGAGGTGTATTTGTCGAGACTGTAGACCTAATACCGTCTCGAGTAAGTTTTTGCTTGGTGAAGGACTTCATCGATATCTGAAGGAAACCTGTTAAGGTTCGGAATTCGTATTTGAAGTGCATAATTAAGTTTGGATCTGTCGGTAGGGAAGAAGCAAGTGAGTGATGATATCTTGATATCTCAGGAAGTTGTAGCTGCGTGATGAGATGCAGTGACTATGGATATTTCCGAAGATGTTTCTTTGGAACAAGAATAAGAAGTGAGTTTGCTCGGTGATGTGGCTGAGTTTAGCAGAGTGTTCTAAGTTGGTAAGGAGTCTTCTGGCTGAGTAGTTTTTCTGAAGTGGAGTTCAGAAGCAGCAGAGTGGGTCTTTTTCTCTGGTAAGTTGGCTAGGCCAGCATAAGCTGTTCTGTTTGGTAGAGAGAGAGCAGTTTCTTTGGATTTAGGCTGAGTTGATCGAAAAAGTGACTTGCGATATCTCTTGTGTTTGTTGGAGATTGTCCGGATTTCTTCCAGGAAGTCAGAAGTTTGTCTGCATCTGAAGATCGCGTTTTCTTTCCAGGAGTGGAACAGGTGGTTCAGTTAGTAGATGGATGGTTCCTTGAGATAGAAGTTGGTGAAGCAACTCAGGTTTGGGAGGAACATCTGAGTTTTCTTTATGAATATGTGGAACCATATTTTTGTGCCGGGTTGTTTGGTCTGTGCTTGTGCTCTTCTTCAGCATTTTCTTCTATTTCGGATCAGAGTTGTGCAGCGGAAGCAGTTTGGGGGTGTTTCTGTTTTGTTTTCTTTTCCAGATAAGAAGAAGTTTGTTCTGTCTTCTGTTGTTGAGAAGCAGGGTTTGTGTTCTTGGTTTTGGGTTGATCTTGAGGAGATCATTGGATTGTTTTGATTCAGTCTGTTTCTAGAGGCATCAGCGTAGAGTTAAGCTGATCTGGAAGGATGTTGGTAGCCCAGGATCGTCCGAAGAATTTTTATGGATAAGAGACTGAGAATTTGGATTCTGGAATTGGAGATTTGATTTGGGATAAGTTTTGCTCTGATTCAAGGAGCTATAAGTTTGGGAAGCTAGCTCCGAAGTGTTTTGGGTTTCTTCTGTGTTTTGGGTTTCTTCTGTGTTTGGTTTTCTAGAGTTGAATTGCCAGTTTGGATAACCGGGATTCAGTATGTTTCACGTATCTCTAAGGGAGTACGTGTTTGATATTCCTGGTTGTAAAACCAGCAGTTTAGGATAGATTGGTTGTTGAGTCAGACTCGTTTGTAGTCTGATATTCTGTATAGAATTGTTGATAGGAGCTCTATAGCTTAGTGTATTGATTTATTGGATTCTATAGAGCGAGTATCCCGATATATATATATACCGGGAAAACTCGTGAAAGTTTTATCCAAAATTCTTTTGGATAATTAGATTTGTTTTGATTGTGTGAATTGGTTGCTTAGGTTATTGGCATATGATTAACATATGCTGTATTTTAAAATAAAATCTGTAAATAGATTATTAAATTACCTTTGTTTTAAATTTCGGGGACGAAATTATTTTTAGGGGGAAGGATTGTAATATCCCAGAATTTATGGCGATATAAATTTAATAATCTCTGTTAAAATTTATATTGAATTGATGATTTTTGTTAATAAATTTGGTTTGATTTAATAATCTTCTTTATTTAAATATTTAATCTTTGAATTTATTTTTAATAAACTAATGAATCTATTCTCTATTTAATAATGTATATGTATTTATATATATTTTAAATAGATAAGTTGTTTTTAAATAAATTAGTATAACATAATTTTAAATTAGGAATTGTGATTTATTTTTGAATTTAAGCTTTTCAAAAATATTTAATAAAATACTATATGATTTTAAATATGTAAAATAAATGTTTTATTTGTTTAAATTTTATTTTTAACTTAAGTTTGAATATTTAAAATAAGTTACACAAATATTTGTGTTATTCTTTTTAAAATATTAATTTATAAAATGTGATTTGTTAATTTAATTTGAAATTTAAAATACAATTTTAATTATGAAACATGTATTCATTTAAGTGATAACCTCTTTTATAAATTTATTATTTAAAAGTATCCTTTTCAAATGAATTACTTGTACATTGTTTTATCTATCATAATACTTTGCTTTGTTCTTTAGAAAATAAATATATGCATAACTAAGTCTAAGAACCAAATAATTTACTAAGTTTAAACATTCATTAAGTTTAATTTTTCTTAACATTTAATTAAAATAACAAAAACATTTAAAAGACATATGTAAGCATAATTAACATGTGTATGTAATTGAGAACATGAATTTACATGTGTTGAGAGAATAAGTAAGTAAATTTACAAGTGTCATGTTTCAATTTTTATTTCCCTTTAATTCAAAACATTTGTTATTTTAACTTGCATGTTTCTTTTCTCTTCTTTTCTCATTTTTTCCATTTCTAAACAAATCTGAAACCCCTCTTCATAATCAAACTTCTCCTTTTCAAACATACAAACCTGCATTCTTCAAATCTATAACATATTCATCTTCAAATACACTCTAATTTCTTCAATCTGGAAACATAAAGGTCTGCATTTCAATTTTAATCAAATGAAGACCTGCATTTTTTCTAAAATCCGCAAAATGCAAACATGCACTCCAATTTCAAGCAAACCTGTTCATAAACTAAGGATCTGCATTCATTTTTCAAAACCTGAATATAAGAAGCTCTGCATTTCAATTTTAAGCAAGGGCCTGCATCTTCTTGGAAGCAGGAGCATGCATTTCTTCAATCTGGAGATAAATGCAAACCAAGTAAAACTGCGACATCTTCCTGTCTGCATTCATCTATTTCTTAGATCTGGGCTCTGCATTTATTCCAAGTGAGTAACTCATTTTTAAAATCTTATTAGGTAAAGTTGTACATGCTTTTTAAATTAGGAATATACATAAATGTGAATGTGCTGTGGACATTTTTGCATATGAATATAATTTGGTGTATAGTGTTAACTGTGAATTTCTGTTTCAAAACTTCTGTCTCCTGTTGATTTTAGGGTCTTTCCTTTGATTTGTTTTGCCATCAGGATTTAATTTTTGAAATGGAATTTGTATATTATAAGATGAAGTAAGTTTTAAAATTATATATGTGATTAATCAAAGCCTATGTTACCTGGAAGTAAAATTCAACAGATCAACAATTTATATACTGTGGAAATTCAAACTGTAGAAATGTATGTTTTCAGGTTTATAAATAAAAGCATCAAGAAAATTCAAGAATTTTAAATCAAAAATTTCAATTTATAGTGCTGTAAGATAAATACAGTTTTGAAATTACTGTATTTTACATTTTGATTAAATTCACTTGATTCTTGCATTTGATTTGATTGAATTAGCTTCTGGAGACAGAGTAGCTATCAAGTATTATAGGAAAAATACCAAATTGGATTACAATTAAATTTTGGTGATGAGATTTGGGAATTTCAGTATGAACCCTAGTTTTTACTGGGTTTAAGAATTTTAGTACTACTGCTTCATCAATGGTTCGAGTTCAAGGATCTTTGGGGTATGGATAGATGATGTGTTGTTGGGGTTGTCACGGGAGTATGGAAGATAATGGTGGTCGGAAAGGGGAGAAATTGGTGATGACAGGTTGGTCACTGGAAGGGGGAATGTTATTTCTAGGTTTGGGTTTAAAACTTGAATTCAAATTCAAGTTGAATTATGGAATTTTGAAGGTTGTTGTGGGGTTGCTGGTCGATGGGGGATGGCCATTGACGATGGTCAGTGATGGCCGGAGTTGGTTTATAGGTGCACATGGAGGTGTGTGCAGGTGGGTATTTGTTTTGGGTTGCAGGGTTTTTGTACTCGGAATTGTCTCGGGTAAATGGGAAAGGAGATTCGAAGTAAAGGTGGAGTGGACTCGAAGTAAAATAGGTGGTAGCTCGGGTTGGTGTCAATGTTTCAGGATTTTGAGTTAAGTCAGAAACCTGTTTTTTCCAGGTTTATAAAAAATTGAAGTTTAAATTTGAAATAAAAAGTAAATGCAAACTAAAATTTGAAACCAAGTTTGAAAACCTGA
This sequence comes from Allium cepa, assembly GCA_030765085.1. Classification (NCBI taxonomy): domain Eukaryota; kingdom Viridiplantae; phylum Streptophyta; class Magnoliopsida; order Asparagales; family Amaryllidaceae; genus Allium; species Allium cepa. The sequence continues at coordinate 49,487,454 of CM060930.1, read as the reverse complement.
ATTTAGATATAAATTCAAATAATTTGAATCTTGTTTTTGTAATTATTGAGTTTTTAAAATTTAGTTTGGGTTTTAAACAAAACAGAAACTGTTTTTTGTTTTCAGATTTAAAAGTAAATTTAAAATTTGTAAGATGAAGTTCAACAGGAATTTTTAAACCTGGAACTTAATTATGAATTCAGTAATTTAAATTTTGGTTTTTGAAACATGTTTGAATTCAAAATTTAAGATGTTATACCAAAACAGGAAACTGTTTTCTGTTTGAATTTTAAAAATAAATTTTTAAAATTGCAACTGAAATTTAAAAGTTTAAATCTGGAAACTGAAATTTGAAATAGATGAATCTGAGTTGAATTTAAATCTGGAATTTAAATTTAGATTTTAAACTTTTAAAGTATACAGGAACTTTGGTTTTAAATTTAAAACTATAAGTTTTAATTTGTGAAATAAAGTTTAAAATAAGTTTAAAACCTGAGATTTGACTTTAATATCGGTTTTAAAATTAAATAAGTTTTTAAATTTAAATTTGTTTTAACTATTTTAGAAAGGTTAAATAATTTGGATTTAAAAAAATGAAGATGGAAGAGTAAGTAATGTTTTAAATTTTTAAGATTTAATCTGAAATGAAAATTTAAATTGTGTTTTCAGTTTGAAATTTAAAAAGAAATTTTCAAATTGAATTTGTTTGAAATAAAATTTGTTTAAAATACTTTAAATAAGAAGAATGTTTCTTAATTTTGAACTGAAGAAATTGATTTCATTTAGATTATTAAATTTATTTAAATGAAATATTAATTATTTAATTAATTAATAACGTGGATGTTTAATAATTTTTAAGTTAATTAATTAAGATTTGAGATTAATTAATTAAGGTTAATTAATCTATAATTTAGGATGGTTAATTAAATTTTAATTTATGATTAAGATTTATTTAATCATGTGATTAAAGAAAATTAAGATTTTAATTAACACTTAATTAATTAATAATTAGAGGTTAATTAAATTGTAATTAAATATTAATTAATTAATAATTAATAATGTTAATTATAAGTTAATTCTTAATTTAGTAATTAAGTAATGTTAATGAAGGTCATTAACTCAAGATTATTTAAGAATTAATTAATGTGATTAATTTTAATAATTAATTAGATTAATTAATTAATAATAATCAATTGTTTAATTACTTAATGAAAGTAGTTAATGAATTAATTACTCAGTGTAATTAATTTGATTAAGGTGATTAGTTTAGATTAATTAAGTTTTATTAATTTAAACATTTGTGAATTGTTGATAATTACTTTATGGATGTGTAATTACTTAAGAAAGTAATTAATTAATAATTACAAGATGTAATTAAAAATATTTATTATAGAAGTAATTTGGATTTAAATTACCTTGAAATTAATCAAGGATTAATTGAGATAATTAATTAAGATTAATTAATTTATGGGATGGGTAATTAAAGTAGTTAATTACAGAATGGTTTTTAATCATGTGTGATTAATATTTATCTATGGATTAATTTCAGATTAATTACTTATGTAATTAGTTTATATTGAGAGATCGATTAAATGTAATTAGATTATTAATTAGTTAATTAATGATGTAATTTGGAATTGATTAGTTAAGGTATAATTAATAATGAATAAATGATTAATGTAATTAATTAATTAATTAATTAATTAAGCAATTACAAGTTAATTATTTGCAAAGGGTTTAATATAATTAATTTGTGTAAGTAATATTAAATGCTAATTACTTATTGTAATTAGAGATAGTTAATCATAAGGATTAAGTGAAATGAATATTGAGATGGTGGTTATGTAATTGATTTGTAATCAATTGAAGATTAAGTTAAGCAGAATTTTAATGATGAAGTAATTAATTTAATTTATTTTAAATTAATTAGAGATTAGGTAATTAATTTAATTCATTTTAAATTAATTATAAATGGTGTGATCATTAGATTATTGCTTATGTTTGATGATTGGTATTGATTGCCATGTATGGGTTGTAATCTCAGTATGAGATGAGTAATGATTATTGATATGGATGCATTGGTTGCTTTTGGATGATAGTATGAATTATCTGATTATGATATGAATTATCTGTTGATAATGATAATGATGATTATCTATCGTGTTGTGAATTATCTATCTGTATATATTTAGATAATGAATTGAATTGTTTTAAACTTAAAACAACTTGGCCTTAAAAGACACGCTTTGGATTTCGATGAGACCGGGATCGAGTTTCCATATTTGGGATCCGAAAACCACATCGATCCAAATTAACGTTAGGTCGTTAATCTAAGTGGAGCAAGTGAAGACTCGAGGTGTAAGGGCTATACGTCAGTATAACTCTGTGGGTGATTCCGTAATGAGTTTGATGGAATAGTACTTACAGATTCGAGATGGTGATTCAGAGTGCAAGGGTTATTGTCGTTAACTCTGAGGGTGATTCCAAAATGAGTGTAACGAGATAATGCCTTCGGCTTCGTTCGAACCCGGAACGAACTTGTATGGATTGAATGCTTTCAGAACATCGTCAGGTGGGCGATGAGCATTCTAAGTGATATGTCCTATTAAGGTAATCGTAGCCTCAAGCCTCATCAACCGGGAATGGCTAAAATAGGGGGGGTGCAGCAAAGCTTCGTGGGTAGCCCCCACTTGAGAGCAAGATTTATCACTGTCTAGAGGTCCCTTTATTTCGGCTTTGTGGTGCGGTTGCTAATCACAAATGCGGGGTTGTCTTGTTTGGAACTGTTCAGTAAGGAACGGGTTCGGCTTTGTGTTGCAGGGGATTGGGAGTAATCCTCGGTACGGTGATCTAGGCCACGTACTGTGACGGGCGGTACCCCAGTAGCCCAGCCATTTGATGGAATCCAAAATCCAATAAGTGCCAACGGTTTTGATTGTATTACCCACTTTTGTGGCTAGTAGCTGGAATTTAATGAATGTAACAATTTCGGCTATTTCTTATTTACTTGAAAACCCTAGACACTATTATAATATCACTGGATTTCCTATCAATTGTTTTGGTTAGCGTAAGGTAAATTTTTTTTCATGTTTATGTGTGGGAAGTCTTATGTGATACCTTTTCTTTTCAAAGGTTTTTCAAAGTTAAGCAACTTTAACCTGTTACTCACACCAGACCCATGTCTGACCCGGAGTTATTTCTGTTTTTTTATAACTCTTGGGTACTCAAATTTTTATGAGTAGCCAAGAGAATTCAGGTTAGGATTCAGGTTAGCTTTGACGAATAGTGAAGGAGAAAATGGAGTAGGAGGCTTCTGCGTATAGTTATATAGTTTTCCGCTGTGTTGGTATCTCTGAAAGTGTTTCTGTATTGTGTATTGAGTTGTAATAACTAGACAGGTGTTTATAACTGTCTAGTATGTGTTGTATTGTCTGTGTACTCTGATAATTGTTGTATACTATGTAATACTTATGATATTAATATAATTTATTCGTTCCGCTGTTAAGATTCTTGTGTTGTTTCTTCTTTCTTTTCTCTTTTCTATCCCTTTCTTTCTTAAGGATGATACGACTTTTTGTGGAGAAAAAGTCGGGTCGCCTATACATGCATTACTTGTATATATAATACTGTCGCCATTACTATATACCTTATCATAATACGTATAATTTACTGAAAATTTTACTGGAACCAGATCATAATATATATACTTTTAAACACAAGCATATATAAGCTTTCTTTCGGCAATACAAACTGAAACCGAAACAATATACATAGACCTGCTTTTGTCATAATATTGACTCAACTGTTTGGAAAAGTAAGCCTACACAACTGTAGCAAACGAAAAATGAAAATATGTGTGTATTGCCTTCATTATAACGAGTTAAGTGTATATAAACTACATGTAGTTTTAGACTAACGGTTTTGAAAAGCAACTCATATATTTAACTAACATATCAAATATGCGAGAAATGTATATATATAAACCATATATAAAATAATATATAAACTAACGCGTATGGGTAACCAGAAGGCTGGTGATGAAACTAAAGCAAAGGAGCAGGGGTTTTCGTGCATGGCTCGGCTGCTAACAAGGGGTCGAGGAGCATCGGCAAAAGAAGGAGAGTATGGCGGCGAAGTGATTGGTTTAGGCGAATGATAGGGAGGCCGAAGGGAAGATGAGCACAGACATGAGCATGTGCGGAGGTCGAGTTGGTGATGCAGTTTTCGTCGAGCAAAAGAATATGGTGGTTTGTGGCGAATTTGGTGGAGCGGCCATGGCTAATTGCAAGGGAAGGAGAGATACAGCGAAGGACAAAAAAGTGATTCAAGTGACATATAAAAATATAAGCAAGCTTCTTTTTTATTAATAAGAAGAGAACAAAACAGTGGGTAGAGAAAGACATAAAAGTATTGAACCAACCAGATAGAGGTTGAAGTGGTGGAATAGTAACAGCCAACAGTTGAAATATTAATGACTACTGGCTATTAGCTTTCCCACAGAAGGCGCACCAAAAGTTACAGAACCCAAAAGGCTCAAAGGGCATCGATACGGTTAACCATTCCACGGTTTCAACGCATATCGAGTTTCCAAATATAGAAATGAATAAACTGTTGAAATCACTAGGAGAGACGATCAAAACGGTATACAAATATCTGTGGTACGATCATCCGGTCAAAGTCGATATCGGTACCAAAAATGCTGCTAGTTTGCTAGAAATAAGATAAATGGAGCAATAACAGTCCGAATTTGGAGAAATGAAATATGACGTCACACTCAGAAGATGATTTACAAATTTTCTATAGAAAAATATTCAGGTTTGGAAAACGTTTTAGTACCATCGATTTTAACTGATATGAATTGAAACAAAATCATACAATGAAATAAACTTCCATCTTATTCAATGAAAATTTACCATTTTCTATGTTAAAGTAGACATATTTCAAATATTAAATTTATGTTTCAAAATTTTATCGTTTAAATTTCACAAAATTCAATTAATTAAATAACTAAAAATCACTAAAATTTACGGGTCGTTACATGGAATATATATAACCTGTTAGTGAGTTTATAAATTAGGCAGAACAGAAATTATAACTAAGTTAGGTTAACAATCATTTGAAATTTAGTAAATTAAATTAATAAACGATAAATTTATTTTTCAATTATTCAGTATTAATAAACCATATAATGTTGTTACAAGGTCTATAATCGTGGAGGAAATAGTCGGTTTGGATTGATTTGCAAACAATCAAAGGTGAGTTAATCTCACTCATTTAGATGCCATTTAAATTTAAATAGTAAAATTTTAATTATTGATTGAATGCTTGAAATGTATGGACGTGATAATATATATTTATATAGTAGTATATATGGTATATATATTGGGTGACTGATTTCCCGCATTATATAGCGGATGAGACCCTATGCGTCCCGTATAATAGAGGATGACCCTATATACCACGATATCCCACCTTGAAGTGGGATTGGTATTTTTATATAATGTGCTAACATCTATGGATGCAGAGAAACAGGTTGGAGGGGTCCAACTGGATTCCTCAAAACGTTGAGTTTATTTTCTATTTTCAGCGATATGATTATGTGACAATCGGTGATGAATCATATTGGAATTTATTGAATTCTATAGCTTGGTTAAATATATATTGGAATTGTGAGAATTGAAATATATATGAAATTTGGATTGTTAAAGTAAATTAAAAGGTAATTTTTAAGTAAAATAATCATAAGAAATTTGGATAATTAAAATGATTTAGAAAAGGATAAAAGTTGAATTTTAAAATTCTAATAAATAAATTTGCAAGTATGGTAAAGGAGATTTTTGAATAAATGGGAATAAATGAATTTTTAAAACTTAAGTGATATTATTTAGAGGAATAAGGAATTTATTTAAAATTCAAGGTTTAAATTTGTTTGGAAAAGATAAAGAAGAAATTTGGAAAAGAATGAAATTGGTATTTTCAGTTTAAATAAGATTTTAAATCATAATAAGGAAGTTAAATTGGAAATTAATTAGTTTTGAAATAAATTGAGTTAGTAAAGAAATTTATTTTAAAAAGGAGTTAATTTTGAAAATAAATTTGGGAGTTGATTAAGTGTTTAAAACTGTGTTTTAAAAAGGAAGTTGAGACTGTAAAATTTGTAAACTGGGTTTATAAAGTGAAATAAGATATCAGTGGATATTTGAAAGTATAAATTCACGATGGAAATTTATGAAGGAATGGGTAATTTGTTTTAAAAATAAATAGTGGTTTATTTTAAAAAGGTACGAAAGAGAAGCATATTTCCCTGAAAAGCCAAGTATGTTTTTAAAGCAGATTTTTAAGTATGAGTCATAAGTTTTAAAGTTGTTTAAAGGAATGTTTTTAAGAAATTATTATTTAAGTTATTAAAATTTTAAAGGTAAATATTTATTAAATTAGTTATAGTGGTAATTATTTTAAAAGAATAATTGGTATTGTGTTTTAAAAAGATATTTATTAATATTTATATTTATAAAATAGTTTTATTTTAAAGATAGATTGGTTAAAGTTTTATTTAAAAACTTGTATATAATTTCGTAACTCTTATGTTAAATTTAGTTTGGCTGAACTTTTGTTTAAAAATTGGTTTTATACTTTATAAAGTAGTTTTTAAATATTTTTAAAGTATATATTTTTGAATAAAGTGCTCTGTCGTTTTAATTTAAATGTTTAAAATTTATTTTAGAATAAAGTAATTTAAATTATTTTAAAATCTAAAGTATTTGGACCTGGTAATTTTCAGTGGAAATAAATAATTTCGGAAATTTATTTCGCGAGAGAAAAGTGATTTGAAACCGTTTTCAAAGAAGTAAAGTATAGAAAAAATATATTGCGAAGTTATTTTAAAATAAATAATTTGGGAAATTAGTAATGTCGATGGTTGTTTGTGAATGTTATTTGATAGTTAAATAACCAACTATCAATATTGGCTAATGCGCTGATCGTTTCAAAGAGACCGGGATTAGGATTTAGTTTTTCGAAAACCACTTCGATCCAGTTTGAAGGTTTTCGTGAGGAAGACAAGAGCTGGGAGTCGAAGATGGATCAGTGAAATGCAAGGGCTAATCGCTGCTAATCTTGAGTGTGATTCCAAAATGGATGTAGTAGGAGTAGTGCCTTCAGTTCCGTTCGAGCCCGAAACGGACTTGTATGGACGAATGCTTTTAGAACATCGTCAAGAGGACGATGAGCATTCTAATGAATGTGTGTTAAAAAGGGAACGCATAGCCTCGAGCCTCATCAACCGGGAATGACTAAAACAGGGGAGGTGCACACAAGGCTAAGTGCCTAGCAACCAATTAGGGTAAAGTCACCCCTGTCTAGATGTCCCTTTATTTTGGCTATGTGGGCGGTTGCTGATCCCAACCGTGGGGTGAACTTGTAGCTCCGGTCTTGTGATGCAGGGGATCGGGGTGGATCCTCATTACGATGATCTAGACCATGTGCTATGACGAACGGTACCCCAGTAGCCCCGCCATTGATGGAAATTCATTCTCCCTACGTGCCTTTACGGTTTTGTTTGTAGAACCCACTTTGTGGCTAGTAGCTGGAATTTAATGAATGCAACAATTTCGGCTATTTGAATAAGTATTTGTATATAGACGCTATTATAATATCAGAGGATTTTATAAGAAAAGTTTTGGTTATTGTAAGGTAAAAACCCGACATGTTTATTTGTGGCATGGACTTACGAGATACCTTGGATTTCAAAGGATTTTGAAAACTTTAATAATCCAATTGAGTGTGTTTTCTCACGCTGGTTTTCCAGACCGACTTGGGTGTTTTTTAACTATAATGCTCGGGTCAGACCGAGTATTATCGAGTACAAATTCTGGATGGACTACTGTGGAGCTCAGGAGACAACCTGGATGTCGAGGCGTATTTCCATAGATTTATATTTCCGCTGAAGGGTGTAAGCTGTATATTCATCTTGGAAGGACGAGATTTTATAACCGTCCTGAATCGTGTTGTTGATTGTATTTTACTCTGATGATGTAATGTATAAACATATAAAGTTCTGTTTTGTTTAAAGATTAATCATTCATCTATTATATATATAGTTCCGCTGCGATTGTGAGATTCTGGTATTGTTTTTCTATTTTCTTCTTCGACCTCCTTCTTCTTTAACCCTAATGGTTCGGTTTTTCGACATTCGATTGTCGGCATTTGATACAATGACGTATGTATGCATCACCATACTTTCCCCCTTTATGATCCGCCCACCTCAAGTACACCCCTCTTTCATGCACTATTTAAGCCTTGATCCTATGCACTATGTGTCGAAAGAAGCATTTTTATGTATTAAAATATATATACATTTTCTTATAAAAGGTTTTCTTTTATCTTATATATATGCACACTTAAATAAGAAAATATATACATATATCAATCATGCTAAAATAGTTTTTAAGTGTATATATGTGTTTACCATAGTGTTCTAACATTTTAGATAACTTTTAACCAATGAAAAATCAAAATTTCGGAAAATAACTTTCGGCCACATTTTCTATTTTTTTCTAAACCATATATATATATATATATTGGTAAACATAATTTGAAAATTATTTTATCATCAATAGATACTATTAAAAATAAGTTGTTTGTTAATGAAAATACATTTATTAACTATTTAGAAATATAATTGAATATTCATTTAAATAGTGATTAAATTCTTGGTCGTTACACCAAACCCGACCCGAGATTCATCGGTTTCATATTAGGTATTCTTACATCAATTAAATTTAGGTTTATGGGTCTCTCTTCTAACCATTAACCATATTTCCTTGGATTTTATTCTTCATTGATTTTTATGGTATTTAATTGGACAATTTTTTTTTTGAAAAATATATGGTTATGTGTTTTTCTAATCATTAGTTCTGATTTGTTATAAAACCAACAAAAGTGGTATATTCTAATTTTGACCATATTTCTAAATCCTTAAAATCGGTGCTTTTCGGTAGTTTCATAAATTTTAATTCAATCTTAGCTCGTAGAACATGTAATTTTGATTGTCTTTTTATTCCTTTCAACTCATATTTTAGTTACATTAGAAAAATATAAATCAATGACTTATTATGAATTCTTTTCATTTTAGTACGTCATTCTATGAGCCTATATTAAACTTTATGGATAATGTTTTACATTTTTATAATGGTTGTATAGTTCATTTTAAATTGCGCTAATTATATGAATATATAAGTAATTTTATTTTTATATTGAAACTTCTATAGTCAATGCATTGTTAACTCAAGAGCGAGCGGCTATATAAACACTTCATAAAAATCTTGATCTATCTATAGATTCATCTATCCCTTCCTTAGTATCAAATGTAGTAGTCAACCGCTTGTAGTTTAAATTGATTTTGCTACCTAGAATTCTATTGGACTTGCATAGCAACTAACCTAACTGGCCTTTGTTGTTTATTGCCTTATCCTTGAAATTCACTGGCATGAAATTACCTACTTCCTTTATATATCATCGTCTGGTTCTAATTAGCGTGCGCGCTACCTTTCATTTCTTTGGGTAATGAACATTTATATTCAGTCTTTAATTTAGGTCAGTGTGGTGTCCTTTGCCTTCTCTCCCCAACCGTCTTGTTTTGCATGACTACAACCATCCCACTGTTCGAACTGGGCTGTTTGGCATTATGTGAAATGGGTCAATTCAAAAAATCTCTAGTTGGATCTTCATGAGCCTATGAAGTCTACTATAATTTAGATCCAATCTAAAATAAAATCTAATTTTATTTTGAATATTTTTTATATATTTAATCAATCTTATTAATTAAATATATTTTATTTTCATTATAAACATATGTAATATATATATATATATATATATTCATGTAGAGATGAGATGACATGGTATTATAATAACATGTGTATGTATATACATATATACCTACAGATACATGTATATAGATATTGGGATTTATACCTATTGTATACACACACATTATACTTACATATGCATATGATAATTTCATATTTGTTAGACATATACGTACATATATTTCAAATTAATTATATATATAATATTCAAATTTTGCCAACTAAGTAAAACATACATATAAATTTAAAACAAGATAAATATATATTTAAATTTTAAATTCAAATTTTAAATTCAAATTTGACCTAGTCAAAATATCTTAAATTTAAAATTCAAATTAAGACCTATTTCTAAAATAGCTTAAATTCAATTTTGAATAAATATCTAAAGTTTGAAAAATCCAGATTTTAAAATACACATACAAGTGTGTGTGTGTATATATATATATATATATATATATAGACATGGCCTATTATAAATTTAATAAAATTATATATATATATATTAAGAATTTAATAAATATTATTTAAAATGTTTTTGGCCAAAATAATGTTTTTCAATTTTTTTCAAAACTTAGGTGAAGAAAAATACAATTTTTTATTAAACAAGTTGGAAATAAAAACTATATATGTGTGTATATATATATGTTATGGCCAGAATTAATTATTTAAAATATATCAAATTTATAAATAAATGTAATTTAAAACATATATACATGTACCAAATAAAACATAGCGAATGATGATATAAATGTATATGTTATACAAAACAAATGACATTCATATGTGATTTTATATCAAACTTTAACAAACTATTAAATATAAATATTAAAAATTAAATAAACTTATTTATTTCATGTCTAATATACAGTTATATGATCAAGGTTAAGGGGACATACTAAAATTGTAGTAGAAATTATATATCTCAAAGATCTAGTTTTATAGTAACACCTCGAATAGATTTTTCTCCTTGAATCATTTGATTCACCACCGGATCTCGCCATAACTGCTTACACCTTTGAGATATATTGTTATTTGATGTTGGTAGACTGAAATGTGGTTGGAAAAGAGGAAAATGAAGCAAGAGGAGGTTAATGGAAAAGTCAAAGCCTTCCTTCTATTGAGAGAGATTTGGGAAATATTTTCCAACTTTCTCTCTTACCAAACCAATGCTAGATCTATCCCACTCTACTCTATTTTGGCCATCCGTTATAGGTTCTTATTAGACTAAATATATATATCAAAGCCCATTGAAAAATGAATTGTATTTCAAACCTATTTAAATATATATATATATATATATATATATATATATATAATATCGTATTTTGATGCACACACATATAATGTTATATACTCACCGAATTAACTAATAATAGAAAGCATAACATTTTTTGGAACTATCTCATTTACTAAGTGCACCCTAAACATCAAATACATAAATAATTTATATTTCTTAAATATCAACTAATTTAATTGATTTATAACACTTTATAAACTAACTAAATCAGGTGGTATTTCGGAGGATTTGCATATGTGGTTGTGTGACTAGGAGATGTGAATTCAATCAACGATTAGTATTGAACAATTCAAATGTTAATGTTTATATGTCACCTTTCTCGCAATAGTGTCAGTCTACGTGTAACAACCCAAAATTTAATCCATAATAATTAATTCATTAATTAATTAGATAATAAAATTACTTTGTGAAATTATTAGAATTTAGCCATGGAAGTTGCACCATTGTGTCCGTGGTAATTTTTTGGTCAATATCCATATGGAGAACTTCAAAATCTAAGCTAATATGACCAAGTTATAAAATTAAAAAATAAGCAAAAAACGAAGAAAAAGAATATATATATATATATATATATATAGGTATGTAGGTCGGCAGGTCAGTCGACCTTGGCATTAGGCGGTCGACCGCCCGGTCGACCCGCCTCTTCTATTTACGAACGAACGTTCGTTCATTCGAATGTTCTAGAACCACAAACTAGCGTGTTTTGCATTCTTCTAACCAATCGGTCCGTCTATTTTCACATCCGATGGCTACTATTAGGCCTACGATGTGGTTGCATCCTATTTAATCCCCAAATCCAACGGTCCAAGATCCACTTCTACCCCTATAAATAGACCCCCAGACCTAACACTTTTTCTCATTCTACGTTTTCTCTAATTGGGTTCACCTTTCTTGGAAGGACCCTAAACGGAATAATTTTTCCAAAGGAGAAAATTGTTATAAATTAAATTATTTACAACACCAAGTGGATCCGGAAAGACCAAAGGAAGAGCTTAGGACCGGAGGTGAGTGATCGTGATTATTCTAAGATTTCTTTAAGTAATTTAAAATAATAGGGTTTCCAATAGTTTTAGTTTTACTACGATTTTGGAATAGCCCTTTTATCAATTTTAGATCTATTTTTCAGTCTATTCTTTTTTGGTTATTCCTTTTCAGTTATTATTATTTATTATTGTTATGCATATCTTTTTACTTATTTATAGTTCATTTACAGTATTTAAGTTCATTTAATGTTATTTATTTCTTATTTACATCTTTTTCGATGTTTTGGATTTTATGCAAGCGTCTATTCTCTTCTTCCTCCTTTTCTTCACGTATGGATTAGAATAAATTAAACGCGAATATGGATTATATAAGTAAGGAATTGAATAAAGAAAATAAGATGTAAATTATAAAGACTGTAATAAATAATGAAATTGGACTGTAATATAAATGGAAATTGACTGAAATTATGCCTAATTATGATTAGAACAGGACTAATTAATTGACTTAATTATAACGTAGAATTATAACTAAAAAAAGTGGAAAAAATGAAAGAAGCTTATTTTCAAACTTTGACCTTGGGTTAAATAATAAGCGTGATTATTACGTAGGTTATAATAAGAAAAAGAGTAGAATGAGGCTTATTTTAAGACTTAGGATAAATTAATAAGCGTAGAAAGTAAAGATGATAATAAAGGCTTAATTAAATAATTTATCTAAGTTAATAAGCAAAGATGAAAGTAGAACTTGTACCATGTAGCATTCCCTATTAGAACAAACGGTGTCTCACATTAGCCTAAAGAGAGATGTGGGCACGCTTATGATAAGAATGGTAGTAATTGGTCAAATGATGTCTAAATCATGGGGGATTTGGATAAGGGGCGCCACTAGATATTGTTTGGATGACGGACCAGTACCAACAACATTTCCCCTATAGATTCTTTGGACATACGGTGATCTCACGTTAGCCTGAAGTGGGATGAGAGGCACACTTATGCTGGAGTTTAAGGTAATAAAAAGACCCAATAGTTGGGGCAAAAGGTAGAATGGGCATGGTGGCAGTTATGCGTGTGACTTCCATTCTTGTGCTCAGTAATCGCTATGAGTTCCAAGCGCTTAGTATGGGTGTCTTTCATAGACACCATTGCCTTATGTATAGGGAGCTATATATGTCGTTTGGATCTACAATGGGTGCTTTGCGCATCTTTCGTAGATACCATTGGCTGCTGTGTAGGGAGTTATATAGCGCCTGGTCTGCAGTAAGGTCTATGGAGTAGCAGGCCGATCAAAAAGGGTAGAATTAGGATTACATCCTAATTGCAGGATTAGGAATTTAGCCTAATCAAAGCAGAAATCAAGGACAAGTGCAAGCAATCGAAATTAACCTACCTTATAGTTAATCGTATTTATTTCCAGTTTATCTCTTTCCTATTTCCTTAGTTTCCTCTTTATATACTAGAACTGTTGTAGAGTCTATTACTTTTACTTTGCTTAAAGACTCTAGTAAATACTATCATTCACCGGACTTTTTGTCTGACCCACTCCTCTATTTTCCCCCTTTTCCTCCTTAGGCAATCAAAGGAGAGCGTAGTAGATTACAGTTGCTTGACGGTTTCTTGAAGGAGTTCTCTACTATGTATTTCTTCTATTTCAGCTTTAGTTCATTCTATGTACTGGCTTATTATGAGGGATATTATATACTCTGATTTTTGATACTATGTGTTTTTGTTTCATGAGAAATATTGGATTTTTAGACATGTATGCGGTATTTGGTATTTGACTTATTTACGAAGCAATTATGAAGATTTGATTTAATTAAGTTATTAGTTTAAGTTTCTACTGTTTTTATCTATTTTTTCTTGTGAATCATAGTCTCTATTAGCTTTAGTTATACCAACAATGAATCACACCTTTTAGTGTGTCCTTTTGGGTATATTAAGGGGTGTGGGGGTGTGTTTCACTTGGTATCAAAGCCTAAGGTTACCAGATTCCAAAAAATTTATTATTTTTCCAAAGAACTTGTTTTTTTAAAAAATATTTTTCAGAAAAGAATTCTTAGAAATGTTTTTAAGTATAAAAGAAATTTTTATAAAAATCCCCTCATAAGTCCAGTTCAATCTTCCTTTGACTCTTTCCTAAACTATCCTTTTCTTTTCGTAGAATGCCTGATGCCCCGAACCTTCCCGAGGGCATCCCTATCCCAGCCTGGTTTCGTAGTACTTACAAGCCACGACTCCAGAGGTTCATGGACATGCGCCCAATCCCGCAACAGCGGGTGGGAATCCCATCAACTCACCATCGCCATCATCTCTAAGCTATGTAAAGATTTCTCTAGTTTGTGTGGGAAGTGTGACGACCCGAAATTTCTGGATATTTGAAATTGGAATATTTAATTGATTTTAAATATTTGAAAGTTAGTTTAGCTTGAATTCAAATATCTCCATTTATTTGGTAATTAAATTAATTGAATTTAATTACTGGGAATTAGGCAAAATATTAAATGTTGAGTTTTAAGCTTATTAAAAATATTTCAAAGGCTTATAAAATTTATATTGGCAGTACTGAAGATAATAAATGTGATAGAATCGAATTTGAAAGTGATTTGTTCAGTTTTGAATTTGTTCAATTTACACCAATTTCAAATACAGATTTGGACCTCACATAAACTATTTCAAATTCCATGTATTTCAAAGCTTTAAATATTCCATAATTTCAACAATAAATTTTGATAATTCTATATATATATATATATCAAATTCAATTACTATTATTTAGATTTGAAATGTTTACTTAATAAATCCAATATCATTTAAGTAAGACTTTTAAACTTCAAATAACTGAATATTCTTTCAATTTATTTAAACTTGATATATTCATTTAAATTAACTTGGTATATTCATTTAAATCATTTTAAACCAAAATCAAGTTATAAAAATCAAATCCTTTAGAATCTCAATTTTATTAAATTTCAAATCAAATTTATTTGAGTATAATTCTTAAATAAATTTAATTTCAAATCAATTTCATATTTATCTTCCAACCTTAATTTTATTTAAATCACTATAAACTCTATATAAAAATATATTTTAAATAAATATTTAACCGTATTATATTTTAATAAAATCAAATTTTATTATTAAACTTATTTTATATTTTAAAACAAATTTATACATAGCTTAAAATCAAGAATTTAACTATATATAAAATACATTTATAAAATATCCAAATCAATATTTTATAAAACTATATATTTCTTTCCAAAACCATAGAAATCATTTTTCAAAATATTTATCTATAGACCAACGGTGTTTGTATATAATTTTCTATCTATAGTCAAGTGATATGGATATTTATCATTTCAATCCGTAATTTAAATATATACGGGTATATACCATTTCAACCCGCAATCCCAAATTCAATTCAAATGAAAATCGTTTGGGTTTATCATTTCAACCCATAACAATTTTCTCCTATTCTAAAGTCCATTTGGATATGTATAATTTCAACCCACAGGGAATTCTATACTAACAGGGAACTTGCAGAGTGACAACGGATATGATAATATTATAACATGCATATATCATTAATATAGATAATAGATAATGATGTCAAATGTCACAGGTGAACATATATAGCAATGTAAATAACTAACAGCAGCATATTTCAATTGTCGTTTCAATTGAAATCAAATCTAATAAATATAAGAACATTAATCATGAGTGATTGCTCACCGTTCGAGGCTAGAGATAGACGAGACAAGATGAAAACTGGTATGAACAAACATGGATAATTGACAAATCATCGAACTGATGTGGATAAGCACGCAGCGACAACGGGATAGCGGCACAGCAAAACAAATCTATTCAAATCCGATGAAACACAAATCAGAACAATCCAATATAAAGCAATATATATATACGTATATATGTATATATATATATATTTAAAAACTTATATTTCATATAAACTCTATATCAAAATAAAAATAAACTGGTTATAGATATGTTGTTCTAAAAGTTGTTTCTTTCTTACAACACACTAAATAAAGCAAAATATACACATGATATGAGACATTTTGAATCAATACCATCTGTACTTATCTTATTATAATATATAAAAATATATTTAAAACCTTATATATTACTAAAGTGAATCTAAATATCCATACATCTATGTCATGTACATAAATGGACACGTCAATATGTATATATAAATCAAATAAGACCTTTTTGCAATACACTGAGAAATCAATGACAAAAATCAATATTTAAAAACCCAAGGACTAATATACAGGAAGACATATGTTCATACCAGTGATTATATAAGCCTCTACGTATTATATTACATTTTCTTACTTTAAATAAAATGACAGAAACAACCAGACAAACTTTATAATATAATATACATAATACTTTTAACCCATACAATATTTATAAACCAATATTTTAAATCAATACTTTAACTAGTACACTATAGCCTGTATATTTGTAAACCAATATATTTTATATGTAAACAAGTTAAGTGTACCAGTATAGACACAGACCGAGTTCATAATATACTAAAGAGTAATATGATAAAATATAATATAATACTATATACTTATCATATTCAAAACAATACATACATACATACATACATACTTACATACATACATACATACATACATATATATAAACTGATAATTTTGAACTCACATGAGCAAATTTATAACTCACTTTGTTAAACTATTCATATATAAACTATAGAACTTACACATAAATAAACAATTAAAAATGAAAAAAAATGGTAGCCTAAACTTAAACGCACATATGCATTACTTGTATATATAACACTGTCGCCATTACTATATACCTTAACATAATACGTATACTTTACTAAAAATTTTACTTGAACCAGATCATAATATATATATACTTTTAAACACAAGATTATATAAGCTTTCTTTCGGCAATAAAAACAGAAACCAAAACAATATACATAGACCTTCTTTCATCATAATATAGACTCAACTGTTTGGAAAAGCAAGCCTACACAACTGTAGCAAACGAAAAATGAAAATATGTGTGTACTGCCTTCATTATAATGAGTTAAATCTATATAAACGACATGTAGTTTTAAACTAACAGTTTTGAAAAGAAACTCGTATATTTAACTAACATATCAAATATGCGAGAAATGTATATATATAAACCGTATATAAAATAATATATAAACTAACGCGTATGTGTAACCTGAAGGCTGCAGATGAAACTAGAGCAAAGGAGCAAGGGTTTTCGTGCGTGGCTCGGTTGCTAACAAGGGGTCGAGGAGCATCGGCAAAAGAAGGAGGTTATGGTGGCGAAGTGATTGGTTTAGGCGAATGACAGGGAGGTCAAAGGGAAGATAAGCATGGACGAGAGGAGGTGGGGAGGTCGAGTTGGTGATGCAGTGTAACGATCCCAGTTTAATGACAAATTTAAATTTAAAATTTAATTGAATTTTTGGATTAAATTATGGATTTGTTTGAATTTTTCAAATTTAATAAGAAATGTATACTTATTTATTTTTGAATTTGATTTGAAACTCAATAAAATGTTTTCAATTGAATTGGATTCTAAATAAAATTTTGATTTGGAAAGTTAAAATATATTCAAAATGAATCTTCTTTAAAAGGTTATAAAAAGTATAAAATAAAAAAATTTATCCTATCAAAAATTAAATATAAGTGTAAAATATAAAAATAAAATATATGATATAAATTAAATGTTTGGCTTGTTAAACTTGAATAGAAATAAGCAATAAATTTAATACTTAAGTTAGAAATATAATTATAATATAAATTACAAAATATGAAGTAAACATACGAAGTAAAAATATAAATTATAACAACATGTTAATTTTAGAATGTCATTTAAATTACAAAGTAAAACTATAAAATAATAACAAAAGAAATACAAATAGAATTGTATGGGAAAAATGCAAGACAAGAAGATAAGAGAAAAACATCTAAGTAAAAAGCAAATTGATTTGCTGTAAATAAAATGAGAAACACAAAAGGCAAGCAAGAAAATATGTCTATGTAATGAAGCTTGCAAAAGAAGATAAACAAATAAACATATGGATTTTATATAGGCAGAAGTACATATGAGCATACTTATACAAAGCAAAACTGTATATACTACATAAAAACAAATAGTAAGCTTGTAAACAAGGACTCTTGCATTTAATACCCAAGCACAAAACAATCTCCTCAGCACGACTATGTATCTTCTCTGCCGAAATGGGATAATATTGTATCAATAAACAAATGGAAATAAATAGCCTTAGTCAACAAAAGAAGTAAGCCATGCCTAGTATTGTACAAAATATATTATTGCCTGTACAAATACCTTTCTTCTACATATATATGTGCATCATCTTATACCAGTTTGTTCAAATAAAACTGAGCAAGATGAAAGGAAAAAAATAATAAGAAAATAAGTCTCATCTTTCTTACAAATATCATTCAGAGAAAAGCAAAACAGATTCAAGAAGATTCAATCTGCAGTTTTAACAACAAGGCAGTTTTCTGTTCTTCCCTTTCAATGGTGAGCAAATTTATCAATCCCTAATCTAGTTACATGTTGTTGCTTGTGTGCCTGTGATGATGATGATATGAAATTAGTTTGTATAAATAATTGTGCGCATGCAGTGTATTTTTGTGTTAACCTGTTTTTTTAGTTTTCCAGGCTCCTGATTGAAACAAGAAATCAAAAATCTCTTGAACAAACCTTTATTAGGATTTAAGATTCAATCAAAAGTTGTTTGTTTCAATATATATTATTATTAAAAATTATAATTAAGTAAACTAAATATAAGATATCTTTAAAAATCCAAAAGGACAGAACAAGTTTGATATTAGTGGAAACTCGAACATTTCAATTTAGCAATCCAGGAACATTAATTGAAACCTTATCCAAAAATACAATTTTTAGAAGCGAAATTACAATTTTTAGAGTTAGCATTTGAGAGTAGTTCGAATTGAACTGGAAATGGAGTTTTGGGTCGCCTTTGGTGATCCGGACGATCTGAGAAGTCGGGGTTGCATCTGGTTGTAGTGGAGTGAGCAGAGGTGTTGGAAAAAATGTCAGGAGGGTGATCCAGGCACGGTGGTAATGGCGGCGAGCATTTTTCTTTTCGAACCCTAGTTTTGGAACAAGCTTGAACTTTGGATAATTTCTTCTACTCCTGTCGATCAAGTGCTTTGGGACTCGGGGTAAACGTGGGGTGTCGACAGATTGTGGTCAAAGTATTTCGACCTCTGGTGGTCGAAGCAAGGTGGACGAAGGGTTTTGTTAGCGACTGATTTGGGTTCCAGTTTTACTGAGTAGCTCGATTTTGATTTGAGGCTGATGGTGATGGTTTGATGGTCGAAGTGTGTTGCGGTGATGAAGGGTGAAGTGCTGGCGGGTGTGGCGAAGTTCGGAGGTGGCTTCGGCAGTGGTGCAGGTGCACGTGGGCATCAGTGCATATCAGAAGTGAAGTGTTGTTGTGGGCTGAGAGTTGTACTCGAAGTTGTACTCGAAGGAATCAGATGGGTTGCTCAGAGTAGATTAGGGTGGGTTTGGTAGATTACAAGCTACAGGTTTTTAAAACCTGTTTGATATTTTTCTTTTGAATCTGAAAGCAAATTTAAAAGTAAAGTTTGACCAAGTTTAATAAGAATTCAGACTTAGCTTGTTTCATAGAATTAAAATAAAAAGGAAGTTTTAAAATTTTAAATTGTTTTAAATAATTTTAAATTATCAAAGTGTATATTAAATGGTTGGTCGGGGAAGGGAACTCGGGTTTCCTCGAGTAACTTGGCGTTTGGCTCGAAGTACCTGGGATTGGGTCTTGGGGGAATTGGACGAGCAACTCGAAGCAACACTCGAGTATTATAGGGAAAGTCTTCGGGTTTCGAACTGCACCATTTTTATAAGTAGGTTAAGCAAATTTGTTTAAACACTATGCACTTAGAAAATGTTTAAAAGTTAAGATTTTATTCAAAATTTATTTTTTTAAGTCTTAATAATATTCCCAAACTCTTAATTATTTTAAGTAAGAAATTAATCTAAGTTAAGTATAAAGTAATTGACAATTAAGTTTTGTAGTTAATAATGAATTGATTTTAAAATTAAAAAGAAGACTTTTAAATGTTAATCAAGTTGAATAATTATCATTAATTAATTATTTTTTTGAAAGCAATTAAGAATAGTTAAATTAAAATTGTAAATATGGATTTATTAATGGTTAAGTAATTAATTCTCAAGTAATTAATTTTAAATTGAATTAATTACAATAAGAATTAAAGATGATTGCTTATGGATTGTGTATGTAGGATATTAGATTTGTTGTAAAATGAATTGATATTTCTGTTTGTAATTGTGATGCTGTGAGATGTGAATTACTCTATGATGGATTATGATTGGTGATTGTATTCTGTATTGATGAGAAAACTTTTTGCCCATAAAACGACATTTGAACTTCGATGCGACAGGGATTC
This sequence comes from Allium cepa, assembly GCA_030765085.1. Lineage (NCBI taxonomy): Eukaryota > Viridiplantae > Streptophyta > Magnoliopsida > Asparagales > Amaryllidaceae > Allium > Allium cepa. Next base: position 49,466,825 of record CM060930.1, on the reverse strand, counting down.
GAATTCCATTTATTTGTCCGAAACCCACATCGAATCGTAATGATGAATCTTTGTGATTGATAAATTTATTTATTTGTGAATCTGTGAATGAAGATAAGCGTTATGGATTATACCGCTTATCAATATTGATATAACTGTAATGATTGATATTGTGCACTATTGTGTAAAATCCCTGGACCACACTCATACACACACAAATATGGATTTCACGTAGAAATCAGTTAAGTCACAAATATTTGAATTTAATTTAAAATATTTTTAAAAATTGAATCTTAAATCCGAACGGTTTTGGAAATGGAATTTGGTTAAAGTGAAAAGTTTTTGGAAAGGTATTTTAAAAATGAAAGTTATTTGAATAAATAATAAAGACTTGAAATTTGAATAATTTAATTTAAATTGGAATTCAAAATCTGAAATTGAATTCTATATTTAGTATTTATGATTTAAAAAGGACTTTACAAGTTATATGGTTTTAAACCGTTTTTAAAGCATTGTTTTAGGACTTTGAATTAACCCAAAGATTGTAACTTGTATAAATGGAATCGGGTTTTCTCTGAAATAAAACTATCGTTTCTAAATGATAAAAAGCTTTCATATGGGAAATGAATTTCAAATGATATTTAAGGGATTTCAAGTTAATCTGAAAATAGTTTTCCAAGTTATGAATGAATCTTTGGAAACAGTTTTGAAAGCTATGAGATAAATCTTGATTTTAAGATTTAAATGAGTTAATCTAATTGAAATGAAAATTTCTTTGAAATTCGTAAATGGATCTTTGTGAAACTGAGTGAACTTTGTGAAGTAAATCTTTTTGTTTAAAGGATTTGAAATGGTGATTGGTTTAAACCATTTGAAAGAAAGTTTGGAATTATTAAGTTGTGACTTAATTGAAACCCTATGTCCATATGTTTTTAAATATTACGCTCATTATTCGGTTTAGCCGGGAAAGGACCAAATAGTGATATGTCGTTATGGATAGCATTTGACGACCGGTGGTAAAGACCTGGTATTTGCGAGAAGGATAGGATGACCTATCGATTTTCTCTGCATTGAGTTGCTCTGGTATAGAGATTCCCTAAGTGATGGGAAGTTCGATTGGGACTGTGAATACCCGGATTACAAGGGCTTCTTTGGAAGTGCCTTCGGTTCTGTTCGAACCCGGAACAGACTTGTATGGATGGTAATGTCTGACATTACATTTTGAGATATAAAGCAGATTTCTTTCAAATACGTATCTGTTGGTGGCGGAGAATTTATTCTCTTAGCTTAAAACCCTTCTCTGAGACATACGAGCTCAGAGGTTATGTAGTTGAAGTTATCAGCGATATATTCCCAATTTGGTAATGAGGCATGCTGAGTGCTGCTTATCATTTTTTGATCAAAGCATGGCTTTTGTGAAAAGCGTAGCTTTGTGGACGAGACTTCGTCGAACCTCATAACCCAGTAATGGTCGAAACATGAAAGATGCAGCAAGGTTTCAGGGGTAGCTTCCCTAGGGTATGGCCATTCCTGCTGGAAAAGGGTAGTATCATGGTATGGAGCCCAGATACTTACTCATGTGGACACTGTATTTTATTACTTTGTGATGTTGTTGGTTTACATAGCTCTCGTATAAAGGTCCCTAAGAACCAAGGGTGGCATATCTGAGGTTTTGTTTATTCCCCGGGGGAAGGGGGGGGTACCCGGCCTTGTGTTGGCAGAGATCCGGTTAGGAGTCTCGGGGCGTCCTTCCAGAGGCGTACCCATGTGGCTATGGGAAGTTCCTTGGCCCGACCATTTGTTGGAAATCCATTCATCCAATACGAGCCTTATACGGTTTTAGTTGTAGAACCTGCCATCTACTTATGGCGGTTCCCCACTGTTTGGATGGTAGTTATAGTAAGCATAGTCCGAAATGTCTATGTTGGCTAAGATTTATATTATACTTTCGAAATGTTTTCTTCACCTTGCACTTATAGTAATAATATCAAAGAAATTTGTGTATCAAGCATCTTTAACTATCATAAGGAGAAATCACCTCCGATTCTGCGTTTGCATTGTGTGTGTGTGCGGGAGGCCTTATGGTAGTTCCATTTTCTAAAAGCATTGCGGATCTGTTTTAAAATATTTCTTTACTTGTTTTAAAGATACAACCGTTTTAAGTTCTCACCAGTCACATGACTGACCCGGAATTATTATCCCTTTCCTAAACTCTAGGTGCCCTCAAATTTTCCACACGGGTAGTCTAGAGTTTGGTTTTTCAGATAGTTAGGTTCAGTAGATTATCTAGAGCTAGTTCAGTCTTTGGATGTGGACGAGACTTGCTTGTCTTGGTGAAATCTTGATGATGGATCGAGCTAGGAGGTTTGGAGCTTTGTCTTTGGAGCTTTTGGATCAGAGTTGCAGTATTGGATATCTGTGAAGACTTATCTCATATTGTATCATGTTCTGCTGTATTCTGTGTTGTATATTCTCTGATATGATGATTATCATTGTATCAAATTGATGTATCGGATATTGTATTCATGTTATATCAGTGATATCATCTTTATTTCTGCTGTGTTATTTATCATCTAATGGGTGTTCCAAGCTCCCACGATACGAAATTGATGTTGTTTGTCGGACATCGAGTTCGGGTCGTGACAATTTGGTATCAGAGCTGAAGGTTGAGTAAGAACTTTAGCTACGGAGTGTAACGCATTAGATGGCTCATTAGAGATAAGGTGAAGTATACCCTAGAATGAGTACAACTAGTGGAACCAAAACCAAAATTTCTTAATCTATTCTTTTTATCTGTTGTTATTCTCTCTAGGATATTTCGTCCAAATGCCTAAATTGGTCTTCTTATTATTACAGATAGTAAGAATGAGTGAAAGAAGAGGACGAAATAGGAGACAGGAAAGTACCACTTCAGCTAGTCAAAACCCTGCAACGACAGATATTCCCATTCAATCTCAACCAAATTTAGCTGATTTATATCGAAGTTTTTCTAGACTTGGTGGAAAGCCGTTCACTGGCAAGGAATCTGTTATCGAAGCACAAGCCTGGATTCGATCATGTGATAAGTTTTTCAAAGGACTAAAATTAGAAGATGATCAGATGCGGTTGATAGCTTCTAGGAAACTCCAGATAGAGGCTTTGCTTGGTGGGAAGCGGTTACATTGGATGACTCGGTGGACGAATTTACTTGGAGTCGTTTCAAGTAACTGTTTGAGCAGCGATATATGTCATCTGCTGGTATCTCCCGAATGTACCAAGATTTTATGGATTTATAGCAAGGAAGTTTATCATTTGAGGAATATTTAAACAAATTTATTGAATTATCCCGATTTGGTCCAGAATTGGTGAATACATCGTTAAAGAAGAATGAAAAGTTTATTCGGGGAATGAACCAGGAGTTTCAGGAAAGGATGACCACTCACGTTAAGGAATTTTTTTCTAAATTAATTGATATAGGCTATCGATATGATACTCTGGAAAAGCAAAAATATCCGGAGGAGAATGGAGATACAAGTAATTTGAATTGGAGAAAAAGGAAGTTTGGTGGAAAGAAATCGAGGAAAGATAAAGGAAAGAAGGATGTACAGAAGAAAAAGAAGGATGTTACTTGTCTAAATTGCTTGGAGAAAGGTCACTACTCGGATAAATGCAAGAATCCGTGGAAGCCGGGAATGAGAGAGCCATTTATGAGGCCAGATTAGGAATCTACGGGATGCTATTACTGCCGCAAGCCATGACATAGGATCAACGACTGTCTAGCTCATAAGCAAACTTTAGTAAAGAAAGTGTATGCAATTAGAGATGATTCTTCAACCTCAAAAATCTGATTAGGAAATGAATTTTATAAGGTAACCTTCTCGTTTACGATTAAATTGTTTGAATTTTGTTCGACTTGAAAACTACACATAGTTTTATTTTTCAGCGAATCGTGAATGAGTTAAATCTTGAATCTGAGATCGTAATCGAATCTATTTCTGTCTATTTCATTGGGTTTCGATATTATCTACGAATGGTTAGTTATCCCTTCGAACTAACCAATACCCCTGTATACTTCGTAGATATGATAACCCAATTGTTTCGTAGTTGATTGAGTTGTTCTCACATTTATTGTTGATATTCTGATTTGGAAAGCAAAAATGCAGAATAAATATCCAGTTTGATTCGGAAAGATATTTCTCTATCTTTCATCTATCTTTGTTATCTCCTTGGAAAATTTCGAGGATGAAATTTCCCAAGAGGGGGAATCTGTAACGATCCCAGTTTAATGACGAATTTAAATTTATAATTTAATTGAATTTTTGGATTAAATTATGAATTTGTTTGAATTTTTTGAATTTAATAAGAAATGTATACTTATTAATTTTCAAATTTGATTTGAAACTCAATGATTCTAAATAAAATTTTGGGTTGGAAAGTTAAAATATATTCAAAATGAATTTTCTTTAAAAGTTCATAAAAAGCATAAAATAAAAAAAATTATCCTATCAAAAATTAAATATAAGTGTAAAATATAAAAATAATATATGTGATATAAATTAAATGTTTGGCTTGTTAAACTTGAATAGAAACAAACAATAAATTTAATACTTAAGTTAGAAATATAATTATAAAATAAATTACAAAATATGAAGTAAACCTACGAAGTAAAAATATATAACAACATGTTAATTTTAGAATGTCATTTAAATTACAAAGAAAAACTATAAAATAATAACAAAAGAAATACAAATAGAATTGTATGGGAAAAATGCTAGACAAGAAGATAAGAGAAAAACATCTAAGTACAAAGAAAATTGATTTGCTGTAAATAAAATGAGAAACACAAAAGGCAAGCAAGAAAATATGTCTATGTAATGAAGCTTGCAAAAGTAGATAAACAAATAAACAAATGGATTTTATATAGGCAGAAGTACATATGAGCATACTTATACAAAGCAAAACTGTATATACTACATAATAACAAATAGTAAGCTTGTGAATAAGGACTCTTGCATTTAATACCCAAGCACAAAACAATCTCCTCAGCACGACTATGTATCTTCTCAGCCGAAATAGGATAATATCATATCAGTAAACAAATGGAAATAAATAGCCTTGGTCAACAAAAGAAGTAAGCCATGCCTAGTATTGTACAAAATATATTATTGCCTGTACAAACACCTTTCTTCTACATATATGTGTGATCATCTTATACCAGTTTGTTCAAATAAAACTGAGCAAGCTGAAAGAAAAAAAAGAAAATTAGTCTCATCTTTCTTACAAATATCATTCAAAGAAAAGAAAAACAGATTCAAGAAGATTCAACCTGCGGTTTTAACAACAAGGCAGTTTTCTGTTCTTCCCTTTCAATGGTGAGCAAATTTATCAATCCTTAATCTAGTTACAAGTTGTTGCTTGTGTGCCTGTGATGATGATGATATGAAATTAATTTTTATAAATAATTGTGTGCATGCAGTGTATTCTTGTGTTACCCTTTTTTTAGTTTTCCAGGCTCCTGATTGAAACAAGAAATCAAAAATCTCTTGAACAAACCTTTGTTAGGATTTAAGATTCAATCAAAAGTTGTTTGTTTCAGTATATATTATTATTAAAAATCATGATTAAGTAAACTAAATATCAAATATCTCTAAAAATCCAAAAGGACAGAACAAGTTTGATATTAATGGAAACTCGAACATTTCAATTTAGCAATCCAGGAACATTAATTGAAACCTTATCCAAAAATACGATTTTTAGAAGTGAAATTACAATTTTTAGAGTTAGCATTTGAGAGCAGTTCGAATTAAACTGGAAATGGAGTTTTGGGTCGCCTCTGGTGATCCCGACGATCTGAGATGTCGAGGTTGCATATGGTTGTGGTGGAGTGAGCAGAGGTGTTGGCAAAAATGTCGGGAGGGTGATCCAGGCACGGTGGTAATGGCGGCGAGCATTTTTCATTTCGAACCCTAGTTTTGGAGAAAGCTTGAATTTGGAACATTTCTTCTACTCCAGTCGATCGAGTGCTTTGGGACTTGGGGTAAAGGTGCCGTGGGGTGTCGACAGATTGTGGTCAAAGTATTTCGACCTCTGGTGGTCAAAGCGAGGTGGACGAAGGGTTTTGTTAGCGACTGATTTGGGTTCCAGTTTTACTGAGTAGCTCGATTTTGATTTGAGGCTGATGGTGATGGTTTGATGGTCGAAGTGTGTTGCGGTGATGAAGGGTGAAGTGTTGGAGGGTGTGGCGAAGATCGGAGGTGGCTCGGGCAGTGGTGCAGGTGCACGTGGGCATCAGTGCATATCAGAAGTGAAGTGTTGTTGTGGGCTGAGAGTTGTACTCGAAGTTGTACTCGAAGGAATCAGATGCGTTGCTCGAAGTAGATTAGGGTGGGTTTGGGTAGATTACAAGCTACAGGTTTTTAAAACCTGTTTGAGATTTTTCTTTTGAATCTGAAAGGAAATTTAAAAGTAAAGTTTGACCAAGTTTAATAAGAAATCAGACTTGGTTTAGTTTGTTTCATAGAATTAAAATAAAAAGGAAGTTTTAAAATTTTAAATTGTTTTAAATAACTTTAAATTGTTAAAGTGTATATTAAATGGTTGATCGAGGAAGGGAACTCGGGTTTCCTCGAGTAACTTGGCGTTTGGCTCAAAGTACCTGGGACCGTGTCTAGGGCGATTTGGACGAGCAACTCGAAGCAACACTCAAGTATTATAGGGATAGTCTTCGGGCTTCAAACTGCAGTATTTTTATAAGAAGTTAAGCAAATTTGTTTAAACACTGTGCACTTAGAAATGTTTAACAGTTAAGATTTTATTCGAGTTTTAATTCTTTTAGTCAAAACTTAATAATATTCCCAAACTCTTAATTATTTTAAGTAAGAAATTAATCAAAGTTAAGTATAAAGTAATTAACAATTAAGTTTTGTAGTTAATAATGAATTGATTTTCAAATTTAAAAGAAGACTTTTAAATGTTAATCAAGTTGAATAATTATCATTAATTAATTATTTTTTTGAAAGCAATAAAGAATAGTTAAATTAAAATTGTAAATAGGGATTTATTAATGGTTAAGTAATTAGTTCTCAAGTAATTAATTTTAAATTGAATTAATTACTAAGAATTAAAGATGATTGCTTATGGATTGTGTATGTAGGATATCAGATTTGTTGTAAAATGAATTGATATTTCTGTTTGTAATTGTGATGCTGTGAGATGTGAATTACTCTGCTGGATTATGATTGGTGATTTTATTCTGTATTGATGAGAAAACTTTTTGCCCGTAAAACGACATTTGAATTTCGATGCGACAGTGATTCGGATTCCGGTTAGTTGTTCGAAACCCACATCGAATCGTAATGATGAATCTTTGTGATTGATAAATTTATTTATCTATGAATCTGTGAATGAAGATAAGCGTTATGGATTATACCGCTTATCAATATTGATATATCTGTAATGATTGATATTGTGCACTATTGTGTAAAATCCCTGGACCACACTCATACACACACAAATATGGATTTCACGTGGAAATCGGTTAAGTCACATATATTTTAATTTAATTTAAAATAGTTTTAAAAATTGAATCTTAAATCCGAATGGTTTTGGAAATGGAATTTGGTTAAAATGAAAAGTTTTTGGAAAGGTATTTTAAAAATAAAAGTTATTTTGAATAACGAATAAAGACTTAAAATTTGAATAATTTGATTTAAATTGGAATTCGAAATCTGAAATTGAATTCTATATTCAGTATTTCTGATTTAAAAAGGACTTTACAAGTTATGTGGTTTAAGCCGTTTTTAAAGCGTTGTTTTGGGAATTTTAATTAACCCAAAGATTGTAAATTGTATAAATGGAATCTGGTTTTTACCGAAATAAAACTATTGTTTCTAAATGATAAAAAGCTTTCATATGAGAAATGAATTTCAAATGATATTTAAGGGATTTCAAGTTCAACAAAAAATAGTTTTTCAAGTTATGAATGAATCTTTGGAAACAGTTTTGAAAGCTATGAGATAAATCTTGATTTTAAGATTTAAATGAGTTAATCTAATTAAAATGAAAATTTCTTTGAAACCCGTAACTGGATCTTTGTGAAACTGAGTAAACTTTGTGAAGTAAATCTTTTTTTTAAAGGATTTGAAATGGTAATTGGTTTAAACCATTTGAAAGAAAGTTTGGAATTATTAAGTTATGACTTAATTGAAACCCCATACCCACATGTTTTTAAATATTACGCTCATTATTCGGTTTAGCCGGAAAAGGACCAAATAATGATACGTCGTTATGGATAGCATTTAAAGACCGGTGGTGAAGACCACGTATTTGCAAGAATGATAGGATGACCTATCGATTGTCTCTGCATTGAGTTGCTCCGGTATAGAGATTCCCTAAGTGATGGGAAGTCCGATCGGGATTGTGAATACCCAGATTGCAAAGGCTTCTTTGGAAGTGCCTTCGGTTTTGTTCGAACCAGGAATAGACTTGTATGGATGGTAATGTATGACATTACATTTCGAGATATAAAGTAGATTTCTTTCAAATACATATCTGTTGTTTGCGGAGAATTTAATCTCTTAGCTTAACACCATTCTCTGAGACATACGAGCTCAGAGGTTATGTAGTTTAAGTTATCAGCGATATATTCCCAATTTGGTAATGAGGCATGCTGAGTGCTGCTGATCATTTGTTGATCAAAGTGTGGCTTTTGTGAAAAGCGAAGCTTTGTGGACGAGACTTCGTCGAACCTCACAACTCGGTAATGGTCGAAACAGGAAAGATGCGGCAAGGTTTCAGTGGTAGCTTCCCTAGGGTATGGCCATTCCTTCTGGAAAAGGGTAGTATCATGGTATGGAGCCCAGATACTTACTCATGTGGACATTGTATTTTATTACTTTGTGATGTTGTTGGTTTAGAGAGATCTCTTATAAAGGTCCCTAAGGTCCGGGGGTGGCATATCTGAGGTTTTGTTTATTCCTTGAGAAGGGGGTAGCCGACCTTGTGTTGGCAGAGGTCCGGTTAGGAGTCTTGGGGCGTCCTTCCAGAGGCGTACCCATGTGGCAATGGAAAGTTCCTTGGCCTGACCATTTGTTGGAAATCCATTCATCCAATACGAGCCTTGTACGGTTTTAGTGGTAGAACCTGCCATCTATTTATGGTGGCGCCCCACTGTTTGGATGGTAGCTATAGTAGGCATAGTTCGAAATGTCTATGTTGGCTAAGATTTATATTATACTTTCGAAATGTTTTCTGCACTTTGTACTTATAGTAATAATATCAAAGAAATTTGCGTATCAAGCATCTTTAACTATCATAAGGAGAAATCTCCTCCGATTCTGTGTTTGCATTGTGTGTGTACGGGAGGCCTTATGGTCGTTCCATTTTCTAAAAGCATTGCGGATCTGTTTTAAAATATTTCTTTGTTTGTTTTAAAGATAAAACCGTTTTAAGTTCTCATACCAGTCACATGACTGACGCGGAGTTTATTGTCTCTTTCCTAAACTCTGGGTGCCTACAAATTTTTCACACGGCAGTCTAGAGTTTGGTTTTTCAGATAGTTAGGTTCATAAGATTATCCGGAGCTAGTTCAGTCTTTGGATGTGGATGAGACTTGCTTGTCTTGGTGAAATCTTGATGGTGGATCGAGCTAGGAGTTTTGGAGCTTTATCTTTGGAGCTTTTGGATCAGAGTTGCAGTATTGGATATCTATGAAGACTTATCTCATATTGTATCATGTTCCGCTGTATTCTGTGTTGTATGTTCTCTGATGTTGATGATTATCATTGTATCAAATTGATGTATTGGATATTGTATTCATCTTATATCAGTGATATCATCTTTATTTCTGCTGTGTTATTTATCTTCTAATGGGTGTTGCAAGCTCCCACGATACGAAATTGATGTTGTTTGTCGGACATCGAGTTCGGGTCGTGACATGCTGTTTTCGTCAAGCAAAAGAATATGGCGGTTTGTGGCGAATTTGGTGGAGCGGCCATGGCTTGTTTGCAAGGGAAGGAGAGATACGACGAAGGACAAAAAAGAGCTTCAGGCGACATATAAAAATACAAGCAAGCTTCTTTTTTTATTAATAACAAGAGAACAAAACAATGGGTAAAGAAGGACAAAAAAGTAGTGAACCAACCAGATATAGGTTGAAGTGGTGGAATAGTAATAGCCAACAGTTGAAATATTAATGACTAGTGGCTATTAGCTTTCCCACAGAAGACGCACGAAAAGTTACAAAACCCAAAATGCTCAAAGGGCATCGATACGGTTAACCGTTCCACGGTTTTGACGCGTTTCGGATTTCAAAATATAGAAATGAATACACTGTTGAAATTAGTAGGGCGAGACGATCAAAACGGTATACAAATATCTGTGGTACGTTCATCCAGTCAAAAGTCAATATCGGTACCAAAAATGCTGATAATTTTCCTAAAATAAGATAAACGGAGCAATAACAGTCCGAATTTGGAGAAACAAAATATGATGTCACTCTCAGAAGATGATTTACAAATTTTCTATAGAAAAATATTTAGGTTTGGAAAACATTTTAGTACCATCGATTTTAACTGATTCAAATTGAAATAAAATCATACAATGAAATAAACTTCCATATTATTTGATGAAAATTTTCCATTTGCTATGTTAAAGTATAGGTATTTCAAATATTAAATTTTTGTTTCAAAATTTTATTATTTAAATTTCACGAAATTCAATTAATTAAACAACTGAAAACCGCTAAAATTTACGGGTCGTTACATAGAATATATATAACCTGTCATTGAATTTATAAATTGGGCAGAAAAGAAAATGTAACTAAGTTAGGTTAACAATCATTTGAAATTTAGTAAATTTTATTAATGAATTATAAATTGATTTTTCGATTTTTCAGAGTATTAATAAACCATATAATGTTGTTACAAGGTCTATAATCGTGGAGGAAATAGCCGGTTTGGATTGGTTTACAAACAATCAAAGGTGAGTTAATCTCACTCATTTGGATTCCATTTAAATTTAAATAGTAAAATTTAAATTATTGATTGATTGCTTGAAATGTCTGGATGTGATAATATATTTATATAGTAGTATATATGGTATATATATTGGAGTGATTGATTTCCCACATTATATAGCGGATAAGACCCTATGGGCCCTGCATCATAGCGGATGACCCAATATACCGTGATATCCCACCTTGAAGTGGGAGTGGTATTTTTATATAATGTGAAAACATCTGTGGATGCAGGGAAATAGGTTGGAGGGATCCAATGGGATTCCTAAAAACGTTGAGTTTATTTTATATTTTCTGCGATATGATTATGTGATAATCTGTGATGAATTATATTGGAATTTATTGAATTCTATGGCTTGGTTAAATATATATTGGAATTGTGAGAATTGAAATGTATATGAATCTTGGATTGTTAAAGTAAATTAAAAGGTAATTTTTAAGTAAAATAATTATAAGGAATTTGGAAAATTAAATTGACTTGGAAAAGGATAAAAGTTGATATTTAAAATTCTAATAAATAAATTTCCAAGTATGGAAAAGGAGTTTTTGAATAAAGGGGAATAAATGAATTTTTAAACTTAAGTCATATTATTTAAAGGAATAAGGAATTTATTTAAAATTCAAGGTTTAAATTTGTTTGGAAAAGATATAGAAGAAATTTAGAAAAGTACGAAATTGGTTTTTTCAGTTTAAATTAGATTTTAAATCATAATAAGGAAGTTAAATTGGAAATTAATGAGTTTTGAAATAAACTGAGTTAGTAAAGAAATTTATTTTAAAAAGGAGTTAATTTTGAAAATAAATTTGGGAGTTGATTAAGTGTTTAAAACTGTGTTTTAAAATGGATGATGAGATTATGAAATTTATAAACTGGGTTTACAAAGTGAAATATGATATCAGTGGATATTTGGAAGTATAAATTCACGATGGAAATTTACAAAGGAATGGGTAATTTGTTTTAAAAAGAAATAGTGGTTTATTTTTAAAAGGTATGAAAGAAAAGCGTGTTTCCCTGAAAAGCCAAGTATGTTTTTAAAGCAGATTTTTAAGTATGAGTTAAAAGTTTTAAATTTGTTTAAAGGAATGTTTTTAAGAAATTATTATTTAAGTTGTTAAAATTTTAAAGGTAAATATTTATTAAATTAGTTATAGTGGTAATTATTTTAAAAGTTTAATTGGATTATGTTTTAAAAATATAATTATTTGTATTTATATTTATTAAATAGTTTCATTTTAAAGATAGATTGGTTAAAGTTTTATTTAAAAACTTGTGTAGAATTTCGTAACTCTTATTTTAAATTTAGTTTGGCTTAACTTTTATTTTAAAAATTAGTTTTATATTTTATGAAGTAGTTCTATTTTAAATATTTTTAAAGTATATATTTTTGAATAAAGTGCTCTGTAGTTTTAATTTAAATGTTTAAAAGTATATTTTAGAATGAAGTAATTTAAATTATTTTAAAATCTAAAGTATTTTGGCTTGGTATTTTCAGTGGAAATAAATAATTTCAGAAATTTATTCCACGAGAGAAAAGTGATTTGAAACTGTTTTCAAAGCAGTGAAGTATGGAAAAAATATCTTATGAAGATATTTTTAAATAAATAATATGGGAAATTAGTAATGTCTGATGGTTGTTTGTGAATGTTATTTGATAGTTAAATAACCAACTATCAATATTGGCCAATACGCTGATCGTTTCGAAGAGACTGGGATTGGGATTTATTTTTTCGAAAACCACTTCGATTTGGTTTGAACGTTTCCGTGAGGAAGACAAGAGCTGGGAGTCGAAGATGAATTAGTGAAGTGCAAGGGATAATCACTACTAATCCTGAGGGTGATTCCAAAATGGATGTAGTAGGAGTAGTGCCTTCGGTTCCGTTCGATCTTGGAACGGACTTGTACGGACGAATGCTTTCAGAACATCGTCCAGAGGACGATGAGCATTCTAAGTGAATGTGTGCTAAAGAGGTAACACATAGCCTCGAGCCTCATCAACCGGGAATGGTTAATATAGGGGAGGCACACACAAGGCTAAGTGGCTAGCAACCAATTAGGGTAAGGTCACCCTGTGTAGATGTCCCTTTATTTCGGCTGTGTGGGCGGTTGCTGATCCCAACCGTGGGGTGAACTTGTAGCTCTGGTCTTGTTATGCAGGGGATCAATGGGGAACCTCGGTACGATGATCTAAATCACGTACTGTGATGGGCGGTACCCCAGAAGCCCCGCCATTGATGGAAATTCATTCTCTCTACGTGCCTTTACGGTTTGGTTTGTAGAACCCACTTTGTGGCTAGTAGCTGGATTTAATGAATGTAATAATTTCGGCCATTTGAATAAGTATTTGTATACAGGCACTATTATAATATCAGAGGATTTTATAAGAAATGTTTGGGTTATCGTAAGGTAAAAACCCGACATGTTTATTTGTGGCGTGGTCTTACGAGATACCTTTGATCTCAAAGGATTTTGAAAACTTTAATAATCCAATTGAGTGTGTTTTCTCATGTTGGTTTTCCAGACCGACTCGGGTGTTATTCAACTATAATGCTCAGGTTAAACTGAGTATTATAGAGTACAGATTCTGGATGGACTACTGTGGAGCTCAGGAGATGAGCTAGATATCGAGGCATATTTCCGTAGTTTTATATTTCCGCTCCACAGTGTAAGCTGTATATTCATCTTGGAAGGATGAGATTTTATAACTATCCTAAATTGTATTGTTGATTGTATTGTACTCTGATGATGTAATGTACAAACAGATAAGTTCTTTTTGTTTAAAGATTAATCATTTATCTATTATATATTGTTCCGCTGCGATTGTGAGATTCTGATATTGTTTTTCTATTTACTTCTTCTACCTCCTTCTTCTTTAACCCTAATGGTTTGGTTTTCTGACATTTGATTGTCGAAATTTGATACAGTGGATGTATTGATGTTGATTTTCGGGCATTGAAAAATCGGGTCATTACACTTGGTATCAGAGCTGAAGGTTAAGCGAGAACCTTGGCTCTAGTGGGGATTACTCATTAAAATAGAGTCCGTAAGTACTCTAGAATGAGTTTGCGTGTAATAATAGATAGGAGCGCGTTTTTGTTAGTGAATACAAAAATTGTTTTTATATTGTGTTGACTTATCGGTTGGGTGTTTATGGATCTTGATCGATATGTGGGATGCCATGTCATTGATAGGGGTTTCTAAACTCTTAAACAAGATAAACCGACACAGTATTGTTTTAAAATAGGGAAATGAAATAATTTTATCCAAACTATTTTTGTATATAGAAGGACTAATTTTCCATAAATTATTATAGTTATATGGTTGCTTGGTTATTAGAAAGTGATAATATTAAATTATTATCATTGTTGTGTAGATGTGACGAACCGAAATTTCGTCTCCGAAAATTCTGGACTGTTAGAGAAAAGAAGAAAAGAGATAGAAGAAGAACAGAAACAAAACACAGAATCTCACATTCGTAGCAGATTAAATATAATAACAAATAATAGCATTTACAAAGAAAGCTGTAATTGTTAATTACATATAGTTAATCAGAGTGACAATTATATACAAATGGACTAGACAGTTATCAACCTGTCCCAGACTACTATCAATACAACTCTAATACACAGTGGTAAACTCCATACTTTTCTGCCATCCAACTCGCCTCTTGAGCTCCAGAACGTCCTAACCTGAAAATCTATAATACTCGGTCCGACCCGAGCATTACATCAAGTATCACCCGGGTCAGGCTGGAAACCAGCATGAGTAAACCCATCTAACAATGAATACTAATGCATACTCGTACCTCGTTACGAGTTCTTAACTTACCATAGTTAAATGCACACTTTAAAATCATATCTAAGTATTATTACTCAGATTAAATGATCAAATTTACATCTTTTATTCCATTCTATCACTTTTATCCTATAGTCAAATTCATAAATAGTTATTATAAATTACAAATCAAAGTGGTTTCGGGTATTTACTGATACCCGACCCCAGTCTCTTCGAATCCAATGTCATTCTTTAAACCAAAGCTGTTTAAGTTTAAACCATTCCATTGTATCCAAAATTTCCTATTCACATAGCCATTCATCACAGATAGACAAACCATATCATCACAGTTCAATCCAAACATATCATGTCCCACGGCATCACAAATCACTTATCATAGATATCAAATAATCCAAGGCATACAATATCATTCAATCATTCATAAGCAAGATTAATTCATCACACCATTTCTAATTAGTTTAAATACATTAAATTCCTTCAATCTTCTTTTAAATCCAGCTCACTCATCATTAATTAATTTCAAACCAATTAATTAATCATCCTTAATTTTCATCTTAATTACATTAAGTAATTAGCTTTTAATTAATAACAAATTAATTAACCTTTACCCATTCACATTAATTACATTTATCCTAAATTAATTACTTAAATTAATTATTCTGTATCACTTACATTGATTAATTATCCTTTAATTAATCACATTCATTAACCAATCATTTAATTAATACCACTAATTAATCAATCATTTAACTAATTACATTAAGTAATTAATCCTTAATTACTTCCACTAAGTAATTTACCTTTAATTACTTTCATCAAGTAATTATTCCATTGGTTAATTATCCTCAATTAATTAACCTTTAATTATTAATTAATTATCCTTTAATAATTAATTAAATTAATTAACCCTCAACAAATTCATCCTTAAGTACATACATCAAGTAATTATCATTTAAGTAATTTCTTACATTAATTAATCACTAATTACCAATTAATTAATCTTTAATTACCCATTAATTAATCTCCAATTAATTAATTTATAAATCTTAATTTTTAATTAATTAATCCTTAATAATTAATTAATTCCTCTTTAATTACTTATTAATTTTATCCTTGCTTAATTAGCCTTATTTAATTATCCATTTATTAATCACACTAAATAATTATTCTTTAGTTATTAATTAATAAATCTTTATTTATTAACTAATTAATTAATAATTAAACTTTAATTACTCAAGACCTTAAGTTAAATTAATGATAAAACATTTTATTTCCTTAATTACTTCTTAATTACATATTAATTAAGTTTAAAACAACTTAAGAATTAACTTTATTAATTAAAGTTAAAATAAATCACCCAACTTCAAATTAACTAAACAATTACTATTTAGAATAGTAATTAAGGAAATTTTATACTTGATTTTGGTTAACTTAAACTTGCAAATCTCGGTCATTTTACTCGAGTAAAACTCGGGCAATCCCATACTAAAACCCGAGTTACCACAACCCTTTTTTTAGAGCTTCCTCTTTTTTTAAAAAACTTGTTTAAATCTTTAAAAACTATTATAAGTATCACTCTCGTACACAAATCAAACTCCGAGCCCCAACTTCATTTTACCCGAGCTTCAACCCAAGGTAAAAACTTCGTTCCCAAACAAAACTGTGCACTGATTTTGGTGCACGTGCACCAATCACCGGCGTCGCTTCGGCCAGCGCTGTGACCTCAATCAAGTCGTCGGTGATTATTACATCATGATTGTCCACCCAGAAAACCAAGTTCCATTGTGAAATTAAAATCGAGCCATCTCGACCCCATCAGACTGTAATCCGACCATCAAACACCTCACATCCTCCCATCTCCATCCATCGGGGACCCCGGTGTCAAGCCTGCACCTTCATCATTGTCTCCTCTTTACCTTACCCCTGGACCGATTCAACTCGACATCGTCGCCGACCCGCAATAGACTCGAATTTTCCTTTGTCCAGAAAGACAACTATACCCTAAATCACCTCCGTTCCACCATCTCGATGTCAGAGAAAATGACCCACCATTTTTGCCGAGTCGTCAACTCCCCCGCTACCTCCAGTAGTAGTTTCGACCACCCAGATCACCCCGATCATCAAAAAACGTTCAAAACCCATTTTTCGATCGACATGCAATTCCTCTAGAATTAAAAACCTAAAAATATTGATTCTTTTCCTAAAAATCATAGTTTGTGAAGATAAAACAGATTATAATCATGGATCTACAAATTGTTTAGGTCGAAATTTTGATATTTTATTTTTTTACTGTAATATTTATATCCTAGTTAAAACTGCATTTATGTTTAACACAATTTTTTTTTAAATTAGATCTTGATTTAACAAACAAACTTTGTTTATATATTGATAACTTAAAGAGATTTTGGGAAGAAGATCTTGAATTGTTTCAAGTTGTAAAACCTAAACACCTAGAACAGAGTAAATCGGGTTTGTATATAGACATGCACATCCATATATTCAGATACATATCTATATATAGATACAATTCATATCGTGCAAACAATTTATTACACCTGACATCAAAGATTTATTTCATGCATCCATATTTAAAACAAACTAAAGTTTGGTTTACTCACAATTGATGTTGAACAGAGCTTGAACTTTGGGTATCTTGGAAGTTTGAAACTTGGAACATGAAAATACTTAGAAACTTGTAAACCGATTGCTTAGATGATTTTGCTTAGATTTGAGATGATTTAGCTTGATAAACTGAATCCTTAAAGTTGAAATGATCTTGTTTTATGATTTTGCTACAGGTTGTAGATTTTGAAAATTTGATTGCTGTTGATAAAAACTGAGTTGATTTCTTGCTTGTATATTCAATTGAACTTTGACTTTCTTGAAGCTTGTTCTTGAATTAGGTTGGAGATGTTTTTGGTTTTGATTTAATTTCTAGTATATAATTTTTTTCTTCAGGTTTTGGTTTCTTAGGTTTGGAAAAAAATGAGAAAAGAAAAGGAATAGATGTATATATATAACCTTATAATCCTTTTCATAAATATTAAAAAAAAGTGACACTTGTATTTCAAACTAACACTTGTTAATTCAAGATATACTAAGCTAACAAATGTCAATGTATATTATCCTTAGCTTCCACTTGTATTTTACATGCTTTATATATTTACATTTGTAATTTCCATGCTAAATATGTGATTATATGTATTTATATAATATTTTAGATTTAGTTTATATATATACATACATATACATACATACATACATACATACATACATACATACATATACATACATACATACATACATACATACATACATACATACATACATATATATATATATATATAAATGTCTTAAGTGTTAATATGCTTTTAACATATATGTTTATCATCATATTATAAGTTTGCTCTTATATTAATGTCTTGTGTTTTAAATGTTTAAATCTTCTCTTTATTTATTTACATGTAACTTTTAACAGAAAATGATAAAAATCTAATTTATTACTAAGATGTTTACATTTGAATTTCAAATCCAAATTATTTTTAAAATCTACCTATTTATATACTCAAATTAATACTCATTCTATTTGTTTTGGAAAAGAATAAATTTTAGATTATAATAAATGATTTATAAAAGAAATTATTACATATTTATTTGCCTAAAATGCCGGAATATCCAGACATTTATCAGAATTTTATTTGATCAATTTACAAATTTGTATTTTAAAACTTTTTAATCCTGTTAATTATCCAATTAACAGATGTCCAAAAATCCAGGTTATCACAGTAGAAATTAAAATAAGAAACTAATGTTATAACCAAAAAGTTAAGAGATAAATTCACACAGAATGAATTTGTAATTATGAATTATAAATGTGATTTATAATAGAATAAAATTCCAGAGTGGTATTCGAAAATAAATTAAAACTGATTTGAAATTTGAAAAATTTGGGAAATTTAAATTCCTTTGAATTTGAAAATGGTTTTCAAAGATTTTGGAGGAATAGTAGCGATACTATTTCGGAAATATTTTTGAATTAGATTTGAAATCTGGTGAGATTTGGAATTTAAAAATATTTGGAAGGGTTTTTGTTTAAAGAGATAAAGAGCTAAACTCTTTTGGGTTGCTGGAAAATAACTTCGGTGATGACTGCAGCATCATCGTTGTTCATTTTCGAGTTTGCAAGAGAGAAATTGCTACCAAAATGTTTTAAATTGGAGTTGTTTGCAAAACTAGGTTTGGTTTTAAAATTAAAGAGCTAATTTGATACCAAAGAATTTGGGATATAATTGATTTCAAAACGATTTGAAGTACTAAAGTGACTGTTGAAAACTGTAAAGTTAGTTTAAAATATTTTGGAATGTTTAAGCAATTGTTTAAACCCTGGAAATAAACTGGAAATGTTTATGGAATGTAAATGGGTTTGACAACTAGCAAAATTTAGAAATTTTCAAGAATAGAAAAATTTAACTTAAAGAAGAGTTAAATTAAAGAAAAATGTGGCAATACAACAAGATAGCAAAGTAAGTCAAATAAATGAAGCTAAAAGACTAGTAAATGAAATAGAAATTTAAAATTTGAACCGAATTGTGATTTAACTAAATTAAGCTAATTAAAGGAGAGCTTTGAGGAAATGAATCAAAATAGGCTTAGTAAAAGGGTTATTAAATAAAATTTATTAAGGTAGAAATAAATTTGTGAATAAATAAATGAATTTACAATTTCAAGTGAATGTGACAATAAAATAAGTTAGTGAAGCAAGTTAATTAAATAAGGTAAATTCAAGAGATTGTGAATGGAATATATATAAGTTTATAAGCTTATTGAAACTTAAAAATTCGGATTGAAACTGAATATATGAATTGTGTTAATATAGTAAAATGAAAATTAGCCAAATTGGACTAAATAAAGCAAAATATTGAAATAAATTATTAAGCAAACAAATTAATTAAACTTGTGAATGGAATCGAAATTTAATATTGGGATTGTGTGAAGTAAATAGAAGCTGCAGAACTAGTTCAAAGTGGACTAAAATAATAAAAGTTTGGAAGAAAAAAAATATGGTTTGAGATAAGGATAAATTAGTAGGTGGAACTAATTAAAGAAAATTAAATATGGTTTGAGGTGAATAGAATTCAATATTTTAAAATGAAAGGTAAATTGAATTCAGAATAGAATTGAAACTTGATTTGTAAATGGAAAACAAATTTAAGATTTGAATAGAAGTAGATATAAACCAAAGTGGT
The DNA here is from genome assembly GCA_030765085.1 of Allium cepa. Classification (NCBI taxonomy): domain Eukaryota; kingdom Viridiplantae; phylum Streptophyta; class Magnoliopsida; order Asparagales; family Amaryllidaceae; genus Allium; species Allium cepa. The sequence continues at coordinate 49,446,814 of CM060930.1, read as the reverse complement.
AAAGTAAAATAAATATAGGAAGGGTATAAAATATTTATATTATACTTAAGAAGGAATGGTGAAATTCTTAAGTAAAATTTAATTCCAACTTAATATTTGAATAAAGATTGAGTAAAATTGTGAAATGGGAAAGATACTTGGTTACAATTTGAAATGAAGATTTAACAGAGGCATGTGGAATAATAAATTGTGAATAAGTGATGGAATCAAAGTAATTTTCAATAAAAAGAGAATTGATATAGCTAATAATAAATTGAGATAATACGTAGTGTGTACGTATATTATTTTATTCGCATAGCAATTTGATCCAGATTCGAGCACAGAATTTCGAGATATTTATATCGATCCGAGTTGGGATTTTTCACTCGATTTTCGACGGCGAACCCTGGATATGGATTTTTTATTGATTCTGGAATTCTCTACCATAGTTTGTGTCTATGCAAGGAGAATGACAGTTTCTGATCAAGAAACCAGATCTAAGTCCGCACTAGGAAGTCGGGTGGACGATGCTAGTTCGGAAGTAAAGTTGTGTGATCGAGTGAGCGATCGAATTGATATTGTGTACGGATGATATATGTACATCGTACGACTTAAGTAATGCTTGTTATCCCGCTTTTTGGCAAAGCCATGATACCAAAAGATTGATCAAAAGCAAAAGACAATTCGCTTCAGAGATCGGTTGCATTCCACTTCACTATGGATATCGATGAATTTTGTCCGAGTCCGGAACGGGCCACAATTGATAGGTCATGACAATAAAGATCGTAGAAGTCGTCATTTCAAATTTCAAGTCAATCCGAGTTCGTATGCTCAAGATATGATGGATTCAATTTGAGAGAGGTAGTCATTGTCTGGTTCGAAACCATCACCTTCGAACCCATCCAATACCCCTACCTCGAAACCATCCAGTTCGAACCCATCCGGTATCCTTCCTTCGAACCCATCTTGTTCGAATCCATCAACTAGTGCCTGCCTCACAACCATTAACTTCGACTCCATTACATTCGAAACCATCATCTTCGAATCCATTCAAGCCCACCAGCTTCGAATCCAAGTCGCTTCGAATCGATCTTGTTCGAATCGATCGAGTTCGAACCCACGAGTACACCTTAGTTCGAAACGGTCGCGTTCGAACCTAGGAACATTCGCTTGTTCGTACCCACCAAGTCAGCTAACTTGGATGACGTGTCGCTCCACGATACGAACGAGGCGAAATCCATGGGTGCGAAGCGGTCAACTCGGAGATAAAACAGGATCAATTCGAAGAGCACGCGCCACCTCATCACGAAGCCACGTGAGCCGATCGGTTCGAAGTACGTGGTTTCGAAGTGATCGGTTCGAACTCCACAGCCAACCGAGAAACACCATTTCGAACCGATCATATCTCCTCAACCACACATCCAAATGCAACCAAATTTTCACAGTAGCTTCCATACAAGATAAAGACTGTTCCTGCCAAGTTTCAGCTCGATTGGACCATTTCTTGATGGGTTCGAAATGACTTCGAATCGATGTCAGATCGAGACGAAACTTGGTGGGGTCGGTCACGTGGGCCCACTCACGTGCCAGAAGAGGTCTCCCGAAGTTTCAGCAAGATCTAGGCCTCCAACGCCTATAAATAGCACCCTGAAGCCTTCAGAAAAGGGGATCTTCTGAGAACTTCTGCCATTAAACACCAAGACTCTGCCGGATTCAAATCTATTCATCAGAATCACTGTTGTGTTCAGATTTCAAAGCTATTATCAACTGTAATCCGTTGTAATCGATTTAATCAAGCAAAGCAATAAAGAGAAAACCTTCAAAGTGGACGTAGGCGCGAACGCCGAACCACTATAAATCCTGTGTTTGTGATTGCTGTTTGTGTATTACTGTGATTTATTACTTAGAGCTGAATTCTATATTGATTGTTGCTGAGTTCTGTGTTGATTAATATCAAGTTGAATACGTAAACGGGTGCTTTCGTGATATTGGGTGTTTGTGACCAATTTTGGCGCAAACATTTTGGTGCTTTCACTGAGAAACGTGAACTCAGGAGTTCTGCCAGTTGATAATTGATTCAGAGAAAGTTTGAAAGTTTAGACTTGAGAAATTATGACGAGACAATCGAGTAGAAGGCCAAGGCCAGAGAGAAGTGAACAACAAGGGAGTCAGGAGGCTTCCTCAGGAGCGAATCAACCATCGATCTACATCACTAGGGACGAGATGGAGACGATGATGAAGAAGCAAGAGGAGTTGATCCAGAGTTTATTTCAACAGATAGGACAGCTTGGAGCACAGAGAAGAGGAGCCAATGGAGTCCAGAATGAAGCAGGACCATCCGGCGTCGCACCCGGATTAGGGGGCACACCCATGGAGAATGTTGGTCCAATTTCGGAGGGAGAAAGAGGAGTATCTGCGCAACCTGGAGACAGCAGAGGAATGAACGCTCAGTCAAGGGGGCAGATTTCAGAGTTCCCTCGTGAACTCGGGGGGCAGGATGAAAGTAACGAACGAAGGTCACATCTCGGAGACACCGACAAGTTGGCAGAGATGGTTAGGCGAGCAATGAGAGGTGGTTTGGTGAACAAAGACCTAGAGGATGTTAATAGGAGTCCTTTCACTCCGGCAATCAGACGAGCTAGAAACCCACCGGATTTCAAATTACCATCGCTGGATATGTATGACGGGAGGACGGACCCCACGGTCCATCTGACAAAATATATGAGGCATATGGAAGTGCTGGGGGCATCAGAGGAGGTCATGGCCCGGTGCTTCCCACTGTATTTGGCGGATATTGCGGCATTATGGTTCAGGCAATTAGATAGTGGATCCATTGGAACATGGAATGCTTTAACTGAGAGATTTATGAGGCAATTCAGGGTTCACATTACAAGACCCAAGAATGTGATGACGTTGGCGACTTTAAAACAGAAGGCTGGAGAAACATTGAGAAGTTTCCTGACACGGTTCAATGCGGCGGCAGCTTCGGTGGATAGACCGGATCCATCCATGGTTATGATGGCAGCCGTTTCTGGAATAGCTTATGGCACGGATTTCAAAAATTCATTGACCAAAGATCCACCTATGGATCTAGGAGAATTCTATCACGAGGCGGAAAAGTTCCTGCGATTAGAGGATGCGAATGCAGAAAGAGAAGAAGGAGATGGGATAGAAGTTTATGCACTCAAAGACAAAAAACCCCCTAGAAGGGACTCGGACAAGGATAAAGGTAAAAGAAGGATTGAGAATAACGGAGACAGATCAAAGCGGCAACGGAGGGAGCCGCGATTCACCACCTACACTGAGCTGAATGAGATCCTGGAGCGAATTTATCAAGATACCAAAGAACAGATTCCGTATCGTAGACCAATGCGAAGGGATCCAACCTCTGACGAAAGGAAATCAGATAAGTTCTGTGTATTCCATGAATTAAATGGTCATAACACTAATGATTGTAGGCACCTGAAGGACGAGGTGGAAGGGCATATCAGGAACAGTATGCTCCTTCAATATGTAAGGAGGCGAGCTCCTGTGGCGGAACCAGAACGGCCACCGTCCACATCAGCTGGAGGCGACCCTGAATCAAGGCACCGTTTGGTTATCAATTGAGTGAAATAACGATGAACAAGTTGTAAGCTTCCACTAACACAGTTAAATCATTTACACATGCGCGAGACCGCGAACGATCTCCAGGCATGCTCTGAGTGATCATTAACCGTTTCGTAGTGGGAACTTACGCTTTGACATCCATGCTTTGCTTTCGTTTCATTTTGATTTGAACATTTAAACTATGCTTGTTTGGACATTGTTTTTGAAACTCACTCGTTTAATAGACATTTGATTCTGATAATTCTGAAATGGCTAAGCTACTTGCTCATGTACGGGGTCGCGAACGGTCCTTAGGCATGCTCTGAGATGGCGATGCACCGCCTTGACAAACGATCCAGGATCTCACCCGAACGTGACCCTGGCATCGATAATACCAAGCCCTCCCGGGCACACAATTCGCCTCGAACGGCACCCGACCTCGAACGGTCACAGTTCGCCACGAACGGCACTCGACTTCGAACAGTCACAACTCACCTCACCTCAAATGGCTCGATCGCGAACGGTCGTCACTTGAGGTCCAACACCCGACCGCGAACGGTCACAAATTCGCCTCGAACGGCACACGATCGCGAACGATCACTTTCTGCCTTGAATGGCACCGACCGCGAACGGTCATGGTTCATTAATTATAAAATCCGGCCTCGAACGGTCACCATTCGCCTTGAACGGCACTTGGTCGCGAACGATCATCATTTGCCACGAACAGCAGTCAACCGCGAACGGTCCCATCTCATCATTTGCCGCGAACGGCATCGACCGCGAACGGTCCTGTTCCATCCTATGCCACGAGCGGCACGGACCGCGAACGGTCCCAATTCACCTCAAACAGCATACGATCCCGAACGATCGACGCATGAATTTATACGCTCGACCGTGCACGGTCGCACTTCACCTCGAATGATTCGATCACGAACGATCGTCATTTGAAGTTGAGCGCTTGACCACGAATGACCGCGCTTCATCTCAAATAACTCGATCCCGAACGATCGTCATTTGAGGCCATATGAAACTATCAAGTTCTTTACAGGTTGATGATCGGATACGAACGTCCAACTCGAAGCATTACAAACACACCTTCCTACCGCAAGGTATGTTTTGGGGGGAAAAATGTTATCCCGCTTTTTGGCAAAGCCGTGATACCAAAAGATTGATCAAAAGCAAAAGACAATTCGCTTCAGAGATCGGTTGCATTCCACTTCACTATGGATATCGATGAATTTTGTCCGAGTCCGGAACGGGCCACAATTGATAGGACATGACAATAAAGATCGTAGAAGTCGTCATTTCAAATTTCAAGTCAATCCGAGTTCGTATGCTCAAGATATGATGGATTCAATTTGAGAGAGGTAGTCATTGTCTGGTTCGAAACCATCACCTTCGAACCCATCCAATACCCCTACCTCGAAACCATCCAGTTCGAACCCATCCGGTATCCTTCCTTCGAACCCATCTTGTTCGAATCCATCAACCAGTGCCTGCCTCACAACCATTAACTTCGACTCCATTACATTCGAAACCATCATCTTCGAATCCATTCAAGCCCACCAGCTTCGAATCCAAGTCGCTTCGAATCGATCTTGTTCGAATCGATCGAGTTCGAACCCACGAGTACACGTTAGTTCGAAACGGTCGCGTTCGAACCCAGGAACATTCGCTTGTTCGTACCCACCAAGTCAGCTAACTTGGATGACATGTCGCTCCACGATACGAACGAGGCGAAATCCATGGGTGCGAAGCGGTCAACTCGGAGATAAAACAGGATCGATTCGAAGAGCACGCGCCACCTCATCACGAAGCCACGTGAGCCGATCGGTTCGAAGTACGTGGTTTCGAAGTGATCGGTTCAAACTCCATAGCCAACCGAGAAACACCATTTCGAACCGATCATATCTCCTCAACCACACATCCAAATGCAACCAAATTTTCACAGTAGCTTCCATACAAGATAAAGACTGTTCCTGCCAAGTTTCAGCTCGATTGGACCATTTCTTGATGGGTTCGAAATGACTTCGAATCGATGTCAGATCGAGACGAAACTTGGTGGGGTCGGTCACGTGGACCCACTCACGTGCCAGAAGAGGTCTCCCGAAGTTTCAGCAAGATCTGGGCCTCCAACGCCTATAAATAGCACCCTGAAGCCTTCAGAAAAGGGGATCTTCCGAGAACTTCTGCCATTAAACACCAAGACTCTACCGGATTCAAATCTATTCATCAGAATCACTGTTGTGTTCAGATTTCAAAGCTATTATCAACTGTAATCCGTTGTAATCGATTTAATCAAGCAAATCAATAAAGAGAAAACCTTCAAAGTGGACGTAGGCGCGAACGCCGAACCACTATAAATCCTGTGTTTGTGATTGCTGTTTGTGTATTACTGTGATTTATTACTTAGAGCTGAATTCTATATTGATTGTTGCTGAGTTCTGTGTTGATTAATATCAAGTTGAATACGTAAACGGGTGCTTTCGTGATATTGGGTGTTTGTGACCAATTTTGGCGCAAACAATGCTAATATGGAAGTATTGTAAAAGAATGAATGAAATGATTTTGGATTTTTGTAATTGGATATTATTGCTAAGTAAAATATTCATGTGTTATAAAAGCAAAGGGAATTGATGATTTTGATTTTAGAAGATAAAATTGTATGGCCCGGCCAAAGGTATGTTTTTAAGATTGGCATATGAAATTTTGATGGTTTTCTAATCTAGCCACGTAGCGTTTTGTTTTCTTTTGAAATCTAGAAGCCCGTAAAGGCATTCTGTATTTGGACCGAGCTAGCCGTGCAAAGGAGACGCTGGCAAAAATTTTCAAAAATTTAGGAAGTTAGAAAAATTTTGAGAAATTTTTTGATAATTTAAAATTTGGTTTTAAATTTAAATTTGATTGGTTCAGTAAATAATTGTGATGGCCCGCCTTTCTAACCCCAGAAAGACGTATCATCATTAAGAAAAGAAAGGGATAGAAATAGAAAAGAACAGAAAGAAAGAATAACAATATCAGAATCTCACAGCGGAATGGAACAAAATATAATACATCAACATAATTATTACATAATTATATATACATCAGAGTTATACAATGTCATACAACAGACTGCCATATACATATATGTCCATACATACATCCAAAATACATCATACAACTAACACAGCGAAACTATATAGATAGATACGTCTGGTCTTCTGCTCCAACTCCTCCAGAAAACTCTATACTCCGAAACCTATCACTGGCTACTCATAAAAATTTGATTACCCAAGAGTTTATGAAAATAAAAGTATAAACTCCAGGTCAGACATGGGCCTGGTGTGAGTAAACGGGTTAAAATTGTTTAACTTTGAAAATCATTTGAAAACAAAAGGTATCACGTAAGATTCCCCACACATAGATACGGGTAAGTTTTTACCTTACGGTAACCAAAACATTTTATAGGAAATCCAGTGATATTATAATAGTGTCTAGGGTTTTCAAGTAAAATAAAGAAATAGCTGAAATGCTTACATCTCACATTTCAACATAGTTGGGCACAATCAAAACGTACGGCTCTTATTGGAAATTGGATCCCATACAATGGCAGGGCCACTGGCATACCGCCCGTCACAGTACGTGGCCTAAATCACCGTACCGAGGAGCCACCCTAACTCCTCTACAACACAAGGCCAAAACCATTCCTTACTGAACAGTCTCGAACAAGATAAGCCCGCAGTTGGCTGTAGACCAACCGCCCACACAGCCGAATAAAAAGGGACATCTAGACAGGGGTATAACTCGTCCTGCTTGGGCATGACCCACCTAACCTTGCTACACATCCCCTGTTTTAGCCATTCCTGGTTGATGAGGCTTGAGGTTGTGATTACCTTTATAGAACATATCTCTCAGAATGCTCATCGTTCGCCTGACGATGTGCTGAAAGCATTCAATCCATACAAGTTTGTTCCGAGTTCGAACGAAACCGAAGGCATTATCTCGTTACACTCGTTTTGGAATCACCCTTAGAGTTAACGACGATAACCCTTGCATTCTGAAAACACCATCTTGATCTTCACTTGAGATTTCATGACCTAACGTTTAATTTGGATCGATGTGGTTTTCGAAATATCAAATTGACACCCGATCCCGGTCTCAACGAAATCCAAACGCCATTTTAGAGGCCAAGTTGTTTAATTAATTTTAAACATTTTAATTCAACAATTGAATTCACATAGCATTTATCATAGATAAATCATTCACAGTCATCACAGATATATCTAGAATATCACAGAACATCACAGGATATAAAAACATCAAAGTCAATCAAACAGAATCATCGATTCAACTCAAAATTGTTTGATTAATTTAAACTTAACTATTTGCTTAAGAATAAACCATTTTATGCTTGCCTATTTAATTACAAATTAATTAACTTATTTAAATTTATTAATTACTTATTAATTATTCACTTGATTAATTAATTAATTCTTAATTATTAATCAATAACCTTAATTATTGATTTATAAAACTCAATTACTCATTTAATTATTACTAATTACTTAATTAACCATTAATTACTAATTAACTTAATCGTTTATCCTTAATTAATTATCTAGTTAGTTAACTACTATTTGTTAATTAATTAACTTTCAATGGTTAATTAAATTCTTTAATTGCAAATTGATTTACACAAGATTATTAATAAAAATCTTTAATTATAAATTTAATTAAATCTTAAACTACTTATTTAATTACAATTATAAGACTAATTTACAGTTCTAAATCAACTTATACTTTAAGTTAATTTATTATCTTATATTTGCAAAATCCCCTTCTTCTTTTTTTATAAATGTTAAAATCAAATTTTTAACTTAAACATGTTAACATCGTCAACTACCTTAGTACTAGTTTTTATTTAACAAAATAACTTAAAGTGATTAGGAAAAACACAGAGAGAATAAGGCCCGAGAAAACTACTGCATTAACTCGAGCAAACTCGCGTCTTTCCCCCTGTACCTTCCCAAGTTCCCTCTCTCCTCTCCCTCTTTCTTTTCTTCAGCTCTTTCTTTCTTCTCTGTTTTATAGTTACATTTTTTTAAGTTAAATCATAAAACTACTGTAACCCCATTAACACACGCGCGCACCTAAATACGACCCACAGAAAACCCGAAGCAACTTCCCAACAATCTCGAGAAAACCACGCGACAACCACCAAAGCTCGATTAACAGACACGACGCCACCATGCACGTGCATGGTGTTTTGCCAACGATTCCGGCGACCCACGGCGTCCCAGCAAACCCCAATTCAACCTCTCACTCAAATACACAGCTCAGATCAATGCAATAAACTCGAAATCAAAAAATGCTCGAAAATATGAACTGCAACTCGAACACGATAGGGGAAAATGCCTCGTCCACTCAACCTCGACCACCTGCGACGACGTGGCTCCGGCCATACTTCGCCATCAACTCCCTCTACTACCTCCCAAAGCCTCATGGAGCTCGGCTAATCCATGGCGATGCATTCATTCGAAATGTAGACCCTAAAACTGTTGAACCAAAAACCCTACTTTTGATTCGCCCCCAAGAATCTTGCATTTGAAAATTATTTTAACATTTTTCTGATGTTCCTGAATCAATACTCTAGCTTCACATTAAATTTCAACAACAATAATTGATTGAATCATCATATATTCATGAAAAAGCACTTTTGGTTCATCAATGAACTGCTCTCTGTATGGTTATCTAAAAATTATAATTTTTGTTTCAAAAATCATACTTTTGTATGTTATTTCAAGATATAAATTCAAATTTACAATTTAAGTTATTCAAAATCTAACCATTTATTCACTTTTACTGTAAAATTTGAATTCACAGTGTTTATATTTCACAACTACCTTTACATAATTCTCAAGCCTTAATCTTTAGCTTAAACAAATTTATTTAGTTAAGTTTATATGTAAAGAAAATGTTTTTATATAAAAGGTATGATTTATTCTCTGATTCTTTTATCTCAGCAGCATAAAAACTAGAAGAACTGCATAAAGTAGAACATACAATAACAAATATCACATAACAGTTTTATATCTACATAATATTTTTCATGAATCAATTCTTAACAACTAAATTTCAAAAATTAAGTTTACTCACCAAATATACTATTGAAAAAGAGGGGAAATCGTTGATGAAGGAAGACTGCAGTTTGAAATATTGAATTCCTGTAACTTCTCTTTGCTTTGAATTTGTTTGAGCTTGAAAATATGATGTTTATTTGTATTTTCCTTCAGATTTTCCTCTTAAGTCTTATGACCGAACTAAATATTAAGAACAAGTATCATGGTGAGGTATTTATATAGATAAGAACAGTTTTTGAACAGTGGCACAACTTCTAGTATAAGCCTTCCCTGGATATGATAGTATTTTGCTTTATGTTCATGTACTAAAAATCTGAGATGATATCAGTATTCCGGCTGTAAGATTTTCTTGGCAAAAAGTGGTGCTAATTAATGCATATGCTTTCATTTATGTTAACATATAATTAATGTTTGCTGACACATGAATTTTGTACAAAGATATTTGTCTTATTTTTGAAGTGAACACTTAGTTTTCTTATGCATATAAAATGTACAGCAACTATTATAATCTTTGTTAAAGAATTTGCATTGTACAAATAAATGTTACAGGTTATTCTTTTGTTTTTATTACCTTTCTACCTTAAAACATCACTTACACATATTTATGTCCAGATATTTATTTATACCTTGTCAAACTTCATGTTACAAAAGTAATAATTTATTTTATAAGTTTTCTTCTATTCCAAACTTATTATCTAGAACTTCATTAACTTGTTTACTTACGTCTACATACTTATGTTTATAACCATGTATATTTATTTTACTTATGTTCCATATTTATAAAATTGTTTTCATTTAGAGTTAAATCTTCAATTATTTGATTTGTAACTTATATTTGCATTAGTATACTTTATATTTATATTTAATATGAATAGAATTGTGCTATTGTAAATATTATTATTATCAACTACATTTATATATCTGATATTAAATGTCATTAATACATAGCTTTTAATTTAATTGAATAAAACAGATTTTATTTTAAATATAGTTAAAAGAGTCCATTTAAATTTTGAAATTAAAATTACCTTCATAACACATATATGACTAAAAATGCACAAAATCTTATTTATTTATAAATGAAAAACTTGTATTTTATTTAAATTAGATTAAAAACTTATTATAATAATATGGTCAAAATTCCGGGATGTTACATTCCTCCTCCTTAAAAGAATTTCGTCCCCGAAATTAAACAAAAGTTAATTCAAAAGCTTTTATATTAGCAATCCAAACATACATATCATCCATACAAAAACAAACGATCAAACAGTCTATTCTAACAACACCACTAGCTATCCGGACACAAATCTGGATAAACTTTCCTAAAACTATCCAGAGTTTCCCAGGTACAATTTCTGGGATCCTCACCCCACTGCACCTTGACGAGTTTCACCACTTTGTTCCTGAGTTGCTTCTCGTCTTGATCTACAATCCGAACAGGATTTCTAACCACAGTCAAGTTGGCCTCTCTTCTTAATCTTCCTAAACTACTGGTTCTACAACCAGTGATGGGTCATGAATAAATTTCCTTAAATGAGACACATGAAATACATTGTGAATTCCAGACATCCGTTCTGGCAATTCATTCCTGTAGGCTACAGCTCCAATTCTTTCCAGCACTCGGTATGGTCCAATATATCTTGGAGCAAGTTTTCCCGTCTTTTCGAATCTTATAGCACCTTTGATCGGGAAAACTTTGACAAAAACTAAATCTCCGATCTCAAATTCCAATGGTCTTCGTCTCTTATCTGCGTATTCCTTCTGACGATCCTGAGCAGCTTTCATCCTTTTCTTGATAAGCTCAACTTTCACAGAAGCTTCTCGAATTAGATGGGTCCGAGTACAAGACGATCTTTCGATTCAATCCAACAGGATGGAGATCTACATGGTCTTCCATACAGAGCTTCATAAGGGGCCATCTTAATACTTGCCTGATAATTGTTATTATAAGAAAATTCCACTAGATGAAGATGGTCTTCCATGATCCACCAAAATCCAATACACAAGCTCGCAACATATCTTCCAGAATACGATTAAGCCTCTCCGTTTGTCCGTCCATCTGAGGATGATAAGCTGTACTTAACCTTAAACTTGTTCCCATAGCTGATTGCAGAGCTTCCCAGAATTTGCTGGTGAAAATAGGATCACGGTCACTTACTATGCTGACAGGAACACCATGTAATCTGACTATCTCCTTCAAGAAAATTTCTGCCAGAGAAGCTGCAGTACGAGTTGCCTTAACCGCTATAAAATGAGCACTCTTCGTTAGACAATCAACAATAACCCATATTCCTTCATTTCCTTTCCTGGTTCTTGGCAATCTGTCAATAAAATCCATCGCAATCATCTCCCACTTCCAATCTGGAATTTCCAAAGGCTGCAATAATTCGGCTGACTTCTGTTGATCTCCTTTCACTTGTTGGCAGATGGCACAACTATTCATGAACCTAGCTACATCCTTCTTCAAATTCGGCCACCAGAAGACTCTCCTCATATCTTTATACATCTTTGAGATTCCCAAATGAATATTCAATTTGGAGCGATGACACTCAGCTAAGACTTCTTGCCTCAGTCCATCAATATTAGGCACACACAAACGACCACTAATCCTTAAAGCACCTTGATCGTCCACCTTGAAATTCGAATATCGACTGTCCTTAGTTCCAAGAATTATTTCCTAAAAGATTTATCCTCCATTTGCTTATTAATAATCCTTTCTTGGAGAGATGGAACGACTTCCAAAAGAGATAAGACCGCATTTCTACTAAGAGCATCAGCTACAACATTTTCTTTCCCCAGAGTATACAAAATATCCAGATCATAAGATGCCAAAAATTCGACCCATCTCTGCTGTCGCAGATTAAGATCTTTCTGAGAGAAAATATATTTCAACGGTTTATGATCCATGAATAACTCAAACTTTTCTCCCAACAGATAATGTCTCCAAATCTTCAAAGCAAAAACAATGGCTAACAGTTCTAGATCGTGCGTAGCGTAGTTCTTCTCATGAGGTTTCAATTGCCGACTAGCATACGCAATTACCCTGCCATTCTGCATCAGAACTTCTCCCAGTCCAACTAGACAAGCATCCGTATAAACTTCAAATTTTCTCTTCCCATCCGGAATAGCAAACACTGGTGCACTGGTTAACCTTGTCTTCAATTCCTGAAAAGCTTCTTCACACTGAGGTGTCCACTTGAATTTAGCTCCTTTCCTAGTCATCTTAGTCAGATGTGAAGAAATCTTGGAATAATCCTTAATAAATTTTCCGTAGTAGCCGGCCAAACCCAGAAAACTACGAACTTCAATCGGTGTCTCCGGCTGCTTCCATTCCAAAATAGTTTCAACCTTCGCTGGATCTATAGAAATGCCTTCACCAGAAACAATGTGCCCTAACAATTTGACTTTCGATTTCCAGAAATGGCACTTGGAGAACTTTGCCTTCAACACATGCTTCCTCAGAGTCTCCAATACAATTCTCAAATGCTGCCTGTGCTCTTCTTCAGATTTGGAGTAGACCAAGATATCATCGATGAACACCAGAACGAATTTATTCAACACATCTCTAAAGACTCCGTTCATCGGGTCAACAAAATAGGCAGGAGCGTTGGTTAACCCGAAAGGCATGACCAACCACTCAAAGAAATAATTCGGTCCCCTAAATGCAGTCAAGGGAATACTGTCCTCAGCTACCCTCAACTGATGGAATCCTAAAGCAAGATCCAGTTGAGAAAAGATAGAAGCTCCATGCAACTGGTCAAAGAGATCACGATGCGAGGAAAAGGATATTTGTTTCGAATGGTCACTTTGTTCAATTCCCTATAATCAACAAAAAACCTTAGCGAACAATCCGATTTGGTGACAAACACCGCAGCAGAGCCCCAACAAGAAAAACTGGGTCTAATCAAACCCTTCTCCAAAAGATCATGTGTCTGCTTAATTAACTCTTATCTCTCCCTATGAGCCATTCTCCTACTGGGCTGAATCACCGGCACAGCTCCTGGAATCAAATCAGTACAAAACTCAACCTCTCGATGTGGAGGCAGACACTTAACTTCTTCAAAAACATCAGGAAAATCCTGAACCACATCGATTTCTTCAACTTTCTCTTGAGAAGTCTCAATTCCTTGTAAAAGACTACCCAAGTGAAATCCAGAATTATCAAATGACACTTTGGCAATCCTACCCAAATCAGTCTCCAATGAAACTGTCCTCTCATCACAATTCAAGACTGCTTTATACTTATCGAGCCAATCCATTCCAAAAATAAGATCAAATCCCTTAAAAATTAACATATAAGGGTCACAAGAGAAACTATGGGACAAATAAGAAATCTTCAAGTCCTTACAGATCGTATCTAGTCTGGTTGCCCCACCTATAGGATTAGATACATAAATGGGACGATCCATAGTACTAGGGGTGAGAAAAAACTTTTCTACTGATTCCAGAGAAATAAAACTCAAATATGCACCCAAATCTGACAAAACTTCAATATATTTGCCATCTAAGAGTAAGGTACCTTCCAATACCCCATTGCCTTGAGAAGAAGAAGATGGACCGTCTTCCAGAGCAAAGACTTTATTCTGAGGCACCCTCTGCAAAAGTGGACAATTCCTGATCATGTGACCATGCTGGTGACAATTAAAACACAACGATCTCTGAACCATTGCTGATCCTGGACCACTCTGACGTTGCTGAGATCTTCCCTGAGGACACTGATTTGCCAAATGTCCAACTTGCTGACAATTATAACACTTGCGGGGTCCGTTGTTGCTTCCTCCCAGTTTCTTTCCCTTGCCTTGCCTTTTCCAAAGTGGATTAAACTTCCTTTTATTTGGGTTAATGAAATTCCCTCTCGAAACTACTGCTGTTGCCTCTGATTTCTTGCTCATCAAATTCTCATATCTCAAAGCCATATCAATCAAATCAACAAAAGATCCTTTCAAGAGCAATGTCATCTTATCATGAAATTTTGGCCTCAATCCTTGCACAAACTATTCGTTCTTTTTGAGGGAAGTATCGATGAGTCCTAATCCATAGCATGAAAGTTCGTTGAATTTGGTCTCATACTCAGAAACAGTCATGCTTCCCTGCTTCAAATTCAGAAAATCCTGGTACAATTGAGTTTTCCCTGCTGTTGGCATAAACTTCTCCTCAAATAACTCTTTAAATCTTTCCCATGAAATATCTTCCTCAGGAATATTAGCTACCGTTGCATCCCACCATGCTGCTGCGCCTCCCTATAATTGCCACGATGCTATTTCCCTCTTCCGTTCATCAGATAACCTCATACTCTTAAAGATGCGCTCACAAGAGCGTAGCCAAGCTTGAACTTCAATTATCGATTCTGAACCTTTAAATGGTCGGCCTCCAAGATTATTGAAGTCTTTACATAAAGCTGCAAAACTAACTTGAGGCGGTACTGGATTTACAGCCTCACTAGATTTTTGACTTCGACCATTATCAATCGAAGTACTAGTCCTAACTCTGCCCTCTTCTTCCAGAACTCATGTTGGCCACCTGGACAGGTAACTCAACAAATTTAGATAGGTATTTAATTATATGAAAATACAAATACGCACTCTCAAGATAAATATTACTCCAGAGCCTAGGTATTCGCTCAATCTAGCGCTCTGATACTAACTGTGAGGACCCTCCTTTCTAACCCCAGAAAGACGTATCATCATTAAGAAAAGAAAGGGATAGAAATAGAAAAGAACAGAAAGAAAGAATAACAACATCAGAATCTCACAGCGGAATGGAACAAAATATAATACATCAACATAATTATTACATAATTATATATACATCAGAGTTATACAATGTCATACAACACTGTCATATACATATATGTCCATACATACATCCAAATACATCATACACTAACTAACACAACGAAACTATATAGATAGATACGTCTGGTCTTCTGCTTCAACTCCTCCAGAAAACTCTATACTTCGAAACCTATCACTTGGCTACTCATAAAAATTTGAGTACCCAAGAGTTTATGAAAAACAAAATATAAACTCCAGGTCAGACATGGGTCTGGTGTGAGTAAATGGGTTTAAATTGTTTAACTTTGAAAATCATTTGAAAACAAAAGGTATCACGTAAGACTCCCCATACATAAATACAGGTAAGTTTTTACCTTACGCTAACCAAAACATTTTATAGGAAATCCAGTGATATTATAATGTGTCTAGGGTTTTCAAGTAAAATACAGAAATAGCTGAAATGCTTACATCTCACATTTCAACATAGTCGGGCACAATTAAAACTTATGGCTCTCATTGGAAATTCGATCCCATACAATGGCAGGGCTACTGGGGTACCGCCCGTCACAGTATGTGGCCTAGATCACCGTACCGAGGAGCCACCCTAACTCCCCTGCAACACAAGGCCGGAACCATTCCTTACTGAACAGTCCCGAACAAGATAACCCCACAGTTTCCTGCAGACCAACCGCCCACACAGCAGAATAAAAAGGGACATCTAGATAGGGGTATAACTCGTCCTGCTTGGGCATGACCCACCTAACCTTGCTGCACATCCCCTGTTTTAGCCATTCCCGGTTGATGAGGCTTGAGGCTGCGATTACCTTTATAGAACATATCTCTCAGAATGCTCATCGTCCGCCTGACGATGTGCTGAAAGCATTCAATCCATACAAGTTCGTTCCGGGTTTGAACGAAACCGAAGGCATTATCTTGTTACACTCGTTTTGGAATCACCCTCAGAGTTAATGACGATAACCCTTGCATTCTGAAAACACCATCTCGATCTTCACTTGAGATTTCACGACCTAACGTTTAATTTGGATCGATGTGGTTTTCGGAATATCAATTGACACCCGATCCCGGTCTCATCGAAATCCAAACGCCATTTTAGAGGCCAAGTTGTTTAATTAATTTTAAACATTTTAATTCAAAAAATTAATTCACATAGCATTATCACAGATAAATCATTCACAGTCATCACAGATATATCCAGAATATCACAGAACATCACATGATATAAATACATGTCAAAGTCAATCAAACAGAGTCATCGATTCAACTCAAAATTGTTTGATTAATTTAAACTTTACTATTTGCTTAAGAATAAACCATTTTATTCTTGCCTATTTAATTACTAATTAATTAACTTATTTAAATTTATTAATCACTTATTAATTATTCACTTAATTAATTAATTAATTCTTAATTATTAATCAATAACCTTAATTATTGATTTATAAAACTCAATTACTCATTTAATTATTACTAATTACTTAATTAACCATTACTTACTAATTAACTTAATCGTTTATCCTTAATTAATTATCTAATCTGTTAACTACTATTTGTTAATTAATTAACTTTTAACGGTTAATTAAATTCTTTAATTGCAAATTGATTTACACAAGATTATTAATAAAAATCTTTAATTATAAATTTAATTAAATCTTAAACTACTTATTTAATTACAATTATAAAATTAATTTACAATTCTAAATCAACTTATGCTTTAAGTTAATTTATTATCTTATATTTGCAAAATCCCCTTCTTCTTTTTTTTATATAAATTTTAGAATCAAAATTTTAACTTAAGCATGTTAACATCGTCAACTACCTTAATACTAGTTTTCATTAACAAAATAACTTAAAGTGATTAGGCAAAACACGAAGAGAATAAGGCCCGAGAAAACTACTGTACTAACTCGAGCAAACTCGCGTCTTTCCCCCTGTACCTTCCCGAGTTCCCTCTCTCCTCTCCCTCTTTCTTTTCTTCAGCTCTTTCTTTCTTCTCTGTTTTATAGTTACATTTTTTTAAAGTTAAATCATAAAACTGCTGTAACCCCATTAACACACGCGCGCACCTAAACTACGACCCATAGAAAACCTGAAGCAACTTCCCAACAATCTCGAGAAAACCACGCGACAACCTCAAAAACTCGGTCAACAGACACAACGCCACCGTGCACGTGCACGGTGGTTCGCCAACAATTCTGGCGACCCACGGCGTCCCAGCAAACCCCAATTCAACCTCTCACTCGAATACACAGCTCAGATCAACGCAATAAACTCGAAATCAAAAAATGCTCGAAAATACGAACTGCAACTCGAACATGATAGGGGAAAACGCCTCGTCCGCTCAACCTCTACCATTTGCAACGACGTGGCTCTGGCCATACCTCGCCATCAACTCCCTCTACTACCTCCCAAAGCCTCACGGAGCTCGGCTAATCCATGGCGACGCATTCATTCGAAATGCAGACCCCAAAACTGTCGAACCAAAAACCCTACTTTCGATTCGCCCCCAAGAATCTTGCATTTGAAAATTATTTTAACATTTTTCGGGTGTTCCTGAATCAATACTCTAGCTTCACGTTAAATTTCAACAAAAATAATTGATTGAATCATCAGATATTCATGAAAAAGCACTTTCGGTTCATCAATGAACTGCTCTTTGTATGGTTATCTAAAAATTATAATTTTTGTTTCAAAAATCATACTTTTTTATGTTGTTTCAATATATAAATTCAAATTTACAATTTAAGGTATTCGAAATCTAACCATTTATTCACTTTTACTGTAAAATTTGAATTCACAGTGTTTATATTTCACAACTACCTTTACACAATTCTCAAGCCTTAATCTTTAGCTTAAACAAATTTATTTAGTTAAGTTTCTAAGTAAAGAAAATGTTTTTATATAAAAGGTATGATTTATTCTTTGATTCTTTTATCTCAGCAACATAAAAACTAGAAAAACTGCATAAAGTAGAGCATACAGTAACAAACATCACAGAACAGTTTTATATCTACATAATATTTTTCATGAATCAATTATTAATAACTAAATTTCAAAAATTAAGTTTACTCACCAAATATACTGTTGAAACAGAGGGGAAATCGTTGATGAAGGAAGACTGCAGTTTGAAATATTGAATTCCTGTAACTTCTCTTTGCTTTGAATTTGTTTGAGCTTGAAAATATGATGTTTATTTGTATTTTCCTTCAGATTTTCCTCTTAAGTCTTATGACCGAACTAAATATTAAGAACAAGTATCATGGTGAGGTATTTATATAGATAAGAACAGTTTTTGAACAGTGGCACAGCTTCTAGTATAAGCCTTCCTTGGTTATGATAGTATTTTGCTTTATGTTCGTGTACTAAAAATCTGAGATGATATCAGTATTCCGGCTGTAAGATTTTCTTGGCAAAAAGTGGTGCTAATTAATGCATATTCTTTCGTTTATGTTAACATATAATTAATGTTTGCTAACATATGAATTTTGTACAAAGATATTTGTCTTATTTTTGAAGTGAACACTTAGTTTTCTTATGCGTATAAAATTTACAGCAACTATTATAATCTTTGTTAAAGAATTTGCATTGTACAAATAAATGTTACAGGTTATTCTTTTGTTTTTATTACCTTTCTAGCTTAAAACTTCACTTACACATATTTATGTCCAGATATTTATTTATACCTTGTCAAACTTCAGGTTACAAAAGTAACAATTTATTTTATAAGTTTTTTTCTATTCCAAATTTATTATCTAGAACTTCATTAACTTGTTTAATTATGTCTACATACTTATGTTTATAACCATGTATATTTATTTTACTTATGTTCCATATTTATGAAATTGTTTTCATTTAGAGTTAAATCTTCAATTATTTGATTTGTAACTTATATTTGCATTAGTATACTTTATATTTATATTTTATATGAATAGAATTGTGCTATTGTAAATATTATTATTATCAGCTACATTTATATATCTGATATTAAATGTCATTAATAGATAGCTTTTAATTTAATTGAATAAAACAGATTTTATTTTAAATATAGTTAAAAGAGTCTATTTAAATTTTGAAATTAAAATTTCCTTTATAACACATATATGACTAAAAATTCCCAAAATCTTATTTATTTATAAATGAAAAACTTGTATTTTATTTAAATTAGATTAAAAACTTATTATAATAATATGGTCAATATTATGGGATGTTACAATAATGTTGTTTGGAAACTATGGAAAGTTAGTAAGGGTGATAATGTCTTATTTAAAAAAAAGATGGTTTTGGGTATTGTTATAAACTGTTTGGTTTTGTGGAGTTGTTAAAACTAGTTGTTTGGGTAACAAAGAACGGGTATTGGACCATTCTTCTTAACTAGTAGTTTCGGGGACGGAATTCTTTTAAGGGGGGAGGGAATGTGACAACCCAGAATTTCTGGATATACGAAATTGAAATATTTAAAAGTTAGTTTCTGACTTGAATTTCAAATATCCCTATTTATTTGAATAATTAAATTTTGAATTTAACAATTAAAACTGGGTAAAATAAGGAATCTGGAATCTAAAGGCTTGTTAAAATATTTCAATGGCTTATAAAATTTATATGGTAATACTGAAGATAATAGAAGTATTAAAATTTAATTTTAAGGTGATTTTTTCAGTTTTAAAAATATATCGTTTAAATTGCTATTTAAAAATAGCCTTCCGAGGCACAGTCTCGGAATTTGATGAAACTAGTTCCATCGGATCTATAATAGTGTATTATTATCGGATTTTAATTTTTGTAGTGCTTGGAGTTGTTGCGTGAGCTTACGATATATAAACGCGCTGAAATCTATATCGAAAATCTAATATAATAACTGGGTCAAAAAGATATCTTCTCCATACGATCAAATTATGACTCGAAACCTTTTCCATTGCGTTCGAAATAGGGGTTTAACATTACAAACGCCTAGCAGCACACCTCGATTGGAGATCGAGATTGTGAGCTACGTTAATTGAAATAATTTGAACTTGAATTTGAATTTAATATATTATACTATATTATATATCAATAACAGAACTTTTAGCCTTCATCTCAAAGGGACACACACATGTCCTGCCTTCAAACACGTGTTCGTTGGTATTGCACGCGTCATTTTCTTTCTGAAGTTTTGAATG
Source organism: Allium cepa (assembly GCA_030765085.1). Taxonomy (NCBI): domain Eukaryota; kingdom Viridiplantae; phylum Streptophyta; class Magnoliopsida; order Asparagales; family Amaryllidaceae; genus Allium; species Allium cepa. The sequence goes on along the minus strand of CM060930.1, from coordinate 49,426,177 downwards.
GCCTAGCATTTTTTTAAAAAAAATAAAGAAAACAAAGAAAACCGAGCTTGACTTTTATCTTTAAAAACAAAATCGAAATAGAAGTTCAAAGCAGAAAATAATTATGGCAGCCACTCTTTCAATTTGAAAATAGCTGAGCCATCTCTTTTTTAAAATCGTCTGTGAAAATCGGGAGTAGCGAATTATTCTGCGTCGGGACTTCCTCAGATTGTCGCCGGTCGACTTAGGTTTTTTAAGGAGGGTGTGAGCGAGCTTGCACGCGTGCGGTGTTGTCTCGCGATGGTGGGGTATTGCTCCGATGATAAGAGTGATTCCAATTTGGGAAGCTTGCGTTGGATTGTGGCAGATAGGGCATTGAGGTCGTGAGGTTAGGGTGGGAAGCGCATGTGGCCGAGATGAAGCAGTGATGTTGATTTGGAGTCGATCGCGTTGGGGCTGAGGCATGTTCTGGTCTTGGGCTCAAATTGTTTGGCGACGTTCGTCAGCTCGGGAGGGTGGCACACTCGATAGGAAGGCAGCATTTGATTTTGGGCTAGGCTTGGGCTTCTCGAATTCTTGTGTCAGTGAGGTGAGCATGTTTTGGGTTTAATTCTGTGTATACATATATGAAATTATTTTACAGTAGGATATAAAAAGCCGAATTCTGTTTTAAATACTCATATATGTAGATATATTAGGAAACGATTTCATAAGTAAGATTTAAACAGAAACTCTCTCTTTAGTCAGTAAAATATATATATATATATATATATATATATATATATATATATATATATATATATATATAGGCACCAGAATTATGCATATTTTTATCTATTTATTTAACCAATATGTATATAGATCTAGAACTTTTATTTTGTTTTCTTCAAATTTAACAGTAAGGTATTTAGTAGGATATCTGAGTAATAAGGTAACCCTTATATCCGGCTTTGAAATCAATGATTGGTCAGAAAAGTATATAATTATATATATAGGTATCAGTCAACCTTTAAGTAATCAGTATATTTATTTGAGGAATTAGAGTATATATAACCTGTCGTTGAATTTGTAAATTGGGCAGAAAAGAAAATGTAACTATGTTAGGTTAAGAATCATTTAAAATTTAGTAAATTAAATTAATAATCGATAAATTGATTGTTTGATTTTTCAGAGTATTAATAAACCATATAATGTTATTACTAGGTCTATAATCATGGAGAAAATAGTCGGTTTGGATTGGTTTGTAAACAATCAAAGGTGAGTTATTCTCACTCATTTGGATTCCATTTAAATTTAAATAGTAACATTTAAATTATTGATTGATTGCTTGAAAGGTCTGGATGTGATAGTATGTATATATATATATATAGTAGTATATATAGTGTATATATTGGACTGATTGATTTTCCACATTATATAGCGATGAGACCCTATGCGACCCGCATAACAGCGGATGACCCTATATACCGCGATATTCCACCTTGAAGTGGGATTGGTATTTTTATATAATGTTCTAACATCTGTGGATGCAAAGAAATAGATTGGAGGGATCCAACTGGATTCCTCAAAACGTTTAGTTTATTTTATATTTTCAGCAATATGATTATGTGATAATCTTTGATGAATTATATTGTTCTTTGGCTTGGTTAAATATATATTGGAATTGTGAGAATTGAAATATATATGAAGATTGGATTGTTAAAGTAAATTAAAGGTAATTTTTAAGTAAAATAATTATAAGGAATTTGGATAATTAAAATGATTGGAAAAGGATAAAAGTTGATTTTTAAAATTCTAATAAATAAATTTCCAAGTATGGTAAAGGAGATTTTTGAATAAATGGGAATAAACGAATTTTTAAACTTAAGTGATATTATTTAAAGGAATAAGGAGTTTATTTTAAATTCAAGGTTTAAATTTGTTTCCAAATGATAAAGAAGAAATCTGTAAAAGTATGTAATTGGTATTTTCAGCTTAAATAAGATTTTAAGTCATAAGAAGGAAGTTAAATTGGAAATTAACGAGTTTTGAAAAAAATTAAGTTAGTAAAGAGATTTATTTTAAAAAGGAGTTAATTTTGAAAATAAATTTGGGATTTGATTAAGTGTTTAAAACCGTGTTTTAAAAAGAATGTTGAGACTGTAAAATTTATAAACCGGGTTTATAAAATCATATAAGATATCAGTGGATATTTGAAAGTATAAATTCATGATGGGAATTTATAAAGGAATGGGTAATTTTTTTAAAAAGAAATAGTGGTTTATTTTTAAAAGGTATGAAAGAAAAGTGTATTTCCCTGAAAAGCCAAGTACGTTTTTAAAGCAGATTTTTAAGTATGAGTTAAAAGTTTTAAAGTTGTTTAAAGGAATGTTTTAAAGAAACTATTATTTAAGTTGTTAAAATTTTAATGGTTAATATTTATTAAATTAGTTACAATGGTAATTATTTTAAAAGGTTAATTGGTATTATGTTTTAAAAAGATAATTATTAATATTTATATTTATAAAATAGTTTTATTTTAAAGATAGATTGGTTAAATTTTTATTTAAAAACTTGTACAGAATTTCGTAACTCTTATTTTAAATTTAGTTTGGCTTAATTTTTATTTTAAAAATTAATTTTATATTTTATAAAGTAGTTTTATTTTAAAAAATTTTAAGTATATATTTTTGAATAAAGTGCTCTGTAGTTTTAATTTTAATGTTTAAAAGTACATTTGAGAATAAAGTAATTTAAATTATTTTAAAATCTAAAGTATTTGGACTTGGTGATTTTCAGTGGAAATAAATAATTTCGAAAATTTATTCCGCGAGAGAAAAGTGATTTGAAACTGTTTTTAAAGAAGTGAAGTATAGAAAAAATATCTTGCGAAGATATTTCGAAATAAATAATTTAGGAAATTAATAATGTCTGATGGTTGTTTGTGAATGTTATTTGATAGTTAAATAACGAACTATCAATATTGGCCAATGCGCTGATAGTTTCAAAGAGATCGGGATCGGGAATTATTTTTCCGAATATCACTTCGATCCGGTTTGAACATTTTCGTGAGGAAGACAAGAGTTGGGAGTCGAAGATGTATCAGTGAAGTGCAAGGGCTAATCGCTAGTAATCCTGAGGGTGATTCCAAACTGGATGTAGTAGGAGCAGTGCCTTCGGTTCCGTTCGAACCCAGAACGGACTTGTATGGACGAATTCTTTCAGAACATCATCAGGAGGACGATGAGCATTCTAAGTGAATGTGTGCTAAAAAGGTAACGCATAGCCTCGATCCTCATCAACAGCGAATGGCTAAAACATGGGAGGTGCACACAAGGCTAAGTGGCTAGGAACCAATTAGGGTAAGGTCTCCCCTGTCTAGATGTTCCTTTATGTCGACTGTGAAGGCAGTTGTTGATCTCAACCGCGTAGTGAACTTATTCGGACTATCCAGTAAGGGGTGGCTCCGGTCTTGTGATGTAGGGGATCAGAGTGGATCATCGGTACAGTGATCTAGACCACGTGCTGTGATGGGCGGTATCCTAGTAGCCCTACTATTGATGGAAATCCATTTTCCCTACGTGCCTTTACGTTTTGCTTATAGACCCACTTTGTGGCTAGTAGCTGGGATTTAATGAATGTAACGATTTCGGCTATCTGAATAAGTATTTGTGTATAGATACTATTATAATATCAGAGGATTTTATAAGAAATGTTTTGGTTATCGTAAGGTAAAAACCCGACATGTTTATTTATGGCATGGTCTTACGAGATAACTTTGATTTCAAAGGATTTTGAAAACTTTAATAGTCCAATTAAGTATGTTTTCTCACGCTGGTTTTTCAGATTGACTGTGGTGTTATTTAACTATAATGCTCGAGTCAGACTGAGTATTATAGAGTACAGATTCTGAATGGACTGCTGTGGAGCTCAGGAGACGAGCTGGATGTCGAGGCGTATTTCCGTAGATATATATTTCCACTGTACAGTGTAAGTTGTATATTCAGCTTGGAAGGACGAGATTTTATAACTGTCCTAAATTGTATTTTTGATTGTATTATACTCTAACGATGTAATGTATAAATAAATATAATTCTTTTCGTTTAAAGATTAATCATTTATCTATTATATATTGTTCCGCTGCGATTGTGAGATTTTGATATTGTTTTTCTATTTTCTTCTTCTACCTCCTTCTTCTTTACCCTAATGACGATTTTCCGATGTTCGATTGTCGACATTTGATACAGTGGATATATTGATGTCGATTTTCGGGCGTCGAAAAATCTGGTCCTTAAGGTAAACTAATTGATTTAAATGGCAAGCAAATAAATGGACATTAAATAATAGGATGATATTTAATTTAAATTTGTGTTAACTAAAGTAAAAAATTGAGGAATTAGTTCAAAGGGGACTAAAATAATAAAAGTGGAAATAAAAGTATTAAGATTAGAAATTAATTAGTAAATTGAAGCAAATTGAATTTATATGGAATTGGAATTCAATTTGAATAAAAAAGGATATAAAGGCTTAAGAAATGAAGTGAAAATAAATATCAAAGTATATAAAATATTTACGGTAAACTTAAGAAAAGTAAAGGGTGGAATTCTTAAGTAAATTTGGAACCGAGGAGTATACTAAGTTAATAACTGAATGAAGGTTAAACTGGTAGCTGTGAGATAGAGTAATTGTGAATAGGTGATGGAAATCAAAAATAAATGTGAATAAAAAGAGAAATTATATAACTAATAATCAATCAAGGTAAATACGTAGGATGTACATATATTATTTTATTCGTATAACGATTTGATCCAGATTCGAGCGTAGAATTTCGAGATAGTTATATCGATCCGAGTTGGGATTTTCACTCGATTTTCTACGGCGAACCCTGGTTATGGATTTTCGATCGATTCTAGAAATTCTCTATCGGCTATGCAAGGAGAATGACGGTTTCTGATCAAGAAAACATATCTGAGTCCGCATTAGGAAGTCGGGTGGAAGGTACTAGTTCGGAAGTGAAATTGTGTGATCGAGTGAGCGATCAGATTTAGGATTGCACGCGGATGATATATGTACATCGTACGAGTTTGAATGAAATACATATTGAAGCTGTTGTAAAGAAATGTATAAGATAATTTTGAATGCCGTGATTGGATATTATTGGCTACGCAATATACAAGTATTTTAAGGCAAAGGATAATGGATGTTTTTTTATTTCTGAAGATAAATTTGAATTGCCCGACAAAAAGGTATGTATTTAAATTTCTGTATGAAATTTGATGGTTTTCTGGTCTAGCTACTTGGCTTTTGTTTTCTTTTGAAATTTGGGGCCCGTAGAAGCATTTTGTAGTTGCACCGAGCTAGCCGCGCAAAGGAGACGCTGGCGAAATTTTTTGAAAATTTAGGAAGTTAGAAAAAAATTTGAGAAAATATTGATAATTTAAAATTTGGTTTTAAATCTAGATTTTAATGGTTAGGTAAGTGATAATTGCTGGGAACCTATGGAAGAGGTTTGGAAAGTTAGTAAGGGTGATAATCTCTTTATTTAATGATGGTTTTAGGTATTGTTAAAAACTCTTTGGTTTTGAGAAGTTGTTAAAAACTAGTTATTTGCGAAAATAGTGAACAGGTATTGGAGCATTCTTCTTAACTAGTAATTTCGGGGATGATATTCTTTTAAGAGGGGAAGAATGCGATGACCCTGAATTTCTGAATATTTGAAATTGGAATATTTAATTGATTTTAAATATTTGAAGTTAGTTTAGCTTGAATTTCAAATATCTTCATTTATTTGATAATTAAATTAAATGAATTTAATTGCTGGGAATTGGGCAAAATATTAAATGCTGAGTTTTAAGCTTATTAAAAATATTTGAAAGGCTTATAAAATTTATGTTGGCAATACTGAAGATAATAAATGTGATAGAATCGAATTTGAAAGTGATTTGTTCAATTTTGAATTTTTGTCATTTAAATCGATATTTAAAAATCGCCTTCCAAGGCACGAACTCGGAATTCAATGAAACTAGTTCCATTGGATCTGTAATAGTGTATTATTATCGGATTTCAGTTTTCGTAGTGTTTGGAGTGATCGTTTGGCCATACAGTAGATAAACGCGCTGAAATTTATATCGAAACATTAATATAATAATTGGGTCCCAAAAAGCTATCTTCTCTATACGATCGAGTTAGGACTCGAACCTTTTCCATTACGTTCGAAATACGGGTATAATATTATAAACGCCTAGCGGCACGCGTCCATAGGAGATTGAGATTTTTAGCTCGATTTCAATACGTTTGAAATTCAAATTTATATTAAAATTGTATATGGTGACCAGTAAAAACTGTAGCCTGTGATTCAACACGTTGCTTGCCTCTTCAAACACATGTTCAACAGGGTTAACACGCGTCATTTCCTTTTTATAATATAGAAACAACCAAATTTTTTTATAAAAAAAGTAATGTAATATGAGCGAACGAAGAACAGTCTTCTCCCTAAAATCAAATTCGTTCGTTTATTAAAAAAATGGCTTCCATCTGAGATACGATCGAACTCAAGTGATCGCGTTCCTCTCTATTTGAATCAATCAATTCAAATTGAATCGAAGATCAATTCAAGGCTCATAGTCCATCAGCTCGATCGCGAGTTTGCAATTCGCGAGCCTAGAAGACTGCGACAACGAACCCTAGGCGGTTATTCCATCTCGACAGCTAGTAGAATGGTTTGGTTCTTGTGCGGCTTTCGCCCGTAGCTGTTAAATTGGAGCGTCAGGTCGATGATCGACGCATTGTAGCGAGCGAAAAAGATGGGTTGTCGGTGTTCGAGGTTGGTGGTTTTCGCTGTCGAAGTGTCGGATTGTTCGAGGCAGGAGATGGCAGAAGGACTCGGCGATGGTGGGTCTGGCGTCTTGTACGTTGGAGGCTTGAATTTGTGTTCGATTGAGGTTAATTTCTGTAAGGTCAAAAGTCATGAAACAACTCAAGATGGAAATGGATTGCAAACAGTATAAACAAGGTGAGTTAATCTCACTCATTTGGATTACTGTTAATTTAAATAATTTGAATTCAAATTGTTGGTGGATTGATTAAATTGTCTTGATGTGATATTATAATAGTATATGTATGTATATGTGTGTTTATATATATATTGGAGTGATTGATTTCCCGCATTATATAGCAGATGAGACCCTATGCTCCCCACATAATAGCGGATGACCTTTTATACCTCGATATCCTGACTTGAAGCGGGATTGGTATTTTAAGTTGTTTTGCTAATATCTGTGGCTGTAGGGAAACGGGTTGGAGAGATCCAACTGGATTCCTCAAAAGTAGTGGAATTTATTTTTATAGTCTATATTTATGCGATAGTCTGCGATGATTATATTGATTATATCGAAATTGAAATTATTAAATGTTACGGCTTGGTTGAACATATATTGGTATTTAAGAGAATGAAAAATATACAACGCTTAGATTTGTAAAGGAAATAGAAAGGGAAACCTTTAAGAAAATAATTATAGTGAATTGGAATAAATTAAAGAATGAAATGGAAAAGGATAAAAATTGATTTTTAAATTCTAATAAATAAATCCCGAGTATGGGAAAAGGGATTTTGAATAAATGGAAATATATAAAGGGCTTAAGTAGTATTGTTTAAAAATTAAAGAATTTATTTTTAAACTTAGGATTTAAATAGTTTGGAAAGAAATAAAAGAAGAATTTTGAAATAAAGTATGAAATTGGTATTTTTAGTTTAAATAAGATTTTAAATCATAATTAAGAAGTTAAATCTGAATTAATGGGTTTTAAAATAAAATTGAGTAAGTAAAGGAATTTATTTTAAAATGGAGTAAATTTCAAAAATCGATTTGGAAATTGATTTAGTGTTTGAAACTGTGTATTAAAAGAAGGATGAGACTATGGAATTTATAAACGGGGTTTATAAAGTTAAATAAGATATCAGTGGATATTTGGAACTATAAATTCACGGTGAGAATTTATAGGAATGGGTAATTTGTTTTAAAAATAAGTAGTGGTTTATTTTTTTTAGGTGTGAAAGAAAATTGTATTTCTCTGAAAAGCCAAGTACGTTTTCAAAGCAGATTTTTAAGCATAAGTTAAAAGTTTTAAAGTTGTTTTAAAGAATGTTTTTGGGAAATTATCATTGCAGTTGTTTAAAATTCTAAAGGTAAATATTTATTAAGTTAGTTATAGTAGTAATATTTTAAAAGGATAATTGGTATTATGATTTAAAAAGATAATTATTTATATTTATATTTTATAAAGTAGTTTTATTTTAAAGATAGTTTGGCTAAGTTTATGTCTGGAAAACTAGTATAGAATTTTATAACTTTTATTTTAAGATTTGTTTTTGCTTAAGCTTTATGTGAGAAATTATTATAAAATTTCATATCTAGTATTTTAAATAAAGTATTTTAAATAGTTGTATTTTAAATATTTTTAAAGTATATATATATATATATATTTTAGGATAGAGTGATTTAAATTATTTTAAAATCTAAAGTATTTAGACTTGGTGATTTCGGTGGAAATAGACAATATTTGGAAATTTATTCCGCGAGAGAAAAGTGATTTGAAAATTGTTTTCAAAGGGGCAAAGTGTAGATATATATCTTGCGAAGATTTTTTGAAATAAATAATTTGGGAAATTATTAAAGTCTGATGTTTGCTGTGGACGTTATATGATAGTTAAATAACCGACTATCAATATTGGCCAATGCGCCGATCGTTTCGAAGAGACCGGGATCAGGATTTATTTTCCGAAAACCACTTCGATCCTGTTTGAACGTTTTCGTGAGGAAGACAAGAGCTTGGTGTCGAAGATGGAGCAGTGAAGTGCAAGGGCTAATCGCTACAAATCTTGAGCTTGATTCCAAAATGGATGTAGTAGGAGTAGTGCCTTCGGTTCCGTTCGGACTTGGAACAGACTTGTATGGACAAATGCTTTCGGAACATCGTCAGGAGGATGGCAAGCATTCGAAGTGTATGTGTGCTAAAAAAGGTAACGCATAGCCTCGAGCCTCGTCAACCGGGGATGGCTAAAACATGGGAGGTGCACACAAGGCTAAGTGGCTAGCAACCAGTTAGGCTAAGGTCACCCCTATCTAGATGTCCCTTTATTAGGCTGTGTGAGCGGTTGCTGATCCCAACCGCGGGGTGAACTTATTCGAACTATCCAGTAAGGGGTAGCTCCAGTCATGTGATGTAGGGGATCAAGGTGGATCCTCGGTACGGTGATCTAAACCACGTACTATGACGGGCGGTACCCCAGTAGCCCTGCCATTGATGGAAATCCATTCTCCATACGTGCCTTTACGCTTTTGATTGTAGAACCTAGTATTACTGGAATTTAATAATGGTAACAATTTCGGCTATTTGAATACGTATTTGTATATAGACAGTACTATAGTATCAGAGGATTTTATAAGAAATGTTTTGCTTATCGTAAGGTAAAAACCCGGCATGTTTATTTGTGGCGTGGTCTTACAAGATACCTTTGATTTTAAAGGATTTTGAAAACTTTAATAATCCAATTGAGTGTGTTTTCTCACTCTGGTATTCCAGACTGACTCGGGTGTTATTTAACTATAATGCTCGGATCAGACTGAGTATTATAGAGTGCAGATTCTGGATGGACTGCTGAGGAGCTTAGGAGACGAGCTGGATGACGAGGCGTATTTCTGTAGATTTATATTTCCGTTGTGCCTTGTAAGCTATATATTTAGCTTTAGGAGGATAAGATATTATAATTGTCCTGAATTATGTTGTTGATTTGTATTCTACTCTGATGATGTAATGTATAAACAGATATGGTTCTATTTGTTTCAAAAATCAGTCATTTATCTATTATACATTGTTCCGCTGCATTTGTGAGATTCTAATATTGTTTTTTGTTTCTTCTTCTACCTCCTTCTTCTTTAACTCTAACGATTCAGTTTTTCGGCGTTCGATTGATCGGCATTTGATACAAAGGACGTATTGATTTTGATTTTCGGGCGTGAAAAATCGGGTCGTTACAGGATGAATTTTTCTGGTGAGGATACTTATGTGGAGGCGAGAGCATGGCTTAAGGACATAGAGAGGATTTTTGGTCTTTTGGGATTGGATGGTCAGCAGCTAGTTCAGCTAGCCGCTTGGCAGCTGAAGAAGGAAGCATCTTATTGGTGGGAGTTGATCGAGTTGGAGGGAAGGAATATTACCTGGGATGGATTCCGGGAAAGATTCGGTAGGAAGTTATCTCAGGCGAATGAGAGTGTTCAGCTATAGAGGTATATCAATTTGAAGGTAGTTGTAACAACCCGCATATTTATCGATTCTATATTTAAATATTTTATTTAAACATTTCATCGTTCGTCGGATTTTGGTCCGAGAACCTACTTTTTGCAAACAGTCGAATTAGGACTCGAGACCCCTCCTATTGAGTTCAAAATGCCGTTTGCAACCTTTTTGAGTATAAGCTTCGATATGTTTGGAGTTAGTCGAGTTTTGCTACCTTTTCACTTTGAGTTTGGATTTCAGCCCAATGTTCCACCTTAAGACTCTAGCTCCACTCCAACTTTTCATTACTTCATTTCATATTCCTAACACTTCAAGCTAAAGTAAAAATGGTGGAAGAGATTGGAAATGGAAATTCCTAAGCCCTAGCTTTCTTTGCAAATCCAACTTCTAGCTCCAAATTCAAGAGAACCCATTGGTAAGCATCTTCTTCTTCTTCTCCAACTCATTCTCCTTCCAATTTCAGAAATTTCCTAACCTAATTTGGGAAATATTTCTCTTTTAAGCTTAGAATCAAGCTTCTTGAGTTGGGATTAAAGTGTGGTTGATTCTCCCTTTGCTTTCAAGCTTCTTCTTCGTTTGTTTGGGTTCAAAGGTGAGATTTTTATCTCACAAATTTGTCTATAATTATCTTCGATTGTTAGGTATGAATTCCTAACACTTATTCTTGGGTAATGGATTTTGGTTTGGATTGATTTGGTGTATATTCCAATTTTTAGTGTTTTGAAATCAAAATCTATGAAATTCCTTTTATGGATATTTGGACATTGATATTTGAGGCGTATCGAAGAGCCGTTAAGGCTGGGTTGTCGCTCGACGTAAATCCTTAGTCATCGTTTGCTCGTCCGAATCGCTTTCGATATTCGTTTGGCCATTTTTGGCCTAGGTTCAGGGAATGCCCTGAACCCAAGTTTCAGACGTCTGAAACGTAGTATTCAGACGTCTGAATATTATAATGGGAATTTTTACTCCCCAGTATTCAGACGTCTGAATCTATATTTCAGACGTCTGAATTGGTTCATTTGGAACCAGAGAGGAAATAGGCTAAAAAGTGCCCATTTCAGACGTTTGAATTCAAGGATTCAAACATCTGAATTCTGTTTTTGTAAAATATTTATTTTCCAGATTCAGACGTCTGAATCCTTGATTTCAGACATCTGAATCTGCACTCTTTTGTCCTATTTTGCCTACTTGATAGAGAATTCCAACTTTAATCGATTCGTGTTGATTCCCTTTTGTTATTATCACTTATTATTGACTTTGATGACATTTTCTTCGTGATTTTTGGGAATATCCATTTCGATGGATTCGGTTTCAATTTCTTTGGATTTTATTCACGTCTTCGAATGTGAATTTTGGTGGTTGATTGTTTCTACAATCATTTCTATGATTTGTCACTTTAAAAATATAAAGGTTTTCTATACTAGTAGTAAATATCAAAACTCTTTCTTCAAATGATTTCAACACTATTTTATAACAAAGCTCGCTTTCTCAAACCGATTTCCAATCTATTAGTATATACAAACCTTTACCTCACTCGTATGAGAAATCTAATTAAACGGCTTAGTGAAACAAGTGGTATGAAACACTTGCGTTTACTTCGTCGGTTAATTTAATCTCTTGTGACAATTTTCTAGTGGAGATCTACAATTTGTTCGTAAATATTTAAGTTAAGCTAGTGGTTATGGGACATGAAGCTAAGCTCATATATTTACTAGCTTACTATAATTGACACTTCTTGTTGATAGATGATGATCATTTTTTGGTTTAGACTAGCCATGTGCAATGTCTCTTTGTCCACGTGGAGGATTGTACTTCGTTTTATTGAGCTTTGTCTTATTTCTCGCATGGGTCATACCTATTTAGGTGCGTCGATGTTTGTTTACTTCGTGGAGCAATCGGCTCAATAAGTTGGTGCATGGGGCGTATCTTTCTAGGCGCGTCGATGCTTATTTATGCATGGGGTGTATCTTTCTTGGTGCATCGATGTTAGACATTGCATGGGACGTATCTTTCTAGATACGTCGATGTTGGTTTGTGCATGGGGCGTATCTTTCTAGGTGCGTAAATGCTTATTTATGCATGGGGTGTATCTTTCTAGGTGCACCGATGTTAGACATTACATGCGGCGTATCTATTTAGGTGCGTCGATGTTTGCCTTTGCGTGGGTCGTACCTTTCTAGGTGCGACGATGTTCGACTGTGTATGGGGCGTATCTATTTAGGCGCGTCGATGCCCGGTTTATGGAATAGCGTTCCGTTTGGGATTGGCCATCCTTTTCTTGTGATTTCTGGATCTCTAATTGTGTTGATTTCTGGAATTTATGTTTCACCACCTTTTTCGATTGGCATTGATAGATGATGCAGCGCAGTTGGAAAACTTTGGAAATTCGCAAGCCCTAGGTCGGCCACGACCTAACAGGAGCCTAGGTCGTTCAGGGTTTTTAGACCATATGGGGAAAGCATCGGATTTAGGTCGGCCACGACTTATTGAAGGAGGTTTAGGTCGGACAAGACATAAGGGAAGCAGTTTAGGTCGCCTCCGACCTAGTGGGTATGATGAAAGTGAGCTGAAGATAGGTCGCGTGAAGGAAGGTAGGTCGCGTGAATTCCTGTTGCCGCATTTCTAGGTCGCGAACGACCTAACTCATATAAGTCGCAAGAAGATTACTGAAGCCGCTCCTTTAGGTCGCGAACGACCTTGTTTAAGTCGCTATGTGTTGTATATATGTGTGTTAGGTCGCTAACGACCTTTTGTAAGTCGTAGGTGGTGTGTTTGAGTGTCTGTTTGATCATGTGAATTGTTTTTAGGTCGTGAGTCGCGTGTAATGTAAACATGTGGTGTTGTGTTGTAATGGTAGGTCGTTGCCGACCTTGTATAGGTCGTAGGTCGCTCAACGACTTAAGGTCAGGGTCGAAAACACGATAAATAGGGAGTGTGTTGTAACTTTTGAGGTTGTTGATTTTTGAATAAAAATTCTCTTTTGTTAGTTTTGTGCTTTCATACAAATTGGTAGTTGAGTGTGATCTCCTATCTCCTCTTTCGGTTAATCGAGTGCGCTCGATTCAACGATCGTAGAAGCCGATTCACGGTATCTAGTGCGCTAGATCAACGTACGAAGAATCGTAGATCTTCTTTCTCAGCATCGTGCGCGATCAACGAGACGAAGATAGCTAGAATCCGGTATCTTTGGATCAACGGATTTGGGCCTTGCAGTATTCTCAACTCACCGATTGCTACATTCCATCGATTGAAGTTTGTTTCGATTAATCCGCTGCGTCAGTTTTGGTATCGGAGCCATACTTAGCCAATCATAGCTAAGTTGATTCTTGAAGCCAATTTTTGAAGTTGAAGTTTGAAGTTGTGTTCATCGCGTTCATATTGAAGTTGCAACAAGAGGAAGAACTTTCGATCCATTCCATTTTGGATCAAAGTGTTGAAAGTGTTTGAAATTGAAGTAGGCCGTGTATACTTGGGAAGTAGCCGAGCCTAGTGAAGGGTTTTGAAGTTTGAAGCCGTGACTTATTGTTGTTTCGTTGGAGTGTTTGTGAAGTTTTCCAATCATGCCACCAAGGAGAGCCAATCGTCATCAAAACGTTGAAGCTTTGTATCGAAGAGAAGAAGCCGAGCTTATGGAACAACGTATTAATGAGAAGTTTGATGAAGGCATTGGTAAATTAGAGAAATTGATGAATGATTTGAATCAAAGGAGGAGATCACCAAACTCGAACCATAGAGGAAACCGAGTTTCGCCATCGGTTACGGAAGCGAGGAGGGTATCACCACATTCTTGTAGAGATAGAAGAGAAACATCAATTTCATCACGAAGAGATCATCATGGTTATGCACATGAAGAGAGAAGAAGTCAATGTGAATTTGACAATGAAGTATATAGGGATGAAGAAAGACATAGTCAAAGAAGCATGCATGAACGGAGGGATGATAATGGTCGAGATCGATGTAGGCGTACTTTTGATTTTTACGAAGAGGGTGATAAAGCTAGTATTCATTATCGAGATCGAGACCAAGTTCGAAATTCGTATCGGGATGTTGAAGATGATCGTCGATGGGAATCGGGTATGAAGATGGAAATTCCAGAATTTAAAGGAGGAATGGTAGCAGAAGAATTTCTCGATTGGATTTCTAATGTTGAAGAGATCTTTGATTTCAAAGAGGTTCCTGAACATAGGAGAGTGAAGTTGGTTGCTACTAGGTTGAGGGGGAGAGCTTTGGCGTGGTGGCAGCAAAGTAAACTTACAAGGGAGAGAATGGGGAAGTCAAAGATAGAATCGTGGGATAAGATGAAGAAGTTGATGAGATCTACTTTCTTACCTTACAATTATCAGTCACTTATGTACCAAAGGTTGCAGAATCTGAGGCAAGGGACGAAGTCTGTTAGTGATTATGCTGATGAATTTTACCAACTCATTGCCAGAAATGATATTATGGAAACGGAGGAACAGCTAACTGCTAGATTCATTGGGGGATTGAGAATGCAGATCCAGGATATGGTTAATATGTTCGATCCTAGATCAGTTGCAGAGGCACATCAGAAAGCGTTAGCTTGGGAGAAGCAAGGAAGGCGTGGAGGTGGTGTGTTTACTAATTCCAATAATCAAGCGAAGGGTGTTAGTGGAAGTTCTAGTGTTCCTAAACCTGTTACAAAACCAGTGGTGAAGGAGGCTGAGAAGGCGAAGGTTAGCAGTGGGTTCAAATGTTATAACTGTCAGGAGTTGGGTCACAAAAGCAACGAATGTCCGAAGCCGAAGAAGAGAACCATGGTTGCAGAAGTTGAGGAGGATGATGATGAGGAGGCAGAATGTTCAAATGCACCTTATGTTGAGGAGGAAGAAGAATTGTTTGGAGATGAAGGTTGTAATCTTATGTTGAGGAGGTCATGTCTCACACCAAAGCAAGAGGAGGATTGTAGTTGGTTGAGAAGCAATATTTTTCAGTCGACATGCACTATTCTGGGAAAAGTTTGCAAGTTCGTTATTGATGCTGGAAGTTGCGATAATATTATTTCTACAGAAGCAGTAAAGAAGTTGAACTTGAAGACTGAGAAACATCCTAAACCGTACAAGCTAGCATGGTTAAGGAAGGGTGGTGAAGTGAAGGTGTGTCGAAGGGCTTGTGTTAATTTTTCTATTGGGAAGAAGTACAAAGATGAAATTTGGTGTGATGTAGTGGATATGGATGTTTGTCATCTGTTGTTGGGCAGACCATGGCAGTTCGATAGAGCAGTTCAACATGATGGTCGTGCCAATAGTTACAGTTTCATGTTCGAGGGTACTAAAATCACTTTGGTTCCCAAGAAACAACAACAGAAGGAGAGCAAGCTAGAGGAGATCGAGGAATTGAAAACTCTGTTGACCTTGAAGGAGTTTGTTAAAGAAGTTGAGGAAGAACCTGAAGTGTTTTTGTTGATTGGGAGGGAAAGTAGTGAAGAAGTTGAAATTCCAGAAGAAGCAAAGCCAATTTTGAAAGAATTTGAAGATGTCTTTCCAGAGGAGTTGCCTAAAGAGTTACCGCCACTTAGAGACATTCAACATCAAATTGATCTTGTTCCGGGAGCAGTGTTACCACATCGACCACATTATCGAATGAGTCCGAAGGAACATGAGGAGTTACGAAGGCAGGTGGAAGAGTTGTTGGAACAGGGA
Source organism: Allium cepa (assembly GCA_030765085.1). Taxonomy (NCBI): domain Eukaryota; kingdom Viridiplantae; phylum Streptophyta; class Magnoliopsida; order Asparagales; family Amaryllidaceae; genus Allium; species Allium cepa. The sequence continues at coordinate 49,410,263 of CM060930.1, read as the reverse complement.
CGTGTTCAGGAAAGCTTGAGTCCTTGTGCCATGCCAGCATTGTTAGTACCAAAGAAGGATGGAACATGGAGAATGTGCACAGATAGTAGAGCTTTGAACAAGATTACTGTTCGTTATAGATTTCCTATGCCGAGGTTGGATGATTTGCTGGATCAGTTGAGTGGGGCAACTATATTTTCAAAGATTGACTTGAAGAGTGGTTATCATCAAATTCGGATTAGACCTGGAGATGAATGGAAGACAGCTTTCAAGACAAGAGAGGGGTTATACGAATGGTTGGTTATGCCATTTGGTTTGTCAAATGCACCTAGTACATTCATGCGGGTGATGAATCAAATCTTTAGACCATTCATTGGGAAGTTCGTCGTGGTTTATTTTGATGACATTCTGATTTACAGCAGGAGTACGGAGGAGCATATTCGACATTTGAGGGAAGTATTGATTATTCTTCGTGATGAACAATTTTATGCTGCTACGAAGAAATGTGTGATTATGACGCACAGTGTTTTATTTCTGGGTTATGTTGTTTCAGGAGAAGGTATTCAAGTTGATCAGAGTAAAGTTGAAGCAGTCAGGAATTGGCCACAACCAAAGACAATTACGGAAGTGAGAAGTTTTCATGGGCTAGCATCATTCTACCGAAGATTCATTCCACACTTCAGTAGTGTGATGGCTCCAGTTACTGATTGCATGAAGGGTAAACAGTTTTCGTGGACAGAAGAAGCCGGGATTGCTTTTGAACGAATCAAAGAACTGTTGACGACAGCACCAATTCTTGTTTTACCTAATTTCCAGCTGTTGTTTGAGCTACACACTGATGCATCAAAGGTTGGAATTGGAGGAGTGTTGAGTCAGCTGGGGAGACCTATTGCATATTTCAGTGAAAAGTTATCAGGGGCAAAGATGAGATACAGTACATATGATGTCGAATTCTATGCTGTTGTACAAACTGTTAAACATTGGAGACACTATTTATTTCAGAAAGAATTTGTTCTGTACACTGATCATGAGGCATTGAAGCATTTACAGGGGCAGGACAAGATTTCAGCAAGACATGCATCATGGATTGCTTATTTACAGCAGTTTACTTTTGTCGTTAAGCACAAATCAGGGGTGACGAATCGGGTAGCTGATGCTTTGAGTAGGAGGAGTCATTTATTAACGACATTGAAGGTTGAGGTGACAGGGTTTGAAATGTTGCCAGAGCTGATTGAAGAAGATCCTTACTTTGTGAAATGTGTAGAGAAAATCAAGGAAGGAAATACCGATGAATTTGTGATGGTTGATGGATTCTTGTTCAAGGGAAATCAATTATGCATCCCAGACTGTAGTTTGAGATTGAAAATTATCAAGGAGTTGCACGAGGAAGGGCATGTGGGCCGTGATCGTACTTTGCAATTGATTTCACAATCTTACTTTTGGCCGTCGATGAGGAAAGAAGTGGGAAGGTTTGTGGAGCGATGTCATATTTGCCAAGTTTCGAAAGGAACCGCGACCAATGCTGGGTTGTATATGTCGTTGCCTGTACCGGCTAAACCATGGGTTGATGTGAGTATGGACTTTGTATTGGGATTGCCGAGAACGCAGCGTGGTAATGATTCTATATATGTAGTGGTTGACAGATTTTCTAAAATGGCACATTTTATTGCTTGCAAGAAGACGGCAGATGCTGTTCGTGTTGCGCAGTTGTTTTTCAAGGAGATCTATCGACTGCATGGATTGCCAGAGTCTATTGTGTCGGATAGAGATACTCGTTTTTTGAGTCACTTTTGGTTAAGTTTGTGGAAGATGGTGGGAACGAAGTTGAATTTTAGCAGTGCTTATCATCCACAAACAGACGGACAGACCGAAGTTGTTAACAGATCATTGGGAAATTTGTTGCGATGTCTTGTGAAGGACAATCTGAAGAGTTGGGACGTGAAGTTATGCCAAGCTGAGTTTGCACATAATCATGCAGTGAATCGTAGCACGGGATTCAGTCCATTTCAGATTGTATATTCAAATTTACCCAGAGGACCGTTGGACTTAGTAGTGGTACCACAATCGAGAGAGACAGTTAAACGAGCTACTGATTTTGTTGAAGGTTTGACGGAGTGCCACAGGATCGTTCAGGAACGATTGGAAAAGTCGAATGAGAAGTATAAGAAGTCAGCAGATTTGAAGCGACGAAATGTTGAATTTAACGAAGGCGATTTGGTTTATGCAGTGTTGACGAAAGATCGCTTTCCGGTTGGAACATATAATAAATTAAAGGCGCGGAAAATTGGTCCAATTGAAATTTTGAAGAAAATCAATGAGAATGCTTATCAATTGAATTTGCCAGATGATGTTCATACTTCTGATGTTTTCAATGTCAAACATTTAATTCCGTATCGAGGAAATGAACTTGTGGTAGAAGAAGATGGTGAAAATTCGAGGTCGAATTTCTGTCAACTGGGGGAGGATGATGCAGCGCAGTTGGAAAACTTTGGAAATTCGCAAGCCCTAGGTCGGCCACGACCTAACAGGAGCCTAGGTCGTTCAGGGTTTTTAGACCATATGGGGAAAGCATCGGATTTAGGTCGGCCACGACTTATTGAAGGAGGTTTAGGTCGGACAAGACATAAGGGAAGCAGTTTAGGTCGCCTCCGACCTAGTGGGTATGATGAAAGTGAGCTGAAGATAGGTCGCGTGAAGGAAGGTAGGTCGCGTGAATTCCTGTTGCCGCATTTCTAGGTCGCGAACGACCTAACTCATATAAGTCGCAAGAAGATTACTGAAGCCGCTCCTTTAGGTCGCGAACGACCTTGTTTAAGTCGCTATGTGTTGTATATATGTGTGTTAGGTCGCTAACGACCTTTTGTAAGTCGTAGGTGGTGTGTTTGAGTGTCTGTTTGATCGTGTGAATTGTTTTTAGGTCGTGAGTCGCGTGTAATGTAAACATGTGGTGTTGTGTTGTAATGGTAGGTCGTTGCCGACCTTGTATAGGTCGTAGGTCGCTCAACGACTTAAGGTCAGGGTCGAAAACACTATAAATAGGGAGTGTGTTGTAACTTTTGAGGTTGTTGATTTTTGAATAAAAATTCTCTTTTGTTAGCTTTGTGCTTTCATACAAATTGGTAGTTGAGTGTGATCTCCTATCTCCTCTTTCGGTTAATCGAGTGCGCTCGATTCAACGATCGTAGAAGCCGATTCACGGTATCTAGTGCGCTAGATCAACGTACGAAGAATCGTAGATCTTCTTTCTCGGCATCGTGCGCGATCAACGAGACGAAGATAGCTAGAATCCGGTATCTTTGGATCAACGGATTTGGGCCTTGCAGTATTCTCAACTCACCGATTGCTACATTCCATCGATTGAAGTTTGTTTCGATTAATCCGCTGCGTCAATAGGTATGTCAACATTTGTGGCTTGGTGAATGAAATTAGGAGTATGACATTCCTTTTGATCTTTGAGAAGACTTTTGTGATGTTGATTAATCTCTTGTTGATTTTCAATTACTTATTTATCACAGCTTGGCATTGTGATTATTATACGTTTAGTCATATCTCTTATTCTATATCATTTCATCTGATATTTATAGCTAGACTGATCCGTTTATTATTTTCTTATAAATAATACTCGGGTCAGACCGAGATGTTACAGGTGCTTCTCCTTGACTTCTCTTCTGGGGTTATCATCCTGACTTTTGGTTAACTACTTAGATTAGTAGTTTTTGTTGTATACATTTGAGATATAGACTCATAGTTGTGTACTTATTCTTTTGTATAGCACATGTTGCTATTCTTTTGTGTCATTGTGGATCTTTTAGATCACTACTCTTATGAACACTTTTATGTGTTATATTTATTCATATCTGTTTCCACCTTTGTGATATGAATTGCCTGTGACTGATTTATGTTATGTTTATTTCTATATTTGTTTCCGAAGATTATATATAGCCACTGTGTAGTAGCTTTGAGTTTGCGTCGGTATGTCGGATTTCCTCTTGAGATGAAATGCATGTTATATTTTATCTGGCATATCGGTGCTCGCACAAAGCAATTACACGGATGGTCGCTCCTCAACAGCCTTATTCTCCGCGCTAGTTGACGGCACTACCCCGTAGTGTCCTTGGCGAGCGTGGGTATAGAGGTGGGGCATCACAGCTTGGTATCAGAGCCAAACTTCAGAACAATGTAGAATAATTTAACAAGGATCATCGTCCTAAGTCCATCTTAGGAGTCGTGCTTTAGGATTTTATTCGGGTCTTCATACCGTCCTATCCAATTTTCTTTTATGATTCCTTGTTTTATCTATCAAGATTGCTTGATATTTATTTTGAGAATAACTTTTCTTCTTCTTTCTTTCTTAAAGAAGAGGAATGGTTAGACCTGGCCATCCCAGTGCCGGTCAATCTAGTGCTACTCCCCAGGATGGAGTATTTATGTCTGCCCAACAGCTTCTTGATCTTGTAAAGAACGCTCAAGCAGCCGGACCCATTCCAAAGCCTACTCATCTTAGATCTGGTTTTGCACGCTTATGCAGAGACTATACCAATTTGGGTGGAAGGCCATTCAAGGGACCCGAGAGTGTTATTAAAATTCAAGCTTGGCTCAAATCATGCGATCGCATCTTTTCTCGCATGAACCTTACTGATCTACATCTAGTCCAAGTGGCTTCTAGCATGCTCCAAGAAAGAGCATTAGATTGGTACGAGCTTTTAATTTCTGAAATCGTTGAGGCGGATCTCACTTGGGAGCAATTTCGAGATAGATTCGAACTGAAATTCATGCCGGAGGCTGAAAAAGTAACTTTAGCACGGCGTTTTATTGACCTTGTTCAAGGTGAATCTTCTGTGACAGACTATGTTGCATCTTTCGAATCTCTGTCCAAATACGAGGTTGAGTACATTAATACCCCATTGAAGAAAAATCAGAGATTTGTCTATAGCTTGAATAAGAATCTTAAGAAGCCATTGCTTTTGAAACTTGAGGTTTCATTTGATCAGCTTATTGATATTGCTCTTCGTCTTGAAGAGGCCGATAATGAAGGTGATGTTGAAGTTGTGGGTGCCAAACAAAACTTCAACAACAACGTGAAGAGGCCTATTAAATTCAAAGGCCCCATTCCCAACAAGAAAGGGAGGCAAGAAACCCCGGTAGCAAAAGTCCCTACCTCTAGTCGTGGGCCATGCTACAATTGTGGTTCCACGGACCACTATGCAAGGGAGTGTCCGAAACCTCTTTATTGTCGCTATTGCAAAAATTCGGGTCACCATATAACTGCATGTCCCATACTTCAAAGTAGGAAGGAGGGAAAGCTCAATGTAGTGCAAGCTCCTGGTAACACTTCTCGTGGTCAAGGTATTTCTTATTTAATCCTTGATTACATTTGATTTGTGATCATCCTTTCAAGTTCTTGTTGATATGGGTTCATCTCATTATTTTTATATCAAAAGAACTTGTTGATTCTTTTTCTTTGAAAATATTTTGGGCTTGTTGACTTCTTTGAGGATTGTGAATCCGGATTAGTGGATCCGCAACAATCAATTTGCTTTCTATTGATGTCGAAATTATTTTATGTGATTTTTCTTTCCAAGCCGATTTTTACTTAGGCTTCGGAATTGATTTTTGTAAGGATTGGCTTAATCATTGTGAAGCCAAGATCCTACTTTCCGTGTGGACTATTCATCTTTGACATTTTCTATCGGTTAAGCAGATTTCTATTTCTCTTTGTGATTTTGATTCCAATTTGATGGCATCATTTTATTCTTTAAGCCTTCATGATAAGGAAAGTGTTGTTTCTCTTATCTAAATAGTTTGTGAAACTTTCCGGTATTTTTGAGTTTGTCTTAGGATTATCACCTAAGAAATCTTTTGTGTGGTGTTAAGGTCTTTCTAGTTCGACCTTGCCACCAATTTTCATTTGGCTACGAGTTGCGGGAGTTAGCATTCCACTTACCGCATTCCACACTCGTTACGATTCTTATGAATGACTTATTATATCATTCAGTTTGTCCAGCTTATTTCATCCATTTTATAAGCCGAGTATTCTATGAGTATTTCGATGAGACCATTCTTGTGTTTATTGATTTTGGATGAAATTAGCAATTTAAAATTTTTGCAAATCTTTTTCATAAGATTTATTTATAAGTATAAATAGGATTTCTGTTTTTAGAACGAACAAAGAGAATTTTCAAAAGTTTTTATAAACATATTTATCCTATAAAAGATGATTTTGTGATTGTGTTGCGTATTTAGTGTTTTAAGAATTCTGGTCGATGCGCCTGATCAACGTTATCGATAGGAATTTCCTAAACGCTTTGATGAGACCATCAGACACGATATATTGACTTGTAAGAATGTAAAATTTTCTAGAAAGATTATTACATAAAGATAAATGTAATTTTGAAAGTTTTAGCTTTTCGAGTAAGAAGATTATTTGAAAGAATTCTTTTCGATACTGTTATTCTTGTGATTCCCGATGGGAACCAAGACTTTATCTTTTGTACTAATGCTTATCGTATTGGTTTGGATGTCGTTCTCTTGCAAAAGATAACGTACTATCACTTGTGCTTCTAAATCATTAAAAGCCGATTGAGACTAGGTATGCCACTCATGATCTAGTGCTCGCGGCTATTGTTTTCACTTTTAGAGTTTGGCATCATCATTTTTGGGGAGAAATTTGTTCTCCACCTCAATCATAAATCTTTGGAATATTTATTTTCTCATAAGGAACTTCATGTTGACTCGAGTTGCTGGCATCTTATGATCTTGATAATCTTTTTATTCCCGGAAGGGAAATCGTGGTGCCAAATGCGCTTAGTCGTAAGCAACAAGTGGTTGATTCTTTGATGTTGTCTGAATGGAATTATCTTTTTATCAAGTTCATCGGACTTTTGATATACTTCGTTTTATTGAGCTTTATCTCATTTCTTTTATGGACTACCGTCCGATGTTCTTTTATGGTGGTCGGTTCATCGGATGTACTGTTATTATACTACATCGATGTTCCGTCTTATCAGGATCAATGGATGTACCATTATTATACTACACCGTTGTTCCGGTTTATCGGTTCATTGGACGTACCGTTTTTGCACTACGTCGGTGTTCCAAATTATTCGAGTTTCTCATTTCTCGGGCATACCATATTTATACTACGTCGTTCCACTGGCTCGATTTTCTGTTATTCATGACGTTTTCTCACGTCTTTCTACTATGGAAATGCCTTAGGAATTTCGATTTTATTCTTGAGCCCAGTATTATTGAAGAAAGTGAAGTTTCACCAGATTTGATTTAGGAGCAATATTCTATTCGCATCATTTCTTCGGAGGTTGAGCGCCTTCGGAATAAAGATGTTCTTCTTGTGAAAGTTCAATAGTTCTCAGATCCTAAGGATTGCTCTTGGGAATCCTAAGAATTCATCGAGCGAACCCGTTCGGGCTTACTCTTTCGTGCTCTTTATGGTGGACTTCTTGATTCAAATTTTCTTTTGTGTTGATATGCTTCTATGGTTGTTACTTCTTATTTTCTTCTTAAGTATTGCGAGGACGCAATTTCTTTAAGGAGGGGAGTCTGTAACAACCCGCATATTTATCGATTCTATTTTTAAATATTTTATTTAAATATTTCATCGTTCGTCGGATTTTGGTCCGAAAACCTACTTTTTGCAAACAGTCGAACTAGGACTCGAGACCCCTCCCATTGAGTTCAAAATGTCGTTTGCAACCTTTTTGAGTATAAGCTTCAATATGTTTGGAGTTAGTCGAGTTTTGCTACTTTTTCACTTTGGGTTTGAGTTTGGGTTTCAGCCCAATATTCCACCTTAAGACTCTAGCTCCACTCCAACTCTTCATTACTTCATTTCATATTCCTAACACTTCAAGCTAAAGTAAAAATGGTGGAAGAGATTGGAAATGGAAATTCCTAAGCCCTAGCTTTCTTTGCAAATCCAACTTCTAGCTCCAAATTCAAGAGAACCCATTGGTAAGCATCTCCTTCTTCTTCTCCAACTCACCTCCTTCCAATTTCAGAAATTTCCTAAACCTAATTTGGGAAATATTTCTCTTTTAAGCTTAGAATCAGGCTTCTTGAGTTGGGATTAAAGTGTGGTTGATTCTCCCTTTGCTTTCAAGCTTCTTCTTCGTTTGTTTGGGTTCAAAGGTGAGATTTTTATCTCACATCTTTGTCTATAATTATCTTCGATTGTTAGGTATGAATTCCTAACACTTATTCTTGTGTAATTGATTTTGGTTTGGATTGATTTGGTGCATATTCCAATTTTTAGTGTTTTGAAAACAAAATCTATGAAAATCCTTTTATGGATATTTGGACATTGATATTTGAGGCGTATCGAAGAGCCGTTAAGGGTGGGTTGTCGCTCGGCGTAAATCCTTAGTCGTCGTTTGCTCGTCCGAATCGCTTTCGATATTCTTTTGGCCATTTTTGGCCTAGGTTCAGGGAATGCCCTAAACCCAGGTTTCAGACGTCTGAAACGTAGTATTCAGACGTCTGAATATTATACTGGGAATTTTTATTCCCCAGTATTCAGACGTCTGAATCTATATTTCAGACGTCTGAATTGGTTCATTTGGAACCAGAGAGGAAATAGGCTAAAAAGTGCCTATTTCAGACGTCTGAATTCAAGGATTCAGACGTTTGAATTCTGTTTTTGGAAAATATTTATTTTCTAGATTCAGACGTCTGAATCCTTGATTTCAAACGTCTAAATCTGCATTCTTTTGTCCTATTTGCCTACTTGATAGAGAATTCCAACTTTATTTGATTCGTGTTGATTCCATTTTGTTATTATCACTTATTATCGACTTTGATGACATTTTCATCGTGATTTTTGGGAATATCCATTTCGATGGATTCGGTATCGATTTCTTTGGATTTTATTCACGTCTTCGAATGTGAATTTTGGTGGTTGATTGTTTCTACAATCATTTCTATGATTTGTCACTTTAAAAATATAAAGGTTTTCTATACTAGTAGTAAATATCAAAACTCTTTCTTCAAATGATTTCAACACTATTTTATAACAAAGCTCGCTTTCTCAAACCGATTTCCAATCTATTAGTATATACAAACCTTTACCTCACTTGTATGAGAAATCTAATTAAACGGCTTAGTGAAACAAGTGGTATGAAACACTTGCGTTTACTTCGTCGGTTAATTCTTGGACTTGTTCGATTGAATCTCTTGTGACAATTTTCTAGTGGAGATCTACAATTTGTTCGTAAATATTTAAGTTAAGCTAGTGGTTATGGGACATGAAGCTAAGCTCATATATTTACTAGCTTACTGTAGACACTTCTTGTTGATCGATGATGATCATTTTTTGGTTTAGACTAGCCATGTGCGATGTCTCTTTGTCCACGTGGAGGACGGTACTTCATTTTATTGAGCTTCGTCTCATTTCTCGCATGGGTCATACCTATTTAGGTGCATCGATGTTTGTTTACTTCGTGGAGCAATCGGCTCAATAAGTTGGTGCATGGGGCGTATCTTTCTAGGTGTGTCGATGCTTATTTATGCATGGGGTGTATCTTTCTTGGTGCATCGATGTTAGACATTGCATGGGATGTATCTTTCTAGATACGTCGATGTTGGTTTGTGCATGGGGCGTATCATTCTAGGTGCGTAGATGCTTATTTATGCATGGGTGTATCTTTCTAGGTGCACCGATGTTAGACATTACATGGGGCGTATCTATTTAGGTGCGTCGATGTTTGCCTTTGCATGGGTCGTACCTTTCTAGGTGCGACGATGTTTGACTGTGTATGGGGCGTATCTATTTAGGCGTGTCGATGCCCGGTTTATGGAATAGCGTTCCGTTTGGGACTGGCCATCCTTTTCTGGTGATTTCTGGATCTCTAATTGTGTTGATTTCTGGAATTTATGTTTCACCACCTTTTTCTATTGGCATTGACAGGTATGTCAACATTTGTGGCTTGGTGAATGAAATTAGGAGTATGACATTCCTTTTGATCTTTGAGAAGATTTTTGTGATATTGGTTAATCTCTTGTTGATTTTTCAATTACTTATTTATCACAGCTTGGCATTGTGATTATTATACATTTAGTCATATCTCTTATTCTATATCATTTCATCTGATATTTATAGCTAGACTGATTCGTTTATTATTTTCTTATAAATAATACTCGGGTCAGACCGAGATGTTACAGGTGCTTCTCCTTGACTTCTCTTCTGGGGTTATCATCCTGACTTTTGGTTAACTACTTAGATTAGTAGTTTTTGTTGTATATATTTGAGATATAGACTCATAGTTGTGTACTTATTCTTTTGTATAGCACATGTTGCTATTCTTTTGTGTCATTGTGGATCTTTTAGACCACTACTCTGATGTACACTTTTATATGTTATATTTATTCATATCTATTTCCGCCTTTGTGATATGAATTGCCTGTGACTGATTTATGTTATGTTTATTTCTATATTTGTTTCCGAAGATTATATATAGCCACTGTGTAGTAGCTTTGAGTTTGCGTCGGTATGTCGGATTTCCTCTTGAGATGAAATGCATGTTATATTTTATCTGGCATATCGATGCTCGCACAAAGCAATTACACGGATGGTCACTCCTCAACAGCCTTATTCTCCGTGTTAGTTGACGGAATTACCCCGTAGTGTCCTTGGCGAGCGTGGGTATAGAGGTGGGGAGTCACAGGAGTGTTTTTTAAGGAATACATCAATCAGTTCTATGAGCTGTTGTGGTTTGGTATGGATTTGGTGAACATGCAACATAAAAAAGCTATGAAGTTTACTAAGGGCTTGAATTAACCCCTTCAGCGATTATCGCTGACTGATGTACCGATGAGAGCTACTTATGAGTCTTTGGTTGAGATGGAACTTATGTCAGATACAGTCAAGGAGGGAGAGTCTAAGAAGGAGGTTAAATCGAAAGATTCAAAGAAGAAGTGATGGGAAAAGAATAAGAAGAAGAAGAAAGGTAAATGTCCTCAGAAGCAGATTAAGAAGGGAGTAAAGTTCCGTAGTTGTGGGAATGTTGAACATATGGCCAAGGATTACAGGAAGGATAAGGTGAAGGGTAAGTTCTATGTTTGCATGCAGTTCGGTCATATGACTCAGAGTTATCCCCAGAGAGCTGGTCAGGGAGCGAGTGCGCCAGTTGCACAGATTCAGGTGTTAGACGCAACACCTTCTAGTAGCATTCCAAATAGAGGTAGAAAATTCACAGTTGAAGGTTTGATTTCTATATCTGATTTTTACATTTGGACTTTATTCGATTCTGGAGCATCACATTCTTTTATCTCTAGTTCTCTAGTAGATTGTTTACACTTGGACATATCATTATTAAGCGCATTATTGTTTAAAACCCCACTGGAGGATCGACACACTTATATATGGTTTGTAGGGTTCCTAGGAGTAGAATTTGACAATGACGCCTATGTTTGGGGATCCTCGGGGTATGGGATGATCTTAGGAATAGATTGGCTATCCACATATGGAGCTATCTTAGACTGCGAGAGGAGAGTCATTAGACTTGAGACTTGCAGTGGTAGGACATCTTTGAAGAGGTTAGGAGGCTGCCCCCCTAAGAGAGATTTTGCAGACGTCTTTAAAGAGGTTAGGAGACTGCCCCCCTAAGAGACAAATTAACTTCAGAATTTATTTGACCATGAATGCCAAGCCAGTGCGTTAGCTATGAGGCACATGGCACCTAGGGAGAGGAAAGAATTGAGCAAGCAGATCCGTGAGCTTTCAGAGATGGGATTCATAAGAAGGAGTATATCGGAGTGGGGAGCGCCAGTCATCTTCGCCGCTAAGGCGGATGGTTCTCTCCGACTTTGCATGTACTATATGGAATTAAATAAGCTCACCAAGAAAAACCAATATCCACTCCCTAGGATTGATGATCTTTTTGATTAGTTGGTAGGTTCTTCGGTTTTCTCTCAGCTTGATCTAGCCACGAGATACCATCAGCTTAGAGCCATTGATGACAACATAGATAAGACATCTTTTAGAACACCGGATGGATTCTTCGAGTGGTTGGTTATGCCTTTTGGATTAACCAATGCACCAGCATATTTCGTTGATTTGATGAGCCGTGTCTTTAGGGACGTCCTAAACAAGTTTGTAGTGGTATTTGTGGATGGTATCTTGGTATTTTCCAAGAATATGGAGTAGCACGCTGTTCATTTGGAAGTAATTCTTCACATACTTCGTAGTCATCATTTGGGAGCTAAGTTTTCGAAGTGTCATTTTTGGAGAAAAGGAAATTTATTTCATGGGGCACGTAGACTCAAAGGAAGGTTTGGCTGTTGACCCTGCCAAGGTAATTGCAATGCAAGATTGGAAGGCCCCCAAGAAATTTACCGAGGTTAGGAGCTTCCTAGGATTGGCTGGCTACTATAGAAAGTTCATTAGAGACTTTGCCAAGATTTCAGCACCACTCACACGCCTTACTAAGATGAATAAAGCTTTCATATGGGGTGGGTATTGTGAGGATTCCTTCACGAAGCTTAAGAGAGCCCTTACTAGTGCACCAGTGTTAGTTTTACCTGACGGAGCTAAGCCTTTCACTGTATACACTGATGCATGCAGAACGGGTCTAGGAGCGGCGTTGATGTGAGAAAGGAGGGTAATGTGTTATGGTAGTAGGCAGTTGAGGATGCATGAGAAGAACAACCCTACCCACGATTTGGAGTTGGCTACCATAGTTTTTGCACTTAAGTCTTGAAGGCCCTATTTGCTTGGATAGAGGTTTAAGCCTTTTACTGACCATAATTCCTTGAAGTACCTATTCTCGTGGAAGGAGTTGAACTTGAGGCAACAGACGTAGATGGAGTTTTTAGCCTCGTATGATTTTGAGATAGCTTATATGCCTAGTAAGGGTAATGTAGTTGCAGATGCATTGAGTGGAAAGAAAGCAACCCTTTGTCCTTTGTTTATAGAGTGGAGGAGCTTGGAGTTTATTTCTACTTTTGATTTTAAGCCCATTACGGACATTACACCCAGATTGTTGGCGACATTAGAGGTGAAGCCTACCCTTATGGATCATATTGGCTCGAGGCAGCTGGAGGATTCCGAACTCATGGACATTATGGATAGGATTAGCCAAAGAGAGGCCTCTAGGCATCTCCAATGTTATTCCATAGATAGCAGGGGGTGGCTTGGGAGAGATGGGAGGCGTTGTGTTCCATGCTCCAGTGACTTGTTGAGAGCAGTTTTGGACGAGGCGCGCCATTCCCTACGACTATTCATTTGAGTGGTGACAAAATGTATCGAGATACGAAAAGGATGTTCTATTAGGGTGGCATTAGGAAGTACGTGGCGGAATTTATTGCTAAGTGTCTCATATGCCAAAGGGTAAAAGCAGAGCAGTAGAAGCTTGGTGGATTACTTTAGCCCTTAAATGTGCCGGATTAGAAGTGGGACAGTATTTCTATGGATTTCATTGATGGTCTACCCCGTACTAGGAAGGGGAACACTAGCATTTGGGTGGTTGTTGATAAATTGACCATGAATGCCCACTTCATCCTAGTTAAGAGTAAGCGTACGGCTTCATATTTAGTATCCTTGTATATTCGAGAGATAGCCCATCTACATGGAGTTCCTTCTAGCGTCGTTAGTGATAGAGATCCCAGTTTCACTAGTGAGTTTTGGAGAAGTTTATAGGAGGCATTAGGGATGCAATTGAATACGTCCTATCCCCCCCCCCCCAAAAAAAGATGGCCAAAAGGAGAGGATCAATAGGGTGCTTGAGGATTTGTTGTGGATGTCCATTTTAGACTTTGGAGGAACTTGGGAGGAGGATCTTCCATTGGTTGAGTTTCCATACAATAATAGCTACCAAATTAGTATAGGATTGGCACCATTTGAGGCTTTATATGGAAGACCTTTCAAGTCCCCATCATGTTGGGTAGTGTCCACGGAGAAGTCATTGCTTGGACCCGATATGGTTAGGGAGACCTTTAAGAGGGTGGATTTGATTCGGCGAAGGATGAAGACGGCTCAAGATAGAAAGAAGTCATATGCGGACAAGCGAAGCAGAGACTTAGAGTTTGAGGTTGGAGACTTAGTTTTTATCAAAGTATCCCTGCTTAGGAAGGTGGTAAGGTTCAGATCAAATGGAATGTCAGCCCCGAGATTTGTTGGACCACTTCTTATTACAGAAAGAGTTGGAAAGATGGCATATTGAGTAAGGCTAGCTGATAGGCTCATAGGAGTGCACTACATTTTCCATGTTTCACACTTCCGAAAGTGCTTACATGACTCTACGAAGGTCTACGGTCGACCTGCCTCTACTATTTACGAATGAACACGTTCGAACGTCCCAAAGCCTCAAACCGATGTGTTTTGCATTCTTTTGACCAATCCGGTCCATCTACTTTTGCATCTGATGGCTCCTATTCGGCCTATGACGTGGTTGCATCCTATTTAATCCCCAAATCCAACGGTCCGAGATCCACTCCTACCCCTATAAATAGAACCCTAGACCTAACACTTTTTCTCATTCTAGGTTTCCTCCAATTGGGTTCACCTTTCTAGAAAGGACACTAAACGGAATAATTTTTTTCAAAGGAGAAAATCATTATAAATTAAATTGTTTTACAACTCCAAGTGGATCCGGAAAGAACAAAGGAAGAGCTTTGGATTGGAGATGAGTGATTGTAATTATTTTAATATTTCTTTAAGTAATTTAAAATAATAGGGTTTCCAATAGCTATAATTTTACTACGATTTTTGAATAGCCTTTTTATCAGTTTTAGATCTATTTTTCAGTCTATTCCCTTTTGGCTATTCTATTTCAATTAATTATAATTTATTACTGTTAAGCATAGCTTTTTATTTATTTACAGTTTATTTATAGTATTTAAGTTCATTTACTGTTATTTATTTCTTATTTACATATTTTTTCGACGTTGTGGATTTTATGTAAGCGTCTATTCTCTTTTCCTCTTTTTCTTCGCGTATGGGTTAGACTAAATTAAACGCGAATATGGATTATATAAGTAAGAATGTTGAATAGAGAAAATAAGATGTAAACTATAAACACTGTAATAAATAAAGGAATTGGACTTTAATATAAACAGAACTGGACTGAAATTATGCCTAATTATGATTAGAATAGGACTAATTAATTGGCTTAGTCATAACGTAGAATTAAAACTAAAAAAGAGTAAAAAAATAAAAGAAGCTTATTTTCGCACTTAGACCTTGGGTTAAATAAAAAGCACGATTATAACGTAGGTTATAATAAGAAAAAGAGTAGAATGAGGCTTATTTTAAGACTTGGGATAAATTAACAAGTGTAGAAAGTAAAGATGATAATATAGGCTTAATTAAATAATTTATCTAAGTTAATAAGCAAAGATGAAAGTAGAACCTGTACCATATAACATTCCCTATTGGGCAGAACGATGTCTCACATTAGCCTGAAGAGAGATGTGGGCACGCTTATGCTAAGAATGGTAGTATTTGATCATATAGAAGTCTAAATCATGGGGGATTTGGATAAGGGGCGCAACTATATATGTTTGGATGACGGGATAGTAATAACAACAATTGCCCTATAGATTCTATGGACACACAGTGATCTCACGTTAGCCTAAAGTAGGATGAGGGGCACGATTATGCTGGAGTTTGAGGTAATAAGAAGACCCAATAGGTGGAGCAAAATGTACCATGGGCATGGTGGCAGTTATGCGTGCAACTTCCATTTTGGTGCTCAGTAATTGTTATGAGTTCTAAGCACTTAGTATGGGTGTCTTTCATAGACACCATTGCCTTCTGTATAGGGAGTTATATATATGTCGTTCGGATCCACACTGCGTGCTTTGTGCATCTTTCCTGGATACCATTAGCTGCCGTGTAGGGAGTTATATAGCGTCTAGTCCGCAGTAAGGTCTATGGAGTAGCAGGCCGATCAAAAAGGATAGAATTAGGATTACATCATAATTACATGATTATCAATTCAGCTTAATCAAAGCAGAAATCAAGGACAAATGCAAGCAATCAAAATTAACCTACCTTATAAATAATGGTATTTATTTTCAGTTTATCTCTTTCCTATTCCTTCGTTTCCTCTTTATGTACCAGAACTGTTGTAGAGTTTTTTACATTTACTTTGCTTAAAGACTCAAGTAATTACTATCATTCACTAGACTTTTTGTCCGACCCACTCCTCTGTTTTTCCCCTTTTCCCCCATAGGAAATCAAGGGAGAGGGTAGTAGATCGCAGTTTCTTGGCGGTTTATTGGAGGAGTTCTCTACTATGTATTTCTTCTATTTCAGCTTTAGTTCTTTCTATGTACTTGCTTATTATGTGGGATATTATGTACTTTGATTTTTAAGACTATGAGTTTTTGTTTCATGAGACAATTGGATTTTTGAGCATGTATGTGGTATTTGGTATTTGACATATTTATGAAGCAATTATGAAGTTTTGTTTTATTTAAGTTATTATTTAAGTTTTCATTGTTTTTATCTATTTTATCTTTTTAATCTTAGTCTCTGTTAGCTTTAGTTATACCTACAACGCGTCACACCTTTTAATGCGTCCTTTTGGGTATATTAAGTGGTGTGGGGTTTTTCACTACGGTGGTAAAAATGGGTAGATTTAAGAAAAATTCCTTCGTTGGATCATAGTGGGCTTATGAAGTCTATTGGGTCGTACTAGATCTAATTTAGTAAACCAAAATAAAATCCAATATTATTTAATTTTATGATTTAATTAATTTGTTGGTTAATTAAAATGATTTTTTATATAGTTTATAAGTATATCATTACATACTCATATGTTTGTAACGTGTACGCGCAACATAAAATGGTGTACATGGTATGTTTATACATAAGTAGGTATTGGGATTTATGTATATACTTCGCACACATTATATGTGTGTGTATACATACATACATACATACATACATACATATATTCATATGTGCTTGTGTTCCATTTTCCACAGTTAATTTTTAAGACATAAAATAAATATATATACAATATACATACAAACATACATATATATGTCGTTTGCCATAGTCAAGGACCTTTAGCTCAAATGGTTAGAGATATGGCGCTTTAGACAGAGATTCTAGAGATCATAGGTTCGAGCCCTTGAGACATCAAAAAGAGTGTTCTCCTTAAATGAATGATCACTCATGTTATCAAAAAATATTTTAAATATTATTTATAATATAAAAAGTATCATTTTGAAAATATTATATTAATTTTTTACTAAGTCCATAATTAAATTTGAATTTTAAATAAATGTCTAATTTGAATTGGTAAAAAAAAATCTAAATTAAAAAAAATCAAACATCCAAATTTAAAGTCCACTAAATTTCTTAAAATTTTACTTTGTATTATTTTATAAAAATAATCACAAAAAATAAATTGTATATTATATGCGAAAAATAATTGTACCAGTAGTTAAATGATATACATATAATTTAATCATTTGATATAAATAAATATTATAATACATATATTTATATATGTATGTATGCATAAAAATAATATTTCGACCGAATGTCTTTTTCTTAACTTCTTAATGCAAATTTTTATTTATTAAATTTAATTACTTACATGCATGCATGCATGCATACATAGATACAGTTGAATTTAGTGCATTATGATATAAAATATGCAAAATATATAATAAATGTAATTTGGTTGTAAAAATATGCGACGACCCCGAATTTTGAATCCCGAAACTCCAGATAGTTAGCAAAAGAAGAAAAGAGATAGAAGAAAAGAAGAAACAGAAATACCAACATCTCACATTCACAGTGGATAAAATACAATATCAAATAATATTTATACAAAGAAGATGTATCAGTTAAATTACATACAATTCATCAGAGTTACAACATTTACAAATACTGGACAGATTCAATCAACCTGTCCCAAACAACTACAACATATCACAGCGGAATGCACTCCATACGTTCCTGCCATCCAGCTTGCCTCCTGAGCTCCAGAATGTCCTTACCTGAAAATCTATAATACTCGGTCTGACCCGAGCATTACATCAAAGTAACACCCGGGTCAGGCTTGAAACCGGGGAGAGTAAACCCATATAATTTGAAATACTAAGTTCAAACATAAAAGGAAACCCGGGTAACTCGTACTTCACTACGAGTTCATTACTTGTTATGCTCAACACTTATTGCACAAATCAAATTCTAATATTCTTACTTAGTTCAAAAGTCCATATTATTCCATTACAGTTTATTGATTTTCCACGTCAAATCCATATAGAATCATGTAGATTACAAATGGAAGTGGTTTCGGGTATTACTGATACCCGACCCTAGTCTTTTCGAACACAATATCATCTTAAAACAAAGCCGATTAAGTTTAAACAATTCTATTTATACTCATAAAACAGATTCACATAGCAACTCTATTTCAGATAGATAATCCACATCCAGCATTACAATCACATACCAAGTACAACAATAATCCAAAGCACTCAATATCATTCATACGCAAGCTTAAATTAGTTACTCCATTCCTAATTAATTTAAATAAATTAAATTAATTACTTCAGTTACCTTTAAATCCTGCTTACTAAACCATAAATTAATGACAAGCCAATTCATTAATCATCCTTTAGTTAATATCTTAATTAATCATCAAATAATTAACCTTTAATTAATTACACAAATTAATTAACCTTTACCCATACCCATTAATCACATTGATCCTTAACTAAGTACTCAAATTAATTATCCCATAATCACTTACATTGATTAACTATCCTTCTTTATTTAACTAACCCTTAATTAATTTCCTTTATAAATCAATTCCTTTAATTAATTACACTAAGTAATTAATCCATAATTTCTT
The DNA here is from genome assembly GCA_030765085.1 of Allium cepa. Classification (NCBI taxonomy): domain Eukaryota; kingdom Viridiplantae; phylum Streptophyta; class Magnoliopsida; order Asparagales; family Amaryllidaceae; genus Allium; species Allium cepa. The sequence goes on along the minus strand of CM060930.1, from coordinate 49,391,457 downwards.
CCCATAAGTAAATTTCCTTTAATAACTTTCGTCAAGTAATTATCCCATAGGTTAAATATTCTAAATTAATTATAATTACTAATAAATTTAATCCGATACTAACTTAATTAATCTCAAATCATTAATACCTTAATTATCTTAGGACAAAACATTATCTTATTAATGCCTTAATTATCATTTAAAACATTTTATCTTAATAATTAACTTTACTTATTTTAATCATTAATTAAGTTTTGAAATAAAATAACATTTAACTTGAAAATTAAAGTTACCAAAACTTCCTTTAAATACTTAAAACATTATCAAGACATAGTTAAAACAAGTTTCAATTAAAATTTAAAAACTTTCTTTAAAATTTCAATTCCAATTTAAGTTTAAAATAACTTTAAAATTTAGTTAACAAAATTTACATCAAACAAATTTCAAAATTTCTTAACCAACTGTCAAAGAAAATAATTAAAAAAACTTTCCAAAGATATTTAATAAATCTTTAAAACAAACTTCATTTTGAATCCACTTATCCTACCCTTTAAAACCTTATCTATTTAAATATTTAAAACTTATTTAAAGAATTATTCTTGAAAACAATTTAGTTTAATAGGTAAGAACTTGTTTACGTTTGTTTTGAAACTTAGAAACATTTCAAAAATCAAATTTATATTTCATAAAACCTGTACAATCATAAGCCTGAAACATCTTTAAACCTGCCCTCTCTAAAAACTCGAGCAAACTACTAACTTCCCCGATTAAGACACGGGACCAAACTACACTCTTTATGCTTCGAGTAAAACTCGAACATCTTCGAAGAAAAACTCGATCATAACTTCCCTCCGTCATTCTCTAACACAACTGTGCACGTGTGCACCTACCTTAACGAACAATGGCATTCCGGTTATCGTCGATGATCTCGACACTTCACCGACGATCCTCTAAACCCATCTCGATCACCCATCTCACTCGATCCGAACGAGAATCAAATTAACTCTAAAACTCACACAGCCTGAACCAAACACTATCGGAATTCGACCGCCTCTGACAATCCCTGCCTCGAGAAGCTCCGCCACCTTCATCCTAACTCCGTCACGCCTCCCAGCACCTATCATAGGCCTCGCGATCGCCACCGATCATCTCTCGACGTCTCGAAACCCGATTGAACCTTCACAACAAACTTAGGGAATAAAACCCTACATCTTCGATTTTTGGCCATTTCAACCAACGATAAATCACCATAGTACTTTTCTGATGATCCTCGTCTTCCCCTCGACCTTCAAGCCCAATCACGTCAGCCAGTTCGTCGTCTATCGACGGAAATTGCTCAAAACTTCACAAACGTTCAACTCGAGGAAGCTCACTGATATTCAAACTAAAAATCGAGATATACCCATTAAAATTCATGATTTTCCATCATGAATTCAACAATGCAATCCAATCTTAAAATTGAATTGACAAAATTTAGACCCAAATTACAATTTCACTGTTATTTTTAAAATTTCCAAACAAATATTCAATATAAATTCCTGGAATGATTTTTAATAGTTTTATTGCATGATTTCAAACACTTTTTATTTACAAATCATAAGCTAACTATGATTCAAAGACGAGATATTGGATTTTAAAGGAAATCGAACCTTGATAAAACAACAGAGCTTGTATTTGCATAGTCATAGACATCCAATACTTATTACACATACATGCAATCATCTTAATCCAAGCATTTCAGGTAACAGCATAATTTTCATTCACAACTTCAAAATGAAATCCAGGATTAAATTGTATTTAAAATAGGTTAACTCACCTGTAGAAGATAACAGAGAAATTGAAAAGGTTTGTATTTTGAAAAACTTGAATGCTGCTCCTATGAAACTTGAATCTGTGAAATGTTTGATGATATGAACTTAGTTGAGTTTGCTTGATTTAATTTTGATGATTCAGGTTGAAAGATTGGTTGCTTACAATTTCCTGGTTTGCTAATTTTTGTTTTACAGGATTTATTTTTGAGTTTTCTTTGTTTTAGAAATGAGAAAAGGGAAAAAAATTGAAGGGAGAAGATATATGTTTATATAAGCTTAATTATGATTTATTAAATTAAAGAAAATAAAAATACAAAGATGACACTTGTTACATTAGTTAACATTTGTCAATTTCATATTTTAATCTTATTACACATGTATTTAGCATGATTTAAAGGCTAACATTTGTAATTACTCATTCTTATTTATTTTTAAATGTTAAATTAAAGCTTTTGTATTATTTTTCTTAAATTATAAATACCTTTCTTAATTTATATAAATAGAACCCTTTTAAAGAAAATAATATAAAACAAATTGTATTCTAATAAAATCGTACATATATTTTAAAATCAAAATATTTTAAGTGTTTATCTTTTGAATTTCCCACTCAAATTCAAATTCAATTTAATATCCAATTTAAATCAAACCATATATATATATATATATATATATATATATTTAAACAAACACAAATTCAATTTATACATAATTCTTTTATTTAAAATCTGTTTATATTTATATATAAACAATATTTGTTTTAAAAGAATAACTTGTAATTATATTTGGAGATTATCAAATAAATATTTTTCTAGATATAAATATTTATTATCATATTTATTTATCCAACTATAAATCAGTGTTTCAATAGTTAAAATCAGATAATTATTCATTTATCTGATGCCCAAAATCCGGGTTTTCACATTCCTTCCCCCTTTGAATCTTTTCGTCCTCGAAAAGGAACGAAGGCAGAATTGAAAAATATGCCTATTATAGGAAAAATTATACTTTTGATCACTTTAAAACACCTTTAAAATCTACATAATATTATAAAATAGTTTTTATAAAGAATACTTTTTATAACTCGATGTCTCAATCAGTCCATTTTTTGTTGTCATAGAAATTCGGTCATACGTTAATCAGGCGTAAAACTGAAAATCCATAAATACTTAGTAGACCCATTTTCAACATCCAGTGAAAATACTTGGAAAATAATTTTATTAAAAATATCGAAAACATTTTTGAAAATAGAGGAAATATATTTGGTGAGAATGCTCTGGAAATCATCACCCCCATCCATGGTCACAGTTACATCTTGGGTTACGTTGCCATCACAACAAAAATCCATGAAACTGTAGGCACTCTGGGCCCCTCGATTACGCCATGGAACCCATAACAGATTGCAGTTACATTCTAGGATTACGTTGCCATCACAGCAAAAGTCCATGTAACTGTAGGCATCAACGTTCTCGATTTTCGCTGCCAAAAATGAAACTTCTCCACTCCCTCATAGGTCGCAGTCTACCGATGTAAAATCAAATGCAGACTGTTGGCTCTCAGCAGCGCACACGACTTTCTCTATGTTACAATAGGTCGTAGTCTACTGATATTAAATCAAACGTAGACTGTTGGCTCTCAGCGGCACACGATTTTCGCTATGGTCTGCAATAGATCTCCAAGTGATTTGAATTGAACTTGGAGCCTATTAATTTACTGGTAGACGAACATTTGTGGGTATTTCAATCGAAATACCAAAAGAGGGTATTAGTTCTTTCTCTCCTTCTGGTTTATATTGTAGTGGAATGCTAAATCTATTTCTTCGCCTTTTCGCCAATAAATCAGAATTCTCTTTTTAGGTTTATTCTGGATGTACACCTACAGGACCGAAACCACCTCTTGAGTCTGATCATAAGGGAGGCGAACAAACTCCTTAACTCTGCTATTTTCAAAGCGCAAAGAGTAATTGATCAGATTCGCGGGCGTTCTTATGAGGAAACGCTTATGATATTGGAACTTATGCCTTATCGAGCATCTTATCCCATTTTAAAATTGGTTTATTCCGCAGCAGCAAATGCTAGTCATAATATGGGTTTGAAGACGTGTTCCAGCTATAATCCAGAAAATATTCGTGTATATATTTTACAGGAACGTGAAATCAAAGTGGGTGATAAAGTAGCTGGAAGACATGGGAATAATGGTATCATTTATAAAATTTTTTACACTGTCATCATAGCATAACCCAAATGCCTCTGTAGGCATCAGCGCCCTCGACTTCCGCTACACACTATACAAAATCCTCAGGAACTAGTTTTGTTCGGAGTCCTCACAGGATCAACATTAGAACCCCCTAGGGTTCAAGCCAGTACCACCCTGTGGCACTCCTAAGAAGTTCATTCCAAGGGAGCGCCTTTTTTCCGTTTCAAAACACTTTATACTATACACATATAGTATCTTCCAAATCATACACCTAGTATGAATCCCATATAAATCTCCTTTCTCAAAATCGGTTATCCCAAAATCGATAATTCTCAAATTAGGCTTTCCAAATTCCAATATTGATTTTTCCCAAAAATCAAAAACCTTTCCAAAGTCCATAGGTTACAAAAGCCTTTTCCCAAAATCCTCATAAGATCCTTTATCTATATATATGTATAATTTTTTTAAAAACCTTGGATCTCTTCAAACTTGTATAAATTCCCTTTTTATACTTCAAATACTTTCAAAAATCCTTTCTTTCCGGCAATAGATTCAACAAGGGGAGTTTATCATATATATAACAAAGATGCATAACTTTGTTTATGCCAAATCAAATATTCAAATTTGATTACTCTTTACAAAACCACTTACCATCACTTACTTCCATAAAGTAAATGTCTATTATAGAAATATCCAATTACCCCTTTATTTCATATATCTCACAAAATATACTTTTCATTTCAAAATCATTTTACAGTTTTTATCCACAAATTTCAATATCAGTTTCATTCAAACCCGCACGATATACACATATCATCTGTACGCTATATCAATCTGATCGCTCACTCGATCACACAATTTCACTTCCGAACTAGTATCGTCCACCCAACTTCCTAGTGCGGACTCAGATCCGGTTTCTTGATCAGAAACCGCCATTCTCCTTACATAGCCATAACTATGATAGAGAATATCCAGAACTAATCAACAACCCATATCCAGGTTCGCCATCGAAAATCGAGCGAAAATTCTATTCTCGAATCTGGATCGAATCACTATGTGAATAGAATAATATACGTACATCCTACGTATCTATCTCCATTGATTATTAGCCAAGTCAATCTCCTTTTCTATTCACATTCACTAAAATTTCTATCCACTTATTCACAATTGTTTCAATTCCATTTGGATTATCACTTTAATCCTTATCTCAATTGGTATTTAATTATAAACAGTTTGCACTCTGACTATTTTAAAATTAGAAAATAGCTTGAAAAGTTTAAAATAGATAAGTAGTTGAAAATAATTATTAGTTTGTAAAATAGCTGTAAAATAGTTAAGTAATGATAAAATAGTTAAATAATTGTAAAATAGTTAAAAATAGTAATTAGTTATAAAACAGTTGAAAAACAGTAATTAGTTTATAAAACAATTGTAAAATAGTTTCAAAAATAACTATAAAATAAGTATAAAATAGTTTGGTGTAACAACCCGCATATTTATCGAGTTTATATTTAAATATTTTATTTAAATATTAAATCGTTAATCAGATTTTAGTCCGAAAAGCTACTTTTTGCAAACGGTCAAATTAGGACTCGTGACCACTTCCATTGAGTTCGAAATGCCGTTTACAATTTTTTTAAGTATAAACATCGATAGGTTTGGAGTTAGTGAAATTTCACTAACTTTTCCCGCTTTGGACTTTGGGTTAGTTTGGCCTATTATGCCCAAGTTCCAACCCTCTTCTCCTCACTCTTCATAAATTTCCTAACTAACCCAAGCTTTGGCATTAATGGTGAAGAGAATGGGAAATTAAAACTCCAAGCTCAAATTCAATTGCAACTCCAACATTCAACTACAAATTCAAGTAGAAGATATTGGATTCAAGCTTTAGATTGCTTCTCCTTGCTTTCAAGCTTCATCTTCATAAATTTTAGTGCAAAGGTGAGATTTTTATCTCACAATTCTAGCCTATAACTATATTGGACTGTTGGGAATGATTCCCTATCATATTTGCATGCATGTTAGCATTTGGTTTGGATTGGATTGGCGAAAAACTCCAATTTTTAGCGTTTTGGTGAATTTTCTGCACTTAGGTCGTTCTGGCCATTTTCGTGTGTTCGGAGTTAGGTCGCTCGCGACCTAACCCTTAGGTCGTTCGCGTGTTATCGCGCTAGGTCGCACTGCCTTGAATTTTCACTTTGGAGTTTGGTCGTTTCACGTTAAGTCGCCTGGACTTAAGTCGTAGGTCGTTTCCGACCTATAATCTCTAGGCAAACGTTAAGTCGCTCTCCCTAGTTTATCTCGTAGGTCGTTTCCGACCTATAATCTCTAGGCAACGTTAAGTCGCTCGCCCTGGTTTATCTCGTAGGTCGTCTCCGACCTAAGCTCCTGATAAGTCGTTCGAGTTAGGTCGTTGGACCATTTACCTTAGGTCGCTCGTCCACTAAGTCGGCCTGGTTTATCTCGTAGGTCGTCTCCGACCTAGGCTTCTGTTAAGTCATAGGTCGCGTGGTTTTTAGGTCGCATGACCTTTAAACCGATAGGTCGTTGGACCTATAACTCGTTGGGTTGACCCCCTTTAGGTCGTGAACCTTGTTAAGTCGTTCACCCTCTATTTCGTAAGTCGTAAGTCATTACCGACCTTAAATCTCCTCTGCTAGTTTGGTCGTGTGCTTTTAGGTCGCCCGACTCTGTTAAGTCGTAGGTCGTTTGCCTTCCTTAAGTCGCTCGACCCCTCCACACTAGGTCGCCCGGCTTGCTTGAGTCGTAGGTCGTTGGACCTTAAGTCGCTTGCCTCCCTTAACTCCAGTTAGGTCGCTCGGCCATTGTGTTAGGTCGCGTGAACCCTTAGGTCGAACCCCGTAAGCGGTGGCGTTGCCCCCGCACCCCCACCTAGGGGGGTTGCCACCCCCCTGGACCCCCCCTCCGCAGGGGATCTTATCTGAAAAACATTGAGCTGATTTCCTTGGATTTTATTCACATCTCCGTATGCGATCTTTGTGACTGATTGTTTCTACAATTGCTTCTGTGTTTTGTCACTTTATAATATAAAGGTTTCAATACTAGTAGTAAATATCAAAACCCTTTTAACAAACAATTTCAATTCTATTTTTAATAACAAAGCTCTTTTCTTAAACCGTTTTTCAATCTATTAGTATATACAAACCTTTACCTCACTCGGATGAGAAATCTATTAAACGACTTAGTAAAACAAGTGGTATGAAACGCTTGCGTTCACTTCGTCGGTTAATTCTTGGACTTGTTTGATTGAACCTCTTGTGACAATTTTATTAGTGAAGATTTACAGTTTGTTTGTAAATATTTAAATTAAGCAAGTGGTTATGGGACATGAAGCTAAACTTCTATATTTACTAGCTTAGTGTAATTGACACTTCTCGTTGATCATGACGATCATTCTGATGATTTAGACTAGCAACTGTGCGATGTCTCTTGTTGCGAGGTTAGACTAGACACCACTTGTGTGATTCCACTCACACATACCTTTTTGCTTTTTGGTTAGTCTGGACCTTAATCTGTGTGATTCCATTCACACATGTGGGGTAGCTCCCCTTGGTCTTCGGACCGTCATGTGATAGGCCTCTTTCTCTTTTCTATGATTTCTGGACTTCTTGCATTGATTTCTAGAATTTATGTCATTGACTTGTTATGAGTACAAGTTTGGGGTATGATGCCCTTTCCGAATCTTTGAGAAGATTCTTGTGATATTGATTATCTCTTATTGATTGATCTTCTGTTGATCATTATTTACATACTTATAGTGGTATGTCATTATGGATATTTTATGTTTATGCCATATCTTTTATGTCATATCATGTCATCTGATATTTATAGCTAGACTGATCCGTTTATTATTTTCTTAAATAATACTCGGGTCAGACCGAGATGTTACAGGTGCTTCTGCTTGACTTCTTCCCAGGGATTCATCACTCTGACTTTTGGCTAACTGTTTAGATTAGCAGTTTTTGTTGTATACACTTGAGATATAGACTCATAGTTGTATTCTTTTGTATAGCACGTGTTGCTATTCTTTTGTATTATTGTGGATCTTACTGACCACTTCTCTGATGTACACATTCATGTGTTAGTTATATATTCATATCTTCTTCCGTCCTTGTGATATGGATGTCTGTGACTGATTTGTGTTATGATTATTTCTATGTTTTTTTCCGAAGGTTATTCATAGCCACCGTGTGATAAGAAATTACATGGATGGTCGCTCCTCAACAGCCTTATTCTCCATGCTAGTTGACAGCACTACACCGTAGTGTTCTTGGCTAGTGTGGGTATAGAGGTGGGGCGTCACATTTGGGGTTTAAAAAGAAAGGTTGTATATATAAATAGCTTGGAAAATAAGTTTGTATTAAAACTAGTTATTTTGAAAATAGTCTCGAGCCAAACTGTTCAATTCCCAATCTCGATTCCCATCAATACAATTTAAATTTCCACTTCCATTTAAATTGACTCAATTCCAACTTAAACAACTTCAATTTCCATTGAAATTGATTTAACCCCAATTCAAGTTGAATTAATCCTCAATTTCTTTCCTAAATTCAAATCAAATTCCATTTGAATTTACTTATTCAACTTTAATCACCATTTCAATTAATTCAAATAAATTTCAAATTGAACCAATTTCAATTCATATCAATTCCAGTTTGAATTAATCCCAATTTCCATTTGAATTTTGAACTCATTCAACTTCAATTTCATTTCAAATTAATCCAATTCAAATTTTCCATTTGAATTTTTAATCTTATCAATCTTTTATCACAATTCCAATTAATTCAAATTAAATTCAATTTGAACTAATTCAATTCAAATTTCAAATTTAAACCATCCCGAATTATATAAATTTGAGTTAAATTTTTAAAAGTTCTTTTAGTCCTTTAAATCAAATCAACTTATATCTTTAAACATTTAATTCTGAATCCAAATTCCATTTTTAACCTATTTCAAAGTTCAAATAACAATTCAAATTCTTTTTAAACAACTAAATCTTTGAAATTCAATTTATCATCAAATTTCAATTTTGAAACCAAACCTTTGTAGTTTTATCTTAAACATTTAAATCTTAAGTCCAAAATGATTTCATTTATCTTACTAATGGAATATTACCATAACCATTTCTTTATTGATATAAACAAATCTAATTTTCAACTTAAAGATTATTAATAACAATAGGATAATATTATCCAAATTATTTTAAAATATTCATCCATATTCAATTTTCCAGATCTCAAACCCATTTTGAGATCACACAAACCCCCAATTCAAATTAACCATTTAACTTTCCAAGTTAAATCTCAATTTTCAACTTGAAATTTCCAAATCAGGTTGTTCATTGAAATTTATTTAACTTCCTCCAAGTTAAATTCAATTTAATTTAATCCTGTCAATTTTACCCATTCTGAATTCTTATTTCAAATTTTAAACTTCATATTAATATCTAGTCTCATTTATAAGTTCAAAAACTTATCACTTTGGGTTTTCACATCACATTCCAAGGAAAATTCAAAACTCAACCTTAGAGTTTATTTCAAATATACATATTTATTTCCTTTACACACCAAGTTACTTTAAATTTTAAACTAACTTGGTTTTAATTCAAAACAAATTCCTTTAAATTTTCAAACAACTCTTGTTTGAAATAGAACCCTTTTCATTCAAATTCATTAAATAATATTATTAATTATTTCTTTATTACTTTGAAATAATTCAAATGTTTCTAGACTTGGATTTTAAAACTCCACAATTTGAAACCTACTTCAATTTAGAAGTTATACTCATCTTTAGTTCCAATTGATAAGTCATACTTGCCTAAATGTTTTATTTCCCTAAAACATTTCATTTTGCTCATTCATTAATACACATTTTATTATTAAACGAAACAATCATTTATGATAATAACTAAGATTAGCATATCTGGAAACCAATTCATTATTATCTTATTCTGAAACTCTTTCCCAAATTCAAGATTTTAATTTCAGTTTGAATCCATTTCAAACTTATCTTTATTTAATTTCAACTTGTTTGTATTTCTATTACCACTTAATTTTATTCCAATAATTTAACAACCAATTACCTTAATATCAATTAGAAAGAAATATTGCTTTATATATCAAAATATATTCTTATATGAAATCATTTAAAATCTTTATATAAAAAAATAACAAGTACGCTTTCACACACACACACACACATTCAGCTCATTCTAGGGTACCACTGACCCTACCCTTAATGAGTATTCGCACCAGAGCCAAGGTTCTCGCTTAACCCTCTGCTTCGATACCAAATGTAACGACCCGGAATTTTGAATCCCAAAATCCAGATAGTTAGCAAAAGAAGAAAAGAGATAGATGAAAAGAAGAAACAAAAATACCAACATCTCACATTTGCAGCGGATAAAATATAATATCAAATAATATTTATACAAAGAAGTTGTATCAGTTAAATTACATACAATTCATTAGAGTTACAACATTTAGAAATACTGGATAGATTCACTCAACCTGCCCCAGACAACTACAACATATCACAACGGAATGCACTCCATACGTTCCTGCCATCCAGCTCGCCTCCTAACCTACAGAACGTCCTTACCTAAAAATCTGTAATACTCGGTCTGACCCGAGCATTACATCAAAGTAACACCCGGGTCAAGCTGGAAACCAGCGAGAGTAAACCAATATAATTTGAAATACTAAGTCCAAACATAAAAGGAAACCCAGGTAACTCGTACTTCACTACAAGTTCATTACTTGTTATGCTCAACACTTATTTCACAAATCAAATTCTAAGTATTCTTACTTAGTTTAAAAGTCCATATTATTCCACTGCAGTTTATTGATTTTCCACATCAAATCCATATAGAATCATGTAGATTACAAATCGAAGGGGTTTCGGGTATTACTAATACCCGACCCGGTCTCTTCGAACACAATATCATCTTAAAATAAAACTGATTAAGTTTAAACAATTCTATTTATATTCATAAAATAGATTCACATAGCAACTCTATTTCAGATAGATAATCCATATGCAGCATTACAATCACATACCAAGTATAACAATAATCCAAAGCGCTCAATATCATTCATATGCAAGCTTAAATAAGTTACTCCATTCCTAATTAATTTAAATAAATTAAATTAATTACTTCAATTACCTTTAGATCCTGCTTACTAAACCATAAATTATTGACAACCCAAATCATTAATCATCCTTTAGTTAATATCTTAATTAATCATCAAGTAATTAACCTTTAATTAATTATACAAATTAATTAACCTTTACCCATACCCATTAATCACATTGATCCTTAATTAAGTACTCAAATTAATTATCCCATAATCACTTACATTGATTAACTATCCTTCTCTAATTAACTAATCCTTAATTAATTTCCTTTATAAATCAATTCCTTTAATTAATTACACTAAGTAATTGATCCTTTATTTCTTTTCATAAGTAATTTTCCTTTAATTACTTTTGTCAAGTAATTTCCCATTGGTTAATTATCCTAAATTAATTAACCTTTAATTACTAATAAATTTAATCTGATACTAACTTAATTAATCTCAAATCATTAAAACCTTAATTATCTTATGACAAAACATTATCTTATTAATGCCTTAATTATCATTTAAAACATTTTATCTTAATAATAACTTTACTTAATTTAATCATTAATTAAGTTTTGAAATAAAATAACATTTAACTTGAAAATTAAAGTTACCAAAACTTCCTTTAAATACTTAAAACATTATCAAGACATAGTTAAAACTAGTTTCAATTAAAATTTAAAAACCTGCTTTAAAATTTCAATTCTAATTTAAGTTTAAAATAACTTTAAAATTTAGTTAACAAAATTTAAATTAAACAAATTTCAAAATTGCTTAACCAATTTCCAAAGAAAACAATTAAAAAAAACTTTCCAAAGATATTTAATAAATCTTTAAAACAAACTTCATTTTGAAAATCCACTTATCTTACCCTTTAAAAACTTACGTATTTAAATATTTAAAACGTATTTAAACAATTATTCTTGAAAACAATTTAGTTTAATAGGTAGGAACTTGTTTACTTTTGTCTTGAAACTTAGAAACATTTCAAAAATCAAATTTCTTTATTTCATAAATCCTGCACAATCATAAGCCTGAAACATCTTTAAACCTGCCCTCTCCAAAAACTCGAGCAAACGCCTAACTTCCCCGATCAAGACACAGGACCAAACTACATTCTTCCTGCTTTGAGTAAAACTCGAACATCTTCAAAGAAAAACCCGATCATAACTTCCCTCCACCATTCTCTACCTACCCCAACGAACCACGACATTCCGTTCATCGTCGATGATCTCGACACTTCACCGGCGATCCTCAAAACCCATCTCGACCACCCATCTCACTCGATCCGAACGAGAATCAAATCAATTCTAAAAATCACACAGCCTGAACCAAACACTACCGAAATTCGACCACCTTTGACGATCCCTGCCTCAAGAAACTCCACCACCTTCACCGTAATTCCATCACGTCTCCCAACACCTATCGTAGGCCTCGCGATCGCCACCGATCATCTCTCGACGTCTCGAAACCCGATTGAACACTCACGACAAACTCAGGGAATAAAACCCCACATCATCGATTTTTGGCCATCTTGGCCAACGATAAATCACCACAGTACTTTTCCGATGATCCTCGTCTTCCCCTCGACCTTCAAGCCTAATCACGTCAGCCAGTTCGTCGTTGATCGACGGAAATTGCTCAAAACATCACAAACGTTCAAATCGAGGAATCTCACTAATTTTCAAACTAAAAATCAAGATATACCCATTAAAATTCATGATTTTCCATCATGAATTCAATAATGCAATCCAATCTTAAAATTGAATAGATAAAATTTAGACCCAAATTACAATTTCACTGTTATTTTTAAAATTTCCAGACAAATATTCAATATAAATTCCTAGAATGATTTTTAATAGTGTTATTGCATGATTTCAAACACTTTTTATTTACAAATCATAAGCTAACTATGATTAAAAGATGAGATATTGGATTTTAAATGTGATATCTCAGAATTTTAGACAATATCAATTTAATAATCTTTATATAAAATTAAATTGATATTGACAATATTGATTACTAAAATATGATTTTGTTTAATAATCTGAATAAATAAATATTTAATTTGTGAGTTGTCTTTTTAAAATGCTAAAATAAATGTTTAAATTATAACGTATATATATATTTGTATATATATTATAGTTTATCTTTGTTTGGAATTTAACTTACATAAAAATAAATAAGTGAAGTTTTTTTTTTAATTTTAATAAAATATTGAGTAATTAGGAAATTATGTTTTAAATTAATATTAAGCTTTTTAAAATCTATTTTAACTAGTAATTATATGGTTAGATAATATTTAAAATAAATAAAATTGTTTAAAATTTATCATAGCTTAATTTTTGTTTTAAATTTAAATAAAGGTTAATTTTATTTCTTTTTAAATCTTATTTGATTAAATATGAATTGAAAATATTTTATATAAGTTTAAAATACAAATAGCCTATGATTTAAATTCATTTAAATATAAAAGTGATTTATAATTTCTTTATAAATCATATAAAAAATTTTAAATTGTTATTTCAAGGCATAATAATAAATGTACTATTTTTCATAAATAAAAAGAAATTAAAATAAGGAAATAAGAATCTTTATTTTTAATTTGAATAAATTGATTTTAATTTTGATTTCAAAAGTTTAATTTGATTTGAAATTTTATTTTAAAATTCAAATAAATAGATTCTTTAAAATATCTGTGTAAGTTTTAATTTATAAATTGTTTTATTTACATTTACTTTTAATAAAAAATTCATATATATTTACATAAACAGAACGTAAATTAAAGAAAACTCTTTATAAACATTTAAAAATATAACTAAATTAATTAAAAGACAAGTGTTAACATATTAACAAATCAAATAACATGTGTTAAGTAATGAATAAAGCAAGTTGACAAATGTTAATTCATTAAGACAAGTGTCATTAAATTTCTATTTTTCATTTATTTATTTTGTCAAATTTATTTCAGCTCTCTTTTAAAAACATTTTCACTTTTCTTATTATCTTTTAAAGATCAAGTGCTAGTTGAATCAAAAGAAAATACTTCACTTAAAATCTGAAATCTTTCAAAAACCAATTGTAAATCCTGCATTGCAAACAAAGCCTATAGCTCCTCTAACCTGCAAAATCAAATCCCTTGTAACATATCTCAAATCATATTCAACCTGCAAAATGCAAACAAAAATCTGTTCAATTGCATCTTGTATCCAAACTCTTATAAAACCTGGAAATTCCTGCATAATGAAGGCTGCATTTTACAACCTGAAGATTCTTTGCAATTCATCTCTGAAAATTTGAGCAAAATCAAAATGAAGCCTGCATTTTTATCAAGGCCTGCATGCATGTAGATTGGGATAAGAAGCAGCAGCACTTCATTTCCATTAGCATAACACTGCTGCATTTAAAAGACAGGATTTAAAAGTTTTTCTAAATCAATGGTGCTCTGTTCTTCTGAGTATAAGGTGAGTAACTTTTATTTTTAAAAATTCTAAGGTAAATCTGATTTTTTTTAATCATGTTTTAATATAAGTTGTATTGGTATATTGGATAAACTCTTGTGTATTTGTGATGTGAGATATCTGAAAAAATTGGATTTCCTGTAGAACATTTCTGTTCTAAAGATTCAAACCTGGTGACAACTTAAATCATTCCTCTTGACATTAATATTTAGAACTTAGGATTTAGGAAATATTGTTTGTTTAAGCTATGAACTAAATTATAAAAAAAAAATTGATTTATTTAAATATAACTGAAATCTTCTCAGTAAATCAAGTTTAGTGGTAAATAAAAATCATGTTACTGTTAAAATTCAAACACTGATGATTGTGTAATTCAGATATACAAATCAAACCTTAGATTAATTCATGATTTTTAAATGTAAAATCATAAATTAGAAATGGGTTTTGACTGTGCATATGGGTGTTGAGTAAAATTGGGGTTTAGAGTGTTTCAGATGATTATGGAATTCTGAAGTTTTGATATTTCTTCTGTGTATAGTAATATGATTAGGCTCATCATAAAAATTATCAAAGCTGTAAATTGATCTTGGAATTAGCAGAGGAATAGGAAATTTGTTCTGTAAAACCTAAGTTTTTAACAAACTAAGAAAATCTGATCTTCCTGACTTATTAGTTGTTCGAGTGTTGAGCTGTTTTGTGGAATGGTAGATGGGTCCCTGACAAAGAAGTGGCTGGAGTTTCAACTTCATCGATGGTCGGAGGAAAGTGGATTCATCGTTGACAGAGTTGTGGGGTTTTGATGTACTGTGTTCCAGGTTTTATAATAGAGAGATGCTCTGTTGAATTTTTGGGAAATGGAGTTCTCTGATGCTTAGATGATCATGTTGGGTTTAAGGGTGGATGTTGGATGGGCTGATCATCACTGATGATCGGAAAGTTGTCCATGGTTATGTGCATGTGCACAATGGCCATAGGGACGGGTTTTGGTTTCTGGAATATAGTGAAGAGGTGGTGCTCGGGTAATTTCAAATTTTGCCCGAAGTAGTAGTAAGGATGACTCGAAGTAATATAGCTTTTGACTCGGGTAGTTTTGGTTACAGTGATTTATTTTCTGTAGCCTGAACAGTTTCAGGTTTTTGAATTTTAAAACTAAATTTAAAAAAAAATAGTAAGGCAAGTTTAAATTCAAACTTTAAGTAAGATTAAACTATGAAAACAAATAGGTTTGAATTCCAGATTTTGAATAAAATTGCAGTAATAAAATAAAGCATTTAATAAAATAATAAAACCTGCACAGTTTTTATATTAGTGATTTTTAAATCTGAAATAAGGTTTTAAACACAAGATTTGAATTGCTAAGTTAAATCTGAGTTTTAAACCTGAATCCAAATTTGAAGTAGAATCTGTAAGTCTCAAATAAAAACAAGTTACAAGTCCAAATGTTACGATCAAGTGAATATTTTTAGAATTTTATAACTTATGAAATTTAAAATTAGGTTTTAAATTTTAAATCTCTTGATCTAAATCTGATAGCATGATTTAAATTTTGGATTGTAATATAAATAAGATTTGAATTTATATGTTTCAATAACACTTGAAATATTTAAGGGATTTTAAATTTTATTTAAATTAATATTGGCTTAGGTTAAACTATTATTCTAAAATTACTTTAAGAGTTAAGTGACTCTTTAAAATGAAAACTAAGAGTTTTTTTTAATACTTAAAAATCTTGTTTAAGTTTGATTTCATTTTAACTTTAAATTAAAATGGAATTTAGAGAAATTTAAAAGCAAATTACTCTTAAATTTCTTTGATAATGATAATTAAATCATTAATGAGATTAATGATTTTCATAAAAATTGTTTTGAACTTAATAGTCTACTAATTGATCAAGGTAATTAAGTTTATAATTAATTAATTTAATTAATTAATAATTAGGTTAATTAATTAAATAATTAAAGGTTTTATTTAATTAATTAAAAGGATTAAGTAAGTTAATTAAACTTGATCAAAGTGTGATTTAGAAATTAATTTAAATAATATTTGATTTAATTTGATTAATGAATTGAATTTATTAATTAAGTTTTGATTATCAATTGATTTATTTGATAATTAGAAATTAATTAATGAATTTATAGATAATTATATTTGTAATTAATACTGATTAATTCAATTAATTACTTTGGAAAAGTAATTAAAGATCTGTTATTGGTTAATGAAGGTCATTAACTTAGTATTATTTTATAATTAATTAATGTAATTAATTTTAATGATTAATTGTATTAATTAATTTAAAAATAATCATTTGAGAATTATTTAAGTATAATTACTTAATGAAAGTAATTAGAGAAATTAATTACTGAATTGTAATTAATTAAGTTGTTGATTAATTAAGTTAATTAATTTAGTTTAATTAATTTAATTTAATCACTGGTTGATTGAAAGTAATTACCAATGTAATTAAGAATGAATAATTACCTAGTGAAGTAATTAAGAAAATAAATTATTGGATGTAATTTAATGGAGGAGTTTTGGAAATTAATTACTTTGTGTAATTAATATGTAATTTATATGTTGTATAATTACTTAAGTAAGCAATTAATAATTAAGTACTTAGTGTAATTAATTTAGGTTTTGATAATTAAGTTATTTGAGAATAATTAAGCGATGTAATTAATTTAATGTAATTACTTAATGTGATTAATCAAGAATGATTAATCAATAGAGATAATTGATAATAAATTTAATGGAGTTATTTTAAATAAAATAATTTGAGATAATTAATTTATATAATTAATGATATAATTAAGGATTGATTAATAAGAACAATTAATCAATGAAGGGATTAATTAATGTAATTAATTAAGGATTAATGTAATTAATCATAATTAATTAATTAATATAGTAATTACAGGTTAATTACTGTATCTGGTTTGGGATAATTAATTTATGAAATTAATTAGAGATTAATTACTTGAATGTAAGTAAAGGGTAATTAATCAAGAGGATTAATTAGGGTAACTTGTTAAGAGTAATTAATTGATGTGTAAGCAAGATTTATGTGGATAAGTAATTAATTTAATTCATTTGAAATTAATTAGGAAAGAAGTAATTAATTTAGTTCATTTTTAATTAATTATAGAATGGTGATTTAATAAGTCTTTGCTTATGAATGATGATTGATATTTATTACCCTGAATGGTTGAGATCTCAGATATGAGATAAATGATGTTGTGTGATTTGGATGCTATGGTTGCATTGAGGTGATAATATGAATTATCTGTTTGAGTTGATAATATAGATTATCTGATGTAATGATAATATTGATTATCTATTATGATGTTGTGAATTATCTATCTGTGTGTATATAGATAATATTGAATTGAATTGTTTTAAACATTAAAACAACTTGGACCTAAAAGACACGCTTTGGTTTTCGATGAGACCGGGATCGGCTTTCCATATTTGGATCTCCGAAAACCACATCGATCCAAATAAACGATAGGCCGTGAAACTTATGTGAAGAGTGAAGACTCGAGGTGTAAGGACTATGAGTCAGTATAACTCTGTGGGTGATTCTGTAATGAGTTTGACGGAATAGTACTTATAGATTCGAGATGGCGATTCAGAGTGCAAGGGTTATTGTCGTTTACTCTGAGGGTGATTCCAAAATGAGTGTAACGAGATAATGCCTTCGGTTTCGTTCGAACCCCGAACGAACTTGTATGGATTGAATGCTTTCAGAACATCGTCAGGTGGACGATGAGCATTCTAAGAGATATGTTCTCTAAAGGTAATCGTAGCCTCAAGCCTCATCAACCGGGAATGGCTAAAACAGGGGAGGTGCAGCAAGGCTTCGTGGGTAGCCCCCACTGGAGAGCGAGATTGATCCCTGTCTAGAAGTCCCTTTATATTCGGTTGTGTGGACGGTTGATTGCAACAACTGCCGGGGTTGTCTTGTTTGGAACTATTCAGTAAGGAATGGTTCCGGCCTTGTGTTGCAGGGGAGTGGGAGTACTCCTCGGTACGGTGATCTAGGCCACGTACTGTGACGGGCGGTACCCCAGTAGCCCTGCCATTGTATGGAATCCACAATCCAATAAGTGCCAACGGTTTTGATTGTATTACCCACTTTTGTGGCTAGTAGCTGGAATTTAATAGATGTAACAATTTCGGCTATTTCTTATTTACTTGAAAACCCTAGACACTATTATAATATCATCGGATTTCCTATCAAATGATTTGGTTAGCGTAAGGTAAAAACTTTTCCATGTTTATGTGTGGGAAGTCTTACGTGATACTTTTATTTTCAAAAGGTTTTTAAAGTTAAGCAACCTTAACCTGTAACTCACACCAGACCCATGTCTGACCCGGAGTTTATCTTTGTTTTCTTAAACTCTTGGGTACTCAAATTTTTACGAGTGGTCAAGAGATTCAGGTTGGCTTTGACGAATATTAGAGGAGAAATGGAGCAGGAGGCTTCTGCGTTGTAGATATTTAGTTCCGCCGTGTGTTCTATGTGTTGTGATTGTATTATGTTGTAATACTAGACATGTGTTTGTACTGTCTAGTATATGTGATGTGTATCTGTGTATCTCTGATTGATATTGTATTATGTAAATACTTATGTTATTAATATAATTTATCCGTTCCGCTGTTGAGATTCTAGTGTTGTTTCTTCTTTCTCTTCTTTCTTTTCTTTTTCTATCACTTTCTTTCTTAATTGATGATGCGATTTTCTGGGAGTGGAAAGTCGCGTCACAGGTGGTATCAGAGCGTTAGGTTGAGTGAATACCTAGGCTCTAGAGTGGTGTCTATCTCTTGTAATTTTTAATATATTTATATATATTTATTTATTTCTACCTATTTGTTGGGTTACCTGTTCAGGTTTTCCAATATAAGTTATAAAGGTAGATGGGGTAGTAGTGTATGTAACACGACCTACCATTAGTTGGAGTTTGATGTGTGAGGTTGGAAGTGATCTATCGAGACTGTAGACCTAATACCTTCTCAAGTAAGTTTTGAAGTGGTGCAAGGACTTCATTGATCTCTGAAGGTAACCTATTAAGGTTCGGAGTACATCTTTGAAGTTGGATGAGTAGAGTTTTGATCTGTTGGCTGAGCAGAAGCGAGTGATAGTATCTTGATACCATAGGAAGTAGTAGCTGCGTGATGAGATGCAGTGACTATGGATATTTTCGAAGATATTTCTTCGGAATAAGTTTAAGGAAGTGAGTCTGCTTCGGTGTTATGGCTGAGTTCAGCAGGATGTTTCTGTTTGGTCTGAAGTTCGAGTTTCTCGAAGAGCTTTAGGTTAAGAATTCTTTGGAATTGTTGTCAGCAGTGCAGCTCGGAGTGTTCAGTGTGTCGACAGAATTTTCTGGCTTAGCAGTTTACTAGAGGTGGAGTTCTGAAGCAGTGAGTAAAATCCATTTCTTTGATGGATTGGAAAGACCAGCATAAGCTGTTCTAATTGGTAAAGAGAGAATAGTTTCCTTTGGAATTAGACTGAGTTGATCGCAAAAGTGACTTGCGATAGTTGAGTGTTCTCTTGGATTATTGGAGATTTTTCTGAATATTTTCAGAGAAGTCAGGAGTTTGTCTTCATCTAGAGATTCATGGTACTGATGGTTCTACTAGTTGAAGATTGGTTTCTTGAGATGGAGTTTGTTGAAGCAACTCAAGATTGGAGGAACTTCTGACTTTTCTCTTGATTATTAGAGATCTTCTTGGTTTTGTTGTCCAGTTGTGCTTGTGTTCTTCATCAGCATTCTTTTCTACTCCAGATCAGAGTTGTGCAGCGGAAGCAGTTTGGAAGTGCATCTTCTTTCTTTTTCAGATAAGAGAAGTTTGTTTTCTTCTGATGGTTATGAGTAGGGTTTGTTCTTGACCTTGATTGATCGTGAAGGATCATTCTAGTGGATTGGGATTGGTCTAATTTGTTTCTTGAGACATCAGCAAGGAATTGAGCTGATCAGGTAAGAAGTAGGCAGCCCGAGATCGTCCGAAGAGTTTTGTGGATCTGAAGTCGGAGATCTGATTTTGGATAAGTTTCTCAGTTGTAGGGGCTATAAATTTTGGTAAGGTTGGATAAGATAGCTCTGAGATGTTTTGAATTTTTTCTGTGTTATGTCTTGGATAAGTGTTTGATTATATGGATTGAATTGCCAGTTTGGACAACTGAAATTCGATGTGTTTCACGTATCTCTAAGGGAGTACGTGTATGATCTATTTCTGGTTTTGGAATCAGCTGTTTTGGGAGATTTGGTGGTTGAGACAGACTCGTCTGTAGTCTGATATCTTGTTCAGTTATAGATATAGATGAGTAGGAGTTCTGCAGCTCATTAGTGTTGATTGTTTGGGTTTTATAGAGCGAGTTACCCGGTGTTTACTTGGGAAACTCGAGGAAACTCTATCCAGGATTTTGTCTGGATAGTTAATTTTGTTTGATTGGGTGGATTGATTGCTATGGTTGTTAGCATATGTTTGATATATGCTTGTGTTTTAAAATTTAAAATCTTAAATAGGTTATTAAATTACCTTTGTTTTAAATTTCGGGGACGAAATTCTTTTAAGAGGGAAGGAATGTGATATCCCGGAATTTTAGACAATATCAATTTAATAATCTTCATATAAAATTAAATTGATATTGAAATATTGATTAATAAAATATGATTTGGTTTAGTAATCTGAATAAATAAATATTTAAATTGTGAGTTGTCTTTTTAAAATGCTGAAATAAATGTTTAAATTATAACGTGTTTATATATATATATATATATTTGTATATATATTATAGTTTATCTTTGTTTGGAATTTAACTTACATAAAAATAAATAAATGAAGTTTTGTTTTTAAATTTTAATAAATATTGAGTAATTAGGAAATTATGTTTTAAATTAATATTAAGCTTTTTAAAATCTATTTTAACTAGTAATTATATGGTTAGATAATATTTAAAATAAATGAAATTGTTTAAAATTTATCTTAGCTTAATTTTTGTTTTAAATTTAAATAAAGGTTAATTTATTTCTTTTTAAATCTTATTTGATTGAATATGAATTGAAAATATTTTATATAAGTTTAAAATACAAATAGCCTATGATTTAAATTCATTTAAATATAAAAGTGATTTATAATTTCTTTATAAATCATATAAAAATTGTTAAATTGTTATTTCAGGCCAGAATATTAAATGTACTATTTTTCATAAATAAAAGGAAATTAAAATAAGGAAATAAGAATCTTCATTTTTAATTTGAATAAATTGATTTTAATTTTGATTTCAAAAGTTTAATTTGATTTGAAATTTTATTTTAAAATTCAAATAAATAGATTCTTTAAAATATTTATGTAAGTTTTAATTTATAAATTGTTTTATTTACATTTACTTTTAATAAGAAATTCATATATATTTACATAAACATAACATAAATTAAAGAAAACTCTTTATAAACATTTAAAAATATAACTAAATTAATTAAAAGACAAGTGTTAACATATTAACAAATCAAATAACATGTGTTAAGTAATGAATAAAGCAAGTTGACAAATGTTAATTCATTAAGACAAGTGTCATTAAATTTCTATTTTTCTTTTATTTATTTTGTCAAATTTATTTCAGCTCTTTTTTAAAACATTTTCACTTTTCTTATTATCTTTTAAAGATCAAGTGCTAGTTGAATCAAAAGAAAATATTTCACTTAAAATATGAAATCTTTCAAAAACAAATTGTAAATCCTGCATTGCAAACAAAGCCTGTAGCTCCTCTGACCTGCAAAATCAAATCCCTTGTAACATATCTCAAATCATATTCAACCTGCAAAATGCAAACAAAAATCTGATCAATTGCATCTTGTATCCAAACTCATATAAAACCTGGAAATTTCTGCATAATGAAGTCTGCATTTTACAACCTGAAGATTCTTTGCAATTCATCTCTGAAAATTGGAGCAAAATCAAAATGAAGCCTGCATGCATGTAGATTGGGATAAGAAGCAGCAGCACTTCATTTCCATTAGCATAACACTGCTGCATTTAAAAGACAGGATTTAGAAGTTTTTCTAAATCAATGGTGCTCTGTTCTTCTGAGTATAAGGTGAGTAACTTTTATTTTTAAAAATTCAAAGGTAAATCTGATTTTTTTTAATCATGTTTTAATATAAGTTGTATTGGTATATTGGGTAAACTCTTGTGTATTTGTGATGTGAGATATCTGAAAAACTTGGATTTCCTGTAGAACATTTCTGTTCTAAAGAATCAAACCTGGTGATAACTTAAATCATTCCTCTTGACATTAATATTTAGAACTTAGGATTTAGGAAATATTGTTTGTTTAAGATATGAACTAAACTATAAAAAAAATTTGATTTATTTAAGTAGAACTGAAATATTCTCAGTAAATCAAGTTTAGTGGTAAATAAAAATCATGTTACTGTTAAAATTCAAACACTGATATTGTGTAATTCAGATATACAAATCAAACCTTAGATTAATTCATAATTTTTAAATGTAAAATCATAAATTAGAAATGGGTTTTGACTGTGCATATGGGTGTTGAGTAAAATTGGGGTTTAGAGTGTTTCTGATGATTATGGAATTCTGAAGTTTTGATATTTCTTCTGTGTATAGTAATATGATTAGGCTCATCATAAAAATTATCAAATCTGTAAATTGATCTTGGAATTAGCAGAGGAATGGGAAATTTGTTCTATAAAACCTAAGTTTTTAACAAACTAAGAAAATCTGATCTTCCTGACTTATTAGTTGTTCGAGTGTTGAGTTGTTTTGTGGAATGGTAGATGGGTCCCTGACAAAGAAGTGGATGGAGTTTCAACTTCATCGATGGTCGGAGGAAGGTGGATTCATCGTTGACAGGGTTGTGGGGTTTTGATGTAATGTGTTCCAGGTTTTATAATAGAGAGCTCCTCTGTTGAATTTTTGGGAAATGGAGTTCTCTGATGTTTAGATGATCATGTTGGGTTTAAGGGTGGATGGTGGATGGGGTGATCATCACTGATGATCGGAAAGTTGTCCATGGTTATGTGCATGTGCACAGTGGCCATAGGGATGGGTTTTGGTTTCTGGAATATAGTGAAGAGGTGGTGCTCGGGTAATTTCAATTTTTGCCCGAAGTAGGAGTAAGGATGACTCGAAGTAATATAGCTTTTGACTCGAGTAGTTTTGGTTATAGTGATTTGTTTTCTGTAGCCTGAACAGTTTCAGGTTTTTGAATTTTAAAACTAAATTTAAAAAAAAATAGTAAGGAAAGTTTAAATTCAAACTTTAAGTAAGATTAAACTATGAATTCAAATAGGTTTGAATTCCAGATTTTGAATAAAATTGTAGTAATAAAATAAAGTATTTAATAAAATAATAAAACCTGCACAGTTTTTATATTAGTGATTTTTAAATCTGAAATAAGGTTTTAAACACAAGATTTGAATTGCTAAGTTAAATCTGAGTTTTAAACCTGAATCCAAATTTGAAGTTGAATCTGTAAGTCTCAAATAAAAAAAAGTTACAAGTCCAAATGTTATGATCAAGTGAATATTTTTAGAATTTTATAACATATGAAATTTAAAACAGGGTTTAAATTTTAAATATCTGAATCTAAATCTGAAAGCATGATTTAAATTTTGGATTGTAATATAAATAAGATTTGAATTTATATGTTTCAGTAACACTTCAAATATTTAAGGGATTTTAAATTTTATTTAAATTAATATAGGCTTAGGTTAAACTATTATTCTAAAATTACTTTAAGAGTTAAGTGACTCTTTAAAATGAAAACTAAGAGTTTTTTTTAATACTTAAAAATCTTTTTTAAGTTTGATTTCATTTTGACTTTAAATTAAAATGGAATTTACAGAACTGTAAAAGCAAATTACTCTTAAATTTCATTGATAATGATAATTAAATCATTAACGAGATTAATGATTTTCATAAAAATTGTTTTGAACTTAATAATCTACTAATTGATCAAGGTAATTAAGTTTATAATTAATTAATTTAATTAATTAATAATTAGGTTAATTAATTAAATAATTAAAGGGTTTATTTAATTAATTAAAAGGATTAAGTAAGTTAATTAAACTTGATCAAAGTGTGATTTAGAAATTAATTTAAATAATATTTGATTTAATTTGATTAATGAATTGAATTTATTAATCAAGTAATTAATAATTAATTAAGTTTTGATTATCAATTGATTTATTTGATAATTAGAAATTAATTAATGAATTTATAGATAATTATATTTGTAATTAATATTGATTAATTCAATTAATTACTTTGAAAAAGTAATTAAAGATCTGTTATTGGTTAATGAAGGTCATTAGCTTAGTATTATTTTATAATTAATTAATGTAATTAATTTTAATGATTAATTCTATTAATTAATTTAAAAATAATCATTTGAGAATTATTTAAGTATAATTACTTAATGAAAGTAATTAGAGAAATTAATTACTGAATTGTAATTAATTAAGTTGTTAATTAATTAAGTTAATTAATTTAGTTTAATTAATTTAATTTAATCACTGGTTGATTGAAAGTAATTACCAATGTAATTAAGAATGAATAATTACCTAGTGAAGTAATTAAGAAAATAAATTATTGGATGTAATTTAATGGAGGAGTTTTGGAAATTAATTACTTTGTGTAATTAATATGTAATTTATATGTTGTATAATTACTTAAGTAAGCAATTAATAATTAATTACTTAGTGTAATTAATTTAGGTTTTGATAATTAAGTTATTTGAGAATGATTAAGAGATGTAATTAATTTAATGTAATTACTTAATGTGATTAATCAAGAATGATTAATCAATAGAGATAATTGATAATTAATTTAATGGAGTTATTTTAAATAAAATAATTTGAGATAATTAATTTATATAATTAATGATATAATTAAGGATTGATTAATAAGAACAATTAATCAATGAAGGGATTAATTAATGTAATTAATTAAGGATTAATGTAATTAATCATAATTAATTAATTAATTAATAAAGTAATTACAGGTTAATTACTGTATCTGGTTTAGGATAATTAATTTATTAAATTAATTAGAGATTAATTACTTGAATGTTATTAAAGGGAAATTAATCAAGAGGATTAATTAGGGTAACTTGTAAGAGTAATTAATTGATGTGTAAGCAAGATTTATATGGATAAGTAAATAATTTAATTCATTTTAAATTAATTAGGAAAAAAGTAATTAATTTAATTCATTTTAACTTAATTATAGAATGGTGATTTAATAAGTCTTTGCTTATGAATGATGATTGATATTTATTAACCTGAATGGTTGAGATCTCAGATATGAGATAAATGATGTTGTGTGATTTGGATGCTATGGTTGCATTGAGTTGATAATATGAATTATTTGTTTGAGTTGATAATATAGATTTTCTGATGTAATGATAATATTGATTATCTATTATGATGTCGTGAATTATCTATATGTGTGTATATAGATAATATTGTATTGAATTGTTTTAAACATTAAAACAACTTTGACCTAAAAGACACGCTTTGGATTTCGATGAGACCGGGATCGGGTGTCCATATTTGGATATCCGAAAACCACATCGATCCAAATTAACGATAGGTCGTGAATCTTATTTGAAGAGTGAAGACTCGAGGTGTAAGGACTATGAGTCAGTATAACTCTGTGGGTGATTCCGTAATGAGTTTGACGGAATAGTACTTATAGATTCGAGATGGTGATTCAGAGTGCAAGGGTTATTGTCGTTAACTCTGAGGGTGATTCCAAAATGAGTGTAACGAGATAATGCCTTCGGTTTCGTTCGAACCCGGAACGAACTTGTATGGATTGAATGCTTTTAGAACATCGTCAGGTGGACGATGAGCATTCTAAGAGGTATGTTCTCTAAAGGTAATCGTAGCCTCAAGCCTCATCAACCGAGAATGGCTAAAACAGGGGAGGTGCAGCAAGGCTTCGTGGGTAGCCCCTACCGGAGAGCGAGATTGATCCCTGTCTAGAAGTCCCTTTATATTCGGTTGTGTGGACGGTTGATTGCAACAACTGCCGGGGTTGTCTTGTTTGGAACTATTCAGTAAGGAATGGTTCCGGCCTTGTGTTGCAGGGGAGTGGGAGTACTCCTCGGTACGGTGATCTAGGCCACGTACTGTGACGGGCGGTACCCCAGTAGCCCTGCCATTATATGGAATCCACAATCCAATAAGTGCCAACGGTTTTGATTGTATTACCCACTTTTGTGGCTAGTAGCTGGAATTTAATAGATGTAACAATTTCGGCTATTTCTTATTTACTTGAAAACCCTAGACACTATTATAATATCATCGGATTTCCTATCAAATGATTTGGTTAGCGTAAGGTAAAAACTTTTCCATGTTTATGTGTGGGAAGTCTTACGTGATACTTTTATTTTCAAAAGGTTTTTAAAGTTAAGCAACCTTAACCTGTTACTCACACCAGACCCATGTCTGACCCGGAGTTTATCTTTGTTTTCTTAAACTCTTGGGTACTCAAATTTTTACGAGTAGTTAAGAGATTCAGGTTGGCTTTGACGAATATTGGAGGAGAAATGGAGCAGGAGGCTTCTGCATTGTAGATATTTAGTTCCGCTGTGTGTTCTCTGTGTTGTGATTGTATTATGTTGTAAATACTAGACATGTGTTTATAACTGTCTAGTATATGTGATGTGTATCTGTGTATCTCTGATTGATATTGTATTATGTAAATACTTATGTTATTAATATAATTTATCCGTTCCGCTGTTGAGATTCTAGTGTTGTTTCTTCTTTCTCTTCTTTCTTTTCTTTTTCTATCCCTTTCTTTCTTAATTGATGATGCGATTTTCTGGGAGTGGAAAGTCGGGTCGTCACATTAAAGGAAATCAAACCCTGATAAAACAACAGAGCCTGTATTTGCATAGTCACAGACATCCAATACTTATTACACACACATGCATTCATTTTAATCCAAGTATTTCAGGTAACAACATAATTTTCATTCACAACTTCAAAATGAAATCCAGGATTAAACTGTTTTTAAAATAGGTTTACTCACCTGTAGAATATAATAGAGAAGTTGAAACAGTTTGTATTTTGAAAAACTTGAATGATGCTCCTATGAAACTTGAATCTGTGAAATGTTTGATGAGCCGAACTTAGTTGAGTTTCCTTGATTTAGTTTTGATGATTCAGGTTGAGAGAGTGGTTGCTTATAATTTCCTGGTTTGCTAATTTTTGTTTTACACGATTGTTTTTTGAGTTTTCTTTGTTTTAGAAATGAGAAAAAGGAAAAAAATTGAAAGGAGAAGATATATGTTTTTATAAGCTTAATTATGATTTATTAAACTTAAAAAAAATAAAAATACAAAGATGACACTTGTTACATTAGTTAACATTTGTCAATTTCATATTTTAATCTTATTACACATGTATTTAACATGATTTAAAGGCTAATACTTGTAATTACTCATTCTTGTTTATTTTTAATTGTTAAATTAAAGCTTTTGTACTATTTTTCTTAAATAGAACCCTTTTAAAGAAAATAATATAAAACAATTATATTCTAATAAAATCATACATATATATTTTCAAATCAATTTTTTTTTTTTTGGCAAAGCCGACGGGGGTAAATGGCCCCGACCATATATTGCTGCACCATCGGAACAAAACACATACAACAAACAAAGAGAACAAGGGGGGACAAGGTGCAACAGGCACAAGGAAACAAACACAAAATAAAGAAAAAGGAAACAAGAAAAGGAGGACAACCCTGCAATCACATGAAGGAAGCATAAATCCCTGGGTCAATTGAGTAGGAGAGGAGACTCAAGGCAATCCTTATCTCATGAAATATCCACTGTTAAAATTTACGTCCGGTTTAGCATTGACTGCATCAAACAACCTCGTGTTCCTCTCTCTCCAAACCGAGCTGATAAAGGACTTCAAAACTGTATTGAAGGTTCTTTTAGTTTCAGATTTAACTCCCATTTTCGCATATATCTTCTCCCACTCATCTTTGTTATCAAGGGATATTTCAAAACTGTGCATCCTTGCTTTGACGTTATTCCAAATCTGCTTGATAACCGAGCATTCAAGAAACAGGTGCTCAATTGTTTCTGGTTGTTCATAACAAAAGGAGCAGTATATATAAACATTCATACCCTTGCTTGCTAGCTTAGCTTTGGTCATCAGAGCACGGTTATGTACTTTCCAAAGAAGGAGGTTTTCCCTCATCCTACTGTCATTGCTCCACGTTCTCTTCCACCACACCCATGTACGGCAAGATCTGTTCTTCGTTATAAATTCGTAAACATTTCCTATCTTAAATTTAGCTCTTTTTTCACCCCAAACCAGACTACCAGAGTTAGAGGAAAGAGAGGAAAAGGTGCAAATTCTGGCCCATATATCTTGAATCCTCGGGTTAGAACTAGAATTACGTGAAGATAGAAACGTATGCAGAATATCTCTAACCTTTGAAGCCATGTGAATCCCGGACTGCTGTATCTCACCGTACGTAAGTTGACGACGTAATATATACCCCTTGTCTAACCATGGATCATCCCAAAAGCTAACACTGTACTTTGGGTTAGTGTTCATTTGTATATGTGGAAGAAACAACTCCTTTATCTTGAATATACTTTGCCAAGTTCAGCTTAAATTTTGAGGCTTAATCATGCTCCACATACTCCTCCCCCTAATCACGTTCTTATATGACCACATAGCCCATAGACTTTCTGTACTGTTGTAGAATGTGTCAATGTGTTTCGCAAAAGCAGATGTGTTCCAGTTTTTTAAACTAAGTATACCAAGCCCCCCCCCCTTATTCATAGGCCTTTCTATTCTTCCAAATTTAATTGGAGCAATGTATTTACCTGTAGTTGTGCCCTTCCATAGGAATCTCATGCATGCACCTCTTATCATATTTATCAGCTTGAATGGGAGAATGAATGTCCTAGCCCAGTACACTTGCATCGAAAATATAACTGACTTAATAAGAGTGAGACGACCTGCTTGACTTAGAGACCTGGTGGTCCAACAGTTAAGTTTCACAGTTATCCTTTCAAAGAGCGGCAGACATTGGTTAGTTGATATCCTCGAAGTAGACAGGGGTAGACCCAAGTAAGTAACAGTGTTATTATTTAGGGTCAAGCCAGTGATTTGAGAAATGTGAGTACATTGTTCAGGACTTACTCCAGCTATTATGATATCAGATTTAGCCAAATTAACCTTTAGACCCGTCATATTGTAGAATTGGTCAAGAGTGTTCATAATGTTCGTTACTGTGATTATATCAGGAGAACAAAACACCACTAAATCATCCGCAAACATTAGGGTAGAGATCTGAGGGTCATTGCATGCCAGATGAAGCTTGAAACCACCCTGGTATATTAGTCTATCCAGCAGCCTCGTAAGTAGTTCCATGACCAGAATGAAAATATAAGTTGAAAGGGGGTCACCCTGCCTGATCCCTTAAGATGTTTATCTTTTGAATTTCCCATTCAAATTCAATTTCAATTTAATATCTAATTTAAAATCAATCCATATATATATAAACAAACATAAATTCAATTTGTACATAATTCTTTTATTTAAAATCTGCATACATTTATATATAAACAATATTTGATTTAAAAAAACAACTTTTAGTTATATTAGGAGATTATCAAATAAATATTTATCCAGATATAAATATTTATTATCGGATTTATTTGTCCAACTATAAATCAGTGTTTCAATAGTCAAAATGAGATAATTTTTCAATTATCTGATGCCCAAAATCCAGGTTATCACAAAATATTTGTATAATGCCGAACATAATTTAATATATATATATATATATATATATATATATTATTTTCTTTAAATTTAATACATACATGGATGAATAAATTAATAAACAATGTTTTCGAAACGACCCATAGTTCCGTACCCCTTGAGTCGACACTATTCTCCATCAATCAACTCAAAATGAACCGAAATACGAACCATTTGGGTTAAAGAAGAAGAGGTAGAAGAAGAAAATAGAAAACAACATCCTAATCTTACCATCGCAGCGGAATAAAATATAATAGATAATAACATATCTTTACACAAAGAAAACTATATCTGTTTTATATATAGATCATCGGAATAAATCATCAGAGTTCAACAACACCAATAATATACAACTAGACAGTCATATAAACTTGTCCTCAAAAGTGAATACACAGCGGAATAATAATCAAGTATGGCAGTATGTATCGCCATCTAGCTCGTCTCCTGAGCTGCAAGCATCATATCCTGTATTTTGTAATACTCGGTCTAACCCGAGCATTATAGTGAAATAACACCCGAGTCAGTCTGGAATACCAGTGTGAGAAAATCACACTCAATTTGATTATTTAAGTTTCAAAATCCTTTGAAATCAAAAGCATCTCGTAAGACCACGCCACAAATAAACACGTCGGGTTTTTACCTTAAGATAGCCAAAACATTTTTTATCAAAATCATCCAATATTATAACAGTGTCTATATACAAATACTTATTAAAATAGCTGAAATTGTTACATGATTAAATTCGAGCATACTAGCCATAAAGTGGGTTATACAAACAAAAATCGTAAAAGACGCATATGGAGAATGGATTTCTAACTAATGACTAGGCTCTAGGGTACCACCTGTCACAGTACGTCGCCTAGATCACCGTATCGAGGATTACTCCTAATCTCCCGCAACACAAGACAGGGACTACCCCTTATTGGATAATCCCGAGTAAGATCACCCCACAGTTGGGATTAGCAACCGCACCACTAAGCCGAATAAAAGGAACATCTAGATAGGGATGACCTCACCCTAATGGGTGCTACCAACTTAGCCTTGCTGCATAACCCCTGATTTTCAGTCATCCTGGTTGATGAGGCTCGAGGCTAAGCGTTACCTTTAAGAATATATCACATAGAATGCTCGTCGCCCACCTGACGATGTTCTGAAAGCATTTATCCGTACAAGCCCGTCCCGGGTTCGAACGGAACCGAATGCACTACTCCTACTACATCCATTTTGGAATCATAATCCTCAGGATTAGTAGTGACTAGCCCTTGCACTTCACTGCTCCATCTTCGAATCCAAACCCGTCTTCTTCAAGAAAACATGCAAACCGGATTGAACTGGTTTTCAGGAAATAAATCTCGATCTCGGTCTCTTTGAAACGATCAGCGCATTGGCCAATATTGATAGTCGGTTATTTAACTATAAATTAACATTCACAAACAACCATCAAGCCATAATAATTTCTTCCAAATTATTTATTTATCTCAAAATATCTTCACAAGATATATTTCCACTTTTCAACCCTTTTTGAAAACAGTTTTCTAACCACACTCTTCTCATGGAATAAATTACTAAATATTTATTTTCCACTGAAAAAACCAAGTAAAAAAATTTAGATTCTTAAAATAATTTAAAAAAACTTTATTATAAAATATACTTTAACATTTAAATTGAAAACTGCTTCAATACTTTATCAAAAATATATACTTTAGGAATATTAAAATGAGGTTACTTTATGAAATATTAAACTAGATTTTCCCTTTTAAAACAAAATACCAAGTCACCTTAAAATAATTACTACGATAATAGATTAGAAAATACTTACTTTAGAATTTAAACGTTTAGAAATAATAAATTTTCTAAAACATGCTTTTTAAAACAATATTAAAACTTTTAACTTATATTTAAAAATTTGCTTTGAAACGTACTTGGCTATCTGGGGAAATACGCTTCTTTTTCACATCTTTTAAAGAAAATCAGTATTTATTTTTAACAAATTTACCCTTTCCCTTAATAAATTCCCACCGTGAATTTATTCTTCCAAATACCTACTGATATATTGCTTTGCTTTTATAAAACCCAGTTTATAAATTTCTTAATCCATCCTCCTTTATAATTCCAATTTCAAGCACTTAAACCAATTTCCAAATGGATTACCAAATTACTCCATTTTGACATAAATTTCTTTTACTTACTCATTTATTTCAAAATCCATTAACTTCAGGTTTTTAATTCTTACTTATGATTTAAAATCTTTTAACTTAAAATACCAATTTCGATTTCCCAAATTCCTTCTTTATCCTTTCAAATAAATTTAAACCTTGAATTTTCAAGTAAATTCATTATTCCTTTAAATAATATCACTTAAGTTTTACAATTCATTATTTTCCCTTTTATTCAAAATCCCCATTCCATACTCGGAATTTATTCATTAAGATTTTAAAACCACCTTTATTCTTTTCCAGTTCATTCTTAAATTTATTCAAATTCTCTATAATTATTTTACTTAAAAATCCACTCTTTTATTTTCCTTTCAAAAATCCAATTCTATATATTTTGATAACTCGGTGTACCGAAATATATTCAAGCAAACCATAGCATTCAATATTCTAATTATCAATATAATTCTGTATATCAAATATTCATAACACAGAATATTGAACAATCCAAATAATTTTGAGGAATCCGGTTGGATCCCTCCAACCTGTTTCCCTGCATCCACAGATGTTAGCATAATACAATAATACCCATTTTCACTTCGAGGTGGTATATCGCGGTATATGGGATTTATATAATATCATCCGCTATTATGCGGCACATAGGGTCTCATCCTCTATATAATGCGGGAAATCAATCACTCCAATATATATACTATGTACTACTATTATGTGTGTGTATATATATATTATACCATTCATCCCGATAATAATTAATAACTTCAACCAAGCATCCAAAATTAATTTTAACGATTTAAAATTAAATTCTGTAGTCCAAATGAGTGAGAATTTCTCACCTTCGATTTTCACTTTGCAATCCGTTCCAACTCGACTTGTTTTTTTCTTTGACGATCTCGACCTCATATGAAAATTATAAAATTTTATTTTCTAACTCTCATTTCAATTCTAAATTAAATAAGCTAACTTTGTAATTAAATTTTAGTTATAATGAATACCTCTACTACGACTACACGCACAGCTTTGCTCGCCTACATCCTAAAATCACATCAAACCCCCTCATGTTCGCTTACCGCAGCCGATGTTAACATCACCTCAAACCTTGCCAACAACCTCTAGCTTCACGGCCTTTACTATATTTCCTCTAGCCGAAACAAAATGTGACTCCCCTATCAGCCTTCGTCCTACGCGTGAAGCCTCGATCGAATGCAAGCACTAGGACCGCGGTCGAACTTCATGACATTGGCCTCCTCACCTATCATTACCATGCCTCTTCCCCTGCCATACCATGTCGTGGCTGGAACACGTGCCCTCAACAATCAGTGGCGCTCACAGTTCTCCCTTCTGCCTCACCATCGCATACGTCTTCCTTCTACCGCAGCCATCTCCTTCCGACCGCCTTTGAAACGATCGCGATTCCACCCCCAAATTGTTGCGACTTCGCTCAATTTCCCATTTTTAGAGATGCTGGATTTAATTTTGATTTCGATTTTCTAAGAAAGAGGAGGATATGCAAGTTATACGTGAAGGGTATGGCGTGATTTAGAAGATTGGGATAGGGTTTTAGCTTTTCTTTCCCATTATAATATTTATAATTTTCTTTCTAAAGTATCTCGTATTCGCAAATTAAAAAAAATACACCTCCTATCGAGGCGTGCCGCTAGACATTCATAATGTTATACCCATATTCCGAATGCATTGGAAAAGGTTTCGACTCCTAATTCGATCGTATGGAGAAGATAGCTTTTTGGATCAGTTATTATATTGAATTTCAATATAAATTTGAGCGCGTTTACTTTTCGTACACTCCCACAACAACTCCAAACACTACGAAAATTGAAATCCGATAATAATACTATATTACGGGTCCAATGGAACTGGTTTCGTCAAATTCCGAGAATGCGCCTCGGAAGGCTATTTTTAAATATCGGTTTAAATGACATATTTTTAAAACTGAACAAATCACCTTTAAACTCAAATTTAGAACTTTTTTATCCTCCGTATTATTAATATGAATTTTACAAGCCTTCAAATCATTTTTAACAGGCTCAAAACTCCAGTTTTCATATTTTACCCAATCTCCAGTAATTAAATTCAATAGTTTAATTATTCTATAATTAGTGATATTTGAAATTCAAGTTAAAAATTTTACTTCTAAATATCTAAAATCAATTAAATATTCCAATTTTAACGCTGAAAAGTCCGGGTCATTACATTCCTCTGCCCTTAAAAGAATTTCGTCCCCAAAATCACTAAGGCAGAAGAATGTCCCAAACCCACTAACATACTTAGTGAAAATCCCATATTCACGGTTCTAATCCTTTAGTTCCCACTAAACAATTAGTTTCAATTTCCATTTCCAAAATCCCTTATTTCAATTCCAATTTGAAATCATTTTGTCGCTAACAAAATTTTTTCCAAAAATTTGCAAAAATTTTCCAACTCCCAAAATTTTCGAATTTTTTTGGCAGAGTCTCCTTTGTATGGAGGAGCTTTTTTAATTTGACAAGAGATAAATATATATACATCGACCCACATGGTCGGAAAAACAAAAAAACAAACAACAGTTCATATTTCCTAACTTTTATTGCGTAGGCGTACCTTTATTTAGCATTTTTAAGCAAGCAGCTTATTTATTTATCATTTTGCGTGTCCAATCCAGCCATACGTCTTCTCTGTACTGGTACTTACTTAATTCAAACATGTAAGTATAATATATTCTACTCACTAACATTTATTTAATTTCAATAGCTAGACACATGCACTTCATAAGCAATGTACACTAAACAATACCCATATACAATTTACAAGATTCCAACACCAATTTTAATTGCTTACAAACAATTCTTAAATTTTCATTTTCAATTTTAAGTGATTTACACTCACCTTCGTCCATTTAATTCATTCTAAGAAAAACAACTCGTATTTATTTTAATTGATTCAAAAATCAATTTTATTTACTTAACAATTCAAATTTGAATTTAAAACCTAATTTTGAATTATCAAAATTTTCTCAAAAATTTTCTCACTCTCGTAATTTTCGAAAAATTTCGCCAGCGTCTCCTTTGCGCGGTTAGCTCGGTACAACTACAAAATGCCTCTACGGGCCCCTAAATTTTAAAAGAAAACAAAATTCCAAGCTGCAAGATCAGAAACCCAATCAAATTTCATACCGAAATTTAAATACTTACCTTTGCCGAGCAAATTTCAATTTATCTTCTAAAATCCAAAAATGCCAATTTCCTTTTTGCTTTTTGAAACACCTATATACTATTTAGCAATAATATCCGGTCACAGCTTTCAAAATCATTTTATACATTTCTTTTTAAAGGTTTTCATATCTATTTCATTCACATTCGAAGGATGCACGTATACCATCCATAAGCAATACCCAATTTGATCGTTCGCTCGATCACACAATTTCACTTCCGAACTAGTATCGTCCACCCGACTTTCTAGTGCGGACTCAAATCTGATTTCTTGATCAGAAACCGTCATTCTCCTTGCATAGCCACAAACTACGATAAAGAGTTTCTAGAATCTATCAAAAATCCATATCCATAACTTCCGTCGAAAATCGAGTGAAAAATCCTAATTCGGATCGGTATGACTACCTCGAAATTCTGTGCTCGAATCCGGGTCAAACCACTATGCGAATAAAATAATATACGTACATTTTACGTATTTAGCCTCAATTGATTTTTAGCTATATCAACTCTCTTTTATTCACACTTATTTTGATTTCTATTCACTTATTCACAATTACCCCATTCACAACTTCCAGATTAAATTTCATCCAATCATTAACTTAGTATATTTCAATACCAAATTTACTTATGAGCTTTTACCCTTAACTTTTCTTAAGTTTAATATACTCTTATATTATTACTCTACCACTTTAGCCTTTATATCCACTTATTTATAAACTGGATCTCCAAATCCATATATATTCAATTTATCTTTATCTCAAACCATATTCAATTAATCATTTCTTTAATCAGTCCCACTACTAATTTATTTAAATCCTAATGGATTTATTTTCAACTTTAATTTATTCTTAGTCTACTACGAATTAATCTTTCCACTTCACTTTGTCACTTGGTTTTTATCTATATTTAATCAAATTAGATTCCAATTTCATATAGATTCAATTTGCTTCAATTTACTAAATAAATTCCAAATCTTGATACTTTTCCCAATTCTCATTCAGATTTTGATTTCAATTCTACTTCAAACTCTGAATATTGAATTTAACTATCTTCCATTTATAATTGGTTCACATCATTATTTAAAATTAGTTACACTTACTAATTTTAAATCTCAATCAATTTCTTATTCTCAAACTTTATAATTCCAGTTCACTTTGAATTAGTTCTATAACTTCACTTAATTTTACACATTTATATTAAATATTTTCCAATATACAATTCCAATACATTTGCTTACTCACTTGAATCAATTAGTTTACTCACCAATGTTATTTCATTCCTTTATTTTATTTAGTCAAATCTTGATTACCTTCCATTACACAAAATTTAAATTAATTTCAAATATTAATTTTAAATCCTATTTACTTACAAATGCAAATTCATTTGTCTATCCATAATTTTATTTCTAACTTAACCTTTATTTAAGTAACCCTTTCCTTAGTCCACTTAGGCTTTTCTTTACATTCATTTTTTTATTTAGCTAGATTTAGTTATGCTCCATTTCAATTCAAATTTTTTTTTGAACTTTTATAAGCTTTCCCACTTATTTTAATTTAACTCTTCTTAAGTTAAATTTCTATTCTAAACAAATTTCAAACTTATATAAGTTCCCAAATTTATTCTTTAAGCATTTCCAATTTACTTCCATAGTTTTAAGCAACTGCTTAAACATTCCAAAATATTTTAAACCAACTCCAGAGTTTTCAATAATCACATAAGTATTTCAAAATCCTTTTTGAAATTATTTATATCCAAAATCCTTTGGTAAATTTAATTATCTCTTTGAATTTCAAAATCAACCCAGTTTTGCAAACAATTCCAATTCAAAATCTCCAGGCAGCAATCCCTCTCTTGGAAACTCAAAAATGAACATCGATGATGCTGCAGTCATCACCGAAGTTATTTTCCAGCGACCAAAAAGAGTTCAATGCTTTTATATCTTCAAAACATTTCAAATATTTTTAAATTCCAAATCTCTCTAGATTTCAAACCTAATTCAAAATATTTCTCAAATACTATCACTATTATTTCTCCAAAGCTTTTGAAAACCATTTTCAAACCCAAAGGAATTAAACTTTTTCCAAAATTCCAAATTTCAAATTTTCAAATCCTTCAACTCACATTCAAAAATTACTCTGAAATTTTATTTCAATTTATAAATCACATTTACAGTTTACATTTCAAATTCCATTCTATTAGTGAATTTATTTCCTTTACCTTAAATTATTATCTTTACTTCTTATTCAGTTTCATACTTACATGATAATAATTTAATATTATCACTTTCGAACAATCAGGAAACCATATATAACTATAATAATTTTCCAAAAATTTATATCTCTTAAATACAAAAATAATTTGGGTAAATTTATTTCATTCGCCCTATTTTAAAAACAATACTGTGTCGGTTTATCTTGTTTAAGAGTTTAGAAATCCCTATCGATAACATGGCGTTCGACATATCAACCAGAATCCATAAACACCCAATCGATAAATCAACACAATATAAAAACAATTTTATACTCACTAACAAATACACGCTCATTTCTATTATTACACTCAAACTCATTTTAGAATACTACTGACTCTATTTAAATGAGTAATCCCCACATAGCCAAGGTTCTCGCTTAACCGTCAACTCTGATACCAAGTGAATCGATCGACAGTTTCGTACCCCTTGAGTCGACACTATTCTCCATCAATCAACTCAAAATGAACCGAAATACGAACCATTCGGTTTAAAGAAGAAGAGGTAGAAGAAGAAGATAGAAAACAACATCAGAATTTTACCATCGCAGCAGAATAAAATATAATAGATAATAACAGATCTTTACACAAAGAAAACTATATCTGTTTTATACATACATCATAAGAATAAATCATCAGAGTTCAACAACATTAATAATATACAACTGGACAGTCATATAAACTTGTCCTCAAAACTGTATACACAATGGAATAATAATCAAGTATGGCAGTACGTATCGCAATCCAGCTCGTCTCTTGAGCTCCACGGCATCATATCCTGTATTCCATAATACTCGGTCTGACCCGAGCATTATAGTGAAATAACACCCGAGTTAGTTTGGAATACCAGCGTGAGAAAATTGCACTAATTTGATTATTTAAGTTTCAAAATCCTTTGAAATCAAAAGCATCTCATAAGACCATGCCACAAATAAACATGTCGGGTTTTTACCTTACGATAGCCAAAACATTCTTTATCAAAATCATCTGATATTATAATAGTGTCTATATACAATACTTATTAAAATAGCTGAAATTATTACATGATTAAATTCCAGCATACTAGCCACAAAGTGGGTTATACAAACAAAAATCGTAAAAGGCGCGTAGGGAGAATGGATTTCCAACTAATGACTAGGCATTGGGGGTACCACCTGTCACAGTACGTGGCCTAGATCACCATACCGAGGATTACTCCCAATCCCCTACAACACAAGACCGGGACTACCCCTTACTGGATAATCCCGAGTAAGATCTCCCCATGGTTGGGATCAGCAACCGCACCTCTAAGCCGAATAAAAGAGACATCTAGACAGGGATGACCTCACCCTAATGGGTTCTACCCACTTATCCCTTCCGCATAACCCCAGATATTCAGTCATTCCCGGTTAATGAGGCTCAAGGCTAAGCATTATCTTCTAAGAATATATCACTTAGAATGCTCATCGCCTACCTAACGATGCTCTGAAAGCATTCATCCATACAAGTCTGTCCCGGGTTCGAACGGAACCTAACGCACTACTCGTACTACATCCATTTTGGAATCATCATCCTCAGGATTAGTAGCGACTAGCCCTTGCACTTCATTGCTCCATCTTCGAATCCAAATTCGTCTTCCTCATGAAAACGTGCAAACCAGATCGAAGTGGTTTTCAAGAAATAAATCCCGATCCCGGTCTCTTCGAAACGATCAGCGCATTGGCCAATATTGATAGTCGGTTATTTAACTATCAATTAACATTAACAATCATCAAGCCATAATAATTTCTCCTAAATTGTTTATTTATCTCAAAATATCTTCACATGATATATTTCCACTTTTCAACCCTTTTTGAAAACAGTTTTCCAACCACACTCTTCTCATGGAATAAATTACCAAATATTTATTTTCCACTGAAAACACCAAGTACAAAAACTTTGCAATTTTAAAATAATTTAAAAATGCTTTATTATAAAATATACTTAACATTTAAATTGAAAACTACTTCAATACTTTATTAAAAGTATATAGTTAAGGAATATTAAAATGAGGTTACTATATAAAATATAAAACTAGATTTTCCCTTTTAAAATAAAATACCAAGTCACCTTAAAATATTTACTACGATAATAGATTTGAAAAATACTTACTTTAGAATTTAAACATTTAGAAATAATAAATTTTCTAAAACATGATTTTTAAAACAACATTAAAACTTTTAACTTATATTTAAAAATTTGCTTTGAAACGTACTTGGCTATCTAGGGAAATACGCTTCTCTTTCACATGTTTTAAAAATAAATCACTATTTATTTTTAAAAAAATTTACCCTTTCCCTTAATAAATTCCTACCATGAATTTATTCTTCCAAATACCACTGATATATTGCTTTGCTTTTATAAAACCCAGTTTATAAATTTCTTAATCCATCCTCCTTTATAATTCCAATTTCAAACACTTAAATCAATTTCCAAATCGATTACCAAATTACTCCATTTTGGCATAAATTTCTTTTACTTACTCATTTATTTCAAAATCCATTAACCTTAGGTTTTTAATTCTTACTAATGATTTAAAATCTTTTAACTGAAAATACCGATTTCCTATTTTCCAAATTCCTTCTTTATCATTTCAAATAAATTTAAACCTTGAATTTTAAAGTAAATTCATTATTCCTTTAAATAATATCACTTAAGTTTTACAATTCATTATTTTCTCTTTTATTCAAAATCCCCATTCCATACTCGGAATTTATTCATTAAGATTTTAAAACCACCTTTATTCTTTTCCAGTTCATTCTTAAATTTATTCAAATTCTCTATAAATATTTTACTTAAAAATCCACTCTTTTATTTTCCCTTCAAAAATCCAATTCTATATATTTTGATAACTCAGTGTACCAAAATATATTCAAGCAAACCATAGCATTCAATATTCCAATTATCAATATAATTCATCATAGAATATTGAACAATCCAAATAATTTTGAGGAATCCAATTGGATCCCTCCAACCTATTTCCCTGCATCCACAAATGTTAGCACAATACAATAATACCCATTTCCACTTTGGGGTGGAATATCGCGATATACGGGATTTATATAATATCATCCGCTATTATGCAGCGCATAGGGTCTCATCTGCTGTATAATGCGGGAAATCAATCACTCCAATATATATACTATATACTACTATTATATATATATATATATTATACATTTCAACCAGATAATAATTAATAACTTCAACCAAGCATCCAAAATTAATTTTAACGATTTAAAATTAAATTTTGTAGTCCAAATGAGCGAGAATTTCTCACCTTTGATTTTCACTTTGCAATCCGTTCCAACTTGACTTGTTTTTTTCTTTGATGATCTCGTCCTCATATGAAAATTTTATAAAATTTTATTTTCTAACCCTCATTTCAATTCTAATTTAAATAAGCTAACTTTGTAATTAAATTTTAGTTATAATGAATACCTCTACTACGACTACACGCACAGCTTTGCTCGCCTACATCCTAAAATCACATCCAAACCCCCTCGCGTTCGCTTGCCACAGCCGATGTTAACATCACCTCAAACCTTGCCAACAACCTCTAGCTCCACGGCCTCTACTATATCCCTCTAGCCGAAACAAAATGTGACTCCCCTACCAGCCTTCGTCCTACGCATGAAGCCTCAATCGAACGTAAGCACTAGGACGGCGGTTGAACTTCACGACATTCACCTCCTCTCCTATCATTACCTTGCCCATCTTCCCCTGCCATACCACATCGTGGATAGAATATGTGCCCTCCACAATCAATGGCGCTTGCAGTTGTCCTTTCCGCCTCACTATCGCACACGTCTTTCTTCCAGCGCAGTCATCTCCTTTCGGCCACCTTTGAAACAATCGTGATTCCACCCCCAAGTTTTTACGACTTCGCTCGATTTCCCACTTTTAGATATGGTGGATTTAATTTTGATTTCGATTTTCTAAGAAAGAAGAGGATGCGTGAGCTAACGTGAAGGGTATGGCGTGCTCTAGAAGATTGGGCATAGGGTTTTAACTTTTCTTTCCCACTATAATATTTTATAATTTCTTTCTATAGTATCTCGTTTTCGCAAATTAAAAAAATACTTCCTATCGAGGCGTGTCGCTCGGCATTCATAATGTTATACTCATATACCGAACGCATTGGAAAAGGTTTTGAGTCCTACTTCGATCGTATGGAGAAGATAGCTTTTTGGATCAGTTATTATATTGAATTTCGATATAAATTTCAGTGCATTTACTTATCGTACGCTCCCACAACAACTCCAGACACTTTGAAAATTAAAATATGATAATAATACAATATTACGGATCCAATGGAACTGGTTTCGTCGAATTCCGAGACTGTGCCTCGGAAGGCTATTTTTAAATATCGGTTTAAACGATATATTTTTAAAACTGAACAAATCACCTTTAAACTCAAATTTAGAACTTTTTTATCCTTGGTATTATTAATTTGAATTTTACAAGCCTTCAAATCATTTTTAACAGGGTAAAAACTCCAGTTTTCATATTTTATCCAATCTTCAGTAATTAAATTCAATAGTTTAATTATCCTATAATTAGTTATATTTGAAATTCAAGCTAAAAAATTTACTTCTAAATATTTAAGATCAATTAAATATCCAATTTCAACGCTGAAAAATCCGGGTCGTTATAGTTTTAATTATATAAAAAAATTTACGATTAAAATTATAAATGTATATATTATTTAGGCCAAAAATGTTTTTATGTCCGTGTGTGTATAATAAATGTGTGTATATGTAAATGAATCAAATTTAATATACACAACAATCAATTATAAAATAATGAAAAAATATATAAACAGAATATGGAATTAGCATGCATACAAGTGGTGATATACATACATACATATATATAATCAACCATCAAATAACACACACACGGATATATATATATATATATATATATATATATATATATGTTAACAAGAACATACCTAAAGATATGATGCCTTAGATTCACACGCTAATCTAACATGTCTCCAAGAATTCTCAGATCTGCACCATTACTATAAACAAAAGGCGTGCCTACACCGAATCTAACTGAATTCAATTGAATGGTGTGAATGGAGTTAAAAAATTGGGTTTATGGTTGAGGTAATTTTCGGCCAAAAGAGATGAAGGGGACAAGCAAAAAGAAAAGTAGAGGGTTATATTCGAATTTATAGGGAGGTTTAGAGAAAGAATATCCATGTTTCTCTCTCAGCAATTCACAAGACCCCTCCTTCTCCCATTCATTTGGATGGCTAAGAATGAGTCTAATCTGTACCAAATTTCTAAGAAACCAATTTGTTATTTTATATAATTTAAATCCAATTTAAATATATGACGATATCTACGTCGATATGTATGTATATATATATAACTCTTATATACATAATCAATTAAATAACTAACGACCCCTTGAATAATTTTAGAGGCTAATCCACTTTACTAAACACATCTCATACAATAAATACAATAATAATTAATATTTCATTAATACTAATTTGAATTAATTTATAACTACTATAAATTAATCAAATCAAGTGATGTTTCGAAGATTGAATAGATTCGGTTATGTGACTCGCAAACGTGAGTTTAGCTAGCAGTCAATATTCGAATAGTTCAAATACTAATGTTCACATCGTCTTAGATAGCGGTGTGGTAGTTTGACTTAACTCATCGCTTACAGATCTTATCGGTAAAATCCAGTTTTACAAATATAAGCGGTACCTTTTAGTAACAATTATTCACATCAATTTTCATCGTCAACACTATATTACATTTAGACATTTGGAATTTGTTTTTTGTTAAAATTCTAGTATCATCCATATTTAACCCAATTAGTCCATAAAAAAGACCTATGTTTCAGTAATAACATTTACTATTAATCGTACTACTCTGGTCAGGGATTTTGACTCTGAGTTGACTATAGTTGATTATGATACTAACTTCAAACAAATGAGGAGAAGAAATTTCAATTAAATAGTGTTTTGCTTTCAGTGCTTCAACATAGACCCAACTATAGTCGCTCAATGGTCTCCATGCCATTATTTAACTATAATCAAAGTGGAGTGTCCATATTGATGTTCAGTGGTATTCTTAAGTTAAGAGAACTGTGTAACAACATTGCTCTAAGATTTCTCGTTTGACAGTTGTTATTAACCTATAGGAAACTTCCATACGAGTCATTCCAAAGTTATCTAATAATTATCGGCACGTCACCCTTTGGCTTCCCTAATAGACATAAGTAATACATTGTCCAACATTTAAAAGAGCATTACATACACTGATGTCAATAGATGTATCGTTATCCTTTCTCGAAATATATCCACAAACCATATTTAGAATAATATGTTATTTCATATTATGGTAATTTTCTCATGATTTCAACTCCTTATAGTTATTATGACGTAAGAAATCGTTTAAGGATTTTTATATAAAATACACTTAAATTTATTAATTAATTATTAAATCACAATATAACAAGTATATAAAAAAAATTATTTCGGACTAGATTTTATTACAAAGTTAATAATTTAAAATAAATTAAAGAATTGCCCTTAGGGCTCTAACTCTCTCAACTCCCACTTGCACTAAAGGCCAACTATGGAATCTTGGTCGCAACCCTTCGATCAGTTTATTTATAAACAATCGAGCCAGTCCCTTCATTACTAAAGGATCTGCTATATTGTCCTTAATGTCTACTATTTCAATCCTTATTATTGATG
This sequence comes from Allium cepa, assembly GCA_030765085.1. NCBI lineage: Eukaryota > Viridiplantae > Streptophyta > Magnoliopsida > Asparagales > Amaryllidaceae > Allium > Allium cepa. The sequence continues at coordinate 49,346,672 of CM060930.1, read as the reverse complement.
AATTCACTTACATGGTGGAACTTTCAAAGAATGCGCCTTGATTCTTATGAGCTCTTGGTTCTTTCGCGATCTGCATCATGGCATTGTTATTGTTGGATCTAGGCCAGCATGTAACTAGGTAAATGAGTAAATTTGAAAAAATATATTCCATTTGGATTTTATGGGCCTATAAAATCTAAATTTATTTTAAATCAAATTAATAATTTATTTAGTTTATATTAAAATTTTATATGTTATGTTTAATTTGTAGTATAATATGTGTATCATATATACATATATGTGTACATGCATACGTAAGTACACCATAAAAAGGTGTACATAGTTTAACATGCTCGTGTATATATGATAAGATTTACGTCACAACGGACTTATTAGTCGCTTTATATACTTATGTGTCATCAAATATGCAAGTTTGTGTGTACATACACAGACACAGACACAGACACAGACACACACACACATATATATTACAAAATGACATTTGTAAAATATATAAGTTATGCAAACATACACACACACTTTTTATTATAATATGTAGTGATATTAAATTTAATATAAATAGCTATAAATTCAAACTGCAATTTAAAATTCAAAACTGTAAACATCTGCATAGAAAATATCCGACAATTCAAATCTAAATTAGTATATTGATTATATATATACAAATATATATATATACACACACACAAATATATACATATATATACATATTGAAACTTGCAAAAAAAATTATAATCGTAAATATGCATATCAAATAATATTAAGAATCATACATATATTTATTTTAATATGTTTTGATGTAAATAAATAGTTAAATACACACACACATTCGACGAGAAAACAATTTTTTTGATTCCATATGAAAACCATAAAAGATCAATTTTTTTGAAAGCAAAACATATACAAACATATTAAATATATATATATATATATATATATATATATATATATATTTACATATTAAATATAATTTATAGATATATATAAATATTATAAAAGCTAGATTTCATATTTAAAACAATCATATAATAAATATATATACGGCTTAATTTTTTTTCCGAAAACATTTTAGTTATGTACAAGTTTCTAAATTTATAAATATAATTTTTATGCAATACATACATTTATTTTAAAATCAAACTAGTTTTAAATATTATTAGATGTTTTAAATTATTTCAGAAATTAAAATATACATGAGTTATTTTTATTGTCGAATGATATAAATAAATAATTTTTTTAGCATACGTATATAAAAACAAATTCATCCAACATTAATCGCACAAATGTAAATGCTTTTGTGATATTATACACATAGATAATAACAGCATAATAACATTTTAATGAAACACCTTGAGGTGTTGAATCTGTTAACTCCTTGAATCAATATCAAGCCTTTAGATAGTGCTACAAATTTGAATGTAGCAACCACCGATCTTTGGATTTAATTTAATTTGTGTACTTTGAAGCTTGAATTTAAGGTAGATGGAGGCAAGATTGACATACCTTTGCTGGTTCAAATGTAGCAAAAAAGAGAGTGCTAAATTGAAGAGTTGAGATGAATTAAATAACATAGGTCTAAAGAGTAAAAAGGGGATCTAGATCCTCTTTACTCTCTTATCAATTCACCTCATTTTGAACGCTTATTCAAACCATCCCTAGCCTACTTTATCTGGCCATGCTTGGCTCCCATATGGGTCTAAAAAACGCTTCAAGCCCGATCAATAAAAAGTGCATTTAAATCTAATTCAAACGCACATCGATATCGTATATCGATACTTGTGTTTATAGCTATTATATAGACAATATTTAATATTGACCAACATAAATTAAATAAAATTTTATAATTAATATTTTGTAAAAAATAATTAGTTTAATTAATTTATAATAATTATAATTGATTAAATCAGGTGGTACTACGAGTATTCAACATTTTAGTTGTGTGACTCTTAAGTGTAAATTCAATTAGCGATTAATATTGAACAATTCGAATACTAACATTCACGCATCACTTAGCAGACTATGTGGTATTATGACCTAACTCATCACTTACATAACTTCGATAAAAATCCAATTTTTTGTTAAGCGTTACCCAGTAGTGATGATTATTTCACCAATTCTCTTCGTGAAAAATATACATATTAGGAATTATGAATTCAGTAATAGTCAAAATTACAACATCGTCCATATTCAACTTTATCGCCCGAATGTAAAGTCCTTGATTCTATAATAAAAATAATTGCTAATTAAACTACTCTGGCCAGAGATTTTGACTTTGCATTGACTTCAGTTGCCGTTATACTTATCTTATATAACCGAGGACTCTTTTGAATAGTGTTTCACTTCTAATGCTTCCACTCGATTCAACTATAGTCATTCAATAAACATCGTACCATGATTTAACTACAATAAAAGCAGAGCTTCCAAATTAAAGATCAATGATATTCTCAAGTCAAGAGATCCGTATAAGATTATCACGTTGGTATTTTTTGTTTGGCCTTAGATATTGTTACTATATATTATAAGTATCGAGCATCTAAAGAATACACATCGAGCTTGGAAAAGATGAAAGATGTAAAACATGAAGAAAATAAAGTTATCAAGCATTTAACATTTATAAAAGGAGAACGAGATTCTAAAAAGAGGGTATCGAACATCTAATAGCAAAAGGTGCTGAATTTCTAAAGATGTCAAATGTTCAAGTGGTTAATAAGTAGTAGAGATTTACCAAGTCTTTAAGGGACAACGAGCTTCTACGACAGTAAGTGTTTTTGAGCATTTAAAAAGAGAAAGGCGTTGCTGAACATTAATAATGAAGAATGGTATCGAGTGCCTAACAACAAGAAGTTGTTGAGTTTTTGAAAGGCAATGGGGATGTCAAACCAGTAAATGCTTAGAGATATCGAGCTATAACAGATCTGGAGGAACATGGGGTATTGAGCTTATACAACACAACAACTATCGAGCCTAAAGATAAGATATAGGAAGAGATGTCAAACCTCTATAGCATAGATTGTTGTAGAATATGTAACAAAGGAAGGATGTCGTACTACTAGAAGATGTCAATCATCTAATCACAAGGGAAGTTATCGAGTTTCTTTAGAAGACAAGCTATTTGATACAATGACTGTTATTGAGCCTTTACAACAGTAACTATTGTAGAGCATCTATAAACAATGGGTGACATCGAGCTTCTACAAGGATAAAAATTCTAAAGGGATAATAAAATTCTACACTAGCAAAGGGTTTCGAGGTTTTACAAGTAACAAGAGATGCTGAACCTCATAAGACATATGTGTTGTCGAGTATCTACCACATGAAGTGATGGTGAGCGGACACGTGTCAGCCATTTTGTCTCTTGGCCATCTCTATAAATAGACCCCCTCCGTTATTTTATGGAGGGAATCATTTCTTTCTCATTCTTTCAATTGTGCTGTAAACCCAAAATCAATTTGGAGATTTTAGAGTTGATTGTAACCTTTTAACTTTTGCACATAAACTTTTGCACATAAGGGCTTGGACATTTAACCTTATAAGGCATATTTTCACATGAATGCAAATACTTGACTATTAATTAATAGTGGACATGCATATGACTTTATCTTTGGAGTTGGACTTGAGCATAATGGATTTGAACTGCATACTATTTAATTTGTTCAAGGCCATTTAAGACCTTATTTAAATTAAAAGCTACCTTGCATATTGCATGTTTTTCCCAATGACATATGAATAAGCGACTATTGCATATTTATGTGACTCGCTTATTTTACCTTTGAAAGCGTGACTTAAAATCTGGACAACTTCACGATCATATTGAAACCAATGGGTATTACTGGAACATTTTTGAATAATGCCACCTTGTAAAACATCTTTGTTGTTGGGTCAAAATTATGGTTCAACATTTGTTGCTAGAAGGAGGGCTCGTACCTCCGTCTAATTGTTTCTTTGTTTTGAGACTAATCAAGTAAAACTTTGTTTCAGGAAATCTACATCTTCTGGCTTATCCCTGCAGAGGATTGTTTATCTTTCGGCATATTCCTACAGAGGACTCTCCATATCTCACATGACCTACTAAACTGCATAATGACTATCTCTGACCAAGGATACTGGCATCCTCATTTAGCAAATCAACTTATTAAGTCACTCATAACCTTTAATTCCGCGAGGAACAAGTATTGCAATTATGGAACTTAGCACTATGAAATCTATCAAAAAAGAGGCAGGTAATTCCTTATGATCCAAATAACTAGAGCATAAATCTATTTATTTAGATCTACCCCTATCTTCGCTTATCATCCCACTTTGAGTAGAGAGAACGAAAGTGGGAATGGCCCGTTCTTAGAATTAGAAAATATATACAACTCCAAGCTAATGGAACAATCATCAAAAGCAAAATAATAAAGGATCTTAATAAGTTTACTCAAAAGTGGAAGGGGCTAATCGATCACTCCCCTTCACCAACTCGGACTCAAGGATAGTCATAGAAAAAGCTCGTCATAAAAATTAATGAACCTATCCTATATCACCAAAACCCAAATGGGGACCAAAAATACATTAAAAAAAGAATTGCAGGAAGAGCGGTTGAGCTCCGTCAAAACTAAGGGTATCGCTGCTGCTTCTGGTGCCACTAGAAGGGCACCTATTGTTGTTGTTAATCTTGGCGCTGGGAGGGCGGTGAAGCCAAGACGAAAAAAACAATTCCCTAGAAACTCCCAATCTCCTAAAGCTTATTCCCTTTCCATCCTCTATCTCTTAACCAAAGAAAATTAAATTACCGGCCTTCAAAGAAGAAGCCACAAGGAAATGAAAGAAATGTCGAAAAGCTCATTGTCAATACCATAGAATGAATGGAAACAATGCTAACCATTGTCGAGCCCTTAGAGGGTTGGTCGAAAATTTCTTGGGAGAAGGATTACTCCAGGAGTTTGTCAATGAGACTTGAGCAAATGACCAACGTATTTACAAAGGTTAAGTGCTTAATAAAGAGAAGTTCTTCATAACAAAGTTCTATAGAAATAAAGGAAAAGCCTTAGACCAACCATAAAGGCCCATCACAATACTAAAACCTTCGGCCCTGCCTATAAGGCCTGGCCGAAGCACCTCTTAGAGGGAGGTCAAAGTAAGCCTCTGGTCCTGCCTATATGGCATGAGAAGAGCATAGCAAGCCTTTGGTCCCACCTACGTGGCCTGGCAGGAGTGCCTCCTAAAGAGAGGATGGACTAAGCCATTGGTCCCGCCTAAGATAATATGACCAAAGCACTGACCAGCCTTCGATCTCTCCTACGTGGCCTGGTCAGAGCACCTCCTAGAGGAAGGACGAAGTAAGCCTTTAGTCTTGCTTAAGATGGACCGGCCAAAGCACTGACCAATAACCTTCAATCCCTCCTATAAGGCCTTTTCGAAGCGCCTCCTAAAGGGAGGTTGATTTGACTTTGGTCCCGCCTAAGATGGCTTGGCCAAAGAACCGACTGACCTAAATCCTTACCTAAAAAGTATAAAAGGGGTAACCTTATATAAAAGAATAAATCAGACGAATCTAATTCCATCTTAAAGATGAGCCAAAGTATTCTTTTAGAGGAAGAGCAATCAAACACGATCAATCTTACCCAAAGGCAAAGTTAAAGAAAAATTAAATGGAAAGGATAAGCAACTTTTCATGCTCATATGATAGAGAAAAATCATATAATGATCATCTAAGAGACCCAGACCAAGGGAAAGAAGTTTACTTTGAAAAACCTGCCAGGGTTATAATAGTTAAGTAATGAAGATTCATCTATATAGTCACTCAGCCTAGAAAGATAAGAAGGCAAATTTATCCATATTTTTGAAAGGCTTATCCTGCTGATTCAGTAATCATTCCAAAGTGATTTTAAAAACCAAACTTTTAAAATTTAAAAGTTCAAAATGATGACTTTTTCACAACTTTCTTTGGAATATACAAAATAAGATGGCTAGTTTAAGAAAGAAATAATTTCTTGAAATCATGGAAGTCATTACCATTTACTTTATAATTTCAAAAGAAAGGGGATTTAAAGAGAAGCAAGAGCTGGAATGGTAAGAAGATACTTAGTTTTTGCACTAGGGTGTAAAAGCCTCTTTCATGCAAGGAGGGGGCAAACAAATACTACAAGGGTGTAAAAGCCTCCACATAAAATTTCTCCTTTATTTGAGGGAGGGCTTGTTCTATAAAAGAATAGACTTTCTTTTTGGCAACTTTGATGATGTTATTTGTATAGATAGTCAACCTCTTTGCTTTCTAGTTTTTCCTTTAAAGTTGTAACTTGTGCAGCCGCTTGGGTGTTTTTAGTTTTAGCTAGCTCAAGTTCCATTTCCAACAATTTCACTATTTCTTCAGCCGCCAGCCTCATTTTTCTTTCTTCATCCAAGTCAGAGGCATGTTTATTCTTTTTAGTAGTAACTCCATTCCTCTTCATGGGTACTTCAAGAATTTAGCCATCAAGGAACCTAGCTTTATCTATCAATAATGAAATCTGTTCTTTAAAATTTGGAACTCGATTAGTAGACTCATTGGAGGCTTGTTGAAGAAAGAACATGTGCTTGGCCACCTAAAATATATAAAGAATTTATGGTAGTTAAAGATATATGGAGCCAAAATTTATATTAGCCAGACACGTAAAGATACATACCACAAGAAGTTGTTGAAAGAGAATGTGAAGATGGTCCCCTAAAAAGACAAAAGGCTGCATTGGCTTAAAGAAGCCACAGATGGGGACTAGATTACTGAGTGAACAAAATCGTCAAAACCAAAAGAGAGGAGTTGAGCTGCAGCTTTGGATTACTGAGTGAACAAAATCGTCAAAACCCGAAGAGAGGAGTTGAGCTGGAGCTTCATAAGGAAGAAATTCGGAGGTAGGAGGAGTCAAGCCTAACTTCTGATACTAACCTTGTATGGTGGTTGCAGATAAGGATTCATGGTGTCAATAATAGAACTCAAGGTGTGGGCAATTTCTGTCTGGCTTTGAGGATTCTAGTCTAGTAAGCTTAAATCAATAACACCAGAGTCTTGGTTAATTGTGGTCGTATCTATGTTCTGTTCCTCAGAAATAGCATCAAGAGTTTTATCTTCTCCAAGTCTGGCCTTTCTAATCGAATGAGAATTGAAGCACCCGCCAGATTGCTAGAGTCCTTCTTCCTTTTGTGACCTTCAATGGCCTTGAAGACATTAGCGATAGATTCGGCAATGGGCATTAGCAGTCATAGCTTGGGAGGAGGAAGGAGCTCTAGCATCATTTATATTAGCAAATGAATTAATAAGTGTAAGGACCTGAAGTTTTATCACTTTGATTTTTGGAATATTTAATTATTTTTACATATTCGATTTGGGGTTTTTATAGTTTCAAATAATTGTTCGATTTTTAATGATGTATTTTTAATTTAATTTGTAGAATTTTGGCATAATTTTTAATTTGGAAAGTAAATAAATTTTTGTTTAACGTATTTTACGTCAAACTTTGGTATTTTTAAAATATAACAGACCTTTATAGTCGGTGTATTTTATTTCTACTTTGCGATTGCATCACATTACTGCATGCGATCGCATTCTACTTTACATCGTTCGCGGCTCATATGCGGACATGATATGGTGTGGTGGGGTACTGAAATCTCTTCATTCAAAAAAAAAACAAATCAGTACATATATACAGTGCATCCAACATTATTTTCCTTTTTCCTGCATGTGCATGGCGTGTACATGAGTTCATATACTAGAAGCATTTAGTATTTGGTTGGGGGATATGGGGGCGTAGCAAGCGGGTATGGGCCGAGATATTTTGGGCTTTGGATGAGGATTTATTATTTAATTTAAATTGGTTAAGTTTTAAAATGTTTAAACTTTGAAATTTTATATCTTGTTCATCTTAAATCCGTTTGACCCGTGGTTGCGCTGGACTCATATTAACGATTATCACATTACAGTATAATTTGTTGGTAGTTTTTGAATGTTTAAAAATAATGACATATTAAATCGAATTGAATCTAATAACGTCGTTTAAATTTATATACCTTAATTATTGATGGTTATTTGGCCAAATAAAATATTGTTGACTTAAATTGGATTGAATAGGGAAATTGGACATTTGTTTAGTGGGATAAAACACCATTTCGTTAATCAAATTAATTGGATATCTGTTTAGCAGAATAAATCACTATTCTATTATTATTAACTGGATATGTTACATTTGGACATTTATTTAGCAGAAATAAAGTCCGTTTTGGTATTACATTAGTGTGGATACTCGATTACATTCTAATTGATTAGTATTGGATAAGTGTTGTATTCATAATCAATTGTTAATTATGAGTTGAATTTACATATGTGATATTATGTGAATACCTGGATTATAACTTAGATAGTAATGGAATTAATGGTGACTTGTTTAAGTACCATTAGAGTGGCTAAGCCTCTTCTAATTTGAAAAGTTAATTGTTTAATAAAGTTATTTAAAGAAATTATTATTTATGTAACATCCCCACCTTGGAGGTCCAAAACTAAAGCCCACGGATGTTGCGGTCATCCATAGTCATTATTTCTCGATGACTAAATACGATAATGTTAGATACATTGATATAACAGAAACACATGGATATGAAAAAAAATTAAAACCATTAAACAAATTTCTCATTCCATTTCAATCATATTTCAAATTCATTACATAATCCCATATTCAAGAACCATGTTTGGAGAAAATATAATTATTACAAACTATGCCAAGAGCCACATATGAAGATGCCCCCTTGGATGAACAGAGTCTGAACATACGCAATTAGAAAACTTTGCCTTTACAACCAAAACACAATGGAATCAAATAGAATCCTACTAACTAGCTTGCCTCCTGCACGTCTCAGAAGCTTATTTGTCTAAAAGAGAACCTAAAAACTTCAACTCTCAAACTACTGAAAATCAATTGAGCTCTCGAGAGTTTAAGGGAAAAACATAAACTTTGAGTCAGACATAAAGCCTGATATGAATAATAACCTACCATCTCGAACCATTTAGACATCGAGCGAGACCATGCAGCTTAGCGGAACGGGTTTTCCCCTCATTGGTATCTCACCCCAAACTTTTTAATAACCATATACTGTGCTCCTACATCCACAATGGTTAAAGCACAATAATTTAAAATATGATGATGGTATGCAAACAAGTAAAATATCCTAGATTCCCCATTCCCATTCATTTGACTATCTGTCTCAGTTATAGTTTCTAGGGTCACTATTAACCTATTAGTTTTCGTGGGCTGACTAATAACCTGTTCAAAGCTTATGGACTATCTGTCCGATTTCATAGTTTTCATGAAATCACTAAGAACCTATTAGCCCCTGCCAATAAATTCATTCGATTATTTCATGGGTTCTCCCGAACCTATTGATGTATCCAATAACTTCTCTTATATCATAGTTTTCATGGGTTGACAATGAACCTATTGATCTATGTGAATGACTTTATTCTGATATAGTTTTCATGGGATCACTATGAACCTATTGGCCCCTACTAATAACTCTCTCCAAAATAGTTTTCATGGGTTTACTATGAGCATTCCTAAACTGACAACTGCTCGATCAGTCTTTGGGCAATGTTCTAGTCTACCTGACCTTCTAGATGCAATTCTACTCATACATGAGTTAAATAAATTTATATTCACTACTGGGTCAACCTAGTTGGTTATTCCACTCTTCCACCCCCAAATACAGTTATGGGTCCATTATATAGTGAATATATTTATAGAAGAAGCAAATACAATAACGTAACAATATCAACGTTTATGGTTTAATATCCTTGAAATCATTTCCACATGAAATTTGGTTAATCTCTTTAACCCATTATTTTTATCAAGGAAAGCTTCTTCAAAGACTCCAAATTTAAAAGCCACTTCAAAGCTCTTTTATACTGCCGTAGGTTTTTCCTTTAAAAATGAGAATGGATTCTTTGTTTTGAAAACTAAGGCTTTCGAAGCCTTAGACTTTTACTTTCGAAACCATCAGAATATAAATTTCGAAAGCATTCAAAACTACTTTCCAAAACACTAAACATATACCTTTCGAAATGCTTTAAAACATCTCTTTCAAAAGCATCAAAACCATCCTTTCGAAACCATCAAAATATTCCTTTCGAAAGTATTAAAGCATATCTTTCTAACTTATCTAAAGCATAGCTTCAAAACCATTTGAAAGTGCCTCTTTTGAAACCACTAGGTTTAATATTAAATATAGCTTTTGGGTCAAAGTGAATATAGGAGAAGTACCCTTTTCGAAATCATTAACCTTAAAGTAAAAGAATTTGGGGAAAATAGATGGCTTTGGAACCATCCTTTCGGAAGCTTTAATCTTTTAAGTAAAAAAATTGGAAGGATAGCTTCGAAATACCTTTCGAAGCCATTACCTTCAAAACCTTTAGTTTAAATGGCTACTGGAGCCCTTTTGAAAGCATTGGGAAGCAGCTTGTTATATTTATAAAACAAAAGCTTGCTTTCGAACTCATTGAAAACTTTCAACCTATTCGAAAGGTATGCAGATGGCAGTAAGGTTTCGAGTTAATTCAAACATAACCTTTCAAAAGCTCCATTTATAAAACATAAAACGCGACAACTCATTTGAAAGCTACCCTTTAAAATAAAAAGGCAGCAACCTTTTCAAAAGCTATATAAAGGTAATTCAACCCTTTCGAAAGCATCCATTAAGAGCTACGTAAATGGCATCTCTTCTGATAGAAAAACAAAGACCTTTGAAAGCTATTTAAAATGGCCTCGAACCTTTCGAAAGCATGGTTTCAACTCTATACCTGCCGCCTTTCTCCAATCCACTACATACCGTAGCATTGATTCCATATGTATTGGTTTCGACTTGGTTAGGGATGGAAATATGGGGTCGAAAGGTGGCAAACGAAAGTGGCGAAGCATTAAATGTGTACAAAACTGTTTTTTTGCATTTTTAAGTAAAGGCTTTTCAACTAACTTGTCTATTTGTAAAAATATAATTGATTGCCATAAACTTTACCAAAATATTTTCTAAAAGACTGCTGAATTCATCCAAAATTAATTGAAATAATTAACAAAGAAGCCTTTCCGTTTAGCAAAACAATTAAGGCATTTAAGTCCTCCAACTTAATTAGTTTAATTCCCATTGTAAACCACTTAGGAAAATTCCCCAAATATCATCAAAATTCACTTTTTTTTATCTAACATATATAAATTTCAGACCCAAAATCCTTTATATAATAGCCGAAATAAATTTTTAAACCCAATTACTTATTTCTTCCTTCAAAAATTCATAATAAATTATCCATATCTTGGATAATTATGAAAATTTAAACCCATCTCCAAAATAATTTTTTTCATAACATATTAAATCCTCATGGCATTCTAAACCCTATATATACGATTTTAACCTTAAAATCGAATAGAACATTTATTAAACATACTTTTTTGAATCAAACATATCATGTAATCCAAGAATATCATCATTAAAATCATCATAAAGGTTTTGAACTTAAAACCTAAAATCAAATGGTTTTTAAAAATGAAAATGAAATGGTTTTGATTATTATTCACCTTGCTTTAGATAAGGAACTTGAGATTGATCTTGTTTAATTCTCCTTACTTGATTCCTTAGCTTTTAGTTGATTTTTCTTCTCTTTTTCCCTTAGGTTATGGCCGCCTTGAGCTCCCCTTTTGTCATATTTTTACTTTATTAATGTATGAAATGAAAAATGGGAATAAGGGTATCTCACTTCATGCAGTCTAAGCTGTCGTGAAGCGAATGCAATAAATTTACCCTTTTGCATCAACACAGCTCCCAATCCAGTTCCGTATGCATCAGTATACACCACCGACCCTTGGTTTTCATTTGGAACTACTAATACAGGTGCATTGGTCAAAAAGTGTTTTAATCTAAGGAATCCTTTTTCACATTTGTCGGGCCAGAAATACTTCACATCTTTCTTGTTAACTTAGTCAAAGGTGCTGCTATCCATGAGAAATTCTTGATGAATCTCCGGTAATAGCCAGCGAGTCCAAAAAAACTTCTAATCCCAGTCATCGCCTCTGGTCTCTTCTAGTTATTAACATCTTCGACCATATTTGGATCGACTGACAAACTCTTCTCTGAAACAACGCGATCAAGAAACCTAACCTCTTTCTTCCAGAAATGAAATTGGAAAACTTCGCTTTCAACTGATGCTGCCTCAACGTCTCAAGCACCACTCTAAGATGACCTTCATACTCTCTTTCATCTTTAGAGTATACTAAAATGTCATCTATAATTACGAATACGAACCTATCCAAGCACTCTCGGAAAAATTAGTTCATCAAATCTACGAGGAAAGCTGGTGCATTCATTAACCTGAATGGCATTACAAACCACTCTACGAACCATACCTAGTCCGAAATGATGTCAATGGAATACTGTCTCTGCACTCTTAACTGATGGAAACTTGTCGCTCAATCAAATTGGGTGAATACTCTGGCTCCATAAAACTGATCAAATTGATGATCGATTCTCGGCAAAGGGTACATATTTTTGATCATCTACTCATTCAACTTATGATAGTCAATTCATAGCCTCAATGACCCATCCAATTTCTTCACGAATACCATGGCTGCTCCCCAAGACAAACTGCTTGGTCTAATAAAATTTGCCCTTATATATCCACTAGCTGCACCTTCAATTCCTTTATCTCGGTCGGTGTCATCCTACTAAGTAGTCTACTTACAATTCTTTCTCCTAGCACAAGATCTTTTCGAAACTCAACGTCTCATTTCGGTGGTAATCCTATAACTGGCTAAAAAACGTATGCAAATTCTTTTGCTTCTCGAACCCGAATTAACTCTTCTTCTACTTCTATAGAACTCAACAGAGTACAAGCACTCCGGTCAGAATCCTCCACTGAGAATATAATTCCGTTATGACTCTTAGGGCGTCTTAGAGATATTTCCCTATCACGGCGAAATATCCGAGCTTCACATTTACCCAACCAATCCATATGTAAAATTATTTCGAAATCTACGAAATCAAAAACATACAGACTGCATGAAAACTTATGACCTAACAAATCAAGTTCAAACTGGTCACATCTCATTCCTATAGTTGCATACCCTCCTATCGGATGCATAACCCTTAAGGAAGTGACAAGGCATGTGGGTTCTAAACATAACCTATCAACCAAACACTGAGATATAAATGAATGCGATGCACTAGTATCAAATAGTACCCTAACTTGTATACTTCGAATCAAAAGTGTTACTTCCATCGCCACTTTACTTTATAACATTAGGTCGAAAGGCCAAAACAAACCTTTCAAAACCATTTATAATAGACCTTTCCAAAACATTGAAATTTACCCTTTCGAAAGCTTTATAAAACCTTACACATTCTCTTTTAAAATACTTCAAACTTGACTTTCAAAAAGATTGGAAACCTTCCATTTAAATACTAGAGGTAAACCTTTTGAAAATATTGGGGAACCTCCCCTTCGAAACCTTCTTTAGATACCTTTCGAAAGCATTAAAGTCCTTTACTCAATACAAACCTTTCGAAAGCATTAGGTTCAAGTAAAAATATGCGGAACGTAGTTTCGCAACCTTTAAACCATTCCTTTCTAAACCTTTAGGTTTAGCTTCCAAAATATCAAAATGTTCTTAAAAAGAACTAGGTCGAAAGAAACTCTTTTGAAAGCAATTTTCTAAATAAAAGAAAGTAGATGGCTTCGAAACCATCTCTTTCGAAACATTGAAGAAGCGGCTTCTTATTTAAAAGTGAAAGCATCCTTTTGAAACCAACTGGGTCGAAAGGTAAAATGCGGCAATGAGTGGTTTGACCCTATTGAAAGCTTGTTTAAAACAAAAGGTGGCAACCTCTATCGGAAGCCATATTAAAACCCTTTCAAAACCATTCTTTTAAAAGCAAAGCAAGCGGTATATCTTTTGAAAGGAAAACAACGTCTCAGCCCCTTCGAAAGCACGTTTCAACTCTATACCTTTCACCTATCTCCAATCCGCTACATAGAAAATCATTGATAACATGTGTATTGGTTTCAACTCTGATGGAGGCAGTAGTATGAAGTCGAAAGTAGCCGCCGAGTGTGGCAAAACAACAAACCTTTAGAAAAACTGTTTTCTTTCTTTCTAAAGTAATATCTTCTAACTAACTTGCTTATTTGTCAACATATAATTGGTTGCCAATTTCTTTTCCAAAAATCTTTTCTAAATGTGCTGCCGAATTTCAAAGATTAACAATTTAAAACATTTACAAATTGCCCCTTCTCTTTTTTACAAACATGTAAAACATTTAAGTCCCATACCTTAAGTAATTATATACTTATTAAACTACTTAGGAAAATTCTCTAAAAATTAACGTAAATTACTTTTAAAATGTTTTCTAACATATTTAAATTTCTGACCCAAAGCTAATATATAATGCTCTAATTAATTTTAAACCCAATTTGACCATTTTCTTAACTAGAAAATTCACAGTAAATCCACATTAATTCAGAAAATTATAAAACTTGAAACCCATCTCTAAAATAATATTTCTGACCTTATATCAAAATCGCAAGGCATTTGGATGTCATTTGATAGGTTTTTCAAATCATAACTTATCATAAAATATATATGAACAAGCAAAATTCATCAATAGGCATATTTATCTATTTATCATTCAAAACATTACATAATACTTTGTATAACATATTCAGATCTGATCTAGACTGAAAATAAGAAAATATGAGAAGTAACCTATTATTCACCTTAGCTTATTGTTAAGGAGTTTGAGATTTGCTTCTTGAATCAATTTGATTAAGCTTCCTTTTCTTGATTCTTGCTTATCTTCCTCTTACTTCTTCTAATGGTGGCTGGCCTTGGTTAAGTTTGATTTTAGATTGTGAACATGGAAATGAAAGTAGCATGGGGGTTCAGGCTATAAGAATATAACCTTTTCCTATTTTTCCCTTCTCTATTACCCTTACTTATCTCATTTTATTTCCCTTTAGCTCATTAGTTAATTTGGCACGACTACCCTCTAAATATATAAATCTCAATTCCCTTAACCATTTACATTATTTCATTTAATTTATTTAATTAAATGTCCTAAATAATGTTAACCAAAATTATGGTTGTTGCAGACTCTCCTCCTTAAAAAATTTCGTCCTCGAAAGTACGATAAGGCACTCATCAAAATCAATCATAAAGGTAAAACATACCATGGAACAAGTCAGGATAAGTATCTCTAATCCTGCTATCAGTTTCCCAAGTATAGTCTCTCTCGATGTCACTCCACTAGACTCTGACTAATCTGACTGTCTTGTTTCTTAGCCTCTTCTTATCTCTCATGACTATATGAACTAGTTTTCTAACTATAGTCAAATTCGGTTCCACTACTCGGTTATCTAACACGGACGGTGCTATAGTAGTCTCTAGATCTCGAATACACTTTCTTAGATGAGTAATATGGAAAAAATTATGGACTCCTGCCAAACTACTTGGTAACTCCACTCTATATGCGAGTTTTCCAATCTTTTCTATAATAGGAAATGGTCCAATGAATCGCATTGCCAATTTCGCTAACTTACCGAATTTGATTACACCTTTCATCGGTGATACATTGATGGAAACATTATCTCCAACTGAGAACTCTAAGTCTTTTCATCTCCTTTCCGCATAACACTTCTGCCTCGACCGAGCTACCTCCAATCTAGCTTGAATTAACTCAATCTTTTCTGTAGCTTCTCTAACCAAATCCGGACTAAGAACTAACCTATCCTCGGTCTCTAACAAACAAACGAGAGATTTGTATAGCCTTCCATATAAATCTGCAAACAATGTCATCTCTATACTAGCCTGATAACCGTTGTTATATGAAAACTCGACTTAATGTAGATGGTCTTCCCATGATCCTCCAAAATCTAGCACATGAGCTCATAACAGATCTTCTTAGACTTTGTTAAATCTTTTTGTTTTCCCATCTGTCTGTGGATGGTAAGAGATACTCATCTTGAGCTTGGTACGTAAAATCTCCTGTAGACTCTTCCAGAACTTGCTAGTGAATAAGGAATATCTATCATTTACTATACTACTAGGAATTCCATGCAGTCTAACTACATTCTTCATAAACAACTTAGATAAAACAAGTGCCGTCCTGGTTGACTTAACTGGAATGAAATGGGCACTATTAGTTAATTTTTCCACTACGACCCATATGCTTTCATATCCTCTGTTTTACCTTAGCAACCCATCTATAAAATCCATGAGATAGAATCCCATTTCCATAGTGGAACATCTAAAGGCTGAAGTAACCCACTTGGTTTCTGATGTTTGGATTTTACCTGTTGGCGGTTCAAACATTGTTTTACCCGCAAGCCTACATCTCTCTTCATACCGTCCTAGAAGAAACTTCTTTTCATATCCTTATACATCTTAGCTCCTCCCGGATGAATAGTGAACTTGGAACGATGGCATTCTTCAAGAACTTCCATCCTAATGTTTTTCATATTTGGGACACGTAGACTTCCTTTCTTCCTTAACCATCCATTCTGGTAAAGACTAAATCTTTCAAGTCATTTCTCTCTGTTCCATCTCTTTTCTTTCTGATCCATTAAACTAATAATGTATCATTCTTCTGCTTAGAAGCAATCTTTTCGATCATCACCAATCGAATTTCTAAACATGACATCGTTACAGTTTCCTTCCTAGACCTAGCTTTAGATCTCCATTGTATCCTGCATGTGGTCAACGCCTCTAAATCTTTCCACTCAACTATCATTTCCCATACTTCATTCCGATGTTTTTTGCTAATTGCATCTGCAACCTTGTTGCCTTTTCGTGGCGTGTACTCAATACCAAATTCATAAGCGGCTAAAAACTCTAACCACCTCTGCTGTCTCATACTCAACTCCTCCCGAGAGAATAAATATCTCAATGACTTACGATCCTTATACAACTCAACTATTTCTCCCATAAGGTAATGTCTGCACACCTTCAATGCAAAAATTACTGTAGCTAATTCTAAATCATAATTTGGATGTCTAACCTCATACGGTCTAAGCTGTCGAGATGCATAGGCGATCACTTTACCACTTTGCATTAACATAGCTTCTAATCCTGTTCCACATGCATCTGTATACACTACTAAATCCTGATTTCCATCTGGAACGATTAACACATGTGCATTAGTCAATAAGTGTTTTAATCCTTGGAATGCTTCCTCACAATTATCAGTCAACATAAATTTCACATCCTTTCGGATAGCTTGGTCATTGATTCCGCTATCCGTAAAAAATCCTTTATGAATCTCCCATTATACCCAACTAATCCAAGAAAACTCTTTATTTTAGTCATTGTCTCGGGTCTCTTCAATCATTCACTGCCTCGATCTTGGCTGGATTTACTAACAACCCTTTTTCTAAGACTACATGACCAAGAAACTTCACTTCCTTCTTCCAGAAATGGCACTTCGAAAATTTCACCTTCAATTGATGCTGCCTCAACATCTTAAGCACCGGTCTAAGATGAACTTCATGCTCTCTTTCATCTTTATAGTATATCAAAATATCAAATATGAAAACCAACACGAACCTATCCAAGTGCTCTTGGAAAACTCGGTTCATCAAATTTATAAAGAATGTTGGCGTAGTAGTTAGTCCGAATGACATTACTAACCATTTGTACGATCCATATCTGGCTCTAAACATCATCAAAGAAATTCAATCCTCTGCCACTCTAAGCTGAATGAACCCTGTTGCTAAATCCAATTTGGAAAATACTTTAACTCCACTCAATAGGTCGAACAAATCGCCAATTCTAGGTAACAGATATCGATTCCATATCATATTCTCATTCAACTTACGATAATCGATGCATAACCTTAACGATCATTCTGGTTTCTTTTCATATATTACGGCTGCTCCCCAAGGTGAACTGCTTGGTCTGATAAAATTCTTGCCTTCGAAATCCACTAACTGCACCTTTAACTCCCTTATCTCAGTAGGTGTCATTTCTACATGGCTGTCTACTCACCGGTTTTGCTCCTGGTACTAAATCTATCTAAAAATCAATAGCTCTTTTCGGTGGCAGTCGTACTAGAGGTTCAAAGACATTTGCAAATTCTCTAACAACGAAAAATCGATTCAACTTGTCTCCAACCTCCACAACACCTAATAAGGCATTAACCTCAAAAGTAGGTTTTCTATGGAGTATACAATCTGATCGCTATAGCCAGGGTGTCTAAGTGATATTTTACTATCATGGAAAAATATCCTAGCATTGTATTTACTTAACCAATCCATACCAAAATAATTCCGAACCCTACGAAATCAAACACATGCAAACTGCAAACAAATGTATGACCTAACAATTCAAATTCTAGCTGGCCACACTTTATCCCAAGTATGCTTACCCTCCTATCAGATTAGCAAACCTTAAGGAAGTAACTAGTTATGAAGATTCTATGTTAGGCTTATATACCAAACAATGACATATAAAAGAATGCGATGCACTAGCATCAAATAGAAATCTAACTGGTACACAATGAATCAAAAGCGTACCTCCAAAAATTGCTTTTCCCTTCTCCTCTATTATTAGTCTTGAGGTAGCGGGTTCCAATGCAAAGATCTTTCCTTTTCTATCCTTGGCTGGCTCATTGCACTAGTTCTTATAGTGTCCAGTCTGGTCACAATTAAATATCTCACTCCTTTCTTCTCAGCGGCTTTCTTCCCTTTTCCTGTTTGGCATTCATGAGCGTAGTGTCCTTTCTTATCACACTTATAACATATAACTTCTTCCTTCCCCTTCTTAGTAGCTCCATCCTTCTAAGCTCCTTTCTTGTGGAAAAACTTCATCTTCTATCTATACCCTCTTTGAGTTTCCTTGGCCTTATTTCCTTCAAGATAAGCAAGCATCTCTTCCTACCTTAAAGTCATCTCAACAACTACATCGCACGGATCTCTAATATGCAGCAATATGGCCTTAGCAAGCTCAGGTTTCAACCCATGAATGAACTTCTCATTCCTTTTGATGACAGTATCAACCGTAACATATCCATATCTCTCTAGCTCCTCATATCTAGTTGCGTACTCAAGCACTGTCATATATACATGCTCCAATTCAGCAAACTTCCTGGGCAGGGTAGACTTAGCAATCACCAACATAAACCTTTATTTAAACCTTCTCCTAAACCCAGCCTAAGTCATGATCTCCTCATTGACTCTAACAGTAGCACTGTTCCACCAATACAGTGCTGCCCCTTATAGCTGTCTAGAAGCGAGCCTCCTTTTCTTCTCATCTTTGATCCCTAAATCGGTGAAAATCCTCTCGTATTGAAGCAACCATTTCTCCACTTCGATTGCATCTTTAGTACCAATAAATGGCTTTCATCCCAGCCTAGAATAATTTTTACTCAATAAAACATAGTTATTAACCATTGAAGCTTCTTGATTTCCTACTTTCGCATTTCCTCCAACTAACCCCACAACAACTCCTACTTGCATCATTCTAAAGAAAAACTTATACATTGCTTCCATATCAACTTTCAGGACTCTAGCACCCACATTTGTAGCTTGTTCTTGATCTAGATTCCTTCCCGTATTTGGCCTGGTATTTCCATTGGTTGTGGTGCTTGCCCCACCAACGTTAACTCTTCCACTCCTAGCATCCATATCTTACGTCCGTAAAATCTACATTCAAGCCTTATTAAGATACATATGAATAACCTAAGAGAGATGGAAGAATAGAGATAAAGCATATACTTATATATAGCATATACAAGTATGTTACTATAGCGTTATCCCTTACCCCGATCTTTTCTCTAATTCCTTAGGATTATGTTTTCAAAATCATTTTAAGTTTGAAATTTCTTTTAAGTATTTCATAAACCTATGCTTTGATACCAAGTTGTAATATCCCCTATCTTATGGCCCCAAGCTAAGCGCTACAGAAGCTGCAGTCATCCATAGTATTAACTCCCAATGACAAAATACGGTAATTAATGGTATCCATAATATCAGAAGCACATGAATATGAAATAAAATCAACAAAGATTTAAAACTACTTTTCTGATTACATTTCAAATCAATATTTCATATTCAGATTACATAATTCTAAAACGATTCCTAGGTTTTAATCAAATGTAATTATTACAAAATACGGCAAGAGTAATATATGAAGATGCCCCTTTGGATGATCAGAGTACTAAATAGATATATCAGTCTTAATACATCATAGTGGAAATAAAAATAACAATCATGCACGTCTTCATATGCTTTATTTGTCCAGCTACTAAACTGTATATCCTAACTCTCAATCTACTCAAATTTATTGTTGAGCATCCGAAAGTTTAAAGGGATAAACATAAACTTCAAGTCAGACATAAACCCTAGTGTGAATAATACTATTACATCTCGTTTTACAGATTTAAGTGAGACCATGCCACTTAGTGGAATGGGTTTCCCCTCACTACTATCCCTTTAAAACATATCTTTTTGCAAACCAAAATCCTGCAATCAAACTTATTAAAAAAAATTGCAATATTATATATGCTCATAAATCAGGTAATAATGGACTATTTGTCCGAACAATATAGTTTTATTTGGCTAAATACTAACCATTGGCTGACTTGGGCCTACTAGACAAAATAAATAATCTAACATCTGTTAGACAAACTTTTGGACAGTTTGTCCTTAACTTACTTCTCCTAAGGTCACCCGATCCTAATGGTTTTGCGAGCTCACCAATAACCTATTCTCCTTTTCTATATATTCCTTTTTGTGTGTAACATCATATAAGTCTTATCTGTGATTATGCCTTGCACACTGGAATTTTGGACTAAATTAGCTATGGGCTATAGCTAATGTATAGGGCGCGACCCTATACCAGTCCCATTCGGTATTCAAATATCTGAGTCATTTACTTAGGGTTAACTACCCTTTAAATTTTATTTGAAAACCTTTTCAAAATAGTTTAACCTTTAAATCATACTTACACAAGGAAAGCATACTATTTGCTTTACTCAAATATCTTTGCCATAATGTATGCTTTACTCAAAACATTGTTAATGAAAACATTCGAAACCTTTGTTTAAAAGCTTTAAAAAATCTCTTTCGAAACCTTTGAAAGTACCTCTTTCGAAATCATTGAAAGTACCCCTTCTCAAATAAGTTAACTACTTTACGTTATAACGTTAGGCCGAAAGGCTAAAACATACCTTTCAAAACCATTTATAATTGACCTTTCGAAAACATTGAAAGTGTCTCTATCGAAAGCTTTATAAAACCTTAGACATCCTCTTTTAAAATACTTCAAACTTGCATTTTAAAAACATTAGAAATCTTCCATTCAAAAACTAGAGGTAAACCTTTCGAAAACATTAAGAACCTCCCCTTTGAAACCTTCTTTAGACACCTTTCGAGAGCATTAAAGTCCATTACCAAATGTAATTTTTTCAACAGCATTGTGTTCAAGTAAAAATATGTGGAACCTAGTTTCCAAACCTTTAAAACCATTCCTTTCGAAACATTTGGATTTATCTTCCAAAATATCAAAAGGTTCTTAAAAGAACTAGGTTGAAAGCAACTCCTTCGAAAGCAATTTCCTACGTAAAAGAAAGTAAATGGCTTCGAAATCATCTCTTTTGAAAGCATTGGAGAATCGACTTCTTATTTAAAAACGAAAGCATCCTTTGGAAACCAACTGCATCTAAAGTTAGAATGGGGCAATGAGTGTTTCGACCCTCTAGAAAGCTTGTTTAAAACAAAAGGCAGCAACGACTGTCGAAAACCATATTAAACCCTTTCGAAACCATTCTTATGAAAGCAAAGTAAGTGACATATCTTTTGAAAGCAAAAGAAGGTCTCGACCCCTTCGAAAGCACGTTTCGACCATATACCTTTCGCTTATTTCCAATCCATTATGTACTAAGTCACTAATACCATGTGTATAGGTTTCGAATATAGTGGAGGCAGTAGTATGAAGTCAAAAGGTAGCCGTCGAGAGTGGCGAAACAGCAAACCTTTACAAAAATAGATTTCTTTCTTTATAAAGTAATATCTTTCTATCTAACTTGCTTATTTGTCATCATATAATCTGTTACCAATTTCCTTTCAAAAAATCTTTTGTAAAAGTTCTACCGAATTTCAAAAATTAACAATATAAAACATTTACAAATTATCCCTTCTCCTTTCATAAACATACAAAACATTTAAGTCTCATAACTTAATTTTATATACTTATTAATACATTTAGGAAAATTCATCAAAAATTCCCATAAATTACTTTTAATATGTTTTCTAACATATTTAAATTTATGACCCAAAGCTAATATATAATAGCTGTAATTAATTTTAAACCCAATTTAACAATTTTCTTCACTAGAACATTCGTAGTAAATCCACATTAATTCAAAAAATTACAAACTTCAAACCAATTCTAGAATAATATTTGTGACCTTATATCAAAAGCATAAGGCATTTGGATGTTATTTGATAGGTTTTTTTTCAAATCATAACTTATTATAAAATCTTTGTGAACAAGCAAAATTTATCAACAAGTGTGTGTGTGTGTGTGTGTGTGTGTGTTTATCATTGAAAACATGGCATAATACTTTGGAAAACATATTTGGATCTATCTAGAACTAAAAATAAAAAATATGAGATATAACGTATTATTCACCTTAGCTCGTTGTTAAGGAGTTTGAGATTTGCTTCTTGAGTGAATTTGATTAAGCTTCCTTCTCTTGATTCTTTCTTATCTTCCTCTTACTTCTTGTAATGGTGGCTGGCCTTGGTTAAGTTTAATTTTAGTTTATAAACGTGGAAATGAAAGTGGCATGAGGGTTTAGGGTATAAGAATACGACCTTTTCCTATTTTTCCCTTATCTATTACCCTCACTTATTTCATTTTAATTCCCTTTAGCTCATTAGTTAATTAGCACGGCTACCCTCTAAATATACAAATCTCAAATCCCTTAATCATTTATATTATTTCATTTAATTTATCTAATTAAATGACTTAAATAATATTAGTTAATATTAGGGTCGTTACATATATATAAGCTTAGGAAATTATATAAAAATATGTAAGTACTTAATATATATATATATATATATATATATATATATATATATAAATGTATGCATGCACTTCCATCTCCTCCCCCTAATTCCGTCCACTTCAAGTACCCAACTCTCTTGCAATTTTCATGCCATGTATTATCCCACCTTTTGGCAAGGCCGTGACACCAAGAGCTTGATTGGAAACCAAGGACAGTCCATTCCGAAGATTGGTTATACATAGGTTCATTGTGGATACTGACGAATTGGTCCATGCCCGGATTGAGCTACAATCGATATGATACAACAAGCACAGCGTCGGAAGCCAACATTCCAAATTTCAAGCCAATCAGGGTTCACATGCTTAAGATATCGATCGATCAAATCAAGAAGACCAACCTCATTCGTATCCATGGGATTTTGTATCCATCAACTCACAAGCACAATTTCGTATCCATAGTGTCTGCCCCATTTCATATCTATCATACTAGTTCCACTTCGTATCCATCACGTCTGCTCTGTTTCATACACATCATCTGAAGAAGTTTCGTATCGCTTCCAGTTATACACAATTTGTATCGATCTATCATTTACATAGTTCGTATCGATCAATCAACGGTCGATACAAAATGTGACACCAACATTGATACGAAACAACACCTTGTAACATCAATATGAAACCAACTACTCGATGATCGATATGAAGAGAGTCAGGCTACATCAATACGAAATGACTTCAAATATCAATACGAAATGAAACCAATAACATCGATACGAAGTAGCTACACATCATCGAGATGAAGTATAACACGGAACATCGATACAAAAAGCATTTCCTGGACCGATACAAAGAGTAAATTGAGGTCGTTATGAACAAAGCATGTGAAAGTGGAAGACTCGGTCACTCGGCATGAAAATTGGACCGATCCTAGAATATAGCACCACGTCACTCCTGATCGATACGAGCTAGCGTGGATACGAAGCCATCGATATGAAGTGGAGCAATATGAAGGCGCTAGCCTATTGAAATGTCAAACTTGGATCGATCATAACTCAAGTTCTACAAGTCCAAATGCCACCAAATTTTTACAGGAGCTTACGTACCACATCTACTTTGTCTCTGATCGATCTCAGCCCAAATAAAGTTGTTTTCGATCGGTACGAATGGAACACGTGTCGATCATGGATGATTCCAAATCGCCTTGGATTGATCATGTGGGCCCACCTCCGTGTGAGAAGGAGTATTTTGAGATCTCAATTAGATTTTTCCAGCCTATGCCTATAAATAGCAGTCTAATCCTACAGAAAATGGACTTTTGACTCTTCTACGCCAAGACTCTGCTGGAAACTTCATTGTATTTCGATTGGTTGAGAGTGTAATGTTGTAATCAGTTGTAACCAGTTAGCAAAGTCAATAAAAACAACAAAATTTCCGTAATGGACATAGGCTACAACGCCGAACCATCTAGACTCTTATGTTCTTACATTTCTGTTTGTCTGTTTTTGCGTGTTTGTTAGATTAATCTCATTTTTCATTTATATTCTTCACTTTAATCTCTTCAAATACTTCCAAAGAGTGTTGTACCCAATTTTGGTTCAAACAATTTGGTGCTTTCACTAAGAAAACCAGTTTTTTCCTGCTCATTGGATTTACTGCCGCCGTTGGATTGCGAGAATCTAAGGAGAAGATCTAGATCTCACATCTAGTAGTTCTTCCATCCTATTCAGATTGCATCAAATCTAGGAAGGAGTTATGTCATTCACCATGGTTACTGCTGGGACCGCCTCAACTGCTGTAGATCAGGAAGGACAGGATGGACATAACCCCGCGCAGCTACCCACTATAGGTCAGAAATCGACCGAACCTTCAGATCCACAAGGCCCTATCACTAGGGAGGAGTTCCAAATGATGATGTAAGAGATGACACAAAGTCGCCAATAGCTTATCCATTAGATCCATGCCAACACGGAGCTGACCAACAATTGAACAAGGAGAGACAAAGGGGTTCCGAAAGGGATCGTGCTTCCTGTTCATCCACCGAAAGCTAAGCTTCCTCCAATTACAATCACATATCTACACATCCACGGATGGATGGAAATTACACTCAAGCCCTTGGGTATCACCACACTTTAAACCTTGGACAAGCTGGAGCCGAACCTTCTATAGGACACTAGGCTGGGTCCTCCTGCCAAGGAAGGACACTGTCCTATCACACCATTGATAGCCATGCAGCCGCCGCCGATATATACTTGGAAACTGATGTTCGAAACCAAGTAGATCTGATCCTTCGTCAAAGCAATCATACTCCCGAACCATATGTGCTTGAAGATCTGGAACCAAGGAGGCAAGGCATGGACCGTCGACCATGTCTAGACCGTCCTCATGTTGTGGAAACCAACCACACCTTGGCTTAGAATATCCAAATGCTATACATTCCAACCATGATCCATTAGATGATCCGCGAGAGTCATGGCCTCACCAATGGAGATTAGGAATTTTACTGAAATCATACTTCGTTCATTGATGACATCCTTTATGCTGAACCAACTTGCCAATTCAGGATGCCAACTTTTCCTATTTATGAAGGGAGCTTAGATCCTAATCAGCACTACCTAAAGTATGAATGGCTCATGACCACCGCTCGAGCTGATGATGTAGTTAAATGTAGAAGCTTTCCTATTTCCCTAGAGGGCATCACAACCATGTGATTTACTCGTCTACCAACCCGATCCATTTTGTGCTTCGATTAGTTGGCAACCAAGTTCGTTGAATAGTTTCGTATGCACGTCACGAGGCCGAAGGATGTTAACACCTTATCCAATGTCACTCAAGCTCTAAGAGAGACACTCATACATTATTTGGAAAGGTTTCATGCTGCCTGTGCTAAGGTCAGCGATCCAAATGAAAATTCACTCTTGATGGCATTGACTAAGGGAATCGACGCCGATTCTGAATTTGTCAATTGGTTTACTGGGAAGACACTCGCATCACTGGATCGTTTCTATGCTAAGGCAGCATAGTTCTTGAGAAGGGAAGTCGTTAGATGATCTAGGGAGCAGGACAATGTGGGTCACTGTGTCGAAGGCATTAAAAGTAACGTTGCTATGAAATAAACCAGTGAGAGTTCCGGTAAAGTGCAGTTGAAAATACAGAATAAATAGAATCAGCAGAAAGGTGATGGAGGTCAGGGTAAGAAGCAAGATCAAAATTGTAGACCGTGGTGTACAGCTCCCATGTTTGACCAATGTACCCCATTGAATACATCAGTAGAGATTGTTTATTTGTAAACCTGTAATGCTAGCCGACATAAGAAGTCTACTCCGAAGCAGTCATCCAAAAAGTAAATTCAATCTGGGAAATTCTATAGATTCCATGATTGCTATGGTCACAAAAACAATTAGTTTCACCATTTACAGGACATTATTGAGAAGTTAATCCGGGAGAGGAAGTTGGGACAATTTGCTCGGGTGTCGCAGGCTGGAGATGTAGGCCCATCAAACCAAAATCAAGTTCAGAATCAGGCTATATCAGATAAACCCATGCATATTGGCTGGAGGTTGGTTATTAACACAGTTAGTGGGGGTCCTTATCCAATGGATCGGAGCTAGAGGGAAGTGGAGTCGTATGCCAGTTCGATTAGGTATATAGACTTAGAGTGTCGCAGTTATAATGATAATGGGGCTCCAGCGAAACAACTGAAAACGATGACAGACGACATCGTTTTCCGAGACAGAGATGCTGAAAGGGTCGAAGCCCCCACTATCGATCAACTAGTCATATTAGCTTAAGTAGGTCCTTCTTGGATGAAGAGGATCTTGGTAGATAGTGGAAGCTCCGTAAATATTCTTTTCTAACTAGCTTATGACCAAGTGAAAATGTAAGCGAAGGACTGAAAGCCGTGCCAGTCTTGCATACATGGCTTTAATGGAAGTACAACGATAGCCACCGGGACGATGGAATTACCAGTGGAGTTGGGAATAGGAGATCGCTGGAAAGTCCAGATGCTACAGTTTGTTGTGTTGGATATTACTTCTCTGTATAATGCTTTCTTGGGCCGACCGACCTTAGTTGAATTCAGGGAAACCATTACCCTTTGGTTCTTAGGTCTTAAGTTCCCTACAGAAAATGGGGTTGAAGTTGTTTAAGGAGATTAGGGGGCTAGACACGCCTGTTAGGTTGCTGAGCTACAGGAGATGCATCAGAAGGAGAAGGGCAAGGACATAGAGGAATCTCTCTGCGTCCGTTTTACTGATAATTGACAGCTAACGCCTGGGGCTAGGCCCGGGCGCCATAACTGATTCCTAGAATAAATTGATCCAAGGGATGATATAATGAAGATAAAGTCAAAGATGGTCAGGCTGCCCCAGTAGAGTTGATGGTCAATGTTCCAATCGATGATGATGACTCCAGAATGAAAAAGGTCGGATCTCAACTAAGCCAACAGATGAGAGAGGAACTGGTTGAATTTCTCTAGGGGAACTTTGACGTGTTTGCTTGGAAATATTTAGACATGTGTGGGATCTCGTAGGACATCGTGAGCCATGCATTGAATATTGACCACAACATGTCCCGGTCAAATAGAAAAGGTGAGGTATGGATCCAGAGAGATCTGCCGCCATGAAAGAAGAGGTGGATAAACTCAAGACGAACGGGTTTATCCGAGATGCATTATATCTATAATAGGTATCAAACCCAGTGCTTGTTAGGAAACCAAATTCGAAATAGAGAACCTGTGTGGACTATTTAGACCTAAATAAAGCATGCCCTAAAGATAGTTTTCTGCTTTCCAGAATTGACCAGCTTGTAAATTCAACAGCCGGACACGAGCTCTTGTCTTTTATAGATGCGTATTCTGGCTACAATTAGATACTGATGCATCTACCCGATCAGAAGCATACCGGCTTAAGAACGCTAGAGCGGCCTATCATAGGCTTGTTAACTGAATGTTTGCTATCCAAATCGGTAAAACTACGGTGGTGTACGTGGACGATATGCGTGTAAAGTCGTGGTTCTCCATCGATCATGTGAAAGACTTGGAAACAATGTTCAACATCCTTCGAGAGTACCGAATGAAGCTCAACCCGTTGAAGTGTCACTTCAAAGTCACATCCGAAAAGTTCCTTGGATTCATTGTCAACACTCGAGGCATTAAAGCTAATCTTGAAAAGATTTGGGCGATTCGAAATCTCGAGACTCCCAGAACTATAAAGCAAGTACAAAGCCGTAACATGAAGGTGGAAATCTTGAGCAGATTTATTTCTAAATCGGCTAATAAATGCATTCCCTTCTTCGATCTGATCAGGAACGGAAGACATAACTTTGAATGGAACGAGGAGTGTTAAGGCGCATTCCGAGCATTGATTTAGCACCTGACGACGCCACCAATTCTGTTAAATCCTATTGATCATGAAAGACTGTTCATCCTTCTAGTGGCTAAGGCAAACGCCATCAGTGTCGCATTGGTTTTCGAGGAGGATCGGGTCTAATGACTAGTCTATTATGTCAGCAAACGTTTAACCGGGGTAGAAAGGAACTATCTAAAGTTAGAAAAGCTCGCTTACTGCCTCGTCATTTCCTCTAGAAAGCTCTGTCCATATTTCAAAGCCCATCAGATCACGATTTACATCGACCAGCCGCTACGACAGGTCCTTACATGGCCTGAGACGTTTGGTAGGTTACTCAAGTGGAATATTGAGTTGAGTCGGTTTGATATTGCTTATACACCGAGATGGGCCATCCAAGGACAAGTTCTGATGGACATCATCGCTGAATTTATTATACTAGAGGACTTGCCAGAAACTAGTGAATCTCCCCAATACATATGGAAGTTGTACACTGACGGTGTACCAAACGACCACTGCTCGGGCGTGGAAGTTGTACTCGAAACCCTAGAAGGTCAATCCATATGTTATGCTTTGAAGTTTGACTTCCGCGCAGCTAACAATGAGGCCGAGTATGAAGCTTTACTTGCTGGACTCGAACTTGCCAGAGATTTGAGAATTGTTGCCATGGAGATTTACTGTGATTCACAATTGGTCATGTGCCAAGTTCGGGGAGAATACCAAGCTAGAGACCGGAGGCTGGCTGCTTATCTCACCCAGGTCCAGGAAGTGCTGAATTCGATCGATTATTATGCCATCTACTGCATACCCCGAGAGCTCAATTAAAAGGTCGATTCTCTTGCGAAACTTCCTAGCACTGGTGAAGCATAACAAATGGGACTCATCCCCATTGAGACACTTACCTCTCCAAGTATCAATCAGATGGAAACAGATTAGGGGCATAAGGCAACACCCAAAAAGGAGTCATGGATGAGCCCATTCAGAAATATGATCACAGTGCTTTGCCTGAGCGCAGAAGTGAGAAAAGACAAGTTCTCCAGAAATCTTTGCGATTCATTATCCAAAATGGAGTCATGTACAGGAGAGAATACTCTATTAATTTACTCTGGTGTATTGCCCACAAAGAATCAAATGAGTGTTACACGAGGTACACGAAGGAGAATGCAGCGATCACACTAGGGGGTAAGCCCTTGCTAAGAAGATACTCCAATATGGGTATTATTGGCCAACCATGATGAGTCCTTTGCTACTATCATGACGAAGAAAGTAATGAACTTTGTTGTCTACAACATCATTTGTTGTTTTGGCCTCCTACATACGATTATTACTAACAATAGGACCCAGTTCAATAGTATTAAGTTCAAGAACTTCTATCAACGTTTCCATATTCAGACGAAGTTCTCAATGATTGCTCACTCTCAAGAAAATGGACAGATCAAAGAAGTTATTAAAGTTATCAAGTCCATTCTGAAGAAGCGATTGGAAAAGGCTGAAGGTAGATCGGTCGATGAACTTCCAATGTCCCTATAGGCATATTGAACCACCTACAAGTCTCCGATCGATCACACTCCCTTTTCACTTTCCTACGGTTCTGAAGCTGTTATTCCAGTTGAATTAGAAGTACCTTCTTATCGTGTGACATATGACGACCCTAAGAAGAATGCCATATTACTCGTTGAATCTCTAGATTTATTGGATGAGAAGCATGAAGAAGCTGATTTTAGGCCAGCAGTGTACCGAAGTCGAGTCGCCCGATTATACAATACTAAGGTCCGACCCCGAACCTTTGAACTTGGCGATGTTGTATTCAAGAGAATCTATCCGGTCCCTTCTCATTTGAAACCAACATGGGAAGGACCGTATGTCATCGAATGGAGATTACAAACGGCACATTCAAATTATCAACTGTTGACGGTCTCACTTTGCCAAGAGCATGGAACAGCGAGAGTCTCCGTCACTACTACACATGTCAGGCTTTGTTTATTCATTTAGTCTACTTTTCATTGGAATTTTTTTTATGCATTTCGAAATTTGAACTTGAAATAAGGAAACCGACTTTGTAGTAATTTCTTATTTTAGTAATAAAATGCAAACTCATCGAGCCAGAGCAGCGATTCTCGAAATGTGTCTTGCGACCATCACAATGCACGGAGAGCTAAGTTCCGTCCTACGGCAGGACTTATTCAAATAAGGAGTGACTGTGATACGAACGATCACTCGCTAAGTGAAACCCCAGGCTCAGTGACAAACAGCTACACTGAAGCCAAAAAGGATTGATACACGACCATCCTCCAACAAACTCTAGCTCCCAAAGTGTGAGATGGAATATAAATTGCAAATCCAAAATGTAGGTTCGAGAAGGGTGGATCCGTCCACCAAAAACTTCACCCATGTACAATCTAAACTCGAGAGGATGGATCTGTCCATCCACGACCTCGTCCCCATTTTTGCAAGCTTGAGGAGGATGGACCCGTCCATCTACGACTTCCCCTACATACTCAGGGTGGATGTGATCCGACCATCCACATCCCTGATCAACTTATCTTTCCTGGAGTGCTAACGAGATTCCAACACTTAGGTAGATGTAACTGGTTGTCTAACGATCAACCCTAGATTCCTAAAGTGCGAACTAGAGTATAAACATCAAAATGGGTGTGACTGACCAATCACCGACTACTCTAAGTCCCCAAAGTGCGGACTTATAAACATAAATTGAGTGTGACAGACCACCCGTAAATCAACCTAAGTCCCCAGAGTGTGGATGTAATTCTAAATATTAAATGGGTGTGACTGATCGCCCGTAGAACTACTTATGTCTCCGAAGTGTGGGCCTAATTCTAAACACTAAATGGGTGTGGCTGACCGCTCATCAACCAACTCCAGATTCCCGGAGCACGGTATAGGGTATAAAACATTAAACAGTCATAATTAACCGCCCATAAAACGACTCTTATCCCTAGAGCGCGGATATGGCTCCAAGTATTGAACGTGTGTGACCGACCACCCGTGAATTATCTATGTCCTTGAAGTGTGGACGTGGTTTTAAATGATGATCAGGCGTAACCGACCGCCAACACTCAAGCTTGATCCCTAAAGAGCAGATGCAAGTACTTATCGATGGGCTACTGTCGACCGATCACTTCAATTCATCCCCAAGATTGGGGAAAAGTTCGAATACCAGCTATTGATCGAGACAGTGCAATACTAGGACTCGACTTAATGTTTAGTTATGACCTGAAGCCATGACTTTGGGACTTAACAACCGAACTCAAGTCCGATTCAGAGAATAAAGCCTCACAAATACACCAAACGGAAATTCGAGCGCTAAAACACTTAAACAAATAAACGTAGAGTTA
Organism: Allium cepa; assembly: GCA_030765085.1. NCBI lineage: Eukaryota > Viridiplantae > Streptophyta > Magnoliopsida > Asparagales > Amaryllidaceae > Allium > Allium cepa. The sequence goes on along the minus strand of CM060930.1, from coordinate 49,314,929 downwards.
TGCTGAAAACAAAATGGAATTTCATTTCAACTATTCTTTGAAAGAAAAGGATAAGTACAAAGAATTATTTATAGAATTCCTATTGGCAGGGGCCGAACCTGCATTTATCCACGGCCTACAGGAAGCAAAAAAGAAATCCTATCTTTCTACCAAAAAAGGGAGCAAGAAGACACATCTACTCCCTTGGCTTCTTCTTCTTCTACTTCCTCGATGTCGACTCACCGGGCTACCCCTTAGATACCTCTTCGAGCCTTTGCCTTTTGGTGGTTGGTCTCCGGCCGAGGGAATTATGGTAATCACTTCCTTCGAACTCATGGGAACTAGGATACTTTCTGAATGCAGAGTCGGAGGAATAGGAACACTCTCGATGTTAGAAGATGAGGGAGGCACGCCAGTGTCAACAACTATACCACCAGGAGAAATCATTCACAGAGGAGCCGGGCTAGGACCCCCCACGCCACCTCCGATACCGTTGGCTTGCGCGGTTGCTTCCATTTTGTTTTTAATCTCCTACATTATCACTTCTTTATGAATCACTTGAGCATCCATGGGAATGCTGGTAGTTGGGTCCGATGAGATGGCCATAAATACACCTTCACCCATGACTAATGGCATGTCGGTAAGTGGGTCACTTTGATGACCAAGGAGTTCTTCCATTATCTGTTCGTAAAAAGTAAACGCGCTTTCCTACACTTCCTCAGTTGGTGAAGTGGCCATTGTTGTGGTTGCCTCCATCATAAGGGCCTTCTGCTAATGATGCAGCTCTTGGGTTGCAGATGGCACGGCCGATGAAAACTCTATAACTGAATAAAGATAAGAGAAAACATTAGTGACATCTTCTGATAGCACTCTTAACTTTGATTGAATGCAAGAAGTGTTCAGAGTACCTTCCTCAGATTGACTCACGGGCAGGGTCGGGGTACCTTCGAAGCCGTGCTTCCATGCGGGAGACAAGTGCGGTCGATCGAGGTCATAAGCTGGAGCAGCTGGAGGGTCTATTGTAGAAGTGAGCTCGGGCTGAGTTACTGCATGCAGTTCAGAAATTACTTTGTGATGTTCAACTCCAGACCCTTCTCCAACTTCTAGATACTGAGCGGCAAGCTTTTCCTTTTCAAATGTGACAATGGCATCATGGAGAACCTTTCTTTCATCCTTGGTCAATATCCGGTTCTCCAGATCAAACTCATCAATAGACATTGTGTGATGATCTGCCTTTTCATCTTCAACCAAGCGGTACCAAGCATTATATAGATGCGACCGATAATCTTCAAGCCAACTTAGATTACAGTGCTTCAGAACATTGATGTTATATGTGATCAGGAGATCCTCAATGTCACTCTCCAACCTAGCCTCCACCACTCTTAGTTTACCCTCAACCTTGGCCTCGGCTTCCTAAACCTTAATGTTGTCGCGTCCCTCTCATCCCTGAGCACCACAGCCTACTCGCATGCTACTTGAGCAGCTTTATTAGCAGCATCTTTTTCTTTGATGACTTCAGTAAATTTTACTTTAAACTCCTCAAGCTCTTTGAGCATGGCATCTCTTTCCCCTATAACGATAGTGGTTCTATGGCCCATTTCTTTGACTAAGGTCAGGTGCTCCTATCACATCTTTTCTATCTTCTTGCTTGCCTCATTAGCTTCCTTAAGGGCCTCCGTTTCTGAGTTTCTTAAAGTGTCATTCTCAGTGGTAAGCACTTGCACTATGCGATCTTTTTGGGTGAGATCTTTCTCTACTTTTTCAATTGTCTTCGCCTGCTCGAAGGCCACGGCAGAAGCTTTCTCCACCATTTTCACCCATTCCCAATACTGATTATAGACATCATACACATAGTCATGGACAGTCTGTTCTGCCCCAGTGGGTATCTGCTTCAATTTCGAGGGGAAGTGAAAGCCATCAAAGAAGATATTATGGAATTCCATTTTCAACTGAGCTATTCGGATGCCTTCCTCTCCTGTGGTCTCCATAACCGCTAATGTAATGACGACATGAGCATCTGTCCCAGTTCAGTGGCCCTACTCGTCAGGTCTCAAATGTTTGTGTAGGCACTGGTTGGTGTGAAGTTTTAGAAGTTTGTTTTCCAGATCCGAAGGGTTGTGTTGGACCTCTAGGTGGTAAAGAGCTCGACCGAGAGTGGTTCCTATACTCCCTCTCCCTTTCCCTTTCCCTCTCCCTCTCCCTATCCCTTTCCCTCTCATAAGGCTCCCTCTCTTGACTAGAGTAGCCACGATGACGTTCTCTTTTGGCCTCACGTCTGCGAGACTTAGAATATAAGCTAGATGAATAGCGCACAGAATGGAGACTACCAAGCATAGATATCTACCTCGACATCGTATCTGTAAATAAAAAGAGAAACAGAGTTGGTAATCTCCAGAGATAAATAGCTTGTGATTATAAATTGTGTAGTGCCGTGAAATGCGTGTGCATGTACAAACCCCCCCAACCAATCGGTTGTAATAGCTGTTCTTGAGGAGTTGGCTCTCCTATATCTAAGGTGCTTTGAATCCACTCTAATCCGTTATCTTGGTGCAAAGAAAAGTAATTCGAAATGGGGATGTCTGCCAGTCCTGCAAAAGAGTTTTCCATCTGCGAAGGAGGAATCTCTTGACTAGTAGCAGGAAAAGAGACTACGACGGTTTTGCGCCTTATAGATTTTTCGAGCAATAGATTTCCTCTTCTCTTCTGCTCTAAAAATCAAGGACTTTGTGAAGGCCCAGCTACCGACTTGTCTCCAACAGGCATATTCTCATCACTGCTTTATTCGGTAGTTACTATCTCGGGAGTTCTCCTCCGAGCTTGCCTCAATGGGACCGTCCTAAGAACTCCTACGAGTCCAATGCTTTGATCTCTATCAATTAGCCCAACGGCAATAAGATTTTCATCCATAAGGAGCTCATCGATCTCTCTGAACTCGACAGGCACCTCTTGAAGAACCCTTACAATCTTCCTAAATTGAGCGCCTTCGGGTCGCATAATCGAAGCAGTGAAAGAAAGAGAGTGTTAGATCCCAATCGACTGAGATTATCCAGTTGATCAGCAAAGGGGTTAGGGCACTTATGTCTTTCTAGCCACCATCTAGCAAACCCTAGTGGACACCGAACGTAGAACCATTCGGTCTTAAAATAGCTTAGCTTGCTCCAAGCCTTGACCACGATCTAACAGTTCCTAATCGCCTTTAAGAAAGTGAAGGAAGGATTATCTCCTCGACTCTTTATGTTAAACAAATATCCGACTTCCTCTTGAGTTGGGGGTCGGAAAAGGTGCTTCATAAAGACGATGAATAAACTATTCAGCAGGGCAAACCCATGCGGATACAATTGGGATGGAGCGATCCTCAAGAAAAGTAGGAGTTCTTGGATAAATTGATTGAATGGAGGGAGTGTCCCAGCTACAGACATAAATCGGTTACAAGCTGTATACCCTTCCAGGGGAGCGTGAGCTCTATCCTCTAACCCTGGTAATAAGACATCATCTATTGATAGCCCATGCCTTAGATAAATCCTGCACAGCACATCTTCAGAAATATTGGAAGGAACAGAGACTTGTGGACGTGCAATAAAAACTACTCCTGGTAGTTAATCCGAAGTAGGGCTAATAGCGTCGGCTGCAATAACCGGCATTTCAATTGCGGGAAGGAGTGCACTTGACATCCTATGTTTGTGAACTTTCGGGTTCCATTGTTATTGAACTCGATAAAAATCATCGTTAGACGACAAAAAACCCATGTTTCCCCTACTGTGAAGTGCGTGAATGTGTTGTGCAGTGCAGTGCTACGTGATACTTAGAAATTCTACGGTATTTGCGAGACGTTCAAACTGCAAGACTTCGAGATTCAACCGAACTGACCGTCACCACTGACCGTCACAAGCGTGCCATCCGGTCTTCGATAATCGATCCAAGTTAATAGTTCATCAAATTGGACAATTTAAAGTTCCATCGGCGATCTTCGAAGGGCAGTCAAATATGCAGTGAAACAACTAAGTCAAATTTTGCAAGGAAGAAGCTCATCGGAGTCAAATGTTCGAGTATGCACGAAGTTTCATACCCATTAAGGTTCAGGCTTGGATTGATCACCAAAATCCTAGTTCGTGTCGATCAAGGAAAGACCAGCTTCGTATCTTTCAAAGGATAACTTTCATATCGATCACCCCCAAGGAATTTTATCGATTGCATGGTTCCTTTTAGTATCGATCGTATTGTCAACAATTCGTATCTATGGCTTTAGATTGATACGAAGTTCCATAACTCCAGACCGATATGAGGTCCCTCCTTCCACCCATCAATGTTGGTTCGATACGAACTTCTCATCCCAGTCGTTACGAACGTGTTTTTCTTCTCCCATCGATATGAGGTCGAGTCCGAGAATTCCTTCCATGACTCCTTTGTATCCCTCTAGATTTCATCTTCCCCAATCAACATAGAAACCATTCCAACCCTCCATGTCCTTGCTCAGACCATCTCCAGCCTCCTCTTCACCATGATTGGCCACGGTTATGAGTCAATTGGCTTTAAATCTCAAGTATTGTCATTTCTAATGTGAAGTATTGATTAATTACCAAATTTAGGTAGTTAATTTGGAGGATTAAGGAGTTAAATGGGTTGGAGAGGAAAGAAGTTTCTTGTTCTTGGCTTTGCATTCGATACGAACGGTTGGGAATAAAATGAAAACAAGTGGAAAAAATTTCGAAGTACAAAAGCATTTATATGAATGGAAGACTAAGCATATGAAGATTTGTCTCCCAATGCAAAATGACATGTTGAAGCGGTCTATAATATAACTGATACGAAGAACCCGCTTCATACCCTTCAACCAAAATGATACAAAATAGCCAATTTGTATCCATTGACCGATCGAAATAGTTTTAACATCGTCGGTACGAAGCTTCCTTCGTATCCATCCATATCCTATTTTAGATGAAGCATTTCGTATCCATCAAGCAATCGATATGAAACACAAAGCAAAGACTTGTTTGAACCATTCAGACCCATAAGAGATTCATCGATATGAAATCACAATTTCGTATCCATTGCTTTGAAGCCCACAAAAATTCATATCTATTGGTATAAAATATTTTAAAAGGCCAACTAATTTGTATTGATCACCATCGATATGAAGATAGTTTTCCAACTTCTCAAATCAATCCAGGAGAGGATCGATACGAAGGAATACACTAAACTACCATCAAGCATTGTCACAACTCAAATTTCACATCTATCCAGGAGAGGATCGATATGAAACTCAATTTTTTTAAAAAAAATCGACAACGACTCTTAAACGGTAAACGTTGATGGGAATCAGGTTATCATACAGTTATGTGTGACGAATTAACATTCAATTTTCAAAATTCACGGGAATTGAATGCTCACTTTGTGAGAATTACAATGGTGAACAACAAATTGCTAACACTCGTCATTCAGTTACAATAATGCATTGTACAATCATTGGCAGTCAATAATTCAGTGTTTACACTACCAAGAATCAACCACAGGTTACATCTTTTGACAAAAAGACAATGAGTATTCAACAAATCGGGTAGAACTTTCTGAATAAAGATCATAGATTTTCAAAGCACGTCATGTTCTCACATGACGTACTTTGGGGGGCAAATGTTATCCCGCCTTTTGGCAAGGCCGTGACACCAAGTGCTTGATTGGAAACTAAGGATAGTTCGTCCCGAAGATTGGTTATACACAGGTTCATTATGGACACTTGCGAATTTGGTCCGAGCCCGTATCGAACTACAATCGATATGATATGACAAGCAAAGCTACTGAAGCCAATGTTCCAAATTTTATGCCAAACGGGGTTCGTATGCTCAAGACAACGATCGATCAAAATCAAGAAGATCAACCTCATTCGTATCCATGGGATTTTTTATCCATCAACTCACAAGCACCATTACGTATCCATTGTGTCTGCCCCATTTCGTATCCATCGTACCAGTTCCACTTCGTATCCATCAGGTCTGCTCTATTTTGTATCCATCATCTAAAGATGTTTCTTATCGCTTCCACTTATACACAATTTGTATCGATCTATCATTTACACAGTCCATATCGATCAATCAACGGTCGATACGAAATGTGCCACCAACGATCGATACGGAATAACCCCTAGAAACATCGATACGAAGTCAACTACTCGATGGTCGATACAAAGAGAGTCGGGCAACAATGATACAAAACGGCTCCAAATATCGATACGAAATGAAACCAATAACATCGATACGAAGTAGTTACACATCATCGATACGAAGTAGAGCATGGAACATCGATACGAAAAACATTGCCTGGATCGATATGAAGTTTAAATTTAGGTCGATACGAAAAAAGAATGTGACAGTGGAAGCCTCGGTCACTCGGCATAAAAAGAGGATCGATCCTAGAATATAATACCACATCACTCTTGATCGATATGAGCCAGCGTGGATATGAAGCCTTGGATACGAAGTGGAGCAATACGAAGGCACCAACCTATTGAAATGTCAAACTTGGATCGATCATAACTCAAGAACTACAAGTCCAAATGCCACCAAATTTTCACAGTAGCTTACATACCATTGAAATTTCTCTAATCGATCTCAGCCCAAATGGAGTTTTTTTTATCGATATGAATGGGACATGGATCGATCACTGATCGATCCTAAATCACCCGGGATCGATCACATGGGCCCACTCACGTGTGAGAAGGAGTATTTCAAGATTTCAGTCAGATTTTTTAGCCTATGCCTATAAATAGCAGCCTAGTGCCTCAAGAAAATGGTTGACTCTTCTCCTCCAAGATTCTACTGGAAACTCCATTGTATCTTGAGTGCTTGAGAGTGTACTGTTTTAATCGGTTGCAACCAGTTAGCAAAGTCAATAAAAAAACTTTCCATAGTAGATGTAGGCTACAACGCCGAATCAGTCAAAATTCTTGTGTTCTTACATTTCTATTTATCTGTTTTGGCATGTTTGTTAGATTAACCTCATTTTCCATTTATATTCTTCACTTTCTCTTTAAATACATCCTAAGAGTGTTGTGCCCAATTTTGGTACAAACTCCATGCATCTAGTACTTTTGTTGAAAAAAAATATTTTTACATATGTTATGTGTGTGTGTGTGTGTGTATATTTATTAAATAAATTCTTTTTTGTAACTTATATGTTTATATACTTAAGGAGGAAAAATATACATGCATATATACATGTACACACCATGTTAAAATAGCGTGTATTGTGTGAATGTGTGTTTACAATAGTGTTATGACATTTTGAATAACTTTTAACCAATGCAAAATCAATATTTCGGGAAATAATTTTCGACCACATTTTCCATTTCTCTATGAACTATATATATATTGTTAAAAAAATTAAAAACGATTTTACCATCACTAGTTATAAATTAAAGTGGTTTTATTTGTTCATAAAAATCCACTTATTTATTATTTAAAAGCATAATTAAATATCCACTTAAACAGCGATTAAATTCTGGGTCGTTACACTCTCCCTCTTAAAAGAATTTCGTCTCGAAATTAGGAAACAAGGAGAGAATTCAAACTACGCAAAAACTATATATTCATATCATAAAACCCATGCAAAGACACTCACTATGCATCCATAGCAAATAAACATGCACTATACATACAACCTATGACTAACTATTCCAACCTTAACTCGGGATAGGATTTTTCATGTGATCCACCGTATCCGAAGTGCAATCTCTTGGACCCTCGCTCCATTGAATCTTGACTAGTCGCACCACCTTGTACGCAATCCCTTTTCATTTGGATCCACAATATAAGTCGGATGTCTAAGCATTGTCAAGTTCGGTTCTATTTCCAATTCCTCTTGAACCGACGGCTCCACAATCAAAGATGGGTCATGAACATATTTTATCAAATTAGTCACATGTAATACATTATGAATACCTGCCAATCTTTTTGGCAACTCGACTATATAAGAAAGCGATCCAATTCTCTCAAGTATATGGAATGGTTGGATATACCTTTGAGCTAACTTCCCTGCTTTTCCAAATTTAACAACTCCCCTATTTCGTGAAACCTTTACGAACACCAAGTCTCCAACCACAAAGTCCAAATCCCTTGGCCTCTTATCAGCATAACTCTTTTGGCAATCTTGGGCTTCCTTCATTCTTTTCTTAATTACTACAACTTTTCAGTAGCCTCTCGGATCATGTACGACCCAAGTACTAGTTTATCTCCCTCTCAACCCAACATGCTGGTGACTTACACGGTCTTCCATAAAGGGCTTCATACTATGCAATTCCGATGCTTGCTTGGAAGCTACTGTTATAGGAGAACTCAACTAAATGCAGATGATCCTCGCATAATCCACAAAAATCCAGAATACATGCCCTCATGAGTACCTTTAGAATTCGATTCACACGCTCCGTCTGGCCGTCTGTTTGGGGGTGGTATGCTATGCTTAAGCTCAACTTTGTTCCTAGAGTTGTTTGTAATGCTTCTTGGAATTAATTAGTAAATATGGGGTCTCGATCACTTACAATACTCATCGGAATGCCATGCAACCTGATTATCTCTCTCACTGAATTTTTTGCTAAAGAAGTAGCGGTTTTCGTTGTTTTTACCAGAATAAAATGCGCGCTCTTCATTAGCCGATCCACGATAACCCATACTCCTTCATTTCCTTTTCTGATTCTCGGTAAACTATCGATCAAATCCATTAATATCATTTTCCATTTCCAATTGGGTATTTCCAAAGGTTGTAATAATCTAATTACCTTCTGATGATCGCCTTTGATTTGTTAACAACGTAAATATCTGTTAACATAGACTGAAATATCCTTCTTTGTTACCGACCACCAAAATACTCTTTTCACGTCTCTATACATCTTTGGAACTCCTAGATGAACATTTAACCTAGATATGTGGCATTCAAACAAAACTTCCTCTATTCATCCATATCTGGAACATACAATAGTTCGTTCATCCTTAAAGCACCTCGACTATCTCAAAATCCAATCATCTTCCCTCTTCAACACCTTGAATTAACCCTTCCAATATTTCATCCTTCTTTCGATTTCTCATAATCCTTTCCTGAAATGTCGAGGTAAACTCCAAAAGAGTCAAAATAGTATTCCTGCTCGAGGCATCTACCACAACATTAGCCTTTTCTGGCGTATAAAGAATATCCAAGTCGTAAGCCAACAGAAACTCCAACCACCTCTGTTGCCTCACATTCAGATCCTTCTGAGTAAAAAAATATTTCAGGGATTTATGATCCGTGAAGAACTTGAATTTTTCATTTAATTAAAGAAAGAAATTTACTCTTAAAATTTCTAAATATTAGAATGAAACCAAGAGGAATAGCAGGATCCTTACCTAGCAAGTAGTATCTCTACATTTTTAATGCAAAGACAACAACTAGCAACTCTAAGTCATGCGTAGCATAGATCTTCTCATGATGTTTCAACTTCCTGCTTGTATATGCAATCACCCTACTATGCTGCATCAAAATAGAACCTAATCCCACTCCACAAGCATATGTGTGACCATGAATCCGCTCTTTCCATCTGGAATGGCCAAAACCGGTGCACCGGTCAATCTCTTCTTCAATTCCAGAAATGTCTCTTCACACTGGAGTCGATATAAACTTCTCCTTCTTCTTAGTCAGCTTAGTCAAATTTGATGAAATATTTAAAAATCTTGAATAAACTTCCTATAGTATCTAGCCAACCCTAAGAAACTACAAACCTCGATAGGAGTCCGCGATCGCTTCACTTCCTAAATAGCTTCCACCTTCGTTGGATATACTGGAATACCTTCTCCTATCATAATATATCATATGAATCTTACCTCTGATTTCCGAAAATGGCACTTAGAATATTTCACCTTTAGGACATGTCAACTTAATGTTTGCAACATCGCTTCCAAATGACACTTATGCTCCTCTTCAGATTTGGAGTAGATAAGAATATCGTCAATGAAAACTAACACAAACTTTTTAAGAACATATTGGAAAACAGGATTCATGAGATCCACAAAATATGCTGGTGCATTGGTTATCCCGAAAGGCATAACCAACCACTCAAAGAAACAGTCAGGGTCTCAAAAATCAATTAAGGGTATACTATCTTCAGCAACCTCAATTGATGAAATCCATCAGCTAGATCCATTTGAGAAAATACCGTAGCTCCATGAAGTTGATCAAAAAGATCATCGATGCAGGGTAAGGGATACTTATTTCTAATTGCCAACTTATTTAACTACCTATAATCCATGCACAACCTTAAATATCCATCAGACTTAGCCCTAAACACCATAGCTGATCCCCAACTCGAATGATTGAGTCTAACCAATCTTCTTTTTAATAGGTCATTGGTTTGCTTTTCTAATTTACTCCACTCTTTCGGGGCCATCTTCTCTTGGGTTGAACCACAGGCCTTGCACCAGGGACTAAATCAATATGAAACTCTATCTCTCCATATGGGGGTAAGTTATTGACTTCTTTAAATATATCCAAAAAATTCTTAATATATACCACATAACTTAACTCATTCTGGGATGATTCCAGGGCATACAACAAACTACACATATTAACACTAGGATTCTTGCATGATACTTTAGTAATTCTTCCCAACTGAATTTCCAATGTTACAGTCCTTTCAGCATAATCTAAGACTGCTCCATACTTTGATAACCAATCAATACCCAGAATAAAAAATCCTTAAAGTCTAAGACATACAGATCGCAAGAAAAGTGATGAGAAAGGTAGGAAACTAGTACATTCTTTCAAATCATACTCAAATGGTTACACCACCTATGAGGTTAGCCACACACATAGGGTTTTCTATAATACTTGGAATAAGATGAATTTATATACTTATTCTAAAGAGATAAAACTATGAGAGGCACCAATATAAAATAATGCTCGAACAAAAATACCGTTAATCAGAAAGATACCTTCAAGAACGCCTTTTCCCTATACATTAGTTAAAGTTGACAATTAATTCTTAATGTTCTACACCTAAGGCTGCTGTGCCTTCTTCATGAGTGGGTAGTCTTTAATCATATGGCCCGGTCGATGACAATTGAAACAAAGTTACGTTAGGACCAATGGAGAGATGGTTCCACTTTGCTGCTTAAGAGCTTCACGATTTCGGACAGGACCTTGAAATATGACCTTTCTTCTTGCAAAGGTAACAACTAATACCTCTTCGAGACATGTAAGGGTAGCAACCTAGAATTACAGTCATTTGTATTTGAAATATTTAATTTACTTTAAATATTGAGTTAATTTTATGAGTTAAACAGTTTATATGTTAAATATAATGGTTGTTTAAATTTATAGAATTGTTTAAATAATTGAATCTCGAATGTAATGTGCATAAGAATAATTTTAAAAGTTGATTTAAATTTTGTTTAAATAAGAACGATGATATTAAACTTTTAAATTAGAATTAAAATTGATTAATTTGGTTTCTTATAATAATTCTATTAATTAAAGTGTAAAAATAGCCTTTTAGGGCACTATCTTGGATTTCAACGAAACCAATTTCATTGGATTCGTAATAATGAACTATTATATGCTGTCAAATTTTATAGTAATTGGACGTAGCGTATGGTTGTGCGAGTTCAAAATGCATAGAAATTAATTTAAGAATTTAAGTTAAAATAATTGGATTTGAAAAGCTAACTTCTATATATGATTGAACTAGGTCTCGCGACTAGTTCCAGTTTGTTCGGAATAGGGATATTACATATAAAACCCCAGGTGGCATGCCTTGCTTGGAGTTCGAGATTTTTGGGTGCTTAGAACGGATATTTTGTAATTAAATAATATGCTACCATATTCAAGCCCATACCACTCCACTATTCAACCATACCCTTCTCTATGTCCTTAACCTATACCTTTTTCTTTATATTTGCATGCAACTAAAAAATCGAGTTTTCCATTTAAAAAAATTAAATTCATAGCCATCCAACGACCATCGTCCATCCCAGCCATTGGAGGTCGTAATAGGCCTCGACATCAACTGAAGAATGGGGCATCTTGGCAAGGGGAAGGAGATGGACAGTGCGATTGAGGTGACATGGCTAGAGGTGGGGGTGATTTTCATGCGTTCGTGGCCGAGTGGGTTCGGGTTTGGGTTCAATTTTGGTTGAGCGGTGGCGAACGAGGGGTTGCAAGGATGGCACAAGCGACATGAGGTCGGGGCATGCCCAGCATGGGTCGGTGGTGGTCGACGGCGCGATGAGGTAGCGTGGCAATGAGAAAGTAACGGGTTAATTTTTATCGTGTCTAAAAACAAGAGTTTGAGAGGGAAAGGGTAATTAATTTTAAAAGTCTATCAATTAAAAGTTAATTATAGTTTATTATTTCAATCGTTCATTAATTCATAATTTTTCCATAGGAGGTCCAAATTGAATGCGACAAGTTGCATTGCGATCTTATCGGTGAATATCTACAATATAGAGTTGGATTGGACGGGTTCAGGGATAGTAGGAATTTGGGTTAAAATTGAACGCTTGTTCAATTTTTATTTAAACCGAAGCATTTTGGCGATTTCTAGAATCAAAGTGAGTTAAACTCACCTTTTTGGTTAACTAGTAATATTATATAATGATAATAAATTATTTTTTGGCAAGGCCGACGAGGTTAAATGGACCTCGACCATATATTGCTACACCAATAAGAACGACAAACAAACACAAGGAAGATGGAAAACGGGGAACACTTGGCGCAGCAAGCACAGGGGGAAAACAAACAACAACAAACAAAAACAAAAGAAGACAATGATTACAAGCTATAGAGAAGAGAAACACGTATTCCAGGATCAATTGCATAAGTCAGTTGGCCCACACAATCCCTAATTTCACTCAAAACCCAACTTTTGAAGCTGCTGTCATTTTTTGCGTTTGCATTATCAAATAACCGAGCATTTCTCTCTCTCCAAACCGATGTTAAAAAGCATTTTAGCACTGCATTTAGGGTTCTTCCTCTGTCATTATTTCTATTGATGCTTTCGTAAATTCTTCTCCACTCTCTCAGGTTATCAGTAGATACATTCCTCCTGTGAAACTTCGCCATAACTCTTTTCCAGATTTGATGAATATAGTGGCACTCAAAGTACAAGTGATCCACAGTCTCAGGCATAATATTGCAAAACTTACAGCGATTATCAATACTCATACCTAAACTAGCAAGTCTCGCAGATGTTAGCATCGCACCATTCAACACTTTCCAGAGCATTAGGTCATGTCTCAAGCTACTGTCTCTTCCCCACGTTCGTTTGCACCATCTCCACTTAGGGCGATCACCATTCTTCATCAGATATTCATATGTGTCTCCAATTCTGTAGGCAGACTTCTTATTGCCCCAAACCATACGCTTGGTAACATCAGTGATTGCATTATGACAACGTATCATGTTCCATATTTGTTGTATCCTAGGATTCGATGTTGAATAGCGCGTGTTTTGGAGGTTGTAAAGAGTATCACGAACTTTAGCTTCCTGATGTATTCCAGACTGTTGCATTTCACTGTGGGTAAGTTGTCGTTTAAGAATAAGACCCGGTTTCAACCAGGGGTCTTCCCAAAAATTCACACTATATATGGGATTCGTGTTCAATAGCATTAAAGGAAGAACTTTTTCTTTGAGTTTGAAAATGCATTGCCACGTCCAACTCAAATTTTGAGGCTTAGTCATACTCCATATGCTTCTCCCCTTAATCACGTTCTTATCAGACCATATAGCCCATAAGCTGTCAGTACTATTAAAAAAAGTGTCTATGTGTTTTGCAAAAGCAGCAATGTTCCAATTCTTTAAGCTGAGAATGCCTAGCCCCCCCTTGTCCATGGGCCTTTCCACTGAACAAAATTTGATCGGAGCTATGTATCTGCCTGTAACCCTGCCTTTCCATAGGAATCTCATCATAGCTCCTCTAATCAGTTTAATCAGTTTGAAGGGGAGAATATACGTTCTAGCCCAGTAGACTTGCATTGAGAATATCACTGATTTTATAAGAGTTAATCTCCCAGCTTGACTAAGCAACTTGGAAGTCCAGCAGTTTAATCTAGCTGTAATTTTGTCATAAAGAGGAAGACATTGGTTAACAGTAATCCTAGAACTAGTTAGAGGCAGACCAAGATAACTGGTAGTATCATGATTTAAGGACAACCCAGTGATATGCGAGATAACACTACAGTGCTCAGTACTAACACCAGCAACGGTGATGTCAGATTTCTGGAGATTAACTTTCAACCCTGTCATTTCGTAAAATTCTTGAAGTGAGTGCATTATGCTTGTGAGAGTGTTGGTTTGAGGAGTACAAAAAACTACAAGATCATCTGCAAACATCAATGCAGAGATCCTTGGTTCAGTACATCCAGGGTGAAGCTTGTAATTTCCATGTGCTATTATCCTCTCAAACATTCTCGTTAAGAGCTCCATAACAATGATAAAGATATAAGCCGAAATGGGATCCCCCTGTCTTATCCCTTGTTCACTAGTAAAGAAACCTTCACTCCTGCCATTGATAGTAACTGAAAAGGTAGGAGACGTAATACACTCATATATCCAAGCAATGAAATGAGGAGGGAAGTTCATATATCCCATGATTCTGACAATACTGTTCCACTGCAGCATATCAAATGCCTTCATGATGTCCAACTTCAACATAGCTCTAGGAGATATGTTCCTGCGCTTATAATTTTTGATGAGTTCATGGGAAAGAAGAACATGATCCAGTATACTCCTACCTGGAAGATAAGCAGCCTGATTTTTGGAAACAATATTGGGGAGCACAAGTTTGAGTCTAGAAGCTATAACCTTGGTGATGCATTTGTATATGGTGTTACAACAGGAGATGGGACGATAATCACTAACACAGTGAGCATTTTTAATTTTGGGTATAAGAGCTATGTTAGTGTAGTTATATGATCTGAAGAGTTTACCCTTTCTGAAGAAGAGGAGAATGGCATTGATTACGTCAGCAGAAACGATAGACCAGCAAGAAGTATAGAATAGAGTGTTGAGACCATCAGGTCCTCCACAAGATTCAGTGTTTAATGAAAACATGGCATTTCTTATTTCTTCAGGGGTTACTTCCTTACAGAGAAGGTCATAATCATTTGAATTTAATCTAGGGAGAATGTCACTGGGTATAAGATCAATATTCGGCACGAAGTGATTAGCATTTCCATATAATTCAGAGAAGTGTCTGACTACAGCTTCCTTGACCATTTGTGGAGATGTGTGAAGATTACCTTGAGTGTCATATATTGTAGAGAGGTTCTGACTAGTTTGCTTGTCCTTTAGACTAGCGTGAAAGTAAGCACTATTCTTATCACCTTTTTCTCTCCATTTTATTCGCGTTTTCTGCCTGATCATCTCACTCTCTTTAATTAAAGCTTGTTGGTATTGCAAAGAGAGAACACTTTCCTCCTCTGATAGATTAGCATTGTTGACAGAGACCATCATAGCTGTCTGGACATCAGTAAGTCTTCTTTTAATCACTGTGCTCATCTTGTCTCCTTCACCATACTTGTTATGCGCCCATTGTTTCAAGACTTTCCTAGTTTCCCTGATTTTTTCCTGCAAAACATACAAGTGATTACCAATTTTAGGCAAATTCCATGCAGATAAAACAATGTTTTTGAAGTCTGGTTCAGATGTCCAAGAGTTAAAAAATTTAAAATTTGATTTCCCCCTCAAGTCCGCTTCACGAAGATGGATAATTTGAGGAGAGTGGTCAGATAGGAGAGGAGGTGGAATGTGGTTGAACAAGAGAGGCCATTTAGTATATGCAGATTGGTTCGAGAATGAATGGTCTATGGTGGAGAAGGTTCTACAACCATGCCTCCTTTTGTTATTCCATGTATACTGCATGCCCAGAGTTCTAATCTTGACAAGGTCAGAGTCATAGAGAGCATCAGCAAGGGGCTTTATTTCACTGAGGGAGAGGGGATTACCCCCCATTCTATCAGAGAGAGAGTGACAGCAATTAAAATCTCCTAGAATTAACCATGGATGTGTGTTTTGTCTTAGAGAAGGAATTACAGAAAGTAAAGACTCTCTAGTGTTAACAGAGTTGTAAGCATACACAAAGGAGACATAGAAGGTTGATTGTTCATTGATATCTAAGGCATGGCAGTGAATTAGCTGGGGAGTGGATAGGATTGGGGATAGTTGGACAAGATTAGGATTGTAAAGGATCAGAATCCGACCATAAGTTGCTTCATTGTGGTTGTGTATGAATTTCCATCTGGGATTGATGTACTCTGCAGCTTTGATAGAAAGGGCAAGGTTCAATTTTGTTTCAAGAACTGCCAAGACAGCCAGCTGGTGAGTAGAAATTAGTTGCTTACATTGGTCCTGCTTAATTACATGATGTGCACCACGTATATTCCATGCCCCAATGCGTAGCATCATTGGTCAATTTGTGCGTTGAGAAACTCTATTTTCATACTCCTAGTAACTGCTTGTTTCGAAGACAAGTAATTAGGAATGGTGGCTGATAGGGGGGTCACTGCTTGTTTAGAAGGATCTTCTTGCATTTTGGAAAATGACTGAGTTGGTGTGGTAGGTTTGGTTGGTAGAGTAGTGATAGCTGCAGAAGGCGGGGCTTTGAAAGCATGAGGTGGTTTGATATTGGAATACAAGTGTGGTAAAGGGGTATTTGGGGATGAGTTAAAGTCAGGGTTAAATGTATTGGAAGAATGATTTGTGTGCTTTGCTGTGCATGGGATGTGCACTTCCTTGTCTTCTTGTGATTTAGTACTGTGTTTTGGTAACTTGATGTTGTTCTTTTTCCTTAGACCACTCTCTAGCGATTCACAATTACTTGCTTCACCAACACCTTTGTTTTCTTCAACTTCCACTTCCCTCCTGCATGTATCGAACTTTGTATGGACCATCTTGTGCTTCTCTTTTTTAGTTTTGCTACTGCCTTCTTCTTCATTTTGTCTCTGTATATTATTTTCCTGTTGTTTAGCATCCACTTTACTTTGTACAAATTGACATTTATCTCTAATGTTCATTTCCTCTTCTTGCTTATCACTGACATTTACCTCGTCATCTAGTGTAAGTAACACTGCAAACTTGTTATATGTCAGTGGGTTGCCTTCAGTTTCACTTTCACTACACTCCACAGCTCCTTCGATTCCTACCACTATATTCACAGTGTCTTCTTCGTGTTTTTCGTTGCTTTCATCCATTTCTCTCGTGACCTGTTTTCCTACTTCAATTTTTCCTGAGTGAGTAAGTTCACAACTTTTGTTAACTTCACTCACTTCTCTCTGCATTTCTATAATATCTTCTCTCTTTTCTTCCTTATTACTTTTGTTTACTGGATCCATCCTTTTCCTGGTTACACGTTGCCAAACCTTAAAGTTTCGTTTAACAGCCTGTCTTTCATTTCTTTTCAATTGTTTTGGTTTAGCTTTTATCACTTCTTTTTCTTTGATTGTCTTACTATTATCTTCCACTTTGTTCTCAAACAACTCTTCCTTCTTATTATTACAAACATCAGACTTGTGTCCAAAAGCATTGCATAACACACAAATGTCAGGTTTCCACATGTATTGAACATGTATCTTCTGTTGCCCACCTTCAACCAACTTGACCATAAATTCTTCTGGTAGCTCCTTACTCGGTTTTACTTCCACTAAGCATTTGGCATAGCTAAGCCTTTCCTGTTTTTCAGTCATTTGGTCCATGCACAACATCTTCCCCAGATGGCTACAAAGCCAGTTAATCCCAAGGGGAGACCACGCAAAAATTGGAAGGTTATACATATTAACCCAAACAGGAACTGCTGTTACTGATCCAGCAACGTTGCTAATGGAAGGATCATAAGGTTTAAGAATAAATAACTTCTTGTTCAAAATAATGGGATCACACTGAAGGATGTTATCTCTGTCCTCAGCACAAGAAAAGTTAAACAAGAATAATATACCGTCAGACTTAACTTTCACTGAGCCTTTAAGTTTCCAAATCAGTTTAAGTTTGGAGATCACTGCAGTATAGGAAAGAGGTTTATCAAGAAAGAACCCCACCAAAGTATCTTTCCAAATCGTCGTGCCAGCATCAATGACATCAGCAGGTGGCACTAAAGCATCATCTTCGTAAAAAGGTGACAAGTGAACGGGAATGTACTTCCCTGCATTCTTGGGTATATGCTTGAACAAGGAAGTCCATGCCCGTTCACAAGGAGGAGGAGCAGGAGGTACAGGAGTAAGAGACGGGGGAGCAGTTAGAACGGGATCAGGTGGATCAGGTGGGGGGTTAACCAAGAGGGGTGGGGAAGAAGGAGAAATGGTTAGGGCATAACCAGCTGTGGACAAAGAATTAGCGGAGGTACGGACCAGAGAGTCAGAGAGGGACGAAGAGGGGTCAACTAGAATGGCAGAGGGTATGGTTGGTGAAGGAACAGTGTTGGCAGAGGGTAAGGTAGACGGTACTACTGAGAGGACAAGGTAGGTAAGGTTGTGGTCTCCATGAGCAGACATGGCAGGGGACAGTTTGAATGAATGATAATAAATTATTGAATGTTTGTTTGGATGATTTACTATTTTATTTGTTGGTTGGATATATTCCCGCCTTTGGAGCGGATGAGACCTTATTACGTTACAGTGAAAGAGTGGATGACCCTTTGCATATGATCCTGCCTCAAAGCGGTTGATTCATATTATTTGATAATAAACTGTATGTGGTGTAGGGGAATAGGATGGAGAGATCCAACTGGATTCCTCACAATGTTGATTTTACTTTTTCAATATTTTAATATATGATGTGTTGGATGCCATATTTGATAACATGGATGATTTATCCCTATTTAGCACTATAGTAGCACTGAGCCATATTTTCAGTATTTTGAAATACTATAAAATGAAGATTTAGTTTTTAAAAGGATTTTAAGTGATTTCATAAATTTATATATTTTAATATTTATTCTTGAAATTTATTTAAAGGAGGAGTTTATTTTAAAATAAAAAGCATGATATTTAGATATTGTACATTAATAGTTTATGAAATATTTTAAAGTGAGATTTTTAAACTGTAAAGTAAAGATTTTTAAAATCTTAAAAATAAGTCCGTCTTTTATAATAAAGAAACATAGTTTTAAGAAGAAGGTAGAAATATTTTGGTGTAAATTTATTAACTATTTTATATAAAGTTACACAACACACACAAACACATATTAAGATTTATTTTTAAATGTGATAATGTATAGATATGGCATTTTACAAATAAAGGAAAGATTTGTAAAATCGTAGTTTATAAATAAAAGGATAGATGTATAAACGATGTTTATAGAAAAAGGAACTTTTATCATTGGAAAAATTGAGAAAAATAAATCATAATTGTGGATTTATAATAATATATGGATTATTGTTCAAAAAAATTGTTGGTTCTATTTTGAAAATTGGAGGTTAGGATAAATTGGGAGATGTAAAATGATATTTTATAAATAGAAAGGAATTTATAAAATAAATTTATACATATGGAGGCTATGTAAAAAAAGACTGTAATTGATGTTTTAAACGGGATTTTATAAATAAGTGAGATTTATAAAGGGATAGAGTTATAAATGGATTTTATAAATGAAGGAATTTATAAATAAAGTTTTATAAACATGGAAATGATTATGTTGAAATTTGAGTATGGATTTTTATTAAGGAAGTATATTTATGTTTAAAAGATTGTTATTTATATTAACATTGTTTTAAAGTTATTTTACCGGTATTTTAATATCTTAAAAAGTTAATTTATTTAAATTATTAATATGATTTGAAATTAATTGTAATTATTTATCAATAAATTTATGGAAATTAATTAATTATTATTATTTGTAATAATGTTGAAGATAAATTATTATTGTTTTGTTAAAATGTTTGAAATTACTAATTATTATTTTTAAGATGTTTTGAAGTTAATTATTATTTAATATAATGTTTATTATTATATAGTAGTGTTTTTAAAGAAAAAGATTTGAATTTTTTTATATATGTTTTCAAGATTACAAATAGGGTTTTATAAATACATGTGGGTTTATAAGAGGGATCTTATAATATGGTTTGGAAAACTTAGAGGAAGATTTGAAAAAGGGTAAAGAGAGTTTTATTAATGGTCATAGCTATTTATAAAAGAGTTTTAGTAATGGTTTTATAAATTTATAAAAGTAGTTTATAAATGGTTTGTGGATTTATAAGGGTTTATACATAATTTTAGGAATGCATAAAAGGGAAGTTTATAAATGATTTCAGAGATAAATGAATGGGGTTATAAATGGGTTTAGGGATTTATAAAGGAATTTATTAATTTTTCTTGAATTATGTGAAAAGGTAATCTTCCTCCGTTCTATGAATATACTTATACCATTGAAATAAGTACACAGATTTTCCTAAGTATCGAAAATATAGGGGTTTGTGGATACATCTTCGAAAATATATATTTTGAGATAAGTATTTGGAAAGTGTATTGATTAATGAAAGATTAATTAAAGAGGCATAATGTTGCTTGGTGCTTAACCAATGTTGCGTCCTTTGGAAATTTAATCACTGCTTAGATTGTTTGTTTATTTGATAGTTAAATAACCCACTATCAAATGTTGGTCAATTTATAAACTAGCATTATCGATTCGACGATATCGGGATCAGATATGTTATCTGAAAACCACTTCGAACCGACATAAGCGTTTCAAATTTGAATTTCTTGAAGATAATCGAAATGGAGCTTTTGAAGTGCAAGGGCTACTTACTACCCATCCTGAGGACGACTCCAATGGATGGGTAGAAGTGGCGCCTTTTGTTTCGTTCAGTCCTAGAATGAACTTGAATGGATGAATGCTAGAATTTCATTGTTGCTTGAAGAGCACGTTAGCATTCCAAGTGGGAAGTGCTATATAAAGGTAAAACGTAGCCTCTAATCTCACCAACAGGGAAATGACAAAAATCATACATGCAACAGGGACAAGTGGGTCTCTCCCATCAGGGTATGGTTATTCTAAATCTAGCTCGGTTTATATCTACTCATGTATGCTTTAGGGCCCATTAATGAAAAGGATCATATTTGTACTACTAGTCAAGTGGTAGGCTAGTCCTATGTGGCAAGGGTAAAAGATGTTCTTGTCAGACCCTAGTGCATTTTGTTTAGTGATGTACCTTCAAAAGGTAGTTCCTTACCTTGTCACAGTATGGAATCCAATCTCCAATACGTGCCATTACGGTTTTCATTGTAGAACATAGTATAATGGAATTTAATGAATGCAACAATTTCGGCTATGATTAATGAGTATTTGTATCTTAGACACTGTTATAGTATGAGAGAATTTCACATGAAATGGTTTGTTATCATAAGGTAAAAACCCGTCCATGATTATGTGCAGCGTGGTCTTACGAGATACGTTTATTTTAAAAAGAGTTTGATAACTTTAAAAATCCAACTGGGTGTGTTTTTTCTTGCTAGTTTACCAGACTGACTCGGGTGTTATTTCATTATAATGCTCGGGTCAAACCAAGCATATTACAGATTCAGTTTGGAAGCTTTGGAGTTTCAGGAGACGAGCTGGAGACTCGAAGACGTACTCGCGTATACGGTTTATCCGCTGCATTGTTGTTGAAATCATCAGCACTTATGCGGGCAGATTGTTATAACTGTCCAAGAAGATAATTGTGATATATTATTGTACTCTGATTAATGTATGTATATAACAGTTTCTCTTTGTAAAGATTATTGATATTATACATATGTATATATATATATATATTGTTTCTGCCGCAATTGTTAGATTTTGCATTGTTTTCAGTTCCTTTTTCTCTTCTTCTTTCTTATTTCTTTCCCATAACTATCCGTCTTTCCATTCAATTTAGTTTAGACATTCATCATTTATTGTTAGTTATATTATGTGGATTTGTTGGTCATTACAGCTCGTTATCAGAGCTCAAAGTTAAGAGAGAACCTTGGTTTTGGTGGGGAAACTCATTAAGAGATAAGGTAATGGAATGCCTTATTATGAGTCTGAGTGTATTATAGATATGACAGCGTATTTATTAGTGATATAAAAATGTCTTATGGAATTCGAATTTCATAATGTATTGTAAGGTAAGGCAATAGTAACAACCCACTTTTCAAAGAGTTTAAGCGGACAATCACTAATACATGATCCACTCAAATTGAACGAGAAGGCGCATAGCAGTGAAAAGAAAGAAGAAGAAGATAAGAAGAAACTAAACAACACATAATCTCATAGTGGAATGAATAATCTATAATATACAACAAATCTTTACACAAAGCAAATTGTAATACACATAGGCATCAATTAATATACTAACCTATTTGAGCCCACACAGTTATAATGGCCTGTCCTTATATGTTGATCAATACAACCAATAGACAACACAACGGAACATAATGAAATACGTAGATACATCTTGGACCTCCATCTCGTCTCCTAAGTTCTAAGGTATCCAAAGTAATATGTAAATATGCTTGGTCTGACCCAAGCATTATAACAAAATAACACCTAAGTCATTCTAGAAAACCAGCATGAGAAAACATACTCTGTTGAATTTTAAATGTTGAAAAAATCTTTTGAAAATAATATATCTTGTAAGACTACACCACACATAAATACGGATAGGTTTTTACCTTACGATAACCAAAACATTTCTATAGATCATTATAAATTTCTTTATAAGTTTCATAATGTATTAGTGATATAAAAATGTTATGGAGATAAGGTAATGGTAACGAATCACTTTTCCAAATAGTTTAAGCAGACAATCATCCGCACATGATCCACTCAAATTGAATGAGGAGGCGGATAGTTAGGGAAAAGAAAGAAGAAGAAAAGAAGAAACTAAACAATGCCGACTCTCACAGCAAAATGAATAATTTATAATATACGACAAATCTTCACCCAAAAGAAAAATGTAATATATATATATATATGTACATATATGTATATATATGTACATATATATATATATACAGACATCAATTAGAGTATATCAACCTATTCCAGCTCAGATATTTATAATGGCCCATCCTTACAATTGCCGATAAATAAAACCAACATAAAACACAACGGAACATAAAGAAATATGTAGATATGTCTTGGACCTCCAACCCATCTCCTGAATTTTGATGCATCTAAAGCAATTTGTAAATATGCTCGGCCTGACCCGAGCATTATAATAAAATAACGCCCGAGTCAGTATGAAAACCCAGTGCGAGAAAAGACACCCAGTTGAATTTTGATTATTTCAAAAATCTTTTGAAAATAAAGATATCTCCTATGCCGCACATAAACACGTATGGCTATTACCTTACGATAACCAAAACATTTCTATAGAAAATCCATTGATATTATAATAATGTCTAGGGCACAAATACTTATTATTCATAGCCGAAATTGTTACATTGTTAAATTCCAGCATACTAGGTTATACAATCAAAACCATAAAGGCACATATTGGAGATTGGATTCCATACTATGACAGGGTATGGAACTACCTTTCGAAGGTACATCTCTAGACAAAATGCACCATGGTCCGACAAGAACATCTTGCACCCCCGCCACACATGACTGGCTTATTACTTGACTAGTAGTACTGAATATGATCACCCCTTTCGCTAATAATGTAATTATTCCTTGGCCTTGAAGGATGCCGATAAGTTGGAGCTCTATTGCTCCGTCCCTACCAAAACTTCAGTCTTAACTCTCAAAATAGATAAGTTTACTAGTTCGGCTTTTAATGCTATGCGTATTAAAACTAACATCCCACAAATAATCAAACTAAGGCCATTACATTGTTGTTACTTATCACACAAGTATAATCATATCATATAAATGACTTTTAATCCCTTTTTATTTAATTTACTTTATTAATTTAAAAATACCTCTTTAAAAACTTCCTTTAATAGATTTATAAAATGCTTATTTTCATATTTATAACTTATAGAAATATCTTTAAAATACTTATTAATATGTTAAAACACTTTTAAAACTATTTAAAATATATGTTAATTATTTATATAGAATATGTAAGGATAGGGAATTTTGAAATAGAAAAACAAGTTTTATTTTAATGCTGTTAAGTTTAGAAATTCATAATCAATTGTTAAAATTACAATTAAACTTGAAACCAATGTTAAAACACTCTATTGTAAGTTAGAAAACAACCCTGGACTGGTTAGAGAAATAACACAAAATTTAATTATCGTTTTAAAACAAATTATAGTTTCAAATAGAAAATGTAGCATTTCTGCAAATTCTACAAAATAGTTTACAATAGCTCAAAAGACTTTCAGAAGCAAAGATAGTACTGCAGAAGTGCAGCCAAAAGTCCTGGGCTGTCGTTTAAGGTGAATTCGCCACAACTTTGCGCCTAGATTTCGACGTCTTAGCAAGTGATTTTATGTCCAACCTTTTTAAAATATTTAGTATACTTTGGTTATTTTGAAACCATTAAGCGAATTCCTAAAGAATATCTTTTAATTATTTTAGAGAATTTCCCAAAAACAAAGTATTTTATCGAACTACACTTATAGCGCCTTTTTCGCTATAACTTTTTGCATTTTGTTTAACTTGCTATCAAATGAATTAGGCTTAAAAAAAATTCCAATAAAAATAATATATGATTTAATTGATTAATTACTAAAGAAACCCTTAAGAAATTTTCCACAAAAATAAGCGTTATTTTCAAAACAGGTTATTTTAAAAGTGTCACCATAACGACCTGTTTACTTCAATCTTCCTCAACTTTGATTTATTTTTTTCTGTAATTTTTCAAAAACATATTATTTTACTTTTAAAAACACTTAGAGAAGTGTATAAAATAACTAAAATAGTTATTATCAAGATATGTCATTAAATCACCTTTTTCATAAGCTATAATTTAAGGGATTCAAAGTGCATTTATAACGACTATCACTATACTGACGATTCCGTTTTCAATTCAATATCCAATGTTTAGTGTCATTCAGATTTTTATAACAAATATGAATCCATATTCAATCCATATTACCGTAAACATGTTAAAAACATACAAACAAGTTAACATGTCCATTTTAAGCATTCGAATGCATTTAATTTAAACTACTCATTTTAATAGTTTTGAAAAGCAATACTTTAGTAAATCACATACTTTTCAAAACATATTATTATGATCATAACTTTAATTAGCTAGTGTCTAAAATTACTAGCATATAGCAATATCATCAAGCAAAATCAAGACATATAACATCTTATATGTCATGTTTTTATGGATTTGATTAATGAGTGAGATATCTCACCTTTAATTGAATCAAATTCCACTATATTTCTACCAAAGTTCAAACATATCCCACTACACTTCCTTTCTTACACACAAGCCAAGAATCAAACAAAACAATAGAGAATGAAGGCTAGAAAGTGGCTCTACCAAGCCAAAATCTTGCCTTTTTCTCACGGCCTTGAAGGTTTGGAGGAATTGGCCTAAATTCCTTTGGTTATGAGATGATGGAGTGATGTTATATGTTATATTAGGATAATGGCATGAGTTTGAAAAGTAATTGATTGAGTTGCTTTTTATTTAGAGAAGTTAGAGAAGCGAGTAATATGAAGTGATTTCTTTCAAGTGAGTTTGTTAGAATGAAAGGAGGCTATGGCTGCTTTTTTCATAAGCTTTAGGAAGCGGCTAAATGACCCCACTTACCCTCATATGGGCAACCAAGTAATGATGGGCAAGCATGCTCTTTTAACACCTTATTTTCCTTAAATCACTCCTTTCAAATTTCGTTAAATCAAGGGGCCACTTGTCCTTCTTCTAGAAGCCTTTAAGATAATTAATTACCATTAGTTTTAAGTGTATTTCAAGGCCTAATTAACGTGTTCATACGATAGCCTATTGTGTAAAATTAATTCAACAACTTTTATTTAACAAAATATTGATTTTCCAGAAAAGGTTTTTCAGTCACATTTTCATTATTTCTTCAAAGAATATATTTTTGTAAACACATTTCAAAAATAAGTTTTCTAACATTTGTTATTAATTATAAAGTGTTTAACAAGGTTATAAAATCATATTTTTATTGTTTATTTAATTTCCAAAAGTTGAGCTTTTTTTGAAGATGTAGTGGTCGAATATCCGGGTCGTTACACCGAATCCCAATGCTGCCACGAACGGAGCGAAATTTTAGCCATCTCTGTCCATCATCACCCAATCGCACCGTCCATTAGTCGAGGTTTCCTATGCAAACGTTTTTGTGGTTGAAACCTCGGCTTTAAATGTCCTAGATTGGCATCGTTGTTTGCAGACCATAGGATGTAGGATGTTTGTTTTGAAAATTTTGAACCTTTCTGATATAAACGCGGTTCTTAAAGAAAAAGGGGGTATGGTATACGTGATGGAGGTATGGGTCATGGATATAGTGGGTATGGGATAAGTATTGTAGGATGTACTATATTTTTAATTCTAAAATATCAAATTCTAAGTACCCAAAAATTTCAAACTCCAATCAGGACGTGCAACTTGACGTTCTATATGTAATACCTCTATTTTGAACGCACTGAAACTAGTCTCGAGGCCTAAATCGACCATATTATAAGATGACTTTTTAAAACCAAATTAAATTATTTTAAATTCCTTTAATTAATTTCTACATGTTTCAATGACCTAGATCATTGACATATAATAATACATTGTTACGGATCTAGTGAAACTAGTTTTGTTGAAATCCAAGATAGTGTCCCCGAAGGCTATTTTCACACATGAATTAAAATGAATTATTATAAAAACCAAATTAATCACTTTTAAATCTAAATCAAAAGATTACTACCTTTGTTCTTACTTAAATAGAATTTAAATCAACTTTGGAAATCAATTTTATTCACAGTAAATTCAGGATTTAATTGTTTAAACAAATCCAAATTTTAAATTCAATAACTTAATTATCAAATAAATCTCTATATTTCATATTCAATTTATTTAATTTATAAATTAACTTTTTCAATATTTAAAATCAAGTAAATATTCCAAATTCAAATAACTAAAATTTTGGGTCATACATTCTTCCCCCCTTAAAAGAATTTCGTCCCTGAAATTTCCAAGGTAAGCAAAATGCCCTAAACCCATTAACTTTTTCAAAACCAATTAGTTGAAATAGATTTTCAAATTCTTTTAAGTCTTTAACTTTATTCACTGATATGAACTATTTTCCATCCATTCGATCATTCCAGGTTATAAATCAAAATCAAATTTTTGTTTAAAAATTTTTGAATTTAAATTTTTGGAAAATTACGCCAGCGTCTCCTCTCCATGGCTCGATCAAAAAGACTACAAATCGCCATTATGGGCAAAAACCAATAAAAGAAAAAAAAAAGTCAAGCAGCTTAATCACAAAACCATCAAATTCAAACAATAATAAAAATATGTATGTATTTATCGGGCAACAATCTCTACTTATGAAACCAAAGGCACCAAATTAGCTTTTGCTTCTATATACCAGCATTTTACTTATATATAAAATCCAACCATACAATCTCTAGCCATATTACGTATTTATTAATGAAAATATTTAGGAATGATAAGCCAATAAGATATACGTATACCATCCTTGCGCATCACGCAATATCAATCCAATTGCTCGCTCGATCATACAATCTCACTTTCGAACTAGTATCATTCATCCGACCAT
Organism: Allium cepa; assembly: GCA_030765085.1. Classification (NCBI taxonomy): domain Eukaryota; kingdom Viridiplantae; phylum Streptophyta; class Magnoliopsida; order Asparagales; family Amaryllidaceae; genus Allium; species Allium cepa. The sequence goes on along the minus strand of CM060930.1, from coordinate 49,287,284 downwards.
TCTAGTGTGGACCTAGATCCGGTTCCTTGATTAGAAACTGTCTTTCTTCTTGTATAACTATTACTATGATAGAGAACTCCAGAATTAATAAAAATTCCATATTCAATGTTCATCATCGAGAATCGAAAAAAAGTGTAGCTTGTACCGATGTAAATCATCTCGAAATCATGTACCGAATCTAGATCATACGAGTATGTGAATAATATACGTACAACTTACATATTTACTTCAATTGGTTTCTTATCATATCCCATTCTTTTCTATTCAGATTCATTTATTTACATCCAATCATAATCATTATTCATATTCATCTATTACTTAGTATATTTTTTCAATACTAATATCACTTAAAAACCATTCCATCAACTTTTCTTAAGTTTATTACAAAATTTTCTTTAATATTATTAATGTCACTTCGATACTTAAGTTCACATTCAAATTAAATCAAACTGAATTTCATTTAACTTATTCCATTGTTCAATTTCAATATTCAATTCTATCAACAAAGTTCTAAACCATATTCAATTCACTAGTTTATTTAGTTACTTCATTCCATTAATTTATTTCAAATCACAATCAATTTCATTTCAAAAATCATTTTATTTGAGTTAAACTTCATTTCAAAATTTCTTTTCTTAACATTCATGTTTAACAATTTTAAAGCCTTGTTTAAACTTATTATTCCTCAATTTATAAGTTTAAAAACCGATTTCTTATAATTTCAACAAATACTTAGGTAAAAAATTCAAAATTTAAATATTTTTTATTCCACCTCTATTTTGAAATTATACATAATATTTTCTTTGTATTTCAAATCATACTTTTGAATTTTAGATCAAAACTAATTTTTTTGAAACAAATCTCCTATGTAATCCCTCTCTTGGAGACCCGAAAATGAGTGTCGATGATGCTGCAGTCAGCACCTAAAGCATTTTCCAGCGATTGAAGTGAGTTCAGTGCTTTCTATCACTTTCAAATCCTTTTAAAAATATTTCTAGTCAAAACATTTTCAAAATAATATCATTATTTATTCATAACTTTGAAAACAATTTCAAAATTACAGGATTTTAAATTCTAAAATTCTTAGCTTTTAAATCCTTTTTAATTACAAATCATATTTATAAATTTTCCTAATATATAATTTCACTTTGGTTCTATAAAAGCATTCCTAAATTGTTTGTCTTTATTTATGTTATAATAATAACAACTTTTATTAGAGCATAAACAACAAATCATAATAATCAAATATTATCATTCCCTAATAAAAAAAACATATCATATATACTATAATAATTTTTTGGAAATTATCCCATTATATATAAAATATAATCAAGGTAATATTATTCCATTTACCCAATTTTAAAATAATACTATGTCCAGTTGCTTTGTTCAAGTGTTTAGAGAACTCTATCAATAACGTTAATTACTCGCCACTCAACAGATCAATTAACACAAAATAAAACATTTTTACATCACTAACAAATACGCGCTCATATATATACACTCAAACTCGTTCTAGGTTGCCACTGTCCCTATCTATAATGAGTACCTTACCAAAGCCAAGGTTCTCGCTTAACCTGGCTCTTATACGAAGCTGTAACGAACGTAGGCTTTTCAACCATCCGTTAGTGGCGACCGGTAGGCTTTTCAACCATCCCAGCACCACCGTGGCATACACTAGTAGCTCGAATCTATTTTTACAACCACCTCATGACTATAAACACCTAGTAAACCGACCAATCAAGGCCTTATACTACCTCTCCAAGACGTGTAGAGGTAAGAGTCTCTGCTCGCACCACCAAAAAGAAAGCGAGAACCTGCTATCACATTAATCCAACCAATGGAAATAGATTTGATCCTGGTCTATTCGAAACAACATTTGATAGTTTTCAGTAAACTCAACCCCGGTTCTTTAGGAAATAAATAGTCAAAGATAAGATAGAGATTACCTCTTAACCGTTAGTGGACGGATTTCCTTATCATTTGTCTTAGGAGAACGAAACGAGATTTATACGCACAATAAAACATCATCGAAGATGATTGTGCCATATAACTCAAGTGTTTCTCTTAGATATTTCCAAAGTTATGCTTTGAGTTCATATTTGACAGTCGGTTATTTAACTATCAACAAAAATACATCCAAATCTAGAATTTATTTCAAAAGGAAAAACCCATATTGGTTAAGCACACAAGTAACAACTAGCCTCCTTAATTAATCTTTTCGTTAATTAAAATCACTTTGTAAATTACTTGTATAAAATACCTTTACAAAGATTTATTCATAAACCCCTATATTTCAATAGTTGGAAAATATCCATGTACTTATCTCAATAGTATAAGCATATTCACAATCAAAGAAAGATTGCCTCTTACACAATTCTTGAATTTTTTTATAAATTTCTCTGTAAATCTCTAAAACCCATTTATAATCCCATTCATTAATCTCTGCAATCATTTATAAACTCTGTTTTATACATTTCAAAAATCACTTGTCAACCCTTTATAAATCCATAAATCACTTATAAAACTCCTTTTATAAATCTATAACCCGTTTTTGAAGTTCTTTTATAAACATCTAAAACCATTTAGAAAACTCTTTTTACCCTTTAATTAAACTTCCTTTAGGTTTCCAAACTATTTTATAAGAATTACCTTATAAAAACCAAGTTCGTTTTATAAAATTTTATTCATAAGCCTCAAAACATTATAATAAATAAAAATCCTTTACTTCCAAACACTATTATATAATAACAATTATTGATAATAAACATTAAAATAGATAAAAATAATTAACCACAAACTCCTTAAAAATAGTATTTAATACTTTTAAAACATTGTTAATAACAATAATAATTAGTCTTTAACATTATTATAAATAATTATTATTTATATTCCAAAACATTACTAATAAATCATTATTATTAATTTCAAGCCACATTAAATATTTGAATAATTAACCTTTCAAAATATTAAAATATTGATAAATAACTTTGAAACAACATTAGGTATAGATAAATTTCTTCAAAACAATATTAAGTATAAAAATAAATAACTTTAAAATAATATTTGTTATCCCGCCATTGGCAAGGTCGTGATATCATCGAGTTAGCTAGAAATGAATGGTTACCAACCTTGAAAATCAGTTGTATACAATACTATGGATGATGATCGAGTAGATTCGGACCGGGACCCAATTGAGGTGCAATGAATATGGAGTTATAGACATACTCCTATGAAGCTACATTTCAAATTTCAAGTCAATCAAAGGTCATACGCTTGAGTTACGAAAAAGTAAGAATTTATATGGATTGTCCGGGAATGATCCATAAAACATCACAAATTCGCGAAGATCGATCGATATCTCTAAATTCACAAGGCCAATTCACTTGGAACTTTCAGAGCATTAGTATATTGAAGAGAAGAGCCCATAAGTATGATCACAGGACATAACTCATGAAATTACATTTTCACCGATCGTTCACTACCGATCATTCAAAACGATCGGTATAAGATTGCCAAGGTGCGATATTCGACAAAGATCGATGGATATCTCACAACCTACAACTTAGAATGACACCATATTTTAGGAGTAGGGTCTAGTGGAATGTGGGACCCTCCATAAATGATCGCATGGAAATCATAAGCTAAAATAACGATTGGTACGATTTATACAGATCCTTCCAAAACGATGAATTAGACTACTGATCGTTATGGTGGGCCCCTATGGACCAGGAAAGCCTTCTGCCCAAATCTTAGTAAAATACCTCATCATTTCACCCTATAAATATAGACCTATTTGCACATTTTTAGGATCTTGACGCTGCTGGTTACTCTACTCCATTGTAATCAAGTGATAGTTTTGTTCAACTATTGTAACTAGATTTGCAAGAGAGTAATAAAGTACTATTTTCAAAGTGGACGTAGGCACACAACACCGAACGACTATAAACCTCTATATCTTTGATTACCACTTATTCTCTACTGCTTACTTATACGTTTACTCAGTAGAATTTTACTTCTCTTCAATTACTTCTCTACAAAACTATTCTTGGGTGTTTGTAACTATTTTTGGTGAAAACATTTTGGCGCCTTCACTGAGAATCTTGATTCTTAGGATCCTTATGTTGCTCGTCCGAAGCAGATCCATAGTTATCTTCAGGAAGTTTGGTAGTTCTACTTAGATTTGCCAAAATCTAAGCAAAGCTATCAACAATGGTGAGGAATACTATATCTACTTCTTAGAACATGGAAGGAAACGAGAACGTTAGTATCTAGCAAGGAGTCCCGAGCAGTAACCAATGGATGTGAATGCTGAACCAGTTGAATTTCTAGAATCCAACTGATTCTATTACAAGAACTGAATTCTAGAATCTGATGAGAGAGCTAATGGATAGCCTTCGACAATTAAATCAGCAGATTTAGACCAATATTTACCTAATGAACCAACTCAGTAGGTAATAGCAAGGAAAAGCTAGAAGGGGCCCTACCCTTTACTCGGCATCGGAGAGTTCTAGTTCATCGGATGAGTATCATAGGCATAGGCTTAGCAAAACAGGAGGATATCACGTTGAAACTTCGAGACGTCAATAGGCCGACCGTCGTTGTCTTCTAGGAATGATCGATGCCGATCCCTCCTCCAAAGAAGGAACTTATCTATGCACATTGGGATTCAAACTAGAGTTGTTGTGGCTGATTTGGATGACGGAGTTCAGTTAAATGTTGACCAAACGATTCCCCAAAATGATGATGAAGTGAATTTATGAAATATACATCCGGAAGATGTTGGACCAAGAAGGCATGGACTGGACCATAGACATTGACCAGGTCATTCACGTGAGGTGGAACATGACCATCGCTTAGTACCAATTATCCAAACGTCGGACTTGTTGGCTATTGTCAGACAGTTAGGGAGAGAAAACCTAGGCTTGAACAATGACTACCGAGGAATCTCGAGAAGCCATACCTCGTTCACTAATAATGTTCTACATGCAGAATATCCAAGGAGGTTCAACATGTCGTCGATGCCTACCTATATGGGAGAAACCGACCCTAGGAAGCATATTAAGAGATATGAATAGCTAATGGACTCCGCGTGAGCAGATGTTGCAACCAAGTGTAGATGTTTTCCGATAACTCACTTTGGAATAGCAACGATGTGGTTTACAAGGTTACCCTTACGGTCGATCTCTAGATTTAATGATTTCACCATAGGTTTGTGGAGCAATTTTGAATGCACGCAACTCGCCCCAAGGATGTAATGTCCCTGTCCAGCGTGTTAGAACCTCAATTGTTGGATTTTAATGACAACAACTATACAATATGTCAAAGAATATCTAAGCTAATTTGCAGATACATGGGCATCAAAAAGAGATAATCAAATACATTCGAAATGAAGATACATAGTACAAAAGAATAAAAGAATGTATATGGAGATACAAGAAGAGATATATACGATAGAGACAAGACAAAGGTGACAAACAAAGTATTATTAGTCATAGAGTGTCGTGTTAGAGTTTACAAATGTTAAAATCTTCTCCAAATGGTATACACACATATACATTCATATTTTAGATGAAAAATCAAGTTTTCAAAAATTGCATGGAGCGAGACTCGAACCCGGGTCACTAGTTCAGAAGGCAAGTGCTCTAACCATTTGAGCTATGGTAATTTTTTAGTTACAAGTCAAATTCAGACGTCTGAAATTATCATTTCAGACGTCTGAATCTGTAATCAAAACTGAAATTTCATACAATATTCAGGCGTCTGAATTGGAAATTTCAGACGTCTGAATCTAGGCAAAAATAGTCTATTTCTTTTCTAGTTTGCACGTTTCAAATTTCAGAAGTCTGAAATTTATTTTCAAACGGCTGAACTTCTTCAACTGCAATATTTTTGAACAGACATTTCATTTTCATGAAAAGTTACAACCTTTTACTAAGAAATGCATCCATACTCTTTTATGGTAACTTTTCATGAATGATTACAACTCTTTATGCTCTATATAAACATATTAGAATCATTTGTTTAATTCACCGAATTGATCAAAAGCTTTCTATTTCTATACTACACTGATTCTAACATTTTGAGCATTCAAATTTCTACATAATCATTCATTTACTTCCATATTCTTCACACACACACACACACACACATATATCAAAAGGAGAAGATTATAGGAAGATTGTACTATCAAGAGACAAATTCGTGTTATTGAGAACACACTGTGTCATATACTTTCTGTATAAGTTGAAGTCCTGTTCTGCTGTTCAGGCAAGTGAAGTCCTCTTCGGCTGTTGAGGCGAAATCCTGTTCTACTGCTCAGGTCCCTTATTCGGCTGTTCAAGGGTTGTTTTAAACCTGTTCCTCCGAGTTAAGTGAGGATTGTTGTTAGTGAAATTCCAGAAGGAGTTTGGGACTGGACGTAGAACGGGAAGTTCGAACCAGTATAAAAATTCCTGGTGTGCTTGTTTTATTTTTTCTTATTTGCTCTACGATAGTAACTTTGTTTTATTTCCGCACTAGTATATTATAATTCCTTATAGCACGATCTGCACCACCACTTGCATTTGGTATCAAAGCATAACGATTTTCATCTGTTATCAGAGCCTGGTTTTCTAAAGATCGTAACAACATCCTAGAATAAATGGCTACAAAGAGATCTAGTCAAGGCAATAAGAAGAGGAAGAGCAATAAAGAAAAATCAAAGGAGCAAACAAACAAATGCTTCATGGCAAAAGATAATGAGGTTAGTGATCTAAGTTTTGATGATATAATAGAAATAAATTCAGAACTTCTAGACACTTTAAAAAGTCTCAAAAAAAGATATAAGGAAGCTCTGGAAAATCAGAAGAAAGCAGAATTCAAAAGAGATATGCTTAAAGACTAGAAGAGAATATTAGAAGAACTTGAAAAAATTCAAGATTCAGACAATTCTCAACTCGCTCTATTAAGTCAAGAAATAGAAGCTCAAAAAGAAAAGAGTAATGCTCTAGCTTCTAAAAATCATGAGTTAAAAACAAAAATTAAAATTGTTGAGTTAGATAACACTAGTCTCAAAACTAAGCTTGATGACATTACTAAAAATATTTCCAATTTTAATAAGGGAGAGAAAATTTATCCAGGATAATTGAAAATTCTCAACCTCCTTCAAATAAGAAGGGATTAGGTTATGTTAAGAATTCAAAAACTCACAATGACAAAAGCAGTTTAGGCTATAAACAAGCTAAAAGTAAAAATAGTACTAGATATGCATTCATGTATACTAACTTTAGTGCTAGTACTAGTAATCAATATAGTTTTAAAATCAGTTATAATCATAATAGTACTTTGTTTAGAAATGATAGAAATTATTCTTCAAGTACTAAGCTAATGACTAATAGTATTAAGATATGGATTCCAGTTAATATGATTGATCATGATAAACAACTTTATATTAGCAACTATTATAAGAATGTAATTTGTAATGAAAATTATATTTATAAAGGTTCAACCACACCTAAATGGGTATGCTTTCCAAAGACCAAACCCCCCGGACCCTAACATAGTAAGCGGGTACCGAAAATTATTATTATTTTTTGCAGGTACTCAGAGAAACAAAAGGAAAAGGATAGATTTTGGAATTTTAAAGAATGTTCCATACGTTTAATAGAATTACGTGCTTACAATAAAATATGGACTTCAGTAAATATGGTAAAATTTATTTTATTTTTCCTTCATAATTAATAATGAGTTTATCTCGTCATATACAAGATATTTTACATAATTTTATATATTCCCTCATTCTTTTTGATAATGACAAAGGGGGAGAAATTCATATGCATATTAATAGAAGGAGATATTATACTTAGGGGGAGATGTTATACTTAGGGGGAGCTTTAAAGATATTAATATTATTTTTTATATAGAATGAATATTTTTTAAAAATTGTATAGTTGTCATCATCAAAATGGGGGAGGATGTTAGAACCTCAATTGTTGGATTTTAATGACAACAACTATACAATTATGTCAAAGAATCTCTAAACTAATTTGCAGGTACATAGGCATCAAAAAGAGATAATCAAATACATTCAAAATGAAGATACACAGTACAAAAGAATAAAAGAATGTATATGGAGATACAAGAAGAGATCTATACGATAGAGACAAGACAAAGGTGACAAACAAAGTATTATTAGTCATAGAGTGTCGTGTCTAGAGTTTACAAATGTTAAAATCTTCTCCAAATGGTATACACACATATACATTCATATTTTAAATGAAAAATCAAGTTTTCAAAAATTGCATGGAGCGGGATTCGAACCCGAGTCACTAGTTCAGAAGGCAAGTGCTCTAACCATTTGAGCTATGGTAATTTTTAGTTACAGGTCAAATTCAGACGTCTGAATTTACCATTTCAGACGTCTGAATCTGTAACCAAAACTTAAATTTCATACAATATTCAGACGCCTGAATTGGAAATTTCAGACGTATGAATCTAGGCAAAAATAGCCTATTTCTTTTCTGATTTGCATGTTTCGAATTTCAGGAGTCTGAAATTTATTTTCAGACGGCCGAACTTCTTCAACTGCTATATTTTTTAAAAGACATTTCATTTTCATGAAAAGTTACAACCTTTTACTAAGAGATGCATTCATACTCTTTCATGATAACTTTTCACGAATGATTACAACTCTTTATACTCTATATAAATATATTAGAATCATTTGTTTAATTCACCGAATTGATCAAAAGCTTTCTATTTCTATATTACACTAATTCTAACATTTTGAGCATTCAAATTTTCACATAATCATTCATTTACTTCCATATTCTTCACATACACACACATATATATCAAAAGGAGAAGTTATAGGAAGATTGTACTATCAAGAGACAAATTCGTGTTATTGAGAACACACTGTGTCATATACTTTCTGTATAAGTTGAAGTCCTGTTCTGCTGTTCAAGCAAGTGAAGTCCTCTTCGGTTGTTGAGGCGAAATCATGTTCTGTTGCTCGGGTCCCTTGTTTGGTTGTTCAAGGGTTGTTTTAAACCTGTTCCTTCGGGGTAAGTGAGGATTGTTGTTAGTGAAATTCTAAAAGGAGTTTGGGACTGGACGTTGAACTAGAAGTTCGAACCAGTATAAAAATTCCTGGTGGGCTTATTTTATTTTTTCTTATTTACTCTGCCACAATAACTTTGTTTTATTTCCGCACTAGTATATTATAATTCCTTATAGCATGATCCGCACCACCACTTTCATTTGGTATCAAAGCATAGCGATTTTCACAGCGTAATCCGGGCTCCAGGATATTCACCGAAAGATTATTTGGAGAGATTCCATATAACTGTTACAGAAATCAGTATTCCGAATGACCATGCAATATTGATGACAATGACAAAAGGGACTGATCCGGAATCTGATTTGGCGATTGGTTAGTTGGCAAACAACCCACAATGTTGGAATGCTTTTACGCAAAAGCGGCTTACTATTTGAGGAAGGAGTAAGCCAGATCTCCAAGAAGAAGATTGTTGTAGGACCAAATGGAGAGGGAATACAGAATAATATTACGTTAAAGCAGTTTGATGAAAGCTTTGCAAAAGTTCAAGTGAATGTCCGGAATAAACCGAATCAATAAAAGAAAGGAAAAGATAGGAGTGGAGAACAAAAGAGGGATTTTGAAAGAGGGAAGCCTAGAATTCCGATGTAATATGCTTACACGCTATTGAATATGTCCCTAAAGAATGTCTACATATCTACCTGCAGTACCATACAGTACAAGAAGTCACCTCCAAGCAAAAACAAACCGGGAAATATTGTTAGTTTCACGAATGCTATTGGTATAACACGAATGAATGTAGGCATCCCTAGAATATTATTGAAAACCCCGCAAGATGGCGGGCATGGGACATCTGACCTCAACCAAGGACAAGCCCCGCAAAGGGTCGAGGAGCCTGCGCAGACTGGTGGAAGATTGGTGATCAATACAATAGTCGAAGAACTACATCCGGCTGATAAAAGTTGACATGAGATGGAGAGCTATGCTAGCGCAATTAAGAAAGTGGAATTTGAATGCTATTCAAAAACAAAAGATGGGGCTCTGCCAAAACAATAATGCATAATGGCTGATGATATCATATTTAAAAATAGAGATGCAGACAAGGTGGAGGCTCCAATGATTGACCCAATGGTCATTTTGGTCATGATCGGCCCCGCTTTTGTGAGAAGGATATTGATTGATTGTGGAAGTTTTATAGATATAAATTTCAAAAAAAGCATATGACTAAATGAGGATGGAAGCCAAGGACTTAAAACCGTCTAAAGCTTGCATTCATGGCTTTAATGTTGCTACAACTGAAGCTGTCGGTTATGTTGAATTACTTGTAGAGTTGGGAGAAGGTGACTGTAGGAGAGTGTGTATTCTGCATTTTGTTGTTTTGGATGTCGACTCTCTATATAACGCCTTTTTGGGCCAATCTGCCATAGTTGATTTTCAAGCAGTTCTTGCCCCATTTGACTTTGAAGTTCCCGACTGATAATGGTATTGCAGTTGTTGAGGTGATCAGGCGACTGTACATTCCTATTATATTTGAGGGATGCTCAATGGGGGAAGAAAGGTAAGGGTGTGGACAAGTCAATATGCAGCCAAGCTAATGAAGGTTGATAACTAGTGCCTGAGCCTTAGCTTCGGCACCATAGTTGGTTCTATAGAGACATAGATCTGAGAGATGATGAAGAGGAGCCTAAAGAGACCAAAGTTGCACCAACTTTAGCTAATAATTGACATTACAATTAGCCACAATGGCCCGTCATGGGTCCTAAAGATCAGATCACAACACAGCCCCCTGATGATGAAAGAACTTTCTAGATTCCTCGAAGCGATTCTCCAAGTGTTCGCTTGGATTCACTCTGACATGTATTGGATCTTGCTTGCCATTATGAGCCATGCATTGAATATTGACCCAAGGTATATCCCAGTGAAACAAAAAAGGCATGGCATGGATCCAGAGAGATTTGCCACTCTTAAAGAGGAGGTGGATAGACTCAAAGACAGTGGGTTTACTCATGATGCCCTCTACCCTAAATGGGTATCTAATCCTGTACTTGTGAGAAAGGCAAATGGAAAATGGAGAACATGCATTGACTACTCAAACTTGAACAAAGCATGCCCAAAAGATAGTTTTCCCTTTGAAGGATCGACTAGCTGGTGGACTCGACCATGGGACACGAATTGCTATCTTTCATCGATGCGCACTCAGGATATAACCAAATCCCGATGCACATTCCCGATCAAGAGCACACCATTTTCATTACCAATGTTGGATTACATTGCTATGTGGTGATGCCATTTGGACTAAAAATGCAGGAGCGACCTACCAATACCTAGTTAACAGAATGTGGAGCTCCCAGATTACAAGATGAAGATCCATCCTTTGAAGTGTTCTTTTAGTTTTGCATCAGGAAAGTTCTTGGGTTTTATCATTAATACCCATGGAATCGAAGCTAATCCCGAGAAGATCCATGCTATTTGCAATATCCAAGCACCAACGACTACAAAACAAGTACAGAGCCTGAATAGGAAGGTTGCTGCCTTAAGCCGATTCGTTTTCAAAGTTACTGGTAAATGCATTCCTTTCTTTGACTCGATTAGGGGAGGAAAAAGAAATTTCAAATGGACACAGTATTGTAAAGACGCATTTCAAGCTTTGGTGAACCACATGTAGAGACCTCCCATCTTATCAAATCCAATTGATCATGAAGATTTATATATCTACTTAGCTCTGTATGTACATGTTATAAGTGCCACGTTGCTTCACGAAGAGAATCGAATTCAAAGACCGGTTTATTATGTTAGCAAGCAGTTGACAAGGGCTGAAAGTAACCATCCGAAGATAAATAAATTGGCATACTACTTACTGACTGCATCACGAAAGATTTTCCCTTACTTTTAGGCACACCCCACTAATGTTTACACCAACCAGCTGTTACAACAGGTCTTGCAGCGACCTAAGACGTTTGGAAGGTTACTTAAGTGGAATATCAAACTTAGCCAATTTGACATCACTTATCTTTCTCGGAAGACTATCCAAGGTCAGGCATCAACATATTTTATAATAGAATTTACTACGCATGATGATTTCTCGAAGAGCAATGAAATCCCAACCATACGATGGAAATTATATACAGATAGAGCATCCAACATCATTGTTCTGGAGCTATGGTTGTGCTTGTGACTCTTGAAGATCGATCAATTTGCTATGCTTTAAAGCTTGATTTCCCTGCAACAAACAACGAAGCCGATTATTTGCTTTAGCGTTGGCTTATCAGGTATGCAATAAGACAAATTATGTCAGTTCTTTCCATTTAACAATAGAGCTTTGAATTTTCCATCATATCTATGACTTTCTATTGCAGTACATGTTGGTTATGATATACGACCAACTAAATCCCACTGTTCGATGGGATTGACATAACTTGGGAGTGATTGAGATTCGATCGATCACTTATTTAGTCAAACTCCATACTTGAAGGCAGAATGACTGACCAAAGAGAACTGAACTCAATAGTTTTCCAAATAACTCATTTCCGCGGAGTGTGGATATGAGTATAAATGCTATATAGGTGTGATCAACCACCTATGAAATGACTCTTGTCCCCAGAGTGCGGATATGAGTATAAACAAATAGATGAGTGTAGTTCGACCACTCACTGTTCCATGAAATCCGCCCGGAAACTAATAGAAGGAGTGTAAACTTGCTAAGGATTGAGTTCGACCATCCACCTAACTCCGCTAACCTGAGGCTGGGCCCGGAGTATAATTACTCAAACTGCTGAATTTAATGGCGTAACACTAAGATTGGTGCCCAAGGTTTGATGCGACTCGAGGCTATAACCTTAGAGAGGCCTTGGGCTAGATAAAACCCAATGAGCAATGAATCACAAATACATTAGATGGAAAATGTAATAGCTTGATCATTCAAACAAGCATGTATGAGAATTCTACACAAGATTAAAATAATTCTTATTCACATAAAACTTGCTATTCACAATACAAGTTTATCCAAAGTAAGAAGTAAAACTGAGGGTTATACCCGTAAAACATGACCGACAAAATGAAATAGCATACATCCAAGATATTTACACATCATATCAACCTAATGATTATTTCTTGGATTTCCTCTCTTTCTTTTGTTTCTAGGGAGTGGCTCCATTTGAATCGCCACTTGACCCTCTCTTTAATCCTTTTCCGTCTTAGCTTTTCTTCCAAGAAACATCTTCAGTTATGGGTATCAAGGTGGCATCATCTGTAGAAGCAGGAGGGATCGAGGCACTCTTAACACTGGAAGCAGTGGGGACATCATCTTGAGAAATTGTCCTACCAGGAGGGATTATGTGAAGTGGGATTGGAATTGGCTTAGTGAAATCCATATCCATAGGCTCAGCTTTCGCCTTTTTTTCAACAACTCTTCCTTCTCAATACACTATTTCATGCCAAGCTCATCAGTACGGTTGGAAGATCCCATGATTACGACATTCTCTTCAAAAGGAATTATGTGGTGTGGGTCGCCTCCTTCCTTGAACAGTGCATCTATAAAATGGTCAACGATGATGAAGGTTTCTTCTTGAGCACCCTGAGCAGTGGCTGAAGTTGTAACTTTAATGGATTCCATAACAACCGCTTGTGATCCTAATTGAGGCTCTTGTAAGGGATGAGGAACAACACCGGACATATTTAAAGTTGAGGAAAAATAGGTGAAAAGATTATAAATATCAACTGATAACACCCTAACCTTATGAAAGACAAAAGATGTCAGCGAAATACCTTCCTCGTTATGGCTCTTAAGTTGAGTCGAAATATCCTCAGAACTGCATTTAGGAATTGGAGAAAGCTAAGGTCTGTCCGGATAATATTCGAGGATGGTTGAAGTATCTGCCATGGAGCTAGGGATATCCTGGGATGCTGGGACCAAGTCAGTTTAATCGGGTTGTGTCGACCCACATCCTTCACCAACTTCTTGTAAAGAGGAAGCATCAGATTCTTTTTGAAGTCTACGCTGGATATCATGCAATGTTTTGGATTCATAGCATTTCATCTTCAAGCCTGGACAGGTCGATTTCCTCAGTGTTAATGAGGCTTTTTTCTCTGCAACATGAAATTCACACGTGTGCCAGAGCTGGTAGGGATAGTCATCGCCAAGCCATGTTTGATTTTTGTTCTTGAGAAGGTTGGCATAGTAAAGAATAAGAAGTGGGTCGAGCTCGTTCATTATCACTTCCTTAACCTTTTCCTTGGCAGCTTCTACTTCATGCTGAATGAGTGCATCAACATCTTTGGCCCTTTCAGTGGCAGTACCTCTTTCAAGTCTAACATTCCCCAGCTCATCACAAGAACCTTGAGCGATTTACTGAGCATCATCATTCTCCTTGTTTGCATACTCGAGCTTAGCTTTGAATTCTGCTATCTCCTTGATTACTGTAGATTCATTACTTCGAGCTGTATCTCTCTCGAGTGCAACTTCTTGATTTTAATGATGTAATACCTAGACTATATCTATATGATTGGACTTCATCTCCTTCGTAGATTTGACGGCAACATTATATTTAGCCTCTACCTTTTCTTGAGAGGTCTTAGAAGCATCTAACTCATTTGTCAAAGTATTAATAATTTTTTTACTCTAAACTTCCGGGTGTTTTAACTTTTTAATTTCCACCGCATGCTTGGAAGATACTTTCGATATCTTCTCTGCTGCTTTCATCCATTCACGGTACTATTTATAGATATCATAAACGTATTTGATAGTCATTTTTTGGATATGGTTTGGGACCCTCTTTAGATTAGGAGGGAAAAAGAACCCTTTAAAGCAAAGGTTTGGAAACTCTTCACGAAGTTGTGCCATGTAAGCAACTAGATCGATCATAGGATCTTCGGCAGCGATGTCGACTTCAGTACTTTCCTTCTCGGGTTTGTGAGTAGCAACATGTTCGTTATGGCGATGATGATCACTCGACCACTGAGAGTGAGAAAGAATTAAAGGTTGTGGAGGAACTGAGATGGGAGAGATTACAAGAGGAACCGATAAGTGGGTCACGATAATCAGTTGGCTTATCGGAACCCTTTGGAGGAGGGGACCTAAATCTTGATCGATGTTTATGTTGAGGTAGTTTATCCCTATAACCCCTATTCTAGTGACCTTGGTCCTGACTGAAGCGGTAAATAGGATCATAATATTCTCGACGGCTACCCTAATGGTACGCGCTAGAGCATAAACCAGAGGATTGGTGGTGTATATCCCAAAGGAAATCAAACATATTTCGTTTCTTCACCATCGTTCCTATAAAGGAAAACAAAAGTAATTAACTTTAAGCATTAAAGGGCACAAGTTTGGCACGATGCAATATTGTAGGGTGCAAGTGTGTGCAAGTGTCCTTGTGTTTTCCCCCGACGGACCAAATGCAGGAACTTGGCTCATTGGAGTAATTTCACCTTTAGAAGTTGGAATTATAGTGCCAATCCTGATTGGCGATTCCAACCCATCAACACACACGTTAGTGAAGTGTAAAGCATTATAGTTATGTGTATTGGCAGACCAGACAAAGAATCAAGCGCAGACTTGAATGCTTCGACGGTTGAGGAAAAGATTTATCTTGAATAACTTTGGGAGTCATCGACAGCATGAGTTGATTAGAAATGTGACTTTTGGGAAATTTATAAATAAGTGTTTTCCCTTTTCCTCTATTGAAAGCCGAAGGCTATGTGGTCTGTGAGGATCTGACCCCGACTCTAAGACTAGATCCATCATCATTATGACTGAGCACATTGCCTTTATCTCCTTCGACATCAATATTGGTGAATTCTTGAGCACTCATAGCTGGAGGCACGACGAGATCAATTCGATTTCCCCTTTAGCCAGTTGCAGCCTATGTTCTTGCCCCTACTGTTTGAGCAACTTTATTTAGCCCTACGTTGAGGCCCACTTCCATCAAATAGAAAGTAACAATGCATTCGTTTGTGAGAAGATAATCAATGTTCCTATCTTCTGGTAGTGCATTTTTGAGAGTGATGACCGCCTCCTCATAAAGATTACTACTGGGCTATGTGATGGTGCCTGTAAAATGAATTACTTAGTTAGGAGTATGGCCTGGATATTGGTTTTCCATGCTAATATAAAAATGATGGATAATCTTATGTCTTTCTATCCATTATCGAGCAAAACTAGGAGGACATCGAACAAAGAACCACTCATTTTTAAAAGCACTTAATTCATTTCATGCACCAGTTAGAATCTGACATTCCTTTGCTAACTCAAGAAATGTAAACGAAAGTCTCCCTTTTCATCGCTTGAAAGAGAATATGAATCGAATTTCATCGATAGTTAGGGGATAATGCAAGAACTCCATAAATACCATATAAATACAACTGAGAAGAGCTAAGTCGTTCGAATGAAACTGCGCTAAAGCTATCCTCAAGTAATGGAGAATTTTCCGGATGCATCAGTTAAATAGCAGGATGCATCCAGCCTAGCACATGAATTTGTTGCATAACATATATCCTTTTGGAGGTTTGTGAACCCTATCATCCTATAAAGGAACCAATATATCGTCTAAGGGAATTCCATGCCTTAAGAAGATTCGACGAAGAGCATCTTCCTTAATTTTAGTGTCTACAAAATCAGCAAGATCCTCCAGTATAACTGCATCCTCCAGATTGTTAGGTGTAGGATCAACAATTTCTGGTGGAAGAATGAGAATTGCAGAGGAAATATCAAATTGTTGGATTGGGATTTCCGATTGTTTTGAGTGATGACTAGCGGACGGGCTTTCAGACTCAGTTGCAGAACTTAATTCCACGCCAGGATTACCTTGCTGAGAAGATGATTCGGCTAGCATAGCTGTAAGTTGCCCAGAACATCTAGAACCCATTGCAATTAAATTTAGTAAAAATCATGATTAGATAAAGTAACTTGTACCCCCCAATGCGTAGTGAGTGATACTGTAGTGCGATGAAGTGCTATGCAATACAATTATAAGTTGTATGAAATTAAAGAAGGAAAAAATGACGAGACTTCGAGGTTCGACCAAAGTGACCATCATTCCTGACCGTCTTAACCGTTTCTCTTTGTCATTAGGGAACGATGTAGTATGAGTTTCATGATCGATTGTTATATGTTTAAATCGCTAATAAGCTTCAAGAGAAAAGTTAAACGCAATGGCTCATGTCAAAGTTCAAATGTTATATATTAGCGAATATGCAATTGAAGTCCTATATAAGTCGTATGTGCTCATTCAATATGCTAGGCCAAAGCTCATCATTAAGTTCAAGCCCATTTATTTAAGTTCCATTTTTACAGCTTATGTGTTGAACATCGATTGTTCACTTCATGCCTCATTACCGTTCGTTTCCCCGGACCACATCTATCGATCGTTCATAATTAGCCAAGTTCATCGATCGTTCCCCATAGCCTTCCAAACCATTCGTTGTCTCCACTCCATCTATTGATTATACCACTTTATCGACCATATCACTCTATCCATTCCATCTCAAAATCCTCCAACTCTAAAGCATCAACGAATATTTAAGATCTATTATCCCATATCCAAACAACAACTCCACTCACAACGATCGGTTGAGTACACATCAACTTCCCCAACGCCACTACTTCATCCTCCTCAACAAACGATCGGTTAAGGGCACTGCATCCTCCGGTTTCCATCTCCCTTAACTTTTTCCAATCGTTTCACTAATCGATTCCATCATACAATATGAAGTCCATGAATTGATGAAGCTTAAAGTCTTGTCCTCAAATTATAAAGAAAGTTCAAATCCTCATACCTAAATTTGATTTGAGGAAAAAAAATAGATTTGAATTCGACTCGAGGTAAGATCCAAAGGAGCAAGTACAATAATGGTTAGTATGGAGGAGGATTAATTCATGTTTCAGAAAACTCGATTTGTTATTTGGAGTGATGGAGGAGAGGAAGTTGGACGGTTCGTTTCTTTCTTTTTCGAACAAAACGTGGAATGATGAAAAAATGAGAAGTGGGAATGAAAATTGCTAAGTGGAATGCTTTTATAGGAATAGACCGGCAGATCCTTTGTGGTCTAGGAAATTATACCGATCATTTTAAACGGTCTAAAATTCAACAAGCCCAGAAATGAACGTGCAAATAATAATAATGGTTGTATGAAAGCTTTTATGTGAAGAGCGTATACCGATTATTCAAACTAGAATTTCTACCGGTCGTTCCACTACCCCGAACTATCCGAAATTCCCTTGTATGCACTAACGATCGATAATGATCATTAAAAAAATAGAGAGAAAGACTAACAACCGTGATGATCATTTTTTATGAAAAATGGAAACAACAATCGGTAGAGATCGTTTCTAAAAATTTAAAAACTTAAAAACGACTGGTGAAGTGTAACCGTGAATGGAAGTCAGGTACAAACGCGTTTACATGCCAGAATATGTTCCAAAATCCAATTTTTTGAAATTAATAGAAATTGAATGTTCACCTGAAATCGACCAAAGGAAGGTTTAAACCAGATTGCCAAAGCTTAGAAATCACCAGAAACAAGATAAAATGATTACCAACAAGTTGTGATCCTATATTTATATTATTCTAAATCAACCGATCGTCAAAACGAATTAGGGAATTATGACCCTCAATAAGAAAGCGACTCAACCAAAAACTATGCTGCTCGAACAAGATGTAACATGGGGGAAAATGTTATTCAACATTTTGGCAAGGCCTTGATATCATTGACTTGACTAGAATCGGATGGTTACCAGCCCTGAGAATCAGTTGTATACAATACTATGGACGATGGTCTAGCAGATCCGAACCGCGACGCAATTGAGGTGTAATCGTTGTGGAGTGATAGGTGTAACCTCATAAAGCTACATTTCAAATTTCAAGTCAATCGAAGGTCGTTTGCTCAAATTACGGACAAAGTAAGGATTTATCTAGATCGATCAGGAATGGTCCATTAAACAGCATAATCAGCGAAGATCTATCGATATCTCCAAATCAATAAGACTAATTCACTTGGAACTTTCGAGCATTACTATATTGAAGAGTAAAGCGCATAAGAATGATCAGAGGACTTAACTTACCAAATTACATTTTCACCAATCGTTCACCACCGATCATTCGAAACGATTGGTATAAGATTGCCAAGGTGCAATATTCGACAAAGATCGATGGTTATCTCACAATCTACAACTCATAATGACACCATATTATAGGAGCAGGGTCTAGAGGCATGTGAGACACCCCATAAATGATCACATAGTAATCAGAAGAAAAACTAACATTCTGTATGATTTATACCAATCGTTCCAAAAATGAATTATGACCACTGATCGTTATGGTGGGCTCCTATGGACCAAGAAAACCTTCTGCTGAAATCTTAGCAAAATATCTTGTAATTTCACCTTATAAATATAAACCTATTAGTTCATTTTCAGGATCTTAAAGCTGCTGGTTACTCTAGACTCCATTATAATCAAGTGTTAGCCTAGTTCTACCATTGTAATCAAATTCATAAGAGAGTACTAAAGTATAATCTTCAATGTGGGCATAGGAACATATCACTGAACCACATAAACCTCTGTGTCGTAGATTACCACTTATCCTCTATCACATACTTTTTAAAGATAGGGATTTTCGACTCACGAAAGTCGACATTAATATGTCCACTGTATCAACTGCCGAGCAATCGAAGGCCGAAAAACCGAACCGTTAGGGTTAAAGAAGAGGTAGAAGATAGAAGAAGAAAGAAAGAAAGAAGCAACAGAAAACAATAACAGAATCTCACATGTCGCAGCGGAACAACATATAATATATCAATGAATAACCTTTAAAACAAAGAATCATATCTGTTATTACATTACATCACATTACATTACATTATCAGAGTTTACAACAACAAACAGCGAAAAAGAAATACTATATATTAATTTATACGCCATGCCATCTGGATTGCCTTCAAATCTCTACAGCAACTCTTGAATTCCAGAATGACCTGATAACCTGACTCTAGACTGCCCATGTTAAAATTGATGGGCACTCAGAGTTTAGGAAGGAAACAATAAACTCCAGGTCAGTCATGGGACTGGTGTGAGAACTTAAACAGTTTATCTTTAAAAACAAACAAAGGGATATTTTAAATTAGATTCGAAATGCTTTTAGAAAACGAAACTACCATAAGGCCTCCTGCACACACACAATACAAATGCAGAATCGGAGGAGATTTCTCCTTATGATAGTCAAACATGCTTGATACGCAAATTTTCTTTGATATTATTACTATAAGTGCAAGGTGTAGGAAAACATTTCGAAAGTATAATATAAATCTTAGCCAACATACGACCAGTATCGTATGCCTACTATAGCTACCATCTAAACAGTGGGGCGCCACCATAAGTAAATGGCAGGTTCTACAACTAAAACCGTACAAAGCTCGTATTGTTTCTTTGGATTTCCAACTAATGGTCAGGCCAAGGAACTTCTCATTTCCACATAGGTACGCCTCTGGAAGGACGCCCCGAGAACCTAACTGGATCTCTGCCAACACAAGGCCGGGTTACCCCTAGCTGGGTAACAACTGATACGAGTATGCCATCCCCCGGTCACAACCGACCTAAATCCCAGGATTCACCAACAACCACAAAATAATAAGTTTGCAGCAACAACATAGGTTAAGTATCAGGGCTCCATACCATAATACCTCCTCTATCCAGAAGGAAATGACATACACTAAGGGGCCGCTATCCCCTAATAACCTTGCCGCATCTTTCTTTTTTTGACCATTACCGGGGTGTGAGGTCCGACGAAGTCTCATCTACAAAGCTACGCTTATACAAAAGCTGTGCTTTGATCAACAAATGATCAGCAGCACTTCGTATGCCACATTACCAATTTGGGAATGTATCATTAGTAACCAGCAACTACATAACCTCTAAGCTCGTATGTCTCAGAGAAGGGTGTTAAGCTAAGAGAATAAATTCTCCGCCACCAACAGAAATGTATTTGATAGAAACCATCTTTACATCTCAAATTGTAACGTCAGACACGCATCCATACAAGTCCGTTCCAGGATCGAACGGAACCGAAGGCACTTCCAGAGAAGCCCTTGCAATCCGGATATTCACTAATCACGACCGGACTTCCCATCACAAAGGGTGATAAAATCTCTATATCGTAGAACCGATGTAGAGACATTCGATGGTAATCCTTCCGTTTTCAAAAATATCTGGTCTTCAACATCGGTCTTTAAATGCTATCCATTACGACATACCTCTATTCGGAATGGGATTTATGACCCAAAGGTCCACTCCCGGCTAAACCGAATAACGAGCGCTTGTTTTTAAAATAAGTGTAGCATTCAAATGCAAGCAATTCACAACAAATACCCATTTAAAGTTAAACATTGATAGTCGGTTATTTAACTATCAATAGATATGCACAATCATCACCAAATTCCAAATAATTTCCCAAATTATTTATTTCCCAAAAATATCTTTACAAGATATATAATTTTCCACACTTCAAAAATAAATCAATGTTCATTTATAAAACAATTTTCCCTTTCCTTTATAAATTCCATGGTGAATTCACATTTCCAAAATATTTATTAATATACGATTCTCAAATTGATTTCAAATATTCACTTTAAATTTATCTTTAAAAGATAAAATCTCTAAACATTTCACTTCATATTGGAAAACATTTCCATACTTATTCAATAATAAGTACTTCACAAATCTATTTATTTTCAATACTTAGAAAATATTCAATATACTTAAAACACGATTAAGTACATATTTTATTCTTTAAGGAAAACGTTCTTTTTAAACACATTTATTTGAGTCCAAACGAATGTTGCGTAAAACATCGTTACAACAACCCAAAATCACTAGTATAGGGATTCGAAATTAAGATAGATATATAAATCCCAATACTATATAAAACATTTCCTTTCGAAAATCATCTACTATAACAATAGTGTTATAGTCTACCATTTCCTTATATTTCTCAAAAACATCTATTTCAACAATGAATGTGGAAATCTACGGGTTCGATACTTAATACATTTTAAAACACCTTTAAACTGTTTTAATTCTACTTAAAATATTACTTCCCAAAACATTTCTTTAATATATTATTCACTGTCCAAAATCATGAATATACTTCGTTAACCAAATTCAATGTTTCTACACATTTTATTTTTAAAGGATTATCCACTGTCCAAAATCGTGGATAATCTCCTTTAATAATCTAAAATAATTGACTTATCAAAATAAGTCAATTTCGGATTTATAAAACAACGTTTATAAATTCACTTCTATATAATTTTATAAAAACGTCAACTTATAAAATCCCTTAATTTACAAATTCTATTCAAATCTCCTTTAAATGCCAAAATCCGATTTATAAGTTAATTACTCATAAATATTTTATTTTACAAAATCTATTCGTTATATAACTTCACAATTTATAAATCTATAAATTTCATTCACTTATGAAATCCATTTATACTTCATTTTAACGCTTATAAAAATTCGTTTTGTAATTCCAATATTTTTAATTTATAAATATCAATTTTATAAATCTTTTATATAAACCATTTATAATAATTTCAAAAATCTCAATTTAAACTATTTTATAAAATTCATTAACTCCGTATTTCAAAAATCAGTTTTTCAACTATATTTCTCAAAAGTCATAATTTTATAGCATTAAATTTATAACGTTTATTTATTTAAAATGAATCAATTCCAAAACGTAATAAAACGTATACTTTCAAAAAAAATCACTTTAAAATCCTTTTAAATTCGAAATCGTTACTTTAACATTTTTTTTTTAAACTCCAAAAATAGGCCAAATGCTGCAACAACACCAATAATTCAACCAGGCATCAAAACATTATATATCAATATGGTAACAGAATATATCTCAATATCTGTAAATAAATCAATACGGGTGAGGAATCCAGTTGGATCCCTCCAACCAGTTTCCCTGCATCCACAGATGTTAGCGTAATACCAATCCCGTTTCAAGACGGAATATCGTGGTACATGGGTTCATATAAAATATTATCCGCTATTATGCGGTGCAATAGGGCCTCATCCGCTCTATAACGCGGGAAAATCAACTCCAAGTACATATATAATACCAATTCCACATCAAGGTGAAATATCGCGGTATATGTGTTTAATAAATAACATCCGCTTAATATATAGCGTATAGGGTCTATTTCAAAACAATAGAAAATAATTTATCATCCAAGCATACAATCAAGCAATTTTAAATTTCACTATTTAAAATTTAAATCGAAACAGATTCGATTGAGTGAGAAGTTCTCACCTTGCTTCAAATACAGTTGCATTGTTTTATTTCGAATAAAATTAAATGCACATTTAATTTTACCCAAAATTTTCACTAGCTCCAATCAACCCCAATCCAGCTCCATCGTGTAGTGCTCGTCAATACGAAGCCAACGCAATTCGTTTCGTGAATTTCCGACCTCGTATGAACAAGTTATGATGTTTTAAAGATTTGAACGAATTAATATATAATAATTTTCAATTTCTTTTCTATTTTAAAACCCTACTTCTCTGGGCCGTTCACTTTAGCTTGATGAAATCCAGGCCGTCCCCTTCATCTTCTCCAATACCAGGTGATACACGTTCGCAATTAACCCAAAGCCGTCGATTTCATGAATTTAACGCGACCACCACGCCTCGTTTGAAGATGATCGGAGAGTGCTACGACGACGAGCATCGTCAACTCCACCCACGGTTTGAACCACGGCAAGCTCATCCCTATGATGGCCTTGAAAATCGTGCGCGGCTTCCATGCGTTCAAACTTGATTTGCCGTTGATCCATGGCTCCATTTACGATCTTGACCGTTGGAAAGAGAGATCTTGATGCTCTCTATAACTTCATAGTTGAATGTTTTTCGTAATTGTTGATGGATTTGAAGAAAATGAGGGAGGAAAGAGATGAAGTTTCGACCATTAATATTGTAACTGGCGGCTGAAGCTTTTAGGTTAGGGTTTGTGAAAATAAGAAAATCTTGTCGCCTTTTATAGAAAATTACGCGACACTATTCACCCAAAAAATTTTCAAACTCCAAATGAAGCGTGCCACCTGGCGTTTATAATGTTTTACCCCCATTCCGAATGCAATGGAATATATATCAGCAGCCAATTCGATCAAATTTGAAAGATAAGTTTTCAAATCGAATTATTTAAATATAAATTCACTCAAACCGATTTCTATGCGTTTTAGCTTGCCCCGGACAAACCGTAAATCCGATTGACACGAAATTTGAAACCATACAATAATATAACATTACGGATCCGATGAAACTAGTTTCGTCGAAATCCGAGACTGTTTGAAAAATGACTATTTTTACTCGTCAATTAAATATTAAAATATTCAATTTCCACAAATTAACTTTTAATTCAATTTTAAAAGTTCTATAACATCATTCTAACTCCAATATGATTTTATACAACTTTATAAATCATTTTTAATCACATTAAACCCAATTTTCAATTGTTTCTGTAATTTCAAATATTAATTTATCGATTTAATTATCCAATTAAATCTTGATATTCGAAATAAAATTTATTCAACTTATAAATTTTACTTGTTAATATTTAAAATCAATTACATATACGAATTTCGATTGATAGAAATTATAGGTTGTTACAAACTTCCCCCTTAAAAGAATTTCGTCCTCGAAATTACCAAGTAAGAAAAAGTCTTGAAATCCATTAACTTTTCAAAACCATTCAAATTAGATTTCAAATTCACTTAAGTGTTTAACTAAACTTCTTATAATAAATTTACTAAGTTTTCAAATCATAGTTAGTTATCTTTTCAAAACCAATTATATTGTTTAACTTTTCACTCCAAAATCAAAGTTATAGTTTTCAAAATTTTCCAATTTTCTCAAAAATATTCTAATGCCTTAAATTTTCAGAAAATTTCGTCATAGTTTCCTTTGCGCAGTTCGATCCGAAAAAAATGGAAATATATATCACAAATATACATCTCATCAAAGTAATGAGGCATCCCGCAGGGAAAAAAATGTAAAAATACGATATGTAATTCAAGATATGTAACTTATATATTATTAGCAAGCATATACGGCTAATATAGCGTGAAAGCGAGCTCCAAAAGCGAAGCAAGCGCAATCCGCACCTACTAAATACTCAACAAACAAATGAGAACATGTGTATATGCAAATAATATCAATATACAACATATAACAACAACTATATATGCCAATATAGCAAATGCAATCAAAAGCAATAAATTCAACCACCAAATAACTATCATCCAAACAACTTATCCATAATCAAATCAATACACTTTCACTTCTCATTAATATTCAATGAATTGGTTTTTCATTTAATCACATTTGATTCATTAACATTGGACTTTACTAACATTCATTTATTCATTTAGCTTATATTCACTAATTCACATTCAAGTTAGTTCACTTCCACATTCAAATCAAATTACAAAGCTTTCCATTTTATCAATTCAACTTCATATGAATTTCTATACAATCAACTAACAATCATATAACAAACAAATCATAACCAACACAACCAAATTTATTAAATTTACACTCAATTTGGTTTAACACTTTTAATTCCAATTGGTTTCATGTCTAATTGACTTCCATTCAATTATTCAATTTTTTTTCAACTCCATTAGCTTCTAATGAATTAACACTTACATTCATTATTCTATATCAATTTATTTACATTCGATTGATTAATACTCATTCATTAGTTCAATTCAATTGCTAATTCATTTAACAAATAAGGTTGAATTCCATTTATATAACTCAAGTTCACATCCATTTAATTCACTTTATTATTTTACTTTGATACCAAAATCAATGTCATTCAACATTACTTAAGTTTTATTCCATTTCAAACATCATTTGTTTAACTTAACTTAAATTTCTACTTATAAATCCAATTCAGATTCCAATTCCATTTAACTTTACCAAAGCTAAAATCTATTATCTCATATTATAAGTTCAAAACTCGTTTCACTTATATTTAACAATTACAACTTGGATTTAATTTCAAATTTGTTTATCACAAGTAAACTTCAATTTTCAATTTACTATGGTAGCAAATCCATCACACAGTAACTTGAAAATGATACTGATGATGCTGCAGTCATCACCCTTATTATTTCCCAGCAACAGTAGTGAATACAGTGCTTAATATTCTTTCAAAAAAATTCCTTTTTACTTATAACTCACATTTATAAGTCTATTTCTTATTGAATTTTACTATTTAACTTTTAATTTTGGCAAATAATTTCCAAAATAAACATGATTCAACATTTTCAATTCATAGTTCAAATTCATTTTTATTTACAACTCACATTTATAAATATATTCATATAGTTTCACTCACTATATATAAGATTATTCACAATTGTAAATCACATTAATTATAATTCCATACTTAATAATTCATTTGCTTATACAATTTATTCTTTTAATTAACTTATATATATTCTTACATTTTCAACAACCAAACAATCAATTTATATATACTTCAATAATTTCTGAAAAATTATTCCTCTATATATAAAAAATATAATCAAGGTAAAATTATTTCATTTACCCAATTCAAAATGGTACTATGTCAGTTTATCTTGTTTAAGAGTTTAGAAACCCTTATCGAAACAGTTAGCCGGACTGCACCGACCAAAATCCATAAATAATCAACCGATAAGTCAACACAATACAAAACAATTTCATATTCACTAACAAATATGCACTCATATCTATTATTACACTCACACTCATTCTAGAGTACTACTGACTCTATCTTTAATGAGTAACACCCAACAGAACCAAGGTTGTCGCTTAATCAAAAGCTCTGATACCAAATGTAAAGATAGGGATTTCGACTCACGAAAGTCGACATTAATACGTCCACTGTATCAACTGCTGAGCAATCGAAGGCCGGAAAACCAAACCGTTAGGGTTAAAGAAGAGGTAGAAGATAGAAGAAGAAAGAAAGAAAAAAAGAAGCAAAAGAAAACAATAACAGAATCTCACATGTCGTAGCGGAACAACATATAATATATCAATGAATAATCTTTGAAACAAAGAATCATATCTGTTATTACATTACATCACATTACATTACATTATCAGAGTTTACAACAAAAAACAACGGAAAAGAAATACTATATATTAATTTATATGTCATGCCCTCCAGCTTGCCTCTAAATCTCTACAGCAACTCCTGAATTCCAGAATGACCTGATAACCTGACTCTAGACTCCCGTGTTAAAATTGGTGGGCATCCAGAGTTTAGGAAGGAAACAATAAACTCTAGGTCAGTCATAGGACTGGTGTGAGAACTTAAACAGTTTATCTTTAAAAACAAACAAAGGGATACTTTAAATTAGATTCGAAACGCATTTAGAAAATGAAACTACCATAAGGCCTCCCGCACACACACACAATGCAAATGTAGAATCGGAGGAGATTTCTCCTTATGATAGTCAAACATGCTTGATACGCAAATTTTCTTTGATATTATTACTATAAGTGCAAGGTGTAGGAAAACATTTCAAAAGTATAATCTAAATCTTAGCCAACATACGACCAGTATCGTATGCCTACTATAGCTACCATCTAAACAGTGGGGCGCCACCATAAGTAAATGGCAGGTTCTACAACTAAAACCGTACAAAGCTCGTATTGTTTCTTTGGATTTACAACTAATGGTCAGGCCAAGGAACTTCCCATTGCCACATGGGTACGCCTCTAGAAGGACGCCCCGAGAACCTAACCGGATCTCTACCAACACAAGGCTGGGTTACCCCTAGCTGGGTAACAACTGACACGAGTATGCCATCCCCCGGTCGCAACCGACCTAAATCCTAGGATTCACCAACAACCACAAAATAGTAAGTTTGCAGCAACAACATAGGTTAAGTATCAGGGCTCCATACCATAATACCACCTCTATCCAGAAGGAAATGGCATACACTAAGGGGGCGCTGTCCCCTAAAAACCTTATCGCATCTTTCCTGTTTTGACCATTACCGCGGTGTGAGGTCCGACGAAGTCTCGTCCACAAAGCTATGCTTGTACAAAAGCTGTGCTTTGATCAACAAATGATCAGCAACACTTCGTATGCCACATTACCAATTTGGGAATGTATCGCTATTAACCATCAACCACATAACCTCTGAGCTCGTACGTCTCAAAGAAGGGTGTTAAGCTAAAATAATAAATTCTCCGCCACCAATAGAAATGTATTTGATAGAAACCATCTTTACATCTCAAATTGTAACGTCAGACACGCATCCATACAAGTCCGTTCCAGGATCGAACGGAACCAAAGGCACCTCCAAAGAAGCCATTGCAATCCGGATATTCACTAATCACGACCGGACTTCCCATCACGACCGGACTTAACTTTCAATTTATCTTTAAAAGATAAGATCTCTAAACATTTCACTTCATATTGGAAAACATTTCCATATTATGTAATAACAAGTAATTCACAAATCTATCTATTTTCAATACTTAGAAAATATTCAATATACTTAAAACACGATTAAGTATATATTTTAGTCTTTAAGAAAACGTTCTCTTTAAACACAATTATTTGAGTCCAAACGAATGTTGCATAAAACATCGTTACGACAACCCAAAATCACTAGTATAGGGATTCAAAATAAAGATAGATATATAAATCCCAATACTATATAAAACATTTCCTTTCGAAAATCATCTACTATAACAATAGTGTTATGGTCCACCATTTCCTTATATTTCTCGAAAACGTCTATTTCAACAATTAATTTTGAAATCTATGGGTTCGATACTTAATACATTTTAAAACACCTTTAAACCGTTTTTATTCTATTTAAAATATCACTTCCCAAAACATTTCTTTAATATATTATTTACTGTCCAAAATCGTGAATATACTTCGTTTACCAAATTCAACGTTTCTACACATTTTATTTTTAAAGGATTATCCATTGTCCAAAATCGTGGATAATCTCCTTTAATAATCTAAAATAATTGACTTATCAAAATAAGTCGATTTTGGATTTATAAAACAACGTTTATAAATTCACATCTATATTATTTTATAAAAACTTTAACTTATAAAATCCCTTAATTTACAAATTCTATTTAAATCTCGTTTAAATACCAAAATCCGATTTATAAATTAATTACTTATAAATATTTTATTTTACAAAATCTATTCATTTTATAACTTCACAATTTGTAAATCTATAAATTTCATTCACTTATGAAATCCATTTATACTTCATTTTACGCTTATAAAATTTCGTTTTGTAATTCCAATATTTTTAATTTATAAATATCAGTTTTATAAATCTTTTATATAAACCATTAATAACAATTTCAAAAATCTCAATTTAAACTATTTTATAAAATTCATTAACTTCATATTTCAAAAATCATAATTTTTATAACATTAAATTTATAACGTTTATTTATTTAAAATGAATCAATTCCAAAATTCAATAAAAAGTATACTTTCAAAAAAATCACTTTAAAATCCTTTTAAATTCGAAATCGTTACTTTAACATTTTTTTAAAACTCCAAAAATAGGCCAAATGCTACAACGGCACCAATAAATCAACTACGGCATCAAAACATCATATATCAATATGATAACAGAATATATCTCAATATCTGTAAATAAATCAATACGGGTGGGGAATCCAGTTGGATCCCTCCAACCTGATTCCCTGCATCCACAGATGTTAGCACAATACCAATCCCATTTCAAGACGGAATATCGCGGTACATGGGTTCATATAAAATATTATCCGCTATTATGCAGCGCAATAGGGTCTCATCCGCTATATAACGCGGGAAAATCAACTCCAAGTACATATATAATACCAATTCCACATCATGGTGAAATATCGCGGTATATGTGTTTAGTAAATAACATCCGTTTAATATATGGCGTATAGGGTCTATTTCAAAACAATAGATAATAATTTATCATCCAAGCATACAATCAAGCAATTTTAAATTTAATTATTTAAAATTTAAATCGAAACAGATTCGATTGAGTGAGAGGTTCTCACCTTGCTTCAAATACAGTTGTAGTGTTTTATTTCGAATAAAATTTAACGGGCGTTTAATTTTACCCAAAATTTTCACTAGCTCCAATCAACCCTAATCCAGCTCCATCGCGTAGTGCTCGTCAATACGAAGCTAACGCAATTCGTTTCGTGAATTTTCGATCTCGTATGCACAAGTTATGATGTTTTAAAGATTTGAACGAATTTATATATAATAAATTTCAATTTCTTTTCTATTTTAAAACCCTACTTCTCTGGGCCGTTCACTTTAGCTTGATGAAATCCATGTCGTCCCCTTCATCTTCTCCAATACCAGGTGATACGCGTTCGCAATAAATCCAAAGCTGCCGATTTCATGAATTTAACGCGACCACCACGCCTCGTTTGAAGATGATCAGAGAGTGCCACGACGACGAGCATCGTCGACTCCACCCACGGCTTTAACCACGGCAAGCTCGGCCCTATGATGGCCTCGAAAATCTTGCAGACTTCCATGCGTTCAAACTTTATTTGCCATCGATCCATAGCTCCATTTACGATCTTGGCCGTTGGATAGAGAGAACTTGATGCTCTCTACAACTTTATAGTTGAATGTTTTTCGTAATTGTTGATGGATTTGAAGAAAACGAAGGAGGAAAAAGATGAAATTTCGGCCATTAATATTATAACTGGCGACTGAAGCATTTAGGTTAGTGTTTGTGAAAATAAGAAAATCTTCTGGCCTTTTATAGAAAATTACGCGACACTATTCACCCGAAATTTTTCCGAACTCCAAACGAAGCGTGCCGCCTGGCGTTTATAATGTTTTACCCCCATTCTGAACGCAATGGAATATATATCGAGAGCCAATTCGATCAAATTTGAAAGATAAGTTTTCAAATCGAATTATTTAAATTTAAAATTCACTCAAACCGATTTCTACGCGTTTTAGCTTGCCCCGGACAAGCCGTAAATCCGATTGACACAAAATTTGAAACCATATAATAATATAACATTACGGATCCGATGAAACTGGTTTCGTCAAAATCCGAGACTGTTTGAAAAATGACTATTTTTACCTGTCAATTAAATATTAAAATATTCAATTTCCACAATTAACTTTTAATTCAATTTTAAAAGTTCTATAACATCATTCTAACTCCAATATGATTTTATACAACTTTATAAATCATTTTTAATCACATTAAACCCAATTTCCAATTATTTCTGTAATTTCAAATATTAATTTATCGATTTAATTATGCAATTAAATCTAGATATTCGAAATAAAATTTATTCAGCTTATAAATTTTACTTGTTAATATTTAAAATCAATTAAATATACGAATTTAGATTGACAGAAATTTGGGTCGTTACATACTTATTCATTTACTTAGTTTGATTCTACTTCTCTATAAATCTATTCTTGGGTGTTTACGACCATTTTTGGTGCAAATAATATTAAATACAAAAATAAAATATTTTAAAACAATATTAAATGTAAATATAAATAACTTAAAAAAAACAGAAAAAAAAGTTGGAGTAAAATAGAAGTTAAATCTTTTAAAACAAAATATTTTTGAAAGCTAATTTCTGATTCAAATCATTTCTTGTCTCAAAACCAATTCCAACTCAAATGGCAATTTATATTTTTTTTAAAATACTAATTCAAGGCTAATAGCTACTCAACATTTAACCAATATCGATAATGATTTTCTATCACTACAGAATCTAAGTTTGAACATATAATAATGTTATAAACTATAGTATCCACAATCATGTTTCATATTCAGTAATCGTATAACATGAATATTATTGAAATTAAAATCAACAACGACGAGGAATCCCGTTAGATCCCTCTAGCCCATCCCTCTGCATCACAAACACTATGAAATCATATATTATAAGTCATCTACTACTAGAGAGGTATATATAAAGGTCATCCACTCTAAGGGCAGGAATAAATCCAAACCAACTGATAAAAATGGTAAATCATCCAAACATCCAATTAATGATTTTTATTAACTATATAGCATCTATGTTTAATAAAAAATGTGAGTTTAACTCACTTTGATTTTAGTCGTCGCAATAGTGTTCCAGCTTGAATTAAAATCGATCAAGCTTTCAATCTTAACACAAATTCCTCATAGCTCCAAATCCATCAAATCCAACTCCATACCGTAGTATTCGCTGATACGAACGCAATGGAACTCATCACGTTCAAATCCAACCTCGTATGAAAAGTTATACATTTACAAACATTCAATTTTATTAAACTAATTAATAACAGTTAATTACATCATTAGGGTTAGTTACCTGGGCTTATTACATTTAGCTCAAATCCATCATTTACGAACGAGATATCTAATTCAAACTTTGCCTTCTTGTCTTTGCTTATCATCATGTCGCCACGCTCCACCAGCCCTTGCCGTGACTCCACCCATATTCACCTCGACTATCATCTTCCGTATACTACTAACCTCACCGCCTCACGTGCCATGACCACCAAGTAATCGAACCCCAAAGTTACCAAGAACGAAGTCAAATTCTGGCCATCTCCATCCACCATCGCCCAATCGCACCATCCATTGAGTCAGGCTCCCCTACGCGAACGTTTTTGTAGTTGAAGCCTCCGCCTGAAATGGCCTAGATCAGCGCCATTGATTGTTGTGACGACCGCCCATGACTCCCGCACCAAAACAAGGAAATAATGCGCTGAAAGGCGTGCCAGGCAGCCATGGACGATAGTCAGGGTAAAACAGAACAAAAGAATCTCTATCGTACAACTCACAGCGCATGGACAAAATACAATAGAGAAATATAATATAGTGAAGCTCCATAGAACAGAACATCATCATATAAGCATCACAGTAGTTTTATACAATCATCTACTCAAATCCATACATGAAAGCCTCACTACAAATCACTCAACCAAATACAGCAGCGGATACTCAGTACATATAGTAAGAAAACTAATATGCATAGCCTCCTGCTCGTCTTCGCCATCATCAACGGAAAACTCTACTCTAAGCACAGCACCTGCCACCTGCTACCTAGTCTGCCCATCCCAAACATGGATGAACAGCCCAAGGTAATAAGAGGAGACATAAAACCTTGAGTCAGACAAAGTCTTAGTGAGCAGTAAATTAACAATCAAGCATACCAAAAGAGCATAAGGAAATAAAGGAATAGGAACCAAACCATCCCACTCCACCTCTTTCTACAGTGATAGCCCCCAGACACACACTAAGGAGAAGTAAGCATAACATAGCAGATAAGCAAGGTAAAGCAATAATCACTCGAGTCAAGGACGATGTTTTCCAAATACAAACCCCCAAGGCCTAAACCAAGATCAGATAAGCACCCAGAAAACACCGCTCTTGAAGCCGAATGATGATACAACCAAACATCCAAACATCCATGACTCTGGCTATCACTGTTAACCTTGCTTCGAAATCACCGTTAATTGAATGACCGACTCCTTCCTGAGCCATCTGTCAAGGGCTAATGGTAACCCCGGTTCTAGACAAAACCCCGCACACTGCCTTGTGCCTAGGACTTATCTTCTTGGCCCAGAGTACTCGACTAACTGCCTGTAGTCTTTTAGGCGTCCCTATGTACTCTTGCTTTAGGTTTGCTAGAATCTTCAATAACGATGAGATCCAAGCCTCCTTGTCATCCTTCTTGACGACTTCTATCAACTTAGCCCAAGCTTCCTCTTGAGCAATCCATTATCAACCAACTTGAACTACCCTTCAAGTTATCAACATGCTTGGAATGATCCCTGCCTGGATTAAGCCAAGACTCACATCATACTTCGCTTCATCGTACCAAAGCAAAGTCTCAACTCAACCATACTTTGCCTTTTCGCATCCTGACAAAGTCCCATCTCGATCTCATACTTCGCCTCTTCGCATCACGGCAAAGTCCCATCATCGAATCCATCCATATGAGCTTCCACATCCGCTTCATATACCATCGGCAGCTTTCACCATTCAAGAGCCTTTCCACTTAGCTTTTGAATCATCTTCAACCATCTTGTTCCAAATCAACTACAAGCTAACTTGGAGCAATCAAATCTAACATACATTCAAACATTCAAGCATTCAAACAAGATATATTAAGCAATATCAACTATAATGGCAATTTCGTAATTAAGTGAGCAAAAGTCCAACATATGTGAAATCATAGTTTTTAGCATAGATCTATCAAATCTAAAACATGGGTTTTGTCTCTAATACTTGTTAAATAGCTTCTATAGATAAACATTTTCAAATATGATGGATCTACATGCAGACTTAAGGAAAATGCGAGAAAACGCTAACTTTAACACATAAACATATCACCAATCCCATATACTCCTTTGGATCCGCGTGAGAGATAACTACCACTCACCAAATCACCAAAACAACCTAAAATCAAACAACTTCAGATCTGGACAGCAAGGACTTGAGCTTGATCCGGAGAAATTTCACTTGAAACGGTGAAATCTAGCCTCTTCGGATGAAAATCTTCAACTTTGGCACTTGATCTTTGATCTTGATCTTCAATCTTCAATGGATGTTAGCACTTGATAGAAGTAGAGAAAGAAGTGAAGAAAATACTGTAGTCGAGTCTTCAAAATGGCAGCACTTCGTCGCTTCAAAAACCGGTGCCAAAAAGTGAGCCAAACCCCTCTATTTATAGGCTGAACAACCCTTAGGTCGTCGCCCCTTAGGTCGTCCCCGACCTACTTATGAGTCGTTGCCGACTCATCAGTCCCTACGACCTACGACCTAACCAACACAACATACAGCCAAGGCCGACTTACGACTCAACACACTACCGACCCAACTGCCACACGACTCAACCCAGACACGACCTAAAACACAGTATCCTACCGACCTAAAAACTCTGCCGACTTATCATCCCTTGCGACCTAGGTCTCTACAGTACTTACGCGACCTAACTCCTGCCGACCTAACACACACTCTGCTTAGCCGACTCATTAGGTAACCGACCTAACACTCCAAGTCCTAAGTCGTACGACGACTCAACAATACACACTAACGACTCAACAACGATGCCGACTTAACACACATACGACCTAACTTAGGTCGGTCCACGACCTAACTACTAAATCCTTAGGTCGCTACAACTATTAGGTCGCTCACCACTAGGTCGGTCACTTTCTTAGGTCGTTCCTCTATCCTAGGTCGCTCAACCGACCTAACTCTCAACACATTAACACCCTAACCCGTTAGCTCCTTAGGTCGCTCACCCCTACTTACGACCTATCCTCCAAACGACCTAACTCCCAAGCCTTCCATCCTATGAGTCGTTAACTCGGCAACCTCCATAACTCGGTAACCCCCCTATCTCGTGAGTCGGTCAAATACTTAACTCCTTAGGTCGTATGCTACCTTAACTCGGTTGATACTTAGGTCGGCCAGAAACCCAAAACTTACCCAAACGACCTAAGCTAACTCGCTCACGACCTAACCTATGAGTCGGTCACGACTCAGGCTAGAAACAACACAAACAACACTAACGACCTGTAAATTCTACGATTTATCGACACGTAAAATGCGGGTCGTTACATTCTCTCCCCCTTAGGAATTTCGCCCCCGAAATTCCAAACCAACAATCAGCAATCAAAATTATTCCGCATGCCTATCATCCATAGCAATCAACAAACCATGCATCCAATTCTAACCTAGCATGCAGAATTCTATGACTTAGAACAAGCTACAAATTCATGAGATGTCACGACACTTTAGGGCCATACCTCGAAGAGTCCGGGATGAGCTGCCTTCATCCTCTCTTCCTCCTCCCATGTACAGTCGTTAACATCATCACTCCATTGTACCTTGAGCAACGTAATCGTCTTCCTCCTAAGCTGTTTCGTATCGGTTTCAACAATACGAAGCGGCTTACGAGGTCTCGAAACAACTGGATCAACCTCTAAGTCTTCACAGCTATCAGCAGAAACCACCGTAGTTGGGTCGTGCACATACTTCCGTAGATAAGATACATGAAAAACACTGTGCACACCCGCCATCTTTTCCGGTAACTCCAATCTATAAGCGAGCTTTCCAATACGCTCGATAATCGGGAATGGTCCAACAAATCTCGGAGTTAACTTTCCTTTCTTCCCGAATCTAATGACACTCTTCAGAGGAGAAATCTTCACAAAAACCATATCACCTACGTCGAATTCCAAATCCTTTCGACGATTATCTGCATAACTCTTCTGACGATCCTGGGCTGCCCTCATTCGTTGCCGAATGATCTCTATACAATCCGTAGTTTGACGAATCATCTCTGGCCCAAGCATCAGCTTTTCTCCAGTTTCCAACCAACATGTCGGAGAGTTACACGGTCTTCCATATAATGCCTCATATGGTGCCATACCAATACTCGACTGATAACTGTTATTATAAGCAAACTCCACCAAATGAAGGTGATCTTCCCATGATCCTCCGAAGTCCAAAACACATGCTCTAAGAAGATCTTCCAAAACTCGGTTGACTCTCTCAGTCTGACCATCTGTTTGAGGGTGATAAGCTGTACTCAAACACAACTCGGTTCCCAAAACTTCCTGGAAGCTCTTCCAAAATCTACTAGTGAACAATGGATCTCGATCGCTCACTATACTCTTCGGAACACCATGGAAACGAACTATCCACTTCACATATAATTCAGCCAACTTCGATGCAGTCCTAGTCGATCGAACAGGAATGAATCTTGCACTCTTGGTCAAGCGATCTACAATGACCCAAATCCCTTCATTTCCCGCTCTTGTCCTAGGCAGACCATCGATAAAATCCATCGACACCTGCTCCCACTTCCATGTAGGAACCTCTAATGGCTGAAGCAATCCACTGGGCTTCTTCTGCTCAGCTTTCACCAACTGGCAATTCATACACTTGGAAATAAAATTTCCAACATCCTTCTTCATACCTTCCCAGTAGTAAGCTCTCTTCATATCCCGATACATCTTATTTCCACCTGGATGAATTGTCAACTTCGAGTGATGACTTTCCCTCAGAACTTCATCTCTCAATCCATCAATATCGGGAACAACCAATCGTCCTTGCTTTCGAAGCCAACCCTCTCGATCGACCTCGAATCCTTTATCCTTCTCTGGATCCAATCCAGATTCCAAATCACGGATAATCTTGATAAGCTTATCATCTCGCCTTTGGCTCTCACCAATTCTTTCCACAAGTGTAGGCCTTATCGATAAGTTTGCCAACATCTCAGGTTCCAATTCACATCTAGGCCTGAAGTCAAATCCAGCCAAATACTCAAGACTCTTCCATTCCGAAAACATGGCTCCCAATCCTGCATGTCTTCGACTTAACGCATCAGCCACTGCGTTACCTTTCCCTGGAGTATAGGCTATACCAAAATCATACGATGCTAAGAACTCTAGCCACCGTTGCTGTCGAAGATTCAAATCCTTTTGGGAAAACAGATACTTCAACGACTTATGATCTGTAAACAACTCAAATCTAACTCCCAATAGATAATGTCTCCACACCCTCAAAGCAAACACAATCGCCGCTAACTCCAAATCATGAGTCGGATAATTCCTTTCATGCGGCTTTAGTTGTCGACTAGCATACGCAACAACTTTATGCTTCTGCATTAGCACCGCTCCTAGTCCAGTGCCACATGCATCGGTGTAAACCACCATCTCATCATTCCCACTTGGAATAGTCAAAACAGGAGCGCTCGTCAGTAGCTCTTTCAGGATTATGAAAGCTTGTTCACACTTATCATTCCATCTGAACACTTGATTCTTCTTCGTCAATCCTGTCAACGGTGCAGCTATCTTGGAAAAGTCTTTGATAAACCGACGATAATATCCTGCTAATCCAAGAAAACTTCTCACATCAGATGCATTCTTAGGCCTAACCCAATCCTGGATCGCTGCCACCTTAGCGGGATCAACCGCTATTCCATTTCCAGAAATAACATGACCTAAGAACCTCACTTCATTCTTCCAGAAGTGACACTTCGAAAACTTAGCCTTCAGCTGATGTTTCCGTAAGATTCCTAAAACAATCCTCAAGTGCGTCTTGTGCTCTTCCTCAGTTCTGGAATAAACCAAAATATCATCCACGAACACAAGCACGAACTTATTCAACTGATCTCTGAACACTCTATTCATAAGATCCACAAAATATGCTGGCGCGTTAGTCAACCCAAACGGCATTACCAGCCACTCATAAAACCCGGATGGTGTCCTGAAAGCAGTCTTCGGCACACTATCCTTCGCCACTCTCAACTGGTGAAATCCCGTTGCCAAATCCATCTGAGAAAACACCTTAGCCTCGTGAAGCTGATCAAACAAGTCATCTATTCTCGGCAATGGATACTTGTTCTTCTTAGTCACCTTATTCAGCTCACGATAATCCACACACAACCTCAACGATCCATCCGCTTTGGTTGCGAACACAACTGGCGCACCCCATTCGGACACACTTCTCCGAATGAATCCTTTCTGCAAAAGGTCATCAACTTGCACCTTCAGCTCTTGCTGCTCCCTCGGTGCCATCCGCCTAAGAGGCATCACAACAGGTCTGGCTCCCTCAACTAGATCGATACGAAACTCGATCTCCCTATGCGGCGGCAACCCTTTGACTTCCTCAAAGACATTCTCAAACTCATTCACAATAGGCACCAATGACAGTCCATCCCGTGGAACAACTAGCGAATACATGAAGCTCATGAAGACGCCTTCTTCATGCTTACATCGTATCACAACCTTTCGCCCTTCCACATTCCCGACTGTCACCTCAAGCCTCTCACAATCAATCCTTGCCGCATACTTCCTAAGCCAGTCCATACCCAAAATAATTCCGAACCCCGCAAAGTTCAGAACAAAGCAATCACAAACAAACGAGCAATCATGACTCGACACAACTAGACCACGGCATATCATACACAAACATGACGAACCCCCAACCGGATTAGTCACAACCAATGGCCTATCAACAATATCCGGTTTCATACCTAACCGGCTTACCAAATCATCACAAACAAAAGAATGCGACGCTCCAGTATCAAACAACACTCTAACTGGAACACCACAAATAGAAAGAGTACCTTGAACAACCACACTCTTCCCCTTCTCTTCAGCAGTAGGAGCTTTCGAAGACGATGGAACAGCCCCCAAAGCATAGGCTTGCACAACCTGCCTATCTTTCCTCGGTTCTGGACAATCCTTCTTGATATGTCCCAGCTTATCACAGTTGTAACACTTTCCCGGCACTTTGGGATTCTTACAATCTTTGTAAAGATGGCCCTTCTGCTGGCAGTTATAGCAAGTCACTTCACTCTTCGGCTTCTTCTGGCCATCCCTACCCCTCTGTTGCTGTTGTTTCCTCTTCTTATTGCCACTCTGCTGTGGTTTAGATCCTTCCCTGGTTACAGAAACAACAGAACTTTCCTTAGGAAACAAACTCTCATGCCTAAGGGCTTTCTCCACAAGCTTCTCAAATGGATCGTCCAAATGATCCACTAACTGCCTCCCAAGATAAGCATCCAGACCAGTCACAAACTTCTCATTCTTCTGATAGGGAGAATCAATATACGATCTGGCATACTTAGATAAGGCTTCAAACTCAGAAATATACTCAAGAACAGGCCTTCCCCCTTGCTTGAGCTCCACAAACCTCTTAAACAAGACAGATTTCTGGGAAGTAGAGATGAACTTAGCTTCAAATCTAACTTGGAATTGCTCCCAAGTAATCTCTTCTTCTGGAGTATCGATGGTGATAGAATTCCACCAATCAGCAGCTCTTCCCTGAAGCTGTCTCGATGCAAGCTTCCTCTTAGTTGCATCCTCAATCCCTAAGTCACCAAAGATTCTTTTGCAAGCATCAATCCATCTCTGCACCTCAATAGTCGACTCCGTCCCCAAGAAAACTTTCCCTCCAAGAGCAGTATAATCCTTGCAAAGCTTGGCAAAATCCACCGGTCTCGGAGCTTGGACTTGAACTCCCACATCCACAGATGATCCTGAAGCTGGTATTCTCCTCATGATTGAAGTCATCATGGCCTCAAACATAGGAGCATAATCAACAGCTTCCCTAGGATCACGGCTACCCCTCGCAGCTTGTCTCCCTCTTCGACTCATCCTTAATATCTGTAATAAGAATGATTAGAACACCTTAAGAAACAACTGCATAAGGAGTTCAAACCCTTCTAAACTACTATATTATATATAGTAATCATCCATCAAATTACAATTACGTCTCTCTTACGTAGTTACATCAGCGAGCGTTGGCTAAAATCGATTAACCAAAGCTCTGATACCAAATGTGACGACCGCCCATGACTCCCGCACCAAAACAAGGAAATAATGCGCTGAAAGGCGTGCCAGGCAGCCATGGACGATAGTCAGGGTAAAACAGAACAAAAGAATCTCTATCGTACAACTCACAGCGCATGGACAAAATACAATAGAGAAATATAATATAGTGAAGCTCCATAGAACAGAACATCATCATATAAGCATCACAGTAGTTTTATACAATCATCTACTCAAATCCATACATGAAAGCCTCACTACAAATCACTCAACCAAATACAGCAGCGGATACTCAGTACATATAGTAAGAAAACTAATATGCATAGCCTCCTGCTCGTCTTCGCCATCATCAACGGAAAACTCTACTCTAAGCACAGCACCTGCCACCTGCTACCTAGTCTGCCCATCCCAAACATGGATGAACAGCCCAAGGTAATAAGAGGAGACATAAAACCTTGAGTCAGACAAAGTCTTAGTGAGCAGTAAATTAACAATCAAGCATACCAAAAGAGCATAAGGAAATAAAGGAATAGGAACCAAACCATCCCACTCCACCTCTTTCTACAGTGATAGCCCCCAGACACACACTAAGGAGAAGTAAGCATAACATAGCAGATAAGCAAGGTAAAGCAATAATCACTCGAGTCAAGGACGATGTTTTCCAAATACAAACCCCCAAGGCCTAAACCAAGATCAGATAAGCACCCAGAAAACACCGCTCTTGAAGCCGAATGATGATACAACCAAACATCCAAACATCCATGACTCTGGCTATCACTGTTAACCTTGCTTCGAAATCACCGTTAATTGAATGACCGACTCCTTCCTGAGCCATCTGTCAAGGGCTAATGGTAACCCCGGTTCTAGACAAAACCCCGCACACTGCCTTGTGCCTAGGACTTATCTTCTTGGCCCAGAGTACTCGACTAACTGCCTGTAGTCTTTTAGGCGTCCCTATGTACTCTTGCTTTAGGTTTGCTAGAATCTTCAATAACGATGAGATCCAAGCCTCCTTGTCATCCTTCTTGACGACTTCTATCAACTTAGCCCAAGCTTCCTCTTGAGCAATCCATTATCAACCAACTTGAACTACCCTTCAAGTTATCAACATGCTTGGAATGATCCCTGCCTGGATTAAGCCAAGACTCACATCATACTTCGCTTCATCGTACCAAAGCAAAGTCTCAACTCAACCATACTTTGCCTTTTCGCATCCTGACAAAGTCCCATCTCGATCTCATACTTCGCCTCTTCGCATCACGGCAAAGTCCCATCATCGAATCCATCCATATGAGCTTCCACATCCGCTTCATATACCATCGGCAGCTTTCACCATTCAAGAGCCTTTCCACTTAGCTTTTGAATCATCTTCAACCATCTTGTTCCAAATCAACTACAAGCTAACTTGGAGCAATCAAATCTAACATACATTCAAACATTCAAGCATTCAAACAAGATATATTAAGCAATATCAACTATAATGGCAATTTCGTAATTAAGTGAGCAAAAGTCCAACATATGTGAAATCATAGTTTTTAGCATAGATCTATCAAATCTAAAACATGGGTTTTGTCTCTAATACTTGTTAAATAGCTTCTATAGATAAACATTTTCAAATATGATGGATCTACATGCAGACTTAAGGAAAATGCGAGAAAACGCTAACTTTAACACATAAACATATCACCAATCCCATATACTCCTTTGGATCCGCGTGAGAGATAACTACCACTCACCAAATCACCAAAACAACCTAAAATCAAACAACTTCAGATCTGGACAGCAAGGACTTGAGCTTGATCCGGAGAAATTTCACTTGAAACGGTGAAATCTAGCCTCTTCGGATGAAAATCTTCAACTTTGGCACTTGATCTTTGATCTTGATCTTCAATCTTCAATGGATGTTAGCACTTGATAGAAGTAGAGAAAGAAGTGAAGAAAATACTGTAGTCGAGTCTTCAAAATGGCAGCACTTCGTCGCTTCAAAAACCGGTGCCAAAAAGTGAGCCAAACCCCTCTATTTATAGGCTGAACAACCCTTAGGTCGTCGCCCCTTAGGTCGTCCCCGACCTACTTATGAGTCGTTGCCGACTCATCAGTCCCTACGACCTACGACCTAACCAACACAACATACAGCCAAGGCCGACTTACGACTCAACACACTACCGACCCAACTGCCACACGACTCAACCCAGACACGACCTAAAACACAGTATCCTACCGACCTAAAAACTCTGCCGACTTATCATCCCTTGCGACCTAGGTCTCTACAGTACTTACGCGACCTAACTCCTGCCGACCTAACACACACTCTGCTTAGCCGACTCATTAGGTAACCGACCTAACACTCCAAGTCCTAAGTCGTACGACGACTCAACAATACACACTAACGACTCAACAACGATGCCGACTTAACACACATACGACCTAACTTAGGTCGGTCCACGACCTAACTACTAAATCCTTAGGTCGCTACAACTATTAGGTCGCTCACCACTAGGTCGGTCACTTTCTTAGGTCGTTCCTCTATCCTAGGTCGCTCAACCGACCTAACTCTCAACACATTAACACCCTAACCCGTTAGCTCCTTAGGTCGCTCACCCCTACTTACGACCTATCCTCCAAACGACCTAACTCCCAAGCCTTCCATCCTATGAGTCGTTAACTCGGCAACCTCCATAACTCGGTAACCCCCCTATCTCGTGAGTCGGTCAAATACTTAACTCCTTAGGTCGTATGCTACCTTAACTCGGTTGATACTTAGGTCGGCCAGAAACCCAAAACTTACCCAAACGACCTAAGCTAACTCGCTCACGACCTAACCTATGAGTCGGTCACGACTCAGGCTAGAAACAACACAAACAACACTAACGACCTGTAAATTCTACGATTTATCGACACGTAAAATGCGGGTCGTTACAATTGTGGACCCTAGGATGGGGGAAATTTGATTTGAAAATTTTCATATCTTTCTGATATTAGTGTTGTTCTTAAAGGGATGAAGGTATGGTATATGTGATGGAGGTATCGGTCATGGGTATAGTGTGTATGGGATTAGTATGGCAGGATATATTATATCTATATTTCTAAAATATCAAATTCTAAGCACCTAAAAATTTCGAACTCAATCAAGGCTTGCTGCCTGCTGTTTTATATGTAATACCTCTATTTCGAACATTCTGTATCTAGTTTCAAGGCCTAAATCGGTCATAGGCAGAAGACATCTTTTTAAAACCAAATTATATTAATTTAAATTCCTTTAATTAGTTTCTACATGTTTCGAGCTCGCACAACCAAACAACGCGTCAAATCGCTGCAAAAATCGTGAATATACAATAATAAAGCATTACAGATCCAATGAAACTAGTTTTGTCAAAATACAAGATAGTGCCCTGGAAGGCTATTTTCACAAGTTGATTAAAATGAATTATTATAAAAAACC
Organism: Allium cepa; assembly: GCA_030765085.1. NCBI lineage: Eukaryota > Viridiplantae > Streptophyta > Magnoliopsida > Asparagales > Amaryllidaceae > Allium > Allium cepa. The sequence goes on along the minus strand of CM060930.1, from coordinate 49,243,429 downwards.
AAATTAATCGATTTTAAATCTAAATTAAAAGTCTATTAGTTTCATTTTTATTTGAATAGAATTTAAATCAATTTTCGAAATCATTTTTATTCACACTAAATTCAGGATTTAATTAATTAAACAATTCCAAATATTAAATTCGACAATTCAATTATCAAATAAATCGCTAAATTTGAAATTCAAGCTATTTAACTTATAAAATTTAATTTTTAAATATTTAAAATTAATTAAATATTCTAAATTCAAATGACTAAAATTCTAGGTGGTTACTCCTAAAATCAATTAAATGTTTAAACTAAAATTCAAATTAAATAACCATTGGTTGGTTAATGTGATGGTGGGTTCTCGCTTTCTGTTTAGTGACGAGCAAGAGACTCTTACCCCTATACGTCCTGAAGTGCTAGTGTAAGGCTTTGATGGTTGGTTTGTTAGGTGCTTACAGTCATGAGGATGGCCGTAAAAGTAAATTTGAGGTACCATTATATGTCACGGTTGTGCTAGGATGGTTGAAAAGCCTACCGGTCGTCGCTGACAAATGGTTGAAAAGACTATGTTCATTACACTTGGTATCAAAGCCCATGGTCAAGCAAGAATCTTGGCTTTAGTGGGGCAACTCATTAAGAGATAAGGTAACCGAATGCCTTATTATAATTTTGAGTGTATTATAAATATGCCATCATATTTGTTAGTGATATAAAATGTATTATGTTAATTTATCTATGATTGGCTTATGAATTCTGGTCGGTACGTGGAATGCGATATTATCGATAGGGGTTTCTAAACACTTAAACAAGACAGACCGACAGTATTATTTTTGGAATTGGTAAATGAAATAATTTTACCTAAATTATATTTTTATGTAAATGAATAATTTTTCAAAAATTATTATAGCTATATATGATGTGCTTGGTTGTCTATAAATAATAATATTTGATTATATCATTTGTTGTTTGTTGTCCTAATATTATTATTATAATGTAAACAAAGGTAAACATTCATAAAATAAGTTATATAAGAAAATGAATTTATAAATATGAATTATAGAGTACCGATTATAATTAAAATAATCAACATTTATGAAACAATATTACATAGGAAGTGAGATTATGTTCATATGATTTATATATATGATTTGTAAATAAAAATGGATTTAAAACAAGAAATTTGAGAACTCAAATACCATTTATTTCGGAAAAAAAATTGAAAGGTTTTTGATGAATGATAATAAGTATTATTTTGAAAATATCTTGGTTAGAAATATTTTAAAATGGGATTTAAAAGAGATAGAAAACACCTAAGTCACTTCGGTCGCTGGAAAATAATTATGCATCATCATCAGTATCATTTTCGAGTTTCTAAGTGATGGATTGCTACCATAGTTATTTTCCTTTGGAGTTTTGTTTTGATGAAAAAGCTAGTTTTGATTTAAAATCCAAAGTATGATTTGAAAAATATATGAAAATAACTTTTTGAACTTATAGTTTGAAAATGGTATAGATAAGAAAATTTGAAATTGAGATATGAAATTATAGTTTAACTTACGTAAAGATAAATAAATTGAGTTAATGAAATGAATTAAATGAAATGAAGTTTTACTTAAGAAAGGTTAAATGAAATCGAATAGGATATGAAATGAAATGAATTAGATGAATTAATAAAGTGAATAATGGAATGAATATGAATCTGTGTTTAAAAAGGATATCAAATTAAGTTATAAAATGAATTGAATATGGTTTGGAATGTTGTTTGATAAAATTAAATTTGAACTTAAGTTGTGAAGTAATAATAAACATGAGTGGTGTAGTATAAAATGTTTGGAAGGAACCTAAGTGATTGTTGCATGGAATGGTTTAGAAAATAATATTAGTATTGAAGAATTATACTAAGTGATAATGAAATAAAATTTAACTTACAAAAATATAAATTGTAACGATTATATGAAATGGTACATAAATGAATTCTGTATGCAATGTAATGTTGTTAAACACAAATTGAATTTAAAGTGAATGTAAGTAAAGTGAATGAAAATAAAGTGAATGTTAATAACTGAATGTAAATGAAATTGAATATGAATCAACTGAATGGGAATAATTACACGTTGACATTAGAAAATGTAAACTGATATCGCTATGAATAAATTGGATGGGTGCTATTGGCTTGATGGCTTCTTTCGCTACATTTGCATATAGTTATTGTATATTATATGTATATGTGTGTGTGTGTGTGTTATATAATAATGTTACTTTCCATATACATATTCTCATTAGAGTGCTTGCTAATATTAATTAAAGGAACACATCTCGGATTACATATCATATTTTTATATTTTTCCATATGGGATGTTTCATCCTTGAAGATGAGACGTATATTTGTGATTTTATATATAATAATTTTTTTCGATCGATCCATGCAATGGAAACGTTGGTGAAATTTTCCATAAATTTAAGGTGTTATAATTTTTTTGAGAGTTTTGATTTTTTTTTTTAGCAAAGCTAAGCCGGTTTTATATTGGGCCATGCCACTATGAATATAATAAGGAACAGGTGTTCCATACATCCACAGAATAGCGAAATCTGATTATAGTGGTCAGTCCACTTAATACATAAATAAAATAAAAATAGGAGCTAGACAATGAGTCAAGAATGCTCAGAAGGACTAAAGTCCCCTGTGTCATTTCTGATATCAACATCAGTACCGGGTCCTATAACATGCTGAACAGTAGAAAAGTATGTAGCCAAATACAGATCATAATACCACGAGAGAGTAGAGTATAAATAAATTCGACCCGGATAGGATCTAAGAATTGCCACCAGTTGCTTGCACCATCAATACCTGTGGTCGAAAAAGAAAGTCCCTCACCTTTACCATGATACAACAGCCTCATAGATTCATCTTGGCTACCTAAGAACATGTGATAACTATGCATCTGCAAGCCATACCTCATTTCTGTTTCCTCATGAACCCATGAACTCTCATCGGGTTCCCAGAAAAAACTACAGGATCATAAACAGGAGGTAATCTAACCTTGGGGACCCATTTCATTTCCGACCTAGGGAAGGGGACTTTGTCGGTAGGAGTTAGAGGAGCATTCCTAGAGCAGTTCTCCATAGAATGTCCAAATGACTGACACTTTGTGCATATATCGGACTTCCAGCTGCAATTTACTTTTATCTCCACCACATGACCTTCCATGACACTAAATTTCAATATTGAATGTAATGGATTCATAAGGGTTATTTCAATCAATGCCCTAAAATATAATAAATTCTTGCATTCGACAATATTAGCATCAAAGCATTTGAAGTCCCTAATAAGGCTTGCAAGCCAGTTCAGACCAAGAAGTGGTTGAAGGACGAACGGAATATTGGATAAAGTGGCCCAAACCGGAATCGAGAGAATCTGCTCTAGCTCTGTCTATGATAACACTCCATGGAGTCATAATAAAAGGTGTCCCCTTAACATTAAGAGGGCTAGTATCAAGCGTTATAAACCTGTCTTCCCTATCTCCAAATTTAAAGAAGAAAAATGAATTTAAAAGCTAGACATAAAGAGAGCCTTTCAATTTTCATGCTCGCCTACATTGCTCATGAACAACCGAATATGAAGATGAAGAGCCTAGAAAAAAACTAACTAGGTGACCAGACCAATAGCTCACAGTCTCCTGAAGCACTACAGGCAGGAGCACATTAGAACTATCCATGACCTGGGTGCTAAATTTCTACGGGGGGTATGCACCAACATTTAGAGGCAATGATTTAAACACTAAAGACTACTCTAGCTTAACAACAACATGGTTGTTAGCAGCCTAGACACAATAACCATCATAAATATTACTGAATTAGGAACAACGATTGCAGGAGTTGCATCAGTACTAGTTACTAGAATTAGTGAATTAGAGGCATAACCTATACGCTGCCTGGAAGCTAAATCACATTCAAGAGTTTCATTCAACCTATAATTTTAAACGTAATTTCTATCACCTTATGATGGGGCAACAATATCAGACTTAACTGACCCAAACCCGCCATTCATCCCAACATTTTGATCGACCTCATTAGTTAAATTGCTATCAACATAAACATAATTACCAATAGACTTAACAAAGTTCGTAATTAGCGAAGAAGGAGCCATAATGGTAATACCTGATATGGGGCAACAGCCAAAGAAGAAGATGCTAAATCAGTAGCGAGATTCGATAGAGGGTTAAGCAAGCATAAGGTATTTGCGCCAACAGACAGAGGAGAAGACATGAGCGAAGGTGACTTAGGATTGGAGGCAATAACAGGGATTGATGGACTTTCTGGTGGAGAAGGTCACAGTTCAAAAATGGTGAAGTTGTGTGTAGGTCTAATTTGCGAAGTAGATCCAAAAGAAGGAGCTAATCGAGGCTTATTCTTCATATTCTTAGCCAATAGATTAGAGACGAAGCGAAGGGAAAGGAGCGGATGAGGCGAAATGGAAGAATAGACGTGGAATTATGGGAGATGAAATTGCCGTATTCGTTTGAGAAGAATCGCCATTTTATATTTTGATTAATTAATGATTTTGGAAAATTTTTGATAACTAAAATTTTATGTTTATGTTATAACTTGAAATGGTATTAGTTGTAACTATTTATGAATTTTAAAGACTTAGAAATTTTATAATCTACTTCAATTAATTGGTTTAGAAAAGTTAATGGGATTGTGGCATTTTCTCTTACTTGCAAATTTCGGGATGAAATTCTTTTAAGGGGAGAGGGAGAATATACCAAACCAAAATTTAGTCATTTAAATTTGAATTATTTAATTGATTATAAATATTGAAAACTTTATTTTATAAATGAAACAATTTAAATTTTAATTATAGTGGTTATTTGAATTTACAGAATTGAATAATTGAATCTTGAATGTAATGTGGATAAGAATGATTTCAAAAGCTGATTTAAGTTTTGCTTAAATAAAAATGAAGATAGTAAACTTTTAAATTAGAATTAAAAGTGATAATTTGGTTTTTATAGTAATTCATTTAATTAATGTGTAAAAATAGCCTTTTGGTGCACTTTCTTGGATTTCGATGAAACTAGTTTCATTGGATCCATAATAGTGAATTATTACATGCTGTCGAATTTCATAGCGATTAGACGTATCGTTCTGTGCCATTTTTAAATGCGTAGAAATTAAATTAAGGAATTTAAGTTAATATAATTGGAATTAAAAAGCTTACTTCTACACATGATTGAATTAGTATCGAGACTAGTTCCAGTCTATTTGGAATAGGGGTATCACATATAAAATGCTAGGTGACATGCCTTGCTTGGAGTTCGAGATTTTTGGGTGCTTAGAGCTGGATATTTTATAATTAAACAATATGCTATGATGTTCAAGACCATACCACTCCAGTATTCAACCGTACCATCCTTCATGTACTTAACCCATACTTTCCTTTCTTTATATTTACGTGCAACCAGAATATCTAGTTCGCCACTTTTTCCAAAGTAAATTCACAGCCATCCAACGGTCGTCCTTCATCTGAGCCACCGGAAACCGTAATAGGCCTCGACATCGACTGAAGAATGGTGCGTCTAGGCAAGGGGAAGGAGACGGACGGTTCGACTGAGGTAACGTGGCACGAGGTGGTGGTGATTTTCGCGCATTTGTGGCTGAATGGGCTCGGGTTTGGGTTCGATTTCGGTCAAGCGGCAGTGAATGAAGGGGTTGTGTGGGTGGCGCAGGTGAGGCGAGGTCGGGGCGTGCCTTTCATGGGTCAATGGTGCGACAAAGTGGCATGATGAAGGGAAAGTCGCGGGCAAATTTTCATCGTGCTTGGAAACAAGAGTTTGAGAGAGAAAGGGTAATTAATTTAAAATGTTTATTAATTAAAAGTTAATTATAGTTTAATTATTTCAATTGTTCATTAATTCATTACCTTTTCATACGAGGTCCAAATTGAACGTTACAAGTTGCGTTGCGATCGTATCGACAATTACTATGTTATAGAGTTGTGGATGGGTTTGGAGCTAGTAGGAATTTGAGTTAAAATTGAACATCTGTTCAATTTTAATTCAAATCGGAGCGTTTTGGTGATTTCTGGAATCAAAGTGAGTCAGACTCACCTTTTTAGTTACGAGTAATATTATATAATGATAATGAATTGTTGAATGACTATTTGGACGACTTACTATTTTATTTGTCGGTCTGGATATATTCCCTCCCGTGAATAGGATGAGACCCTATTACTTTTCGATGTAAGAGCGGATAACCCTTCGTTTATGATTACGTCTAGAAGTGGTTGATTTATATTATTTTATTATATAATGTATGTGAGCGGAGGAATAGGTTGGAGGGATCCAACTAGATTCCTCACACTTTTGATTTTACATTTCATATATTTTGATACATGATGTGTTGGATTCCATATTTGATGACATGGATGATTTATCCCTACTTAACGCTATAGTGGCACTAAGCCTTATTTCTAGTATTTTGAAATACTATAAAATGAAGATTTAGTTTTTAAAAGGATTTTAAGTGATTTCGAAAATTTATATATTTTATATTTATTCTTAAAATTTATTTAAAGGAGTTTATTTAGAAATTAAAATATTATTTTTAGATATTATAAAAAATATTCTAAAGAGAGATTTCTGAACTATAAAGTAAAGCTTTTTAAAATCTTTAAATTAGGTCCGTCTTTTATAATAAGGAACATGGTTTTAAAATGAAGATAGAAATATTTTGGTGTAAATATTTATTAATCGTTTTATATAAGGTGATACACACATACACATATATTAAGATTTATTTATAATTGTGATAATGCATAAGTGTGGCATTTTACAAATAAAGGAAAGATTTGTAAAATCATATTTCATAAATAGAAGGATAGATGTTTAAATGATGTTTATAGCAAAAAGGGAAACTTTTGTCATTGGATAAATTGGGAAAAGTAAATACCAACTGTGGATTTATAATAATATGTGGAATGTTGTTTCAGAAAAATAGTTAATTCTATTTGGAAATTAAAAGTGAGGATAAAATGGGTGATGTAAAATAATATTTTGTGAATAGAAAGGAATTTAAAAAAAATTTATAAAGCAACGTTAAAAAGGGATTATAATTGATGTTTTAAATGAGATTTTATAAATAAGTGAGATTTATAAAGGGATAGAGTTATAAATGGGTTTTATAATGGGATTTATTTATACAGTTTTTTATAAACATGGAAATGGTTATATTGAAATTTCAGTATGGATCTTTATCAAGGAAGTATATTTATTTAATATTGTTTTAAAGTTGTTTTATCAGCATTTTAGTATTTTGAAAAGTTAATTATTTAAATTATTAGAATGATTTGAAATTAATTATAATTGTTTACCAATAAAGTTGTGGAAATTAATTAATTATTACTTAAAATATTGTTAAAGATAAATTATTATTGTTTTATTAAGAATGTTTCAAAATTATTAATTATTATTTTTAAGATGTTTTGAAGTTAATCATTTTTTATTTATAATTTTTATATAATAATGTTTTTGAAGTAAATGATTTGCATTTATTTATAAATGTTTTCGAAATTTATAAATAGGGATTTATAAACAGACGTGGGTTTATAAGAGGAATCTTGTAATATGGTTTGGGAAACTTAAAGGAAGAATTGAAAAAGGGTAAAAGGAGTTTTATAATTGATCTTAGATATTTATAAAAGAGTTTTAGAAGTGGGTTTATAGATTTATAAAAGTAGCTTATGAATGGTTTATGGATTTATAAAGGGTTTGTATATAATTTTAGGTATGCATAAAAGGGAGTTTTAGAAATAATTTCAGAGATAAATGAATGGGGTTATAAACGGATTTAGAGATTTATAAAGGAATTTATAAATTGTTCTTGAATTGTGTGAAAAAGGAAATCTTCCTCTGTTCTGTGAATACACTTATACTGTTGAAATAAGTATATAGATTTTTCCCAAATCTCAAAAATATGGGGGTTTGTGGATACATCTTCGTAAAGATATATTTTGAGACAAATATTTAAAAAGTGTGTTAATTATTGAAAGATTAATTAAAGAGGCTTAGTGTTGCTTGCTGCTTAATCAATGTTGCTTCCTTTGGAAATTTATTCTCTGGTTGGATTGTTGTTTTTATTTGATAGTTAAATAACCGACTATTAAATGTTGGTCAGTTTATAAACTAGCATTGTCGGTTTTGAGAGACCGGGATTAGATATGTTATCCGAAAACCTCATAAAACCATCATAAGTGTTTCGAATTGAAATATCTTGAAGATAATCAAAATGGAGCTTTTGAAGTGCAAGGGCTACTTGCTACTAATCCTGAGGATGACTCCAAAATGGATGGGGTAGAAGGGTGCCATCAATTTCATTCAGTCCCAAAAAGTACTTGTATGGATGAATACTGGCATTGCATTATTGCATGGATGACAGTATTAGAATTCCAAATGGTAAGTGCTATATAAAGGTAAAACCTAGCTTCGAGCCTCATCAATCGAGAAATGACAAAAATCGGACATGCAGCAAGTCCAAAGGGGTTGCTCTTATTAGGGTATGGTTGTTCCAAATCTAGATCGGTTACTATCTACTCATGTATGCTTCGGGGCACATTAACGAAAAGGGTGACCATATTTAGTACTACTAGTATGTCGGAATCCAATCTCCAATACGTGCCTTTACAGTTTTGATGGTGAAACATAGTATGTGGGGAATTAATTAATGTAAGTTTTTTGGCTATGATTAATAAGTATTTGTATCTTAGACACTATTATAACATGAGAGAATTTCATATGAAATTGTTTGGTTATCGTAAGGTAAAAACGTATCCGTGTTTATGTACGGCTGTGACGACCAGATTTTTTGACGTCCGAAAATCGACATTAATACGTCCACTGTATTAAATGCTGAACAATCGAATGCCGGAAAATCAAACCATTAGGGTTAAAAGAAAGAGGAAGAAGAAGAAATAGAAACAATATCAAATTCTCTCAATCGCAGCGGAATAATATATAATATATAGATCACTAACCTTTAAGCAAAAGAACTATATCTTTTTATACATCACATCATCATAGTACAACAAAATTCATAACACACAATGGACAGTTATCATAACTTGTCCCCACAAAACTGACTATGCAGTTAATCATACACAGCGGAATATTCATCAAATAAGTGTGACACGTCTCGCCATCCAGCTCGTCTCCTGAGCTCCATAGCAGTCCATCCAGAATATGTATTCTATAATACTCGGTCTGACCTGAGCATTATAGTACAACAATACCCGAGTCAGGCTGGAAAACAGCGTGAGACAACACACTCAATTGGATTATAAAAATTCTAAAATCCTTTGAAATCAAAGGTATCTCGTAAGACCATGCCACAACTAAACATGCTGGGATTTTACCTTACGATAACCAAAACATTTTTTATCAAATCCATTAGATATTATAATAGTGTCTAAAGAAAGTAAAATAGAATCCAGCTGAAATGTTTGCATCTCATGTTTCAGCATAGTTGGGCACAATCAAAACCGTACAGGCGCTTATTGGAGATTGGATTCCACACAATGGCAGTGCTACTGGGATACCGCCCGTCACAGTACCTGGTCTAGATCAGCATACCGAGGATCCAACCTGATTCCCTGCAACATAAGATCAGAGCTACCCCTTACTGGATAGTCCGAATAAGATCACATTGCGGTTGGGATCAGCAACCGCCTACATGGCCGAATGAAAGGGACCTCTAGACAGGGATGACCTTACCCTAATTGGTAGCTAGCCACTGAGCCTTGTGTGCACCTCCTCTGTTTTAGCCATTCCCGGTTGATGAGGCTCGAGGCTATGCATTACCTTTTTAGCACACATTTACTTAGAATGCTCATCGTCCTCCTTACGATGTTCTGATAGCACTCATCCATACAAGTCCATTCCAAGTCCGAACGGAACCGAAGGCACTATTCCTTCTACATCCATTTTGGAATCACCCTCAGGATTAGTAGCGATTAGTCCTTGCACTTAACTGCTCCATCTTCAACTCCAAGCACTTGTCTACCTCAAGAAAATGTTCAAACCGGATCGAAGTGGTTTTCGGAAAATCAATCCCGATACCGGTCTCTTCGAAATGATTGGCGCATTGGCCAATATTGGTAGTCGGTTATTTAACTATCAATTAACATTCACACACAATCATCAGCCTTAATAATTTCCCAAATTATTTATTTCAAAATATCGTCGCAAGTTATTTTTCTACACTTCAACTCTTTGAAAATAGTTTTCAAATCACTTTTCTCTTGTGGAATAAATTTTCAAATATTGTTTATTTCCTCTAAAATTCACCAAGTCTTAACACTTAGATTTTAAAATAATTTAAATCACTTTATCCAAAATATATACTTTAGAATATTTAATATAAAAACTACTTCAAACACTTTATTTAAAATATTAGTTATGAAACTTTATAATAACTTCTTATGTAAAATTTAAGCCAAAACTAATTTTAAAATAAAAGTTTTTCTATCAGGTATAATTAAATAATTATCTTTTAAATCATAATACTAGTTACCCTTTTTTAAATTAACTTACTTATATAATTAACTTAATAAATATTTATTTTTAAAAACCTTAAAGCCACTAAATAATAATTTCTCTAATAACATTCTTTGAAAAATACTTTAAACCTTTAACTTAGAAATCTTTCTTTGAAAATATGCTTGGCTTTTCAGGGAAATACGCTTTCCTTTCCACGTCATTAAAAATAAACCACTATTTATTATTAAACAAATCACCATTCCCTTATAAATTCCCATCTTGAATTTATACTTCCAAATTATCCTCTGATAAATAATTCATTTTATTTATAAACCCCATTTATAAATTCCATAATCTCATTCTCCTTTAATCCCAGTTTCAATCACCTAACCAGTTTTCAAATTCGATTTTGAAAACTAACCCCATTCAAAATAAATTTCTTTACTTACCCATATTTATTTTAAAATCCATTAGTTCCATATTTACTTCAATATTATGATTTAAAAATCTTGTTTTAAACCAAAATATCCACCTCATACCTCATTTAAAATTCTTCCCTTTAATTTCTTCCCAAACATTTAAATCTTAAATTTTGAAAATGAAATCCTTTAAATTTTTAGCCAATATCATTTAAGTCTCCAAAAATCTTTTATTTTCATTAATTTAAAATCTCAATATTTATTTCCATACTCAGAATTTATTTAATAGAATTAAAAATCAAACTTCTATAATTTTTTCAAATTCAATCTTTAATTTACCCAAATTCTCTATATTATTTTACTTAAAAATTTCCCTTTTTATTTCTTTTTTAAAAATCCAAACTTATATATTTTTCATTCTCTCAAATACCAATATATATTCACCTAAGCCATAGTATTCAATAAATTTCAATTCTCAATATAATCAATATAATCATCACAGATTATCACATAAATCACATCGCTAAATATAAAATAAATTCAACGTTTTGAGGAATTCAGTTGGATCCCTCCAACCTGTTTCCCTGCATCTACAGATGTTAGCACAACAATTTAGAATATCAATCCCACTTCAAGGCGGGATATCGCGGTATAAAGGGTCATCTGCTATTATGCGGGACACAAAGTATCTCATTCGCTATATAATGCGGGAATCAATCACTCTAATATATATATACACACACACTATTATATATAATATCACATCTAGTCAATTAAATCATTCAACCACTAATTTAAATTTAACTATTAAATTAAAATGGAATTCCAAATGAGTGAGATTAACTCACCTTTGATTTTTTTTTGCAACCCACTTCCAATCCGACTTGCTTTCTTTCAAATTTTTACCTTGTAACAAACATTATAAGTTTTATTAATATTCGAATTGATCAAATAAATTAATTGCCGTTTAATAGTTTTAATTTTAACTAATGAGTTAATTTAACAAATCATATAATTTATAATTAAATTCGTTTAATAAATTATGTTTAGTAACTAAAATAACCAAACTCGATCGTAGGATACGAAGGAGGCTCGGCTCGAATAACTTCTCCGATACGAGATTTGTTGCTCATATTTTCGAATCGGTTTATAGTTTGGGGGTTTTTGATTTAAAAACAAATTCGTTTGAACTTGAAATAGGCTTAAGATATCTTTTTTTAACAAACATTGATTTTGAAGGATATGTGATTTTTTTTAAGAGTCGATTACTTCGCTCTGCCATTTTCAAATTTCTAGTTTCGATTTTTTAGGAGAGAAGGGGTTCTGTTATTTTATTTTTATTTGTTTGATCGTCTTGAGTTTAAAAAAAGCAAGGTGGACATCTAGTGCATGAAGAACTGGCTATAGTGACACTTGTCTTGAGATTAAAAAGTTCTGATGTGAATAAATTTACAGCTGAATGCTGACTGATATATAAACACATATATATTTAATTTGAAATGAAATTTAAATTGTATCGATTTTCACAACCTAATTCTTGACCTCCTACTGAGACGTACCGCCAGGCGTTCCTAATGTTATACCCCTACTACAAGCGCACTGGAAAAGGTATCGAGGTGTAACGACCCAACTTCCACACTCCAGGAAGTCGCATCGCTAATAAGAAAGAAGAGGATAGAAAAGAGAAAGAAAGAGAAGAAGAAGAAACAACACATCAGAATCTAAACAACGGAACGAATAATTTATATTAATAACATAAAATATTACATAGTTTACAACCACTATTAGAGTACACAAATATTCAACACATACTAGACAGTTATAAACACCTGTCTAGAATTTACAACATAATACAACTCAGAGACAACACAGAACACACAGCGGAATACTATATCTAACGCAGAAGCCTCCTACTCCATTGCTCCTCCAATATTCGTCAAAGCTAACCTGAATCCCTTGGCTACTCGTAGAAATTTGAGTACACAAGAGTTTATGAAAAACAAAAATAAACTCCGGGTCAGACATGGGTCTGGTGTGAGTAACAGGTTAAAGTTGCTTAACTTTCAAAAACCTTTTGAAAAGAAAGGTATCACGTAAGACTTCCCACACATAAACATGGAAAAGTTTTTACCTTACGCTAACCAAAACATTTGATAGGAAATCCAGTGATATTATAATAGGTCTAGGGTTTTCAAGTAAATATGAAATAGCTGAAATTGTTACATGATTAAATTCCAGCTACTAGCCACAAAAGTGGGTAATACAATCAAAACCGTTGGCACTTATTGGATTTTGGATTCCATACAATGGCAGGGCTACAGGGGTACCGCCCGTCACAGTACGTGGCCTAGATCAACGTACCGAGGAGTACTCCCACTCCCCTGCAACACAAGGCTGGACCCATTCCTTACTGAATAGTTCCAAACAAGACAACCCCACAGTTGGTGCACACTAACAACTGCCCACTAAGCCGAATAAAAAGGGACCACTAGACAGGGATCAATCTTGCTCTCCAGTGGGGGCTACCCACGAAGCCTTGCTGCACCTCCCCTGTTTTAGCCATTTCCGGTTGATGAGGCTTGAGGCTATGATTACCTTTAGAGGACACATCTCTTAGAATGCTCATCGTCCACCTGACGATGTTCTGAAATCATTCAATCCATACAAGTTCGTTCCGGGTTCGAACGAAACCGAAGGCATTATCTCGTTACACTCGTTTTGGAATCACCCTCAGAGTTAACGACGATAACCCTTGAACTCTGATTCTCCATCTCGAATCTATAAGTACTATTCCGTCAAAATCATTATGGAATCACCCACAGAGTTATACTGACGTATAGCCCTTACACCTCGAGTCTTCACTCGCTCCACTTGGATTAACGACCTAACGTTTAATTGGAATCGATGTGGTTTTCGGATATCCCAATATGGAAACCCGATCCCGGTCTCATCAAAATCCAAAGCGTGTCTTTTAGGTCCAAGTTGTTTTAAGGTTTAAAACAATTTAATCACATTATCTATATACATACAGATAGATAATTCAAAGATTCACAACAGATAATTATCATTATCATAACCACAGATAATCCACATTTATCACTATCAAAGATAATCCATATCATCATGCAACAAATGCATCCATATCAATCAACAATACTAATCTCGTAGATGAGATTTTCCAAACAATTCAAGGCATTCAATAACAACCATTCGTAAGCAATGATTCATAATCATACTATTTATAATTAATTGAATTAAATTAATTACATCATCTTTAATTAATTTAAAATGAATTAAATTAATTACTTACACAATATAAATCTTGCTTATATCATCATTAATTAATTACAAATTAATTAATTAATTAATTACAAATTAATTAATTAATTAATTAACCTTTAATTTTATCACCTTGATTAATCTATCCTGATTAATTATACTTTAATCAATTTCACAAAATTAATAACCCTAAACCAAATACCGTAATTAACCTTAAATTACTTCATTAATTAATTAACTATAATTAATTACATTTAATCTTAATTAATTACAATTAATTAATTACACTTAATCACTTATTATTGATTAATTAATATTAATTAATCAATCTTAATTACATCATTAATTATATTAATTAATGACTCTTAATTATATTTAATTAATTACTCAATTAAATTGATTACTTTCAGTAATTAGTCTCACTTAAACCATAATTATTAACCACCTTTGATTAATCCCAATCTGTAGTTAACTACCCTTAATTACTTATCAAATTAATTACCCCTTAATTAATTTCTTTAATTAATCACTTGATTAATTATACAAAATAATTTAATCCAAATTACATTCATAATTTCAACACTATCCACTAATTACATCCTGTAATTATCTCTAATTACTTAGCTGAGTAATTCCATTAATTACATAAAGTAATTATTATCAAATCAAATGTTTAAAATTAATTAAACTTAATTAATTAATCTAAACTAACCTTAATAAATTCCATTAATTACGTTAAGTAATTAGTGTCTTAATTACCTTTATTTAAGTAATTAAACTTAAATAAATTTCATAATTTATTACCATTAATTAATTAATCTAATTAATTAATAAAAATTAATCATATTAATTAATTCCTAAATAAACATTAGTTAATGACCATCATTAACTATTATTTGTTCTTTAATTAATTCTTAATTAACTACAATTTAAATTAATTCAAATTACTAATTAAATAAATTAAATAAATAAGTTATTCCTTAATTATCCAATTATTTAATTATATTTAATAATTTCTAAGACAACCCATTCCTTATTAATAATTTCATAAATATTAAAATGTACTTAGAACATTTCATTTAAAAAAAAATTAAATTCAAATTTTCATTTTGAATCTAAAATTCAAAATGATATATATTATAACATTATCAAATTTTAAATTCCATTTATTCTTTCCAAAGTAAATGTAAATCACATTTATTACTTAAAATAAAACTTATATAAGATAAGTCTTAATTTAAATAAAAATTAAGTTTAAAATATATTACCATTTAAATTTCAAATTCAAGTTAACAATCATTTAACTTCCTTTATAAACCATTTATAATGATTTCATTTAAAATGAAAGATCAAATTAAATGTTTGAAAACATATTTACTTCAAATAAACAATTTAAATATAACTTGTTTGAAAAACATTCAAATTTTAAAACTTATTTAAATATCCAGAATTTTAAATTCAAAATCTTTGAACTATTGCTTATTTAAATTATTTGAATTTAAACCTGCATCAAACCTTTGATTCAAACCTTAATTTTAAAACCTTTATTCAAGATTCAAATTTTATTTTAAAAAGAAGCTGAAGATCCAAAACCCTTAAGAAACAAGACTTAAATTCAAATTCAAATTTCCTATTTAATTTTTTTGTTTTCAGGTTCAAATGAAAATTTCTATCTACAGAAAAGAAACTGTCAGGTTTCTTACTTCCTTCTTTTTCTTTTTTTCTTTTTATATTTTAAAAACTGAAACATCTTCAAATTTGAAAACTTAGAAGATTTTCAAAATCATTTGAAACTCTAATACAAATTAGATTTAAACTTAACTCAGAATTTAAAAACTTAACTTCATTAAATTCTGTTTTAAACTATATATTTAAAATTAAACAGATTAACAGGTTCTGTTAAAAAAACCTGTACCAAACTAACCCCACCCTACCCAACATCTGCTTCGAGAAAACAGATCCTTTACTTCGGGAAAATCGCAGAAATACTCGAGTCTTACTTCGAGTTTAACCCCTATACCCAGAAAACAACTGGCTAACCAAAAATTGCACGGTGCACGTGCACCGTGCCTCCGGCCAGCAAACTCCTTCTCCGGTGACCTCCAACCATCATCGACCATTCCCTAAGCCCAATGCTATAATCTCCTCACACCTGTTCCACTCTAACTTGTATTCGAGTTATATTTCCAAACCTGGAAACAGAAAGGAAGAAACCACCCAAACCTGACAATCCTTCATCCTCCATCTTCAGACCACCGGCATGCCTGCGATTCCGGGTACAAGTCCATCCACCAACCTACTATCACCCCCCAAAAAATCTAACAACTCGATCACTCCTACAAGAACCACTGACTAAATCAAACTACTAACTAAAACTAGGGCTTCAGGCAAGCAAATCCACACCGCTGAAACCATGGTGAAGTTCATCGACATCCAGCATTTTTTCAAACTTCACTAGTCGCTCCTCCATCCACTAGAAGAACCCCGTCCCTACCAATCTCATAAATCACCATAAATTCCCAAATTTCCATTTTCTGTTCATCCCTTAATTGCTCCCTCTATTCAAGTTTAAAAAAATTGTGATTTAAATGTTAAAAGCCATGATTTTGTTTGTGTATTCATTTCATAATATTGAATCTATAAATCTCACAAATTGAAATTTTATGTTTTTAGAGCATGCTCTGATGTTATGATACACAGAGCTACTCAAGTCTTTAATTTAATTAAATCAAGTTTTTAAACCTTAATCAACAACTTGTTTATAAAACAAGTCCTAACTATATTTGTTTACAGAGAGGATTGCATTCAAATCAAAAACATGAATCATAAAATATTTAACAGAGTAAATTCTATTGAAACAGAAGCATATAGCTTACACATATGTATACACAGCAAGTTCACACAAACATGTTCATTCCATCATCACAGGCATGCAACCAGAAATTATACTAATTTTAATTTTTTTTTTAAAGTTACTCACCTTTCTTGATGTGCAGAGCTCTGAAATTTGGAAAGAAACTTTCTTTATAAAACTGGAAAGCTTCATTTCTTAAATCTTGAATTGTTCCTTACTTAAAACTGTATGCATGCTGCAAATTGCTTCGTAACTGACTTGCTTTGGTTGAAAAAAATGCTGGCTTGATGATTTCCAGATTTTGAAATAATGCATGTATGTTTGCTTCAACTGAAATGCAGGGTTCTTTTGAACTGCAGTTGTCTGCATCCCAGATGTTCAACAGATGCATGCATTCCACATTTTTAAATAAATGCAGGTTTGTGAAGTAGATTTGAAAATGATTTCAGGAATTTTTTTGATGAATGGGAGTGTTTGTTATATTTTTTTCTTATGTTGTTTGTCTTCAGATTTCTTTATTTTTAGAAGAAGAAAATTTGATGAGGGAAGAAAAGTTTTATATAAACTGAAATTATTCAAAAATAAAAACAAAAGAAAATGATAAATTAAGTTTTTGACACTTGTTTCACAATGCAACACTTGTCAAGTAAGTATATTTATTAATTAATACATGCTCATTTAATTTGTAAGTTGTTTACATTTGTCACAAGTATTAATTAGTAATAATTAAATGTTAATTAGTATTTTGTTAAATGTTAATATAGGATAAATGTAAGCTTGTATTAGTTAATCATGTATTTATTTACATGTACAAAAATTTTAAAATGAATAAATATTAAACTTATACAAATTATTTAAAATCAAAATAAAATAAAACAATTATACTTTAGATTTAAAACTTTGAATCCATGTTCAAAAATAAATTTTGAAATCTAGTTTATTTTACAAACACACTTACAAAATTGAATTCTGAAAAACAATAATTTTATTACAAATTTATTTGTTTAAATCAATGTATTATTATATTTTTAGAAATAACAATATTTAGTAACCATAAATAACTATATATAAGAAATTGTCATCTTATTAATAAATTATTTATTTTATCACATTATATTTAAAGAAAATCAAAATAACCTTATTGTTATTTATTTAAATTTAAACTTGAGTTACACATATTTTAAATCATTTAGTATATCTTTCTTATGTATTTAAAACCATATTCATTTATTAAATAGCTTTTAAAAAGGTTTAACTTTTAAATAAAATCATAATTTCCAATTTTACTAAAGATATAAATTTTATAGAAAACAGGGTTTATTTATTAATCAGATTAAAACAAGATCTATATATACAATATTCTATATATATTATAAATATTAAACAAATATTAGATTTAAAAAGATAAAATCTATCAATTTACTATTTATTTATTGAATTATTAAATTAATTCAAATCTTATTACAAAGATTATTAAATCAATTTAATTTTTAATTCAGATTATTAAATTGATATTGCCAGAAATTCCGGGTCATCACATTCCTCCCCCCTTAAAAGAATTTCGTCCCCGAAATTTAAAACAAAGGTAACTTAATAATCTATTTAAAGTTTTAATTTTAAAACACAAGCAGATACCAATGATATGCTAACAACCATAGTAATCAATTCACCCAATCAAACAAATCTAATTATCCAGAAAAATTCTGTATAAAATTTTTCACGAGTTTGCCCGGTATAAAAATATCGGGATACTCGCTCTACAGATTCCAAACAATCAATACTATTAAACTATAGAGCTCCTATTCATCTATATCTACAGAACTAGATAGCATATCAGACTACAAACGAGTCTGATTCAACAACCAAACCTCTAAAACTACTGGTTCCAAAACCAGAGATAGACCATACACGTACTCTCTCAGAGATACGTGAAACTCATTGAATTCTAGTTATCCAAACTGACAATTCAATCCTGAAATCCAAACACCAATCCAATCAAAACACAAAGAAGAGATCCAATCATCACTGAGCTAGCTTTTCTAATCATACCAAAACTTATAGCTCTTGAATCAGAGAAAACTCCAACAACAACGAAGTCTCCAACTTCGAATTCCAAATTCCTCCTTCCCTTATCTATAAAAGCCTTCAGACAAATCCTAGGCTGCCAACATCCAAACTGATCAGCTTAACCCTTGCTGATTCCTCTAGAACAATCAGAACCAAAAAAAAACCAAACTCAATGATCCCCTCAAGATCAATCCAAACCAAAACACAATCCTACTCCATAACCAGCAGAAAACAACAAACTTCTCCCAATCCGTAAAAGAAAATCAGAAACACATCCAAACTGCTTCCGCTGCACAACTCTGATCCGAAGTAGATAAGAAAAAGCTGACGAAGAACACAAGCACCAACTGGACCTCACCTCTAGAAATATAGTTCTATAGATCCATAAAGAAAAACTTAGAAATTCCATCAAAACTGAGTTGCTTCATCCAACTCCATCTCTAGGAATCATTCTCCAACTAAACAGAACCACCGGTTCCACTCCTGGAATACTAGTCGATAAGAAAACTTAATCCCCAGATGCTGACAAACCTCTGTCTTCCTAGAAGACATCTAGAACAATCTTCAACAATCCAAGAGAACACTCAACAATCGCAAGCCACTTTTGCGATCAACCCAAATAAATTTCCAAATAAAACTGTTCTCTCTTTACCAAATAGAACAGCTTACACTGGTCTAGTCAATCCATTGAAGAAACGGATTCACTTAGCAGGTTCTGAACTCCATCTTCAGAAAAACTACTCAGCTAAGACCTCCCTGTTGGCTCACAGAACATTCCAGCTGTAATGCTGACACCAATACCAAACTTCCTAATCCAAAGTTCTCCAAGAAACTCGGACTTCAAAGCAACAGAAACACCACAACATCGAAGCAGACTCACTTCCAAAATTTGTTCCAAAGAAAATATCTTCGGAAACAATCCATAGTCACTGCATCTCATCACGCAGTTACAACTTCCTGAGGTATCAAGATTCCTTCACTTGCTCCAGCTCAACCGAACAGATCCAAACCCTACTCACCAAACTTTGTACTTCAAAGATGACTCCGAACCTTAACAGGTTTCCTTCAAAGATCGATGAAATACTTCAATACAACAAAACTTACTCGAGACGGTATTAGGTCTACAGTCTCGACAAATACACTTCCAATCTCAATATCAGACTCCAACCAATGGTAGTAATCGTGTTACAAACACTACTACCTTGTAACGACCCGTATTTTTACGGATCGAAAGATTGTAAAACTGTCGACATTAAGTCGTTGATGTTGTTAAGTCGTTTAGAGTTTGAGTCGACCAAAGCTTAAGTCGCGTGAAGTTAACCCGTGTGGTGCTTAAGTAGTGAGTAGCTTGGGTCGTATGGAAGATAGGTTGGATGGAGCGACTTATAGAAGTAACGACCTATGCATTTTAAGCAAGTTAAGGGATAGGTCGTTAACGAGTTAAGAGATAGGTCGTGGACGAGTTAAGGAATGGAGCGACCTATAAGTCTGAACGAGTTAGCGTGTTAGTGTTAGAACGAGTTAACAGTTTAGTGTATAGAACGACTTAAGACAGTGAGCGAGTTAGTGTGTTAGAACGAGTTAACGGGTTAAAGAATAAGTCGTTAACGTGTTAGTAGTTGAAGTAGGTTGACGTGTTACGACTTAAGAGTTGCAGCGACTTAAGGTGTTTAGCGACTTAAATACAGGAAGCGACCCATAGTAGTTAGCGACTTAAGGATTATAGAATAGGTTGTTGTAGTTTAGGTCGTGAGCGACCTATGGTGTAGTTAGGTCGTAAGCGACCTATATCTGGTTGATGTGTTAGGTCGTTAGGAAGTATACCTGTTAGGTCGCGTGAAGGCGTACTCGTTAAGTCGTTGCTGTGTTAGGTCGGTTGTGTCACATGTTTGTTGGTCTTATGTCTTAGTTAGGTCATGGGACGACCTATGTTAGGTCGTAAGTCGACCAGGCGACTTAGGAAAGGATGCGGCTATGTTAGAGTGTTAGGTCGCATATAGGGTTAAGTCGTTAGGTAGTTAGGTCGTTAGACGACTTATATGTGTTGGGTCGTTGGGTCGGTACTTGAGTTAGGTCGGTAGGTCGTGTAATTGCTTAGGTCGTAGGTCGGGGAAGTTGGGTCGGTGACGACTTAAGGGGGGCGACTCATGGGGATTTCAGCCTATAAATAGAGGGGTTTGGTTCACTTTTTGGCACCGGATTTCGAAGCAACGAAGTGCTGCCATTTTGAGAGCTCGACTACAACACTTCTTCACTTCTTTTCTCCACTTTAATCTTGTGCTTCCATCCATCTAAATTGAAGATCAAATCGAAGATCCAAGAGCCAAATTGAAGATCTCCATCCATCGAAGAGAGATTTCATCGTTTGAAGCGGAGCTTTGGAGGATCAAGCTTGATTCTTTGCTGTCCAGATCTGGAGTTGGTTGTTTTTGAGGTGTTTAGGTGATTCGGTGAGTGGTAGTTATCTCTCACACGGACCCAAAGGAGTATATTTGATCGGTGGTTTGTTTATGTGTTAAAGATAGAGATTTCGTGCATTTTTCTCAAGTCTGCATGTAGATCTATTGCTCATGATGATTTGACATCTATTTTACTACATGTTACTTATGCAAGTTCATTCATCAAGTTGTAGAGATATTGTTCATAATTCATGCTTGTTAGAATGCGTGTTAGATTTGGACTCTTTATTTACGAAATTGTCATTATTGTTGTAATTGTTTATTTAGATTTTGTTTGAATGATAGATTACTTGGATTAATGTTTGATTTGATGGATTAGTTGATTGATAACTTGATTTGGACAAGTTGGTCGAAGATGATTCAAAAGCTAAGTGGAAAGGCTCTTGAATAAGGAAAGCTGCTTGTGGCATATGAAGCGGATGTTGAAGCTCATATGGATAGATTTGATGATGATGTTGAGATGGGACTTTGCCATGATGCGATGAGGCAAACCATGATGATTGAGATGAGACTTTGCTATGATACGATGAAGTAAAGCATGATGTGAGAAAGCCTTGGTTTAATCCAGACGGGATCATCCCAAGCATGTTGATAACTCGGTGATGTGGTCCGGGTTTGTGGATAATGGTTAGCTTGAGAGGCGCTTGAGCTAGTATGGGAATAGTCGTCGAGGAGGATGACTAGAAGGCTGAGGTTTCATCGTTGTTGAAGGTTCTAGCATGCTCAAAGCAAGAGTACGTTGGGACGGGTCACGATGACGTTCCAAGCACGGGTCACGATGACGTGCTAGTACTCTGGGCAGATGCGATAGTCCTAGGCAAGGGTCACGACGACGTGCGGAGCTATGTCTAGAACCGGGGTTACCATTAGCCCTTGGCAGGTGGTCATTCAACTAACGGGGAAATCAAGGCAATGATAACAGTGATAGCCAGAGTCATGGATGTTTGGATGTTTGGTTGTATCGTCACTTGGGTCAAGAGCGATGTTTTCAAGGTGCTTATCTAATCTTGGTTTAGGCCTTGGGGGTTTGTACTTGGAAAACGCCGACCTTGGCTCGAGTGATAATTACTTTGCTTTGAATGTCTGAATTGCTATGTTTACTTCTTCTTAGTGTGTCTAGGGGCTATCACTGTAGAAAGAGGTGGAGTGGGATGGTTGGGTTCCTATTCCTTTTAACCTTTATGCTCTTTTGGTATGTTTGATAGTTGATTTACTGCTCACTAAGACTTTTTTCTGACTCAAGGTTTTATGTTTAACTCTTATTACCTTGGGCTGTTTATCCATGTTGGGATGGGTAGACTAGGTAGCAGGTGACATGTGCTATTCATAGTGACCAACGTTGTTGATGACGAAGACAAGCTGAAGGCTTTTGCATATTGTTTTCTTACTATATGTACTGGGTGTTCCGCTGTTTGTATATTCTCTGAGTGATATGTAGTGAGGCTTGATGTATTGACTTTGCTGATTGTTGTATCAAACTATTAGAGTTTATATGATGAGATTCTGTTATATGGAGCTTCGCTATGTATATTTTCTAATGTATTTTTTCCATGCGCTGTGAGTAATACGATAGAGTTTTTCTATTTTATCTTACCCTGACTATCGTCCATGGCTGCCTGGCACACCTTTCAGCGCACCATTTCCCTGTTTTAGTGCGGGAGCCATGGGCGGTAGTCACATTTGGTATCGGAGCTTTGGTTAATCAATTTTAGCCAACGCTCGCTGACGTAACTACGTATGAGAGACGTAATTGTAATTTTGATGGATGATTACTATATATAATATAGTAGCTTAGAAGAATTTGAACTTCTTATGCAGTTGTTTCTCAGGGTATATTAATCATTTCTTTTAGATATTAGGAATGAGTCGAAGAGGGAGACCAGCTGCTAGGGAAGGCCATGCTGTTGAGGGGACTGCTGATTATGCTTCTATGTTCGAGGCTATGATGACTTCGATCATGAGAAGGATGCCAGTTCCAGGGCCATCAGTAGATGTTGGGGTTCAGGTTCAAACTCCAAAACCAGTGGATTTTGATAAGTTGTGCAAAGACTATACTGCTCTTGGAGGAAAGGTTTTCTTGGGAACAGAATCAACCATTGAAGTTCAAAGGTGGATAAATGCTTGTAGAAGGATCGTTGGTGATTTGGGAATTGAGGATGCAACTAAGAGGAAGCTTGCATCAAGACAGCTTCAGGGAAGAGCTTCTGATTGGTGGAACTCTACCACCATTGATACTCCAGAGGAAGAGATCACTTGGGAGCAATTCCAAGTCAGATTTGAAGCTAAGTTCATTTCTACGGCTCAGAAATCTGTTTTGTTTAAGAAGTTTGTGGAGCTCAAGTAAGGTGGAAGACCAGTTCTTGAGTATGTTTCTGAATTTGAAGCTTTGTCCAAGTATGCCAGATCGTATATTAAGTCTTCATATCAGAAGAACGAGAAGTTTGTGACAGGCTTGGATAGTTATCTTGGGAGGCAGTTGGTGGATCATCTGGACGATCTGTTTGAGAAGCTTGTGGAGAAAGCTCTCAGGCACGAGAGTTTGTTTCCTAAGGAAGGGTCTGTTGTTGTTGTGACCAAGGAAGAGTCCAAACCACAACAGAGTGGAAATATGAAGAGGAAGCCGCAACAGCAGAAGGGTAAGGATGGCCAGAAGAAGCCAAAGGGTGAAGTGACCTGCTACAATTGTCGGCAGAAGGGCCATTTCTCTAGGGATTGCAAGAATCCAAAGGTGCGGTTGAAGTGCCACAGCTGTGATAAGCTGGGGCATATCAAGAGGAATTGTCCAGAACCGAGGAAGGACAAGCAGATTGTGCAAGCTTATGCTTTGGGGGCTGTGCCATCATCTTTGAAAGCTCCTACTGCTGAAGAGAAGGGAAAGAGTGTGGTAGTTCAAGGTACTCTTTCCATTTGTGGTGTTCCAGTTAGAGTGTTGTTTGATACTGGGGCGTCGCATTCTTTTGTTTGTAATGACCTTGTAAGCCGGTTGGGTTTGGAACTGGAAACTGTTGATAGACCATTGGTTGTGACTAATCCAGTTGGGGGTTCGTCTTGTTTGAGTATGGTATGTCGTGGTCTAGTTGTATCGAGTCATGAATTGCTCTTTTGTTTGTGATTGTTTTGTTCTGAACTTTGCGGGGTTCGGAATTATTTTGGGTATGGACTGGCTCAGGAAATATGCGGCAAAGGTTGATTGTGAGAGGCTTGAGGTGACAGTCGAGAATGTGGAGGGGCGAAAGGTTGTGATACAATGTAAGCATGAGGAAGGCGTCTTCATGAGCTTCATGTATTCGCTGGTTGTTCCACGGGATGGACTGTCATCGGTGCCTATTGTGAATGGATTTGACGATGTCTTTGACGAAGTCAAAGGGTTACCACCGCATAGAGAGATCGAGTTTCGTATCGATCTAGTTGAGGGAGCCAGACCCGTTGTGATGCCTCTTAGGCGGATGGCGCCTAGGGAACAGCAAGAGTTGAAGGTGCAAGTTGATGACCTTTTACGGAAAGGATTCATTCGGCGTAGCGTGTCCGAATGGGGTGCACCAGTTGTGTTCGCAACCAAAGCGGATGGATCGTTGAGGTTGTGTGTGGATTATCGTGAGCTGAATAAAGTGACTAAGAAGAACAAGTATCCATTGCCGAGAATAGATGACTTGTTTGATCAGCTTCACGAAGCTAAGGTGTTTTCTCAGATGGATTTGGCAACGGGATTTCACCAGTTGAGAGTGGCAAAGGATAGTGTGCCGAAGACTGCTTTCAAGACACCATCCGGTTTCTTTCAGTGGCTGGTAATGCCGTTTGGATTGACCAATACACCAGCGTATTTTGTGGATCTTATGAATAGAGTATTCAGGGATCAGTTGACACAAGTTCGTACTTGTGTTCGTGGATGATATTTTGATTTATTCCAGAACTGAAGAAGAGCACAAGACGCACTTGCGGATTGTTTTGGAAATCTTGCGGAAACATCAGCTGAAGGCTAAGTTTTCGAAGTGTCACTTCTGGAAGAGCGAAGTGAGGTTCTTAGGCCATGTTATCTCTGAAAGTGGAATAGCGGTTGATCCCGCCAAGGTGGCAGCAATCCAGGATTGGGTTAGACCTAAGAATACATCTGATGTGAGAAGTTTTCTTGGATTAGCAGGATACTATCGTCGGTTTATCAAAGACTTTTCCAAGATAGCTGCACCGTTAACAGGATTGACGAAAAAGAACCAAGTGTTCAAATGGGATGTTAAGTGTGAGCAAGCTTTCGGAATCCTGAAAGAGCGACTGACAAGTGCTCCTGTTTTGACTATTCCAAGTGGAAATGATGAGATGGTGGTTTACACCGATGCATGTGGTACTGGACTTGGAGCAGTGCTGATGCAAAAGGATAAAGTTGTTGCGTATGCAAGTCGACAACTGAAGCCGCATGAAAGGAATTATCCGACTCATGATTTGGAGTTAGCGGCGATTGTATTTGCTCTGAAGATGTGGAGACATTATCTATTGGGAGTTGGATTCGAGTTGTTTACAGATCATAAGTCATTGAAGTATCTGTTCTCCCAAAAGGATTTGAATCTTCGACAGCAACGATGGCTAGAGTTTTTAGCATCATATGATTTTGGTATAGCCTATACTCCGGGAAAAGGTAACGCAGTGGCAGATGCGTTAAGTCGAAGACATGCAGGATTGGGAACCATGTTTTTAGAATGGAAGAGCCTTGAGTATATGGCTGAATTTGACTTCAGTCCTAGGCGTGAATTGGAACCTGAAATGTTGGCAAACTAATTGATAAGACCTTCTCTTGTGAAAAGATTGGGGAGAGCCAAAAGCGAGACGATAAGCTTGTCAAGATTATCCGTGATTTGGAATCTGGATCAGACCCAGAAAAGGATAAAGGATTTGAAGTCGATCGAGAGGGTTGGCTTCGGAAGCAAGGACGACTAGTTGTTCCCGATATAGATGGATTGAGAGATGAAGTTCTTAAGGAAATTCATCACTCGAAGTTGACAATTCATCCAGGTGGAAATAAGATGTATCGGGATATGAAGAGAACCTATTACTGGGAAGGTATGAAGAAAGATGTTGGAAATTTTATTTCCAAATGCATGAACTGCCAGTTGGTAAAAGCTGAACAAAAGAAGCCAAGTGGATTGCTTCAACCGTTAGAAGTTCCTACATGGAAGTGGGAGCAAATATCAATGGATTTTATCGATGGTCTACCTAGAACCAGAGCAGGAAATGAAGGGATTTGGGTCATCATAGATCGTTTGACAAAGAGTGCAAGGTTCATTCCTGTTCGATCAACTAGGACTGCATCGAAGTTGGCTGAGTTGTATGTCAAGTGGATAGTACGATTCCATGGTATTCCGAAGAGTATAGTGAGCGATCGAGACCCATTGTTCACTAGTGAATTTTGGAAGAGCTTCCAAGGAGTTTTGGGAACCGAGTTGTGTTTAAGTACAGCTTATCACCCTCAAACAGATGGTCAGACTAAGAGAGTCAACCGGGTTTTGGAAGATCTCCTCAGAGCATGTGTTTTGGACTTTGGAGGATCATGGGAAGATCATCTTCATTTGGTGGAATTTTCATACAATAACAGTTACCAGTCAAGTATTGATATGGCACCATATGAAGCATTGTATGGAAGACCGTGTAACTCTCCGACATGTTGGTTGGAAACTGGAGAAAAGCTGATACTTGGGCCAGAAATGATTCGATAGACTTCGGACTGTATAGAGATCATTCGGCGACGAATGAAGGCAGCCCAAGACCGATAGAAAAGTTATGCCGATAAGCGTCGTAAGGATTTGGAATTCGACGTAGGAGATATGGTTTTTGTGAAGATTTCTCCTTTGAAGAATGTTATTCGATTCGGGAAGAAAGGAAAGTTGACTCCGAGATTTATTGGACCATTCCCGATTGTCGAGCGAATTGGAAAGCTCGCTTATAAGTTGGAGTTACCAGAAAAGATGGCGGGTGTGCACAATGTTTTTCATGTATCTTATCTACGGAAGTATGTGCACGACTCGAATACGGTGGTTTCTGCTGATAGCTGTGAAGATTTAGAGGTTGATCCAGTTGTTACGAGACCTCGTAAGCCGCTTAGTGTTGTTGAAACCGACACAAAACAGCTTAGGAGGAAGACGATTACATTGCTCAAGGTACAATGGAGTGATGATGTTAACGACTGTACATGGGAGGAGGAAGAGAGTATGAACGCAGATCATCCTGAACTCTTCGAGGTATGGCCCTAAAGTGTCGTGACATCTCATGGATTTGTAACTTGTTCTAATCTTAGAATTCTGCATGCTAGGTTAGTAATTGGATGCATGGTTGGTTGATTGCTATGGATGGTAGGCATGCAGAATAGTTTTGGTTGCTCTTGTTTGTTTGGAATTTCGAGGGCGAAATTCCTAAGGGGGAGAGAATGTAACGACCTGTAATTTTACGGATCGAAAGATTGTAAAACTGTCGACATTAAGTCATTGATGTTGTTAAGTCGTTTAGAGTTTGAGTCGACCAAAGCTTAAGTCGCATGAAGTTAACCCGTATGGTGCTTAAGTCGTGAGTAGCTTGGGTCGTATGGAAGATAGGTTGGATGGAGCGACTTATAGAAGTAACGACCTATGCATTTTAAGCAAGTTAAGGGATAGGTCGTTAACGAGTTAAGAGATAGGTCGTGGACGAGTTAAGGAATGGAGCGACCTATAAGTCTGAACGAGTTAGCGTGTTAGTGTTAGAACGAGTTAACAGTTTAGTGTATAGAATGACTTAAGACAGTGAGCGAGTTAGTGTGTTAGAACGAGTTAACGGGTTAAGGAATAAGTCGTTAACGTGTTAGTAGTTGAAGTAGGTTGACGTGTTACGACCTAAGAGTTGCAGCAACTTAAGGTGTTTAGTGACTTAAATACAGGAAGCGACCCATAGTAGTTAGCGACTTAAGGATTATAGAATAGGTTGTTGTAGTTTAGGTCGTGAGCGACCTATGGTGTAGTTAGGTCGTGAGCGACCTATATCTGGTTGATGTGTTAGGTCGTTAGGAAGTATACCTGTTAGGTCGCGTGAAGGCGTACTCGTTAAGTCGTTGCTGTGTTAGGTCGGTTGTGCCGCATGTTTGTTGGTCTCGTGTCTTAGTTAGGTCGTGGGACGACCTATGTTAGGTCGTAAGTCGACCAGGCGACTTAGGAAAGGATGCGGCTGTGTTAGAGTGTTAGGTCGCATATAGAGTTAAGTCGTTAGGTAGTTAGCTCGTTAGACGACTTATATGTGTTGGGTCGTTGGGTCGGCACTTGAGTTAGGTCGGTAGGTCGTGTGATTGCTTAGGTCGTAGGTCGGGGAAGTTGGGTCGGTGACGACTTAAGGAGGGCGACTCATGGGGATTTCAGCCTATAAATAGAGGGGTTTGGTTCACTTTTTGGCACCGGATTTCGAAGCAACGAAGTGCTGCCATTTTGAGAGCTCGACTACAACACTTCTTCACTTCTTTTCTCCACTTTAATCTTGTGCTTCCATCCATCTAAATTGAAGATCAAATCGAAGATCCAAGAGCCAAAGTTGAAGATCTCCATCCATCGAAGAGAGATTTCATCGTTTGAAGCGGAGCTTTGGAGGATCAAGCTTGATTCTTTGCTGTCCAGATCTGGAATTGGTTGTTTTTGAGGTGTTTAGGTGATTTGGTGAGTGGTAGTTATCTCTCACACGGACCCAAAGGAGTATATTGGATCGGTAGTTTGTTTATCTGTTAAAGATAGAGATTTCGTGCATTTTTCTCAAGTCTGCATGTAGAACTATTGCTCGTGATGATTTGACATCTATTTTACTACATGTTACTTATGCAAGTTAATTCATCAAGTTGTAGAGATATTGTTCATAATTCATGCTTGTTAGAATGCATGTTAGATTTGGACTCTTTATTTACGAAATTGCCATTATTGTTGTAATTGTTTATTTAGATTTTGTTTGAATGATAGATTACTTGGATTAATGTTTGATTTGATGGATTAGTTGATTGATAACTTGATTTGGACAAGTTGGTCGAAGATGATTCAAAAGCTAAGTGGAAAGGCTCTTGAATAAGGAAAGCTGCTTGTGGCATATGAAGCGGATGTTGAAGCTCATATGGATAGATTTGATGATGATGTTGAGATGGGACTTTGCCATGATGCGATGAGGCAAACCATGATGATTGAGATGGGACTTTGCTATGATGCGATGAAGCAAAGCATAATGTGAGAAAGCCTTGGTTTAATCCAGACGGGATCATCCCAAGCATGTTGATAACTCGGTGATGTGGTCCGGGTTTGTGGATAATGGTTAGCTTGAGAGGCGCTTGAGCTAGTATGGGAATAGTCGTCGAGGAGGATGACTAGAAGGCTGAGATTTCATCGTTGTTGAAGGTTCTAGCATGCTCAAAGCAAGAGTACATTGGGACGGGTCACGATGACGTTCCAAGCACGGGTCACGATGACGTGCTAGTACTCTGGGCAGATGCGATAGTCCTAGGCACGGGTCACGACAACGTGCGGAGCTATGTCTAGAACCGGGGTTACCATTAGCCCTTGGCAGGTGGTCATTCAACTAACGGGGAAATCAAGGCAATGATAACAGTGATAGCCAGAGTCATGGATGTTTGGATGTTTGGTTGTATCGTCACTTGGATCAAGAGCGATGTTTTCAGGGTGCTTATCTGATCTTGGTTTAGGCCTTGGGGGTTTGTACTTGGAAAACGCCGACCTTGGCTCGAGTGATAATTACTTTGCTTTGAATGTCTGAATTGCTATGTTTACTTCTGCTTAGTGTGTCTGGGGGTTATCACTGTAGAAAGAGGTGGAGTGGGATGGTTGGGTTCCTATTCCTTTTACCCTTTATGCTCTTTTGGTATGTTTGATAGTTGATTTACTGCTCACTAAGACTTTTTTCTGACTCAAGGTTTTATGTTTAACTCTTATTACCTTGGGCTGTTCATCCATGTTGGGATGGGCAGACTAGGTAGCAGGTGACACGTGCTGTTCATAGTGACCAATGCTGTTGATGACGAAGACGAGCTGGAGGCTTTTGCATATTGTTTTCTTACTATATGTACTGGGTGTTCCGCTGTTTGTATATTCTCTGAGTGATATGTAGTGAGGTTTGATGTATTGACTTTGTTGATTGTTGTATCAAACTATTAGAGTTTATATGATGAGATTCTGTTATATGGTGCTTCACTATGTATATTTTCTATTGTATTTTGTCCATGCGCTGTGAGTAATACGATAGAGTCTTTCTGTTTTATCTTACCCTGACTATCGTCCGTGGCTGCCTGGCACGCCTTTCAGCGCACCATTTCCCTGTTTTAGTGCGGGAGTCATGGGCGGTCGTCACATACCTCATCTACCTTTATAACCTATATTGGAAACCTGAACAGGTAACCCAACAGATAGGTAGAAATAGATAAATATATATAAATATATTTAAAATTACAAATACGCTCTCTCAAAGTAGACACCACTACAGAGCCTAGGTATTCACTCAACCTAATGCTCTGATACCACCTGTAACGACCCAACTTCCACACTCTAGGAAGTCGCATCGCTAATAAGAAAGAAGAGGATAGACAAGAGAAAGAAAGAGAAGAAGAAGAAGAAACAACACATCAGAATCTAAACAGCGGAACGAATAATTTATATTAATAACATAAAATATTACATAGTTTACAACCACTATTAGAGTACACAGATATTCAACACATACTAGACAGTTATAAACACCTGTCTAGAATTTACAACATAATACAACTCAGAGACAACACAGAACACACAGCGGAATACTATATCTAACGCAGAAGCCTCCTGCTCCATTGCTCCTCCAATATTCGTCAAAGCTAACCTGAATCCCTTGGCTACTCGTAGAAATTTGAGTACCCAAGAGTTTATGAAAAATAAAAATAAACTCCGGGTCAGACATGGGTCTGTTGTGAGTAACAGGTTAAAGTTTCTTAACTTTCAAAAACCTTTTGAAAAGAAAGGTATCACGTAAGACTTCCCACACATAAACATGGAAAAGTTTTTACCTTACGCTAACCAAAATATTTGATAGGAAATCCAGTGATATTATAATAGGTCTAGGGTTTTCAAGTAAATATGAAATAGCTGAAATTGTTACATGATTAAATTCCAGCTACTAGCCACAAAAGTGGGTAATACAATCAAAACCGTTGGCACTTATTGGATTTTGGATTCCATACAGTGGCAGGGCTACAGGGGTACCGCCCGTCACAGTACGTGGCCTAGATCAACGTACCGAGGAGTACTCCCACTCCCCTGCAACACAAGGCTGGACCCATTCCTTACTGAATAGTTCCGAACAAGACAACCCCGCAGTTGGTGCGCACTAACAACTGCCCACTAAGCCGAATAAAAAGGGACCACTAGACAGGGATCAATCTTGCTCTCCAGTGGGGGCTACCCACGAAGCCTTGCTGCACCTCCCCTGTTTTAGCCATTTCCGGTTGATGAGGCTTGAGGCTATGATTACCTTTAGAGGACACATCTCTTAGAATGCTCATCGTCCACCTGACGATGTTCTGAAATCATTCAATCCATACAAGTTCGTTCCGGGTTCGAACGAAACCGAAGGCATTATCTCGTTACACTCGTTTTGGAATCACCCTCAGAGTTAACGATGATAACCCTTGAACTCTGATTCTCCATCTCGAATCTATAAGTACTATTCCGTCAAAATCATTATGGAATCACCCACAGAGTTATACTGACGTATAGCCCTTACACCTCGAGTCTTCACTCGCTCCACTTGGATTAACGACCTAACGTTTAATTGGAATCGATGTGGTTTTCGGATATCTCAATATGGAAACCCGATCCCGGTCTCATCAAAATCCAAAGCGTGTCTTTTAGGTCCAAGTTGTTTTAAGGTTTAAAACAATTTAATTACATTATCTATATACATACAGATAGATAATTCAAAGATTCACAACAGATAATTATCATTATCATAACCACAGATAATCCACATTTATCACTATCAAAGATAATCCATATCATCATGCAACAAATGCATCCATATCAATCAACAATACTAATCTCGTAGATGAGATTTTCCAAACAATTCAAGGCATTCAATAACAACCATTCATAAGCAATGATTCATAATCATACTATTTATAATTAATTGAATTAAATTAATTACATCATCTTTAATTAATTTAAAATGAATTAAATTAATTACTTACACAATATAAATCTTGCTTATATCATCATTAATTAATTACAAATTAATTAATTAATTAATTAACCTTTAATTTTATCACCTTGATTAATCTATCCTGATTAATTATACTATAATCAATTTCACAAAATTAATAACCCTAAACCAAATACCGTAATTAACCTTAAATTACTTCATTAATTAATTAACTATAATTAATTACATTTAATCTTAATTAATTACAATTAATTAATTACACTTAATCACTTATTATTGATTAATTAATATTAATTAATCAATCTTAATTACATCATTAATTATATTAATTAATGACTCTTAATTATATTTAATTAATTACTCAATTAAATTGATTACTTTCAGTAATTAGTCTCACTTAAACCATAATTATTAACCACCTTTGATTAATCCCAATCTGTAGTTAACTACCCTTAATTACTTATCAAATTAATTACCCCTTAATTAATTTCTTTAATTAATCACTTGATTAATTATACAAAATAATTTAATCCAAATTACATTCATAATTTCAACACTATCCACTAATTACATCCTGTAATTATCTCTAATTACTTAGCTGAGTAATTCCATTAATTACATAAAGTAATTATTATCAAATCAAATGTTTAAAATTAATTAAACTTAATTAATTAATCTAAACTAACCTTAATAAATTCCATTAATTACGTTAAGTAATTAGTGTCTTAATTACCTTTATTTAAGTAATTAAACTTAAATAAATTTCATAATTTATTACCATTAATTAATTAATCTAATTAATTAATAAAAATTAATCATATTAATTAATTCCTAAATAAACATTAGTTAATGACCATCATTAACTATTATTTATTCTTTAATTAATTCTTAATTAACTATAATTTAAATTAATTCAAATTACTAATTAAATAAATTAAATAAATAAGTTATTCCTTAATTATCCAATTATTTAATTATATTTAATAATTTCTAAGACAACCCATTCCTTATTAATAATTTCATAAATATTAAAATGTACTTAGAACATTTCATTTAAAAAAAAAATTAAACTCAAATTTTCATTTTGAATCTAAAATTCAAAATGATATTTATTATAACATTATCAAATTTTAAATTCCATTTATTCTTTCCAAAGTAAATGTAAATCACATTTATTACTTAAAATAAAACTTATATAAGATAAGTCTTAATTTAAATAAAAATTAAGTTTAAAATATATTACCATTTAAATTTCAAATTCAAGTTAACAATCATTTAACTTCCTTTATAAACCATTTATAATGATTTCATTTAAAATGAAAGATCAAATTAAATGTTTGAAAACATATTTACTTCAAATAAACAATTTAAATATAACTTGTTTGAAAAACATTCAAATTTTAAAACTTATTTAAATATCCAGAATTTTAAATTCAAAATCTTTGAACTATTGCTTATTTAAATTATTTGAATTTAAACCTGCATCAAACCTTTGATTCAAACCTTAATTTTAAAACCTTTATTCAAGATTCAAATTTTATTTTAAAAAGAAGCTGAAGATCCAAAACCCTTAAGAAACAAGACTTAAATTCAAATTCAAATTTCCTATTTAATTTTTTTGTTTTCAGGTTCAAATGAAAATTTCTATCTACAGAAAAGAAACTGTCAGGTTTCTTACTTCCTTCTTTTTCCTTTTTTTTATATTTTAAAAACTGAAACATTTTCAAATTTGAAAACTTAGAAGATTTTCAAAGTCATTTGAAACTCTAATACAAATTAGATTTAAACTTAACTCAGAATTTAAAAACTTAACTTCATTAAATTCTGTTTTAAACTATATATTTAAAATTAAACAGATTAACAGGTTCTGTTAAAAAAACCTGTACCAAACTAACCCCACCCTACCCAACATCTGCTTCGAGAAAACATATCCTTTACTTCGGGAAAATCGCAGAAATACTCGAGTCTTACTTCGAGTTTAACCCCTATACCCAGAAAACAACTGGCTAACCAAAAATTGCACGGTGCACGTGCACCGTGCCTCCGGCCAGCAAACTCCTTCTCCGGTGACCTCCAACCATCATCGACCATTCCCTAAGTCCAATGCTATAATCTCCTCACACCTGTTCCACTCGAACTTGTATTCGAGTTATATTTCCAAACCTGGAAACAGAAAGGAAGAAACCACCCAAACCTGACAATCCTTCATCCTCCATCTTCAGACCACCGGCATGCCTGCGATTCCGGCTACAAGTCCATCCACCAACCTACTATCACCCCCTAAAAAATCTAACAACTCGATCACTCCTACAAGAACCACTGACTAAATCAAACTACTAACTAAGACTAGGGCTTCAGGCAAGCAAATCCACACCGCTGAAACCATGGTGAAGTTCATCGACATCCAGCATTTTTTCAAACTTCACTAGTCGCTCCTCCATCCACTAGAAGAACCCCGTCCCTACCAATCTCATAAATCACCATAAATTCCCAAATTTCCATTTTCTGTTCATCCCTTAACTGCTACCTCAATTCAAGTTTAAAAAAATTGTGATTTAAATGTTAAAAGCTATGATTTTGTTTGTGTATTCATTTCATAATATTAAATCTATAAATCTCACAAATTGAAATTTTATGTTTTTAGAGCATGCTCTGATGTTATGATATACAGAGCTACTCAAGTCTTTAATTTAATTAAATCAAGTTTTTAAACCTTAATCAACAACTTGTTTATAAAACAAGTCCTAACTATATTTGTTTACAGAGAGGATTGCATTCAAATCAAAAACATGAATCATAAAATATTTAACAGAGTAAATTCTATTGAAACAGAAGCATATAGCTTACACATATGTATACACAACAAGTTCACACAAACATGTTCATTCCATCATCACAGGCATGCAACCAGAAATTATACTAATTTTAATTTTTTTTTTAAAAGTTACTCACCTTTCTTGATGTGCAGAGCTTTGAAATTTGGAAAGAAACTTGCTTTATAAAACTGGAAAGCTTCATTTCTTAAATCTTGAATTGTTCCTTACTTAAAACTGTATGCATGCTGCAAATTGCTTCGTAACTGACTTGCTTTGGTTGAAAAAAATGCTGGCTTGATGATTTCCAGATTTTGAAATAATGCATGTATGTTTGCTTCAACTGAAATGCAGGGTTCTTTTGAACTGCAGTTGTCTGCATCCCAGATGTTCAACAGATGCATGCATTCCAGATTTTCAAATAAATGCAGGTTTGTGAAGTAGATTTGAAAATGATTTCAGGAATTTTGTTGTTGAATGGGAGTGTTTGTTATATTTTTTTTCTTAAGTTGTTTGTCTTCAGATTTCTTTATTTTTAGAAGAAGAAAATTTGATGAGGGAAGAAAAGTTTTATATAAACTGAAATTATTCAAAAATAAAAACAAAAGAAAATGATAAATTAAGTTTTTGACACTTGTTTTACAATGCAACACTTGTCAAGTAAGTATATTTATTAATTAACACATGCTCATTTAATTTGTAAGTTGTTTACATTTGTCACAAGTATTAATTAGTAATAATTAAATGTTAATTAGTATTTTGTTAAATGTTAATATAGGATAAATGTAAGCTTGTATTAGTTAATCATGTATTTATTTACATGTACAAAATTTTTAAAATGAATAAATATTAAACTTATACAAATGATCCAAAATCAAAATAAAATAAAACAATTATACTTTAGATTTAAAACTTTGAATCCATGTTCAAAACTAAATTTTGAAATCTAGTTTATTTTACAAACACACTTACAAATTTGAATTCTGAAAAACAATAATTTTATTACAAATTTATTTGTTTAAAACAAAGTATTATTATATTTTTAGAAATAACAATATTTAGTAACCATAAATAACTATATATAAGAAATTGTCATCTTATTAATAAATTATTTATTTTATCACATTATATTTAAAAGAAAATCAAAATAACCTTATTGTTATTTATTTAAATTTAAACTTGAGTTACACATATTTTAAATCATTTAATATATCTTTCTTATGTATTTAAAACCATATTCAATTATTAAATAGCTTTTAAAAAGGTTTAACTTTTAAATAAAATCATAATTTCCAATTTTACTAAAGATATAAATTTTATAGAAAACAGGGTTTATTTATTAATCAGATTAAAACAAGATCTATATATACAATATTCTATATATATTATAAATATAAAACAAATATTAGATTTAAAAAGATAAAATCTATCAATTTACTATTTATTTATTGAATTATTAGATTAATTCAAATCTTATTACAAAGATTATTAAATCAATTTAATTTTTAATTCATATTATTAAATTGATATTGCCAGAAATTCCGGGTCATCACACGAGGTCTAACTCGATCGTATGGAGAAGATAGCTTTTTGGACCCAGTTATTGTAATAAGTTTCGAAACAAATGTCAACGCATTTATATATCGTACGGCTAAACGATAACTCCAAATGCTCCGAAATTTGAAATCCGATAATAACACACTATTACGGATCTAATGGATCTGGTATTGTCGAATTCCAAGACTGTGCCGGGGAAGGCTAATTTTAAATATCGATTTAAACTTTTTTCAAAACTGAACAAAACACTTTTATTTTCACTTTTAACGCTTTTACTATCTTCAATATTATTAATATAAATTTTATAAGCCTCTGAAATATTTTTAACACGCCTAAAACTCCAGATTCCATATTTTACCCAATTTCCAATTATTAAATTCAATATTTAAATTATCCAAATAAACAGTGATATTTGAAATTCAAGTTAAACTAACTTTCAAATATTTAAAATCAATTAAATATTCTAATTTCAAATATCCAAAAATTCCAGATCGTCACATTCCTCCGCCTTAAAAGAATTTCGTCCCCGAAATTACTAGTTAAGAGGAATGGTCCATAACCCATTAACTATTTCCAAAAGCAAATGGTTTCCAACTACTTCCCTAAACAATCTCCTACTAAAGTCAGTATCACTCTTACTAACTTCCTAAACTTTTTCCATAATTTCCAAACAACATTATTTACTCAACCACACAAATTATAATTTAAAACCAAATTCAAATTATAGTTTAAATCCAAATTTTAAACTATCAAAATTTTCTCAAAATTTTTCTAACTCCCTAAATTTTCGAAAAATTTCGCCAGCGTGTCCTTTGAGCAGCTAGATCGATACAGCTACAAAATGCCTCTACGGGCCCTCAAATTTCAAAAGAAAACAAAAGGCCAAGTGGCTAGATCAGAAAATCTCAAATTTCATACAGAAATTTAAATACATACCTTTTTGTTTAGCAATTCAATTTATCTTCTAAATTTAAAACACCTATTTCCTTTGCTTTTAAAATACTTGTATATCCTACTTAGCAATAATATCCAATCACGTAATTCAAAATCATTTTATTCAATTCCTTTCAAAATTTTCAGTATCTGTTTCATTTAAGCCTGTACGATGTACCTATATCATCCATACACAATATCAAATCCGATCGCTCACTCGATCACACAATTTCATTTCCGAACTAGTATCATCCACCCGACTCTTTAGTGCAGACTCAGTCTGATTTCTTGATCAAAAACCATCATTCTCCTTGCATAGCCATAAACTATGATAGAGAATCTCCAGAATCAATCAAAATCCATATCCAGGGTTCGCCGTCGAAAATCGAGCGAAGAATCCCAACTTGGATCATTATAACTACACGAAATTCCGTGCTCGGAGCTGGATCAAATAGTTATGCGAGTAAAATAATATACGTACATCCTACGTATTTATCTCAATTGATTATTAGCCATCTCAGTTCTCTTTCTATTCACGTTTAGTTTGACTTCCATTCACTTATTCATAGATATCCTTTCTTACCACCCTTATTAAAACTTCTTTCAATATTAACTTAGAATATTTTCCCAATACCAATTTACCTAAGAATTTCACCATCCCTTTTCTTAAGTCAATATGAAGATTTTATATACTTCTTATAACTACCATAACTACACCACTTAATATTTCACATCTAATTTCATTTAACTGAATTTCCAATTCCCTTTCTGAATTCAATTCATCTTTCATTTTTAAATATTGAATTCAATTCATTTCAAACCATAGTTAGTTTTTCATTTCTTTAATTTGTTCCACTTACTAATTTATTTTAAATTTCAAATAATTTTTATTTCCAAACCTTATTTACTAAGTCCACCTCGAACCAATTCTTCAAGTTTACTTTACTTAACCGAATTTCAATTGAATTCGAGTATTCAGTTCAAGTTCCATTTACTTACAGTTTAAATTAAATATTATTCCAATTTTCCATTTTTAATTCATTTATTTGAAAATGTAAATTCATCTGTTCATTCACAAATTTATTTCCCACTTAATAAATTTTTATTTCAATGTCCATTCCATTTAGCTTACTTAGATTCATTTCCTCAAGATTTACTTTATTTAACTTAATTCAATTATCTTCCAATTAAATTTTAATTTTAATTTTCTATAAGTTTCCCAACTTATTTATATTTCACACTTATTTTAACTCTTCTTCAAGTTAAATTTTATTCCAAACAAATTTTTTTCCAATTTTTTATAAGTTATCAAACCCATTTATATTCTATAAACATTTTTAATTAAACTTCAAGAGTTTTAAACAATTTCTTAAACATACAAAACATTTTTGGAATCATATATACCCAAACCAAATTATTCCTTGCATTCCAAAATCAAATCCAATTTTTACAAACAAACACCAAATTCAAAATATTCGGGTAGCAATCTCTTTCTTGGAAACTCGAAAATGAACATCGATGATGCTACAGTCATCATCGAAGTTATTTTCCAGTGACCGAAAAGAGATTAGTGCTTTTATCTCTTTAAAAGCCCTTTCCAAATATTTTAAATTCCAAATATCACCAGATTTCATATCCAACTCAAAAATATTTCCCAAATAATATCACCATTATTTCTCCAAATCTTTGAAAATCATTTTTAACTCAAAGGAAATTAAATTTCCCAAATTTTCGAACTTCAAAACCTTCCAATTTTTACTCAAATATTTCTCTGGAAGTTGAAGTTATAAATCCCATTTATAATTCACATTTCAAATTTCATTCTATTAATGAATTTATTTCCTTATCCTTTGGTTATTACCTTAATTTTTCTTACTCAACTTCCATATAACGATGATAATAATTTAATATTATCATTCCATAACAACCAAGCAACCATACACTATAATAATTTACGAAAATTGTTTCCTTTATATACAAAATAATTTGGGTAAAATTATTTCATTTACCCTATTTTACAATAACACTGTGTCAGTTTATCTTGTTTAAGAGTTTAGAAACCCCGTCGATGACATGGCATCCCACAGATCGATTAGAATCCATAAACACTCAACCCAAACTCATTCTAGAGTACTATGGACTCTATTTTTAATAAGTAATCCCCACCAGAGCCTCTCGCTTAACCTTCAGCTCTGATACCAACTGTAACGACCCGATTTTTTGACGCCCGAAAACCAACATCAATACGTACCTGTATTAAATACCGACGAATGCTGAAAAACCAAACCATTAGGGTTAAAAGAAGGAGGTAGAAGAAGAAATAGAAACAATATCAAAATCTCACAATCACAGCAAAACAATATATAATAGATAGATGACTAATCTTTAAGCAAAAGAACTATATCTGTGTGACAACCCGCAAATCCGTACCCCTTGAATCAACATTATTCTACCCTAATTGACTCAAGTGGAACAGAAATACGAACCATTGAGGTTAAAAGAAAAGAGATAGAAGAAGAAGAAACTAAACAATATCAGAATCTCACAGTCGCAGCGGAATAAAATATAATAGTAACTATAGAACTTTACACCAAATGAAATCTATATCTGTTTATATACAACATATCATCAGAGTAACTCATACATCAATCAACACATAACAGACATACCATACAACATAGCAGCGGATATATATAGGTACATATAATACGTCTCGGACTCCAGCTCCTCTTCTGCTCCATAGCAACCTATCCTGAACATATAATACTCGGTCTGACCCGAGCATTATAATGAAATAACACCCGAGTCAGTCTGGCATACCAGCTGATAATAATGCACACAATTGATTATTAAAGTTTCAAAAATCCTTTTGAAAACAAAAGCATCTCGTAAGACCACGCCACAAATAAACATGTCGGGTTTTTACCTTACGATAGCTAAAACACTTTTTATAGAAAATCCTCTGATATTATAATAGTGTCTATTTACAAATACTTATAAAATAGCCGAAATTGTTACATCTATTAAATTCCAGCTACTAGCCACCGAAGTGGGTAATACAAACAAAACTCGTAAAAGGCTCGTAGGGAAAAATGGATTTCCAACAATGACTAGGCACTGGGGTACCACCTGTCACAGTACGTGGTCTAGATCACAGTACCGAGGACTACTCCCTTCGTCCCCTGCAACACAAGACCGGAATCACCTATGGGCAATTCCGAATAAGATCACCCCGCGGTTGGGATCAGCAACCGCACCACTAAGCCGAAATAAAAAGGAACCTCTAGACAGGGATGACCTTACTCTCCAGTGGGGGCTACCCACGAAGCCTTGCTGCATATCCCCTGATTTTCAGTCATTCCCGGTTGATGAGGCTTGAGGTTTAACGTTACCTTTAGAACGTTTCCACTTAGAATGCCCATCGTCCGCTGACGATGTCACGAAAGCATTCGTCCATACAAGTCCGTCCCGGGTTCGAACGGAACCGAAGGCACTATTCCTACTACATCCATTTTGGAAATATCCTCAGGATTAGTAGCGACTAGCCCTTGCACTTCACTGCTCCATCTTCGACTCCGAACACGTTTTATCGCACGAAAACGTACAAACCGGATCGAAGTGGTTTTCGAGAAATAAATCTCGATCCCGGTCTCTTCGAAACGATCAACGCAATTTGTCCAATATTGATAGTCGGTGATTTAACTATCAATTTATATTCATAAACATCCATAGCATCCATCACACAATAAATAATTCCCAAATTATTTATTTATCTCAAATATCTTTTTTAAAGATATATTACCAAATTTCCAAATCTCATTTGAAAACACTTTCCCAAAATTCTCCATTTACAAGGTAAATCCGTTACCATATATTTCCATTGGAAAATATCCAAGTTCAAAACAGTTTAGATTTAAAAACAGTTAAAAACATTTAAATTTAAAATATACTTTAAAATAGATAATTTACTACTAATTCTTTACTCAAAATAAAATTTCAAAATATTTAAAGTATAACTAATTATAAGATATAACTTAATTTAAAATAAGGTTTAGTTATACTATATATTAAAAATAGAGTTGTAAAAAAGAATTAACTCTTATTTCAATATACTTAGGTCAAAACTAGCTTTTAAAACAAATCCATTTGTAAACATAATTATTAAAATATTTATAAAATTTTACTATTGCTAATTTATAAAAAATCACTTTAAAATAATAATTTTTTAAAACATTCTTTAAAATTAGTTTAGATTTTAAACTTTCTTTTTATAAAATCAATTTAAAACTCGAACTTGGATTTTCCCTAGGAAATCTCATTTCTACTAAATCATCACAGAAATCCTTCTCACGATTTCTGTCCATTTATTAAATTTAGTTTTAGGGTTTTATAACATAAATTTATTTCCCAAAACTTCAACTAATAACATTTAAATTAATTATCATTCCAAATTTTAAAACTTCCAATTTACATTTTAAAATAGATTTCAGATTTTAATCCCTTTTAAATCCATTATTTAACAATACCTTTATTTCTCTAAATTCAATTTATCAAATATAATTAATTTTGGATTTATAATTTATCCAGTAATATTTCTATACAAATTTATTTCAGTTTTCCATCCAAATCAGGTTTCAAATATTTATATTCTTTTAATTTCTTATTTAACCATTTCTCAATTTCTTTGAAACCCAATTTAATTTCTTTATAATTTAAACTACAATTTCTTTTATAATTAATATTCTGGGTTTATAGTTTAAACCACAATATCACAATGCAATCCAACTCCAAATTTATCAATCTCAATATATATAAACAGGTATCATAATCAAATAATTACTATATTGTGAGGAATCCCGTTGGATCCCTCCAACCTGTTTTCCCTGCATCCACAAATATTAGCACAACAGTATATATATCAATTCAATTTGATAATAACTAACATATCCCGCTAAAC
The DNA here is from genome assembly GCA_030765085.1 of Allium cepa. NCBI lineage: Eukaryota > Viridiplantae > Streptophyta > Magnoliopsida > Asparagales > Amaryllidaceae > Allium > Allium cepa. The sequence goes on along the minus strand of CM060930.1, from coordinate 49,200,391 downwards.
ATCCAAACAAACAATCAATACTAACTGTCTACTTTACTAGTATCCAGATGTGAGTGAGAATAACTCACCTTGTGTTTCGGCGAGCGTTCGAAATTTAAATTAAACCGAACGACGTTCGATTTAACTCAAATTTCTACTTGCCCGAAATGACTCCGGATCAGTACCATCGCGTAGTGCTCGACTCTGCGATTCCAACGCTTCCAGTTTCGTCCGAAACTGATAACATATGCAATAGTTATTGATTTTTAAAGCTTGAACTAAATTTTAAAACAAATTCTTTTTTTTTTATATATATAATACCAAAACGCGGCCCGTCCTTCTTCCCTTCCCCCTCTTCTCGTTCGCACGTCTCCAGCTTGTTTGAACCCAACATCACGTAGCTAGGGCACGAAATCGCCTCCACTCTACACGCAAACAACTCGATCCAAAGTAGCCACGACAAAGCCCACGGCGATGCTCACCCACGGCCCAAAGGACTCCGAGCTCGGCTAGGCCAAATTCTCGAAAAACGCGACCAAAAACGCCTCCTATTCGAGCCGATCCGGGCCTTCACGGTGAACTTCGAGCTACTCCACCGTACGGATGGGTAGATCTCGATGAGTACTTCATCTTTGCAGTTGGAGATTTATGAAATTAATTAGTGGATTGATCGATAATTGGTGATGAATTCTAGAGGGTTTCGGCCATTGAATAAATAGGAACGGCGGCTACGCTGTTAACCTAGGGTTTAGTGATAATATAATATATATATTAGTATTTTAATATTATTTTATTAATAAAAATCTTAATTTAACCACATATGCAAACGAACTCCAATTCTCACGTTCCGACAGGCGATTCTAGGGTTTTTCCGCGTTCCGGACACAATGGAACAAGTTTCGTAAGCTAATTTGATCGTATGCACGAGATACAGAATTAAACGATCAATTTGAAATTAAATCGATTAAAACGATTTCGATGCGTTTCGAGCTGCCGGGGTCAAACGACAACTCCGATTGCTACGAAAATTGAAATCCGGTAATAACTAACTATTACGGATCCAATGAAACTGATTTCGTCAAATTCCGAGACTATGCCCCGGAAGGCTATTTTAACTCGTCAATTTAATTAAGCGATTTTCGAAATTATCGAAATCACTCAAAATTTCCACTTTTAAAACTTTATTAACTTAACAATAATTCATATAAAATTTATAAATATATTAGAAATCATCCCGGTCCATTCTGGACTTAAATCGGATTAATTGCAATATTTAATAATATTAAATTCATTTTAAATTCATATAAAATTCCAAATAATAATCTATTAACTTTTAAATTCTTCCAAAAATCTAACAATATCATTTATAACCTATTGAACTTAAAAATGCATTTAAACATCATTTTACAACCATTCACATTTAATTTTCCAAATTATCTAAATCCAATATTCAATTATTATTATCCAATTTCCAATTTAATTTCCCGTATTTGAAATTTTGACTAATTTTATTAACTTAACCAAAGTCATCTATCTCTAAATTCAAATTATAATTCATATTCAACATTTAAAATGAATTAAATGTTCAATTTGAATAGCTTAAAAATACGGGATGTTACATTCCTCCCCCCTTATAAAAATTTCGTCCCCGAAATTTGTATAAGGTAGAACATACTCTCAAACCCATTTACTTAACTCATTTGCTTAGTTAAAAGCTTATATACACTTCATAAAATCCTTTTTGCTCAATTCCCAAACCTATTTGCTTTATTAACTCTAAAGCTTAATTTTTTTACTTATAACTTCCCAAGTTATTTAACTTTTTCCAAAACCCAAAAATTTTCTAACTCTCAAAATTTCCGGAAAATTTTGGCAGCGTCTCCCCTGTACGGAGGAGCTTCTGCGATATCGCAGGATACACAAATATATATACATCGGCCCACACGGCCGGAAACCAAAATATAACACAATACATATATCATTTTCCAATTATATTTGCGTAGGCGTACCTTTTAGCAATTTTAATAGCAAGTAGCTAATATATAATGCATATACGCGCTTCAAACCCTCTCGAACGCCTCGCATTCCTGCACTTACTCAACATACTCATTAGTTACAAGATATGAGCATTTTAATCACATTTCCAATGTAAATGCAAGCCAAACAACCATTACATAACCAAACCAAGCAATCTTCATACCTTTAACAATGTTAACCATCCTTTACCAACAATTCAAGATTTTAAATCATCTTTCCAATTATCTATTCAAGTCCAACATTATTCACTTTCACTTGAATGATTTATACTCAAATCAACCATATACAATTCATATTTATCTCAATAGGATTAACATATGCTTCACTAATAGCAATCTATTTCAATACAATTCCTAATTGATTTACAAACCACCTTTATCTTCAGGGTAGAAGCATCTTCATTCTTATGCAAAATTACTTAATAACATTTCAATGCATTCCAATTAATTCAAAACCAAGTTCAGTGTTGAATACACTAAGACAACTCATTCATATTCACTTCAATATTATGAATAGGTGCTTTAATTCATTTATATGCAACATTATTTAATTTGATTTTCAATCAAATCCTTATTTCCAATTTGAAGCACTCACATTCCTTTATTAAAATTTCGCACATTTTAGTTTCCTCCAACTAACCTCATTTTACTTCACTTGAATGATTTACATTCAAGCTTTCTATACACCATTCATATTTCTTATAACCAATTTATTTCTATTTCAAAATAATTAACATATGCCTTGTTCACACTTTTTTTATTTATTTTTAACTTACCCTTCCAATTTGATTTGTAATCAAATTTTATTTTAACTTACATTCCCAAATTTGATTTTAAATCAAATTTTATTTAAACTTGAAACATTTGCAATTCTTTCATGATTTATTTCCATATATATGCAAACATTGCTTATTAAAATGTTAATTCATCCCAATTGATTCCAACTCAATTCCATTTGCAACTTGAAACCAATTTACTTGCATTCATTTACCAACTCTTTGAATTGGATCCTAATCCATATCAATTTATTCAAACATCAATTTAATTGCATAATATCTCAATTCTTTCTTGCATACCAAATTTAGTTTCATTTTAATTTGACTTCACTTAATCAAATTCTAATTTATCCAAAACCAATTTAGTTGTTTAAACAACTCAATTCTAAATACATTCAAATATTCAAGTCATTCAAGCAAAACAATTGCCACTTAAGCTTATAACCATTTAAAATAAATTTTCAACTTAGATTCATATTAATTCTTTTCAATTTTTCATGATTTACAACCCAATCATTCTTATTTCAATGCAATTGTTAACTTAAATTTTCCTTACCTTTTTGTTTCATCTCAACAATTAATTAATACCATTTCACTTGTAATCCATTTTAATTATTTAACAGATTACATTCAAGATTGCTTAATAAAGCTCATTCTCAATTATTACCATGCTCTTCTTATATCAATTTAATTTTATTTCCATTTGATTCTCACTCAAATCAAATTTCAATTCATATACAAATTTAATGCTCTTTGTTTAGTTATCCAATCCATCTTAGGTTTATTTTATTAACAAAGAGTCCATTTAAATTATTTTACTCATTTGAATTTTATTCACAATTCAAATCATCATTAATATATTCAAATTCCATTATTCATTTGCCCTTTCCATACTTATTACCAAAATTAAATCTCAACCCAAACTGGATTTTTATTTACCTTCTAAATTTGACTGATTATCAAATTCTATTCATTACAATACAAATTTCATTAATTTGTAATTTAATTCAGTCAATAACCTAATCCATATTAGTTTTAAATCCACTTTCTTAATTCACTCAGAATTCATTTATAATATCACCATTTTCCAATTATTTCATTTGGCACATTTAAATTTTCTACCTTTCAATTCAGTTCTTTTCCAAATTAAATTCAAGTCCACCTAAGTTTTTATTTAGCCAGCTTGAATTCATTTCATTCCCTTTACCATCTTAAATAAGGATTTAATTCCATTCAATATTATTTATTACTTAACTGGAATTTCATTTCAAATTTTTATTATCAAACAAATTCCATTTTCCATACATAAGTCCAAAACTTATTTGCCACTTAAGAATATTCACATTTATGTTCCCACTTTGCTTCATTACTCCTTACATTTCATTTATGGACAAAATTTAAATTCGCCACACCATTTGACTTTTTTCATTAATGAATTCCAATTTTAATTTCTATTTAAGAGTTTAAGTTGCTTATTTAAGTCCTCTTCCATTTAATAAATTTGCAACTTTACTTCCATTCAAGATTTTAAAGTGCTCACTTAAGTCCATTCTCATTTTATAATCTCCAATTTAAATTACTTAATGACTTAAGAATGTGAATTCCTTAATGCAATTATAAGCAATTTACATTCACCTTTATATCCAATTCATTTAGATTGAATTCAATTTCAAATTTCCAAATTTAATTCTCCATATACAAGTTCAAAACTTGTTTACTAACTGAAGTTCATTCACTTCTTTATATCCCACTTTACCTTATCTCAATTCACATTCCATTTGAGATTAGATTTTGGATTCACCATTCCACTCCACTATTTCTCATTTGTGATTATAATTTCCATTTCTATTTTATAAGTTCACCAACTTATTTATTTAAAAGCTTATATTGCTCATTTTAATCCATCTACTCTTATAATCACAATTTCAGATTCACACATATATATATTACTGAATTCTTAAGGTTACCAATCTTCTTTGCAAACCTCCAATTATAAGTATAATACTTATTTGCTTATGGGTATAATCCATTACTCAAATTAAATTTTAATTCCATGATTAAAATTTCTCATTTCCTTCTTATTAGCATTAGCTCCACTTAACAAATTCAATAGTTGATTCATTTCAACTTTACTCATTATTTAATTAGAACTTTTCCAGAATTCAATTTACCCGGTTTTATCTCAAAACCATTTTGAAATATATCAAATATATATACCCATTTGGTATATCAAATCAAATTTCCATGTTTTCCAAACCAATTTGTTTGTACCCAAAACAATTTGTTCATATCCCAAACAAATTTCCATTTTTGAAATATCCAAAACAACTGTTATCCCCAACAAATCCAAACAATACCATAACCAATTACTAGGAAAGCAATCCATCACTTTAGAAACTCGAAAATGAATTCTAATGATGTGGCCAGCATCATCAGGATTATTTTCCAGCGACTGCAGTGAGTTCAATGCTTCTTAAATTCCCAAATTCATTTCAAACAGTTGCCATTCAAAAATATTACCCAAAACAACATTCCATTATTGCCTTCAAACATATTGGAAAACATTCCCAAACTTTTATTTTCAATACATTTAAAATCCTTTTCAAAACTTCCGGGTTTTAAATTCTGGTTTAATTCAAATTTTAATTTCACTTCTTATTTGCAACATATTTAATTAATTCTATTTGGTTATAACCATTTCAATTTTACTATCCTAAATTCCTTATTTGCTTATATATATCATTTCAAATTTTAGATCATATTCAAGATTCTTACTTAATTATGGTATTAACAATCCAACAATCACCCAATATATAATAAGCTAGAAAATCATTTCTTTTATATTAAAATATAATTTTGGGTAAAATTATTTCATTTACCCACTTTAAAACAATACTATGTCGGTTTATCTTGTTTAAGAGTTTAGAAACCCCTATCGATACGGTTGTACTTCCCGCACCGACCAGAATTCATAAACACTCAACCGATAAGTCAACACAGTATAAAAACAATTTTATAAACACTAACAAGTACGCTCTCATAGCTATTAATACACTCAACTCATTATAGAGTACTATCGACTCTATTAAATAAGTAATTACCCCACCAAAACCTAGGTTGTCGCCAACCTAAGCTCTGATACCAAGTGTGACAACCCGCAAATCCGTACCCCTTGAATCAACATTATTCTACCCTAATTGACTCAAGTGGAACAGAAATACGAACCATTGAGGTTAAAAGAAAAGAGATAGAAGAAGAAGAAACTAAACAATATCAGAATCTCACAGTCGCAGCGGAATAAAATATAATAGTAACTATAGAACTTTACACCAAATGAAATCTATATCTGTTTATATACAACATATCATCAGAGTAACTCATACATCAATCAACACATAACAGACATACCATACAACATAGCAGCGGATATATATAGGTACATATAATACGTCTCGGACTCCAGCTCCTCTTCTGCTCCATAGCAACCTATCCTGAACATATAATACTCGGTCTGACCCGAGCATTATAATGAAATAACACCCGAGTCAGTCTGGCATACCAGCTGATAATAATGCACACAATTGATTATTAAAGTTTCAAAAATCCTTTTGAAAACAAAAGCATCTCGTAAGACCACGCCACAAATAAACATGTCGGGTTTTTACCTTACGATAGCTAAAACACTTTTTATAGAAAATCCTCTGATATTATAATAGTGTCTATTTACAAATACTTATAAAATAGCCGAAATTGTTACATCTATTAAATTCCAGCTACTAGCCACCGAAGTGGGTAATACAAACAAAACTCGTAAAAGGCTCGTAGGGAAAAATGGATTTCCAACAATGACTAGGCACTGGGGTACCACCTGTCACAGTACGTGGTCTAGATCACAGTACCGAGGACTACTCCCTTCGTCCCCTGCAACACAAGACCGGAATCACCTATGGGCAATTCCGAATAAGATCACCCCGCGGTTGGGATCAGCAACCGCACCACTAAGCCGAAATAAAAAGGAACCTCTAGACAGGGATGACCTTACTCTCCAGTGGGGGCTACCCACGAAGCCTTGCTGCATATCCCCTGATTTTCAGTCATTCCCGGTTGATGAGGCTTGAGGTTTAACGTTACCTTTAGAACGTTTCCACTTAGAATGCCCATCGTCCGCTGACGATGTCACGAAAGCATTCGTCCATACAAGTCCGTCCCGGGTTCGAACGGAACCGAAGGCACTATTCCTACTACATCCATTTTGGAAATATCCTCAGGATTAGTAGCGACTAGCCCTTGCACTTCACTGCTCCATCTTCGACTCCGAACACGTTTTATCGCACGAAAACGTACAAACCGGATCGAAGTGGTTTTCGAGAAATAAATCTCGATCCCGGTCTCTTCGAAACGATCAACGCAATTTGTCCAATATTGATAGTCGGTGATTTAACTATCAATTTATATTCATAAACATCCATAGCATCCATCACACAATAAATAATTCCCAAATTATTTATTTATCTCAAATATCTTTTTTAAAGATATATTACCAAATTTCCAAATCTCATTTGAAAACACTTTCCCAAAATTCTCCATTTACAAGGTAAATCCGTTACCATATATTTCCATTGGAAAATATCCAAGTTCAAAACAGTTTAGATTTAAAAACAGTTAAAAACATTTAAATTTAAAATATACTTTAAAATAGATAATTTACTACTAATTCTTTACTCAAAATAAAATTTCAAAATATTTAAAGTATAACTAATTATAAGATATAACTTAATTTAAAATAAGGTTTAGTTATACTATATATTAAAAATAGAGTTGTAAAAAAGAATTAACTCTTATTTCAATATACTTAGGTCAAAACTAGCTTTTAAAACAAATCCATTTGTAAACATAATTATTAAAATATTTATAAAATTTTACTATTGCTAATTTATAAAAAATCACTTTAAAATAATAATTTTTTAAAACATTCTTTAAAATTAGTTTAGATTTTAAACTTTCTTTTTATAAAATCAATTTAAAACTCGAACTTGGATTTTCCCTAGGAAATCTCATTTCTACTAAATCATCACAGAAATCCTTCTCACGATTTCTGTCCATTTATTAAATTTAGTTTTAGGGTTTTATAACATAAATTTATTTCCCAAAACTTCAACTAATAACATTTAAATTAATTATCATTCCAAATTTTAAAACTTCCAATTTACATTTTAAAATAGATTTCAGATTTTAATCCCTTTTAAATCCATTATTTAACAATACCTTTATTTCTCTAAATTCAATTTATCAAATATAATTAATTTTGGATTTATAATTTATCCAGTAATATTTCTATACAAATTTATTTCAGTTTTCCATCCAAATCAGGTTTCAAATATTTATATTCTTTTAATTTCTTATTTAACCATTTCTCAATTTCTTTGAAACCCAATTTAATTTCTTTATAATTTAAACTACAATTTCTTTTATAATTAATATTCTGGGTTTATAGTTTAAACCACAATATCACAATGCAATCCAACTCCAAATTTATCAATCTCAATATATATAAACAGGTATCATAATCAAATAATTACTATATTGTGAGGAATCCCGTTGGATCCCTCCAACCTGTTTTCCCTGCATCCACAAATATTAGCACAACAGTATATATATCAATTCAATTTGATAATAACTAACATATCCCGCTAAACATCCAAACAAACAATCAATACTAACTGTCTACTTTACTAGTATCCAGATGTGAGTGAGAATAACTCACCTTGTGTTTCGGCGAGCGTTCGAAATTTAAATTAAACCGAACGACGTTCGATTTAACTCAAATTTCTACTTGCCCGAAATGACTCCGGATCAGTACCATCGCGTAGTGCTCGACTCTGCGATTCCAACGCTTCCAGTTTCGTCCGAAACTGATAACATATGCAATAGTTATTGATTTTTAAAGCTTGAACTAAATTTTAAAACAAATTCTTTTTTTTTTTTATATATAATACCAAAACGCGGCCCGTCCTTCTTCCCTTCCCCCTCTTCTCGTTCGCACGTCTCCAGCTTGTTTGAACCCAACATCACGTAGCTAGGGCACGAAATCGCCTCCACTCTACACGCAAACAACTCGATCCAAAGTAGCCACGACAAAGCCCACGGCGATGCTCACCCACGGCCCAAAGGACTCCGAGCTCGGCTAGGCCAAATTCTCGAAAAACGCGACCAAAAACGCCTCCTATTCGAGCCGATCCGGGCCTTCACGGTGAACTTCGAGCTACTCCACCGTACGGATGGGTAGATCTCGATGAGTACTTCATCTTTGCAGTTGGAGATTTATGAAATTAATTAGTGGATTGATCGATAATTGGTGATGAATTCTAGAGGGTTTCGGCCATTGAATAAATAGGAACGGCGGCTACGCTGTTAACCTAGGGTTTAGTGATAATATAATATATATATTAGTATTTTAATATTATTTTATTAATAAAAATCTTAATTTAACCACATATGCAAACGAACTCCAATTCTCACGTTCCGACAGGCGATTCTAGGGTTTTTCCGCGTTCCGGACACAATGGAACAAGTTTCGTAAGCTAATTTGATCGTATGCACGAGATACAGAATTAAACGATCAATTTGAAATTAAATCGATTAAAACGATTTCGATGCGTTTCGAGCTGCCGGGGTCAAACGACAACTCCGATTGCTACGAAAATTGAAATCCGGTAATAACTAACTATTACGGATCCAATGAAACTGATTTCGTCAAATTCCGAGACTATGCCCCGGAAGGCTATTTTAACTCGTCAATTTAATTAAGCGATTTTCGAAATTATCGAAATCACTCAAAATTTCCACTTTTAAAACTTTATTAACTTAACAATAATTCATATAAAATTTATAAATATATTAGAAATCATCCCGGTCCATTCTGGACTTAAATCGGATTAATTGCAATATTTAATAATATTAAATTCATTTTAAATTCATATAAAATTCCAAATAATAATCTATTAACTTTTAAATTCTTCCAAAAATCTAACAATATCATTTATAACCTATTGAACTTAAAAATGCATTTAAACATCATTTTACAACCATTCACATTTAATTTTCCAAATTATCTAAATCCAATATTCAATTATTATTATCCAATTTCCAATTTAATTTCCCGTATTTGAAATTTTGACTAATTTTATTAACTTAACCAAAGTCATCTATCTCTAAATTCAAATTATAATTCATATTCAACATTTAAAATGAATTAAATGTTCAATTTGAATAGCTTAAAAATACGGGATGTTACAATCTGTTTATACATCACATCATCAGAGTACAACAAAATTCATAGCACACAACTGGACAGTTATCTTAACTGGTCCTTACAAAACTGACTATGCAGTTAATCATACATAGCGGAATATTCATCAAACACGTGTGATACGTCTCGCTATCTAGCTCGTCTCCTGAGCTCCATAGCAGTCCATCTAGAATCTGTATTCTATAATACTCAGTCTACCCAGGCATTACAGTAAAACAATACCTGAGTCAGTCTGAAAAACTAGCAAGAGAAAACATACTCAATTGGATTATTAAAACTTTTAAAATCCTTTGAAATCAAAGGTATCTCGTAATACCACGCCACAAATAAATATGTCGGGTTTTTACTTTACGATAACCAAAACATTTTTTATCAAATCCGTCTGATATTATAATAGTGTCTAAAAAAAGTAAAATGGAATCTAGCTGAAATGCTTGCATCTCACGTTTCAGCATAGTTGGCACAATCAAAACCATACAGGCGCTTATTGGATATTGATTCCATACAATGGCAGGGCTACTGAGGTACCGCCCATCATAGTGCCTGGTCTAGATCAGCGTAACGAGGATCCACCCTGACCCTCTACAACACAAGACCGGAGCTACCCCTTACTGGATAGTTCGAATAAGATCACCCCACGTTTGGGATCAGCAACTGGCCACAAAGCCGAATAAAAGGGACCTCTAGATAGAAATGACCTTACCCTAATTGGTTGCTAGCCACTTAGCCTTGTATGCACCTCCCCTGTTTTAGCCATTCCCGGTTGATGAGGCTCGAGGCTATGTGTTACCTTTTTAGCACACATTTACTTAGAATGCTCATCGTCCTCCTGACAATGTTCTTATAGCATTCATCCATACAAATCCGTTCCGGGTCCGAACGGAACCGAAGGCATTACTCCTACTATATCCATTTTGGAATAAGCCTTAGGATTAGTAGCGATTAGCCCTTGCACTTCACTGCTCCATCTTCAACTCCAAGCTCTTGTCTTCCTCACGGAAACATTCAAACCGGATCGAAGTGGTTTTCGAGAAATCAATCCCGATCCCGGTCTCTTCGAAACGATCAGAGCATTAGCCAATATTGATAATCGGTTATTTAACTATCAATTAACATCCACATACAATCATCAGCCTTAATAATTTCCTAAATTATTTATTTCAAAACATCCTCGCAAGCTATTTTTCTAGACTTCAACTCTTTGAAAATAGTTTTCATATCACATTTCTCTCGCGGAATAAATTTTAAAATATTGTTTATTTCCTTTGAAATTCACCAAGTCTTAATACTTAGATTTCAAAATAATTTAAATCACTTTATCCAAAATATATACTTTAAAACATTTAGTATAAAAACTACTTAAAACACTTTATTTAAAATACTAGTTATGAAACTTTATATAACTTCTCATGTAAAATTTAAGCCAAAACTAATTTTAAAGTAAAAAAATTTCTATAAGGTCTAAATATTAAATAAGTGTCTTTTAAATCATAAAACTAGTTAACCCATTTTAAAAATAACTTACCTATATAATTAACTTAATAAATATTTATTTTTAAAAACTTTAAATCCACTAAATAATAATTACTCTAAAAACATTCTTTGAAAAACAACTTTAAACCTTTAACTTATACTTAGAAATCTTTCTTTGAAAATATACTTGGCTTTTCAAGGAAATACACTTTCCTTTCCACACCTTTAAAAATAAACAACTATTTATTTTTAAACAAATCACCCTCCCTTATAATTTCCCATCACGAATTTATATTTCCAAATTATCTTCTGATAAATATTTCACTTTATTTATAAACTATATTTATAAATTCCATAATCTCATTCACCTTTAATCCCAGTTTCAAACACTTTATCAGTTTTCAAATCGATTTTCAAAACTAACTCCATTTAAAATAAATTTCTTTACTTACCTAGATTTAATTTAAAATCCATTAAAGCCATATTTACTACTATATTATGATTTAAAAATCTCATTTTAAACTGAAATATCCACCTCAAACCACATTTAAGATTCTGCCCTTTAATTTCTTCCCAAAGATTTAAATCTTAAAATTTGAAAATGAAATCCTTCAAATTTTTAGCCAATATCATTTAAGTCTCCAAAACTCTTTTATTTTCATTTATTTAAAATATCTATCTTTATTTCCATACTTAGAATTTATTTAATAGATTTAAAAATCAAAATTTTATATTTTTTCCAAATTCAATTTTTAATTTAGCCAAATTCTCTATAAAATAAATTTCCCTTTTTATTTCTTTTTTAAAAATCCAAACTTATATATTTTTCATTCTCTCAAATACCAATATACATTCACCCAAGCCATATTATTCAATAAATTTAATTCCTAATATAATCAATATAATCGTCACAGATTATCACATAATCACATCGCTGAATATAAAATAAAATCAACATTTTGAGGAATCCAGTTGGATCCCTCCAACCTGTTTCCCTACATCCATATATGTTAGCACAACAATTAATACCAATCCCGCTTCAAGGCGGGATATCGCGGTATAAATGGCCATCCGCCATTATGCGGGGCGCATAAGGTCTCATCCGCTATATAATGCGGGAATCAATCACTCCAATATATATATATATATATAATCACATCCAATCAATTCAATAATTCAACCAATAATTTAAATTTAACAATTTAAATTTAAATGGAATTCCATATGAGTGAGATTAACTCACCTTTGACTTTTTTGTTTGCAACCCACTTCCAATTCGACTTGCTTTCTTTCAGATTTTGACCTTGTAACAAACATTATAAGGCTTTATTAATATTCGAATTGATCGAACAAATTAATTGCCGTTTAATAGTTTTAATTTTAGCTAAAGATTTAATTTAACAAATCATTTAATTTAAAACTAAATTCCTTTACTAAATTATCTTTAGTAACTAAAATAACCAATAATTTATCAATTTATTCACCAAATCTATTATTTAAAATAAGCTAGTATATTAAGATATATACGTGTATATTTATTTCCTATAGGACTATAGATATATTTACAAAAATGTCTATGTGGATTTCAAAAATCAAATTTTAAATAACCCTCTTCAACATTTAAAATTCAGTTTCAAGAGTTATGCATGCATACAGTAAATAACAGTGAATTTTTTTACCGTAAATATTTATTATATTATTTTTAATACACATATATTTGTGAAAACAAAAAATTTGGGTTTGAAATTCATTTCTCTGTATATATATTATACATACATATATATATTATAAATTTAAATAAAGAAAACAAAACCCTATACCTCACTGCCCTACTCGCGAACACACCACAGACCCAGAAATCGAGCAACTGCCTCACGGCCTCGATTCGCAACCGCGACCAAATCCAAAATCGTCGATGCTTCAAGTCCTCCATGACATTCTCGCTTCCCTTCTCGAAACCTCTAGGCATCAATCCCTACCTATCGCTTACCCTCAAAGTCATTGCGACAATACCAGAAAGCTTCCAAACATTCGCCAGTACCATTGCATGCGAGCGCGACTCCACCCAAACTCGATCGCACGATACGAGGGAGGCTCGGCTCGAATAACTTCTCCGATACGAGATTCGCTACTCATATTTTTGAATCGGTTTATTGTTTGGGGATTTTTTATTTGAAAACGAATGCGTTCGAACTAGAGATAGGCTCGAGATATCTTTTTTTAACGAACATTGATTTTGAAGGATATATGATTTTTTTTAGAGTCGATTACTTCGCTCTGCCATTTTTAAATTTCTGGTTTCGATTTTTTAGGAGAGAAGCGGTTCGGTTATTCTATTTTTATTTATTTGATCGTCTTGAGTTTAAAAAAAAGCAAGATGGGCATCTGGTGTGTAAAGAAATGGCTATAGTAACATTTTTCTTGAGATTAACAAGTTCCGATGTGAACAGATTTACAGCTGAAAGCTGACTGATATATAGAAATATATATATTTAATTTAAATTCAAATTTGAATTGTCTCGATTTCCGCAAGCTAATTATCGACCTCCTACTGATACATGAGGCCAGGCATTCCTAATGTTATACCCCTATTTCAAATGCACAGTAAAAGGTTTCGAGGCCTAACTCGATCGTATGGAGAAGATGGCTTTTTGGACACAGTTATTATATTAAGTTTCGATACAAATCTCAACGCATTTATATATCGTACGGCTAAAAAATAACTCCAAATGCTCCAAAATTTGAAATCCAATAATAATACACTATTACGGATCCAATGGAACTGGTTTCGTCGAATTCCAAGACTGTGCCCCGGAAGGCTTTTTTTAAATATCGATTTAAACAATATATTTTTAAAACTCGATAAAACAATTTTAATTTCACTTTTAACGCTTTTACTATCTTCAATATTATCAATATAAATTTCGTAAGCCTTTGAAATATTTTTAACAAGCCTGAAACTCCAGATTCCATATTTTACCCAATTTCCAATTATTAAATTCAATATTTAAATTATCTAAATAAACAATGATATTTGAAATTCAAGTTAAACTAACTTTCAAATATTTAAAATCAATTAAACATTACTATTTCAAATATCCAAAAATTTCGGGTCGTCACAGCGTCATCATACGAGATACCTTTATTTTAAATAGATTTTGATAACTTTAAAAATCCAACTGGGTGCGTTTTCTCACGCCGGTTTACCGGACTAACTTAGGCGTTATTTTATTATAATGCTCATGCCAAACCGAGCATATTATAGATTTAGTTTAGATGCTTTGGAGTTTCAGTAGACAAGCTGGAGGCCCGGAGACTAATTCATATATATGATTATTTTTCCACTACATTGTTGTTGAAATTATTAGCAATTGTGAAGACATGTTGTTTTTATTGTCCAGGTTGATTTATGATTTTTTTGTATTCTGATTAATGTATGTTTATAACAGTTTCTCTTTATAAAGATCATTGATATTATATATATATATATAGTTTCCTTTGCGATTGTGAGATTCTGCGTTGTTTTCAGTTTCTTTTTCTCTTCTTCTTTTGTAACGACCCGTAAATTGATCGCTTTGTATTTGAACATTTAAATCATTTTTAAATATTTAAATAACGAATTTTAACAACCAAATAAACATATTTTAAATATTAATTAATGATATTAAAATCATTTTCAAATTTTGTTTACCAAAATAATTAGTTCAAATAAAAATAGAAATGTGATCGAAAAACATTTTTCGAAAAAACGACTTATCGACATCGAAAATGTTGTGCACATTTTGTACCACTCATACACACATGCACATATGTCATGTGATAAGATTATCAGTGCATTGAAGATAAAAATCAAGCTTAGTTTAAATATAAAACTTGATTTGACATTAAATGCACAAAAATACATTAAATAACCTTAGGAAATTGATTAAATACTCTAACCATAACCTAACAAGTACCAAAAGCATGGTGTAAGTGGACTTAAGAGGGGGTTACATGTGCTCTAAGGTGGGGGGGGAAGCATGGAAGCATGTTACATGAATAAATTTTGTTATTTTATATTAATAATTTATTTTAATCACCACTATTTCTCTTTTTCTTATAAATACTCCTCATCTCCGCACATTTTCGACTTCACATATTCATTTCTATCTTCATTTCTCATTGCTTCATGTATATAAATGCTTCCATGGCTTCAAAGAGAAATTTCCAAGCCAAAAACTAGTGAATACACTGCTAAAAATCAAGTTAAACTCCATATATTCACCTACAAACACTCCTCTACCAAAACCAAAGTCATTTCCCCTTAAAACCCTAAAACCGAGTCCCATATTGCTCATATCGAACCCAAATCTAGCCTATTAAGGGCCCAAAAGTCCAAGTTAAGGTGTCGTGACGATAGTGCATGAGTTCTGCAACTTATTGTGGTGATCCGGTTAAGTTAGAAGTGTTTTTTCGAGTAAAGCTTCAACCTTTAAACCAAAAGTTTTAAACTATATTTATGTTCATAATTATGACCTATGAATGCTTGTTGTATATGTATGATGATAGTTTGGAAGTTGGTTTTGGTTCATGTTGTAGATAGTTGTCGCATTTGGAAGTTAGTTTGCATGTTGTAAGCAAATAAGAAAAGTTTGTAGGTGAAGTAATTATATTGCTAGTAAATATTATTACATGTTGTATCGTAGTGAATTACTTTGTATATGTGTTCCTACCTTATTTTGTGATGGCTGGTTGCATTGATAATGTCATATACTCGAATTCCGAACTGATTGTATTGAGATAATTGCTATATGGGCACATTCAAAAAATCACCTTTTATCGAATCCGTTTGGTTTCATTATCGTGCTTAGAATTATTTTACAAGTTAAGCAAGTCTTTGAGCAATGATGTTTTCAAAAATAATTAATTATTTTAATAATTATTATCTAATTTAATTAATTAATCAATAAAGTTTATGGTTGACTAATTAACTTATTAATGATGTGCTTCAAATTTTCCTAATTACTCATCTAATGATGTTTTAATCTTAATTAATCATTTTATTTAATGATGTTTATGGCTAATTAATCTTTTGATAATGATGAATTAATGTTAATTGATTGATTAATGATGTTTTTTAATAAATCTTTTTAATTAATGACATTTAAAAGAAATCAACTTGTTTTAGTTTTAATTAATATTTCCTTTAATGATATTTTAAATTGATTAATCATTATAAAAATGATATTTGATTACTAATTAATTAACTATTAAATAATATTATTAATTAATTGAATTAATGATGATTTAAAGGGGACTAACCTTTTTAATTAAAGGCACTGAAGTGAATTTATCAACTTAATTAATGAAGTTTTAAAGTTGATTAATAAAGGTAATAAGAATATTTTAAGTTATTAAATCCTTGTTAATGATGTTTTGGAGTTAAGGAACTTTATCAACAAAGTGTTTTTAAAGAAAATACTTGTAATGTGAAGCCAAGTATAAGTTCGGTTTTTAAAAAGAAAATGTTTGATTCATTTATGAAAATGAAATAGTTCCACAAAGCGATTCACTTATATGGAAAAAAATTATTTGTATAATTAATATTAAACATCAAAGAAGTAAACATGTCACTATTACGAAAGTTAAGAATAACGGTGAGAAACGACTTTGGGGTAATAATGCCTTGACTTGTCCGGCACTACTGTTAACCAAGAAATAGTACAAGTTTGAATTCGATTGGTGGTGTTAAGTATACAAGACTTAATTTCCATATACGATCATTTTATATCCTCGATAGTTGGTATCTCAACTATTGGTTATTTCAGCTTTTTGTTATCATCATTCTAAGAGGATGTGTTGCTCCATAGAGCCTTGTTATCCTTTGTCGGAAATGACTAAATCAAAGCACGTGTTTTTGGGGGCCAAGTTATGTGGGGTTGCTCTTATTAGGGTATTTTTACATCACGTCTAGATTGGATTCAGCTTTGCACATTTAAATGTGAATACTTGGATTCTTGGTAAGAACTGGAGGTGTCCGACATGTAGTTCCTGGGGTTTTCAAGTTTATTTCTAGAGGTATACTTCTTTTAAAGGGGATGCACCCTCCTAGTCATTTTTTTGGAGATTTTCCTTTTCTTATTTGATTTTTACTTCCCTATTTACATCGGAAAAAGTCGACCACACTTCGTAGAGTTTAATTATTTATCCATTCTTTATGTTTGTATATTGATGTATGTGAGAGTAAACCCATTCCTTGTTCAGCGCTGTGGTCTCACATGTTTGTGTTTAATTTCACACCTATTGTTTTAAAGTTTTACTCATAACAGACATATCTTTTGACCCGAGTTGTTTGTTTTCCCATAAACTTTTAGATACTCATTTTATTTGAGTAGTCTTATATTAGTAGGTCTTTGTTGGGATCTTTTGAAGATGGCATTTGAGCGAGAGGCTTTCGTCTTCTTAGTTATCTATTCCACTGTATTATCTCGTTTGTGTAAATGTATTTTGTTTCAGCATATGTAAAGGCAGGCTGTTATAACTGCCTAAGCTGATTTTTAGTACTTTTGTGTAACTTTGATAACTCCTTGTTAAGGAGTAACCTGATGTACTATTGACTATTATGGTTTATTTTACGGTTTTGTTATGCGGTTTTCTACTATGTTCTTTATTTTACCTGACGATGATTCATCTTTCCAATGCTTGGGCAATGGCACACGAACACCGAGTATGTGTTAAGTGTCATTCCTATGGGTCAAAAAGGTAGGTCTTCATAGTTGGTATCAAAGTTTCGGTTGAGTGAACACCTTAGCTTGGTTGAGGTACAAATCATTAGAGATAGGGTGAGTAGTGCTTTAGAATGAGTTAGTCTTGTGAGAGCATTTTCTTTTTCGCACCTAAAGTTTGGTTTTAGATCATTTTTTGTTATTTCCCTTTCATCATCGTTAACCCTATCTTGGTATTCTAATGATGCCTGTCACTTGTCCAGGTTATTGAAAATGAGTACAAGAGGAAGAAGAAGGAGGGGATCTGGGACAAGCACAACTATAAATGGAAGAACTCCTAAAAATTAGCCTGTTGTAGAGCCGGTAGTAGAAGTAGAGGTGCAAGTTCGGCCGACCTCATAACTTTGCGACCTTGTGTAAGAATTACACCACTTTAGGTGGTAAGCCTTTCTATGGAACTAAAGATGTTTAGGTTGTTTAGACATGGCTCCGCTCTCATAGAAGGATATTTAGGGATATTGAGTTAGGAAATGCTAGAAACAGTTTAGTAGCATGGCGTCAGCTTTAAAAAGCAGCAATAGATTGGTGGGATTCTATCACTGTTAACTCAAAAAATGGATCAACACCCTGGTTTGAGTTTGAATACACCAACCCTGTTCTGACATAGCAATATCACAGACCATAGATATAGAAAAAGAACAGTAAAAGAAAGAAGGCAGAATTTTTTTATAGTGGTTCGGCTGTTGATGAAGCTTACGTCCCCTTTATAGTTTTATTATAGACTGATTGTTCTTATAAGAAGCATTTGGTTATATGACTTTGATTATCATTAAGTAGATCGAATCCCCAGAGTTGGAACCCATTGGAGAATCATGGTGAATCCCTTTGGAGATTATTGTGAGGGAGGTAGAGAGTGAAGAATGTTTCCAGCAAAGCTTCAACAACCAGTCCTAAGGAGATCAAGTTTATGTTGCAGGTAGGATTGGAGAGCTTCTGGGCCAGGCCGCCTTATCAACTGCTCGTAGGTAGGTATAAAATGACCTGGGGGGTTTAGCTCACGATCCGAGCCAAAACCATGGGTCTCTAGTGACCCATAGATTTGGTTCATACGCGAGCTAATAACTTGGCTCCTAAGCCATTGCATTGCTTAGTTGACTCGTTGAAGATTCGTAGAGAAGCATGGGTAGCTAGTTATCCATGGTGTATGGGTCGCTAGCAACCCATACACTTTGCATATTTTTTAACAACCTTCTTCCTTCTCTTCTTCCATGCAACAGAGTGACCCTTCTTTTTTCATGGATCGCTAGTGATCCAAGCACATAGAATATTTCTTGGAGTTTAGGATGTTTCCATGACCTAGTGTCGTTGCTTTTTGCGTAGTCTCGTCGCACGTTGTTCCGTTCTGATGGCAGTTTACTAGCTGTTTGCACTCAACTATTGATTGAGCTGAAAGAATGCTGGTTTCTTGGTTTGGTTGATCTCAGTCATTGTATCGGTAATATAGCTTGCCTCTCGTTAACTCCTCGTCTTTGCCTCTCTGGTGAAGGTCCATTCTGATGTCACGGGATTGTTCTGTTTCATGTTGGATCCTCTTGGGTTAAAAACCCAGATAACATTTACCCCCTAAAGTATGTCTTCATTGTAAATAAGGCGGGCATAGGAAGTTAAAGCTCTTAATATATGTCCATCAATTTCCAAGTGATTGCGTTAGAGTTTTACGAATACGTAGTAGGTCATGTCATTGGTCATCAACTTTGGTCTTGACTGCTACTACTTGCCATAACGGATCGATTTTCTTCACGTAATTTCCTAGCATGCTTTAAAATAAAGAATATGTATCGTAGCTCGAGTTTGAGAAAAGTCTCCTCTAACTTTATGGGTCGCTAGCGAACCATATGAGATGGATGGCTAGCAACTTGACCACTAGATGGGTTGCTAGCAATCCATAATGGATCGCTACTGAACCGATGACTTATCATAATTTTGCTTTGCTATTTCTTTTTGCCTATACAAACAACTCGAGCCGATCCTTCCTCCGACTTCCTACGCGACCCAAACTTGCTTTCCTGCGACCAGAAACCCTAGTCGACTCGTTCCATCTTGCTTGACTCGATCCATCATGTTCGAGAACTCCTCCGTGTTTTCTCTTACGCCACCCTCTCTAGAGCACCGCTGCCTCCCTAGTTTGCCATTGACCAAATTCTTTGCCTTGAGAATCGTTCCCGACCTTTCCTTGGATCTTAGGCAATTTGATTCCTTATCTTGCACCAATCCGTCCATAGCTTGTTGATTTCAGTCTTCGATCTTTCCCATGTTCTAGAATTCAATCTTAGATGGGTTTGCTAATTATAGTGTTTGTTAGACAGTTGGATGAAGAGTTTACATTTGCAATGTTTGTCGTGAGAAGTTCGAGTTTATTGCGGTTTAACGGGTGAAGATAACCAATCGTGTCTTGAGTTTTCTCCCGACACGACGGTCGGGCGTTAGTCCAATGCTTGATGCGTTTTGATATCCTCGTCCATTAGACCAGTATTGACTTATGCCTAGTTTCATAGCAATTACTGCACGTCATATCACCAGTCAATCTCGATTCTTCCAAAGAATTTGGACTTATCCTACTTGCTTGCTGCACGCTCGGCGTCCTTGTAGTGAGAAGATTTTTCCACATCGCTTTAGACAATGGATCCATCATCGATTATTGACCGATAACGGGTAAGTATAGAGGAAGTAAAAACCAAAATAATAATAAAGTGATGCAGGAATTTTTTTCTTCTTCCACTGCGAGCGAACTATCTACACAGGATAGAGCGTTTGTAGTGTTTCAGGCCCCGAGTTTATCCCATATAGATAACACATTGCACTTGCCATAGTTCACACTTAAAATCCGATGTGCTAGTCATGAATTTATGTCTCTTCGGAATTCAAGTGTGGCAGGGGAAACTTTTAGTTTAGGATAGATTTTACATTACCTTTTCGGACACGAGTTCTATTATCTAGAATGAAGCAGCCATCCACGCATCATTAAGTTAAGTGAGGGAAGTCCGACGCTCTCAGAAACTGAGTCATCATCCATCCCTCTTTCTTCTACCACTTCTTAAACTCAGTATGGCCAATTGGTCCCAGTTGGACCTATCATGGATTGAATGCCTCCCAACTTTAGAGTTCTACTTAATCAGCCTGAGAGAGCTTCCTCGATGGTTTCTGCTAAAGTTCTTCATAACATCTGTGCATAACATGGAATTCCAAAAGAGGATGTGTGTCTGCCAAAGAAGGAAGAATTCGCTCATACGCCTTCCCCGAGATATACCACCTGCCACCAGTACATGTGTTTGAATGCAGTCGTGCCTACCTTTAATGATTTTCTGTGTGAGACTCTTTCGAACTTGGGTATTGCCCTATTTCATTTTCATCCTAATGGCTATGCCATCTTGACTTGCCTACATGTTTTTTCATGCCGACATTCAAACGTGCTCCATGTTTTGATGAGTTACGGTACTTTTTGGCATTCAAGAGGAGAGATGACTGTCCCTCCTTGATCATAATCAAAGCCTAAAGAAACTAGAAAATCATACGATGCTTGCAAAACAATTTATCATAATTCAAGATGCAAATTTCTTTGTTAGATGTCCCGAGGGGTTCAATCGTCGATGGATGACAAGGGGTAAGTTTGTATTTTCATTCATCGAACTCTGATGCATTACAATGGAGTTTCTAACTAGCCATATGTCTCTTGCAATTATTCGAAGGACAAATAGAGATGTGTCTCCTGATGAAGTTTGCCAGACTCTAAAGGTTATTAATGTCGAGAAGAGATGAGTTAAAGTGTTACTAACCAATGAGAACTTGCATCGATATGGGTTACTGGCTCTAAGTAGATCTGTTGTTCAGGTTGAAATTCCCTCTCCTACCCAATCTAGGATTCGTACAAGATCTACTTCTTCCTCCCACGATTCCGTGGAAGGCGCCCCTCAAAAGAGAGAGAGGCCGTCCGAAGGATCAATAGATGAAGCCCGCGAGGGAAGAGACGCCACTGCAACTGGATTAAGCGGCCTAATTAGAATGCCTCCAATTTCGGAGGAAGAAGAATAAAAGTTCGAGCATAAAGAAGAAAAGGCCGCGTTGAACTCAAAAAAGAAAGAAGGAGAGTTTGAGAGTAGTAACGATGAGTCTAGTGTAAGTAATAATCTCTTCGTAGAATCTGATGATGAGGACTTGGAAACATGTGATGAAACTCCACGTACGAGCCCTGTTCTTCCAAGCTTGCTTCTTCCTTATATAAGTGGTAAAGACAATGTTCTAAAGACCGGAGGGCATCAAGATTCTCCAAGTAAAGGCATCGAAGTGAAGTTTAGGGATTTCAGCGATGTTTATGTTGACTTTTATGAGCTCATGAAAGAAGATTTTAAATTCGATATGGCTCCTTTGTGCTCGAGTGATATCGCGCCAGAAGTTAACCCTGTTTCGCCTATGATGGTCGAAGTTAGTCCAATTTCACCTACGACGACCGTTCGTTCTGGTTCGTGGTGACGTTTTAGGCCCACCATAGAAGCGCACTACATATTTCACTAAGATTGCACTCACTTTATTTCATTCCTTTATTTTCAAGGTGTTTATTTTTATGCTTCTGAAATCTTTTATATATGCTTCATGCCAGGCATGACGAGGGGACGAGGCCTTTATGATGACTTCGAAGAATTCACTAATTTGCAACGGTATTCCAAGCGCACCTTCAGCTGTCATCAATTCCGAGAAACGAAGGAGGAATGAACTTGAAGTCGGAACCCGCCGGCAGGAAGAAAGAGACCGAGGCCGATCATATAAAGGTGGGTATGAGAAGAGGAGATCTTTTGAAGAAAGGAACAAATGATCGAAAAGATCAAAGTCTGACCATCGCCCTCATTCTTCAGAGCTTGCTCCAACACATCCTTCCGTGGGTCAAGAAATTCCTATTACTTCTGCCCCAATTCCGCATGCAACTCATATATCATCGTCTTCTTTTATTACTGTTGACCCTAGTGTCTCTCGCCTTCCATCGAAGACCAGCCTATATCCTTCCTTTAGGCCCCCTTAAACTTGAGCAGTGCTTTCTGGTTGGTTCTTGAAGGGTTTTAAGTTCGAACGTGATCTGCACCCCATTCGCAAAGATTCATACATACCGCACCTCTAGCCTATTCAGAGCGGCCTAAAACAAGTCAAAGGATGGGAAAAACTCCATAAACAACCGATGGATACGAGTAGAAATAATTATCAGGAGATCCTCTCTTTTGAATCAGAGAAGGACGATTTTCGTGATGCCAAGATTAAATAGTTGGAGGAGGAGAATGAGGCGGCCCTTCGCTAAAGTAGGAAAAGTTCCAGCATGATGAAGGAGATGAAGGATGCGCATGCGAGAGTTGAGATCGTTTATAAGGTGAGCTTAATAAAACTCATGCCAAGGAGGCTAAGTTGAAAGAGGAAGTGGCTGCTTGTAATGTCACCATCGAGGCCTAGAGGAAAACTATCGCCGACCATGATTTGAATGTTGAGGGGCATAACAAGACTATCTCTAACCAGGCTAAGACAATTTCCAATTTACAAGACCATGTCACACAGCGCAACACTGATAAGTTCGTTGTTGAAGTCGAGAAGGCTGTTGTGAGAGTGGATTTCCTAGAGCTTCAAAGTGCCTTCGAAAGAAAGATGGAGAAGCTAGATGTGACCAGTCTGAATTTTTATGTTAACTCTTTGTTTCATCAAGGAAGTCTCAGCTATCTTGGTATGAAGTTCCTACATGCTCTCGCTTTAGTTTGGAAGGAAATATTGTCTCATTTTTCCAACAGCGGCAACGTCTATTCTAAGCGAGAGTTGCAGGACGCCTATCTCAACAATGAATCAAAGAAGGCATTTCTCGAGGACTGGGAAATTCTTCGAGCTAAAAGAGAGCGGAAGGCCACCGATGCTTCCTTGACGACTACCACCGATGCGCTCATCAAGCCTTCTATTTATGATACGGGCAAATTATCAGAGCATCCCCATGATCTCTCAGTAAGTTCGGGACTTGAAACTCTCCATTAGGTAGTGGAGCTGTTAAAAGAGGGCGAAGGTGGTGACTATGAAGTAGACATTCTCGAACATCCTCTGGTGTAGGTAATGTTCTTGCTTCCTCCGAGTTCGGTAGCTTCCAACTTACACCGCAAGAGTAGGAAGAATTTAATGTTTCATTTTTGATGTTATAGGTCCATCTATCTTTCCTGCTGATGTGCCAGCTTCTTCAGCTCCCGGGTCCGTTGCTATCATTATAACCTACATGGTCATCTCTGTTCCTATTCCTATTCCTATATCTATGTTTGGCTGGCAGCCAGGGCCAAAGTCCGAGAAAATAGTCGCGCTTCATGGTTTGGATGATCCTTCTGTGTCTTTAGAAGATAACACGACAGTGGTAGAAACTAAGGAGCAGAAAGTTCAAATAGAACAGCTTCGTAAGACGCAGCATGTGAAAGTGCTACGAAGGATCGTAATATGGAATAGTAATTAAAGTTATCTACTAGTGCGAAATAAAATGAAAAAAGTAAATATTAGAGTAAATGACACGAGAGATTTTTATATTGGTTCGAACTCCCGTTCTACGTCCATTTCCAGACTCTTTTTGGAATTTTATTGTCAACCCTGACTAACCCAGAGGAATATGTATTACCCCGCCTAAGCAACTGAACAAGACTTCTACCACTTAGACAACCGAATAGGACTTCTATTGTCTGAGCAACCGAACATGACTTCAATAATACAACAAGTTTTCTTGACTGATTGTGCTCTATAGATAGCACGGATATGTCTTTAGAGTACCCTTCCTATAATCTTCTCCTTTGTGGTATATAGTGTAGTACGTGAAGATTGAAAGTAATTTTAATCATAAATAAAATTATGCTTGAATGCGTTTATGAAAGAATTTAGATAGCAAGTGATTTATATGCGTTTATGAAAGGAAATGGCAGAATTTAGATAGCAAGAATATAGAATAGAATCAAAGAATTAAGTCGTTAAAACAATTGAATTGAAGGCTATTTATAGAGTTAAAAATATGTAATCATTCGTGAAAAGATTTGGCCAAGGGATGTGAAAACAACAGTTGGATTAAAAGTTGTTTATGTTCATTGAAAGAAAGTGACCATGAAGAAATAACCGTTATGAATATTCAGTCGACTGAGGTAAGAAATTCAGTCGTTTGAAAATTCAATAAATTTTGAAATTTAAATTTACTTTGAAAAGTCACTTGGTTCAGTCGACTGAATAGGGGTGTAAAGTCGACTGAACCTTTAATGTGATTTGTGCCCCTATGCTTGTTTCAGTCGACCGCATACCCTGGTTCAGTCGACTGAAACTGGTGTTTTCTACCTAGTCAACTTCTTTTTTGAAAGCAATTTGTTTAGAAATTCAATATAATCTAATCTTAGTATGTGTATATGATTTTGAATATGATTTAAAGTATGTGTACGTGCATATACCACCGAGGAGAGATTTTAACAATTATTATCTACTAACTAGACTATAGATAAACCAATTATAAATATTGAAACTTCTCTTTGAAATCTTTGGTCTTCGATCTATCGACGAGTTGAATAGTATCTTCTATTGCAAATTTGGTTAGTTCCTATAATATATACTTATATAGTTATCACGATCAAAACATCAAAATATAAGGTTCTAACATTCTCCCTTTTTTGATGATGACAACTATGTAAGTTAGAAAGTATATAAAAAGTTTAAGAAGCAATTAAAAACTCGCCCTGAGCTAATGAACTACCTGTTTATTGTCATATTTCTCCCCTTTTGTCATCAATAAAAAGGAGTATCAATTGTATAAACATAACAATACGGATGAATATGAATATAACTTAACAATGGTAACATGGTAAGCATGAATAAAACAAATTAAGAATCATAGTAATTAACAAAACATCAAGAGAACAACAATGATCTAAAAAAAACATACATAACGATAATTGTTCACGGATACATCAAAAAAAACAAAAACATACATAAGCATTAAAAAATGACTAATCTTCCTCACTATCGATTTCTTCCCTTTCCTCTTCTTCCCCATCGGATGTCGTTCAAGAGAAAGGAGCGGGGGGATTTTTTCGGCAACACTTATGGAAGTTGAACTGGTACAAGAGTTTTTTCCCCAAATTTTATTAGGAATCCCTTGATGGAGTTGAGCTTCTTATTGGTCTTCACGATGGTTTTCTCAACGTTGACCAATTGTCGATTTAATTTGCGTTGATTCCTTAAGAAGCTGATTAATCCTTGCTTTGGAGGAAAATCACCATGGAGCTCTATGATGTCGTCATTTTCTTCTTGTTGGACTTGGTGTGAAGGTTGGGAGATGGAGGATTCGACATGAGTCTCATGGGCTTGTAGAATCCCTTGAGCCCGATTAGCCACCCATTGTTGGAAGCTAATTATTTCTTGAGGCGGTTGGCATTTGGCAAGCCTATAAACTTAACATCTTAGTGTTTAGCTTATCGATGGTAATGAAATCGGTGTTGTGGATGGTGACACCAAAGTTCATGAGAAACTGCATAATGTAAGCACCATAGAAGATTGTTTTGTAGCTCCACTTATGATTATCTGTGAGGAATTCGTCAAGAATTACTCTAGCACAGTTGACATTTTGAGAAGATTCGATGGCATAGAGGGCTTAGAAGTCTTTCTTGTAGACTTCCTCATAGTTTTCGGTATGAGGTTGGATTGAACAGATGAAAGCATGATGAAGGATCCGTGCCTTTGGTCACAAGGCGATGGATTTGGGAACAGTCATGTCGTCGGAGAGGAAACGATGGGAGACCTCATCTCGGTTGTCCATTTCTACTTCAACACCATTGATGTTGATGCCTTTGTAGGGACAATGAAGAATATAGCCAAGGCATTAGAGATGAAGGAAGACTCGGATGCCACAAACAAGTGTCCAGATGCAATCGTCCTTGCTTCTTCGATCTTGATGATCCAAGTTCATGTTGGCAAAGAAAAGTTTGATTTAGAGAGGGTAGATCTTGATGTTGTTGTCATCAAAATTAAGCAACTCTCAAGACCACTTGCCTCTGTAGTTTCTCGGATTGTGTAGGCATTGAAATTCGGATACTTGACAAATGAACCGTCGAAGATTCTAGAGCTTCGCACAGCATTATAATGGGTGACGGCAGTTTCACCATGGAGCCTAGACTAATTTGGCTTTTAGATGGTCGGACGGATGATTAACGAGGTCTTTTTGTTCTTGGAGCCAAATGAAAGTGCTGCTAAGGATCGTAATATGGAACGGTAATTAAAGTTATCTACTAGTGTGGAATAAAATGTAAAAAGTAAATATTAAAGTAAATGACACTGGGAATTTTTATACTGGTTCGAACATCCGTTCTACGTCCAGTCCCAGACTCCTCATAGAATTTAACTATCACCCTCACTTAACCCGAAGGAATAGATATTACATCGCCTAAGCAATCGAACATAACTTCTACCGCCTCGACAACCGAATAGGACATCTACTGCTTAAGCAACCGAACAGGACTTCAACAATACAATAAGTTTTCTTGATTATTTATGCTCTGTAAATAGCATGGATATGTCTTTAGAGTACACCCTTCCTATAATCTTCTCCTTTGTGGTATACAGTGTAGTACGTGATGATTGAATCACAAATAAAACAATGCTTCAATGTGCAAGTGATTTGAATGCGTTTATGAAAGCAGATGGCAGAATTTAGAAAGCAAGAATATATAATAGAATCAAAGAATTAAGTTGTTAAAAAATTGAATTGAAGGCTATTTATAGAGTTAAAAAGATGTAATCTTTCGTGAAAAGATTCGACGAAGAGATATGGAAACAACTATTGATTAAAGGTTGTTTGTGTTCGTTGAAAGAATGTGACCACTCAAAAAAACCATTATGAATATTCAGTCGAATGAAGTAAGAAGTTCAGTACCTGAAAATTCCAAAAATTTAGAAATTTAAATTTACTTTGAAAAGATACCTGTTTCAATCGACTGAATGGGGGTGTTAAGTTAACTGAACCTTCAAATTGATTTGTGCACCTATGCATGTTTCGGTCGACTGCACACCTTGGTTCAATCGACTGAAACTGGTGTTTTCTGCCCAGTAAATTCTTGTTTGAAAGCAATTTGTTTACAAATTTAATATAATCAAATCTTAGTGTATTTATATGATTTTGAATATGATTTAAAGTATACGTGCTTGCATATACCTTTGAGGAGAGATTTTAATAATTATTAGCTATAACTAGACTATAGACAAACCAATTACAAATGTTGAAACTTCTCTTTGAAATCTTTGGTCTTCGATCTATCGACGAGTAAAATAATGTATTCTCTTGTAAATTTGGTTAGTTCATATAATATATACTTATATACTTATCACGATAAAAACATCAAAACACAAGGTTCTAATAGCATAAACTAGTTGCTATCAAGAAGGAAAAGGTTGAAGCAATCAAAGCCTGAAAGTGCTCCCATAGATCACGGAAACGCAAAGGAGAGGGAGACTCTTATAAGAATGCTGCTGAGGAAGAAGAGCACATTGCCACTGAAGTGTTTGTTGACATGACCGGCAGTGATAGCACTCTTAAGGCGAGACAGAAGCTGCCAACAAAGGGCGGAAAGCGAAGTAGTGGAAAGAAGCATTGAGGAGCTTATGTGAAGAACACTATGATTTTGGTTCTTTTTTGAGTCATTTTGTACAAGTGCAGAGTCTGCACTTAGTGTTTTTACTATGGAGTCTATATTTTCTTTTTTATTGGCAGTATTGTTTGGGTACGGCCCCCCACATTTTGCTCCTGTGTAAAGAAAATTACAAGCAATATATTGATATTTTGACTGTATTCTCATCTGTCTGCTCGTATGTGTTCTGTGCACTTGTGCTTATTTTATTTATACTTATCTAGCTCTGCAATTATTGCCAAAATCCTTCGTTTGAAGCAATAGAACTTAAAAATTAGCAAATCTTAAAAATTCCTTTTTTTAAATTCTTTGTTTGGAGCGATAGAACTTGTGAATTTATTGTTTTCATGTGTTGATAGAGCTTGTGAATTTATTGTTTTCACGTGCCAATAGAGCTTGCGGAACTTAAAAATTCTTTGTTTGTAATGACCGAACTTATGAGCTTATCGTTTTCATGTGTTGACATGGCTTGTGAAGTTATTGTTTTTACATGTTGACAACGCTTGTGAATTTATTATTTTTACGTGTTTTTATCCAAGTAGTGGTGTATTCCCCTAGTTCATAGAGCTGTTTACTTCAAGCAATTTTCGAATATCCGATAACTCATGGTTTATTAACTTTCATTGGAAATTCGGCTAAGTTACGACTTGATTCTTCGTTTTTCGGAAGTTTTGCAACTTTAGCGCATAATCCAAGTTTTTTTATGATACCCAAGCAAGTATGCAATATATGCGTATTCAAGAGATGCACATTGTAAGGGTTAGTTGAGGGCAATTTTAATCATTAAGTGTTTATAGTTGTGACTTTTCAGTTTGTTTGTAGCATTCCCAATTTGCTGGAGCTATGCTCATGATTCCCGATTATAAGTGCAGTTGGCGCTGGTTATGAGATGCACGATTGTTGGTGCTCCTCAGCGTTGCCTATCTTCGGGCCATGTGAGGAGCGTCCGTTTTAGTGCTCCTAATTGCTGCCTATCTTCAGGCAGCATGAGGAGTTAGTGTTTTGGAATTTAGTGAATGGCTTTTGGAGTGCGTGGCTTTTGTTTTTCCTCGGTGTTGCCTATCTTCAGGCAACGTGAGGAGTTATTATTTTAGTGCTCAACTTATGAGGTGCACGACTTTTCTTTTTCCTCGGTGTTGCCTATCTTCAAGCAACGTGAGGAGTTATTATTTTAATGCACGACTTATGAGATGAGTGGATTTTCATCTTCCTCAGTGTTGCCTATCTTTAGGCAAAGTGAGGAGTTATTATTTCAGTACGCGGCTTATGGGTGCATGGTTTTACTTTTTCCTCGGTGATGCCTATCTTCGGACAAAAAGAGGAGTTATTATTTAGTGAGTGGCTTATGAGGTGCGTGGCTTTTCTTTTTCCCCGGTGTTGCCTATCTTCGGGAAACATGAGGAGTTTCTATTCTAGTGCACGGCTTATGAGGTGCATGGCATTTGGCACTCCTCGATGTTCCCTATCTTGGGGAAACGCAAGGAGTTATAATTTTAGTGCACAGCTTATGAGGTGCACGATCTTTAGCACTCCTTGGTGTCTCCTATCTTGAAACGACACGAGAAGTGTTGATTTTAGCCTTCTCGATGTTGTCAGAGCAACACCATTTTTAGAAGGCAAAGACCGGGTTCCGCCGATCTAACGATTTGAGTCGATTTGCTTCCGTCGACCTGACGAGTAGTTATTATGAACACAGTTTTGTTGGTTCAAGATGCAAACTTTATTAAGAAAGTAGGAAATTTTTTTCCTATGTACAATGCCATTGGTATCTCGGGATGGCTTATTTGTTGGAAAGTAAAAAATACATAAGGTAGCATTCAGATAAAGTAACAGCGAAGCGATTCGCTATTCCATGCCCTGGGAACTTGGTTTTCGTCGACGGTTGTTTGCTTGAAAGTTCCATATTTTAGCTTTTGATTAATGACATATGGTCCCTCCTAGTTTGGTCTGAAGGCCCTCGGCACGTGGTAAACTTGCTTGAGCACAAGTTCTTCCACTTTAAAGGTTTGATTGTGATCTTTGAAGTTGATGTATTATGCGACCCTTTTTTGGTCGGCGATAGTTCTCAGTTCTGCTTCTTCTCTTTTTTCATCAACTATATTTAGTGATTCGAGTAAGAGCTACTCGTTTTGTTTTGATTGAAATTCTACCTTCAGTGTGAGGGGACTTCTAATTCAACAGGAAGCATTGCTTCTAAACCATATGCAAGGGCGAAAGGAGTGTGGCTGATTGCCGCTTTGTGGGTAGTTCTGTATGCTCACATTGCGAGTGGAAGTTCATTAACCTGGTTCCCTTTGACTTTCGCTAGTCGCTTTTTGATTGTCGACTTGATGATCTTGTTTACGCTTCCACCTGCCCATTTACTTGTAGATGAGCCACTATGAAAAAGCTCTTTTTAATTCAGAAGAGCTTATAGAATTCTTTGAACTCATTCGAATTGGGTTCCATTATCGATAATGATTTTTTGCGGCACACCAACCTACAAATGATGTTGTCAGTAACAAAGTTAATAACTTTCATTGTGGTTATGGTGGTCAGAGGTTCCGCTTTGGCCTATTTGGTGAAATAATCTACAGAAACTATAGAAAATTTGGCTCCTCCTTTTGCTATTTGAAGGAAGCCAATCAATCGATCCCTCATATTGCAAATTGCCATGGGCAAACCATCGGTGTTAGCCCCATTGAAGGAGTTCTCTTAATTTTGCAGAGTCTTTGGCAGCGATCACATTTTCTAGCATGATTTACGGCGTCGCAATTTATTGTTGGCCAGATGTTTATCAGTATTGATTCTTCCCTTTATTCCAGTTAGTTGGAAGGCTTCCTGCGAGGAGATTGTTCTTCATCCATGTCATCCATGTATCTGGTTCGATGGTGGTTTTGGGAATCCAGTCTACATCCATTCTGTCTATGCTTGGGCTGGCCAGAATTTCAACTAGGACTAGTCCCAATGACTAAGCTTCTTCGGAACTTGCTAGTTTAGCCAAATAATATGCCTTAGTGTTTTACTCCAGTGGGATGTGTGTTATGGTGTAGTGCTCGACATTGCTTAGCAGTTCATGTACTTTGGACAGGTAGAGGGCGATATTCTCACCATGCTCCTGATACTCCCCTTTTACTTGATAGACGACCAGTTATGAGTCGCTGTATATGTGTATAGCTTTTATTTTGAGCTTTTCCACAACTTTCAGTCCAGCTACCAGTTCTTCATATTCTGCTTCGTTGTTTGTGGCGGGGAATTCAAAGTGCAAAGCATAGCTAATTGCCCGCCCTTCGGGGGTTTCAAGCACAACTCCTGCGACTGAACAAAAGTTGTTGGATGCGCCGTCGACGAAGAGCTTCCATTATGTCTGTTTCTGACTGAATTTCCTCCTCGTCATCCTTTATAGTAAATTCGGCGATGAAGTCAGTCAACGCTTGCTAATTGATGGCTTTCCTCTGCTGGTATGTGATATCGTATTAATTCAACTCTATATTCCATTTGAGTAGACGTTCGGAAGTTTCTGGCAGGTATAACACTTGCTTTAGGGGCTGATTAGTAAACACTTTAATTAGATAAGCTCGAAAGTATGGTTGTAACTTCCAGAACGCGACAAGAGGCAGTACGCTAGCTTTTCCAGTTTTGGGTAATTCTTCTCAGCTCTGGTGAATCGTTTGCTAATGTAATACATAGGTCGCTGGATTCTCGCTTCTTTCTGCACAAGAGCAGAGCTCAATGCATGCTGTAAGACTGCTAAGTAAATGAATAGATCTTCTCTATCCACCATCTTTAACAAGATTGGGGGAGCCTCTATGTGTCATAGCAATTCTTCGAAAGAAAGCATCGCTCCATTCGAAGTTCTTCTTCCCTTCTTCAGTGCATAGAAGAATGGTATGCACTTATCTATAGCTTTTAAGATAAATCAGCTCAGTGCTGCGACTTTTCCATTCAAGCTTTGGAGTTCCTTCTTATTTCTCGGGGTTCGAACTTCTTGTAGCACCGTTATTTGTTCTGGATTTGTTTTGATGCCTCGGGCATTGACTATGAACCCCAAGAATTTCCCAGAGGCTAATCTAAAGTGACATTTGAGTGAGTTGAGCTTCAGTCCATACTTTTGGAGTATTTCGAACATTTCAGCGAAATTTTATTGATGGTTAGCAGCTACTCGAGATTTGACCAATATGTTGTCCACAAAAAATTCTACAGTCTTTCCGATTTGACGTTTGAACATGGTATTTACTAGCCTTTGGTACGTTGCCTCAGTGTTTTTCTAAACCGAATGGCATTACTTTATAGTAGTACAATCCTAAATCGATGATGAAGCTAGTGTTTTCTTGATTTGGCTCATGCATCAGAATTTAGTTGTAGCCCAAGTATTCATCCATAAATGACAGCAATTCATTCCCCACCGTTTCATCCACAAGCTAATCAATTCTGGGGAGTGGGAAGCTATTTTTCAAGCAAACCTTATTTAGATCCGAGAAATCAGTACAAGTTTACCATTTTCCATTAGACTTCTTGACTAAGACTATGTTCGATACCCATTCAAGTAAGTTTCATCTCGAATGAAGCCATTAGCCATAAATTTGTGAATCTCCTCTCTTAATGCCTTGGACTGTTCAAGGCCCAAGCTGCGCCTTTTTGCTTTACCGGTATGAATTTGGGATCAATATTGAGCACATGGCTGGCAATTTTGGGTGATACCCCACACATATCGAAGTGTGTCCAAGAAAATACATCCAAATTAGCACGGAGAAATTTGATTAGTTCTAACTGCATCTTGTTTCCCAGGAGCAATCCAGTTTTTAGGACCCGTGTTTGGTCATCCATGCAAACTGGGACCAGTGCTGTCAATTTTGCAGGTGCTGCCCAATCCTCCCTTGAGCACTTCTTTCTAGGGTCTAAAGCCTTGTCGAATCGACTATAGTCCCTAAGCCAGCGGCGGCTCTGTATTTGCTATTCATGGGGTTCTCAGATGTAGATGGTTTTCCCCATATCCTTTCCTTTTTCCTTTCTTCTTGTCTCACGCAATTCTGCTATGTAGCATTCTCAGGCGGCGCTTTTGTCTCCTTTCACAATTTTGACTCCATGCTCTGTAGGAACGTCATTGTAAGGCACCATTGGGCCAATGCCATTCTAAAGTCGACTAATGCGGATCATCCCAAGAAGGCATTGTATGTTGACATTTCATCTATGATCACAAAATTCTGAATGAGGGTGACCCTTCGCTCACCCTCTCCAAGATACAATGGTAGGTCAATTGTTCCCATCGGTTGTTTGGGTTCACCGGTAAACCCCTGAATCTTTATTTGACATGCGAATATGCTTTTAATGCCAATCTTCATTTAGTCGAAAGTACGTTTAAAGAGTATGTTAACTGAGTTGCCACTATCAACTAACACCCGTCGAACTACCGCAGGTCCAATTCCTACTGTCACCACCATTGGATCAAGTGTTGGAGCCTCGATCCCTTTAGTGTCCTGGTTTCGAAACACTATGTCATCATTCAAAACCCTTTGCAGCTTGGCTGGAGTTTCATCTTCTATAGCTAAACATGATTCCTTTAGAGATGTTTAAACGAACTTGCATATTGCTTCATTTCTCCCCAACTTCTTTACGTGGGATGTGACCCCCCAAAAATTGTTCTGATAGTAAGCCTTTGCTCAGCTTGTTTGGACCCTTCTTTGTTGGTTCCAACTTGATTCCTTCATTCTCTAGGGTGCTAAGGGGTCACAGATTGATCGAGGTTTTGTGGCTATCTCACATGCCACTGGGGTTGTCATTCTAGATCAATTCCTCAATCAGATTCGTCAAGTTGCGGCATTTGTCCGTATTGTGGCCGTGTATCTCATGGAAGCGGTAGAATTTCCTTGAGCACTTCTGCAACTCAGTTGCCTCCTTTTTGGGTGGCTTTTTGCATTCCTAAGTCTCTTGAATTGCGAGAAAAATGTTTTCCTGGTGTGTTGCTTAGGGGAGTGTAGCCTTTGGGCCTAAACCCTTTGATATTTTTATTGCTGCCATTACCGTTCTTATTATTGGAGTTTCGACCTTTTCTCTTTGAGTTTCCATCTTTCCCAGTGGTTCCTTCAACAATCTAAGAAGTGTGTGCATTTTGATTCATTGCTACATCGCTTTGCCCAATGTTCATCCATTGCACACTAGTATACTTCCTTTCTAACTCCTGCGCTTCCTCTAAACTTAGGTACTGCCTTGCTTTACGATTGAAATACTTCCTGGTTGTAGGTTCCTTCATCTTAATCCACTTTCTGAATTCAGTTCCCATGTGAATGGGACAGATAAGTGCCATAAACACCATGTCTTTATTGGGGTCACTTACTTTCGTTACTGTAGTGTTAAACATATTCATGAAAGATTTCGGTGATTCGAAAGATAGACCTCGGTGGAAGCCTAGTGAACCATATCGACGCAACCCCATCGAGAAAGATAGGAAAGCATCTGCATCAAACAGCTTCAGAGGCATTTTCTCTATGAATATACCAACTGTATTTATACAAGTGAGGTTTCGGGTCCTTTGCCCCATCATAGGATGGAATAGTTGTGAATTTTCTAGATATCTCTCATTTAAGATTTCATTGGTGTAGGGAGTCCGACTTGGCGCAGATCCCCATTAATGTCTATTCTATCTTTACTCTCCTTCATTAATCATTTAACCATATCCACTATGTATACCTTTGATGTCCGGTAGTCCCGAGGACGACAATTGGTGACTGCGCAAAGTGTTCGCTTTTGCAAACGGTCTTGGTGAGTGGGCTGAGACCTAATCTCTCTTGTCTTTAAGAGAGCCACTCTTGCAGGATCCTGTAGGCTTGCGGTTGGTTTAACTGGAGCAGTTTGGGTATTCCTTGCATTATCAAATGCATTAGCATCTTCTTCTAATTTGTCTTCTTGCTTTCCATCCTCTAAGTCGGAGAGATCCACAACTATGTCTTCCAGCAGGGTCTTTTGCCCTTGATTCAAATTCAGAATTGGACGCCTTACGGTAAATGGAGTGCTTGCATTTCTGTCAATGTTAAGTCTTGTTGTCACCCTTTTTTGTGGTTGTTTTCCGTTTCTTCTGTGTAGACCAGAAACGAAGGAATTCTTAGCAGCCGCGGGTTCAAGCATAGTCCTTGGAGCAGGTTTTGACTATAGGGTTAGGAGAGTGTTAAGCTTATCCATTAGAGCCTTTTGGCTACTTTTCATTTTTTGGTTGATCTCATCAACCATCTTATTTAACTCATCCCTGGTAATAACTTCATGCTGAGTGGAGGATGTTAGGTGCTTAATTCTCTAAGTTAGCGCCATTTACTTCAGTTTATTGGGGATTAACATCTTCTCCAGCTACTACTACTCCGACGGATCTTCTAGAGGCAGTTCTTCTTCTTATAGCGGCCATTGCTTCCAAATAGTGGATTCGTCAAGCAAAGAATAAGGATCTAACTTCCAGACCTATGGGATCCAAAGTAGATAGCTAGATCTGGATCTTGAGTTGGATTTCTCAGTTAAGCACCAAAATGTTAACCCAGAAAATGGATCAACACCCTGATTTGAGTTTGAAAGCACCAGCCCTATTATGACAAAGCAATATCACAGATCATAGATATAGAAAAAAATAGTAAAAGAAAGAAGACAGAGTATTTTTATAGTGGTTCGGCTGTTAATGAAGCCTATGTCCACTTTGTAGTTTTATTATAGACTAATTAATGTACAAGAAGTGTTTGATTACAAGAGTTTGATTATTTTTAAGTAGATTGAATCCCCAGAGTTGGAATCTACTGGAGAATCACAGTGAATCCCTTTGGAGATCGTTGTGAGGGAGGTAAAGAGTGAAGAATGTTTCCAACAGAGCTTCAGCAACCAGTCTAGAGGAGATCTAGTTTATGTCACATGTAGGATGGTATTTATAGGGATTGGAGAGCTTCTGGGCCAGGCCACCTCATCAACTACTCGTAGATAGGTATAAAATGACCCAAGGAGTTTAGCTCGTGATCCAAGCCAAAACCATGGGTCGCTAGCGAACTATGGTCTATCGGTCGCTAGCAACCCATAGATTTGGCTCATACGCGAGCTAATAACTTGGCCCTTAGCCATTACATTGCTTAGTTGACTCACTGAAGACTCATGGAGAACCATAGGCCGCTACCGATCCATGTTGTATGGGTTGTTAGCGACCCATACACTTAACATATTTTTTAATATCCTTCTTCCTTCTTTCTCTTCTTCAATGCAACAGAGCGACCCTTCGTTTTGTACGGATTACTAGCGATCCAAGCACTTAGGATATTTCTTAGAGGTGTTTGGGATGTTTCCATGGTCTCGTATCGTCGTTTTTTGCATAGTCTCACTACAGGTTGTTCCGTTTCTGATGACAATTTACTACCTACTTAGGCTCAGCTGCGGATTAGGCTGAAAGAATGCTGGTCTCTTGGTTTAGTCGATCTCAGTCGTTGTCTTAGTAATATAGTTTGGCTCTTGTTAACTCCTTGCTTTTACCTCTTTGGTTAAGGTTAACTGCTAAACCATTCTGATATCATGGAATTGTTCTGTTTCCTGTTGGATCCTACAAGTTTAAAAACCTGGATAATAATCACAATGAATACAATAGGAGATGACAGTGGCATGGTATGTTCATAAATTTTATGGATTTAAAATAAGGTGAGGTGATAGTTTCACAGTATGTGCATAGGTTCAATGCGTTGTCCCTCTTTAGACTAGAATTGATTGATACGCCACTCAAAAAGAATGAAATGTTCATGAAAGGAATGCAACCAGAGCTTCATCGGCAAATGATGAATCATCTCAAAGATACCTTTACCAATCTGATTAGTATGACTTTGAGGTTTGAAGCTCTTGACATTATGCAAGGCATTCAGAAAGAAGTAGTGCTGACATTTAATGCCCAACCTTTATCACTTATTTAGTTGCAAGCAAGATATTTCTCAAGTGCAAAGGAATGAAAAAGTGGTCAGGAAAGAGCCATGGGGGTGGAGCTCTAGCACAGAAGAAGCCGTTCGATTTCTTCCAGATTTTGTGTTTTAAATGCATCAAAATATGCCACTTTGCAAACCATTGCCCGAAAGCCAATAGTGAACCAATCTGCTACAATTGCCACAAATCTAAATATATGAAGGACAAGTGACCTTTTCCAAAGAAGGATCACAAGGACAATCTTTTGCTATTAAGGAGATACCGTCTACTTCTACAGATACAAAAGGAAAACAGGTATTGCAAGGTACATTATCCATTTCTAATATTCCTATAAGATTATTGTTCGATTTTGGTGCATTTCATAGTTTTATTTCAATTGATCTTGTTGGTAAGCTTAACCTTTAACCTATCCTTCTAAATAACTCTCTTTGTGTATCAAACCGAATTGGGGGTTCAGTAGATCTGGACATAATGTGTCTACATATGCATATCTTTTATCAAACTACTCTTCCCCTTTGATTTGTTTGTTCTGAGGTTTATGATTTTAGGGTATTATTGGGAATGGATTAGTTATCTAAGTTTAGGGTGATCATAGATTGCGATCGAAGGATTGTTAGAGTTAATAGTGTTAGGGGTGTTGGGGTAGATACTTATTGTAAGGAACCTAATAATTTGATGTGCATTTTTCTCTTTTCGTTCTAAGTACCCAAAGAAAGGATAAGGAATATACTAATTTTTCAAGACTTCAAGGATATTTTTAAAGAAGTGCAAGGTTTACCTCCTCACTAGAAAGTAGAGTTCCATATTGATTTGGTTCTAGGAACTAGACTAATTGTTCAACCTCCTTGATGATTAACTTCAAAGGAAAGCAGAGAGTTAGAGAAGCAGACATTTGATTCATCGCAGAAGGGTTTGATAAGTGGTAGTACATCAAGTTGGGGATTGCCAGTGGTTTTCGTTATTAAGGCAGATGGTTCTCTTAGATTATGTGTAGATTACCGAGAGTTAAATAAGAGGATTGTCAAGAATAATTATCCTTTACCTAGGATCGAGGACATGTTTGACTAGCTTTATAGAGATTGGATGCTTTATCAATTGGATCTTGCTATTGGTTTTCACCAATTAAGGATAAAAGAGGAGAGTGTGCCCTTAATAGCTTTCCATACTCCTGATAGTTTTTACAAGTGGTTAGTCATGCCGTTCGGATTGACTAACGCACCCGCTTATTTTGTGGATTTGATGAATAGATAGTTTTTGGATTTTCTTAATAGGTTTATCCTAGTCTTCATTGATGATATTCGTGTTTATTCCAAAAAGGAAGAAGAGCATAAATGCCATCTTCAAGTTGTTCTAAGTACTTTAAGAAGTCATGTTTTAAAAGCATTTTTTTCTAAATGCCATTTTTGGAAATCCAAAGTTAGATTTCTAAGGCACGTTGTTTCGGAATAAGGCATATCGGTGGAGCCGACTAAAGTAATTGCGGTTCAAGAATGGACGAAACCTGAAAGTGCGACTGAGGTCATTAGTTTCTTAGGATTGGCAGGTTTCTATAGAAGATTTATTAAAAATTTCTTGAAGATTGCTTCTCCTCTAAATGCTAAAACTATCTGGACACCCAAGTGCGATTAAGCATTCAAGAGTTAAAAGAGAAGTTGACAAGTGATCATGTTTTAGTTATTCCAAATGGGAATGAAGGGTTAATAGTGTACATGGATGCTTGTAGGACCAGATTATGAGTAGTTTTGATGCAGAATGGTAAAGTAATAAAGTATGTGAGTCAATAACTAAATGCTCATGAGAAGAATTACGCTATGCATGATTTGGAGCTTTTGGTAGTTGTCTTCGCATTGAAAGTGTAGATGCACTAACTTTCGGGTGAAAATTTTGGGTTATATACAAATCACAATTCACTAGATTATCTTTTTACCTAAAAAGACTTAAACTAGAGGCAACAAAGATGGTTGGAATTTCTTGCGTCTTGTGACCTAGAGATTCTTTATATTCAGGGAAAGGAGAAGTCGTTGCATATGCATTAAGTATGAATGTGGTGACGATTGCTAATTTGAATGTTAAGATAGAGCTAATAGAGAGAGAATTGATTATTTCCAAGAAGAAGACCCTATTCCAGCTCAGCATAAGAGGAGCGTTGAAGAGGTAATTGTTTCTAGTTTTCAGATTGACTCCCGAGGCATTTTAAGAATGACTAGATGAATTTATATGTCAGATGTTTATGGAATTAGACAAGATGTGCTAAGAGAGTACCATTGGTCAAGATTATCTATCCATCTAGGAGTAACTAAATGTTCCAAAATATGTAGAAAACCATTTGGTGGTAAGGGACTAAGAAAGATATTTCGATTTTTGTAAGTCAGTGTGCGAATTGTTAACAAGTCAAGAGTGACCAAAGAAGACTGTTGGGTTGCTCCAACCATTGGATATTACCGAATTGGAAGCGGGAGCAAATATCCATGGACTTTATCGATGGGTTTCCTAGAACAAGAAGAGGTAATGAACACACTTAGGTAATTTTAAATCGATCAATAAAGAGCGCCCACTTTATTTCGATGAAGTCAACAAGAACTGTAGCTTATTTGGTAGAGATTTATTTGAAGGAGATCGTTCAACTGCATGGAAATGTAGAAGTATAGATAGTGATCAAGATCCCATCTTCACCGGTCAATTTTCTGGAGCATTGCAAGGCGTTTACGTATAGAGTTGAATTTGAGCAGGACCTATCACTACAGACAGGTGGAAAAAACCAAAAGGGTGAACCTTATTTTAAAGGATCTCTTAAGAGCATGCATTTTCATTTTTTGAGGTTCTTGGGAAGATCAACAGCATTTGGTAGAGTTCTCTTATAACAATGGTTACCAAGCTAGTATTGGCGTGGCACCCTTTGAGGCTTTGTATGAACGGTCAAGTAAATCACCTTTATGTTGGGTTGAGACAGGAGACCAACTAATTCTTGGACTAGAAATAATTTAAGAAGCATCAGAGAAAGTGGCTATGATCAATAAAATGATAAAAGAAGCCCAGGATCGATAGAAAAGTTATGCCGACCAATGGAGAAGGGACTTAGAGTTTGCGAACGGGAATTTGGTATTTGTGAAAGTTTCCCTGGTTAAAGGAGTTGTATGATTCAAAAGAGCATCCAGTTTCATTGGACTTTTTAGAATCTTTGAGAGAATTGGATCGTTGGCCTATAGAGTAGAATTGCTTGAAATATTGTCAGAAGTTCATAATATCTTTAATGTATCTCATCTGAGAAAGCATGTTCATGATTCGTTGCTGATTGTAGAGACGTCTATTCAAGAAGACCTGTAAATTATCCGACATCCAATTCATATTGTACATCGGGATGAAAGGAGATTGAGGAACGAGGTGGTGAAGCTTGTGAAGGTTCAGTGGAGTGATGATCCCCATGATTGTACTTGGGAAACCGAGGATCATATTAGGGAAACTTACCTCGATGTAATGTCAAGTTATTTGTTTGTAGTTTGAATGCATTATGCATGTTCTTGTATGGCATAGTTATTTTGCATTGTTATATGAATTTCTAGGTATAATACATACCTTTTGCATTGCCTTTTGTGTTTTAATTCTGGGATGAAATTCTCCTAAGGGTGGGAGAGTGTAACAACCCGTAAGTTAATCGCATTGTATTTGAATACATAAATAATTTTAAATATTTAAATAATGGATTTTAATAACTAAATAAACATATTTTAAACATTAATTAATGTTATAAAAATCATTTTCAAATTTTGTTTAACAAAATAATTAGTTCAAATAAAAATAGAAAATGTGACCGAATTTTCTTTTTGAGAACTCGACATCGAAAATATCATCAAAAATGTTGTGCACATTTTTTATCTCTCATACACATGCACGCGAAGGCACATATGTCATGTGATAAGATAATCAATGTGTTGAAGTTAATCATCAAGCTTATTTAAATATAAAACTTGACATTAAATGCACAAAAATACATTTAATAGCCTTAGGATATTAAATAAATACCCTAACCATAACTTAAACAAGTGCCTAAAGCATGGTGGAGTTGAACCTAAGGGTAGGTAATGTGTGCTTTAAGGTAAGGCGGGAGGTATGGAAGCATGTTACATGAATACATTTTGTTATTTATATTAATAAGTTATTATAATAAGTTATTTGTCATTTCTATCTTGATTTCTTATCTCTTCATATAGATGAATACTTCCATGGCTTCCAAGAGAAATTCCCAAGCCAAAAACTAGTGAATGCACTTCTAAAAATCATGTTAAACTTCGTATATTCACATACAAACACTCCTCTACAAAACCAAAGCCATTTCCACCTCAAAACCCTAAGGTCGAGCTCCATATTGCTCAGGTCAAACCTAAACCCAGCTTATTAAGAGCCAAAAAGTCCAAGTTAAGGTGTCGTGATGATAATGCGTGAGTTTGGTGACTTATTATGGTGATCTAGTTAAGTTAGAAGTGTTTTTGCGAGTAAAGTTTCAACCTTCAAAACAAAGGTTTTAAACTATATTTATGTTCATAATTACGACCTATGAATGATTGTTGTATATGTATAGTGATGGTTTGGAAGCTGGTTTAGTTTATGTTGCAAAAAGTTGTCGCGTTTGGAAGTTAATTTGCGTGTAGTAAGCAAGTATGAAAAGCTTGTGGCTAAAGTAATTATATTGCTAGTAAATAATTATTTACATGTTGTATCATAGCGAATTACCTTGTATGTGTGTTCATACCCTTGCTTTGTGATGGTTGGTTGTATTGATAATGTCATACACTCGAATTCCAAACTTCCCGTATAGCGGTAGTTGTTATATCGGCACTTTCAAAAAATCGTCTTTTATCGAAACCGTTTGGTTTCATTATCATGCTTGGAATTATTTTACAAGTTAAGAAAGTTTTTGATTAACGATGTTTTCAAAAACAATTAAATATTTTAATAATGATTATTTAATTTAATTATTTAATTATTTAATCAATAAGGATTAAGGTTAACTAATTAACTTATTAATGATGTGTTTTAAATTTAACTAATTACTCATTTAACGATGTGTTAAATTTAATTAATCATTTTTTAATGATGTTTAAGGCTAATTAATATTTTGATAATGATGGATTAACAAATTAATTAAATATGTTTTTAATTAATCTTTTTAATTGACGACTTTTAAAGGAAGTCGACTTGTTTTAAATTTAATTAATTTTCCTTCAATGATATTTAAAATTGATTAATCATTTTTAAATAATGACAATTAATTGTGAAATAATATTATTAACTTAATTAATGAAGTTTTATAGTTGGTTAATAAAGGTAATAAGAATATTTTAAGTTATTATATCCGTTTTAATGATGTTTTGGATTTAGGGAACTTAACAAAGTGTTTTTAAAGCTAATACTTGCAATGTGAAGCCAAGTACAATTTTTTTTTAAAAAAGAAAATGTTTGATTCATTTATAGAAATGAATTAATTTATGCAAAGCGATTCACTTACATGGAAATGATTTATTTGTATAATTAGCACATCTCTTTTGAAAGTTAGGCAAAACCGTGAGACATGACTTTGAGGTAACACTACCTTGATTTGTCCGGTGCTGCTATTAGTCAAGAACCAGTATACATTTGAATTCGATAAGTGGTGGTAAGTATACAAGACTTAGTTTTCATGTACGATCATTTTATATCCTCGATAATTGGTTCTCAACTATCGGTTATTTCTGCTTCTTGTTATTGTCATTTTAAGATGATGTGTTGCTCCATAGAGCTTTGTTATCCTTTGTCGAAAATGACTAAATCAAAGTGCGTTTTTTTAGGGCCAAGTTATGTGAGGTTACTCCCATTAGGGTATTTTCAGATCTCATCTAGA
This sequence comes from Allium cepa, assembly GCA_030765085.1. Taxonomy (NCBI): domain Eukaryota; kingdom Viridiplantae; phylum Streptophyta; class Magnoliopsida; order Asparagales; family Amaryllidaceae; genus Allium; species Allium cepa. The sequence continues at coordinate 49,156,629 of CM060930.1, read as the reverse complement.
TTGGATTATGTTTCTCATTTAGATGTGAAATGCTCGGATTCTCGGTAAGGATTGGCGGGGTCTGGCTTGGAGTTCCTGCAGTTTTCGAGTATCTTTTTAGAAGTATACTTCTTTTAAGGGGGATGCACCCTCGTAATCATTTGTTAAGGATTTTCCTTTTCTTATTTGATTCGAACCTTAAAATTAACTTCCCTATTTGCATTGGGAAGAGTCAACCACTCTTCATGGAGTTTAATTATTTATCCATTCTTTACGTTTGGATGTTGATTTATGTGAGAGTAAACCTGTTCCATGTTCAGCGGCAAAGTTTTACATGTTTGTGTTTAATTTCACGCCTATTGTTTTAAAGTTTTACTCATACCAGACGTATCGTCTAACCCGAGTTGTTTGTTTTTCCTTTAAACTCTGGGGTAGTCATTTTATTTGAGTAATCCGAGAGTATCAGGTCTTTGTTGGGATCTTTTGAAGACGGCGTCCAAGCAAGAAGCTTTATTCCTCTTAGTTATCTATTCCATTGTCTTATCTTGTTTGTGTAAGAGTATTTTGTTTCAACATATGTAAAGGCAGGGTGTTACAACTACCTAAGCTGATTTGTAGTACTTTTGTATAACTCTAATAACTCACTATGAAGGAGTAACCTGATGTACTATTGACCGTTATGGTTTATTTTGTAGTTTCATCATGAGGTTTTCTATTCTATTCTTTATTTTACCCCACTAAGATTCATCTTTTCGGTGCTTAGGCAATGGAACATGAACACCGTGGATGTGTTAAGTGTCGTTCTTAGGGGTTAGAAAGGTGGCCCGTCAAATCTTTCTTCTTTCTTTCCCATAACTATCCATCTTTCCGTTCAATTTGGGTTGGACATATGTGATTTTATGTCGGCTTGAATTGTGCTGATTTGTAGTTCGTTACAATTCACCCATACCTGCCATTTTACGACGGCTTAAGTATAATGCATATACCTTAAGGAAAACTCAAGAAGTGCGTGTAGTTATCTTATATGGTTTATTCTATGCATTAATAGTACTACACATAACATCCATAGCTTGAGGAAAGTTCAACAACTATGAATTATTCAAGTAATCAATTAATATAGAAATGGTAGATTTCATTAAAAAAATGGTAGATGAAAACTTTATATGAAAGATTCATCGACTTTATATTTAATATATTTTTTAGGGTGATATCGACTTATGGGATTTTGTATTTCTTATGAAATACCCTACTGATTTAAGTGTCGGACACATAATCATGGTATATGTACTATATGTATCTATTTAAACCTTAAGTCTATTTAAGGTTTCTTAAATGTTCCATCTTTAATTCATAAATTCATATTATATAAGTTTTATTATATAAGTTTTTATAATTTAATTACTTAAATAATACTATTATGTATAATATTATATTAATTAAATCTTATTTAATTAATTTAATTAATTAACATTAAATTAATTTTATATTATTCAATTAAAACATTGTATATTGAATATGTATAACTATAACACTTATAGTTATAGGCATGCACAGAGATATACATTTATATATATATATATATATAATTTATTAATTTACTTTTAGTTAATTAACTTAATTAAATAGTATTAATTTTGATTTTTTATATATACACTGTCTTAAATAATTTCAAGTCAACGTAACATATTCTTTATATCTCTTATGTAGACATTATATTTAACTAATTAACTATTTTCTTTTTTTATTAATCTTATTAATATTCAAATATTCAAATTCTATTTTCAAAACACTTTTGAAAATTATATTATAACATTTATAATATATTTCTTATTTTAAAATTAACTTTTAAATTTCAAATTTTGTTTTAATTTTAGAATAATTTGAAATTAGCCCGAGGCCCAATTCGAATTGGGCCTTTTCTATTAGGGGGAATATTTAGGCTCACTTTTCTTTTCAGGCTAGGTCGGTAGCCAGGTAGGGTAGGGTACTTGATTACTATACCTAGCTGAGATAATACTTTTCTAGACACTCTACAAAATTAGTAAGCTTAATTAGTTAACCCTAACATGACTATCTTAGACCGTATAGGTTAATTGGATCTGATACCATTGTTAGATGTGGGCTAACACGTAGTAGGGTAAGTAGGTAAATTTCAAAAAGTTCATTCTATTTGGATCTTATTCGGCCTATGAAGTCTAAATTTATTTAGATCTTATCTCAATTAATTATAAATAAAATCAATATTTAATTTAATTTATATCAAAGTTTTATTATGTTAACATTATGTTTAACATGTAGTATAATATGTGTATTATATACACATATGTGTGTATGTGCACGTGCAACATAAAGATGTGTACATGGTTTAACAGGCTGTGTATAGATGCTGGGATTTAAAGCGCTATGGATATATTAGCTCCTTCATATACATATGTGCCATATAATATGTAAGTATATATGTGCATATGCTTATATAAATAAATTATTGTTAACTGGGTTTATAAACCGTCAAAATTTAGTAAGAATTAGAACATTAGACTATGCCAGAATAACTCAAGAATCAACCAAAAGGACCAGAAAAGGAAGAAGAGGAAGACCCAAGAGGAAATATGCCAAAATAAGCTAAGGTGATGGATCGCTAGCTATCCATCACCAACGATCCATCACCTGTGGATCGATGGCGACCCATAATGCTTGCTCATGGACCCTCCAAACCTCTTATCATGATTCATTACCATTTCTAAGCACGTTTACCAAGTTTCATGGCATGCCAAACAATCTGGCTCGAGAAGTGAAGAGTCATTTGATTCAAGCTGTTTGTCCAGAATTAGCTAATTTAAAATGGACCTACAGAACTCATACAATGTCGGATTGACTTAACATTTTAGGAGAACGTTTAGAAACATAGGAGAAGGCTCAGGAAAATTGAAGTCATTTAGAGTTGATTCGATGAATCGCAAGCGATCCATCTATATGAATCGCTAGAGACCCATCTAGAGTCGGCCCCACCACCTTAAATTTTTACTATGAGTCCCTAATAACCTCTAGAGAGTTCCTGCAAAGTTTCATTTGATTTCTTTAAGATACGAGTGAGAATAGATGATTCTTTTGGACCAGCTGACCTATGAAGACGGATGATCAAACTAACTGCAAACGACTTGATATTTGGACAATGCACTTAAATAGAAAATAGGAAGACATCCAAACAAAGATCACTCAATAATATGCTGAGATGACGGATAGCTATCGATCCATCAATATTGGTCAGATCACCCTTAAACTTTCTAAGCTCCTGCGTAGCAATAAGTAAAGGCTTTTGGTAGAAAAATATGCTAAGTTGATGGATAGCTAGCGATCTATAGAAATAACTCAGATTGATTTGAGATTTTTGGCGATGACTTGGCATAGCAACTGGAATCTTCTGCACCTGGACTTCTGGCACAATACTCATTGAACTTCCCCATAAATACTCATCTAACTACAATTAGAGATGGATATTTTTCAATGAGAGAGCTACCATCGATTGGATTCCTTCACTTTTTCCACTTTCATCTCCCTCAAAACAGTCATCCAGGGGGTTTCTATGATTCTCCAATCAACCCTTAAGTTTGTGACTTATTCTAACTCATTGTAACTTAGATCTAAGGACCAACTACTTGACATCTAGAGAGATTGAAGTAGTATAATCATAATAATGGTTGAATAAAGTGGACCTAGGACAGAGTCATCCAAACCACTATAAAAATTATATGTCTCTTTTCTTACATTCCTCTTTATTTGTTATTTATCTAAGATTTGTGCTACTGATTATCTGCACTGGTGCTTTCACACTTGATCCAAGGTGTTAATCCTTTTTTGGTTTAACATTTCAGTGGTTTCATTGAGAACCTTGAATGAGATTTAAAGATTTAAAGTTTGAATCTAAGATTTAGAGAATACGAGTAGGCATAATACTAGATCAAGAGCTGTATCAAGTCAAGCGGAGCCTGGGGGCAGCCAGGAGGTGTCCTCAAATTCTCATGAACCCAACCATGTGATTAGAGAGGAGATGGAAAAGATGATGAAAGAGATGCAAGATGGGATCTTAGCTATACAACAAGAGGTGATGGATTGCTTCTTCCAAAGGATGGAGCAACAAGGGATGGCTGGATCTACAGGGAATATGAATCAAACTTCAGGGGGCAACGTTGGAATCAACAAGGGAATCAATTATAATCCTGGAGTTACTGTTGAAACACCAGGAATTGGTGGTACTGGAGCTAATCCAAATACTATGATACAACCGATAGAAGAATATGTAACAGAACTTCCTCGAAGGAATGTAGGTCAAGCTAGAGTTATGAATCAGAACACAGACATGTAGTTGGAAGAGTGCATCCCGAGATACGCTTACCAGAATATGGGGAAAAGTATTGCTTTAGGATGGAGACCTTCATTGGATGGTGAGAAATGAATTACTGAATTGGTGCAAAGGTTCATTAGAGGAGGACCTCCATGTCAGGGTTTGGAAAATGTGAACAGGAATCTGTTTACTGCTAATATCCGAAATGCGAGAAATCCTCCGGATTTCAAGCTTCGACATTAGAAATGTACGATGGGAAGACAGATCTGATGATTTATATGATGATGTTGAATATGCGCTTATATGATTTTTGTTTGATGATAATAAACATATATACATTCGTTTAAATGTATTTGTTAATATACTATTTTATTTTTCACAGATAAAATAAATATTTGCTGAATAAAATAAATAACACAGATTTTGAATTCAAACGAATATTTTATTCAAACAAATATTTATTACAATTTTGAATAGTACAAATTCAAGCTCTCACTATTCACTATACAATTTTGATACAAATACAATTACATCACATTTCATATTTACAGTTCACCTCACTACATATCACTCACACTCGTATTTATCTTCAACTTCCTTCCAGTTTGAATCCAGCATCTGAGCAATCTGCAAAAATATTTACTAACGCAGTAAAATTGAAAAATAAATATTTTTGCAATATAAAATAAAACGTGAATTTTGAAAATAATATTTGCCTCAGTTATTTGGGTTGTTCGTCATCATTTACATTTGAATTCATCATACACGAACAACTTGTGACATACACAGTGTATCACTGTATATGCCACAAGGCCGTGCACACCGGTATATACACTTGATAATGCTACAGGGACAGGTGAGCACAGGTCAAACCCAAATGAAAAGCCGGGTTCAACTCACGTAAATGTCACAACTCTCAGCACAAGGTCAAACCCGAGTTTTAAAACTGGATTCAACGCAGGTGCAACTCAAATGAACACATGAATGCTATGATCAAAGTATGCATGTATATATATCGACCAGGCAGCAACATGCTTGAAGACCACAGCAAAACCAACAGCGGCAGTTAAAGCAACATCAAGTTGAAACAGATCAAGTGACAAGATGAATGCATATATAGATGAGTGCAGACATACACATATATACATGCATGAATGTATGTATACAAATGGCCAGAAACTTCAATGATCAAACAGGGATCGAATAACCAAGTGCATCACTGACCATATGCCAAAACTAACAGCTAGTGATATATGAAAACAAAACAATGCCACTGCAGATACAAATAGTGCACATGCAACCAGACCAAATGCAGAAAGATGAATCACCAGCCACAAGTATACACAACAAACTCAGTGACATGCACAATAATCAACACAGTGGAGAACATGGATGTCAAAGTGTACATGGAACAATGCAACACAGACCAAATGCCACCAAGAATCAGTGCAATGACCAAGCGATAATCAGATACAGGAATGCACCAGAGTATAGGCAACAGGGCCAAAGCATTTCAGTGCCACAGCAAACAAGGTTCAGTGTATCAAGACAGTGAAACAAGCCAGAGGTATGAAACAAGGCTGCAAGCATATGAAATGCAGACAACAAGTGTCAAGTTGCAAACAATATTAAACAATGACAATGAAGTGAATGCAACAATCAAAAGATGGTAGCACAAAGATATGACATCACACCAACATGACAGCAAACAGAAGTGCAACAGCACAAACCAAAGTCAAGGCAACATGAACTACAGACCAAACACACGAGTGTATACAAATGATCAGACCATAAAGAAGCGAAGCCAGAAGCTCAAGTAAATGCACAGTGCAAACATATGCACCTAAGTGACACAGTGAACAAGGTAACAATTACATCAACAAGTCCAGCTACAACAAGCAGTTGCAGACTCGAAGCATCAGTGGACACAAATAAACACAATGCACATGCCAACAACAAGTCCAGCAACATGAACACATGGAAAGTGGCACAGCAATTTTTGAGAAGAACCAACAGAAATCGCCATGTCAATGTTGAACAAGTCAAAGTAAAAAATGCCAGAAAACAAAATACCGTGGTAGCCAAGAAATCAACATGAAATATACGAATATGACAAAGTCAAAATTAAAGCCGTGCTCATCACGAATTTGATTCAAAACCGTGTCAACCAAGCAACGAACGTATACGCATATGAAAAGGTCAGAATCAATCTCAAACGACCAAGAATAATCAAACGGCCGAAAAGCATAGTGGTGAAGAAATCAGACGAACTCAATTCTAGGGAATCAAATCCTATAAAAACCCTAATCATCATCGGCAATTATTCCATCGAGTTCAAGCAAGCCAAATCCAGAAAAGCAAAAATCATAAAATTACTCACCGAAGCAAGTTCGAACTCGACTAATTTCAAGAGCCGTAAGTAAAACAGAGAAGCAAGCGATCGACGAAGCAAACAAAGTGATAATTCCTCCTTTTGATTAAGCAACCAAAAGCCGGCATCTTTGAAATGTCCAAATCCCTAATTTAAGAGCAAAAAGGAACGAGATCGAGGAAAGCCCTAATTTTGCAAAGAGATACGAACGAAAGAACAACGGCCGCCATCTCCAATTAAAGGAACAAAGAAAGGAACGGTTTAAAATATAAAAGGGGGGCCGGCCTATTATTTTAAGGGCTTTGTATTTTATTAATTAGGGTTTTTGAGTTTAAATTGTTTTTAATTTGTATTTTCTTTTTAAACCGTTTAAATTTCTAGTCGTGTGACTAGGGGACAAGCTACGTGGCGTAGCTTGAGAATTCGCAACTCGGTGGTTGAGTTGTGGCAAGGTTTTGAGCGTAGAGTTAGATTAGTCAATAGCGGGTATAGCGAGTTTACGTGTGTAAGCGAGGGACTATCTAATTTCTAGTAGAAACCTTGGGGGCAGCACGTAGGCAGGATTTTGCCGAAGCAGGGTAAATTCTGTGTTGTTCTGTTTTTTCTGTTATTTATATTCTGCGATATCTGTGCTGCTATTCTGTGATCTGAATTGAATATTTTATAAGCTTCTGCGATTAATTTTTATAATTAACACTATCACCCTATTCACCCCCCCCCCCCTCTAGGGTGAAATCGATCCTACAAGTGGTATCAGAGCGGGTTCAAAAGCCATTTTTGTTTTAAAAATTTGATTTTGCAAAAACCAATTTTTTTTTGTTTAAAAAATTTCGTGTTTCAAAAATCGGTTTTTGTTTAAAGATTTGAATTTTTAAAATGGCTTCTTTTAATAATAATTTTGAGGGTCGTTCCAATATTATTCCTTCTATTTTCGATGGAACAGATTTTTTGAATTGGAAATTGAAAATGGAATTTTATTTAAAATCTGTTAATATTAAATGTTGGGATATTATTGAAAATGGGTGTGACATAACAGATAAGAAAATTATCTCGATTAATGCTCTTGCTATGCATATATTATATTCTCATATTAATCAAGATAATTTTAATTTCATTTCTCATTGTGAAAATGCACAGGAAATCTGGAATACTTTCGATGCAATATATGGTGCAAAAGTCAACAGCAATGAGAAGTCCTCCACAACTAACTCAGTTAAAGAATGTGCTTAACAGGATTGGTAAAAAGCAGTTGTGATGAGGATGATGATGATGGAGCAGCCGAGCTGGCATTAATAATGAAGAAATTCAAAAGGTGATCACAAATACGGAAATCCAGCTCTAAATAAAAAATTAAAAAGCAGAATAATCAAAGCACTGGACAACTCGGAAGAACACGGGATCATTTGCAACAAACCTGGTGATATCAAGCCCAATTATCCCCGATTTCAACTCAACAAAGAAAAGAAATCAAAACGAAGATGTTTTACAGCCACGTGGAATAAAAGCAATAGCAGTGAAAGTGAGAAAGCAGATATGTGCCTTCATGGGAATATAACCGATAGCGACGATGACGAGCCAAGCGAGGTATCAAAACTTACTCACTCTGAATTACTTATTTATTTCCACGAAGTAAATGGCTGTTTTGAACGACTTAGGGAAAAATACGCTAAACTTGAATCACAAAAAGACACTTTGATAGATTTAAATAAACAACTTGACCAATTAGTTAAAACCTATCAAAGTAGGATCCCTAAGTGTGATAATTGTCCAACATTCGAAGAAGAAATTAGAAAATCAGAAATCAGAATAAAATCACTTGAAAATGAAATTCTGATTTTAAAAGGGAATGAAAATACTAGGAGAGAGAATTCTATTAAAAAGTGCACACAATTGTTAAACGAAAATGAATCTCTCAAATCACAAGTCCAACAATTGTCAACGACTTTAGATAAATTTTCAAAAAGTGAAAAATCGTTCAATATGCTATTAGGAAAGCAAACTGTTAATACGGTTAGACAAGGACTTGGATATAATTGTTTGAAAATTGTTGAAAGCAATATTAGTCAAGTTAATTCCATGTGCACAATTTGTAGAAAATATGGACACAATCACAATAATTGTTGGTATAGACCCAAACATGTGAAAACTATATCGATTTGGGTTCCTAAAGGCACAAATATAAAATCTCTCAAAGTTAAACAAATTTGGGTGCCGAAGGGAACAATTATAAATAATTTTGGGTCTTTACAAAATTGTTTTTCAAAATTTTCTGCCACTAACAACCATGGACCTATAAAAACAAATAGGTCACATAAATTTTTCAACGTGTAGGTGTGGTGGCAGGCTAAGGAACAACAACAGTGTTTTCTGGAGTTTGGCTGTTCCAGAAACACAACGGGCGACAAAGCAAAGTTCCTTAGTCTAGTATAAAGGTGACAGAATCAAAATGGGCAACAACGAAAAATATCATGAAGGTAAAACAGGTAATTGTATATTTATTTGAACGAGGTATTAAATGTGATAATCTGCACCATATTCTGAATTAAAATCAGCCAATATTGAGATTGATGAAAATATGATGTTTTTGATTCTGACTTATTCAAAATAGTTGGCCAAATTACATTCTTATGCCACAACACTATAAAATTCTCTAGATTCTTTGAATTACTTCATATATATCAGTTTAGATTAAAAATAGTGTTTTGTTGGATAATACAATTGGTTATAATACGACTGACTCTATATTCACGGTTTTCTGATTATTTACACGGCTTCAAAAGAATGTCATATAAATTGCTGTAAAAATTGAGTTTGAAATTTTTGGTGCACACTTCATGTTTTGGTCCATATAATTCAATTGATGATAATTTTGAATGAAAGAGAAATTCAGATGCAGATTACACTGGTAATCTAGTTGATAGAAAAATTACTAGTGAAACGTGATTTTTGTTGAGACATTTAGTAACTGCATCGTTTTTCAAAGAAAATATCTGCATATTCTTCATTTCAAATAATTTTCAAATAGCAGAAAATTTTATTTTAAATCCCCCTCGAGAAAATCATTTTTGACCATATTTTCAGATTAGTCATTTTTGAAAAATTAATTTCATAATTATTTTTGAATTTGATTTTAAATGACTATTTTGACTAATCTGACTCCCAAATGATTATCAAAAAGAAAAATAGTGATTGAAAAAGTGATGAGTGTTAGTATTGATCAAATATTATGACTTGAGACGGTATAATTAATAAATTTCTTAGAAATTTAAACAAGATTTATAAAACTTTTTGTTGGTAAAAAATTCCATGACCATCTCTATATCTATCATATTTCTAACAACCATCACTCATCAAAATTCTATATAGTTTGTCGATATGTGGTACTTTAAACAGGAATTGTTCGTTTTTCATTTTCACTTTTTTTTTTAAAAAACAAAAATAAATAAATAAATAAATACCAAAGTATTCACTCTCATTTAAAAGTCCTCACGGTTATGCATGGGTTAATTACTTGGAATTTGTTATGTGCTTCCATGCTCATTTAAAAGTCCTCGCGGTTATGCATGTATGGAACGCATATCAAAAGTTGATTTTTAAAATAAACAAGTTGATTCTAATCCCATTTAAAAGTCCTCACGGTTATGCGTGGTTAGAAGATACTTGAATTCATTTTTTTTTTTTAAATAAAATTGGAATACTACTAATCTCATTTAAAGTCCTAACGGTTATGCATGGTTAGTAGATATTCAAATTCCTGATATAAATATACCATAAATAGACACAACTATATGGTTTTATATGATGACATAATTCCCATCATTCTAAAAGTGGAATATGCGCCTAACAAAATATTTATGATTTTTGTTTGATTTTTTTATCGAAATTTAATACTTATATTCAATTGAGTTTTAATGTTGAATTAATATCGATCACTTTATCTCTATTTTCTCTAACACTATTATTCTTTTGCTGATAACAAAAGGGGGAGAGAAAAGTTAAGATTTTGTCAAATAAAATCAAGCAAAGGTCAAATAATTTTCTATTTGCATCTAGACTCATTTGCATATTTTTATTTGTATGCATATATGTAAGGGGAGTATTGTGTAGAGAGGGAGCATTCAAATAGGGGGAGCAAATTAGAGCATATCAATGATCAAATACATTTAACATATTCAAAATCTTAAATATATGTTTGTTATCATCAAAAGGGGGAGATTGTTGAATATGCGCTTATATGATTTTTGTTTGATGTTAATAAACATATATACATTCGTTTAAATGTATTTGTTAATATACTATTTTATTTTTCACAGATAAAATAAATATTTGCTGAATAAAATAAATAACACGGATTTTGAATTCAAACGAATATTTTATTCAAACGAATATTTATTACAAATTTGAATAGTACAAATTCAAGCTCTCACTATTCACTATACAACTTTGATACAAATACAATTACATCACATTTCATATTTACAGTTCACCTCACTACATATCACTCACACTCGTATTTATCTTCAACTTCCTTCCAGTTTGAATCCAGCATCTGAGCAATCTGCAAAAATATTTACTAACGCAGTAAAATTGAAAAATAAATATTTTTGCAATATAAAATAAAACGTGAATTTTGAAAATAATATTTGCCTCAGTTATTTGGGTTGTTCGTCATCATTTACATTTGAATTCATCATACACGAACAACTTGTGACATACACAGTGTATCACTGTATATGCCACAAGGCCGTGCACACCGGTATATACACTTGATAATGCTACAGGGACAGGTGAGCACAGGTCAAACCCAAATGAAAAGCCGGGTTCAACTCACGTAAATGTCCCAACTCTCAACACAAGGTCAAACCCGAGTTTTAAAAATGGATTCAACGCAGGTGCAACTCAAATGCACACATGAATGCTATGATCAAAGTATGCATGTATATATATCGACCAGGCAGCAACATGCTTGAAGACCACAGCAAAACCAACAGCGGTAGTTAAAGCAACATCAAGTTGAAACAGATCAAGTGACAAGATGAATGCATATATAGATGAGTGCAGACATACACATATATACATGCATGAATGTATGTATACAAATGGCCAGACACTTCAATGATCAAACAGGGATCGAATAACCAAGTGCATCACTGACCATACGCCAAAACTAACAGCTAGTGATATATGAAAACAAAACAATGCCACTGCAGATACAAATAGTGCACATGCAACCAGACCAAATGCAGAAAGATGAATCACCAGCCACAAGTATACACAACAAACTCAGTGACATGCACAATAATCAACACAGTGGAGAACATGGATGTCAAAGTGTACATGGAACAATGCAACACAGACCAAATGCCACCAAGAATCAGTGCAATGACCAAGCGATAATCAGATACAGGAATGCACCAGAGTATAGGCAACAGGGCCAAAGCATTTCAGTGCCACAGCAAACAAGGTTCAGTGTATCAAGACAGTGAAACAAGCCAGAGGTATGAAACAAGGCTGCAAGCATATGAAATGCAGACAACAAGTGTCAAGTTGCAAACAATATTAAACAGTGACAATGAAGTGAATGCAACAATCAAAAGATGGTAGCACAAAGATATGACATCACACCAACATGACAGCAAACAGAAGTGCAACAGCACAAACCAAAGTCAAGGCAACATGAACTACAGACCAAACACACGAGTGTATACAAATGATCAGACCATAAAGAAGCGAAGCCAGAAGCTCAAGTAAATGCACAGTGCAAACATATGCACCTAAGTGACACAGTGAACAAGGTAACAATTACATCAACAAGTCCAGCTACAACAAGCAGTTGCAGACTCGAAGCATCAGTGGACACAAATAAACACAATGCACATGCCAACAACAAGTCCAGCAACATGAACACATGGAAAGTGGCACAGCAATTTTTGAGAAGAACCAACAGAAATCGCCATGTCAATATTGAACAAGTCAAAGTAAAAAATGCCAGAAAACAAAATACCGTGGTAGCCAAGAAATCAACATGAAATATACGAATATGACAAAGTCAAAATTAAAGCCGTGCTCATAACGAATTTGATTCAAAACCGTGTCAACCAAGCAACGAACGTATACGCATATGAAAAGGTCAGAATCAATCTCAAACGACCAAGAATAATCAAACGGTCGAAAAGCATAGTGGTGAAGAAATCAGACGAACTCAATTCTAGGAAATCAAATCCTATAAAAACCCTAATCATCATCGGCAATTATTCCATCGAGTTCAAGCAAGCCAAATCCAGAAAAGCAAAAAGCATAAAATTACTCACCGAAGCAAGTTCGAACTCGATCAATTTCAAGAGCCGTTAGTAAAACATAGAAGCAAGCGATCGACGCAGCAAACAAAGTGATAATTCCTCCTTTCGATCAAGCAACCAAAAGCCGGCTTCTTTGAAATGTCCAAATCCCTAATTTAAGAGCAAAAAGGAACGAGATCGAGGAAAGCCCTAATTTTGCAAAAAGATACGAACGAAAGAACAACGGCCGCCATCTCCAATTAAAGGAACAAAGAAAGGAACGGGTTAAAATATAAAAGGGGGGTCGGCCTATTATTTTAAGGGCTTTGTATTTTATTAATTAGGGTTTTGAGTTTAAATTGTTTTTAATTTGTATTTTCTTTTTAAACCGTTTAAATTTCTAGTCGTGTGACTAGGGGACAAGCTACGTGGCATAGCTTGAGAATTCGCAACTCGATGGTTGAGTTATGGCAGGGTTTTGAGCGTAGAGTTAGATTAGTCAATAGCGGGTATAGCGAATTTACGTGTGTAAGCGAGGGACTATCTAATTTCTAGTAGAAACCTTGGGGGCAGCACGTAGGCAGGGTTTTGCCGAAGCTGGGTAAATTCTGTGTTGTTCTGTTTTTTCTGTTATTTATATTCTGCGATATCTGTGCTGCTATTATGTGATCTGAATTGAATATTTTATAAGCTTCTGCGATTAATTTTTATAATTAACACTGTCGCCCTATTCACCCCCTCCCCCCCTCTAGGGTGAAATCGATCCTACAGATGAGATACACCCAACATATGGAGGTTTTAGGCGATTCTAAGGAGGTAATAGGGTAGTGCTTCCCATTATACTTAACGGATTCAGTTGTGCTTTAGACAGTTGGAGAATGGGTCCATAAGCACATGGACCGAGCTGGTGAGCAAGTTCTTGAGATAGTTCAGAGTTCATGTCTCACAACCGAGGAATGTACTTATGCTCTCAAACATGAAACAAAAGCATGGAGAGTGCTTAAGAAGTTATTTAACAAGATTTAATGCAGTGGTAGCTGCGGTTGACAAGACGGATCCATCATTTATTTAGTGGCAGCAGTATCTAGGGTCACGAGTAAGACTGATTTCAAAGCTGCATTGAAAAGGGATCCACTGAGGGATCTTACAGAATTCTACTATGAAGCTGAGAGATATTTGCGTCAGGAAGATACTGAAGCCGAAGATGAAGATGTGGATGCTGAAATAAATGCCGTGAGGACAGGGGACTATCCAGGGCTGAAATTGGAAAAGACAAAGGGTAAAGGAAAACCGATAATGACTTTGGGGAGCAGAAATAACAAAGGAACGAGACGAGATTCTCTTCATATACTGACTTGACTAAAATCCCGGAGAGGGTATACTAGGATACTGGGGGCAGAACCTCTATAAGAGGCCACCTGTGAGGGAGCCAACTGATCGAGAGAAAAGAATTAGAAAGTTTTGCATCTTCCATGAGCTGAATGGGCATGAAACAAACGAGTGCCGACACCTTCGTGATCTGATAGAAGAACAGGTTTGGAACAACCCGCTGCCATAGTACGTGAGGAATAAAACTGGGGTATAATTGCAAGAACAATTACCATCTGCGGCAAACGCGTCAAGAAACTCCCAAGGATATGAGCCAAGCCAAATTATCCAATGATCGAGGTAGATGGGAATCGGATCCGGCTCCTACGCTTTGCTTTTTCGTCTATATTTTGCACTTTTCTTTTAGTATTTAGATCATAATAACATTAGGCTGCTTACATATGTACGGGATCCTGAACGGTCCCTAGACACGCTTTGAGTCGGATGCCTGAGATGACTATTTAGGACAATAATGACCTTAGACCGCTTACATGTATACAAGACCCAGATTGGTTTCTAGGCACGCTCTAAGTCGGATCTCCAAAGTCGAAATTTAGGATTTCTACTTATTTTGATTCCTTCTTATTTGTTTTGATTTGAATATTTTAATTTTAAAAGATCTGCATTGGTTATAATGACTGATATTGATCCTTCTGCCACGGGACCGGAATGCAGGATGCAAGTCCCATTGCTAGAGAGCAAGCGAATGAACTTGTACAATATTAATCACCTTAGAGTACCGACCAAAGAGATGGGATTGGAGTGCAAAAAGTAAGTCCCTTCATCGGAGAGTGAGCGGATGGGCTTACTTAATCCCCGCTTTAGGAAAAAACGTATTAGTCGCTTATATCTTAACTTAATGGACAAACGATCCAGAGAGTTCGTCCCCTTTACTCAAAATATTAAACGATCCGAAGAGATCATGCATTAAAATTAAAAGATCAGGAGAGATCGAGCTATAAAAAAAATTGATTTACTAAAAGGATTTGAATGCCTTATAAATAGAATAAAATGATAAATCCTAAATGAACACAAGATGATCTCGATATATGATGTGATTTTTGATATATAATGTGATTTTGGTATATGATATGACAACTCTAAATAAGAAGAAAAATGATAATGATGTAAATATTGAATGAACACGGGACAATTAGAGATATGTGATGTAAATGGAGATATATGATGTAATTGGAAATATGCGATGCAATTGGAAGCATGTGATTTAATTAAAGATATGTTATGTAATAACTCCGAATGAAATCAACATGAATGTGATGTATAAATTACACTTGGGTAGAGTCTAGATTCTTAGAATGTAACTAGTTTGGAACGACTTGTGATTGCAAGAGAATGCGAAGGAACTGGACAATTCACCAAGACAAAAGCTGCTAAAAAGCCCAATTATCAAAGACTGAAGACAAGAACTTTTTCTTAAACAAAGCATACCTTTCGTTCAAAAGACGTACTTCGGGGGGTGGCAAGTGTTAACTGGGTTTTTAGCCCATCAAAATTAAATAAGAATCAGAACATTCATACTATGTCAGAGTAACTCAAGAATCAACCAGAAGAACCAGAAAAAGAAGAAGAGAAAGACCCAAGAGGAAAGATGCCAAAATAGGCTAAGGTGATGGATCGTTGGCGATCCATCACTTATGCTCATGGACCCTCCAAACACTTTGCATCATGATTCATTACCATTTCTAAGCGCGCTTGCAAATTTTCATAGCATGCCAGACAATCTAACTCAAGAAGTGAGAACTCATCTGATTCAAGCTATTTGGACAGAATTATCTAACTTAAAATGGACCTTCAGAACTCATACAACTTCAAATTGACTTGAGATTTTGAGGGAATATTTAGAAAATATAGGAGAAGGCTGGAAAAAAATTAAAATCGTTTAGAGTTGATTTGATGAATCACTAGCGACCCATCTAAATTGGGCCCCACCATCTCAAATTTTTATGTGGATCCCTAGGACCCTCTAGAATGTTCGTGCAAAGTTTTGTTTGATTTTGTTAAGATTTGAGCGAGATATGGATGATTCTTCTAGACCAGATGACCCATGTAGATGGATGATCAAACTAACTCCAGATGACTTGATATTTGGATAAGGCACTTAAATAGAAGGTAGGAAGACAACCAAAAAAAATCACTAAAAAATATGCTAAATTGATGGACAGCTAGCGATCCATCCCTTATGGATAGCTTGCGATCCATCCCTTATGGATAGCTTGCGATCCGTTCCCTATGGATAGCTAGTGATCCATCAAGATAGATCAGATCGCCCTCAAACTTTCCGAGCTCCTTCATAGCTAGCGATCCAATACCTGTAGAAAAATATGCTAAGTTAATGGATAGCTTGCTGTCCATCCCCATGGATAGCTAGCGATCCATAGAAATGACTCAAATTAATTTGAGAATATTGGTGATGACTTGGCATAACAATTGGACTCTTCTACACCCAGACTTCTGGCCTAATACTCATTGAACTTCCCTATAAATACCCACCTACCTGCAAATAGAGATGGACCATTTCCAGAGAGAGCTTCTATTACTCGACTGGAATTCCTTCACTTCTTTAACTTTTTTCTCCCTCACAACAGTTATCAAGGGGGTTAATGTGATTCCCTATTCGACCCTTGAACTTATAACTTATTCTAACTCGTTGTAACTTAGATCTAAGGACTAACTAGTTGATATCCAAAGAGATCCAACTAGTATAATCATAATAAAGATTAATTAAAGTGGACGTAGGCAAGAATCAGCTAAACCACTATAAAAATTCTATGTTTCTTTTCTTACTTCTGCTCTTTATTTATTGTTTATCTGAGATTTGTGTTGCTAATTATCTATACTGGTTCTTCACACTTGCAAAATTAATTCTGATCTAACTTGAAACTGAAAGCAATATCAAAAGTGAGATGTAAGTTAATTATTCACGTTGGATTTGTGTTAAGAAGGTTGAGAATTGCCCTTAGATTGATTTGCTTAAGCTTTCTACTTGAATCCTGGCTTTTCTTCCCTTGAATCTTCTTAATGTTGGCTGGCCGAGCTCAATAGGGTTTTAGTTTTATTTGTGAATATTGAAATGAATAAAGAATGAAGAATATATGGGTTTAAGGTATAAGAACAAAGGATATTCCTATTTTACCCTTACTATATTCGTTCTATTTACTTATTTTTGTTCTCTTTTTCTAATACATTCATTAAGGCACGACTCCTTCTAAATTAACAAATCTCAATCCCTTAATTATCTACATTACTTTATTTAATTTATATAACTAAATGTTTTAAATAATGTTAGTCAAAATTAGGGTTACTATAGACTCCGCTCCTCAAAGAATTTCATCCTCGAAATTACGATAAGGTACTCACATCAATCAAATATAAAGGTAAAACATACCATAAACAATTCAAGATAAGTATCTCTAATCCTGCTATCGATTTCCCAAGTAGAGTCTCTCTCGTCCTCACTCCACTGGACATTGACTAATCTGACTATCTTGTTCCTTATTCTTTTCTCATCTCTCACAACTATACGAACTGGTTTTCTAACTATGGTCATAACCAGTTCCACTACTAGATCATCTAACACAGCCGATGTAATAGTAATCTCTAGATCTCGATTGCACTTCCTTAGATGAGAAATATGAAAAACATTGTGGACTCCTACCAAACTATTTGGTAAATCTACTTTATACAAGAGTTTTTGATCCTTTCTATAATAAGGAATGGTCTAACGAACCTTAGCGCATATTTTTCTGATTTTCCAAATCTGATTACATTTTTCATTGGTGACACCTTGACGAAAACATGATCTCAGACTAAGAACTCTAAGTCTTTCCATTTTTTTATCAACAAAACTCTTCTGCCTAGACCAAGCATCCTTCATCCTATCTCAAATTAACTAAATCTTTTCTGTAGCTTCTTTAACCAAATACGGTCCAAGAATTAGTCTATCCCCAGTTTCTAACCAATAAACGAGAGATTTGCATGGCCTTCCATACAATGTTTCAAAAGGTGCCAGCCCTATACTAGTTTGATAATTGTTGTTGTATGAAAACTCGACTAAATGTAGGTAGTCTTTCCATGATCCTCTGAAATCTTGCGTGCAAGCTCTTAACAAATCCTCTTGGATTTTGTTATACCTCTCCGTTTGCCCATTTGTATGCGGATGGTAAGCGGTACTCACCTTGAGCTTGTACCTAAAGACTCATGTAGACTCTTCCAGAGTTCGCTAGTAAATAAGGAATCTTTATCACTTACTGTACTACAAGGAATTCTATGCACTCCAACTATATTCCTCATGAATAACTTAGCTAAATTTGGTGTTGTCGACTTAACGGGTATAAAGTGTACACTCTTAGTGAATCTGTCCACTATAACCCATATAATCTCATTTCCTCTATTCGACCTTAGCAAACCATCTATGATTTACATTGAGATAAAATTCCATTTCCGGACTGGAACATCTAAAGGCTGAAGTGACCTACTCGGTTTTTAATGTTCGGCTTTTACCTGTTGATAGTTTAAACACTGCCTTACCTATAAGCCTACATCTCTCTTCATACCTTCCTAGAAGAAACTCATTTTCATATCTTGATACCTCTTAGTTCCTTATAGATGAATAGTGAACTTTGAATGATAGTATTTCTAAGAACTTCCTTCCTAATGTTTCCCACACTTGAAACACATAGTCATCCTTTCTTCCTCAACTGCCCATTCTGGTCAAGACTGAAATCTTTCAAGTCTTCGCTCTTTATTCCATTTCTTAACTTTATGGTCCGTTCAGCTAATAATGTAATCTTTTCGATCATCATCGGTCAAACTTCTAAACCTGATAACATGGCAGTTCCTTGACTAGAACTAGCCTCAGATCTCCATTGTACTCCGCATGTAGCCAATGCTTCTAAGTCTCTCTACTCAGCTATCATTGTCAATACTGCATTTTGATATTTTCTGCTAAATGCATATATACCTTATTCCCTTTTCCTGGTGTGTATTCAATACCAAAGTCATAAGCCGCTAAAATATCTAACCAACTTTGTTGTCTCATATTCAACTCCTTTAGAGAGAATAAATATCTCAGTGACTTATGATCCGTAAACAACTCGAATTTTTCTCCCAATAAGTAATGTCTCCACACCTTCAATGCGAAAATTACTGTTGCTAATTCCAAATCATGAGTTGGATATCTCACCTCATGCGGTCTTAGCTATTGAGAAGCATATGCAATCAGTTTACCCCTCTGCATTAACACAGCTCCTAATCCTGTTTCACATGCGCCTGTGTATTCAAACAAGTCCAGATTCCCCTTTGGAACAACTAACATAGGTGCATTAGTCAATAAGTGTTTCAGTGTCTGGAATGCCTCCTTACACTTATCAGCCTAGACAAACTTCACATCTTTCCAAGTTAGCTTAGTCATCAGTGTGACTATCCATGAGAAATCCTTAATGAATTTCCGATAGTAGCCAGCTAACCCAAGAAAACTCTTTATCTCAGTGACTGTCTCGGGTCTCTTTCAATTATTAACTGTCTCGTCTTAGCTAGATCTACCGAAAACCCTTTATTTGAGACTATATGACCAAGAAATTTCACTTCCTTCTTCCAAAAGTGGCACTTCGCAAACTTTGCCTTCAGCTGATGCTGTCTCAGCGATTTAAGCACGACTCTAAGATGAACTTTATGCTCTTTTTCATCATTAGAGTATGTCAAAATGTCGTCTATGAATACTAACATGAATCTATCCAAATGTTATCGAAAGATTATGTTCATCAAGTCCACGAAGAATGCTGGTGCATTAGTTTGACCAAACGGCATCACTAACGAATCGTATGATCCATATCTGGTCCTAAACGCCGTCAAAGGAATACTATCCTCTGCTATCTAAGTTGATGGAACCCTGTTGCCATCCAACTGAGAAAATACTTTGGCTCCATTCAACTGATAAAACATATCGTCGAGCCCAGGTAACGGATATTGGTTCTTTATCGTCTTCTCATTCAGCTCACGATAATCAATACACAACCTCAGCGATCCATTCGGTTTCTTAACAAACACTAGGATGCTCCTCAAGGCGAACTGCTTGGTTTCATACAATTATTACCATGTTGATCTACCAACTGCACCTTAACTCCTTCATCTTAGTAGGTGTCACTCTACTTGGCACTCCACTCTCAAGTTCTGCTTTTGATACTAAATCTATCTGAAACGCAATGGCTTGTTTCGACTGTAATCCTATCACAGGCTCACAGTCATCTGCGGATTCTCTAACAATGAAAACTCAGTTCAAATTGTCTTCTGCCTCCATAACACTCAACAAAATATTAACCTCAAAACCAGGGTTTTCTATGGAGTATACAATGCGATCACAACAACTAGGGTATTTAAGTGATATTTTCCTATCATGGCAAAATAGTCTAACATCATACTTAGTTAACCAATCCATACCCAAAATAATTCCGAACCCTACGGAATCAAATACATGTAACTAGCAAAAAATATATGACCTAACAACTCAAACTCTACACATCTCATCTCAAGAGTCGCATATCCTCCTATCGGATACGCAACCTTAAGGAAGCAACTAAGTATGAGGATTCTAAGTTAATATTTTCTACCAAACTATGGGATATAAAAGAATGAGATGCACCAGTATCAAATAGAACTTTAATTAACACACCACGAATCAAAAGCATAACACCCAACACAACTTTTCCTTTCTCTTCTGCCGTCGGTCTTGAGGTAGCAGGTTCCATTGCATACACTTTGCCCTTTTCATCCTTGATTGGTTCCTTGCACTGGTTCTTATAATGTCCAATCTTATCACAGTTAAAGCATTTTACTCCTTACTTGTCGTCATCCTTCTTTGCTTTGCCTATCCGACAATTGTGGGTATAGTTTCTCTTCTTAACACACTAGTAGCGGACTACATTAGCCTTCCCTTTCCTGGCTGCTCCTCCTTTCTAAGCACCTTTCTTATGGAAAAACTTTCTCTCCTGGCTCTGCCCACCTTGGGTTTCCACTGTTTTTTATCGATAAAGAGAGTAAGTATCTCCTCATGCCTCAAAGCCATCTCAACAACTGCATCGCATGGATCGCTAATATGTGGTAAAGTTGCTTTAGCAAGCTTCGGTCTCAATCCATGGATGAATTTCTCATTCCTTTTGATAACTGTATAACCCATAGCATATCCATATCTCGATAGCTCTTCAAATATGGTAGCATAATTCAGCACTGTCATGTCTAATTGCACCAACTCAATAAACTTCTTGAACAAAGTTGACTTGGCAGTCTCCTCATGAATCTTTCCTCAAATCACCTTCTAAATTTGTCCCAATTCGGTCTCCTTATTTACTCCCATAATAGCACTTTTCCACCAGTGCAGTGCTGCTCCTTGCAACTGTCTTGATGCCAATCTTCTTTTATGCTCATTGTTGAGTCCTAAATCGGCTTCTTTAGCACTGAAGCAACCAGTTCTCCATTTTAGGTGCATCCTCCGTGCCGATAAATGGCTTACCTCCAAGCCTATCATATAATTATTGACCACCGAAGCTACTTGATTTCCTTCAACTAATTCCACAGTAGTCCAGCTTGCATCATATTGATGAAGAACTGATACATAGCTCCTATATCAACTGGCGGCGCTCCAGCATATACATTAGCAGCTTGCGTCTGACCCGGATTCCTTCTAGTGTTTGGCCTGGCATTTCCATTGATTGTGGTGCTTCCTCCACTAATGTTAACTCTTCTATTCCTAGCATCCATATCTTACTTCCTTAAATTCCACATTTGAGTCTTTGTAAGATATAGAAGAATAGCCTAGGAGATATGGGAGAAATAGAGATAAAGCATATACTTATATATAACAAAAACAAGTATGTTACTACAGTGTATCCCATACCCTATCTTTTCAATAATTCCTTAGGCTAAAATCACTGTAAGTTCAAAATTTCTTTTATGTTTTCAAAAACCTATGCTATGATACTAAGTTGTAACATCCCCTATGTTAAGGCCCAAAGCTAAACGCTACAGATGATGCAGTCATCCTTAGTACTAACTTTCGATGACAAAATACGGTAATGTTGATAGTATTTAAAATATCAGAAGCACATGAGTATGAAATAAAACCAATATAGATTTCAAAATAGTTTTTCTGATTACATTTTGAATCAATATTTCATATTCAATTACATAATCCCAAAACAATTCTCAAGTTTTGATCAAATATAATTTTTACAATTGCACCAGGAGAAACATATGTAGATGCCCCCTTGGATGATCAGAGTAATAGATAGATAGACATATCAGTCATAAATACATCACAATAAAAATAATACTAAATAGCTCCTACATAGCTAGCTTTGCTTCCTATATGTCATTGGAATCTTATTCATCCAACCTACTAAACCTAAAAAGTCCTTAACTCTTAATCTACTCAAATTTAATTTTGAACATCCAGGATTTAAGAGGAAGACATGGACTTCGAGTCATACATAAAGCCTGATGCGAATAATTCTACGACATATCGATTTTCTAATATTATGTGAGACCACACTACTTGGCGGAATGGGTTTTCCCTTACTAATATCATTTTAAAATCATATATTTTTCCATAATCAAACTGATTATAACAATAATAACAATAACATATGTGTATACAAATTAGGTAATCATTTGACTATCGATCCACACTATAGTTTTATCTAGCTAACTATTAACCACTGGCTAACTCGGGTCTGCCAGACATAATAAACATTCTAACTTCTGTTGGACACAATACTTTTCTATCTTCCCTTAAATATCTTCTTCTAGAGTCAACTGATCTAATGGTTTTACTGGCTCACCAATAACCTATCTTTACTCTGTATATTCCCTTCTGTGTGTAACATTATTTTAGTCCCATCCATGTCAAAGCCATACACACTGGAATTTTGGATTTATATTAGCTAAGGGCTACTAGCTAAAGTACAGGGCATGGTCCCATACCATCTCATCTGGTCATCTAATATCTAAATCATATACTTAGAGTTAAAAACCCTATTCAAATTTCATTTTCTTGTAAACAATCTTTACAAATGATTTACCCTTGAAATCATATCTTTATAAAACGAGGAAATCATACGCTTTTCTTTACACAAAATACTTATGCCATGACATATGCTTTAGAAAAAACTATGTTGATGAAATCTAATTAATGTGATTATCTATCCCTTCAAATAAGTTAAAGCCTCTTTTAAACTTAGAAAACTTTATGTAGCACCCCTAATTTTTATTAATATTATTCAAGAGATTTAATTAGATAAATTAAATAGAATAATATAGTGATAAGAGGATTGAGATTTGGAATTTTATTTAGAGGCTGAGCTTAATTAAATAAATAGGCTTATGAATGGTTTTATATATAAATTAATTAACGCAAGGGTATTATAAAGTAATTGCCGCACCTTTACCCTTATAATCTCGTTTCTACTTTATATTCACGTTCATTTTCTTAATAACTCAAAATTGTAAAGAATAGAAATCACGTCGGCCATTACCTATGGAAGAAAAGGGGAAAATTAATCTAAAGCTAAGAAATCAAGCAAGGAGAATTAATCCAAGATCAAACCTCAAATTCCATAAACTAATCAAGGTGAATAATAATCAAACCATATATATTTTGTTTTTAATGATCATTTGATTTTCAATTTAAGTTTAAATCTATTATGATAATTTTGGTGATGATATGCTCGGTTTTCATGATATGCTATATTCAAACAAGTACGATTGATAATTGTTTTATACGGTTTTAAGGCTAAAATCATTTGTTTTGGATTTCGAATGCCTTGAGGAATTTATATGTTATGTAACACATAAATTTGAAGATCGTTTTAATTTTCATAATTTTCCAAGCTATGGAAAATTTGTTATGAATTTTCAAAGGGGAAAATGAATAATTTGGGTTTAAAAAATTTTTCGGCTAGTATATGGAAGAATTTGGGTCTGAAATTTGTGTATGTTAGATAACATATTAAAAATGAATTTTTGTGATTTATGGGTATTTTTCCTACGAAATTTTCTATGGAAATTAAATTACTTTAGATAGAGGAGTTAAATGATTTAATTGTTTTGCTTAATCGAAAGGCTTATTTGCTAAATTATTTAATTAGATCTAAAATAATTATGGCAGTTTTATTTTGGAAAGAATTTGAAAATTTTGTGGCAACCAATTAAATGTTCACAAATAGGTTAGTTAGTTAAAAAGCAATTACTTAAGGCATTAAAACAGTATTTACCCAGAAATTATGTTTCGCCTATTACAGAAGCAACCCTTTGACCCTATGCTTCTGCACCGGCCAAGTCGAAACCAACAAACAAGGTATCAAAATGTTGGTACATAGTGGATTGGAGAAAGGCGGAAGGCATGGGGTCGAAACCACTACTTTTGAAGGGGTCAAAGCCTTTGTTTCACTCTCAAATGATATGCACTCGCCTTGTTTTCCAAAGAATGCTTTCGAAGAGGTGAAACCCCTTCAATGTAGCTCTTGAAGAAGTTGCTTTTGAATATATCGCTGTCTATTGTTAAAGTGAAGCTTTTGAAAGATTTGCCTTGTTTTTAAATCAAAGCTTTCGAAGGTTAGTATCAACCCAATTGAAACCTTGCTGCAGATCTTATACCTTTCAAATGTATTAAATTCATCAATGCTTTTAAAAGGTAGCTTTTATTATATAAATATATTAAGCCGCTTCCTATAGATTTCAAAAGGGTTAATGGTTTCGAAGGCAATGGCTTTGAAAGGGGTTTTGAAGCTATCTTTCAAATGTTTTACTTAAATGATTTAAGATTTTGAAAGGATGATTCTGAAACCATCGGTTTTCCCCAAATATATTTATTAAAGGTTAATGGCATCGAAAAAGTACTTTCATTTATGTTCACTTTGACCCAAAAGATATTTTAGAATAAAACCAATGGTTTCGAAAGGGATACTTTCAAAAGGCTTCGAAAGGGATACTTTTAAATTGTTTCAAAAGGGGTACTTTCAATAGTTTTGAAGTTATGCTTCTAAGAGTTAATAAGTAATGCTTTAATACATTTGAAAGGTATGTTTTGAGGGCTTCGAATGAGATGGTTTAAAGTGTTTTGAAAGGCATATGCTTAATGTTCTGAAAAGAAGATTTGAATGATTACGAAGGAGGTTATCCAATAGTTTCAAAGGTAAAATTTTAAGGTTTCAAAAGCCTTAGTTTTCAAAATAAAAACCCAATCTCATTTTTAAAGGAAAAACCATGGCATAAATAAAGGAGTTTTAAAATGACTTTTAAGTGTGGAGTTTCTGAAGAAGCTTTCCTTAATAAAATTATAGGTTAAAGGGATTAACCATATTTCATAGGAAAATGATTCCAAGGATATTAAACCACAAATGTTGGCATTCTAATATATATATATATATATATATATATATATATATATATATATATATTCACATTATAAAAAACTCATAAATGTATTTTGGCGAGAAGAAGATCAGAATAATCAGTTAGATTGACCAAGTAATGAATATAAATTTAGTTAACTCCTAAATGAGTATAATTGCAACCAAGAGGTTAGATAGACCAGAATATAGGATGCCCAAATATTCATTAAAAAATGTCAGTTGGATAGGTTCATAGTAAACCCATGAAAACTATGTTAAAAAGGGTTATTGGTAGGGGCCAGTAGGTTTGTAGTGAGCCCATGAAAACTATATACAGATTAAGTTATTGACAAAAGTCAATAGGTTCCTAGTCAACCAACGAAAACCAGGATTGGATAAAATTTATTGGAGTTACCAATAGGTTCAGGGAGAACCCATGAAACAATGAAGTTATTGGAGAGGCCAATAGGTTCTTAGTGATCCTATGAAAACTATGAAACCGGATAAGGAGTCCATAAGTTTTAAGTAGGCTATTAGTTTACGCATGAGAACTAAGAGGTTAACAGTTACCCTAGAAATCATAATTGAGACAATAGTCAAATTGAATGGAGATGGGAAATTCAGAATTGATTCACTTGTCTTGCATATCATCATAATATTTTGAATTGTCATGTTTTAACCACTATGGATGTAGGAGCTCATATGGTTTTGATAAAGTTTTGGATAAGATACTAGTGAGGGAGAAACCCGTTCCGCTAAGCGGCATGGTCTCACTATATATCTAAATGGTTTGAGATGGTAGGTTATTATTCACACAAGCTTTAGGTCTGGCTCGAAGTTTATGTTTTTCCCTTAAACTCTCGGATGCTCAATTGATTTCGAGTAGTTTGAAAGTTGAGGTTTTCAAGTACCTCTTTAGACGAATAAGCTTCTGAAGACGTGTAGAAGGCCAGCTAGATAATAATTGTTCTTTTTTATTTTGATTCCATCGTGTTTTGTTATAAAGGCAAAGTTGTTTAATTGCCTAGCTATATACTCTGATCATCTAAGGGGCATCATCATATGTCGCTCTTGGCGTACGTTGTAATAATTATATTTTCTCTGAACTTGGTTTTCAAATATTGGATTATGTAATGAATTTTAAATGTTTTGAAATGGAATGTGAAAGTAGTTCTATGATTTTAAATTTTTTCCATTTCCATGTGTTTCTCTTGTATCAATGTTACTAACATTACCGTATTTGGTCGTCGAGGATTAATAATTATGGATGATTGCAGCATCCGCAGCCATTAGTTTTGGGCCTCCTTGTAAGGGATGTTACAGGTTGGTATCAAATCATAGGTTTATGAAAACCTAAAATAAATTTAAACCTAAAATATTTTGAAACATAATCCAATGAATTAGAAAATAAGATTGGGATTTGGGTTAACGCTATATTAACGTACTTGTATTTGATATATATGTATATATAAGTATGTAGACCGTTCTTTTGTATCTTACAAAGGCTTGTATGCCAATTTATGAGAAAGAAGATATGGAGGCAGGAAATGGAATAGGAAATCTTGGTGGAGGAAGCACCACACCAAAGGGAAATGCTCTACCCACCAAGAGGAACCTGGGTCGACATGTTAATGCTAATCAAAATGCAGATGCGAATGTGGGTGCTGGAAATCCACCAGTAGATATGGGGAAGATGTATCGGTTCTTTTTCAATCTGATGCTAGTAGGAGCAGCTGCTGGAGTTGCTGGGAATGTTGGAGGAGCTAATCCTATGGCTCCAGTTGGGAATAATTATGCTAAGTTTGAGCAGAGATTACACCAGTCTTGGTGGGAAGCCGTTTATGCGAATGGGGGATGCCATAGAAGTTGAGACTTGGATGCTACATTGTGAGAGAATCTTCGCTGACTTGGGTTTGAATGATGAGTAGAAGTGGAGGTTGGTCTCTAGGAAGTTGCAAGGTGCAACACTTCATTGGTGGAATATTATTACTACCGGAGCTCCTGAGGAAGAGTTAACTTAGGTAGAATTTTAAAGGAGATTCGAGCAGAGGATTTTGTTTAAAGTTTCTAAGTCAGCATTACTTAGAAATTTTATGGATTTAGTGCAGGGAGAGATGTCCGTAATTGAGTATGCTACTAAGTTTAATGAGTTGTCTCGATATGCATATGCTACCATAGACGCCGTCATCAGGAGGAATGGAATGTTCATTCAAGGATTGAGACCGGAGATTGCTAGGGCGACCTGCCACATCTCCATGATCCTTGTAATGCAGTTGTAGAGATGGCAATCCGACATGAGGAAATGCTTTCTATTTATGGGAAAGAAAAGCTGGTTGAAACCCAGGGTTCTCAGGGAAAGAAGATAAAGTTCTTTAAGAAGAAGGGAGAGGCTACCAAGAAGGCAAAGGCTGATTTAGTTTGGTTCATGTGTGGAAAGAAAGGTCATTATGCTCATGAATGCCGATTATGCAAAGGAACTAAGGCTCCAGAAAAGAAGGATGTGAAGTGCTTCTACTGTGATCAAGTTGGGCATTATAAGAACCAGTGTCCAGAGCTAGTCAAGGCGGATTAGGAAAGGTCTTTGCTGTTTGATCATCATCGCTAGGCCAACTGTAGCTGAAAAAGGGAAGACTATGATTGAAGGTATGCTTTTGATTCAGAGTATACTAGTTAGGGTACTATTTAATTTCGGTGCATCACATTCATTTATATCTCAATGTTTTGTTGATGGGTTATGTTTAGAACCCACATATCTTGTTAATTACTTAAGGGTTGCGAATCTGATAGGAGGGTATGCAACACTAGGGATGAGATATGACCAATTAGAACTTGATTTTTTAGGTCATAAGTTTGCATATATTTTGTATGTTTTTGATTTCGTATATTTCAAGGTCATTTTGAATATGGATTGGTTGGGTAAGTATGATGCTATGATATTTTGCCAAGATAGGGCACTATCACAAAGACACCCTGATAGTCATAACCGAATCATATTTTCAGTGGATAATTTTGACTGGAGTGTTTGTGCTTTGTTAAATGCTATGGAAGTGGAAGAGTAGTTAAGTCGGGTTCGAATAAAAAGAAATTTTGCATATGTTTTTGAGCCAGTTACAAGATTCCAACCGAAATGAGCTATTGAGTTTCGGATAGGTCTTGTGTCAAGAGCTGAACCTATCAGTAGACCACCTAGCAGGATGACACCGACTGAGATGAAGGAATTGAAGGTGCAGCTTGTGGATCTAAAGGGAAGGAATTTTATTAGACCATGTAGTTCTCCTTAGGGAGCGACCGTGGTGTTCATGAAGAAGCCTGATGCGTCATTGAGGATTTGTATCGAATATCGTAAATTGAATGAGAGGACGATTAAGAATAATTATCCTTTGCTGAAAATTGACAATGTATTCGATCAGTTGTGTGGAGCCAGAGTATTTTCCCAATTGGATTCGACGACAGTTTTCCATCAGTTAAGAGTGGTAGAATATAGTATTCCATCGACAGTATTTTGAACTAGGTATGGTTCGTATGAGTGGTTAGTAATGCCATTCAGGTTAACAAACGCACCTGCTTTCCTCGTGGATTTTATGAACCGAGTTTTCCGAGAGTACTTGGATAGGTTCATGTTAGTGTGTATAGATGATATTTTAGTATACTCTAAGGATGAAAAATAGCATGAGGAACATTTTTGAGTAGGGCTTGAGATGATAAGGCAGCATCAGCTGAAAATGATGTTTTCCAAGTGTCATTTTTGAAAGAAGGAGGTTAAGTTTCTTGGTCAGTGGTTTTAGAGAAAGGATTGTCAGTCGATCTAGATAAGATCGAAGCTGTTAACAATTGGAAGAGACCACAAATGGTGACTGATATTAGAAGTTTTCTTCGACTCGTTGGATATTACTACAGATTCATCAAGGATTTCTCGTGGATAGCGACACCTTTGATTAAGTTAACCCAGAAGGATGTGAAGTTTGTCTGGTCCAACAAATATGAGGAAGCATTCCTTAAGTTAAAGCATTTGTTGACCAATGCTCCAGTGTTAGTAGTTATAGATGGAAAAGAAGGGTTAGTGGCGTATACTGATGCATGCGGAACTAGATTGAGAGCTGCGTTGATGTAGAAGGGTAAATTTGTTACATATGTTCACGACAACTTAGATCGCATAAAGTGAGATATCCTACTCATGATTTGGAGTTGGTGCAGTAATCCTCGCATTAAAGATTTAGATACATTATCACTTATGGGAGAGATTTGAGCTATTTACAGATCATAAGTCTTTAAGGTACTTATTCTCTCAGAAGGAGTTGAATATGAGATAGTAGAGGTGGTTGGATTTTTTTAGAAGCTTATGATTTTGGTATAGAGTATACTCCTCGGAAAGGAAAATGGTAGCGGATGTTATTGACAAAAGACATTAGAATGTGGTGTTAGCTATGTTGGAAAAATGGAAAGATTTAGAAGCTTTGACTACTTGTAGTGTGCAGTTAAGATCGACTGCTAATTCCAGTCACAGCACAACCATGTTGTCATGTCTAGTAGTTTGATCTGTATCGATCAAAAGGATTGCTTCTAGGTAGAAGGAGGATCCAGTATTGGCCTAGAGGATTTGAAGGCTTGAGGTTGGAACTGAAGGATTTTTGTCTTGACCAGACATGATGGTTGAGGAAGAAGGGACGGTTGTGTGTCCGAATGTTGAGGACTTAAGGAAAGAAGTCCTTAAAGAATATCATCGATCTGAACTTACGATTCATCTAGGATGGACCAAGATGTATCAAGATATGAAGAGGAGCTTCTATTAGGAAGGTTTGAAGAGGGACGTTGGCTTGTGGGTTAGGCAGTGTGCAAACTATCAACAAGTGAAGGTCGAACATCAGAAGAGGAGTGGTTTGCTTCAACTTTTAGAGATACCAGTTTGGAAATGGGATTCTATATCCATGGATTTTATAGACGGGTTGCCAATTTCAAATAGAGGAAGAAAGTATATGGGTTATAGTGGATAGGTTTACCAAGAATGCAAATTTCATTCCAGTTAAGTCTACCAGGACGACACCTGTTTTGGCTAAGTTGTTCATGAAGATCGTAGTTAGACTGCATAGGATTCCCAGTAGTATAGTAATTGAGAGAGATGCTTTGTTCACTAGTGAATTCTGAAAGAATCTACAGGATGTGTTGGGTACCAAGCTTAAGTTGAGTACTACATATCATTCTCAGATGGATAGGCAGACAGAGAGAGTCAATAAGGTACGCGAGGATTCGTTAAGAGCTTAAGTAATGGACTTTGGTGGATCTAGGGAAGATCACTTACACATAGTGGAGATTTCCTATAATGATGGTTATTAGACTAGTATAGGAATGGTTCCTTTTGAAACTTTGTTTCGAAGGCCACGCAAAGCACCAACATGTTAGTTGGAGACATATTAGTCTTAGGTCTAGATCTATTTAGAGAGGCGACATAGAAGATTGAGTTGATCCGACAAAAGAATGAAGGATGCTCAACCCAGACATAAGAGTTACGCAGATAAAAGGCGTGAAGGCCTTGAATTCTCAGTTGGAGATAGGTTTTTCATTAATATATCACCGATTAAGGGTGTGGTACGGTTTGGAAAGTTGGGAAAACTGACACCGAGATATGTTGGTATATTCCTAGTTTTTGAGAGGATCGGGAAGCTCGCATACAAAGTAGAATTGCCAAGCAGTATGGCAGGTGTCCATAATGTGTTTCATGTGTCTCAGCTTCACAAGTATGTGCATGGTCCAGAGACTATTGTTCTTTCGACAAGGTTGGTAGATTTGATAATAGAGCTGAATTTGACTTTCGTTAGACAACCAGTTCGGGTTGTAGCAAGAGATGAGAAAAGATTAAGGAACAAGACAGCCATGTTGGCGAAAGTCCAGTGGAGCAACAATGAGAAAGACTGTACTTGGGAGACAGAGGACAGTATTAGAGATACTTATCCTGATCTATTATGATGGTATGTTCTATATTAGTATTATATACACTATTGCTAGTCAGGTAGGCTAGTATGGTTGTTTAGAGCTATTACAGATGATTGCTATGTTTAGTATTTATTCCTCACTAAATTTCGAGGAGGAAAGTCCTAAAGCAGGGGAGCCTGTAACACCCCTAATTTTTATTAACATTATTCATGATATTTAATTAGATAAATTAATAGAATAATGTAGTGATAAGGGGATTGAGATTTGAAAATTTATTTAGAGGCCGAGCTTAATTAAATAAATGGGCTTACGAATGGTTTATATATAAAACAAGGGTATTATAAGGTAATTGCCGCACCATTACCCTTATAACCTCGTTTTCAGTTTCTATTCACGTTCATTTTCTCAAAAACTCAAAAACGTGAACAATAGAAAGCACGCCGGCCATTACCTAGGGAAGAAAAGGGGAATATCAATCTAAAGCTAAGAAATCAAGCAAGGAGAATTAATCCAAGACTAAACCTCAAATTCCTTATCCTAATCAAGGAGAATAATAATCAAAACCATCTATATTTTTTTAATGATCATTTAATTTTCGAGTTTAAGTTTAAATCTGTTATGATGATTTTGGTGATGATATGCTTGGTTTTCATGCTATGATATATTCAAACAAGTTTGATTGATAATTGTTTCATATGGTTTTAAGGCTAAAGTCATTTATTTTGGATTTCAAATGCCATGAAGAATATAAATACTATGTAAAACATACATTTGGAGATGGCTTTAAATTTTCATAATTTTCCAAGCTATGGAAAATTTGTTATGAATTTTCAAAGGAGAAAATGAATAATTTGGGTTTAAAATTTTTTCGGCTAGTATATGAAAGAATTTGGGTTTGAAATTTTTATATGGTAGATAACATATTAAAACTGAATTTTTATTATTTTTGGGGATTTTTCCTACGTATTTTACTATGAAAATTAAATTATTTTAGATGGAGGACATAAATGATTTAATTGTTTTGCTTAATGGAAAGGCTTATTTTCTACATTATTTTAATTAGATCTAAAATAGTTATGGCTTTTTTATTTTGAAAAGGATTTGAAAAGTTATTGGCAACCAATTAAGTGTTTACAAATAGGCAGCTTAGTTAAAAAGTAATTACTTAAAAAAGCATTAAAACAGTCTTTGCCTAGAAAATATGTTTCGCCTCTTTTAAAAGCAACCTTTCGACCCTATGCTTCCGTCACAACAGGTCAAAACGGAACAAGCCGAAATTAATACAAAATGTATTAGTATGTTGGTTTGTAGTGGATTGGAGAAAGGCGGAAGGCATGGTGTCGAAACCAATGCTTTTGAAGTAGTCGAAGCCTTTGTTTTCCTCTCAAAAGATATGCACTCGCCTTGTTTTCAAAAGAATGCTTTCGAAGATGTCGAAACCCCTTCAATGTAGTTCTCAGAGAAGTTGCTTTCGAATATATTGCCGCCTTTTGT
Source organism: Allium cepa (assembly GCA_030765085.1). Taxonomy (NCBI): domain Eukaryota; kingdom Viridiplantae; phylum Streptophyta; class Magnoliopsida; order Asparagales; family Amaryllidaceae; genus Allium; species Allium cepa. Next base: position 49,123,467 of record CM060930.1, on the reverse strand, counting down.
TTAAAGTGAAGCTTTTGAAAGAGTTTCCTTGTTTTTAAATCAAAGCTTTCGAAAGGGTAGTTTCAACCCAATCGAAACCTTGCTGCCGATCTTATACCTTTTGAATGTATTGAATTCATCATTACTTTCAAAAGGTATCTTTTATTATAAATATATTAAGCCTCTTCCTATAGCTTTCGAAAGGGTTAATAGTTCCGAAGGCAATTCCTTCGAAAGGGTTTTCTAAGCTATCTTTCAAATATGTTATTTAAATGATTTAAGCTTTCGAAAGGATGGTTCCGAAGCCATCAGTTTTTCCCCAAATACTTTTACTTAAAGGTTAATGGTTTCGATAAGGGTACTTTCGCGTATGTTCACTTTGACCCAAAATATTGAATAAACCCAATGGTCTCGAAAGGGAAACTTTCAAAAAAAAATTGCAGGGATACTTTCAAATGGTTTCGAAAGAGGTACTTTCAATGGTTTCAAAGCTTTTCATGTAAGAGTTAATAAGTAATACTTTAATACTTTCTAAAGGTATGTTTTGAGGGCTTCGAATGAGATGATTTAAAGTGGTTCGAAAGGCATATGCTTCTTGTTTTGAAAAGAAGATTTCAATTCTTTCGAAGGAGGTTATCCAATGGTTTCCAAGGTAATCGAAACCCTTAATTTTCAAAAAAAAAGAACCCAACCTCGTTTTTAAATGAAACATCATGGCAAAAATAAAGGTTTTTTAAAATGACTTTTAATTATGGATTTTTGAAGAAGCTTTTCTTGATAAAATAATAGGTTAAAGGGATTAACCATGTTTCATATGCAAACGTTTTCAAGCATATTAAATCATAGGTGTTGGTGACATTATGTTACTATGCTTGCTTCTTCTAATATATATACTCACGTTATAATAAACTGTAACTGTATTTTGGGAGAAAAAAGGCAGAATATCCAGATAGGTTGACCTAGTAGTGAATATAAATTGAGCTAACTCCTGAATGAGTTGAATTGCATCCAGGAGGTCAGATAGATCAGACTATAGGATGCCTAAATATTAATTAAAGAAGTTTTCAAGTAGACAGGTTCAAAGTAAACCCATGAAAACTGTGTTTAGAAAGAGTTATTGACAGGGGCCAATAGCTTTGTAGTAACCCATGAAAACTATATACGGATTAAGTTATTGACAGAAGTCAATAGGTTTCTAGTCAACCCATGAAAACTAGGATAGGAGAAAAGTTATTGGAGATACCAAAAAGTTTAGGGAGAACCCATGAAACAATGAACTTATTGGCTGGGGCCAATAGGTTTTTAGTGATCCTATGAAAACTATGAAACTGGACAGGGAGTCCATAAGTTTTAAACATGTTATTAGTTAGCACATGAAAACTAATAGGTTAATGGTGACCCTAAAAACTATAACTGAGATAGATATTCAAATTGAATGGAGATGGGAAATCCAGAATCAATTCACTTGTTTTGCACACCATCATAATATTTTGAATTGTTATGTTTTAACTATTGTGGATACAGGAGCACAATTTATGGTTCTTATAAAGTTTTGGATAAGATACTAGTGAGGGGAAAACCCGTTTCGCTAAGCGGCGTGGTCTCATTAGATATCTAACTGGTTTGAGATGGTAGGTTATTATTCATTCTAGGCTTTAGGTCTGACTCGCAGTTTGTGTTATCCCCTTAAACTCTCGGGTGCTCAATTGATTTTGAGTATTTTAAGAGTTGAGGTTTTCAGGTACCTCTTTAGATGAATAAGTTTTGAAGACATGCAGGAGGCAAGCTAGATCATAATAATTCCTTTCTATTTTGATTCCATTATATTTTGTTATAAAGGCAAAGTTGTTTAATTTCCTAGCTATATACTTTGATCATCCAAGTGGCATCTTCATATGTCGCTCTTGGCGTATTTTATAACAATTATATTCTCTTTTAAATTGGTTCTCGAATATGGGATTATGTAATGAATTTGAAATGTGAAAATTGTTTTATGATTCTAATTTTTTTCATATACACGTGTTTCTGTTATATCAATGTATCTAACATTGCCGTATTTTGTCGCCGAGGATTAATAACTATGGATGATTGCAGCATCCGTAGCAGTTAGTTTTGGACCTCCAATTGGGGAATGATACACTTTAGGCTATAAGGCCTAAACAATATCTTCGAAAACTTTGTTTAAAACCTCAAACAATCCTTTTTGAATTCATTTAAAGCACCCATTTCAACATAAGTTAACTACTTTAACTTTGAAAACATTAGGCCGCAAGGCCAAACATACCTATTGAATGTATTGGAAATAGACCTTTCAAAATCATCACTTACACCTTACACGTCTTCTTCCAAAACCATTAAAATAAACCTTTCGCAACATTTAAAATAAACCATTGGAAACACTCAAAGCATACCTTTCGAAAGCATTGGAATCCTTCCCTTCGAAACACTTAAAATGTACCTTTCAAAAGCATTGGGTTCAAGTAAGAGTTTGTGGAAACATAGATTCGAAAGCATTTAAAAGTATCCCTTTCAAATAACATATAGTATAACTATAGGGTCAAAGAAAACAGAAGCAGAAGTAACCCTCTTGAAAGCATTGATCTTAATTGAAAGAATTGGGGAAGAGGTTAGTTTCGAAACCATCCTTTCAAAACCATTGCCTCTAAAACCTTAGACAAAAGCAGCTTGCGGTAGCTAGGTATAGAATAGGTTCAAAAGCGGCAACTCCTTCAAAAGCCCATCTTAAAGACAAAGACAAATGGAAACTCTTTCGAAAGCTTCCTTTTTAGAACAAGGACAAGTAAATGGGTTCGAAAGCTGATGAAATTGGCTTCAACCCTTCGAAATCATGCCTACGACGTAATCCCATCCCCTTTCTCCAATACACTATGTATCAATTGTTTGATACCATGTGCATTGGTTTTGAATGGTTGCAAAAGGCCTTTCGGGCATGTTGACGAAAGCAAGCAATGGGAGTGGCGAAATTGCAATTTGAAATAAAATTGGTTTTATTCCTTTTAAAGTAATTCCTTTTCACTTAACTTGCCTAATTATCAAAATATGATTGGTTGCCAATTCTTTATCAAAATATTTTCTAAAAAGGCTGCCGAATTTAATAATTAATAATTAAAATCATTTTAACAAATAAGCCATTCCCTTCAACAAACATTTAAATTATTTAATTTCTCCAACTTAAATAATTTAATAACCATATTGAGGCTCTTAGGAAAAATCCTCAAAAATCATTGTAATTCAGTTTAAATATGCTTTCTAACATATATAAATTTCAAACTCAAAAACAACGTTTAATTACCTTGAATAAAACCCAATATTAACTATTTTCTCTTATGGAAAATCCAAAATAAATCCACAATCACTTAGAAAAGTATGAAATTTGGAACCCGCTTCTAAAATAATGTTGTTGACCATATATCAAAAATGCAAATCATACGGATGTCATTTAATAAGTTTTTCAACCTAAACTTATCATAAAATCTATATGAAACGATATAAATCATTAACAAGCATATATATATATATATATATATATATATATATCCATTTAAACAAACACAACATGGCTTGTAACTTGCAAAATTAATTCGGATCTAACTTGAAACCGATATATATATATATATCAAAAGTGAGATGTAAGTTAATTATTCACCTTGTCTTTGTGTTAAGATGGTTGAGATTTTCCCTTAGATTGATTTGCTTAAGCTTTCTACTTGAATCTTAACTTTTATTCCCCTTGAATCTTCTTAATGTGGCCAACCAAGCTCAGTAGGGTTTTAGTTTTGTTTGTGAATGTTAAATGAATAAGGAATGAAGAATATAAGGGTTTATGATATAAGAACAAAGGTTATTCCTATTTTACCCTTACCATATTCCTCCTACTTACTTATTTTTATTCTCTTTTGCTAATACATTCATTAGGCATGGCTTCTTCTAAATTAAAAAAACTCAGTCTCTTAACTATCTATACTATTTCATTTCATGTATCTAATTAAATGTTCCAAATAGTTTTAGTCAAAATTAGGGTCGTTACAGTGTGAGCGATAATGACACTCTTAGAAATGAGAACGTTGAAGCTAGCACAAAAACCGTTGCCACTCAAAGGCAAAATCTATATTAATCCACAAATCAAATCTAATCCTAAAAATATCAATCCCCTATTGCTAAAAAAGCAGGCAAGGACTACTCCTGATGATAATGAAGTTACCTCACCATGCAAAGATGGTTCATCTCAAATGGATCCCGAGGAAGATGAGATCCGTTAGTTGAAAGCTCATATTATGCAGTTGGCCAAACTTTGTCGGCAAAATAGTAAAAAAGAGATAAGGAATGAGGGATCTTCCTCATTAGAAGTAGACTTTCCTGATAAGTTCAAATTCCCATTGATCAATAAATTCGATGGAAATACAAACCAAAATAATCATATCAGCACCTTTGTGTACTATATGGATATTATAGAAGTAGTGAGGATATCCTAATGGAAACTGTTCCTAGTTTACCAAGTTAGGGCTGCCTCAAGATGGTTCAGGAGATATGGACCAGTAGAGGTCTGTTCTTGGTAACAGCTATATGCAAATTTTCTAAGATGGTTCAATTCAGGAAGAGAAGCTTCCCCAGATGTAAACACCATGTCCTGCACAAAGTTGGGCGAGAACGAGAGTTTGCAAAACTTCATAAAATGCTTCAAATTTGAGGCGCTCCATAGTCACTTATGGAAAAGTGCCATTAATTGCAGTGCATGCCAAGATTAGAGGGAAAACTACCATGTAGGAGAAGAACAATAGAAAGCCATGTCATAGCATGAAGATCTTCTATAAGAGGTCAAGCACCTACATCGGAATGGAAGAGGTCGGATCTAAAGCACAACCTAAGAGTGCTTCTGCCCTAAATAATAAGAAGAAAAAAGAGGGCCAAAAGGGTATCGTCTTCTCGCAAAGCATAGAGGGAATTCGACCTCACAACATAAACTCTTGTCACCTACATTTTCGAGCAGATATACAAGATGACCATGCATGAGCTAACCTATAATGTTCGAAACAAAGAGAAAAAGGTGGAACAGAACAAAGGCAATGCATACTATTGCATCCACATAGCAAACTGCCAACACATCGATAATTGCCAGCATATAAAGAATGAAATAGAAAGACTGATTCAGAAAGGATACTTATTTAGTTTCCAGAAGGAAAACAATGTAGAAATGGAAGGGAACCTCAATTTGGATCTGAAGCAGGAAACCCATTTAACCTTATAGCCTCAATTAATGGAGGACCACACCTAGTAGGAAAAGCAAGAAAGCATAAACGGTATGTGCAAGAAGCCAAATTATGGCAAAGGGCTATTTTCTATGTTAAACAAAAACCGGCACAAGACATAGTCTTTACAATAGTTGATGCCACTGGAGTAGTCTTCCCGCATCAAGATCCACTCATTATCACGGTGCAGATCACAAACTGCACCATGAAAAATGTGTTCATTGATTTGGGAGTTCTGTGAAGGTTATCCTTAAATTTGCATTCAACAAAATAAAGCTTTCAGTTGAAATGTTGAAGCCTAGCCCAAAACCAATTACGGCTTCAACAAAAGCATAATCGTTCCTATTAAATTAGCATGCCTACTTATCACTGCTGGAACTGCACCCGTCACAAATTCTTCTATGCAAGATTCCTGGTCATCAATCATCCATCACCGTATATGTAACGACCCGCCTTTTTGGACAGTTTAAACCGACGATCAAATACACATGCCGGTTCCAAACCATTAAAAAAGGAAGATGGTTATTGGGGTAATTAAGAAAAGAAAAGAAATAAAGAAAATGAAACAACACAGAATCTCGCAGCGGAATGATAAAATATAATAGTCAAATAAACAGTTCATGAAGCTGTTTACTATACTTAGACAATTATTTATACAACATTTATCAGAGTTATACATATACAACAGAACAAATAAATAATGCAGCAGACAACATGATGCACAGATAATAATAGTAATAGTATACCAAATCTTCGTCTTCGTCCTCCAGAATAGATCTTCAAAAATCTGAAAACTTAGGACTGACCCGAGCGTAATGAAAAGACAAAACACTCGAGTCAGGACTAAAATATCCATATGAAAGTTAAATCAATCGTAAATAAATATGAGTGTGACGGCGTCAGAGATGTTTACGGGGTTTGACATCTCATATCCAGTGTCAACGTGCGTGCAATAACTTAAGAGATGTTACGGGATTTTCCACCTTTCAAGGATCCGTTAAACTATCTACTAGGTAGTAATGTACGCTAAGTAGATAATGTCTATCAGTAATATAAAGTATCAAAATAGCGTTAAGGCATTACCATAATCCCCCTTAACACATTTTATATTCCCAAAAGCATATACAAGACCGTAGTTTCCCCAAAACCGGAAGTCACCAGAGGGCAATCCATATACTCAAGGTACAAACCAAAACGTAGTGATCGCGAATAGGATAATCAGTATGACAAGGTACATGAGGCGATACCAACTAGGATACTAGTAGTTGCGTGATCCGGACTGATGTTGAGCATAGCAGCTACTACCTCAACACCGCGAAACAACACTCCCAAATCAAGGGGTGCACCCAAATCAAATCACAAATGTAATAGATATGGTATCGAAGAAGTGTGTCCGCTAGAGGTGGCGAACCTCAATGGCCCGGCGCGGCTCCTGTTTTAGTCATGTCAGGGGTCATCCAATATCGTTCTCTTTCTTCAGTCAACGCGTTCACCAAACCATCCACTTCATTCTGGATCAACACTCCGCGTATAATAGTTATTAAAGTGGTTTTCGGTATCGACAGAGAGTATGTCCATATCCGATCCCGGTCTCTTTAATAACTACGTATTATTACACTGATGGCTCTTTTATATTTCAAATTGATTCATGATTGATAACAAAATATCATATTCGCTTTAAAATCAAATCCATTTCAAAATCATCATATATTCAAAATTATCAATTTTGTCCGATAAATCAATTTCACTTCAAAATTTGATTCGAATTCAGTTTAGGTTATAATCTCTACTTTAACCTAGTTCGTATTTAAACCAAAGGTTTAAATATAAACATTTCCGTCTCTTTAACCAGTTTGAATTTAAGAAAATAGTTTAAATAGTTTAAAATAGTTAAATAATTCAAGATAGTTTAATAGAAAATATTTAAATAGTTTAATCGAAAATAATTTGAATATAAAATGGTTTATATATAAAATAGTTTGGAAAAAATCAAAAATTATTTGATAAATAATTCCAAAGTCAAACCGGTCAACTTCCCAAATTTCCTATCCAAATCAAATCCAAATTCCATTTCGATTTAATCGATTTATTCCAATTTCAACTTGAATAAATTTCTATTCCACGTAAATTTCGATTTCTATTCACAAATTTCTTTAAATTTCAATTCAATTCCAAATTAATTTAAATCTAAATTTCAAATAAATTTTCAATTCCAAACTCAAACTTGAAATATCATTTCATATCAATTTTCTTAGAAATATTCAGAGTTCGATTAAAAGTCCAATCTTTTAAAACAAATCAACTTTCAAAAATTTACACCGTATTTCAATTTTCAATTTAAATCTAAACTTCGATTTTATTTAATAATTTCGTTTACCAAGTTTAAATTCTAACATTTCGACTCCAATTCAAAATAATTCAATTTCCATAAATTGGATTTTATTCTTAAAATCAATTCATTTAAATAATTTCAAAACAACTTTTAAAATCATTTAATTTATCCAACTCGGTGTCCGTATATAATTTTCTAACCTATGGCCAAGTGATTAGTTATTACAATTAAATGTCAGGGATGAATATATCATTTAAATCAATCACAGTGTCATATGTATGCATAGCAGGATATATATAAACAAATAAAAATCCAAACATTTAAATATCAACCAATAACATCCATCGAAATACATCATCCAATAGGCAATACAATTCACAGCAATTTCATATTTATCAATGTCAGGTAATTTAATCGCAATTCAATTTTAATTTAAATTTAACTGTCAATTTAATTTTTTTAACGGTGAATTCAAATGACAATCAATATGATAATTAAATTTTATCAAACAACAACAAATAAAAATCATAACTATGCATAATGTCAAATTTAACTAGCATAAAGATATTCAGTACGTTGTGAGCGTTATAAAACACTCACCTTGATTTTACGATTTTAAATCAAATCGAACGACGTTCGATTTAACATAAAATTTTAATGAGCTCCAAACACTTTCGGATCTGCACTGCAGCGCAGCTCTCATCTCCGTGATTCCGGCGCTTCTTCCCCAACGTGAAATTCACGTATGCAAACCCATTAGCCGCCGATCTTCAAGCAATTTTCATGACCACCTCGTCGACTTCCAGAACGATCAGCTAGCGCCACCACGAAGCCCTTCACTAGAGCCACCTACGCGCCAAGTTTCATCCCGTCATTCGCCGTCGTTTGCACGCAATCCAAGAAAATACGTACACACTTCCAAGTCAGATCTGGACGAATCCATGAAAAATTAGCATACATCAACCGTATGGATTTGAAGAGCTCGTCGAGATTTACACTTTTGCTTTTGGAATTTTTCGATTTCGTCGAACGGATTGAGAGATATTAAGGAAAGAAGATCGGCAATTTCTGGCCATGGAATAGGTGGCGGCCATGATTTAGAATTAGGGTTTCTGGGTTAAAATAATAATAAAACTGTCTCGGTTTGCGTGCGTATTTATATAGGTAGGTCCAAAATCATCCGAACTCCAATCGAGACGTGCCGCCAGGCGTTTATAAGGTTTTACCCCCATTCCGGACGCAATGGAACTAGTTTCAAGGCCTAATTCGATCATATCTGAAAGATAGCTTTTCGAAGTCGATTATTTTAATTAAATTCGAAATTAAATTTCTACGCGTTTCAAGCTCGCACAGCCAAACGACAAGTCCAATTGCTACGAAAATTGAAATCCTACCATAATTTACTATTACGGATCCGATGAAACAAGTTTCGTCGAAATCCGAGACTGTTTGAAAAATGGCTATTTTAACTCGTCAATTAAATATTAAAATATTCAATTTTCACAAATTTACTTTTAATTCGATTTTAAAAGTTCTACAACATCATTCTAACTTTAATATGATAAAATAGAATTTTACAAATCATTTTTAATCATATTAAACCCGTTATCCAATTATTCAAATAATTTCAAATATTAAATTATTCAACAAATTACATTAATAATCATTTTCCTTCAATAATCATCTTAAATTTTCTAATTAAAATAGCTAAAAATACGGGTCGTTACACTCTCCCCCACTCAAAACTTTTCGTCCCCGAAAAGGAAAAGAAGGGAAAAGGAACTAAGTATAGAATTCAACATTAGATATATTTTATTCAAAGTTACCAACTTATAAAACAATGAAATTCCATTTATAAAGTCATAACTACGCTTCCACAATGTTACTCCGAACGGCTTACTAAATTTAAAAGTTAGTTATCAAAACAAGTTATAAAATTTAAAAACTTGAAAAATTTTCTAACACCTGTATTCACGGAAAATTTCGGCAGGGTCTCCTTTGCGCGGCTCGATCGAAAAATTTTACAATTCAATATATAACACAAATATAACCAATATATATCAAATATACATCTCATCTCAATGATGAGGCATCCCATATCTGGGGAAACAACATATATATATCACCAATACCATATAAAACCATAAGCGTACCTTTTATTTAGCATTTATTAGCAGTTTACTTACATTTTGTATTTAGCACAGAAGCGAGCTCTACAACGAAGCGCAACCCCTTTTCTACCTACTAAAATGCTCAATAACTAAGTTAGAACCATGCATATAAAGATAGATCGATATATTTAGCCTGCACAACATATATATAACCTATTTAGCTTCAAAACTTAGATTCCAATTTCAGGACAGCAAACAAATATCAGTTTTAGGTCACCTAAACTATAAAATTTGGCAACAGAATCTAAAAAAAGTTGTTGTATTCATTTCAAGCTTTCCGGAATGTCCAAAATCATCGAATTCGGACCATACATTCAAAAGTTACGGCCGTTTTACTTAGAGGATACGCCTCAGCCTGGGCAATGAATTGTGCAGGTCAGCGACGTTCACCCACGTTTTCGACCTTCTAAACGATATCAAAACACAAAACACTTAAAATAAAAGTTTTATCTTAAGTTCTTAGCTTTCCAGAAAGTGCAAGATCATCAAAATCGGATAAACCAGTCAAAAGATATGGCGAAAATACTAAGGGCATATACTACTGATTTTACTTATTTTTACACGGGACAGCGAGTAACATTCAAGTTTTTAACCAAGCAGACGAAGGAATTTTCTCAAGTTATCTAAACAAAAGTTGTGCTATAGTTTCTAAGCTTTCCGAAAAGTCCAAAATCGTCGAATTCCGTTCAGCCATTTAAAAGTTATGGTTGTTTTCGTTTCAGCATATATTGGACAATGTTGGATTTTTTTTTTTTTTCCAAAAATTTGCTTTTATTATTTCAAAGTACAAAACATCAAAACTTCAAATTTTCTAAAGAACAATCATAAACACAAAGTCATCTATTTTCTTATTCATCCATGCAATAGGTTTACATTCAATTTGTTTCCGATTTATTCAAGTTTGTTTCATTCACATTTTTAATTCAAGTCAATTTGCTCCCAATTTGAATTTAATTATTTAAAATTTTATTCCATTTATTCTTCCATTAACACTAATGAATTCTACTTAATCAATTATCATCCATCTAACAACCAATGCATATCAAACATTAACATCCATCCAAAATCTACACTAAATCAATTATACATTTCCAAGTCAATTTTAATTTCATACACTTCCAAGTTTATTGACATTTAGTTATATTCAAATTTAATTAGTTTCCATTTACCAATTTTATATTTCATTAAGTTTAAATTTTATTCATTCACTTATACATGTATCATTCATTTTACAGCTTAAATTTCTTTTATATTTACAACTATCAATAGATCTTTACATTTTATTTTTCACTCTCACACTGGTATATTATTTCTCTACTTATCCTTATTAGCATTTTAAACCCTTTAAGTATTTGGTAAGTTATAGTTATGTGAATAGAATGTAGTTAAACAACATACAACTTCTTTTCATTTAAAGTTGAATTTTCAATTTATCAATTCTTAAGTCATTACTTAAATTTCACTATAATTTAATTTCACATTTACATTCACATATAGTATTTTCATTTTATATTAACATAATTGTGAATCACCTTTAAATGTTAATTTAAATTCCAATTATTTACTAACAATTTTATTTATACTTGCAAACCATTAATTAAATGCATATTTCATTATTCAAACCTATACTTGTATATTATCCAATTAACAATTCATATAACATTTTTGAACTTCTTAAGTATTTTGGTAAGTTATATCTAAGCTATAGAATGAAATTTAATACTATGCGAGTTTTACAGTTTCAATTTTATCTTAAGTTCATAATTTCCTAATTCTAAGGATTTCTACTTCAATTGATATTTTCACTTAGCTCTTAGGTTCATTTCTCATTTCACAATTCAGAAGTTCCTTAATGATTCAAGTCTAAATTCATTTCAATCATAAAAAAAAATCATTAATTATTAAAGAACTTAAGAATTCCAATCACCGGTTTCATTTCAAATCAAGGTTTGAAATAATATATACTTATATAATTTATATATCAAATCATACTATAGAGAATGCAAAACAAAATAAAATTTGAGTCAAAACAAGGTTTATACAAGCTATTAAGTGGTCTCCCCCACTCGGACTCTCGAAAATAAACGCCAATGATGCGTGCACACATCATCGAAATCATTTTCTAGCATCAAGAGAAGGGAATATAACACTTGTAACATCCCGCCTTTTTTTCGCACACTTTAAACTGACACTTGTCCCAATTCAAAGCATACGCAAGGGCGGATTGTTATGGGGTAAATAAGAAAAATAGAGAAGAAATAAAACGAAAATAGAATCTCACAGCGGAAGGATAAAATATAATAACAAATATACAGTTTCATAAACAGTTTACAAAAGCTTGATTCTTCTTTTACAATAAATATCAGAGTTACACATACCAATACAAGCAATGCAGCGGAATAGAAAGAGTGTGGTGCAATACTATATGTAAAATAATACTGATTCTTCGTCTTCGTCCTCCAATGCTAAAATCTGCTATCCTGAAACGCTCGGACTGACCCGAGCGAATTTGAAAAGACAAAAACACTCGAGTCAGACTAGAAAATCTTATGTGAGTTAAATAAACAGAAATAAATATGAGTACAGTAACTCAAGAGATGCTCGGGATTTACATCTCCTAAGGATCCGTTAAACTATTTACTATGTAGTATATTGCGCTATTATAATAGTGTCTAATTGTAAAATAAACTTACTTTTAAATAGCGTTAAGGCTTTACATTTTCCACCTTAACACGTAAAATGCCAATAGTCTATACAGTACCGTAATACCTCCTGATCGGGAAGCTACCAGAGGATACTCCATAGGTACGACACAAATAGAAACTCGTAGTAAAGGCTCGATATGGTAGGTGACACGGCACAACTAGGCAATGCCAGGGTAGATATACCAATTGCTATCCAGGCTGGTGGAAACGCGTAGCCGCAGTTACCGCCCACCTCGGACTAACTCCCCAAAATCAAAATATAGAAGTGGCCACTGAATCAATCCAAGTCAAAGTATAATATCGAAGAGGAGCGTCCGATCAGAGGAATGACCTCATTGGCCTGAGAATCGCTCCTGTTTTAGCCACCTTATGCCAACTCACGGGAGTTAGGTCCACGTATTTACCTTACAGGAAACGTCGCCACCACCCACTTCATTCTGGAATCTCCACCGCGTACACGGTTAGTCAAAGTGGTTTTCGGTATCGACGGAGAGTATGTCCATATCCGATCCCGGTCTCTTTGCCAACCAATCGTTATTATAACACCGCGGTTATTTAAAATAGTTTATACTTTAAAACCAGAATATAATCCATTTCAAAACCATAATATTACGATATCATTTCTTCTTTAAAACCCAAAAAGATTCATTTTGATATTATTTTTATAAAACCCAAATCAATGATATCATTTCCCAAATATAAATCCTTTCCAAAAATTATGCCACTTTTAAAATTTATAATTCCTTGTAACCAAATATTTGAAGATTAACTTTCAACATAATACTTCAAAATCCATAGTTTTTAAAACCATTACTTTCAAACTAAATGGTTTGGATATTCAACAGTATATAAAATAAGTGGTTTAACTTAAATGTTACTTTGAAAAGAAATATTTCTCGTGGCTTTACAATACATTTCTTTATTTAAAGTTAAAACCAAAATTTAATATCGCTTCAAGTTCCAAAACCATTTCAATAAATTCATATATATACGTATATCCATTTTGAGTATAAATATTTCAACTAAAGTTGGATTTTATTCTTTCAAATCAAATGTTCTATTAATTAGCTTTGAATATTCACATAGAGTCCATAATTAATAAGACTTCAATTTCTAGTAAAAAATATATATATTTCCAAATTCAAATTTTACTAGAATATTCATTTCAAAATATTTTGGGAAAAATCCAATTATAAATATCATATCTTTAAAATTTCCAACTTAATATTTAAGCATAGGATATAAATCTATCAAACTCCATTTTCTAAATTTTCTTCCGTTTTACAAAGGGAATTTATACACCTTTAAATTTCAAAAATTTTCAATTTCATATGTATGTAAATATGGAAGAAAAATATTATACATTATAAAATTTAAGATTATTATAAACCGTATTCCATCCAAACCATAGAAATGACATTTAAAATAGTTATATATAGACCGCGGTGCCTGTATATAGTTTTCTATCCTATGGTCAAGTGATACGGATATTTATCATTTCAATCCGCAATTTAAAAGATATAAAATTTGCGGTTATATATCATTTCAAACCACAATCCCGAATGAATAAATATGCATGATAATTGGCAATATAATGATATATAAATAAACATCCATCAATATCATCCATCATCCAATCAAACTCCACAAGCAATATCAATCAATACAATATGTGTTTGATAATATGCAACAGGTAATAACTGGCAGTTTTATTCAAATTAAATTTATCAACTGTTAATCTAACAATTTTATATTCAGTAAAAATTTATATAACTGTTAACTAGCAGTTCATATGCAAGCAATAATTTCTAACAGTAAATTAATACGCAATAAATCAGTTAAATTAACAGTTAAATTTAATAAAATGCAATTCAACAGATATGAATGAAATAAACATGCCAAATGCTCATAAATAAATTTCTATTCATTTCTAAAATTTATTTAACAAACATAAAAGCTTCTAGTAGTTGTGAGTGGGTTAAAACACTCACCTTTTGAATTTAAATCGAATTTAAAATTCGATTTAAACCCAAAAATTCGCCCGTCTCGGAATTCGTCCAAACCAGCGTCATCAAGTCCGGAATTAAATTACGATCCTAACAAAAGAAATTTCGTGTGAATCCGACTTCGTATGAGAAAGTTATGGCGAATGAATTCAAATAAATAAACGACACATATTTCACTCACAAATTTTATGTGCCACGTCATCTACTCACGCGCCCATCACCTCTTCACGCATCATCCTGGAGCACGCACGCAGGCAGAGAGAAACGAACCCAAAACGTCATAGTTGACCGCGCCTTTGACCGGCGTTCTCCTCCTCTAGCCGCCTCTGTTGCCCACGCCGTCGCCAACATCCACCTTGCCTCCTCCGTCCGAACCCCCGGGACCCCACCTGAGCCACAAGGTCACCAAAAATCAACAAGCCGCCGCCTCTTATATGTAAACCCTAATTGAATTTTGACTCCAATCCGACCGTTGAATTGCCAAACAAATTACATAGATGCGCTCCCCATCGTCCATACTACAATACCCAGAAACAGAATCTCGATCCGATGGGGTTTTGTGCGATGATGATGAACGGTTTTGGGGCTGTTTGAATTTATTTTGGATGAACGACAGCTCCAATTGAAAAATGAGTTACGCCATGAGATTACGCGTATCGAAAACATCAACATATATTTTTTTGAGAATTTTCTGAGGTGTTTGAATTTTCACTGAATTTTGGATTGAAGCAGATCCAGATTTGCAACCATTGAGGAGAAAGAGGAGATGAAGAAATATGTACGTATATCCAACTGACAGTAGGAAGGAGGCTAGGGTTTATCATGGTATACTTATAGTTAGGGTTAGGTTAGAGCGTATAGGCTAGAAGGGTGAACGTACGCAACAAACTATGGCCCAAAAGCCCGCTATGCCTCCGGAACCGAATCTATTAAATCTATATATCCAGATAGGTATTTTAAAATATTCTGAACGCGATGGAAAAAGTTTCACGTTCAAATTTGATCGTATGAAGAAGTTATGCTGCAAACAAGATTTCCAAATTGATTTCAAATTGATTTTAATAAAATTGATTTCAAGGCGTTTCGCGTCCGTACGATCAAACGACAGGTCCGATCGATACGAAACTTGAAACCCTATAATAATTCACTGATACGGATCCGATGAAACTGGTTTCGTCGAAATCCGAGTCCGTGACCAAAATGGCTATTTTTAACATTCATTAAATAAATTATAAAAATCCAATTTTATATTAAAATTCTATGATTGACCAAATTTTGTTGCTTATAAAATTTATAGTCAATTTAAATGATTTAATAAGTCTGGCTGTGAATTAAGATTGACAAGTCTATCAAATTCCAGTATAAATTTCTACGCTTCCTTATATTAAGGAATTATAATTAAATTTCTCAAACTCATCTATTTAATCTTATACTTTTATACTCTCAACTTAAATCCAAAACAAAAAGGTCCTTTAACATATCTATGTTTTGCTTTAATATCCACAAAGTCTATTTTATTTTCAATAACGTAAAATTTAACGTTAAATTCCATTTTAGTTGTAATAAATACCATCCGTTGAATTTAATACTCAAATTATAAACATAAATCTTGCTTCCTAAACTTATATCAACAATGGTCCAATTAAAATTTGAATTAGCTTTAACTTTATTTTATGGAATTAACTATTGCAATAAATCCAAATTACCATGCCTTAAATCCAAATCAATAAATAAGGCTTGATCCCTATATTAACTTCTTTGGGTTTCAATTAACCCTTTTATGGTGAATATGAATTCCAATGTATAATTGAAAACTTTATTTCCATTTGATTTCACTATTTCATCCAATATCTACATATTCTAGCTAAATTTCAACTAACGTATAAATTAGCTATTCCAACTTCATTTAATTGCGATTATCATACTATAGAAATTAAATTCCATTAAACACATAAATAAAAGTTGATCCCATCTATTTACATTATACCACATTGGTGCTTCTATTTACGACTTAACTTTGTATAAATGTATGAATGCGGAGTCTTGTCTATTAATGTATTAATTAAGTCTTAAAATCAATTAATGTCACTTTCTTAGTCTAACCTCTTTTTATCCATATTTATTTTAATGTAACCTTTGAATTCAATTCCCAATTCACCAAATTCAATTAATTATACTTTACAACGTGTTTCCAATATATAGGTATTTTATACTAATTGTTATCATACCCATAATTACACGCTTATAACTAAGTCCCACATTTGCATAAATTTATTCAATGGTCACTTTTAATTAGTAACTATCCATTTTCCAATCCAAATGTAAATCTTCCACTTTTGAATTCTTGTATTAAATGAATTTTATTCTAGGTAATATTTTTACTAATATTCACTGATTCAACATTTATATGTTTCTTAAAATTAACTTCAACCAAATGTGACAATTTACATTTCATTTCTATTCAATATATATTCATTTTATTCCATTCATTTGGGTACTGCATTGAAATATATTTATTAACCAATACTAACGTTATTATCATTAATTATGATTGGATTCCAAGTTTTTATTCAATACCTTGAACAATAACTTACATATTAATCAAATCCTTCTTCTACTTTATTCAAATTGGATTATATTCCAATTTCTATAAGCTAGGTCTTAAATCATCATTTACATAATTAAATTTAGCGTTTATTCCAGTCTTCGTTTATAATTTAAAGTTTCTACTAAATTAAATTACAAAACTTAACTTTAACAAATAAAATCCACCAAATAAATTTTTCTAATGTTTATATATTTGTAAATCAATTCAGTTATGATTTCATTAATACCATTTTAATCAACTAATAATGACTTATAACCACAAACACAAATTTTCGTTATTTCAATCTATGTCATATAAACACTTAAATTATTAACCTTTAATTACAGTTACTATCTAATCCCTACATTTACTCCATTAAAAATCCTAAGACTTCTATTTCAATTTAAATTAGATTAGAAAACATATCCAATTAACTCATTTAATATCATTGAATTTAACGGGTCGTTACACTCTCCCCCACTCAAAACTTTTCGTCCCCGAAAAGGGAAAAGAAGGGAGAAGGAAGGATTGGATAAACGGTACATCTTATTTCAAAATATTATTTATAAACAATAATTTACTAAATTAACTTTCTTAAATAAAATATCTGTTTATAATCATTATATTCTTTTATATTTAAATAATTAAAGTTTGGAAAATATTTACAACAAAATTCTAAGTCCCAAAAATTTCGGAAAATTTTGGCAGAGTCTCCTTTGTACGGAGAGACTTTGGAGAAAATATAATATCAAAATATACAAATATATTACATATATTATCAAAATATTATATCCCAACACGGGAAAATTCTATAAAATAGCGCTTTAAACATAATCCGGAAACGTACCTATTTGTCGGGCAATATACGCTTATTATTATGGAACCAACAGCAGTAGCAGTTGCTTCCATCACCTACATTCACTTATATAATCTAAAAGGTTAAATATTTATTTTAAAGTGAACTATTCAAGAAGATTCAATCATTCATATCCAATCAAATGCAATAACCATAAATTTTAACAAGCAGCACACACCACAAACAAACAATCATTTAATCCATCAAACAAATAGTTGTTTGGGTTCAAAATTTGGAATTTGTATGAAATGAAATTAACTATCAAGTGCATTCTTTACCCAACAGTCTTAGATGGAACAAAGATAGATTATTTGTTCATCCAACAACTCCAATTTCCTTACCCAATACACATACATCAAACAATACAATTCAAACCAACAACCAGATTAACTTATTATACTTTTATTTCATGCTTTAGTGGTTTGATTTTCTTTCTTTCATATATGGGGGGATTTCTTTATTTCTTACAATTTCCATTTTCCATTTATTACAAAATTATCATATTTGTATTCCAATTTATTGACTAAAGTTTATATCACCCATTTATACTACTTACCTTTCTTATATAGTAAAATTCCCGATTTAGCTTAAGTTTTAACAGCAATTAATTGAATACTTTAATTACCTCAAGCTTCACTTGTAAGATTTCCCTTTACACTTTCTTACTAGCATTGCAACTTTTTATTATATGGTAAGTTATATATGTTTTAAGAATGTAAGTGAAAATTTACAAGCTACTTCTAAATTCCTTTTTATTAATTTATGGTTCAACAAATATATTCGTTTTATAAACTACAATTTCAACTTACCCTTACTTTCATTTCTTTATTTAATGTTTACGTTTCTATTATATTTAATTGTAGTAATAATTTGGAATTACCCTTAAATTTTTAATCTGATAACATTTATTCTTATAAGTGAAAGATTTTATTTATTCATTAACTATGGATTGCAGTCATTTAATTTTCCCACTTTCCATTATATTAGAATAGGGGAAAATTAAAACATACTTAAATTAATAATCCTACAATCAATTCTTATTTAGAATTTCATTTTATATACTTAAGTTCATATCACATATTAATAATACTTAACTTTATTTTCAGTAAAATTTCAATTATAACCTAAGTTTATACCATTAAATTCTTATTTATAACAGTAGTTTATTGAATACTTCCTTATTTCCAAAATTCTACTTGTAAAATATTCAATTCCAATCTCTTATTTAACATTTCAACTTTTTATATTTGGTAAGTTATTTATGTTAAAGAAAATGCAATTGAACTTATACAAGTTTAATCTCAATTCTTTTAATTCATTGATTTTCCAATAAATCTTTACCATTACTTATAAGTTAAATTTTTAACTTCCTTTATACTTAGCATTAATTCTCTTACTTATTAGAGGTTTTCAATCCATTTATTGCTTACTTTTTATTCCACTAAAATTTAACAATTAATTAATGGAAAATTTTAGAATTAAATTCCGGGTCAAATTTCAATTTATTTTGAAATAATAGATAATTAGTTTCCTACAACTTTTATATTTAAAACAATTAAAATTTTAGATAATTTCAAAATAAATCTGCAGTAGAGTGTACTACAGTGGCCTTTCCCCTTCGAAACTCAAAAATGAAAGTCGATGATGCGGCCGTCATCACCGAAATTATTTTCCAGCAACAGAGAGGAAAGTACAGAATTATTTTCTCTAAAATCTTCTTTAAAACATTTCTTCCGAACTATACTAAATATTTATATAAGAAATTACTTATAAACCAAATCATTATATTTCATAAATCCTTTGAAAGAAGATTTTCAAAAACCCCGGACTTAAGTTCTAAAATCTCCAAGTTGATTTTATTATAAATTAAACTTAGCTTCAATTATTATAAATATTTTTCTTTCCTAACACCCAATCTATAGCAACCAAATATATATATATATCTTTATAAAATATTTTTATATATAGAAAATATAATAGGCAAAATTATTTCATTCACCTATATTAAAAACAAATATTGTGTCGGTCTGTCCTATTAAGTGTTTAGAAATCCCTATTGATGACATAGCGTCCCATGCATCAACCAGAATTTATAAATACAAAGCGGAACAGATTAACACAATATCAAAATCTTTTATCAATACTAACAAGTACGCTCTCTCATATATATACACTCAGTGACTCCCATAGGATATTATTATCCTATTAACAAAGAGTCAAACCCCACAAAGCCAAGGTTTATCGCTAAACCAAAGCTCTAATACCAGATGTAACATCCCGCCTTTTTTTCGCACACTTTAAACCGACACTTGTCCCAATTCAAAGCATACGCAAGGGCGGATTGTTATGGGGTAAATAAGAAAAATAGAGAAGAAATAAAACGAAAATAGAATCTCACAGCGGAAGGATAAAATATAATAACAAATATACAGTTTCATAAACAGTTTACAAAAGCTTGATTCTTCTTTTACAATAAATATCAGAGTTACACATACCAATACAAGCAATGCAGCGGAATAGAAAGAGTGTGGTGCAATATTATATGTAAAATAATACTGATTCTTCGTCTTCGTCCTCCAATGCTAAAATCTGCTATCCTGAAATGCTCGGACTGACCCGAGCGAATTTGAAAAGACAAAAACACTCGAGTCAGACTAGAAAATCTTATGTGAGTTAAATAAACAGAAATAAATATGAGTACAGTAACTCAAGAGATGCTCGGGATTTACATCTCCTAAGGATCCGTTAAACTATTTACTATGTAGTATATTGCGCTATTATAATAGTGTCTAATTGTAAAATAAACTTACTTTTAAATAGCGTTAAGGCTTTACATTTTCCACCTTAACACGTAAAATGCCAATAGTCTATACAGTACCGTAATACCTCCTGATCGGGAAGCTACCAGAGGATACTCCATAGGTACGACACAAATAGAAACTCGTAGTAAAGGCTCGATATGGTAGGTGACACGGCACAACTAGGCAATGCCAGGGTAGATATACCAATTGCTATCCAGGCTGGTGGAAACGCGTAGCCGCAGTTACCGCCCACCTCGGACTAACTCCCCAAAATCAAAATATAGAAGTGGCCACTGAATCAATCCAAGTCAAAGTATAATATCGAAGAGGAGCGTCCGATCAGAGGAATGACCTCATTGGCCTGAGAATCGCTCCTGTTTTAGCCACCTTATGCCAACTCACGGGAGTTGGGTCCACGTATTTACCTTACAGGAAACGTCGCCACCACCTACTTCATTCTGGAATCTCCACCGCGTACACGGTTAGTCAAAGTGGTTTTCGGTATCGACAGAGAGTATGTCCATATCCGATCCCGGTCTCTTTGCCAACCAATCGTTATTATAACACCGCGGTTATTTAAAATAGTTTATACTTTAAAACCAGAATATAATCCATTTCAAAACCATAATATTACGATATCATTTCTTCTTTAAAACTCAAAAAGATTCATTTTGATATTATTTTTATAAAACCCAAATCAATGATATCATTTCCCAAATATAAATCCTTTCCAAAAATTATGCCACTTTTAAAATTTATAATTCCTTGTAACCAAATATTTGAAGATTAACTTTCAACATAATACTTCGAAATCCATAGTTTTTAAAACCATTACTTTCAAACTAAATGGTTTGGATATTCAACAGTATATAAAATAAGTGGTTTAACTTAAATGTTACTTTGAAAAGAAATATTTCTCGTGGCTTTACAATACATTTCTTTATTTAAAGTTAAAACCAAAATTTAATATCGCTTCAAGTTCCAAAACCATTTCAATAAATTCATATATATATGTATATCCATTTTGAGTATAAATATTTCAACAAAAGTTGGATTTTATTCTTTCAAATCAAATGTTCTATTAATTAGCTTTGAATATTCACATAGAGTCCATAATTAATAAGACTTCAATTTCTAGTAAAATATATATATATTTCCAAATTCAAATTTTACTAGAATATTCATTTCAAAATATTTTGGGAAAAATCCAATTATAAATATCATATCTTTAAAATTTCCAACTTAATATTTAAGCATAGGATATAAATCTATCAAACTCCATTTTCTAAATTTTCTTCCGTTTTACTAAGGGAATTTATACACCTTTAAATTTCAAAAATTTTCAATTTCATATGTATGTAAATATGGAAGAAAAATATTATACATTATAAAATTTAAGATTATTATAACCGTATTCCATCCAAACCATAGAAATGACATTTAAAATAGTTATATATAGACCGCGGTGCCTGTATATAGTTTTCTATCCTATGGTTAAGTGATACGGATATTTATCATTTCAATCCGCAATTTAAAAGATATAAAATTTGCGGTTATATATCATTTCAAACCACAATCCCGAATGAATAAATATGCATGATAATTGGCAATATAATGATATATAAATAAACATCCATCAATATCATCCATCATCCAATCAAACTCCACAAGCAATATCAATCAATACAATATGTGTTTGATAATATGCAACAGGTAATAACTGGCAGTTTTATTCAAATTAAATTTATCAACTGTTAATCTAACAATTTTATATTCAGTAAAAATTTATATAACTGTTAACTAGCAGTTCATATGCAAGCAATAATTTCTAACAGTAAATTAATACGCAATAAATCAGTTAAATTAACAGTTAAATTTAATAAAATGCAATTCAACAGATATGAATGAAATAAACATGCCAAATGCTCATAAATAAATTTCTATTCATTTCTAAAATTTATTTAACAAACATAAAAGCTTCTAGTAGTTGTGAGTGGGTTAAAACACTCACCTTTTGAATTTAAATCGAATTTAAAATTCGATTTAAACCCAAAAATTCGCCCGTCTCGGAATTCGTCCAAACTAGCGTCATCAAGTCCGGAATTAAATTACGATCCTAACAAAAGAAATTTCGTGTGAATCCGACTTCGTATGAGAAAGTTATGGCGAAAAATGATGATTGAATTCAAATAAATAAACGACGCATATTTCACTCACAAATTTTATGTGCCACGTCATCTACTCACGCGCCCATCACCTCTTCACGCATCATCCTGGAGCACGCACGCAGGCAGAGAGAAACGAACCCAAAACGTCATAGTTGACCGCGCCTTTGACCGGCGTTCTCCTCCTCTTGCCGCCTCTGTTGCCCACGCCGTCGCCAACATCCACCTTGCCTCCTCCGTCCGAACCCCCGGGACCCCACCTGAGCCACAAGGTCACCAAAAATCAACAAGCCGCCGCCTCTTATATGTAAACCCTAATTGAATTTTGACTCCAATCCGACCGTTGAATTGCCAAAAAAATTACATAGATGCGCTCCCCATCGTCCATACTACAATACCTAGAAACAGAATCTCGATCCGATGGGGTTTTGTGCGATGATGATGAATGGTTTTGGGGCTGTTTGAATTTATTTTGGATGAATGACAGCTCCAATTGAAAAATGAATTACGCCATGAGATTACGCGTATCGAAAACATCAACATATATTTTTTTGAGAATTTTCTGAGGTGTTTGAATTTTCACTGAATTTTGGATTGAAGCAGATCCAGATTTGCAACCATTGAGGAGAAAGAGGAGATGAAGAAATATGTACGTATATCCAACTGACAGTAGGAAGGAGGCTAGGGTTTATCATGGTATACTTATAGTTAGGGTTAGGTTAGAGCGTATAGGCTAGAAGGGTGAACGTACGCAACAAACTATGGCCCAAAAGCCCGCTATGCCTCCGGAACCGAATCTATTAAATCTATATATCCAGATAGGTATTTTAAAATATTCTGAACGCGATGGAAAAAGTTTCACGTTCAAATTTGATCGTATGAAGAAGTTATGCTGCAAACAAGATTTCCAAATTGATTTCAAATTGATTTTAATAAAATTGATTTCAAGGCGTTTCGCGTCCGTACGATCAAACGACAGGTCCGATCGATACGAAACTTGAAACCCTATAATAATTCACTGATACGGATCCGATGAAACTGGTTTCGTCGAAATCCGAGTCCGTGACCAAAATGGCTATTTTTAACATTCATTAAATAAATTATAAAAATCCAATTTTATATTAAAATTCTATGATTGACCAAATTTTGTTGCTTATAAAATTTATAGTCAATTTAAATGATTTAATAAGTCTGGCTGTGAATTAAGATTGACAAGTCTATCAAATTCCAGTATAAATTTCTACGCTTCCTTATATTAAGGAATTATAATTAAATTTCTCAAACTCATCTATTTAATCTTATACTTTTATACTCTCAACTTAAATCCAAAACAAAAAAGTCCTTTAACATATCTATGTTTTGCTTTAATATCCACAAAGTCTATTTTATTTTCAATAACGTAAAATTTAACGTTAAATTCCATTTTAGTTGTAATAAATACCATCCGTTGAATTTAATACTCAAATTATAAACATAAATCTTGCTTCCTAAAGTTATATCAACAATGGTCCAATTAAAATTTGAATTAGCTTTAACTTTATTTTATGGAATTAACTATTGCAATAAATCCAAATTACCATGCCTTAAATCCAAATCAATAAATAAGGCTTGATCCCTATATTAACTTCTTTGGGTTTCAATTAACCCTTTTATGGTGAATATGAATTCCAATGTATAATTGAAAACTTTATTTCCATTTGATTTCACTATTTCATCCAATATCTACATATTCTAGCTAAATTTCAACTAACGTATAAATTAGCTATTCCAACTTCATTTAATTGCGATTATCATACTATAGAAATTAAATTCCATTAAACACATAAATAAAAGTTGATCCCATCTATTTACATTATACCACATTGGTGCTTCTATTTACGACTTAACTTTGTATAAATGTATGAATGCGGAGTCTTGTCTATTAACGTATTAATTAAGCCTTAAAATCAATTAATGTCACTTTCTTAGTCTAACCTCTTTTTATCCATATTTATTTTAATGTAACCTTTGAATTCAATTCCCAATTCACCAAATTCAATTAATTATACTTTACAACGTGTTTCCAATATATAGGTATTTTATACTAATTGTTATCATACCCATAATTACACGCTTATAACTAAGTCCCACATTTGCATAAATTTATTCAATGGTCACTTTTAATTAGTAACTATCCATTTTCCAATCCAAATGTAAATCTTCCACTTTTGAATTCTTGTATTAAATGAATTTTATTCTAGGTAATATTTTTACTAATATTCACTGATTCAACATTTATATGTTTCTTAAAATTAACTTCAACCAAATGTGACAATTTACATTTCATTTCTATTCAATATATATTCATTTTATTCCATTCATTTGGGTACTGCATTGAAATATATTTATTAACCAATACTAACGTTATTATCATTAATTATGATTGGATTCCAAGTTTTTATTCAATACCTTGAACAATAACTTACATATTAATCAAATCCTTCTTCTACTTTATTCAAATTGGATTATATTCCAATTTCTATAAGCTAGGTCTTAAATCATCATTTACATAATTAAATTTAGCGTTTATTCCAATCTTCGTTTATAATTTAAAGTTTCTACTAAATTAAATTACAAAACTTAACTTTAACAAATAAAATCCACCAAATAAATTTTTCTAATGTTTATATATTTGTAAATCAATTCAGTTATGATTTCATTAATACCATTTTAATCAACTAATAATGACTTATAACCACAAACACAAATTTTCGTTATTTCAATCTATGTCATATAAACACTTAAATTATTAACCTTTAATTACAGTTACTATCTAATCCCTACATTTACTCCATTAAAAATCCTAAGACTTCTATTTCAATTTAAATTAGATTAGAAAACATATCCAATTAACTCATTTAATATCATTGAATTTAACGGGTCGTTACAACACTTATCATAAAAAAAATCCTTCGAAAACAATTTCAACTCAATTATACTATCATATGATGCTCATATTATATTTTTCAAATTCTTGTAAGTCAATCTCAAACACCGGAATTTAAATTCCCAAATCCAAGTTAAAATTCATTTATATTCATTATCAATTGTGTTTACAAGATTTCATTTTCCTAAATCCATTGTTATTTAATCAATTGTTGTAAATATTTACTGATCAAACAATAATGATAATAATCTAATATTATCATCTCCTAACAATCAATTCAATCAAAATGAATAAATATTCAAATAATTCTTTTATATAAAATATATTCCAAAATGATATTGTGTTGGTTTGTCCTATTCGAGTGTTTAGAAATTCCTATCGACGCCTTGGCGTCCCAAGTATCGACCAGAATTCATAAATACTCAACGGAACAAATTAACACAATATAAAACCATTTTATATCAAATAACAAGTACGCTCTCTCATATACACTCAACTCATTCATATAGTTTACCTCTATTTCAATGAGTTATTCCCCACTAGAGACAAGGTTTATCGCTAAACCAAAGCTCTGATACCAACTGTAACGACCCGCCTTTTTGGACAGTTTAAACCGACGATCAAATACACATGCCGGTTCCAAACCATAAAAAAAGGCAGATGGTTATTGGGGTAATTAAGAAAAGAAAAGAAATAAAGAAAATGAAACAACACAGAATCTCGCAGCGGAACGATAAAATATAATAGTCAAATAAACAGTTCATGAAGCTGTTTACTATACTTAGACAATTATTTATACAACATTTATCAGAGTTATACATATACAACAGAACAAATAAATAATGTAGCAGACAACATGATGCACAGATAATAATAGTAATAGTATACCAAATCTTCGTCTTCGTCCTCCAGAATAGATCTTCAAAAATCTGAAAACTCAGGACTGACCCGAGCGTAATGAAAAGACAAAACACTCGAGTCAGGACTAAAATATCCATATGAAAGTTAAATCAATCGTAAATAAATTGAGTGTGACGGCGTCAGAGATGTTTACGGGGTTTGACATCTCATATCCAGTGTCAACGTGCGTGCAATAACTTAAGAAATGTTACGGGATTTTCCACCTTTCAAGGATCCGTTAAACTATCTACTAGGTAGTAATGTACGTTAAGTAGATAATGTCTATCAGTAATATAAAGTATCAAAATAGCGTTAAGGCGTTACCATAATCCCCCTTAACACATTTTATATTCCCAAAAGCATATACAAGACCGTAGTTTCCCCAAAACCGGAAGTCACCAGAGGGCAATCCATATACTCAAGGTACAAACCAAAACGTAGTGGTCGCGAATAGGATAATCAGTATGACAAGGTACATGAGGCGATACCAACTAGGATACTAATAGTTGCGTGATCCGGACTGATGTTGAGCATAGCAGATACTACCTCAACACCGCGAAACAACACTCCCAAATCAAGGGGTGCACCCAAATCAAATCACAAATGTAATAGATATGGTATCGAAGAAGTGTGTCCGCTAGATGTGGCGAACCTCAATGGCCCGGCGCGGCTCCTGTTTTAGTCATGTCAGGGGTCATCCAATATCATTCTCTTTCTTCAGTCAACGCGTTCACCAAACCATCCACTTCATTCTGGATCAACACTCCGCGTATAATAGTTATTAAAGTGGTTTTCGGTATCGACAGAGAGTATGTCCATATCCGATCCCGGTCTCTTTAATAACTACGTATTATTACACTGATGGCTCTTTTATATTTCAAATTGATTCATGATTGATAACAAAATATCATATTCGCTTTAAAATCAAATCCATTTCAAAATCATCATATATTCAAAATTATCAATTTTTTCCGATAAATCAATTTCACTTCAAAATTTGATTCGAATTCAATTTAGGTTATAATCTCTACTTTAACCTAGTTCGTATTTAAACCAAAGGTTTAAATATAAACATTTCCGTCTCTTTAACCAGTTTGAATTTAAGAAAATAGTTTAAATAGTTTAAAATAGTGAAATAATTCAAAATAGTTTAATAGAAAATATTTAAATAGTTTAATCGAAAATAATTTGAATATAAAATGGTTTATATATAAAATAGTTTGGAAAAAATCAAAAATTATTTGATAAATAATTCCAAAGTCAAACCGGTCAACTTCCCAAATTTCCTATCCAAATCAAATCCAAATTCCATTTCGATTTAATCGATTTATTCCAATTTCAACTCGAATAAATTTCTATTCCACGTAAATTTCGATTTCAATTCACAAATTTCTTTAAATTTCAATTCAATTCCAAATTAATTTAAATCTAAATTTCAAATAAATTTTCAATTCCAAACTCAAACTTGAAATATCATTTCATATCAATTTTCTTAGAAATATTCAGAGTTCGATTAAAAGTCCAATCTTTTAAAACAAATCAACTTTCAAAAATTTACACCGTATTTCAATTTCAATTTAAATCTAAACTTCGATTTTATTTAATAATTTCGTTTACCAAGTTTAAATTCTAACATTTCGAGCTCCAATTCAAAATAATTCAATTTCCATAAATTGGATTTTATTCTTAAAATCAATTCATTTAAATAATTTCAAAACAACTTTTAAAATCATTTAATTTATCCAACTCGGTGTCCGTATATAATTTTCTAACCTATGGCCAAGTGATTAGTTATTACAATTAAATGTCAGGGATGAATATATCATTTAAATCAATCACAGTGTCATATGTATGCATAGCAGGATATATATAAACAAATAAACATCCAAACATTTAAATATCAACCAATAACATCCATCGAAATACATCATCCAATAGGCAATACAATTCACGGCAATTTCATATTTATCAATGTCAGGTAATTTAATCGCAATTCAATTTTAATTTTAATTTAACTGTCAATTTAATTTTTTTAACGGTGAATTCAAATGACAATCAATATGATAATTAAATTTTATCAAACAACAACAAATAAAAATCATAACTATGCATAATGTCAAATTTAACTAGCATAAAGATATTCAGTACGTTGTGAGCGTTATAAAACACTCACCTTGATTTTACGATTTTAAATCAAATCGAACGACGTTCGATTTAACATAAAATTTTAATGAGCTCCAAACACTTTCGGATCTGCACTGCAGCGCAGCTCTCATCTCCGTGATTCCGGCGCTTCTTCCCCAACGTGAAATTCACGTATGCAAACCCATTAGCCGCCGATCTTCAAGCAATTTTCATGACCACCTCGTCGACTTCCAGAACGATCAGCTAGCGCCACCACGAAGCCCTTCACTAGAGCCACCTACGCGCCAAGTTTCATCCCGTCATTCGCCGTCGTTTGCACGCAATCCAAGAAAATACGTACACACTTCCAAGTCAGATCTGGACGAATCCATGAAAAATTAGCATACATCAACCGTATGGATTTGAAGAGCTCGTCGAGATTTACACTTTTGCTTTTGGAATTTTTCGATTTCGTCGAACGGATTGAGAGATATTAAGGAAAGAAGATCGGCAATTTCTGGCCATGGAATAGGTGGCGGCCATGATTTAGAATTAGGGTTTCTGGGTTAAAATAATAATAAAACTGTCTCGGTTTGCGTGCGTATTTATATAGGTAGGTCCAAAATCATCCGAACTCCAATCGAGACGTGCCGCCAGGCGTTTATAAGGTTTTACCCCCATTCCGGACGCAATGGAACTAGTTTCAAGGCCTAATTCGATCATATCTGGAAGATAGCTTTTCGAAGTCGATTATTTTAATTAAATTCGAAATTAAATTTCTACGCGTTTCAAGCTCGCACGGCCAAACGACAAGTCCAATTGCT
This sequence comes from Allium cepa, assembly GCA_030765085.1. Taxonomy (NCBI): domain Eukaryota; kingdom Viridiplantae; phylum Streptophyta; class Magnoliopsida; order Asparagales; family Amaryllidaceae; genus Allium; species Allium cepa. The sequence goes on along the minus strand of CM060930.1, from coordinate 49,093,824 downwards.
ACGAAAATTGAAATCCTACCATAATTTACTATTACGGATCCGATGAAACAAGTTTCGTCGAAATCCGAGACTGTTTGAAAAATGGCTATTTTAACTCGTCAATTAAATATTAAAATATTCAATTTTCACAAATTTACTTTTAATTCGATTTTAAAAGTTCTACAACATCATTCTAACTTTAATATGATAAAATAGAATTTTACAAATCATTTTTAATCATATTAAACCCGTTATCCAATTATTCAAATAATTTCAAATATTAAATTATTCAACAAATTACATTAATAATCATTTTCCTTCAATAATCACCTTAAATTTTCTAATTAAAATAGCTAAAAATACGGGTCGTTACAGTATAATGCATTTTTGGGAGTACCCACACTGATTGACTTATTGGTAGTTATATCTAAAAGGAACCTACTCATGAAGTTCCACACAACTACTGGGATATGATCAGTCAAAGGAGAATAATTATAGCTAGGGAATTATACAATATAGACCTTAATTCTAGAAATAAAATTATTCAAAACTATTTTCCGTCTACTCTAAAAACAGCGATGATGAAAAAGAAATAGAAATTAAGCCAGTTCTAAAAACTTCAACAGTACAAAATACCCAAATTGAAGCTGAAATAGGTTATTATGAGACCATAGCATCGAAAAGGAAAGAGGATAGAAAATATATATGTTTGACGATGGAATTCCTATCAAATTAGAAAACTGTTGAAAAATTCATAATAAAATTTATATCACAAGCGCACGGTGTACAAAAGTTATGGCGAGTACGGGTCGATCCATAGGGAATTGTTTATTTTCAGTCTCTACTCAATCAAATTAACCAAGATTTGAGATGTTTAAGCTAACTATTAAAAATTGCAAAAACTAATAACTACAAAGGTGAATGAAAACTATGAGAATAAATGACAATTTAGAGATAATTCTCTAGATCATATAGTTCAACAAAACATGAAATTATGATCTCTCTTTTTGGTCATAAGTGAATTCAAATGATGTGTTTATTGTAAGTATGGCATATTTGTGTTATTAGTTAGCTCAACGTAAGACATCAAACTATAACACAACCTTTAAACAACTTTTAATTCTCATGAATTATGACAACAAAATTGAAAGCAAAATCTATTTTAAGTATGGTCTATTAACTATTAATTAGAAATATAGACCGTCAAATTTTATTTTCAACATTCACTTCATTACCATCATCATATGTAAATGAAGAGATAATTATTGTTCGTGATTGTTTAAGCATATCTTATTTGTTATTAACAACATAGACTATCAAATTCAAAATGAAATAATAAATCACATCAACATTCATTTAAGCACAAAAGAGAGCAATAATTATCAAAATGTTGAAACTACATGATTAGAGGCTTCATTACCCCTAAATTGAAGGGATTAGCCTCTCATTTGTGTTATCATATCAACACAAGTAGAATGCAACATGAAACTAAAAATAAGAAAAATGAAAGCTAATGGAAAAGAGAATTATTCTAATTGCATAAATAAAAGAAGATCTACACTACTAACATGAAAGTAAATAAACAATAAATGACTTGAATTAAAATAGCACAAAAAATTATATAAATGAAATGGCTAAGTAGCCATGAAAAGAAAGAGAGATCTCTTTTTATTTTTGGTCTAAACTAAGAGAAGAGGGCCTAAGAGAGACTAAGGGTAGAGGAAAGGGTTACACGAAACATAAGGGGTATCTTACAAGTTTAAAACCTTAATTCACTTTTTGGAAACTACTAGAAATACCCTCTTAGGAAGTATGGTGGCCAAGTTATCATTAACTTCAAATAACCATCCATTAAGTGTGCATGATGATTTAATGGCCTTTTAGCATGTGCATTAACTCCTAGTGTACATTAAGGTAGGTGGATAAGTGCGGCCCTCCATGATCATAACTTTGAATTATTTCTATCTCCATTCCTTTGTATTCACTCTTGTGCATGCATATACCTTCATGAAGCCATTGTATTTGAATTTAAATTCCTACAAAATAACATAGAAATTTTTCGATCTAATTTTAGAAAATTAATATATGCACAAAAATGAACATTTTTCCTTAGATGAAGATGAATATGTGACGGTTTGAAAAATATTTGAATTTTGGTTTAAACATGTTAAAATATCCAATATGATCATTTAATTAATCTAACTAGATTAAATATGGTGGTAAAAATATGCACATTTACATGCACATCAAATTCACTCACACTTATCTTTTTATTTGTCCTCGAATAAAGAAAAACTAAGATAAATTCGTTTTCGTAGAGAGAATGATTGCATTGAGCATATGAAACAAGCCGTTAAACCTCTGGGTGTGCCCAATAGGACGAGTGTTGTCTCGTGATGGTTTTCAATGGATACTATCCACAAAATCCGAATGCAGGATGAAAATATTTACAAAATGCAAGATTTATTTATAAAGAGATGAATGCGAATTTTTGAAAATATTTACAAACGAAAGATTTACTTTTAAATAGACACAAATAAGTTAAATATAGGTTTCGGTCATTATCGTGAAAATTTATGTCATTTTCTCGTCAAAATATCTAATAAAAATCAAGTTATCATAACAAACAGAGTAGTTTAACTCGTTATTTTGGTTGATAACACAATGTAACTATGAAACGAATCCTTAGTTGATTATCAAGAGTTTGTCAAAGTGGTATTTTCATTTCTTTTTAATAACAAGCCAAATCAAACAAGCTAAAATAGTGCAGGGATTTCATTTGCTTACTCTCTCTATTTTTTTGAAAATTTTATTGATATTTACAATATTACATATGCCTAACTCAAATAAACTGAGGCCAGATATATTATGCATGCACTGCCTTTCGGACTTATGTGAGGGGAATACATAGCGTGGCGAGTGAACATGCAATTGTGAACACTTATCGACTGTAGGCGTTATTAATAAAAAAACTTATATACATAAACCTAACTTGGATAAACCGAGGCCAAATATAACAATCGTGCACTGTCTTTCGAGCTTATGTGAGAAGGTACCGAGCCAAATGAGTGAACACACGAGTGTGAACACATGACTCCAGGTGTTAATAAAAATTATATACGTATAAACAAATATTTTTTTGTTTTTTTTTGTTTTTTAGAAGAGAGAGTTTCGCACTATCATCTTAGCACCATTTAACATAGAAAAGAGGGTATATCTTTACTTTTAATCAGTCGCTTTTTAAAACAAAGATTTTCAATTAGGATGTATTTCATAATTAACACGTATGAATCTTTATATATAATAGTTAAACCATTGTTATTTGTAATCAAACCAGATTTTTATTTTTGTCAAGGCGAATAAATTTCCAAAAATTTCAATTTATTAAACCAAAATCATATATTTATCCTATAGTATTTCTTTAAAAATAAATCAAAATGCTTAAAAAAATTTGAAATTTTTTATCTTTTTTTTGAGTTTTGGAAGAAAAGTGAAAAATTAATCATGAAAAAACAATAAGAAGATGAGTCTTCCCCTACGCTTGATTTTAATTATGTCCCTACAGTCAACCCAAGTGGAAGGAGAAAAATAAAACGATGATCTATATTTACATTAATATGAACAGTATTTACACAAGATCAGAAAGTATATCGTCAAAAAGTAAATGAAATGGTCTTCTAAAGACCGGTTTATTTGTCTCATCAAGCATGCGAGACACAGCGTAAGTTCTAAAAACCAAACCATAAAAGATTTTGAAGTTGAACATGGATTTGGAAAAATGAATGTCGATTTATTGAAAATCGTATGAGTTATTTTATTTTCGATGATTTTTGGGGTTGATAAAACAATTGATTGATATTCAAGTTTATTTTCACAAAATTTAAGCACAATATCAATAAAAATTTCAAAATTATTGATTTCAAAATTTAAATGGTGATTTAGATCTTCCCCTTTAGAATTTAACAACTCATTTTCGAAAATTCCAAAGAACTCGTGTTCATTAAATTCATCTTTCTTTGTTGAAATATCAACATCTTTATTACGTGTGTCAAGCTCAAAATTCAAAGTTGTTGTGTTTAAAATTTCTAAATCGGGAAAAGGAAGATCGAATCTTAAATCGAGTTTCTCATCCTCAAAAGAATTGAAATCCAACTCAATTACTGTTCTTTCAACAACTTCATTAAGATCATCATTTTCAGTTTCAAAAGTAGTTGTTTGAAAATCGTCGATTTGGGTAAAAGATGAATTATCATTTGACTCGTCACATGTTATGATTTGGTTTTGTTTCTCACGTTATTTCATATACGTTTCGAGCAATAAATCCATGTGATAATTATAGATTTCGTCCATTTGTTCAACAAAATCCAATTTATAGTTACTAACTTTAGAATTTTTGATTTGGATTTGTTGAGAACAAAAAAATTCACTCGTATCATACTCGAGATTATTAACATTGCCAAAATTATTTGAAAAGTGGTTCACATTTCCACTTTGAAATTGGTTTTGGAGTTCGATGTTGTATTGGCATGAGATATAATCGAAATCATTTGAATTTTGAATTGAATTCAAATTTTGAAATCCTTGACTTGAGTTATTACTCAAATATGAATTACGCATATCGTTTATACTTTGATTTTGTTGTATAGAGAGTTCAAGTAAAGATGAAATGCTATTTTCAAGAGTCGAAGGTTGGTCATCATTTTGAGAAATTTGTTGTTCAAAATTCGAATTGTTTATAGAATAATTATCGTTAAAATATCTATACGAATTAGGAGTGAAATCATATCGATTATATTGATTTTCACAAATATTGTAAAATTCAAGTGAATATGGAAATTTAAACATTTTCGGAATGTTTCGGTTTTTTTATAAAGGAAAAAGATTTACAAAAATAATTTATCTTTCAAAAAGGAAATGTTATCCCATTTTTTGGTCAAAACCGGAATATCAACAAATTAGCAAGGAATGATGGAGATCGATTGGAATCAAGGCTACGATCGATATCGCCAAAATTTGGTTGAGCTCCGATCGGGACGAAATTGATTGGAAATGATGATAAGGACTAGAAAAGGCTATGTTTCAAATTTCAGGTTGATCGGAGTTGAAAGGAAGCACTGCCGAACCATCCATCCTCCACTCCCAAGCATTGCCGGTCCAAACTTCCCTTCCTAGCCGAACCAACTCCACTTCCCTTCCTAGCCGAACCAAGCTACTCCTCTACCAACTCCCTGCCGAACCAACACAATTCCCACACCTACCGGACCAATCCCCTCTCCACTAACCAACGAATCAACCTCGGCCGGACCAACCTCCACCGGTCCAACTCCATCCCCATGCACTGCCGGTCCACTCACCACCGAACCAACCTCCTGCCGAACCAAACCATCTACCACCGAACCAAGACGTACCGGACCGACACTACTAGGCCAGATTGCATCAGCCCAGGCCCACCAGCAGCTATATACATCCAGGACCCCTGCCCCCAGCCTCACTCTATAAATATAGGGGCAGGGGTACAACAATGGCAGACAAGTTTGAGAGCTCAAGCACGGATAGAACTTTCAAACAACTTTCAATTACTTGTAATCAAAGCTTTGTACTTGTAATCTGAAGAGAAAAGGAGAATAACATATAAAGTGGACGTAGGCACGTTCTGGCCGAACCACTATAAATCTGTGTGTCTTTTACAGTTTAGTCCCTGCTTTTTATATATTTGCATAAATCACCCAAATCACTAAAAACAACATAAAATCAACTAACTCATACGACTTGGAGGTGTTTGCCCATTTTTTGTGCAAACAGGAAAATTGATTTTTGTTTTGTATTTGGCTTTTTATTTTTATTTTTTTTGAAAAAAATATATATATTTTTTCTTTGGAAATTTTTCGAAAAAAAAGAAGTAATTTTTTTTTGGATTTTTGAATTTGAAATTTTTCAAAGGAAAAACATTTTAAAAAAAATTCAAAGGAATATTCACAAATTTTCTAGTTTTGGATTTTTTTTTTGAATTTTTTTGTTTGTTATTTTTAATATGCATGAACTAATGCAACTAAATGAATGCAAGATTAATTACGAATTATCTACCTTAATCCAAAATTGTATAATCACACATTGTCTAACAAGATAGTTCTTGGCCAGGTAATAGACAAGATTTATCAGTGCACCACGAATCACCATAGCAATGCAGCCGAAGGTTTAAGTACCTTCAAAGAAACAATTCAGTATAATATTTACGAATCACCGTAATATTTATAACTGATTATTGCTCCGCCGTAGTGTAACGAACCAGAATTTGACAATTACAAAATATACTATTTAAAGTGATTTTAAATATAAAATAGGTAAGGCTATATTATTCAAATAATATTAGATATGATTTGGAAAGAAAAGTAGACACAAAAATAGTAACATTTGCATATATCGATAAAAGTGATAAAATGCTGATTTGTATGTTTCAATGGTTAAACAAATTATTTTTATTTATGTATGACTTTTTATATTTTTAAATCAAATTATACAAATTTATTTATAAAGTTGATTTACATAAATAAATAGTTTAACTGAAACGTCAAAATGTGACCGTAAAACATTTTGTCGAAAATCAACGTTTTTTCGATTTAAAGTTGCCGCAACATCGTCGTACCTTTATTTTCTTATACGGGAACATATATTCAAATAGTATAAGTATTAATTAATTCACTAATTAAGTTTCTTTTACTAAACATACTTATAAAATTATAGAATATCATGAAGAAAAGTAAGCACAAAAAGACAAACATGTCATTTCAAAGCAAAAGGCGGACATCAAATCAAACCAAACATAATTATTCTTTACTTAATACTTAAGTGAAAATGACATAAAGTAATGATTTGAAATGTGATGTTAAGTATTGAAAAAATAAGGTTGCGAAAAAATTAAGTAAATGATATTTTGGTCTTTTTACAAAATATTATTTTAATGCAAAACTTTTTCTATAAATAAGCGTCCACTTTCTCACTTTTTTACATTTCTTCTTCTTTCTTTTTCAAGCTTTTCGCTTCTTCTCTTCTCTTTCCTTACTAACGTTTCTTAAAATCGTATCAAATCAACTCCAAACACCACCAAACTTTGTTAAGGACCTTAGAATACCATTAAAATATGGTTTAGCATCTACAAATGGAATAAATGATGGAATAAGAGGTAGAATAGGGCAAGGCTGAACCATTTGGAAGGAGGAAAATAAGTCTTGAAGATCTGAAGCAAGAAAAAGAAAAGAAGGTGCTGCCGAAATCAAAAGGAAAGTCTACAAAAAAGTTTGGCGGAGTGGAACTAATGGTGAGTACTCAAATCTTTTTTTTATTATTACATTTAAGTTGATAATACACATGTTAAACTAGAATTTAATATGTTGAATGTAGGTTGATATTGGACGATGACTTGGTTGATATTGTAGTTGATTATATGTTTGTGATATGAATGATAACTTGTTTTGATATTGATAAGAGAAATGGTTAGAAAGCATAGTTAATTAAATGAAATTAAATCCATATAAATTTGTGTATGGAAATTATTTAGCCTTTTAATGATTTAAAAATATCTAAAAAGATTGAGAATGATATTATAATATGAAATGAAATGAAAAATGTGTTTGAAATGATGAAAATATTGTTTTAAGTAAGTTTAAATGTGGTTTCAAACAAATTTGAAGTGTTTCGGATAAGTTCCGAAGCAATTCAGAAAATTGGTCAAAATCGAGCTCGTCGCATAGCGATAATTCATAAATTTCAATCCGTAACTTCGAATTAATGTAGAGAATGATTTATAAATCGAATTTCTTTGATAAAAATTTTTTGGTCCAAAGTGATCATAGTTTTCCAACGAAGAAGAAAATCAAGATTTCATTAAGTAGATTTTGAAATATGTTCAAAACAATTTTCTAAAAATATGACATAAATTTGATAAATCTACGAAAATGGTCTAAAAGAGATTTGGAAAATGGAAAATATGAATTTTAAAATATTAAAAAGTTGTTTAAATCAAATAAGCTTATATAGCACTTTCCGCAACATTTTTATGCTACCAATTCTATAACCTTTTGAATATGAGTTTAAAAGTAACGATATTTCATAGAATCAATTATTAATGTTTTTAAAAGAAAAATTAAGAGTTTAAAAGATAATTTGGATTCTTATAATCAATTGCAAAATAAAGCTAATAACTGAGTATGCGAAAACGACTGGTACATTTGTCCCGCCTGTGAGATCTGGGAAGATAAAACAAGGTGTTTAACTAAGGTTAGGGATGGAGCAACCAGTGCCCTAAACTTGCCTGACTTATGTTTTCTCTTTTTAGGCGAGGGGTGGAATAGATCGAAAGGAAAGCCCGGATGCTCTAAATGATCATATTTAAGTTTTTCCAAAATAAAAGAAAATAAACAATTCTTTGAATGTTAATTAACCTCTTAAAACTTTTTATTCGATGATTGGTACGAAGGAACTGGGATTGAATTTGGGTAATTCCTATTCGAATAACCGGGATCAGATTTGGGTGATTCATATCCGAAAATCACTTCAACCTAATTTTCAAAATCCCATATGAACTGATCATCTTTTTATCGATGATTAGCACGGAGGAACCGGGATCGAATTTGGGAGATTCCTATCCAAAGAACCGAGACCAGATTTGGGTGATTCCTATCCGAAAACTCCTTCAAATTAATTTTCGAAATAAAATATACAGAAGACAAAGATCATTGAAGACAAAGATCTTCATGATGTAGGATTACTTGCCATTAGTCCTTGGGGATGAAATTTACCATATCTAAAGTAGCACTAGTGCTCTGTTATGAAAATCTTCGATTTGCAAGAATATGATTTGAAGTTAATAAAGAAATCTTTGATTAAGATTTAATGAATGATTTGGAAAAGTTTTCCTAATTAAAAGAGAAAATGATTTGGAATTATTCCAGGATTTAAGAAAGGTTTAAATAAACTTAATGATTTAATAAATGAGGCTAATGATTCCATATACCCTTGAAAAGAAAATGGAATAAATTCAAAAGAGTATATCGAAAGATATTTTGTAAAAGATGAACTAATTGGTTGATGATTGATATCCACATATGAACTTAACATTTTTTAAATCGATAATTGGCTTCGAAGGAACCAGGGCCAGATTTTGGTGATTCTTATCCGAAAACCACTTCGAACCAATATATACATTCAAAAGTGAAGATATGTTGAAAATGATGATTATTGAAGATCGAGGTCATCATAGCATGAGGACTACTTATTGACTTGCTCTAGGTCGCTCTCATTATAGAGTTATTTATAGCAGTGGTCTCCTCGTTATGGAGACTTTTTTTGGATTGTAAGGGCATGTCGCCTAGTAATGGCTGAGAAAAGTGCCTTCGGTTTCGTTCAGTCGCAGAACGAACTTGTATGGATGTTTGTCTGACATTGTATTCTAAATCACATTTGAGTGGTTTCTATAAATATATATCAGTTGGTGGTGGAGAAGACAACTTCTTTTAGCTTAATACCCTTTTCCGAGACATACGATCTTAGGAAGTTATACTTTATTAAAAATCGGTCATATGACGTGGAATGACAATGTGGCATTCAAAGTGGAACCTGTTATGATCAAAGCGTGGTTTTGTATGAAAAGCGTGACTTTGAAGAAATTAAGCGTAACCTCTATAACCTCACATCCCGGAAGATGATATGGAATATTATGTGGTCCAGCAGACAACAATTCGAAATAACTGAGTATGTATGGTGGTGTCCAATACGTTGGGCCCTTTGGGGGATACATCCGTCAAGGTATTTATTTTCCCATTTGAATAAACTGGTTAGCTTAAGAAAAACAGGGAACTACCGGTTAACAGTATTAGTATAACAAGTACAGTTCCAAATGACTAGTTTGAGAAAAGCGATTAAGGCACCGTGTAAACTATGTTTGTTATGCATGGATCGGAGAAATGACCACTAGCCCCCTATCACGTTGAAAATCCAACTCCAATACAAGCTTTACGGTTTTGATTGTATTCACAAAATAGTTGTAATGACTTGTAAACATTTCAGCTACCCCTTTTTGGTATCATATATTCCGTTCAGTATATTCCATTGATCTTGTCCGGATATATTACCTTAGACTTTGTCCGGGTATTGATACCTTATTTGAACAAATTTATTTGGAAAGTGTTTTCAAAAGAACGTCATTAAAAATAATATCAAGTGTATTTGGTATAAAGTGTTTTGGTTATTATAAGGTAAAACCCGTCCGTGTTTATGTGTGGGTGTGGCCTTATGAGTTACCCTTCTTTTTAAAGGGTTTGATAACATCGTCATGATCTAAACATTTTAAATTTCGAGTATCTCACGCTTGTTTATCAAGCCTGATCCACGTATTTTTAATACTCGGGTAAGATTCGAGTAATTTCAGGTTTAGTTGAAGATAGTTGGAGTTTACAGAGGAGAGTTGGAGATCTTCATCATCGTATGGACATATTCTATTATCCATTACATCTATTTCATTTGTTCTGTTGTTTGTCAGCAATTGTAAGGGCAGATGTTATAATTGTCCAGGCTGAATCTAGGTTAGATTCTGATATTGTATTTTAAAATTTTCGCTGTAAAGATTATTATTGAAATAATATATGTTATTCCATTTGTGTAAGATTCTGTTTTGTCTTTATTTTCTTTCTACCTTAATGATCCGTTTATTCGTGCAATTTGAGTTAGACACGTGTTATTTATTGTCGATTCGAAGGGTACAGAAAAATGGTTCGTTACACGTAGCCTAGGCACCAAAAAATTAAATTGTTCAAAGAAGACAAATGTCAAGATACAGTTAAGCGTTATTGATTTCTAACCATTATTATTAATAAAAAATTCTAGGATAAAATGCAAATCAGAAACTAAACGTGTATTAACAATGCAACTACGAATTAAATTTGTTTTTGTTTTTGTATTTTTTTTATTTTTTTTATCTTTTAAACTTTTTTATATACAATTGCAAATTCAAGCAATCAAGAATGCAAGGAAAAACAAGACATGAAAGCAGCAATTTTTTTTAAGCGAGCAAGCTTTTTTTGGCAAGCTGTTTTCTCCCTCTGAAATCTGCTTTGGCAACTTGAAAATGAAAAACAAGAAATATATACAATTTTTATTTATATAATATCAAAGGAGTAACTAAAACAAAGAAAAATAATCAACACAAAGGAAATCAAAAGAAGTAAAACATAACAAAAGAAACTTATTTGTTTTCTTTCTTTTTTTAATTACTTTTCGGTTTTTTGTCTAAAGAGAGAACGAAAACAAAAGCAAGGTATTTTTTCGTTACGCAACGAAAATGAAAGCAATTTTTTTTTGAACTATTTGCAAAGTTTTGTTTTGTTTTTTTTCAATAAAAGTTAAAAAAATAATATAAACAAACCAAATATTTTTCGAGCAAAGCTAAAGTTATAAGAAGAAACAAACAAAAAAATAAAATTATATTAAAGCCTACAACCCGGCCCAAAAAAAACAAACTCATACTTAACGTTCCCAAAGCAAATCAAATTACTCAACGAAAATTTAATTCCTAATCAAAAATTTATCGTCTGCTCAAAAAAAATTCGCAATTCCCAAAATCGAATTCAATCTCTGATTCGATTCAGATTTTGTGGGTTCGTGATTCGTGGTGATGCGCTGCGAAATTGGTTGCAAAGGAGGCGATGGAGTTACTTTTTGGAGGCGATTGAGGTGTTTAATTTTTGTGGGGATGGAGTTGTCGCTAGCAGCAACTTGTGTCGATTTTGGAGGGAAGTCGCGATGTTAGTGATTTGACGAGGAGGGCAGTGAAGTAGCCGTTATTCGTGTTCACGATTGGAGGATGGTGGTGGTTGAAGAGGTTGGTCATGGTCGCGGGTTTGTTCGATGATGAAGAAGATGCGGTGATTCAATTTGGTTCGAAATGGATTTCATGGGTCGAGGCGGTTAAGTGGAGGGTGATTTCTGGAATTGGTTCGCGCGATGCTTGCTTACAAGAAATTGGTTGCTGGCGATTGGAATTAGACTGGATTTTCGATGGTGATTCGAGGAAGTGTAGTCGAATTTTCTAATGGCTATTCAGAAGAGGATGTGGGTTGATGCACATTATCAGAATGTAGTATAAGGAAGGGTAATTGATGGAGGAAGTGAAGATCATCAATTTTGCAGTTTCAATAGTGTTCGATGAAGAATTGATATTTGAGAAGTGGGGTTATGGGAGGACTGTTGGTAGGTGATCAGAGAAGTTGTTTTCTGATGAAGTATGTGAATGTGTCTGAGTATGTTAGTAGAGACAAAAGGTGGTGAAACTTGAATGGTGAGAAAGTTGCCTGATGATGGTGAGTAATAGGCAGTTAGGTGAGGGGGTCGGTGAACTGTTTGTAGTGGTTGAAAGAGGAGTTTGTTGTAGATGCAAGACAGTTTTTTTTGTATGGAGAAGTGTTGTAGATATATGGTATGTAAATGTACAGGGAAGTGATGGCACTAGTGCTGCTGTGGGTTCGTGATTGCGGAGATGGTGGTTCAAGGAGGAGCAGCAAGAAGTAGGTGTGGTAGTTGATATGTTGCTGGTGGGCTTTGTATGTGCACGGTATGACAAGGTGATGCAGGTGGGGATGCACTGAAAATGGAAAAGGTTTGGCAGTGTGATGAACAGGGTGCAGTTGTGAAATGTAGAGTAGGTGGGTCAGTTTGTTGAATACAACAGTGGACACATCATTGATGTAAGGTAGAGCAGTTTGTGTTGTGTAGTTGGGAATGAATGGCTAAATCTTGATGTGTGTGCACTGGTAGAGGATGGTAATGGAAAAAGCATGTCAGAATAGTAGAAGAGGTTGCAAACAATGTGCAGGCAGTATTGTGGAGTTTTGGTGATGGTCTAAGTTGTATGCTTGAGTGATGAAGTGTTGAGGAGGTGGTTGTAGACAGGGTAGTTTTTCGAGCGTTTAAAGGCAGCTGGTAGTGAAGTGGTTTTGTGGAGTTAAGAGTTGTTGAATGTATGGTGATATAGTTGTCTGGTTGTCAAGTGAAACAGGTGGCAGGGCAACAAGTGTTGATGATAAGGCAGGAGATTGGAAAGTAGCAGGCAGTTTGGGGTGATGGTGGGGATTTATTGTATTTGGTAGGAGTGGCTTGTAGAGGATATGCAGTGATGCAGAATATGTAATGTGCACAGAGAAGCAGTTACTTAGCAAATGTAATGGTGGAGGCAGGGAAGTGGAAATGGGGAAGTGGCTGTTCACTGTGATGGGAAGATGTTGTGATGAGTCAAAACAAGTTGTGTGTAGGCAATGGGTAAATGTTGTTACGTAGAAATGTTGTGTGCACTGTTGCACAGAGAAGGCAATGTAGAAGAATTTTTTTTTTGAACTGTAAAATAATAATAAAAAGAAAAAGAAAAAGAGAAATGTAGTTGTAAAAATGTAGATGCAATTTTTTTTTTTTTTTTTTTTTTGTAAAAGTGTGTTTCTCTTTTCTCTTTTAATTTTAAATAGAAATGTAAATAAACAAAACCAGAAAACAAGCACATAAACAATTGTCAACAAAAGTCACACACACAAATGCACAACAATATTTTTTTTTAAAATGCAAACGAACACACAAAAAACAACATACAATAAAATCAAAAAAAAAAAAAAAAACGAAGAATAGAAAATAAAATCAAAACTATTTTCCGGCAACGGTGTCAAAAACTTGTTTGACGACGGAATTTTTATTGAATTAGAAAACCATCCTAAAATTTATACCACAAGTGCATGACGTACAAAAGTTAGTACGTGACGAGTACGGGTCGATTCGCGTGTAATTGTTGATTTTAAATTTCTATTCAATCAAATTAACTCAGATTTGAGATGTTTAAGCTAACTACTAAAAATTGTAAAAACTAACAACTACAAAGGTGAATGAAAACTATGAGAGCAAATGACAATTTAGAGGTATTCCACTCTCTAGATCATATAGTTCAACAAAATATGAAATTGCAATCTCTTTTTTTTTAGTCATAAGTGAATTTAAATGATGTGTTTAATATAAGTATGACATATTTGTGTTATTAGTTAGCTCAACATAAGCGATCAAACTATAACACAACCTTTAAACCACTTTTAATTCTCATGAAATATGACAACAAAGTAGAAAGAAAATTCTATTTTAAGTATGGTCTATTAACTATTAATTAGAAATATAGACCATCAAATTTTAATTTCAACATTCACTTCATTACCATCATCATATGTGTATGAAGAGGTAATTATTGTTTGTGATTGTTTAAGCATAGCCTATTTGTTATGAACAACATAGACTATCAAATCAACTTGAAACAATAAATCACATCAACATTCATTTAAGCACAAATGAGAGTAATAACTATCAAAATATTTAAGCTATATGATTAGAGGCTTCATTACTTCTAAATTGAAGGGATTGGCTTCTCATTTTTGTTATCATATCATCACAGGTTGCTTGCAACATGAAACTAAAAAAAAGAAAAATGAAAGCTAATGGAAAAGAAAACTATTCTACTTGCATAAAATAAAAAAAGATGTATGCTACTAACATGAAAGTAAATAAACAATAAAAGACTTGAATTAAAATTGCATAAAAAATTACATAAAAGAAATGGCTAAGTAGCGATGAAAGGAAAGAGAGCTCTCATTTTATTTTTGATCTAAACTAAGAGAAGAGGGCCCAAGAGGGACTAAGGGAAGATGAGAGGGTTACATGAAATATAAAAGGTATTTATACAAGTTTAAAACCCTAATTCACTTTTTTAGGAACTACCCAAAATACCCTCTTAAGAAGTGTGGTGACCAAGTTATCATTAACTTCAATTAATCATCCATTAAGTGTGCATGAAGATTTAATGGCCTTTTAGCATATGCATTAGCTCCTAGGTGTACATTAAGTTAGGTGGATAAGTTGGGTCCTCCGTGATCATCACTTTGAATTATTTCTATCTCAATTCCTTTGTATTTACTCTTGTGCATGCATATATCTTCATGAAGCCACTTGTATTTGAATTTAAATTCTTACAAAATAACATAGACATTTTTCAATTAAATTTTAGAAAATTAAAATGTGCAAAAAATGACCATTTTGCCCCTGGATGAAGACGAATATGTGACGATTTGAAAATAATTTGAATTTTGGTTTAAACATGTTAAAATATCCAATATGATCATTTATTTAATTTAATTAGATTAAATGTGGTGGTAGAAATGTGCATATTTACATGCACATCAATGTATACATGATTGGCACCGATGAGTATAACTAAATGTATGTGTAGTTTCCAAGGAAGCTCAGAAACAAGAACTCTCCGCCTCCTCTTAACCTGAAGAGAAAGAAGAAACTGAAATGGACTCGAGGTTGGGGGAAACAAGGAGAGAGTTAAAGCCAGTAGATGATCTCGAATATGTACAAATAGATTCCAAAGACCCTACAAATATTCTCAAAATAGGAAAAAAACCTTAGCGTAGAATCCACAATAATTTTGATAAACTTTTTGAAGAAATCAGCAGATGTTTTTTGCTTAGGGGCACTCATACATGGTAGGGTTAGATCCAGCCATCATCTGCCATGCACTCAACATCCATCCCAATGCTCATCCAGTTAGGAAAAAGTGTAGGACCCTAGATTAGGAAAAGTATAATGCTCTGCATGAAGAATTCAAGAAGTTGAAAGAAAGTGGATTAATCAGAGAAGTATACTACCTAAAGTGGATCGCCAACTTTGTTTTAGTGAAGAAAACCAACGGGAAATAGAGAACCTGCATAGAGTATACCAACCTCAATAAGGCTGCCCAAAGGACACCTTTCCCTTATCTAGAATCAACCAATTGGTGGATGCAACAAGCAGAAGTGAACTGCCATCATTCATGGATGCATACTTAGGTTACAACCAAATAGCCATGTTTGAGCCAGACCAAGTGCATACCAAGTTTGCGACAGACAAAGGCTTATACCGCTATAAATTCATGTCGTTTGGACTTACAAATGTGGAAGCAACCTACTAGAGGTTAGTTAACATGATATTCTTAGATCAAAATTAGAAAAAACGTCAAAGTGTATGTGGATGACATGCTGGTCAAGTCAAAAGAGGTGTCGAGTCATGTACAAGATTTGTAAGAAACATTTGCAGTCCTGAGGCATTATAATACGAATTCGAATCCATTGAAATGCACTTTGCTATTTAGTCAGGGAAGTTTCTAGGATACATAGTGATGGCTCGTGGTATTGAAGTAAACCTAGAGTGGATTAAGGCCATAAAAATTATGGGAGTCCCAAAGAAACCAATGGACATTATGAGCCTAAATAGCAGAAAGGCTACTCTAAACAGGTTATATCTCATATTGTTGGAGTACCGAAGAAACCAATTATGGGAGTCCCAAAGAAACCAATAGACATAGGGTCACTTGCTAAAATGGGCGATGGAGCTCAACCAGTATTATATCTCATGTTGTCCAAGAATAGCAATAAGAGGTCAAGCACTAGCAGAT
Source organism: Allium cepa (assembly GCA_030765085.1). Lineage (NCBI taxonomy): Eukaryota > Viridiplantae > Streptophyta > Magnoliopsida > Asparagales > Amaryllidaceae > Allium > Allium cepa. Next base: position 49,077,338 of record CM060930.1, on the reverse strand, counting down.
TTCATCGTGGAATGCACACTACCTACCGATCCCTATCCTGAAGAAGTGCCCACCCCATAGTTCTTGCAATTATTTATGGATGGAGCATCAAACAAATAAGGGGTAAGGATTGGATATGTGTTGATTACTCAAGATGAGCAGAAACTATACAAAGCAGTGCAATATGGAATCAAAGCTACATATAATGTGGCGGAATATGAGGTTCTCCTCCCAGGCTTAAGGATGGCTTAGGTAATGAAGTTAACCCATATTAAAATTCACAATAATTCCTAATTAGTTGTGAACCAAGTGCAGGGTAATTACTAAGCAAAAGAGCCAAATCTAGCTAAATACATGGAACTTCCCAAAATATTATTAGAGTGGTTCGAACAGTTTGATATAGAAAAAATTCCACACGAGAACAACTCTTTTGCCGATTCATTAGCCAAACTCGCTAACACAGAAGAAGAAAAATAAATAACAACTATTTCAATCGGGCATAAAGCTGAATCAATCATCACTAAAGCTAAACAAATACCTGTCCTGACTAGGGGTCAATGAGCAATGATCCGAGTGGCTCAAAACCAAAAAACAATGGAAAATCGAGAGCAGTCTCCAACTGAGCTTATGACTCGCAGAAAAAAGAAAAAACATGGATAACCCCTATCAAACATTTCTTCACTAACGGAATCTTACCCCCAAATGGAAACGAAGCTAAAAAAAATAAGATATTAGGCTCTATGTTACTCTTTCTTTGATGGCATGTTATATAAGAGAAGGTACTCTACCCCTTACTTTAGTTGCATTTCCAAAAAAGAGGGAATATGAGTCATGAGCGAAGTACATGAAAGGCAGTTCAGGGATCGTTCCAGAGGAGCCAAATTAGCAAAGAAGGAACTAAGACACGGTTACTACTGGCCCACTGCACTTTAGAATGCAAAGGAATAAGTGATAGATGTTAAAGGTTAGAAGGTATCTCAAGGCAGCCTTCCCATGAGCTCATCCCATTAGCCAGCCCATAGTCATTTGATATATGGGACATAGATTTAATAGGTCCACCGCTCATATCAAAGGAAGAGGCAAAGTATGCTGTGGTAGCAATAGACTACTTTACCAAATGGGTAGAAGCATAGCCTCTAGCTATAATCACCAAAAAAATATAGTCACTTTTGTGGTTAGAAACAAAATCACAAGATTCAGGATCCTCCATAAGATAATTTTTGATAAAGGGATCCAATTTCAGAGTAAGGAGTTTGCCGAACTTTGTAAAAGAAATAGAATAAACAAGAGTTTCTCCTTAGTTTCACATTTGCAGGCAAATGGGCAGATCGAAGCAACAAATAAAATCATCAAAAAGTTTCTTAAGAAAGGCTACAAAAAGTAAAAAGAAAATGGGCAAAGGAGTTGCCTTTTGTACTATGGGTTTATAGAACCTCATCTAGATCCCTGACTTTCCATACACCATTCTCTTTAACCCACTGTTATAAAGCCATGCCCACCGTTGAAACAAAGATCCCATCACAGAGAAAGATATCGTATGTGGCATAGAAGAATAAGGAAATAAAAGCAGCTGCCTTCGATCTTATTCAAAGAGACGAGGTGGCAGTCCAAGCTGCTGCATATAGACAAAGGATGGAAAAAAACTACAATGCTAAACTCAAGGAGAGAAATGTCTGTAAGGGAGACCTAGTACTACAAAGGGTGATGGCCAACACCAAAGACCCAATAGGTGGGGCACTGGGACCAAACTGGGAAGGTCCTATGGTTGTATAAAAGTCTTGGATAGCATGGCATACTGGCTATCAAAACCTGATGGAAATCTGGTTCCGAGAGCATGGAACTTAGAGCACCTTAGGCCTTATTTTGTATGATCAGTATTACTTATATAACAAACATTGTAGTTATTATGAAAAATACTAGTATAATGAACTGGACATAGAGATATTTGACGGTCTGAACCAGATAAAAATCTCCATGTTAAAACATAGCTAATAATATGGGTTGTGTTATACAAAACAATAGTTCTGAGCTAAATAGTTAAATGGATGTAAGGATTATAGATGGCATAAACCAGTACATAAAATCATGCATGAATTAAAAGGTTGTAAAATATGTGACTCGAATTCATGGTCAAAATACAGTCTAACCCTAAATAACGTGCTAAGCACACAAATAATAAATAGTTCGCCCCTAACAGTGGGACAGAATGTTCCAAGCGCACGACAAGGCATGAATTCTGCAAAGAATTGATCAAGAATGGAAGAAAAGACCATGGGTGCAACCTACAAATTGGGTACAATTCAAGAAAATACATAAATCTTGCCAAGTAAATACTAAAAAACTAAGATTTACTAATATGTACTGAGGTTTACTCATATCTACATCATTCCTCACATTTTCACACAACATCACAAGTGATATAAAATTATTGTCACACAAAATTACATTAAAAGTTAAGTCCAAGGCTTCGGCTTCTAACAAAACAAAATACGCTATGGTTTTAACCCCCCCGTAGAGGAATCATTAATTATGATTCTTTCGCAATGATGAGATTTACAACCATCCAAGGTAAAACATTGGCTACAACTGCTTCTTGCGCGAGAAACCAGAAATTATCCGTTTCAATAATAATTCTTTAACTAAAGAAATTTGGTTTTGTAATACTTCTTTAACTCCACCTTCCATTGGAACATAACCCTAGGATCAGCCCCTGATGGAGCGAAGGAGCAGTATCAGGCGTCGATACAACATCAGAGGCCAAAGACGTAATAGGGTCATCTTTTACACTAGTTAGCTTATCGACCTTAAGGGACAACTCTTTAGGGTTGCCATTCAGTACCTTGATCTTATCTTCATAGAAGACCTTATATGCACCTTCCATGCCTTTTAATAATCCCTTCAGTTCAGTGATTCGAATCAGAGCAGGCTTGAGCCTCACCCCTAAATCAGCTATCTTAGAATTTTGACTAGCTAGGAAAGGCTAAAAAATCAAACGAATCCCGACCAATAAAGTTAGAAAAAGGTGAAATCCAGTAAAAACTCGCAAATAACTTTCACTCTATTCATAAAAAATAACAATAACTAATATCTTCTTTTTATAATACCCTCTTGAGCATTTGCACAACAAAAAGTATTCTACAACATGATTTTACAAGGGTATCCAAGGATATAGGACCTTAACATATTCTGCTAATTGCAAACACCTAATCTAAGACATGCTAACCAAAGGCGGGTATGTCCTTATGCGAAAGGTCTAGCATGGATCATTATTATCACCTGCCTAGTGGTTCTTTGGATCCTTCGTAGTCATGTTAAATCCTTCTTTATTATAAAGGAAGTTCAAGTCGAGAGATGGATAGGAATAGGAAAAAACGTCGATGGCGCGTTATAAAGTGATATGCCCCTTTTTGCTTCTAACCTTCTTCTTTCTGAATTTCTCAATGAGGTTGGCAAACTGATCCTGCCTAGGAATGGTGGATGGTGTTGCTACAACATTAGGGGTGGTTCGAGCTTCTTATAATAAATCATCAAGCTCGTAGACCTTGAGCTGACATCATTTCTTGTTTTCTCTAAAGTATCAATTAGTTCAACCCTAGTCTTCTTTCAGTTTCTAGAAAAGCCACCAAATTATTTAATAGCATCCACCACCCACCCTGAAACACCGCACACCCCTTAGCATACCCGCAAGGACACACTAAAAGATGTAGTGCATTGTAGGTATAACTACGACTAGCAGAGACTAAGATTCACACGACAAAAATTAAATAATAATAACATAGCGGAAACAACTACAACATTTTGTTCAAAACCAAACTTCATAAAAAGTAATCACATACCAAATACTTCAAATATCAAACTACCATACATGTCTTTAATCAAAAACCATAGTCTCCACAAAATCAGAGTAAAATTATCCCTCATTATAGTGCCAGTACAACATAAGAACTAAAACTGGAATAAAAGAAGTACATATAAAAAATCTCCTCCAAGAGAACTCCAAGTCGCGGCAACCTACTGACTTTCTCCTTGATTGCCTAGGGGGAAAGGGGAAAATAGAGGAGTAGGTCAGACTAAAAGTCTGGTGAATGATAGTAATTGCTAGAATCTTTAAGCAAGATAAAGTAATAGACTTTACAACAGTTCTAGCATGAATAAGGATAATAAAGGAAATAGGAAAGAGAGAAATTGAAAATAAGTACGACTAAATATTGCTCAATTTATAAGATATGTTAACTTTTGATTGCTTGCACTTGTCTTTGATTTCGGCTTTGATTAGGCTGAATTCCTAATCCTGTAATTAGGATGTAACCCTAATTCTACCCTTTTTGATCGGCCTGCTACCCTATATTACCTTTCTATAGACCAGCCGCTATATAACTCTACACAAAAAATGTTAATGCGTCTAAGAAGACATATATAGCTCCATACACATAAGGCAATGATGTCTATGAAGGACACTCATACTAAGCACTTGGAACTCATTGCTATTACTGAGCACCCTAATGGAAGTCGCACGTGTAACTTCCACCATGCCCATGCTACCTTTTGCTACACCTATTGGGTCTTCTTATTACCACAACATCTGGCATAAGCGTGTCCTTCATCCCACTTCAGGCTAATGTGAGATCACCATCTGTCCATAGAATCTATAGGGAAAATGAGGTTGGTACTGGCCTTTCATACAAACAATATCTAGCTGCGTCCCTTATCCAAATCCTCCATGATTTGGACTTCTAACTGACTAATTACTACCTTTTTTAGCATAAGCGTGCGGTCATCTCGCTTCAGGCTAATGTGAGATCACCATTTTGTCTAATAGAGAATGCTATTAGGTATAGGTCCTATTTTCTTCTTTGCTTATTAACTTAGATAAATTATTTTAAATAAGCCTTTATTACTATCTTTAATATCTTTGCTTATTAATTTATTCTAAGTCTTAAAATAAACCTCATTCCTTTCTTTTTCTTATTATAACATACGTTATAACCATGCTTATTACTTACCCCAAGATCAAAGTGTGAAAATAGACTTCTTTCATCTCTTACTCTTTTTAGTTACAATTCTAGGTTATATCTAGCCCAATCCTTTTAATTCATTCCAATTAACGTCATATTTAGGCGTAATTTCAGTCAAATTCCATTTATATTACAGTCTATGAAATTTACATCTTATGTTCCATTATTTTAGTTTTCTTACAATTTAATCCATACTCGTGTTAATCCTACTCTAATCCACACGTAAAGAAAAATGAGGAATAAAAGAAAATTGAAAATAGAAGAAATTCCAAAGCATAGAAAGAATACGTAAATAACATAAAAGTAACAATACATAAACTGAAATACTGTAAATAAATGGAAAAGCTATAATTAACAGAAATAAACTAAAATTAGTAAAAGAATGGCTGAAAGGAAATAGACTGAAAATAATTCTAAAAAACTATAAATAAATTATTGAAAAGGCTATTCCAAAAATCATAGTAAAACTACAACTATTGGAAACACTATTATTTTAAATTACTTAAATAAATCTTAAAATAATTACAATCACTCACCTCGGTCCTAAGCTTTCTCTTCGGTCTTCTCGGATCCACTTGGAGTTGTAAAATAATTTAATTTATAACAATTTTCTCCTTTGGAAAATTATTCCATTCAGGGTCCTTCCTAAACAGGTGAATCCAATTGGAGAAGACCTAGAATGAGAAAAATTGTTAGGTCTGAGGCTCTATTTATAGGTGTGGAAGTGGATCTCGGACCATTAGAATTGGAGGTTGTATAGGATGCAACCATGTCGTAGGCTGAATAGGGGCCATCGAATGCAGAAATGGAGGGACCAGATTGAACTAAAGGATGCAAAACACGTGTTCGGTGGCCGCTAATTCATTCGAACGAATTAACGTTCGTTCGCCTGTCTAAATGCAACGCGGGTCGGCCGGGCGATTGATAGGCCGATTGACCTGTATGTGTGTATATATATATATATGCTTATTTTGTTTATTTTGTAACTTAGTTATATTAGCTCAGTTTTTGATGTTTTATATATGGAAATTGACCAGAAAATTGCCACATACACAATGGTGCTACTCTTGTGGCTCAATTATGATAATTTCACAAAGTAATTTTATTTATTTAATTAATTGATAAATTGATTATTACGGGTTAAATTTTATATTGTTACATTCTCCCCTCTTTAAGGGATTTCGTCCCCTAAATCTCTAAGATAAAAGAATGTACTAAATGTTTTCATCCAATTCTACAACCAACTACTCAATCATCAACCATTCATCCATTGTCCGTAAATTTTTTAATGCATTTTATGATACTCATGCAATTAGTTTAGTGTAAAGGTCCCTAACTTACGCAAAAGATTAGGCGGTCCACTGATTTATTTGACCTCCTTTTTATGCAATCATGTTCGTGCCATGTATCCGAATGAATGCATAATTTTCCTACTGATAACTGATAGTTCTATATGCGTGCTACAAAGATCACCCAAATGCAGCAATCAAGTGATAAACATCCTTTTATAGCAACCATGGAAATAAATTAAAATGCGTACACATCCATATGCATATGCTATAGTGTCCTAGTTATGCCAATCCCTAAGGAATACTGGTGCTTAATGTACCTACATGAATCCATTAGTATCCACTAGCAATCACTTGCAACCAAAAGCATACATCATTCATAACATGTTCTATCAACATGTTTACATCAAATCCTACCATGCATAGGTTAAATCCTAAGTTCTACCCTTCCAAAGGATAATAAATGAAAGAACCTATTCAAATCTAAAGATGGAAAAAGGAATTCTAGAACTTACTGTCAAAAAGATGAGGATAGGAAGTATGAATCTTCTCTTCTGCTTCCCAAGTGTCGTCTGCAATATCATCTCCCTATTGCACCTTCACCAGTGGAACCTCCTTATTCCTTAGCCGCTTGATGTCTCTTCCAACAATCTTCGTGGGGATATGTCGATCAGAAGCTTCCCTTTCTACCTCCACCTCCTCCAACTGACTAGGCTCCACAACCTCCGTCGTGTCATGTAAGCACTTTCGCAATTGCAAAACATGGAAAACGTTGTGCACTCCTACGAACCTATCAGGTAGCCTTTCTTGGTAAGCCATCTTTCCAACTCTCTCTGTGATAGGAAATGGTCCAACAAATCTAGGGGCTAACTTCCCATTTGATCTGAATCTTACCACCTCCCTAAGCGGGGAAACTTTGATAAAAAATAAACCTCCAACCTTAAACTATAAGTCTCTCCTGTATTGGGCCGTCTTCATCCTTTGTCGAGTCAAATCCACCTTCTTAGAGTTCGCCCTAACTATATCGGGTCCAAGCAATAACTTCTTCGTAGACTCTACCCAACATGATGGCGACTTGCAAGGTCTCTCATATAAAGCCTCAAACGGTGCCATTCTTATACTTGTTTGTTAACTATTACTTTATGCGAACTCAACTAATGGAAGATGCTCCTCCCAAGTACCTCTAAAGTCCAAAATGCACATCCATAGCAAATCCTCAAGCACCATATTTCCCCTCTCCGTTTGGCCATCGGTCTGGGGGTGATAGGCCGTACTCAACCTAAGTTGTGTCCCTAGCGCCTCTTGTAAGTTTCTCCAAAAATCACTAGTGAAAATGGGATCTCTATCACTAACAATGCTTGAAGGAACTCCATGCAGATGGACTATCTCTTGAATATACAAGGATGATAGATATGAAGCCGTACACTTGCTCTTAACTGGGATGAAGTGAGCACTCTTGGTCAGCCTATCAACAATCACCCAAATGCTAGTGTTCCCTTTCCTAGAACGGGGTAAACTATCAATGATATCCATAAAAATATTGTCCTACTTCCACTTCAGCACGTTTAAATGCTGAAGTAATCCACCGGGATTCTACTGCTCTACTTTTAACCTTTGGCATATGAGACATTTATCTACGAATTCCACCGTGGCCTTCTTCATACCACCCCAATAGTACATCCTCTTCATATCCTGATACATTTTTTGACCACTTGTATGAATAGTCATATGGGAATGGTGTTCCTCTTCCAAAATTGCTCTCAACGAGTCACTGGCGTGGAACACAAATCCTCGCATCTCTCCTAAGCCACCCTTTGCTATCAATGGAATAGTGTTGGAGATGTATCAAAACCTCTCCTCAACTAATCCTATCCATTATGTCCATGAGTTCCAAATCCTCCCGCTGCCTTGAGAAAATCCGATCCATAAGGGTAGGCCTTACCTCTAATGTCGCCAATAATCCAACAGTAATGTCCATAGTAAAATCAAAAATAGGAATAAACACCAAGCCCTTCCACTCGAACAAGGAACTAAGGGTCGCATTCTTTCTACTCAATGCATCTACAACCACATTACCTTTGCCAGGGGTATATGCTATCTCAAAATCATACGAGGCTAAAAACTCCATCCACCTTTGTTGCCACAAGTTTGAATCCTTTTGCGAGAATAAGTACTTCAAAGTCATATGGTCGGTAAAAAACTCAAAGCTCTCTCGAAGCAAATAGTGCCTCCAAGACTAGAGTGCAAAAACCATGGCAGCTAACTCCAAATCTTGGTTAGGGTAGTTCTTCTCATCTGTCCTCAACTGCCTACTACCTGTAACAACCCTTTTTTCCATACCCTTTGAATCGATAATAAACCACACATGTCCAACTCAAAATGCATGAATAAGCGGATCATTAAGGGTAGAAAGAAAATAAATACAGAATAGAATCTCACATGAATGGAATAAGATATATTATTTCAATAATAATTTTTACAGCGGAAAATTTTGAAATACAATATCGGAGTCTAACTTAAATTCAGCTTAGACGGTTATAAACATCTGTCCTTACAATTACTGACAAACATCAAACAAAATACACTAAGTACAGCGGATAATAGAATATGTCCATACGATGATGAAGATCTCCAGCTCTCCTCTGGAAACTCCAACCGTCTTCAACTCAACCTCAAACTACTCGGATCTGACCCGAGTATTAAAAATACCCGGATCAAGCTTGATAAACCAACGTGAGATACTCGAACTTTAAAATGACTATGTTATCAAAACCTTTGAAAAGAAGGGTATCTCATAAGACCACGTCCACACATAAACACGGATGGGTTTTTACCTTATGATAACAAAAACACTTCATACCAAAATACACTTGATGTTATTTTTAATGACATTCTTTTGAAAATAATTTTCAAATAAATTTATTCAAATAAGGTATCAATACCTGGACTAAGTCTAACGAAATATATCCGGATCGGATCAATGGAATATAACGAACAGAATATATAATACCAAAAAGGGGTAGCTAAAACGTTTGCAAGTCATAGCTATTTTGGGAATACAATCAAAACCGTAAATCATGTATCAGGATTGGATTTCCAATATGATAGGGAACTAGTGGAAAGATCATTCTGTATCCATGGCTTACATCCATGACTCAGACACCGTTATACAACAACACAAATGGCTAAAAGTAGATGCAATCTGCGAATAACATCCAAGAACTCGGACTTCGTGCATCCCTGCCATAAGGCCTAGACGTATCTTGTACCTAGGCTTTAGAACATCTGATAAGCCACATCACTACTATCTAAAATGCGAGCATACATCTGACAACATCCCATCATAACCGGGATGTGAAGCTCGCGAGGCTACGCTCAATTTCTTCAAAGCCATGTTTTTCATACAAAATCACGCTTTGATCATAACAGGTTCCACTTTGAATGCCACATTGTCATTCCACGTCACATGACTGATTTCTAGAAAAGTATAACTTCCGGAGCTCATATGTCTCGAAAAAGGGTGTTAAGCTAAAAGAAGCTGCCTTCTCCGCCACCAACTGATATATGTTTATAGAAACCACTCAAATGTGATTTAGAATACAATGTCAAACAATCATCCATACAAGTTTGTTCTAAGACTGAACGAAACCGAAGGCATTTTCCTCGGCCATTACTAGGCGAGAAGCCCTTGCAATCCAAAAAAATCTCCATCACGAGGAGACCACTGCTATAAATAACTCTATAATGGTGGCTGACCAGAGCACGTTCAACAAGAAGTCTTCACGCTATAAAGATCTACGGTCTTCAATAATCATCATCTTCAACATGTCTTCACTTTCGAACGTATACATTAGTTCGAAGTGGTTTTCGGATAGGAATCGTCCAAATCCGACTCCGGTTCCTTCAAAGCCAATCATCGATTTAAAAAAAAATGTTAAGTTCATATGTGGATATCAATCATCAATCAATTACTTCATCTTTTAAATCAAATATCTTTCTTAGATATATTCCTTTCAAGTTATTCTATTTTATTTTCAAATGTATTTGGAATCATTAAGCCTCATTTATCAAATCATTTGGTATATTTAAACCTTTCTTAAGTCCTAATCATTTCTCTTTTACTTAGGAAAACTTTTCCAAATCATTCATTAAATCTTAATCGAAGATTTCTTATATTCAAGCTATAACATTTAATTTAGGGAAAATATTCCCAAATTATTCATTAAATCTAAATCAAAGATTTTTCTTCTTAACTTCAAATCATATTCTTGCAAATCGAAGATTTTCATAATAGAGCACTACTGCCACTTTAGATATGGTAAATTTCACCTCTAGGGACTAATGGCAAGTTTCACCTACATGGACTAATGGCAAGTTTCACCTCCAGGGACTAATGGCGAGTAATCCTACATTATGAAGATCTTTCTCATTAATGGTCATTGTCTTTAATATATTTTATTTCAAAAATTAGTTTGAAGGGGTTTTCAGATAGAAATCATCCAAACCCAATCTCGGTTTTTTCGTACTAACCATTGATAAAAGATGTTAAGTGGTTAGTTAACATTCAAAGAATTATTTCTTTTCTTGTATCTTGGAAAAACTTAAATAGGATCTTTTTTAGAGCATCAGGGCTTTCCTTTCGATCTATTCCACCCCTCCCCTAAAAAGAGAAAACATAGGCCATGTAAGTTCAGTGCACTGGTTGCTCCATCCCGAACCTTAGTTAAACGCCTTGTTTACCTTCCCAGATCTCACATGCCGGACAAATGTACTAGTCGTTTCCGCATACTCAGTTTGTTATTATATTCAATCTTCTTCAATTTTTTTTTAAGTGGTATAAACAATTCATCTTAACAATTTATTCAAACTCTTATTAAAACTTTCGAATCATCTTTACATTACTTAATTATTCCTTTAAAATTGTTCACAAAGATGTATGAAATAATTGTTAAGTTTAAAACTACATTTCAAAGATTATAGAATTCGCAGCATAAAAGTGCTGCGGAAAGTGCTATATAAGCTTATTTGATTTAAACAACTTTTTAACATTTGAAAATTCATATCTTCTATTCCAAATCTCTTTTAAACCATTTTAATAGATTTATAAAATTTATTTCATATTTTTAGTCATTTAAAAATATCACTTATAAAGAAATCCTTTTCTGCATTCCGAACTGCAAAACCGCAATGTTTTAGAAAATTGTTTTGGACACATTTCAAAATCTACTTGACGAAATCTTGATTTTCTTTCTTCGTTTTGGAAAGTATGGATATGATAGACTGGAAAATTCTTATATCGAAGAATTCCGAGCTATATTTCACTTTGTACACACATTTAACTTTTATGGCGCGAAATCGCGAACTACCATTACGCGACGCGCATAGTTTTGACTTGTTTCTCAATTTCTTTTCAAACTTCTTGAAAACACTTTTAAATGTTTATAAAACATTTCTAAATCATTTTAAACTCATTTTAGACCATATTGCAATATTTCAAACTCATATTCCATTTCATTTCACTTTATAATATTATATCATCGTAATATTATTTCTAACCTTTTTAGATCATTTAAAATCATTAGGAGACTAAATAATTTCGATACACACATTTATATGGATTTAATTCTCATTTAATTAACTATGGCTAATTACTAATCATTTCTCTTATCATTTATCAAACAACTTATCAACCAAATAAACAATCACATAATCAACCAATTTGCAACCAAGTTATGAATTATTCATTCAACATATTTAAACTTTCAAATTATTATACTTGAAATAAGTTATGGATTTATTAGTAAATAAGAGTACTCACCTTTACCAAAAGATTAACTTCCTACCAACATTCTTTCTAACAACACTTCACTTAAATTTCAACTACATCCTTTATCTTCACCAAATATTTTCCCTAGACTTTCCTTTTGATCTCGGCAGCACTTTCTTCTCTTTTTCTCCCTTTGAAACTTCACGACTTGCTCCTTCTCTTACATATGTTCGGCCACACCTTGATCTTCCCCTTCCTCCTTTGTTTCTTCACTTTTTAGAGGCTAAACCATGTTCCAATGGTATTCTAAGGTCTTTGGCAAAGTTTGGTAGTGTTTGGAGTTGATTTGATATGGTTTTGAAAAAGTTAGTAAGCGTTTGAAAGAGAAGAAGAAGCCATTAAAGAGATAGAGAAAAGCTTGGAAAAGGAAGAAGAAGAAGTAAAAAAAAGTGAGAAAGTGGATGTTTATTTATAGAAAAAGTTTTGGATTAAAATAATATTTTTTAAAAAGACATAAATACCTTTACTTACTTATAAAATAATCTTAATTTTTTTCAACACTTAACATCACATTTCAAATCATTACTTTATATCATTTTCACTTAGGTATTAATTAAAGTAAGTAATAATTATGTTTCTTTGATTTGATGTATTACTTTTTGACTTTTGTACTCGTTTTGTAGAAGTTTCTAATCTTGTTTAGTAAAAGTAAACTTGATTAGTGAATTAATAAAACTTATACTATTTGAATATGTGTTCCTATATAAGAAAATAAAGGTGCGACGACGTTGCGACAGCTTTTAATCGACAAAACATCGTTTTTTGATAAAATGTTTTACGGTCACATTTTGACGTTTTAGTTAAATTATATATTTATGTAAACCAAATTTAAAAATGAACTTTTTACTTCTTCAAATAAATTAAACGTATCTCTTTATCTTTTAAAATCATATTTAAATAATATCAAAATCTCTAATTTTACGGTGTATGTAAAGCTGACAATATGCGACAAAATTTGGTTATCTTTGCAAAACGATTATTAACATACTTTTAAATCTTTTAATATACTTTTATTATCTTCATTAGATGTTTTCAAAGATATTTATCTTTTTAAATAAATATTTAAACCTATTTATTTAAGCATTTTTTTATAACAAAACTTAACTTTTGTTGATTTATTCTAAAATCCAAATTTATACTTTTTGAATTATCAACTGTAAGAATAAATAATTTCTCTATTATTATTAATTATATATAACTTGTTTATTTAAAATTTAAAACTTTTTAAATGTAGAACAAACGAAATCTCTCATTTTCAAAGTAGCGAAATTACGGGTCGTTACATTCTCCCCTACTTAAAAGAATTTCGTCCTCGAAATTACCCAAAATAAAAGTTTGCCTAAAACATTCATCTTTAAACTTAAATCCATATAATATGCGCAAATCATCCATATAAAATATCTTATTCAATCTCCTATTCGAATACACAACTTTATTTCCGGATAAGTATCGATCTCCTGATCCTCTAGTGCGGACCTTAATCAGGCCATTTGCTCACAAAACTTTGCTTTCCTTGCATAGCTCTCAACTATGATAGAAAACTCAAGTACCTAAGCACAAACTCTCGTCAATGTTCGCCTTCAAAAATCGAGCGATAAATCCTTTTTCGGATTGGTGTAAACACCTCAAAGTTCCGAACTCGAATCTTAGATCAAAATTTGTGTGATGAAATGATTTACATATAACATATGTATTTATTAACCCGCAAAAACTTTCACAAAAACTTTATCTTAAGTCAGACACTTTATAAATGTGCTTCTTTATATAATCCCTTTAATTATTTATTTCCAAATATTTTTGTTAAAGGAAAATATCCTAAAGAAACCATTTTTCACTCAAAAGATAATTTATCTTTAAAAGAGTCTTCCTACATATTTTAACTCGGTATATTTCCTATAACACTATTTTTATTTATAAATCATTCGTAAAGCTATTATTTAAGTTTATTACATCTTACAACTTATGCAAATCAATCATATTTTAATGACTTAAGTCTAGTTCTTAATTAATGCTAGAATTCATTAATAAAACATTTTCTAGGTTATAATTTCCTTTTTTTATAATCACATTTATAAATCATACTTATCCAATTTCATTTACTCAGAATATTTCACAATCTTTTAGTTTTCATAAATTCCTTAGCTCCAAGTTAGGTATGATTCGAAAATTTTCGACTGTCCAAAATCGTTAGAAATCCCGCTTTATCTTATCAATTAGTGATCCTAATTTATCTTTAGTTTAAACACTTGTATAATGATTACTAATCAATTTATCAGTTAATGATTCATATTATTTCCTTAACTTAAGAAAATTATATAGATCGGGTAACTCCGAAATAATCCAAGGAACTGGGTATTACCAATAGTATCATATATCCTCTTAACAAGAAGAGTAATATTTAAGAGAAGTGCTTACCATCCGAACACATCACTTGCCCATGTTCAGTTTATTTTCGAGCCATTCGAATTAGTTATCATAAAATATCTCTTTTATATTTGAAATAATAACATTTTCAAAATCCTTTAGAGATTACTTCATAAAATCTATCTTATAAATTCATTTTATCTTATACTAATTAACTTCATTTAAATTACCACAATTGTTTTAATCGGACTTAAATTCTCATTCCTTTTATATATAACTTTTACAAAATAATTTTCTATTATTTTCATCTTATATGTTCATTCCTTAAACAAATCTTATTATTAAATGCCTTATAGTCAAATCGTGAAACTTAATTCACAAGGTATTTGTACTTAAACTTTTAAATCAAACAATTGATCAATTTATGATAATAACATAACATTATCATTCCTTAATTTATTATTTTGGAATAGGTATTAAAGATCTTAATTACCTTATCAGATTTCTTACTTATCGACTATCTTTATGAAACATCCTACAGTCAAACTGTGAAATTATAATCATAAGACGTTCATATTTAAATTTCACTAATCCTGATTTCTAACTATACAACTTTTCAAAATATATAATTTATATTCAAAATATAGTCCAGGATAAAATATTTCATTTACCAATTTTTTCAAAATCAGTGCATCGGTTTGCCTTGTTTAAATGTTTAGGAACCCTCATCGATAACGGTGATCAGGCGCATCGATCATAATCCATAAATCACTCAACAGATAAATCAACACAAAACATTTTTATTAGTCACTAACAAATACACGCTTATATATAATACACTCAAACTCATTCTAGGATGTTACTAACCATATCTCTAATGAGTTACTCATTGTAGGGTATTACTAACCCTATCTCTGATGAGTCTTTACCCAACCAAAGCCAAGATTCTCACTTAACCTTCAGCTCTGATACCAAATGTGACGAGATGCAACCAGGGGGTAATACCCACCGTAGCTCACACTGATACCTCGCGCTTTGCTTTTACGGCCAGCCTCTCGACTACAACCAACCCTTTCACTCTAGGGACATGTAGGGGCAAGAGTCATCCGTTCGCTACCTAACAAGAAGCGAGAATCCCCTATCACGCTGAACATAATCAAGCAAAACCAATGTACTAATGGTATTCTAAGGTCTTTGGCAAAGTCTGGTGGTGTTTGGAGTTGATTTGATATGGTTTTGAAAAAGTTAGTAAGCATTTGAAAAAGAAGAAGAAGCCATTAAAGAGGTAGAGAAAAGCTTGAAAAAGGAAGAAGAAGTAGTGAAAAAAGTGAGAAAGTGGATGTTTATTTATAGAAAAAGTTTTTGATTAAAATAATATTTTGTAAAAAGACCAAAATACCCTTACTTATAGAGTAATCTTATTTTTTTTTCAACACTTAACATCACATTCAATTCGTCACTTTATGTTATTTTTACTTTGATATTAAGTAAAGTAAGTAATAATTATGTTTCTTTGATTTGATGTTTTACTTTTTGACTTTTGTACTTGTTTTGTCTTTTTGTGCTTACTTTTTCTTTATTGTTTTCTAGAAGTTTCTAACCTTGTTTAGTAAAATTAAACTTGATTAGTGAATTAATTAATACTTATACTATTTGAATATATGTTCCTATATAAGAAAATAAAGGTGCGACGACGTTGCGACAACTTTTAATCGACAAAACGTCGTTTTTCGACAAAATATTTTACGGTCACATTTTGACGTTTTAGTTAAACTATTTATTTATGTAAACCAAATTTAAAAGTGAACTTTTTACTTCTTTAAATAAATTAAAACAGATCTCTTTATATTTTAAACTCATATTTAAATAATATCAACATCTCTAATTTTACGGTGTATATAAAGATGACAAAATGCGAAAAAATTTGGTTATCTTTGCAAAACAATTATTAACATACTTTTAAATCTTTAATGTACTTTTATTATCTTCATTAGATGTTTTCAATGATATTCATCTGTTTAAATAAATATTTAAACCTACTTATTTAAGCATTTATTTATTTTTAACAAAACTTAACTTTTGTTGATTTGTTCTAAAATCCAAATTTACACGTTTTGAATTATCAACTATAAGAATAAATAATTTCTCTATTATTATTTATTATATATAACTTGTTTATTTAAGTTTTAAACCTTTTTAAATTTAGAACAAACGAAATCTCTCATTTTCGAAGTAGCGAAATTACGTGTCGTTACATTCTCCCCTACTTAAAAGAATTTCGTCCTCGAAATTTCCCAAAATAAAAGTTTGCTTAAAACATTTATCTTTAAACTTAAATCCCTATAATATACACAAATCATCCATATGAAATATCTTATTCGATCTCCTATTCGAATACACAACTTTATTTCCGGACTAGTATCGATCTCCTGATCCTCTAGTACGGACCTTAATCAGGCTCTTTGCTCATAAAACTTTGCTTTCCATGCATAGCTCTCAACTATGATAGAAAAATCAAGTACCTAACCACAAACTCTCGTTAATGTTCGCCGTCAAGAATCGAGTGATAAATCCTTTTTCGGATTGGTGTAAACACCTAAAGTTCCGAACTCGAATCTTAGTTCAAAATTTGTGTGATGAAATGATTTACATACAACATATGTATTTATTAACCCGCAAAAACTTTCATAAAAACTTTATCTTAAGTCAGACACTTTATAAATGTGCTTATTTATATAATCCCTTTAATTATTTATTTTCAAATATTTTTATTAAAGGAAAATATCCAAAAGAAACCATTGTTCACTCAAAAGATAATTTATCTTTAAAAGAGTCTTCCTACATCTTTTAACTCGGTATATTTCTATTTTTATTTATAAATCATTCGTAAAACTACTTTTTAAGTTTATTACATCTTATAACTTATGCAAATTAATCGTATTTTAATGACTTAAGTCCAGTTCTTAATTAATGCTAGAATTCATTAATAAAACATTTTCTAGGTTATAATTTCCTTTTTTTATAATCCTATTTATAAATCATACTTATCCAATTTCATTTACTCAGAATATTTCACAATCTTTTAGTTTTCATAAATTCCTTAGCTCCGAGTTAGGTATGATTCGAAAATTTTCAACTGTCCAAAATCGTTAGAAATCCCTCTTTATCTTATCAATTAGTGATCCCATTTTATCTTTGGTTTAAACACTTGTATAAAGATTACTAATCAATTTATCAGTTAATGATTCATATTATTTCCTTAACATAAGAAAATTATATAGATCGAGTAACTCCGAAATAATCCAAGGAACTGGGTATTACCAATAGTATCATATATCCTCTTAACAAGAAGAGTAATATTTAAGAGAAGTGCTTACCATCCAAACACATCACTTGCCCATTTTTAGTTAAACTATTTATTTATGTAAACCAAATTTAAAAGTGATCTTTTCACTTCTTTAAATAAATTAAAACATATCTCTTTATATTTTAAAATCATATTTAAATAATATCAAAATCTCTAATTTTACGGTGTATATAAAGCTGACAAAATGCGAAAATTTTTTGTTATCTTTGCAAAACAATTATTAACATACTTTTAAATCTTTTAATGTACTTTTATTATCTTCGGTAGATGTTTTCAATGATATTTATCTTTTTAAATAAATATTTAAACCTATTTATTTAAGCATTTATTTATTTTTAACAAAACTTAACTTTTGTTGATTTGTTATAAAATCCAAAATTATACTTTTTGAATTATCAACTACAAGAATAAATAATTTCTCTATTATTATCTATTATATATAACTTGTTTATTTAAGTTTTAAACCTGTTTAAATTTAAAACAAATGAAATCTCTCATTTTCGAAGTAGCAAAATTATGGGTCGTTACACTACCGTAACACACTGCCCTCCTCTCTTGCATCAACACCACTCCTAGACCCGTTTCAGCATGCATCAGTGTATACTGTGAAAGGCTTAGCTCCATCAGGTAAAACTAACACTGGAGCACTAGTAAGTGCTCTCTTAAGCTTCGTGAAGGAATCCTCACAATCCACATCCTACATGATATCTTTATCCTTCTTAGTAAGGCGCGTGAGTGGTGCTGAAATCTAGGCAAAGTCTCTAACGAACTTCCTATCGTAGCTTGCTAATCCTAGGAAGCTCCTAACCTCGGTAACATTCTTAGGGGCCATCCAATCTTGCACTGCAATAACCTTTGCGGGGTCAACAGCCAAACCTTCCTTTGAGACCACGTGCCCAAGAAACGAACCTCCTCTCTCCAAAAATGACACTTTAAAAACTTAACTCTTAAATGATGACTACGAAGTGCGTGAAGAACTTTTTCCAAATGAACAGCGTGATCCTCCATATTCATGGAAAATACCAAAATATCATCCACGAATACCACCACAAACTTATTTAGGATATCCCTAAAAAATCGGCTCATCAAATCAACGAAATAGGCTGAGGCATTGGTTAGCCCAAAAGGCATAACTACTCAAAGAATCCATCTGGTGTCCTAAAGGCAGTCTTATCTATACTATCATCAGCGACTCTAAGCTGATGGAATCCCATGGCTAAGTAAAGCTGGGAGAAAACCAAAGAACCTACCAACTGGTCAAAGGGATCATCAATCCTATGAAGTGGATATCAGCTCTTCTTAGTGAGCTTATTCCATTTCCTATAGTCCATGCAAAGTTAGAGAGAACCATCCACCTTAGTAGCAAAGACGATGGACGCTCCCCACTGTGATATGCTCCTTCTTCAAAAGCTCACGAATCTGCTTGCTCAATTCTTTCATCTCCCTAGGTGCCATGTGCCTCACAGGTAACGCTACTGACTTAGCGTTCTCGGTAAAATAAATCCTGAAGTCAATCTCTCTCTTAGGGGATAGTCCCCCAACCTCCTCAAAGATGTCTGCAAAATCTCTGATGACAGAAACCAAATGCAACTCCGATGATGATGAATCGGGGGAATAGGAAAAACTCAACATGACTGACCCTTGCAGGTCACAAGAAACCTCTAGAGTCGTACCACTGCAAGTTTCAAGTCTAACGACTCTCCTCTCGCTGTCTATGATAGCTCCGTATGTGGATAACCAATCCATCCCTAAGATCATCCTATGCCCCGAGAATCCCAAAACATAGGCGTTTACAGTTAAACTCTACGCTTAGGATAAAGATTTCAAACCCCTACAAACCATAGATAAGTATGCTGATCCTTCTATGGGGTTTCAAACAACAATGGGGTCTACTCCTAATGATAGGTTCAAGTCCAAACAATCTACTGGAGAGCTAAAGATAAAAGAGTGCGATGCTCCAGAATCAAATAAAGTTCGAATGGGAAAGTAAGATATAAAATTCAAACCTTCAACTGTGACTTTCCTGCCTCTATTCGAGATGCTACTGGAAGGTGCTATGTCTAATGCCTGAATCTTCGCAACTGAGGCACTCGCTCCCGGGGGATAACTCCTACTCATATGAGTGGGCTGCCCGTAAGTATAGCACTTACCCTTCATTTTCTCCTTCCAGCAATTCTTGACCATTTGTCCAGCCTTCCCACAACCATGGCACTTTATTCCTTTCTTAATCTGCTTTTGAGAACCATCACCTTTCCTCTTCTTCTTATTCTTTTCCCACCACTTCTTCTTTGGACCTTCAGACTTAACCTCCTCTTTAGACTTTCCCTTCTTAACCATATCTAACATAAGCGCCATCTCGATCAAAGACTTATAAGCAGCTACCATCGGTACATGAGTCAGCATAATCCTTGAAGGGGTTAATTCAATCCCTCCGCAAACTTCATAGCTTTCTTATGCTGTGTGTTCACCAAATCCATATCAAACCGTGACAGCTCATTGAATTGATTGATGTATTCCTTAACAGACAAACTCCCTTAATTTAAATTGATAAACCTCTCCAACTGAACACTCTCTTCTGCCTAAGATAGAAAATTCCTATCAAATCGCTCCCTGAATCTATCCCAAGTAATATTCCTCCCCTCCAACTCGATCACCTACCAACAATAAGATGCCTCATCCTTCAACTGCCAAGCAGCCAGCTGAACTCAATCGTAAAAGACCAAAAGTTCTCTCCGTGTCCCTAAGCCATACCCTCACGTCCATAAAAGTCCCCTTGTCGAAAAAGGTCATCCTGCCCAAACTCGCAAAATCTTTACAAAGCTTAGAGAAATTGACGACAACAGGTGGGTTGATGGGATTCCCACCCGCTGGCAGGTGCAGAATTGGGCGTAGGCCTATGCACTTCTAGAGTCGTGGCTTGTAAGTACCTATGAAACCAGGCTAGGATTGGAATGCCCTCAGGAAGGTTCGGGGCATCAGCCATTCTACGAAAAGAAAAATATAATTTAGGAAAGTGTGTCAAAGGGAAATTGAACAATACTTATGAGGGGATTTTTACAAAAACTTTTTTATACTTAAGAATCATTTCTAAAAGTTCTTTTCTGAAAAATGCATTTAAAATAAGTTATTTTGAAGAAAATACTTTACTTTTAAAAATAAATCTTTAGGAATCCCATAACCTTAGTCTCTGATACCAAGTGAAACACCCCAACCCCTTAGCATGCCCCCAAAGGATACACTAAAAGATGTGGTGCGTTGTACGTATAACTAAGACTAGAAGAGATTAAAATTCACAAGACAAAAATTAAATAATAATAACACAGCGGAAACAATTATAACATTTTGTTCAAAACTAAACTTCATAAAAAGCCATCGCATACCAAATACTTCAAATGTCAAACTACTCATATATGTCTTTAATCAAAAACCATAGTCTTCATAAAATCAGAGAACAATTATCCCTCATTATAGTGCCAGTACAACATAAGAACTAAAACTAGAATAAAAGAAGTACATATAATTATTCACCTCCAAGAGAACCCCAAGCTGCAGCAACCTGCTGACTTCCTCCTTGATTGCCTAAGGGTAGGAAAAGGGAAAATAGAGGAGTGGTTTAGACAAAAAATCTGGTGAAAGATAGTAATTGCTAAAGTCTTTAAGCAAGAGAAAGTAATGGACTTTACAATAGTTCTAGCATGAATAAGGATAATAAAGGAAATAGGAAAGAGATAAATTAGAAATAAGTACGATTAAAGGATATGGAAGTCGCACGCATAACTGCCACCATGCCCATGCTACTGTTTGATCCACCTATTCGGTCTTCTTATCAACTCAACATCCGGCATAAGCCTGCTCTTCATCCCACTTCAGGCTAATGTGAGATCACAATCTGTCTGTGGAATACATAGGGGAAATGATGTTGGTACTGGCCCTTCATTTAAACAATATCTAGTTGCGCCCCTTGTCCAAATCCCCTATGATTTGGACTTCTAATTGACCAACTACTACCGTTTTTAGCATAAGCGTGCCCTTATCTCGCTTCGGGCTAATGTAAGACCATCATTTTGTCTAATAGGGAATGCTATTAAGTATATGTCCTACTTTCTTCTTTGCTTATTAACTTAGATAAATTATTTTAAATAAGCCTTTATTAATATCTTTACTATCTTTGCTTATTAATTTATTCTATGTCTTAAAATAAGCCTCATTCCATTCTTTTTCTTATTATAACCTACGTTATAATCATGCTTATTACTTACCCTAAGGTCAAAGTGTGAAAATAAGATTCTTTCATCTTTTACTCTTTTTAGTTACAATTCTAGCTTATAAATAGGCCAATCTTTTTAATTCATTCCAATTAACGTCATACTTACGCGTAATTTTAGTCCAATTCCATTTATATTACAGTCTATGAAATTTACATCTTGTGTTCCATTATTTCAGTTTTCTTACAATTTAATCCATACTCATGTTAATTCTACTCTAATCCATACACGAAGAAAAAGAAGGAATAAAAGAAAGTTGAAAATACAAGAAATTCCAAAGCATGTAAAGAAGATGAAAATAACGTAAAAGTAACAGTAAATAAACTAAAATACTGTAAATAAACTGTAAATAATTGGAAAAGCTATAATTAACAGAATTAAACTAAAATTGCTAAAAAGAATAGTTAAAAGGAAATAGACTGAAAATAATTCTAAAAAACTGTAAATAAATTACTTAAAAGGCTATTCCAAAAATCATAGTAAAACTACAACTATTGGAAATCCTATTATTTTAAATTACATAAAGAAATCTTAAAATAATTACAATCACTCACTTCCGGTCCTAAGCTTTCTCTTCGGTCTTCTCGTATCCACTTGGAGTCATAAAATAATTTAATTTATAACGATTTCCTCCTTTGGAAAAATTATTCCATTTAGGGTCCTTTCTAAAAAGGTGAACCCAATTGGAGAAAACCTAGAATGAGAAAAAGTGTTAGGTCTATGGGTCTACTTATAGGTGTGGAAGTGGATCTCAGACCTTTGGATTATGAGGTTGAATAGGATGCAACCACGTCATAGGCCGAACAGGGGCTATCAGATGCAGAAACGGAGGGATTGGATCAAACTAAAGGATGCAAAACACTTGCTCGCTGGCCGCTAATTTGTTCAAATGAATTAACGTTCGTTCACCTTCTAAAATGCAAGGCGGGTCGACCGAGCGGTCGACCGCTCCCTTGCCCAGGTCAACCGGCCTGCCGACCTGGATATATATATATATATATATATATATATATATATTCTGCTTATTTTGTTTATTTTGTAACTTGGTCATATTAGCTCAGTTTCCAACGTTCTATATATGGAAATTGATCGGTAAATTACCACGGAACAATGGTGCTACTCTCGTGGCTTAATTCTGATAATTTCAAAAAGTTATTTTAATTATTTCATTAATTGGCAAATTAATTATTAGGGGTTAAATTTTGGATTATTACACACTCCTTCCTCTATAAGCGAGGAATTGCATTTGGCTTCTGTAGCTCTATCTACTGCTTGTAGTGAGCTTCCATTTCTTTAAGTTTATCCGGAAGGTGTACTCAAAATTTCTTCTTACACACATCAACCGACGAGGGGTCGATACTAGTAGGAGGAGAAGGGGCCACGTCTCATCTAAGCCCTTCTGCCCCCTCTCCTCCTTTAACACCATCCTTCTCCTCAATTTGGTAGGCAGCTTGAAGAGGCATGTATTTTTTTGTCTTCTTTGGCCCTTTAATCTCCACTTTATAGACATTCCCATAAAGCGCTTCACCCTCCTTCAATGATTATTCCAGTTCAGTCACCTAGAATTTGTAATACCCAACTCAGTGTGTAAGTTAAGTTGTGTTGGTACTAGCGATAAAGTACATCCTTAGCTTCTTTGAGCTCGGAAAGGGCATTTTTCTAAAATCTCATTCAAGCCCTTCATTAGAGATTGTCAAATGGAGATTCTCTTCTTCAAAAGTCCACAGAAGAAGTCATAGCCACAACCTCAAATTTAGGCGCATCGATGTCACCTAAGCCACAAATGATGGGAAATGAAGGTTCGTTGCACTCAAAGGCTCTGGCGGATACATAGCAAGTCGCCGGGATCAACATAATTAGTATAAGTTAAAGGTTGATTCAAAAGAAGTCAAGATACGCAAAGTTAAAAAACATATCATATAAAGAACTACTTTATATGGAAATTAACAAATTCATGTACAAAAAAGTAATAATAATAATATATAGCATTCACTCCCTATTTAGATTTCTAAGCCAAAGCCTCTCCAAGTGAGGACTATCGGGTGTTGAATAAACACTCTCTAAGCTATATCACCACTGGCATAGTACAAAGTCACTACGTGATTCTTTATCTTTAACTATTTACTCAATGTTGGAAAGCAACACTTCAGACTTCTCTCTATGTTGCGTGGATGACCCATCTAACTCTTTTTCATGCTTACAAATCATCGCAACACTAAGACCAAGACAATCTATTGCATGGATTTAGAGATTTTCCATGCATTCCTTTAAGAGTTGACACGATCATTCATAGTGCATTAAAAAACAAAACAACAATTAAAGAAATTAACCACAACAAAATCAAGTAACAAATTCATTTTTATTACATGCTAAGATGTTTAAGTATCAAAGATCGTTTAAAAAGGTTGAGTGATTACATGAGCTCAAGGAGTTAAGGTGACTACAACTTTCTTGGACACTGCATCCTCAATATCTAATGGCAAAGAAGCACAATGGGAAGTAGAAGGGGAAACAGTCTCTATATCTAACTCCTTAGCCCACTTGGTCCTATAGTAGGGAAAACATCTTTTATCTTTTCTGGGTCTTCCAGGAAGTTAAGATCGACCTTAGCAGAGAATTGACGGTAAATTGCTGTATATAACCGGTAAAGCATGCAGCAAGTGATCCATTGTAACGACACAACCTTTTGGGCTGGTTTAAATCGACGATAAACCACACCTATTAGACTCAAACCATTCAAAAGGGAGGATTGTTATGGGGTAAATAAGAAAACACAAAGAAACTAGAAAACAAACACAGAATCTCGTGGCGGAATGACAAAAAATAATAATCAAATAAATAGTTCATAAAGCGTTTTTACAAATAACATTTGATTACACTTTTACAATACAGAATCAGATTTACATACAACAGAAATAAATGAGAATGCAGTGGAACAATATGATGTAGCGGAATAAATAATATAATAATAGTAGCGCTAAATCTTCGTCTTCATCCTCCAAAAGCAGTCTTCGATACACTTAAAAGCTCAGACTGACCCGAGCAAACTGAAAAGGCAAAGCACTTGAGTCAGAACTAAAAGATCTTGTGTAAGCTAAATCAACAATAAATAAATATGAGTGTAACGACATCAGAGATATTTACGGGGTTTGACATCTTCTATCCACTATCTAATGTGAATGAAGCAACTTAAGAGATGTTTGGGATTTCCATCTCCTAAGGATTCGTTAAACAATCTACTATGTAGTACAATATGCTATTATAATATATCTATAATAAAGTAAAATATTAAAATAGCGTTAAGGCATTACCCATATCCCCCTTAACAAAATTTATATATTCTCATAGTCTATACAATACTGTACGCTCCTCCATAAACTAAGGGTTACCCAGAGGGCACTCCATAGGTACGGTACAAAACAAACTCTTAAAAGGTGCGATAGGGCATGTGAACACGGCTAGCGAGGCAATGCTAGGGTAGGATTATACCATTTGCGGATCCGGACAGGTGGTGATGCCTAGCAGCTACTACCACCCACTCGGAACACACTCCCAAATCAAATGAAGGGGTGGCCACCAAGTCAATAACAAAGTTATAATATGGTATCGAAGAAATGTGCCCGATCGGAGGAATGACCTCACTTAGCCCGGCGTTGGTCCTGTTTTAGTCACATTTAAGCTGACTCACGGGAGTCAGGGCTACGTAAATACCTTATACAGAATCGTTCGCCAAACCATCCTACTTCATTCTGGAGTCTCCTCCACGTACATGGTTGTTAAAGTGGTTTCGGTATTGGCAGAGAGTATGATAATATTCGATCCCGGTCTCTTTAACAACCAAACGCTTATTTCACACTAGATGGTTCATTTAAATTTCCAAAACTGATTTTTATTTTATATCAAAATATCATATTCTCAAAAAAATTCAAAATCATATTCACTTTCGAAACATATCACATTTTAAATAATATCACATTCCGAAATCATATTTACTTTCGAAATAATACTTACAAAATAGGTTAAATCTCATTTCAAATTATCATATTCAATCAAATATGTCATTTAAATTACAACTTAGGTTATAACATCATTTAATCATATTCTCCTTAAAAATCGAGGATTTAAATATAAAATTCCACATTGCAAAACCTAAGATTTAGAAAGTAGTTTAGATAGTTTAAATCAGATTAAAATAGTTTTTAGTAGTTTAAAATCGATTAAATAGTTTTGCTGGATTTAAGATAGTTTATTTTTTAATTTAAGATAGACTAAATGGATTTAAATTAGATTAAATATACTTAAAATAGATTAAATATTTTAAAATAGATTAAATAGATTTTAAAATAGATTAAATAGATTTAAAATAATTTAAAATGGGTTACTTAGGTTAAAATAGATTAAATTGTATTAAATAGATTAAAATAAATTAAATCAGTTTAAATGATTAAAATAGTTTAATAAATCTTAATAGTCAGGATTTTTCAAAACAATATATTTTAAATAGTTTATATTAAAATAATAGATTTAAAATTAACATTAAATTTAACTATTTCTTCCATTTCAACAAATCCAAACCATATCCAGATTTCAAATAAAAACCTAATTTCAAATCTTGAAATATCAATTGAGGCTATTCAAATTCTAATAAATTTCAAAGCTACAATTTCAAAAGTTTTAATAACTCAATTTTGATAAATTTCGTTTATACTTATAATAAACTAATTTCCAATTCCAATATTTAAAGCTTGATTTTTCAAGAATAATTCAATTTATATAAATCAAATTTTATTACAATATGTCATTGAATTTAATTCAAATTTTAAGGCTTTCAAATCATTTTAATTTAAACCAATCTGGTGTGTCGGTATATAATTTTCTACCCTATGGTCAAGTGATATTGATATTTATCATTTCAATCCGCAAAGATTATATTTACGGGTACATAATATTTCAACCCGTAATCCCAAATTTACTTCAAATCCATGAAATCGCTTGAGTTTATCATTTCAACTCATAACGATTTCCCTTAATCTATCAGATCGTTCGGGTATGTTTCATTTCAACCCACAGGGAACTTGCGGTGTTATAACAATATAAAATATAACATCCAGCCATTTAATATCAAAAATCAAACATACATCACAATCACCATACAACCACCAATAAATAACACCTATAAACTGGTTATCATTGACATGTATTAAATTGCCAATTAAATTAAATAGTAAATTAAATGACGATTAAATGATTAAATGCAATAAAATTCATATTTAACTGGAATGACAATTTAAATACACCAAACATCAATCAATCAATTTATAATCACATCATAAATTTAATTTAACTAACGTAAGATAATTTAGTAGTCGTTAGTGGGTTAAAACACTCACATTCGATTTAAAATCAATTTGAAACCAAAATAAGGTCCAAAATTCAACATTTTCGAAATTCATCTGAGCCCATTGCATAATGTCGAAAATTTCAATAAGATCGCAATGAAGAAAACCACGCACGAATTCGACCTCGTATGCGAGAGTTGTATATGTTAGAACATTTAAAAATAAAGTTTAAATTAAAATAAAATAAAATAAAAAAGATGCCACATCATACCCGCACTTTCTCTCTTCATGAATCCCTAACCGCATCAGAGACCCTCATGCTCGAACAACAACCATCCGCCGCCACTTCACCTTGAATTTCGCCAGCGCTACAGGGGTTTCCGCCTCGATCAGGCAACACCGGTGGCCTCCGCATGTCAGGCCGAGCTCCTAGGCCCCACGTGGTCACTCCTCCATCTCCATAAACACCACACCGCCGCCCCTATAAGTCCAATTTTCTAGCCAACCTCAATGATTATTTCGACAAAAGAACACCATCCCTATAGGCTTCTCAGCCTCCTTTTCTCAACGACGCCTCCCGATCGTCAAACGGTCGATGATCCATCATTGGATCGTAAACCCTAGAAATGGACGACCGAAACTAAATCATTGATTTCTATATAGACCGTGATTTGATTTCAAAAATGAATTGCACAAGTAGATTATGCTCGTTGAGAGCTTCGAAATGGTATATAATGTGATAGGGTTTTTAGAATTTCGATTTTCGATTTGAATTTGAAATTGGATTTAGGGTTTGTATTTGGAGTTTGTTATTGCCACCATAAGAAGGAAATAGCTAGATAGAATTGTATGCACAGAAATAAGAAAAATGATTGCTAGGGTTTGGGAAATAAGATTATTTATATTAATAAAGCCCGATAAGAAAATAAACACATATCGAATTCGTACGAACGACGAATAGCGACCCAAAAAGCCCGTTCTGTCTCCAAAACGAAAGTGGGTCATCCCATATATAAAGATAGATGTTTCGATATGTTTAAACTCAATGGAATAGATTTCAAGACCTAATTCCACCGTATGAAGAAGTTTGCTTTAAAACTAGCTTATTTTAATTTGATTTAAATTAAATGGATATCTACGCGTTTTGAGCCCGTACGATCAAACGACAAGTCCAACCGCTACGAAATTTGAAATCGTATAATAATTCCCTGTTATGGATTTGATGAAACTGGTTTCATCAAAATTCGATACAGTGGCCAAAATGGCTATTTTCCCGTTAATTAAATAAATTATTATTAAATATATTAAATCACTTTCCAATTCAATCTTTATACATTAACAATTTTCATCATGTTTGATTACTTAGAGATTTACAATAATTTAAAATAAATTTACATATCAGTTCAGTATTTAACCTTACACTAATTACATTGTTCAGTTTCTACTGTAATTAAATCCAATTAATTATAATTTAATTCCAATAAATTGATTTATTTTGATTTCAATTTTTTTTATTCAATCAATCACTACTCTATGGGCATAGTTAACATTGGTTTATATCTTATTGCATTTATTTTCTCCAATTTATCTTAATTTCCATTAACTTAATATTTAATTACATTTAATTGCAATTTGTTTCCAATTTAATTCAAAAGATTAAACAAATAGGTAACAAATAATAATTGCCACCTTTTACTTGATTTAATCACATTTACAAGTTTATTATCTACAAACAAATGTTATACCAACTTACACAACATTGATTTTATCCAATTACAATTATTTACATATTATTTCATAAATTTATGTAACATTTAATCTATTCTCCTATTTACAATTAATAACCAATTATAACATTTCAATCATTTACATTAATTGGAACTACATTAAAATAGCTAGCAATTGATTCACATTAACATTGTTACATTTCAATCTGGTTATTATTCGCATTAATAAATCACAAATTTTATTTTTTCAAATATTAAATTACAAAATCATTTTCAATTCAATAATTTAATTATCAAAAAATTACGGGTTGTTACACTTTCACTCACTCAAAACTTTGCGTCCTCGAAAAGGGAAAGAAGAATTAAGGAGTTAATATATCTTATTCAAAATATTAAATTTATGACAAATAATTTACAAAATTAAATACTTTAAATAAAATATAAATTTATAAGCAGTCTAACCTTTTTATATTCAAGTAAATAAAAGTTTGAAAAACATTTCACAAAATTTTTCTAAGTCCAAAATTTACAGAAAATTTTGGCAGAGTCTCCTTTATATGAAGAGGTCTGGGAGAAATAATAATATCAATAATAATAATATATTTCATATGTTTCAAAATAAAATATCCCAACATATGGGAAAAATAATATAATATCGCTATAAACCGTAATCTGAGAACGTACCCGTTTGTGTGGCAAACAATGCTTAATTTATGAAAACAAAAGCAGTAGCAATTACTTCCATAAACCTTTATTTCACTTGTATAATCTGCAAAATCCCGCATTTTGTACATTTTAAGCAGACGCACGTGCCGACTCAAACCATACAGAAGGGCGGATTGTTATGGAGTAAATAAGAAAAACAGAGGAAGAAAAAAACAAAACAGAATCTTACAGCAGAATGAAGAAATATGATAATCAAATAAACAGTTCATGAAGCTGTTTTATAAATATTTGATTATACTTATATGACATAGATCAGAGTTACACATACCAGAGAAATAATAAATAGTGCAGCGGAATAATATGAATGCAGTGGTATAATATAATAAATAATAGTAGCACAAATCTTCGTCTTCGTCCTCCAGGAAAAAATCGTCAAATCCTAAAGTGCTCATGCTGACCCGAGGGAATTGAAAAGACAAAACACTCGTGTCAGAACTAAAAGATCTTATGTAAGTTAAATCAACGGTAAATAATATGAGTGGAACGGCGTCAGAGATGTTTACGGGGTTCGACATCTCCTATCCAGTGTCAAACGTGAATGCAGTAACTTAAGAGATGCTCGGGATTCACATCTCTTCAGGATCCGTTAGACTATCTACTATGTAGTAATATACGCTATTATAATAATGTCCATAGTAAAGTAAAAGTATTAAAATAGCATTAAGGCGTTACCCATATTCCCTTTAACACATTTTTATATATTCCCATAGTCTATACAGTACCGTAACTCCCTCTGCAAACTGGAGGGCTATCAGAGGGCACTCCATAGGTATGGTACAAAACAAACGCGTAAAAGGCGCGCTAGGGCATGTGAACACAACACATGAGGAAATGCCAGGGTAGATATACCATGTGCGTATCCGGACTAGTGGTTACGCATAGCAGCAAATACCGCACACCTCGAAACACACTCCCAAATCAAAATCGAAGGGTGGCCACCAAAACAATCATAAATCAGAATATAATATCGAAGAAGTATGTCCGATCGGAGGAATTACCTCACTTGGCCCGGCGTGGCTTCTGATTTTAGTCACATCTAAGATGACTCACGAGAGTTAGGGTCACGTCATACCTCATACAGAAATCGTTCACCAAACCATTCTACTTTATTTCTGGATTCTCCATCACATACACAGTTGTTAAAGTAGTTTTCGGTATTGGCAGAGAGTATGACAATATCCGATCCCGGTCTCTTTAACAAACAAACTCTTATTTCACACTGTATGGTTCTTTTACATTTCAAAATTCAATTCACAATTGATATCAAAATATCATATTCTCAAAACCATAATACTTTCAAATCATGTTCACTTTAAAATCCATATTCGCTTCCAAAAGTCATAATTTCTTTGAAAACCATATTTCCAAAACATTTTAAATCCTTACTTCAAAAACATCAATTTTGATTTATTATACATTTAAATCCCAATTTAGGCCATTTCATCATTTCGTCATTTTTGCCTTTAAACCAATGAATTTGAATAAAAACACTTCCCTTTTTCCTTAGTCTGAAAATTTAGAAATTAGTTTAAATAGTTGTAAATAGTTAAAATGGTTATAAATAGATTTTAAATAGGTTAAATATAATTAAAATAGATTAAATAGGTTTGAAATAGATTAATTAGATTTAATATAAGTTAAAATGGTTTAATTAGTTTTAAAAAATTTGAATGGCTTAAAATAGGTTAAATTGATTTAAAACAGTTAATATAGGTTAAAATATTTTATGAATCTGAAATCTTAAAATTTAGTACCTTAAAAATAATATAATTTAAAACGGTTTATATTTGAAAACATGAATTTGTAATTTATATTAATTTAAAACTATTTATTTCATTTCAATAATTTCAGACCATTTCAATTTCTCAATAAATCATTTAATTCAATATCGCTTCCAAAACATGTTCAAAATATCACTTTAAATTATTCCATTTTTAATACATTTCAAAGTTATATTTCCCAACAACTCAAATAATGCAATTCTGAGAAATTCAATTCCTCAAAATCATTCCTTTAAACCGAATTCGCACTTAACATGAAACTTGATTTTTCAGTAATACTTCAATTTATATAAATCAAATTTTATTTCAAAACATCAACTGATTAAATTCAAAAAATTTAGGATGTTAAAATTATTTAATTTAACCAATCCGGTGTCCGTATATAATTTTCTACCCTAGGGTCAAGTGATGCGGATTTTATCATTTCAATCCGCAATTTAATATTTACCGTTATATATCATTTAAAACTGCAATCCCGAATTAATAATAAAAATCCATAATGTACTTGCAGTTTATACTGATATAAAATAAAACATTCATTCATCAACTTCAACGATTAAGCATTCAGCATAAACATCATCCAATTCAATCAATAAACATCAATTATAACTGATAATCAATACAGTTATTAAATTGACAATTTAAGATTTAATATTAAATTAAATGAAAACTAAATGCAATAAGAGTCAATTTGAATCAGAACGACCATTTAACACAACAAATAGCAGTCAATAAATTTCCAATCACTTTATAAATTCAATTTAACAAACATAAGAAATATCAGAAGTTGTGAGTGGGTTAAAAACACTCACCTTTGGATTTAAATTGAATTTAAATACAATTTAAGCCCAAAATTTAAACGGTCTTAGAATTCGTCCAAACCAGCGTAAAAAATATCCGAAATTTTAATACGGCAACGAATGAACCCGCGCATGAAACAGACCTCGTATGTAAACGTTATATAGATTAGAACAATATGAAATTTTAATAGAAAAGAAAAAAAGGTCACCTCACCCTAACAGCACAGTAACGGGCCAAACCCTACCCAAACGCAAAGACATACTCGACACGCCGCCACTTGATTCGACCAACGCACGTCATCCACTGTCGTAGAGCCAGTCGTGGCCACACTGTCACCCTGAGACCTCACCACCACACACACTTGGGTCCCCCATGTAATCGAACCCAAAAACCCAGCCGCTGTTCGTTAGAAACTAACCCTAATCGAATTGTTGCCCACGATCCAACCATCAAACGACCACAAGAACACCTTAGATCGACTCCCCTCGGTCCCCTCTACATAACTGTGCCTTTGGTTTGTCAATTAGACTAAGTTGATCGCGACTTGATGAATGGGCACGAGTTGTTCTTCAATTTCTGGACAAACAGTGACCCAAATCGAAAAATGTATTGGAGATCTGAGATGCGCTCATCGAGAGCTTTAAATCGATATATAATTCGATATATATTGAGGAGTTTGAATTTTGAAGTTGAATTTTGAATTGAAAATGGATTGTGAAATTTATGGTTTGTCTGCCATTGAGAAAGAAGAGCAACAGAAATTTCTATACATACAGAAATGAGAACAAAAAGGCTGCTTAGGTTTATAACTGGATATATACGGGTAGAGCTGAAAATAGAGGAAGGGATACGATTGGTTTGGACAGTTGAACGATAAATGACCCGAAAAGCCCGTTCTTATTCCAAAATGAAATTTGGTCGGCCCATATGTCAAAATAGATGTTTTCAAATATTTAAACTCAGTGAAACAGGTTTCAATTCCAAATTCCATCGTATAAAGAAGTTATGCTAAAATCAACTTATTTCAAATTGATTTCAATTAAATTGATTTCTAGGCATTTTGAGCCTATACGATTAAACAACAAGTCCGATCGCTACGAAACTTGAAATCCTATAATAATTCATCGTTACGAATCCAATGAAACTTGTTTCATCGAAATCCGAGTCAGTGGCCAAAATAGCTATTTTTCAGGTTAACTGATGTAACGACCCCACTTCCTACTCCCAGGAAGAAGCATCGTTAATAAGGAAGAAAAGGGTGAGAAAATAGAAAAAATAGAGAAGAAAGAACAACAACATCAGAATCTCACAGCGGAACGAATAAAATATATTAATCACATAAGTATTTACATAATATATAACATCAATCAGAATGATACATATAGTACATCACATACTAGACAGTTATAAACACCTGTCTAGTTAATACAACTCAATACACAATACATCACAGAGATACCACACAGCGGAACTAAATATATATCTATAACGCTGAAGCCTCCTGCTCCATTGCTCCTCCAAAATTCGTCAAAGCTAAACCTAAATCCCTTGGCTACCCGTAAAAATTTGGGTACCCGAGAGTTTATGAAAAACAAAAATAAACTCCGGGTCAGACATGGGTCTGCTATGAGTAACAGGTTAAAGTTTCTTAATTTTGAAAAATCCTTTGAAAATAAAAGGTATCACGTAAGACTTCCCACACATAAACATGGAAAAGTTTTTACCTTACGCTAACCAAAACATTTGATAGGAAATCCAGTGATATTATAATAGGTCTAGGGTTTTCAAGTAAATAGAAAATAGCCGAAATTGTTACATTCATTAAATTCCAGCTACTAGCCACAAAAGTGGGTAATACAATCAAAACCGTAGGCACTTATTGGATTTTGGATTCCATACAATGGCAGGGCTACTGGGGTACCGCCCGTCACAGTACGTGGCCTAGATCAACGTACCGAGGATTACTCCCTTCATCCCCTGCAACACAAGGCCGGAACCATTCCTTACTGAACAGTCCCGAACAAGATAAACCCCGCAGTTGGCTGCAGACCAACTGCCCACTAAGCCGAATAAAAAGGGACATCTAGACCGGGGAATATCCTTGTCCTGCTTGGGCATGACCCACCTAACCTTGCTGCACCTCCCCTGTTTTAGCCATTCCCGGTTGATGAGGCTTGAGGTTACGATTACCTTTATAGAACATATTTCTTAGAATGCTCATCGTCCGCCTGACGATGTGTTGAAAGCATTCAATCCATACAAGTTCGTTCCGGGTTCGAACGAAACCGAAGGCATCATCTCGTTACACTCATTTTGGAATCGCCCTCAGAGTTAACGACGATAATCCTTGCATTCTGAACCTTCATATTCACTTCAGATTCACGACCTATCGTTAATTTGGAAACGATGTGGTTTTCGGATATTCCTAATGCGGAAAACCCGATCCCGGTCTCATCGAAATCCAAAACGTGTCTTTTAGGGCCAAGTTGTCTATTTAGTCTTAACAGTGAATTCAATATCATCAATATGCACAGATAGATAATTCACATCTCATAATAGATAATCACATCATCATCATAAACAGATAATCAATATCACCATCCACACAGATAATTAAACATTGTCATACTTAAAACATACATCCATATCACATAGACATCATCCAACTCATTTCTGAGATCATAATCAAACAATGAAATATCAATATCATCCATCAGCAATGATTTATGAATCACAAGCTAGAATTAATTTAAAATGAATTAAATTAACTACTTCCATTTTAATTAATTTAAAATAAATTAAATTAATTACTCATTCCATAAATCCTGCTCTCACAATTATTAATTAATTATAAATCAAATTAATTAACCATTCTCTAATTACAAGAAGTAAGTTAGTCTTTAATTCATTTCTAAAATGAATTATTCTAAATTATTCATAATTGAATAACATTTAATTACTTCCCTTATTTAATTATTCCTTAATTTACAATTCTTAATTACCTCATTAAATATATTACTTAATGATCTCCAATTATATTAAATTACTTATTTAAATTAATTAAGTGATTAATATTTACTTAAACACAATTATTAATCACCCCTTGATTAATAACAAACCAGTAATTAACTACTCTCAATTACTTATTAACAAATTAATCATTCCATGATTAATTATTCCCATAAATTAATCCTTTGATTAATTACGAAAGAAATTACTCACATTACTTTACTTACAGATCATCTTGTATTAACTTCATCAAGTAATGATCATCCAATTACTATTTTGAGTAATTATGCTCCATTAATTACATTTATATCAATTTATTTCCATTTAATTATCTTGTTGATTTATTATTCTCAAATAAATCAATTTCTTAATTTCATTTTCATTTGTTAATTATATTAAGAATACACATCTTCAAAACACAAATATTAATCCTCTTGATTAATGACAACCAGTAATTTATCATTCGTAATTAATTACTTCTCAATAACAAGCTTAATTAATCTCTTGATTAATTTTTAAGTAATGATATTCTCAATTACTTCCATTAACAACATCATCCGGTTAATTACATCCCGTAATTATCCTTCAATTACTTCTCTAAGTAATTTAATTCCAAAATATCAGTTAATTAAACTAAATTAATTAACTCAAATTAATTCAATTTACACAATTAATAAGTAATTAATTTCTTAATTAATTTTCAATAAATAATTTCATTTAAACTATTACAATGATTATTATTGAATTAATTAATCAAATTAATTTATTACAAAATCAATCATATTAATTAATTATAACATAATCTGGTCAATGAACTTTATTAATTATTTAATTATTTACTTCAAACATAATCAACTCATATTAATTATTAATTATAAATTAATTAACCATTATTAATTTAAAAATCCAATCTATAATTCTAAATCACATATTAGTCAATTAATTTATTAATTAACTTTAATTACTACACTTACACTATAATTACTAGTTTAATTAATCAACTTAAGAGTTAATGCATATAAAATTCCAAAACTTCATGAATTAAAGTAAAATTCCAATATGTTTTAAAACATTTATTTAAATTACTTTCTAAATGAAACCAATTTATTCTTAATCAAGTTTTAGAACTAATTCAAAACTCTTTGTAATCTCACATATTCAATTTCAATTAAAGCTTATTTGAATAAATTTAAATTATAAAACTTTATTTTAGTTCTAAATCTAACTTTTCATAACTAAGTCCTGATTTCGTTGTAGTTAACTTGTCTATACACTTTCTTAACATTCTATATTTCATCATTTTTTTTAATTTTTTTTGAATTCAACTTCTTTTGAATTTACTTAAATATTTAGCACTTTTGAATTAATAAAATAATTTAAATTATGAAACTTAATTACTTACAACCATATTTCAAAACTATATTAAATTCACTATTTAAACTTCATTTTAGCACTAGTTCAAAATCAGTTTAAATGCCAGTTCAAAAATCAGTTGAAACTGTTGAAAACAGTTTCAGGTTTACAAACCTGTACACTAACCTGTACACTAAAACCCGAGCACCCCCCCATTTACTTCGAGCAATACGCGTGTTTCCCCCGAGAAAACAAACGACCCGCTTCGAGACTTCCATGCGCGCAATTGAAATCAAGCTACAGAACCTGAAAAAAACACACGACCTCACCACCCTCGAGCCTGTCAACTCCACGCACACGGCGGTCCCACCACCGGAGGCCACCAAACTCCGGCTACTCCTTCGACCATCTCTCCCCTACCTCCCCTCCAATACACGTGGCACTCGGTCACCTATGCTAGCCGCGGTGATCCCAAACTTCAAGTGCAGTGAAATTAGGTTTCAAAACTTGAAACCCCCACCGACGCTTCCACCACCATTTTCTCATCCATCCCCTATTTTTCCCAACTCCACGGCAACCTCCTCTGCCCACAAACCCAAGCTCGACTCCCCAGATCCATTTGATCATCCACGGCAACCTAAAATGCCTAAAACACAAACTGCACCTCATTCCTTTCACTAAAAATTCCCGTATTCCTTTTAAAAATCATAATTTGGTTAAATGATTCGATCCATGTACTTGAATTCATAAATTAAGATATCTGAATTTTTAACATTATAGAGATGCTCAGTCTTGTTTCCTTTTTTTTTTTGTCTTTGTTTCCTGAGTCATATATATATACATTACTTGTTTAAAGTAAATTACTAACTAATGTTTTGAAATGAAACTACAGATTTCATTTAAATCCTAAGGCTAAACAAGAATTAATTCAAAAATTTGAGTTTAAATAGACAATACTGGAAACAGAGCAAATTGCAAGTTGAAATACCTACACACAGTCATACTTCAGGAATTTAGGATATAACACACAATCATACCCTATAATATAACGTTTATCATTGCAGTAACCTCAACTAATTTATACTTTTAATACCTTATAAAAAAATGAGTTACTCACAGCATATAGAAACAAAACCAGTTTTTAAGAAAAACAGTTTGATTGGCAGGCTTTAGTTATGCAGAATCACAACTCACAAATATCCAGAGAAAATGAAGATATACATGTTCACACAATTCATTTAAACATTCTAATATATTCTAATATAGGCATGCATCAGAATTTAAAACTTAAGTAATTGTTAAAAGTGTTACTCACAGCATATATAGAAGAACAAAGGCACTTTATTGAAGCAGGCATGAAAACAGCTGAAACTTCACTTTTTCTTTGCTTCAGGCTTGCAATATTCAGGTTGAACTCTCTTGTGATTCTCAGTATTAATTGATTTTAAGTTGTTGTTTTAAACTGAAGCTTTGCTTGTTTGAGTTTGAAATGAAGTTACTTTACTTTTTAATTAATTCGAATTGAAGAAAGATGAAACTGATTTATAGAAAGAAAAGAGACAGGGAAAATATGCAGACATGCTTATTATTATGTTTCAAAAATCTGAGACAAATATGTGCATAAAATCTTTGTTTGTACAGATGTTTCCAGAGATATTTTATTAAGGGTGGCTGATATGAATAACTAAGTGTACTAAAAGATTTTTTTCATTAATTAGTTTTTGTTTGTTAGCCTAAGGATATTTAATACTATCTTCCTTAACAAGCTTCACATATATATGCAGTTTGTTTTGTTTTTTTTTCTTTTATTACTGTCATGTGTTCATTCAAATTGGCCTGCACACATATATATCTTAATATCTTCATTTTGTTTTATTTCATGCAATTCGGCCTGCATACACTATTGTTACTAAATGCTTTTTAAACATATACATATATTTATATACTGCAGTTTACTATTGTTCAGTAGCTTGCATATATTTTAGATTTTGTTACTGTCTTTTCAGGTTCAACTTTTCTTCTTGATGCTTAAACATATACATATGCTGCAGTACATTGATAATAGTTTACAAACTAAAAAAAAATGATTTTGGTTCTAGTTTATTTATTTTTGTCTTGTTATTGTAAATTTGAAATGTATCTATACTTAGCTTTAATCTATGAATGTATTCTATATGTTTACTTCTATTTAACTTATTACATATAGTATGTTAACTTCTAATTTATAGCTTTATGTATATTTTATTTTATTTCTATATTTAACTTATTACTTAAAATCTTGCATCCCTATATATATATACATCCTTACTTATTTATATTATAAAACATATGATCAACTTGAAATGATAAATAAAATAAATCATCTTTCTATTATAAACTACATATTTATTAGTGTATGTAAATGTATTTATTGACAAAATTATATTAAAGACTCATATATATTGTCTAAATCCATGTTTTAATCAAGTTATACTAGAAGAAAGGTAAACAATCCTTTTTGTTAATAAATTTAAATTTAAACTTAAGTTAAAATGAGTTTTCAAACTAGTTATTTATTTATTTATTTAGCTTTGAAAAGTTTATATTAAATAAAACACAATTTCTAATTCACTAAAATATATATTAGTATTTAAACATATTTTATTAGTTAAATTTTAAAACAAATTCATCTATTTACAATGTATACAAATATATACATATATAAATAGTCAACAAACAATTAATTTTTTACAGATAAAATTTACCAATTGAATATTTATTAAAAGAAAAGTATCAATTCAGATTAAATTATCAAAAATATATCAAATCAATTTAATATTTAATACAGATTATTAAATTGATATTGCTAGAAAATTCTGGGCCGTCACAACTGAATAAATTAGCATTAAATTGATTAAATCAAATTTTCAATTCCAATTCCATAATTAACAAATTTTATCATTTTAGATTTCTTAAACAATTACAGTACCTTAAAAAATTTAGATATCAATTTAAAGTTAATTAATTTACTAATTTAAAGTGTTTCTTCAATTGTAGTTAAATTCAATTAATTCATAAGTAATTCCAAATAAAGTGGTTTGGTTCAAATTTTCAATTCTTATATTAAATCCATTATTACCTTATAAACATATTTTACATTTATTTTACGTTTCATTACATTGATATACTTCAAATTTCATCTTTATTTGTATTAACTATTTTATTTCCATTTATTGTTTAATAACTGCTATAATTCAATTATATTGAAATTTGTCAAGTATATACATTTATTATAGTTATAATCTCAATAAATTTATTCAACTTGGTTTCATTCTTTTATCTTATCTTATGAATAAAATATACATTTCCATTCATTTTATTATATTCACACTTTACAATTATTGTCCGAACTCACATTAATGAACATTTATTTATATTTAAATATATGTGATTTCCAATTAATTTATAGACTAATTAAATATGCAACTTATGATAATTGTTACCATAACCTTTAATTGCACTTATGAATCCGTTATTAATTACAATCAAATGTTATAATTATTTCCTAACACAAATTCTATCCACCTATCATTAATTATGTGGTCATTGATCAATTCAATACTTACATTTGTTTTCATATACACACTTATAGCTAAGTATAACATTTGTATGATTTCATTTATTGGGATTTTATTCACATTAATAAGTCTATTATCTGTAGCCAAACGTTACAATTATGTAACCAATACTAGTTTTCTTCCATTACTATTAATCGTATATTACCTCATTAAGTTATTCAACATTCACACTCGTTTTCTCATATTCAAATTTATAACTAAGTATAACAGTTTGCATTAGTTCATTATTGGAGTTTCATTTCAATTGTTAATAATTAGTTCTAAATACCATTGTCACATTTCATTTTAGCATTCATTTCATTATTAAATTATAAAGTTTTTATTTCTTTTCTTTCCATATTAAATTACCAAAACTTATTAATTTGACAAATTTAATTATTGAAAATTTTCAGGTCGTTACATAATCCAAAGATTTTAGTAATTAAGTAAAAGAGAAAATATTTATGTCGTTTAAATTAGTAACAACCAAATCGACACAACATTCAACAAGCACTTGCAAATAGAACATTACAATCATCGCATGCACTTAAGAAATCAGCTATCCATCCATAGCAACCAAAGAAAATGGTTTGTTCGGGTCTAGACACTTTTAATCATATAGAATGATAAATAAACTACAGTATATACCATACACTCAACAGTCTTAGATAAAACTTAATAGATTATTTATATATCCTTAACAATTTAAAGTATCACCTCCCTAACATCCCATAAGCCAAAACAAACAATGATTTCATGTATTATTTAAGTTCATTCTTATTAATTTCATTTCACATCATTGTTCATCAGTTTCATTAATACAATGTATTTTTTTAGTTTTATTTCATAAGTAACAAAATTCATTTCCTTTCCTTTCATTCATACAATACTTATTTTCATTTATTTTCATTCATTACTTATAAAATTTCATTTCTCATTTATCCATATAATGCTAATTTCTTTTCATTTACATAAGTTATTTCCATTCAATTATTTAGATTATCCATTATTATGTAAGCCTCTTTACAATTTAATTCACTATTAATAAACTATTTCTTTTTCACATTCATTTCTTCCATATATAGTATTATTGAATATTAAATCCATTTCTAAATCATTTCAACATTTCTGAAGTTATAATCATTTACTTAATATGGGTTTCACCCTTACTATTCACTTTTACTTATAATATTCACTTTTCTGTTAAATTTAATTACTAGCATTTCAAATTATTAACTTAAGTTTGTAACATTTTTATAACATCAAATTCTTATTTATAGAAATAATTTCATTGAACGCTTCCATTAATTATGTTTTACTCGTATAATATTCCATTACATTTTCCTATTTAACATTACAACCTTTTACATTTTGGTAAGTTATATATACGTCTTTTAGAGTGTAACGGAATGTTGTACATGTTCATCTTATTCATTTAGTAAATAAAATGTTCAATAGTTATCATTTAATATTTTTCATATCCTTTTGATTTACAGTTTACAAAATTTCAATTTCTTATATTTTCATTAATCACTTAGCATATATTTTCTAATTATGCATGTTAAAAATTTCCAATTATTAAAATAGTAAAGATTTCATTTCATTATATAATTGAAATTTCCAATTTGAAGAAAACTTAATAACTAAATATTGGGTTCCTTTTCAATTATTTAAAATGATATATATATAAGATATCTTTTATATAAATCAAATCATATTTAGAAATTAAAATTAAGATTTATTTGTCAAAACAATTATGTAGTAAATTACTACAACGGTCTTCCCACTTTGAAACTCGAAAATGAACATCGATGATGCTGCACTCATCACCGAAACTATTTTCCAACGATAGGGAGGGGAGTACAGAACTTATTTCCTTCTAAAGTTCCTTTAAGAATTTCTTTCAAATCATATTGAAATATTTATATCAGAAAATCCTTCTAAATAATATTAATATTATATTCTAAAATCTTTTGAATGAAATTTCCAAAATCATGGAACTTAAGTTTCCAATTTCTATATTCATTTTATTTGTAACTCTTATTTTGTAACAAACTATTCATGGAATTTCACTTCCTAATAACTAATTATATCACATCCAGTTATATTGCTTTTGAAATTAATCTTTTATATACAAAATATAATACTAGGCAAAAATTATTTCATTTACCCATGTTTCAAAACAATATTGTGTCGGTCTGTCTTATTAAGTGTTTAGAAATCTCTATCAATGCCATAACATCCTATGTACCGACTGGAATTTATAAATGCTATACAGAACAAATTAACACAATACAAAACATTTTATAACACTAATAAATACGCTCTTTGACACACACACACCCAACGATTCATTCTAGGGTATTTCTACCCTAACTTATATGAGTCAGACCCCACTAAACTAAGGTTACCGCGAAACTAAAGCTCTGATGCAAAATATAACTACCCACCTTTTTTGGATGGTTTAAATTAAAAATAAACCACACACGTCAGACTCAAACAACTCAAAAAGGAGAGTTGTTATGGGGTAAATAAGAAAACATAGATAAAGAAAGAAAACAAACATAGAATCCTACAGCGGAATGACAAAATATAATAATCAAATAAACATTTCATGAAGTTGTTTTACAAATTACATTTGATTACACTTTTACAATAAAGAATCA
The DNA here is from genome assembly GCA_030765085.1 of Allium cepa. Lineage (NCBI taxonomy): Eukaryota > Viridiplantae > Streptophyta > Magnoliopsida > Asparagales > Amaryllidaceae > Allium > Allium cepa. Next base: position 49,034,234 of record CM060930.1, on the reverse strand, counting down.
AAGTTACATACAGCAGAAATAAAAAACAATGCAGCGGAAGGACATGATGCACCGGAATAAATAAAATAAATAATAATAGTGCTAAATCTTCATCTTCGCCCTCCAAAGTAGTCTTCAATACATTGAAAAGCTGAGAATGACCCAAGCGAATTGAAAAGACAAAACACTCGAGTCAGAACTAAAAGATCTTATGTAAGTTAAATCAATAATAAATAAATATGAGTGTAACGGCGTCGGAGATGTTCATGGGGTTTGACATCTCTTATCATGTGTCTAACGTGAGTGTAGTAACTTAAGAGATGTTTGGGATTTCCATCCCGTTAAACTATCTACTATGTAGTATAATATGCTATTACAATATGTCTACGGTAAAGTAAAATATTAAAATAGCGTTAAGGCATTACCTATATTCCCCTTAACACATTTTATATATTCTCATAGTCTATACAGTACTGTGCGCTCCTCCATAAACTAGAGGGTTACCCAGAGGGCACTCCATAAGTATGGTAAAAAATAAACTCGTAGAAGGTGTGATAGGGATTGTGAACATGACACGCAAGGCAATGCCAGGGTAGGATTCTACCCTTTTGCGGATCCGAACTGGTGGTAACACATAGCAGCTACTACCGTCCACCTCGAAACACTCTCCCAAATCAAATCAAGGGGTGGCCACCAAATCAATCGCAAAGTCATAATATGGTATCGATGAAATGTGCCCGATAGGAGGAATGACCTCACTTGGTGGTTCCTGTTTTAGTCACATCTAAGATGACTCACGGGAGTTAGGGCTATGTAAATACCTCATACAGAATCGTTCACCAAACCATCCTATTTAATTCTAGAGTCTTCACCTCGTACATAGTTGTTAAAATGGTTTCAACATTGGGAGAGAGTATGACAATATCCAGCCCTGGTCTCTTTAACAACCAGACGCTTATTTCATACCGAATGGTTCTTTTAAATTCCCAAAATTGATTCTTAATTTGTATCAAAATATCATATTCTCAAAACTACTTTCAAAAACATATTCGCTATCGAAAACATTTTCACTTTCAAAAACAAATCACGTCTAAATAATATCACATATCGAAATCATATTTACTTTCGAAATCATACTTACAAAATAGGTTAAATCTCATTTCAAATCACCATAATCAATCAAATATGTCATTTAAAATCCAACTTAGGTTATAACATCATATAATCGTATTCTCCTTAAAAAAACAAGGATTTTAATACAAAACTTCTACTTTACAAAACCTGAGATTTAGAAAATAGTTTAGAACAGATTAAAATAGTTTTTAATAGTTTAAAATAGATAAAAATAGTTTAGGTGGATTTAAGATAGTTTAATTTTTATTTAAGATAGATTAAATAGATTTAAATTAGATTAAATTATTTAACATAGAGTAAAAAGTTTAAAATAGATTAAATAGATATAAAATAATTAAATAGTTTTTAAAATTGATTAAATAGATATAAAATAATTTAGCATGGGTTAATTAGGTTAAAATAGATTAAATTGTATTAAGTAGATTAAAATAAATTAAATAAATTTAAATTGATTTAAATTGTTCAAAATAGATTAATTTAGTTTAATAGTTGAAGATCTTAATAGTTGGGATTTTTCAAAAAATATATTTTAAATAGTTTGTATTAAAATAACTGATTTGAAATTAACGTCAAATTTAACTATTTCTTTTGTTTCAACAAATTTGGACCATATCCAGATATCAAATAAAAACCCAGCTTCAAATCTTGAAACATCAATTTAGGCTATTCTAATTCCAATAGATTTCAAAGTTAAAATTTCAAACGTTTCAATAACTCAATTTCGATAAATTTCGTTTATACTTCAAATTCAACTTTAAAATTTTAATTTAAACCAATTTCCAATTCCAACATTTAAAACTTGAATTTTCAAAAATAATTCAATTTGTGTAAATCAAATTTTATTGCAAAATGTCATTTAATTGAATTCAAATTTTAAGGCTTTCAAATCATTTTAATTTAACCAATCAGGTGTCCATGTATAATTTTTTACCCTATGGTCAAATGATATAGATATTTATCATTTCAATCCGCAAAGATTATATTTTACGGGTATATATTGTTTCAACCCGCTATCCCAAATTTACTTCAATCCATGTAATCGCTTGAGTTTATCATTTCAACCCATAACAATTTCCCCTAATCTATCAGATCGTTCGAGTATGTATCATTTCAACCCATAGGGAACTTGCAGTGTTATAACAATATAAAATATAACTTCTAGTCATTCAATATCAAAAATAAAACATACATCATAATCACTGTACAATAAACCAATAAATAACATCAATCAACTGATTATCATTAATAGGTATTAAATTGACAATTAAATTCAATATTAAATTAAACTACGATTAAATGCATTAAAAGTCATATTTAACTGGAATGACAATTTAAATATACCAAACATCAATCAACTAATTTCTAATCATATCGCAAACTTAATTTAACTAACATAAGATAATTTTGTAGTCGCGAGTGGGTCAAAACACTCACCTTTGATGTCAAATCGATTTGAAATTCAAAATAAGGCATAAAATTCAACACTCTTAGAATTCGTCCAAACTAGTTTCATAATGTTTCAAATTTTGATACGATCGCTACGGAACAACTACGCGTGAATCCGACCTCGTATGCCAAAATTATATATGTCAGAACATTTGAAAATAAAGTTTAAATTAAAATAAAATAAAATAAAAAATTTGCCACATCATACCCGCACCTTCTCTTTTCATAAAACCCTAACCGTGTCAGAGACCCTCGTGCTCAAACAAGAACCAACCGCCGCCGCTATAGATGTTTCCGCCTCGATCTGGCAACGCCGGTGGCTTCCGCATGTAAGGCCGAGCTTCTAGGCCCCACACGGTTGCTCCTCCATCTCCGGAAACACCACGGCACCGCCTCTATAAATCCAATTTTCTGGCCAACCTCGATGATTAACTTGACAAGTGAATTCCGTTCTTAGGGGCTGCTTAGCCTCCTCTTTCCAACACCGCCTCCCGATCGTCAAACGGTCGACGATCCCCATTGGATCGTAAACTCTAAAAATGGACGCCAGAAAATAAATCACTTATTTTGGACAAACGGTGATTGGATTTTAAAAACGAACCGCAAAAGCGGATTATGCTCGTCGAGGGCTTCGAAACAGTATATAATATGATAGGGTTTTGAGAATTTTGATTTTTGATTTGAATTTGAAATTTGATTTAGCATTTGTATTTTGAATTTGTTTATGCCATTAGAAGAAGGAGATAACCAGATAGAATTGTACATACAAGATTAGTAGTTAGGGTTTTTGGGTTTTTTCTTTTTAGAAGTGTTTAATGAATAAAGAAGAAGGAGGAAAAAATATATATATACTTACCTCAATAAGAATCACAACCACACGAAAGGAATGATGAAAAATTCCTGAATGTTAACTAATTAATGACAACGAAGATTAGTGCAAAAATCAAGATGGATTTTCATAGGGAATGAAAATACTAAATGTAAAGCTTTTTAAAAGATTAGCCAATAAAGGAGCAACATCTATACTTGAGCCTTAAATGAGAAATGACTACAAAGACTTTTTTATTTTTGAAAAGATGAAAGAGAAATAGCTAAAGTGATGGGTTGTAGAGAAAATATGGAAGTAGAGACAAGTTCATACCAATTTGCGATTGCTGCAGACTTAAGGGGCCAGTTTACACCCATATTTTCCAAACATTGTCAAAGTGAAGTTAAGACAAGCACCAAGCCAAGAAGAGCTGCTCCCACAATAGTAGCTGAAATGTGGAAAGGAAGCAAGAATGAAACCCAGAAAGTACTGTGCCAAAATCCTTATGCGGTGGAAAAATATAAAAACTACATCCATATATTAACTTTTCTGCGGCACTATAACCTAAAATGATTATAAGATGAAGGAACCAATCTGCAACCTTCACACATGCTTCAATAGGAAGGATTGCAGCGTAGCTCCCAACTATCGAAATATGAAGGTTGTGCTACGGCTCTAAAATGCAAGACTTAGAAATTTAGAACCACGACATAGTCTCTATGTAACAATGAGATGTAGAAACTGTGTTGTGGCCCCAAAAGAAACACTAACAATACAAAACTATAGTATAGCCCTTAAGCAACAATATGCAAATGGGGATGTGTCACAATCTTAAATTAACATCTAAAGGTGGTAGGTCGACTCCGTAACTTTTTATCTAAAAGCTAGAAGAATGCGCTGCCATTTGATATTGATGTGACAGAATGGCTCCATAACCCTACAAACTCTAATCACTAGCACAAAGACTCAAGGGATGAGGCAATGAGAAAAGACTGCTCCATGACCAAGTGGTCCCAACTTCACCTCAAGATCATTAGATCTGGAACAAAGACAAAAGCAATAGCATAGTCTTCCAATGTCGAGACAAACTCAGAACAGATGGGACAGTGCAGTACCGCTTCAGAAGTGATGGTTCAGTTCAAATTCTATATGGCATTACTATCCCGGGAATAATAAAGGCATAACACACAATAAAGTAAAGTGAAGATCTAGAGTGCTCATAATGGTTTGGATCTCCTTTAAGAGAAGCGCATTTCCTCATTGCGGCTTCATCTACAAATATTTACGGTTCATAGGCCTGTCTTAATTCCAAACTTTACCGCCTCAATTCCAAACAGTCCCGCTTCAATTACAAAATTCCCTCCAAAGTTCAAAATGCAATCAATTAAATCATAATTTCCCACTAAATGCCACATTAGCAATTTGTGCATATTGAATAAGCAAGATGGATATTTGAATATGACGCAATCCAATAGCAGAAATCAAGAGAGTAGAAAAGTGATATTGGCAACCAATGTGAATATCTATGTACTATAATGACTATGGCACTAAAGTAGGAAAAGGGAGGATAATTTCTTTACTCTTATTAGATACAAAATAAAAAATGTACTCTCAGCCATTTTTATTTATACTAAGAAATCAAGAGAGAGGAATAGACATATTACCCATGGAAGTAGGATTTCTTAACGTTTGAACAATGAAAATTCTCTATGTCCTTTCTAGTTTTAGTAATTTACTTTTCTTTTTTACATTTTCCAGTGATAAAATCAAGATAGATTCTTTTTAACAATCTAATATTCCGAACATCTTTCTCATAATAGCGTAAGCATTAATGCAACGTAATTAATTATTCTAAAAGCAATTTTAACATTACATAAATTTGTTGTTTCATAATCATGAAAGCTTTCAATGTCGAGATTACTGCATAGAAAATTTATGGTGTTTCTGAGACGAAAATCTCATTAAAAGATACCATAATTTTTCGGGCCCAAACTCGTTTGGGATGGCATGGAGCAAAAAATGCATATTACTTATTTAGGTTAGCCATTCGACTCATACAACCCATGCTTAGACATGTTGTGGTAAGAGCAAATAATTAGCCAAACATTATTAGAACTGGCCACCGCGCAATAGAAGATATGGGTGAATTTTAATTTTTTACCATATTGGATCTTTACTGCCTATGAAGCCTAGTTTATTTAGAACATTTCTACATTTTCTGTTGAATATGCTACTATATGATTTTTGTTTGATGATAATAAACACACACACACATATATATATACTGTTTTATTTTTCACATAATTAAATAAATATTTATTGAATAAAATAAATAACACAAAACTTGAATTAAAACAAATATTTTATTACAATTTTGAATAGTACTAATTTGAGCATTCACTACATGTACACAATTTCAAATTACAACATAATTTTTCACTACACAATTTTTACATAAATTTTCACTCACTACATACCACTCATTCACTCGTATTTGTAATTCAACTCTATTTCGGTTTTTATCTAGCATTTGAATTATCTGCAAAATAAACACTAACGCGATAAAATTGGAAAGGAAATATTTTGCAGTGTATAATAGAATTGTGTGTGAAAATTTTATTCGCCTCAATTATTTGGGTTGTTATTCATCATTTTCGTTTGAATTCATCTTACATGAACTACTTGTAACAAGTACAATGTATCATTGTACATGTCACAAGGGTGTGCACATCGATATACACTTGATAAAATTGCAGGGATAGGTGAGCACTAGGTCAAATCTGAACTAAAGCTGGATTCAACTCAGGCACAATACAAAACAAAAAAAGAATGGTCAAGTAAGAGAGTCAATGAACATGAATAAAAGTCCAATACAATGTCCGTACTCAAATACACACGATCAGGCTCAACACATCAATGAACCGAGACCACCATATGTTCAAAGCATTAATGCAGTACCAAGCAGTGAAGAAAACAAAACAGTTATACCCATGTATACGTATATGAGTATACACATATACCAGTTCAAAGAACAGTCCAAACAAAGAACTCAACTTCAACCAAAAGGACCACCAGACCAGAGTATATGGATATGCAAGCATTCTACAAGTTCAGACATCAAGTTCACCAAGCAACATGAACCAGTGATTCAACATTAATACCAAAGATTATAAGACCACAACAAATGCGTTCAAACTTAAATGAGACAAACTAGAAATGCTCATGGAAGATAATAAAGCTAGTGGACATGTATGTAACCATACATGAACAACAATAAATCAGAACTCCATGAACCAGACTACAATTACTTATGCAACAAAGCTCGAGTCTCACCAAAATAACATGTTCAGATAAATGCAAATGGAATAAGACACAATACAATATTAAATGGCACAAGTACATGGAAATACCAATAAGTCAGAGAATGCAAGTTACAATATAAACCAACATACAAGTGAATGCAACTTAAAGGGAAACATAACTGCATACAAGTTCATGTACAACCAAACCTTAAATGGCTAGACTCACAAACTCCAGTACCATGGAACTAAATGAAGGCAAGTGCACAAAACCAGAAAACACGTCAATGGGGCCAAAGCACTATAACTCAACACACCAGTGCTACATGTGACAATAGATTCAACAAATCCATTACAGAGGAGTTCGAAATGCAAAACAAAGTCACAATGACAGGCTTCAGATATGAACAAAGTCAACATGAATGCATACAACATACAACATAAAGTCGACTGAAGGCAGATGGATTCAATTCATTTCAGGTATGTATACAACCAGAGACAAATACAAGTGCACAAATGTATACATGAAGCCAGCAACACAAGTTCATCATAAAACAAGCAGAATAAGGCATTAAAACATAAATATATACATGCATGAACAAACACATATGTATGCAGTGCAAACCAGACTTCATTCTACGCAAATAGTGAATGGTGATATACAAATGTTATAACATCAGTTTACTGTCTTACAAAAATAGTGCAAGTAGCACTGTGAAAATTGGTCAAGAAATAAAGAAAATCAAGCCGTGGAAAATTATCACATGCAAGATGAAAGTACACGAATCCAACAAGTCAGTGAATTGAACAAGTCAATCTTCACTAAGTCAAAAGTCATAAAACCAAATTATCACAATTTCACGTTGCCAAAGTAATAAAAGAAAACGATGGAACCAAATTCAAAATATCAGGGAAAAGAAGGAACCGACAAAAGAAAGTCAATAATGAACAAGTTAGAGTAATCACCAGCATCCAATTAAAATCAGATGACCTAACAAAATTATCATGAGGAATTCAAACAGTATATACGAACAAAAATTTATGGATTTCATCCCTATATAACCCGTTACATCATTAGAAAATCATGTATTCGATTTCAAGCAAAAACCAAAGCGCAAGCATCAAAATAAATTGACGAACTAATTAAGAACTCGAATCAAGTCGAGTATAAGCAAATTGGAAAAGAGAAATCATATACTGCATTCAAGCTCGAAAATTGGAGCAGCCGCAACAAAGTCAAAGCAAGGGGGGATCGATCGACGAATCCACGCAAGTGGAAGTACACTCTCAATCGATCAATTTTCAAGCGGAGGCTCAAATAGTCAAAGCCCTAATTTCTTGAAGAGGAACGAAGAAAGATTAACCAAAGATACTGAAAAATAAAAGGGGAGAAGTCTCCATTTTATTTACCAAGCGGGCCAGCTCTTGTTTATTATGATTTCGGCTTAAAACATTATATAGGGTTTCGTATTTTAAATTTGTTTTTTAATTTGCAATTTCTCTTTAAGTTGTGTAATTGTTTAGCCGTATGACTAGGTGACAAACTACGATGGTGTAAGTCGAGAATTCGCAACTTAGTGGCCGAGTCGCAGAGTTTTGAGCATAGAGTTAGGTTAGTCGATAGCAGGTGTTGCGAGTTTTGAGCATAGAGTTAGGTTAGTCGATAGAAGGTGTTGCAAGTTTACTGTGTAAGCGTCCGACTACTTAATTTTTAGTAGAAAACTTGAGGGCAACACGTGGGCAGGGTTTTGCCGAAGCTAGGTAAATCTATGTGTTCTATTTTTGCTTTTATTATTCTGCTATTATCTGTGCTGCAATTATTATATATATTTCCGCATTAATTTTTATTATTATTAGTATCAGCCTATTCACCCCCTTCCAAGTGAAATCGATACTGCAAATTGTATCACATCTAGGAACAAAAATCAACTTTTATTTTTTTTAAAAAAATTATTTTTCAAAAACCAATTTTTTATTTTAAAATTTTGTTTTTTTAAATGGCTTTTTCAATAATGCTTTTGCTGAGGGTTAGTCCATAGTTAGACCACCCATGTCCAATGGTGAATGTGTTTACTGGAAAAATAGACTGAAAACTTTTCTGAAAACCATTGATGCTTGGAATATTGTTGAGACGGAATACAGAACACCAACTATATTGGTAGATAATCAAGAAATTGAAAAACCGATGGATCAATGGACAAATCTTTAAATAAAATACAGAATGCTAATGCCAAAGCTATAAATTCTATTATATGTCCATTGGATCAAACTGAATTTAATCGTGTCTCACATTGTTTAACTGCGTGGAAAATCTGGCACACACTTGAAGTAACTCATGAAGGAACCTCTCAACTCAAGGAATCTCGCCTTGCCATGCTTAGTAGCGAATATGAGAACTTCACAACGGCCAAGCATGAAAATGTCAAAGAGATGTATGGACGACTTTCTAATCTCGTATACAAATCAAACACTCTTGGAAAACCATAAACAGAATTGAAAATAGTCTGAAAAATCCTCAGAGTCCTTCCATGAAATTTTGAAGCAAAAGTTACTGCATTCAAAAATCAAAAAAATTAAAACAAGTTAAAGTTCAAGAACTCATTGGAAATCTCACCACTTGTGAACTAGAAATGAAATTCAAGGAAGAACGCGAAGGAGGTGATACTCGAAAGAAATCGATAGCTCTCAAAGAAACAACGAAAAGTGAAGATTTTGATGATGGTGCAGCAGAACTGGCGTTAATAATAAAGAAATTCAAAAGGTGGAATCATAAGTATGGAAATCCAGCTCTTAATCAATAACTGAAAAGCAGAATAGTCAAAGTACTAGACAACTCAGAAGAGCAGAAGATCATCTGTCACAAGTGCAATAAACCTGGTCACATTAAGCCCATTGTTCTCAGAATCGACTCAACTAAGGAAATAAACCGAAAAGTAGAAGTTTTGCAGCTACTTGGGATGAAACTGATAAAGCTAATAAAAGCACCGACAATGAGAGTGAAAAAGAAAATTTGTGTCTTCAAGGAAACAACTGACAGTGATGATGACGAGCCAAGCGAGGTATCAAAACTTACTCATTCAAAATTACTTATATATTTTTATGAGGTAAATGGTTGTTTTGAATGACTTAGGGAGAAGTATGCTAAATTTGAATCGCATGGAGATAGTTAAATAGAACTAAATAAAAATAGCTTGACTAATTAGTTACAGACTGTCAAAATAAAAGCCTTAAGTGTTACAAGTGTCCATCATTTGAAGAAGAAATTAAAAAATCAGAAATTAAAATTAAATCACTTGAAAATAAAATTATGATTTTAAAAGAAAGTGAAAATACTAGGAGTGAAAATTCTATTAAAAAATTCACTCGATTATTGAATGAAAATGAATCTCTCAAAACATAAGTCCAACGGTTATCTAAAACTTTAGGAAAATTTTCCAAAGGAGAAAGATCGTAAATATGCTATTAGGGTAACAAACAGTTAATACTGTTAGATAACGACTTAGAAATAATCAATCTGAACGTGTTAGAAGCGAAATTAATCAAGCCAATTCCAAATACATGATTTGTGGAAAACTGGACACAATCACAATATTTGCTGGTATGGACCCAAATACGTGAAAACCATTCCAATTTGGGTTCCCAAAGGCATGAATGTAAAATTTCTTGAAGTCAAATAAATCTTGGTACCGAAAGGAACAAATATAAAATGTCTTGGGTCTAACAAACATATTTTTCAAAATCATTTGCGACTAACAACCATGGACCTATAAAAACAAATAGGTCAAAAAAATCTTTTTTCATGTAGGTGTGGTGACAGGTTAAGGAATAATAATAGAGTTACTTGGATTATGGTCGTTCCAAGCACAGAAGGTCAAAGTTCCTTGGCCTAGTATAAATATGGTAGAGTCACAATGGGTAACAATGAAAAATTGTTGGAAAAGGTAAAATAGGTAACAATACATTTATCTTGAACGATATTTTATGTTGAAAATCTACACCATAATCTGATTTAATTTAGCAGTTATGTGATAAATGCTGATTTTGATTCTGATTTGCTTAAAAAATGTTGATCAATCATCTTTTCATCCCTGAACTATTTCATATAGATTTCTTTTGGACTAATTATATTGCAAGTTTAGTTGATAAGAGATGTTGTTTTGTATTGATTGATGATTACTCAAGATACACGTGGATATATTTGTTTATCTTACCGCTTCTAGATCTAACACTATGTTCACTAGTTTTTTATATGCGCGGTCTCAATCAAAATCCGATTTTTGATTGAGACCGCGCATATAAAAAACTAGTGAACATAGTGTTAGATCTAGAAGCGGTAAGATAAACAAATATATCCACGTGTATCTTGAGTCAAAGAGAAATTCAGATGCAGATTGCACTGGTAACCTAATTGATAGAAAAATTACTAGTAGAACGTGTTTTATGCAGAGAAATTCATTAGTTGCATCACATTTTCAAAGTAAATATCTGCATATTTTTCTTTAACTAATTTTCAATTGGTAGACTTTTTTTTAAAAAACCCCTTCTAGAAAATATTTTTTTTACTTCATTTCAGATTAGGCATTTTAGAAAATTTTATTTTACAATTATTTTTGGATTTGATCTTAAATGACTACATTAACTAATCTGACTCCCTACTGATTATCAAAAAGATAAATAGTGATTGAAAAAGTGAAGAGTGTTGATATTAATAATATATTATGACTTGAGATAGTATATTTAGCAAATTTGTTTAAAAATTTAAACAAGAGTTATAATAAATTTTAATGGTAAAAATTCCATGACCATCTCCATTTCTATCATATTTCTAACGTCTATCACTCATCAAAATCCAATATAGTACGTCAAAATGCGGTAATTTAATTGGAAAATTGTACGTTTTTATTTTATTTATTTATTTATTTTTTAGTAAAAACATCCAAAGTATTCACTCTCATTTAAAAATCCTCACGTTTATGCATGGGTGAATTACTTGGCATATTTGTTTATGTTCTTTCATGCTCATTTAAAAGTCCTTATACTTATGCATGTATGGAACACATATCAAAATTGATTATTAAATAGACAAGTTGGTTCTAATCCCATTTAAAAGTCCTCACGGTTATGCGTGGTTAGAAGATGCTTGAAATTCATTTTTTTAATAAAAGTTGAGAATACTACTAATCTCATTTAAAAGTCCTAACGGTTATACATGGTTAGTAGATATTCAAATTCCTGATATAAATATACCACAATTAGACACAACTGTATGGTTTTATATGCCGACATCACCCATATCACTCTAGAGTGGAATATGTGTCTAATAGAGTATTTATGATTTTTGTTTGACCTTTTATTGAAATTTAATATTTATACTCGATAGGGTATTAATGTTGTATTAATGTCTATCGCTTGATCTCTATTTTTCTAACTCTATTATTCTTTTTCTAATAACAAAAAGGGGAGAGAGAAGTTAAGATTTTGGCAAATAAATTTCAAATATGTTATTTTTATTTACATATTCTCACCTAGGTTTATTTGCATATTTTTATTTTAATGCATATATGGAAGAGGAGCTTTGTTGTAGAGAGGAAGCATTCAAATAAGGGGAGAAAATAGAATGGTCAAATATATTTAATAGGTCAAAATCTTAATATATGTTTGTTATCATCTAAAGGGGGAGATTGTTGAATATGCTACTATATGATTTTTATTTGATGATAATAAACATATATATATATATATATTCATTTAAATGTATTTGTTATTGTACTGTTTTATTTTTCACGTAATTAAATAAATAGTTATTGAATAAAATAAATAACATAGAATTTAAATTCAAACAAATATTTTATTCAAAAACATATTTTATTATGTACAGTACCAATTTGAGCTCTCACTATATATACATAATTTCAAATTACAACACAATTTTTCACTATACAATTTTTACATGCATTTTCCCTCACTGCATATCACTCATTCACTCGTATTTGTTCTTCAACTCTATTCCAGTTTGTATCCGACATCTGAATTGTTTGCAAAATAAACACTGACGTGGTAAAATCAAAAAAGAAATATTTTGCAATGTACAATAAAAGTGTGTGTGTGTAAAAATTTTATTTGCCTCAGTTATTTGGGTTGTTCGTCATCATTTTCGTTTGAATTCATCTTACACGAACAACTTATAACATGCATAGTGTATCACTGTACATGTCACAAGGTCATGCAAACCGATATACACTTGATAAAATTGCAGGGGCATGTGAGCACAAGGTCAAACCGGAGCCAAAGCCGGATTCAACTCAGGTGAAATACAAAACAAAAATAGAATGGTCAAGTACGAGAGTCAATGAACATGAATAAAAGCCCAATACAATAGCCGGACTCAAATGTACATGATCAGGCTCAACACATCAATGAACCCATACCACCATATGTTCAGAGCATCAATGAAGACTAGGTAGTGAACAAAACAAAGCAGCTACACCCATGTATACATATATGAGTATACACATATATCAGTTCTGAACAGGCTAAGTAAAGAACCCATCCTCAACCAAAAGGACCACCAGACCAGGGTATATGGATATACAAGCATTCTACAAGTTCAGGCATCAAGTTCACCAAATAAAATGAACAGTGATGCAACATTGATACCAAAGACTACAAGACCACAACAAATGCAATCAGACTTAAATGAGACAAACTGGAAATGCTCATGAAAGAGAATAAAGCAACTGAACGTGTATGCAACCATACATGAACAACAATAAATCTGAACTCGATGAACCAGACTACAATTACTTATGCAACAGAGCTCGAGTCTCACCAAAATAACATGTCCAGATAAATGCAACTGGAACAAGACACAATACAATATTAAATGGCACAAGTACATGGAAATACCACTAAGTCAGAGAATGCAAGCAAGTTACAATTAGGCCTGTCAATGGTACAGGTTTCAGCCTGAGCCCGACCCGAGTCCGTCCTATTTATGCGGGGATGGGTTTTTCCTTCTACTACCCAAGCCCAACTCAGGCCCGATCTGAGTTGGGTATGGTGTTATCAAAATTTGGTCTGGTCAGGGCCTGTCCTGACTATTAATTTTTGTCGTATCAAAACATGAGTGCGTATGTTATTTATTTACCATTTTTCTTGTTTACATGTTGATTTTGTGCATGCTTTTGTTATGAGCTCGACTACATCACAGTCCAATTTATATGTTAACATTGCTTGTATACAAATTTTATCAAAATTACAGTTTTAAAATATTGTTTTAACATAAATATTCTGAGTTAGGCATATAGTTATTACCTAGTGGGCTTAAAAAGCCAGATGGACCAGACTCGGATATCGGGTTGAAATACCCTACGGGTTCGGGCCGGGCTCGGGTTTTAATTATTGTAATTGGACTCGAGTCCAGGTTTTATAATACTCGGACCGACCCCTGCCCATTGACAGGCCTAGTTACAATACAAACCAACATATAAGTGAATGCAACTCTGAGGGAAACATGACTGCTTACAAGTTCATGTACAACCAAACCTCCAATGGCTAGACTCATAAATTCCAGTACCATGGACCCAAATAAAGGCAAGTGCACAGGACTGGAAAACATGTCAATGAAGCCAAGGCACTATAACTCAATACATCAGTTCTACATGTGACAATAGACTCAACAAATCCATCACAGAGGAGTTCGAAATGTAGAACAAAGTCACAATGACAGGCTTCAGACATGAACAAAGTCAACATGAATGCACACACATACTACATGAAGTGGACTCAAGGCAGATGGATTCAGTGCATTTCAGGTATGAATACAACTAGAGACAAATACAAGTTCACAAATGAATACATGAAGCCAACAACACAAGTTCATCATAAAACAAGCAAAACAAGCCATCACAACATACATATATACATGCGTGAACATATACATATATATGCAGTGGAAACTGTGACGACCCGGGATTTTCAAGCATTTAAAATCGGAATATTTAATTGATTTTAAATATTCAATAGAGCAAAATTTAACTTGAATTACGAATATCACAATTTATTTGATAATTAATTATTGAATTAAATAATTTTGAAGTTGGGTGAATTGTTGAATCTAGAGTTTTAAGCCAATTAAAAATAATTTGAAGGCTTATAAAATCTATATTGATAATACTAAAGATAATAGAAGTGTTAAAATTGAATTTAACAGTGATCTGTTCAGTTTTAAAATTTATACTGTTTAAATTGAATTTAAAAATAGCCTTCCAAGGCATAGTCTCGGAATTCGACGAAATTAGTTCCTTTGGGTCCGTAATATGGAATTATTACCGGATTTCAAATTTCGTAGCATTTGGAGTGGCTGAGTGAGCGTACGTTACAAAAACGCGCTGGGAATTTTATCGAGACTATTTGTAATTAATTAAAGATATACATATATATAATTATATTTGGTCAATACTTCAAATCCATCAGCCACCCTATGAATTGACCCTGCCTTTCCCTTCCGTAACACGCCACTTACCTGTCTCTCCTCATTTCTTATCAGCCGAGATAAAAATTAAAAAATATTATAACTTAACAAAAATCAAGTAGTGGTTTCCAAAGCACGCCACTTCCTTTCCAAAATATCATATCCCCTCTTTCATTTTATAATAGCATCAACCGAAAGAAATAAAGCAGATTTCGATTTCAATTCTTTCCTTCTCTAAATCGAACGAATTCGTTCGTTCATTCGATAAAAAAAATGGCGGCCAAGCTTTATCGTTTGAACCGATCTTGAGGAAAAACAACTAGGGGTGTTGGGCGTTCGCGTGCACGGTAAAAAGGGGATCGAGGTCGATGGCCTATCGATTTGGGGGTTCGCGACTCACGGCTGAGGGTCATGCGGCGATTCGAGCTCGGGGTCGCGGCTGCTGGAGTCGCGATGGGATTTAGGGCTTGGTGTCGGCATCGCGTGGACGATGCTCGTGTGAGTGTGTGGCGGCAGCAGTAAGGAAGGGAGGTTGCGACTGTTTGGGCTTGCAGTAGAGTCATTCGTCAGCAATGGTGGGTTGGGGTGTCTCGACTGGAAGGTAGTAGTTTTATATTATCTGTGTTTAATTTAATTTAGAAATATATGTGGATATATAAAAAAATACAAGTACTTTCACTTACTGCTTAATCTAAATTAATGTGGTATGGAGATAAATTTATTAGATTTAATATAAACAGATAAATATACGTATGTAAATATTTTATCCTACTAGTTTATTTTAAAAGAAGTGGGTTAGATGATAAAATTATTTTAATTAACTTATTTAATAATTGAGTTACCAAAGATACTTTGTCAAGAAAAATTTTAGTTTAAAATTTTTAAGTTAAATTTTAAGTTAAAATAAAAAGTAAATATTAGTTAGTTATTGGATTTATTCAAGTGTTAATTAACTATATAATGTTATAAAAGGTCTAAAATCGAGAAACAAGCCAGTTTGGAATGGATTGCAAACAGCAAAACAAAGGTGAGTAAATCTCACTAAGTTAAATTTAAATTTAAATAATTAAATTTAAATAATTGTTTGAATGCTTGAATTGACTGATGTGATATAGTATAATATAATTTGAAATTGGCATATTATGTGATGCTAACGTCTGTGGATGCAGGGAAAACAGGTTGGAGGTATCCAACTGGACCCCTCAACATTTATTATTTAATATTCTCTGTTGTGATTACTTGATATTCAATGTTGAATATATTGGAATATTGAATGATATGATTTGATTGGATATATTGGGTATAATGAATTATCAAAAATATATAAATTGGATTTTGGGAAGAAAATAAAGGAAGTAAATTTGTAAACGAAATAATCTTAGAGAATTTAATAAATTTAGAATGAATTGAGAAAGAAATGGAAGTATGTTAAATACTAATAAATAACTTCGAATATGAGAAGAAAAAGGTTTGAATAAACCGTAATTAATGAATTGTAAATTTATGTGATATTAATTTAAATGAATAAAGAATTATTTTAAAACTTAAAGTTTTAAATTTATCTAAAGGAATAAGAAGTTAATTGAGAAATCTAAATTGGTATTTCAACTAATAGTATTTTTAATCATAATTAAGGAATAAAATCTGAAATTAAAGGATTTTGAATAAATGAAGTAAATTGGATATTAATTTGGAAATTGATTCAAGTTTTGAAAATTGAATGTTCGGAAGAATAAATTCAAGGTGGGAATTTATTAAAGGAATGAGAAAAATTGTTTAAAAATAAATAGTGATTTATCTTTAAAGGTTGTGAAGAGAAGTATATTTCTCTGGATAGCCAAGTACGTTTTAAGTAAAATTTTAAATATAAGATAAAAGTTTAAGGTTGTTTTAAAAAGGATGTTTTAGAAAATTTAGTATTTCTGAAAGTTTAAAATTCTTAAGTAAATATTTTTTTTCAAATCTATCATTGTAATAATTATTTAAAGGTGACTTAGTATTTTGTTTTAAAAAGTGAAAACTAGTTTTATATTTATAAAGTAAACATTATTTTCATATATTCATATAGTATGTATTTTTAACAAATTTTTGAAATAGTTTTTAACTAAAAGGTTTTAAAGTATATTTCAGTAAAGTTTTTTTAAATTATTTTAAAAATCTAAAGTTTGTGCTTGGGGATTCCAGTGGAGAATAGAAATACTTGGAATTTGTTCTGAGAAAGGCAGATAGTTTTGAAAAATGTTTTCAAAGGAATTTGAAAAGTGAAATATATCTTGTGAAGATATTTCGAGGTAAATAAATAATTCGGAAATTATTTATTGTTTGATGGATGTTGTGAATATTCATTGATAGTTAAATAACCGACGATCAATATTGGCCAAATGCGTTGATCGTTTCGAAGAGATCGGGATCGAGATTATTTCTCGAAAACCACTTCGACCCGGTTTGTACGTTTCGTGAAACGTGTTTGGAGTCGAAGATGGAGCAGTGGAGTGCAAGGGCTAGTCGCCACTAATTCTGAGGATATTTCCAAAATGGATGTAGTAGGAATAGTGCCTTCAGTTCCGTTCGAACCCGGGACGGACTTGTATGGATGAATGCTTACGAAACATCGTCAGGTGGACGATGGGCATTCTAAGGGATATGTTCTAAAAAGGTAACGCTTAGACTCAAGCCTCATCAAATGGGAATGACTGAAAATTAGGGGTTATGCAGCAAGGCTAGGTGGGTAGCACCCAAGCAGGGTGAGGTCATTCCAGTCTAGATCTCCCTTTTTATTTCGGCTTAGTGGGCGGTTGCTGATCCTAACCGCGGGGTGATCTCTCTCGGGATTATCCAGTAAGGGGTAGTCCCGACCTTGTAATGCAGGGGAGCGGGCGTACTCCTCGGTACGGTGATCTAGCCCCCCATACTGTGACAGGTGGTACCCTAGTGCCTAGTCATTAGTTGGAAATCCATTCTCCCTACGAGCCTTGTACGAGTTTTGTTTGTATTACCCACTCTGTGGCTAGTAGCTGGAATTTAATAGATGTAACAATTTCGCCTATTTTATAAGTATTTGTATATAGACCCTATTATAATATCAGAGGATTTCTATAAAAAGTGTTTTAGCTATCGTAAGGTAAAAACCCGACATGTTTATTTGTGGCGTGGTCTTACAAGATGCTTTTGTTTTCAAAGGATTTTTGAAACTTTAATAATCAATTGGGTGTGATTTTCTCATGTTGGTATTCCAGACTGACTCGGGTGTTATTTAACTGTAATGCTTGGGTCGGACCGAGTATTATAGGATACAGGTTTTGATGCTGTGGAGCTCAGGAGACGAGCTAGACGACGATGCGTATTCTCGTACTTGTTGTATATGTATATGCCGCCGTGTTGAGTAGTTGTGTATCTAGTTGTATGCTATTGATGTTGTGTGAACTCTTATGATGTACTCTGATAATGTAATGTATAACAGATATATTTGATTTTTGAGTAAAGATTATTTATTCTCTATTATATTTATTTCCGCTGCGATGGTTAGATTCTGATGTTGTTTTCTATTTTCTTCTTCTGCCTCTTCTTCTTTAACCCAAATGGTTTGTATTTCTGTACAACTTGAGTTGATTTAGGTAGAATAATGTTGAATCAAGGGGTACATATTTGCAGGTCGTTACACTTGGTATCAGAGCTTAGGTTGGTGATAACCTTGGCTCTTGTGGGAATTACTCATTAATTAGAGTCTGTAGTACTCTAGAATGAGTTTGAGCGTATTAATTGATACGAATGCATATTTGTTAGTGAATATAAATTGTTTTAATATTGTGTTGACTGATTTATTGAGTGACATATGAACCTTCGTCGACACAGTCTGCGCAACTGTATCGAAGGGGTTTCTAAACACTTGAATAGAACAATTGACACGGTATTGTTTTAAATGTGGGTAAATGAAATAATTTTACCCAAAATATATTTTGATATAAATAAAAGTTTTGTAAACTATTTTAGCTAATATATGGTTGCTTGGATGTTAAGAAAAAAATATTATTAAATTATTATCATTGTGGGTAAAAATTTAACTATGAATTGAAATATAACAAAAGTTTAAAGAGAATAAATTCAGTATAAAATGAAATTTATAAATATGAATTATAAATGTAATTTATGAATTGAAATACAATCAAATGGAAATTTGTATAATCATAAACTGTACAAATGAATTACAGTTAAAATTTATTTAAGCAGGCTTTGGAAATTTAAAATTCCGGAGACCTTGGAAGTGTTTATCAAAGTATTTGAAGATAAAAAAGGTAGCATTATTGTTTAGAGGAATTCCTGAAAGTAAATCTGTTTTAAATGGATTTTGAAAGTGATATAGCATTGAAATCACTTGGATTATGAGAAAATAATTCTGATGATGACGGCCGCATCATCAGTATTCATTTTCGAATTTCTGAGTGAAAGATTGCTGCCAAAAATAAATTTGTTCAGAAAAGCTGGTTGTTTTTGAAAATCTCAAAGGAAATTTATTGGAAATAAAATCAGGGTGGGTTTGATTTTTGAGAAGTGTGATTTGGGATGTTGGAGATTTCAAAATGATTTGAAAACCAAAAGTCGGGTGTTTAAAAATCCTGATGAGTTAGTTGTAAGCTTATAAATTAAGATGATTTTTAAATCATGAAAGAAATATAAGCTTTGGATAATGGAATTTAAATTTAAAATGAAAATGAAATTAACTTGGATTGGGAAATAAAAATTTAACTGGGTTAAAATTAATTAAATAGGCTGGAAATAATATCCAGTTGTTTTTCGAATTAAGTTGAAATCGAATTGAGATTAAATAAATCTTAGTTTAAAATAAAATTGAACTGGAATAAAAATTCAATTGAGTTATTGAATGGAATTAGATTCTTACCTGAATGAATGGAAAATAAATTGGTTAAGGATTGGATTGGAGTAAATAAATTAGAATAACTTATAAAAGAATCAGAATAAAAAAATCCATAGAATAAAATATGCTTGGATTATAAATAAGTGTAAAACTCGAATTAAAAAATAAGTGGGATAGAAACCCAAAATAAATATTTTTGGTGAATTGAAAAATAAAATAAAAATCAAAACTTGAATTATAAAATAAATTTGAACTTAAGAAAATTTAAATGAAGAGATTTTGAGATTAAAATCAAGTTCTGGATTATAAGTTGGGGAAAGACTATTTAGATAATAAATTAGATAATGAAATATGTAATGAGAACCCAGTGTAATTAAATAGAAGCTGAATTGTAAGCTAATAATGAAGATTGGAAATAAAACTCAAGTTATAAATCAAATTCGACTTGAATCATTAGTGAAGAAAATATAATTGAAAATGGCCTTGCAATTAATTAAATGAATTGAGAATGAAGTTGAATTGTGAGTTAATTAAATTGGATGGTAATTTAAAAGTGAATGGTGGAATCAGAACTTGAGCTATTAATTAAAAATTCGATTTGAAGTGTTAACAAGTTAGATATAATTGAAATGTATCGAATAAAAATGAAATTGGATTAGAATAAAAATGGTATGAATTGCAAATAAAATCCAACTAAGCGGAAATAAACTGAAAATGACTTTGTAATCAATTGAATGAGCTGAATCTGAAAGGTTAAATTTTATAATGACTAATCAAAGGAAATTGTAGATTTAAAATGAGATTTAACTGAGATAGAATTAAGTGGAATGCAAGAGAAAACTTTACTTGTAAAATGAAAATGAGCTTAAGTATAAAATTGGAATAAATTGAAGTAAATCAACTTAAGCTAAAAAGATGGAAAGGAGTTGAATTTAATTCAACTTAAACTAAGTTTAATGATATTGGGTTGGATTTAAATCAAGAGAAATAAATTTGAATCAAAATATAATTCGAGGAGTTATGAATAATATTTAAGGAAATGCAAATTCAGAATGGATTTAAATGAAACGCAATGAATGGATCGTGAATAAAAATTGAAATGGTTGTTGAATGAAATAGCCTGGATTGTTTTCAAGCTAAATAAAATAGTTTGGAATAAACTAACATGGAATGAAATGTAAATGAATGGATTGTGAATGAAATTTAAGCAGAATGTGTCGAGCTAGATCAAATGATTTTGAATGGAACCTGTTTAAACAATGAACTAGTTTGGTTAATAAAATGAAATGCAAGTGAATGGATTCAAATCTGAAATGTAATAAAAATGAGAATATATGGATTGTGAATAAATTTAAAATGGAATAGAATTAAGTATAAATTGAGTTGAAATCCATTTAAATTGGTTATAAAACATAAAGACTTATTTATTCACATAGATCTCGTCAAATTGCATAGAATAAACTGTCATTTGATGTAAATGGAAGTAATTAAACATTCTATGAATTGATAGGAGTAAAATAAAATTGACTTTGAGAGAAATTGAATTAAATATGAGTACGGATTGCTTAATAATAAATTAAATGTAAGTTTGTGAGTTGTTAACCATTCAGATTAAGTGGAACGATGTATGAATTGGTTGTCAACAATTAAGAATTATGTTGGAACATTGGAAATGAAACAGAATAAAGTATAAATTGAATTCGTATCAGTTTTAAGTAGTTATAAAATAGAATGGATATTCTATTAAGTGAACATCATTGAATCTGCATAAAAATGGTCATCGTTGACGCAAATGAGATTGTATAAAAATCTATGAGTTAATATAAGCAATGAAATTGATTTTTGAATCAATTGAGATAAATATGTGTTCGTTTGGATTAAAATGAATAGAATGTAAGAAATGAAGTGTAAACCATTTAAATGGAATGAAATTGATGGGTGATTTAGTTGTAAACAACTAAATTTGTATCGGAACCTTATTAATTTGCTTTTGGAAGTGTTTAGTGTATATTGTTTATATTATACATGTTTTTAACTACTGAAATTAAGTGAAATTCTATAAACTTTGTATATTTGTCACTTACATGTTTAAATTGAGTAAGTACAGGTTTTTGGAAGCCGTGTGGCTGGATTTGGGTTGCATTAACTGCTAAATAAATAAGCTGTCTGCTTAAAAATGCTAAATAAGGTACGCCTACGCAATAAAAATAGGAAATATGAACTGTTTTTGGTTTTTCCGACCGGGTGGGTCGATGTATATATATTTATCCCTTTTGTCAAATTGCAAAAGCTCCTCCGTACAAAGGAGACTCTGCGAAAAATTTCCAGGAATTTTGAGAGTTAGAAAATTTTTCGAAAATTTTTGAATTTTTTTGTTAAGGACGAACGAATTCAAATTGGAAACTAAAATAAGTTAATAAATGAAACCAATTTAAAATAATGACATAATTAGTTTTAAATGACAAATAAAATTTAAATATTCAGAGTTAAAGATAAATTGAATTCATATGGTAATGAAAGAATCAATTTGAGTAGAAATAGATAAACTGAAGTGGTAAGACGGAAATAAATAAAGAAACATATAAAATGCTTATGTTAACTTAAGTAAGGAATGGTCAATTCTTGATTGGAAATTGAATATTGCAAATATATTCTAAGTTGATATTTGGATGAATATTGGCATTTGGTAAGGGAGTCGATAAAATGTTTTGCGAATATTGTGATTGGATATTAGTACTAAGCAGGATATGCAGGTATTATAAAAAGGAAAAGAGAGTTGGTTTTGATTTCAAAGATAAATTTGAATTTCCCGACAAAAAGGTATGTGTTTAAGTTTCTATATGAAATATGATTGGGATTTTGATCGAGCCACTTGGCCTTTTGTTTTCTTTTGGGATTTGGGAGCTCGTAGAGGCCTTTTGTAGTTGTACCGAGCTAGCCGCGTAAAGGAGACGCGGGCGAAATTTTTTGTAAATTTAGAGAGTTAGAAAATTTTTGAGAAAATTTTGATAATTCAAAATTTGAAGTTGAAACTTGAATAATTCAACAAATAATATAGTTTGAAAACTATGGGAGGGTTTGGAAAGTTAGTAAAAGTGATAAGGGGTTTTCTATAAAAAGAATAGTTGGTAGGGTGTTAGATTGTTGGTTTTGAGAAAAGTAAATAGGTATTGGATCATTCTTCTTAACTAGTAATTTCGGGGATGAAATTCTTTTAAGGGGGGAGGAATGTGACGACCCGGGATTTTCAAGCATTTAAAATCGGAATATTTAATTGATTTTAAATATTCAATAGAGCAAAATTTAACTTGAATTACGAATATCACAATTTATTTGATAATTAATTATTGAATTAAATAATTTTGAAGTTGGGTGAATTATTGAATCTGGAGTTTTAAGCCTATTAAAAATAATTTGAAGGCTTATAAAATCTATATTGATAATACTAAAGATAATAGAAGTGTTAAAATTGAATTTAACAGTGATCTGTTCAGTTTTAAAATTTATACTGTTTAAATTGAATTTAAAAATAGCCTTCCGAGGCACAGTCTTGAAATTCGACGAAATTAGTTCCTTTGGGTCCGTAATATTGAATTATTACCGGATTTCAAATTTCGTAGCATTTGAATGGCTGAGTGAGCGTACGTTATAAAAACGCGCTGGGAATTTTATCGAGACAATTTGTAATTAATTAAAGATATATATATATATATATAATTATATAATTATATTTGGTCAATACTTCAAATCCATCAGCCACCCTATGAATTGACCCTGCCTTTCCCTTCTGTAACACGCCACTTACCTGTCTCTCCTCATTTCTTATCAGCCAAGATAAAAATTAAATAATATTATAACTTAACAAAAATCAAGTAGTGGCTTCCAAAGCATGCCACTTCCTTTCCAAAATATCATATCCCCTCTTTCATTTTATAATAGCATCAACCGAAAGAAATAAAGCAGATTTCGATTTCAATTCTTTCATTCTCTAAATCGAACGAATTCGTTCGTTCATTCGATAAATAAAAAAATGGCGACCAAGCTTTATCGTTCGAACCGATCTTGAGGAAGAACAACTAGGGGTGTTGGGCGTTCGCGCACACGGTTAAAAGGGGATCGTGGTCGAGGGCTTATCGATTTGGGGGTTCGCGACTCACGGCTGAGGGTCATGCGGCGATTCGAGCTCGGGGTCGCGGCTGCTGGTGCGGCGATGGGATTTAGGGTTTGGTGACGGCATCGTGTGGACGATGCTCGTGTGAGTGTGTGGCGGCAGCAGTAAGGGAGGGAGGTTGCGACTGTTTGGGATTCCGGTGGAGTCGTTCGTCAGCGATGGTGGGTTGGGTTGTCTTGACTCGAAGGAAGCAGTTTTATATTATCTGTGTTTAATTTAATTTAGAAATATATGTGGATAAAAAAAATACAAGTATTTTCGCTTACTGGTTAATCTAAATTAATGTGGTATGGAGATAAATTTATTAGATTTAATGTAAACAGATAAATATACGTATGTAAATATTTTATCCTACTAGTTTATTTAAAAGAAGTGGGTTAGATGATAAAATTATTTTAATTAACTTATTTAATAATTGAGTTACCAAAGATACTTTGTCAAGAAAATTTTTAGTTTAAATTTTTTAAGTTAATTTTTAAGTTAAAATAAATAAGTAAATATTAGTTAATTATTGGATTTATTCAAGTGTTAATTAACTATATAATGTTATAAAAGGTCTAAAATCGAGAAACAAGCCAGTGTGGAATGGATTGCAAACAGTAAAACAAAGGTGAGTAAATCTCACTCAGCTAAATTTAAATTTAAATAATTAAATTTAAATAATTGTTTGAATGCTTGAATTGACTGATGAGATATAGTATAGTATAATTTGAAATTGGCATATTATGTGATGTTAACGTCTGTGTATGCAGGGAAAACAGGTTGGAGGGATCCAACTGGACCCCTCAACATTTATTATTAATATTCTCTGTTGTGATTACTTGATATTCAATGTTGAATATCTTGGAATATTGAATGATATGATTTGATTGGATATATTGGGTATAATGAATTATCAAAAATATATAAATTGGATTTTGGGAAGAAAATAAAGGAAGTAAATTTGTAAACGAAATAATCTTAGAGAATTTAGTAAATTTAAAATGAATTGAGAAAGAAATGGAAGTATGTTAAATACTAATAAATAACTTGGAATATGAGAAGAAAAAGGTTTAAATAAACCGTAATTAATGAATTGTAAATTTATGTGATATTAATATAAATGAATAAAGAATTATTTTAAAACTTAAAGTTTTAAATTTATCTAAAGGAATAAGAAGTAAACTGAGAAATCTAAATTGGTATTTCAATTAAAAGTATTTTAAATCATAATTAGGGAATAAAATCTGAAATTAAAGGATTTTTGAATAAATGAAGTAAATTGGAAATCAATTTGGAAATTGATTCGAGTATTGAAAATTGGATATTCGGAAGAATAAATTCAAGGTGGGAATTTATTAAAGGAATGAGAAAAATTGTTTAAAAATAAATAGTGATTTATTTTTAAAGGTTGTGAAGAGAAGTATATTTCTCTGGATAGCCAAGTACGTTTTAACTAAAATTTTAAATATAAGATAAAAGTTTAAGGTTGTTTTAAAAAGCATGTTCTAGAAAATTTAGTATTTCTGAATGTTTAAAATTCTTAAGTAAATGTTTTTTTTTTCCAAATCTATCATTGTAATAATTATTTAAAGGTGACTTAGTATTTTGTTTTAAAAAGTTAAAACTAGTTTTATATTTATAAAGTAAACATTATTTTTAGATATTCATATAGTATATATTTTTAACAAATTTTTGAAATAGTTTTTAACTAAAAGGTTTTAAAGTATATTTCAGTAAAGTATTCTTAAATTATTTAAAAAATCTAAAGTTTGTGCTTGGTGATTCCAGTGGAGAATAGAAATACTTGGAATTTGTTCTGAGAAAGGCATATAGTTTTGAAAACAGTTTTCAAAGGAATTTAAAAAGTGAAATATATCTTGTGAAGATATTTTCGAGGTAGATAAATAATTTTGAAATTATTTATTGTTTGATGGATGTTGTGAATATCCATTGATAGTTAAATAACCGACGATCAATATTGGACAAATGCGTTGATCGTTTCGAAGAGACCGGGATCGAGATTATTTCTCGAAAACCACTTCGATCCGGTTTGTACGTTTCGTGAAATGTGTTCGGAGTCGAAGATGGAGCAGTGGAGTGCTAGGGCTAGTCGCTACTAATTCTGAGGATATTTCCAAAATGGATGTAGTAGGAATAGTGCCTTCGGTTCCGTTCGAACCCGGGACAGATTTGTATGGATGAATGCTTACGAAACATCGTCAGGTGGACGATGGGCATTCTAAGGGATATGTTCTAAAAAGGTAACGCTTAGACTCAAGCCTCATCAAATGGGAATGACTGAAAATTAGGGGTTATGCAGCAAGGCTAGGTGGGTAGCACCCAAGCAGGGTGAGGTCATTCCAGTCTAGATGTCCCTTTTTATTTCGGCTTAGTGGGCGGTTGCTGATCCCAACCGCGGGGTGATCTCACTCGAGATTATCCAGTAAGGGGTAGTCCCGGCCTTGTGATGTAGGGGAGCAGACATACTCCTCGGTACGGTGATCTAGCCGCCCGTACTGTGAGAGGTGGTACCCCACTGCCTAGTCATTAGTTGGAAATCCATTCTCCCTACGAGCCTTGTACGAGTTTTGTTTGTATTACCCACTCTATGGCTAGTAGCTGGAATTTAATAGATGTAACAATTTCGGCTATTTTATAAGTAATTGTATATAGACCCTATTATAATATCAGAGGATTTCAATAAAAAGTGTTTTAGCTATAAGGTAAAAACCTGACATGTTTATTTGTGGCGTGGTCTTACGAGATGCTTTTGTTTTCAAAGGATTTTTGAAACTTTAATAATCAATTGGGTGTGACTTTCTCACGCTGGTATTGTAGACTGACTCGAGTGTTATTTAACTGTAACGCTCGGGTCAGACCGAGTATTATAGGATACAGGTTTTGATGCTGTAGAGCTCAGGAGACGAGCTGGACGACGATGCGTATTCTCGTACTTGTTTTATATGTATATGCCGCTGTGTTGAGTAGTTGTGTATCTAGTTGTATGCTATTGATGTTGTGTGAACTCTTATGATGTACTCTGATAATGTAATGTATAACAGATATATTTTATTTTTGAGTAAAGATTATTTATTCTCTATTATATTTATTTCCGCTGCGATGGTTAGATTCTGATGTTGTTTTCTATTTTCTTCTTCTACCTCTTCTTCTTTAACCCAAATGGTTCGTATTTCTGTACAACTTGAGTTGATTTAGGTAGAATAATGTTGACTCAAGGGGTACGGATTTGCGGGTCGTTACAGAAACAAGACTTCATTCCAAGCAAACAGTGAGTGGTGATATAAAACTGTTTTAACATGAAGCAGTTTACAGTCTTACGAAAACAGTGCAAGTAGAAGTGTGAACATTGACCAAGAAATTAAGAAAATCAAGCCGTGGAAAATTTTCAGATGCAAGATGAAAATACACGAATCCAACAAGTCAGTGAATTGAACAAGTCAATCTTTACTAAGTCAAAAGTCATAAAACCAAATTATCACAACTTCACGATGCCAAAGTCATAGCAGAAAACTATGGAACCAAAATCCAGACACATTAGGGAAAAGAAGGAACCGACTAAAGCAAGTCAATAATGAACAAGTCAGAGTAATCACCAACATCCAATTGAAAGCGAATGGCCGAACAAAATTATCATGATGAATTCAAATAGCATATACGAATTTTTTTTAGGGATTTCATCCCTATATAACCTGGTTACATAATTGGCAAATCATGTATTCGAGTTCAAGCAAAAATCAAAGTGCAAGCATCAAAATAAATTCATGAACCAATTCAGAACTCGAATCAAGTCGAGCATAAGCAAATTGGAAAAGAGAAATAATGTACCACATTCAAGCTCAACAATTGGAGCAGCCGCAACAAAGTCAGAGCAAGTAGGATCGATCGACGAAGCGGCTCAGTTAAAGTACGCTCTCAATCGATCAATTTTCAAGCAGCGGCTCTCAAAGCCCTAATTTCTTAAAGAGGAACGAAGAAAGATTGGCCAAAGATATTGAACAAAAATATAAGGGGAGAAGTCTCTATTATATTTAATAAGTGGGCCGGCACTTATTTATTATAACTTTGGCTTAAAATATTGTATAGGGTTTTGTATTTTAAATTTGTTTTTATTTTGTAATTTCTTTTTAACTTGTGTAATGTTTAGTCATGTGACTAGGTGACGAACTACGGTGGTGTAGTTCGAGAATTCGCAACTCAGTGGCTAAGTTGTGGCAGGGTTTTGAGCGTAGAGTTAGTTTAGTTGATAGCGGGCGTTGTAAGTTTACGTGTGTAAGCGTCTAACTACTTAATTTCTTGTATAAACCTTGAGGGCATCACGTATGCATGTTTTTGCCGAAGCAAGGTAAATCTGTGTGCTCTATTTCTGTTTTTATTATTCTGCTATTATTTGCGCTGCAATTATTATATATATTTCCGCATTAATTTTTATTGTTATTAGTATTACCCTATTCATCCCCCTTTAGGGTAAAATCGATCCTACATTTTCTTCTAAATAAAATCATTATTTTATTCATATCTATAGTATGGTTTTATACTAAACAATTAATATTAATATATACACACACATATATGTATCATATACACATGTATATGTTTGCGCATGTGTCACATAGCAATATGTGCAAGGTTTAACATGACCGTAAACAAGTATTTGGATTTACACTAAAGCGGACATCTTAGCACATGTAGTATATAAATATATCATTCAAATGTATGTTTATATACTTTTATGTATTCAAAATATTGCAAAAACTTCTTTTCATTCCTTTCCTCCCTTCCATGCTTTGTCCTTTATCACGTCCTTACATGCTACCTCTCCACGTCCCGTCCCTCTACCATCTGATCCCATCTGCCCCTCCTTGCCTTTGCCCATTCAAACTGCATTGTTACCACCATCCAGACTTGCTCCAGTTCCTCCGCTTCCTCCCATTGTCTCTACCTTACCCCCTTCTTCCTCTATCCCTTCCTTTTCGACTTACCCTTCCTTTTCTTCCTACCCTGTCTCTGCTGGCCATTCTCAACAGGTATAGACTTCTCTTTTCAAGAACAAGCCACGAAATGTGGGGAAGTACATCCCTGTTGGGATGATGCCTTCTTTCTCTGGCGAAAGGATGATCCCTCCATCTGAAGTGATTGGGCCTGGTAAGCTTGTTTGGAGTGAATTCCTTGTCGGATTTTCCCTAGATAAACTGCTCTCCTTCTCTACTGTGGTGCAAACACTAAGGTACGGATGGAAACCTAAAGGATCGATTAAAGTTAAGTCTGATGGGAATGTTTTCCTTTTCTTGCTCTTGTGTGAAGAGGAAAAGCACAAAATTCTTTAAGGTGATCCTATTATAATGAAAAATAAGCTGTTTATAGTGAAGCCTTGGGATCCGATAGTTGGTAATATTTGTGGCTCAGTTGCTGCTGTTCATGTATGGGTTAAGTTTCAAATATCCCTATCTTTGCTTGGTTGCACCTAAGGATTAACTGGCTATCTAGCAGACTTGGTAAAATGCTTTGTATGGATGAGAACACTAAGAAAATTAAGAGAATTGATTTTGCTAAGTGTTTGTTGAAGTGAAGCCTGATAGTGAACAGATTGATCAATTTGAAGTGCAATTGGTGGATGGGGGTTTTTAGATGATTCAAGTACACTACTATAGAAGCCGGGCGTGTGCATTGTTTGCAAAGTTTTTGGTCACTGTACGACAAAATGTGACAAAAAGGAAAACTAAGAAAACAAGCAAAACAACGCTGAACATAAAGAAACTCGTCAAATGAAAAATGCTCAGTAAGTAAAGAGTGGAAATGTGCAAAGAAATGTTGAAAGGAAAAAAACAACAATGGCAAATGGTTAATAAAGCAAAACGGAAAAGAACTTTTTCTGATGGAGAGAAAGCCAAGGAGAATGAATCAAACATTACAGAACTTGAAACTAATTTTGAAGGCAGTGGTAGAGATATTGATTTAGAGGAAGGTGAAATTAATGCACCCTTAGAAAAAGGTGGTATAAACAGCAAGAAGGAGGGACTGGGACTCAAAATGGATGGGGAAACATTTAGTCCTCATACAGTTTATACATGCAATTTCTTTGACGTATTAAATTTCATGCATGAAGAAGCTGATATTATTGAGGCAACTGTTCACGTAGAAAACCAAGCGTCTTTCTTGACTCAAGCTATCACTAAAAATTCAATTCCACAATCTAACTTGTCTGCTCCTAATGCTCTACAACCAAAAACCACAACCACAGACTCATTCAAAGGTAAGGTCTATAGCCAAATGACTGAAAACAACCCTAAATCAAGTAATGAAATCCATCTCAGCAATTAGGAAAATTTCTCTGCTTCGCAAATTATATGTGAAAAAAAAAATTCCTTTACATGTACAACCCTCTCTTGTGCATGTCACAATTGACGCCAATTCTCCCCTCACCATAAATCTTCATTCTATCATCCTTGATGGAGATTAAAACTCTCAAAAACCAAAATTTTTGAAAATTCCTTTACCTTACAATATTTCAACCCAATCCCATACAAATGATCAACATTTTACTTTCTCGGCTACTTCTAATCCACATAACCCAAAGAGTCTCAAAGGGAAGGACAACCATGTTAACCCAAAATCTTCAAAGCCTCTTTCAGCCTCATTACCAATCAAACTGAAACCAAAACAACCAAAACACTGAATAAAAGGGATAGTAAATCAAGAAATATGGCATCCCTTGAGTTTGCTCGATAATACACCAAATATGTGCATGGAACATAATAGGTGCACACAACAATGATAAAACTACTATCTACAAAGAAATTATCAAGTCTCACAATATCAAATTGATGGCTATTCTTAACACAAAGCTCAACCTCCAACTGACTTCCAAAGCTACTAGTCAGATCAACTCTTCTTGACATTTTTTCATAATCTTAAAGAAGCTCCATACGGTAGAATATTGGTCATACATGATCCTTTCATTTTTTCTCCTTTTCTCATTCTCTCTACTAGGCAACTCATGCACTTTCACATTCTTCACCTGCGTACCAGCACTTCTTTTGTGTATGCTGACAACCTTCTCTCCTCGGCACTTTCTCTCTTGAATCTCCTTCCTTCCTTGATATAGAATACTCACCTTTGGATTGTTCTTGGTGATTTTAACTGCTCACTCGGACCCTTTGATAGGCTAGGTGGAAACCCACTCTCTCTGAAATTAAGCCTTTAAACAATGCAATAGTTGACTCCTGTATCCATGAAATCAAAACATCTGGATCCCCCTTTTCATCGAATAACAGTAGCAAAGTTGGCAAGAGAACTTTCTCCAAGATTGTTATTGCTTTCTTCAATCTGATCTCCCTTTCAAAATGGCCGAACACCCTTAATTTCCTCCATATGCCTTCCTTGTCTAACCATTCTCCTCAAATCATTTCCTTTGAAGTTAAAGCTGTGAGAGGCAAATCAAGTTTTAAACTTTTTTAATGCATGGAATAAAGAGAATTATTTTCTTTAAAAGTGCTTGGGCTAACACTTTCCATGGTAATCCAATGTTTTATTTTGCAGTGCAAACTTAAAGCTACTAAAGATGCTCTTAGGAACTAGTGTAAGCTGAAGCATGGAATAGGAAGTAAAATATCAACTGCTCTTAACTTGAAACTTGAGGAGATTCAAAATCTTATGCTAAACAACAATAATTATCCTACTCCCCTCAGCAATGGAAGCAAATATATCTCAGCAATACATGCAGGCCCGGCCCTAGGGCAAGGCAGCCGAGGCGGCCGCCTGGGGCAACACATCGGGGTAGGGCAACGATTTTTTAAATTTCTTTTAACCAATTTGTTTAATTTATATAAAGGGGCAACCATTACCAAGAGATATATTAGTGTAGTGGTATGTTGTTCTGTTTTCTCACTCAATGTGTTGGGTTCAAGTATGGCCGTTGGAATTATTTTTGGCTATCTCATATTTGCCTTGGGCAACCAAAGATAACGGGCCGGCCCTGAATACAAGCAGTCCCTTCTGCATGAAGAAAGCATGAATAAGCAGATACTTAGGATTAAATGGGGTGTTGAAGGTGACCGTAATATCCCTTAAATCCAACAAGCCAAACATAACATTAATTCCATACAAGATCAAGCTGGAGTGCTACAATGACAATAGAGAGATTGAAGACTTGTTTCACTCTTATTTTTCTAATTTACAGGGCAATGCTAATAATTGTTGGAATTCCTAGTGTAAATGAAATACACTTGTCCCACATCGCAAGCCATTCCAATATATATATGGCTTTGCAATGAAGGTATTTGGGGCCTGCGGGCACCCAAATGTATACTTCATTGTGAGAAGGGAGATCATGCATCTCCACCACACACGCGCGCGTCGCCGTCCGTCCGACCGACCGACCGAACCGAACCGGGCCGGCTCGGGTTTGGGTCTAATATGATCCTAAAACTGGGCTGTGTTTTTTATCAGTTACAGGCTAATGAACAGACACGACTGTTCATAAGCGGACGCGGGTTACTGAAGCGAGCGGGTGCGACTGGACTGAAGAAGCGTGGGCGAACAGAAGCGGGTGCGGCCCGACTGAGGAGGCGCGGCCGCATGGATACGAGCAGCATGCCTCTATATATATCACAGAGTTGACATACTCATTAGAATCTCGTGCTGATTTCGTCTGTTGTATCTTGAGAGAATTTTGAAATAAATTTTTTAAGGAAACCGTTACGATGAGCCTCAGACATAATCGGGTTAGAATTCTAGTCTGTTTGTATATTTATATACATTATTCTATATTCTATCCGTTATTCTAGTTATACTATTTATTCAAAATAGTATAACGCTGTTGTTGTAACTTATTTACAACATTCATTTTGTTATAATAATTAATACAGAATTCCAGTGTAGTGGATATCTGAGTTATAAACTTGTGCGACAAGTTTATAATTGATTATTCTCTGTTTTGGTATACTAGACATATAACATCTTAAGAATTTTACTGTTTTCTTACTAAAACAGAGACGGCAACAGTAGATTTTTCAAAGAATACTACTCACAATAGACCTGAACCGTTCAAGAGAGATGGTGATGATTTCTTGATATGGCAGAGTCAGATGTTGTTTTATCTCACCACACTCGGTCTACAAAAGTACATCGAGGAGGAGGAACCGATTCCTGCACCAGGAAAGGAAGCAGAGGTGAATACGTGGAAGCATTCCGATTGTTTATGCAGAAGTTATATTCTGAATTGTCTCGACAAGGTGCTATACAAAGTATATCAGCCTTTAAAGACATCAAAAGCACTCTGTAATGCACTTACCACAAAGTATTTCATTACTTTCATTGACGATTATACGCGATATTGCTATGCATATCTTTTAAACGGTAAAGATGAAGCAATAACAGCGTTTATAAAACACAAGGCTGAGGTGGAAAATCAGTTAAATAAAAAGATCAAGATACTAAGATCTGATCGAGGTGGAGAATATGAATCACCATCTGAACAATTCTGTGAAGAAAATGGAGTAATTCATCAAACAACAGCTCCATATTCACCACAACAAAATGGTGTAGCCGAGAGGAAGAATAGAACGTTAAAAGATATGATCAATGCAATGCTTTTAACTTCTGGTCTACCGACGAACTTGTGGGGGAAGCCCTAAATATGTCTAATCATATATTAAATAAGGTTCCCCACAATAAAACAGAAACAATTCCATATAAGATATGGAAAGGACAGAACCAAGCTTTAAATACCTCAAAGTGTGGGGGTGCTTGGCAAAAGTTCCAGTTCCGCCTCCCAAGAGAGTCAAACATGGACCAAAAACAGTAGATTGTTATTATCTTGGGCCAGACCAAAATAGTAGTGCCTACAGATTTTTGGTATTCAAGTCTGATATAACGGATATTCATGTAAATACAATCATGGAATCAAGAAATGCCTCATTCTTTGAAGATGTGTTTTCGCACAAAAGGAATGAAGGAAATAATGTCCCAAAAAGAACAAGGGAAGAATCAAACGTTCACATGAAGATGAAACTCATCATGAAATTGAGGATGCTGAACCAAGAACAAACGTAAGGGCTAGAACTTCCAAAAAATTTGGTTCGGACTCTTTTACATATGTATTAGAGCACGAACCTCAAACGTACAAGGATGCAATGTCATCTTCTGAATCCTCACGTTGGAAAGAAGCAATTCAAAGTAAGATTGATTCAATTCTAAGTAATAAAACTTGGGAAATTGTTGATATTCCACCAGGAATAAAACCAATTGGCTGCAAATGGATTTTCAAGAAGAAAATGAAAGCAGATGGCTCTATCGACAAGTATAAAGCCAGATTAGTAGCCAAAGGATATCGTTAAAAAGAAGGAGTAGACTTTTTTGATACATATTCTTCGGTAACACGAATAACCTCTATAAGAATGTTATTAGCAATTGCATCCATCTATAATCTAGAGATTCATCAAATGGATGTAAAAACAGCATTCTTAAATGGAAATCTCGATGAGAAAATTTACATGGAGCAACCTGAGGGATTTATTTCCAAAGGAAATGAAAACAAAGTCTGTAGATTAGTCAAATCATTATACGGACTAAAACAAGCTCCAAAGTAATGACACGCAAAATTTGATAGTGTCATGATGAGAAATGGTTTTCGTATAAATGAATGCGACAAATGTGTTTATTATAAACAACTTGGACAATCATATGTGATGATCTGTCTATATGTGGACAATCAGCTAATATTCGATCCAAATACTCAGGTAATTGAGACCATAAAGAAAATGTTGATCAACAATTTCGTCATGAAAGACTTGGGCGTTGCAGATGTTATTTTGGGAATAAAAATAATAAGAACACCTAATGGAATTGAGTTATCTCAATCACATTATGTAGAAAAAGTGATTGAAAGATTTCAAAACTTTGGAATTAAAGGAGTAAATACACCTTTTAATCCATCAGAAGTACTGCATAAAAACACTAATGAGAGTGTAATGCAACTGGTTCGTGTAATAGAATGTCTCATGTATCTCATGAATTGCACAAGACCAGATATAGCTTATGCAGTAAGTCGACTGAGCAGGTATACAAGCAATCCAGGAAAGGAACACTGGAAAGCACTAATGAGAGTGCTTGGATAGTTAGAAAATACCACAAATTATTCCTTACATTATGGAAAATATCCTACCGTCTTAGAAGGATATAGTGATGCAAATTGGATTGCTGATTCAAAGGAATCAAAATCAATGAGTGGTTATGTCTTTACCTTAGCAGGGGCAGCAGTATCATGGAAATCTACTAAACAAACATGCATAGCTCGATCCACTATGGAATCGGAGTTCATCTGTAACGACCCGCCTTTTTGGACAGTTTAAACCGACGATCAAATATACATGCCGATTCCAAACCATTTAAAAGGGCAGATGGTTATTGGGGTAAATAAGAAAAGAAAAGAAAGAGAAATAAAGGAAATGAAACAACACAGAATCTCGCAGCGGAACGATAAAATATAATAGTCAAATAAACAGTTCATGAAGCTGTTTATTATACTTTGACAATTATTTATACAACATTTATCAGAGTTATACATATACAACAGAATAATTAAAATAATGCAGCAGATAGCATGATGCAAGGGTAATAATAGTAATAGTACACCAAATCTTTGTCTTCGTCCTCTAGAATAGATCTTCAAGAATCTGAAAAACTAAGTACTGATCCGAGCGTAATGAAAAGACAAAACACTCGAGCCAGGACTAAAATATCCTTATGTAAGTTAAATCAATTGTAAATAAATATGAGTGTAACGGAGTCCGAGATGTTTACGGGGTTTGACATCTCATATCCAGTGTCAACGTGCGTGCAATAGCTCAAGAGATGTTACGGGATTTTCCATCTCTTAAGGATCCGTTAAACTATCTACTATGTAGTAATGTACGCTAAGTAGATAATGTCTATCAGTAATATAAAGAATCAAAATAGCGTTAAGGCGTTACCATAATCCCCCTTAACACAATTTTATAATGCCATAGTCTATACAGCACCGTAAGTCCCACCGTAAACTGGTGGTTATCAGAGGGTACCACATAGGTATAACACAAAGCAAAACATAGTGGTCGCGAATAGGATAATCAATATGACAAGGTACATGAGGCGATACCAACTAGAATACTAGTAGTTGTGTGATACGGACTGATGTTGGGCATAGCCAGCAGCTACCCCAACCGCGAAACAACACTCCCAAATCAAGGGGTGCACCCAAATCGCATCACAAATGTAATAGATATGGTATCGAAGACGTGTGTCCGCTAGAGGTGGCGAACCTCAATGGCCCTGCGCGGCTCCTGTTTTAGTCATGTCAGGGGTCATCCAATATCGTTCTCTTTCTTCAGTCAACACGTTCACCAAACCATCCACTTCATTCTGGATCAACACCCCGCGTATAATAGTTATTAAAGTGGTGTTCGGTATCGACAGAGAGTATGTCCATATCTGATCCTGGTTTCTTTAATAACTACATATCATTACACCGTTGGCTCTTTTACATTTCAATCGATTCATAATTGATATCAAAATATCATATTCGCTTCAAAAATCAAATCCATTTCATATATCATCGTATCTATTCAAATGTAAGATTTCATTTCAAAAACCATTTTTCGCATCAATATCTCATTTCGATTTCAAAATCATTTCGAATTTCAATTTAGGTTGCAACTTCATTTAACCCAATTCGTATTTAAATTCAAGATTTAAATATAAACATTTCACCTTATTGACCAGCTTAGAATTTTAGAAAAATAGTTTTAAGTAGTTTAAAAGTAGTTTAAATAATTAAAATACTTAAAATACTTAAACTCTTAAAATGGATTTGAAATAGATAAATTAGTTTAAAATAATTTAAATCGGGTTAAGTAGATTTAAAATAGATTAAAACAGTTTAAGTATCCAAAATGGTTTATATAACCGAGTAATTTGGAAAACAAAATAAAACAGCTCCAAAACCAATCCATTTCAATTTATAACTTCCCAATTCAAATCAATTTCAATTTCCATTCTACCGATTCAATTTCGATTTCAATTCAAAACAACGTCAACTCTAACTTCAAATCAATTCAATTCTACATTCACCTTTAATTTATTCAATTTCAATTTATATCGATTTGGAGCTTGATTTCAAAATATCCATTTATAACGCTTAACAAATTTCCATCAATATTCAAGTTTAAATCCAGATTTCAAATATGGTTCAATTCCAAGCTCGATTTCAAAATATCATTTTTATATCACTTTTACTTAGTACTATTCAAAGCTCGAATTAAGGTTAAATCTTTAAACAAATCAATTTCGAAATTCAATCATATCCTGATTTTAAATTCCAAAGTCTCCACCTAATTTTTTTAACAATTTCTTTTAACCAAAATTAATTTCAACATTCCAAACTCAAATTTTTGATAAATTCAATTTCTATAAATTGATTTCTATTTATAACTTTTAAATCAAAACATTTAAACAAATTTCAAATCGATGATTTTTTAATTTTTTAATTTAGCCAATTCGATGTCCGTATATAATTTTCTATCCTATGGCCAAGTAATTATTTATTTCAATTAAATGTCAGGGATGAGTATATATTACTTAAATTAAATCACAGTATCATATGTATGCATAACAGGTTATATATAAGCAAATAAACATCCAAACATTTAAATATCAACCAATAGCATCCATCGAAATAAATCATCCAATAGACAATACAATTCATGGCAATTTCATAGTTATCAATGTCAGGTAGTTTAATCGCAATTCAATTTCAATTTCAATTTAACTGTCAATTTAATCTTCAATGGTTAATTCAAATGACAATCTATATGATAATTAAATCCTATCAAACAACGACAAATAAAATTCATATCACTTCATAATATCAAATTTAACTAGCATAAAGATATTTAGTACGTTGTGAGCGTTATAAAACACTTACCTTGATTTCAATGCAGTTCCAGCGTTTTATTTCGAATAAAATTAAACGAGCGTTTAATTTTACCCAAAATTTCCACTAGCTCCAAACGATTCCAATCCATCTCCATAGCGTAGTATTCGTCCATACGATTCCAACGCAATTGGTTTCGTAATTTTTCGACCTCGTATGAATAAGATATGAATTATTAAAGTTCATACGAGTTAAAATAAATCGATTTAAAATTTTTTTATAACCTAATCTCGGCCGCACGCAAGATGCTCTCTTCCCCAATGCATGTACTCGTTCCAGAATAACGTAAACAAACCCATCACCACGATACTAGGGTTGCAAAATGCGACCACCACGTTCGACTAGAAATCGATCAGCTAGCGCCAAATGGAAGCCCATCACGAACCCCATGCTCGGCCAGAAGAGCACGAAGCTTGGCTCCACCTTTCGCACGCGAAACGAGGACGAACGCGGGACGTTTCTGAGCCATTTTCCGTTGATTCGTGCATCGAAACCCGATCATAACCGCTGGATTTGTCAATCACGATGTCCTCTACGTTTTTGTAGTTGGATGTTTTTGTTAATTATTAGTGGATTGGCCAGAATTTGAGGAAGAATGAACATGCATTTCAGCCGTTAACAATGTAAGTGGCGGCTGCAATATCAAGCTAGGGTTTTTGTGAAATTTATGAAGATAGGGGTCCTTTTATAGAAATTCTACCGAACACTGTTCATTTCGGATTTTTCGAACTCCGATTTACGCGTGGTATCCGGTGTTTCTAGGGTTTACCCCGCGTTCCGAACACAATGGAATAGGTTTTGAAAGCTAATTCGATCGTATGTGTGAGTTACAGCGATAAACGATCAATTTAAATTAAATCGATTTAAACTAATTTCTAGGCGTTTTGGCTTGCCCCGGACAAACGGTAAATCCGATTGACTTGAAATTTGAATACTTACAAAAATATAACATTACGGATTCGATGAAACTAGTTTCGTCGAAATCCGAGACTGTTTGAAAAATGGCTATTTTAACTCGTCAATAAATATTAAAATAATTTCGATGCGTTTCGAGCTGCCACGGTCAAACGAAAACTCTGATTGCTACGAAAATTGAAATCCGATAATAACCATCTATTACGGATCCAATGGAACTAGTTTCGTCTAATTCTGAGACTGTTCAAAATTTGGCTATTTTCCAGTCGATAATTAAATATTGAAATATTCAATTTTCACAGATTTACTTTTAATTCAATTTTAAAATTTCTACAACATCATTCTAACTTTAATATGATAAAATAAAATTTTACAAATCATTTTTAATCATATTAAACCCGTTATTCAATTATCCAATAAATTCCAATTTTAAAATCTTATTAACTCTATTATAATCCCAATATAACTTACATTCACTTTGGAAACCAATTTGAATCATATTAAATCAAATTTCAATTATTCACTCTATTTTCATATATTAAATTTCAATATCAAATTAATCATATCAAATTCGGAATTTAATTATTCAAACATTTGTAATATTAAATTTAAACAAAATTTGATTATTCTTAAATCACTATCTTTTGAAATATTGAAATTGAACTTATAAGATTCAACTTTTAAAACCAATTCACAATTTAGAACACTATTTTCATTTTACAGTTATTCAATTATTCAATAAGTTTTAAATATTTAATTTAAACAATTTTCCCGTTCAATATTCAATATTTGATTTTAAATAGATTTTACTTATCAATCAATTAATTACTCTGTTATACTCAATGAATTCAACATTTATTATCCCATTCAACTTTTGATTGCCAAGGCATTCACTAAGTAGCTTTTATTTTTCATTACTTGGATAATTATTGTCGCAATTCATTCCAGTTATTATTATTCCAAACGAATTACAAATTTTTTTCTAATATTGAATCACGAAATCTTATTAAATTAGCTATTTTAATTATCGAAAATTTACAGGTCGTTACACTCTCCCCCACTCAAAAATTTTCGCCCCCGAAAAGGAAAAAGAAGGGAAAAGGAGCTAAGTATAGAATTCAACATTAGATATATTTTATTTGAAAGTTACCAACTCATAAAACAATGAAATTCCATTTGTAAAGTCGTAAATACGCTTCCACTAAGTTACTCCAAACGGCTTTCTAACTTTAAAAGTTGGTTATCAAAACAAGTTTAAAAAAAAATTAAAACTTGAAAAATTTTCTGACACCCGGATTTTACGGAAAATTTCGGTAGAGTCTCCTTTGCGCGGCTCGATCGGTACAACTACAAAATGCCTCTATGGGCCCCAAACCAACAAAAGAAAATCAAAAGCCAAGTGGCTCATCAAAAATCACCAAATCCAATGACAAAATAAACATGTACTTTATATTTTATTAGCGAGCATATACAACTAATATAGCGCGGAAGCGAGCTCCTAATGCGAAGCAAGCGCAATCCGCACCTACTAAACACTCAACAAACAATGAGAATCATGCGTATATGAAAATAGTATCAATATACATCATATAGCAACATAACAACTACATGTGCCAACATAGCAAATGCAACAAAACAACAAATGCAACCCTCGATCAACTATCATCCAACAAATCCATAATCGATCAATATAAATTCACTTCTCATTAATATTTATTCACTTGGTTTCAAATTTAATCACAGTTGATTCACTAACGTTGGATTTTACTAACATTCATTCTTCATTCAATTAGTTAACATTCACTAATTTATATTTACATTAGTTCACTTCCAATTTGAATCAAATTAAATTCTATTTAAATTCATTTAACTTCCAATTTGATTACAATAACTTATAGCTTTCAATTTCATTAACACTTAATGAATTATATATACAATCAACTAACAATCATATAACAACCAAATCATACCCAACATAACCAAATTATTAATTTTACATTCAATTTGGTTTATCTTTTTCAATTCCAATTGATTCTTAGCCACACCAAATTCTTTTTTTACGTTTACTTCATATTCAGTTTCAGTTAATAACCAATTTATTTGCGGAACATTTTATTAACCATCACTTTAATTTATAGTCATTCCATAAAAGTCTAACTTCTTATATATAGCTTTCTTAGTTTATAGTTATCTCAAAAGTTACAAATTTATCTTCACATATTTGGCATCTTAAATTTCCAATATTAACTTTTAATTAAGTCCGTAAGCCGTGCATATATCATCCGTGAGCAATATCAATCTAATCGCTTTTTCG
The DNA here is from genome assembly GCA_030765085.1 of Allium cepa. Classification (NCBI taxonomy): domain Eukaryota; kingdom Viridiplantae; phylum Streptophyta; class Magnoliopsida; order Asparagales; family Amaryllidaceae; genus Allium; species Allium cepa. The sequence goes on along the minus strand of CM060930.1, from coordinate 48,992,853 downwards.
ATCACACAATTTCACTTCCAAACTAGTATCGTTCACACGACTCTCTAGTGCGGACTCAGATTTGGTTCCTTGATTGGAAACTGTTACTCTCCTTGCATAGCCATATACTATGATAGAGAATTCCAGAATCAAATTAAAAATCCATATCTAGGGTTCGCCGTCGAAAATCGAGTGAAAAATCCTAACTTGGATCGATATAAATCATCTTGAAATTTTGTGCTCGAATTTTGATCAAACTGTTATGCAAATAAACTAATATACGTACAATCTCACGTATTACCATCCAATGGATTTCTATCCAATTTATCTATACTAAATTATTTTATTGACTTATATATATATATTTTTCCCACTTAATTACCCACAATCCATTATTCAGTTAGCATGTTCATTTCTTTACATAGCATATTCTTTATCATTATCTTTCCTTAAACATCATATCAAAGAATTTGCTTACTCAAGTTCATTTTAAACATTCTATATAATTTAATTAAACTCAATTTCTTTTCCCATTTGATTCTTAGCTATAAGAAATTCTTTTGTTTACATTTATTGCATATTCATAGTTTCAGTTAATACAAATTTATTTGTGGAACATTTTATTAATCATCACTTTAGTTTATAGTCATTCCATAAAAGTCTAACTTCTTATATATGACTTTTCTTAGTTTACAGTTATCTTAAAGGTTACAAATTCAAAAATTTCTATGCAATTTATATTTATTTTCTGTAACCAATTCATTTGTCTTCTTTCTTAAGTTCACTTACTTGTTCCATTAATCCATTCATCATTTCATGTTATATTTAAGTTTTTATAATTTTTATCACAACCAAATTTTCCATTGATATACATTTTAATTCCTTTTTGAGTTTTCCTTACTTGTATGTTTCAATTACTTTCAAGTTCTGTTTATCTATACAATATCTCATTACATATCCAAAACATCATTTTAACTTTTAACATTTGGTAAGTCTTGCTATATGTTATCAGAATGAAATTTTTGGTATTATACAAATTTATAGAATTTCATTTTACTTAATTAAAATGTTCACAAATTTAATTTGTTTGAATCCTCTTTACCTTTCAACTTTAAAGTTTTCCCAAACAATAGCTTAGATATCTCAATCCTCTTATTTTATAAATTCTGGTTATTCACATTTCATTCAAATAATTTGAAAATTTCTAATTAATCATAACTTAGAATTTTAAATGCCTGGTTCTTTTCAAATCATTTGAAATAAACATATATACTTATATCTTTTTTTTTAAATATATCAAATCATACCTTTGGAGTTTAAACCAAAACCCATTTACCCAAAATAATTTCGAAGAAAAGCAAAGCTTCTTAGAAGCCTCCTCCACTTTGAGACTCGAAAACGAACGTCGATGATGCTGCGCAGTCATCACCGAAATTATTTTCCAGCGACAGAAGAGAGGAGTACTGAATTCATTCCTTCTTTTAAAAAATCCTTTCAAAATATTTCCATAAACAATTTCCAACTAATATTACTATATATTTCTTCAAACTTTGAAAACCATTTTTCAAGATCTCCGGGTCTTAAATTCAATATTTTCCAATTTAAATCTATTTTAATTTATATGTCACCTTTATAAAGTATCTTATAGAAATTTTTCCTTAAAACAATCCACAAGTGTTTTATCATTGTTCATTTTGTAGTTCACCTTATTTATTAATTACAATGTCCAATTAATGATAATAACTGATATTATCATTATTAACAACCAGGTAAGCTAGATAAGTCACAATAATTTCTTAAAATAAATCCTTTATATACAAAATATAATTAGGGCAAAATTATTTCATTTACCCAATTTCAAAACAATACTATGTCGAATTGTTCTGTTTAAGTGTTTAGAGATCCCTATCAATGACGTTAATTACTCGTATTGACCAGAATCCATAAGTCACTCAACAAAACAACCGACTTAATATAAAACATTTTATATCACTAACAAATACGCTCCCTCATATATATACACTCAGCGACTCATCATAGGGTATTACTACCCTATTTATAAAGAGTCAGACCCCACAAAGCTAAGATTATTGCTAACCAAAGCTTTGATACCAACTGTAAAGACCCGCCTTTTTGGACAGTTTAAACCGACGATCAAATACACATGCCGATTCCAAACCTTTTAAAAGGGCAGATGGTTATTGGGGTAAATAAGAAAAGAAAAGAAAGAGAAATAAAGAAAATGAAACAACACAGAATCTCGCAGCGGAACGGTAAAATATAATAGTCAAATAAACAGTTCATGAAGTTGTTTACTATACTTTGACAATTATTTATAAAACATTTATCAGAGTTATACATATACAGCAGAACAATTAAAATAATGCAGCAGATAGCATGATGCAAGGGTAATAATAGTAATAGTATACCAAATCTTCGTCTTCGTCCTCCAGAATAGATCTTCAAGAATCTGAAAAACTCAGGACTGACCCGAGCGTAATGAAAAGACAAAACACTCGAGTCAGGACTAAAATATCCTTATGTAAGTTAAATCAATCGTAAATAAATATGAGTGTAACGGCGTCCGAGATGTTTACAGGGTTTGACATCTCATATCCAGTGTCAACGTGCGTGCAATAACTCAAGAGATGTTACGGGATTTTCCATCTCTTAAGGTTCCGTTAAACTATCTACTATGTAGTAATGTACGCTAAGTAGATAATGTCTATCAGTAATATAAAGTATCAAAATAGAGTTAAGGCGTTACCATAATCCCCCTTAACACAATTTTATAATGCCATAGTCTATACAGCACCGTAAGCCCCACCGTAAACTGGTGGTTATCAGAGGGTACCACATAGGTATAACACAAAGCAAAACGTAGTGGTCGCGAATAGGATAATCAGTATGACAAGGTACATGAGGCGATACCAACTAGGATACTAGTAGTTGCGTGATCCGGACTGATGTTGGGCATAGCCAGCAGCTACCCCAACACCGCGAAACAACACTCCCAAATCAAGGGGTGCACCCAAATCGCATCACAAATATAATAGATATGGTATCGAAGAAGTGTGTCCGCTAGAGGTGCGAACCTCAATGGCCCGGCGTGGCTCCTGTTTTAGTCATGTCAGGGGTCATCCAATATCGTTCTCTTTCTTCAGTCAACACGTTCACCAAACCATTCACTTCATCTGGATCAACACTCCGCGTATAATAGTTATTAAAGTGGTGTTCGGTATCGACAGAGAGTATGTCCATATCCGATCCCGGACTCTTTGATAACTACGTATCATTACACCGTTGGCTCTTTTACATTTCAATCGATTCATAATTGATATCAAAATATCATATTCGCTTCAAAAATCAAATCCATTTCAAATATCATCGTATCTATTCAAATGTAAGATTTCATTTCAAAAATCATTTTTCGCATCAATATCTCATTTCGATTTCAAAATCATTTCGAATTTCAATTTAGGTTGCAACTTCATTTAACCCAATTCGTATTTAAATTCAAGATTTAAATATAAACATTTCACCTTATTGACCAGCTTAGAATTTTAGAAAAATAGTTTTAAGTAGTTTAAAAGTAGTTTAAATAATTAAAATACTTAAAAACTTAAAATCTTAAAATGGATTTGAAATAGATAAATTAGTTTAAAATAATTTAAATCGGGTTAAGTAGATTTAAAATAGATTAAAACAGTTTAAGTATCCAAAATGGTTTATATAACCGAGTAATTTGGAAAACAAAATAAAACAGCTCCAAAACCAATCCATTTCAATTTATAACATCCCAATTCAAATCAATTTCAATTTCCATTCTACCGATTCAATTTCTATTTCAATTTCAATTCAAAACAACGTCAACTCTAACTTCAAATCAATTCAATTCTACATTCACCTTCAATTTATTCAATTTCAATTTATATCGATTTGGAGCTTGATTTCAAAATATCCATTTATAACACTTAACAAATTTCCATCAATATTCAAGTTTAAATCCAGATTTCAAATATGGTTCAATTCCAAGCTCGATCTCAAAATATCATTTTTATATCACTTTTACTTAGTACTATTCAAAGCTCGGATTAAGGTTAAATCTTTAAACAAATCAATTTCGAAATTCAATCATATCCTGATTTTAAATTCCAAAGTCTCCACTTAATTTTTTTAACAATTTCTTTTAACCAAAATTAATTTCAACATTCCAAACTCAAATTTTCGATAAATTCAATTTCTATAAATTGATTTCTATTTATAACTTTTAAATCAAAACATTTAAACAAATTTCAAATCGACGATTTTTAAAAATTTTAATTTAGCCAATTCGGTGTCTGTATATAATTTTCTATCCTATGGCCAAGTAATTATTTATTTCAATTAAATGTCAGGGATGAGTATATATTACTTAAATTAAATCACAGTATCATATGTATGCATAACAGGTTATATATAAGCAAATAAACATCCAAACATTTAAATATCAACCAATAACATCCATCGAAATAAATCATCCAATAGACAATACAATTCATGGCAATTTCATAGTTATCAATGTCAGGTAGTTTAATCGCAATTCAATTTCAATTTCAATTTAACTATCAATTTAATCTTCAACGGTTAATTCAAATGACAATCTATATGATAATTAAATCCTATCAAACAACGATAAATAAAATTCACATCACTTCATAATATTAAATTTAACTAGCATAAAGATATTTAGTACGTTGTGAGCGTTATAAAACACTCACCTTGATTTCAATGCAGTTCCAGCGTTTTATTTCGAATAAAATTAAACGAGCGTTTAATTTTACCCGAAATTTCCACTAGCTCCAAACAATTCCAATCCATCTCCATAGCGTAGTATTCGTCCATACGATTCCAACGCAATTGGTTTCGTAATTTTTCGACCTCGTATGAATAAGATATGAATTATTAAAGTTCATACGAGTTAAAATAAATCGATTTAAATTTTTTTTATAACCTAATCTCAGCCGCACGCAAGATGCTCTCTTCCCCAACGCACGTACTCGTTCCAGAATAACGCAAACAAACCCATCACCACGATACTAGGGTTGCAAATTTCGACCACCACGTTCGACTAGAAATCGATCAGCTAGCGCCAAATGGAAGCCCATCACGAACCCCATGCTCGGCTAGAAGAGCACGAAGCTCGGCTCCACCTTTCGCACGTGAAACGAGGACGAACGCGGGACGTTTCTGAGCCATTTTCCGTTGATTCGTGCATCGAAACCCGATCATAACTGCTGGATTTGTGAGTCACAATGTCCTCTACGTTTTTGTAGTTGGATGTTTTTGTTAATTATTAGTGGATTGGCCAGAATTTGAGGAAGAACGAACATGCATTTCAGCCGTTAACAATGTAAGTGGCGGCTGCAATATCAAGCTAGGGTTTTTGTGAAATTTATGAAGATAGGGGTCCATTTATAGAAATTCTACCAAACACTGTTCATTTCGGATTTTTCGAACTCCGATTTACGCGCGGTGTCCAGCGTTTCTAGGGTTTACCCCGCGTTCCGAACACAATGGAATAGGTTTCGGAAGCTAATTCGATCGTATGTGTGAGTTACAGCGATAAACGATCAATTTAAATTAAATCGATTTAAATTAATTTCTAGGCGTTTTGGCTTGCCCCGGACAAACGGTAAATCCGATCGACTTGAAATTTGAAACCTTACAATAATATAACATTACGGATCCGATGAAACTAGTTTCGTCGAAATCCGAGATTGTTTGAAAAATGGCTATTTTAACTCGTCAGTTAAATATTAAAATAATTTCGATGCGTTTCGAGCTGCCACGGTCAAACGAAAACTCTGATTGCTACGAAAATTGAAATCCAATAATAACAATCTATTACGGATCCAATGGAAACAGTTTCGTCCAATTCTGTGACTGTTCAAAATTTGGCTATTTTCCAGTCGATAATTAAATATTAAAATATTCAATTTTCACAGATTTACTTTTACTTCGATTTTAAAAGTTCTACAGCATCATTCTAACTTTAATATGATAAAATAAAATTTTACAAATCATTTTTAATCATATTAAACCCGTTATTCAATTATCCAATAAATTTCAATTTTAAAATCTTATTAACTCTATTATAATCCCAATATAACTTACATTCACTTTGGAAACCAATTTGAATCATATTAAATCAAATTTCAATTATTCACTCTATTTTCATATATTAAATTTCAATATCAAATTAATCATATCAAATTCGGAATTTAATTATTCAAACATTTGTAATATTAAATTTAAACAAAATTTGATTATTCTTAAATCACTCTCTTTTGAAATATTGAAATTGAACTTATAAGATTCAACTTTTAAAACCAATTCACAACTTAGAACACTATTTTCATTTTACAGTTATTCAATTATTTAATAAGTTTTAAATATTTAATTTAAACAATTTTCCCGTTCAATATTCAATATTTGATTTTAAATAGATTTTACTTATAAATCAATTAATTACTCACTTACTCAATGAATTCAACATTTATTATCCCATTCAACTTTTGATTGCAAAGGCATTCACTAAGTAGCTTTTATTTTTCATTACTTGGATAATTATTGTCGCAATTCATTCCAGTTATTATTATTCCAAACGAATTACAAAAATTTTTCTAACATTGAATCACGAAATCTTATTAAATTAGCTATTTTAATTATCGAAAATTTACGGGTCGTTACATCATCGCTTTAGATAATAAAGAAGCAGAATGGCTTCGTCACTTTTTGGAAGATATTCCATTTGGGCCCAAACCTGTACCGGCCATATGCATACACTATGATAACCAAGCTGCGCTAAGAAGAGCGCACAACTTTGTGTATAATAGAAAGTCACGACACATTCGTCGACGCCACAACACAGTTAGGCAGTTACTCTCAAATGGAACTATTTCCATAGATTATGTGAGAACAAATGATAACCTAGCAGATCCATTTACTAAAGGTTTATCAAGAGAGAAAATTGACTGCGCATCGAGGGAAATGGGTTTAAAAGCCTAAACCACAAAGAGTTATCTTATACGGAAACCTATCCTAGCGACTGGAGATCCCACGGACTAGTATCAATAGGCAAACCAGTTCTGAATTACTCAAGACGTAATGCATTTGTATGGACATAGTCCAACTCCATTCCTATGATGCACAACATAAATGCATGCCTACAGAAGTATTTAAAGGTTAAAACTATGTTTTTTAATGATGACCATATCTTGGAAATAACAAGTGGGGGTATATGTAGGATACTCTTAATGGTTGCGGTCACCTATGTTAGTGTGAGTTGGGTCGGCTCTATGAGAATATTAAAAGACTTTGTTCTCTAAAACACTCGCAGAACCAAAAATTGTTCAGGACCAAAATGAACACAACCAAGAGATTGGATGAAAAGGGAATCAATGCTTCGTAAAGCTTATTGTCTGGATATACAATAAAGGCCGACGGTTCAAGATGAAATAATTCACCGATAGCCAAGTAGATCCGATAAGTTTTAACTAGGGAAAGTTCAAAGTGAAATATCTACTTATCCACGATAAAGCATTATTCCATATGTACTCTGTGATATTTCGCTTTGTGGGGGGGGGAAGTATATTATCATTTATGTGGGGGATTGTTGGAATTCCTAGTGTAAATGAAATACACTTGTCCCACGTCGTCAAATTTGCAAAGCCATTCCAATATGTATATGGCTTTGCAATGAAGGTGTTGGGGCCTAGGGGCACCCAAATGCATGCTTCGTTGTGAGGAGGGAGATCATGCATCTCCACCACACGCGAGCGCGCGCCGTCGCCGTCCATCCGACCGACCGACCGATCCGAACCGGGTCGGGCTCGGGTTTGGGTCTAATATGATCCTAAAACTGGGCAGGGTTTTTATCAGTTACAGACTAATGAACAGACATGACTGTTCATAAGCGGACGCGGGTTACTGAAGCGAGCGGGTGCGACCGGACTGAAGAAGCACGGGCAAACAGAAGCGGGTGCGGCCCGACTAAGGGGGCGCGGCCGAATGGATACGAGCAGCAGGCGGGTGCGACCCATTAACAAACAGCAGCGTTCAAAAGGCAGCGGGTGCGACCCATCGAGCGGACGCGACTATTTGAAGGGATACGGACAAAACTATAAATAGGACAGAATGCTGATCACATTCTCAATCCAATTCAGTTCTGTTTTTCCTATACTTCTTTTCTCTACCGCTCTATATATATCAAAAAGTTGATATGCTCATTACAATCTCGTGCAGATTTCGTCTGTTGTATCTTGGAAGAATTTTGAAATAAAATTCTTAAGGAAATCGTTACGAGCCTCAGACATAATCCGGTTAGAATTCTAGTCTGTTTGTATATTTATATACATTATTCTATATTCTATCCATTATTCTGGTTATACTATTTATTCAAAATAGTATAACGCTGTTGTTGTAACTTATTTACAACATTCATTTTGTTATAATAATTATTACAGAATTCCAATGTAGTGGAAATCTGAGTTATAAACCTGTGCGAAAAGTTTATAATTGATTATTTTCTGCTTTGGTATACTAGACAACTAACAATAATTTTAGCCTTAACACTTCCCTCCTTAATCTGTATCAGCTGCCTAGACTCAATGATTCTTTGTGAAGCCAACTCGAAAATGAAGTTTCTAAAGAAGAAATCAAAACTGCCATTTTTAAAGTGAATCCTAAGTCTTGTGGAGGACCTGATTCAATTCAGTCTTATTTACAAGCTGGTGGTTAGTAATTGAAACTGATGTTTGCAAGCTATCTTTAATTTCTTCAAGAAATCTAGGATGCTTGGTTCTATCAACTCAACAAACATTGCCCTTATCTATAAGGTCAAACAAGCCCAGTATGTTTACCAATTTAGACCGATATCTTGCTGCAATATTATATACAAGTGCGTATCCAAAATTATAGCTTCCAAAATGAAAATGGTTCTCCCTGAGCTTATTTCCCACAACCAGTCTGCTTTTCTACCTTCCAGAAGCATTTTAGGTTATATTCTTCTAATTCATGAGCTTCTTAAGGGTTAAAATAATAGATATATATCTCCTCGTGCTATGCTGAATTTTGATATCAGGAAAGCTTTCAATATTGTTCATTGGGATTCAATTATCCAAATTATGAAACTTTGAACTTTCCTTCAACTTTTGTCAAATAGATCTTTGTCTGCCTATCTACAGCTAAATTCTCCATTCTGATTAACGGGTCTCCTTATGGGTATTATCATAGTAAACAAGGGATTAGGCAAGGGGATTCTATGTCAGCATATTTGTTGATAATTGCTATGAAAGTGCTCACTCAAATCCTCAACTCCTTAGTGTTAGAAGGCAAGTTTCTCCTCCATCCAAAGTGCAAAGAACCCCAGATAACCTCCTTGATGTTTGCTGATGATTTTGTGATTTTTACCAAACCTATCTTAACTTCAATTGAACCAATTCTCAGTAGGCTTAATACCTTCAACAAGATCACAGATTTGAAGATCAATCTTGAAAAATCTGATCTTCTTGTAGCTAGCATTTCTCAGACCTTAAATGCATCAATTCAAACTGCCACATCTCTTATTCCAAGAAATGACACCTTCTCCTACTTAGGTATCCCCCTTGCTAGCTCAAGAATTTCAAACAACAGTGTCTTCCTCTCTATGAAAGAATCCTTGCTCGTATTGATAGTTGGCCAAGCAGGATGCTATGTCAGGCAGGTAGACTAGTTCTCATTGATTCTGTAATCTTTTCGGTGTCTATTTGTTGGTCTGGGACCTTCATCCTACTGATTATGTTGCTTAAGATGATATGAAGTGCAATGATAAAAATATTTCTAGCATGGTTCAATTCATGCAAACAAGCCTTTGCCCATTGCCTTCAACAAACTGGAACTGCGCACAAACCTTGGAGGTCTGGAATTAAAAACCTCATTCAATGGAACAAAGGTGCTTTCAGAAAACATTTAAATGACTTTCTCTCCAATAGAAAGAGCCTCTGGGTTTCCTGGACAGCTAAACACAACTTACATTATAAACCTTTTTGGCTCATGAACATTCCTCAAAACAGTAGTTGGACTTGGCAGAACTTATTGAAGTTGAGAGATATTTTCCTTCCTTCTGTTCGATATGGTGTTGCCGAGGGAGGCAAAGTTAGTTTCTAGAATGATCCTTGGCTCTAGGTTTTGCCTCTAGGTTGGTCTTATTCTAAGCAAAACCTTTTCTTACCAGCAAATAGCTCAAACTGGTATTAGCATCCAAGCCAAAGCTTATGAATCCATTACTGATGGCAAGATTCAAATGCCATATTCCAGTAAAAAGATAATCAGAAACGTATGGACTTCTTTTCATGGGCAAAGGTATGTAAATGTGGAAAATGATATTGTGTTGTAGGCAGGCAGTATAAATTCTCCATAGGTCAGATTTACAAAATTATTGCCTCTCACTCCTCGAACTTCGTCTTTTGCTGGCGTAAGAGAGTTTAGTTAAATCATAATTCTGCTAAGGAAAACCTGATGCTATGTAAAGTGCTATGAAATGCTCTTCATACTAAAGCTAAAACTGCCTGCAAGAGGAATGAGTGTGGATGGGTTATGTATCTTCTGCAATAACTACATTGAGGTCAACCTCCACCTATTCTTTAAATGTGATGTTGTTCATAGTTTGTGGAAGGCAATTATGCTGAAGTGTGGAAAACCCGATGTTGATAAAAACATAGGTGTTGAATGGAACCTAATATATATATAAAGCAACTAAGTAGAGAAGTAAAGAATCATACATGATAATCTATGCTTTAAAAAAATTTGCTCTTGATTTGGAAGGAAAGAATGAAGTCATTTTTAATGGTAATAGGAAATTACATAATCAGCTCTATTATCTAATCATGCATGAAATTAGATCTGGTATAACGCAATCTACTTGGGCTCAAGGTGTTGTTTGGCCGTACCCCTGATCCTGGTGAAATTTCTTTTGTGCGGCCTTTCTTTTTTCTTCCTTTTCCATGTTATTTCTTTGTCTTCTCTAGTGATTGGTATGCTTGTTGCCATTGTTTTTTCCGTTCTTATCCTTACTCAGCATGTTGAATTAGGTCTCTTTGTAATTTTTCCTTCCTTGTCTTTCTGTGGATACAATAAACTGGTAGGGGCTCAGTCAACCTCGCTAGCTTTGCTAAAAAATATTGCATATATATGTATGTATGTACGTACGTATGTATGTATGTATTATTTGGAAATTATTGATAAACAAACAAACAAACAAATGTATATGAAATTTATAATATGTAGATGTTAATATTTGAAATTATTTAAAATTATATTAAAATTTATTTGTTTATTTTGATGCAAATTCAAACTCAAAATCATTTTTCCAAATAAATGTGTGTGTGTCTATATATATTTTATAAATAATTTAATTACAAATATATATTTATAAGTATAGTTAAATGAAATACACACATACACATGTAAAGTACATAGATAAATATATGCCTATTATAATAATGTACATGGCAAAGTTAGATTTATTTTAATTTTTAATTATAATTATTTATATATATAAATTTTCGTATGGAAATTAATAAAAAAATATTTTTGGAAGAAAATTCTTATTCTAAATGTTCCAAAAAAATTTAAAAAATCTTTTAATATTTTATTAATATATTTATAATTAAAATAGAGTTTAAAATCAATTATTAATTTTGGTTTTGATTTAAATATTTAAATTATATATAAAAATTAAATTTTTTATTTGCCAGTGTAATTTAATTTTATAAAACATAAAACGTACTGTACATAATCTATATATATATATTACTTATTCATATAATAAATTGATTTAAATAATGTATATATATATATTTTAATCATGTCGAAAGTTCGCCAAATATAAAATTATTTGTATAAAAATTTAGAACCATATTTTTTATATTATAAGCATTGATTTTGAATATGATGCTAGTGTAATAAGATATTGTATATTAATAAATATAAATAATAAAAAATTAATTTTTTATATAAATTTTAGAGCCATGATTATCAAAGGCCTATACACAATTTTTTATTATTATATACAAATATATGAATAAACAACCATTTTGAATGTGATAATATATCGATACGATAAATTCGTCACCTAACTAACATATAATATATGATATATATAATTATTTAAATATTATTATATAATTGTAAATCAAAAAATTACCTTATCTACAAAGCCTATTAGCACTTCTTTAAAAGATGAGATCAACTCCTTGAACTAGTTTTCAATCCATCAAGTTGCTAGCTCCTGAACCGATGACCACCAGCTATCGAATAACAACTATTTTATTTGATTTGAGATTTAGAAATGGATAGGGGATGAAGCATAATTTAGGTAAAAATAAATGATAATGGAGGCACTCTAAAGTGGTGAATGAGTGAGGGTAATGATGTTTATATAAAGAAGATAATAGAGAGATAGGATATGATCTAGATCCTCTTTTCTCTCTTCCCATTCTCTTTCTCTTATCCATCTAAACCAAGCCCTCTTAATGTCATCATATGGCCACACCTTATAATGCTCCATCATGGACGAACACACTTGCTCTTATATGGGCTTTAAACCTATTTAAAGCTCGAACAAATTATATTGCATTTAGATCTAATTTAAACATGTATCAATATTGTATATTGATTAATATATTTGTAACTATTATAAACATATTCAATATTATTTGTTCATCAAATCAAAATTAAATTTTATAATTAATATTTCATTTATATTAATTAATATAATTAATTTATAATAATTACAATTAATTAAATCATTTGGTCAAAGGAGTATTCAACGTTTCGATTGTGTGATCCTTAGAAATACATTTTGTCAGCGATTATTGTCAAACTATTCGAATAATAATGTTTACAGGTGACATAGCAAGTAGTGTGAAATTTTGGCCAAATTTATTGCTTACTTGTTTTTGGAAAAATCCAATTTTACTTTGTTTAGTGTAACCCGATTGTGACCATTATTTACACCAATTCACTTCGTCAATACAATATCACTTTAGACTTATGGAATTAGGTTCAAAATCCTAATAACATCCACATTCAACTCTATAGTCCAAACAAAAAGTCCTTGATTCAATAATAACAATTTTATTAATCGAAATGCAATTTGGAGTTTGAGTTAAGTTCAGTTGACCATGATACTAACCTCATATAACCAAGGAGACGAATCCTTTCTTGAACAGTGCTTCACTTCACAACCAATCGTTTGTAGCATTTCCAACTTAAAGCCCATTTGTTATACGTAAACATGAATTTAAGATCGACTTACTATTTTTGATGTCACTTATAAAGTTTGAGTTCAAATGCTCCTTCATAAGGAGTTTTTGTTTTCATAAACAATTCTTTAGTATTTCATTAATATTCAAGAGTAATCAAAACTACTATTAAATGATTTCAACTCGGATTTGATATTCTCCCACTCCACCAAGTGCATAAGCGAATTCCAATTTATTGTTGATGCATAAGGAACCTATATGTTACATACTAAATATATTAATATGGTGCTGATATATATTAATTAGGACAATCCCAACGTCCTCTTACATCAAGTATAAAGGATGCCTCTTTCAAATCCTTAGTTGAGAATTAAACAACCAAACGTTTAATGACTTTAACATGGATACATCATTATTGATGTGTACATAAATGTGCATATTTCTACTTCCATATTTAATCGAGTTTGATTAAATAAATGAGCATATAGGGTGTTTTAACATGTTTAAACATAAATTCAAATTATTTTCAAATCATCATTTATTCATCTTCATATAGGGGCAAAATGGTCATTTTTGTGCATATATTAATTTGAGAATATTTATTCCACATTTTATTTTTAGTTGTAGGAAAATTGGATGGAAATTACAAGATGCTTTATGGAAAATATGCATGCACAAGAGAAGAGAAGCAAATGAAGATGAAAATAATTCATTTCATGACAACATGGAGGACCCCACCTACCCACTTACCTTTATCTACAACTAGAAACTAATGCACAAGTTAGTGGAGCTAAAAATTTCATGCACGTTTAAATGGAGAATTATCTCTTGCTAGTGATAACTTAGTGGTCACACTTCCTAAGGGGTAGTTTGGGTAGTTCCCAAAAATTGAATTAGGGTTTTAGGCTTGTATAAATTCCCCATATATTCATGTAATTAGCCTCTTGGTCTCCTTAAAGTTTCCTCTTTAGTTAGTTTAGTTTTAGGCTCAAAAATAAACAAAAGCTCTTTCTTTCTTTTCACGGCGACTTAGCCATTTTCTTTTCATATGTAATTTTCTTCTTAATGCAATTTTAATTCTTGCTTTTTTTTTTATTTACATGCTTTTTTCTTTTCATGTTAGAAGTGTAGATCTTTTTATTTATGTAAGTAGAATAGCTTTTATTTCAAAGCTCTCTTTTTACTTAGCTTGCATTTTCTTGTTTTTATTTCATGTTGAATGCTACATTTGTTGACATGATAACAAATATGAGAAGCTAAACCCCTTCAATTTAGGGGTAATGAAGCTCTCTTAATCATGTAGTTATAACATTTTGATCATTTATGTTCTCTTTTTATGCATATTGGAAAGTTGCATGTTGATGTAAGTTTATTGATGAATTTGATAGTCCTGATGTTAATCACGTATAGGGTATACTTACTCAAATAAACACAATTTACATCATCGTCTAACTAATTGATTTTGGTAGTGAAGTGATTTTAAAATACAAATTTGATGGTCTACATTTCTAATCAATAGTTAATTGGCCATGCTTAGAATAGATTTTTTTTATTTTCATTGTCATTTTTGTGAGAGTTAAGGAGTGGTTTAATGGGTGTGTTATAGTTTGATGGTTTATATTGGGCTAATTAATAGCATAAATATTCCATACTTATGATAAAAACATCAATTAAATTCACTAATGACCACAAAAAGAGATTATATTTTTTTATTGTATTGATTTATGTGATCAATAGAATGGATTTATCTCTAAATTACTTTCAAACTCTCATATTTTTATCCATTTTCCTTTGCTAGTTTATTTACATTTTTAGCTTCACACATTTCAAATCTTGGTTTAATTTGACTGAATAGAAAATATTAAAATCTACACAGTTCCCCGTGAATCGACCCATACTCGTTATGTATTAAAATTGTACGTCGTGCGCTTGCGGTTATTTGTAATTAAAATTTGATCGGCTATTTTCTAATCTGATAGGGAATTGGCCGTTCAAACAAGTTTCTTGCGCCATTGCCAGGGAATTTATTTGATTTTGATTTTTTATTCTTATAATTATTTGTTATTATATTTTTGTATGTTTTATTTTGTGTGTTCATTTTCATTTAAAAAAATTGTTGAGTGTTTGTGCGATTTGGGCTTGTATTTATTTGTTTGCTTGCTGCCATTTCTATTTGTAATTGCATCTATATTTCTACTAAAAAAAATACATAATCACATTTCAAAAAAATGAAGATATTTTATTTCGTTTTTTATCTGATTGTATAAATTTACACTTTAAAATTACAAAACTTCTGCTCACTAACAACATTGTTTACCACTGTTATATCACTGTGCATTCTTCATACATCATTGTAGTGAAACATAACTTCTTCAACCATAAACTTCTTCAATCTCTACCATAACATCCACCATAACTTCTTCGACCAATTCTGTCCATAGCCACTATGTCATAACTTCTCCAACTCTGCCATATTCAACTTATCTATACACTGTGCCTTCCCTTGCATAGTGATACAACAGCCACCTCCACAACATCATCTTCAATCTCCACTGCCACTCCTCATCAGTACACTGTGCAACATCATCTCCACCATACAAACTCCTTCAAACACAACTCCTCTGCCATATCGCACTTTTGTTTGCACCATATCATGCCATCCACAATACACTCCATAACCATTGTCCTCCACAACTACCTGCCTGTACAAAAATAGCTCTGTTCATATCACTGTGCACTGTGCATATACTACCCACTCAAACATCACTTTGCAACAGCTGCTACACTCCACATACCATAGTTCATAACATAGTTCATAACCTTCCTCTTTGCCAATCACAGTCACAGTTTATCTTTGATCAGAATAGTCATTCTTCCCCTCTACTACCAGTCTACCAACAGTGCACTACCTTTACTACAATCGTGCCTCACCATCTCACCTCCTCCATAATTGCCCACCTCTGTCAAAATTTCCTTCTACATCTTACTATCCCCTACTACACTACCACCTCCAGACAAACACTGCAGTCTTCAGTGCCACCTAAACTTCTTTAACTCACCAACATTCATATTTCCTTCAACATCATTTACTTACTGCCATCATAGTTTACAAAACTGCCACAAACATATACATATTGACATAAAAATCTCTTCACCAAAAAATTTCATGCAACACCACTGTGCACATCGCCTTCTGCCACTAGTGCACAGTGCATTGCTGCCTTCCATCCAGCACCCCCAGTTTCACTTCAATATTCTGCTTACAGCATACATACGCATTTCATTACAACCAGACCACCAAACCTTCCAACACACCCATAGTTCAAACAGTAACTCCACATCACCATACATATCACAACACTAAATATTATGACAGATTACAATACGAAGTGGCAATATGAAGATAATATCACAGTATTACAGATATTCTGGATATTGGCCATGGGCTTCATTATTAGGCCCAAAACTTATTACATCAATTTGTATAAATACTGGATACACACAAGCTGTACAGAGCAACTTTATATCATTGTAAAAATACTTCTGTACAATAATTCTCAGTAATCATAAGTTCTGTTTTCATTTTACTCTATTTTTCATATGGTATCAGAGCATTGATCGCCTAACAGCATAATGTCGTGCCAGTGATTAAGATCAGATACAATATCATCACCTCTCAATCAGGCTGCATTTGCTAGCAGTGTCATCATTTCTTGATCAACTGTAGTATATCCAAATCATTTGAGAATCCGAAATTCTCATCTTTAGATTTCTGATATTTCTCTGTTCTCTGATCAAGATCAGATTGATCATCATCATTTCAAGATCAAAGAACATAAGTTTGGAATCATCTGGGAAATAAAATACTTCCCATCATCACTACTTCTGCTTTACATACCTGTTCAGAGGCCATCTATCAAATATCTTTCTGTGCCTTGCCGAGGAGCAATCAAGAACTTCCTGGCTTCACAGTCCTTTTCTGTTTCTTTGTTTCAAAAGTAGCATTCTGTTCTTTAATCACTTATCTTGATTTTCTTGAATCTATGGCTGAAGGAGATCAAGACATGTCTGCCTCCTCCAGCACCCACACCAATGCCAGGCTAAATGCCATTGAAGAACTCATGAAAGAGATTATCAAGCCTCGGAGTCAATTGATGTCCATTCAAATTGATGAAACAAATTTCTTACTTTGGAAGTTTCAAGTTGAAACAGCAATAAGAGCTTATGGATTAGAGCAATATATTCAAGGCACTATAGTCACACCACCCAAGTATACTGCAGATAAGGATGGAAAACTTATCAGTAATCAAGAATTCATAATGCATCAAAGACAAGACTGTTTAGTCAGTTCTTGGCTAATATCATCTATTAGTGCTAATCTTCTCCCACGGTTAATTATATGTAATACATCACATGAAATCTAGTCCACACTAGAGCAAATCTTTAGTACCCAGTCAGCAGCCAAGATCATGTACCACAAGAGACAATTACAAAATGTAAAGAAAGAAAATCAGTCAATGAGAGACTATCTTGTAAAGGTAAAAACATTATGTGATCACTTGTCTTCTGCAGAACACAAAGTAAGTGACACGGAGCATATTTTATCAATTCTGGGAGGCTAGATGATGAATATGAATCAGTAGTCGCTGTCATATCATCAAAAGAAACCTTACCCACAATTCAATATGTACACTCTACTCTTCTAGCACATGAGGGTAGATTGGAACAAAAGAAATCAACTATATCAGATATATCTCTGATTTTCATCTCAAACAGCAAAAAAAAAAGTCAAGCAAAGTCATCAAACAACAGAAATCAACAGTACTTCAATCAGCAGGGTGGTCAGTTCTACAGATCAAGAGGAAGAGGTGGAAGATGGTCTAACAATAATGGAAATAACAGACCCAGATGCCAAATTTGTGAAAGAGTTGGTCATATTGCTAGTAAATGCTATTTCAGATTTGACATCAATTATACCTCATCTCAGCAAAACAACAATAATGCAAGAAACAGCAATCCAAGTGCAAACCTGATAAGTGCCAATCAAGAAATTAGAAGTCAGAGTGACAACAACAACAATGAAAGTGCAAAAATTGAAGATATTCATGACAACAGCTGGTATCCTGATACTGGGGCAACAAATCATGTCACCAACAATTTGGAAAACTTGAATCTTGACAACAAAGAGTATAAAGGTACACAAAAATTACTTATGGGTAATGGTAAGGTTGTTAAAATCTCATACACTGGTTGTGGTTACATAGTAGCAAAGAAACAACTATACTTACACAACTTATTAAGAGTACCATCTGCCAAGAAAAATTTACTAAGTGTGTCTCAGTTTGCTAAAGACAATAATGTGTTTTTTTGAATTTTACCCAAATCGCTGTTTAGTTAAAGACATACTAACCAAAAATGTTCACTTACAGGGTAGAGAAGTTAAGGGATTGTATACTTTCAATGTTGCTAATTCAAGAATCTCAGGATGTAGAGAAAAATGGTGTAATTACTCTAAAATCAAAACTTTGAATGACTGTAAGACCTTTGATACTTGGCATTGTAAACTTGGGCATCCTCATGTAAATATTGTTAAACAAGTATTGAATGAGAACAATATTTCTTTTAGCAATATTTCAACTCCATATATTTGTACTTATTGTCAAATGGGCAAAAGTCACAAATTGCCATTTATGGACTCCAAAGCTAGTTACAACAGACCATTGGAACTTGTTGCAACTGACTTATGGGGTCCAACACCTATATCAACTGATTATGGGTACAAATATTACATTTCCTTTGTTGATGCATATTCTAGATATATATGGATATATTTTTTGAAAACAAAGTTTGAAACATACTGTGCAGTTCAGCAATTTACAGTTCAGGCAGAAAAATAAACAAATTGTCAAATAAAAACACTGCAGACAGATAATGGTGTAGAGTTTCTATCTCTAAAGAAATTCTTTCAAGAAAAAGGTATTATACACAGGACAACTTGTCCCTACACATCAGAAAAGAATGGTCTGATTGAAAGAAGGCATAGGCAGATAGTAGAAACAGGCTTGACACTGCTAGCAAATGCATCATTACCACGTAAGTTCTGGCCTGATGCATTTGCTACTACAGTCTTTCTAATTAATAGATTACCCACAAAAATCTTAAAATTAAAGTGTCCATTAGAAATACTCTATGGTATCAAGCCTGATTATCACAGTCTAAAAGTGTTTGGTTGCCTATGCTTTCCCTATCTTAGACCATATAATTCTCACAAGTTAAACTATAGATCATCACCGTGCACATTTTTGGGATATGCAGTAAACCAAAAGGGTTACAGATGTCTATCTAGTAATGGCAGAATATTTATTTCGAGACATGTTGTCTTTAATGAACAAGTGTTTCCTTTTAGCAATTCAGCAATTAAAACTTCTCAGAAAGTGTACAATGCTAGACATTCTTCAGTACCAATACATGTGATAAGTGACAAAGCAGCTCACATATTTGAAGATGAAGTTCAAGGTAATGAAAGTCCACAACACACGGTGTCCTCTCCAGAACCAGGTCATGGACAATCTGAATCACCTAATTCATCATCTCAAATGCAACAGTCAGATAATCAAACACAGCAAAGCTCAAGTTAGAAATTAGGTGATTTGCAATCACCTAATGTATCTCAAGAGATAGAAGCAAACAACAATAGTCATTAACAAATTACTGAAAGGACTGGACATCACATGATCACTAGAGCAAAAAGTGGTATATTCAAACCAAAATTATACGATGCAGTTTTAGAAAATGAAGAACCAAGCACATACTGGCAAGCTATACAAAATGACAAATGGAAGATAGCAATGAATGAAGAATATGAGGCTCTCATGAAAACAAGACTTGGGATCTTGTTGTTCAACCCAATGATAAAAATATAATGGGCTGTAAATGGACATATAGATTAAAAAGAAGTGCCGATGCTTCAATTTCCAAATATAAGGCAAGACTAGTGGAAAAGGGATATTCGCAGCAAAATGGCTTTGATTTCACCGAGACTTTCTCTCTAGTTGTGAAACCCTCTATTATTAGAATTGTACTCAGTATTGCCTTATATAGAAACTGGAATATAAAGCAACTTGATGTAAATAATGCATTTTTGAATGGTGTTTTGCAGGAAGAAGTTTATATGGAGCAGCCCTATGGATTTATAAAGAAGGGAAATGAAAAACTAGTATGCAGGTTGAACAAAGCAATTTATGGCCTCAAACAAGCACCAAGAGTTTGGTTTGAAAAACTAAAGACAACATTATTCAGATTGAGCTACAACAGCACAAAATCAAACAATTCTCTCTTTACAAAATTCAATTATGATACTATTACTTATATACTAATTTATGTTGATGATTTCATTATTACAGGCAACAATGAACAAGAAATAAACAATCTTATCAAGTATCTAAACAAAGAATTTTCAATTAAACATCTTGGAAATCTAAGCTATTTCCTGGGAATTGAAGTGAATAAAGTCTCAGAATCTAGAATGCATCTCAGCCAGCAAAAATATATCAATGAAATTCTCAATAAAGCCAAAATGGATAAATCAAATCCTATATCAACACCAATGATAACCAATGCTCATCTATCAAAAACAAAAGGAGAGGCAATCACAAATGACAGTCAATACAGGAGTATTGTAGGTGCACTTCAGTATGCAACAATCACCAGACTAGAAATTTCTTTCAGTGTAAATAGAGTAAGTCAATTTATGCATCCAACAGATGAGCACTGGAGAGCAGTCAAAAGAATACTGAGATATCTCAAGGGAACATTAAATTATGGTCTAACTATTGAAGCATGTCAAACTATTAGTATCACTGGATATGCAGATGCAGACTGGGCAAGTGAAATAGATGACAGAAGATCAACAAGTGGACACTGCATTTATTTAGGCAAAAATCCGATTTCATGGTGTTTAAAAAACAAACAACTATATCCAGGTCTAGTACTGAGGCAGAATATAGAAGTGTTGCTAATGCGGTGGCAGAAATAATGTGGATAGAGTCATTACTGAATGAACTACAGATTAAAACTGATCGCAAGACTACATTATGGTGTGATAATTTAAGTGTTGTGTCACTCACTGCAAATCCAGTTTTGCATTCCAGAACAAAACACATGGAGCTAGATTTATATTTTGTTCGAGAGCAAGTTGCTAAGGGAAAGCTAGATATTAATCACATACCTGCTACTTACCAAGTTGCCGATATTCTAACGAAACCATTATCAAAGTTGAACTTCACCCAATTCAGAGATAAGCTTGGAGTTACATATCTTAAATGTCAAACACAACATGATACTTTACTTCACTTTGAGTCAAAGCTACCACAAGCATCATCAGTCGAATGATAAATGTTCGCACTTCAGCAGTATGTTTATCCTCAAGCACCCTTCACTATTGAAGAATTAATCCTTAGTCTCCTGAATCATAACTCTCAAACTCAAAGGCTTGAAAGAATTCTCCTTCTCAGATCTCTCATGTGCTACTATCAGCCTCAATTTGAAGACAATAAGTATATTTTGCAAGAATATCTTACAAAATACACCTAGGTCAATAAAGCTTACATAAATGCTCGAGTAAAAGTTAAAAAGAGCTCAACTTTATATCAGATCTGGAACACCATGAGCGATTTCATTTCAGCAGCACATAGTTTCCTTATCTTTTCTTCAGACACTCAAGCAAAACTGTAAATATCCTGACTTTGCTTCAGATCTGAGTTGTTTGCTTCAGATCTGAGTTGTTTCGAGTATTTTCTCAATGGCGGCACAATTTTGGTCATGAAGATTGCAAACCCTAGACTCGGAGCTAGGTTTGAGAGAGAAGTATTATGACAGATTATAATACGAAGTGGCAATATGAAGATAATATCACAGTATTACAAATATTCTGGATATAGGCCATGGGCTTCATTATTAGGCCCAAAACTTATTACATCAATTTGTATAAATACTGGATACACGCAAGCTGTACAGAGCATCTTTATTCATTGTAAAAATACTTCTGTACAATAATTCTCAGTAATCAGAAGTTCTGTTTTCATTTTACTCTATTGTTCATACTAAACAATATGGTTCCAACCACCAGTTCTGCCATCCACCCCTAACCATCGAACTTGGCCTCTACCTAAGCATATTGCACTAACATCTTCAACTACTTTAACTATCCCGCTGCCACTACACAATATAAAAACTTCACAATACAATAGTGCAACCTCCTACTATCATCAACACATCACCATACGACTACTATAACATCAACTACAACTCTACACAACTACACACTGCACCACAAACCAACCACCTCTGTCCCCTCCAACATCACAAACATCAACTTTGAAAAACTACCACTGCCTGTACAAACTTCCCCGCGCTTCATCATTGCTGCACAATCACCACAAACTCCCTTTTGCCCATCTACAACTTCACATCACTACACTGTTACGCCACCCTGCCACTGCCTCACACATATCAAACTCAGCCATCAGACCATCGTCAAATACCCCTACACAATCTACTCAATCACTTCAAACAATTATCAATCTTTGGCTTGCCATTTACTTATAATATTAGAAATGTCTTAGTATCAATTATTTTCATTCTTACAAACACAACTTCCTCTGTTTTTGATTGAAACCAAACTATTTGATTTCTCTAATTAAATACTTGCTGAACCAATAGATGCTTGTTTAAGATAATATCCTAAGTTATCCATAAGCTTTTTTATCATCCTATTTACTTCAAGACATTTTGGCTATAATTTGCAAATAATCTCCTCTAAATCATTATATAGATGTTCTATTTCAACATTAGAATGCCAAAACTCATAGTCATATTGTGCAATAATTTGCAAATATAATCTGAATGGATTTAAGCATATTGACTTGCGAAATTACTTTATTAAGTTCAACACTCAAAATCTACATTGTCAATTTCCATCAAACATGCATTTCATAATTTTAACTGTATTGATCTTCTTCTTAAAAATTCACTTGCAGTTGATGGATCATACATTATAGGTATGATACCCAATATTAATTTTTTCCAACATATCTGGAATAAGTTTCAGATTAAAAGCATCATGCTACGCGGCAGTGTCTGTAACATACCGTAATTTGGCGTTAGTTATTTAAGTAGTTAATTACGCTCCGAAAATGGACTTTGTGCAAATGATGGAATTTGGCCATTAAACATGCACCATTACGTTCGTGGTGAAATTATGAGCTACTTTCATATTTGGAATTTTGCGATCGAAGTACAAACAAAGAAGTTACGAACGAAAAACAAATTCGAAACGAAAATAATTAAATAAGAAGAAATTAACCTTTTTATATCAATTACCCAGGCCCACAGGCCGAACCGTCATTGGGGACGGTCGACCCCTAAAGGTCGACTGGTGACCCATAGGCGGTCGATTGATGGTGGCCTGGCGGCTCCAATAAACCGAGGCCACAACGGCCCTGATTTTATATATTTCAATTTAACAGTTTTTGTTGATTCTAAAGCCTATAAATTAAGGCCTAGCCCACCCTTCTCTTTCGATATTTTTATGGAGGTAGAAGCTAAGCTCTGCCATTTCCTCTTCTCTACTTTTTTCTAAATTATTTAAAAAAATTGTATCTATATTCATACAAATCAGAGAAGAGTAGAAATCTAATAAAAAGAAGAAGAGAAGAGAATCGACCATATGCATATTTGATGTAATTTATATATTTATATCTAGTTTCTCACCCAATCACAAATCTCTTCTCAGATCTGTAATTCTAATATATGTATATACCCTTTATACATATCTCTTAGGTTAAAAAAGATTTGGAGATGAATCAAAGATTCCACTTTAGATTTGGAGATTTGTATCGCTTTTAAAAGGCAAGTGGAAAACTTTATAGATTGTTACAATATGAAAATTACCCCACTGGTGTTTTTTTTATTTTTATGCCTAATTGGATAATTTTATATGAGTTGTAGGAATCGAATTGAATGCGATTTGAGTATAATAAATATCGTCTACATATTCTTGTTTATTAATAGATTTAGCATTGTCTACAACCTGATTTGGAAATCAGTCCCAAAAGTATGAATTTAGAATATTGATTTGAATGAAATTTATTCCAAATCCGAAGTAGCTTGTATAATATTGTTATGAATTTGAATTATTAACCTAATCTAGTTAAATTTTTCTATATTTGGAATTGTTAAAATTTAGATTGTTTAAAATTTGTAAATTAGTTTGATTTTTTCCATTTAGAAAAGTATAGCGTTTGATCTAACAAGGAATAGATGCATATGGAAAGAGAAAGAGATGTGTACAGTATGAATTCATTGTAGTTCACTGTCGATTTCAGAAATAACAAGAAATGATTATTCCTTGTAATTTCAAACAATGTAGTCTTTTAAAGTTAAATATTTTATTTTGGACTAATTAATGGAAAAATATATTCAAGTAAAGATATGTAACCAGAACATATTTGGTAAAAATAAATAGTGTACATAATTATTGCGCTTATAATGATTAAATAAAGAGCTAATAACGACGCTTAAATGTAATAATAGAATTTAGGATAATTAATTAATGGAAAAAGAATTTAAAAGGTTGTAACTCTAATAAATGGTAATTATTAAGGGAGTTCCAATAATTTGATATGGTAAATGGATCAATGGGACTGATAAAAATAGAATAGATCTAAAAGGTTACTAATTTGAAATTTGTAATCGTACATAAATGTTTTAGCAAATGTCCATTAGGATTAATGGACAAATTGACATTTATGAGCATTAAGTGGGAACTTATGTGTAGATAAATATTTAAGGTTAATCTTATTGCCTTAAATAAAATAGGAATTAGTAAGCTATGTCCAATGTCTACATGAGATAATATAAATAAAGACTTAGGATGGTTAATGGGACTTAGTGGGCTAGTGATGCGAGGTTAGTAGAGCCACTCGACGTAAGATTGCCTTTCACTTTGAGGCTACCAACAGTCGGGTGTACTTACAGTTAATGTGAGATATCACTAATCCTAGGACCTATGACAAGGTGGGAGAATGAGCTTGCTTTCTTAATTGGAAAGTGTTAAACGTTCCAAATTTGGAATTGGGAGCGGCGAGGGATATCTCCATAGGGGTTCGCTTCTGATTTGAGGTCTTAAATGGTTGAAGTGTCTGCCTCTCTTCTAAATGGAAGTATTGAGTAACCTAGTAAGATTCTAAATATATAAATAAGGATGTCTCCAAAAAGGGTTTACTTCAGTGTTGAGGTCTCAACTGGCTGAAGGGTTCGCCTCCCTACCCAAAGAAGTAATCTAATGAGATGCCATATTTATAATTAAAAAGTGATAGTGAAAACCTTGGGAAGGGTTTGCTTTAGGCTGTAGTTTTAAGTGACTGTAGGGTCCCTCTCTTTCCTATAAAAGAAGTATTAAGTAGCCTAATTTGATTTCCAAGTAATGACAGCTAGATAGTACCACTAAGGAACATGCTTATGAAAATAGGCCTAAAATGATGAGGTCTACATTAATTAAGGTCTTAAATGACCAGAGTTTGCCTATTTTCCACTTGGATGTATCAAGTGGCTTGGGTACAGTCTCTTACATTTCTAAGGCCATAATAAAAGTAATACCATTTAGGATACTCTTGGGTATATGTCTTAAATGATGGGGTCTATCGTAGTTAAGGTCTTAAATGACCAGAGTTTGCATATTTTCTAATAAATGGTATTAAGTGACTTGGGCACTGTATATAACATAGCTACGATTTATTGGTGATAAATGCGGTAATAGTTTGACATTAAATGTCGAAACCCTTAAATAATTGTTAGAGGTCTTATAGCTAAGACCCACCAACCATTGACAACATTTTTAGAAAACCACCTTAGGAATAAGTCTTAAATGAAGGGGTCTACCTTGATTAAGGTCTTAAATGGAAGAGTCTGCCTATTTCTCCTTTTTAAAGTATTATGGAAGCCCGCTTCATATTTTGAAGTACTAAGTAGCTAATAGGTTTGGAAGTATTGGGTGGTTGATATGGCTTCATTTGTATTTTGTACCTTGGGGAGAGTAGGTAGTAATCGTGTGTGAAATGCAAGGTCAGATTAGAAATTTCTAACCTTAATGGACATAACAATTAAATGAAAACCAATCGGCATAAGTTTATGTTATGGACAATTTATATTTCAATTCACCAGAACGTTTTTCGAAACCCTCCTCATCACACCCCATAGGATAGAATTTAGAGGATCATGTCACTGGAGCTGGATGTGCTTTGTTGTTGGAGAAGTCTTCTTTCTCTCATGCTCGATGCTAATGTGACAATTTGCTATCCAAGAAATACCATTAACTCCAAGGAAGTAGTCATAGGCAGTATTCTTATTCTGTTATTGTTTCTGTTGTGATTTTGTATTTCTATCAATGTTTAATAATGCTTCTACTTATTTGCAGGTGTCAAATCCAATGATTTGTTCTATGATGGATTTGGGTTTCGACATTTAACAAAATTTAGGCCCACTAAGATGCGGGCTGTTACATGTGGTATCAGAGGTGGGTTTGTAGATTAGAAGAATTATAATAAATTAAGAAAACATATTCGTACTTTTCTATCTAGTAATATTATATTTTACGCTAAATTATAAGAGTTCTGACTATAGAAGTAGTTGTAGTTCCACTTCGATGAAATGAGCAAAGCAACTATAAGTTTGAAATATCTTAGAGCTAAGATTTTCATGCCAACTTCAAAGTGTCCCATGGAGTGTTGAAGATTCGTAAAGCGATGTTGATGAAGTGTATGGGTATGACATATGGCTGAATCTCGGAGACTGGAGATGTTTGGCTTGACGGTTGATATTCTAGCTACCTTATGATTTTTGATTTTGAGTTCCAGTCGAAGACATGCAATTAGTCTAGTTGGATGAGAAATTAGAGTCTGTATGTCGCAATTGTCTGGAAGCAAATTTGCTATAATGCATTCATCGATCACCTCTATGATGGCAAACCGAATTTTTATTTGAGTAATTAATGTCAATTCCATAGTCTAAAACCTATGAGAGAATTTATATGAAGTATATTTTGAAAATGCCTTAGATTTTTAAAAAAGGGTTTCCAAAGGATTTCTTTTTCCAAAGGTTTGTTTTGGAAATTTTGTTTGGGAAAGTTTTGAAATTTTAATTTTCAAAGAAACACGCATACTACTAGATTGGTCGTGTTAAGAAACTTTTATTTTATAAAAGATTAATTCTCCAAATCCTTAAATATTTATAAACATATATCAGTAATGAATTGATTTTGATTTTTGATAAGAAAATAGTTTTCCATTCTATGAAATTTGTGTTTTAAAAAGGTTTTTGAAACTCTGAAACATTTATATATATAAATTTGACTTTTAAGAGAAGTTTTGGTATGAAATGGTTTCATATTTAGAAACAAGTATAAAGGAGCAAATATTTAGTTCAGTAATTTTTCGGTTTACAAAATCAAGTTTTTATATTTTTCTCTCTTTAGGAACGAAAAAAAAGGAATGACATCAACTTTATCGGGTATGTAGTTTGAAGTGTTGTTGAACCCACTAGCTATTGATGAAAGTGGCAGAGATTTTTATACTGATTCCAATTCTCGTTCTACATCCAGTCCCAGACTCCTTCTGGAATTAAAACTAGCAATCCTTTCTTAACCCGGAGGAACATGTATTACTCCGTCTAAGAAACCGAACAGGACTTCTACCGACAAGACAACTGAATAGGACTTCTACCGCCTGAGCAACCGAACAGGACTTCTTCCGCCTAGATAACCGAATAGGACTTCTACCATCTGAGCAACCGAATGAGACTTCTTCCACCTAGACAGTCGAATAAGACTTCTACCACCCGAGCAACCGAACAGAACTTCCAATACAAATAGTAATGTTGTTTTTGACTGAGTATGCTCTTGAATAGCACTGATAAGTCAATAGTGTACACCCTTTCTATAATCTTTTCCTCAAGAATAATATGAAGAATAGGAAGATTAGAATTGCTTTATTAGATATGGAAGTGAGATGTAAAGCATTGAACTTGTATAAGCAATAGATTCTAGAATGTTATGCACGTTAGATAAAGAGAGATATGAGAATTAAGTTATTTGATCAATGAAACTCAAGTGTATTTATAATAGATAATGAGTTGCAATTGCTGGTGAAGAGTTCTCTATGAACAACAATGGTTGCAACCCATAGGGAGGAAGACAACTATTCAGAAAAGAGGTGTCTTTTCATAAAAAACGACAGTTATAGGATTCAGTCGACTGACTTTGATCATTCAGTCAACTGAATTTAAAAACATGCACATATATGTTAAAATGCACAGAATCAGTCGATTGAATGATCTTATTCGGTCGACTGAATTCTGCTGATAAATAAATATCACCATAGCTCATTTGGTTAGAGCACTTGTCTTATAAACTAATGACCCAGGTTCGAGCCTTGCTCCATGCATTTTTTCAAAACTTGATTTTGATTAAAATATGCATGCAAATTTATTTGAATGTGAACGATGATTCTTGAGGAAAGATTTTAACAAAGAACTAAACTACACTATATATATATATATATTTGATGACTCTTGATAAAATATATAACTATACGAACCATACTTAGAGTCATTGAGTCTGGATGTTATCGTAGTCGTAATTCGTGAATTGTTATTTCATGTCAGCAATCAAAACCTACGATCCAACAATTGAAAGAAATATTTCCGTGCGATGTAGGCATGAAATAGCAGCCGAAATATTTTTTGGTTTTTTGAAGTGTTGTTGGTCACAATAGTTTTGATGAGGTTATTGCAATCTTGCCAAGGAAGGGGGAGATAAAAATGGTTTCAGCTAAAGAAATTTAGGAGGAGGAAGAAAGTGTGGGGGTGTGTCGGTTGAAGGTTTGGACATGACTTATGTTCATGTTCCAGGTTCGGGTTCGGCCTTAATCCATCTAGCGGTCGACCGCTATTAGGTCAACCGGCCGAACCCAAACCTTGAATGCAACTATAAGTCGCGTTCAAACCTTCAACCGCCGCACCCCTCACTCTCTTCCATTCCTCCACCAACTGATGCAAAAAAAAATTTGTGTTAGATCTTGCCCCACCATCACTCTTGATCTAAACCCTTTCTTCCTTTTTTCTAACTGCCTCTCAACATATGGCATCGCCATGCACCAGTGGTTATTCCTCTCATCCTTCCGGCCTCACTTCGCAAGATACTGCTTGGTTCGGCCGAAGCATGCAGAAGATCACCACCTAACTTGGAACGACCGACTTTGATTTTATTCACAGGCGACCTGTAAACTTCTGAGATTTCATCGCTCTTGGGTTAAAGAGCCTTTTATCGCGGCAGGATTGGCACCAATCCTCCGCTTTGAGAATTATGAGTGGGAATATTACCTGCATTGTGTCCGTTTTTTTGATGCATAGATGGCATAGAATTTTGATAATGGCAACATCAACATTGAGTTCGAGGTGTATGGAGCTAGGATTGAGAAGTCAGATGATGATCTCGGTAGGATTTTGGAGATATATGTAGTAGGCATAGATTTGGATGACATAGAGATGACTGATCCTGAGATTCTACAGTGGATCATTTTTGGAAATGTCGAAGATTGGAGGACTGACAATTTGTGACCGATGGCCCATCACGTCATATGCATCATTTAGCACAACATCATTTCGAGGATGGAGATCCTTGACCATATCTATACCTTAGTGCGGAGAGCCACCTATGCTATAATTGGTTACGTAGCCATTAATTGGGCTCGTGTCTTGATGCTTCATATGATTGACTAGGGAGTTGGTACCCCGAAGACTTACTTTCCATATTTCCACCCACTCACTCGAGTGTTTAGGCATTACGAGGTAAATTTGAGCAGAGAGCCAGTAGTGAGGAAGGTCCCTCTCGCCATTAACCGGACCACCATGAAGTGGATGAATATTCCTTTACTATCTACCGCACCACCTGTACCAACACCAGAGCTGCAGCACCAGCAGTAAGGGATAGCGCAGGGCACCAAGGGATACATGTGTCCGGAGCTTATTATTATCCATCTGGTTTAGGCAGAGCTCCAAGAGATTAGGACGAAGCAGCAATGTCAGGGACATGACATTTGGTGCATAGCCACTATGCTACGGCCATCTCGCGATCGTGGCAATGGCTCGAGCTCCAACCGTAGAGTGAGACCTTCTCATAGTTCGTAGTTGGTGTTTATAGGGTTGTTGTATCGTCTTATTTTCAACATTTGTTCTTTTCTTTTGGGTTATTGGGTTGTAAAACTGTTAGTTGTCTCTTATAAAAGGCATGCACGATATTATGAGTTTCTATTCATTTTCTGTGTTATTGTTTCTGGATATGTGAACTGCTTATATGTATGCATAGTAGAGAAAAATTATAAATATGGGAACCTTATAAAGGCACGTAACTAATAATAAAAGCAATATAAGACTGGAAGTTTAAAATAGTTAGTAATTTTAGCAAAGGACGTAACAAATTTATTTTGGTATCGTGGGTCATTGCTATGTTCCTTAAAAAGTAATTTTTTGAATAATAGACACGTTGTCATTTTTAAAATAAAATGTCATATTTTAGGCAAAAGGTTAGCTGTAGAATTTTGGAATTTGTTTTATGTGTTTAGCGCATAACGGACTTCTAACTACACTCTAATTGTGGCTTGATTTATCAAATTTTTGAGAAGGGAAATATTCTAAAAAAGTTCCCCTGTGATTTGAAAAGTTCCCTTTTGGATTTTTTTTTTTTTGCATTTTAGATAGTTTTGACTCTGAAATTATTTTTAGAGTCATGTTCAAAATATTATTTTAAATGAAAATGTACATCTAAATATTTTAACATTTTATCTTCAAATGATGTACAAATTTGAAAAGCGAGAAACTTTTTGTGAAAACTTTGATTTTGAACGCCACATGCTATGCATAGGGAAGGCAAACAGAGTTAGAATTTGTGAATTTAGCGGTGCATAATGGTCGATGATGCGATAAATGCAAGCAATAATAAGGGAAAAGATGCTTTAGCCTTGGAATTTCTATTTCCATACCTTATCGACGATGCATGCAAGTCTACTTTTAGATTTTATTTCAATTTAGAGCTTGAAAATAAACCTCCATATGTGTTTTTTATATGGAAAATTTAGAGTAAATATGGGACGGTGAAGAAATTTCCATTGTACCACGGTAATAGGAAGATTATAATGTGAAAGAATAATAAATTCTCTGCTTGGATTCCTTTTTTTGGCATACGAGTAAAGTTTAGGAAGCGATTTTCTGAAGTGTTAGATTATTGGTTGGTAGGAAGTGGACGCAAAACTTGTTGCTTCGCACTTTTATTTGTAGGAGTATGGGGGTTTTGGCTGAATAGATTTTTCAAAAGCTGCGTACATGTAGAACTGCCAGTATATATGTAGGTTGTTTGCATTATTTTTTCAAAAAGAATGCATTCATATAGGAGGATCCGATTTAGATTCATTTTGTATACATATTTTCTGTGTGGTGATCCAATAATACATTATGTACTTGTTCACATTTGGTTGCAAAAAAATTGGTTGTACACTCATTAGTTGTGTAGTTTAGAATAATTAGGAGGCAAAACCTTGACTTAATCATTGGTGAAATTTCAGGGACGAAATTCTTTTTAAGGGGCGAAAAATGTAACTCCTCGTAAATTGGCGTTAATTATCTATTAGTTAGTTAGTTAGTTAATTAAATAGGCTGCAAAAATTGAATTTGTGAAAATAAAGGAATTTGACCATGAAAGTTACACCATTGCGTTCGTGGGAAAAAACCGAGTAACTTTGATACTTGGAGTTTTGCGATCGGTGTCCAAATGATGGAGTTACGGATGAAAAACGAATTCGAAATAAAAATAATTAAATAGTGAGTGAAGTTTTGCGATCGGTGTCAAATATGCCCATATGCTGACCCATCATTAGGGACGGTCGCCCTCCAGCGGTCGATCGGTGACACATAGGCGGTCGGCCAATGGCGACCTGGCAGCTCTCGTAAACCTAGGCCACAATGCTCGGATTTAATATATTTCGATCTAATGGTTCTATTTGATTCTAATGCCTATAAATTCAGGCCTGGCCTTTCTTTCTTTTTCCATATTTTTATGGAGGTAGAAGTGAAGCTCTTCCATTTCATCTTCTCCACTTACTTTCTAAATTATTGAAGAAAAGATATATGTATCTATATTCATACAAATCGGAAAAGAGTAGAAATCTAATAAAAAGAATAAGAGAAGAGAATTGACCATATGCATATTTGACATAACTTATATATTTTTATATATTTGTATCTAGTTTCTCTCCCAATCCCAAATCACTTCTCAGATCTATAATTCTAATGTACGTATATACCATTTTATACATATCTCTTGGATTAAAAAGGAATTAGAGTTGAATCAAAAGTTCTACTTCAGATCTGGAGATTTGGATTGTTTTTAAAAGGCGAGTGGAAAATTTTATAAATTGTTATAATATGAAAATTATCTCGTTGGTGTTTATTTGATTTTTATGCCCAATTGGATAATTTTATATGAGTTGTAGGAATCGAAATGAATATGATTTGAGTATAATAAATATCGCCTACATATTCTTGTTTATGAATTGATTTAGCATTGTCTACAATCTGATCTGGAAATCAGTCCCAAAAGTATGAATTTAGAATATTGATTTGAAAGAAATTTATTCCAAATCAGAAATTGGTTGTGTAATAATGTTATAAATTCATATTATTACCCTAATCTTGTTAGAATATAAACTTTTTTATATTTGAAATTGTTGGAATTTAGATCCGTTCAATATTTGTAAATTAATTTGATTTCTTTCCCTTTTAGAAAAATGGAGCATTTGGTTTTAGAAGGAACAGACGCAAATCGAAAGAGAAAGAGATGTGTAAATATGAATTCATTGTAGTTTACACTGTCTTTTTCAGTAATAAAAAGAAATGATTATTGACGTGCACATAAAAGTGTATAATTTTACTTCAACATCTAATCTTCTTTTAATTAATTAAATGAGCATATTAGGGTATTTTACATGTTTAAATCAAAATTTAAATTATTTTCAAATCATTATTGTGACGCCCCACCTCTATACCCACGCTAGCCAAGAACATTACGGTGAATGCTGTCAACTAGCACGGAGAATAAGGCTGTCGAGGAGCGACCATCCATGTAATTGCTTTGTGCGAGCATCGATATGTCAGTTAGTATAACATGCATTTCTTTATCAAGAGGAAATCCGACATACCGACACAAACTCAAAGCTACTACACAGCGGCTATAATATCTTCAGAAACAAATATAGAAATAAACATAACATAAATCAGTCACAGATAATTCATATCACAAAGGCGGAAATAGATATGAATATTACACATGAAAGTGTACATCAGAGTAGTGGTCAAATAAGATCCACAATATCAAAAAGAATAGATACAAGTGCTAGACAAAAGAATAAGTATACATCATAGAGTCTATCTCTCAAATGTATACAACAAAATAAACTACTAAACTTAAGTAGTTAGCCAAAAGATCAGATGAAAGTCCGATAAGGAGTCAAGCAGAAGCACCTGTAATATCTCAGTCTGACCCGAGTATTATTTAAGAAGAAAATAATAAACGGATCAGTCTAGCTATAAATATCAGATGAAGTAATATATAATAAGAGATGTGACATAAACATATAATAATCACAATGCCAAGCTGTGATAAATAAGTAATTGAAAATCAACAAGAGATTAATCAATATCACAATAATCTACTCAAGATAAAAAGAAATGTCATACTCCTAATTTCATTCACCAAGCCACAATAAATGACATATATATCAATGCCAATCGTAAAAGTTGGTGAAACATAAATTCCAGAAATCAACACACGAAATCCAGAAATAATAAAAAGGGAAAGAGGCCTACAAAAAGATATGTGTGAGGCGAAATCACACAAATGGTGTCTGGGCTAACCAAAAAGCAAAAAGGTATGTGTGAGTCGAAATCACACAAATGGTGTCTAGCCTAACCTTGCAAACAAAAAGATATGTGTGAGTTGAAATCACACAAATGGTGTCTAGGCTAACCAAAAAGCATAAAGGTATGTGTGAGTCGAAATCACACAAATGATGTCTAGCCTAACCTTGCAAACAAAAAGATATGTGTGAGTCGAAATCACACAAATGGTGTCTAGGCTAACCAAAAAGCATAAAGGTATGTGTGAGTCGAAATCACACAAATGGTGTCTAGCCTAACCTTGCAAACAAAAGATATGTGTGAGTCGAAATCACACAAATGGTGTCTAGGCTATCCAAAAAGCATAAAGGTATGTGTGAGTCAAAATCACACAAATGGTGTCTAGCCTAACCTTGCAGACAAAAGATATGTGTGAGTCGAAATCACACAAATGGTGTCTAGGCTAACCAAAAAGCATAAAGGTATGTGTGAGTCGAAATCACACAAATGGTATCTAGGCTAACCAAAAAGCATAAAGGTATGTGTGAGTCGAAATCACACAAATGGTGTCTAGCCTAACCTTGCAAACAAAAAATATGTGTGAGTCGAAATCACACAAATGGTGTCTAGGCTAACCAAAAAGCATAAAGGTATGTGTGAGTCGAAATAACACAAATGGTGTCTAGTCTAACCTTGCAAACATAGAGACATCGCACATTGCTAGTCTAAACCATAAAGATGATCGTCATGATCAACGAGAAGTGTCGATTACAGTGAGCTAGTAAATATATGAGCTTAGCTTCATGTCCCATAACCACTAGCTTAACTTAAATATTTACGAACAAAGTGTAGATCTCCACTAGAAAATTGTCACAAGAGATTCAATCGAACAAGTCCAAGAATTAACCGACGAAGTAAACGCAAGCGTTTCATACCACTCGTTTTACTAAGTCGTTTAATTAGATTTCTCATACGAGTGAGGTAAAGGCTTGTATATACTAATAGATTGGAAAACGTTTTGAGAAAACGAGCTTTGTAATAAAATAGTGTTGAAATCCTTTGAAGAAAGAGTTTTGATATTTACTACTAGTATAGAAAACCTTTATATTTTTAAAGTGACAAATCATAGAAGTGATTGTAGAAACAATCGGGCATAAAAATTCACATTCGAAGACGTGAATAAAATCCAAAGAAATCGATATAAAATCCATCAAAGTGGATACATCTAAAATTCCCAAAGAAAAGGTCATCAAAGTCGATAATAAATGACAACAACAAAAGGGAGACAACATGAATCGATTAAAGTTGGATATTCAAACGAATTAGCAATATAGGCTAATCTGGCAAATAGTAGCAGGTCGGTCGACCGGACTCCCTGAGTCGGTCGACCGAACCAGAGGTTGGAAGTGCTCGGGTCACCAGGTCGGTCGACCGGCCCACGGGGCTCAGTCAGCCGAAGCCTATAACCAGCACTTCCAAACAGAGGCATGAAGTGCCTGGACTACAGGTCGGTCGACCGGCCCAGGGGGCTCGGTCGGCGGCCGAACCTGTATACTTGCTCTTCCTACCCTATTTCAAAGGAGGTGCAACTCTCGATCAAATTGCAATCGCACGAGCAACGGCGCTAAGGGTTTATGCCAATAGACTACCCGGCCCTATATGCTCCTCGATGCATCACCAAAAACATGTTCAAACATCAAAGTTAGGATTTTTAATGAATTGAACTCAAAACACTAAAAATTGGAATATTCACAAAAGCAATCCAAATCAAAATCAAATGCACATGAATAAGTGTTAGGAATTTATACCTAACAATAGAAGAGAATTATAAGCATAGATGTGAGATTAAAAATCTCACCTTTGAACCCAAACGAATGAAGAAGATGCTATGAAGCAATGGCAAGAACAAGCACTCTTTAATTCCAACTCAACAAGCTTGAATCTAAGCTTTAAAAGAAGAACATTCCCAAAATTAGGTTTAGGAATTTCTGAAATCAAAGAGAGAATGAGTTGGAGAAGAAGAAGAGAAGCTTACTAATGGGTTCTTCTATTAGTTTGGAGCAAGAGCTTGATTTGCAAAAGAAAACTAGGGCTTGGAGTTTTAATTTCCTCTTCCACTCTCCATTAACATAAAAGCTTGAGTATTAGGAAAATAGAAAAGAAGTGAATGAAGAGGAGAGGGTTGGAACTGAGTTAAGTGGGGTTAATGGGCTCAGCCCAAATCAAAGCCATAAGTAAAAAGTAACAAAAATCAACTTACTCCAAACATATCGAAGCTTATAATCAAAAAGGTCGCAAACGGCATTTTGAACTCAATGGGGGTGGTCTCGAGTCCCAATTCGACTGTTTGCAAAAAGTAGCTTTTCGGACCAAAATCCGATGAACGGTGAAATATTTAAATATATAATCGATAAATATGCGGGTTGTTACAGACTCCCCTCCTTGCAGAAATTGCGTCCTCGCAATAATTAAGAAGGAAATATAAGAAGTAACAACCATAGAAGCATATTAACACAAAAGAAAATTTGAATCAAGAAGTTCACCATAAAGAGCACGAAGGAGTAAATCCGAAAGTTTTCGTTCGATAAATTCTCAAGATTTCACATGAGAAATTCTTAGGATTTGAGAGCCATTGAACCTCTATCAAAAAGAATATCTTTATATCGAAGGCGCTCGACCTCCGAAGCAATGATGCGAATAGAATGTTGCTCAAAAGTCAAATTTGGTGAAACTTCAATCCCCTCAATAACATCGGGCTCAAGAATAAAAACCGGCAACATAAAAGCATTTCCATTGTTAAAAGACGTGGAAAACGTCATGAATATCAGAAAATTGAGCTGGTGCAACGACGTAGTATAAAAACGGTACGTCCAATGAACCGATAGACCGGAACAATGATGTAGTATAATAATGATACATCCATTGATCCAGATAAGATGGAACATCGATGTAGTATAATAACAATACATCCGATGAACCGAACACCATAAAAGAACATCAGACGCTAGTCCACAAAAGAAATGAGATAAAGCTCAATAGAACGAAGTATATCAAAACGTTCGATGAACTTAATAAAAAGATAATTCCATTCAGACATCATCAAAGAATCAACACTTGTTGCCTACGACAAAACGTATTGGCAACATGATTTCCCCTTCGGGAATAGAAAGAATATCAAGATCATAAGATGCCAAGAACTCGAGTCAACGAGGTTGACGCAGATTAAGTTCCTTATGAGAAATAAATATTCCCAAGATTTATGATCGAGGTAGAGAACAAATTTCTTTTCCAAATATGATGATGCCAAATTTTAAAAGTAAAAACAATAGCCGCGAGCACTAGATCATGAGTGGCATATCTAGTCTCGATAAGCTATAAATATTTAGAAGCACAAGTGATAGCACGTTCTCCTTTGCAAGAGAATGGCATCCAAACCAATACGACTAGTATCAGTACAAATAGCAAAGTCTTGGTTCCCCTTCAGGAATCACAAGAATAAGAGTATCTAAAAGAAAGAATTTCTTTTAAATAATCTTCTTTCCTGAAAAGTTAAAACTTTCAAAATTACATTTATCATTATGTAATAATCTTTCTAGAAAAATTTACTAATTTCAAGTTAATATACTGTGTCTGACTGTCTCATTAAAGCGTTTAGGAGATTCTTATCGATAACGTTGATCAAGTGCATCGACCAGAATTCTTAACACACTAAATGGGCAATACAATCACAAAATCGTATTCTATAGGATAAGTAAGTTTCTCAAAAAATTCTAAGAATATTATTTGTTCGTTTTAAGAACAAAAATCCAGTTGTACTTCTAAATAAATCTTATGAAAAAGATTTTGCAAAAATTTTGAATTGCTATTTTCATCCAAAAATCAATAAGTACAGGAATGGTCTCATCGAAATATTCATAGAATATTTGATATATAAAATGGATGAAATAAGCTGGACAAATGGAATGACATAATAATTCATTCATAGGAATCATAACGAGTGCGGAATGCAGTAAGTGGAATGCTAACTTCCGCAACTCATAGCAAATGAAAACCGGTGGTAAGGTCAAACTGAAAAGACCTTAGCACGACACAAAAGATTACTTACGTGATAATCCTAAGACAAGCTCAAAAATACCGGAAAATTTCTCTAACTACATGAATGAGAGAAATAACACTTTCCTTATAAGTGGGCTTAAGGAATAAAATGATGCCATCAAGTTGGAATCAAAATCATGAAGGAAAAATAGAAATCTGCTTAACAGATAGAAAATGTCGAAGATGAATAGTCCACTCGAGAAAATAGGATATAGGCTTCATTAATGATTAAGCCAATCCTATCGCACAAATCAATTTCGAAGCCTAAGTAAAAATATCGGCTCGGAAAGAAAAGTCATATAAAATAATTTTCGACATCAAATAAAAGCAAATTGAGTGTTGCAGATCTACCATCCGGATTCGCAACCCTCAAAGAAGTCATCAAGCCCAAAATATTCAAAGAAAAAGAATCGACAAGTTCTTTTGATATAAAATAGTGAGCCATATCAAAAAGAACTCAAATAAGAAGATCACGAAATATTCATAAGCTGATTGAAAGAAACTTCAAGTTTCAAAGGTAGAACCATTTCGGGGTTCTTACTCAAAGCATAGATAAACTCTTGATTCTTTACAAGATCAAGAAGCTGCTGGGCAGACATAAATTCTCCATCTTGGGGAGTAGCACAAGATTGACCGGCGCTGGGACGGCCAGGTCTAACCATTTCTCTTCTTTAAGAAAGAAAGAAAGAAGAGGAAAGAGTTATTCTCAAAATAAATTTCAATCAAACTTGATTGATAAAACAAGGAATCATAAAGAAAATAGGATGAATCGGTACGAAGACTCGAATTAAATCCTAAAGCACGACTCCTAAGAAAGACTTAGAACGATGATCCTTGTTATATTATTCTATATTGTTCCGAAGTTCGGCTCTGATACCAAGATGTGACGCCCCACCTCTATACCCACGCTAGCCAAGAACATTACGGTGAATGCTGTCAACTAGCACGGAGAATAAGGCTATTGAGGAGCGACCATCCATGTAATTGCTTTGTACGAGCATCGATATGTCAGATAGTATAACATGCATTTCTTTATCAAGAGGAAATCCGACATACGGACACAAACTCAAAGCTACTACACAGTGGCTATAATATCTTCAGAAACAAATATAGAAATAAACATAACATAAATCAGTCACAGATAATTCATATCACAAAGGCGGAAATAGATATGAATATTACAGATGAAAGTGTACATCAGAGTAGTGGTCAAATAAGATCCACAATATCAGAAAGAATAGATACAAGTGCTAGACAAAATAATAAGTATACATCATAGAGTCTATCTCTCAAATGTATACAACAAAATAAACTACTAAACTTAAGTAGTTAGCCAAAAGATCAGATGAAAGTCCGATAAGGAGTCAAGTAGAAGCACCTGTAATATCTCAGTCTGACCCGAGTATTATTTAAGAAGAAAATAATAAACGGATCAGTCTAGCTATAAATATCAGATGAAGTGATATATAATAAGAGATATGACATAAACATATAATAATCACAATGCCAAGCTGTGATAAATAAGTAATTGAAAATCAACAAGAGATTAATCAATATCACAATAATCTACTCAAGATAAAAAGGAATGTCATACTCCTAATTTCATTCACCAAGCCACAATATATGACATATATATCAATGCCAATCGTAAAAGTTGGTGAAACATAAATTCCAGAAATCAACACACGAAATCCAGAAATAATAAAAAGGGAAAGAGGCCTACAAAAAGATATGTGTGAGGCGAAATCACACAAATGGTGTCTAGGCTAACCAAAAAGCAAAAAGGTATGTGTGAGTCGAAATCACACAAATGGTGTCTAGTCTAACCTTGCAAACAAAAAGATATGTGTGAGTCGAAATCACACAAATGGTGTCTAGGCTAACGAAAAAGCATAAAGGTATCTGTGAGTCGAAATCACACAAATGGTGTCTAGCCTAACCTTGCAAACAAAAAGATATGTGTGAGTCGAAATCACACAAATGGTGTCTAGGCTAACCAAAAAGCATAAAGGTATGTGTGAGTCGAAATCACACAAATGGTGTCTAGCCTAACCTTGCAAACAAAAGATATGTGTGAGTCGAAATCACACAAATGGTGTCTAGGCTAACCAAAAAGCATAAAGGTATGTGTGAGTCGAAATCACACAAATGGTGTCTAGCCTAACCTTGCAAACAAAAGATATGTGTGAGTCGAAATCACACAAATGGTGTCTAGGCTAACTAAAAAGCATAAAGGTATGTGTGAGTCGAAATCACACAAATGGTGTCTAGGCTAACCAAAAAGCATAAAGGTATGTGTGAGTCGAAATCACACAAATGGTGTCTAGCCTAACCTTGCAAACAAAAGATATGTGTGAGTCGAAATCACACAAATGGTGTCTAGGCTAACCAAAAAGCATAAAGGTATGTGTGAGTTGAAATCACACAAATGGTGTCTAGCCTAACCTTGCAAACAAAGAGACATCGCACATTGCTAGTCTAAACCATAAAGATGATCGTCATGATCAACGAGAAGTGTCGATTACAGTAAGCTAGTAAATATATGAGCTTAGCTTCATGTCCCATAACCACTAGCTTAACTTAAATATTTACGAACAAAGTGTCGATCTCCACTAGAAAATTGTCACAAGAGATTCAATCGAACAAGTCCAAGAATTAACCGACGAAGTAAACGCAAGCGTTTCATACCACTCG
Source organism: Allium cepa (assembly GCA_030765085.1). Taxonomy (NCBI): domain Eukaryota; kingdom Viridiplantae; phylum Streptophyta; class Magnoliopsida; order Asparagales; family Amaryllidaceae; genus Allium; species Allium cepa. The sequence goes on along the minus strand of CM060930.1, from coordinate 48,951,799 downwards.
TTTTACTAAGTCGTTTAATTAGATTTCTCATACGAGTGAGGTAAAGGCTTGTATAAACTAATAGATTGGAAAACGGTTTGAGAAAACAAGCTTCGTAATAAAATAGTGTTGAAATCCTTTGAAGAAAGAGTTTTGATATTTACTGCTAGTATAGAAAACCTTTATATTTTTAAAGTGACAAATCATAGAAGTGATTGTAGAAACAATCGGGCATAAAAATTCACATTCGAAGACGTGAATAAAATCCAAAGAAATCGATATAAAATCCATCAAAGTGGATATATCTAAAATTCCCAAAGAAAAGGTCATCAAAGTCGATAATAAATGACAACAACAAAAGGGAGACAACACGAATCGATTAAAGTTGGATATTCAAACGAATTAGCAATATAGGCTAATTTGGCAAATAGTAGCAGGTCGGTCGACCGGACTCCTTGAGTCGGTTGACCGAACCAGAGGTTGGAAGTACTCGGGGCACCAGGTCGGTCGACCGGCCCAGGGGGCTCGGTCGGCCGAAGCCTGTAACCAGCACTTCCAAACAGAGGCAGGAAGTGCCTGGACTACAGGTCGGTCGACCGGCCCAGGGGGCTCGGTCGGCCGAACCTGTATACTTGCACTTCCTACCCTATTTCAAAGGAGGTGCAACTCTCGATCAAATTGCAATCGCACGAGCAACGGCGCTAAGGGTTTATGCCAATCGACTACCCGGCCCTATATGCTCCTCGATGCATCACCAAAAACATGTTCAAACATCAAAGTTAGGATTTTTAACGAATTGAACTCAAAACACTAAAAATTGGAATATTCACAAAAGCAATCAAAATCAAAATCAAATGCACATGAATAAGTGTTAGGAATTTATACCTAACAATAGAAGAGAATTATAAGCATAGACGTGAGATTAAAAATCTCACCTTTGAACCCAAACGAATGAAGAAGATGCTATGAAGCAATGGCAAGAACAAGCACTCTTTAATTCCAACTCAACAAGCTTGAATCTAAGCTTTAAAAGAAGAACATTCCAAAATTAGGTTTAGGAATTTCTGAAATCAACGAGAGAATGAGTTGGAGAAGAAGAAGAGAAGCTTACTAATGGGTTCTTCTATTAGTTTGGAGCAAGAGCTTGATTTGCAAAAGAAAACTAGGGCTTGGAGTTTTAATTTCCTCTTCCACTCTCCATTAACATAAAAGCTTGAGTATTAGGAAAATAGAAAAGAAGTGAATGAAGAGGAGAGGGTTGGAACTGAGTTAAGTGGGGTTAATGGGCTCAGCCCAAACCAAAGCCATAAGTAAAAAGTAGCAAAAATCAACTTACTCCAAACATATCGAAGCTTATACTCAAAAAGGTCGCAAACGGCATTTTGAACTCAATGGGGGTGGTCTCGAGTCCCAATTCGACTGTTTGCAAAAAGTAGCTTTTCGGACCAAAATCCGATGAACGATGAAATATTGGAATAAAATATTTAAATATATAATCGATAAATATGCGGGTTGTTACAATTATTTATTCATCTTCATTTAGAGGTAAATGGTAATTTTGTGTATGATTTAACTTGAGAAAATTTATTTGCACATTTTTATTTCTGTTTATAGGAAACGGAGTACAAATATGAAGAGATTTCATGGATGAATGCATGCACACATGTTAAAAGCAAATGGAGAATGAAAATAAAAGAATTCATGCAACATGGAGGAGCCCCCATGCCCACTAATATGTGGTCCATAATTAAAAGTGCGTGCATATATTAATGGAGGCTTAAAGGCATGTTTGTGGGATTAATTATTTTCCTAATGATTGCTCAAAGGTTACACTTTCTCAAGGGCATTTTAGGTAACCCCCTAAAATATGAATTAGTATTTCAAGCATGCATAACTACCGCATTTGTTTCATGTAATCTTCTTTTTTTCATGCATATTATTGCCACAAATCAAATTTAAATAAAAATTTCTTTGATGGCTTCTTAGCCTTATTTTTACCTTCATGCAATTTTTATTTTATGCTTTCTTTTCATACTATTGTTATTTCATGCTCTCCTACTTAGTTTATGCTTCTCTTGTTTAATGTTAGTATCATAGATTTAATTCTTGTAATTAGTTTAGTTTTATTTCATGCAAGTAGTTAGCTCTCTTTTCTTTTAATTAGCTCTCATTTTTCTTTTTTTATGTTAACATGTTTTCAAATATGAATAGCCAGACCTCTTTAATTTAGAGATAATGAAGCTCTCATGAAACATATTAAATTACCATAATGATTTCATTTGTGATCTCTCTTTTATGCTATATTAAATTTTGAATGGTAGCGGTTTATGTATTTTTTTAGTGAATTTGATTGTCTATATTGACATCTCAAATAGGCTATGCTTATTCCATTGTAAACATAAACTATTTGATCATTTGCCTAAGTGATTTGATTATGAAAGTTAGGCTAGAATCAAAATTTGATGGTCTATATTATTAATTCATAGTAAATAGATCATACTTAAAATAGATTTATTTTCAATTTCATGTCATTTTCATGAATGTTGATAAGTAGGTTTAAATGATGTGTTAGAGTTTGATGATTTAAGTTGTGCTAATTAATATCACAAATAATTCATACTTATAATAAGGACATCTATTATTTCTACTTAATATTTTAATGAAAGATTTTAAATGAAATTTGTGTTGATTTATATGAATGATTGAAAGTGGATTTGTCCCTAAATTGTTCCTTAATCACATAGTTTTATTCACATTTGCTCTACTTTATTTTTTACATTTTTTCTTAGTTTAAAATTACTTCAAAAATTTAGTCTAATTTGATTGATTATTAATTATTCCATGTAATTTCAAACAATGTAATCTTTTGTTTTGGATTAATTTTTGGAAACTATAGCAGATAATCTTTCTAGATATGATGAATTTAACATGAAAAGTATATTCTAGTGAAGATATATAACCAGAACATATTTGATAAAAGTAAATATATGTTCGTAATTATTGCACTTATAATAATTAAATAAAAAGCTAATAACGACGCTTGCACATAATATTTCCATTTAGGATTATTAACTAATGAGAAAAGAATTTAAAAGGTTGTCACTCTAATAAATTGTAATATATATGGAAGTTGTAATAATTTTGATAGGATAAATGGATTAATGGGACTGATAAAAATAAAACAGATATAAAAGGTTACTAATTTGAAATTAGTAACCATACATATATGTCTTAGGAAATGTTCATTATGATTTTTTGAATAAATTAACATTTATGAGCATTAAGTGGGGATCTACGGATAGATAAATATTTAAGGTAAACCTTATTACCTTCAAGAAAAAGGGAATTAGTAAGCTAAGTAGAATGTCTACCTAAGATAATATAAATAAAGATTTAGGATGGTCAATTGGACTTAGTGGGTTAGTGATGCGAGGTTAGTAAAGTCACTCGACAGATGACTGCCCTTCACTTTAAGGCTACCAGCAGTCGAGTGTACTTACTATTGATGTGAGATATCACTAATCCTAGAACCCATGACAACATAAGAGGTTGGCTTGCTTTCTGAATTGGAAAGTATTAAATGGTCCAAGTTTTGAATTTGGAGTGGTGAGGGATATCTCCATAGGGGTTCGCTTCTTATTAGAGGTCTTAAGTGGCTGTAGGGTCCGCCCTCTGTTAAATGAAAGTACTAGGTAACCTAGTGAGATTTCAAATAAATAAGTAAGAGTATCTCTAAATCGGGTTTACACTAGTGTTGAGGTCTTAGGTAGCTGAAGGGTCTGCCTCCCTATCGAAAGAAGTAACCTAATGATATTCCATATTTATAATTATAGAGTGAGAGTGGATATCTTAGGAAGGGTTTGCTTCAGGTTTGAGGTCTTAAGTGACTATAGGGTCCTCCTCTTTCCTATAAAAGAAGTATTAAGTAGCCTAATCAGCTTTCCAAGCAATGACAGCTCAATAGTACCATTAAGGAGCACACTTCTGATAATATATCTTAAATGATGGGGTCTACCTTAATTAAGGTCTTAAATGTCTAGAGTCTGCCTATTTTCCACTTGAAAGTAGTAAGTGTCTTAAGTATAGTCTCATACATTGCTAAGACCGTAATAACAATTGTACCATTTAGGAGAACGCCTTGGGAATAGGTCTTAAATAATGGGGTCTGCCTTAGTTAAGGTTTTAAATGACCATAGTCTGCATATTTTCTAAAAAGGGATATTAAGTTGCTTAGGTACTGTTTATTATGTGGCTACAATTTTATCGGCGATATGCAGCAATAGTTGTACATTAAATGTCAAAAGCCTTAAATAGTGGTTAGAGGTTTTGTAGCTTGGACCCATCGACCATTGACAACATTTTTAGAAAACCAACTAGGAATATGTCTTAAATGACGGGTTCTTCCTTGATTATGGTCTTAAATGCTAGAGTCTGCCTATTTCTCTGTTTAAAAGTATAATGGAAGCTTGCTTCACATATAGAAGTATAAAGTGGCGAATGGGTTTGGAAGTATTGGGTGGTTGATATGGCTTCATTACCTTGGGACGAGATAGGTAGTAATCATGTTTACAATGCAAGGTTAGATTAGAATTGCTAAACTTAATGAGCATAATAATTAAACGGAAACCAATCAGCATAAGTTTATATTAATACAATTTATATTTCCAATCATCAGAACATTATTCTAACTCCCTCCTCATTACAACCTATATGATAGAATTTCGAGGAACATGCCTGTGACGACCCGGATTTTCGCGTACGAAAATCGACATCCATACTTCACTCGTATTCGAATGCCGCAGATTCAACTGTAAAAATACGATTCGCCGAAGCTTATAACTCATTACGTACAACAACACAGTGGAAGAAAATGAATATATCATCGATACAACAATGAATACAATATCCAATACAATATGAATTCCAACAATATCAGGGATAAATATACAACAGTGGAATAGGATAACAACAACAAGGATTGTCTAGACTTTGCGACCATCAACAGCGGAAAGATGGCCATCAATAGAGTCTTTCAAGTGAGAAAGCGGGAATCCAACAAACTAAGAATTACTTACTTCTTTTAGTATGTTATTTTATAAAAACCTTTTTTTTGCCACTTGTTATTTTCTACTAACACTTGTTAATATTAAATATTTTTAAGCCTACACATGTTTAAATGTATGATTCAATTGATTTACAAATGTCACAAACCAAAAATTTCATGTTTGAATCCTTTACTTGTATTTTATTTAATCTTTTATATTTAACCCTTTTTGTTTTAAAATTTATGAACCATATTTTTAATGATTTTAGCTTATATATATATATATATATTTATAAATTACACTTAAATTTTTTATTTTAATCCTTATTTAAATTTATAAATTTCTTTTTAAACCCTTTTCATTTTATTTGTTTATATATTAATGTTTTTATAAACATCTTATTTACATATGTATTATATTTTAAACACTTTAAATTTTCATGTTTGTTATTTAAATATAACTTTATGTTATATTTTCTATTTATAAATCCATTTTATTTTATTTATATATTTATAACTTTAAGAAATTGATTTTTTTTAAATATCTATATTTTAATAAATAAACACATATGTTATAAAATATAGAATTTAACTTAATTAGCTTTTGAAAATTATTTATGTCAAATTCAAAATAAATATTTTCAATATATATATATATATATATATATATGTATGTATATAATAATTCCATGAATTTTTTATTAGATGTAAATCATAGAGTATTCAAATTCAAATTATTTATTTTAGAATCTCAATTTTCAACATCCAATTTAAAACCAATCTATTATACAAAACAAACACTTATTTTATTAAATTATATGGAAAAAAATTCAAATTAATTCATCAATTAATCCAAAAAATTATTTAATTACCAATTTAAATTTATACAAAAATCAGGATCGTTACAGATCCCCCTTAAGAAAATTTCATCCTCAAAATTTGAAAGAGAGTGAGACAACAAAGAACAGATGAACACACGGGGAAATGGTTCACCAGATTAAACTAAAATTTTTTTTCTGCATTTGGCTTACCAAATCAGAATATCATCAATAATTATGAGAACGAACTCATACAATATCTCACAAGATATTCGGGTCACCAGATCTATGGAATATGCAGGGCATCAATTAGTTCGAAGGGATAACTAACCATTCATAGAATATATCTGGACCCAACAGAACAAACAATGGATACTCAATCCAGGTTGGAATATCTCAAAGTATACACCAACTTGTCTCTCTTCGGACTTGGATCCACTCAAGAAATTATAACAAAATTCTCAAATTTGATTTTAACCTAAATCGTTCTATCGATACATTTTAATTCAGTTTGAGATTTTATTAACCAATTTATTTCAACTTAAAATTTCAAATTTATTTAAGTTAAAACGAAAAGATGATAACGAGAAATGAGATAGGAACTTATCAACAACAATTCATAGGGCCACCATCACACCAAAGCTTCTCCCTCAAGCTGCTACGAATCCATCAAAGAATTGAAATCGGATGATCAACAAAGGTGATTGATAGCAAAAGATTGTTTCCATTGTTGCAGGGCATCGACCATTTATAGTCGTACTCCCCTGTCTCCTATCTGGTCCTCTTCTTGCACTCATACTCAATATCAGTGGATAGCAAGAGAATTTAATGAGGCATACAGACGGATATCTAAAGGATATACTCATTCTAGAGTATACTTCACCCTATCTCTAATGAGTTACCTAAAATGTTATACTCCAAAAGCTAAAGTTCAACCTTCAAATATGATACCAAATGTGACCACCTAGATTTTCGCGTTTGAAAATCAGCATCCATACGTCACTCGTAATCGAATGCCGTAGATTCAACCGTAAAAATCCGATTCGCCGAAGCTTATAACAGATTAAGTACAACAACATAGCGGAAGAAAATGAATATATCATTGATATAACATGTAACTCCCCGCCTTTCCGTACGATTTAAATCGACGATAAACCACACACGTCAGACTTAAACCATACAGAAGGGCGGACTGTTATAGGGTAAATAAGAAAAAGGTAGAGAAAGAAAAACAAAATAGAATCTTGCAGCGGAACGATAAAATATAATAATCAAATATACAGTTCACGAAGCTGTTTTACAAAATATTTGATTATACTTATACAATACATATCAGAGTTACACATACCAGAGAATAGTAATTAATAATGTAGCAGAAATAGTATGAATGTGGTGGAACACTATAATAAATAATAATAATAATATAAATCTTCGTCTTCGTCCTCCAGAATAAAATCTTCAAATCCTGAAATACTCGGACTGACCCGAGCGAATTGAAAAGACAAAACACTCGAGTCAAAACTAAAAGATCTTATGTAAGTTAAATCAACGGTAAATAAATATGAGTGTAAACGGCGTCGGAGATGTTCACAGGATTTGACTTCTCCTATCCAGCGTCTAATGTGAGTGCAGTAACTCAAGAGATGCTCGGGATTCACATCTCTTAAGGATCCGTTAAACTATCTATTATATAGTAATATACGCTATTATAATAGTGTCTAAAGTAAAGTATAATATACTGAAAATAGCGTTAAGGGGTTACCCATATAGCACTTAACACACTTTTATATTCCCATAGTATATACAGTCCGTAATCTCCCCCGCACTGGACGTCGTCAGACGGCACGCTATAGGTATGGTGCAAAACAAAATCGTATAAGGCGTGCTAGTGTAGGTGACACGGCACAACTAGGCAATGCCAGGGTAGATATACCAATTACGCATTCGGGCTGGTGGTAACGCATAGCCGCAGCTACCGCCCACCTCGAGCCACACCCCTAAATCAAAAAACAAAAGTGGCCACCGAATCAATCCAAAAGTCAGAGTATAATATCGAAGGGATGTGTCCGATAAGAGGGGCTACCTCCTTGGTCCGAGAATCGCTCCTGTTTTAGCCACCTTATGCCAACTCATGGGAGTCGGGTCCACGTATATATCTTAATAGAACGTCGCCACCATCCTACTTCATTCTGGAATCTCCACCACGTACACGGTTGTCAAAGTGGTTTTCGGAGTTGGCAGAGAGTATGACAACTTCCGATCCCGGTCTCTTTAACAACCAAACGTTATTGTAACACCGTGGTCATTTCAAAATAATTTTACTTCAAAACCAGAATATAATATCCATTTCAAACTATATAAATACGATATCATTTCTATTTTAGAAACCCAAATCATTTTGATATCATTTTTATTTCAAAATATATCCTTTTCCAAATTATAGCACTTTCAAAATATATATACCTTGAAACCAAACATTTGAAATTATAACACTCTTAAAACATAATACTTTGAAATTCATAATTTTGAAACATTTCAATTTTGATAAAACATTTCAATTCCGATATATTTCAAGGCTTTAATATTCCAAAATTCAAAAACTAAATTTGATAATTTAGATTCAAAAATCAAATCTTCTAATATTTATTTTTGAAATATCTTACATAACAAATCCATTTCATTTAAACAAAACTCAAATTTCAAATAACTAAATATTTTCTTCAATTCATTTATACTTGAAATAATCATTTAATTCACCTAGACCCAAAATCAAGTTTTAATAATTTACACCTTTAAAATTCTTAATTTAATAAATTTCACATCAACTTTTTAGAGTTTAATTCCTAAATAAATTCAATTTCAAATAAATCTCCAATTTATCTCCCAACCTTAATTTATTTAAATCATTATACACCCTATATAAAAATAAAATTTAAATACTTACTCACATTTATTTTAATAAAAATCAAAATCTTTTATTAAACTTAATTTTTACTTGACAACTTATACATAGCTTAAATTCAAGAATTCAACTTTATATAAAAATAATATTTATATAATCTCAAAAATCAATATTCATTAAACCAAATCATATAAGATAATCAAACTTTATTATTGGGCTTATTTTATATTTCAAAGCATATTTATATATAGCTAGAATCAATAATAAATTTGACATTTATATAACATCAAAAATCAACATTTATATAACCCGTATATTTCTTTACAAAGCCATAGAAATCATTTCAAATATTTTTATATATATCGACTGACGGTGTATGTATACAATTTACTATCATATGGTCAAGTGATACGGATATTTATCATTACAATCCGCAATTTAAAAAAAAATACGGTTACATATCATTTCAAACCGCAATCTCGAATGAAATAAATGCATAACAATTTGCAGATTATGATGATATAAATAAAACATCCATTCATCCATCATAAAATCATACATCCATCACAATCATCATACCAGACAATCAATCAATATCAATATATAACTGATAATATATAACAGGTAATTAACTGGCAGTTATATTCAATAATAAATTAAATAACGATTTAATTTCAATAAATGCAATTAACTGACATGATGATTAAAAATATAACAAACAGCCATAAATAAATGCATAATCACAACATAAATTAATTTACCAAACATAAGAAATTTTAGAAGTTGTGAGTGGGTTAAAACACTCACCTTTTGTATTTAAATTGAATTTAAATCCAATTTAAATCCAAAAACCAAAAATTAACCAGTCTCCGAATCCATCCAAACCAGACAAAAATGTCCGGAATGCCAATACGAACCTAGCGGAGGAAACCGCGCGTGAAACGAAGTTCGTACGCGAAAGTTATATCAGTTGGAACGTTTCGAAGTTAAATTAGAATAAAATAAATAGATAAACAAAACCAAGCTCACCACTACACACGTCACCTTCTTCCATCCATTCATCACGTACAGAACCCTAACAAACGACCCAAAATCGCACGCTACTGCACAGAACGACGCGCACTCGAACCGAACAGCCGCCGCCTCGTCATCGTGAAACGCCGCTCAACCCCGACGCCGTCCAAGCCCCTCCACCACGTCAATCATCCTCACGACCATCAGCAACCAACTCGTTGCCGAAAGCATGCAGCCGCCACCCTAACCCAAACCCTATTCAAAAATCCACCTTGATCTAACCGTTAAAACTCTAAACGAACCCCGCCGGTGTCTTCCACTCGAGACTCTCCACAGCCCGGTATCATCCATTCGACGATCCGTCGTCATTGATTGGAACCATATGGACGACCGAGAATTAATCATTAATTTGTGAGCAACTGATGATTCAAATCCAAAAACAAATCACAGAATTGAGATGCGCCTTCGAGAGCTTTCCGATGATATATAATTTGATATTGTTTGTGGAGTTGAAATTTTTGCTTTGGATTTGAATTTGATTTGTGTTTGGATCTAGAATTTGTTTGTCTGCCATTGAAGAGGAGAGATAGTTGAATTGTACATACAGACAAAAGAGAAATAGGAGTAGGCTAGGGTTTATAACCGGGTATTTATAGGTAGGGTTGAAATAGAATAGATGGACACGATTTGAATATACGCGCTAACGACAAAGTGGCCCAAAAAGCCCGTTTCGACTCCGGAATGAAATTGGGTCAACCCATATATCAAAATAGATGTTCTAAAATATTTTAAATGCGAAGGTACAGGTTTCACGTCCAAATTCCATCGTATGAAGAAGTCATGCTAAAATCAATATTTTTCAAATTGGTTTCAATTGATTTCAATTAAATCGATTTCAAGGCGTTTCGAGTTCGTACTGTGATGACCCGGATTTTAGGCAATATCAATTTAATAATCTGAATTAAGAATTAAATTGATTTGATAATCTTTGATAGTAAGATTGGAATTAATTTAATAATCCAATTGAATAAATATTTAATTGATAGATTTTATCTTTTAAAAGCTAATAAATTATTTTCTATTTATAATGTATATAGAATTTGTATATATTGTAAATAGATAATCCTTGTTTTAAATTTAATAAATAAATAATTCTTGTTTTCTAAATATAAATATTTTTGGTAAAATTGGGAATTATGATTTTATTTAAGGTTAAGCTTTTAAAACCTATTGAATAAACAATATATGGTTTAAATTATTAACATAAAAATTTAATTTGTTTAAATTGATTTTGAGTTTAAATGTAAATAAACTAACAATAAGGTTTATTTTGATTTTCTTTTTAAATATAGTGTGATAAAATAAATAATTTATTAATAAAGAAATAATTCTTTTTTAATTATTTTAATTTGATAATGAGTTGTTTTTAAACAATAATAATATCGTTTTTAATAAAAATAATTTGTTATTTTCAAAATATAATAATGTAATGTTTTTAACAAATGGAATTTAATAAAAAAATAGTTTGTTGTTTTAAATTGAATTTTATAATTTGATTCGAATTTGAATTTAAAGCTTTGAAATTTAAAGTATAAATATTTTTAATTGTTTTGGATTTTAAAATATTTGTATAAACTTTATTTTATAAATATAATTGGATTTATTCATTCCAAAATTATCTACATGTAAATAAGTACATAATAACTAATTAATTAAACATAAGTTTACATTTATCTTATATTAATCTATTAACTTAATAACTAATTAAGGTTTAATTATAACTAATTAACTTTAAAAGACAAATGTAAACATTTTACAAATTAAAAGACGTGTTAACTAATTAACATACCTTCATGACAAATGTTCAAATTTGAGACAAGTGTCATTTATTTTAATTTTGCTTTTCTTTTAATAAATCAAATTTCACCCTTATAAATACGTATGTTTCTTATCTTTTTTTCCTTTCTATCTTCATTTTTCAAAGGCAAGTATGAATCGATACTTCATAAAAACAAATTACCTCAAAACTAAAATCTGAAAACACCTCCACTAAAACCAAATTCATGAAAACAAATTCCTATAATCTCAAAAATCTGTAGCATGCGAAGCAAAACTGTCTTAAAGCCTGCATTTCTTTCGAATCTGGATTTCAAAACAAATCTGTTTTAAAACCTGCATATTCAATCAAGGCCTGCATCATTTAAAATATAGGAAACAAAGCAGCTGCATGCAGTTTTAAATCAAGTTTTAAAGCTTCAACAACTCATGTTTTCAAGAGCATTTCAGTCTCAAGTTTGCAGCCTGCAAATTCAGAATTGCTTTCAACATAAACCTACTATGTTCTTCTAAATAACAGTGAGTAACATCACACTTTAAAAGCTTAATTGAATTCTGGTTGCATATTAAGTTCAGGAATGCATAAGTGTTTATGTGAATTTATATATTTAATGAGATTACTGCATATAGATATATGGATGTGTGGATATGTGTATGTTTAGTTTCTGTACAATCTCTGTTACCGGTTTTTCATGCTAAAACTAATTCAAATCTTTATCTCTTAATTTGATTCTTGATAATGTTTAAGTCTTAACCAAAGATTGTTTGTTTTATCATAAAATAAAGTTTAAAATTTTAATTAAGTAAAAAAAACAACTTTAAATTGCTCTGGGAAAAACAAAACGAACAGAAGTTGGGTTTTGATTTAAAATCCAAACACCCTAATTTCTTGTTTCAGGTATATGAACTGAAACATTGTCCAAAATCATGATTTTTGGAAGAGAAATCACAATTTTTAATTATGTTTTGAGAGTGTGAGTCTAGGTTGAACAGAAAAGGGAAAATTAGTGGTTTCTGGTAATCTATGAGGTTGAGAGGGTCGGGGTTCTTCTAGTGGATAGAGGAGTGATCAGTGAAGCTTGGAAAAATGCTGGATGGCGATACATTTCATCGAGGAGGCAGCGGTGGCGAAATTTTCTCTGGAACCCTAGTTTAACTAGGTTAGGTTGATCGTCCACATCTTCTACAGTGGATCGAATGTCATGGGCTTTTGAGGATCGCTAGAGGGAAGGTAGTCGAGGCTGTGGCCGGTGGTGGAGGCTCTCTGGTGGTCGGAGCGTCGTGGATGAAGCATTGACAGGTTTGGGATGGAAGGCTTCTGTTGTTTCTAGGTTCCAGATGAAACTCGAATTCGATTTCGAGCTGTGGGAGGGTGCTTTGTTGGTCATGTTGGGACGTGGGGTTGGTCGCCGATGTGGGGAGACCACCAGAGGTGGCTGGAGTTGATCGGAGGCACAGTGCATGTGCACCGTGCACTTTTGGTTTCTGATGTTTGCCTGGGTTGAAGCAGTGGGATGAACTCGAGAATCACTCGAGTAGTTGTTGTATTTTGCTCGAAGTTGTTGGCTGGTTGACTCGAAGAAAAATTTGCTCTGGCTCGGGTTTAAGTATGGTAACAAGTTTTAAACAGAAACCTGTTATTCTGTTTTAAAATTTTAAAATAAAATTAAAAGCTGAGTTAAATGAAAGTAAAGTTTTTAAATAAGGTTTAAATCTAGTTTCAATCTGAGTTTAAGTTTAAATCTAAGTCTAAAAATAGATTCAAGTTGAATTTGAATATTAGTTTGGAAATAAATGAGTTTTAAATTCAAATTATTTTAATAATATTAAAGTGTTTAAGAAGTTAAAGTGTAATTAAAGAATTTGAATTTAAATGGAGTTTGAAATGTAAGGAAAGATTTAAACAAAGTTAAATCAGAATTTTAAATTTGAATTCAAATTGAAATTGAATCTTAAGTTTTGGAAATAAAATAAAGTTCATAAATTTAAATATTGTAAATAAGTTTAAAAGTTGAAGTATACTTTAATGATTTGAAATTAAAAGGAATTTAGTTTAAAATCTTTAAATTTCTTTTATATAAGCACTTTTTAACATGTGAATTTCAAAGTTTTGAATTGGTTAAAGATAATTGGTTTTCATTTTAAAACTTGAATTTAAAATGAAATTTGAAATTAAATTTGAAATAAATATTTTCAAAAGTATTTATGAATGATAATTTAACCATAGATAACAAAGGTTTTATCTTAAAGTAAATTTAGAATTTAATGATTTATAATTTCATTTAATTATTAAGGTAATTAAATGAATAATTTATTTAATTAGTTAATGGAGTGGATATTTGATTAAGGAAATTAAGGGTTTTAAATTATTAATTTAAAGTTTAAGTTAATCAATTAATTAAGGATAATTAATCCGTAATTAAGGATCATTAATTAGATTTAATTAATGATTAATAATTAATTAATCAAGTAATTATGAATTAATTAAGTTAAAATTAACACTTAATTAATTAAATAATTAAAGGTTAATTAATTGATATTAAAGATTAATTAATTTGGAAATTAATAATGATTAATGTAAGTTAAATTACTTTGGGAAAGTAATTAAAGGATTTTTAATTGTTAATGATGGTCATTAACTTGAGATTATTTAACAATTAGTTAATATGATTAATTTTTAATAATTAATTAGATTAATTAATTTATGACAATCAATTGTAGAATTTATTTAAGTATAATTACTTAATGAAAATAATTAAGGAATTAATTACTTAATGTAATTAATTAAGTTTAAGTGTAATTTGTTTAAGTTAATTAATTAAGTTTAATTAAGTTAAACATTGGATGCTTTGGTGAATAATTACTTAATGTAATTAATAGATTGAAATTACTCAGTGGAGTAATTAGGTTATAATTACTGAATGTAATTAGTGGAAGATGGTTTAATTGTGGAAGTAATATAGATTAAATTATTTGATAATTAATCAAGGGATTAATTAAAGAAATGAATTAAGGAGTAATTAATTTGATAAGTAATTAAGGGTAGTTAATTACCGAATGTGATTAATCAAGGTGATCAATAATTATGGTTAATTGAGATTAATTACTTAATGTAATTATTTTAAATAAGTAATTAATTTAAATTTAACTAAGATCATTAATTAATATAATTAATAATGTAATTAAGATTGATTAATTAAGACTAATTAATCAATGATAAGTGATTAAAGGTAATTAATTAATTGTAATTAATTAAAGCTTAATGAAATTAATTATAATTAATTGATTAAGGAAGTAATTAAAGGTTAATTACTGTTTTTGGTTAAGAGTAATTAATTTGTGAAATTAATTAAAGGATTTGAATGTAATTAAAGGATAACTAATCAAGGGTGATTAATTAAGTTCATTAACTAGAGGATAGTTAATCAATTAATTTGTAATTAGTTAATGGTTAAGTAAGCAAGATTTATATTGATAAAGTAATTAATTTAATTCACTTTAAATTAATTAGGAGGTGGAAGTAATTAATTTAATTCATTTTAAATTAATTATAGATGGTGTGATTATAGGTCATTGCTTGTATATGAATGGATGATATTGGTTGCCTTGAATGGTTTGAAATCTCAGAAATGAGATCAATAATGTTGTGTGATATGGATGCATTAGTTGCATTGTGATGATGATATGGATTATCTGTTGTGATGATAATGTTGATTATCTATTGTGAATCTGTGAATTATCTATGTATGTGTATATAAATAATGAAATTGAATTTTTTTAAACTCTAAAACAACTTGGCCTTAAAAGATACGCTATGGATTGCGATGAGACCGGGATCGGGTTTCCAGATTTGGATATCCGAAAATCACATCGATCCAAATTAATGATAGGTCGTGAATCTCAAGTAAAGAGTGAAGACTCGAGGTGTTAGGACTATTCGTCGTTAAAACTATGAGGGTGATTCCAGTATGAGTTTAACGGGGTAATACTTTCAGATTTGAGATGAAGATTCGGTGTGCAAGGGTTATCGTCGTTAACTCTGATGGGGATTCCAAAATGAGTGTAACGAGATAATGCCTTCAGTTTCGTTCGATCCCGGAACGAACTTGTATGGATTGAATGCTTTCAGAACATCGTCAGGTGGACGATGAGCATTCTAAGAGATGTGTTCTCTAAAGGTAATCGTAGCCTCAAGCCTCATCAACCAGGAATGGTTAAAACAGGAGAGGTGCAGCAAGGCTAAGTGGGTCATGCCCAAGTAGGACGAGATTTTCCCCTGTCTAGAGGTCCCTTTTATTTCAGCTTAGTAGGCAGTTGGATATGCGCACCAACTGCGGGGTTGTCTTGTTCGGAACTGTTCAGTAAGGAATGGTTCCGGCTTTGTGTTGCAGGGGATTGGGAGTGATCCTTGGTACGGTGACCTAGGCCACGTACTGTGATGAGCGATACCTCGGTAGCCCTGCCATTGTATGGAATCCAAAACCCAATAAGTGCCAACGATTTTGATTGTATTACCCACTTTTGTGGCTAGTAGCTGGAATTTAATAAATGTAACAATTTCGGCTATTTCATATTTACTTGAAAACCCTAGACCTATTATAATATCACTGGATTTCCTATCAAATGTTTTGGTTAGCGTAAGGTAAAAAAATTTCCATGTTTATGTATGGGAAGTCTTATGTGATAACTTTCTTTTCAAAGGTTTTTCAAATTTAAGCAACTTTAACCTGTTACTCACACCAGACCCATGTCTGACTCGGAGTTTATTTCTGTTTTTATTAAACTCTTGGGTACTCAAATTTTTACGAGTAGCCAAGGGATTCAGGTTAGCTTTGATGAATTATGGAGGAGCAATGGAGCAGGAGGATCGACGTTGTAGATATGTTTAGTGTTCCGCTGTGTTGGTATCTCTGTGATTTCTCTGTGTTGTATTTGAGTTGTAATAATTAGACAGGTGTTTATAACTTTCTAGTATGTGTTGTATTATCTGTGTAACTCTGATAGTTGTTGTATACTATGTAATACTTATGTTATTAATATAATTTATTCGTTCCGCTGTTTAGATTCTGATGTGTTGTTTCTTCTTTCTTTACTTTCTTTCTCTTTTCTATCCCTTTCTTTCTTATTAATGATGCGTAATTCTGTGGAGATGAATGGCGGGTCGTTACACGTACGATCAAACAACAGGTCCGATCACTACGAAACTTGAAATCCAACAATAATTCACCGTTACGGATCCGATGAAACTAGTTTCGTCGTAATCCGAGTCAGTGGCCAAAATGGCTATTTTTCTAGTTAATTAAATAAATTAATATTAAATTAAATTACTTTTCAACTTCAACTCTATAATTAACAAATTTCATCAATTTTAACTTTCTAAATCATTTACACTAGTTTAACCAAATTTAAATGTCTATTTGGATAAATCTATATATTTTAGTGTCAACTTTCAATTTCACTTTATTCAAGAATTATAAATTGAATTTTCCAATAATTCCAATTAATTTGCTTTTCACTCTATTTTTTTTCTATAAACATAGTTAATATTTGTTTTACATTCATCACATTAGTGCTCCCATTCCATCCTTTATTTATTGACTATCATATCTCCATTTACTATATTTTGGTCAATTCACACTTCCGTTATTATATTAGTAATTATTAAAGTAACGTTTATTATCAACCATAAACATTATAACTACTTAACGGACATTGATTGTATAAATTGGAACGTATTACTTCATCAATTAACATAACTTTAATTCATTTCTCCATTTACAAATTTCAATAAATCATAACTTTCAATCTGTTTCAATTAATAGGGTGTTCACTAATTTAGTTATTGCATTAATTCTTATTAATATAACATTAAGATTCCTTTACTCTAATTGATTTCCAATTTTATTATTGAACGAAATAAACAGGTAACTTATACAAGTGTCACCATGCCTTTAATAACGCTCATGAATTCCCTATCATCAAGCAACCGTTACAGTTCTTAAATACTTATGCTTTTATTTAATTACCATTAACTATATTATTATTATTATGCCATTAGCTAATCAGGTATTTACATTCGTTTCTTTCATTTCAATTTATCCATTTATTAAGTTTTACATAAATAAATATTTACTTCCAAATATTACCTTAATTAACAATAACGTAATATTTTATTTAGATTTATTGCAATTGATTCCAGTCCAATTTCTATTTCCTAATATACTCTAATTTAACAACTTCTAAACATTTTAATACCTCCCACATAAATGTAACTTTTGTTTATATTTATTCAAATTTGATTTTCTCATTTCAATTAATAGACTAAATAATGGGCAACACATAATTATTGCCTTCGTTTACTTTTACTGCATTTAAGTTTATTGTTTACAGACCCAAGGGCAACAATTAACCCTATTTTTATTGGGGTTTCACTTCTATTGTCAAAAATAAATGTTAATTACCAAGGCTACACTTGTTTCCTTATATTCAATCCAAAGACTAGTATAACATTTTACACATTTTAAATTATTGTAATTTCATTTAGTTTATCAATAATTAGCTTTAATCATTATTGTTACATTTTATTTTACTTATTGTTTTACAACATGTGCTACCATTAGTTCATACACTAATTCATTCCATTTTTTATACATTATTTTATCAGTAAGTCAACATTTAAATTATTAATTTACCTTTTATATCCCATTATAAATTAATGCACACATTAATTAAGATTTAAAATCAAATTAATCATTACATCTTGGTAACATTCTTTTATTTTAATAAGAATAAAATTTACATCTACAATGTTTCACTTGCTGGAAATACATCCAAGTTATTAACAATTAATTTACATTACAGTTCATTCAAGTTATTAAAAATTAACTTACCAACCTTATCCAAGTTATTATTTCCATTAATAATTCACTAAATTTTTACTTCCTTCAATATCAAGTCAACAAAATCTTATTAAATTAAGAAATTTAATTACCGAATTTTTCCGAGTCGTTACACCCTCCCCCACTCTAAACTTTTCATCCCCGAAAAGGAAAAAGAAGGGAAAAGAAGAATTAAGAAATCAATATATCTCACTTAAAATATTAGATTTATACACAAATAAATTTACAAAATTTAATAATTTAAATAAAATATCAATTTATAACTATTAAATCCCTTTATACTTAAATTAATAAAGTTTGGAAAACATTTTCAAATTCTTCTCTAAGTCCAAAATTTACGGAAAATTTCGGTAGAGTCTCCTTTGTACGGAGAAGCTCGAAAGAAATATAATATCAATATAACAATATACAACATATATTTTCCAAAATAATATATATCCCAATACGAGAAAACAATAAAATAACGCTATAAATCATAATCCGAAAATGCACCTATTGGTCGGGCAATTAACGCTTATTTATGGAACCAAAAGCTGTAGCAGTTACTTCCATAACCTGTATTTCACTTATATAATCCAAAAGGGTTCACAATTATATAAAATGAAATATTAAAGCTATTTCAAATAACAACGAACAATCAACATACCAACCATCACTTGCAACAAGCAAACAACCATCACATAAATCAACACACATCAATTATCCACTCATATCAAACAAAACAAATAGTTGTTCGGGTTTAAAACTTTAAATTGTACGGAATGAAAAATAAACTACTAAGTGCACCCTTTACTCAACAGTCTTAGGTGAAGCTAAATAGATTATTCATTCATCTAAACAATTTTAAAGCATCATTGCCCAAACAACCACAAACCAAACAAACAGCACTTCCGAACAAAAAATCATGTTAAAATTTCCAATTTCATAGCATTTATTATTTGATTTCCTTTTATTGTATTACATTCATTTATTCACTACTTAATTTCATTTATTTATAGTATTCATCTTTCTGTTTATTAAAATAATTAACTTCAACGTTTGCTTAAGTCTATAATTACTTTATTTAAAACATTTACCTACTGTCATATTTTACTATAGTAATATTTCCATTATAACTTAATTTTATAACAATTACAACACCAATTATTATAAATAAAAGAAATTTATTGAACGCTTCATTACGTACTTTTGCTTGTATAATTTCCTTTACATTTTCTTATTAAACATTTCAACTTTTAATATTTGGTAAGTTATACATATGTTTTTAAAGAATGTAAATGAAACTTATATAAGTTTTACCTCATCTTTTAATGCTCAATAATAATATCCTTTGTTTTATATGTTACAAATTTAATTTTCTTTCTATTTAATTTACAACTTAGCATTAACTCTCTTATTTCCTTTAGAAGTTTCAATTTATTAATTACCTATGTTCCAATTCACTACAATAATTGAAACTATTAATTAATGGAAATTTAAGAACTAAATACCGGGTTTAATTTCAAATCATTTTAAAGATAATAGATAAAGGTTTATACCTAAACAATCAAAAATTTATATTTGGTTAACCAAAACGAATCTATAGTAAACTACTACAGTGGCCTTTCCACTTCGAAACACGAAATAAATGTCGATGATGTGGCTGCCATCACCGAAATTATTTTCCAGCGACAGAGAGGGAAGTACAGAACTTGTTATTTTTTTTCAAAGTTTCTTTTTAAAACAATTCTTTCAAATTAAATTGAAATATTTATATCAGAAAATACTTCTAATAATATTATTATTATATTCCAAAATCAATTTAAAGAAATTTTCAAAACTCCGGAAATTAAGTTCTAAAATTTCCAATTTCATTTATTTTGTTTTCAATCTTATTTCAATAGTTATTTATAAATTTCATTACCTAACAACCAATATATTACAGCCAAATATAACCTTTATAAAGTTTATTTTATATAGAAAACATAATAGGCAAAATTATTTCATTCACCTATATTAAAAACAAATATTATATCGGTCTGTCCTACTAAGTGTTTAGAAATCCCTATTGATGTCATAGCGTCCCGTGCACCAAGAAGAATTTATAAATACAAAACGGAACAGATTAACACAATATTAAAACCTTTTTATAACACTAACAAATACGCTCTCACATATATACACTCAGCGACTCACCGTAGGGTATTCCTACCCTATTCATAAAGAGTCGGACCCCACAAAGCTAAGTTTTCACTAAACCAGAGCTGTGATACCAGATGTAACGCCCCGCCTTTCCATACGATTTAAATCGACGATAAAACCACACACATCAAACTTAAACCATACAGAAGGGCGGATTGTTATGGGGTAAATAATAAAAAGGTAGAGAAAGAAAAAAAATAGAATCTTGCAGCGGAACGACAAAATACGATAATCAAATATACAGTTCATGAAGCTGTTTTACAAAACATTTGATCATACTTATACAATACATATCAGAGTTACACATACCAGAGAATAATAATTAATAATGCAGCGGAAACAGTATGAATGTGGTGGAATACTATAATAAATAATAATAATATAAATCTTCGTCTTCATCCTCTAGAATAAAATCTTCAAATCCTGAAATACTCGGACTGACCCGAGCGAATTGAAAAGACAAAACACTCGAGTCAAAACTAAAAGATCTTATGTAAGTTAAATCAACGGTAAATAAATATGAGTGTAAAAGGCATCGGAGATGTTTACGGGATTTGACATCTCATATCCAGTGTCTAACGTGAGTGTAGTAACTCAAGAGATGCTCGGGATTCACATCTCCTAAAGATCCGTTAAACTATCTACTATGTAGTAATATACACTATTATAATAGTGTCTAAAGTAAAGTATAATATACTGAAAATAGCGTTAAGGCGTTACCCATATAGCCCTTAACACACTTTTAAATTCCCATAGTCTATACAATACCGTAATCTCCCCCGTATCGGGCGACGTCAGAGGGCACTCCAAAGGTATGGTACAAAAAAAATCGTATAAGGCATGCTAGGGTAGGTCACACGGCACAACCAGGCAATGCCAAGGTAGATATACCAATTACGCATCCGGTTGATGGTGACGCATAGCCGCAGCTACCGCCCACCTTGAGCCACACCCCAAATCAAAAATCAAAATTGGCCACCGAATCAATCCAAAAGTCAGAGTATAATATCGAAGGGATGTGTCCGATAAGAGGGGCTACCTCCTTGGCTCGAGAGTCGCTCCTGTTTTAGCCACCTTATGCCAACTCACGGAAGTCGGGTCCACGTATATACCTTAATAGAACGTCGCCACCATCCTACTTCATTCTGGAATCTCCGCCGCATACACGGTTGCCAAAGTGGTTTTCGGAGTTGGCAAAGAGTATGACAACTTCCGATCACAGCCTCTTTAACAACCAAACGTTATTATAACACCGCGGTCATTTCAAAATAATTTTACTTCAAAACCAGAATATAATATCCATTTCGAACTATGTAAATACGATATCATTTCTATTTTAAAAACCAAATCATTTTGATATCATTTTTATTTCAAAATATATCCTTTTCCAAAATCACAGCACTTCCAAAATCTATATACCTTGAAACCAAACATTTGAAATTATAACACTCTTAAACCATAGTACTTTGAAATTCATAATCTTGAAACATTTCAATTTCGATAAAACATTTCAATTTCGATATATTTCAAGGCTTTAATATTCCAAAATTCCAAAACTAAATTGATAATTTAGATTCAAAAATAAAATCTTCTGTTATTTAGTTTTGAAATATTTTACATAATAAATCCATTTCATTTAAACAAAACTCAAATTTCAAATAACTAAATATTTTCTTCAATTCATTTATACTTGAAATAATCATTTAATTCACCTAGACCCAAAATCAAGTTATAATAATTTATACCTTTAAAATTCTCAATTTAATAAATTTCACATCAACCTTTTAGAGTTTAATTCTTAAATAATTTCAATTTCAAATAAATCTCCAATTTATCTCCCAACCTTAATTTATTTAAATCATTATACACTCTATATAAAAATAAAATTTAAAAACTTACTCACATTTATTTTAATAAAAATCAAACTCTATTGTTAAACTTAATTTTTATTTGACAATTTATACATAGCTTAAATTCAGGCATTCAACTCTATATAAAAATAATATTTATATAATCTCAAAAATCGATATTCATTAAACCAAATTATATAAGATAATCAAACTTTATTATTGGGCTGATTTTATATTTCAAAGCATATTTATATATAGCTAGAATCAATAATTAATTTGACGTTTATATAACATCAAAAATCAACATTTATATAACCCGTATATTTCTTTACAAAACCATAGAAATCATTTCATATATTTTTATATATATAGACCGATAGTGTCTGTATACAATTTTCTATCCTATGTTCAAGTGATACGGATATTTATCATTTCATTTAAATAAAAATACGGTTATATATCATTTCAAACCGCTATCTCGAATGAAATAAATGCATAACAACTTGAAGTTTATGATGATATAAATAAAACATCCATTCATCCATCATAAAATCATACATCCATCACAATCATCATACCAAACAATCAATCAATATCAATATATAACTGATAATATATAACAGGTAATTAACTGGCGGTTATATTCAATAATAAATTAAATAACGATTTAATTTCAATAAATGCAATTAACTAAGATGATGATTAAAAATATACGAAACAACCATAAATAAATGCATAATCACAACATAAATTAGTTTACCAAACATAAGAAATTTTAGAAGTTGTGAATGGGTTAATACACTCACCTTTTGAATTTAAATTGAATTTAAATCCAATTTAAACCCAAAAATTGACCAGCCACCCAATCCATCCAAACCAGCGTCAAAATGTCTGGAATGCCAATATGAACCTTGTGGACGAAACCGTACGTGAAACGGAGTTCGTATGCGAAAGTTTTATCGGTTAGAACATTTCGAAGTTAAATTAGAATAAAGTAAATAGATAAACAAAAGCAAGCCCACCACTAGACACGTCACCTTCTTCCATCCATTCACCACGTATAGAACCCTAACGAATAACCCAAAATCGCACGATACTGCATAGAATGACGCGCAGTCGAACAGAACAGTCGGCGCCTCGTCATCGCGAAGCGCCGCTCAACCCCGACGCCGTCCAAGCCCCTCCACCACGCCGATCATCCTCACGACCATCAGCAACCAACTCACTGCCGAAAGCATGCAGCTGCCACCTTAACCCGAACCCTTATCGAAAATCCACCTCGATCTAACCATTGAAACACTAAACGAACCCCGCCAATGCCTTCCACTAGAGACTCTCCACAGCCCGGTATCATCCATTCGACGATCCATCGTCGTTGATTGGAACCATATGGACGACCGAGAATTAATCATTAATTTGTGATCAACTAATGATTCAAATCCAAAAACGAATCATAGAACCGAGATGCGCCCTTCGAGAGCTTTCCGACGATATATAATTTGATATTGTTTGTGGAGTTGAAATTTTTGCTTTGGATTTGAATTTGATTTGTGTTTGAATCTAGAATTTGTTTGTCTGCCATTGAAGAGGAGAGATAGTTGAATTGTACATACAAACAAAAGAGATATAGGAGTACGCTAAGGTTTATAACCGTGTATTTATAGGTAGGGTTGAAATAGAATAGATGGACACGATTTGAATATACGCGCTAACGACAAAGTGGCCCAAAAAGCCCGTTTCGACTCCGGAATGAAATTGGGTCAACCCATATACCAAAATAGATGTTTTAAAATATTTTAAATGCGATGTAATAAGTTTCACATCCAAATTCAATCGTATGAAGAAGTTATGCTAAAATCAATATTTTTCAAATTGATTTCAATTGATTTCAATTAAATCGATTTCAAGGCGTTTCACGTTCGTACGATCAAACGACAGGTCCGATCGCTACGAAACTTGAAATCCTACAATAATTCACCGTTATGGATCCGATGAAACAGGTTTCGTCAAAATCCGAGTCAGTGGTCAAAATGGCTATTTTTCCAGTTAATTAAATAAATTAATATTAATTAAATTAAATTACTTTTCAATTTCAACTCTATAATTAATAAATTTCATCAATTTTAACTTTCTAAATCATTTACACTAGTTTAACCAAATTTAAATGTCCATTTGGATAAATCTATATATCTAAGTGTCAACTTTCAATTTCACTATATTCAAGAACTATAAATTGAATTTTCCAACAATTCCAATTAATTTACTTTTCACTCTATTTTTTTTCTATAAACATAGTTAATATTTGTTTTACATTCATCACATTTTTGCTCCCATTCCATCCTTTATTTATTGACTATCATATCTCCATTTACTATATTTTGGTCAATTCACACTTCCATTATTATATTAGTAATTACTAAAGTAACGTTTATTATCAACCATAAACATTATAACTACTTAACGGACATTGATTGTATAAATTTCCAATTTATTACGTATTACTTCATCAGTTAACATAACTTTGAATTAATTCCTCCATTTACTAATTTCAATAAATCATAACTTTCAATCTGTTTCAATTAATAGGGTGTGCACTAATTTAGTTATTGCATTAATTCTTATTAATATAACATTAAGATTCCTTTACTCTGATTGATTTCCAATTTTATTATTGAACAAAATAAACAAGTAACTTATACAAGTGTCACCATGCCTTTAATTACACTCATGAATTCCCTATCATCAAGCAACCATTAATATTCTTAAATACTTATGCTTTTATTTAATTACCATTAACTATATTATTATTATTATTCCATTAGCTAATCAGGTATTTACATTCGTTTCTTTCATTTCAATTTATCCATTTATTAAGTTTCACATAAATAAATATTTATTTCCAAATATTACCTTAATTAACATTAACGTAATATTTTATTTAGATTTATTGCAATTGATTCCAATCCAATTTCTATTTCCTAATATACTCTAGTTTAACAACTTCTAAACATTTTAATACCTCCCATATAAATGTAACTTTTGTTTATATTTATTCAAATTTGATTTTCTCATTTCAATTAATAGACTAAATAATGGGCAACACATAATTATTGCCTTCTTTTACTTTTACTACATTTAAGCTTATTGTTTACAGACCCAAGGGCAAAAATTGACCCTATTTTTATTGGGGTTTCACTTCTATTGTCAAAAATAAATGTTAATTACCAAGGCTACACTTGTTTCCTTATATTCAATCCAAAGACTAGTATAACATTTACACATTTTAAATTATTATAATTTCATTCAGTTTATCAATAATTAGCTTTAATCATTATTGTTACGTTTTATTTTACTTATTATTTTACAACTAGTGCTACCATTGGTTCATACACTAATTCATTCCATTTATTATACATTATTTTATTAGTAAGTCAACATTTACATTATTAATTTACCTTTTATATCCCATAATAAATTAATGCACACATTAATTAAGATTTAAAATCGAATTAATCATTACATCTTGGTAGCATTCTTTTATTATAATAAGAATAAAATTTACATTTACATTGTTTCACTTGTTGGAAATACATCCAAGTTATTAACAATACTTATACAGTTCATTTAAGTTATTAAAAATTAACTTAGCAATCTTATCCTAGTTATTATTTCCATTAATAATTCACTAAATTTTTACTTGCTTCAATATCAAGTCACCAAAATCTTATTAAATTAAGAAATTTAATTACCGAATTTTTCCTGGTCGTTACACAACAATGGGTACAATATCCGATAAAATATGAATTCCAACAATATTAGAGATAAATATACAACGGCGGAATAGGATAACAACAATAAGGATGGTCTAGACTTTGCGGCCATCGACAGCGGAAAGATGACCATCAATAGAGTCTTTCAAGTGAGAAAGAGGGAATCCAACAAATTGAGAATTACTTAGTTTTCTTCTCTTTTAGTATGTTATTTTAAATTTTATAAAACCATTTTGTTTGCCACTTGTTATTTTCTACTAACTCTTGTTAATATTAAGTACTTTTAAGCCTACACATGTTTAAATGTATGGTTCAATTAATTTACAAATGTCACAAACCAAAATTTTTACGTTTAAACCCTTTACTTATATTTTATTTAATCTTTTATATTTAACCCTTTTTATTTTAAAATTTGTGAATCATATTTTAATGTTTTTAACTTACATATATATTTATAAATTACACTTAAAGTTTTTATTTTAATCCTTATTTAAATTTATAAATTTCTTTATAAACCCTTTTCATTTTATTTCTTTATATATTAATGTTTTTATAAACATCTTATTTACATATGTATTATATTTTAAACACTTTAAATTTTCATGTTGATTATTTAAATATAAATTTTTATTATATTTTCTATTTATAAATCCATTTTCTTTTATTTATATATTTATAACTTTAATAAATTGATTTTTTTAAAACTATCTATATTTTAATAAATAAACACACATGTTATAAAATATAGAATTTAACTTAATTAGCTTTTGAAAATTATTTATGTCAAATTCAAAATAAAACTTTTCAAAAAATATATATATGTGTGTGTATAATAATTCCAAGAAATTTTTTTATTAGCTTTAAATCATAGAGTATTCAAATTCAAATTATTTATTTTAGAATCTTCATTTTCAACATCCAATTTAAAATCAATCGATTATACAAAACAAACACTTATATTTTTAAATTATATGGAAAAAAATTCAAATTAATTCATCAATTTATCTAAAATTTTATTTAATTACCAATTTAAATTTGAATCAAAAATCGGGATCGTTACAATGCTGTTGGAGCCGAATGCGCTTCGTTGTTGGAGAAGTCTTCTTTCTCTAATGCTCGATGCTAATGTGACAATGTACTATCTAATGAATACGATTAAGTCTAAGTAGTAGTCATAGTCGATATTCTTATCCTATTATTGTTTCTGCTGTGAGTTTCAATTGCTATCAATCTCTGATAATGCTCATGCTTATTTAGAGGTACCAAATCCAATGATCTGCGCTCTGATAGACTTGGGTTTCAATATTTGTCGAAATTTAGTCCCATTAAGCTGTGGGTGTTACACTGTCTATACTCCCCATGGCTTATTGGAAAATTGAACAAGTTATCATTACTCATAATCCATTTTCTAGGTATCGATAAGAAATTAGTACTTTCTCTTTAATCCGTAAGAATTCTTATAAGACATTCTAATATGTTGTGCCCTTTTGGGCATGGTTAAATTCATATGATCTATACATTTTTTGGTGTTGGAATCTTGGATCATATCAATGTCTACTATAATACTGTTAATTTCTCTGGAAAGAAATTCCTTAGCGAGAGGGTGGCATGTCCTAAAACAAC
Source organism: Allium cepa (assembly GCA_030765085.1). Lineage (NCBI taxonomy): Eukaryota > Viridiplantae > Streptophyta > Magnoliopsida > Asparagales > Amaryllidaceae > Allium > Allium cepa. Next base: position 48,923,883 of record CM060930.1, on the reverse strand, counting down.
AATTTTTTCTCAATGTGATGGAAAAGGAACTCAAAACAGTTTTTAAACTTGCATAAAATAGATTTAGCTTTGATTTCACGAAACTAGCGTTCATAATGTAGATCCGACATCCCATACCTTATAGTATTTAAGATGAGGTTTCATCCTAATTCATATCTAATTTAGAATTGTAATCTTGGCTATAAATAAAACCAAACTAAACATATGTGCTTACTCTTAAGTACATGTCCTTAAAGAAAGAATTTTTTTTGATGACCCGCCTTTCCGTCCCTATGAACGACACTTAACTCATCCTTGGTGTTCGTGTGTCGTTTCCTAAGCATCAGAAAGATGAACCATCGTGGGGTAAAATAAAGAACAGAATAGAAAATCTCACAACGAAACTGCTAACTATAACATAACAGTGAATAGTACATCAGGTTACTCCTTAATAGCGAGTTATTAGAGCTACACAAAAGTACTACAAAGCAGTTTAAGTAGTTATAACATCCCACCTTTACATATGTTGAAACAAAATACACTTACACAAACTAGATAATACAACAGAATAGATAACTAAGAAGATGGAAAAGGCCTCCTACTTGGACGCCATCTTCAAAAGATCCAAAAAAAGACCTGCTACTCTCAAAATACTCAAGTAAAACGAGTACCCAAGAGTTTAAAGGAAACAAACAACACGGGTCAGACGATATGTCTGGTATGAGTAAAACTTTAAACAATGGGAGGGTAATTAAACACAAACATGTGAGACCACGCCGCTGAACACAGGATGGGTTTACTCTTACATAAATCAATACCTAATCATAAAGAATGGATAAATAATCAAACTCCATGAAGAGTGGTTGACTCTTCTCGATGCAAATAAGGAAATAAATTTGTAGGTTCGAATCAAATCGGAAAAGGAAAATCTCCAACAAATGACTAGGAGAGTACGACCCTCCGTTAAAGTATACACCTAGCAATATACTTTTGAGATAGTCATATAAACGATGACCTCCTCGGGACAAGTACCAACTAGACCCCGCCAAACCTTCTCGAGGATTCGAATATTTCACATCTAAATGCGCAAATCGAATCCAACCTAGATTAAATGTGAAATAACCTTTTAACGGAAGCAATCCCATATAGCTGGATGCCCATAAGCTCTTTGGATTTAGTCTTTTCCCATAAAAGGATAATAAAGCTCAAATGAGTAGCACATCATCTTAGAGTGACGAAAAATAAAGAATCAGAAGTAATCGATAGCTGGAAAATCAACAATCATGGATATAAAATGATCGTACATAGAAATTAAGTCTTGTATACTCATCACCACTCGTTGAATTCAAACTTGTACAATTCCCGAGTTAACAATAATGTCGAACAAGTCAAGGTAGTTTTACCTCAAAGTCATGTCTCATGGTCCTTCTTAACATTCGGAATAGTGACAATTCTACGTCTTTGACGTTTAGTGTTAAGCATACAAATAAATCATTTCCATATAAGCGATATCGCTTTACGGAATTTAATTTAGTTCCATAACTGAATCAAACGTCTATTTTTAAAACCGAATTCGTACTTGGCCTCACATTATAAGTATTAGCCTTAAAACACTTTGTTATAGAGTTCACTAACTTTGAAACATCATTAAAATGAGACTCAACAAATTAAAACATCCTAATTCATTGATTAATTAACTTTTAAAACTTTTTTTAACTAAGTTGATTAATTAAATTAATAACTTTTAATTAAAAAGGGTAAATCACCTTTAATACATCATTAATTAAATTTATTAATAATATAATTAATTTAATTAACTTAATAATAAATAAATATCAGCATTTAAAAGTTATTAAAAACTTTATAACATTATCAATGGAAAGAATACTTAAAGTCAAACAAATAGATTTACTTTAAAAATACTTAACTAAAAAGATTAATTAATTAAAAAATAATTATAAAATTAAGTAGTTAACTTTGATCCATCATTATCAAAAGATTAAATAGCCTTAAACATCATTAAGTAAAATGATTAATTAACTTTAAAACATCACTGACTATGTAATTAATTAACTTTAAATCACATCGCTAATAAGTTAATTAATTTAACATAATCCTTATTAATAATTAATAATTATTAAAATAATTAATTATTTTTGAAAAAATCATTAATCAAAAGCTTTCTTAACTTGTAAAATGATTCCAAGCACGATAATGAAACCAAACGGTGTCAATAAAAGGTGATTTTCCGAAAGTGCTGATATAACGACTATCGCTCTATGGGCCGTTCGAAATCTAAGTTTTTGTCATTTCCAATACAACCACACATCACATAATAAAGGAATGAGCATATATACACGATAACTTTAATAATACAACATATATCAAGTATTTACTTACAACAGGATTGAATTATGTACTAGATTTTCCTATAACTTAATATTCGATTACTAACTTTCCGAAGCGACTGACTTTCAAGCAACAAACCAATCCATTATCACAACAATACAATAAGCATTTTATAGGTACAAATGTGAGCATGAACATAGTTTGGGCTTTATGGTTCAATGGTGGAAGCTTCACTCACTAAAACGCTTACTACTTGCACTAACTCTTCAAACAACACTAGAACCAAGCTTTTCTATGCACTTGACTTGATTTAATTTGTGTGGCTTTATGGGCTCGGCCTAGACCATATGGGGGTCGACTATGGTGGGAATGTGGTGTTTGATAGGTGGAGTGAGGTAGATAGGTAATTGTGTTTAAACTTTAAAAAGAAGTGGAAACTTTGTGATTTTTAGTAACTAAAAGCCATGGATGAACATGAACATGACGAGAAGGGAAGTGAATGTGAGAATGAAGACGTAAAGTGAGAATGTGTGGAGGTGGTGGGTATTTATAGGAAAAGGAGTGGAATATTGTTTAAATTAGCGTAAACTTTTAAATAATATAAATGTTATCATGTTACATGCTTTCCACACCTCTCCACCCCACCAAGTACACGCATTACCCCCCTTTAGGTCCACTTACACCATGCTTTAGGTCCTACCTTGGGTGGTTTAGGTGATGGTTACGTTACTCAACTAATTTCCCAAGGTAATTTAATCATTTTACGTCAAATCAAGATTTATATTTAAACTAAGCTTGATTATTAACTATAACACATTGTTTAACTTATCACATGACATATGAGCATGTGTGTACATGTGTATTTGAGCGATACAAAAGTGTGCACAATGTTTTCGAAGCCGAAAAGTAAAAATTTCGAAAAACATTTTTCGATCACATTTTCTATTATTATTTGAACTGTTTATTTTGGCAAACAAAATTTAAAAATGATTTTAATATCATTAATTAATATTTAAAATATGTTTATTTGGTTGTTAAAATTCATTATTCAAATATTTAAAATGATTTAAATATTCAAATACAAAGAGATTAATTTACCTGTCTTTACACTCTCCCCCTTAGGAGAATTTCTTCCTCGTAATTAATACACAAAAGACAATCTAAAAGGTTTTTATTATACCTATAAATTCATATAACAATGCAAAGAAATTGTGTCATACAAGAACATTCAAACAACAAACAACTAAACTAACATTACATCAGGGTATGTTTTTCTAATTTGATCATCGGTCTCCTAAGTACTATCACGAGGGTCATCACTCCATTGAACCTTCAAAAGCTTAACCACCTTGTTTCTCAATTTGCTTTCCTCCCGATCTATAATATGAGCCGGAAGTCGGATTACTGTCAAATGTGGTTCTATCTCTAAGTCTTCCTGAACAAACGTCTCTACAATCAGTGGCGGATTATGAACATGCTTTCTCAAATGAGATACATGGAAAACATTATGAACTTTTGATAATCTTTCAAGGAATTCTACTCTGTTGGCTAACGACCCAATTCTCTCAAGGATTCTAAATGGTCCAATGAATCTAGGTGCGAACTTTCTTGCCGTTTTGAATCTTACAACTCCTTTTATTGGGAAAACTGTAACTTCCCTAATTTTTTATAAGAGATTTAATTAGACAACTTAAACAGAATAATGTAAATGTAAGTGATAAGGGGATTGAGACTTGAATTAATTAATTAAGGCCGAGCCTAATATAATAATTAATGGACTTAAGAATGGGTTTTTGATTAATTAAATCACATAAGGGTATAATTGGAGTTGCCACCCATAACCCTTACCCTTATATATATTCGTTACGGTCATTTTCTTCCCATTTAAAAAATAAAATGCAAGGAAGAACGGTCATCCATTAAGAGATCAAGAGGAATACAAGTCAAAAGCTAGAGAATCGAGATTAGGGGAAATCAACCTTAATCCAATCTCCTTATCTAGATCAAGGTGGATAATAATTCCATCTCTATTTCTATATGAATCTTATGTTCGGATTTAAGGTATAAATTCAGTTTTAAGATGAATTGAATGATGATATGCTTAATTTATAATTTACATGATTTAAACAAGGTTATTTAAAAGAGGTATGCATGGTTTTAGGGTAAAACCAAGATTTAATGATGTTTCAATGGCATAGGAAAATTTTATGTTATGAGAAACAAGATTTTCGAGTTGGGTTTCAATTTTGATAAATTTCCAAGCTATGGAAATATTATTATGAACTTTCAAAGGAAAATACGGTTATTTGGGTTTATAAATTTATTTTGAAAAAATATTGAGAATTAGGGTCTGGTTTCATGACCCGATTTTTGGATGTTCCAAATGATCATTAATGCGTCCACTGTATCAAATGTCGAACAATCGAATGTCGGAAAACCAGACCGTAAGGGTTAAAGAAGAAAGAGGTAGAAGAAGAAATAGAAAACAACATTAGAATCTCACAAACACAGCAGAACAGTACATAATAGATAAATGACTAATATTAGTACAAAAGAACTATATCTGTTTAATACATTACGTCATCAGAGTACAACACAACCAATAGCGAAATACTGGACAGTTATAATAACTTGTCCTCACAAACTAAATATACAACATACCAAACATAGCAGAAATAAGACAAATACGTATGATACATCTCGTCATCCAGCATATCCCTGAGCTCCGTAGCAGTCCAACTAGAATCTGTACTCTATAATACTCAGTCTGACCCAAACAATATAGTATAATAACACCCGAGTCAGTCTGGAAAACCAGCGTGAGAAAACACATTCAATTGGATTATTAAAGTTTTCAAAATCCTTTTAAAATCAAAGGTATCTCGTAAGACCACACCATAAATAAACATGCCGAGTTTTTACCTTACGACAACCTAAAACATTTTTATCAAATCCGTATGATATTATAATAGTGTCTATAGAAAGAAAAATAGAATCTAGCTGAAATGCTTGCATCTCACGTTTCAGCAATAGTTGGGCACAATTAAAATTGTACAGGCGCTTATTGGAGATTGATTCCATATAATGGCAGAGCTATTGGAGTACCGCCCATCACAGTACCTAGTCTAGATCAGTGTATCGAGGATTCCCCCTGATCCCCTGCAATACAAGACCGGAGCTACCCCTTGCTGGTTAGTCCGAATAAGATCACCTCGCGGTTGGGATCAGCAACTGCCCACACAACCGAATAAAAAGGGACATCTAGACAGGGATGACCTTACCCTAATTGGTCGCTAACCACTTAGCGTTGCTGCACCTCCCTTGTTTTAGCCATTCCCCGTTGATAAGGCTTGAGGCTATGCATTACCCTTTTAGCACACATTCACCTAGAATGCTCATCGTCCTCCTGACAATGTTCTGATAGCATTCATCCATACAAGACTGTTCCCGGTCCGAACGGAACCGAAGGCACCACTCCTACGACATCCATTTTGGAATCACCCTTAGGATTAGTAGCGATTAGCCCTTGCACTTCACTACTCCATCTTCGACTCCAAGCTCTTGTCTTCGACATGAAAACGTTCAAATCGGATCGAAGTGGTTTTCAAGAAATAATCCCCATCCCGATCTCTTCGAAACGATCAGCGCATTGGCCAATTTGATAGTCGGTTATTTAACTATCATATAACATCCACAAACAACCATCAGGCCTTAATAATTTCCCAAATTATTTATTTGAAAATATCTTATCATGATATTTTTCTGCACTTCACCCCTTTGAAAGTAGTTTCAAATCACTTTTTCTATCATGGAATAAATTTCCACCCAATTGTTTTATTTCCATTAAGAATCATCAAGTCTTAATACTTTATATTTTTAAATAATTTAAATCGCTTTATCCAAAAATATATACTTTAAAACAGTTAAAATAAAAACTACTTAAAACACTATATTTAAAATATTAGTTATGCAATTTTATAATAATTTATCATATAAAACTAAAGCCAAAACTAGATTTTAAAATAAAAGTTATTACATAAAGTATAAATATTAAATAATTATCCTTTAAATCATAATACTAGTTAAACCTTTAAAATAATTTACTTATATAATTTACTTAATAATATCTACTTTTAAAAATTTTAAAACCATTAAATAATAATTTCTTTCAAAAACATTCTTTTAAAACTACTTTAAAACCTGTAACTTATACTTAAAAATCTACTTTAAAAACATACTTGGCTTTTCAGGAAAATACACTATCCATCCCAAAATAGTCCATTTAATCAGTTAATAATCCTTCTCGATTTATCCCAATTTAATTACATCTCAAACTCATAAATTTATTTCCCACGCCTTTAAAAGTAAAACCACTATTTATTTTAAAAAAAATTCCCATTCCTTAATAAATTCCCACCGTGAATTTATACTTTCAAATATCCACTGATATCTTATTTCACTTTATAAATCTAGTTTATAAATTCCATGGTTTCATCCTCCTTTTAAATCACAGTTTCAAACACTTAATCAATTTTCAAATCGATTTCCAAAATTTACTCCATTTTAAAATAAATTCCTTTACTTACTCAATTTTATTTCAAAACCCATTAATTTTAGATTTTACTTCTTTAATATGATTTAAAATCTTAATTAAATTGAAAATACCAATTTCATACTTTTTTCAAAATTCTTCTTTATCCCTCCTAACTATTTTAAACCTTAGATTTAAAAATAAATCTTTATTCCTTTAAATAATATCACTTAAGCTTAAAAATTCATTTACTCCCATTTATTCAAAAACCTCCTTTCCCAAAGTCGGAATTTATTTATTAGAATTTAAAAATCAACTTTTATCCTTTTCCAATTCATTCTTTAATTTATCCAAATTCTCTATAATTATTTTACTTAAAAAAAATTCTCTTCCCTTTAAAAATCCAATATATATATATATATATATATATATATATATATATTTGATAATTCAATACACCCAAATATATTCAAACAAACCATATCATCCAATATTTTTAAATTCCCAATAAAGTCAATAATCTATCACAGATAATCAATGAATCATATAACAGATTATGAAAACAAATTCAATATTTTGTGGAATCTAGTTGGATCCCTCCAACCTGTTTTTCCCTACATCCACAGATGTTAGCACAATATAAAAATACTAATCCCACTTTGAGGTGGACATCGCGGTATATAGGGTCATCCGTTATTATACGGGGCGCATATAGCCTCATCCTCTATATAATGCGGGAATCAATCACTCCATTATAAAATATACTATTATATATATTATCACATCCAAACTGATAGTAGATTATCAATTCAAGCAATCAATCCAAAAAAATTAAATTTAATTATTTAATTAATGGTAATCCAAATGAGTGAGATTAACTTACCTTTGATTATTTTCTGCAATCTAATCCAAATCAGCTTGTTTCTCCACGATTTTAGACCTTGTACAAACATTATATGATTTTTATTAATATTTGAATAAATTGAACAATTAAATTACCATTTGATAAATCTAATTAACCAATGATTTTATTTTAAACTAATAATTAAATTTTAAAATATTTTTAGCAACTAAAATAATTAAATAAGTTTATTAAACAAATCTATCTCCATAGTACATTATTTAAAATAAACTAGTAAGTGAACATATGTATATATATGTTTTATTTTTTTCAAATTACATATAAAAATAATCTATATAAGTCTTAAAAATCTAATTTTCTATATAAACCCTTATATTCTTTTCCCAAAATCTTATATAAATTCCTGTTTTTTCTGTATAAATATAAATTTTAAAATAAGTATGTGTATTAAAATATATAAGCGTATTATATATATATATATATATTAAATTCCCATCTAAATTATATGTACATATATTAGAACAGAAATGTTTTTAAGCTTTACTGTAAATTTGTTTACATATTCATATATATACATTTCGAAAAGTATACTGCAAATATTTTCTTCTTTGTTTCTATACATATATGAATACAAATTAAAAAAACAAGCTGCATCCACATCTCATTGTGTTTATATATATATATATATATATATATATATATATATATATATATATTTGTACGCATATATATAAGATAAGAAAATACCTCATTGCCACATAGAACAAACCCCCAAATCACAACCTTCACTCAGTACATCGATGATCGGCGCTCCTTGTGGACAACAGCCCCTCCTTCCCCTTGAATCCATCGACCTCCTCACCTCAGACCACACGCTCCCACGTAGCGGACGCCGACTCCATCGTACTCGAATCGATCCCTCCCCATCCTCGATCGCGGCATCCCGCCATCATGGTCGATTTGGATTCACCGATCAACATCGCTACCTTCTATCATGCATGTGACTTCATTGGCGCCAACAAACCATCACGAATGCCTCCTTCTTTCTTATCATCGCGAGAACCTAGTCCACATAGCGAAGCCCTCGAGTTTGACCGAAAAAGTCGCGATCGATTTCCTTTCGAAATCGAGTCAACTTTGAATTCAAAATCGAATTCGGTTTTGTACTTCTTTTTTTTTACATTGAATCATCTTCGGTCATTATTTTATTTTTTTTGGAATTGGGCATTTGAGATCGAAATAGAAGAGGGGATAAGTTTATACTTGTAGAAGGAAACAGAATGTGTTTTTATCTTTATTTTTGTTCTTTAAAGAAGACGTGTGTTCTTAGGAAGAACACGTGTTTTCAAATTGCCTTGCATGTCTGCAGGCTTGCTATAGTAGCCCGAAGTGATAAAAATAGCTAATGTGAAATGAAATTTGACCAGTCAACAGTAGGTATACTTAAATTAAATTTTAAATTTAAATCGTCTCGAATATGCAACTAAAAAACTCGAGATATTATCGAGGCGTGCCGCTAGGCGTTTATAATGTTATAATCCTATTTCAAACGCAATAGAAAAGGTTTCGAGTCCTAATTCGATCGTATAGAGAAGATAGCTTTTTGAACCCAGTTATTAAATTGAATTTTCGATATAGATTATAGCGCGTTTATCTAACGTACGATCACACGACAACTCCAAATGCTACGAAAATTGAAATTCGATAATAAAACACTATTAGGGATCCAATGGAACTAGTTTCGTCGAAATCCGAGACTGTGCCTTGGAAGGCTATTTTTAAACATCAATTTAAACGATATATTTTTAAAACAGAACAAAACACTTTCAAACTCAAATTTAAAACTTCTATTATCTCCAGTATTATAAATATAAATTTTCCAAGCCTTTGAAATATTTTGAACCAGCTTAAAACCAAGATTCACAATTTTAACCAATTTCCAATTATTAAATTCAATTTTTAAATTATCCAATAAATAGCAATATTTGAAATTCAAGTTAAAAATTAACTATTAAATATTTAAAGTAAATCAAATATTCCAATTTCAAATATCCAAAATTTCGGGTCGTCGGATCTGGAATTTTGATATGTTAGATAACATGATTAAAGTGAATTTTTGGAATTTTTGGGATTTTTCCAAAGTGATTTGCTATGCAAAAGAAATTGTTTTAGAAGAAGGACTTCTTTGCAAAATTGGTTTTGCTTTATGGAGAGTTTATTTAATTAACTTAACCATGGTTTAGATCTAAATTAGCGGTAGTATTTTTGAAAAAGAATTTGAAAACGTTAAGGCAACAAATTTGGCGTTGACACGTGGCAGGTTAGTTTGAGAAAAGTTTACTTAAAAATGAATTAAACTAGTTTACTTGGAAAATTGGTTCCGCCTTCTTTGGAAAGTACCTTTCGACGTAGAAGCTTCCACCTTCATCTTAGTCGAAACCAACTATGCCAAAACCATTACACAAGGTATCACAAAGATGGTACGCAGTGGATTGGAGGAAGGCGGAAGGTAAGGTGTCGAAAGCACAGCTTCCGATGGAGTCGACACCTTGGTTTGTTTTTAAAATGAAAAGCACCACCTTTGTTTTGTTTTAACCTTCGACGGAGTTGAAGACGATGGTTTCGAAAGAGGTTTTATAAAGGTGTCAAAAGGGTTGCCATTAACTTATAATTGCTTACGACTGGGTTCCATTACTTATGAAAGAATATTTCAAAAGAAGGAGTTTCGACCTAGTCGAAACCCAGCTGCCATTTTATAGCCTTTCGATGATGTTGAATATATCGACTTAGTTGTAATACCCAAGATTTTTGGTAACGTTAGTTAGGATGTTTAATTAACTAAATTAAATAAAATAATGTGTTGATTAGGGGATTAAGATTTGATTTTTAATAAGGTGCAGCCGTGCCATTTAATCATGAATAAAAATAAGAGTTCACTTGAAATAGAGGAGGGGTAAAATGGAAAGTGACCATTCCTACATCCTCCAAACCTTGGACGTGTAAAATTTTACACGTTTATTTTCATTTCAAAATTTAAAATTAAGGGTTGGCCACCACTAACAAGGAAAAGAGGAAGAAAAGCTAGGTAGAAGCTAATTGAAATAAAACCTATTCACATCTCAATCTCCATAATCTCTAAAGCTAAGGTGAGTAATGTTTACATCTCATTTTCGATTGTGTTTTCGGTTTTAATATAATTTCGAATATTTTGTAATGATTTGCCATGTTTTTGAATGATGGAATGAATATATACTTGATGAATTATGGTTATTTAATTTATGATACGTTTTATGGTGAAAACCCTATAAAATGACATCCAAATGCAATGCATATTTTTATGAAGATCATAAATATTATTTTGGAGATAGATTGCAGTTTTCATATTTTTCTGAATTTTCGTGGAATTAATATGAACTTTCTAGTAATGAAAATGGTATTTTGGGTTAATAATTATTTTCGGTTAAATAATGGTAGAATTTGGCTCTATATTTTTATATATTAGAAAACATATATGATGTGATTTTATGGAATTCTTATAGATTTTTCCTTAGTGTTTTGATGATTATATGGGACTTAAATGTTTTATATAATTAAAAGAGGAGAAGGTATTTTTTATAAAATAGTTTAAATTTTAAAATCTAAAAAGTCGGTAGCACTTTTGACAAAGTGCGGTACTTTTTAGAGGCAACCAATTGTAAATAGACATATAAGGTAGGTTAATTCAAAAGAAATATTGCCTCCATGTCTTTCACTGTTTCTTTTCTTTCGACACTAGGTTCCATCATCACACTATCACCTCCGACACAGTCGAAACCAAAGCATGTGGTATCAGTTTACTGGTACATAGTGAATTGGATGTATGTAGAAGGTAGGGAGTTGAAACCAAAGGTCCCGAAGAGGTTGAGGCAGTCCATTATTTTTTTAATTGAAGAAATACGCCTACTTAGTTTCGATTAAATGGCTTTCGACTAAGTAGCTTTCGACCAGGTCAAATTATTTAAAGGAAATTGTTTCGATTAGGTTGCGCCTCTGTTTTTAGATAGTTTCTTTCTACTAGGTCGAAACCTTTATGCTGCCGCCTTTTTTACCTTTCGAACCAGATGTTTTCGAAAGAGTAGTTTTATATTCTAAAACTTGGCCACCTCTTTAATGCTTTCGAAGGGATAGTTTCGACATCATCACTTCATTACTTAGGAAATGGTTTCAAAGCAGTTTCTTCTGACTTAAATGTTTTATGACCCTTTTGTTATAAGTAAAGTAAAACCCAAATTGGTTTCAAAAGAGATAGTTTTAAAAGGTTTTAAAATTGGCATTTTTGATAGGTTTGAAAGGTTTCCACGTGTTATAAATTGAACCCAAAATGCTTTTGGAAGGATTGAGTTTGACTATTTCAAATGGTTTTAATGAATGGTTTTGAAAGGGGTGGTTCCCCATGGTTTCAAAAGGATTAAAAGGGCAGTTTTTCCTAGGTTATCAAAAGGCAATATTTAAAAGGTTTTAAAGGAGGATGTCTGATATTTTGAAGCTTTCGGAGAAAAGAAAGGAAAGGTTTCCCCCATATTTTCGAAAGGCAATATTTAATGGTTTCTAATGGGTTTTCAAATGATTTCGAAGGGATTGTCTTCAATGGTTTCAAAAGGATTGTTAACGGTTTTAAACAAAGGTTTTGAATGTAATATATAGATAATGTAGCCTAAGTATTTTCAAGTTAAAAAGGGTTTTGACTTGTTTTGGAAGGATAATTAATCCTCATTAAATCTCATCAAAATTATTTTAAGTAAAGTATATATAACATGACAGTATGGCTTATAGTAAAGCTAAAGATATTTTCTTGGTATATATACATGATTTGAAGGACTAAATCATTTTGAAAAGGTTATCAAGGAAAATTTAAAGGGTTGTTAACCCTAAGAAAATAATTCAGACGGTTAGTCCATTTTGTAGGCAGTCAGCCTAGATTTTGGACAGTTTGTCCATTTTGCAGGTAGTCAGCCTAGATTTCAAATAGTTAGTCCAGTTTGCGGGCAGTCGGCCCAGTTATTTGAACAGATACTCCATTTGTATAATAACGGACCTTGCTATTATATGTGGGCAGATAGTTCACATATTACTTGTTTTACGGACAAATAGTCCATTTATTAGCATAAAGGGTATTGCTATTTTGATTTAATCAGTTGATTTACCAGTTTGGTTGTAGGAAAGGATTTGCAGAATTTATGTTTTAAAGAGGATATAAGTGAGGGGAAACCCGTTCCGCCAAGCGGCATGGTCTCACTTAATATCATTAAACCGAGATGTAATAGAATTATGCACACCGGACTTTATATTTGACTCAAAGTTTTTATTTCCCCTTAAACTCTTGGGTTTTCAAAATTGATTTGAGTAGGCTGAGTGTTGAGGGTTGAGGGTTTTAGTCTTTTGGAGAATAAAGCTTATGGAGACAAGTAGGTGGCGACAGATAGTTAATTAGGATTTGTAGTTTTCGTCTTGTTTTAATTTTGCTAGTTATGTAAGTTAGATATAACTATATTGCTTTGATCACAGGAGGCATCATCATATGTCGCTCTTGGCGTATTTTTATAATGATATATTTAATCATTGCTTGGGAAACATTAAGCGATTATGTAACGTGGATATGAATTATTTTTATGAAATGTAATAAGAAAAATGTTGTTTTTTGAAATTTATGATTTTTTTCATATTCATACGCTTTTGATATTATGGATACCATTATTATTACCGTATTTTGTCACCAGAAGTTAATACTATGGATGACTATAGCATCTATAGCGGTTAGTTTTTGGCCTGCAGATATGAGATGTTACAACATGGTATCAGAGCATACTTTATGAAAAACATTAAACTAAAAATGGTTTATGACATAATCCTAAGGAATTAGAGTAAGATTAGGGTATGGGATAACGCCATAGTAACATACTTGTATTTGCTATATATAAATATAATCTTTATCTCTATTCTTCTATCTTTGTTAGAATATTTTTCTGTATCTCATAAGGTTTGGATACAGGTATGGAGGGTAGAAGAGGAAGAGTTAACCAAGGAGGAGAGGCCATTGAAGGGAATGCCAGGCTCAATCTGAGAATAGGTCGGGGTTTGGCATAAGTAGAGAATGTGGGTGCTAAAGTCCCGCAAGTTGGAATGGAAGCTATGCATCAGTTTTTTAGGAATATGGTGCAAGCGGGAGTTGCAGATAGAGTGTTAGGAGGAAATGTTGTAGGAGAAGGGGTTCCAGACGTTCCGGTAGTTAACCATTATGCTAAGCTGGGTGGTGATTACACTAAGTTTGGAGGGAAGTCGTTTGTTGGAACGGAAGAAGCCATTGAGATAAAGAACTGGTTGTTGCACTGCGAAAGAATTTTCATAGATCTAGGACTCAATGATGAGCAGAAGAGGAGGTTGGCATCTAGGCAGCTTCAGGAAGCAGCTCTATTCTGGTGGAATAGTGTGACTGCGGCGCTAGATGAGGAAACTATGACCTGGGAGGATTTCAAGGAAGGTTGTAGGAGAGGTTCATTTTAGCAATGGCATAGTCATCTCCGATCATGTAGTTTGCTCGGTTAGAATAGGGAGAAATGTTAGTTCTGGAGTATGCTAGAAAGTTCGAGGAGTTAGCTTGCTATGGGTATGCTTCAGTGGACATGGTCATGAAGAGGAATGAGAAGTTCATTAGGGGCTTGAAGCCTAAGTTAGCTAGGGCCTCATATTAGAGATCCTTCTGACTTTGTTGTAGAGATGGCCTTAAGGCATGAAGAGTTGCTTGATTCTCTAGAGAAGAGGAAGGCTAAAGAAGTCCAAGTTGAGCATAATCAGAAGAATAAGTTCTTATCTAAGAAAGGTGCTGAGAAGGGTGGAGCAGCTAAGAAGGGGAAGTCTGAGATTGCCTATTTCAAGTGTGATAAGAAGGGGCATTATGCTAATGAGTGTTGTGCCAGGAAGGCTAAGGAAGTGGCTGGCAGGAAGAATATCATGTGCTAGAACTGTGACGCCACTATAAGAGTCGGTGCAAGGAGCCCACTAAGGATGGAAAGTGCAAGGTATATGTATTGGAGCCTGCCACTTCTAAGCCAATAGCTCAGGAAAAATGAAAGGCTATCTTGGGAGGTATGCTTCGGATTCATGGTATGACTATTAGCGTTCTATTTGATACTGGCGCATTGCATTCTTTTATATCTAGATGTTTGATTGATAAGCTTAACCTATAACCCACTTATTAAGTTACTTCCTTATGGGTTGTGAATCCAATAAGAGGGTCTGCAACTCTAGGGATGAGATGTGATCCGTTAAATTTTGACCTGTTAGGTCATAATTTGTTTTTTGCAGTTTGCATGTGTTTGATTTTGTGGGGTTTGGGATTATTCTTGATATGGATTATTTAAGTGAGTACGATGCTAGGATATTTTGCCAGGATAGAAAAATATCTCCTAGACACCCAGATTGTCAGATAGCTTATGCCGTAGAAGGTTCTTGCGGTGAGATGTATGATTTGTTGGGTGCTATGAAATTGGATGATGAGTTGAGTCGAGTTTTCATGGTTGGAGAATTTGTAGATGTTTTTGAGCTTGTAGTTGGATTACCGCCAAAATGGGCCATTGAGTTTCGGATAGACTTGGTTTTATGAGCAGAACCGGTGAGTAGACCACCAAGTAGGATGACCCCTTTAGAGATGAGGGAGTTAAAGGTGCAGTTGGTGGATTTAGAAGGCAAGAATTTTATCAGGCCGAATAGTTTGCATGAGGATCAGCTGTAATGTTTACTGAGAAGCTGGATGGATCGTTAAGGCTATGTATCGATTATCGTAAGTTGAATGAGAGAACGACAAAGAATTAATATCCATTCCCGAGAATTGACGATTTATTTGACCATTTGAGTGGAGCTAAGGTATTTCACAGTTGGATTAAGCAAAAGTTTCCATCAGCTCAGGGTAGTAAAAGATAATATACCTTCGACGGCATTTAGTACCAAATATGGGTCGTATGAATGGTTAGTTATGCCTTCTGGGCTGACTAATGCACCAGCATTCTTCGTAGAGAGCATCAAATTCATCTTAGAGTGGTACTTGAGACAATGAGGCAGTATCAGCTGAATGTGAAGTTTTCGAAGTGTCATTTATGAAAGAAAGAAGTAAAGTTTCTAGGTCATGTAGTCTTAGAGGAAGGGTTATCAGTAAATCCGACTAAGATTGAAGCAGTGAATAGTTGGAAAGACCCCAAGACAATGATAGAGACAAAGAGGTTCCTTGGGTTGGTTGGTTATTATCGAAGGTTCATTAAGGATTTTTCATGGACAGCGAGATCAATGACTAAGCTAACAAGAAAGGATGTAAAGTTTGTGTGGACCGATAAGTGTGAGGAAGCATTCAAGAGTTTGAAACGCTTATTGAGCCATGCACTAGTATTAGTTATCCCGAAAGGGAATCAAGATTTGGTGGTTTACACTGATGCGTGTAGAACATGATTAGGAGCTATGTTGATGCAGAGAGGTAAAGTGATTGCCTATGCTTCTAGACATCTTAGATCGCATGAGGTCAGATATCCGATGCACTATTTAGAATTGGCTGCAGTGATTTTTGTTTTAAAGGTGTGGAGACATTACCTTTTGGGAGAGAGGTTTGAGTTATATACATATCATAAGTCGCTGAAGTATTTGTTCTCCCAGAAGGCGTTGAACATGAGATAACAAGAGGTGGTTAGAGTTTATCGCCGCTTATGATTTCGGAATGGAGTACACACCAGGGAAAGGCAACAATGTTGCAGATGCACTTAATAAGAAACAACAGAATGCAGTATTAGCGATGATTGCTGAGTGGAAAGATTTGGAAGCATTAACAGATTACATAGTGCAGTGGAGATCCGAGGCTGGTACTAGTGGAGATACGATTGTATTATCTTGTTTGGAAGTTCGACCAATGATGATCGAAAGGATGCTTCTAAACAGGAAGAGGATCCGGTACTAGCTAAACAGATCAGGAAGTTAAGAGATGGAACCGAGAGCGATGACTTGAAAGATTTCAGTTTTGACCAGAATGGGTGGTTGAGAAAGAAAGGAAGATTATGTGTTCCAAGTGTAGGAAACATAAGAAAAGAAGTCTTAGAGGAATGTCATCATTCGAAGCTCTCTATTCACCGAGAAGGTACAAAGATGTATTAGGATATGAAGAGAAGTTTCTTCTAGGAAGGTATGAAGCGGGATATTGGGTTGTGTGTGACGCATTGTATAATTTGCAAGCTAGCAAAGGCCGAACAGCAGAAACCAAGTGGGTTGCTTCAACCATTAAATATTCCAGTATGAAAGTGGGATTCTATCTCCATGGATTTTATTAACAGGTTGCCAAGGTCGAACAAAGAAAATGATAATATATGGGTTATAGTGGACAGATTGAGCAAGAGTGCCTATTTCATTCCAGTTAGGTCAACCAGAATGGCACCTGTTTTGGCGAGGTTATTCCTGAAGTATGTAGTTAGACTGCATGGAGTTCCTATAGCATAGTTAGCGATAGAGATCCTTTGTTCACTAGTGAATTCTGAAAGAGTCCGTAGGAAATTTTAGGGACCATGCTCAGGATGAGTACAGTTTACCATCCGTAGACATATGGCCAAATGAAAAGAGTTAACAAAGATTTGTTAAGGGCTTGTGTTCTAGATTTCAAGGGATCATGGGAGGACCATATACATTTAGTCGAGTTTTCATATAACAACAGCTATCGGACCAGTATTGGGATGGAACTGTTTGAAGCTTTGCATGAAAGGCCATGCAAATCTCTCATATGTTGGCTAGAGACCGAGGATAGGTTACTTCTTGGTCCAGATTTAGTCAGAGAAGCTACTAAAAAGATTGAGGTGGTTCGGACTATAATGAAAGAGTCTCAATCAAGGCAGAAGATTTATGTAGATAAGAGACGGAAAGATCTAGAGTTCTCAGTTGGAGAACAGGTTTTCATCAAAGTATCGTCGACGAAGGGTGTGATTAGGTTTGGGAAATCAAGGAAGTTAGCACAGAGATTCGTTGGACCTTTTTCTATTGTTGAGAGGATCGAGAAACTCGCATATAGAGTTGAGTTACCTAGCAGTTTGGCAGGAGTCCATGATGTTTTTCATGTTTCTCATGTTGAGAGGATCGAGGAAGCTAGACGACCCGAAGTCTCAGGGCGAAACAGGACTTGCTTTAGAGGCTGGTCAGTGAGGACTTTGATAGGATGAGCTTGAAAGTATGGCCTCAATTTTTTGGAAGCTATCACCAGGCAATAGGCAAGTTTTTATAGCTTTGAATAATTCTTCTCTGCCCCAGTGAATCTCTTGCTGATGTAGTAGAACGGGCGTTGAATTTTCGCATCTTCCCGTACTAATGCTGCACTGAGAGCATGAGACGAAACTGCTAAATATATGAAAAGATCTTCACTGCTGCTAGGCTTAGAAAGTATTAGAGGCGCTTCCATATGATGAATTAGTTCATCGAAAGCTTTCTAACATTCCGGAGTCCATTCAAAAAAATTTCTTCCTTTCTTTAGAGCGTCAAAGAATGGAATGCATTTATCCATGGCCTTGGAAATAAACCGATTCAAAGCAGCAACTTTCCCATTGAGGCTCTGCAATTCCTTCTTTGTCCTAGGGGCTTTGACTTCTCTCAAAGTAGTAATTTGAGCAGGATTAGCTTCAATGCCCCTAGCACTCACAATGAAACCCAAAAATTTGCCGAACTCTACCCCGATTGAACATTTCAAAGGATTAAGCTTCATTCCATACTTTCGGAGGACTGCGAACATTTCTGCCAAGTGATCCATATGGTCCACTGCATTATGTGACTTCACCAACATATCATCAACGTAAACATCCATAGTTTTGCCAATCTTTGGCTTGAACATAGCATTAACAAGTCTTTGGTAAGTTGCCCTTGCATTCTTTAGTCCAAAGGGCATGACTCTTTAGCAGTAAAGACCGACATCGGTGATGAAGCTCGTGTCCTCCTGATCTGGCTCATGCATCATGATTTGGTTATATCCGGAGTATGCATCCATGAAAGACAACAATTCATGCGCAGCTGTTCCATCCACCAACTGATCAATCCTGGGTAACGGGAAACAGTCTTTGGGGCATGCTTTGTTTAAATCTGAAAAATCAATGCATACTCTCCACTTTCCATTTGCTTTTTTAACCAGCACCGGATTAGAAACCCAATTTGGATAAGTGGACTCTCTAATGAAACCATTCTCCATGAGCCGCTCCACTTCTTCTTTCAATGCTGCTGACCTTTCTGGAATTGGGTTCTTCTTTTCTGCTTCACAGGTGTAAATTTCAGATCAATATTCAGTGTGTGTACCGCGATTTCTGGAGATATTCCATACATATCGACATGACTCCAAGCGAATACATCCAGATTTGCTTTCAGAAATGCTATCAAAATATTTTGAAACTTCACACTAAGTTGCGAACCCACATTTAGAACCTTGTTTGGATCTTTCGGATCAATAGGTACTGGCACCGTTACTTCCACTGGCACCACTCTATTCTCCCCCATACTGGCTTTTCTGGGATCCATTTCTTTTCGTGCTCCACTATGCTCGCCAGTGCAGGGTCCACCCTGTAATTGCTACAAGGTTGGTTCTTTGATGCGGAGTGGAGATGCCGCATCCTTTACCATCTCTCTCTTGCTTGCTTCCCGCAACTCTATCAGATAACATTCTCTCCCAGCATTCTGATCCCCTTTAATAACAGCAACGCCATTATCCGTGGGGAACTTCATAGTGAGGCACCACGGGGCGAGAATTGCTTTAAATGCTGCAAGAGTTGGCCGGCCTAGGAAGGCATTGTAAGCAAAAAATCCGTCAACAATCACAAAAGTCTGCTTTCGAACCACCTTTTTCTGCCCCTCTCCAAGTTTAACAAATAAATCAATAGTTCCAATTGGTTGCTTTGGTTCCCTAGTGAACCCAGAAATCTTCTACGATGAAGCCTGAACATCAGCCGTAGGAATCTTCATTTGATCGAATGTCTTTTTGAAGGGGATATTGCAAGAGGCGCCGCAATCAACAAGCACCCTTCTTACAATAGCAGGCCCGATGCCTGCGGAGATGACCAAGGGATCCATGGTAGGAGCTTCAACGCCCATAGAGTCCCTAGTCCTGAACACAATATCATCATTAAAAGTTCTTTGCTGCTTCAAAGGTGCGGCGTCTTCCAACACAAAAACATTCTCTTCTGCTGGGGTATATTTCAAAGCACGAGCATATCTTTCCATCTTGCCCCAGCTTCTACCTGCTGGGTGAGGACCTCCGGTGATCACATTAATAACAGGCGTCCCTGATTCATGCGTGGCAGTCCTCTCACCCAAGCCAGATGGATGAGCAGAAATTGTTGGCCCTCAGTAGATGAAGTTGGGTGGTTCCTATTTCTCTTAACATATTGCTGCAGCTTGTTTTCTCTCAGCAGTTCTTCAATCAAACTTTTCAAACGGCGACATTCGTTAGTATCATGACCGGGTTGATTATGAAACCGACAAAATCTCCCACTCTGAACAGCCTTTTTCCCAAGCTTTATCATAGGTGGTTTAGGATATTCCACGATATCTTTGGTAGCGAAAAAGATATTCTCCGGAGTATCATTTAAAGGAGTGAAATCTGAAGGCCTTGAGAAGCGAGGTTTCTTCACATCCTTCTGCTTCTTGCCATTGTTATTCTCCCTCTTCTGACTTTCGGATTCCTTTTTGGTAGGAGCACCGGTGTTATTCTTAACCTCTGTCAATGCCACTTTCGCCGGCGCAGGAAGGCTTTCCAAGTGCATGAATTCGTCAGCTTTCTTATAGAATTTCTCAAGCGAGTTTGATTCCTTCATCTTCAACCACTTCCCAAACTCACTCGATTTGTCGATAGCCCTCATTAAGTAGGTCAAAACCATTCGTGGCTCTGCATTGTCGACTTCAGCCAAGGTTATGTTGAAGCGGTTTAAGAAAGATCTAATAGATTCTCCGGGATTCTTTTCCAGGCTGGACAATGACATAATATCCTTCGCCTTTGAAGCATACAACCTGAATTGTTCTTCAAACTTTCGAGTTAAATTGGAGAACTGGTCTATAGATCGGACTGGTAGCTTTGTAAACCAGAGTAGAGCCACTCCTTCCAAGTATACCGAAAAGTACCGGCATTTGATCTCATCTGATGCTCTAGCACCAGTCATGTTCCAGTCATACTTATATAGGAATTGGTTAGGGTCGCTTGTTCCCTTATAAGCCGGGATGGTAGGGGGAACAAACTTCCTTGGGAATTCCGCCTTCAGAATCTTTTCGGTGAACAGAGTTTTGCTTGGAGCGAACCCCCATTCCTTTTCATCTTCTTCCCTTTATAGACTTTCTTTCATAATCCGTCGAACCATTCCTGAGAGATATTCCTCATCATTCAGAGGCTCTGCGAGACAGACTTTAGCCATTTTCATGGAAGTTTGTCTGGACAAACGTTCACGGAGAGTTGGCTATGGCATTGACCCTCCAGCATGGGGAGGTGCCTCTTCAGTGGGGCTAGTTGTCTTTTGAGGAATATTCCTCTCTTCAGGATTATGAACATCTTCAGCAAGGTTTTCTTCATTATTCACTGGTTGACGGTTAGGTCCCAGCAAAGCATTCAACCTATCAAGCATTAAAGCGTTCTGGGCTTCCATCTGCTGATATAACCCAGACACTGCAGCATCCAACTCTGCCCGTGTAATTCCAGCACTTGGAGCTGCTTGACTTGATGAAGGAGAAGTGGAAGTATTTTCGTGGACATCACCGGGTCTAGTAGATCTGCGCTTTCTTCCAGGAGCCATAATCTCTGATAGACTTCTGGTTTTGAGAGAGATTCTTTCAACAAGCTTTTGCGAATCAATGATGAAAACACCCTGAGTTCAATTCTCAGTGAAAGCATCAAAAATATTAACGCTAAAATTGAACGCTAACACCCCGGTGTAAGTAGAAATAAAGTGAAAGCACCACCCGTCAATACGGGAATTAGAAGTAAGTAGAAAAGTCACAGAAAAAACAGTAAAGAGACAACAGCTTTATAGTGGTTCGGCTTCAAGCTAAGCCTACATCCACTTTAATCTTCTTTATTGCTGATTCGATTACAACTTATACAACAATCTCCTGTTACAACACCACTTAGACAAATAAATAGAACTCCGATGTAGGAGAATTCTTCAAATTCATGTTGAATGTATTAGATCTCTTCTTGAAGTTCGTTGGAGTGTCTTTTGTGTTTGAAGTGTCGGATGAGTCAAGAAATCAGCAGAGTATAGGCGTTCCAGAAATGAGCCAAAAAGTCCTTTCTCAGTTGGAGTAGGTGGAGTATTTATAGGGAAAATTCGGGCTAAGTCGTAGGCCATGAACGACCTAAGGGTAGGTCGTAAGTCGCTAGCGACCTAAGGGACACGAGCTACGGCTTATCCTTGTTGCACTTGGTCAATCTGAGCGGGTTAGTAGGTCGCAGCGACTTAGGGAGAAGCGGCATAAGGAGTTGCGGCATAAGGAGTTGTCTCGGTCGGCTAAGGTCGCGAGCGACCTAATGAAGAGGCAAAGGAAATTGTGGCATAAGGGATTGTCTCGGTTTAAGCTAGGTCGCCGGGTCGCTGGGTCGCTAGGTCGCTAGGTCGTTGATCTGTCGAATCTTTGGAGTCTTTTAGGTCGTTAAGCCGTTGTGTCCTTCTCTTGCAATGTACTGTTAGGTCGCTAGATCGCTTACTATATTAGGTCGTTAGGTCGCTTCCTATATTAGGTCGTTAGGTCGCTTACTACATTAGGTCGTGAAATAGAACGATATTAACACATATCACCAAAGATCTGCTCATAAGTATCAACCCAATCTTGCAGTCCATAGCTAATTTGTTCCCTTGAGTGGTTTTCCTCCTAAACTAGAACAATTTTTGCTCAACTTGGAAAAACCAGCCATATGCGCTTGCATGGGTGCACCTCTACCAATAGCTATGCCAAGAGCATTCTTCATCATATTCGCTATCATAGCATTGGACATAGCTTGAAAATAAGGCGTAGCAACTCATGATCATGCTCCTTCTTCAATTATTGAAGCAGAATTTCTTATAGTTTTCCTTATATCCCAGCTTATTCTTATCTGTAATAAGAATGATCTGTCTCTCATGAAGAAAACTGTACCTATGTTGCTCAAGTGCATGCGATTTATACTATATGATATATTATTATATAACTTTGAAAACCAAAATATATAACAAGTATGCACGCTCCTATATATACACTATAGATCCAGACTAAAGCGATAATCCCTTCCTTATCTCTATTGGATCCCGGTATGAACTCGGGTTAATCACATGGCCAAAGCTCTGATACAAAACGTGATGACCCATTCGAGTAACATAAACAACTCGGTACCAACATAAACAAGTTGGTACCGACTTATCTACTTAATGAATTTAGGCATGTAACTTGATCTCTGGACTTCTCCAATACTCTTGAGCCATCCCTTGAAGCTTTGTCTAATTCTGATCATCTTTGTCTTCGATTTGCTAAATTCTCCCACCTATCTTCCCAAAAAATTCAAAGTACAAACAATAACAAAACACAACATACAAATATAGAATAACATGAAATTACATACATTCAAACAAAGAATACTAGAATTATAACAATCAAACTAATTCCCAAATCTAAGTAATCAATGTACGTATGAACATAAATAAAGTGGATTACAAAGCCATTTCTACAAATCATATTGAATTCATCAATTTAGGTCATAAACATATATTAACAATAACTAAGGTTAGAAAATGACTTTAAGATTAAAAGTCAAGTTAAAACCTATAATTCTACCATAAAAACATGCATGGGATAGCGAGAAGGCACAACCACTCATCAATCACCAAAATCAATGAATTTAATCTCAATCCAAAGTGGATAGCAATGAAAAGCAATTAAAATCAACTAAAATGGTGATCTTTATCTCATAATCAATGATCTATTCATCAATCATCAAATTGGTTTGATTTAGAGAGTATGAGTGGTTTTGGATGAATCTAGAGTTAATAGGGGTTTAGATCCGATTTTGAAGGGAGGGAAAATTTTTATTTTGACTCTTATAGCCCCTATTTATAGTAATCAAGAATTGGGCTAATGGGCCTTATCATGGGCTTAATTAATTACATACTAATTTTGACCAATGACTGTTTGAACTTAAATAGGCATAACTTTCTAACTCCAGGTCCGCTTTTCTATTATGACCACCATACGGAATGAGAAACCATTATCTTGAAGCAATGAAACTTATTTGAGACACTAACTCGACTCCTATAAAAAGTAATAGCCTGAAAAATATTTCCAGGGACAAAATGGTCATGTAGGAATTCGAGAAAAATCATAGGTGTATAAAATTTTTGGTAAAATTCATATCCCAAAATTATGTAATCATATGACCTCATATGGAAAAAATAAATATTTTATATTTCTCCGATACGTAAAATATGGGTCATTACATTAGATCCAAATTATGTCTAAGTTATGGTTTGACAAAGGTTGAGCAAGAAAATCATCGAAGTAGACCCTAACACTATTACCAATAATGGAACTTTCAGTTCATATATTTCTCCTTTTTTGCATTAAATGAACTAGCTCCACACCTAGGTAAACGCAAAACTTAGCACCGAACCACTTCAAAAAAATAGGGCGGGGGAGGGGAATTAAAATGGCAAAGCTTTATCTATTTTAATTAAAATGGTGAAGACTTCGCCATTTTATTTATTGATGAAAGCTTTGTCATTTTAATATCTACACACCAAAACAGTCTTTACTCTTCTTTCTCCTTCTTCCTTTCCACACTTTCATTTGGCAGAGAAACAAAATTTACCCCTTTTCATTAAAGGATATACCAAAATCCCTAAATTGAAGCAAAAACACACAAATTAAACCATATCTTTTTTATCTACACATGTTGAAATGTTTTGAATGCTCAAAAAAATTGCAAAATGGTTCATGCATGGGAAAGTGGTAGCGGTGACCATAGTCACCGTGGAGAGGAGAATGTGATTTTGTCGTTTGGATTCAAGCATGGAAAAGAAGAGCTACTTGAAGCCGTCGAAAATGATAACAAGGAGGGTGGAACAAAGACGGTCGTAAAGGTCGCAGGGGTCGTGGAGGTCGCCAAGGCAGTCGAGCATCTAGGATTCATTGAGGAGTGCGGTAGGTTCAGCTAGAGTTATTGAGCTAAATGGTTTTTAGGATCCAAACTTTATCATGGTTATAGATTTCTGAATACTTCAAGAAGGAGAACTGCATGTCATCACACGGACTGGTTTGGATGTATATTTCTAAAGAGAATTGTAATAAATCATTTTGTCATTTCAAATCAAAAAAATTATTGAAATTTTTTCTCTCTTTTTCAAATAAGTTTTTTTGTTTATCTAGATAATCCCTATAAATTATTTTTTAAAACACCAAGTTGATTTCCTAAATTTAATTTCTCATTACTCAATTTCTCATTTTCAAGTTCGACAGATTTCATCTTTTCTAAAGTAATAAAATTAAGATTTGAGATCTTATCGCTTATACTAAGTAATTCATTATTATATTTTTCTAAAATTTATAAATCAGAAATTACTTTTTTATAGTCCTTAATAGTGGCTTTTATAGGGATTTGCTTGTTGTATTTCGATTGGATCTTTTTCTAGCCATTATTCTATGATGTTGTGACGATCGATAGAATTCCAAGCTCTGATATCAAATGAAATTGACTAAAGATCATGTAATATGGAATATTAACTAAACTATTTACTTGTGCGGAATATAAATATAAAAAGAAAAATAATAAAGTAAATGACACCGGAGATTTTTATACTGGTTCGAACTTCCCGTTTTACGTCCAGTCCTAGACTTCTTCTGCAATTTAACTATCAACCCTCACTTAACCCGAAGGAACATGTATTACACTTCTTAAGCAATCGAACATGACTTCAACCGCCTAAGTAACAGAATAGGACGTCAACCGCCTAAGCAACCGAACAAGACATCAACCGCCTAAGCAACTAGAGAGGACTTCCAATACAAATAGTAAACTTGTTTCTGACCGAGTATGCTCTTCAATAGTACTGATAAGTCAATAACGTACATCCTTCCTATAATCTTCTCCTTTGTGGTATATCATGTAGTTTGTAAAGATAGGAAGTTTATTAAATGACTAACGAAGTTTTCTTGAATGCACAAGTGATTAGAATTAAATATTGAATGCAAATGGCAAGATAGTTTAAACAAATAAGAATGAAAATTAGAATCGGAATTGGTGATAAATACAACTGATTTCATGGCTATATATAGTGTTTAAGGGTTGCAATTGCTCATGAAAGGTAGGCATAAAAGAATATGGAAGCAACTTTTGAATCAAGAGTTGTTTCTTTTTGCTAAAATGAAGTGTCTCTTCAAAATATAGACGTTATGAAGACTCAGCCGACTGAATAGCATGGGTTAGCCTGCTGAACGAATTAAAAATCGATGTAGCAAGAAAATGATGCGAAAATAGTGCAAAAATGACCCAATTCAGCCGACTAAAAATGCCAAGGCATCTGATTGAATATTCAAAATAAATTATGCATATGCACAGAATTCAGTTGGTTGAGTCAAGCTATTCAGCCGACTTAATACCGTGGATGAATAAAAGTTGCCTTACCTCATTTGGTTAGTGCACCTGCTTTCAATAATAGTAACCCGCGTTTGAGCCTTTCTCCATGCATTTTTCGAAAACTTAGTTTTTACTTAAAATGATTACACCAATTATCCGAGTTCAAGTCTTTCTTCATATATTATTATTATTATTATTACATTTAAAAAAAATACTTTTATTGCTTTTATAAAATGTTTCAAATGTGTATGTATATGTGCATATAACACTTTGAGAAGGTTTTAACATCTGTAAACTCTAGACATGACACTCTATGACTAATAATACTTTGTTTGTCACATGCTTCTTGTCTCTATCGTGTATATCTCTTCTTGTATCTCCATATCTGTGTAGTTACTGCCCCGCTATTACCCCGCTATAACCCCGCAATATCTCATAGCGGATTTCTACCGCAACGGTTTTTCCATATAGCCCAAAATATAGCCCTTCCGCTTTAATCCCCGCTATTTCCGCTATATTCCGTTACTCCCGCTATATTTTGCTATTTCCGCTATATCTTCTTTAATAAAATGAATTAAAAAATTGCCATTTATACATTATAAAAATTATGAAACTAATTTATTTGATTTAAATTTTAATATATTTTCAGAAATGAAAATACTCTAATATTCTACTAAATTTAATTATGTTATATAACAGTTTTACGTTTATTTATCGCACATGTTTTTTTGTTTAAAATCATTTATATATTAATTATAATTCAATTGAATGATAATTTTTCATTTAATTACCATTTATATATTTGTAAAAACATTAAGTACGAGTTTTATATGCTACTTTAGAGCTATCCGCTATATCCCGCTATATCCTCGCTGTATCCCCTCTACGACTTTTTGCACCTCCACCGCTTTGAATCTGCCAAGCACTTTAACTGCACAACTCTATATATATACTTTTATCCTCTTTTGTACTGTGTATCTTCATGTTGAACTTATTTGTTTGTCTATTTTTGATACTCATGTATTTGCAAGTTAGCTTAGAGCTTCTTTGACATAATTGTATAGTTGTTGCCATTAAAATCTAACAATAGAGGTTCTAAAAATCTTCATGCCAAGCATACGCCACTGATCCCTCGTCATTTATCTACTTGACGGCATGTACATGCAGATACATCCATATACGAGACAGGAGCCCTGCACGCTCTTTTCTGTAATAGGAATTTCTTCCTCAAGTTTACGTAGATGATCAACTTTACACGTATTTGAACAAAGCTCCTTATAAAACAAAATAAGTTCTGTTATAACCGTCCAAACTTTTATGGGCAATAGTTATTTGAAAGCAACGGGTAACAAATGTTCCATCATTGCATGACAATCATGATTTTTCATGCCACTCAGTTTACCGTTCTTATAGTCGACACATCTACGTAGATTAGAGGAAATCCCATTAAAAATCTTAATCCTTCCACCCACTTTACCAGTACTTTAACTTGGTTACTGTCTATCTCATAACACGCTTTGAGTTTTTATGTGTGATTTGGCTTCACATGAAGCTCAGGACGATTTCATATTTCCTCTATATCACGTCTTGATTTCAAATAGTACTTAATCTTTCATTTATCATTCAGAATTGTGTCACACTATCGAATACATTTTTCTCGTTGTGCATCACGTCGATATTATGACGAATCAGAAGAATTTTCCAACAAGGCAACTATCAAAATATACTTTGTTTGCACTAATTATGAATCGTCGATTTACCTTGAATTTCAATTTGTTTGCTAGTTTCATGCATCTTTGGATAATCATCTACAAGGTTATAAATACCATAGCTTGACCAAATCATTGGTGGTCGCAAGGTCTCAAGTCTATTACTTGTAATGTTTTTTTATCTTTTCTAAAAGGATGATTAATATGGAGAAAACACCGATGACAGTAAAACAACGAAATTTTCTTCCCATGCTGTAAAGAAAATGCTTATATTTCTTCCATGCAATAAGGACAAGCTAGATGACCAGTCCTACTCCAAACCCAAAGCATTGCATACGCAGGAAAAATCGCTTATAGTCCACAATCGAGAAGTGAACATATGAAAATTCCTTCTTTGAAATGTCGTATGTTTCAAATCCTTCATATCATAATGTTTTTAACTCTTCAACCAATGGTTGTAAATATACATCGATTTCTTGTGTTGGATCAATAGACCAGGGATAATAATAGTAAAAAACATATACGAAGTTTTTATACATATCCATGGAGGTAAATTGTAAGGTGTAATGATTATAGGCGAAAATGAATATTTTGAACCAAATTGAGATAACGGTAAAAATCCATCCGTATATTAACCAAGTCTAACATTACGGCTCCCCGCTGTGAAAAGTGGGATATGTCTTATTAAAATGCTTCCACGCTTCTCCATCAGTTGGGTGTTAACGTACATTCTTCTTGTGTTCTCACACAGTGTCATCTCATATGATGCACGGTTACAGAAGACACATATAACCTTTGAAGCCTAGGAGTGGTTGGTAAGTAATGCATACACTTGTACGGAACTTCATTTCCCTTCTTTTTCTTGGTTTATATCTTGCTGATTACAGATTTTACAATTTCTAATATTGATGTCCTCTTTCAATAAAACATGCAACCATTTAAACATGTATCTATTTTTTTATACGCGAAACCAAAAGCAGACATAAGTTTTTCACTTCATAGTAATTTTCGCACATTAAATTATCGGGTTGCATATGTCGTTTTGCAGCTTGTACTATTGCTGTAAATCTGGCTTCTGTGAAGTTGTATTTTGATTTCATCGCAATGTATTCTGTAGTTACTGATAGTTGAGTATCGCTTGTACAACCATCCCAAAATGGTTTCTTAGCAGCATCCAATAAATCAAAAAAAAAAAAATTGCTCCAATTCTTGGTTCTTCTTCGACATTACCATAGTTAACATCAACTTTAATAGTAGAGAACATTGAACGTGTTGCATCTTCAACCATATCTTCTATGAGATTCGTCGGAACAATTTCATCCTCCACCTCCTCCTCCGAATGTGCGGAGTTAGGTGTAATAAATTCTTCATGACTATCCCATACTAAATAATTCAGCATAAAACAATATGGACGCGAATGAACTATTACCAAATCCAATATCAAATGCTTCAATAATTTACACCTACTACATGGGCAACGAATTTCTTCATCGTTTTCATTATTACTTAAAGCAAATTCAATAATGATGTGTACACCATTTTGAAAATGTTCACTTATTAAGGCTCCAATTTTTCTTCTCTGTTGGTACATCCAGCTCCGAGCGATAAAATAATTGACAATTTTTCCTACTTTAAAACATAAAAACGTATTAATCATTTATGTATTTATATCTTATTTTTCAATTAAATCATACATTTAAATTTTTGCAAACATATAATATTGTTCTATTTAATTTTATTTTCAAACGGATTTCACTACAAAAAAAAGGTTATTTGAAACCTTTTTTATTTTGTCCCTATCCGAAAGATTTCGTCTCTAAATTATATTTGAGACCAATTTAAAACAAATAATATTGTCTTTAAAATCAGGTCTCTAAATAAACAGAGACCATAAATATTTGTCTCTAAATATATTAAAGACCCCACCGATGGTCTCAAGTAAGTCTCTGGATTAGAAACTAAGTAGAAACAATTTTATGGGTCTCTAATATAACACTAGAGACCATGTATACTGTTTCAAATCAATCTCTAATATAGATATTATTAAAGAATTGAAATAAGAAATGCAACATATAGCATCAAAATACACCGTTTCAGGAAATGCAGCATATGGTATAATAATATAGTGTTATTACTATACAACTGAAACAGGCAATGCAACATATAACCACTTATATAATGTTTCGGGATCATGACAAATCAATCAAAAAGAAAATTATAGTATCAAACTCTACACATAACTAGACGATGGACAAATTTTTAAAACATGTAAAAAATTACAACCAACTGCCACTGTTAGAAAAACAAAATCCAGTGTATCCATTACATATGGAAATAACTAAAAAAATGCATGCTTGAGTTATATCCATTCTAAAGCAAGCACATTCTAGTCATGAAAAAAAAATTCAAACAAAATAAAACACAGAATAAAAAGTTAAAAAAGGCCATACAACAACAAGCTTTCCAACATAGCATGCTTGATTCTGCTGATATTTTGAGAAGCTAACAAGCATGAAGCATTCATGCATCAGCTTCATATTGAGATAGAACGTTTCCTCGAAGGTTTGATGCTTGATAGGTTGCTCTTGATTTGCACAATCTGCTAATAAGATGGACTGAAAACTTTTATGCAATATTGTACATGTATGAAGTGCTCTGTAAACTCTTCGTCGGATAAGGCCTCCTGATGACTCAACCAAATTCGTGGACTCCACACATTTTCATCTTCTAGTAGCTCATCGTTTTTCTTCATGTATGTTTCTTGAAAAAATTTAAGATTATAAGAACATATAGCATATGACAAAAAAAAAACAAGTGGATGGAATTTCCTAAATAAAGCTTTTTTATTTTATTTACATGGATGGAATTTCCCATATAAAACTCTACTATAACATCTCACTCGAATTGACCCAAGGCATAATATCTCTATATGCTTCTATCATATTTATCTCCACCATCAACATGGATTTTCAATTTAAAAAAAGGCTTAAGCTCTTTCCTGCCACAGATGACGGTGCAGCTAGCTTTCATCTTTTCCTTCTTTGAGGATATTCCATTTTTTCTATTTGTGCAAACAGTTATTTTTGTTTCATTAACAAGGTGATTACTGCATAATACTTAGTATGGTGCTTTTGCCTTTTGCCCCTTATTCTTCCATGGAGCAATCTGAAGCTAAAGTGGGAAGGGATTTGTTTGCATATTAGTATGGATGGTGTCGCAACGTCACTGGCTCACGTGGGCATATTTATTATAACTTAAGGGGGAAAAATGTCTTCATTTAGTTATGGTTGGCTAGCTTAATATTCTTATTTGCAAGCTCTTTGCTTTTGATTATGATTATAAAGCATCATTGTTACATGCCAATCTTCAAGCATCATCAAGGTTTGATGATGATGCTCGCAAATTGAAGTAACTTTTTTCCTTATGTTATCTTGTTTAGACAATTTTATTGTTTACAATGCTAAATTGAAAAGGGCAACAATTTCACAATGCAAAGCTTTGTTACACTGCTTGTTGCTTCTAGTAGGACCAAATGAATGAACTGGAGCATGCTGATTTCTATTATAATGAGAACGGGGCTTCAGGTTTTGTGATCCAAGAAAAAAGAAAAAAAATCAATACCTAAATCCGAGGAAAAAAGGAGATGATAATGGAAGAAGCAAATCTTCCCTGAAACTAGCCATTTTCATTTCTAAAGACGGGAGGTGAGAGAGTAGAAGATGGTAAGGTGCAAAAATACAGATCTA
This sequence comes from Allium cepa, assembly GCA_030765085.1. NCBI lineage: Eukaryota > Viridiplantae > Streptophyta > Magnoliopsida > Asparagales > Amaryllidaceae > Allium > Allium cepa. Next base: position 48,892,091 of record CM060930.1, on the reverse strand, counting down.
CGTATGAGATACTGAAAGAAAATAGGGAAAAAATGCAAGTAGAATTCAATGATAAATTTAAGCATAAGCCTCCCAAAGCCCTAGATGAAGAGGATACCGAGTTCTTAGAAAATTTGGAAATGTCAATGAGACAATCTGAATGTGAATAATAAAATAAAGAACCTGAACAACTTCGTAGTTTTCAAGATGCTGTGGCAGAACATAATTCATGAAGTAAAGGAAATTCCAACAGTTTCTAAGCCCGAGGAAATGAAACCAGCTAAAAAGAAGGCTCAACAGTCTTGTCCTACTAAATTTATTGTAGCAATCATGCTGTAGGCAAAGAAAGCTAAAACTGAAGCAGCTCGTTAAGAAAAACAACCCTCAAATTCCTTTTCTGTTGATAGACTCCCAAGGAAAACTCGCTTTTGGACAACACCAGAGCAAACTAGTGAAACATGAGAAGTTCGTTAGATTAAATTTCATGTAATGTTTGCATTGAGAAGTTAAGTTGAGGAAAATGAGAAGTTCATTGGAGTAAATGTCAAGAGATAAAACAAGATACAGATTAAACATCATATGATATTTGTAATTGAAAAAATATGGGTAAACGAATGTGAAGAAAAAATTAATTCAGGAAGCTGGCACAAATGCACAAAAAGGTTAAACATACTATATACTGAAATTGCTCATATGGAGGACCAGAGTCATCAAAAAACATAAATGCATAGAGTTTATTTTAATAAGTTATTTCAAGATTTACTCTAATGACCATCTAAAAGATATCCGTGATATGGATTATGACCTTCCTAAATCGATAAAAAGAAATGAAACATATTTCAAATTTTCGCATTTTATCCCCCTAAAAACAATGTGATAACTTGCAGCTATTATCATGTCAAAAACTTCATTAATTTGTTATTGACGCTCTTCATTTGCTTGTGAATTTTCTAACTTATTAGGATGAAGAGCTATACATTGCACTAAAAAAGGTCATATTCGTCCGAGGCCTTGGTGCAGTGGTAAAACGCCAGGCTGTTGACGACAAGGTCGGCAGTTCGATCCCTGCTTCTGGCATATTAAACTGTGCGCCATGATGATTCTTGCAGACTTGTGTGCTGCCTACTTTGTAAATATAAGTACCCAGTTTCAAAAAAAAAAAAAAAGGTCATATTCTATTTGCAGTGGTATAGCTCAAAAACAATGTAACAACGGTAAGAAAACACAGATTAAGGCTATCAAAAAAAACGAAACACAGATGATTAGTCAAATGAGACATATTTTGGGCTATACCTTTAAATTATACCCACAAGTTTTAAAATGGAAGTCGTATGCTATTTACAACAGTTTGTAACTGCACTCTTTAGATTTATTGAAAGAAGAGAAGTAGATAAATTAAGTAACATCATTAGGGTGAACTAGTCATGTTAAAGCAGGAAAAGCTATAACTCGTTTTTGTTTCATCAAAGATCTTCTAAGAAATAGTTGTTATCAAAATCTTCACGATATGGTTTAAATCGTATTTTTCATCAATCATGTGGCTGTGTTCCTTGTGATTATTTATAAAACCAAAAAGATTCTTATGCACAATTTCAACCATTCATGTTGTAGTTTATTTTGGTTCAAAAAATCAATCTTGGACTTACTCTTATCAAAGAACTAATACATACAAAAAAATCAAACATAAAATAGCTTTGAAGCCCTTATGACTTTTTCTCAAACATCATCTAAATGATTTTTATGGGACAAATACTTTTAGCATAAAATGATATTCTTGATTCTTGAATACTTCTCAAAAGATAATTTTGAGTATGGTACTTTAAATAATAAGTATGGTCACTTTTATTTTGGATTTAATCATACTCTACATCCTTATATTTGTTTTATATCAAACTGCCATCATATAGTGATATTAAAGACACAGTAGCCTTACCCAAACTCTGAACAAATATTGCTCCAATTAATAATACAATTTCTACTAAAGCATAGTAAAAGAGGATTCCAAATTCAAAAAGTGTAAGAAAAGAAGATAAAGTTTTGAATGAGATATTTGTAGAGTTTCAATACCGAGTTTGATTTTTTGTATGCAACTAAAATAGTGATGATTAATTTAGGTAAATAAGTGTGGATTGGTTATTATTTTTAGTCAGAATAGTATGATTTCATACTTATTTGGAAGGCTTTAAAGCTGCGTAGTACCTAAATCTAAAGAGGATCATATAATCGACCATTTATTATTCTTACATTTGAATAAGAAATCAACGATATATATTTTAAATAATAATATACAATAACATATGCTGCTTATCCTCGTTTTAGTAGCATAGATCATAAATGTTTGCTTTGTTTCATTCAAAAAGCTAGAATAACTAATGATTTTTCTATGTTTCTTACAAGATTAAAAACAGCTGGATTTAATATGAGAGTATGGATACAAAATCTAACTCAAATGATCATTAAGGTAAAAATTTGTTGATCCTATAATATAACGGTAAAGAAAGTAGATTATATTGTACGTATTAATTGCACAAATGATTTTATAAATAAGGGTATGTATAAAACAATCACAGCTATTAAAAAATTACAAGTTTTAGAGGTTAAATGATTTTGGGAACTTAGTGTTGCAATATTGTTGAAAGTATTTGGATTTTTATAAATAGAATGATGATATATTTTGGTGTGGTTAATAGACTGAACCAGTTCGGTTAATTTGTTTTAATTTTTTGATCAATAAGACATAAAAATAAACTAAAAAGTATAAAATAACTCACATGTACTTTTCGCGACTTGTTGTCGACAAGCTCACATGTTGATATAGAGACACATTTTGCTTTTCCCTTTTCCTTTGCTTTTTCTCTTTAAGCATGCCAAGCTACCGAACTTTCTTGGAAATTCATTGGTTTACCGATCTCAATTTCCTTTATATAACAGATGATATATGAAATCACTACAAGTATTAATGAAAAACAGAAAGTAGTGTTTGAAATTGCATTAAAACATTAATAGACTATTTATTATAATAATTTTCTATTTTGTCTCCAATAAAAAGCATAATGCTGAATTTCTACATGTGACAAGTGATATTCATGAATAGTTAGTAATTTAAATGTCGGACTACTTTAAATCTTGTTGAAATTTTGGTCCAAAAATTTAAAGATGAATGACTATGGAATTCTTTAGTTTATGAATTTTTTATTAAAAAGTGAACAGGTGCTAAGATCAGCTTCTACCTATTGCTTAAAAAATATTTGAGTTGACTAATTGCCGCTAACTACTTATGGTCTAGACAACAATGATATAATTTTGTTTTGACGGGCTAATGATAACAATATAAAACAATCGTATATGAAAACATAACTGCTACAACATATGGATTCCAAATTTTTCCCCACTTTCCATGCATATCAAAGTATATAAGGTTTATTACTTTGTTTTCTTGTCTAAAATTTCCAATAAAAAGAAAGTTTTATAGCTTAGTCACACAAGGGATATTTTTTGGATCTCAGATCAATAAATGTATTTCAAACTCGAATATGTTTGAACAAACATAAAGCTGAAAATAAAATTACTGAAATTGAAAAGGGGGTCTAAGTTAAAACATGTTTTTGAAAGGGTTTTGCGTACCCAACTGAAAATAAGGGACATAACCAAATTTCCACTAACTTAAATTCGTCATTTAAAAGTTTTAGGACAACTCGAAAGCAAATAAATAAACATGAATTGGTCATAAAACAGAATATGAATTACCAACAAGAGAGAACCTTTTTTCCAAGTTACAACTAGGCTTTGCTCCAATAAGCAATTTTGAACATTGACTCTAGCAATGAAATTAAAATTTCATGTTAGACCATCAATAATCAGATCCGAGTTTTGTGATCAATAGCATAAATATAGCGTTTATATCATTGGGACTTGACTTGAAAAATAGTAATTTTTTTTTTGAACCATTTGATGTATGTTCTAACTACCAGTGAGCAAATACCTCGAATGCTACAACTTTATGATAAAGGTGCATTGATCACTTCAAAAATATAATCAAAATAAAAATAGTATTCAAATCTACCTCAGTTGCAAAGAAATATCTATGATAGTACCACTTCTTCAAATAAAAGATGTATATCTATCACCAAAATTTAAGAAACCAAGAGTAAAACACTAAAGTACGTAAGATATTTATTACAAAACTTTATTTCCTACACGCCCAAGCTCAACTAAAGAAAATAAAATTAATTTATCTCCAAAACTTCATGGAAACAAACAAAATATTACCATCATAATTTGACTTTCAATAATCTAATGGATAAAACATTTATATCTTCTTCTATCCAAAATAAGAAACCATACCCGAATTAAATAAACAATAATGACTCTCAACATCACAAGTCCATTTCTACATCTCTTTATCCAATTTTGTATGTCGAGTATAACAATTTCATGCTTATTTATTACAAATAACATGAGACATAAGATTACATATTTATTGTGCATATTATAGTCCCTTTATTAATAAGCTCATCAAGTTGGAGGCAATTGCTCAAACATGACATTATGTACTGAATGAAAATAATAAAACAGGATATTTTAGATAAGTTTGAAATCTCGTGTCCTTGCTTATCAAATAAATAGTTTTTAGAAAATTAATAATTCGTTTTTCTTTTCTTCTTTCTAGGAAGCATGGCAAGACACACGATTATATATGTACTAGCATGCATGAAGGATTAAAAGGATATTGCTTATTGGTAGAGCACGCTAGAAGTTGTATGTTCGGTGCAGTTAAGCTACGAAAAAACTATTTCATTATGAATGTTAAACTTATTAAATATTTCTAGTAGATATGAAGTAACAATATATATATTGAATATGCTTATGTTGTCATTGCTGCAACTTCCAAGTTTGATATACTCTCAACAGATTAATAAAATATCAAATGCTCAAGTTAACTTATTTTTCCACAAATTGATTCAACCGCTGTTTTAGTACTCCTCAACTAGTGTTTCAAGCTACATGGTTTCACCAAGCTAACCAGCTTCAAAAGAAAAAATAGAAAGCAAAAACATCTTAGTCTAGTATTACTATGGGTTGGAAACGAAGAAATGGGTCTGGAAAGTGTGGTAATATAATGAAACTGAAACAAAAGTATCTTTTCAGGATTCGAATGAAAGAAACTGTGACAATATAAACATGAATTCGGTAAATTTATGGTAGAGGCTAATTTTTATTTTTAAAGTGCTGTTAGCTGAATTTATTCTTATCACTATTGTAAGAAGCAACAACTGATATAAAAAAACAGAAGAAAAAAAGTTACTAGTTAATCCACCAATGAATTTACAGACGAAAAATCATTGCATAAACTCATTCAATTATATTGTGAATGAAGTAATAAAACTTCTAGATTCTTATAAGAATAAGCTATATCTCTCAATCAATCTTTTCCAGTATAACTAAAACAAATGTGAATTATTATGGCAAACTCAAAAATCAAATCATCATCAACATAATAAATGCAAATTTTATTAATAAACAACAATCGATAATCAATAAAAATGTTCAGCACTTGCAGTCAAATCAAAATAGCCAGTGCAAAACAATTGGAAGAACAGACTATACGTCAAAATTCTTATAGATTTACGAATAGATTTGGAAAAACTAACCTTCTTTTTCTTCGAATAAACCTGTGTATCTCGGCGGCTTAAAGATAACTTTTTTTCCCTTTATTTTTGTTTGGTCATAGAGGATTAGCTAGGGTTTTAAACGATTGAGGAGGAATGCTGCGTTGAGGGTGGGTATGCTGATGAGAAATTAGAACGTGGAGAATAGCCAAATAAGAGGATTTGATGAAGTGGTTGGGCTTGAGTTAATACATTGAGACCCACTAAAAACATTCAATTAGTCTTTTGTAAAAACACTAGAGACACAACTTTTTTGTCTGTAGTTGGACTTTGTTTAAAGACAAAATTCATTTAGGTCTTAAAATGTTGTCTCTATTTTACTTTTTTGTTGTAGTGTTTACACAAATTATATGAATATAATCTTAAAATTCTAAGTTATGTTTTACACTTTGATGGTTGGTCATCATACTTCCCATTACAAATATAGTAGTAATTATATTTTGTAAATCATTTCATTTTAAACGATTAAATGAAATTTCAACAGTACTTCTCCTTTGTTCCCTATATCGTACACATAAGCGTATACATAGGGAACAAAAAGAATGTGTTGTCGAAATTGTGTGAACCGTTTAAAATCAAATGATTTGCAAAATATAATTACTTTATTGTGTTTGTAATTTGTCCAAATGTGGACAAATCCAAAAATATTGTATCGTATGAATATAAATGTTCGTTTTGTGATAAAAACGAATATCCATATAATGATCATATACAATACTTATCAGACAGGGCCAAAAACTATCTAAGGGATTTATAAAAGATAAAACCTATCATACAATAATTTATTTACATTCTAAAAAACGCATACACTAAATCGTCGTTTTTGTCATCTTAAAAATGCATACATTAAATCCTAAGCATCGACTCCAATTAATCCAAACTAGCATTAATGCACATATGCACTAATTAATCAACACATATACACCAATTAACGTACATATGTACTAAACAAATTATTATTTTTAACATTTAAATGATAAAGAATTATAATAAAAACCTAATTAGCATTCAATAGAGTATAACAAACAATCAATGTGGTATCATAACAACAAATTAGTCCTAATTTACCAAATATAAATTAAATAGGGTTTATGAATTAAACCTTCTTGAAGAGCATGATAGACTTAAAAATTGAAGATGGAGATAGTCTTGAAAGCGTGGAGGCTTGCTGACGGCGTGGAGGAGGTGGTGAAGGTGGGATTTGGAAAAGAAATTTGTTTTTAGATAAAAAAGAAGAAGTGTCGACCTGAGGCTAAAGTATTTGCGACTTTTCGACGGTTTCCGACGGTCGCTGAAGGGTATTTTTACGACGGCTAGTTTATTTTATTTTCAATAATGTCACGGTAATTACTAGCCGTCGAAGAAAAAAACGACGAGCCATCGTCGGCCGTCGGAAGTGGACGTCGTAATAAATAGTGTTTCTAATAATGTTTAAACAGGTAGACTTTGACGTTTAAAATTAAAAAGCGTATTCTTCGTCCTTCGTCGTTTTTATATAAAACAGTAAAGTTATCACTAATTTTAAACATCAAAGTCTACGTCCTTCAGTTCGTGAGTCATGAAACCATTGAAAACTAGACACGTTCAACTGAAACAGTTTACACAGGTTTGTGTGGCAGCTATTTCAGTTATGTTCCCGTCTGCTTCAAATCTACTAAATTCCAGCCAAAATCCCAACTTTTTTCTCTAAAGCATTTATATTATACATTAGTCTTAACCCAAACATAATTTTGAGTTCAACTGAGTCATTATCAAACGCTTACTCGTAAATAATCAGTCCATTTTAGTCCAATATCGAAATCAACCATCCGAAACTTAATTGCATGTGCTTGGCTATATATGAATATGCGAAATATAACATAACTGCATGCCATGCACGCTATAAAACATACGTGGACAAGCAATTTATTCAACACACTAAGAACATATACGAAGTAAAATGCTGATTGAACATTCACAACAACAGGTTTAGCACGCTCTTCCTTTGCAGCAACTATATATACACAAGGATGGCTGTATAACCACAGTCATTGCTGTGGCACATTGAATGTAAGCATCACAACGAAAGGACATTAAAAAAGAAGAGGAAAACATCGACATATATCCATTAAAAGTTGATCAATGCAGCAAGAGTAGCTGCACTAAAGCCACCGAAAAGCACCTCCGTAATTTCAACCTTAACAACGCTGGAATCAGAAGGAGAGGAGTCAGGCGAATCAGCGGAGGTCGGTCCATCAGCGGAATCGGCTGCATCAGGAGCAGGGCTGGCCATGTCAGGGGAACTGGCGGTGTCAGGAGGGAAGGCGAAGTCGTCAGAGGCTGGACCGGAGGCAGCAGTGTCCGGTGAAGATGCAGGTGAGGATTGGGGAGACTGGGAGGATGGTGCGGTGGCTGCAGCGTCAGGTGCTGATGCAGATGGAGACTGGGAAGGTGAAGTGGTAGGAGATGAAACCGGAGATGAAGTCGGTGATGAGGAAGGAGGTGGAGATGATGATGGAGATGATGATGGCGACGATGATGGAGATGACGATGGTGACGATGACGGAGATGATGATAGAGGAGATGAAGGTGAGGAAGAAGGTGAGCTTTTTGGAGACTGGGAGGATGGTGCAGGTGAGGGTTCTTGTGCTTGGGAAAGCGAGACGAGGAGGAAGAGGAGGAGGAAGGCGAGTGATCGATGCATTTTGATCAGGAGAGTTTTTGAATTGGTGCTTGAGTTTGGATTGTGAGCGTTGGAAAGGAAAAATGATTTAATGGGGGTGATGGGAAGGGCCTGAAATAAGTCTGCCGTTTTTACTTTGTTCACCATTGGTTAAGCTGAGTTATAGAAGCTTTTGCTCTAAAATAGCACTGTTTTTGTTATATTTTGTTATTGGATGTGCAAGTCTTTTCAAATTTAGTCGTACCCAACGAATTTGGAGTGTACAAGCCCAAAATAAATAGGATGGGATGGGCAGTTTTGGAAAGCAGCATAGCATTGCTGTAATTTGCGAATGAATTTTGGATATACGACTAATAAGTAAACGTGTCAAGGGCGAATCTACAGTACTCATAGCAGCTGACCCCTCTCAAAAAAGTTAATTCAACGGTAATGTTGCATTAATTACCTACCATAGTATTAAGCACATTTTCACTAAAACTTGTAGTAAAACCGACCCCCCTCAAGTTTTGATCCCACTCGATTAGAGCTCTGGATTCGCCCCTGAAACGTGGTGTGAAAAATTTGCTTTGTTAAAAAGTTATGAAAATAGACTTGTTCTTTTTGTTATATCCAAAATTTATAATCTCAAACAAGGATGATGCTGAAGGTTTTAAATGAAAGCAACCAAAGGTTGAAAATAAGAGATACCGAAGATTAAAAATACGAGACATCGAAGGATTAAAGTTTAAAAATAAAGCAATCGAAAGACTATAAAAAAGAATCATCGATGCTCTAATATGAAAGTTCTCAATCGAAGATCTAAAGAATCTACTATTGAGATCTAAAAAAAAGCCATCGAAAGCTCAAATAGAAGGCTATCAAAGACCTAAAGTAAGTACTATTTGTGTAAGGACCCGATTCTTCGTCTTTCGAAAATTTAACATCGATACTCACTTTATCGACTGCCGAGCAATCGAACGACGGAAAAGCGAACACTTAGGGTTTTAAGAAAAAGAAAAGGAGAGAAGAGGAGAGAAAAAGACAGAAAATAGAGAGGAAAGAACATAGAAAATAGAACGGAACAGAACGCAACACAACAACATCAGAATCTCACAATTCGCAGCGGAACAACATATAATAATAAATGAATAATCTTTTAAACAAAGAACTATATCAGTTATTACATTACATCACATTTCATTACATCATCAGAGTGTATAACAACAACAACAACAAACAGTGCAGCGGAAAAAGAAATACTATATACTAATAATACGCCATGTCATCCATCTTGCCTCCAGCAACTCCAGAATATCCAGAATATCCTGATAAACCTTAACTCTTGACTGTCCGTGTGAAAATTGGTGAGCACCCAGAGTTTAGGAAGGAAAACAATAAACTCCGAGTCAGTCACGTGACTGGTGTGAGAACTCAAAACAGTTTATTTATCTTTAAAATCAAAATAGAGGAATATTTTTAAAGTCAATTCGCAATGCTTTTAAAAATGAGACTACCATAAGGCCTCCCGCACACACACACAATGCAAACGCAGAATCGGAGGAGATTTCTCCTTATGATAGTCAAAGATGCTTGATACGCATTTAAAAAGAACATTTTATATTATTATTAGTACATAGTGTAGGAAAAATTCATTTCGAAAGTAGAATATAAATCTTAGCCAACATACGACCATTATCGTATGCCTACTATAGCTACCATCCAAACAGTGGGGCGCCACCATAAGTGAATGATAGGTTCTACAACTAATACCGTACAAGTCTCGTATTGTTTCTTTGGATTTCCAACGAATGATCAGGCCAAGGAACTTCCCATTGCCACATGAGAATGCCTCTGGATGGACATCCCCGAGAATCAAACCGGATCTCTACCAACACAAGGCCGGGTTACCCTTAACTGAGTAACAACTGACCGAATATGCCATCCCCCGGTCCTTTGGGACCTTTTCACCCGAGCGCTCGCAATCAATTCACACAATCATAAAGTGTTTTCAACATGAGTAAGTATCTGCGCTCCATACCATGATACCACCCTTTTCCAGAAGGAAATGCACACATCCTAAAGGGCGCTACCCCTCATAACCTTGCCGCATCTTTCCTGTTTTGACCATTCACGGAGTGTGAGGCTCGACGAAGTCACGTCCTCAAAAACATACTTTATACAAAAGCCATGCTTTGGGTCAACAAATGATCATAGAGATGATCACCAAGATAGACGATCAAATAAAAATCCTATCATAAATAATCAACACAATGATCATTTAACAGCAACACTCAGCATGTCACATTACCAAATTGGGAATATATCGCTGATAACCTTCAACTACATAACCTCTGAGCTCGTACGTCTTAGAGAAGGGTGTTAAGCTAAAAGAATAAATTCTTCGCCACCAACAGAAATATATTTGAACGAAATCGGCCATATATCTCAATTTGTAACGTCAGACATACAATCCATACAAGTCTGTTCCGGGCTCGAACAAAACCGAAGGCACTTACAAAGAAGTCCTTGCAATCCGGATATCCACAATCCTGATCGGATTTCCCATCACATATGGAAAACTCAATACCGTAGCTACTCGGTGCAGAGTCAATCGACAGGTCATCCTATCGCTCTCGCAAATACCGGGTCTTCAACACCGATCTTCAAATGCAATTCATAACGACGTATCACATATTCGGAATGGGTTATACGACCCCATGGTCCTTTCCCGGTTAACCCGAATAGTGAGCGCTTATTCAAAAATAAGTGTGGCATTCAAAATCAAACAAATCACATCAAATACCCATTCAAAGGGAAATATTGATAGTCGGCTATTGAACTATCAACGGGTATGCACAACATCACCAGATTCCAAATAATTTTCCAAATTATTTATTTTCCAAAAATATCTTTACTAGATATATAATTTCACACTTCAAAAATAAATCAATATTTATTTTTAGACAAATTCCTCTTTCCTTTATAAATTCCATAGTGAATTTATATTTCACAATATCCATGCATATACGATTTCAACTATTCATTGCAATTTATCTTCAAAAAGATAAATTTTCAAAATATTCACTTTATATTGGAAAACATTTCCATACTTATTAAATAAGTAATTCACGAATCTATTTATTTTCAACACTTGGAAAATATTCAATATACTTGAATCGAAATTAAGCATATATTTCATTCTTTAAGGAAATCATTCTCTTAACCATATTTATTTGGGCCAAAACGAATGTTGCGTAAAACATCGTTACGACAACCCAAAATCACTAGTATAGGGATTTGAAATTAAAATAGATATATAAATCCCAATACTATACAAAACATTTCCTTTCGAAAATCATTTACTATAACAACAGTGTTATAGTCCACTATTTCCTTCTATTTCTCGAAAACGTCTATTTCAACAATCAATGTTGAAATCTATGGTTTCGAATCTCAACATATCTTAAAACATCGTTAGATCGTTTTAATTCAATTTAAAACATCACATTCTAAACATTTTTCTTTAACATATTATTCACTATTCAAAAACGTAAATATACTACGTTAATCAATTTCATCCTTTTATTCATTTTATTTCAAAGGATTATTCATAGTCAAAAAATGTGAATATAACTCCATAAATAAATTATAAAAATTAACTTATCAAAATAAGTTGTTTGTGAATTTATAAAACAACGTTTATAAATTCCATTTCTATTTATTTTATAACTCCTTTTTATAAATCTCCTTTATTAATCTATTCGATTTATAACTCAATTATAAATCAAAAGTTCACATTATAAGTTAAACACTTATAATTTATTTGTTTACAAGAATCGTTCTTTTAAACATCCCAATTCATAAATCTTATAACTTATAAGATTCATTTAATCAAAAATCCATTCTTCAATTAACCTTTCAAATTTTATAAACCTACTGCTTATAAAATTCCATTTATAACTTCAACGTTTATAATTCTATGAATTTCATTCATTTATGAAATTCATTCACAATCCATTCTAACACTTATAAAAACTCGTTTTATAATTCCAACATTTTAATTTATAAATATCAATTTATAAATCTTTTAATATAAATCAATTTATATTACTATTTTAAAACGTCTTTAAATTCCTTTATAATTTCACCATTTTCTTTGATTTATAAAATAATCAAATTTTATAAATCCTATTTTTAAACTTTTTATAATAAATTCAGAAATTTCAATTAACTATTTTATAAAGTCATTAACCCATATTTTCTCAAAAGTCAACCTTTAACCGTATTTCTTAAAAATCATAATTTTATACGACATAAAAAAAATTATACGTTTATTTATTTAAAATGGATCTATTCCAAACATATAGTATATTTTCAAAAATCACTTTAAAAATCATTTTAAAGTTCCAAAATTTGGTCCAATGATGCTACATACCAAATAGTCAATCACGACAACAACGACATCATATATCGATATGATAGTCCATCAAATATCAAAATATCTGAAATCAAATAAATACTGTTGAGGAATCCAGTTGGATCCCTCCAACCTGTTTTCCTGCATCCAAAAACATTAGCACAATACCAATTCCGCTCCAGTACGGAATTATCGCGGTATATGGGATTTAAAATATTATCCGCTTAATAACGGCGCAATAGGGTCTCATCCGCTAAAAAATGCGGGAAATCAATAACTCCAATATATACATATGCCAATATATATATATTGCTATTATATATAATACCAATTTCACTGTTTATGAAATATTCGCGGTATATGTTTTTAATAAATAACATCCGCTTACTAACGGCGCATAATGTCTATTTTAACAATCAATAGATAGAAATCATCATTCAAACATGCATTCAACAATTTTAAATCTAACTATTTAAAATAAAATCGAAACCGATTCGATTGAGTGAGAAGTTCTCACCTTGATTTCAATTTCGTTTTAGCGATTTATTTCGAATAAAATTAAACGGACGTTTAATTTTACACGAAATTTTCACTAACTCCAAACGACTCCAATCCAACTCCATCGCGTAGTGCTCGTCCATACGATTCCAACACAACTGGTTTCGCGCGTTTTCGACCTCGTATGAAAAAGTTATGAATATTTGAACATTACACAAATTTTTTTTATAAACAATTTACAATATAACTTAACTATTTTTAAACCTAGCTCAACTACAGCCACTGGATCCATCTCCTTTGCAATCTTGGCCGCACATAACTTCATCTTCCACTCACGTATCCTTCAGGAAATTGCCGCACACAAAACCCATAACAACGTAAACTAGGGTTACATTATACTCCTCCATCTCGCCACTTGACGACGATCAGGATACGCCATCACGAAGCCCCTAGCCTCCTCTACGTTCGGCCCCAACCTCATGAAGCTCGTCCATCTCTCAACCTCGAAAAACGTGAACCATCGTGTGCGTTCAAATGAAGATTGCCGACAATCCACGAGCTCGTTTTCGATCATAGCCGTTGATCTTGTAGCTCTCGCTACGATCTACAATATTGTAGTTAACAACTTTTGCAAATAACTGATGGATTGAAAGGAATTTGAGGAAGAAAGAAATGAATTTCTGGCCTTCGGTTTATAAAGTGGCGGCTAGGTTTAGGTTTTAGATATTTTTTTTTTAATTTATTTATGAAGGGGGGTGTTGGTCTATTTATAGGAAACGAACGAAACACTATTCATTCCGGAAATTCCGAACTCCGATTCACGCGCCGTAACTGACGTTCCTAGGGTTTATCCCGCGTTCCGGACACAATGGAACAGGTTTCGGAAGCTAATTCGGACATCTGTGCGAGATATGGCTACAAACGTTCAATTTAAATTAAACCGATTTAAACGATTTTCTAGGCGTTTTAATTTATACCGGACAAACGGTAAATCCAATTGACACGAAATTTGAAACCTTACAATAATATCACATTACGGATCCGATGAAACTAGTTTCGTCGAAATCCGAGACTTTTTGAAAATGGCTATTTTAACTCGCCAAATTAAAATTAAAAATAATTCGATGCGTTTCGAGCTGCCACGATCAAACGTTAACTCCGATTGACACGAAAATTGAAATCCGATAATAACTAACTATTACGGATCCAATGGAACTGGTTTCGTTCAAATCTGAGACTGTTCAAAAATTGACTATTTTCACTAGTCGATTTAAATATTAAAATATTCAATTTTCACAAATTAACTTTTAATTCGATTTTAAAAGTTCTAAAATATCGTTCTAACTCTAACATGATATAATAAAATTTTACAAATCATTTTCAATCATATTTAACTCGATTTTCAATTATTTCCGTAATTTAACATATTAAATTATTGATTTAATTATTCAATTAAATCCAATTATTCAAATAAAAATTTATTCGACTTATAAATTTCACTTATTAATATTTAAAATTAATTAAATATTCAAATTTTAATTACTAAAATTTCTGGGTCGTTACAATCTTCCCCCCTTAAAAGAATTTCGTCCTCGAAATTAACAAGTAAGAAAAGTTATAGAATTTATTAACTTTCCATAATTCATAGCCAAACTTCTTATAATACTTTACTAAGTTTCCAAATCATACTTAGTTATCTTTTCAAAAACAACTACTATTGTTTAACTTTCAACTCCAAATCTAAGTTAAAGTTTTCAAAAATTTTCCAATTTTCTCAAATTTTTTCTAACGCCTTAAATTTCCGAAAAAATTCGCCATAGTCTCCTTTGCGCGGCTCGATCCGAAAAAAAAATGACAGTATATATATCACAAATATACATCTCATCAAGTAATGAGGCATCCCGAAGGGAAAAAAGTGTAAAAGTACGATATTGAATCCGAGATATGTACCTTATATTTTATTAGCGAGCATTTACGGCTAATATAGCGCGAAAGCGGGCTCCAAATGCGAAGCAAACGCAATCCGCACCTACTAAACACTCAACAAACAACATGAGAGCATGCATATATGAAAATAGTATCGATATACAACATATAGCAACAAAATAACTATACATGTCAACATATCCAATGCAGTAAAAGCAATATATTCAACCATCAACCAACTAACATCCATAACCAATTAATATTCATTCATATTCTCATTAATATTCGATGAATTGGGTTTTCAATTTAATCACATTTGATTCATTTAACAGTGGATGTTTTTAATAACATTCATTCTTAATTAGTTTATATTCACTAACCCATATTCAAGTTGGTTCACTTCCAAATCAAATTTAATTCTATTCAAGATTCACTTAACTTCCAATTGGATTTTAACTACTTTAGCTTCCAATTTCATTAACTCTTAATGAATTATATACAATCAACTAACAATCATATATCAACCAAGGTATATTCTTTACAACCAAATTACTTTGCTTTCAATTGGTTTAATTAAATTGATTTTCATCCAATTTTTCAACTTCCAATAACATTAGATTTTAATGAATTAACACTTATATCCATTATTTCATATCAACTTAATTTACATTCAATTGATTAACATTCAATCCATTAATTCAATTCAATTGGTAATTCATTTAACTTTATTAATTTACTTTGATACTAATATCAACTTCATTCAACATCTCTTAAGTTATATTCCATTTAACTTTAAATTCATTTTTTATTTACAACCCATATTCATAAATATATCCATATAGTTTCACTTCTTATATATATAAGTTTATTCACAATTGTAAATCACTTTAATTATAATTCAATTCTTATAATTCATTATACTTATACAATTATCCCTTTATTTAGATTATTCAAACAACTAAACAATCTATTTATATACACTTTAATAATTCTGAAAAATTATTTCTTTATATATAAAATATAATCAAGGTAAAATTATTTCATTTACCCAATTTAAAACAATATTGTGTCGAATTGTTCTATTCAAATGTTTATAAACCCCTTCGGCATAGTTGTACAGACCGTGCTGACGAAGGTTCATATGCCACTCAATAAACCAATCATCACAATATAAAACAATTTTATATATTCACTAACAAATACGCTCTCATAGCTATTATTACACTCAAACTCATTCTAGAGTACTACTGACTCTATCTCTAATGAGTAATACCCAACAGAACCATGGTTGTCGCTTAACCATAAGCTCTGATACCAAATGTAAGGACCCGATTCTTCGTCTTTCGAAAATTCAACATCGATACTCACTTTATCGACTGCCGAGCAATCGAACGATGGAAAACCGAACACTTAGGGTTTTAAGAAAAAGAAAAAGAGAGAAGAGGAGAGAAAAAGACAGAAAATAGAGAGGAAAGAACATAGAAAATAGAACGGAACAGAACACAACACAACAACATCAGAATCTCACAATTCGCAGCGGAACAACATATAATAATAAATGAATAATCTTTTAAACAAAGAACTATATCAGTTAATACATTACATCACATTTCATTACATCATCAGAGTGTATAACAACAACAACAACAAACAGTGCAGCGGAAAAAGAAATACTATATACTAATAATACGCCATGCCATCCATCTTGCCTCCAGCAACTCCAGAATATCCAGAATATCCTGATAAACCTTAACTCTTGACTGCCCGTGTGAAAATTGGTGGGCACCCAGAGTTTAGGAAGGAAAACAATAAACTCCGAGTCAGTCATGTGACTGGTGTGAGAACTCAAAACAGTTTATTTATCTTTAAAATCAAAATAGAGGAATATTTTTAAAGTCAATTCGCAATGCTTTTAAAAATGAGACTACCATAAGGCCTCCCGCACACACACACAATGCAAACGCAGAATCGGAGGAGATTTCTCCTTATGATAGTCAAAGATGCTTGATACGCATTTAAAAAGAACATTTTATATTAGTATTAGTGCATAGTGTAGGAAAAATTCATTTCGAAAGTAGAATATAAATCTTAGCCAACATACGACCATTATCGTATGCCTACTATAGCTACCATCCAAACAGTGGAGCGCCACCATAAGTGAATGATAGGTTCTACAACTAATACCGTACAAGTCTCGTATTGTTTCTTTGGATTTCCAACGAATGATCAGGCCAAGGAACTTCCCATTGCCACATGAGAATGCCTCTGGATGGACATCCCCGAGAACCAAACCGGATCTCTACCAACACAAGGCCGGGTTACCCCTAACTGAGTAACAACTGACCGAATATGCCATCCCCCGGTCCTTTGGGACCTTTTCACCCGAGCGCTCGCAATCAATTCACACAATCATAAAGTGTTTTCAATATGAGTAAGTATCTGGGCTCCATACCATGATACCATCCTTTTCCAGAAGGAAATGCACACATCCTAAAGGGCGCTACCCCTCATAACCTTGCCGCATCTTTCCTGTTTTGACCATTCACGGGGTGTGAGGCTCGACGAAGTCACGTCCTCAAAAACATACTTTATACAAAAGCCATGCTTTGGGTCAACAAATGATCATAGAGATCACCAAGATAGACGATCAAATAAAAGATCCTATCACAAATAATCAACACAATGATCATTTAACAGCAACACTCAGCATGTCACATTACCAAATTGGGAATATATCGCTGATAACCTTCAACTACATAACCTCTGAGCTCGTACGTCTTAGAGAAGGGTGTTAAGCTAAAAGAATAAATTCTTCGCCACCAACAGAAATATATTTGAATGAAATCGGCTTTATATCTCAATTTGTAACGTCAGACATACAATCCATACAAGTCTATTCGGGGCTCGAACAAAACCGAAGGCACTTACAAAGAAGTCCTTGCAATCCGGATATCCATAATCCTGATCGGATTTCCCATCACATATGGAGAACTCAATACCGTAGCTACTCGGTGTAGAGTCAATCGACAGGTCATCCTATCGCTCTCGCAAATACCGGTCTTCAACACCGATCTTCAAATGCAATTCATAACGGCGTATCACATATTCGGAATGGGTTATACGACCCCATGGTCCTTTCCCGGTTAACCCGAATAGTGAGCGCTTATTCAAAAATAAGTGTGGCATTCAAAATCAAACAAATCACATCAAATACCCATTCAAACGGAAATATTGATAGTCGGCTATTGAACTATCAATGGATATGCACAACATCACCAGATTCCAAATAATTTTCCAAATTATTTATTTTCCAAAAATATCTTTACTAGATATATAATTTCACACTTCAAAAATAAATCAATATTTATTTTTAGACAAATTCCTCTTTCCTTTATAAATTCCATAGTGAATTTATATTTCACAATATCCATGCATATACGATTTCAATTATTCATTTCAATTTATCTTCAAAAAGATAAATTCTCAAAATATTCACTTTATATTGGAAAACATTTCCATACTTATTAAATAAGTAATTCACGAATCTATTTATTTTCAACACTTGGAAAATATTCAATATACTTGAATCGAAATTAAGCATATATTTCATTCTTTAAGGAAATCATTCTCTTAACCATATTTATTTGGGCCAAAACGAATGTTGCGTAAAACATCGTTACGACAACCCAAAATCACTAGTATAGGGATTTGAAATTAAAATAGATATATAAATCCCAATACTATACAAAATATTTCCTTTCGGAAATCATTTACTATAACAACAGTGTTATAGTCCACCATTTCCTTCTATTTCTCGAAAACGTCTATTTCAACAATCAATATTGAAATCTATGGTTTCGAATCTCAACATATCTTAAAACATCGTTAGATCGTTTTAATTCAATTTAAAACATCACATTCTAAACATTTTTCTTTAACATATTATTCACTATTCAAAAACGTGAATATACTACGTTAATCAATTTCATCCTTTTATTCATTTTGTTTCAAAGGATTATTCATAGTCAAAAAATGTGAATATAACTCCATAAATAAATTATAAAAATTAACTTATCAAAATAAGTCGTTTGTGAATTTATAAAACAACGTTTATAAATTCCATTTCTATTTATTTTATAACTCCTTTTTATAAATCTCCTTTATTAATCTATTCGATTTATAACTCAATTATAAACCAAAAGTTCACATTATAAGTTAAACACTTATAATTTATTTGTTTACAAGAATCGTTCTTTTAAACATCCCAATTCATAAATCTTATAACTTATAAGATTCATTTAATCAAAAATCCATTCTTCAATTAACCTTTCAAATTTTATAAACCTACTGCTTATAAAATTCCATTTATAACTTCAACGTTTATAATTCTATGAATTTCATTCAATTATGAAATTCATTCACAATCCATTCTAACACTTATAAAAACTCGTTTTATAATTCCAACATTTTAATTTATAAATATCAATTTATAAATATTTTAATATAAATCAATTTATATTACTATTTTAAAACGTCTTTAAATTCCTTTATAATTTCACCATTTTCTTTGATTTATAAAATAATCAAATTTTATAAATCCTATTTTTAAACTTTTTATAATAAATTCAGAAATTTCAATTAACTATTTTATAAAGTCATTAACCCATATTTTCTCAAAAGTCAACCTTTAACTGTATTTCTTAAAAATCATAATTTTATACGACATAAAAAAATTTATACGTTTATTTATTTAAAATGGATCTATTCCAAACATATAGTATATTTTCAAAAATCACTTTAAAAATCATTTTAAAGTTCCAAAATTTGGTCCAATGATGCTACATACCAAATAGTCAATCACGACAACAACGACATCATATATCGATATGATAGTCCATCAAATATCAAAATATCTGAAATCAAATAAATACTGTTGAGGAATCCAGTTGGATCCCTCCAACCTGTTTTCCTGCATCCAAAAACATTAGCACAATACCAATTCCGCTCCAGTACGGAATTATCGCGGTATATGGGATTTAAAATATTATCCGCTTAATAACGGCGCAATAGGGTCTCATCCGCTAAAAAATGCGGGAAATCAATAACTCCAATATATACATATGCCAATATATATATATTGCTATTATATATAATACCAATTTCACTGTTTATGAAATATTCGCGGTATATGTTTTTAATAAATAACATCCACTTACTAACGGCGCATAATGTCTATTTTAACAATCAATAGATAGAAATCATCATTCAAACATGCATTTAACAATTTTAAATCTAACTATTTAAAATAAAATCGAAACCGATTCGATTGAGTGAGAAGTTCTCACCTTGATTTCAATTTCGTTTTAGCGATTTATTTCGAATAAAATTAAACGGACGTTTAATTTTACACGAAATTTTCACTAACTCCAAACGACTCCAATCCAACTCCATCGCGTAGTGCTCGTCCATACGATTCCAACGCAACTGGTTTCGCGCGTTTTCGACCTCGTATGAAAAAGTTATGAATATTTGAACATTACACAAATTTTTTTTATAAACAATTTACAATATAACTTAACTATTTTTAAACCTAGCTCAACTACAGCCACTGGATCCATCTCCTTTGCAATCTTGGCCGCACATAACTTCATCTTCCACTCACGTATCCTTCAGGAAATTGCCGCACACAAAACCCATAACAACGTAAACTAGGGTTACATTATACTCCTCCATCTCGCCACTTGACGACGATCAGGATACGCCATCACGAAGCCCCTAGCCTCCTCTACGTTCGGCCCCAACCTCATGAAGCTCGGCCATCTCTCAACCTCGAAAAACGTGAACCATCGTGTGCGTTCAAATGAAGATTGCCGACAATCCACGAGCTCGTTTTCGATCATAGCCGTTGATCTTGTAGCTCTCGCTACGATCTACAATATTGTAGTTAACAACTTTTGCAAATAACTGATGGATTGAAAGGAATTTGAGGAAGAAAGAAATGAATTTCTGGCCTTCGGTTTATAAAGTGGCGGCTAGGTTTAGGTTTTAGATATTTTTTTTTAATTTATTTATGAAGGGGGGTGTTGGTCTATTTATAGGAAACGAACGAAACACTATTCATTCCGGAAATTCCGAACTCCGATTCACGCGCCGTAACTGACGTTCCTAGGGTTTATCCCGCGTTCCGGACACAATGGAACAGGTTTCGGAAGCTAGTTCGGACATCTGTGCGAGATATGGCTACAAACGTTCAATTTAAATTAAACCGATTTAAACGATTTTCTAGGCGTTTTAATTTATACCGGACAAACGGTAAATCCAATTGACACGAAATTTGAAACCTTACAATAATATCACATTACGGATCCGATGAAACTAGTTTCGTCGAAATCTGAGACTTTTTGAAAAATTGCTATTTTAACTCGCCAAATTAAAATTAAAAATAATTCGATGCGTTTCGAGCTGCCACGATCAAACGATAACTCCGATTGACACGAAAATTGAAATCCGGTAATAAATAACTAATACGGATCCAATGGAACTGGTTTCGTTCAAATATGAGACTGTTCAAAAATTGACTATTTTCACTAGTCGATTTAAATATTAAAATATTCAATTTTCACAAATTAACTTTTAATTCGATTTTAAAAGTTCTAAAATATCGTTCTAACTCTAACATGATATAATAAAATTTTACAAATCATTTTCAATCATATTTAACTCGATTTTCAATTATTTCCGTAATTTAACATATTAAATTATTGATTTAATTATTCAATTAAATCCAATTATTCAAATAAAAATTTATTCGACTTATAAATTTCACTTATTAATATTTAAAATTAATTAAATATTCAAATTTTAATTACTAAAATTTCTGGGTCGTTACAATTTGGCCTCAAGCAAAAAAATTATAGAATCTCTAACCAAAGAATAATAAGAATCGTCCACATGTCAGTTCCTTACTGTATCATTCATGCCACGTCAGCATAGGAGAATGAAAAATGGAAGTAGAAAAGAGGATTCGCACCGATTGTGCCACATATCACTTCAAGGATGTGCCATGTCCTTCTCAAATAGGACGATCTCTGCCGTCCAATGATGTTGCATACCATGTGTCAAGAATCCAATCGTGTAATTTTACAGACTGGACCCGCACACGAGAAGTGACATTTTTCTGAATTCTCCTTTTTCTCGTTATTCATTTCTAATCATGTCACACAAAAGAAGCTTGATTTGAGACTTTCATGGCCATGTAGGTCAAATTGTAATTGCAAAATTATAAAGATGGATAAATAAACAGGAAATTTGAATATAATGTTGTTACAACCATTTTTCAATTAAGTATTAAACTGAGGTTCTGGTAAATGGAGTCGACGGGCAGAGCGCGACAACATGGAATGAAATGGGTCGAAAGCTACAATGGATACGAACTAAGAAAATCTAGATATAACATTCAAAGCCTAGCAAATTCTAAGCAAATTCTAAGCAAAATTGCACAGCCAAAGGAATTCATACAATAACAAGTGCATCCCTACTTCTAAGGTCCACCGCTAGAAACAGTTCCTCAATAAGGCATAAGGTGCCTTAACCATATCAGAAAGAACTATGCAAGCAATGCGATGCAAGACCATGCACTCAAGCAACTAAAGCAAGCTCCTCGACACACTGCATCAATTCAAGCTAGGTTGCGAGCAATCAACGACATGGCTCCTAACTCAACATTTCAAATTCAAACTTTTCTCGCCTCTTCCAAATCGTCCCATCTGAATCCAAATTTATCCCACCTAAATCCAACTTAGAAATCCATGCACATTAGATTGACTAGGCGGATGAAATATATGTGGCAGGATCTAACTATCATAATCAAATACGAGGTAATGCATCAAAAATTCACTTGACATCTTCTCTTCTTTAAAAAGAATGGACAGCAGCATAAATGAGATTGAATTTTTATAACCCACAAAATTAATTACCATACAAGTTGTACTAAGATTTTCATTGATTCTAAAACTTTTACTAAGAAATAAAACAAACAAATTGATAGATTTGAATCATGGGTGGAGAATTCCATAATATCTGAACCACGTAAATTCTCAGTGTCTTTACTTTTTCTGCATTTTAATTGTTGTTATCTATATTTGGATTATTTTTTAATATTCTAAATTGACTTGTTAAGACATTTAATCAAGAATTGAATGACAACCCTCTTAATTGTGTAGGCATACAACAAATAATTACTCCACTCATGACATTTTACATTAGCTAATTCCTAATCACGCAAGCATTTAGTAGTGTGATTACTTAAAATTTTCTATGTTGTGAGATCGAAAGATCTCAGATGTAACGACCCGTTGTCAAGAAGCAATAACTTGAAAATTCAATAATAAATAAATAATTAATTAAATGTGTTCTAATGTAATAAAAGTGAAATTGTGGGAATGATTATGAAATTAAATGAAAAGAAATTTTATACTGCTAATATTGATTTGGTAATTTATTTAGTTGCTTTAAAACTTATGTATAAATTAATAATTTAAAATAAAATGATAAACTAAATTTTCATAGTAAATAATAGTTGCGATAAATAATTTTAGAATTTATTTTTAATAATAGAGAGGGTTTTATTTTATAATTTAAAAGAGTGTGACTTTAATTAGTAAATGAATTTAAATAGAGATGATATAATTAAATTAAATAAATACAATTATAGAAATAATTTTATAAATTTTAAATAATATCTTA
This sequence comes from Allium cepa, assembly GCA_030765085.1. Lineage (NCBI taxonomy): Eukaryota > Viridiplantae > Streptophyta > Magnoliopsida > Asparagales > Amaryllidaceae > Allium > Allium cepa. The sequence goes on along the minus strand of CM060930.1, from coordinate 48,868,216 downwards.
GATGTTATTAAGATATAATGTAATGTTATTTGATAAAGTAAAGGGCTAAAAGGATGTAAAATGCTTTCATGAAAAACAAAGAAAAGAAAGGAAAGAAAATGAATTAGTAATTAAAGCAAGCCCAAATCTATTCACTTGGCCTTAAAATCTAATATTTTTGTTTCATAGAATGGATTCTAGAATTATCCAAATCCAGAGATTTCACTTTAACTTATAAATATGCCATCACATTAACAACAAGATATTCATTCTCTTCATTTTTATTCAAACGCTACCCACACTCCATCACCTATAAAATCATGATCAATTTAAATAAAATTGTAGAAACCCTAATTTTTTGATTTCCCTTTCATTTCTTCACTTTTAAATTTATTTCTTAATCTTATTACTCTTAATTTTGGTATGTTGTTGGAAGAGGAATAGTGGGAGGAATTTAGGAGGAGAAGGGGAAGTTTCCTATGAATGGCAGAGGTGGACTAGGGCTGTATAGAGATAAATCGGGCTTAGGTTCAGGTATTGTGTGGGCCAAAGGTGGATCGACATATTCAGGCATTGGTACTGGGGAGAAGCCAGTTGAAGTTAGAGAGGCTATGAAGAAAGCTTTAAGGGCTTTGAGAAAACCGGTGTTTCGAAAAGCGAATTAGATCGGGTTTTCCGTTCCTTCTGATGGATGGCGCCTTATTGTGATGTTATCAAATGTAGATATGGAGGTGGTAGTATGTCGGTTGACCTAGAATTTATTGAACTAAAGGTTGAAAATGGTAGGAGTAGAGGGAGATTATTGGTGGAGGCAATTAGGGAAGCGGAGAGTAGTTGGGAGAACTATATTCTACCATATATGTGGTTGGCAATAACCTTTTTTAAAACATTTGAAGCTTTTTCTAAGAGACTATGGAAATCAGTAAATCCTTTTGAAATCAAATCTACGGGTTTTTGTTGTTAGATTTAAAAATGATTCAGACAACATTAATATACTGGATTGGGGACCTTGGTTTTCTAATAAGAATTTAATTTTTATGATAAAATTAACACCATCTATGAAATTTGAACGAGATTTACTTGCCATTATGCTGGTTTGAATTAGACTAACGGGTTTGATTTTTAAGCTATGGGGGAACAAGGCTTTTAGTGCTCTTGTCAGTACCATTTGAATTCCTATAAAAATGGATGGGAGACGAAAAAGAAAACTAGTTGCTAGAGTGCTAGTGGACATGAAAGTTGAGGTGGGATTTTCGAATACCTTAGAAGTAGGGATGTTAATGGGATAGTTTTTTCTCAGGAAGTTTATAAGAAAATGCGTCGCCTAGATGTGAGAACTGCCGTTGCTTGGGTCATGTAATTAATCAATGTCCAATGACAAAACCTTGGGTGCGAAAGCAAAATAGAGAAAGATGATGAGTTAGTTCATGGTTTGGATAAGCAGGCAAAAGTTAATCAAGATGCTGAAGCGAACATAGATAGTTAGAAAGAGGACAACTTGGAGGGAACTAATGAGAAGGATGTGGTTCAAAAGGTTGATGGAACGAACAGAGACTTGGAGGAAAATACTTTCAAGGTTCTAGATCTGCTAGTAGATAAAGTCGAGCATACCTAGGAAGCAACGGTAAAATGTATCTTAGGGGATGTTGTGCAAAAATCCAATTGTAACATGAAGGACGCTAAGGAAAAAGATAGTAAAACCTTGAAGGAGATGGATGGTGCAATCGAGCAGTTGAATATTGCAAAGTAAACACTAATGGATAAGCAGCTGTTAAGATTAAATAAAGAGACAAAATGTAGTTTAGGGCGAGAAATGTTAAATGGTGTAGATTTGAAATCTATTGGTGCATCCTCAGTTTAGCGCTAGTCTTCCAGATGTGTTAACCTATGCTATTTCTATCGTTTGAGACAAGGGAGCCATTGACTTAACGTAGAAGGATGTAACTCAACTACACCTCCAAAGTTCCTACTTAGATACATGCATTCATCATCGAACGCAAGGGCTCTTCATAACTCTGAATTTTTTGCTTGCATGTTACCCAAAATTATATTCAACATTTATGAGAATGATTATGAACTTCTAAATCCATGACAGGGTACAAGAGCTGCCTCATTCCAGCAAGGATCTAGGTCGAAGATAGGGGTCAGTTTGAGTACAGCTATACCGAAAAACTACAATCATTTTTGCATAGGTGAACCAGTTTTGTCTGATGTAGCCAAGAAAAGTAGGGAAGTAGATAAAGAATCTAAAAGCACTCAAGTTGAAAATCAAATTAATAAAGTCAAATTGGTGGATAAGAATCCGGAGTATGAGGATAGAAAGCAATCCAGAATGGAGAATAAGATGTCCAAGCAGATAGGGTGCTCAGAAGTTCATCCAATAATAAACCATGACTATAGCCTCCTGGAATGTTAGAGGATTTCATAATCCTAATCATTTGATGGAGGTTATGAGAATTATTTACGTTTACATAGTTATTTGTTCTGGGATTCTAGAGAATAAGTTAAAATGGAAAGAAATGAAGGTCTCGAGGAAAAAATCCACAGTAAATAGGAGATTATTTGCAATGTTTCTCTCTACTATAAATGTCATATTTTCATTGTTTTAGGTTGTGAGGTTTGGGATTATAACATAGAAAGCATGAGTGACAAACACATAACTTTGGAGTTGATTAATGTGAGTTATACAAGGTGTAATTCTACTTTTGTCTATGCACGAAATTTTGAAATTTTAAGGCAGAATTTGTGGCAGAATTTAGAGGAAAATACTTATAGAATCTTTAGACTGTGTTAGTTATCCTAGGGGACTTTAACTGTATTATCTTCTCAAAAGATAAACTAGTGGGTGTTCCTATCCCTTTTAGTAAACCGATGGAGTTAAATAAATAGATTAACAGAACTAATGTTATTTAAATGAAAACTCAAGGATTTAATTTCTTGTGGTGGTCAAGTCCGAATAGGAACATTCTTACTAAGATTGATAGGGTTTATTCGGTATTCAATATTCAATGGATGAACGTTTTCAGTAACTTGAGAGCGGATTACCTTACCCTTGGTGTGAGAGGCAAACTCGATTTTCTTATCTTTGGTTGACAAGAGGAAAACCATGTTGAAAACATTGAGATACATGAACCATTAGGTATTGTGTGATGGTTATATGGACCAATTTATGCAAGGATGGAATGTGACAGTTGTAGGTAGACCTACGTATGTTTTCCTTAAGAAGATTAAATCTATTAAACTAAAATTGCTTCTTTGGTCAAAGACTCAAAAGATAAGAATGATACTAAGAAGGAAGTGGAGTAGCTCAGGTCAGAATGTGCTACATTTCAACGAGAATTGGAAGTGAACTGTTCTTCTACAACTAAGACTTGGAATCATGTAGTGTTGTGTGGAAATAACAGTCCAAAAAGAATTTTTAGGCACGAAACAGAAAGCAAAATGTGATTGGCTTATGCTTGTTAACAAAGCTACACCATTTTTTTACATGACGATGATAGGAAAAAAATACCCAAAAAACTGGAATAGAGGCGTCAGTGGAGGGAGAACTTTGTGATGACCCGGTGGCATTTGAAGAGAAAATATGGAGTTTTATGGTAAGATTTTTAACCGAAATCATTACTGGATTTTAGCTAAAGTTGTTTGTAAAAATATCATTTCATAATATGGTAAAATTTCCTAACTGAGAAAATTAATGCGCATGAGATTAGGAATGCTATAATGAGTACCAGCAATGACTTTTCCCCCGGGCTAGATGTTGTTAACGCTAAATTCTTCAAGACCCGTTGGATTCAAATTAAAGATTTGCTGCTAGATATGATTAATGATGCTTTTCAACAAGGTAAGATTTTGAAAGAAACAAATCATATGTTATTCACCTTATTCCCAAGAACTCTAAGGCATCTTCTATTCAATAGTTTAGACCTATTTCTTGTTGCAAGTTGACTTACAAAATTCTTACGAAAGTCCTTAATAGGATTCATTAATTTCTAGAAAATCAATGTTCTTTTATCCAAAAGGGTTTATTGGAGATGGTATCTTATACGTTCATGAAGTGGTGAGAGGGTTGGTAGGATGGATAGTAGGAACATGTGTATTAAAATTGATCTTCGCAAATCATGTGATTCTATTTAGAGACGTTTTGTGTTACACACGATGAGATTTTTTTCTCGTGCAAGCACAGCTGTAGTTAAAGCCATCAAGTGTTTTTAGAAACCTATTTGAGAGTTTTCGGCTTCAATTAGATTATGAAAAAACAAACATTAGCGAAGGGGTCCAGAATAAATAGGATATTTTAGAATTCTTAACATCAAACGAGGTTCACTTTCGATGAATTATCTTGGTATCCTCCTTACTAGAGTGAATGTTAATGATTCTGATTGTAATTTTCTTATTAAAAAAAATAAAGCAGAGAATTGTGGGTTGGGAAATGAGAATTTTAAGTTTTCCTGCTTGCATTGAACTAATTAAATTGACGATTTTCCCTACTGTTGGATACTGGATGCAATGTGTAAATCCAAGTTGGAGCCTTGAGTAGGATAAAGCATGTATGTTTAAATTTTCTTTGGAAAATTGAATCACGTAAGGTTCCTAGGACATAGTCTGTATACCGAAGGAAGAAGAAGAGACGGGTCTTAGGAAATTGAAAGATATTAATAAGGCGATGGGGATCATTTGGAGAGTGGTTAATTAATAAGGGATTTGGGCTAAATTGACGATGGCAAAATATATCAAAAACAAATTATTTTGGGAATTAAACGAAGGCAATGATATCTCAGGTACTTGGAAGTTTGTGCTGGGGCTTAGATCTTTAGTTGAGAAATGCATGCAGAAGCGAATAATTGATGGTATGTCCACATCCCTTTGGTTTGATCCTTGGATCAAGAGAGGGAGATTAACCATCAAACTTGACAATAACTTAACGGTCATTACCAGGACTTTAAAAAGCGATATTTGGTGACCTTATTTAGAATAGATAGTGGAGGACGTCCAGATTCAGTTTTTTGAGAGTGGTCAGGGAAGAGATTGAAGTGGAACATATTTCTAATGATAGATTAGTTGATCGTTGAGTATGGATCTATTCAAATAATAATAAGTACCCTTTAAAAAACATTTGGAATTCTATTCGAACTAGTTCAGAAAGCAAGTCATTAGCATCTTTAGTGTGGAATAAAATCCAAACTCCTAAAATAGGTGGTTGCTTATATAGGGTCATTAACAAATTTATCCTAACTAAGCAAAGCTTGATACAACAACATATTAACATATCCCCAGAGCATGTGCTTTGTAGGGAGTCAATTGTTGAAAATGTGGAACAATTACTTTTCAGGTGTAAGTTTTTGGCATACACTTGGAAATGGTGTCAAATTTAGCTGAAAGGGCCAGCAACTCAATTCGAGCAAGTAGTGCTAGAGTCTGAGATGGAACACCTCAAACCAAAATCTGCAAGGAATAATTTAAGCAGTGACATTGCTAAAATTTTCCAATCTACCACAGTTTGGTGCATTTGGCATGAACATGACAATAAGATGTCTAACATGATTAAAAATTTAGAACAAGCTATCTGTAAGGAAATCCAAGCTTATACATGTATCAGATCAAGAAAATCTAAGTACAAGTATAACATTCACAATCAGACTGACTGGGATATCTACAATGAATGGTTATTATAGTAAAAGGCTTTACCTGGCCTCGTGCTAGAAACTTTTTGATTTGGATCTACGTGGATTAGGTATGTTTATTATTCCCTTTTAATTTTACATTTTCATTACATGAATCATTTACAAGATTTCTAAAGGAACATAACAACAACAATTGAAGAGCTTGGTCCCCCGATGAATCTACCTGTAGTTGAGGACAACCATTTTCAGAGTTTAGTGATTTGTATTATAGTGATAAAAAACAAACTATTGTAGTTTTGGGAGAAATGTCTTAGCTTCTAAATTTGGCATTTTCGGAGTTCAGTGATTTGTATTATAGTGATAAAAAAACAAACTATTGCAATTTTGGAAGAAATATCTTAGCTTCTAAATTTTTTGTCTATTGCCGGTGGCTCTATTGTTTTTTTAGAAAGGTCGACTAAGAGATGGTGAGGTTTACTTTTATTCGCTCTGACATTTTAGGCAATTTGGAGTTCGAAGTGAACCGAGGAGTAAATGGGGAATGTTTTTTTTTTCTTATTTCTATTAGCTTCGAGAATATGTGTAGTTCCATTTGCAAGCCATGGGCTTTTGTTGTTAATTGTTATTAGTTTAGCATTTTGGCTGTTTTCCTGGGTTATTTATATTTGTGTAAAAATGTCTTGTATATAGACTACTTGGTTTTCTTCGCTTTGTAATGAAAGATTTTGAATCTCGTTCAAAAAAAAATTCTAAATACCCTCAAATTCAAGTATAAGCTTCTTGATATCTCTCTACAACAAATTGCAACTAGAAGTTCAAGTTTTGATCACCATTAAGTGATAGGGGAAAATTTACAATTAGGGGAAAGCAAGGAGAAAGAAGGAGCTAGAGTAGAAGGTTATCTTCTACAAGTGAGTACGTTAACTCATTTACTATGTCTATTTCAATGATAGTGGATATGGAATTATGAACTTATGCTTATGGAATGCAAATTGCATCTTTACTGTAAATTAATATTAACCCCTCTTTCGATAATTATGGAATGCTATATGATTTGGATTGTAAATGGATATGATATAATTGAAATATGAGAGTATATGAGTGTATGAACTCTAGAGAAACTGTAAGTAGAATGGAGGAATAAGGAGGGATTGAAGGCAGTTATGCCTTAGAAATTCAAAACCGGGGTTACCTATCGGTCGACCGCTAACCAGTTGACCGCTACCGGTTGACTGGCGAGTAGGGCAGTTTTAACTTTTTCAAAATATAGAATATAAATAAAATATATAATAGTAATAATAACAACTTCACACGATATACTTAATTCAGATATATATTTTAAAGATTTTTGATAAATATAATATAATTTAATATTTAAATGAGTTATTAATGAAATTTAGAAAATGCTTACCTTAAAAATAAAATAAATACTTGTAAATTATTAAATTTTCATATATGATAAATCTAAATTGGTTGTATAATAAAATATTATTTACATACTACTGTATTCATTAATGGGGATTATTAATTAATAATTGATTTGAATGTAATATGTAGAACTTAATGTTGTATTGAAAGAAGTTGTGTATTGAACTAAGTATTTCTTTATGTTAATTAAATGTAAAATATATCTTTTATTTATATAATTATTTAGCAAAGCTAGCGTGGTTGACTGACCCCTTACTAGATTTTATCGCAAATATTTATTTAACTATTTATATAATTATAATAAATGCTTTTTAATTTAATATCTAATATTTTCTATAAATGTAAATATTTTATAAACCATTTGTGCAAGTGTAATTTCTATGTAACGAAGAATTTAAATAAACGAAATAGAACTTTCAGTAATATTTCTTTAGTTATTCTTTGGAATTGTATATAGAAAATTGTAGCGATTGAGTGTAGTATATAAGCACTGAACAAAATATTAAGTATTAGGCGGTGGTGTGGGACAATGTTGTGATATTTATTCGGTGATTCATTGTAAGTGGATGTCACTCATGTAATGAGAATAGGGGTACCAGGATTACACTTACGTGAGATGATGCTCATGGTAATGAGTAATCTCATCGATGAGTAAGGTGGGATACCTATATGAGTAGATAATATATGTTTGTCTATCATGATGTACTTCTGGTTATTGGGTTGGAGTGAACCATATGGCTAGTATCTATGCGGTTTGATCTTAGGATCGCACCCTAAATCCATGACACACTATAGTATTCACAGCTTGATGGTTAACCCTTAGCCCATTGTGTCACTTAGGCCAGCATTTTATTACCATAGGGGTAGACTGGGTCATGACTGGGAGTCCTCACATTAACGAGCATATTGATGGATACATGCCATGGTTACCATGGAGGTAATGGAAGACTCTATAAGCGAATATCATCGGATAACCCATGTGCTCCTAGACCAGGCGAATTGCCATCGGTCTTTCTTCTGGTTCTAGTAGAATGATAGATTAGCTTATACTATTGACACACTTCACCTAAGTATGGATATAGGTGGTCAACCCTATGTTAAGATATGACTCTACTTAGGACTTCCAGTCCGTAATATAGTCAATTCCCATCACCATAGATTTAGAATTATATATGTATGGGGCATTTCACCAGAAGGACAAACTTCGCAATCCAATTAGTTTCTAGGGCACACATTCAAAGAAATTACTTTCAAGGCCAAAATTAGCAGAATAATTACTTTCAAGGACAAAGTTAGTAGTCCATTTACTTTCAAGGACATAATTTCATAGGTTTTGAGGCCCTAGAAACTAATTATTTTACGTTTTGTCCTTGAAAGTAATTATTTTCGTTGTGTGTCCTAGAAATTAATTACACTCGCTAAAGAGGCCCTTGTGGCTAATTTCCACTATATGTATGTATATATATATATAATATATATATATCTATATCTATATGGATATGTGATTTTAATCATGGATGGATTGATCCATGTATTGTATATTATATGATTATATGGATTTATTCGATGATCGACTTATACACATGTCCATGGACATATGCCTATGTTATGTTTATTATCTTCACTATCATATCACTATAGACATAGTATGACCCATATGTTATTTATAATACTCAGATTAGTTCGAGACATTCTAGATATAGGTATGAAGTGACTTCATGGCTTAGTGGGACGATTAGACGCAAGAAGCTATTTAGGATAATACATTTCCTATGCATTTTTGTAGCCTTGGTGATGTATTATGACGATGACGTATGTATATAGTGGGCTAGAGACTATCATTTTATAACACTTCTAGACTTTGTATTACCTAATATTATATTTATTTGCTGCATTTTGACTCTATGTGCCCCATTATATTATGTGTTTATGTGTTGTCTTTTCCTAGAGGTGCATGTGTTTATTTCTTTATACTAAGACCGTGTACACCCATGGTTAATATCCAATGAATTTTTATCTGCAAAAGTCTAAGGAAAGCTATCAATAATTGTTATGAACACCTCATCTACTTCTTAGAACGCAATAGGAAATAAGAGCGCTAACATCCAGCAAGGAGGCCCAGACAATCTACTAGTGGATATGAATGCTGCCAATCCAGTTGATGTCCAGAATTTGCTTGATTCCATCATAAGAGCCGATTTTCAGAATCTGATGAGAAAGCTCATGGATAGCCGTCGATGGTTGAAAATAGTTTTGAACCAGCAGATTCAAGCCAATGTCGATCTAATGAGTCAATTCAGGGATCAAAAATGCGGAAAGACTAGGAGGGAGCCAACTATTTATTCTACTTCGGAAAGCTCAACTTCATCAGATGATTATCATAGGAACATACGTCGTAAAAATGATGGATACAATGCCGACACACCAACCCGCCATCACTCGATCGTTCCAAACAGACCGATAATGTTCAGTGCAAATTCATTTGAAATGGTCGGCACCGATCCAACTTTTGGAGGCAGGTCACATCAGGTAGTGGGAAGAGCACGCACTAGAGATGCTGCGATCGATTTGGATGCTTAAGTTCAGGTAAATGCAGACTAGTTACCTCTCCTAAACGATAATGATGTGAATGTAAGAGGATGTTGAGCCGAGAAGGCCTGGAACGACATGTAGACATCAACTGGACCATTCACGCGAGGTGGAGAGTGATTTCCGCTTTACTCCAACTATCCAAGCGTCAGATTTGTCAGCATGGTTAGATAGCTAGTGAGGGAGATCCAAGGCCTGACCAATGATGATTGGTGAATCTCGAGAAGCCATGCCCCATTCACTGACAATATCCTACACGTGGAGTATCCACGGAGGTTCAACATGTCGTCAGTGCCAACCTACAAATGGAAAACCAACCCCAGGCAGCATATCTTGAGATATGAATGGATGATGGACTCCACATGAGCTGATGATGCCACCAAGTGCAAATGTTTTCCCATTACTCTTTCTCGCATACCAATGATGTGGTTCATAAGATTGGTCCCAAGGTCTCTAGATGTGACGATTTGGCAACAAAGTTTGTAGATAAATTCTACATGCATGTAACTTACCCCAAAGATGTAATGTCCTTATCAAGCGTGACACAAGCTTTATGGGAATCGTTGAAAAACTTTTTAGAGAGATTTAATACAACTGTCATAGAAATTAATAACCTAAAAGAGCATTTAATATTAATTGCGTTAACAAGAGGCATTGATCCAGAGTCTGACTTTTGTGATTAGTTAGCTGACAAACACCCATGACATTGGAGTGTTTCTATGCAAAAGCAACTCAGTATTTGAGAAAAGAAGGAAGCTAGATGCTCTAAGAAGAAAAATGCTGTCGGACCGTGTGGATAAGGAGTGTAGAGCAACATTCCAGTGAAGCAATCCGACGATAGTTCTGAAAAAGTTCAAGTAAATGTCCAAAATAAATCGAATCAGTAAAAGAAAGTGGTGATCAGGACCATGAATGAAAGAGGGATTCTGGAAAAGGAAAGCTTAGGGTTCCAATGTATGATACCTACACACACTAGTACGTCATTAGAGAATGTTTACTTGTCTACATACAATACCATTCAGTATAGGGAGCAACCTCTGAAAGAATCGATGGAGAACAAAAACAAACTGAAAAACTATCGTTTCTACGAATATTATGATCATAACACGAATGAGTGTAGGCATCTCCAGGATATTATTGAGAAATTAATTTGGAAAAGATAGTTACACCAGTTTGTTAAATCCCTACAGGATGGCGGGCAGGGGACATCCGACCCCAACCAAGGACAAGTTCCATAGAGGGCCGAGGAGCTTGGAAGGACAGGTGTAAGATTAGTGATCAATACGATAGTTGGAAGATTGCATGCAACTGATAACGGTTGACATGAGATGGAGCGCTATGCTAGCATGATCAAGCATATGAATTTGGAAAAGATGGAGCTCTAGAAAAACAGCAACATATAATGATAGATGACATTGTGTTCAGAAACAGAGATTTAGATAAGGTAGAGGCACCGATAATGGACTTAATGGTCATTTCAGCCAAGGTCGGCCCTACCTTAGTGAGGAGGATTTTGGTCGATTATGAAAGTTCCATAAATATAATTTTCAAAAAGGCATACGATCAGATGAGGATAGAAGCCAAGTACTTGAAACCGTCTAAAGCCTGCATTAATGGCTTTAACAGTGTTGCGACCGAAGCTGTCTGATATATCGAATTACCTGTAGATTTGGGAGAAGGTGATCGCAAGAGAGTGCAGATGTTGCCATTTGTTGTCTTGGATATTGACTCTACATACAATGCTTTTCTGAGCCGACTAGCCCTAACTGAATTTCAGGCAGCTCTTGTCCCATGGCATTTAACTATGAAGTTCCCAACTGATAATGGTGTTGGAGTTGTGCATGGTGATCAGGCGATGGGACATGCTTTCTATGTGGTTGAATTGAGAGATGCTAAATGGAAGGAGAAAGGTAAGGATATAGACAAGTCTCTCCACATCCAAACCACACAAGATTGACAATTTGCGCTTGGGCCTTGGCTCGGGTGCAATTAGTTCTGTAAAGACATAGACTCAAGGATGTCGAAAAGGAGCTCAAAGAGACCAAGGTTGCATAGGCTGAGCTGACGATTGACATCATGATTAGGCAAGATGACCCCTCACGGCTCCTAAAGACGTATCATGGATTAAAATGTGTGTTCGCTTGGACTATTTCTGACATGTATGGGATCTCACCGGCCATTGTGAGACATGGATTAAGTATTGACCGTGTGTTCTCTAATTAAACCTTGATGTGTTCGCTTGGACTATTTCTGACATGTGTGGGACCGTGTGTTCTCTGATTAAACCTTGATGTGTTCGCTTGGACTATTTCTGACATGTGTGGGATCTCACCGGCCATTGTGAGACATGGATTAAGTATTGACCGAGCCATGTCCCGATGAAATAAAAAAGGCATGCATAAATGCGAAGAGATCTTCTGCCCATAAAGAGGAAGTGAAAAGGCTCAAAAGCAATGGCTTATCTGCAATGCCCTCTACCCTAAATGGGTATCTAATACCGTTCTAATAAGAAAGACAAATGGAAAGTGGCAGATGTGCGTTGATTATCCAGAATTAAACAAGGCGTGCCCAAAAGACAGTTTTCCCCTTACAAAGATTAGCCAGCTGGTGGACTCAACCGTGGGACACGAGTTGCTATTTTCCATGGATGCATACTTTGGATATGATCAAATCCCAATGCACAGTCCTGATTAGAAGCACACTAGCTTCATTATCGATGTTAGATTATATTGTTATGTGGTAATTCCATTTGGATTGAAGAATATTGGTGCAACCTATAAGTTTGCTACATTTTAAAGCTCGACTTCCCTGCAATGAAAAATAAAGCTGAGTATGTAGCTCTGATTGCTACATTTAAACTTGCCAAAGAACTAGGAATAAAATCTCTTAAAATCTTTACGACTCAAAGTTTGTAGTATACCAAGTTAGGAGGGATTACCAAGCTAAAGGACAATGACTCGCCTCATACCTTATTCAAGTCCAAGAGATATTGACTGGCTTTGAGCATCATGACATAACGCACATTCCCTCGGATCAAAACAAAGTGGCCGACTCATTGGAAAAGTTTGCTAGCATCGGGGATGCATAATAGATAGGCTTGGTTCCATTCGAAGTACCAAACACTCCTAATATAAACCAGATGGAAATCGACTGGATATTAGAGACGGAACCTAAGAAGGAGTCGTGAATGACTTTGATTAAAGACTATTTACTACATGGAGTCCTTCCCGAATGGAATAATGAAAGGTGGCAAGTCTTTGCAAAGCTTCGCGGTATATCATTCAAGAAGGAGTCATGTACAAAAAGGGTTTTTCTAGTCCACTATTTTGGTGTATTGCTCATGATGATGTATAACAAGTTCTAAGAGAAGTCCACGAAGGAGAATGTGGCGATCAAATTAGGGGGCAGACCCTAGCAAAGAAAATACTTTCTTATGGGTATTATTGGTCAACTGTCACCGAGATGCTGCTGATTACACTAGACGATGAGAAAGTGCCGGATATATGCAAAAGTTTCGAGAGCTCGTCCGACAAGAATAACACAAATGGTCAGTCCATGGCCATTTTCTGTATGGGGGATAGGTATTATCGGTTCCTTGCCGATCTCTAAAGGTGGTGTGAAGTACACCATCATTACAGTTGATTACTTCACCAAATGGGCCGAAGCAGAACTTTTAGCCTTGATCACGATAAACAAAGTAATCAACTTTATCATGTGAAAAATAACATTTTGGCCTTCTCTGAATTATTGTAACTAACAATGGAAATTTGATAGCGCTAAATTCAAAGACTTCTGCCGTCGGCATTATATTGAAAAGAGATTTGTGGCAGTTATGCACACTCAAGCAAATGGACAAGTCAAAGCCGTGAACAAAATCATAAAGTCCATTCTGAAGAAGCGTTTGGAAAAGCCTAGAGGCAAATGGGTTGATGAACTCCTAACGATGTTACGGGCTTACAGAACCACCATAAGTCTGCGACAGGCCAATAGGCTCTGAAGCCGTCATTCCTATTGAACTCGAGTCCCTTCTCATCGGGTGACCTATTTCGATCCCAGAACGAATATGGATCTCCTCTTGGAATCTCTAGCATTTTTAGATGGGAAGCACAAAGAACCTGATTTGAGGGTAGCTGCATATCGACACCGAGTCATCTGATACTACAATGCTAAAGTTCGACCTAGAACCATTGAAATCATCAATCTCATCTTGAAATGGGTTTTTCATGCCTGTCACACATGAATCCTGCTTGGGAAGGACAATATGTCATTTAACAAAGGCTCGGAAAGAGAACTTTTAAGCTAGAGGCTATTAATGGCATCACGCTCCCAATGTGGAATAACGAGCATTTCTAATGCTATTTCACTTAGTTTATTCTTTTTCATTTAGTTTTATTCAATTTTCGAATTTGCTTCAGCATTTGATTTTCTAGATATGTAATAAGACAAATTATGTCATTTTTTTCCATGTGACATATAAAGTTTGAAATTTCCTTCATATCTATGATTGCTACAGCATTACATATTAGTTGTGACTCCCAACTATATTGACATGCCCGAGCAGGTTCCTAGAGTTTGGAGCTAGCCGATTACATAAGTTCACGATTGAACTAAACAAAATAAAAATGGTTCGACCGTTCATTTGATGATTCTCTCTCACAACCAGATGGATGGAATACCTATCGAGGAATTGATGTGACTCTACTATCTGATAACCAAGTTATCCTACCTAGTGATGGGATGGAAATTAATCAAAAGTGATCATGACACAAAAGATTTCTTGCTAATTCAAACCCTAGACTTTAGGGTAAATCAATTAAATAAGGAAAGTATAATTCGACTATTTTGCAAAATGACTCTAAGTCCTTAGAGTATGGGCTAGAGTATAAACACAAGTTGGGTGTGATTTGACCACCCTCCAACTAACTTTTATCCCCAGAGTGTGGGTACGAGTATGAACAAATAAGATAAGTGTGGTTCGACCACTCACTACTCCATTAACTTTGACCTAAAACCAATAGATGGAGTATAACTCTCTAAGGATGGAGTTCGACCATCCACTATCTAAATCCGCTAACCCAAGACTGAGAGCAGGAGTTTAATCACTCAAACTACTGAATCCGATGGCGTATCACTAGGGCTCGAGCCTAGTGTTTTATACAACTTAAGGCCACGACCAAATAGAGGCCTTGAGTAAAAAGTTAATGGATGATTGTCCGAGTTAACGAGCAACGAATTATAAGTACATTGGATGGAAAAGTAATAGCTCAACTACTTAAACAAAATTTACACAAGAGTTCGACAAAGTAAAAGGACTTTATTTATGAAATCTTGGAAAGTCATTTACAATTATTTACAGTAAAAGAATCAAAAAATGGGGGCTGATCCCGTACAAATTCGGCTAACAAAACCCAAAAGACTTGAGAGCATGAGTGCATGTAAAGAATCATTTCCTCCTCGACTTCCTTTTATTCTTCTTGAAATTGGGAGAGATTTCACTTGAGCTTTCTCCACTCCTCTTCTCTCCTCTCTTCCTACTTCCTTGGACTTAAACCCTAGTAGACTAGGTTAACCCAGTAAGTGCATCTTGAGTGGATTCTGGTTGAGAAGCGGAGGTCTCCACAGTTTCTCCAAGCAAAAAATGGAGATGGGAGGGGACTCCATTTTCTCCTGCTTGACTTTAGCTTCAAAAGCAATGTGAGCTTCAAGTTTCTATGCCATTTCCTACATGGAGGTACCTGACAAGGATTAAGAAGTTCCAATAATCACAACATTTTCATCAGCAAGAATGTCTTGATGCGGATCACATTCTTCACTCAATAAAGCATCCACCAGGTGCTTGTGGATCATAAAAGTTTCCATCTCTAGGGCATTTTGGGTTATCACCGAAGCCGTGACAGTATCAGACTCTATCATTGGGACCTGAGGTCCGGGTTGAGCCTTTTCGGGAAGAGGTGGGAGTGCAGCCAGTGGATCAAAAGCTAAGGAAACATAACTAAAATGATTAGATATATCGACCGACGACACTCTAGATTTTTGGAAGACAGGTAAGTTTAAGGCAATACCTTCTCTAGATTGATCTCCCACGTGTGCTGGAGTGCCATTAGAACCTCCTTCCATAATTGAGGAGAGCCCACTAGATGTAGCAATATGCGGCTTCTTCAGATTTTAACCGGGCTCGATAGAAGGACTCATAGTGGTACTGGGAATAGCTTGGGTCATCGGTTATGGTCATCTCTGAAACTATGTGATATGGAACTAGAATTTTCACCAGCTTCATGTTGAGAAGTTGTGGCATGCGCCTTTTGAAGTTTGGTTAGGCTACATGAAGAACATTGGGTTCATCACCCAACATAATTTTTCCATCCAGCCTCATGAAATCGATTTTTTTAGTGCCGGAGCCTCCTTGTCCTCTTGAAAAAGAAGCTCCCAAGCATATAAAAGATGGTAAAGGTAGTCAACCCTAAGCCACTCCAAGTTTCTAAACTTTAAGACGTTGGCATTGTAGAGAATAAGCAGTGGAACCAGTTCTCTATAACCTCCTCCCCGACCATTTCTTTTGCGACTTCCACCTCTCGTTAACAAGGGCATCAATGTATTTAGCCTTTTTGACAGCCGCATCCCTTTCAAGCCCGACAATAACCAATTCCTCACAAGCATCCTGACCGATCATCTGCGATTCTTCTTTGCCTTTGAATTTGCACTTGAATTTATTTTTATACTCAGCTGCGCTTCTTGGAGCCATATCCCTTTCTAGCACAAGTTTATGATTTCAATGATGAATTGTGTGACGACCCACCTTTCACTCCATAGAAAGACGTATCGTTAATTAGAAAGAAATAGGTAGAAAAGAAAATAGATAGATAGAAAGAAATAATCTTAGAATCTAATAGCGGAATGAAATAAATATATTACATCACACACACACACACATATATATTACACAGTAGTCACTAATACCATACTTCAGAGTCATTCAGATTTAGAACATCATATTAGACAGTTGTGATGACCTGCCTATCCATTACAACCCAAAATGCAAACAGAGATACTAATACAACATAATGGATACATCTAGATACGCAAAAGCCTCCTCCTCCAACCCTTCCTTCAAAACACGTCAAGCCAACCTGAATCACTTGGCTACTCATAAAAATTCGAGTACCCAAGAGCTTAAGAAAATAGAAAATAAAAAATAAACTCTGGGTCAGACATAAGTCTGGTGTGATTAAACAGTTTAAGTTTGTTTAATTTGAAAATCTTTGAAATCAAGGGTATCTCGTAAGACTCACCGCACATAAACACGGACGAGTTTTTCCCTTACGATAACCAAAATATTTCATAGGAAATCCAATTATATTACAATAGTGCCTAGGGTTTCCAAATAAATTACTCACATAGCCGAAATTGTTACATTCATTAAACTACAGCATAATAGGTATACAATCAAGTTCGAAGTCACTATTGGGGATTGGATTCCATACAATGGCAGGTATATTGGGGTACCGCCCGTTACAGTACCTGGTTTAGTACCAAGGATCCCCTCTGATCCCCTGCAACATAAGACCGGAGCTACCCCTTACTAGATAATCCAAATAAGACAACCCCACGGTTGCGGCCAACAATCGTCCACACAACCGAATAAAAGGGACATCTAGTCAGGGGAAAATCTTATCCTAATTAGTTGTTACCCACTTAGCCTTACCGCATCTCCCCTGTTTTAGCCATTCCCGGTTGATGAGGCTTGAGGCTACGATTACCTTTATTGCACACATTTCTTGGAATGCTCATCATCCTCCATTGACAATGGTCTGATAACATTCGTCCATACAAGTCCGTTCCGGGTCCAAACGGAACCGAAGGCACTATCTCTGTTACACTCGTTTTCGACTCACCCTCAAAGTTAACGACAAATAGCCCATGCATTCTGAATCTTCATTCCCATTCTTCACTTTAGATTTCACGACCTATCGCTTATTTTGGATCGATGTGGTTTTCGGATAACATTTTGATATCCGATCCCGGTCTCATCTAAATCTAAACGCCGTCTTTTAAGGCCAATTTGTTTAAGTAAAACAATTCAATTTAATTCAGAATGTCATATGCACACAAAAATTTCATCATAAATAACTATTCAAATAAATGACTCACATTTATTACTAGTTCAATTCAGGCAATTCATACAACAAAATATCACTAATTAACATAATAGTGATATTAGACAATCCAAAGCATTCAATACAATTTAATTGTCCATAGACTAGATAAACTGGTCACACCATTTCTTTAATTTAACACAAAATAAATTAATTACTTATAAATCCTACTAGATTTAAATTAACTATTTGGAATTAGATAATTATTAACATGTAGAATAACTTAAGACCTTTGATTAATTTAAGGTTTAAACCATTTATCTTAACCATTATCATTTAAATTTATTTAAAATATTCGAAATTAATTTATTGTTAACGTATAAATTTAACTAAGATCTTTAAATTAATTAATGGTTAAAAACATTTTATTTTCCTTAACCATCCACTTAATTACATTATTTAATTTTATTTTAAATAAAATTAGGAATTAATTTAAATAATTAACCTAATATGTAATTATCCTAAACCACATTAATTTAAGTTCATAACATATTATTTACATGGCCTCTTACTATCTTAAGTTTTTAATTAATTTAAGTCTTTAAATTATCTTGTTTAAATTTGGAAAAATTAAAGTTTAAAAAAAATTAACTTCACAATTCTTTGGCTTGAAATACTTGAAATCTTTGTGAAAAAAAAATCTTTCTTTTAAAAACTTTGTTTAAAATCTTTCTTTTGAAAACTTGTTTGCTTCCATCATTTTTATTTTCCTTTTTAAAACTTTGTTAATTTTTTACCCCAGGCCCAAAGCCCAACCCAAAACCCATGAAAACTTTTCCCTCCTCTCCTCTTTCTCTCTTTCCCACTCTAATCTACAACAAAACAAACCCGAGCCCAACGCGATCAAAAACCTTAAGCAAACCCATGCCCAACCCCTTCTTTCCCCCCTCCTTCTCTTCTTTCCCTCTTCTAACCTACAGTAAAACACTTCAAACCAGACAAACGAACACACGTGCACATGCACGATGATCAACGCCGCTCCGACCAACGTCGCTACCATAAGCAAATCGTCGTCGACACGCTCGAACGATCCGACCACCCAGAACCCAAGAACAAACCTCCAAAATGAAATCGTACATGACAAGCACCTCCTGGAACAAAAACCCAATCACCAAAACCATCTCGCATCGCCACCTCCTATCATCTGAAACCACGTCGCCATGCTTGGAGCTGTGCCAGATCTTCATCTTCCTTTTCCTCTACCTCCGAGCCCCCTCGACGCCGCCACGCCGTCACATTCACCTCAAAAACATCGTCGACCGAAAAAAGGTCTTAACCCTACTTCGCCCTCGTTCAACCACCATGCCGAACTGAAAAATCTCCGACCAATTTTTCCAAGGTCCCTGTCCCTCGCGCTACCTCCAGCAACATCCCCGACCCCATGATCTTCCACCGATCACTGAAAATTGAACAAACTCTCGATTTCGTTCAACTCGCAACTTCTCACAAATCACAAACTTAAAAATCTAGATATTATCATCAAAAATCATAACTTTCAAACACAAATCTAATTATATAGATAAAACAAGAAATTATGCTCGTCGATTTTTATCACATGATTTAATTCTCACTGTAAATTTTCTTTTTCCAGATAATACTGAATAATTTCACTTGAATCCATTTTTAAAAATAGTATTACATCATTACAAACAAATTTTTTTAAACATTATATTCTATAATGGTTTATATGAAGAGAAATTAAACTTTTGAGTGAGTTTTTGGTTCGTTAAACAAGAACAGAGGCTTACATATCTAAACATAGACATGCAGACGATCACACAACAACTTCATACATATATACCAGGCAAAACACATTTATACATCCATGAAAATAATATTCATAACATTACTACCATTATTTATCACATGCATCAGATAATAAAGTAGATTTGGCATTAAAAGATGAAGTTTACTCACCTTAAATTTGTTTGAACAGAGAATAGTTTTGAAAATCTTGAGTTGATTTTGAAAACTGCAACTGATCTTGATCTACTTTGTTTTTAGCTGAGTTGAACTTGAATTTAAATCTCGCTTTGCTTTAGTTGAAACTTGGTGAAGTTGTTTTATTTAGATGTTTGGTTTTAGTTTGTAAAATGAACGAAAGTGAAAGAAAGAAAGAAAGAAAGGGATTGAGATATATGTATAAGTGTATATAGCATCTGGTTTCATCATTTAAATCATTTTTTCTATTATATTTTGAAAATGAAGAAATCCATTTAAACAAAATTTTTGACACTTGTATGTTGAATGAATTAAGATGTTCCCCTTAGCCTACAAGTGTCTTAAGCAAATATTTATATTTATTTATGTTTTATTTTTATTTTTTCATTCTATTTACCAAGTTTACTTGATATGATAAAACCTTTTATTTATTCTTATTTTAAGCTCTAGCTATTTATACTTTAATTAATAGCTATATATGTACACACTAGTGTTTAAAATTGTAGAGTTTTAAATCTAATTTTTTTAAGATATTTATTTCGAATTTCAAATCATAGTTTTCTTTTACAATCTATATATAAACAATAGTAATTAGAAGCATATTTTTGTTGTTGGAAGATAAGTTGCAAATTTAAATAATTATATTAGAAGATTATCAAATTAAATTTTTGCCAAAAATCCAGGGTTGTCACATTCCCCCCCTTAAAAGAATTTCATCCCCGAAATTTAAAAGTAAGAGATTATTTAATTATCCATCAAAAGTTTTATATTCAAACAGCAAAGCATACACATCAGCCATATACTAACAACCAAAATAAACAATTCGTTCAAACAACAAACCTAACTATCTTGACAAAATTCTTGATAGGCCTTCCTAATACTATTTAGAGTTTCCTAGGTACAATCACTGGGATCCTCGCTCCATTGAATCTTAACCAGCTTCACCAATTTTATCTGGAACTCCTTCTCATCGCGATCTACTATCTAAACTGGATGTATGACCACAGTTAAGTCTGGTTCGACCTCTAAATCTTCCTGAACTGCTGGTTGTACGACTAGTGATGGGTCATACACATATGTCCTCGGATGAGATACGTGAAACACATTATGAATTCCAACCATCTAGTATGGTAATTTAATCCTATAGGCCAAAGCACCTATTCTTTCGAGAACACGAAAAGATCTAATATATCTTGGTGCTAGCTTTCCCGTCCTATCAAATCTGATTGCTCCTTTGATCGTGGAAACCTTGACAAATACCAAATCTCCAACTTCGAATTCCAAATTCCTTCGTCTCTTATCCGCATAACTCTTCTGACGATCCTGGGCTACCTTCATTCTTTTATTGATCATCTCAACCTTTTCCGATGCCACCCAAATCAAGTCTAGACCAAGAATAAGACAATCTCCAGATTCTACCTAACAGGATGGTGATCTACAGGGCCTTCAGTACAAAGCTTCGTATGGTGCCATCTTAATGCTTGCCCGATAGCTATTTTTGTATGAGAATTCTACCAAATGTAGATGGTCCTCCTAAGACCCGCCGAAATACAGGATACAAGCTCTTAACATATCTTAAAGAACGCGATTCAGCCTCTCTGTCTGACTGTCGGTTAGGGGATGATAAGCTATACTTAAACTTAACCTCATTCCAAGAGCTCTTTGCAGAGCTTCCCAAAATTTACCGGTAAAAATTGGATCACGATCACTTACGATGCTGACGGGAATTTTGTGCAATCTGATAATCTCTTTCATGAAAATCTCTGCTAATGAAGCTGCAGTTCTGATTGCCTTAACTAGGATAAAGTGAGCGCTCTTAGTCAATCTATCAACAATTACCCCACTCCTTCATTTCCTTTCCTGGTTCTTGGCAACCCATCGATATCATTTTCCATTTCCATTCCGGAATCTCCAGAGGTTGCAACAATCCCACAGTCTTCTCCTGATCACCCTTCACTTTTTGACAGTTCACACATACATTTACAAAGGTAGCAATATCCTTCTTCATTCCCGGCCACTAGAAAACGCTTTTCAAATCTTTATACATCTTATTTATTCATGGGTGGATACTCAATCTAGATTTGTGGCCTTCCAACAAAACATCCTGCATCAATCCGTCCACATCCAACACACACAATCGTCCTTTAATTTTTAAAACTCTTTGGCCATCTACCTTGAAATCTGAATACCGACCTTCCTTAGCTGCATGAATTAATTCCTTTAAAGTTCTGTCCTCCTTTTGATTTCTTACAATCCTTTCTTGTAGGGATGGGATAACTTCCCGAACAGCCAAATTAGAATTTCTACTCAAAGCGTATGCCACTGCGTTTGCTTTCCCCGGAGTATAGAGAATGTCCAGATTATAGGATGCCAAAAATTCCACCCATCTCTGCTGCCTTAGGTTCAAGTCTTTCTGGGAGAAAAGATACTTTAAGGGTTTATGATCGGTGAAGAGCTCAAACTTCTCACCTAATAGATAATGCCTCCATATTTTCAGCGCAAAGACGATAGCCAGCAATTCCAAATCATGCGCAACGTAGTTCTTCCCATGCAGCATTAACTGCCTATTTGCATACGCAATCACTCTTCCATTCTACATCAAAAAAACACCAAGCCCTACTCCACAAGCATCGGTGTATACTTCGAACTTACTGCTCCCATCTGGAAACAGGTGAACTAGTCAATCTCACCTTCAGATCCAGAAACTCTTCTTCACACTTAGGAGTCCATTTAAATTTCTCTCCTTTCCTAGTCAGTTTGGTCAAGTGAGAGGAAACCTTAGAGTAATCTTGGAAGAATTTCTTGTAGTAACCCGCCAAACCAAGAAAACTGTGAATTTACGTAGGAGTCTGCTGTTGCTTCCAATCTTGAACAGCTGCTACCTTGACCGAATCCACAGAGATGCCTTCTCCAGATACGATGTGTCCCAAAAATCTTACTTCTGACCCATCGTGGAAATGGGTCCACTTTGCTGCTGCTTCGGAGCTCCACCTCTAGGACACTGTCTAGCCAGATGACCTTCCTGCTGGTGACCTTCCTGCTGGCACACATAATATTTCCGAGCTGCGTTGTTGCCTTTAGGTTTCCCTTTACCCTGCTTCTTCCAGTTCAGGTTGAAATTCCTTTTGTTCTAATTGGTAGCATTTCCACCCGGTGCTGCCACTGTTGCCAAGGGTTTCTTTTCCATAAGCTCTTCGTATCTCAAAGCTATATCTACCAGTTCCATAAATGATCCTATGAGATGTGCGGTCATCTTCTCATGAAATTCGGGTCTCATTCCAAACACAAACATCTCGTTTTTCTTAAGTGGTGTGTCAATAAGACCAGGTCCATAGCAGGACAACTCGTTGAACTTGGTTTCATACTCCAGTACTGACAAACTTCCTTGCTTGAGCTCAAGAAAATATCTATACAGTCGAGTCTTCCCTTCGGTAGGCATAAACTATTCTTCAAACACTTTCTTGAACTTGCTCCAAAAGAAATCATCCTCGGAAAATTCATTATGACTGCGTCCCACCATCCAGCTGCTCCCTCCTGAACTTGCCATGATGCCATAACTCGCTTCCGCTTATTCGAAAGACCTAAACTCTTAAAAATCCGCTCGCATGAGCGCAGCCAGGTTTGCACTTCAATGATAGACTCCGTACCCTTAAAAGGCTTCCTAACGAGATTGGTAAAGTCTTTGCACAGCGCTGCAAAGTTCACTTAAGATAGTATTGGGTTTACAGCCTCGATAGTTACCCTTCCTCCTTCAGCATTCAGACCTCTTCCATTTGTAATCGTCGTGCTACTCACACCTCTGCCTCTTCTTCCATTGGAATTCATGGTGGCAACCTATACACAGTAACCCAACAATCAGGTAGGTTTATATAGACATATAAAAATTACAAGTACGCTCTCTCACGATGGGTATTAACCCAAAAAGCCTAGATATTATCTCCAACTAGCGCTCTGATATCAACTGTGACGACCTGCCTTTCATTCCATAGAAAGACGTATAATAGGTAGAAAAAATGGATAGAAAGAAAGAAATAAACAATCTCACAATCTCATAGCGGAACGAAATAAATATATTACATCACACACACACACACATATATATATATATTACATAGAAGTCACTAATACCATACATCAGAGTCATTCAGTTTTACAACATCATATTAGACAGTCGTGATGACCTGCCTATCCATTATAACCCATAATGCAAATAGAGATACTAATATAGCGGAATGGATACATCTAGATACGCAAAAGCCTCCTCCTCCAAGCCTTCCTTCAAAATACGTCAAGACAACCTGAATCACTTGGCTACTCATAAAATTTAAGTACCCAAGAGTTCAAGAAAACAAAAAATAAACTCTGCGTCAGACATGGGTCTGGTGTGAGTAAACGGTTTAAATTTGTTTAACTTGAAAATCATTTGAAATCAAGGCAGTTAAATTTTTGAATTTAATTTATTGAAGTTGGATAAAATTTTGGAAAAAACCTTCAGATTTTTGCTTGTTATAAATTTCAAGGCTTTGAAAATTTATATTGATAATACTGAAGATAATAGAAGTGTTAAAGTTGGATTTGAAAGTGATTTCTTCAGTTTTGAAATTATATCGTTTAAATTGATATTTAAAAATAGCCTTCCGAGGCACAGTCTCGGAATTCGACGAAACTAGTTCCATTGGATCCGTAATAGTTTATTATTATCGGATTTCAATTTTCGTAGCATTCGGAGTTGTCATGTGGCCATACGATAAGAAAACACGCTGAAAATTATATCGAAATTCGGTTTAATAACTGGTTCAAATAAGCTATCTTCTCCATACGATCAAATTTGGACTCGAAACCTTTTCCATTGTGTTCGGAATAGAGTTGTAACATTATAAATGCCCGGTGACAAGCCTTGATTTGAGATCAGTATTTTTGGCTTCGTTTTCTCAATGTTTTAAATTTGAATTTAAATTTAAACATAAATAATATTATTGCATTTGAAACACTATAGCATCACACACGTAGAGAAATTAAAACACGTGTTTTCTTTCTTCCGAATATTTCACACATGTCCACTCAAATAATTAAACTCCGAACATGTTTAAACATTTTTCTTTAGCCGATGATTCAAAGAAAACCCAAACAATGGCCGCACCCAAATCATAATCTCGAGCTTCATTCAATTTAAATCAAGTAATGGCCACTTATTTTATCAATCTCAAATCGAAGCCGAATGAACTCGTATGAAAAAAATTTGGGAGGTAGCTGTTGTTTCTTCCCAAATCTCATTCCACTTCACCCAAATCAAAATAAAACGAATTCGCTCAAAAAAGGGGGGGTTTTCCACGGCCTATCGCGATGAGCTTCGTGAGTGGATCGATCAAGTTTGCGTGGAAAGAATCTGGAAAGCACACGACATCGCGTGTTGTGGAGGTCAAAGGTGGCGTTTTGGAGTTGGCGTCGCGACTCGCCTGAGCACAGAAGGGTGGAGGCATCGATCGATTCGAGCAACGATGTGGCAATCAGAGGACTGAGGCTCGCGCTCGCATAGAGGCATGTCTCGCGATGGCGATGGCTGTCAGAATGTTGCTGAGGTCTTGATAAACTCGACAGTTAGGTAACCCTTTCAGTTTTCAATTTAATTTAAATAATTCATATATGTGTAAATATATAGAGAAAAGTAATTAGCAGTAAGATTTATAAAAAAAAGAATTTGTTTTGAAAATTTATATATATATATATATATATGTATATACTTTAACTTTCTGGTAAATTTTAAAATATATCATGGTAATCATATTTTAATCAAATACACACACACACACACACACACTTGTTAGACCTACTTGTTGTTTTAAATAATGGAATTGGTGAATAAAATTATTAAGTTAACCTATTTAATTATTCTAAGTACCCAAAAGATTTTCAAAGGAAAGAATTAGTTCTAAACTAAAAGTATTAGTTTAAAATGAAATAGTTAGTTAATTAAATCTATTAAATGGAATTAATTTGTTTGATTGGCTCGAATATTAATAAATTGTTTAAAATTGTTTACATAAGGTCTAAAGTGAAGAAACAATCTGGAATGAAAATAGATTGCATGCAAAGCAACGGTGAGATCTTCTCACTCAATCAAATTTTTCTGACTTTATTTTAAATAGTTTAATTTAAAATTGATTGACTATGTGCTTGGGCGATTATTTTATTATCAGTTATATTAGTTTAGACCCTATGCGCTGCATAATAGCGGATGTCATTGGCTTTCGATAAGGAACCTGCCCCCGGTGTCCTGGTAGATCGGTTCCAAAGTTTCATTCAACTCCGCAAAAGAGGTGAATCTTCCTTTCGCGGTCGCTTTGGTCCATCACCCTTATCCTCGGCTTTCTGCTTTCCCTTTATCCTTGTCTGAATTTTTTTGGGAGGATTTCCGCCTTTGGCTGCATCAACTTCAACTCCCTCTTCTTCCTCTCTTTCAACATTTGCATCCTCTAATCGCAGAAATCATTCGGCCTCATGATAAAATTCTCCCAGATCCATAAGTGGGTCCCTTTTCAGTGAATTATGTTCCATCAGCTATACCAGATACATATGCCATCAAAACCATAGATGGATCTGGTCGATCCACCGATGCTGCTGTATTAAATCGTGATAGAAAACTCCTCAAAGATTCCCCGGTTCTTTGCTTTAGTGTTTTCAAACTCGTTACATTCTTGGATCTTGAAATGTGAACTCTGAATTGCCTCATAAACTTCTCAGTCAACTCAGTCCATGTTTCAATAGAGCAGTTCTCCAATTGCCTGAACCATAGTGCTGCTATGTTTGTCAAATACAATGGGAAACACCGGGCCATGACCTCCACCAATGACCCCAGTACTTCTATGTGCCTCATATACCTTGTCAGATGAATAGCAAGATCCGTCCTCCCATCATATGTCTCCATTGTTGGTAGTATGAATTCAGGTGGGTTCCCATTATATTTAAACCCATATACCGCGATATTCCACCTCGAAGTGGAATTGGTATTATATATGTATTTGGAGTTGTTGATTTCCCGCATTATATAGTAGATGAGACCCTATGCGCCGCATAATAGCGGATGATATTTTACAAATTCCATATACCGTGATATTCCACCTCGAAGTGGAATTGGTATTTAATTGTTGTGCTAACGTCTGTGGATGTAAGGAAAAATGATTTGAAATTTGTTTTCAAGGTATTGAAATGTGGAAAAGTAATTTGAAATTTGTTTTCAAAGGATTGAAATGTGAAAATTGATTTGAAATTTGTTTTCAAATGGTTGGAGCGTTAAAATTATACCTTGCGAAGATATATTGAAAATAATAATAATTGAGGGAAAAATTATTTAAATCCTAGCGATTGTTGTGAATGTTGATTGATAGTTAAATAACCGACTATCAATATTGGCTTTTGAATGGCATTTGAATTTCGATGCGACCGGGGGTCGGATTCCAAATGGATATTCGAAAACCACATCGAACCTTTGTGATTGTGATGAATCTTTTGTTTAAACTATCAAAATGGAAATTTGTTGTGATTTGTTTGAAATCTGATTGAACACTTATTTTCAAAATAAGCGCTCATTATTAAGATTAGCCGAGAGAGGACTTTGTGTCACAAAACCCATTTCGAATAATGATACGACGAAATGGGATTGCATTTGAAGATGATGTTGAAGACCGGGTATTTTCGAAAACGAAAGGATTACCTGTCGAATGTCTCTACACCGGGTTGCTCCGATATAGAGATTTTGTCACTCTTTGTGATGGGGATTCCGGACATGATTAGTGAATACTTGAATTTTCAAGGGCTTCTTTTGAAGTGCCTTCGGTTCCGTTCGATCTCGGAACGGACTTGTATGGATGTGTGTCTAACATTACACTTTGAGATGTAAAGCTGGTTTCTATCAAATACATTTCTATTGGTGGCGGAGAATTTATTCTCTTAACACCCTTCTCTGAGACGTACGAGCTCAGAGGTTATGTAGTTGATGGTTACTAGTGATATATTCCCAAACTGGTAATGTGGCATACGAAGTGCTGTTGATCAAAGCATGAATTTGTGAAAAGTGTAGCTTTGTGGATGAGACTTCGTCTGACCTCACACCCCGAAAATGGTCAAAACAGGAAGAATGCGGCAAGGTTATGAGGGCCGCGCCCTTTAGGGTGTGTCATTCCTTATGGAAAAGGGTGGTATCATGGTATGGAGCCCAGATATTTGACCTATGTGGTTGCTGCAAATCTATTACACTTTGTGGTTATTGCTTTGTGGTTGAGGATCCTCGAATAAAGGTCGCAAACGACCGGGGGATGGCATACTCGTGTAGTAGTTACCTAGTTACAGAGGTAACCCGGCCTTGTGTTGGCAGAGAGCTGGTTGAGTTCTCGGGACGTCCCTCCAGAGGCGTACCCATGTGGTAGTAGAAAGTTCCTTATACTGACCATTTGTTGGAAATCCAAAGAAATATTACGCGCCCTGTACGGTTTTAGTTGTATAAGCTTCCATGGAATGTGGCGGTAACCTACTATTGAACGTGGTAGCTATAGTAGGCATAAGTGCGAAATACCTATGCTGGCTAAGATTAATATTATACTTTTGAAATGTTTCCCACACTATGCATTAATAATAATAACATCAAAGTATTTTGCATATCAAACATGTTTGACTATCATAAGGAGAAAACTCCTCCAATTCTGCTTTTGCATTGTGTGTGTGGCGGGAGGCCTTATGGTAGTTTCATTTTTCAAAAAGCATAGTGGATTTCTTTTCCTTTCTTTATGAAAAATAACTGTTTTAAGATCTCACACCAGTCCCATGACTGACCTTGTTTAGCTTTATGCAATGTGATAGGGGGTTCTCGCTTCGCGTTTGGTGGCGAATGAGAGACTCTTAGCCCTACACATCCTCTGCAAGGGGTTGGTTCTCCGTAAGGCATGACAGTCGAAAGGCTGGTCGTAAAAGCAAGGGCAGGGTACCATTATGAGCCACGGCGAGGCTGGGATGGTTGAAAAGCGTACCAGTCGAGATTGGCCGCTGCCGAACATGGTAGCTATAGTAGGCATAAGTGCGAAATGCCTATGCTGGCTATAATTAATATTATACTTTCGAAACGTTTCCCACAATATGCACTAATAATAATAATAATATCAAAGGATTTTGCATATCAAACATGTTTGACTATCATAAAGAGAAATCCCCTCCAATTCTGCGTTTGCATTATGTGTGTGGCAGGAGGCCTTATGGTAGTTTCATTTTCCAAAAATCATAACGGATTTCTTTTCCTTTCTTTGTGAAAAATATTTGTTTTAAGATCTCACACAAGTCCCATGACTGACATGGAGTTTATTATTCCCTTTCGAAACTCTAGGTGCCCACAATTTTCCACACAGACAGCCTAGATTAGGTTATTAGTTATTCTGGAGCGAAGTCAGATAAGAGATGCTGTGGAGATCAGAAGCAAGCTGGATGGCGAAGCGTATCACTTATACTATGTAGTGTCCGTTGCGTTTGGGTTAGTACAAGTCAAATTTTCTTGTAGACAAGTTATTATAACTACCATTGTATGTGTGTTGTTGTTGTAATACTCTGATGTTGTAGTGTGTAAACTGATATAGTGCTTTTGTTTAAAGATGATTCATTTATCTATTATAATTGTTCCACTGCGAAATGTAAGATTCTATTATTGTTTCTATTTCTTCTTCTATCTTCTTCTTCTTAAACCCTAACAGTTCGGTTTTCTGGCATATGACTGTGAGGCGTTGGATACAGTGGATGTATCGATGTCGACTTTCAAAAGTCGAAAAATTGGGTCGTTATATTTTGGTATAAGAGCAATTGGTTAAGCGGCAACATTGGCTCTGTTGGGTGTAACTCATTAGAGATAGAGTCAGTAGTACTCTAGAATGAGTTGAGTGTAATAATAGATATGAGCGCGTATTTGTTAGTGAATATAAAATTGTTTTATATTGTGTTGACTTATCGGTTGATAGTTTATAGATTCTGGTCGGTGTAGTTTGGCCAACTGTATCGATAGGGGTTTCTAAACTCTTAAACAAAATAAACCGACATAGTATTGTTTTAAAGTCGGGTAAATGAAATAATTTTACCCAAACTATTTTTGCATATAAAAGAAATAATTTTTCGTAGATTATTATAGTATTATATGGTTTCTTGGATGTTAGGAGGTGATAATATTACATTATCATCATTACTGTTGAATAAGAAATCGAAAACATAACCAAAGGTTAAGAGATAAATTTATATACAAATGGGATTTGTAAATGAAAATTGTAAAGCGATTTATAATTTGAAATAGAGTTCCAGAGAAGTGTTTTGAAAGGATTTGAAATTTGGAAAATTTGGAAACTAAATCTCTTTTGAGTTTGAAAATGGTTTTCAAAGATTTTGGAAAAATGTTTTGAAGGGATAAAAGCACTAAACTCTTTTCGGTCGTTGGAAAATAACTTCGGTGATGACTGTAGCATCATCGATGTTCATTTTCGGGTTTCCAGGAGAGGAATTTCTACAAATTTATTTTAAATGGAAGTTGTTTACAAACTGGGTTTGGTTTTGGGAATTCAAAGGATAATTTGAATTGATTTCAAAAATGATTTTGAAAAGATGGAAAGACTCCGGAATACTATATAAAATATTTATGGAATATCATTAAGTTTGATAACTTGTAAAGTTTAAAGTTGTTAAAATAAAATCTAACTTAAAGAGATGTTAGATAAAAGTAAAAGTTGAAATAAAATAAGATGGAAGGAAAATTTAATTCAAGTGGAATTAAAAATGAAAATTGAATAAAAGAATTGAGACTGAAAATTTGAGTCAAATAAAATGATGATATGGATCCAAAATGAAATTGAAATGCAAGGAAATGAAATTGAATGTTGAAATTCATTTCGAATTTGTAAGCAAATAGAATTGAATTAGAATTGAATTTGATGTGCTATAAGCAAAGCGAAGTATTGAAATAAAATTAGTAAGTGAAACTAATTATGGTCTGAGATGAATTGAATTCATATGGAATTTGAAATCCAGTTTAAATATAGGTGGTTGTAAACCAAAATGGTGAATTGAAATTGAATTGTGTTTGGGAATGAACAAAAGAATAAAACTGGAATTGAGACTGAATATTGAAAACCAATTTGAATTGTGTGAAATAAAATGAAGTTGTAAAATTAGTTCAAAGTAAACTAAAGATAATAAAGATGGAAATAAAAAAAATGGTTTGAGATAAAATGAATTGGAATTTGCAATGAATTAGTATATTAAATTAATTTAAAATAATGATATGAATCAGTTGTGAATAAAAGATAATTGATAAAATACAATATTCAGAAGGTAGATTGAATCCAAATAGAATTGAAATTGTGGATTGAATTCAATGAAATTGGAAATGTAAGAATGAATGAAAATGGATAAATAACTACAATAGCGAAGTAAAAATGGTATAAGAAGTATTCAAACTTTTGTACAGAAATGTGCAAAAATGATTTTTGAATGTTGAAATTGGACGTTATGGATATCAGGATATACAGGTGTGTTAAAGATAAAGGATAAATTGGATTTTGATTCTGAAGGTAATTTAAATTGCTCGAAAACGGTATGTATTTAAATTTCAGTATGAAATTTGATGATTTTCTTGTCTAGCCGCTTGACCTTTTGTTTTTTTTTGAAATCTGGGGTTCGTGGTGCCATTTTGTAGTCGTACCAAGCTAGCCGTGCAAAGGAGATGCTAGCGAAATTTTTCGAAAATTTAGGGAGTTAGAAAATTTTTAACAAAATTTTGAAAATTTAAAATTTGAATTTAAATTTGAATTTGAATTGTTAAAGGAAATGAGGTTGTTTGTAAATTATGGGTGACTTGGAAAGTTAGTTGAAATGATGGTCTTTAATGAAAAGATTTGTTAGTAAGTTGATAAAACAATTTGGTTTTGGAAAGATAGCGAATGGGTTAAGGATCATTCTTCTTAACTAGTAATTTCGGGACGAAATTCTTTTAAGGGGGAAGGATGTGACGACCCAGAAATTTTGAACATCTGAAATGGAATATTTAATTGATTTTAAATATTGGAAGTTATTTTAAACTTGAATTTCAAAAATAACTATGAAATTGGCAATTAAATTTTTGAATTTAATTTATTGAAGTTGGGTAAAATTTTGAAAAAATCTTTAGTTTTTTGCTTGTTAAAATTATTTTCAAGGCTTTGAAAATTAATATTGATAATACTGAAGATAATAGAAGTGTTAAAGTTGGATTTGAAAATGATTTCTTCAGTTTTGAAATTATATCGTTTAAATTGATATTTAAAAATAGCCTTCCGAGGCATAGTCTCGGAATTCGACGAAACCAGTTCCATTGGATCCGTAATAGTTTATTATTATCGGATTTCAATTTGCGTAGCATTCGGAGTTGTCGTGTGGCCATACGATAAGGAAACACGCTGAAAATTATATCGAAATTCAGTTTAATAACTGATTCAAATAAGCTATCTCCTCCATACGATCAAATTTGGACTCGAAACCTTTTCCATTGTGTTCGGAATAGGGGTGTAACATTATAAACGCCTGGCGGTATGCCTTGATTGGAGATCGGTATTTTTGGCTTCGTTTTCTCAATGTTTTAAATTTGAATTTAAATTTAAACATAAATAATATTAATGCATTTAAAACACTATAGCATCATACACATAGAGAAATTCAAATACATGTTTTCTTTCTTCTGAATATTTCACACGCGTCCCCTCAAACAATTAAACTACGAACACGTTTAAACATTTTTCTTTACCCGACGACTCAAAGAAAACCCAAACAATGGCCGTACCCAAATCATAATCTCGAGCTTCATTCAATTTAAATCAAGTAATGGCCGCTTATTTTATCAATCTCAAATCGAAGCCAAACGAACTCGTATGAAAAAAAATTAGGAGGTAGCTGTTGTTACTTCCCAAATCTCGTTCCACTTCACCCAAATCAAAATAAAACGAATTCGCTCAGAAAAAGGGGGGTTTTCCACAGCCTACCGCGATGAGCTTCATGAGTGGATCGATCAGGTTTGCGTGGAAAGAATCTGGATAGCACGCGGCATCGCGCGTTGTGGAGGTCGAAGGTGGCATTTTGGGGTTGGCTTCACGACTCGCCTGAGCACAGAAGGGTGGAGGCATCGATCGATTCGAGCGGCGATGAGGCAATCAGAGGACTGAGGCTCACGCTCGCATAGAGGCAGGTCTCACGTTGGCGATGGCTGTCAGAATGTTGCTAAGGTCTTGATTAACTCGACAGTTAGGTAACCCTTTCAGTTTTCAATTTAATTTAAATAATTCATAAATGTGTAAATATATAGAGAAAAGTAATTAGCAGTAAGATTTATAAAAAAAAACAATTTGTTTTGAAAATGTATATATATAAGTATATACTTTAACTTTCTGGTAAATTTTAAAATATATTATGGTAATCATATTTTAATCAAATATATACACACACTTACACACACACACTTATTAGACCTACTTGTTGTTTTAAATAATGGAATTGGTGAATAAAATTATTAAGTTAACCTATTTAATT
The DNA here is from genome assembly GCA_030765085.1 of Allium cepa. Taxonomy (NCBI): domain Eukaryota; kingdom Viridiplantae; phylum Streptophyta; class Magnoliopsida; order Asparagales; family Amaryllidaceae; genus Allium; species Allium cepa. The sequence continues at coordinate 48,834,930 of CM060930.1, read as the reverse complement.
ATTCTAAGTACCCAAAAGATTTTCAAAGGAAAGAATTAGTTTAAAACTAAAAGTATTAGTTTAAAATGAAATAGTTAGTTAATTAAATCTATTAAATGGAATTTAATTTGTTTGATTGGCACGAATATTAATAAATTGTATAATTTTTTTTACACAAGGTCTAAAGTGAAGAAACAATCTGGAATGAAATGGATTGCATGCAAAGTAAAGGTGAGATCTTCTCACTCAATCAAATTTTTCTGACTTAATTTTAAATAGTTTAATTTAAAATTGATTGACTGTGTGCTTGGATGATTAATTTATTATCAGTTATATTAGTTTAGACCCTATGCACCGCATAATAGCGGATGATATTATATTTAAACCCATATACCGCGATATTCCACCTTGAAGTGGAATTGGTACTATATATGTATTTGGAGTTGTTGATTCCCTGCATATATAGCGGAAGAGACCCTATGCGCCGCATAATAGCAGATGATTTTTATAAATCCCATATACCGCGATATTCCACCTCGAAGTGGAATTGGTATTTCATCGTTGTGCTAACGTCTATGGATGTAGGGAAACAGGTTGGAGGGATCCAACTAGATTCCTCAAAACATTTGAATTTGTTTCAATCTTATGTGTTGATTATTTATAATCTTGGTGTGATTATATTGGTGATTGAAATCGTTGAAGGCTATAGTTTAGCCGAATTTATTTTTAGTATCGTAGGATGCTGAAAATAAAAAAAATTGGATTTTTGAAATTCAAGTTTATATTAAAATTTTATTTTTGAAAATGGATAAATTTAAAAGAAGGAATTTAAAACAAATAAATAAATAAATTTTTATTTTTTCTGAATCATATTGCATAAATTCCAAAATATGAGAAAAAGGCTTAATCAATGGATTTCGGGTAATATTTTTCAAAAGTTGAAGAAGTTATTTAAAATATGTATTTTAAATAGTTTTGTAGAGATAAAGGGAATAAATTTTTGAAATTAAATTTGGAATGTAATTTAGTGCTTGAAAAGATTTTAGAAATCAATTTTAAAATTAATTTTAAAATTAATTTGGTGTTTAAAAAAAATAAACCTTTGGGAAATTGATATGAAAATTGATTTGTCGATTGAAATAAATTTAGAGACCAATTTGGAATTGGATTTGGTAATTGAAATAAATTTTCAAATCAATTTGAAAAAAAATTGATTTGGTATTGAAAGTAAATACTTGGGAACCGATTTGAAAATCGTAAATTAGTGGATATAATTTTTTTTTATCCACAATGGGAATTTTATTAAAGAAAGGGAAATTTGTTTTAAAAATAAATATTGTTTTATTTTTAAAAGTGTGTAAAGGAATTTGCAGATTTGGGACGTAAATTTAAAATAAATCTAAAAAGATTTATAAGTTGATTTGAATGAACCATTTTAGAACGGAATGTGTATTTTCCTTGAAAGCCGAGAATGTTTTCAATATAGTTTATAAATATAAATTGAAGTTGTAAAGATGATTTAAGGGAAAGAATGTTTTGGAAAAATTATTTACTTAGGTTATTTTGAGAATCTTTAACGTAAAGAAATAATTTAAATTATTATAGAAGTGATTATTTAAAGTCTATATTGATATTTGATTTAGAAAATAGTTATTTAAATATTTATACTCTATCTACTAATTTTACTTTAAAATTAGTTTTGGACTTGAATTTTTATATGAGATATTAGTATAATATTTTCATAACTAATATTTAAGTAAGTATTTTAAAATAGTTTTATTTTAAATATTTCCAAGTATATTTTGGATAAGTATTTTAAATTATTTTAAAACACTTGAACTCGGCAGATTTTCAGTGGAAACGAATAAATATTTGGAAATGTTTTCCGCATAAGGGAAAATGATTTGAAATTTGTTTTCAAGGTATTGAAATGTGGAAAAGTAATCTGAAATTTGTTTTCAAAGGATTGAAAGGTGAAAATTGATTTGAAATTTGTTTTCAAATGGTTGGAGCGTTAAAATTATATCTTACGAAGATATATTGAAAATAATAATAATTAAGGGAAAAATTATTTAAATCCTAGCGATTGTTGTGAATGTTGATTGATAGTTAAATAACCAACTATCAATATTGGCCTTTAAATGACACTTGAATTTCGATGGGACCGGGGGTCGGATTCCAAATGGAAATTTCGAAAACCACATCGAACCTTTGTGATTGTGATGAGTCTTTTGTTTAAAAGATCAAAATGGAAATTTGTTATGATTTGTTTGAAATCTGATTGAACACTTATTTTTCAAATAAGCGCTCGTTATTCGGATTAGTCGGGAGAGGACTTTGTATCACAAAACCCATTTCGAGTAATGATACGACGAAATGGGATTGTATTTGAAGATGGTGTTGAAGACCGGGTATTTTCGAAAATGAAAGGATTACCTGTCGAATGTCTCTGCACCGGGTTGCTCCGGTATATAGATTTTGTCACTCTTTGTGATGGGGTTCCGAACATGATTAGTGAATACTCGAATATGTGAGGGCTTCTTTTGAAGTGCCTTCGGTTCTGTTCGATCCCGGGATGGACTTGTATGGATATGTGTCTGACATTACACTTTGATATGTAAAGCTGGTTTCTATCAAATACATTTCTGTTGGTGGCGGAGAATTTATTCTCTTAGCTTAACACCCTTCTCTGAGACGTACGAGCTAAGAGGTTATGTAGTTGATATTACTAGTGATATATTCCCAAACTGGTAATGTGGCATACGAAGTGTTGCTGATCATTTGGTGATCAAAGCATGACTTTGTGAAAGCGTAGCTTTGTGGACGAGACTTCGTCAGACCTCACACCCCAGAAATGGTCAAAACATGAAAAATGCGGCAAGGTTATGAGGGTCGCGCCCTTTAGGGTATGTCATTTCCTTCTGGAAAAGGGTGGTATCATGGTATGGAGCCCAGATATTTAACCTATGTGGTTGCTGCAAATCTATTACACTTGGTGGTTGTTGCTTTGTGGTTGAGGATCCTCGGATAAAGGTCGCAAACGACCGGGGGATGACATACTCATGTAGTAGTTACCTAGTTATAGAGGTAACCCAGACTTGTGTTGGCAAAGAGCTGGTTAAGTTCTCGGGACGTCCCTCCAGAGGCGTACCCATGTGGCAGTAGGAAGTTCCTTAACCTGACCATTTGTTGGAAATCCAAAGAAACAATACGCGCCCTGTACGGTTTTAGTTGTATAACCTGCCATGGAATGTGGCGGTAACCTGCTATTGAACGTGGTAGCTATAGTAGGCATAAGTGCGAAATGCCTATGCTGGCTAAGATTAATATTATACTTTCGAAATGTTTCCCACACTATGCATTAATTATAATAATATCAAAGAATTTTGCGTATCAAGCATGTTTGACTATCATAAGGAGAAATCTCCTCCAATTCTGCGTTTGCATTATGTGTGTGGCGGGAGGCCTTATGGTAGTTTCATTTTCCAAAAAGCATAGCGGATTTCTTTTCCTTTCTTTGTGAAAAATAACTGTTTTAATATCTGTGACGCCCCACCTCTATACCCACGCTAGCCAAGAACACTACGGTGTAATCCTGTCAACTAGCACGGAGAATAAGGCTGTTGAGGAGCGACCATCCGTGTAATTGCTTTGCGCGAGCACCGATATGTCAGATAGTATAACATGCATTTTATTTCGAGAGGAAATCCGACATACCGACACAAACTCAAAGCTACTACACAGTGGCTATAATAATCTTCCAAAATAAATATAGAAATAAGCATAACACAAATCAGTCACAGATAATTCATATCACAAAGGCAGAAGAAGATATGAATATATAACTAACACATGAAAGTGTATATCAGAGTAGTGGTCAAAAAGATCCACAATATCACAAAAGAATAGATACAAGTGCTAGACAAAAGAATACATCTATGAGTCTATATCTCAAGTGTATACAACAAAATAAACTACTAATCTAAGTAGTTAGCCAAAAGTCAGAGTAATGATCGTGGATGAGAAGTCAAGCAAAAGCACCTGTAACATCTTGGTCTGACCCGAGTATTATTTAATAGGAAAATAATACATGGATCAGTCTAGCTATAAATATCAGATGAAATGATATAGAATAAGAAATATGACTAAACGTATAATAATCACAATGCCAAGCTGTGATAAATATAAGAAATTGAAAATCACAAGAGATTAATCAATATTGCAAGGATCTTCTCAAAGATAAAAAGGAATGTCATACTCCTAATTTCATTCACCAAGCCACAATAAATGACATATATATCAATGCCAATCGTAAAAGTCGGTGAAACATAAATTCCATAATTCAACACACGAAATCCAGAAATCACAAGAAAAGGATGGCCAAGACATTGATGTAGTGCAAACGGTACATCCAATGAATCAAAAGAAAAGACATTGATGTAGTGCAAACGGTACATCCAATGTATCAAAAGCAAAGACATTGATGTAGTGCAAACGGTACATCCAATGTATCGAAAGCATATCATTGATGTAGTGAAAACGGTACATCCAATGAATCAAAAGAAAAGACATTGATGTAGTGCAAACGGTACATCCAATGTATCAAAAGCATATCATTGATGTAGTGCAAACGGTACATCCAATGAATCAAAAGCAAAGACATTGATGTAGTGCAAACGGTACATCCAATGTATCAAAAGCAAAGACATTGATGTAGTGCAAACGGTACATCTAATGTATCAAAAGCATATCATTGATGTAGTGCAAATGGTACATCCAATGAATCAAAAGCAAAGACATTGATGTAGTGCAAACGGTACATCCAATGTATCAAAAGCAAAGACATTGATGTAGTGCAAACGGTACAAGCAAAGACATTGATGTAGTGCAAACGGTACATCCAATTTATCAAAAGCATATCATTGATGTAGTGAAAACGGTACATCCAATGAATCAAAAGCAAAGACATTGATGTAGTGCAAACGGTACATCCAATGTATCAAAAGCAAAGACATTGATGTAGTGCAAACGGTATCCAATGTATCAAATAATTCGAAGCATCGACGTCGCACAGCGCGACATCCGATGAACCAAATCAAAAAGACATCGCACAATGCTAGTCTAAAACATAAAAATGATCATCATGATCATAGAGAAGTGTCAATTACAGCAAGCTAGTAAATATATGAGCTTAGCTTCATGTCCCATAACCACTAGCTTAACTTAAATATTTACGAACAAATTGTAGATCTCCACTAGTAAATTATCACAAGAGATTCAATCGAACAAGTCCAAGAATTAACCGACGAAGTAAACGCAAGCGTTTCATACCACTTGTTTTACTAAGTCGTTTAATTAGATTTCTCATACGAGTGAGGTAAATGTTTGTATATACTAATAGATTGGAAATCGGTTTGAGAAAATGAGCTTTGTAATAAAATAGTGTTGAAATCATTTAAAGAAAGTGTTTTGATATTTACTACTAGTATAGAAAACCTTTATATTTTTAAGTGACAAATCATAGAAGTGATTGTAGAAACAATCAATTCATAAGAATTCACATTCGAAGACGTGAATAAAATCCAAAGAAACCGATAAAGAATCCATCGAAATGGATATCCAAAATCCCTAAAAAGGAGTCATCAAAGTCGATAATAAATGATAACAATAAAAGGGGAACAACACGAATCGATTAAAGTTGGAAATTCAAACAACTAGGCAAAATAGGCATAGTTGGCAAATAGGAGCAGGTCGGTCAACCAGACTCCCTGAGTCGGTTGACCGAACCAGAGGCAGGAAGTGCTCGGGTAGCAGGTCGGTCGACCGGACCCTGAGTTCGGTCGGCCGGACCCTGTAACCCGCACTTCCAAACCAGAGGCAGGAAGTGCCTGGGTAGCAGGTCGGTCGACCGGACCCTGAGTTCGGTCGGCCGAACCTGCAGCCAGCACTCCCATGCCAATTTAATAAATGCCATCCCCTCCCAAAATGCTATCGGTCGAGCAACGGCACTAAGTGTTTACGCTAATCGACTACCCGGCCATAGAAGCTCTTCGGTTCATCACCAAAACATGATCAAAACATCAAAGCTATGATTTTTAAAGAATTGAACCCAAAACACCAAAAATTGTAATATTCACCAAATCAATCCAAACCAAAAGAAATTGCACACGAATAAGTGTTAGGAATTCGTACCTAACAATCAAAGATAAATATAAGCTTAGATGTGAGATAAAAATCTCACCTTTGAACCCAAATCAATGAAGAAGAAGCTTGAAAGCAAAGGAGGATCAACCACACTTCAATCTCAACACTAGAAGCTTGAATCTAAGCTCAAAAGAAGAACATTCCCTAAGTTAGGTTTAGGAAATTTCTGAAATTGAATGGAGATAGAGTTAGAGAAGAAGAAGGAGATGCTTACTAATGGGTTCTCTTGAATTTGGAGCTAGAAGTTGGATTTGCAAGGAAAGCTAGGGCTTAGGAATTTCCATTTCCAATCTCTTCCACCATTTTTACTTTAGCTTGAAGTGTTAGGAAATGAGGAGTGAATGAAGAGGAGAGGGGGTTGGGACCGAGTTAGTAAGTGGTTAATGGGTTCAGCCCAAACCAAAGCCCTAAGTGAAAAAGTGGCAAAAATCAACTTTCTCCAAACATATCGAAGCTTATACTTAAAAAGGTCGCAAACGGCATTTTGAACTCAATGGAAGAGGTCCCGAGTCCTAATTCGACCGTATGCAAAAAGTAGCTTTTCGGACTAACTTTCGAGTATCGATAAAATATTTAAATAATATATTTAAATATACAATCGATAGATATGCGGGTTGTTACAGACTCCACTCCTTAAAGAAATTGCATCCTCGCAATACTTAAGAAGAAAATAAGAAGTAACAACCATAGAAGCATATCAACACAAAAGAAAATTTGAAATAGGAAGTTCACCATAAGGAGCATGAAAGAGTAAGCCTGAACGGGATCGCTCGATGAATTCTCTGGATTCCCAAGAGCAATCCTTAGGATTTGAGAAACATTGAACTCTCACAAGAAGAACATCTTCATTCCGAAGGCGCTCAACCTCCGAAGTAATGATGCGAATGGAATGTTTCTCATAAGTCAAAACTGGTAAGACTTCAATTTCATCAATAACACCGGCTCGAGAATAAAAATGGGAAACCTAAAAGCATTTCCATAGTTAAAAGACGTAGAAAACGTCAAGAATAGCTGAAAATTGAGCCAGTGCAATGGCGTAGCACAAAAACGGTACGTCCAATGAACCGGACACCATAAAAGAACATCAGACTCTAGTCCATAAAAGGAATGAGATAAAGCTCAATAAAAAGAAGTATATCAAAACGTCCGATGAAATTAATAAAAAGATAATTCCATTCAGACATCATCAAAGAATCAACCACTTGTTGCTTAATACAAAGCGCATTGGCAACACGATTTCCCTTTCGGGAATAAAAAGAATATCAAGATCACAAGATGCCAGGAACTCGAGTCAACATGAAGTTCCTTATGAGAAATAAATATTCCAAAGATTTATGATCGAGGTGGAGAACAAATTTCTTCCCCAAAAATGGTGATGCCAAATTTTAAAAGTAAAAACAATAGCCGCGAGCACTAGATCATGAGTGGCATACCTAGTCTCAATCGGCTTTTAATGATTTAGAAGCACAAGTGATAGCACGTCATCTTTCGCAAGAGAACGGCATCCAAACCAATACGATTAGCATTGGTACAAAAGATAAAGTCTTGGTTCCCAACGGGAAACACAAGAACAAGAGTATCGGAAAAGAATTCTTTCAAATAATCTTGTTTCCCAAAAACTAAAACTTTCAAAATTACAATTAACTTATGTAATCATCCTTTTAGAAAATTTTACTTATTTGAAGTGAATTTTACTGTGTTTGATTGTCTCATCAAAGCGTTTAGGAAATTCCTATCGACAACGTTGATCAAGCGCATCGACCAAAATTCTTAAAGCACTCAACGGGCAATAAAATCACAAAATCGTCTTCTAGATAATAAACATGTTTCTTAAAAACTTTTAAGAACATTCTTCGTTCGTTTCAAGAACAAAATCCAATTTTACTTATAAATAAATCTTATGGAAAAGATTTGCAAAATTTTAAATTACTATTTTCATCCAAAATCAATAAATACAAGAATGGTCTCATCGAAATATTCATAGAATATTCGATTTATAAAATGGATGAAATAAGCTGGATAAACAGAATGACATAATAAGTCATTCATAAGAATCATAATGAGTGCGGAATGCGGTAAGTGGAATGCTAACTTCCGCAACTCGTAGCAAATGAAAATCGGTGGCAAGGCCGAACTAGAAAGACCTTAACACCACACAAAAGATTTCTTAGGTGATAAATCCTAAGACAAACTCAAAATTACCGGAAAAGTTTCACAAATTATTTAGATAAGATAAATAACACTTTTCTCATCTTCAGGGCTTAAAGAATAGAATGACACCTTCAAGAATTTGAAATCGGAATCTCAAGAAAAAATAGAAATCTGCTTAACAGATAGAAAATGTCGAAGATGAATAGTCCACACGAAAAATAGGATATGAGCTTCACAATTAAGCCAATCCTTACAAAAATCAATTCCGAAGCCTAAGTTAAAAAAATCGGCTCGGAAAGAAAAATCACATAAAATAATTTCGACATCAATAGAAAGCAAATTGAGTGTTGCGGATCCACCAACCAGATTCGCAACTCTCAAAGAAGTCATCAAGCCCAAAATATTTTCAAAGAAAAAGAATCAACAAGTTCTTTTGATATAAAATAGTGAGATGGAACCCATATCAAAAAGAACTCAAATAAGATCACGAAATGAAACAATGCCATCAAGGATTGAGTGAAAAATACCTTGACCAAGAGAAGAGTTGCTAGGGGCTTGCAGCTTTCCCTCTCTCTTGCTTGGAAGCCTAGGACACGAAGATAAAAGATGACCCGAACTTTTGCAATAACGACAAAAGAGGGGTTTCGGACACTCCCTTGCATAGTGATCTGTGAAACCACAATTGTAGCATCGTCCACGACTAGAGGTAGGTGCTTTTGCTACCAGGGTTTCTTGCCTTCCTTTCTTGTTGGGAATGGGGCCTTTGAATTTAATAGGCCTCTTCATGTTGTTATTGAAGTTTTGTTGGGCACGCGCAACTTCAACATCACCTTCTCTATCGGCCTCTTCAAGACGAAGAGCGATATCAATAAGCTGATCAAATGAAACCTCAAGTTTCAGAAGTAATGGCTTCTTAAGATTCTTATTCAAGCCATAGACAAATCTCTGATTTTTCTTCAATTGGGTATTGATGTATTCAACCCCGTATTTGGACAGAGATTCGAAAGATGCGACATAGTCTGTCACAGAAGATTCACCTTGAACAAGGTCAATAAAACGCCGTGCTAAAGTTACTTTTTCAGCCTCCGGCACAAACTTTAGTTCGAATCGTTGCCGGAATTGCTCCCAAGTAAGATCCGCTTCGATAATCTCCGAAGTCAAGAGCTCATACCAATCTAACGCTCTTTCTTGGAGCATGCTAGAAGCCACTTGGACTCGATGTAGATCAGTAAGGTTCATGCGAGAAAAGATACGATCGCATGATTTGATCCAAGCTTGAATTTCTATAACACTCTTGGATCCCTTGAATGGCCCTCCACCCAAATCGGTGTAGTCTCTGCACAAGCGTGCAAAACCAGATCTAGGGTGAGTAGGCTCTGGAATGGGTCCTGCAGCCTGAGCATTTTTCACAAGATCTAAAAGCTGCTGAGCAGACATGAATACTCCATCTTGGGGAGTAGCACTAGATTGACCGGCGCTGGGACGACCTGGTCTAACCATTTCTCTTCCTTTAGAAAAGAAAGAAGGAGAAAAAGGTTATTCACCAAATGAATATCAAGCAATCTTGATAGATAAAACAAGGAATCATAAAGAAAGTAGGATGAATCGGTACGAAGACTCGAATTAAATCCTAAGGCACGACTCCTAAGATGGACTTAGGACGATGATCCTTGTTAAATTATTCTACATTGTTCCGAAGTTTGGCTCCGATACCAAGCTGTGACGCCCCACCTCTATACCCACGCTAGCCAAGAACACTACGGTGTAATGCTGTCAACTAGCACGAAGAATAAGGCTGTTGAGGAGCGACCATCCGTGTAATTGCTTTGCGCGAGCACCGATATGTCAGATAGTATAACATGCATATTATTTCGACAGGAAATCCGACATACCGACACAAACTCAAAGCTACTACACAGTGGCTATATTAATCTTCGGAAACAAATATAGAAATAAGCATAACACAAATCAGTCATAGATAATTCATATCACAAAGGCAGAAGAAGATATGAATATATAACTAACACATGAAAGTGTATATCAGAGTAGTGGTCAAAAAGATCCACAATATCACAAAAGGATAGATACAAGTGCTAGACAAAAGAATACATCTATGAGTCTATATCTCAAGTGTATACAACAAAATAAACTACTAATCTAAGTAGTTAGCCAAAAGTCAGAGTAATGATCCTGGATGAGAAGTCAAGCAGAAGCACCTGTAACATCTCGGTCTGACCCGAGTATTATTTATAAGAAAATAATAAACGGATCAGTCTAGCTATAAATATCAGATGAAATGATATAGAATAAGAAATATGACTAAACGTATAATAATCACAATGCCAAGCTGTGATAAATATAAGTAATTGAAAATCAACAAGAGATTAATCAATATCGCAAGGATCTTCTCAAAGATAAAAAGGAATGTCAAACTCCTAATTTCATTCACCAAGCCACAATAAATGACATATATATCAATGCCAATCGTAAAAGTTGGTGAAACATAAAATCCAGAATTCAACACACGAAATCCAGAAATCACAAGAAAAGGATGGCCAAGACATTGATGTAGTGCAAACGGTACATCCAATGAATCAAAAGCAAAGACATTGATGTAGTGCAAACGGTACATCCAATGTATCAAAAGCAAAGACATTGATCTTGTGCAAACGGTACATCCAATGTATCAAAAGCATATCATTGATGTAGTGCAAACGGTACATCCAATGAATCAAAAGCAAAGACATTGATGTAGAGAAACGGTACATCCAATGTATCAAAAGCATATCATTGATGTAGTGCAAATGGTACATCTAATGAATCAAAAGCAAAGACATTGATGTAGTGCAAATGGTACATCCAATGTATCAAAAACAAAGACATTGATGTAGTGCAAACGGTACATCCAATGTATCAAAAGCATATCATTGATGTAGTGCAAATGGTACATCCAATGAATCAAAAGCAAAGACATTGATGTAGTGCAAACGGTACATCCAATGTATCAAAAGCAAAGATATTGATGTAGTGCAAACGGTACATCCAATGTATCAAAAGCATATCATTGATGTAGTGCAAACGGTACATCCAATGAATCAAAAGCAAAGACATTGATGTAGTGCAAACGGTACATCCAATGTATCAAAAGCAAAGACATTGATGTAGTGCAAACGGTACATCCAATGTATCAAATAATTCAGAGCATCGACGTCGTACAGCGCTACATCCGATGAACCAAATCAAAAAGACATCGCACAATGCTAGTCTAAAACATAAAAATGATCGTCATGATCACATAGAAGTGTCAATCACAGTAAGCTAGTAAATATATGAGCTTAGCTTCATGTCCCATAACCACTAGTTTAACTTAAATATTTACGAACAAATTGTAGATCTCCACTAGTAAATTGTCACAGGAGATTCAATCGAACAAGTCCAAGAATTAACCAACGAAGTAAACGTAAGCGTTTCATACCACTTGTTTTACTAAGTCGTTTAATTAGATTTCTCATACGAGTGAGATAAAGGTTTGTATATACTAATAGATTGGTAATCGGCTTGAGAAAACGAGCTTTGTAATAAAATAGTGTTGAAATCATTTAAAGAAAGAGTTTTGATATTTACTACTAGTATAGAAAACCTTTATATTTTTAAGTGACAAATCATAGAAGTGATTGTGGAAACAATCAATTCATAGAAATTCACATTCGAAGACGTGAATAAAATCCAAAGAAACCGATAAAGAATCCATCGAAATGGATATTCAAAAATCCCTAAAAAGGAGTCATCAAAGTCGATAATAAATGATAACAACAAAAGGGAAACAACACGAATCGATTAAAGTTGGAAATTAAAACAACTAGGCAAAATAGGCATAGTTGGCAAATAGGAGCAGGTCGGTCAACCAGACTCCCTGAGTCGGTTGACCGTACCAGAGGCAGGAAGTGCTCGAGTAGCAGGTCGGTCGACCGGACCCTGAGTTCGGTCGGCCGGACCCTGTAACCCGCACTTCCAAACCAGAGGCAGGAAGTGCCTGGGTAGCAGGTCGGTCGACCGGACCCTGAGTTCGGTCGGCCGAACCTGCAGCCAGTACTCCCGTGCCAATTTAATAAATGCCATCCCCTCCCAAAATGCTATCGGTCGAGCAACGACACTAAGGATCTACGCCAATCGACTACCCGGCCATAGAAGCTCTTCGGTTCATCACCAAAACATGATCAAAACATCAAAGCTATGATTTTTAAAGAATTGAACCCAAAACACCAAAAATTGTAATATTCACCAAATCAATCCAAACCAAAAGCAATTGCACACGAATAAGTGTTAGGAATTCATACCTAACAATTGAAGATAAATATAAGCTTAGATGTGAGATAAAAATCTCACCTTTGAACCCAAATCAATGAAGAAGAAGCTTGAAAGCAAAGGAGGATCAACCACACTTCAATCTCAACACTAGAAGATTGAATCTAAGCTCAAAAGAAGAACATTCCCTAAGTTAGGTTTAGGAAATTTCTGAAATTGAATGGAGATAGATTTAGAGAAGAAGAAGGAGATGCTTACTAATGGGTTCTCTTGAATTTGGAGCTAGAAGTTGGATTTGCAAGGAAAGCTAGGGCTTAGGAATTTCCATTCCCAATCTCTTCCACCATTTTTACTTTAGCTTGAAGTGTTAGGAAATGAGGAGTGAATAAAGATGAGAGGGAGTTGGGACTGAGTTAGTAAGTGGTTAATGGGTTCAGCCCAAACCAAAGCCCTAAGTGAAAAAGTGGCAAAAATCAACTTTCTCCAAACATATCGAAGCTTATACTTAAAAAGATCGCAAACGGCATTTTGAACTCAATGGAAGGGGTCCGAGTCCTAATTCGACCGTATGCAAAAACTAGCTTTTCGGACTAACTTTCGAGTATCGATAAAATATTTAAATAAAATATTTAAATATACAATCGATAGATATGCGGGTTGTTACAATATCTCACACCAGTCCCATGACTGACCTGAAGTTTATTGTTCCCTTTCTAAACTCTGGGTGCCCACAATTTTCCGCACGGGCAACCTAGAGTCAGGTTATCAGTTATTCTGGAGCGAAGTTAGAAAAGAGATGCTGTGGAGATCATGAGCAAGCTAGATGGCGAAGCGTATCACTTGTACTATCTAGTGTCCGTTGCGTTTGGGTTAGTACAAGTCAAATTTTCTTGTACACAAGTTATTATAACTGCCATTGTTTGTGTGTTGTTGTTATAATACTATGATGTTGTAATGTGTAAACTGATATAGTGCTTTTGTTTAAAGATTATTCATTTATCTATTATATTTGTTCCCCTGCGAAATGTGAGATTCTATTATTGTTTCTGTTTCTTCTTCTATCTTCTTCTTCTTGAATCCTAACAGTTCGGTTTTTTGGCATACGACTGTGCGGCATTGGATACAGTGGACGTATCGATGTCGACTTTCGAAAGTCGAAAAATTGGGTGGTTACATAAACACAGACGAGTTTTTCCCTTATGATAACCTAAACATTTGACAGGAAATCCAGTTATATTACAAAAGTGTCTAGGGTTTCCAAATATTACTCACATAGCCGAAATTGATACATTCATTAAATTCCAGCATAATAAGTATACATCATGTCCGAAGTCCCTTATTGGAGATTGGATTTCATACAATGATAGGGTTACTGGGGTACCGCCCATCACAGTACCTGGTCTAAATCAGAGTACCGAGAATCCCCTTTGAAACCCTGCAACACAAGACTGGAGCTACCCCTTACTGGATAGTCCGAATAAGACAACTCCTCGGTTGTGGCTAATAACTGCCCACGCAGCCGAATAAAAGGGACATCTAGACAGGGGAAAATCTTATCCTAATTGGGTGCTACCCACTTAGCCTTGTTGCACCTCCTATGTTTTAGCCATTCCCAGTTGATGAGGCTTGAGGCTATGATTGCCTTTATAGCACACATTTCATGGAATGCTCATCGTCCTCTATTGACGATGATCTGATAGCATTCATCCATACAAGTCCGTTCCAGGTCTGAACGGAACCGAAGACATATCTCCGTTACACTCGTTTTGGAATCACCCTCAGAGTTAACGACAAATAGCCCCTGTATTTTGAATATTCATTCTCGATCTTCGCTTGGGATTTCACGACCTATCGCTTATTTTGGATCGATGTGATTTTCGGATAGCAATTTGACATCCGATCTCGGTCTCATCTAAATCCTAAAGCCGTCTTTAAGGCCAATTTTTTAAAGTAAAATAGTTCAATTTAATTCAGAATGTCATATTCACATAGAAATTTCATCGCAGTTAACTATTCAAATAAATGACTCACGTTTATTAATAGTTCAATCCAGGCAATTCATATCATAGAATATCACTAACTAACATAATAGAGATATTGAACAATCTAAAGCATTCAGTACAATTTAATCATCCATACGCTAGATAAACAGGTCACACCATTTCTAATTAATTTAATTTAACACAAAATAAATTAATTACTTATAAATCATGCTTTATTTAAATTAACTACTTGAAACTAGAAAATTATTAGCATGTAAAATAACTTAAGACCTTTGATTAATTTAAGGTTTAAACCATTTATCTTAACCATTACTTAATTACACCATTTAAATTTTATTTAAAATATTCGAAATTAATTTATTATATACATATAAAAATAGCTAAGATCTTTAAATTAATTATTGGTTAAAATCATTTTATTTTCCGAACCATTTACTTAATTACATTATTTAATTTAATTTTAAATAAACTTAGGAATTAATTTAAATAATTAACCTAATATGTAATTATCCTAAACCGCGTAATTTAAGTTCAAAACATTTTATTTACATGGCCTCTTACTATCTTAAGGTTATTAATTTAAGTCTTTAAATTATCTTGTTTAAATTTAGAAAAATTGAAGTTTAGAAACAATTAACTTCATAATTCTTTGGCTTGAAATACTTGAAAACTTTGTTAAAAAAATCTTTCTTTTAAAAATTTTGTTTAAAATCTTTCTTTTGAAAACTTGTTTGCTTCCATCATTTTTATTTTCCTTTTTAAAACTTTGTTAAAATATTTTTTTCTGGCCTAAAACCCACAAAAAGTTTTCCTCCTCTCCTCTCTCTTTTTCCCTTTCTAATCTACAGAAAACAAACCCGAGCCCAACTCGATCAAAACTCTTATGCAAACCCGAGCCCAACCCCTTCTTTCTCCCTTCCTTCTCTTCTTTCCCTCTTCTAACCTATAGTGAAACACTTCAAACCAGACACACGAACATACATGCACGTGCACGACGGTCAACGCCGCTCCAACCAATGTCGCTACCACCGGCAAATCGCCATCGACATGCTTGAACGACCCGACCACCCAGAACCTTGGAACAAACCTCCAAAACGAAATCGAGCATGACGAGCACCTCTTGGAACAAAAACCCAATCACTAAAACCATCTCGCATTACCACCTCCGATCATTTGAAATCACGTCGCCATGCCTTGGAGCTACGCCAAACCTTCACCTTCCTTTTCATCCACCTCCGAGCCCTCTCGACGCCGTCACGCCACCGCATTCACCTCAAAAACATCGTCGACCCAAACACGGTCTTAAACCCAACTTCACCCTCGTTCAACCACCACGTCAAACTGAAAAACCTCCAACCAATTTTTCCAAGGTCCTTGACCCTCGCTCTACCTCCAACAACAACCCCCACCCGTGATTTTCCACCGATCGCCCGAAATCGAACAAAATATCTATTCCGTTCAACTTGCAACTTCTCACAAATCACAAACGTAAAAATCTGGATATTACCATCAAAAATCATAACTTTCAATAACGAATCTAATTATATAGGTGAAACAAGAAATTATGCTTGTCGATTTTTGTCATATGATTTAATTCTCAATGTAAATTTTCCTTTTCCAGGTAATACTGAATAATATCACTTGAAACCATTTTTAAAAATAGTATTACATCATTACAAACAACTTTCTTTTAAACATCATATCCTATAATGGTTTATATGAAGAGAAATTAAACTTTTGAGTGAGTTTTTGGTCTGTTAAACAGGAACAGAGGCTTACATATCTAAACACAGAAATTCAGATGATCACACAGTAACTTCATACATATATACCAAGCAAAACACATTTGTACATCCATGCAAATCTTATTCATAAGATTACTACCATTATTTATCACATGCACCAGATAACAAAAGTAGATTTGGCGTTAAAAAGTGAAGTTTACTCACCTTAAAATGTTTCATCAGAGAATAGTTTGGAAATCAGGGAGTTGATTTTGAAAATTGTAACTGATCTTGATCTAATTTGTTTTTATTTGAGTTGAACTTAAATTTAAATCTTGTTTTGCTTCAGTTGAAAATTGGTGAAGTTGTTTAATTTAGATGTTTGGTTTTAGTTTGGAAAATGAAAGAAAGTGAAAGAAAGAAAGGGATTGGGGTGTGTGTGTGTGTGTGAGTGTGTGTATATAAGTGTATACAAAACCTGGTTTCATCTTTTAAATCATTTTTTCTATCATATTTTGAAAATGAAGGAATCCATTAAAACAAGAATTTTGACACTTGTAATTTTAATTAATTAAGATGTTCCCCGTAGCCTACAAGTGTCTTAAGCAAACACTTATATTTATTTATGTTTTATTTTTATTTTTGTATTTTCTTTTTATTTACCAAGTTTACTTAATATGATAAAACCCTTTATTTATTCTTATTTTAAGCTTAAGCTATTTATACTTTAATTAATAACTATATATGTACTAGTGTTTAAAAATGTAGAGTTTTAAATCAATTTATTTTTTTAAGATTTCTATTTTGAATTTCAAATCATAGTTTTCTTTTACAATCTATATATATATATAACAGTAATTAGAAGCATATTTTTATTGTTGAAAGATAAGTTCGCAAATTTTAATAATTATATTAGAAGATTATCAAATTAAATTTTTGCCAAAAATCCCGGGTTGTCACAAATTGCTTCAACTTAGGCCAAGTGCCTGGCTTTCTCATCTTCGAGTGTATAGGTGGCTGTTTCTGTTTTTCTCTCGGCTTTTTTGGGAACTCCTTAAAGATTCTAACTCGTTCTTTAGAGTTTCAATGATCCACTTGTGCTATGCCTTTTGGCATTTTAGTACCTAATCTTTACCACTCTTTCCCAAGACACTTTGGAAATCCTCTTCACCGCTAATCCACTCATGGTACTGCTTATGGATATCAGCCACACAATCAATAGTCATTTATTGGACTTTTTCAAGAACTTTATTAATATTAGGTACAAAGAAAAACCCATCAATAAATACATTTGGAAATATGACTTATGTTGGGCCAAGCGAGCAAGGACATCGGTTTGTTAAGCTTTGGTGACAACTTAGGTCTCAGCACTAGGTATTTGAGGATGAGATGGGACAATGGATTAGGAAGAAACTAATGTAGAAGGGGGACCACGGGAGGTATCAATGGAAGGAACGTCGTCGTGGCGATCTTGTTGCCTTTCAGAATCTTTAAGGGGAGGACATCTAGATCTGGACCAATATTTGTTCTCTATCGCCTTTATTATGATAATCATGATCCCGGCTAGAGCGATAACTAGGGTCATATTCACGACCACTACCTTAGCGATACGAGCTCGAAGGAGAACCAGGACTCTGGTGTGATATCTTCTATAGAGGCTGAAATATTTGTTTCTTCCTCCTCACTGTTTCTAAAAAGAAAGAAAAGAACAAATCAGTTTTGAGCATTGAAGGACGCTGAGTAAGTGCAGTGCAATACTGTGAAGTACATGAAAATGTATTATTCTGTCTTTGTATTCCCCAAATGGATCAGTTATTGAAGCTTTACTAGCAGGAGTAACTTCTCCACTAGTGGTATGAGGGATTCCAACCTTATCTTTGGATGGAGATTATGATCCGATGATTTCATGTTAGTAAAATAAAAGGCATCAACGTCATCTTACATCGAAATATCAGATAATGCCTCTAATGTTTGTCCAAATGTTCTGAAGGTTCAGCAGCGGGTTGATCCGAAATAATTTAAGGGTCGATGGATAGCTTGGACTGTTTATAAAGGCAGCTCTTGGGGAATCTACAAACGAGTTTCTTCCTTTTTTTTTTCAAGAGAAGAAGGCTATAAAGTTTGTGAAATCCAACCGTAGCTCTAAAACCAAAACCCACATTTCCACCGAGATCGTCACCCCTATCTCTCATAGCATCTTTATTAGTAGCCTCCTGAGCTCCCTCAACTAGGGGCACAATAGGATTGGCTTGATGGCCTTTATCACCATCTGCATCCCGCTGCTCAACTATTGTTACTCTAGTGTTGACAGATAACCCTATGCTATGACCCTCTTCCATCAGGACGTAGTTGATGATACGTTCATTAACAAGGAGATTCACAATGTCTCTATCTTCTGATGGTACCCTTTTTAACATTGAGACCGTGTCTGAATATTTTTTCCTATCGTCATGCACAAGAACTCACATAAGCCAGAGTAATTACTTAGTTCAGGATATGACTTAGATACAAGCACTCAAGAAATTAATTAATGTGTAACACTTATATCCTTCTAACCACCGTCTTGTAAAGTCGGCCAGGTAGCGGATATAGAACCACTCGCTTTTGAAGGCACTCAGCTTATTCAAAGTACCAGTCACGATCAGGCACTTTTTAGTTGACTTGAGAAATGTGAACGAAAAGCTTCCTTTTTGTCGCTTGAAGATGAAAAGGAATCGAATATCTTCGGGAGTTGGAGGACGGAACAAAAACACCATAATTCCATGTAATTACAATCGAGTAGGGAAAAGCCAATTGATGCAATATGCTAGTGCTAGCCTCATATGATGTAGCATTTCTCAGATAAATGAATTGAATGGTGGGAAGCACCCTGCCTAACACATGAACTTGTTTCATGTAGTGGACCCTTCAGAGGGTACTTAAGCTCTATCATCAAAAGTGAGGACTCACATGTCATCAAACGGAATCCCGTGTTTGGCACAATTCTATGAAGTGAGGCTTCATTAATTTTCGAGGCTTCGGAATTCTCCAAATTTTCCAAAAATATGGCATCTTTTAGAGTGTTAGGGGCAGGGTTGATCACTTCTACTGGAAGAATGAGAACAACAGAGAAGAGGCCGAATGATGGATAGGAATTTTCTGTTGTTCTACTTAATGACCAGGGGGAAATTTATCCGAATAAGTTGTAGAGACCGATTTGTCACTCATGTTGTTGTGCTATGAAAAATTGTGTAAAAGACATGGCAGTTAAACGCCCCAAGCGTCTAGAACCCATGACTACTAAACTCGGTAGATAATCATTGCTAGAAAAAATAACCTTTTTCCCCACATACAAAGTGTATGCTAGTGTAGAGTGATGTAGTGTTGTGCGATGCAATAAAAACAATTCAAAATTAAAGGCTACGATTATGGCGAGACTCCAGGGTTCGAATCGGAGTGACCATCATTACTGACCGTCTCAACCGATATTCTACGTTAATGGCAAAAGGTCGATTTAGTCATTCCAATCAATTGTTGACATGATGAAGTTCGATTTGTATGTTTAAAATGGATGAGCTTCAGAAATTTATTCGAGGCATTATTAACAAACGTAAATATGCAGGGAATTAATCAACTTTGTTCCATGGTTCGATTGTTATATTTATCTTATATGCAGTTCATTTCATATACAAGTAATGTATGACCATTCAAGCATTCAAGGTTGAAGCTCATCATGAATATTAGATTGAAATTCGAGGGATTTTAAGTATTTTATCCAAGAAAAACCAACAACCAATCCGAAAAAAAATGTCTGACCGATCCTATGACCTACAACTGATCGTTTCAGTATAACTCTTTATGACCGATCGTTCTTCAACCGATCGTTCTGCAATCGATTTTTTCCCAACCTTCGACTCCAGTCCACACTTCACTCCAATTCGAAACTCGAAGCATTGATCCAAAATTGATCGACTAACGACCTTAATAAATAATGATCAGCCTAAATCCTCTTCATGTTTTCAAACATCAATCCATCAGAATGATCGATCAAACTCCACTTCATTCCCTTATGCCAGAAACATTGCCACATCCACCTCGTTATAAACGATCGACGGGAAGCAATCTTTCCCCTCCACTGCAACTAATCGAGTTGCCATGACTTGGATTGTGCAAGCTAGAATGATATCCCATTATCTCATCATTAAATCCTAACAAGTAAGAGGAAAGTAGAAGCTATGCAACATAATGGAAAAAGGTGGCAATTTGAATTCGAGCGTGAGGTGAGATTAGTAGGAGATGGTGGCGGTGATGGTTGGCACAGCAAGAGGCCAGGTCGACCTACCAAGACGGATGCAAAATGAGTATAGGTTAGATCGAAAGGCTCGATGCTTAGAGGAGAAGATGAAAATGGTTTTTTCATTTGTTTTTGGTTCAGATAGCAGTAATGAAAAATGAAACGAGGTGAAGGAAATAATCTAATCACATTGGTATATATATGAAAGATACGATACGAACCATCAAAATTTATAATCCAATAGAGGCCTAGTCAGTGAAAGATCGATTGCGATCACTTTATGATGGCCTTAAGCCGATCCATTCATCAAAACCTACAGTTCTTTCAGAGGCCAAACTAGAAAACGATCGGGTGATATCGTTCTGATGGATTCATGCCAATCCATCCTTAAATATAAAAGGAGAAAGAGAGAGATGAGGAAGAACGATCAGAGCTAATCTAATTTCAAAAGGATTTGGCATGATCCATACTAGAAATGTATCAAGTATGATCCATTTATCCAATGGTCCCATGCCGATCCATTTCAAAAAAAGAGAAAAATATAAATGATTGAATTACATTGAACCAAAATTGGCAATGACCCATGAACATATGAGCATGTCCAAAAGCCAACAACGAGAACATGTACATGAACATGCACGTGTTCATCCTAAAAATTCGATTTATTGAGACCAACAAAAATAGAATTCACACCTAGAGCTATCAAAGAAAGAACTGGATTTGGAAATCGAGGTCAAACAAATCAATGGAAATGGGCAAAGCTATTAACTGGTAAATAACAATTCAAAATTTATGCTATCGTAAATCATTCAATTGTCATGTCAAGAAAAAAATAGATATAACTTTTCAAGGAAAGCGATTCATCAAAGGG
Organism: Allium cepa; assembly: GCA_030765085.1. Classification (NCBI taxonomy): domain Eukaryota; kingdom Viridiplantae; phylum Streptophyta; class Magnoliopsida; order Asparagales; family Amaryllidaceae; genus Allium; species Allium cepa. Next base: position 48,813,420 of record CM060930.1, on the reverse strand, counting down.
TTGATAACTATTCAGTAAGTTGAATGAATTCCTATTCACTCTAACTTTCATCGGTTTGAAGCACGTCATGTTGAAACAGGACATACTTTAAGAGGGCAAGTGTTTTCCAGCCTTTTAGCCAGACTGTATTCGAACCGATTAGACAAGCGAGACTTGACTATTATAGGGATCGATAAGTTAGATCAACGACTACAATGCCCGAAGATCAAGCATAGGTGATGATATGGTGGAGGGATGAAGTGAAAGTAGAAGATAGATTCAATGGAACAATAGAAATATGAAAATATACCATCTACTAAAAATGGATTGGGTACAATATATATTCATTGATTATAGATCGTACCATATCGATTTTACAGTTCAACTCAATGGAAAAAGATCGGTATCTCAAAATCTACAGTTCAAATGCAGATCAAGCTTTGGGAACATCAATATGTTAAAGAGTGGAGCCTATCATATCAATTGCTTGCCAAAATAAGACCACAGAATGATCATTACTGATCATTATCGTTGAAGAAGTGGGACCCACGATCGATAGCATGACAACCTTTGGATCTGCAGACTCTACAGTGGAAATTTCAGGAAGATATTTCACCGTCTTCCCCTATAAATATAGACTTGATTGTTCATTTTGAGGATCTTGATGCTGCTTGTAACATTGCATTTCTATGTAACCTAGGGTTTTACTCCGATCCAGACTCCTGTACTTAGCAATTCAAATGTTTAATAAAGTTAATTTCTCCAAATTGGGCGTAGGCCTTCAATGTCGAACCACTATAAATTGTTGTCTTCTTGTTGTTACTTACTTTCTGTTATTCAGTTGCTTACTTCCGTTGTTTTCATTTTATATTCTTCATTTATTTCTTTATATATATTCTTTACCGGGTGTTTGCGCCAATTTTTGGTGCAAATATATATATATATATATATATATATATAAGGTGATTCATAATTATTTATGAATATCTATTCCATTACATTGAGAAACAATTATTGTTTCATAAAACACAAACTTCATGACGAAGAAATATTTTAGAAGTTATTGGTTGTAAAATGGATCTGATATGATCTAAAGATAAAAATAATTATGATGGATGAAATGAAATTAACCAAATCTAAGCGTACACAATGCATTAGAATGTCTAATTAATATTCTGACATATTGAAGAGAAATAATGATTTTCTTTTTAACATCGGGAAAGATATCCCTTAGTTGTCAATAAAACTCTTAAGAGTACTAACTCTGCCATAAGGTGTGACGTTCAAATTTGAAATGGATTCCAAGTACATTATCAAAATATGTTTTTTTTACCCAAATGGATATGATCATCGATCACAAATGTGCATTTAGGAGAAAGATTAACGCAGTTGGAATACAGTGAGAAATGTTGATAAGAACAACATTGTAAATTTCAATTGTTCATATTAGCATAATCGATTTTTGTTCAACGTGCTAAAGTTAATTCGAATTTTGCACACAAATTATTGTCTGGTATGATTTTAAGTTTTGGTATGTTTGCGTTCAAATATAAAATTCTAAATGATGATTTAGAATAGACAGTTTGCATATAATAACCAAAGTGCCTTATAGTTAATATGAGCGATATTATATTTGTGGGTTTTTAGATATGATCAAAGAACAGATGCAAAAGTATTTTTCAACAAGCATCAGAGTTGAACAAGTATTTTGATGGAAATATCAAGTAGTTTGATTTTCTGTCAAAATATAGAGAAAGCTTATTTCTATAAGAAAGAGCATTAAAAGATACATGAATTTTTTAAATTATAAGTAAATAACATACTGTCGATTGTTAATGATGTAACTATGTAAAAATCAGTTCTAGTTTTGTTGTTTAATTATCGATACAGGATTTGAAATGCATCAAGTATAATTAGTATAAAATGACGGTGGGAAAGTACTAAGTAATATGCACAAACACCATATTAAAATGTTTAATATGGAGCATGTAAGATGTATTCCTTATAATTTAGCAATAAGAATCATCATACATGTTGTATTTACTACAATATATTAATTAGCTAATGTATGTGATACATGAAGAAAATATTCAATCCATACTAAGATCACAAAAAGTTAGCTAAGAGTATTCTCAAGTGCTTGTGAAATACTAGAGAATTGTTTATTGAAAACAATGGGCTTCTTATGAAGAAGTATTCAGACAAGAACTTCATAAGTGATATTGAGTATAATATGTTAATATTGAATTCTTGTTCAAAACTTAATGAAGGAGCTTTAAGTTAGGAACGTTAAATTGAAAAGTTATGGCTGATTCAATGAAAATGCTAAGTACATCGCCTTGAATGACGCCGCAATAAAAAAAATGTATAAATATAAATGGACTAATTTATAACCGAGCTGGGGTGATTCCAAGTATCAAGAATACTATGTCATTGTTATATGAAAAATAATGTCATTATAAAAGCTCATTAAAAGTTGAGATACGCATTTCGAATAGTTCCACGTGATAAAGGCAGTTTATCAGCATTAGAAAAAGTTGGTTGATAGAGAAGAATATTAAAACAACATTGCAGATCCATTCACGAAATGATTGGCTTGACTAGTACTCAGCAAAATGATCGAAAGGTTGGGGCAAGCATTCCATAATTGTTCCCAAGTGTAAGTGGATGATTAATAGGGTTAGGGGTATGCCATAGGGAATTTTTTTAAATATAAATTATTAATCCTGTAATAAAATCTCATCTGAAGTAAAAAATGTTTTCGTTCTATTATATGCTTGAATATGCTATACTAATTAATTCCTTAAATTAAGTATATATAATAGAAAACCCATAAATGATATGTTTTATGATTGTAATTACAATGGGTTATACTTATGAAAAATTTATCATAATGAAAATAAGCATATCATTTTATGTATTCCTAGTCAAGATGTATTGATTGGGTATCGATACATCCATTAGACTAGAGTATGTAATGCTCTTCAAATGTTAGACAGTGTATTACTTATGGAGGAACCAAGGGTTATGTATCTATAGTTACTGGATAACTGTGGAATGACTCACTCGATAGTTTTCTATTGGTTAATATAAGTAAGGTCAAACAGAAAATATCGAAGTGGTAATTGTACACAGTTCTCTCGACTTGAGAATACCGTTGAACTTCAATATGGACACTCCTCTTTAATTATAGTTTAATCATGGTGTGAAGCCTATTGAATGACCGTAGTTGGGTATGAGTTGAAGCATTAGAACTGAAACACTATTCAATAGAGAATTCTTCTCCTTATTTATAAATGATTAGTGTCACAGTCAACTTTAGTCAACTCAAACTTGAAGTCTCTAATCAGAGCAGTTTGGTTAATAATAATGTTATTATTGAGTCAAGACTTTTTGTTTGGACTATATAAATTAAATGTGGATGATATTGGAATTTTAACCAATACCATATTCCATAAGTCGTAATGTGATACAGTTTTGACAAATAGAATTGGTGAAAATAATTATCACTATAGGAAACTACTTAAAATAGTAAAATTGGATTTTTATAGAAACTATGTAAGCGATGAATTTAGCTAAACTGCCACACCACTAGCTAAGGTGACATGTGAACGTTAATATTCGAGTTGTTTGATATTAATCGCTAACCGAATTTACACCTAACAGTCATACGACGACATTATTAAATACTCTTAATACAATCTGATTTAATTAAATTATAATTATTTCTAATTAGATAATATTTATGAAATATTGCTCATGAATTTTTATTTTATTTGTGTTGATCAATATTGAAAATAGTACATATATAAAAGTTATATACGTATGTATCAATATACGATACTTATGTACATTTTGAATTTGATTTAAGTGTAAATTATCTGATATAATTTGAAGAAGCGTGCTATCCCATCAGGCCCAGATAATGGCCAGCCATAGTATAGGGCAAGGGGGATTGATATTTGCAATATTTTTGGTTTGAATGAGTGGAGACAAGAAGGGGTCTAAGATCCACTTCCCCCTCTCTCATTCCTTATTTAAACCCACTAACCTATTCCTTTTTGAGTTTGTTCAATCTCCACTCCTCCCTACCTTTTGGCTATAAGCACTCCCCTTATTGCTCCTTTCCTTTTCAAGCCAAATACAAAATCAAAGTAAATTATATAGAACGGTGTGTAGATCTCTTTGATTGGTTGTGCTTTTTGGAAGATATAGGATTCGATTTTAGGAGTTCTAATGATTCAATATTCGAGGGGTTATAATTAGGCTACAACTAAGGTAATTATCTAATTTACTTCAATTTTACATATGTAATTAATTATTTTATCATAAGATAGAGTACATCGTGAATTCTTATATATGATTTGTATATATGCGATATAATGTTGCATCAAAATGATTGTACTATTGTCTACCATGTTAGAAATAATTCAAAAAGAAATATTAATTTTAGAAAGGGTTTTAAAATAGAAGATTGAATTTTTAAAAGTAGTAGGTTTGTATGTTAACTTATTATATATGTGTTTATAAATTAATATATATATATATATTATATATCATTTCAAAAGTATAAAATATATATAGTCTATATAATTTTATTTCATACGAAATTAATTATTTAAATTTATTAATATAAAACTTTAAATTAAAATTATTTATCATATAATTATATACATATATATGTTTATGTATATGTATATTATGCAAGCATAATGTTTTATGAAATCAAAAAAATTATATGGGTTTTAAATTTTAAACTTCAAAAAGGAATTAAACCTGCATGGATTAAGCATTAAAAAAATTGATTTTGTAAAACTAATTTATGGCTGATGCTCAAAATATATAAATAATTTGAATTGTATATGTATATTTGTAATGTAATATTTCAAGTATGTTTTTGATTTTCTGCGATTTAAAATAGTGTGTATACATATTCAATAATAAAAAAATTCATATATATATGTAATATGATTTTATAACCTATTTATAAATTCAAATTTTGGACTTGAATTTAAAAGATATTTTGAATCTAGACTTGGTTTTAAATTTGAATTTTAAAGTTAAAATTTTGTATTTTGAAATTGTTTTGTAAATAATCAATTAAACATATAAACATGTATATGCATATATATGTATATAATTACTATTATAATGTATGTATGTATATGAACATAATTATAAATATGTCTTATATTATACTAATATAATATGTGACAACGAATATGTATATGAAGGGGCTAACATGTTTGATGTGGTGTAAATCCCAACACTTAGATACGTGCATGTTAAACCATGTACACGATATATGTTACATGTGCATGTCCACATACTTGTGTATGTGGTACACATGTGCACAATATATACACTATATATATAATCAAATAAAAATATTTTATTAATCAATTAAATAAAATAATGATTTTATTTAAAATTTATTTAGATTAGATCTAAATCAATCTAGACTTAGTATGACCAATAGGATCCAAAATAGTTTAAAAAATTAAAATTCACTCATTTAACTCATTGCTTGCTGGCCCAGTTCTACAAATTCATCGCTCACAAATGTTATTGGTAAAATCCGTACAAATTAAAGTGGCACATTTTAGTAAGGATTATTTACACTTATTCTCTTCATCAACACTATATCCCTTTAGGATTTATGGAATTTGGTTATGGTCAAAATTCCAATATCATCCTTATTCAACTTGGTTAGTCCAACAAATTCCTTGGTTCAATAATAACATTTATTATTAATTGTAACACCCCACCTTTATACTCATACTATTAAAGAGAATTTTTGAGTAATATAGAGAATAAGGCTATATAGGGTACATATGTGAAAAATCTCCTAGGCTAATACTACTACGTATCTCAAAAATCATAAACAAGTCACATATACATACGCAGTATCAGCATAAAGTAATAAACACAGGTGCTTCCACGATAGAACAATCCACAATATAAAATAGATCACAAAGGACACAAAGTCATCCATGCAGCCATAATATATAGTAATAAATATACATGAGTCCTAGTGGGTCTATAAAAATTAGACTATAGGGACAACGTTGAGTGCTGTCAATCTCCAAACTATACATCTGTACATAAACGAACATGTCTAAATGCAAATATACCAACTACATACAAATAATTTATCCTCCATCTATGCCCAACATCCACAAACTGATCAACTCATCCCAAAACCTGAATGTCTTGGATTGATCGAGTATTATACAAATAACAAAAGGATCGGACTATATCTAGAATGTAGATATCAATATATAATAACTGGCATGGTATAAAAAAGTCTAACACAAGTGACACATGCATATCTCTAGTGTCAAGAAGTCTCAAAACCATGCACATAAAAGATAACACATTTCCAAGTAAAGTCGACCAAAACATCAAACGAGAATATAATCAAGTGGATGAAACTACCATAATCTATCTATTCTCAAGAATAATATCTCATAATTATATAGGACATGCTCTCAGCAATGCCTTTGATTATCTCTCAGATAATCATGAAGTAGAAGTACCTAAGGTCCGTCTAACTTAATAAATATACATAATACATAACAATCACCCAAATCAAACATACCCAAATCAACAATGCCTAGACATTTTTTCAAACATTATGTCAATTAAGAAAAAATAAACCAAATAGACACATAATAATTGAAGCACTCAGCAAAAAAGCTATCTGTCGACTTCCATCGTGCTACTCTGGTCACTATTGGATTAAGATACTCCATTCAAAGCCACATAGAGGTATACCTTGCTTTATCAATGCGGACTCTACTAGTCTGGCCAACAACTGCAACCTTCACAATTTCCATTGAATAAACATCTCGTCTCATACTAAGATAAACACACAGAAAGAGGTAAAAGTAGAAATATATAATATAGTAGGAAAGTAACAAGTATATCTCTAGCTGATTGCCTAAGTAATCATCGTATACTCCTACTATTACTTAGGTATATACAATAATCTACTAAACACCTATGGTACAGGAAATCTAAGTCCTATCTAAGGCTAGGATTCGTATCTCTTGGACTCTGTATTGCTCTAAACCTACTCTGATACCAACTGTAACACCCCACCTCTATACGCATATTATCCAAGAGTATTATTGGGTAATACTACCGAATAATAGGGAGAATGAGGCTGTATAGGGTACATACATGAATATTCCCTTGGGCTAACTTTTGTACGTATCTCAAAAATCATAAACAAGTCACATATACTTACAGGTATCAACACAAAGCAATAAACATATATGCCTCCACGATAGAAAAATACATAATATAAGGTAGATCATAGAGGACATAGAGTCATCTACGTAGTGGTAATGGTACTTATTTCAAAAGTCATAAAAAAGTCATATATATGTATACAGTATTTGCATGGAGCAATAAAAATGTATGCCTCTAGGATAAAACAATACAAAATATGAAATAGATCACAGAGGACACATAGTCATCCATGCAGTGATCATATATAATAATAAATACATACGTGTCCAAATGGGTCTACAAAAATAGTCAAATACCCACTATAATCAAATATATACATAGCATATCCAAACTATACATCTCATCAACAAATGAACACGTGTAAATACAAATATACCAGCCATATAAATACTTTATCCTCCATCTATGTCCAACATCCACAAACTGGTCAACACGTCACTGAACCTGAAATGTCTTGGACTACCTCGCGTGTTATATAAATAACACATAGGTTAGACTATGTCTAGAATGTAGATGATAATTTATAATAGCAACCGATATGGTATAAGAAGTCTAACACAAGTGACACGTGCCTATCTCAATTGTCAACAAATCTCAAAACCATGCACATAAAAGATAACCCATTTCCAAGTAAAGTCGACCAAAACATCAAATACGAATATAATAAAGTGGATGAAACAACCATAATCTATCTATTCTCAAGAATAATACCTCATTAATAATACAGGACATGCTCTTAGAAATGCCCTCTATTATCTCTCAGATCATCATGAAGTAAACATACCCGGGGTATGTCTAACTTAACAAATAAATACAACACATAATAATCATCCAAATCAAAAATACATGAAATATAAATATGCATACCTTCAATAGCCAAGATCATCTCTCAAATAACCATGTAAAAGATATGTACATGGTCCAACTCCATGCTCTCGGCATCTCCAGCTATCCTCGATAATGGTATAATCGATGCATATGGGGTTACACAACTACATAGACATTCAATTTCATAAATAATCCAAGATGTCGATAACCACATAATAATCAAATAACCTTTAGCCTTATAGTAATCAATTGGCTCTCAGCCAATGAAATAATCATACAGTCTCCCACACCTCTACTATCCACTTGACTCTCAGTATCATGGATAATCATCAGGATTCTCAATCCTATGTGCTCTCACCATCATAAACTTCTATTTTGGTATCAGTATCAAAAAATGATCAGATCGGCTCTCAACTATAAACATAATGATCTCATATAGGTGAATAATAGGTCTCTATAGCATCTCATGTTATCTCATCAATAATAATTACTAAGCGGGAGATTGGCAGCTCTCAGTGCATCCCCTGCAGTCTTAGTCTCTCGATGGACATCTTGACCCAATAACCATCAATTGCAAGATTATGCTAAGCATTAGTCACATCCCAACAATTGCCCCTAATAATAACAGGCTACCGGCCTATGTGACACAGGGGCAGTCGCTCTCAGCCATGGTCTCAACTATATACATTAATATGTATGCTAAGGATTCGAGGAGCAAACCTGCAATTAGGCTGCTAGGATGGACATTTGTCAATCAGATTTACTCCACGTCGTATAATAGGAGTATACACATACTGAATAGACATATTTATGACTCCCAGCCTGCTCACTCTCGGTGTACGTCACCATAAATATAACACCTCACATACTCAACCCTATTAGAATGACATCTACGTACAAAAAGTAATCGAACAAATATCATCTTAGGCGTCCCATACCGCCTGGTGTTACATGCTCATTTACTCAATGCTTTTAAATTGTAGTCATTATTGCATAATTATTCTATATAACAAGTTCGAAGAATAAATAGAAAACAATAATGAAAGTCCCATACCGGACGGTACTATAACTCTATTTTTTTCCTCGTTACACAGAAATATAAATAAATCAAAACATATAATTCCATTATTTATTTATTTAGAAAGGGTTTTATTATCAAAATTCACTTTTTCCAAAAGCCTTCGAAACAATTTCAAATACCAATGTTCAATTGAAAGAAAATTAAATAATAAAATTATCTTTCTTTCCTCTAAATCCTTTTATAGTTTCAAAATAAAAATTCACAAACCCCTCATTTGATTACAAGGAAAATAAATTAAAAAATCAGTTCAATTCTAAATCTCATAAAATTACACCTTTCCCTTATTTAGAGATAATAAAAAACAAAATATACATGAAACTTCTCAGATTATTCTTAAGAAGATAGATTATAAATTTATTACCAATAATTTTCACGTCACAAAATAAATGTAATACCCTATATTTTTAGTAACATTATTTAGGATATTTAATTAGCTAAATTACATAAAATAATGTGATGTTTAGGGATTAAGATTTGTAATTAATAAGGGGTAGCTGTGCCTTGATAACAAATGAACTAAAATAAAATGGTTAAGTATAATGGGTGAGGGCAGAAAAATTAAATGAGCTTTCTAATACCCCAAACCCTTAGCCGTGTATCCTTATATTCAAATCATTTGCAAAAATTAAACAAAGAGGCCGGCCACCATTAGAAGCAACTAGAATAAGACAAAAGAATCAAGGGGAAGCTTAATTAACTTAAATCCGTTCAAATCTAAAACTCTTTAATCTCAAAAGCTAATGTGAATAAGGACTACATCTCATTTTTCTAATTGTTTTTAGTTTTAAGGACAAACCGAAGTATTTTGCATGGTTATGCCACGTTTTTGAATGATTAAATGTTTCTATATATGTTTGTTGATGATTTATGCTTATTCATATAGATTTCATGATATGTTTTGTTGTGAATACCCTATTTAATTACATCCAAATGCCTTGCGATTTTAATATATATCAAAAATGATATTTTTGAGATGGGTTTCAATTTTCATAATTTTTGAATTAATGTAGATTTTATATTAATTCTCTGGTGTAGAAAATGATTATTTGGGTTTAAATTATTTACGGCTAAATAATTAATGTTTTGGGTTTGGAATTTATATGTGGTAGAAAAAATATTAAAAATGATTTTATAGAATTTTTGTAGAATTTCCTAAGTGTTTTGATGAATATATAAAATTATTTAAGTATGAGACTTAAATGTTATATATATATATATATATATAAAGGAGTAAGGGTGTTTTGTAAATAAATTAAATTATTTATTTCTGAAATATTGGTAGCACTTTTAGAAAAGAAAATTAGCAACCAATAATATTTTGAAAAACAAGGCAGGTTAGTTGAAAAGAAATTCTTTTAAACTAAAAATCATTTTTTACATGCTTTTGGCACATTTCACACTTTCGACACCAGGGTTCTGACCAACCACTTCCCCCTTCGTTGCCATCAAAACCAATGCTCGCGGTATCAAGTAATTGGTACGTAATGAATTGGACTAAGGCGAAAGGCACATGGTCGAAGCTCAGGGTTCCGAAGAGGTTAAAATTTTGCCTTTCTTTTAAATGAAAATGTGCCTGCTTTGCTTTCGACAGTATAGCTTTCGACGTGGCTCTAGACTAGGTCAATGGTTTTGTGAGGTTGTGCCTTTGTTTTAAGTATATGCTTTCAACTAGGCTAAAGCCCCTAGCTGAAACTTTTTTTATCTTTCGAAGTCAATTGTTTCGAAGGGTATACTTTGTTTTAAAACCGTAGCCGCTTCTCCAATGCTTTCGGGATGTTGGTTTCGATACCAATACTTCTTTACTTAGGAATAGCTTTCAAAAGAGTGCTTTCGACTTAAAATGTTTTAATGACCCTTTTCCTCCGTTGAAGGAGGAACCCAAATGGTTTCGAAAGAGATGATTTTAATGGTTTCGAAAGGTATTTTCACATGTTTTACTTGAACCCAAATGCTTTTGAAAGGTTTGAAGTTTATAAAGATATTTATGCTTTCGAAAGGTTTTAAATGAAGTTTCAAAGGGGTGGTTCCCAATGGTTTCGAAAGGTCAAAGGAAAGTTTTAGCAATGTTTTTGAAAGGCAAAGTTTAAAGTGTTTTAAAGATAAGATGTCTATGGTTTTAATACTTTCGAAGGAATGGTTTTCCAATGTTTTCGAAAGGAAGTTTATGAATGATTTCGAAAGGTATGTTTTGGCCTTTCAGCCTAGATGAAAGAAAGGTTTTACTTGGATTCGAAAGGGATACTTCTAAAGGATTCGAAAGGACCACTTTCAAAGGTATAAATGTTTTCATCAACAAAGACTTGAGTAAAGTGTGTGTGTGTATGTGTGTAACATCACAAGGTGATTTTGAGTAAAGCATAGAGTATATGTATTTTCCTCGTTTAAGTTTAGTTTATAAAATTTAAATCAATTTGAGATAATATTTTCAAGGAAAATTTAAGGGAAGGTTTCCTTACGTAAAACGACTCAGATAATAGAATACCAGATGGGACTAGTATAGGTCGTGCTCTATACATTAGCTATTAGCCCCAGCTAATTTAGTCCAAAATTCCAGTGTGTAGGGCTTGTCACAGGTAAGACTAAAATTATGATTACACATAGAAGAGAATATATGTTTATATACATATAGGTTATTAGTGAGCCCACAAAATCATAAGGATCAGGTGACCCTAGGAGATGTTAAGTTAGGGACAGACCATGCAAAAGAGTAATGTTTAACAAATAGTTAAGGACAGACCGTATAGAAGAGGAGTGTCTAACATGTGTTAGATTATTTTGATTAGAGTTCAGGTAGGCCCAAGTCAACCAAAAGTTAGTAGTTAGCCAAATAGAACAATAGTGTTCGAATAGATAGTTCATTTGTTACCTTATATGTATGTTTACATAATAATGCTTTACAGTTTTTGACTAGTTTTGGTTGCAGAAAATGATTTGCAAAAGATAAGTTTTAAAGGGATATTAGTGAGGGGAACCCATTTCGATAAGCTGTGTAGTCTCACTTAATATCAAATAACCGAGATGTATAGTATTATTCACATAAGGCTTTATGTCTAATTCGAAGTTTATGTTTCCCCCCTTAAACTCTCGGGTGCTTAAAATTGATTTGAGTAGGATGAGAGTTAAGGTTTTTCAGGCTTTTAGGAGGTTGGCAAATAAAACATTCGGAGACGAGTAGGCGGTTGACGGATAGTGATGTGCATGTAAATGTGCATATTTTTACCACCATATTTATTCTATTTAAATTAAATAAATGATCATATAGGGTATTTTAACTTGTTTTAACCAAAATTCATATTAATTCCAAATTTTCACATATTCATCTTCATATAAGGGCAAAATGGCCATTTGTGTGCGTATATTAATTTGAGAGAATTTAATTGGAAATTTCTACAATATTTTATAGGAATTTAGCTTCTCATATTAGTGGGTTCATGAAGAAACATGCATGCACAAAATGGATATAAAGGAACGAAGATGGAAATAATTCAAAGTGAAGATCATGGAGGACCCCACTAACCCACCTACCTTAATGTACAAATCAAAGGCTAATGCACATGCTTATGGAGTTAATGGTTTCATGTACACTTAATGGGGGATTAAGACATGTTAATGATTACTTGGCCTCCACACTTCCTAAGGGGCATTTTGGGCATTCCCCAAAAAGTTAATTAGGGTTTTAAAACTTGTATATATACCCCTTATGTTTCATATAATCTCTCCTCTTCCTTAGTCTCTCTTTAGTTTAGTTTTAGATCAAATAAAAGAAGCTCTCTTCTCTTTTCCATGGCTACTTAGCCATTTTTATTTTCATGTAACTTCCATTTTTTTATGCAAATTCAATACATTTTCTTTTCCTTTTCATGTTTATTTCCTTTCATGTTGTAGTGTAGATTTACTTTCATGCAAGTAGAATAGTTTTTTCATTTAATTTTGCTCTCGTTTTCTTTTCTTATTCTTTCATGTTGCAAGCTATATTTGTTGTTTTGATAACAAATATGAAGGCTAATCCCTTCAATTTAGGGGTAATGAAGTCTCTAATCATGTAGCTTCAACTTAATTTGATGTTTATGCTCTCTTTTTATGCTTAATGAGAATGATTGAAGTGGTTTCATGATGTTGTTTAGCTTTGAATTTGATAGTCTATGTTGTTCGTAACAAATAGGCTATGCTTAAACAAACAAAACACAAATTGCCTCTTCATCTACATATGATTATGGCAAAGAAGTGATTGTTGAAATTAAAATTTGATGGCTTATATTTCTAACTAATAGTTAATAGGCAATGCTTAAAATAGATTTTTCTTTCAACTTTGTTGTCATATTTTATGAGATTTAAAAGTGTATTACTGGTTGTGTTATAGTTTGATGGTTTATATTTAGCTAATTAATAGCACAAATATACCATACTTATGATAAACACATCAACTAATTCACTAATGACAAGAAAAGAGAGATCATAACTTCATTTTGTTGATTTATGTGATTTAGAGAGTGGAAATTGCCTCTAAATTGTCATTTAACTCTCATATTTTTATCTATTTTTCTTTTGCTAGTTTTCGTTAGTTTCTTACATTTTTAGCTAATCACACTTTCAACTTTGGTTAATTTGATTGAATAGAATTTTAAAATTGTCAATTCCCTGCGGATCGACCTGTATTCGCCGCATGCTACAGTCGTACACCGTGCGCTTGCTGTTATTTTTATTTCTAAATTCTTCGACGGTTTTCTAATCCGATAGAATTTCCATCATCGAACAAGTTTTTTGCGCCGTTTCCTGAGAGTTGTTTTGATTTTTATTTTCTATTCTTCGGATTATTTTTCTTTTGATTCTTGTGTGTTTTTATTTTGTGTTTGTTTGCATTTAAAAAAAAAAGTTTGGTGTGTGTGTTTGATTTGTGCTTGCATTTGTTTGTGTGTTTGTAGTTTTTCAATTTGCATTTGCAATTCTATTTCTATTATTTAAAAAAAAGCATACACAACTAGAAAAGAAAAGAAAAAAAGATCGTTTTCATTCTCGTTTTCAACTTTTGTTTTGATTTACATTGCATTCATCTTTGTTTACATCTCATTTACAACTTTGCATTTCAATACTACATCTTTGCTCTCTACCTTTCTCTGCCTGCAATAGTGTATATCTATGCACTGTAATTCAACAAATCCACCTTCCTCCTCATCAACTTCTTCAAACTGAAACTACCTTCCACAGCAACACCTTTCATCTCCATTTACACCAATACAACCTGCCCTGCTGCACTACAACATCATCATCTTACCATACTTCCTTCCCTCCCCAACAACCTGCACTGTTATCCTCCACAACAAACATCATCGATTTCACTACTCACAATCTACCACGTCAAAACAAAACACCACTCAACATACTTCGACCACTAATTCACTACCCATAGCCATCACAGCATTTCAATCCAAACCTCCATATAACTACACAGCAACCACGACAAGCAACTCGAATCACCTCTACCTGTTCACTCACTGTTCACATCGCCTGAAATACCTTACCCACAGCAAATACTTCAACATCCATTGCAAAATCATTTCTCTGCTCTTACACACCTTCTACTACAACATCATATTCAGTGCCTTACTGTCACCATTTACCCACTTCATAACCTCTCCACTTCATATCCACCAACTCACCCATAAACACAACTTCCCACTGCCTTATTCCCTTACCACTGAGCCAAATCATTTACAGCTTCCTACAGCAACATCAACCATTCTTCCCCTATATCTTCACAGCTCCAAACCATCACTGCTTAACATTGCAACACAATACATCACAACCCACCATCACCATCAACAGTCATCTCCATCTCCACTGACAAACTTCCACTACTGCCCAAAATCCAACAAACATCATCAGCCATAACCCTATAGCCAAACCACTATCCAATCTCCACCCCTTCATACAACGTTTAACAACACAGCTGCATCCTATCACTGTTCATCCAACAACCCAATAAACTTCTCCATTTCCATAGCACTACCTCAACTTCACTACTCAATCCAACTCTCCCTCCACCTCCCAATTTCCAATTCACCTCGCAACTAGCTGCGAATCACCAATTTCAGCAACACAGCAGCAGTACTCATACACTCTCAACCTCCACAGCATTGCCCCATTTTCCACTATCACAACTATCGACAACGCCAACCAGTGCTTCAACCCATATCACACTCCCCTTCCAAACTTCACCGCTATTCCTTCAATAACCATCCACTTCCTCCACATCGACCTACCTCATCACGAATTGGCAGCCACCTTAACCACTCGCTCGACTAGCAACACCACGAATTCCACTTCGAACCACAACTACACTGCATCGCGACATCACCATCACAATCGAACTGCCGACCATCCGCTATACCCAAGCTTCATCACCAACTTGCCTCACCAGCAAACACAATTTCATCCCCAAGCCTCTGAAATCGCAACCAACCTCATCCACAACCATGAAATCGAGAATCGCAACCGGCCTTCGTCTTCGATACTTAAACTAAAACGTGAATCGAGAACCCGACTTTAATTTTTTGTGTTTGATTCGAGAAATGCGCTTTCTTTTATTTTTCAGGTAGTCGATGTGTTTTGTTTTAACGAAAAAAAAGTTGGGCAAATAAAATTTTCTTGCGGGTTTGGTTTAAAGGTGATAATGGGCTTTGGGTTATACGGGCCAGGATAGTTTTTGATATTGTTTTAAGTTTAAAAAGAAAAAGGGGTATTGCTGTGGAAGCCATTTATTTTTCAAAATTTCCAAAAAGAAAAAAAATTATTTTAGTTTAAGTCGTTTTTATTTCCTTTTTTTTAAGTGCTTCTTTTATATTCAAAAAAAAAGATAGCTCCAATTTTTTTTTTCAATTTTTTTTATTTTGGTTTGTTTTACTTCTTCTTTGTTATATAGAATAAAAAAAATTGCTTTCATTTCCTTTTAACAAAAAAAGTTGTATATATCTTGTTTTTTGTTTCAGGTTGCCAAAGCAGATTGGAAGAGTCGCTTGCTCCGCTTGGCTTGCCAAAAATAATTGTTTTGCTTTGCTAGCCAAAAAAAAAATTGCTTGCTTATTTATAATTTTCTTTTTATTTTCCTTGCATTGCATATATCTATTGTTTTTGTTTGCCTTGCGTTGTTGTTAACTTGCATTGAAAAAAAATTTTGGAAAAACCAAAAAAAAAAAACAAAATCCATTCGTAGTTGCATTGTTAATACACGTTTAATTTCTGCTTTGCATTTCATTCTTGAATTTTGATTAATAATAACGGTTAGACATTGATAACACTTAAATGCATATTGACAATTTTTCTTCTTTGAACAATTTACTTTCTTGGTGTCTAGGCTACGACAGAGTAATAACCATTTATAAATATTACGGTGATCATAAATATTATAGTGGTTATTCCTCTGAAGGTACTTAAACCTTCAGCTGCTTTGCTACGGTGATTCGTGGTGCACCGATAAATCCTATCCGTTACCTGGCTGAGAAATATCTTGTTTATCTAAGACAAAGTGTGAATATACAAATTTGTGTTAACTTAGGATTAAATCATTTGTAATTAACCCTTGCATTCATTTAGTTGCATTAGTTCATGCATATTTAAAAAAACAAAAAATTTCAAAATTCAAAACTAAAGGAAAAATAATGCAAATATTACCTTTTCTTTTGAAACTTTTAAATCCTTTTCCTTTGAAATTTCAAAAATCCAAAAAAAAAAATGTAGAAAAACAAAAATCCAAAAAAAATATAAAATCTTTTCAAAAGCCAAAAAATTTGAAAATTCAAAAAAAAAAAAAAAAATCAATTTTCCATTTTGAAAAATAAATTCTATTTGTAAATATTTTTCTTTATAAAAAAACCAAAAAAAAATTCTTGAAAATGTCTGAATTTCCTTTTCCCCATGCACTTGAATTTTACAATAGTTGTGAAAATAAATATAATCCATACGATTTCACTCAAAATTTGTATGGATATTTTAAAAACTTTTGTATAAATAATTCAAACTTTGAACAACAGTTTTCAAAACGACGATCAACCCTCGAATCTTCAAAATAGCATTTCATCTTTACTTGAACTCTCTACATAACGAAATCAAAATATAAACGATTTGTGTAACTCATATTTGTGCAATAGTTCAAGTCAAAATAATCAAAATTTGAATTCACTTCAAAATTCAAATGATTTCGAGTATAACCCATGCCAATTCAATTTCGAGCTTCGAAATAAATTTCAAAATCAAGATGAAAATGTGAACCAATTTTCAAATAATTTTGGCAATGAGAATAGTTTCAATAACGATACGATTGAAAACTTTGGTTATCAACAAATTCAAAATGAAAATTTTCAAATTAATAATCATGAATTTGATTTTGTTGACCAAATGGAAAAAGATAACGGGGATTTATTACTTGAAAAATACAAAGCTTTTCGTGAAAATCACAATCAAATCTCAACTTGTGAAGAATCAAATAATAATCTACCGTTTAACGAAATTGACAATTCTTGTTCTCAACAAGTCCAAATCAAAAAATTTCTAGCTAATAATTACAAATTTGACTTTGTTGAACAAATGAATGAAATTTACGATGATCACACGGATGTGTTGTTTGAAACATATATGAAACAACGTGAAAAACAAAATCAAATTTCAACGTGTGACGAGTCAAGTGATAATCCATCTTTGACCCAAATCGATGATTTCCAAACAACAACTTTTGAAATTGAAAATGATGACCTTAACGAAGTTGTTGAAAAGACGGTAATTATGTTGAATTTCAATTATTTTGAGGGTGAGAAACTCAATTTGAATTTCGATCTTCCTTTTTCTGAAAATTTAAATACAACAACTTTGGATTTTGAAATGGATATATGTGATGAAGTTGTTGATAATCCAATGAAGGAAGATGAATTTAACAAACACGAGTTTTATGGACTTTTCAAAAATAAGTCATTAAATTCTGATGGGGAAGATTTCGATCACCATTTTGACTTTGAAATTGATAATTTGGAAGAAATTTTTGATAACAAACTTGAATTTCAATTTGGTGAAAATAAATGTGAATTTCAACCAATTGTTTTTTCTACCCCCAAAATCATAGAAAATAAAACAACTCGTACGATTTTCAATAAAACGACATTTGTTTTTCCAAATCAACACTCAACTTTGAAATCTTTGACGATTTGGTTTTTTGAGCTTAAACTGTGTATCGCATACTTGACGAGACAAATGAATTGGTCTTTGGAAGACCGTTTCATTTACTTTTTGATGATATACTTTCTGATCTCGTGTAAATACATTTCATTTTCATGTAAATAATAATAAACTTTCCTGTCACTTGGGTTGACTGTTGGGACACAGTCAAAATCAAGTATGGGGGGAGACTCGTCTTCGTTTTATATTTTTCATGATTTATTTTTTGCAAAAAAATGTCAAAAAAAAAGCAAAAAAAACAACAATTTTATTTAAGCATTTTTGATTTTTTTTTAAAGAAACACTATAGGATAAATATATGGTTTTAGCTTATTAAATAGAAATTTTTGGAAGTTTATTCGTCTTAACAAAAATAAAAATGAAATTTTATTACAAATAACAATGGTTTAACTAGTATATAGGAAGATTCATACATGTTAATTATGAAATGCATCCTAATTTAAAATCATTGTTTTAAAAAGTGGTTGATTTAAAGTAAAGATATAACATTTTTTGTCTTCTAAGTTAAATGGTGCTAAGATGATTTTGCAAAACTCTCTCTTAAAAAAATATACAAAAAATAGTAACATCCAGAGTATTCACTCTCATTTAAAGTCCTCACGGTTATGCATGGGTGAATTACTTGGAATCTTTAATTATGTGCTTTCATACTCTTTTAAAAGTCCTCGCGGTTATGCATGTATGGAACACATGTACGAAAAAATAGACTTAATAAAAACCACCTACGGTCGATAGGTGTATGCACGAAAGTGTGTGCACTCGCCATGCTCTATACTGCCCTCACATAAGCCCGAAAGGCAGTACATGGGTGGTATATCTGGCCTCAGTTTACCTTAGCTAGGTGTGTAATTTTTCTTGCAAAAAATAAGAGAGAGTAAGCAATTGAAATCCTAGCACTATTTTTACTTAGTTAATTTGATTTGTTATTGAAAAGAAATGAAAACACCACTTTGATAAACTTTGATAATCAACTAAGAATCCTTTTCATAATTAAACTTTGTTATCAACCAAAATAACGAGTTAAACTATAGTATATTTATGATAGCTTCGTCTTTATTGGAAACTTTGACGAGTGAATGACTTAAATTTCAAGATAATGACCGAAACCTATATTTAACTTCTTCGTGTCGATTTAAAAAAATCCTTCATTTGTAAATATTTTCAAAAACTTGCATTCATCTCTTTGTAAATAGATCTTGAATTTTGTGAATATTTTTATCTTGCATTTAGATTTTGTGGGTAGTATCCGCTGAAAACCCTCACGAGACAACACTCGTCCTACTGAGGACACCTAGAGGTTTAACGGCTTATTGCATACGCTCAATGCAATCGTGCTTCCTACGAAAACAGATTTATCTTTGTTTTAGTTTATTCGAGGACGAATAAAAAGATAAGTGTAGGGTTATTTTATGTGCACGTAAATGTGCATATTTTTACCACCATATTTATTCTATTTAAATTAAATAAATGATCATATTGGGTATTTTAACTTGTTTTAACCAAAATTCATATTAATTCCAAATTTTCACATATCCATCTTCATATAAAGGCAAAATGACCATTTGTGCCCGTATATTAATTTGAGATAATTTAATTGGAAATTTCTATAATATTTTGTAGGAATTTAGCTTCTCATATTAGTGGGTTCATGAAGAAACATGTATGCACAAAATGGATATAAAGGAATGAAGATGGAAATAATTCAAAGTGAAGATCATGGAGGATCCCACCTACCCACCTACCCACCTACCTTAATGTACAAATTAAAGGCTAATGCACATGCTTATGGAGTTAATGGTTTCATGTACACTTAATGGGGGATTAAGACATGTTAATGATTCCTTGGCCTCCATACTTCCTAAGGGGCATTTTGGGCATTCCCCAAAAAGTGAATTAGGGTTTTAAAACTTGTATATATACCCCTTATGTTTCATGTACTCTCTCCTCTTCCTTAGTCTCTCTTTAGTTTAGTTTTAGATCAAATAAAAGAAGCTCTCTTCTCTTTTCCATGGCTACTTAGCCATTTTTATTTTCATGTAACTTCCATTTTTTATGAAAATTCAATACATTTTCTTTTCCTTTTCTTGTTTATTTCCTTTCATGTTGTAGTGTAGATTTACTTTCACGCAAATAGAATAGTTTTTTCATTTAATTTTGCTCTCTTTTTCTTTTCTTATTCTTTCATGTTGCAAGCTACATTTGTTGTTTTGATTACAAATATGAGAGGCTAATCCCTTCAATTTAGGGGTAATGAAGTCTCTAATCATGTAGCTTCAACTTAATTTGATGTTTGTAATCTCTTTTTACGCTTAATGAGAATGATTGAAGTGGTTTAATGATGTTGTTTAGCTTTGAATTTGATAGTCTATGTTGTTCATAACAAATAGGCTATGCTTAAACAAACAAAACACAAATTGCCTCTTCATCTACATATGATTATGGCAAAGAAGTGATTGTTGAAATTAAAATTTTATGGCTTATATTTCTAATTAATAGTTAATAGGCCATGCTTAAAATAGATTTTGCTTTCAACTTTGTTGTCATCTTTTATGAGATTTAAAAGTGTATTAGTGGTTGTGTTATAGTTTGATGGTTTATATTTAGCTAATTAATAGCAAAAATATACCATACTTATGATAAACACATCAACTATTCACTAATGACAAGATAAGAGAGATCATAACTTCATTTTGTTAATTTATGTGATTTAGAGAGTGGACATTGCCTCTGAGTCATTTAACTCTCATATTTTTATCTATTTTTCTTTTGCTAGTTTTCGTTAGTTTCTTACATTTTTAGCTAATCACACTCTCAACTTTGGTTAATTTGATTGAATAGAATTTTAAAATCATCAATTCCCTGTGGATCGACCCGTATTCGCCGCGTGCTACATTCGTACACCGTGCGCTTGCAGTTATTTTTATTTCTAAATTCTTCGACGGTTTTCTAACCCGATAGATTTTCCGTCATTGGACAGATAGAAATTTAGGAGTTGCTATTTTATTTTGTTTGATTCTGCTATGCTATATTTAAGGCAGTTATGTCTATGTGTTACTCTGGTCATCCAAGGGGCATCTTGATATGTCGCTCTTAGCATGTTTTGTAGTAATTATATTTTATCCAAACCTGGGAAACAATTATGGGATTAGTAGTCGAGATATGAAACATGTTTTATGAAATGCAATCAGAAATATTGTTTTTATGAAATCTATGATTTTGTTTCATATTCAAGTGCCTATGATATTATGGATACCATTAACATTACCGTATTTGGACATCGCAAGTTAATATTATGGATGACTATAGCATCTGTAGCACTTAGATTTAGGCCTCCAAATAAGGTATATTAAAACTTGGTATTAGAGCATAGGTTTATGAAAAACTTTAAAACTAAAAATGAATTTTGAAAACATAATCCTAATGAATTAGAGATAAGATCAGGGTAAGGGATAAAGCTACAGTAACGTACTTGTATTTGCTATACATAAGTATATGCTATATCTTTAGTTTCCCATCTCTCTTAGGTTATTCTTCTGTATCTCACGAGGCTTAAATACTAATATGGACGCTAGAAGTGGAATAGTGAATCTTGGAGGAAGCATCACCACAAATGGAAATGTCAGACCTAATACTAGAAGGAACCAAGGTCAGGCACAAGCTAGAAATGTTGGTGTTGGAGTCCCACATATGGATATGGGAGCTATGTACCAGTTCGTGAACATGATGCAAGCAGGAATTGCTACTAGAGTGGTCAAAGGAAATGCCGGAGTAGGAGTTCAAAAAGCTCCGTTGGTCAACAACTATGTTATCCTGAGCAGAGATTATGTTAGCCTTGGAGGGAAGCCATTTATTAAAATAAAGATGCTATTGAGGTGGAGAGCTAGTTGTTGCATTCTGAGAGGATCTTTACAGAAATGTGGCTCAATGATGAGCAGAAAAAACGCTTACTTCAAGACAGCTTCAGGGAGCAGCTTTACTTTGGTCGAATAGTGTGACAGTTGAAGTGAATGAAGAGGAGATGACATGGGATGAGTTTAGAAGAAGTTTCCAGGAGAGATTCATGTTTATGATGGCGTTGTATGCTTTGCTTAGAAAGTTTGCTGAGTTGGAGCAGGGAGAGCTATGTTGGAATATGCCAGAAGGTTCGAGGTGTTGTCAAGGTATGGTTGTGCCACTATTGATACCGTGATGAAGAAAATGAGAAATTTATCAGGGGGTTGAAGCTTGAGTTGGCAAGGGCTACCTTATGTCATATCAAAAACCCTTGTGATGTGGTTGTACAGATGGCTTTGAGACACGAGGAGATGCTTGCTTTTCTAGACAAAAGTAAGGCTAAATAGTTCAAGGATGGGCAAGGTCAGAGGAGGAAATTCATTTATAAGAAGGGTGCTCCGAAGGGTGGAGCAGCGAAGAAGGGAAAGTCTGAGGTTGTTTGCTTCAAGTGCGACAAGAATGGGCATTTCTCTAATGATTGTCATACTAGAAAGGTGAAGGAAGTGACCGAGAAGATGAACTTTTAATGCTTCAACTGCAATCAGATTGGTCATTATAAGACTCAATGCAAAGAGCCTACTAAGGGTGGAAGGGACAAAGTATTTGCATTGGAGCCTGCTACATCAGGACCAACAGTGCAATTGAAAGGTAAGGCAGTGTTCGGAGGCATGCTTCAGATCCATGGTATGTCTGTTAGTGTTCTATTTGATACTGGTGCATTGCATTCTTTTATATCTCGTTATTTGGTAGACACGCTTAACCTAGAGCCCTCATACTTAGTTACTTCCTTAAGGGTTGTAAATCCAATAGGAGGGTATGCGACACTTGGGATGAAGTGTGACCACCTAGAGTTTGATTTGTTAGATCATACCTTTGTTTGCAGATTGCATGCGTTTGACTTTGTAGGTTTCAAAATCATTTTATGTATGCATTGGTTAATTAAGTATGATACTGGGATATTTTGCCATAATAGAAAAATATCGCTTAGACACCATGACTGTAGTGATCAGATTGTATATACCGTAAAAAACCCTAGCTACGAGGTGAATGCTTTATTGGGTGTAGTGGAGTTGGAAGATGAGTTGGATCACATTTTCGTGGTTAGAGAATTCACATATGTTTTTGAGCCTGTAGTAGGATTGCTATCGAAATAAGCCATTGAGTTTCGGATAGATTTGTGCCTGGAGTTGAACTGGTGTGTAGGTTGCCAAGCAGGATGACGCCTACCGAGATGTGGGCTAAAGGTGTAGTTGGTGGATCTGGAAGGCTAGGGTTTTATTAGACCTAATAGTTCACCTTAGGGAGCAGCCTTAGTGTTTGCTAAGAAGTCGGACTGATCGTTAAGGTTATGTATCGATTATCGTAAGTTGAATGAGAAGACGATAAAGAATCAATATTTGTTGCCTAGAATTGACTATTTGTTCGATTAGTTGAGTATGGCCAAGGTGTTTTCCCAGTTGGATTTGACGACAAGTTTCCATCAGCTCATAGTACCAGAGGATAGTATTCCTTTGATGGCGTTTAGAACTAGATATGGATCGTACGAGTGGTTAATTATGTCGTTTGGACTAACCAATGCACCATAATTCTTTGTGATTTCGATGAACCGAATTTTCCGAGAGCACTTGGATAGGTTCGTGTTGGTTTTCATACATGATATTTTGATATATTCTAAAGATGAAAAGGAGCATGAAGTTCATCATAGAATTATGCTTGAGATGCTGAGGCAGCATCACCTGAAGGTGAGGTTTTTGAAATATCATTTCTGGAAGAAGGAAGTGAAGTTTCTTGGTCATGTGGTTTCAGAGAAGGGGTTATCAGTTAATCCAGACAAGATTGAAGCTATTAATAATTTGAACAGACTAGAGAAAGTGACTGAGATAAAGAGTATTCTCGAATTGTCCAGATATTATAGGAGGGTCATTAAGGATTTGTCACGGATGGCACCACCGACGACCAAGCTAATGCGCAAAGATGTGAAGTTTGTGTGGACCGAGAAGTGTGAGGAAGCATTCTAGAGCTTGAAACACTTATTGATTCATGCACTTGTATTGGTTGTTCCAGAGGAGAATTAGGATTTGATGGTTTATACAGATGCGTGTGGAACTAGATTAGGAGCTGTATTGATGTAGAGAGGTAAAGTGATCGCCTATGCTTTTCGACGGCTTAGGTAGCATGAGGTTAGATATCCAACAAATGATTTTGAGTTGGATGTAGTGATCTTTGTTTTGAAGGTGTGGGGACATTATCTTTTGGGAGAAAGTTCTGAATTGTATACGGATCATAAGCCATTGAAGTACTTGTTCTCTTGGAAGGAACTGAAGATGAGATAGTAGAGATGGTTAGAGTTTATTACTACTTATGATTTTGGAATTAAGTGCACACTAAGTAAAAGTAACAAGGTTGCAGATGCGCTTAGTAGGAAGCATCAGAATGCAGTGTTGGCAATGGTAGCAGAGTGGAAAGATTTGGAAGTGTTGTCGAATTGTAGTGTTAGTGGAGATCTGAATTTAGGTCTACAGAAGAAACTATTATGCTTTCTTTTTTAGAAATTCGACCAGTGATGATCGAAAAGATTGCTTCTAAACAAAAGGCAGATCCAATATTCATTGAATGGATGGAGAAGTTAAGGGTTGGAACGAAGAACGATAACTTGAAGGATTTTAGTTTTGACCAGAATGGGTGGTTGAGAAAGAAAGGTAAGTTATGTGTTCTGAATGTGGGGGACATAAGGAAGGAAGTTTTGGAGGAATGCCATCATTCGAGGTTCAGTATTCATCTGGAAGGAACTACGATGCATAAGGACATGAAGCGAAGTTTCTACTGGGAAGGTATGAAGAGGGATGTAGGTTTATAGGTAAAGCAGTGTTTGAACTGTCAATAAGTAAAGCCGAACTTCAAAAGCCAAGTGGGCTGCTACAGCCATTTAATGTTCTAGTCTGGAAATGGGAATCTATTTCTATGGATTTTATAAATGAGTTATCGAGATCTAATAAAGGAAATGAAAGCATATGGGTCTTAGTGGATAGATTGACCAAGAGTGCCCATTTCATTCTATTTAAGTCAACCAGGAAGACATCTATTTTGGCTAAGTTATTTATGAAGAATGTAGTTAGACCACATGAAATTCCTAGTAATATAGTAAGTGATAGAGATGCCTTATTCACTAGCAAGTTTTGAAAGAGTCTACAGGAGTTTTTAGGAACCAAGCTCAAGATGTACCGCGTACGATCCACGCACCGATGGGCAAACAGAAAGAGTTAACAAAGTCTTGGCGGATTTGTTCAGAGCTTGCGTGTTAGATTTTGGAGGATCGTGGGAAGACCATCTACACTTAGTAGAGTTTTTGTATAACAACTGCTATTCGACTAGTATAGGGATGGCATCGTTTGAAGCTTTATATGGAAGGCCATGCAAATCTACTGTTTTTTGGTTAGAGTCCGGGGATAGGTTGGTTCTTGGTCCGGATTTGGTTAGAGAAGCTGCAAAGAAGGTATAGTTGATTCGAGCTAGGATGAAGGAAGCTCAATCTAGATAGAAAAGTACGCAGACAGAAGATGGAATGAGTTGGAGTTCTCTATTGGAGATCATGTGTTTATTAAGGTATCATCGATGGAGGCTATGATTAGATTCGAGAAATCAGGGAAGTTGGCGTCGAGATTCATAGGATCATTTCCTATTATAGAGAGGATCAGAAAACTCACATATAGAGTAGATTTACTGAGCAGTTTGGTAGGAGTCCACAATGTTTTCCATGTTTCTTATCTAAGGAAGTGTGTTAGAGGCCCGTAGATTACTATAGCACCGACAGTGTTAGAGGACTTAGTAGTAAAGCGGGACTTGACTATAGTTAGGAAGCCTATTCATATAGTTGCGGAAGATGAGAAAAGGCTAAGTAACAAGACAGTTAGATTAGTGAAAGTCGAACGGAGCGATGATGAGAGAGACTGTACTTAGGAGACTGAGAGCAGGATTAGGGACACTTATCCTGATTTGTTTGATGGTATGTTTTACCTTTATGTTTGGTTTGTTGTGTACCTTATTGTAATTTCGAGAAAGAAATTCTTCAAAGAGGGGAGATTATAAGACCCCATATTTTTAGTAACATTATTTAGGATACTTAATTAGCTAAATAAAATAAAATAATGTGATGATTAGGGGATTGAGATTTGTAATTAATAAGGGGTGGTCGTGCCTTGATAACAAATGAACTAAAATAAAGTGGTTAAGTATAATAGGTGAGGGAAAAATATGAAAATGAGCTTTCTAATACACTAAACCCTTAGCCGTGTATCCTTACATTCAGATCATTTGCATTCAGATCATTTGCAAAAATTAAACAAAGAGGCTGGCCACCATTAGAAGCAACCAGAGGAAGAAAAAAGAATCAAGGGGAAGCTTAACCAACTTAAATACGTTCAAATCTCAAACACTTTAATCTCAAAAGCTATGGTAATTAATGACTACTTCTCATTTTTCTAATTGTTTTTGGTTTTAAGGATAATCCAAAGTATTTTGCATGATTATGCCATGTTTCTGAATAATTAGATGTTTATATATGCTTGTTGATGATTTATGCTTGTTCATATAGATTTATGATATTTTAATTGAAAACCCTATTTAGTGACATCCAAATGCCTTGCGGTTTTAGATATAGATCAGAAATGATAATATAGATTTGGTCTCAATTTTCATAATTTTGTAAATCAATGTAGATTTTATATTAATTTTCTAGTGTAGAAAATGATTAATTGGGTTTTAAATTATTTATGGTTAAATAACTAATGCTTTGGGTCTGGAATTAATATATGTTAGAAAACATATTAAACATGATTTTCTGGAATCTTTATAGAATTTTCTTAAGTGTTCTGATGAATATATTAAATTATATAAAGTATGAGACTTAAATGTTTTATATATTTATAAAAGGAGGAGTTTTTCTCTAAATAAATTTAATAATTTATTTATGAAATATTGGTAGCGCTTTTAGAAAAGAAAATTAGCAACCCATAATATTTTGACAAATGAGGTAGGTTAGTTGAAAAGAAATTCTTTTTAAAGTAAAAGTCAGCTTTTACATGCTTTTGGCATGTTACACTACGTTCGACACCAGGGGTTCTGACCAAGTATTTCCACCTCCATCACCATCGAAGCTAGTACGCCTGCTATCAAGTAATTGGTATTTTGCAAATTGGACTAAGGAGAAAGGCATAGTGTGACGACCCGAATTTCGACGCTCAAAAATCGACATTCATACTTCACCCGTATTCTAATGGCGCAGATTCAAACGTCAAAATCCGAATTGCCGGAGCTTATAACACATTAAGTACAACAACACAGCAGAAAAGAAATATCATTGATACAACAATAGATACAATGAATATCAATATTTATCAGAGATACACAACAACGGAAAGAAATCTTCGACAGAGGAACACCAACAATAAATTCAAAAGCAAGAAGGATAGGAATCCCAACAACTCCATCTCTAAAGCCAAAGCTCCAAAGTTTCCAAATCGAAAGCTTGCACCACCATCAAATTGCAATGTAGCAAACCCGATAACTATAGAAGTGAAATAAATGCTACCGCCAAACCCAAAGGCTTCAAAGATATCGAATCTACATCTATTATCTGACTATCTGAAAAATCTAACTCTAGACTGCCATGTGGAAATTTGTGGGCACCCAGAGTTTAGAAAGGGAACAATAAACTCCAGGTCAGTCATGGGACCGGTGTGAGCAAACGAAAACATTTTATCTTTAACAAAAGCAAAACAAAAGAATTTAAAAGAAATCCACAATGCTTTTTGCAAATGAAACTACCATAAGGCCTCCCGGCACACACACACAATGCAATCACACACTTGGGGAAGATTTCTCCTTATGATAAACAAACATGCTTGAAAAGAGAAAATCATTTGATATTATTATTAGTGCATAGTGCAGAAAACATTTGTAAGCATAATATTAATTTTAGCTAGCATACGTACCATAATAGTATGCCTACCATAACTACCATTGTTGAATATGCGCTTTGCGCTTATATGATTTTTTGTTTGATGATAATAAACATATATACATTCGTTTAAATGTATTTGATAATATACTATTTATTTTCACAGATTAAATAAATATTTGCTGAATAAAATAAATAACACGAAATTTGAATTCAAACGAATATTTTATTCAAATAAATATTTATTACATCTTTGAATAGTACAATTTCAAGCTCTCACTATAACTATACAACTTTGATTACAATTACATCACATTTCACATTTACAAATGTCCTCACTACAAATCACTCACACTCGTATTTATCTTCAACTCCATTCCAGTTTGAATCCAGCATCTGAGAAATCTGCAAAAATATAAACTAACGCGGTAAAATTGAAAAAGAAATATTTTTGCAATTCAAAAATAAAATATGGTTTTTGAAAATATGATTTGCCTCAGTTATTTGGGTTGTTCGTCATAATTTAAATTTGAATTCATCATACATGAACAACTTGTGACATACACAGTGTATTACTGTATATGCCACAAGGCCGTGCACGCCGATATATACACTTGATTGATTTACAGGGACATGTGAGCACAGGTCAAACCCAAATGAAAAACCGGGTTCAACACACGTGCAATAACATTGAAAATCACGACACGAGCACAAGGTCAAACCCGAGTTGTGAAACTGGATTCAACACAGGTGCAAATTCAAAAATAAATTCGAATGCAATAAAATGGTCGGGAGTACACATGCCCAGACTCAAGCCAACATGAAACAAGACCAAGTCAGGCTACAACAGATGATCAACCTCAATGGACCAGTGATGCAACTAAGCACAAATCACTTACAACATGTATGCAGCCTAATAGACCAAAGTACAACATCACACAATCAAACTACAACAGGCCAGAGGTGAAAACAATGCAATACTGAAGTGATGAAGTGCATATAAACAACTGCAACACACGTGCACGACTTATGGCAGTGAAACTCAAGCAAGTCAGACCAACACTGCAATTCAAAATGAAACATGGCTGCAGTTACAAACTAGAATGAAAACTGCACTAATCCAGTTCCAATTTTTTTTCTGAATCAAGTTAACAACTGCAAGTGCAATTCGAACCAATATGACAGCAATGCACCAATGCAAAATGGACAGCAAACATGACAAGAGACCAAAGTGCAACAGGATGAACGGCAAAGCCAAGCATGATACGAGTGAACAAGTATGGCAGCATGCAAATGCATCAAAGCACAAAAGTGCACAGCAACCATCATGAACACAGTGAAGACCACAAAGGCAGTGCACATGTGAATCAAGTGACCAACCAGAAGCTACTGAAGGCAACCACAAGTACAGGTTAAACCAACACAGAAATACACAAGCACAAAGTAGTGGAACTCCAACATATCCAACTAGAAATGCAGACAACAAGTGTCAAGTTGCAAACAAACATGACAGGAAACAAATAACATTGAACAGGGTGAAACAGTACAAAAGACAAATTGCAATTCGAACCAACATATCCAACTAGAAGAGCAACCATCAAGTACAAACAATACCATATGGACACAGCAATGTTCAAGACCAAGGTACAAGTCGAAGTGGCAGTGAAATCAATGTTGAACAAGTCAAAAACCAAGTCGAAGTCAAGCAGAGAAATGCACAGAGACCGGTTGCAAATGACAACAAGTATGAAACCATGTCCAAATTGCAATATGCATCAAAACTCATGAATACAGTAGCAAGGTTGCAAGCATATGAAATGCAGACTACAAAGTGTACAACTACAAGATCAGGTCAAAATAAAGCATGAATCACATGAACAAGTTCGAGCATTATAAAGAAACAAAGTACAAATGAACGAAGTTTAACAGTACAAAAAGTTCGAATTCATGACAGTGTATCAAGTACGCATCTTTGAGAAAGTCAAAGCCGTGATTTTAGAAATCAAAACAATTTCAAGATGAACGAGTCAAGGCCGAAGCAGTAGAAATCAACACCGTGGTCATCACGAAATAAATCACCGAAAGCATATTCATATTGAACAAGTCAGAATCAATCTCAATCGTTCAAGAATAATAAAGTGGCCGAGATGAAGAATTTGACAAATTCAAATCAACATATACGAACGCAATTCTAGGAAATCAAATCCTATAAGAACCCTAATCATCACAGGCAATCGATTATCGAGTTCAAGTATCAACTTAGTAAAGCAAAAGGAAACAGTACATACCAAATTCACAAACAACGAACTCGATCAAGCAACTGCAAACGAGCAATAGTCAACCATCAGAGAAGCAGCGAGCTAGGGCAACATATCTCAGATCGATCGAAGAAATTGAAGCGTTGATTTACACAAGAGCCGAAGCCCTAATTGGAACAAAGGGAGCGAAGCCCTAAACAGGACGAAGCCGCCATTACTCTCACGAACGAGACAAAAGGATCGGGTGAAATAAGGGAGTGGGCTGGCCTTATTATTAAAAAGGGGTTTTGTTTTTTAATTTTTATAAAAGGGGCTTTATTATATTGTTAATTAAGGTTTTAGGGTTATTTTCTATTGTTTTTAAATTATTGTTTTTTATTTTACGAATCAAAGAATTTGTAAATCACCACCTAGGGTTTAGGCAGTGTCAGATTGTCTAGTTAGAATTAGTTCAGTGAGCAGGGTGTGCGAGTTTACAAAGCTGTATAGGCGGGAGCAGAGTTTGCGAGTAAGCGAAGCTCTATAGGCGGGAAGCAAAGTTTGCGAGTAAGCGAAACTCTATAGGCGGAGCAGGGTGTGCGAGTCTAGTAGAGTGTTTGTGAGCGGGAGCAAATGTTTGCGAGCAGGGTGTGCGAGTCTAGTAGAGTGTTTGTGAGCGGGAGCAAATATCTGCGAGTCTAGTAGAGTGTTTGTAAGCGTGATACTGTTTAATTCTAATAGAAATCTGTGAATGCAGCAGTAGGCAGGGGTTGCCGAAGCTGGGTAAATTTTGTGTGTGATTTACTTTTCAGCATATTTATTTCTGCAGTTTATTTCTGTGTTTAAATCGAGAAAATTTGCTATAACCCTATTCACCCCCCCTCTAGGGTTAATCTAGATCCTACAAGTGGTATCAGAGCCCGGTATATTTTTATTTAACTCTAGAGTCATGAGTCTACAAAATAATGCTTTTTCTGAGGGGCAATCTATTGCTAGGCCACCCATGTTTAACGGGAACGATTATGCTTATTGGAAAGTTAGGATGGGTATCTATCTTAGTTCTGTTGATTATGATGTTTGGGATATTATTGAAACTGGCTATAAACCTCCCACTATAATCATTGGTGGTACTGAGATTCCTAAACCTAAGGATAGGTGGGATGCCAACGATAAGAAATTGAAAACGACAAATGCTAAAGCCATGAATGCTTTGATATGTGCTCTTGATAAAAACGAATTTAATAGAATTTCTCATTGTACAACAGCACAGGAAATTTGGCATACTTTGGAGGTGACACACGAAGGAACTTCTCAAGTCAAGGAGTCTCGTCTAGCCCTATTCAGCAACGAATGCAAAAACTTTGTGATGGACAAAGGCGAGAGCATAAAAGACATGTTTGGACGTTTTTCAACCTTGGTATACAACGCTAGAGCGCTTGGGAAGGTCTTCACTGAGGTAGAGCTTGTAAGGAAGGTGCTACGAGTTTTACCAATGAACTTTGAGGCAAAAGTCACGGCAATTCAAGAATCGAAAGATTTGAGCAAACTAAGCATGGAGGAGTTGATTGGCAACTTGATGACATATGAGCTTGAGCTTAAAGCAAAGGAAGAACGCAACAACTCCGAACCAAAGAAGAAGACGATTGCCTTAAAGAGCAAAGAAGACTGCGATAAAGATGAAGAAGATCCAATTGAAGAGCTTGCAATGGCTGTCAATAATCTTAGAAAATGGTCGAGATTCAAGCCACGCAAGAAAAAAACAAGTTGTAATAGGCCAAAAGATTTTGAAAATTCCGATGATGAACTGACGTGTTATAACTGCAACAAGCCTGGCCACATCAAACCAAAATGCCCACTTCTCAAAAACAACAAAGGAAAGAAAAAGGCGAAGAAGGTATTTGCAGCGACTTGGGATGATGAAGAAGGATAGGAAGCTTCGGATAGCAGCTCAGAGGAGGCTAACTTGTGTTGCATGGCAAAATCAGAATCAGAAGCACCCTCCGACGAATCTAGTGAGGCAGGTGAGTTTTCTTATAAAGAACTTGTTTTTATGTGTTCTGATCTTACTAAAGTAGTTGATGCTCTTGAATCTAAAATT
This sequence comes from Allium cepa, assembly GCA_030765085.1. NCBI lineage: Eukaryota > Viridiplantae > Streptophyta > Magnoliopsida > Asparagales > Amaryllidaceae > Allium > Allium cepa. The sequence goes on along the minus strand of CM060930.1, from coordinate 48,780,769 downwards.
GAAAAACTGAAAACTGATAGGAGAGAACTTGCTCGTAAAAATTTTAGGTTAGAAACTGAACTTGAAAATATTCAAAACCTAGAATGTAAAAGATGTAAAGTTTTAGATTCAGAATTGACAAGACTTAAGAATAACTCTGAGAATCTTGAAAAAGAAAACTTGAATCTTAAGGAAACCATCGACACTAGGAAAAAGGATTTTATAAATCGATGCACCTCACTTGTCACTGAAAATACAACACTAAAAACCAAAGTCCAAAATCTTGAGAAATCTTTGAATAACTTTTCAAGAGGCGAAAAATCTTTCAACATGTTATTGGGAAATCAAATTTTTGCTAACAATAGAAAAGGACTAGGTTTTGGAAAATCACAAGATGATGATAAAGGTAAAAGTGTTGCTCGATCGGAAATAATTGGACATCATAGTCATAGGAACACAAAATTTAATCAAGTCAATTTAATATGCTCGATTTGCAGAAAATTTGGACATAATCAAAATAATTGTTGGTATAGACCCAAACATGTAAAAACTATACCGATTTGGGTTCCAAAAGGCACAAATATAAAATCTTTGAAAGTCAAACAAATTTGGGTGCCAAAAGGAACATATATAAATAGTTTTGGGTCTCCAAAAACATATTTTTCATATTCTGCCACTAACAACAATGGACCTATAAAAACAAATAGGTCACATAAATCTTTTATCGTGTAGGTGTGGTGGCAGGCTAAGGAACAACAACAGCGTTCTCTGGATTTCGGCTGTTCCAGAAACACAACGGGCGACAAAGCAAAGTTCCTTAGCCTAGTATAAAAGTGACAGAATCACAATGGACAACAACGAAAAATTATCGTAAAGGTAAAACAGGTAAAATTGTTTTTAACGATATATTAAATGTGATTATCTGCCATACTCTAAATTAAAATCAGCCAATATTGAGATAAACAAAAGATGATGATTTTGATGCTATGATTTTTTTTTAAAATATTGAACAATCACCTTTAAATAGAATCACTTGGAGTAATTATGATGGTTGACTGATTCGGACTTAATTGATATGATTTTTTGATTTGTTCTTATTTATGACATTGATTTGTGCTTAATTGATGACCAATCAGATTTTCAACTTTGAACTAATCCATATAAATTTGTTCGGTCAAATGATGGTATTTGATTACTCATGCTACATGTAGATATATTTTGCTCACTACCTGTAAATTTGCACGATTTCAACTTTCATGTGAAAGCTGTTAAAAAGGATTTTTTGAAATTGTTGAAACTTTATGAAATTGTTGAAACTTCAAGAAATTGTTTTTGAAATAATTATGATGATGAGACTGTTGTTTACTCATGAATATAATTGTTTATCCTATGGTTTCTGAAATTAACATCATGATATTTGTTTGAGTGTTAACACGGATTAAAATTCAAATTCAAAAGAATAATGTTAAGTTTGAAATTTTTGGTGCACAATTCATGGTTTGGTTCAACAAGTGAATATTGAGTGAAATTTAAATTCAGATGCAGATTACACTGGTAATATAGTTGATAGAAAAATTATTAGTGTAACGTGATTAATTTTTGAAACATTCATTTGCTGCATCGTTTTTTTTTCAAAGAAAATATTTGCATATTTTTCATTTGAAATAATTTTCAAATAGCAGAAAATTTTCTTATAAAACCCCCCTCGAGAAAATCATGTTTGACCATATTTACAGCTTAATCATTTTTGAAAAATTGATTTTATAATTTTTAATTTGATTTTAAATGACAAATTTTGACTAATCTGACTCCCTTTGATTATCGAAAAGATGAATAGTGATTGAAAAAGAGATGAGTGTTGATATTTATCATATATTATAACTCGAGAAAGTATAATTAGAAAATTTCTTTAGAATTTCATAACAAGAGTTATAAAAACTTTTTGTTGGGTAAAAATTCCATGACCATTTCTATTTCTATCAACTTTCTATCGACCATCACTCATCAAGATCATATTTAGTATGTAAATTTGTGGTAGTTTACAAAGGAAATCATTTGTTCTTCAATATCTTTAAATTTGTGAAGGAAATTATTTGTGCTTCAACTTATTATATTTAGCAATAAAAATAAATATCCAAAGTATTCACTCTCATTTAAAAGTCCTCACGGTTATGCATGGGTGAATTACTTGGATTTTTGATTATGTGCTTCCATGCTCATTTAAAAGTCCTCACGGTTATGCATGTATGGAACGCATATCAAAATTAATTGATTCAAATAGACAAGTTGATTCTAATCCCATTTAAAAGTCCTCACGGTCATGCGTGGTTAGAAGATACTTGATTTCATTTTTTAAATTAAATTGGAATACTACTAATCTCATTTAAAAGTCCTAACGGTTATGCATGGTTAGTAGATATTCAAATTTCCTGAAATAAATATACCACAAATAGACAGAATTGTATGATTTTTGATGATTTTATCCCCATCACTTCTGAAAGTGGAATATGCGCTTGACAAGGGTAATTATGATTTTTGTTTGAGTTTTATTGAAATTTGATATTTATATTTAATTGAGTTAAATGTTTAATTCATGTCTATCACTTCATCCCTATTTTTATAACACTGTTATTCTTTTGCTGATAACAAAAGGGGGAGAGAAAAGTTAAGATTTTGTCAAATAGAATCAAGCAAAGGTCAAATAATTTTCAATTTGCATATAGGCTCATTTACATATTTTTATTTGTATGCATATATGTAGGGGGAGTATTGTGTAGAGAGGAGCATTCAAATAGGGGGAGCAAATTGAACGATCAAATACATTTAATACATTCAAAATCTTAAATATATGTTTGTTATCATCAAAAGGGGGAGATTGTTGAATATGCGCTTTGCGCTTATATGATTTTTTGTTTGATGATAATAAACATATATACATTTGTTTAAATGTATTTGATAATATACTATTTATTTTCACAGATTAAATAAATATTTGCTGAATAAAATAAATAACACGAAATTTGAATTCAAACGAATATTTTATTCAAATAAATATTTATTACATCTTTGAATAGTACAATTTCAAGCTCTCACTATAACTATACAACTTTGATTACAATTACATCACATTTCACATTTACAAATGTCCTCACTACATATCACTCACACTCGTATTTATCTTCAACTCCATTCCAGTTTGAATCCAGCATCTGAGAAATCTGCAAAAATATAAACTAACGCAGTAAAATTGAAAAAGAAATATTTTTGCAATTCAAAAATAAAATATGGTTTTTGAAAATATGATTTGCCTCAGTTATTTGGGTTGTTCGTCATAATTTAAATTTGAATTCATCATACACGAACAACTTGTGACATACACAGTGTATTACTGTATATGCCACAAGGCCGTGCACGCCGATATATACACTTGATTGATTTACAGGGACAGGTGAGCACAGGTCAAACCCAAATGAAAAACCGGGTTCAACACACGTGCAATAACATTGAAAATCACGACACGAGCACAAGGTCAAACTCGAGTTGTGAAACTGGATTCAACACAGGTGCAAATTCAAAAATAAATTCGAATGCAATAAAATGGTCAGGAGTACACATGCCCAGACTCAAGCCAACATGAAACAAGACCAAGTCAGGCTACAACAGATGATCAACCTCAATGGACCAGTGATGCAACTAAGCACAAATCACTTACAACATGTATGCAGCCCAATAGACCAAAGTACAACATCACACAATCAAATTACAACAGGCCAGAGGTGAAAACAATGCAATACTGAAGTGATGAAGTGCATATAAACAACTGCAACACACATGCACGACTTATGGCAGTGAAACTCAAGCAAGTAGACCAACACTGCAACTCAAAATGAAACATGGCTGCAGTTACAAACTAGAATGAAAACTACACTAATCCAGTTCCATTTTTTTTTTTCTGAATCAAGTTAACAACTGCAAGTGCAATTCGAACCAATATGACAGCAATGCACCAATGCAAAATGGACAGCAAACATGACAAGAGACCAAAGTGCAACAGGATGAACGGCAAAGCCAAGCATGATACGAGTGAACAAGTATGGCAGCATGCAAATGCATCAAAGCACAAAAGTGCACAACAACCATCATGAACACAGTGAAGACCACAAAGGCAGTGCACATGTGAATCAAGTGACCAACCAGAAGCTACTGAAGGCAACCACAAGTACAGGTTAAACCAACACAGAAATACACAAGCACAAAGTAGTGGAACTCCAACATATCCAACTAGAAATGCAGACAACAAGTGTCAAGTTGCAAACAAACATGACAGGAAACAAATAACATTGAACATGGTGAAACAGTACAAAAGACAAATTGCAATTCGAACCAACATATCCAACTAGAAGAGCAACCATCAAGTACAAACAATACCATATGGACACAGCAATGTTCAAGACCAAGGTACAAGTCGAAGTGGCAGTGAAATCAATGTTGAACAAGTCAAAAACCAAGTCGAAGTCAAGCAGAGAAATGCACAGAGACCGGTTGCAAATGACAACAAGTATGAAACCATGTCCAAATTGCAATATGCATCAAAATTCATGAATACAGTAGCAAGGTTGCAAGCATATGAAATGCAGACTACAAAGTGTACAACTACAAGATCAGGTCAAAATAAAGCATGAATCACATGAACAAGTTCGAGCATTATAAAGAAACAAAGTACAAATGAACGAAGTTTAACAGTACAAAAAGTTCGAATTCATGACAGTGTATCAAGTACGCATCTTTGAGAAAGTCAAAGCCGTGACTTTAGAAATCAAAACAATTTCAAGATGAACGAGTCAAGGCCGAAGCAGTAGAAATCAACACCGTGGTCATCACGAAATAAATCACCGAAAGCATATTCATATTGAACAAGTCAGAATCAATCTCAATCGTTCAAGACTAATAAAGTGGCCGAGATGAAGAATTTGACAAATTCAAATCAACATATACGAACGCAATTCTAGGAAATCAAATCCTATAAGAACCCTAATCATCACAGGCAATCGATTATCGAGTTCAAGTATCAACTTAGTAAAGCAAAAGGAAATAGTACATACCGAATTCACAAACAACGAACTCGATCAAGCAACTGCAAACGAGCAATAGTCAACCATCAGAGAAGAAGCGAGCTAGGGCAACATATCTCAGATCGATCGAAGAAATTGAAGCGCTGATTTACACAAGAGCCGAAGCCCTAATTGGAACAAAGGGAACGAAGCCCTAAACAGGACGAAGCCGCCATTACTCTCACGAACGAGACAAAAGGATCGGGTGAAATAAGGGAGTGGGCTGGCCTTATTATTAAAAAAGGGGTTTTGTTTTTTAATTTTTATAAAAGGGGCTTTATTATATTGTTAATTAAGGTTTTAGGGTTATTTTCTATTGTTTTTAAATTATTGTTTTTTTATTTTACGAATCAAAGAATTTGTAAATCACCACCTAGGGTTTAGGTAGTGTCAGATTGTCTAGTTAGAATTAGTTCAGTGAGCAGGGTGTGCTAGTTTACAAAGCTGTATAGGCGGGAGCAGAGTTTGCGAGTAAGCGAAGCTCTATAGGCGGGAAGCAAAGTTTGCGAGTAAGCGAAACTCTATAGGCGGAGCAGGGTGTGCGAGTCTAGTAGAGTGTTTGTGAGCAGGAGCAAATGTTTGCGAGCAGGGTGTGCGAGTCTAGTAGAGTGTTTGTGAGCGGGAGCAAATGTCTGCGAGTCTAGTAGAGTGTTTGTAAGCGTGATACTGTTTAATTCTAATAGAAATCTGTGAATGCAGCAGTAGGCAGGGGTTGCCGAAGCTGGGTAAATTTTGTGTGTGATTTACTTTTCAGCATATTTATTTCTGCACTTTATTTCTGTGTTTAAATCGAGAAAATTTGCTATAACCCTATTCACCCCCCCTCTAGGGTTAATCTAGATCCTACAACCATGTTAAATGGCAGGTTCTTCAACTAAAACCGTACAAGGCGCGTATTGGATGATTGGATTTCCAACAATGGTCAGGCTAAGGAACTTCCTCACCGAATGGAACGCCTCTGGAGGGACGCCCCCAAGAACCAAACTGGATATCTGCCAACACAAGGCTGGGTTACCTCTGTAACTAGGTAACACCTACAAGTAAGCCATCCCCGATCGTTACCGACCTTTATCCCGGGATTCACCAACAAATAGAAACAACCACACAGTTAAATATCTGGGCTCCATACCATGATATAACCTTTTATCCAGAAGGAAATGGACATACCCTAGGGGAGCGACTCCTGATAACCTTGCTGCGACATTCCTGTTTCGACCATTTCCGAATTGTGAGGTTCGACGAAGTCTTGTCCACAAAGCTACGCTTTTCACAAAAGTCATGCTTCGATCAATACATGATCAGCAGCACTTCGTATGCCACATTACCAAATTGGGAATGTATTACTAGTAACCATCAACTACATAACCTCTGAGCTCGTACGTCTCAGAGAAGGGTTTAAGCTAAGAGAATAAATTCTTCGTCACCAAACAAAAATGTATTTGATAGAAACCAGCTTTACATCTCAAAGTGTAACATCATACACACATCCGTACAAGTCTGTTCTGGGTTCGAACAGAATCGCAGGCACTTTAAAATAAGCCCTTGCAATCTGGATAATCCCTAATCACGTCCGGACTCCCCATCACAAAGGGTGATATCTCTATACCGGGGACCAGTCGGTGCAGAGGCATTCGACAGGTAATCCTTTCGCTTATGAAAATATCCGTTCTTCACCACCGGTCTTCAAATGCAATCCATAGCGTCGTATCATTATTCGAAATGGGTTTTATGACACAAAGTCCTCTCCCAGATAAACCGAATAATGAGCGCTTAATTTAAAAAGCATATGGATATTGCGGGATCTTAGTTAAGTCACAACTTAAAGCCCAAAACCATTCTTCAAACGGTTTAAACAAATTATCATTTTCAAATCTTTAACAAAAAGATTCACCTCACAAAGTTCACCAATCTTTCGCAAAGATTCGTTCATAGCCTTTCGAAACAATTAACAATTCAAATCTTTTATATAAAAGATACACCTTTAAGATCCTCTTCAATTTGAAAACAAAGTTCACCAATCTTTAACAAAGATTCATTCATAGCCTTCTGAAACAATTTTATTTCAAACTTGAAATCTTTTCAACATAAATTGGAATTCCTTTCTTTATATGAAAACTATTATTATTTGAAAAACAATCCATTTCGGTTCGGAAAGATCCGATCAAATATGCCAAGTTATATCTTTAAAGTATAAACTTGGGTTAAATTTAAATTCCCAAAATAATACTTTTAAATTACTTTAAAGATGGTTTAAAATCTATATATATATACATATATATTACATATAACTTGTATAAACTGTTCAAACCAAATTTCAAAACTTAAACAAGATATTTTATATTCAAACTAGATTTCAATTTCCAACTTCCTTTTTCAAAAGCTTTTCATACTCAACCCAATTCCAGTTCCCAAACCATTTTGGATTCAAAATTCAACTTTTAAAGCCATTACAATATTTGAATTAAATTCAAATATCTGTGACTTAACCGATTTCCCGTAAAATCCATATTTGTGTGTGTATGGTGTAGTCCAGAGGTTTTACACAATAGTGCAACATCATCAATCATCACACCACAGATTCAAGCACATCAATATCGGTGTAACGACCCGTCTTTCATTCCATAGAAAGACGCATCATTAAAAAGAAAGAAAGGGATAGAAAAGAGAAGAGATAGAAAAGAAAGAAACAAACAACATCAGAATCTCACAGCGGAACGAATAAATTATATTATATCACTTAAAACATTACACAATATCATATAAATAAGAGTTATATAGCTAATACAACACAAACTAGACAGTTATAAATACCTGTCTAGTGATTACATTTCAAGTACATCAGAGAAAAACAGATACAACTCAAACACAGCGGAATCACTATATATATCTACACGCTGAAGCCTCCTGCTCCATATCTCCTCCAGAACTCGCTAAAGCAATCTTGAAACACTTGAATACTCATACGAAATATGAGTACCCAAGAGTTTAATAAAATAGAAAATAAACACTTGGGTCAGATATGGGTCTGGATTGAGTAAACAGGTTTAAAATTGCTTAACTTTGAAAATCTTTTGAAAGGAAAAGGTATCACGTAAGACTTCCGACACATAAACATGAAATTTTTTTTACCTTACGCTAACCAAAACATTTGATAGGAAATCCAGTGATATTATAATAGTGTCTAGGGTATTCAAGTAAACAAGAAATAGCCGAAATTGTTACTTTATTAAATTCCAGCTACTGGCCACAAAAGTGGGTAATACGAACAAAACCGTAGGGTCTCGTAGAAAGAATGGGTTTCCATCAATGGCAGGGCTACCGGGGTACCGCCTGTCACAGTACGTGGCCTAGATCACCATACCGACGATCACTCCCAATCCCCTGTAACACAAAGCCAGAACCATCCCTTACTGGACAGTCCCGAACAAGACCACCCTGCAGATTGGCCGTCGCCAACTACCACACAACCGAAATAAAAAGGGACCTCTAGACAGGGGTAAATCTCGTCCTACTTGGGCATGACCCACTTAGCCTTGCTGCACCTCCCCTGTTTTAGCCATTCCCGGTTGATGAGGCTTAAGGCTACGATTACCTTTATAGGACACATAAATATTAGAATGCTCATCGTCCACCTGACGATGTTCTGAAAGCATTCAATCCATACAAGTTCGTTCCAGGTTCGAACGAAACCGAAGGCACTATCTCGTTGCACTCATTTTGGAATCACCCTCGGAGTCAATGACCATAGCCCTTGCACTTTGAATCACCATCTCGAACCTGGGAGTACTATTTCCATCAAACTCATCATGGAATCACCCTCAGAGTTATACTGACGAATAGTTCTTACACCTCGAGTCTTCACTCTTCACTTGAGATTCGCGACCTAACGTTTAATTCAGATCGATGTGGTTTTCAGAATTCCAAATTTGGAAACCCGGTGCCGGTCTCATCGAAATCCAAACGCCATCTTAATGTCCAAGTGAATTTAGTTTAAACAATTAATTCAATTCATCATTATCTATTACATACAGATAGATAAATTACATATCACAATAGATAATCACATTCTCATCATAAACAGATAATCTGTATCATAATCACAAACATATAATCATCACAACCAGATAATCATATCATCATCCTTTAACCAAGTATCCATATCATATAGATACTACTCATCTCATTTCTGAGATCACAACCATCCAAAGAAATATCAATAACATCCATAAGCAATGATTTATTAAACAACATCTATAATTAATTTAAAGTGAATTAAATTAATTACGTCTATCTCTAATTAACTTAAAAAAATTAAATTAATTATCACATCTATAAATCCTGCTTATATATCCACTAATTAATTAACCTAGCTAATTAATCATTCTCTAAGTATTCAACTTGATTAAACATATTTGATTAATCATTCTCTAGTTACAATAAGTAATTAATCTTTAATTAATTTCACAAATTAGTTAACCTTAATCATAAGTAATTAACATTCAATTACTTTATTTATTAATTAATTATAATTAATTGCATTTATCTTTAATTAATTACATTAATTAATCACTTTATTATTAATTATCCTTTAATTAAACAATTCTTAATTACATCATTAATTATATTAATTAATGATCTCTAATTTATATTTAAATTAATTACTTTATTTAAAATTAATTACATTAAGTAATTAATCTGAAATTTGAAATACAATTATTAATCACCCTTGATTAATATTAATCCAGCAATTAACTACCATTAATTACTCATAACAAATTAATTATCCATAATTAATTATCTTCATTAATTAATCCCTTGATTAATTACAAAAGTAATTACCCAAATTACTTCATTAAAAATCATCTCTTACTAATTACATTCCAGTAATTATCATTTATTATTTCCCAATTAATAATGCTCCATTAATTACATTAAGTAATTATTCCTATTAAACCATCAAATGATTTTCTTAAATTAATTAAACTAAATTAATTAACTTAAACTAATCATATTATCATAACTATACAATAAGTAATTAATCCTTAATTACTTTTATCAAGTAATTATACTTAACAATTTACAATTGATTTTCTTCAATTAATTAATCTAATTAATTATCAAAATTAATCACATTAATTACTTAATAATTCTTAGATAATTATCATTATTAGCTAACAACATTTTCCTTAATTACTTACTTAAGAAATTTATCTTAGATTAATTATCATTAATCATCTCTAATTAAAAATTAATCTAAATCATTATTTAAATCAAATAAATAAAACATTCCTTAATTAAATTATTTTATTATCTTAATTATTTCTAAAATAATTCATTTACTATATTAATGACTTCCTTAACATTCAAATGTATTTAAAACAATGCATTTCTAAATTTTAAATTCAAATTCCATTTAAAATTTAAGATTCAAATGTTTAACTATTTAAACATTTATCCAAATTTTAAATAAATTATAAACCTTAAAATAAAAGTAAAGTACCATTATTACTTATATAAGATATTTATATAAGAAAAGTTCAAAACTAAATTACTTAATTTTACTAAAAGATATCAGGCTTAAAAATAAATTGATTATTTAACTTTTAAATTAAAGTTAAACACTTCACATCTTTAATTCAATTATTAAGAAAAGAAGTTTTTTTCAAGTTTTAAACATTTATCTGAAAACAGACTCATTTTTATATCTACTTTAAAACATTATGTTCAACATTTTAAATTTACAAAACTGTTTAAAATTCAAATCTGAATTCATAGCAAACTTGAAACTATATTTAGACTTGATTTTTTTAAAAAAAACTTAATTTAAATCTTGCTTAAAAATTTAAAATTTTCATCTTAAAAATTTTGAATTCAAAAAGTCATCAAACTTAAACTTGAATTTAAACCTCTATTTAAATCCTGCTTAAATTTTTTGAATTTCATTTAAATCTTTAAAAACAACATACTGTCAGGTTTATAAACCTGAAACAAACAAACCCGAGACACCTCCATTACTGCTTCAAGTCCACAATCTAATTGCTCCGAGTAAACAACTCATTCTACCCGAGCCCATCCTCCTGCACATACCCAAATAGATCATCATGCAAAATATGCACGGTGCATATGCACCGGCACTCCGGCGATCTCCAGCCACCATAGCCAACTCCACCAAGTCGCCGACCAACCACTCACCTGATCACGACCACCCGAAATCCCAATAGCAGCTCGAAATCAAATTCGAGTGAATCAAGCAACCTGGAACATCACAGCACCAAATATCCCAAACCTGTCAACCATCGCGACAACCCATCTCCGACCATCATATCACCTACGACTCCAGCCATCGCTCCATCTACGACTCCTCTTCCAATTCCAAAAACCTTCACTCGATGCAACAGAGAAACAAAGAAGCTCAAAATTACCACTACCAGCAAACTAGGTTAAAAACTGGAAAGAGCTAACCACGGTTGCCACTGACCCCTGACCATTCACCTGAAAATTTTCCTCCATTCTCCTATCTTTCCTCCACCTCCAGGAAGCACCACAACAACCAAAATCCATTAGGCAATTATAAAACCCATAAACCCCTAATTTGTTCCACCCAGTAATGCTCACTCCTCAGTAATTTTAAAAATGTGATTTTTGTTTTAGAATTCATGATTTCATATGTGCATTTATATTATAATCCTGATTTAATATTTTAGGAAGTTTGAAATTTTGCTTGTTTTCAATAATAACTGTTCTTACAGTTTTCAGAGACAAACAGTTTTTAATTTAACTTAATTATAATTTATAAATTTAATTCTATACTAAACAAACAATATTGGTTTATATTTCAAATCCTAGTTGAGATCAAATCAGGTGATAATGGATTCCTAATAAAATCTTAGTTTAAAAATAAAACTAAAACAGGTATACAGATACCTGGCAACAACACATACATATATGTTTATATATGTATACACACAGAATATTTATCCCTATGTAATCATACAAGCATACTTATGCCCATTTATTCACATGCAACAGATAAATTTAAGTTCTTTTCAAATTGTGAAGTTATTCATTTTAAAAAAGTTGAAGACACTGCAGTTTTATCTTTAACAGTTTTGATTTAAAAAAAACAGTTTGCATTATAATCTTGAGTGCTAATACTTGCTTAAGCATTGATTTTAAAGGAAAGAACTGTTTTTAAAATAAAGAAGTTTACTCACTTAATAATGAAGAAGCAGATGACAAATTCACCTGCAAATCACATTTTTTCTAGAACCTGATTTGAATTTCCTGCAACTGTTTTGCTAGTTGAATCTGCTTGTTGAACTGTTGAATCTGGTCTTCTACACTTGCTGTTGAAGTTGATTTGTAGATGACTCAGGTGAGTTTGTAGCTGAACTCCATTTCTAGTTTTGCTTAGAGTTGAATTGAACTTCAAATTGATTACAAATTTGCAATTGTATTTGTTTGCAGATTTGGGTTTTGCAGATTTTTGATAGAATTGTATTTGGTTTTTTTTTTTGAATTTTCTTCAAATCTGATTTTCAGATTCAATTGAAGATAATGTTTGAAAAAAATGAATTGTTAAGTTTTCTTATCTAAAATAATTAATTTTCAAAAATATATTAACATTGCCACTTGTTACTTTAGTTTGTAGATTAATTACAAGTGTCTTCTCTATGAGTTAAAAGCTTAACACATGTGCATTTTAATATAAAAAGAAATTTCTTTAATTTATAAATGTATTTAAATTCATTCTATATCAATTTCTAATTTAATTTAACATGTTTTAAATGTTTTATCTATATTTAGCCTTACATGTTTACATATAAATTTCTTTTACAAAATTACATATTTTAATGTTTATTTGAATATTTTTTAAAATAATATTTTTAAAACTAAATTTTCAAAAGAGAAAATTTTAAAAAGAAAAAGAACATTGAATTAAATCCTATTTTAAGATTTCAACCCAAAATTTTATACTCTATTGTAATTGAACAAAGTCTATTTCAAAAGACCAATTTTTAAAATAAAAAAAAATAAACTTTTATTATAAAATACAATTTAAACTATTATATTTTTAAACAAAATAAATATTTATTTTAAGTTCTTTTGAGAATATAAGATAGATTTTTAAAACAAACTTATGAAAAGTTTCTATACTAATTTAAATCAAATTAACCAATTCATAATTTACTCACATACATATATATAAATTTGAAAATATTCCTATTAAATTTAAAATCAAATTAAAATCAAATTCTCTATTTACAATGTATACACATATATACATTATAAATAAAATATCTTTAAATAAGCTTAGAAAGATAATTTCATCATTTAAATATTTTTAACTTTTGAAAAGAATAAAATTCCTAAATATAAAATTATCATTATCATAAATTTTGAAAAGAATAACATTTGTCAAACTAAATAATTATTAATTTTCAAAAGATAATTTCTGTTTGAATTAGATTATTAAATCAATATTTCATATTTTAAAATAATTATTAATAAAAATTATTAAATAAATATTGCCTAAATTTCCGGGACATCGCAATCGATAAGCGAGATAATCTTATACCGCTTATCTTCATTCACAGATTCACAGATAAATAATATAAATTCATCACAAATAAATAAATTACATTCATCACAGCTCAAATCAAAACAGAGCATCGCACATCAGAGATATCAAACAAATCAAAGCATTTCATACAATCCAAATATCCATAAGTAAGATTAATTAATCCTTTGATTAATTTAAATCAGATTAATCACTTATGAATAATTTACTAATCCTGGTTAATTAACATTAATCAATCACAAAACATTAATTAATTATCCTTTAATCATTTATTAGTTAACCTTTAAGAATAAATTAATTAACTTTCGATCATTAATTAATCAACCTTTATTAGTAAATCGATTAACTTTTAATCACTAAATAATTAACCTTTAATTATTTAGTTATCCTTTAATTAATTACCCTTAATTAATTACCATTTAATTAATTATCCTTAATTAATTATAATAAGTGATTATCTCTAATTACTTATAATTTATTAAATCACAAATTAATTACATTGAGTAATTATTTTTAATCACTTGATTAGTCAACCCTTAATCATAAATTAATTATCTTTAATTAATAACATTTATTAGTTAATCAACCTTTAATTAATCATATTAAATAATAAATCACTTTGGTTAATTATCCCTTAATTAATCACTTTAATTAATTGTCCTTTAATTTACTGATTATCCTTTTATTAAGTAATTAATCTTTAATTATTTTCATTAATAAACCATTAATTACTCAAGATCTTAATTTATTAAAAGATAGAACATTTTATTATTTATTATTTTAATTATTGCTTAATCCTTATTTAATAACCTTTTGAGTTAATTATCAATTACCAATTTAACCTAAAACCATTAAGTTAAATTATCCTTTAAAAACAAAGCAATTTAAAACATTTAAATTTTAACATAATCTTTGAAAACCTTATTAAATCTTGTTTAATAGATTAAATAAATACTTATTCCCTAAAAACTTTATTATCATTATCATTTAAAATCTACTAACTTTAAATATATTTTAAAACTTTGTTAAATACTAATTTTTGAAAACTAATTATTTCCATATCTTTAATTTTTTTTTACTTTGCCTTTAAACATAGAAACATTTGTAAAACCCAATTCCTTTGTTTAAAACCTGAAACACATTTCTTTTAAAATTTTGATTATTTTAAAATTTTGAAGCCTGCTACTTAATCAAAATTTAACCCGAGACAATCATTCAAAACTCGCCAACAAAGACACAAGACACTCGCGCTTCATCCTACTTCGAGTCACACACTGGTATTCACGAGAATGCCCCGAGCCACCTGCTTCTCCTTCACGCTATCGAACGTCAATATGTACGAATGTACACCATGCACATGCACGATGATCTACACAACGTCGACCATCTCTCCGACCCTCACCAACCTGCAAACGCCTTTGACGAACAACTCTACCAAACAGAACTACGAAGTCGAAGGCCAAACAAAATTGAGTAACTCGATCCAAGCTAGAATCCATACCCGACCGGAGATCCCTCGCTGGTCGTCACCTCCGACCTCCAGTACACACGCCGTTCAACCCATAGTCGCGCCACAACATCCCTCTCTGATTCCCCCTATGCGGCTCATCTCTATGTATCACCATCGCCGCAAAAAAGCACAACAATCATCACTCCCAAATCGATATACTGAACCCTAGTTCGCCACATTTCGGCCACCACGGTCATCAAATTAACCCCTCATTATTTTTCTCGTGACCACCAGATCGCCCTCTTCCTCCAACCATGATTACGACGCATATGAGCTTGCCAATCGATGGCAATCGATGATAATACACAATCTGGTCAACTAAAGCTTTCTCGGGAATTACATGCTTAAAATTCTCGAAATAATTACCGAAAACAATAAATTTGCAATACAAATCTAGTTGTGTAATCGAAAATTAAAATTTAGATAACTGATTTTTTCGACATTTATATGATCTTTACTGTTCATTCTATATTTTGAATTAGTCCAATATACATACTGAAATTAATATTTTATAAATTAGTATTACAATGTTAGGATCAATTTTTTTTTAAAGATCATTACCTAAAACAAATTGAGGAAGGAGAATTTGAATTTATTATGATTTTAGTCTGTTAATAATTAAACAGAAAGATAACTGCCTGTAACAAACATGCATACATATATCCTTATATATATACATACATACAACACATTTTATTTATAGAACACATTTTCAAATCAACTTCATCATAGGAATAAAAATCAAGATAATTCGGTTTTAAATAAATAAAGTTTTGCTCATCTGTTTGAAGCAGAGATAGACAGAGCCAGGTCTTGTTTTTATTGATCTTTTATTTTTTTCTTTGATCTGATTCTGTTTATTTGCTCTGATTTTGAATTTATTGCTTTGCTTATGAATTGGCTACAGGACTAGCTTTAGATTAGGTTGCAGACAGTGTTGCTTTTAAATTTTCATTTCTGTTTTTTTTTCTTTGGGTTTCCAGGCTTTGATCTTGTGAAGATTGTTTGAATTGCTTTCAGATTTGTACATTTTGATTTTATTTGTTTTTTTGAATGATCACATCTTTGTTTTAATCTGAGTTTGTAGATTTGTTCTTTGGTTTTGATTGTATGAAACCAAAATGAGAAGAGAGAAGTAGATGTGTTTATAAATTTTTATTTTCATTTTTATTAAGATTAAAAATAAGTGACACTTGTTACTTTCTTGTTTTATTTTGTTAACACTTGTAATTGCAAAATCTTATTTATTTACAAATGTCAAAACAATGTATTTTTGTGTTTAAATCCTTAGTTAGGTTTATGTTATCTCGTGTTAAATTTAAAAGAATATTAAATCCTTTTATCAAATCCTATTCAAATTTGAACTATTATGTTTTAATGTTTTAAATACATATACAAATCTTAGTTCAAATGTATTTTAAAAGAAAGAACATTAACCTTTTATATTTATTTATATAACCTTAAGAAATATGATTTTCAAAACTAATTATACATTGATAAGTGATCACATATATATCAAAATTAGAAAACAAACTTTTATTACTTTTTAAATATAGAGTTTTCAATTTCAATTTATTTTCAAGATATTTGTTTTAGAATTCCAAACTAAAATTCTATTTACAATCTATACAAAGATATAAATAAACACATTCTTTTATTTATCTTGAAAATTTTCAAATTAATTCACAATAAATCCCGAAAATTTATATTAATTACCAATTTGATCAAAAACCGGGGTCGTTATAGATTCCCCCTTAAGAAAATTTCGTCTCCGAAATTTGCTAGATAGGGAAACAACAAAGAACAGATGAACACATTTGAGATAGAAAATTGATTTACCAGATTAAATTGAATATCTATTCTACATTTGGCTTACCAAATCAGAAAATCACCAACGGATACGAGAACAACTCATTCAACACAGGATACTCGGATCACCAGATCTATGAAATAAGCAGGGGCATCAGTTAGTCCGAAGGGATAACTAACCGTTCGTAGAATACATCGGGACCCCAAAAAAATGGATAAACGGATTCAATCTTCCACAATTCTCAGATACTTGGCATAGATTTCAAACTCAGGTTGGAATACCCCAAATTATATATTAACTGTCCCTCTTTGGACTTGGATTCACACAAGAAATTACAACAAAATTTTCCAAATTTTGGTTTTGACCGAAATCATTTTATTAATACAAATCTCCATATTTTATTCATTAATTAATTTTAAATAGAATTTTTAAATTCGTTAAAGTTTAAAAACGAAAAACTGATAGAAAATCGATGAAGAGAATACGAATTAGGAACTTATCTACAACGATTCGAAGGGCCACCATCACATCAAAGCTCCTTTTTGTAGCTGCCACGAATACATCATAGAATTTTAAATCGGAAGATGAATCAAAAGAGATTGATAGGGAAAATCTGTTCCTTGTTGTTGTAGGATATTGACCATTTGTAGTGGTACTCCCCTGTCCCCTACCTCATCCTCTTCTTGCACTCATACTTACTATCAGCGGATACCAAAAGAATTTACTGAGGCATACGGAAGGATGTCTTAGGGATATACTCATTCTAGGGCATTTGTAACCCTATCTCTAATGAGTCACCTGATGTGTTATACTCCAAAAGCTAAAGTTCAACCTTTAGCTCTGATAACAAATGTGATGACCCAAATTTCGACGCTCGAAAATCGACATCCATACTTCACCCGTATTCGAATGCTGTAGATTCAAACGTCAAAATCCGAATTGCCAGAGCTTATAACACATTGAGTACAATAACACAGAGAAAAATAAATATCATTGATACAACAATAGATACAATGAATATCAATATTTATCATAGATACACAACAGCGGAAAGAAATCTTCGACATAGGAACACCAACAATAAATTCAAAAGGAAGAACGATAATAATCCTAACAACTCCATCTCTAAAGCCAAAGATCCAAAGATTTCGAATCGAAAGCTTGCACCACCATCAAATTGCAAAGCAAACTCGGTAACTGTTGAAGTGAAACAAATGCTACCACCAAATCCAAAGGCTTCAAAGATATCGAATCTACATCTACTATCTGACTCTCTGAAAAATCTAACTCTAGACTGCCCGCGTGGAAATTTGTGGGCACCCAGAGTTTAGAAAGGGAACAATAAACTCCAGGTCAGTCATGGGACTGATGTGAGCAAACGAAAACATTTTATCTTTAACAAAAGCAAAACAAAAGAATTTAAAAGAAATCCGCAATGCTTTTTGAAAATGAACAACCATAAGGCCTCCCGACACACACACAATGCAATCACACACTTGAGGGAGATTTCCCTTTATGATAGTCAAACATACTTGATACGCGAAAACCATTTGATATTATTATTAGTGCATAGTGCAGAAAACATTTGCAAGTATAATATTAATCTTAGCCAGCATACATACCATTATAGTATGCCTACTATGGCTACCATGTTAAATGGAAGATTCAACAACTAAAACCATACAAAGCGCGTATTGGATGATTGGATTTCCAACAATGGTCAGGCTAAAGAACTTCCTCACCGAATGGAATGCCTCTGGAGGGACGCCCCCAAGAACCAAAACGGTTCTCTGCCAACATAAGGCCGGGTTACCTCTATAACTAGGCAACACCTACAAGTAAGCCATCCTCGGTCGATACTGACCTTTATCCCGGGATTCACCAATAAATAATAACAACCACACAGTTAAATATCTGGGCTCCATACCATGATATCCCCATCCAGAAGGTAATGGACATACCCTAGGGACGTGACCCCTAATAACCTTGCCGCAACATTCCTTTTTTGACCATTTTTGTGTTGTGAGGTTCGACGAAGTCTCATCCACAAAGCCACGCTTTTCACAAAGCCAAGCTTCGATCAACACATGATCAGCAGCACTTCATATGCCACATTACCAATTTGGGAATGTATTACTAGTAACCATCAACTACATAATCTCTGAGCTTGTACGTCTCAGAGAAGGTGTTAAGCTAAGATAATAAATTCTCCGCCACTAAATAAAAATGTATTTGATAGAAACCAGCTTTACATCTCAAAGTGTAACGCAGACAAACATCCATACAAGTCTGTTCCGGTTCGAACAGAACCGAAGGCACTTTAAAAGAAGCCCTTGGAATCCGATAATCCCTAATTACGTCTGGACTCCCCATCACAAAGGGTGATCAAATCTCTATACCGAGGACCAGTCGGTGCAGAGACATTCGATAGGTAATCTTTTCGCTTTCGAAAATATCCGTCTTCACCACGAGTATTCAAATGCAATCCATAACATCGTATCATTATTCGGAATGGGTTTTATGACCAAAATTCCTCTCCCGGCTAAACCGAATAATGAGCTCTTAATTTAAAAAGCATATGGATATTGTGGGATCCTAGTTAAGTCACAATTTAAAGCCCAAAACCCTTCTTCAAATGGTTTGAACAAATTACCATTTTCAAATATTTAACAAAAAGATTCACTTCACAAAGTTCACCAATCTTTCACAAAGATTCATTCATAGTCTTTCGAAACAATTTACAATTCAAATCTTTTATACAAAAGATACAACTTTAAGATCCTCTTCAGTTTGAAAACGCAGTTCACCAATCTTTAACAAAGATTCATTCATAGCCTTTCGAAACAATTCTATTTCAAACTTGAAATCTTTTCAACATAAATTGGAATTCCTTTCTTTATATGAAAGCTTATATTATTTGAAAAACAATCCTTTTCTTTTCGGAAAGATCCGATCAAATATGCATAAGTTATATCTTTAAAGTATAAACTTGGGTTAAATTTATATTCCCAAAATAATACTGTTAAACACTTTAAAGATGGTTTAAAGTCCATATATATGTATATTATAACTTGTATAAACCGTTCAAACAAAATTTCAAAGCTTAAAAAAATATATTATATTTAAACTAGATTTCAATTTCAAACTTCCTTTTTCAAAAGCTTTTCATATTCAACCCAATTCCATTTCCAAAATCATTTTGGATTCAAAATTAACCTTTTAAAACCATTACATCATTTAAATTAAATTCGAATATCTATGACTTAACCGATTTCCCGTGAAATCCATATTTGTGTGTGTATGGTGTATTCCAGAGGTTTTACGCAATAGTGCAACATCATCAATCATCACATCATAGATTCAAGCACATCAATATCAATAAGCGAGATAATCTTAACACTTATCTTCATTCACAGATTCACAGATAAATAACATAAAGCCATCACAGATAAATAAATTACATTCATCACAGCTCAAATCAAAATAAAGCATTACATATCAAGGATATCAAACAAATTAAAGCATTTCATACAATCTAAACATCCATAAGTAAGATTAATTAATCATTTGATTAATTTAAATCAGATTAATTACTTATGAATAATTTACTATTTATGGTTGATTAACATTAATTAATTACCAAACATTAATTAATTATCCTTTAGTCATTTATTAATTAACCTTTAATAATAAATTAATTAACTTTCGATTATTAATTAATCAACCTTTATTAATAAATCAATTAACCTTTAATCGTTAAATAATAAACCTTTAATTATTTAATTATCCTTTAATTAATTACCCTTAATTAATTATCCTTAATTAATTTAATAAGTGATTATCCCTAATTACTTTTAATTTATTAAATCATAAATTAATTACACTGAGTAATTATTCTTTAATCACTTGATTAATCAACCCTTAATCATAAATTAATTATCTTTAATTAATAACATAATTATCAACTTTAATTAATCACATTAATTAATAAATCACTTTGGTTAATTATCCCTTGATTAATCACTTTAATTAATTGTCCTTTAATTTACTGATTAACCTTTTATTAAGTAATTAGTCTTTAATCACTTTCATCAATAAACCATTAATTACTCAAGATCTTAATTTATTAAAAGATAGAACATTTTATTATTTATTATTTTAATTATTGCTTAATCCTAATTTAATAAACTTTTGAGTTAATTATCAATTACCAATTTAACTTAAAACCATTAGTTAACTTATCCTTTATGAACAAAGTAATTTAAAACATTTAAATTTTAACATAATCTTTGAAAACCTTCTTAAATCTTGTTTAATAGATTAAATAAATACTTATTCCCGAAAAACTTAATTATCATTATCATTTAATATCTATTAACTTCAAATTTATTTTAAAACTTTGTTAAATATTGATTTTTGAAAACTAATTATTTTTCATATCTTTAAAACTTGTTTTTACTTTGCTTTAAACATAGAAACATTTGTAAGACCCAATTCCTTTGTTTTAAAATCTGAAACACATTTCTTTTAAATTTTTGAAGCCTGCTACTTAATCAAAATTTAACACCAGGCAATCATTCAAAATTCCCGAGCAAAGACGCAAGACACTCGAGCTTCATCCCACTTCGAGTCACACACTGGTATTCATGAGAATGCCCTGAGCCACCTACTTCTCCTTCATGCTATCGAACGTCAATAAGTATAAATGTACATCATGCACGTGCACGACGATCTAGCATGACGCCGACCATCTCTCTGACCCTCACCAAACTGCAAATGACCTTGACGAACAACTCGACCAAACAGAACTACGAAGTCGAAGGCCAAACAAATCGAGTAACTCGATCCAAGCTAGAATCCATACCCGACCGAAAATCCCTCCCTGACCGTCACCTCCGACCTCCAGTACACATGTCGTTCAACCCACAGTCGCGCCACAACATCTATGATATTCTGGAATTTCAAACCAAATTTAAGTGTGATAATCTCTTTTAATAAATTAATTAAAATTGTTAAAAATGTTATTTTAAACAACAATAATAATTGTGTTGTGTATATATATATATATATATATTTATGGAAATTATTTTATGCAACAAATTGTATTTTTTTAAATACATGTATGTATCAAATTGATTTTTAAATTGAATTTGAAATTTAATTTGAATTTGGATATTTAAATTGAAATTCAAAGGATAAATATCTTGAAATGAAATTAGATTTAAATATATATATGAGAATGTGATTATTTATTTATGAGAAGTATAAATATAAATTTATAGCATATATATACAATAAAAAATATAAATAAATGAATATATATAATATAAGTAATATAAAGAGTATATATATTAAAAACAAGTGTTAAGATTTAACACAAAAATTAATAAATATAAATCGTTTAACTTAAGAAATAAACAAGTGTTAACAATATAGACAAGTGGCAACTAAAATTTTCTTTTAGAATTTAATTTTAAGAATTTTTTTTTTAGAGAAACCTTGCCATAAGATTTCCAGTTCAAACATCTTCTTCCTCTGAAACTTTTTTTTTCATTTTCAAAACTAAATTGAAAACAATCTGTAACAAAACCCAGCAAACAAAATCAATTTCAAAACTACTTAAATCTTCCACAAGTTCCCAAACCTGAAGCAAATCATTCAGCAATCAAGCAGTAGTTTCAGATCAAAGACCAAGTATATCTGATTCAATTTCTAGTTTCAAGATTTGCAAAAGGAGAAAGAAAAAGAATTTCCATACCCTTTATGTTCAAACAAAAGAGGTGATTAAACTAAGGCATAAACATTTTTTTAAAATATGATAAAATGATAAATGTTTGAAGTGAGATTGAGATGCCTGTTTGAAAATGTGTATGCATGTTTGTTTTAGTTTCGGATACATGTTTATATGAATGAATGCTGTGTGAATGTCTGGGTATACATAAGTGATCATCTCTGTTTTAAGTTCAGAGGTTAAACACAGATTAAACATCCCAATTCTTCTCACTCTAATCTCTATTAGGCTTAGGGATTCTCGCTCTAACTGATGCATGTGATGAATGTACTTTATAATGTTATGAAAGAGTTTGCATGAATGAATATTTAGTATACATGCCTGTGTATAATTATAGAGATTTATGTGTGTATATTTGGATCAGGAGACTTACTCTGTTCCTGTTAAATAAAAAAGAGAGTTTTCAAACCTGTCAAAAACCAAGATCTTTACCTCTAACTTCTTTTACGCTTTGCTGTTCAAACAGAAATTGCTTGTAATGGGAAGCTCTTCAATTTAAAAATAGTTAAGAGTACAATATTTTTCATGTATCATCTGGAAATCAAAAAGAGCAGTAAAAATAATAATAAATAACATAGAATAGGTTGAAAATTTAACCATCATAATTCCCTGTTTCGTTTATAAAATATATATCTCCATCTAGAAATATGATTTTTAAGTGTTGAATCAAAATTTTTAGATCTGGAACAAGATAGTTTTTGGGGGTTGGCCAGAATATGGTTTTAGAACAAATTCTGGTGACTGGGAAATTTCATGTGGTCGGAGTTTTTGACTTGGGATAGGGGAAGGCACGGGGAATTCGGCAAAAATGGCGACGAAGTAAATATTTCACCGAGGCGTCGACGGTGGTCTGAATGGGTTCAGAACCCAAAATTGAGTCGAGCTTGGTAACTAGATCACTGCTGCCTCTCTGTGGTATTAAGTTCAAAGGGACCAAGGGAATGGGCTTGTGGATAATCGGAGATGGTGTGACTGTGGTGGCGCGATGTCTGGCAGTCGGAGATCAGAGTTCGAGAGGTTTTGGGCATGGTGTTTTGTTTCCTGTTCCACCTGAGTTGTTCGATTTTGATTTGAGGCACGTGCTAGTGTTTTGATGATCAAAGATGGTTGGTGCATCGATCGTCGATATGCCAAAGGGATCATCGAACACCGAAGGTAGCTCTGGCGATGGTGCATGTGCACAATGTGGAGCTTGTGTAAGTGGTTTTGGGTCTGTGGGTTTGAGATGGTTTGCTTGAAGGAATGGTCAGGAAATTTGGGTAGAGACTCGAGTGTAAACTCGAGCAGATTTGTAGGTGTTTAGCAAACAGGGTTTTTTTAATTTTTTTTTTAAAAAAAACTAAGTTTTGAAAATGGAAGAGAACAGGAACAATGTTATGAAATATAAGAAGAAAAAATGAATTGTTTAAAAAACTTTTCTTAAATAATTTCTTACTATTATAATGTTTCTTTAATTAAGGAAATGTTATGATTGTTTAACTTATGTTTATTAAGTTAAACTTTAAGATAATTTAAAACTTAATTTTTTATGAATAAAATTGTTAACTCCCTTCTGCAAACGACCTATAGATCAAAAAGCTGCGACCTAAAAGACGGCACGACCTAAAGGACAGCGCAACCTAGCGACCTAAAAGTTTAACGACCTAGAGGATAGAGCAACTTAGCGGTTTAACAAAGCAAGCGACCTAAAGTAGCGGAGGTTAGCGACCTACAGGTAGTTGCGACCTAAAGGAAGACTCACTCTAACCAACCAACGACCTAAGGGGATTCAGCGACCTAAAGTCTTCAGCGACCTAGAGCCTTCATTACTCAGCGATCAAAAAGCCAGAGCGACCTAAAGATCATATCAGCCTAAAGAGGCCGCGACCTAACAGAATGGCTCGACCTAAGATAGGTCGCCCACAACCTAAGGTAGGTCGTTCCCGACCTAGGGACAGTGTATCAGAAGGCCGCCTTTTCTATACTGCCACCAATAAGCTCGCTTACGACCTAGGACTTGTCGAAACGAGCTCGTGCATTCTTATGAAAGAAGGGGGAGGAGCCAGTGCTTCTTAGGGCGCCTACGACCTACGACCTTGCTTAGGTCGGTCGCGACCTACGACCTAACTCCGAGCAAAGCCTATAAATACGCCCCTAGCTCCAACTAGCGAAGGACTTTGGGGGGGGGGCTCATTCTCTTCAAGCGCCATTACTCTGCCGAATTCCAGACGACTTCAAAGCTTTTTAGATCCAACAAACTTCTAAAGGAACTCCATGAAGGAATCATCCACATTCATCATGGATTTGAAGATGATTGTCAACATCAAAGCTTGAGCTACTTGTTTCACATATCCTATCACTTGAAGTGTGTTGTAATTGAAAGATCTTGTAAAGAATTGTAATCAAACTAGTGATAAAAAGATTAAAGTGGACGTAGGCTGGATTATAAGCCGAACCACTATAAATACTGTGTCTCTTACCGTTTTTCTACATACTTTCTGCTTATTTCTGTTTCCCGTACAAACGGGTGGTGCTTTCACAATCACATCTTATACACCAGGGTGTTAGCGTTTAAATTTTTTTTTCGTTAACATTTGGTGCTTTCACTGAGAGCTGAACTCAGGACATCTATCATCATTGTTTCAGAAAGATTTGTAGATAGAGTTTCTTTAAGAACCAGAAGTCTATCCGAAATCATGGCTCCTGGAAGGAAAAGTAAATCCGTGAGATCTGCAAACATTCAAGAGGGAACCTCCACTTCCCCAACACCAAATCAAGCCACTCCAGCTGTTGGAGTTTCAAAAGCGGAATTGGACGCTGCTATCTTTGGGTTGAATCAGCAAATAAATGCCCAGAACGCGCAATTGGAAGCTCAGAATGCTCAGAATGCTCTGATTCTGAATAGGTTAAACGATCTGCTCGGGGCAAACCGTCAACCTGCGAATAATGAAAGGAACTTTGTCGGTAATGTCCATGATGCTGAAACTAGAAACATTCCCGAAAGGGTTGCTAGCCCCTTTGAACAGACATTGCCTGAGGCTGGAGGATCCAGGAATAGGAATGACGAAGAATATCTTTCTGGTATGGTTCGACAGATTATGAAAGAAAGTATGCAAAGGGTCGAAGATGAGAAAGAGTGGGGTTTCGCTCCAAGCAAGACTCCGTTTACTGAAAAGATCCTAAAAGCTGAATTCCCAAGGAAGTTCGTCCCTCCGACCATTCCAGCTTACAAAGGGACAAGTGATCCAAATGAGTTCCTGTACAAATATGATTGGCACATGACAGGTGCCAGAGCTTCTGACGAGATAAAATGCCGCTATTTTCCTGTGTATTTGGAAGGGGTAGCTCTGCTTTGGTTCACAAAACTACCTGTCCGGTCCATCGATCAGTTTTCAGACCTAACCAGGAAATTTAAAGAGCAATTTAGGCTATATGCTTCAAAGGCAAAAGACATCATGTCGTTATCCGGTTTGGAACAGAATCCGGGGGAAACTATCAAGTCTTTTTTAAATCGCTTTAATATAGCGTTAGCTGAGGTGGATAATGCAGAACCCCGCATGGTCTTGACCTATTTGATGAGAGCTATTGATAAGTCAAGTGAATTCGGAAAGTGGCTGAACATGAAGGAGCCAAATTCTCTGGAAAAGTTCTACAAAAAGGCGGATGAATTCATGCGTTTGGAAAGCCGTCCTGTCCCGGCAAAGGCAACAGTAGAGAAAGCTGAAGACAACACTGCTGCGCCACGTAAGAATGAATCTGTGGGACAGAAAAGAGAAAATAATGATGGAAGGAAACAACACAATTCGAAGAAGCCTCGATCCTTCAAGCCATCAGAATATACTCCTTTGTTAGAAACACCAGAGCGCATCTACCTGGCTACAAAAGATTCTTTTGAGTATCCCAAACCTCCTGTTCTCAGAACCGGAAGAAAAGCTGTGCAAAGTGGGAAGTTCTGTCGCTTCCATAATCAGCCTGGTCATGACACAGACGACTGCCGTCAATTGAAAAATATAATCGAAGAATTGCTAAGAGAAAATAAGCTGCAGCAATTTGTGAAGAAGAGTGGTAATGATCCTGCTTCGTCAAGTCAGGGGCAACAAGCTCTTGCTCATCAGCCCAGGACAAATGAGAAGGCCGCAGGACATGAATCTGGAAGGCCAGTTATTAATGTCATCACAGGAGGACCCCACCCAGCAGGCAGAAGCTGGGGTGAAATGGAGAGGTACACTCGAGCTCTGAAACATATGCCAACTGAAGAGAATGTCTTTGTTTTAGAGGACTCTACACCCCTGAAACAACAAAGGACTTTTAATGATGATATTGTGTTCAGGACTAGAGATTCCACGGGCATTGAGGCCCCTACTTTGGACCCGTTAGTCATCTCGGCCGGTATTGGACCGGCTATTGTCAGAAGAGTTCTTATTGATTGCGGCGCATCTTGCAACATCCTCTTCAAGAAAACGTTTGACCAGATGAGAATCCCGATGGCGGATGTGCAAGCCTCATCTCAGAAGATTGTTGGCTTCACTGGGGAGCCAAAGCAACCAGTAGGAACCATTGACTTGCTTGTGGAACTCGGAGAAGGAGAAAGAAAAGTAGTTCGCAAGCAGACTTTTGTGATAATAGATGAATTTTCTGCTTATAATGCTTTCTTTGGTCGACCTATTCTTGCTGCATTCAAAGCTGTCCTTGCCCCATGGTGTCTTACTATTAAATTCCCTACAGACAATGGGGTAGGAGTTATTAAAGGAGACCAGAACGCTGGGCGAGAATGTTATATGACAGAGCTGCGAGAAACAAGGAAGAGAGAAATGGGGAAAGATGCGGCAACCCCAATCCGCATCAAAACACCAACCCTATAGCAACTACAGGGCGGACCCTGCACTGGCGAGCATAGCGGGGCACGAAAAGTGATGGATCCTAGAAAGGCCAGTGCGGGGGAGAGTAGGGTGGTACCAGCAGAAACAACGATACCGGTGCCCGTTGATCTGAAGGACCCAAACAAGGTGCTGAATGTGGGTTCACAACTTAATGTGTCAGTTCAGAATGCCTTGATATCTTTTTTGAAAGCAAACCTGGATGTTTTTGCTTGGACCCATGCCGATATGTGCGGAATATCCCCGGAAGTTGCGGTACATGCTCTGAATATTGACCCAAAGTTCAGGCCAGTAAAGCAGAAAAGAAGAATCCAAGGTCTAGAAAGGTCGACAGCATTGAAAGAGGAAGTTGACCGGCTCTTGGAGAATAATTTCATCAGAGAATCTACCTATCCAAATTGGGTTTCAAATCCAGTGCTAGTTAAGAAAGCCAATGGTAAATGGAGAGTGTGCATCGACTTTTCAGATCTAAACAAGGCCTGTCCCAAAGACTGCTTCCCATTACCCAGGATCGATCAACTGGTAGATGGAACAGCGGGTCATGAATTGTTGTCTTTTATGGATGCCTACTCCGGATATAATCAGATCATGATGCATGAACCAGATCAGGAGGACACAAGCTTTATCACCGATGTCGGTCTTTACTGTTACAGAGTTATGCCCTTTGGGTTGAAGAATGCGGGGGCAACATACCAAAGACTGGTTAATGCTATGTTCAAACCGCAGTTGGGAAAGACTATGGAAGTTTACGTTGATGACATGCTAGTAAAATCTAAGAAAGCAGTGGATCACATCGAACACTTAGCAGAAATGTTCGCAATTCTCCGAAGATACGGAATGAAGCTTAACCCTTTAAAATGTTCTTTCGGGGTAGAATCTGGGAAGTTCTTGGGTTTCATCGTGAGCGCTAGGGGCATTGAAGCTAGTCCAGCTCAAATCACTGCTCTAAAAGAAGTCAAAGCTCCTAAAACAAAGAGGGAATTGCAAAGTCTCAATGGAAAAATTGCCGCCTTAAGTCGGTTCATATCCAAAGCTACTGATAAATGCATTCCATTCTTCGACGCTCTAAGGAAAGGAAAGAAAAACTTTGACTGGACTCCCGAATGCCAGAAAGCTTTTGAAGAATTGATTCAACATATGGAAACGCCTCCAATACTTTCCAGGCCCGGCGATGGCGAGGATCTTCTTATATACTTGGCAGTTTCATCTCATGCTTTAAGTGCAGCGCTGGTACGGGAAGACAAAAGGATTCAACATCCAGTTTACTATATCAGCAAAAGACTCACTGGGGCAGAAATGAATTACTCCAAGTTGGAAAAACTCGCCTTTTGTCTATTGATTGCCTCAAGAAAGTTGAGGCAATATTTCCAGGCTCATCCTATCAAAGTCCTCACTGATCAACCTTTAAAGCAAGTCTTGTTTCGCCCTGAGACTTCGGGCCGCCTTTTAAAGTGGAATATTGAATTGAGCCAATATGACATCACTTATCATCCTAGAAAAGCGATCAACGGACAAGCTTTGGCAGATTTTATTGCAGAATTTACAGACAAGGGTAACAGCGAGGAAGAAACAATCGAGAACTCCCCAACCCAATGGAAGTTGTTTGTAGATGGCGCAAGAAATGATTACTGTTCAGGTGCTGGAATTGTTCTTGAAACTCCTGAAGGCCGGTCATTATGCTATGCGCTAAGATTAGAATTTCCTTCAACAAACAATGAAGCAGAATATGAAGCTCTGATCGCTGGTTTGAAAATTGCTAAAGAACTAAACATTCGAGCGTTACAGATCTTCAGTGATTCTCAGCTTATAGTATGCCAAGTCAAGAAGGAGTTTCAAACGAAAGGAGGAAATCTGCCCGCTTATGTGTCAAAGGCTTGGGAACTTTTATGTGAATTCGACCATTACACGATAAGTCATATTCCTCGAGAAGAAAACATGAAAGCAGATTCTCTCGCAAAATACTCAAGTTCTGGCGAAGCCCAATCCTTAGGGTTAGTTCCAGTGGAAGTTTTGTCAAATCCGAGCATTGATGAAATGGATATCGATTGGGTTATGAGTATGTCGCAAGAGCAAGAATCATGGATGACTCCAATAACAAAGTATCTACTCAATGGCTCTTTACCAGAAAACTCTAAAGAACGACAAAAGCTACTGAGAAAAGCTTCTCGATATATAGTCCAGGATGGTCAATTATACAGACGAGGATTCTCAATGCCATTGCTTCGATGTGTATCCCGGGAAGAGTCCAAAACAATCCTAACTGAAGTGCATGGAGGAGAATGCGGTGATCATTCAGGTGGTCAAACATTAGCAAAGAAAATTCTCCGATACGGATATTTTTGGCCAGAAATTAATCGGGATGCCGCAGATTACTCCCGAAAATGTGACAAGTGCCAAAGATATGCCAAAATTCCTAGAGCACCTTCTACTGAACTCACACAGATGATCAGTCCATGGCCATTTGCAATTTGGGGAATGGATCTCATTGGGCCGCTACCAACCGCTAAATCAGGGATTAAATATGCTATTGTTGCGGTTGATTATTTTACTAAGTGGGCTGAAGCTGAACCATTGGCTACTATCACTTCTAAGAAAGTGATAAGCTTTGTGACCAAGAATATCATTTGCAGATACGGTGTGCCTCAAAAAATAATCACAGACAATGGTACTCAGTTTGAAAGTGAGGAATTCCAGGATTTTTGCAAACGATTCAAAATCCAGAAAAGCTTTTCGGCAGTAGCTCATCCGCAGGCAAACGGGCAAGTGGAAGCAGTGAACAAGATCATCAAATCAACCATCAAAAAGCAACTCGAAAGAGCAAAAGGTGGTTGGGTCGATAAACTACCACTTGCACTATGGGCATACAGAACTACTCACAAAACTGCAACTGGGCATACTCCTTTTTCGTTAGCATACGGATCGGAAGCAATGATCCCGGTTGAAACAGAGGTCCCTTCACACAGAAGAATCCATTTCAATCAAGCAGAAAATGAAAAGCTGCAACTTGAAGCGCTGGATCTCCTTGATGAAAAAAGAGATGAAGCTAACCTCAGAGTTGCAGCTCATCAGCAAAGGATAGCCAGACATTTCAATTCCAAAGTTCGTCAACGCAGCTTTGAAATTGGAGATCTAGTCCTAAAAAGAATTATGACTGCGACAGGTGTGTTTGGGCCAAATTGGGAAGGACCGTATGTGATAGGTCAGAAACTTCTTGACGGCACATTCAAGCTTACCACAGTTGATGGAGATCAAATTCCAAGGGCATGGAACAGCAATCACTTGCGTCCATACTTTACTTGAAAATTTTGTTGAAACATTGTAAAAAGAATTATGAATGTATGATTCCTGTAATTGAAAGCAATTGTGAAACTGATGCAAGTAAATAATGAAAGAATATAAAGTGGATGTAGGCCCAATTTCATGGCCGAACCACTATAAATCTTGTGTTCCTTATTATCATTATATGTTTGCTTTGTTTTCGATATAAAAATACACAAAATGTATTACTGAAATATCGATTTAAATTTTTGCAGACAGTGGAGATAAAACTTGCGCATAATAAGACCGAGCGATTCTCACCATCATTCAACAAACAAATTTCAAGTCACAAAGACCCCGAATTCAAATCCTAGATAGGAAATGCTTCAATTGAACGGCTAATGATTTCGATAGGAACGAGCCCTTGCTGATAAATTGAGATTGTTTAAACAAACAAACATCCAATTAGGAAGCTAGTGCCCGTTCTCACGAACTTGCCTGGCAATGAAGTACACTTCCTTGGATTAAACAAGCCACTTGTGAGAAAAAGGGGGATGAAAACTTGAAAAGAAAAAAAAAAAAAAAAAAAAAAAAAAAAAAGGATCGCTGAAAAGGCATAAGCAAGTGAACAGAGGAACAACCAAAGCTACCATCAGCGCCACAAGTCCTCTTCGGAGGCGCAACTCTTCGGATAATAAAAGACCTCTAATGGGTCATATGCCACAAAAAAGAAAGTTCTCTACTCAACAAAAAAGATTGGAGGAGTCATGACCCTCCAACCATGAGAGAGTAACTTCCAGGCGATGAAAACCCTCTCTGAGGCACATTTCACCAGGAGTTGAAGTGTTATAACCGCTCTTCGGGATTTCACTTCACCAGAGTTGAAATGTAAACAAAATAAAAGCCCTCTTCGGAGGCCCATTTCACCAGGAGTTGAAGTGTTATAACCGCTCTTCGGGATTTCACTTCACCAGAGTTGAAATGTAAACAAAATAAAAGCCCTCTTCGGAGGCCCATTTCGCCAGGAGTTGAAGTGTAGCAGCCGCTCTTCGGAATTTCACTTCACCAAAGTTGAAATGTAAACAAAATAAAAGCCCTCTTCGGAGGCCCATTTCGCCAGGAGTTGAAGTGTAGCAGCCGCTCTTCGGAATTTCACTTCACCAAAGTTGAAATGTAAAAACAAAGACCTTCTTGAAAGCACACGTTTCACCGAGATTGAAATAAAACTTCCAAGTGTTGAAACGTGAAAAGGCTTTCTTCAAAGGCACAACTCTTTGGGGGTACACGTTTCACCAAGATTGAAATAAAACTTCCAAGTGTTGAAACGTGAAAAAATCCCTCCTCAGAGGTACAACTTTCTATAAAAAAAAAAAAAAAAAAAAAAAAAAAAAAAAAAAAATCCTCATCAAAAGCGTACTTTAACTTTCAAAGGAAAAGTAACTTGCCTACTGTGGGAAATGATCGTAAAAAGAAAAGAAGTTAAAGTACCCTTCAGAGGTCCGCTTTACCACATAGAGGAATTCACTTGATGAGATATGCACATAAGCAAAAGAAAAAAGTGATTTCTTCGAACGACCAAGCGTAAAAACTTATACGAAGGGAGTTGTACTCTATAAAATTTTCTTTAAAGAATAAAATAATTATTCTTTAGCAAATAAGAGTGTAAGTCCCCTCGAAGTATAGAATATTGCAGCATACTTATGGAATGGGGGCAATATAGTATAATTACACACAATATGGTATAACTAAACCAGCAAAAGGTAACGCTCAAGTAACATACCATAAGCTCGCTGCAATATCAAATAAACTCATGCCAAAACGAATAACAAATGTATTCTTTAATTCAAACAAAAGTTTGTACAAACGAGGAATCATTTTATTCAATTACAACGCAGGTACAGGTTTCAAAATAAAGAAAAGCGGGGGCCGGTACCCGCACAATTCTCGGCCAGTACATGCAAAACACAAAAAACTAGAAACTGAAGATCTTCACTTCTTTTTGCTGCCTTTAGACCCTTTACCCGGCCGAATGATCAGCTTTTCAGGTCGACCAGTGGGTATAAGGGAGGAAGGAGAGGTAGGCGCAGCTGGCCCAACTTCTGGCTCCTCTTCAGTGGCAGTGATTATCTTCCCTCTCCTCCTTGATGCTCCTTGCTTCCTTCTCCTCTTTGAGGAAGACTCACTTCCTGGAGTGGCAAGTTTAGATAAAGTTATATCGTCAGAAGGAGTCCGCTCCGGAGATATGTCACCTCCCTCAAGCCCCTCATCTTTTTGCTCTTGCGAAGCAATGGGATCATCCAGGCCATGGAGAGCTTCTATTTGTTCTTCTTGTGACCCAGGTTGAGAAGCAGAGGGAGGCGCCACTTGAAGAGATGGAGGAAGGATCACCGGGGGAGAAGAAGCTTGAGTTTGACTCGGTGCTTTCTCTACAAAGGAGAAAAAACTTAAAATATCAGTATCTTTCGAAAAGAGAGGGGATGACGGCTCATCAAAAGTCGGGAATTCATTGACATTTGAAAAATAATCAAGAAGATCGTCAAGTTCACAAGGAGCGAACGAGCAGTTCACCACTTGAGCTGGTCCGGTGTCAAGTTTACCTGGGGTAGTTGGATCTCTGAGGCTGATTTCATATCGCTGTGCTTCGTTGCTTTCACCGTCTTCATCCCCGCCTTGTGCACTTGTAGTTTCAGTTACTATCTTAGTCGCAGGCGGAGTGTAGGAGCTAGAACCCGTGATGTCAACCACGGGAGAAACTGGAGGTTGGACAGAGGGAGTAAGTGGTAATTCCTTTCCAGAATGTTCCTCTTCCGCCATTCCAGCTCTCATCCTGGCAAGTTGTTCTTGCCCCTTCACAAGAGCAGCGCGAGCTTCCTCATCCAGGTAACGCGCCTCAAAATCTTCATCGCCATACCCGGCGTCTTTAAACATGCTAAGAGCAGCTTCCCACACCTCGGCCAGGGTGATTTCATATTTAGGACCAAGAAAAGAGAGGCTGCCGCGTCCCAAGACACAGTGTACATAAAAATCGAATAAAGTCGAATTGATGTCGGTTTCCATGGTCTGAACAGTTTCTTCGGCTGCAATCTTACCAGCCATGGCCTCATCTCGATCTTTTTCGGTCTGAGCAAGTTGGGCTTTTAGCGCTTCAATCTCCATGTCCCGGGCGCTCAGCTTATTCTGCAACTGGATGACATCAGTGCGGTGGTTCTCTACAGCTTGCTCTAGCCTCTCAGCTTTAGCTTCGGCGTCCCTCTGGCTGGCGTGCGCATCTCGCACTTGTTTTTGCAATACCTCTTCTCTTTGGGTGTAAGTATTAGTAGAAGAGGCAAGATCATCTTTGAGCTGCTTTACTTCGGCTTCGAGTTTTTCATTGTATTCGGCTATCTCCTTCATCTCAACGTTGTGTTGATCAAGAATCTTCTGCCATTCTGATTTATCATTTTCCATGGTCAGCATTGCTTCGATGTTAGCCCGATTAACTCTTTGAAGTTCATCAACAAGCTTTTGCCATCCAGACATTCTGTCAATATCAAGCCTGACAGCATCGAGATTTTTGTACATGGCTTCTTTGTCGATGGGGACCAAATCAAGGTCGAAGCGTACCCCCCTCAAACACCAGTTCGGGAATCGGCTCTGCAAAGTCGGGGGGCCCCTTTCAACATGGTATGAAGGCCTGTTGAGGAGTGTTTGAATGGCACTTCCTTCAAGAGCAGGAGATTTGGAAGGGATGTCAGTAGAAACTGAGGCGCCAGGTCTCTCAGATGTCACAGGCGCGTGTTCCTCGCCAAGTTTGGTCCGCTTTCTCGAATCCTCAATATGGCTCTTCCCCCTATCATCATGCGTTTTACGTTTATGGGAATCATCACCCCTTGGGAAGGATTCGTATCGCGTGCCTGCTCCCTCATGGCGTTCTTCATACTTTCTCCTCTCTTCAGCTTTTCGCGCAGCTCTCTGCTCATTGGTCTCTCTGGAATCGGTATAGTATTGCTTGTAATCATAGCTGCCACGCCCTCCATAGCGTCGAAAGTCTTTGTAATAAGAACCGCTACCGCTGCGCCCCATAGAGGAATCTGAAAGGCAAAAATAACAAGTCTTAAAAACTACCAGAGAAAAGAAGTTAAATGTGAACAAATGCCAAAAAATCCTAAGTGTTGTGTGATGTGCAAGCTACACGCATTAAGCTACAAACCACTCTTTGGTGTAGAGGTGATGATAGCTTGGGTATGAGGAGTTGATGTTTGTGTTGGCGTTTGTCGAAGAAGAGACGTCGCCTCAATTACAGGAGAGATAGTTTTAGATACGTCATCTCTAAAAAGCTCCTGCGAAGTCACTATTATGTCACTCAACCCCTCATAAACATCGTCACCATCATGCTTGGTGGGACTTGTTTTCTCAATTCCTACATCAGCTAATCCCCCGAGAGACTGTGAAGGTTCTTCTTCTTCCTCGATCGGGGCAAGCACCGTCTTACTGGATGACCCCATAATGTCGGTAGAAGTGGAACACTTCACCAATGAAGCTTCAATATTAGACTCTTTTGATGCGAGTTGTTCGACAGTAACCGGGGCGTCAGGAGTTTTCGTCGGGGAATCGGGAACTTCTGTTGGAACTTCATGAGCATGCGTAGAACGAGAAGCATGTAGAAGCCCGTATTGGTGTAAAAATTCATCCTTCAGCAGAAATTTTATGCTCCTTTCTTCCGCAGCCACGGCACTCAACCTCTCGAAAACTTGTTTATGAATCGGATCTCTAGAAGGGAGGGGAAGTGCTGAAAAGAGCAAAGAATGAAGTTAGCAACTGAAAGTTCGGATCTCGGAAAAAGTTTCAAAAACGAAAAAATGGAAACACTAGTCTTACTTCCTATTCTCCAGATGGCATAAAAACCTGGAGGGCAACGAGCATAAAAGAACTGAGTCAAAAACCCGTGTGCACTCTCGGGCAAATCTAAAATGAGTTTGCGATTTCTCGCACCTCTCACAAGAATGATAGAAGGATGGTCTTTATTTTTCGCAAATGTGCATAAATAGCAGATTTCCTCAAAGCTAGGGAGGCGATCAAGCGTCTTCCTGAATAGCACGCCCAACCCCATCAAGATGGCATAACCATTGGGGTGCAGTTGAAAGGGAGATATAGTTAACCGAAGAAGGGTTTGTCGAAGAAATTCGTTAAAAGGAGGAATCGCTCCGCTTGAGCACATTTGGCGATTAACGGCAACAAAACCGTGAGGTGGTTGGTCAGCAAAGTCATTAGGTCCGGGAAGTAGAGCATCTGCTTCGGCGATGCCAAACTGGATGCATAATTGGCGAAAAGCCTTGTGGTTCAGAGTGGTTGGCATTCTCTCTGGGGGATCGATCAATCGGTTAGCAACTGGAAAAATCTCCCCAGTTTGTCCTGCTTCTTCTAGTTGAGAAGTCATTCTACACAAGGAACTGGATATTCAAATGTGAAGGTGCACGTTTCCTAAAAGTATGAAGTGTTGTGTAGCAACTAATAAAATAACAAGTAAATGTAACTGAAATCAAACTAATTGATGAATGTCAATTATAGAGCTTCAGAACTTGTTATTATAAGGGCAAGTACAGCATTGAGGCAAATAAGTCAGCTTTAGTTGATTACTTTAACATTGCTTTAATACTTCACTTGAACTTGTTAATTCACAACATTTCATTCACATAAATTCATGTAAGCTAATTGTTTCTTGTTTACTAATCTGTCGTTTGATGTGGGCAGTCAACGACAGTATATTCGTCCCATTTTTCTGCAAATACTGTATTTAACAAGTTGACAGGTTCAAAGGTTAAAATAATCTGCAAAGAAGTACAACAAAATTCATATCCATGCAACTTAGTCAAATTTTTTATGGAAATTTTTACAAGTCCTAGGTCGCCCAACGACCTAGTATAGGTCGAAGCTCTTATTAGGTCGCACTATGCAAGCTAAAAGGTCCATAGCAATGCAAATCTGTTCAAAGTTCAAACTCGGCAGCGACCTATCCAAGTGCAAACCATCCAAGTGCTAGGTCGGCAACGACCTAACTTCTATGCCACAGGAATTTAAGTCCTAGGTCGGCCGCAGCCAAACCAACCCAGCAGTTCAAACTTAAAGCAATGCGCTTTCGCTTAAGTCCTAGGTCGCAAAAGCCTTAGGTAGCAAGGTTTTATAGGTCGCACAGGTTCATGGGTTAGTTCGGGCATGATTTTAAGCAAGTTCCAGATCAAACTTAAAAAACTCGCTTCCCTCTGCACTTTCTTCCCCCTTAACCCATTAACCCGTTATCACTCACGTGCTACCACACCATCCTCCCTGGTAACCCATTAACCCGCTAGCACCTCAAAGCCTTCTTCATTTCTTCCCCAGTTGTAAGTCGGCCGGTTCGAAGTACTGCAATTCCCCATTATCCTCCTACATCATCACGAATTATCCAAAAATCCAATCCAAAACACCCCAAATTCATCATAAACCTGACGCGCTAGCATATTCACAGGGATCGCGGCAAAAAACTCAATAAAAATTGATCTAATCATAGTTTGTTGAGAAAAAACAGTGCATGAAATTGCATTAGGAACAAAGAATGCAACGCCTGCGATTTGATGGTAATCGAGTTATGATAAGGTTCACTTACGTAATCTGGTGATAGGATAATTGATGATGAAGTTGTTGGAGTTGTATTTGAAGGCTCAAAGGTTTGTTAATGGCGGAATGGAGGCTAAAGCAGATAGTGAGAAGAAGGAGCGACCTAGGATATTTATATTCCAGAGTAACAAAACACGAACCGGTGCCACGGACCTAACCTCTTCCTTAGGTCGGATGCGACCTAGCAATCCTTCAGAGCACGAGTTAAGAAAGTCGAAGCACACGACCTATGGTTTAGTCGTATACTTCGAGGGGCAAATGTTAACTCCCTTCTGCAAACGACCTATAGATCAAAAAGCTGCGACCTAAAAGACGGCACGACCTAAAGGACAGCGCAACCTAGCGACCTAAAAGTTTAACGACCTAGAGGATAGAGCAACTTAGCGGTTTAACAAAGCAAGCGACCTAAAGTAGCGGAGGTTAGCGACCTACAGGTAGTTGCGACCTAAAGGAAGACTCACTCTAACCAACCAACGACCTAAGGGGATTCAGCGACCTAAAGTCTTCAGCGACCTAGAGCCTTCATTACTCAGCGATCAAAAAGCCAGAGCGACCTAAAGATCATATCAGCCTAAAGAGGCCGCGACCTAACAGAATGGCTCGACCTAAGATAGGTCGCCCACAACCTAAGGTAGGTCGTTCCCGACCTAGGGACAGTGTATCAGAAGGCCGCCTTTTCTATACTGCCACCAATAAGCTCGCTTACGACCTAGGACTTGTCGAAACGAGCTCGTGCATTCTTATGAAAGAAGGGGGAGGAGCCAGTGCTTCTTAGGGCGCCTACGACCTACGACCTTGCTTAGGTCGGTCGCGACCTACGACCTAACTCCGAGCAAAGCCTATAAATACGCCCCTAGCTCCAACTAGCGAAGGACTTTGGGGGGGGGGGGCTCATTCTCTTCAAGCGCCATTACTCTGCCGAATTCCAGACGACTTCAAAGCTTTTTAGATCCAACAAACTTCTAAAGGAACTCCATGAAGGAATCATCCACATTCATCATGGATTTGAAGATGATTGTCAACATCAAAGCTTGAGCTACTTGTTTCACATATCCTATCACTTGAAGTGTGTTGTAATTGAAAGATCTTGTAAAGAATTGTAATCAAACTAGTGATAAAAAGATTAAAGTGGACGTAGGCTGGATTATAAGCCGAACCACTATAAATACTGTGTCTCTTACCGTTTTTCTACATACTTTCTGCTTATTTCTGTTTCCCGTACAAACGGGTGGTGCTTTCACAATCACATCTTATACACCAGGGTGTTAGCGTTTAAATTTTTTTTTCGTTAACAAAAATTAAGGGTTAATTGAAGGATAAATGTTTTTATTTTATGTGATTAGATAATTAGTAAAAACGATGATTTATCTTAAAGGTAATTAAGATTTGATAATCAAATGAAGTAACTAAAATATGATTTATTATATTAATAATTATGGATTAGGTAATTAATTAATAGTTAAGGATTATAAATTAATTAATTAACAGGTTAATTAGTTTGTAATTAAGAATTATTAACTAGAGATAATTAGTTAATAATTAGTGGTTAATTAATTAAGTAATTAAGTTGTAATTAGTGACTACTTAATTATTTAATGGAAGTAATTTAGGATTAATTACTTAGTGTAATTAAGGATTGACTGATTAAGGAAACTAATAAAGGATTAGTTAAATAATGAGTATGATTAATTAAGGGATATTGATCAATGAACAGATTATAAGAAAATTAATGTAAGTAATTAATTAAGGATCAATGTAATGAATATGGATGGTTAAGGATAATTAAATCGTGTAATTAATTAAGAGTTAATTACTAATTTTAATTAAAGGATAATTAATCAAAAATGATTAATTAAGACGGGTAATTAAAGGATAATTAATTAATTGGTTTGCAATTAATTAATGTTAGGTGTTACCTAAAGGTTTGACCAGGCAACTAAGTACTCGGCATTTGCATACTGTTCGGCATTTATGAGTCATTTGGCATCCAGATCGTTCGGCATTAGAGAACGCTCGGCATTCAGGAACGCTCGGCATTCAGGAACGCTTGGCATTTAGGAGCATTCGGCATTAGAAAGCGCTCGGCTTGTAGAGTCGTCCGGCGCAAACGATTCGTTCGACACTCAAGTTGGATCGGCATCTATGGGACGGTCGGCATGCAAGAGTGTTCGGCATTAAGAGCCGTTCGGTATTGTATATCATTTGGCATCCATGGACGTTCGGCATGGCAGAGCCATTCGGCATTCCATACTGCTCGGCATCCAAACCTTTTTTGGCACATCACTTCGTTCGACATAAATCTCGTTCGACATTCAGGATCGATCGACATCCAGAGTCGTCCGGCACAACGCATTAGGTCGGCTTCCAGTGTCGTTCGGCATAAATCTCGTTCGGCATTTGGGATCGGTCGGCGTGAAGATATTGTTCGGCATCACTTCGATCGGCATGAAGTTATCGTTCGGCATCACTTCGTTTGGCATGAGGATATCGTTCGGCATTCATGCCTTGTTCGGCATTTTTCCATTCGTCATCTATGGACCGGCACACAGACTTTTCACTCTTTTTTTGCCAAGCTACTTAGCTACCTGGCCCACCAGGGAAGTCCAACCCATCTTCGCCTATAAATAGAGAGGCAGTGACACAGTGAAAGGGACCTTTTTTCGAGAACACCGAGGAGACTCTACCGCATTCAAGACTCATTCAAGACTTATCTTTTTTTCTTAGAAATTGTATTCAATATAATTGGTATACGGATTGTATCTGTAATCGATTATCAGGAAAAACAATAAAGATTAACCTCAAAGTGGACGTAGGCAATTACGCTGAACCACTATAAATCCGGTGTTCGTATTTTCTGCATTTAAATCTACGTACCGGTCTCTGTTTAACTTTACTTTCTTCATTAATTCTCCACATAACTCTACTCAAGGGTGTTAGTGACCAATTTTGGTGGTAACATTTTAGTGCTTTCAATGAGAATCGAATTCTCAGGACGATATGATCTACTTTGTAGCTACTGGATTGAAAAATCCCCCGAAGGAGATCCAAGTCATTCGCAAGACATCTGTTGATCCTACTTAGAGTTACAACTGACAACTCTATCATGGAAAGACCATGAACTAGATCGGCCTCTCATAACACAGATGTTACTGAAACTGCTAGTGTACAACAGATAGGACCTAGCAACCAACCAGCAATTCAAGGCGTAGGAACCTCCGCCCAGAACCAAGCGGAGGTCGGTTCTCGAATAGAGTTCAACAACTTGATAAGAGAACTCAGGGAAAGTAGAAGGCAATTTGCTGAGCAGATCCAAGCCAATACTATCTCATGACTCAGCTTGCCCAGCAACACCATCAGAATGCTGGAAGTAGTCCCACTCCTTATTCTTCATCTGATAGTTCGACCTTGGCTGACGAACCTCCTAGGCGTAGACGCCGCAAGACAAAGACTACACAGGCAGGTGCCACTGATCGATCCGCCAGGGATCAGGCACATGAAGAGACCAGACGCCTGGCTCATCAAGACCCAAATCAAGCTGGCCTTCAGGACGTACGTTTGACCGACCGTCAACAGGCGGGACATCAACCCGCACGGTCCCGTGGAGCTGAACCCAACCTCCCACCTTCCATACAAACTCCAGATTTATCATCCATGGTCAGGAAGTTGTTGAGAGAGAACCAAGGCCTGACCAACGAAGATTGGGGAGTGTCCAGGGGTCATACTCTCTTCACAGATGTTATCCTACAGGTTGAGTACCCCAAGAAATTCAATATGCCAATTATCCCAGCCTACGAAGGGATGACTGACCTTAGGAAACACATGATGAGGTACGAATGGATGGTGGATTCGAAAAGGGCAAATGACGCGACTAAGTGTAGGTGTTTCCCAATCAC
This sequence comes from Allium cepa, assembly GCA_030765085.1. Classification (NCBI taxonomy): domain Eukaryota; kingdom Viridiplantae; phylum Streptophyta; class Magnoliopsida; order Asparagales; family Amaryllidaceae; genus Allium; species Allium cepa. Next base: position 48,739,347 of record CM060930.1, on the reverse strand, counting down.
TCTATCCGGAATCGCCACTATGTGGTTTACTCGGCTTCCTCCGCGATCTATATCCAGCTTCGACGAGTTAGCGATGAAATTTGTTGAACAATTTAGGATTACATGCTACCCGTCCAAAGGACGTAATGTCATTATCAAGCGTAATCCAGGCTCTGGGAGAGTCTTTGAAAGCATAGTTAGAGAGGTTTCATGTTGCCGCCACTGAAGTTAGCAATCCTAACGACCACATAATTTTGATGGCGGTAATGCGAGGTGTAGATCCACACTCAGAGTTTGGAGATTGGTTGGCGGAAAAGCCCCCAGCTACATTGGTACGATTCTATTCCAAAGCTCATCAGTTCACACGGAGGGAGGAGGCTCGATGGACAAGACGCGATAAAGCACAAGGGCCTGTTTAGGAGACTGTGAAAAGTAACATCGCCATGAAGCAGTCCGACGATAGTTCGAAAAAAGTTCAAGTCAACGTCCAGAACAAGCCTGGGCGGTCCAAAGGATCCATGGGTGGAAATCCCAGAAAGAAAAGAGAAGCAGGGAAATGGAAGCCAAGGATTCCGACCTACAATGAATACACCCCGCTGAATACTTCTCTTGAAAACATTTATCTATTTACCCATAACACTTTGAATACAGAAAGCCACGTCCAATGGAGTCCACTGAAGAACAGAAACAGATAGGGAAGTACTGTCGCTTCCGTGAGACCCATGGGCACAATATTGAGGAGTGTAGACACCTCCATGACGCCATAGAAAAATTGATCAGACAGAAAAAACTGCAGGAGTTTGTCAACCCGCAAGATGGAAGGCAAGGAACGTTAGACCCCGGGCGCGGGCCGGCTCCACGCCAACCAGAACAACCTGCTCGGACTGTGGGTAGATTGATCATAAACATTATTGTCGGAGGACCTCATCCTCTAGGAAAGAATTGGCAGGAGATGGAACGATATGCTACCTCCTTGAGGCATGCGGATTATGAATGTTGTTTGAATGTGGAATATGGAACCCCCACAAAACAACAACGCATGATGACCGACGATATAGTGTTTAGGAGTCGAGACGCGGACAAGGTGGAGGCTCCCACTATCGACCTGATGGTTATATATGCAACAATCGGGCCAGCTTACATGAAAAGAATCTTGATTGATTGTGGAAGCTCTGTCAACATCATCTTCAAGAAGGCTTATGACCAAATGAAGATGGAGACAAAAGATTAGAAACCATGCAAAGTCCGTATCCACGAATTTAACGGCGTTGCAACCGACGCGATGGGGTATATAGAGCTACCAGTTGACTGGGGGAAGGTGAGCGGAGGAGAGTGCGAGTCCTACCGTTTATAGTAATGGATGTTGACTCTCCATACAATGTCTTTTGGGTCGCCCAGCCTTGGCAGAATTTAGGGCTGCTTTGGCCCCATGGTGTTTGACATTAAAATTTCCGGCAGACAAAGGAGTCGGTGTTGAACATGGCGATCAGGCGACCGGTCGTGCATGTTATGTGGCGGAACTGAGAGAAGCTCAGCGGAGAGAGAAGGGAAAGGTTGCAGACAGCTCCGTTCGCATCCTAAAGACTGATGATTGACAAGTAGTACCCGAGCCCTGGCTCGGGCAGCATTCTCGGATCCTTAGAGACAGATCCGAGAGATGATGATGGGAAACCTAGAGAAACGAATGCAGCACCGGCTGAGCTGACGACCCAACATCCCAGTCAGCCGGGATGACCCATCATGAGTTCTTAAGATTGGATCGCAACTTGACCCTTCAGTGGCCGAGGATCTTACTGATTTCCTCCGGGAAAATCTGGATGTTTTCACTTGGACACACTCTGATATGTGCGGGATTTCTCCAACAATTGCGAGTCACAAGTTGAACATAGACCCAAAACTCATTCTCGTAAAACAGAAAAGGAGAGGTATGGACCCAGAGAGGTCCACGGCTCTCAAAGAGAAGGTGGACAAACTCAAAGCCAATGGGTTCGTCCGCGACGCCCTCTACCCTGAATGGGTATCTAACCTAGTGCTAGTGAAAAAGGTGAATGGAAAGTGTAGAACTTTTGTTGATTACTCCGATCTGAATAAAGCATGCCCGAAGGATAGTTTCCCTTTACCTAGAATCGACCAACTCGTTGACTCTACTGCCAGACACGAATTATTGTCATTTATGGATGCGTACTCAGGATACAATCAGATCCCGATGCACATTCCAGACCAAGAGCACACTAGTTTTGTCACAAATATGGGGCTATATTGCTATGTAGCAATGCCCCTTGGGTTGAAAAACGCAGGAGCGACTTATCAGCGTCTGGTGAATCGAATGTTTAAGGACCAGATTGGTAGAACGATGGATGTCTATGTGGATGACATGCTCGTGAAGTCACGGCAGTCAAGCGACCACATCCGAGACTTAGCAAAGATGTTTGATATACTCAAGCATTACGGAATGAAGATCAATCCTTTGAAGTGTTCATTTGGCGTAGCATCGGGAAAGTTTCTGGGTTTCATTGTGAATGCGTGGGGAATCAAAGCTAACCCGGAAAAAATTCAAGCTATCCGAAATATACAAGTGCCCAGAACCATAAAGCAGGTGCAAAGCTTGAATGGAAAAGTTGCTGCGCTGAGTCGATTCATATCTAGAGCTATAGACAAGTGTATTCCTTTCTTCGACGTGACAAAGAAAGGAAAGAGAAATTTTGAGTGGACATCCGACTGTGAGGAAGCATTTCGAGCTCTGGTAAGGCACTTAGAAAGCCCCCCGGTGCTGTCAAAACCGATTGACCATGAAATGCTGTATGTATACTTGGCAATATCCCAGCATGCTATTAATACGGCTCTGGTTCATGAAGAGGACCGAGTTCAAAAGCTAGTTTACTATGTTAGTAAACGTTTGACGGGGACAGAAAGAAACTATCCCAAGATCGAGAAATTAGCCTATTGCTTGGCGATTGCATCACCCAAGCTTCGCCCATATCTTTAGGCATACCCAATCAGTGTTTACGATGATCAACCCTTACATCAGATACTCCAACGACCAGAAACTTCTAGAAGAATGTTAAAATGGAATATCAAACTGAGTCAGTTTGATATTACTTATGTGCCACGAAAGGCCATACAGGGACAAGCGCTAGTGGATCTCATCGCTGAATTCACCATGACAGACGAATCAAACGACCGCAATGTCATACCTCCCGTCTGATGGAAGATGTACACCGATGGGGTATCTAACGATCGTTGTTTTGGGGTTGACATAGTTCTTGTAACTCCTGAAAACCGATCAGTTTGCTACGCTTTGAAGCTCGAATTCACAGCAATGAATAACGAAGCTGAGTATGAAGCATTGATTGCCGGCTTAAGACTCATCAAAGAACCGGGAATAATATCGGTTGAAATCTTTTGCGACTCGCAACTGGTGGTGTATCCAGTGTGTGGAGACTACCAAGCAAGGTGGCAGAGACTTGCCCCATATTTGGCCTAAGTTCAGGAGCTGCTAGCGAATCTCGACTATTATGATATTTCATATGTTCCGCGTGAACAAAACAGAGCAGTGATTCATTGGCAAAATTTGCAAGCACTGGCGATGCACAGCGGATGGGATTGTTTCCCGTTGAATCCTTGCATGTTCCGAGCATAAGCATAATGGAGGTAGATTTCATGTTAAAAATAGAAATCGAGAAGGAGTCATGGATGACCCCATTCAAGCAGTACTTGTTACACGGGGTCGTGCCCGAAAGAAGGAGCGAAAGATGGTAAGTCATTCGTAAGGCTTCTCGTTTTGTAATGCAGGATGGAATAATGTTTCGGAGGGGATTCTTGACCCCATTGCTCTGGTGCATTGCCCATGATGAGATAAAACAAGTCCTGACGGAAGTCCATGAAGGTGAATGTGGCGACCATACCGGGGGGCAGACATTAGCAAAGAAAGTCCTCCGCTATGGATACTGTTGGCCAACTGTAAATCGGGATGCCGTAGACTACGTAAGAAGATGTGATAGATGCCATAAGTATGCGAAAATCCCAAGAGCTCCACCGACAGAACTCACACAAATGGTTAGTCCTTGGCCATTTGCAATGTGGGGGATCGATATAGTCGGTTCCTTACCCCTATCCAAAGGTGGTGCAAAATACGCGATTGTTGCGGTCGGTTACTTTACCAAGTGGGCAGAAGCAGAGCCTTTGGCCACTATCACCACCAATAAAGTCATTAATTTCATTGTACGAAATATCATATGCAGCTTTGGCCTGCCACGAACCATCATTAGAGACAATGGAACTTAGTTTGAAAGCAAAGAGTTCAGGGAATTTTGCCAAAAATATGGTATTGAGAAAAAGTTTGCAGCAGTTGCTCATCCAAAAGCTAATGGATAAGTGGAGGCCGTAAACAAGATAATCAAATCCATATTGAAAGAACGTTTGGAAAAGGCTAGAGGCAATGTATGAGCTTCCGACAGCACTTTGGGCTTACAGAACCACCCACAAGTCCGTGACTGGCCACACTCCATTCGCATTAGCATATGGCATGGAAGCTGTCATACCCATGGAACTTGAAGTCCCGTCACATCGGGTAACTTATTATGACCCTGAGTCAAATAAAGATCTCCTGCTGGAATCGTTGGACTTCAATGATGAAAAAGACGAAGAAGCAAATATAAGAGCGGCCGCGTACAGGCACCGAGTTGCTCGATATTATAATGAAAAAGTCCGACCGAGAATCTTTTGCGTGGGTGACCTCGTTTTGAAATGAGTTCCCAGTTCCATCACACATGCGCCTCGCATGGGAAGGTCCATACGTCATTGAACGGAAGCTTGGAGAAGGAACTTTCAAGCTAGCGACCATCGATGGTGCGACACACCCCTGAGCATGGAATGGTGAATATTTACGGCATTATTACACTTAGTTCATTTCTATCACATTTTAGTTGCATTTGTTTCCAGCAAGTTTTTATTCCTAGTTTACGGCACGTAAAAAGACAATTTAGCTTATTTGCATTAATGAAGGCTTGAAGCCATTTCTTTTTCCATTAATTGTCGATGTTCCTGTGTATGATAACGCTGTAACAAATGACTAAGAGATACATTACTCTATCTGACGTACGAACGAGTATAAACAACTCAAAATATTCAAGTCCTCGGGGTGTGGACTGGAGTACTCTAAGTCCCCAGAGTGCAGACTCGAGTATAAATGACTCAAAATCTCCAAGTCCTCGGAGTGCGGACTGGAGTACTCTAAGTCTCCAGACTGCAGACTCGGGTATAAACGACTCAAAATCTCCAAGTCCCTGGAGTGCGGACTGGAGTACTCTAAGTCCCCAGAGTGTGGACTCGAGTATAAATGACTCAAAATCTCCAAGTCCCCGGAGTGCGGACTGGAGTACTCTAAGTCCCCAGAGTGCGGACTCGAGTATAAATGACTCAAAATCTCCAAGTCCTCGGAGTGCGGACTGGAGTACTCTAAGTCCCCAGAGTGTGGACTCGAGTATAAAAGACTCAAAATCTCCAAGTCCCCGGAGTGCGGACTGGAATACTCTACGTCCCCAGAGTGCGGACTCGAGTATAAACGACTCAAAATCTCGAACTCCCCGGAGTGCGGACTGGAGTACCCTAAGTCCCCGGAGTGCGGACTGGAGTACCCTAAGTCCCCGGAGTGCGGATTGGAGTACTCTAAGTCCCCAGAGTGCGGACTCGAGTATAAATGACTCAAAATCTCCAAGTCCTTGGAGTGCGGACTGGAGTACTCTAAGTCCCCAGAGTGTGGACTCGAGTATAAAAGACTCAAAATCTCTAAGTCCCCGGAGTGCGGACTGGAGTACTCTAATTCCCCAGAGTGCGGACTCGAGTATAAACGACTCAAAATCTCGAACTCTGTGGAGTGCGGACTGGAGTACCCTAAGTCCCCAAAGTGTGGTCTCGAGTATAAACGAGTCAAAATCTCCAAGTCCCTGGAGTGCGGACTGGAGTACTCTAAGTCCCCAGAGTGCGGACTCGAGTATAAACGAGTCAAAATCTCCAAGTCCCCAGAATGCGGACTGGAGTACTCTAAGTCCCCAGAGTGCGGACTCGAGTATAAACGAGTCAAAATCTCCAAGTCCCTAGAGTGCGGACTGGAGTACTCTAAGTCCACAGAGTGTGGACTCGAGTATAAACGACTCAAAATCTCCAGCTCCCCGGAGTGTGGATTGGAGTACTCTAAGTCCCCAGAGCGCGGACTCGAGTATAAACGACTCAAAATCTCCAAGTCCCCAGAGTGCAGAATGGAGTACCCTAGGTCCCCAGAGTGCGGACTCGAGTATAAACGACTCAAAATCTCCAAGTCCCCGGAGTGGGGACTGGAGTACTCTAAGTCCCTAGAGTGCGGACTCGAGTATAAATGACTAGAAATCTCCAAGTCCCCAGAGTGCGGACCAGAGTATAAACGACTAAAAATCTCCAAGTCCCCGGAGTGCGGACTGGAGTAGTCTGAGTCCCCAGAGTGCGGACCAGAGTATAAACGATTTAAATGTCCAAGTCCCTTAGGGGCGGACTGGATATAAATGACTTGAAGTCATCGAGCCTTTGGCATACGGATTGGAAAATATTCTAAGTCCCCAGAACGTGGGATAGAAGAATGTGCAATTACCAAGAAAGTTGTCAACTTGTTTGAAGATGAATCGAAAAGTTCACGTAATTCGCAGTAGCTCGGGTTTTGACCATGGTTATACAAAAAACCAAACAACAACAGTCCTCTGAGAGTGAAAAGAACTATGTTTTATTCATCACAAATATTTTTATTTACATGAACTACGAAAACAAAAATAATTACATAATCTAAACTAGCTCTTGTTGAACGAGAGCGAAGACTACTTCTTGACTTCTTCGACTTTTTTCCAGATGACTCCTACCCGGTACGTTTACCCTTGATAGATTTCTTTGATGGCGGAGTGACAGCTGAAGAAGTACGAGGAACATCCATGGGTTCGGACCTGCCTGGGAGGATGACCTTCAACGGCTTGTTCAAAGGTTCGTCCATGTCCACAACTTGAGGTTCGACCTTGATCTTGACCGTCTTTTCCTTCTCTTTCTCAAGCTGCTCCTTCATGCTCAGTTCAGATGTGTGCTCAGAGACGCCTGTAATTTCAACTTAACTCCCATCGATGGGAGAGGAAGTCTCAGATTTGTCCTCATCAAGTGCTCCGATCACCTGAGCATCTGGACCGAGAGCCTCTCCTACATGAGTGGCTTCACTCGTTTTTTCCCTCACCTCTTTGGCTACATCGCTCCTCGGAGTGGGCTCAAGATCAGAACGGCCTGCACAAAATCACGAAAAACAATTACTAGAATGCGATAGCTTCTAATGAAAAACGAAAACTCTTGGAATGTTAAAGAAAAAGAGTTGCCTACCGGTTCCCGCTGGCACTCAGCCGTCAGGGGGGTCTCACCCTCTGGAATAGGGGACAAAACGTGAACACCAAGGCCGGGGTCCTCCGGGTCATAGCCGATGTGCTGTTCAAAAGGATCGAATCAGCCGACCGGCCGGCTGGGTAGGCACACGAGCTGGAGACTCGATCCCGGATGGATCGACGATAACTTCTTTCCCTTTCGATGAGGGTAAGCCTTTGCAATAAAGGGCTTTTGCCGTTGAAAGGTCCGAAGGCTCATTTCCCTTAAGGAATTCCTTTATCAAAGCCCCCTCATCAACCTCCTCGATACCGTGTTCGGCCTTCTTGATTTCAATTAAGGTCTCCCACGCCTCGGCCAAAGATTCGAGATAACCCTCGCCTAGAAAAGTTAAGTCCCGGTGCATGAGAACGCGGGCATTGAATTCGACAATAAGCGGGTTGAACATGCTTTTGACAACTTCCCTACCTTCTTCCTTGGCCGCCTCAAGACGGGAGTCGATCTCCGCAGATGCTATTATTTTGCCCTCTTCACGGGCTTCATCATTCAGCGCCTCAACTTTTGAAAGCTCGCCCTCAAGTTTCGCCTTTAGGAGTCGCGTTGCAACGATCTCGTCGCAATACCGTTGCAACTCCTCTTGGGCAGCAATCTTCTCTTCTTGCTCTTTGCGGAGTCGCTCCTCAAGTTCTTTGACTCGGAGGCGGAATGCATCCCTCTCTTTTTGCACCAAGTCTTTCTCTAAAGCTAAAGCCCCATAGCGTTGTACCGCCTCGTCGATTTCTTTTTTGTGAGATGATTCCAAACGAGTTATGACTTCGGCGGTATCTTTGGCGCTCTGCTGGGCGGCCTCAAGTTGAGATTTGTAAGACGCAATCTCTTCATCCTGAGCTTTGATAATGTCTTTGTCATAAATAGCCTCAAGCTTCAGGCGATCAATATCATTGGCGTGCTATAGAGAATTCGGACACTTTCTCAGCAAGATGAATGAACTCGTCATGCTGAACATAGACGTCGTTGGTGCAGGCGATAGCGCTTTGCTTGACATCTCCAGGAATATGATGGATCGCCGGGAGAAGCATCAGACCATCAAAGAAGATTTTTGGGAATTTAGCTTTAAGCTCGACCAGTCTCTCCGATACTGATGGATCTGTTGCAGGAATAGGAGGAGATGGCTTCAAAAGTTCAGCTCTCCTATGAGGATCCCGGGACTGTCGGGTGGAGGAGGAATCAGAGTGTTGATCACGGGGAACATCGGATTGCGACCCCTTATGGTCGTGCTTATCTTTTCTTTGCCCCAAGTGAGAAGAGGGATGTTGGTGGTATTTGGGATGATAATATGTTTTCTTCCGAGATGATGAATCCCGAGAATGATAATCCCTATTGCCATCACCGTCTCTATCCTGATGTTTTTCGGAACCTGAGTCCCATCCAGAATGATGGAAGATAGACGACCCGTGGAGACGATCAATTCCGTGTGTACGCCCCATGTCACCTACATAGAATTTAAATAACAATGAATTAGCAAAGAGTAGTGTGACGACTGAAATTTAAGTGCAAGGTGGAGCGCATGTGTTTGTGTCCTAGTGTTTCCCCCGACGGACCAGTTTCTTTACTAATGGGAGTTTTTTCTCCCTGAGTTTGGACTTGAATGCCTACATCGCCTCTGATGGGCGAGTGAAATTTAAGTGCCTCCGGATCGTCAAAATCATAATTAAGTAGATCGTCAGGTATGGAGAGGTTCGAGAGGCCCTTTAAAGAACTTTCTAAACATTGTGGGTAAGCCTCTTTCTCTGTTGGATTAAGAGTAACTTTAGAGGTTGCGCCAACTTTTTCCCTCCTTATCCTGTACGTCTGTCTCTTTTTCCTCTTCGAAGGGGAAGATGACGTTTTGATGTCGTGAACTTCGACTATCAAGTGCTAAGTAGGACCAACGTTCTCATCTTGTGCTTCGGGTGTTTCGGTTTCCTTGATTTCTCCTTCTTCTAATGCGCCAGGAGCGTTACGTGCTGAAGACTCAGCTTGTTTTTTCCCTTCAGCTTGTTTTTTCCCTTTGCCAGAGGCTTGCTTGGGTATGGTAATTCCCTGAGGAAGGCTTATCCGACGGCCTTCTTCCAACAGTCCAAACGTTGTAAGTGACTCATTCGAAATGAGAGTTCAGATGTCTCGTTCTTCGGCAGAAAGGGCTCTAATAGCTTCGACGGCTTCAGAATATCCATGGTCCTTGGGACGTGGATTGATATCTGAAAAAATGGAAAAAAGAGTTAGAAAAGACATGCTTTGACCAAGAATGAATATTGATCCAGAGAAAAGACTTACTTCCTTCCACCCTTTACCTCGTGAAACCAGGAGGGCAACGCACATAAAACCATTCCTGTTTGTACAGGGCAAACTTGCTACATGCCCTAGTCAAGATCTGGCATATGTGGTGCGGCTCAAGAAACATGAAAGAGGGGCTATCTCTCCGCTTCTTGATCATATATATATCTGATGTCACCCGGGGTTGGAGGCCTAGAGAGGACATTCATGAAGAGGATGTGGGTACCGTAGATGAAGGCGTGACCGTTCGGGTGTAGTTGTGACGGGGCAATGTCGATGTACTACAGCACATCCCGAAGAAATGAGTTGAATGGTGGCACGCTACCGATCCAGCACATAAACTTATTACAAGCTGTGTATCCAACTTGGGGAAAGTGTGGAAGATCGTGCCCCGATGGAACTAATACATCGTCGAAGGGGATTCCATGGACAGAGCATATCCGACGGAGTGCACTTTCATTAATCTTCGAGGCCTGTGAATCGACTAGGTTGTCCAAGAAAATTGATGCCTCCAGGGCATCGGGAGCTAAGTTATGAGCAAGGGCAGTCGACGGGTTTGTAGTAGCTGCGACTCCATGTTGAAAAGACGACCCAGGTCTATCTGAGATCGTGGCGGAGCTAGATTTCCTAGACATCTTTGATAGAAATTGAATCTAGTAGAGCTCCTGTTTTAACTATACTTGAAAAAACAATCGACGTTAGACTTAACAACACAAGTATTCCGCCCGTGTGGTCTGTGAACTAGTGTGATGATTCAAATATAAGTGCTGAGAAATTGAAAGTCACAGAGTTGATGGTATAAAATTAAGCTTTGAATTGTCGCCTTCGAAGACCATCATCGTTGACCGTCTCCAAAAGCCTACCCTATGATGTTTTCAATTTCGGGCTTAGACATTGGCACTGTATGTTAAAGGAAATTATCCGTTTTTGTCGATTTATGTTCGGACTTGTGATTACTGAAACTAGGAAGTTATCCGTCCGGATTAGTTCGATACGCTAGTTTGCTCGGGTCCTTGTCCTTGTTTTTGTCATATGATTAGGCAAAGTGAATAGGTGTTCGGCCTAAGTATCGTTCGGCCAAAATATTGATCGGCCTAAGTATTGTTCGGTTAAAATATTGTTCGGCTTAAGTATCGTTCGGCCAAAATATTGGTCGGCCTAAGTATCGATCGCCATTCATGCCGTTCGGCCGAAGAGCTATTCGGCGAAAATATCGATCGACATCCTGTCCATTCCCCACTTCCTTTCAATTTTTCCACTCCAATTTCGTTTGGCATTGGGAGGTCATGCCGAACCTTGGCCTTATCAATCTACACCAACAGGCCTGATCTCTAACTCCTTTCTCATACTACTATAGTACCGCTTGTCATTGAAAGATCATGCCGAGCCACTACAATGCATCTTCCACCTTTCTCTTCTTCGATCCATCCTCCTCGAAATCATCTAAGAGCATACTAAGTTCCAGCCCTAGAACGCGTCCAAACCTCAATTCATCACCCATATTCACACGCCCCCTACTTTCTATGATCTATGAAAGATTCACAAGTTCAAGTAATATCTAATGTCTCCTAATTTGAGAGAGTGATCGAAAGGTTCTTACCGAAGAGTACAAAGGGAGCGTGGTGGTCTGTGAGTTTAGGATTGAAGGTTGTTAGAACCTAACTTAGGAAAGGCATGATGGATTCCAGGTAGGAATGGAAGATCGAAGAAGTGAACGAGGTTCAAGGGAGGTAAGTCGCGAGTTCTGGGAAAATAACGGAGGTAAAAAGTGAAAAAAGAATAAGAAGGAAAATGCCAACCTTTATAGGAGAAGAGGGGAAGTCGAAGGGACAATGACCGGTAGAACCGGTCAAGACGACCTCGTTCGGCATCAGCTTTTAAATTCGTTCGGCATACATGTAACGTTCGGCTTCGGCTGTACCGTTCGGCATTTGCATGACGTTCGTCACACATCGCCTCAACTAGTGATCAAGGGAAGTCACCATCAAGGAAATTGAGCCACAGCTTGAAGCAATGCACAGTGGACTCATGGTTCAAAGCACATCGCGTTTGACCATGTGATGCACTTTGGGGGGCAAGTGTTACCTGAAGGTTTGACCAGGCAACTAAGTACTCGGCATTTGCATACTGTTTGGCATTTATGAGTCGTTCGGCAAGCAGATCGTTCGGCATTAGAGAATGCTCGGCATTCAGGAACGCTCGGCATTTAGGAGCGTTCGACACTAGAAAGCGCTCGGCTTCTAGAGTCATCCGGCATAAACGATTCGTTCGGCACTCAAGTCCGGTCGGCATCTATTGGACGGTCGGCATGTAAGAGAGTTCGGCATTGAGAGCCGTTCGGTATTATATATCGTTCGGCATCTATGGACGCTCGGCATGGCAGAGCCATTCGGCATTCCATACTGCTCGGCATCCAAACCTTGTTCAGCACATCACTTCGTTCAGCATAAATATCGTTCGGCATTCGGGATCGATCGGCATCCAGAGTCGTTCGACACAATGCACTGGGTCGGCTTCCAGTGTCGTTCGGCATTCGGGATCGGTCGGCATGAAGATATCGTTCGGCATCACTTCGATCGGCATAAAGATATCATTCGGCATCACTTCGTTTGGCATGAGGATATTGTTTGGCATTCATGCCTTGTTCGGCATTTTGCCGCTCGGCATCTATGGATCGGCACACAGAGATCACTCTTTTTGGGCCAAGCTACTTAGCTACCTGGCCCACCAGGGAAGTCCAACCCATCTTCGCCTATAAATATAGAGGCAGGGGCACAGTGAAAGGGACATTTTTTCAAGAAGACCTGGGAGACTTTGCCGCATTCAAGACTTATCTTTTTTGCTTAGCAATTGTATTCAATATAATTGGTATACGGATTGTATCTGTAATCGATTATCAAGAAAAAAAAATAAAGATTAACCTCAAAGTGGACGTAGGCACATATGTCGAACCATTATAAATCTGGTGTTCGTATTTTCTACATTTAAATCTGCGTACTGTTCTCTTTTTAGCTTTGCTTTCTTCATTAATCTCTCCACATAACTCTACTCAAGTGTGTTAGTGACCAATTTTGGTGCTAACATTGGGTAAGGATAATCTAAGTGACTAAAGATTAGTAATTAATTTAATTAGAGATAGATTAAATTAATTTTGAAAATGATCCATCCTGTTTATAAATGATTGAATGATGATTAAATGCCTTGAATTGATTGATATCTCGGATATGAAATGTTTTGTGATATGATTTTTAAGTGGATAGTGATAATGTGGTTATCTTTCAGTGATAAATTTAATGTCTGGTATTTTAAATTGAATTGTATATCACTTGTAAAATTTGGTATAAGATGACGTTAAATTCGAAGAGGCTGGAGTCGGGTATTAGTAAATAACCGAAACCACTTTGATTCTTTATAGATTAATATGTGAAATCAATAGTCTGGAAGGGAATGATTTAAGTAAATTGGATCATTTAATCTAAGTTTTGGTACTTAGAAATTGATGTGTGAAATAAGTGATGTCTTTAACAAATCCTGAATGTGTAAATTTATTTGAGTTACCCCGGGTTCTAAATAAGTTCTATGCATTGGAATTTCAAGTTAGATGAGTTTACTCACGTCGTTTCAGCCTGACCCGGGTGTTACTTTGATGTAATGCTCGGGTCAGACCCAGTATTACAAATTTTCTGGTAAGGACGTTCGAGAGCTCAAGGGCGAGATGGATGGCAGGAACGTACGGAGTGTATTCCGGTGTGTATATATTGTTGATTGTCTGAGACATGTCAATTGTATCTGTCCAGTGTTTTGTGAAATATTTTAACTCTAATGTATTAATGTAATTAACTGATACAGTGTGACGACCCTGAATTTTGGGCATTTGAAATCGAAATATGTAATTAATTTTAAAAGTTGAATGATAGTTTAACTTGAATTTCAAATATCAGGATGAAATTTAGCAATTTAATTATCAAATTTAATTATAGAAATTTGGGTAAAATTGTAAATCTTCAATTTTGAGCCTGTTAAAAATAATTTAATGGCTTAGAAAATTTATATTGATAATACTGAGATTAATAAAAGCTTCAGAATTGAATTTGAAACTGTTTTGTTCAGTTTTGGAATTTTATTGTTTAAATCAGTATTTAAAAATAGCCGTCCGAGGCACAGTCTCGGAATTCGACGAAACTAATTCCATTGGATCCGTAATATTATATTATTATCGGATTTCAATTTTCGTAGTGTTTGGAGTGATCGTTTGGCCGTACGATAAGAAAACGCGTTGAAATTTAAATTGAAAATTCAATGTTTAACCGGTTCAAAATGCTATCTTCTCCATACGATCGAGTTTGGACTCGAAACCTTTTCCATTGCTTTCATAATAGGGGTATAACCTTATAAACGCCTGGCGGCATACTTCGATCGGAGATCGAGATTTTGAATTGCGAAAACTGAGATGATTTAAATTTACATTTTTGAATATAAATTATATATAAAATATTTTAGCAAACTATAACACGTTTCTTCGTTCATTAAACACGTGTTTGTTTTTCTCTGCCTAATGTGAAACACGCGTTCGCTCCTTAGAAAAATAAAATATAAAACAAGTAAACGAAATCATCTTCGTTCTTTTAAATAAAAACAATGGCCGAAGCCAGAAAAAAAATCATCAATCAAACTGTTCGAACCTCAAACCGTTCGAAATAAAAAAAGGGCAGAGCTATCTCCCTCTGCTCGAAATCCCCCTTCATCTTTTAAAAATTATTCGAACCAATTGGGAATCGAATTCGCAAATCAAATCGGATGTGGGTTCGTGATTTTTGTCTTTGAGGCACGCGCGTGCTCGCGCACGTGAAGCAGCAGTGGCACGATATGGAGGAACAGCGGCAGTTGATCGTAGGCTCAGCATCAATTGTCGAGGCAAAGGTCGATCGACAATGGAGTAGCGGGGTGTTTGGGCGAACGAGGGCAGCTCGTAGGGATAAAGTTCGAGCACTCCGGTGGGAATCACGAGACGTAGTCGCGTATGTACGAAGCTCGGCATCAATGGTTAGAAAGACGATTTGGGATAGGGTTTCGTTTGGTTGTATTCGAGCTCGGTAGGGTGGTCGCGACGCTGCTGCTTGGTAAAGAAGGCTACAACTCAGTAGCGATGGACTCTAGCTTACGTCATCAAATCCGAGCAGCTAGGGCAGCGATGAAGGAAAGTTGTGGCCGCAATTCCAGTAGCAAGTAGAGTCGAAGTCAATTTCGACTTCGATCATGAAGTTCGTCGCGATTTACAGAGGTATACAATTTTATTTTATTTAATATATGTGTATATACAGGGAAAATATGTATAGAATGCAGTATTTGAATTACAGTAAGGTTTAAAAATAAAATAAATATATATAACTCAGAAAAGAAATTTTGTTTTAAATTTGTAATTATTTTATAAGTACATATATGTAGTCCAATAGAAAAATAAATATATATTTACATATTTTAAAACTTGCTAATTTATCTTTAAATTATTGGTTTGGTGATTAATTTATTTTATTAAACTACTTAATCATTTTGACTACTGAAAATAAATTATTAAAGGAAACTTAGTTTTAAATTTTAAATTGTAGTCAAACAAAATTATTTATGGAGAAATTAGTTAATTAAAACTATCAAAACAAAAAATTGATTTATTTCGAATATTAACGAATTGTAAAAATATTTATACAAGGTATAAATCGAGAAACAAACCGGAATGGGAAAATGGATTGCATGCATAATCCAAGGTGAGATCTTCTCACTCAAAATTTTAATTTCCAGTTATTGATGGATTATGGAATTGTGATAGTTAAATTAAAATTGATTGATTGTGTGTTTGGATAATTTATTTATTATTAGTTATATTAGTTTAGACCCTATACGCCGCATAATTGCGGAAGTTATTATATTAAACCCATATACCGCGATGTTCCACCTTGAAGTGGAATTAGTAGTATATATGTATTTGGAGTTGTTGATTTCCCACATTATATAGCGGATGAGACCCTATGGCGCCGCATAATAGCGGATAATATTTTATAAATCCCATATACCGCGATATTCCACCTCGAAGTGG
Organism: Allium cepa; assembly: GCA_030765085.1. Classification (NCBI taxonomy): domain Eukaryota; kingdom Viridiplantae; phylum Streptophyta; class Magnoliopsida; order Asparagales; family Amaryllidaceae; genus Allium; species Allium cepa. Next base: position 48,723,581 of record CM060930.1, on the reverse strand, counting down.
AATGGGTATTTAATTGTGTGCTAATATCTATGAATGCAGGGAAACAGGTTGGAAGGATCCAACTGGATCCCTCAAATATTTAATTTGTTTAGTATGTTGTGTGTTGATTGTTTTTAATTCATGTGACTATTTATGATTGAAACCGTCGAAGGCTGTAGTTTAGCCAAATATATTTTTGGTATCGTAGGATACTAGAAATAAATAGATGTTTGTTTCTGGAAATTGGATAGAAAATTTATAATAAATTCATTCAAAGGAACATGGTGAATTTTCAAAGAAGGAAATTTAAATAGATAAAGTTTTATCTTTGGAAACTTATAGAATAAATTCCAAAAAGATATGGAAAATATTTTTTATAAAGGAATTTCGAGTAATATTGTTTAATGGTTGAAGAAATTATTTAATATACGTATTTTGAATAATTAAAAGAGATAAAGAAATTTAATTCAAAAGGAAATAAATTTAGAAATTTAATTTTGAAATTTAATTTTAGAAATCGATTCGGGAATTAATTTAGAGTTAAAATAAACCTTAGAAATCGATATTTGGAAATTTGGTTAGTGTTTTGGAAATAGCTTGGGAATCAATTTGAAATTGATTTGATTTGATATTGGAAAATTAATTTGGGGAAATCAAATTGGAAGTTGATTTTGCATTTGAAATAAACTGGAAATTAATTTGGAATTCGATTGGTTGTGAAGGTGATATTTGGGAATCGATTTAAAGTCATATATCAGTTGATATTTGGAATGTAAATTTAAAATAAATCGAGAAGATTTATTAATTTATTAGAATTGACCCATTTATATTGGGAAAAGAAATTCTTCCCTGGAAAGCCGAGAATATTTTTAAAATAGCCTTTGAATAAAATTTAAAAAGTTTTAGATTTGGTTCTAAAAATAATATTGTTGGAGAAATTAGTTTTGGAAATTGCTTAAAGTAAATTTTTTATTTAATTAATTGTATAAGGATTATTTAAAAAAGATTAAATTGATTTTTGATTTAGAAAATAGGTATTTAGGTATTTATACTCTATATACTAATTTTATTTTAAAAATTAGTTTTTGGACTTGAATTTTGTATGAGATATTAGTATAGTATTTTTCATAACTAATATTTAAGCAAATATTCTAAAATCGTTTATTTTAAATATTTCCAAGTATATTTTGAATAAGTATTTTTATATTATTTTAAAATATTTGAAATCAGTAGATTTTCAATGGAAATGAACAAATGTTTGGAAACTGATTTGAAATTTATTTTGAAAAGATTGAAGAATGAAATTTTATGTTGTGAAGATATATTGAAAATAATAATTGGGGTAAAATTGTTGAAATCCAGTGACTGTTGTGAATGATGATTGATGGCTAAATAACCGACTATCAATATTGGCCTTAATTGGCATTTGAATTTCGATGCGACCGGAAGTCGAATTCCAAATGGATATTCGAAACCCACATCGAACCTTTATGATTGTGATGGATCTTTTGTTAGAAGATCAAAATGAAATTGTTGTAATTTATTGGAATCTGAATGAACGCTTATTTTTTTTCAAAATAAGCGCTCGTTATTCGGATTAGCCGGGGAAGGACCTTGTGTCATAAAACCCATTCCAAATAACGATACGACGAAATGGGATGGCAATTGAAGATGGTGGTTAAGACCGGGTATTTTGGAAATGAAAGGATACCTGTCGAATGTCTCTACACCGGGTTGCTCCGGTATAGAGATTTTATCACCCTTTGTGATGGGAATTCCGGACGTGATTAGTGAATATCCGGATTGAAGGGCTTCTTTGGAAGTGCCTTCAGTTCCGTTCGAACCCAGAACGGACTTTTATGGATGTGTGTCTGACGTTACACTTTGAGATGTAAAGCTGGTTTCTATCAAATACATTTCTGTTGGTGGCGGAGAATTTATTCTCTTAGCTTAACACCCTTCTCTGAGACGTACGAGCTCAGAGGTTAAGTAGTTGATGGTTACTAGTGATACATTCCCAATTTGGTAATGTGGCATACGAAGTGCTGCTGATTATTTGTTGATCGAAGCATGGTTTTGTGAAAAGCGTAGCTTTGTGGATGAGACTTCGTCGGACCTCACACCCCGGAATGGTCAAAACAAGAAGAATACAGCAAGGTTATAGGGAGTAGCGCCCCTTAAGGCATGCATATTTCGTTCTGGATAGAAGTGGTATCATGGTATGGAGCCCAGATACTTAACTTATGTGATTGTCGCAAATATATATTACTTCATGATTTTTGATGTTGAGGATCCTCGGATAAAGGTTGTTTACAACCGAGCGATGGCATACTCGTGTAGTAGTTACCTATTTTAGCAGAGGTAACCCGGCCTTGTGTTGGCAGAGATCCGGTTAGGTTCTCGGGGCGTCTATCCAACGGCGTACCCATGTTGCAATGGGAAGTTCCTTGGCCTGACCATTTGTTGGAAGTCCAAAGAAATAATACGAGCCCTTTACGATTGCGATTGTATAACCTGCCTCCTCAGGAGGTAGATATAGCTGGCATAATATAGTGGTACTTATGCTGGCTAAGATTAATCTTATACTTTCAAAATGTTTTCCACTACGCACTAATAATAATATCAAAAGATTTTGCGTATTTAGCATGTTTGACTATCATAAGGAGAAATCTCCTCCAATTCTGCGTTTGCATTGTGTGCGTGGCAGGAGGCCTTATGATAGTTTCATTTTCCAAAAAGCATTGCGGATTTCTTTTAAAATATTTTGTTTTCCTTTTATTAAAGAATAACTGTTTTTAAGATCTCACACCAGTTCCATGGCTGACCTGGAGTTTATTGTTCCCTTTCTAAACTCTGGGTGCCCATAATTTTCCACACAGGCAGCCTAGAGTCAGGTTTCAGTTATCTGGGAGCGAAGTCAGAAAGGAGTTGCTGTAGAGATCAGGAGTTGAAGCTGGATGGCGAAGCGCATGACTAGTATATGTTATATTTTCTTCTGCTGTTTGTTGTTGTATACTCTTATAATGTAATGTGATGTAATGTAATAACAGATATGATTCTTTGTTTTAAAGGTTATTCATTGATATATTATATATGGTTCCGCTGCGAAATGTGAGATTCCGTTGTTGTTTCTGTTCTTCTTCTATCTTCTTCTTCTTAAACCCTAACGGTTCGATTTTTCGGCACTCAATTTGCACGGCATTTGATACAGTGGACGTATAAATGTCGACTTTCGGGCGTCGTAAAATCGGGTCGTTACGATTTGGTTTCAGAGCATTTGGTTAAGCGACAACCTTGGCTCTGTTGGGTGTTACTCATCAGAGATAGAGTCAGTAGTACTCTAGAATGAGTTTGAGTGTAATAATAGATATGAGCGCGTATTTGTTAGTTAATATAAATTGTTTTATATTGTGTTGACTTATCGGTTGATTGTTTATAGATTCTGGTCAATGCAGTCTGGTCAACTTTTTCGATAGGGGTTTCTAAACTTTTAAACAAGATAAACCGACACAGTAATGTTTTAAAATAGGGTAAATGAAATAATTTTACCCAAAACTATTTTCGTATATAAAAGAAATAAATTTGCTGTGAATTTTTATAATATATGGTTGCTTGGTTGTTAGGAAGCGATAATATTAGGTTATTATCATCGTTGTATGAGAAATTGAAATCAAAACCAAAAGCTAAGAAAATAAAAATACAAATGAGATTTGTAAATGTAAATTTTAAATGTAATTTATAATTTGGAATAAATTTCATTAATGGAATGAAATTGGTAATGTGAATGTATAAATGGGTTTTATAAATTGAAATGAGATTTGACTTGGATTAAGTTGAACAAAAATCCAATCTTGGAGAAAAAGAAATAAAATGGATTGAATTCAAGTAAACTAATATGATAATTAATCAATTTATGAAATAGGAAAGTTGAATTAGTTAAATCAAAACTTGAATTGTGAATTAAATAAATAAATGGTTTAAATTAGCAGATAAAATTCAAGTAAGTATAAAATAAAATTGAAAATTTCCTTGTTATTGATAAAATAAATTTGAAATGAATTAAGAATGGAAATTTAAATGGATAAGTGATTAAAACTGATTTAATTAAATTAGTAGATGGATTGAATTTGGTAAATGGAAATAAAATCAAGGATTTAAATTGGGAAGTGTTACGAGGAAAAATAAATTTGAGTTTTGAATTGAAATAACTTAAGTAAATATTGGATCAAATGGAGCTAAATGTTAATAAAGGAATTAAAATTAGTTAGTGAAACTAATTAAAAGAATGACAAATTTAACATGGCTCAAAATGAATTGAATTCAATATTCATAAATAAAAGGCAAAATGAATACATATGGAATTTGGAATCTAGTTTAAATATAAGTGGTTATAAACCAAAGTGGTGAATTGGAAATAAATATAAGAAGTATATAGAATAATTATCTTGAACCTAAGAAATAAATGGTAAAATTCTTTAGTATAATTTAGAGTTGGGAAATATTCTAAATTAATAAATGGAGGATAAACTGGAAATTGCGAAATGGTTTTAATTAAAATGAATGTGAATATGGAATGCAAAATGAATTGAATAAAATCAATGGGAAATGAAATAAAATAAAGAGAAATTGAGTTTGTATCAATTTAAATTAATATATACTAGATTGGATATTCTATTCAGTGAATATCGTCGAAATTTGCATAGAAATGGTTGTTGTTTGACGCAAACGAGTATATATAAAATTCTAAGAGTTAATAAAAGCAAATCAAATTGATTTTTGAATCAATTGAAATGGATATGAGTTCATTTCGCTTAAAAATAAATTGAATGAATGAAAGTGAGTTGTAAATCACTTGAATAGAATAGAAATAGTATGTGAATTGATTATAAGCAACTAAATTTGTATCGAACCATATAAATTTCTTTTGGGAACTATTTTGAATGTATTGCTTGTGAAAACTATGTGTTTACTATTGGAAATGAGTGAAATGTGAATAAATTTCTTATATATGTCACTTATGTGTTTAAGTTGAGTAAATACAGGTATAAGAGGGTTGTTTGGCTGGATTTGGTCGTGCTAAAATGCTAATAATAAACGGCTTTGCTTAAAAATGCTAAATAAGGTACGCCTACGTAATAAAAATAGGAAATATAAACTATTTTTGCTTTTTCCGACCGGGTGGGTCGATGTATATATATTTATATCTTTTGCAAAAGCTCCTCCACACAAAGGAGACTCTGCCAAAATTTTCCAAAAATTTTGGGAGTTAGAAAATTTTTGAAAAAAATTATTAGCGACAAACGATTTCAAATTGGAAATTGAAGTAAATTAGTGAATGAAACTGAATTAAAATAATAATATGAATCAGTTATAATTTAAAGATAAAATTCAATGTTCATAGTAGAAGATAAATTGAATTCAAATAGAATTGTAGTGTAAATTGAATTAAAATAAAGTTGAATTCAAATGAAAGTGAAAATGCAAGATTGAATGAAAATGATAAAAGGAGTATGATTGAAAATTCTATAAGGAAATAGATTAAATGGTTTTGGATATGGTAATTGGATATTATTGCTTAATAGCTTACAGGTATTATAAAGGAAAAAGAATTGGATTTTGATTTTGAAGATAAAATTGAATTGCTCGACAAAAAGGTACGTATTTAAATTTCAGTATGAAATTTGGTGATTTTCTTGTCTAGCCTCTTGGCGTTTTGTTTTCTTTTGGGATTTGAGGGCCTGTGGTGCCATCTTATAGTCGTACCGAGCTAGCCGCGCAAAGGAGATGCTGGCGAAATTTTTCGAAAATTTAGGGTGTTAGAAAATTTTTGAGAAAATTTTGAAAGTTTGAAATTTAAATTCAAATCTAAATTTGAATTGGGAAGTAAACAATATTGTTTGGAACTTATAGTTTAACTTGGAAAGTTAGTTGAAATGAATCTTTAACAAAAAGATTTGGGTTGATAAATTGAAAAAACTGTTTGGTTTGGAAAAATATCACACAGGTTAAGGTCCATTCTTCTTAACTTGTAATTTCAGGACGAAATTCTTTTAAAGGGGGAAGGATGGGACGACCCTGAATTTTGGGCATTTGAAATCGAAATATGTAATTAATTTTAAAAGTTGAATGATAGTTTAACTCGAATTTCAAATATCTGGATGAAATTTAGCAATTTAGTTATCAAATTTAATTATAGAAATTTGGGTAAACTTGTAAATCTTCAATTTTGAGCCTGTTAAAAATAATTTAATGGCTTAGAAAATTTATATTGATAATACTGAGCTTAATAGAAGCTTCAGAATTGAATTTGAAATTGTTTTGTTCAGTTTTGGAATTTTATTGTTTAAATCGGTATTTAAAAATAGCCGTCTGAGGCACAGTCTCGGAATTCGACGAAACCAGTTCCATTGGATCCGTAATATTTTACTATTATTGGATTTCAATTTTCGTAGTGTTTGGAGTGATCGTTTGGCCGTACAATAAGAAAACGCCTTGAAATTTAAATTGAAAATTCAATGTTTAACTGGTTCAAAATGCTATCTTCTCTATACGATCAAGTTTGGACTCGAAACCTTTTCCATTGCGTTCGTAATAGGGTTATAACCTTATAAACGCCTAGCGGCACGCTTCGATCGGGGATTGAGATTTTGAATTGCGGAAACTGAGATGATTTAAATTTAGATTTTTGAATATAAATTATATACAAAATATTTTAGCAAACTATAACATGTTTCTTCGTTCTTTAAACACGTGTTTATTTTTCTCTTCCTAAAGTGAAACATGCGTTCGCTCCTTAGAAAAATAAAATATAAAACAAGTAAACGAATTCATCTTCGTTCTTTTAAATAAAAACAACGGCCGAAGCCAAAAAAAAATCATCAATCAAACTGTTCGAAATCTCAAACCGTTCGAAATAAAAAAAAGGGCAGATCTATCTCCCTCTGCTCGAAATCTCCCTTCGTCTTTTAAAAATTATTCGAACCAATTGGAAATCGAATTCGCAAATCAAATCGGATGTGGGTTCGTGAATTTTGTCTTTGAGGTGCGCACGTGCTCGCGCACGTGAAGCAGCAGTGGCGCGATATGGAGGAACAGTGGTGGTTGGTCGTGGGCTCGGCATCGATTGTCGGGGCAGAGGTCGATCGACAATGGAGTAGCAGGGTGTCTGGGCGAACGAAGGTAGCTTGTGGGGATGAAGTTCGAGCACTCCGGTGGGAATCACGAGGCGTAGTCGCGTATGTACGAAGCTCGGCATCAATGGTCATAAAGACGATTTGGGATAGGCTTTCGTTGGGTTGTATCCGAGCTCGGTTGGGTGGTCGCAACGCTGCTGCTTGGTAAAGAAGGCTACAACTCAGTAGCGATGGAATCGAGCTTACGTCATCAAATCCGAGCAGGTCGCAGCTAGGGCAGCGATGAAGGAAAGTTGTGGCCGCAATTCCAGTAGCAGGTAGAGTCGAAGTCAATTTCGACTTCGAACGTGAAGTTCGCCGCGATTTACAGAGGTATACAATTTTATTTTATTTAATATATGTGTATATACAGAGAAAATATGTATAGAATGCAGTATTTGAATTACAGTAAGGTTTAAAATAAAATAAATAAATATAACTCGGAAAAGAAATTTTGTTTTAAATTTGTAATTATTTTATAAGTACATATATATAGTCCAATAGAAAAATAAATATATATTTACATATTTTAAAACTTGCTAATTTATCTTTAAATTATTGGTTTGGTGATTAATTTATTTTATTAAACTACTTAATCATTTTGACTACTGAAAATAAATTATTAAAGGAAACTTAGTTTTAAATTTTAAATTGTAGTCAAATAAAATTATTAAAGGAGAAATTAGTTAATTAAAACTATCAAAACGAAAAATTGATTATTTGATTTATTTCGAATATTAATGAATTGTAAAAATATTTATACGAGGTATAATTCGAGAAACAAACCGGAATGGCAAAATGGATTGCATGCATAATCCAAGGTGAGATCTTCTCACTCAAAATTTTAATTTCCAGTTATTGATGGATTATGGAATTGTGATAGTTAGATTAAAATTGATTGATTGTGTATTTGGATAATTTATTTATTATTCGTTATATTAGTTTAGACCCTATACGCCGCATAATAGCGGAAGTTATTATATTAAACTCATATACCGCAATATTCCACTTTAAAGTGGAATTGGTATTATATATGTATTTGGATTTGTTGATTTTCCACATTATATAGCGGATGAGACCCTATTGCGCCGTATAATAGCGGATAATATTTTATAAATCCCATATACCATGATATTCCACCTCGAAGTGGAATGAGTATTTAATTGTGTGCTAATATCTGTGAATGCAGGGAAACCGGTTGGAGGGATCCAACTGGATCCCTCAAATATTTAATTTGTTTAGTATGTTGTGTGTTGGTTATTTTTAATTCATGTGACTATTTGTGATTGAAACCGTCGAAGGCTGTAGTTTAGCCGAATATATTTTTGGTATCGTAGGATACTAGAAATAAATAGATGTTTGTTTCTGGAAATTGGATAGTAAATTTATAATAAATTCATTCAAAGGAACATGGTGAATTTTTAAAGAAGGAAATTTAAAGTTTTATCTTTGGAAACTTATAGAATAAATTCCAAAAAAATATGGAAAATATTTTTTATAAAGGAATTTCGAGTAATATTGTTTAATGGTTGAAGAAATTATTTAAGATACGTATTTTAAATAATTAAAAGAGATAAAGAAATTTATTTCAAAAGGAAATAAATTTAGAAATTAAATTTTGGAATTTAATTTTAGAAATCGATTCGGGAATTAATTTAGAGTAAAAATAAACCTTAGGAATTGATATTTGGAAATTTGGTTAGTGTTTTGGAAATAGCCTGGGACTCAATTTGAAATTGATTTGATTTGATATTGGAAAATTAATTTGGGGAAATCAAATTGGAAGTTGATTTTGTATTTGAAATAAACTGGAAATTAATTTGGAATTCGATTGGTTGTAAAGATGATATATGGGAATCGATTTAAAGTCATATATCGGTTGATATTTGGAATGTAAATTTAAAATAAATCGAGAAGATTTATTAATTTATTTGAATTGGCCAATTTATATTGGGAAAAGAAATTCTTCCTTGGAAAGCCGAGAACATTTTTAAAATAGCCTTTGAATAAAATTTAAAAAGTTTTAGATTTGGTTCTAAAAATAATATTGTTGGAGAAATTAGTTTTGGAAATTGTTTAAAGTAAAATTTTTATTTAATTAATTGTATAAGGATTATTTAAAAAAGATTAAATTGATTTTTGATTTAGAAAATAGGTATTTAGGTATTTATACTCCATATACTAATTTTATTTTAAAAATTAGTTTTTGGACTTGAATTTTTTATGAGATATTAGTATAATATTTTTCATGACTAATATTTAAGCAAATATTCTAAAATCGTTTATTTTAAATATTTCCAAGTATATTTTGAATAAGTATTTTTATATTATTTTAAAATATTTGAAATCAGTAGATTTTCAGTGGAAATGAATAAATGTTTGGAAATTGATTTGAAATTGATTTTCAAAAGGTTGAAGAATGAAATTTTATGTTGCGAAGATATATTGAAAATAATAATTGGGGGAAAATTGTTGAAATCCAGTGACTGTTATGAATGATGATTGATGGCTAAATAACCGACTATCAATATTGGCCTTAAATGGCATTTGAATTTCGATGCGATCGGAAGTTGAATTCCAAATGGATATTCGAAACTCACATCGAACCTTTATGATTGTGATGGATCTTTTGTTAGAAGATCAAAAAATAAAATTGTTGTAATTTATTGGAATCTGAATGAACGCTTATTTTTTTTAAAATAAGCGCTCATTATGCGGATTAGTCGGGGAAGGACCTTGTGTCATAAAACCCATTCCGAATAACGATACGACGAAATGGGATGGCAATTGAAGATGGTGTTGAAGATTGGGTATTTTCGAAAGTGAAAGGATACCTGTCGAATGTCTCTGCACCGGGTTGCTCCGGTATTGAGATTTTATCACCCTTTGTGATGGGAATTCCGGACGTGATTAGTGAGTATCCGGATTGCATGGGCCTCTTTGGAAGTGCCTTCAATTCCGTTCCAACCCGGAACGGACTTGTATGGATGTGTGTCTAACGTTACACTTTGAGATGTAAAGCTGGTTTCTGTCAAATACATTTCTGTTAGTGGCGGAGAATTTATTCTCTTTGCTTAACACCCTTCTCTGAGACTTACGAGCTTAGAGGTTATGTAGTTGATGGCTACTAGCGATACATTCCCAATTTGGTAACGTGGCATATGAAGTGCTGCTGATTATTTGTTGATCGAAGCATGGCTTTTGTGAAAAGCGTAGCTTTGTGGACGAGACTTCGTCGGACCTCACACCCCGGAATGGTCAAAACAGTAAGAATGCAGCAAGGATATAGGGAGTAGCGCCCCTTAGGTATGTACATTTCCTTTTGGATAGAAGTGGTATCATGGTATGGAGCCCAGATACTTAATTTATGTAAATGTCGCAAATATATATTACTTTGTGACTTTTGATGTTGAGGATCCTCGGATAAAGGTTGTTTACAACCGGGGGATGGCATACTCGTGTAGTAGTTACCTATTTTTACGGAGCTAACCTGGCCTTGTGTTGGCAGAGATCCGGTTAGGTTCTCGGGGCGTCTATCCAGAGGCGTACCCATGTGGCAATGGGAAGTTCCTTAGCCTGACCATTTGTTGGAAATCCAAAGAAACAATACGAGCCCTTTACGATTGCGTTTGTATAACCTGCCTCCTCAGGAGGTAGCTATAGCGGGCATAATATAATGGTACCTATGCTGGCTAAGATTAATACTATACTTTCGAAATGTTTTCCACTACGCATTAATAATAATATCAAAATATTTTGCGTATTTAGCATGTTTGACTATCATAAGGAGAAATCTCCTCCAATTCTGCGTTTGCATTGTGTGTGTGGCAGGAGGCCTTATGGTAGTTTCATTTTCCAAAAAGCATTGCAGATTTCTTTTAAAATATTTTGTTTTCCTTTTATTAAAGAATAACTGTTTTAAGATCTCACACCAGTCCCATGACTGATTTGGAGTTTATTGTTCCTTTCTAAACTCTGGATGCCCATAATTTTCCACACGGGCAGCCTAGAGTCAGGTTTCTGTTATCCGGGAGCGAAGTCAAAAAGGAGTTGCTGTAGAGATCAGGAGTTGTAGCTAGATGGCGAAGCGTATGGCTAGTATATGTTATATTTTCTTCTGCTGTTTGTTGTTGTATACTCTGATAATGTAATGTGATGTAATGTAATAACAGATATGATTCTTTGTTTTAAAGATTATTCATTGATATATTATATATGATTCCGCTGCGAAATGTGAGATTCTGTTGTTGTTTCTGTTCTTCTTCTATCTTCTTCTTCTTAAACCCTAACGGTTTGGTTTTTCGGCATTCGATTTGTATGGCATTTGATATAGTGGACGTATAAATGTCGACTTTCGGGCGTCGTAAAATCGGGTCGTTACATACAGTATTTTTTTGTATAAGAATTATTATTTAATATTATATTTTATCCGCTGCAAATGTGAGAATCTGTGCTTTTTTTCTACTTTTTCTTCTTATACCTTTTTCTTCTTTTTCCCTAACAATCTGGAATTTTTAGGATCGAAAATTCCAGGTCGTTACATTTGGTATCAGAGCTGAAGGTTAAGCGAGAACCTTGGCTCTAGTGGGATTACTCATTGAGGATAGGGTTAATGGTACCCTAGAATGAGTTGAGTGTATATATATATGAGAGCGTACTTGTTATTTTCTTATATAAAGATTTTAAATGATTTTATATAAGAATGTATTTTAATATATAAAGCAATATTTCTTTTTAATAAATATTAAGGTAGTTGGTTGTTAAATTGTTGGAATTAAATTAAGTGGTAATAGAAATATAACCAAATTGGAATTAAATAAAGATAAGTTTGAAATGAATTCAAACTGAAATTTAAATCTTGAATTTGGGAAGGAGCTTCAGAATAAGATAATAATGAATTGGTTCTCAGATATGATAATCTTAGTTATTATCATATGATTGTTATATTTAATAATATACTGCGTATTAATGAGCAAGCAAAATTGAAATGTTTTAGGGAAGTAAAACATTTAGGGAAGTATGACTTATAAGTTGGAACTAAAGATGATCTAAATTGTGAAGATTTAAATCTGGGTCCAGAATTTGAAAATAGTTTCAAAGTGATAAAGAAATGTTATTTAATATATTTGAATGAAAGGGTCCTATTTCAAACAAGAGTTGTTTGAAAATTTAAAGAAATTTACTTAAATTAAAAACAAAAGGTGGTTTATAATAATATGTATATATAAGAAATATACATAATATCGATGATGGTTTGAAATAAACTCTAAATGCTGAGTTTTAAATTTTTATTTGGAATGACATGATAAAACCCAAAGCGATATAAATTTTGAACTTATAAGTGGGAAAGAATTTTGAAATTTGAAGTGGGAAATCAAATTTGAGTAAGGTTAACGGGATTTAAAATGAATTTAACTTAGAAGAAGTTAAATAGGTTGAATGGACAACCTGATTTGGAAATTTCAAGATGAAATTGGGATTTAACTTGGGAAGTTAAATGGCTAAATTTGAATTGGGAGTTTATGTGATCTTTAAAGGGTTTGAGATCTAGAAATTAAAAATGGATGGATGTTTTAAAATAATTTGAATGATGCCATCCTGTTGTTATTAATAATCTTTAAGCTGAAATTGGATTTGTTTAAATGAACGAAGTCGAGGGGTATGGTAATATATCCATTATTAAGATAAAATGGAATCATTTTGGGATTAAGATTTGAATGTTTAAGATAAAACTTCAAAGATTTGGTTTCAAAATTGAAATTTGGTGATAAATTGAATTTCAAAGATTTAGTTGTTTAAAAAGGATTTGAATTATTATTTGAACTTTGAAATAAGTTAAAAAGGAATCTGAATTCAGAATTAAATGGTTTAAAGATATAAGTTGATTTGATTTAAAGGATTAAATCAGCATTTAATTTTTAACTCGAATTTATATAATTCGGGATGGTTTAAACTTGAAATTTGAATTGAATTAGTTCAAATTGAATTTGATTTAAATTAGTTGGAATTGTGATTGAAGATGGATAAATTTAAAGATTCAAATGGAAAATTTGAATTGGATTAATTTGAACTGAAATTGAAGTTGATTGAGTTCAAATTCAAATGGGAATTGGGACTAATCCAAACTGGAATTGATTCGAAATTGAAATGGGTTCAATTTGAAATTAGTCCAAATTGGTTTGAATAATTTGGAATTGAGATTAAAGTTGAATAGGCTTAAAATTCAACTGGAATTTGATTTGAAATTGGAAAGAAATTGGGAATTGATTCAACTTGAATTGGAGATAAATCAATTTCAATGGAAATTGAAGTTATTTAAATTGGAATTGGGTCAATTTAAATGGAAGTGGAAATTTAAATTGAATTGATTAGAGGTTGGGAATTGAACAGTTTGACTCTGGACTATTTTCAAAATAAGCTATTTTAGTACAAATCTATTTTTCCAAGCTATTTATTATATATACAATCTTTCTTTTTAAAGCCAATTATTTTATACTTATTTTACAATTATTTTTGGAACTATTTAACAATTTTTCAACTGGTTTACGAATTAATTACTATTTTACAACTGTTTTGCAATCATTTAAAATTTCTATAACTATTTGACTATTTTCCAACTATTTTACAGTTACTTAACTATTTTACAGCTAGTTAACAAACTAATAATTGTTCTTCGGCTACTTATCTATTTTTTAAACTTTTTAAGCTATTTTCTAAATATAAGCTGGTCAGAGTGCAAACTGTTTATGGTTAAATACCCAATTGAGATAAGAACCGAGTGATAATCCAAATAGGATTGAAATAATTGTGAATTAAGTGGACAGAAATTAAAGTGAATGTGAAAAGGAAAGAAGATTGATTTGGCCAATAATCAATAAAGATTAATACATAGGATGTACGTATACTATTCTATTCGTATAGTGTTTTGATTTAGATTCGAGCACAGAATTTTGAGATAATTATATCGATCCGAGTTGGGTTTTTCATTCGATTTTCGATGGTGAACCTGGATATGGATTGTTGATTGGTTCTAGATATTCTCTATCATAGTTATGGCTATGCAAGGAGAACGACGATTTCTGATTTAGAAACCAGATTTGAGTCCGCACTAGGAAGTCGGGTGGACAATACTAGATCGGAAGTGAAATTGTGTGATCGAGTGAGCGATTAGATTGATATAGCATACAGATGATATGTGTACATCGTACGGGTTTGAATGAAATTGATATTGGTAATTTTTGGGTAAGAAACGTGAAATGATTTTCGAAATGAAAAGCATATTTTGTGAAATATACAATGAAGTAAAATGGAAATCGGATATTTTTATGATTAAAGGTTCACTTTATGAAGAAAAGAAATGAGAATCAAATTTGAATATTTGATTTGGAATAAACAAAGTTATATATCTTTGTTATATAAGATAAATCTCCCCTTGTTGAATCTATTGCTGGAAGGAAAGGATATTTGAAAGTATTTGAAGTATAAAAAGGCAATTTATACAAGTATGAAGTGATCCAAAGATTTTTCAAGTTATATATATATATATATATATATGTATGTATATGTATGTATGTATGAAAATGATCTGATGAGAATGGTTTTGGAGGAAAAGGTTTTGGGAACCTTTGAATTTGGTAAGGCTTTTGATTTTTGTGTAAAATCAATATTGGATTTGGAAAGCCTAGTTTGAGAATTATCAATTTTGGGATAATCGATTTTGAGAAAGGAGATTTATATGGAATTCATACTAGGTGTATGATTTGGAAGATACTATATGTGTATAGTATAAAGTATTTTAAAAATGGCTTTGGAGTAAAAGGCGCTCCCTTGAAATGAAATTCTCAGGAGTGCCACAAGGTGGTACTGCCTTGAACCCAATGGGTGGTTTTAAAGTTGATCCTATGAGGAGTCCGGACAAAACTAGTTCCTGAGTATTTTGTGTAGTGTGTAGCGAAAATCGAGGGCGCTGATGCCTACAGAGGCATTTGGGTCATGCTATGACGACAGTGTAACTCGATGTCACTGCGATCTACTATAGACCATAGCGAAAGTTGTATGTGTGACTGAGAGCCAACAGTCTACGTTTGATTTTATATCGGTAGACTGCGACCTATGGTAACATAGCGAAAGTCGTGTGTGCTGCTGAGAGCCAACGTCTGCGTTTGATTTTACATCGGTAGACTGCGACCTATGTGGGAGTGGAGAAGTTTCATTTTTGGAAACGAAAATCGAGGGAGCTAATGCCTACAATTACATGGATTTTTGCTTTGATGGCAACGTAACCATGGAATGTAAATGCGATCTATTGTGGGTTCCATGGCGTAATTGAGGGGCGCGGAGTGCCTACAGTTACATAGACTTTTGCTGTGATGGAAACATAACCTAGAATGTAACTGCGATCATGTATGGGGTGATGATCACCAAAGCATTCTCACCAAAGATATTTCCTCTGTTTTCAAAAATATTTTCTATATTTTCAATAAAATTATTTTCCAAGTATTTTCACTGGATGTTGAAAATAGGTCTGCTAAGTACTTATAGATTTTCAGTCTTACGCTTGATCAACGTATGACCAAATTTCTGTGAGAACAAAGATGGACTAGTTGAGACATCGAGTTATAAAAAGTAATTTTATGATATTTTAAAGTGTTTTAAAATTATCAAAGTGTAATTTTTCTGATAATCATTTTAATAAATTCTGGTTTCGTTCCTTTTCGAGGACAAAAAGATTCTAAGGAGGGAGGAATGTGATATTCCGGAATTTCAAACCAAATTTAAGTGTGATAATCTCTTTTAATAAATTAATTAAAATTGATAAAAATTATTATTTTAAGCAATATAATAATTGTGTTGTATATATATATTTTTATGGAAAATATTTGTACAAGTTGAAATTGTATTTGTTTAAATACATGTATGTATCAGATGATTTTTAAATTGAATTTGAAATTTAATTTGAATTGGGATATTTAAATTGAAATTCAAAAGATAAATATCTTGAAATGAAACTGGATTTAAATATATATGAGAATGTGATTATTTACTTATGAGAAGTATAAGTATAAATTTATAACATATATATACAATAAAAAATATAAATACATAAATATATATAATATAAGTAATATGAAGGGTATATACATTAAAAACAAAAGTTAAGATTTACACACAAAGTAACAAATATAAACCATTTAACTTAAAAAATAAACAAGGGTTAACAATATAGACAAGTGGAAAACTAAAATTTTCTTTTAGAATTTAATTTTAAGAATTTTTTTAGAGAAACCTGGCCATTAGATTTCCAGTTCAAACATCTTCTTCTTCTAAAACTTTTTTTTCATTTTCAAAACTTAATTGAAAACAATCTGTAAGAAGACCCAGCAAAAAAAATCAATTTCAAAACTACTTAAATCTTCCACTAGTTCCCAAACCTGAAGCAAATCATCTCAGCAATCAAGCAGTAGTTTCAGATCGAAGACCAAGTAAATCTGATTCAATTTCTAGTTTCAAGATTTGCAAAAGAAGAAAAAAAGAATTTCCAGACCCTTTCTGTTCAAACAAATGAGGTGAGTAAACTAAAGCATAAATATTTTTTTAAAAATCTGATAAAATGATAAATGTTTGAAGTGAAATTGTGATGCCTATTTGAAAATGTGTATGCATGCTTGTTTTAATTTTGGATACATGTTTATATGAATGAATACTGTCTGAATGTCTGGGTATACATAAGTGATCATCTCTGTTTTAAGTTCAGAGGTTAAACACAGATTAAAAATCCCAATTTTTCTCACTCTAATCTCTATTAGGCTTAGGGATTCTCACTCTAACTGATGCATGTGATGAATGTACTTTATAATGTTGTGAAAGAGTTTGCGTGAATGAATATTGGGTTTGCATGTTTGTGTATAATTATAGAGATTTATGTGTTTATATTTGGATCAAGAGACTTACTCTATTCCTGTTAAATAAAAAAAAGAATTTTCAAACCTGTCAAAAACCAAGATCTTCACCTATAACTTCTTTTAAGCTTTGTTGTTCAAACAGAAATTGCTTATAATGGGAAGCTCTTCAATTTAAAAATATTAAGAGTACAATAATGTTCATGTATCATTTGGAAATCAAAAACAACAGTAAAAATAATAATAAATATCATAGAACAGTTTGAAAATTTAACCATCATAATTCTCTGTTTCATTTAAAAAATCTTAATCTCCATCTGGAATTATTATTTTTAAGTGTTAAATCAGAATTTTTAGATCAGGAACAAGATAGTTTTTTGGGGTTGGTCGGAATATGGTTTTAGAACAAATTCTAGCGACGGGGAAATTTCATGTGGTCGGAGTTTTTGACTGGGGATAAGGGAAGGTACGAGGAATTCGACAAAAATGGCGGTGAGGTGAATATTTCACCGAGGCGTCGACGGTGGTCTGATTAGGTTCAGAACCCTAAATTGAGTCGAGCTTGGTAACCAGATCACTACTACCTCTCTATGGTATCGAGTTCGAAGGGACCAAGGGAATGGGCTCGTGGATGATCGGAGATGGTGTGACTATGGTGGGCGATGTCTGGCAGTCGGAGATCTGAGCTCGAGAGGTTTTGGCCATGGTGTTGTGGTTCCTGTTCCACCTGAGTTGTTCGATTTTGATTTGAGGCACGTGCTAGTGTTTTGATGATCGAAGATGGTTGCTGCATCGATGGTCGATATGTCGGAGGGATCATCAAAGACCGAAGGTGGATCTGGCGATGGTGCATGTGCACGAGGTGGAGCTTGTGCCAGTGGTTTTGAGTCCGTGGGTTTGATATGGTTTGCTTGAAGGAATGGTCGGGAAATTTGGGTAGAGACTCGAGTGTAAACTCGAGCAGATTTTGGGTGTTTAGCCTACAGGGTTTTTTAAAATTTAATTTTTTTTCAAAAACTAAGTTTTGAAAATGGAAGCGAACAGGAACAATGTTTCGAAATTTAAGAAGAAAAAATGAATTATTTAAGAAACTTTTCTTAAATAATTTCTTACTATTATAAATTTTTCTTTAATCTTTAATTAAGGAGATGTTATGATTTTTTAACTTATGTTTGTTAAGTCAAACTTTAAGATAATTTAAAATTTAATTTTTTGTGAATAAAATTAAGGGTTAATTGAAGGATAAATGTTTTTAATTTATGTGATTAGATAATTAATAAAAATGATGATTTATCTTAAAGGTAATTAAGATTTGATAATCAAATTAAGTAACTAAATTATGATTTATTATATTAATAATTATTGACTAAGTGATTATTTAATTAATAGTTAAGGATTATAAATTAATTAATTAATTAAGAGGTTAATTAGTTTGTAATTAAGAATTATTAATTAGATAATTAGAGATAATTAATTAATAATTAGTGGTTAATTAAGTAAGTAATTGTTAACGCTTAAATTTGAACGCTAACACCCCGGTGTGTGATGTGTAGTTGTGAAAGCACCACCCGTTGGTACGGGAACAAGATACAAGTAAAGAAATTGCAGAAAAGCAGTAAAAGACAACAGTTTTATAGTGGTTCGGCCTAAAGTCGAGCCTACGTCCACTTTGATCTCTTTATTGCTGAACAAGTACGACTTATACAACTTTCTTCAATTACAATCCATTCTAGACTGTTAGTACAAACTTTTACGGAGAATTATCTTTCAAACTCATGATAAATGATGTGGATTCTCTCTCTTGAATTTGATGTAATGTCTTCGATGTTTGGAGTGCTTGAAGTGTTGCTTGAGTCGAGAAAATGGCAGAGTTTTGGCGCTGCCAGAATGAACCAAAAGTCCCCTTCATGTTGAATATGGCCATGTATTTATAGGCAAACTTTTTAGGCTGAAATTGCTAAGTCATGAGTCGTACATGACTCATGATGAGTCGTAACCCGTACACGGTTCATAATAGGTCGTGGCCGACCTACTGGGTTAGCTTCCCCCCTGCTCCAAGACTATGTTCCCATCTGAATGAATATCACAAGTCCTGAGTTCCCCACGAGTTAACCAGAACGTTCTCCTTTATGTCAGCATGAGTCGTACACGACTCATCATAAGTCATATGTCGTTAACGAGTCAGCAGGCAGCGGCATAGGTGCATTGGTATTAGTCTTGTTCCCTGTTCGCTTGAGTCGCCAGCGACTTATGATAGGTCGTACACCTTTTTAAGTCGTAACACTTGTTAACTCGGTCAAGCTTTAATCTGTTATGTCGTAGCTCCCTTAAGTCGTACGCGACTCATATTGCTCAATAGGTCGTTCGCGAGTCACGAGTCATCGAGTCATGAGATAAGTATCACCCCTTAACTCCTCTTTGCTTACGAGTACCGGCTCACACCTTATGAGAAGCGGCATCACTTTTTCTCCAAGTGTTAGGTCGCACGTGACTCATCGCGATGAGGCATGAGTCGGCAACGACTCATAATAAGTCGTAGATCATGTCTTTGGGTTGTAGTTGAAGCATTTGTCAGTACTTCATACGATGAGTCGCTAAGCCGGTGTGCCATGAGTCGGTGGGCTACTGAGTCGCTGAACCACTTCACTCATGAGTCGCTAGAAGTATTGAGTCGCTATGCTACTTTACTGGTAAGTCGCTGAGTACTATGTCGCTTCATTCCTAAGTCGCTAGCTCATGATAACTCAATGAGTTGCATATCATGAGTCGTTCGCGTCTTAACACACTAGGTCGCAAAGCATTTTAAGTCGCTAAAGCCACTGAGTCGCTCCTTTACATGAGTCGGTAACTATCATGAGTCGTAAGCTCCTTGAGTCGCTCGGCGTTAACAATTGCCCCTCGAAGTATACGCTTAGATCATGAGTCGTGTGCTTCGACTTTCTTCTTGAGTCGTGACCGACTCAAGGCGGCTTATGACTCGTGAGTCCTTTCCTATTCTCCTCTGTCTTGTATGTAAGCTAATACGTTGCTCTTCTTCCTCACTTAATCATTGCCTCAACACCTTGTGCCGCCATTAACAAATCTTCCAATCTCATTTCCGAAGGCGAATTCAACCCTGTTACTCTCCGATTCATCCCAACCATTATACTTCGTAAGCAAATCCGATCTTAATCCATAATAATCAATGTTGAATCACAAATTCTCATCTTTCGGCTTTAGTTTGTTTTTATGCGTTGCGCTTTACTTCGAATTGTTATAATTGATTCTGGATCACTATCCGATACGCGAGCTCAGCAATGCATTGAATATAAGATCGATGCGAAACATTTCAGATTGTTTTTCAGGTGATTTGTTGGTATGGACAGATGATGGGTTCCATTGGGAGTGTGACAGATCTTTGTTGCCTTAGTACTAACGGGTTAGCGGGTTGAGGCAGAGAAAAGGGGGCTGTGAGATGAGGCGTGACGAGGAATTCCACAAGTTAGCAAATCAGGTTTTGAGTCGCTGGTCGAGTCAGCTAGGAGCCATGAGTCGTGGCCGAGACATCCTGAGTCGCTGCCGAGTTAGGACTTGGAGAATTCCGCATGCCCTTGAACCGAGACCCCTTGTCTCATACAATGCGACTTATTGATGTAGTGATCTTCCTGTTAGGTTATGAGTGACCTTAGGTTTGGATGCATGGTGTCGTGCCTTGTGTCTCTTTACATGATTCAGATTGCCCTGAGTTTTTAAGCGACTTTGGGAACTTGAAATTTTGACAGAACTAGCTTATGTTTCTATCCTGAAATTTAAATTGCAGTGACAACTCTAATAACTATGTTATGCTTTGCCGCTGGATTATGCTACCTTTAATATTGATGACCTGTTAAATATAACATTCACAGAAAACTAGGACGAATATACTGTCATTGATTGCCCACATCGAACGACAGATTAGTTAATGATAGATGATTAACTTGAATAAACTGTATGTATGAAGTGCTTTTAACATATCAATTTCAAACAAAACACCAAAGCAATACTGAAATAGTCAATTGAAATCGACTTGTTTGCACTAATATTATGTTTGAACTTTTAGATCAACAAGTTCTGGAATGTTTACAATCGATCAAGCATCGATTAGTATAATTCCAGTTATATATACTTGTCACTTTTTATTAGTCTTGCACAACACTTCACACTTTTTAGGAAACGCGCACCTTCGCATTTGAACATCCAGTTGCTTGTGTAGAATGACCTCCCGCCGAGAAGAAGAAGTGGTAACTCAAGAGGAAGAAACTTTTCCGATAGCTGTTCCCATAGAGAATCCTCCGGAGAGAACCCCGACTATTCTAACTTCGAGAGCGTTTGTCCAGCTGCGCACTCAATTTGGCCTTGCTGAAAGCGATGTTCTTTTCCCTGGGCCAAGTGATACTGCTGACAATCCTCCCTACGGCTTTGTTGCAGTCAATCGCCAAATGTGCTTAAGTGGGGCGATTCCTCCTTTTAACGACTTT
Source organism: Allium cepa (assembly GCA_030765085.1). NCBI lineage: Eukaryota > Viridiplantae > Streptophyta > Magnoliopsida > Asparagales > Amaryllidaceae > Allium > Allium cepa. Next base: position 48,702,035 of record CM060930.1, on the reverse strand, counting down.
CTCCAACAGTTCCTGCTTCGGTTGTCTATCTCTCCATTCCAATTACACCCCAATGGCTACGCCATTCTGATGGGGTTATGTGTTCTATTCAGGAGAGTTTTGGATCGATTACCAAGCTTCGGGGAGATCTGCTATTTTTGCTCATTCACGAAAACTAAAGACCATCCCTCCATCGTGGTTATAAGAAGCGCTCGAAACCGCAAACTTATTACTGATCTCTCCGAAAGCGCTCACGGATTTTTGAATCAGTTTTTCTTTGTTCGCTGCCCTCCAGGGTTTTATGCCATCTGGAGAGTGGGAAGTAAGATTTCCTGTCTTTACTTTTTCCGTTTTGAAACTTTCTCGAGATCTGAACTCTCAATTGCTAATTTCATTCTTTTCCTGTTTTAGCACTTCCACCCCCTGCCAGGGACCCAAGTCTTAAGCAAATTTTTGAGAGATTGAATGCCGTGCCGGTAGAAGAGAGGAGCATAAAGTTTCTTCTAAACGATGAACTTTTACATCAATACGGACTCCTCCATCCCTCTCGCTTTACTCGGCCTCGTGAAGCTCCAACGGAGGTTCCCGATTCTCCGGTGAAAACTCCTGATCTTCCGATTTCCACTAAAGAGCACATACGAGAAGAAATTTCTGCAGAAACCTTATTAGTAAAGTGCTCTACTCCAAGAGACGATACGGGACCCTCCGAAAAGCCCGCACTCGCTCCCATTATTGAAGAAGAAGAGGAGCCCCTTTCCCAAACCAGGAAGAGTGCTGACAAAGGAGCTGATGGAGGGAATCAGGTTGGGCATGACGGTGATGACGTCTTTGGGGATTTAAGTGACATAATTATCACTTCCCAAGAGCTCTTTAAAGAAGACCCTGCTCACGGTAAAGCTATACCTCCGACGATTGAAGCAACATCTGCCCTCCAACAGACTCTAACTCCTTTATCTCAAGAATTGCCACTGACAGTGGAACCTATTACTTCCCCCCAACTAAGGAGTGGTTCGTTAGTCCAACGCGAGTAGTTTGCACTTCACACACAACTAAGGATTTTCCAGCACACTTATGCACTTATCTTCTCATACTCTAAAGATTTCTAAAGCTTATCTTTTCTTATTTCAGATTCTTCAATGACACGCGGCGGATCATATTATCAGGATTTCCAACGCTACGGGGGGCGTGGTCGATATGATTATCGGCGTTACTTTCCCTCCCACAGAGAGTCTGACGAAGAGAGGGCTGCTCGAAAGGCTCGTGAAAGGAGGGATGAGGAAGAGCGTCGTGAAAGAAGGGAGAGAGAAGAGCGCCATGATTCTTTGCAAAGAGGCGATGACTCCCACAAGAGAAAAACTCATGACGATCGAGGAAAAGGTCACATGAGTGAAGACTTAAGCAAACGAGCCCGTCATAGTGAAAAGCAGGCCTCTACCACTCCTGAGAAAGTTACTACTCCTGCTTCGCTCGACATTCCTTCTGGTTCTCCCGCTCTTGGGAAATCAGACATTCAAACGATAATTAGCAGGCCCAAATTTCAAGTTGGACCGGGTCCTGCCACTCTGCAGAGTCGATTTCCTCAATGGTGCCTTAAGGGGGTGAGATTCGACCTAGACTTGGTCCCCATCGACAAGTCTGCTATGTTGCGCAATCTTGATGCAGTCAAGCTCGATATCGAGAGGATGTCAAACTGGCAGAAGCTTGTCGATGAGCTTCAAAGAGTTAACCGTGCCAACATAGAGGCCATGCTTACCATGGAAAACGATAAGGCCGAATGGCAAAAGGTCGTTGAGCAACACGACACCGAGATGAGGAACATTGCTTCTTACAATGAGGAGCTCGAAGCAAAGGTTGAGAAGTTGAAAGATGAGCTTGCTGCTTCCTCTACTTCATACTCTCAAAAAGAAGAAGTGCTTCTCAGACAAGTTAGAGATGCTCATGCCAGTCAGAGAGACGCTGAGGACAGGCTTGAAGTACAAAAAAGAATCAGTGACGGCTATGTCTCTGATATTGCCGAGCTTCGAAAGAAAAACAACTCCCAGGAGGCGGAGATACAAATGCTCAAGCTTCAGCTTGCCAGAACTGAAAGGGAGCGCGATGAGGCTGTCGCCGGCAAAATCGCAGCCGAAGAATCTCATGAGGCGACCAAAAACAGCTTCGGCTCAACATTATTCGACTTCTACTTGCATAGCGTCTTGGGGCATGGAAGCCTCGCCTTTCTTGGTCCCAAGTACGAGATCACTTTAGCTGAAGTGTGGGAGGCCGCCCTCGATATGCTTGGTGCTGAAGGTGCTGGTTATGATGAGTCAGCCCTGGAAAGGCATTATTTTGATGAAGACGCTCGCGCTGCTCTCGCCAGGGGAAAGGGACAACTTGCCAAACTAAGAACCGAAGTGACGGAAGGGGATCAGCTGGGGAAAACCACTTCAACTACACTAGTCCAGCCACCTTCTTCGTCTGAAGTCGACATTATTGGTTCCAGTTCCCATCTCGCTTCTCCCACCAAAGTTACCGCTGATATTACAAGCACACAAGGTGGAGACGAGGGTGAAGAGAGCGCTGATACGCAAGCTTATGAAGTCGATATCAGGAAACCAGCTTCTTCAGGTAACTTCACTGTTAATTTCGCTACTGTCAATTCTGCTCAAGCTGGTTACTCGCTTATTTCACATGAGTTTCACGAGCTCCTTGGCTATTTTCTCAACCTTGACGAGCCTTCATCTCCTCTCTTTACTGACTTCATTGGTGAACCCTCATCTCCTCTTTTTACTGACTTTAACCTTTTTTCTTCTGTAGAGAGAGTACCAAGCGCTGCTCAAACTTCTACTCCTCCGGTCATCCTTCCTTCGTCTCTTCCGGCGGTGCCTCCTTCTGCCTCGCAACCTGGATCACAGGAGGAACAAATAGAGGCTCTTCACGGCTTGGATGATCCCATCACTTCGCAAGAGCAGAAAGATGAGAGACCTGAGGGAGGTGACATTTCCCCGGAACGGACTCCTTCTGACGACATTGTTCTATCAAAACTTGTCACTCCGGGGAGTGAGTCTTCCTCACAGAGGAGAGAGAAGCGTGGGACATCAAAGAGGAGGGGGAAGAAAATCACCGCCACTGAAGAGGAGCCGGAAGTTGGGCCAGCTGCGCCTACCTCTCCTTCCTCCCTTATACCCACTGGTCGACCTGAAAAGCTGATCATTCGGCCGGGTAAAGGGTCTAAAGGCAGCAAAAAGAAGTGAAGATCTTCAGTTTCTAGTTTTTTGTGTTTTGCATGTACTGGCCGAGAATTGTGCGGGTACCGGCCCCCGCTTTTCTTTATTTTGAAACCTGTACCTGCGTTGTAATTGAATAAAATGATTCCTCGTTTGTACAAACTTTTGTTTGAATTAAAGAATACATTTGTTATTCGTTTTGGCATGAGTTTATTTGATATTGCAGCGAGCTTATGGTATGTTACTTGAGCGTTACCTTTTGCTGGTTTAGTTATACCATATTGTGTGTAATTATACTATATTGCCCCCATTCCATAAGTATGCTGCAATATTCTATACCTCGAGGGGACTTACACTCTTATTTGCTAAAGAATAATTATTTTATTCTTTAAAGAAAATTTTATAGAGTACAACTCCCTTCGTATAAGTTTTTATGCTTGGTCGTTCGAAGAAATCACTTTTTTCTTTTGCTTATGTGCATATCTCATCAAGTGAATTCCTCTATGTGGTAAAGCGGACCTCTGAAGGGTACTTTAACTTCTTTTCTTTTTACGATCATTTCCCACAGTAGGCAAATTACTTTTCCTTTGAAAGTTAAAGTACGCTTTTGATGAGGATTTTTTATTTTTTTTTATAGAAAGTTGTACCTCTGAGGAGGGATTTTTTTACGTTTCAACACTTGGAAGTTTTATTTCAATCTCGGTGAAACGTGTACCTCCAAAGAGTTATGCTTTAGAAATCCTTTTCACGTTTCAACACTTGGAAGTTTTATTTCAATCTCGGTGAAACGTGGGTTTCCAAAGAGGTCTTTTTTCTTAATTGTGTTCCCGGGAGGGGGTTGTACCTCTGAGGAGGGATTTCTCACGTTCCAACACTTGGAAGTTTTATTTCAATCTTGGTGAAACGTGTACCCCCAAAGAGTTGTGCCTTTGAAGAAAGCCTTTTCACGTTTCAACACTTGGAAGTTTTATTTCAATCTCGGTGAAATGTGGGCTTCCGAAGAGGTCTTTCTTCTTGCTTGCATTTCAACTCTGGTGAAGTGTAATTCCGAAGAGCGGCTGTTACACTTCAACTCCTGGTGAAATGTGCCCCCGAAGAGGTCTTTATTTTGTTTGCATTTCAGCTTTGGTGAAGTGAAATTCCGAAGAGCGGCTGTTACACTTCAACTCCTGGTGAAATGTGCCTCCGAAGAGGTCTTTATTTTGTTTGCATTTCAACTCTGGTGAAGTGAAATTCCGAAGAGCGGCTGTTACACTTCAACTCCTGGTGAAATGTGCCCCCGAAGAGGTCTTTATTTTGTTTGCATTTCAACTCTGGTGAAGTGAAATTCCGAAGAGCGGCTGTTACACTTCAACTCCTGGTGAAATGTGCCCCCGAAGAGGTCTTTATTTTGTTTGCATTTCAACTCTGGTGAAGTGAAATTCCGAAGAGCGGCTGTTACACTTCAACTCCTGGTGAAATGTGCCCCAGAGAGGGTTTGCATTGCCTGGAAGTTACTCTCTCATGGTTGGAGGGTCATGACTTCTCCAATCTTTTTTGTTGAGTAGAGAACTTTCTTTTTTGTGGCATATGTCCCATTAGAGGTCTTCGTCCTCCGAAGAGTTGTGCCTTTGAGTAGGGCTTTAGTTTACACTTCAAACTTGGGAAGTGTGCCTCATTGGAGGGCTTTGGTCTCTGAGGAGAAGCATTCGGTCTCCGTAGAGAAGCTTTTCGCCTCCGAAGAGGGCTTTGGTCTCTGAGGAGAAGCATTCGGTCTCCGTAGAGAAGTTTTTCGCCTCCGAAGAGGGCTTTGGTCTCTGAGGAGAAGCATTCGGTCTCCGTAGAGAAACTTTTCGCCTCCGAAGAGGGCTTTGGTCTCTGAGGAGAAGCATTCGGTCTCCGTAGAGAAGCTTTTCGCCTCCGAAGAGGGCTTTGGTCTCTGAGGAGAAGCATTCGGTCTCCGTAGAGAAGCTTTTCGCCTCCGAAGAGGGCTTTGGTCTCTGAGGAGAAGCATTCGGTCTCCGTAGAGAAACTTTTCGCCTCCGAAGAGGGCTTTGGTCTCTGAGGAGAAGCATTCGGTCTCCGTAGAGAAGCTTTTCGCCTCCGAAGAGGGCTTTGGTCTCTGAGGAGAAGCATTCGGTCTCCGTAGAGAAGCTTTTCACCTCCGAAGAGGGCTTTGGTCTCTGAGGAGAAGCATTCGGTCTCCGTAGAGAAGCATTTCGCCTCCGAAGAGGGCTTTGGTCTCTGAGGAGAAGCATTCGGTCTCCGTAGAGAAGCTTTTCACCTCCGAAGAGGGCTTTGGTCTCTGAGGAGAAGCATTCGGTCTCCGTAGAGAAGCATTCGGCCTCCGAAGAGGGCTTTGGTCTCTGAGGAGAAGCATTTGGTCTCCGTAGAGAAGCATTTGGCCTCCGAAGAGGGCTTTGGTCACCTCATTTCACGGGAGTAGGTTGACCGATTGTGGTGAAATGCGTGCCCCTGAGTAGGGTTATTGTCAGGAAGTTTGGGGTTTCCTTTTCTCGATTGGATGGATTCTCGGGAGTGTGTTGACCGATAACTCCACGACTTTGTAACGAGAAAGATGCCTTTTTTGATGAAGCCCGCTTGAGGTCTCTATCCCCTGAGGAATTATGCCTTCAAAAAGGGCTTGTGCTTCCGAAATGGGCTTTTGTTGGCTGATGCTTGCTCTCGCATGTCTTTTTGCCGTTGATTCATGTTGACGATCCCCATTGCTTTGCAAGAGTCACCATTCTTAGCTGCCAAGCCTCTCCCTTACCCAAAGGAATATATTTTATAGTTAAGAAAATTGGTGGTGGCAGATACAGGTTCTTTAACTTGCCATTTGTTTGTTCAAACATTTGCAGTTAGCTATATATGATCTGCTTTTATCCACCTTGCTTACTTTCGTTTGAAATTTTCCTTTTGTAGGATTTGAATATGGGAATTTTAAATGGCTCAGTGCTTGACTGCTGAATGTTGTCGCGGATCGCTTGGTCTCGTGACTGGTAAGCCTTGTTTTTATGGCCTGCATTGTTAAATCGTCTTGTTAGTAACACGATTAACGTATTTCATATGCCGAAACAAAACAAAGCAGTTTATAATAGTAGGGAACGCGAGAATTATAGTGGTTTAGCCAGAACTGGGCCTATATCCACTTTATTGCTGTTGTTATTCGCCTGCCTTGCAATTGCCCTTAACAAGAGAATCATATATTTGTAAATTCATTGCAATATTTCAGCAAAGTTTTTATGTAAAATATGGATACAGATGGCTGCTGTTCCAAGTTCTTGGAATTGGTTCCCTTTTGACAGTTGCGAATTTGGTTGATTATATTAGCAATTCCTTAGTGCCATCTTTAAGTGTGCACCATCTTCTTCTGTTGGCGGGTGGTTTTAACTGAAGAAACATACTCTAGCCAAATCTTATTTGTTTGCTTAGAGTACTTCTTATTCAGAATTCGATCCTGAAATTTCGTCGTTTAAGACTTGCTTTTGAATGCTACCAAGGGTCGCTTGATATTGCAATGAATCAGCTGGATATTGATTGCCTGCAAATTTAGATCGATAATCTTAGTGATATTCTCAGAGTATTTCACATATCGAAATAAAATAAGCGACTTGTAATAATAGGGAAAACAAGACTTATAGTTCTTATTGTTTATTTGCACTGTTTTTATAACAGATTTTGATACAAGAATTATTGGATCAGCATTCTTTTACAAATTTGAAACATAGTGTTCAAGTAAAGTATGGAAGCAATTGCTGCCCCAGTCTTTAGGGATTGAATCTTTTGGCATGAGAGGACTGGGTGGCAACATCCTTCAGAATCGAAACTTCCTTTCGCTTTGAAGGTCTCCTTGAAGCGCGAGCACATCTTCCCGCCTCATCCAATTTTTTCCTACCTGGTGAGGGCTTTCCGTGATGATACTGATAATAGGACCCTCATCTCCCTGTGCTACAGTTCTTTTATTTAAGCTGCACTGTTGAGTGGGAACTAGCTGCACTTTAGGGGATGAGGAGAAGTCATTTCCATCTTTCTTCACATATTGCTGCAGTTCATTCCGTTTGAGCAACTTTTCAATTCCTTTCCTCAAATGGCGACATTGGTTAGTGTCATGGCCAGGCTGATTGTGAAATTGACAGAATTTTCCATTATCTGTCGCGCTTCTCCTCATCAGAGTTGGTTTGGGGTACAAAACAACATCTTTTGTTGCCAAGAAGATATTTTCCGGAGTGTCGGTCAAGGGAGTGAAGTCGGGGGGTTTGAGGCACCGAACTTTTTTCAAGAGTTTCTGCTTTCTCCTTCCTCCATTCTCCTCTCTCTGTTCAATCATCTCCGGTATGTGTTCTTCATCATTATCAGGACTCAATGGGTAGTTGTCAACTATTCTTCCAAAGGTTTGCCTTGATAAACGTTCGTGAATAGTTGGTCGCGGCCATGAGTTCTCCATTTGGGGGATTGTTGCAATAGTAATGCCAGTTGCTCGTTGAGGAGTATTCCATTCTTCTGAAACATGGGCCTCTTTGGCAATGGTTTTTATATCACTTTCTAGTTGACGGACCTCCTCTTGCAATGCATTTATCTTGTCAAGTATCCTGTTGTTCTGAACCTCCATGTGTTGATATAATCCATATACCACGGCGTTTAATTCAGCCCTTGTGACTCCAATATTTGAAGCTGTTTCACCTAGCGTGGGAAGAGCAATGGCGTTGCTGCAAGTTCCTTCAAACCTCAAAAACTTTCGTTTCCTTTCAGAAGCCATGATTCCTGTTAGACTTTTGTTGAACAATGGTTGAAGTTTGCCCTGAGTTCAATTCTCAGTGAAAGCACCAAAAATGTTAACGCTTAAATTTGAACGCTAACACCCCGGTGTGTGATGTGTAGTTGTGAAAGCACCACCCGTTGGTACGGGAACAAGATACAAGTAAAGAAATTGCAGAAAAGCAGTAAAAGACAACAGTTTTATAGTGGTTCGGCCTAAAGTCGAGCCTACGTCCACTTTGATCTCTTTATTGCTGAACAAGTACGACTTATACAACTTTCTTCAATTACAATCCATTCTAGACTGTTAGTACAAACTTTTACGGAGAATTATCTTTCAAACTCATGATAAATGATGTGGATTCTCTCTCTTGAATTTGATGTAATGTCTTCGATGTTTGGAGTGCTTGAAGTGTTGCTTGAGTCGAGAAAATGGCAGAGTTTTGGCGCTGCCAGAATGAACCAAAAGTCCCCTTCATGTTGAATATGGCCATGTATTTATAGGCAAACTTTTTAGGCTGAAATTGCTAAGTCATGAGTCGTACATGACTCATGATGAGTCGTAACCCGTACACGGTTCATAATAGGTCGTGGCCGACCTACTGGGTTAGCTTCCCCCCTGCTCCAAGACTATGTTCCCATCTGAATGAATATCACAAGTCCTGAGTTCCCCACGAGTTAACCAGAACGTTCTCCTTTATGTCAGCATGAGTCGTACACGACTCATCATAAGTCATATGTCGTTAACGAGTCAGCAGGCAGCGGCATAGGTGCATTGGTATTAGTCTTGTTCCCTGTTCGCTTGAGTCGCCAGCGACTTATGATAGGTCGTACACCTTTTTAAGTCGTAACACTTGTTAACTCGGTCAAGCTTTAATCTGTTATGTCGTAGCTCCCTTAAGTCGTACGCGACTCATATTGCTCAATAGGTCGTTCGCGAGTCACGAGTCATCGAGTCATGAGATAAGTATCACCCCTTAACTCCTCTTTGCTTACGAGTACCGGCTCACACCTTATGAGAAGCGGCATCACTTTTTCTCCAAGTGTTAGGTCGCACGTGACTCATCGCGATGAGGCATGAGTCGGCAACGACTCATAATAAGTCGTAGATCATGTCTTTGGGTTGTAGTTGAAGCATTTGTCAGTACTTCATACGATGAGTCGCTAAGCCGGTGTGCCATGAGTCGGTGGGCTACTGAGTCGCTGAACCACTTCACTCATGAGTCGCTAGAAGTATTGAGTCGCTATGCTACTTTACTGGTAAGTCGCTGAGTACTATGTCGCTTCATTCCTAAGTCGCTAGCTCATGATAACTCAATGAGTTGCATATCATGAGTCGTTCGCGTCTTAACACACTAGGTCGCAAAGCATTTTAAGTCGCTAAAGCCACTGAGTCGCTCCTTTACATGAGTCGGTAACTATCATGAGTCGTAAGCTCCTTGAGTCGCTCGGCGTTAACAGTAATTAAGTTGTAATTGGTGACTACTTAATTACTTAATGGAAGTAATTTAGGATTAATTACTTAATGTAATTAATTAAGGAAACTAATCAAGGATTAGCTAAATAATGAGTATGATTAATTAAGGGATAATTGATCAATGAAGAGATTATAAGACAATTAATTAAGGATCAATATAATGAATATGGATGGGTAAGGATAATTAAATTATGTAATTAATTAAGAGTTAATTACTTATTGTAATTAAAGGATAATTAATCAAAAATGATTAATTATGATGGGTAATTAAAGGATAATTAATTAATTGGTTTGTAATTAATTAATGTTAGGTAAGAATAATCTAAGTGATTAAAGATTAGTAATTAATTTAATTAGAGATAAATTAAATTAATATTGAAAATGATCCATCTTGTTTATAAATGATTGCATGATGATTAAATGCCTTGAATTGATTAATATCTCGTATGTGAAATGTTTTGTGATATGATTTTTGAGTGCCAAGATCTACCTTTTTCTAAATATCCTTGTAATTCTTCCATTGACTTCAATTACTCCGCGCTAAAGAACTAGGAACTAACGGGTCAAGAAAGATTGGTGCCTTATTAGGGAGAATGCCTTCTGCAGTGGGTTACAAAAAATAGAATTTCATGTTCCAAAAAGAATTGGCAGAAGGCGCCCGAAGGAAGCTTGATCAGGTCTTCTAAACTGCATATCTTTTATATTCTATCCAGTAATATAGTGATATATAGAACAAAAAACTAGAAACCTTTTCTGTTTTTCAGTTAAATCAAAAAAATAAAATAATTCGAATTCTATAAGGTAAAGAACAGAAAGAACCCCAGTATATTAATTGGGCGGGAACTCAGGTGCGCAGCGAAAGGGCAGCTAAGAAAGAAGCAGGAGGGGAAGACTTTCTTTACTTGCGGTTTGTGATCCAATCCTCCCCGACTCATGTATCGGTGAAAGTCGATCGCAGACATTTCTGCAACATTTCTAAGAGAGGAACGTATAGTCAATTTTGAAAGAACTTATTGTCGGCCTCTTTCAGATATGAATCCATCTGAAAATATACGATCAACCAACATTTATTGAATTTGAAAGAGACTCAGAAGAAATGGTTAGAGGAGATCATCCTATGGTTACCAGATGATGGGAATAACAAAGCAGAAATTTTGAAATGAGCACGAAATGTCAATAAATGAATTCACCTTTCTCAGTTGTTGACTACTCCCACCTCGAAACAGCCAACTCACTTGGTAATGTGGTTATCTTTCAATGATAAATTACTATCTTGTATTTAAAATTGAATTGTATTTCACTTGTATAATTTGGGATAAGATGACATTAAATTCGAAGAGACTGGAGTCGGATATTAGTAAATACCCGAAACCACATCGATTCTTTATAGATTGATATGTGAAATCAATAGTCTGGATGGGAATGATTTAAGTAAATTGGATCATTTAATCTAAGTTTTGGTACTTAGAAATTGATGTGTGAAATAAGTGATGTCTTTAATAAATCCTGAATGTGTAAATTTATTTGAGTTACCCCGGGTTTTAAATAAGTTCTATGCATTGGAATTTCATGTTAGATGAGTTTACTCACGTGGTTTCTAGCCTGACCCAGGTGTTACTTTGATGTAATGCTCGGGTCAGACCGAGTATTACAAATTTTCAGGTAAGACGTTCTGGAGCTCAAGGGCGAGCTGGATGGCACGAACATATGAAGTGTATTCCGCTGTGTATATATTGTTGATTGTCTGACACATGTCAATTGTATCTGTCCAGTGTTTTGTGAAATATTGTAACTTTGATGTATTAATGTAATTAACTGATATAGTATTCTTTTGTATAAGAATTATTATTTGATATTATATTTTATCCTCTGCGAATATGAATCTGTGTTTTGTTCTGTTTCTTCTTCTATCTTTTTCTTCTTTTTCCCTAACAATCTGGAATTTTTAGGATCGGAAATTCCGGGTCGTTACAACATCCCTCTCTGATTCCCCCCTATGCGTCTCATCTCGATTTATCACCGTCACCGCAAAAAGCACAGCAACCATCACTCCCAAATCGATACACCGAACCGTAGTTCGCCACATTCCGGCCACCATGGTCATTAAATAAACCCCTCACTATTTTTCTCATGACCACCAAATCACCCTCTTCCTCCAACCATGTTCACGACGCGTATGAGCTTGCCCGATCAACGGCAATCGATCATAATACACATTCTAATCAACTCAAGCTTTCTCGTGAATTACATGCTTAAAATTCTCGAAACAGTTACCAAAAATCATTAATTCGCAATACAAATCTATTTGTGTATCAAAAATTGAAATTTAGATAATCGATTTTTTGACATTTATATGATCCTCACTATTTCTATATTTTGAATTAATCCAATATACATACTTAATTTTTTTTAATTAGTATTACATTGTTAGGATCAATTTTGGTTTAAAGATCATTACCTAAAACAAATTGAGAATTGAGGATTTGAATTTATTATGATTTTAGTCTGTTCATAATTAAATAGAAAGATAACTGTCTGTAACAAACATGCATACATATATCCTTATATATATATACACATATACATATAACACATTCCATTTATACGAACACATTTTCAAATCAACTTCATCACAGGCATAAAAATCAAGAGAATTTGGTTTAAAAAAAATAAATTTTTGCTCACCTGATTTGAAACGGAGATAGACAGAGCCAGGTCCTGTTTTTATTGATATGGAAGTTTTATTTTTCTCTTTGATCTGAATCTGTTTATTTGCTCTGATGTTAAATTTGTTGCTTTGCTATATGAATTTGCTGCAGTCTTAGCTTTAGATCAGGTTGCAGGCATTGTTGCTTTTAAATTTTCATTTCTGTTTTTTTTTTGCTTTGGGTTTCTAGGCTTTGATCTTGTGAAGATTGTTTGAATTGCTTTTAGATTTGTACATTTTGATTTTATTTGTTTTTTTTTCTGAAATGATCAGATCTTTGTTTTGATCTGAGTTGTTCTTTGGTTTTGAATGTATGAAACCAAAATGAGAATATGTTTATAAATTTTTATTTTCATTTTTATTAAGATTAAAAATAAGTGACACTTGTTACTTTTTTGTGTTTGAATCCTTAGTTAGGTTTATGCTTATCTCATGTTAAATTTAAAAGAAAAATATTTATCAAATCCTTTTATCAAACCCTATTCAAATTTGAAATATTATGTTCTAAGGTTTTAAATACATATACAAATCTTAGTGCAAATGTATTTTAAAAGAAAGAACATTAACATTTTATATTTATATAACCTTATGAAATATGGTTTTCAAAACTAATTGTACATTGATAAGTGATCACATATATATTAAAATTATAAAACAAACTTTTATTACATTTTAAATATAGAGTTTTCAATTTCAATTTATTTTCAAGATATTTGTTTTAGAATTCCAAACTAAAATTCTATTTACAAGCTATATAAAGATATAAATAAACACATTCTTTAATTTATCTTGGAAATTTTCAAATTAATTCACAATAAATCCCGAATATTTGTGTTAATTACCAAATTAAATTTGATTCAAAACCGGGATCGTTACACATAGGGTTTTTGTGAAATCTGTGAATTTGTTTCGTATTCAAATGCTTCTGATATTATGGGTACCATTAACATTACCGTACTTGGTCATCGTAAGTTAATATTATGGATGACTGTAGCACCTGTAGCGCTTAGCTTCGTGTCTCCAAATAGGGGATGTTTGAATAAACACACTCATCTTATTATAATTTAAAATCTTAATTTTCCTTGCAAACTAATAAATTGCATTTAGTTGTTATTGCTTCAAAATATTAATTCTCGAACTTCCAATTTGACTAGGGCCAAATCAAATTAACTCATCACTTTAAAATATGATTTTTTAAATATAAAAAACCTTTAAATACATTTTTATAATTACAACAAATAATTACAAATATAATTATTTATAAATTCACTTATTTGATAAAATCCCAAAATTCATCATTTTCCAAATAATTTTAATTCCTATAATTCTCAAAAATTATTTCACTTCTATATTTTTCTAAAATCATTCCACTTTCAAATTTTCCTTTAGCTACAAATTCTTCAATATCAAATAAAAAAATCATTCCAAAAATTCAATAATTTATTTCCAGAATAATTTATTTATTTTAAATCTTCACTTTTTGAAATTATTTACCACTTTCCGATCCATTATAAGTTTGTGTTTGACTAATATCATCATTAAATTCAACCAACATACCCATAATGTAACTCAAAAAAAAGTACACAACACTCATTCAATCAACATCAACAGTCAACAACAAATGCATCTGATTTCTTCCAATCAAGTGCACATAAATCAAGCATTCATTGTCACTCAGTCAATAATAATATCTGCAGATACGAGCATCTAAACGATAATTGATGATAGTTGTGAGTTAAGAAAGTAACTCACCGAATAAATATTCAAACAACCAAATCAACAACCACCCTTTGCTCGTACACGAACGTTGTCATCCCCAATGCTGCTCGGTCATCCTATGCACCGCCCTCATCGTGACCATTGCCTCATTCCATCACCATCTTCCTTTGGTCGAAATCCTTATCCTAAAACCGTCATGCACTTCACTAGACACAACCTCCCCCCTCCATTTACAACTGCTACCACATTAGGCACTTGGTCGCACGAACGCACCCAGGTCATAACTCCTAAAATGCACCACATCATGTCGCGCTAATAAAAATGCAGCCCTTTTTTCAACATTCACTAGCCTAAAGTCATGCCATACCTCCACTATCACTTGCCTTGGTCGCAGCACCCTAGAACGGTCGCTCCCTACTCCTGACATGGATGTTGATGAAGTCGTGCACATCGTTCCTATTTTTTCTCATTTTGGAAATCGATTTTGAGCAATTATGATTAGGGCCAACCGATTTTCAAATAGCGAATGGGTATGGCACAAGAGGAATAGTCTAGAATGAAAATATAGGCGTGGGCTTGGTTGAAATAAAATAAAATGAAAGGGAATTAGAAGAGAACGGCTGGATTTTGTTTTGGGCCTCCAAAATTTAATTCAATCTAGTTTTTACTTTATTTTCCCTTCAAATTAAAATTTTAATTCTTGACATTTATTTATAAATATATTTCTGTAGTTCAAATTAATTCACATTTCATTTTATAAGATATATTGTGTTAACTATATAGTTTCCTTCAATTCGATACCTACTTATTTTATTTAATAATTCATTGTACTATTACAAAATAAATTTATTTTCAACTATTCCAGTTATTTATAAAAATTACTTACACGTTAATAATATTTTATATTCAATTTAAAACAATATATTCAAATCAATAAATTATTCTAATTTTTTATTAATTTAGTTCAATTTATTTAAAATTAAATCTTTTATTAACTAGATTTTAAATAAATAAGAATTTATTTTTAAAATAATAGTTATCGAAATCAAATTCAAATATTTCTTTTTTAATTATTTATTTAAACAACATAAAAAGAAGTGTTGTTATAGACTTCCCCCTTTATAAAAATTGCATCCTCTTAATTTCTTATAAGAAGACATCACATACGACTCAAACCTTAAACTTTCTTAAATAGACTCATTACCAACTTTCTATTCATACGGTTAACTTTTGTGAAAAAAATTTTAGTGTTGAATTTTTAGAAAAATTTCAGTAGAATCTCTTTGTAAGAAGAGCGTTCCAAAAATTTAAAATCATGTTTTAATCACAAAATAAACATACGCTCCAACATGGCGCATCTCAAAATAAAGGGAAACAAAATAATAATACATAGACATATATCATTATACGCATAAACACGTACATTAACTTGCATTTTTAAGCATATAGCTTAATTTCTATAGGAATGAAAGAGTGCATGCATCAAAATCCAATTTGTAGCAGCTTTATGTGCCTACGCTTGGCTCATATAAAACATAGGAAATCATGTTTTATAACATAGAATACCATGAGATTCCTATAACATGAGAAACATGTTGCATTTTCATTTTAGGCCACTTTTCAACTAACTTTAAAGCACTAAAAACACGTAGTTGTGTAATGCTTTTAACGGAAAAATTGTAGCAACTGAATTACGTATCCAAAATATTTTTTGGATTAAGAAAATAATGAGTGTATTAACATTTATGATGGTTTTACCAAACAACATAAATTCTGAAATGTGGATTAAAATACGTCAAAATTTTGCAAACTGGTTTACACGAAAGTTGTTACATATAATAAATACCTTATTAATGAAAATCAACTAAATTCGGTCAAAACTCTATAAGTTATGGATATATTAGTAAATCACTAATTTTTTTTTTCAAAACTCTAATCTCAAACTTTAATTCTAGATTTATCTTAAGTCTCCATTTTAAAAACAATAAAATTTCACAAAAGCACATAAAACAAAGTGGTACATTATGGAATTATTATTATTACTATATTTTATTCTACAAATTCACTAATACGGTTCATTCAAATCACATCGAAAGGATCAGAACTCGCTTATATTTGTATGTTTATTAATACATTTTTTTTACTCCTAAACTAATTACTCTTTTCAAAAAATATATAATTTGAATCGCTTAAATCATTTTGTTTTTTAAAATATTGTTTATAATATATGTCAAAGCATTACTCCCTAAAATATTGTATATTCTTATTTTGAAGCGTAGTATTTTTTCAAATTATAGTGTCGAAATGTCTCGTCCTAGTATTTAGGAATCCCCTCCCGATAACATTGGTTAGATGCATCGACCAGAATTCTTAAAGCACCACAAATTAACACGAATTTAATTACATAAACTTTTTCACGTGCTTTATTATATATATATATATATATATAATTTTCTTACTTTATCGTAGTAGTATGCTTGCTTCTTTTCATATTAATGGTGATTATGTTAATAACCAAATAATATATCACTATTAGCAAACAGTCAAGCATCCAAAAAATCAACCATACACATCCACAAGCAAGCATTCAATTTAATTTATAACTCTTTATATTTTAATTACTTATTTATATAAATATTATTTTCTTTTATTCAACAAATAAATTTTCTATTCCTTATGGTACTGGAAAGACTTTTCGCTATGGTAATTTTGACTTCATCTAGACTTAAATGGGTTCATAACTTTTGAGCAAAAACTTCTACTCGATCCCACCCTTTAGACTGAGCCCAAACATTTTTTCAAACATTATGCCAATAGAGCAAAAATTAACCCAATAGGCACATAACAATTAAACAGTGAGCGAAAAGCCGTCTGTCGGCTTCCACCATGCTACTCTGTTCACTACTGGATCAAGATACTCTATTCAAATCCATATAGAGGTTTACCTAACTTTATTGATGCAGACTTTTCTAGTCTAGCCAAAAACTTCCACCTTCACAATTTCCATTAAATAAACATCTCGTTTCGTCTCATACTAAGATAAACACACACAAAGAGTTAGAAGAAGAAATATATAATATAGTAGGAAAATAACAAGCATGTCTCTAGTTGATTGCAAAGTAATCATCATATACTCGTTCTATTAGTTAAGTATTTACAATAATATACCGCACACCTACAGGGACTTGAAATCTAAGTCTCATCTAAGGCTAGGATTCGTGTCTCTTATACTCTATAGTGCTCTAAACCTACTCTGATACTAACTGTAACACTCCACCGATATACCCATATTATCCAAGAGTATTATTGAGTAATACTATCAGATAATCTGGAGAATGAGGTTGTATGGGGTACACATATGAATATTCCCTTGGGCTAACACTTGCATGTATCTCCAAAATCATAAATAAGTTACTTATGCGTACACGGTATCGGCATAAAGTAATAAACACGTATGCCTCAATGATAAAAAATAATCAATATAATGTAGATCACAGAGGACACAGAGTCATCTACGTAATGGTAATGGTTCGTATCTCAAAAGTCATAAACAAGTCATATATATGTACGTAGTATTGGCATGAAGCAATAAAAAACTATGCCTCCAGGATAAAACAATACGGAATATAAAATAAACCACAGAGGACACAGAGTGATCCATGTGGCGAATAATAAATACATACGAGTCCTAGTGGGTCTACAAAAATAGTGAAATACCCACTATCATCAAATATATACATAACATATCCAAACTATACATCTCATCAACAAACGAACGCATATAAATACAAATATACCAACTATATAAATACTTTATCCTCCATCTATGTCCAACATCCACAAACTGGTCAACTCGTCTATAAACCTAAAATGTCTCGGACTAACCCGAGTATTATATAAATAAAACATAGGTCAGACATCTCTAGAATGTAGATGGCAAATATAATAACAACCGCTATGGTATAAACAAGTCTAACACAAGTGACACATGCATATCTCATGTGTCAACAAAACTCAAAACTATTCACATAAAAGTTAAACCATTTCCACGTAAAGTCGATCAACACATCAAACAAGCGTATAATCAAGTGGATGAAATAACCAACTCGATCTATTTTCAAGAATAATATCTCATTAACACTATAGGACATGCTCTCTGCATTACTCTTGATTTTCTCTCAGATAATCATAAAATAGACATAGAAGGGGTCCATTTGATTCAATATATAAATGATTGTAACGACCCATAAAATTTTATTAATTATTTTTATTTGGTTTTTTTTTACGTATTTAATTTGGATTTTGAGAAATTTTAATAATAATATTTTGAAATAAAGTTTTAATATTTGGTTTACATACAATTAAATGTAGCAAATGGTAAATGTTCAATTAATTATATGAAGGTTTATTTATTAAATAATTCTATTAAATTCCAATCAGTTAATAATTGGTGAAAATAAATTTATTTTCAAGACCTGAATATTTTTACATACAAAAATTCTAAATCTTCTTCTGACTGAGACGTCATTTTTTGTTTTCCCAATTTGGACTTCTATAGCTCCGTTGATCTTATTTTCTGCGTTTTTACTGCATTTTTTTCTGCTAGTGAAAATTCGAATTTTTATAATTCAATCGTACCACAAATATCTGTATACCGTTTTGTTCGCCTCATCGTACTGAAACTTGTTGCACACACTATTATTAATTCCTTTAAATTATTTATCGAATTTTAAGGGAGTGACCGTTGCCTTTTATCATTTTTTTTCAGCCGTTTCCTTTAATTATAGCTGAATTCAATCTCTGGCCCTTGATATTCGCATCTTTCGAAATTTACACTTATATATTATAACTATTGCTTTATTTTCTTACCGTTTAAAATTTTATTGGTTACACAACAATAAATAGCTTACCTTTATCCTTCCTAGATTCACGCGTTGGCCGATACAAATATTTCTCAATTTAATGATTCGACCGTTGAAATTTTCTTTTATCTACTTTATGTAATATTATATATGGCACGTTCATTTCTCTTCTGATCATTTTCACTTGCTCCTTCTTTCTCCTCTGCTCACTCCATCTTTCTTCTGCAAACTTAAACTACATAAGAGAAAGAAAGGAAAAAAACGTAAATATTTTTTTTTTGAAACCATCACCGTTCACCACCTCAACCGCGCCTCCTCCAACCAAGGGCCGATGCTCTCGATCCCTCGCCTTAGCCACCTACACCAACCGAGCCTCCTCTTGCCGTCGGCCTCTGCCACCCTGACCAGCACCGAGCATGTAACCACCATCATTTTTTGTGCCTGTCACCTCACAACACGCCCCGACCACCGTTGCTTCATTTCCACCACGACCCCATTTCGCCGTACCCGCACTCACCGCCAACCGAGGCTCATCCGGCTCTGCTCCTATCACCTTCGGCCTTTCCCCACCTTCTCTTTCCATTTGTTGAGCTGAAGCTCGCGACACCTCGTGCTCCGCCTTGCCGATGTCCACCGCCCCTCCTTCATAGCAACAAGCGAGGTGTATATGTACCTGTTTTTGTGAGTTAGGTGAGCAGTATGTTATATGTGCTTAAATATATATGGGTTACGGTGTATAGTATTGTATATGTTTAAATATGTGCGTGTTTTAATTTATGTTGACTTTATAAATGGATAAGGATTTTAAAATATATTTAGTTTATCTTAAAATATGTGTTGCGTGTGTAGTATGTGTGCAGTACATATATATGAAAACTGTTAGTTTATACAAAGGGTTTTAATGGTTTAAGTTGTTATATTCATGTTATCTATAGCTGTTTGTGTTTTATAAAGTACTACATATAATATATTTTATAAAATTGTGTGTTAGTATAGGCTTATTTATACTTTGGTTCGGCTTCATGTATATTTGGGTCTGTTTATATTTTTTTTAATTATGGTATGTCATTTTTGTAGTTATAGTATGTAAGTTTTATTATAAAGATATTATGGTATATTACAACATATAAGCTATAGCATATTTTAAAACTTTACAATATGTATTTTAAAGTATACAAAGTATTTTGATTTGGATACTAGCACTGGTCTTAAAAATATAAAAGGCATGTAGGAGCTCATAGGTTGTTTTGAAAA
The DNA here is from genome assembly GCA_030765085.1 of Allium cepa. Taxonomy (NCBI): domain Eukaryota; kingdom Viridiplantae; phylum Streptophyta; class Magnoliopsida; order Asparagales; family Amaryllidaceae; genus Allium; species Allium cepa. Next base: position 48,682,094 of record CM060930.1, on the reverse strand, counting down.
TGTATCTACAGTATGTAAGCTATGATTAAATAGTTTTAATAATAATATATATATATATAATTCTTTATATATGTTAGTATGTATGATACTCTGTTGGACTTTGAATAATATATAGATTTTTGATTCAAAATAGTTTTATTACTTCAAAGTTTTGTTGATAAATCTATAGACATGCTTAGGTTCTTAGTGCATGCATATATACATATTCTTAAATAATATCGCATACAAATTTGTGTAATATACCATTTATATTAGCTATTACTTGCATAGTTAATATAGGTTATTTTATATTCAGGACCATATGTGGTTTGTATCTATACTTGAATATATGAAGTCGCGGTATAAGTTTTTTTTTATTTGTCCTGCATGAGTTATATATAAGGTATAACATTTATACGTTTGATTTCTTCTATGTGTGTTTCAAATTGAAACAAGGCTTTTGAAATAAATATACACATCTAATTTAATATGTGTTTAAAATTTAAAAATAATAATATATGACCATATACAAATAGTTATATATTTAGACATATAAGTTCTTTTATACCATCTATCTTCATCAATCCGGTTCTGATTCGTTATCGATTTCTTTTATCAGCTTTGATCGTCGATTCGTGCCGATCTTACTTGGCTTTGAGATTCGTGCTTGGTTTTCGTAACTCAACTTCATTTTTCTATCCCTCTAACCACGAAAGGTGAGCAATCACTCACGATTAACATTTTTTTATTCATTAAATTTGATTTCAATTGAAACGACAATTGAAATATGCTGCTATTGTTTGCACAAAAAATGGGAAAACATCTACAAGTCGTGTGAATTAGTTGATTTTATGTTGTTTCAAGTGATTTGGGTGATTTACGCAAATATATAAAAAGCAGGGACTAAACTGTAAAAGGCACACAGATTTATAGTGGTTCGGCCAGAACGTGCCTACATCCACTTTATATGTTATTCTCCTTTTTCTTTCAGATTACAAGTACAAAGCTTTGTATACAAGTATATGAAAGTTGTTTGAAAGTTCCTTCCGTGCTTAAGCTCTCAAACTTGTCTGCCGTTGTTGTACACCTGCCCCTCTATTTATAGAGTGAGGCTGGGGGCAGGGGTCTTGGATGTATATAGCCGCTGACGGGCCTGGACTGCTGCAATCTGGCCCGGTAAAGTTGATCCGGAATGCCTTCTTCAGGTTGGTTCGGTATTGGAAGATGGAGATGGTCAGGAGAGTGCTGGTCCGGTGGTGAGATGGAAGAGGCTTGGACCTGTAGTAGTTGGGAGCCATGTTGGTTCGACTAGGAGGTGGCTCGGTGGGTTGGTTGGTCTGGTAGTTGTTGGAGTGGAGGTGGTCCGGTAGGTTGGTTCGGCATTGTTGGTTCGGTGTGGAGTTGATCCGGTAGAGGCAGTGTGTCTCGTGTAGTTTGGTTCGGCAGCACGTGGTCCGGTAGGACTTGGTTCGGCAGAAGCAGTGGACGGTAAAGGAGTTGGTTCCATGGTACGAGGAGAAGGAGCTTGGACCGGCATTGTCGTATTCTCAGTACGGTGGTGGAAATGCACCCAACACTTGCCCCCCAAAGCAGGGCATGTGCATGCTCATGGCGTGCTTTGTTTTAACTTTGGTGTTTTCATTCGGTCAGTAACGCCGAATCAATTGGTCTGGTCGTTGATGTTTGCCTATAAATAGGGGCCACGTGCCTTCGTTATTCCTTACCGAACGAGCCAAACCTTTTGCTGAATCAAACTCTCATTTTTGCCGAATCAAAGTGTTAGCCAAACCAGGTGAGACCCTTTGCCGCCGAATGAACTTCTATATTGTACTACCGAATGAGCTCGGGGCCTCGTGTACCGAATGAAGACTTATTATTTACTTTACCAGATGAACCGAATGAGCCTGAGGGTTGGAATGCCGAATGAGATAAGGTGTTCGAATACCGAATGGAATTATCACCGGATGGGCTCGGGGAGTGTAGTGCCGAACGAACTCTCGCCTTGCTTTACCGAATGAACTTAAAGGCTTTCAATGCCGAATGGACTTTAATCTCAACCTTTGTGTTTTGAACTTGTTTGCTTGTATTTCCATATTCCTTGTTCTAATTTGTTCTCCCGGTGTTTGCAGATAATGTCTCGCAAAGTAGAAACTCGATCGAACAAGAGAAAATCCACGGACCGAAGTGAGCCTCCCGTTGTGCCCCCTGCCCAGCCAGGACCAGCTCGACAGGGACCTGCCCCGAGGTCATTAGTGGACGGATATGGTCCTCGGGAGCTCTTGAATTCTCCTCCTGACTGCTTTCCCAGCTCTCTCAGAGAGGAGCAGCTTGATGTTATATCCCGCTCCTTTGGGATTGATAGATCACTTATACTGTTGCCGGGGGACGGAGTAATGCTGTACAATCCTCCTGAATGATATTTCACGTATAGCCGATACCATTGCATGTGCGGGGCCATTCCTCCGATCAATGCATGGATAGTCAGCTTCATTACTTACCTGAAAGTGGCTCCCTTTCAGCTTCAGCCCAACTCCTATGCCATCTTAGTGTGTCTATTCGTTATCTTCCAGAGGTGATATGGGCGCCCCCTTCTAACCGGGAAATCCGATATCTATATAATCTGAGGGGCTACAAGAAGGGGTCTCCGTACATTAGTTTAGAGTCGGCCATGTCCTTCAAGCCGGTCTTGGACTTATACTCGAAGTTTACTGTGTTTAAGAAGGAATGGTTCTTCGTCAAGGATGACTTCATTTCTTTTCGCCTTTTCACTTCTGGCTGTAAGTTGAATTCCACTTGTAAATTCTTTGTCCCGACTGCAATGCTTCTTCTTATATGCTTTTATTTCTTGCTAGCGACAGGTGGCGTTGCGGTCGTGGAGAATGATCGCCTGGTACAGATGGCCGCGGAGATAGAGGCTATCTCTGGAAGGGACAGGTCGGCTTCTTACCTAATCAGGAATGCCACTCTCCTGGAGCACAACCTGATTCTGCCACGTCAATCCGTGGTTAAGCAAAGAGATACAGTCGAGGAAAGGGCTGATAAAGCTAAAGATGGGGCTACTGCGAAGAGCAGCAAGAGGAGGCCTTTTACAAAACCTCCAGTTGTCGGAGGTAAGAAGCTCAAGAAGTCCGACGGCCCTTCCCCTAGCACATGCCCAATGACTCCGGGGGAGGAAGACGTGGAGGGGGATAGAGGTGAAGGCGAAGGAGGCGATGTAGGAGGGGAGGCAGAGAGCGGAGACGACAGAGAAGGTGATGGTGGTGGTGATGGCGCCGGGGCTTTGCCTCCTGGGCAAGCAGGCGAGATTCAAGAGTTGACGGATGATGCCTTCCGCCAGGCTTTTGAGGGGTTGGAGGAAGGATCAGCCTTGGTGGAGAAATCGAAGAGGTCTGATAAGGCTGGGTCCGGTGCCAGCCTATCTTTTGAGAGTATTTCAGCTAAGGCAACTCCGGCGGTTCAAGGTGAATTCTTAACTCCTTCTTTTAACTTCACACGTTTCTTGAGTCATAGCTTCATGCATGCTTGTAATACTTGGTTTTTATTCCAGGAATGGGTAAGGTGGCAAAACATCAGATATTCGGCACCACCTTGAACAATATAAGTTACTCAAAACTTCCGCCAAACCAAAGCCGTCAACTAGCCGTCCTGGAGATGTGGTCAGATATCGCCCTCTTCTCGGAGTTATTGAAGAAGATATGCAAAAGAGGAAAAGGGGCCGATCTTCGTTTGGATCTTCACCTGGCCCTCAGCCTCTAGCCCATCCTATCCATGATATTACTGAAGAGGATACTGAGCTTATGTCTTCCCTACATCCGTCCGAAAATCCAACCGTCACCCCGATAGACCATCCTTGTTTGGTTCGCAACCCATTTGCCGGCCATCCGGATCTGGACCCGGGTTTTCAGGATATCTCTTTTGACGAGGCCACGGGTGAGCATCTTCTTCCCCGCAATCCCATGGTACGGGTGCTTGATGAGGCTAAGTCCTTAGACCTCGATTTGCTGACTACTCGGATAGTTACCATGGGGGACGAAGCCAAGGCTAATATTGATCGGGTCGTGGAGGAGACCAGGAAGTTGATGGGGCATCATGCCCATCTGGTCAAGGCTGGAGAGGAGATTGGGAGTGCTAATATTCGGTTGCGGCTAAAGGTTGCTGATCAGGCCAAACAGCTTGCCGATCAAGCCATTCAGATTTCTCAGCACGAGGCACCCGCCAGGCAGTTGAAGAAGACTACGGAAGAGGCTAGTAAGGCAGAGCTACGGAAGATGGAGGCTGCCTGCAAGGAACGGATTGACATGGCCATTGCAGCAGTGGACGAGGTTCGGAATGCGGATCTCGAGCAGGCAGAGGAACTATCTAGGAGGCTTGAATCAGCTGAGCTTGCTCAGGCGAGGCTGAAGGAGGAGATGGAGGTGATGCGGAAATCCCTTCAGGCTGACTGCTCGAGATACCGATTGGAGAGAGATGCAGCTGTCGCACGGCTGTCGGCTTCTGAGGCCCGGATGAAAGAGTTTGAGGAGAATGAGGGGATGATGGACGAGATGCTCCAGGACATGTATTTCCGTACTTGGAAGCAGGGCAACCTGTCCTGGATGGACGATTATCCCCGGCTTATGGCTAGGATATATCTCCGTGCTTTGGAGGAAGCCAAGGCTGAAGCGGATAAAGAGGATGGCACGGCCTTAAGAATGGATGTGGTCACCGCACAGTTTACCAAGGAGGAGAAGGCGGCGGTGAAGGAAGGCATTAGGCTGCTCGCCGCCGAGGAAGTGGGTGCGCAACTGGAGGATGAAGACCAGGGAGCAGACGCTGGTAAGTCTTCCTTTTTAATCCTTTCATGATTTGATTGCTTATCTTTCGTGATTATTGATGGATTCTCTTTTGAATTGGGCAGGCGGGACCTCTGGTCATCATGCTGGGAGCTCCGATCCTGCAGTCAAGTAGATTCGAAAAGCTGGTAGGACGAGGGTGGAGCACTGGTGTAGTTGGTTATTTTATTTGGTCTGCTTGACTTTCCTGTACATGCTAGTTCAAAACATTAATGTACTCTTAAGTTGTAATTATGTTACTGAACGTCTTTATGTAAGTTTATAACATAAGCTGATTCTGTTATATTTTGAATGCTGTTATTATTTTGAAGTGCTGTATAAAAAACATAGTTATGCATATGCCTGTGATTTGATTGTGTTCGATGTTAAGCTTTTGCTTGAAATATAATCTCATGTTTTGCAATGTTATGAATAAGTCATAGCTATATGATTATGTACAAGAGAAAAGAGTACCGCCCTTCATGTTCTGGTTGCAGGGGGTAGTTTTGGACATCTTGTGTAATTGACCATGGATGTGGCTGAGTGCCTTGTCGCCCAGTTTGCGGGCTCAGATTCTCGTGAGCGAATGCCTCCTATTTAGTGTCCTGTACTTTGGGGACCGTTATGCAGGATACAAGAAAAATGTTTAAATGGAATGGAAATACAGGAAAAGTAAAACTTCCAGTCACGGAAGGCCGTCGATATGCTTAAGTTCGTGGCAAACGGGTTTTGTAGTCACTTTCCCTAGCCGTGGGTCTTGGAGACATTTGTCACCCATCTTACGCCTCCGAGGGGAGTTTATCTTTTTTACCACAGCCGCACTTAAGACATATCGGAGCCGAGATCGCGCACAGTAACTACCCGAGCCATTATGGCCCGTAATCGTGGGTATTATTCGATTTACTATGGCCGGCTAGCGTGGGTGCCGATCGTCAACCGTGAACTACCCCTGGCTGGCCACACCTTATGTTGGGGCTTAAAGTAGGATCATAGTTGCCGGCGAGCCGAACGCCGTAATGAGCTGCCATCGGCTATAGTCGGCCTTCTTGATTGCTTATAATCGGCTCATTACAGTTGGCTTTGAGGGCAGTCGCGAGCAATGAGTTAACCCGCAGCAGAAGGATGCTGGAGCAAAAGTGTCTCATTGGCGAGTGCATAGAATCGCATAGTACCTATTGAGTCTTGTCTAGGTGAGGTTGTGCCGTGAAGTTCCAGTATGGAAATGTTGTTATACATGATTTTGTTCAACAGAAAAGGATAAAGCTTAACAAGCAGCCAAGATATAAAGAAACAAGTTAAAAAGAGACAAGATTTTTAAAGTGGTTCGGCACGAAAATGCCTACATCCACTGATTCTCTTTGTTAATTCACTTCATATGGGCAGTACAAGTTAAGAAAAGTATCGACGGAGGTGTTGGATGTTCCATGCCCTCTGGAACACCTCTCCGTCCACTGTTGACAAAATATAGGCTCCGTTGCGGAGATCTTTATGGATTACGTAGGGTCCGTCCCAGATTGGATCTAGCACTCCGGGGCGCGGGAAGATCCGCTTGAGGACAAGATCTCCTTCTTGTAAGCTACGGTGCTTGACTTCGGAGTTGTATTGTGCTGCAACTTTTTGCTTATGAGCTGTTGCTTTGAGTGCTACATCGTTTCTTCTCTCCTCAATTAGATCCAAAGACATGAGGAGGATTTCTTCGTTCTCTTCCGGGTTGTAGTAGATCCTGTGGTGAGAGGGCACTATAGTCTCAACTGGGAGCATGGCCTTCGATCCGTATGCCAAAGAGAAAGGAGTATGCCCTGTTGAAGTTCTGTAAGATGTGCGATAGGCCCAAACTGCCGTAGGATGTTCGTCCACCCAAGCGCCTTTCGACTTTTCAAGTTTCTTCTTGATTAAGGTTTTGAGAATTTTGTTGACAGCTTCGACTTGTCCGTTTGCTTGAGGATAATCTACAGATGAGAAGCTTTTTTGAATTCCGTGCTCTTGGCACCAATCGGCGAATTATTCGCTGTCAAATTGAAGTCCGTTGTCTGATATGATTTTGAGTGGAACCCCATACCTGCATAAAATATTTTTGACCAAGAAGTTAATAACTTTTGCCGAAGATATTTTATTTAGAGGTTCCGCTTCCACCCATTTGGTGAAATAGTCGACTGCCACTACGGCATATTTGGCTCCGCCTCGGCCCATTGGCAGTTCGCCAATCAAGTCAATTCCCCATATTACAAAGGGCCACTGGCTGGTCATTTGAGTAATCTCATTTGTGGGTAGTCGAGGAATCTTAGCAAATTTCTGACATCTGTCGCATCTCTTGACGAAGTCCAAGGCATCTTTGTTTAAAGTGGGCCAGTAATATCCATATCGGAGTATCTTCTTTGCCAGAGTCTGCCCTCCAGTGTGATCCCCGCAACTTCCTTGATGGATGTTGTATAAGACTTCCCTGGCTTCCCTTCCAGCGATACACCTTAATAAGGGATTAGAGAAGCCGCGCCGATAGAGGACGCCTTCTTGTAATGTATAGCGGGAAGCTTTCCTCAAGATTTTCTTGACTTCGTTACGCCTGTCGGGCAGTGTACCATCTTGTAAATATTTCCGGATAGGAGTCATCCAAGTTTCTTCGTCGATCGCAGCTATCAGATTCACTTGCTCGAAACTTGGTGCCAGCTGTTTTGAGATGGTTAATGCTCCGAAAATGGTGATGTTCTTCATACTAGCTTGCTTTGCTAGTTCGTCGGCCTCTTGATTCTCTTCTCGAGGAATGTGTTTGATTAGATTGTGATCCAATTGATTGAGCAGCAGCTTGGTCTTTTTTAGATATGCTGTGAGTCGTTCTCCTCGAGTCTGGAAGTCTCCCAATATTTGGTTTACAATGAGTTGAGAATCACTATGGAGACATAAAGAACTGACTCCAATCTCCAAGGCTAGTTCTAATCCAGCTATCACCGCTTCGTATTCTGCGTCATTGTTGGTGGCAGCGAATTCCAACCTTAGGGCGTAGTGCAGCTTCCTTCCCCTGGGGGTGATTATCACAACACCTGCCCCCGAGCCTTGTTCATTTGATGCTCCATCTACGAAGAGATTCCACTTGATATCTTCTGCTATTTCAGATTACTCCTTACCTTCGTTAGTAGTGAATTCGGCAATGAAATCAGCTATGGCTTTCCCCTTGATAGCGGTGCGAGGATGGTAGGTGATATCATATTGACTTAGTTCAATGCACCACTTAAGTAATCGCCCAGAAGTGTCGGGGAGATGGAGTACCTGCCTTAGCGGTCGATCGGTTAAAACTCTGATGGAATGAGATTGGAAATAGTGTCGCAGCTTCCGTGACGTGATTAGCAGACAGTATGCTAGCTTCTCAAGTTTAGGGTATCTGGCTTCTGCCCCTGTAAATCTCTTGCTTACAAAATATACGGGCCGCTGTGCGTGGTTGTCTTCTCTCACCAAAGCGGCGCTCAAAGCGTGGGACGATACAGCAAGGTATGAGTACAGTTCCTCGCCTTCATCTGGAGTTGAGAGTACTGGTGGTCTCTTGAGGTGTCCGATTAAGTTAAGGAAGGTTGTCGAGCATTCGTCAGTCCATTCGAACTTTCCTTTGTCTTTCTTTAGAGCTTCGAAGAAAGGGATGCATTTGTCGGTTGCTTTAGAGATGAACCTACTTAGGGTGGCCACTTTCCCGTTTAGGCTTTGCATCTCTCTTCGAGTGATGGTATCTTGATATCTTGCAAAGCTCGAACTTGTTCAGGGTTTGCTTCAATCCCCTTGGCATGAACGATGAATCCCAAGAACTTTCCCGACGATACTCCAAAGGAACACTTTAGAGGGTTCAGCTTCATTCCATATTGGCGAAGTACTTGAAACATCTCATCCAGGTGGTTTATATGATCGTTGGCCTTCCTCGATTTTACCAGCATGTCATCCACATAAACTTCCATAGTGTGCCTATTAGTTCCGCAAACATCTTGTTGACAAGGCGCTGATAAGTAGCTCCGGCGTTTTTAAGTCCAAAAGGCATTACTTTGTAGCAGTACAATCCCCGGTCAGTGACGAAACTAGTGTGTCTTGATCGGGGCGTGCATAGGGATCTGGTTATATCCTGAGTATGCATCCATAAAGGATAAGAATTCGTGTCCCGCAGTGCTGTCCACGAGTTGGTCATTTCGGGGGAGTGGGAAGCAGTCTTTCGGGCAAGCGTCATTTAAGTTGGAGAAATCGATGCATGTTCGCCGCTTCCCGTTAGCTTTCTTTACCAGTACCGGATTGGCGATCCATTCTGGGTAGATGGCTTCCCGTATGAAGTCATTGGCAAGTAGGTTTTTTACTTCTTCCTCTAGGGCTGCGGATCGTTCTGCCCCTATGCTTCTCTTTTTCTACTTTACTGGCACCTTTGTGGGATCGATGTTCAGTACGTGGCATGCTACATCTGGGGAGATTCCTGTCATATCAGCATGCGTCCATGCAAATACATCCATGTTGTGGCGAAGAAAATCAATGAGTTGATCCTTTAACTCTTCTTTCAGCTGAGATCCGATTTTCAATAGTCTACTTGAGTCATGTTTGTCTACAGCTACGAATTCCATAGCCTCTGCAGGCTCGGCGGTGGCCTCCTCCTCTTTGTCCCTGCGGTCTAATTCATTGAAATGGTCAATGGTATATCGAAGAGGACGGGCTTTCTTTAGTTGCTATGCTTCCAAGTTTTTCATGCAGAGAGTAGTCTCTGCATTTTTCCCTTTATCCTTTCTACGGTTATTGCGAAGTTCAGTTACATAGCAGTCTCGAGCAGCGTCTTGATCTCCCTCTATTTCTCCTGTTCCGTTATCTGTTGGAAATTTCATCTTCAGGCACCACGGGGCTAGGACAATTTGGAAGTCAGACAAGGCTGGTCTTCCCAAAAAGGCGTTGTAGGCCGAGTGGTTCTCTATTAGCACAAATGTTTGTTTCCGCACAGCGGAGCGGGGATGACTTCCTATTTCAACAAAAAGGTCCAGTTGCCCGAGGGGCATCTTCGCATATCCAGTGAAACCATGTAGTGGTTTGTTGCAGGGAGACACATCCTTCATTGATAGCTTCATTTTGTCGAAAGCGTGCTTGAATAGGATATTCACCGAGCTTCCAGTGTCTATTAAAATTCGGAAAACTTTGGCTGGTCCGAACCAGGCAGAGATGACCATAGGATCCATGTGTGGGTACTGTCTTCCCTCTAGGTCACGCCTACTGAATGTGATGTCGTCATTCTCTTTCCATTTCGGGTAGCGTTCTTCCATAACAGAATTAACACAGCCTTCAGCGTTCCTCAGTGACTTACCGTATCTTTCCATCTCCGCCCAACTTCTGTCGGCGATGTGCGGTCCTCCTGATATGGTGTGGACTACTATCTTCTCTTGACTAGAGCCGCTGGTGTTGCGATTTCCCCCGCCTGCTTCTGGGGGGGGGGGGAGTCCAGGATTCTCATTGGTAGGAGTTGAAGTCCTGTTCTGGCCTTTTACATAGCGCTCCAGTCTCCTCCTTCTGATGTGTTCTTCAATCAAGTCCCGGAGATGGTGGCATTCATTGGTGTCATGTCCGTGGGATTCGTGGAAGCGGCAGAACTTTCCAGATTTGAGTGCGCTATCTGACTCCTTCTTGTGCGGGGGGCGCTTGTATCTAACTTCATCTTGAGTGGCTAGGAAGATGTTTTCGATCGTTTCATTCAAAGGAGTGTAAGAGTCAAATCTTGGTCCCGGTCGATATAAGCGCTTTTCTCCCTTTTTGCCCCCAGCATTTTCTCTAGAGTCATTTCTTCGAACATCCTTTGCTGCTGCGGGGACCCTGTCTGTAGCCGTCTTAGCCTGTTGCCCCGATTGCCTCTCAGTGGCAGCGTCCTCAAGTCTCATATACTTTCCAGCTTCATGAAAGAAATCAGGTAAAGTAGCTGGTTTTTCCTTGGTTCGTCTTCTAGCAAATTTAGTATCTGATGTACACCGCTGCAGAGGGCCATTAGGATATGTTTCTCGTCGGCATCTTGGACTGCAGTTGCCGCGACGTTGAATCGGGTTAGATATTGTTGCAATGTCTCTCTGGGTTTCTATTTGATATTAGATAAGGAATAAGCGTCCTTGGGTTGCTCCACATGAATGCGGAACTGACTGATGAACTTTTCTTTCAACATTTCCCTTGAGCTGATGGACCCTTGGGGTAGGTGGCAGAACCAGGAGGTAGCTAGATCTGCCAAGAATAGTGGGAAGCATTTACACAACACTCTCTCTGTTGCTCCGCTCATGAGCATATGTTGGGTGTACCTCTGTAAGTGTACAATGGGGTCAGAGGTTCCCTTGTAAGGTTCCATCGTTGGTATTTTCCATTCTCGGGGGGTGATGGCAGTTTCGATATTGCGGGTGAAGGGGCTGGTTACCCTAGCACCTATCCCCCGATCCCTTTGCTCCCGTTGGACACACTCTCTGAACAATCGTGCCATCCTTTCATCAGAACTTGGAGGGGACAAAAATGAGTTTGGTTCTTCCCTGCGGGATTGATTCCGTCCAGATGACTTGTAGGGATGGTATCGTCTGTCACTCCTAACATTCTCCAAAGGCTGCCTCTGCTCTTCTGGGGGCATGCTGGGGTCAGCCATAGTTGGCCCTTGCCTTGATCTTCCCCTGTTGGGTTCTGTTCTCAGCGCTTCCTCGGGTCCAACTTCGGGCTGGACTCCAGCTCGGCCCCGTCTACTAGTGTTTTCATGGTTAGGTAGCATGACAGGCTCAGCTACATCCGACCCCTGCCTGGCACCTCCCCCGTCGGGTTCGGTTCCAAGTGTTTCCTCGGGTCGGAATTCGGGCTGAGTCCGGGCTCAGCTCCTACCATGGCTATTTCTATTGTTAACTTCTTCGAAGAAGAAAGGTCTTTGTTGCCTCCCAGATCCTCCAGATTGGGACTCACCCCATGATTCAGTGTTGCGGTTGGATTCTTCAGCATCCCTTAGGCGTGACATGAGTTGGTCCACCAGGGCTTCTTGTTAAGATGCGAAGCAGTTAGTTACTTCAGCCACAACCCTGTCTAGATCTGCCCTAGTAATTGGTTGTTCCGCGGCAGGGGCTGTTGGAATTGCCTGATTTTCATCTGGTATTGCTGTTAAAACGGGATGATTCTCTTGACTCGGGGCCACTGGATCTGGGATACTGCTAGTTGCGACGTTCTTTCCTTTGTTAACATCTCTCCTCTGCCTGGAAGTCATGTTGTCGGAGCAAGGAACGATGCTGTGAGGAAGAAGGTTGAGTAGGAGAAGCTGTAGCTTCTAGCTCGGCTCTCAGCGAAAGCACCAAAAATGTTTGCACAAAAAATGGGCAAACACCTCCAAGTCGTGTGAATTAGTTGATTTTATGTTGTTTCTAGTGATTTGGGTGATTTACGCAAATATATAAAAAGCAGGGACTACACTGTAAAAGACACATAGATTTATAGTGGTTCGGCCAGAACGTGCCTACGTCCAATTTATATGTTATTCTCCTTTTTCTTTCAGATTACAAGTACAAAGCTTTGTATGCAAGTATATGAAAGTTGTTTGAAAGTTCCTTTCGTGCTTGAGCTCTCAAACTTGTCTGCCATTGTTGTACCCATGCCCCTCTATTTATAGAGTGAGGCTGGGGGCAGGGGTCTTGGATGTATATAGCCGCTGACGGGCCTAGACTGCTGCAACCTGGCCCGGTAAAGTTGATTCGGAATGCCTTCTTCAGTTTGGTTCGGTAGTGGAAGATGGAGATGGTCAGGAGAGTGCTGGTCCGGTGGTGAGATGGAAGAGGCTTGGACCTGTAGTAGTTGGGAGCCATGTTGGTTCGGCTAGGAGGTGGCTCGGTGGGTTGGTTGGTCCGGTAGTTGTTGGAGTGGAGGTGGTCCGGTAGGTTGGTTCGGCATTGTCGGTTCGGTGTGGAGTTGGTCCGGTAGAGGCAGTGTGTCTCGTGTAGTTTGGTTCGGCAGCACGTGGTCCGGTAGGACTTGGTTCGGCAGAGGCAGTGGACGGTAAAGGAGTTGGTTCCATGGTACGAGGAGAAGGAGCTTGGACCGACATTGTCGTATTCTCGGTACGGTGGTGGAAATGCACCCAACAGCTATAGTTATTTAAATTTCTTATATATGCTATTATCTGTAACTGTTCACCTGCGGGATATGACACCATATCCTGTTGTTTATATTATATTGTTATTGATGATATAAGCCTGTTATTTTATTGTATTTTCTGTTATCACTCTGCAAGTTCCCTGTAGTTTAGAAATCACTATGGGTTGAAATGATACATACCCGAACAGACTTTAGAATAGGAGAAAATCGTTATGGGTTGAAATGATAAACCCAAGCGATTTTCATTTAATTGAATTTGGGATTATGGGTTGAAATGATATCCATCCGTATATATTTAGTATACGGATTGAAATGATAAATATCCGTAGCACTTGACTATATGATAGGAAATATATATAGACACCGTTGGTCCATATAAATATTTTGAAAATAATTTCTATAATTTTGGAGAGAAATATATGGTTTAATAAATTTGATTCTTAAGATATTATATAAATGAAAATTGTATATATGGATTTAGTAGTAATATTTGATTTAAATTAGATTGATTTAATACATATAATATGGTTAAGTATTTATGTAAATCTATATTCAAATAGATTCTCTTGTAATAAATTGAATAATTAAGAATGGGAGATAAATTTTGGTTTATAAAAATGGTATTTAAATAAGGATTTATTTAATTAAATCGATTTGAAATTTTTGAATGGGAAATTTAAAGGGTATGATTTTATAACTGGATTTTTAATTTAAGTGATTTAATGAATATTTCACGTTTAAATAAATTAAAGAAAATATTGAGTAAAATGTAATTTAAGGTTACTTAAATGGTATTGAATCTAATAAGGGAGTATTTCAAGACTAAATAATAATGTGGTTAAATCGAGATCTATATGAAACTGTTATATAGAACATTTAAATAATCAAGCCTTGAACTATATTGGAATTTAAATGGTTTATGTTGAGATTCGGATCTGTATTTGAAATCAATGTAGCTGAATTTGTTATTTAGCAACTAAATTGAATTAAAATGAAAATTTAGGTTGAACTAAATTTGAATTTATTATTTAGAAAACTAAATCGAATGAAAATTTAGATGAAACGTTGAATACTTAAAGTTTTGAAATATATGGAAATAGAAAGGGGTATTTGTGATTATAAATCCGAATTTGAGATCGGTAAAATTTAAGTGGTTATTTTAGAAATTGAGTTGAATTTAAATTGATAAATTGAGATTGAATTTAATTTGAATGGGAAGGTCGGGTTGATGTTGGAACGATTTGTTAAGTTAAGGAAATTGAAATACTTTACTGTATAAATTATTTAATATATATAAATACTATTTTGGGAAATATAGAGATATTTGAAGTGAAAATGAGATTTGGTTTTGAAGTATAAATTAAGCTGAAATGACCACGGTGTTATAGTGTATATTTCTACCTTGTAGAAAGTTCCATGGACCCTTAGAGGATGGTTATCCCAAACATCCTTTAAGTTATTTGTATTTCAGTTGATATTTCACTTGAGTTGGATTTATTGATATAAGAATGTTAATCCTGACTCGAGTATTTTGTGTTTTTCTTTACGCTCGGGTCAGACTGAGTGATACAGCATTTGAGACTCACCTTTGGAGTTCGGAGCTTCATTTGGAAATCCAACTATCGATTCAGATTCCAGCCTTCCAGTTGATTGGTTCAGAGAAGTCATCTGTTGCATTGGAGACTTCACTGCATTTGAACTATTCAGTTGTATTTTTCTATCTCTGATGTATATAGTAGCTTCATGAACTACTATTCTTTGTCTATTCCGCTACATTATATTACTCTGTGATCTGTGATTGATTTATTTACTGTAAATTTTAAGTTTTGCCATATTTTAATTAACAATTCGGTATTTTGAATTATTCAAGTCGGATATGTATGGTTTTATTGTCGATTTAAATGGTCCAAAATAGCGGGTCGTTACAATGATATTTATATAAACAATCACCCAAATCGAATGTACATCATTAAAAACATGGTATAACCTCGGTATCCTAGGTTATATCTCAGATAACCATGTAAAAGATAGGTACATGGTCCAACTCCATGCTCTCAGCATCTTTAGCTATCCTCAATTGCAGTATAATCAATGTGTATGGGGTTATATTACTACATAGACTCTCAGTCTCATAAATAATCCAAGATATTAATAACCATATAATAATCATATAGACCTTTAGCCTCATAGTAATCGACTTGGCTCTCAGCCAATGATATAATTATATGGTCTTCCAGGCCTCTACTTATCCACTCGACTCTCAGTATCGTGGATAATCATCGGTACTCTAAGTCCTATGTGCTCTTAGCATCATAAATTTCTATTTTTGTATCGGTCTTGAAAAATGACCACATATGCTCTCAACTATAAGCATAATGATCATAATTAGGTGAATAAGTAGTTGTCTATAGCATCTAATGATATCTCATCAACAATAATAACAAACGGGATATTGACATCACTCAGCCTGCTTCAGGAGCCTTCCTTACACACTCTTAGCGCTATTCCTACAGTCTAAGTTACCTTAATGGCCATCGTGACCTAATATTCATCAAGTGGAAGACTCGCTATGTGTTGATCACGACCATGTAATTTCCCTAATGGTAATAGGCTGTAGGCCAATGTGTACAGGGGTAGTAGCTCTCAGCTATATACATTAACATATGCGCCACATATTCAAGGAGTGACCCCACGATCATGTATCAAGGATGGATACTAGCCTATCTGGTTTACTCCATGTCGTATAACAGTAGTATCCACAAAATAAATAGACATACTTATGGCTCTTAGCCTGCACACTCTTGGTGCCCATCACCATCAATATAATATCCTGTATACTTGACCCTGTTAGAGTGACATCTATTTATAGAATGTAATCGAACAAATATCAGCTTAGGCATCGTATACCACCTGGTGTTATTCCCCGTTTACTCAATGCTCATAAATTGCACTCATGATCGCCCAATATTCTATATAACAAGTCCAAAGAATAATTGAAGAAATATTACCGGAAGTCTCATACCAGACCGGGCTATAACTTCATTTATTTAGTTCCTTGTTACATGGAAATATAAATCAATCAAAACATAAAATTCTATTTTTTATTGATTCGGAAGTGATTATATTATCAAATTCACTTCTTCCCAAAATCTTCAAAGCAATTTTAAATATCAATATTCAATTGAAAGAAAATTATTTAATAAAATTATCTTTCATTCCTCAAAATCTGTTTATAGTTTCTAATTAAATATTCGCAAACCCTCATTTAATTATAAGGAAATTTAGAAATTGCGAGTTCAATTCAATTATAAATCTATTAAAATTACAAGTTTCCTTTATTTAGAGATAATAAAAACAATACACACACACAAAACTTCCAAGATTATTCTTAACAAGATACATTATAAATTTATTACCAATAATTTCCACGTCACAAAATAAATTATACTCTACTTATTATAATTTGAAAATATTAATTTCTTAATATACCTTACAAATAAACAAATTATATTGAATTATTATTACTTTGAAATATTAATTCTCAAACTTCCAGTTTTATTAGATCAAAATCAAATTAACTCATCATTTTAAAATATAAGTTATTAAATATAAAAATCCTTCAAGTATATTCTTATAATTACCAAAAAATAAATAAAAGTATAATCATTGATAAATTCGCTTATTTGATAAAATCCCAAAATTCATCAATTTCTAAATAATTTCAATTCCCATCACTCTCAAAGTTATTTGGCTTTTATATTTTTCTAAAATCATTCTGCTTTCAAATTTTCCATTAATTACAATTTCTTCAATATCAAATAAGAAATTCATTCCAATTATTCACTAATTTATTTCTAAATTTATTTATTTATTTCAAGTCTTCATATTTTAATTTATTTACCCCTTTTTGATCATTCAAGAGTGTTATGCTCGACAAATATCATCATTAGATTCAACCAATACACCCACAACGTAACTCAACAAAAGCATACAATACTCATTTAATCAACGTCAACAATTAACAACCAATGCATTTAATTTCATCTAATCAAATTCGTATTAACCAAGCATGATTGCTAATCAATTATTAATAATAATAGTATATTTAAGCATCCAGATGATAATAGGTATAGTTGTGAGTTAAGAAAATAGCACATCGAATAAATGCTCAAACAACCAAATCGGCAACTACCCTTAGCTCGAACAAGAACGTTGTCACTACTAATGCTCCTTAGTCATCCCTGCACTGCCCTCATGATAACCAATGCCTCATTCCATCAGCATATTCCTTCTGTCAAAATCCCCACCATAAAATTGTTACGCAATGCCCTAGACACCACGTGCCTCATACTTTGCCACTTCCACCATGTCAGTCACCTGGTCTTACGAACGCACCGAGATTGCTACTCCCAAAAGGCACCACATCAGGTCGCAACCACTAAGATATGACCCTCTTTGCAACAATTAATTTCCAACCCAAAGCCATGTGGCACCTCCACCATCAACTGCCCTAGGTGTCGACACCATAGAATGGCTGCTCTCCTCCCTTAACATCGACATCAATGAAGTTACGCACGTCATTCTTGATTTTTTTTCACATTTTGGAAATCAATTTTGCACAATTAGGATTAGGGCTAACCGAACTTGAGATTAGGATTAGGTATGGCTTAAGAGGAATAGACTAGAATGAAAAAGTAGGCTTGAGCTTGTGTAACGATCCGTAAATTTTAACGGTTTTTAAAACGTAGTTAGCTAAAATTTTGCTTGAAATTAAATAATTAAATTTAGCAATGAAAATTTGGTATTTGGTATACATCTATTCAAACGTAGCAAGTGGCAGATTTTCGTTTATAAATATGGAAGTTAGTTTTGTTATGTAATTTCAATTTAAATCAGTTAAAATAGTAAAATATTTTCGAAATTTGAATATTTTTATACAATAAAATTGTAAATCATTTTCTTAGTGAGACGTCATATTTTGTTTCGCCGAATTTGGATTACTTTAGCTCCTTTTATCTTATTTTCGGCGTTTTAGCATTATTTTTGGCTGTGAAAAATCGAATTTTGATAGGATAGTCATATCGCTGATATCTGTGTACTGTTTTGATTGCCCCATCACACTGATCTCCATAGTATATTCATTTGTGTGTTTCGGTCTCCAGTACTTGGTGAAACACATGAAATAGTTAACTGTAAAATACTCCTTTTGGTTTCTTTGTGACCATTCGTTGTCCACCGTTTAAAACAAATGGACATGTGCTTTTATTATTCTAGAATTCATGCTGGCCTTTTGCTATTCCCATTGCTAATTTATATATTTTGGTTTGTTCTTTTTTTCCTATCCCTTCCCCTTCACATTTCGTACTGTTGTTCTTGTACAATATAATAATAATAGTTCAAAGCTTTTAAGTTATATATGTTGCATTGTGACAAACCTGCTCCTGCTACATTAAGCTGCTCGACCTCTTCATTTTTGCGACCCATCCCTCCTCTATCCTTTTGCTCGACCGCCCACTTCCTTTAACCTTAGTCACCTACTCGATTGTAGCCTCACATCGACCCGCGCCTCGCACCACAAGCAAACCACCAACGCCGATATCATCTTGCTTGCCCTCCGACAAATTTACATCAACCCATGTAACATAGGCCGATCTTCCTTATAGCCCTTCCACATAGCCTTTCCACCACGCACAGCCTTCCTCTCCTTCCTCTGCTTGGCTCCTTCTTCCTATCCTCTATGTGGAGCAACCCGCCACTCCTCTAGATTCACCACATCATCTGTTTAAATACGAGTATTCTATTGAGTTAGAAAAATATTGATAAATTTTGAATTAAAATTTACCACAAGCGCACGGCGTACAAAAGTTAGTAGCGAGTACGGGTCGATCCTTAGGGAATTGTTGATATTAAATTTCTATTCAATCGAATTAAATAAAGATTTAAGGTGATTAGCTAAAAAAATTAGAAAAATTACAAAAAGAGGATTGATAAAAGTATGAGAGTGTTAAGATATTTTAGAAGTAATTTTCACTCCTTAGATCACATAGTTCAACAAATTATGAAATTATAATCTCTCTTCGTTGGTCATTAGTGAATTTAAATGAAGTGTTTATCATAAGCATGGCTTATTTATGTTATTAATTAGCTCGGCATAATCCATCAAACTATAACACACCCCTTGAATCACTATTTAATTCTCATAAAAAATGACAATGAAATTGAAAATAAAATCTATTTTTAAGCGTGGCCTATTAACTATTGATTTAAAATATAAGCCATCGAATTTTAATTATAAAATCACTTCATTACCATAATCATATGTAAATGAAGAGGTGACTTTTGTTTGTGATTGTTTAAGCATAGCCTATTTGTAGTGAATAACATAGACTATCAAATTCAACATGAAACAATAAATCACATCAACACTCATTTAAGCACAAAAGAGAGCAATAATTATCAAAATGTTGATGCTACATGATTGGAAGCTTCATTAACCCAAAATTGAAGGGATTAGCCTCTCATTTTTGTTATCATTTTAACACAAGAAGCATGCAACATAAAACTAAATAAAGGAAAAATAAATCTAATTGAAAAGAGAACTATTCTACCTGCATAAATAAAATCTACTCTACTTGCATGAAAGGAAGTAAACAAGAAAAGAAAAGAGTAATGTATTAAAGTTGCATAAAAAACAGATTACATGAAAGAAATGGCTAAGTATCCATGAAAAGAAAAGAGAAGTTTTTTTTCTAAGCTAAAAATTAACTAAGAGGAAGAGGAGGGTTACATGAAGATATGGGGCATTTATACAAGTTAGAAACCCTAATTCATTTTTTTAAGGAATGCTAAAAGTACCCTTGAGGTAGTGTGGCTACCAAGTAATCATCAGCATATCTTATTCCCCCACTTAAATGTACATGAAGCTTTAATGGCCTTTTAGCATGTGCATTAGCTCTTAATTGAAAATCAAGGTAAGTGGGTAGGTGGGGTCCTCCATGTTCATGAGTTTGAATTATTTTCATCTTTATTTTCTTTGTTTCCTAAGCCACTTGTATTTGAATTTAAATTCCTACAAAAAACATATAAATTTTCAATTAAATTTTAGAAAATTAATATATGCAAGAAAATGACCATTTTGCTCGTATATAAAGATCAATATGTGACGATATAAAAATAATTTGAATTTTGGTTAAACATGTTAAAACACCCAATATGATTATTTATTTAATTTAAATAGATTAAATATGGTGGTACAAATATGCACATTTACGCGCACAACAATTCCCCCTACACTTATCTTTTTATTCGTCCTCCAATAAAGAAAAACTAAGATAAATCCATTTTCGTAGGGTGCACGATTGCATTGAGCGTATGCAACAAGCCGTTAAACCTCTGGGTGTCCCTAGTAGGACAAGTGTTGTCTCTTGAGGATTGTCGGTGGATACTACCCACAAAATCCAAATGCAGCATGAAAATATTTACAAAATGCAAGATTTATTTCTGAAGAGATGATTGTGAGTTTTTTTTGAAAATATTTACAAATGAAAGATTTACTTTTAAATATACGCATATAAGTCAAATATAGGTTTTGATCATTATCTTGAAAATCTAAGTCGTTTATTCACCAATATTTCTAGTAAAAATAAAGTTATCATAACAAATAAACTATATTTTAACTCGTTGCTTAGGTCGATAATACAGTGTAACCATAAAATGAATCTTTAGTTGATTATTAGAGTTTATCAAAGTGGTATTTTCATTTCTTTTCAATAACAAGTCAAATCAAACAAGTTAAAATAGTGCTTGGATTTCAATTGCTTACTCTATATAATTTTTTATTTGAAAATTTTATTTATATTAACAATATTTACATATGCCTAACTCAGATAAACTAAGGCCAGATATATTACCCATGCACTGCCTTGCGGACTGATGTGAGGGGAATACTGAGCGTGGCAAGTGAACACACAAGTGTGAACACTTATTGATAGTAGGCGTTATTAAAAAGAATTTTTATGTACATACACCTAACTCAGATAAACTGAGGCCATATATACTAATCGTGCACTGCCTTTAGGCTTACATGAAAAGGGTACAGAGCATGGCGAGTGAACACACGAGTGTGAATACATGACTCTAGGTGTTTATTAAACATATACATATATACAAAAAATATTTTTTTTGTTTTGTTTAGAAAGAGAGTTTCGCAAAATCATCTTAGCACCCTTTAACTTAGAAGACAAAAAAACATGTTATATCCTTTACTTAAAATTCATCACTTTTTAAAACAAAGATTTACAATTAGGTTGCATTTCATAATTGACACGGATGAATCTTTCTATATACTAGTTAAACCGTTGTTATTTTTAATCAAACTTCATTTTTATTTTTGTTATGACGAATAAATTTTCAAAATCTTTAATTTAATAAACCAAAACCATATATTTATCTGATAGTGTTTCTTTAAAAATAAATCAAAATAAAATTTGTCTTTGGGTTTTTCCTTAATTTTTTTTCTTGAGTTTTTTTAAAAGAAAAAGCAAAAATACACCATGAAAATTGAAAAATGAAGATGAATCTTCCTCCACACTTCATTTTGACCGTGTCCCCACAGTCAACCCAAGTGGAAGAAGAAAAATAAAACGAAAATAAAAAGATGACTTATATTAACATGAAAATGAACGGTATTTACACGAGATCAGAAAGTATACTGTCAAAAAGTAAATGAAACGGTCTTCCAAAGACCGATTCATTTGCCTCGTCAAGTATGCGAGACACAGATTAAGCTCAGAAAACCAAATCGTAAAAGATTTCAAAGTTAAACATTGATTTGGAAAAACGAATGTCGTTTTATTAAAAATTGAATGAGTTGTTTTATTTTCGATGATTTTCTAGGTTGATAAAACAATTGGTTGAAGTTCAAGTTTAATTTCACCAATTTGAAATTCAAATTCATCATTGAAAACTTCTTCAAAATTGTTGATTTCAAAATCAAAATGCTGATTTAAATCTTCCCCTTCGGAATTCAACAACTCGTTTTCGAAAGTCCAAAAAAAATTATGTTCATTAAATTCGCCTTCCTTTGTTGGATTATCAACAAGGTAGGCCTTGCTTCAGATGTGAGCAGCACCGAGACCCTCCTTTTAAACCCGAACTCCTCCCACTGGCCGTGAAGCACACGCTACCTTGCTCATCCACTACAGCTGGTCAAAGCCCTTAGCAACCGACCACCACCGGACAGCCTGCCGTCTTCCCATGACAGCTACCTCAACCAACAGACTCGAGCCACCCATGCTTCCTCTTGCCGCCTCCACGGTGCATATATTGTCGAGCAGTTTGCTAATACTTGTTGCAGGTATACAAAAGCTTATGTATATATTGTATACACATTAAGTTTTCTTGTAACCGAGCTTATGCATATATATTGCTTATACTTGTTCCAGGTATATATGGAGTTTTCTTGTATGTTTGAATATATATATTACATATATATATATATATATATATATATATATATATATATATATATATATATATTAATTTACACTTGATATTTTAAATACAACTGGTTACATATATATGGATTATAGTTGATATTTAGCATTGTGTGAAGGGTATTTATGTTAATGTTTGGAAATATTTTTTTGTAATAGCTTTATTATATATATATATTTTGAAATATTTATTTGGAATTTTGAGAAAGAATACGTCTGATTTTAAATTAAAATGCAATATATAGATATGCTATCTTGAATGTGTATTTCTAAATTGAATATTGGTTTTAAGAAAAAGTTATATAATATAATAAACGTTTCATTTTAGTTTATATCTAGATGATTTTGATTTGTTTTAATCAATTCCAAATTATCAGCTTCGTTTGCCGAATCCATGTTCACCTTAGTTTGCTTTGAGATTTGTTGTTTCAATTGTTCACTTGTACAATTCGTGATTCAATTCGTAGCTTATAGTGTTCATTTCTCATGTCCTTTAGCCTTGAAAGGTGAGAAATCACTCACGAGTAAAATTCTTGTATTTTACATTTAATTCACGTGAAATGACGATTGAAATATGCTGTTAAAAATTTGATGTATTAGTTATTTAATCGTTAAAACTGAGATGTCATTATCTGCAATTGTTTACTTATGACATATGATACCACAACCTGTTGTATATTATATTTAATTTGTTATTGTGATATATGCTCATCATTGATATGTTATGTTATCGTTATTTTATTGTTTTCACTCTGTAAGTTTCCTGTTAGTTTAGAAATTCCGTATGGGTTGAAATGATTAATACCCAAACGATATTATAGATTAGAGAAAAATCGTTATGGGTTCAAATGATAAACCCAAGCGATTTTTAGTTGATTTTTAAAATTTTAGGATTGCAGGTTAAAATGATATATATCCATAAATATTTAATTTGCGGATTGAAATGATAAATATCCGTATCACGTAACCATAGGATATAAAATTATATACGGATACCGTTGGCCTATTTTGAAGAAAAAGATAGCCAAAGTTTGAAAGGAAATATATGGACTTTATTAAATATTGATTTTTAAATTATAATATAAAGAATTTATTTTAATATATGTGTAACTTTAGATTTTCAACATTATATGTTTTGGAAATTTAAATTTTGTAAGTATGTTTTAAAAATATATTTTTTAAGATTTTTCTTATAATTTTATTATTTTAAAATATGGAAAATAAGATTTAATACAAAATACATTTAATAATAAGATTTAATTTAATAAAATTTAATTTAATCAGCTTATAATATGTGTAAGCATTTATTTATATTTATATTAATATTTTGAAAATAGATGTTTTATAACTTTAATAATAATGGTTGGAAAGATAAATTAATGCTGACTTGCAATTCAAATTGGCTAATAATTGAATTTAAATAAGAATTGATTTGAACTTATTGATTTTGAGATTTTGAAAGATATGATTGATAACTTGATTTGATAAAAAAGTGACTAAATGAATATTCTCAATTTTAAACAAGATTAAGACTGAATATTTAATATTAATTTAAATTTATAAATTAATATTTTATTTAATTGTTTTTAAATGGTTAAGTGAATATTTTTCCAATTTGAATAAAATTAAAGTTAAATGTTATATAAATGAAACTTATATTGAAAATGTTTGAATGTTTAAACTTTGAATCTTATTGGAATTAAAGAGATGGTTCAAATCTGAATTTGAATTCGAGAAAAATTGAAATGGTTTTTTGGGAATTTTAATTGAATCTTTAACCTTTTAAATTGAAAGTGTTGAATAGGGATTGACATAAATTGAAATTTTTGGAATTTAAGTTGATTTCAATCGATTTGTGGAATTGGATGAAATAAGTCTAATTGGGAAACTATTTCGGTATAATCTCTTTAAATACGTATAAACTATTTTAATTTATACCTATTTTAATATATAAATTATTTTAACATATAAACTACTTTAATTTATAGCTATTTCAATATATACATTATTTTAATACATAAACTATTTTAATTTAAACTATTTTAATATGTCTACTATTTTCAATATCTAAACTATTTAAGTTGGAATTGTTATGATTACAGAAGTGTTATGATTTCAAAAGTGTTATGATTGATTTTAGAAGTGTTATGATATCGAAAGTGTCATGATTTCGAAAGTGTTATATTTTTGAAAGTGTTACGATTCTGGAAATGTATATTATTTAAAGTGAATATTGATATCGAATTGATATGGTTTTGAAATGAATATGATATTTTGATATGAAATCTGAACTATTTGAAATGTAATGACTACGGTGTGAAATAAGCATTTGGTTGTTAAAGAGACCGAGATCGGATATTATCGCACTCTCTACCAATATCGAAAACTACTTCAATAACTGTGTACGTGGTGGAGATTAACGAATGAAGTAGGATGGTTTGGTGACGATTCTATATGAGGTTTTAGCGCAGCCCTAACTCCCGTGAGTCAGCTTAATGTGGCAAAAATAGGAGGTACGACGGGCCAAGTGAGGTCATTCCTCCGATTGGGCACATTCCTTCAATACCATTCTATTACTTTGTGATTGGATTGGGTGCACCTTTGATTTGGAAGTGTGTCTCGAGGTGAGTGGTAGTAGTTGTTATACGTTACCTCCAGTCTAGATCCACAAAATGGTAGAATCCTACCTTGGGCATTGCCTCGTGTGCCTTGTCACATGCCTTATCGCGCCTTCTATGAGTTTGGTTTGTGTCGTAACTATGGAGTGCTCCCTGATAGCCCACCTACGGGTGGAGTTTACATTACTGTATAGACCACGACATTATATAAAATGTGTTAAGGGGGATAAAGGTAACACTTTAACGCTATTTTAATACTTTACTTTTGCTGACAGACATATTATAATAGTGTATATTATAACATAGTAAATAGTTCCATGGATCCTTAGAGGATGGGTATCCCAAATATTCTTAAGTTACTTGTATTTCAGTTGACATTTAACTTGATTTAAATTTACTGATATAAGAATGTTAATCCTGACTCGAGTGTTTTGTATTTTTCTTTATGCTCGGGTCAGACTGAGTGTCACAACATTTCCCTTTTTGAGATTGGAGCTTTATTTGAAGGTCTATCTTGCTAGCTTTCAGTTATTTCAGTTTATCCAGTCATTTATGATCAGACTTGTCAATTACTTTTGTATTCGATACTACCTTGTATTTGAGATTTCTATTGTATTTACTTTAAACTCTGATGTTCATATAGTAGCTTCATGAACTACTATTTATTTATTGTGCTGCTTATTATTCATTACTCTGTATATGTGTTTCTGTGATTGGTTTATTTACTGTATTTGCTAAGTTTTTCCAAGTATAAATTAATAATCTATTATTTTGCACAATTCAAGTCCGACATTATTGTTGATTTGAACGGTTCGAAATAGCTAGTCGTCACATCTTGGTTGAAGTAAAATAAAAGAGAAAGGTAAAAGAGAATGGGCTAGATTTTGTTTTGGGCCTCCAAACTTAAATTCAGTATCATGTTTACTCAATTTTTCCTTCAAATTTAAAATTTTAATTCTTGACATTTATTTGTAAATATATTTCATTCCAGTTCAAATTAGTTTACATTTCAGTTTACAAGATATATCATGATAGTTGTATAATTTACTTCAATTCAATTCCCACTTATTTTTATTTAATAATTCATTGTACTACCACAAATTAAATTTATTTTCAAATTATTCTAATCATTTTTAAAAATTATTTACACTTTAAAATTATTTTATATTCAATTTAAAATAATTTATTCAATTCAATAAATTATTCGAAATGAATTTATTTTTTTATTTCAGTTTATTTAAAATAAAATCATTTATTAACTAGACATCAAATAAATAAGAATTCATTTTTAAAATAATTGTTATCAAAAATCAAATTTGAATATTTCTATTTAATTTAATTAATTATTTATATGGCACAGAAAGCAGGGTTATTATAGACTTCTCCCTTATGAAATTACATCCTCGCAATTTCTTATAAAGAGACGTCACATACAACTCAAACCCTGAACTTTCTTTGTATTTTCACATTTATACTAGCTACACAATTCTTTATGTGGCTCTCCCTAGCTTCTCTTATCGATAGCTTGGCAAGATTCCATGGTTGTCACAGCTCCTTTTAATTGTCTATAGTTATTAGTATTGAGGCTAAAGAGTCTGGGAGTCGCCAAGGATCATTTTTGCACTCGAGACCGACTTTGGAAGTAACATAATGTAGGGCTCTTCCATAGCGGCAAATGGGACAACTTATAGAGATTGTTTGGGTCAGCAGTAAGATTGTCAAAGCTTGGAAGGAGTTAAAGTACATTTCTAGGCAGAAGAAGAATCTACCATTGGAGGAGTAAACTAATAAGTAAAAGGACCACACTTAAGGCAGAGATATGCTAGGAGAGTCTAATTCCGTAATCGGGTTCTGTACATCAATAAGGGTAATGATGTATAATTCAATCTACATGAGGTGTATATGTAGTGTCCTTTCATGATGAACAAATTCACTTTATGTAGAAAGCCCGCTCTTGCTAGAATACGAGCTTCGATATGCAATGGAACAACATATTGAATGAAACTCATTAATGTAATATTTACATTAACAATACCACAATCAAAAATGACTTGAAACTTTTCTTTATAGAATTATGTGAATGTTGTATTAAGTTTGAGAGTCGATCAAAGAGTTTCATAGATTGCGTTGACCCTTGGAACCGATGAAAGTCAAGGTGCATTTGCGAGGTTAACTCCTTAAGGGCTAATGATTAAACTCCATAGTGTCGACCCATATCTCAAGTAGAATAAAAAGTTGTTTGACATTAACATATTTTTCTCCCAAGCCTTCACCTTTCACCTTAAGTATTATGGGAGACACACCACGATCGTGGAATGTTTAAGGTGGAGGTGACAAAGGGCATTTAGGAACCCAAACATGTCAACAACATAGATTCAGACATTGCAACCGTAGGTGATGAATGGATAGCATGTAAAACCATGCTAAGGCACCCCACCAAGATGCTTAGATGAAACAAGGAGGTAGACATTGAAATTTAAAGAAGTTCAGGATGAAACTTAAATGGATTGGCAACAATGATGCAAATGGATCGATGTTGAAAGCTAGCCGAAGTTTGATAAACATTGAAGCTTTAAAGTGGCAGTGACATTGATAAGGTTGCGGTGGAGATAATGGTCGCAGGATCTTAAAAGCAAGCAACGGTAAAGGTGTGCTGAGGAGAAAAGTGTGAAGAGAAAAGGTTCTAAGTGTTACTCTAATATCAACAACTTCAAATGGATCGGTACCAATACATAAGAATCAGTACACATGAAATTTAGAAAAAAAAGAATAATGAAAAATGAAGTAATGCCAAGAATGAATGAATGAGTAGTGTGAAAGATGTGGAATCCTACCCGACCAGAGGAAAAATGCAGCTCTTAGAAATCATACAACTGAATGGAGAATTCAAGTAGGAAGTTACAACTCTTATATCTGTCGCAAATATGTGATACTATGACTGTGTTAAGTTGTGCGCTAATGCTCTCAAAAGAGAAGCAACATTTCACAAAGATGGCGTAGAAGATAAAAGCATCTCTACTGGCCGGGTTTTCGATTCGGTCGCTTGTCTCAACCCAATGCATATTTTGTGTTCATAATAACATACATTAGAGGAAAATGTTATCCTACATTTTAGCCAAGTGATATCTTAATCGATGAAGACCATTGGGTCAATAAGAAATTGAATAAAAAGGGCAATGATATCAAAAAAATTAAGAGAACAATGGTATGACTAAGTATGGATGGATCAACTGGATCGATACCAACCTGTATGGATCGATACCAAATCTTATAAAGAGTTGATGCACTGAATCGAGATAAGAGCTAATACATTAGATATAGAGAAATAAAGGCAAGTCCAAAGCCATGAAATGGATTAGTGCTAATCCGTAAGGACCGTCATCGAACCATAGTGGTACTTGAGTTGACATACTTCTATAAGGTTAAAGACATGTGTTGAAAGGTAAAAGAATGGGAAAAGAGTCAAAAAGGATTTATCGGTGCTGATTTGTTGATACCAAACATTTTGATCATGATATTCTTGTATTTTGAACGATTCTCCACGTTAAGACTTCGAATCCGAAGGCACTAACTTGCTCAAACTAACTCCAACGACTTCGATGGTCAATATCGTCTATAAATACCAAGTTTGATGCAACTAATGATGGATCGTTTGCTTATTTTTACTAATTTCTACATATATACTCTGTCAAATTCATATCTGATCGGTTTGAATTGTAGGATTATTGTGATTTGATTATTATCGCAAAAGTAATCAGCAATAAAATTGATAGTGGATGGAGGCTTATGATTCAAGCCAAACCACTTTAAAAATTATTTGTACTCTCTCTTTCTTTTGATTCTTAGCACTTTAATTTTTTTTATAACTGTGCATTTTTGGTGAAACACTTATAAAGTCCAGAAAAGCTCCTTATAGTGTGCAATACCTCGTAGAGACCTTCACAACAGTTCAAAAATTCAAATTAAAATCTAAGCTATTTGTACTTGGTGATTACAGTGGAAATGGAAAATATTTGGGGAATTTATTTCCATGGGAGAAAGATGGTAAAAAGTTTTCTAAGGGTTGAAAAGTGGAAAAATATCTTGCGAAGATATTTTTGAGGTTAATGAATAATTTAGGAAAAAATATTATGGCTTGATGATTATTTGTGAATGTTATTTGATAGTTAAATAACCGACTATCAATGTTGGCCAATGCGTTGATCGTTTTGAAGAGACCGGGACTGGGTTTGCTACATTACAACATGATAGGGGGTTCTTGCTTTGCGTTAAGTGGCGAATGAGAGACTCTTACCCCTACATGTCCCCGGGGTAGTATAAGGCCTTATGGGGTTGGTTGCGAGTCGAGAGGCTGGCCATAAAAGCAAACCCAAGGTATCACTATGAGCCACGGCGGGGCTGGGATGGTTGAAAAGCCTACCAGTCGAGTAAGCCGCTGCCGACAGTTGAAAATCCTGGGTCATCTTAGTTGGTATCAGAGCGTTATAACACTTAAATGCACCTTTTCCATCTAATCAGTAAAGTTCATTATATATATAGTAAGTGCCAAAAGAATCAAAGATAATACATAAAAGATTGACGCCAACACTCAAATGAAGGTCCTAGTAAAGGAAAAAGATGTAGTGAGTCTGAATGGGAAGATAGCTTTGCTAAGTAGGTACATCTCTAAAGCCATCGAGAAATGCACTCTGTTTCTCGATCAACTTAAGAAAGACATAATGTTCGAATGGACAGAGGAATATAAGGCCACATTCCGTCTGGGTAGTTCTCCTTTCCTTTAAAAACAAATTTTAGGTAAGGATTTACTTATATACTTAACTGTAATTGATTAGGCTACAATTATAGCAATAGTAGGGGAAGATGTAGGTTTGCAACGACTGGTGTACTTCACTAGTAAAAGTTTGTCCGACATAGAGTTAAATTAAACTCTAATAGATAAAATAGCATACAATCGCCTGCTTACAACTAGGATGTTGCATCCATATTTCCAAGTGCACACCATCAAAGTGCTAACAGATCGTCCACTGAAGCAGATACTTAACGAACCAGACACATCAGGCTGTTATTCAATTTGGCAGTTGAACTGAGCCTATATGACATGCCATACTGCCTAAGAGATGTTATCAAAGAATAAGACCTGGTCAATTTCATAAAGGAATACACTTAGTCACCTTAAGAGTAAATTAAAGTAGTCAATGAAAAGCCTCAGCATTGGCCATTATACGAATAGTGCATCGTATGAGTAAGGGGTAGGTATCGAATATGTGTTATTCACACCAGATAAACAGAAGCTATGTAACACAGACCAATTTGGATTTTATGTAACCAACAATGTAGTAGAGTATGAAGCACTCTTTGTTGGATTGCAAATGATGCTGGTAACGAAGGTAACACATACTAAGATTCATATTGATTCCAAATTGGTCGTATAAAGTGCAAGGAAACTATCAAAAAATGGAACTGACCATCACCGGATATGTTGAGCTATATAGGGAAATATTAAGATGGTTTGAGCAGTTCAATATTCAACCAATTCCCAAAGAGGAAAATTCCTCTATAGATTCCTTAGGAAAGTAAGCAAGTGCTAAAGCAGCAAAAGAAATGAAGTAGTTCTAATGGTGTTATAACAAAAAAAAATTCAAATATCAGGCAGGAGTGTTGCTATCAAATGTCAAAAACTATCATATATTGAAAGTAAGAGCCATCGCAAGTTGACAAGCTATCATATATTGAAGATAAGGGTTATCACAAGTTGACAAGCTATCATATATTCAAGATAAGGGTTATCGTAGATTGATGAGCAATTATATATTGGAGATAAGAGCTATCATGGGTTGACAAGTTATCGCAAGCTGAGATGTCAAAGTTATCGCAAACTGAGATATTGAAGTAATCACAAGTTGAGATGATTATTCTATCATAGGTTCAGATGTCAATGATATCATAAGTTGATATGTCAAAGCTATTGCAAATTGAGATGTTGAAGCCATCTCAAGTGGAAACGATTAAGATATCGCAAGTTGAGATGTCGAAGACATAGAAAGTTAAAATGACTAATCCATCGCAAGTTGAGATGTGTAACAACCCGCACCTTATTGGGCCTGTATTTCAATGAGATAGAAACCCAAGTCCATCAGTATACAGATCATTGGTTTTGGTACCTTGTAATAAACATAAGTATATTAGAGAACGAACTTGCATCAGAGTAGTAAAATATAATAGAAGTATATATACCACTAAGGCCACTCCCCTGGAATTAATATTATTCCTTTAGAACCTGATTGCCTTGCCAACATCGAGCATGAATGACAAGACTTCACCATCTACCGCTCCCATCTTACACCAGTAGCCTATCTCTCTAAATATATCATGTGAATTATAATAGGGAAGGGGTCAAAATAATGTTTTAGTGATTGGAAAATTACGTACTTTGTCCATAACCCTAATTTGTGCCGATTG
The DNA here is from genome assembly GCA_030765085.1 of Allium cepa. Lineage (NCBI taxonomy): Eukaryota > Viridiplantae > Streptophyta > Magnoliopsida > Asparagales > Amaryllidaceae > Allium > Allium cepa. The sequence continues at coordinate 48,650,642 of CM060930.1, read as the reverse complement.
ATTTCTATTTAAGTTTATCATTCATAGCTATTTCGTGTAATTAGATTTACTTGTATGATACACCTAACCTCCGTTGAGCTATGACTTTATATATGCCTATGTGCATATATATGTAAACGTTTTCCCAAAAGAAAACCCGACCACTTAATACTTCTTTAATAGAAAGGAGATAGATCCAACGGTCATTTAATACCTCAATCTCAAAGTGGGCGTTATATAACGCAATCGCTAATCACTCTGCTCTAGCTATAGTGACTGATGAACTCTATATATGAGTTTATAATATAATTGTTGTATTACTAACACATCTCAAAGACTTATTTAAGGGTTAACTAGCCCACCTCTGACAAACAAGTAACTAATTAAATAATGTGGTCTTTGCGTATCCCATACGGATTCCACATTAGTAGGAAGCGAAATCCATCACGGAAAAACCCAAGTCGTGCTAATAACCGCCCGAGACCTCTGGTAGTCATAGCCTATATGCCAGCCATACTACTATATATCGGTCTAATGACAACACTAACATGGCCCGCCGACCTCCTATAGTCAAAATCCCATTTAGACTAACCCAATGTAAGTTAAGGAAAATGCCTATTCTAGTTACTTAATACCTCTTATTAGAAATGAAACAGACTCATTTTCCTATTAAGTACAGGCTATTTAAGACTTCTTTTAAGAGGAGGAGGTAGATCCAACAGCCATTTAATACCTTTTACCTTGAAGTAAACTCCTTGACATCCGTAAAGGTTTCGAGTCATTTAATACTTCAAATCCGAGGTGAACCCTTGGTATATTTTCTCCTTCCAATACGCAAACGCATATCCCTTCCCTATAGGTCCTTTGATTGGAGATGCCCCACATCGGTAGTAGGTATACTTCTATTGTGTAACCATACTGATCTCGCATCCCAACTCATAGCAGACCAAACCAATTGTCCTAGGCCTAAATATTGGGTCATACCTACTAATTTACACTCATCCTAAATATTTTATTGAGGCTACACAATTTCCTACCATGAAATTATAATGCCTCCTAGTATTAAATTTATTAGATGTGCTTATTCACCGCGAACCCATTCCTATCTTACAAGCTTACTATGTATATTCTCTATTTCTCTCTAATGTCCCATAAATGTCAATTGTCTGAAATAAAAGGGTCATTATTATTCAAACTGGGCAATCACTAATAACATTTATTTATTCGTTCTAATTCAAACTATAGTACATATTTCATTTCTCCATAAATGCCATATTAAATACTCTAATTAGTTCTACTAAATGCATTCATGTTTCCATTTAATTTTTGTAACTCCTCTTTAACTACAATTTATTGCCATACTAATTTTGGAGTTACTATTGTTTTCAATCTACACATCCTAGTCCTATGATTTACTATACTATAAATAACTGGTAGTGCTAATTATAACTAATAGGAACATCGTCATATATTATGATATGCATATACTAATTGGTAGGAGCGATCATACATATATGTATATATCTATCTATTTCTATTCTAACCCATTATTTCTTGCGCTTAGGAATTCCACAACATATGCTTATATGTCCATTGTAGAGGGAACATTTAGTTCCACATTTTAATATAATAGAGTTATCCTTCCTGTTATCCCACTTTTTGGTTAGAGCCGGGATATCAACAAATAGGCTAAAAAGGATGGAAATCAGTATTAGAGATTGATTGGAAAAATTGATATGATCGATACTGTCAAAACTTGACCGAGCTCCAATCAAGGCGGGATCGATTGGGAATGATGAGCAAGATTAGGGAAGGCTACGTTTAAAATTTCAAGTCAATCAGAGTTCGTATGCTCGAGATATGGATGGATCAAAATTCAAGGAAAATAGGTTCGTATAGATCAAGATGGAAATGGCAGCATGCTACGAATCGATATGTTTTGTATCGATGCAACGCGCATTAGTTTTTTTGGACATGGAAGAAGGCAACATACTTCGCATCGATAAAGATTGGGATCGATACTAAGTGTGAGCAGCGGTTTTAGGGACTCGAATGGACATTTCGTATCGATCACTTATTGATCGATACGAAGGAGGCAGCAGACATGGATTGATACGAAGCAGGCAAGGACACACGGACATGGATCAATGGATATGAACAAAGGCACCGAATATGGATACAAAGAAGCACATGCCGATGGATACAGAACATTGATGGCTACGAAGGCTCTCTACTTCGTATCGATGGATACTAAGGAAGCGGTCGAGGTGGAGCGAAGGATATGGATCGGACCACGTGAAGTTCAGATCGATGCGAAGGCTACTGCTTTGGATAGGGACCAATGGATACTGGGATGATGGATACGAAATAGAATGGTATGAAGTGGATTGACCCGAGCTGATCGATGTGAACCATTCTGTAACAGCCCGCCTTTTCGCACACTTTAAACGACACACGTGCCGATTCAAAGCATACGCAAGGGAGGAGTGTTATGGGGTAAATAAGAAAAATAGAGAAGAAATAAAACGAAAATAGAATCTCACAGCGGAAGGATAAAATATAGTAACAAGTATACAGTTCATAAACAGTTTACAAAAGCTTGATTTTTCTTATACAATGAATATCAGAGTTACACATACCAAATACAACAATGCAGCGGAATAGAAAGAGTGTGTAGTGCAATACTATATATAAAATAATACTGAATCTTCGTCTTCGTCCTCCAAAGCTAAAACCTGCTATCCTGAAACGCTCGGACTGACCCGAGCGAATTTGAAAAGACAAAAACACTCGAGTCAGACTAGAATATCTTATGTGAGTTAAATAAACAGAAATAAATATGAGTACAGTAACTCAAGAGATGCTCGGGATTTACATCTCCTAAGGATCCGTTAAACTATTTACTATATAGTATATTTCGCTATTATAATAGTGTCTATTCATAAAATAAACTTACTTTTTAATAGCGTTAAGGGGTTACCCATATAGCCCTTAACACGTAATAGTCCCAGTAGTCCATCCAATATCATAGTCCCTCCTGATCGGGAAGCCACTAGAGGATACCACACGGGCTACGGGAGAAAACCAAACTCGTACAAGGCGCGATAGGGTAGGTGACACGGCACAACTAGGCAATGCCAGGGTAGATATACCAATTACGCTTCCGGGCCGATGGTAACGCGAAGCCGCAGCAACCGCCCACCTCGAAACAACTCCCCAAATCAAAAAATAGAAGTGGCCACTGAATCAATCCAAAGTCATAGTATAATATCGAAGAGGAGTGTCCGATCAGAGGAATGACCTCATTAACCCGTCGATCGCTCCTGTTTTAGCCACCTTATGCCAACTCACGGGAGTCGGGTCCACGTATTTACCTTACAGGAATCGTCGCCACCAACCTACTTCATTCTGGAATCTCCACCGCGTACACGGTTAGTCAAAGTGGTTTTCGGTATCGACAGAGAGTATGTCCATATCCGATCCCGGTCTCTTTGCCAACCCATCGTTATTATAACACCGCGGTTATTTAAAACAGTTTATACTTTTAAAACCAGAATATAATCCATTTCAAAACCATAATATTACGATATCATTCCAAAACCCAAAACCATATTTTACCACTTATCCCAAATATAATTTCTTTCCAATAATAAAAAGGCTTTAACTTCATAATATCTGAAAATCGAATATTTTCAAAGCATAATATTTTTGGAAATCCATAATTTCAAACCATAACTTTTAAAACTCAAATGGTTTGGATATTCAACGGTATATGAATTTCAAGGGCTTAACTTTACTGTCACTTTGTAAAGAAATAAGTTATATGGCTTTATGGAAATATTTCTTTATCTAAAGTTAAGACCATAATTTAGATATCACTCTTAAGTTCCAAAACCATTTCAATTTCCATATATATAAATCCATTGGAGTATTAATATTCAAAAACTAAAATTGGAATATATTCTTTCAACAAATTAAATGTTTTATTATTTAGTTTGAATATTCACATAAATCCTTAAACAACTCCAATTTCTAGTAATAAAACATATGTATTTTTCGATTCCAATTTATATTAGAATATTTTTCCAATTCAAATTCATATTAGAATATTCATTTCAATTTTTTCTTGGGAAAAATCCAATTATAAATATCATATCTTAAATTTCCAAACTTAACATTTAAACATATGATATAAATTTATCCAACTCCATTTTCTAAATTTTCTTCCATTTTACTAAGGGAATTTATACACCTTTTTATTTCAAAATTTCCAACTTTTCATGTACATAAATACGGAAGAAAAATATTTATACAGTATAAAATTTAAGATTATTATAAACCGTATTCCATCCAAACCATAGAAATCACATTAAAATAGTTATATATAGACCGCGGTGCCTGTATATAATTTTCTATCCTATGGTCAAGTGATACGGATATTTATCATTTCAATCCGCAATTTAAAAATAAAACTTTGCGGTTTTATCATTTCAAACCACAATCCCGAAAATGTAAAATGCATGCTAACTGGCAGTTAATGATATCCACATAAATCATCCATTCAACAACACATCCATCACCCAATTTCAACCATCAATCAATATCAATCACTATCAACCCATATCAATCAATAACAATATTAGTTCGATGATATGCAACGGGTAATAACTGTCAGTTTATTCAAATTAAATTTCAATTATTAATCTAACCATTTATATTTAGAGATAATTTATATAACTGTTAACTAGCATTTCATATGCAAACAAAATTCCTAACAGCAAATTAATACGCAATTAATCAATTTAATTAACAGCTAAATTCAATAAATGCAATTCAACAGATATGGATGAAATAACATGCCAAAAGCTCATAAATAAATTTCTATTCATTTCTAAAATTTATTTAACCAACATAAAAGCTTCTAGTAATTGTGAGTGGGTTAAAACACTCACCTTTGGAATTTAAATCGAATTTAAATTCAATTTAAACTCGAAATTTTGACGGTCTCAGAATCTAACCAATCCAGCGTCATTGGATCCGGAATTAAATTTCGATCCTAACAAAAAAAATTTCATACGAAACGGATAACGTATGAGAAAGTTACGAGTTTAAAACGATTTGAAAACAAAATTTATTAAACACAAAACAAACCTAATTATAAATAGGCCACGTGAGCAGTGCTTCTCCTCTCTCCCTTGTAACCCATGCACAGTCAATCCCCTTTATACAGGAAACGCACTCAACCCAACCCGTTCCCACTTCGCCTCCCACCGCCGATCGTTTCTTCATCCAGGCCCAGATCCACGGCCACCACCGTGAGCACCGAACCAAACTCCCCCGTCGCTGAAAATTTCGCCACCATCCATACCCTCTTCCGCCTTTAAATAGCGCCGAACGCCCCACCTTCAAACCCAATTCTCCTCCATCTCCGATTACAGGAAGGTGACTTAACCGTACCGATTCGAAGAGGAGACCTAGTTCTTCGATTTTCCTTTTGATGATAACGTGAATTATCGAGCGGATCGAGAGAATATTGGAGTAGACGTAGCAAAGATTTTCGGCCATAGAGACCTGGAGGCGGCTGATATCTTAGTTCTAGGGTTTGGAATATTAAACTATTATTTTTCGCGATGCGTGTCGGACTTATATAGTTAGGTCCGAAAACAGCCCAAACTCAGATTTAAGCGTGCCGACAGGCTATCCTATCGTAAAATGACCTTCTGAACACAATGGGACTGGTTTCGAAGCCCAATTCCATCATTTTCGTAGGCTACTGTTAGATTCAAATTGGGCTGGAATGACAAAATGCCGTGAAAAGCCCGTTATGCCTCCGGAATTAAATTCGTTAAAATTATATATCCAACTAGGTATTTTAAAATATTCTGAACGCGATGGAAAAGGTTTCGCGACCAAATTTGATCGTATGGAGAAGTTATGCTAAAAACAAGATTTCCAAATTGATTTTCAAATTGATTTTAATAAAATTGATTTCAAGGCGTTTCGCGTCCGTACGATCAAACGACAAGTCCGATCGATACGAAAATTGAAACCCTATAATAATTCACCAATACGGATCCGATGAAACTGGTTTCGTCGAAATCTGAGTCCGTGACCAAAATGGCTAATTTTAATATTTATTAAATCAATTAAATAAATCATAAAATCCAATTTTATTCTTCAACTTCTAATATTTTCCAAATTTCATTACTTATATAATCCAATCAGTTCCAGATGATTTAGCAAGCTTGGATGTGAATTAAGAATCTATAAGTATCTCAATTTGCATTGTAAATTTCTGCATTTCTTATTATTTGGGAAACATAAATTTTTATTCAAAAATCCAATTATTTAATCTTATACTTTTATACTCTCATCTTAAATCAAATTAAATAAATAACTTGATTTCCATTTCAATTCATTTGATTGCAATTCCTTTTTACCATAGATTAAATTCCAAACTATAAATAAACTTTATCTCCATTTATTCGCCTTAATTTATATTAAGGCAATCCTAAATTAATATCTATTGCAATGATTTCAAATATCATTCCCTCATTTTCCTTAACTATTATTAATTCCAATTTTAATGAATTCAATATTATAGGTTTGATAAATCTATTAAATTCACTCAATTGTTTACAAATTCCATTTTATATTCAATAACGTAATATTTTACGTTTAATTCCATTCTATTTGTAGTAAATACCATTTGTTGATCTGAATACTCAAATTATAAATAAAATCTTGCTTTCTAAAGTTATGTCAACAATGGTCCAACTAAATTTGAATTAGTTTTATCTTTATTTTACGGAATTACTATTGCAATAAATCCAAATAAATGAAGAAGGTTTGATTCCTATATTACTTCTTTGGGTTTCAATTAACCCTTTTATGGTGAATATGAATTCCAACGTATAATTGAAAACTTCATTTCCATTTAATCTCACTATTTCATCCAATATCTACATATTCTAGCTAAATTTCAACTAACGTCTAAATTAGCTATTTCAATTTCCTTTAATTGCGATTTTCCTACCATAGTAATTAAATCCCATTAATCACATACATAATGTAGATGAATTACATTCCCAATTCACCAAATTCAATTAGTTATACTTTACAACGTGTTTCCAATATATAGGTATTTTATACTAATAGTTATCATACTCAAAATTATACGCTTATAACTAATTCCTACATTTGCATAATTGTATTAAGTTAGAATGTTATTGAGGTTTATGCATTTCCAAATTTTGTACTGATTCCACCCAATTATTACTCACAGAACGTTAAATTATTAAATGACCATTTATTATAATTTAATTCCCATAATTGAGTCAAATGCTTATTATTATATATTCTTCATTTTTACCATTCCTTCCCATTATAAATTCATTAACGAATTTACACATCTCTATCTTTCAATATAAAATAACCAAACTGATTTCAAACACTGTTTCTATCAATTTTCATAAATTTGTTCAAAACTATACTTTTGTTTACATAAAATAAATTTTATGTTTCTATTAGACCCTTTTCCTTTTCACTACAGACATTAAATATTACTATCTATACTAATTGCACCTTTATACTAATGAATACCATTCAAGTTAACTAACATTCACAGATTCAACATTTATTTGTTTCTTAAAATTTTTCTTTAGATCAAGTTGTGACAATTTACATTATCCACATCTATTGTCATAAAATTTTATAGTTACACTAAATTGCAACCACTATACCAAATCTCTACCTTTATACTTAACCAAATTAGAAATTATATAAATTTGATTTATTAAATATTATAAATTTAGCGGGTCGTTACACTCTCCCCCACTCAAAACTTTTCGTCCCCGAAAAGGAAAAAAGAAGGGAGAAGGAAGAATAACAGTGCATTTTACTTCAAATATTAACTTTTTTTTTTTTTTTTCTGGATTAATTTCCTTTAATGAAATACACTTGTTTTATAATTATTATATCCTTTAATACTTGAATTATTAAAGTTGGAGAACAAATTTCAACAAAATTCTAAGTCCAAATTTTACGGAAAATTTTGGCAGAGTCTCTTTTGTACGGAGGGACTTTGGAGAAAATATAATATCCAAATATACAAATATTTTACATATATATCCAAAATAAAATATCCCACACGGGAAAATATATAAAATAGCGCTTTTAAACGTAATCCGAAAACGTACCTATTTGTCGGGCAATACGCTTTTATTTTTAAGGAACCAAAGCAGTAGCAGTGGCTTCCATCACCTGTATTTACTAATAAAATCTAAAAGGTTAAATATTTATTTTAAAATGGACTATTCAAGTGGATTCCATCATTCATATTCAATCAAATGCAACAACCATACATTTTTAACAAACAGCACACACCACAAACAAACAATCATTCAATCAAACAAACAATCAGTTGTTCGGGTTCAAATTCTGAAGTTGTAAGAATGAAGAATAACTATCAAGTGCATCCTTTACTCAACAGTCTTAGATGGAACAAAGATAGATTATCTATCCATCCAACAACTTCAAAATTTCTTACCTAACAACCATACATCCAACAAAACAATTCAAACCAAGCACCAAAATAGCTTATTATACATTTATTTCATAATTCAGTGGTTTGGTTTCTTTCTTTCATATATGGGAAAATTTCTTTATTTCTCACAGTTTCATTTTCCATTTATTAGAAAATTCATCATATTGGTATTTCCTTTTTATTTCTTAAGTTTCCTTTCAGTCCCTTTTATCTATTTATGGTTCACCAAACATATATTCGTTTTATAACTACAATTTCAACTTGCCCTTAAATTCTTAATCTGCTAACATTCACTCTTATAAGTGGAGGCTTTTATTTTTCCATTAACTATGGGTTGCAGACATTTAAATTCTTCCTACTTTCTATTATGTTAGCATAGGGGAGATCAAAACATACTTAAGTAAATAATCTTACAACATGTCACCTATTAATAATACTTAACTTTATTTTCCATAAAATTTTAATTATCACTTAAGTTTATACCACTTAATTCTTATTTATAACGGTAATTTATTGAATACTTCATTATTTCTAAAATTCCTACTTGTAAAATATTCAATTCTAGTTTCTCCTTTAACATTTCAACTTTTATATATTGGTAAGTTATTTATGTTAAAGAAAAAGGCAATTGAACTTATACAAGTTTAATCTCCATTCTTTAATTAATTAAATGCTTATCCATATTACTCTTTATCTCATATGTATGCAAATTCCTCTTTATAGCTTTGCAATAATTCTCTTATTAAATTAGAGGTTTCAATTCATTTATTACTTAACTCATTTCATTAACAAATTTTTTTATCAATTAATTAATGGAAATTTAAGAATTAAACACCGGGTCAAATTTCAAAATTACTTTAAATAACAGATAATTAATTTCTTACAACCTTTATATCTCTAATAATCTTTAAACAATTAAAATTTCAAATAAATCCAAAACAAATCTGCAGTAGAATTTACTACAGTGGCATTTCCCTTTTGAGACTCGAAAATGAAAATCGATGATGCGGCCGCCATCACCGAAATTATTTTCCAGCGACAGAGAGGAAAGTACAGAATTTATTTTCTCAAAATCTTCTTTTTTTAAAAAAAAAATTCCGAATTATACTAAATATTTATATAAGAAATTACTTATAAACCAAATCATTATCTTTCACAAATTCTTTGAAAGCAAATTTTCAAAAATCCCGGACTTAAGTTCTAAAATCTCCAAATTGGTTTTATTATAATTTCAACTTAGCTTCAGTTATTAAAATATTTTATTTCCTACCACCCAATCTATAGCAACCAAATATATATATACATATATCTTTATAAAAGTATTTATATATATAGAAAATATAATAGGCAAAATTATTTCATTCACCTATATTAAAACGGATATTATGTCGGTCTGTCCTATTAAGTGTTTAGAAATCCCTATTGATGACATAGCGTCCCATGCATCAACCAGAATTTATAAATACAAAACGGAACAGAGCAACACAATATAAAATCTTTTATAAAACTAACAAATACGCTCTCTCATATATATACACTCAGCGACTCCCATAGGATATTACTACCCTATTAACAAAGAGTCAAACCCCACAAAGCCAAGGTTTATCGCTAAACCAAAGCTCTGATACCAACTGTAACAGCCCGCCTTTTCGCACACTTTAAACGACACACGTGCCGATTCAAAGCATACGCAAGGGAGGAGTGTTATGGGGTAAATAAGAAAAATAGAGAAGAAATAAAACGAAAATAGAATCTCACAGCGGAAGGATAAAATATAGTAACAAGTATACAGTTCATAAACAGTTTACAAAAGCTTGATTTTTCTTATACAATGAATATCAGAGTTACACATACCAAATACAACAATGCAGCGGAATAGAAAGAGTGTGTAGTGCAATACTATATATAAAATAATACTGAATCTTCGTCTTCGTCCTCCAAAGCTAAAACCTGCTATCCTGAAACGCTCGGACTGACCCGAGCGAATTTGAAAAGACAAAAACACTCGAGTCAGACTAGAATATCTTATGTGAGTTAAATAAACAGAAATAAATATGAGTACAGTAACTCAAGAGATGCTCGGGATTTACATCTCCTAAGGATCCGTTAAACTATTTACTATATAGTATATTTCGCTATTATAATAGTGTCTATTCATAAAATAAACTTACTTTTTAATAGCGTTAAGGGGTTACCCATATAGCCCTTAACACGTAATAGTCCCAGTAGTCCATCCAATATCATAGTCCCTCCTGATCGGGAAGCCACTAGAGGATACCACACGGGCTACGGGAGAAAACCAAACTCGTACAAGGCGCGATAGGGTAGGTGACACGGCACAACTAGGCAATGCCAGGGTAGATATACCAATTACGCTTCCGGGCCGATGGTAACGCGAAGCCGCAGCAACCGCCCACCTCGAAACAACTCCCCAAATCAAAAAATAGAAGTGGCCACTGAATCAATCCAAAGTCATAGTATAATATCGAAGAGGAGTGTCCGATCAGAGGAATGACCTCATTAACCCGTCGATCGCTCCTGTTTTAGCCACCTTATGCCAACTCACGGGAGTCGGGTCCACGTATTTACCTTACAGGAATCGTCGCCACCAACCTACTTCATTCTGGAATCTCCACCGCGTACACGGTTAGTCAAAGTGGTTTTCGGTATCGACAGAGAGTATGTCCATATCCGATCCCGGTCTCTTTGCCAACCCATCGTTATTATAACACCGCGGTTATTTAAAACAGTTTATACTTTTAAAACCAGAATATAATCCATTTCAAAACCATAATATTACGATATCATTCCAAAACCCAAAACCATATTTTACCACTTATCCCAAATATAATTTCTTTCCAATAATAAAAAGGCTTTAACTTCATAATATCTGAAAATCGAATATTTTCAAAGCATAATATTTTTGGAAATCCATAATTTCAAACCATAACTTTTAAAACTCAAATGGTTTGGATATTCAACGGTATATGAATTTCAAGGGCTTAACTTTACTGTCACTTTGTAAAGAAATAAGTTATATGGCTTTATGGAAATATTTCTTTATCTAAAGTTAAGACCATAATTTAGATATCACTCTTAAGTTCCAAAACCATTTCAATTTCCATATATATAAATCCATTGGAGTATTAATATTCAAAAACTAAAATTGGAATATATTCTTTCAACAAATTAAATGTTTTATTATTTAGTTTGAATATTCACATAAATCCTTAAACAACTCCAATTTCTAGTAATAAAACATATGTATTTTTCGATTCCAATTTATATTAGAATATTTTTCCAATTCAAATTCATATTAGAATATTCATTTCAATTTTTTCTTGGGAAAAATCCAATTATAAATATCATATCTTAAATTTCCAAACTTAACATTTAAACATATGATATAAATTTATCCAACTCCATTTTCTAAATTTTCTTCCATTTTACTAAGGGAATTTATACACCTTTTTATTTCAAAATTTCCAACTTTTCATGTACATAAATACGGAAGAAAAATATTTATACAGTATAAAATTTAAGATTATTATAAACCGTATTCCATCCAAACCATAGAAATCACATTAAAATAGTTATATATAGACCGCGGTGCCTGTATATAATTTTCTATCCTATGGTCAAGTGATACGGATATTTATCATTTCAATCCGCAATTTAAAAATAAAACTTTGCGGTTTTATCATTTCAAACCACAATCCCGAAAATGTAAAATGCATGCTAACTGGCAGTTAATGATATCCACATAAATCATCCATTCAACAACACATCCATCACCCAATTTCAACCATCAATCAATATCAATCACTATCAACCCATATCAATCAATAACAATATTAGTTCGATGATATGCAACGGGTAATAACTGTCAGTTTATTCAAATTAAATTTCAATTATTAATCTAACCATTTATATTTAGAGATAATTTATATAACTGTTAACTAGCATTTCATATGCAAACAAAATTCCTAACAGCAAATTAATACGCAATTAATCAATTTAATTAACAGCTAAATTCAATAAATGCAATTCAACAGATATGGATGAAATAACATGCCAAAAGCTCATAAATAAATTTCTATTCATTTCTAAAATTTATTTAACCAACATAAAAGCTTCTAGTAATTGTGAGTGGGTTAAAACACTCACCTTTGGAATTTAAATCGAATTTAAATTCAATTTAAACTCGAAATTTTGACGGTCTCAGAATCTAACCAATCCAGCGTCATTGGATCCGGAATTAAATTTCGATCCTAACAAAAAAAATTTCATACGAAACGGATAACGTATGAGAAAGTTACGAGTTTAAAACGATTTGAAAACAAAATTTATTAAACACAAAACAAACCTAATTATAAATAGGCCACGTGAGCAGTGCTTCTCCTCTCTCCCTTGTAACCCATGCACAGTCAATCCCCTTTATACAGGAAACGCACTCAACCCAACCCGTTCCCACTTCGCCTCCCACCGCCGATCGTTTCTTCATCCAGGCCCAGATCCACGGCCACCACCGTGAGCACCGAACCAAACTCCCCCGTCGCTGAAAATTTCGCCACCATCCATACCCTCTTCCGCCTTTAAATAGCGCCGAACGCCCCACCTTCAAACCCAATTCTCCTCCATCTCCGATTACAGGAAGGTGACTTAACCGTACCGATTCGAAGAGGAGACCTAGTTCTTCGATTTTCCTTTTGATGATAACGTGAATTATCGAGCGGATCGAGAGAATATTGGAGTAGACGTAGCAAAGATTTTCGGCCATAGAGACCTGGAGGCGGCTGATATCTTAGTTCTAGGGTTTGGAATATTAAACTATTATTTTTCGCGATGCGTGTCGGACTTATATAGTTAGGTCCGAAAACAGCCCAAACTCAGATTTAAGCGTGCCGACAGGCTATCCTATCGTAAAATGACCTTCTGAACACAATGGGACTGGTTTCGAAGCCCAATTCCATCATTTTCGTAGGCTACTGTTAGATTCAAATTGGGCTGGAATGACAAAATGCCGTGAAAAGCCCGTTATGCCTCCGGAATTAAATTCGTTAAAATTATATATCCAACTAGGTATTTTAAAATATTCTGAACGCGATGGAAAAGGTTTCGCGACCAAATTTGATCGTATGGAGAAGTTATGCTAAAAACAAGATTTCCAAATTGATTTTCAAATTGATTTTAATAAAATTGATTTCAAGGCGTTTCGCGTCCGTACGATCAAACGACAAGTCCGATCGATACGAAAATTGAAACCCTATAATAATTCACCAATACGGATCCGATGAAACTGGTTTCGTCGAAATCTGAGTCCGTGACCAAAATGGCTAATTTTAATATTTATTAAATCAATTAAATAAATCATAAAATCCAATTTTATTCTTCAACTTCTAATATTTTCCAAATTTCATTACTTATATAATCCAATCAGTTCCAGATGATTTAGCAAGCTTGGATGTGAATTAAGAATCTATAAGTATCTCAATTTGCATTGTAAATTTCTGCATTTCTTATTATTTGGGAAACATAAATTTTTATTCAAAAATCCAATTATTTAATCTTATACTTTTATACTCTCATCTTAAATCAAATTAAATAAATAACTTGATTTCCATTTCAATTCATTTGATTGCAATTCCTTTTTACCATAGATTAAATTCCAAACTATAAATAAACTTTATCTCCATTTATTCGCCTTAATTTATATTAAGGCAATCCTAAATTAATATCTATTGCAATGATTTCAAATATCATTCCCTCATTTTCCTTAACTATTATTAATTCCAATTTTAATGAATTCAATATTATAGGTTTGATAAATCTATTAAATTCACTCAATTGTTTACAAATTCCATTTTATATTCAATAACGTAATATTTTACGTTTAATTCCATTCTATTTGTAGTAAATACCATTTGTTGATCTGAATACTCAAATTATAAATAAAATCTTGCTTTCTAAAGTTATGTCAACAATGGTCCAACTAAATTTGAATTAGTTTTATCTTTATTTTACGGAATTACTATTGCAATAAATCCAAATAAATGAAGAAGGTTTGATTCCTATATTACTTCTTTGGGTTTCAATTAACCCTTTTATGGTGAATATGAATTCCAACGTATAATTGAAAACTTCATTTCCATTTAATCTCACTATTTCATCCAATATCTACATATTCTAGCTAAATTTCAACTAACGTCTAAATTAGCTATTTCAATTTCCTTTAATTGCGATTTTCCTACCATAGTAATTAAATCCCATTAATCACATACATAATGTAGATGAATTACATTCCCAATTCACCAAATTCAATTAGTTATACTTTACAACGTGTTTCCAATATATAGGTATTTTATACTAATAGTTATCATACTCAAAATTATACGCTTATAACTAATTCCTACATTTGCATAATTGTATTAAGTTAGAATGTTATTGAGGTTTATGCATTTCCAAATTTTGTACTGATTCCACCCAATTATTACTCACAGAACGTTAAATTATTAAATGACCATTTATTATAATTTAATTCCCATAATTGAGTCAAATGCTTATTATTATATATTCTTCATTTTTACCATTCCTTCCCATTATAAATTCATTAACGAATTTACACATCTCTATCTTTCAATATAAAATAACCAAACTGATTTCAAACACTGTTTCTATCAATTTTCATAAATTTGTTCAAAACTATACTTTTGTTTACATAAAATAAATTTTATGTTTCTATTAGACCCTTTTCCTTTTCACTACAGACATTAAATATTACTATCTATACTAATTGCACCTTTATACTAATGAATACCATTCAAGTTAACTAACATTCACAGATTCAACATTTATTTGTTTCTTAAAATTTTGCTTTAGATCAAGTTGTGACAATTTACATTATCCACATCTATTGTCATAAAATTTTATAGTTACACTAAATTGCAACCACTATACCAAATCTCTACCTTTATACTTAACCAAATTAGAAATTATATAAATTTGATTTATTAAATATTATAAATTTAGCGGGTCGTTACACATTCAGCCTTCATGCAAACTACAACTTGCATCAATCATAACTCAAAATCTACAAGTCCAAACGCCATGAGAGATAAGCTTCCTGATGCACTCGAGAAACTCCATGATCAATCTCAACTCAATTGGACCACTTTTGGATCAATACGACGTGAACATGGATCGATCCAAAATCGCTCTGGATTAATATGGAAAGTCCACCTATGCAAGAGAAGAGGCATTCCAGGTTTTGAGGGGGATAATTTTGGATCTACACCTATAAATAGGGGTCCTATGGAAAATAAAAGGGATCTTTTTCTTCTTCCCTAGGCGAAACTCTGCTATTTTGTTTACTGATTTTAGAGGCTTGTAATTGTAATCTCAATAAAAAAGGAATAAAAAGGATCGATTAAAAGTGGACGTAGGTTGGATTGTTGAACCATTATAAATCTTGTGTTCTTTTTTGCTTTCTTCCATTTTAATTTTGTTAGTTTCTTCATTTTTTTGTTCTCTACTTAATCTGGATCTGTGATCTATGTGTGGATATTAAGGATTTGTGTACATACATTGGTGCTTTCATTACTTCTAGGTGTTAGTGATAAATTTTGGCGCTAACACTTATTATAAAGGATTATTGTTATAACTTTCCATAAATTACCCAAAAGTTCAATATTTTCTCAATTTGAAATTAAAAGGAATTATCTCCTTTATTTTGTTGAAATTGATAATGAAAACTATCGAGGAGAATATTTATATTTTACACATCTCTTTCCTTTTTGGGATATTCCTTATAATTTCAAACGACGCCCTTTTTATTAGTAGTTATGGAATTAGATAAAATAGATACAACTAAATTTAACCATAACACTCCTAATAGATTAAAACATAGAAACTCACATTCCAAGTTAAATTAGGGTAACCTAAATTAAAACTAACAATTTAAACCCAGTTATCTTAAACTTGGAAATGATCTTTCAATCCTACCAACTTTCTACTTTAACAAATTTAGGGATTGATTTCCAATTTTCTAGATTGGGATGTAAATATATTCTTATCCCAATTACCTATCTTACAGAATATGTAGGCAAGATTCAATTTAATACATTCTTTCTAAGCCCACAACTCCATAGATCTTGCATATGCATAACAATTAAATAAAATTTAGTGGTATAAATTTCATTGTTATATATAAATCACATAAGTTCCCACTCACCTTTCAAGCTTTTCAAATCTCCCAAATTCGAATTCATCCCTTTGGTTGATTCCTTTTCCTTTCCAATCCAAAATAATATATACAACAAGATGTATACATATTATTAGAATTATAGATTTGAGAAGAGATTTGGGGTTAAGGAGAATATAGATTTATAATTATAGAAATTACATTTTTTCGCAGTATCGATTCGCTCCTCTTCTACTCTTTTATTTTCTACCATTCTCCGATTATATTTACATATAATATAATATTTTATAATTAATAAAAATTAGTGGAGAAGGAAAAATGGAAAAGCTCTACTGTTTTGATCAGAAAATATAAGAAGAAAAGCGAGTGTCTAAGCCTGTATTTATAGACGTTCGAACCGAGCGATTTAAAATAATTAAATCTGGGCCACTTGGCCAAGGCTCATCCCTAGCCGCCACCTACCCAATTGATCCACCATTCCCCTGTAGGTGGTTGACCGACCTAAATAGGCGGTCGACCAGTGGAGCCCACACGATTAATATTATTTATTTCCTTTTGTTCCTTTTGAATTATATTCATTTTGAAAACTTCAAACATTGATAACTTCTTTGCTTGAACCTCGATGGCAAAATTTCAAATATGACAGTTGCTTATAAAATCATCACGAACACAACGGTGCAAGTTTCATAGCCAAAATCCGACGTTTTCTCAAATTCATTTTTAAGCCTTAATGATTATTTATTAATTATCGTTAGTCTTTTTGCGGTATTACAAGATGTAAAAAATATCGCAACCTGAAATAAATGAGCCATCAGAAGTTAAAATGATGAAGCCATCGCAAGTTGAAATGATTAAGTGGTCCCAAGTTGAGATGTAAAAGTCATCGCAAAATGAAATGAATGAGCCATTCCAAGTTGAAAATGATGAAACCATCGCAAGTTGATATGTTAAAGCTATCATATGATTGTGCAGAATAAGCTATCGCATATTTTAGAACACCGGAGCTAACACACGTTGAATGAAGTACTGTCACATATTGAGAAAATTTTCAGAAAACAATATCTTAATTAAGCCACATGACATTCGTGATTGGCTAGCTGTGCGATGTCATCATGAAGAGATTAAGAATGAGTTATGCCACATGTCAAATCGATATTATGCTAAGTCAACAAATCTCAACCATTCATCTACTATGACTGCTATGCATCAAATATCTAAAGGCATGGTTTCTCAATAAATAGGAATATACCCCTAATAAAGAGTGGCGAATTCCGAACAAATCTTCTTCATAATTTTTATTTTGTAACTTCCAAATTAATTAAAGTCGACTTTGGGAAAGAATGGCCGTCTAGATCAAATTGTAATTGAGACTTTATAATTAAGGACTGGGACATTTGATATTTTCCACATTTTCCTACTTGACTATTGAACTATAGACATGATTGCCTATTGACTTGCTCCCTTTCCAAGCACTCTTCAACTCTTTATTTTACATAAGACTAGAATATAAGTTAGGCCAATTTCTGGACTAACAATTGAGACATCCGGATGACCTCGCATCTTATAAGATAGGCAGATTCTAGTTCTTACATGTGCTCAACATTCACGAGGTTAAGCTACAATAAACCAAAATGAAAGTGCTTCTGCTTAAAAGCATCAACCTATGTTGCCAGCATAATAAGGTTAAGTAGAAACTTAGATGATCCCTATTAAACAATTCTTATTGGATGGTAAGCTACCAACATATAAGGATGTAGTTAGAAAAGTCATTACCAGGCCTTAAACTTCATATCTTCTGATGGAGGATTATACAAATGATAGTATCCAACCATTAAGATATGTAACAATGGAAGAAGTAGCGAGGGCCATAAGGGAAGTTCATGGGAGATACTATGGAGATCACACTAGAGGACTAAAACTAACAAAGAAGAGCTACAACAAGGCTATTACTAGACTATAATGCACCATGACGCGCAAAAGGTTGTCCGTGGATACAATCAATGCAAAAGTTTTGTTAGTATCATAAGATTGTCACTGCAAGAACTCATCGAATGACCATCCCTTAGCCAGTCGATAGATGGGCAAAAATCTGATTGGGTTTCAAAGGGGAGCGAAATTGTAGTGGTGGCTATATATTATTTCATAAAGTAGGTAGAAGCAAAACACTTGAACCATCACATCAAGTAAGATGGTAAATTTTGTGGCTAGAAATATCAATATTTTATGTGAGATTCCATATAAAATAATCTCAGATAAGGTACATAGTTCGAAAGTAAAGAATTCTCTATCCTTATGAACGTAAACATAATCAAAAGCTTCCTCTAGTGGCGAATCCTCAAGTAAATGGGAAAGTCGAGTAGGTCAACGAAATAAAAAAACTACTTAAGAAGAGATTTACAAAAGCAAAAGGGAAGTTGGTAGAAAAGGCACCCTTAGTTCTACATGCCTTAGAACAACTAGATCACCCATTGGGTATACCCTAATCTCTTTGTCATATGCCTATGAGACAATGCTTTCGGTCGAGCCAAAAGTGCCATTCCATCGAAACTTATCATATGTTTCATAGAAGAATCGATAACAGTAAGACGCCTCGATTTATTTTATAAATGAAAGAAGGGTTAAGGTACCAATAACAGAAGCGGTGCACCAACATAGAATGCCAAAATCTATGACTCCCAACCTAAGGAGAGAAAAATATATAAAGGATACCCAGTGTTAAGAAAGGTAATGGTCAATATCAAAGGCCCAACTGATGGTTCATCGTGGACCAAACTAGGAAGGACCATTGATCATTGTGTAAACACTTTCTTACAGTGCATACTGCCTATCGAGGCTGGATGGAGATCTCATTCCAAAAGCTTGGAATTTAGAGCATCTTAGAACTTACATTGTTTGAGAAATTGTGTGATAAAATATGATATATTAACCATAACAATCAAGGATAATAGGATGATAATTAAACATAGGGATATTAAATAGCATGAACCAACATATAAATATAGATGTTGTTATTTATTATCTAGGCATTGAATCAGAGTTATAAAACCATAACTCAAATTTTTAGCCAAATCGCACCAGAAGTTAGATAGTAAAGGGCCTAAATTAGTATTAAAAATATACATGCATGTAATATATAACCTGGATTCTCATCCAAACAAAATCAAACTAGTCTACCAGAAAATGGAGCAAACCCAGGGTAATGCGCAAGCTTGAATGGAAAACTAGGTTGGCAAAGATGGTGACCACGCAATCTAAGTGCCTAGGAAACATGTTAAAGTACAATACACTAAACTAAGCATAATATATGTTGTTCTCCTAAGCCTAGAATTTCAAACCAAAAAGAAGTAAAGAATTGCCACATGAAAAATAGGACATGCAAAGATGCATAAATAGAATAATAGATTACACGTATAAATAACTTCTTAATAGCACATAAATGTAAAGAAAATATTTCATTCAGTTTCTACATATTATAATTGTAATATATTACTATTTCACATATTTATGCAAATCCACATTCCTAAGTATATACCAAAACATCAGGAAATTAACACTAATTGTCAAATTCCAACTTTGTATTTGGCTCCTCATCCAAAATTCTCTTTTCTCTTCTATGCGAAGGCCGAGTCGATGAAGGAGCTTGGGGGCCAAGTGCATCTCCAATTTAACCCATTGCAATTCTATGGGAATGTGCAAAACTTTAGTTAATATAACCGAGGAGCGTTGAGGTATGCTAATATGGGTGCAAACCGTGGGTCATAATAAGCTCTTGCATGGTGGTCATCGATCTACATAAGGAACTAGGTCAAGTTGGTTGCTTAAGTATGATGTGTCTAGATTAAGCCAAAAGTACCATAGGACGTCAGTTGTAACAACCCAAATATTTGAGATATAATACTTAATTAATGAATTAGTTAAACAATAAGATAAGTTTGTGAAATTGTCAAAATCGAGCTACGGGAGTTGCACCATTGGATCCATGGTGATTTTCTGATCAATTTCTATATATAACTTGTTGAAATCCGAGCTAGTACGAAGAAGTTATGAGAGAAACAAGAATTTAGGATTTAATAAATAAAATTGGAAAATAAAAGAAATGACCCTAGGGGTCGACCCTCACCCGGATCGGGTCGACTTATAGGTCGACCCGCCAAAATCCCTCAACGTGAAAATATCCAGATACAAGCCAAAACACTATATTTTTTATTTTTGGACGAATCTTGTGCGTCCACAGCTACATCCGAAGGTTCCTACTGAGCCTATGACGTGGTTGCACCAGATTCAAACTTCAAATCCAACCGTCTGAGATCCCTATGTCACACTATAAATAAGACCCTAGACCTAGCTATTTTTCTCATTCATATTTACTTCCAATTGGGTTCGTTTCCTAAGGCTAAAACCTAAATAGAAAAAAATTCTAGGGAGAAGGTCTTTTTAATAAAAATATTCTACGTTGTAAAAGTGGATTCGGGAAGGCCAAGGACTAGAGCTAAGGACCACATGTGGGTGTTTTGTAATTATTTTAGATTTGTAAGCAACTTAAAATAATATGGTTCTCAATAGTTGCAGTTTTTCTACAATTTTGAGACATTTTTTATGTAAGTTTATTTACAGTCAGCTTTTAAGTATATTTCAGAATTTTTTTGGCTTTATTTTTATTCAGCTACTTTATTTAGTTATTTTCAGTTATTTATAGTTATTTACGTCTGTTTTAAATTAGAATTTAGCCATTAAATGTTAGTTTCTTTTTATAGAAATTAAATCATTTTTTACACGAATAAATTAAAAAGAGAAGAATTCGCCAATATGGGTTAGAATGGAAAAACAACGAATTTACAGAAATCAGATGTAAAATATGAAAAAACAGAAATAAAATAGAGATGTACCAAAATAGGAAAATTTAAGATATTTGCAAGCATAAGTATAACAAGTGGTTATAGCTAAAAAGATAAAATAGAAGGGTTGCAGTTGCAAGAACAATTATAACACATAGGTTATAATCAGAAAGAAAGGAATAACATAAGAGGCTTATTTTAAAACTTAGATTTTGGATTAAATTATTAATCAAATATAGGAAAAATAACAAAAGAGGCATATTTCAAAGCTTAGATCTTGGATTAAGTTAATAAGCAAATATAGCGGAGATAACTGAAGAGACTTATTTTAAAACGTAGATCAAGAATTAAATTAATAAGCAAACATAGAAGTAAGGTCCATACTTGCACCATTCCCTTTCAGATCTAGGACCGATGGTCTCACAATAGTTGGCGAGGTTGGGACACACTTATGCTGCTTATGGTAAATAAATGTCCTATAGATAGAGGCTCAAATCTTGGGATTAGGGCAAGGGACGCAAAACTAGAAGATTGTTTGTTAGGACCGATACCGTCAGCATTCCCTTTCTGGTCTAGGATTGATAGTCTCACGAAAGTTAGGTGAGGCTGGGCATCATTCCCTTCAAGACTAGGACTGATGGTCTCACAACAGTTAGGTGAGGTTGGGCACGCTTATGCTGAATAGGGTAAATAAAGGGTCAAATAGGGGGCGACAATTAGGGTATACTGACGATGATTGAGCGCGCGACATCGATTAGGTTAAATAATTCGCTACCGCATCCTAAGCGCTAAAGATGTGTCATTTTGCATTGGGGCAAAAAGGATTGGATCAACTCACCGTGGCACAACAAAGATAGAACAGGCCGATCAAAGGGTGGAATTAGGATTTCAGCCTAATCAAGATAACGGTTGAGATAGGATTAGGTTTCAACCTAATCACAGCAGTTTAAGACAAGTGCAAATAATCAAAGCAAACAATCATAGCAGACGGTCAAACAGAATTAGAAACAGTATTTTACCCTAGTTTTATCTCTTTTGTGTTTTCCTTTCAAGCTAGAACTTTTTCTTACTCTGTTATCTTTATCTTGCATCGAAATGCTAGTGATTACTTTTATCACCAGTCTTATTGTATGACCCACTCCTCTATTTCCCCCTTTTTCCCTCCAATAGGCCATCAGAGTTGAGTTGATTCAGGTTGCTTAGAGATTCATTCCTAGAGTTTTCTCATTTCAGATGTATCCTTCTGCTCTTCATCTTTTTCTTTTGGCACATAATGGATTTGCACTTGTGAGAGGGATTACTTTTATTATTGTTACTTTTATACTCTTATTTTATGAGACTGAGATGTATTTTCATGAGACATGAGGTACTTTTAGTTTTTGAGATATGTGACTTATTTTGAGATAAAGCTTAATTTAAAATAATAAGTTAAGTTTCCTCTGTTTTTACCAATTTATCTTATGAATCTTAGTCTCTATGAATCTTTAGCTATACCTATAATGCACCAGATCCTTTGTTGTACCCTTTTTGGGTATATTAAGGGGTGTGGGGTGTTTAATTTGGCATTAGAGCCTAAGGTTACAGGTTCCCTAAAAACTTGTTTTAAAAGTAAAGTATTTTTAAAAGGTAACATATCTTCAAACTAAAAGTATTTTCAGAAAGAAACTCTTATTATAGAAATAGTTTTCAAGTATAAAAGAGTTGTTACAAAAATCACCTCAAAGTCCAGTTCAACCTTCTTTCAATTCTTTCGAGCCTAAATTTTCTTTTCTTTGCATAGAATAGCGGACGCCCCAAATCTTCCAAAGGGTGCCTAAGCCACTGCCTGGTTCCGTAGATACCACCAAGCTACTCACCAGAGGTGCAAGGGCAAGCATCCAATGCGGCACCGGGGGTAGAGATACCTTTAATCCACCTGTAGTAGCTAATTTTTCTAATCTATGCAACGACTTCGCTAATCTAGGAGGCATGACATTTTTTGGCATAGAGGATTTCATAGAGGCACGAACTTTGTTGAAGAATACAGAGCGGATATTTGGGCTGTTAGGATTGGAGGACCGACAAAAAGTTCGGCTTGCATCTTGGCACCTGAAGGGAGAATCTTCTTACTGGTAGGATATTGAAGAGATGGAAGGTAGAGACATAGG
Organism: Allium cepa; assembly: GCA_030765085.1. Classification (NCBI taxonomy): domain Eukaryota; kingdom Viridiplantae; phylum Streptophyta; class Magnoliopsida; order Asparagales; family Amaryllidaceae; genus Allium; species Allium cepa. Next base: position 48,626,936 of record CM060930.1, on the reverse strand, counting down.
TTGGTTTGGATTTCAGGAACGGTTTGAAAGAAAGTTCTTGTCGCATGTTGAGAAAAGCACGCAGTTAGAGAAATTGATTAATCTGAAGCAGGGTAGTCTTTCGGTAAAAGAGTATATAAATCAGTTTAATGAGTTATTGTGGTCCGGGATAGAGCTTGTTAATACAACAAAAATGCCACCAAGTTTGCTAAGTGTTTGAACTAGCCCCTTCAAGAGTTGGCATTGACACATATACCTATGGGAGCGACGTATGAGTCACTTGTAGAGATGGGTCTCATGTCAGATGTAGCTGAGAAAGTAGAGGTTAAGGAGTTTCTTAAATCAGAAAACTCTAAGAAGCAGTGGTGGAAGAATAAAAAGGATAAGGACAAGAAGAAAGGAGGTGGACCTCAAAAGGGACAGATTAAGAAGGGTGAGAAATGTCAAAATTATGGCTTGGTTGGGCATTTCACAAAGGATTGTAAGAAGGACATGATGAAGGGGAGGTGTTACAAATGTGGGCAGCTTGGACACCTTTGTAAGGCTTGTCCTCAAAGGACAGGGCAGAGAGCAGGTGCACCTACGGTGCAAGTATAGGCTTTTTGTGTAGTACCTTCTAGTAATGGACTGGATCGAGGAGGGAAAGTCTCTGTAGAAGGTTTGATCTCTATTTCAGATCTTCCTATTCGAACTCTTTTTGACTCCGAGCATCGCATTCTTTCATTTCTAGTTCCTTGGTTGACTGTCTGCACTTAGATATTTCTCAAGTTGCAGTCCCTATAGTTGTTTCAAAACCCATAGGAGGATCAACACATTTATCCATGATTTGTAGGGATTTGAAAATATTTATACTAGGCATAGAATTTGACTGTGACGCCTATGTACCGGGATTTTTGGGATATGGAATGATTTTGGGGATGAACTGGTTATCCACTTATGATGCGATATTAGAATGCGATAGGAGAGTTGTTAGACTAGAGACATGTAGCGGAAGGACTCTCGAGGTTTCTTGCGACCCATAGGGGATAATCATGTTGGGCTTACTTTATTCCCTTGATTCATCATGAGGAGAGTTAGATTCAGTTCCTATTGTTAAAGATTTCCTAGATGTTTATGAGAAGGTTAGGGGACTACGCCCTAAGAAGGAGATCGACTTTAGGATCTATCTGAATGACAATGCTAAACCAATGGCATTACCCGTGAGACATCTGGCTCCTAGGGAGAGGAAGGAGTTAAGTAAGCATATTGGTGAGCTATTGGAGAAAGACTTTATCAGACGGAGCATATCTGTGTGGGGAGCGCCAGTCGTCTTCGCTACAAAGGCAGATGGTTTCCTTCGACTTTGCATAGACTATAGAGAGTTGAATAAGCTCATGAAGCAGAACCATTGCCCACTACGTAGAGTATATGATCTTTTTAATCAGTTGGTTGGCTCTTCATTGTTTTCTCAGCTTGGCTTAGCCACTTGATTTCATCAGCTTAGAGTCGTTGACGATAGCATCGATAAGACAGCATTTATGACACCCAATGGATTCTTTGAGTGGTTGGTTATGCCATTTTGGTTGACCAATCCCCCAGTCTATTTTGTAGATTTGATGAGCCGTGTTTTTCGAGATGTCCTAAATAAGTTGGTTGTGGTGTTTGTGGATGACATTTTGGTGTTTTCCAAGAGTATGCAAGATGCTATTCATCTTGAGGAGGTTCTTCGTACACTTCATGTTCATCAGTTGAAAGCAAAATTCTCGAAGTGTCACTTTTGGCATGAGGAGGAGCGTTTCTTGGGCATGTAGTCTCAAGAGAGGGTTTAGCTGTGGATCCCGCTAAGATAACAGTACAGGATTGAAAGACCCCCAAGAATGCTACCGAACTTAGAAGCTTCCTAGGCTTAGCTAGTTATTATAGGAAGTTTATCAGAGATTTTGCTAAGATTTCAGCACTTGACGTTAAGCTTACCCTCATAGATCAGAATGGCTTAAGGTAGTGAGAGAATTCAGAGCGTGTGTATATTCTAGAGAGGATTAGCGGACGAGAGGTCTCTAGGCATCTCCAATGTTATTCCACTGATAGTAAAGGGCGTCTAAGCAGAGATGGAAAACTTTGTGTCCCTCGCACTGGTGATTTGATGTGAGCAGTTCTAGCAGATGCACACTATTCTCGGATGACTATTCATCTAGACGGTGATAAGATGTATAGGGACGTGAAGATAGCGTTTTATTAGAGTGGCATGAAGAAGGATGTAGCATAGTTTATAGCTAAGTGTCTTGTGTGCCAAAGAGTTAAGGAGTAGCAGAGAAGGAGTAGCAGAGGCCCGACGGATTGCTTCAACCATTGGATGTACCCGACTGAAAGTGGGATAGTGTTTTGATGGAAATCATATATGGTTTACCCCGATCTAGGAAGGGGAATACTAGTATTTGGGTGATAGTAGATAGTTTGACAAAGAGCGCCCACTTCATTTCGGTCAAGAGTAAAAGGACAACACCTTATTTGGCATTCTTATATGTTCATGATATAGTTCTACTTCATGGAATTACCTCTAGCATAATGAGCGAAAGAGACCCTATCTTTATAGTGAGTTTTGGAGAAGCTTGCAAGAGGCTTTAGGGACACAACATAGATTGAGTACGACCTATCACCCTCAAATGGATGGCCAAATGGAGAGAGTTAATAGAGTTCTTGTGGATTTGCTGCGGATGTGCATTCTTGATTTTGGAGGGACTTAGGAGGAGAACCTTTCTTTAGTGGAATTCGCATATAAAAATAGTTTTCAGGCTAGCATTGGGATGGCACCTTTTGAAGCCCTTTAATGAAGACCCTTCAAGTCGAATTCGTGTTGGTTAGAGTCTACAGAAAGATTGCTACTTGGTCCCGACATGATTAGAGAGACTTCGAAAAATATTAATTTGATTAGAAGAAGAATGAAGATGGCCCAAGATAGACAAAAATCCTATGCAGTTAAGCGGAGAAGGGATATTGAGTTCGAGGTAGGAGATTTGATTTTTATTAAGGTGTCTCTGCTAAGAAAGGTTGTGAGGTTTGGATCAAGTGAGAAACTTGTTTCCATATTCATAGGACCGTTCCACATTATGGAAAGGGTCGAGAAGATGGCATATCGAACAAAGCTACGGGAGAGGCTCCTGAGAACTCATGATGTTTTTCGTGTTTCGCATTTGAGAAAGTGCTTACATAATTCAGCCGAAGTAGTGGAACCTAGCCAACTTGAGGGAGTTGAAGTGGAGAGAGAAGCATCCGTTCGTCACATTCCAACTAAGATCGTTGGGCATGATATCAAGAAGCTAAGGAATAAGGAAGTCCATTTGGTTAAGGTGCAGTGGGGAGATAGTGTTGAGGATGCTACGTGGGAGACTGTGGAGAAAATATGTACCTATTATCCGCATCTCTTCGATAGTACGTTTTGAATTCTCTATTTCCATCTTTAGTTTTAAATAGGCTCTTTCCTTTAGTATCCTTTGGGAGGGTAGATCTTAGGATTTAACCCATGGATGGTAGGATTGAATGCAAACTTGTTACCAGAACATGTTATGTATGATCAACACTAGTGATAGCAAGTGTTAGCTAGTGGATGCAAATGGACGCATACACACGCACACTAGGCACTATTCTCTTAGGGATCGGCCTAGCCAGGTCACTAAAGCATATGCATATGGATGTGTGTGCACTTGCATTTTTATTTTATTTCATGATTGTCATGAATGAGTGATTATCATACGATTGTTGCATTTGGACAATGATTGTAGCAGCATGTAGAACTATCATTTAACATTAGAAAACTTGCATTCATTTGGATACATGGCACAAACATGATTGAATAAAAAGGAGGTTGACTGAATCAGTAGACCGCCTAATTTTTTTCATTAGTTAGGGACATTGACACTACACTATTGCATATATCACAAACTATGTTAGAAAACTTAAGGACGACAGATATAATGGATGATGGTTGAATATATGGCTGTAGAATTTGGATGAAAATATTTATTTCATTCTTCCACCCTTGGAGATTTCAGGGAAGAAATCCTTTAAGGAGAGGAGAATGTAACAACCCAAAAATTTAAGCTATAATAATTAATTAACGAATTAATTAAGCAATAAAATAAGTTTGTGAAATTGTCATAATTGAGTCATAGGATTTGCAGCAATGAGTCCGTGGCGATTTTCAGATCAATTTCCATATATAACTTTTCGAAATCCGAGCTAGTACGAAGCAGTTATGAGAGAAACAACAATTCATGATTTAATAAATAGAAATGAAAAAAATAGAGAAACAACCCCAGGAGTCGACCCTCACCACGATCGGGTCAACCAATAAACCCCTCAGGTCGACCCACCAAAATCCCTGAATGTGAAACGTCCAGGTATGAGCTGGACACTATATTTTTGATTTTTTGGGTGAATCTTGTGCGTCTGTAGCACCATCCGAGGGTCCCTAGTGAGCCTATGATGTGGTTGCACCAGATTCAATCTACAAATTCAATGTCCTCAGAACCCTAAGCCACACTATAAATAAGACCCTAGATCTAGCTATTTTTTTCATTTGGATTTTCTCCCAATTTGGTTCATTGCCTAAGGCTGAACACTAAGTAGAAATATTTTCTAGGGAGAAGATCTTTTTAATAAAAAATTTTTATGCATTAGAAGTGGATCCGAGAAGGCCAAGGACCAGAGCTATGGACCGCAGGTGAGTGTTTTGTAATTATTCTAGATTTGTAAGTGATTTAAAATAATAGGGTTCTCAATAGTTGTAGTATTCTACAATTTTGACACAGTTTTTATGTAAGTTTATTTACAGTCGGTTTTTAAGTAGATTTCAATATTTCTTTCAGTCTATTTTTGTTCAGCTATTTTATTTAGTTATTTACAATTATTCACATTTATTTACATCTATTTTAATTTGGAATTTAGCCTGTAAATATTAGTTTCGTTTTATAGAGATTTAATCCCTTTCTACGCGAATAATTTATAAAGAGAAGAATTCGCTAATATGAATTAAAATAGAAAAACACTAAATTTACAGAAATGAGATGTAAAATAAGAAAAATTGAAAATAAATAGAGATGGACTGAAATATACAAATTTAAGATATTTGCAAGCATAATTATAACAAATGGTTAGGACTAAAAAAAGAAAATAGAAAGGTAATAGTTGCATGAACAATTATAACACATAGGTTATAATCAGAAGGAAAGAAATAACAGAAGAGGCTTATTTTAAAACTTAGATCTTGGATTAAGTTAATAAGCAAATACAACAGAAATAACAAAAGATCCATATTTTAAAACTTAGATCTTGGATTAAGTTAGTAAGCAAATATAGCAGAGATAACAGAAGAGGCTTATTTTAAAACTTAGATCTTGAATTTGGTTAATAAGCAAACATAAAAGTAAGGCCCATACTGGCAGCATTCCTTTTCAAATCTACGACCGATTGTCTCACAATTGTAGGTGAGGCTGGAACATAATTATGATGATTAGGGTAAATAAGTGGCCAATAGATAGAGGCTCAAATCTAGGAATTTGGGCATTGGGCGCAAAACTAGAAGATTTTTTCTTAGGACCAGTACCAACAGCATTCCCTTTCAGCTCTAGGACTGATGGTCTCAGAACAGTTAGGCCAGGCTGGGTAGCATTCCCTTTTAGGGCTAGGAGTGATAGTTTCACAATAGTTAGGTGAAGCTGGGCACACTTATGCTGATTAGAGTAAATAAAGTGTCAAATAGGGAGTGGCAGTTAGTGTGTATCGGCGATGACCGAGCGTGCGACATCGATTAGAGTAAATAATTCGCTACTGCATCCTAAGCGCTAAAGAGGCGTCGTTTTGCTGTCGGACCAAAAAGAATGGATCAGCTCATAGTGGAACAACAGAGATAGAATAGGCCGGTCAAAGGGTAGAATTAGGATTTAAACCTAATCAAGTTAACAATTGAGGTAGGAATAGGGTTTCAGCCTAATCACAACAATTTAAGACAAGAGCAAATAATCAAAGCAAACAATCATAGCAAACAGTTAAACAGAATCAGAAACAGTATATTACCCCAGTTTAGTCTTTACTGTATTTTCCATTCAAGCTAGAACTATTTCTTAGTCTATTATCTTTATTTTTCTAAGAAATGCTAGTAATTACTTTGACTCACCAGACTTATGTCTGACCCACTCCTCTATTTCCCCCTTTTCCCCCCAATAAGCCATCAGAGTTGAGTTGATTCAGGTTGCTTGGAGACTCATTCTCGAAGTTTTCTCATTTTAGATGTATCCTTCTGCTCTTCATCTTTTTCATTTGGCATATGATGGACTTGCACTTGTGAGAGGGAATCCTATTATTATTGTTACTTTTATATTGATTTTATGAGTCTGAGCTGTATTTTCATGAGACATGAGATATTTTAAGTTTTTGAGACATGTGATGTTTTTATGACTTATTTTGAGATGAAGCTTAATTTTGAATGATATGTTATTATTTGAAAGTTTCTGCTATTTTACCTGTTTGTCTTGTGAATCTTAGTCTCTGTGAAACTTTGGCTATGCTTATAATGCACCACATCCTTTAGTGCGCCCTTATGGATGTATTAAGGGGTGTGGGGGTGGTTTAGCAATAGATCGCCTCAACATGATATCCACCATAGTTCATTTGTCCTTCTCATGGTCGAGCTCATCAAGCAAGGAAGACCGAGTGACATGTGGCGGAGGTGGAATAATAGTACTAGTCGATGCAGACGGTAGGGCTAACTCAAAAGGCTGCTTAGGAGATTGAGACTTGAGAAGCTGCACCTTCGTCCCTTTAGATTTCCCTTGAAATGAACCAAATAATTCATCCTTTGCTTTGGGTACCTGCTTTGTATCTGCCCTAGGATTTGCTAATTTTACCTCATAAGAAGCCTAAAATTCATCATCTTAAAACTAGTAAAAGCGTACTAAATCATTTACCCCTTCTCATCAAAACTTAAACCCATATCATTTAGTGATGTAGAATCTGCCTCCGGCTTTGAAGACATGCAAAAAGTACCATAGGAAGTGAAAGTTACTCATCTTGAAATTGATTCGCCAACTCCAATAATGATTCATCCACCATTTCTTCCAATTTTATTATTTCCTCTTTGTAAATAGACCCTTCATGTTGTCCATGGTAGTTTCCGACTTCATTATACGCTTCTATGCAACTTTAGTGATTTCTCTCATATTAGCTAAGATAATTTCTAACACCATTACATGGTTCTTTGCCATTTTTAGCTCAGTTTCCAATTGGTTAATATATTCATATTTCTTCATGTTAACATCTATGTTATTCTTCCAATTTCTTGTTGTCTCTTCATACTCTCAGAGCACTGCAATTTTAGTTGCACTACAATCTTCACATCCTCATCTACTAGTTCATTATTTAGCTCTTCTATTTCCTTAATCCTTCCTTCATATATTTGAGAAACATAGGAAAGAGTAACCTTTTGTAGAATAAGTAGGAAGAACCAAGGAAGTATCAGATGGACCATTGGCTTCTTGAATTTTTGGGTTACCTTACGAAGCTTCTGTAAAGGAAGTGATGGAGTCCAACGAAATAAACATACAAATAAAAATAAATAAGTGAAATGTTATCAAAAAATAAACGAATGAAAAACAAATTGAACAATATAGTAAGCGTAGTATCAATTAAACGCAAACTAAAGATAGAATATAAAATAAAAGCTTATTTTACGATTATACAAAAGTAAGCCAATAATGTTATTCCTACCCATGGCCAATTCTACTCTTAAACCATTCTAAATAAGGATGATCTAAAGAAGCTAAATCTTCCCTTATATAGGATGCTAGGAACATATAAAAAGTTACTTAAGGCCTCTTTCTCTTGGGTAACTTGTGAAATCTTAATTAAAAGTCCTTGAGTTTCTTATTTTAACTATGTAACTTCCTTCACAATTTTTGTCACTTTTACATTTTAGAGCAGTATTCATTGTAAACCTATTTTTTTTTAATATTTTTCTAAACACTTAATACGCTATTGTTAATACCAAAAAAAGCCATACTCTTTACGCAATCCCAATAGTGAAGTTTAATTGCACTTGTATATTTCACCTAAATATAAAATATCAATTTTCAACTTTATCATCATCAATCAACAAAAATTAGAAACAACGGCTACACAGAAAATAAAATAGGAATTATGCTAAAATAGAAAGGTAAAATGAATGTATGAAACTAACTAGCCAAAATACAAATGCACATATGCATATTTTTAATAACTTCATTGGATATATGAAAAGGTTAAAAAGCTAAGTCATATACAAAAAGTTGTGCTACCCTAACCCTTTCATCCTAAAGCAGTATAAAATAAAATGAACTAGTTTTAGAAGGTTACATTAAGATCAAGGAAAACCTCAAGCGCAAAATCATGGTTTGGTCCTCAAAAGGAGCCATCATCATGTTCATGCTCATCCACCACCTCTCCTCTCATAAAATAAGTGGAGGGCATCATTGTTGGCTTACTTCGATATGAAACCCATTCAGTATAATACTATATGCAACAAATTTCAATGAGCATAGTGATGGATTATAACAAAGGAAGGAGACAATAATTAATAGAAGAAAAGTTCAAGAGAAAATACAATACATTTCTCTTGTTATTATTAAAATGATGAACAATACAAGGTTTAACTAAGCTGAGAAAATAAGCTAAACTAAAGATCCACTAATCACTAATATCATGCCTAAGATAATATATTAATTCAAACAAGTGAATAAAATAAATAGAGATGCTTAATAATAGCTAATAACTTTGACTTTTACTAGGAAGGTTTGAATCACATTTCAACACCTCCCCTCGATTCAGATTCTCTCATTCCAATCTTCTCCATAAAGAACTATGCTAGCTTGACATAAAGCCTTCGTAAACAAATCTGCATTTTGATAGTTTGTTCCACAGAACTTTAGCTCAATTTTTTCTTCAAGCACAAGCTTTTTGATGAAGTGATACTGCATATTTATGTGCTTTGTCCTAGCACGAAAGGCTGGGTTCTTTGTCATGGCAATTGCAAACTTGTTATCACACTAAACTTCAGTGGCTACTTCTTGCTCAAAGCACAAATCCTTAAACAATTTTCTAAGCCATAGTGCTTGCCTTCCAGCTGCTCCTGCTGCAACATACTCTGCTTCAGATGAGAATAAGGCCATTGTGTCTTGTTTCTTTGAGCCTCATGTAATGGCTTCTGAGCCAAGACTGAATACAGAGCCAGAAGTGCTCTTCCTGTCATCAATACATCATGCCCAATCACTATCAGTGTAGCTTAGTAATCTAAAGTTCTTCACACATTCATACTAGATTCCATAATTCACCGTCCCAGCAACATACTTGAGTATCCTTCTTGCTGCTCCAAAATGTTGCTTTGTTGGACTGTGCATATACCTTGGTACTACACTTATACAATAAGCTATGTTAGGCCTTATGCGTGTAAGATAGCTTAGACCTCCAACCATGCTCTTGAACTTCTTCTCATCTGCCTTCTTAGTCCCATCTTCTCTTTGAAGCTTTTCATTTGTGTTCATAGGAGTTACTGCAGCCTCACTTTCTACAATGTTGAACTTCTTGAGCAGATCCTTGGCATACTTCTTTTGGCACATAAAAATGCCATTCCTCCTTTGCTTCACTTCCAACCCAAGAAAGTAATGTAGTATACCCAGGTCTGTCATCTCAAATTCTTCCGTCATTGAGTGTTTAAACTCATCAAGCATGTTCTGTGCAGAGCTAAAATATATAATACCATCAACATAGAGACATACCACTGTGAACTCATGTGCACCTTTCTTCTTGATGTATGATGTAGGCTCATTCTTACTCCTTTCAAAACTGTTGTTGACGAAGAAAGCCTCAATCTTACTGTACTAGGCTTTAGGTGCCTGTTTTAATCCATAGAGTTCCTTCTATAGTCTATACACTCTTTCTTCCTCTCCTTTCTTGATGAAGCCTTCAGGTTGCTCAACAAAGACTTCCTCCTGAAGCTCTCAATTCAAGAAGGCCGACTTTACATCCAATTGAAATACTGACAGCTTCAGTTGTGCAGCCAATGCAAGCACAACTCTTACAATTTCAAATCTTGCAACAGATTAGAAGGTCTCTTCAAAGTCTTCTCCCTTTTGTTGAGCATATCCTTTGGCAACAATTCGAGCCTTGTGCTTTTGAATGCTCCTATCTGTGTTTTAATTGATTCCGAAGACCCACTTCAAACCAATCACATTTTTCTCCTTTGTAAGATCCACCAACTTCCAAGTGTTGTTCTTCTAAATGGACTTCGTTTCTTCCTCCATAGCAATCTTCCATTCTGCTTCATTTGCTGCCTCCTCAAAGGTTGCACGTTCATTGGCTAGCAGAGCAAATTCACAGCTGTCATATATCTCTGACAGAGTCTTTATTATTCTTGGTGAGGAATCACTTGTTGAGCTTAAAGAATATGACTTGCAGAGTTGCTACTTGGTGTAGGATTTGATGAAGAGTAGCTGATGTGATTGCTTAGTGTTGTAGGAGAGCTTGGAGGTGACAGGCTTGTATCTGTCACTTGAGTTGAGTCCACTGTTGTGTCAAAAGTGACAATTGGCTGGCTCCTTTCATTCTTTTCTTCATGTTTCCAACTCCATACTCCATCTTCATTCAATATTACATTCCTACTAATAATCACCTTTCCAGTAAGAGGGTTATACAGCCTATATGCTTTAGATTGAGTTGAGTAGCCAATAAAAATAGATTTCACAGACTTATCATCAAGCTTGGCTCTTAGATTAATAAAGCATATGCCATACAACCAAAGGTTCTTAGGTGACTTACTCGTGGCTTCTTTCCTCTCCAAGGTTCATAAGGAGTTTGATTCGTGACTGCTTTTGTTGGGGAGATATTCATAATGTATACTGCTGTAGCTACTACTTTACTCCACAGCTCATTTGGTAATCCTTTTGCTTTCAACATACTCCTTGCCATTTCAACCATAGTCCTATTCTTTCTCTCGGCAACACCATTCTGCTTTGGAGTATATGGTGCTGTCAGTTCTCTCCTTATTCCTTCCTCTTCACAGAACTTAGTGAATTCTTGGGAAAGGAACTCTCCTCCTCGATCTGTCCTTAGTGCCTTAACAGGCTTCTCATGTTGTCTCTCCACCATGATCTTGAACTTCTTGAAGTTTGCAAATGCTTCTGACTTTGTCTCCTGGAAAAACACCCAACTCATCCTGCTGTAATCATCAGTAATCAACAAAAAGTACTTACTTCCCCCTAATGATGTGGTCTGCATTGGCCCACGGAGATCAGCATGAAGAAGCTCCAAGCATTCACTAGCTCTCCATGATTTTCCACTTGAAAAAGGGCCTTTTGACCGCTTCCCATAAATGCAGCCCTCGCATAGCTCGATCTCACCTATCTGTGGTAAGCCTCTTACCATTTCTTTTGCAGCTAGCAACCTTAGACCATGTATTTTCAAATGACCATACCTCAGGTGCCAAAGTTTTGCAATTTTCATCACCTTTTACCACTAAGGCTTTGTTTGCCTTTTCCCTGCAGATCCAAAGGAAACATTTTGTTATTTCCCATGGATACTCTCACCATATTTTCTTATGATTTCTTGCCTCTTATTAGACAAGAATCATTCTCAAACAACACAGAATAGCCACTACTCAGCAACTATCCCACACTTAGTAAATTATGAGCCAAGTTTGGAGCATACTGAACATCGTATAAAAGCTTGGCATTACCTTGTTCTATCTTGAAGGAAATGGTGCCTCTTCCCTCGACATCCAGTTGTTATCCATCACCAAGCCTTACTTTGCTTTTCCTTGCATCATCCAGACCTCTAAACATAGCTCTTGTTCCTGACATGTGATTTGAACACCCACTGTCAATGTACCAAAGGCTTCTTTCATTGGTTTATGTTGAGTTCTATGCAAGAAATAACTTTTCCTCATGCTCCACAAAATTGGACGTTTGATCTAGCTTTTGTTCTCCCTTTTCTTCATTCTTCTTCCAACAATTAATTTCCTTGTGGCCTTGCTTCTTGCAATATTAGCACCTAACGGTATTCTTGTAAGAGCTTTGCTCCTTCCCTTCACTGCTTTGCCATCAACCACGACCTCTACCGCTTAATCTTCCTCTGCCATTGAACTGCCTTGTTCTATATTTGTTGAAGGATTCATCCATTACTTGAAAGGCATTCTCCTCCTTCTTCTCAGTTGATCTATTTAGCCTCTCTTCATGGGCCTGTAGTGACCCCATTAACTCTTCAAAGGTGTAAGTTTCCATGTCCTTTGACTCCTCAATGGCGGCTACAACATGGTCAAATTTCTTGGTAAGACTTCTCCGAATCTTACCAACAATGTACTTATTGCTGAACTCTTCCCTATATGATCTCATCTGGTTCACAACACTTGACACTCGAGATAGGTAATCCTGCATAGATTCCTTCTCCTTCATAAGGGAAGTCTCGAACTCCCTTCTCAGTGATTACAGTCTAACCGTGATCACCTTCTTGTCTCCCAAATACTCTTGCTTTAGAGTATTCCAGGCTTCATTGGACGTTGCTGTAGATGCTATCCTTGGAAAGATCTCATCATCCAAGGCTTGTTGTATCATAAACAATGCCTTGGAGTCCTTCTTCCTTTTTCTCTCGAAGTGATTGGTCTGGCTCCTCTGTTTGATCATCTGTAAAGCCTTTTTCAACCAATCCCCACAAATCATGGGATTTGAACAAGTTTTCATCTCCAAACTCCAGAAATGATAATTAATGCCTTTAAAGATAGGTAGTAGTGATGAGCCATTGCCATTTGATCCATTTGATTGCAGCTTGATCAAACCTTACTCTTCACCTCTCAATTCCCTGGATATGAACACGGATATTTTAAATTGCTCTAATACCAATTTGATGGCTTATAACAGAGGAAGAAGACAATAATTAATAGAAGAAAAGTTCAGGAGAAAACACAATACATTTCTCTTATTATTATTAAAATGATGAACAATACAAGGTTTAAAAAGCTAAGAAAATAAGCTAAAATGAAGATCCACTAATCACGTCTAATATCGTGCCTAAGATAATAGGTTAATTCAAACAACTGAATAAAATAAATAGAGATGCTTAATAATAGTTAACAACTTTGACTTTTACTAAGAAGGTTTGAATCACATTTCAACACAGGGCTCCCATGAAACTTAGGTCAACTTCATCCTCCTCATCGTCTCGATGGTCCTCAACAAATTGCCTCTTTACTTGAGAATACATCATATAAAGGGAATTACAGGAATTATGCTCTATATCTTTTTCATGAGCCTTATTTGCACCAGCTAGCTCTTTCTTCAATCAATTAACCTCTTTCCCCAATTCTTTAACATCTTTCTCAGCCTTCTCAACATTTTATACAGCTTGGCCTAACTTTGCCCTGAGAGCTACCCCTCAAGAATCCATAGAAACCAAGTTGAAAGCCGGCTGGGTTCATTCCTTCCCTAAATGGAAGTTCGTAGCCTCAACCACCTCCAATCCAGTAAGAAAATTTTCTAGCTCTATAGGCTCCCTCACATGCCGTTGATATACCTAAAATAATATGGTACCATACTAGAAAAGAAAATGCAAATATAAGAAAATAATATATCCAAACCATATTAAATAACTTATCCCACGAAGTACCTGAAAGAGACCCCTTAAAACCCTTCAAAGGCTTCTACAGTTGAGATGCATGTAGTGAGAAAGAACAAAGTAGGCATAGGGGCTATGGTAGTAATATCAGCTATTAAAAGACTACCTATAATCATAGTGAGGCTTGACTCCCATTCCTCTTAGGAAAAGGCAAAACTTATGAAGAAGGAGGAACTAAGGAGACGGGAAGCAGTGTATGAGGAAGTTCAAAAATTACACTACCCTTGGATTGGTTTATTTTAGGTTTCGGTGAAGGAGGACCTTCCTTGTTTTTCCTTTTTCTATAGTGAACATGGAAGTCAGAGGTTTAATGGTGGGAGCCCTGAAAATTTGGCTTAGCTTAGAACAATGAGCTTGTTGTAAAAAATAGTACTAGTGAAGTTCAAGCAATACATAAATACATAAGAATGAACATATAAGTCGTAACCATATTAGAGTCCATATTCTTATAAAGAAGCGCAATGCAAACAAATTTAACGAATGACCGAAATAAAGAATTACACACTCTTGGTGTAGAGGATGAACTATGGCTTCCTCTGTTTGCGCCAAAAATGGTCACAAACCCCGAATGTAATGAAAGAACTAGTGTTTACACATAAATCCTTAGTATCCAGTCAGAGATCTCAGATCTAGATTATGTAGTGAGTATAAATAAAGAAATATCAAAATTAAAATGAAAGAAAGTAAAAGAAGACACGAGATTTATATTGGTTCGGCAATCTTCGGCCTATGTCCGCTTTGAATTCATCCTTTTATTTCCTTTTATGCTGTAATAACAGTTACAATCCTTTGAATATCAATCATAAAAATGGCAGAGTTTTGCCCAAATGAGAATAAGAAGATCCCTTTCTACTTGCAATGGAGGTGCTATTGATAGCTGTGGAGCTGGAAATATCTGCTTCGAATCTTGAAATACCCTTTCTTATGCATACGTGGGGCCACATAATCGACCCAAGGAGGTTTGGGATCGATCCATATCGATTTCATATCAATCAAGATTCGCTGCAATCGAGCTGAGATCGATCATGGTGAAAGATGATAGTGTAAAGTCCGTGCTCTCCAGTTTTCATGAAATTCCAATGTATAGTTTTTAAGATATGATCGATCCAAGTTTTCCTTTGCAAAAGCAGGCTGGAGTCTTCGTATCGATGGATTTAATATGCATCAACTCATGTCCATCAAATACGTATCCATCAACTATGTATCCATCTTTTTTGCATCGATTTGAGTCATGTGCCATTATCCATGCTAAGCGCTCCTGTCCTTGACTAGTTTCTTCGTATCGATCGATACGAACATGATCAATACGAAATGGCTCCTGAATGCTTTTCGTTTCCATCCAGCATCCTTCCTCCATGTGGGTCCTTCGTATCGATCAACAAGTGATCGATAGGAAATACGCTTCCCAACCTCCATAACCATTGCCTTATATCCACCCATTCGATATGTTTGTATCGATACAAACGTATTGATTTGAAGTAAATAGTCGTGTCCATCTTGACCGATACGAAATAGTTTCCAATGACTATCGATCCATCCATAACTTGAGTATATGAACTCGGATTGACCTGAAATTTGAAGTATAGCCTTACTAAGCCCTGTTTATCATTCCTGATCGGTCCTACCTTGGTTGGAGCTTGGTCCAATTTCGACGTTATCGATCATAGCCTTGTTTCCAATTGATCTCCAATCCTGCTATCCATCCTTCTAAGCCAATTTATTGATATCCCGACCTTGACCGAAAAGCATGGTAACATTTGCCCCCCAAAGCATGCATTGCAGTAGGCAGGCGTGTTTTGAATAGCTTTAAATCCGACATCCAAAGTCCATATTCCATCCATAGTCATATCATCCGATCCATAATCCAATCCTCTACCAAGCCATTCTATTCAAATGCCATAGCCAATTCCTTACCCAAGTCCGTGACTGCTCTGAATCGATATCCGATTGCAAATCCAATAGCCAAATCCTTAGCCAATTCCATTTCCATCTGAACCCAACAACCGAGTTCTAATCTATCCATGTCTAGCAACCAATAACAAAATCCATGACCTCTCCGTGTCGATATTCAAATTTTGTGACCGCTCGGACCCTTAGCTAAATCCGGCACCACTCTGGGTTCATTCCCAAATCCTTAGCTGTTCATAGCCAATATCCAAATCCATAACATCTCCGGGTTCTTGCCAAGCATGATCCACACTCGATGACCTATACTAAACAATGCCTTGGCATAGGTCATGGATTGACGGTGATCATGGTTTAGTGTCTCTGAACTTTCAGTAATGTCGTGGCTTAAGTCCTAATTCGAATCCTGGTCTCTTCTGTCCTTTACTGAGCATAGTTCATACTCGACGACCTGAAATAATAAATAATAGATAATATGGGGCATAAGTCTTAGGCCGAATCCAGGTCACTCCAGACCCTTGCCGAGCATAGTCCATACTCGACGACCTGAATAAGTCAATTCACCACGTTCGGATGAAGCGATTTACCCCTTACCAAGCACAAACCATATCTGATGACCTTTTATCAAAAACTAGATAAAAATCCAATCAACATCCAATTTGAAATCCAGATCAAATCTGAAAACCGAAAATGAATATCAAAAATCCAAACGAAGATCCAAACCAAAAGAAAAGCATCCAAACCAGAAAATCAACAAAACCAAGAGTCCAAACCAAATTGTAACGACCCGAAATTTTCAAAGCCGAAAATTTCAGATAGTTATGAAAAGAAGAAAGAGATAGAAGAAGAAGAACAGAAACACCAAACATCTCACATTCGCAGCGGATAAAATATAATAATAAATAATAACAGTCTACAAGAGAATATTATAACTGTCAGTTACATTCTAATACATCAGAATTCACAATATATATATACAGTCACTGAATATTTACAATTATCATATCTCAGGTAACAATAATATAAATACAGCGAAAATACTCTATACGCTCCTACCATCCAGCTCATCTCCTGAGCTCCAGAACGTATCTACCTGAAAATCTGTAATACTCGGTCTCACCCGAGCATTACACCAAAGTAACACCCGGGTCAGGTTAGAAACCAGCGTGAGTAAATTCAACTAACATGGAATACCAAATCAGTCAACACATAGAACCCGGGGTAACTCAAATCAATTTACAAAGTCCCAATATGATATCGACCTGACTTATTTCCAAATAAGTTTTCTAAGTGTCAAAATTTTGATTTAATAATCCGATTTAAATCCTTTCATTCTAACTTATCAATTCCTCATTCCAACTTATACGAAATTCGAAGTGGTTTCGGGTATCTCTAATACCCGAACCCGGCCCCTTCGGGTCACATGTCACCCCACCCCAGTTATCCAATGAAATACACAACATTTCATATTAACTCGTTCAAAGCATCCAATACTATTCAATCATCCATCAGCAAAGCTTAATCACATACTAATTAATTCAATTGATTCTAATGAAATTTTCTAACCACATTCACTTAGATTATTAATTAATTCCAAATCAATTAATTAATCAACCCCTCTATATTCATTCATCTTATTTAACAACCCTGGATTAATTATCTTCCAATTCCATTCAGGTAATTCTCTTTAATTAATTTCACGACATTAATTACTCTTACCAAATCAATGAGTAATCTGTAATTTCTTCACAAATTAATTAACTATAATCAATTATGTTAATTCTTAATTACTTATATTAATTGACTTCTCATAAGTCACTTATTATGAATTATTAAATCTCAATTAATTAAATCTTTAATTACTTCATTAATTATATAAATTAATGATTTCCAATTATATATTGATTTGTTCCAATCTAAATTAATTACTTTAATTCAACCCCAATATTTATCATTCTCGATTAATCTCAATATACAACTAACTAATTCTTTTATTTACTTCATTAATAGATTAATTATTCCATAATTAATTATCTTAATTAATTCTCTCGACCAAATTCACTAAGCAATCATATTTTATTAATTACATTAAGTAATTATTTATCACACCATCAGATGATTATTCGGAATTACTTATACCTAGTTGATTACTTTACAACTTAATTTATTATTTATTCAACCCTTTAATTACTAAGTTCAAAAATCCAAATCATTCATTAATTGAATTAATTAATTTTTCATTCTAAGTACCCTATTAATTTGATGGATCAAAAATCGTTAAGCCCTTAACGACATTGGAATGAAAACATTTTCTTGTTTATAACTTTATCTCTAAAATGTTTTTAAAACCCGAATACTTTGGGTCAACCACAATTAACTCATGATCCAACCAAACAAGTCACATCATCATCAGTAGAACATCCAACCAGTTTATTCATTCAACCAATTATTTAAATTTTAACCATTAAAATTTAAATAAAAAATCCAACGGTGTGAGATTTACTCACGTTTGAATTTTGCTGTTTGCAATCCATTCCAATTCGATTTTGTCTTCTCAGTTAAGACCTTGCATAAGCATTACATGGGTTATTAATATTTGAACTTATGAACAAATATTTATTATTTATTTTGATTTAGATTAATAATTTGGTAACTAATATAATTAATATAATTACTAATATAATTTTAATTAAACAGATAAACTTCACTATCTCTCAATATAAACATACATTTAAACTGTTATTAAGCTTATTCATAACCAAAAATAAAAATACAAAAAATAAAAAATAAAAACTCACCAAACTATCCAAAGCAGGTTGCAACCCGATTAAGCATTCAATATGCCTACACTCGATTCGACGTCGCGCACAATCCTTTACCTCCAAGCCGCCGCCCTTCCATCCTTTGCCAGAGCCGCGCACGAATCGTCACGACCCCCACTAGCTTGCATCGCCGACCTAAGATCTGTCGCGACCCCTTTTTTTACGCACGAGCAGGCACTCGCGCGACCGTTCCCTCATGCAGTCGCCGCTTCGTCTCACCGTACGCGAACCCTAAAAATCGATTGCGTCCTCCCAGTGTCGCAAGTCGCTCCACCAATAGCATCCGCCCCCCTCGAGTTCGATTCGCGTAGACTCGAACGATCTGGGGTTTATATTTTTTTTTATTCGAATTGATTATTTATTTTATTTTTTTCTTTCTTCTCTGAGAATTTTGGTTTCGGTCCTGAAGATTAGAGAGAGAGGAACGGAAATAGGTATAGGGTTGGGAAACTACTAGAGTACGCGTGAATAAAATATAATAGAATATTGAAATTATCTTGCGTTGAATAACGCGAAATCCTGAACCCCGAATCCGACATGCTGACCAGCGTTAAAAAGGTCCTACCCGCATTCCGAACACAAAGGAACATGTTTCGAAGGCTAATTTGATCGTATGTGCGAGTTACAAAAGAAAATGATCAAATTTCAATTAAATCGATTAAAATCGTTCTAAGCGTTTCGAGCTGTCAGGGTCAAACGGCAACTCTGATGGCTACGAAAATTGAAATTCGATAATAACTAACTATTACGGATCCAATGGAACTGGTTTCATCAAATTCCGAGACTGTGTCTCGGAAGGCTATTTTCAAGGTCCAATTGAAACGATATATTTCAAAACGGAACAAAACACTTCCAAATTCGATTTTAACACTTTTACTATATTCAGTATCATCGGTATAAATTTATAAGCCTTCAAATTATCTTAAACAGGCTTAGAATCTCAGATTCAACAATTTACCCAATTTCAATTATTAAATTCAATATTTAAACTATATAATTCAATGATTTAATTATCAAGTAAATATTAATATCTTGAATTTCGAGTTAAAATTAACTTTTAAATATTTAAAATCAATTATTTATTCCAATTTAAATTGTTAGAAATTCCGGGTCGTCACATTCCTCCCCCCTTAAAAGAATTTCGTCCCCGAAATTACTAGTTAGGAAGAATGGACCAATACCCGTTTACCTCTTTCCAAGACTCACTATTCAACATCCTACCGACTATCCTTTATTAGAGATCCACTATCACCATAACCAGTTTCCCAAACCTTCCATAGTTTCAAACAATTCCCTATTGCTCAATCATTTAAATTTCAATCTAAAACCAATTTTGAATTATCAAAATCTTCTCAAAATTTTCTAACTCCCTAAATTTTCGAGAAATTTTGCCAGCGTCTCCTTTGCGCGGCTAGCTCGGTACTACTACAAAAGGCCTCTACGGGCTCCTTAATTCCAAAAGAAAACAAAAGCCAAGTGGCTACATCAAAAACCCAATCCAATTTCATCCAGAAATTTAAATACATACCTTTTTGTCGGGCAATTCACATTTATCTGGTAATATCAAATCCAATCTCTTTTTCCCTATAATCCCTGCATATCTTGTTTAGCAACAATATTCAATCGAAACTCTACAAATCATTTTATAGATTCTCTTATATAGGTTTTCATATTTACGTCTATTCAAATTCGTTTTTCCCATTTTAATATGAATTCAACTTATTTCAATTTTAAATATTAAATTTTTATTTTCCATTTATAACTGAGTCTTATTAGTTTCATCTACTAATCTATTTCAGTCTCATATGTAAAATCGTTTGATTGCTTAACAAAAATGTTCAAAATTTTTCTAACTCCCAAAATTTTCGAAATTTTTTGGCAGAGTCTCCTTTGTACGGAGGAGCTTTTGCAATTTGACAAGAGATATAAATATATATACATTGACCCACACGGTGGGAAAAAGCAAAAACAATTCATATTTCCTATTTTTATTGCGTAGGCGTACCTTATTTAGCATTTTAAGCAAGCAGCTTATTTATATTAGCAATTTAGCGCAATCCAAATCAACCAAACAGCTCCCCGGTACCTGTACTTACTCAAGTTAAATATGTAAGTGCCATATATTGAAAATTTATTAGCTTTTCACTTACTTTCAATAGCTAAACACATGTATATCATAAGCACCAAGCACCAAAACCTTTCCATAAGAGATTTATGTAATCTTAAAGCTGATTCAATTGCTTTCAACCAATTCATATGCCATTTCATTCAATTTAAGGGTTTACAATGCAATTACTTGCACTCAATTCATTTTTAAGAAAAACAAACTTGTATTCATAACAATTGATTCAAAAATCAATTATATTTGCTTTCACTAATTCATAGAATTTAATTAAATCTCGTTTACCTTAAACGACAATCATTTCTACGCATTTTGATAATATCCATGTGAATCGGTAATTACTTAAGTTTTATAACCAATTAAAATTGATTCCAACTCAATTTTATTTACTTCCAATCCATTTTAATTTATTCACACCCATTTATTTAATTCGCCGCATTCCATTCTTGTATACTACTAGCCATTTCCAAATTAATTCAATCCAAGCTTTTATTTAATGGACTATTATTCTTATTCGAAGCCAAGCTTCCATAAATTTAAGCTTAAGTTAATTTACTTTAATTTATTCCAACATCAAACTTAAGTTTACTTCGATTTGATTCTCATTTAATCAAATCCCATTAATTTAGTTAGCCCATCTATTTTTATTTTAATTCACTCTCTCAATTTATCAAAATAATATCCAACACATACTTAACTCATTTATACTTCAAATTATTATGCCACCGAACTTATGTTCAGTCTGATAATCTAATTCCAATCACAACTTTGATTTAGTTTTTTATTCTATCAACCTTCATTTTTTTACTTTTTTTTATGCCATTAACTCATTTTATATTTCACTTTCTTAATTCATTTGCGAATTTATTTTATTTATACAAAACCATTCTTAATTTATTTCTCCTTACCTGGGCTTTTTTTATAACCCAACCATTTCTATTATTATTCACTTCCATTTCATATGACAACACTTCTCTTATATCCCATTTACTTGCAAATTTCATTAAATATTATTCAAATCACACTTGGATTTTATTTGCAATTCATCCCATCACTACTTCGATCCCATTCTATTTTATTTTTATTTTTACAACATCTCTTCTTATTTAATTTATTATCAAATCCAAGTCGAATTCTATTAACAATTCGAATTCACTTCCAAATTCCATTATTAACCAAAGTCAAATTTTATTAACATACTCAATCTCATAATTATTTAACCAATTAGCTTATTTCCAATTTCTAAATCAATATTCAATTTTAATTACAAATCACTTTATTGAAATTCTAGTTTGGATTTCCTTTTTATTTTCCCAAAATTCCAACACCTTTATTTAAAATTTTGGAAATGCTTTTAAATTCACATCATACTTAATAAAATAGCTCTTTATAAAAATACTTTTATAACTCGATGTCTCAACCAGTTCATCCTTGTTCTCACAGAAATTCAATCATACGTTGATCAAGAGTAGGATTGAAAATCTATAAGTACTTGGTAAACCCGTTTTCAATACCTAGTGAAAATACTTGGAAAATAATTTTATTGAAAATATAGAAAAACAGTTTTTGAAAATAGAGGAAATATCTTTGGTGAGAATGCTCTGGAAATCATCACCCCTATCCATGGTCGCAGTTAACCCGATGATTACGTTGTCGTCCCGACAAAATCCACAAATAACTGTAGGCCTCCGCGCCCCACGGTTACACCATGGAACCCACGATAGATCGCAGCTACAACTGGTTACGTAGCTATCACAGCAAAAACCTATATAACTGTAGGCATCAGCGCCATCGAATTTCGCTGCCAAAAATGAAACTTCTCCACTCCACTTGACCATAGATCGCAGTCTACCGATGTTGCGTTGCCTTCCCGGCAAAATCAAGTGTAGACTGTTGGCACTCATCGTCCACACGAATTTCGCTATGGTCCCCACAGTAGATCGCAACGACATCGAGTTACACTGTCGTCATAGCATAACCCAAATGCCTCTGTAGGCATCAACGCCATCGACTTATGCTACCCAATAATCCTCAGGAACTAGTTTTGTCCGGACTCCTCACAGGATCAACTTTAGAACCCCCCCTTGGGGTTCAAGGCAGCGCCACCTTGTGGCACTCTTGAGAAGTTCATTTCAAGGGAGCGCCTTTTTCCCCAGAGCCATCATCAAAACATTTTATACTATACATATAGTATCTTCAAATCATACACCTAGTATGATATCATACAAAGCTCCTTTACACAAAATCGATTATCCCAAAATCGATAATCCTCAAACTAGGCTTTCCAAATTAAATATTGGTTTTACCCAAAAATCAAAAGCCTTTCCAAATCCAAAGGTTCTCAAAAACTTGTATAAAACCCCTTTTATACTTCAATTCTTATCTCGGTTGGGTATTTAAATTAATAACAGTTGGAACTCCGACCAGTTTATATTTGGAAAATAGCTTGAAAATTTTAAAAAAATAAATAAGTAGTGGAAAAATTATTACCAGTTTACAAAATAGCTATAAAATAGGTAACTAACTGTAAAATAGTTAAGAAATAGCTGAATAGTTTCAAAAGTTGTAGATAATTGCAAAATAGTTGTAAAATAGAAATTAGTTGGTGAAATAGTTGAAAAATAGTAATTAGTTTAGGAAACAATTGAAAAATGTTTAAATAGCTCCAAAAATAATGGCAAAACAAATATAATAAGGCTTTAAAAAGAAAGGTTGTATATATTTAATAGCTTAGAAAAATTGAGTTTATAGCAAAACAATTTATATTGAAAATAGTCAAGAGCCAACTGTTTACCTCCCCAACAATTCAATTTAAATCTTCATTTAAATTGACCCAATTCCAATTCAAATAACTCCAAATTCCATTGGACTCGATTAATCGCCAATCAAGTTTAATAAATCCTGATTTCTTTCCCAATTTAAATCAAATTCTAGTTGATTTTAATCCTGTTTGATTTTAACTATAATTTCATATTATTCCAATCAAATTTGAATTATTATCAATTGAACCCATTTCAAATTCAAATCATTTCAGTATAATCCAATCTATTTTCCCAATTTAAATTTTAAACTTATACATCTTCAATCACTAATCCAATTAATGCAATCCAAATTCAATTTTGAACTAATTCAATTAAATCTTGAATTTAAACTATCTCGAATTATAGAAATCCGAGTTAAATTCCCAAAGTTTGGTTTAACTCTTTAAACCAAATTAACCTTTAAATCAAAGTGTTTAATCATTTTAATTTCTGAGCCCAATTTCTCAAAATTCTCACTTTAAATTATTTTTTTTACTTAGTATTTCAAGGTTCAATACAATTTTATTTTAAAATTTTAATTTATTATTCAATTCAATTTTCCAGTTCGAAGCCAGTTGTTAAACAAGTTTATTTTACAATTCAATTATTCAAACTTATTTTATTTTATTTATACAATTCCATTCTCAAGTCAAAGATTTTTATTTACAATAGGAGGATATCATCCAATTTATTTTAAAACGTCCCTCCATTTTACATTTTAGATCTCAAACCCTTCCGAGATCACACAAATTCCCAATTCAAATCAACCATTTAACCTTCCAAGTTAAATTCTAAATTCGTCTCGAAATTTCCAATTCTGGTTGTTTTTCTACACTTATTTAACTTCCCAAAATTAAATTCCTATTTACTTAATCCAATCAACCTTACTCAATTTGAACTCCCGCTTCAAACTTTAAAGTTCTTTCCCTCTTATAAGTTCACAATTTATATCACTCAGGGTTTCTACATCATACTTCAGGAAAAATCAAAACTCAACCTCTTAGAGTTTATTTCAAATTTATCTTTGATATCATATATATATACCCATACATATATACATATTTGTTTCTTGGCCCTCCCAGCCATATTTTAAAATTTTAAACCACCTTTGGTTTTAAATTTAAATCAATCTCAAACAACCCATTGTTTCAACAAATCCCGGTTATCTAAATAATACTTATTTATTACTACTTTGAAACCAAAATTTCAAATTCTGGGATTAGATTTAGAATTTCATTTTCAATCACTTAAATTTTAATTTAGTTGTATTTCTATTTCTACTTAATTTATTTCCAATTCAAGACTTCAGTTTGGTTGTATTATATTACTTCTAAATTTTAAATTTCAATAATTTAACAACCAATCGTCTTAATATTTATTAGAAGGAAATATTGCTTTATATATCAAAATATATTTTATACAAAATCATTTAAAATCTTTATATAAGAAAATAACAAGTACGCGCTCATATATATATATACTCAACTCATTCTAGAGTACTATAGACTCTATTAAATGAGTAATCCCCACCAGAGCCAAGGTTCTCGCTTAACCTTCCAGTTCTGGTACCAACTGTAACGACCCGAAATTTTCAAAGTCGAAAATTTCAGATAGTCATGGAAAGAAGAAAGAGATAGAAGAAGAAGAAGAACAGAAACACCAAACATCTCACATTCGCAGCGGATAAAATATAATAATAAATAATAATAGTCTACAAGAGAATATTATAACTGTCAGTTACATTCTAATACATCAGAATTCACAATATATATATATATACAGTCGCTGAATATTTACAATTATCATATCTCAGGTAACAATAATATAAATACAGCGAAAATACTCTATACGCTCCTACCATCCAGCTCGTCTCCTGAGCTCCAGAACATATCTACCTGAAAATCTGTAATACTCGGTCTGACCCGAGCATTACACCAAAGTAACACCCGGGTCGGGCTGGAAACCAGCGTGAGTAAATTCAACTAACATGGAATACCAAATCAATCAACACATAGAACCCGGGGTAACTCAAATCAATTTACAAAGTCCAAATATGATATCGACCTGACTTATTTCCAAATAAGTTTTCTAAGTGTCAAAATTTTGATTTAATAATCCGATTTAAATCCTTTCATTCTAACTTATCAATTCCTCATTCCAACTTATACGAAATTCGAAGTGGTTTCGGGTATCTCCAATACCCGAACCCGGCCCCTTCGAGTCACATGTCACCCAACCCTAGTTATCCAATGAAATACACAACATTTCATATTAACTCGTTCAAAGCATCCAATACTATTCAATCATCCATCAGCAAAGCTTAATCACATACTAATTAATTCAATTGATTCTAATGAAATTTTCTAACCACGTTCACTTAGATTATTAATTAATTCCAAATCAATTAATTAATCAACCCCTCTATATTCATTCATCTTAATTAACAACCCTGGATTAATTATCTTCCAATTCCATTAAGGTAATTCTCTTTAATTAATTTCACGATATTAATTACTCTTACCAAATCAATGAGTAATCTGTAATTTCTTCACAAATCAATTAACTATAATCAATTACGTTAATTCGTAATTACTTATATTAATTGACTTCTCATAAGTCACTTATTATGAATTATTAAATCTCAATTAATTAAATCTTTAATTACTTCATTAATTATATAAATTAATGATTTCCAATTATATATTGATTTGTTCCAATCTAAATTAATTACTTTAATTCAACCCCAATATTTTTCATTCTCGATTAATCTCAATATACAATTAACTAATTCTTTTATTTACTTCATTAATAGATTAATTATTCCATAATTAATTATCTTAATTAATTCTCTTGACCAAATTCACTAAGCAATCATATTTTACTAATTACATTAAGTAATTTTTTATCACACCATCAGATGATTATTCGGAATTACTTATACCTAATTAATTACTTTACAACTTAATTTATTATTTATTCAATCCTTTAATTACTAAGTTCAATAATCCAAATCATTCATTAATTGAATTAATTAATTTTTCATTCTAAGTACCCTATTAATTTGATGGATCAAAAATCATTAAGCCCTTAACGAAATTAGAATGAAAACATTTTCTTATTTATAACTTTATCTCTAAAATGTTTTTAAAACCCGAATACTTTGGGTCAACCACAATTAACTCATGATCCAACCAAACAAGTCACATCATCATCAGTAGAACATCCAACCAGTTTATTCATTCAACCAATTATTTAAGTTTTAACCATTAAAATTTAAATAAAAAATCCAACGGTGTGAGATTTACTCACGTTTGAATTTTGCTGCTTGCAATCCATTCCAATTCGATTTTGTCTTCTCAGTTAAGACTTTGCATAAGCATTACATGGGTTATTAATATTTGAACTTATGAACAAATATTTATTATTTATTTTGATTTAGTTTAATAATTTGGTAACTAATATAATTAATATAATTACTAATATAATTTTAATTAAACAGATAAATCTTCACTATCTCTCAATGTAAACATACATTTAAACTGTTATTAAGCTTATTCATAACCAAAAATAAAAATAAAAAAAATAAAAAAAATAAAAACTCACCAAACTACCCAAAGCAGGCTGCAACCCGATTAAGCATTCAATACGCCTACACTCGATTCGACGTCGAGCACAATCCTTTACCTCCAAGCCGCCGCCCTTCCATCCTTTGCCAGAGCCGCGCACAAATCGTCACGATCCTACTAGCTTGCGTTGCCGACCTAAGATCTGTCGCGACCCCCTTTTTTGCGCACGAGCAGGCACTCGCGCGACCGTTCCCTCATGCAGTCGCCTCTTCGTCTCACCGCACGCGAACCCTAAAAATCGATTGCGTCCTCCTAGTGTCGCAAGTCACTCCACCAATAGCGTCCGCCCCCCTCGAGTTCGATTCGCGTAGACTCGAACGATCTGGGGTTTTTTTTATTCGAATTGATTATTTATTTTACTTTTTTTCTTTCTTCTCTGAGAATTTTGGTTTCGGTCCTGAAGGTTAGAGAGAGAGAGGAACGGAAATAGGTATAGGTTTGGGAAACTTCTTGAGTACGCGTGAATAAAATGTAATAGAATATTGAAATTATCTTGCGTTGAATAACGTGAAATCCTGAACCCCAAATCCGACATGCTGACCAGCGTTAAAAAGGTCCTACCCGCATTCCGAACACAATGGAACATGTTTCGAAGGATAATTTGATCGTATGTGCGAGTTACAAAAGAAAACGATCAAATTTCAATTAAATCGATTAAAATCGTTCTAAGTGTTTCGAGCTGTCAGGGTCAAACGACAACTCTGATGGCTACGAAAATTGAAATCCGATAATAACTAACTATTACGGATCCAATGGAACTGGTTTCTCAAATTCCGAGACTGTGCCTCGGAAGGCTATTTTCAAGGTCCAATTGAAACGATATATTTCAAAATGGAACAAAACACTTCCAAATTCGATTTTAACACTTTTACTATATTCAGTATCATCGGTATAAATTTATAAGCCTTCAAATTATCTTAAACAGGCTTAGAATCTCAGATTCAACAATTTACCCAATTTCAATTATTAAATTCAATATTTAAACTATATAATTCAATGATTTAATTATTAAGTGAATATTAATATCTTGAATTCCGAGTTAAAATTAACTTTTAAATATTTAAAATCAATTAATTATTCCAATTTAAATTGTTAGAAATTCCGGATCGTCACATAAATTACAAAAAAAATACTAGAAAAAAGCAAATGTCTAAACCAAAAAGAAAAAGAAGATTTCACAAACTAGAGCATTACGGTTTATCATCATCTCAAAGCATGCCTAGGGGCTGTCTACGTCCCCGCACATAAGTAAGTGACTTCGCCGTCTGCCCATAGTTTGCTACTTATTCCATACCACCCCGATTAAGTCAATGACCAACCAACCATCACTCCTGAGCCTCGCGCTGTCATTGTTTGAAGTAGACGGTAGCTGCTCCTGTTCCACCATCGCATTCCGATTCCTGAAATATTGCTGCAACTGACCACTCCTTACATGCTCCTCGATTTTATACTTTAGATGCCTACAACTGTTATTATCATGCCCGTTCAGGTCATACAAGAGACAGTGCCTTCTCGATGCCCTCTCGCATTCCGAGATTTCCCTCCTAGTAGACCTTCGGTATGGAAGGCGATCTCAAGTTTCCATGCATATCCGTTCCAACGTCTCATTCAGTCCTATATAAGTGGAGAATTTTATTTCTCCCCAACTCTTCCTTGCCCTGCTAGATTCGTCATCCGACTTCCTCTTCCCTTTATCCTTATACTTACTTGAGCTTTCACTGGACGGTCCTCCATCCTTGACCATGTTTACTTCCTTTAGTTTCATTCCAAGCTTGCATCCTCCCGTCAAATAAATCTTTTGGCCTCATGAAAGAATTCCTTGAGATCCATTGGTGGATTTCGTAACAACGATATCAATCCGAGTTGTCCCTGACTCTTGACACTGCCGCCAGTAGAACCATTGATGGATCCGACCAATCCACCAATGCAATTAATGCATTAAACTGGGTTAAGAAAGCCCCGAGCGGCTCTCCTATCCTCTGTTTTACTGACGTCATTATCATCACATTTTTAGTCTTTTTGATATGAACCCGAAACTGCTTCAAAAACCTGTCCACCAATTCTTTCCATTTCCTAATCGATCCATTTTCCAACTGCCTGAACCACATAGCGGCTATATCCATTAAGTACATGGGGAAACATTAGACCATGACCTCCTTCGATGCCCCTAGCACTTCCATATATCTTGTATACCTCATCAAATGAGCAGTAGGATCCATCATACCATTGTATACTTCCAGAGCAGATAGCTTGAACTCTGGTGGATTCCTTGCCATCCTGATGTTACGGGAAAATGGGCTCCTGCTTACTCCTTCCAGATCTCTGTTTGTCAGATCTCCGTGCATACGCCTAATAATTTCAACCAATCTAGTGTTGTCAGCCAAGGGTT
Source organism: Allium cepa (assembly GCA_030765085.1). Classification (NCBI taxonomy): domain Eukaryota; kingdom Viridiplantae; phylum Streptophyta; class Magnoliopsida; order Asparagales; family Amaryllidaceae; genus Allium; species Allium cepa. The sequence continues at coordinate 48,597,624 of CM060930.1, read as the reverse complement.
TCCCCCTTTTCATTTCCTAACTGTCTCCCGAGTCCTTAAGGGAATTCTGAAACATACTCCTCATCACGCAATTCCGTATTCCTGTTGGCACCGGGCTATGCGGCGTCACCTGGCATTCTTCCATGAATTGGTCCAACATTACATGGAGGTGTGCCTCTGAGTCTAGATATAGCCATATTGATAGCTATTTATTTATTAGGGGCTACCACTTGTTGCCCCGCTCCATCTGATTATCTATTAACTCCTTTTGGTCCAATTGGACCTATGCTCTGGCAGCTCTTGCTGCTCCTTCCTGTCCAAACGATCTGAGAAGATTCAGCATCATCTCCTCCTGCCTTCTCAACAACCGCTCCTGCATAGAATCCATCATAGTCTGCATCTCATCCCTCATGATGTAGATGGATGCCTGATCTGCTCCAGCTCCGAAACAAGCCTCTTGACTTCCCTCTTGGTGTCTCCTTTCTTGTAATGTCCTTTTAGTCGATTGCCTAACCATGCTTCCTTCCAGATCCGATCCTTTAGCTTTCCAAATCTGAACTCCAAATCCGATGTAGCGGATGCGAGTCCTTCTCAGTGAAAGCACCAACGTATTTGCACCAAAAATGGTCACAAACCCTGAATGCAATGAAAGCACTAGTTTTTACACACAAATCCTTAGTATCCAATCACGAATCTCGGATCCAAATGATGTAGATAGTAAAAATAAAGAAATTACAAAATTAAAATGAAAGAAAGTAAAAGAAGACGCAAGATTTATAGTGGTTTGGCCATCTCCGGCCTAAGTCCGCTTTGAATTGATCCTATTTTTTCCTTTTATGTTGTAATTACAGTTACAATCCTTTGAATGTCAATCACCAAAATGGTAGAGTTTAGCCCAAAAGAGAAGAAGAAGATTCCTTTCTAGTTGCAATAGAGGCGCTATTTGTAGGTGTGGAGATGGAAATATCTATCGAATCATGTAAGCAAAGTGGTAACAATATCAAGTCGAATCAAATCAAATTCACAAAACAAAATCAAGTTTAAAAAGTCAAGGCCGATGCACAAGGTCAGCTGCAGTTTAAATCAAACTGTGCCAAAGTCGCAGATACCAAATAAACAGAGTTCAAAGCCACGTTTTATCAAAATCGAACAAGTCCAGGTTGACACAAATGGCCAAAGTCCACAGAGTACAGTTCAATATCAAAGCAAAAGTAATGGCCGAAGTTAATATAGAGTCATGGAATCGCATACACAATATCAAGTGCCGAAGTCAACATAAAATCAAATGAAAATCAAGCCGTGGTGGCCACGAAACCAAGCAGTGCCGTGATAACCAAGCAATCAAGGAATTGAACCAAGTCACGGTTCAAAACCGCGTCATTCCAGTGAATTGAAAAAGTCATAGAAATCATCAGCATCCAAACGCAATCTAATGGCCGAAGCACAATGTTGAAAAAATCAGACGAACGCAAATAAAGGAGATCGAATCCATATATAAACCCACAAATCATCATCGGCATTTGGCAATTGAGTTCAAGCATTAAATCAGAAAAGAAAAAGAGCAAAAATAACATACCGAAGCCTTCTCGAACTCAATCAATTTGAAGCAGTCGAAGTAATTAACAGAGACCATCGATTGATAGAAAAGGAATGCCAAATCATCTATTCAATCGAGAACTTAAAATCGGCTTCTTCGAATTACATGAAAACCCTAATTTTTGAAGGAAGAGGAACGAACAACAGAGCCGCCATTATCACAAAGGAACGGGCCGATAGAAGATAAAGAGAAAAGATAGTTTGTGCCGGCAGTTTAGCTTTGGGGTTTTAAAATTATAATAAGGCTCATAAATATATTTAGTGTTTAGTTTTTAATTTTAGTTGTTTAAATTTGTATTTCTCTTTTAAACCATTGTAATTTCTAGTCGTGTGACTAGAGGACAAACTACATGGCGTAGTTGAGAATTCGCAACTCAGTGGCTGAGTTGTGGCGGGGTTTTGAGCGTAGAGTTAGGCTAGTCAGTAGCGGGTGTCGTTAGTTTACGTGTATAAGCGAGTGGCTACTTCATTTCTAGTAGAAAACTTAGGGGCAGCACGTAGGCAGGGTTTTGCCGAAGCTGGGTAAATTCTGTGTCGTTCTATTTCTGCATTTATTATTCTGCTATTATCTTTGCTGCTATAATTTTGATATATCTGTATTGAAATAATTTTATAAGCTTCCACAATTAATTTATATAATTAACAGTATCACTCTATTCGCCCCCATCTAGGGTGAAATCGATCCTACAAGTGGTACCGGAGCTAGGTACAAAAGCCATTTTGTTTTAAAAATTTGATTTTTTTCAAAAACCAGTTTTTGTTTTAAAAATTTGAATTTTTAAAATGGCTACTTTTGTTAAGGATCTTTCTAATATCATTCCTCCTATTTTTGATGGAACAGATTTTTTAAATTGGAAATTGAAAATAGAATTTTATTTAGAATCTATTAATGTTAAATGTTGGAATATTGTTGAAAATGGGTGTGATATAATAGATAAGAAAATTATCTCGATTAACGCACTTGCTATGCATATATTATATTCTCATACTAATCAAGATAATTTTAATTTCATCTCTCATTGTGAAAATGCATAGAAAATTTGGAATACTTTTGATGCAATATATGGTGTACAAGTCAACAACAATGAGAAATCCTCCACAACCAACTCAGTTAAAGAAATATGCTTAACAAGATTGGTAAAAGGCAGTTGTGATGAGGATGATGATAATGGAGCAGCTGAGCTGGCACTACTAATAAAGAGATTCAAAAAGTGGAACCACAAATACAGAAATCTAGCTCCAAATCAACAATTGAAAAGCAGAATAATTAAAGCACTAGACAACTCAGAAGAACACAGGATCATTTGCAACAAACCCGGTGATATCAAGCCCAATTATCCTCGAATTCGACACGGCAAAGAAAAGAAATTAAAAAGGAAATTTTTTGCAGCCATGTGGAATACAAGTGATGAAGATAATCAAAGTACTAGCAGTGAAAGTGAGAAAGCAGATATGTGCCTTCAAGGAAATATAACTGATAGCGACGACGACGAGCCAAGCGAGGTATCAAAACTCACTCACTCAGAATTACTTATATATTTCCACGAAATGAATGGCTATTTTGAACGACTTAGGGAGAAGTATGCCAAACTTGAATCACAAAAAGACACTTTGATAGAATTAAATGAACAACTTGACCAATTAGTTAAAAACTATCAAAGTAGGATCCCTAAGTGTGATAAGTGTCCAACATTCGAAGAAGAATTTAAAAAATTAGAAATCAATATAAAATCACTTGAAAATGAAATTCTGATTTTGAAAGAAACTGAAAATACTAGGAGAGAGAATTCTATTAAAAAGTGCACACAATTGTTCAACGAAAATGAATTTCTCAAAACACAAGTCCAACAACTGTCAACGACTTTAGACAAATTTTCAAAAAGTGAAAAATCATTAAATATGCTATTAGGAAAGCAAACTGTTAATACGGTTAGACAAGGATTTGGATATAATCAATATGAAAATGTTGAAAGCAATATTAATCAAGTTAATTCTATGTGCACAATTTGTAGAAAATTTGGACACAATCACAATAATTTTTGGTATAGACCCAAACATATGAAAACTATACCGATTTGGGTTCCAAAAGGCACAAGTATAAAATCACTCAAAGTTAGACAAATTTGGCTGCCGAAGGGAACAATTATAAATAGTTTTGGGTCTCCACAAAATTATTTTTTAAAATATTCTGCCACTAACAACAATAGACCTATAAAAACAAATAGGTCACAAAAACCTTTCATCGTGTAGGCGTGGTGGCAGGTTAAGGAACAACAATAGTGTTACTTGGATTCTGGCTGTTCCAAGGACACAACGAGCGTCAAAGCAAAATTCCTTAGCCTAGTACAAAGGTGACAGTCACAATGGGCAACAACGAAAAATATCGTAAAGGTAAAACAGGTAATGGTATATTTATTTGAACGATATAGTAAATGTGATAATCTGCACCGTAATCTGAGTTAAGTCAGCCAATAATGTGACGATGAATTAATGATGATTTTGATTCTAACTTATACAAAATTTTTGGCCAATTTTATTCTTATTCCAAGAACACTTTAAAAATCTCTAGAGCCTTTGAACTACTTTATGTATATTAGTTTGGATTAAAAATAGTGTTCTATTGGATGATAATACATTTGGTTATAATATGGCTAACTCTATATTCACTGTTTTTGATTATTTACATGGTTTCAATTCAAATTTAAGAGAATGTCATTTAAAAAGATGTTAAAATTGATTTTGAAATTTTTGCTGCACACTTCATGGTCTGGTCGATCAAATTCAATAAGTGATAATTTTGAGTGAAAAAGAAATTCAGATGCAGATTACAATGGAAATCTAATTGATAGAAAACTTACTCGTTGACGTGATTTTTGTTGAGACATTTAGTAACTACATCGTTTTTTAAAGAAAATATCTGCATATTTTTCAATTCAAATAATTTTCAAATAGCAGAAATTTTTCTCATATAACCCCTTCGAGAAAATCAGGTTTGACCATGTTTTCAAATCAGTCATTTTGAAAAATTGATTTCATAATTATTTTTAAATTTGACTTTAAGTGACTATATTGACTAATCTGACTCCCTAATAATTATCAAAAAGAAAAATAGTGATTGAAAAAGTGATGAATGTTGATATTTATCATATATTATGACTCGAGACGGTATAATTAGTAAATTTCTTTAGAATTTAAATAAGAGTTATAAAAATTTTGTTGGTACAAATTCCATGACCATCTCTATTTCTATCATATTTCTAACGACCATCACTCATCAAAATTCTATATAGTTTGTCAATATTTGGTACATTAAACAGGACCCATTCGTTTTTCATTTTACATTTTTTTTAAATAATAGATAAATTTATATAGTATAAAAAATAATAAAATAAATTCCAAAGTATTCACTCTCATTTAAAAGTCCTTATAATTATGCATGGGTGAATTACTTGGAATTTGCTATGTGCTTCCATGCTCATTTAAAAGTCCTCACGGTTATGCATGTACGAAACGCATATCAAAATTGATTTTTCAAAATAAACAAGTTGATTCTAATCCCATTTAAAAGTCCTCACGGTTATGCGTAGTTAGAAGATACTTGAATTCATTTTTTAAAATAAAATTGGAATACTACTAATCTCATTTAAAAGTCCTAACGGTTATGCATGATTGATGGATATTCAAATTCCTGATATAAATATACCACAAATAGATACAACTGTATGGTTTTATATGATGACATCATTCCCATCACTCTAAAAGTGGAATATGCGCCTAACAAAGTGTTTATGATTTTCGTTTGATTTTTATTGAAATTTAATATTTATATTCAATTGAATTTTAATATTGGAGTAATATCGATCACTTTATCTCTATTTTCTCTAAGACTATTACTCTTTTGCTAATAACAAAAGGGGGAGAGAAAAGTTAAGATTTTGTCATATAAAATCAAGTAAAGGTCAAATATTTTCCATTTGCATCTAGGCTCATTTGCATATTTTTATTTGTATGCATATATATAGGGGGAGCTTTTTGTAAAGAGGAAGCATTTAAATAGGGGGAGCAATTAGAGTATATCTATGATCAAATACTTTTAACATATTCAAAATCTTAAATATATGTTTGTTATCATCAAAAGGGGGAGATTGTTGAGTATGTGATTATATGGTTTTTGCTTGATGATAATAAACATATATATATATATATATATATATATATATATTCGTGTAAATGTATTTGTTAATGTACTATTTTATTTTTGATAGATTAAACAAATATTTGCTGAATAAAAATAAATAACACAGAATTTGAATTCAAACAGATTTTTTATTCAAACAAATATTTATTACAATCTCTGAATAGTACAAAGTTCAAGCTCTCACTATATATATATATAATTTTAATTATTGTACAAATTTGATTACATCATGATTCACATTTACATTTGACCTCACTACACATCACTCATTCACTCAACTCGTATTTTATCTTCAACTTCACGCCAAATTGATCTAGCATCTGAGTAATATGCAAAAATAAATATTGACGCAGTAAAATTGAAAAGGAAATATTTTTGCAGTATAGAACAAAATGTGAATTTTGAAAATAATATTTGCCTCAGTTATTTGGGTTGTTCGTCATCATTTAATTTTCAATTCATCATACACGAACAGCTTGTAACATACACAGCGTATCACTGTATATGCCAGAAGGCCATGCACACCGATATATACACTTGATAAATTTACAGGGACAGGTGAGCACAGGTCAAACCCAAAATACTGGATTCAACTCAAGTGCAATAAACTAATGTCACAACTTTCAGCACAAGGTCAAATCCGATCTACAAGCTGGATTCAACTCAAGTGTAATTAAAATCAATCCACATGCAATAAAATGGCCGGAAGCAACATATCATAGATAGTACACATGTCCAGATTCAAGCCAACATGAAACAAGATCGAGTCCAGCTACAAAATGTTATACATGAATCATGCACAGCAACTAAAAACTGCAAATACAACCAAGCAGTGAACAGTGAAGACCACAAGCTAATCCAAATAACAACAAAGTCAACAATGAATCAGAAATTACAAACCGAAGGCTAACAGTTCAAGTCACTACTACCATATACAGGAATGCAAGCAGTACACTATAGATGCAACCAGCTAAACGAATACACAAGGGTAATGACAACATATATATACATGAACCAGAGCAATCAAGCTACAGCATGGCAAAAATGCACAGATCACACTCGAGTACACTGACTCGAAGCAATGCTCAGTGCACAGCATACATATGAACAAAGTTCATATATACAACAAACACAAAGCTAATAGCAATACAAAGATATCATCAAAGACCAAGGCATAGCACACTACAGTGATGATACAAGAACAACTGAGAAAACAACTACATGAAAAGATCAATGAAAACCAGATGCAATTAACAGCAGATTGTTCATAAACAAAGTAGTTCAGTGATGCATAGGAACCAAGACGGCTACAAACAGTTTGTTTTTCTTAAAACATCATCAAACACTATCATGTAAGCAAAGCAGTAACAATATCAAGTCAAATCAACTCAAATTCACAAAACAAAATCAAGTTTAAAAAGTCAAGGCCGATGCACAAAGTCAGCTGCAGTTTAAATCAAACTGTGCCAAAGACACAGATACCAAATAAACAGAGTTCAAAGCCGTGTTTTATCAAAATCGAACAAGTCCAGGTTGACACAAATGGCCAAAGCCCACAGAGTACAATTCAATATCAAAGAAATGGTAACGGCCGAAGTTAATACAGAGTCATGGAATCGCATACACAATATCAAGTGCCGAAGTCAACATAAAATCGAATGAAAATCAAGCCGTGGTGGCCACGAAACCAAGCAGTGTCGTGATAACCAAGCATTCAAGGAATCGAACCAAGTCACAGTTCAAAACCGCGTTATTCAAGTGAACTGAAAAAGTCAGAGAAATCATCAACATCCAAACGTAATCTAATGGCCAAAGCACAATGTTGAAAAAATCAGACGAACGGAAATAAAGGAGATCGAATCCATATATAAAACCACAAATCATCATCGAATTTGGCAATTGAGTTCAAGCATTAAATCGGAAAAGAAAAGGAGCAAAAATAACATGCCGAAGCCTTCTCGAACTCAATCAATTCGAAGCAGTCGAAGTAATTAACAGAGACCATCGATTGACAGAAAAGGAACGCCAAATCATCTATTCAATCGAGCATTTAAAATCAGCTTCTTCGAATTACACGAAAACCTTAATTTTTGAAGGAAGAGGAACGTACAACAGAGCATCCATTATCACAAAGGAACGGGCCGATAGAAGATAAAGAGAAAAGATAGTTTGGGCCGACAGTTTACCTTTGGGGTTTTAAAATTATAATAAGGCTCATAAATATATTTAGGGTTTAGTTTCTAATTTTAATTGTTTTAAATTTGTATTTCTCTTTTTAAACCCTTGTAATTCTAGTCGTGTGACTAGGGGACAAACTACGTGGCGTAGTTTGAGAATTCGCAACTCAGTGGCTAAGTTGTGGCAGGGTTTTGAGCGTAGACTTAGGTTAGTCAGTAGCGCGTGTCTCGAGTTTACGTGTGTAAGCATGTGACCACTTAATTTCTATTTGAAAACTTGGGGGCATCACGTAGGTAGGGTTTTGCTAAAGCTGGGTAAATTCTATGTCGTTCTATTTCTGCATTTATTAGTCTACGCTTATCTGTGCTGCTATAATTTTGATATATCTGTGTTGAAATAATTTTATAAGCTTCCGCAATTAATTTTTATAATTAACAGCATCACCCTATTCACCCCCCCTCTAGGGAGAAATCGATCCTACAGGTAGCCGTGTAGATTTGTTCGGTAAGGTTATTTGTTTTTCTTCCAATTTAAAATGTATATCTGTGTATATATATATATATATATATATATATATATATATAAAGGGAATAATTAGTTTAAAATGAATTATTAGTTAAATAAATTATAAAATGGAAATTGATCGTTCGATTTTTTCGAATATTTATAAACCGTATAACTGTTTGTACAAGGTCTAATGTCATCGTGAAATCAAGACGAGATTGGAATGGACTGCAAACAAAAAGGTCAAAGGTGAGTTAATCTCACACATCTGGATTTTATTTAAATTTAAATAGTTAAATTTAAATAATTGGTTGAATGATTGAACTAATTTGATGTGCTATATTATATATAGTAGTATATAGTATATACTGGAGTGATTGATGTCCTACATTATATAGCGGATGGGACCCTATGCGCTGCATAATAGCGGATGATATTATATAAATCCCATATACCGCGATATTCCACCTCGAAGTGGAATTAATGTTTTATATTGTGCTAACATCTGTGAATGCAGGGAAATAGGTCGGAGGGAACCAACTTGATTCCTCAAATTTATCTAGATTGTTTAATATTCTGTGATATGGTTTACGTGATTACCTGTGATAAATTATATTGGTAATTCAAATGTTGGATGCTATGGATTGATTGAATATATTCGTATATTATGAGTTATCAAAAATGTAAAGATTTGGATTTTGAAAGAAAATAAAAGAGAGAATTCTAAGTAAATAATTATAGAAATTTGGATAAATTAAAGAATTAATTGGAAAAGAATAAAAGTTGATTTTTTTAATTCTAATAAATAAAATTCCATGTATGGAGAAATGAGATTTTTGAATAAATGGGAATAAGTGATTTTCTTAAAAACTCAAGTGCTATTATGTAAAAAGGAATGAAGAATTTATTTTAAACAATTCAAGGTTTTAAATTTAGTGAAAAGGATAAAGAAGGAATTTGGGAAATATGAAATTGGTATTTTCTGTTAAAAGATTTTAAATCATAAGTAAGAACTAAAAAAAATCTGAAGTTAATGTGTTTTGAAATAAACGAGTAAGTAAAGGAATTTATTTCAAAATAGAGTAAATTGGAAATCAATTTGGAAATTGATTTTAGTATTTGAAATTGGAAATTTAAAGGAGAACGTGACTATGAAATTTATAAACTCGGTTTATAAAGTGGAACGGATATCAGTGGATATTTGGAGGTGTAAATTTCACAGTGGGAATTTACTAAGGAATGGGTAAATTTGTTTAAAAATAAATAGTTATTTATTTTTAAAGGATGTGAAAGAGAAGTGTATTTCCCTGGATAGCCAAGTACGTTTTCGAAGCAAGTTTTTAAGTATAAGTTAAAGGTTTTAAAGTTGTTTTAAAAGCATGTTTTAGAAAATTTATTATTTTTTAATGTTTAAATTTTAAAGTAAGTATTTTCCAAATTTATCTTAGTAGTAATTATTTAAAGGTGACTTGGTATTTTGTTTTAAAAAGAGAAAATTCAGTTTCATATTTTATAAAGTAGCTTTATTTTAAATATTCTTAAAGTATATATTTTTAATAAAGTACTAAAGTAGTTTTTAATTTAAATATTTTAAAGTATATTTTATAATAAAGTTTTTTTAAATTATTCTAAAATCTAAAGTGTTTGTACTTGGTGATTTCAGTGGAAATAGAAATATTTGGGGAATTTATTCCGTAAAAAGAAGATGGTTTGAAACCGTTTTCAAAGGGTTGCAAAATTAATATATGTCTTGCGAAGATATTTTGAGGATAATAAATAATTTGGGAAATTATTTATGGTTAATGGATGTTTGTGAATGTTAATTGATAGTTAAATAACCGACTATCAATATTGGCCAATGCGCTAATCGTTTCTAAGAGACCAGGATCGGGATTAATTTCTCGAAAACCACTTCATTCGGTTTGTACGTTTTCATGGGAATCGAAGATGGAGCAGTAAAGTGCAAGGGCTAGTCGCTACTAATCCTGAGGTGATTCCAAAATGGATGTAGTAGGAGTAGTGCATTGGGTTCCGTTCGAACCCGGAACGGACTTGTATAGATGAATGCTTTCAGAACATCGTCAGGAGGACGATGAGCATTCTAAGTGATATGTTCTAAAAAGGTAACGCTTAGCCTTGAGCCTCATCAACCGGAATGATTGAAAATTAGGGGAAATGCAGCAAGGCTAAGTGGGTAGCACCCATTAGGGTAAGGTCATCCCTGTCTAGATATCCTTTTTTCCGGCTTAATGGGCGGTTGCTGATCCCAACCGCGTAGTGATCTTACTCAGGATTATCCAGTAAGGGGTAGTCCAGTCTTGTGTTACAGGGGATTTAGGATGGATCCTCGGTACGATGATCTAGGCCACGTACTGTGACAGATGGTACCCCAGTGCCTAGTCATTAATTGGAAATCCATTCTCCCTATGTGCCTTTTACGGTTTTAATTGTATAACCCACTTTGGGGCTAGTATGCTGGAATTTAATAAATGTAACAATTTTCGCTATTTGAATAAGTATTTGTACGAAAACACTATTATAATATTGGAGGATTTTGATAGGAAATGTTTTAGCTATCGTAAGGTAAAACCCCGACATGTTTATTTGTGGTGTGGTCTTACGAGATGCTTTTTTTTAAAGGATTTGAAATTTTAATAATCAAATTGAGTGTGGTTTTCTCATGCTGGTATTCCAGACTGACTCGGGTGTTATTTAACTATAATGCTCGGGTCAGACCGAGTATTATAGAATACAGAAAAGGATGCTATGGAGCTTAGGAAACGAGCTGAATGGCGATACGTACTCCCGTACTTGTTTTAAATATTCCGCTGTGTTGATTAGCTGTACATTCAGTATGTGAGGACTGGTTATGATTACTGTCCAGCTGTGTGTTATGTATACTCTGGTGATGTAATGTATAGACAGATTTGTTTTTGTGTAAAGATCATTTATTATCTATTACATTTTATTCCGTTGCGATGGTTAGATTCTGATGTTGTTTTTTTTTCTATTTTCTTCTTCTACCTCTTCTTCTTTAACCCTAGAGGTTCGTATTTCCGTTCACCTTGAGTTGATGTGTTGGAAAATAGTGTTGACTTAAGGGGTACGGGTTTGCGGGATGTTACAGTGGTATCAGAGCTTAAGTTGTGATAACCTTGGCTCTGGTGGGGATTACTCATTGAAATAGAGTTTGTAGTACTCTAAAATGAGTTTTGAGTGTATTAATAAATATGAGCATGTATTTGTCACTGAATATAAAATTGTTTTTATATTGTGTTGACTTATCGGTTGAGTGTTTACGGATTCTGGTCGATATGTGGGAGCCATGTTATCGATAGGAATTTCTAAACTCTTAAACAAGATAAATCGACACAGTATTGTTTTAAATACGGTAAATGAAATAATTTTACCCAAATTATTTTCGTATACAAAGGAAATAATTTTTCGTAAATTATTATAGTTATATATGGATGCTTGGTTGTTAGAAAATGATAATATTATATTATTATCATTGTTGTGTAAAATTTATATTGAGAAATTGAAATCATAGCCAAAAGCTAAGAAATAAATTCATATACCAATGGGAATTGTAAATATGATTTATATTTTGAAATAGAATCCCAAAGAAATATTTGAAAGTAAATTGAGATGAAAATTCCAGAGTAATGTTTGAATGATTGGGTAGATTTTGAATTTGGAATTTTGGGAAAAGTTTAAATTCCTTTAGGTTTGAAAATGGTTTTCAAAGTTTTTGGAGAAATAATGGTGATATTATTTGGAAAATAATTTTGAATTGGGTAGGAAATCTGGTGAGATTTGGAATTTCAAAATATTTGATATGTTTTGAAAGGATAAAAGCACTAAACTCTTTTCGGTCGCTAGAAAATAACTTCGGTGATGATTGCAGCATCATCGATGTTCATTTTGGAGTTTCCAAAGGAGGAATTGCTGCTTGAATGTTTTAAATGAGAGATGTTTGTAAAAACTGGGTTTGGTTTTGAAATTCAAAGAGGTAATTGAATTTACCAAAGAGTTTTGGATATAATTGATTTCAAATGATATTTTAAATACTTAAGTGATTATTGAAGACTCTGGAATTGGTTTAAATGTTTGAGCGTCTAAGTAATGGCTTAAGCTCTAGAGGTTTAGCTAAAAATATTTATGGATTAAAAAGGTTTGGAAATTCATTAAGTTTGAAAATTTCCTGGAATGAAATTAACTTGTAAAAAGTTAATGAGTTAGAAGAGTAAGTCGAATCAAATGAACTCAAGCTAAGTCTAATAATATTGTGATTAGATTTGAGTGAAAGTTGAAATATAGTTGGGATGGAATTGTATCTCGTGGTGGATACATGAAATGAAATTAAGTTCTTACTTAATAAAATGTAAATGAATTGTGTGAAGTCAAATAGTATGGAGTTAGATTGAACTGGAGTTTAGTTAAATAAGACTAAAATGGGAATAAATTGATTTCGATGGCTTATAAAGGAATTAAAAACCCATTGAATAAAAATATATATACTTGGCTAAATTAAATATATAATCCCGAGTTAAAAGGTAAAATGTGGACGGGATTGATTGTAAATGGAGGAAAGTACGGATATAAATAAGTTGTGATTTATAAAACTTAGAAGTAGAATAAATAAGCCAAAATAAAGGTAACGACCCAACTTCCAAAACACTAGGAAGTTGCATCGCTAAAAAGAAAGAAAGGGATAGAAAAGAGAAAGAAAGAGAAGGAAGAAGAAACAACGCATCAGAATCTAAACAGCGGAACAAATAAATTATATTAATAACATAAAATATTACATAGTTTACAACCAATATTAGAGTACATAGATAGTACAACACATACTAGATAGTTATAAACACCTGTCTAGTATTTACAACATAATACAACTCAGAGACAACACAGAACACACAACGGAATACTATATATCTAACGCAGAAGCCTCCTGCTCCATTGCTCCTCCAATATACATCAAAGCTAACATGAATCGCTTGGCTACTCGTAAAAATTTGAGTACCCAAGAGTTTAAGAAAACAAAGAATAAACTCGGGGTTAGACATGGGTCTGATGTGAGTAACAGGTTAAAGTTGCTTAACTTTGAAAATCTTTTGAAAGAAAGGTATCACGTAAGACTTCCCACACATAAACATCGAATAGTTTTTACCTTACGCTAACCAAAACATTTGATAGGAAATCCAGTGATATTAAAATAGGTCCGGGGTTTTCAAGTAAATATGAAATAGCCGAAATTTTTACATTCATTAAATTCCAGCTACTAGCCACAAAAGTGGGTAATACACTCAAAACCGTTGGCACTTATTGGATTTGGATTACATACAATGGCTGGGCTACTGGGGTACCGCCCGACACAGTACGTGGCCTAGAACAACATACCGAGGAGTACGCCCACTCCCATGCAACACAAGGCTGAACCCATTCCTTACTGAATAGTTCCAAACAATACAACCCCGCAGTTGGCTCGCGATTCCAACTTCCCACACAGCCGAATAAAAAGGGACTTCTAGATAGGGGAAAATCTTGCTCTACAGTGGGAGCTACCCACGAAGCCTTGCTGCACCTCCCCTGTTTTAGCCATTCCCGGTTGATGAGGCTTGAGGCTACGATTACCTTTATAGGACACATTATCTTAGAATGCTCATCGTCCACCTGACGATGTGTTGAAAGCATTCAATCCATACAAGTTCGTTCCGGGTTCGAACGAAACCGAAGGCATTATCTCGTTACACTCGTTTTGGAATCACCCTCAGAGTTAACGACGATAAACCTTGCACTCTGAATCTCTATCTCTAGCCTATAAGTACTATTTTTGTCAAACTCATCACGGAATCACCCCCAGAGTTATACTGACTAATAGTCCTTACACCTCGTGTCTTCACTCTTCACATAAGATTCACGACCTATCGTTAATTTGGATCGATGTGGTTTTCGGATATCCAAATACGGATACTCGATCCCGGTCTCATCGAAATCCAAAGCGTGTCTTTTAGGTCCAAGTTGTTTTAGAGTTTAAAACAATTCAATAACATTATCTATATACACACAAATAGATAATTCACAGATTCTCAACAGATAATTATCATTATCTTAACCACAGATAATCCACATTATCATTATCAAAAGATATCCATATCATCATCACATTTCAACCAATGCATCCATATCACTCAACATTATTAATCTCATAGCTGAGATTCAAAACCATTCAAAGCAACCAATAACAACCATTCATAAGCAATGATCATAATCATACTATCTATAATTAAATTAAATTAAATTAAATTAATTGCATCATCTCTAATTAATTTAAAATGAATTAAATTAATTACTTACACAATATAAATCTTGCTTACATCATCATTAATTAATTACAAATTAATTAATTAATTAACCTCAAATTTATCATCTTAATTAATCACCGCTGATTAATTATACTTTAATTAATTTCACAAAATTAATTACCCTAAACCAAATACAGTAATTAATCTTTAATAACTTCATAAATTAATTAACTATAATTAATTACGTTCCATATTAATTAATTACAATTAATTAATTATACTTAATCTATTGATTAATTAATCATAATTAATCAATCTTAATTACATCATTAATTGTATTAATTAATGACTCTTAATTATATTTAATTAATTACTCCATTAAATTAATTACTTTCAGTAATCAATCTCACTTAATCCATAATTATTAATCTCCTTTGATTAATCTCAATCTGTATTTAACTACTTTAATTACTTCATTCAACTAATAATTCCTTAATTAATTTCTTTAATTTATCCTTTGATTAATTATACAAAATAATTTAATCTAAATTACATTCACAATTCCATCATTATCCACTAATTACATACAATAGTTATCTTTAATTACTTCACTGAGTAATACCATTAATTACATCAAGTAATTACTATCAAATCCAATGTTTAAAATTAACTAAACTAAATTAATTAATTTAAACCAATCTCAATAAACTCCATTAATTACATTAAGTAATTAATGTCTTAATTACTTTTATTTAAGTAATTAAACTTAAATAAAATTCATAATTTATTATCATTAATTAATCAATCTAATTAATTATTAAAAATTAATCATATTAATTAATTACTTAATAAACTTTAGTTAATGACCATCATTAACTATTATTTATTCTTTAAATTACTTCCTATTTAATCCCTTATTAAAATTAATCCAAATTATTAATTATGAATTAATTAAATAGTCTCTCCTTAATTATCTTAATTATTTAATTATTTTAATATCTTGATCATTACTAAGATAACCATTCCTTATTAATAATTTTATAAATATTAAAGTGTACTTAGAACATTTAAATTCAAATTACAAAAAAATTCAAAATGATATTTATTAAAGCATTATCCAATTTAAGTTCCATTTATATTCTTTCCTAAATAATGTAAATAACATTTATTACTTATAATTAAAACTTATATAAGATAAGTCTTAATTTACTTAATTTTAAAAAATTAAGTTTTAAGTAACATTATTATTTAAATTTCAAACTCAATCATTTAACCTTCTTCTATCAACCTTTATAAATGACTTCATTCAAAAAGGAAAATCAAATTAAAATATTTATTTGAAAACAACTTTACTTCTAATAAACAATTTAAATTTAAACTTGTTTGAAAACAATATTAATTTTATTCTTATTCAAATATCAAATTTAAATTCAATATATTTGAATCCATTCCTTATTAAAATTATTTGAATTTAAACTTGAATTAAACTTTTTAATTTAAACCTTGATTTTAAAACTTTTTATTCAAAATTCAAATTCCATTTTAAAAAGAAAACTGAAAATTCAAACCCTTAAGAAAACTGAACTTAAATTTGAAATACAAATTTGCTATTTAAAATTTTGTTTCAGGTTCAAAATGAAAATTTTAAATTTTCAGAAACTGCCAGGTTTCCATCTTATTTTTATTTTATTTTAAAAAAAAGAACTGAAACCACTTTCAAATTTTAAAACTTATAAGATTCAAACTCCCTTAAAACTATAACTCTTATTGCAGATTTAAACTTTGTTTAAATATTATCATAAATACTAATTCATTTAAATTTTGATTTAAATTTTAAAACTACAGACAGTTTTTCAAAAAACTGTAATATTCAAATTACCCGAGCCAACCTTAAAACTGCTTCGAGTCTCTAGCCAAATTCTTCGAGCAAACTCAGCATACACTCGAGTGTTACTCGAGTTCAAAACACTGCAGTACCCAAAATCATCAAAGCTCAAAAATTTTGCACGGTGCACGTGCACCGTGCCTCCATTCACCATCACCCATCTCCGACAACTTCCAATCATCGACGACCAAACCCATAATCAACCACCATCATCAGTTTCTCCTCCCAAAATACAAAATTGAATTCGAGATGCTTGCTCAAAACCTGGAACATCAGAAAACAGGTTTCACCCCCAAATCTGTAACACCCTCATCCTCCACCTTCTGACCACCGGAGTGGCAACGATTCCGGCGACGACTTCATCTACCAATCTACTAACATCACCCAAAATCCTAGTCCACTCGATCACTTCTTCATGAAGAACTGACCCAAGCAACCCACCTATCTTAAACTAGGGTTCAATCAGAAATTACATCACCGCAACCACCACGTTGAACTGCAACACCACCAATATTTTTCCTGACATTAGTGACTGCTCCTCCACCTCCCAGATGAAACCCGACACCTCAATTTACCTAGATCACCCCAAAACCCAAATTCCCCTTTTGTAGTTAAAAACAGAACTACACCATACCCCCTCAACTAAAATCCTAAATTTTTTTTCTAAAAATCTTGTTTTGAAGTTAGTTTTAAATCCATAATACTGAGTCTAACTATTTTTTTTCTAAATTTGAAGCTTCCATATTATTCAACATACTTGATATTCTGGCTTTACAGGAAATGCCAGAATTTGTTTTAACAAAAATTAAGTTTTTAAAACTTAATCTAACCAATTAAAACACTCTTGGTTTGTAAATTAAATCCTAACTGACTAGATAAGGTGGTAAAAAAAATTGAAATCCAGAGCCTGGAAAACAATACTAGGACAAAGCACACAATCTCAATGCACACTACACATCCATATGAATATTCATAAATATACTTATAAATGCATCCATAAAAGATATTTGTTTTTAGTGATAAACATGCAACATACTTATACTTTAAACCACTTAAATTATAATGTTACTCACCTTAATCTGATGGGCAGAGCAATGCATTTGAAAAATGCTTTAAAAACTGGAAAATTTGCTTTTCTTTAAGGCACTAAGTTGCCTCTTAGGCTTGATTTTTAAAACCGCAGTTGATTTAATTGAAGAAGAATGTAGATGCTTTGAAACTCGATTTAAAACTGCATGCACCTTTGAAACTCTAGATTCCAAGAAATGCAGATGCTTTCAACTTGAAAATGTGCAGACTGCCTTGAATTCCAGAGATGCAGAAGCTTTTATATTTGAACAAAAATATGCAGGATTGCTTGCATATGAAATATAGGCTTCAAAATTTGAAATTCCAGGTGCTACTTGAAAAAAATATGTAGGCTTGATTGCATGTTGAACTAAGGCTTTTTTTGAAGATGATTTTTTTTTGATTTATAAGAAGAATTTGCATGCAGACTTGATTGAATAAGAAATGCAAAGTTTCCTTGCTTTTCTTTTGGTTTGAGAAGTGGATTGAATATGTTTCAGATTTTGGTTTTCCATTGTTTCTTAGCTTTAGATTTTAAAAAGAAATAAGATAGAAGAGGATTTGTTTATAAAAACTGAAATTATTAAAAATAAAATCAAAAGAAAATGCTAGATTAAATTTTTGACACTTGTCTCACAATGTAACATTTGTCAGAACTTTATTTTATCATTTAACAAGTGTTATGTAAAACCTTAAGATGTTACACTTGTCTTATAAGAATAATTAGTATTTAATTAAAAGTTTACTTAGTATTTATTTAAAAGTTAATTAGTATTAATTTAGTATGTTATTATAAGATGGATGTAAACTTATGTTTTAAATGAATTAGTTAATCATGTATTTATTTACATGTAGATAAATTTTAAAATGAATAAATCAAATTTAGTTTATAAAATGAAACTTATACAAATAATTCAAAATCAAACAAATTAAAAACATTTATACTATAGGATTTAAAAACTTTGAATTCAAGTTCAAATTAAATTTTGAAATCAAGTTTATTTACAAATATAACTACACAATTAAATTTTGAAAAACAATTATTTTTATTAAAAATTTATTTGTTAAAACAATGTATTATTATATTTAAAAATAACCACATTTAATAACCATAAATAACTTATTAAAATAAATTGTCTTCTTATTAATAAATTATTTATTTTATCACATTATATTAAAAATAAAATCAAAATAAACATTATTGTTATTTATTTAAATTTTAAACTTGAGTTAAACATATTTTAAATCATTTCAATATTTTTCTTATGTATTTAAAACAATATTTATTTATGAAATATCCATTTAAAAGTTTAAATTTTAAATAAAATCATAATTCACAATTTTACTAAAGATATATAATTTTATAGAAAACATGATTTATTTATTAATTAAATTTAAAACAATATCTATTCACAATATATACAATATTCTATATGTATTATAAATTGTAAACAATTTATTAGATTTAATAAGATAAAATCTATCAATTAACTATATATTTTATTGAATTATTAAATTAATTCAAATCTTATTACAAAGATTATCAAATCAATTTAATTTTTATTTCTGATTATTAAATTGATATTACTTTCAACTTCCGGGTCATCACATTCCTCCCCCCTTAAAAGAATTTCATCCCCGAAATTTAAAACAAAGGTAATTTAATAATCTATTTAAAGGATTAAATTTTAAAACACAAGCATATACCAACGATATGCTAACAACCATAGCAATCAATTTAACCAATCAAACAAATCCAATTATCCAGAAAAATTCTGGATAGAACTTCCACGAGTTTCCCCGGTATAAATATCGGGATACTCGCTCTATAGATTCCAAACAATCAACCCTACTAAGCTACAGAGCTCCTATTCATTTAGATCTACAGAACTAGACAGCATATCAGACTACAGATGATTCTGACTCAACAACCAACCTCTATAACTGCTGGTTCTAAAACCATAGACAGACCATACACGTAATCCCTCAGAGATACGTGAAACTCATCAAATCCCAGTTATCCAAACTGGCAATTCAATCCTGAAAACCAAACACTAATCCAACCAAAACACAAATGAGTTCTAAAACATCTCGGAGCTTGCTTTCCAGATTTACCAAAACTTATAGCTCTTGAATTAGAGAAAACTCCAACAATAATGAAGTCTCCAACTTCGAATTCCAAATTTCTCTGTCCCTTATCCGCAAAAGTCTTCGGACAAATCCTGGCTGCCAACATCCAAACTGATCAGCTTAACCCCTTGCTGATTCCTCTAGAAACAATCCGAACCAAAAACAACCCAACATAATGATCTCCTCAAGATCAATCCAAAACCAAAACATAATTCTACTCCATAAACAGCAGAAGACTACAAACTTCTCCTAATCCGGAAAAGATAATCAGAAACACCTCCAAACAGCTTCTGCTGCACCACTCTGATCCGAAGTAGATAAGAAAATGTTGACGAAGAACACAAACACCAACTGGACATCACCTTCCAGAAATATGGTTCTACATATCCACAAAGAAAACTTAGAAATTCCTCCGAACACTGAGTTACTTCATCGAGCTCCATCTCTAGGAATCATTCCCCAACTAAACAGAACCACCTGTTCCACTCCTGGAATACTAATCAATAAGAAAACTCAATTTCCAGATGCGGATGAACTTCTGTCTTCCCAGAAGACATCCAGAAAATCTCCAACAATCCAAGAGAACACTCAAACAATCGCAAGTCACTTTTGCGATCAACCTAGATAAATTTCCAAAGAAAACTATTCTCTCTTTACCGA
The DNA here is from genome assembly GCA_030765085.1 of Allium cepa. Classification (NCBI taxonomy): domain Eukaryota; kingdom Viridiplantae; phylum Streptophyta; class Magnoliopsida; order Asparagales; family Amaryllidaceae; genus Allium; species Allium cepa. Next base: position 48,577,118 of record CM060930.1, on the reverse strand, counting down.
ATAGAACAGCTTACATTGGTCTAGTCAATCCATTGAAGAAACGGATTCACTCTGCAGCTTCTAAATTCCACCTCCAGAAAAACTACTCAGCTAAGACCTCTCTGTCGGCTCACAGAACACTCCGAGCTGCACTGTTGACACCAATTCCAAACTTCCTGATCCAAAACTCTTCAAGAAACTCGAAAAGCTAACCACAACATCCTGCTGAATCCAGCCACAACCTTGAGGTAGACACACTTCCCAAAACTTGTTCTAAAGAAAACATATTCGGAAACAATCCATAGTCGCTGCATCTCATCATGCATTTACAATTTCCTAAGGTATCGAAATACCATCACTTACTTCATCTCAACCGAACAAATCAAACTCAACTCACCAAACTCTGCACTTCAAAGATGTCTCCGAATCTTAACGGGTTTCCTTCAGAGGTCGATGAAATACTTCAATACAGCAAAACTTACTCGAGACGGTATTAGGTCTACAGTCTTGACAGATACACTTCCAACCTCAAATATCAGACAACAACCAATGGTAGTAATCGTGTTACAAACACTACTACCTTATCTACCTATATAACCTCTATTGGAAAACCCGAACTGGTAACCCAACAGATAGATAGAAATAGATAAATATATATAATTATATTTAAAATTACAAATACGCTCTCTCAAGAAAGACACCACTCCAGAGCCTAGGTATTCACTCAACCTAATGCTCTGATACCACTGTAACGACCCAACTTCCAAAACACTAGGAAGTTGCATCGCTAAAAAGAAAGAAAGGGATAGAAAAGAGAAAGAAAGAGAAGGAAGAAGAAACAACGCAACGGAATCTAAACAGCGGAACGAATAAATTATATTAATAACATAAAATATTACATAGTTTACAACGACTATCAGAGTACACAGATAATACAACACATACTAGACAGTTATAAACACCTGTCTAGTAATTACAACATAATACAACTCAGAGACAACACAGAACACACAGCGGAATACTATATATCTAACGCAGAAGCCACCTGCTCCATTGCTCCTCCAATATTCGTCAAAGCTAACCTGAATCCCTTGGCTACTCGTAAAAATTTGAGTACCCAAGAGTTTAAGAAAACAAAGAATAAACTCCGGGTTAGACATGGGTCTGATGTGAGTAACATGTTAAAGTTGCTTAACTTTGAAAATCTTTTGAAAGAAAGGTATCATGTAAGACTTCCCACACATAAACATGGAAAAGTTTTTACCTTACGCTAACCAAAACATTTGATAGGAAATCCAATGATATTATAATAGGTCTAGGGTTTTCAAGTAAACATGAAATAGCCGAAATTGTTACATTCATTAAATTCCAGCTACTAGTCACAAAAGTGGGCAATACAATCAAAACCGTTGGCACTTATTGGATTTGGATTCCATACAATGGCTGGGCTATTGGGGTACCGCCCGTTACAGTACGTGGCCTAGATCAACATACCGAGGAGTACGCCCGCTCCGCTGCAACACAAGGCCGGACCCATTCCTTACTGAATAGTTCCAAACAAACAACCCCGCAGTTGGCGCGCGATTCCAACTGCCTACACAGTCGAATAAAAAGGGACTTCTAGACAGGGGAAAATCTTGCTCTCCAGTGGGAGCTACCCACAAAGTCTTGCTGCACCTCCCCTGTTTTAGCTATTCCCGATTGATGAGGCTTGAGGCTACGATTACCTTTATAGGACACATTATCTTAGAATGCTCATCGCCCACCTGACGATGTGCTGAAAGCATTCAATCCATACAAGTTCGTTCCGGGTTCGAACGAAACCGAAGGCATTATCTCGTTACACTCGTTTTGGAATCACCCTCAGAGTTAACGACGATAACCCTTGCACTCTGAATCTCTATCTCGAGCCTATAAGTACTATTTCGGTCAAACTCATCACAGAATCACCCCCATAGTTATACTGACTAATAGTCCTTACACCTCGAGTCTTCACTCTTCACATAAGATTCACGACCTATCGTTAATTTGGATCGATGTGGTTTTCGGATATCCAAATATGGAAACCCGATCCCGGTCTCATCGAAATCCAAAGCGTGTCTTTTAGGTCCAAGTTGTTTTAGAGTTTAAAACAATTCAATAACATTATCTATATACACACAGATAGATAATTCACAGATTCTCAACAGATAATTATCATTATCTTAACCACAGATAATCCACATTATCATTATCAAAAGATATCCATATCATCATCACATTGCAACCAATGCATCCATATCACTCAACATTATTAATCTCATAGCTGAGATTCAAAACCATTCAAAGCAACCAATAACAACCATTCATAAGCAATGATCTATAATCATATTATCTATAATTAATTTAATTTAAATTAAATTAATTACATCATCTCTAATTAATTTAAAATGAATTAAATTAATTACTTACACAATATAAATCTTGCTTACATCATCATTAATTAATTACAAATTAATTAATTAATTAACCTCAAATTTATCATCTTAATTAATCACCCCTGATTAATTATACTTTAATTAATTTCACAAAATTAATTACCCTAAACCAAATACAGTAATTAACCTTTAATTATTTCATAAATTAATTAACTATAATTAATTACATTTCATCTTAATTAATTACAATTAATTAATTATACTTAATCATTTATTATTGATTAATTAATCTTAATTAATCAATCTTAATTACATCATTAATTGTATTAATTAATGACTCTTAATTATATTTAATTAATTACTCCATTAAATTAATTACTTTCAGTAATTAATCCCACTCAGTCCATAATTATTAATCTCCTTTGATTAATATCGATCTGTAATTAACTACTTTAATTACTTCATTCAACTAATTATTCCTTAATTAATTTCTTTAATTTATCCTTTGATTAATTATAAAAAATAATTTAATCTAAATTACACTCACAATTCCATCATTATCCACTAATTACATAAAGTAGTTATCTTTAATTACTTCACTGAGTAATATCATTAATTACATTAAGTAATTACTATCAAATCTAATGTTTAAAATTAGTTAAACTAAATTAATTAATTTAAACCAATCTCAATAAACTCCATTAATTACATTAAGTAATTAATGTCTTAATTACATTTATTTAAGTAATTAATTTTAAATAAATTTCACAATTTATTATCATTAATTAATCAATCTAATTAATTATTAAAAATTAATCATATTAATTAATTACTTAATAAACTTTATTTAATGACCATCATTAACTATTATTTATTCTTTAAATTACTTCCTATTTAATCCCTTATTAAAATTAATCCAAATTATTAATTATGAATTAATTAAATAGTCTCTCCTTAATTATCTTACTTATTTAATTATTTTAATATCTTGATCATTACTAAGATAACCATTCTTTATTAATAATTGTATAAATATTAAAGTGTACTTAGAACATTTAAATTCAAATTTCAAAAAAATTCAAAATGATATTTGTTTAAGCATTATCCAATTTAAGTTCCATTTATATTCTTTCCAAAATAATGTAAATAACATTTATTATTTATAATTAAAACTTATATAAGATAAGTCTTAATTTACTTAATTTAAAAAAAATTAAGTTTTAAGTAACATTATTATTTAAATTTCAAACTCAAATTTACAACCATTTAACCTTCTTCTATTAACCTTTATAAATGACTTCATTCAAAAAAGAAAATCAAATTAAAATATTTGTTTGAAAACAACTTTACTTCTAATAAACAATTTAAATTTCAACTTGTTTGAAAACAATATTAATTTTTATTCTTATTCAAATATCAGATTTAAATTCAATATATTTGAATCCATTCCTTATTAAAATTATTTGAATTTAAACTTGAATTAAACTTTTTAATTTAAACCTTGATTTTAAAACTTTTTATTCAAAATTCAAATTCCATTTTAAAAAAGAAAACTGAAAATTCAAACCCTTAAGAAAACTGAACTTAAATTTGAAATACAAATTTGCTATTTAAAATTTTGTTTCAGGTTCAAAATGAAAATTTTAAATTTTCAGAAACTGCCAAGTTTCCATCTTCTTTTTATTTTATTTTAAAAAAAGAACTGAAACCACTTTCAAATTTTAAAACTCATAAGATTCAAACTCCCTTAAAACTATAACTCTTACTGCAGATTTAAACTTTGTTTAAATATTATCGTAACTACTAATTCATTTAAATTTTGATTTAAATTTTAAAACTGCGGACAGTTTTTCAAAAAACTGTAATATTCAAATTACCCGAGCCAACCTTAAAACTGCTTCGAGTCATCTAGCCAAATTCTTCGAGCAAACTCAGCATACACTCGAGTGTTACTTGAGTTCAAAACACTGCAGTACCCAAAATCATCAAAGCTCAAAATTTTTGCATGGTGCTCGTGCACCGTGCCTCCAGTCACCATCACCCATCTCCGGCAACTTCCAATCATCGACGACCAAACCCACAATCAACCACCATCATCAGTTTCTCCTCCCAAAATACAAAATTGAATTCGAGATGCTTGCTCAAAACCTGGAACATCAGAAAACAGGTTTCACCCCAAAACCTGTAACACCCTCATCCTCCACCTTCTGACCACCGAAGTGGCAACGATTCCGGCTACGACTTCATCTACCAATTTACTAACATTACCCAAAATCCTAGTCCACTCGATCACTTCTTCATGAAGAACTGACCCAAGCAACCCACCTATCTTAAACTAGGGTTCTATCAGAAATTACATCACCGCAACCACCACGTTGAACTGCAACACCAGCCATTATTTTTCCTGACATTAGTGACTACTCCTCCACCTCCCAGATGAACCCCGACACCCCAATTTGCCTAGATCACCCCAAAACCCAAATTCCCCCTTTGTAGTTAAAAAAAGAATTACACCATACCCCCTCAACTAAAATCCTAAATTTTTGTTCTAAAAATCATGTTTTGATTTTAGTTTTAAATCCATAATACTGAATCTAACTATTTTTTTTCTAAATTTGAAGCTTCCATATTATTTAACATACTTGATATTCTGGCTTTACAGGAAATGCCAGATTTTGTTTTAACAAAAATTAAGTTTTTAAAACTTAATCTAACTAATTAAAACACTCTTGGTTTGTAAATTAAATCCTAACTGACTAGATTAGGTGGTAAAAAAATTTGAAATCCTGAGCCTGGAAAACAATACAAGGACAGAGCACATAATCTCAATGCACACTATACATCCATATGAATATTCATAAATATACTTATAAATGCATCCATAAAACATATTTGTTTTCAGTGATAAGCATGCAACATACTTATATTTTAAACCACTTAAATTATAATGTTACTCACCTAAATCTATGGGCAGAGCAATGCATTTGAAAAATGCTTTAAAAACTGGAAAATTTGCTTTGCTTTAAGGCACTAAGTTGCTTCTTAGACTTGATTTTTAAAACTGCAGTTGATTTAGTTGAAGAAGAATGTAGATGCTTCGAAACTTGATTTAAAACTACATGCACCTTTGAAACTCTAGATTCCAAGAAATGCAGATGCTTTCAACTTGAAAATGTGCAGGCTGCCTTGAATTCCAGAGATGCAGAAGCTTTTATATTTGAACAAAAATATGCAGGATTGCTTGCATATGAAATGCAGGCTTCAAAATTTGAAATTGCAGGTGCTACTTGAAAAAAAATATGCAGGCTTGATTGCATGTTGAACTAAGGCTTTTTTTTGAAGATGATTTTGTTTTGATTTGTAAGAAGAATTTGCATGCAGACTTGATTGAATAAGAAATGCAAAGTTTCCTTGCTTTTCTTTTGGTTTGAGAAGTGGATTTGAATATGTTTCAGATTTTGGTTTTCCATTGTTTCTTAGCTTTAGATTTTAAAAAGAAATAAGATAGAAGAGGGTTTGTTTATAAAAACTAAAATTATTAAAAATAAAATCAAAAGAAAATGCTAGATTAAATTTTTGACACTTGTCTCACAATGTAACATTTGTCAAAACTTTATTTTATCATTTAACAAGTGTTATGTAAAACCTTAAGATGTTACACTTGTCTTATAAGAATAATTAGTATTTAATTAAAAGCTTACTTAGTATTTATTTAAAAGTTAATTAGTATTAATTTAGTATGTTATTATAAGATGGATGTAAACTTATGTTTTGAATGAATTAGTTAATCATGTATTTATTTACATGTAGATAAATTTTAAAATGAATAAATCAAATTTAGTTTATAAAATGAAACTTATACAAATAATTCAAAATCAAACAAATTAAAAACATTTATACTTTAGGATTTAAAAACTTTGAATTCAAGTTCAAATTAAATTTTGAAATCAAGTTTATTTACAAATATAATTACACAATTAAATTTTGAAAAACAATTATTTTTATTAAAAATTTATTTGTTAAAACAATGTATTATTATATTTAAAAATAACCACATTTAATAACCATAAATAACTTATTAAAAGAAATTGTCTTCTTATTGATAAATTATTTATTTTATCACATTATATTTAAAATAAAATCATAATAAACCTTATTGTTACTTATTTAAATTTTAAACTTGAGTTAAACATATTTTAAATCATTTCAATATTTTTCTTATGTATTTAAAATCATATTTATTTATGAAATATCCATTTAAAATTTTAACTTTTAAATAAAATCATAATTCACAATTTTACTAAAGATATATAACTTTATAGAAAACATGATTTATTTATTAATTAAATTTAAAACAATATCTATTCACAATATACACAATATTCTATATATATTATAAATAGTAAACAATTTATTAGATTTAAAAAGATAAAATCTATCAATTAACTATATACTTTATTGAATTATTAAATTAATTCAAATCTTATTCCAAAGATTATCAAATCAATTTAATTTTTATTTCAGATTATTAAATTGATATTGCTTTCAAATTCCGGGTCATCACAATAAAATTGTTTTGAATTTTGAGAAATGAATAAAAATCCAAAACTTGAATTATAAAATAGATTAAATTTAAGAAAATTTAGTCAAGTAATTTTTGAAGGAAAAATCAAATATTGAATTAAAAGTGGGGAATGAACTAATATGAATAAATTAGTTAAGTGAGTATGTTAATGGAATTCTGATTGGTTGGATAAAAATTGAATTAGGGGTTAAAAATGGATTTTTTGTGAAGGTGAACTTGATTCATAAATTAAATTCAAATTAGAAGTGCTAAGTGAATTGAATATGATTAAAATATGGTGAAATGAAATGAAGTTAGATTGAAGCAGAAATGGTTTGCATTGCAAATAACATTTAAAGGAGCGGAAATAAAATTGAAATGGTCATGTTATTAATAGAATAAGTTCGAAAGTGAAATGAAATTGTGAAATAAAGTTTAAAATGGATTGAATGAATATACTAATTGAATTAAATAGAATGGAATTTAATTGGAAAAGGCGATGAACTTAAGTTGTAAACTTAAGCAAATTGTTAAATGGTTGTTAGTGAGCTTTATGAAATGGTTTTGAATAGAACCTGTTTGAATGATGAAATGGAATGTAAGTAAATAGATAAAATTAAAAATGAAGTGAAAATGAGAATGCAAGGATTGTGAATAAATTTAAAATGGAATGAAATTTATATAAAGTGAGTTGAGATCAATTTAAAATGGTTAAAGCTTAAGTACTTATTTACATGAATATCGTCGAAGTGCATAAGAAAATGGGTCGTTCGATGAAACGGAAGAAAATAAAATTCTATGAATCATTGGAAATAAATAAAATTGATTTTTGAATCAATTGAAATAAATATGAGTTATTTTGCTTAGAATGAATTGATTCAACAAAGGTGAGTGTAAATCTCTTAAAATTGAAAATAATAATTTAAGAATTGGCTGTAAGCAATTGAAATTAGCGTCGGAATCTTATGAATTACGTATGGGTATTATTTAGTGTACATTGCTTATGAAGTGCATGTGTCTAGCTATTGAAAGTAAATAAATGTTAGTGAGTTGCGTATATTTTATACTTACATGTTTGAATTAAGTAAGTACTGGTACAGAGAAGCCGTATGGCTGGATTTGGACGCGCAAAATGATAAATAAATAGGCCGCTTGCTTAAAAATGCTAAATAGGGGTACGTCTAAGCAATAGAAGTTAGGAAATATGTACTATTATTTGTTTTTTTGTTTTTTCGACCGTGTGGGTCGATCTATATATATTTATATCTCTTGTCAAATTGCAAAAGCTCCTTCGTACAAAGGAGACTCTGCCAAAATTTTCCGAAAATTTTGGGAGTTAGAAAATTTTTGAAAATTTTTGGGAAAATTTTTGTTAGCGATAAAACGATTTCAAGTTCAAACTGAAATAAGGGATTTTGGAAATAGAAATTTAAGATAATTGTTAAGTTGGAACTAAAGGATTAGAAAATTGAATATGGGATTTCACTAAATGGGTTTTAGTAAGTTAATGGGCTGAGGCATTCGTCCGCCTTAGCAATTTCGGGGACGAAATTCTTTTAAGGGGGAGGAATGTAATGACCTGGATTTTTCAGTGTTGAATCTGGAATATTTAAATGGTTTTAAATATAGAAATTGAATTATAAATTGGTTTTGAATATGGAAAACTTAGATTTATCTATTCAGAATGTAGATACAGCAATTTGTTGAATAATATAATTATTCATTTCGATAATTGAAGGTTGAGTAAAATATTTAATCTTGAGTTTCAAGCTTGTTAAAAATATTTTAAAGGCTTGTAAAATTTACATTGATAGTACTGAAGATAGTAAAAGTGTTAAAATTGATTTTGGAAGTGTTTTGTTAAGTTTTGAAGATATATCGTTTAAATTGATATTTAAAAATAGTCTTTTGAGGCACAGTCTCGGATTTCGAAGAAACCAGTTTCATTGGATCCGTAATAGTGTAATATTATCGGATTTTAATTTTCGTAGTGTTTGGAGTAGTTGTGGGAGCGTACGATATATAAACACGCTGAAATTTATATCGAAAATTCAATATAATAACTGATCCAAAAAGCTATCTTCCCCATAGATTGAATTTGGACTCGTAACCTTTTCCGTTGCATTAGAAATAAGGGCATAACATTATAAACACCTAGCGGCACGCCTCGATAGGGGTTCGCGATTTTAGGCATCGTAAATTGAGACAATTTGAATTCAAATTAAAATATATATTAATATATTTAACTCAATCGCTGAGATTCCTTTCCATCAGCCACCATTCTTTTATCTCAGCCATCCTATTCCTGAGCAGCCGACCAACTCCTCTCTGCTTAATCACGTACTCTTTGTCTTCCCTCAGAAGCTAAAATCAAATCATAAGCCACCTTCGTTCTTTTTAAAATCGTGCGTTCTTTCCCTTTGTTTTAGAATATACGAAATCAAGAAAATGAAATCTCCAGAAAAGAAATGGCGTCCCTCTTCAAGTTTCATTCGAACGAAAATAACATATTTCTTTTCCCATCCTCTTCAATAAGTAATCATATCGACTTCGCAAATAAAAGGAAGGGAAGCACGAATTGTTCGTGGCATCATGTAGCCTCCGATCGCGGGTGAAGCGCGTTCGATTTTCGGTTTCTGAAAGCATCTTCGTAGGCGAGGAGTCTCAGTGTTCGACTGTGTATCTTTAGTAGAGGGCGAATCAAGTTATGAGAAGACTCGATTTACTATCGAGTTGCGTTGGTCGCGCTGATGAGGAAGGGTGTGTCGAGGTTTGGCTGCTCGTCGCGATGGTCATGCAATGGATGGTGGTTAGCGGCGATGTAAACCGGTGGTGCATGTGAGTCGCGGCAAGGGATGCTCGCAGGTCGTGGTTACACGAGGCGTTGGTAGCTATGTAGATTTGTACGGTAAGTGTATTTGTTTTTCTTTTCCAATTTGAAATTTATATCTGTATATATATGAAAAAAGGGAATAATTAGTTTAAAATGAATTATTAGTTAAATAAATTATAAAATGGAAATTGATGGTTCGATTATTTCGAATATTTATAAACCGTATAAATGTTTATACAAGGTCTAATGTCATCATGAAATCAAGATGAGATTGGAATGGATTGCAAACAAAAAGGTCAAAGGTTAGTTAATCTCACTCATTTGGGATTTATTTAAATTTAAATGGTTAAATTTAAATAATTGGTTGAATGATTGAATTAATTTGATGTGCTATATTATATATAGTAGTATATAGTATATATTGGAGTGATTTGTTTCCCGCATTATATAGCGGATGAGACCCTACGCGGCGCAAAATAGTGGATGATATTATATAAATCCCATATACCGCAATATTCCACCTCGAAGTGGAATTGTTATTTTATATTGTGCTAACATCCGTGGATGCAGGGAAACAGGTTGGAGGGATCCAACTGGATTCCTCAAATTTATCTAGATTGTTTAATATTCTGTAATATGGTTTATGTGATAATCTGTGATAAATTATATTGGTAATTCAAATGTTGGATGCTATGGTCTGATTGAATATATTTAGGTATTCTGAGTTATCAAAAATGTATAGATTTGGATTTTGAAAGAAAATAAAAGAGAGAATTTTAGGTAAATAATTACAGAAATTTGGATAAATTAAAGAATTAATTGGGAAAGAATAAAAATTGATTTTTGAATTCTAATAAATAAAATTCCAATTATGGAGAAATGAGATTTTTGAGTAAATGGGAAAAAGTGATTTTCTTAAAAACTCAAGTGTTAGTATGTAAAGGAATGAAGAATTTATTTTAAACAATTCAAGGTTTTAAATTTAGTGAAAAGGATAAAGAAGGAATTTGGGAAACATGAAATTGGTATTTTAAGTTAAAAGATTTTAAATCATAAGTAAGAATTAAAAAAATTGAAGTTAATGGGTTTTGAAATAAATGAGTAAGTAAAGGAATTTATTTCAAAATAGTGAAAATTGGAAATCAATTTGGAAATTGATTTTAGTGTTTGAAATTGGAAATTAAAAGGAGAATGTGACTATGAAATTTATAAACTGGGTTTATAAAGTGGAACGGATATCAGTGGATATTTGGGGTATAAATTTCACGGTGGGAATTTATTAAAGAAATGGGTAAATTTGTTTAAAAATAAATAGTGATTTATTTTTGAAGGATGTGAAAGAGAAGTGTAATTCCCTGGATAGCTAAGTACGTTTTCGAAGTAAGTTTTTAAGTATAAGTTAAAAGTTTTAAAGTTGTTTTAAAGGCATGTTTTAGAAAATTTATTATTTTTAAATATTTAAATTTTAAAGTAAGTATTTTTCAAATTTATCTTAGTAGTAATTATTTAAAGGTGACTTGGTATTTTGTTTTAAAAAGAGAAAATTTAGTTTTATATTTTATAAAGTAGCTTTATTTTAAATATTCTTAAAGTATATATTTTTAATAAAGTATTAAAGTAGATTTTAATTTTAATATTTTAAAGTATATTTTATAATAAAGTGTTTTTAAATTATTCTAAAATCTAAAGTGTTTGTACTTGGTGATTTCAGTGGAAATAGAAAAATTTGGGGAATTTATTCCGTAAAAAGAAGATGGATTGAAACTGTTTTCAAAGGGTTGCAAAATTAGTATATGTCTTGCGAAGATATTTTGAGGATAATAAATAATTTGGGAAATTATTTATGGTTGAATGAAGTTTGTGAATGTTAATTGATAGTTAAATAACCGACTATCAATATTGGCCAATGCGCTGATCGTTTCGAAGAGACTGGGATCGGGATTAATTTCTTGAAAACCACTTCGATTCGGTTTGTATGTTTTCGTGGGGAAAACAAGAGTTGGAATCGAATATGGGGCAGTGAAGTGAAGGGCTAATCGCTACTAATCTAGAGGTGATTCCAACATGGATGTAGTAGGAGTAGTATCTTCGATTCCGTTCGAACCCAAGAACGGACTCATATGGATGAATGCTTTCAGAACATCGTCAGGAGGACGATGAGCATTCTAAGTGATATGTTCTAAAAAGGTAATGCTTAGCCTCGAGCCTCATCAACCGGGAATGACTGAAAATCAGGGGATATGCCGCAAGGTTAAGTGGGTAGCACCCATTAGGGTAAGGTCATCCCTGTCTAGATGTCCTTTTTTTCGACTTAGTGGGCGGTTGCTGATCCCAACCGTGGGGTGATCTTACTCGGGATTATCCAGTAAAGGGTAGTCTCGGTCTTGTGTTGTCGGGGATTTAGGGTGGATCCTCGGTACGGTGATCTAGGCCACGTACTGTGACAGGTGGTACCCCAGTGCCTAGACATTAGTTGGAAATCCATTCTCCTTATGTGCCTTTTATGGTTTTGATTGTATAACCCACTTTGTGGCTAGTATGCTGGAATTTAATAAATGTAACAATTTCGGCTATTTGAATAAGTATTTGTATGTAGACACTATTATAATATCAGAGGATTTTGATAAGAAATGTTTTGGCTATCGTAAGGTAAAAACCCGACATGTTTATTTGTGGCGTGGTCTTTCGAGATGCTTTTGTTTACAAAGGATTTGAAACTTTAATAATCAAATTGAGTGTGGTTTTCTCATGCTGGTATTCCAGACTAACTCGGGTGTTATTTAATTATATTGCTCGGGTCAGACCGAGTATTATAGAATACAGGAAAGGATGCTATGAAGCTCAGAGGACAAGCTGAATGGCGATACGTACTCCCGTACTTGTTTTAAATATCCGCTGTGTTGGTTAGCTGTGCATTCAGTTTGTGAGGACAGGTTATGATTACTGTCTAGCTGTGTGTTATGTACTCTGATTATGTAATGTATAAACAGATTTGTTATTGTGTAAAGATCATTTATTATCTATTATATTTTATTCCACGGCGATGGTTAGATTCTGATGTTTTTTTTTATTTTCTTCTTCTACCTCTTTTTCATTAACCCTAACGGTTCGTATTTCCGTTCACCTTGAGTTGACATGTTGTAAAATAGTGTTGACTTAAGGGGTACGGGTTTGCGGGCTGTTACGCTGAGACTGTTCAATTTTTGGGCTTAAATTGGATTTGAATTCAATTTAAATTCAAAAGTTGAGTGCTTTAACCCACTCACAACTTCTAAAATTTCTTATGCTTGTTAAATTGATTTATTATGTGATAAGAAATTTATTTATGACTGTTTGACATATTTTGAATCAACATCTCAGTTTATATGAATTTATTTGGAAAAAATAGTTATTTAATTTATTATTGAATATAAACTGCCAGTAAATGCCTGTTATTTATCATCTGTTCTATATTGATGGTTATTGATTGAATTGGATGAGGATTGTGATAAATGTTTGATGATTGATATTGGATGAATTGATGTTGTACTTTACATTGTTATAAACTGCAAGTTGTTATTGATTTTTATTTCATTCGGGATTGCGGTTTGAAATGATATATAACCGTATTTATATTTTAAATTACGGATTGAAATGATAAATATCTGTATCACTTGACCATAGGATAGAAAATTATATACAAACACCGTGGTCTATATATAAAAATATTTTGAAATGATTTCTATGGTTTGTAAAGAAATATATGGTTTTAGATAAATGTTGATTTTAGATATTATATAAATGCCATTTTATTCTTGATTTTTAGCTATGTATAAATTTGTTTGAATATAGAATAAGCTAAATAATATGTTGTTTTTTCTTTTTTAAGATAATATGGTTAAGTATTTAAATTATATTTTAATATATAGTTATAATGATTTAAATAAATTAAGGTTGGAAGATAATTTGAAATTTAATTGAAATTGAATTTATTTAAGAATTAAACTCAAATAAGCTGATGTGAAATTTACTAAATTTGAATTTTAGATGGTATTATTTTTATAACTTGATTTTGGTTCAAAGTGAATTAAATGAATATTTCGAGTTGAGTTCTATTTAAAGGATAACAGATTTATTATGTAAAATTTTCAAAACTGAATAATAGAAAATTTAATCGTTGAATCGTAATTACCAAACTTAGTTTTGAAATTGCCGAATACTTAAAGTTGAAATATATTGAATTTGAAATGGTTTATTCTATAGATCAAGTCTATTTTGAAGTCAATAAAATTTGGAATAGTTTATTTGGGAACTGAATCGTATTGAAATTTATGATTTGGTATTTGGTTGAATATAAATTTAGAAGTTCGATTTGTTTTGAGTTCGATTTGCGAAATTGAAGAAGCTAGTTTATTATATAAAGTATTCTAATATTAAAACCATTTAAGTGGTGGAAGTTATGTTTTCATAGTTAGGAGTTTCAAAGTATTATGATTGAAGGTGTTATATTTCAAGTATTTTTATTTCGAAGTGTTATAACGTTGAAAGTGTTATGATTTTAGAAAAGGATATTTTCGTAATAAAATCATATTATATTGGTTTGGGTTTAATAAAAATGATATCATATTGGTTCGGTTTTTGAAATGAAAATGATATCTTATTTATCTGGTTTTGAAAGGGATATTGTATTCTGGTTTTGAAGTATAAATCAATTTCAAATAACCGCGGTGTTATATTACGTTTGGTTGTTAAAGAGACCGGGATAGGAAGTTGTCATACTCTCTGCCAACTCGAAAAACCACTTTAACAACCGTGTACGCGGTGGAGATTGCAGAATGAAGTAGGATGGTGGCGACGTTCTATTAAGGTATATATATGGATCCGACTCCCGTGAGTTGGCATAAGGTGGCTAAAACAGGAGGGATTCTTGGGCATAGGAGGTAGCCCCTCTAATCGGACACACTTCTTCGATATTATATTCTGACTTTGGATTGTTTTGGTGGCCACTTTTGATTTTTGATTTTGGGGGTGTGGCTTGAGGCGGGCGGTAGTAGCTGCTACGCGTTACCACCAGCCCAGATGCGTAATTGGTATATCTACCCTAGCATTGCCTTGTGTGCCATGTCACCTACCCTAGCGCGCCTTGTACGAGTTTGATTTGTGTCGTACCTATGGAGTATCCTATGGTAGCCTCCCGATCAAGAGGTATTATGGTACTGTATAGACTATTGGCACTATTTATGTGTTAAGGGGAATATTGGGTCACTCCTGTAACGCCCCACTCCGAGACCCACTCTAGTAAAGAGTATTATGGAGTAATACCGTCTACTAGAACGGAGAATAGAGTATAATGGAAGCGACCATGTGTAATCAAGCTATAACTAACTACTGAATACGTCGAATAGGTGGTTTTCTTTTCTCAAGTGGTTCGACATATCCAATAGATATTTATAACGAAATTACAATGGCTAAGGAAAATAGGTTCAGAACAAACATAATACTAAATGATAACATCATCATCATAGAACAGTCACATAACAGTCACAGTACATAGGTACAATATATCGTCAATACAAATCCAAATATCAAAAGGTGGGTACAAAGCCACCTCTCACACATGTGAGTCAAAAATATGTACATAAGAGACTGAATAATCAGAGTATCAAAATAGTGGACAAATATAAAGAGCTATCTATCAGCATAGCAGATAATGTCCAAACGGAAGCATAGAAAGCTAAGTCCAGAGACCTAACCTGAAACAACTCGGTCTGACCCGAGCGAAAACACTCAGGTCAGGCTAGCTAAACAATCAGTAATAACTGAGATATATAATAATGCGGTACATAAATAAAATAGTACTTCTCCAAAGAGAAGAGTAATATGGATCACATGAACATAATGACGATCCCTAATCATCAATAAACAGTAAAAATCTCCAAAGAGAATATCAACACCAAAGTGTGGAATAAATAAAATTGCCTCATATCATCGGTGTAGCCAAAGCTATATAAAGTTGCCCATAGGCAATAATCCCAAGAGTGACCAGAGTCTGTAATCAATGCCCAAGCAAAGATCGATGCTCCAAAGAGCAATAGGGATATACTGAAAAGTCAATGAAATCGAATACTGAAAAACAGTGTCCAGAGACATTGTGAATCCACAAGATAATCGCACTTACATCGTATGGTTCCATAGAACCAACACCAAATGGCGGTACTCGAATGGATATAAAAATCATCATATAATACAAGTATAGCACATGCACCGACCAGAGTCGTTATTGCCAAGTATTGTAGAGTTGTGATCGATCACTCGCACAGGTGCGGAACGCGTGAGACGACGAGATCCTTCCCAGAAGGATAAAGGCCTAGAGGCACATGCCGAAAAACTGCTCCATAGAGCAGGTGTCCAGAGACGGTTGCCCAGAGGCGTGTTGGCCCAGAGGTCCAGTACTGGCCGCCTAGAGGCTAATGTGTCACAAACTTCTTGGAGAGGAACCCGTAAAGTGTTAACAATGAGTCCCATACCCCACGTTCGCACTAAACGGTTTACTAACCAATAGCAAGCTCACACTCCAAACAATAAAAAGTCCACCTCGTATCATCGGTAAACTAGACCCAAAGGTCAAAACGATCAATCGAATAGGTCAGGGATTAACCGGAAAGAAAATACACACGGTTCCATAGGCCGGAGATTTCCTAACCATTTAAGCACCTTTCCACTTCGCTCGACGTGCTAAAAAGTGAGTGTGAGATTTTTATTATAGAAAATAATGGTGCGAAATGGATTTATAATTGATTTTGAAATCACTTTAAAACGGCTTTAGAAAACTCTCCTATTATGGAGTAATTAATTTAATAATTAAAAATAATATTATATAATAATTTCGAAAGCCTTTTAGGAGTGAAAATCCATTTAAAATAGTTCATAAAAACCCGTTTACAAAATCTAGAGACAAATCTCAAAGAAATCGATAAATCAGAAAATTACTGAAAACCAATATTCATGTTGGAAAATATTCCGAATGGTTGTGAACCAAAGTTCGCCAATTTTTGATTAGCAATTGAAGCCCAAAGGTTCATTGCAGAAACAATCAATTTGAAGTGGTTGCACCAAAATGGTACAACCCGGATTCGGGTGCACCAAAAATAGTGCAACCGATGGGTCGGAACCCGGCTGCACCAAGTGGGTGCAGCCCATTTTAAATTTTTTTTTTTTAAGCCCCATCCCGCATGGGCTGGGGAAAACAGCAAGCCCCCAGCCCGCGCGGGCTGGGGAGCAATCACAAGCCCCCAGCCCGGGCGGGCTGGGGAGCATTCATAAACCCCAGCCCGCTTGGGCTGGGGAGCATTCACAAGCCCCCAGCCCGCTTGGGCTGGGGAGCAGTTATAAGCCCCCAGCCCACTTGGCCTGGGGGGTTCAGGTTAAGCCCCCAACCCGCTTGGGCTGGGGGTGTTGGATTAAGCCCCAGCCCAAGCGGGCTGGGGTGTTGGATTAAGCCCCAGCCCGCTTGGACTGGGGAGGGAGGAAGGCCCCAGCCCTCTTGGGCTGGGGGCTAAAGGGAGGCCCAGCCCTCTTGGGGCTGGGAGGGCGGGAGGCCCCAGCCGCTTGGGTTGGGGAGGGCGGACGGGCCCAGCCGCTTGGGCTGGGAAGGGCAGGCGGACTCAGCCCGCTTGGGCTACAGCCTGGGTGCAACCCAGGCCTGCCCTGGTGCACCCAGAGCCCTGTTTCAGCCTGTTTCAGGCTGAAACGTTCCAGCAAGCAGAAATTCCATGTTTTAGTGATTTTAGGGTGTTTTTTTCAAGTTTTTGGCATCAAATTTCACCAATAACAATCACTAACTAGCATATATTGATTACTACACTATATTAAGGAGACAAAGGGCCAAAGCTTAGCATTACCTTATGAAGCAATATCACAAACACCTTATGTGCACACCCAAAATGAAAGCAAAGATGATCAAAGAGCTATGATTCACATGTTACATAATAAAACATGTGTTACTAAATGATTACCGAAATCAAAAGAGGATTAAACACATACTAGAAGAGGTTTTTAGCAATATACCTCTCTAGAAAGAAACAAAGACCACTATAGCATCAACCCAAGTTAGCTAAAGATGATTAAGGGGCTATAAGATCAAAAAAACACATAAAACATGTGTTATCAAACTAATTTCAGAAATTAGGAAGATAAAAAAGTGGATTTGAGGTGGGTATTTGCATTACCCTTGCATAGAATGACTTGCATAAGCTAAAACTAGAAGGAGATGAAGATGGAGGCCATTTTTATTAAGAAAGCTTTAGGAAATGATTAGGGTTTTGATTAGGGATGCATGAATGAGGTTAGGAGAGTTTGTGATAATTTATAGAGGAGGTTTAGGGTGGGTTATTGGGTTAAGTTTTGTAACCCAATAAGAAGAGGGTTATTTACATGTTTCCAAAAATTAGTCTAAGTGTTCATGTATGTTTACAAACTCATTTTTCTTACCCAAACCCGTTTTAAAATCTCTCCTAAAATATTTAACTTTCCAAAAATAACATTTTATCCTCATTTTAAAATCCCATATTTCCCATATAATTAAAATAGCCTTTTTCAAATAAATTTTGTTATTCCAACTCCTTTTACGCTTCATTAAAATAAATAAAAATCCTAACTTTTATTTATTAATTGGTAATGCAAATCCCGGGTTGTTACAACTCCTTAACGCTATTTTAAAGTAAGTTTATTTTACTATTAAACATTATTATAATAGCGTATATTACTACATAGTAAATAGTTTAATAGATCCTTAGGAGATGTGGATCCCGAGCATCTCTTAAGTTACTGCACTCACGTTAGACACTGGATAGGAGATATCAAATCCGGTAAACATCTCCAATGCCGTTCCACTCATATTTATTTCTATTGATTTAACTTACATAAGATTTTTTAGTTCTGGCTCGAGTGTTTTGTCTTTTCAATTCGCTCGGGTCAGCCTGAGCATTTGAGGGTTTGAAGACCTTACTTTTGGAGGACGAAGGCGAAGATTGTACTACTATTACTTACGATATTGTTCTACTGCATTCATACTGTACTGCTGCATTATTTATTATTCACTAGTATGTGTAACTCTGATATGTGTTGTATAAGTAAAATCAAATGTTTTGTAAAACGGCTTTATGAACTATTATTTGATTATTATATTTTGTCGTTCCGCTGCAAGATTCTATTTTTGTTTTTCTTCTTTCCCTGCTTTTTCTTATTCACCCCAATAACAATCCGCCCTTTTGTATGGTTTGAGTCTTACGTGTGTGGTTTATCATCGATTTAAAATGTACAAAAAGGCGGGATGTTACATCTGGTACCAGATCTTTGGTTTAGTGAAAACATTAGCTTTGTGGGGTCTGACTCTTTATTAATAGGGTAGCAATACCCTACGATGAGTCGTTGTGTGTATATGTATGAGAGAGCGTATTTTTTAGTGTTATAAAAAGGTTTTAATATTGTGTTAATTTGTTCCGTTTTGTATTTATAAATTCTAGTTGGTGCATAGGACACTATGACATCAATAGGGATTTCTAAACACTTAATAGGACAGACCGACACAATATTGTTTTGAATATAGGTGAGTGAAATAACTTTGCCTATTATATTTTCTATATATATAAAATAAATTTTTATAAATAAGATATATATTTGGTTGTAATATATTGGTTGTTTGGTAGTGAAATTATAAATATTGATTGGAAACAAAATTTTAAGAAAATAAAATAAATGAAAATTGGAAATTTTAAAACTTAAGTTTCGGGGTTTTGAAAATTTCCTTCGAATGATTTTGGGATATAATAATAATATTGTTAGAAGTATTTTCTGATATAAATATTCAACATAAATTGAAAGAATTTTAAAGAAACTTTGGAAAGAAATAAGTTATGTACTCCGTTGGAAAATAATTTCGGTGATGAGTGCATGCATCATCGACATTCATTTTTGAGTTTCAAAGTGGGAAGGCCACTGTAGTAGTTTTACCATAGATTTATTTTGATAAACAAATATAAATTTAAATTGTTATAAATATAATTGGATATAAAGTGTAAGTGTATACATCTTTAAAATGATTTGAAATGGAACCCGACATTTAGTTCTTAAATTTCCATAAATTAGAGGTTTTAATTATTGAAATTGAAATGAAAATCTTAACTATTTAATAATTGAAACTTCTAAATGAAATAAGAGATTAAATGCTAGGCTATAAATGAAATCACCATAAAGTTGAAATTTGCAAACCTATAAACAAAGGATATTATTATTGAACATTAAGTTAATTAAAAGAAATAAGATAAACTTGTGTAACTTTCAATTACATCCTTATAGGCATATATATAACTTACCGAATATTAAAAGTTACAATGTTTAATAAGAAAATGTAATACGATATTATACAAGTAAAACTTGAAGTAATGAAAGTGTTCAATGAGTTATTTTTACAGATAGGAATTTGATGTTATAGTAGTTATAAGCTTAAGTTATAATTGAAATATCACTATAATAAAATGTGATGGAAAGTAAATATTGCAAGTAGATGACTATAAATTTAAGTTAATGAATTGAAACGCTAAATTATTGAATTGGCCATGAACGCTAATAATAAATGAATGTAATAAATGAAATTAAGTAGTGAATAAATGAATATATTGTAACTAAAAATAAAACTTATATGATATGAATGAAAAGGAAAGCAAACAACAAATGTTATGAAATGAAATTAAAAAGAATGAACTTGATTTATTGCTTCGAATTTGATGTTCGTTTAGCTTTTGGGTTGTTTGGACAAGGATACTTTAAAATTGTTTGGATGTATAAATAATCTATTTAGTTTGACCTAAGACTGTTGAGTGAATAGTACACTTAATAGTTTATTTTTCATTCTGCACAATTTGAAGTTTTCGAACCTAACAACTATTAGTTTTGTTTGATATGAATGGATAATTGATTGTGTTGATTTTCGATTGCATATCGGTTGCAAGTGATTATTGTTTATATTGATTTGTTTTTTAGTGGTTGACACAACTTTAAATATCTCATTTTATATGATTATTAACTCCTTTTGGATTATATAAGTGAAATACATGTTATGGAAGCAATTGCTACTGCTTTTGGTTTCATAATTAAGCGTTTGTTTGCCCGACAAATAGGTACGTTCTCGGATTACGGTTTTACAACATTATTATATTATTATTTTCGTTGTTGGGATATATTATTTTGAGATATTGTGATATATATTGTCATATTTGATATTATATTTTCTTCTGAGCCTCCCTGTACAAAGGAGACTCTGCCAAAATTTTCCGCAAATTTTGGACTTAGAAATTTTTTGGAAAATGTTCTCCAAACCTTATTAATTTAAGTATAAAAAGATTTAATGGTTATAAATTGGTATATTTTATTTAAATTAATTAATTTTGTAAATTTATTTGTTTATAAAATTAATATTTTTGAATAAGATGTATTGTTTACTCAATTCTTTCTTTTTCCTCCTTTTTCCTTTTCCGGGATGAAAAGTTTTAACGGGAGAGTGTAACGACCCGTAAATTTCCGATAATAAGATTTGTTATTTTAACGAGATTTTGTAATTTAATTTGGAAAGGAAAAAAAACTTTATAGTTAATATTGAAATGAACGATAAAATGAAATGTAGAAATGGTAATTAAAATTAACTATTGACAATTGGAGTGAAATCGCAATAACGAAATAGTGCATATTTGTTGCACTAGGTTATAAAATTGAAAATAAGCAAATGAAATTAAGTATTGAATTAACCAATGAAATAATATATTAATTAATAGTAACTGAATGTAAATTAAGGTAATAATGTTAATGCAAGTTAATAAATAACTAATTTAATGCCGACCCCAATTAATTGAAACAATTGTAGGGTTATAATTGATTGTAAATAGTAAATTTGGAAATAATTAAAAGTTATATTAGTTGATGAAATAATACGCAATAAACTGTATTTTAATAAAATCAATGTTTGATAAGTAATTATAATATTTGTTGTTGATAATGAAGTATGATTAAGAGTTAGAGGCAACAATTATTATAAGTTACCGATATATTTTTAATCCATTAAATTGAATTGAATCAATTGTGATAAATCTAAATTAAATATTACGTTAATGTTAGTTACGGTAATATTTGGAAATAATGTTAATGTTATTCATAGTAGGCCAATTTATTGAATTAAAGGAGTGGAAATAAAGATTTATCAATTTAATGGGATTTGAACTATAATAATTGGATTAATTGCAATTAAATGAAATTTAATATCTAAATATTACGTTAATTGAAATTTAGATGGAATTTGAGAATATTAATGTAATAGATCATGAATCCAATGTAAATTTCATCTGGCTGATAGCAATGAATTGAATAATAGAATGAAAAATGAATTAAATGGAATTATTGGAAATTAAATTTATAATTTCTGAATTTAATGAAAATGAGATTAACACTGAAATTGATAAATTTATCAACTCTAAGTTGATATCTAAATTAATTTATATTTGTGTAAATGACTAAGAAATTTTAAAAAACGATAAAATTTGTCAATAATAGGATCGAAATTAAAATTTTGATTAAATTACTTAATTATTAATTTATATAGTTAATGTAAAAATAGCCATTTTGGCCACTGACTCGGATTTCAACGAAACCAGTTTCATCAAATTCGTAATAGTGAATTATTGTAGGATTTCAAGTTTTGTACGGATCGAAATTGTCCTTTGATCATACGGGCTCGAAACGCCTAGAAATCAAATAATTGAAATCAATTTGAAATAACTTGATTTTAGCATAACTTCTTCATACGATGGAATTTGGACTTGAAACCTGTTCTATTGTGTTTAAAATATTTATAAACATATATTTTAATATATGGGTTGACCCATTTCCGTTCCGAAATCGAAACGGGCTTTTCGGGTCAATTATCGTTAAAAATTCAAACCAATTGGGCCCATTTCTTTCTATTTTTTTCTGCCTATATATATATGTGTATATATTGTTATAAACCCTAGCAGCCTTTCTATTTTTGATTTTTGTACGTATAGAAATTTCTGCTGCTCCTCTTCCTCAATGGCTGAAAACCCTAATCTTCCCAATCTAATTTCAATTCCAAAAAAAAAATTACGGATCTGCAGCAACTTCGGGTTGCGCTTCAAGTTTCAGAGGAAAAATCCTGCATCAACTTCGGGTTAGGAAGAAAATGACTAATGTCGCTTTGGATCTTTTGGTAAAACTCATAGTAAGCACCGGGGATTTGAAGCGATGGACCGAAGTTGAACCCGAAGTCGACCCAGGACCAAAATTTTCCAACTTCTAATTTTCATAACTTTTTCATACGAGCTCGGATTCATGCACTGTTTCTTTTGCTGGGATCATATTATAATTTCAAACATTTTGGCACTGGTTGGTACAGATTCTGAGACTGTTCAATTTTTGGGTTTAAATTGGATTTAAATTCAATTTAAATTCAAAAGGTGAGTGTTTTAACCCACTCACAACTTCTAAAATTTATTATGTTTATTAAATTGATTTATGATGTGATTAGAGATTTATTTATGACTATTTGGCATACATTGAATCATCAACTTGGTTTATTTGAATTTATTTGGATAAAATAGTTATTTATTTATTATTCAATATAAACTACTAATAAATGCCTGTTATTTATCATTTGTTCTATATTGATGATTATTGAGTGAATTGGATAAGGATTGTGATACATGTTTGATGATTGATATTGGATGATTGGATGTTGTATTTTACATTGTTATAAACTGCAAGTTGTTATTGATTTTTATTTCATTCGGGATTGCGGTTTGAAATGGTATATAACCGTATTTATATTTTAAATTACGGATTGAAATGATAAATATCCATGTCACTTGACCATAGGATAGAAAATTATACACGGACACCATGGTCTATATATAAAAATATGTTGGAATGATTTCTATGGTTTGTAAAGAAATATATGGTTTTAGATAAATGTTGATTTTAGATATTATATAAATGTTATTTTATTCTTGATTTCTAGCTATGTATAAATTTGTTTTAGTATAGAATAAGCAAAAAAATTAGTTGATTTTTCTTTTTAAAGATAATATGTTTAAGTATTTAAATTATATTTTAATATAGAGTTATAATGATTTAAATAAATTAAGGTTGGAAGATAAATTTGAAATTTAATTGAAATTTAATTTATTTAAGAATTAAACTCAAATAAGCTGATGTGAAATTTATTAAAATTGAATTTTAGATGGTATGATTTTATAACTTGATTTTGGTTAAAAGTGAATTAAATGAATATTTCGAGTTGAGTTTTATTTAAAGGATAACGGAATTGTTATGTAAAATTTTCAAAACTAAATAATAGAAAATTTAATCGTTGAATCGTAATTACCGAACTTAGTTTTGAAATTGCCGAATACATAAAGTTGAAATATATTAAATTTGAAATGGTTTGTTCTATGAATCAAGTCTGTTTTGAAATCAATAAAATTTGGAATAGTTTATTTGGAAACTGAATCGTATTGAAATTTATGATTTGGGATTTGGTTGAATTTAAAATTTAGAAATTCGATTTGTTTTGTAATCGATTTGTGAAACTGAAGAAGCTAGTTTACTAAATAAGGTATTTTAATATTTAAACCATTTAAGTGGTGGAAGTTATGTTTTCAAAGTTAGGAGTTTCAAAGTATTATGATTGAAAGTGTTATATTTCAAGTATTTTTATTTCGAAGTGTTGTAACGTTGAAAGCGTTATGATTTTAGAAAAGGATATATTTGAAATAAAATGATATTATATTGGTTTGGGTTAAATAAAAATGATATCATATTAGTTCGGTTTTTGAAATGCAAATGATATCGTATTTATCTGGTTTTGAAAAGGAGATTACATTCTGATTTTAAAGTGTAAATCATTTTCAAATGATCGCGGTGTTATAATAACATTTGGTTGTTAAAGAGACCGGGATCGGAAGTTTTCATATTCTCTGCCAACTCGAAAAACCATTTAACAACCGTGTACGCGGTGGAGATTTCAGAATAAAGTAGGATGGTGGCGACGTTCTATTAAGGTATAACTCCCGTGAGTTGGCATAAGGTGGCTAAAACATGAGCGATTCTCGGGCCAAGGAGGTAGCCCCTCTTATTGGACACACTCCTTCGATATTATGTTCTGACTTTGGATTGTTTTGGTGGCCACTTTTGATTTTTGATTTTGGGAGTGTGGCTCGAGGTGGCCGGTAGTAGCTGCTATGTGATACCACCAGCTCGGATGCGTAATTGGTATATCTATCCTGGCATTTCCTTGTGTGTAGTGTCACCTACCCTAGCGCGCCTTGTATGAGTTTTATTTGTGTCGTACCTATGGAGTATCCTCTTGTAGCCTCCCGATCAGGAGGTATTACGGTATTGTATAGACTATTGGCACTATTTTTGTGTTAAGGGGAATATTGGGTCACTCCTTAACGCTATTTTAAAATAAGTTTATTTTACTATTAGACATTATTATAATAGCGTATATTACTACATAGTAAATAGTTTAACGGATCCTTAGGTGAAGTGAATCCCGAGCATCTCTTAAATTAATGCACTCACGTTAGACACTGGATATGAGATGTCAAATCCCATAAACTTCTCTGGCGCTGTTCCACTCATATTTATTTCTGTTGATTTAACTCATATATGATCTTTTAGTTCTGACTCGAGTGTTTTGTCTTTTCAATTCGCTTGGGTCAGCCTGAGCATTTCAAGGTTTGAAGACCTTAATTCTGGAGGACGAAGGCAAAGATTGTATTACTATTATTTGCTATATTGTTCCACTGCATTCATACTGTTCCGCTGCATTATTTATTATTCGCTAGTATGTGTAAATCTGATATGTGTTATATAAGTAAAATCAAATGTTTTGTAAAACAGCTTCATGAACTATTATTTGATTATTATATTTTGTCGTTCCATTGCAAGATTCTGTTTTTGTTTTTCTTCTTTCCCTGCTTTTTCTTATTCACCCCAATAACAATCCGCCTTTCTGTATGGTTTGAGTCTGACATGTGTGGTTTATCATCGATTTAAAACGTATAAAAAGGTGGGAGGTTACAGGCATTGACAATTTGTAGTTGTATTCCCATATCCCCTATCTGGTCCTATTCTTACACTCATACTCACTATCAGTGGAAAGCAAGAGAATTTACTGAGTCATACAGACTGATACCTTAGGTATACACTCATTCTAGGGTATACTTAACCCTATCTCTAATGAGTTACTTAATGTGTTATAATCCAAAAGCTAAAGTTCAACCTTTATCTCTGATACCAAATGTAACGACCCCTGAATTTTCACGTTCGAAAATCGACATCCATACTTCACTCGTATTCGAATACCGCAGATTCAAACGTTAAAATTCGATTCGCCAGAGCTTATAACACATTAAGTGCAACAACACAATGGAAGAAAATGAATATATCATTGATACACAATATTTGATACAACAGATTGATACAAATGATATCAAATACTATCAACACAAGATACGGCAGCGAAAAGAGATAATTCCAAAAGATAATATCTTCAGAAGCCCTCAAGATAGATACTCCAACATATAGCGACTTTATTGCCAAAGTTTCAAATACTCCAATCCAAAAGCAGTTATATCCAAACTACAAGCTCGCACCACCAAAATGCTTTCCAAATGCGAAGTGAGAAACCCCCATCACGTTGTATTAGGCAAGGTCGATCTAAGTGAACTAAATACTATCGTCGAGTCCTATGGCTGGATGCTATCGAATCTACTCCTACTATTTGATTATCTGAAAAACCCAACTCTAGACTGCCCGTATGGAAAATTGTGGGCACCCAAAGTTTAGGAAGGGAATAATAAACTCTGGGCCAGTCATGGGACTAGTATGAGCAAACAAAAACAGTTTTAAACAAAAACAAACAACAGAAAAATTTAAAATTGAAATCTGCAATGCTTTTTGGAAATTGAAACTACCATAAGGCCTCCCGGTACAAACACCATGCAATCACACACTTGGGGGAGATTTCTCCTTATGATAGTCAAACATGCTTACTATGCAAAAATCCTTTTTATATTATTATTAGTGCATGGTGGAAAAATTTCGAAAGTATAATATTAATCTTAGCCAGCATAGGTACCATTATATTATGCCTGCTATAACTACCACCTGAGGTGGCAGGTTATACAACTGCAATCGTAAAGGGTGCGTATTGGTGATTGGATTTCCAACAAATGGTCTGGCTAAGGAACTTCCTATTGCCATATAGGTATGCCTCTGGAGGGACGCCCCGATAACCTACCCGGCTCTCTGCCAACAAAAGGCTAGGTTACCCCTACCTGGAAGTAACACCCAAAAGTATGCCATCCCCGGTCATTTGCGAACTTTATCCGAGAGCTCTCAACCACAAAGCAAGTACAAAGTAATAAATTTACAGTGTCCACATGAGTTAAGTATCTGGGATCCACACCATGATACCACCCTTTTCCAGATGAAATGGACATACCCTAGGGGAACGACCCCTGATAACCTTCTTGCATCGTTCCTGTTTCGACCATTTCCGGGGTGTGTGGCTCGACAAAGTCTCGTCCACAAATCTACGCTTTTCACAAAGGCATGCTTCGATCAACAAATGGTCAGCAGCGCTTCGTATGCCACATTACCAAATTGGGAATGTATCGCTAGTAACCATCAACTACATAATCTCTGAGCTCGTACGTCTCAAAGAAGGGTGTTAAGCTAAGAGAATAAATTCTCCGCCACCAAACAGAAATGTATTTGATAGAAACTTGCTTTACATCTCAAAGTGTAACGTCAGACATACATCCATACAAGTCCGTTCCAGGTTCGAACAGAACCGAAGGCACTTCACAAAGAAGCCCTTGCAATCCGGATAATCCCTAATCACGTCTAGACTCCCCATCACAAAGGGTGATCAAATCACTATACCGGGGCCATTCGGTGTAGGGACATTTGACGGGTTATCCTTTCGCTTTCGAAAATATCCGGTCTTCACCATTGGTCTTCAAATGTTATCCATAACGTGGTATCATTATTCGAAATGGGTTTTATGACACAAAGGTCCTCTCCCGGCTAAACCGAATAATGAGCACAATATTTAAAAACCATATGGATAATGGGATCTTAATTAAGTTACAACTTATAGCCCAAAACAAATGGTTTAAACATATTACCATTTTAAATCTTTTTTAAACAAAAAAATTCATTTCACAAAGTTCGCTAATCTTTCATAAAGATTCATTTCTAGTTTTCAAAACTATTTCAATTCCCAAATCTTTTATAAAAAAGATATATCTTTAAGATCCTCTTCAATTTTCAAAACAAAGTTCAATAATCTTTCACAAAGGTTAATTCATACCTTTCAAAACTATTTCAATTCCATTTCAAACTTGAAATCTTTCAACATAAATTGAAATCCTTTCTTTATATGAAAGATGTAATTATTTGAAAACAAATAGTTTTCGTATTCGAAAAAATCCAATTATATTTGCACGAGTTAAAGCCCTTCAAGTATAAAACTTGGGTTAAATTCAAATTCCCAAAACAAAACTTTTAAAAAGGTTTAAAACCCATATAAATACACTTATAACTTATATGCCCTTTTTAAACCATAATTTCCAAACATAGAATTCAATTTCAAATCATGAAATTAAATCCAAATCAAATTATTTAAATTTCAAAACTTAATCAAGTTATTCAAAATAACTTTTATCTTCAATACTCCTTTTCATACTTAACCTAATTCCGTTTCCAAAACCATTTGGATTCAAAATTCAACTTTAAAACCATTTAAAAAATCTGCGACTTAACCAATTTCCTCATGCAATCCATATTTATGAGTGTAAGGTGTAGCCTAGGGGTTTTACACAATAGTGCCACATCATCAATCATCGCAGATTCAAGCATATCAATATTGATAAGCGATATATTCCTATAACGCTTATTTCCATTCATAGATTCACAGATAATATAAATTTACACAGATAAATAAATTACATTCATAGATTCACAGATAATCACGTTTATCGCGGCTCAAAAATAATTCATATCACAAATCGTCATACATCAAGGATATCACACAAGTCAACAATCAATTGAATCCAAACATTCATAGTAAGATTAATTAATTATACGATTAATTTAAATCAGATTAATTACTAATCCTGGTTAATTAATATTGATTAATTACAAACCATCTTGATTAATTAACCATTAATCATTTATTAATTTACCATTAATCATTTATTAATTAACCATTAGTAATAAATTAATTATCATTAAATTATAATTTAATCAACTTTAATTAATAAATTAATCAACTTCTAATCATAAAATAATTAACTCCTAATTATTTATCCTTAATTAATTACATTTATTAATTAACCCTTAATTAATTACTATTTAATTAATTATCCTTAATTAATTAAAATAAGTTATTATCCTTAATCACTTAATCAACTTTAACCATTAACTAATTACTTTTAATTATATAAATAATTACCTTAAGTAATCTTTGATTTATCACATAAATAGATTAATCGCTTTGATAAATTTTTCTTTAATTATTCATATTAAATAGATCTTTAAGTAATTAAATATCTAATCCCTTGACAAATTAACCTCAATTTTCCATTCTTTAATAGATTAAGTAAATTCATTTAATTATATTTGAAAACAATCAAAGATTTAATAAGATAATTAACTTAATACAAAATTATGTAAACGAACAAGTTCAAAACAATTTAACTTCTAAAATTTAAATCTATGAAAACTTGCTTAATATTTTACTTTTGAAAGCTTAGTTTATATTTCTTAAAAACATTATTTTAAAACTTGTTTAAAATTTGAAACTTAATTTATTTTCCTTTGGAAACTTATTTAGTTTAAATATGCTTTGAGACTTTGTTTAAATAAAAAATTTACTTTGTAACTTTAAAAAAACTGTTGTATTTTGAAACCTAAAACAATATTTTTTCTTCCTTTTAAATTTGAAGTCTGGTAAGAGATTAAACAAATCCGCGCCCATTTTAAATTTTTCCCGAGCCATACTCGAGCCTGACTTTGAGTATCACTCTTCCCCCCTTTTCTTCGAGTCATCCACGCAAGTAAGTCGGGCACTAACTCGAGTTCTACCCAAACCCAAAACTAACCAGACACTTAACGATACACAGTGCATGTGTACACCTGATCGAATCATCGCCGACCATCACCAAGACCTCTGGCACTTCGACGTTAACCCACTGAACTTCTCCGACCATCCAGATGATCCAATTCGACAACGAATCGAAGTCAAGCAAGTCATCAAAAAACTGGTACAACCCGACCAACCAAATCTTCCATGTTTCGCCATCTCTAGCCACCACGACCTTCACCACCATGATCATAGCCTCGTCGGATTCCCCTCTTTCCTTTCCCCCTGGACCGGTGCAACTCAATACGACATTGATGATGATCAAGCCTCGAATTCAACAGCCACCCAAACTTGAACTTAAACCCTAATTCGATGCCGCAACGCTACACCGACGATTGATAAATACCTTGAGAATTTTTCAGACGCTCCTTAGACCTCCACCCTTCTCCAGTGATGAATACGGCATGCCACTCTTTTCCGATCGTCGAAAGTTGACGATAATACAAAAAATGATCAACCCATAATTTCTCATCAAACACGAACTTAAAAATCATGTTATTAACATTAAAATTCGCCATTTCCTAGTACGGACCAAATTATATGATCCAATCATGAAATTTAGATACTCGGTTTTCTGGTTTAAAAATGATTTTTACTCTCATTTCTTATTTTCAAATAATAATTTAAAATATACTCCTAAAATTATTTTTTAAAATGATACTATATCCTTAGAATCATTTTTTTTTGAATCATAGCTTGAAATGGATTAGACAAAAAGATATGAATTTTCTTTGTTTGTTCTTGGGTTTGGAAACGCAACAGAGTTTATACATATATACACAGGCATGCGCAATTAATTTCACATACAAACATGTACATACATGCAGAGATATTTATTTATCATTTCCACTACAACTACTTCGCAAAGCATCATCGATTCAAATTAAAAAGGGGTCAGTTTGCTCACTTTGAGATTTGGAAAGAACAGAGAGCAAAGTTTAGGCCTGGAACTGGAAGTCTGGAATTTTTGATTTGATTGGTTGTTAAGTATGCTTGATTATTAATACATTTGCATACTTCAGATTTGTTTAAAGTTTCCATATTTTGAACTGAAGCTTGAACTTGATTCTAGTTGAACTCAGCCTCATGTAAAAGATATTTGCTTTGAATTAGTTTCAGACTTTTGATTGCTGCCTTGCTTCAAAACTCAGTTGAATTAGATCTTCTTTTGATTTGGGTTTGCTATTGTTTAGGTTTCCAGATTTTTTTGGTTTGTGGATGCTGTCAGAATTTGCGGTTAGATTCCATTTTCTTTTCAAGTTATAGGTTTTGAGATGAGAAGAAAGGAAACTATCTTTTTCTTTAATATTTTTTTTCTTAGGAAATAGATATGCCACTTGTATTTACAAATAAAAATATGCCTACACTTTTTAATTTTGAATAAACACTTGTTATTTGCATGATGCTAATGTTCATAAATGTCATTTGTGATAATTTTGTGTTTAAATCCTTTTGTTAAATTTTATTTTAAAATTTATGTTAAACCCTTGTCATATTATAAATTGCTTTATATCTCCATATGTTTACATTTTCAATTTTTTTTATAATTACTTTTCCTTTTTAAATACTTTATTCAAAATTTATTAATTTTTCAAAAGATATGTATATATTTGATTTTAACTTTTTAAATAGCTTTTGTAAATTTATTCATATCAATTTAAAAATATAACTTTCAAATCATCATATTATAAATACAAAATAAATTCTTTTCTATTATTAAAATATGGAGTTTTAAATCCAATGTATTACTTAAAACATTTACTTTTAAATTTCAACTTCAAAAATTAATATACAATCAATTTATATTTGTAAATGAGTAAACAAATATATTTTTATGATATAAATTTTATTCCAACCATAATTTATTTATTTTCCAAATCTTTATTTCAACATATATGTATTTAAATTTCAAATTCAAATTCCAAATTATAATCTATTTATAAAATGTTTAGATTTCCAAATCAAGTCCTTTGTTAAAAAAATCTTATATATGTAATTTTTTATTCTCATATTTCAAATAAATCCACAATTAAGTTTATAATAGAAATATTATTCAAAATATTTATTTTTGAATTTCCAATTAGAAATTCTATTTAAAAATCATATTTATATACATTTATATTAATAAACAAATAAATATCTATTAAATTTGGAAAATACCAAATTAATTCACAATTTAATTTCAAAAATTAAATTAGTTACCAATTTAAATTTGATTTAAAAACATGAATGTTGCAAAAATTATATTGTCTCCGAAGTTTATTTACTAGTATCGCCCTTATCATTCGCTATGAACATATTTCTGTTTTAAATGCTTATTACGTATATTCTTTATTTCCCTCTTACTTTTGTAAATGTCAGTTGTTCATAATAAATGGTTATTATATTCAAATTGGACAACCATTAATGCGTTTAATTATCTGTTTCAAATTCAAATAATTATGCCTATGCCATTTTTCCATGAATATCATATTAAATTTTGCCATCAACCTCATTTAATGCATTTATGTCCCCATTTAATTTCTATATCTCCCTTTTAATTGCACATTTATTGCCCTACTAATTTTGCAATTATTATACATATTTTTGGAGTTACTACCTTTTTCCTTCATAACCTCCTAATCCTATGGCTTACCATGTTATTATATATCTAGTCGCCCTAATTATGACTAATACGAGTATCATCGTATATTTAATTATTACGCTTTATTCATTACCTATGTATATTTTTAATTTTAATCGGTAGTCATGGTTATACGTGTGTATATATTTCTATATCTATCTCATCAATTCCTATGCTTCGAAATTTCAAAATACACACTTATATGTACATTCTGTAAAGAACATTCGTTATCACATTTTAATATACTAGAGCTATTATTCCCAGAAAGAATTACCTTTATAAATTTCCATAAATTATCCAAAAGTGAGGCCTACACAAAATTATAAGTAATTATCTCTTTTCTTTTACTGAAATAGACAATATAAACTAGGGAGAAGAACATCTGTACTTTACACATCTCTTTCATTTTGGTTTACTCCAAACGACACACTTTATATACATAGTTTTGGAATTAGATTATTTATGGAAATTTACATGAAAATATATACAAAAAAATTTCACCCAAAACGCTCTCAATAAGTTAAAACATAGAATTTCAAGTTTTAAGTCAAATTACGGCAATCCAAATTAATACTAATAATTTACAATCTAATTATGATAAATTTGGAAAAAAAATTCAATCTTATCTGCATTCTACTTTAACATCCAAGATTTCAAATTAGGGGTGTATATACCATTCCATTCCAGTTACCAAACTTACAAAATATGTAAGAGAGATTTCAATTAAACTAGTTCATTTTAAGTCTATAAATGAACAGATCTTAGATAGACATTGTTAGCATCAGAATTGGTCACCAACACCCTTGAGAAAGATTGTGTAGAGAGATTAATGAAGAAAGTAAATTAAAACAAAGAACTGTATGCTAAATTAAATGCAAACATAAGAACACCGGATTTTTAGTGGTTCGGCGTAACTGCCTACATCCACTTTGAAGTCAATCTTTATTGCTTTACTCAACAATTGATTACAGATACAATCCGTACACCAACTACTTGAATACAAATGCTTACTGAAATAGAATGAGTCTTGAATGCGGTAGAGTCTCCCTAATGTTCTCGAAAAAAGGTCCCTTTCGCTGTGCCTCTGCCCTTCAATTTATAGACAAAATGGGTTGGACTTCCCTAATGGGCCTTGGTGCAAGGTACCTTGGCCCGTGGTAAGTGATTTCTGAGCGTTGAGCTACAAACGCCGAACGGCAACTACCAAACCACAAATCTAGGTCGAGCAGCATTCGTGTGCCGACCGAGGGAGGCATGCTGAACGATACCCGTATACCGTACGAGGCAGTGTGCTGAGTGAAGAATGTAGGCCAAACGAGACCTATGCCGAACGAGACTCGATGCTGGTCGAGGAGAGATGCCGAATGACCCTTCAATGCCGAACAACCCTCAATGCCGAACGAGGTAAGATGCTGAACGACCCTTCAATGCCGAGCGAGGTGCTGTGCCGAGCGACCTCTCAATGCCGAACGGGACTCTATGCCGAACGAGGGAAGATGTCGAGCGATCTCTCTATGCCGAGCGACCC
This sequence comes from Allium cepa, assembly GCA_030765085.1. Lineage (NCBI taxonomy): Eukaryota > Viridiplantae > Streptophyta > Magnoliopsida > Asparagales > Amaryllidaceae > Allium > Allium cepa. The sequence continues at coordinate 48,542,917 of CM060930.1, read as the reverse complement.
CTCAATGCTGAACGACCTTTCCATGCCGAACAAGGCCTTGCGCCGAGCGACCTATCTATGTCGAACGAGGCAAGATGTCGGGCGAGGGACGGTGTGCCAAACGACGCTTTACGCTAAACGGTTCTTTGTGCCGAGCAATGTGCTTTCTTAGTGACACACACGTTACCGGGTCAATTACCCGGGTAACACTTGCCCCCAAAGTGTGTCGTGTGAGACTATACGACACGCTTTGAGTTAATATCAAATTCACTCTTATCTTTTGTAACATATACAAAAGCGTTCCATATGGATGCCGAGCGAGTCATTCGGCAAGTCACATGCCATTTGGCATAAGTATGCCAAACCATCAAGATACGTTGACCGGGTCCACCGGTTAATACCCGTTCAACCTCTCTTTTGTCTATATAATCCACTACTGCTTCCTCTTCTCCCTTTCATGTTTACCTCCGCTCTACATAACTCACGAACTCGTCTTCCACTAAACTTCTGCGTACTATTTACCCTTTCCTTCTCTTCTCGAACAGAATATGTTGCTTCACCTCCTTCCTTAATCAACGATTCTGATCAGAATCGTGTTTCCTACTCCAAGATCTCCCTAAGCTTCGAGTCATTTCTTAGGTAATGACATCTCCTTTAAACAATTTATCTCGACTAGGAAACTAAGCACGAGATTCGAATTCATGAATCTCTGTAAAATCGAGGACAGTAGGAACGGCGTGGATGTGGACAACGAATCGAGATTTGAACATATCTTAGGGCTAGGCGGAGTGGTGGAAGGAAGAGAAATGGTTGTGGCTCGGCATTACTATCGCGTGTCGAACAACGAAGAGAGATTGGAGGAGAGAAATGAGTCGTGTCGGGCGACAAAGAGAGAATATGGGGGAGAAATGAGTGTTGTCATGCCGAATTGCAAAGAGAGGACGCTGCTAAGGGATGAGTATTGGGCTTATAGGGCCGAACGGTGTGGCTCGGTATCATTGCGGCTCGGCATGACTCCCACACGCCGAACAAGGAAAAAGGAGAGAATGGAGGGTTGAACTAGAGCGCCGAGCGAAACGGCTCGGTATGATCATGGCTCAGTATGACTCGTTCATGTAGAACGGTGAACGGCGAGTGAGGAGAGGTTAGGTGATTACTTAGTCGAGTCTCTAAAGTATCATTCGGCATTAAGTCTTGAAGTAGACAGCAATATTAGCCATTCTAACTCAAACGTAATCCATGTTGACTTGACTTACTTATCATGCCTAAACATATGACAAAGACAAGGACAAGGACTCAAGCAAATAAACATATCGACCAATCCAGACGGACAACTCTCCGTCTCAAGAACTATAAATATGAATTTAACTAGATAAAAAAAGACTATAGCCTCGATATATATTATGAATTTCCAAGTTCAGAATTAAAATCCATCATTGGAAACCTTTACTTTACTTTATCCTATTAGTTTCATGACTTTAAATCCTTTGACACTATACTTGAATGATCGCACTAGTTCACACACCACACGAGGGGGGTATTTTTGTTTTTACGTCTAATATCGATCGTTTATTAAGTATAGTTTAAACAGGTGTTTCGTCGGATTTTTCACCTATTAGAGATGTCTAGGAAATCTAGTTATGCCACGATCTCGGACAGAACTAGGCCACCCTCTCAACAAGAAGTAGTTGGGACTTCAAATCCATCGTCTACTCCTGTTCAAGCCATGCCGAGCCCTACAATCGCATTCGTTTACTTGGCTCCTGATGCCCTGGATGCAGCGATCTTTTTAGACGATCCGATCGATTCTCAAGCCTCGAGAATTAACAAAAGCACTCTTCGTCGCATATGCTCGGTGCACCGGATTCCCTTTGATGAGGTGTTGGTTCCATCAAGGAAAGATCGTCCTCACCTGCCCCAGTCGGATACATAGCCTACAATAGATCTATGTGTTGGGTTGGTAGCGTGATGCCATTCAACTCCTTCCTCCACGATCTGTTACAATATATTGAGATCGCTCCATCGCAACTACATCCAAACAGTCATGCATTCATATACGGCATGTGCATTCTCTTTATAAGCATCCTCTTCAGGCTCCTGACTCCTTGCGATATCCGTTATATTTATCGTTTCATGAGACGATCGGACAAACCATCTTTTGTATTTCTCGAACCATACAAGATGTGTCAAATTCTGACTGGGGCGTAAAGCAAATTCGACCAGTACAAGCAGGAGTGGTTCTACGTGCCCTGCCCCTCTGGCTTCGCAAGGAGATGGGTAGAAGGAAGTAAGTTTCTTTTCTGAATCTATACTTGCATGCGGCGGAGTTTGCACCTTTTCTAACTCTTTATCTACTTCTATAGGTATCGGCCCATGTCCTGAAGGCTCCGGGTATTCTGAAGCCATTGCGGCTATTCGAGCTATTCCCGCAGCAGACCGGGACATTAGATCTCTTATTTCGAACGAGTCACTCTTGAAGTTTGGGCTGCTGGCGGCAGGCCGCTGGATAAGCCTTCCTCAAGGTGTCACCATAACAGCATCTGCCTCGGGCAAAGGTAAAAAGCAAGATGGGCCCTCAGCACGCGATGCCCCTGACACATCTAAGGAGGGGGAGATTAAAGAAGCTAAAATGCCCAAAGTACATGGCGAGAATGTTAGCCCTACTCGGGAGCCGATAGTCGAGGTGCACGATGACGCAGCGGAATTGACAAACTTTGACATGTTATTAATGTTTGATACAAACTGATGCAAATTCTTCCTCACGAAATGATTCGTGTCAAGTAAAACAAGATAAATGCCCAAATCCGTTGATCTCTCGAGATACCGGATTCTAGCTATCTTAAACACGTTGATCGCGCACGATACCGCGTTAGAAGATTTACTGTAATATCCCGGAAATTTGGACAATTTAAATTTAATAATCTGAGTTTAAATTTAAATTGAATTGATAATTTTTGTTAATAAATTTGATTTGATTTTAATAATCTTCTTTATTTAAATATTTAATTTGTGAAATTATTTTAATGAGTTAATAAATTGTTTTCTATTTAATAATGTATATGTTTTTGTATATATTTTAAATAGACAAGTTATTTAATTTAAAATAGTATAGCATCTTTTTAATGTTTTAAAAATAGGAATTGTGATTCATTTTCAATTTAAGCTTTTCAAAACATTTAATAAAATACTATATGATTTTTAATATGTGAGATAAATGTTTTAATTTGTTTAAAATTCATTTTAACTTAAGTTGTATATTAAAATAAGTTATAAAATGTTTGTGTCATTCTTTTTAAATATTGATTGATAAATTTGATTTGTTAATTTAATTTGTAAATTTGAAATACAATTTTAAAATGTGAACATGCTTTCATTTAGTTTAATTTTTCTTTAACACTTAATTAAATAACAAAACCATTCAAAAGACATGTGTATGTAAATTAGGAGATAAGTTAAATATGTGTTAAGTATTTAAGATAGGTAGTTAACATGTGTCCATTTCTTTTACATGTGTCATTGTTTTAAATTTTATTTTCTTTGATTTCTAATTTATCAAAATATTGTTATTTAAAACTTGCATGCTTTCTTTCCACTTTCTTTTCTCATTTTTCATTTCATAACTAAGAGAAAATTTCCAACTAAAAACCTATAATCAAAACTCTTCATTCCTCAATCTGAAACCAGTTTCTCATCAACCTGTAAATCAAACTCCTCATCATATCATAATGCAAATCTGAAAGCAAACCATCTAAAATCAGCAACAATTTTCTAAAACCCATAGTTCATTTCCAAAACCAGAATCATGCATTTCTTCAAAACCTGGAATTTGCCTCTGCATACAACCTCATTTTCAAGTTCAAAGCATTTTCAAACCAAACATCAAAAGTATTTCCAGTTTCTGTAACCATATGCAAATCATTCTCTGTAAATAACTCCTCAAACCCTGTAAATCAAACTCCCTGTTATCAAAATGCATAGCAAAATTTCATCTCTTCAAAAATGCAAATCCCTGATCCATTTTCTGCATGCAAACCATCTTCAAAAAAATGCAAAACCAAACCTCTGTTCAAATGCATTCATGTTTTCTACAATCTGGAAAAGCAAGCAAAAACCTGCATTCATGTTTTCTACAATCTGGAAGCAAGAGCCTGCATGCATTACAAATTTTAAACATGCATTCATCTGGAAAGGGAAGAAGGTCTGCATTCATGCTTGCAAATACAATCTGGATCTGAAACTACAACTCCTAGTTTGCATCTGCATTCAAACTACCTGCATGCTAAAATCTGGAAATGTGCTCTGCAATTTATTTAAGGTGAGTAACTCAACTTTTTAAGATTTTAATAGGTAAAGGTTGGTTGCATGTTTGATTTAGATATGAAATTTTATTTTAAATAAGCTGTGAATTCATATATATGAATATGTTTGTGTGTATGTGACTATTTACCTGAAGCATCTCTGTTTTCCTTAATTTCAAGCTTCAGTCAGACCAATCCCATTGTCATTCAATTTTATCTTCATTTGAGTTTATGTTCTAAACATATATGTTTGTTTATTTATAAACTTCAGATTAAAATTTGTTCTTAAGTTAAAAGATTTAAAGTGGCTCTGGGATATAAATCAAATGACAAAACAGTAAATGAGTGAAATTTCATGTTTAGAAGTTTATGAATTCAAAGTTATAAATCAAAACTAATTTGACTAGAGTGATAAATTTAAACTATATGATTTAATATTCCAGGTTTATTAATAAAATCTGTGAGTAAATTCAAGAATATTAAAACAAAAATTTAAATTTCTTGTGATTGAAATAAGGAGCAGTTTCAAGAACACAGTATTTTACAGTTTAGTCTAGTTCAATTGAAGCTTACATTTGATTGGGTTGAAATTGTCTCTGGTGATAGTCTATCTATCATGGATCATAAGAAAATTTCTAAATTGTTTTACAATTCAAATTTGAGATTGAAATTTGGAAGTTTCTGATATGAACCCTAGTTCCACTCAGTTACTGTGTTTGCTCGAGTATGATCTTTGGGGTTGATCGAGTTCAAAGATTTTTGGGGTGTGAATAGATGATGTGTTGAAGGAGTCGTTGCCGGAGTTTGGTCGATGATGGTGACCGGAGATGGGAGATAATGGTGATGACAGGTTTGAAGAGATGGGGTCTGGCCTGTTTCAGGTTGGGGTTGATTGATGGTTGCAGAGATGTTTGTTGGCTCGGGTTGGTCTCGGGGAAAGGTGGGAGATAACTCGAAGCAGAAGATTTTTGACCCGAAGTCATTAGGGGGGTTTGAGTGCATTTGTGTTCAGGTTTTAACAACAGGAACTGTTCTGTTTTTAGATTTTAAAAAGCCAAGTTTAAATTTAAATATGGAAATTGAAATTAGAAGTAAAACTGAATCTAAAAATGAATTCAAAAAGTTTGAATTCTGATGATTTAAATAATTTAAATGCAGAAATTCAAGTTTGGTTAAAAAAAAATAAAAATAAATAAAAGAACAGGAAAACTGTTTGCAGTTTTTAAATTTGAAAGTGAAGGTTTTAAATGTAAACTTAATTTGGACTTAGGCTTTAAGAACCTGAATTTGAATATGAATTCAAATAAGTATAAATTCTGTTGAAATAATTTAAATTTAGGAAAAATTCAAAGTTTGATTTTTTTATAAAACAGAAAACTGTTTCTGTTTTAAAATGTAAAGGTGAATTTAAATTTTTAGGTGGAGATTTAAACTGAGTTTTAATTTGAATTTGAATATGAATTCAAATTTGATTTGTCTCGAATTTGAAATCATTGATGGTTTTTAAATTTAAATTTGATTTTCAAAACTCTCAAGTATAAATGCATATGTGATTTGCATTTGGAAGGGAAGGTTAAATATTAAATTAGGAATTCAAGGTGAATTCAAATCTGAATTTTTTTTTTAAAATCTGGATTTAAATCTAAGACTTCAGTTTTTTTTTTAAAAAAAAAGTTTAAATTGAATTGTTTTAATGATTTGCATTTGAATTGAAATTTAAATCCTTTCCAACTTATTAATAAAGTATATGTTTCTTTTTAACATATAAGATTTAGTTTTGTTTAAAATCTTATTTAAAAATAAATCTGAGTTTTAAAGTTTAAAAGAAATGTTAAATGGAATTTAATGTAAAATTTAAAAAAACATTTTTGTTTTTAAATGCTTAATTTAAATAAGAAATGTTTATCTAAAAGATAAATAAAAGTTTAATGATTGGATTCATTAATTATTAAGGTAATTAGGATGAATATTAAATTATTTAATTAATTAGTAATGTGGATGTTTAATTAAGTAATTAATGATTTTTAAGTTAATTAATTAAGATTTGAGATTAATTAATTAAGGTTAATTAATCTATAATTAAGGATGGTTAATTAAGTTTTAATTAATGATTAAGATTTATTTAATCAAGAGATTAAAGATAATTAAGATTTTAATTAACACTTAATTAATTAATAATTAGAGATTAATTAAATTGTAATTAAATATTAGTTAATTAATAATTAATAATGATTAATTATAAGTTAATTCTTAATTAAGTAATTAAGAAATGTTAATGAAGGTCATTAACTTAAGATTATTTAACAATTAATTAATATGATTAATTTTAATAGTTAATTAGATTAATTAATTAATAATAATCAATTGTTTAATTACTTAATAAAAGTAATTAATGAATTAATTACTTGGTGTAATTAATTTGATTAAGGTGATTAGTTTAGATTAATTAAGTTTAATTAATTTAAACCATTGTTGATTGTTTGATAATTACTTTATGTAATTAATGAATTTATAATTACTTAGAGAAGTAATTAATTAATAATTAAAGGATGTAATTAAAGATATTAATTATAGAAGTAATTTTGATTTAAATTACTTTGAAAATTAATCAAGTGATTAATGAAGATAATTAATTAAGGGTAATTAAGTTATGGGAGGAGTAATTAAAATAGTTAATTACTAATTGGATATTAATCATGGGTGATTAATATATGTGGTTTAAGTTGAAGATTAATTACTTATATAATTAATTTATATTAGAGATTGATTAAATGTAATTAGAAATCATTAATTAATTAATTAATGATGTAATTTGGAATTGATTAATTAAGGTATAATTAATATTAAATGCTAATTACTTATTGTAATTAGGGAATTATTAATCAATAAGGATTAATTGAAATGAATATTGAGATGATTTATAAATTGATTTATAATCAATTGATGATTAAGATAAGCAGGATTTGATGATGAAATGATTAATTTAATTTATTTTAAATTAATTAGAGAGTAAGTAATTAATTTAATTCATTTTAAATTAATTATAGAATGGAATGATCATCAGATAGTTGCTTATGTTTGATGATTGGTATTGATTGGTATGGTTTGTAATCTCAGTTATGAGATTAGTAGTGTATGTGATATGTATGCATTGGTTGCTTTTGGATGATAGTATGGATATCTGATTATGATATGAATTATCTGTTGGTAATGATAATGTTGATTATCTATTGTGTTGTGAATTATCTATCTATGTATAATTAGATAATGAATTGAATTGTTTTAAACTTAAAACAACTTGGACCTTAAAAGACACGCTTTGGATTTCGATGAGACCGGGATCGGGTTTCCATATTTGGGGTCCGAAAACCACATCGATTCCAAATAACGTTAGGTCGTGAATCCAAATGGTGCGAGTGAAGACTCGAGGTGTAAGGGCTATACGTCAGTATAACTCTGTGGGTGATTCCGTAATGAGTTTGACGGAATAGCACTTATAGATTCGAGATGGAGATTCAGAGTGCAAGGGTTATTGTCGTTAACTCTGAGGGTGATTCCAATACGAGTGTAACGAGATAATGCCTTCGGTTTCGTTCGAACCCGGAACGAACTTGTATGGATTGAATGCTTTCAGAACATCGTCAGGTGGACGATGAGCATTCTAAGTGATATGTCCTATAAAGGTAATCGTAACCTCAAGCCTCATCAACCGGGAATGGCTAAAACAGGGGAGGTGCAGCAAAGCTTCGTGGGTAGCCCCCACTTGAGAGTAAGATTTACCCCTGTCTAGAGGTCCCTTTTATATTCGGCTGTGTGGGGCGATTGATAGCTAGAATCGCCGGGGTTGTCTTATTTGGAACTGTTCAGTAAGGAACGGGTCCGGCTTTGTGTTGCAGGGGAGTTAGGGTGGCTCCTCGGTACGGTGATCTAGGCCACGTACTGTGACGGGCGATACCCCAGTAGCCCTGCCATTGTATGGAATCCAAAATCCAATAAGTGCCGACGGTTTTGATTGTATTACCCACTTTTGTGGCTAGTAGCTGGAATTTAATCATGTAACAATTTCGGCTATTTCATATTTATTTGAAAACCCTAGACACTATTATAATATCACAGAATTTCCTATCAAATGTTTTGGTTAGCGTAAGGTAAAAACTTTTCCATGTTTATGTGTGGGAAGTCTTACGTGATACCTTTTCTTTTCAAAGGCTTTTCAAAGTTAAGCAACTTTAACCTGTTACTCACACCAGACCCATGTCTGACCCGGAGTTATTTCTGTTTTTCCATAACTCTTGGGTACTCAAATTTTTACGAGTAGCCAAGGGAATTCAGGTTAGGATTCGGATTAGCTTTGACGAATTGTGGAGGAGCATATGGAGCAGGAGGCTTCTGCGTATAGTTATATAGTTTCCGCTGTGTTGGTATCTCTGAGTGTTTGTGTTTGTGATTGAGATGTAATAACTAGACAGGTGTTTATAACTGTCTAGTATGTGTTGTATATGTCTGTGTAACTCTGATATTTAATGTATACTATGTAATACTTTGGTTATTAATATAATTTATTCGTTCCGCTGTTGAGATTCTTGTGTTGTTTCTTCTTTCTCTTCTTTCTTTTCTTCTTCTATCCCTTTCTTTCTTAATTCATGACGCGATTTTCTGGGAGTGGAAAGTCGGGTTGTGACATTTACGATCCTTCGACGTTGATCTCACGCACGAGATTCCGTGAATCGGCTTCAAGTTCGTTGATTCGAGCGCATTCGAATAACCGAAGATGGAAGATGAAGGAGATCACACTCAACTTCAACAAAGTGGCACAAAGCACACAAACAAATTTTATTCAAAAAATCAACCTCCTTTACAATGACAACACTCCCGTATTTATAGAGATTTTACAACGTAGGTCGATGACCCACACACACGCAACCTACGACCTATCATATACATGCGTCCTATCAACAGCACAAACAATACACGAGTTACAGAAATGCAAGTGAGTAACGACTTACGACCTAATTACAACATACAAACCAACAAACGACACAACAACAATGCGACTTAACATTTACAAGCGACATAAGAAAACGACCTACGACTCAACAAGTTACTCTGCAACACAGCTTCCTGCGACCTAAGGAATCAGCGATCTAAAGAAGAGGGCGGCATAATCTTCAGCGACTTAAGCACTTGCGACCTAAGAAGATAGCATGCGGCATAACTGAAAGCGACATAAAAAGATGAGCGACCTAACCATGGAGCGACTTAAGGATTCTCAGCGGCATATGCGACCTAACTACTTAGGCCGTAGCTCGTTAGGTCGTGGCTATTTAAGTCGTGGCTCTTTAGGTCGTGGCTCGCTAACGACCTAAGGAAATGTGGTAGCAGTGGTTTGGCGCGACTCGTTAGGTCGCTTATCCGGTTGGCTGAGCGACTTAACTCGCTAGGTCGTGGCCGACCTATGGAATGCAACTTACGTACATGGTGCGCTGCATCATCCTCCCCTGGTTGAAAAGAATTCGATCCCGAATTCACACTCCCCTCTTCTGCGACACACTTATCCCCATAATATGGAATCAAGTGTTTGACATTGAAAACGTCAGTAGTATGAATATGATCTGGCAATCTCAACTGATACGCATTATCATTAATCTTCTTCAAGATTTCTATTGGACCAATCTTTCGAGCTTTCAATTTGTTGTAAGTTCCAACTGGAAAACGATCTTTCGTCAATACTGCGTAAACAAAATCACCCTCTTTGAAGTTCACACTCCTTCGCTTCTTATCTGCTAGTTGCTTATACTTCTCATTTGACTTAAGCAATCGTTCATGAACAATCCTGTGACACTCCTGCAACTCATTCACGAAATCACAAGCTCATTTAACAACCCCTTTCTGATGTGGAATTGTCGATAAATCCAACGGTCCTTTCGGAATTGCTGAATATATCACTTGAAATGGACTGAATCCAGTACTTCGATTAACAACATGATAATGTGTGAATTCTGCCTGACACAAGTTCACATCCCAGCTCTTCAAATTATCCTTCACAAGAAATCTCAACAAGTTTCCCAAAGATCTGTTCACCACTTCCGTTTGCCCATCCATTTGTGGATGATAGGCGCTATTAAAATATAGCTTAGTCCCAACCATCTTCCACAGACTCAACCAAAAATGACTTGGAAATCGACTATCCCGGTCAGAAACAATGGTCTCAGGTAGCTCATGTAATCGATAAACCTCTTTAAAGAACAATTGAGCAACACAGACTGCATCAGCGGTCTTTTTACAAGCTATGAAATGTGCCATCTTTGAAAATCTATCCACCATAACATATATAGAATCATTTCCTCGTTGAGTTCTTGGAAAACCCAAAACAAAATCCATGCTAACATCAACCCATGGTCTAGTAGGCACGGGCAATGGCATATACAATCCTGCATTCGTAGCCATCCCTTTGGAAACTTGACATATGTGACATCTCTGCACAAACCTTTCAACTTCTTTCCTCATGGAAGGCCAAAAATATGATTGAGAAATCAACTGCAAGGTACGATCTCTTCCTACATGTCCTTCTTCATGCAATTCCTTCACAATCTTCATCCGCAAACTGCACTCTGGTATACATAATCGATTTCCTTTGAGGAGAAAACCATCCACCAACACATACCCATCTGTCTTCCCTTTCTCAGCTTCATCTACAATCTTTGCAAAGTAAGGATCCTTAACAAACAATTCTGGAAATACATAAAATCCCGTCACTTCAACTCTCATTGTAGTCAACAAATGGTTTCTTCTACTCAATGCGTCTGCCACTCGATTTGTAACTCCCGACTTATGCTTTACATCAAATGTAAACTGTTGCAACTATGCGATCCATGACGCATGTCTGGCTGCAATCTTATCTTGTCCCTGCAAATGTTTCAATGCTTCATGATCAGTATACAACACAAACTCTTTATAAAACAAGTAGTGTCTCCAATGCTTTATGGCTTGGACAATAGCATAGAACTCCAAGTCATAGGTACTGTATCTTGTCTTGGCTCCAGAAGGTTTCTTGCTAAAATAAGCAATTGGATGACCCTTCTGACTTAATACTCCACCAATTCCAACCTTAGACGCATCAGTATCTAGCTCAAAGAGCAACTGAAAATCCGGGTATCTAAGAATCGGTGTTGTAGTCAAGAGTGTCTTGATCTGTTGGAAAGCAGAATCAGCCTCTTCAGTCCACACAAACTGCTTTCCTTTCATGCATTCTGTCACTGGTGCCATCACGCTACTGAAATGTGGAATAAACCTTCGGTAGAATGATGCTAACCCATGCAACTTCTCACTTCTGTTACAGTCCTACTTTGTGGCCAATCCTTGATTGCTTCAACTTTACCTTGATCCACATGGATTCCTTCCTTGGACAACACATGCCCCAAAAACAAAACACTGTGTGTCATGAACATGCACTTCTTTGTTGCCGCGTAAAATTGCTCCTGACGAAGTATCATCAACACTTCCCGTAAGTGTTGTAGATGTTCTTCTGTGCTTCCACTGTATATTAATATATCATCAAAGTATACCACCACGAACTTTCCAATAAACGGTCGAAAGATCTGATTCATCACTCGCATAAAAGTACTGGGTGCATTCGAAAGACCAAATGGCATGACCAGCCTTTCATACAACCCTTCCCGCATCTTGCATGCGGTCTTCCATTCATCCCCTGGTCGAATTCGAATCTGATGATACCCACTCTTTAGATCAATCTTAGAAAAGATAACGGCTCCACTCAGCTGATCTAACAAATCATCCAATCTTGGCATCGGAAATATGTACCTCACTGTAATCTTGTTTAGTGCTCGACTATCTGTACACATTCTCCAAGTTCAATCCTTTTTTGGCACTAACAAGGCTGGTACTGCACAAGGACTTAAACTTTCTTGTACGCGCCCCTGTTCAAGTGACTCCTCCACCTGCCTTCTAACCTCTTCATGCTCCTTTGGACTCATTCTATATTGTGGTCTATGTGGTAACACAGCTCCCGGAACAAGATCAATCTGATGTTGTATGTCTCTCAATGGTGGTAATTCTTTTGGTAATTCTTCAGGAAATACATCTTCAATTACCTTCAACACTGGCTTAACTTCCTCAGGAATTTCAACCGTTTCAGTACTTTCACGTCCAATCAACAGAAATACTTCAGGCACATCCTCTACTTCTTTAACAAACTCTTTCAAAGATAACAGTGCCTTTAATTCCTCAATTTCCTCCAACTTGCTTTCACTTTGTTGTCGCTTTTTAGGAACTAAGCGATTTTAGTGCCATTGAACATGAAACTATAGCGGTTAGTTCTACCAACGTGTTGTACGGCTCTATCAAATTGCCACGATCTTCCCAACAACAAATGACATACATCCATATCTACCACGTCACACCAAATTTCATCCTTATACTTCTTTCCGATGGAAAAAGTTACACAATCTCTTCGAATAACATTCACTTCTCCACCTTTCCTCAACCAAGCCAATTTGTATGGTTTGGGATGCTTCTCTGTCTTTAACGCTAACTTCTTTACAGCTTCTGTAGAAATGATGTTATCACAACTTCCTGCATCGATAACAAACTTACAAACCTTTCCCAAAATAGTGCATGTTGACTGAAAAATATTACTCCTCAACCAGCTAGTCTCCTCTTCCTGCTTTGGCGTCAAGCAAGATCTCCTCATCATTAAAGAATATCCCTCGTCTCCCGCCAATAATTCTTCTTCCTCCTCAACTTGTGGTGAATTGGAACATTCTATTTCTGCATCCTCATCCTCAAGCTCAGCAACCATCGCTCACTTCTTAGGTCTCAGGCATTCATTGCTCTTATGACCAAACTCCTGACAGTTATAACACTTGAAATAGTTGTTGACCTTGGTCTTAGCAACTTTTTTGACAATCGGTTTACTAATAGCCATGGAAACATTAGTATTGCTACTAACCCCTTTCACCTGATTGATCGAACTTGTAAGCGCACCACCCCTCTTCTACCTTGCTTCTCCCAAGCTAGAGCCTTCTGGTGTGCTTCAGCAACGGATCTTGGATCAAACATATTCACCACATCCTGAATTTGCATTCTCAATCCTCCAACAAATCTAGCTTTCAATTGTTCCTCTGTTTCTATGATATCGTTTCTAGCAATCAGTTGATAAAACTCATTTGCATAATCATTTACCGACTTTGTCCCTTGTCTCAAATTCTGTAAGCGCTGATACATAAGAGACTGATAGTTATAAGGCAAGAAAGTATCCTTCATTAACTTCTTCATCTTTTCCCATGAAACAATCTTCGACTTTCCAATTCTTTCCCGTGTAAGTTTAGTTTGTTGCTATCATGCCATAGCTCTACCCCTCAATCGTGTAGCAACCAACTTGGCCCTACGATGCTCGGGTACTTCCTTGAAGTCAAAAATTTCTTCAACATTTGATAACCAATCCAGAAATTCTTCCGCTATCATTCCCCCTTTTAATTCTGGAATTTCTGTTTTCATACCTGATTCCCATTTTCGATCATTCTCTGAATCAATATATCGATTTCGCACTTGGCCTCGATCTCGATCATGAATACTTCCTCTATCACCGTATTCCTCAAAATCTTATGTATGTCGATATCGATCTCGTCCATCTACATCTCTACGACTATGCATGTCCCTTCTATCATGTCTTTCGGCATCATGGTACAGATCATCTTCAAATCCACGATGAGTTCGTCTCTCTTCAACTCGATACTCATGATGTTCTTGCCTCATAGAAACTGATGATTCTCTCCGATCTCGATAAGATTGGGGTGACATTCTTCTTTCTCCCGCAACTGAAGGTGAAACTCTGTTTCCACTATGGTGCGAAACTGGTGAAGTTCTCCTTTGACTTTGATTCATGTCTCTCATCAACTTCTCTAACTTTCCAATACCTTCATCAAACTTTGCATTGATACACTGCTCCATCTGTTCAGCTTCTTGTCTTCTATATACATCTTTAACATTTTGAAATCGATTAGCACGTCTCGGAGGCATGATCTTCGAACAATCTCTTTCCGATCTAACTTTGATATGGTTTAACTCAACTTGCACTAGGACTTAGCTCAGCTCGGCCTGACTTGGATTCGACCTAGCTTAGCACGACTTCAACTTAACTGGTTCGGCCTTGGATCTTACTTAGCTTCAACTTAGCTCTTCAAGCTCTTCAAGCTCTGATACCAAACTGACGCAGTTGAATTGACAAACTTTTACGTGCTATTAATGTTTGATACAAATTGATGCAAATTCTTCCTCATGAAATGATTCGTGTCAAGTAAAACAAGGTAAATGCCCAAATCTGTTTATCTCTCGAGATACCGGATTCTACCTATCTTCAACACGTTGATCGCGCACGATACTGCGTTAGAAGATCTACGATCCTTCGACGTTGATCTCGCGTACGAGATTCCATGAATCGGCTTCAAGTTCGTTGATTCGAGCACACTCGAATAACCGAAGATGGAAGATGAAGGAGATCACACTCAACTTCAACAAAAGTGGCACAAAGAACACAAAATTTTTTATTCAAAAACTCAATCTCCTTTACAATGACAACACTCCCGTATTTATAGAGATTTTACAACATAGGTCGGCGACCCACACACACGCAACCTACGACCTATCATATACATGCGACCTGTCAACTTCACAAATAATACACTAGTTGCAGAAATGCAAGTGAGTAACGACTTACGACCTAATTAAAACAAACAAACCAACAAACAACACAACAACAATGCGACTTAACATTTACAAGTGACATAAGAAAACGACCTACGACTCAACAAGTTGCTCTGCAACACAGCTTCCTGCGATCTAAGGAATCAGCGATCTAAAGAAGAGGGCGGCATAATCTTCAGCGACTTTAGCACTTGCGACCTAAGAAGATAGCATGCGGAATAACTGAAAGTGACATAGAAATATGAGCGACCTAACCAAGGAGTGACTTAAGGATTCTCAGCGGCATATGCGACCTAACTACTTAGGCCGTAGCTCGTTAGGTCGTGGATATTTAGGTCGTGGCTCGTTTGGTCGTGGCTTGCTAACAACCTAAGGAAATGTGGTAGCAGTGGTTTGGCGCGACTTATTAGGTCGCTTATCCGGTTGGCTAAGCAACTTAACTCGCGAGGTCGCGGCCGACCTGTGGAATGCGACTTACGTACATGGTGCGCTGCATCACACGATATCGAAGTTACGCCTCCTCCTGCGAAGGGAAAGAAAAAACTGACTTACAAACTGAGTAAGAATAAAATGGGTGGAACCTTTAAAGTCACAATCACCCCGTTGGATAGAGAGCCTTCTCCTCAATGCTTAGAGAGTTCATTGAAAGGCCTGTCGAACCACACTATTCCCGATGACTTACTTAACTACGGTTTCAATGATCTAGAAGCGCTTAAACTTCATTCGCCCATGAGAGGCGATACAATTGCTCAAGCCCAAAACCAGGGAGAAAAAACTCCTATTAGTAAAGATAAAGAAACTGGTCCGTCGGAAGGAAACACTAGGACAGACACGGACATGTGCACTTCACATTGGACTTAAATTTCTGCCATCGCTATACTCTTTGCCAACTTCTTGTTATTTAAATTCTATTCATGTTATATGGGGCGTACATATGGACTCGATCGTCTTCGCAAGTCATCTATCTTTCACCACTCTAGACGAGACTCGGGCTACGGAAGATGTCGGGATGGAGATGATGACGGCGATAGGGATTATCACTCCCGGGATTCATCCTCCCGAAAGAAAACTGATCATCAACCTTCATACCATTATAATCTTCCTTCTCACTTAGAGCAAGGAAGGGAGAAATATGGCCACAAGGGGTCCCAATCCGATGCCCTTCGTGATCAATACTCTGGTTCATCCAGCACACGGAAATCTTGAGAACCCCAGAAGAAAACCGAACTTTCAAACCCATCTCCCCCTGTTCCCGCAACAGATCCGACGATATCGGAGAGGCTAGCCGAGCTTAATGCTAAGTTCCCCAAAATATGCTTCGATGGTCTAATGTTTCTTCCCGCAATCCATCACATCCCGGGACACGTCAAACAGAGCGCTATTGCTTGTAACAATGACGTTTATGTTTGACATGACGCATTTGTTCATTTAGCCGAAGAGGCGTTGGAAGTTTTTGTTGAGCGCCAACATGAAATAGATTGCCTGAAGCTCGAAGCCATTCACGATAAGGACATTATCAAAGCTCAAGGTGAAGAGCTCTCTTCGTACAAATCTCGTCTCGAAGCCTCCCAATAAAGTGCTAAAGATACTGCAGAGGCCGTGAATCATCTGAAAACTACACATAAGAAAGAAATTGACGAAGCAGTCCAACGCTGTGGGGCCCTGGCTTTAGAGAAGGTTTTTGTTCAAAAGGAAAGGGATGCATTTGTCCTCCGTGTCAAAGAGTTGGAAGATCAACTCCACAAAGAGAGAGAGGAAAAAACTGCTGCCCAGGAAGAGTTGCAGCGATACTGCGATGAAATTGTTGCTACTCGACTCCTGAAGGCAAAGATCGACGACGAGCTCCCTACGGTTGGGATGCTGAAGGATGAAGCACGTAAATAGGGAAAGAATAGCATCCATGGAGGTTGACTCTCGCCTTGGGGAGGCTATAGAGGCTGGCAGGGAGGAGGTCAAGTGCTTATTCGACCTGTTTATCGCAGAATACAACGCCCATGTCCTCATGTATAGGGACTTAATTTTCTTGGCGAGGGCTACCTCGAATCTCTAGCCAAGGCATGAGAAACTTTAATAAAGATTAGAATAGTAGAGCTGGGCACCGAGGAGGTTGATGAGGAGGCGTTGATAAAAGAATTTCATAGGGGGAACGAGCCTTCGGACCTGTCTATAGCGAAGGCCCTCTACAACAAAAGTTCCTCCTCATCAAAAGGAAAAGATGAGATCGTCGGTCCGTTTGGAACCGAATCTCCTGCTCCTTCCCTTATTCAATCGACCGGTCGGTCGAAACTTGATCCGTTCGAACAGCACATCGGTTATGACCCGGAAGCGCCTGGCCTTGGCATTCATGTACTATCTCCCATTCTAGAGGGTGAAACACCACGGACGGTTGAGAGCCAACAAGAAATCGGTAAATAACTTTTCTTCTTAAAGTTCAAAGAGCCATTGTTTTTGGAATGAGTTCATTATATTCTAACATTTATCTCTAATGGTCTTGCGTAGGTCGCTCTAACCTTGAGCCCACTCCGAGAAGTGGTGACGCCAAGGAGAAGAAGGAGAAAGCGAGCGAGGCTACTCACGCAGGAGTGACTCCCGGTCCAGATGCTCAAGTGATTTAGGCGCTCGATGAGGATAAGTCTGAGACTTCATCTTCTTTCGAAGGAAGTTATGAAATTGAGATCACAAGCGCCTCTGGAAACACTTCTAAAATGAGCATGAAGGAGCAGCTCGTGGAGGAAAGGAAAACGACAGCTGAAATCAACGTCGAACCCCGAGTTGTGGATCTAGATGATCCTTTGAACAAGTCTTTGAAAGTCATCCTCCCTGGTGGGTCCAGGCCACTAGATGTTCCTCGTTCTTCCTCGTTTGTTACCTCCCCTTCAAGCAAAACGTCCAAATGAAAATGCGTGGGGGAAGAGTCACCTGAGAAAACAAAGGAAGAAAAGAAACCCAAGAAGTCAAAGAAGTAGCCGTTACACTAGTTCAACCAGAGCTAGCTTAGATTATGTAATTATTTTCATTTATTTCCTTAGTCAATGCATATAGACTTTTGACTCCGAGTTTTGGAGGAGTTGTGGTAGAACCTCATTATGGATGAATAAATAAGATTTAGTTCTTTTGTCTTTCAAACGACTTTTACTGTTCAGCTTTTTATATTATTGTGGTCGAAACCCAAGCTATTTGGAGTTACATAAACCCCCAGTTCAACTTCATATAACTCGAAAATTCTTTTAAATTGTACATCCTTTATTCCATGTTTCGGGTACTTAGAATATTTTCGGTTCATACGCTAGGGAATTGATGACTTCACGTTAGTTGTACTCTAGTTTGCACTCCAAGGACTTAGAGATTTTCAGGCCATTTATACTCTAGTCCGCACTCAGGGGACTTAAAGTACTCCGGTCCACACTCAGGGGACTTGGAGATTTTAAATCGTTTATACTCTAGTCCGTACTCAAAGGACTTAGAGTAATCAAGTCCGCACTCAGGGGACTTGGAGATTTTAAGTCATTTATACTCTGGTCCGCTCTGAGAGGACTCAGAGTACTCCAGTCCGCACATAGGGGACTTAGAGATTTATAGTCGTTTATACTCTGGTCCGCACTCAGGGGACTCAGAGTACTCCCGTCCGCACTCAGGGGACTTGGAGATTTAAAGTCGTTTATACTCTGGTCCACACAGAGGGGACTTAGAGTACTCCAGCCCGCACTTAGGGGACATGGAGATTTTTAGTCGTTTATGCTCTTGCCGCACTCAAGGGACTCAGAGTACTCCAGTCGGCAATCAGAGGACTTGGAGATTTAAAGCAGTCTATACTCTGGTCTGCACTCTGGGGACTTAGAGTACTCCAGTCCGCACTCAGGGGACTTGGAGATTTAAGTCGTCTATACTCTTGTCTGCACTCAGGGGACTCAGAGTACTTTAGTCCGCACTCAAGGGACCTGGAGATTTAAAGTTGCTTATACTCTAGTCCGCACTCAGGGGACTCAGAGTACTCCAGTCCGCACTCAGGGGACTTAGAGATTTTAAGTCATTTATGCTCTGGTCCGCACTCAGGGTACTCAGAGTACTTTAGTCCGCAATCAAGGGACTTGCAGATTTAAAGTCGTTTATACTCTGGTTCGCACTTAGGGGACTCAGAGTACTCTAGTCTACACTCAGGGGACTTGGAGATTTTAAGTCGTTTATGTGTGTTCGTACTTAGACAGAATAATGTAGCTCTAGTTTTCTACCATAAATTATCATACACGGAACATCAATAATTCATGGAAAAAATGGCTTCAAGCCTGTATTAATGAATCAAGCTAAATTGTCTTATTACATGCTAAAAACTAAGAATCAACGAAATAAAAATATGCTAGAAATAATTGCAACTAAAACATGAAAGGAATGGCTTAAGTATAATAATGCCGTAGATTCTCGCTATTCCATGCTCGGGGGAGCGTCGCGCCATCAACGGTCGCTAGCTTGAAAGTTCCTTCTCCAAGCCTCCGTTCAATGACGTATGGACCTTCCTAGGTGGGATTCAGATGCGACGGGATCAGAAAAGCTCGTTTCAATACGAGGTCGCCCAAGTCGAAGACTCTTGGTCAGAGTTTTTCTTTATAATATCGAGCGACTCGGTGTCTATACGCATCCGCTCTTAAATCAGCTTCTTCACGTTTTTCTTCAATGAAGTCCAGCGATTCCAGCAAAAGTTCCTGATTCATCTTAGGGATGTAACGAGTTACCCGATGTGACTGAACTACAAGTTTTACGGGTATAATAGCTTTCTTTCCATATGCCAATGCGAATGGAGTGTGGCCAGTCGCGGACTTGTGGGTGGTTCTATAAGCCCAAAGTGCTGTTAGAAGTTCATCCACCCACTTGCCTTTGGCCTTTTCCAAATGCTTTTTCAATATGGACTTGATTATTTCGTTTACAGCTTCCACTTGTCCATTAACTTTTCGATGAGAAACTACTGCAAATCTTTTTTCAATGCCATACTTTTGACAAAATTCTTTGAACTCTTTGCTTTCAATTGAGTTCCGTTGTCTGTAATGATAGTCCAGAGGAGGCCAAAACAACATATAATATTTCGTATAACGAAATTAGTGACCTTCTCGGTGGTGGTCATGGTTAAGGGCTCTGCTTCTGCCCAATTGGTAAAATAATCGACCGCAACTATCACGTTTTCGCATGACCTTTAGATATGGGTAAGGAACCGATTATATCGATCCTTCACATTGCAAATGGCCGAGTACTATCCATTTTCGTGAGTTCCGTTGGCGGAGCTCTAAGGATTTTTGCATACTTCTCGCATTTTTCGCATCTCCTTATGTAGTCTGCAGCGTCCCGATTTACAGTTGGCCAATAGTATCCATAGCGAAGGATTTTCTTTGATAATGTTTGCCCCCTAGTATGGTCACCGCATTCTCCCTCTTGGACTTCCTTCAGGACTCGTTTTATCTCATCGTGGGCAATGCACCGGAGTAAGGGGGTCGAAAATCCCTTTCGATACATTATTCTGTCCTGCATTACATATCGCGAAGCCTTACGAATGACTTGTAGTCTTTCGCTCCTTCTTTCGGGAAAGATCTCGTGTAGCAAGTACTGTTTGAATGGGGTCAACCATGACTCTTTCTCGATTGTTGTTTCTAACATGAAATCTATCTCCATCATATTTATACTTGAAGCATGTAAGGTTTCGACGGGAACCAATCCCATCTGTTGTGCATCACCCGTACACGCAAATTTTTCCAGTGAATCGTCTTCTCTGTTTTATTCACGCGGGACATGCAAAATATCGTAATATTCTAGATTTTCTAGCAGCTCTTGAACCCATGCTAGATATGGGGCAAGTCCTTGTCCCTTCGCTTGATAGTCTCCTCGCACCTGGTATACCACTAATTGCGAGTCACAAAAGATTTCAACCGATTTCACCCTCAGCTATCTAATGAGTTTCAAGACAGCGATCAATGCTTCATACTCGGCCTCGTTATTTGTTGCTGGGAATTCGAGCTTCAAAGCGTAACAAATTGATCAGTTTTCGATAGTCACAAGAACTATGCTAGCTCCCGAGAAACGGTTGTTAGATGCCCCATCGGTGTACGTCTTCCACCAAAAGGGAGGTATGACATTGTTATCGTCTGATTCCTCTGACATGGTGAATTCAGCAATGAAGTCTGCTAGCACTTGCCCTTGTATGGCCCTTCATGGCAAGTAGGTAATATCGAACTGACTCCACTCGATATTCCATTTTAACATCCTTCTAGAAGTTTACGGTCGTTGGAGTACCTGCCGCAAGGGTTGATCAGTATAAACACTGATTGAGTGTGCATGAAAGTATGGCCGGAGCTTGCGTGATGCAATCACCAAGCAATAGGCTAGCTTCTCAATCTAAGGATAATTTCCTTCTGCCCTCGTTAAACGTTTACTGACATAGTACACTGGCTTTTGAACTCGGTCCTCCTCGCGAACCAAAGCCGTACTGATAGCATGCTGGGATACAGCCAAGTACACGTACAACATCTCATGGTCTACCGGTTTCGATAGTACGGGCGGACTTTCTAAATGCCTTACCAAAGCTCGGAATGCTTCCTCACAATTAGGTGTCCACTCAAAATTTCTCTTTCCTTTCTTTATCACATCGAAGGAAGGAATACACTTATCTATGGTTCAGGATATGAATCAACTCAGCACGGCCACCTTCCTGTTCAAGCTTTGTACCTGCTTTATAGTCTTAGGCACTTGTATGTATCGAATAGCTTGAATCTTTTCCGGGTTAGCTTCGATTCCCTGCGCATTCACAATGAAACCTAAAGACTTCCCTGACGCAAAGCCAAAGGAACATTTCAAAGGATTGATCTTCATTCCATAATGTCTGAGTATATCAAGCATGTCCGCTAAGTCTCGAATGTAGTCGTTTGACTGTCGTGACTTTACAAGCATGTCATCCACATAGACTTCTATCATCCTACCAATCTGGCCTTTAAACATTCGATTCACCAGATGCTGATAAGTCGCTCCTGTGTTTTTCAATCCGAAAGGCATCACTACATAGCAATATAAACCAAAATCTATGACAAAACTGGTGTGTTCTTGGTCTAGAATGTGCATCGGGATCTGAGTATATCCCGAGTACGCGTCCATAAATGACAGTAACTCGTGTCCAGCCGTCGAGTAAACGAGCTGGCCGATTCTGGGTGAAGGAAAACTATCCTTCGGGCATGCTTTATTCAAATCAGAGTAATCAACGTAAGTTCTCCACTTCCCATTCGCTTTCCTTACTAGCATGGGATCGGACACCCATTCAGGGTAGAAGGCGTCGCGGACGAACCTATTGGCTTTGAGTTTGTCCACCTCCTCTCTGAGAGCAGCGGACCTCTTCAGGTCCATGCCTCTCCTTTTCTGTTTTACAGGAACGTAATTCGGGTCTATGTTCAACATATGACCCGCAATAGCGGGAGAAATCCCGCACATGTCAGAATGTGTCCAAGCGAAAACATCCAGATTCGCTCGGAGGAAATCAGTGAGATCCTCGGTCACTGACAGGTCAAGTTGTGATCCAATCTTGAGTACTCGTGATGGGTCATCTCGGCTGATTGGAATGTTAATTGTCAGTTCAGCCGGTGCTGCTTTTGCTTCTCTGGGTTTCCCATCTCTTGGATCTATGTCTCTATAGATCCGAGAATGTCACCCGAGCCAGGGCTCGGGCACTACTTGTCAATCATTAGTATTCCAAATGCAGACGGAGTTGTCCACAATCTTTACTTTCTCTCTCCGCTGGACCTCTCTTAGCTCAACCATATAGCATGCACGACCGGTCGCCTGATCGCCATTCACCACACCGACTCCTTTATTTGTCGGGAACTTCAAAGTCAAACACCACGGGGCCAAAGCTGCCCTAAACTCTGCCAAGGCAGGCCTACCCAGAAACACATTATATGGAGAATCAACATGCAACACTATAAATGGTAGGATTCGCACCCTCCTACGCTCACCTTCTCCCAGTTCAACTGGCAACTCAACATACCACACTGCATCAGTCGTTGCACCATTAAAGCCATGGATACGGGATTTAGATGGCTTTAAATCTTTTGTGTCCATCTTCATTTGGTTGTATGCCTTTTTGAAGATGATGTTAATGGAACTTCCACAATCAATTAATCTCTTCACAAATGCGGGCCCGATCGTCGTAGATATGACCATCAGGTCGACAGTAGGAGCCTCCACCTTGTCCTCATCTCGGCTCCTAAATACTATATCGTCTGTCACCATGCATTGCTTCTTAGCGGGGGTCCCATCCTCCACATTCGAATAACACTCATAATCCGCATGCCTCAAGGGGTTAGCATACCACACCATTTTCTGCTAGTTCTTGTCTACAGGATGAGGTCCACCGTGATAGTGTTTATGGCCAGTCTCCCTATAGTTTGGGCAGTTTCCTCTGGATGGCGTGGGGCCAGCCCGCGTTCGGGGTCCAATGTTCCTTGCCTTCTTTCCTACGGGTTCTTGACAAACTCCTACAATTTTTTCTGTCTAATCTGATTTTCAATGGCATCGTGGAGGTGTCTACACTCCTCTATATTTTGCCTGTAAGTCTCATGAAAGTGAGTACTTCCCAGTCTGCTTCTGTTCCTCTGTTGACTCCTTTGGACGAGGCTTTCTGTATTGAAAAGTGTTATAAGTTGACAGGTAAATATTCTCAAGAGATGCATTCAGTGGGTTGTATTCGTTGTAGGTTGGAATCCTTGGCTTCCATTTCCCTGCTTCTCTTTTCTTTCTAGGATTTCCTCCTTCAGACCCTTTTGATTGCCCAGGCTTATTTTGGACATTGACTTGAACCATTCCCAAGTTGTCACTGATTGTTTCACGATGATGTTGCTTTTCACAGTCTCCTGAACAGGCCCTGGTGCCTTATCTCGCCTTATGCAGTTAGCTTCTTCTCTTCTTATGAATTGATGAGCCTTTGAATAGAAACGCTCCAGTTTAGTTGGAGGCTTTCCTACCAGCCAATCTCCAAACTTAGAATCCAGATCCACTCCTTGCATAACCGCCATCAGAATTGCGTGATCGTTAGGGTTGCTAACTTCGGTAGCCGCAACATGAAATCTTTGCAAATACTCTTTCAACGACTCCCCCAGAGCCAGGATTACACTAGACAGTGACATCGCATCCTTGGGACGAGTGGCGTGTATCCTGAACTATTCCATAAATTTCGCCACCAATTCATCGAAGCTGGATATAAATCGTGGGGGAAGTCGAGTGAACCACATGCTGGCGATTCGGATAAAGTAATTGGAAAGCATCTACACTTGGTCGCATCATTTGCTCTAGCCGAATCCATCATCCATTCACAACTTATCACATGCTGTCTAAGATCAGTCTTCCCTTCGTAGGTCGGGGTAGTTGGCATGCTAAACTTCTTGGGGGTACTCGGCCTATAGAATAGTATCCGTGAATGGAGTATGACCCCTGGATATCCCCCAATCTTCGTTGATCAAGCCTTGATTCTCTCTCATCAACTGTCTGACCATTGCCGATAAGTTTGGGGTTTGTATGGAGGATGGAAGGTTGGACTCTGTTCTTTAGGGCCGCTCGGGTTGGTGTCTCCTCTATTGGCGGTCTGCTAAATGTGTATCTTGGGGACCAGCTTCACTAGGGTCTTGGTGAGCCCGACATCCAGTCCCCACACGTGCTCCAGCTCCTATGTTTCCCATTCCGGCTTAGGTGTGGTCTTCAAGATGTAAGTGATCCCTAGTTGATCGATCAGTAGCACCTGCTTGTGCAGTTTCCTTTTTACGGCTTCTACGCCTAGGAGGTTCGTCGGATGAGGTCAAACTATCAGATGTAGATTAAGGAACGGGACTACCTCCATCATTCTGATGCTATTGTTGAGTAAGCTGAGTCATGAGATTAGCGTTACTTGAATTTATTCAGCAAGTTGTCTCCTGCTTTCTATGATTTCTCTCATCAGGTCATTGAACTCCGTCCTAGTAACAACTTTCGTCTGGTTATGCGTTCCGACAGTCCCTATGCCGGGATTAACTTGATGATTACTAGGTCCTATCTATTATATGCTAGCGGTCTTGATGACGTCTTCATTATGATAGGTAGATCTGGTGCATGGTCTTCCCATAGTAGAGTTATTGATAGGAACTCTGAGTAGGTTCAATGGACGTCGTGTGTATAATTTGGATCTCCATCGAGGGATTTATTCAGTCCAGTAGCTACAAAGCAGATCCTAGTGGCCTGAGAATTCGATTCTCAGTGAAAGCAGTAAAATGTTAGCACCAGAATTGGTCAGTAATAACCTTGAGAAAGATTGTGTAGAGAGATTAATGAAGAAAGTAAATTAAAAAAAAGAACTATATGCTAAATTAAATGCAAAGATAAGAACACCGGATTTATAGTGGTTTGGCGTAACTGCCTACGTCAACTTTGAAGTTAACCTTTATTGCTTTACTCAAAAATTGATTACAGATACAATCCATACACCAACTACTTGAATACAAATGCTAACTGAAATATAATGAGTCTTGAATGCGGCAGAGTCTCCCCAATGTTCTCGTAAAAAGGTCGCTTTCACTGTGCCCCTGCCCTTTTATCTATAGACAATGATGGGTCAGACTTCCCTAATGGGCCTAGTGCAAGGTATCTCGGCCCATGGTAAGTGACTTCTGCGCGCCGAGCCACAAATTTCGAACGGTAATTGCCGAACCACATATCTAGGCCTAGCGACATTCGTATGCCGATCGAGGAAGGCATGCCGAACGGTACATGTATGCTGAACGAGGCAGTGTGCTGAGTGAAGAATGTAGGCCAAACGAGACCTGTGCCAAACGAGACTCGATGTCGGGCGAGGAGAGATGCCAAACGACCCTTCAATGCCAAACGATCCTCAGTGCCAAACGAGGTAAGTTGCAGAACGACCCTTCAATGCCAAGCAAGGTGCTATGATGAGCGACCTCTCAATGCCGAACGGGACTATCTGAATGACCCTTTCGTGCCGAACGAGGGAAGATGCCGAGCGACCTCTCTATGCCGAGCGACCCCTCAATGCCGAATGACCTTTCCATGCCGAACGAGGCCTTGCGCCGAGCAACCTATCTATGCCGAACGAGGAAAGATGCCGAGCAAGGGAAGGTGTCCTGAACGACGCTTTGTGCTGAATGGTTCTTTGTGCCGAACGATATGCTTGTTTGGTGACACACACGTTGCTGGGTCAATTACCCGGGTAACAAACATAAAAATCAGATAAAATTCAAAGATACAAGTTTCAATGTTATATATGAATCTTATAATTTCCTTTCCTAGCTTTCCGAATCACTCAATTCTGAATTCATCCCTTTAATTGACTTTTTCTTTCCAATCCAAAGATATATATGACAAGGCATGCACATATTAGAATTGCAGATCTGTGAAGAGATTTGATATAAGTGGAATATAGATTTATAACCATAAAATTTACCTTTTTCACAGAATCGATTCACTTCTTCTCTTCTTATATTTTATTTTCTGCCCTTCTCCAATATATATATATATATATAATATATCTATAATTTCTAAAATTAGCAGAGAAGGATAAGTAGAAGAGCTTCACGACTCTAATCAGAAAATATGAGAAGAAAAGTGAAGGGTTGGGCCTGTCTTTATAAGCGTTCAAATCAATCGTATCAATCATATCTAAACTAATTAAATCAAGGCCATTAGGCCAAGATTCAACCATAGCTGCCACTAGTTTAACAAGAAAATCGCTTCTTTGCAGGTGGTTGATGCCTAGCGATCGACCGACCTAAGGAGGGGATCGACTGGTGATGTCCACGCGGTTAATATTTTACTTCCTTTTTCTTCCTTTTTAATTATTTTTGATATAAAAACTTTAAACGCTTTTATTATCTTTGTTTGAACCTCAATCGTAAACTTTATATATGAAAGTTGCCGAGAATACTGCTACAAAGACAATAGTGCAAGTTTGATTGCTAAATTCCGACGTTTTCTCAAATTACATTTTTGATCCTTATTAATTATTTTTTAATTCTTTTTAATTAATTACTATTCATATTATGGGGTATAACAATTTCGTTCATTCGATTTGTATGTAGTGGCAATGGATTTACTGAAATAAATTAAGATTTTTGAACCAATGGAACTGTATTCTTAAAGTCCGACTTTGTGCTACATGATCAATGGGACTATCAAACATTCTGTGTTTTGAAAATCAGGTATTTAGTTACATGGAAACAGGTACCTATGGAATCTTTTGAACAATGACTGGACAATTGGCGTATTATTATACTAGAGGCAAATAAGATAATTCATCCCTACACATCTTATCTTGGAACAACATCCAAGGATAGGTGAGGCTACGAATAGATGCCCAAATATAGGCTTTATGGACACTGATATCCCGAGATTGGCATCTGTGTATAATTAAATTCTATGGGCATCATGTTGCATTATATTGGTACTCATGTAAACATTAGAGAAAAATGATTTCAATCGTAATGTGGAGTACAATTTTACTTATAGTTATACATGAATGGTTGACCGACAATGAATAATATTAAGTAATGAAATAAAAATAGGCAACTTTAGTTATTTGTATGTACAAAGCTACAATAATAAAAGCATTACACATATCACAAATATAGTCAGGTATGATATATAAGTAATTTCATTATAGATAATTATATAATGTACATATAGGAAAGTGCAGAGGAAAGGAAATAAAAGATACAATAAAGTAAATATGATAAAGTTGAATAGAAAGTAACTTTTATTTACATTATCTTTTGGTTACAAAAGTATAAAGCTACACCCGCACAATGATCTATGTACATGGATCCATAAGGCAAAAGACGAAATGGAAATGCCTTCAGTCAAGTGGCAGGATCCGTCACTATTTCACTTCTTCTTCTTTTTCATTGGAGTCCCATTGTGCCCTATCCCTTCTTGGGAGCCTTCGACGATGTTGTTTTCTTAGTCAATATCTTAGTCATAGTCATCACTGGAGAAAGAAGGTGTCTTCTGGGATTTATATGCAGAGGTAAAAGAAGGCTTGACATGAAATGGATGAATCAATAGAGTAATAGATAAAGGTTTAGGAGGATTCTCTAAGCCGAGCTCAATCTTGACACTCTTGAGCTTGGTAAGGTCCAAGGATATTTTTTTTTCATAGAAGGCCTAGTTCAGATAGGTGGCAGCAATATCCTTGTCGATGGACATGTTGAGCTCATTTAGAATTTCCTCCTTCACATATCCATCTTCTTAGTCTTAGCACTAGGAATATACCTAACCAAGGAGGTCGTAATGGTAAATGAGGACACATGACGATTGAAGTAATAGTGGTGGCATCTATTCTTACAGCAAGGATAACCTTTGGCAGAGACAAAAAAGGTAGATAAGCTCTATGTTAAAAATGAGAAAAGTAAATATTGAAAGCTTCATCGATAGAATTTAAAGCTTTTCTAAGATAGGTAAGGTCAGTGACATACCTCCTAAAGATGAAGACACATCAAAAGAAGCGACCACGATCTGCCTCTTTTCATGAAATAAAGCCCAAGAAGGGAGAGTGGAAGTAGTTATTGGCGGTGTGAAGCTTGGATTTTTAGGGTTGTACCCATTTAAAGCAGCAGTGGTAGCAGCAGGCGGAGTTGGTAAAAACATAGGAGTCATCGAGGCCTAAGAGTTGGACGATCGGGAATGGAAGCGTCTACCAAAGTCTCCTCGATGAAAGGAGCGATGTTCTGAACCATGTCCTTAGAACTAGACTTGGTGGAGCCCAGTGGGCATCTATGCGCAGGTGGAAGCTTTAATAGCCCATGCTTTAAGAACCTCAACCATGGCCTTCAAGTTATAACAATCAATGAAGCAGTTTTTAGTCGACTCTTCTTCGACCTCCCTTTCAAATTTTTTTCCTTCTTTCTCTTATCGGAGAATCTCTTCATACAATTCCCCAAAGATCTCTGGTTGTATGCATCGTCAATCCTTCTTTGTTTCCATCTTGATGACATTCACATAAAGGTGCAGAATGGATGGTTGACATTATCTTTGAATTCAGTTTTTTCCTTCTCTACTAGAGCAAGGTGAGCTTCCACCTCCCTGATCTTGTCCTTGGATGTTATATTCTCATCCCTAAGACCACCTAACTCTTGGGCATACGATTGAGCAGGATCCTGTTCCTAGATGTTTTATTCTCATCCCTCGGACCATATATCTCTTAGGCATACGATTGAGCGATTCTTATTTATGGCTTCAACTATACTGCCCTTTTCATTTTTCAGGTCAAGTCACAACTTTGTAATTTTGGCTTCCATTTTAGTTTGAAGCCCGATGCCACATCACTAGTATGAACATGGGCCTCATGGAATTTTTCATATAGCACCTTGATCTAAGCCAACATGGCTTTGATTTCAGCCTTGTGCTTTTCTCCTGCTTCTTTAACTGCCTTGTCTTTAGTGGGCCCTATTTTCTCCAGCTTTTCAATTTTTTGATTTAAATTTTGTAGATCTAATAGTGATAGTTCCTTTCTATATCTTTTTGTTGAAGGATGAGTGGGTTGGCCTTATTAACTTTGGAAAGCTCTTTTTCCAACCTCCACTAATGAATGTATTGTTTTTCTACCGTTGTATATCATCATTCTCAAATAGAACTCTTCTTAGGGATATCATGTACCTTGTATTGGAATTTGACCCTAGTTAGGAAAAGCTCGGGATGCAAGACTTGTGTCTTTAATGGAGCGTTAATGGTCGGGCCTACTATATTAGAAAAAGCAGTGGTGGTAGTAGCAATTTGTGCCATTCCTTGACTTTGTGGCAGGATTGGAGTAGAAGAATATGCATCTTTGATTTTCATTAAGTGGGAGTCAAGGCCTGAGAAGGTGGAGTAGCACCCATTGTAGGAGCCTTAGAGGCTAAAGGCAGTGACAGACTTTACCCATTTGGAGATTGGCTCTACTTATAGTATGGATCATAGGAGTGAGGTTACGGAGACTGACCTTGATGTAGAAAGCTAGAACTTCTCTTTGATCTGCGGTGGTCCTGAGATCTTTCATGCTCAAAGTAGCACCTTCTTCTTTCTTCTCCTTAACTCTCCCTCTTTTTTCACTCTATGTCTTTCTGCATAGCTCTCCCCTTTTATGATTCCTAATTAGTACCATGTTGGGAGAGTAAGTCAGATTGATCAGAAAGGGAGGTAGCCACTGTTACCCTTCTATTTAGGGTATTAAATGTAGACTTTCCCATTGTGCTTGAAAAGAAGAACGTATTGGGTTAGAAATCGAAAGTTAGATAAGATTATGTGTAGAATGAACATGATTATAATTTTGAGTGAATTATGTAGAGTTGTTGTGCCTTATTGAACCTACGGACCATGCTTGGTCAGGGTTTCATAGGAATATCTTCTCCCCGATGAGGAAGGGGAACATTAGTAGGATTTTGATTCGAATTTTTATCTTTGGAAGCGAAGAAGTTATCAATGTTGAAAACCTGACTATTGATATCCCCTAGGTCTTCCAATATATTGTAGATTTCATCAAGTGTCAAGATCAGGGATGTTTCTCTAACCGGACTGTAATGAGCCTTTAGAACTAGTCTACGAGATTTAACCCTGATTGGTTTGGGTATAAGGTAGGATGAAGTCCCTTCTTCACTAGCTGTCTCCCAGTCATTTTTTCTTTATCGTTGTCTTCATCTTTATCCTCCTTTTCTTCCTCATCTTCCTTATCATCATCGTCTTCTTCCTTATATTCTTGATTTTCTACAACCTCCTCACTCTTGATATAAATGACCTCAACCATATTAAAAACCTCATGGTGAACTAGAGCCAAAGGACCTACCTCGACTTAAGGAGCAGCATGTGGGGTAGCTTGAGTAGCATTAGGAAGAGTTTGCACATAGTTCACTCTTCGACCATTATACAGGAGATGGAAGTGGAACAGTAAAAGATCAGTAAGAATACATCCCCTTCTCCTGGCACCTATTAAAACTTCTCTCAAGCATCAGAGTGTTTAGACAAAGGAAGTATTCCTACCTTTCGAGGAATTACTCTAGGAGAAGTGAAAGAAGATTAACAACTTGAGTGAAGCAAACTCAAGATAAATGTGATGTAGAGAATTGGAACTCACATCCAAACAGCTATCTTTGAGTGAAGCCATCAGGACACCTGACACAGAAGTATTAGTGCTTCAAGTGGCCCTATTTGTTGTAAAGTCGGATGACCATTCTACAACCATGGAATGACTCAATGAAGAGGTGGGCAAGCAGACATCTTTTTAAAGTTGTACAATTATTAAATCTCTTCAAAAGTAGGTTCCAAACCTTGTTGCCTAATAAAGATCATTTACATGCAATAAAGAGCAGCATAGTCGTTTGGATGGAGTTGAGCTAGAGACAATTTCATGAGTTAAACATTCTTCTCAGAAAGTTTTCAAAAGGAGTAATAACTCTAAACAATCACATATAGTGGTAGCATGTTATATAGTATTCTGGAGGATCATGAACACTTTGGAAGGGAAAATGGAGTAGAATCTTCTCATGGTGAATCCCATAATGATCGCAGATTCTTCTAAGATCCACGACCGTTAACCTCGACTTTAGGGAGTCCAAGGTTATCCATGATCATAATTCCAACTATATTAACATCAAGAGTAATGACGTCACCATGGGAAGATAAGAAGAAACTGGTAGTGGTTGTTCAGAGTGGAATTATGGTCATGGAGCTCTATATTGAGTAGTGATAGAAGCCGGGGCAGAGGTAGAAGCTGTTACCAGAGGAGTGGAAGTAGAATTAGATGCAACCGTGAAATAAAGACACATAAATGTCTATAAATTCAATTCTAGACTAAAATCTTGACAATGAGAATGATTAAGTTATTTTGAATTCTATTTTTACTAAACCCTATGTGCAGCCGATGTATAGGATCTACTGGATCTGAATGTATGTTAACCAGTCCGATTCTGTACATTGATAGGGGCAATGTTGTGCATCAATTTGTGCGGTGTATGTCATGTGTCCTTGGTGCAGTGTAAGGAAGCACTTTGTATAGATAGCTTTCCCATTCTGGCAAAGGAGCTCCATCGCATAATGGAATTGTGTGTCGAATATTACCACAAAGGATTTACATTAATAGAACTGAATGAAATCCAAGATGGTACAGATATTTTCTTTGTATGGCAGAAGATTTTCAATGTCCAAATTCAAGTGTCAATGTAATGAACATCTTAGGACTATAAATAACTAGATTCATTCAGTTCCAAAGTGTATTCGATAAGGTGATTGTGCAAATTAGGTCGATCGAAAGCAAAGAGCCGATCCATCACAAGAGTCGATGGAAAACCTATTTCTCTACCATCTCCATCCCACTTTCTTTGGTTAAATGCATGGAAACTTAAGAATGAAATTAGAAAATTCAAGGGCAGTGAAGTGATGAATTTTGACTGCGACAAAATGGATCAGGGTGATCTCGATGTAAAAAGACATGGACCATTTTACTGATCATGGTTTGGCATTGGCGATGCCCATACTAGGTATTCAAGATCTAGAAGAGCTTGGAGTTTTTGAGCGCCAATTAAGATGGAGTTCGATTTGAGAAAATTAATTGGATCTAGGATGTTCTTACGGATACATGATGAATAATAGTTCAGATTTGAGAACGATAGATACAAAAAGCTTGAAAGGATGTTCTTATGGAATAATGATGAGCATTAGTTCTAGATTTGAGAATGAAAGATAGTAAAAGCCTGAATTAGCGCTTACAACTTCTTGACGAAGGTAGTGAAGATTATAATAGCTCAAACGAAAATACGAAGGCTTGGAAATATGAGATAAAACTTCGAAAAATTCTCTAAATATTGATTTTATATAGGCCAAACCAAATCGGTCGGTACCAATCGATATCGATCGGCATTAACCCATATGAAGGTTCTATTAAAAAGGAAATAACATGTGAAGACCGAACAAAAATAAATAACTGAGGAATGGAATAGCTTTCAAGAATTCTCAATGATGATTGATGACTTCAAACAGAAGATTCTAACTTTTATGTCTACTAAAAAAATGCAATTCAACAACTATATGAAGCGATGTGCCAACATTCTCACTTGTCTTGATCCAAAACATGCTTTATTTTAATAGAAGTAAACTAGAAAGCAAATGTTATTGGGTATTTGAACTAAATGACTTTCTGATTTGAACATTATAGCATGTTAGATGTTTGGAGAATGAAGATATCGAGACTAGCAGGATTTACATTAGATTGATTGATGTACATATGAGGGAATTGATTTTTTATTCGATTCTTGTATACATGATGTATTCTTTGGTGCTTTACCATCGAGATTGTATACTTGATGCATATTTTAGGTGATGTACCATAGACACTATATAATTGATGTATAGATTATATTGGTGGTTTATCATTAAGACTGTATACTCGATGTATTGTTAGGTTTACCCACTTTTGGGATGTCCAATCCTCATGTGGGATCAACATAGGATGATATTAGATTGTAGGTGTTTTATAGGTTATTATCCCATATCATATAATTTGACTACCTTGTTGAGTATAGATTTATAGATTCAAGTAAACACAAATAGGTTGCATAGATTGTAAATGTTAATTTTATTGCCTATTATCACCAAGCCATTAGTGACATTTCTTACTCACTGGACTATGTCTAACATCCTATATATTTCCCTCTTTTTACTCGATTCACAGATTGGTAGGGTATTAGGGTATTAGGATTAGAGTAAGAAAAATGGAGTAGGTGATGTGTATGCTAGATTTATCATATTTACAGCCATTCTATATGTATCTTATTGTGCTACTCAAAAAAATATTTATTTGTCCTTTTTAGTTACTTGTTAGGAACTTTCCCAACTTTGTTTCTTATATTAGTCACGATTCATTTAAGTAGAGATATTTGGTTTATTTTTAGTTGTATACCTGTTTTATTCCTTCCGCTATGAGATCTGAAATTATAAATGTTTAAAATTTTATATTTATCTTTGTGCTTTACAAACTATCTCAACCTAGCAATCCATCCTTCTTAGCATGGCATGAGTTCGAATATCGCTTCGAGGCATTGAATCGATATATCCAAAAGATTCTGTTATTATAGCAGGTATCATAGCTTAGGCTTATATTTCCTTAAAGATTAGGCAAGTATTGCATAAATGCGCACACACAAGTATAGGCCCTCCTCCTTGTATACTTGAAATTATACACAACACATATACTATAAAAGAGTCACCACTCGTATACTTGAAATTACACATACACACACAAACATATATAAAAGTATATCATGGATATAGCATATGTAATATTCTAGTTATGCTTACCATTGTCAAAGAGAAGTTGCTATTGATTCATATTTACAGATAATTGAAAATGAGCAATTAAACTGGAAATAGTTATGTTAAGGAAACAACTGAGATTTTGGGCGTGAATATTTCCAATATGGTTTCCTTTATATCTTTAGGAAAGAGGCCAGACTGAAATTAACCTTAATAGAGGACCTATAGCTCGAGCACATGGTGAAGCTCCTGCCCATCCACCTTCTTTGATTTTTCTGGAATTATGTTAGGATTTCAAAAGTTTGGGTGGAAGGAACTATATCAGATTGAATCATTTGTTTAGATTTGGGCATGGATAAGAAATCATTATAGGATATTTTCTATGATGGAGATTTGGGCATGGATGAGAAATCATTATAGGATATTTTCTATGATGGATGCAGATGATGTGACGAAGATGCAGTTAATCACAGCACATGTAGGAAGAGGCCTTTAATTGGTGGTACATTGTCACTGTAGACTAAGATTACTTCAACTAAGTTTCCGAGACATTTTTATGTCAAAAACATATTGGAGGCAGAGCGGGTAGTGGAATTAGAGAAGCTTAAGTAGTTAGAAAAGGAAAGCCAAAGTTGTAAAGAGTGTGTTAATAAATTCAACCACTTAGTGTAATATGTTCTAGATCTCATTAATACACCAACGAAGAAGGCGACAAAATTTTCTAAACGGTGGAACAACTCTTTGAGAGATATAACATTAAGCCATGTACCCATTCGACCTACTTTTGAGAGTATAGTAGAGATGGAATTGCTGAATTCAATTGATAAAGATGAGCCTAAGAAGGTCGAAGAAAAATCGGTTCAGCAGAATAAATGCAAGGATGATGCAAGTAGAGAAGCTCAAGGCA
The DNA here is from genome assembly GCA_030765085.1 of Allium cepa. Classification (NCBI taxonomy): domain Eukaryota; kingdom Viridiplantae; phylum Streptophyta; class Magnoliopsida; order Asparagales; family Amaryllidaceae; genus Allium; species Allium cepa. The sequence continues at coordinate 48,507,733 of CM060930.1, read as the reverse complement.
AAGCCATGAAATCAGGGTTAAATGCAGAATGTGCAATATGAGATGCTACATAGAAAAGGATTGCATGGTGAATATCTTGAAGATCAAATGCTTCAACTTTAACTAGCCTGGACTTAAGAAGAGGGAGTGTCCAACAATGCATAAGATATCTACTTAGATAGTTTCAGCTTATGCACTTAATGTCGTCCTAGCTTTGGTGTTGCTCCACCTGTTGACAAGGGAAATGTCATTATAGCAAGTGCGTTAACTATTTTTGATTTACCTGTTCATAATTTATTTGACATTAGAGCATCCCATTCATTTATTTCAAGTAAGTTAGTTGATAAATTGCTTTTAGAGACTAGAATAGTCACTGACACTATTATAGTATTGAATCCTACCACGAGATCGATGCTTTTATCAAAAATTTGTGAAAGTTTGAAGTTATATGTTTTGGATGTCGAACTTTATTGCGATGCATTTACATAAGGATATTCTATTTTTAATTTAATTCTACAAATGGATTGGATGTCTATATACCATATGGTGTAGTATTGTGATAGGAAGGTTAATCGCTGGAGTGCTTGTATTGGACGTAACCTTGATGTTTATTGTTAGCCCAACTATTCCACTATGTAGAAAGTGTTTGTGTTTCCTGAACTTATTACGAGGTGAATTAATTTCGATTCCTATAGTTTGGAATTTCCTTGATTTGTTTGCCAATTTTCTTCTTCCTTCTCAGAAGGAGATTAACTTTTAGATTTATTCAAAAAAGAAAGCCAGACAAGTTTCTTTATCACTTAGGCATATGGCTCCTAGAGAAAGATATGAGCTCAGTAAATAGGAGAATGAGTTATTAGAGAAGAATTTTATTTGGAGAAGTATTTCATAATGGGGAGCACCTTTAATCTTTGCTACTAAATCCATGGTTTTAAATCTCCTATATCTCGCCCGAGATCTCATTTTCACACTTAAATGAGACGAGACATCAAATCTCCTCCATATCTCCCTCGACATTCATCTCGTCCGAGATATTCAAATCTCACCCGATATATGGATCAAAATCTCAATCTGAGATCTCACCCGAATTATACATTTTTCTTATTTTCCATAATAATTTTTATTTTCATATTGATTCAAAAGAAACTACTCAATCCAATTATAATTTACCAACTTCTTGAACATATTCTTTACTTTTTATCTTAATGAGTCATAGCGAAAGGTTTCACTTCTTTATTAGTTCAAATAAAAGGATATTATTCAATCATTACCAAATCAATTAAGCTAATCAAGCTACTACTCTTCTAAAAATATTTCTTTTTCCATGTAAATCAAGTACGTTACCATTTTTATTTTTCCTAAGCATTAACGCAAAAATTGAATGCTAACACCCAGGTGTAAGTACAGATAAAGTGAAAGCACCACCCGTCGATACGGGAATTAGAAGTAAGTAGAAAAGACACAGATAAAGAGACAACAATTTTATAGTGGTTCGGCTTCAAGTTAAGCCTACGTCCACTTTAATCTTCTTTATTGCTGATTCGATTACAACACCACTTAGGAAAATAGCAAGAACTTTGATGTAGGAAAATCCTTCAAATTCATGTTGAATGTATTCGATTTCTTCTTGAAGTTCGTTGAAGTGTCCTTCGTGTCTGAAGTGTCGGATGAGTCGAGAAATCAGCCGAGAATAGACGTTCCAGAAATTAGCCAAAAGGCCCCTCTTTCGGTGCTGTAGGCATGGTATTTATAGGAAATTTCTGGACAATGCATAGGTCGTGAGCGACCTAGGGTAAGTCGTAAGTCGTAAGTCGTAAGTCGTGAACGACCTAGGGGTTTGGATGGCTGTGTTATAGGTCGTGGGTGACCTAGGGGTTAGGTTGTAAGTCGTGAGCGACCTAAGGAGCGTGGGTTACGGCTTAACAGGCTTGCACTAGGTCACTTGAACAAGTTGGTAGGTCGTGGCGACCTAGGGAGAAGCGGCATAGGAGGTTGGCTCGATGGGCTTAGGTCGTGAGCAACCTAAGGAAGAGGTAGTATGCATGCGACCTTACTCTGTCTTAACTTGTTAGGTCGCTAGGTTGTATCTGTTAGGTCGCTCATGCTTTAGGTCGCTAGCTTACTTCATGCTTTAGGTCGCTAGCTCGCTTCATGCTTTAGGTCGCTAGCTCGTCATTTGTTGTAGGTCGTTGAGTCCTGCTCCCTTATGTTATTGGGTTCTTTAAATTGTTAGGTCACTAAGTCATGGAAAACAATAGTTAACACTTGCCCCTTGAAGCATACGCCTAGAGACTAGGTCGGCTGCTTCGATACTTCTTAACTCGTTCCTTACTAAGTTGTTAGGTCGTGCGCGACCTATTGAAGAAGTTAGGTCGTATGCACCGATTTAGATTCCATTGCCCAGTATATAGGTCGCGCACTGCCCCTTCCTCTCTTTACCTGCTCCAACTCTCAAAACCGCCATTGACGAACCTCCTGAGCTTTCAAAGGCGAATTCGAACTTAACCGGTCACCGATCATCTTCATCATCACATCACGTAAGTGGATTTACGCGTTATCCAATCTCTGATCACCATCGAATCTCGAATCCCCCATCTGCCGTCCCTAAACCAATTTATACGCTGCGATTTACCATGAATCGTGCTATAATTGATCCTTGATTGCCTTTGGTCATTGTAACTTTCAAAAACGCAACAGCATATTGAATCCTTGATGGATTTGAGGTGACTTGAATCAGTTTTAGGTGACTTTTGATGATGCGAAGAGAAGATGATGGATTATAGCGTCTCAAGTTGACTGGTTTTGCGAGTTTGGAGGAGATCCTTAATGGGTTAATGGGTTTTAGGTTTAGTCGCGATGCTTCAAGCGACGCAATGGCTGGTGGACACGTGGCAGAGTGTAATTGGGGAGCAGGGTATAGCAGTATTAATGGGAGATGGCTGCGTTACTTCAGAAACGACCTAGTGAATCTGGGCGACCTAAAGGCCTTCACGACCTAACAGATTTGGCCGACCTAATTACCTTTGTGACTTAAATCTTAGCGACTTAATCTTTAGGTCGCGTAAGCGACTTAGTACTTAAACAACTTTTCACTACCGAGTTGCTTCTTGCGACCTAAACCGTTTTCGACCTAACTTTTTAGGTCGTGAGCGACCGAGGACTTTGCCAGATTCACACTGCCTTGAACTGAAGCTTTAACTTATGTCATAACATACTACTGAACTTCTTGACTTGAACAATGCGACTTAAGAAAGCTTTTATGCCAAGCCATTTGAACTTGACTCCTTGTAAAAATATGACAGCATTTGACTTGAATCCTCAACCTGAACTGTCGAGATAACTTGCTTGAACTCGTTGCATTTCTTTACAGATTATATTAACTTTAACGCTAATAACCTGTTAAACACAACATTTGCAGAAAAATGGGACGAGTATACTCATCATCGACCGCCCACATCGAGTGATGGATTAGATTAAAGAACTCTTTATTTTACTTTAGTAAAATAGTATGAAACTGGCAAAAGATGAAGTGATGTGAATCGACTGAAGCATCAATGCAAAATGCACACAGTTATAACTGCTTTTGCTAAACTTCATCTGCATTGATACTACATTTAACTTCTGATTTAATAACAAGCTTCGAAACTTTCTGAATTGACATGCATCAATCAGTTTTATTTCAAGTTTTATTTTATTCACTTGTTATTTCAGTAGCTGTGCACAACACTTCACACTCTTTTAGGAAACGTGCACCTTCATATTTGAATATCCAGTTCCTTATGTAGAATGAATTCTCAACAAGAAGAAATAGTAGGGCAAGCTGGAGAGGTTTTTTCGATAGTCAATCCATTGGATAATCACCCGGAAAGAACTTCAACTACCCTGAATCAACGGACGTTCAACCAACTACGCATTCAGTTTGGTATTGCTGAAGCAGATGCTTTACTTCCTGGGCCAAACGATACTGCTGACTGGCCATCTCTCGGTTTTGTCGCGGTTAATCGTCAGATGTGCCTGTGTGGTGCTATTCCTCATTTTAATCATTTTCTTCAACGGCTCCTTCTCCGATTAACTATCTCTCCCTTCCAGTTGCATCCCAATGGTTATGCCATCCTAATGGGACTGTGTGTGATGTTCAGGAGGACACTTTATTGTCTTCCGAGCTTTGAAGAAATTTGCTACTTGTGCACATTTGCAAAGAATAAAGATCATCCTTCTATAATATTTGTGAGAAGTGCCAGGAACCGTAAACTACTCACTGATCTTTCTGAAAGTGCTCGCGGGTTTTTGAACCAGTTTTTCTTCGTTCGTTGCCCCCTCGGGATTTTATGGCATATGGAGAGTAGGAAGTAAGATTGCTTACCTCCGTTCTTTCCATTTTTGAGCTTTTTCGAGATCCGAGTTGTCATGTGCTAACTTCATTCTTTACTTTTTCAGCACTTCCTCCTCTTTCTAAAGACTCTAGCCACAAGCCAACTTTTGAAAGATTAAGTGCCGTGGAGGTTGAGGAAAGAAGTATTAAATTTTTGTTAAAAGACGAGTTTCTACACCAATTCAGACTTCTACACTCTTCCCGTTCTACTCAGCCTCATGAAGTCCCTGATTCTCCAGTAGAGACATCAGATGCCCCAGTTTCTGCAGAGAAAATCACATTGACAGAACCTGCAGTAGAAGCCTCATTAGTGAAATGTTCCACTCCTACTGATATCGTGGAGTCATCTGGCAAGCTTACGCTTTTTCCGGTTATTGAAGAAGAGGAACCTCCGCAATACTCTGGGAAGGCTGCTGATGAAGGAGCCGAGAGAAAGAGTCCCGCTAAGCACGGCGGTGACAATATTTTTGAGGGATTGAGCGACCTGATGGTTACTTCACAGGAGCTCTTTAAAGACGATACCACTACTACTAAAGTAGTTTCTCCAGCAGGTGAAGTGACATCCGTCTTGCCACAATCTTCGTCATCTCAAGAATTGATACCTTCTGTAAAATCCGCCATCACCCCTCAACCAAAGATTGGTTCGTAGCTTGACGCGCGTAGTTCGCACGCCACACACACTTAGGGTTTTTGGTAATTTTGTGCAATTAACTTCTTCACTTTGAAGGTTTTTGAACTTTGTTTCTTCTTCATTTTCAGGTTCTCCAATGGGACGTAGCGGCTCTTATTATGATGATTTTCAGCGTTATGGGAGACGCGGCTCTTATGATCCCAGGTGGTACCTTCCTGCCCCTAGGGAGACCGACGAAGAAAGAGCCGCAAGAAAAGCTCGCGAGAGACGGGCCTATGAAGAGCGCTATGGGAGACAGGATGAGCGACATGATTCTTCCCAGAGAGATGTTGATTCCCACAAAAGAAAATCTCATGACGACAAGGGGAAAAGTCACATCGCTGAAGATCCAAGTAAACGGGCCAAGCTTAGCGAAATGCCAGAGACTGCAATTTTTGAAAAGCACGCTGATCCCATCTCTTTGGAAATCCCTTCCAGCTCTCCTGCCCTTCAAAGAGCTGATATTCAAACAATCATCAGTAGGCCCCCATATCAAGTTGGACAGGGTCCGGCTACTCTTCAAAGCCGGTTTCCGCACTGGTGCTTAAAAGGAGTGCGTTTTGATCTTGATTTGGTCCCAATCGACAAGCAAGCTATGTTGCGAAATCCTGATGCCGTCAAACTCGATATTGAGAGAATGTCTGGTTGGCAAAAACTTGTTGACGAGCTTCAAAGAGTAAACCGCGCAAATCTCGAAGCCATGCTGACTATGGAAAATGATAAATCCGAGTGGCAGAAAACTCTCGATCAGCATGATGCAGAGATGAAGAGCATCGCCGCTTACAATGAGAAGCTTGAAGCGGAAGTTGAAAAACTTAAAGAAGAGCTTGTCACTTCTTCCACTTCTTATTCTCAAAAAGAAGAAGTGCTTCAAAAACAGGTGAGAGATGCTCATGTCGGACAAAGAGACGCTGAAGCTAAATTTGAAGCACAGCAGAGAGTTGTAGAAAGCTACCGAACTGACGTTGCTCAGTTGTGAGAAAAAACCAGCTCTCAGGACATGGAAATTGCAATGTTAAAAGATCGACTTTCTAAAGTTGAAAAAGAGCGCGATGAAGCTATCGCCGGCAAAGCAGCAGCCGAAGAATCTCATAAGGCAACTAAAGCCAATATCAGCTCTACTTTATTCGAGTTTTATATACACTGTGTCTTGGGGCGCGGTAGCCTTTCGTTTTTGGGCCCGAAATACGAGGTTACCTCGGCCGAAGTGTGGGAAGCCGCACTTGATATGCTTGGAGGCGCTGGATATGCTGAAGAAGATCTTGAGGAACACTATCTAGATGATGATGCACGCGCCGCCCTTGCCAAAGGGAAGGAGCAACTTGCTAAACAGCGAGCCGGAACGGCGGAAGGAGAACCTTTAGGGAAGGCACATTCGACCGACCCGGCTTTTCCTTCGGTTTCGGCTGACATTGATATCATTGGCTCTAGTTCTCATTCCTTGCCTTCTGCCAAAGCTGACATTCAAATTATAACTGCTCATACTGGAGATGAGGCTCAAGAAAGCGGTGAAGCACAAGGCTTTGAAGTTGACGTTATAAAGCCAACTTCTCCAGGTAACTTCAACAATGATTTAGCTCAAGTGGATTGCTCGTTTTCTTCGATCGAGTTCGATGAGCTTCTTGCTTATTTCTTAAGTCTCGATGAGCCACTATCTCCTCTTTTATGAGAAATACTGATTTTAACTTTTCTTCTACTGTAGTGAAAATGCCAAGTATTGTGCAGACTTCTCCTCCTCTAGCTGTTCCACTTCCGTCTCTTCAAATTACTCCTTCTGCTTCTCAACCGGGGTCGCAAGAAGAATTGATAGAAGCTCTTCAAGGCTTGGACGACCCGGCTGCTTCGCAAGAGCAGAAGGCTGAGGAACTTGAAGAAGGTGAAAAGACTCCGGAGCCATTTCATGAAGACACAAAACTGTATGCACTTATCACTCCAGGCAAACGAGTCTTCTTCGAAGAAGAAGGGGAAGCGTGCAATTTCAAGGAGGAGAAGGAAAAGCACTTCTGCTGGTGAAGAGAAGGTGGAAGTAGACCCAGCTATAACGTTATCTCCTTCTTCCTCGACTCAACCAGGCCGACTCCCAAAGTTAACTATCAGGCCAGGCGAGGTCTCTAAAGGTGGCGGGAAGAAGAAGTAGCAAGCCTCGCTTTAACCTTTTTGTTTTGCTTTTTGCTTGTGCATAAAGACTTGTATTGAGCGGAAATTGTGCGGGCACCGATCCTCGCTTTTTTGAAACCTGCACATGTATAAAATTTTTATAGTATGGAATGAAATGATTCTTTTTACTTGTACAATCTTTGACTGTATTTGTGAATGCATTTATTCCTTATTTTTGCATAAGTTTCTTCACTGTGATATTGCAATAAGTTTGTGGTTTGTTGCTTGAGCGTTGCTTTTATTAATATAGCTATATTATATTGTATTGCCTCCATACCACAGCTTATTGCAATTTCTTTCATTTGATAAAACTTTGGAGAACAATTCTTCTGTTTCGAGAAGACTTGCACTCTTAAGTTGGAGAACACTTCTTCCATTTTGAGAAGGCTTGCACTCTTTCTTTAGAGAATAATTTTTTCATTTTGAGGAAATGTAACTCTGCTTTAGTAGAGTGTGCCTTGTACTGGAAAAGTCTTCTCTCTCTTTTGTTTGAAATTTTTTTACACTTCACTTTCGAAGATAGTCACTTTTTTTTGACAAGTGGATTCTCCTACGCGGTGAAGTGAGTTTCCAAAGAAGGCTTTGAATTGGCACTACAACTTCTGGGGAAGAATATCTACAAGATGGAGAAATTAATCTTCCCTTGAGAGTTGCAGTGTGCCTCCGAAGAGGGTTTCTCTTTTTTTTATTCTTGTTGTGCCTCGTTCAAGGGCTTTTTGCTTCGTTCACTTGAAAGTGCTTTTCTTGGGACGTGCCTCCGAAGAGGTCTTGTGCCTCCGAAGAGATCTTGTGGTGCCTCGAGAGAGGTCTTCTGCCTCCAAAGAGGGCAGGTGTGTGCCTTTGGTGAAGGCGAGTGCCTCCGAAGAGGGCTTGTGGTGCCTCGGGAGAGGTCTTGTGCCTCCGAAGAGGTCTTTTGCCTCTGAAGAGGCCTTTTTATTGCCTGGAAGTTACTCTCTCATGGTTGAATGGATTCACGGGGCAGACGCAAGTTACTTATTTGGATATTTGTTTGCACAAACGATCACAACTAGTTAACAAGGGCCCTCGGTGATTCCACCAATTTTTTTTGGTTGATTAGAGAACTTTCTTTTTTCCGCATGCCTCATTAGAGGTCTTTATCCTCCGAAGAGTTGTGCCTCCGAAGAGGACTTGTGCCTCCGAAGAGGTCTTTTGGGTGGTTGGCTGTTTTCTGTCTGCTCGCCCGTGTCTATTCGTCATTTGCTCACTAGCGATTCCCTGTTATCATTTTCCAAGTACATGTTCCTTTCTTTTGCAAATAGTTTGTCTTATCCAAAGAAGTGTACTTCATTGTTAAGTGAGTCCGACGGAGTCACTAACTGTTTGCATGAAGCACTCCTTATATAGGATTTGGAATCTGGAATCTTTGTGGCTTGATGTTTGTTTATTTAGTGATTTCAGGGATCGCTTGACCTTGTGATGGGTAAGCTTTGTTTAAGAGCCTGCAATGTTAAATCGACATTTTAGCAATACATTTAAAGTATTTTCATATCGAAATAAAACAGGCATTTTATAATAGTAGAGAACACAATATTTATAGTGGTTTGGCCAAGAAATGGGCCTACATCCACTTTATAGTTCTTATTATTCATTCATACTGCTTTTACAATGGTTTACAATGCAAGAATGATACATCCATAATCATTTTACAAATTTAAGCAAAGCTTTTAAGTAAAATATGGACGCAAGTGATTGTTGTTCCAAGCTCTTGGAATTGGGTCTCCTTCGACAGTTATCAGTTTGAAGGTGCCATCAAGAAGTTTTTTGCCTATGACATACGGCCCTTCCCAGTTTGGCGCAAAAACTCCTGTTACTGTCATGATCCTTTTCAAGACTAGATCCCAATCTCAAAGCTGCGTTGGCGAACTTTGGAATTGAAGTGCCTAGCAATTCTTTGCTGATGGGCTGCAATTCCGAGCTAAGCCTCTTCCCTTCTTTCATCAAGGAAGTCTAATGCTTCCAGTTGCAACTCTTCATTTTCGGTTTGGTTCAAATGAATTCTTCTATGTGAAGGAACTTCTATTTCCACCGGAATCATTGCTTCCGATCCATATGCTAGTGAGAATGGAGTGTGTCCAGTCGCAGTTTTGTGGGTAGTTATGTATGCCCATAGTGCAAGTGGCAGCTTATCGACCCAACCACCTTTTGCTTTTTCCAACCGTTTTTTGATGGTTGACTTAATAATTTTGTTCGCTGCTTCCACTTTCCCGTTTGCCTGCGGATGAGCCACTGCTGAGAAGCTTTTTTGGATCTTGAATTGCTTGCAAAAATCCTGGAACTCTTCACTTTCGAATTGGGTACCATTGTCTGTGATTATCTTTTGAGGCACACCATACCTGCAAATGATATTCTTAGTCACAAAGTTTATCATCTTTTTAGAGGTAATAGTAGCTAATGGTTCGGACTCAGCCCATTTAGTAAAATAATCAACGGCAACAATAGCATATCTGATTCCGGACTTGGCAGTTGGCAAAGGCCCAATGAGATCTATTCCCCAAATAGCAAATGGCCACGGACTGACCATTGTGTTAGCTCGGTGGAAGGTGCTCTTGGGATTTTTGCAATTCTTTGGCATCGGTCACACATTCGGGCGAAGCTAGTAGCATCACGATTAATGTCTGGCCAAAAATACCCGTAGCGGAGTATTTTCTTTGCTAGAGTTTGACCACCTGAATGATCCCTACACTCTCCTCTATGCACTTCAGCTAAAATTGTCTTAGCTTCTTCCTTGGTTACACATTGGAGTAATGGCATTGAGAATCCCCGTCTGTACAACCGACCGTCTTGAATTACATATCTTTAGGCTTTCCTTAACAGCTTCCGATGTTCCTTTGAAATTATTGAAGGGAGCCGTTAAATAGATATTCCTTGATTGGAGTCATCTACGACTCCTGCTCTTGAGAAACAGTCATGATCCAGTCAATCTCCATTTCATCAATACTCGGAGCTGACAAGACTTCTACAAGAACCAATCCCAGTAAATGAGCTTAGCCAATGCTTGAATACTTTACGAGAGAATCTGCCTTCATATTCTCTTCCCGGGGTATATCACTTATCGTATAATGATCGAAATCATCGAGAAGTTCCAGGCTCTTGACACGTAAGCAGGCAGATTTCCTCCTTTAGTCTGAAATTCTTTCTTGACTTGGCATACAATAAGCTGGGAATCACTGAAGATTTGCAACACTTTGATATTCAGTTCTTTAGCAATCTTCAGGGCGGCAATAAGAGCTTCATATTTTGCTTCATTATTCATCGAAGGAAATTCCAATCTCAATGCGTAGCACAATGATCGCCCTTCGGGGATTTCAATCACAACCCCGGCTCCAGAACAATAATCGTTTCTTGCGCCATCAACATATAATTTCCATCGGGTCGGGATGTCAATAGTAACTTCTTCCTCGCTGTCACCTTTATCTGTGTATTCTGCAATGAAATTTGCTAAAGCTTGTCCATTGATTGCTCTTCGGGGATGATAAGTGATATCATATTGGCTGAGCTCAATATTCCATTTCAGAAGACGACCCGAAGTCTCAGGGTGAAATAAGACTTGCTTTAGAGGCTAGTCAGTGAGGACTTTAATAGGATGAGCTTAAAAATATGGCCTCAACTTTCAAGAAGCTATCAGCAGGCAATAGGCGAGCTTTTGTAGCTTTGAATAATTCATCTCTGCCCCAGTAAATCTCTTGCTGATGTAGTAGACCGGATGCTGAATTTTTGCATCTTCCCGTCCTAATGCTGCACTGAGAGCATGAGACGAAACTGCTAAATATATGAAAAGTTCTTCACCGCTGCCAGGCTTAGAAAGTATTGGAGGCGTTTCCATATGACGAATTAGTTCATCGAAAGCTTTCTGACATTCCGGAGTCCATTCAAAAAATTTCCTTCCTTTCTTTAGAGCGTCAAAGAATGGAATGCATTTATCCGTGGCTTTAGAAATGAACCGACTCAAAGCAGCAACTTTCCCATTGAGGCTCTGCAATTCCTTCTTTGTCCTAGGGGCTTTGACTTCTCTCAGAGCAGTGATTTGAGCAGGATTAGCTTCAATGCCCCTAGCACTCACAATGAAACCCAAGAATTTTCCAGACTCTACCCCGAATGAACATTTCAAAGGATTAAGTTTCATTCCATATTTTCGGAGGACTGTGAACATTTCTGCCAAGTGATCCATATGGTCCACTGCCTTCTTTGATTTCACCAACATATCATCAATGTAAACTTCCATAGTCTTGCCAATCTGTGGTTTGAACATAGCATTAACAAGTCTTTGGTAAGTTACCCCCGCATTCTTCAGTCCAAAGGGCATGACTCTGTAGCAGTAAAGACCGACATAGGTGATGAAGCTTGTGTCCTCCTGATCTGGCTCATGCATCATGATCTGGTTGTATCCGGAGTAAGCATCCATGAAAGACAAAAATTCATGCCCGGCTGTTCCATCCACCAACTGATCAATCCTGGGTAATAGGAAGCAGTCTTTGGGGCAGGCTTTTTAAATCTAAAAAGTCGATGCAAACTCTCCACTTTCCATTTGCTTTTTTAACCAGCACCGGATTAGAAACCAAGTTTGGATAAGTGGACTCCCTAATGAAACCATTCTCCATGAGCCGATCTACTTCTTCTTTCAATGCTGCTGACCTTTCTGGACCCTGGGTTCTTCTTTTCTGCTTCACAGGTGTAAATTTCGGATCAATATTCAGAGTGTGTACCGCGATTTCTGGAGATATTCCACACATATCAGCATGACTCCAAGCGAATACATACAGATTTGCTTTCAGAAATGATATCAAAATATTCTAAAACTTCACACTAAGTTGCGAACCCACATTCAGCACCTTGTTTGGATCTTTCGGGTCAACAGGTACTGGCACCGTTACCTCCACTGGCACCACTCTATTCTCCCATGTACTGGCTTTTCTGGGATCCATTTCTTTTTGTGCTCCGCTATGCTCGCCAGTGTAGGGTCCACCCTGTAATTGCTACAAGGTTGGTTCTTTGATGCGGAGTGGAGCTGCCGCATCTTTTCCCATCTCTCTCTTCCTTGCTTCCCGCAACTCTATCAGATAACATTCTCGCCCAGCATTCTGATCCCCTTTAATAACACCAACGCCATTATCTGTGGGGAACTTCATAGTTAGGCACCACAGGGCGAGAATTGCCTTGAATGCTGCAAGAGTTGGCCGGCTTAGGAAGGCATTGTAAGCAGAAAAACTGTCAACAATCACAAAAGTCTGCTTTCGAACCACCTTTTTCTGCCCCTCTCCAAGTTCAACACATAAGTCAATAGTTCCAATTGGCTGCTTTGGTTCCCCAGTGAACCCAGCAATCTTCTGCGATGAAGCCTGAACCCAGCAATCTTCTGCGATGAAGCCTGAACATCAGCCATAGGAATCTTCATTTGATCGAATGTCTTTTTGAAGAGGATATTGCAAGAGGCGCCGCAATCTTCTGCGATGAAGCCTGAACATCAGCCATAGGAATCTTCATTTGATCGAATGTCTTTTTGAAGAGGATATTGCAAGAGGTGCCGTAATCAACAAGCACCCTTCTTACAATAGCAGGCCCGATGCCTGCAGAGATGACCAAGGGATCCATGGTAGGAGCTTCAACACCCATAGAGTCCCTGGCCCTGAACACAATATCATCATTAAAAGTTCTTTGCTGCTTCAAAGGTGCAGCGTCTTCCAACACAAAAACATTTTCATCTGCTGGGACGTATTTCAAAGCACGAGCATATCTTTCCATTTCGCCTCAGCTTCTGCCTGCCGGGTGAGGACCTCCCGTGATTACATTAATAACAGACCTTTCTTATTCATGCGCAGTGGTCCTCTCACCCGAGCCAGATGGATGAGCAGGAAGTTGCTGGCCCTTAGTAGATGAAGTTGGGTCATTCCTATTTCTCTTAGCATATTGCTGCAACTTGTTCTCTCTCAGCAGTTCATCAATCAAACTTTTCAAATGGCGACATTCGTTAGTATCATGACCGGGTTGATTATGAAGCCGACAAAATCTCCTACTCTGAACAGCGTTTTTCCCAACTCTCAACTCAGGTGGTTTAGGATATTCCACGACATCTTTAGTAGCGAAAAAGATATTCTCTGGAGTACCAGTTAAAGGGGTGAAATCTGAAGGTTTTAAGAAGCGAGGTTTCTTCACATCCTTCTGTTTCTTCCCACCATTATTCTCCCTTTTCTGACTTTCGGATTCCTTTTTCGTAGGAGCAGCAGTGTTATTCTTGACCTCTATCAATTCCCCTTTCGCTGGTGCATGAAGGCTCTTCAAGCGCATGAACTCGTCAGCTTTCTTGTAGAATTTCTCAAGCGAGTTTGGTTCCTTCATCTTCAACCATTTCCCAAACTCACTCGATTTGTCGATAGCCCTCATTAAGTAGGTCAAGACCATTCATGGCTCTGCATTGTCCACTTCAGCCAAGGCTATGTTGAAGCGATTCGAGAACGATCTAATATATTCTCTGGGATTCTGTTCCAAGCTGGACAGTGACATAATATCCTTCGCCTTTGAAGCATACATCCTGAATTGTTCTTTAAACTTTTGAGTTAAATTGGAGAACTGGTCTACAGATTGGACCGGTAGCTTTGTAAACCAGAGTAGAGCCACTCCTTCCAAGTATACCGAAAAGTTCCGGCATTTGATCTCATCCGATGCCCTAGCACCCATCATGTGCAAGTCATGCTTATATGGGAATTGGTTAGGGTCGCTTGTTCCCTTATAAGCCGGGATGGTAGGGGGAACAAACTTCCTTGGAAATTCCGCCTTCAGAATCTTTTCAGTGAACAGAGTTTTGCTTGGAGCGAACCCCCACTCTTTTTCATCTTCTTCTTTTTGCATACTTTCTTTCATAATCTGTCGAACCATACCCGAAAGGTATTCCTCGTCGTTTAAAGGCTCTACGGGACAGACTTCAGCCATTTTCTCGGAAGTTTGCCTGGACAGACGTTCGCGGAGAGTCGGCTGTGGCCTTGATCCTCCAGCCTGGGGAGGTGCTTCTTCATCGGGGCTAGCTGCCTTTTGAGGAATATTCCTCTCTTCAGGATTATGAACATAATCAGCAATGTTTTCTTCATTATTCACTGGTTGACGGTTAGGTCCGAGCAAAGCATTCAACCTATCAAGCATTAAAGCGTTCTGGGCTTCCATCTACTAGTATAACCCAGATACTGCAGCATCCAACACTTCCCGTGTAATTCCAACACTTGGAGCTGCTTGGCTTGATGAAGGAGAAGTGGCAGTATTTTCATGAACATCACCGAGTCTAGTAGATCTGTGCTTTCTTCCAGGTGCCATTACCTCTGATAGACTTCTGGTTTTGAGAGAGATTCTTTCAACAAACTTTTGCGAAGCAATGATGAAAACACCTGAGTTCGATGTTCTCAGTGAAAGCACCAAAAATTTTAACGCAAAAATTGTACGCTAACACCCCGGTGTAAGTAGAGATAAAGTGAAAGCACCACCCGTCGATATGGGAATTAGAAGTAAGTAGAAAAGTCACAGAAAAAACAGTAAAGAGACAACAGCTTTATAGTGGTTCGGCTTCAAGTTAAGCCTACGTCCACTTTAATCTTCTTTATTGCTGATTCGATTACAACACCACTTAGACAAATAGCAAGAACTTTGATGTAGGAAAATCCTTCAAATTCATGTTGAATGTATTCGATTTCTTCTTGAAGTTCGTTGAAGTGTCCTTCGTGTTTGAAGTGTCGGATGAGTCGAGAAATCAGCCGAGAATAGGCGTTCCAGAAATGAGCGAAAAGGTCCCCCCTTCGGTGGTGTAGGCATGGTATTTATAGGAAATTTCTGGACAAGGCATAGGTCGTGAGCGACCTAGGGTAAGTCGTAAGTCGTAAGTCGTGAACGCCCAAGGGGTTTAGCTGGCTGTGTTATAGGTCACGGGCGACCTAGGGGTTAGATTGTAAGTCGTGAGCGACCTAAGGAGCGTGGGTTGCGGCTTAACAGGCTTGCACTAGGTCACTTGAATAAGTTGGTAGGTCGTGGCGACCTAGGGAGAAGCGGCATAGGAGGTTGGCTCGGTGGGTTAGGCCACGAGCGACCTAAGGAAAAGGTAGTATGCATGCGACCTTACTCTGTCTTAACTTGTTAGGTCGCTAGGTCGTATCTGTTAGCTCGCTCATGCTTTAGGTCGTTAGCTCGCTTCATGCTTTAGGCCGCTAGCTCGCTTCATGCTATAGCTCGCTAGCTCGCTTCAGGCTTTAGATCGCTAGGTCGTCATTTGTTGTAGGTCGTTGAGTCCTGCTCCCTTAGGTCACTGGGTTCTTTTAATTGTTAGGTCGCTAAGTCAAGGAAAACAAGAGTTAACACTAAGAAAGTTATAATCATTGAATAAATTTTGGACACATC
This sequence comes from Allium cepa, assembly GCA_030765085.1. Classification (NCBI taxonomy): domain Eukaryota; kingdom Viridiplantae; phylum Streptophyta; class Magnoliopsida; order Asparagales; family Amaryllidaceae; genus Allium; species Allium cepa. Next base: position 48,492,164 of record CM060930.1, on the reverse strand, counting down.
AATTTTAAACACATAAGTACATCCGAGACATTCCCGAGATGCATTATAAGACCCGAGATGTCAATCCGAGATGTCAATCCAAGATGTACAGCCGATACGTACTCATCTCGTCCGAGATCTCTCACGATACGAGATAATTGTGTAAAAATTCTGAGACAAAATGTGACCGAAATCCGTTATTTAAAACCTTGACTAAAGAAGATGGCTCCATAAGGCTTTGCATCGACTTTCATGAACTAAATAAGATGACGAAAATGAATCGTTATCCACTACCAAGTTTTATTGACTTATTTGTTCATTTAGTGTATTAAGAGTCTAAGATAAACATTGTAAGTTCTCCTTGAATATCTATACACATAAAAATTCGTATACATAAAATAAGCACTAAAAATATTCAACAGTGGCATTGAAAACTGTTATAACATGAAAATGCTATCTACAGACGTCTGTGGAAAAACCACCGACATCTGTGAATAGTTTCGGGAAATTACTCCCTGAAGCCACAATTGTATATGGAAAATCCATAGACATCTGTCGTATGACAACTGCTCTAATCTGAAAGGATGTTTCATTTCATTTTAAATAATAACATCTCTTTATCAACAGTTGCATCCATTAAAGAAAATAGGGTTTTTTAACAGTAACAACTCCTCATCTGCATCTCTTTAAAATTATAAATACTTCAAAGATTTAGAATTGAAATCAATATATTCTCTTGATTTCTTAGTACCCTCTATTTACATATTCGTGCATCTCTTGCTTACATATTCTCAATCTACCAAAAATGAAATATGACTTTGGTTAAACGACTTCCTACAACTCAAAATATTCACATTCACATACTCAAAGGTGATCATAGGAAGAATTGTACTATTAGTCAAAATCCATGTTATTTTGAACACAAGATTGTCAGAGAAGTACTTTTGTATTAACCTATTCCTCCGGCGAAGTGAGGGTTATTTGGTTAAAGGTAATAACCTAAGGGGAGCTTTGGGACTAGACGTACGACAGGAGGTTCGAACTAGTATAAAATATCCGGTGTACTCGCTTTTATTATTTACCTTCTTTATATTTAGTTATTATTCTCTGCTTAAGTAATTAGTAATATATACTCTCACACTTATATATAAGTTGCATTATATAAAGATCCTACAGATTTTCAGTAGCGGTGTCGTGCATACATTTTCTTAAATGTGATACATGTGAAACATCATGGACTCCCACAAATTTCCCCAAAAACTCTACTCGGTATGCAAGTTTCCCCACCCTCTCCCAAATAGAGAAAGGCCCAATAAACCTCAACACCAGCTTCTCTAACGTTACAAACCTCATAACCTTCCTAAAAGGGGAAATCTAGAAAGTAAAATGCCTCCAACCAAAAGCTCCAACTCCTTTCTTGTTAGCATAGGACTTCTGAAAATCCTTCATTCTTTGCCTAATCATCTCAACCTTCTTCATGGTCACACATATCAGATCCGGTCCAAGTAGAATTTTGTCTATAGTTTCCTACCAACAATTAGTTGACTTGCATAATCTCCCATATAAGGCTTCAAAGGGTGCTATACCAACCATCCCCTTATAAGTGTTATTGTACATGGATTCTACTAAAGGTAAATACTGCTCCCAATGTCTTTCAAAATCCATAATGCATGCTCTTAGTAGATCTTCCAAAATTCCGTTCACCCATTTTATCTGTCCATCGAGTGGTAAGCAGTGCTAATATCCAATTTCACTCCTAACGCTGATTTCAAATTCCTCTAAGATTCACTAGTGAATAAGGGGTCTCTATCACTAATAACCTATATAGCTTCATCGGTATATAGTGCGGTTTATCCACTATAACCTATATATCTTCATTGGCTCGTTGATTTCTAGGAAACTAATCTATAAAGTTCATCGATATATGCTCATTTTTCAATGTTGGTACCTATAACGACAATAACAGATCTTTTGGCTTCCCTTGTTCCGCCTTTATCCTTTGAAGTATCAAAAACTTAGTGACATATTCTGCTATTATCCTCTTTATTCCCGGCCAATAGAAAATCTGCTTTATATCCTTATACATCTTACCCCATCGGGATGAACAATCATTTTAGAGCGATGGCACTCCTCTAGTAATTCCTCTAGAATATCTTCCACTACTGGAACATATAGCCACCTATCTCTCCTTATCCACCCTTTTTGTCGATTGAATAGCTATAGATGTGTAAGAAATGCTTACCCCTACCCAACTGTTCAAAACATGACATCGTCGCATCTCTCTTCTTTTCTTGATCGATGCAGTCCATCAATGCTGTACTTCCATAGACGCCAAATAACCTGAAGTGAATTTGGATGGTGGTTGGAAATTGAAATTCGAGAGGAACTCAACAGGCTTCGCTCGTTTATAGCACTAAGAGTAACATTCCTCCGACTAAGGGCATTGTAAACCCCATTCCTTTTTCCGAGGGTATACTGAATCTCAAAGTCATATGATGCTATAAAATCCATCCACCACTACCGTCTAAGATTCAAATCTTTTTTGGAGATTGGGTATTTAAGGGATTTGTGGTCAGTAAATAACTTAAACCTTTCCCCTAAAAGAATAGCGCCTCCGTATCTTCAAAGCGAATACAGTAGCTGCCAACTCTAAGTCGTAAGTAGGATACCTCTTCTTGTGATCCTTTAACTGCCTACTTGCATATGCTCTTACCTTACTTTTTTGCATAAAAATAGCTCTTAACCCTCTACAACAGGCATTGTTATAAAGGTTGAAAGGCTTCTACCCATCTGGAATAGAATGACTTTCGTGCATTTCTCACCCCATGCAAAGATTAAGTTTTTCTTTGGTTAGTCGAGTCAATGGGACAACTAAGTCCTCGATAAACTTCTTATAGTATTTCGCTAACTCAAGAAAACTTTTAACCTCCGTAGTGTTCCTTGGAATTTTCCAGCCTTGAATAGCTTCTACCTTTGTAGGGTCAACGGCTAATCTTTTCTCAAAGATAATATAACCGAGAAATCATGCTTCCTTCCTCCAAAAATGACACTTTAAGAATTTGGATTTTAGCTTATGTTCTCTTAGGGACTCTATTACCTCCCTTCAGTGATTTTCATGTTCATCCTTATTTAGAGAATAGAATATTATCAACAAATACTATGATGAACTTATTCAGTTGTCTCTTAATGACCTACTTATAGCGACTACCCTACACCTCTGGCACAAATAGTATACAAGTAGTGCACTACTGCCGTGCTCGGTCTACATCAAACGATCATTAAGATTGAAATGAAATAAATATAGCATATAACTTTATCTCATAGTGCATGGATAATATATAATATCACTGATATAACAAAATAGACAATAATAGCAGTGTGAACTAATCATCGGGGAGTGTAAGATCCATGGAGTTGTACATCAGTTGTTATAGTATATACAACAGAATCAACTCAAATAAGTATTTCAATGAAAAGGAAATAAGCAAGCATTGCTAAGACACTATAGTGCTTACCAGCGGAAAGCATATAAATCCATATCTATGTATCTGTTTATTTAAATACAAGACCAGAAACCAAACTTCCACGTTTAGCGACATGTTGACACGTGTTGACATCCTCGCGCGCGCTATACTTTAATGATTATTATAAAAAATGTCACCACTAAGCCAGTCGGATTTAATCCAACTCCTTTCTTTCACCAACTCTAGGGTTTTTTCAGATTCAATTCAACATATTTCTTCTCAACCGATATCAATTAAACACATTTAATGTTTACTTAATCGTAAATGATTCGATAGTCCCCAATTTTTTTCAATCACTATCACCGTCATTCTATTCTCAATCAATGATTCAACATAAAAATCTATTTCCTTTCTGACACTCTCCAATTTAGCATGTTCTTTATGCTTGAAATGGATGGATTTCTTGTGTATTCTTCTTCTTGGACTGAAGGATTTGATTCAGTATACGTTGTCCATGTAAGTCCTTTCTCCTTTTATTGTTCGAGAATTACGAGCTTTTCTGCTGTTATGTCTGATGATGACGTATGTAGATGAACTTTTATCTACAAAATTATTTTTTTACAAGTAAGCATTTTTCACTCTATGATTTTGTTTGTTTGTTAGATAGTGTTGGTTTAACTTTACTTGTTAGATTTTACGATTGGTTTCTAGGTTCAAATAGTTGTCTTCCAACTTGATGAGTCAATAGATGATATGAGTAAAATCAAGTACCACTAATAAGTTTACTTAGTTGGGACTTTAAATATGTCATAACTGTTATTATTGTTATCATCACTTTTTTTAACAAAGAAGGTCACTTATTTCACATATGAACTATTAACTCTCTTTAGAACTATTTTCCATACTACTAAAATGAATGTATGTGAACAAATTTTGTTGGCTCTTATCCTTAATTACTTTTTTAGAGGCAACCAATTAAGCTTTGTCAATTGGGTTACGGGTTATAAATAAATTTTATAGAGTGGCCATATTTTTATTTTTTTACACTATAGTATGATCTCCTTAAGCAATAATTTATCGAATTTGATGTTGATTACCAAATGAATTAAATACATATCGTTAAAAAAAAGACAGAGATATGAAAATGTATTTAAATGTTGAATTTGTTGGTATTTTAATTGGTAAAAAAGATACAAAGATACTAAAAAATGATAAAACAAGTGATTGAGTATGGTGCATTAAAGAAGAAATGTACTTATGTTATTTCTTGGTAATGAGTTTGTAATGGTTAGAAAAGATACAAGTTATTTGGAAACTAGATCGGTATACCCACATCGTATGAATAGGCTGGATGTAAATATACAAACATACCAATATAAGAAAATATCTTCGGTAGTGATAACAAAAGATGATTAAATGGGTTTGTGTGACTTCTTTGTTGCCAACTAATTTTATTGTCTTGCATATTTTAGCATACTCAAAAAAATAATAACAACCTTTTAACATATCAATGGCCTTCAATCGAACATTATAAAACTTTTCCTTAGCGTACATAGTTTGATCGGCTAGGTCAAATAGGCAATGCATATAAATTTACGTGACCTTACAGAAACATCATTATTTGATGCACTTGGTTGCATTTTTCTACTCCATAGAATAAAAAATAGGTATAATGCTAAGTTCCTAATTATTTAAAAAAATTGATCCAATTTATAATCCAAGCAATACATTTGTTATAACAAATGATTTTAACATAACAAGTTATAACTATTTGCATATTGTTATGACCATCATTCAATTTTCTTGTTTTATGCAATTTAGTTCAACCTACAATCCAGAGCTATTTAGTTTTGTACCGTGCAGTGTTGAGCTATTTGTTTTTGTTGTATGAAGTTTTAGTTTACATTACTAAGCTATAATGTTTAAGTTGTATGAATACTTAGTTTATTTTGGCTGTATATTTCATTATACCATGTAACTTTGTTGTCTTAGTTGTTTCTGTAATTACTAATATTAGCCTACTTAAAACCTTATATGTTTAAAAGATAAGCTAAATACATAAATTTTATACGTAATATGTACTAAAGTTCTGTAAGCGTGCTAAGTTAAAACATTTCTAATTAATTTATAGTGTGTTGTACTAAAAGCATACATAATATAAATTATGCCAAATATCTTTATCACATTGTATGTGCACTTGAAATTAAAATATCCTTTTCTGGTATGAATAATAATATTTTACTATTCAAAAGAATTCTCAGAATAATGTTAGAACTCGCATGATTTTAAAAACTATTATTTTTATAAATCTAACACTGACGTTGATTAAAATATAAAGTTAATTAATTGAATTGGAGATCTATTATTTGCAACCTAGGTTTTATTTACTTTAAGAGAAGGGCATTGAATAATTCTGAGAAGGTTAATAAGGAAATTCATAAGTTCAATAAGACATAATGTATAAATTACTTTTGTTCGTAAGACTTATAGAATTCACAAGATCATCCATTAAACATACATAACATGCTCGACCATACATGTTATGGCAGTTATTTTAGTATTCTGGACATATGGAATTTATCTAAAAAGATAATTTTAATAGTTTATTATATAATATAATAGACTAGATACACAAATCATACCACTATTCCTTTTCCAAAATCATAAGTTCATTCTCCCTTTTTCCAACTATATCGTACAGTATATGACACATAAACTTAATTGGTTAAAGTATATAGAGATATAGATACTCTCCATCGACTATTAAAAACCGATATTTCTTAATGTTGTGAATATGTAATACATCATAAGTTATTCCTCATGTTGTTATATTAAAACTGAATATTGTTTTTATGTTATTTGAGTTGGTGTATCTACTGATGGTAAGTCACTCAATGTTTTCCTCTACAGACATCCTTGAACAATATTTCGTAATATTTTTATGGTTGCCATGTGATACTTTTACTTCCATTATGTAGTTTGATTGTAGACTAGAATCTGTTTGGTAGATACTATATTGCAGGATAATTAATATAAGGAACTCTAATGGAGAACTATAAGATGACATTTGAAAATGCTGATGCTTCTCTATTTAAAAAAATGGAAAGATACAAATTGTCAATTTATATTGCTTATTAATGACTAAATAAATTTACAAAATATGTCAGATTCTATGTATCCTCTATTCAATTCTGAGTAACTTTTCTTTACACTCTTATATATTCAAAACAAAATTATGTGGTTTTAGCTATTTAGGTGCTTGGCTATAAAAATAGTTTCAATAATAAATATAGTTCCGTATCCCAGTAGGCTAAGGTGATTGCACTAAGTTAGACTCAGTGCACATTAATAGACTGAGTCAAACTCAGTCCACACAGAACTGTTGTATGCGCTCCGAGTTGCACTCAGTGCTCTACTGTGCACTGAGTTGAACTCGGTTGCACACAGAACTCACATGACTATAAATGTTTGTGTACAGAATGATGTATATCCCTTTTTATATATAACTACATCAACAACTCATCGCTTGGATTCGAAGTTTTTGACTAATATTTTCCAGATCCAAGACCTCATTTGCTATTTGAATCTTAATTTATTGCTGGATTTTCTCATGCTCTTTCACCTGTTAGCTATCTAAAGCAAGATGATGTGCCTTCTTCACTTTCCTAACTTCATGTGGCATTGTTTAGCATATAACTTCAGTTCATGGAGATTAAGTTGCAAATATATATGGATATTACAAGCAAAGACAATGCTGAGCTATGTAGTTTACATCAAATATTCGATATGCACAGAAGATAAAATAGCACTCTATCATGATTCATGTATTATATATATAAAAAGAATGTTCTACATTAAACAAGTGCATTGAGGGCTCTTTGTGCCTGTATCTTACCCCTAAATAAAATTTTATAGGCTAAACAAATCTCTTTTGACATTGATCTATTGAAATCTGCATAACTCCTCAAAAAATACAATGAGATTTATATAATTCGAAAATATGAGCGTTTTGTTAATTTTTTGTACTAAAACATACTACCTTTTGTTTTTTTACCACTCCTACTGCTGCTATTTCAAGAGAATAATTTTCTATTTGTATCTATTTTTTACTTGATTGGTGTCGTCATCGAGGATTCACTCATACTAATTCTATACTGCAGTCCACTGTTCTTTCATTATTATTGACACCGATATTAGGGTTCAAGATGACTGTCCGGATTCAATAAATTTTCGCTAGAAGAATTGAGAAATTGGGTCTCACTTATTATAGAAGTTTTTTTTCTGTTTTTAAATGGAGCTGAAGAAGATCCTTACATTCTTAGATTAATTTCTACAGGTTTTGAAGATTGTGCGCCATAGAAGTTGAACTTGAAGTTATTCTATAAAGACCATGAATTTTTTGAAGAATCGACTTTAGAGACCGTCTTCTGTTTAACATTATTCAAACAGATGGCTTATTTTAGCTTTTTATTTTACTGGTTAATTTTCTCTATGCCCATCTTCTCTATTTCATGTTAAGTCAAAACTGGATTAAAGTAAGGACTAAAATACATGACAAAATAGAATTGAACTGACCATATATGCATCTTTTGTGCATTACATACGACTCTACAATGGAATTTCTCTTTCCCTCTTCTATTTTATCGAAGAACAAAATAAGGAATCCATTCGATACATTCGACGATCCTTGATGCATCAAGATGAAAGCCATCCATTTTTAGATGGAATTTCTACAGTAACTAGGTCTAGTTGGAAGTTACGAGCATTACCTACTGCAGCCTAAGCAACATAAAAGAAATGTAGGGAAATGTGAATTGTTGGCCAATGTCACGAGAAGCTACTCTTCTCTGCTCTCCCGAATAATAACAAGAGAAATGGTAATACAAGAATGAGATACCATAGTTCAACTAATCGGGAGCTCTTAGGAGATAGATGTGGTGCAACCAATAGAGGAGGCATAACATGAGTGGATCGAACAAAGAAGGCCGAATTCCTTAACCTACCACCGTTGACCATGACACAAGACTAATTAAGGTAAAGTAGCTAATAGGAGTGGAAGATTTCTTTCAAACTATTCGGCAAGGTTTTTGTTTAGGTAACGGACCAAAAGAAGTTGTGTTTGTTATTCATCTATTACATACCTTGGTGGCTTGCTCATGACTGAAACCATGATCTCTTTTTTATTTTGACTTTTTTGATTTGGACATGATATATTGTTTTATTTTGAAATTATAAACTTTGTGATTCATATAATAGTATTATCTAAATGTGACGTGGTTGTATTTGAGATGTGAAGGCATTTTAAATTTTATGTTGAATCAATATGATGAACCATATGCCAATTGATGTTTATTTTATGTTATATCCATTTGTTTTAAGAATTTTAATGTTATTTGTGCATGAAATTGTATAAAATCATAATTTTCTATTAGTACCATATAAAACTGTTACCAATATTTGTATTAATAGCGCTTATAAACATTACAAAATTAAATGATACACATGCAGTTTATGCGTGCCAACAATTATAAGTGTTACTATAATAATGATAGTATGTTCATAAATAAGCTTTTTCCAACGCTTATAGGTGTTACAAAATATTCCAATGGCAACGCTTATAATCTTTACAAATAAATATGTTAATAACACTTATAACTATGACAAATTTAATTGCTCAATTGCTCACATGCCATTGTTAACACTTGAACGTTGTTATTGAAATTATTTGTAACACTTATAAGTGTAAGGAATTCTCTATTTTATTGTAGTGATATCTAAACAGTTGAAGTGAAGTTATGCAAAAATTATAATTAAATTTTTACTAAATACATAAACAAAAAACATAAAAATATATTTGCAACATCATACAGTAAACCTCCTTACTCATTATCTCAGCAACTACCCATGTGTGTAGCACGTCCAGCTCATCCTATGCACAACAACTACATCATCTAGACCCGTTATATAGTCTACTCATTTAAGAGTAACCAAGATAATAAGAAGTAAAAAATAAAATTTATGTTAGACAACAATCCGTGTGAGTGGTAAATGAATATCAAAATACTATACAGGTAAATATGATAAGGAACAAGAGTACACACACCATACCTAGCCTGTCCCTACAACCAGAGAGTTAGCATATGATACTATAATATGCTACTCTACAGTGTCATAAAGGTAATGTATAACATAGAATGGTGGATATCTAGATATCTCTATGTTATGTACCTACTCCTAATGATATCCGTAAATGATAGCCCATTAAAGAAAGTAATCAAAGCAATCGTAGCATCCATCAATCTATCCTCACTATCATTCATCCTTGTACCTTGAATGAATGATAATTCTTGTGGAACTCATGCCAAAGACTAATGGAAATTCCGGTTTTCGTTGTACTCTCGCATCACGTGGTCTAAAGTTCGATATGTCCCGTAGCCCAAAGCTGGACACTAGACCCAAATCCACTGGTCCAGGGTATACAACTCCCTCCACTGATCCAAGGGCATCCCAACTTATGATAACACTACTTGAAGCATAATAGATGTGATGACCCGGAATTTTAAACAATATCAATTTATTAATCTGAATTAAAAATTAAGTTGATTTGATAATTTTGTTAATAAGATTTGAATTAATTGAATAATCCAATTAAAATAAGTATTTAATTGATAGATTTTATCTTTTTAAATCTAATAAATTATTTTCTATTTATAATGTAAATAGGATATGTATATATTGTAAATGGATCTTGTTTTAATCTAATAAATAAATAAATCTTATTTTCTATAAAAATATATATGTTTAGTAAAAATTGGGAATTATTATTTTATTTAAAAGCTAAACTTTTAAAGGATTAATTAGTAAATAAAAAATGGTTTTAAATTGATAAAATAAAATTTTAATTTGTTTAAATTAATTTATTTGATATTAAGTTTTTAAAAAAATTATATAATAAATAACTAAATAATTTTAAATACATAAGATAAATATTGAAATGAGTTAAAATATGTTTAACTCAAGATTTAAATTTAAATAAATAACAATAAGATTTATTTTGATTTCTTAAAAATATAGTTGAATAAAATAAATAATTTATTGATAAAGAAACAATTTCTTTTATAAGTTATTTATAGTTATCAAATTTTGTTATTTTTAAAATATAATAATACATTGTTTTAACAAATAGATTTTTAATAAAAATAATATTTTTTCAAAATTTAAATTGTGTATTTATATATGTATATATATAACTTTATTTGAATTTGAATTCAAAGCTTTAAAATTTAAAGTATAAATATTTTTAATTTGTTTTGGTTTTGAAATATTTGTATAAGCTTTATTTTATAAATAAAATTGGATTTATTCATTTTAAAATTATCTACATATAAATAAATACATGTTAACTAATTAATTAAACAAGGATTTACAATTATCTTGTATTAACATTTAACTAAATACTAGTTAACTTTTAATTAAAAAAATAATTCCTTTTATAAGACAAGTGTAACATCCTAAGGCCTTATATAACACGTGTTAAATGATAAAATAAGGATTATGACAAATGTTAATTCTATCACAAGTGCCATTTTTAAAACTTTAATTTTTCTTTATTTTTAAAATTACATGTTCATTTATACAAAACTCTTTTATTTCCTTAACCCATCTCTTTTCTAATTCCCTAAATCTAAAGCCAAGAAGACAATTAAAACAAATCTGAAAATAAAATAAACATCTTCAACAAAACTCTGAAAATCATCTCCAAAATCCTGCAAATCAGAAGCATGCATATCATTTTTCAAAATCGAATCAAAACATGAAAACAAACCTGCATTTCCTCCTTTCAAGAATCTGGGAAGCAGATCTGTTTTAAAAGAAAAAGTGATTTGAGCCTGCATTTCTTAAATCTGAAGTTGTCTGCATGCAATTGTATTATGAATCAAAGTGCACTTCTAGGTGATAAAGCAACTCAAAGTTTAAAAGCAAAAGCATTGAAGTGCAAAGTTTAAAGAAAGGGTTTCAGTTTTCAGGCTCTTCAAAAACTAATATGGAGGCTCTGTTCTTCTTTTATAACATGTGAGTAACTTTATTTTGTTTAAAAGTTAAGTATAAAACATGGTTGCTATTATTTCTGTGGTTAACTCTGTGGTATGTATCTATGAATATGAAATCTACAGTATGCATGCTTTATTCCCCTACGAATATCCTCTGTTTAAAATTCTAGTTTCCTGTTTAGATTTAAATTCATTTTCTCTTCAAATAATTATTAATAGGACTTAGTTTATCAACAAAAGTTGTATTATTTATCATGGATTAATGCTTTAAAAACTTATTTAAGCTATATTCATCTGAGTGACTCTGGAAATAAACAAAAAAAGAAACAGCAGTGATTGTTATACAAAGTGAAAATCAAACTTTGTAAATTACGAATTAAGTAATATAAAATGGAAACACAAAGCAAAATATGAATTTCGATACAAAAATCATAATTTATAGATTAAGGGAAAAGGTGCAGTTCTATGTTGAACTAAAAAAAGGGGATTTTGAGTTTTTAGGTGATCTCGGCAAATTTGAAGTGGCAGGGTTCTTCTGGTAGGTGGAGGAGTAGTCATCGATGCCGGGAAAAATATTTGATGTTGATGCAAATCAACATGGGAACTGTGGTGATGAGTTACTACCTTTAGCCCTAGTTTAAGCTAGGTATTTGTTTTGGTCAGTGCTACATGTAGAGATGATCGAGTTGGATGAGAATTGGGCAGATAAAAGCTTGGTCGTGGGTGGAAGCACAGCTGGAGTTGTTGGATTTTCGGTGGTCGGAGGGCCGCGATCTTGGCGATGTCAGGTTATGATGGGTTTTGCTCCTTCTGTTCTAGGTTTTGGAATGAAAACTCGAATTTGATTTCGTGTTTTGGAAAGAGGATCTGATGGTGGTGGTTGATCGTGGGGTTGATCGTCGTTGTTGGGAAGCCATCGGAGGTGGATGATGATGGGCACCGTGCACTTTTTGGTTTTGATGTCTTTTTTTGGGTATAGTCAGTGGGAAGCTCGAGAATAACTCGAGTAGGTGTTGTGTTTTGCTCGAAGGAAAGGTCCTGCTGACTCGAAGCAATATTAGGTTAGCTCGGGTAATTGTAGTTATTACAGTTTTTCTGTAAACTATCTGAAGTTTTGAATTTAAATCAAATTTAAATGAATTTCAGATTATAATGATAAGATTTAAACAAGTTTAAAACTAGTATGTATTATAATTTCAAATGGTTTTGAAATCTTATAGGATTTTAAACTTTGAAAGTGGTTTTTCAGTTTTTTAAAAAAAAGAAATCTGACAGTTTCTGGAAATTAAATTTCATTTTAAAAATGTGAAACCTAATTTAAAACAGCAGTTTGAATTTAAATTTTAAGTTTAGTTTTCTTAAGACCTTTGAATCTTTAGGTTTTTAAAAAAGGAATTTGGATTTTAAAGAGTTTTAAAATCAAGATTTAAATAAAAAGATTAACTCAAGTTTAAATCGAATGATTTAAATAAAGAATGGGTTCAAGTATTTGGAATTCAAATCTGGATATTTGAATAAGTTTTGAATTTTTGAATGTTTTCAAACAAGTTTAAATTTAAATTAGAGGTAAATTTGTTTTCAAACAAATATTTAAACTTGATTTCCTTTTTGAATGAAGTCATTTATAAAAGGTTTATGAAAGAAAGTTAAATGAATTGTTAACTTGAATTTGCAATTTAAATAGTAATGTACTTAAAACTTAATTTTAAATTAATTAAATTAAGGTTTATCTTGTATAAGTTTTAAATGTAAGTAATAAATTTTATTTAAATTTATTTTAAAGGATTATAAATGGAATTTAAATTGGTTAATGCTTAAATAAGTATCATTTTGAATTTTAGATTCAAAATGGAATTTGAATTTAAATTTAAAAATGCAATGTTCTAGTATGCTTTAATATTTATAAAATCATTAATAAGAAATGGATTTTCATAGAGATTATTAAAGTATTAAAATGATCGTATGAATAAGATAATTTAAGGAATGTTTTATTTATTTAATGTATACATTAATAATTTAGATTAGTTTATAATTAAGAAGTAATTAAAGAAAACTTATTAATGAATGATAAATAGTTAATGAAGGTCATTAACTAAGAATTATTTAGTAATTAATTAATATGATTAATTTTTAATAATTAATTAGACTAATTAGTTAGTGATAATCAATTGTGAAAATTATTTAAGTTTAATTACTAAATGAAAGTAATTAAGACATTAATTACTTAATGTAATTAATGGAGTTTACTGAGTTTGGTTTAAATTAATTAATTAAGTTTAATAAATTTTAAACATTGGATTTGATAATAATTACTTGATGTAATTAATGAAGTAAAATTACTCAGTGAAGTAATTAAAGATAATTACTGGATGTAATTAGTGGATGATGTTGGGATTATGGAAGTAATTTGGATTAAATAATTTTGTATAATTAATCAAGTGATTAATTAAAAAATTATTTAAGGAGTAGTTAATTTGATAAGTAATTAAGGGTAGTTAATTACTGAATATAATTAACAAAGGTGATTAATAATTATGGTTTAATTGAGATTAATTATTTAATGTAATTATTTTAAATAAGATAATTAATTAAATCTAATTTAGGATCATTAATTAATATAATTAATGATGTAATTAAGATTGATTAATCAAGATTAGTTAATAAATAATCAATGATTAAGTGTAATTAATTAATTGTAATTAATTAAGGTTAAATGTAATTAATTATAGTTAATTAATTAATGAAGTAATTAAAGGTTAATTACTGTATTTGGTTTAGGGTATTTGGTTTTGTGAAATTAATTAAAGTATAATTAATCAGGGTTGATTAATTAAGATGATAAATTAGAGGTTGGTTGGTTAATTAATTTGTAATTAATTAATGGTGATGTAAGCAAGATTTATATTGATGTAAGTAATTAATTTAATTCATTTTAAATTAATTAAAGATGATGTAATTAATTTAACTCATTTTAAATTAATTATAGATAATGTGATTAATGATCATTGCTTATAAATGGATGATATTGGTTGCCTTGAATAGTTTGGAATCTCAACTATGAGATCAGTAATGTCGAGTTATATGGATGTATTGGTTGCATTGTGATGATGATATGGATTATCTTTTGATAATGATAATGTGGATTACCTGTGGTTATGATAATGATAATTATCTGTTGTGAATCTGTGAACTATCTATCTGTGTGTATATAGATAATGTAATTGAATTGTTTTAAACTCCAAAAAAACTTGGACCTAAAAGACATGCTTTGGATTTCGATGAGATGGGGATCGGGTTTCCATATTTGGATATTCGAAAACCACATCGTTCCACATTAACGACAGGTCATGAATCTTATGTGAAGAGTGAAGACTCGAGGTGTAAGAACTATTCGTCAGTATAACTCTAGGGGTGATTCCGTGATGAGTTTGACGAAAATAGTACTTACAGGCTCGAGATGGTGATTCAGAGTGCAAGGGTTATTGTCGTTAACTCTGACGGTGGTTCCAAAATGAGTGTAACGCGATAATGCCTTCGGTTTCGTTCGAACCTGGAACGAATTGTATGGATTAAACGCTTTCAGAACATCGTCAGGTGGACGATGAGCATTCTAAGAGATGTGTTTTCTAAAAGTAATCGTAGCCTCAAACCTCATCAACTGGGAATGGCTAAAACATGGGAGGGGCAGCAAGGCTAAGTGGGTTATGCCCAAGTAGGATGAGATTTTCTCCTGTCTAGAGGTCCCTTTTTATTCGGCTTAGTAGGCGGTTGGATATGCGCACCAACTGCGGGGTTGTGTTGTTCGGGACTGTCTAGTAAGGGATGGTCCGGCTTTTCGTTGTAAGGGAGCAGGCGTACTCCTCGGTTCGTTGATCTAGGCCACGTACTATGACGGGCAGTACCCCATTAGCCCTGCCATTGTATGGAATCCAAAATCCAATAAGTGCTAACGGTTTTGATTGTATTACCCACTTTTGTGGCTAGTAGCTGGAATTTAATGAATGTAACAATTTCGGCTATTTCATATTTACTTGAAAACCCTAGACCTACTATAATATCACTGGATTTCCTATCAAATGGTTAGCGTAAGGTAAAAACTTTTTCATGTTTATGTGTGAGAAGTCTTACGTGATACATTTGTTTTCAAAAGGATTTTCGAAAGTTCAGCAATTTTAACCTGTTACTCACACCAAACCCATGTCTGACCCGGAGTTTATCTTTGTTTTCTTAAACTCTTGGGTACTCAAATTTTTACGAGTAGCCATGGGGTTCAGGTTAGCTTTGACGAACTATGTAGGAGCAATGGAGCAGGAGGCTTCTGTGTTAGATATATAGTTTCCGCTGTGTTTGGTATCTCTGTGTTGTCTTTGAGTTGTATTATGTTGTAAATACTAGACAGGTGTTTATAACTGTCTAGTACGTGTTGTACTATCTGTGTACTCTGATAGTTGTTGAAACTATGTAATATTTTATGTTATTAATATAATTTATTCGTTCCGCTATTTAGATTCTGATGTGTTTTTTCTTCTTTCTTCTCTTTCTTTCTCTTTTCTATCCCTTTCTTTCTTATCAATGATGCATCATTCTGTGGAGACAGATGGCGGGTCGTTACAGTGGTATCAGAGCATTAGGTTGAGTGAATAACTAGGCTCTGCAGTGGTGTCTATCTTGAGAGAGCGTATTTGTAATTTTAGATATATATATATATATATATATATATGTATATATATATATATATTTCTACCTATCTGTTGGGTTACCTGTTGACGCAGCGGATAATAACAAAACGATATAGATCAACGAAAGTAGCAAACGGTGGATTGAAGATACTGAAATCCCCAAATTCGTTGATCACAAAGATACTGAATTCTAGCTATCTTCGACACGTTGATCGCGCACGATACTGTGAAAGAAGATCTACAATTCTTCAAACGTTGATCAAGCGCACTTGATACCGTGAATTGGCTTCAACAATCGTTGAATCGAGCGCACTCGATTAACCGAAAGTGGAGATAGGAGATTACACTCAACTACCAATTTAAGATGAAAGCACACAGCAATCAACGAGAATTTTATTCAAAAATCAACCTTCCAAAAAGTTACAACACACTCCCTATTTATAGCATTTTTGATCCAGACCCTTAAGTCGTTGCCGACTTAACACTCCCCCGACTCACGACTCACTTAAGTCGTATGCGACTTATACAAAAGCGACTCAACAGATTATATCCCCATATACACACATGACCGACTTAACTACATGTCGACTCACGACTTATCCTTAGGTCGTACGCGACCTAACAAATCACATACATACACGACTCAAAGCACTTACATCACAACAGCCTTCGGCCGACTCAACACTTGAAGGACTTAAGGAAACACACAAATATACAACATCTAGGTCGTATTCGACCTAACGACTTACGACTCACGAGACATCTTCAGGCAGCACCTTCATGCGACTTAAACATACAACGACTCATCACAACATTCGGCCGACTTGTCTTTATGCCGACTCTAGGTCGTTGCCGACCTAACCTTCTTCCGTAGGTCATAACTCTTTAGTTCGAAACCCTTTAGGTCGTAGCTCCTTTCCCCTTACTTAGCCGACTTAAGCCCTTAAGTCGCAGCCGACTTAAGTCTTCACTACAACAATGCGGCAGATCATTAGGTCCTTGGCTTTTAACTCGCAGCTCCTCCTCACGTGACTCCTTAGGTCGGGGTCGTCCTTCATTAACTCGTGAACGACCTAAGCCTTGTGCTTCCATAGGTCGTGCTGCATCATCCTCCCCTGGTTGAGAAAAATTCATCCTCGAATTTGTAACTTCTTCCACATCAGATTGTTCATCTCCATAATATGGCACAAGATGCGTAACATTGAACACGTCAGAAGTGTACACATCCTCCGGCAGCTTCAACTTATAAGCATTTTCATTAATCCGTTTCACAACTTCTACAGGACCAATTTTCCTGGCTTTCAACTTGTTATAAGCGCCTATTGGAAAACGATCCTTCGTTAACACAGCATATACCATATCTCCTTTATTAAATTCAACACTTCTTCGTTTCAGATCTGCAGATTGTTTATACTTCTCATTTGCCTTTTCCAATCGCTCCTGAACGATTTTATGACATTCAGTCAATCCATCAACAAAATCTACAGCTCGTTTAACCGTCCCCTTCGGTTGTGGTCCTACTGCTAAATCCAACGGTCCCCTGGGTAAATTTGAATATACAATCTGAAATGGACTGAATCCCGTACTACGATTCACTGCATGATTATGAGCAAACTCTGCCTGGCATAACTTCATGTCCCAACTCTTCAGATTGTCCTTCACAAGACATCGCAACAAATTTCCCAGCGATCTATTAACCACCTCTGTTTGCCCATCGGTTTGCGGATGGTAAGCGCTACTAAATTTCAGCTTCGTTCCAACCATCTTCCACAAACTTAGCCAAAAGTGACTCAGAAAACGAGCATCTCTATCCGAAACAATAGACTCTGGTAATCCATGTAAACGATAGATCTCTTTAAAGAACAACTGAGCAACACGAACAGCATCTGCCGTCCTCTTACAAGCAATAAAATGTACCATCTTCGAGAAACGATCCACCACAACATATATAGAGTCATTTCCCCTTTGAGTTCTCGGCAAACCCAAAACGAAATCCATGCTTACATCAACCCAAGGTTTAGTCGGTACAGGTAACGGCATATATAATCCTGCGTTTGTAGCTGTCCCTTTCGAAACCTGACAAACATGACATCTACGCACAAACCTTTCAACTCCCCTTCTCATTGACGGCCAATAATAAGACTGAGAAATTAACTGCAAAGTACGATCTCTACCCACATGGCCTTCTTCGTGCAACTCTTTCACAATTTTCATTCTCAAACTGCAATCTGGTACACATAATTGATTCCCTTTGAATAAGAATCCATCTATCATCACAAATTCATCAGTACTCCCATCCTTGACTTTCTCAACAAATTTCATAAAGTAAGGATCTGCTTCAACCAATTCTGGCAATAGCTCAAATCCTGTCACTTCAACCTTCATCGTTGTCAACAAATGATTCCTCCTGCTCAATGCATCAGCTACACGATTCGTCACTCCTGATTTGTGCTTTACAACAAAAGTAAACTGTTGTAGATACGCGACCCATGAAGCGTGCCTAGCTGAAATTTTGTCCTGCCCTTGCAAATGCTTCAAAGCTTCATGATCAGTATAGAGAACAAACTCCTTCTGAAACAGATAATGTCTCCAATGCTTCACTGCTTGAACAATTGCGTAAAACTCAACATCATAAGTGCTATATCTCAACTTAGCTCCAGACAACTTCTCACTAAAATAAGCAACTGGTCTTCCCTTCTGACTCAAAACTCCACCAACCCCAACCTTCGATGCATCAGTATGTAATCCAAACAACAACTGAAAATCCGGTAAAACTAGAATTGGTGCTGTCGTCAATAGTGTCATGATTTTCTCAAAAGCAACCCCTGCTTCCTCTGACCACTCAAACTTCTTTCCTTTCATGCAATCGGTTACTGGTACCATCACACTACTAAAATGTGGAATGAATCTTCGATAGAAAGATACCAATCCATGAAAACTCCTTACTTCAGTAATTTCTTGGGTTGTGGCCAACTCCTGACAGCTTCTACTTTACTTTCATCCACTTGGATTCCTTCTTTCGACAGAACATATCCCAGAAATAAAACACTGTCCATCATAAACACACACTTCTTTGTTGCAGCATAAAATTTCACCTGTCGTAGAATCAATAGTACTTCACACAAATGCTGGACATGCTTTTCCATACTCCCACTGTAGATCAAAATATCATCAAAGTAAACAACCACGAACTTCCCAATGAATGGTCTGAAAATCTGGTTCATCACTCTCATAAAAGTACTCGGTGCATTTGATAAACCAAACGGCATAACCAACCATTCGTATAAACCTTCCCTGGTTTTGACAGCAGCCTTCCATTCATTGCCTGGTCTAATGCGAATCTGATGGTAGCCACTTTTCAAGTCAATCTTTGAAAACACAACAGCCCCACTCAGCTGATCAATCAAATCATCAAACCTTGGCATAGGAAATCTGTATCTCACAGTGATCTTGTTCAAAGCCCGACTGTCCGTACACATTCTCCATGAACTATCCTTCTTTGGCACCAATAAGGCTAGCACTGCACAAGGACTCAAACTCTCCTGAACACGCCCCTGTTCTAACAACTCCTCCACCAGCCTTCTCAGTTCCTCATGCTCCTTAGGACTCATCATATAATGTGACCTGTGTGGTAATACTGCCCCTGGCACAAGATCAATCTGATGTTGAATATCCCGCAACGGTGGTAACTCCGTTGGTAATTCTTCAGGAATCACATCTCTGAATTCTTCCAATACCAGCTTTACTTCCTCTGGAACTTCTACAGATTCAGTAGCTTCACGTCCAATCAAAAAAACACCTCTGGACTCTCTTCTACTTCTTCAATAAATTCCTTCAAAGTCAATAAAGTCTTCAGCTCCTCAATCTCTTCAGATTTACTCTCTTCCTGTTGTCTCTTCTTTGGAACTAAAATAATCTTAACGCCTTCAAACATAAAACGGTAGCTATTGGTCCGACCGTCATGCCGCACTGCTCGATCATACTGCCATGGTCTTCCCAAAAGTAAATGAAAAACATCCATTTCCACAACATCACACCAAATCTCGTCTTTATACTTCTTCCCAATAGAAAATGGAACTCGAACTCTCCTGTCCACCTTCACTTCTCCTCCTTTTCTCAACCACGCTAACTTGTAAGGATTTGGATGCTTCTCCGTTTTCAGCTTCAACTTCCTTACGGCTTCAGTAGAAAGAATATTGTCACAACTTCCTGCATCAATCACAAACTTACAAACCTTTCTCAGAATAGTACATGTTGACTGAAAGATGTTACTCCTCAACCAACTAGCTTCTTCTTCTTGCTTCGGTATTAAACAAGACCTCCTCATCATTAGATTACATCCTTCATCTCCTGATGCAACATCCTGTTCATCCTCCTCAATTGGACTGGAATAACCTTCCCCAACATCCTCACCTTCAACTTCAGCAATCATAGTTCGCTTCTTTGGCTTTGGACATTCATTGCTTTTGTGACCCCACTCCTGGCAATTGTAACATTTGAAACCACTATTAACCTTCATCTTCTCAGCCTCCTTCACTACTGGTTTACTGATAGGTTTAGAAACATTAGAACTTCCACTGGTACCCTTCACTGGATTATTGGAATTCGTGAACACACCACCTCCACGCCTTCCCTGCTTCTCCCAAGCCAACGCTTTCTGATGTGCCTCCGCCACAGATCTTGGATCGAACATATTCACCATATCCTGGATCTGCATTCTCAATCCCCCAATGAATCTAGCAGTTAGCTGTTCTTCTGTCTCCATGATATCATTTCTAGCAATGAGCTGGTAAAATTCATCTGCATAATCATTAAATGACTTTGTCCTTTGCCTCAAGTTCTGCAACCTCTGGTACATGAGTGATTGATAGTTATAAGGTAAAAATGTAGCTTTCATCATCTTCTTCATCTTCTCCCATGATTCAATCTTCGACTTCCCCATCCGCTCTCGTGTAAGTTTGGTTTGCTGCCACCATGCCATAGCTCTACCCCTCAACCTAGTAGCAACCAACTTCACTCTTCTATGCTCAGGAACCTCCTTGAAATCAAAGATCTCTTCAACATTAGACAACCAATCAAGAAATTCTTCAGCTACCATTCCACCCTTGAATTCTGGAATTTCCATCTTCATACCCGACTCCCATCGACGATCATCTTCTATATCTCGATATGAATTTCGAACTTGGTCTCGATCTCGATAATGAATGCTAGCTCTATCACCCTCTTCATCATAATAAAATGTATGTCTATATCGATCTTGACCATCAACATCCCTTTGATCACGCATGTCTCTTCTACTATGTCTCTCTTCATCTCTATATGGCTCATTTTCAAACTCTCGTGGAGTTCTCCTCTCTTCGTGCCCATAGTCATGGGGATCTCTCCTTGATGAAATTGATGTTTCTCTTCTTTCTCTAAATGATTGTGGTGATACCCTCCTCGCTTCCGTAACCGATGGCGAAACTCTGTTTCCTCCATGGTTCGAGATTGGTGATCTCCTCCTTTGATTTTGATTCAAATCATTCATCAACTTCTCTAGCTTTCCAATACCTTCATCAAATTTCTCATTAATGCGTTGTTCCATTTGCTCGGCTTCTTCCCTTCTATACAATGCTTCCACATTTTGATGACGATTAGCTCTCCTTGGTGGCATGATTGATCTTCACAACACTTCAACAAATACTTCAAAAATCTTCTACAAATCAAACTTCAACACTAACTTGTACAACAAGTCACGGCCTTCACTCAACTCGGCTCGGCCTCAATCACTTCAACACAAATCAAATTCAAACAACTTCCACACTTTGATCCAAAATGAAATGGATCGAAAGCTTCTAACTTGTTGCAACTTCAAGATGAACACGACGAACACCAACTTCAAACTCCTTGGTTCCAAGACTCGGCTTAGCTATGATTGGCTAAGTCTAGCTTTTATACCAAAAACTAACGCAGCGGATAATAACAAAATGATATAGATCGATGAAAGTAGCAAACGGTGGATTGAAGATACTGAAATGCCCAAATTCGTTGATCACAAAGATACCGAATTCTAGCTATCTTCGACACGTTGATCGTTCACGATACCGTGAAAGAAGATCTACAATTCTTCAAATGTTGATCAAGCGCACTTGATACCGTGAATTGGCTTCAACAATCGTTGAATCGAGCGCACTCGATTAACCGAAAGTGGAGATAGGAGATTACACTCAACTACCAATTTAAGATGAAAGCACACAGCAATCAACAAGAATTTTATTCAAAAATCAACCTTCCAAAAAGTTACAACACACTCCCTATTTATAGCATTTTTGATCCAGACCCTTAAGTCGTTGCCGACTTAACACTCCCCCGACTCACGACTCACTTAAGTCGTATGCGACTTATACAAAAGCGACTCAACGGATTATATCCCCATATACACACATGACCGACTTAACTACATGTCGACTCACGACTTATCCTTAGGTCGTACGCGACCTAACACATCACATACATACACGACTCAAAGCACTTACATCACAACAGCCTTCGGCCGACTCAACACTTGAACGACTTAAGGAAACACACAAATATACAACACCTAGGTCGTATTTGACCTAACGACTTACGACTCACGAGACATCTTCAGGCAGCACCTTCATGCGACTTAAACATACAACGACTCATCACAACATTCGGCCGACTTGTCTTTATGCCGACTCTAGGTCGTTGCCGACCTAACCTTCTTCCGTAGGTCATAACTCTTTAGTTCGAAACCCTTTAGGTCGTAGCTCCTTTCCCCTTGCTTAGCCGACTTAAGCCCTTAAGTCGCAGCCGACTTAAATCTTCACTACAACAATGCGGCAGATCACTAGGTCCTTGGCTTTTAACTCGCAGCTCCTCCTCACGTGACTCCTTAGGTCGGGGCCGTCCTTCATTAACTCGTGAACGACCTAAGCCTTGTGCTTCCATAGGTCTTGCTGCATCACCTGTTCAGGTTTTTCAATATAGGTTATAAAGGTAGATAAGGTAGTGGTGGTAGTAACACGATTACTACCATTGGTTGGAGTTTGTATGTTGAGGTTGAAAGTGTATCTGTCGAGACTATAGACCTAATACCGTCTCGAGTGAGCTTGTTGTGATGAAGTATTTCATCGATCTCTGAAGGAAACTGTTAAGCTTCGGAGTCCATCTTTGAAGTGCAGAGTTTAGTGAGTAGAGATTGGATCTGTCGGTTGGGCAGAAGTGAGTAATGGTATCTTGATACCTCAGGAAGTTGTAACTGTGTGATGAGATGCAGTCACTATGGATGTGTCCGAAGATATTTCTTTGGAACAAGTTTTGGAAATATTCTGCTTCGATGTTGTGGCTGGATTCGACAGGATGTTGTGGTGTTTTTGTCTGCTTTAGAGTCCGAAGAAGGGCTTTGGATTAGGAAGTTTGGCATTGGTGTCAGCAGTGCAGATCGGAGTGTTCTATGTGTCGATAGGGAGGTCCTAGCTGAGTAGTTTTTACTGAAGATGGGGTTCAGAAGCTGCAGAGTGGATCCGTTTCTTCAATGGATTGGCTAGGCCAGTATAAGCTGTTCTATTGGGTAAAGAGAGAACAATTTTCTTTGGAAATTTATCTGGGTTGATCGCAAAAGTAACTTGCGATAGTTGAATGTTTTCTTGGATTGTTGGAGATTTTCTGAATGTCTTCTGGGAAGACAGAGGTTTGTCAGCATCTGGAGATTGAGTTTTCTTATCGACTATTATTCCAAGAGGGCAACCGGTGGTTCTGTTTAGTAGGGAATGATTCCTAGAGATAGTGTTTGATGAAGCAACTCAGTTTTGGAGGAATTTCTGAGTTTTCTTATGGATCTGTTGAACCATATTTTTAGGGAGTGATGTCCAGTTTGTGCTCATATTCTTCATCAACATTTTCTTATCTACTTCAGATCAGAGTTGTGCAGCGGAAGCAGTTTGGAAGTGTTTCTGATTTTTTTTTTGGATAAGGAGAAGTTGTTCTGTCTTCCGTTGTTATGGAGTAGAGTTGTGTACTTGGTTTTGGATTGATCTTGAGGAGATCATTGTGTTGGGTTGTTTCTGGTTCTGTTTGTTCTGGAGGCATCAGTAAGGGTTGATCTGATCAGTTTGGATGATGGCTGCCCAGGATCGTCCAAAGACTTTTGTAGATAAGAGACGAAGGAATTTGGATTCTGGAGTCGGAGTTTTGTTTTGGATAAGTTTTCTCCGATTAAAGGAGCTATGTGATGGGGTAAGGCTAGAAAGGTAACTCCCATATATTTTTGGATCTCTGAGTTCTTGAGAGGACCAGTGTTTGGTTTTCAGGATTGAATTGCCAGTTTGGATAACTGGGATTTGATATGTTTCACATATCTCTGAGGGAGTACGTGTATGGTCTACCTCTGGATTTGGAACCAGTTGTTCAGGAGGTTTGATTATTAAATCAGACTCGTCTATAGTCTGATATGATGTCTAGTTCTGTAGATCTAGATGAGTAGGAGCTCTGTAGCTTAGTAGTATTGATTGTTTGGAATCTATAGAGCGAGTATCTCGATATTTTTACGGGGGAAACTCAAGGAAACTCTATCCAGAATTTTTATCTGGATAGATATATTTGATTGATTGGATGAATTGATTGCTATGGTTGTTAGCATATCATTGGTATGTGCTTGTGTTTTAAAATTAAATCTTTAAATAGATTATTAAATTACCTTTGTTTTAAATTTCGGGGATGAAATTCTTTTAAGGGGGGAGGAATGTGATGACCTGGAATTTTAAGCAATACCAATTTAATAATCTGAATTAAAAATTAAAATGATTTGATAATTTTGTTAATAAGATTTGAATTAATTTAATAATCCAATTAAAATAAATATTTAATTGATAGATTTTATCTTTTTAAATCTAATAAATTATATTCTATTTATAATGTATATAGGATATGTATATATTGTAAATAGATGTTGTTTTAATCTAATAAATAAATAAATCCTATTTTCTATAAAAATATATATCTTTAGTAAAAATTGGGAATTACGATTTTATTTAAAAGTTAAACTTTTAAAGGATTATTTAGCAAATAAAATATGGTTTTAAATTGACAAAATAAAATTTTAATTTGCTTATGATATTAAGTTTTTTTAAAAAATTATATAATAAATAACTAAATAATTTTAAATACATAAGATAATTATTGAAATGATTTAAATATGTTTAACTCAAGATTTAAATTTAAATAAATAATAATAAGGTTTATTTTGATTTCTTAAAAATATAGTTGAATAAAATAAATAATTTATTGATAAAGAAACAATTTCTTTTATAAGTTATTTATAGTTATCAAATTTTGTTATTTTTAAAATATAATAATACATTATTTTAACAAATAAATTTTTAATAAAAATAATTGTTCTCATAATTTAAATTATGTAGTTATATATGTATATATATAACTTGATTTGAATTTGAATTCAAAGATTTAAAATTTAAAGTACAAATATTTTTAATTTGTTTTGGTTTTGAAATATTTGTATAAGCTTTATTTTATAATTATATTGGATTTATTCATTTTTAAAATTATCTACATATAAATAAATAGATGTTAACTAATTAATTAAACAAAGATTTACAATTATCTTGTATTAACATCTAACTAAATACTAGTTAACTTTTAATTATAAAAACTAATTACTTTTATAAGACAAGTGTAACATCCTAAGGCCTTATATAACATATGTTAAATGATAAAATAAGGATTATGACAAATGTTAAATCTATCACAAGTGTCATTTTTAAAACTTTAATTTTTCTTTATTTTTAAAATTACATGTTCATATATACAAAACTCTTTTATTTCCTTAACCCATCTCTTTCCTATTTCCCTAAATATAAAGCCAAGAAGACAATTAAAACAAATCTTAAAATAAATTAAACATCTTCAACAAAACTCTGAAAATCATCTCCTAAATCCTGCAAATCAGAAGCATGCATATCATTTTTCAAAATCGAATCAAAACATGAAAACAAACCTGCATTTCCTCCTTTCAAGAATCTAGGAAGCAGATCTATTTTAAAAGCAAAATTGATTTGAGCCTACATTTCTTAAATCTGGAGTTGTCTGCATGTAATTGTATTGTGAATCAAATTGCACTTCTAGATGATAAAGCAACTCAAACTTTAAAAGCATAAGCATTGAAGTGCTAAGTTTAAAAAAAAAAGGGTTTCAGTTTCTAGGCTCTGTTCTTCTTTTATAACATGTGAGTAACTTTATTTTTTTTAAAGTTAAGTATAAAACATGGTTGCTGTTATTTCTGTGGTTAAATCTGTAGTATGTATATATGAATATGAAATCTGCAGTATGCATGTTTTATTCCCCTATGAATATCCTCTGTTTAAAATTCTAGTTTCCTGTGTAGATTTAAATTCATTTTCTCTTCAAACAATTATTAATAGGACTTAGTTTTTAAACAAAAGTTGTATGATTTATCATGGATTAATGCTTTAAAAACTTATTTAAGCTAAATTCATCTGAGTGACTCTGGAAATAAATAAAAAAAGAAACAGCAGTGATTGTTATACAAAGTGAAAATCAAACTTTGTAAATTATGAATTCAGTAATATAAAATGGAAACACAAAGCAAAATATGAATTTCGATACAAAAATCATAATTTGTAGATTAAGGGAAAAGGTGCAGTTCTATGTTGAAGTAAAAAAGGGGATTTTGGGTTTTTGGGTGATCTCGGCAAATTTGAAGTGACAGGGTTCTTCTGGTAGGTGAAGGAGTAGTCATTGATGCCGGGAAAAATATTTGATGCTGATGCAAATCAACATGGGAACTGTGGTGATGATTTACTACCTGTAGCCCTAGTTTAAGCTAGGTAATTTGTTTTGGTCAATCCTACCTGTAGAGATGATCGAGTTGGATGAGAATTAGGCAGATGGAAGCTTGGTCGTGGGTGGAAGCACAGCCGGAGTTGTTGGATTTTCGGTGGTCGGAGGGTCGTGATCTTGGCGATGTCAGGTTATGATGGGTTTTGCTCCTTCTGTTCCAGGTTTTGGAATGAAAAATCGAATTCGATTTCGTGTTTTGGAAAGAGGATCTGATGGTGGTGGTTGATCGTGGGGTTGATCGTCGTTGTTGGGAAGCCACCGGAGGTGGATGATGATGGCCGGAGGCACGGTGCACGTGCACCATGCACTTTTTGGGTCAGATGTTTTTTTTGGGTATAGGTAGTGGGGAAGCTCGAGAATAACTCGAGTAGGTGCTGTGTTTTGCTCGAAGGAGAGGGCCTGATGACTCGAAGCAATATTAGGTTCGCTCGGGTAATTGTAGTTACTACAGTTTTTCTATAAATTGTTTGAAGTTTTGAATTTAAATCAAATTTAAATGAATTTCAAGTTGTAATGATAAGATTTAAACAGGCTTAAAACTAATATGTATTATAATATCAAATGGTTTTGAAATCTTATAGGTTTTTAAATTTTGAAAGTGGTTTTTCAGTTTTAAAAAAAAAAGAAACCTGACAGTTTCTGGAAATTAAATTTCATTTTAAAAATCTGAAACCTAATTTAAAACAGCAGTTTGAATTTAAATTTTAAGTTCAGTTTTCTTAAGACCTTTGAATCTTCAGGTTTTTAAAAATGGAATTTGGATTTTAAAGAGTTTTAAAATCAAAAGTTTAATTCAAGTTTAAATCGAATGATTTAAATAAAGAATGGGTTCAAGTATCTGGAATTCAAATCTGGATATTTGAATTAGTTTTGAAATTTTGAATGTTTTCAAACAAGTTTAAATTTAAATTAGAGGTAAATTTGTTTTTAAATAAATATTTAAACTTGATTTCCTTTTTGAATGAAGTCATTTATAAAAGGTTCATAAAAGAAAGTTAAATGATTTGTTAACTTGAATTTGCAATTTAAATAGTAATGTACTTAAAACTTAATTTTAAATTAAAATAAGTAAATTAAGGCTTATCTTGTATAAGTTTTAAATGTAAGTAATAAATGTTATTTACATTTATTTCAAAAGGATTATAAATGGAATTTAAATTGGTTAATGCTTAAATAAGTATCATTTTGAATTTTAGATTCAAAATGGAATTTGAATTTAAATTTAAAAATGCAATGTTCTAGTACACTTTAATATTTATAAAATCATTAATAAGAAATGGATTTTCTTAGAGATTATTAAAGTATTAAGATGATCGTATGAATAAGATAATTAAAGGAATGTTTTATTTATTTAATGTATAAATTAATAATTTAGATGAGCTTATAATTAAGAAGTAATTAAAGAAAAGTAATTAAAGAATGATAAATAGTTAATGAAGGTCATTAACTAAGAATTATTTAATAATTAATTAATATGATTAATTTTTAATAATTAATTAGATTAATTAGTTAGTGATAATCACTTGTGAAAGTTATTTAAGTTTAATTACTAAATGAAAGTAATTAAGACATTAATTACTTAATGTAATTAATGGAGTTTATCGAGTTTGGTTCAAATTAATTAATTAAGTTTATTTAATTTTAAACATTGGATTTGATAATAATTACTTGATGTAATTAATGAAGTAAAATTACTCAGTGAAGTAATTAAAGATAATTACTGGATGTAATTAGTGGATGATGTTGGGATTGTGGAAGTAATTTGGATTAAATTATTTTGTATAATTAATCAAGGGATTAATTAAGAAATTATTTAAGGAGTAGTTAATTTGATAAGTAATTAAGGGTAGTTAATTACTCAATATAATTAATCAAAGGTGATTAATAATTATGGTTTAATTGAGATTAATTATTTAATGTAATTAATTTAAATAATATAATTAATTAAATATAATTAAGGATCATTAATTAATATAATTAATGATGTAATTAAGATTGATTAATCAAGATTAATTAATCAATAATCAATGATTAAGTGTAATTAATTAATTGTTATTAATTAAGGTTAAATGATTAATTATAGTTAATTAATTAAAGAAGTAATTAAAGGTTAATTACTGTGTTTGGTTTAGTGTAATTAATTTTGTGAAATTAATTAAAGTATAATTAATCAGGGTTGATTAATTAAGATGATAAATTAGAGGTTAGTTAATTAATTAATTTGCAATTAATTAATGGTGATGTAAGCAAGATTTATATTGATGTAAGTAATTAATTTAATTCATTTTAAATTAATTAAAGATGATGTAATTAATTTAATTCATTTTAAATTAATTATAGATAATGTGATTATAGATCATTGCTTATAAATGGATGATATTGGTTGCCTTGAATGGTTTGGAATCTCGACTATGAGATTAGTAATGTTGAGTGATATGGATGCATTGGTTGCATTGTGATGATGATATGGATTATCTTTTGATAATGATAATGCAGATTATCTGTGGTAATGATAATGATAGTTATCTGTTGTGAATTTGTGAATTATCTATCTGTGTGTATATATATAATGTAATTGAATTGTTTTAAGCTCTAAAACAACTTGGACCTAAAAGAAACGCTTTGGATTTCGATGAGACCGGGATCGGGTTTCCATATTTGGACATCCGAAAACCACATCGATCCAAATTAACGATAGGTCGTGAATCTTATGTGAAGAGTGAAGACTCGAGGTGTAAGAACTATTCGTCAGTATAACTCTAGGGGAGATTCTGTGATGAGTTTGACGGAAATAGTACTTACTGGCTCGAGATGGTGATTCAGAGTGCAACGGTTATTGTCGTTAACTCTGAGGGTGATTCCAAAATGAGTGTAACGAGATAATGCCTTCGGTTTCGTTCGAACCCAGAACGAACTTGTATGGATTGAATGCTTTCAGAACATCGTCAGGTGGACGATGAGCATTCTAAGAGATGTGTTCTCTAAAGGTAATCATAGCCTCAAGCCTCATCAACCGGGAATGGCCAAAACAGGGGAGATGCAGCAAGGCTAAGTGGGTCATGCCCAAGTAGGACGAGATTTTCCCCTGTCTAGAGGTCCCTTTTTATTCGGCTTAGTGGGCGGTTGGATATGTGCACCAACTGCGGGGTTGTCTTGTTCAGGACTATCCAGTAAGGGATGATTTTGGCTTTTTGTTGCAGAGGAGCGGGCGTACTCCTCGGTACGTTGATCTAGGCCACGTACTGTGACGGGCGATACCCCAGTAGCCCTGCCGTTGTATGGAATCCAAAATCCAATAAGTGCCAACGGTTTTGATTGTATTACCCACTTTTGTGGCTAGTAGCTGGACTTTAATGAATGTAACAATTTCGGCTATTTCATACTTACTTGAAAACCCTAGACCTATTATAATATCACTGGATTTCTTATCAAATGTTTTTGTTAGCGTAAGGTAAAAACTTTTCCATGTTTATGTGTGAGAAGTCTTACATGATACCTTTCTTTTCAAAAGGATTTTCAAAAGTTAAGCAACTTTAACCTGTTACTCACACCAGACCCATGTCTGACCCAGAGTTTATTTTTTGTTTTCTTAAAGTCTTGGGCACTCAAATTTTTACGAGTAGCCATGGGATTCAGGTTAGCTTTGACGAACTATGGAGGAACAACGGAGCAGGAGGCTTCTGCGTTAGATATATAGTTTCTGCTGTGTTTGGTATCTCTGTGTTTTCTTTGAGTTGTATTATGTTGTAAATACTAGACAGGTGTTTATAACTATCTAGTATGTGTTGTATTATCTGTGTACTCTGATAGTTGTTGAAACTATTTAATATTTTATGTTATTAATATAATTTATTCGTTCCGCTGTTTAGATTTTGATGTGTTGTTTCTTCTTTCTTCTCTGTCTTTCACTTTTCTATCCCTTTCTTTATTGTTAATGATGCGTCATTCTGTGGAGACGGATGGCGAGTCGTTACAATAGAAAACACTCGTATATTAATAATGGCTTAGCACACATACGTCTAAGCCCTCCTTTGCTCTATTCAGATCCAAGCCCTTCTCTTGCTTAATACAGTTTCCATTATCTAGGAGCCCCTCATGTTCCCCATTCTATAGCTCTCTCCTTTATCGAGCGACTATCTTCGGTACCTACTCCCCTCACGAGTCACAAACTGTAGATATATAGCTTTGATCATGTTGTTATATCGCTTTCTAACCAGATGCGAATGAGTCAACACCTCCAACACGATCTACAGAACCTCTACTCCATTCCCCAAAAGTTCCACCAACATTGGACCAAACCAAACAACTTGGTACCGACTTGGAGAAGTCGGCACCAAGTTGTTTACATAGCCAATCCTTAGCTAACTCCACTTCTTTGCTTCCAATATTCCATCTCTAGGTGCTTTGGATCCTGACCTATCCATCAAAACAACTTGGTCCTATGTCAAAGCCTTCCACCTTCAAATTCTAGAAACAAGTCTTTATAGCCTCCATCACTTAGCCGATCTCCAATCTCTTGCTTTGGGTCAACTTTACTAGCTTGCTCTTAAGTTCCCGCATAACCACCGATCTATCTGACCAATAGGAACAACTTGGTACCGACATAAACAAGTCGGTACCAACTTATATACTTTGTGAATTGGAACTTGTGATTTGAGCTACCAGCTTCTTCCATATTCCAAAACCTCCCCTCCAAGTTTCATCTAATTCCAACCATCTTTGCCTCATATTTGAGAGATATTCTCGACCTATCTTCCTAAACATCCAAAACGCTAGTAAACAACATCAAAGAACTACATGCAATCATGGAATAACATAAAATTACATCCATTCAAACAAGCAGTATATAAAATTATAGCAACCAAAAAAATTCTAAACCAAATCTAAGCAATCAATTAACATATTTATATGAACAAGCTGAATTTCAAGGCGACTACAACAAATAATATTAGAATTTCTCAATTTAGATCATAAACATATGTTAACACGTGACTAAAGTTAGAAAATGATTTCTAGATTAGAAATCTTGTTAAAATCTAAACCTATACCATATAAACATGTAGAGGATAGCGAGAAGTCATAAACTACTCACTAATTTCAAAACCCAACTGATTTGAGTCTCAATCCAAAGTGGACAATAATGACAGGCGATTCGAAGCAACCAAAACGATTATCTTCAAGTCAACGATCTATTCACTAATGTGGTTTGATTTAGATAGCTAATTTGGGTGATTTTGAATGAATCTAGGGTCAATGTGGATTTAAATCTGACTTTAGAGAGATGATTTGGGAGAGAGGGAAAACTTTTAATCTAACACCTGTAACCCCTAGTTATAGTAATATCAAATTAGACGAATGAGCTTAATCATGGGTTTAATTAACTACACACTAATTTTGGCCAACGACTGTCTAAACTTAAAACAGACATAAATTCCTAACCATAAGTATATTTTTCTATTATGACTACTCTACGGAATGAGAAACAATCATCTTGAAATAATATAGTTAGTTTGAAACCCTAGTTTGACTCCTATCAAAAGCTAAATCCCAAACAAGATTTCAAGTGATAAAATGGTCACATAGAAATTCGAAAAAAAACGTTAATGTGTAAAATGTCCCAAAGAATCATATCCCAAAATTACAGAATCATAAAGCCTCGCATAAATAAAATAAAAATATTTTACAGTCATTTGATAAGTGAAATATGGGTGGTTATGTCCTCCCTTCCTTTAGGAATTTCATCCTCGAATCCCTAAACAATCCCAAACCTAAGCAACCATAGTCATCCTACATGCCTACCAACCATAAACAACCATCAAATACGTCAAAGAAGCAGCTATGTAATAATTAGTACATGTGAAGTTAACCTAGCATGCAGAATACCAACTATCTAAGATAATATACAATGGTGAAAGTAGATACGATAAAAGTGGATCATACCATTCAAAGAGCTCCGGACACGTAGTCCTCAAGCTCTCCTCGGTCTTCCATATACAAGAGTCATCACTTCCGCAACATTGTACCTTCGCTAGTTTCACCAAGTTTCTATAAGCTATTTCGT
Organism: Allium cepa; assembly: GCA_030765085.1. Taxonomy (NCBI): domain Eukaryota; kingdom Viridiplantae; phylum Streptophyta; class Magnoliopsida; order Asparagales; family Amaryllidaceae; genus Allium; species Allium cepa. Next base: position 48,459,052 of record CM060930.1, on the reverse strand, counting down.
ATCATACCCAATAATACGAAGTGGCATACGAGATCTAGAAACTTTTAGTTCTACCCCTAACATCTTCTAGTCGATCATGTGTAACCATCACATTTGAGTCATGTATAAAATTCCGTAGATAAGGGAAATAAAAATCATTGTAAACGCCCACCATTTTCTGAAGTAAGTCGGTTGTAAATGCTAGCATTCCAATCCTCTCAACTATCTAAAAAGGGCCAATGAATCTTGGTGCCAACTTCCCATTTCTACTGAAATTGAACTACATTATTGAAAGAAGAAGCCTTCACAAATACCATATACCTGATAGAAAAGACTAAATCTCTTCGTCTCTTATCAGCATAGCTTTTCTGTCGATCCTGAGCAGCTTACATTCATTGTCTAATGATCTCATTCTTTTTTGAAGCCTCTCTAATCATATCTGACTTTCCGAAAGGGGATGAATTTGATATAAAGGGTTACTCTGATGCTCACATATCTTCGTAGGATTGTCTATGGTGTGAAGAATTTTAGCATTGAGAGAGGGGAGTTTTGTCTCCCTAGAAAGAACCTCCAAACAATTTAGATGGGTGTATGAATTTGTAGTTAACTGAATTGGAGAGATCTTTAGGTGCTCTAGGAATCTCGGGAGGAAGTCAAGGAAACGAAGATATCCCTGGTGCAATATATCTATCAGGATGAAGGAAAAAGAACCCATCAAGGCATTGCCAACTCCACCAGAAGGACCGGTTGGAATAACTTCTATACCTGTGATTCGAAATTGCTTAAGGATGGAATGCCTTTCTTCTTTAGTGGTAATATATTATAGATTAAGAAGATAATCTTCTTTCTTAATAGAAGGAGGAGTTTTGGACTCTTACAAGTCTTCTTGATTCCTTTTTGAGCTATATTCTTGCCTTCTATTTATCTGCCATGTGATATTATTCCAAATTAGAAAAGTGATAAAATAGAATGTTCATGATATAAAATGGGATATTGTGTTCCAAAACAAAGAATAGATAATTGATTGCCTAAATTATGGCACCAAAATATGGAAAATCTGTAGTCCCGCGTAATATTTACAATAAATTAATTCCATTATGTAGTCAATGTTGAACTTATTGAAAAATTAAAATTTTAAGTCGATTAAGAATACGCAAACAAAATGTGTTAAATTTGCGGTAAGAAAGTAAGCCTGTGGGTGTTTACAAGAAAATTAAAGTAAGAATTATCATAAGAGTAATGAAACATTTATGTTGCATCGCAAAATCTATGTCGAGTGGATGAATTAATGACCGATGCTAGTAACATTATAAATTATGATATAATACCGCAGCCACAATCCGTGTTGAAATGATAAAAATAACCGGCGTCAATAACCCATGCCAACATAGGTTGATAATATTTTTATAAGTGACCTATAAAATTACTATAACGACCATGTCATAAATTAATAACATCGTATAATGTCTACATAAGAATGTTGGAAATGGTTACTAATAAAGAATAATAATGTACAGTAAGGTTATCAATGTCCTATGACGCCCTCATAAATCAATATAATCTAAGTGGTAATGCTTTTAGCCAATGTTGAATTGTGTTATTGACACCATAAATGTTTTACGCTATAAGGTTTCTATGCTTCAAAATTGATTATTAAAATAATATGCAAAGTGAAAACTCAATTGATACCGAACATAAGAGTGATATAGACTATCAAGATTATCAATAAAACATCAGAGTAAAATGTCAATGTCAAAACAAAATAGGGTAAATTGGTCAATATGGAATATCCTAATAATGTTGTAAGGCATCAATATTGATATGGGGACAAGGTGATATCGGGTTTCTAGTATAATAAACCATCCGTTTTACCATTGAACTAGAAATGCCTGGATTTTCGAATCAATGTCCCCGACTTTAATTATTCAAATAAATCATTTAAGCAACATAGAAATTCTTTGCTAACTTAATCTAAAATCACAATTGATCATTAATCTAAATGATGGTATAAATATCAAAATCATGCAATTAAGCCTAGGGGTCAATTCAAAATCAAGAAACCTCAAATGAAAACCTATAATGATTTTGATATAAAATTCAAATTAATTGATGCATGTAGAATCAAAATTCGAACCTTGATGATGGCTTAGATGTCTAAAATATGTGATTTTTTAATGATTTGGATAATTTCTTTTGCTTGAGACTGAAACGCGGGAAAAGAGGAAGAAGGAGGAGAATTGACTATTTATAGCAGAAAATAAGACATGCTGCCACCATTAGATCAATTTTAAATGTATGGTTGGATCTGCAAAGAAGACCAATATGCAATAAAAAGCACATGCCAAAGGTATTGACTTAAAAAGTCAATGCTTCCTTCATACTAAGGTATGCGACATAACAATGTTACCATAATCCTGCATTAACAAGTAATGTCTAAAGTGTGCAGGAAACTCAATGCCAGAAGCATATAATGCCACCTCTTATCGATAAATAATAATAAACAATTTCATAGGTCATCATCAAAGCCAGCAATGCTGAATGCCATCAATGTTACATACCATTTATAAAGTTGAATGAGTGGTACCATACCAAAGAAATTGAAAACAATGTCGTATGTTAGTAAGGGAATGACAACATTGGAAAGCTCTATGCCAAAAGCCATCAATGCTACAACGACATGATATCAATTAATGCTACATCACGTTAATGTCGCATTCCATCAATGAAGCACTTCTTCCATATTTCCATAAGAATCAATGCCGCTCCAAATCGATATCGCATCTCCCCAGAGCCATCTTATTCTAATGTCACCCTTTGAAGTAATGTCATATCTCGTCAATGCCGCTTTACCATTGATGTTATCTCCTATCAATACCACTCATCACTAGTGTCGTCTCTTTTTAATGCCACTTATCATTAGTGCCACCTATTGTCAATGCCTCTTATCATCAGTATCACATATTGTCAATGCCGCTTATCATAAATGCCGCCAATTGTGAATGCCATCTATTACAAATGCCACTTGTTATTAATGTCATTTTCTATCGATGCAGCCTTTACCAATGTTATACATTATCAGTGTCCATTATCGCCAATATTGCCAGTCATCAATATCACCACTTATTGATGTCGTGCCATAGTAATGCCTTGCTTCATCAACCTTCAAAGGAGGCTGCATATCCTCAATACAATGTTGATATCGAATATCATCAATCAAGTCTAATCAGGCGGGATGGATGACAGCGTCGAAGTTCACCATTGTGTAAGTGGACGTTGAAGTATAACATTATGCCCCATCAATATGGTTAATGTCGAAAGTCAAGCATGCCATATGGACATGTGGCGGTGATGTCGCATCCCCTAACCCCATTAAACACGGACCTTGGGGCATAAAGAAAGGGGAATCATTATTTTCTTGTCTTTAACATTTTAAATTTCATAATTCTAAATTGATTTGGATATTTTAGTACCATGTACATTCAACAATTACATAAGAATAAAGAAGACCTAAAATATGAGTTGTTTTTGAGTTCCAAAGAAGTTATAATTCTTAATCATAACTTGCTTCGAATTCCAAAAGCATATTTGACATTGCTTCGACACGGACATGCTTGATGTTATCATGGACCTAAACAAGCCAAGCCTAATTACCCAAGCTCTTGCTCAACCAAATGTTGCTTTTGCCAACACTCATTGAGGTTTAGAAGGGCCATCCAATTCTTCTTATAACCACGTTTCTCTTTCCTTACACTTTTTAGCATTGACGAAGAAATTCGTTAACATTTTGGCGCTGGAAGGAAGGCTCGAATCTCTGACTCTATTTAACCCATAAGTGAAACTACCTTGATATTCATACATAGAGCTTAGAGGATTTATCCCTACCAAGCAAACCTCCTTAAGGAATCCTTTTAAACCGACCTATTATTGGTTCTTAACCATTTAATCGCATCAACTAAACTTAGCTTAGTCAGGTCAATTAAACATGCTAAACTCTTTAAGCAGGGGTCTTTCGAACCTTAAATAGCTAAACTAACCTACCAAATCACTAATGATCCTCTGTTTCATGAGAAGAAAATATTAAGCTTCATGGTATTATAAGCCATATACAGAGGATAAAAGAAGACAATTGGCTTCTTGTAGCTCGAAAAAATGGAGTTTGAACCCATTCCATATAGGGTCAACACCAATCTTTGCCTAGGAAGGAAATACAAAAGAGATAGCGTTTTTATGAAAATGATAAAGGAGGTCTAGCTCAAAGTAAGGGGACTATCTTTGAAAGGGAAATAGTGAGAGATTTCAACGTTTTACCAAAAAGTGGAGGAGCGTACTTGATCGATCCTAAAAAACAAATGAAGCACAACACTCCCTAAGAAGGAAATCGGGCATCAAAGATTAGGCGTCCATCGCAAGCAACAAAAGTGTTAAACGCCAGTTGAGACGGACATCCCTAAAAAGGTTACAGCTTTCCAAAGATTACTTTCTTACTACCTCTTATGAGAAAACTACCTCTTGACCAAAGATAGTCGCAACTATTGGCCTTCAAAAGATGCAACCGAAGAATGAAAGAAATCTTGGAAGATTATAGTAATGGCTATGAGTCCAATCAATGCTGAAGCTTGGAAGGAATAATCAACAACCTCTTAGGACAGGGGAAGCTCAAGGAACTTATACAAAGATATTGAAGAAGTTGATAATAAAGAAAGATTTTTCAAGTAAAATTGGTGTATTTACATGGTTAAGGAGTAAGACTGTCCTCAAATAAAAGGGAAAGCCTTAAACACTACATAAGGTGGTAGTAAGGGGCGAAAAGCCTTTGTCCCCGCTAAGACTGGCTGGTCAAAGCACCTTCTAGAGGGAGGTCATAATAAGCCTTTGGTCATGTCTGAAAAGCTTGACCAAAGCATCTACAAGCCTTTTAGCCCCTGCCTACATGGCCTGGTTAGAGCGCCTCTTAGAGGGAGGATGGAGTAAGCCTTTGGTCTCGTCTAACATGGCCTGACCAAAGCATCGAAACAGCCTTATGTACTATCTCGAAAGCCTTACAAAAGCCTCTCCTATAGGGAGGTTGGATAAAACTTTAGTTTGACTTAGATAACAGACCTAAATCTTCACCTAAGATGGTGCTAAGTGACTCGATCCAAGTTGAGATCATCACCAAAGATTGTGACAAAGAAAAGAGATCATCAACTATGATGGTGACGAAAAGATGGGACTCAGATGTCTAAATCCCAAAGAGTGGTGTAAATAAAAAGGACTAAGATGTGCAAAGCCTAAAGAAGGGCACAAAGAAATGAGACTAAGATGTCCAAAGCCCATAGAAAGGCAAAAATTCAATCAAAAATGAGCCATTTGCATTCTAAAGCAAAATAAAAAAATCTTATAGGGTAACATCAATCAAATATGAGATGTTGTGCTTTAAAGTAAAGAAAGTGGGATTTTCCATAAAATAAAGCATTATTGTTAGATGGATTTTCTAGTCTTCTTTTATCCAAGAATTATTATTTCCATATGGATTTTCTATTCTTCTTCTATTGTTCAGAAGTTATTACTGCCAGATGAGTTTTCTGGCCTTCCTTTACCATTGCTATACGGATTTTCTGGTCTTATATTATAGCCAATTAGGTTTTCTGGTTCTCTATCATTATTGCAGATAATTTTTTGGGCATCTTTGACCAAGTAGTTTTCTAGCCTTCTATTTAAAAGGATTCCATTACTGCCAGTCGGGTTTCTAGTATACTATCAGAAGATTTCCTAAAACAAGGAAAATAACAGATGCTAAAAGTAAAATATTTTACTTCAAGAACAAAAACGCTGCTTCTTTAAATTGGCTTTCAATCTTTTAAGTTCAGATTGAAACTCAACATTCTTAAAAAATAGGAATCTTCGTTGCTACACTAAGAGGCATGCTCTTACATCAAGATCAAAATTTACAGTCTTCATACCAAGTGAAATACTGAATACTCATTCAGCAAGATTCATGTTTCTCTTAACAAGTAGATTATTGGTTTATTCGATAAAAGCTCAAAATTTAAAAAGCAAGATATATATCTGAAATAATTCAGCACATTCAAAAGTAAATATGGTGCATTCAAGGTCACATTTATTTGAAATTTATTTATTTATTATCTGATATGTTGTGTACAAATGATACGGTGCATGAATTGAACTTCAAAACGGGGTCTATTTAAAGACTTATAAGTAATTCTCTACTAAAGTTCAAGGCTCTGTTACACCTTGTCTAGATCTTCAACGACCGATAAAGAATTGGTAATGTGGTGAATGGCCACTTCCAAAAGTTCTTTGAGTTTCTTCACTTTCCTTCGAATGGTGTCAGCATCATTATCTGAGTCAATTTGAGTCCTTAGTGCATGCTTAAGAGTATTGTTGCCTCCTTTTAAGATTTGTACAATGTTCTTAATCTCCTATCCAAAAGTGTACTTTTCACGCTCAAGGTTTTCAACCCAACTTTCATAATCATTACGACATTCAGAAACTATTTCATTCCATTTCCTATTAAAGAATTGTATGCATTCGAGTTTCACTAACCAATCCCACTGGAAGATCACTTCTTTGCTTAGACCTGGAGGTGGATTTAATAAAGTGGGAAATTCTTGGCTAATTAAAGAATGAGATATTGTCATCCTCCTCCACGGAGTAGAGTCGGAAGGCTAGGAGTGCCTCTGCTCGCAATGAGTTCTAAAGATTGGTAGGATACTTGAATCTTCATTAAATCCACATCAAGGTCATATATTCGTTGATTTAATTTAGCCATTTCTATATCGACATTGACTGAAGGACCAGATCCTAAGACCATGTCAATCTTATTTTCCAACTCCTAAAATTATTTGTCCTTCTCTTTAATTTGATCCTCTAAGAAAGAGGTCATTTCTTTATAGTTTCTAAATGTCGATCTTAATTGATGATATTTCCTGTGCCACTCTTGCGCTTCTGGACTATTCGAAAACCATAAAGCCGAAGCATCTAGAGAAGACCGTTTTCGATATGGGTTATCAGTTTATCTTTGATAATGTTTAATCGAGAAAGAGCATCTTTTGAACCAGGTGCAAGCATTTATTGGCTTTCCTATTTAGAATAAGTAAAATGGAAATTGATATACGAAAAATAAGCTCTTCTATTAATAATAGCAAAGTTTACAAACAATAAGGAAATTCAAATTGCACCACGATTCCATTTTTGAACATTTAAATAACTCTTAAAGTTTTGTAACAATGATTTTGGCCTTTTTAAATGACCTAATCGATAAGGCAAGGGTAGAGTTAAAAGGAGCTTTAACCCTTCTCGACTATTAATGGAGGGAATTAATGATAATACCATTTTTCGAGTGGAGGGCTACTATGACCACATAATAATTTAGCATGATAAGTTTGAATTCTACTAAGTAGCTTATCCTTTTCATCACTAGGAAATCAAAACGAAAGTAATGGAATCTTGTGCATACTTCTTGTAAATCTCTTAGAAAGTGTTGTCCTCAATTAGCATCCAAAATCTAGTATTTTCTCTCGCAGCCCATTCTCGGTATAGAAGAGCTCTTCTTAAGCAAGGGGCGGTATGCTTTTCCTTATAAAAATGTAACTGCACGACATCACTATAAAGATATTTGTATTTGTCTGATAGGTCATTGTATTCTTTAATAAAAAATTCAAGTTCTCTATCCAATCGATTCTCCTGTGCACACTCTTCTCATAAAGAATCTCATAATGGTATTTGTCCTTTTTCCTTAACTAAAATAGTAGGCTTATCAATTAAAAGCTAAAAAATAGTCTTATACATCTAAAATAAATAAATCTGTACCTATGAGCTGGAATATGAGTATGAGTTTTGTTATTCAGTTGACGGCTAGGGGAATGCCGTCTTTTGAAGTAGCGTCATTCTTTATAGTACCTTGAGGATCCAGAATTTTGTGAAGCCCGCGTCATGAGTAGATGAATCTAAGTTAGGATCCTAATCTATCTCCGCTATCTTTTGGTCCTCCAGGACTCATTTCATCACCATCATTATGATGGTCGTGTCTCGGCATCCTCATCGCCTTCTTCCTCTCCGTCGGATTCTGTTTTTTAATCGATTGGAGGATCTCAAATGTTAGCCACTTTTTGGCACCAACCTTTTCCTCAATAGGGAATTATTTTTGAAGAAACTCCTTGTGCTTCCGTAGCTTAATACTAGACTACCTTTTGAACCTTATATACTAATCTAGAAGGTATGGGAAGTATAAGTCTGGCACCTTTGGATGTTATCAACATTAGCCATGAATAAGACATCTTCATAGCATTTCTTAGTCATTTTGAGAAGAGCATCATTATGGAAAGATTTGACTTTCTTCTTGGCGCCATTGATAATATTATTGGAGTAGGCTAAGATTTCACTTTTTATGTGTATCCCATGCTATAAAGAATTATTTTTGTCGACAAGCTCGGCCTTTTTTTATTTACTTTCTCAAGCTCTACCTCGAGTTTGTTATCCTTCCTAAGGTTGGCCTTCAAAATTTTCACTTCGTCTTTTAGTGATTGTTTGGCTTTCTTTTCTTCAACGAGAGAGGAAGCGAGATTATCTCTTTCAGAAATGGCTTCATCCCTCGCTGTAGCAGCATCGATTATGCTATATTAAGTGAAGAAATATTTCCCTTAAGCTCGGTTGCTTCATTAGAAGCCTCTTAAGAAGACTCTTGAAGGAGAAATATATGTTTCCCCACCTAGAATGCATAACGAGTTTAAATGAGGACAAGATATATGAAGCTAAAATTTAAAAAACAATGAATGGAAATATGTAACGATAAAAGCTGCTTAAGAATAATGCAAAAGATGATTCCTGGAATAATTTAAGGGTTGCGATGACCCAAGAGAAGTAATAAATGGAGATTGGATAGTTAATCGAACAAGATCACCAAAGCTGGCCACATAAGACTGGACCTGGGCCTCCAAAAGGAGAGAATCTTTTAGTGAAGGAGGCAGCCGAAGATCACCATACAAACAACTAAGAGCCGATGGAGAAGAAGGAAAAAAAATCTTAAGGAGGTTATCCAAAGAGTTATCTTCTTCAATAGATTCTTGAATTTTATGCCCAAGAGATTTCTGATTGGAAACCTCAAGGCTCGAGTCAATGGTCACATGTTCCTTCTCCTCCACAACAGTAGGTGTAAAGTCACCCATTAGTTTAGGCCTTTTGTTTAGGAAAGCAGATGGGATATCAACATGAACCTCGTTATCTGCTTCCTTTTCTATCGCTTCAATTGCTTTCCCAATCAAGTCCTTGATGAAAGTAGGTTTGCTTAATAGAGACGAGCTAGGAATTTCATCTTTACTCTTCCTATTTTTGGGAGAATTATTTTCAATTTCTGTCTCTTTAGAAGTGATAAAAAGTAAATGAGCCTCAAATGAAGAAAATAGGTCAATAAAACAATGACTTTAGGAATTCCATACTAGTTATATGAAAAGCTTACCAATGGGCTCAAGTTGAATTAGAGAAGAAGTAGAGAAAGCATGGCGGTTGTTGATGACTAGCAACCATTTTCCTAGGGTGTTACCTTTCATCATTGGGAGTTCCCCAAGTATTGTATGATGATCAAGAATCAATAAGTATTGATCAAGATTTGCTTCCATCAGAAGTGTGAGTCTATCATCCATACTTTAGGATGCTAGTATTAGAGATTTAATAGTTTGTTATCAGAGGAGATTAACTGCTTAGGAGTCGGACCTAAAGGAAAACATCCATTGTGAAAAAAATTACAAACATAACATAAGTAATAGAAAAGAAGACTTGCGTATAATAAAGAACGTTTCACTAATCCTAGAATAGCATCTTACATAGAAAAATTGGTTTTTTCCATCCCTTGGTCTTGTTTACAGTATTGATGATTACGCTTTTGGAAAGGGGAGGGATTCAATATAGAGGGTTGCCCTGCTGCTTACCTATCTTCATAGGACTAGCTATGGTGTGAAAATTTTTAGCATTGAGAAAGGGGAGTTTGGCCTCATTGGAAAGAAGCACCAAATAAGTCAGATATGTGTACGAATTTGGAGTTAATTGAATCGGATCGATGTATAGGTGCTCCAGGAATCTCAGGAGAAAACGAGGAAAGGAAGATATCCCGAGTGCCATATGTGTATTAGGACGAAGCCGAAAACACCATTCAGGGGGTTGTTAATGCTGCCAGAAGGACTAGCAAATATAGCATCTATACCTGTAATTCCAAACTGATTAAGGATGGAATCCAATTCTTCTTGAACGGTAATATACAACAGATTGAGAAGATGGTTGTCTTTCTTAATAGATGGAGAAGCTTTTGGACCTTTACTCATCTTATTGATTCATTTCTTAGTTATGTTCTTGCCTTCCATTTATCTGCCAGACGATATTATTCCAAATTAGAATGTTTATGATACACAATGGGATATTATGTTCTAAAAAAGGAATAGATTAATTGTTTGCCTAAATTATGCCACCACAATATCGAAAGTCTATAGTCCTACATAATATTTACAACATGTTAATGATCATTACATAGTCAACGTCAAACTTATGGAAAACTTAAACTTTTAAGTCGCTTAATGGTGTGCCCAAAAAAGCATTAAATTGTGGTAAGAAAGTAAGCCTATGGGGGTTTATAAGAAATTTAAAGTAAGAATTAGCCTAAGAGTAACCGAAGTGTTAAGTTTCGTCACAAAATCTATGTCCAATGGATGAATCAATGAAGAATGTAGTTACATTATAAAATTATGATATAATACCGTAGCCATGGTCAATGTCAAATGATAAAAAAAAGTAGCGGCAATGACCAATGTCGACATAGGTTGATAATATATTTATAAGTGACCCATAAAATTACTACAACGACTATGTCATAAAATAACAATGTCGTATAAGGTCCATATATGATATTAGAAATAACTACTGAAGAAGAATAATAACGTACAATAAGGTTATCAATGTCATATGATGACTCCATAAATCAATATAGAATCTACGCGGTAATGCTTTTAGCTAATGCCAAATTCGTATATGTCGCATTTATGGTTAGAGGTCGACAAAAACTCACTTATGACAATAGCTCTTATATTTCCAAATATTTCATCGCACCTTTTTTATGTATTGATGGCATAAATGTTTTGCGCTATAAGTTTCCTAAGCTTCGAAATTGATTATTAGAATAATATGCAAAAAGGAAACTCAATTGATACCGAACATCAAAATGATATAGACTATCCAGATTATCAATAAAACATTAGAGTAAACTATCATTGTTGAAATAAAATAGGGTAAATAAGTCAATATCGAATATGCTAGTAATGTCCTAAGGCATCAATATTGATATTGGGCAAGGTGATATCGAGTTTTCGAGTATAATATACTATCTATTTTACTATTAAACTAGAAACATATAGGTTTTTAAATCAATCTCGCTCGACTTTAATTATTCAAATAAACCATTTAAGCAACGTAGTAATTTTTTCCAACTCAATCTAAAATCACAATTGGTTATTAATTTAAACGATGATATGAATACCACATAAAAATCATGCAATTAAGCCTAGGTGTCAATTCAAAACTGATAAACCCCAATCAAAATCAAATAATGATTTTGATATAAAATTCAAAGTTAGTCGATGCAAGTAGAATAAGAAGTCGAACCCTAATCAAAACCCAAACAACGATTTTGATATAAAATTCAAGTTAATCGATGCATGTGGAATCAGAGGCCGAACATTAATGATGTCTTGGATGTCTAAAATATGAGTTTTTTTTATTGATTTTGAGAATTTCTTTTGCTTCAGATTGAAAGGCATGTAAAAGAGGAAGAAGGAAGAGAACTGACTATTTATAGAAGGAAAGAAGACATGCAAATACCATCAAATCAATTTTAAATGTATGGTTGTATCTACAAAGAAGTCCAATAGGTAGGAAAAAACTGATGCCAAAGGTATGGACTTGAATAGTCAATGTTTCGTTCATACTTAGGGCAAATGTTACCACCAATGTTAAGTCCAAAGATATGCATCATAACAATGTTACCATAATCATGCATCAGCAGGTAATGTCGAAAGTATGCAAGAAAACCAATGCCGAAAGCATACAATGCCGCTCCACATCAATGAAGAATAATAGGCAGTGTCGTAGGTCATCAAGAAAGCCAGCAATGTTGAATGCCATCAATGCCGCATACCGTTTATAAAGTTGAATGTGTGATATCATGCTAAAGAAATTAGAAACAATGTCATATGTTAGTAAAGGAATGATAACACTGAAAAGCTCTATGCCGAAAGCCATCAATGTTACAACGACATGATATAGCATTGATGTCGCATCACATTAATGCCACATTCCAATAATGAAGCACGTCTTAGGTGTAACCAAAATAATCAATGCCGCTCCAGATCAATATCGCATCTTTCCAATGTTGTCTTATTCTAATGTCACCCTTCAAGCAATGTCGCATCTCATCTATTCCACTTCACCGACGATGTTTTCTCCTATCAATGTCGCTCATCACCAATTCCATCTCTTATTAATGTCACTTATCATTAATGTCGTTATTGTCAATGCCGCGTATCATCAGTGTCACCTATTGTCAATAACGTTTATCATAAATGCTACCAGTTATCTATGCCCCATGTTATAAGTGCTGCTTGTTATCAATGTTGTTTTCTATCGATGCTGCCTATTATTAATGTCATATATTATCAATGCAGATTATTGCCAATACCACCACTTATCAATATAATTACTTATTGATGTTGTTCATAATAATGCCCCACTTCGTTATCCTTCAAAGGAGGCCACATATCCCCAATACAATGTTGATATTGAATGTCATCAATGAAGGCTATTAAGGTGGGATGGATGCTAAGCGCCAAAGTTCACCATTGTGTAATTGGATCCTCAAGTACGGCGACATGCGCTACCAATATGGTTAATGTCGGAAGTCAAGCATGCTGCATGCATACGCCGCAGCCATGCCGCATCCGGCAACCCCTATATGTATGGACCTTGGGACATGAAGAAAGGGGAATAATTATTTTCTTGTCTTTTATATTTTAAATTTTGTAACCCTAAATTGATTTAGGGATTTTAGTGACGATTGTACTTTTTCATATAGGACCATGTACATTCGATATTTACATAAGAATAAAGAAGAATTGAATTATGAATCGTTTTCAAGTTCCAAAGCACTTGTGATTCTTGATCATAACGTGCTTCAAATTCCAAAAGCACTCATAATCTTGATTTGTGCTTGCATAAGGTTGCTCTACATAGATTGACATTACTTCGACATGGACATGCTTATAATGTCATCATTGACCTGAATAAGCCAAGCCTAATTATCCAAGCCCTTTCTCAACCAAGTGTCGCTTTTGCCAACACTCGTTCAGATTTACAAGGGACATCGAATCCTTATTACAACCAAATTCCTCTTTCCTTACATTTTTTGGGGTTGACGAAGAAATTTGTTACATATACGATTTGTTTTTTCGGTTTTCCCATCCATTTGCGGGCGATAAGTTGTACTAAGGTGCAGCTAAGTGCCTAACACCTCTTGTAAGTTTTTTAAAACCCACTGGTTAACAACGGGTCTCGATCACTCACAATTCTTTTTGGCATACTATAAAATCGTAATGTACACTATAGGTACAACTTTAGCAGCTTAGACGCCATTCTATTTAACTTTATGAGTATAAATCTGGTGCATTTGGTTAAATGATCAACCACAACCAAATGTCATCATACCCTGCTCAAGTCCTTGGTAGTCCGTCAATAAAATCCATTGATACTTGCTCTCATTTCCACCTAGGAATATTTAATGGTTGCAACAATCCACTGGTTTCTTCTGCTTTGCCTTTACCAATTAACAATTCATATACTTCAAGATGAATGTCCCAACATCCCTCTTTATGCCTTCCCTGTAGTAAGTCTGTTTCATAGATTGGTATATCTTGTTACCAATTGGATAGATAGTTAACCTAGAATGGTGTCACTCTCATAGAACTTTATCTCGCAACCCATTAATATTTAGAACAAATAATCTCCCATTCTTACGAAGCCAACCTTCTTGGTCGAGTTCGTATTACTTTATGTCTTTAGATTCTATTCCTTCTTCTATCCTTGCTATGATCTCCGTTAGCTTAACATCTTGCTTTTGACTACCACTGAACCTTTCTATAAGATTAGGTCTGATCAAAAAATTGTGGTATATGGTTCCAACTCGTTATAAGGACATAAATCATATCCAGCAATGTACTTATTCTGCTTCCTTTTCCTGGTGTGTAGAAATACTAAAGTCATAAGAGGCTAAGAACTCTAACACTATTACCGATGAAGGTTGAGATCCTTCTGAGGGTAAAGTTACTTCAAGAATTTATGGTCCGTAAACAGCTCAAACCTATCCCCTAACAGATAATGCGTTCACATCTTCAAAGCAAAAACTATCGCCACCAAATCTAAATCATGAGTCGGATAATTCATGTAGTGCAGTTTTAGCTGTCAACTAGCGTGGGCAACAACTTTTCTCTTCTGCATTAATATCACACCTAATCCAATACCAAAGGCATTTGTATATACTGTTGATTCCTCATTTCGCACCGGTGCACCCGTCAATCTCTCCTTTAGAATCACAAATGCATGCTCACGCTTTGTATCCTATAAAAAAAATCAGACTATTCTTCGTTAGATTGATCAACAGTGTTGATATCCGTAAGAAGTCCAAGATAAAACACCTATAGTACCCCGCCAATCCTAGGAAACTCCCCACATCCGTAGCATTCTTGGTTTGGTTCCAATCTTGAATTGCTACCACCTTTGCAGGATCCACTACTATGCCTTGTCCTAAAAGACATGACCCAAGAATCTCACTTCTTTCCTCTAAAAGAGACACTTAGAAAACTTTGCTCTTAACTTGTGCTTCCTCAATATCTCTAGCACAATCCTCAAGTGCGTCTTGTGCTTCACTTCAGTTCTGGAAATATCACCATATCATCCATGAACATAAGCAAGATATTGTTCATTTGGTCTCTGAAAACTTGATTCATGAGACCCAAAAAGTATGCCAAAGCATTGGTAAACTCAAATGGCATTACCAACCACTCATAAAAACCTGATGGCATACGAAATGCAGTAATATGCACACTCTCTCGTGCTACTCTCAACTGGTGAAATCATGTTGCCAAATCCATTAGAGAGAACACCTTCGCATCGTGAAGCTGATCAGACAAGTCATTAATATGGGATAGTTGATACTTGTTCTTATTCGTTAATTTATTCAGCTCATAATTGTCTACACATAACCTCAAAGAGCCATGCGCCTTAGTTTCAAATACTATAGGTGCAAACCACTTGGAGATACTCTTTCAGATGAATCATATTCTTAATAACTCATTCACTTGCACCTCTAATTCCTTCTGCCCTTTGGGCGCCATA
Source organism: Allium cepa (assembly GCA_030765085.1). Classification (NCBI taxonomy): domain Eukaryota; kingdom Viridiplantae; phylum Streptophyta; class Magnoliopsida; order Asparagales; family Amaryllidaceae; genus Allium; species Allium cepa. The sequence goes on along the minus strand of CM060930.1, from coordinate 48,443,647 downwards.
CGCCTCAAAGGCAAAATTATATGTTTGGCTTCCTTTATTAAGTCTATTCGAAACTCAATCTCTCTATGTCACGGCAATCCAGTCATTTCCACAATGACATTTGGATACTCTCTAGCAGTAGGCATAGATGACAACTCCTCCTGTGGAACCTCTAGCGAATATAGAAAGCTAACCATCGCCTCAGCCTCCGGTAGGTAGTTAATCACTACCATTCACCCTTCCATATCTCTGATTATCACTACTAGCTTCTTGCAATCCACTATTGTTGCATACTTCTAAAGCCAGTCATTCCTTAGATAATCTAAACACAACAAAATTCAAGATAAAACTATCACACACAAAAGAACATCCATGACTTGAAGGCACTACGCCACGACAAACCATGCATAAGTTATAGAGCCTCTAACAGGGTTCATCACGATCAAGGGCCGGTCTACTATCTTGAGTCTTAATCCCAATCTGTCTACTAAGTCACTACATAAGAATGAATATAAAGCCCCAGTGTCAAACAAAACTAAAATAAGAACATCACAAATAGAAAGAATATCTTGAATAATGACTCCCTTTCCATTCTCCTTCGTCGAGGGAACACTCGACGAAGTCGATACTGCATCCAATGCATACGCTTTCACAACCTTATTGTCCTTCAAATGTTCTAGACAATCCTTCTTCAAATACCTAGGACTATCACAATTGTAGCACTTTCCCTTGTCGCTTATGTAACGACCCGCCCTTCTATTCCCAGAAAGACGCATCATCATAAAGAAAGAAAGGGATAGAAGTAGAAAGAAAGAGAAAGAAAGACTAACAACATCAGAATCTCACAGCGGAACGGAACAAAATATAATATATCACATAACTATTACATAGTTTTACATATATCAGAGTTATACAATATCAATACATATGACATTCATGCATACAGCTATCGCTATATACATCAAAGATACGGTACACATCAACTAACACAGCGGCACTAGATAAATAGCTACATACGTTTGGAAACTCCTGCTCCAAGCTCACCAGAATCAAGGTCCAAAACCTATCACTTGGCTACTCATAAAAATTTGAGTACCCAAGAGTTTATGAAAAACAAAATATAAACTCCGGGTCAGACAAGGGTCTGGTATGAGTAAACGGTTTAAATTGTTTAACTTTGAAAAAACATTTGAAAATAAAGGTATCACGTAAGACTTCCCACAAATAAATACGGGTAAGTTTTTACCTTACGCTAACCAAAACATTTCATAGGAAATCCAGTGATATTATAATAGTGTCTAGGGTTTTCAAGTAAATAGAAAATAGTTGAAATTGTTACATTCATTAAATTCCAGCTACTAGCCACAAAAGTGGGTAATACAAATCAAAACCGTAGGGTCTCGTAGGGAAAATGGATTTCCAACAATGGCAGGGCTACTGGGGTACCGCCGTCACAGTATGTGGCCTATATCACCTTACCGAGGATCACTCCCGACCCCCTACAACACAAGGCTGGAACCATTCCTTACTGAACAGTCCCGAACAAGATAAAATCCGCGGTTGTATCTAGCAACCGCCCACACAGCCGAAATGTAAAGGGACATCTAGACAGGGGAAATATCTTATCCTGCTTAGGCATGACCCACCTAACCTTGCTGCATCTCCCCTGTTTTAGACATTCCCGGTTGATGAGGCTTGAGGCTGCGATTACCTTTAAAAAACATATCACTTAGAATGTTCATCATCCACCTTACGATGTTCTGAAAGCATTCAACCCATACAAGTTCGTTCCGGGTTTGAACGAAACCGAAGGCATTATCTCGTCACACTCATTTTGGAATCACCCTCATAGTCAACGACGATAACCCTTGCATTCTGAATACACCATCTCGATCTTCATTTCAGAATTCACGACCTATCGTTTAATTTGGATCGATGTGGTTTTCGGAGAATCAAAATTGATTCTTCCGATCTCGGTCTCATCGAAATCCAAACGCCATTTTAAAGGCCATGTTGTCTAATTAACTTAATAATTTAAATTCAACAATTGAATTAATATAGCATTTATCACAGATAAAACATATACAAGCAGCATAGGTATAACATAACATATCACAGAGCATCTCAGAATATCATCAAATAAACATCACAATTAGATATTCTACATACACAACAATTTATAAGCAATCATCTTAAATTCTCATTTGTAAATAATTTTGATTTAAATTAATTACATCAGAATTAATTACTCAACTTTGTTTTATTGATTAACAGTTTATTACTTATTTCCTTTCAAGCTATTTGAATCAATAGATCATTCATAAACAATTATTAAATCTTAATTACTTAATAACTTATTTTATTTTACACTACTTAATTAATTAATTCTTAATTAAACTATTTAACTTTAATTACTATTCTTTAATCATTAATTACTACCTTAATGGTTATTTAATAACTTGAGTACTTATTTGTTAACTTCTAATTACTTAATTAATCATTTATTAATCCTTAATTCTTAAGTAAATTACTTAATTAATTATTAATTCACAACTAGTTTATTTTATTAATTAAATATTAACTTAAGCAGTAATTATAAACTTATAATTACTTATAATCTATCACTAATTACAATTAAAAGTGATTATTCTTAATTACTTCCTGAAGATATTGATTATTTAATTTAATTAACATTTAAAAGGTTTCTTTAAAGTTGAAGTTCAATTATATTACTAACTATAACTCAGACATTAATTAACTTTATGCTTAATTAAATTGATTTCTTAATTACATTAATAATTAAGAGCTTAACATTTTAAAGTATGGACCAAAATAATTAACTTGTATATAAGTTTTGAAATCTTGAACCTGTTAAACATTTTTTTATAACAGTGTTTTACAGTTTGTTAAAACTGCTTACTTACCATACTTAAAGAAAATGAAACTGCAGTTAACAAAACCCTGAGCACTACCCTGGAAAACTCGTGCAATGCCCCGAGTTACTCAAACAATTCACCCGAGCCCTTTTCCTAAACCCCTTTTTCTTCTCTTTTAAATTTTTTTTTACAGTAAGATAGTTAAAGTTAAAACATACTTTGAACATCAGATTCTAAATATAGTCACGCGATCAAAACTCGAAGCACAAGCGCCATCTTCCCGAGAGCGACACGAAGTGACGCTCAACGACCACCCAGTCCACCTCCAATGCCACCGTGCACGTGCACGGCGGCACGGAACGCCACCAGCGAACTCCATCCATCCAAACAAGTCGCAAATCACGCTAAGATGAAATTCCAACCTCAAACCACCCATAAAAGTTGCGAATTCGAAAAATCTACAGTTCGACCGAAAACAGAACTCAATGCAAATCAATAGGATCATCTCGCTACCGCCGCAAACACCACTTGAGGCGTTCAAACTTCGGTCAAGCATCGACCACCCATCGAGCCATTATCCACCAGAATTTCGTGTAACTCGGTCGCGTGGAAAGGGCTGATCACATTAAGTTACAGGCATGGAAAAGATACTGAACGTAAGCCCTAGTTTGATCTCGTACTTAAATCCCATACAATAGAAAATTGATCTGATAATTTTTACGACATTCCTAATGTTTATACTTGCTTTAATTAAAATTTCAACCTTATAAATGGATTCAGTAATCTTAAATTTGTAAAAATTCAATCCTGGTTTATACGCAAACTGCTCTCTACATATTAATCTAAAAATCTTTATTTTTTTGTTTTAAAAATCATATCTTGTAATATGAATTTAATATAAAATCTTGAATCAATATTTTACAACAACCAAATTTCATCAATCATCAAATGATTACCTGTATACCAACATTACAGTGGTATTCTTTATAAAGATAGTTTAATCAACTTTCTAAAAATCTTAAATTGAAACTTATCATCTTTTTTGTTGAGAAATCCAAGCTAATCAATGATTTAAATAATGGTAATTTGAGCATTCAAACCAATATGCAACCTGTAACAAGTTCCAGAGAGCATTCAAACCAATATAGAAATTTGTAGTTATATTTTTATCTCTATTTCCTATTACATTTGATTATCAACATTTAAGCCATATTGCATAAATTTACTTACCCATATTAATTTGTATTTGTACCTTAGCTAACAATATTTAAATATGTACAATATAATTTACTTACATTCATATTTATATGTCATATCTATTTTCATTTGTATTTTAACTATAAATTTTTAAGTTATATCCATGTGTTTGACTTACATTTATACCTATTTCTATATTTATATTTTATATTAATAAGCTTTGATTTTATTTTGAACATTATTTTCTACATGTTGCATTTATATACTTATAACAAGAAAAGTATTTTCCCTTGATTATACAAGATAAATTTTACTTTAAATATTCTTAGGAGATTTTATTTTAAATTTCCAAATCAATCTCCTTTTCAAACTACAATTTATATAAATAAATAACAAAAATTCCAAAATCATATTCATTTAAATATGATCAATTCACATTTATATTTAATTAGATTAAACATTTATTAAAATAACCGGGGCCAAAATCCAGGGTCGTTACGTTCCTCCCCCCTTAAAAGAATTTCGTCCCCGAAATTTAAAACAAAGATAATTTAAAAGCTGTTATACCAACCATTCAACATAGATATCATTCACACATTAGCAAACAATCAAAAAGTCTATCCTAGCAAACATCACTAGCTATCCGAACACAAATTCGGATAAGCTTCCCTAAAATTACTCAGAGTTGCCTCTCAATGATCATCAATCCGAACCGGATTCCTGACCACAGTCCAATTTGATTTGACTTCCAAATTCCTGAACTACTGATTTTACAACTAATGATGAATCATGAACAAATTTCTAAATGGGATATATGGAACACATTACGAATTTCAGACACCCATCCTAGCAATTCAATTCCGAAAGCTACAGTATTAACTCTTCGAAATTTTATTGACTTCTTTACAGAATTTTCAATATCTATCTTAAGCAGGCCCGTACGATGTACATATATTATTCGTACGCAATATCAAATTTGATTGCTCGCTCGATCACACAATTTCTCCTCCGAACTAGTATCGTTCACATGACTTCCTAGTACGGACTCGGAACTGGTTTCTTGATCAGAAACTGTCTTTCTCCTTGCATAGTCACAACTATGATAGAGAATTTCCAGAATCAATCAAAATCCATATCCATGGTTCGTCGTCGAAAATCGAGTGAAAAATCCTAACTCGGATCGATATATAACTATCTCGAAATTCTGTACTCGAATCTAGATCAAATTGTCATGCGAATAAAATAATATACGCACATCCTACGTATTTACAACTATATCAATTTTCTTCATTCACATTATTTTGATTTCTATTCACTTGGAATAATTCTCTCAATATCAAATTTACTTAAGAATTTCACCATTCATTTCTTAAGTTTATTATAAGCATTATATATATTCTTATATTATTACTCTACCACTTTAGCCGTTATATCTTCTTATTTAAATCTGAATTTCCAATTTCTTGTGAATTCAATTTATCTTTAACTCTGAATATTTAATTTTATTGTTTATCTTCCATTTATAACTGATTTATCATTATTTTTAAATTAGTTTCATTTATTAGTTTATTTCAATTTTCAATTTGAAATTGTTTTGTTGCTAAATTTTTTTTATAGTCTTCAAATTTTGAAAAGTTTTGACACGGTCTCCATTTGTTTAGCATTACATATTTCCATAAGCACATATGTTTAGTTTCGACACTTAGTTCAATTACTTCCATCCAATTCTCAAACCATTCCTTTTAGTTTAAGTGATTTACAACTTACTTGCTTATATATAATCCATTTAAGCAAAACAAACTCATATTCAAAATCATCCTATTTTGTTTCCAATAATTCATGGAATTTTATCTAATCTTGTTTACTTCAAAACAACTCATTTCTATATGCAGTTTGACAATACTATTGTGAATAAATAATTACTTAAGCTTTATGACAAATCTTAAATTGATTCCAACTCAATTTACACTTGACTCCATCCCAATTAATTTATTCACAATCCTTTCATTGCATTTTCTTTCATTTCAATCAGGTTTGATTCCAAACCATTTTATTAAACTCGACAACCAATATTTTAAATAATCATCTCACCCTTTACTTAAGTCGTTTATTTTCTTCAAACTGTTCCACCTAACAACTTAGGTTTATTCTATTTCACCAATTTCCATTTAAATCTTTGATTTGATTTTCCTTTAATCAAATCCCAATTATTTACTGATTAGTTTATTCTTTTATCCATTCTTAAATTTATATGAACAATTCACTATTGAATTTATTTATAATAAAGTCATTCAATTTATGCTTGAGTTAGATTTGTTTACAACTCACACCAATTCTATTTTAACCCAATTCAATACTTACTTATTTACTCAAAAAATTTATTCCATTCAATATTACCTGTAACTCAATTGAATTTATTTAAATTCATTTTTATTCCAACTCAACTTCAGTTAAATTTAGCTACTTACCATTCCTTTAAATTTATTTCTCAATATATGAGTTCAAAACTTATTTGTTTACTTAAAAGCATATATTGCTCATTGAGTCATTTCATCTTATAATCACAATTTTAGATTATATATATATATAATACTTACTATCTTAAGGTATAAATTTTCATTTCACCATTCAATCTTTACCTTCCAATTTAGTTCAATTTCAATTTAATTTCAACTTCAATTTTTATCTAACTTTTCTCAGGTTAAACTCAAATATATTTCCTTCATTTTCATTTACTTAGGTTAAATTTTAATTCCCAGATTAAAATTCCCAATTTCTTCTTATTAATATCAATTTTACTTTATAAGCTCGATAGTTGATTCATTTAAACTTTTCACATTATTTAAATAGAATTTCTTATAATTTAATTGCCCGGTTTCCATTTCCAAAACCATTTTGAAATGATGACTGCACATACTCACTTGGTATGTCAAATCAAATTTTCAAATTCCAAATACTTCTTTCACCAAAACAAATTTTCCTTCTGAAGTTTTTAAAACAACTTGTATATAGAACCAGCCCAAACAATACCATGACTAACTATCCTGGCAGCAATTCATCACTTTAGAAACTCGAAAATGAATACTGATGATGTGGCCATCATCATCAGGATTATTTTCAAGCGACTGAAGTGAGTTCAGTGCTTCCTTACTTCCAAAAATTCTTCCCAAAACAATTTCCATTCAACAATATTTTTCAAAACAATATTCCATTATTGCCTTCAAATCTTTGGACAAACATTTTAAACATTCCCAAGATTTTTAAATTCCCAAATCCTTTTGTTTAAATTCATTTAAACACCTTCAAATTTCCGGGACATAGATTCTGCTTTAATTAAATTTTAGTTGTTACCCTTTTTATGTAAAATCATACTTAGACAATTTTATTTGGTTATAAACCACTCAAATTTTAAATTGTTATTCAATTATAGTATTAACAATCAATCATCCAAATATAAATAATCATCAAAAATATTTCTTTTATGACAAAATATAATTTTGGATAAAATTATTTCATTTACCCGACTTTAAAAATAATACTGTGTCGGTCTACCTTCTTTAGGAGTTTAGAAATCCCTATCGATAAAATGGCGTCCCATCCATCGAACAGAATCCATAAACACTCAGCAGATAAATCAACACAATATAAAAACAATTTTATATTCACTAACAAATACGCGCTCATATCTATTAATACACTCAAACTCATTTTAGAGTTCTACAAACTCTATTCTATGAGTAATTCCTACCAGAGCCAAGGTTATCACCAACCTACGCTCTGATACCAAGTGTAACAACCCGCCCTTCTACTACCAGAAAGACGCATCATCATAAAGAAAGAAAGGGATAGAAGTAGAAAGAAAGAGAAAGAAAGACTAACAACACCAGAATCTCACAGTGGAACGGAACAAAATATAATATGTCACATAACTATTACATAGTTTTACATATATCAGAGTTATACAATATCAATACATATGACAGTCATGCATACAGCTATCACTATATACATCAAAGATACAGTGCATATCAACTAACACAGCGGCACTAGATAAATAGCTACATACGTCTGGAAACTCCTGCTCCAAGCTCACCAGAATCAAGGTCCAAAACTTATCACTTGGCTACTCATAAAATTTTGAGTACCCAAGAGTTTATGAAAAACAAAATGTGAACTCCAGGTCAGACATGGGTCTGGTATGTGTAAACGGTTTAAATTGTTTAACTTTGAAAAAACATTTGAAAATAAAGGTATCACGTAAGACTTCTCACAAATAAATACGGGTAAGTTTTTACCTTATGCTAACCAAAACTTTTCATAGGAAATCCAGTGATATTATAATAGTGTCTAGGGTTTTCAAGTAAATAGAAAATAGCCGAAATTGTTACATTCATTAAATTCCAGCTACTAGCCACAAAAGTGGGTAATACAAATCAAAACCGTAGGGTCTCGTAGGGAAAATGGATTTCCAACAATGGCAGGGCTACTGGGGTACCGCCCGTCACAGTACGGGGCCTAGATCACCATACCGAGGATCACTCCCGACCACCTACAACACAAGGCCGAAACCATTCCTTACTGAACAGTCCCGAACAAGATAAACCCCGCGGTTGTAGCTAGAAACCGCCCACACAACCGAAATATAAAGGGACATCTAGACAGGGGAAATATCTTGTCCTGCTTGGGAATGACCCACCTAACCTTGCTGCATCTCCCCTGTTTTAGCCATTCCCGGTTGATGAGGCTTGAGGCTGCGATTACCTTTAAAGAACATATCACTTAGAATGCTCATCGTCCACCTGACGATGTTCTGAAAGCATTCAATCCATACAAGTTCGTTCCGGGTTCGAACGAAACCGAAGGCATTATCTCTTCACACTCATTTTGGAATCACCCTCAGAGTCAACGACGATAACCCTTGCATTCTGAATACACCATCTCGATCTTCATTGCAAAATTCACGACCTATCGTTTAATTTGGATCGATGTGGTTTTCGAAGAATCAAAATTGATTCTTCTGATCCCGTTCTCATCGAAATCCAAACGCCATTTTAAAGGCCAAGTTGTCTAATTAACTTAATAGTTTAAATAATTTAAATTCAACAATTGAATTAACATAGCATTTATCACAGATAAAACATATACAAGCAGCATAGGTATAACATAACATATCACAGAGCGTCGCAGAATATCATCAAATAAACATCACAATTAGATATTCTACATACACAACAATTTATAAGCAATCATCTTAAATTCTCATTTGTAACTAATTTTAATTTAAATTAATTACAGCATAATTAATTACTCAACCCTGTTTTATTGATTAACAGTTTATTACTTATTTCCTTTCAAGCTATTTGAATCAATAGATCATTCATAATCAATTATTAAATCTTAATTACTTAATAACTTATTTTATTTTACACTACTTAATTAATTATTAATTAAATTATTTAACTTTAATTACTATTCTTTAATCATTAATTACTACCTTAATGGTTATTTAATAACTTGAATACTTATTTGTTAACTTCTAATTACTTAATTAATCATTTATTAATCCTTAATTCTTAAGTAAATTACTTAATTAATTATTAATTCACAACTAGTTTATTTGATTAATTAACTATTAACTTAAGCAGTAATTATAAATTTATAATTACTTATAATCTATCACTAATTAAAATTAAAAGTGATTATTCTTAATTACTTCCTGAAGATATTGATTATTTAATTTAATTAAAATTTAAAAGGTTTCTTTAAAGTTTAAGTTCAATTATATTACTAACTATAACTCAGATATTAATTAACTTTATGCTTAATTAAATTGATTTCTTAATTACATTAATAATTAAGGGCTTAAAATTTTAAAGTATGGACCAAAATAATTAACTTGTATATAAGTTTTGAAATCTTGAACCTGTTAAACAGTTTTTTTTATAACAGTGTTTTACAGTTTGTTAAAACTGCTTACTTACCTTACTTAAAGAAAATGAAACTGCATTTAACAAAACCCTGAGCATTACCCTGGAAAACTCGTGCAATGCCCCGAGTTACTCAAATAATTCACCCGAGCCCTTTTCCTAAACCCCTTCTTCTTCTCTTTTTTTTACAGTAAGCTAGTTAAAGTTAAAACATACTTTGAACATCAGATTCTAAATATAGCCACGCGATCAAAACTCGGAGCAGAAGCGCCATCTTCCCGAGAGCGACACGAAGCGACGCTCAACGACCACCCAGTCCACCTCCAATGCCACCGTGCACGTGCACGGCAGCACGGCACGCCACCAGCGAACGCCATCCATCCAAACAAGTCGCAAATCACGCTAAGATGAAATTCCAACCTCAAACTACCCATAAAAGTTGCGAATTCGAAAAATCAACAGTTCGACCGAAAACAGAACTCAATGCAAATCAATAGGATCATCTCTCTACCGCCGCAAACACCACTTGAGGCGTTCAAACTTCGGTCAAGCATCGACCACCTATCGAGCCGTTATTCACCAGAATTCCGTGCAACTCGATCGCGTGGAAAGGGCCGATCACATTAAGTTACATGCATGGAAAAGATACTGAACGTAAGCCCTAGTTTGATCTCGTACTTAAATCCCATACAATAGAAAATTGATCTGATAATTTTTACGACATTCCTAATGTTTATACTTGCTTTAATTAAAATTTCAACCTTTTAAATGGATTCAGTAATCTTAAATTTGTAAAAATTCAATCCTGGTTTATACACAAACTGCTCTCTACATATTAATCTAAAAATCTTTATTTTTTTGTTTTAAAAATCATATCTTGTAATATGAATTCAATATAAAATCTTGAATCAATATTTTACAACAACCCAATTTCATCAATCATCAAATGATTACCTGTATACCAACATTACAGTGGTATTCTTTATAAAGATAGTTTAATCAACTTTCTAAAAATCTTAAATTGAAACTTATCATCTTTTTTGTTGAGAAATCCAAGCTAATCAATGATTTAAATAATGGTAATTTGAGCATTCAAACCAATATGCAACCTGTAACAAGTTCCAGAGAACATAGAGCATACAAATTCATATGCAACTGAAGCATAAATAAACAGTTTATAATTAATGTTTGAACTGTTTTAATTAACTTAACCTTAAAAAAAATAAGTTTACTCACCGAAGAATCCTTTGAACAGAAAGATGCACTCGAATATTTGAACACCTGAAGCTTTAAAACTGCATGTATATATATTCCTTTGTTTTTGTATTGAATTTACATTTTGAGTTTTTCTTGCTTTATTATTAGTTTCAGGTTTGCTCTTAGGTTTTAGTTAAGTTTATAAATGAACATATTAATATGATGAATATATATAGAAAGGCTTGGACAGGTAATATTTGGACAGTTTTTACTTGTTTGACATGTTTTATATTTAATATACTGAAATGATATTGTAACTCGGCTGTAAAATTTATTTGTAAAACTGAAATGACTATTTGTGTGCTAATTAATGCATGTCTTCAAATTTGTTAACAATAGTTTCTGATATTAGTTGATATCTTTTTCCTAGGCAAAGATATCTTGTATAGATATGTACTTCAGGTACGCATAGCTTGTATAAGAAGCTTTGGAAAAAATACATTTGTTTTTTTCAGGTAGATATTTGGTTGTGCATAGGAAGATGTTTTATTTTATATTTTGCTGAGTGATTACTTTGTGAAAGAAAGTTATCTTTTTATTATTTTGTAACTTGAATAATTATATACATACTTGTCTTATTTTATTTATACTTTGGCCTAGTTTTTCATTTTATTCTATATTTTGTTCTTAAATTTAATTCTGTATTTTATATTTCATTTAATTTCTTGTTTGTAGTTATATTTTTATCTCTATTTCCTATTACATTTGATTATCAACATTTAAGCCATATTGCATAAATTTACTTACCCATATTAATTTGTATTTGTATCTTAGCTAACAATATTTAAATATGTACAATATAATTTACTTACATTCATATTTATATGTCATATTTATTTTCATTTGTATTTTAACTATAAATTATTAAGTTATATCTATGTGTTTGACTTACATTTATACCTATTTCTATATTTATATTTTATATTAACAAGCTTTGATTTTATTTTGAACATTATTTTCTATATGTTGCATTTATATACTTATAACAAGAAAAGTATTTTCCCTTGATCATACAAGATAAATTTTACTTTAAATATTCTTAGGAGATTTTATTTTAAATTTCCAAATCAATCTCCTTTTCAAACTACAATTTATATAAATAAATAGCAAAAATTCCAAAATCGTATTCATTTAAATATGATCAATTCACATTTTATATTTAATTAGATTAAACATTTATTAAAATAACCGGGGCCAAAATCCAGGGTCGTTACATCTTACTTTGCAGTTTTAAATCGGGTGTCCCTTTAGCAAGCAGGTTCCCATTTATCCTTTTTGTGACATTCTTTCCTTGGGACTGCCTCCTCTTTCCATTCCATTTCTTCTTGCCCTCACCATTTTGTTGTAGTTTTGGCCCTTTCTTCTAAGTGGAAACAATCATAGCTGTCCTAGCCTTACGGTATTGATTCTCATGATGAAGTGTTTTCTTAACTAGCTTCTCAAGTGGCATCAATATGGTCCGCCAGCTTTTCTCCAAGATAATCATCCAGACCAATATGAACTTCTCATACTTTCTTCATGGTGTGTCGATGAATGACATCTCATACCTCGATAAAGCATCAAATTCTGCCACATACTCGGAAACTAAGATATCTCCTTGCTTAAGATCAACAAACTTACTAAATAGTAGCAAATTTTGAGCAGTCCGAATGAACTCCTTGAATCTTATCTTAAACTGGTCCTAAATGAATTTCTCTTCTGATGTAGCAATAGAAAATGGCATTCCACCAGTTCGTGGCCTGCCCCTAAAGCTTCCTAGAAGCTAACTTTATATTTATGGCATCATCCATTTCCATATCACTAAAGATGCATTCACAAGCATCAATCCATTCTTGCAATTATATAGCCGATTCTGTCCCATAGAATGGCTTTCTTCCCAGAGTAGAATAATCTTTGCTCAATTTTTGCAAAATCAGGCTTAGGCGCTTGCATCGGAGCATCTTTACCAGCATCCATGCCAGAAGCATTGCTTATCATATTCGCCACCATAGCATTAAACATGGCTTGAAATCCAAACACAGCAGCTCTTGATTCTGCCCCTTTCTTCAACTCATGAAGAAGAATTCCTGAATATATTCCTTGTATGCAAGCTCATTCTTATTTGTAACAAGCTCGTTCTTATTTGTAACAATAATGATCAGTCTCTTATAAAGAAAACTATGTCTACGGTGTTTACATGCATGCGATTTATACTATATAATATATATTATTATATAGCTTTGAAAACCAAAAAAAATAACAAGTACGCACTCTCCCTTATATACACACACTCTAAATCCAGTCTAACGCGATAAATCCTTCCTTATCTCTACTTAATTGTGGCATCAACTCAGATTAATCATGAAATTGAAGCTCTAATCGCAAATGTGATGACCGCCCTATACCTCTAGCACCAATAGTATATAAGTAGTGCACTATTATTGTGCTCGATCAATATAGGATGATCATCAGGGTTGAAAATAAAACAAATACATCATATAACCTATCATATATCTCACAACACATGGACAATAAATAATATTACGGATATTAAAAAAGATACAGTAATAATAATGTGAACTAATCATTAGAGTGCAAGATCCATAGAGTTAAACGTCAATAGTCATAAAGTATATATGATAGAATCAACTCAAATAATTATCTCAACAAATAAGAAATAAGCGAGCACTGCCAAGGCTCTACAGTGCTGTGATAGAGCATAGAAATCCATATATGCATATAATACAAGATAGCTCCATCCAGCTCGTCCTCTGCATAGCTACTATGTTACCTAGACCTATTATCTAGTCTACTTATTTAAGAGTATCCAAGATAATAAGAAGCAAAGTATAAAACCTTAGGTCAAACAACAGTCTAGTGTGAGCGGTAAATGAATCTTAAAATACTGTATAGGTAAATATGGTAAGGAACACGAGTTCATGAAGCATACCCGACCCATCCATACAACCAAAGAATTAGCATATGTCATTATAATATGCTACTCTACAATATCATAAAGTTACTTTATAGCATAAAATGGTGGATATCCAGATATCTCTATCTCCAGTACCTACTCCTAATGATATCCACAAGTGATAGCGCTCACTAAAGAAAGCAACCATGACATCCATCAAGTAATACTCACTATCACTCATCCATGTGCCTTGGATATATGATAACTCGTATGGCCCCATGCCAAGGACTAATGGAAATCCTGATTTCTGTTGCACTCTTGTACCACGCAGCTAAAGCTCGATATGTGTCCCGTAACCCAAATCTAGACACTAGAACCAAAGCAACTGGTTCAGGGTATATAGATCCCTCCATTGATCCATGGGCATCCCCACTTATATTACCCCTTCTTCAAATACAATAGAAAACACTCCGAGTATCAATGATTCCTAAACATATATACATCTGAGCCCCTCTTTACTCTATTTAGATCCGAGCCCTTCTTTTGATTAATCCAATTTCCATTACCCAAGAATCCCCATGTCTCCCATTCTATAGCTCTCTCCTTTATCGAGCTGCTATCTTCAGTACCTACTCCCCCTACGAGTCACAAAACAAAGATAAAATAGCTTTCATTATGCTATTGCATCACCATTTAACCTAATACGAAAGAGCCAATACCTCCAACACGATCTACAGAACCTCTATTCCATTCCAAATAATTTCCACCATCACTGGACCAACCCAAACAACTCAGTACCGACCTGGACAAATAAGCACTGATTTGTTTACATAGCCAATCCTTGCCCAACTCCATTTCCTTGCTTCTAGAATTCCATCTCCAGGTGCTTTGGACCCCGACCTATCCATCAAAAGACTTGGTCCTATGTCCTTCCACCTTCAAAATAGAAACAAATCGGTATAGTCTCCATTACTTAGCTAATCTCCTATATTTTGCTTTCGATCACCTTTACTAGCCTTGCTCTTATCTTCCTTTATAACCACCAATATATCTACAGGCACAGCTTGGTACCGACACGAAAAATTCAGTACTGATTTGTTTACTTTGTGAATTTGAACTTGCGATTTGAGCTACTGGTTTCCTCCATATCTAGAGCCTCCTTTCCAAGTTTTGTCTGATTCCGACCATCTTTACCTCCATTTGCCAAATTCACCAACATATCTTCCTATACATCCAAAACACTAGAAAACAACATCAATGCACAACATGCAATCATGAAATAACATACAATTACATCCATTCAAACAAGCAATACATAAAATTATAGCAACCAAACAAATTCTAGTCCAAATCTAAGCAATCGATGAACATATAAAGATGAACAAGGTGAATTTCAAGGCTATTACTACAAATGATATTAGAATTTCTCAATTTAGGTCATAAATATGTGTTAACACATGATTAAAGTTAGAAAAGGATTTTCAGATCAAAAATCATGTGAAAATCTATAATTCTACTACATAAACATGCTTCGCATAGTGAGAAGTCATAAGCCACTCATCAGTTACCAAATTCAACCGATTTGAGTCTAGATACAAAGTGGACAATAATGAAAGCAATTCAATCAACCAAAATGATGATCTCTTTCTTCTATTTAATGATATATTCACTAATCTTTAATTTTGTTTGATTTAGAGAGTAATTTGGATGATTTTGGTTGAAACTAAGGTCAATAGGGGTTAAGATCTACTTTGTAAGGGAGTGAAGAAGTTTTAATTCAACTCCTATAGCCTCTATTTATAGTAATCTTGAATTAGACTAATGGTCTAATCATGGGCTTAATCAATCACGCAATAATTCTAGTCAACGATTGTCTAAACTTAAAATAGGCATATCTTCCTAACCATTAATCTATTTTTCTATTATAACCACTCTACAGAAAAAGAAACTATCATCTTGAAGCAATGAAACTATTTGAGACACTAATTTGGGTTCTACTAAAAGTTATAGACCAAACAAGATTTTTAGAGTCAATATGATCATATACAAATTTGAAAAATATCATAGGTGTATAAAATATCCCTAAGAGTCATATCTCAAAATTATTGAATCATGCAACCTCATATGAAAAAAATAAAAATATTTTATGATTCTCCAATATGTAAAATACTATCCTTACACTACTCATCAAATCCAAGAAATATATAAAGGCACTCGTCTCCTATTCATATAGTTCGTCCAGAGTGTAAAAAGCAGCCTTCTCCTTGCTATCTCCAGCTACTCTTAATTGATGGAGTTAGCTGGCTAAGTGTAGTTAGGAAAAGACTTTTGCCTCAAAAATCTATTTAAACAAACCATCTATTCTAGGTAAGGGATACCTATTCTACTTAATTAGCTTGTTAAGCCCTCGATAGTTGATGCATAACCTTAAAGAGCCATCGACCTTGGTGGCGAAGACAACTATTGTTCCCCATTTTGAAGTACTACGGTACATAAATCCCTTTTTAATAGTTCTAAAATTTGCTTATCCAGTTCTCGCCTTTCTTTAAGGGGCATACGTTTTAATGGCAATGCGAAAGGTCTAATGTCCTCCTCCAAATCAATCCTAAATTTGATCCCGCTTTAAGGTTGAAGACCGGAGATTTCTCTAAAAATATCAAGAAAATCTCGAACTATGGGCATAGATGAGAACTCATCCTATAATATGCTAAGAGAATACAAATAACTTTTACAAACTGAGATTTAGGGCATGCAATGAATGTCTATATCTCGCCCTCTACAACTCTTCAACCATACTATTATCCTATCATAAAATCTTAGGCATCCCCATAATAAGATAACAGTCTATCCCTAAGATAAGTCCTTGTCCTCTAAAACCCTGAACATATGCATTACATATAAAATCAACATTGCACATATCCACAACCAGGTCTTTGCAAATCGTAGAAAGGGGTGTCGACTCCCGATAGGATTTGACATTACTATTCGTTTGGTGACATATTGGGTCTTTAGTCCTAGAGAATTAACTACATTATTGGTTATGAATGAATAAGATGCTCTAGAATCAAATAAGGTATGAATAGTTTTTTCCAAAGTAATAATCATATCTTCCATCAAAGCTTTCCCCTTGTTCCTAGTAGGAGGTCTGCTTGAGACAGGTGCGGCCTCAATAGCATAAGCTTGCCCACTTTGTCTCTCCTGTGCTAGCTTTGGGCATCAGTTGTTGTAGTGTCCTTCTCCATTGCATTGATAGTATCTCCCCTTGAACTCCTATATCATCAAACTCGCTTTGTAGTCCTTAACAATGTGCTCCTTCTTCTTTTGTCCACGACATTCACACCTCCTTTCTTGATCTTTCCCTTGGCTTTCTTTCTTGCCAAGAATCCTCCTATCTTCACTCTACCTTGATTTTGCTCATGTTCTACTTTCTCCTTTATATTCATATCCAGACCTCTAAAGGAAGGCCATTTCAACTATCATCTCAGAGGTGGCACCTATGGGATCTTGGGTTAGAAGTAGTTCCTTAATCAGACTCAGCCCAAACTTAGCTAATTCTAAAAAGTTATTGATATACTCCTTCACTATGAAGTCTCCCTGCCTTATTTGGATAAACTTCTCCAATTGCAGGCTTACTTCAACTCTGGACTTGAATCTTGACTCGAAGCAAACCCTAAATTTAGCTGAAGTAATTCCTTGCACTTTATTCTCTTAAAAGACTATGGTCCACCAATATAACGCATCTCATTTTAGATGTTGTATATTTATCCCTCTCTTAACCTAGTCTTTCCATCCTAGTTCCCAAAATATATGGTCACAATTGTTAATCTACACATTGGTTTCTACAAAATCTTCCACCTAAAAAGTGCTCATCCTCCCACATTATGAAAATCTTTACACATCTTTTGAATGTCTAGTGGGTGGGGTGCTAGTTCAATGGGTGGAATAACTATCAACTTTGGTGTAGGTTGTTGAGGAATAGGAACTTGCCCCACTAATCTTATATGTTTTCAAAACCATGATGGCATACCCTAAATGGTGGGTATCTCTTGGGAAGGATGGTTTTCGACTTCAAAGGTGTTATTCTGAGCCATTTCAACTATCTATAGGTTTAAAATTTATGATTAACCCCAATTTTCTATGATAGTATTACCTATTGAATCAAAAGTCTACCTAAGGTATTTGCTTGTATTTATGTGTGTATATATTAGGGTTTTTAAAAAATATTTCAAAAATAATAAATGCCTCACACGTATATCTATTCTTGTTGCTCGGGCAACCTAAGCTATGATACCAAATGTTACAATCAACTCTAGAATGGCCTAATTTTTGAGCCAGCAAAAGCCTAATCAAAACTTAAGTCCATTCCAGAGCTAGTTGTCGTTTGTTAAAATAAATAATATACAGAGTTATCTATACTTTTAGAATCTTATTACAAAAGGGATAAAATATATGAACAAAAACAAGTACCTCTTTCACATATGCCAAAAACGTAGAAGTACAACATCACAGGTATATATAATTCAATCTCTCAAAATGAATCACCAGCAAGTCTATAAATTTGGGTACATCTGAATATATTGAAAACATAGACAAATAACTAAGCTTCCACAAGTCTTCGCTACCTACTTTATCTTCTTCATAAGCATTGCTCCTCCTAACCTGTGGGTTGTAATGAAGAGGAAGCCAAAATAACAATCTCTAGTAAATGAAAATTTTAAGTCTTACCATGATAGTATTTGTGTAGTATAATTTGGATAAGCATTATGCCTTACACATCCTACTGAGTATACCTCCAACTGCAAGCCAAAAGCTCCTCCTATCCAGCTCCAGAACATATCTTCGACTATAGACCAAAGGCCCTTTCTTGTCTAACTTCGTAACAATAACGAGAAAGCAATGAAAATTGGAATGTATTGGATCCAATGACCCTTCTCCATCAACCATGTCCTAACGATGCAAGATAAAGTACCTGAGTCACTTATTACCTCTTTAATGGAAAACAGACAGACTTAGATTATTTGATACCTATATCCTAGGAAAATCCCTGTCATTTAATACCTAAACCCAAGGCGGATCTCTCTTTGGTACTTCCTAGCTGACATTGTAAGAAATTCCATAAATTCGCTTCTTAACTAGAGAAGAGGCAGACCCGCCAACGGCTATTTAATACCACAACCCCGAAGTGAACCCCCTTTTAGAGATTTCCACTGCCGCACCTAAAAGATAAACTCGACCATTTAATACTTCTTAAAAGTAGGCAGACCTTACAACAGCCATTTAATACCTTCAACCCATAAGCACGCCCATGCTAGGATATCCATCTTATAACACATAACCTAAACCATGACATCTCACATTAATCTAATTATTCGTAGGTTCCGGTAGCCAGATTAGCTAGGCAGGCTTACCATATAGAGTTGCGACTAACCTTATGTCCACCATGGGTACTTACTACAGGGGATATCTTACATCAACTCCAAAGCCACGCTGTTGGTAGATAGATTAGCCGACCGTGCTTCTGTGTGCTTTTAATTGACCTCACATCACTATAACATAGTTATATTTCTACTCTTTGATTTTACAAAATATACTAGGATACGCACACGCGCACACACTATATATACATAATATACCTACCCGCATTTATGCATAATGCTGTAAGGGGAAACTTCTTATTTCACCTCCAATTATAGCTTAATTGTCCTTAATTTCTTTTTTTATAGGGATTAGCGTTATTTATTACCTATTTATTTTATATATTACGACCTATACGTTACTATTGTATTCATACTTAATGTAAATAGTAAACTAACCCGCTTTCATTAAATATACCAAAGCATGCATAAAATTATTTCTACACTATGGTTTTTGCTTTTTATATGAGCTTTTAAAGTAGTGCATATGCCTAAACTTCCATATCCATATAAGTCTAAATCCCATACAAATTTTTACACAATAGCTAATATCACGTATTAAATTAGCTAAACAAAATAGATTTGCATATTATATACATATGTATGTGTGTGTGTGTATGTTCAAAAGAGTGGAATCAGGATATCCAACTTATTTTACACTAACGTGGTTGAACTAACGCCTCTATTTCAAGGAAACAAAACTTTACAATTTAAATCCTTTTGTATTCCATTTAACTTTACATATACAAGAGTGAAGTGAAAAAGAATTCACACTTAACTAAACTACGAAAATAGGCAATGCAAACTACAAATAGGAAAATCCATACTTTGCACAATTTCTTAATTCTTTTCTTTTAGAACCCTTCGTCACAACAAACATAAATTCAAAAGTAGAATTTGAGTAGAACATAAATTATTCATATTGTAAACAACAAGTTAAATTCTACTATATTAATGTAAAACAATATAAGATACCCACTAATCTAAGAATTGGCATTTTATGGAGAGTTTTGGGTTTTAGATTTAAGGTTTTCTTATACAGAATTCCTTAAGGCATAAACAAATCCAAACTTTTACTATGCAAATTACTATAAAAAGGAAAGCTAAGATTTCCACTCATCGATGGCTGTCCTCAAATTCCTTAGGATTCGATTCCACACCTTCGCTTATTTTCTCCTTAAGTTATTTTATTTTTAATACAATAGTATACAACAATTCAATTATATATATATATATATATATATTAGATTTAAGATTTAAAGATTATGGGATTATAAAAGAAAAGAAATATACATATATTTAAAATTTATTACCTTTTCTGCTTAATTCGATTGAATTTTTCTTAAAGATTTGAATCTTGAATCTAGAAAGTTTATGGAGGAGGAAGAAAACAGATAGAGTTTTGCCAGCGTTGCTATTTTTCTTAAATAAATTTCCTCATTAATTTATAAGATGTTACGATTCTCAACGCGCACAATTTCATAGCGCCTACATCTAAAATTCTAAGAACCGCATTGCCCAGTGCTGAACCATATTCGGTTTGTAACTTAGCCAATTTGTCTAAGTCAATTTGTCCCTCTATGCATGTCGCATTATTCCATGCAAAGCCTTGTAGCAACTTCCACTACAGACTGAATACATCAAAACCAGAGCCTCCAAACACACAACCACTATCGAAGCATATTCCTATGGTCATAACTCTATCACCCCCTGTTCAAACCTTACGTGATCGGTTCCTTGGCTTTAACACACCATCGTCTACTTGCTATGACGACCCAAACTCGATGTTCGATAAGCAACATCAAATTCGCATCGTCGGAGCTTATAACAACAATTAGATGAATATAAAACAGCGGAATAAAATCAATATCATAAATATCATCACAGTTACAACATCAACATAATATCCATACTGCAACAGAGTACATAATACATATACCACAACTCCAAATACAACATCATGACAATACAACAGTAATCATAAATCCAAAAGTCCTCAAATGAGAGAGATGATAACGAACTCCCAAAAGCTAACACCTGAAATCTCCAAAAGCTCCAAAGATATCTCCCAGATAAGAGCTCCAAAATACTGCTACTCCAAAATATAGAAACCTGCTACTAGGCTGCCCGTGTGGAAATAATGGGCACCCAGAGTTTAGGAAAGAAAACAATAAACTCCGGATCAGTCATGGGACTGGTATGAGTAAACAAAAACAGTTGCATTTAAATAAAAACAAGATTTATAAAAGAAGTTTTGGTATGCTTTTAAAAATGGAACTACCATAAGACCTCCCGCCACACACACAATGCAAACGCAGAATTGGAGGAGATTTCTTCTTATGATAGTTAAATATGCTTGATACGAGAAAAGAATTCTTTGATATTATTATTAGTTCATAGTGAAGTAAATCATTTCTAAAATAGAATATTAATCTTAGCCAGCATACGACCGTTATCGTGTGCCTACTATAGCTACCATCTAAACAGTGGTGACCACCATAAGTAAATGGCAGGTTCTACAACTAAAACCGTACAGGGTTTCGTATTGGGAATTAATGGTCAGGCCAAGGAACTTCCCATTGCCACATGAGAACGCCTCTGGAAGGACGTCCCCGAGAACCAAACCGGATATCTGCCAACACAAGGCCGGGTTACCCCTAACTGGGTAACTACTGACACGAGTATGCCATCTCCCGGTCGTAACCAACCTTTAACCGGGGCCCCAGCAACAAATCACAAGTAATATATATATATATCTGCGATATCCACATAAGTTAAGTATCTGGGCTCCATACCATGATACCACTTCTATCCAGAAGGAAATGCACATACCCTAAGGGGTGCTACCCCCAATAACCTTGCCGCATCTTTCCTGTTTCGACCATTTCGGGGTGTGAGGTCCGACGAAGTCTCGTCCACAAAACACGCTTTATACAAAAGCTATGCTTTGGGTCAACAAATGATCATAGAAATGATCACCAAGATAGACGATCAAACAAATGATCCTATCACAAATGATCAACACAATGATCATTTCACAGCAACACTCAGCATGTCACATTACCAAATTTAGAATATATTGCTGATAACCTTCAACTATATAACCTCTGAGCTCGTACGTCTCAGAGAAGGGTGTTAAGCTAAAAGAATAAATTCTCCGCCACCAACAGAAATATATTTGAAAGAAATCGGCTTTATATCTCAATTTGTAATGTCAGACATACTATCCATACAAGTCTGTTCCGGGCTCGAACCGAACCGAAGGCACTTCCAAAGAAGTCCTTGCAATCCGGATATCCACAATCCTGATCGGATTCCCTATCACATATGGAGAACTCTATACCGGAGCAACTCGGTGCAGAGTCAATCGACAGGTCATCATATCGCTCTCGCAAATACCCGGTCTTCAACACCGGTCTTCAATTGCTATCCATAACGTCGAATCACATATTCGAAATGGGTTATATGACACAAAGGTCCTTTCCCGGCTAATTCAAATAGTGAGTGTCAAATTTTAAAACATGTGGATGTCATTCACAAATATTCACAGGGTCGATGTGGGTTTCAGATAACCAACTGAAATCCGATTCCCTGTCGCATCGAAGTTTAAATGCCGTTTTACGGACAACAGGGTTTTCACATCAATACAGAACAAATCATAATCACAGTGCAATAACATGGCAATTACATCATACAGAATTACAAATAGAACAGAGATATCAATATAAGTTAACAACAATAGTTAATTATTTACTTATCAAAACGAACGAGATAAATTAACCAAATAATTATTTTATTGATTATTCAATCAATAATTTATTATTCTTAATGATAATTAAATTAATCTTAATCATCTTGATACATTGATTTTTCCTTAATTAGTTATTTTAATTAACTGCCAATTAATTAATTAACTTGCTTTATCAAATCAATAAATTCTTAATTATAAATTTATTTGAGTACATAATTGTTTATTAAATCAATTTTAATCACAATCTTTAAATTATTCTAAATTCCTTTTCAAAACTATTGACAAAATCATTTACCTTAATTTTCATTTGAAAATCTGTTTTATACTTTAAAAATTAATTTATTGTTACATTGAAATTTTAATGTAAATTAATTTAAAATTCTTCTTTTAAAATTTAATCATTTAATTTAAAGAGTTAAATAAATTTTGATTTTTAAACTTTCTTTACCTAATTAAAGAATTAACAAATTCTAAAGCATTTGTTAAAAATTTAACTTAACAAAATCTAAACTGTTTATATTGCAAAACACAAAATTTTTATTAACATTGTTGACTTAAAGATTTGAATGGGCTTAGCCCATATAAAACAACCCGAGTAAAAGCAGTGTTTCACTCGCGTCCACCCCGGTTCCATCACGTCTTCTTCCCGAGACTTCCCATTTCTTTCCACATCCCAGTTTCTTATCTCCTTCCAGTTTCTTCCTCTTTTTTTTTTTTTTATTAACGCTTATAATCAAAACTGGAAATAAGCCTCCACCACGCACTCGAGTTCGACCCCGAGTTTGACCCCCTTCTGCTCGATAACATCACCGAGTACCCAGACCACACCCCCTTTTACTGACACAGAGACCAAGTCGTGCACATGTACACGGCAGCGACGCCTCTCTGGCGATCACCTATGACTCCAGCAAGTCACTAACACCCCATAAACTCGAAATCCCTCATCGATTTGACCCAAGGAACACGGCATCGAAATTTCACCGTGTTGACGATACGCAACTCAACCTCACCACGCAAAAGCCCCTTCGCCAACGCTCCTCAGTCCACCAGAAAATCCGTGACTGCGGTCTTACCACGTTCATACCCCGAGCCACCATTCCCCAAGTCCTCGTGAAGCTCGATCAACTCAAGAGGCGCAATCGAAATTTTTACAGAACTCAAAAAAAGGTATTAAAACCCTAATGCGACCTCGAATCCAAATCTCATGCCATAGAAAAATTCTTTGACAATTTTCGTGCAATCTCTGATGTTCAAACTTGCTACCAACCAAATTTTAGCATTTATAATTGAATTGATTGTTACAAATTCATAAAAGTTAAATTTTTATTCACTTGCAGATTACCCTTTAAAATAACTAACTAAAAATCCTCATTTTGTTTTTAAAAATCATAAATGGAAGTAAGAACTCAAGTTATATATTCAAATCATTAAATTAAAATTTTTGAATTTATTATAAAATCTATGGTTACTGTAAAAATCATTTTTTTTTATTTTTTGTCAAGTATTTGTTGGATACCTGTAAACAAGTTTACAGTGGAAAAAAAAATACTGTATGTTCAAACAACTTTACAAAACTTGTTTGAAGATTAAAACTACTTGATTTATTTGAAAAGAATCCAAGCATGACAGTGATTTAAAGCAAACATACTTTAGTTCTAATAACAAATGTATCCCTACATGAATGACACAGAGCATAACTGGTATATTATCATACTGTAAAATGAACGAAAGTTATAATGGAAGTTTAAACTGTTTTAAATAAACTTAATGTCCTTTACAAATCATGTTTACTCGCTTGTATAATGGGTGAGCAGAGACTATAATTGTTTTGCAACTACAGTTTGAATTTCCCTCTGTTTTTCTTTCTTCAAAAATTTGTTTTCAAGCTTGAATGAAGTTGAGCTTGTGAATAAATGACACTAATGTTTTTCTTTCTTTTTAATTTTCTGTTCTTTCTCAGTTTGTTGAACGAATGAACTAAGCAATTCTCAAGTATATAAAGAAGTGGGCAGGTTTAAGTGAAGTACTGAAATAATTTTTTTTTTTTTTTTTGGACAGCTTCCTTGTACTGTATTTGTACTTTGTGAATATTTCAATTTACTGGTTGAAGTTTGAAAGCATTTAATGTATGTAACACTTTCATGTATCTACAGCATGCCGTGCTCATGCTTTGATTTAGGCTGATGTATGTTTGTGTATGGGCTGAGGAGAAATAGCATTTAATGAGAGCATGTTTACAGCAGTCTTTATTTAAATTCTTGCCAGTACAAGTTTGGTTTGGCAGATCTTGTTTTATGGCTGAAGTGTATAGCATTAATTGTAAGTATGTATGCAATGTTCATTTGCTCCCTTGTATGCTTACAGAAATCTTAATTTATTATTTCTTCTTACTGTTTTGTTATTTGTTTAATTATTTGTTTACTTGTTCATTTGTTTATTTGTTTATTTGTTTAATTATTTGTTTACTTGTTTATTTGTTTATTTGTTTAATTATTTGTTTACTTGTTTAGATGTTAGATTATAATTATGTGATTTAAATTTTATAATTTTCATCATAACTTACTTTAACAATTTTATTTCTATTAAAAGCTCATCTACCACAATTTATTATTTTACTTTATTAAAAGGAAAAGTTGTTTTAGTTATTAACATTAAATAACTATGTGATTTTATTACAATATTTGTTTTAATTCTATTAAAAGTTTTAACTAAAAACACTAAATTTTGTTCATATTTTATTTCTTTATAACTTTTCAATTTAAATTTCAAAAAGTTCATATACATTACTAAAATTTAAATTCATAATTTTCGGGATGTTACAATATCCCCTCCTTAAGAAAATTTCGTCCTCGAAATTGAAAGAGAGAGAAACGAAAACAAAGAATAGACGAATTTATAAATAAGGAAATGACTTACAGTTTTAAGTCGAGATGTCAATTCTGCATTTGGGATATGATTTCTTCATATTATCTTCGGTCTCCCAAGTACAGTCCTTTGGATCGCCACTCCATTTAACTTTGACCAATTTCACAATTTTGTTCCTCAATCGCTTCTCATCACGATCAACAATTTTTATCGGTTCCCTTCTAACTGCCAAGTTGGGAGTGATTTCAAGATCCTGTTGAGCAGCTTCTTCAATTATATCATCTGGATCGTGCACATATTTTCGAAGATTAGAAATATGGAACACATCATGTACGCCAGACAACCAGCTGGGTAACTGCACTCTATATGCTAGAGAACCAATCCTTTCCAGAATAGGAAAAGGACCAATATAACGCGGTGCCAACTTTCCAGTTTTCCCGAATCTCAATACACCCCGCATCGGAGATACTTTCAGAAATACAGAATCTCCAACTTGAAATTCCAAATTTCTCCTTCGACGGTCATAATAGCTCTTCTGACGGCTTTGGGCAGTTAATAACTTCTTTCGAATAAAGTCTACCTTCTCAGTGGCTTCTTTTATCATATCCGGTCCAAGAACAAGTTTGTCACCTGATTCGATCCAGCATGTAGGTGATCGACACGGACGACCATATAAAGCTTCAAAAGGAGCCATTTCTAAACTGGCCTGATAACTGTTGTTATAGGAGAATTCAACCAGATGCAAATGGTCTTCCCAAGAACCACCAAAATCATGAACACAAGCATGCGGTAGGTCTTCTAGAATTCGGTTAACTCTCTCAGTCTGCCCATCAGATTGTGGGTGATAAGCAGTACTGAAATTTAATTTCGTTCCCAATGCGTCCTGAAATGCTTCCCAAAATCTACTAGTGAAGATCGGGTCATGATCACTCACTATACTGCTGGGAATACCATGGAGGCGAACAATTTCCTTTATATATATACCTGCCAAGCTTGCTGCAGTCCGAGTAGATTTAACTAGAATGAAATGAGCATTTTTGGTTAGGCGATCCACAATAACCCAAATCGCTTCATTGCCTTTCTTGGTACAAGGCAATCCATCTATGAAATCCATCGATACCTGATCCCACTTCCATTTTGGTACTTCCAAAGGTTGAAGTAAACCGGCCACTTTCTTTTGGTCGCTCTTGATTTGTTGACAAGTAGCACAACGACTAACATAAATAGATATGTCTCTCCTCATCGTTTTCCACAAGAATGTCCTTTTAACATCTCGATACATTTTGTTGACTCCTGGATGGATGTTGAATTTTGACTTGTGGCATTCGTCCAATACTTCACGTTTCAATTCTGGAATGTCAGGGACATAAATTCTGCCCTTCATCCTTATAACTTCTCTATTATCTATCTCAAAACTAGTATCCTCTCCTCGATCTATTCTTCTACGCATTTCTCGAAGAAACTTGTCTTCAGTTTGCTTGCTCGCGATCTTCTTAAGAAGAGTAGGAGTGATAACTAGATATGCGAGAACAGCATAACTTCTGCTTAAAGCATCAGCAACCACATTGGCCTTTTCGGGTGTATACAGAATATCTAAGTCATAAGATGCCATAAATTCCAACCAACGTTGTTGTCGCAGATTCAGATCTTTCTGGGTGAAAAGATATTTCAAGGATTTATGGTCGGTGAATAATTCGAATTTTTCACTTAAAACAAAGAGAGTTTATTAAGTATATTTCTTTAGTTAATTTCGCAAATTATTAAGAAAGCTGAAAAGATTCTTACCCAGAAGATAGTGTCGCCATATTTTCAAAGCGAAAACAACAGCCAAAAGTTCCAAATCATGTGTTGGGTAGTTTTTCTCATGCGGACGTAATTGTCTACTCGCGTAGGCAACCACCTTTCCATTTTGCATTAATACTGCACCTACCCCTTCACCACATGCATCAGTATAGACAGATAGGCCTCGGTTCCCGTTAACAATAGTGAGAACAGGAGCAGTGGTCAATCTCCTTTTCAACTCTTGAAAAACTTCCTTACATTCTGGAGTCTAAATGAACTTTGCATTTTTCATTGTTAACTTAGTCAGCGGACTAGCCAACTTAGAAAAATCTTGAACGAATTTCCGGTAATAGCCTGCTAAACCCAAAAAGCTTCGAACTTCTCTTGGAGTAGTGGGTTGTTTCCAATCAAGAATAGCGGAAATTTTGTTAGGATCTACTGAAATTCCTTCTTCATTAACAATATGGCCAAGGAATTTGACTTCATTGACCCAGAAGTGGCATTTGGAAAATTTTGCAAATAGAACATTTCTCCTCAATATTTCCAATACGATTTTAAGATGTTCGGCATGCTCTTCTTTAGTCTTAGAATAGATCAAAATATCATCAATGAATACAAGCAAAAATTTATTCAAAACTTCCCGAAACACACGAGTCATAAGATCTACGAAGTATGCTGGAGCATTGGTTAGCCCGAAAGGCATAACTAACCATTCATAGAACATATCAGGACCTCTGAAAGCAGTCGGATGTACACAATCTTCGGCGATTCGTAATTGATGGAATCCTTGGGCTAGATCCATTTTTGAAAAGAAACGAGCGCCATGAAGTTGGTCGAATAGATCATCAATTCTTGGTAGAGGGAATTTATTTTTGAGAGTTTGTTTATTTAGATCGCGGTAATCTACACACAATCTCAAAGATCCGTCTGATGTAGCAACAAATACGACGGCTGAGCCCCATTCAGAAACACTTGGTCGAATTAATCCTTTTGCTCGTAGCTCATTAGTTTGATGAACCAATTCAATCTTTTCCCTGGGTGCCATCCTGCGACTTGCGTGAACCACAGGATGAGTATTAGGTACAAGATCGATTCGGAATTCTATTTCTCGATGAGGAGGTAAAGATTTCACTTCTTCAAATACGTCGGAAAAATCCCGAACAATAGGTATAGACTGAAAAGTGGGTTCAAGATTTCCCAAAGTATACATCAACCTGTCACTCCTTGGACTTGGATTCTCACAAGAGATTTCAATAAAATTTCCAAAACTCGTTTTGATTAAAACTGTCTGATTACTACACTCCAATAAAGCTTCGTATCTCGATAACCAGTTCATACCGAGTAAGATTTCAAATTCGTCAAATTCGAGGACATAAAGGTTGATAGGAAATTTATAGCTAGCATATGAAATAGGAACTTTCTTACAATATGAACAAAGATTTGCGGGACCTCCAACCGGATTTTTCACGCAAATAAGATCGTTAGCAAATTTAGTTTCAAGTCCCAATTCATTTATGGTTTGTTGAGAGATAAAGCTATGTGAAGCTCCTGTATCAAATAAAGCTCTAACAGTTCTATTATTAATAGTAAGATTACCTTCCAAAATACTTTTCCCTTTATCAGCTTTTGAAGATGAGGGGTCCTTCTTAATTGCATAGACTTTTGCCACCTGCGCTGGCTTCATCACTGGGCAATCTTTAACTAAATGTCCCGTTTTATGACAATTGTAGCATTCTTTAGTTGGCTTCTTCGGTTTTGGGCAGTCATTTGAATAGTGGCCTTTCTCTTTGCAGTTGTAACAAGTGACATTTTCTGTTGCGCTTCCTTGAATGCTCCTCTTCTTCTCATTGCCTTGCCAAGGTTTCTTGCCTCCGAATTTCCGCTTTTTATAATTCGGACTACCTGAATTACCTTTCTCCACAGTTGCTTCTTGCATATCAAGAGTAGCGTACCTGTACCCCATATCTACTAAATCTGAAAAAGATTCTTTAACATGACCCGTCATTCTTCCATGATATTTCTGGTTCATTCCCCGGATAAACCTTTCGTTTTTCTTAAGAGGTGTGTTTAGCAATTCCGGGCCAAACCGAGATAGTTCGTTGAATTTATTCAAATATTCTTCAAACGACAAACTTCCTTGCCTCAAATCCAGAAATTCCTGATACATTCTGGAAACTCCCGCCGATGGCATGTAACGTTTCTCAAACACTTCCTTAAAACGATCCCAAGTAAATTCTTCCTCGGGTTCATCCATAATGATGGTTTCCCACCAAGCTGAAGCTTCTCCTTGGAGTTGCCAAGAAGCTATAAGTCTTTTCTGCTCATCCTGCAATTTTAGCCCTTTAAAAATCTTTTCACTTGATCTTACCCAAGCTTGAGCGTCAATAATTGACTCTTTGCCAATGAACGCTTTGCCACCAAGCTTTTCGAACTTCTTATATAAATCAGCCAAGTCCGGCTGCTACTGAATTTCTATTACTGCTTCTGCGGCTGGGGGAATTTGATTTGGTGTTGCAGCATTGCCTTGACCCCTAGCTCTTCCTCTGCGTCCACTCATTTTCACTATCTGAGATTAGTAAGAAAATTGATTTAGATATATAGACGAGATATCTTAAGGAATATCAGCAGTAAAAAGAAATAGACTAAGAAAATTTTAAAGTTTCAGTCTTGGTTATACTCATTCTAGGGTATACTTCACCCTATCTCTAATGAGCCATCTAATGTGTTATACTCCGTAGCTAAAGTTCTTACTCAACCAACAGCTCCGATACCACTTGTGACGACCCAAACTCGATGTTCGATAAACAACATCAAATTCGCATCGTCGGAGCTTATAACAACAATTAGATGAATATAAAACAGCGGAACAGAATCAATATCATAAATATCATCACAGTTACAACATCAACATAATATCCATACTGCAACAGAGTACATAATACATATACCACAACTCCAAATACAACATCATGACAATACAACAGTAATCATAAATCCAAAAGTCCTCAAATGAGAGAGATGATAACGAACTCCCAAAAGCTAACACCTGAAATCTCCAAAAGCTCCTAAGATATCTCCCAGATAAGAGCTCCAAAATACTGCTACTCCAAAATACAGAAACCTGCTACTAGGCTGCCCGTGTGGAAATAATGGGCACCCAGAGTTTAGGAAAGAAAACAATAAACTCCGGATCAGTCATGGGACTGGTATGAGTAAACAAAAACAGTTGCATTTAAATAAAAACAAGATTAATAAAAGAATTTTCGGTATGCTTTTAAAAATGGAACTACCATAAGACCTCCCGCCACACACACAATGCAAACGCAGAATTGGAGGAGATTTCTTCTTGTGATAGTTAAATATGCTTGATACGAGAAAAGAATTCTTTGATATTATTATTAGTTCATAGTGAAGTAAATCATTTCGAAAATAGAATATTAATCTTAGCCAGCATACGACCATTATCGTATGCCTACTATAGCTACCATCTAAACAGTGGTGACCACCATAAGTAAATGGCAGGTTCTACAACTAAAACCATACAGGGTTTCATATTGGGAATTGGATTTCCAACAAATGGTCAGGCCAAGGAACTTCCCATTGCCACATGAGAACGCCTCTGGAAGGACGTCCCCGAGAACCAAACCGGATCTCTGCCAACACAAGGCCGGGTTACCCCTAACTGGGTAACTACTGACACGAGTATGCCATCTCCCGGTCGTAACCAACCTTTAACCGGGGCCCCAGCAACAAATCACAAGTAATATATATATATATCTGCGATATCCACATAAGTTAAGTATATGGGCTCCATACCATGATACCACTTCTATCCAGAAGGAAATGCACATACCCTAAGGGGTGCTACCCCCAATAACCTTGCCGCATCTTTCCTGTTTCGACCATTTCGGGGTGTGAGGTCCGACGAAGTCTCGTCCACAAAAACACGCTTTATACAAAAGCTGTGCTTTGGATCAACAAATGATCATAGAAATGATCACCAAGATAGACGATCAAACAAATGATCCTATCACAAATGATCAACACAATGATCATTTCACAGCAACACTCAGCATGTCACATTACCAAATTTAGAATATATTGCTGATAACCTTCAACTATATAACCTCTAAGCTCGTACGTCTCAGAGAAGGGTGTTAAGCTAAAAGAATAAATTCTCCGCCACCAACAGAAATATATTTGAAAGAAATCGGCTTTATATCTCAATTTGTAATGTCAGACATACTATCCATACAAGTCTATTCTGGGCTCGAACAGAACCGAAGGCACTTCCAAAGAAGTCCTTGCAATCCGGATATCAACAATCCTGATCGGATTCCCCATCACATATGGAGAACTCTATACCGGAGCAACTCGGTGCAGAGTCAATCGACAGGTCATCATATCGCTCTCGCAAATACCCGGTCTTTAACACCGGTCTTCAATTGCTATCCATAACGTCGAATCACATATTCGAAATGGGTTATATGACACAAAGGTCCTTTCCCGGCTAATTCAAATAGTGAGTGTCAAATTTTAAAACATGTGGATGTCATTCACAAATATTCAAAGGGTCGATGTGGGTTTCGGATAACCAACTGAAATCCGATTCCCTGTCGCATCGAAGTTTAAATGCCGTTTTACGAACAACAGGGTTTTCACATCAATACAGAACAAATCATAATCACAGTGCAATAACATGGCAATTACATCATACAGAATTACAAACAGAACAGAGATATCAATATAAGTTAACAACAATAGTTAATTATTTACTAATCAAAACGAATGAGATAAATTAACCAAATAATTATTTTATTGATTATTCAATCAATGATTTATTATTCATAATGATAATTAAATTAATCTTAATCATCTTGATACATTGATTTTTCCTTAATTAGTTATTTTAATTAACTGCCAATTAAATTAATTAACTTGCTTTATCAAATAAATAAATTCTTAATTATAAATTTATTTGAGTACGTAATTGTTTATTAAAGCAATTTTAATCACAATCTTTAAATTATTCTAAATTCCTTTTCAAAACTATTGATAAAATCGTTTACCTTAATTTTCATTTGAAAATCTGTTTTATACTTTAAAAATTAACTTATTGTTACATTGAAATTTTAATGTAAATTAATTTAAAATTCTTCTTTTAAAATTTAATCATTTAATTTAAAGAGTTAAATAAATTTTGATTTTTAAACTTTCTTTACCTAATTAAAGAATTAACAAATTCTAAAGCATTTGTTAAAAATTTAACTTAACAAAATCTAAACTGTTTATATTGCAAAACACAAATTTTTTATTAACATTGTTGACTTAAAGATTTGAATGGGCTTAGCCCATATAAAACAACCCGAGTAAAAGCAGTATTTCACTCGCGTCCACCCCGGTTCCATCACGTCTTCTTCCCGAGACTTCCCATTTCTTTCCTCATCCCAGTTTCTTATCTCCTTCCAGTTTCTTCCTTCTTTTTTTTTATTAACGCTTATAATCAAAACTGGAAATAAGCCTCCACCACGCACTCGAGTTCGACCCCGAGTTTGACCCCCTTCTACTCGATAACATCACCGAGTACCCAGACCACACCCCCTTTTACTGACACAGAGGCCAAGTCGTGCACATGTACACGGCAGCGACGCCTCTCTGGCGATCACCTATGACTCCAGCAAGTCACTAACACCCCATACACTCGAAATCCCTCATCGATTTGACCCAAGGAACACGGCATCGAAATTTCACCGTGTTGACGAACCGTAACTCAACGTCACCATGCAAAAGCCCCTTCGCCAACGCTCCTCAGTCCACCAGAAAATCCGTGACTGCGGTCTTACCACGTTCAACCCCGAGCCACCATTCCCCAAGTCCTCGTGAAGCTCGATCAACTCAAGAGGGCGCAATCGAAATTTTTACAGAAGTCAAAAAAATGGTATTAAAACCCTAATGCGACCTCGAATCCAAATCTCACGCCATAGAAAAATTCTTTGACAATTTTCGTGCAATCTCTGATGTTCAAACTTGCTACCAACCAAATTTTAGCATTTATAATTGAATTGATTGTTACAAATTCATAAAAGTTAAATTTTTATTCACTTACAGATTACCCTTTAAAATAACTAACTAAAAATCCTCATTTTGTTTTTAAAAATCATAAATGGAAGTAAGAACTCAAGTTATATATTCAAATCATTAAATTAAAATTTTTGAATTTATTATAAAATCTATGGTTACTGTAAAAATCATTTTTTTTATTTTTTGTCAAGTATTTGTTGGATACCTGTAAACAAGTTTACAGTGGAAAAAAAACTACTGTATGTTCAAACAACTTTACAAAACTTGTTTGAAGATTAAAACTACTTGATTTATTTGAAAAGAATCCAAGCATGACAGTGATTTAAAGCAAACAGATTTTAGTTCTAATAACAAATGTATCCCTGCATGAATGACACAGAGCATAACTGGTATATTATCATACTGTAAAATGAACAAAAGTTATAATGGAAGTTTAAACTGTTTTAAATAAACTTAATGTCCTTTACAAATCATGTTTACTCACTTGTATAATGGGTGAGCAGAGACTATAATTGTTTTGCAACTGCAGTTTGAATTTCCCTCTGTTTTTCTTTCTTCAAAAATTTGTTTTCAAGCTTGAATGAAGTTGAGCTTGTGAATAAATGACACTAATGTTTTTCTTTCTTTTTAATTTTCTGTTCTTTCTCAGTTTGTTGAACGAATGAACTAAGCAATTCTCAAGTATATAAAGAAGTGGGCAGGTTTAAGTGAAGTACTGAAATAATTTTTTTTTTTTTTGGACAGCTTCCTTATACTGTATTTGTACTTTGTGAATATTTCAATTTACTGGTTGAAGTTTGAAAGCATTTAATGTATGTAACACTTTCATGTATCTACAGCATGCCGTGCTTATGCTTTGATTTAGGCTGATGTATGTTTGTGTATGGGCTGAGGAGAAATAGCATTTAATGAGAGCATGTTTACAGCAGTCTTTATTTAAATTCTTGCCAGTACAAGTTTGGTTTGGCAGATCTTGTTTTATGGCTGAAGTGTATAACATTAATTGTAAGTATGTATGCAATGTTCATTTGCTCCCTTGTATGCTTACAGAAATCTTAATTTATTATTTCTTCTTACTGTTTTGTTATTTGTTTAATTATTTGTTTACTTGTTCATTTGTTTATTTGTTTATTTGTTTAATTATTTGTTTACTTGTTTATTTGTTTATTTGTTTATTTGTTTAATTATTTGTTTACTTGTTTAGATGTTAGATTATAATTATGTGATTTAAATTTTATAATTTTCATCATAACTTACTTTAACAATTTTATTTCTATTAAAAGCTCATCTACCACAATTTATTATTTTACTTTATTAAAAGAAAAAGTTGTTTTAGTTATTAACATTAAATAACTATGTGATTTTATTACAATATTTGTTTTAATTCTATTAAAAGTTTTAACTAAAAACACTAAATTTTGTTCATATTTTATTTCTTTATAACTTTTCAATTTAAATTTCAAAAAGTTCAAATACATTACTAAAATTTAAATTCATAATTTTTGGGTTGTTACACTTGCCATATCAACTGTAGGTCCAAAAAGCATTTTGGATCAATCGATCATGATGGATCATTGTTGATCAATCATCTATAAACTTGTCTTCGTTTCATGATTTTCTTAACTAGTTGTTCCCAATCCAAATGCCTTTACTTCCCATACAATTCATTTGCTTCAATTCTGCTCCAAACAATCTTGATTTGATCAGCTCTCTAAAAAGTTTTTTGATACACAAAACTTTATCCTAAGCAAGCAAAAAACAAAACCACAAAACATGCGTTATATCATTATTATACGCATTATGCAATCATTATATAACCAAAATCTAGGCAAAACGTGATATGGGGTATCCATAAGAAACAAAATAAAAAAAATTAGAGCTATATTCAATTTAAAATATTTTACCTCATTTTGAAAACCCGAGTGAGTGTAGATTAGGCTAAAACCACATCTCTAACTTTAAAAATTATTTTAAAATATAATTAATATTATACTAATATCCATAGTATATTGAGAGACATAAATCACTAACGTAGGGAGCCCAAATGAACAATAGTCAGTGAGAAATAAAAATGAATAGCAACCAACATGAATTCAGTTGCTCCAACAATAATAATTGATCCTTTTGCTAATTTCTTTGCTAATTAGCTGCTAATTGCTTAATTTGGCTAACTAAAATATGACTTGGAGTCACTTTTTAGCTAAAGAGATAATTAATTGCGGTTAAAACTATTATACGGAGATGAGAAATGATGTAGAGATGTCCCATTAGCTCTAATGGGAAGAAATACCAAAGTGTGTTAGTGGCCCTACCCAGGCTTAATCAAATTACCCACTAACTTATTTCAGAAACCCTCTAAATTCAAATGGCCATATCACCCAAACAGTAAAGCCAAATACCTACTACAACCACTCTACGGGAAGAGAAATCAACATATCTTTCATTAAAATGTAGTCTTGGATGCTAATTTGGTTACCATCAAAAGTTATTGTAGTTACAAATTTTCTTAAGAGAATTTGTCTGAAAAAATTTCTCAGGTTCACCATGTCACTACTCAACATTCCCTAATGTTATGGACTCATGCAAGCCAATTTGGATTTTAGAAGAAATAATATCTTACGATACATCTATTTGTAAAACATTGATTACTATATTATTGCTAATTCATATCTGATCGAAAGAGAAAGCTTGAAGATTTCAACCAAGGTTAGTCAAATCGGTATTTATAGGTGAGTGAGTTTATCCATGAAAGGTTATATAACCAGATATGCATTAAATTACATTTATACATCTTACATCTATTTAGCATTTAAAAATGTGATTTAGGCCTAAACTAAAAATTAAATAGTTAATTTTTATTAGATTGCTAATTTGAAGAATGGCATATCATCACTTTTAACAATGGAATTGATGAGGGAAGGGTTAATTTGATATGTAATTCTCATAGGCTATGTAGAAAGGATTAATACTCTAGTTATATAATCATTTAAGATGAATAAATGTTGATTTTGTGGATATATGGATCATAGTACAATTTGTGATTGAATGGTTATATTATATTAAAATTGGATTATAAAGGTAACTAGTCGATTGATAACCATTGGAGCTTTTATAAAATGTTAGTTAATATAAATAAGTAACAAAAAGAACTAATAACTAATTATCAATCATCCTCAAAGTACGAAAAGAAGGTAGAACAAAAAAGTGAGCACTATTGGATGAAACGATGAAGTTTGAACAGCTAAAACAAAAGAAACAGGTGATGGAGGTAACTGGTAGAAGGGAGAAGTTGACTGGTGAAATGGTGAAAATTGACCAAAAAAGGAGCATAGTTTGAGATGACAGGAAACAACGTTCCAATCAACTAAAAAAATCAGACCGATGCCTGCTACAGGCATCTAGTTGAGTAGAAATTGTTTCCAGACGACTAGTACAATCAATTGGAGATGGTTTCCAATTGATCAGAAACTTAGCTAGGCTGGACGTGGAACTAGTGCAGACCAAGTAGGATGGTTTTCGAGGATTCGTTTCCTACTTTGTTAACATTTGTAGTTCACATGTTGCTTCAATGCTATATAACATGATACTCAATACAAGTGTGCAATTATAGCACAATTATATTGCTTTTATTATTATTTTTATCACCACAAGTTGCATGGTTTAATATGTGAACAACCGGGAGAACGAATATATTCCTATTAGCAGGATTTACATCAGACCAGTTAATGTACCCATGGGAGATTTGACTTATTTTTTGATCATTTTATGTTATCAATTGGGTGTTATTGAGCGTAGGGCATGTTAGTGTAATTATGTAAATGGTTTACCATCGAGAATTTATACTCGATGGATCGATAGGTGGTTTACTGTTAGGATTTCATACTCAATGTATATTTTATGCAACGTGCCATCGGAACTGTACTCGATGTATTAAATTATATATGTTGTTTATTATTGAGATGTATATTGGATGTATTGTTAGGTTTACCTAGTTACGGGATGCTCAATCCTCGATTGCAATCCATATGGGCGGTTATCAGATTGTAGGTGTATTATAGGTTGTCATCCGATATCATATAAGTTGGCTAACTTGTTGGGTGTACGTGTATAAGTTCAGGGAAACGAAACTAGGTTATGTTGATTATTGGTTAATCTAATTTCTTCTTAGAACCAACCATTAGCGATATTTCTTAACCATAAGACTATGTCTGCCTCCTTTATCTTTCCTTCTTTATACATTCTTTACAGATTGATAGGGTGTTGGGACTACAGTAATATACGTGGAGAAAGCGACTACGCATGCTGGAGTTATCATATTTATAGTCATCCTATATTTATCTTATTGTACTAGTTGGACAGATATTTATTTGGCCTTTTCAAATGTTAATCAGGAAGTTTCTCTATTATCACCGTTCGTTTAAACAGGTATTTGGTAATTTTCTTTTATATATCTACTTTATTTCTTCTGTTGTGAAATCTAAAAAATAGACGTTTAAAATATTATTTTTGTCTATGTACCTTACAATTTATCTCAACCTAATAATCTATTCTTGCTGGCTCAATGTGAGTTCTAACATCACTTTTAGGCATTGAAATGCTGTATCTAGAATGGTGGGTTGTTACATATCATCCTTACTTGAGACAAGAAAAGGTATACGCTTTCGAACGGTTGGCAGTTGGACTGTCTGTTGAGGAAAAAGGGAAGGGTGGTGCTTGAATGTATAATTTTGGTTTACAGCATTCTAGCTAGAGTTATGTTTGATATTGGTGTTATACATTTCTAATCTTGAAATATATGGTTGATAGAACGAGGTTAGATGCTATATATTTAGTTACATCGTTGCGTGTGATTAAACTGATTAATGGGTATGTCACACTTGGATTAAGGTGTATTGGTGTAGAATTTGTTTTGTATGGACACATATTTTATTGTGGCTCATATATGTGAGACTTTGTTATTATAGGATTATTTTGGGTATGGTCGGATTAGTACGCAGTGTTGCTAGTATTATGCCGATAGAGGGATCGCCTTACCATACCTAAGAGGAGGTGTAAGATTATGAAAGTCTTAGATGCATTGAAGCAAAGGTTTGGAGCATCCTTATGTGCATTAGAGACTAAGGTGGATGATACAAATGGAGCACATGTGGTTTAGGAATTTGCAGATGTTTTCGAATAAGTGCCAGGATTACCACCAACAAGAGCAATTGAATTTTGAATAGATTTGATGTTGGGTGCATAACCTATTAGTAGACTGCCTAGCAGAATGTTGAGATGGAGGAGTTGAATAAGCAACTAGTGGAACTTGATCATAAAAGTTTATAAGCCAAATAATTCCTGTGGGGAGCATCCATGATATGTGCAAAGAAGCCGAGCTGTAAAACCCCTGTAAAAATTATAAGAAATTAATTAATTAATTAATATAAAGGCTAAAAATAGACTTTGTGTAAACATCAGAATTTTGCCACGAAACTTGCACCGTTATGTTTGTGGCAATCTCATGAGTAACTTTCTTTTATAAAGATTCAAGATTAAAATTCAAACAAAGAAGTTATCAACGTTTGAAAATTTGGAACGAAGATAATTTAAATGGATATAAATTTGTAAATAAAAAATCATCAACGATGTGGTAATAAATAGTAAAACATTAAGTGGTAGACTTAACGCTTAGGCAAACATTAACAACATGAATAATATAGGAAATAAATGAAAATTAACATTAACCAATAAATTAACGGCATGAGACAATAACCGATCGATGGCCTATAAGAGGTTGATGGACCGCCAATGGTCGACCCTTCCTCTAGGGTTGATCATATAGTCGATTGTTGTGGTGGCTAGGGTTTTTATGGCCTGAACGGTCCGGATTTTATTGTTTTGAACTTATTTCCATTGTACGGCCCAAACGCATTCTAACCACTACAGATATGAGGCTATCCCCCCTCACTTTTATACATAAAAAATAGCATGCTAACAAATCTTTGCCAATTTCCTTCCTCCTCAATAAACTTTCTAAATTTAAAAATAAAAGATCCAAGCATTAGAGTAGAGCTTAATAAAGTTAAAGAAAAGGGTAACGAATTTTACACATATATATTTCTCTTTTCCTTTTCATTCCTAAGCTTTAAATTTTAAATCTAATTTATGTCCAAATGAATTATTATATATTGCACCATTAAAACGAAGATAATTGGAGGAAGAGATTGGCCTTAAAGAAAAAGTAAATCTAGGAAACAGGGAAAGCTACCTATGAGTGGAAATGTTAGTTTTTCTGTTTATAGCAATTTGTTGAGTTGATATTTCGATTTGTTTTTTTTACCTTCAGGAATTCTGTATATGAAAATTTTAAATCTAGAACCTAAAAGTTTCCTTAAAAATATGTAAATTTTGCAATTGGTTGGAATCTTATTTGTTTTATGTTATTATAATAGAATTTAATTATTATTTTTTGCAATATGAATAATTTATATTCTATTCAACTTCCACCTCACTATTGTGTTTGTTATGACAAAGGATTCGAAAGGAATTAGCAAAAAGAGTGCAAAATATGGACTTTTATCCTTACCATGGTTTCGACCACCTACTTCAGTAATTAAAACAAATATGAATCCTTTTTCACTTCAGCTTATACATTTAAAGGTCGAATATAATATAAAAGATTTAAATTGTAAGGTTTTTCTACTTTGGAATAGAGGCAATGATTTTACCATATTAACATAAAATAAGTCCGATGTTTTTTGTTTTGTTTCTGAATATATATGCTAGTCTATTTTGTTTAGCTAATTTAAATTATGATATTAAATATCGTGTAAACTGCCGTATTGGTTTGGGACTTTTATGGATATAGAAATTATGACATTTAAATTACCTTATCAACCCGAATAAGATGCAAAAAAATTTGTATAGAAAGCTTTACACACCTAAGAATATTTAATAAAAGTTAATAGCCAAAAATTAATGTTAAATATAAACAATAATAATAACGTATAAGTCGTAACATACAAAATAAATATGGAAATAAATAAAGAAACCGCCAACTAAATGATCATTAGCAAATAACAATATATCTTGCAATAAGGGAATTAATAAAAATTCGGGAAATTAATCCATAATTAAAGGCAAAATTAAGAGTTTCCCTTATATGGCCTTAATGCATATGTTCACTAATAAAATGAATCAACACCCTACTTTGAGTTTGAAAGCACTAGCCCTATTTTGACAGAGCAATATCACAAATCACAGATATAGAAATAGAACAGTAAAAGTAAGAAGACAGACAATTTTTATAGTGGTTCGGCCGTTAATAAAGCCTACGTCCACTTTATAGTTTTATTATAGACTGATTGCTGTTACAGGATGTGTTTGATTACAAGACTTTGATTATCTTTAAGTAGATTGAATCCGTTGAGTAGGAATCCACTGAAGAATCATAGTGAATCCCATTGGAGATTTTTATAAGGGAGATACAGAGTGAAGAATATTTGTAGTAGGGCTTTAGTAACCGGTCTAGAGGAGATCCCTTTTATGATGCTGGTAGGATGGTATTTATAGAGATGGGAGGACTTTTTGGCCAGGCCACTTCATCAACTTCTCCCAGATGGATGCATAACGACCTAGGAGGGTTTAGCTCGCGATTCGAGCCAAAATCATGAGTCGATAGTGACCCATGTACTTGGCTCGTATGCAAGCTAATGACTTTGATCCTTTGCCATTACATCGCTTAGATAACTCACTGAAGATTCATGGAGGAGTATCGGTCTCCAGCGATCCATGGTGTATGGGTCGCCTGTGACCCATACACTTAGCATATTTTTTAACATCCTTCTTCCTTCCTTCTTTTCTTCCATGCAATAGAGCGACCCTTCATTTTTGCATGGATCCCTAGTGATCCATGGATATGGGTCGTTGGCGATCCAAGCACTTAGGATATTTCTTAGAGTTTAGAGTTTGGGATGTTTCCATTGTCTTGTGTCGTCGTTGTTTCCGTAGTCTCATCGTACGTTGTTTTATTTTGATGACAACTTACTAGCTATTTGCACTTAGCTGCTGATTGGGCTGAAGTAATGCTGGTCTCTTTGTTTAGTCGATCTTAGTCGTTGTCTCGGTAATATAGATTGGCTCTCTTTAAATCCTTGACTTTTCCTCTCTGGTTAAGGTTAAGTTCTAAACCATTCTTATGTCACAGGATTGTTCTGTTTCCTATTGGATCCTGCTGGGTTAAAAACTCAGATAACATTTGCCGCCTAGAGTACGTCTTCATTTTAAAAAAGGCGTGCTCTGGAAGTTATAGCTCTTAATATCTGTCTGTTGATTTCCAAATAATTGCGTTAGAGTTTTATGAATAACGGCAGGCCATGCCTTTAGTCATCTAGCTTTGGTCTTGACTGTTATTGCTTGTTGTAACAGATTAAATTTCTTCATTGTAGTTTCCCGACATGCTTCGAAATAATGAATAGGTGTCGAAGCTCGAGTTTGAGAAAAGTATGCCCCAACCTTATGGATCACTAGCGATCCATGTGGTAAGTGTCGCTAATGACCTGACTACTTGGAAAAATTTCACTTCGGAAAGATAGGTCGCTCTAGATCCATGATGGATCGCACGCAATCCAACGACCTAGTTTTTTTTGTTTCATTCATTTTACTCACCTATATCTATGACTCGAGCCGACCTTCCCTTCTATTCTACACACGACCTGAACCATCATCCTCGCCATCTGAAAGCCTAGGTGATTTGATCCATCTTGCTTCATTTGATCCATTATTTTCTCAGATCTACATCGTCGATCTCTCGGCCCTCATTTCCAGTCATACTACCATGCTTTGTCAGTTCGTCTTGAAACCCTAGCTCACTTTTGAATTGTTCCGACCCACCATCAGCTAACCGCCAACTGATCTTAGCTTGCCACCGACCCTTATACTTGTTACTGGCTTGCCTTTGGGGCTGTTGATCTGAGTTTTGAACTTTCCAGCGTTCTATAATTCAATCTCTATTGGGTTTTCTAATTATAGTGTTTGTTTGACAGTTTAATGGTGAGTTTGCATTTGCAATGTTGGTCGTGAGAAGTTCGAGTTAATTTTGGTTTAATGGGTGAAGACAGCTAATCGAATCTTGTGTTTTCTCTCGAAAAGACGTTCGCGCTTTGGTCCAACGCTTGACACATTTTGCTATCTTTGTCCATTAGACAATAATTTGCTTATGCCCAATTTCGTAGCAGTTATTGCACATCACATCACCAGTCCATCTTGATTCTTACAAAGAATTTGGAATTATCCCGCTTGCTTGTTGCACGTTCGGCGTCCTTGTAGTGAGAAGAGTTTGTTGCTTCGGACAACGGATCCGTCATCGATCACTGATCGATAATGGTTAAGTGTAGAGGAAGTAAAAAACAAAAAAAATAAAGTGATATGGGAAGTTTTTTTCTTCTTCCACTGCGAGCAAACTATCTACATGGGATAGAGCGTTTGTAGTGTTTCGGGCACTGAGTTTATCCTATATAGACAGCACACTGCAGTTGCCATAGTTCACACTTGAAATCTGATGCGCCACTCATGAATTTATGTCTCTTTGGAATTCAATTGTGGCAGGGGAAGCTTTTAGTTTAGGATAAACTTTACCTGACCATTTTGGACGCAAGTTCTATTATCTAGAATGAAGCAACCATCCACACGTCGTAAGTCAAGCGGGGGAAGTCGGCACTCTCAGAAGCCGAGACATCATCTATCTCTCTTTCTTCTACCACTTCTCAAGCTCAGTATGGCCAATTGGTCCTGGTTGGACCAATCGTGATCGAACATGTCACGACCCAGAATCGAGCGATTGAAAATCGACATCAAATACCTCACTTGTATTCGGCTACCGAAGATTCGAACGTTGAAATCCATTTCGGATGGAGCTTATAACAACATTAGAGGAATATAAACAACAAAAACAAAATGAATATCATTGATCCTAACAAAGATACAACATTGATACAATATCCATTACAACATCGATCACCAATATCAGAGGGCTGCACATATTATACTACAATAAAACGACAACCCCACAGCGGAACAGCAGAGTTCATATAGTTCCCAACATACTTTAACTTCAATAAGGTCTTCAAAAACTCCAACACTTCAAAAGATTTCCATGGGCAAAAGCTTTCCAAAACCCGATAGCTTCCAAAAGACTTCAAAATCCAAGCTAGCTCTAAAACACGGATAACATGCTTCTAGGCTACCTGTGTGGAAATTATGGGCACCCAGAGTTTAGGAAGGGAGCAATAAACTCCAAGTCAGTCATCGGACTGGTATGAGTAAACAAAAACGGTTTTTTTGTAAAAAAACAGTTTATAAAAGAAAATCTGATATGCTTTCAAAAAATGAAACTACCATAAGACCTCCCGCCACACACACAATGCAATCAC
This sequence comes from Allium cepa, assembly GCA_030765085.1. NCBI lineage: Eukaryota > Viridiplantae > Streptophyta > Magnoliopsida > Asparagales > Amaryllidaceae > Allium > Allium cepa. The sequence goes on along the minus strand of CM060930.1, from coordinate 48,399,216 downwards.
ACAATTGGAGGAGATTTCTTCTTATGATAGTCAAACATGCTTGATACGAGAAAACTCTTTTAGTATTATTATTAGTACATAGTGTAGAAAACATTTTCGAAAGTATAACATTAATCTTAGCCAGCATACCACATTTCATTGTATGCCTACTATAGCTACCATGTTTTGTAGTAGGTTACTGCCATGCTGCATGGCAGGATATACAACTAAAACCGTATAGGGATTGTATTGTTTTGTTTGGATTTCTAACAAATGGTCAGGCAAAGAAACTTCCTACACCGAATGGAACGCCTCTAGAGGGACATCCCCGAGAATCTAACCGGATCTCTGCCAACACAAGGTCGGGTTACCTCTGTAACTAGGTAACTACTGACACGAGTATGCCATCTCCCGGTCGTTACCAACCTTTATCCGAGGCGCCTCTCAACCAACAACCACAAAGCAATAAGTTTGCAGCAACCACAAAGTTAAGTATCTAGGCTCCATACCATGATACCACTTCTAATCTAGAAGAAAATGGACATACCCTTAGGGGGGCGCTACCCCCAAATAACCTTGCTGCAACGATCCCTGTTTCGACCATAACCGGGTTGTGAGGTTCGACGAAGTCTCGTCCACAAAGCTACGCTTTTCACAAAAGCCATGCTTCGATCAACAAATGATCAACAACACACAACAGCACTCAGCATGCCACACTACCAAGTTGGGAATATGTAACGACCCGTAATAATAATAGAGAAATTATTTATTCTTATAGTCGATATTTTAAAAAGTATAAATTTGGATTTTAGAACAAATCAACAAAAGTTAAGTTTTGTTAAAAATAAATAAATGCTTAAATAAATAGGTTTAAATGTTTATTTAAAAAGATAAATATCATTGAAAACATCTAATAGAGATAATAGAAGTATAATAAAATACTTATAAGTATGTTAATAATGGTTTTACAAAAATAACCAAATTTTATCGCATTTTGTCGGTTTTACATACACTGTAAAATTAGAAATTTTGATACTATTTAAATATGATTTTAAAATATAAAGAGACGTGTTTTAATTTATTTAAAGAATTAAAAAATTCGTTTTTAAAATTGGTTTACATAAATAAATAGTTTAACTAGAATGTCAAAATATGACCACGAAACATTTTATCGAAAAACGACGTTTTGTCGATTAAAAGTTGTCGCAACGTCGTCGCACCTTTATTTTCTTATATAGGAACACCAATCAAGTTTACTTTAACAAGGTTAGAAACTTTTAGAAAACAATTAAGAAAAAGTAAGCACAAAAAGGAAAAAATGTCATTTCAAAGCAAAAAGTAAAACATCAAATCAAAGAAACATAATTATTACTTACTTTACATAATATCTAAGTGAAAATGGCATAAAGTAATGATTTGAAATGTGATGTGAAGTGTTGGAAAAAAATAAGATTACTTTATAAGTAAGTAAGGGTATTTGGTCTTTTTACAAAAGATTATTTTAATCCAAAACTTTTTCTATAAATAAACATCCACTTTCTCACTTTTTTTCGCTTCTTCTACTTCCTTTTCCAAGCTTTTTCTCTACCCCTTTAATGGATTCTTCTTCTCTTCCAAATACTTACTAACTTTTTCAAAACAATAACAAATCAACTCCAAACACCCCAAACTTTGCCAAAGACCTTATATTACCATTTAAGCGTGTTTAGCATCTAAGAAGTGGAGAAAAAATGAAGGAAGGAGTGGAATAGGGCATGGCCAAACCTATGGAGGAAGAGGAGCAAGTTCGCGAAGCTCCAAAGCAAGAAAAAGAGAAGGAAGTGCCGTCGATTTCATTCCAATGAGCTAGAAGCAAATTCAAGGGGCGGCCGAAGCTCTGCTGGATTTTCGGGAGTTTGAAAGAAGAGGTCGATGGCATAAAGCAAAAGAAATGGAGCAGAAGTTGATTAGTTCAAGTTTAAGTGAAGTGTTGTTGTAAATGAATGTTCGTAGGAAGTTAAAACAAATTGGTTAAAGGTGAGTACTCTTATTTATTAATAAATCCATAACTTATTTCAAGTATATTGATATGAAAAGTTTAGATATGTTGAATGATTAAATGTTTGATAACTTGGTTGATATCATAATTGATTATATGTTTGTGATATAGATGATAACTTGGTTTGATAAATGATAAGAGAAATGATTAGTAATTAACCATAATTAATTAAATGAGAATTAAATCCATACAAATGTGTGTATGGAAATTATTTATCCTCTTAATGATTTCAAAATATCTAAAAAGATTGAAAATGATATTATAATAATATAATATTATAATATGAAATGAAATGAAAAATGAAGTTGAAATGATGGAAATGTTGTTTAAAATGAGTTTAAAATGATTTAGAAATGTTTTATAAACATTTAAATGTGTTTCCAAGAAGTTGAAAAGAAATTGAAAAACAAGTCACAACTATGTGCGTTGCGTAACGGTAGTTCGCGATTTCGCGCCATAAAAATTAAATGTGTGTACAAAGTGAAATATAGCTCGAAATTCTTCGAGATAAGAATTTTTCGGTCTATTATATCCATAGTTTTCGTACGAAAAAAAGAAAATCAAGATTTCATTAAGTAGGTTTTGAAATATGTCCAAAACAATTTTCTAAAAACATTGCGGTTTTACAGTTCGGAATCCAAAACGGGATTACTTTGTAAATGATATTTTTAAATGATTTAAAAATATGAAATAAATTTGATAAATCTATTAAAATTGTTTAAAAGAGATTTGGAATGGAAGATATGAATTTTCAAATATTAAAAAGTTGTTTAAATCAAGTAAGCTTATATAGCACTTTCCGTAGCACTTTTATGCTACGAATTCTATAACCTTTTGAATATGAGTTTAAACTTAACCCTTTTTTCCTAAATCTTTTGTGAATGATTTTAAATAATAATTCGTTGTTTTAAATGATGATTTGAAATTTTTAATAAGACTTTTAATAAATGGTCAAGATGAATTGTTTATACCACTTAAATAAAAAATTGAAGAATATTAAATGTAATAACAAACTGAGTATGCGGAAAGGACTAGTACATTTGTCTCGTCTGTGAGATCTGGAAAGATAAAACAAGGTGTTTAACTAAGGTTAGGGATGGAGCAACCAATGCCCTAAACTTACCTGGCCTATGTTTTCTCTTTTTAGGCGAGGGGTGGAATAGATCGAAAGGAAAGTCTGGATGCTCTAAAAGATAATATTTAAGTTTTTCAAAGATAAAAGAAATTTTTGAAATAAAATATATTGAAGACAATGACCATTGATGAGAAAGATCTTTATACTGTAGGATTACTTGTCACTAGTCCCCGAAGGTGAAACTTGCCATTAGTCCTAGAGGTGAAATTTACCATATCTAAGATGGCAGTAGTGCTCTGTTATGAAAATCTTCGATTTGCAAGAATATGATTTGAAGTTAAGGAAGAAATCTGCAACGACCCAGAATTTCTTTCATTTGACATTCAAATATTTAATTGATTTTAAATATCAACAAATAAAATTTGCAAGCCGAATAAATTATTTTTCGAATATTTAGATTTAATTGGATAGTTAAATCGATAATTATATATTTGAAATTTCAGAAATAATTGGAAATTGGGTTTAATGTGATTAAAAATGATTTATAAAGTTATATTAAATCATATTGGAGTTATAACAATGTTTGTGAACTTTTAAAATTAAATTAAAAGTTAATTTGGGAAAATTGAATTTTTAATATTTAATCGACTAGTGAAAATAGCCATATTTCAAACTGTCTCGGATTTCGAGGAAACCAATTTCATCGAATCCGTAATGTTAAATTATTGCATGCTTTCAAATTTCGTGTCAATCGAATTTACCATTTGTCCGGGGCAAGCCAAAACGCATAGAAATTTGGTTTAATCGATTTAATTTAAATTTGGTCGTTTATTTCCGTAACTCTCACAGATGATCGAAATAGCCTCCGAAACCTATTCCATTGTGTCCAAAACGCGGGGTAAACACTAGAAACGTCGGTGACCGCACGAGATTTGGAGTTCGAAAATATGGAATGAATAGTGTTCGTCGGTTTTCTTTAAAAGGACCTCCACTCTCACAATTTGCAAACCCTAACCCTAATAAATGTTCAGCCACCATTAACGTTTCTATGGACGAGAATTCACCTCGTTTCTCTTTGATTTTCTTCCAATCCACACATCGTTTTGAAAAATTATCAACTACAATGTTGTAGAGGACAGCGAGATCGACAAATCCATACGGTTGAGATCGTTTATAGCGGAGCATCGTGGCCAGAATTGGGGCCGATAGGGTGGCCGTTCGGTCGCATTTTTCTCGATATGGGTGAAGCCGAGTTCAACCAAACTCTGGCCGTTGGTAGCTCTTGGCAACGGCTTCGAGGTGAATATTGTTGATAGACCTAAAGTCGTTTCAATTTGTTGCGAAAATTCAATGATGATTGGCGGCCGTGGGTTCTTTGGGCCTGCAAACATGCGTGAGTTGGAGAAGACAAAGCATGTGGCCTGGATTTCATCAAGCAAGGATGAACGGCCGAGATGATTTCTAGGTTCGGAAATTTAATAATTTTGTAAATTATTATAATTAAATTTGTACAAACTTTAAAATAGTATAACTCTTTGATACGAGGTCGAAAAATTTCAAAACAAATTGCGTTGCAATCGTTTTGCCGAGCACTACGCAATGAAGCTGGTTTGGAGTCGATTGGAGCTAGTAAAAATTTCGGGTAAAATTAAACGCACGTTTAATTTTATTCGAACTAAAACGCTACAACTGTTATCGAAAACTCAAGATGAGAACTTCTCACTCAATCGAATTGTCTCGATTTAAATTTTAAATAGTTAAATTTAAAAATAGCTTGATTGTGTGATTGGATAGTAGTTATTATCTGTTGTATTAAAATAGACCCTGTACGCCGTATATTAAGCGGATGTTATTTATTAAACACATATACCGCGATAATTCCATCTTGATTGGAATTGGTATTATATATGTACTTGGAGTTGATTTGCCCGCATTATATAGCGGATGAGACCCGATTGCGCCGCATAATAGCGGATAGTATTTTATAAATCCCATATACCACGATATTCCGTCTCGAAGCGGAATCAGTATTGTGCTAACATCTTTAGATGTAGGGAAACATGTTGGAGGGATCCAACTGGATTCCTCAAACATTTGAATTGGTTTCAATGTTGTGTGTTGATCTATTTATAATCTGCGTGATTATCTTTGTGATTGAAATCGTTAAAGGCTAAATTTTAGCCGAATATTTTTTTTGGTATCGTTAGATGTCGAAAATAAATAAAAATAAATTATTTAAAATTAAGTTGAGAATTCATAATAAAATTTAATTTTGAAATTGATTCATTTTAAATAAATAAATGTTGAGATTTTAAGTTATAAAAATTATGATTTTTGTGAAATATAACCAGAATGTGATTTTTGAAATAAGTAGTCGATTAATTTATAAAATGGTTTAAATTGGGGTTTTTGAATTATTATAAATGATTTATATAAAAGATTTATAAAATTGATATTTATAAATTAAAATATTGGAATTATAAAACGAGTTTTTATAAGTGAAAAAAAAATGAAGTATAAATGGATTTCATAAGTGAATGAAATCTATAGATGTATAAACTGTGAAGTTATAAAATGAATAGATTTTTGTAAAATGAAAGATTTAAAAGTAATTAACTTATAAACTGGATTTTGGCGTGTAAATGGAATATCGATAGAATTTGTTAATAAAGTGATTTTATAAGTTGAAGTTGTTGTAAAGTATAAATGGAATTTATAAACGTTGTTTTATAAATCCGAAATCGACTTATTTTAATAATTTTAATTATTATACCTTACTAAAGGAAATATATACACAGTTTTGGACAGTGGATAATCCTTTAAATAAAATATGTAGAAATTGAATTTGGTTAATGAAGTATGTTCACGATTTTGGACAGTGAATAATATAGTAAAGAATTTTTTTGAGAAAGTGATATCTTAAATAGAATTAAAACGAAAAAAAATGTTTTAAAATGTATTAATTATCAAAACCATGGATTTCAACATTCATGGTTGAAATAGACGTTTTTGAGAAATAGAAGGAGATGGTGGACTATAACACTGTTGTTATAGTAAATGATTTCCGAAAGGAAAAGTTTTGTATAATATTGGGATTTATATATCTATCTTAATTTCGAATCCCTATACTAGTGATTTTGGGTTGTCATAACGATGTTTTACGCAACATTCGTTTTGACTCAAATGAATATGTTTAAGAGAAGTTTTCCTTAAAGAATAAAATATATACTTAATTGTAATTTAAGTATATTGAGTATTTTCCAAGTGTTGAAAATAAACATATTTGTGAAATACTTATTATTAAATAAGTATGGAAATGTTTTTCCAATATGAAGTGAATGTTTTGAGATTTTATCTTTTAAAGACAAATTGAAAATGAATATTAGAAAACGATTTGGAAATCGGATATTCATAGATATTTTGGAAATGTAAATTCACAATGGGAATTTATAAGGGAAATTTGTTTTAAAAATAAACATTGATTTATTTTTCAAAGTGTGGAATAAATTTACGGATTTGGAACGTAAATGATTTATTTAATTGGTTTAAATGAACCATTTAGAAATGAAAGTTGTAAAGGTGAAAATAATTTGAAATTTGTTTTCAAATGGTTGAAGTGTGGAATATATATCTTGTAAAGATATTTTTGGAAAGTAAATAATTTGAAAAATTATTTGAAATCGGGTTATGTTGTGAATATTGATTGAAAGTTAAATAACTGACTATCAATATTAACCCTTGATTGGCTATTCGTTGTGAATTGGTTGAAATTGAATGCTGCACTTATTTTTAAATTATTGCGCTCGTTATTCGGACTATCCATTCCGAATAGTGATACGACGCAAGGGATGGCATTGAAGACCGGTGGTGAAGACCGGGTATTTGTGAAAACGATAGGATGACCTATCGATTGTCTCTGCACCGTTAGCTACGGTATGGAGATTGAAAGTGCGGTGTGTATACAATTATATGTGCTAATATAGTATACACGGATCGTATAATATGGATTACAATACAAATGCGGAAATAGATGATAATAGCATTGTAAATAGAAAATAAAAAAATCACACCAGAGATTTTTATACTGGTTCGGAGCACCGTCCTACGTCCAGTCCCAGACTTCTATCTGGATTTTCACTATTAACTACCTCGCTTCACCCGGAGGAACAGGTTTACAATACCCGAACAACCGAACGGGATTTCACGCCTCTAATACACTGAGGACTTCAACACTTGCCTCTTACAACACAGAGGACTTCAACAAAAGAACAAATACAATTGTTGTTGACAACTTGTGTTCTTGAAAACACGGATTTGTCACTAGCAGTACACCCTTCCTATAATCTTATCCTCAAAGTATGCGATATGATGTTTTGAAAAGATTAAGGAAAGTATATTATTGAATCAAAGGATATGAAATAGTTTCAAAGATTCAATAAATAATTTAGAGCTTTTATAATACAGTATTGAGATCAGAGATTAGATTAAAAGAATATATGAAATCGTTGTAAAAACTTGTGTTTGAATCAATGATTTAGATGAGTATATATAGAGAAAAATAGTTGTAACTCTTTGTGAACAGTTGCCATTAAGAGTTATGATCATTGATGAAAGATAGGAGATGCAACCTTTGGAGAAGAGAAGTGTCTTTTGGAAAAGTTGCTTTCTGTTTAAAAACGGTCGACAGGTCAAAAATGGACCGGTAGACAGGAATTCAAATATATATATACGTTATGTGCATGTGTGCACGTTCACTGTGCAATTTACACAGGAACGGTCGACCGCACCTATATTGACCGGTCGACCGGTGCCTGTTAAATTGCACATTGAATTGTGCAACTGCATGCAACTTATAAATTATTCGTATATATATTGATTCCCTTGATATGCATGATTATTTGAGGATAGATTTTAACAAATTTATTACTATTACAACAACAAATAATCAACCTATAATCTAGAGTACCATATATAGCTCTATTGACCTTGTTTTTGTCGATCGCCTTGTTTGTCAGAAATCAATCGCCTTATTTGTCAGAAATCAAAACTTTCATAAAGCTTGTGACTCAACATTCTCCCCCTTTTTGATTGATGACAATATATATATCTGCAAATCTGAATCTCCCCCTGAGTATGTGATTTCTTTCCTGCAAGCAATTGTTAGCCCTTTCTCCCCCTTTGTCATCGACAAAAAGGAGTAACAGATTACTAGAATATGATATGCGTAGAATGAATATGATAAGCATAGAAAAATAAATCATTAACACATCAAAGACATAACAGAGTTTACTACAGAACATAATGTTAATTGAAAAGCATAAATAACGACACTATTTAGTACAAGTGTCGAAGAATGTTTTTAAAGAGCTAAAACATAATAGAATCTAGGATGAAGCAGATCGAATCTCCTCTTCATCATCGTCATCGTCGTCATCATCATCATCTTCATCTTCTTCCTCTTCCTCCTCATCATTGTTCCCTCTAGACGATTCGCCCTCGTCAGATGATGTCCATGTGAAAACTGGAGCAGCAGGACGTTTTCCTGGATCTTGTGCTTGAACAGAGGTGGATGAGGAACATGATATAGCGTCCCATAGCATACCGAAGAACGACTTGACCTTATTGAAGCGCTTATCAATTTTAGAGTCCATACGCTTGAGACGAGATTCAAGCAGAAATTGATTACGCGCAATGGTTTCAAGAGATTCTTTTGTTGATGACTTTGATCTTAAAAGTTTCACCTCATCGGGACGAGGTCGAGAGGAAGTTGCTCTTTGTTTTCTCGGTCCTCGTTGTTGCCATTCTTCAAAAGGCATAATCTCAAGATAAGGTGGAGGAAGCTTCATTCTTTTGATGGTTATGGAATCAATGCATTTTGGTGTTGAAGTTGCAGAATCAGGAGGATTGACCCCACAAGCTAACAAAAGTCTCATGATATATTCATTATAGAAGAAATGAGGCCGGGTTGAATTATTTACCTTGAGAATTTCATCAAAAAGTATGTGAACCCAATTGATTTGGATTTCACCATAGATAGCATAGAGTGCCTTGAAGTTTTCTTTGTACACTGCATCATAATTTCCAAGTCTAGGAAAAAGAGAATGCATCAAGACCCGATGAAGTAACCTTGCTGTCGGTCGAAGTCCAATAGACTTAGTTCCATCACTATTGTCTTCTATAAACTGATGACTTGTACTATTTCGAGTGAAAACTTCGCAGAAGGTAGATGAAAATTCTTCGCCTCGATTTGGTATGCCAAGTATAGAGGCAATTCTAGCATGAGTAAGAAAAATTTGTTTTCCACAGACCATAGACCAGATGACACCATTTGGATTATCAGGTTGATATTCATCAAGATTCATGTTGGCGTAAAATAATTTAATCATTAAATGATTTATCTCCACACTATTTGCCGAAAAATCTATCAATGGAGTAATGTTGGCATTATCGGCTAACCTTCGAACTCCGTAAGCCGTGAAATCATCAAATTTGATGAAAGATCCCGGATGAAACTTGTAATTTGTCATTTGATTCCATCGTGTTATAGCAATTGGAGTTTGAAGCCATTTTTTGACGGAGATGGTATGAGATGAAGTTTCAGAGATTGCTCCTTTCTTTGATTTCTTTTGAGGAGGAGCCATTGTTGGAGGATTTGTGATTTGGGAATTGAAGAATGGGAACTAGGGTTTGTGATTTGGGGATAGAGAATAGTTTGAGTAGAGAGTGAATGAGGGTAGAGGGTAAAGTAACGTATAGGGTTATATATAAAAAACTGAAAAATGCGTAACCGGTCGACCTACAAATTTTGGCCGGTCGACCGTTTTCAACCAGAGAGCAAATGGTCGACCGGCAATAATATAGGCGGTCGACCGGTCCTGGTCTGTTGTGCATATAGGATTCTTTTTCAAGTTTTTTATTATATATCAACCTATATATATATATATATTATATTTTATACATAATACAAAATATAACCATCATTACACAAGAGATAGATAAATATTTAACAACTATATATAAATCTAATGAGAAAGTTCGTCATTAGAATTATCGTTGTTTCCTTCAATACGATTCGACCATGGACTCCATTGTTTCTGAGCTCCTTCATTCTTTTCATAGTTCCGATCCCATGAGTTAGGACTTTTAGATGTTGATGGCCTAGACGGCATCGGTTCATGTACGTCATGTTTGTTGGAACCGCAGAAAAATGTTGCCAACTTTTCTAAAACAGACAATCGTGCCGATGTCCGTTGTTGCTCGTGATAAAGTTGACTTTGCCCGTAATGGAGTTGTCTCTGAAGGTCTATCTGATGTTTTTGGTAGTGGTGTATCTCATCAATTTGAGCTTTGGTTCGAGGAGAATAGAATAGTGTCCTTTTAACTCGTTTTGAATTTGGAGTTTTATCAGACATATAAGAGCATTGATGATGACAGCTCGATTTTTGTTTTGGAGTAGTAGGAGAATAATATTCGTCCGACTCAGAGCTTGTAATAGAAATGTGAGATTCTTGCGCACATTTGTCACAAATATGAGCCATAGTGTAAGCTGAATATAGTATTATGGTTAGATAAGAAGTAAAGATGAACAAAATAAAATTTTTTTGCAAGCTTATATATATAAGTTTCTTATATATACTCTTATGGATGTGAGTTAATGATAACTTTTAACTACAAAAATATAAGCAGAAATTTTATTGTAAATCTAAAAATAGCTTTGTTTTTAAAACTGAATTTATAAAGTGAGTAAATAGATTTTAACCATTAAATAAAGCAATGGCTAATATTTAATATAAAAAATAGGTTAAGTAAAAGATACGGTTACTAGGAGAAAAGACATTAGTTTAGTTTAAACAAAAAATTATAATTAAAGAGAATAACCAAAAGAGAAGGTGTACATTAGTAATTGCTTAGTCAAGATTTTTTCTTGAAATTAAACCAAGCTCTCTTCGTAATCTAATAAAATTAGATTCGAGCAGCGGCTTAGTAAAAATGTCTGCTAATTGATTTTCAGTATGGACATATTCAAGACATATATTTCTTTTTTCAATATTATCTCGAAGAAAATGATGACGGATATCAATGTGTTTAGTTCGAGAGTGATTCACTGGATTTTTAGAAAGATTTATAGCACTTGTGTTATCACAGTATATAATAGAATTTGATAAATGAATATCAAAATCTTGAAGTGTTTGTTGCATATATAGTACTTGAGTACAAGCGAGAGCCGCTGATATATATTCAGCTTCACATGTTGATAGTGAAACACAATTCTGTTTCTTACTAAACCAAGAGACAAGTGATTTTCCAATAAAATGGCATGTACCACTTGTACTTTTTTTATCCGTTCGTGAGCCACCGAAATCAGCATCACTATATGATACTAATTCAAATGGACATTCTTTTGGATAGAAAAGACCAAAATCTTTGGTATTATTAAGATAACGAATTATACGTTTCACTGCTCGTAAATGTGATTCCTTTGGATCGGCTTGAAAACGAGCACATAAACAAACACTCATTAATATATCTGGACGACTAGCTGTAAGATAAAGAAGAGAACCAATCATGCTTCGATATAATTTCTGGTCAACATTCTTACCACTTTCATCTTTTTCAAGATGTGTAGTTGTACTCATAGGAGTTGGTTTACCAGATGTATTTTGTAATCCGAAGCGTTTGATAAGATTTTCACAGTATTTTTCTTGATTGATAAAAATACCATTTGAAAGTTGTTTGATTTGAAGTCCAAGAAAATAAGATAGTTCTCCCATATGAGACATTTCGAATTCTTTGGTCATGATACTTGCAAATTCCTTGCAGAGTTTATCGTTTGTTGAACCAAAGATGATATCGTCTACATATATTTGGATAACCAGAATATCTTTTCGAGAATGTTTAATAAACAAAGTTTGATCGACTTTGCCTATTTCAAATCCTGAATTAATAAGATAGCTACGTAATCGTTCATACCAAGCACGAGGTGCTTGTTTTAAACCATACAGAGCTTTCTTAAGTTTGAACACATGGTCAGGATATTTTTCATGTACGAATAAAGGAGGTTGTTCGACATAGACATTCTCTTTGATAAATCCATTGAGAAAAGCACTTTTGACATCCATCTGATAAAGTTTGAAATTATGATGACAAGCAAAAGATAATAGAATTCTAATAGCTTCTAGTCGAGCAACTGGTGCAAAAGTTTCTTCATAATCGATACCTTCTTCCTGATTGTATCCTTGTGCTACTAATCTTGCTTTATTTTTGGTGATATTTCCTTGTTCGTCAGCTTTATTTTTATAGACCCATTTAGTACCAATTACTGACTGATCAGTTGGTCTTGGAACAAGTTCCCAAACGTCATTGCGCTCAAACTGATTTAGTTCTTCCTGCATGGCAATGATCCAGTAATCATCTGTAGCAGCTTCTTTTGGATTCTTGGGTTCGATATTTGAGAGAAAAGCGACATGACCCATTTGATTGAGTTGACTCCTTGTTCTGACATGTGATGTTATTTCACCTATTATATTTTGGGCCGGATGGTCTCTTAATATTCTTGGTGGTGATTGTAATTCACATATTTGAGGAGTATTCTCAATAATTACTTCTGAGTCAGAATCAGTATTTGAGATGATTGGATTATCAATGACTATTGATTCGTCATCATCTGATATTGTGTGAGGATGCTGATAAATTTCATCAAAAGAGACATGAAGTGATTCTTCAATAGTTTTGGTTCGTTTATTAAATATCCGATAGGCCTTACTTCGTTCCGAATAACCGACAAATATTCCTTCATCGGCTTTTGGATCGAATTTTCCAAGCTGGTCTTTCGTATTTAAAATAAAGCACTTGGAACCAAAAACTTTGAAGTATGAGATTTTGGGCTTTCTTTTGTTAAACAATTCATAAGGAGTATTCTTGGTAAGAGGTCTTATGGACACACGATTTAAAACATAACAGGCAGTTGCGACAGCTTCTGCCCAGAAATGTTTTGGTAAGGTGGTTCCATTCAATAATGTTCTTGCACATTCTTGTAAAGTTCGGTTCTTTCGTTCTACTACTCCGTTCTGTTGTGGAGTTCTGGGAAACGAAAAATTATGATATATACCTTTCTTTGTACAAAAATGTTCAAATTCATTATTTTCAAACTCTCCGCCATGATCACTTCTTATATTTTTAACTTTAATCCCTTTTGATTTTTGAATTCTTTTGACGAAAGATTTGAAATGATCGAAAGTATCACTTTTATTTTTTAAGAAAATTGTCCATGTATAACGAGAGAAATCATCAACAATTACAAGCACATATTGACTGTGATTTATTGATTGAACTCTAGTAGGTCCAAATAAATCCATGTGCAGTAACTCAAGTGGTTGTAATGTTGATATGACTTTCTTGGATTTAAACGATGATTTGGTCAATTTTCCTAATTGACATGCATCACAAATGTTGTTAACTTTAAAACTCATTTTGGGTAGTCCTCTAACTAGATTGTTTTTGGCTAGCTTGTCAATAGTTCTGAAGTTTATATGACAGAAACGTTTGTGCCATAGCCATGGATCATTGTCATTAGCCACAAGACACATATCTGAATTATGATTAATATTCATATTTAGAATATATATATTTCTGTCTCTATAACCTTCAAAAACCAAATTATGGTCTTTATCGAAAATACTACACTTATTATTTGAAAAGGAAATTATAAAACCCTTGTCACATAACTGACTAATACTAAGTAAATTGTGTTTTAAATTTCTAACTAGCATGACATTAGTAATAAGAGGTAAGTTAGATGTACCGCAATTGCTCACATCGCCTTTGCCGATGATATAACCTTTTGAATTGTCTCCAAAAGTGACTGAGCCACCATCTGAGTATTTAATATTTGTTAATAAGCTCTTGTCTCCCGTCATATGCTTTGAGCAACCACTGTCCAATATCCACTTTCCTCTTTTCTTCAGTGGGACCTGCAAAAAATAGAATTAAGTTCATGGTACCCACTTTTTATAGGGTCCTAAGAGTTAGGTCTTAGGAGTCCAAAACCATTTGGGTCCGGTATCCCCTTTATATATATAATTGTTATTAAAATGTACATTATTCATGAATTGCTGAATGTATTTGTTCCTAATCAAATTATTATTTGTTTTAGGAACCCATATTTTGATAGTCTTGACATTTCTCTTTTGAAATTTCACAACTGGTTTTGGTTTGAAATATAATAAACTAAGATTTTTCTTAGCTTCAGTTTTTTGTACTTTCTTCTTCCTTTTATTTCTAAGATGTTTCTTAGTTTCATGTTTGTTATATCCCAAACCTTGTTTATCTGAAATAGATTGTGAACTTTCAATGATTTTAGTCAAATTTTCTCGACCTTTGTTAAAGTTAGAAACATTTTGAGTAATGTCATCAAACTTTGTTTGTAAACTAGCTTTTTCTAGGTCTAGAATTTTGACTTTTGCTTTAAGTTCATGATTTTCAGTAGTGAGAGCATTATTTTTCTCTTTTTGAGCTTCTATTTCTTGACTCAAAAGAGATATTTGAGAGTCAACATTAGATGATGATTCTTGAATATTTTCAAGTTCTTCTTCTAATATTTTCTTCTCATCTTTTAACATATCTCGTTCAAACTCTGCTCTACTTAAATCTGCTTTGACTACTTTTAATTGACGTTTTAAGTCTTTATATTTGACTATCAATTCAGCATTAATATCAAGTAATTCATCAAATGTAGGAATTTGTACCTCATCTTATGTTGCCATAAAGCAAACATTAGCTTGTTCATTCTCCGAATCACTTTCACTTTCTGATGAAGATGACTCTGAATCATCCCATGTTACTGAGAAGGCTCGTTTCTTTGATTTGTCCTTCTTATATTTGAATTTGTCATTTTCTGACTTTTTCTTTTGTTCTGGACAATCCTTCTGCATGTGTCCCTTTTTATGGCAGTTGAAACATTCTATAGCAGATGAAGATGGTTTATTTGATCCAGGTTTCCTTTTATTGTAGCGACTGGCTTTTCGATATTTTAGGAATTTTTTGAAACCTTTAGCAATGAACGCCAAATCTTCATCTTCAGAATCTGATTCATTTTCATCTTTCTCAACATGAAATGCTACATTTTTCTTTTCTTCTTTCTGTTCTTTTCTAGCCTGCAAATTTGCTTCATAGGACATTAAATTTCCTATCAATTCATCTGGCTTCATGACGGAAAGGTCATTAGCTTCTTCAATTGCTAATACTTTTCCTTCCCATTCATTAGTCAGAGAATGTAGGACTGTTGAAACAACATCAAAATCAGAATACTTTTGTCCTAATCCAATAAGTGCATGGTGAATAGTTTGAAACCGTGAATACATGTCATTGATCGTTTCATTTGGTTTCATTTTGAAATTTTGAAATTGACTTTTTAGCATGGCTATTTTGGCTTGTTTAACCTTGTTAGTACCTTCATGAGTGATTTTTAGCGTTTGCCAAATTTGATATGCAGTAGTGCAGATACTAACACGGTTATATTCATTTTGGTCTAATGCACAGAACAACATATTTATTGCTCTTGCATTTACGGCTGCTGCCGTTTTCTCAGCCACAGTCCATTCTGAATAATCAGTTGTTGGATTCACTATTTCTCTTTGAGTAGCATTCCAAGCATCATAGCTACTTGATTGCATAAAGAATGACATACGTGTTGCCCAATAACTATAGTTAAGACCATTGAAAAATGGAGGTCTTTGTGTCGATTGCCCTTCTGTGTAAGTGGTGTTTTGAGTGCTAGTACTTGCGTTATTTGCCATATTACAAGAATATATCAAATAACTGTGTTACGGTTATATGATGACCGTGCTCTGATACCAATTGAAAGTGCGGTGTGTATACAATTATATGTGCTAATATAGTATACACGGATCGTATAATATGGATTACAATACAAATGCGGAAATAGATGATAATAGCATTGTAAATAGAAAATAAAAAAATCACACCAGAGATTTTTATACTGGTTCGGAGCACCGTCCTACGTCCAGTCCCAGACTTCTATCTGGATTTTCACTATTAACTACCTCGCTTCACCCGGAGGAACAGGTTTACAATACCCGAACAACCGAACGGGATTTCACGCCTCTAATACACTGAGGACTTCAACACTTGCCTCTTACAACACAAAGGACTTCAACAAAAGAACAAATACAATTGTTGTTGACAACTTGTGTTCTTGAAAACACGGATTTGTCACTAGCAGTACACCCTTCCTATAATCTTATCCTCAAAGTATGCGATATGATGTTTTGAAAAGATTAAGGAAAGTATATTATTGAATCAAAGGATATGAAATAGTTTCAAAGATTCAATAAATAATTTAGAGCTTTTATAATACAGTATTGAGATCAGAGATTAGATTAAAAGAATATATGAAATCGTTGTAAAAACTTGTGTTTGAATCAATGATTTAGATGAGTATATATAGAGAAAAATAGTTGTAACTCTTTGTGAACAGTTGCCATTAAGAGTTATGATCATTGATGAAAGATAGGAGATGCAACCTTTGGAGAAGAGAAGTGTCTTTTGGAAAAGTTGCTTTCTGTTTAAAAACGGTCGACAGGTCAAAAATGGACCGGTAGACAGGAATTCAAATATATATATACGTTATGTGCATGTGTGCACGTTCACTGTGCAATTTACACAGGAACGGTCGACCGCACCTATATTGACCGGTCGACCGGTGCCTGTTAAATTGCACATTGAATTGTGCAACTGCATGCAACTTATAAATTATTCGTATATATATTGATTCCCTTGATATGCATGATTATTTGAGGATAGATTTTAACAAATTTATTACTATTACAACAACAAATAATCAACCTATAATCTAGAGTACCATATATAGCTCTATTGACCTTGTTTTTGTCGATCGCCTTGTTTGTCAGAAATCAATCGCCTTATTTGTCAGAAATCAAAACTTTCATAAAGCTTGTGACTCAACAGAGATTTCCTTTGTGATGGGAAATTCGATCAGGATTGTGAATACCCGGATTGCAAGGGCTTCTTTTGAAGTGCCTTCGGTTCTGTTTGAACCCGGAACAGACTTGTATGGTTACGTGTCTGACATTACATTTTGAGATATAAAGCAGATTTCTTTCAAATACATTTCCGTTGGTGGCGGAGAATTTATTCTCTTAGCTTAACACCCTTAGAGGTTATGTAGTTGAAGGTTATCAGCGATATATTCCCAATTTGGTAATGTGGCATGCTGAGTGTTGCTGTGTGATGATTATTAATCAATCATTTCACTACTACAAAACAGGCCATTTGCATCGGTTGTCTACCCCCCATTTGCATCAGTTCAACAACCGATGCATATGCAACCGATGCAACAGGCTTAACACTTTTGCATCAGTTCTAAAACCGATGAAAAAAGGTCCTTTTTGCATCGGTTGTTACTAACAACTGATGCAAAATATCATGGTTGGTTGCTTGGACACAGCCCCCATGTTGCATCGGTTGTAATGAAAACCGATGCAACTAATCCCTCTATTGCATCAGTTTTTTATAACAACCGATGCAAACTAATCCCTCTATTGCATCAGCTATTTATACCTGATGCAAAAAAACCAATCTCAGACACCATTCTTACAGTACTCAAATAGACTATATATATATATATATATATTATTGATTATAACAAACAATTATTGCATGCAATATTACTATCATTCAAAATTAAATTTTAAGGCAAATACATAATCAGATTTAATAATTCTACAAAAGAATGAAAAACATAAATAAATTCCACGGTACATAATCAGACAGTCAGTAATAAAAAATAAATGCAGCATGTTATATGTAGACACAAAAATACATATATACGGAGAAGAGAATGTATCGTTGACATTGGATAAATTAAGAAGAAGATGGTCTTCAAATGCACAAACCTTCATCCTATATTGTACTTGAGCTACCTGAAGTTGAGCTGTGCAATCCTTACGTAGCTCTTCTGGTCACTGCCGCATCCACTCCACAACCATCAGTTACCCTCCATACAACCAAAACTGTGCCCATCAGACTACTGCCGTTCCCCTATTTACAGTTCATCAACAACTTGACCACTGTCTCGGCTTCATCTACTCACAGTTGACTACCACTTATAACTAGCAACTACAAGCTTCTGCCACCGTACCATATCCATTACAATACTTGCTGCCACATCCATCTACCCACCTGCCCCTGCACAATATCACCATCAACGCACTTGCCAATAGATCCATAACCAAATGTATTTCCCATCACTACAAAATCCACATGTAACTGATATTTACCATAAATAGGAAACAGATAAATGTTCAATCTGAAGAACTATATAAACCCGAAAATACAAATTATTCATACCCATTGTACTTGCTGCAAGGATGCAAGAAGTCCTAAAAACACGATAGAGGCAAAGATACAGGAAGAGCAGCATAGCCACTGTCGTATACCTATATATACATGCACATAAGAATAACTCCAACATTTATTTTCTTGAAACAAATACCCAACTGAGTCAGACATTGTCCATAAACTATGCTAAAAAGGTAGAATACGTACCTATATATACACATGCACATAAGAACAGCTACAACATTTTTTTTCTTGAAACAAATACCCAACTGAATAAGACATTGTCTAGAAACTTTGCTAAAATGTAGAATAATCCAGGGGTTTGTCTTATATATACCCAAGAATCAAGTTTCACTTGTAAATTCAGTGTTTTGGATATCCCTTATATGGGGACTTAACAACAACAATTAAATGCATATATTGGAATTGAATCTTACCAGAAGTTGTTCAAGAATGCAGAAGTACAATAGCATGCAGGAAATCACAAGAATAGGCATGTCCAACAATAACCTGTTACGGCTTCATATTTTTCACTGACAAACTAATTAACCTTAGAATGGAATGTTAAAAAAATTGGTGTTCTTACTTTAGCGGTTGTAAATTTGCTTGACGTGATGCTTGTCCAGCATTCGAAGAAGGAACCAACTCTACACGTAATAGAGTAACTGATAGGTTGCGAACCTCTTGCTTGCAAACTTCATAGTTTTTGTTCCCTTTAAGCTAAACCATTTCACTACACATTCTTGATAAGCCAAGGAGATTTCACCTTTACAGTCACATTCCAACTTCATCGTGTTGCCTCCTTCATTAAGTTCGATAATGCAAATTCTGCATACTGCTTCTTCTTTAGGAATATCTTCACCTTCTCCTTTGATCACAAATGAATGTGTTATTATAAAACTATTATGGTACTTAAATGAGTGTTACTTGATTGCTTTGTACTTACCATTATCACTGTTACTTGTTGAATATGGAGGAGAAGCACTGGTGTCAGCTGCTTTAGGAGTCGAAGGGACGACTCTAAATCCATTGCCTGAAGATGCCATTCTCTTGATACTTTTCGACTTCTTATTTAAGGGTACAGACAGCAAGCGTGATATGTTCTTCTGAATCCCTTTTTTCTGAACAAGTTGTTCAGAAAATAAATTATGTAAACCAGACAATTTTAAGTTGAAGTTCAGTAATATTGACTTACATTACTTGCTGTTGATGTTTCGCTGTCTTCGGTGGCAGTTTCTTGTAAGGAATTCTCGATGTTGATGTATACCAGACAACTTTCGTTTCAATTTACATACCCATTTCATTGACTGTTTTACTCAACAGATTTACAACTTCCATTTATATACTATGCAATGTGCACATTGATACCACTATTTTATTCAACAGATTTTGCCTTTGCCTACATTTCCCCAACCATCATTTGCCTTCCTTCAAACAATATTCACCATACTTAACCTGTCTGCTACCACAATCCATCAACCATAACCATACTTGCCTCCTGTAACATTCATTTATACTGACCATACTTCATTTCTACAAACACGTTGCCTTTTCCCCCATCTTCACTCAACACTCAACACAACCCAGTCCATCCAAACATTAAATACCAGAACACTACTTGCCATTACTTCACTCCATACAGCAGTGTTGCTACTGTTATCACCTACTGCCACCGAACTGCCTCACCATACCAGTCAGGCATAAACTCCTCCAGCCATCAAAATATTTCACCCTTTTCGCCTATTTCACTACTGCTGTAACTTTTGTTCTCCATCAGGTGCAAACACTTCAATCCAACACTAACCACCAAGCCTCGAAACGACACATACTTCTCCACCGCAGTTCCCACAAGCTCACCCTCATCATTTCAAAGTTCCACTGCCAAAACACACTAACAGCAGTATCCACCACCAGTACAATCGGCAGAACAGCCACCAATTCTCAATCTCCTCATCCTATACAATAAACCCATTGACTGTCCTCACTACCACCATACCTTCACTCCCCGTCCACTACATTGAACCACCACCTTGTAACCCTCTTCACCATCTCCTAAATTCTATCAAAACCTGTCCAGCACATAACAACTTAACTGCCCAGAACAATCTCCTCCTTACAAACCATCCTCTGTTCACATTCCACTGCAACCATCTACTCAAACTTCCTACAGTTACCATTCAATCACTTCACATATCATCTCTGACCACCACAGCCTAACCGAACTACTGTAGTAACCACCAAGCTCCCCCTTGCTCAACTACAACTCCACCATTTAACCTTATTCTACACTCATAGTCATCTCTCTCATGCAAACACTCTACACATACCACACTAATTCGACATTCACGTCAAACAACATTCATCACTACAATAACTCAGACTACCACTACAATACCATCGCAAAACTGCTGTCTGGCTGTTTGCCTAACCTCCCACTACAATAACAAGTTCATCCATTTCATCATCGACCTCACATCGACTTTCCGTACCAACCCGCATCCAAATCGAATCCTCTCCTATAACCCAAGACACAAAACAATATTTCTGAAAGAAAACAGAGAAGGAGAACAAGAAGAAAGAAAGAAAGAAAAGAGAGAACCGGTTAAATATTTCTGAAAACATTGCAAATATTTCTCAAGCATTTCAATCACAGTATTATATTAGGTGCTTGGGTGAAATACATGAAGAAACTTCAAAAGTGCTAACCCTGGCCTTATTGAAAGATGGAAACCTGGAGAAAGCTTTAGTAAGAACATCATCACTAACTTCATTGCCAAGATCTACACAAACAATCTGTAATCATCTGCAGAAAGGAAAAACTTTAACACAAACATGATGAAGATAGAAAATTATTTTATAAATAGTACACAAACAATAACAGAAAAGAGTTAAAGGATATACAAATGTTCAAAGGTGTAAACTAGCATTTGGCACATTCTAACTCAATTAAGTCCCAAACACACAATAGCATCAAACAAATTTAGTTAGTGATACGCCCAAAGAGTATTTGGCATGTAGCACAATGGTCATCTAGGTAATATCGAGTCATACATACGACCAGTTGTGATAACACTAAGGATTTTGAACTGTATTCTGCCACAGGCTAAGGGGGGAAAACCATACCATCATGACATCTAAAATGATTCCAATATTGAACATGTATCGGAAACATTATTGGAAAAACACCTTACTAAATCTGCAGAACTCAACTTAGAACAAACAATAGTCAGCAAATCCTAACTGAACAAAGATAATTTTGGTTTCCTATTTATAAGCAAGTTATGTACTTGCATCACTAAATAATATAATTAGTTGTGACATTTTAAAAAAAACATATATTTCATTTCAACTTTGTAGTGGTTGCTATGTGTTTTGAATATATATAAGTTTCAATTTGAACGTTAGAAAGTAAAGAGCATATGGAAACTTCGAATAAAGCAGAATTGCCTTCCCTTGATTTGAAGAGAGGTTCATCAGCCACACAATGAATATAGGATAAGCAACATAAGCAATTTATTGACCGGTCAATGGTAAATGTGGAGAAATTTAAGGCGGAAGAGTGTAACCATTCAATTCCCGAGTGTAATTTCGAATACCTGGGTAGAATCATGAATACTCACTCATGTAACCATTCAATTTCCGAGTGCAATTTTGAAATACAAGAATGCAATTTTGTAAATTATTTGATTTTCACATGTAATTAATATTGAAATTCAAAACATAAATGTGTATTATGTAATTAATAATAAATATTAATAAACATAATATTATTATTTCAGTTAATATAAGGTTGAAGAAATAACAAATGATCGATATTGATGGAAATTTTGTACGATAAAGAACAATTTCATTAAACGATCTCTTTTAACTCAAAGAAGAAAAAGATAATGCACGAAGCCCATAAAAGAAATTAATACATTTTCTTCGTACGATATTCATTAATTTAAATACCAACACATTCTTGAAGTAGTACATAATCCTAGAGTGTCATCGTGTCAAGCACAAATTCCAAACAATCGTATTACCTTAAACAACAAGCAACGATAGGCAAGTCTTGGGAGCGCAGATCACTGTTGCTCAAATATCTAGTGACTTTTATATGTTGATTAGAATTCACATTAGCAGCAGGAACTGGAAGGAAGGCGGAAGCTCTTAATCCTGTTCCTACCACAATCGAGCACCTCCACAGTCGAAGTCGTCACCATCCCCAGTCACCGCTGCCAGTACCCTCAATCGCCACAAACAATACCTCCTCCGCACTTTACCTCAAATCGAGAACCACCAGCAGCGCAACAATCTACTCCCCACACCTCAAAACACTCCAACCGAAGCACTCAATTCCATTCATTTCATCAAAAATCACTACTTCAACTCGAATCCTACACTCCATCTCCTTCAGCCGACCGCAACTCCATCCCCTCCAAATCCAATTCGAATCGTTTAAATGAGAATTTGCAATTGATTTGAATTTCAAACGAGAATTTGCAATTGATTTGGATTTGAGAATTTTGTTTGTGAATTAGAGAGTTCAGAGGTATTTGCGTGGCTGCGTTGATTAACGGGTTACGGGGGAAGTGGAGGGATAAATGAAAGCTAAGCGGCAAACGAAAAGTTAAGGGGAGGTAAAATGAAAGTTGGAGTAGCAAACCAATGGAAAATGAATGCAAACTAATGTAGTTGCATCGGTTGAATTTAAAACTGATGCGACTAAAACTATTTGCACGTACCAATTGCATCGGTTGTTGGTGACAACTGATGTAAATTTGATTTTTTATTACCTATTGCTTTTCACATACCAAATGCATCGGGTATTAAGATGGAACTGATGCAAATAGTTCTATTTGCATCGGTTTTTACTTCAACTGATGCAAATGAGGTGAAGCAATATGCACTTTTTGTACTAGTGTTTGTTTATCAAAGCGTGGCTTTGTGAAAAAGCGTAGCTTTGTGGACGAGGCTTCGTCAGACCTCACACGCTGAAAATGGTCAAAACAGGAATATGCGACATGGTTATGAGGGTCACGCCCTTTAGGGTATGTCATTCCCTTCTGGAAAAGGGTGGTGTCAGGTATGGAGCCCTGATGCTTAACCTATGTGGTTGCTCCAATCTCATTTTTGTGTGTGGTTGTTTCTTGGTGATCGAGGGCCCTCGGATAAAGGACCCAAAGGACCGAGGGGTGGCATATTCGTGTAGTAGTTACCTAGTTACAAAGGTAACCCGGCCTTGTGTTGGCAGAGAGCGGGTTAAGTTCTCGGGATGTCCCGCCAGAGGCGATCCCATGTGGCAGTAGGAAGTTCCTTAGCCTGACCATTTGTTGAAAAATCCAAAGAAACAATATGAGCCTTGTACGGATTTAATTGTAGAACCTGCCATTTAATATGGTAGCTATAGCAGGCATAATATAATGGTACCTATGCTGGCTAAGATTTATATTCTATTTTCGAAATGTTTTCATCACTATGCACTAATAATAATATCAAAAATGATTTTTTTTTTTGCTTAGAAAGCATCTTTGACTATCATAAGGAGAAATCTCCTCCAATTCTACGTTTGCATTGTATGTGTACGGGGAGGCCTTATGGTAGTTTCATTTTCCAAAAGCATTGCGGATATTTTCCACTTCTATTGTTGTTGTTGTTTTAAAAGATAAATAACTACTTTAAGTACTCACACCAGTCCCAATACTGACCTGGAGTTTATTGTTCTCTTCCTAAACTCAGGGTGCCCATACTTTTCCACACGGGCAGTCTAGAGTCAGGTTATCAGGTCATTCTGGATTTAGGAGTGCTATGGAGCTCAGGAGGCGAGCTGGATGGCGAGACGTGCCACTTGTATATGATATTATCTGTCCACTGTAATTTCACTTGTAGGGACATGTTTGTAGAACTTCCCATTGTTCAGTTGTGGTGTATATTGTTGTTGTACACTCTGATGATGATGATGTGATATAATGTAATAACTGAAATAGTTATTTGGTTTAAAGATTATTCATTTATCTATTATATGTTGTTCCCCTGCGACTGTGAGATTCTGATATTGTTTCTGTTCTGTTTTCTTACTTTTTCTATCTTTTTCTTCTACCTCTTCTTTTTAACCCTAACAATTCGGTTTTCCGGCATTCGATTATGCGGCATTTGATACAGTGGACGTAAGAATGCCGACCTTCAGATCCCAAAAAATCGTTATGTTACAATGTGGTATTAGAGCATTTGGTTAAGTGACAACCTTGGCTCTGTTGGGTGTTACTCATTAGAGATAGAGTCAGCAGTACTCTAGAATGAGTTGAGTGTAATAATAGATATGAGCGCGTATTTGTTAGTGAATATAAATTGTTTTATATTGTGATGATTGGTTTGTTAAGTGGTATATGGATTCTGGTCAACACGAGTAATTAACGTTGTTGATAGGGATCTCTGATGCAGATCAGGCCAAAGCGATGAGTCATTCACGATCTAGGACGGTACTTATAAGTCGTTTCCGACTTAAAGAATCACGGGGGAAAAGCCTACGAGTTAAGATAAGTCGTTCACGACTTATGATGGTGGCTATAGGTTGTTTCCGACCTAAGAAGGCATGTGGGGAAGATATGCGAGTTAAGGAAGAAGACCTAAGTCTTTTCCGACCCATCACAAGCTTAAGTCGTTCAGGGCCTTTAGGTCGTATACGGTCTAAGACTACAGAAGGAATATCACGGGATAACAAGATAGCAGTACGAATTGGAAAGCAAGGTTTAGGTCGGCTACGACCTAAGATAAGTCGGCAAGGAGTTAAGCAGTATGTTGTTGAGTCGGCAAGGAGTTAAGCCGTGTTTCTTTGAATCGTAGGTCGTTAGGTCGCATACGACCTAAGTGTGTCGGTCATGTGTATACATGAGTTGATGATGTGTTAAGTCGTACCTCGTTAGGTCGGCCATACAGGGTCAATTGATGAGTCGGTATGTAATGAGTCGGTTGAGTCGTTGTGGGATGTAGTGGCTTGTTCAGTCGTTTGTTGTAATGAGTCGTGTACTGTTGTATGTTGTAAGTCTTGAGTCGTTAGCTTTGAGTCGTATATCGATGAGTCGTATGATGTACACAGGTATGTAATGTGCTAAGTCGGTAACGACTCATGATGTGTCGGAGCTTATGAGTCGGCAATGGGTTAAAGGGGCCGGTTGTGTCAAGCTATAAATAGAGGGTGTGTTGTACATTTTTTTGGTTGTTGATTTTTGAATAAAATTCTCTTTTGTTAGCTTTGTGCTTTCATACCAATTGGTAGTTGAGTGTAATCTCCTATCTCCTCTTTCGGTTAATCGAGTGCACTCGATTCAACGATCGTAGAAGCCGATTCACGGAATCTAGTGCGCTAGATCAACGTGCGAAGAATCGTAGATCTTAGAACACGGTATAGTGCGCTATCAACGTGTTTGAGATAGCTAGAGTTCGGTATCTTTGGATCAACGAACTTGGGCATTTTGGTATCTTCAACTCACCGATTGCTACATTCCATCGATTGAAGTTTTGTTTGATTAATCCGCTGCGTCATTATTTGGTATCAGAGCCATACTTAGCCAATCATAGCTAAGTTGATTCTTGGAGCCAAGTATTTGAAGTTTGAAGTTGTGTTCATCTTGAAGTTGCAACGAAAGGAGAACTTTCGATCCATTCCATTTTGGATCAAAGTGTTGGAAGGTGTTTGAAGTTGAATTAGGCCGTGTATACTATTGAGGTAGCCGAGCCTAGGGAGGATCATTGGAAAGCTTGTTCGAGCTAAAGAAGTGTTGAACCGTGCCTTGTGCTTGAATTGGAGGCGACCTCACTTGAGCCGTTTCATATTGCCGAGACAAGTGGAGGCCGAGACAAATTGTAGCCGAGTCATTGTTGAGCCGTGACTTGTTCTTTGTTGAAGCTTGAATTTTTGTGTTCGAATTGTTGAAGTGTTTGTGAAGGTTTTTTCAATTACGCCACCAAGGAGAGCTAATCGTCAACAAAACGTTGAAGCTTTGTATCGTAGAGAAGAAGCCGAGCTTATGGAACAACGTATTAATGAGAAGTTTGATGAAGGCATTGGGAAGTTGGAGAAATTGATGAATGATTTGAATCAAAGGAGGAGATCACCAAACTCGAACCATGGAGGAAACCGAGTTTCGCCATCGGTTACGGAAGCGAGGAGGGTATCACCACATTCATGTAGAGATAGAAGAGAAACATCAATTTCATCACGAAGAGATCATCATGACTATGCACATGAAGAGAGAAGAAGTCAACGTGAATTTGACAATGAAGCATATAGAGATGAAGAGAGACATAGTCAAAGAAGCATGCATGAACAAAGGGATGATAATGGACGAGATCGATGTAGGCGTATTTTTGATTTTTTTGAAGAGGGTGATAGAGCTAGTATTCATTATCGAGATCGAGACCAAGTTCGAAATTCTTATCGGGATGTTGAAGATGATCGTCGATGGGAATCGGGTATGAAAATGGAGATTCCGGAGTTTAAAGGCGGGATGGTTGTTGAAGAGTTCTTAGATTGGGTTTCAAATGTTGAAGAGATCTTTGATTTCAAGGAGGTTCCTGAGCATAGAAGGGTGAAGTTGGTTGCTACTAGGTTGAGGGGGAGAGCTTTGGCGTGGTGGCAGCAAACTAAACTTACTCGTGAACGGATGGGGAAGTCAAAGATAGAATCGTGGGATAAGATGAAGAAGTTGATGAGATCTACTTTCCTACCTTACAACTATCAATCACTTATGTACCAAAGGTTACAGAATCTGAGGCAAGGGACAAAGTCTGTTAGTGATTATGCTGATGAATTTTACCAACTCATTGCCAGAAATGATATTATGGAGACAGAAGAACAGCTAACTGCTAGATTCATTGGGGGATTGAGAATGCAGATCCAGGATATGGTTAATATGTTCGATCCTAGATCAGTTGCAGAGGCACATCAGAAAGCGTTGGCTTGGGAGAAACAAGGAAGGCGTGGAGGTGGTGTGTTTACTAATTCCAATAATCCAGTGAAGGGTGCCAGTGGGAATTCTAATGTTTCTAAACCTATCAGTAAGCCAGTGGTGAAGGAGGTTGAGAAGGCGAAGGCTAGCAGTGTTTTCAAATGTTATAATTTTCAGGAGTTGGGTCACAAAAGTAATGAATGTCCGAAGCCGAAGAAGAGAACCATGGTTGCAGAAGTTGAGAAGGATGATGGTGAGGAAACAGAATGTTCAAATACACCTTATGTTGAGGAGGAAGAAGAATTGTTTGGAGATGAAGGTTGTAATCTTATGATGAGGAGGTCATGTCTTACACCAAAACAAGAGGAGGATTCTAGTTGGCTGAGAAGCAATATTTTTCAATCGACATACACTATTCTGGGAAAAGTTTGCAAGTTCGTTATTGATGCTGGAAGTTGTGATAATATTATTTCTACAGAAGCAGTGAGGAAATTGAACTTGAAGACTGAGAAACATCCTAAACCATACAAGCTAGCATGGTTAAGGAAGGGTGGTGAAGTGAAAGTGTGTCGAAGAGCTTGTGTTAATTTTTCTATTGGGAAAAAGTACAAAGATGAAATTTGGTGTGATGTAGTGGACATGGATGTTTGTCACTTGTTGTTGGGCAGACCGTGGCAGTTTGATAGAGCAGTACAACATGATGGTCGTGCCAATAGTTACAGTTTCGTGTTCGAGGGTACTAAAATCACTTTGGTTCCCAAGAAACAGCAACAGAAGGAGAGCAAGCTAGAAGAGATTGAGGAATTGAAAACTCTGTTGACTTTGAAGGAGTTTGTGAAAGAAGTTGAAGAGGAGCCTGAAGTATTCTTGTTGATTGGGAGAGAGAGTAGTGAAGAAGTTGAGATTCCAGAAGAAGCAAAGCCAGTTTTGAAAGAATTTGAAGACGTATTTCCAGAGGAGTTGCCTAAGGAGTTACCGCCACTTAGAGACATTCAACATCAAATTGATCTTGTTCCGGGAGCAGTTTTACCACATAGACCGCATTATCGAATGAGTCCGAAGGAACATGAGGAGTTACGAAGGCAGGTGGAAGAGTTGTTGGAACAGGGACGTGTTCAGGAAAGCTTGAGTCCTTGTGCCGTGCCAGCATTGTTGGTACCGAAAAAGGATGGAACATGGAGAATGTGTACAGATAGTAGAGCTTTGAACAAGATTACTGTTCGTTACAGATTTCCTATGCCGAGGTTGGATGATTTGTTAGACCAGTTGAGTGGGGCAACTATCTTTTCGAAGATTGATTTGAAGAGTGGTTATCATCAAATTCGGATTAGACCTCGAGATGAATGGAAGACAGCTTTCAAGACAAGAGAGGGGTTATACGAATGGTTGCTTATGCCATTTGGTTTGTCAAATGCACCTAGTACATTCATGCGGGTGATGAATCAAATCTTTAGACCATTCATTGGGAAGTTCGTCGTGGTTTATTTCGATGATATTCTGATTTACAGCAGGAGTATGGAGGAGCATGTTCTACATTTGAGGGAAGTGTTGATTATTCTTCGTGAAGAACAATTTTATGCTGCTACAAAGAAATGTGTGTTTATGACGCATACTGTTTTATTTCTTGGGTATGTTGTTTCAGGAAAGGGTATTCAAGTGGACCAGAGTAAAGTTGAAGCTATTAGAAAGTGGCCACAGCCGAGAACTATCACTGAAGTTAGAAGTTTTCATGGATTGGCATCATTCTACCGAAGGTTCATTCCACACTTCAGTAGTGTGATGGCACCAGTTACCGATTGCATGAAAGGAAAACAGTTTGTATGGTCAGAGGAAGCGGAAGTTGCTTTTGAACGGATCAAAGAACTATTGACGACAGCACCAATTCTTGTTTTACCTAATTTTCAGTTGTTGTTTGAGCTACACACTGATGCATCAAAGGTGGGAATTGGAGGACTGTTGAGTCAGCAGGGGAGACCTATTGCATATTTCAGTGAAAAGTTGTCAGGGGCGAAGATGAGATACAGCACATATGACGTTGAATTTTACGCTGTTGTGCAAACGATTAAACATTGGAGACATTATCTATTTCAGAAAGAATTTGTTCTGTACACTGATCATGAGGCATTGAAGCATTTACAGGGGCAGGATAAGATTTCAGCGAGACATGCATCATGGATTGCATATTTACAGCAGTTTACTTTTGTCGTTAAGCACAAATCAGGGGTGACGAATCGGGTAGCTGATGCTTTGAGTAGGAGGAGTCATTTGTTAACAACAATGAAGGTTGAAGTGACAGGGTTTGAAATGTTGCCTGAATTGTTTGAGGAGGATGCTTACTTTGCAAAGCTTATTGAAAAAGTTAAGGATGGAAGTTCGGATGAATTTGTGTTGATTGATGGATTCTTGTTCAAAGGAAATCAATTATGCATCCCAGACTGTAGCTTGAGATTGAAAATTGTCAAGGAGTTACACGAGGAAGGGCATGTGGGCCGTGATCGTACTTTGCAATTGATTTCATGGTCTTACTTTTGGCCGTCGATGAGAAAAGAGGTTGAAAGATTCGTGGAGAGATGTCATATTTGTCAGGTGTCAAAGGGAACAGCGACGAATGCAGGGTTGTATATGCCGTTGCCTGTACCGTCTAAGCCATGGGTTGATGTTAGCATGGATTTCGTTTTAGGTTTGCCTAGAACTCAAAGGGGAAATGATTCGATATTTGTTGTAGTGGACAGATTTTCGAAGATGGCACATTTTATTGCCTGCAAGAAGACAGCGGATGC
Source organism: Allium cepa (assembly GCA_030765085.1). Taxonomy (NCBI): domain Eukaryota; kingdom Viridiplantae; phylum Streptophyta; class Magnoliopsida; order Asparagales; family Amaryllidaceae; genus Allium; species Allium cepa. The sequence continues at coordinate 48,369,036 of CM060930.1, read as the reverse complement.
AGTTCGAGTGGCACAATTATTCTTTAAGGAGGTATATCGATTGCATGGTTTACCAGAATCTATTGTTTCTGATCGAGATACTCGTTTTCTGAGTCACTTTTGGTTGAGTTTGTGGAAGATGGTGGGAACGAAACTGAAATTTAGCAGTGCTTATCATCCGCAAACTGATGGACAGACGGAAGTTGTTAATAGGTCATTGGGAAATTTGTTGCGTTGTCTTGTACAGGATAATTTGAGAAGTTGGGACATGAAATTATGCCAAGCTGAGTTTGCCCATAATCATGCAGTGAATCGTAGCACGGGATTCAGTCCATTTCAGATCGTATATTCAAATTTACCCAGGGGACCGTTGGACTTAGCAGTGGTACCTCAATCGAAAGAGACAGTTAAACGAGCTGCTGATTTTGTTGAAGATTTAACGGAGTGCCACAGGATCGTTCAAGAACGATTGGAGAAGTCGAATGAGAAATATAAGAAGACTGCAGATTTGAAGCGACGAAATGTTGAATTTAACGAAGGCGATTTGGTTTATGCAGTGTTGACAAAAGACCGTTTTCCGGTAGGAACATACAATAAATTGAAAGCACGGAAAATTGGTCCAGTTGAAGTTTTGAAGAAAATCAATAAGAATGCATATCGATTAAAGTTACCAGATGATGTTTATACTTCTGATGTTTTCAACGTCAAACATTTAGTTCCGTATCATGGAGGTGAGATTGTTGTGGAAGAGGTTGCAAATTCGAGGACGAATTTTTCTCAACCAGGGGAGGATGATGCAGATCAGGCCAAAGCGATGAGTCATTCACGATCTAGGACGGTACTTATAAGTCGTTTCCGACTTAAAGAATCACGGGGGAAAAGCCTACGAGTTAAGATAAGTCGTTCACGACTTATGATGGTGGCTATAGGTTGTTTCCGACCTAAGAAGGCATGTGGGGAAGATATGCGAGTTAAGGAAGAAGACCTAAGTCTTTTCCGACCCATCACAAGCTTAAGTCGTTCAGGGCCTTTAGGTCGTATACGGTCTAAGACTACAGAAGGAATATCACGGGATAACAAGATAGCAGTACGAATTGGAAAGCAAGGTTTAGGTCGGCTACGACCTAAGATAAGTCGGCAAGGAGTTAAGCAGTATGTTGTTGAGTCGGCAAGGAGTTAAGCCGTGTTTCTTTGAATCGTAGGTCGTTAGGTCGCATACGACCTAAGTGTGTCGGTCATGTGTATACATGAGTTGGTGATGTGTTAAGTCGTACCTCGTTAGGTCGGCCATACAGGGTCAATTGATGAGTCGGTATGTAATGAGTCGGTTGAGTCGTTGTGGGATGTAGTGGCTTGTTCAGTCGTTTGTTGTAATGAGTCGTGTACTGTTGTATGTTGTAAGTCTTGAGTCGTTAGCTTTGAGTCGTATATCGATGAGTCGTATGATGTACACAGGTATGTAATGTGCTAAGTCGGTAACGACTCATGATGTGTCGGAGCTTATGAGTCGGCAATGGGTTAAAGGGGCCGGTTGTGTCAAGCTATAAATAGACGGTGTGTTGTACATTTTTTTGGTTGTTGATTTTTGAATAAAATTCTCTTTTGTTAGCTTTGTGCTTTCATACCAATTGGTAGTTGAGTGTAATCTCCTATCTCCTCTTTCGGTTAATCGAGTGCGCTCGATTCAACGATCGTAGAAGCCGATTCACGGAATCTAGTGCGCTAGATCAACGTGCGAAGAATCGTAGATCTTAGAACATGGTATAGTGCGCTATCAACGTGTTTGAGATAGCTAGAGTTCGGTATCTTTGGATCAACGAACTTGGGCATTTTGGTATCTTCAACTCACCGATTGCTACATTCCATCGATTGAAGTTTTGTTTGATTAATCCGCTGCGTCAATCTCTAAACACTTGTACAGAACAATTTAACACGATATTGTTTTAAATTGGGTAAATGGAATAATTTTACCTTGATTATATTTTATATATAAAGGAATAATTTTTCAGAAATTATTAAAGTGTATATAAATTGATTGTTTAGTTGTTGAAAATGTAAGAATATATACAAGTTAATAAAGGATGTTTGAATAATTTAAATACGAAAACAATTGTAAAAGAATGAAATTATATAAGCAAATGAATTATAAGTGTGGAATTATAATCAGTATGATTTAAAAGTGAGAAATAATCTTGTATAAGTAAAGGGAAATAGTGAAATTATATAAGCAAGATTTATAAATGTGATTTATAAATAAAAGAAAATTTTGAAAGAATTTAAAGCACTGAATTCACTACTGTTGTTGGGGAATAATAAGGGTGATGACTGCAGCATCATCGGTATCATTTTCGAGTTTCTATGAGATGGATTTGCTACCATAGTAAATTGAAATTGAAGTTTTGTTGTGATAAACAAATTTGAAATTGAAAATCCAAGTTGAAATTGATAAATATAAGTAAAACGAGTTTTGAACTTATATTATGAGATAAAAATTTTAGCTTTGGTAAAATTAAAGAATTTGAGTTGGCATAACAAAACATATGATTTGGAATTTAACTAAAGGGAGTTAAATAAATTAAATCAGATTTGGAAGTTAAATAATAAGTTGTATAACTTATTAAATGTGAAGATATAAGTAAAACCAATTATTAAAATGGTTAAACAACTTTGTTAAGCAAAACGGGTATGAATTTGGATAAGTGATGAAAATTGACTTTAGTAAAAGTTAAATAGAATTTACTTTGGAATTGGAATTTGAATTGGATTTTAACTGGATTAGGTATGTTGTTGATATGGAAATTTAAGTTAAAGTTAAACAAACGATGTTTAAAAGGAATATAACTTAAGTGATGCTGAATGAAGTTGATTTTGGTATTGAAGTAAAATAATGAAGTGAATTAAATGAATATGAACTTGAGTTATATAAAGGAGATTCAACTTTATTTGCAAAGTAAATTGGTAATTGGACTAATGAATTGAATATTAATCAATCGAATGTAATGAATTGATATAGAATAATAGATATAAGTGTAAAGTTATTTACGGCTAATTGAATGTTAAACCAAATTAAAGGTAAACAAAGTGAATATGAACGTTGAATGTAAAGTGAATAAATTCGGTTGTGTTGGTTATACATTGGTTGTTAGATTATTGTTAATTGACTGAATAGCAATTCATATGCAATTGAATGAATAAAATTGAAAGCTAAAGCAATTAAATTCAAATTGGAAGTTAAGTAAATTTAAATTGAATGGAAATTGATTTGAATTGAAAGTGAACCAATGTGAATGTAAATTAGTGAATGTAAACTAATTGAAAATGAATAAATGAATGTCGTTGTATATGAATTGGTTGTAAACAATTACAAGTAATGTCGAAATCATATAAATTGTTTATAAACCTTGTTTAGTATGCATTTCTTTTAATATGCATGTGTTGTAGTCGTTTAAAAGAGTAAAATGTTAATAACTTCTTATATATGTCACTTACATATTTATATTGAGTAAGTACAAGTACCGGGGCTACCGTTAGCGGGATTTGGTTGAGCAAAATGCTAAATAAATAACCGCTTTACTTAAAAATGCTAAAAAGTAAGCATACACAATAAAAATAGGAAATATGAACTATTTTTCTGTTTTTCCGACCGTGTGGGTCGATGTATATATATTTATATCTATTGTGATATTGTAAAAGCTCCTCCGTGGAAAGGAGGTTATGGCGAAATTTTTTTAAAAATTTAAGGCATCAGAAAATTTTTGGAAAATTTTGGAATTTTTTTGTGAAAACTAAGTTTTGATTTGAAGTTAAAAGTTAAACGATATAGTTGATTTTGAAAAGATAACTATATATGGATTTGAAAACTTAGTAAATATTTTGTAAGAAGTTTAACTATTGAATTTTTGGAAAAGTTAAACACTTAATAGATTTGTAAATCAAATTTGAACGGTTTGTTTTGAAAAGTTAACGGATTTCAAAACTTTTTCTTACTTGGCAATTTCAAGGACGAAATTCTTTTAAGGGGGGAGTTTGTAACGACTCAGAATTTTTGTCATTTGAAATTCAGATATTTAATTGATTTTAAATATCAACAAGTAAAATTTGTAAGCCGAATAATTTATTTTTCGAATATTTAGATTTAATTAGATAGTTAAATCGATAATTATATATTTGAAATTTCAGAAATAATTGGAAATTGGGTTTAATGTGATTAAAAATGATTTATAAAGTCATATTAAATCATATTGGAGTTAGAACAATGTTTGTGAACTTTTAAAATTAAATTAAAAGTTAATTTGTGAAAATTGAATATTTTAATATTTAGTCGACTAGTGAAAATAGCCATTTTTCAAACAGTGTCAGATTTCGACGAAACCAGTTTCTTCGGATCCGTAATGTTAAATTATTGCATGCTTTCAAATTTCGTGTCAATCGGATTACCGATTGTCCGGGGCAAGCCAAAACGCATAGAAAATTGGTTTAATCGATTTAATTTAATTTGATCGTTTATTTCCGTAACTCGTGCAGATTATCGAATTAGCCTCCAAAACCTATTCCATTGTGTCCGGAACGCGGGGTAAACCCTAGAAGCGCCAGTCACCGCGCGAGATTTGAAGTTCGGAAATTTGGAATGAATAGTGTTTGTCGGTTTTCTATAAAAGGATCTCCACTCTCACAATTTGCAAACCCTAACCCTAATAAACGTTCAGCCGCCATTAACGTTTCTATGGCCGAGAATTCACCTCATTTCTCTTCGATTTTCTTCCAATCCACACATCGTTTTGAAAAATTATCAACTACAATGTTGGAGAGGACAGCGAGATCGACAAATCTATACAGTTGAGATCGTTTATAGCGGAGCATGGTGGCCAGAATTGCGGCCGATAGGGTGGTCGTTCGATCGTGATTTTCTCGATATGGTTGAAGCCAAGTTCAACCAAACTCTGGCCGTGGGTAGCACTTGGCGAGGGCTTCGAGGTGAATATGGTTGATCGACCTAAAGTCGTTCCAATTTGTTGCGAAAATTCAATGATGATTGGTGGCCGTGGGTTCTTTGGGCCTGCAAACGTGCGTGAGTTGGAGAGGACAAAACATGTGGCCTGGATTTCATCAAGCAAGGATGAACGGCCGAGATGATTTCTGGGTTTGGAAATTTAATAATTTTGTAAATTATTATAATTAAATTTGTTCAAACTTTAAAATAGTATAACTCTTTGATACGAGGTCGAAAAATTTCAAAACAAATTGCGTTGTAATCGTTTTTCCGAGCACTACGCAATGGAGCTGGTTCGGAGTTGACTGGAGCTAGTGAAAATTTCGAGTAAAATTAAACGCACGTTTAGTTTTATTCGAAATAAAACGCTACAACTGTTATCGGAAACTCAAGGTGAGAACTTCTCACTCAATCGAATTGTCTCGATTTAAATTTTAAATAGTTAAATTTAAAAATTGCTTGATTGTGTGATTGGAAGGTAGTTATTATCTATGGTATTGAAATAGACCCTATACGCCGTATATTAAGCGGATGTTATTTATTAAACACATATACCGCGATAATTCCATCTTGATTGGAACTGGTATTATATATGTACTTGGGATTGATTTTTCCGCATTATATAGCGGATGAGACCCTATTGCGCCACATAATAGCGGATAGTATTTTATAAATCCCATATACCGTGATATTCCGTCTCAAAGCGGAATTGGTATTGTGCTAACATCTTTGGATGTAGGGAAACAGGTTGGAGGGATCCAACTGGATTTCTCAAACATTTGAATTGGTTTCAATGTTGTGTGTTGATCTATTTATAATCTGCGTGATTATCTTTGTGATTGAAATAGTTAAAGGCTAAATTTTAACACAATATATTTTTTTGGTATCGTTAGATGACGAAAATAAATAAAATATAATTTTTGAAAGTTAAGTTGAGAATTCATAATAACATTTAATTTTGAAATTGATTCATTTTAAATAAATAAATGTTGAGATTTTATGTTATAAAAATTATGATTTTTATGAAATATAACCGGAATATGATTTTTGAAATAAGTAGTCGATTAATTTATAAAATGGTTTAAATTGGGATTTTTGAATTATTATAAATGATTTATATAAAAGATTTATAAAATTGATATTTATAAATTAAAATATTGGAATTATAAAACGAGTTTTTATAAATGTAAAAAAAATTGAAGTATAAATGGATTTCACAAGTGAATGAAATCTATAGATGTATAAATTGTGAAGTTCTAAAATGAATAGATTTTTGTAAAATAAAAGATTTATAAGTAATTAACTTATAAACTGGATTTGGTGTATAAATGGAATATGGATAGAATTTGTTAATAAAATGATTTTATAAGTTGAAGTTGTTATAAAGTATAAATGGAATTTATAAACGTTGTTTTATAAATCCGAAATCGACTTATTTTAATAATTTTAATTATTATAGCTTATTAAAGGAATTATATCCACGATTTTGGACAGTGGATAATCCTTTAAATAGAATACGTAGAAATTGAATTTGGTTAATGAAGTATGTTCACGATTTTGGACAGTGAATAATATAGTAAAGAAATGTTTTGAGAAAGTGATATTTTAAATAGAATTAAAACGAAAAAAAATGTTTTAAAATGTATTAAGTATCGAAACCATAGTTTTCAACATTCATGGTTGAAATAGACATTTTCGAGAAAAGAAGGAGATGGTGGACTATAACACTGTTGTTATAGTAAATGATTTTCAAAAGGAAAAGTTTTGTATAGTATTGGGATTTATATATCTATCTTAATTTCGAAATCCCTATACTAGTGATTTTGGGTTGTCGTAACGATGTTTTATGCAACATTCGTTTTGACTCAAATGTGTTTAAGAGAAGTTTTCCTTAAAGAATAAAATATATACTTAATTGTAATTTAAGTATATTGAATATTTTCCAAGTGTTGAAAATAAACAAATTTGTGAATTACTTATTATTAAATAAATATGGAAATGTTTTTCCAATATGAAGTGAATGTTTTGAGATTTTATCTTTTAAAGATAAATTGAAAATGAATATTAGAAATTGATTTGGAAATCGGATATTCATAGATATTTTGGAAATGTAAATTCACAATGGAAATTTATAAGGGAAATTTGTTTTAAAAATAAACATTGATTTATTTTTAAAAGTGTGGAATAAATTTACGGATTTGGAACGTAAATCTAATAAATTGGTAAGGATTTATTTAATTGGTTTAAATGAACCATTTTGAAATGAAAGTTGTAAAGGTGAAAATAATTTGAAATTTGTTTTAAAATGGTTGAAGTGTGGAATATATATCTTGTAAAGATATTTTTGGAAAGTAAATAATTTGGAAAATAATTTGAAATCGGGTTATGTTGTGAATATTGATTGATAGTTAAATAACCGACTATCAATATTGACCCTTGAATGGCTATTCGTTGTGAATTGGTTGAAATTGAATGCTACGCTTATTTTTAAATTATTGCGCTCGTTATTCGGACTACCCATTCCGAATAGTGATACGACGTAAGGGATAGCATTGAAGACCAGTGGTGAAGACCGGATATTTGTGAAAACGATACGATGACCTATCGATTGTCTCTGTACCGTTAGCTACGGTATGAAGATTTCCTTTGTGATGGGAAATTCGATCGGGATTGTGAATACCCGGATTACAAGGGCTTCTTTTGAAGTGCCTTCGGTTCTGTTCGAACCCGGAACAGACTTGTATGGTTACGTGTCTGACATTACATTTTGAGATATAAAGCAGATTTCTTTCAAATACATTTCCGTTGGTGGCGGAGAATTTATTCTCTTAGCTTAACACCCTTAGAGGTTATGTAGTTGAAGGTTATCAGCGATATATTCCCAATTTGGTAATGTGGCATGCTGAGTGTTGATGTGTGATGATTATTTATTGATCATTTGTTGATCAAAGCGTGGCTTTGTGAAAAATCATAGCTTTGTGAACGAGACTTCGTCAGACCTCACACCCCCAAAATGGTCAAAACAGGAATATGCGGCAAGGTTATTGGGGTCGCTCCCTTTAGGGTATGTCATTCCCTTCTGGAAAAGGGTGGTGTCAGGTATGGAGCCCTGATGCTTAACCTATGTGGTTGTTGCTTGGTGATCGAGGGACCTCGGATAAAGGTCCCAAAGGATCGGGGGGTGGCATATTCGTGTGGTAGTTACCAAGTTACAAAGGTAACCCGGCCTTGTGTTGGCAGAGAGCTGGTTAAGTTCTCGGGACGTCCCGCCAGAGGCGATCCCATGTGGCAGTAGGAAGTTCCTTAGCTTGACCATTTGTTGGAAAATCCAAAGAAACAATACGAGCCTTGTACGGTTTTAGTTTTAGAACTTGCCATTTTATATGGTAGCTATAGAAGGCATAATATAATGGTACTTATGCTGGCTAATATATTCTATTTTCGAAATATTTTCATCACTATGCACTAATAATAATATCAAAAATGATTTGTTTTGCATAGAAATCATCTTTGACTATCATAAGACGAAATCTCCTCCAATTCTGCGTTTGCATTGTGTGTGTGCGGGGAGGCCTTATGGTAGTTTCATTTTCCAAAAGCATTGCGGATATTTTCCACTTCTATTGTTGTTGTTGTTTTAAAAGATAAATAACTACTTTAAGTACTCACACCAGTCCCAATACTGACCTGGAGTTTATTGTTCTCTTCCTAAACTCAGGGTGCCCATACTTTTCCACACGGGCAGTCTAGAGTCAGGTTATCAGGTCATTCTGGATTTAGGAGTGCTATGGAGCTCAGGAGGCGAGCTGGATGGCGAGGCGCACCACTTGTATATGATATTATCTTTCCGCTCTAATTTCACTTGTAGGGACATGTTTGTATAACTGCCCATTGTTCAGTTGTGATGTATATTGTTGTTGTACACTCTAATGATGATGATGTGATGTAATGTAATAACTAATATAGTTCTTTGGTTTAAAGATTATTCATTTATCTATTATATGTTGTTCCGCTGCGACTGTGAGATTCTGATATTGTTTATGTTCTGTTTTCTTACTTCTTCTATCTTTTTCTTCTACCTCTTCTTTTTAACCCTAACAATTCGGTTTTTGGCATTCGATTATGTGGCATTTGATACAATGGACGTAAGAATGCTGACCTTCGGATCCCAAAAAAATCGTTATGTTACAAAATCTTTGATTAAAATTTAATGAATGATTTGGGAATATTTTCCCTAAGTTAAAAGTTATAACTTGAAAATATGAAATCTTTGATTAAGATTTAATGAATGATTTGGAAAGGTTTTCCTAAGTAAGAGAAAAAATGATTGCGATTAAGAAAGGTTTAAATAAATCAAATGATTTGATAAATGAGGCTTAATGATTCCGTATACATTTGAAAAGAAAATGGAATTACTTGAAAAGAATATATCTAAGCAAGATATTTGATTTGATAAAAGATGAAGTAATTGATTGATGATTGATATCCACATATGAACTTAACATCTTTATAAAAGCGATGATTGGTTTCGAAGGAACCGGAGTCGGATTTGGATGATTCCTATCTGAAAACCACTACGAACCAATGTATACGTTCGAAAGTGAAGACATGTTGAAGATGATGATTATTGAAGACCGTGGACCTTTATAGCGTGAAAGTGAAGACACCTGCTGTAAAACCTATTTTCTTTATATATACATCCATATTAGTTCTTGTTCGTTCAAACAATATTTAGCAAGCTTGAAAGAAAAGAAAAATAAACATTATTATCTTATAAGCTCAAACAGCATTCAAGATCAAAACAGAAAGGATTTATAGAAAAATCAAACTGCAGCCTTCAACACAAAGGTTGTCCTCTGTTTCAAATATATTTCATGTGAGTAAACATTTCTAAGCTCTGATGTCTGATGTGTTGTTTGAATGTAGGATTTAAACAAGTTTGAACATTTGTTTGCATGCACAAAATCTATGAATATGTGCATATTTTTGCTTGTGCATGTTAGTTCAAATTTGAATCACCTCTGTTCCAGGTTACAGAGTTTTATAATCCTGTACAAAATCCAACTCCCCTGTCCCTGATCCTTGTTTGATCTTAGAATTCAAACAAAAGTTGTTTGTTTTGACATATCTTAAGTTGTAAAAATGAGTTCAAGCAAAATGAATTAAAGCTTCTCTGGAAAATTTGAAAATACAGTCACAATTCAAACTATGGAGAAATGCAAGTATTATAAATCCTAGTTTCAAGAATAATATCTGAATTGTTATCACAAATAATCATTTTTGAAAGTTAAATCAAAATTTTTAAGTAAGCATTCATTGAGTAATGCAAAGATGAACGAATTCGAGTTTTTTTAGCAATTTCTAGTGATCGGCAACACAGTTCATCTTGCGATCTTAAATGAAGCTTGCTGAGGGGTAGGGTAGCTTGAGAAAAATGCTCAGAAATTTTTCTAATCATCGTGGAGTTGAGACGAGATCAAATTAGGGTTTTAGCCCATGCTTCGGTATTGATCAAAAATTGACCAAATTCGTTGTCTAGGCTGCATCGGACTCGACGAGACCGTTTGGCGGAGGGGCGTGGTCGACATGGGAAGCTCGTGATGGAGGCGCATTGCCTTTGGTGATCTTTGGCGTCGGAGCGAGGTGGATTGGTAGGTCGAGCTTCTACCCAGTTTTGAGTCAGTTGACTCTTTTGCAAGTTCGCTGACGTTATGGGTTTCTGGGTGGTGTGGATGTTAGGTGGGGTTGTCGTCGACTCGATGGAGGCTGGAGCTTCGATCAACGATGGTGATTCCGACCGTGCATGTGCATGTGGCCAAGGTTGTATCAGTAGTCTGGTTTGAGGGAGAAGGATATGAACTCGAAGCAAGCTTCAAGAGATTTGTGTGATAGCACGAGTCTTAACTCGAGTAAGATATGTGATATGCCGGGTAAACACTTAAGAAAATTTGAAGTTTGGAAAAAAAGAAAAGTACACGGGTTGATTTTGATAAAACCCGAAGCAAACGATAATTTTTCTCGCGCGTGACTCAAAGCAGGTCTCGAGCCAGATATATAAAACAATTTTTATTTTAAAATTTATCAAACTTTTAAAACAACTTCAAAACATGTTTTCAAATTGATGATTTCGAGTTAAGATTGGATTACTTAAGGATATGAGTAATATATTTTCAAAGTAATTAAATTTTAATTTATTTAATTTGGATACATTATTTTATAAATTTATTTACATTAAGTAAATAATGTAATTTAAAAGGGTAATTAAGATAGACTGTTATTTAAACTAATCTTAATCTTTTGAAGAAATTAATGTAATTAAGATGGTTTATTAAACAAATTCCAAAAGATGGCCAAAGTGAGTAATAAAGATAAAAGATTTATCTTTTAATTTATTAAGTGATTAATGGTTTGCTAATATAATTATTTTTAAAAGCAATTACTTAATTAATTACTTAATATTAAGATTAATTTAATAAACAAATAAGGTTAGTAAATTTGTAATTAATTATTAATTGATTATTAATTAATAAAAGTAATTAAGATTTAATTATTTAATAATTAAGGGTTAATTAAATTAAGATAATTATAATTAAGGAATGATTAATTAATGAAGAAAATTAAGACTTAATCAATTGTAATTAATGAAATTAATCATTGATTAAAGATTACTAATGAATGTAATTATGTGGTTAATAAATTTAAAACCACAACAGCTATTCATCTTAATTAAAGATGTTAGATTATTCGTGAATGTTTTGTGTTGGATTTATATTTCTGATATGTGATGTGATGCTTGTAATATGAAATGCTTTATGTTGAGCTGTGATATCTATGATGAATATACTGCTGTGTGAATGTGAACACCCTTTTTGGGTTGTAAAATGGCATTCGAACTTCGATGCGACAGGGAGTCGGATTCCAATTGGTCATCCGAAACCCACATCGAGCCCTAAATATGAATCTTTGTGATGGATACATCCACGTATTTTCAAATTGAGTGCTCACTATTCGGTCTAGCCGGGAGAGGACCTTTGTGTCATATAACCCATTCCAAATATGTGATACGACGAAATGGATGGCAATTGAAGATGGTGGTGAAGACCGGGTGTCTTCGAGAACGATTGGATAACCTATCGAATGACTCTGCACTGAGTTGCTCCGTATTGAGATCTCCATATGTGAGGGGGAGTCCGATCGAGATTGTGGATGCCCGGATTGCAAGGACTTCTTCGGAAGTGCTTTCGGCTCTGTTCGAACCCGGAACAGACTTGTATGGTTGTATGTCTGACATTACAATTTGAGGTATAAAGCTGATTTCTTTCAAATACATATCTGTTGTTGGCGGAGAATTCATTCTCTTAGCTTAACACTCTTCTCTGAGACGTACGATCTCAGAGGTTATGTGGCTGAAGGTTATTAGTGATATACTCCCAATTTGGTAGTGTGGCATGCGGAGTGCTGCTGATCATTTGTTGATCGAAGCATGGCTTTGTGAAAAAGCGTAGCTTTGTGGACAAGACTTCGTCGAACCTCACAACCCGGTTATGGTCAAAACAGGAATCGTGGCAGCAAAGTTATTTGGGGGTAGCACCCTCTGAGGGTATGTCCATTTCCTTCTGGATTATAAGTGGTATCATGGTATGGAGCCTACATACTTACTTTGTGGTTGCTGCAAACTTATTGCTTTGTGGTTGTCGGTTGAGAAGCGCTTCAGATAAAGGTTGGTAACGACCGGGAGGTGGCATACTCATGTCAGTTGTTACCTAGTTACAGAGGTAACCCAGCCTTGTGTAGCAAAGATCCGGTTAGGTTCTCGAGGACATCCCTCCAGAGGCGTTCCATTTTGTGTGGGAAGTTCCTTCGCCTGACCATTTGTTGGAAATCCAAATAAAACAATACGAACCCAATACGGTTTTAGTTGTATAACCTGCCATTTGGTTATGGTGGTCACCACTGTTTAGATGGTAGCTATAGTAGGCATAGTATGGAATTTCTATGCTGGCAAAGATTAATATTATACTTTCAAAAATGTTCTCACACTTTGCACTAATAATAATATTTAAAAGAGTTTCCCGTATCAAGCATTTTTGACTGTCATAAGGAGAAATCTCTTCCAAGTTTGCGCTTGCATTGTGTGTGTGGCGGGAGGACTTCAAACTCCTTTGTTTTGCTTTTGATAAAAATGAACTGTTTTATTTCAAACAACTGTTTTTGGTTTACTCATACTAGTCCCATGACTTACCCGGAGTTTATTGCTCCTTTCCTAAACTCTGGGTGCCCATAATTTTCCACACGGGCAGCCTAGAAGCAGGTTATTCGTGTTTTGGAGCTAGCTTGGATTTTGAAATCTTTTGGAAGCTTTTGGATTCTGGAAGCTTTAGATTTAGAAATCTTTTGAAGATATGGAGTTTTGAAGTCCTTGTCCAAGTTGAAGTATGTTGGAAAGCTGTTGAAGTTTCTGTTGTCGTATTATTATTGTATCATATTTGTATCACTCTGATATTTGGGATCAATTTTGTATTGGATATTGTATCATGTTATATCTGTGTTGATATATGATATTCCTTTTGTTTCCGCTGTTTATATTCATCTAATGTTGTTATAAGTTCCATCCGACTGGAGTTCGATGTTTGAATCTTTAGCAGTCGAATACATGTGAGGTATTTGATGTCAATGTTCGAACATTGGATTTTGGGTTGTGACAAGTGGTATCAAAGCTAAGGTTGAGTAAGAACTTCAACTGCGGAGTATAACACATTAGATGGCTCATTAGAGATTGGGTGAAGTATACCCTAGAATGAGTATAAACCGAAAGACCGAAACCCTAAAATTTCTTGGTCTATTCCTTTTAAACTGTTGATATTTCCTAAGATATCTTGTCTGTATGCCTAAATCAAGTTTTCTTGCTATTTACAGATAGTAAGAATGTGCGGAAGAAAAGGACAAGATAGGGGACGAGGAAATACCACCGAAACTTGTCAAGTCCCTACAATTGCAACTGTGCCTACTCAACCTCAGCCGAATCTGGCTATCTGTATAAGAGCTTCTCGAGACTTGGTGGAAAGTCGTTTACTGGAAAGGGATCTGTTGTAGAAGCCCAAGCCTAGATCCGATCCTATGAAAGAATTTTTAGGGGACTGAAGTTGGAAGACGATCAAAAGCGACTAATAGCTTCTTGGCAACTCCAAGAGGAAGCTTTAGCTTGGTGGGAGACAGTTACTGTGGATGAGTCAGAAAATAAGTTTACTTAGAGACGATTTAAAGAAGTGTTTGAGCAGCGATACGTTCCATCTGCTGGTATCTCTTGAATGTACCAGAAGTTCCAAGATTTGAAGCAAGGAAGTCTATCATTTGAGGAGCACTTGAATAAATTCAATGAATTCTCTTGATTTGGTCCGGAGCTAGTGAATACACCCTTGAAGAAAAATGAAAGATTAATTCGAGGAATGAATCAGGAGTATCACGAGAGAATGACAACCCACATTAAAGAATCTTTTTTGGACTTGATCGATATGGGTTATTGATATGCTACTCCAGATATGAAGAAAGTTCTGGAAGAGAAGGTGAGTTCAAGTAGTTCGAATCGGAAGAAAAGAAAATTCGAAGGAAAGAGGCCGGTTCAAGGCAAGGAGAAGAAGAGGAGTAATCAAGAGAATTCAGCCAGAAATGTTACTTGTTATAACTGTCAGGAGAAAGGCCATTTAGCAAATGATTGTGAGAAGCCAAAGAAACAAATTAAGAAAGATCAACTTGTAAAGACAAGTCAAAGATCCCAGGAATGCTATTGTTGTCGCCAGGTCATGGAGTTGAGAAATGCCCGAAAAAGAAACAAGCACAAATAGCGAAAGTGTGCGCAATAAAAGATAACCCCTCAACTTCAAAGGCGAATGAAGGAAAAAGGGAGTTTTGGAGGGTAACCTTATTGTTGGTGAAAGAGTTGTTAGAGTTTCAATCTTTTACTCCTTTTAGTCATAATTCTAAGTTATAACTAGGACAAAAATTTTAATTCAGTCCACTTAACATCACAATAAGGCGTAATTTCGGTGCAATTCCATTTATTGTACAGTTGAAATTTTCATCTTATATTCCATTATTTCGGCTTTCTTACAATTTAATCCATATTTGCATTAATCATATTCTAATCCATACACAAAGAACAAGGAGGAATAAAAGGAAACCGAAAATAGAAGAAAATCCAAAGTGTAGGAAGAAGATGTAAATAACGCATAAAGTAAATAAACTAAAATACTATAAATAAACTGTAAATAAATGGAAAAGCTATAATTAAAAAAAATAAACTAAAATAACTGAAAAGAATAGTTGAAAGGAAATAGACTGAAAATAATTCTAAAAAAGTGTAAATAAACTACTGAAAGGCTATTCCAAAAATCGTAGTAAAACTACAACTATTGAAAACCCTATTATTTTAAATTACTCAAAGAAATCTTAAAATTATTACAATCACTCACCCGTGGTCCTAAGCTCTTCCTTTGGTCTTCACGAATCCACTTGGAGTTGTAAAATAATTTAATTTATAACGTTTTTCTCCTTCTGAAAAATTATTTTATTTAGCGTCCCTCCTAGAAAGGTGAACCCAATCGGAGAAAACCTTGAATGAGAAAAAGTATTTGGTATAGGGGTCTATTTATAGGGGTAGAAGTGGATCTCGGACCGTTGGATTTGGAGATGGAATTGGATGCAACCATGTCATAGGCTGAATAGGAGCCATTCAAAACAAAAATAGATAGACCGGATTGGTCAGAAGAATGCAAAACACGTCATTCAGTTAAAAAAATCATACCATCATTCGAATGAACAATCGTTCGTTTGCCCCTAAACAACAGGCGGGTCGATCGGGCGGTCGACCGCCTGGTGCCAGGGTCAACTGGCCGGACCTGCCTACATATATATATATATATATATATATATATATATAGTTTCTTGCTTATTTTTTTTATTTTATAACTTTGTCACATTAGCTCAGTTTCTGACATTCTATATATGGAAATTGACCAAAAAATTGCCATGGACACAATGGTGCAACTTCCATGGCTTAATTATGATAATTTCACAAAGTTATTTTATTATCTAATTAATTAACGAATTAATTGTTATGGATTAAATTTTGGGTTGTTATATTCTCCCCTCCTTAAGGGATTTCGTTCCCGAAATCTCTAAGGATAAAAGAATGTACTAAATGCTTTCATCCAATTCTACAACCAACTACTCAATCATCAACCATTCATCCATTGTCCTTAAGTTTTTCTAATGTAATTTATGATACTTATGCAATTAATGTAGTGTAAATGTCCCTAACTAATGCAAAAGATTAGGTGGTCCACTGATTTAGTTGAACTTCTTTTATGCAATCACGTCCGCGCCATTTATCCAAATGAATGCAAAAATTTCCTAGTGATAACTGATAATTCTATTTGCGTGCTACAAACATCATCCAAATGCAACAATCATGTGATAAACATCCATTTATATCAACTATGGAAATAAAATAAAAATGCACACACATCCATATGCATATGCTCTGGTATCCTAGTTAGGTTGATCCCTAAAGAATAATAGTGTCTAGTGTACCTATATGCATCCACTAGCATCCACTAGCAAACACTTGCAACCATTAGCATACATCATTCATAACATGTTCTATTAACATGTTTACATCAAATCCAACCATCCATAAGTTAAATTCTAAGTTCCACCATCCCAAAGGATAATAAAGGAAAGAACCTATTAAAATCTAAAGATGGAAAAAGGAATTATAAAACTTAGTATCAAAAAGATGAGGATAGGAAGTACAAATATTCTCTTCTGCTTCCCAATTGGCATCTGCAACATCATCTCACCATTGCAACTTTACCAGTGGAACCTCCTTATTCCTCAGTAGCTTGATGTCTCTTCCAACAATCTTCGTGGGGATACACTGAACAGAAGCTTCCCTTCTACCTCCACCTCCTCAACTAGCTAAGCTCTACAACCTCCGCACAGTCATGTTGGTATTTTCACGAGTGTGAAACATGGAAAACGTCGTGCAGTCTTGCGAGGCTATCAGGTAGCCTTACTCGGTAAGCCATCTTCCTAACTCTCTCTATGATAGGAAATTGTCCAACAAATCTAGGGGCTAACTTCCCATTTGATCTGAACCTTACCACCTTCCTAAGCAGGGATATTTTGATAAAAACTAAATCTCCAACCTCAAACTCTAAATCTCTTCTCCGCTTATCCGCATAAGATTTCTACCTGTCTTGAGCTGTCTTCATCCTCTGCCAAATCAAATCCACCCTCTTAGATGTTTCTTTGACCGTATCGGGCCCAAGTAATGACTTCTTCATAGACTCTACCGAACATGATAGGGACTTGCAAGCTCTCCCATATAAACCACAAATGGTGCCATTCCTATACTTGTATGATAATTATTGTTGTAAGAAAACTCAACCAATGGAAGATGCTCCTCCCATGTACCTCCAAAGTCCAAAATGCACATCCGTAGAAAATCCTCACTTACCTTATTTACCCTCTGGCCATCTGCCTAAGGGTGATAGGTCGTACTCAATCTAAGTTGCATCCCTAGCGCCTTCTATAAGCTTCTCCAAAATTCACTAGAGAAAATGGGATCTCTATCACCCACCATGCTAGAAGGAACTCCATATAGTCAGACTATCTTCGAATATACAAGGATGCCAAATATGAAGTTATACGCTTACACTTAACTAGGATGAAGTGGGAACTCTTGGTCAACCTATCAACAATCACCCAAATGCTAGTGTTCCCCTTTCTAGAAAGGGGTAAACCATCAACGAAATCCATGGAAATATTGTCCCACTTCCACTTGGGCACATCTAAGGGCTGAAGTAATCCACTGGCCTTTTGCTGCTCTGCTTTGCCTTTTGGCATATGAGACACTTAGCTATAATTCTGTTATGTCCTACTTCATGCTACACTAATAGAACATGCTCTTCACATCTCGATACATTTTATCACCACCCGGATGAATAGTCATACGAGAATGATGCGCCTCCTCCAAAACTACTCTCAACAAGTCACCGGCATGTGGAACACAAAGCCTTCAATCTCTCCTAAGCCAGCCCCTGCTATCTATGGAATAACATTAGAGATGCGTAGAGACCTCTCTTCGGCTAATCCTATCCTCAATGTCCATGAGCTCCAAATCCTTCCACTGCCTCTAGCCATTCTGGTCCATAAGGGTAGGCTTCACCTCTAATGTCGCCAACAATCCGGGAGTAATGTCCATAGAGGGCTTAAAATCAAAAGTAAAAATAAACACCAAGCTCCTCCACTCTACGAAAAAAGGACTAATGGTTGCTTTCTTTCTACATAATGCATCCGCAACCACATCACCATTGCTAGGGGTATAAGCTATCTCAAGATCATACGAGGCTAAAAACTCCATCCGCCTTTGTTGCCTTAAGTTCAAGTCCTTCTGCGAGAATAAGTACTTCAAAGACTTATGGTCGATAAAAAGTTCAAACCTCTCTCCAAGCAAATAGTGGCCCAAGACTTAAGTGCAAAAACTATGGCAGCCAACTCCAAATCGTGGGTAGGGTAATTCTTCTCATGCGTCCTCAACTACCTACTACCATGACACACTACCCACTCTTCTTGCATCAACACCGCACCTAGACCTGTTCCGCATGCGTCAGTCTATACAATGAAAGGTTGAGCTCTGTGGGATAAAACTAACACTGGTACCCTAGTAACGGCTCTCTTAAGCTTCGTGAAGGAATCCACACAATCCATGTCCCACATAAAAGCTTTGTTCTTTTTGTAAGGTGCGTGAGTGGTGCCGAAATCTTGGAAAACTCTCTAGTGAACTTCCGATAGTGGGCATCCAATCCTAGAAAGCTCCTAACCTCGGTAACATACTTAGGGGCCTTCCAATCTTACGCTGCGATAGCCTTGGCGGGGTCAACAGTCAAACTTTCCTTCGAAACTATGTACCCCAAGAAACTAACTTCCTCTCACCAAAAATGACACTTTGGAAACTTAGCTCTCCAATAATGACTAGAGGTGTGCGAAGAACTTCTTCCAAATGAACAATATGCTCCTTCATATTCTTGAAAAATACCAAGATGTCATCCACGAATACCACCACAAACTCATTCAGGACATCCCTAAAGGCACGACTCATCAAATCATGAAATAGGCTGGAGCGATGGTTAGACCAAAAGGCATAACCAACCACTCCAAGAATCCATTCGGTGTCCTAAAAGCAGTCTTATCTATGCTGTCATCAGCGACTCTGAGCCGATGGAATCCCATGGCTAAATCAAACTGAGAGAAAATTGTAGAATCCAACAACATTAAAAAAAATCATCAATCCTAGGGAATGGATATGGGTAATTCTTGGTGAGCTTATTTGATTCCCCATAGTCCACGCAATGTCAGAGAGAACCATTCGCCTTAGTGGCAAAGACGACTGGCGCTCCCTACTTTGATATGATCCTTCTTATAAATCCCTTCTCCAAAAGCTCATGGATCTACTTGCTCAATTCTTTCCTCTCCCTAGGTTCCATCTACCTCATAGGTAATGCTACTGGCTTAGCATTGTCAGTCAAATAAATCCTAAAGTCTATCTCTCCTATATGGGGTATCACCTAACCTCCTCAAAGACATCTGCGAAATCTCTGACGATGGAACCGAATGTAACTCAGACGAAGATGAATTGAGGGAATAGAGAAAACTCAAAATGACCGACCCTTGGGGGTCGTAAGATACCTCCAGAGTCCTACTACTGGAAGTCTCAAGTCTAACTACTCTCCTTTCGCAGTCTAATATAGTCCCATACGTGGATAGCCAATTCATTCCTTAGATCGTCCCATACCCCGAGAATCCCAAAACATAGGCATCTCAGTCAAATTCTACGCCTAGTACAAAGTTTTTCAAACCCCTACAAACCATAGAAAAGTGTGTTGATCCTCTTATGGGGTTTGAAACAATAATGGGTCAACTATTAATGATATATCCAAATGCAGACAATTATTAGAGAACTAGAGATAAAAGTGTGTGATGCTTCAGAATCAAATAAAGTCCAAATGGGAAAATCAGATATAGAAACCAAATCTTCAACTGTGACTTTTCTGCCTCTATCTGGATTGCTACTAGAAGGTATTGTGTCTAACGCCTGAATCTGCACAACCGGTGCACTCGCTTCCTAACCATCTCACTAGGTGCAACTCCTACTTATATGACTGGGCTGCCTACAAGTGTAGCACTTACCCTTCATCTTCTCCTTCATGAAATCTGTAACGTTTGCGATTTTTCGTCCACGAATGCCGACATCAATACGTCCACTGTATCAACTGTCGAGCAATCGAAGGCCGGAAAACCGTACCGTTATGGTTAAAGAAGAAGAAAAAGATAGAAGAACATAGAAAAGATAGAATGGAAAAGAAAGAAAACAACAGAACAATAACAGAATCTCACAATCACAGCGGAACAACATATAATAAATAAATGAATAATCTTTAAACAAAGAACTATATCAGTTATTACATTACATTACATTTCATTTCATTACATCAGAGTGTACAACAACAAACAACATCAACAGCGAAAAAGAAATACTATATACTAGTGAATACGCCATGCCATCCAGCTTACCTCCTGCAACTCCTGAATTCCTGAATATCCTGATAAACCTTAACTCTTGACTGCCCGTGTGGAAATTGGTGGGCACCCAGAGTTTAGGAAGGAAAACAATAAACTCCGAGTCAGGCATGTGACTGGTGTGAGAACTTAAAACAGTTTATCTTTTAAAATAAAGAACAGGATAATTTTAAAATAGGTTCGCAATGCATTTTAGAAAATGAGACTACCATAAGGCCTCCCGCACACACACACAATGCAAACGCAGAATCGGAGGAGATTTCTCCTTATGATAGTCAAAGATGCTTGATACGCATTAAAAAGAAACATTTGATATTATTATTAGTGCATAGTGTAGGAAAAATCATTTTGAAAGTAAAGATATAAATCTTAGCCAGCATAGGCATTTCGCACTTATGCCTACTATAGCTACCATGTTCAATAGCAGGTTACCGCCACATTCCATAGCAGGTTATACAACTAAAACCGTACAAGATCATATTGTTTCTTTGGATTTTCCAACAAATGGTCAGGCCAAGGAACTTCCCATTGCCACATGGAAACGCCTCTGGAAAGACGCACCGAGAACTAACGTTACGGTTAGAACTCTGCCAACACAAGGCTGGGTTACCCCTAACTGGGTAACTACTGACACGAATATGTCATCCCCCGATCGTAACCGATCTATCTGGGGATCCTCGATTTCACCAACAACCACAAAGTAATAAATTTGCAGCAACAACATAGGTTAAATATCTGAGCTCCATACCATGATACCACCTCTATCAGAAGGAATGGCATACACTAAAGGGGCGCTACCCCCTAATAACCTTGCTGCATCCTTCCTGTTTTGACCAATTTCGGGGAGTGAGGTCCGACGAAGTCTCGTCCACAAAGCCACGCTTTATACAAAAGCTGTGCTTTGGGTCAACAAATGATCAAAGTAACGATCACCAAGATAAATGATCAAACAAATGATCATATCACAAATGATCAATCAATGATCATTTCACAGCAACACTCAGCATGTCACATTACCAAATTGGGAGTATATCACTAATAACCATCAACTACATAACCTCTGAGCTCGTACGTCTCAGAGAAGGGTGTTAAGCTAAGAGAATAAATTCTCTGCCACCAACAGAAATATATTTGAAAGAAATTAGCTTTATATCTCAACTTGTAATGTCAGACATACAATCCATACAAATCTGTTCCGGGCTCGAACAGAACCGAAGGTACTTACAAAGAAGTCCTTACAATCCGGATATTCACTAATCACGATCAGACTTCCCGTCACTAAGGGTGATAAACCCTCTGTATCGGAGATCAGCCGATGCAGAGTAACTCGACGGTAATCCTTCCGTTTTCACAAATATCCGGTCTTCAACACCGGTCTTCAAATGCAATCCCTAACGACGTATCACATATTCGGAATGGGTTATACGGCCCAAAGGTCCTTTCCCGGCTAACCCGAATAGTGCGCGCTTATTTTAAAAATAAGCGTGGCATTCAATTCAAGCAAATCACAACAAATACCTATTTAAAGGTAAATATTGATAGTCGGTTATTTAACTATCAACAGAGATGTGCAACATCACCAGATTCCAAATAATTTTCCAAATTATTTATTTTCAAAAAAAAAATATCTTTACAAGATATAAATTTCCACACTTTAACCATTTGAAAACAAATTTTCAAATCAATTTTCAATCCTTTATCACTTTTGAAAACAAATTTCAATCATTTTCCTTACTCGGAAATACTTTCATTTCAAACTGGTTCATTTAAACAAATTAAATAAATCCCTACCGATTTACTTTATATTTACGTTCCAAATCCGTAAATTTATTCCCACACTTCAAAAATAAATCAACGTTTATTTTTAAACAAATTTCCATTTTCATTTATAAATTCCATAGTGAATTTATATTTTCAAAGTATCTACTGATATACGATTTTCAATCGATTTCAAATATTCACTTTCAATTTATCTTTACAAAGATAAATTATAAAACGTTCATTTCATATTGCGAAAATATTTCCATACTTATTTAATAATAAGTAATTCACCAATCTATTTATTTTCAACATTTGAAAATATTCAATATACTTAACCAATAGTTAAGTATATATTTCATTCTTTAAGGAAAACATTCTCTTAAACACATTTATTTGGGTCAAAACAAATGTTACGTAAAACATTGTTACGACAACCCAAAATCACTAGTATAGGGATTCGAAATTAAGATAGGTATATAAATCCCAATACTGTATAAAACATTTCCCTTCGGAAATCATTTACTATAACAACAGTGTTATAGTCCACCATTTCCTTATTTTTCGAAAACGTCTATTTCAACAATGAATGTTGAAATCTATGTATTCGATACTTAATGCATTTTAAAACATCTTTAAATCGTTTTAAATTCTATTTAAAACACCCATTCCCAAAACATATCCATTTACTTCATTAATATATTCATTGTCCAAAATCGTGAATATACTTCACTAACCAAATTTCAACATTTGGAAAATACTTTATTTCAAGAATTTATCCACTACCCAAAATCATGGATATAATTTCCTTAATAACCCTCTATATTAAATTTATTAAATTCAATTGGTTTCGGATTTTATAAAACAATGTTTATAAAATTCCATTTCTATTTATAAGCTTCGATTTATAAATCTCATTTATTAACCCAATTCAATTTATATAACTCAATTATATACCAAAAGTCCATATTATAAGTTAAGTACTTATAATTCATTTATTTACCAAATCATTCCTTTAAAACTTCACAAATTTTAAATCTTATCACTTATAAGATTCATTTAAATTTTATAACAACTTCAACCTATAAAATCTCCTTTATTAACAATTTCTATTAATATCCCATTTAAAAGCCCAAAATCCAGTTTATAAGTTAATTGCTTATAAATCTTTTATTTTACAACATCTATTCATTTTGAAATCTTCACAATTTTTAAATCTATAATTTTCAATTAAATCTATTTTATACTTCATTTTAACACTTAATAAACTCGTTTTATAATTCCAATATATTTTTTTATATAAATATCAATTTTTTTTTAAAATCCTTTATATACATCCTTTATAATGATTCAAAATTCCAGATTAAATCATTTTATAAATTAATCACTATTTATTTCAAAAATTCTTAATTTGGTTATATTTCACAAAAATCCTAATTTTTATAACATAAAAATTTATAACGTTTTAATTATTTAAAATGTATAATTTCAAAAAAATCACTTTAAAAATCCCATAAAAATCAAAATCGTTATTTTTAAATTTTCAAAAATGGATCCGATGATGCAACACACCAAATAGTCAATCACGACTCCCAAACATTATATATCGATATGATAATCAATCAAATATCACAATATCTGAAATCAAATAAATATTTGTGAGGAATCCAGTTGGATCCCTCCAACCTGTTTCCCTGCATCCACAGACATTAGCACAATACCAATCCCGTTTCAAGACGGGATATCGCGGTATATGGGATTTTATAAAATATTATCCGCTATTATGCGGCGCAATAGGGTCTCATCCGCTATAGAATGCGGGAAAATCAATCAACTCCAATATATACATATGCCAATATATATATTGCTATATATAGATATATCCTACTATATCTAATATCACAACCAAACAGAAATCAATAACTGCAATCCAAGTTTTCAATTTGAGTGAGAAGATCTCACCTTAGCTTTTTATTTGCAATCCATTTCCATCTTGACTCGATTTTCTTGATTTATACCTTGTATAAATATTTACACAATTTATTAATATTTGAATCAACTGAATAATTAATTTCCATTTAATAGTTTTTTTTCGATTAGCTGATAATTCTTTTTAAACCAATTTTCTCCTTAAATAAATTTATTTAACTAATTATTAAATTTCCTTTAACAATTTAATTAACTATAAATTTAATCTTAACTAAAAATTTTCTTGTTTGTAACTAAAATAGTTAAAACAAATTAATTATTGTAAACTATTGTTTATAACAACTTAACAAAAAAAAAATTAAAATTGTATTCCTTTTTATATAAACAAGAGAGAATTTCCTTTATCATTTAAAATTCCTGTATTATTATTATTGTTTTTTTTTTCATAAACTTTCAAATTAATTAAGGTTAACTGAAAATCAAAAACTGCTTAAAACTTCACCTTACTGAAATAAAATTTTATTTCCCGTAAATATACAATACATATTTAGAATTTAAACTGAATAGGTTTAAATCTTACTGCTAATCAAACAGGTTTAAACCTCTGAGCAAATAAACGTATTAAACAAACAATACCTCAAAGCCTCAATTACTCAAGCGAGCCGCCAGTAACGTGGTCGACGCCTCGCTACGACCTTGCCCCAGTCGCCATCGCCAGACTTCCATGCGACGTCGATCCACCCTGAGTCGCAGTCGCGACTCTTGCCTACAGCCACGTATGCGAGCTGCTCCTCCCCATCTCCTGCGCTTGAAGCCTGGGTACGCCTCTGCCTTCCAAATCTTGCTGCGCGCCTCGCCGAAGTTGCCGCTTACCGATGCCCCATATCTCGCGCGAACGCCGCCGCCCTCGAATCGCCTCCTAGCGCCCCGTGAATCTTGCTTTCGAAGCTTTCGAACTCGGCGAGCTCGAAGAACTCGCGATAGAATAAATCGAGATGAGGTCGTTTCAATTTTTCTCTGGCTTTGGCCCCATTTTTTTTTGAACGAGAGAAAGGGGAATGAAAGCTTGGCCATTGATTATTTTGAAAGAGGGATTTTTTTTCTTTCCACGAACAAATGAATTCTTCGATTCTCTGATAGGAGGCTCGGTATTGTTTTTGATTGAAGAAGAAATTGTTTTAAAATACTCGGCATGCTTGGCACGATTTCCTCCGTGATTCTAGGCGTATTTAAAGGGAGAGAAAGTGGCTGACGTTGACCAATTATAAAAATTAAATAAATTGAATTCGTTTTAGTTTCAAAGCGTTTTCTCACCGTGTGTTCACATAACAACTCCAAAAAATACGAAATTTGAAATCCGATAATAATTCAATATTACGGACCCAATGGAACTGGTTTCGTCGAATTCCGAGACTGTGTGAAAAATGACTATTGTTAAATATCGATTCAAACGGTATATTTTTAAAACTGATCAATTCACTTTCAAATTCAATTCTGAAACTTCTATTATCTTCAGTATTATTAATATGGATTTTACAAGCATTTGTAATATTTTTAATCAGCTTTAAAATTGAAGATTCAAATTTTTATTCAACTTTCAATAGATTAAATTTTAAAATTTAATCGCCAAATTCCTACTGATAATTTGAATTCAAGTCAAACCATCATTCAAATATTTAAAATTAATTAAATATTTTTAATTTAAATTGTTTAAAATTCTGTGTCGTTACAATCTTCCCCCCATAAAAGAATTTCGTTCCGAAATTACAAGTTAGGAAGAATGGTCCTTAACTCGTCTACTATTTTTCACAATCCAAATAGTTTTATCAACCTACTAACCTAAATCTTTTTATTAAAGATCCATTATCATCTCAACTAGCCTTCCAACTTCACTTATATGTTTTAAACAATATTGTTTACTTCAAAATTCAAATTCAAATTTAAATTCAAATTTTAAAGTTTCAAATTTTCTCGAAAATTTTCTAACACTCTAAATTTTTGAAAAATCTCGCCAGCGTCTCCTTTGCGCGGCTAGCTCGGTACGACTACAAAATGGCACCACGGCCCCTCAGAATCAAAAAGAAAAGAGAAAGCCAAGTGGCTGGAGAAGAAAATCATCAAATTTCATACTGAAACTGAAATACGTACCTTTTTGTCGAGCAATTCAATTTTATCTTTGAAGTCAAAATCCCGATTCCATTTCTTTTAATACACCTGTATATCCTGCTAGCCATAATATCCAATTCCAACATTCAAACCATTTTGCCAATTCCATTACAAAATATTCAATATATGCTTCTTATACATTTTTACTTCACTATTGAAGTTGCATATTTATTCTCATTCAATATTATATTTCAATTTCATTTGAATTCAATTCACAATTTCAATTATATTTGAATTCAATTTATCTTCTATTCTGAATATTAAGTTTTATCTTTCAATTTCGAACCATTTTTATTTAGCTCACAATTCAAGTTTTAATTTAATTAATTCAACTTCCATTTCAATATTTCAGGAATTAATAAATTATCATACTAGTATATTTGAATTCAATCTATTTTATTTTACCCAAGTCTGGATTTTATTCAACTTGATTCAAATCTCATTCCATTTTTCAATTTCAATTTATTTTAATTACTCCAAATTTATTTTCAACTTAATAATATTTCATAAATATTTTAAATAGGATTCCAGAGTCTTTTCAACTTTTTTCAAAACCATTATTGAAAACAATTCAAATTATCCTTTGAGTTTCAAAACCAAACCCCAAATTTTCCAAACATCTTCCTTTTAAAACAATTTGGCAGCAATTCCTCTTTTGGAAACCCGAAAATGAACACCAATGATGCCGCGGTCATCATCGGAATTATTTTCCAGCGACCGAAAAGAGTTTAGAGCTTTTCATTCCTTCAAAAGTTCTTTTCAAAACCTTTTAAATTCATTTTCCAAATCAAAAAGGAATTTAATTTCTAAAATTTCCAAATTCTTTCAAAAACATTTCCAAAAAATTCTCCGGAATTCTATTTCCAATTATAAATCACATTTATAATTTTCATTCTTAAACTTCATTTGTATATGGATTTTATTTTCTTATCTTTGAAGTTATGATTTCAATTTCTTATTCAATTTCAATGGTAATAATTTTTAATATTATTAATGCTTCCTAACAACCATACATCCATATACTAATAATTTACAAAAAATTATTTCTTTTATATACAAAAATAGTTTTAGGCAAAATTATTTCATTTACCCGATTTTCAAAACAATACTGTGTTAGTTTATCTTGTTTAAGAGTTTACAAACTCCTATCAACACAGTTAGCTAGACTGCATCGACCAGAATTTATAAACAATCGACCGATAAGTCAACACAATACAAAACAATTTCATATTCACTAACAAATACGCGCTCATATCTATTATTATACTCAAACTCATTCTAGAGTACTGCTGACTCTATCTCTAATGAGTAACACCCAACAGAGCCATGGTTGTCGCTTAACCATATGCTCTGATACCAAATGTAACGTTTGCGATTTTTCGTCCATGAACGCCGACATCAATACGTCCACTGTATCAACTGTCGAGCAATCAAAGGCCGGAAAACTGTACCGTTATGGTTAAAGAAGAAGAAAAAGATAGAAAAGGTAGAACGGAACAGAAAGAAAACAACAGAACAATAACAGAATCTCACAATCGCAGTGGAACAACATATAATAAATAAATGAATAATCTTTAAACAAAGAACTATATCAGTTATTACATTACATTACATTACATTACATTTCATTACATCAGAGTGTACAACAACGAACAACATCAACAGCGGAAAAGAAATACTATATACTAGTGAATACGCCATGCCATCCAGCTTGCCTCTTGCAACTCCTGAATTCCTGAATATCCTGATAAACCTTAACTCTTGACTCCCCGTGTGGAAATTGGTGGGCACCCAGAGTTTAGGAAGGAAAACAATAAACTCCGAGTCAGTCATGTGACTGGTGTGAGAACTTAAAACAGTTTATCTTTTAAAATAAAGAACAAGATAATTTTAAAATAGATTCGCAATGCTTTTTAGAAAATGAGACTACCATAAGGCCTCCCGCACACACACAATGGAAACGCAGAATCGGAGGAGATTTCTCCTTATGATAGTCAAAGATGCTTGATACGCATTAAAAAGAAACATTTGATATTATTATTAGTGCATAGTGTAAGAAAAATCATTTTGAAAGTAAAGATATAAATCTTAGCCAGCATAGGCATTTCACACTTATGCCTACTATAGCTTCCATGTTCAATAGCAGGTTACCGCCACATTCCATAGTAGGTTATACAACTAAAACCGTACAAGATCGTATTGTTTCTTTGGATTTTCCAACAAATGTTCAGGCCAAGGAACTTCCCATTGCCACATGGAAACGCCTTTGGAAAGGCGCCCCGAGAACTAACATTACGGTTAGAACTCTGCCAACACAAGGCCGGGTTACCCCTAACTGGGTAACTACTGACACGAATATGTCATCCCCCGATCGTAACCGATCTATCCGAGGATCCTCAATTACACCAACAACCACAAAGTAATAAATTTGCAGCAACAACATAGGTTAAATATCTGGGCTCCATACCATGATACCACCTCTATCCAGAAGGAATGACATGCACTAAAGGGGCGCTACCCCCTAATAACCTTGCTGCATCCTTCCTGTTTTGACCATTTTCGGGGAGTGAGGTCTGACGAAGTCTCGTCCACAAAGCCACGCTTTATACAAAAGCTGTGCTTTGGGTCAACAAATGATCAAAGTAATGATCACCAAGATAAATGATCAAACAAATGATCATATCACAAATGATCAATCAATGATCATTTCACAGCAACACTCAGCATATCACGTTACCAAATTGGGAGTATATCACTAATAACCATCAACTACATAACCTCTGAGCTCGTACGTCTCAGAGAAGGGTGTTAAGCTAAGAGAATAAATTCTCCGCCACCAACAGAAATATATTTGAAAGAAATCAGCTTTATATCTCAACTTGTAATGTCAGACATACAATCCATACAAGTCTGTTCCGGGCTCGAACAGAACCGAAGGCACTTACAAAGAAGTCCTTACAATCCAGATATTCACTAATCACGATCGGACTTCCCGTCACTAAGGGTGATAAAACCTCTGTATCGGAGATCAGCCGATGCAGAGTAACTCGACGGTAATCCTTCTGTTTTCACAAATATCCGCTCTTCAACACCGGTCTTCAAATGCAATCCATAACGACGTATCACATATTCGCTATGGGTTATACGACCCAAAGGTCCTTTCCCGGCTAACCCGAATAGTGCGCGCTTATTTTAAAAATAAGTGTGGCATTCAAATTCAAGCAAATCACAACAAATACCTATTTAAAGGTAAATATTGATAGTCGGTTATTTAACTATCAATAGAGATGTGCAACATCACCAGATTCCAAATAATTTTCCAAATTATTTATTTTCCAAAAAAAAAATATTTACAAGATATAAATTTCCACACTTTAACCATTTGAAAACAAATTTTCAAATCACTTTTCAATCCTTTATCACTTTTGAAAACAAATTTCAATCATTTTCCTTACTCGGAAATACTTTCATTTCAAACTGGTTCATTTAAACAGATTAAATAATTCCTTACCGATTTACTTTATATTTACGTTCCAAATCCATAAATTTATTCCCACACTTCAAAAATAAATCAACGTTTATTTTTAAACAAATTTCCATTTTCATTTATAAATTCCATAGTGAATTTATATTTTCAAAGTATCTACTGATATACGATTTTCAATCGATTTCAAATATTCACTTTCAATTTATCTTTACAAAGATAAATTCTAAAACGTTCATTTCATATTGGAAAAATATTTCCATACTTATTTAATAATAAGTAATTCACCAATCTATTTATTTTTAACATTTGAAAATATTCAATATACTTAACCCGTAGTTAAGTATATATTTCATTCTTTAAGGAAAACATTCTCTTAAACACATTTATTTGGGTCAAAACAAATGTTACGTAAAACATTGTTACGACAACCCAAAATCACTAGTATAGGGATTCGAAATTAAGATAGATATATAAATCCCAATACTGTATAAAACATTTCCCTTCGGAAATCATTTACTATAACAACAGTGTTATAGTCCACCATTTCCTTATTTTTCGAAAACGTCTATTTCAACAATGAATGTTGAAATCTATGTATTCGATACTTAATGCATTTTAAAACATCTTTAAATCGTTTTAAATTCTATTTAAAACACCCCTTCCCCAAAACATATCCATTTACTTAATTAATATATTCATTGTCCAAAATCGTGAATATACTTCACTAACCAAATTTCAACATTTGGAAACTATTTTATTTCAAGAATTTATCCACTACCCAAAATCGTGGATATAATTTCCTTAATAACCCTCTATATTAAATTTATTAAATTCAATTGGTTTCGGATTTTATAAAACAATGTTTATAAAATTCCATTTCTATTTATAAGCTTAGATTTATAAATCTCGTTTATTAACCCAATTCAATTTATATAACTCAATTATATACCAAAAGTCCATATTATAAGTTAAGTACTTATAATTCATTTATTTACCAAATCATTCCTTTAAAACTTCACAAATTTTAAATCTTATCACTTATAAGATTCATTTAAATTTTATATCAACTTCAACCTATAAAATCTCCTTTATTAACAATTTCTATTAATATCCCATTTAAAAGCCCAAAATCCAGTTTATAAGTTAATTGCTTATAAATCTTTTATTTTACAACATCTATTCATTTTGAAATCTTCACAATTTTTAAATCTATAATTTTCAATTAAATCTATTTTATACTTCATTTTAACACTTAATAAACTCGTTTTATAATTACAATATATTTTTTTATATAAATATCAATTTTTTTTAAAAATCCTTTATATACATCTTTTATAATGATTCAAAATTCCAAATTAAATCATTTTATAAATTAATCACTATTTATTTCAAAAATTCTTAATTTGGTTATATTTCACAAAAATCCTAATTTTTATAACATAAAAATTTATAACGTTTTAATTATTTAAAATGAATCAATTCGAAAATTTAATAAAACGTATAATTTCAAAAAAATCACTTTAAAAATCCCTTAAAAATCAAGATCGTTATTTTTAAATTTTCAAAAATGGATCCGATGATGCAACACACCAAATAGTCAATCACGACTCCCAAACATTATATATCGATATGATAATCAATCGAATATCACAATATCTGAAATCAAATAAATATTTGTAAGGAATCCAGTTGGATCCCTCCAACCTGTTTCCCTGCATCCACAGACATTAGCACAATACCAATCCCGTTTCAAGACGGGATATCGCGGTATATGGGATTTTATAAAATATTATCCGCTATTATGCGGCGCAATAGGGTCTCATCCGCTATAGAATGCGGGAAAATCAATCAACTCCAATATATACATATGCCAATATATATATATTGCTATATATAGATATATCCTACTATATCTAATATCACAACCAAACAGAAATCAATAACTGCAATCCAAATTTTCAATTTGAGTGAGAAGATCTCACCTTAGCTTTTTATTTGCAATCCATTTCCATCTTGACTCGATTTTCTTGATTTATACCTTGTATAAATATTTACACAATTTATTAATATTTGAATCAACTGAACAATTAATTTCCATTTAATAGTTTTTTTTTCGATTAGCTGATAATTCTTTTTAAACCAATTTTCTCCTAAAATAAATTTATTTAACTCATTATTAAATTTCCTTTAACAATTTAATTAACTATAAATTTAATTAACTGTAAATTTAATTTTAACTAAAAATTTTCTTTTTAGTAACCAAAATAGATAAAAAAAAATTAATTATCGTAAACTATTGTTTACAACAACTTAACAAAAAAAAAATTGTATTCCTTTTTATATAAACAAGATAGAATTTCCTTTATCATTTAAAATTCCTGTATTATTATTATTTGTTTTTTTTTCATAAACTTTCAAATTAATTAAGGTTAACTGAAAATCAAAAACTGCTTAAAACTTCACCTTACTGAAATAAAATTTTATTTCCCGTAAATACACAATACATATTTAGAATTTAAACTGAATAGGTTTAAATCTTACTGTTAATCAAACAGGTTTAAACCTCTGAGCAAATAAACGTATTAAACAAACAATACCTCAAAGCCTCAATTACTCGAGCGATCCGCCAGTAACGTGGTCGACGCCTCGCTACGACCTTGCCCCAGTCGCCATCGCCAGACTTCCATGCGACGTCGATCCACCCTGAGTCGCAGTCGCGACTCTTGCCTGCAGCCATGTATGCGAGCTGCTCCTCCCCATCTCCTGCGCTCAAAGCCAGGGTACGCCTCTGCCTTCCAAATCTTGTCGCGCGCCTCGCCGAAGTTGCCGCTTATCGATGCCCCATATCTCGCGCGAACGCCGCCGCCCTCGAATCGCCTCCTGCCGCCCCGCGAATCTTGCTTTCGAAGCTTTCCAACTCGGCGAGCACGAAGAACTCGCGATAGAATAAATTGAGATGAGATCATTTCAATTTTTCTCTGGCTTTGGCCCCTTTTTTTTTGAATGAGAGAGAGGGGAATGATAGCTTGGTCATTGATTGTTTTGAAAGAGGGATTTTTTTTCTTTCTACGAACAAATGAATTCTTCGATTCTCTGATAGGAGGCTCGGTATTGTTTCTGATTGAAGAAGAAATTGTTTTAAAATACTCGGCATGCTTGGCACGATTTCCTCCATGATTCTAGGCGTATTTAAAGGGAGAGAAAGTGGCTGACGTTGACCAATTATAAAAATTAAATTTAAATTGAATTCGTTTTAGTTTCAATGCGTTTTCTCACCGTGTGTTCACATAACAACTCCGAAAAATACGAAATTTGAAATCCGATAATAATTCAATATTATGGACCCAATGGAACTGGTTTCGTCGAATTCCGAGACTGTGTGAAAAATGGCTTTTTTTAAATATCGATTCAAACGATATATTTTTAATACTGATCAATTCACTTTCAAATTCAATTCTGAAACTTCTATTATCTTCAGTATTATTAATATGGATTTTACAAGCCTTTGTAATATTTTTAATCAGCTTTAAAATTGAAGATTCAAATTTTTATTCAACTTTCAATAGATTAAATTTTAAAATTTAATCGCCAAATTCCTACTGATAATTTGAAATTCAAGTCAAACCATCATTCAAATATTTAAAATTAATTAAATATTTTTAATTTAAATTATTCAAAATTCTGGGTTGTTACAAAATCCTTGGTCATATGTCTAACCTTTCCATAACTATGGCACTTTATTCCTTTCTTAATTTGCCTTTAAGGACTATCACTTTTCTTCTTCTACGTATTCTTTTCCCACCACTTCTTCTTTAAACCATCTGACATAACCTCCTGTAACAAACTGAAATTTAAACCGTAATAGTTAATTCGTTAATTAACTAAATAATAAAATAACCTTTTGAAATTATCGAATTGAGCCATGGGAACTACACCATTGTGTCCGTGGTAATTTTCTGGTCAACTTCCATACATAGAACTTCAGAAACAGAGCTAATATGACCGAGTTATAAAATAAACGAAATAAGCGAATATATATATATATATATATATATATATATAGGTAGGTCGACCGGCCAGTCGACCTCGGAAACAAGGCGGTCGACCCGCCTTCGTTATTTAAGAATGAAAGGACGTTCATTCGTTTGAACGTTCCAGAGCCTATTTGTTACGTGTTTTGCATTCTTTATTTTAATCCTATCCCTCATTTTTTGCATCCAATGGCTCCTATTGCCGATGACATGGTTGCACCCTATTCAATCCCCAATTCCAACGGTCCGAGATCCACTTCTACCCCTATAAATTGACCTTTAGACTTACGCTTTTTCTCATTCTAGGTTTTCTCCAATTGGATTCACCTTTCTGGGAAGGACCCTAAATGGAATAATTTTTTCAAAGGAGAAAATCGTTATAAATTAAATTATTTTACATCACTAAGTGGATTTGGGAAGACCACAGGAAGAGCTTAGGACCAGAGGTGAGTGATTGTAATTATTTTAATATTTCTAATTTAATATAATATGGTTTCCAATAGTTGTAGTTTTACTACAATTTTTGGATTATCCTTTTTCAATAGTTTATTTATAGTTTTTAGAACCATTTTCAGTCTTTTTCCTTTCAGCTATTATTTTCAGTAATTTTAGTTTATTTCTATTAATTATAGCATTTTCATTTATTTACGGTTTATTTAAAGTATTTAGTTTATTTACTGTTATTTGTACGTTATTTACATCTTCTTTCTACGCTTTGGAATTATTTTTTCTATTTTCAGTTTTCTTTTATTCCTCCTCCTTCTTCCCGTATGGATTAGAATAGGATTAACACGAATATGGATTAAACTATAAGAAAACTAAGATAATGGAATATAAGATGTCAATTTCAAAGACTATAATATAAATAGAATTGGACTGAAATTACGCCTAATTATGACAATATTTGGACTGAATTAAAAAGAGTGGCCTAGTTATCACTTAGAATTATAACTAAAAAGAGTAAAAAAATGAAAGAAGCTTATTTTCACACTTATACCTCGGGTTAAGAAATAAGCATGATTATAACATAGGTTATAATAAGAAAAAGAATATAATAAGGCTTATTTTAAGAAATAGGAGAAATTAATAAGCACAGATAGTAGAGAAAAATGTAAAGGCTTATTTAAATACTTTACCTAAGTTAGTAAGCAAGGATGAAAGTAGGACCTGTACCAAATAGCATTCCTTAGAACGGTGGTCTTGCATTAGATTGAAGCGAGATGAGGGCACGCTTATGCTAAAAATGGTAGTAATTGGTCAATTAGAAATCCAAATCATGGGGGATTTGGATAAGGGACACAACTTGAGATTGTTTGGATGATGGGGCAGTACCAACATTATTTCCCATATATTCTATGGACACACGGTGATCTCACTTTAGCCTGAAGTGGGATGAGGGGCATGCTTATGCTAGAGCTTGAGGTAATAAGAAGACCCAATAGATGGAGCAAAAGATAGCATG
Organism: Allium cepa; assembly: GCA_030765085.1. Classification (NCBI taxonomy): domain Eukaryota; kingdom Viridiplantae; phylum Streptophyta; class Magnoliopsida; order Asparagales; family Amaryllidaceae; genus Allium; species Allium cepa. Next base: position 48,333,595 of record CM060930.1, on the reverse strand, counting down.
GGCATGGTGGTAGTTACACATGCGACTTCCATTTGGGTGCTTAGTAATAGCTATGAGTTCCAAGCACTTAGTATGGGTGTCTTTCGTAGACGCCATTGCATTCTGTTTTGGGAGCTATATATGTCATCTGGACCACGGTAACATTCTTTGTATGGAAGTTTATATAGTGTATGTTCCATAGTAAATAAATGCATTCTATGTAGGGAGCTGTATATATCGTCTGGTCCACAGTAACATTATGTGTAGGGATTTATATTGTTGTTGGTCCGAAGAAAGGTACTATAGAGTAGAAAGCCGATCGAAAAGGCTAGAATTAGGTTTACATCCAAATTACAAGATTAAGAATTCAGCCAATCAAAAGCAGAACTCAAAGACAAGTGCATGCAATCAAGGTTAACATATCTTATAAATTGTGCAATAATTAATCATGCTTATTTCTAGGTTATTTCTTTCCTACTTCCTTTGTTATCATTATTTATACTAGAACTTTTGTAGAGTCTATTACTTTTATCTTGCTTAAAGACTCTAGTAATCACTAGACTTTTAGTCTGACCCACTCCTCTATTTTCTCTTCCCCCTTCCATAATCAATCAAGGGAGAAGTCGGTATATTGGTGCAGCTTGGAGTTTTCTTTAACGATATTTCTACTATGTATTTCTTTTATTTTCATCTTCTGTTCTTTCTATGTATTGGCTTGTTATGAGGGATATTATATACTCTGATTTTTTAGACTATGAGTTTTTTTTCATGAGACATATTGCATTTTTGAACATGTATGTGGTATTTGGTATTTGACTTATTTATGAAGTAACTATGAAGTTTTATTTTGATTAAGTTACTATTCTAAGTTTTCGCTATTTTTATCTATATTTGTCTTGTGAATCTTATTCTCTGTTAGCTTTAGTTATACCTACAATGCACCATGCCTTTTAATGTGTCCTTTTAGGTATTTTGCGAGTTTGGATGGGAAAACATTTTCTGGCAAGGAGACTTGTGTAGAGGCTAGGGCTTGGCTTAGGGACACAGAGAGGATTTTCGGTCTTTTGGGATTGGATGGTCAGCAGCGAGTTCATCTTGCCACTTGTAAACTAAAGGAGGGGGCATCTTATTGGTAGGAGGTGATCGAGTTGGAGGGTAGAAACGTTGCTTGGGATGGATTCCAAAAGCGATTCAATAGGAAGTTTCTGTCTCAGGCGCAAGAGTATGTTCAGCTAGAGAGGTTTATTAATTTGAAGCAAGAGAGTTTGTTTGTTAAGGAATACATCAATCAATTCAATGAGTTGTCCTAGTTTGGTATGTATTTGGTGAACATGCTGCACAATAAAGCTATGAAGTTTGTGGAGGAATTAAATCAACACCTTCAAGGACTATTGCTGACTCATGTGCCGATGGGAACTAGTTATGAGTCTTTGGTCGAGATGGCGTTTATTTCAGCTACAGTCAAGGAGGGAGTCTAAAGAGGAGGTTAAATCAGAAGGTTCAAAGAAGAAGTGGTGGGAAAAGAATAAGTAGAAGAAGAAAGGTGATGGTCGTAAGAAGTAGATTAAGAAGGGAATAAAGTGCTATAGTTGTGGAAAGTTTGGACATATGGATGAGGATTGTTGGAAGGAGAAGATGAAGGGTAAGTGCTATACTTGCAGGCAGCCCGGTCATACGAGTAGAAGTTGTCCACTAGGAGCGAGTACAGCAGTTGCACAGATTCAGGCATTGGACACAGCACCTTCAAATTGCATTCCAGATAGAGGTAGGAAAGTTACAATTGAAGGTTTAATTTCTATATTTGATTTTCCCATTCGGACTATGTTTGAATCTAGTGCATCACATTATTTTATCTCTAGCTCTCTAGTAGATTATTTGTACTTAGACATATCATTAGTAGTGCACCCCATTATTGTTCCAAACCCCATAGAAGGATCGGCACACTTATCTATGGTATGTAAGGGTTTGAAAATCCTTATCCTAAGCGTAGAACTTGACTACGAGCCTATGTTTTAGGATTCTCGAGGTATGGGATGATCTTAGAGATGGATTGGCTATCCACATATGGAGCTATATTAGACTGCTAAAGGAGAGTCGTTAGATTTGAGACTTGCAGTGGTAGGACTCTGGAGGTATCTTACGTCCCGTAAGGGTCGGTCATGTTGAGTTTTCTCTATGCCCTCGATTCATTGTCAACAGAGTTGCATTCGGTTCCTGCCATCAGAGATTTTGCAGATGTCTTTGAGGAGGTTAGGGACTGCCCCCTAAGAGATAGATTGACTTCAGGATTTATTTGATCGAGAATGCTAAGCCAGTAACATTAACTGTGAGGCACATGACCCCTAAGGAGAGGAAAGAACTGAGAAAGCAGATCCGTGATATTTGGAGAAGGGATTCATAAGAAGGAGCATATCGGAGTGGAGAGCACCAGTCGTCTTTGCCACTAAGTTGGATGGTTCCCTCTGACTTTGTGTGGACTATAGGGAATTATATAAGCTCACCAAGAAGAACCGATATCCACTCCCTAGGAATAATGATCTTTTTGACCAGTTGGTACATTCTTCGATTTTCTCCACGGGATTCCATCAGCTTAGAGTCGTTGATGACAGTATAGATAAGACTGCCTTTAGGACACCAGACGTATTCTTCAAGTGGTTGGTTATGCCTTTTGGGCTAACCAATTCTCTGGCCTATTTCGTTGATTTGATGAGCCGTGTCTTTAGGGATGTCGTAAATAAGTTTGTGGTGGTATTCGTGGATGATATCTTGGTATTTTCCCAGAATATGGAGGACCGTGTCGTTCGTCTGGAAGAGGTTCTTAACACACTTTGTATTCATCATTTGAGAGCTAAGTTTTAATAGTGTCGTTTTTGGAGAGAGAAAGTTCGTTTCTTGGGGCATGTAGTTTCGAAGGAAAGTTTAGTTGTTGACCCCGCCAAGGTTATTGCAGTGCAAGATTGGAAGGCCACCAAGAATGTTACCGAGTTTATTAGCTTTCTAGGATTGGGGGGCTACTATACGAAGTTCATTAGGGACTTTTCCAAGATATTGGTACTGCTCACGTGCCTTACTAAGAAGAATAAAGCTTTCGAGTGGAGCGTGACTTGTGAGGATTCCTTCACGAAGCTTAAGTGAGCCCTTACTAGTGCACTAATGTTAGTTTTACCTGGAGTAAACCTTTCACTATATACACTGATGCATGAGGAACGGGTTTAGGAACGGCGTTGATGCAAGAAGGGAGGGTGTTATGGTAGTAGGCAGTTGAGGACGCATGAGAAGAACTACCCTACCCACAATTTGGAGTTGGCTGCCAGAGTTTTTGCATTTAAGGCATGGAGGCACTACTTGCTTGGAGAGAGGTTTGAGCTTTTTACCGAACACAAGTCATTAAAGTACCAATCCTCGCATAAGGACTTTAACTTGAGGCAACAAAGGTGGATGGATTTTTTAGCCTCGTATGATTTTGAGGTAGCTTATACCCTTGGCAAGTGTAATATGGTTGCGGATGTATTGAGTAGAAAAAAAGCAACCCTTAGTCCTTTGTTCGCAAAGTGGAGAAGTATGGAATTTATTTCTACCTTTGATTTTAAGCCCTCTACGGACATTACCCCCAGGTTGTTGGTGACAATAGAGGTGAGGCCTACCCTCATGGATCAGGTTGGCTTGAGGCAGTAGGGGAATTTGGAGCTTATGGAAATTACAGATAGGATTAGCCGAGGAGAGGTCTCGAGACATCTCCAATGCTATTCCATAGATAGCATGGGGTGGCGTAGGAGAGATGTAAGGCTTTGTGCTCCACGTGCCAATGATTTGTTGAAAGCATTTTTGGAAGAGACGCACCATTCCAGTATGATTATTCATTTGAGTGGTGACAAAATGTATCGAGATATGAAGAGGATGTTCTATTTGGGTGGCATGAAGAAGGGCGTGGCGAAATTCGTAGCTAAATATCTCATATGTCAAAAGGTAAAAGCAGAGTAGCAGAAGGAAGGTGGGTTACTTCAGCCCTTAGATGTGCTGGAGTGGAAGTAGGACAAGAATTCTATGGATTTCATTGATAGTTTTCTCTGTTCTAGGAATGGGAATGCTAGAATTTGGATGATTGTTGATAGATTGACCAAGAATGCTCTTTTCATCCCAGTTAAGAGTAAGTGTATTGCTTCATAATTGGAATCCTTATTTTTCGAGAGATAGTCCGTCTATACATAGTTCCTTCTAGAATTGTTAGAGATCCCATTTTCAATAGTGAGTTTTGGAGAAGCTTACAGGAGGCGCTAAGGACGCAACTTAGGTTGAGTATGCCTATCACCCCCAGACAGATGGCCAAACGGAGAGGGTAAATAGGGTTCTTGAGGCTTTGCTGCAGATGTGCATTTTGGACTTTGGAGGAATTGTGAGTAGCACCGTTCGTTGGTTGAGTTAGCATAAAATAATAGTTACCAAACAAGTATAGGAATGAGGCTTTATAAGGAAGACCTTGCAAGTCCCTATTAGGTAGAGTTTACGAAGAGGTTATTACATGGACCCGAGAAGGTTAGGGAGACCTCTGAGAGGGTGGATTTAATTCGGCAAAGTATGAAGATGGCTCAAGACAGACAGAAGTCGTATGTGGAAAAGCGGAGAAGAGACTTGGAGTTGAGGTTGGAGACTTAGTTTTTATCAAATCATCCCTGCTTAGGAAGGTGGTAAGATTCTGATCAAATGGAAAGACAGCTCCAAGATTTGTTGGACCATTTCCTATCACAGAGAGAGTTGGGAAGATGGCTTACCGAGTAAGGCTACCTGATAGGCTCGCAGGAGTGCACGACGTTTTCCATGTTTCACACTTGCGAAAGTTCTTACATGATTCGACGAGGTTGAAGAGCCTAGTCAGTTGGAGGAGGGGGAGGTAGAAAGGGAAGCTTTTGTTCGGTTTATCCCTACGAAGATTATTGGGAGAGACACCAATCAACTAAGGAATAAGGAGGTTCCATTGGTGAAGGTGCAGTGGGGAGATGATGTTGCAGACGCCACTTGGGGAGCAGAAGAGAAGATTCGTATTTTCTATCCTCGTCTTTTTGTTAGTAAGTTTTAGAATTCCTTTTCCAACTTTAGATTTGAATAGGTTCTTTCCTTTATTATCCTTTGGGAGGGTAGAACTGAGGATTTAACCTATGTACGGTAGGATCTGATGTAAACATGTAAATAGAACATGTTATGAACATGTATGCTAATGGTTCTAGTGTTTTCTTGTGGATGTTAATGGATGCTTATAGGTACACTAGGCACTATTATTCTTTATGGATCAGCCTAACTTGAATACTAGAGCATATGCATATGGATGTGTGCATATTTTTATTTTATTTCCATGGGTGCTATAGATGGATGTTTATCACATGATTGTTGCATTTGGATGATGTTTCTAGCATGCATATAGAATTATCAATTATCATTGCAATCATTTGGATACATGGCATGTGACGATCCGCAAATCCGTACACTTTTAATCGACAATAATCCACACATGTCTGACCCAAAATGCATCGACTAACGGAATGTCAATACAAAGAAAAGAAGAGGGAAGATAGAACAAAACAAACCAACACAGAATCTCACATCGCAGCGGAAAACATATAATATCATATCAATGATCTTTACAAAACAAAAACTGTATATACATACATTAATTAGATTTCAACAATCAATCAATAATTATCAGTCTGAACAGTTATAATAAACCGTCCTCACAATTGCCGATAATACAAAACAACAAAGCAAAGCACAATGCAGCGAATAATCAAAACAGATACGTGTATACAAAAATGAAGATATCCAACTCTCTACTGAAGCTCCAAAAGCACCAAATCTGAACGTATAAGTATACTCGGTCTGACCCGAGCATTGAAAGGAAAGAACACCCGGATCAGTCTGGTAAATCAGCATGAGAAACACACTCAGCTGAATTTATTAAATTACCAAACTTTTCCTTTATGAAAACAAAAGTATCTCGTAAGGCACGCCCACACATAAACACAAACATGTTTTTACCTTATGATAATTAAAATATTTCATATCAAGTTATCTTATATTATACTAGTGTCTAGTATACAAATAATATTCAAAATAGCCGAAATTGTTACCATTATTAAATTCCAACATTAGGGTCTATAAATAAAATGGCAGGTACGTAGTGGATTTTGGATTTCCATACAAATGACCAGGTAAAGGGACTACCTTCCGATGGGTAAATCTCTAGATGGATGTCCCGGTGCACAGAATATCTACCCACTACCAACACAAGACCGACCCACCTTTATAACTAGATGGTGCCGAATATGTCATGATCCGGTCGTTACCAACCTTTTCCAAGGGCCCTCATAGCATACAAACCACAAAAATCAGATACACGACGTCATATCATGTAAATATATATCTAGAAGAGGATGATCATATCCTACTTGGGAATGACCCACTTAGCCTTGCCGCATCTAACCCTGTTTTGGTCATTTCCGGTTGATGAGGCCAGAGGTAATGTTACCTTTCATATAGCACATATCACATCCCTTTGAATGCCACATAACCATTTCTGTTGACTACTAATTGCCTTCCACAAAAATACAACCCTTAAGCTCATACGTCTCAAGGAGGATGTTAAGCTAAGAGAAGTTGCCTTCTCTACGACCACTGATGTACGTTTGTAAAAAACCAATGTACAAAATCTTTAGAAATGCAATGTCAAACAAACAACCATACATGTCTTCCACGAATAGAACAAACCGAAGGTACTTTCCTACCATATACTGTCGAGAAATCACAGTCTGCACAAATCGAACTCATATACATTGGTCCGAAGTGGTTTTCGGATAAACCGATCTCGGTCTCTTCGCACCAACAACGCAAAAGCATTTCTCAACCTCACACAGAAACTAAGTCTCATAGACTTATCACATCTCCAACTTTCAACTTGCTATCCTTCGGGCCAAGAAGGAAGCTCGATGGATTGGAGTAATACTCCGCACTATGCGAACCATCATCCTCAACACAAACAATAATCAAGCCTATAAAGAAGGCTACGTAATAAGTGTACGGCATAATAGTTCCCACATCAAGTCAAGGAACTAAAATAGCCAAATTTGATACTCGGTTATTTAACTATCAAAGCAACAAACAAATATCTAGCACCATACGCAATCACTAGGCCCTTTTAATTAATCTTTATTAATTAAATCACTTGCTAAATATTTACATCAAATTATCTATAAAAAGAAATAATCTCAAAACCATTTCAGTATTGGAATACATTTCCATATACTTATTTAATAACAAGTCCTTCACGATTCTATTTATTTTCAATACTTAGATAATATTACATATACTTAAATCACGATTAAGTATATATTTTTATTATTTAAGAAAAACATTCTCTTTAATCACATTTATGTGGGTCAAAACGAATGTTATGTAAAACATCGTTACGACAACCCAAAAACTTCACTATAAGGATTCAAAAATAAGATAGATATATAAATCCCATATATTATGCAAAACATTTCCATTTGAAAATCATTTACTATAAAAACAGTGTTTCAGTCCATCATTTTCTTACTTCTCCAAAATGTCTATTTCAATAATGAATGTTAAAATATATGGTTTCGATACTTAACACATTTAAAACATCTTCAAATTGTTTAACTTCATTTAAAATATCACTTTTCAAAACATATCCATTTTATTTAAATATATTATTGACTGTCCAAAATATGAATATAATTCATTTGCCAAATCCAACACTTCTACACTTTTATTTTAAATGATAATTCACTGTCCAAAATCGTGGATATAGATCCTTTTACCAAATTCATTAATCCTACATATTTATTAAAGGATTATCCACTGTCCAAAAATGTGGATGAAATTCCTTTAATAAATTTTTATATTTAACTCATCAAAATAGGTCGATTTCGAATTTATAAGACAATGTTCATAAATTCCATATATATTTTATAAAAATTTCCATTTCTAAAATCCTTGTTATTAACCAATTCTACTTATATCCCATTTACATGCAAAAATCCAAATTATAAGTTAACTTCTTATAAATCATTTATTTACAAATTCATCCTTTTTATAACACCATGAATTCATAAATCTGCAAACCTTATTTACTTATAAAACACAATTATAACTCCATTTTACATTTATAAAAATTCTATATAATCCCATTATTTTGATTTATTAAAATTCAATTTTATAAATCTCTTATGCAAACTATTTATACTAAACCAAAAATCTCAATATAAACTACTTTACAACATAGTTAACTTCATATTTCAAAAATCCCATTCTGATTGTATTTCACAACAAACATAATTTTTATAACATAAAAATTAAAATATTTATTTATTTAAAATAAATTCATTCCTTTAACAATTCAATAAAATATCTATTTTCAAAATCACTTGGAAATCCTTTTTAATTTGAAATCCGTCACTTTAACATTTTTAAATTACCAAAATTGGCCCTATGCTGCAACAGCACTAGATACATCAATCACAGCATCCAAAACATCATATATCTTATGATAACAGAATATATCACAATATCTGCAAAATAAATCAATACTGGTGAGGAATCCAGTTGGGCCCCTCCAACCTATCACATACAACAAATATACATATTAGAAAATGTGTACAATGTCCGCTTCGAGGTAGACGTGCGTACGAAAAGTCATCCGCTCATACACGGGAACATATAGGGTCTCGTCTGCTCCAATAGGCGGGAATATATCCAAATACCAATCAATATATAGATAATATATCATATATCATCCAAACAATCATCAATCATCATAAATAAAATTATTCTTACTTATATAAAAATATCAGTGAGTCAGAAAGAGTGAGTTATACTCACGCTGATTCCAATAACAGTTGTATTGTTTTATTCTGAATAAAATTAAACTGCCATTCAATTTTACCCAAAATTTACGCGAGTTCCAATCAACTCCAAACCAGCTGTAAAATTCAGTGCTCGTCAATACGGACCCAATGCAACTTGTTTTGTCAAAAATGAATCTCCTATGAAGAAGTTACGATATTTTGAAGTTTATATGAATTTATATTATTCTAATAATTTACAATTTATTTTTCTTTTTTATAAGCTAGAATATTTTTGGCCGTTTGATCTGCTTGATGAGAATCTCGACCGACCATTCTTTCTTCTTCCTTGCGTATTAAACTCCTAGGCTATCAATGTTCGAACCGAACCCATAGCCGATGTTTCAATCGAACGCCACACCTCCTATCGGCGACTATACGTCGATCAACCTACGCCGTTTCGAAGCCCTAGCCTCCATGGGCTTTTACCATGAACACCGTTGCACTTAGCCCCTTATGCTTCTCGAAATTCGTGTGTGAACGTTGGCCGTTTAAGCTTGATTTGATGTCAATCCTAGCTCCATTCTCGAGCACAGCCGTGTGGATCTTAGATATCGCGAAGCTCTACATAGTTGTAGTTGAAAGACTTTGCTAATTGTTTCTGGATTTAGAGATTTTAAGGGAAGAAAGTTGGAAGTTTTTGGCCATTGAATGGTGTATGGTAGCTTGCCCTAGATCATTAGGTTTTTGTGAAAATAAAAGAAGTTAGGCCTTAATATTAAATTCCACGACACTATTCACCGAAATTCTTCCGAACACCAATCGAAGCGTGCCGCCTTGCGTTTATAATATTTTATCCCTATTCTGAACACAATGGAATATAAATTGGGAGCCAATTCGATCGTATTTGGAAGATAGGTTTATAAATCGAATTATTTAAATTTAAAATTTACTTACACGAATTTCAATGCATTTTAGCTCGCCATGACTAAACCATAAATCCGACTAATACAAAATTTGAAATCTTACAATAATATAATATTACGGATCTAATGAAATTGGTTTTGCTAAAATCCATGACTATATGAAAAATGACTATTTTTACACATTAATTAAATACTAAAATATTCTATTTCTACAAATTAACTTTTAATTCATTTTCAAAAGTTCTCTAACACATTCTAATTCAAATGAAATTTAATTCAACTTTATAAACCATTTTCGTTCACATTAAATCCAACTATCAATTATTTACACAATTTCAAATATTAAATTAGCAATTTAATTATCCAATTAAATCCTTATATTTGAAATAAAATATATTCAACTAATAAAATTTACTTGTTAATATTTAAAATCAATTAAATATACGAATTTCAAATGACAGAAATTCTTGGTCGTTACAATTTCCCCTACTTAAAACAATTTCGTCCTCGAAATTACCAAGTAAGAAAACGTCACAAAATCGATTAACTTTTCAAAAATAATTCGTTCAATTTAGATATCCAACATTATATAAACCTTTTAACTTTTCAAAATCCATTGGTTAAACTTCTTATAAAAACTTTTCTAAGTTTTCGAATCCATTCATAGTATCTTTTCAAATTATAACTCAAAACCAAAACTTATAGTTATCAAAAAATTCAAAAAAGTTTCTAACTCCTTATATTTGCAAAAAAAATTGCCAACGTCTCCTTTGCACGGTTCGATCATAGTGGGATCACAACATATATATATATATATATATATATATATATATCACAAATATACATCTCATCTTCAAGGTGAGGCATCCCATAGGGAAAAAAGTGTAAAAGTGCCATTTGTGATCAGAGATATGTACCTTATATGTTATTAGCTCCAAATGTGAAGCAAGCACCATCCGCACCTACTAAATACTCGACAACAAATGAGATCCCATGCATATATGAAAGCAATATCAATATACAATATATATCAATACAACAACTATATATGTCAATATAGCAAATGCAATCAAAGGCAATAAATCTAGCCATCAAACAACTACCATCCAAATAACATCCAACAACCCAATATCTATCCAATCAATTCATAACAAAATCAACTTAAATTCACTTCTCATTAATATTTATTGAATTAGTTTTCAATTTATTCACATTTGATTCATTTGACATTGGATTTTACTAACATTCATTTATTCAATTAGTTTTCATTCACTAATTTACATTCAAGTTGGTTCACTTCCCATCAAATCAAATTCAATTCTATTTAGATTCACTTACTTCCAATTTGAATTCAATTACTTAGCATTCAATTTCACTAGTTCAACTCCATGTGAATTTCTATTCAATCAACTAACAACCAATGTATAACCAACATAACCAAATTTATTTAATTTAAATTCAACACGTTTAATTTCAATTGGTTTAATATCTAATTGACTTTCGTTCAATTATCCAATTCCTAATTTCATTATCTTTTAATGAATTAACACCTACATCCACTAATTCCATATCAATTCACTTTTATTCGATTGATTAATATTCAATTCACATTGGATTCTAGCATTCACTATATTCACAACTTTTTAACTTAAGTTATATTCAAATTCTTAACATCAACGTTTCCAATCCATGTTTATTCACTAATTCACTTCTACAATTAAAGTTGAATTTCATTATATAACTAAAATTCATATTCACTTAACTACTTCGTTTCATTAACTTCTTATTATCCAACTTTACTTTGCATATTCATTTTATTTATCAAAATCAACTCGATTTAACATCACTTAAGTTAAATTTCATATCACTAATCAAATTCAGATTTTTTTGCTTAACAAAATTGTTTAACCATTTTAATATTTGGTTTTTGTGACGACCCATCTTTCAATACCCAGAAAGACGTATCATCAATAAGAAAAGAAAGAGATAGAATAGAAAAGATAGGAAGAAAAGAACAACAATCATCAGAATTTCACAGTGGAAACGAACAAAATATAATATTTCACATATCCATTGTTATCCCGCTTTTTGGCAAAGCCATGATAACAAAAGATCGGTCAAAAACAAAAGACAGTTCGTCTCAGAGATTGGTTGTACTTCACTTCGCTATGGATATCAATGAATTTTGTCCGAGTTCGGATTGTGCCAGGATTGACAAGACATGATGAGCAAAGCTGTAGAAGCCAGCGTTTCAATTTTCAAGCCAATCCGAGTTCATATGCTCAAGATATGATGGATTCAATTTGAGAAAGATAGCCCTTGTTCGGTTCGAACCCATAGGATACCCCATAGTTCGAATCGATGGCCAGAAATTATGTTCGAATCCATTGATTTGACTCCACCTACTTTGAATCCATCACTTTGGAATACTTCGAATCCATGAAGTTCGCACCCATCCTCATGTCTCAGCTCGACTCCATCTAGTTCGACTCCATGCTACTTCGTGTCCATTGCGTTCGCACCGGTTAGAAAGGAATTAGCCTCGCGTCTACCTAGTTCGAATCCATCATCCTCGCATTAGTTTGAACCCATGAGATATAGCCGTGCCTCGAATCCAGCAAGATAGCAATAGTTCGAATCCACCCTCGTATGCCTTAGTTCGAATCCATCAGGTATATATTGCTTCGAATCCATGAGAAGTTCCTCTGCTTCGACTCCATCGGGCAAGCCCTCACTTCAAACCCATCCTCGCATGTCTATGTTCGAACCCATCCAAAACCCTCCCTAGTTCGAATCCATCAGAGTATTCCTATCGTCGAGTCCGTCAAGCTGAAACCCTTCGAATCCATGCAGTTGTAGGGACTTCGACTCCATCTAATAACTGTCTTCGAATCCACCCTGTTGAGGCAAATTCGAATCGATCAATAGTGACTTGCCCTGATCGATTAGAAGGAGCATTAGTTCAATTAATACGAAGGAGGCACGTCTTCGAATCGATCACCTCGAATCCACCAAGTCCATGCAGCTAAAACCAAGGATTAGACCCAGTAAACCTGGAGGAAAGGGAGGATTGACCCCAAGCACACGGACCACATCATCATCTTCACATGCAGAAGCATGGATTCGAACCTATGGGTTCGAACCATATCGATTCGAACGAATCCATAGGACGAGGAGCACCATCTTGAATCGATCATAACTCGAGATCTACAAGTCCAAATGCTATGAAATTTTCACAGGAGCATGCGTATACATAGAAGAATGTCCACGCCAAGTTTCATCACGGTTGGACACTTTCTCGATCGATTCGAACCAATGGTCGAATCGATCCCAAAGTGGGCCCGGATCTCCAGAATTCGGCCGTATGGGCCCCCTCACGTGCCAGAAGTGGTCCCCCCGGATTTTAGGCGAAATATCAGCCTTCTGCAGCTATAAATAGAGCCTCAGGTCATTCAGAAAAGGGGATCGGAATTCTGAAGCGCCAAGACTCTACCAGATTCAATTCTACACCTTATCATCGTTGTTGCATTCGAGTTCCAGAGCTATAATCCATTGTGACTTGCTGTAACCACTATAATCACCAAGATAATAATCAATAAAGATAGAAAACTTCAAAGTGGACGTAGGCAAGATCACCGAACCACTATAAATCCTGTGTCGTTTACTTGATTTCTGCTGTTTCTGTTGAATGTTCATCATTTTTGTTATCTACAAATTTGTTATTGATGACCGCGAACGGGTGCTTTCACGACCATCCGGCCTAGCACCTGGATTAGGAGGCACGCACATGGAGAATGTTGATCCAATCTCAGAGAGAGAGAGGAGCATCTGCGCAACTTGGGAGTAGCAGAGGAGTGAACGCTAAGTCAAGGGGGCAGATCCCAGAGTTTCCTCGTGAACTCGGGGGGCAGGTTGAAAGTGATGAACGAAGATTGCGTCTCGGAGACAATGACAGATTGGCGGAGATGGTTAGAAGAGCTATGAGAGGCGGTTTGGTAAACAAAGATTTGGAGGACGTTAATAGGAGTCCTTTTACTCCAGCAATCAGACGAGCTCAGAACCCACCGGATTTCAAGTTACCATCATTGGACATTTATGACGGGAGAACGGACCCCACGGTTCATCTAACAAAGTATATGAGGCATTTGGAAGTGCTGGGGGCATCAGAGGAGGTTATGGCCCGGTGCTTTCCATTGTACTTGACGGATATTGCAGCGTTGTGGTTTAGACAATTGGAGAATGGGTCCATCGGAACGTGGAATGGTTTAATTGAGAGATTTATGAGGCAATTCAGGGTTCACATTAAAGACCCAAGAATGTGATGACTTTGGCAACCCTAAAGCAGAAAGCCGGAGAGACCTTGAGGAGTTATCTAGCGCGATTCAATGCAGCAGCAGCTTCGGTGGATCGAGCAGATCCATCTATGGTGGTGATGGCAGCTGTGTCCGGAGTAGCTAACGGTACAGAGTTCAAAAATTCATTGACTAAAGATCCACCCATGGATCTAGAGAAATTCTACAGCGAGGCAGAAAAGTTTTTACGATTAGAGGATGCGAAGGCAGAAAGAGAAGAAGGAGAGGGAATAGAAGTTTATGTGCTTAAGGACAAAAAGCCTCTCGAAAAGGACTCAGACAAGGATAAAGGAAAACGAAGGGCTAAGGATTATGATGACAGGTCAAAACGGCAACGGAGGGAGCCGCGATTCACTACTTACACCGAGCTGACTGAGAGTTTGGAGAGGATTTATCAGGATACCAAAGAGCAGGTTCCCTATCGAAGACCGATGCGAAGGGATCCAACTTCTGACGAAAGGAGATCGGATAAGTTTTGTGTATTTCATGAATTAAATGGTCATAACAATAATGATTGCAGGCATCTGAAGGACGAGGTGGAAGGGCATATCAGGAAAGGTATGCTCCTTCAATATGTGAGGAGGCGAGCTTCAGCGGTGGAGCCAGAGCGGCCACCGTCTACATCAGTTAGGGGCAACCCTGAACCAGGACATCGTTTGGTTATCAATTAATTAAAATAACGATGAACAAGTCGCAAGCTTCCACTAACACAATTAAATCATTTACACATGTACGAGATCGCGAACGTTCTCCAGGCATGCTCTGAATGATCATTGATTGTTTCGTAGTGGGAACTTACACTTTGACATCTTTGCTTTGCTTTTGTTTCATGTTGATTTGGACATTTGAACTTGGTTTGTTTGGACATTTCTGTTTTTAAAATTCATCTGTTGAATAGATATTTGATCCTGATAATCCTGAAATGGCTAAGCTACTTACACATGTACGGGGTCGCTAACGGTCCTTAGGCATGCTCTGAGATGGCGATAAACTGCCCTGACAGACGATCCAGTGACCCACGTGAACGTGAGTCTGGTATCAATAATACCAAGCCCTCCCGGGCACACTTACTCGCCTCGAACGGCACCCGACTTCGAACAGTCACAACTCGCCACGAACGGCACCCGACCTCGAACGGTCACAAAATCGCCTCGAACGGCACACGGTCATGAATGGTCACAACTCGCCTCGAATAGGCACGACTCTCCCCGAACGGCACAACTCATCCCATCTCAAATGACTCGATCGCGAACGGTCGTCATTTAAGGTCCGCCACTTGACCGCGCACGGTCGCACTTCACCTCAAATGGCTCGATCCTGAACGATCGTCATTTGAAGTCAGGCACTTGACCATGAACGGTCGCACTTCATCTCAAATATCTTGATCCCGAACGGTCGTTATTTGAGGTCACATAAAACTATAACTTCCTTTGCAGGACATCAACAGGATATGAACGTCCGGCTCATGGCATTACAAAACACGCCTTCCTACCGCAAGACATGTTTTGGGGGGCAAATGTTATCCCGCTTTTTGGAAAAGCTGTGATACCAAAAGATCGGTCAAAAACAAAAGACAGTTCGTCTCAGAGATTGGTTGTACTTCACTTCGCTATGGATATCGATGAATTTTGTTCGAGTCCGGATTGTGCCAGGATTGACAAGACATGATGAGCAAAGCTGTAGAAGCCAACTTTTCAATTTTCAAGCCAATCCGAGTTCGTATGCTCAAGATATGATGGATTCAATTTGAGAAAGATAGCCCTTGTTCGATTCGAACCCATAGGATACCCCATAGTTCGAATCGATGGCCAGAAATTATGTTCGAATCCATTGATTTGACTCCACCTACTTCAAATCCATCACTTTAGAATACTTTGAATCCATGAAGTTCGTACCCATCCTCATGTCTCAGCTCGACTCCATGCTACTTCGTGTCCATTGCGTTCGCACTGGTTAGAAAGGAATTAGCCTCGCGTCTACCTAGTTCGAATCCATCACCCTCGCATTAGTTCGAACCCATGAGATATAGTCGTGCCTCGAATCCGGCAAGATAGCAATAGTTCGAATCCACCCTCGTATGCCTTAGTTCGAATCCATCAGGTATATATTGCTTCGAATCCATGAGAAGTTCCTCTGCTTCGACTCCATCGGGAAAGCCCTCACTTCAAACCCATCCTCGCATGTCTATGTTCGAACCCATCCAAAACCCTCCCTAGTTCGAATCCATCAGAGTATTCCTATCTTCAAGTCCGTCAAGCT
The DNA here is from genome assembly GCA_030765085.1 of Allium cepa. NCBI lineage: Eukaryota > Viridiplantae > Streptophyta > Magnoliopsida > Asparagales > Amaryllidaceae > Allium > Allium cepa. The sequence continues at coordinate 48,317,224 of CM060930.1, read as the reverse complement.
GAAACCCTTCGAATCCATGCAGTTGTAGGGACTTCGACTCCATCTAATAACTGTCTTCGAATCCACCCTGTTGAGGCAAATTCGAATCGATCAATAGTGACTTGCCCTGATCGATTCGAAGGAGCATTGGTTCAACTAATACGAAGGAGGCACGTCTTCGAATCGATCACCTCGAATCCACCAAGTCCATGCAGCTAAAACCAAGGATTAGACCCAGTAAACCCGGAGGAAAAGGAGGATTGACCAGAAGCACATGGACCACATCATCATCTTCACATGCAGAAGCATGGATTCGAACCTATGGATTCGAACCATATCGATTCGAACGAATCCATAGGATGAGGAGCACCATATTGAATCGATCATAACTCAAGATCTACAAGTCCAAATGCTATGAAATTTTCACAGGAGCTTGCGTATACATAGAAGAATGTCCGTGCCAAGTTTCATCACGGTTGGACACTTTATCGATCGATTCGAACCAAGGGCCGAATCGATCCCAAAGTGGGCCCGGATCTCCAGAATTCGGCCGTATGAGCCCCCTCACGTGCCAGAAGTGGTCCCCCCGGATTTTAGGCGAAAAATCATCCTTCTGCAGCTATAAATAGAGCCTCGGGTCATTCAGAAAAGGGGATCGGAATTCTGAAGCGCCAAGACTCTACCAGATTCAATTCTACACCTTATCATCGTTGTTGCATTCGATTTTCAGAGCTATCACTACGCCATAGATGACCTTCTGCAACATTTTTGCAAGGTGTTGCTAGCTAAAATGTTGCGACAGCTATAAAATTTTGGTCCTGCTGCAACGTTGTATTTTTGATGTTACCTTAGCCTTAAAAATGTGTTGCTCTAGCTAAACAAGTGTAACACGATGCAACATTTTTATATAGTGTTGCCATAGATATATTCTAATTAAAAAAAGTAAAAAAAATTTACACCTCAGCGATCCACACCACCATTTAAAACGAAATCTCAACCGTCGATTCACACCATCGATCCACACCTTACCAATTTCCATTTCCCTCTTTACTTTTCTTTCTCATTCCTCTCTGTGTGAAAATTAGGGCACGCGATTTTTCTTTCTCGTTCCTCTCTGTGATAACTAGGGCACGCGATTCCAGTTGCTTTGATGCTCTGATTGATCGAATCTAGTGTAAGAAACGTTCCTGGTAGCTTGCTCCTTCGTTCTCCTTGATTGATTGCTCGAATTGCTTTGACTTCGTCGTCGGGTGCGATGTGATATTATTTGGTATGTTGTCTGCCTTCTAGTTTACTCGATTATTCTCAATTTTGGTTACACTCGCACGCTTTTGCCGATGATGAATTGGGAGTTATTTATAGGCTTTATTTCCTATAACCTCGAGTTTAATCTTTCTGTTGGACTTTGAGAAATCTGGTATGTTGGATTGCGATGATGTATTGGTATGTTGGATTTTGGTCCACTGGCTTGATTTTGCTTTGCCGATCATGAATTGCAATGTGATATTTATTTGGTATGTTGGATTTTGGTTCACTGGCTTGTTTTTGATTTCTGAACTGAGCTTGTTAGCTCCTTTCTGCTGCATTTGTTAAACCAGAACTTGAACCTTTGTTAAACTTGTTCACATAACTTTGTACCTTGCTGCATTTGTTAAACCAGAACTTGAAGTATTTGTATTTTGTTGTCCTCTTGAAAACTGCTTCACTTGAAAACTTCTGCATTTTTGAAAATCAGAACTTTGAAAGTGATCTTTGGTTTTATTAAACTGTTGACTAATCTGAACATTGAGTTTTGATTTCCACGATATATACAAACATATGTGTGTTGAGCTTTGTTGGTTTTGCTTGGTCTGGACTGAACTGGTACCATGCTAACCTTGTTCTTTAACATGAACTAATGCTCCAAGTCCTCTGTATATCATATTACTGCCTATGTTTCTCTTGTACATGCCTGATGCATTCACTGTTTTTGCTTGATGGGCTGCCTATGTGTACTGCTGTGTTTCTTGCACTAGCTTGTCTACATTTTGCTGAACCTGGTTCTTGTTTGTTTTGTTGGTTGCTTGGCCCTGAGTTGAATCCAGTCGATGACTCGGGTTTGACCTTGTGCGTTGTCCATTTTTTTGGCTTGTCTACATATCTGGCTGCACTTGAGTATGAACTTGCACTTGAGTAGTTGCACTTGAGTAGTTTCTTGTACCAAGCCTTATGATGCATGTATGTTCATCCATGTACATGCATTTCTTGGTCATGTTATGTCGCTTGCTGTGTTGAGTACTACTTTGTGCACTTGGCTTCTCCTTTGTGCATTTTTGCCTGAACTGTTGCTTTCTGTCTCCCATACTGTCTTGTATCCATGTGTTGCATTCATGTTAGGCTTATGCACTTGTGAACAGCTGACTTGTGCATTCACAGGTTGTCCGTGCAAATATTTGGTCCCTGTCGGAAAAAAATATGAAAAGAAACAACCCAAATACCTAAGGCAAATACTATAACAAAAATATTTTCATTTTCTGTTCGAGTTAAATATTATTTTCCATATTACTGCTTTTGAATTATATGTGACAGGTATTGAAGACTGGACAGCTGGATACAAGCTTGAAGACAGAGTCAAATCAAATGTGCATGAGCTTGAAGACTGGACCCGCTACTCGGCTCGCCTTCGGCCCGGCACTCGGCTCGTCATTTATTTGTCAGTGTCAGTGTCTGTATAAATTGAAACTACATATGTAATGAGTGAACTGAGTGATGTAGTGAGGAATATCTGTATATGTGAATATCAGTGTTATATATCATTGAATTGTAAAATAGTGGAGTCATGAATTTGTACTATTTCAAATGTTGAAATAAAATATTTATTTAAATAATTACTGTTTGAATATCAAATTTTGTGCAATAGCATTTTATTAAATAAATATTTATTTCTATTAAAAAATCAAATATGCTCTACATTGTGGGCCCCACAAATTTAGAAAGTTAATATCTATAGCAACATTTTGGAATGTTGCTACAGACACCTATGGATGTTGCTATAGACCCAAATAGGGTTCTATTGCAACAATATTACTTATGTTGCCTTAGACAGTCAAAATGTTGCCATTGAGGTCTAAGGCAACGACAAAAATTGCATCACCCGAAAAGTGTTGCCATAGACCTATGGCAACATTTTTTGGGCCTGACCCAACATTTTTTTTGTGTTGCAGAAGGCTATTTGTGGCGTAGTGTATAATCCATTGTGACTTGTTGTAACCACTGTAATCACCAAGAGAATAATCAATAAAGATAGAAAACTTCAAAGTGGACGTAGGCAACATCGCTGAACCACAATAAATCCTGTGTCATTTACTTGATTTCTGCTGTTTCTGTTGAATGTTCATCATTTTTGTTATCTACAAATTTGTTATTTGTGACTGCGAACAGGTGCTTTCACGACTATTGGGTGTTTGTGGTCAATTTTGACGCATACATCCATTACATAGTTTTGCATATCAGATTTCACAAAATAATACTACTTCATTACATCTGACATTCATAAGAGTCTGCCAAACCATACAACTCAAAATACAACATCAAAAGTCACTACAGCGGATAGAGATAGATAAGTACGTCTAGACTCCAGCTCCAGCTTCCAAATCATTTGCTAGTCCCAACCTAATCACTTGGCTACTCATAAAATTTGAGTACCCAAGAGTTTATGAAAAACAAAATAAACTCCGGGTCAGACATGGGTCTGGTGTGAGTAAACAAGTTAAAGTTGTTTAATTTTCAAAATCATTTGAAAACAAAAGGCATCACGTAAGACTCCCCACAAATAAATATGGGTAACTTTACCTTACGCTAACCAAAGCATTTGATAGGAAATCCAGTGATATTACAATAGGGTCTAGGGTTTTCAAAATAAAATACAGAAATAGCTGGAATGCTTACATCTCACGTTCCAACATAGTTGGGCACAATCAAAACCGTACAGGCACTTATTGGAGATTGGATTCCATACAATGGCAGGGCTACTGGGGTACCGCCCGTCATAGTACGGGGCCTAGATCACCGTACCAAGGATCACTCCCGATCCACTGCAACATAAGGCCGGAACCATCCCTTACTGGACAGTCCTGAACAAGACAACCCCGCAGTTGTGGCCAACAACTGCCCACACAGCCGAAATAATAAGGGACTTCTAGACAGGGGAAAATCTCGTCCTACTTGGGCATGACCCACTTAGCCTTGCTGCACCTCCCCTGTTTTAGCCATTCCCGATTGATGAGGCTTGAGGCTACGATTACCTTTAGGGAACACATCTCTTAGAATGCTCATCGTCCACCTGACGTTGTTCTGAAAGCATTCAATCTATACAAGTTCATTCCAGGTTGAACGAAACCGAAGGCATTATCTCGTTACACTCATTTTGGAATCACCCTCAGAGTTAACGACAATAACCCTTGCGCTCTAAAACTCCATCTTGATCTTCACTTTGAGATGTCACGACCTAACGTTTAACTTGGATCGATGTGGTTTTCGAAAAATCAAATTTGATTCCCGATCCCGGTCTCATCGAAATCCAAACGCCATCTTAAAGGTGAAGTTGTTTAAAGATTTAAACAATTCAATTTAATTTTAAAACATTGAATCCACACAGCATTATCCACGGATAATAACAATCATCCAACTCAGATATATACAAATCTCATCACAGAATATCTCAGACTATCATCTAATAGATATCAACCAATTCCAGATATTCAATCCAAAACAATCATCCATAAGCAAGCATATCTCTAATTCATATTATAATTAATTTAATTAATTCAAATTAAATTAATTACTTAAGAATTAATCACTTTACCTTGCTTAACCAATCATTAATTAATTAATTACAATCATTTAATTAATTAATCACTTCTTAATTAACCTCATTTTTAATTAATTAATCTTTAATTAATTAATAATCCTTTAATTATTAATTATTTTCTCTAATTAATCATTATTAAAACTTGATTAAAAATTAATCATTCCTTAATTGATTACCAATTAATCCTTATTTATAATTAATTAATCTTAATTAATTACTAAATTAATTACAAATTTTAAATTAATTTATATTAATTACTTAATTAATTATAAATTAATTAACCATAATTATTTAATTAATTAAGCATTAACCACTAATTAATTAACTATTAATTATAAATTAATTAATGTTTAATTACTTTATTAATTAACCTTAATCAATTAATTAATTCTTAATCAGTAATTTAATTAATCACTAATTACTTAATTAGTTACTAATCACGTATTAATTAATTTTAATTATTTAATTAATTATGTATTAATTATAATTTAATTTAATTCTTAATTATCCATTTAATAATCCATAATTAATTAATTAAACCTTGATAAATCTAAAATTATTAATTAATTTAACCTTAATTACTTTATTAATTAAAGTAAACCTTAACCATAAAACTTAATTAATTTTCAAAACAAAACAATAATTAAAATTATTACATAATTAAAACATTTCAATTTTGTTTAAACTAATTAACTTTTTAAAAAGTTAAATTTAAAAGAATGTAAAATCATTTTTAAACTTAACTATTAAAATATAAAATTCTTTCAATTAAAATGTTAAACATTTTACAAAGTAGTTTAAATAAAATTTTAAAGTTTTACAACTTAAAACAAATTTGAAAACTTCCAACATCACTTGCCCTTTTGTTTAGACCCGTCCAACTCGAACAAGCTCGAGCAACATGAGTTCGATTCCTTCTTCTCCCTTTCCTATTTCTTTTTTTTTTAGTTTAGATTTAAACTTAACCAAATACTGGAGGGGATCACCTAACCATCTCGAGTACAAACTCGAGCTCTAACCCAAATTACCCGAGCAAAAACTCACACGCACTCGAACCCAACAGAAAATGGCACGGCAACGTTACTGTGCACGTACACAGTTCACCAACGGTGATGCCACCAACGTCGACACCCTCTACAGGTCGGCGATCGAGCACACACCCCTTTCCGACTCTCAACCACAATCACAAAGCTTGAATCAAAATCGAGACAGTCACACCATTCTTGGAACTAACCTTCATCAGAAAACTCGCCGTAACCCTCAATCTCGTTCATCATTCGCCACGCAACCACGGTCACATCACCACAAAGTCTTGATGCAGCTATACCCAAGAGAACTCGCAACTCGATTCATCCCTTCCTCCCCAGTCACGAATTTCCCGAACAACATCACAACACAGAGCAAACCCTAGTTCCCCTAACCCAACTTTTCAGTGAATGATTTTTAGTTCTATTATTTTTCTAGGTTTCACCGATCACTAATTCAACTTCGATCCCAAAGCTCCAACCCTAAAACCTTCCCAGTCACCAGAATTTGCCCATAGACCCAATTACGACCATCATCAACATACTGCCCCAAATCCATTTTAAAAATTCTGATTTTTAGTTTAGAAATCATGTTTTTCCAAGTTGATTCAATACGTAAAATTGAATCAACAAAATTCAATACTTGATTTTATCATGTTATTAAAAAAAATTCACAGTATCACCCTGATACAGAAGATTCTCAACAAATTCTTTTTGAATTTTTTTTAAACTTTAATTCATGTTTAATAAACCTACTGCATTTGAAAATTCAAGCTTAACAATGATTTATTAAAGAAATTTTGAAGCTTTTGTTTAAATTTACTCTGTAACTTGAAGATACAGAGAAGCATCAATAATATTTTTAAACATGTACAGTTGAATTATAACTTGTAAACAAAGATTTTACAGAAATAGGTGCATGCAAGCATCAAACAGATCTAAAATTCACATGCAAACATTTTCTTACTTAAATATTCTGATTTAAAATTTACTCACCAGTTTTTCTTTCAAGCAGAGACCAGAATTTCAAAAAATTTGGAAAAGAACTGACTGCAGATTTTTAACTTGTAGCTGCTTGATGAAGTTTCTTTCCACTTTAATCAATCAGCACTTAAGATAGAAGAACTTTGAATTTGCCTTTCAGAAATTTGAAGATTCAGGAACCCTTGATTTTGCAGATTTCTAATGTATTTTGTATGTAGATTTTTCTGATTTTGAAGTGAGGTTTGAGTTTTCTTGATTAAATTTTTGGTTGAAAGTGTGAAATTTATGAAGTTCAAATTTTGTAAATGGAAGAGTAAATTTTTTTTTTCCTTGCTTAAGAAAATGAGAATGGGAAAATTAGAGAAAGAATATGAAGTGGCCTTTTATAGAAATAGTTTTGTTTTATAAAAATTAAAGAAAATAAATTAAAATTGTGACACTTGTCATTATATATTGTTATCTCCCTAACACATGTTATTTATGTGTTTTAAATTTAAACAAGTGTAATCTTCATGCAAAAAGAATTTTAAATGTTTTTATTAATTAATTTTCTAAATTTGAAATACATTTTTAATTCATATAATTCAATTCTTATTAAAAGAAATAAATATAAAACAAATTTGATATTTTAAACAAAATCATAGAAATACATCTTTAAAATCAATGTATAATTTAAAATATAAATAACTCTATTTTGAATTTCAACTTAACAATTCAAATTCAAATTAAATTCCAAATTCAATTCAAAAATCAAATTTGATATGAATACAATTTTTACAAATCCATTTCCCTTTTGTACACGTAAATTTTAATTAAAATCAATATACACTTACAACTTATTTATTATTACTATTTTAAATAACAATTTTATTAATTTAAATTAATTTTTTAAAAAAGATTATCACATTTAAATTGGGTTTGAATTTCCGGAATATCACATTCCTCCCCCCTTAAAAGAATTTCTCCTCGAAATTTAAACAAAGGATAATCCAAAATTTCATTTCATTTCAACAATTCAAGCATACATAACATCCATACATAAGAAATCAGCAAACAAAACATCCAAACAACAATACATCCAGTGCAAACACCACTAGCTATCCGGACACATATCCGGATAAGCCTTCCTAAAACTATCCAGAGTCTCCCAGGTACAATCTCTGGGATCCTCATTCCACTGGACTTTAATAAGCTTCACTATGTTGTTTCTGAGTTGCCTCTTGTCTTGATCAACAATTCGAACAGGATGTTTGACAACTGATAAGTCCGCCTCAACCTCTAAATCTTCCTGCACAGCTGGCTCCACAATAAAAGATGGATCGTGCACATATTTCCGTAGATGAGATACATGGAAAACATTGTGAATTCCAGTCATCCGGACTGGCAATTCAATACTGTATGCTACGACACCAATCCTCTCGAGCACTCGGAACGGACCAATATATCTCGGAGCGAGTTTCCCTGTCTTCCAAAATCTTACTGCTCCTTTAATAGGGGAAACTTTGACAAAGACTAAATCGCCAATCTCGAACTCCAATTTTCTTCGTCTTTTATCTTCATGTTTCTTTCGACGATCCTTAGAGCTCTCATCCTTTTCTTGATAAGCTCGACTTTAGCATATGCTTCACAGATCAGATCTGGTCCAAGCACAATACGGCCTTTCGACTCTATCCAACAAGCTGGGGATCTACACGGCCTTCCATACAGAGCTTCATAAGGAGCCATCTTGATACTTGCTTGGTAACTGTTATTATAAGAGAATTCCACTAGATGTAGATGGTCTTCCCACGATCCTCCAAAATCTAATACACAGGCTCTCAGCGTTTCTTCTAGAATTCGATTAAGCCTCTCCGTCTGCCCATCTATCTGGGGATGATATTCTATACTTAATCTCAAACTTGTTCCCATAGCTGATTGCATAGCCTCCCAGAATTTGCTGGTGAAGACAGGATCTCGATCACTTAGAATACTGACTGGAACATCATGCAATCTCACTATCTCTCTCAAGAAAATTTCCGCCAGAGAAGCTGTAGTATGGGTTGCCATAACTGGTATAAAATGGGCGCTCTTGGTTAGACGATCAACAATCACCCATAATCCTTCATTTCCCTTCTTTGTTCTAGGAAAACCGTCGATGAAGTCCATCGAAATCATCTCCCACTTCCACATCGGAATCTCCAAAGGTTGTAACAAACCGGCTGGCTTCTGCTGATCTCCTTTGACTTGCTGACAGATAGCACAACTATTAACGTAAGCAGCTACATCTTCCTTCATGCCCAACCACCAAAAAAACTCTTCTAATATCTTTATACATCTTTGAAATTCCCGGGTGAATATTTAGTCGGGAGCGGTGACTTTCAGATAAGACTTCGTGTCTCAATCCATCTATAGCAGGTACACACAAACATCCATTAATCCTCAATGCCCCTTGATTGTCTATCTTGAAATCCGAATATCGACCATCCTTAGTTCCAAGAATCAATTCTTCAAAAGACCTACCCTCCATTTGCTTACTTATGATTCTTTCCTGGAGAGACGGAACAGCTTCCAAAAGAGAAAGAACCGCATTTCTACTAAGAGCATCTGCTACAACGTTCGCCTTTCCCGGAGTATACAGAATATCCAAATCATACGATGCCAAGAACCCGACCCATCACTGCTGTCTTAGATTAAGATCTTTTTGAGAGAAAAGATATTTCAGCGGTTTGTGATCCGTGAATAACTCAAACTTTTCTCCTAAAAGATAGTGCCTCCAGATCTTTAAAGCAAAAACAATAGCCAACAGCTCCAGATCGTGCGTAGCGTAGTTCCTCTCATGTGGCTTCAATTGCCGACTCGCATACTCAATTACCCTACCATTCTGCATTAGCACATCTCCCAAACCAACAATACAGGCATCAGTATACACTTCAAACTTGCTCTTCCCATCTGGAATAGCCAATATAGGAGCACTTTTCAACCTTGCTTTCAGATTCTGAAAAGCCTCCTCACATTCCGGTGTCCATTTGAATTTAGCTCCCTTCCTTGTCAGCTTTGTTAGGTGAGAAGAGATCTTGGAATAATCCCTAATAAACTTCCTGTAGTAACCAGCCAATCCCAGAAAACTGCGAAGTTCTGTTGGTGTCCGAGGCTGCTTCCACTCCAGAATAGTCTCAACTTTAGCTGGATCTACAGAGATTCCCTCACCAGAAACAATGTGGCCCAAAAATTTTACTTCTGATTTCCAAAAATGACACTTAGAAAACTTCTCCTTCAGAACATGCCTTCTCAGAGTTTCCAAAACTATTCTCAATGCTGCTTGTGCTCTTTTTCTGACTTAGAGTAAACCAAGATATCATCGATGAACACCAAAACAAACTTATTCAAAACATCTCTAAAGACTCAGTTCATCAGATCTACAAAGTAGGCAGGAGCGTTGGTTAACCCGAAAGGCATAACCAACCACTCATAGAAATAATTAGGTCCCCTAAATGCAGTTAAGGGAATACTGTCCTCAGCTACCCTTAACTGATGGAAACCTGATGCTAAATCTAACTGAGAAAAGACTGAAGCTCCATGAAGTTGGTCGAAGAGATCATCAATACGAGGAAGAGGATACTTATTTCGAATGGTCACTTTGTTCAACTCATGATAGTCTGCATAGAACCTTAGCGACCCATTCGACTTAGTGACAAATACTGCAGCAGAACCCCAACAAGAAAAACTGGGTCTAATCAATCCTTTCTCCAACAGATCTTGAGTTCGCTTCACTAGTTCCTGCCTCTCCCTTAGAGCCATCCTCCTACTAGGTTGAATTACGGGTACTGCTCCAGGAACCAAATCTATGCGAAACTATATTTCTCGGTGCGGAGGCAAACACTTAACTTCCTCGAATACGTCAGAGAAATCCCGGACTACTTCAATATCTTCAACCCCCTCTTGAGAAGTCTCAACTCCATGTAAAAGACTACTCAAGTGAATTCCAGAGTTATCACACATTACTCTGGCAATCCTACCCAGATCAGTTTCCAACGAAACTGTTCTCTCATCACAATTTAAGACAGTCTTATATTTTTCAAGCCAATCCATTCCCAATATAAGGTCAAAACCTTTAAAATACAATCCATAAGGGTCACAGGAAAAACTATGGGATAGATAGGAGATTCTTAAATCCTTACAGATCCTATCTAATTTGGTTACCCCTCCTATAGGATTAGATACATAGATGGGATTGTCTACGGTACTAGGGGTAAGGAAGAAATTCTCTACAGTTTCCAGAGAAATAAAACTCAAAGAAGCACCAGAATCAAACAAAACTTTAATATATTTGCCATCTAAAAGTAAGGTACCTTCTAAAACTCCTTTTCCCTTGGACGAGGTTGACGGTGCACCTTCTAAAGCAAATACTTTGTTCTGCTGGACTTTATCAAGAAGCGGGCAATCTTTAATCATGTGTCCCCATTGATGGAAGTTGAAGCAAAGAGACTTCTGAACTAAAGCTGACTCTGGTCCACTATAATGATGCCGCTGTTGTTGTTGCTGAGACTCTCTCCTGGGACACTTATTTGCCAGGTGACCTTCTAGCTGACAAATATAACATTTGCGTGGTCCATTGTTGTTTCCAGAATTCTTCTTGTTTTGCTTCTTCCAATTAGGATTGAATTTTCTTCTATTAGGATTAGAAGAATTTCCTCCTAATGCATCTACTCATGCCACTGATCTTTTGTTCATCAAGTCTTCATATCTTAACGCCATATCAATAAGTTCCACAAAAGACCCTTTCAAATGTGCTGTCATTTTTTCATGATACTCTGGCCTCAACCCTTGGAAAAACATCTCGTTCTTTTTAAGAGGGGTATCTATAAGTCCTGGACCATAGCAAGATAACTCGTTGAAATTAGTCTTGTACTCGGCTATAAACATGTTTCCTTGTTTTAGATTCAGAAAATCCTAATAAAGACGAGTTCTCCCTGCAGTAGGCATGAACTTCTCCTCAAACAACTCCTCAAACTCTTTCCAAGTCATATCGTCCTCCGAGACATTTTTAGTCACTGAATCCCACCAGGCTGCAGCACCACCTTGTAATTGCCACGAAGCCATTACTCTCTTCTTCTCATCCGATAATTTCATGCTCTTAAAGATTTTCTCACACGAACGAAGCCATGCTTAGACCTCTATTATAGTTTTTGATCCTTGAAATGGTCTTCATCTAAGATTAACAAAGTCCTTGCATCATGCAGCAAAACTGACTGGAGACGGTACTGGATTAACAGCCTCATTATTAGTCTGTTCTCTCCTATTACTGGTTGATGCACTTCCAACAACCCTTCCCCTTCTGCCTCTTGAACTCATTCTGGCTACCTGAACAGGTAACCCAACCAATTTAGATAGGGACATAGTTATATAAGAAAATTACAAATACGCACCCTCAAGTTATATATTACTCCAGAGCCTAGGTGTTTCTCAACCTACGCTCTGATACCAACTGTGACGACTCATCTTTTAATACCCAGAAAGACGTGTCATCAATAAGAAAAGAAAGAGATAGAATAGAAAAGATGGAAAGAAAAGAACAACAATCATCAGAATCTCACAGCGGAAACGAACAAAATATAATATTTCACATATCCATTACATAGTTTTACATATCAGAGTTCACAAAATAATACTACTTCATTACATCTGACATTCATAAGAGTCTGCCAAACCATACATCTCAAAATACAACATCAAAAGTCACTACAGCGCATAGAGATAGATAAGTACGTCTGGACTCCAGTTCCAGCTTCTAACACATTTGCTAATCCCAACCTAATCACTTTGCTACTCATAAAATTTGAGTACCCAAGCGTTTATGAAAAACAAAATAAACTCTGGGCCAGACATGGGTCTGGCTTGAGTAAACAAGTTAAAGTTGTTTAATTTTCAAAATCATTCGAAAACAAAAGGCATCACGTAAGACTCCCCACAAATAAATACGGGTATGTTTTTACCTTACGCTAACCAAAGCATTTGATAGGAAATCCGATGATATTATAATAGGGTCTAGGGTTTTCAAAATAAAACACAGAAATAGATGGAATGCTTACATCTCACGTTCCAACATAGTTGGGCACAATCAAAACAGTACAGGCACTTATTGGAGATTGGATTCCATACAATGGCAGGGCTACCGGGGTACCGCCCGTCACAATACGGGGCCTAGATCACTGTACCGAGGACCACTCCCGATCCCCTGCAACACAAGGCCAGAACCATCCCTTACTGGACACTCCCGAACAAGACAACCCCGCAGTTGTGGCCAACAACTGCCCACACAGCCGAAATACTAAGGGACTTCTCGACAGGGGAAAATCTCGTCCTACTTGGGCATGACCCACTTAGCCTTGCTGCACCTCCCCTGTTTTAGCCATTCCCGGTTGATGAGGCTTAAGGCTACGATTACCTTTAGAGAACACATCTCTTAGAATGCTCATCGTCCACCTGACGATGTTCTGAAAGCATTCAATCCATACAAGTTCGTTCCAGGTTCAAACGTAACCGAAGGCATTATCTCGTTACACTCATTTTGGAATCACCGTCAGAGTTAACGACAATAACCCTTGCACTCTAAAACTCCATCTCGATCTTCACTTTGAGATGTCACGACCTAACGTTTAACTTGGATCGATGTGGTTTTCAGAAAATCAAATGTGATTCCCGATCCCGGTCTCATCGAAATCCAAACGCCGTCTTAAAGGTCAAGTTGTTTAAAGATTTAAACATCAATTCAATTTTAAAATATTGAATCCACACAGCATTATCCACGGATAATAACAATCATCTAACTCAGATGTATACAAATCTCATCACAGAATATCTCAGATTATCATCCAATAGATATCAGCCAATTCCAAATATTCAATCCAAAACAATCATCCATAAGCAAGCATATCTCTAATTCATATTATAATTAATTTAATTAATTCAAATTAAATTAATTACTTAAGAATTAATCACTTTACCTTGCTTAACCAATCATTAATTAATTAATCACAATAATAATCCTTTAATTATTAATTAATTACTCTAATTAAACATTATTAAAACTTGATTAAAAATTAATCATTCCTTAACTGATTACCAATTAACCCTTAATTTATAATTAATTAATCTTAATTAATTACTAAATTAATTACAAATTTTAAATTAATTTATCTTAATTACTTAATTAATTATAAATTAATTAACCTTAATTATTTAATTAATTAAGCATTAACTACTAATTAATTAACTATTATTTATAAATTAATTAATGTTTAATTACTTTATTAATTAACCTTAATCAATTAATTAATTAATTCTTAATCGCTAATTTAATTAATCACCAACTACTTAATTAATTAGTTACTAATCACGATTAATTTTAATTATTTAATTAATTATCTATTAATTATAATTTAATTTAATTCTTAATTATCTATTTAATAATCCATAATTAGTTAATTAAACCTTAACAAATCTAAAATTATTAATTAATTTAACCTTAATTACTTTATTGATTAAAGTAAACCTTAACCATAAAACTTAATTAATTTTCAAAACAAAACAATATTTAAAATTATTACATAATTAAAACATTTCAATTTTGTTTAAACTAATTACCTTTTTAAAAAGTTAAATTTAAAAGAATGTAAAATCATTTTTGAACTTAACTATTAAAATATAAAATTCTTTCAATTAAAATGTTAAACATTTTACAAAGTAGTTTAAGTAAAAATTTAAAACTTAAAACAAATTTGAAAACTTCCAACGTCACTTGCCCTTTTGTTTAGACCCGTCCAACTCGAACAAGCTCGAGCAACATGAGTTTGATTCCTTCTTCTCCCTTTCCTATTTCTTTTTTTTTAGTTTAGATTTAAACTTAACCAAAATACTAGAGGGGGTCATCTAACCATCTCGAGTACAAACTCGAGCTCTAACCCAAATTACCCGAGCAACAACTCACACGCACTTGAACCCAACAGAAAATGGCACGGCAACGTTATTGTGCACGCGCACAATTCACCAACGGTGACGCCACCAACGTCGACACCCTCTACAGGTCGGCGTTCGAACACACATCCCTTTCCGACTCTCAAACCACAATCACAAAGCTCGAATCAAAATCGAGACAGTCACACCATTCCTAGAACTAACCTTCATCAGAAAACTCGCCGTAACCCTCAATCTCGTTCATCATTCGCCGCACGACCACGGTCACATCACCACAAAGTCTTGACGCAGCTATACACAAGAGCACTCGCAATCCGATTCATCCGTTCATCCCCAGTCACGAATTTCCCGAACACCATCACAACACAGAGCAAACCCTAGTTCCCCTAAATCCCAACTTTTCAGTGAATATTTTTTGTTCTATTATTTTTCTGGGTTTCACCGATCATTAATTCAACTTCGACCCCAAAGCTCCAACCCTAAAACCTTCCCGGTCAGCAGAATTTGCACAGAGACCCAATTACGACCATCTTCAACATACTGCCCCAAATCCATTTTAAAAATTCTGATTTTTAGTTTAAAAATCATGTTTCTCCAAGTTGATTCAAGACGTAAAATTGAATCAACAAAATTCAATACTTGATTTTATCATGTTATTAAAAAAAATTCATAGCATCACCCTGATACAGAAGATTCTCAACAAATTCTTTTTGAAAAAAAATTTAAACCTTAATTCATGTTTAGTAAACCTACTGCATTTGAGAATTCAAGCTTAGCAATGATTTATTAAATAAATTTTGAAGCTTTTGTTTAAATTTACTCTGTAACTTGAAGATACAGAGAAGCATTAGTAATATTTTTAAACATGCACAGTTGAATTATAACATGTAAACAAAGATTTTACAGAAATAGTACATGCAAGCATTAAACAGATCTAAAATTCACATGCAAACATTTTCTTACTTAAATTTTCTGATTTAAAATTTACTCACCTGTTTTTCTTTCAAGCAGAGACCAGAATTTCAAAAAATTTGCAAAAGAACTGACTGTAGATTTTTAACTTGTAACTGCTTGATGAAGTTGCTTTCCACTTTAATCAATCAACACTTAAGGTAGAAGAACTTTGAATTTGCCTTTCATAAATTTGAAGATTCAGGAACCCTTGATTTTGCAGATTTCTAATGTATTTTGTATGCAGATTTTTCTGATTTTGAAGTGAGGTTTGAGTTTTCTTGATTAAATTTTTGGTTGAAAGAGTGAAATTTATGAAGTTCAGATTTTGTAAATGGAAGAGTAAATTTTTTTTTCTTGCTTAAGAAAATGAGAATGGGAAAACTAGAGAAAGAACATGAAGTGGCTTTTTATAGAAATAGTTTTGTTTTACAAAAATTAAAGTAAAGTAAAATTATGACACTTGTCATTATATATTGTTATCTCCCTAACACATGTTATTTATGTATTTTAAATTTAAACAAGTGTAATCTTCATGCAAAAAGAATTTTAAATGTTTTTATTAATTAATTTTCTAAATTTGAAATACATTTTTAATTCATATAATTCAATTCTTCTTAAAAGAAATAAATATAAAAAAATTGATATTTTAAATAAAATCATAGAAATACATCTTTGAAATCAAAGTATAATTTAAAATATAAATAACTCTATTTTGAATTTCAACTTAACAGTTCAAATTCAAATTAAATTCCAAATTCAATTCAAAAATCAAATTTGATATGAATACAATTTTAACAAATCTATTTCCCTTTTGTACATGTAAATTTTAATTAAAATCGATATACACTTACAACTTATTTATTATTACTGTTTAAAATAACAATTTTATTAATTTAAATTAATTTATTAAAAAGATTATCACATTTAAATTGGGTTTGAAATTCCAGAATATCACAGTTTTACTTACATTTTCTCATTCTATAAGTTATACAACTTATTTATTCAAACTTTCAAATTTGTATTATAATCACATACCACTTAAGTTTAATTTTCCATTTCAATAACTTATCTAATCCAATTCAAATCATCTAACCTTCCTTTAATTAAATTTCAAATCACATATTTTATTATGCTACTCAAATTTATTTCAACTTAACAAAAGTTAAAATTTCTTATTTCATGTTATAAGTCCAAAACTTGTTTCACTTACATTTATCAATTTCAACTTGGATTTTACATCAAATTTGTTTATCACATCAAAACATAAATTTTCAATTTACTATTGGTAGCAAACCCATCACACAGAAACACGAAAATGATACTAATGGTGCTGCAGTCATTACCCTTATTATTTCCCAGTAACGATACTGAATTCGGTGCTTTTTATTCTTTTTAAAGTTCCTTTTTGCATTTATAAATATTCTTACTTATATAATTTCGCTATTTTACTTTACTTATATAAGATTCATTCCAAATTCATTTATCTTGTTTGGATTTATAATAATATAATTTCTTTAAACTTTGAAAAACAACTTTCAAAATCAACGGGATTCTAATTTTCAAATTCTTAGATCAAATTCATTTTTATTTATAATTCATATTTATAAATGTACTATGTTGTTTTATTTCTTATATATAAGATTATTTCATAATTTTAAATCATTTTAGTTATAATTTCATACTTATAATTCATTTGCTTATATAATTTATTCCTCTATAATTGTTGTTTCCATTTAGATTATTCAAACAACTTTTATTAACTCGTATATATATTTACGTTTTCAACAACCAAACAATTCAATTTATATACACTTTAATAATTTTCGAAAAATTATTTCCTTTATATATAATTACAATGGAGGTAAAATTATTTCATTCACCCAATTTAAAAAGAATACTATGTCGACTTGCCTCGTTTAAGTGTTTGGAAATCCTTATCGATAACATGGTGTCCCATATATCGACCAGAATTCACAAATAGCTCAACGGATAATAAAACACATTATAAAACATTTTATAATTACTAACAAATACGCGCACATATAGATAATACACTCAATCTATGGTGCTACTGTCCCTATCTATACCGAGTACACATCAAAGCTTAGGAATATACGAAATCTAAGCTCTGATACCAAATGTGACAAACCCCTATCATGTTGAACATAATAATAAAAACCAACACGTGTATACGAAAATGAAGATCTCCTGCTGAAGCTCCAAAAGCACCCAATCTGAACCTGTAAATATACCCGTTTGGCCACAACATTGAAAGGGAAGAATGCCCGGGTCAGTCTGGTAAGCGTGAAAAACACACTCAACTGAATTTATTAAATTACCAAACTTTTCATTTAACAAAACAAAATATCTTGTAAGACATGCCCACACATAAACACGGACATGTTTTTACCTTACAATAACTAAAAAAATTCATATCAAATCATAATAGTGTCTAGTATACAAATAATATTCAAAATAGCCGAAATTGTTACAATTATTAAATTCCAACATACAAGGCTCTACAAATAAAATGGCAGATACGTAGTGGAGTTTGGATTTCCATACAAATGACTAGGTGAAGGGACCACCTTCCGATGGGTACACCTCTAGATGGATGTCCCCAGGCATAAAACATCTGCCTTCTACCAACACAAGACCGCCCACCTCTATAACTAGATGACCGAATATGTCATCCTCCGGTCGTTACTGACCTTTTTCGAGAGCTCTCATAGCATACAAACCATGAAAATCAGATACGCGACGTCGTAGCATGTAAAGATATATCTAGAAGAGGATGATCATATCCTACTTGGGAATGACCCACTTAGCCTTGCCGCATCTAACCATGTTTTGGTCATTTTCGGTTGATGAGGCCAGAGTTAACGATTACCTTTCATATATCACATATCACATCACTTTGAATGCCACACGGCCATTTCCGTTGACTACTAATTGCCTTGCACAAAAATACAACCCTCAAGCTCATACGTCTCAAGGAGGTTGTTAAGATAAGAGAAGTTGCCTTCTCCACGACCACTGATGTACGTTTGTAAAAAACCAAAGTACATAATCTTTAAAAATGCAATGTCAAACAAACATTTATGCAAGTTGTCTAGGAACAGGACAAACCGAAGGTACTTTCCTTCCACATCTTGTCGGGAAATCCCTAGGATTAGTAGCGAATAGTCCTTGCATTGGATATTTCATAATGAAGAGACCACTTCTACTATATGCATATTGGGATCTTAACCCTGAATGATCAACAAGCAGTCCCCCACAATGAAAATCTTGAATGTCAATATCATTACATCCTGCAAAAATTGAACGCCTATACATTGGTCCGAAGTGATTTAGGGTAAACCGATCTCGGTCTCTTTGCACCAACAACGCAAAAGCATTTTTCAACCTCACATAGAAACTAAGTCTCATAGACTTATCACGTCTCCAACTTTCAACTTGCTATTCTTCGGGCCAAGAAGGAAGCTCAATAGATTGGAGTAATACTCCGCACTGTGCGAATCATCATCCTCAACACAAACGATAATCAAGCCTACACAAAAGGCTACGTACTAAGTGTACAACTAAATAGTTCCCACATCAAGATGATGAACTAAAATGGCCAAATTCGTTAGTCGGCTATTTAACTATCAAAGCAACAAACAAATATCTAGCACCATATGTAATCACTGGGCCCTTTTAATTAATCTTTTATTAATTAATCAATTGCTAAATATTCACTTCAAATTATCTTTAAAAAGACACAATCTCAAAACCATTTCAATATTGAAAAACATTTCCATATACTTATTTAATAATAACTAATTCCAAATTCTCTTTATTTTCAATACTTAGAAAATATTACATATACTTAAATCACGATTAAGTGTATATTTTATTCATTAAGGAAAACATTCCCTTTAAGCACATTTATTTGGATCAAAACGAATGTTGCATAAAACATCCTTACGACAACCCAAAAACATCAGTATGAGGATTCGAAAATAAGATAGATATATAAATCACATATAATATACAAAACATTTCCTTTCGAAAATCATTTACTTTAAAAACACTGCTATAGTCCATCATTTCCTTACTTCTCAAAAATGTCTCAACAATAAATATTGAAATCTATGGTTTCGATACTTAACACATTTATCTTCAAATTGTTTAACTTCATTTAAAATATCACTTTTCAAAACATATCCATTTTATTTAAATATTTTATTCACTATCCAAAATCATGAATATAATTCGTTTACCAAATCCAACACTTATATACTTTTATTTTAAAGAATAATTCACTGTCCATGATCATGGATATAGCTCCTTTTACCAAATTCATTAATCCTACATATTTATTAAAGGATTATCCACTATCCAAAATTGTGGATGAAATTCCTTTAATAAACTTCAATATTTAACTTATCAAATTAAGTCGATTTCTGATTTTTAAACAATGTTTATAAATTCCATATATATTTTATAAAAACTTCCATTTCTAAACTCCTTTTTATTAACCAATTCCATTTATATCCCATTTACATGCAGAAATACAAATTATAAGTTAATTTATTACAAATCATTTATTTACATATCTTTTATAACATCATCAATTCATAAATCTATAAATCTTATTTACTTACAAAACCCAATTATAACTCCATTTTATCATTTATAAAAATTCTATATAATCCCATTATTTCAATTTGTAAAAACTCAATTCTATAAATCTTATATATAAACCATTTATATTAAACCAAAAATCTCAATTTACACTATTTTACAATATAGTTAACTTCATATTTCAAAAATCCCATTCTGATTGTATTTCACAAAAAACATAATTTTTATAACATAAAAATTATAATATTTATTTATTTAAAATAAATTCATTCCTTTAACAATTCAAAATTTAATAAAACATCTATTTTCAAAATCACTTGGAATCCTTTATAATTTGAAATCCATCATTTTAACTTTTTTAAATTACCAAAATAGGCCCAATGCTACAACAACACTAAATACATCAATCACGGCATTCAAAAATCATATATCATATGATAACAATCACAATGTTTGCAAATAAATCAATACTGGTGAGGAATCCCAGTTGGATCCCTCCAACCTATCACTTGCAACGAATATACATATTAGAATATGTGTACAATGTCCGCTTCGAGGTAGACGCGCATACAAAGGGTCATCCGCTCATACACGGGAACGTATAGGGTCTCATCTGCTCCAATTAGCAGGAATAAATCCAAATACCAATCAACATATAGATAATATATCATATATCATCTAAAAAATCTTCAATCATCGTAAATAAATTTATTCTCACTTATATAAAGATATTAGTGAGTTAGAAAGAGTCAGTTATACTCATATTGATTCCAATAGGTGTTTTATTCTGAACAAAATTAAACAGCCGTTTAATTTTACCTAAAATTTACACTAGCTCCAATCAATTCCAAACTAGCTCTAAAATGTACTGCTCGTCAACATGGACCCAACGCAACTTGTTTCGTAAAAAACGGGCCTCGTATGAAGAAGTTACGATATTTAGAAGTTTACACGAATTTATATTATAATAATTTGCAATTTTTTTTATAACCTAGAATATTTTTGGCTTTTCGATCTGCTTGATGAGAATCTCTGCCGAACATTCTTTCTTCTTCCTTGCGTATGAAATTCCCAGGCTATCAACGTTCGAACCGAACCCATAGCCGAGTGTTTCAATCGAACGTCGCACTTCCTATCTGTAACGTCACGGATTTTCGTTCTTCGAAAATTCGACATCGACACTCACTTCGTCGACTGCCGAGAAATCAAAGGCCGAAAACCGAGATGTTATGGGTTTTAAAAAGAAAAGAAAAGAAAGAAGAGAGAAAAAGAAGAAAGAAAAAGAAAAATAGAGGGAAAAGAAGATAGACAATTTTTAGAAAACAGAGAATTAGAAAAACAGAAGATAGAAAATTTTAAAAATAGAACGGACAGAAAGGAACAACAACAGAATCTCACAATTCGCAGCGGAACAACATATAATAATAAATGAATAATCTTTAAACAAAGAACTATATCAGTTATTACATTACATTATATTTCATTACATCATATCATATCATCAGAGTGTACAACAACATACAACAATAAACAGTGCAGCGGAAAAGAAATACTATATAAACTAGTAATACGCCATGCCATCCAGCTTGCCTCCAGCAACTCCTGAATATCCTAAATCTCCTGATAAACCTAACTCTTGACTGCCCGTGTGGAAATTGGTGGGCACCCAGAGTTTAGGAAGGAAAACAATAACTCCGAGTCAGTCATGTGACTGGTGTGAGAACTCAAAACAGTTTATTTACTTTAAAATCAAAATAGAGGAATATTTTAAATCAATTCGCAATGCTTTTAAAAATGAGACTACCATAAGGCCTCCCGCACACACACACATGCAAACGCAGAATCGGAGGAGATTTCTCCTTATGATAGCCAAAGATGCTTGATACGCATTTAAAATAACATTTGATATTATTACTAGTGCATAGTGTAATAACAAATCATTTCAAAAATAAAGATATAAATCTTAGCCAACATACGACCATTATCGTATGCCTACTATAGCTACTATCCAAACAGTGGTGACCACCATAAGTGAATAGCAGGTTTTACAACTAATACCGTAAAAGTTTCGTATTGGGAATTGGATTTCCAACAAATGGTCAGGCCAAGGAACTTCCCATTGCCACATGAGAATGCCTCTGGATGGACATCCACGAGAACCAAACCGGATCTCTACCAACACAAGGCCGGGTTACTCCTAACTGAGTAACAACTGACCGAATATGCCATCCCCCGGTCCTTTGGGACCTTTATCACCGAGCGCTCGTAATCAATTCACACAATCATAAAGTGTTTTCAACATGAGTAAGTATCTGGGCTCCATACCATGATACCACCCTTTTCCAGAAGGAAATGGACACATCCTAAAGGGTGCTACCCTTCATAACCTTGCTGCTTCTTTCCTGTTTTGACCATTCACGGGGTGTGAGGCTCGACGAATTCACGTCCACAAAAACATACTTTATACAAAAGCCATGCTTTGGGTCAACAATTGATCAACACAATGATCACAAGGATAGACGATCAAATAAACGATCCTATCACAAATAATCAACACAATGATCATTTCAGCATCACTCAGCATGTCACATTACCAAATTGGGAATATATCGCTGATAACATTCAACTACATAACCTCTGAGCTCGTACGTCTCAGAGAAGGGTGCTAAGCTAAAGAATAAATTCTTCGCCACCAACAGAAATATATTTGAAAGAAATCGGCTTTATATCTCAACTTGTAATGTCAGACATACAATCCATACAAGTCTGTTCCGGGCTCGAACAAAACCGAAGGCACTTCTTACGAAGCCCTTGAAATACGGGTATTCACAATCCCGATCGAATTTCCCATCACTTAGGAGATCTCTATACCAGGAGCTACCCAGTGCAGAGACAATCGATAGGTCATCCTATCGCTTTCACAAATACTCGGTCTTCAACACCGATCTTCAAATGCAATTCATAACGACGTATCACATATTCGGAATGGGTTATACGACCCCATGGTCCTTTCCCGGTTAACCCGAATAGTGAGCGCTTATTCAAAAATAAGTGTGCATTCAAATTCAATCAATTCACATCAAATACCCATTCAAAGGGAAATATTGATAGTCGGTTATTGAACTATCAATGGATATGCATACATCACCAGATTCCAAATAATTTTCCAAATTATTTATTTTCCAAAATATCTTTACAAGATATAAAATTTCAACACTTCAAAAATAAATCAATATTTATTTTCAAACAAATTTCACTTTCACATATAAATTCCATAATGAATTTATATTTCAAAAAATCCATGCATATACGATTTCAACTATCCATTTCAATTTATCTTCAAAAAGATAAATTCTACATATTCACTTCATATTTGAAAAACATTTCCATACTTATTTATTCATAAGTAATTCACAAATTTTATTTATTTTCAACACTTAGAAAATATTCAATATACTTAAATCGAGTTAAGTATATATATATATATTTTTTTTTTAAGAAAATCATTCTCTTAATCATATTTATTTGGGCCAAAACGAATGTTGCGTAAAACATCGTTACGACAACCCAAAATCACTAGTATAGGGATTCGAAATTAAAATAGATATATAAATCCCAATACTATACAAAACATTTCCTTTCGGAAATCATTTACTATAACAACAGTGTTATAGTCCACCATTTCCTTCTATTTCTCGAAACATCTATTTCAACAATTTTCTTATCAAAATAAGTCATTTGCGAATTTATAAAACAACGTTTATAAATTCCATTTTTATTTATTTATAAAAACTTCTTTTTTTATAAATTCTTTTATTAACCTATTCCAGTTTATAACTAAATTATAAACTAAACGTTCATATTATAAGTTAATTACTTATAAAACGATTATTTTACAAAATCGTTCTTTTGAACTTCATAATTATAAATCTTATAACTTATAAGATTCATTTACTTAACCAAATCTATTCTTCAAATAACTTTATAAATTTATAAATCTTACTATTTATAAATTTTATTTATCACTTCACCATTTATAATTCTATAAATTTCATTCATTTATGAAATTCATTTTCACATCATTCAAACACTTATAAAAACTCGTTTTATAAGTCAATATTTCAATTTATAAATATCCATTTATAAATCTCTTAATATAAATTAATTTATATTATTCTTTTAAACGTCTTTAAATTCCTTTAAAATTTCACCGTTCTCTTGATTTATAAAATAATCAAATTTTATAAATCTTATATTCAAACTTTTAATAATAAACTCAAAAATCCAGTTTAAACTATTTTATAAAATCATTGGTTCATATTTCTCAAAAACCAGCTTTTAACTATATTTCACAAAAATCATAATTTTATAACTTTAAAAATTATAACGTTTATTTATTTATAATGGATCAATTCCAAAAATATAGTATATTTTCAAAAATCACTTTAAAACCATTTTAAAATCCCAAAATCTGGGTCCAATGATGCTACACACCAAATAGTCAATCACGACTAACAACGATATCATATATCGATATGATAATCCATCAAATATCAAAATATCTGAAATAAAATAAATACTGTTGAGGAATCCAGTTGGATCCCTCCAACCTGTTTCCTGCATCCAAAAACATTAGCACAATACCAATTTCGCTCCAGTACGAAATTATCGCGGTACATGTTCTTATTAAATATTATCCGCTTAATAACGGCGTAATAGGGTCTCATCCGCTAAAAAAAATGCGGGGAATCAACAACTGCAATATATACATATGCCAATATATATATATTGATATTATATATAATACCAATTTCACTGTTTATGAAATATTCGCGGTATATGTTTTTATTAAATAACATCCGCTTACTAACGGCGCATAATGTCTATTTTAACAATCAATAATTTACAGTCATCATTCAAACATGCATTCAAATATTTTAAATCTAACTATTTAAAATAAAATCGAAACTGATTCGATTGAGTGAGAAGTTCTCACCTTGGTTTTAATTTCCGTTTTAGCGATTTATTTCGAATAAAATTAAACGCGCGTTTAATTTTACCCGAAATTCTCACTAACTCCAAACGACTCCAAACCAACTCCATCGCGTAGTGCTCGTCCATACGATTCCAACGCAACTGGGTTTGCATTTTTTCGACCTCGTATGAAAAAGTTATGCATTTTTAAAGATCGTACACGATTTATATACACAATTTATAACTAACTTTAAAACTTTTTATACCCCAAACAACCACAGCCGCTGGATCCTGTTGCTTGCAAATCTCGGCCACCCAAATGCTTCTTCCTCACGCGACTTGCCTCCCTGAAGCCGGCCGAACAATGAAACCCAAAAGCTTCGAATTAGGGTTCCAATTTTCATCAACAATACTCATCGATACTTCATCATACTACCACCACGTCGAAGAGCACGACCACCTCAACACTCGACCTGAAGGGCATACGGCTCGGCCCCCCCTTTCCATCGTTTTGCGTGCCTAAAGCGTGGCCGAACGCGGCCTCATAACCCCCTCTATATCGCTCCAAAACTCATCTCCACCGTTGAATCCCTTCGTCTTGACGAGATCTACAAGTTTCTAGTTGAAGTCGAAGTCTATCGGAGAGTGGATGAAGAGAAAATCGAGGAGAAACGAGATCGTTTCCTGGCCGTTGAAACATGGGTGGCGGCGGCCTGTAGGAAATTAGGGTTTTTTTCTTCTTTTTTTTTATTTTAGATTTAAGGTGATATTTATAGGGAAAGCAAGCGTAAACACTATTCATCCCGGGAATTCCGAACTCCGATTTAGACGCCGTAACCAGCGTACCTAGGGTTTATCCCGCGTTCCGGACACAATGGAACAGGTTTCGGAAGCTAATTCGGAAGTATGTGCGAGTTATGGCTATAAACGCTCAATTTGAATTAAACCGATTTAAATCGATTTCTAGGCGTTTTAATTCGTACCGGACAAACGGTAAATCCAAACGACTTGAAATTTGAAACCTTACAATAATATCACATTACGGATCCAATGGAACTGGTTTCGTCGAAATCCGAGACTTTTTGAAAAATGGCTATTTTGACTCGCCAAATTTAAATTAAAAACGATTCGATGCGTTTCGAGCTGCCACGATCAAACGATAGCTCCGATTGATACGAAAATTGAAATCCGGTAATAACTAACTATTGCGGATCCAATGAAACTGGTTTCGTTCAATTCTGAGACTGTTCAAAAATTGACTATTTTACAGTCGATTATTAAATATTAAAATATTCAATTTTCACAAATTAACATTTAATTCGATTTTAAAAGTTCTAAAATATTTCTATAACTCCAGTATGATTAAATAAAATTTTCCAAATTATTTACAATCATTTTTAACTCAATTTTCAATTATTTTCATAATTTAACATATTAAATTATTGATTTAATTATCTAATTAAATCTAATAAATCAAATAAAAATTTATTTGACTTATAAATTCACTTATAAATATTTAAAATTAATTAAATATTCAAATTTTAATTTAATAAAATTCTGGGTCGTTACAATCTTTCCCCCTTAAAAGAATTTCGTCCTCGAAATTAACAAGTAAGAAAAGTTACAGAATTTATTAATTTTCGAAAATCCATAATTAAACTTCTTACAATACTTTACTAAGTTTTCCAATCATACTTAGTTATCTTTTCAAAAACAAACTATATCATTTAACTTTCAACTCTAAATCAGAGTTAAAGTTTTCAAAAAATTTCAATTTTCTCAAATTTTTCTAACGCCTTAAATTTTCGGAAAAATTCGCCATAGTCTCCTTTGCGCGGCTCGATCCGAAAAAAAAATGACAGTATATATATCACAAATATACATCTCATCAAGTAATGAGGCATCCCGAAGGGAAAAAAGTATAAAAGTACGATATTTAATCCGAGATATGTACCTTATATTTTATTAGCAAGCATATACGGCTAATATAGCACTAAAGCGAACTCCAAATGCGAAGCAAACGCGATCCGCACCTACTAAACTCAACAAACAACATGAGAATCATGCATATATGAAAATAGTATCAATATACAACATATAGCAACATAACTATACATGTCACATAGAAAATGCAACCAAACAACAAATGCAAACATCAACCAACTACCATCCATAATCAAATGAATTTTCATTCATATTCTCATTAATATTCAATGAATTGGTTTTCACTTTAAATCACATTTGATTTATTCACATTGGATTTTATCAACATACGTTCTCAATTTTAATTAGTTTGCATTCACTAATTAAATCCAATTCACTTTCAATTCTATTCAAATTTATTTACTTCTAATTTGAATTCAATTTCATAGCTTTCAATTTCATTAACACTTAATGAATTACATACAATCAATCAACAATCATATAACAACCAAAGTATATTAATTATAACCAAATTCCTTTGCTTATATTCATTCTCATTCAATTTATTCAACTTCTAATAACATTTGATTTCAATGAATTAATACTTTCATTCATTATTCCATATCAACTTAAATTACATTCAATTGATTAACATTCAATCCATTCATTCAATTCAATTACAAAGTTGAATTTCATTCATATACTCAAGTTCACATTTCTTATTCACAACTCATATTCATAAATATATTCATATAGTTTCACTTCTTATATATATAAGTTTATTTCACAAATTGTAAATCACTTTAATTATAATTTCAATTTTTATAATTCATTTGCTTATACAATTATTCTTTTATTTAGATTATTCAAACAACCTAACAATCAACTTATATACACTTTGATAATTCTGAAAAATTATTCCTTTACATATAAAATATAATCAAGGCAAAATTATTCCATTTACCCAATTTAAAATCAATATTGTGTCGAATTGTTCTATTCAAGTGTTTAGAAACCCCTTCGGCTCAGTTTCGAGGCTGTGCTGACGAAAGTTCATATGCCACTCAATAAATCAATCATCACAATATAAAACAATTTTATATTCACTAACAAATACGCTCTCATAGCTATTATTACACTCAACTCATTCTAGAGTACTGCTGACTCTATCTCTAATGAGTAATACCCAACAGAACCATGGTTGTCGCTTAACCATCAGGCTCTGATACCAAAATGTAACGTCACGGATTTTCGTTCTTCGAAAATTCGACATCGACACTCACTTCGTCGACTGCCGAGAAATCAAAGGCCGAAAACCGAGATGTTATGGGTTTTAAAAAGAAAAGAAAAGAAAGAAGAGAGAAAAAGAAGAAAGAAAAAGAAAAATAGAGGGAAAAGAAGATAGACAATTTTTAGAAAACAGAGAATTAGAAAAACAGAAGATAGAAAATTTTAAAAATAGAACGGACAGAAAGGAACAACAACAGAATCTCACAATTCGCAGCGGAACAACATATAATAATAAATGAATAATCTTTAAACAAAGAACTATATCAGTTATTACATTACATTATATTTCATTACATCATATCATATCATCAGAGTGTACAACAACATACAACAATAAACAGTGCAGCGGAAAAGAAATACTATATAAACTAGTAATACGCCATGCCATCCAGCTTGCCTCCAGCAACTCCTGAATATCCTAAATCTCCTGATAAACCTAACTCTTGACTGCCCGTGTGGAAATTGGTGGGCACCCAGAGTTTAGGAAGGAAAACAATAACTCCGAGTCAGTCATGTGACTGGTGTGAGAACTCAAAACAGTTTATTTACTTTAAAATCAAAATAGAGGAATATTTTAAATCAATTCGCAATGCTTTTAAAAATGAGACTACCATAAGGCCTCCCGCACACACACACATGCAAACGCAGAATCGGAGGAGATTTCTCCTTATGATAGCCAAAGATGCTTGATACGCATTTAAAATAACATTTGATATTATTACTAGTGCATAGTGTAATAACAAATCATTTCAAAAATAAAGATATAAATCTTAGCCAACATACGACCATTATCATATGCCTACTATAGCTACTATCCAAACAGTGGTGACCACCATAAGTGAATAGCAGGTTCTACAACTAATACCGTAAAAGTTTCGTATTGGGAATTGGATTTCCAACAAATGGTCAGGCCAAGGAACTTCCCATTGCCACATGAGAATGCCTCTGGATGGACATCCCCGAGAACCAAACCGGATCTCTACCAACACAAGGCCGGGTTACTCCTAACTGAGTAACAACTGACCGAATATGCCATCCCCCGGTCCTTTGGGACCTTTATCACCGAGCGCTCGTAATCAATTCACACAATCATAAAGTGTTTTCAACATGAGTAAGTATCTGGGCTCCATACCATGATACCACCCTTTTCCAGAAGGAAATGGACACATCCTAAAGGGTGCTACCCCTCATAACCTTGCTGCTTCTTTCCTGTTTTGACCATTCACGGGGTGTGAGGCTCGACGAATTCACGTCCACAAAAACATACTTTATACAAAAGCCATGCTTTGGGTCAACAATTGATCAACACAATGATCACAAGGATAGACGATCAAATAAACGATCCTATCACAAATAATCAACACAATGATCATTTCAGCATCACTCAGCATGTCACATTACCAAATTGGGAATATATCGCTGATAACATTCAAATACATAACCTCTGAGCTCGTACGTCTCAGAGAAGGGTGTTAAGCTAAAGAATAAATTCTTCACCACCAACAGAAATATATTTGAAAGAAATCGGCTTTATATCTCAACTTGTAATGTCAGACATACAATCCATACAAGTCTGTTCCGGGCTCGAACAAAACCGAAGGCACTTCTTACGAAGCCCTTGAAATACGGGTATTCACAATCCCGATCGAATTTCCCATCACTTAGGAGATCTCTATACCAGGAGCTACCCAGTGCAGAGACAATCGATAGGTCATCCTATCGCTTTCACAAATACTCGGTCTTCAACACCGATCTTCAAATGCAATTCATAACGACGTATCACATATTCGGAATGGGTTATACGACCCCATGGTCCTTTCCCGGTTAACCCGAATAGTGAGCGCTTATTCAAAAATAAGTGTGCATTCAAATTCAATCAATTCACATCAAATACCCATTCAAAGGGAAATATTGATAGTCGGTTATTGAACTATCAATGGATATGCATACATCACCAGATTCCAAATAATTTTCCAAATTATTTATTTTCCAAAATATCTTTACAAGATATAAAATTTCAACACTTCAAAAATAAATCAATATTTATTTTCAAACAAATTTCACTTTCACATATAAATTCCATAATGAATTTATATTTCAAAAAATCCATGCATATACGATTTCAACTATCCATTTCAATTTATCTTCAAAAAGATAAATTCTACATATTCACTTCATATTTGAAAAACATTTCCATACTTATTTATTCATAAGTAATTCACAAATTTTATTTATTTTCAACACTTAGAAAATATTCAATATACTTAAATCGAGTTAAGTATATATATATATTTTTTTTTTAAGAAAATCATTCTCTTAATCATATTTATTTGGGCCAAAACGAATGTTGCGTAAAACATCGTTACGACAACCCAAAATCACTAGTATAGGGATTCGAAATTAAAATAGATATATAAATCCCAATACTATACAAAACATTTCCTTTCGGAAATCATTTACTATAACAGCAGTGTTATAGTCCACCATTTCCTTCTATTTCTCGAAACATCTATTTCAACAATTTTCTTATCAAAATAAGTCATTTGCGAATTTATAAAACAACGTTTATAAATTCCATTTTTATTTATTTATAAAAACTTCTTTTTTTATAAATTCTTTTATTAACCTATTCCAGTTTATAACTAAATTATAAACTAAACGTTCATATTATAAGTTAATTACTTATAAAACGATTATTTTACAAAATCGTTCTTTTGAACTTCATAATTATAAATCTTATAACTTATAAGATTCATTTACTTAACCAAATCTATTCTTCAAATAACTTTATAAATTTATAAATCTTACTATTTATAAATTTTATTTATCACTTCACCATTTATAATTCTATAAATTTCATTCATTTATGAAATTCATTTTCACATCATTCAAACACTTATAAAAACTCGTTTTATAAGTCAATATTTCAATTTATAAATATCCATTTATAAATCTCTTAATATAAATTAATTTATATTATTCTTTTAAACGTCTTTAAATTCCTTTAAAATTTCACCGTTCTCTTGATTTATAAAATAATCAAATTTTATAAATCTTATATTCAAACTTTTAATAATAAACTCAAAAATCCAGTTTAAACTATTTTATAAAATCATTGGTTCATATTTCTCAAAAACCAGCTTTTAACTATATTTCACAAAAACCATAATTTTATAACTTTAAAAATTATAACGTTTGTTTATTTATAATGGATCAATTCCAAAAATATAGTATATTTTCAAAAATCACTTTAAAACCATTTTAAAATCCCAAAATCTGGGTCCAATGATGCTACACACCAAATAGTCAATCACGACTAACAACGATATCATATATCGATATGATAATCCATCAAATATCAAAATATCTGAAATAAAATAAATACTGTTGAGGAATCCAGTTGGATCCCTCCAACCTGTTTCCTGCATCCAAAAACATTAGCACAATACCAATTTCGCTCCAGTATGAAATTATCGCGGTACATGTTCTTATTAAATATTATCCGCTTAATAACGGCGTAATAGGGTCTCATCCGCTAAAAAAAATGCGGGGAATCAACAACTGCAATATATACATATGCCAATATATATATATTGATATTATATATAATACCAATTTCACTGTTTATGAAATATTCGCGGTATATGTTTTTATTAAATAACATCCGCTTACTAACGGCGCATAATGTCTATTTTAACAATCAATAATTTACAGTCATCATTCAAACATGCATTCAAATATTTTAAATCTAACTATTTAAAATAAAATCGAAACTGATTCGATTGAGTGAGAAGTTCTCACCTTGGTTTTAATTTCCGTCTTAGCGATTTATTTCGAATAAAATTAAACGCGCGTTTAATTTTACCCGAAATTCTCACTAACTCCAAACGATTCCAAACCAACTCCATCGCGTAGTGCTCGTCCATACGATTCCAACGCAACTGGGTTTGCATTTTTTCGACCTCGTATGAAAAAGTTTTGCATTTTTAAAGATCGTACACGATTTATATACACAATTTATAACTAACTTTAAAACTTTTTATACCCCAAACAACCACAGCCGCTGGATCCTGTTGCTTGCAAATCTCGGCCACCCAAATGCTTCTTCCTCACGCGACTTGCCTCCCTGAAGCCGGCCGAACAATGAAACCCAAAAGCTTCGAATTAGGGTTCCAATTTTCATCAACAATACTCATCGATACTTCATCATACTACCACCACGTCGAAGAGCACGACCACCTCAACACTCGACCTAAAGGGCATACGGCTCGGCCCCCCCTTTCCATCGTTTTGCGTGCCTAAAGCGTGGCCGAACGCGGCCTCATAACCCCCTCTATATCGCTCCAAAACTTATCTCCACCGTTGAATCCCTTCGTCTTGACGAGATCTACAAGTTTCTAGTTGAAGTCGAAGTCTATCGGAGAGTGGATGAAGAGAAAATCGAGGAGAAACGAGATCGTTTCCTGGCCGTTGAAACATGGGTGGCGGCGGCCTGTAGGAAATTAGGGTTTTTTTCTTCTTTCTTTTTATTTTATATTTAAGGTGATATTTATAGGGAAAGCAAGCGTAAACACTATTCATCCCGGGAATTCCGAACTCCGATTTAGACGCCGTAACCAGCGTACCTAGGGTTTATCCCGCGTTCCGGACACAATGGAACAGGTTTCGGAAGCTAATTCGGAAGTATGTGCGAGTTATGGCTATAAATGCTCAATTTGAATTAAACCGATTTAAATCGATTTCTAGGCGTTTTAATTCGTACCGGACAAACGGTAAATCCAAACGACTTGAAATTTGAAACCTTACAATAATATCACATTACGGATCCAATGGAGTCGAAATCCGAGACTTTTTGAAAAATGGCTATTTTGACTCGCCAAATTTAAATTAAAAACGATTCGATGCGTTTCGAGCTGCCACGATCAAACGATAGCTCCGATTGATACGAAAATTGAAATCCGGTAATAACTAACTATTACGGATCCAATGAAACTGGTTTCGTTCAATTCTGAGACTGTTCAAAAATTGACTATTTTACAGTCGATTATTAAATATTAAAATATTCAATTTTCACAAATTAACATTTAATTCGATTTTAAAAGTTCTAAAATATTTCTATAACTCCAGTATGATTAAATAAAATTTTCCAAATTATTTACAATCATTTTTAACTCAATTTTCAATTATTTTCATAATTTAACATATTAAATTATTGATTTAATTATCTAATTAAATCTAATAAATCAAATAAAAATTTATTTGACTTATAAATTCACTTATAAATATTTAAAATTAATTAAATATTCAAATTTTAATTTAATAAAATTCTGGGTCGTTACACTATCGATAGCCACACGTCGATCAGCCTATGCCACTTCGAAGCCCTAGCCGCCACACTCCTTCACCATGAACGCCATTGCACTCGGCCCCTTATGATTCTTGAAATTCATATGTGAACGTCGACCGTTCAAGCTCAATTTGCTGTCAATCGTAGGTCCGTTTTCAATCACAGCCGTATGGATCTATAGATCTCGCGAAGCTCTACAAAGCTATAGTTGAAAGATTTTTCTAGTTTTTTCTTGATTTATAGATTTTGAGGGAAGAAAGTTGGAAATTTTTTGCCATTGAATGGTGTGTTGTAGCTAGCCCTAGAGCAATAGGATTTTGTGAAAATAAAAGAAAGTCGGGCCTTATATAAAAATTTTCATGACACTATTCACCCGAAATTCTTCCAAACTCCAATCAAAGTATGCCGCCTGACCTTTATGATGTTTTACCCCTATTTCGAACACAATAGAATATATATCAGGAGCCAATTTGATCGTATTTGAAAGATAGGTTATCTTAGTGAATTATTTAAATTTAAAATTTACTTAACAAATTTCTACGCGTTTAGCTGGCCATGACTAAACCGTAAATCAAATTGGCACGAAATTTGAAATCTCACAATAATATAACATTACGGATCCAATGAAACTAGTTTCATTGAAATCCAAGACTGTATGAAAGACTATTTTTACACGTTAATTAAATATTAAAATATTCAATTTCTACAAAATACTTTTAGTTCAATTTCAAAAATTCTCTTACATCATTCTAATTCAAATGGAATTTAATTCAACTTTATAAACCATTTTCATTCACATTAATTCAAAATATCAATCATTTACACAATTTCAAATATTGAATAACAATTTAATTATCCAACTAATTCTTAAATTCGAAATAAAATCTATTCAGCTAATAAAATTTACCTGTGGGTATTTAAAATCAATAAAATATATGAATTTCAAATGACAAAAATTCTGAGTCATTACGTAGCACAAACATGAATACATAAAGGAGTTCAACTGAATCAATGGACCGCCTAATCTTTTGCATTAGTTAGAGACATTTACACTACACTAATTGCATAAGTATCATAAAATTGTAGCAGAAAAAACTTAAGGACAATGGATGAATGTTTGATGATTGAGTAGTTGGTTGTAGAATTGGATGAAAACATTAGTACATGTTTTATCCTTAGAGATTTCAGGGACGAAATCCCTTAAAAAGGGGAGAATATAACATCCCAAAATTTAAACTGTACTAATTAATTCATTAGTTAACTAATTTATAAAATAATCTTGCGATATTATCAGAATTGAGCCACGAGAACTACATCATTGTGTCCGTGGTAATTTTCTGGTCAATATCCATATATAGAACATCAGAAACCGAGCTAATATGACCAAGTTATAAAATGAACAAAATAACCGAATATATATATATAGGCAGGTCGACCGGACGATCGACCTGGGCACCAAGGCGGTCGGCCGCCCGGTCGAGCCACCTTTGTTACTTACGAATGAGTGTTCCAGTGCCTATTCGTGATGTGTTATGCATTCTTTATTTTAATCCGGTCCTGCTATTTTTACATCCGATGGCTCCAATTCAGCTTATGACATGGTTGCGTCCTATTCAATCCCCAAATCCAACAATCCGAGATCCACTTCTAATCCTATAAATAGACTCATAGACCTAACACTTTTTCTCATTATAGACTTTCTCCAATTGGGTTCAGCTTTCGAGGAAGGATCCTAAATGGAATAATTTTTCCGAAGGAGAAAATCATTATAAATTAAATTATTTTACATCGCCAAGTGGATCGGGGAAGATAATGGAAAGAACATAGGACCGAGGGTAATGATTGTAATTATTTTAAGAATTCTTTAATTAATTTCAAATAATAGGGTTTCCAATTGTTGTAGTTTTACTATGATTTTTGGAATAGCCTTTTTCTGTAATTTATTTACAGTTTTTAAAAACATTTTCAGTCTATTTCCTTCCAGCTATTCTTTTCAGTAATTTTAGTTTATTTCTGTTAAAGATATCTTTTCCATTTATTTACAGTTTATTTACAGTATTCTAGTTTACTTATGGTTATTTGTATGTTATTTACATTTCTTTCTACGCTTTGGATTTTCTTCTTTTTCGGTTTTATTTTATTCCTCCTTCTTCTTCGTGTGTGGATTAGAATACGATTATCGCGAATATCGATTAAACTGTAAGAAAACTGAGATGATGAAATATAAGATGTAATTTTCAAAGAATGTAATATAAATGTAATTGGACTTGAATTATGCCTAATTTTAACATTAATTGGACTGAATAAAAAAGATTGGCCTAGTTATAACTTAGAATTATAACTAAAAAGAGTAAAAGATGAAAGAAGCTTATTTTCACAGTTAGACCTTGGGTTAATTAATAAGCATGATTATAACGTAGGTTATAATAAGAAAAAGAATAGAATATGGCTTATTTTAAGACTTAGGAGAAATTGATAAGCAAAGACAGTAGAGAAAAATGTAAAGGCTTATTTAAACAATTTACCTAAGTTAATAAGCAAACATGAAAGTAGGACTTGTACCAATTAGCATTCCCAAGAACAGTAGTCTCACATTAGCTTGAAATGAGATGAGGGCACGCTTATGTAATAATGGTAGTAATTGGTCAATTAGAAGTCCGAATCACATTGGATTTGGATAAGGGGAGCAACTAGAGATGTTTAGATGACGGGCCATTACTAACAGCATTTTTCCTATTTTCTATGGATACACGGTGGTCTCACATTATCCTGAAGTGGGATAAGGGGCATGCTTATGCTAGAGTTTGACGTAATAAGAAGACCCAACAGGTGGAGAAAAAGGTAGCATGGGCATGGTTATAGTTATGCGCATGACTTCCATTTGGGTGCTCAGTTATAGCTATGAGTTTCAAGCACTTAGTATGGGTGTATTTCATAGACACCATTGCCTTTTATGTAGGGAGCTATATATGTCTTCTAGTTCACAGTGACATTCTGTGTAGGGAGTTCTACATAGTTTCTGGTCCACAGTAAATAAATGCCTTCTATGTAGGGAGTTATATATGTCGTTTGACCCACGGTAACATTCGGGTCCTACATTCATTTATGCATATTAACTTAGGTATATTATTTAAATAATCCTTTACATTTTTCTCTACTATCCGTGCCTATTAATTTCTCCTAAGTCTTAAAATAAGCCTTATTCTTTCCATTTTCTTATTATAACCTACATTATAATCATGCTTGTTACTCATCCCAAAGCCTAAGTGTGAAAATAAGCTTCTTTCGTCTTTTACTCTTTTAAGTCATAATTCTAAGTTAAAACTAGGCCAATCTTTTTAATTCGGTCCAATTAATATCATAATTAGGTGGAATTTCAGTCCAATTCCATTTATCTTATAGTCTTTGAAATTTACATCTTATATTCCATTATCTCAGTTTTCTTACAGTTTAATCCATATTCACATTAATCCTATTCTAATCCATGCGTGAAGAAGAAGGATAAATAAATGAAAACCAAAAATAGAAGAAAATCCAAAGCATAGGAAGAAGATGTAAATAATGTATGAAAAACAGTAAATAAACTAAAATACTGTAAATAAACTGTAAATGAACGGAAAAGCAATAATTAACAGAACTAAACTAAAAGTACTGAAAAGAATAGCTGAAAGGAAATAGACTGTAAATAATTATAAAAAACAGTACATAAACTACTAAGAGGAAATTCCAAAAATCATAGTAAACCTACAACTATTGGAAATCCTATTATTTTAAATTACTTAAAGAAATCTTATAATAATTACAATCACTAACCTCTGATCCTTACCTCTTCCTTTGGTCTTCCTAGATCCACTTAGAGTTGTAAAATAATTTAATTTATAATGATTTTCCCCTTTGGAGAAATTATACCATTTACGGTCCTTCTAGAAAGTTGAACCCAATTGGGGAAACCTAGAATGAGAAAAACTGTTAGGTCTAGGGGTCTATTGATAGGGGTAGAAGTGGATCTCGGACCGTTGGATTTGGAGGTTGAATAGGATGCAACCACGTCATAGGCTAAATAGGAGCCATCTAATGCAAAAATAGATGGACCAGATTGGTCAAAAGAATGAAAAACACGCCAGTTGGTAAAAAAATCATGCCATCATTCGAACGAACGAACAATCAGTTGTTTGCCCCCAAAATAGCAGAAAGATCGACTAGGCAGTCGACCACGTGGTGCCCAGGTCGACTGGCCGGTCGACCTTCCATATATTTATATATATATATATATATATATATATATTTCATTTCACACTTATTTTGTTTATTTTATAACTTGATCATATAGCTCAGTTTCTGACGTTCTATATATGGAAATTAACTAGAAAATTACTACGGGCACAATGGTGCAACTTCTATGGCTTAATTCTGATAATTTCATGAAGTTATTTTATTATCTAATTAATTAATGAATTAATTATAACAGGTTAAATTTTGGTTTGTTACATAAAGACAAAGCTCCAGAGACCGGAGGGCATCGAGATTCTCCAAGTAAAGGCATCGGAACTGAGTTTGGGGATCTCGGCGACATTTATGTTGACTTTGATGAGCTCATAAAAGAATATTTTAAATTTGATACGGCGTCTCCTCGCTCGCATGATATCGCACCAAAAGTTAGTCTGGTTCCGCCTATGATGGCTGAAGCTAGTCTGATTTCACCTACGATGGCAGTTCGTTCTGTTTCGTGATGATGTTTTAGGCCTACCTTAGAGACACACTACACATCTCACTGGGATTGCACTCTCTTTTTTTCTTTCCTTTATTTTCATGGCATTTGTTTTATGCTTTTAAAACCCTTTATTTATACTTCATGCTAGGTATGACAAGAGGATGCGACTTTACGATGACTTTGAAGAGTTAAGTGAATCGTAATTGTATCCCAAGCGCACTCTGGCCGTCATCAATTCCGACAAACAGAGAAGGAATACATGAGGACAAAAGAGCTCGAAGCTAAAACCCACCGCCAAGAAGAAGGAGACTGAGTTCGACCGTATAAAAGCATGTATGACAAGAGGAGAACCCTTGAGGAAAGGAATAAACCATCAAAAAGGTCGAAGTTTGAACATCGTCCTCATTCTTAAGAGCTTGCTCCGACACATTCTTCTATGGGCCAAGAAATTCCCATTACTTTTACCCCAATTCTGCTTGCAACTCACATTTCATCATCTTCTATTGTTATTGCTGCCTCCGGTGCTTCTCGCCTCCACCGAGGTCCTGCTATGGGCCCTCCTAAACTTGAGGTAGTGTTTCCTGGATGGTTGTTGAAGGGTGTTTAGTTCGACTGCGATCTACACCCCATTAGCATATATTTATACATGCCGCAGCTCCAAGCTATGCAGAGTGGCCTAGAACAAGTCAAAGGATGGGAGAAACTCTATAGATAGCTGGCGGATACGAATAGAAATAATTATTAGGAGATGCTTTCTTTTGAATCAGAGAAGGATGACTTTGAGAGGGCGTTGGCCGATCGTGATGCAAAGATTAAGCAGTTGGAGGTGGAAAAGGAAGCAGCCCTACATG
Source organism: Allium cepa (assembly GCA_030765085.1). Taxonomy (NCBI): domain Eukaryota; kingdom Viridiplantae; phylum Streptophyta; class Magnoliopsida; order Asparagales; family Amaryllidaceae; genus Allium; species Allium cepa. The sequence goes on along the minus strand of CM060930.1, from coordinate 48,277,758 downwards.
AAAGCAGGGAAAACGCCAGCTTGACGAAGGAGATGAAGGATGCACATACGAGAGTTTAAATCGTCTACATGGACAAGATTAAGAAAACTCATGCAAAGGAGGCTAAGTTGAAAGAGGAAGTGGCTGCTTGTAATGCCACTATCGAGGCCCTAAGGAAAACTATCGCTAATCGTGATTTAATTGTTGAGGGGCACAACATGACTATCTCTGACTAGGCTGAGTCAATTGCTAGGTTACAAGCCCACATCATACAGCTCAGTGCTGATAAGTCCACAGTTGAAGTCGAGAAGGCTGTTGTGAGAGCGGATTTCCTAGAGCTTCAGAATGCCTTCGAAAGAAAGATGGAGAAGCTAGATGCGACCATTCTAAATTTTTAGGTTAACTCTCTGTTGCATCAATAAAAGTCTCAGCTATCTTGGCTCAAAGTTCCCGCACACTCTTTCTTTAGTTTGTGAGGAAATCTTGTCTCGTTTTGCCGACAGCAGAAACTCCTATTCCGAGCAAGAGTTGCAGGACGCCTATCTCAACAACGAATCAAAGAAGGTGTTGCTCGAGGGTCGGGAAATTCTTCGAGTTGAAAAGAGCAGGAGGCTACCGATGCTGCCTTGATGACTACCGGCGTAGCGCTCACCAAGCCTTTTAATTATGTTCGAGTGAATTATTAGAGCAGCCACGTGTTTTGCCAGTAAGTTTGGGACTTGAAACTCTCCCTTAGGTAGTGGAGCCATCAAAAGAGGGCAAAGGTAGTGAATATGAAGCAGATATTCTTGAGCATTCCTCTGGCGTAGGTAATGTTCATGCTTCCTATGAGCTCGAGAGCTTCCAATTTACACCTTAAGAGTAGGAAGAATTTAACGCTTTCATTTTTGATCTTATAGGTCCATCTACCTTTCTTGTTGATGTGCCAGCTTCTTCAGCTCTCGGGCTCCTGCCATCCCTACAGCCTCTGTTGTCGTCTCTGTTCCTGTTTTTACGTCTGTGTCAAGCTCGCAGCCATGGTCGGAGTCCGAGCAAATAGCCATGCTTCATGGCCTGGATGATCCTTCCATGTCTTTAGAAGGTGACGTGACAGCGGTAGAAACTAAGGAGTGGGAACTTCTATCGAGCAGCCTCGCAAGATGCAGCACGAATTGGTCGCTATCAAGAAGGAAAAGGTTGAAGCAGTCAAAATCTCAAAAAGCACCAACAAATCATGGAAACACAAAGGGAAGGCAGACTCTTTTGAGAAGGCTGCAGAGGAAGAAGTGGACATTGCCACTGAAGTGTTTGTTGACATTACTGGTAGTGATAGCACCTCTGAGGCGAGACAGAAGCTTCCAACAAAGGACAGAAAGGGAAGCAGTGGAAAGAAGCGTTGAGAAGCTTATGTGAAGACCACTTTGATTTTTGTTCTTTTTGTGTTATTTTGTACTAGTGCAGAGTCTCCACTTAGCGTTTTCCTTATGGAGTTTGCATTTTCTTTTTTTGTTGGATGGTATTGTGTGGCCACCCCCATTTTATCCCTGTGTAAAGAAAATTATAAGCAGTATATTGATATTTTGACTGTATTCTCATCTGTCTGCTCATATATGTTCTATGCACTTATGCTTGTTTTATTTTATACTTATCTAACTCTACGATTATTGCAAATATCCTTCGTTTAAAGTAACAGAACTTAAAAATTAACAGAACTTAAAAATTCATTGTTTGGAGCGACAGAACTTGTGAACTTATTGTTTTCATGTGATTTTATCCAAGTATCGTTGTATGCTATCCAGTTCACATCACAGGGTTGTTACTTCAAACAATTTTCAAATGAACGGTAAAATAGGGTTTAGATAATCTTCTTTGGAAATTTAGCTAAGTTACAACTTGATTCTCCTTTTTCGGAAGTTTTTTAACTTTAGCACATAATCCAACTTTAGCAAGTAATCCAAGTTTTGCAACTTTAGCATGTAATCCAATTCTATGAAGTTTTGCAACTTCATTGGAAATTTGGCTAACATTAGAAAGTATGCAATATATATGTATTTAAAAGGTGCACATATGGATTAATTGAGGACGGTTATAATCATTAAGTGTCTATAGTTGAGAATTTTCAATTGGTTTATAGCATTCCAAATTTGTTGGAGCTGTGCTCAATATTCCCGATCGTAGGAGCAGTTGGCGTTGGTTATGAGATGTGTGGTTTTTGGTGCTCTTCATTGTTGCCTATCTTCGGGTCATGTGAGGAGCGTGTGTTTTAGTTTCCCCCAATTGTCTACCTTCGGGCAGTGCGAGTGGTTTAAGCTTTATGAATCAGTGCGTCATTTTTCCTGTTCCTCGGATTTTCCTACATTCGAGCAGCATGAGGAGTTAGTGTTTTAAAATTTGGTGTGGGGCTTATGGAATCTGCGGCTTTTCTTTTTCCTCGTTGTTGCCTAACTTTGAGCAATGCAAGGAGTTATTACTTTAGTGCGCGGTTTATGAGGTGCACGGCTTTTCTATTTTCTCGGTGTTGCCTATCTTTGGGAAATGGAGGAGTTATTATTTTTGTGCGTGGCTTATGAGGTGCATGGGTTTTCTTTTTCTCAGTGTTTCCTATCTTCAGGCAACATTATGAGTTATTATTTTAGTGCATTTCTTATAAGGTGCGTGGCTCTTTTTTTTCCTCGGCGTTGCCTATCTTCAGGCAATGTGAGGAGTTATTATTTTAGTGCGCGGCTGGTGAGTTGCGTCGCTTTTGGCACTCCTCGGTGTTGCCTATCTTTGGGCAACGCACGGAGTGTTGATTTTATCCGTCTCGATATTGCCAAAGCAACGTAGGTTTTTGGAAGGCAGAGATCGAGTTCTGCCGATCTAACCATTTGAGTCAATTTGCTTCCATAGACCTAGCGGGTAATTATTATGAACGCGGTTTTGTTCATTCAAGTAGCAAACTTTATTAAGGAAATCAGGGTAGTTTTTGCCTATGTACAATGCGTCTGGTATCTCGAGATGGCTTATTTTCTGGAAAATAAAAAATACATAGGTAGCATTCAGACAAAGTAACATCGAAGTGATTCGCTTTTCCACGCCTAGAGAACTTGAATTCCGTCGACGGTTGTTAGCTTGAGTGTCCCGCTTCTTAACTTTTGATTAACGACATATGGTCCTCCTAGTTTGGGTTAAAGGCCCCCAGAATGGGGTAAACTCACTTGAGCACAAGATCTCCCACTTTGCAGGTTTGATTGTGAACTTTGGAGTAGATGTACCGTGCAACCCTTTTTTGGTTGGCGGCAGTTATCAGTTCTGCTTCTTCTCTTTTTTCATCAACCATATCTAGCGATTCGAGTGGGAGCTACTTGTTTTGTTTTTGATTGAAATTCTACCTTCAGTGCAAGAGGACTTCTAATTCAACAGGAATCATTGCTTCTGAACCATATGCTAGGGCGAACGGAGTGTGGCTAGTTGCCACTTTGTGAGTAGTTCTATAAGCCCATAATGTGAGTGGAAGTTCATCAACACAGTTTATTTTGGCTTTTGCTAGTCGCTTTTTGATTGTGGACTTGATGATCTTATTTATAGCATCCACCTACCTATTTGCTTGCAGATGAGCCACCACGGAAAAGCTCTTTTCAATTCAGAAGCGCTTATGAAGTGTTCGAACTTGGCACTTTTGAATTGGGTTTCATTATCGGTGATGATTTTTTACGGCAAACCAAACCTGCAAATGATGTTTTTAGTAACAAAGATAATAACTTTATTTGCGGTTATGGTGGCCAGCAGTTCCACTTTGGCCCATTTTGTGAAATAATCTATGGCAACTATAGCATATTTGGCTCCTTCTTTTATTATTGGCGGAATACCAATCAAACCGATCCTCCATATTGCAAAAGTACATGGGCTGACCATCTTTGTTAGCTCTGTTGAAGGGGTTTTCTTGATTTTGTTGAATCTTTGGTAGCGATCGCATCTTCTGGCATGATCTACGGCGTCGCAATTTATTGTTGGCCAGAAGTGCCTGTATCGAAGGACTTTCTTCGCGAGGGTCTGCTCCACAGTGTGGTCTCTGCATTCACCTTCATGTACCACCTTTAGGATTCATCATGCTTTGTCATCGGTCACCTAAGAAGGAGTGTTGAGAATCTACTTCGATAGAGTATTCCATCCTATACATGAACCGTGGAGCCTTTCGAAGGAGCTTTTTCCATTTATTCCGGTTAGTTGGAAGGGTTCTTACGAGGAGATATTTCTTTATCGGTGTCATCCATGTATTTGGTTCGACGATGGTTTCGAGAATCCATCCTACATCCATTTTATCTATGCTTAGGTTGGCCATAATTTTTACTGGGACTAGTCCCAATGACCGAGCTTCTCCTGAACTTGCGAGTTTAGCTAAATAATCTGCCTTAGTGTTTTCCTCCCATGGGATATGAGTTATGGTGTAATACTCGACGTTGCTTAGCAGTTCCTATACTTTGGAAAGGTACGGGGTGAGATTCTCACCAAGCATCTGATACTCCCCTTTTACTTGACAGACGACAAGTTGTGAGTCGTTGTACATGTGAATAGCTTTTATTTTAAGCTCTTTCACAACTTTCATCCCAGCTACCAATGCTTCATATTCTGCTTCGTTGTTTGTGGTAGGGAATTCCAAGAGCAAAGCGTAGCTAATGGTCCAACCCTCGTGCGTTTCAAGCACTACTCTTGCTCTCGAACAGAAGTTGTTGGATATGTCGTCGACAAAGAGCTTCCATTATATGTCTATTTCTGACTGAATTTCCTCCTCGTGATCCCGTATTGTAAATTCAACGATGAAGTCGACCAATGCTTTCCCATTGATGGCTTTCTATATTCCACTTGAGTAGTCATCCAAAAGTTTCTGGTCAGTATAACACTTATTTCAGGGGCTGGTCAGTCAACACTTTAATTGGACGAATCTGAAAGTTTGGTCGTAACTTCTTGGATGCAATTAAGAGGCAATACGGTAGCTTTTCTAGTTTTGAGTAATTCTTCTCAGCTTCGATGAATCGTCTGCTAATGTAATACATAGGTCACTGGATTAGCGCCTCTTCTTGCATGAGATCGCGCTTAATGCGTGCGGTGAGACTGCTAAGTAAACTAATAGATCTTTTCCATCCACCGGCTTTGATAAGATTGGAGGAGGTTCCATGTGTCGTTGCAATTCTTTGAAAGCTGTTTGACAAGCTTTCGCTCCATTTGAAGTTTTTCTTTCCCTTCTTCAGTGCATCGAAAAACGATATGCACTTGTCTATAGCTTTTGAGAAAAATCAACTCAGTGATGCGACTTTTCCATTCAAGCTTTGAAGTTCCTTCTTATTTCTCGAGGCTTGGACTTCTTGTAACGCCGTTATTTGTTCTGGATTTTCTTCGATGCCTCAGGCACCGACTATGAACCCCAAGAATTTCCCAAAGGCTACTTCGAAGTAACATTTGAACATGTTGAGCTTCATTACATACTTCTGGAGTATTTCAAACATTTCAGCAAGATTTTCCACATAGTTAGCAGATACTCGAACATGTCATCCACATAAACTTCAATAATCTTTTCGATTTGACACTTGAACATGGTATTTACTAGACTCTGGTACGTTGCCTCGGCTTTTTTTAAACCGAGTGGCATTACTTTATAGCAGTACAATCCTACATCGGCGATGAAGCTGGTGTTTTCTTGATCTGGATGCATCAAGATCTGGTTGTAGCCCGAGTACGCATCCACAAATGACAACAATTAATTCCCCACTGTTCCATTCACAAGCAGATTGATTCGAGGGAGTGGGAAGCTATCTTTCGGGCAAGCTTTATTTAGATCTGAGAAGTCAATGCAAGTTCACGATTTGCCATTAGACTTCTTGACTAAGACTGGGTTTGATACCCATTTAGGGTAAGCTGCATCTCAGATGAAGCCGTTAGCCATCAGTATATCTACCTCCTCCCTCGATGCCTTAGACTGCTCAGGTCCCAAGCTGTGCCTTTTTTGCTTTACTAGTGTGAATTTACGGTCAATATTGAGCATGTGGCTGGCAATTTCGAGTGATGCCCCAAACATATCGGAGTACATCCAAGCAAATATGTCTAAGTTGGTGCAGAGGAACTTAGTTAGTTCTAACTGCATCCTGTTTCACAGGTGCGATCCAATTTTTAGGACCCGTATTGGGTCATCCATGCAGACTGGGACAGACACGATCAATTCTGCTGGTGCTGCCCGGTCCTTCCCTGAGCTCTTTTTTCTAGGGTCCAAAGCCTTGTCGAATTGGCTATGGTCCCCAAGCCAGGGGCGGCTCTGTCGGAGGGTTCACGAATGTGGAGGCTTTTCCCCACATCCTTTCCTTTTCATTTCTTCTTGACTCATGCAATTCTGCGATGTAGCATTCCTGGGCGGTGCTTTGGTCTCCTTTCACAATTACAACTCCGTGCTTTGTAGGGAACTTCATTGTAAGGCACCACTAGGCCAATGCTATTCTGAAGTCGGCTAATGCACGCCGTTCGAAGAAGGCATTGTATGCTAACATTTAATCTACGATCACAAAAGTCTGAATGAGGGTGACCCTTCGCTCACCCTCTTAAAGCTCCATAGGTAGGTTAATTGTTCCCACTAGTTGTTTTGGTTCACTGATAGACCCCTGAATCTTTGTTTGGCACGTGGGTACGATTTTCATGCCAATATTCATTTTGGTCAAAAGTACGTTTGAAGAGTATGTTAACAGAGCCGCCACTATCAACCAACAACTGCCAAACTACCGCAGGTCGATTCTTAGGTCACCACCATTGGATCAAGAGTTAGAGCCTCGATCCCTTTAGTGTCCTAGATTCAGAACACTATGTCAGCATTCAAAACCCTTTGCTGCTTGGCCAGAGTTTCATCTTCTATAGCTAAACAAGATCACTTTGGAGCATGTTCAAATGAACTTGCATATTGCTCCATTTTTCCCTATCTTCTTTGCATAAGATATGGTTCCCCTGATATTGTTTTGATAATAAGCCTTTGGTATGTTCGTTTCGACCCTTCTTTGCTGGTTCCAGCTTGATTCTTTCGTTCTTTTGGGTGTTGAGGAGTCGCAGATTGATTGAGGTTTTGTGGTTATCTTACGTACTATAGGAGTTTGATATTCTGGATCAGCTCCTCAATGAGATTCTTTGGGTGGCATCATTCGTTCGTATTGTGGTTATGAGTCTTATGGAAGTGGCATAATTTCCCTAAGCTCTTTTTCTGCTCAGTGGCTTCTTTTCTGGGGGGCTTTTTGTATTTCTCAATCCCTTGAGTCGCGAGGAAAATGTTTTTCGATGTGTGGTTTAAGGGAATGTAGACTTCAGGCCTAAACCCTTTGAGCTTTTTATTGTTACCATTACCACTCTTCTTATTGGAGTTTTGACTTTTTCTCTTTGAATTTCCATCCTTTCCAATGAATCCTTCAACAGTCCGAGAAGCATGCGCATTTTGATTCATTGCTACATCACTTTACCCGATGTTCGTCGGTTGCACACTAGTCGGGTTCCTTTTCAACTCCTACACTTCCTCCAACCTTAGGTACTAACTTGCTTTATGATTGAAATCCTTCTTGGTGGTAGGTTGCTTCACCTTAATTCACTTTTCGAGTTCAGTTTCCAGGTGAATGGCACAGAGTAATGCCAGAAATACCATGTCTTCGCTGGGGTTACTTACTTCCATCAATGCAGTGTTAAAACTATTCGTGAAAGATTTCAATGATTCGTTACGCCTTTGGAATAATTTGGATAGGGACACGATGTCTTTTGGCTGTGCAGTATGGAGTCTGAACTGATCAAGGAACATTTTCACCAGTTGGTCGAAAGTAGAAATAGATCTTGGTAGAAGCTTAGTGAACCACATTGACGCAACCCCTTCGAGAAGGATCGAAAGCATCTACATCGAACATCTTCAGAGGCATTTGCTCTATCCGTATACCAGATGTATTTATACAAGTTAGGTTTCAAGTCCTTTGTCCCGTCATTGGATGGAATAGTTAGCATTGTGAATTTTTTTGGATATACCTCATTAAAGATTTAATCGGTGAAGGGAGTCCGACTTGGCGAAGATCCCCATTTATCATCTCTTCTATCTTTACTCCCCTTTATTAATCATTTTACCATATCCGCTATGAATGTCTCTGATGTCCGGTAATCCTGAGGACGACAATCAGTCGCTGCGCTAAGTGTTTGACTTTGCATACGATCTTGGTGAGTGGGCTGAGACCTAGGCTCTCTTGTACTCTGGAGAGCCACTCCTACAGGATCCAGTTGGCTTGTGGTTGGTCTAATTGGATCAGTTTTGGCATTCCTTGTATTATCAAATGCATTAGCATTTTCTTCCAATTTGTCGTCTTACTCTACATCCTCTAAGTCGGAGAGATCCATAGCTATGTCATCTAGTGGGGTCTTTGCCCTTTGATTGAAATTTAGAATAGGGTGCCTTACGGCAAACGGAGAACTTGCATTTCTGCCTACGTTAAGTCCTGCTGTCACCCTTTTTTGTGGCTTTTTTCTATTTCTTCTATGTAGACCTAAAATGGAGGAATTCTCTTTCTCTATAGCAGCCGTAGGTTCAGACATAGTCCTTGGAGCAGGGTTTGCCTATAGGGTTAGGAAAGCATTAAGCTTATCCATTAGAGCCTTTTGGCTACTTTCCATTTTTTGGTTGATCTCATCAACCATTTTATATAACTCATCACAACTTCATGCTGAATGAAGGATGTTAGCGCCTGATTTCCAAAGTTAGCTCCATTTACTTCAGTTTGTTGGGGATTAACATCTTCTCCAGCTACTATTGCCGCTATGGATCTTCTAAAAGAAGTTGTTCTTCTTCCAAGGGCGATTGAATCCAAACAGTGGATTCTTCAAGCAAAGATTAAGGATCCAACTTCTTGACCTATACGATCAAAAGTAGATAGCTAGATCTAGATCTTGAGTTGGATTTCTCAGTGAAAGCACCAAAATGTTAACCCAAAAAATGGGTCAACACCCTGATATGAGTTCGAAAGCACCAGCTCTATTCTAACAGAGCAATATCACAGATCACGGATATAAAAAAGAACAGTAAATGAAAGAAGATAGACAACTTTTATAGTGGTTCAGCTGTTAATGAAGCCTACGTCCACTTTATTGTTTTATTATAGACTGATTTCCATAACAAGAAGTGTTTGATTACAAGAATTTGATTATCTTTAAGTAGATTGAATCCCTAAAGTTGGAATCCATTGGAGAATCACTATGAATCCCTTTGGCCATTGTTGTTTGGGAGGTAGATAGTGAAGAATGTTTCCAGCAAAATTTAAGAAACAAGTCTGGAGGTGGTCCCCTTTATGTTGTATGTAGGATGGTATTTATAGAGGTCGAAGGACTTTTGGGCCAGGCCACTTCATCAACTTCTCACAGATGGACGCATAACGACCTTGAAGGGTTTAACACGCGATCCAAACCAAAATCTTGGGGCTCCAGCGACCCATGGACATGGCTTGTATGCGAGCTAATGACTTTGCTCCTTTTCCATTACATCGCCTAGTTAGTTCACTGAAGATTCATGGAGGAGTATGGGTTTCTAGTGACCCATACGCTTTGCATATTTCTTAACATTATTCTTCCTTCCTTCTCTTCTTCCATGCAACAAAGCGACCGTACATTTTGCATGGATCGCAAGCGATCCATATGTTATGGTCGCTGGCGATCAAGCACTTAGGATATTTCTTGGACTTTGGGATATTTCCATGGTTTCGTGTCATCATTGTTTGCATAGTATCATCGCACGTTGTTTCATTCTAACGAAAATTTACTAGATATTTGCGCTCAGCTCCTGATTGGGTTGAAAGAACATTGGTCTCTTGGTTTAGTCGATCTCAGTCGTTGTCTCAGTAATATAGCTTGGCTCTCGTTAAATCCTTGTCTTTACCTCTCTAGTTAGGTTAAGTTCTAAACCATTCTGATGTCACGGGATTGTTCTGTTTTACTGTTAGATCCTGCTGGGTTAAAAACCCGGATAATAGCGTAAATGATGGGTGAGGTATATTATGCGCATGTGTATTATACATATATGTTAGTTTGGTAATATCGGAGAGTGGAAATTTGACTAATTATAAATATGTGAGGCAGCTGAAAGTACATAGAAGTCTGCTCAGCTAATCTAGCTACCAGCAGCGTGTCCTTGGAACTTATATTAGACATCGCCTGTAAAAAGTACCCATAGTGGGCGCAAGGTTAATCCAAATTCTATAGGCTAAGCTTTCCTAGTTAATCTACCTACTAGCACCTATGAATAGTCGGATTACTATGAGACATCACATTTTGGGTTACGTGTCATAGGACAGTGATCCCAGGATGGGTCCGCTTCGGGATAAGGTATTAAATGACTATCGAAAAGTCTGCCTTACCAACATTTAAGAAGCATTAAGTTGCCTTATGGGATTTCTTACGATGTCAGCAAGGAAGTACCGAGCAGGAGTTTGCCTTGGGTCTAGGTATTAAATGGCATGGATCTGTTGAGGGTCTAGGTACTAAATGATCAAAGCCTACCTATTCCTATTTAAAAATGTCTTAAGCGACTTCGGTAGTTTCCCTTGCATCATTAGGATATGATTGATGGAAGATAGGTCATTGAACCCAATATACTACATGGTTGCGTTGCACCCACATTATATTTTTATACTAGAAAGGGCCATTGACCTATAGTTGAGGATATGTGATGGAGCCGAACGAGATGATCCATTGGCTTACAGTTGAAGGTATACTCAAAAAGATATAGTTATATAATGCATAAGACATAATACTCATCTAAATGGTATTTCCCAAATAATATTATGGTAAGACTTGAGATTTTCATTCAATGGACATCGTTGTTCTGACTCCCTCCTCATTACAACCCATAGGTTAGGTGGAAAAACGCTAATGACAAAGAGTAGAGTAGGTAGTGAAGAATGATGGCGGTAAAACTATTTATTTATGTTTACGTTTTACTCTAATACACCCGGATTTTAGACTTGTTGCCGCCATGAGATTCTGAAAGCATAAATAGAAAAATCCATATAATATTCACTTAATCAATTTTGCCAACAAATAGCCAACTATGGAATGGACCTAAGGTTCGACGAGTTTTTATTGGGTCGAAAATTAAGCCCATTTTGAAGTGGATTATTACATGAACAGATCACACTGTATGCACTTCGATTATCTGAATTTTAATAGGTTGACAATAAAGTACTATTATCCATTGTGTAGGAAAGATGATTGGTTTGACCAGTTGAGTGGAGCTAGAGTAGTCTTATAACTAGATTTGGCAACAGAATTCTATCAACTAAGGTTAGCTGAAGATAGCATTCCTTTCACCGTATTTAGAACAAGATATAGCTCATATGAGTGGATAATCATGCCTTTGGACTAAGCAATGTGTAACACCTCATAAAATTTAGATAAGAAATTTAATAATTAAATTAAGGTAAAAAGTGAAAATTTTGTAAATGTTGGAATTTGGTCATAGAAGTTGGACCATTACATCTGGGGTGATATTCCCATCAATTTGCATATATAATACATTGAAATCGGAGTTCAAACGTAGAAGTTACAGACGTTTGAAATTTTTGAATTTAAAATTTAAATATTTGAATTTTACTTAAAATGTGAAGTTTTATTTAAATAATAGTTAACGTTAAGGAGACTTAACTTTTAAGTAAACCTTAATTAGAATTTGTTTAACATATAAATTAAAAAAGGTATTTAAATAAATAGTTAACATGAATTAAACAATGCAGATCAATGGTCATAACCGGGGACCGGTCCACTACCTATAACCAGCGGGTGACAGCTACTAGTCAATCGGTGAGAGTCTAAGGCAACTAGGGTTTTGGGGAATTAAACATATCGGATTTAATTATTTTAATCCAACGGTTCTAATTCCTTCTTTCCTCTATAAATGGACCTATAGATCCCTACTTTTTTTCATAATATTCTGTAGCAATAGCGAAGCTCTGTCGAAATCTTTCCCATCAGGTTTCTAGGAATAGTAAACATTCTGGTAAGTGATTCTAACTTTTAATAATTTAAATTAAATTCTCAATCTTTCTCCTCTCTATCTTCTAATTTCTAAAATATAATATATATATATATATATATATATATACACACAATCGATTTGTTGTATACTCAAAAATGAGAAAGTTCTAATAGAGAATTAGGAGCGCTATAAATCAGTTTCATCATATTCTTCTTCTTTATATTCCAAAATCAGCTTGGATATTTAGATAAGAGGTTTAGATGTTTAATTCTTTTAATTTATGTTTCCATCCCACTCTAGTTTCTGATTCAAGATCTAATTTCTAGATATAATTCACATTGTTGTATATTCCAAAAGAGGGAGATATGAAAGGGTATTAGCCATGGTAGAATCAAATCCAGTTAGGAAGAAAACAATTTTTTAGGCGGAAATATCAAGTTTTTCACATTTTTTAATTGAATAGTGTTTATTTGGATTTGATGTATGCTTTGGAAAATTTTGAAAAATGAAAACATAACAATTAAAAACCCAAAAATTTCTGTAAATAAATGTCAATCTTTGGATATGTGGACTTTCAACTATTGTGTATGAATATAGTAGAATCAGATCTATGTTGAAATTTAAGCAATTTATTATCTACTCCACTTCATCTCTTCTAATTTCTCTTGTAGTGTTAGAGGATTCTAAAGACAAATAAAGTTAGGAGTGGTATGAAAAGAGTGTTTTTTGATTATTTGTAGTTTGCATCACATATTTCAGTAAACTAAAATAAATATAAATCCCTTTTCACTCTGAGGTTGTAATTGAAAAAGTTGGATAGAATATAAAAGGTTTAAAATTGTAAGTATGTTCAGAGGAGTTAATTCTGTTATATTAATATGAGATAGTTTGGTATTATTCCTTTTTGTTTAAAAGTTAAGCTGTTGGCTAAGGATATTAGCTATTATTTTGTTTGGGGTTTCGGACTTATATAAGTTTGACATTTAGTTAAAAGCATTTTCTTTACGTATGATTGGAAATATTTTATTCGAATCTCGTGTGTGTTTGTAGTATTAATGTATCGATTATTAAAGAGTAGTAACGTAATAATTATAGCATGTTGAATGTATTAAATAGAATTAACATGGTAGTAAATAACATTAATTTCTTACGAAGATAATTAATGATAATTATGGGAATTAATCCATACTCAAAGGAGTAATAAGGGGATACTTTATATGGTCTTAATTACTAATTTTGTGGTATGGTATATGTATACAATAATTATACATAAGAAGTATGACTAAGGTATAAGGATGCGAGGTTAATCTAAAGTTACATAGAAGCCTACCTAGTTAATCTGACTACCAATAGTGCATTTGGTGATTGATGTGGGACAGCACCAATGATAAATAAACCCAGTGGAAGCGAGTTTTGTCCCAATTCTCTAGGCTACGTCTACCCAGTCAATCTGGCTATCAGTACCTACGAATAATCAGACTAACGTGATAAGTCACGGTTTGGGTTATGGGTCATAATTAGGCTATTGATACGATAGGAGAAATCTTTAGTAAGGGTCCGCTTCGAGTTAAAGATATTAAGTGGGTATGGTTGGGTCCGCATCTTTATTAGGAGGAGTACTAGGTGACCTAACGAGATTTCTTATGATGACAGCTAGCGAGAACCATGTAGAGACCCATTTTGGGTTAGGCCTTAAATGACGGGGACCTACCTACTTTATAGGTCTTAAATGGTCGGAGTCTGACTAATTTCCTACGAAAAAGGTATTAAGTAGTTTGAAGGTTCTCTCTTTTGCATCGTTAACGATTGTTGCGTCAGAGTTTGAAAATGAGTTAGGATTAAGTGATTGGGACCTGCCTATTTTATAGGTATTAAATGGTTAGAGCCCGCCTAATCTCCAATAAAGGGAATTTATTGGTTTGGATACATTCTCTTACATCATTGATGTTAGTTGCCTTAGAATTTTGGAATTAGATTGGAAGGTCTTTGGGCTTACAGCTAAAATTATTAGTATGTTATGATTTTAAATAATTAGGATATAAATTTTTATCTAAATAATTCTGTCTAAGTATAATTATGGCAAAGTTTAATATTTTCATTTCACTAGACATTTATTGTTCCGACCCACTCCTCATTACAACACACAGGTTACAGGAGACAATGCTAATTTAAAAGACAAAGGTAGAGATGAACACTGGTGGCAGTTATCTATTTATTTATGCTTTTTAAATATTTCTTATGTACCTAATTTGGAAAATTATGCTATTTTTACTGTAGAGACTTTATGTAGACCTGTTGTGAGATTTGGTAATGACATGTATATTTTCGAAATGATTTTATTTTATAAATTGGGTACTTATTTCTGATATTATAGTTTATCCATTCCACTATGAGATTCTAAAAATATAGATAGACAGCTCTATGTACTATGTATTGTGTATCTTTATCAACTTAACAACTCCTCTTGAGATGGCCTAAGATTCGATGGACATTAACTAGCTCGAAATTAGTTTCATCACAGGGTGGATTATTACAGCTAGTACCAAAGCTTAGCTTACCCAATCAATAGGGATAGGTGTACGTATGAGTGGTATACTTGTTATTTTTGAAAATAAATTTTCAAAAAAACCTACTACACACACATCTAATTTGAACTTACTATATAAATCCAAATTACAGAAGTAGTCGTGACCATATTCCGAAAGGATGGGCGAGATGATTATGGGTTGTAAAAATAAATAGAGTAAGGAATGTGCAACAGAGCTCACACCATTAGAAATTTAACGAAAAGTATTATAACTGTAAAACTAATAGGGCAATAAGTGCGCAATAAGTAGGGAATCACAACAATTTAATAAGGATATAAATGAACTAAATAAAGAGGTTATCATGGTAATTATAGAGAAGTAAAGAAGTTTAAATAGGAAAAGTTGGATAAATAAATAAATGTCTTTAGAAATTATCTTGTTAGAATAAACATCATTTATTAGGGCAATCAACATTTATAAAAATAGTAAATAAGCATATCAGGTAATAATTAAATACCACAAGGTAGCCTAGTTGGAAACATTCAGAAGTAAGGGGTGATAGAAGAAGAAAATTCAATAAGGAGGATAATTAATGTAAATTTCTAAAAACCAACCTGAATAAAAAGATTATCTTGGAAACTTCCTTGAAATGTTTTGAATGAATTTTTCAAAAGATTATTAAAAAATTGTTATTTTGAAACAATAAGAAAAATTGGAAATCACAACTTAAAAAGAAGTTATGGAACCAAAATTTCTAATTAAAAATGTTTTTGGTTAAAAAAAGAGGTTTTTCAATTTTGGAACTCTTAGCTTACAAATATTGGTTGACTTAAAAAGTTTTTGGTTTAGAATTTTTTGATAAAGGAATTTTTTTTCTTTTTGAAATAAATGTAAAATAGAACATAATATGGTCTTGATGATTTCCATTTCATAAATTTGGAAGTTCTTTTAAAATTCTTCTTTTAAAAATAAAAGTGGAAATTGATTAAAATGACGTAGAAGTAATTTAACTAGGAAAAATATAAATAGAGGTAATATTGAAAGATTTGGATAGGGATAACATTAGAAACCTACAAAATATAAAGAGTAATCTAGCTAAAGATAATGTAGGAGAGAAGCAATGATAGTAGGATAGGAAAATTATATGATGAAATTTATCTTTGTTTACTCCACTTTTTATTGTTTAAAGTTGTAAAAGATATTTTTGAATGTTTTGAATAAAATGACCAACTTTTAAAGGAATATATTTTTAATGTACAAAGTTTTTGAAAGGGGAGAATTATTTTGCTCCCTTTTGAGATCAGCAATCCTTTTTGAAATTTTGATAGTTTAGTTTAATAATTGGATTTTTGAAAGGCTTAGGGTTAAAGAGACTGGTTTTAAAGAAGCGTCTTTGAAGCACCAAACATGCCATTTTGTAATACTTTTCCGCTTTCAATTTTTAACGGTTATAAACATTACAATTTCTAATGGTTATTTCTGTTACTAACATTTATCACGGTTATTACCATTACCAAATCTGGTAATTTCGTAAATAATTAAATGCGATATAGATAGAATTGTAATTTTATCTTTTGTTATTACTTAACCTATTTCTAACAAAAAATGTTTCCCTCTTTCGGCTGTTTTAGGGTTATCCGCCGTCTACAACCTAATTTCTCGGCAATAAAGGAAAAAAAATTTCTACAGCATTCATAGCAATGTACAGACATCTCTCTGATCCTTTATCTCCCACTTTTATCAAACACTACCTCATAACCCCAAATTTAAACCTGCTATGCTTACAAACCATAATTTTACACACAACAATGATTTCCTAAATTTCAGAAAGAAGAGAAAGATAATGACTTGTCGATTCAAGCTAAAAAGGAAGGAAAATAAATAACTTTTAGAAAACGCAGGAAAAGGCAGTTGATGATCTGATTAGTTGTGAAACAAGTAATTGGCGTGGAGAAAGCAAAGGGTTTAGGGTATGTTTCTTAGCTATGGGTAGATACTGAACTTGTATTTATGTTTCTCTTATCACCTAATTCTAGAATAATTTTTAAGAATGTTGTGCAATATTTTGTTTTATCTCAGTGGATATCTGTGTTAGCTTAGGTATGATAGAATTTTCCATTTGGTAACAAAGATAATTTTCTTCTTGATGATGCATACAAGGTAATGATTGATAAATAGAATGTTATATATGTCCTTTTAATAGACATTAAGTTAGCATAAACACTCCCATAGAAATTACATAATGGAGACTAGCATTGAAGCATCCACATTATATTGCTTTCATAAGATGTTTGAATAAATTTTCCCATGTTTTACCACTTGATATCACTATAAGCGGAAAAAAAGTTTAACCGTTGTCTATTTTGTTTGCTGTCAAAGTAGAAAAGGTTCAAGGGATTATCCTGACCTACTATCTCTTTTATTATTTTTTGTATTAAGAAAGGTTTGGCATAAATAGCCTTACTAAAACTGTATACCATTGATGCCAATACCTGTAATTTATGTTGTGTGACGTGGTATCTACATGGTATTCTGTATTTATTGAATTCTAATCCAAGATATGTTTTATCATCAAATGCTATCTTTTTCTTTGACTTATTACTTCTAATAAAATGTAAAAAATAAGAGTTCTCTGCTCCTTTTATTCACTTCCTTGATCCCTACTCTAAGTTGCCTTTGGAGACTCAAGCAGTCCTTTAAGCTATTGAACTCTCATCTTAATATTTGAAATTATTCACCAAATACATTGATGACTAACATAATACAATAAAATTTCTTCAACCAATCCAACATTAACACGGCTGTTATCAAACAATATAAGAAAAATGAAAACAACAAAGAAAGAGGATTTCCTCAATTTAAATAGAGTTGAAGTATCAAGCAATGCAACTATGTAAGGTTTTGAAGTAATAATGTATTATAATAGTTATTGTGATATACATGGATCATTTCCCTTGATGCTATTTCCAAAAATATTATAAAATTTTGAACCGTATCAACATTTTCACCTAAATACAATTCGTCTTGACACCTAATTATGACCCTGTCTGGTCTTAAAGTAAGTTGAATTTGCTTGTTTACATTTAATTCTTATTCATCGACATGAACGGTTAATTGGATCTGTATTGTATTAAGCTTAATTTCAAGAATTTTTTTATCTTTTTACCTTCTTATTTTCTGTTCAATCTACCTCCTCTAAAATTAACTAATTTGAACATATGGAATTTTGTTTTGTAATTTCAAAATACATATTTTGATAGTGTGTTGTGTATTGAGATTTAATTGTATTTGGTTTTATCACACAGCTGCATAGAACATTCGATAAATTAACTCCACTAACTACCAATAACCTATATGCATAACGATTTTAACAATGTTTGTAGCAGGGAGAATTCACAAACTATTATACCCGTGAACAACAACCTATTAGTTAGTTCGTTTCTTATTTACACAGTTCATATGTTTTTCTATATGCAAATTTGCTTACATTTTATCTCTCATGCTATAATAATTATATTGCTATATTCAATTTGTACTTGAGAAGTTATCAAAAATGGTAATATGGTGAGTTTTATATATATACAACATGCTACACAAAATACTTATAAGATCCTATGACAATACATTCAGTTTGCATTGTTTGATGCTTGCTCATTATTATGTATACATAGAATTTTAAGAAATTGCTAAAAGAAATTTAGTTTGCCAACACTGATTATGAATATAGCAATACATTGGGTTCTTAACAGTAAAGTACCAGTTTTGAAAATTATGGGGCTTGGGATTAGTACATAAACAATACTGATCCATTTTGTCTATTTCT
Source organism: Allium cepa (assembly GCA_030765085.1). Taxonomy (NCBI): domain Eukaryota; kingdom Viridiplantae; phylum Streptophyta; class Magnoliopsida; order Asparagales; family Amaryllidaceae; genus Allium; species Allium cepa. The sequence continues at coordinate 48,259,451 of CM060930.1, read as the reverse complement.
TATCACTGTGTCGTGTAGTTATTTTATTAACATGTTTAATTCACAAAAATATTATACCAACTTGCGTGAAAAATTATGATTGTAAGGCATGATATAAGGCTACTTATGTCCTTGACTATGAAAAATATAGTACAAGATAATTCTGTGAGTAAATTAATCATTCCAAATTTAAAGTTAGGCAACTAAGACTAGAAAAAGCAATAAATATCCAAGTCAAAATGGATAATGACCCAACTAATCCAAATGCATATATGCTAATCTAAGCTAATATGAATAATTAGAGATTTAGTAGTTATATTTGATAAGAAAATTCATATAACACCTAATAAATAATCCAAATAAATGTTACAATGTCATTAAAAACAGATTTTGTTTGAATTATTTCAATTTCAACATATTGAATGGTTGCTGCAAGTTATATGAATTTGAATGATATATTAGTAGAAAACCAATTATAAAACCTAATTGATTTTTTGTAAGATATGCGAATTGCTGTCTTAAGGTTGTGAGTGGGTAGAACTGTGCGGGGTATGTATTTTAATGTGTGATATTATGTGTGTATACAATTGCGCGTGATTACAGGAGTTTCTACCTGTGTGTGCATGTGCATTCTGGGTGCTTGAGTATGCAAAACAGGGTATTTAAATGAGTGTGCAGGTCAAGTTATATAATCAATTGCACACAGGTTGTATAGAAGTTAAGCTATGTGTATGTATATATGTACACACACACACACACACACATATCTTTTTAAAAGTTTAGACATTTATAGCCAAATATATTCTTCGCGCCTCATATTTTAAGAAAATGCAGCAGTTTCCTAACTCGCATGGTTTTTCTTTTGTGCTTTGTTATTATTTTTTTGTATGAATCCATATACGCAAAACTTTGTTATTTTTGTACATAATTTCACTTTAACTGTTTGAGAAATTTTAAGTTATATCTATACATATCTAAGCTAGTGAAACTGGTATTATGCATCTCCAGTATGTGCCATGTAAACCTGGGTTTTAAAATAAATGAAATATATTTTTATTTGTTAGTGTGGGTTCAATGCAGTGCGTGGGTTGTGAAATCGATGAGTTTGGCGTATGCTGGAGTGGTTGATGCGCTGTTTCGGGTTTATGTGTGTTGGGGTTGCTTGTTAATGTGTAGCGTGGGTGTGAATATTAGTTGCATGAATAAACTTATGTTTGTATGAGTTTGCAAAAGTTTTTTATGTGTTGGGCATATAGTGTATGAGTACTAGAGTATAAATGAATGTGTGAGTGTTGAGTAAGGTAATATCATTACTAGGCAATCAACAGTAGTCTGTGCATGACCCAATATTTGATAACATGTGTTTGTCTTCTGTGATTTATATCAATAAATATTCTTAAATTTTGAAACATGCTTGTATTTTTATAAATATTAATGTTGCAACTCTTATTGCATTATTCATGCAGACTTTTAAGTAGAAATTTTAATGCATAAACACTTATTTGTTTGAGTACAACCTCGTAATAATATTATAACATGTCTATTACCAATAATAAAGTAACTATTATATTTATAAACACAATAAAATTTATATAATTACTTATCACTTTGGATATGTTGAGTCGTAGGTACACATATATTTGAGACTGTGCGTATGTATGGGCTATATGCTCATGCATGTGTCTTGAGATTGTTATACCACTTGCTATTTTAATTTCTATGCTTATATATTCTTTTTATTGATTGATTTTAGCTGCCTTTGTTTTTATTTATAGGCACGTATATGAAATTGCGTACATTGCTCGTTTATTTGACTTTTAGAGCAATTTGGCGTATATTTTTATATTCTCTGGTTTTTCCTTGGAAACTCAAGTGATATATTATTTCCAACTGCAGTTTCCATAATTCGAGTTAGTTAAGTTGTAATATTGGATAGCAATCCTAGTTGATTTTGTGAGTATACACCGATTTATAGGTGAATATGTTTAATAAGCCATGATTTATATGTGAGTATGTTTAATAGGTCATAGTATCTGGTTTTGTCCATTCGAATTTCCACTAAAATATGATAAAAGAACAAAAATGATGCTGCAAAACCTTAGCAAATTACCTACGGCACATTTTATGGCATGAATCATTCCAGTTCCCTGAAGCTAATACATGCAAAAATAGATCCTTTAACTTACTGAGATATGATTGGTAATCAAATGTACTTGTAGAAATCAGCTCTTTAGAAACATATTAGTGCTCTGAAACTTCATCTACAAAAGAATTTAAAATGGTGGAGCTGACTGATAAATTTCCAGAAGCAACATTGTTTTCAGACTCTTTTCTACCAAACTGGAGCATATTCTTACAAATTTTGTAGTCATTAGTCTCACAAGCATCATTTCTCTGTACCTTAACAGTAAATTAATTTTTTTTGCAGCAATTTGATGATTTGCCTAGAAAATGGACGATGTAATTTTCGAATATAGAATTATAGAACTGATGTTTTGATTTAAGTTAAAAACAAATCTTAGCCCAGCTTATAAACTGAGCTGTAAAGCGCAATTTTTAACTAAGCAAAGCGCTTGGTTTTTATTATTAGATTTGGTGTAGTTCTATTTTCAAGTACAATGAAGCTTTCCTTCTATTTTACTTACAAACTAAGCATTGTTTCTACATAAGCAGGCTTTAGTAGAAAATGCAGAAGAAAAGAAAAAATCAGAAGCGAGTAAAATTGGGCCGAGTTAGTTGATGGAAGGTTTTGTAATTTGGTCGGAAAGTCGCATTCGTTGTTTGTAAGCTTTTAAACGTCTTATACTTCGAAGTTATCATAAACTTTGTAGAAGATATGAAGTATTCAGTATGTATGATGTTTGTTTTGAATTGGTGCCACAGATGTGAAATTTGGTTACATGTATGTCATTAATATAAATTCGAAATTATATTATAAATGAAATTTGCTTGATGTTTGTCGTTACATGATGTGGTTCAACAAAACCAAATTTTTATTTATAAATTTGAATTTGTATTATAAATGAAATCTATATTATAAATGAAATCTGTTTGACGTTATAAATGATATATTTTAGTAACATATTTGCCAATGGTAATCACTATTGGTAAATACATTATATACCAAACGGTTATAACCATTGGGAATATGAAAATTCCCAACGGTTATGCCCGTTGGAAAATACATTATATACCAATGGTTATAACCATTAGGAATATGAAAATTCCCCATGGTTATAACCACTGGGAGATATGTTGTAAATTTTGTCATGTATCTATTTGTAACAGTTATAAGCGTTACAAATTTGATTTGTAACTGTTATAAGTGTCGTGAATTGGCAACTGGGTTGTTGTAAAGTATTAGAGAAGGGAAAATATTTTACTAAGCAATTTTAGAACCTTTAAATTTGGGTTCATAATCCAGCGGAACGCACATGAGAAACCGAAGAAAAGAAGAATGTTATTAATTTCAAGCTTTTCTTTGGTAAACTTTTCTCTCCAAAAATATAGATTTTTGGTTACATTATGGTTGCTAGATTGGACGGTAGGAGACGATTGCCACACTTTTTAATGTAAATTTTGCACTTATATAGAAGTTAATGTATATTTAGAATGCTTGCATACATGCTTATATGTTATGACCTTGCATTCACGTCAGGATTGAGCTCATCTATAGTATGTTTGCATATGTAATCACATTGCATTTTCGGTTGAGTAGATAGTTGTAACATCCCGCCTTTTCGCACACTTTAAACCGACACACGTGCCAATTCAAAGCATACGCAAGGGCGGATTGTTATGGGGTAAATAAGAAAAACAGAGAAGAAATAAAACAAAATAGAATCTCACAGCGGAAGGATAAAATATAATAATCAATATACAGTTCATGATAATTGTTTACAAAATATTTATTTTACTTATACAATGAATATCAGAGTTACACATACCAATACAATCAATGCAGCGGAAATTTAGAGTGTGGTGCAATACTATAGATAATAATAATACGACTCCTTCGTCTTCGTCCTTCAAAGCTAAAGTCTTCGATCCTGAAACGCTCGGTGTAACGACCCAGAATTTTTATTAATTAAAATTTTAATATTTAATTAATTTTAAGTATTAATAAATGAATTTATAAGTCAAATAAATTTTATTTTGAATTATTGGATTTAATTGGATAATTAAATCGATAATTTAATATGTTAAATTATGGAAAATAATTGAAAATTGAGTTAAATATGATTGAAAATGATTTGTAAAATTTTATTTTATCATATGGGAGTTAGAACGATATTTTAGAACTTTTAAAATCGAATTAAAAGTTAATTTGTGAAAATTGAATATTTTAATATTAAAATCGACTAGTGAAAATAGTCAATTTTTGAACAGTCTCAGAATTAAACGAAACCAGTTCCATTGGATCCGTAATAGTTAGTTATTACCGGATTTCAATTTTCGTGTCAATCGGAGCTATCGTTTGATCGTGGCAGCTCGAAACGCATCGAATTATTTTTAATTTAAATTTGGCGAGTCAAAATAGCCATTTTTCAAAAAGTCTCGGATTTCGACGAAACCAGTTTCATCGGATCCGTAATGTGATATTATTGTAAGGTTTCAAATTTCAAGTCGATTGGATTTACCGTTTGTCCTGTACAAATTAAAACGCCTAAAAATCGACTTAAATCGGTTTAATTTAAATTGAGCGTTTATAGCCATAACTCGCACATACTTCCGAATTAGCTTCCGAAACCTGTTCCATTGTGTCCGGAACGCGGGATAAACCCTAGGTACGTCAGTTTCGGTGCGTAAATCGGAGTTCGGAATTTCCGGGATGAATAGTGTCGTTCGTTCTCTTATAAATAGCCCCCCCCCCCCATTTAAAAAAAAAATAATAAAAAGAAAAAAACAAACCCTAGCCGCCAGTTACAAACCCACGGCCGAAAATTGTTCAACTTTATCCTCTTCTATCTCCTAATCCATCAACAATTACGAGGAAGTGTCAACTAGCAAATTGAAGAGCTCGTCAAGCTCTTTAATATCAACGGTCAAGATCGTATATTACGCGACGGATCAATGGGAATTTTCGTTCAAAAGCCGGCCGTTCAACCTCGTTTAGCGCGCCATAGGGGAGGCCGAGTCGCGTGGGGTTGCAGCCGAGAGTGGGGTGGGGGGTTGGCTTCGTTTTGGCAGTGGTTTGATGGGGTCTGGAGGTCGGTAGGTGGTGCGGCATCGAATGTTTTGAGCATGAGCTATGGGTTTGAACGTGTGATGTTGCTTGTGAACGAAAGGGAAGGAGATGAACAATGCGCGGCCATGGTTTCTGCAATTCAAATTGAACGGCCCGATCTGATTTTGGGTATTAAATTATAAAAGAAATTGTAAAATTATTATTAATAAATCGTGAATCTTTAAACTATTGTAACTTGGTCATACGATATCAGATTTCGACGAAACTTTTTGCGTTGGGTCCGTATTGACGAACACTACGCAATGGAGCTGGTTGGGAGTCGATTGGAGTCAGTGAGAATTTTGGGTAAAATTAAACGTCCGTTTAATTTTATTCGAAATAAAAGCTAAAACGGAATTTAAATCAAGGTGAGAACTTCTCACTCAATCGAATCAGTTTCGATTTTATTTTAAATAGTTAGATTTAAAATATTTGAATGCATGTTTGAATGTTGATTGATATCTATTGATTGTTAAAATAGACATTATACGCCGTTAGTAAGCGGATGTTATTTATTAAAAACATATACCGCGAATATTTCATAAATAGTGAAATTGGTATTATAAATAATATCAATATATATATATTGGCATATGTATATATTGGAGTTATTGATTTCCCGCATTTTTTGTTTAGCGGATGAGACCCTATTACGCCGTTATTAAGCGGATAATATTTAATAAGAACATGTACCGCGATAATTTCGTACTGGAGCGAAATTGGTATTGTGCTAATGTTTGTGGATGCAGGAAAACAGGTTGGAGGGATCCAACTGGATTCCTCAACAGTATTTATTTGATTTCAGATATTTTGATATTTGATGGATTTTCATATTGATATATGATATCGTTGTAGTCGTGATTGACTATTTGGTGTGTAGCATCATTGGACCCAAATTTTGGGATTTTAAAATGATTTTAAAGTGATTTTAGAAAGTATACGTTTTATAAAATAATTTTGGAATTGATCCATTTTAAATAAATAAACGTTATAATTTTTAAAGTTATAAAAATTATGATTTTTGAGAAATATAGTTAAAAACTGATTTTTGAGAATATGATGCTAATGATTTTATAAAATAGTTAAATGGAAATTTTTGAATTTATTATGAAAAGTTGAAATATAGGATTTATAAAATTTAATTATTTTATGAATCAAAAGGAAGAAGTTTTTAAAGGAATTTAAAGACGTTTAAAAAGAATAATATAAATTGATTTATATAAGAGATTTATAAATGGATATTTATAAATTGAAATATGGACATTATAAAACGAGTTTTTATAAGTGTTTGAATGAAGTGAAAATGAATTTCATAATTGAATGGAATTTATAGAATTTTATACGGTGAAGTTATAAATGGAATTTTATAAGCAGTAGGTTTATAAAATTTATTAAGTTATTAAAATAATGATTTTGGATAAATGAATGAATCTTATAAGTTATAAGATTTATAATTTGGGAAGTTAAAAAGAACGATTTTGTAAAATAATCGTTTTATAAGTATTTAACTTATAATATGAACGTTTAGTTTATAATTGAGTTATAAACTGGAATAGGTTAATAAAAGAATTTATAAAAAAAGTTTTTATAAATAAATAGAAATGGAATTTATAAACGTTGTTTATAAATTCGCAAATGACTTATTTTTTTTAAGTAAATTGTTGAAACCTATAAGTGGAGTTATATTCACATTTTTGAATAGTGAATAATCCTTTGAATTAAAATGAATAAAAGGATGAAATTGTTAATGAAGTATATTCACGTTTTTGAATAGTGAATAAGAGGTTAAAGAAATTGTTTTGAATGTGATATTTCAAATAGAATTAAAACTATCTAACGATGTTTTAAAATGTGTTGAGATTCGAAACCATAGATTTCAACATTTATTGTTGAAATAGACGTTTTCGAGAAATAGAAGGAAATAATGGACTATAACACCGTTGTTATAGTAAATGATTTCCGAAAGGAAATGTTTTGTATAGTATTGGGATTTATATATATCTATTTTAAATTCGAATCCCTATACTAGTGATTTTGGGTTGTCGTAACGATGTTTTACGCAACATTCGTTTTGGCCCAAGTAAATATGTCTAAGAGAATGATTTCCTTAAAGAATGAATTATATACTTAATTCGATTTAAGTATATCGAATATTTTCCAAGGTTGAAAATAAAAAGATTTGTGAATTACTTATTTAATAAGTATGGAAATGTTTTCCAATATAAAGTGAATACTTTGAGAGTTTATCTTTTTGAAGATAAATTGAAAAGGAATATTGAAATGAATAATTGAAATCGAATATTCATAGATATTTTGGATTGTAAATTCTCTATTGAATTTATAAATGAAATTGGAAAATGGGTTTAAAAATAAATGTTGATTTATTTTTGAAGTATTGAAATTATATATCTAGTGAAGATATTTTGGAAAATAAATAATTTGGAAAATTATTCGGAATCTGGTGATGTTGTGCATATCAATGACAGTTCAATAACCGACTATCAATATTTCCCTTTGAATGGGTAATTGATGTGATTTGTTTGAATGTGAATGCAACACTTATTTTTGAATAAGCGCTCACTATTCGGGTTAACCGGGAAAGGACCATGGGGTCGTATAACCCATTCCGAATATGTGATACGTCGTTATGAATTGCATTGAAGATCGGTGTTGAAGACCCGGTATTTGCGAGAGCGATAGGATGACCTGTCGATTTACTCTGCACCGAGTTGCTCCGGTATAGAGTTCTCCATATGTGATGGTGAATCCGATCAGGATTGTGAATATCCGGATTGCAAGGACTTCTTTGTAAGTGCCTTCGGTTTTGTTCGAGCCCGGAACAGACTTGTATGGATTGTATGTCTGACATTACAAGTTGAGATATAAAGCCGATTTCTTTCAAATGTATTTCTGTTGGTGGCGGAGAATTTATTCTTTTAGCTTAACACCCTTCTCTGAGACGTACGTGCTCAGAGGTTATGTAGTTGAATGTTATCAGCGATATATTCCCAATTTGGTAATGTGACATGCTGAGTGATGCTGAAATGATCATTGTGTTGATTATTTGTGATAGGATCGTTTATTTGATCGTCTATCCTTGTGATCATTGTGTTGGTCATTTGTTGACCCAAAGCATGGCTTTTGTATAAAGTATGTTTTTGTGGACGTGACTTCGTCGAGCCTCACACCCCGTGAATGGTCAAAACAAGAAAGAAGCAGCAAGGTTATGAGGGGTAGCACCCTTTAGGACGTGTCCATTTCCTTCTGGAAAAGGGTGGTATCATGGTATGGAGCCCAGATACTTACTCATGTTGAAAACACTTTGTTATGATTGTGTGAATTGATTACGAGCGCTCGGTGAAAAGGTCCCAAAGGACCGGGGGATGGCATATTCGGTCAGTTGTTACTCAGTTAGGGGTAACCCGGCCTTGTGTTGGTAGAGATCCGGTTTGGTTCTCGGGGATGTCCATCCAGAGGCATTCTCATGTGGCAATGGGAAGTTCCTTGGCCTGATCATTCGTTGGAAATCCAAAGAAACAATACGAAACTTGTACGGTTTTAGTTGTAGAACCTGCCATCTAATATGGTAGCTATTAGTAGGCATAATATAATGGTACCTATGCTGGCTAAGATTTATATTCTACTTTCGAAATGAATTTCCTACACTATGCACTAATAATAATATGAAATGTTCTTTTTAAATGCGTATCAAGCATCTTTGACTATCATAAGGAGAAATCTTCTCCAAATCTGCGTTTGCATTGTGTGTGTGGCAGGAGGTCTTATGGTAGTCTCATTTTTAAAAGCATTGCGAATTGACTTTAAAAATATTCCTCTATTTTGATTTTAAAGATAAATAAACTGTTTTGAGTTCTCACACCAGTCACATGACTGACTTGGAGTTTATTGTTTTCCTTCCTAAACTCTGGGTGCCCACCAATTTCCACACGGGCAGTCAAGAGTTAGGTTTATCAGGATATTCTGGATATTCTGGAGTTGGTGGAGGCAAGATGGATGGCATGGCGTATTACTAGTTTATATAGTATTTCTTTTTCCGCTGTTTGTTTGATGTTGTATACTCTGATGATATGATGTAATGAAATGAAATGTATAAAATGTAATAACTGATATAGTTCTTTGTTTAAAGATTATTCATTTATTATTATATGTTGTTCCGCTGCGAATTGTGAGATTCTGATGTTGTTCTGTTGTTTCCTATTCCGTTCTATTTTGTTCTATTCTCCTTTTTCTTCTATTTTAAAATTTTCTATTTTCTGTTTTCTTCTCTATCTTTTCCCTCTATTTTCTCTCTTCTTTCTTCTTTCTTCTTTCTTTTTCTTAAATTCTTTTTAAAACCCATAACTATTCGGTTTTTCGGCAACGAAAATCCGCGTACGTTACATTTGGTATCAGAGCTTATGGTTAAGCGACAACCATGGTTCTGTTGGGTATAATTCATTAGAGATAGAGTCAGTAGTACTCTAGAATGAATTTGAGTGTAATAATAGCTATGAGAGCGTATTTGTTAGTGAATATAAAATTGTTTTATATTGTGATGATTGGTTTGTTGAGTGGTATATGAACCTTCGTCGGCGCAGCCTCAAAACTGAATCGAAGGGGTTTCTAAACACTTGAATAGAACAATTCGACACAGTATTGTTTTAAAAAAATTGGGTAAATGAAATAATTTTACCTTGATTATATTTTATATATAAAGGAATAATTTTCAGAATTATTAAAGTGTATATAAGTTGATTGTTTAGTTGTTTGAATAATCTAAATAAGAGAATAATTGTATAAGTAAAATGAATTATAAGAATTGAATTATAATTAAAGTGATTTACAATTGTGAAATAAACTTATATATATGAGAAGTGAAACTATATGAATATATTTATGAATATGAGTTGTAAGTAAAAATGAATTCAAAGTTAAATGAAGTTGATATTAGTAATAAAGTAAAATGAAATATGAACTTAAGTTATTTAAATGAAATTCAACTTTAGAAATTGAATTGGATTGAATGTAAATCAATTAAATGTAAATTTAAGTTGATATGGAATAATGGGTATAAGTGTTAATTCATTAAAATCTAATGTTATTAGAAGTTGAATAAATTGGAATGAAAATCAATTTAATTAAACCAATTGTAAGCAAATGAATTTGGTTGTAATTAATAAACATTGGTTGTTATTTGATTGATTAGATTGATTGTATATAATTCATTAAGTATTAATGAAATTGAAAGCTAAATTAATTGAATTCAAATTGAAAGTAAATAAATTTGAATAGAATTGAACGTGAATTGGATTTAATTAGTGAATGCAAACTAATTAAAATTGAATAAGAATGAATGTTGATAAAATTCAATGTAAATAAACCAAATGTGATTTGAATTGAAAACCCTTTCATTGAATATTAATGAGAATATGAATGAATATTATTGATTATGAATGGTAGTTGGTTGATGTTGGCATTTGTTGTTTTACTACATTTGCTATGTGACATATATAGTTGTTATGGAGATATATGTGGTGTATTGAGATTATTTCCATATATGCATGTTCTCATGTTGTTTGTTGAGTGATTAGTAGGTGCGGATCGCGTTTGCTTCGCATTTGGAGCTCGCTTTAGCGCTATATTAGCCGTATATGCTTGCTAATAAAATATAAGGTACATATCTCGGATTACATACCGTACTTTTACACTTTTTTCCCTTCGGGATGCCTCATTACTTGATGAGATGTATATTTGTGATATATATACTGTCTTTTTTTTTGAATCGAGCCGCGCAAAGGAGACTATGGCGAATTTTTCCGAAAATTTAAGGCGTTAGAAAATTTGAGAAAATTGGAAAATTTTGAAAACTTTAATTTTGATTTTGGAATTGAAAGTTAAACAATAGTAGTTGTTTTTGAAAAGATAACTAAGTATGATTTGGAAAACTTAGTAAAGTTATTATAAAAAGTTTAATTATGAATTTTGGAAAATTAATAAATTCTGTAACTTTTCTTACTTGTAATTTCGAGGACGAAATTCTTTTAAGGGGGGAAGATTGTAACGACCCAGAATTTTTATTAATTAAAATTTTAATATTTAATTAATTTTAAGTATTAATAAATGAATTTATAAGTCAAATAAATTTTATTTTGAATTATTGGATTTAATTGGATAATTAAATCGATAATTTAATATGTTAAATTATGGAAAATAATTGAAAATTGAGTTAAATATGATTGAAAATGATTTGTAAAATTTTATTTTATCATATGGGAGTTAGAACGATATTTTAGAACTTTTAAAATCGAATAAAAAGTTAATTTGTGAAAATTGAATATTTTAATATTAAAATCGACTAGTGAAAATAGTCAATTTTTGAACAGTCTCAGAATTGAACGAAACCAGTTCCATTGGATCCGTAATAGTTAGTTATTACCGGATTTCAATTTTCGTGTCAATCGGAGCTATCGTTTGATCGTGGCAGCTCGAAACGCATCGAATTATTTTTAATTTAAATTTGGCGAGTCAAAATAGCCATTTTTCAAAAAGTCTCGGATTTCGACGAAACCAGTTTCATCGGATCCGTAATGTGATATTATTGTAAGGTTTCAAATTTCAAGTCGATTGGATTTACCGTTTGTCCTGTACAAATTAAAACGCCTAAAAATCGACTTAAATCGGTTTAATTTAAATTGAGCGTTTATAGCCATAACTCGCACATACTTCCGAATTAGCTTCCGAAACCTGTTCCATTGTGTCCGGAACGCGGGATAAACCCTAGGTACGTCAGTTTCGGCGCGTAAATCGGAGTTCGGAATTTCCGGGATGAATAGTGTCGTTCGTTCTCTTATAAATAGCCCCCCCCCCCCCCATTTAAAAAAAAATAATAAAAAGAAAAAAACAAACCCTAGCCGCCAGTTACAAACGCACGGCCGAAAATTGTTCAACTTTATCCTCTTCTATCTCCTAATCCATCAACAATTACGAGGAAGTGTCAACTAGCAAATTGAAGAGCTCGTCAAGCTCTTTAATATCAACGGTCAAGATCGTATATTACGCGACGGATCAATGGGAATTTTCGTTCAAAAGCCAGCCGTTCAACCTCGTTTAGCGCGCCATAGGGGAGGCCGAGTCGCGTGGGGTTGCAGCCGAGAGTGGGGTGGGGGGTTGGCTTCGTTTTGGCAGTGGTTTGATGGGGTCTGGAGGTCGGTAGGTGGTGCGGCATCGAATGTCTTGAGCATGAGCTATGGGTTTGAACGTGTGATGTTGCTTGTGAACGAAAGGGAAGGAGATGAACAATGCGCGGCCACGGTTTCTGCAATTCAAATTGAACGGCCCGATCTGATTTTGGGTATTAAATTATAAAAGAAATTGTAAAATTATTATTAATAAATCGTTCAATCTTTAAACTATTGTAACTTGGTCATACGATATCAGATTTCGACGAAACTTTTTGCGTTGGGTCCGTATTGACGAACACTACGCAATGGAGCTGGTTGGGAGTCGATTGGAGTCAGTGAGAATTTTGGGTAAAATTAAACGTCCGTTTAATTTTATTCGAAATAAAAGCTAAAACGGAATTTAAATCAAGGTGAGAACTTCTCACTCAATCGAATCAGTTTCAATTTTATTTTAAATAGTTAGATTTAAAATATTTGAATGCATGTTTGAATGTTGATTGATATCTATTGATTGTTAAAATAGACATTATACGCCGTTAGTAAGCGGATGTTATTTATTAAAAACATATACCGCGAATATTTCATAAACAGTGAAATTGGTATTATAAATAATATCAATATATATATATTGGCATATGTATATATTGGAGTTATTGATTTCCCGCATTTTTTGTTTAGCGGATGAGACCCTATTACGCCGTTATTAAGCGGATAATATTTAATAAGAACATGTACCGCGATAATTTCGTACTGGAGCGAAATTGGTATTGTGCTAATGTTTGTGGATGCAGGAAAACAGGTTGGAGGGATCCAACTGGATTCCTCAACAGTATTTATTTGATTTCAGATATTTTGATATTTGATGGATTTTCGTATTGATATATGATATCGTTGTAGTCGTGATTGACTATTTGGTGTGTAGCATCATTGGACCCAAATTTTGGGATTTTAAAATGATTTTAAAGTGATTTTAGAAAGTATACGTTTTATAAAATAATTTTGGAATTGATCCATTTTAAATAAATAAACGTTATAATTTTAAAGTTATAAAAATTATGATTTTTGAGAAATATAGTTAAAAACTGATTTTTGAGAATATGATGCTAATGATTTTATAAAATAGTTAAATGGAAATTTTTGAATTTATTATGAAAAGTTGAAATATAGGATTTATAAAATTTAATTATTTTATGAATCAAAAGGAAGAAGTTTTTAAAGGAATTTAAAGACGTTTAAAAAGAATAATATAAATTGATTTATATAAGAGATTATAAATGGATATTTATAAATTGAAATATGGACATTATAAAACGAGTTTTTATAAGTGTTTGAATGAAGTGAAAATGAATTTCATAATTGAATGGAATTTATAGAATTTTATACGGTGAAGTTATAAATGGAATTTTATAAGCAGTAGGTTTATAAAATTTATTAAGTTATTAAAATAATGATTTTGGATAAATGAATGAATCTTATAAGTTATAAGATTTATAATTTGGGAAGTTAAAAAGAACGATTTTGTAAAATAATCGTTTTATAAGTATTTAACTTATAATATGAACGTTTAGTTTATAATTGAGTTATAAACTGGAATAGGTTAATAAAAGAATTTATAAAAAGAAGTTTTTATAAATAAATAGAAATGGAATTTATAAACGTTGTTTATAAATTCGCAAATGACTTATTTTTTTTAAGTAAATTGTTGAAACCTATAAATGGAGTTATATTCACATTTTTGAATAGTGAATAATCCTTTGAATTAAAATGAATAAAAGGATGAAATTGTTAATGAAGTATATTCACGTTTTTGAATAGTGAATAAGAGGTTAAAGAAATTGTTTTGAATGTGATATTTCAAATAGAATTAAAACTATCTAACGATGTTTTAAAATGTGTTGAGATTCGAAACCATAGATTTCAACATTTATTGTTGAAATAGACGTTTTCGAGAAATAGAAGGAAATAATGGACTATAACACCGTTGTTATAGTAAATGATTTCCGAAAGGAAATGTTTTGTATAGTATTGGGATTTATATATATCTATTTTAAATTCGAATCCCTATACTAGTGATTTTGGGTTGTCGTAACGATGTTTTACGCAACATTCGTTTTGGCCCAAGTAAATATGTTTAAGAGAATGATTTCCTTAAAGAATGAATTATATACTTAATTCGATTTAAGTATATCGAATATTTTCCAAGGTTGAAAATAAAAAGATTTGTGAATTACTTATTTAATAAGTATGGAAATGTTTTCCAATATAAAGTGAATACTTTGAGAGTTTATCTTTTTGAAGATAAATTGAAAAGGAATATTGAAATGAATAATTGAAATCGAATATTCATAGATATTTTGGATTGTAAATTCTCTATTGAATTTATAAATGAAATTGGAAAATGGGTTTAAAAATAAATGTTGATTTATTTTTGAAGTATTGAAATTATATATCTAGTGAAGATATTTTGGAAAATAAATAATTTGGAAAATTATTCGGAATCTGGTGATGTTGTGCATATCAATGATAGTTCAATAACCGACTATCAATATTTCCCTTTGAATGGGTAATTGATGTGATTTGTTTGAATGTGAAAGCTACACTTATTTTTAAATAAGCGCTCACTATTCGGGTTAACCGGGAAAGGACCATGGGGTCGTATAACCCATTCCGAATATGTGATACGTCGTTATGAATTGCATTGAAGATCAGTGTTGAAGACCCGGTATTTGCGAGAGCGATAGGATGACCTGTCGATTTACTCTGCACCGAGTTGCTCCGGTATAGAGTTCTCCATATGTGATGGTGAATCCGATCAGGATTGTGAATATCCGGATTGCAAGGACTTCTTTGTAAGTGCCTTCGGTTTTGTTCGAGCCCGGAACAGACTTGTATGGATTGTATGTCTGACATTACAAGTTGAGATATAAAGCCGATTTCTTTCAAATGTATTTCTGTTGGTGGCGGAGAATTTATTCTTTTAGCTTAACACCCTTCTCTGAGACGTACGTGCTCAGAGGTTATGTAGTTGAATGTTATCAGCGATATATTCCCAATTTGGTAATGTGACATGCTGAGTGATGCTGAAATGATCATTGTGTTGATTATTTGTGATAGGATCGTTTATTTGATCGTCTATCCTTGTGATCATTGTGTTGATCATTTGTTGACCCAAAGCATGGCTTTTGTATAAAGTATGTTTTTGTGGACGTGACTTCGTCGAGCCTCACACCCCGTGAATGGTCAAAACAGGAAAGAAGCAGCAAGGTTATGAGGGGTAGCACCCTTTAGGATGTGTCCATTTCCTTCTGGAAAAGGGTGGTATCATGGTATGGAGCCCAGATACTTACTCATGTTGAAAACACTTTGTTATGATTGTGTGAATTGATTACGAGCGCTCGGTGAAAAGGTCCCAAAGGACCGGGGGATGGCATATTCGGTCAGTTGTTACTCAGTTAGGGGTAACCCGGCCTTGTGTTGGTAGAGATCCGGTTTGGTTCTCGGGGATGTCCATCCAGAGGCATTCTCATGTGGCAATGGGAAGTTCCTTGGCCTGATCATTCGTTGGAAATCCAAAGAAACAATACGAAACTTGTACGGTTTTAGTTGTAGAACCTGCCATCTAATATGGTAGCTATTAGTAGGCATAGTATAATGGTACCTATGCTGGCTAAGATTTATATTCTACTTTCGAAATGAATTTCCTACACTATGCACTAATAATAATATGAAATGTTCTTTTTAAATGCGTATCAAGCATCTTTGACTATCATAAGGAGAAATCTTCTCCAAATCTGCGTTTGCATTGTGTGTGTGGCAGGAGGTCTTATGGTAGTCTCATTTTTAAAAGCATTGCGAATTGACTTTAAAAATATTCCTCTATTTTGATTTTAAAGATAAATAAACTGTTTTGAGTTCTCACACCAGTCACATGACTGACTTGGAGTTTATTGTTTTCCTTCCTAAACTCTGGGTGCCCACCAATTTCCACACGGGCAGTCAAGAGTTAGGTTTATCAGGATATTCTGGATATTCTGGAGTTGCTGGAGGCAAGATGGATGGCATGGCGTATTACTAGTTTATATAGTATTTCTTTTTCCGCTGTTTGTTTGATGTTGTATACTCTGATGATATGATGTAATGAAATGAAATGTATAAAATGTAATAACTGATATAGTTCTTTGTTTAAAGATTATTCATTTATTATTATATGTTGTTCCGCTGCGAATTGTGAGATTCTGATGTTGTTCTGTTGTTTCCTATTCCGTTCTATTTTGTTCTATTCTCCTTTTTCTTCTATTTTAAAATTTTCTATTTTCTGTTTTCTTCTCTATCTTTTCCCTCTATTTTCTCTCTTCTTTCTTCTTTCTTTTTCTTAAATTCTTTTTAAAACCCATAACTATTCGGTTTTTCGGCAACGAAAATCCGCGTACGTTACATTTGGTATCAGAGCTTATGGTTAAGCGACAACCATGGTTCTGTTGGGTATAATTCATTAGAGATAGAGTCAGTAGTACTCTAGAATGAATTTGAGTGTAATAATATCTATGAAAGCGTATTTGTTAGTGAATATAAAATTGTTTTATATTGTGATGATTGGTTTGTTGAGTGGTATATGAACCTTCGTCGGCGCAGCCTCGAAACTGAATCGAAGGGGTTTCTAAACACTTGAATAGAACAATTCGACACAGTATTGTTTTAAAAAAATTGGGTAAATGAAATAATTTTACCTTGATTATATTTTATATATAAAGGAATAATTTTCAGAATTATTAAAGTGTATATAAGTTGATTGTTTAGTTGTTTGAATAATCTAAATAAGAGAATAATTGTATAAGTAAAATGAATTATAAGAATTGAATTATAATTAAAGTGATTTACAATTGTGAAATAAACTTATATATATGAGAAGTGAAACTATATGAATATATTTATGAATATGAGTTGTAAGTAAAAATGAATTCAAAGTTAAATGAAGTTGATATTAGTAATAAAGTAAAATGAAATATGAACTTAAGTTATTTAAATGAAATTCAACTTTAGAAATTGAATTGGATTGAATGTAAATCAATTAAATGTAAATTTAAGTTGATATGGAATAATGGGTATAAGTGTTAATTCATTAAAATCTAATGTTATTAGAAGTTGAATAACTTGGAATGAAAATCAATTTAATTAAACCAATTGTAAGCAAATGAATTTGGTTGTAATTAATAAACATTGGTTGTTATTTGATTGATTAGATTGATTGTATATAATTCATTAAGTATTAATGAAATTGAAAGCTAAATTAATTGAATTCAAATTGAAAGTAAATAAATTTGAATAGAATTGAACGTGAATTGGATTTAATTAGTGAATGCAAACTAATTAAAATTGAATAAGAATGAATGTTGATAAAATTCAATGTAAATAAACCAAATGTGATTTGAATTGAAAACCCTTTCATTGAATATTAATGAGAATATGAATGAATATTATTGATTATGAATGGTAGTTGGTTGATGTTGGCATTTGTTGTTTTACTACATTTGCTATGTGACATATATAGTTGTTATGGAGATATATGTGGTGTATTGAGATTATTTCCATATATGCATGTTCTCATGTTGTTTGTTGAGTGATTAGTAGGTGCGGATCGCGTTTGCTTCGCATTTGGAGCTCGCTTTAGCGCTATATTAGCCGTATATGCTTGCTAATAAAATATAAGGTACATATCTCGGATTACATACCGTACTTTTACACTTTTTTCCCTTCGGGATGCCTCATTACTTGATGAGATGTATATTTGTGATATATATACTGTCTTTTTTTTTTTGAATCGAGCCGCGCAAAGGAGACTATGGCGAATTTTTCCAAAAATTTAAGGCGTTAGAAAATTTGAGAAAATTGGAAAATTTTGAAAACTTTAATTTTGATTTTGGAATTGAAAGTTAAACAATAGTAGTTGTTTTTGAAAAGATAACTAAGTATGATTTGGAAAACTTAGTAAAGTTATTATAAAAAGTTTAATTATGAATTTTGGAAAATTAATAAATTCTGTAACTTTTCTTACTTGTAATTTCGAGGACGAAATTCTTTTAAGGGGGGAAGATTGTAACGACCCAGAATTTTTATTAATTAAAATTTTAATATTTAATTAATTTTAAGTATTAATAAATGAATTTATAAGTCAAATAAATTTTATTTTGAATTATTGGATTTAATTGGATAATTAAATCGATAATTTAATATGTTAAATTATGGAAAATAATTGAAAAATTGAGTTAAATATGATTGAAAATGATTTGTAAAATTTTATTTTATCATATGGGAGTTAGAACGATATTTTAGAACTTTTAAAATCGAATAAAAAGTTAATTTGTGAAAATTGAATATTTTAATATTAAAATCGACTAGTGAAAATAGTCAATTTTTGAACAGTCTCAGAATTGAACGAAACCAGTTCCATTGGATCCGTAATAGTTAGTTATTACCGGATTTCAATTTTCGTGTCAATCGGAGCTATCGTTTGATCGTGGCAGCTCGAAACGCATCGAATTATTTTTAATTTAAATTTGGCGAGTCAAAATAGCCATTTTTCAAAAAGTCTCGGATTTCGACGAAACCAGTTTCATCGGATCCGTAATGTGATATTATTGTAAGGTTTCAAATTTCAAGTCGATTGGATTTACCGTTTGTCCTGTACAAATTAAAACGCCTAAAAATCGACTTAAATCGGTTTAATTTAAATTGAGCGTTTATAGCCATAACTCGCACATACTTCCGAATTAGCTTCCGAAACCTGTTCCATTGTGTCCGGAACGTGGGATAAACCCTAGGTACGTCAGTTTCGGCGCGTAAATCGGAGTTCGGAATTTCCGGGATGAATAGTGTCGTTCGTTCTCTTATAAATAGCCCCCCCCCCCCATTTAAAAAAAAAAAAACAAAAGAAAAAAACAAACCCTAGCCGCCAGTTACAAACCCACGGCCGAAAATTGTTCAACTTTATCCTCTTCTATCTCCTAATCCATCAACAATTACGAGGAAGTGTCAACTAGCAAATTGAAGAGCTCGTCAAGCTCTTTAATATCAACGGTCAAGATCGTATATTACGCGACGGATCAATGGGAATTTTCGTTCAAAAGCCAGCCGTTCAACCTCGTTTAGCGCGCCATAGGGGAGGCCGAGTCGCGTGGGGTTGCAGCCGAGAGTGGGGTGGGGGGTTGGCTTCGTTTTGGCAGTGGTTTGATGGGGTCTGGAGGTCGGTAGGTGGTGCGGCATCGAATGTTTTGAGCATGAGCTATGGGTTTGAACGTGTGATGTTGCTTGTGAACGAAAGGGAAGGAGATGAACAATGCACGGCCACGGTTTCTGCAATTCAAATTGAACGGCCCGATCTGATTTTGGGTATTAAATTATAAAAGAAATTGTAAAATTATTATTAATAAATCGTTCAATCTTTAAACTATTGTAACTTGGTCATACGATATCAGATTTCGACGAAACTTTTTGCGTTGGGTCCGTATTGACGAACACTACGCAATGGAGCTGGTTGGGAGTCGATTGGAGTCAGTGAGAATTTTGGGTAAAATTAAACGTCCGTTTAATTTTATTCGAAATAAAAGCTAAAACGGAATTTAAATCAAGGTGAGAACTTCTCACTCAATCGAATCAGTTTCGATTTTATTTTAAATAGTTAGATTTAAAATATTTGAATGCATGTTTGAATGTTGATTGATATCTATTGATTGTTAAAATAGACATTATACGCCGTTAGTAAGCGGATGTTATTTATTAAAAACATATACCGCGAATATTTCATAAACAGTGAAATTGGTATTATAAATAATATCAATATATATATATTGGCATATGTATATATTGGAGTTATTGATTTCCCGCATTTTTTGTTTAGCGGATGAGACCCTATTACGCCGTTATTAAGCGGATAATATTTAATAAGAACATGTACCGCGATAATTTCGTACTGGAGCGAAATTGGTATTGTGCTAATGTTTGTGGATGCAGGAAAACAGGTTGGAGGGATCCAACTGGATTCCTCAACAGTATTTATTTGATTTCAGATATTTTGATATTTGATGGATTTTCATATTGATATATGATATCGTTGTAGTCGTGATTGACTATTTGGTGTGTAGCATCATTGGACCCAAATTTTGGGATTTTAAAATGATTTTAAAGTGATTTTAGAAAGTATACGTTTTATAAAATAATTTTGGAATTGATCCATTTTAAATAAATAAACGTTATAATTTTAAAGTTATAAAAATTATGATTTTTGAGAAATATAGTTAAAAACTGATTTTTGAGAATATGATGCTAATGATTTTATAAAATAGTTAAATGGAAATTTTTGAATTTATTATGAAAAGTTGAAATATAGGATTTATAAAATTTAATTATTTTATGAATCAAAAGGAAGAAGTTTTTAAAGGAATTTAAAGACGTTTAAAAAGAATAATATAAATTGATTTATATAAGAGATTTATAAATGGATATTTATAAATTGAAATATGGACATTATAAAACGAGTTTTTATAAGTGTTTGAATGAAGTGAAAATGAATTTCATAATTGAATGGAATTTATAGAATTTTATACGGTGAAGTTATAAATGGAATTTTATAAGCAGTAGGTTTATAAAATTTATTAAGTTATTAAAATAATGATTTTGGATAAATGAATGAATCTTATAAGTTATAAGATTTATAATTTGGGAAGTTAAAAAGATCGATTTTGTAAAATAATCGTTTTATAAGTATTTAACTTATAATATGAACGTTTAGTTTATAATTGAGTCATAAACTGGAATAGGTTAATAAAAGAATTTATAAAAAGAAGTTTTTATAAATAAATAGAAATGGAATTTATAAACGTTGTTTATAAATTCGCAAATGACTTATTTTTTTTAAGTAAATTGTTGAAACCTATAAATGGAGTTATATTCACATTTTTGAATAGTGAATAATCCTTTGAATTAAAATGAATAAAAGGATGAAATTGTTAATGAAGTATATTCACGTTTTTGAATAGTGAATAAAAGGTTAAAGAAATTGTTTTGAATGTGATATTTCAAATAGAATTAAAACTATCTAACGATGTTTTAAAATGTGTTGAGATTCGAAACCATAGATTTCAACATTTATTGTTGAAATAGACGTTTTCGAGAAATAGAAGGAAATAATGGACTATAACACCGTTGTTATAGTAAATGATTTCCGAAAGGAAATGTTTTGTATAGTATTGGGATTTATATATATCTATTTTAAATTCGAATCCCTATACTAGTGATTTTGGGTTGTCGTAACGATGTTTTACGCAACATTCGTTTTGGCCCAAGTAAATATGTTTAAGAGAATGATTTCCTTAAAGAATGAATTATATACTTAATTCGATTTAAGTATATCGAATATTTTCCAAGGTTGAAAATAAAAAGATTTGTGAATTACTTATTTAATAAGTATGGAAATGTTTTCCAATATAAAGTGAATACTTTGAGAGTTTATCTTTTTGAAGATAAATTGAAAAGGAATATTGAAATGAATAATTGAAATCGAATATTCATAGATATTTTGGATTGTAAATTCTCTATTGAATTTATAAATGAAATTGGAAAATGGGTTTAAAAATAAATGTTGATTTATTTTTGAAGTATTGAAATTATATATCTAGTGAAGATATTTTGGAAAATAAATAATTTGGAAAATTATTCGGAATCTGGTGATGTTGTGCATATCAATGATAGTTCAATAACCGACTATCAATATTTCCCTTTGAATGGGTAATTGATGTGATTTGTTTGAATGTGAATGCTACACTTATTTTTAAATAAGCGCTCACTATTCGGGTTAACCGGGAAAGGACCATGGGGTCGTATAACCCATTCCGAATATGTGATACGTCGTTATGAATTGCATTGAAGATCGGTGTTGAAGACCCGGTATTTGCGAGAGCGATAGGATGACCTGTCGATTTACTCTGCACCGAGTTGCTCCGGTATAGAGTTCTCCATATGTGATGGTGAATCCGATCAGGATTGTGAATATCCGGATTGCAAGGACTTCTTTGTAAGTGCCTTCGGTTTTGTTCGAGCCCGGAACAGACTTGTATGGATTGTATGTCTGACATTACAAGTTGAGATATAAAGCCGATTTCTTTCAAATGTATTTCTGTTGGTGGCGGAGAATTTATTCTTTTAGCTTAACACCCTTCTCTGAGACGTACGTGCTCAGAGGTTATGTAGTTGAATGTTATCAGCGATATATTCCCAATTTGGTAATGTGACATGCTGAGTGATGCTGAAATGATCATTGTGTTGATTATTTGTGATAGGAACGTTTATTTGATCGTCTATCCTTGTGATCATTGTGTTGGTCATTTGTTGACCCAAAGCATGGCTTTTGTATAAAGTATGTTTTTGTGGACGTGACTTCGTCGAGCCTCACACCCCGTGAATGGTCAAAACAGGAAAGAAGCAGCAAGGTTATGAGGGGTAGCACCCTTTAGGACGTGTCCATTTCCTTCTGGAAAAGGGTGGTATCATGGTATGGAGCCCAGATACTTACTCATGTTGAAAACACTTTGTTATGATTGTGTGAATTGATTACGAGCGCTCGGTGAAAAGGTCCCAAAGGACCGGGGGATGGCATATTCGGTCAGTTGTTACTCAGTTAGGGGTAACCCGGCCTTGTGTTGGTAGAGATCCGGTTTGGTTCTCGGGGATGTCCATCCAGAGGCATTCTCATGTGGCAATGGGAAGTTCCTTGGCCTGATCATTCGTTGGAAATCCAAAGAAACAATACGAAACTTGTACGGTTTTAGTTGTAGAACCTGCCATCTAATATGGTAGCTATTAGTAGGCATAATATAATGGTACCTATGCTGGCTAAGATTTATATTCTACTTTCGAAATGAATTTCCTACACTATGCACTAATAATAATATGAAATGTTCTTTTTAAATGCGTATCAAGCATCTTTGACTATCATAAGGAGAAATCTTCTCCAAATCTGCGTTTGCATTGTGTGTGTGGCAGGAGGTCTTATGGTAGTCTCATTTTTGAAAGCATTGCGAATTGACTTTAAAAATATTCCTCTATTTTGATTTTAAAGATAAATAAACTGTTTTGAGTTCTCACACCAGTCACATGACTGACTTGGAGTTTATTGTTTTCCTTCCTAAACTCTGGGTGCCCACCAATTTCCACACGGGCAGTCAAGAGTTAGGTTTATCAGGATATTCTGGATATTCTGGAGTTGCTGGAGGCAAGATGGATGGCATGGCGTATTACTAGTTTATATAGTATTTCTTTTTCCGCTGTTTGTTTGATGTTGTATACTCTGATGATATGATGTAATGAAATGAAATGTATAAAATGTAATAACTGATATAGTTCTTTGTTTAAAGATTATTCATTTATTATTATATGTTGTTCCGCTGCGAATTGTGAGATTCTGATGTTGTTCTGTTGTTTCCTATTCCGTTCTATTTTGTTCTATTCTCCTTTTTCTTCTATTTTAAAATTTTCTATTTTCTGTTTTCTTCTCTATCTTTTCCCTCTATTTTCTCTCTTCTTTCTTCTTTCTTTTTCTTAAATTCTTTTTAAAACCCATAACTATTCGGTTTTTCGGCAACGAAAATCCGCGTACGTTACATTTGGTATCAGAGCTTATGGTTAAGCGACAACCATGGTTCTGTTGGGTATAATTCATTAGAGATAGAGTCAGTAGTACTCTAGAATGAATTTGAGTGTAATAATAGCTATGAGAGCGTATTTGTTAGTGAATATAAAATTGTTTTATATTGTGATGATTGGTTTGTTGAGTGGTATATGAACCTTCGTCGGCGCAGCCTCGAAACTGAATCGAAGGGGTTTCTAAACACTTGAATAGAACAATTCGACACAGTATTGTTTTAAAAAAATTGGGTAAATGAAATAATTTTACCTTGATTATATTTTATATATAAAGGAATAATTTTCAGAATTATTAAAGTGTATATAAGTTGATTGTTTAGTTGTTTGAATAATCTAAATAAGAGAATAATTGTATAAGTAAAATGAATTATAAGAATTGAATTATAATTAAAGTGATTTACAATTGTGAAATAAACTTATATATATGAGAAGTGAAACTATATGAATATATTTATGAATATGAGTTGTAAGTAAAAATGAATTCAAAGTTAAATGAAGTTGATATTAGTAATAAAGTAAAATGAAATATGAACTTAAGTTATTTAAATGAAATTCAACTTTAGAAATTGAATTGGATTGAATGTAAATCAATTAAATGTAAATTTAAGTTGATATGGAATAATGGGTATAAGTGTTAATTCATTAAAATCTAATGTTATTAGAAGTTGAATAAATTGGAATGAAAATCAATTTAATTAAACCAATTGTAAGCAAATGAATTTGGTTGTAATTAATAAACATTGGTTGTTATTTGATTGATTAGATTGATTGTATATAATTCATTAAGTATTAATGAAATTGAAAGCTAAATTAATTGAATTCAAATTGAAAGTAAATAAATTTGAATAGAATTGAACGTGAATTGGATTTAATTAGTGAATGCAAACTAATTAAAATTGAATAAGAATGAATGTTGATAAAATTCAATGTAAATAAACCAAATGTGATTTGAATTGAAAACCCTTTCATTGAATATTAATGAGAATATGAATGAATATTATTGATTATGAATGGTAGTTGGTTGATGTTGGCATTTGTTGTTTTACTACATTTGCTATGCGACATATATAGTTGTTATGGAGATATATGTGGTGTATTGAGATTATTTCCATATATGCATGTTCTCATGTTGTTTGTTGAGTGATTAGTAGGTGCGGATCGCGTTTGCTTCGCATTTGGAGCTCGCTTTAGCGCTATATTAGCCGTATATGCTTGCTAATAAAATATAAGGTACATATCTCGGATTACATACCGTACTTTTACACTTTTTTCCCTTCGGGATGCCTCATTACTTGATGAGATGTATATTTGTGATATATATACTGTCATTTTTTTTTTTGAATCGAGCCGCGCAAAGGAGACTATGGCGAATTTTTCCGAAAATTTAAGGCGTTAGAAAATTTGAGAAAATTGGAAAATTTTGAAAACTTTAATTTTGATTTTGGAATTGAAAGTTAAACAATAGTAGTTGTTTTTGAAAAGATAACTAAGTATGATTTGGAAAACTTAGTAAAGTTATTATAAAAAGTTTAATTATGAATTTTGGAAAATTAATAAATTCTGTAACTTTTCTTACTTGTAATTTCGAGGACGAAATTCTTTTAAGGGGGGAAGATTGTAACGACCCAGAATTTTTATTAATTAAAATTTTAATATTTAATTAATTTTAAGTATTAATAAATGAATTTATAAGTCAAATAAATTTTATTTTGAATTATTGGATTTAATTGGATAATTAAATCGATAATTTAATATGTTAAATTATGGAAAATAATTGAAAATTGAGTTAAATATGATTGAAAATGATTTGTAAAATTTTATTTTATCATATGGGAGTTAGAACGATATTTTAGAACTTTTAAAATCGAATTAAAAGTTAATTTGTGAAAATTGAATATTTTAATATTAAAATCGACTAGTGAAAATAGTCAATTTTTGAACAGTCTCAGAATTGAACGAAAAAGTTCCATTGGATCCGTAATAGTTGGTTATTACCGGATTTCAATTTTCGTGTCAATCGGAGCTATCGTTTGATCGTGGCAGCTCGAAACGCATCGAATTATTTTTAATTTAAATTTGGCGAGTCAAAATAGCCATTTTTCAAAAAGTCTCGGATTTCGACGAAACCAATTTCATCGGATCCGTAATGTGATATTATTGTAAGGTTTCAAATTTCAAGTCGATTGGATTTACCGTTTGTCCTGTACAAATTAAAACGCCTAAAAATCGACTTAAATCGGTTTAATTTAAATTGAGCGTTTATAGCCATAACTCGCACATACTTCCGAATTAGCTTCCGAAACCTGTTCCATTGTGTCCGGAACGCGGGATAAACCTTAGGTACATCAGTTTCGGCGCGTAAATCGGAGTTCGGAATTTCCGGGATGAATAGTGTCGTTCGTTCTCTTATAAATAGCCCCCCCCCCCCATTTAAAAAAAAAAAAAAAAGAAAGAAAAAAACAAACCCTAGCCGCCAGTTACAAACCCACGGCCGAAAATTGTTCAACTTTATCCTCTTCTATCTCCTAATCCATCAACAATTACGAGGAAGTGTCAACTAGCAAATTGAAGAGCTCGTCAAGCTCTTTAATATCAACGGTCAAGATCGTATATTACGCGACGGATCAATGGGAATTTTCGTTCAAAAGCCGGCCGTTCAACCTCGTTTAGCGTGCCATAGGGGAGGCCGAGTCGCGTGGGGTTGCAGCCGAGAGTGGGGTGGGGGGTTGGCTTCGTTTTGGCAGTGGTTTGATGGGGTCTGGAGGTCGGTAGGTGGTGCGGCATCGAATGTTTTGAGCATGAGCGATGGGTTTGAACGTGTGATGTTGCTTGTGAACGAAAGGGAAGGAGATGAACAATGCGCGGCCATGGTTTCTGCAATTCAAATTGAACGGCCCGATCTGATTTTGGGTATTAAATTATAAAAGAAATTGTAAAATTATTATTAATAAATCGTTCAATCTTTAAACTATTGTAACTTGGTCATACGATATCAGATTTCGACGAAACTTTTTGCGTTGGGTCCGTATTGACGAACACTACGCAATGGAGCTGGTTGGGAGTCGATTGGAGTCAGTGAAAATTTTGGGTAAAATTAAACGTCCGTTTAATTTTATTCGAAATAAAAGCTAAAACGGAATTTAAATCAAGGTGAGAACTTCTCACTCAATCGAATCAGTTTCAATTTTATTTTAAATAGTTAGATTTAAAATATTTGAATGCATGTTTGAATGTTGATTGATATCTATTGATTGTTAAAATAGACATTATACGCCGTTAGTAAGCGGATGTTATTTATTAAAAACATATACCGCGAATATTTCATAAACAGTGAAATTGGTATTATAAATAATATCAATATATATATATATATTGGCATATGTATATATTGGAGTTATTGATTTCCTGCATTTTTTGTTTAGCGGATGCGACCCTATTACGCCGTTATTAAGCGGATAATATTTAATAAGAACATGTACCGCGATAATTTCGTACTGGAGCGAAATTGGTATTGTGCTAATGTTTGTGGATGCAGGAAAACAGGTTGGAGGGATCCAACTGGATTCCTCAACAGTATTTATTTGATTTCAGATATTTTGATATTTGATGGATTTTCATATTGATATATGATATCGTTGTAGTCGTGATTGACTATTTGGTGTGTAGCATCATTGGACTCAAATTTTGGGATTTTAAAATGATTTTAAAGTGATTTTAGAAAGTATACGTTTTATAAAATAATTTTGGAATTGATCCATTTTAAATAAATAAACGTTATAATTTTTAAAGTTATAAAAATTATGATTTTTGAGAAATATAGTTAAAAACTGATTTTTGAGAATATGATGCTAATGATTTTATAAAATAGTTAAATGGAAATTTTTGAATTTATTATGAAAAGTTGAAATATAGGATTTATAAAATTTAATTATTTTATGAATCAAAAGGAAGAAGTTTTTAAAGGAATTTAAAGACGTTTAAAAAGAATAATATAAATTGATTTATATAAGAGATTTATAAATGGATATTTATAAATTGAAATATGGACATTATAAAACGAGTTTTTATAAGTGTTTGAATGAAGTGAAAATGAATTTCATAATTGAATGGAATTTATAGAATTTTATACGGTGAAGTTATAAATGGAATTTTATAAGCAGTAGGTTTATAAAATTTATTAAGTTATTAAAATAATGATTTTGGATAAATGAATGAATCTTATAAGTTATAAGATTTATAATTTGGGAAGTTAAAAAGAACGATTTTGTAAAATAATCGTTTTATAAGTATTTAACTTATAATATGAACGTTTAGTTTATAATTGAGTTATAAACTGGAATAGGTTAATAAAAGAATTTATAAAAGGAAGTTTTTATAAATAAATAGAAATGGAATTTATAAACGTTGTTTATAAATTCGCAAATGACTTATTTTTTTTAAGTAAATTGTTGAAACCTATAAATGGAGTTATATTCACATTTTTGAATAGTGAATAATCCTTTGAATTAAAATGAATAAAAGGATGAAATTGTTAATGAAGTATATTCACGTTTTTGAATAGTGAATAAGAGGTTAAAGAAATTGTTTTGAATGTGATATTTCAAATAGAATTAAAACTATCTAACGATGTTTTAAAATGTGTTGAGATTCGAAACCATAGATTTCAACATTTATTGTTGAAATAGACGTTTTCGAGAAATAGAAGGAAATAATGGACTATAACACCGTTGTTATAGTAAATGATTTCTGAAAGGAAATGTTTTGTATAGTATTGGGATTTATATATATCTATTTTAAATTCGAATCCCTATACTAGTGATTTTGGGTTGTCGTAACGATGTTTTACGCAACATTCGTTTTGGCCCAAGTAAATATGTTTAAGAGAATGATTTCCTTAAAGAATGAATTATATACTTAATTCGATTTAAGTATATCGAATATTTTCCAAGGTTGAAAATAAAAAGATTTGTGAATTACTTATTTAATAAGTATGGAAATGTTTTCCAATATAAAGTGAATACTTTGAGAGTTTATCTTTTTGAAGATAAATTGAAAAGGAATATTGAAATGAATAATTGAAATCGAATATTCATAGATATTTTGGATTGTAAATTCTCTATTGAATTTATAAATGAAATTGGAAAATGGGTTTAAAAATAAATGTTGATTTATTTTTGAAGTATTGAAATTATATATCTAGTGAAGATATTTTGGAAAATAAATAATTTGGAAAATTATTCGGAATCTGGTGATGTTGTGCATATCAATGATAGTTCAATAACCGACTATCAATATTTCCCTTTGAATGGGTAATTGATGTGATTTGTTTGAATGTGAATGCTACACTTATTTTTAAATAAGCGCTCACTATTCGGGTTAACCGGGAAAGGACCATGGGGTCGTATAACCCATTCCGAATATGTGATACGTCGTTATGAATTGCATTGAAGATCGGTGTTGAAGACCCGGTATTTGCGAGAGCGATAGGATGACCTGTCGATTTACTCTGCACCGAGTTGCTCCGGTATAGAGTTCTCCATATGTGATGGTGAATCCGATCAGGATTGTGAATATCCGGATTGCAAGGACTTCTTTGTAAGTGCCTTCGGTTTTGTTCGAGCCCGGAACAGACTTGTATGGATTGTATGTCTGACATTACAAGTTGAGATATAAAGCCGATTTCTTTCAAATGTATTTCTGTTGGTGGCGGAGAATTTATTCTTTTAGCTTAACACCCTTCTCTGAGACGTACGTGCTCAGAGGTTATGTAGTTGAATGTTATCAGCGATATATTCCCAATTTGGTAATGTGACATGCTGAGTGATGCTGAAATGATCATTGTGTTGATTATTTGTGATAGGATCGTTTATTTGATCGTCTATCCTTGTGATCATTGTGTTGATCATTTGTTGACCCAAAGCATGGCTTTTGTATAAAGTATGTTTTTGTGGACGTGACTTCGTCGAGCCTCACACCCCGTGAATGGTCAAAACAGGAAAGAAGCAGCAAGGTTATGAGGGGTAGCACCCTTTAGGATGTGTCCATTTCCTTCTGGAAAAGGGTGGTATCATGGTATGGAGCCCAGATACTTACTCATGTTGAAAACACTTTGTTATGATTGTGTGAATTGATTACGAGCGCTCGGTGAAAAGGTCCCAAAGGACCGGGGGATGGCATATTCGGTCAGTTGTTACTCAGTTAGGGGTAACCCGGCCTTGTGTTGGTAGAGATCCGGTTTGGTTCTCGGGGATGTCCATCCAGAGGCATTCTCATGTGGCAATGGGAAGTTCCTTGGCCTGATCATTCGTTGGAAATCCAAAGAAACAATACGAAACTTGTACGGTTTTAGTTGTAGAACCTGCCATCTAATATGGTAGCTATTAGTAGGCATAATATAATGGTACCTATGCTGGCTAAGATTTATATTCTACTTTCGAAATGAATTTCCTACACTATGCACTAATAATAATATGAAATGTTCTTTTTAAATGCGTATCAAGCATCTTTGACTATCATAAGGAGAAATCTTCTCCAAATCTGCGTTTGCATTGTGTGTGTGGCAGGAGGTCTTATGGTAGTCTCATTTTTAAAAGCATTGCGAATTGACTTTAAAAATATTCCTCTATTTTGATTTTAAAGATAAATAAACTGTTTTGAGTTCTCACACCAGTCACATGACTGACTTGGAGTTTATTGTTTTCCTTCCTAAACTCTGGGTGCCCACCAATTTCCACACGGGCAGTCAAGAGTTAGGTTTATCAGGATATTCTGGATATTCTGGAGTTGCTGGAGGCAAGATGGATGGCATGGCGTATTACTAGTTTATATAGTATTTCTTTTTCCGCTGTTTGTTTGATGTTGTATACTCTGATGATATGATGTAATGAAATGAAATGTATAAAATGTAATAACTGATATAGTTCTTTGTTTAAAGATTATTCATTTATTATTATATGTTGTTCCGCTGCGAATTGTGAGATTCTGATGTTGTTCTGTTGTTTCCTATTCCGTTCTATTTTGTTCTATTCTCCTTTTTCTTCTATTTTAAAAATTTCTATTTTCTGTTTTCTTCTCTATCTTTTCCCTCTATTTTCTCTCTTCTTTCTTCTTTCTTTTTCTTAAATTCTTTTTAAAACCCATAACTATTCGGTTTTTCGGCAACGAAAATCCGCGTACGTTACATTTGGTATCAGAGCTTATGGTTAAGCGACAACCATGGTTCTGTTGGGTATAATTCATTAGAGATAGAGTCAGTAGTACTCTAGAATGAATTTGAGTGTAATAATATCTATGAAAGCGTATTTGTTAGTGAATATAAAATTGTTTTATATTGTGATGATTGGTTTGTTGAGTGGTATATGAACCTTCGTCGGCGCAGCCTCGAAACTGAATCGAAGGGGTTTCTAAACACTTGAATAGAACAATTCGACACAGTATTGTTTTAAAAAAATTGGGTAAATGAAATAATTTTACCTTGATTATATTTTATATATAAAGGAATAATTTTCAGAATTATTAAAGTGTATATAAGTTGATTGTTTAGTTGTTTGAATAATCTAAATAAGAGAATAATTGTATAAGTAAAATGAATTATAAGAATTGAATTATAATTAAAGTGATTTACAATTGTGAAATAAACTTATATATATGAGAAGTGAAACTATATGAATATATTTATGAATATGAGTTGTAAGTAAAAATGAATTCAAAGTTAAATGAAGTTGATATTAGTAATAAAGTAAAATGAAATATGAACTTAAGTTATTTAAATGAAATTCAACTTTAGAAATTGAATTGGATTGAATGTAAATCAATTAAATGTAAATTTAAGTTGATATGGAATAATGGGTATAAGTGTTAATTCATTAAAATCTAATGTTATTAGAAGTTGAATAAATTGGAATGAAAATCAATTTAATTAAACCAATTGTAAGCAAATGAATTTGGTTGTAATTAATAAACATTGGTTGTTATTTGATTGATTAGATTGATTGTATATAATTCATTAAGTATTAATGAAATTGAAAGCTAAATTAATTGAATTCAAATTGAAAGTAAATAAATTTGAATAGAATTGAACGTGAATTGGATTTAATTAGTGAATGCAAACTAATTAAAATTGAATAAGAATGAATGTTGATAAAATTCAATGTAAATAAACCAAATGTGATTTGAATTGAAAACCCTTTTATTGAATATTAATGAGAATATGAATGAATATTATTGATTATGAATGGTAGTTGGTTGATGTTGGCATTTGTTGTTTTACTACATTTGCTATGTGACATATATAGTTGTTATGGAGATATATGTGGTGTATTGAGATTATTTCCATATATGCATGTTCTCATGTTGTTTGTTGAGTGATTAGTAGGTGCGGATCGCGTTTGCTTCGCATTTGGAGCTCGCTTTAGCGCTATATTAGCCGTATATGCTTGCTAATAAAATATAAGGTACATATCTCGGATTACATACCGTACTTTTACACTTTTTTCCCTTCGGGATGCCTCATTACTTGATGAGATGTATATTTGTGATATATATACTGTCTTTTTTTTTTTGAATCGAGCCGCGCAAAGGAGACTATGGCGAATTTTTCCAAAAATTTAAGGCGTTAGAAAATTTGAGAAAATTGGAAAATTTTGAAAACTTTAATTTTGATTTTGGAATTGAAAGTTAAACAATAGTAGTTGTTTTTGAAAAGATAACTAAGTATGATTTGGAAAACTTAGTAAAGTTATTATAAAAAGTTTAATTATGAATTTTGGAAAATTAATAAATTCTGTAACTTTTCTTACTTGTAATTTCGAGGACGAAATTCTTTTAAGGGGGGAAGATTGTAACGACCCAGAATTTTTATTAATTAAAATTTTAATATTTAATTAATTTTAAGTATTAATAAATGAATTTATAAGTCAAATAAATTTTATTTTGAATTATTGGATTTAATTGGATAATTAAATCGATAATTTAATATGTTAAATTATGGAAAGTAATTGAAAAATTGAGTTAAATATGATTGAAAATGATTTGTAAAATTTTATTTTATCATATGGGAGTTAGAACGATATTTTAGAACTTTTAAAATCGAATAAAAAGTTAATTTGTGAAAATTGAATATTTTAATATTAAAATCGACTAGTGAAAATAGTCAATTTTTGAACAGTCTCAGAATTGAACGAAACCAGTTCCATTGGATCCGTAATAGTTAGTTATTACCGGATTTCAATTTTCGTGTCAATCGGAGCTAACGTTTGATCGTGGCAGCTCGAAACGCATCGAATTATTTTTAATTTAAATTTGGCGAGTCAAAATAGCCATTTTTCAAAAAGTCTCGGATTTCGACGAAACCAGTTTCATCGGATCCGTAATGTGATATTATTGTAAGGTTTCAAATTTCAAGTCGATTGGATTTACCGTTTGTCCTGTACAAATTAAAACGCCTAAAAATCGACTTAAATCGGTTTAATTTAAATTGAGCGTTTATAGCCATAACTCGCACATACTTCCGAATTAGCTTCCGAAACCTGTTCCATTGTGTCCGGAACGCGGGATAAACCCTAGGTACGTCAGTTTCGGCGCGTAAATCGGAGTTCGGAATTTCCGGGATGAATAGTGTCGTTCGTTCTCTTATAAATAGCCCCCCCCCCCCCCATTTAAAAAAAAATAATAATAAAAAGAAAAAACAAACCCTAGCCGCCAGTTACAAACCCACGGCCGAAAATTGTTCAACTTTATCCTCTTCTATCTCCTAATCCATCAACAATTACGAGGAAGTGTCAACTAGCAAATTGAAGAGCTCGTCAAGCTCTTTAATATCAACGGTCAAGATCGTATATTACGCGACGGATCAATGGGAATTTTCGTTCAAAAGCCGGCCGTTCAACCTCGTTTAGCGCGCCATAGGGCAGGCCGAGTCACGTGGGGTTGCAGCCGAGAGTGGGGTGGGGGGTTGGCTTCGTTTTGGCAGTGGTTTGATGGGGTCTGGAGGTCCGTAGGTGGTGCGGCATCGAATGTTTTGAGCATGAGCTATGGGTTTGAACGTGTGATGTTGCTTGTGAACGAAAGGGAAGGAGATGAACAATGCACGGCCACGGTTTCTGCAATTCAAATTGAACGGCCCGATCTGATTTTGGGTATTAAATTATAAAAGAAATTGTAAAATTATTATTAATAAATCGTTCAATCTTTAAACTATTGTAACTTGGTCATACGATATCAGATTTCGACGAAACTTTTTGCGTTGGGTCCGTATTGACGAACACTACGCAATGGAGCTGGTTGGGAGTCCATTGGAGTCAGTGAGAATTTTGGGTAAAATTAAACGTCCGTTTAATTTTATTCGAAATAAAAGCTAAAACGGAATTTAAATCAAGGTGAGAACTTCTCACTCAATCGAATCAGTTTTGATTTTATTTTAAATAGTTAGATTTAAAATATTTGAATGCATGTTTGAATGTTGATTGATATCTATTGATTGTTAAAATAGACATTATACGCCGTTAGTAAGCGGATGTTATTTATTAAAAACATATACCGCGAATATTTCATAAACAGTGAAATTGGTATTATAAATAATATCAATATATATATATTGGCATATGTATATATTGGAGTTATTGATTTCCCGCATTTTTTGTTTAGCGGATGAGACCCTATTACGCCGTTATTAAGCGGATAATATTTAATAAGAACATGTACCGCGATAATTTCGTACTGGAGCGAAATTGGTATTGTGCTAATGTTTGTGGATGCAGGAAAACAGGTTGGAGGGATCCAACTGGATTCCTCAACAGTATTTATTTGATTTCAGATATTTTGATATTTGATGGATTTTCATATTGATATATGATATCGTTGTAGTCGTGATTGACTATTTGGTGTGTAGCATCATTGGACCCAAATTTTGGGATTTTAAAATGATTTTAAAGTGATTTTAGAAAGTATACGTTTTATAAAATAATTTTGGAATTGATCCATTTTAAATAAATAAACGTTATAATTTTAAAGTTATAAAAATTATGATTTTTGAGAAATATAGTTAAAAACTGATTTTTGAGAATATGATGCTAATGATTTTATAAAATAGTTAAATGGAAATTTTTGAATTTATTATGAAAAGTTGAAATATAGGATTTATAAAATTTAATTATTTTATGAATCAAAAGGAAGAAGTTTTTAAAGGAATTTAAAGACGTTTAAAAAGAATAATATAAATTGATTTATATAAGAGATTTATAAATGGATATTTATAAATTGAAATATGGACATTATAAAACGAGTTTTTATAAGTGTTTGAATGAAGTGAAAATGAATTTCATAATTGAATGGAATTTATAGAATTTTATACGGTGAAGTTATAAATGGAATTTTATAAGCAGTAGGTTTATAAAATTTATTAAGTTATTAAAATAATGATTTTGGATAAATGAATGAATCTTATAAGTTATAAGATTTATAATTTGGGAAGTTAAAAAGATCGATTTTGTAAAATAATCGTTTTATAAGTTTTTAACTTATAATATGAACGTTTAGTTTATAATTGAGTTATAAACTGGAATAGGTTAATAAAAGAATTTATAAAAAGAAGTTTTTATAAATAAATAGAAATGGAATTTATAAACGTTGTTTATAAATTCGCAAATGACTTATTTTTTTTAAGTAAATTGTTGAAACCTATAAATGGAGTTATATTCACATTTTTGAATAGTGAATAATCCTTTGAATTAAAATGAATAAAAGGATGAAATTGTTAATGAAGTATATTCACGTTTTTGAATAGTGAATAAAAGGTTAAAGAAATTGTTTTGAATGTGATATTTCAAATAGAATTAAAACTATCTAACGATGTTTTAAAATGTGCTGAGATTCGAAACCATAGATTTCAACATTTATTGTTGAAATAGACGTTTTCGAGAAATAGAAGGAAATAATGGACTATAACACCGTTGTTATAGTAAATGATTTCCGAAAGGAAATGTTTTGTATAGTATTGGGATTTATATATATATCTATTTTAAATTCGAATCCTTATACTAGTGATTTTGGGTTGTCGTAACGATGTTTTACGCAACATTCGTTTTGGCCCAAGTAAATATGTTTAAGAGAATGATTTCCTTAAAGAATGAATTATATACTTAATTCGATTTAAGTATATCGAATATTTTCCAAGGTTGAAATAAAAAGATTTGTGAATTACTTATTTAATAAGTATGGAAATGTTTTCCAATATAAAGTGAATACTTTGAGAGTTTATCTTTTTGAAGATAAATTGAAAAGGAATATTGAAATGAATAATTGAAATCGAATATTCATAGATATTTTGGATTGTAAATTCTCTATTGAATTTATAAATGAAATTGGAAAATGGGTTTAAAAATAAATGTTGATTTATTTTTGAAGTATTGAAATTATATATCTAGTGAAGATATTTTGGAAAATAAATAATTTGGAAAATTATTCGGAATCTGGTGATGTTGTGCATATCAATGATAGTTCAATAACCGACTATCAATATTTCCCTTTGAATGGGTAATTGATGTGATTTGTTTGAATGTGAATGCTACACTTATTTTTAAATAAGCGCTCACTATTCGGGTTAACCGGGAAAGGACCATGGGGTCGTATAACCCATTCCGAATATGTGATACGTCGTTATGAATTGCATTGAAGATCGGTGTTGAAGACCCGGTATTTGCGAGAGCGATAGGATGACCTGTCGATTTACTCTGCACCGAGTTGCTCCGGTATAGAGTTCTCCATATGTGATGGTGAATCCGATCAGGATTGTGAATATCCGGATTGCAAGGACTTCTTTGTAAGTGCCTTCGGTTTTGTTCGAGCCCGGAACAGACTTGTATGGATTGTATGTCTGACATTACAAGTTGAGATATAAAGCCGATTTCTTTCAAATGTATTTCTGTTGGTGGCGGAGAATTTATTCTTTTAGCTTAACACCCTTCTCTGAGACGTACGTGCTCAGAGGTTATGTAGTTGAATGTTATCAGCGATATATTCCCAATTTGGTAATGTGACATGCTGAGTGATGCTGAAATGATCATTGTGTTGATTATTTGTGATAGGATCGTTTATTTGATCGTCTATCCTTGTGATCATTGTGTTGATCATTTGTTGACCCAAAGCATGGCTTTTGTATAAAGTATGTTTTTGTGGACGTGACTTCGTCGAGCCTCACACCCCGTGAATGGTCAAAACAGGAAAGAAGCAGCAAGGTTATGAGGGGTAGCACCCTTTAGGATGTGTCCATTTCCTTCTGGAAAAGGGTGGTATCATGGTATGGAGCCCAGATACTTACTCATGTTGAAAACACTTTGTTATGATTGTGTGAATTGATTACGAGCGCTCGGTGAAAAGGTCCCAAAGGACCGGGGGATGGCATATTCGGTCAGTTGTTACTCAGTTAGGGGTAACCCGGCCTTGTGTTGGTAGAGATCCGGTTTGGTTCTCGGGGATGTCCATCCAGAGGCATTCTCATGTGGCAATGGGAAGTTCCTTGGCCTGATCATTCGTTGGAAATCCAAAGAAACAATACGAAACTTGTACGGTTTTAGTTGTAGAACCTGCCATCTAATATGGTAGCTATTAGTAGGCATAATATAATGGTACCTATGCTGGCTAAGATTTATATTCTACTTTCGAAATGAATTTCCTACACTATGCACTAATAATAATATGAAATGTTCTTTTTAAATGCGTATCAAGCATCTTTGACTATCATAAGGAGAAATCTTCTCCAAATCTGCGTTTGCATTGTGTGTGTGGCAGGAGGTCTTATGGTAGTCTCATTTTTAAAAGCATTGCGAATTGACTTTAAAAATATTCCTCTATTTTGATTTTAAAGATAAATAAACTGTTTTGAGTTCTCACACCAGTCACATGACTGACTTGGAGTTTATTGTTTTCCTTCCTAAACTCTGGGTGCCCACCAATTTCCACACGGGCAGTCAAGAGTTAGGTTTATCAGGATATTCTGGATATTCTGGAGTTGCTGGAGGCAAGATGGATGGCATGGCGTATTACTAGTTTATATAGTATTTCTTTTTCCGCTGTTTGTTTGATGTTGTATACTCTGATGATATGATGTAATGAAATGAAATGTATAAAATGTAATAACTGATATAGTTCTTTGTTTAAAGATTATTCATTTATTATTATATGTTGTTCCGCTGCGAATTGTGAGATTCTGATGTTGTTCTGTTGTTTCCTATTCCGTTCTATTTTGTTCTATTCTCCTTTTTCTTCTATTTTAAAATTTTCTATTTTCTGTTTTCTTCTCTATCTTTTCCCTCTATTTTCTCTCTTCTTTCTTCTTTCTTTTTCTTAAATTCTTTTTAAAACCCATAACTATTCGGTTTTTCGGCAACGAAAATCCGCGTACGTTACATTTGGTATCAGAGCTTATGGTTAAGCGACAACCATGGTTCTGTTGGGTATAATTCATTAGAGATAGAGTCAGTAGTACTCTAGAATGAATTTGAGTGTAATAATAGCTATGAGAGCGTATTTGTTAGTGAATATAAAATTGTTTTATATTGTGATGATTGGTTTGTTGAGTGGTATATGAACCTTCGTCGGCGCAGCCTCGAAACTGAATCGAAGGGGTTTCTAAACACTTGAATAGAACAATTCGACACAGTATTGTTTTAAAAAAATTGGGTAAATGAAATAATTTTACCTTGATTATATTTTATATATAAAGGAATAATTTTCAGAATTATTAAAGTGTATATAAGTTGATTGTTTAGTTGTTTGAATAATCTAAATAAGAGAATAATTGTATAAGTAAAATGAATTATAAGAATTGAATTATAATTAAAGTGATTTACAATTGTGAAATAAACTTATATATATGAGAAGTGAAACTATATGAATATATTTATGAATATGAGTTGTAAGTAAAAATGAATTCAAAGTTAAATGAAGTTGATATTAGTAATAAAGTAAAATGAAATATGAACTTAAGTTATTTAAATGAAATTCAACTTTAGAAATTGAATTGGATTGAATGTAAATCAATTAAATGTAAATTTAAGTTGATATGGAATAATGGGTATAAGTGTTAATTCATTAAAATCTAATGTTATTAGAAGTTGAATAAATTGGAACGAAAATCAATTTAATTAAACCAATTGTAAGCAAATGAATTTGGTTGTAATTAATAAACATTGGTTGTTATTTGATTGATTAGATTGATTTTATATAATTCATTAAGTATTAATGAAATTGAAAGCTAAATTAATTGAATTCAAATTGAAAGTAAATAAATTTGAATAGAATTGAACGTGAATTGGATTTAATTAGTGAATGCAAACTAATTAAAATTGAATAAGAATGAATGTTGATAAAATTCAATGTAAATAAACCAAATGTGATTTGAATTGAAAACCCTTTCATTGAATATTAATGAGAATATGAATGAATATTATTGATTATGAATGGTAGTTGGTTGATGTTGGCATTTGTTGTTTTACTACATTTGCTATGCGACATATATAGTTGTTATGGAGATATATGTGGTGTATTGAGATTATTTCCATATATGCATGTTCTCATGTTGTTTGTTGAGTGATTAGTAGGTGCGGATCGCGTTTGCTTCGCATTTGGAGCTCGCTTTAGCGCTATATTAGCCGTATATGCTTGCTAATAAAATATAAGGTACATATCTCGGATTACATACCGTACTTTTACACTTTTTTCCCTTCGGGATGCCTCATTACTTGATGAGATGTATATTTGTGATATATATACTGTCATTTTTTTTTTTGAATCGAGCCGCGCAAAGGAGACTATGGCGAATTTTTCCGAAAATTTAAGGCGTTAGAAAATTTGAGAAAATTGGAAAATTTTGAAAACTTTAATTTTGATTTTGGAATTGAAAGTTAAACAATAGTAGTTGTTTTTGAAAAGATAACTAAGTATGATTTGGAAAACTTAGTAAAGTTATTATAAAAAGTTTAATTATGAATTTTGGAAAATTAATAAATTCTGTAACTTTTCTTACTTGTAATTTCGAGGACGAAATTCTTTTAAGGGGGGAAGATTGTAACGACCCAGAATTTTTATTAATTAAAATTTTAATATTTAATTAATTTTAAGTATTAATAAATGAATTTATAAGTCAAATAAATTTTATTTTGAATTATTGGATTTAATTGGATAATTAAATCGATAATTTAATATGTTAAATTATGGAAAATAATTGAAAATTGAGTTAAATATGATTGAAAATGATTTGTAAAATTTTATTTTATCATATGGGAGTTAGAACGATATTTTAGAACTTTTAAAATCGAATTAAAAGTTAATTTGTGAAAATTGAATATTTTAATATTAAAATCGACTAGTGAAAATAGTCAATTTTTGAACAGTCTCAGAATTGAACAAAAAAAGTTCCATTGGATCCGTAATAGTTAGTTATTACCGGATTTCAATTTTCGTGTCAATCGGAGCTATCGTTTGATCGTGGCAGCTCGAAACGCATCGAATTATTTTTAATTTAAATTTGGCGAGTCAAAATAGCCATTTTTCAAAAAGTCTCGGATTTCGACGAAACCAATTTCATCGGATCCGTAATGTGATATTATTGTAAGGTTTCAAATTTCAAGTCGATTGGATTTACCGTTTGTCCTGTACAAATTAAAACGCCTAAAAATCGACTTAAATCGGTTTAATTTAAATTGAGCGTTTATAGCCATAACTCGCACATACTTCCGAATTAGCTTCCGAAACCTGTTCCATTGTGTCCGGAACGCGGGATAAACCTTAGGTACGTCAGTTTCGGCGCGTAAATCGGAGTTCGGAATTTCCGGGATGAATAGTGTCGTTCGTTCTCTTATAAATAGCCCCCCCCCCATTTAAAAAAAAAAAGAAAAAGAAAAAAACAAACCCTAGCCGCCAGTTACAAACCCACGGCCGAAAATTGTTCAACTTTATCCTCTTCTATCTCCTAATCCATCAACAATTACGAGGAAGTGTCAACTAGCAAATTGAAGAGCTCGTCAAGCTCTTTAATATCAACGGTCAAGATCGTATATTACGCGACGGATCAATGGGAATTTTCGTTCAAAAGCCGGCCGTTCAACCTCGTTTAGCGTGCCATAGGGGAGGCCGAGTCGCGTGGGGTTGCAGCCGAGAGTGGGGTGGGGGGTTGGCTTCGTTTTGGCAGTGGTTTGATGGGGTCTGGAGGTCGGTAGGTGGTGCGGCATCGAATGTTTTGAGCATGAGCGATGGGTTTGAACGTGTGATGTTGCTTGTGAACGAAAGGGAAAGAGATGAACAATGCGCGGCCACGGTTTCTGCAATTCAAATTGAACGGCCCGATCTGATTTTGGGTATTAAATTATAAAAGAAATTGTAAAATTATTATTAATAAATCGTTCAATCTTTAAACTATTGTAACTTGGTCATACGATATCAGATTTCGACGAAACTTTTTGCGTTGGGTCCGTATTGACGAACACTACGCAATGGAGCTGGTTGGGAGTCGATTGGAGTCAGTGAGAATTTTGGGTAAAATTAAACGTCCGTTTAATTTTATTCGAAATAAAAGCTAAAACGGAATTTAAATCAAGGTGAGAACTTCTCACTCAATCGAATCAGTTTCGATTTTATTTTAAATAGTCAGATTTAAAATATTTGAATGCATGTTTGAATGTTGATTGATATCTATTGATTGTTAAAATAGACATTATACGCCGTTAGTAAGCGGATGTTATTTATTAAAAACATATACCGCGAATATTTCATAAACAGTGAAATGGTATTATAAATAATATCAATATATATATATTGGCATATGTATATATTGGAGTTATTGATTTCCCGCATTTTTTGTTTAGCGGATGAGACCCTATTACGCCGTTATTAAGCGGATAATATTTAATAAGAACATGTACCGCGATAATTTCGTACTGGAGCGAAATTGGTATTATGCTAATGTTTTGGATGCAGGAAAACAGGTTGGAGGGATCCAACTGGATTCCTCAACAGTATTTATTTGATTTCAGATATTTTGATATTTGATGGATTTTCATATTGATATATGATATCGTTGTAGTCGTGATTGACTATTTGGTGTGTAGCATCATTGGACTCAAATTTTGGGATTTTAAAATGATTTTAAAGTGATTTTAGAAAGTATACTTTTTATAAAATAATTTTGGAATTGATCCATTTTAAATAAATAAACGTTATAATTTTTAAAGTTATAAAAATTATGATTTTTGAGAAATATAGTTAAAAACTGATTTTTGAGAATATGATGCTAATGATTTTATAAAATAGTTAAATGGAAATTTTTGAATTTATTATGAAAAGTTGAAATATAGGATTTATAAAATTTAATTATTTTATGAATCAAAAGGAAGAAGTTTTTAAAGGAATTTAAAGACGTTTAAAAAGAATAATATAAATTGATTTATATAAGAGATTTATAAATGGATATTTATAAATTGAAATATGGACATTATAAAACGAGTTTTTATAAGTGTTTGAATGAAGTGAAAATGAATTTCATAATTGAATGGAATTTATAGAATTTTATACGGTGAAGTTATAAATGGAATTTTATAAGCAGTAGGTTTATAAAATTTATTAAGTTATTAAAATAATGATTTTGGATAAATGAATGAATCTTATAAGTTATAAGATTTATAATTTGGGAAGTTAAAAAGAACGATTTTGTAAAATAATCGTTTTATAAGTATTTAACTTATAATATGAACGTTTAGTTTATAATTGAGTTATAAACTGGAATAGGTTAATAAAAGAATTTATAAAAAGAAGTTTTTATAAATAAATAGAAATGGAATTTATAAACGTTGTTTATAAATTCGCAAATGACTTATTTTTTTTAAGTAAATTGTTGAAACCTATAAATGGAGTTATATTCACATTTTTGAATAGTGAATAATCCTTTGAATTAAAATGAATAAAAGGATGAAATTGTTAATGAAGTATATTCACGTTTTTGAATAGTGAATAAGAGGTTAAAGAAATTGTTTTGAATGTGATATTTAAAATAGAATTAAAACTATCTAACGATGTTTTAAAATGTGTTGAGATTCGAAACCATAGATTTCAACATTTATTGTTGAAATAGACGTTTTCGAGAAATAGAAGGAAATAATGGACTATAACACCGTTGTTATAGTAAATGATTTCCGAAAGGAAATGTTTTGTATAGTATTGGGATTTATATATATCTATTTTAAATTCGAATCCCTATACTAGTGATTTTGGGTTGTCGTAACGATGTTTTACGCAACATTCGTTTTGGCCCAAGTAAATATGTTTAAGAGAATGATTTCCTTAAAGAATGAATTATATACTTAATTCGATTTAAGTATATCGAATATTTTCCAAGGTTGAAAATAAAAAGATTTGTGAATTACTTATTTAATAAGTATGGAAATGTTTTCCAATATAAAGTGAATACTTTGAGAGTTTATCTTTTTGAAGATAAATTGAAAAGGAATATTGAAATGAATAATTGAAATCGAATATTCATAGATATTTTGGATTGTAAATTTTCTATTGAATTTATAAATGAAATTGGAAAATGGGTTTAAAAATAAATGTTGATTTATTTTTGAAGTATTGAAATTATATATCTAGTGAAGATATTTTGGAAAATAAATAATTTGGAAAATTATTCGGAATCTGGTGATGTTGTGCATATCAATGATAGTTCAATAACCGACTATCAATATTTCCCTTTGAATGGGTGATTGATGTGATTTGTTTGAATGTGAATGCTACACTTATTTTTAAATAAGCGCTCACTATTCGGGTTAACCGGGAAAGGACCATGGGGTCGTATAACCCATTCCGAATATGTGATACGTCGTTATGAATTGCATTGAAGATCGGTGTTGAAGACCCGGTATTTGCAAGAGCGATAGGATGACCTGTCGATTTACTCTGCACCGAGTTGCTCCGGTATAGAGTTCTCCATATGTGATGGTGAATCCGATCAGGATTGTGAATATCCGGATTGCAAGGACTTCTTTGCAAGTGCCTTCGGTTTTGTTCGAGCCTGGAACAGACTTGTATGGATTGTATGTCTGACATTACAAGTTGAGATATAAAGCCGATTTCTTTCAAATGTATTTCTGTTGGTGGCGGAGAATTTATTCTTTTAGCTTAACACCCTTCTCTGAGACGTACGTGCTCAGAGGTTATGTAGTTGAATGTTATCAGCGATATATTCCCAATTTGGTAATGTGACATGCTGAGTGATGCTGAAATGATCATTGTGTTGATTATTTGTGATAGGATCGTTTATTTGATCG
Organism: Allium cepa; assembly: GCA_030765085.1. Lineage (NCBI taxonomy): Eukaryota > Viridiplantae > Streptophyta > Magnoliopsida > Asparagales > Amaryllidaceae > Allium > Allium cepa. Next base: position 48,215,058 of record CM060930.1, on the reverse strand, counting down.
TCTATCCTTGTGATCATTGTGTTGATCATTTGTTGACCCAAAGCATGGCTTTTGTATAAAGTATGTTTTTGTGGACGTGACTTCGTCGAGCCTCACACCCCGTGAATGGTCAAAACAGGAAAGAAGCAGCAAGGTTATGAGGGGTAGCACCCTTTAGGATGTGTCCATTTCCTTCTGGAAAAGGGTGGTATCATGGTATGGAGCCCAGATACTTACTCATGTTGAAAACACTTTGTTATGATTGTGTGAATTGATTACGAGCGCTCGGTGAAAAGGTCCCAAAGGACCGGGGGATGGCATATTCGGTCAGTTGTTACTCAGTTAGGGGTAACCCGGCCTTGTGTTGGTAGAGATCCGGTTTGGTTCTCGGGGATGTCCATCCAGAGGCATTCTCATGTGGCAATGGGAAGTTCCTTGGCCTGATCATTCGTTGGAAATCCAAAGAAACAATACGAAACTTGTACGGTTTTAGTTGTAGAACCTGCCATCTAATATGGTAGCTATTAGTAGGCATAATATAATGGTACCTATGCTGGCTAAGATTTATATTCTACTTTCGAAATGAATTTCCTACACTATGCACTAATAATAATATGAAATGTTCTTTTTAAATGCGTATCAAGCATCTTTGACTATCATAAGGAGAAATCTTCTCCAAATCTGCGTTTGCATTGTGTGTGTGGCAGGAGGTCTTATGGTAGTCTCATTTTTAAAAGCATTGCGAATTGACTTTAAAAATATTCCTCTATTTTGATTTTAAAGATAAATAAACTGTTTTGAGTTCTCACACCAGTCACATGACTGACTTGGAGTTTATTGTTTTCCTTCCTAAACTCTGGGTGCCCACCAATTTCCACACGGGCAGTCAAGAGTTAGGTTTATCAGGATATTCTGGATATTCTGGAGTTGCTGGAGGCAAGATGGATGGCATGGCGTATTACTAGTTTATATAGTATTTCTTTTTCCGCTGTTTGTTTGATGTTGTATACTCTGATGATATGATGTAATGAAATGAAATGTATAAAATGTAATAACTGATATAGTTCTTTGTTTAAAGATTATTCATTTATTATTATATGTTGTTCCGCTGCGAATTGTGAGATTCTGATGTTGTTCTGTTGTTTCCTATTCCGTTCTATTTTGTTCTATTCTCCTTTTTCTTCTATTTTAAAATTTTCTATTTTCTGTTTTCTTCTCTATCTTTTCCCTCTATTTTCTCTCTTCTTTCTTTTTCTTAAATTCTTTTTAAAACCCATAACTATTCGGTTTTTCGGCAACGAAAATCCGCGTACGTTACACTCGGACTGACCCGAGCGAATTTGAAAAGACAAAAACACTCGAGTCAGACTAAAAGATCTTATGTGAGTTAAATTAACAGAAATAAATATGAGTACAGTAACTCAAGAGATGTTCGGGATTTACATCTCCTAAGGATCCGTTAAACTATTTTCTATGTAGTATATTGCGCTATTATAATAGTGTCTATTTATAAAATAAACTTACTTTTAAATAGCGTTAAGGGGTTACCCATATAGCCCTTAACACAAATAATGCCAATAGTCTATACAGTACCGTAATACCTCCTGATCGGGAAGCTACCAGAGGATACTCCATAGGTACGACACAAATAGAAACTCGTAGTAAAGGCTCGGTATGGTAGGTGACACGGCACAACTAGGCAATGCCAGGGTAGATATACCAATTGCTATCCAGGCTGGTGGAAACGCGTAGCCGCAGTTACCGCCCACCTCGGACTAACTCCCCAAAATCAAAATATAGAAGTGGCCACTGAATCAATCCAAAATCAAAGTATAATATCGAAGAGGAGGGTCCGATCAGAGGAATGACCTCATTGGCCTGAGAATCGCTCCTGTTTTAGCCACCTTATGCCAACTCACGGGAGTCGGGTCCACGTATTTACCTTACAGGAAACGTCGCCACCACCTACTTCATTCTGGAATCTCCACCGCGTACACGGTTAGTCAAAGTGGTTTTCGGTATCGACAGAGAGTATGTCAGATATCCGATCCCGGTCTCTTTGCCAACCCATCGTTATTATAACACCGCGGTCATTTAAAAATAGGTTATACTTTAAAAATCAGAATAAACATTCCATTTCATAACCATGAATACGATATCATTTCAAAACCCAAAACCATATTTTATCACTTATCCCAAATATAATTCTTTTCCAAAATCAAAATGCTTTAACTTCATATCGTCTGAAAATCAAATATTTTCAAAGCATAGTATTTTGAAAATCATAATTTAAAACCATAACTTCTATAAAAAAAACTTGAATGGTTTGGACATTCAACGGTATATGAATTAAATGGTTTAACTTAAATGTTACTTTGTAAAGAAAATAGTTCTCATGGCTTTACAAATACATTTCTTTATTAAAGTCTAAACCAAAATTTATATTATCTCTCTCATGTTCCAAAACCACTTCAATTTATTTATATATACGTATATCCATTTTGAGTAACAATATTTCAAACTAAAATTGGATTTTATTCTTTCAACAGATCAATTGTTCTATTAATTAGTCTTGAATATTCACATAAAATCCATAAATAATAAGACTTAAATTTCTAGTAATAAAATATATATATTTTCCCAACTCAAATTATACTAGAATATTCATTTCAATTTATTTTGGGAAAAATCCAATTATAAATATCATATCTTAAAATTTCCAAACTTAACATTTAAACATATGATATAAATTATTAAACTCCATTTTCTTAATTTTTTTCCATTTTTAAATAAAGATTTTTATACACCTTTTAATTTCAAAATTTTCAACTTCATATGTATATATATGGAAGAATAATATTTATACAATATAAAATTTAAGATTTTTAGAAACCGTATTCCATCCAAACCATAGAAATCACATTAAAATAGTTATAAATAGACCGCGGTGCCTGTATAAAATTTTCTATCCTATGGTCAAGTGATACGGATATTTATCATTTCAATCCGCAATTTAAAAGATATAAAATTTTGCGGTTATATATCATTTCAAACCACAATCCCGAATGAAATGAAATATGCATGATAATTTGCAATTTAATGATATACAATAAACATCCATTCACCAACATCATCCATCATCCAAATCGCAATCATCAATCAATATCAATCAATAACAATATTATATTTGATAATATATAACAGGTAATAACTGGCAATTTTATTCAATTTAAATTTAACGACCATAAATCTAACAGTTTATATTCAGTAATAAATTATATAACTGTTAACTAGCAGTTTCATGCAAACACAAATTCTAACTGTCAATTAATACGCAATAAATAAATTAAATTAACAGTTAAATTCAATAAATGCAATTCAGCAGATATAAATGAAATAAGCACGCCAAATACTCATAAATAAATTCTATTCATTTCTAAAATTTATTTAACAAACATAAAAGCTTCTAGTAGTTGTGAGTGGGTTAAAACACTCACCTTTGGAATTTAAATCGAATTTAAATTCAATTTAAACTCAAAATTTTGACGGTCTCCAAATCCATCCAAACCAGCGTCAAAACGTCAGAAATTCAGATACGATCCCAGCAAAACAAACCGCGCGTGAATCCGAGCTCGTATGCAAAAGTTATGGAAATTTGAAAAATGGAAAAATTCTGGTCCTGTGTCGACTTCGGGTTCGACTTCGGTGCGCCGCCTCAATTCCCCGGTGCTTGCTTGGAGTTTTCGCCAAAACGACCCGGAGCGACCCGAGTCATTTTCTTCCTGACCCGAAGTTGCTCTAGGGTTTTCTCCCCTGAAACCCGAAGCGCGAGCAGAAGCTGCTTCAGATCCGAATTTTTTTTTTTTTTTTTTTTTTAAATTTGAATTTTTTTTTTTTTTTTGAACTGAATGGATCTAGGGTTAGCACCCATTGAAGAAGAAGAGGAGCTTGAAGAAAGTATACGCTCAGATGAAAAGAAATTAGGTGGAGGCTAGGGCTTGTAGCTAGGTTTATATAGAGGGGTTAGAGATAGAGTAGATAGACCGTAGAATGAACGTGCGGAACAAACTATGGCCCAAAATGCCCGTTCTGACCCCGGAACGAAATTTGTCAAACGCATATATCCAGATTGGTATTTTAAAATATTCTAAACGCGATGGAAAAAGTTTCACGTCCAAATTTGATCGTATGAAGAAGTTATGCTGAAAACAAAATTTCCAAATTGATTCAGATTGTTTTTAATTAAATTTGATTTCAAGGCGTTTCACGCCCGTACGATCAAACGACAAGTCCGATCGATACGAAACTTGAAACCCTATAATAATTCACCGATACGGATCCGATGAAACTGGTTTCATCGAAATCCGAGTCCGTGACAAAAAAAGGCTATTTTTATATTCATTAAATAAATCAAAATAAATTACAAAAATCCAAATTTTATATTATATTCTAATATTGTCCAAATTTTATTACTTATATAATTTAATCAATTTCAAATGATTTAACAAGCTTGGATGTGAATTAAAATTATAAGTATATCAATTTGCAGTGTTAATTTCTGCACTTTCCTATATTTAAGAATTATAAAATTAAATGCTCAAAACCCCGTATATTAGATTTTAACTTTTATATACTCATTCTTTATCCAAATAGGGATGCCACATACTTTGGTTCATGATTCACAATATTATTCTTAAAGTTCATTTTAAATTTCAGTAACGTAATATTTAACGTTAAATTCCCTTTATTTATGCAATAAGCGCAATTATTGAATTTGATACTCAAATTGATTTATAGATTCTGCTTTCAAAAAATCTATATCAACAATTTGGTCTAATTATAAATAGAATAAGTATTAACCTCATCTTATAGAATTAATTATTGCAATAAATCCAATTTACCATATCTTAAATCCAAATTAATAGATAAAGCTTGATTCCTTTATTAACTCCTTTGGTTTTCAATTAACCTTTTATGGTGAATATAAATTCCAATGTATAATTGAAACCTTATTTCCATTTGATTTCACTATTTCATTAAAAATCCTCATATTCCAGCTAAATTTCAACTAACGTATAAATTAGCTATTTCAATTTCATTTAATTGCGATTATCATACTATAGAAATTAAATTCCATTAAATAAATAAATAAATGTTGATTCTCATCTATTTACATTATATTACATTGGTACTTCTATTTACAACTTAGCTTTGTATAAATGTTTGAATGTAGAATCTTGTCTATTTCACGTATTAGTTAAGCCTTAAAAATCAATTAATATTATATCCTTGGTCTAACCTCATTTTACCCATATTTATATTAATATATCCTTTGAATTAGGTAAATTACCATTGATTATCTACTTAACTTATCAGACTCCACTAACGTAATGGTTAAATATTAATTCCATTTGTAAAATAAAAACAATCCACAAGATTTGCATTTCACATTGCAAATGAATTCATAAATCTTGGCTTTCTTTTTCTTTGCTTCTTAAAGGCCAAATCAAACTACCCTATCATCACTAATTTATGGCAATTAATTGCAATTGATTCTCCATTAAACTACATAAGTTATCCAATTGAAACCTAAGTGAAACGTTTATTTATTTAAAAATCCTACTGTTTAAAAGAGTATATCATCTACGGTATAATTTACATTTGACCTGATTTCTCATATATTTCACACAACAGTGAATTCCAATTTCTACCAACATTATGTTTAATATAAATTGGAAATCCAAATCATTGGTATTTCACAACCTTATTGCGTACATTTACGTATAGTTACACTAAGTCCATACACTGATTCATGAATTCATTAATTAATACACAATTTGCCTTTGTTTTCTTATATTAAGTTTATTACCGTTTTTAAGTACATTCATTATCGAACAATATTCATAAAAAAAAATTATCTACACTTATTGCATTGGTTTATTCAACGGTCACCAAATGAAACAATCCTACTATTTATTTTAATATTAAATGAATCCCATTCTAGTAAATATTTTATTAATATTCACTAATTCAACATTTATTGGTTTCTTAACATTAACTTTTAACAAAGTGTGACAATTACATTATCCAAAACTATTGTCATAAAAATTAAATTGTTACATTAAATTCCAATTACTATAACAAATTACTACATTTTCTCAAATAAATCTTAAAGCCTTTTTTTTTCTAAATCAGGTTAGAAATTATATTAATTTAACTCATTTAATATTATTAATTTAACGGGTCGTTACAATCTCCCCCACTCAAAACTTTTCGTCCCCGAAAAGGAAAAGGAAGGGAGAAGGAAGAATAAAACATTACATCTTATTTCAAATATTAACTTATAAACAATAATTTACTAAATTAATTTCCTTAAATGAGATATGCCCGTTTTATAGTCATTATAACCTTTTATACTTAAATCATTAAAGTTTGGAAAATATTCAACAAAATTCTAAGTCCAAAATTTACGAAAATTTTTGGCAGAGTCTCCTTTGTACGGAGAGACTCTGGAGAAAATATAATATCAAAATATACAAATATATTACATATATTATTAAAATATTATCCCAACACGGGCAAAATTATAAAATAGCGCTTTAAACGTAATCCGAAAACATACCTATTTGTCGGGCAATACGCTTATTATTAGGGAACCAGAGCAGTAGCAGTGGCTTCCATAGCCTGCATTTCACTTATAAAATCTAAAAGGTTAAATATTTATTTTAAAGTGAACTATTCAAGTGGATTCAATCATTAATCAACCAAACAATTCAACAACCATCAACCTTACAAACAACATACACACACACACAAAGCAATCATTTAATCCATCAAACAAATAGTTGTTTGGGTTCAAACTTGAAATTTGTATGAAATGAAATTAACTATCAAGTGCATCCTTTACTCAACAGTCTTAGATGGAACAAAGATAGATTATTTATTCATCCAACAACTTCAAGTTCCTTACCCCACAATCATAAATCAAACAATACAATTCAAACCAACAACCAAATTAACTTATTATACATTTATTTCATGCTTCAGTGGTTTGATTTTCTTTCTTTCATTTATGGAGGGATTTCTTTATTTCTTACAATTTTCGTTTTCCATTTATTAAAAAATTCGTTATATTTGCATTCCAATTTATTGACTAAAGTTTATATCATCTATTTATACTACTTACCTTTACTTATATAGTAAAATTTCCAATTTAACTTAAGTTTATACAATTAATTCTCATTAATAACAGCAAATTTATTGAATACCTTTATTACCTCAAGCTTCACTTGTAAGATTTCCGCTTACATTTTCTTACTAACATTGCAACTTTTATTATATGGTAAGTTATGTATGTTTTAAGAATGTAAGTGAAAATTTACAAGTTTCTTCTCAATTCCTTAAATTAATATATATTTGTTTTATAAATTACAATTTCAACTTACCTTTAATTTCATTCATTTATTTAATGTTGAAGTTTCTATTATATTTAATAGTAGTAACAATTTAATTACCCACTTTCTATTATATTTAATTACAGTAACCCTTTTTAATTACACTTAAATTATTAACCCTTTAACCTTCATTCTTAAAAATAAGGAATTTTATTAATTAATTACTTAGGGTTTACAGTCATTTATATATTACTTACTTTCTATTATATTAGAATAGGGGGAAATTAAGGCGTACTTAAGTTAATAACCCTACAATCAAACTTTATAAATTAAGGAATTTCATTTTTACTTTCTTAAGGTTAAAATCACCTATTAATAATACAACCTTTAATTTTAGTAAAATTCCAATCATCACTTAAGTTAATACCATTAAATTCTTATTTATAACAGTAATTTATTGAATACTTCATTATTTCCAAAAATTCTACTTGCATAATATTCTATTCCACTCTTAATTCACATTTCAACTTTTTATACTTGGTAAGTTATTTATGTTAACGAAAAAGCAAAAGAACTTATACAAGTTTAATCTCAACCCTTTTAATTCGTTGATTTTCAATAAATCTTTACCATTATTTATCAGTTAAAATTTTAACTTCCTTTATACCTAGCATTAATTTTCTTACTTAAATTAGAGGTTTCAATCCATTTATTACTTACTTTATATTTCCCTAAAAATAATTTAAACCATTAATTAGTGGAAAATTTTAGAATTAAATACCGGGTCAAATTTCAATTTTATTTTAAAAATAATAGATAAATGAGTTCTTACAACTTATATCTCAATTTATATTTAAAACAATTTAAAATTTTAGATAATTTCAAAATAAATCTGCAGTAGAATTTACTACAGTGGCCTTTCCCCTACGAAACTCGAAAATGAAAGTCGATGATGCGGCCGCCATCACCGAAATTATTTTCTAGCGACAGAGAGGAAAGTACAAATTTTATTTTCTCCAAAATCCTCTTTTAAAACAATTCTTCCGAATTATACTAAACATTTATATAAGAAATTACCTATAAACCAAATCATTATATTTCACAAATCCTTTGAAAGAAGATTTTCAAAAATCCCGGACTTAAGTTCTAAAATCTCCAATTTGATTTATTATAATTTCAACTTAGCTTCAATTGTTATAAATATTTTTATTTCCTAACACCCAATCTATAGCAACCAAATATATATATATTTTTATAAAAATATTTTTATATATAGAAAATATAATAGGCAAAATTATTTCATTCACCTATATTAAAAACAAATATTATGTCGGTCTGTCCTATTAAGTGTTTAGAAATCCCTATTGATGTCATAGCGTCCCATGCATCAACCAGAATTTATAAATACAAAGCGGAATAGATTAACACAATATCAAAATCTTTATTAACACTAACAAATACGCTCTCTCATATATATACACTCAGCGATTCCCATAGGGTATTACTACCCTATTAACAAAGAGTCAAACCCCACAAAACCAAGGTTTATCGCTAAACCAAAGCTCTGATACCAACTGTAACATCCCGCCTTTTCGCACACTTTAAACCGACACACGTGCCAATTCAAAGCATACGCAAGGGCGGATTGTTATGGGGTAAATAAGAAAAACAGAGAAGAAATAAAACAAAATAGAATCTCACAGCGGAAGGATAAAATATAATAATCAATATACAGTTCATGATAATTGTTTACAAAATATTTATTTTACTTATACAATGAATATCAGAGTTACACATACCAATACAATCAATGCAGCGGAAATTTAGAGTGTGGTGCAATGCTATAGATAATAATAATACGACTCCTTCGTCTTCGTCCTTCAAAGCTAAAGTCTTCGATCCAGAAACGCTCGGACTGACCCGAGCGAATTTGAAAAGACAAAAACACTCGAGTCAGACTAAAAGATCTTATGTGAGTTAAATTAACAGAAATAAATATGAGTACAGTAACTCAAGAGATGTTCGGGATTTACATCTCCTAAGGATCCGTTAAACTATTTACTATGTAGTATATTGCGCTATTATAATAGTGTCTATTTATAAAATAAACTTACTTTTAAATAGCGTTAAGGGGTTACCCATATAGCCCTTAACACAAATAATGCCAATAGTCTATACAGTACCGTAATACCTCCTGATCGGGAAGCTACCAGAGGATACTCCATAGGTACGACACAAATAGAAACTCGTAGTAAAGGCTCGGTATGGTAGGTGACACGGCACAACTAGGCAATGCCAGGGTAGATATACCAATTGCTATCCAGGCTGGTGGAAACGCGTAGCCGCAGTTACCGCCCACCTCGGACTAACTCCCCAAAATCAAAATATAGAAGTGGCCACTGAATCAATCCAAAATCAAAGTATAATATCGAAGAGGAGGGTCCGATCAGAGGAATGACCTCATTGGCCTGAGAATCGCTCCTGTTTTAGCCACCTTATGCCAACTCACGGGAGTCGGGTCCACGTATTTACCTTACAGGAAACGTCGCCACCACCTACTTCATTCTGGAATCTCCACCGCGTACACGGTTAGTCAAAGTGGTTTTCGGTATCGACAGAGAGTATGTCAGATATCCGATCCCGGTCTCTTTGCCAACCCATCGTTATTATAACACCGCGGTCATTTAAAAATAGGTTATACTTTAAAAATCAGAATAAACATTCCATTTCATAACCACGAATACGATATCATTTCAAAACCCAAAACCATATTTTATCACTTATCCCAAATATAATTCTTTTCCAAAATCAAAATGCTTTAACTTCATATCGTTTGAAAATCAAATATTTTCAAAGCATAGTATTTTGAAAATCATAATTTAAAACCATAACTTCTATAAAAAAAAACTTGAATGGTTTGGACATTCGACGGTATATGAATTAAATGGTTTAACTTAAATGTTACTTTGTAAAGAAAATAGTTCTCATGGCTTTACAAATACATTTCTTTATTAAAGTCTAAACCAAAATTTATATTATCTCTCTCAAGTTCCAAAACCACTTCAATTTATTTATATATACGTATATCCATTTTGAGTAACAATATTTCAAACTAAAATTGGATTTTATTCTTTCAACAGATCAATTGTTCTATTAATTAGTCTTGAATATTCACATAAAATCCATAAATAATAAGACTTAAATTTCTAGTAATAAAATATATATATTTTCCCAATTCAAATTATACTAGAATATTCATTTCAATTTATTTTGGGAAAAATCCAATTATAAATATCATATCTTAAAATTTCCAAACTTAACATTTAAACATATGATATAAATTATTAAACTCCATTTTCTTAATTTTTTTCCATTTTTAAATAAAGATTTTTATACACCTTTTAATTTCAAAATTTTCAACTTCATATGTATATATATGGAAGAATAATATTTATACAATATAAAATTTAAGATTTTTAGAAACCGTATTCCATCCAAACCATAGAAATCACATTAAAATAGTTATATATAGACCGCGGTGCCTGTATAAAATTTTCTATCCTATGGTCAAGTGATACGGATATTTATCATTTCAATCCGCAATTTAAAAGATATAAAATTTTGCGGTTATATATCATTTCAAACCACAATCCCGAATGAAATGAAATATGCATGATAATTTGCAATTTAATGATATACAATAAACATCCATTCACCAACATCATCCATCATCCAAATCGCAATCATCAATCAATATCAATCAATAACAATATTATATTTGATAATATATAACAGGTAATAACTGGCAATTTTATTCAATTTAAATTTAACGACCATAAATCTAACAGTTTATATTCAGTAATAAATTATATAACTGTTAACTAGCAGTTTCATGCGAACACAAATTCTAACTGTCAATTAATACGCAATAAATAAATTAAATTAACAGTTAAATTCAATAAATGCAATTCTGCAGATATGAATGAAATAAGCATGCCAAATACTCATAAATAAATTCTATTCATTTCTAAAATTTATTTAACAAACATAAAAGCTTCTAGTAGTTGTGAGTGGGTTAAAACACTCACCTTTGGAATTTAAATCGAATTTAAATTCAATTTAAACTCAAAATTTTGACGGTCTCCAAATCCATCCAAACCAGCGTCAAAACGTCAGAAATTCAGATACGATCCCAGCAAAACAAACCGCGCGTGAATCCGAGCTCGTATGCAAAAGTTATGGAAATTTGAAAAATGGAAAAATTCTGGTCCTGGGTCGACTTCGGGTTCGACTTCGGTGCGCCGCCTCAATTCCCCGGTGCTTGCTTGGAGTTTTCGTCAAAACGACCCGGAGCGACCCGAGTCATTTTCTTCCTGACCCGAAGTTGCTCTAGGGTTTTCTCCCCTGAAACCCGAAGCGCGAGCAGAAGCTGCTGCAGATCCGAATTTTTTTTTTTTTTTTTAAATTTGAATTTTTTTTTTTTTGAACTGACTGGATCTAGGGTTAGCACCCATTGAAGAAGAAGAGGAGCTTGAAGAAAGTATACGCTCAGATGAAAAGAAATTAGGTGGAGGCTAGGGCTTGTAGCTAGGTTTATATAGAGGGGTTAGAGATAGAGTAGATAGAGCGTAGAATGAACGTGCGGAACAAACTATGGCCCAAAATGCCCGTTCTGACCCCGGAACGAAATTTGTCAAACCCATATATCCAGATAGGTATTTTAAAATATTCTAAACGCGATGGAAAAAGTTTCACGTCCAAATTTGATCGTATGAAGAAGTTATGCTGAAAACAAAATTTCCAAATTGATTCAAATTGTTTTTAATTAAATTTGATTTCAAGGCGTTTCACGCCCGTACGATCAAACGACAAGTCCGATCGATACGAAACTTGAAACCCTATAATAATTCACCGATACGGATCCGATGAAACTGGTTTCATCGAAATCCGAGTCCGTGACAAAAAAAGGCTATTTTTATATTCATTAAATAAATCAAAATAAATTACAAAAATCCAAATTTTATGTTATATTTTAAAATTGTCCAAATTTTATTACTTATATAATTTAATCAATTTCAAATGATTTAACAAGCTTGGATGTGAATTAAAATTATAAGTATATCAATTTGCAGTGTTAATTTCTGCACTTTCCTATATTTAAGAATTATAAAATTAAATGCTCAAAACCCCGTATATTAGATTTTAACTTTTATATACTCATTCTTTCTCCAAATATGGATGCCACATACTTTGGTTCATGATTCACAATATTATTCTTAAAGTTCATTTTAAATTTCAGTAACGTAATATTTAACGTTAAATTCTCTTTATTTATGCAATAAGCGCAATTATTGAATTTGATACTCAAATTGATTTATAGATTCTGCTTTCAAAAAATCTATATCAACAATTTGGTCTAATTATAAATAGAATAAGTATTAACCTCATCTTATAGAATTAATTATTGCAATAAATCCAATTTACCATATCTTAAATCCAAATTAATAGATAAAGCTTGATTCCTTTATTAACTCCTTTGGTTTTCAATTAACCTTTTATGGTGAATATAAATTCCAATGTATAATTGAAACCTTATTTCCATTTGATTTCACTATTTCATTAAAAATCCTTATATTCCAGCTAAATTTCAACTAACGTATAAATTAGCTATTTCAATTTCATTTAATTGCGATTATCATACTATAGAAATTAAATTCCATTAAATAAATAAATAAATGTTGATTCCCATCTATTTACATTATATTACATTGGTACTTCTATTTACAACTTAGCTTTGTATAAATGTTTGAATGTAGAATCTTGTCTATTTCACGTATTAGTTAAGCCTTAAAAATCAATTAATATTATATCCTTGGTCTAACCTCATTTTACCCATATTTATATTAATATATCCTTTGAATTAGGTAAATTACCATTGATTATCTACTTAACTTATCAGACTCCACTAACGTAATGGTTAAATATTAATTCCATTTGTAAAATAAAAACAATCCACAAGATTTGCATTTCACATTGCAAATGAATTCATAAATCTTGGCTTTCTTTTTCTTTGCTTCTTAAAGGCCAAATCAAACTACCCTATCATCACTAATTTATGGCAATTAATTGCAATTGATTCTCCATTAAACTACATAAGTTATCCAATTGAAACCTAAGTGAAACGTTTATTTATTTAAAAATCCTACTGTTTAAAAGAGTATATCATCTACGGTATAATTTATATTTGACCTGATTTCTCATATATTTCACACAACAGTGAATTTCAATTTCTACCAACATTATGTTTAATATAAATTGGAAATCCAAATCATTGGTATTTCACAACCTTATTGCGTACATTTACGTATAGTTACACTAAGTCCATACACTGATTCATGAATTCATTAATTAATACACAATTTGCCTTTGTTTTCTTATATTAAGTTTATTACCGTTTTTAAGTACATTCATTATCGAACAATATTCATAAAAAAATTTTATCTACACTTATTGCATTGGTTTATTCAACGGTCACCAAATGAAACAATCCTACTATTTATTTTAATATTAAATGAATCCCATTCTAGTAAATATTTTATTAATATTCACTAATTCAACATTTATTGGTTTATTAACATTAACTTTTAACAAAGTGTGACAATTACATTATCCAAAACTATTGTCATAAAAATTAAATTGTTACATTAAATTCCAATTACTATAACAAATTACTACATTTTCTCAAATAAATCTTAAAGCCTTTTTTTTCTAAATCAGGTTAGAAATTATATTAATTTAACTCATTTAATATTATTAATTTAACGGGTCGTTACAATAGTTGTGTAGATTATTGTAAATAAATTAGTTTTATAGTTGTTTAGTGTGTGTTACACTATCTTCCCTGTGTGATTTCAAGAGCAAAATCATTTTTAAGAGGAGAGAATGTAATATCTTATAAAAGATAAATAAGAAATTTAATAACTAAAATAAGGTTAAAAATGGAAATTTTGTGAATGTCATAATTTGGTCACGGAAGTTGCACAATTACATCCCCGACAATTTTCTAATCAATTTACATATATAATATGCTGAAATCGGAGTTTAAACAGTGACGTTATGGAAGTTTGAAATTTTTGACTTTAAAATTTAAATATTTGAGTCTAAATTAAAAATTCAAAGTTTAAATATTAAAGTTGAATTTAATAATAGTTAACGTTAAGGGAGGCATAACTTTTAAGTATAAGTTAATTACAATTCGGTTAACGTATAATTAATTATGGTACTTAATAAATAGTTAACATAAATTAAACAACGCGGAAATCCGCTATCGTAATTAGGGAGCGGTCGACCGTCTAGAACTAGTGATCGAACTCTTGGGTCCAGTGGTCGATTGGTGAGACTCTGAGGTGGCTAAGGTTTTGGGGAATTGAAAGCATATGATTAATTATTTTAATCTTACGGTTCTGGTTCCTTCTCACCTCTATAATAATAAACCCTTAGACCCCACTTCTTAATTAAAATTCTATAGCAATGACGAAGCATTGTCAAAATCTTCCCCTCTAGGTTTTCGGAAGCAATAAACTTTCTAGTAGGTGATTCTAATTTCTAATCTCTAAATTAAATTGAATTCCCAATCTTTCACTCATCCATCTTTTGATTTTTCAAATCTAATATATATATACAATCTATTTGTTGTATATTCAAAAGGGGGGAAAGATCTAACAAAGAATTAGGGGTGGTATAAATCATATCTCACCATCTTGTTCTTCTTTGGATTTGGGAATCAGTTGGGATTTTCATGTAAGAGGTTTTAGATTGTTTAATTCTTTTAATTTCTGATTCTATTCCTCTCTGGTTTTGGATCTAGATCTAATTTATATATACAATTCACTTTGTTGTATATTACAAAAGAGGGAGATCTGAAAGGATATTCAGCATTGTGGAATCAAATCTAGTTACGAAGCAAACAGTTCTTTATGAGTTGAAATATCAAGTTTTTCATATTTTTGTAATTGAATGGTATTTATTTGGATTTGATGTTTTCCTTGAAAAATTTTGGTAAATGAAAACATAACATCTAAAACCCTAAGGATTTCCCAAAATAAATGTCAATCTTTGACTATGTTGGAATTTCAATTAGTTGTATTAATATTGTAAAAGCTGATCTATGTTGAGATTTAAGCAATTTATAATCTATTCCATTTCGTCTCTTTTGATTTCTCTTCTAGCGTTAAAGGATTCTAAAAACAAATTAAGTTAGAAATGGTGCGCAAAGTATGATTTTTGATTATTTATAGTTTGCACCTCCTGTTTCAGTAATTAAAATAAATATGACATTTTTCACTCCAAGGTAGTAATTGTCGAAGTTGGATAGAATATAAAAGGTTTAAATTGTAAAGTTTGTTCCTTGAATAGAGGAATTAATTCTACTATATTTGTAAGAGATAAGTTTGGTGTTATTCATTTTTGTTTACAAATCAAATTTTTGGCTAAGGATATTAGCTATTCTTTTATATCGAGTTTGGGACTTGTATAAGTTTGATATTTAATTAGTAAGCATTTTCTTTGCATGTGACTAGATATAATTTTTTCAAATCACGTGCGTGTATATATAAAATTAACGTATCGATTATTAAAGTAATAATAAAGTAATAATTATAACATATCGAATGTATTGATTACAATTATTAGTAGTAAATAACATTAATTTCTTAAGAATATAGTTAATGACAATTATGAGAATTAATCCTTAATTAAAGATGCAATTAGGGGATATCTTATATGGCCTTAATTACTAATTTTGTAGGATGGTATATGTATACAATGGTTATAAATATAAAGTATGACTAAGTTATAGGGATGAGAGGTCAGTTTAAAGTTACGTAGAAGCCTGCCTAGTTAATTTGACCACCAACATTGTAACTTTAGGGGCTGATATGGGATATCGCTTATAATAATTAATCCTTGTGGATGCGGGGTTAGTCCTAATTATGTAGGGTAAGTCTATCCAGTCAATCTGGCTGCCAGTATCTATAAATAGTCAAAGTAATGCGAGACGTCTTGGTTTGGGCTATGGGTCATAATTACACCATTGATATGATAAAAGAAATCTTTAATAGGGGTACACATCGAGTTAGAGGTACTAAGTGGTTATAGTAGGGTCTGGATCTTTCTAGGAGAAGTTTTAAATGACCTAGTGGGATTTCTTACAATGATAGCCAGCGGGAACCATATAGGTACCCACACCGGGTTAGGTTATAAATGACGGAGACCTGCCTATTTCAAAAGCCTTAAATGGTCAGAGTCTGCCTATATTCCTAGGAAAGAGGTATTTAATTTTTAAAAGATTCTCGCTCTCGCCTTATTAATAATAGTTGTGTTAGAGTTTGGAAATGGGTTAGGTACTAAGTGAGGGGGACATGTCTAATGGTTAGAGTCTGCCTAATCTTCAGCAAAGGGTTTTGATTGGTTTGGGTACTTTCTCTTGCATCATTGATGTTAGTTGCATTAGAATTTTGAAATTGGACATGAAAGTCCTTTGGGATTATAGTTAAAATTATTTGTATGTTATGATTTTAAATACATAGGACATATTTTTTATCTAAATAATATTACCCAAGTACAATTATGGTAAAGCTTAAGATTTTCATTTCACCAGACATTTGTTATTCTGACCCACTCCTCATTAAAACACACAGGTTAGAGGAGACAACGCTAATTTAAGAGATGAAGGTGGAGATGAAGAGTTATGGAAGTTATTAATCTATTTATGATTTTTAAATATTTCTAATGTCCCCAATTAAGAAAATTACGTTATTTTTGAAATATTGTACTATAGAGATTTTACGTAGACATGTTGCGAGATTTTATAACAACATGTACATTTTCGAAATACTTTTCTTTTATGAAGTGGCTACATGTTTCTGATATTATATCTTATCCATTCCACTATGACATCTGAAAGGATGTATTGATAGCTCTGTGTACTGAGTATTGTGCATTTTTATCAACTTAACAACTCCCTTTGAGACGGCCTAAGGTTTGATGGGCTTTTATTAGTGGTCAGTTTCAGGTTGGACTGCTACATAATGACCCTGCATTCCTTGTGGAC
Organism: Allium cepa; assembly: GCA_030765085.1. Classification (NCBI taxonomy): domain Eukaryota; kingdom Viridiplantae; phylum Streptophyta; class Magnoliopsida; order Asparagales; family Amaryllidaceae; genus Allium; species Allium cepa. The sequence goes on along the minus strand of CM060930.1, from coordinate 48,197,574 downwards.
CTCATGAACTAGATCTTTTATAATTAGTTAGACAGATTTGTGTTGGTCTTAATGTACAATTCCAAGAATGAGCAAGACAATAAATTTCATCTTGGTTGATGTTAGAGACCTTGAGATAACATTAGTTGAATGCGATGTTTTCCAAGTGCCATTATGGGAACATGAAGTTAATTTTCCTTGTCATGTTGTTTCGGAGAATGGATTAGCCATGGACCCATTGCAGGTAGAGACGTTTAATAATTGGAAGAGACCAAAGAATGTCATAGAGATAAGAAATTTCATGAGGTTTGCTTTCTACTTCCATAGATTTATTAAATATTTCTTGCTTATAGAAGAACCCTTAACTAAGTAGATCAAGAAGAACGAGAAATTCCAATGGACTGATAAGTGCGAGGGGTTAATTCAAGAGTTAAAGATGAAGAAATTTCCTATGTTTCTTGTACCTTAAGGGAATTGGTGTTTGGTTTTTTACACAGACACATGCGAAACTGAGTTAAGAACCATATTAGGTAAATAGGACGAATGATAACTTATGCATATTGGTAGCGAAAACTGCATGAAATTCGCAATCCAACCCATGATTTAGAGTTGGCAGCGGTGATCTTTGCATTGATGTTATTGTGGCATTATCTACTAGGAGAATGGTTCGAATTGTACATGGACCATAATTCTCTTAAATATTTATTCCCTTGGAAGGAGTTGAATATGTGGTAATATAGGTGGTTAGAGTTCCTGGAAGCATAGGATTTTAACATATGGAATACACGCTAGAAAAAGAATCAGGTTGCCGATGTTTTGAGCAAAAAGTGACAGAATTAAGTGTTAGCCATGAATATGGAATGGAAGGCCTATGAGGCATTAGCTTCTTGTGGTGTGCGTTTTATGGTGAAAGCAGGATCAAGTTAAGATCTAAGTGCATTGGCAAGTTTGGAAGTATGTCCAACACTTATGGAAAGAACTATTGCAAGGTAACAAGAGGACCCATTATTAGCCGAAAGAATTTTGTAACTAGGGATGGTGGCGGTCATGGAAGGCTCAAAGAGATTTAAGATTGACTTAGCACAATAGCTTAGGAAAAAAGAAATATCATGTGACCCAAATGTGGAAGATCTATGAAAGGAAGGAAGAGGCATTGATCTACGTTTACTGTTCATTTCGAAGGAGCAAAGGTATCACAACATGAACCATGTGTTCTTTTGGGAAGGGATGAAAAAGATGGCGGTGAAAGTGTGAAGAAGTGTTTCGCATGTCAACAAGTGGAAATCAAGGATATTAGTTTTAACCTTTGGAAGTACTAACTTGGAAATGGGACTTGAGTTATGGACTTTGTAGATAGATTACCGAGGTCGAAAGTAGGAAATGATTGTATATGGGTAATTGTTGATAAAGTGACAAAGAATGCTCATTATCCTAGTAAAGTCAACAAGTACAGCAGCTAGCTTAGAGAAGTTATATGATAGAATGTTATCAGACTCCATGGGATTCCAAGTAGACATTGTTAGTGATAGAGAACCATTATTTACTAGTGAATTCTAGATAAATTTATATAGTACATTGGGCATGGAACTGAACTTAAGTACGACTCATGGCGTAAGGGAGTAACCATTACTGTAATAATCATGTACTTTGTGATTATTTTAATGGTATATTTTAATTATTTTATTTGTATTCCTGATTTAAAAACTTTATTTTATTTAATAAAATGAATAAATTTTGTTATTTTAAACGTAAATTTTGATTTTTCTATGGATTGTAATTTCAAACATAAATAAATTGAATATTTCCAGAAAATGTGAATTTTGGTCAATGTGGTCAAACTTTGACTTTTATTAAAATTTAAATTTTTGAATTTTATCTTTTATTATGAAAATATATTAAATTTCAAGAATACTGCTTTTTGTTTCGTTGAAATCCGATTAATATTGTGAAAGTTATGCTTTTTACAATATTATGTCTAAATTATTTTATTTAACAAAATTGTTTATTTTAATTTTTATAAATAATATTTTTGTTTGTCAAATCATGTTCTAATTTGTATAGTATGTCATGTTATGCATATATTTTATTTTTAAAACATTTTATAAGTGTAGTTATATTTTCCAAATGCTTATTGTATTTTGTTTTCAATTTTTAAAGTCCAGTTTCAATTATTAAGTTATTTTCTTATTTATTTTATATTTTTCTTTTATTTATTTGTTTATTTATTTTCTTTTTCATTTTATTTTGTTCAGTATTTTATTTTATTTTCTGAATTTTATTTAGTTTATTTCAATTTAAAAGAAATTGGAAATCAAAGAGTCAAAGCCCTTTCATATGCCATGACTTTTCATTTGCCTCTTGCCCTTTCATTTTGCTTTTGGCCTTTCATTGGGTTTAGCCGTTCATTCTTTTGTATTGCCATGACTTACTCATTTCACATTCATGTGAGAAACACTTTTCTCATCTTCTCCTCACACAAACTCACGGTAGTGAAAGATAAAAAAAGAAATGGTCATGGCCTCTCTTCGCTTCTACTTTTTCTATGATATTTACTTCCTTCTTCTTCAAGTTGTTCGGCCGCTAACCCCTACCCCTTCACCACCGACCACACCTCCACCATCTATAGTAGAAAACACTCCTCCTCCAATGACCATGACCAAGCCATGCCCATCTACTGAAGTTAACACCACAAAATTGCACAAAACCCTTCCAAACATTGCCTAGCCGAGCTAGTTCTTCACTTACCCTTCACCTATCACTTTGGCCACCCCCTTAGCCACCACCAACATTATCTACATCACCTATGGCTACCACATGACCTCTATCTAGATCTGTGCAACCATGGCCGAGCCACCTCTTGCCTTTGGCCGAGCCTTGTGTTGAACAAAACTCGCCTATCTTGCCTTGTCTCTACGTATACCCTATGTTATAACTCTTACCCCTCCTTCACATCCACTTCATTTTGCCGTGCTATTTTGATGCTTAAACTCGAGTCTAATGCGGTCATGGCCGAGCACTTGAACCCTTTGGTCAAGCATTTGGATGGCTAAAAGCAAGGTCGAATCATTTTGTCCTTTGTTGCCTTTTATGTCAATTCATTTCAGTTGTGTTTTGTGTTATATGTTCATGTGTACATTGTCTTGCTTATTGTTGTTTGCAAGATCATCACTTTGGCTCTTCACTCACTTGAATCAATTTTTGTGTTGTGTCATGCCATATCGTGTTTTCTGGAATTTTATTCGTGTAGTTCGATTTGCTAACTCCAGCTTGAAAAGGTGAGTCCTTCTCACTCTGCCATTTTTACATATGAAATAGTGAATCTATGACAAGTATTTAGCAAATAAAAATGTTATGCAAGTAAATGATGATTATATGATATGCTATGCCATATTATTTCCACGTTAACTCTGTAAATTATCACCTGATATATGATATGACAATATATTGTGACATTGACATGTTAATATAATTGTTTATATTGTTTATGCATATATTCACACTGCAAGTTCCCTGTTAGAATAGAATCACTATGGCTTGAAATGATACATACCCAAACGGACTTTAGAATAGGGAAAAATCGTTATGGGCTGAAATGATAGCCCTGAGCGATTTTTATTTATTTTTATTTACTTGGGATTGCGGGTTTGAAATGATAGAACCCGTGTTTTCTTTTTAAATCGCGGATTGAAATGATATATCTGTATCACTTGACCTACGTTACAAGATTATATACATACCCCGTGGTATATTTTTAAATGATTTTTCTATAAATATGCATTTTTAAAGTATGCAATTTTGATTTAAAAATATATATTTTATGGTTTTGAGAAAGTTAAATGTTAAGTTTTGAATTTGTCAATTTAAGTACGTAAATTTGAAGTAAATGTGATTTTTGACTTTAAATTATATTTTTAAAATGTAAATAAATAATGGAAATTTAATTTGAAGTTTTTAAATGATATTAGAAGTAAAATGTTAAGTTTTGGTTAAAAAAATAAGTTAAGAAAACAGTGAATTTTGACTTAACAAATGAATTGAGTTTTTAATTGAATATTTGATTTTAAAAATTTTGTTGTAATAAATCATATGTTAAAATTATTTAAATGTTAAATTTTGAAGTATAGAAATATGATATATAAGTTTAAAATTTGCTAAAATTGAAGTTTTTAAAATGTTTCTAAAGTTATAATAAAATCTGAAATTTTATTAATTGCATTTCCAAAATGCTGTGGTCTTGTGGCAACATTTTTAAGTGCTATTGTTTTTGAATTTAACTATGTTGAAATAATTAAATATCTATTATGGCATTTTTTAAATGTAGTTGTTCCTAAACTAAACTATTTTGGAAAGTATAAGCTACGATGGCACTTTATAAATGCCGTCGTTGATATAATTTGACAATGTTTGAAATATTATAGATTTTAACACTATTTGAGTTATATTTTAAAGTATTAAATGATTTAACTTTTGGTATGTGAAATTTAAGTAGTTTTGAATATATTTTTATATTTAAATTTGAATTTTAAGGAATTTAAATTGAATTTGAATTTAAATAAGGTTTACTTAGTTATGTGTTCATTTGAATTAAATGTAATGAGATAAATGAATTTTTGAATGAAATTTTGAAATGTGTTTTGTAATGATATTTGGAATAATAAATGAATGACTTATTTGACTTAAAAATGCTATTTAAATTTGAATATTTGAATTTAAATTCGAATAATGATTTGATAATGAGGTTTTGGAAGGATATGATATTTTGATGATTGAAATGGTTTGGAAATGGTTTGATCTTTATTTTGATAGAGAATGTGAATTTGGAATGATATTTGATAAATGAATATTTGAAGTTAAATTTGAGATATATGAAATTATAAAATTAATTTTGAAATGTAGGATATTAAAGCTTTGAAATATATTAAAAATTGAATAGTTTATTTTGTGGATCAAATCTATATTTGAAATTGATAAGATTTGAAATGGTTTGTTGGGAAACTGAATTGAATTGAAACTGATGGATTTAATTGAATTAAATTGGAAATTTGAAAATTTGGGTTTAATTGAATAAATTTGTAAAACGTAAAGAATTATATGAATGTTCCATATATGATTTCGAAATGTTATGATTTTCAAAGTGTAACGATTTTAAGTATTTTGGTTTCGAAAGAGTTATACCTTTGAAAGTATTATGATTTTTGAAAGTGAATATATGTTTGAATGGAAATGATATAGTATAACTATTTTGATTGGAATATAGTTTTGAAATAAAAATTGTTTTGGTTTTGAAGTATAAACTATTTTGATTTGAATATAGTTTGGAAATGAAATGATTTGATTTTGAAGTATAAATTATTTTGAAATGACCACGGCGTTATAATAACGTTTGGTTGTTAAAGAGACCGAGATCGGAAGTTGTCATACTCTCTGCCAACTCCATAAACCACTTTAACAACCGTGTACGCGGTGGAGATTCTAAAATGAAGTAGGATGGTGGCGACATCCTTGAGGTATATTACGTGGACCCAACTCCTATGAGTTGGCATAAAGTGGCTAAAACAGGAGCGATCTCGGGTAAAAAGGGGTAGCTCCTTTGGTCGGACACACTTCTTCGATGCTACGCTCTTACTTGTGGTTGATTTGACGGTCATCCTTCGATTTTTGATTTGGGAGTGTGTTCCGAGGTGGGCGTATGTGGTTGCTACGTTACCACCAGCCCTTGTGCATAATTGGTATATCTACCCTGGAATTGCCTTGTGTGCCGTGTCACCTACCATAGCGAGCCTCACTACGAGTTTGTTTTCCTCCCGTAGCCTGTGGAGTATTTAGGGTAGTCTCCCGATCTGGAGATATGCTGATACTGGATGGACAAATAGGACTATTAAGTGTTAAGGTGAATATTGGGTCACTCCTTAACGCTATTTTAAAGTAAGTTTATTTTACTGTAGACATTAATATAATAGCGCAATATTACCACATAGTAAATAGTTTAACGGATCCTTAAAGGATTGGCTATCCCAAGCATCCTTTAAGTTACTAATGCATTTTTGTTACTGTTCACCCGAGTTGATTTACAGTTCATAAGTATTTATGTCCTGACTTGAGTGTTTTGTTTTTTGCTTTACGCTCGAGTCAGATTGAGTGATTCAGTATTCAAGATTCACCTTCGGAGTTGGAGCTTTCCTTGAAGATCCAGCCATCTATTTTGCTTTCAGTATCCAGTGATTTCAGTGATGTATTCTAATTTGTACCTGCTGTATCTTGTTACTCTTCTTTTGTATCTTGTTTAACTCTGATGTATCTTATTTTTATATAGCTTCATGTACTATTATCTCTTTTGCTTCTGCTGCATTATTATTTACTCTGTGTCTGTGTTCTGTGATTATTTATTACTATATATTCTGATATTTGCCAAATTTATTTACAATGCGGTATTTTGAGCAATTCAAGTCCGACATGTGCGGATGCGAATGGTTCAAAATATCGGGTTGTTACATTTGGCACCAAAGCTTTGGTAGCTCTACGCAAAACTTAGCATATATGATAAATGTATTTACAGAATCACTTTCATCCAAGTTTGAATCTTGTCCATTTGACTCGATCCCTTTGAATGATCTTTATAATGAGTCGGCGGTCTCGCCAATCTCAAATTGATTTGTAAAAGGGGTGAAACTCCTTTACAATAGCATCGATTTACCGAGGATTTTATATCCTCGGTTTAGATGTTAGTACTCTATTTATTCCAAATTCTATCTCTTGAGCTCGAATGTTGATTTACCCTAGAAATCCACATCGATCTTATTCTTTAAGTCACGGTTGACCCGGTTAAGGTTGCCCGCAATTTATATAAGCTTATCCATCTTCCTATTCTGTTATTTAATCATCTCATCTTTGTTTCCATCTTATCTTCAAATCATTCTCGTAGTGTATTTGTAAACTAATATTTAAATGTTTTATATATTGTGTTGTTTGAGTTGTTGATATTGATTTGGGTTTTCGATCGATTCGTCTGATCAACGCTATCGATATGATTTCCAAAACACTTAAACAGAGCAATCTGACACAATATGTTTTTCAAATTTGGTAATGAAATAAATTTTAAAATATATTATAAATCTTTTTCTGGATTTTATTGAATTGGTTGTTAAGAAATAATACTTGATTTTATATATCATTTCTCTTGTTTCATATATAAATAATTGAACTATAAAACATGGTCATAAATTTATTTGAAAATTTAAATGAATTTAAAAAGAATTTGAGAATTTAATTTCTGATGGATTTTAAACCTTGTATTTAAAGTTATAAAGGATATACTATTTAAACTATTTTCAAATAGAAATTTGTTTCCAGAGAATTTTAAAGTTTAAAATTAGTGCTCTTCTCTTTGTCGCTGGAAAATAACTTCAGTGACGACTGCAGCATCATCGACATTCATTTTCGAGTTTCGAAATGAAGAGACCGTTCTGTAGTTTTACTACAGTTTTGTTTGGGGAATTTAATTGATTTGAATTTCTAAAATAAGACTAGATTTATAACATATGCTGATATATGATTTAAATTTGAATGGATATATATATAGTATATGTGCATTTATTTATCTCTAAATAGTTTGAAATTTGTCGGAAATTTAATTCCTAAATTTTATCTTGAAAGATAATTTCAACTATAATTTCAAGATTTGGATAAATATTTAAGCTTGAAATGATTGAATTGAAAGTTTTATTTGTATAATGCACAATTTCATTCCAATATAACTTACCTTAATTTTCAGAAGTTGTATAGGTAATTGGATAATATGCAATATAAAAGGATTTTATAAATAAAATTTGAGTGTTTATAATAAATTTTATACGCTTAAATTTTAGTTATAAAAAGGTTAATAGTGGCAAATATAGAAAAAGGGGTAATGGAATAATTTACAATATAAAATGATGTTAAAGGAACTAAGAAAAAATTAAAGCACTTATAATAAGTATAAATATATTTAACATAGGTGATAAAATATGTTGAGAGGAATAAATTTAATTATAATTAGGAATAAAGAAGAACTAAATTTATTGAGTACATTATGAGTATAGTAAATGATTTTCTTTCAAATCCATGATTTTAGAGATTGTTTATTTAAGATAATTGGATGATAGGATAATGAAATTTGAGATGGTTAAGATTTATTTAACTTATGTAAAACTAATTTTCAATTTAAGTTGAAATTGGAATGGTTTCAAATTTATTATCTTATTTTTGTTCTCAAACTATCTTTTGGTTGTCCTTATTTCCCTTATCTTGCTACAGAATGGAGAGGCTATTGCTTATAACAATCTGTTTAGAAATCTTCCTATAATCTTTGGTACTCATCTGAATCCGAGCACTGCTTACCATCCACAGACCGTCGGTCAAGCAGAAATGGTGGATCAGATTCTAGAACAACTTTTTCGTGTTGTGTTCTTGATTCTGGATGATCTTGGGATCATCTCCACTTGTCAAACTTACCTATAACAACAGTTATCAGGTATAATTTCAATTTTCTTGTCATTTTGTCTTAATCCGATTTCATTCTACGTTTTTTGTGCTTTCCCATACCTTATTCCTTTTCGGGGATGAAAAGTTTTGAGTGGGGAAGAGTGTAACAACCCTGTATTTTGTGATTATTTTAATTGTATATTTTAATTATTTTATTTTAATTTTTGATTTAAAAACTTTATTTTATTTAATAAAATGAATAAATTTTGTTATTTTAAATATAAATTTTGATTTTTATGTGAATTATAATTTCAAACATGAATAAATTGAATATTTCCAGAAAATGTGAATTTTGGTCAATATGGTCAAACTTTGACTTTTAAATTTGAAATATAAATATTTGAATTTTATCTTTTATTATGAAAATAGATTAAATTTCAAGAATACTACTTTTCATTTCGTTGAAATCCGATTAATATTGTGAAAGTTATGCTTTTAACAATATTGTGTGTAAATTGTTTTATTTAACAAAATTGTTTATTTTAATTTTTATAAATAATATTTTTGTTTGGCAAATCATGTTCTAATTTGTTTAATATGTCATTCTATGCATATATTTTATTTTTAAAATATTTTATAAGTGTAGTTATATTTTCAAATGCTTATTGTATTTTGTTTTCAATTTTTAAAGTCTGATTTCAATTATTAAGCTATTTTCTTACTTATTTTATATTTTTCTTTAAATTATTTATTTTATTTTTCATTTTATTGTTTAGTACTTAATTTTATTTTATTTTATGAATTGTATTTAGTTTATTTCGGTTTAAAAGAAATTGGAAATCAAAGAGTCAAAGCACTTTCATATGCCATGAATTTTCATTTGCCTCTTGTCCTTTCATTTTGCTTTTGACCTTTCATTAGGTTTAGCCGTTCATTCTTTTGCATTGCCATGACTTCCTCGTTTCACAATCACGTGAGAAACATTTTTCGCATCGTCTCCTCACACAAACTCACGGCAATGAAAGATAAAAAAAGATGGTCATGGCTTCTCTTTGCTTCTTCTTTTTCTATGATTTTTACTTGCTTCTTCTTCAAGTTGTTCCGCTGCATTATTATTTACTCCGTGTCTGTGTTCTATGATTATTTATTACTGTATATTCTAAGATTTTCCAAATTTTATTTACAACACGGTATTTTGAGCAATTCAAGTCCGACATGTGCGGATGCGAATGGTTGAAAATATCGGGTCGTTACATTACATTGATGCAGAATGGGTCTTAAGGTTATTAATACACTATATGAGGGTGAATAGTGTATATCAACTGTTTTATAATTTACTTGTAGTTTTCAAAAATATTTACTCAAAATCACAAATATAAACAGGTAAACATACAAAAAAGTGGATAAATAAAAGCATTAAAGCAAATAACACTAGGAATTAATATTGATTCAAATATCTAATCCTGCATTACATCCTGCACCCTAAATTAGAATCTCACTGTATCAACTTGCTTTGTAGAGGCGGCAAGTAACCTTTACAATCCTAACTTTCCACGAACTGTAGGATACATCTAACCTCTTGACTTTGAACAAGAGGAAAGAACACATGTCCTAGCATTCCATAAGTTGCAGGACATGCCTAACTCTTTGACTTTCTAAGTGGGCCCAAGATCACCTGTAAAATCCTGGCTTTTAATGGGTGGTAGGATGCATCTTTCCTCTTTTCAAATATTAGAGTAATATGAAAGGTAATTATGTTTTACACTATGTATTCTTGGAATCTTTAATATAAAATCGTATAAAACCACAATAACAGTTTATCTTTGAAATTCGAGAGGAATTGGACGAGACCAGAGAGATAATGATCAAGAATCCAAGTATGAACTCTCTAATCATATATGGCTAGTGAACCAATGATGAATTAGAGTGAGAGTGTGTGTATTTGATAAATAAATGAAAAAGTATTAAGAGAACATCATACCAAAGTAATGGTGATGGAAGAGTAAGAGAAGAGTGAGAAGTGGTTGTTAAAATTTCATTTTATGAAGCCTTTATATAGAAGACGAAGAGATATAACTTTTGGCAAAAGGTTGAAGAGAAATGTCAATTCATTTAGATTTTAAAATTTCCCTAATGGTCACTATGTCGACATATAGTCCTTGGGTATGTCAAAATATTCATCTAAATTGGAATGTTTTACCAATGGTCACGATGTTGATAAAATGCTCCATGTGTATATCGACATATACTAATTGATTTTTTTTGAAAACACTTTATAAAATTAGTTTGATCTATATACCTCTAGAAACTAATATTCCAATTTTAATACAATATACTAGAGATGAAAATAGAGTAAATTTAAGGGAGAAAATTCCAAAGATATTTAATGCAGGTTCTTTGAAAAAAATCTAAGACTTGACAAATACTATTTCGGATCGCTTATAATGTCTTATCCTTGAATCTCTTGTGTCCTTCTAGTTATTACTTTTTCTTTTCTTCTCTTTATTCTTCTTTAAGTTCTTATTTATTGCTTGAGCTCCTTTACCGATCAGACTTGATATATAATCCATCCTCGCTAGTATATTCCAGCAATATATTTGAATAATATACCTGAAATTCATACACTATTATCTTCATAACTTGGAAACTCATTAGTAACAATATTTATATGTTTATTGTTATCGAAATCAGCACTTACAATCCCCCATATTTTGACGATAACAACCGTCTAAATATTTTGGATGTAAATAAAATAATATTTAAACTTAAATTCTTTTTTACTTGGTTAGCTCCCTATCACTAGATTAACTTTCCCTGAGTTTGTACATTCCCACTCCCCTTATCTTTTTGTGTATATATTATATATTTTATACTTTTTATCCCCCTCTGTCATCAATCAAAAATGGGTAAAATATTAAATAGAGTAAATGGTGTATACATATAAATATCAAGTGTTTAGGAATATCAAATTCAAGTACTATTTCAAGGGAGATGTAGGTTTAATATAATGAAATTTACACATTAGTACTTAAAACAATTTAATTTTAATACATGAACATTTAATTACATAAACATTTATACAAACTTTAATTTACAACAAAAATTCAAAAATATATACGCAAACATGAACGACAATGTAAAGACTATAAAATAACAAACTATAATATATTTATACAAATAATTATTTTTGACGGATTAGGCTTCAAAACTTCTTTAATGGAAGTTTTTTTTATCCTTCATCGGGATGAAATATATGGTCCATTAAAGAGACTTCTTCTAACGACCCATAAAGATCCCTACTCCTAAGGATCATATTATGAAGGAGCAATTCAAGATGGGTAGACCATTGATGGCGTCAAACCCTATGGGAGGTTTGAATAGTTTGAAAATGGTTTATCATGACGATTTCTTATCGATTTATGGATGTACATTTATTTGTGATTGTTTTGTTTTAGGTTTTATGGGTTTCAATATGATTTTGGTGATGGACTATTGAAGAAGTATGGAATAGTGGTGGACCGTGAGAGACCATACATGATGATAGGAACAGACGATGGGTAGAGATTAGTGTTAGGATGCCTACCTAAAGACAAGGTGATGGTTAACATTCTATATTCATTGAGATCTCGCACGAAGATTTGTTATCTTTGCATATAGTCAATGAGTATCCTGACATATTTGACGAAGTAACAGGAGTACCACGACATAGAGAGATAGAGTTCTATATTGATTTGGTGAAGGATGTCAGGCTAGTAGTAATGTCATTGAGGCATATGGCATCAAAAGAGTAGAGTGAACTCGTGGTGTAAGTGAATGACCAATTGAGATGTGGGTTTATTCGGTAGAGTTTATCTAAGTGGAGAGCACCTATAATGTTTGCCACTAAGGCTCATGAATCATTGAGACTATGTGTAGATTACTATGAGATGAATAAGATGATCAGGAAGAACGAGTATCCACTCCCCCAGCTGTCGATGCTCTAAGTAGAAAACATGCCAATTTGGGAGAAATGTTCCTAGAGTGGAAGATGCTTGAGTATATTGTTAGTTATGAGTTCAAACCTTGATGTGAGATAGAGCAAGAGGTATTAGTTAATTTAACTATCAGACCTATATTGGATAAGTGGATTGGTATTAGTTAGAGGCATGATGCTAGAATAATTCAGATTATCACTAAGATTGATGGTGAGTAGAGTCTGTAGAGATGAAGTCGTACGTACTTGACCGTGATGGTTGACTCTGTAAGGACGAAAGATAGTTTAGACCCGATGTCGATAGGTTGAGGGATTAGGTGCTACAAGAGTGCTATCATTCAAGATTGAAAATACATCCTAGAGGAAAAAATGCATAGATATATGAAATGAATATTTCACTGGGAAGGGGTGAAGATGGACGTCAGGGCATTTATCTCGAGATATATGAACTGTTAGCAACCTAATGCTGAACATAACCAAGCAGTTTGATGTAGCTTCTTAGGGTTCCCGGGAGGAAGTAGGAACATATATCTACAGATTTACAAGGACGATAGGAGGGTGCGATAGCATATCAGTCATAGTCGATAAACAGACGAAGAGTGTTAGATTTTACCAATAAACTCTATTAGAACGGCATCCTAATTGACCGACTAAAAGAGAAGTGGATTGTGCAATTCGTGGTGTACCAAAGTGCATTTTGAGTGATAAAAATCCATTGATCTCTAGCGGGTTTTGCATGAACTTACAAGAGGCACTGAGAATGGAGCTACATCTGAGTACAACTTATCACCCACAAAATGATGGGCAAAACGAGAAGTCAAACCATATTTAAGAGGATCTCTTGCGGGATTGCATACTTGATATTAGGTGCTCGTAAGAGGATCACTTGCATTTAGTACGGACGTACAACAAAAGTAATCAGTTTAGCATCGGTATGGAAACATCTAAAGCATTATATGGTCGACTGTGTAATGCCCCTTCATGTTGGTGGGAAGCGGGGGAGAAACCGATGCTAGGGCTAGATATGATCAAGAAGACATTAGAGAAGATCTATAACGACCCACCGTTTTGGACAATTAAAATCGACAATAAATCACACACGTCAGACTCAAACCATTCACAAGGGAGGATTATTATGGAGTAAATAAGAAAAAGAAGAGAAAAGAAGGAAAAACAAAATATAGAATCTTGCAGTGCAATGACAACTATGATAATCAAATAAACAACTCATGAAGCTGTTTTACAAATAACATTTGATTACACCTTTGCAATACAGATCGGAGTTACATACAACATGGATAAATAAATAAATCACAACAGAACAACATGATGCAGTAGAATAAATATAATAAATAATAACAGTATTAAATCTTCACCTTCGTCCTCCAAACAAGAAGTCTTCGATACACTGAAAAGCTTAGACTGACCCAAGCATAATGAAAAAACAAAACACTCAAGAAGAACTAAAAGATCTTATGTAAGTTGAATCACTTGTAAATAAATATGAGTGTAACAACGTCAAATATGTTTACGGGATTTGACATCTCTTATCCAGTGTCAAACATGTGTGTAAAAACTTAAGCGATGTTTGGAGTTTCTATCTCCTAAGGATCCGTTAAACTATCTATATACATAGTACAATAGACTATTATAATAGTGTCTACAATAAAGTAAAGTATTAAAATAGCATTAAGGCATTACCTATATCCCCTTAACACATTTTATATAAAGCCATAGTCTATACAGTACTGTAACTCCACCGTAAATTGGTGGGCAATCCGGGAACACTCCATAGGTATGACACAAACCAAACTCGTAAAAGGAATGATAAGGCATGTGACAAGGCACACTAGGCAATGCCAGGGTAGGATTCTACCGTTTGCACTCCCGGCCTAGTGGTAACACATAGCATCTACTACTACCCACCTCGGAACAAACTTCCATAATCGAAATCGAGGGGTGGCCACCAAATCAATTACAAAGTCATAATATGGTACCGAAGAAATGTGCACGATCGAAGGAGCGACCTCATTTGGCCCGGTATAGCTTCTGTTTTAGCCACATTAAGCTGACTCGCGAAACTCGGGGCTGCGTAAATACCTCATACAGAATCATTCGTGAAACCATCCAACTTTATTTTGGAATCTTCACCACATACGCAGTTGTTAAAGTGGTTTTCGGTATTGGCAAAGAGTAGGACAATATCCTATCCCGGTCTCTTTAACAACCGAACACTTATACCACACTGGATGGTTCTATAACATTTCAAAATCAATTCATAATTGATATCAAAATATCATATTCAATTCAAACCATATCACTTTCGAAATCATATTCACTTTCAAAATCTTATTCACATTCGAAATCATATTTACTCAACTATGTCATTTCACTCGAAAACATCATTTCAAATCCCTCTTTAGGTTATAACATCATTTAACTATATTTGCTTTTAAATCAAGGATGTAAATATAAACACTTCCACTTACATAGTCTAAAATATAGAAAATAATTTAGATAGTTATAAATAGTTTAGCATGGTTTAAAATAAATTTTTAGATAATTCGAAATACTTTAAAATAATTTAAAAATAGATTAAAAATTGTTTTAGATAGATTTAAGATAGTTTAAATAGATTTAAAATAGTTTAAACGGATTTAAAATGGTTTAAATAGATTTAAAATAGACTAAAATGGGTCAATTAGTTTAAAATGGGTTAAAACAGATTAAATTAGATTAAAATAAATTAAAATAGTTTAAATTGATGAAAATAGTTTAAAATAGACTAAAATAGTTTAATAGTTTGAAATCTTAATAATCATGATTTGTGAAATAATATATTTTTAAATTGTTTATATTAAACAATAAATTTGAAATTATATCAAATTAAACTATATCTTTCATTTCAACACATCTAGACCATATCCAGCTTTCAAATCAACAAACTAAATTTTGTCTTGCAATGTAGATTCTCATTTAAAACCATATAATCAATATCGATTTCGAATCCATGTTCGAATTATAAATTTAAAATATTTCAAATTTAGTAGATTTCAAAATTCAAATATTCAAATATTCAAATATTTCAATAACTCAATTTCGATAAATTTCATTTATAGTTCAAATCCAACTTTAAAATTTCAATTTGAATTCTTTAAATATTTCATTTAAACCAGTTCCAATTTTCAACATTTAAAGCTTGGAATTTCGAAAATAATTCAGTATATAAATCAAATTCTATTTCAAAATATCATTTGACTGAATTCTAAATTTAAGGATTAAAAATCATTTAATTTAATCAATCTGGTATTCATATATAATTTTCTACCTTATGGTCAAGTGACACGGATATATATCATTTCAACCCGCAATAAATTTAAATTTCATGGGTATATATCATTTCAACCCGCAATCCCAAAATAAATTCAAAATCAATAAAATCGCTCGAGTCTATCATTTTTACCCATAACGATTTTTCCCTAATCCATTAGATTATTTGGGTATGTATCATTTCAACCCACAGTGATCTTTCCTAACAATAAACCAAGGGAACTTGCAGTGTGATAACAATATATAAATATAACATCCAATCATCCAATATCAAAAATTAAGCATCCATCGCAATCATCTTTAAATCAAATAATGAATAACAACAATTGATTGATTTTCAATAATAGGTATAAGCTGGCAATTTAAAATTCAATATTAAATTAAATGGCGATTATATTCAACAAAAGTCATATTTAACTGGAATGACAATTTAAATATATCAAACAATAATCAATCAACATCTAATCACATCATAAGTTCAATTTAACCAACATAAGATAACCTGGTAGTTGTGAGTGGGCTAAACACCCACCTTTGATTTCAAATCGATTTAAAACCCAAATTATAGCCCAAAATTGAACATTCTATGAATTTGATCAAACTAGTTCCATAATGTCTATAATTGTGATACGATCGCAGTGGAACAAACCGTGTGTAAATCCGACCTCATATGTAAAAGATATGTAAGTTAGAACATTTTAAAGTAAAAATTTAAATTAAATAAAACAAAATAATTCATGGCCACGTCACCTTGCCATCAACATGCACAGATAAACGCACGTGACATACAAATGTCTTACAAGCGAGCACGAACCTTAGGCTGCCATCCTCTATTGATTTTCGCCGCCGCCACATAGAAATTCGACCAGATCACGTCGTGCCTTCGATCTTCCCTCATCAAGCTACTCCACCATATCCTTTCGGCCACCTCCGGCACCACCTAGCTCCACCGCCACCGCCCATGCATTTGTCCAATTTCTTTTGAAATGACGTGACTTGGAGATGAGCTAACAATGGATCCGAGGCCTGCTCGTCATCAGCTTCCCGATGCCACCTTCTGATTGCCAATTCGATGAAGATCCACCATTAAATCGTGAAAACCAAATTTCGACGGTCGAGATTCATCCCTGATTTCTGGTCAAATAATACATCCAAATAGAAACCGAATTGCTGCAGTGGATTACGCTCGTCGAGAGCTTTCCAATGATATATAATATGACATAATTTTGAGGAGTTTCATTTTCGATTTGAGTTTGAAATTGAATTGGGGTGTGGATCTGCAGCCTTTGGAAGGAAGAAGCAGATAGGTGAACCGACATATACATACAGAGATAAGAAATAAAAAGGCTGCTAGAGTTTAGAAAAATTAACAAGGCTCAATAAGAAAGAAAAACACATCGAATTGGTTCGAAACGACAATAATGACCCAAAAAGCACATTCCGTTTCCGAAACGAAATTTGGTCATCCCATATATTAAAAAGGATGTTTTTTATATCTTTAAATTCAATGGAACATGTTTCAAGTCCTAACTCCAATGATGAAGAAGTTAGCTTTTAAAATCATCTTATTTCAAATTGATTCCATTAAATTGATTTCTACGCGTTTCGAGCCCGCACGATCAAACGACAAATTCAATCGCTACAAAACTTGAAATCCTACAATAATTCACCGTTAATGAAATAGATTTCATCAAAATCCAAGACAGTGGCCAAAATGGCTATTTTCATGTTAATTTCAATAAATTATTATTAAATTAGTTAAATCACCTTTCAATCCAAATTTTATAACTATCAATTTCATCCTATTCTAATTAAACAGAGATTATCATCCTTTTAAAACAAATTCCCATGCCAAATTCAATATTTAAATGTTGTACAAATTACAGCATTTAGTTTCAATTGAAATAGATCCATTAATTATAATTTAAATTAAAATAAATTCACTTATTTTGATTTACATCTTATTATTCAAACAATTACCATATTATGGATATAATTACATTGATTTACCATTTATTACATCAATATTCTACAGTTATCATTTTAGTCTACATTAAATGCAATATTTAATTAGATTAATTGCAATTGATTTCCAATTTATTATTAATGAATTAAATAGTGAATTTATAACTAAACCATTATTACAACTTACCAATCCAAACACATTTCCATGTTTATTATTAACAAATAAAAGTAATAGATTCACATAGTGATTCATTATTCTATACTATTCAATTTCAATTAAGTACGTACAATTTCTCTTTTTATTGCAATATTTGGTTTATTTCTTTATTTTCAATTTATGACCAAATTTTATATTTACAATCATTTCAATTAATTAGAATTGCATTATAGTAGTTATTCATTACATTACATTAACAATATTACATTTCATTTTAGTTATTTCTCATTAATAAATCTTAAATTTTTATTTTTTCACAACATTAATTTACAAAAACTTATTTAATCAATAAATTTAATTATCGAAAATTATGGGCCCTTACACTCCCTCACTCAAAAAATTTCATCCTCGAAAAGCGAAAAAGAAGGGATTGAGGAATTAATATATATTATTCAAAGTATTTGAATTTATTAACAATTTGTTTACATATAAGTATTTAAATAAAATATTAATTTATAAACAATTAAATCTTCATATTCAAGTTCAATAAAAGTTTGAAAATATTCTCACTTTCACAAATTTTCTAAGTCAAAAATTCACTAATTTTTTTGGCAGAGTCTCCTTTGTACGGAGAAGTCCGGGAGCAATAATAATATCAATAATAACCTTATATATCATATTTCAAAATAAAATATCCCAAACTATGGAAAAACAATATAATATCACTATAAAACCATAGTCCGAAAACGTACTTATTTTATTTGTCGGGTCAACAACACTTTATTTATGAAACCTAAAGTAGTACTTATTGCTTTCATATCCCATGTTTCACTTATATAATCCAAAGAATCTAGAATTATGTAAAAAGGAAAATATTTTAGTTGTTTCAATTAGTAACAAAATGAGTCATCACAACATAACAATAGTCACTTGCAAACAAAATCATACAATCATCATATGCAGTCAAAGAATCAACCATCCATCCATAATAACCAAACAAATGGTTTGTTTGTTTTAAAAACTTTTAATCATATAAAATGATAAATAAACTACTAAATATACCATACACTCAACATTCTTAGATAAAACTTAAGAAATTATTTATACATCCTAAACAATTTAAAGTATCACTTCCCAATCATCCCATAAGCTAAACAACCAATAAATTCAAATGTCATGTAAGCTTATTCTTATTAATCTCCTTTCATATTATTTACTCTTCTTCAGTTTCATTCATTCGTACAACGCTTATTTTTATTATTTACATTCATTACCTACAAAATTCATTTTATATTTATTCATACAATGCAATTTTCATTACGTTACATCCATTTACTTACATAACTTATTTCCATTCAATTGTTTAGATCATCCATTATCAGTTATTAAAATATTATGTAAGTCTCTTTACAAATTAAATTCACAATTACTATTTTCTTTGATTTCCTTTTTATGCCATTATTCATTTGTGAATCAACTCATGCTTAAAATTTTAGATCATTTTTATTTTCCACATTTATTTATTTCATATATAGTATTATTGAAAATTAAATCTATTCCCGAATTATTTCAACACTTTCAGAGGTTAAAATAATTTAATTAATATATATTATTCAGTTTTACTATTCACTTTTACTTTACAAACGGGTTAAATTATTTACTTAAGTTTATAATCATATGCTTTCAGTATTCACTTTTTTATTAAATTTAATCAGTAGCACTTCAAATTAGAAACTTAAGTTCATACATTTTTATAACATCAGAGTTCTTATTTATAGAAATAATTTCATTAAACACTTTCATTACTTAAGTTTACTTGTATAATATTCTATTACATATTTGTTTTAACATTATAACTTTTAAACATTTCTGGTGAGTTATATACATGTCTTTTAGAATGTAATTGAATGTTACACAAGTTTATGTTATTCATTTGGTTAACAAAATGTTTAATATTTCATATCTTCTGATTTACAAGTTACAAATTTAATTTCTTGTATATTTCATTCATTACTTAGCTTCTAATTCTTATTTTTCTCATTTCAGTAGTTTCCAGTTATTAATATAGTCAAGATTTCATTCATTACAATAATTAAAATTTCCAATTTACAAAAACTTAAGAACTAAATATCGGGCTCCATTTCAAATCAATTTATATATACTCATCTTTCATATATGTCAAATTATATTTAGAAATTTAAAGTTAAGATTTCTTTCTCAAACAAATGTGTAGTAAAACTACTATGACGATCTTCCCACATTGAAACACGAAAATGAACGTCGATGATGCGTGCACACATCACCGAAATTATTTTCTTGTAACAAGAGTGGGGAGTACATAACTTATTTCCTTCCAAATTTCCTAACGATCCATTGTCCCGTACCCTTTGAATCGATAATAAACCACACATGTCCAACTCAAATTGCACGAAAAGACGGATCATTGAGGGCGATAAAGAAAAGTGGACAGAACAGAATCTCACTCGAATGGAATAACATATATCATTTCAGTAATAATCTTTACAGCGGAAAACTTTTAAATACATATATCAGAGTCTAACCTAAATTCAGCTTGGACGGTTATAAAACCTACCCTTACAATTGCTGACAAACATCAAACAAAATACACTAAGCAAAGCAGATAATAGAATATCTCCATACGTCGATGAATATCTCCAGCTCTCCTCTGGAAACTCCAACCATCTTCGACTAAATCTGAAACTACTCGGATCTGACCCGAGTATTGAAAATACCCGGATCAGGCTTGATAAACCAGCGTGAGAAAAACTCAATAATAAATGACAGTGTCATATATCAACCTTTTTATAAAGATCCTTTGAAAATAAAAAGTATCTCATAAGACCATGCCCACACATAAACACGGACGGGTTTTTACCTTATGATAACTAAAACACTTTTATACCAAAACGTTTGATATTATTTCTAATGACATTCTCTTTGAAAACATTTGCAAATAAACTTATTAATCTTAGCTAAAATTGTTGCCATTATTAAATTCCAGCATACTAGGCTGTATAAACAAAATCGTAGGTTCTTATTGGAGAATGGGCTTCCATACAAATGACTAGGCACAGGATCTACCTTTTGAAATGGGTACACCTCTAGATGGATGTCCCGAGGCACAGAACATCTGCCCTCTACCAACACAAGATCGGCCTACCTCTTTAACTAGATAGTACCGAATATGTCATCCCCCGGTCGTTACCGACCATTAACCGAGCGCTCCTTCTCCATTCACCAAATAAATTAACATCCCAAACATCATAGCGGGAAGAAATATATCTAGAAGGGGATGATCATACCCTACTTAGGAATGACCCACTTAGCCCTGCTGCATCTAATCCTGTTTCGGTAATTTCCGGTTTGATGAGGCTTGAGGCAAACGATTAACTTTTCACATAGCACATATCACATCTTTGAATGCCATATTGCCATTTCCATTTAACTAATAATTGCCTTCCACAAAAATATAACCCTCGAGCTCGAATGTCTCAAGGAGGGTGTTAAGCTAAGAGAAGTTGCCTTCTCCGCCACCACTGATGTATGTTTGTAAAAACTAATGTACGTAACCGTTAGAAATGCAATGTCATACAAACGTCCATACAAGTTATCCAGGAATAGGACAAACCGAAGGCACTTTTCTCGGCCATTATTAGGCAAGAAGTCCTTGCAATCCGCAAAATCTCCATCACGAGGAGACCACTGCTATATATACTCTATAATGGGTGCGACCCCGAGCAAATCAACCAGTAGTCCTCACGCTACGAAGATCCACGGTCATCAATAATCATCGTCTTCAACATGTCTTCACGTTCGAACGTATACATCGGTTCGAAGTGGTTTTCGGAGAGGAATTACCCAAATCCGACCCCGGCTCCTTCGAAATCCAATGTCGATAGAAAGTGAATATGAGTATATAGGATTTATTAAGTCTCTTTTCACTTTAATTCTTTTCGAATGATTTCGAATTCTATTTATTTTGACTTAGAGTGATTTCTAAGAAATTCATTCTTTTGCTTTGGAAAATATCTCAAATTTCCTTACTTAACTTTCCACCAAACCCTTTAACTTTTAGGCGGGTCAAAAACAATGTTATTTTACACATCGTTTACAATAAACCCTAAATCAATCTTCACAAACATTTTGAAGTAAATAGGATCATAGAAATCATTCATTTAAGAGATTACTTAACATCTGGATAATACCAATCTTCTTTTAATTCAAAAAACTTAACACAGTCTTTTTATTTAAGAGCATACGGGCTTTCCTTTCGATCTGTTCCACCCCTCGTCTAAGAAAAGAAAACATAGGCCAGGTAAGTTCAGAGCACTGGTTTCTCCATCCCTAACCTTAGTTAAACACCTTGTATTATCTTCCCAGATCTCACAGGCGGGACAAACGTACTAGTTGTTTCCGCATACTCAGATTTTCAACTTCATTTTGAAATTGCTTATAAATATCCCAAATTATCTTTCAAAACACTTAACTATCCTTTTTAAAACATTCACAATTGATTTTGGGAAACGTTACATTTAAACTCATATTCAAAAAGTTTTACATTTCGCAGCAGAAAAGTGCAGCGAAAAGTGCTAAACAAGCTTATTTGAATTAAACAACTTTTAAACATTCGATAATTCATACTTTCCAATCCCAATCACTTTAAAATCATTTAAATAGATTTATCAAATTTATTCCATCTTTTTCCATAATTAAAAACATCCATTTAAACAAATTTCCTGTTATGGTCACTAAACTGCACTAGCGTGATTTTTCTAGAAAATTGATTTGGACTTAATTCAAAATCTACTTATCGAAACTTTGATTTTCTTTCTTTGTTTAGAAGATATGGATATAATAGTCCAGAATTTTCTTATCTCGAAGAATTCTGAGCTATATTCCACTCATTTGAACTTTTTGGCGCGAAATCGCGAACTACCGTTGCGCGACGCGTCTAGTTTTAACTTATTTTTCAATCTTGAAATAATCAATTCAAATTTGATTTCAACCCTTATAAAATCATCAGAAACCATTTTGAATCAATATTTTCACTTTTAAAAGTATTTAAAATATATTTTCACTATTACCATATTATAATATTATTATATTCACATTATTTTAATATTAAATTTTAAATTCCAGTTTCAACTTAATTTCAATTCTAATCACAAATTAACCACATTTAATGTAACAACCCTGTTGTTGGTTACCTGATTAATTAGACCTAGTTAGGGATAATTAATTCTAAATTGGGATTTGTGTAATTTAACTATGAAATTAAATCTAGTTGTATGAATAATTGAATTGTTTATCTTAATTAATTTTAAGATAACTTTGGAAAATGTTCTAAATGTTGTTAAGTGTTAATATTGTGATTTATTATTTTAAAATAATAAATTGTAATTATAAATTATTTTGTTTTAATTAAAAATGATAAGAATAACTTTGTCTTGTGAATGGGTTTGATAAATTATGAATGGTTAAGACAATGTTAACTAAAACCTTACTTAAAATGTAAAATAATGCTTTATAAATTATTAACACTTAGAATTTTTGTAACACTTGGCAATTGGGTCCATATCTCAAACCACTTATCCCATTTAAGAGAAGCTTCCTTCTCAAGAAAATCAGAGAACTTAATTCCTCTTTCAAAACCTAGAAAAAAATCAAATCTCTTCTTCAATTCATGGTAAATTAAACATCTTTAGGAGCTTATTTGTGCAGGTAATCATCTCTAGCTTAAATACATCTCAGTTGTGATTTTAATTCTCAATTTACAGTAAACTAAATTAGGGATTTTGGGTATATTTTGGATTGATTTTTGTTTAGGGTTTACTAGTTTGGAAATTTGGGCTGAAGTGATAATGTCGATTGTTGAATTAAAGGATAGAGGTGAGTTAATCACTCACATGCCTATTTCTAAATCTTTGTTTGCTGCACAATATTGTTTGAATGATTTTTGATTTAATTGTATGCAATTTGGTTGAAAACTTGTGTGATTTTTGTGTTACTGTGTGCTGGAAATTTGATAAAAAAAGTAGCTGCAGTAAAACAACGATAATATATGGTAGATTAATCCAAATTGACTCATCTTTTTATGGTTGAATGATATTTAAATTAGCTACTAGTTTTATTTTAATCATATTTCGAAATTCTGCTGTTAATTTGGTCGAAATTGAGTTTGAAACTAATGTTACAGCACAGCCATATAAAAATTTCCCAAGTTAATACCTGAAAGTAAAATGGACATAACTTTTGATTGATTAATCCAATTGGGTTGATTCTTTTTGAAGTAGAAAGATAATTTTCTAAGAAAGAACTTTTGTTTTAATTACTTTCTCATATTTTGAAGATTTCTTGATCAAATCCCTTTTTTAACATAGTAATAGTCTATGCCCTGTCAAATTTCCATGCTAGATATTGTTAGTAAATAAGCATAACTTTCTCGTTTCTTATCGGATTTTGACAAAATTTAAAGTTATGGAAAGCATAAACTTTGTGCTACAACTTTAATGTTGTAAGTTTCTGCATATTCTATTATTTAAAGGGTTGAAAGTGGGTTTGGAACTGAGATACGTGCTCCGCTCTGTCGATTTTCAGAATTGAAACCTAAAACTAAAATTAGCCATAACTTTCTCGTTATTGATCGGAATTTGATAATTTTGGATGTTTCGGAAAGCATAAATGATGTACTGCTTGTTTCATGTTTTGATTTTCCTTAAAATAGGTGTTAGTTTTGGTCAAAAACGTGTTTTATTTTTGCTATCACGAGACAAAATGACAGAAGTTGTGAAATTCAAATCTCAGAATTTTTTTATCCATAACTTTTACATTTCTTATCGGAATTCGATAATTTTTAATGTTATGGAAAGCTTAGGATGTCGTGTACAACTTTTATGTTTTGTGTTTTCTCATGTTATATGCTTAAAAGAGGCAAACTGAACAAACAAAACACAGGCCTGGGCAAAACGCCAAAGTTTATTCCTGCGTATCTTGAATTGTTGCACCAGTTTTTGGTGCTTTCTCTTATGTTTTCCGAACATGGTTTTGATGCTCTTTTCAGTGCAAATATTGAGAGCTTTATATCAGATATGATCTGGTATTGAATCATGTATTTTCTTAGATTGTTCGAGCAAGTCTTTGATGATAAATTTTAATATAGATCTTGAGTGTTGTATTATCTTATTCAAGGGATAGACCATGCTTCTTGTGATTATTTTTGGATTGCTTCTACTACATAGAAGCACGGATTTTCATGAATCCGTCATTGGGATTTTAATGATTCATTATGTAATGTTTTCATTGTGATTCTAAGCGCATGTGCACGTATTTTCTAACTATTTTTCCAACAGTGTTCATTTTCTAGCTATTGTTCTAAGAAATATATTTTACAAAGTGATTTCATAAAAAAAAGTGATATAATTAATATTTCTAAATTATAAAGAGATTTTCAAAATCGATTTCTTAAATATTTTCTGAAATTTATTTCAAAACCCGATCTAGCAAAAATATATTTTCTGAATAAAGATACACGTTTTTGCACTTTTCGGACGTATGAGAAAGAGAATTAAACGATTTAGTAAAACATGTGGTATTGGTCACATGATTTTGCTTTTTCGGTTAATTCCGGACTTGTACGATCGAAACCTCTTGAGTATTGTATCTTGAGTTAATATTTAAGATTTTCAATTCCTATTATAGGAATTATCCGAGTAGCCAATATTTGGCGAGTTGAGATGTTCAAGGTCTCCTATTATAGGAGTAAAACTCGATGAGAACCACTTAAAGATGTTTTTTTACTTGCCAATGAGATGAGGTGAGTCTTGAGATGAGATTTCCCTTTTCGGGGATTATGGTTTATGAGAAACCATTATGAGATTTATTTGCATTTGTCGATGATATGAGGTAAGCTTCTTTATGATGATTCTATGATGTTGAGATGTATTATGATAGTTTTTACTTGTCAATGAGATGAGACAAGTCACGATGCCACTAGCACTCGTCAATGAGATGAGACGAGTAGGGTATTGTATTTACTCGTGAATGAGATAAGACTGAGTATATTTTCACGACGTTTATGATATTTTACTAGTGTGGTACCAACTAACAGATAGTAAACCATTAGGTGCGAACGTATGGTATGGGACATACGTTAACACCTATTGGGTTCCTATCCGAGATGTTGAGACACATTCACGATGTTTACTAGTACTGCAGACCACGAGTACTCGATTGGAGTCATCACGATGTAGTTGCTACTCTAATAATCACGATGTTATTAACTTGGGTCTTTGTAACTGGGAGTCATTATGATGTTATAGACTATAGTCGTTCATGATGTTCGCGATGTTAAGATGTTATTTGACTCCAGTCATCATGATGTTTATGGTACCAAATAGTAGTACTAGTCACGATGTAGCGCGCATAGCATTGCTTCGGCATGCAATCGAGGATCTGGCCAATCCGAAGTTTTGATGTTTTTGACTTCACCATCTTTAGATGATTATTACATTGATAGCCTAGTGCCAGATGAGATGTATACATATATGGTGAAATCATTTATGATGTTACTCTTTCATTATGGATTGATGATTTTATAAACTACTTGATGTTAAGATGGAGTTGAGATGTACTTATATATTTATACCGATGAGATGAGGTATAAATGATTATGAAGAATCTTTGATGATGAGTTTTAGTGATGGATTTGAGATGTATCTATATTCATACCGATGAGATGAGGTATGAATAAGTATAATGCTTCTTTTATGTTTGGGTTTTACATTTCCTTGAATGCTCCTTGGGATGTGCCAATGAGATAAGGCACATCCATATGCGTTTTATTCTATGTATGAAGGATATGTACCTTTGATGTATTCTTATATTGACAACCACTTCTAAGAAGATAGTTGAATCATTTGAAATCATTATCCACATTCCTTTATACTGCCGATGATATGAGGCGAAAGCGATGTTTACTGGGTCTTATCTATAAAACTTTGCTCGCCGATGTTCCATTTTCTTAAGTGTTAGTTATGCCACTTAAGTATGACTTTATTATCATTATCTCTTCTACTTGTCAAGAAGAGATGTTGTCCTTTCTTATGATGTTGAAACCCTGTTTAGGGCATGGCATCCTTTAAGAAAAAGGATACCATAGGTCTTACCTACTTATCCTTATCGATTATTCTATTTAACCGATGATTTTAGCTAGCATGACCCGTTTGTTTTCACTTAGGTTAGACCGAGTTGTTTCAGGTATCATCTGTTGGACTTAGTTTGAAGTTGATGTTGGATATCAGCTCTTATTTCTCTTGAGTAATTTATGTTCTTTCACATACTCTGATGCAGTTATATTTGATTCGATGTATATAGTGTGGTCGAGTACCACCTTTATTGTTTTCATATTGTATTGTACTATACATGTATCAATGTATAAGTATATAAATGATGTTGATTACTGTACTATGATGTTCTTTACATTTAGTTATTGTATTTTGTTCTGATAGATCAGTTAGCGACCTGTAGTTTTGGATTAAGCATCTACTGGGTATGTCGATCCACTTTAGTTGAAAAGAAAAATTATATTGCATTTATCGACATATTCAGTAGATGTTTAAGACAAAATTATAGATGGTCGCCCTTAACCAGCCCTATTCTCCGCTTTAGCAGATGGAATTACTTGTTAATTCTCTTTGCTAAGGTGGGTCTTGGGGTGGGGCGTTACAATTTGGTATCAGAGCTGCTGTTAGAACAAAGTACAATAAACACAGAACAGTACGTATATCATGATACATCGAAGTACAATACGAGTGAATCATTGTCCTTTATTCGATATTGTTTTTGAATCGAGCGTTGATTCTTTTTCGAGTTTTGGGATTATCGGGATGGAATATGTCTAGGAAAATATATATTGTATTCCGTAGTATTCCATAATAGAGTTTGATGTCATCTTATCCTATAAATAATCTTATTTAGGATTATTCTATTCTTATTTTTGTCGATACGAGTGGGTTCATATCGATGGAGCTGATTGATTTTTATGAGCATTCTTGTTGCATTCCTTTGAGTGTTGTGAATCCTATTGGAGGGATCCACAACGATTGGCTTATTCTAAGCATTTTGAGTTTTCTATTTGTTGCTGCTTTAGTGAGTATTTGTTTGTTACTCACGATCTTGAGATGCATTTGATTTGAGATGGATTGACTTATTTGATATTAAGTCCAATCCTTTGTTTTTTTAGGATCCTATTGTATATTTAGGTTTCCTATTTTGATTGGTTTATTATTTCTATTACTTTGGAATGTTAATGATGATTCCGAAGTTTCTGAATTCACTCTTGAGTATCAACATGTTGATGATATATCTCGAATTCCAGTCAAGGTGACTTTGTTGAGTTTTGTGAGTCCTTTTGGATCTGACATCCAATTGGCCAATCGAGTGTTGAGGTAACCTTATTCCTAGCTCTTAGCTCTTCGGTTATCCTTCCACGAGGATATCCACTAAGGAATGAGGTGAGTTTCTAGATTGTTCGAGTTTGATTGAGTTTATCATTCAGTTTTTTTTGAGTTATCCTTTTCATATACTCAATCGATGTTATTCTTTGTAGCATTACTTTGTTTGAAGTAATGATTTATTGTTTGTTTGCTTCATCTCGTTCGAGAAGAATATCTTTCTCATCTTATATCCTGATGATTTTTGGGAGTGGCTCGTGACATCGTAAGATTGATGAATGCTCTATCTCCTTCTGTTGATTTCGAGAATCGAATATTTTGGGAATATCTTTATGCATTCTCTTAATGTTCTTTGGTTTGAGTTTTGAAGCTACATAAATATGAGTTTTAAAGAGAAATTTGAGCTTTGAGATATTTTTTAAAAAAAAAATCAAAGAATATTTTGAGAATAAATTTAGATGAGTGGTATTTCTTTTATAGAAATAATTTGAGAGTGTTGGGTTGTCCATCGAGTAGTTAAGAGTTCTGTTCTGTACGCCTGATCAACGTTATCGATAGGAATCTCCTAAATGCTATGATGAGGCAATTAGACACGATGGTTTGTGTTTTAAAAAAAAATTTGAAAATTATATTTTTGGTTTATAATTTAGATTTGTTTTTGAATGGTAATTGCAGCCATTGATTTTAGTGACGAGTAACAGAGTGGCGAGGCAGTTTTGATCGTTTGATCGACTCTGCAGCCAACAAATATATCTATTTATTAGAGATTCAATGGCGAGGCAATGCCATTTATTTATTTATTTATTTTGAAATTATAAAGAAGAGAATAAGTGAGAATATTCTTGAGCTATACTTTATTGAAAGTATATTTTGAGATTTTAGAATCTATATTATATACATTGGATGTTTTAGGAGAAGAGTTATAAGAGTACTTGAAGATTGTTTTTAAAATATTTAGGTGGTTTAATAAAAAGAGTAAAGAGAATTTAAACCCTCAATTTATTTTGAGGAATATTATTATGGATTTACAAATTTCTTTGGAAATTAATTTTGAAGTAAGATAAGAAATTTGGACTTTTAATTTGATTTTTAAATTACTTACTAAGTAATATAATAAAGAGTTAGAAAGTTTTCAAATGTTGAAAATTGAGATTTTAAATTTAAAAGATGTTGAGATTTAAAAATTCTAAATATCTTGGATTGAAAATAATTTGAGCTTATATCCTTGTTTCTTGAGTATATTCTATCCTTGAGTTAATATCAACGACATTCATTTTCACGATCGTTCGAGTTTGGTGGCCTTGTAAGAAGTCGCTTCGTGATTTATTCATCTTGTCTATTGTGTTTGTCTTGTTGTGAGGATGTTCTTTCCCTATTATTGTGCGGAAAATCTTTTTGATGATATTCTTTATTGCTTAGAGTTTGGGTTTAAGTGAGTTTGATCCCGACTCTATTAGTAGAGTTTTGTGAAATCAACCATTTTCGATTGATTAATTGTTGAGCATCTTATTGAGTGTTGTTTCGAAGACGGGATATCTTTGAAATTCTTTCGAGTTACTTGGAAAATTCGATGGTTTGCTAATCACTATGTTAGCATTTGATGGGCCATTGGATTAACCAAGTAAGTTTATCCTTGTTTATCTCTACCATTCAATGTTGAAAGTATGAATGGTTTGAGTTTCGAGCTTGTCTTATATCCTTGGTCGATTGAATTTTTGTGTTGTTTACGGCTCTTTTTCTAGAAAATTGCAGGGACGCAATTTTTGTAAGGGGGGAGTCTGTAACAACCCTGTTGTTGGTTACCTGATTTATTAGTCCTAGTTAAGGATAATTAATTCTAAATTGGGATTTGTGAAATTTAACTATGAAATTAAATATAGTTTTATGAATAATTGAATTGTTTATCTTAATTAATTTTAAGATAACTTTGGAAAATGTTGTAAATGTTGTTAAGTGTTAATATTGTGATTTATTATTTTAAAATAATAAATTGTAATTATAATTTATTTTGTTTTAATTAAAAATGATAAGAATAACTTTGTCTTGTGAATGGGTTTGATAAATTATGAATGGTTAAGACAATGTTAACTAAAACCTTAGTTAAAATGTAAAATAATGCTTTATAAATTATTAACACTTAGGATTTTTGTAACACTTGGCAATTGGGTCCATATCTCAAACCACTTAGCCCATTTAAGAGAAGCTTCCTTCTCATTTGATGAAAAGAGTACGTTCTTTTCTAAAAGCTTAGAAAATCAGAGAACTTAATTCCTCTTTCAAAACATAGAAAAAATCAAATCTCTTCTTCAATTCATGGTAAATTAAAAATCTTTAGGAGCTTATTTGTGCAGGTAATCATCTCTATCTTAAATACATCTCAATTGTGATTTTAATTCTCAATTTACAGTAAACTAAATTAGGGATTTTGGGTATATCTTGGATTGATTTTTGTTTAGGGTTTACTAGTTTGGAAATTTGGGCTGAAGTGATAATGTCGGTTGTTGAATTAAAGGATAGTGGTGAGTTATTAACTCTCATGCCTATTTCTATATCTTTGTTTTCTGCACAATATTGTTTGAATGATTTTTGATTTAATTGTATGTAATTTAGTTGAAAACTTGTGTGATTTTTGTGTTATTGTTTGCTGGAAATTTGATAAAAAAAAAGTAGCTGCAGTAAAACAATGATATATATGGTAAATTAATCCAAATTGACTCATCATTTTGTGGTTGAAAGATATTTCAATTAGCTACAAGTTTTATTTTAATCATATTTCGAAATTCTGCTGTTAAATTGGTCGAAATTGAGTTTGAAACTAATGTTACAGCACAGCTATATAAAAATTTCCCGAGTTAATACCTGAAAGTAAAATGGACATAATTTTTGATCGATTAATCCAATTGGGTTGATTCTTTTTGCAGTAGAAAGATAATTTTCTAAGAAAGAACTTTTGTATTAATTACTTTCTCATATTTTGAAGATTTCTTGATCAAAATCCGTTTTTTAACAGAGTAATAGTCTCTGCCCTGTCAAATTTCTATGCTAGATATTGTTAGTAAATAAAGAATAACTTTCTCGTTTCTTGTCGGATTTTGACAATATTTAAAGTTCTGGAAAGCATAAATTTTGTGCTACAACTTTCACGTTGTAAGTTTCTGCATATTCTATTATTTAAAGGGTTGAAATTGGGTTTGTAACTGAGATACATGCTCTGCTTTGTCGATTTTCAGAATTGAAACCTAAAACTAAAATTAGCCATATCTTTCTCGTTATTGATCGGAATTTGATAATTTCAGATGTTTCGGAAATCATAAATGATGTATTGCTTGTTTCATGTTTTGAGTTTTCTTAAATTTTGATGTTAGTTTGGTCAAAAATGTGTTTTATTTTTGCTATCCCAAGACAAAATGACAGAAGTTGTGAAATTCAAATCTCATAATTATTTTATCCATAACTTTTACTTTTCTTATCAGAATTCGATAATTTTTAATGTTCTGAAAAGCTTAGGATGTCGTGTACAACTTTTATGTTTTGAGTTTTCTCAAGTTATGTGCTTAAAAGAGGCAAACTTAACAAACAAAACACAGGCCTGGGCAAAACGCCAAAGTTTATTCCTGTGTATCTTAAATTGTTGCACCAGTTTTTGGTGCTTTCTCTTATGTTTTCCGAACATGGTTTTGATGCTCTTTTCAGTGCAAATATTGAGATCTTTATATCATATATGCTCTGGTATTGAATCGTGTATTTTCTTTGATTGTTCGAGCAAGTCTTTGATGATAAATTTTAATATAGATCTTGAGTGTTGTATTATCTTATTCAAGGGATAGACCATGCTTCTTGTGATTATTTTTGGATTGCTTCTACTAAATAGAAGCACGGATTTTCATGAATCCATCATTGGGATTTTAATGATTCATTATGTAATGTTTTCATTGTGATTCTAAGTGCATGTGCACGTATTTTCAAACTATTTTTCCAACAGTGTTCATTTTCTAGCTATTGTTCTAAGAAATATATTTTACAAAGTGATTTCATAAAAAAAAGTGATATAATTAATATTTCTAAATTATAAAGAGATTTTCAAAATCGATTTCTTAAATATTTTCTGAAATTTATTTCAAAACCCGATCTAGCAAAAATATATTTTCTACATAAAGATACACGTTTTTGCACTTTTCGGACGTATGAGAAAGAGAATTAAACGATTTAGTAAAACATGTGGTATTGTTCACTTGATTTTGCTTTTTCGGTTAATTCCGGACTTGTACAATCGAAACCTCTTGAGTATTGTATCTTGAGTTAATATTTAAGATTTTCAATTCCTATTATAGGAATTATCCGAGTAGCCAATATTTGGGGAGTTGAGATGTTCGAGATCTCCTATTATAGGAGTAAAAATCGATGAGAACCACTTAAAGATGTTGTTTTACTTGCCGATGAGATGAGGTGAGTCTTGAGATGAGATTTCCCTTTTCGGGGATTATGGTTTATGAGAAACCATTATTAGATTTATTTGCATTTGTCGATGATACGAGGTAAGCTTCTTTATGTTGATTCTATGATGTTGAGATGTATTATGATAGTTTTTACTTGTCAATGAGATGAGACAAGTCACGTGCCACTAGCACTCGTCAATGAGACGAGACGAGTAGGGTATTGTATTTACTCGTGAATGAGATAAGACTGAGTATATTTTCACGACGTTTATGATGTTTTACTAGTGTTGTACCAACTAACGGCTAGTAAACCATTAGGTGCGAACGTATGGTATGGGACATACGTTAACACCTATTGGGATCCTATCCGAGAAGTTGAGAGACATTCATGATGTTTACTAGTACTACAGACCACGAGTACTCGATTGGAGTCATCACGATGTAGTTGCTACTCCAATCATCACGATGTTATTAACTCAGGTCTTTGTGACTAGGAGTCATTATGATGTTATAGACTACAGTCGTTCATGATGTTCGCGATGTTAAGATGTTATTTGACTCCAGTCATCATGATGTTTATGGTACCAAATAGTAGTACTAGTCACGATGTAGCGCACATAGCATTGCTTCGGCATGCAATCGAGGATCTGGCCAATCCGAGATTTCTTTAAGTTTTGATGTTTTTGACTTCACCATCTTTAGATGATTATTACGTTGATAGCCTAGTGCCAGATGAGATGTATACATATATGGTGAAATCATTTATGATGTTACTCTTTCATTGTGGATTGATGATTTTATAAACTACTTGATGTTAAGATGGAGATGAGATGTACTTATATATTTACACTGATGAGATGAGGTATAAATGATTATGAAGAATCTTTGATGATGAGTTTTAGTGATGGATTTGAGATGTATCTATATTCATACCGATGAGATGAGGTATGAATAAGTATAATGCTTCTTTTATGTTTGGGTTTTATATTTCCTTGGGATGTGCCAATGGGATAAGGCACATCCATATGCGTTTTATTCTATATATGAAGGATATGTACCTTTGATGTATTGTTATATTGACAACCACTTCTAAAAAGATAGTTGAATCATTTGAAATCATTTTCCACATTCCTTTATACTACCGATGATATGAGACGAAAGTGGTGTTTATTGGGTCTTATCTATAAAACTTTGCTCGCCGATGTTCCATTTTCTTAAGTGTCAGTTATGCCACTTAAGTATGACTTTGTTATCATTATCTCTTCTACTTGTCAAGAAGAGATGTTGTCCTTTCTTATGATGTTGAAACCCTGTTTAGCACATGGCATCCTTTAAGAAAAAGGATACCATACCTCTCACCTACTTATCCTTATCGATTATTCTATTTAACTGATGATTTTAGCTAGCATGACCCGTTTGTTTTCACTCAGGTCAGACCGAGTTGTTTCAGGTATCATCTGTTGGACTTAGTTTGAAGTTGATGTTGGATATCAGCTCTTATTTCTCTTGAGTAATTTATGTTCTTTCGCATACTCTGATGTAGTTATATTTGATTCGATGTATATAGTGTGGTCGAGTACCACCTTTATTGTTTTCATATTGTATTGTACTAAACATGTATCAATGTATAAGTATATATATGATGTTGATTACTGTACTATGATGTGCTTTACATTTAGTTATTGTATTTTATTCTGATAGATCCGTTAGCCACCTGTAGCTTTGGATTAAGCATCTACTGGGTATGTTGATCCACTTTAGTTGAAAAGAAAAATTATATTGCATTTATCGACATATTCAGTAGATGTTTAAGACAAAATTATAGATGGTCGCCCTTAACCAGCCCTGCTCTCCGCTTTAGCAGACGGAATTACTTGTTAATTCTCTTTGCTAAGGTGGGTCTTGGGGTGGGGCGTTACATTTAAAACTTAGATTTCAAATCTATTTTCAATTTAAACTTCAATTCATTCTCAAACTAAACTTCACTTTTTCAAAATCGATTTCATTTTCAATTTCACTATTCATCTTAATTTCAATTTCTAATTAACTATCCTTTTCAAATCCGATTCACTTCGAATTTCAAATTCTCTTTCATTTTAAATTTAATTTCACTTCTAAATGAAAAGAGACTTATTTTTCCACAATATCTCATATTACTAAAATATGGTCTTTTAAGATAAAGGGATTACTTGATCAAAATGAACATATCCAATATTCATATTTATCACTAACATAACATCCATTCAACCAATCACATGCATATGATTTCAAATCTAACATTCACTATTAATATCATAACGGGATATATTATCACAATTCACTTAATTCACTAACTATCAAATCATCCATATTAACAATCAATTTGGTATAAACATTCATATGTCATAAGGGTGTAAATATGATTTGTAACATAATCAAAATATAAATTTAAAAGCAATGAGAATTTGTCACCATAAACCAATATGATTAACTTCCTACCAACATTCTAATCAACCAACACTTCACTAATTAATTCCTACTCCATTAAACAGTAGTAAACAACACCCTCTCCCATCCAATAGCTTGACCGAGGCTTGAAATGGAGGTTGGCCGAAAATATAGAGAAGAAGCGGTAGAGCTTTGAACTTGAATTCCCAAGATTTAGATCCGAAAAATAAGTCATCTTCTCTCTTGTTTTTGACTCTTTTACTCACAAAGTTTGAAAAACTTATTAACTGAAAAGTTGTTTTAAATTCTTTTCTATTGAATTTGAAAAAATAACCATTTGAAACCAAGTTGTTTTGAGGGAGATATGTTCAAAATAAAAGAGCTATTCTCGGATTCACAAAAAATAAAGCCCGACAATACACTTCAAAGAATTGAGTTCCAGGTATAGCAAACCTCAAAACTGGGAAAACAATATCAACACCAAAGCTGTAGCCACTGAAATTTCATATGGTTTTAAAAAAGAATTTCTAAATTGGGATCTGTTATGATCAAGTTATGATCAAAACAAAAGGGTCTATTTTCTGGCTTAAAAACTGGGCCAGAAAATGCACTTGAAAGTAGTGGAATTTTGACCTATTTATGCTAAGAGCTGGACAAAGTGGTCAACATGAAAGTTGTAGCCACTGGAAAAATAAATGATTAAAAAAAAAATTACATTTTGGTTTTGTATTGAAGAACTTATTGCCGAAAGAAGAAGAGGTAAAATATAGAGAGAAAAGGAGTTTGTTTTGAAGAAAATAAACATTGATTTCTTTTGAAAATTTTGTAAATATCTTGACATTATTTCTTTATAATATTTTTCTATGGCATGGAAGCCATTAGAGAGGAGAGGAAGAAGATGAAGAATCTTGAGAAAAGAAGAAGAAGAAATGTGAATGAAAGTGAAGAAGGAGGTGGATATTTATAGAAAAAGAAAGAAAGTGGTAATTTACCAAAATAACCTCTTACCAAATTACCAAACTAACCTTACTTCAACCTAAAGCAATCTCTACTTTTTCAAAACTTAACGTCACCTTTCACATTCTTACTTTACTTAATCCCTTAAGAAATAAGCTAAGTAAAATAATTTGGCTTTTGATGTGATATTGATTTGATGTTTACTTTTGACTTTTCTTACTTACTTTTGTTAATTCTTACTGACTTTTCTTAATGACTTCTAGAAGTTTTCTAACCTTGTTTAGTAAAAGTAAACTTGATTAGTTAATTAATTAATACTTACACTATTAGAATATATGTTCCTATATAAGAAAATAAAGGTGTGACGACGTTGCGACAACTTTTAATCGATAAAACGTCGTTTTTCGACAAAATGTTTTACGGTCACATTTTGACGTTTTAATTAAACTATTTATTCATGTAAACCAAATTTAAAAATTAACTTTTTACTTCTTTAAATAAATTAAAACAAGCCTCTTTATATTTTAAAATCATATTAAATTAATATCAAAATCTCTAATTTTACAGTGTATGTAAAAATAACAAAATACGACAAATTTTTGTTATTTTTGTAAAACGATTATTAACAAAATTTTAAATCTTTTAACATATTTTTATTATATTTATTAGATGTTTTAAATAAGATTTACCTTTTTAAATAAATATTTAAATTCATTTATTTAAGCCTTTATTATTTTTAACAAAACTTAACTTTTGTCGATTTGTTCTAAAATCCAAATTTATACTTTTTAATACATTAACTATAAGAATAGATAATTATTTATATATATAACATATTTATTTGAGATTTAAACTCCTTTTAAATTTAAATCGAACAAAATCTCTCATTTTCGAAGTAGCGAAATTACGGGTCGTTACATTCTCCCCTACTTAAAAGCATTTCGTCCTCGAAATGAAATCAAAGACAAAGGAATCTATCCCATACTCATCTCCTCAAATAATTTGGCTTATTTCTACTGAATAGAAAAGAAGAAGGCCGATATCATAACAACACTAAAAAAGATGATGTCAAACATACATACCAAGATTTTCCACACTAACCTGAGTACTTATCTTGTACTTAAGGTTATATATACATACATCAAGTTAAATTTTTATTCTACCCATCTTAGTGCATACTGCATATTTAAGATAATATATACAACAACCAAACAATACTATACATCTAAAACAAGTACGCTCTCTCATGTATATACACTCATACGACTCATTCTAGGATATTACTACCCTATCTCTAATGAGTCAGACCCCACAATGCTAAGGTTATCGCTAAACCAAAGCTCTGGTACCGAATGTAATGACCCACCTGTTTGGATGGTTTAAAAATCGACAATAAACCACATATGTCAGACTTAAACCATTCAAAAGGGAGGATTGCTATGAGGTACATAAGAAAAAAAGAGAAAAGAAGGAAAAAAACAAAATCTCACAACGGAATGAAAAAAATATGATAATCAATTAAATAGTTCTCAAAAAAATATGATAATCAAATAAATCAAGCGGAACAACATGATGCAGTGGAATAAATATAATAAATAATAACAGTGCTAAATCTTCGCTTTCGTCCTCCAAACAAGCAGTCTTCGATATACTGAAAAGCTGAGACTGACCCAAGCGTAATGAAAAGACAAAACACTTGAGTCAGAAATAAAGATCTTATATAGGTTGAATCAACTATAAATAAATATGAGTGTAATGGCGTCAGAGATGTTTACAGGATTTGACATCTCCTATCGAGTGTCAAATGTGAGTGCAATAACTTAAGAGATGTTCAGGATTCCATCTCCTAAGGATCCGTTAAACTATCTACATACATTTTACAATATGCTAAGTGTCAACATTAAAGTAAAGTATTAAAATAGCATTAAGGCTTTACCCATATCCCCATTAACACATTTTATATAATTTCGTAGTCAATACAGTACTGTAAACTCCACCGTAAACTAGTGGGCTATCAGGGAGTACTCTATAGTTAAGACACAAACCAAAAGTGGTAGAAGGCGCGATAAGGCATGTGACAAGGCACGCGAGGCAATGCCTGGGTAGGATTCTACCGTTTGCACTCCCGTACCGGTGGTAATGCATAAAAGCTACTACCGCCCAACTCGAAACACACTCCCATAATCAAAATCGAGGAGTGGCCACCAAATCAATCACAAAATTATAATATGGTATCGAAGAAATGTACCCGATCGGAGGACCAATCTCACTTGGCTCGGTATAGCTTCTGTTTTAGCCACATCAAGCTGACTCATGGGACTCAGGGCTACGCAAATACCTCATACAAAATCGTTCTCCAATCCATCCTACTTCATTTTGGAATGTCCACCACGTACGTAGCTGTAAAAGTGGTTTTCGGTATTCGGATAGAGTATGACAATATCCGGTCCCGGTCTTTTTAACAACCAAACGCTTATTTCATACCGGATGGTTCTTTTACATTTCAAAATTAGTTCGCAATGAATATCAAAATATCATATTCAATTCAAACCATATCACTTCCAAAATCATATTCAATTTCAAAATCATATTCACTTTCAAAATCGTATTCACTTTCGAAATTATATTTACTTAAATATGTCATTTCACTAGAGAAAATTATTTCAAATCCAACTTCAGGTTATAACATCATTTAACTATATTCGCTTTTAAATAAAGGATTTAAATATAAAAACTTCCACTTTACACAGTCTGAAATGTAGAAAATAGTTTAGACAGTTATAAATAACTTAAATAGTTTAGCATAGTTTAAGATAAAATTTTAAATTGTTCGAAATACTTTAGAATAGTTTAAAAATAGTTTTAAATAGATCTAAGATAGTTTAAATAGATTAAAAATAGTTTAAATAGATTTAAAAGGGTTTAAATAGATTTAAAATATATTAAATAGATTAAAATGAGTTAATTAGTTTAAAATACATTACAATAGATTAAATTCGATTAAACGTATTGAAATAAATTAAAATAGTTTAAATTGTTTAAATAGTTTATAATAGATTAAATAGTTTAATAGTTTGAAAATCTTAATGATCAGGATTTTTAAAATAATATATTTTTAAATAGTTTATATTAAAATAATAAATTTGAAATTAATATTAAATTAAACTATTTCTTTCATTTCAACACATCTGGACCATATCAGCTTTCAAATCAACAAACTAAATTTTGTCTTTTAATTTGGATTCTCATTTAAAACCATTTAATCAATATTGATTTCAAATCCATGTTCGAACTATAAATTTAAACTATTTCAAATTTAGTAGATTTCAAAGTTTAAATATTCAAATATTTCAATAACTCAATTTCGATAAATTTCATTTATACTTCAAATCCGACTTTAAAATTTCAGTTTCAGTTCTTTAAAAAATTCATTTATACCAATTACAATCTTCAACATTTAATGCTTCGATTTTCGAAAATAATTCAGTTTATATAAATCAAATTCTATTTCAAAATATCATTTGACTGAATTCAAAATTTAGGGATTGAAAACCATTTAATTTAACCAATCCAGTGTCCGTTTATAATTTTCTACTCTATGGTTAAGTGATATGGATATATATCATTTCAACTTGTAATAAATTTAAATTTTATGGGTATATATCATTTCGACCCACAATCCCAAAATAAATTCAAAATCCATAAAATCGCTTGAGTATATTATTTTAACCCATAGAGATTTTTCTCTAACCTATTAGATCGTTTGGGTATGTATCATTTCAACCCACGGTGATTTTTCCTAATAATAAACTAAGGGAACTTGTAGTATGACAACAATATATAAATATAACATCCAAAGTCATCCAATATCAAAAATTAAGCATCCATCACAATCATCATTCAAATCAGCTAATGAATAAGAACAATTGATTGATTATCAATAATAGGTATTAGCTAGAAATTTAAAATTCAATATTAAATTAAATGGCGATTATGTTCAACAAAAGTCAGATTTAACTGGAATGACAATTTACATATATCAAACAACAATCAATCAACTTCTAATCAAATCATAAGTTCAATTTAACCAACATAAGAGAATCTAGTAGTAGTGATTGAGTTAAAACACTCACCTTGGATTTCAAATCGATTTAAAATCCAAATTATAGCCCAAAATTAAACAGTTTTGGAATCTGACCAAACCAGTTCCAAAATGTCCAAAACTGCGATACGATCGTAGCGGAACAAACCATGCACCTTGTATGTAAAAGATAAAGTTAGAACATTTTAAAGTTAGAATTTAAATTAAATCAAATAAAATATTTCAAGGCCACGTCACCTTGCCATCAACACGCACAGACAAATGCACATGATATATGAACATCTTCCAACCAAGCACGAACCCTAGGCCGCCACCCTCTATTGATTTCCGCTGCCACCATATAGAGATTCAACCAGATCATGTCCCACCTTTGAACTCCGCTCATCAAGCCGCCTCCACCACGGCCATTCGGCCACCTTCGACTCTGCCTAGCTCTACCGCCGCCGCTTATGCATTTGTCTAATTTCTAAAGAAATGATGCATCTTGGAGATAAGCTAACAATAGATTCAAGGCCTATTCGACACCAGCTTCCTAATGCCACCTTCGAATCACCGATCGGATGAAGATCCACTGTTGGATCGTGAAAACCTAATTTCGACGGCCGAGATTCATCCTCGATTTATAGTCAAACATTGCATGCAAATAGAAAGCAAATTGCTGCAGTGGATTATGCTCATTGAGAGTATACTAATGATATATAATATGACAAGGTTTTGAGGCACGTAGAGGTTATGTATTGATAGTTGTTGGATAACTATGGAATGACTCCTCGATAGTTTTCTATTGGTTAAATTTAAGTAAGGTCAAATAGAAAATATCGATGTGACAATATTATACACCTCTCTTTACTTGAGAATATCGTTGATCTTCAACATGAATGCTCGGTTTTGTTTATAGTTAAATCACGGCATGATGTCCATTGAATGACTATAGTTGGATCGAGTGGAAGTATTGGAAGTGAATGGGTTAATATCATGGTTAACTCAAAGTCAAAATCTCTGGCCAGAGCAGTTCGACTAATGATAAGCAGGCAACAACACGGCGCTTCCTTTCATTACTTCTTTCGCGACGAGGGAACCGCGCCGCGTCCGCATTATTATTTAACCACGTACTTTATGTTTAGACTATAAAGTTGAATATGAACGATATTAATATTTTGACCATTACCAAATTCCATAAGTCCTAATATGATATACTTATGACAAGGATAACTGGGTTAAATAATTGTCACTATCGGGTAACACGCAAATAAAGTAAAATTAGATTTTACTTTAGCTATGTAAGTTATAGATTTTTTTCCATAATGTATACCACTTTTTAAGTGATTTTTAACGTTAATATTTAGATTGGTCAATATTAATCGTTGATCAAATTTACACCTAATAATCATGCCTCGAAATTTTGTATACTCCTACTGCCACTGATTTAATTATTTATTGATATAAATCAATTAAATTATTCAATATTTTTGAAATATTAAGTTTAAATTGTGACGATCCACATTTTGGAAGTTTGAATTGATAATAATCCACATATGTCCAACTCAAAAAATCCGAAACACAGATAATCAATGGGTTAATTACAAAAAATAAGAAAAGAAGGAAACAAATACAAAATCTCACAATGGAATGAAAAAATATAATTATCAAATTAACAGTTCATGAAGTTGTTTATACTATATGTTCGATGATTATTTTACAACATTTATCGGAGTTATATATACAGCGGGAACAAAATAAAATAATGCAGCAGAACAAACAACATAGTGAATAATACAATAGTATACCAATCTTCGCCTTCGTTCACCTTAAAATGATTTTCAACGTGCTAAAAACTCAGGGCGGACCCAAGCATAACGAAAAGACAAAACATCTAAGTCAGGACTAAAATATCCTTATGTGAGTCAAATCAATATCACATATAACATAAATGTAATAGAGTCAGAGATGTTTGTGTAATTGCGCATCTCCTATCCAGTGTATAACGTGCATGTAATAACTCAAGAGATATTACAAGATTTTCCATCTCCTAAGGATCCGTCAGAATATTCATATATAGTAGGATACGCTATATAAGTAATGTCTAACCGATAAAATACATTTTTTCTTAGCGTTAAAGCTTTTCATCAATCCCCCTTATCGCATTTTTAAGCATTACCGTACAATTAGCATATTATTCCCCAGCAGCACGTCGAGGGATCGGGATGTGCCTTGATGAAAACAATAAACCAAAATATTAATGGTCTCATATAGGGATAAAAGTATGACAAGGCATATGAGGCATGCCCAAGGTAGGATACTACCACTTCGGGTCGCAGGGCTGGTGGTAACGCATCATAGCCATGATCGCCCACCGTATCTATCCATCCCATATGGAGTCAAAGTAAGGTCATCCCAAATCAAGATGCACTAATCGAAACTAATAACAAGAGTGATAGTATGGACCAAGTCCAAAAAAATTGAAGAAAGAATGTACGCTAGAGGTTATTAGCCTCATTGGCCCGGTTAAGCCATCCTGTTTTAGTAATTTCAAATTGGAACAAGTGTCGGAGTCTATACATCATCGTTCTCTTTCTTCAAATACAACAAACGATGCCAAATCGAAACAACTTCATTCTGGAGTCTCCTCCGCAGACACAGTTGTTCAAATGGTTCCAATATTGACAAAGAATATGCCAATAAGAGGCCTGGTCTCTTTAACAACCAAACGTCATTTTACACACTGGTTGGTACTTTCGCATTTCGAAACTGATTCATACTTGATATCATGATA
The DNA here is from genome assembly GCA_030765085.1 of Allium cepa. Lineage (NCBI taxonomy): Eukaryota > Viridiplantae > Streptophyta > Magnoliopsida > Asparagales > Amaryllidaceae > Allium > Allium cepa. Next base: position 48,154,543 of record CM060930.1, on the reverse strand, counting down.
TCATATTCGCTTCAAAATCGTTTCATTTCAAAATATCATATTTACCGGAAGTATCAATTTCACTTGAAAATCTTCTTCACTCTAACATCTCAATTTCATTTCTAGAATTGTTTCGAATTTCAGCTTAGGTTATAACTTTAATTTACCCCAATTTGTATTTAAATCAATGATTTAAACATAAACATTTCATCCTTGACCAGTTTAAATTTTTAGAAAATAGATTGAATTTTTTTATATAGTTTAAAAAGTTAAAATAGTTTGAGTATTGAAAATGGTTTATATAGTAAAATATCTTGGAAAATCAAAATAATTTGAACATTTAAAAATATAGATTTAGAACAGCTTTGTTAAAATAATTTACTTGAAAATAGTTTCTAATCAAACTGTCTCTTTTCATTTCAACAAATCTGGACCCAGGTCCAAATTAAAGTCGAACTGATTCAATTTCAGCCATTCCAATTCAAATCATTCACAGTCTTAATTCAATCAAATTGACTCAATTTCGATTTCAATTTGAATTAACTATCAATTACATTTCAAATCAATCTCAATTTCTATTTTCATTTTTAACATCAATTTCGATTGTCAATTTGATTCAGTGGTTTAAATTTCAATTCAATTCTTATTTTAAACTATTTCAGTCTATACCAATTTCAAGTTCTATTTCAAATATTAATTTAAATCATTTAACTTAAACTTAGCTTTGATGTTCAATTTAATGTTTAAATCTTTGAAACAATTCAATTTCAAGTTCAAATTTTGGAATATCCATTTAAATTACCTTTACTTAGCAATATTTCAACGTTTGAATAAAATTTTAAATCCTTTAAACATACCAATTCCCATAATTTAAATCTATTTCAATTATACTTCAATGTCTTCCATTTTGAAACAATTTTGTTTAACAAATTTTAATTTCACATATCAAAACTCAAATTCAAAATTAATTCAGTTTCCATATTTCAATTCAATGTTATTTTTGTAAAGCGAAATCATTTTAATAAATTTAAATCCAAGAATTTTAAAATCATTTAATTTTACCAATCCAGTGTACGTATATAATTTTCTATCATATGGTCAAGTGATACGTCATTTCAATCTGATTCAGAGATGGCTATATATCATTTTAACCTAAAATAAATGTCATATGTATATATCATTGCAACCTATTTCATAATTTATTCGAATATAGTTCAGATAACAGTTCATACTATCAATTAATATATAGGGTGATAATAGGAATATATAAAAGTAAATAAACATCCAAACATCCAAAATATCAACCAATAACATCCATCACAATCCACATTCAAATCAGTCAAATTATCATAAATATTTATTAGTATCAATATCGGGTGTTTAAGTAGCAATTCAATTTCAATTTTAATGGTCAATTTGAATTCCTATCAGTTCAATTCAGATGTTAATTTAAAAGTCAGTTAAACTATCAATCAATAGTCAGTAAAATAAATCGCTTCGTAAATTCAATACAACTAACATAAAAATATTTACTTCGCGAGCATTATAAAACACTCAGCTTTTATTTGAAACTGAAAATATTTCATCTTCAAATAAATTCCACTTCCATTCCATGCTATAGACGACATCAATATAGTCGCAACGCTACTCATTTCCCCCGAATCGGACCTCACATGGAAAATTGTGAGAAATGCGGATTACGGATCTTAAGGCTAAGATTAACACTAGAGGGGGTGACTAGTGTTAATCAAGAATTACTAATTTTTTTTGAATTTATGTTAATTTAGACACAAGAGTATGCAATATAAAGAAACAGGAATAATCCCAGAAACAAACACAGATGCAGAAATAAAATAAAAGCAGTAAAGGAAAGAACACACCGGATTTTATACTGGTTCGGAGTTACCCTACATCCAGTCCCGCAATACAAGTACGAATTTCCTTTCAACAGCAATCGTACAATTACACCCTCGTTTTCAAGGCTACGAGGTACGCCCTCCCGAATTTCGATCCTCTGAGTAGAGATACTTGATTTCCATGCCACAAGTTTACCTAATTGATTTACCAAGGCTACAATCACACCTTTACCCTTTTGATTGATTTCCAAGGCTACAATCACACCTTTTCTCGCTTAATAGATTACAAAGAAGTCTATAACTCTGAATAGCACTAAGAACCTTGTAGAGATAGTGATAGAGTCAAACTAGGAGTAATCGAGTATGATTCAATGTTGATTTCGACAGAGTAATGATAACAATATGTATTAAGAAATGAGGAAGAAGAAGAGGAGTGAAAAACAGAAAAAAATGATTAAAAATTCGTTGAAACTGACCCCTATTTATAGAAGAACAATAGCCATGACCATTCATGAAGAGTTATGGCGAATAGACACTTCTTTTGAAATTTGAATTTTTGAACCAAACTGTCACCATGTCGACATGGTCATGCTCGGCATGTCAACATCCCAAAGGATTTTTTGGTGTTTTGATTTTCTTTGAAAATAACCTTTATCTTATATAAAAACTATTTTAAACTTTATAAATATACTTGACTATAGTTAAAATTCATAAGAAAATATAGAGAATAATATATGTAGATTTTAACTATAATTTTATAATTAAATTTAAGTATAAATATTAAAAGTTAAATAATTATTTGAAAAGATAGTTTAAAATCAGAAGTAATTTGACTTTGAAAATAAAGATGTTTTTGAGGCTAAAATTATTTAAAATCAGGATAAAGGGTTTTGAACTTTTTAAAAGGAAAGTTTTGAAATCATTTTGAAAACAAGATAATTTTGTAAAATCTTTTGAATTAAAATTAGTGGATACAAAACAATGTCTCACTAGATTTTCGTAGGTTCCATCCTACTTAGGGTTCCATCCCTTTAACGGGCTCGAAGTGGATTCCATTCCACAAATAAATTGGATTTTAAGATGCCAGTGCTTTTCTACGAGTTTTAACAAAAAATCCTAATAATAATAAAAAATACTTATCCTTGAAATCTTGAACTCTTGATAGTCTCGATACTCATGAGTCTTCTATCTTGATATTTTATCTTGATATCTTGAATCTCTATACTGTATAGTCTTCATTCTTAGTACTTGCATGGTTAAATCCTGCATATACATATATATATCTAAACTTATAATGTTAGTATTTATATTTTATAATCTATTCTAAGGTTGCTGTCATCAAAACCATCATCTCACGGACTAACAAAAGTCACACAATTTTAGATATAACGGGATAATTAAAATTAAATTACTTAATTAAATTAATTAACTAAGATAAAACATAACCTACCTCTAATCTCGTTCAACCCAGGCTCGTGAATCCCTTCTTCCAGCTCGATCGTGTCTGCCTTCTTTTTTTTATCGCGACAGACAATTGCCAGTAGCCTACATCATCGCCGACCTTCCAATAAGATACCACCAGCGAGGCTGCGCCGCCGTAGCTCTCCAGCATTATGCGCACGAGCATCAATGCGCCACAAAACCCTAATTGTCGCGAATAAGAATCACGCTTCGCCCCTCCGACCAATCACGTGCTTTGCTCCTCCGACTAGTCGCACCTAGCCTGGCCGTTGTAATTTTCGTTCTTTTTATGGTTTTTTCTCTTTTAGTTTTGCAAAGATTTGAGATGAAGGGAGAGGGGGGAGTATGGGGAGAAAAAGAGTATGCAGGTGTACGAAATGTTAAGATATGGGTGAGTATATATATTATTATAATTAGAAAATATCTAGCTTTTTAACGTCCCAAAATTTTCGAGCTCCAAATGAGGTGTGACATCTAGCATTCTATATGTTATACCCCTATTCGAACAAAATCGAACTAGTTTCGGAAGCCAATTCCGTATATTTAGAAAATTGCATTTCAAAATCAAATTGTTTTAATTAAATTCCTACGACGAACCAGAATTTTGGACATTTGAAATTGTAATATTTAATTGATTGTAAATATTTAAAGTTAGTTTCTAACTTGAATTTCAAATATTACTGTTGTTTGGCAATTAAATAATTGAATTTAATAATTTGGAATTGGTTTAAATAGTGAATCTTGGATTTTAAGCTGAGTAAAAATATTTCAAAGGCTTGGGAAATTTATATTGATAATACTGAAGATAATGAAAGCTTCAGAATTGAATTTGAAAATGATTTATTCAGTTTTGAATATATATCGTTTAAATCGATATTTAAAAAAAGCCTTTCGGGGCACAGTCTCGAAATTCGACGAAACTAATTTCATTGTATCTGTAATATTGTATTTTTATCGGATTTCAATTTTCGTAGCATTCAAAGTTGTCATGTAATCATGCGGATTGTAAATGCGTTGAAATTTATAACGAAATTTAAATAAGTAGCTGGGTCTAAAAAGCTATCTTCTCCATACGGTTCAATTTGGACTTGGAGACTTTTCCATTGCGTTCGGAATAGGGTATAACCTTATGAATGCCAAGCGGCACGCCTCGATTGGAGATCGAGATTTTGAGTTGCGGAATCGAGATGGTTTAAAATTTTGAATTTGAATTTAAATTTATATGTATATATGTATATATATGTATATATATATATATATATATATATATATATATATATATATTTGTTGTCTAGTAAAAAAATTCCCATCAGTTTCTTTCCAACACATGTACAAAATAGAAACAACACTTCCCTCATCTGCCAACCGTGCATAGAATTTAAACACGTATCAGTTTTTTTTAAAAAGAAAAAATGAACAAACGAAAATCATTTTCATTCCCAGTAGAAACACAGTAGCTTCAAAAATCGTGGCCGCGTGAAAAAATCAATTTGATCCTCAAAATAAAAAAATTATATCGTTCAAAGTAAATGGCCGCGATTATAAAGGATACGAAATCGGATTCTATTTCAAATCAAAATCCTCTATCAAACTAAAAATCGAAAAAAATGGATCAAACTCGAATTCGATTTGTTCTTAAGAAAATGGCGGCTAAGCTCGATCTTGACCCGCAACGACGACGGAGTCGATGCGCCTGGACTTCGATATCTTGTCGATCTCCTCATTTCCACAAATCGCTATTGCATAATCGTTATGCTCCTGCCATTGATCAATCAGGCATGTTCTTAGACTCTCGGTAGCAGTCGATTTTGGGGGTTTGGCATCATCGATGTTGGCGCGAATTAGGTGGCATTCGTTTGGGTGCTGGGCGATGTTGCTCGAGAGAGAGTTCGACAGTGAGGTACAAGTGTTTATTTGATATATATATATATATATATATATATATATATATTCATATAGGATATAGAAGAAAAAAAAATTCCAACTATATACTGTTGTAGGGAATTTGTTTTCTAGCAGGGTTTTGGTTTTTTTTAAAAATATAAGCATAAACACATATTTTAATGTATTTAGGTAAACAGTAAAGTGTAAAGTATATTAATGCCAATTATTTCCTTCAATCCAAGGATTTTATATGTAATGTATATACACAGATATAAGTAAAAGCAGGGATTTTATAAAAAATAAGATTTTGGGAATTTTGAAATATTTGAAAATTTGTAAAATAGATCTTTGGAAGTCCATAACTTATTTTCAAAATGGAAAATATAAAATGAATATACGTATTTTAATTTACTTTTTATTTTAAATAATGGACTTAGTGAATAAATTGTTAAGTTAACATATTTAAATTATTCTATTTACTAAAAAGATTTTAAAGGGAAATTTATTGGTTTAAATTTGAATCACTAGTTAAAAAATAAAATTATTGGTTAATTAAACTTATCAAATGAATATTAATTTGTTCGATTAATTCAAATATTAATAAATTGTATAAATCTTTATACAAGTTCTAATATAGTGAAGAAATAGTCGAGATGAAAATAGATTGCAAAATAAAAGGCAAAGGTGAGATCTTCTCACTCACTTGGTTGCTTGTTTAATTTAAATAGTAAAATTTAAATTTTGGATGTGCTTTGATGAATTTGATAATTTATCTCTTGGTGATATTAGATACAGTAGTATGTGTATGTGCGTGTGTGTGTGTGTGTGTGTGTGTGTGTGTATATATATATATATATATTGGAGTGATTGATTTCTTGCATTATATAGCGGATGAGACTCTACGCGCCGCATAATAGCAGATGATATAATATAATCTCATTTACTCGATATTCCACCTCGAAGTGGAATTGGTATTTAACTGTTGTGCTAACATCTGTGGATGCAGGAAAACAGGTTGGAGGGATCCAACTGGATTCCTGAAATTGTTAAATCTATTTTATATGTTGTGATGTGATTATTGTTAATTTGTGAATGATTATATTAGTGATTGAAATTTATTGAAGACTATGGTTTGGTCGAATATTTTTTGGGTATCGTAGGATACCAGAAATATATAGTTGATAATTTTTGGAAATTAAAGTAGAAAATTTTAAGTAAATGAATTTTAGAAATTGGATAAATTTAAAAGATGGAATTCGAAAGAATAAAAGTTGATTTTTGTAATCCTATCGAATTAATTCCGAAATATGGAGAAAAGATTTTAATAAGTGGATTTGAGTAATATATTTCAAAAGCAGAAGAATTTATTTAAAAAAAAAATCGAATCTTAAATAGTTTGGAAGAAATAAAGGAATTTATTTTAAAAGTTAGTAAATTTTTGGAAATAAATTTGGAATTTGATTTGGTGTTTAAAAATAAACTTTAGAAATCAATTTGGAATTTGATTTGGTGTTTGAAAGTGAATATTTGGAAATTGATTTGAAAATCGTATATCAGTGGATATTTGGAAATTTAAATTCACAATGGGAATTTATAAAGGAAAGGGAATTTTGTTTTAAAAATACATATTGGTTTATTTTTAAAAGTGTGGAAAGAAATTTACGGATTTGGAATGTAAATTGAGATAAATGAAGAAGGATATATTAATTGTCATAAATGGACTATTTTAAAATGGAAAGTGTGTTTTCCATGGAAAGTCGAGTATGTTTTTCAAAGTGGCTTTTAAATCTAAATCAAAAGTTCTAAAGTTGGTTTGTAAAAGAATGTTTTTGGATAAATTATTTTCGTAAATTATTTTTAAATCTTTAAAATAAATGTTTATTAAGTTAATTATTGAAGTGATTTTTTTAAAGATTTAATTGATATTTGATTTAGAAAATGGTTATTAAAATAGGTACACTCTATCTAATAATTTTATTTTTTAAAATTAGTTAGGACTTGAGTTTTATATGAGATATTGGTATAAAATTTCATAACTAATATTTTAAATAAGGTGTTTAAAAATAATTTTCATTTTATATGTTTCCAAGTATATATTTTTGGATAAGTGATTTAAATTATTTTAAAATATTCGGACTTGGCAAATTTTCAGTGGAAATAAATAATATTTGGAAATTTATTCCGCAAACGGAAAGTAGTTTGATAATTGTTTTTCGAAGGGTTGAAGTGTGAAAATATATCTTGCGAAGATATTTTGAAATAAATAATTTGGAGAAATTGTTTAAAATTTGATGGTTGTTGTGAATATTGATTGATAGTTAAATAACCGACTATCAATATTGGCCTTTAAACATCATTTGAATTTCGATGCGATCGGGGGTCGGGTTCCAACTGGTTATCCGAAAAGTACATCAAATCTTATTGATGGATCTTTTATTTAAAAGATCAAGTGGAAATTTTTTGTGACTCACTTTCGAACCTTAGTGATGGATCTTTTGTTTAAAAGATCGAAAGTGGAAATTTGTTGTGACTTACTTGAAATCTGAATGTAACCACTTATTTTTAAATAAGCACTTATTATTTGGATAGCCGAGAGAGGACTTTATGTCATAAAACACATTCTGAATTAATGATACGAGGAAATGGGAGTGCATTTGAAGACGATGGTGAAGACCGAGTATTTTCGAGAATGATAGGATTACCTGTCGAATGTCTCTGCACTGAGCTGCTCCGTTATAGAGATCTCCATATGTGATGGGGAGTCCGATCGGGATTGTGGATACCCGGATTTGCAAGGGCTTCTTTGAAGTGCCTTCGGTTCCATTCAGACCTAGGATGGACTTGTATGGATGTATGTATGACGTTACGCTTTGAGATGTAAAGCTGGTTTCTATCAAATACATTTCTGTTGGTGGTGGAGAATTTATTCTCTTAGCTTAACACCCTTCTTTGGGAGTATGAGCTCAGAGGTTACGTAGTTGACGGTTACTAACGATATATTCCCAATTTGGTAATGTGGCATGATAAGTGTTGATCATTTATTGATCGAAGCATGGCTTTTGTGAAAAGTGTAGCTTTGTGGACGAGACTTCGTCGAACCTCACACCCGGAAATGGTTGAAACTGGAAAAGATGCGGCAAGGTTATGGGGCCGCGCCCCTCAGGGTATGTGCACTTCCTTCTAGATAAAAAGTGATATCTGGTATGGAGCCCTGATTTTTTACTTATGTGGTTGTTGGTTGTGAGGCGCCTTGGTAAAGGTCGGTATAGACCAAGGGATGGCATACTCGTGACAGTTAGTTCCCTATTTACAGAGGTAACCCGGCTTTGTGTTGGCAGAGATCAGGTTAAGTTCTCGGGGCGTCCCTCCAGAGGCATACCCATTCGATGAAGGAAGTTCCTTAGCCTTGACCATTTGTTGGAAATCCAAACAAAACAATACGAGCCATATTTGATTGCAGTTGTATAACCTGCCACCTCAGGTGGTAGCTATAAAAGGCATAATATAATGATACCTATGCTAGCTAAGATTTATATTATACTTTCGAAATGTTTTCCACACTATGAACCAATAATAATACCAAAAAGATTTTGCATATCAAGCATGTTTGACTATCATAAGGAGAAATCTGCTCCAATTATGCGATTGCATCGTGTGTGTGGCGGGATCCCTTATGGTAGTTTCATTTTCCAAGAGCATAGCGGATTTCTTTTTATTTCCTTTTGTGCAAATAACTGTTTTAAGATCTTACACCAGTCCCATGACTGACCTGGAGTTTATTGTTCCCTTTTTAAACTCTGGGTACCCATAATTTTCCACACGGGCGGCCTGGAGTCAGGTTATCAGTTGTTCTGGAGCGAAGTTGTAACAACCCGCATATTTATCGATTTTATATTTAAATATTATATTTAAATATTTTATCGTTAGTCGGATTATAGTCCAAAAAGCTACTTTTTGCATACGTTCAAATTAGGACTCGAGACCACTGCCATTGAGTTCAAAATGACGTTTGCAATCTTTTTGAGTATAAGCTTTGATATGTTTGGAGTTAATGGAATTTCGCTACTTTTCGCTTTGGACTTTATTTTGGGCTTTTAGCCTATTTAGACCCAAGCTTCACCCTTCTCTTCATAACTTCATTCTATTTGCTTTATCAAAAATGGAGGAGGGAATGGGAAATTAAAAATCCAAAGCTCAAATTCAATTGCAATTCATCATTCAACTCCAAATTCAAGAAGAAGGCATTGATTCAAGCTTGTGGTTGCTTCTCCATTGCCTTCAAGCTCTTTCTTCATAAATTTGGTGAAAAGGTGAGATTTTTATCTCACAATTCTAGTCTATAACTATATTGGACTGTTGGGAATGATTTCCATGCACATTTGCATTTGGTTTGAATCGAATTGGCGAAAAACTCCAATTTTTAGTGTTTTTGGTGAAATTCTGCACTTAGGTCGTTCTGCCTATGCTAGTTCATTCGCGTGGAAAAGTCTCGGCCTCAAAATAGCTCGTTTCCGACCTTAAAAATGCCTACAACGTTAGGTCGCTCGACACTCGGAATTAGGTCGTAGGTCGTATGGCTCTTAGGTCGTAGGTCGTGGGCTTTTAGGTCGTTAGGTCGCAAACACTTAGGTCGTTTCTGGCCTTAAATCCCCTATACAGCCTTAGGTCGCTCGCTCTGGCTCCTTAGGTCGTAAGTCGTGGGCCTTTAGGTCGTCAGGTCGTTAGGCCTTAACTCGTATGGCCTTGGTTCTTTAATTCGCTCGGCCTTGCCTTTTATTTTTAGGTCGCATGACCTTCTAACCCGCTAGGTCGTTGGACCTATAACCCGTTAGGTCGTTGGGCCTATAACCCTTAGGTCGTTAGGCCGTTAACCCACTAGGTCGCATGACCTATAACCTGTTAGGTCGCTCGACCGTTTACTCGTTAGGTCGTCCAACCCTACTACAAGTATTAGGTCGTATGACCTTGTTCCACTAAGTCGCTCGACCCTTAGGTCGTAACACTTTAGGTCGCACGCCTTTCACACCATTAAGTCGCGAGTTTAATTAGGTCGCTCGGCCTTAAAATGTTAGGTCGCTTGACCTATGCTATTGTTAGGTCGCGAGTTCCTTAGGTCGCTCGTCTCCCTTAGGTCGCTTACCTGGTTGAGTCGCACCTCACCTAAGCTCGGCCATGTTAGGTCGCGTGTTTCCTTAGGGTCACTTACTCCTTTAGGTCGTGACTCTTTAGGTCGAAACCCTTTAAGTCGCTCGATCCTATCCTTCCTTTAGTCTTCACTAGGTCGTGCCGTTTTGGTCGGGGCGCTGCCCCACACCCCGCCGGGGGCGCTGCCCCTTGGACCCCCGCGACCTGACCGGGCAGGTCGAACCCCGTAGCGGTGGCGTTGCCCCCGCACCCCCACCTAGGGGGGTTGCCACCCCCTGGACCCCCCTCTGTAGGGGATCTTATCTGAAGAGCATTCAACAGAACTTGCTTTGTTAAGATGCTGAGATTGACCACTCTTCGGGACAAACTATCTTTGGCTTCTCGGTCGATTTTATGGATTTTTGAATATCTATTTTAATGGATTCTTTATCGGTTTCTTTGGATTTTATTCACGTCTTCGTATGTGAATTTTTATGATTGATTGTTTCTACAATCACTTCTATGATTTGTCACTTTAAAATATAAAGGTTTTCTATACTAGTAGTAAATATCAAAACTCTTTCAACAAAATGATTTCAACTCTATTTTCAATAACAAAGCTCTTTTCTTAAACCGTGTTCCAATCTACTAATATATACAAACCTTTACCTCACTCGTATGAGAAATTGAATTAAACGGCTTGGTAAAACAAGTGGTATGAAACGCTTACGTTTGCTTCGTCGGTTAACTCTTGGACTTGTTCGATTGAACCTTTTTGTGACAATTTTCTAGTGGAGATTTACAGTTTGTTTGTAAATATTTAAGTTAAGCAAGTGGTTATGGGACATGAAGCTTAACTTTTATATTTACTAGCTTAGTGTAATTGACACTTCTCGTTGATCATGACGATCATTCTTATGATTTAGACTAGCAATTGTGCGATGTCTCTTGTTTGCGAGGTCAGACTAGACACCACTTGTGTGATTTCACTCACACGTACCTTTTTGATTTTTGGTTAGTCTAGACCTCATCTGTGTGATTTCGACTCACACATATGGGCTAGCTCCCTATGGTCTTCGGACCGTCATGTGATAGGCCTCTTTCCCTTTTTCTGTGATTTCTGGATTTCTTGTGTTGATTTCTGGAATTTATGTCATTGACTTGTTATGAGTACAAGTTTAGGGTATGATGCCCTCTTTGGATCTTTGAGAAGATTCTTGTGATATCGATTTATCTCTTTTTGATTGATCTTCTGTTGATCATCATTTGCATACTTATAGTAGTATGTCAGTATGGATATTTTATGTTTATGCCATATCCTTTAATTTATATCATGTCATCTGATATTTATAGCTAGACTGATCCGTTTATTATTTTCTTAAATAATACCCGGGTCAGACCGAGGTGTTACAGGTGCTTCTGCTTGACTTCTTCCCGGGATTAGCTACTCTGACTTTTGGCTAACTATTTAGATTAGCAGTTTTTGTTGTAAACACATGAGATATAGACTCATTGTTGTATTCTTTTGTATAGCACGTGTTGCTATTCTTTTGTATTATTGTGGATCTTTTTGACCACTACTCTGATGTACACTTTCATGTGTTAGTTTTATATTCATATCTTCTTCCGCCTTTGTGATATGGATGTCTGTGACTGATTTGTGTTATGCTTATTTCTATGTTTGTTTCCAAAGCTTATTTATAGCCACCGTGTGATATGAACTTACATGGATGGTCGCTCCTCAACAGCCTTATTCTCCGTGCTAGTTGACAACACTACACCGTAGTGTTCTTGGCTAGCGTGGTATAGAGGTGGGGCGTCACAGAAGTCAGAAAAGTATGTTGTGGAGATCAGGAGATAAGCTGGATGGCAAGAAGTATCACTAGTATATTATATTCGTTTCCTGTTTTGTTGTTGTAATACTATAATAATGTAACATATAACTGATATAGTTTCTTTGTTTAAAGATTATTCATTTATTATATATTGTTCCACTGTGATGTGAGATTCTGATATTATTTCTGTTCTTCTATCTTCTTCTTCTTTAACCCTAATGGTTCGGTTTTCCGACATTCAATTGTTCGGTATTTGATACAGTGGACGTATTAATGTCGATTTTCGAAAGTCAAAAAATTGGGTCGTTATATTTTTGGTATCAGTGCAATTGGTTAAGCGATAACCATGGCTCTGGTGGGGATTACTCATTAGAGATAGAGTCAACAGTACTCTAGAATGAGTTTGAGTGTATTAATAGATACGAGCGCGTATTTGCTGGTGAATATAAAATTGTTTTATATTATGTTGATTGGTTTTTTGAGTGGATATGGATTCTGGTCAATGTTATTAATAGGGATCTCTAAACACTTGTACAGAACAATTCAACACATAGTTGTTTTAAAGTAAGGTAAATGAAATAATTTTACCCAAATTATTATTGTATATAAAAGAAATAATTTTCCATAAATTATTATAGTAGTATATAGTCGCCTGATTGTTAGAAAGTGATAATATTAAATTACTATCATTATTATTGAATAAGAAATTTAAATCATAGCTAAGAAATAAAATTCATATACAATTGTGATTTGTAAATATAAATTGTAAATGTGATTTATAATATGAAATAGAATTCCAGAGAAATATTTGAAAGTGGATTGAAATGATTTGAAATTTGAAATTTTGGTGAAAAGTTTAAATCCCTTTTGATTTGAAAATGGTTTTCAAAAGTTTTGGAAAAATATTTTAAAGGAGTAAAAGCACTAAACTCTTTTCGGTCGCTGGAAAATAATTCCGAAGTTGATGGCGACATCATCGGCGTTCATTTTTGAGTTTCCAGGAGAGGAATTCCTGTAAAAATGTTTTAAGCTGGAATTGTTTACAAAAGTTGAGTTTATTTTAGAAATGCAAAGGATTTTGGATATAACTGATTTCAAAATTGATTTTGAAATACTTAAATGATCATTTATACTTTGGAGTCCTATTTAAATGTTTATTGAATGGAAATGAAATGTAAACTGAATTGACTTAAACAAACATAAGTTTAAGGAAAAAGCCTAAGTGAGCTTAATGAATGGCTATTGGAATAGAATTTACTAAGTGTGAAATAAATTGGTAAATGGAACCAATTTAAGTAATGATGTAAATCAGTTATAAATGGAAGATAGTTGATAAAAATTCAATATTTAGAATTTGAAGGTGAATTGAATTCAAATGAATTGGAAATGCTAGTGAATATAACTGGACGGTAAAATTCTTAAGTAAATTTAGTATTGGAAATATACAAAGATAATAATTGAGTGAAAGTTAAACTGGAAATGGTGATTGTGAATGAATGGATAGAAATAAAAATAAATAAGGAAATGAAAATCAATGTGAATAATAAAAAAATCTATATAATTAATAATCAATTGGAATAAATACATGGCATGTACATATATTATTTTATTCGCATAGCGATTCCGTCCAGAATTCGAGCATAGAATTTCGAGACAGTTATTCGATCCAAGTTAGGATTTTTCCCTCGATTTTCGACGGCGAACCCCGGATATGGTTTTTTGGTTGATTCTGGAAATTCTCTATCATATTTTATGGCTATGCAAGGAGAATGATGGATTCTGATCAAGAAATCAGATCTGAGTCCGTCCTAGGAATTCGGGTGGACGATACTAGTTCGGAAGTGGAATTGTGTGATCCAGTGAGCGATCGAATTTGATATTGCGTACAGATGATATATGTGCATTGTACGAATTAAGTAAACAAATATTGAAACTTTGTAAAGAACATGCAAAATGATTTTTGAATGTTTTAATTGGACATTATTGTTAAATAGGATATACAGGTGTTATAAAGGAAAAGTGTAATGACCCGCCATTTCGTACCATTCAAATTGACAATAATCGACACATGTCGGACTTGAATGATGCGAAATAACAGATTGTAAATAAATTTGGAGCAAATAAAATCAAATACACAGAATCACAGACACAGAACAAACAGAATAACTCGTAGCGGAATATAAAAAATACATAGTAGTTCATGAAGCTACTACTATAGAGTCTCAAACCAAATACATAATACAGTCTGAAAACAACATAATAGAAATCCCAAATACATAGAAGTTCACTAATACATGAGATAAACTAGAACAACTGAAACAGAAATAGATATAAATGTAAATAAGCAGAAACTCCAGCAAAGACCAACTCCAGAAAGAGAATCCAAAGATGAGAATACTCAGGCTGACCCAAGCGTAAAGCAAAACACAAAACACTAGAGTCAGGACAATATATACTCATATAATGTAAACCAACTCAAGTGAACTGTAATAAAGAACAAGTAACTTAAAGGATGCCTGGGACCTCCCATCCTCAAGGATCTGTCAAACTATTTACTATATAGTAATATTGCGCTATTATAATAATGTCTATAGTAAAATAAACATACTTTTAAATAGCGTTCCGGGCTAGCCATATCACCCTTCACACATAATAGTCCTAGTAGTCCATCCAGTATCAACATATCTCCAGATCGGGAGACTACCCTAAATACTCCATGGGCTACGAGAGCAAAACAAACTCGTAGTAAAGGCTCGGTATCGTAGATGATACGGCACACAAGGCAATGCCAGGGTAGATATACCAATTACGCACATGGGTAGGTGGTAACGCAGCATCCACATATGCCCACCCCGAAAAACACTCCAAATCAAAGTGTGCACCCAATCGATCACAACAGTAATAGAAAGGTATCAAAGAAGCGTGTCTAGCCAGAGGTGCTACCTCCTTTGGCCCGAGATCGCTCCTGTTTTAGCCACCTTAAGCTAACTCACGGGAGTTAGGTCCACGTAAAATACCTTAGGAACGTCGTCACCATCCTACTTCATTCTAGAAACTCCACCGTGTACATAGTTTTTAAAGTGGTTTTCGGTATCGACAGAGAGTATGTCCATATCTGATCCCGGTCTCTTTAACAACCAATCGTTATTATAACCCGTAGTTATAATTTAAAATGGTATTTATTTCAAAAATCAAATATCATTTAACAATTCAAAATCATTTCAAATCATTTCAAAATATCAAACTTATCATTTCATTTCAAAACCACATTCATTTTATTCAATTTAAAATACCATTTCAATTCACATTCCAAAACTAGTTTATATTTCAAATCGAATTACTTCATTTAAATCATAAAAATGAAGTTATTACATTTAACAATTAAATTATTAAATTTCCAAAATTTTAAACTTTTCAAAGTTCATTCATTCACTTAATTTTATCTAAACAGTGAAAATTCACTTTTCGCAGCATTTATAAAACGCTATGGAAAGTCACACTTAAAACAGTTCAATTTAACAAAAGATTGTATTTAAAATGCTGTAATAGGGTTACATTAGTTTCAAATAAAACTTCGTTTAATTCAACAATTATAGCAATTTACAATATGCTATAGTAGCCGTTAATCTTATTTAGCTTTTTAATTCATTATCATCAAATACAGCATTTACAAATGTTGTATTATCATTTACATTAGAATTAGTAGCATTTTAAAAATGCAGTTAATTAACTTCAAATGTTCAATATAATTTCACAACCAATTATATTTTCATTTAAATCATTTTTAACTTATAAATCATATAATTTCTCTTTTATATCCATCATTTAATTTTCCTTAAATTCAAGATTTTATAAAGTTAAATTTCCATTCAAAAATCAAGATTTAATAATAATTCACTTATTAAATTTCAACACTCAAATTTAAATTCATTAAATTAAATTTCAACTTAACACTTAAGTTTAAATTCTTAAATATAACTTAATTTCATTTTTTATTTACTTAACTTAAAATCATTTTTTTTTCTTAACTTAAAATTCAACTTTAAGCCAAATTCATAAGTTTCCAATTTTAGTTATATTTCAAAATTTCAACTTAAATATTCATTCATTTCACATTTTAACTTTACTCAAAAATCATTAATATATTATAAAATCATTTTAAATTCATTTAAAATTTCAAAATATCATAAATTTATCATAATTTCACATTTAATTCAAATTCCATTTATAATTAAATCAAAATTTCCAAATAACTTACCTTTCAAATTTTCTAACTTTTCCATAATTTATTTTACTTTCAGAAAATCAATAATATTTTACAAAAATCATTTTAATTAAGTTTAAATCAAAATATTATAATATTTACATTTCTAAAATATTTTAAAATTTTTAGAAAAACATATTTTAACTACGGGTCTATATATAATTTTCTACACTAGGTAAAGTGATACTGGTAATATATCAATTTAACCCGTAATTTACAAATAAAACCTGGGTTTTATCATTTCAAACCCCCAGTCTCAAGTAAATGAAATAAATTGAAAATCGCTCAGGCCTATCATTTCAACCCATAATGATTATCCTTATTCTAAAGTCCGTTCGGGTATATATCATTTCAACCCATAGTGATTCTAATCTAAAGGAAACTTACAGTGTGATAAACTGATATAAACAACAGAACAACATAATATAACAGTAACATATGATATAACAGGTGTTTAAACATGGGTGAACATCATATAATCATAATATAGGAGGTGTAACATGATAATGCATTTTACGGAGTCAAAAGTGGTCAATTTACTAGTTATATATGTATACATTGTCAGGTGAGAATAACTCACTGGTTTGAGCTGCAGACACAACAACGAATACACAAAAGAGATCCACACAAGCACGATAGCATGAAAAGATACGATTGAGAGAGCCAAAGTATCAATTCCCTTGAATACAAGTCGAACAAAAAAAATATAATAACTATAAGCTTTCACTTCAAATACGATTAAATTTAGCTAGAATTAACTACACAAATCAATGCAGAAATATTTTGCCCTTGCTTCCATCATTCCTGGGGTTCGGACATAGGTAAAGTACAAGGCTAAAGGAAGGTTTTAGGATCAGGTTTGGGTTGGATATGGTCGGCCTAACATAGTTTGAAGGTGGTGCAAAAGTGGTGATGGGAAAACAACACAACAATCAAGCTTCACATGGTCACAAAATAATGGAGGCCGAATTTTTTTCGAGTGAGAAGAAAAATGATTATATGTGAAGGAGGAAAGAAGTATACGGCTGAAGAAGTGAGGAGTTATGGCCAAAGTGTGAAAAGATGTTGGGTAATGTGAAAAGGTGGAATGTATAAGGCCTTAGGAAAATCAAAAGTCACAAACCATTTCAAATTTCTCATTTTCTTTTTTTATAAGTTTAAATACTGAAAATAATTATAATTTCAGTTAAAATTCGAAAATTCAACAAATATATAAAATATAAATAAATAAATAATAATTATACATGATTAAAATAAGAAAATAAAACAGAAAATGAAAACGAGTCTAGAAAATTTAAAAATAAACAGAATAAACTTTGAAAAATTTATATGGACTTGGAAAATATTTAAAAATAAAGATAAGTACATTAAATAAAAATGCATTCATAAAATAAATAAATATAATTTAATTAAATATAATTTAAATGAAGAAAATGGCAGAAAAATAGATAATAGCCTTTAAAATAGGAATTAAATGCAATAAATTTTGGAAAAATTCTATTATCGCTTTAAAAATATTTAGAAATGATATCTCATAAATAAAACAAATTTAAAATAATTTCAAAATGAAATAAAGCCAAATTTATATTTATAGTCAAACTCTAGGGTTGTTACACTCTCCCCCACTCAAATCTTTTCGTCCTCGAAAAGAACGGAAAGGAAAAATAAAGAGAAACAAGATAGAAAAACAAAATAATACCCGAAACGAATAATTCCGGATTCGAAGCATGAATTCTCTCAACCATTTCCCAGGTACAATCTCGATCATCAGTACTCCACTGTACTTTGACCATATTAACAGATTTCCTTATGAACTGCTTCGTACCTTTGTCGACAATACGAAGTGGCTTCCTCTCAATAGTTAGATTATGCTCAATATCCAAACTATCAAGAAAAGAAGGCTGAACAATAAGAGATGGATCATGAAGATGACAGCGAAAATGCGAGACATGGAGTGCATCATGAACTCCAGAAAGCTTCTCGGGCAAATCCAGACGATAAGCCATAAAACCAACTCTTTCCACAATGCGGAAAGGACCAATGAACCTGGGAGAAAGCTTCCCTCTACGACCAAAGCGAATGACATTCCTCAAGGGAAAAACCTTAAGGAACGCCTGATCACCAACAGAAAATTCCAAATTCTGCCTACGCCTATCAGCATACTTCTTCTGCCTATCCTAAGCGGCTCTCAACCTCTTCTTAATCTCCTCAACTTTGTTAGAAGCATCCAAAATCACATCAGGACCAAGAACCAAACGATTACCGGATTCAATCCAACAAGATGGGGATCTACGTGGTCATCCGTATAGAGCAGCAAACAGAGACATTTTGAGACTGGCATGAATGTAAATATGGAATGAGATAGATAAAAAGATTAAGAATGGACTGAAAAATAGAAGATAAGATTATATCTGATAGCTATTATTGTAGGTAAATTTGGCAAGATGGAGATAATCTTCCCCAGATCCTTCATAATCAAGCACACAAGCACGAAGAAGATCCTCGAGAACCTGTTTCACTCTTTCTGTTTGACCGTCGGTCTATGGATGGTAAGCAGTGCATAGATTCAGACGAGTACCCAAAGATTCCTGAAAAGCCTTCCAGAAATGACTGGTGAAGATAGGGTCACGATCACAAACAATACTGAGAGGAACACCATGGAGACAAACAATCTCTCTCATGTAGATCTTAGATAAGCTAGAAGAAGATCGAGTAGATTGACGGAATGAAATGAGCGGACTTGGTCAGTCTATCAACAATAACCCAGATACTCTCATTACCCCTCTGAGTCCTCGGTAAACCATCGATGAAATCCATGGAAACCTGTTCCCAGTTCCAATTAGGAATCTTAAGGTGGTGCAACAAACCAGGGGTCTTTTGGTGATCGGCTTTGACTTACTGACAAGTCGCACACCGACTAACAAAGATAGAGATATCACTCTTCATCCCCTTCCACCAATAAACCTTCTTCATATCCTGATACATCTTCGATACACCAGGATGAATAGAAAGCGTGGATCGGTGATTCTCCTGAAGCAACTCCTGCCTCAAACCATCAACATTCGGGACATAAATCCTACCATTAATCCTCAAAATCCCTCTATCATCAATCTGAGCTCCACTACTACCACTACTACCAACCCTGCTACGAACACCCTCCTTCATCAATCTAAGCATCTCATCCTCATCCTGCTTAGCCATAATACGATCTAGAAGAGGAGAAGAAGAAACAAAAAGCTGACACAACAAAGCCTTCTTCCGGCTCAGAGCATCGGCCACAACATTAACTTTACCGGGAGTATAGCTAATATCGAGGTCGTAAGAAGCCAAAAACTAAAGCCAATGAACTTGCATCTGATTCAAATCCTTCTGGGAAAAGATATATCTCAGAAATTGATGATCGGTGAAAAGCTCAAACTTGGTTCCAAGAAGATGATGCCTCCAAAGCTTCAAAGCAGATACAATAGCAAGCAACTCTAAATCATGAGCAGTATAATTTGCCTCGTTGGTTTTCAACTGACGGCTGGCATAGGCAATGACCCTACCATCCTGCATGAGAACAGCACCCAAACCCTCACGACTAGCATCAGTATAAACTGTAAATCCCTCACTTCCGTTCGGAACAGCAAAAATTGGTGCGGAAGTTAGCTTGCTCTTCAACTCCTTGAATGCAGCCTTACACTAATCACTCCAGACAAATTTGGCATTCTTAGGAGTCAAAGCTATGAGAGGTGCAGCAATCCGAGCAAAATTCTCAATGAATCTCCAGTAATAACCAGCAAGGCCCAGAAAACTACGAATAGCATATGGATTCTTTGGAGTTTCCCAATCCTGAAACAGAATAGGAAAAATAAGGACAATAGAGAAGATATAATTATTAAATGATAAAGAAAAAGAGAAAGAAAGAAAGACTTACATTGATCGCAACGATCTTGGCTGGATCAACTGAAACTCCATTACTAGAAACAATATGCCCGAGATATTGGACTTCATCCTTCCAGAAATGGCATTTGAAAAATTTAGCCTTCAACTGATAATTTCTGAGAGTCTCAAGAAAATATTTCAAATGTGACTCATGCTCTTCCTGGGTCTTAGAGAAGACAAGGATATCATCAACAAAGACTAGCACAAATTTATTAAGCACAGCACAAAAAATATGATTCATCAAATCAATAAAGAAAGCATGAGTATTAGTCAAACCGAAAGGCATGACTAACCATTCATAAAAACCATTCTCAGTGCAGAATGCAGTCTTGGGAATGCTATCCTCGGCAACCCTGAGCTGATGAAAACCAGTAGCAAGGTCAAGCTGAGAGAAAACTGTGGCACCATAAAACTGATCAAACATATCATTGATACGAGGCATTGGATATCTGTTTTTTATAGTGAGCTTGTTCAGCTCCCTATAATCAACATACATTCGAAGAGAACCATCAGACTTGGTGAAAAAACCACCACAGCTATGCATTCTGAAAAACTAGGCCTGATCTGACCATTGGAAGACAAGTCTTCAATTTTGTTTCCCAACTCAACCTTCTCGTGGGGGCCCATTCTTCTAGGAGGAAGAACAACAGGTCAAGCACCAGGAATAAGATCAATTCGAAAATCAATTTCTCGCTTCATAGGTAAAGAAGTGACTTCACCAAACATATCTGGATATAATCTAACCACATGAGTTGAATCAAGATAACTGGGAGAGGAATCCAGAGAATAAATAAAGTTGCCAACAAAATCCTGAGGCAAGCGACACTGAATAATCAAGGAATTCCCTTGATCATCAACAAGATGAACAGCTTGGGTTTTACAAGAGATACATGCATCATAATGCACTAACCAATACTGACCAAGCAATAGATCAAAAGCATCGAAACCCAAAACATAAAAATCACCACAAAAGCGATTATCAGAAAGGAGAAATTTCATTTCTCGACAAATCCGATTAAGGTTAGCAGGACCCCCAATAGGATTTGAAACACATAATGGAACAGAAGCATACTCAGGAGATAGGAGATGCTCAAACTTATCACACAAAGCAACATAAATAAAACTGTGTGAAGCACCAGTATCAAACAACACACGAATAGAATGATGGAATAAAGTAAATGAATCCGGGAGAGTACCTTGGTCATCACTAGGAGTAGGAGCAGGTGGAGGAACAGGAGATGAGGCTGCAGTGACTGCAAATATGCCAGAAGGAGTACCCCTCTGCTGGGTAGGGCGGTCCTTCTAAAAATGACCAGGCTGGAGACATATAGGCAAAGATCACGCCTAGCCAACTGAGCAGGTGAGGAATAGCAGCACTAGATAAAGTAGGACAGCTATTGGCATAGTCTCCCTTCTGATCACACCTAAAGCAAGTGATGGAGGAGAGATCAACTGGTTACCTCTGAGCAGGAGATGATGACGAAGATCCCAAATCAGAAAGCTTCTGCCAATTCTGATTCTACTGCTGAAAATTAGGCTTACGCTTCTTGGAATTAGCAGAGGAAGACCGAGCACCAGAAACAGCAGGACCTTTGGATGTGGGGTTCTCACAGCGAATAGCCATATCCATAAGCTGGGTGAAAGAGCCATGCACATGAGAAATAAGGCGACTATAATACTCTGGACGAGCACCAGCAATAAATTTCTCATTCTTCTTGAGAGGAGTGTCAATAAGACTAGGACCGAACTTGGAAAGTTCGTAGAAATTCCTCTCATACTCAGCAAAAGACATGCTACCCTGCTTAAGATCCATAAACTCATGATAAAGCTGATATTTCCCGGCTTCTAGCATCCATTTTGCCACAACAGCCTCCCTGGAAAAGATATACAGAAAACAAGCTTAAGATAGATTTCAAAGGAAAAGGAAAAATAGGAACAAAATTCAGGATAACACAAAGGATACCTAAACTGCTCCTAAGTGATATCAGCCTCGACGGTGTTTGCCGTAACGGACTCCCACCAATCTAAAGCAGAATCACGCAACTGCCAAGATGCTAACTGGCGCTTTTGGGCATCAGTAATATCAAGACCAGTAAATATCCTCTCAAGACTCTGCAACCACTGCTGAGCCTCAATGATGCTCTCTGAACTGGTGAATGGGGTTCCACCAAGCTGAGAGAATTCCTCACAAAGAACAGTGAACCTGACTAGAGCAACAAGTTGAGGAGCTGGGGCAATACCACGACCCTTACCTCTGGCATTTTCTCGATTCATCCTGAAAAATATCAAGAATGAGTTTAGGATAAGATAAAGATAAGCCAAAGATGAATTAAGATAAGACAATATAATTGACTTGGATGAATATCCTAAAGAAAGAAAAATTTAACAAGGTAGATACGAAAGAAAGGAAGTTAGAAAACATTGAAAATCCTTTAAAACAAGAAAAATTATATATGTCAAAATAATCTTTGAAAATATTTTGAAAATATTTTTGAAAAATCATTTTATACTTTGAAAATACGTCTCTCACAAGGATATGATTCTGAGATTCATTTCACCCATTCTAGGGTAGAAATACCCTATCTCTAATGAGTTTTGCTCCGCAGAGGCAATGGTTTGCCAAAAACTAAAGCTCTAATACCAACTCTAACGACCCGCCATTTCGTACCATTCAAATCAACAATAATCCATACATGTCGGACTCGAATGATGCAAAATAACAGATTGTAAATAAATTTGGAGAAAATAAAATCAAATACACAGAATCACAAACATGGAACAAACAGAATAACTCGCAGCGAAATATAAAAAATACATAGGAGTTCATGAAGCTACTACAATAGAGTCTCAAACCAAATACATAACACAGTCTGAAACAACATAATAGAAATCCCAAATACATAGAAGTTCACTAGTACATGAGATAAACTAGAGCAGCTGAAATAAAAATAGATATAAATGTAGATAAGCAGAAACTCCAGTAAAGACCAGCTCCAAAAAGAGAATCCAAACATGAAGCTACTACAATAGAGTCTCAAACCAAATACATAACACAGTCTGAAACAACATAATAGAAATCCCAAATACATAGAAGTTCACTAGTACATGAGATAAACTAGAGCAGCTGAAACAAAAATGGATATAAATGTAGATAAGCAGAAACTCCAGTAAAGACCGGCTCCAAAAAAAGAATCCAAAGCTGAGAATACTCAGGCTGAACCGAGCGTAAAGCAAAACACAAAACACTCGAGTCAGAACAATATATACTCATACAATGTAAACCAACTCAAGTGAACTGTAATAAAGAACAAGTAACTTAAAGGATGCCTGGGAGCGCCCATCCTCCAAGGATCCGTCAAACTATTTACTATATAGTAATATTGTGCTATTATAATAATGTCTACATTAAAATAAACATACTTTTATATAGCATTTCGGGCTACCCATATCACCCTTCAAACATAATAGTCTCAGTAGTCCATCCAGTATCAGCATATCTCCAGATCAGGAAACTACCCTAAATACTCCATGGGCTACAGGAGCAAAACAAACTCGTAATAAAGGCTCGGTATGGTAGGTGACACGGCACAAAGGCAATCCAGGTTAGATACACCAATTACGCACACGGGCTGGTGGTAACGCAGCATCCATATACGCCCACCCCGAACATCACTCCAAATCAAAGGGTGCACCCAATCGATCACAGCAGTAATAGAATAGTATCGAAGAAGTGTATCCAGCCAGAGGTGCTACCTCCTTTGGCCCGAGATCGCTCCTGTTTTAGCCACCTTAAGCTAACTCACGGGAGTTAGGTCCACATAAAGTACCTTAGGAACATCTTCACCATCCTACTTCATTCTGGAATCTCCACCGCGTACACAGTTGTTAAAGTGGTTTTCGGTATCGACAGAGAGTATGTCCATATCCGATCCCGGTCTCTTTAACAACCAATCGTTATTATAAACCGTAGTTATAACTTTCAAAAATCAAATATCATTTAACAATTCAAAATCATTTCAAATCATTTCAAAATATCAAACTAATCATTTCATTTCAAAACCATATTCATTTTATTCAATTTAAAATACCATTTCAATTCACATTCCAAAACTAGTTTATATTTCAAATAGAATTACTTCATTTAAATCATAAAAATGAAGTTATTACATTTAATAATTAAATTATTAAATTTCAAAAATTTTAAAATTTTCAAAGTTCATTCATTCACTTAATTTTATCAAAACAGTGAAAATTCACTTTTCGTAGCATTTAGAAAACGCTACGGAAAGTCATATTTAAAACAGTTCAATTTAACAAAAGATAGCATTTAAAATGCTGTAATACGGTTACATTAGTTTCAAATAAAACTTAATTTAATTCTACAATTATAGCACTTTACAATATGCTATAGTAGCCTTTAATCTTATTTATCTTTTTAGTTCATTATCATCAAATACAGCATTTTATCATTTACATTAGAATTAATAGCATTCCAAAAATGCAGTTAATTAACTTCAAATGTTCAATATAATTTCACAACCAATTATATTTTCATTTAAATCATTTTCAACTTATAAAATCATATAATTTTACTTTTATATCCATCATTTAATTTTCTTTAAATTCATGATTTTATAAAGTTAAATTTCCATTCAAAAATCAAGATTTAATAATAATTCACTTATTAAATTTCAACACTCAAATTTAAATTCATTAAATTAAATTTCAACTTAACATTTAAGTTTAAATTCTCAAATATAACTTAATTTCATTTTTTTTATTTACTTAACTTAAAATTATTATTTTTTCTTAGCTTAAAATTCACCTTTAAGCCAAATTCATAAATTTTCAATTTTAGTTATATTTCAAAATTTTCAACATAAATATTAATTCATTTCACGTTTTAACTTTATTCAAAAATCATTAATATATTGTAAAATAATTTTAAATTAATTTAAATTTCAAAATATCATAAATTTATCATAATTTCATATTTAATTTAAATTCCATTTATAATTAAATCAAAATTTCCAAATAACTTACCTTTCAAATTTTCTAACTTTTCCATAATTTATTTTACTTATAAAATTTCATAAAATCAATAATATTTTACAAAAATCATTTTAATTATGTTTAAATCAAAATATAATAATATTTACATTTCTAAAATATTTTAAAAATTTTAGAAAAACATATTTTAACTACGGGTCTGTATATAATTTTCTACACTGGGTAAAGTGATACGGGTAATATATCATTTCAACCTGTAATTTACAAATAAAACCCGGGTTTTATCATGTCAAACCCGCAGTCCCAAGTAAATAAAATAAATTGAAAATCACTCAGGCCTATCATTTCGGCCTATAATGATTTTCCCTTATTCTAAAGTCCGTTCGGGTATGTATCATTTCAACCCATAGTGATTCTAATCTAAAGGGAACTTGCAGTGTGATAAACTGATATAAACAACAGAACATCATAATATAATAGTAACATATAATATAACAGGTGTTTAAGCATGGGTGAACATCATATAATCATAATATAGCAGGTGTAACATGATAATGCATTTTACAGATTCAAATGTGGTCAATTTACTAGTTATATATGTATACATTGTCAGGTGAGAATAACTCACTAGTTTGAGCTGGAGACACAACAATGAATGCACAAAAGAGATCCACACAAGCATGATAGCACGGCAAGATACGAGTGAGAGAGACAAAGTATTAATTCCCTAGAATACAAGTCAAACAAAAATAATATAATAACTATAAGCTTTCAATTCAAATACGATTAAATTTAGCTAGAATTAACAGCACAAATCAAAGCAGAAATGTTTTTCCCTTGATTCCATCATTCCTAGGGTTTGGCCATAGGTGAAGTACAAGGCTAAAGGAAGGTTTTTGGTTCAGGTTTGGGTTGGATATGGCCGGCCTAACATAGTTTGAAGGTGGTGCAAAAGTGGTGATGGGAAAACAACACAACAATCATGCTTCACATGGTTTCAAGGCCATTCAAGGCCATGGCCAAGGCTCATATGGGCACGACCATCATTGGTGCAGTCAAGGGGGTGACGTGGCAGAGTGTTCAGGTGGAGCTGAAGGTGGTGGAGGTGGAGATGGCGGCGGCTATGGGGTGTTGAAGGTGATGGAAGTGGTGATGGTTCGGCTATGACAATAATTATGGAGTTTTGGTGAATTTTGTGGAGGATCATCAACTTTGGCGGCATGGCTTGGGTTTAGCCAGAGAGGTGGTGGTGATGGTGATGTTCTCAAGTGGTGGTGGAGGCGGCAGGGCATGTAGAGGATGTAGGCCGAACCTATGAGGAAGGAGACAAGTGTAAAACAATATCAAAAAACAAAAAAAGTAAACAAAAAAGAAAAGAAGCTTACCCAAAATTTTCTCAAAACAATGGAGGCCGAATTTTTTTCAGGTGACAAGAAAAATCATTGTACGTGAATGAGGAAAGAAGTACGCGGCTGAAGAAGTGAGGAGTTATGGCCAAAGTGTGAAAAGATGTTGGGTAATGTGAAAAGGTGGAATATAAAAGGCCTTAGGAAAATCATAAGTCACAAACCATTTCAAATTTCTCATTTTTCTTTTTTTATAAGTTTAAATACTGAAAATAATTATAATTTCAGTTTAAATTCTAAAATGCAACAAATATATAAAATATAAATAAATAAATAATAATTATATATGATTAAAATAAGAAAATAGCACAGAAAATGAAAACTAGTCTAGAAAATTTGAAACTAAACAGAATATACTTTAAAAAATTTAAATGGACTTGGAAAATATTTAAAAATAAAGATAAGTACATAAAATAAAAATGCATTCAAAAAATAAATAAATATAATTTAAATGAAGAAAATGGCAGAAAAATAGAAAATAGCCTTTAAAATAGGAATGCAATGCAATAAATTTTGGAAAAAAAATTCTATTATCACTTTAAAAATATTTAGAAGTGATTTCTCATAAATAAAAAAAATTTAAAATAACTTCAAAATGAAATAAAGTCAAATTTAAATTTAAAGTCAAAATTTAGGGTTGTTACAAAAAGGAAATTGGATTTTTGATTTTAGATGATAAATTTATTACTCGACAAAAAGTATGTATTTAAATTTCTATATGAAATTTGATGATTTTCTTGTCTAGCCGCTTGGATTTTTGTTACTTTTGAAATCTAGGGGCAATGGTGGCATGTTGTAGTCGTACCGTGTTGGCCGCGCAAAGGAGACGCTGGCAAATTTTTCAAAAATTTAGGAAGTCGGAAAAATTTTGAGAAAATTTTGATAGTTTGAAATTAAATTTAAATTTGAATTGTTAAGAAATCAATGCTGTTTGAAAAAAATGAAAGATTTTGGAAAGTTAGTTAAAGTGATAATGGGTCTTTAAAAAAAGAATTGTTTTGGCAAGTTGATTAAACTATTTGGTTTTGCGAAAATGATAAACGGGTTGAGGATCATTCTTCTTAACTAGTAATTTCGGGACGAAATTCTTTTAAAGGGGGAAGAATGTGACGACCCAGAATTTTGGACGTTTGAAATTGGAATATTTAGTTGATTGTAAATATTTAAAAATTAGTTTCTAACTTGAATTTCAAATATTACTGTTGTTTGGCAATTAAATTATTGAATTTAAAAATTAGGAATTGGTTTAAATAGTGAATCTTGGATTTTAAGCTGATTAAAAATATTTCAAAGGCTTGGAATATTTATATTGATAATAATGAAGATAATGAAAGCTTTAGAATTGAATTTGAAAATGATTTATTCAGCTTTGAATATATATCATTTAAATTGATATTTAAATAAGCCTTCCAGGGCACAGTCTTGGAATTCGACGAAACCAGTTTCATTGGATCCGTAATATTGTATTATTTTCGGATTTTCAATTTTTGTAGCATTCGAAGTTGATGTGTGATCGTACGGATCGTAAACGTGCTGAAATTTGTATTGAAAATTAAATAAATAGCTGGGCCTAAAAAGCTATCTTCTCCATTCGATTGAATTTGGACTCGGAACCTTATCTATTGCGCTCGGGATTGGGATATAACTTTATAAACGCCTGGCAGTACGCCTTGATTGGAGATCGAGATTTTGAGTTGCGGAATCGAGATGGTTTAAATTTTGAATTTGAGTTTAAATTATATATATATATATATATGTTGACTACTAAAAAAAATTCCACATCAGTTTCTTTCCAACACATGTACAAAATAGAAACAACACTTTCCACGTCTGTCAAGCAAGCATAGAATTTAAACATGTATCAGTTTTTTTTAAAAGAAAAAAAAATGAACAAACGAAAATCATTTTTGTTCCTAGTAAAAACACAGTAGCTTCAAAAAATAATGGCCGCGTGAAAACAATCAATTTGATCCTCAAAATGAAAAAAAATTCTATTGATCAAAGGAAATAGCCACAATTATAAAGGATACGAAATCGAATTCTATTTCAAGTCGAAATCCTCTGTCAATCTAAATATCAAAAAAAATGGATCAAACTCGAATTCGATTTGTTCACAAGCAAATGGCGGCTAAGCTTGATCTTGACCCGCAACGACGAAGGAGTCGATGTGCCTGGATTTCGATATCTTATCGATCTCCTCATTTCCACAAATCGCTATTGCGTTATCGTCGCGCTCCTGCCATTGATCAATCGGGGGCATTCTTCGAATCTCGGTAGCCATCGATTTTGGGGGTTTGGCATCATCGATCGTGGTGCGAATCGGGTGGCGTTCGTTTGGATGCTGGGTAATGGTGCTCGAGAGAGGGTTCGACAGTAAGGTACAGGTGTTTATTTGATTCATATATATATATATATATATATATATATATTTTCATATAGGATATAGAAGAAAAAAATTAAATGTTCCAACTATATATTGTTGTAGGGAATTTGTTTTACAGCAGGGGTTTTGTTTTTTTTTTTAAATATAAGCACAGCCACATATTTTAATGTATTTAGGTAAACAGTAAAGTATAAGGTATATTTATGTCAATTATTTCCTTCAATCCAAAGATTTTATATGTAATGTATATACACATATATAGATAAAAGTAGGGATTTTATAAAAAATAAGATTTTGGGAATTTTGAAATATTTGAAAATTTATAAAATAGATTTTTGGAAATCCATAACTTATTTTCGAAATGGAAAATATAAAATGAATATATGTATTTTAGTTTACTTATTATTTTAAATAATGGACTTGGTGAATAAATTTTAAATTATCTTATTTACTTATTCTAGTTACTAAAAAGATTTTAAAGGGAAATTTATTAGTTTAAACTTAAATCACTAGTTAAAAAAAATATAATTATTAGTTAACTAAACATATCAAATAAATATTTATTTATTCGATTAGTTCAAATATTAATAAATTGTATAAATGTTTATACAATGTCTAATACAGTGAAGAAATAATCAAGATGGAAATGGATTGCAAAATAAAAAGCAAAGGTGAGATCTTCTCACTCACTTGGTTGCTTGTTTAACTTAAATAGTTAAATTTAAATTCTGGATGTGCTTGAAATAATTTGATAATTTATCTATTGGTGATATTAGATATAGAAGTGTGTGTGTGTGTGTGTGTGTGTGTATTGGAATGATTGATTTCCCGCATTATATAGCGGATGATATAATATAATCCCATTTACCATGATATTCCACCTCGAAGTGGAATTGGTATTTAATTGTTGTGCTAACATCTATGGATGCAGGAAACAGGTTGGAGAGATCCAACTGGATTTCTTAAATCGTTAAATTTATTTTATATGTTGTGATGCGATTATTGATAATCTGTGAATGATTATATTAGTGATTGAAATTTATTGAAGGCCATGGTTTGGCCGAATATATTTTTGGTATGTAGGATACCAGAAATATATAATTGGATAATTTTTGGCTAATTAAAGTAGAAAATTTTAAGTAAATGAATTTTAGAAATTGGATAAATTTAAAAAAATGAATCTAAAAGTATAAAAGTGGATTTTCGTAATCCTATCGAATTAATTCTAAAATATGGGGAAAAGATTTTAATAAATGGATTTGAGTAATATTGTTCAAAATTTGAAGAATTTATTTTAAAAAAAATTGGATCTTAAATTGTTTGGGAGAAATAAAGGAATTTATGTTAGAAGTTAGTAAATTTTTGGAAATAAATTTGGAATTTGATTTGGTGTTTAAAAATAAATTTCGAAAATAAATTTGGAATTTGATTTAGTGTTTAAAAATAAATTTTGAAAATCAATTTGGAATTTAATATGGTGCCTGAAAGTGAATATTTGGAAATCGATTTGAAAATTGTATATCAACGGATATTTGGAAATTTAAATTCACAATGGGAATTTATAAATGAAAGGGAAATTTGTTTTAAAAATAAATATTGGTTTATTTTCAAAAGCGTGGAAAGAAATTTACGGATTTGGAATGTAAATTGAGATAAATCAAGAAGGATTTATTAATCGTTTTAAATTGACCATTTTAAAATGGAAATTGTATTTTCCTTGGAAAGTCGAGTATGTTTTTCAAAGTGTCTTTTAATTATAAATTAAAAGTTCTAAATTTGGTTTGTAAAAGAATGCTTTTAGAGAAATTATTTTCATAAATTTTTTTAAATCACTAAAATAAATGTCTACTAAGTTAATTATAGAAGTGATTTTTTTAAGGATTTAATTGATATTTGATTTAGAAAATGGTTATTTAAATATTTATACTCTATCTAATAATTCAATTTTTTTAAACTTAGCTGGGACTTGAGTTTTATATGAGATGCTGGTATGAAATTTAATAACTAATATTTTAAATAAGGTATTTAAAAATAGTTTTCATTTTAAGTATTTCCAAGTATATATTTTTGGATAAGTGATTTAAATTATTTTAAAATATTCGGACTCCGTAAATTTTCAGTTGAAATAAATAATATTTGGAAATTTATTCCGCAAAAGGAAAGTGATTTGAAAATTGTTTTTCAAAGGGTTGAAGTGTGAAAATATACCTTGCAAAGATATTTGGAATAAATAATTTGGTGAAATTATTTAAAATTTGATGGTTGTTGTGAATATTGATTGATAGTTAAATAACCACTATCAATATTGGCCTTTAAACAGCATTTAAATTTCAATGCGATCGGGGTCGGGTTCAAAATGGTTATGCGAAAACCACATCGAGTCTTAGTGATGGATCTTTTGTTTAAAAGATCAAAGTGGAAATTTGTTGTGACTTACCTTCGAACCTTAGTGATGGATCTTTTGTTTAAAAGATCAAAAGTGGAAATTTGTAGTGACTTACTTGAAATCTGAATGTAACCACTTGTTTTTTAAAATAAGCGCTAATTATATGGATTAACCGGGAGAGGACTTTATGTCATAAAACCAATTCTGAATTGATGATATGACGAAATGGGAGTGCATTTGAAGACGGTGGTGAAGAACGGGTATTTTCGAGAACGATAGGATTACCTGTCGAATGTCTCTGCACTGAGTTGCTCCGGTATAGAGATCTTCATATATGATTGAGAGCTCGATCGAGACTGTGGATACCCGGATTTGCAAGTGCTTCTTTGAAGTGCCTTCCATTCAGACACAGGATAGACTTGTATGGATGTATGTTTACACTTTGAGATATAAAGCTGGTTTCTATCAAATACATTTCTATTGGTGGAGGAGAATTTTTTTCTCTTAGCTTAACACCCTTCTCTAAGACGTATGAGCTCAGTGGTTATGCAGTTGACCGTTACCAGCGATATATTCCCAATATGGTAATGTGGCATGCTAAGTATTGATCATTTGTTGATTGAAGCATGGCTTTGGTGAAAAGCGTAGCTTTGTGGATGAGACTTCGTCGAACCTCACACCCCGGAAATGGTTGAAACGGGAAAAGATGCAGCAAGGTTATGGGGGTCGCGCCCCTCAGGGTAGGTGCATTTCCTTCTGGATAAAAAGTGGTATTTAGTAGGGAGCCCAGATATTTAACTTGTGTGGATAAAAAGTGGTATTCTGGTACGGAGCCCAGATTATTTACTTATGTGGTTATTGGTTGTGAGGCGCCTCGGTAAAGGTTGGTCTAGACCGGGGGGGGGTGGCATACTCGTGACAGTTAGTTACCTAGTTATAGAGGTAACCCGGCCTTGTGTTGGCAGAGAGCCGATTAGGTTCTCGGGGCGTACCTCCAGAGGCATACCCATTCGATGAAGGAAGTTCCTTGGCCTTGACCATTTGTTGGAAATCCGAACAAAACAATACGAGCCCTTTACGATTGTAGTTGTATAACCTGCCACATCAGGTGGTAGCTATAGCAGGTGTAATATAATGGTACCTATTCTGGCTAAGATTTATATTATTCTTTCGAAATGTTTTCCACACTATGCACTAATAATTATATCAAAAAGATTTTGCATATCAAGCATGTTTGACTATCATAAGGAGAAATCTCCTCCAATTGTGCGATTGCATTGCGTATGTGGCAGGAGGCCTTATGGTAATTTCATTTTCCAAAAGCATAGCGGATTTCTTTTTATTTCCTTTTGTGCAAATAACTGTTTTTGAGATATCACACCTGTCCCATGACTGACTGGGAGTTTATTGTTCCCTTTCTAAACTCTGGGTTCCCATAATTTTCCACACGGGCAGCCTAGAGTCAGGTTATCAGTTGTTCTGGAGCGAAGTCAGAAAAGTATGCCGTGGAGATTAGGGGACAAGCTGGATGGCGAGACGTATCACTAGTATATGATTTTTTTTCCACTGTTTTTATTGTAATACTCTGATAATGTAATGTATAACTGATATAGTTTCTTTGTTTAAAGATTATTCATTTATTATATATTGTTCCGCTGTGAATGTGAGATTCTGATATTATTTCTATTCTTCTGCTATCTTCTTCTTCTTTAACCCAAACGGTTTGGTTTTTCGGCATTCGATTGTTCGGCATTTGATACAGTGGACGTATTAATGTCGATTTTCGAAAGTCAAAAAATTGGGTCATTACAATTCCTTCAATTGACTTCTATGCGTTTCATGCTCGCACGGCCAAATGATAAGTCCGATCACTAGGAAACTTGAAATCCGATGAGAATTCACTATTACAGATTCGATGAAACCGATTTCGTCGAAATCGGAGAAAGTTGCTCGAATGGCTATTTTTACACGTTAATTAAAAACTATTTCCAATTTATGTTTATTCACTTTTAAATTTAATTTTAAAAGTTGATAATCTAAGTCTTTAAATAAAATTTAAATCAACTTCTGAAATCATTTTCATCGACATTAAGTTCATAATTTAATTATTTAAATAACTGCAATATTAAATTAAAGAATCTAATTATCCAATAAATTATATTAATAAACCATTAAGTTTCAAAAGAATTTTAGTTATCAACAACTTTTTTATTTCCATGTAAATAATACAACATTTATTATCAATTCCCGCTATTGATTATAAACACATATAAAATTTCATTTCAGTACTTGCTATTGCCAAAATCCTCGAAATTAGTCATTTTAAAATTTTATTCTAGTTCATATTAAATAAATTACGTAAATAAATCATTGAATTTCTATTTCTATCCATTTTATTCAATAATCATATTAAATTTAATAATTTAAAATAATTAAAATACGGGTCGTTACATAAATTTTTATTTATCAATATTAAATAATATGTATATACTAGTTATAAACACCTGTATTAGTATACGATATTGGTGTGCATTTAAATTGGATTTAAATACTTTATTGATCGAGCTTGAAATGATTTTGAGGCCCATAATGGAGCTTATCATGGGTGGTTATAGGAGGCTAAAAGGATGGTTTGAATTTTGATTCAAAAGGAGATGAATTGGTAAGAGATAAGAAGGATCTGGATCCTCCTTTTACTCCTCGAATCTTTATTATATATTCGTCTCTAACCTTATCATTTCGCAATCTCTATTTCTCCATTTAAACCAACCAAGGCCAACCAAATTGCCTTCATCCTCCTTAAATTCAAGCTTCCAAATTTACATATTAAATTAAATTCAAAGACTGGTAGTTGCTGCACTAAGATTGGTAGCTCTGTCTAAAGGTTTGTATACTGATTCAAGGAGTGATCCAATTCAACATTACAAGATGTTACTTGTAGGAAATAGAAAGGAAATAATCTAATTCATATACATTTATATTTATATATATCATTTCTTGTCATTATGCTACCTTTAGTTTTATGTCTACTATAATGAATCTATATACGTTAGCGTCGTCAACATTGATGTGCAAGTTTGTTTATATATATGATGATTAATATATATATATATATATTCATATGTCACTCGGAAATAAAAAAATTAATTTTGTTTATTTTAATTTTTGAAATAATAATTTAGTAATATTTTATAAAATTGATCATAGAGTATATATATACACACATACATATAAGTATATAATATTTTTAATATACATATAAATTTCATCAATACACATAATATCATTTTGAATTAATTTTCCTTTTAAAAAGTAATATATATATATATATATAATTTAAACATAAAACCAAAGATTTGCAGTAATATACTAAATAGTTTTCGTGTGGAAATCAATAAAAACCCATTTTATACCGCAAAATTTATATAAAAATATATTATTTAAACCGAATGTATATAAAAATACACACACACACACATAAACATATATATATATACACACACATTTTTAATTATACATTTACATTAAAATATATTTCATAAATATATGTGTATGTGTGTGTACTACATAGATTTGATAATATTTATATAATAAGTGTTTATATAATAATGTGCGTGTGTATATGTATGTATGTATTAAAAAAAAGATTAGTTTTTCAGGTTTTGAAATATACATACATACCTACATTTATATATACGCATACATATTTAAAATTGATGTACTAATTCGAATTTGAATTGTTAGATGTTTACTATATAGATCTAGATCTAAGATCTAGCATTTGAATTATAAACTTCAATTTGAATTTACAGTTATCGTATCAAATTGCAATCACTACATATTATAATGTCAAGTAAACACACACATACACAAATGTGTATACATACATAAAATTAAATATTTTACAAATATTATTTTATAACACACACACGCACACACACACATATATATACATATATATATATATATATATATATTTACATATTAGACAACGTACATACATACATATATATATATTCCAAATACACACACATGGATTATATATATATATATGAAGGGATGTTTGTAGCAATGTAAATCCCACCAACTATACACTGTCATGTAAAACTATGTACAACTTTTTATATTGCACATACACATAAATATGAATATGAAACGCATATTATACTACATTAATCATAACATTAATATAATAATACTTCATTATAAATTAAATAAAATATTGATTTTTGTAACGACCCAGAATTTTTATTAATTAAAATTTGAATATTTAATTAATTTTAAATATTTATAAGTGAATTTATAAGTCAAATAAATTTTTATTTGATTTATTAGATTTAATTAGATAATTAAATCGATAATTTAATATGTTAAATTATGGAAATGATTGAAAATGGAGTTAAATATGATTGAAAATGATTTGTAAAATTTTATTTTATCATATGGAAGTTAGAATGATATTTTAGAACTTTTAAAATCGAATTAAAAGTTAATTTGTGAAAATTGAATATTTTAATATTTAATTATCGACTGTAAAATAGTCAATTTTTGAACAGTCTCAGAATTGAACGAAACCAGTTTCATTGGATCCGTAATAGTTAGTTATTATCGGATTTCAAATTTCGTGTCAATCGGAGTTATCGTTTGATCGTGGCAGCTCGAAACGCATCGAATCGTTTTTAATTTAAATTTGGCGAGTCAAAATAGCCATTTTTCAAAAAGTCTCGGATTTCGACGAAACCAGTTTCATTGGATCCGTAATGTGATATTATTGTAAGGTTTCAAATTTCAAGTTGATTGGATTTACCGTTTGTCCGGTACAAATTAAAACGCCTAGAAATCGATTTAAATCGGTTTAATTTAAATTGAGCGTTTATAGCCATAACTCGCACATACTTCCGAATTAGCTTCCGAAACCTGTTCCATTGTGTCCGGAACGCGGGGTAAACCTTAGAAACGCTGGTTACGGCGCCTAAATCGGAGTTTGGAATTCCCGGGATGAATAGTGTCGCTCGTTCCTTATAAATAGACCCCTTGCCTTCATAATTTGATAAAAATATCATTCCAAACCCTAATTCATTCATGTAGCCGCCACTTTAGCAATGAAGGGCCAGAATTGTCCCAATTTCATTCATCAATCTCTCCAAATCCATTCACATTCACGCGAGGTGTTCAACACGAAGATTGAAGAGCATGGAGAGAGCTTTAATTTCATACGGTGATGATCGGATTTGGCGTCGCGTGGAGGGAGTGATGTGTGGCCGTATGCTTCAGTTTCGCACGCACTTCGAGAGTGGGGGGTGGGGCCAAGTTGGCCAAGGCTGGGGCCGAGCATAGGGGGGTTCGAGAGCTTCGTCATGGTGGTTGTGTGATCGAGTATCGTTGAGTGATCGAGATGTATAATTAAACCCTAGTGTTAGCAAATGGGTTCGGCCTCAATATGTTTTTCCTGGAGATGAACGAGAGGGGGAAGAAGATAGTAAGGGACGGCCAGATTTGCATGTTGAAGGATCTAATGGCCTGTAGGGTTTGGGGTATAAAATTATTAAAGTTTTGTTGTAAATTGTTAATATAAATACGTTCAAACTTGTAAAATCAATATCTTTTTCATACGAGGTCGAAAAAATGCAAACTCAGTTGCGTTGGAATCGTATGGACGAGCACTACGCGATGGAGTTGGTTTGGAGTCGTTTGGAGTTAGTGAGAATTTTGGGTAAAATTAAACGCGCGTTTAATTTTATTCGAAATAAATCGCTAAAACGGAAATTAAAACCAAGGTGAGAACTTCTCACTCAATCGAATAGGTTTCGATTTTATTTTAAATAGTTAGATTTAAAATATTTGAATGCATGTTTGAATGATGACTGTAAATTATTGATTGTTAAAATAGACATTATGCGCCGTTAGTAAGCGGATGTTATTTAGTAAAAACATATACCGCGAATATTTCATAAACAGTGAAATTGGTATTATATATAATATCAATATATATATATTGGCATATGTATATATTGCAGTTGTTGATTTCCCGCATTTTTTGTTTAGCGGATGAGACCCTATTACGCCGTTATTAAGCGGATAATATTTATTAAGAACATATACCGCGATAATTTCGTACTGGAGCGAAATTGGTATTGTGCTAATGTTTTTGGATGCAGGAAAACAGGTTGGAGGGATCCAACTGGATTCCTCAACAGTTTTTATTGATTTCAGATATTTTGATATTTGATGGATTATCATATCGATATATGATATCGTTGTAGTCGTGATTGACTATTTGGTGTGTAGCATCATTGGACCCAGATTTTGGGATTTTAAAATGATTTTAAAAGTGATTTTGAAAATATACTATATTTTTGGAATTGATCCATTATAAATAAATAAACGTTATAATTTTTAAAGTTATAAAAATTATGGTTTTTGTGAAATATAGTTAAAAAGCTGATTTTTAGAAATACGATTAAAAGTCGATTTTTGAGAAATATGAACTAATGATTTTATAAAATAATTTAGATTGGATTTTTGAATATATGATAAAAGTTTAAATATAGGATTTATAAAATTTGATTATTTTATAAATCGAAATGATGAAATTATAAAGGAATTTAAAGACATTTTAGAATAATAATATAAACTGATTTATATTAAGAGATTTATAAATAGATATTTATAAATTGAAATATAGACATTATAAAACGAGTTTTTATAAGTGTTTGAATGTAGTGAAAATGAATTTCATAAATGAATGAAATTTATAGAATTATAAACTGTGAAGTTATAAATGAAATTTATAAATAGTAAGATTTATAAATTTGTGAAGTTAATTGAAGAATAGATTTGGTTAAATAAATGAATCTTATAAGTTATAAGATTTATAATTATGAAGTTTAAAGAACGATTTTATACAATAATCGTTTTATAAGTATTTAACTTATAATATAAACATTTAGTTTATAATTGAGTTATAAACTGAAATATGTTAATAAAGGAATTTATAAAAAAGAAGTTTTTATAAATAAATAGAAATGGAATTTATAAACGTTGTTTATAAATTCGCAAATGACTTATTTTGACAAGAAAATTTGTTGAAACCTATAAATGGAGTTATATTCACATTTTTGAATAGTGAATAATCCTTTGAATTAAAATAAATAAAAGGATGAAATGTGTTAACAAAGAATATTCACGTTTTTGAATAGTGAATAATATGTTAAAGAAAATGTTTGAATGAGATGTTTAAACTGAATTAAAACGATCTAACGATGTTTTAAAATGCATTGAGATTCGAAACCATAGATTTCAACATTTATTGTTGAAATAGACGTTTCGAGAAATAAAAGGAGATGATGGACTATAACACTGTTGTTATAGTAAATGATTTCCGAAAGGAAATGTTTTGTATAGTATTGGGATTTATATATCTATTTTAATTTCGAATCCCTATACTAGTGATTTTGGGACGTTGTAACGATGTTTTACGCAACATTCGTTTTTGGCCCAAATAAGTATGTTTAAGTAAATGATTTCCTTAAAGAATGAAATATATACTTAATTCGATTTAAGTATATTGAATATTTTCTAAGTGTTGAAAATAAAAAGATTTGTGAATTACTTATTTTTAATAAGTATGGAATTGTTTCCAATATGAAGTGAATAATTAGAATTTATCTTTTTGAAGATAAATTGAAAATGGATAATTGG
Organism: Allium cepa; assembly: GCA_030765085.1. Classification (NCBI taxonomy): domain Eukaryota; kingdom Viridiplantae; phylum Streptophyta; class Magnoliopsida; order Asparagales; family Amaryllidaceae; genus Allium; species Allium cepa. Next base: position 48,115,330 of record CM060930.1, on the reverse strand, counting down.
AATCGTATATTCATGAATATTTTGAAATATAAATTCATTATGGAATTTATAAATGAAAAGAAGAATTTGTTTAAAAATAAATGTTGATTTATTTTTGAGGTATTGAAATTTAATATCTAGTGAAGATATTTTTGGAAAATAAATAATTTGGAAAATTATTTGGAATCTGGAGATGTGTGCATATCCATTGATAGTTCAATAACCGACTATCAATATTTCCCTTTGAATGGGTGATTGATGTGATTTGTTTGAATGTGAATGCTACACTTATTTTTGAATAAGCGCTCACTATTCGGGTTAGCCGGGAAAGGACCATGGGGTCGTATAACCCATTCCGAATATGTGATACGTCGTTATGAATTGCATTTGAAGATCGGTGTTGAAGACCGAGTATTTGTGAAAACGATAGGATGAACTATCGATTGTCTCTGCACTGGGTAGCTCCTGGTATAGAGATCTCCTAAGTGATGGGAAATTCGATCGGGATTGTGAATACCCGTATTTCAAGGGCTTCGTAAGAAGTGCCTTCGGTTTTGTTCGAGCCCGCAACAGACTTGTATGGATTGTATGTCTGACATTACAAGTTGAGATATAAAGCCGATTTCTTTCAAATATATTTCTGTTGGTGGCGAAGAATTTATTCTTTTAGCTTAACACCCTTCTCTGAGACGTACGAGCTCAGAGGTTATGTAGTTGAATGTTATCAGCGATATATTCCCAATTTGGTAATGTGACATACTGAGTGTTGCTGTGAAATGATCATTGTGTTGATTATTTGTGATAGGATCATTTATTTGATCGTCTATCTTTGTGATCATTTCTATGATCATTTGTTGACCCAAAGCATGACTTTTGTATAAAGTATGTTTTTGTGGACGTGACTTCGTCGAGCCTCACACCCCGTGAATGGTCAAAACAGGAAAGAAGCAGCAAGGTTATGAGGGGTAGCACCCTTTAGGATGTGTCCATTTCCTTCTGGAAAAGGGTGGTATCATGGTATGGAGCCCAGATACTTACTCATGTTGAAAACACTTTATGATTGTGTGAATTGATTACGAGCGCTCGGTGATAAAGGTCCCAAAGGACCGGGGGATGGCATATTCGGTCAGTTGTTACTCAGTTAGGGGTAACCCGGCCTTGTGTTGGTAGAGATCCGGTTTGGTTCTCGGGGATGTCCATCCAGAGGCATTCTCATGTGGCAATGGGAAGTTCCTTGGCCTGACCATTTGTTGGAAATCCAATTCTCAATACGAAACTTGTACGGTATTAGTTGTAGAACCTGCTATTCACTTATGGTGGTCACCACTGTTTGGATAGTAGCTATAGTAGGCATACGATAATGGTCGTATGTTGGCTAAGATTTGTATCTTTATTTTTGAAATGATTTGTTATTACACTATGCACTAGTAATAATATCAAATGTTCTTTTAAATGCGTATCAAGCATCTTTGACTATCATAAGGAGAAATCTCCTCCGATTCTGCGTTTGCATGTGTGTGTGTGCGGGAGGCCTTATGGTAGTCTCATTTTTAAAAGCATTGCGAATTGAATTTAAAAATATTCCTCTATTTTGATTTTAAAGATAAATAAACTGTTTTGAGTTCTCACACCAGTCACATGACTGACTTGGAGTTTATTGTTTTCCTTCCTAAACTCTGGGTGCCCACCAATTTCCACACGGGCAGTTAAGAGTTAGGTTTATCAGGATATTCTGGATATTCTGGAGTTGCTGGAGGCAAGCTGGATGGCATGGCGTATTACTAGTTTATATAGTATTTCTTTTTCCGCTGTATTGTTTGTTGTTGTATGTTGTTGTACACTCTGATGTGATGATATGATGTAATAAAATGTGATAATGTAATAACTGATATAGTTCTTTGTTTAAAGATTATTCATTTATTATTATATGTTGTTCCGCTGCAAATTGTGAGATTCTGTTGTTGTTCTGTTGTTTCCTTTCTGTCCGTTCTATTTTTAAATTTCTTCTATCTTCTATTTTTCAAATTCTCTGTTTTCTTTCTCTGTTTTTTGAAAATTCTCTATTTTCTATTTCCCTTTCTACCTATTTTCCTATCTTTTCTCTCTTCTTCTCTTTCTTCTGTTTCTTTTCTTTTTAAAACCCCTAACTATTCGGTTTTTCGGCAACGAAAATCCCTATACGTTACAATTTTAATTAAAATAAACTTAGAAAGATCTAAATAATCATAGACTTCATAGGCCCAATAGGATCCAAATAGAAGATTTTTTGTGAAATTTACCTAACATTATATGAACTTTTGAAGAAACTGTTCAACACCAAAATAATCAAGGGACAAAAGGTAGATGAATATGTTTTGATGGTGAAAGGTTCTATTGATAGATTTGTGTAGTTGGATGTAACAATAAGCAACGAAATGAAAGTAGACTTGATCCTCGGGTCTCTTACTCCCAGTATGAGATGTTCATATTAAACATTTGTATGAACCAGTTGAATGTAAGCCTCGTGAAGCGTCTCAATATGTTGAGGTCGGTCGAATCCTCATCCATGGATAAAAGGTTCGTACTTGCTATTAAAGAGAACACATCATCTTCGAAAGGTTTGAAAATGCGGAAGAGGGTTAACTAAGAAAGTAAGAAAACTATTGTTGTTTATAAGGGCGAGTGTCATCATTGTTGCAAGAAAGGTAATTGGAAACGGAATTGTCTAAAGTACTTAAAGATTGTTATAGAAATGAAACAAAAAAAAATTGCTGCTCTGTCAGGTGCATTTATGATTCAAAATTATTTTGAAATAAATAAATTATTTTGGTTTTTGGATACAGAATCTAGAACTCATATCTGTAATTCGTTACAGGGGCTTAAGAACTGGCATGCATAGCAAAGGAAGGAACGAGGCTGTAGTTTGCTGATGGATCTATTATAAATGAAATGGAAGTTGAAGACTTTCATTTGAGTTTGTTGAGTGAATTTGTGTTGATATTAAATAATTGATCTTTTGAGAAAGTCTTTATTTGTGGAATTATGTCTATGTCTTGATTGTTTGAGGATGGTTATGTTTTACTATGTAAATAATGTTAATGTTATTTTGGATGACAATAAAGTCTGTGATGGTATTTTGGAAGATGGGAATTTCTATGATCAATATAAATTATGTATGTTCTATGAGTAGTTCTTCGAATAACGATATAATTAAAAATTACATTTCATATTGTAGGCTAGGTCATATAAGTGCGAAACAACTATACAAATTAAAACTAAAGATTTTCTTCTATCACTTGATTCTGAATCATTTTACGTATTTGAATTGCGTCTCAAAGGAAATATGACCATGCACCCCTTTAGTGGGAGTAATGAAAGAGTTGGTGAACTCTTAGGGACTTTTATATAGTGATCTATGTGGCCAGATGCATATATATTCATTAAAGATAATGTTCTTGTAAACTTTACTAATGATTTCTGAAGACTAGGATATATATGTATCTTATGAAGAACAAATCTAATGTCTATGAGAAATTTACGGAATATAAGAATGTGGTTCAGAATAAATGAACCAGAAGATTAAGATTCTTCAATTCGATCGAGGAGGTGAGTATGTTGGACAAGAGCTTCGATACTACTTAAAAAATAATTGGATTATCTCTTAGGTTACTCCACCCTATACTCATGTAATGACCCGTATTTTACGTATTGTAGGATCATAAAATATTTTTATTTTATTCATAAGAGGTCATACGATTTTATAATTTTAGGATGACACTTAGGGACATTTTACACACCCATGATTTTTCCCGAATTTCCAGGTGATGATTTTGACCCTAGAAATCTTATTTGGGCTATAAATTTTGATAAAAGTCGAATTATAATCTCATACTAGTTCTATTTATTCTAAATGATAGTTTTCCATTCTATAGAGTGGTCATAATAGGAAAACGGAATTAAAGTTAGGAAATTATGCCTGTTTTATATAGACAACTGTTGCTCAGTATTAGTGTGTAATTAATAAGCCCATAAGTAGACCCAACAATCGAATTCAAGATTAGTATAAATAGGGGGATGTATGAGTCAAATTAAGACGTTTTCTTTTCCCAAATAAGATCTAAACCTCAATTGACCCTAATTTCATCCAAAATTCTTAAAATGTATTCTCTAAATCTAGCTATATCATTAGTTAGAGAGAAAATCATCAATTAAAATATAGAGATCAACATTTTGGTTGATTTTCATTGCTTTCTATTGCTATCGACATTGGATAAATGCAAGAATTGGTTAATTTTGGAAATTTGTGAGTGGTTTATGCCTTCTCACTATCATATGAATGTTTATAAGGTAGAATTACATGTTTTAACATGATTTTTGATCTTAAAACCTTATCTAACTATAATTATACGTTATCATATGCTTATGACCTAAATTGTGAATCTTTGAAATGATTTTCAAAATTGATTTAGTAATTCTCCTTATTCATATTCATATGTGCATGTAGTATGTATATTTTGATTAGAATTGGTTTGTTTATAACATTTTGTGTATTGCTTATATAAATGGATGTATATGCATGTTACTCAATGCTTGTATGTTTTGCTTTGATGTTGCTTGCTAGTGTTTTGGATGTTTAGGAAGATATGTTCCTGAATTTGGCAAATCAAAGGCAAAGTTGGTCAGAATTAGACGAAAGTTGGAGGAGATACTCTAGAGCATATGGGAAGCTTGCAGAATAAGTCGCACTTCAAAATTTCTTAAGGATTTAACTCGGAACCAAGTTGAAGAGTCGGTACCGAGTCATTTCTATTGCTCGGTTGGGTCGACGACTTTAGAGATCTTTAGGTATTGGCTAGTGGAGATGGATCAAGGAAAGTTTCAGAGGATTGGCTAAATTTTAGGTATTATGCCGAGTTGTTTCTAAAACTAGGAATTGAATGCTTTGGATTGGGAGTCGAGTTATTTTGATGAATGGGTCGAAGTTTAAAGCACTTGAGAAGGAAGTACTAGAGGCAGAGTGATTTACTTAGCCAAAATTGGCTAAGTAAATGACTCGATGCCAAGTCATTTTGATTTGGTGCCGAGTTGTTTTGGTGAATGTAAGGGCGTCAGACTAGTACAATGAGGAGGTAAGGGACTCTTAGATCATGGTGGAGGCGTTGGCTCATTCGCTTGAGGATAGGATGGCGATGTAATAGCATGATAAAAGCTTTGTATCTTCAGTCGATGACTCATGAATGGAGTAGGTACCGAAGATAGTGGATCGATAAAGGAGTGAGTCATGGATGTGGAACGCGAAGGATTTCAAATAATGCGAACTTGATTGAGCAAATAAAGGGCCCGGATCCGATTGGAGCAATGAAGGGTTCGGATGAGTGTGCTAAGTAATCGTTGATACTTAGAGCGTTTCTGATTGTACTCGAAGTAGGGGTATTATACATGGGATGCCCATGGATTAATGGAGTAGATATGAATATCCTAGACTAGTGGCTTTGAGTCTACTTTCTAGCTTTAGGCTACGAGACATATATCTAGCTTTGGGCTACGTGATATGAGCGTACACCAAAAACTGGGATTTCCATTAGTCCCCAGTAGTAAAGAGGCCATACGAGTTATCATATATTCAAATACATGGAGTGATAATAGGGATTACTTGATGGATGTTATTGTTTCTATGGTCGCTTTAGTTGCTTTTTAGGCTATCACTTAGAGATATCATTGGGATAGGTATTGGAGATATGAATAACTGGTGAGTCGATATCCTAATTTTTAATATAGTACCTTTATGTTATTCTTAGTGTTGCATATTATGGTGTTATGATGTTATTGCTAACTCTTTGGTTGTAAGGACAGGTCGGGTATGATTCATGTACCTCTACTATTTACCATATTTACCTGCATAGTATTTTGAGATTTAGTTACTGGTCACACTAGACTTTTGTCTAACCCAAGGTTTTATGCTTTGTTTCTTATTATCTTGGGTACTCTTGAATGAAGATTAGATAATAGGTCTAGGTGATGCAAACCAATGCTTAGGACGAGCTAGATGGAATTATCTTGTATTATATCTTATATGTATTTCTACGCCTATTCTGTTGTGCAGCACTAGAGAGCCTTAGCAATGCCTGCTTATTTTCTTGTTATGAGACAGTTGTTGGGTCTATTTCCATTATAAACTCTACTGTTTTTGATGATAACTCTGTGGATCTTTTACTTTGATGATTTGTTCACATAGTTACTGCTGTCTCTCCTGTTATATCTGTGATATTATATTTTATTCATGCACTATGAGATATTTTATAGATTGTATGCTTATTTGTTTCATTTTCAATCTTGATGATCGCCCTATATCGACTGAGCATGATTACAGCATGTTATTTTGATACCATTGGTGTCGGTGGTATAGGGCGGTCGTCACATTTCATATCAGAGCTATGGCTACATAATTAACCTAAGTTGATACCGAGATCCAATGGAGATAAGGAAAGAGTTATAACGTTAGACTGAATCGAGAATATATATGTGTACCATAGAGTGCATACTTGTTATATATTTTGGTTTTCAAAGCCAAATTGTAATGTATTATATAATATAAGTTGCATGCACTTAAGCACCATAGATATTGTTTTCTTTATGAGAGACTAATCATTCTTGTTGTAGATTAAGAATGAGCCAATGTACAAGAAATACCGTGAGGAATTTATTTTCGACAGTTGAGGAAGGAGCAGGGTCAAAAGCTACCGCATCTAACTTTCAAGCGATGTTGAATGCTATGATGGAAACTATGACGAGGAATGTTCTGGCAACTGCTTTCGGTGTGGCTAGTAGAGGAGGTGCTCTCATTCAAGCACCAAGGGCTAATTTCGCCAAGTTGAGTGAAGACTCTTCTACACAAGGAGGAAAACCATTCCATGAAATAGAGTTAGCCATAAAAAATGCAGGATTGGTTGGATACTTACAAGCACGTCTTTAGTGATATAGAAGTGGATGATGTTATGAAGAGGAAACTAGCCTGTAGAAAACTTAAAGGATGAGCTATGAACTGATGGAAATCCATTACTATTGCTACTCCAGAAGACAGTTTACTTAGGACTATTTCAAAGCAAGGTTTGAAGAGAAGTTCATTCCGACTGCTCAGAAGTAGGTGCTATTTAGGAAGTTTGATGGTCTCAAGCAAGAGAGATGTCAATTACCAAGTGTGATGCAGAATTTAATACTTTACTGATTTGTAGGATGTCTTTCATTGACACTTCATTGAGGAAAAATGAGAAGTTCATCATTGGTATGAACGACTATCTTGGAGAAAAGCTAGTAGACAACATGGATGAGCCATTCGAGAAGCTTGTTGAGAAGCTCTCTGTCATGAGAATCTATATCCAAAAGCTAAGTAGTTGTTGTTTTTTATGCTGGGAAGGAAAAGCCAAAACCATAGCAAAGAGTTGGAGGCAAGAAAAAGTGGAATGAAAAGAAGAAGCAGTCTCAAGGGAAAAATGGCCAAAAGAAAGCTAAAGGGGAACTTACTTACTATGGGTGTAAGGAGAAGGGTTAGTGGATTAAGGATTGCAAAGCGAGTGAGAAGAAGAAGTGTTATAATTGTGATAAGCTTGGGCATTAGAAGAAGGATTATCCAAAATTGGTGCAGGATAAGCAGGTTGTGAAAGCATACGCTTTGGACGTTGTCCCGACTTCTTTGGGTGCTCCCTTGGAGAAGGAGAAGGGAAAGGGAGTCGTTATTCAATGTATTCTTTGTATTAAATATATTTCCATTTGTGTTTTGTTTGACATAAGGCTTCACTTTCATTCATATCTAGTGACCTTGTAGATATATAAGGATTGAGACATAAGACAATAGACCGACCCCTGATTGTGATGAGCCCTTTTGGATGCTTTATTAGCCTTTGCATGGTTTGTCGTGGCCTAGTGTTACCGAGTCAATAATGTTCTTTTCTTTTGTGATTACTTTGTCTTGAATTTTGTTGGGTTTGGAATTATCTTGGGAATGAACTGGCTTAAGAAGTATGGGGGCGATAGTGGATCGGGAGAAACTATTGGTGACGATTGGAGATGTGGAAGGGCAGATGGTAGTGATTGTTTTTCTACCAAAGGATGAGGTAATGGTTTGCTTTCTATATTCTCTTGAAGTTCCATAGAAGGAGTTTTCATACATGTCGATCGCTAGTGAGTATCTAGATGTATTTGAGGTAGTGATCGGATTGCGACCACATAGAGAGATTGAGTTTCTGATAGACTTAGTAAAGGAAGCCAGACCTATTGTTTTGTATTTAAGGCATATGGAACCTGGAGAGTATAAAGAATTAGAGGTGCAAATGAATAACCTATTAAGGAGAGGGTTCATTCGAAGGAGTATATAGGAGTAGGGTGCACCTGTAGTATTCGCGGTTAAAGCGGATGGCTCTTTGAGGTTGTATGTGGATTATCATGAGCTAAATAAAGTAATGAAGAACAAGTATCCACTCCCACGTATCAATGACTTGTTTAATCAGTTTCATGGTACAAAGGTATTCTCTAAAATGGATTTGGCAACGGGATTTCACTAGCTTAGAGTAGCAATGGAGAGTGTGCCTATTACTACGTTTTGTACACCATCAGGTTCTCATGACTGGTTGGTGATACCATTTGGTTTGTCCAATGCTCTGGCATAATTTGAGGATCTCATGAATCAGGTTTTAGAGATCAGTTAAACAAGTTCGTGCTTGTGTTTGTAGATGATATTCTGATCTATTCTAGAACGAAAGAGGAGTGCAAGACGCATTTGAGGATTGTGCCAGAGGTGTTGAGAAAGCACAAGTTGAGAGAAAAGTTCCCTAAGTGTCACTTTTGGAGAAAACAAGTGAGGTTCTTGGGTCACATTGTTTCTGGACAGGGTATAGCAATGAATCTTACGAAGGTAGCAGCAGTTCAAGATTGGAACCAGCCTATGAATGCTATGGATGTGAGGAGTTTCCTAACATTGACAGGATATTATAGGTGTTTAATCAAAGACTTCTCAAAGATAGCAGCACCATTGACCAATTTAACAAATAATAACCAGACTTTTGTTTGGGATGCAAAGTGTAAGCATGTGTTTGTGAGTTTGAAAGGGAGGTTGATGAGTGCGTCGGTATTAACCATTCCAAGTGGGAATGAGGAGTTGACAGTATATAATGACATATGTGGTAATAGATTGGGCGTAATATTGATTCAAAAGGGAAATTTTTGCCTATGCTAGTCGATAGCTAAAGCTACATGAGAGGAATTATCCAACTCATGATTTGGAATTGTCGACGATTGTTTTTGCTTTTAAGATGTGGAGGCACTATCCCTAGGAGAAAGGTTTGAGCTATTTACGTATCACAGATCCTTGAAGTACCTTTTCTCTCAGAAGGATCTTAACCTTCGTCAGTAATGATGGTTAGAGTTCTTAGCCTCCTATGATTTTAGCATTTCCTATACACCAAAAAAGGAAATGTGGTCGCCTATGCATTAAGTAGAAGACACTGGGAGAAATTTTCTTGGATTAGAAGCAGATTGAGTAATTACTGGTTAGGATTTCAAGCCTCATTGCAAACTGGAACCAGAGATGTTGGCAATTTTTGCCAATCTGACCCACTATAATAGAAAGGGTCAATGCTAGTCAGAAGCGGGACGCTAGGATGGCGGAAAGTATAACGAAGATAGTAGGAGTAGAGTCTGAGGATATGAAGTAATACAGACTTGACCGAGAAGGTAGGCTTCATAAGGATGGAAGATTACATATACCCGATGCTATGAGAATGCCACCATTCTAGGATAACAATACATCCTGGAGGTAATAAGATGCACTGGGATATAAAGAGGACCTATTATTGGAAAGGTATGAAGAAGGATATTGGAACATTCATGTGACATCCCGGAATTTTGACCCTATTATTATAATAAATTTTTAATCTAATTTTAAATAAAATACGAGATTTTAATTTATAAACAAACAAGATTTTTGATATTATTAGTTGTATATGTATTATAAAGCAATTTATAATTTCAAAATGTAAAATAGACTCTTTCAACAATATTCAAAATTAAATCTGTTTTATTCAATTAAATTAAAAGTTATGTATGAATGACATTTAATATCAAAAATATAAATTTAGTTGATAATAACAAGTACAATAACACAATCATATTCATATCAAATATAAATATAAAATACATTAATGCAAATATAGGTTACAAATCAAATATTGGAAAGATTTAACTTTGAATAAAAATAAGATCAAGAAATGTTTCTAACAACAGCTTTTATAATTAAAATAAAATAAGCTTTTAAATATTTAATATAAGTATAACATAAAATATGGTTATAAACATAAGTCTACATGAACATAAGTACAAAACTATAACATGAATATAAGATATAAATAAAAATGTAACTATGTAAATATAAAAATATGAAATCAGACAAAGCAGAATTCATATGCAAAATTAACTTGTCTGCAAACATTAATTATTTGTAAACTTAAGAGAACAAGTATTCATATCAAAAAAAATAAAACAAACCGATTGTACAAATATACACTAGACAAAAACAAGGATCTGCAGGTATCTTTACAAAGTTTGTCAACAAAACATAATAAGTGTAAACCTATATGAATACATCTTAGTACAAGTGGAAACCTGCAAATATCTTTGTACAAATGTTAGTGTCAGCAAACATTAATTATGTGTTAACATAAGTAAAAACATAGGCATTTATTTAGCACTACAATCTGTCAAATACAATGTTTCAGCCGAAATGGTTGAATTATCTTAGGTCTTAGTACATAAAAATAAAGCAAAATGTTATTATATATAGGGCAGGCTTATTTGAGAAGCTAATATCCTATACAAAAAAGAAAACTGTTCTTAGCTATAAATCCACATCATTCTATTTGCATGTATATCATTTAGTTCAGTCCATAAATTCAAAGGTAAAGCCTGAGAATAAGCAAAAGAAATATAAACAAAATTTCATATTTTCAAGTTCAAATAAAAGTCAGGAAGCAAGAAGAGTTACAGAATTCAAAAACTTCAAACTGCAGTCTAATTTGTCCATCAACATCCAGCCTCTGTTAAACAGTATATGTGAGTAAACTACTTTTTTTTTAATTAATTTTTAGTAATTGACTTATTAAGAATTATTATGTTGATCTTTCTGAGATGTTTAGCTAATTTCTGACAAGTCTGCATATTGATGAACTGGTAATTTCCAGTAACTGTGACAACATAAGTATAAAACATATTGAATCATACTCTTTATATTGAAATCTTTTCACTTAGAATTTAACTAAATAATTTTGTTTAAAATGAAGTTCAAAAATTGGAAACTGTTTTAAAGGTTGCTGTCCAAATAATCACTGTGAGTTCAATTTACAGTAAAAATAAGATAAAGATCAGAATATGAATAACTTGAATTATAAACTTCAATTGCTATATTGTAACTACATACGAAAGTATGAATTTTAAGACAAATTTTATAATTTTTAGTTAAATATTCTTAGAGCAGTTTGACAGTTAACCATAAATGCTTTTTTATGAAATTCTGATGATTCCTTCAATTATAATTTTTGTAATTTAACAGGAAGCTTGTGTATTGATTCTAGATCACCAGAAAAATGTTAAAAAAAATTTAATTGCAAGATTATTTGGGAATTATGGAAAATAGGGTTTATGGGTTCTGTGTTTTGGGTTCAGTTCATTCGATCCACGCGACGCCGATGCTCATCCGAGCGTAATGAAATTTTGGGAGGAGTTAGAGTGTGTAGTTGGCATGGTACGGCCGAAGCCTTATCGTGTCAGGTGGTCGCGATCGCAAGAGCGTGGTGTATTTATCAATCGTGTTTGGGTAGCTGTGTGACTTTTTCACACATATTTTGATTTCGTGTGTATTGAGTTCTACTGGGCCGCGATTTCGAGTGAGGGGAAGGTGAGAGGTTTGTGAGTGGCGGTAGGTGGCGTTGGAGCAGAGGCGAACCGCCGTGCACGTGCACGGCGGCGGGGAAGATTCTGGTCATTGTCGACACGAGGAAATCTCGAGTTTGCTTACTAGTGACTTCGGATTTTTTTTTGCTTTGGGTCGTGGGAGTGCTTGCTTGCTGTAGTTTAAAACTTTAAACTTTAAAAAAAAAGAAACAGAAGTTGGAACAGGGAAGAAGAAAAGAGAGGCAGGGAGTGACGCGAGAGAGTTTCTGGGTTATCTCGAGTTCAACCCGAGTAACCGCGTTGTTATCTTCGGTTTGTTTTAATTCCAGAAGTTTGCCAACTATATTAAGTTAAAGTTATATAAGCTAAGTATTAATCAAGTTGAAAATGTACAAACTGTTTTAAGCTAAGATGAACTGTAAAACTTTACTGATACGAAAATGAGTAATGAATTTAAAACAAAGTTAATTAAGAAGATAATACATTTTATAATTGTAATTTAATAAGTTGTATAAAATTTAATTAAATTTCTAAGTAAATATTTTAATTATAATCTTGTGTAAACCCATTTATAATTAAGAATTTCATTAAGCATTGGAAGTTAATAACTTAACAAATCATAGTTAACTAATTAAATAATTAATTAAGGATTAAACGGTTAAGTTAATTAATAATTAATGATTAATTAATCAATTAGTAATAATTAATTGTGTAATTGAGTTTTATAAATCAATAATTATGGTTATTGATTAATAATTAAGAATAATTAATTAATTAAGAGAATGATTAATAAGTAATTAATGAATTGAAATAAGTTAATTAATTAGTAATTGATTAAGCAAGAATAAAATATAGATCATTCTTAAGCAAGTAATTAAGTTTAAAATAAATCAAACTAAATGTTGATATGAATCAATGATTCTATTTGATTGCCTCTGATGTTTATTTATATCCTGTGATGTTCTGTGATATTCTGGATATATCTGTGATGATTGTGTATGATTTATCTGTGTTAAATTGCTGTATGATTTATCTGATGTTATTTATCTGTGTTAAATTGCTATATGAATTCAAATGTTGAATTTAAACTGTTTAAGTTAATTAGACAACTTGGCCTTTAAAATGGCGTTTGGATTTCGATGAGACCGGGATCGGGTATCGATTTGATATTCCGAAAACCACATCGATCCAAATTAAACGTTAGGTCGTGTAATCTCAAGTGAAGATCGAGATGGTGTTTTCAGAATGCAAGGGTTATCGTCGTTGACTCTGAGGGTGATTCCAAAATGAGTGTAACGAGATAATGCCTTCGGTTTCGTTCGAACCCGGAACGAACTTGTATGGATTGAATGCTTTCAGCACATCGCCAGGCGGATGATGAGCATTCTAAGAGATATGTTCTATAAAGGTAAACATAGCCTCAAGCCTCATTAACCGGGAATGGCTAAAACAGGGGATGTGCAGCAAGGTTAGGTGGGTCATGCCCAAGCAGGACGAGGTATACCCCTGTCTAGATGTCCCTTTTATTCGGCTGTGTGGGAAGTTGGTCTGCAGCCAACTGCGGGGTTATCTTGTTCGGGACTGTTCAGTAAGGAATGGTTCCGGCCTTGTGTTGCAGGTGAGTTAGGGTGGCTCCTCGGTACAGTGATCTAGGCCACGTACTGTGACGGGCGGTACCCCAGTAGCCCTGCCATTGTATGGGATCCAATTTCCAATAAGCGCCGTACGTTTTGATTGTGCCTAACTACGTTGGAATGTGAGATGTAAGCATTTCAGCTATTTCTGTATTTTACTTGAAAACCTTAGACACTATTATAATATCACTGAATTTCCTATAAAATGTTTTGGTTAGCGTAAGGTAAAAACTTACCCGTATTTATGTGTGGGAAGTCTTACATGATACCTTTATTTTAAATGATTTTCAAAGTTAAACAACTTTAACCCGTTTACTCATACCAAACCCATGTCTGACCCGGAGTTCATATTTTGTTTTTCATAAACTCTTGGGTACTAAAATTTTTATGAGTAGCCAAGTGATGGGTATTCGGAGTATAGAGTTTTCTGGAGGAGTTGGAGCAGAAGACCAACGTATGTATGTATCTATATAGTTCCGCTGTGTTAGTTAGTTTATGATATTTGGGATGTATGTTCTGACAGATATGTATATGACAGTCATGTTGTATGATATTGTATAACTCTGATGTATATATAACTATGTAATAGTTATGTTGATGTATTATATTTTATTCCATTCCGCTGTGAGATTCTGATGTTGTTATTCTTTCTTTCTATTCTTTTCTATTTCTATCCCTTTCTTTCTTATTGATGACACGTCTTTCTGGAGTTAGAAAGCCGGATCGTCACTGCTGCTATCAGAGCATTAGGTTGAGCGAGTACCTAGGCTCTGGAGTAATATTTATCTTGAGAGTGCGTATTTGTATTTTCATATAATTATATACCTATCTAAATTTGTTGGCCACCTGAACAGGTAACTTGAAAGGATTATGTACTTCGATTGATAATGGTCAACATGAGTTCTGGAAGAAGAGGAAGAGTTAGGGCCAGTACTTCGATGGATAATGGTCGAAGTCAAATTGCTAGAGAGGCTGTAAATCCAGTACCACCTCAAGTTAGTTTTGCAGCATTATGTAAAGATTTCATCGATCTTGGAGGCCAACCATTTAAAGGTTCAGAATCGATAATTGAAGTTCAGCCTGGTTACGCTCTTGTGAGCGCATTTTTAAGAGTATGAGATTGTCGGATGATCAGAAAAGGGAAATGACATCGTGGCAATTATAGGGAGGCGCGGCAGCCTGGTGGGATGCAATAATTACAAATATTCCTAGAGAAGATATTTCATGGGAAAGATTTAAGAAGTTATTTGAGGAGAAGTTTATGCCTACAGCAAGGAAAACTCTATTGTACCAGGATTTTCTGAACTTGAAGCAGGAAAGCATGACTGTTTCTGAGTATGAGACCAAATTCAATGAACTTTCGTGTTATGGATCAGGACTCATTGATACTCCCCTCAAGAAGAATGAAAAGTTTGCGCAAGGATTGAGACCCGAATTTCACGATAAGATGACGGTGCTCTTGAAAGAATCATTTTTTGATTTAGTTATATGGCTTTGAGGTATGAACATTTGATGACCAACAAGTTGGAGGCAACAATAGCAGTTTCGAGAGGGAATTCCGTTAACCCGAATAAAAGGAAGTTTAATCCACTTTGGAAAAGACAAGCTAAGGGAAAGAAATCGGGAAGAAGAAATAACGGACCCCGCAAGTGTTATAATTGTCAGCAAATTGGACATTTGGCTGATCAGTGTTCTCAAGGAGGATCTCAGCAACAGCAACGACAGAGTGGCCCAAGATTGGCAGTAGTTCAAAGATCGTTGTGTTTTAATTGTCGTCAGCCCGGTCATATATTAAGAATTGTCCACTTTTGCAGAGGACACTGCAGGATAAAGTTTTTGCTTTGGAAGCAGGTTCATCTTCTTCTTCTCAAGGCAAAGGAGTTTTGGAAGGTACCTTACTCTTAGATGGCAAATATATTAAGTTTTGTTGATTCGGGTGCATCTTTGAGTTTCATATCTCTGGAATTAAGTGATAAGTTTTCTCTCAACCCTAGTACCGTGGATCGTCCCATTATTGTATCTAATCCTATAGGTGGAGCAACAAAATTGGATACGATCTGTAAGGACTTGAAGATTTCGTATTTGTCCCACAGTTTTTCTTGTGACCGTATGTGTTAAATTTTAAGGGATTTGATCTTATTTTGGGAATGGATTGGCTCGATAAGTGTAAAATAGTCCTGAATTATGATGAGAGTGTAGTTTCATTGGAGACTGA
The DNA here is from genome assembly GCA_030765085.1 of Allium cepa. NCBI lineage: Eukaryota > Viridiplantae > Streptophyta > Magnoliopsida > Asparagales > Amaryllidaceae > Allium > Allium cepa. The sequence continues at coordinate 48,099,586 of CM060930.1, read as the reverse complement.
TTTGGGTAGGATTGCCAAAGTGTCGTGCGATAGTTCTGGATTTCACTTGAGTAGTCTTTTGCTAGGAGTTGAGACTTCTCAAGAGAAAGTTGAGGAAATCGATGTGGTTCAAGATTTTCCTGATGTCTTTGAAGAAGTTAAGTGTCTACCGCCACATCAAGAGATTGAGTTTCGTATTGATTTGATTCTAGGAGCAGTGTCGGTAATTCAACCTAGTAGGAGAATGCCTCCTAGAGAGAGAGAAGAGTTGATTAAGAAGACGCAAGATCTTTTGGAGAAGGTTTGATTAGACCCGGTTTTTCTTGTTGGGGGTCTGCTGCGGTGTTTGTCACCAAATCGGATGGTTCGCTAAGGTTCTGTGTTGATTATAGAGAATTGAACAAAGTGACCATTCGAAATAAATATCCTTTTCCTCGTATCGATGATGTTTTTGACCAGTTGCATGGAGCTTCTATCTTTTCTCAGCTAGATCTAGCTTCAGGTTTCCATCAATTAAGAGTAGCTGAAGATAGTATTCCCTTGACAGCATTTAGGGGGCCGAATTGTTTTTATGAGTGGTTGGTTATGCCTTTCGGGTTAACCAACGCGCCTGCCTATTTTTTTGACCTCATGAACCGAGTCTTTAGAGATGTGTTGAATAAGTTCGTGCTGGTATTCATTGATGATATCTTGGTCTACTCCAAATCGGAAGAGGAGCACAGGCAGCATTTGAGAATTGTATTGGAGACTCTGAGGAAGCATGTGTTGAAGGCAAAGTTTTCAAAGTGCCATTTTTGGAAATCAGAAGTCAATTTTTTAGGGAATATTGTTTCTGGTGAAGGCATTTCTGCAGACCCAGCGAAGGTTGAAACTATTTTGGAATGGAAACAGCCGGAGACACCGACTGAAATTCGTAGTTTTCTGGGTTTGGCTGGCTACTACAGAAATTTCATTAAGGATTATTCCAAAATTTCTTCGCATCTGACCAAGCTGACTAGGAAAGGAACTAAATTCAAGTGGACACCTCAGTGTGAAGAAGCTTTTCAGGAATTGAAGACAAGGCTAACTAGTGCACCAGTACTTGCTATTCCGGACGGAAAGAGCAAATTTGAGGTATATACGGATGCATGTTTAGTTGGACTGGGAGCAGTTCTGATGCAGAATGGCAGAGTAATTGCGTATGCTAGTCGACAATTGAAGTCACATGAGAAGAACTATACTACGCATGATCTAGAACTGTTAGCTATTGTTTTTGCTTTGAAGATCTGGAGACATTATCTTTTGGGAGAAAAGTTTGAGTTATTCACGGATCACAAACCGTTGAAATATATTTTCTCTCAAAAAGATCTTAATTTGAGACAGCAGAGATGGGTCGAATTTTTGGCATCTTATGATCTGGATATTTTGTATACTCCGGGGAAAGCGAATGTCATGGCTGATGCTCTTAGTAGAAATGTTGTTTTATCTCTTTTGGAAGTAGTTCCATCTCTCCAAGAAAGAATCGTTAGTAAGAAAATGGAGGATAAATCTTTTGAGGAAATAATTCTTGGAACTAAAGACGGGCGATATTCGGAGTTCAAGATGGACGATCAAGGTGTTTTAAGGATTAATGGTCGTTTGTGTGTGCCTAATATTGATGGACTAAGGCAAGAAGTCTTAGCTGAGTGTCATCGTTCCAAATTGAATATTCACCCGGGAATCTCGAAGATGTATAAAGATATGAGGAGAGTTTTCCGGTGGCCGAATATGAAGAAGGATGTAGCTGCTTTTGTAAATAGTTGTGCCGTCTGCCAGCAAGTGAAGGGAGATCAACAAAAGTCTGCCGGACTATTGCAACCTTTGGAAATTCCAGATTGGAAGTGGGAGATGATCTCGATGGACTTCAACGACGGTTGGCCTAGAACCAGGAAGGGAAATGAAGGAATATGGGTTATTTTGGATTGTTTAACGAAGAGTGCCCATTTTATTCCAGTTAAGGCAACTCGTACTGCAGTTTCCCTGGAGGAAATTTTCTTGAAGGAGATAGTCAGATTACATGGTGTTCCTGTCAGCATAGTAAGTGACCGTGATCCTATTTTCACTAGTAAATTCTGGGAAGCTCTGCAATCAGCAATGGGAACAAGTTTGAGATTAAGTACAGCCTATCATCCTCAGACGAACGGACAGACGGAAAGGCTTAATCAAATTCTGGAAGATATGCTGCGAGCTTGTGTATTGGATTTTGGTGGATCATGGGAAGACCATCTTCATTTAGTGGAATTTTCGTATAATAACAGCTACCAAGCGAGTATTAAGATGGCTCCTTATGAAGCTCTGTATGGAAGACCGTGTAGATCACCATCTTGTTGGATTGAATCAAACGATCGACTTGTACTCGGACCCGATCTAATTCGTGAAGCTTCTACGAAGGTTGAGCTTATCAAGAAAAGGATGAAAGCTGCTCAAGATCGTCAGAAGAAATATGCAGATAAGAGACGAAGACCATTGGAATTTGAGATCGAAGATTTAGTTTTTATCAAAGTTTCCCCAATCAAAGGTGCTATAAGATTCCGAAAAATGGGAAAACTTGCTCCGAGATATATTGGTCCATTCCGAGTGCTGGAAAGAACTGGAACTGTAGCCTATAGGATTGAATTGCCAGAACGGATGTCTGGGATTCACAATGCATTCCATGTGTCTCATTTGAGGAAATTATTCATGACCCATCATTAGTGGTAGAACCAGTTGTTCAGGAAGATTTAGAAGTAGAGCCCAACCTAACTGTGGTAAGAAATCCTGTTCAGATTGTAGATCAAGACGAGAAGCAACTCAGGAACAAAATGGTGAAACTCGTCAAGGTGCAATGGAGTGAAGATCCCAGAGATTGTACCTGGGAAACTCTTGATAATTTTAGAAAAGCTTATCCAAATTTATGTCCGGATAACTAGTAATGTTGTTAGAATTGACTGTTTGATTTGTTTGTTTTTATATGGATGATATGTATGTTTAGATTGTTAATATTAAGTTTTTGAATTAACTGTTGTTTAAATTTCGAGGACAAAATTCTTTTAAGGGGGGAGGAATGTGACATCCCAGAATTTTGACCCTATTATTATAATAAGTTTTTAATCTAATTTTAAATAAAATGCGAGATTTTCATTTATAAATAAACAAGATTTTTGATATTATTAGTTGTATAAGTATTATAAAGGAATTTATAATTTCAAAATGTAAAATATACTCTTTCAACAATATTCAAAATTAAATCTGTTTTATTCAATTAAATTAAAAGTTATGTATGAATGACATTTAATATCAAAAATATAAATGTAGCTGATAATAACAAGTACAATAACACAATCATGTTCATATTAAATATAAATATAAAATACAATAATGCAAATATAGGTTACAAATCAAATATTGGAAAGATTTAACTTTGAATAAAAATAAGGTCAAGAAATGTTTCTAACAACAGCTTTTATAATTATAATAAAATAAGCTTATAAATATTTAATATAAGTATAACATAAAATATGGTTATAAACATAAGTCTACATGAACATAAGTACAAAACTATAACATGAATATAAGATATAAATAAAAATGTAACTATGTAAATATAAAAATATGAAATCAGACAAAGCAGAATTCATATGCAAAATTAACTTGTCTGCAAACATTAATTATTTGTAAACTTAAGAGAACAAGTATTCATATCAAAAAAAATAAAACAAACCGATTGTACAAATATACACTAGACAAAAACAAGGATCTGCAGGTATCTTTACAAAGTTTGTCAACAAAACATAATAAGTGTAAACCTATATGAATACATCTTAGTACAAGTGGAAACCTGCAAATATCTTTGTACAAATGTTTGTGTCAGCAAACATTAATTATGTGTTAACATAAGTAAAAACATAGGCATTTATTTAGCACTACAATCTGTCAAATACAATGTTTCAGCCGAAATGGTTGAATTATCTTAGGTCTTAGTACATAAAAATAAAGTAAAATGTTATTATATCTAGGGAAGGCTTATTTGAGAAGCTAATATCCTATACAAAAAAGAAAACTGTTCTTAGCTATAAATCCACATCATTCTATTTGCATGTATATCATTTAGTTCAGTCCATAAATTCAAAGGTAAAGCCTGAGAAAAAGAAAAAGAAATATAAACAAAATTTCATATTTTCAAGTTCAAATAAAAGTCAGGAAGCAAGAAGAGTTACAGAATTCAAAAACTTCAAACTGCAGTCTTCTTTGTCCGTCAACATCCAGCCTCTGTTAAACAATATATGTGAGTAAACTACTTTTTTTTTAATTAATTTTTAGTAATTGACTTATTAAGAATTATTATGTTGATCTTTCTGAGATGTTTAGCTAATTTCTGACAAGTCTGCGTATTGATGAACTGGTAATTTCCAGTAACTGTGACAACATAAGTAGAAAACATATTGAATCATACTCTTTATATTGAAATCTTTTCACTTAGAATTTAACTAAATAATTTTGTCTAAAATGAAGTTCAAAACTTGGAATCTGTTTTAAAGGTTGTTGTCCATATAATCACTGTGAATTCAATTTACAGCAAAAATAAGATAAAGATCAAAATTTGAATAACTTGAATTGTAAACTTGAATTGATATATTGTAACTACATACGGAAGTATGAATTTTAAGACAAAATTTATAATTTTTTGTTAAATATTCTTAGAGCAGTTTGACAGTTAACCATAAATGCTTTTCTATGAAATTTTGATGATTCCTTCAATTATAATTGTTGTAATTTAACATGAAGCTTGTGTATTGATTGTAGATCACCACAAAAATGTTAAAAAAATTGTTAATTGCAAGATTATTTGGGAATTATGGAAAATAGGGTTTATGGGTTCTGTGTTTTGGGTTCAGTTCATTTGATCCACGCGACGCCGATGTTCATCCGAGTGTCATGAAATTTTGGGAGGAGTTAGAGTGTGTAGTTGGCATGGTACGGCCGAAGCCTTGTCGTGTTAGGTGGTCGCGATCGCGAGAGCGTGGTGTATTTGTCAATCGTGTTTGGGTAGCAGTGTGACTTTTTCACACGTATTTTGATTTCGTGTGTATTGAGTTCTACTGGGCCGCGATTTCGAGTGAGGGGAAGGTGAGAGGTTTGTGAGTGGCGGCAGGTGGCGTTGGAGCGGTGGCGAACCGCCGTGCACGTGCACGACGGCGGGGAAGATTCTGGTCATTGTCGACTCGAGGAAATCTCGAGTTTGCTTACTAGTGACTTCGGTTTTTTTTTTTTTTGCTTTGGGTCGTGGGAGTGCTTGCTTGCTGTAGTTTAAAACTTTAAACTTTTAAAAAAAGAAACAGAAGATGGAACAGGGAAGAAGAAAAGAGAGGCAAGGAGTGACGCGAGAGAGTTTCTGGGTTATCTCGAGTTCAACCCGAGTAACCGCGTTGTTATCTTCGGTTTGTTTTAATTCCAGAAGTTTGCCAACTATATTAAGTTAAAGTTATACAAGCTAAGTATTAATCAAGTTGATAATGTTTACAAACTGTTTTAAGCCAAGATGAACTGTAAAACTTTACTGATATGAAAATGAGTAATGAATTTAAAACAAAGTTAATTAAGAAGATAATAAATTTTATAATTGTAATTTAATAAGTTGTATAAAATTTAATTAAATTTTTAAGTAAAGATTTTAATGATAATCTTGTGTAAACCCATTTATAATTAAGAATTTCATTAAGCATTGTAAGTTACTAACTTAACAAACAATAGTTAACTAATTAAATAATTAATTAAGGATTAAATGGTTAAGTTAATTAATAATTAATGATTAATTAAGCAATTAGTAATAATTAATTGTGTAATTGAGTTTTATAAATCAATAATTATGGTTATTGATTAATAATTAAGAATAATTAATTAATTAAGAGAATGATTAATAAGTAATTAATGAATTGAAATAAGTTAATTAATTAGTAATTGATTAAGCAAGAATAAAATATAGATCATTCTTAAGCAAGTAATTAAGTTTAAAATAAATCAAACTAAATGTTGATATGAATCAATGATTCTATTTGATTGCCTCTGATGTTTATTTATATCCTGTGATGTTCTGTGATTCTGGATATATCTGTGATGATTGTGTATGATTTATCTTTGTTAAATTGCTATATGATTTATCTGATGTTATTTATCTGTGTTAAATTGCTATATGAATTCAAATGTTGAATTTAAACTGTTTAAGTTAATTAGACAACTTGGCCTTTAAAATGGCGTTTGGATTTCGATGAGACCAGGATCGGGTATCGATTTGATATTCCGAAAACCACATCGATCCAAATTAAACGTTAGGTCCTGTAATCTCAAGTGAAGATCGAGATGGTGTTTTCAGAATGCAAGGGTTATCATCGTTGACTCTGAGGGTGATTCCAAAATGAGTGTAACGAGATAATGCCTTCGGTTTCGTTCGAACCCGGAACGAACTTGTATGGATTGAATGCTTTCAGCACATTGTCTGGCGGATGATGAGCATTCTAAGAGATATGTTCTATAAAGGTAAACACAGCCTCAAGCCTCATCAACCGGGAATGGCTAAAACAGGGGATGTGCAGCAAGGTTAGGTGGGTCATGCCCTAGCAGGACGAGGTATACCCCTGTCTAGATGTCCCTTTTATTCGGCTGTGTGGGCGGTTGGTCTGCAGCCAACTACGGGGTTATCTTGTTCGGGACTGTTCAGTAAGGAATGGTTCCGGCCTTGTGTTGCAGGGGAGTTAGGATGGCTCCTCGGTACGGTTATCTAGGCCACGTACTGTGACGGGCGGTACCCCAGTAGCCCTGCAATTGTATGGGATCCAATTTCCAATAAGCGGCATACGTTTTGATTGTGCCCAACTACGTTGGAATGTGAGATGTAAGCATTTCAGCTATTTCTGTATTTTACTTGAAAACCCTAGACACTATTATAATATCACTGAATTTCCTATAAAATGTTTTGGTTAGCGTAAGGTAAAAACTTACCCGTATTTATGTGTGGGAAGTCTTACGTGATACCCTTATTTTAAATGATTTTCAAAGTTAAACAACTTTAACCCGTTTACTCATACCAGACCCATGTCTGACCCGGAGTTTATATTTTGTTTTTCATAAACTCTTGGGTACTCAAATTTTTATGAGTACCCAAGTGATAGGTATTCGGAGTATAGAGTTTTCTGGAGGAGTTCGAGCAGAAGACCAGACGTATGTATCTATCTATATAGTTCCGTTGTGTTAGTTAATTTATGATATGTGGGATGTATGTTCTGACAGATATGTATACGACAGTCATGTTGTATGATATTGTATAACTCTGATGTATATATAACTATGTAATAGTTACGTTGATGTATTATATTTTATTCCATTCCGCTATGAGATTCTGATGTTGTTATTCTTTCTTTCTATTTTTTTCTATTTCTATCCCTTTCTTTCTTATTGATGACACGTCTTTCTGGAGTTAGAAAGCCGGGTCGTCAGAATTCATCTCGAAGTGTATGAACTGCCAATTTTTAAAGGCAGAGCAAAAGAAACCTAGTGGATTGTTGCAACTGCTAGAAGTTTTTGATGGAGATGAAAGAAAGTATCAATGGATTTTATTGATGGACTGCCAAGGACTCGAGCAGGATACGACAACGTTTGGGTTATGGTTGATCAGATGGCCAAGAGTGCTAATATATACCTATCAAATCAAGTAGAATGACATACAAGATGGTGGAGTTGTATGTAAAGTGGATAGTACAATTTCAGAGCATTGTGAGTGATCGAGACCCATTGTTCACTAGTCGGTTTGGGAAGATCATACAAGAGGTGTTTGGGACTGAGCTGCACCTTAGTATAACATATCATCTGCAAACGAATAGGCGGACTGAAAGTGTAATCATATGTTGGAAGTCTTTGTGAGCATGCATTATAGATTTTGAAGGATCATGGGATGACCTTCTACATCTTGTGGAGTTTACATACAACAATACTTATCAGTAGAGTATTAGCATGGCTCCTTATGAAGCATTGTGTGGCCAAGCATGAAATGCTCCTTCATGCTGGTGGGAAGTGGATGAGAAACTGATGCTTGGGTAAGATATGATCAGAGTAACCTTAGGAAAGATTGGGATCATTCGGCAACGAATGAAAGCCGCTTAGGTTCGAAAGAAGAGCTATGCCGATGAAATACATAGAGATTTGGAATTTTCAATTGGAGATGCGGTTTTTGTGAAGGTATCTACTTTGAAGAATGTTGTTCTATATGGTAATAAGTGGAAGTTGGAACAAAGATTAGTAAGTCCTTTTTCGATAATAGAGAGGATTGTAAAGCTGTCATATATGTTGACTTACCTAAGAAGATGGCGGGAATGCACAACGTCTTTCCTATCTTCTATATTTGTGCATGACTTAAGCGTGACAATTACACTGGATCAAATTGAAGATGTTGAGGTAGATCCAAAAGTTTCAAAATCTGGTAGGCCGGTTTGTGTTTGCGGACATGATACAAAACAACTTATGAGAAAATCGGTGAAGCTAGTAAAAGTATAATAGAGCAGATGTGATGACGATTGCATGTGGAAATTGAGGAGAGCATGAGGATTAATTGTGCGTAGCACTTTGAATGGTAAGATCCATCGTTTATCATATCTACTTTCATCATTGTATATCATATTTGGTAGTTTAGTATTTTGCATGCTATGCTAAGTTCGCTATTGATTGCATGATTGCTTGTTTGAGTTGGTTGATGGTTGCATATGGTTGTTAGGCATGCAACGTAACTATGGTTGCTTATTCCTTCACTTGTTTAGGGATTTTAGGGGCGAAATTCCTAAAGGGCGGAGAATGACATATCGGAGGATCATAAAATATTTTTAGTTCATTCATTTGAGGTCATTTGATTCTATAATATTGGGATATTACTCCTAGGAACAATTTCGCACCTATGATTCTTTCCAAATTTCTACGTGACCATTTTGATCCTGGAAATCTTGTTTGTGTTATAACTTTTGATATGAGTCAAGTTATAGTCTCAAACCAATTTCATCGATTTAGGACGATGGTTTCCATTCCCTCAAGTGGTCATAATAGAAAAACAAACATACTGATAGGGAGTTATGGTTTTACTTTAGAGAGCTGTTGGCCAGTATTTAATTAAGTTTATATATATGCCCATTATCCTAATTTAGAAATAGTATAAATAGAGGGCTATAGGAGTAAATTAAAAAAATTCCCTCATTCCCAAATCAGATTTAAAACCTCATTAATCCTAATTTAATCTAAAATCACACAGATTACTCTCTAAATCTTGCAAAAAATTAACTAGAGAGATGATCATCGATTAGAAGATAGAGACCATCATTTGGGTTTTTTTGCATCGCTTTCTATTACAGTTCACATTGGATTTAGGCAAGAATCATTGGTAATTGGAGAGTGGTTTATGCCTACTCACTATCCTATGCATGTTCATATGGTAGAGTTACATATTAACATGATTTTTGATTCTAAAACCTTTTCTAACTTCAATTACATGTTATAATATGCTTATGACCTAAATTATGAATATTTGAAATGGATTTCAAAAAATTATTTTGTAATTCTTCTTATTCATATTCATATGTGCATATAGTACGTAGATTTAGATTTGAATTGGTTTGTTTATCACATTTTTGCGTATTGCTTATTTGAATTGAAGCATATACATGTTATTTTATGCTTGTATGTTGTGCTTTGATGTTATTTGCTAGTTTTATGGATGTTTAGGAATATAGGTTGGTGAATTTCACAAATCAAAGGCAAAGTCGGTTGGAATTGGACAAATCTTGGAGAAGAGGCTCTGGAGCATGGAGAAAGCTTGCAGAATAAGTCACATTTCATAAGTTATTTCTAGAACTTGGAGTCAAATACTTTGGATTGTGGCCAAGTTATTTTGATGAATGGGTCAAGGTTTAAAGCACTTGAGAAGGAAGCACTAGAGGCAAAGTGACTTATTTAGCCAAAATTGGCTATGTAAGTGACTAGGTGCCGAGTCATTTTAACTCGGTGCCGAGTCATTTTGATTCGATACCAAGTTGTTTTAGTGAATGTATGAGGGTCAGGCTTGTACAAGGAGGAAGTAGGGGACTTTGTAGATCACGTTGAATGTGTTGGCTCGTTCGTTTGAGGATTGAATGATAATGTAATAGCATGAGAAAAGCTTTGTACCTTCCATCGGTGACTCGTGAATGGAGTAAGTACCGAAGATATTGGTTAGATAAAGGGTGAGCCATGGATGGGGAATGCGAAGGGTTCCGAATAATGGAATTAGATTGAGATATGGAAGGACTTGGATCCAAATGGAGCAAAAAAGGGCTCGGATGAATATGCTAAAAAATCGTTGATGCTTGGAGTGTTTTCTTTGTACTTAAAGTATGGGTATAATGAGTGGGGGCGCCCATGGATTAATGGGTTGGATCTGAATACCCTTGATCAGTGGCTTTGGGTCTGGTTCACTTTGGGCTTCAAGACACGTATCTGGCTTTGGCTATGTGATACGAGGGTACACTAAATACCGGGATTTCCGTTAGTCCCTGGCAGTAAGGAGGCCATACGAATTATCATATATTCAAAGCACATGGAGTGATAGTGGGGATAGCTTAATGGATGCTATGATTGTTATGGTTGCTTTCTAGGCAATCACTTGGAGATACCATTAGGAGTAGCTATTGGAGATAGAAATATCTGGAGAGCTGATATCCTTACTTTGAATAGAGTACCTTTATGTTATTTGTACAGTAGTATATTATGATGTGATATGCTAACTCTTCGGTTACAAGGATGTTTAGGTATGATTCATGTACCACTATTCCTTACCATATTTACCCTGCATAGTACTTTGAGATTCATTTACCACTCATGGCACGTTGTTTTCGAACCCAAGGTTTTATGCTTTTTGTCATGACCCGATATGTTTGTTTGACTTGTTTTTGAATTTGCTTTGATGATTTTCTGGTTTAAATTTTTGCAGGTTTTTGATTTTTGGTAGTGAAGATAAAAGAAATGAGAAAGAGGGAGATGTTGTGTTTTATATAATCTTGTTTCTTATTTTTATTTAATTTTAAAAAAAACAAAAAAAATGACACTTGTTAAATTTAATGACAAGATCATTACACTTGTTAAATTACATATCTTATTAACTTACACTTGTAATTTTACATGATTACATGTTTTAAATAAAGTTTTCTATTACATTTTCTTATTTGTATAAATACATTTCTTTTATTTACATATATATAACCTTTAAAGAAAATAGTTTGAAACTAAAATATATATTAATAAAATATAACAAGTATTATTTTTCAAATCTAAATTATTTTACTAAGATATTTATTTTTTAAATTCAAATTCAAAATTAAAATCTATTCACACACACATATATATATATATAGACATACGTATATATAAAATCCAACACTTATCTTATTTGTATTTTGAAAAATTCAAATTAATTTCAAAATAAATTCCATAATTTATATTAATTACTAATTTTAAATTTGATAAAAAAATAGGGATGTTATAAATTTTCCCCCTTAAAAAAAATTCGTCGTCGAAATTTGAAAGAGAGAGACAATAAAGAATATACAAACACATAAAAAGATAGAGAAATGGCTTACCAATCAAGCCGGAATATCCACTCTGCAATTGGGATAGGACTTCTACATGTTATCCTCTGTTTCCCAAGTACAGTCATTTGGATCACCAGTCCATTGCACTTTTACCAGTTTCACCATTTTATTTCTCAACTGCTTTTCATCTTGATCAATAATCTTTAACGATTCTATTTTTACTGCTAGATTTGGTGTGATTTCCAAATCCTGCTGAGCGGCTTCCTCAATCATATAGTCTGGATCATGTACATATTTCTGAAGGTGTGAAACATGAAACACATTTTGTACGCCAGATAACCAATTGGATAGCTGTACTCGATAAGCCAAAGGACCTTTCTTCTCCAGTATAGGAAAAAGACCAATATATCATGCTGCCAGCTTACCAGTCTTTCCAAATCTCAACAGTCCCCGCAATGGAGACACTTTTAGGAAAACAGAATCTCCAACTTAAAACTCTAGAGCTCTTCTCCTGCGATAAGCATAACTTTTCTGACGAATTTGAGCCATTTTCAATTTCTTTCGAATAAAATCAACTTTCTCAGTAGATCATATCTGGTCCAAGAACGAGCCTATCACCTGACTCAATCCAGCACGTAGGTGATCGACACGGACGACCATATAATGCTTCGAAAGGAGCCATTTCGACACTGGCCTGATAGCTATTATTATATGAAAATTCAACCAGATGCAAATGGTCCTCCCATGAACCGCCAAAGTCAAGAATACAAGCGCGCAAAAGGTCTTTTAAGATTCAATTTATACTTTCAGTTTTCCCATCAGGCTACGGATGGTAAGCAGTGTTGAATTTCAACTTGGTTCCTAATACGGCTTGAAATGCCTCCCAAAATCTGCTAGTGAAGATCGGGTCACGATCACTCACTATACTACTCGGTATACCATGGAGATGAACAATTTCTTTCACATACAATTCAGCCAAACTTGCTGCTGTTCAGGTAGATTTCACTGGGAGAAAGTGGGCAGTCTTGGTCAGACGATCCACAATAACCCAAATCGCCTCGTTACCTTTCTTAGTTCGTTGCAACCCATGTATGAAATCCATAGACATTTGATCCCACTTCCATTTAGGCACTTCCAACGGCTGAAGTAGACACACCATCTTCTTTTGATCACTTTTGATTTGCTGAAAAGTTGCACAACGACCGACATTAATGGATATATCCCTCTTCGTTGTTTTCCACTAGAAAGTTCTTTTGATATCTCGATACATCTTATTAACTCCCAAATGGATATTAAGTTTGGACTTGTGATACTCGTCCAATACCTCCCGTTTGAGATCAGGGATGTCAGGAACACACATTCTGCCTTTCAGTCTTATAATTCTATTATTATCGATTCCAAAGATGGAATCTTCACCTTGACATATTCTTTTATAAATTTCTCGAAGAAACCGGTCTTTTTTCTGCTTACTGGCGATTTTCTCACGAACAGTAGGAGCTACAACAAGATAAGCACGGACATCATGTCTTCTACTGAAAGCATCCGCAACCATGTTGGCTTTTCCGGGTGTATACTGAATATCTAGGTCATATGACGCTGGAAATTCCAACCAACGTTACTGCCTTAAATTCAAATCCTTCTGGATAAAGAGATACTTCAGGGATTTATGGTCGGTGAATAATTCGAATTTTTCACCTAAACAAGGAGGGTTTGTTAAGTATATATTAACTTAAGTTAAATTTTTAAATTTTCTTTAAAAAAGCTGAAAGAGATTCTTACCATGAAGATAATGACACCAGATTTTTAAAGCAAAAATGACTGCTAGAAGTTCGAGATCGTGGCTTGGGTAGTTTTTCTCATATGGACGCAATTGTCTACTCACGTAGGCAATTACTCTATCTTCCTGCATTAGCACAGCACCCACAACCTCGCCACATGCATCAGCATAAACATATAAGCCTTGATTCCCGTTAATAATAGCGAGAACGGGAGCGATGGTCAATCTTCTCTTCAACTCCTAGAACGCTTCATCACATTTCGGAGTCCAATCAAACTTGGCATTTTTCATAGTTAACTTAGTCAACGGACTGGCCAACTTGGAGAAATTCTGAACAAATTTTCTGTAATATCCTGCTAAACCCAAAAAACTTCTAAATTCTTTCGGAGTAGTGGGTTGCTTCCAGTCTAGGATAGTGGAAATCTTGCCCGGGTCTACAGAAATTCCCTCTTCGGTAACAATATGTCCGAGAAATCTAACTTCCTTAACCCAAAAATGTCCTTTAGAAAATTTAATGACAAGATCATTGTGTTTGTTGAATTATATATCTTATTAACCTTAATCTCTTGTGTTAATGATGATAAATTATGAGGGTTATTAATTATTAACCTTCATCTCTTGTGTTAATGATGGTAAATTATAAGGTTTATTAATTAAATATTTTAATAATAATTAAATGATTAATTAAGATAAATGATTTATAATTACTTAATAATTAAAGAACACTTAATTAAAGGTTAATTAATTATTAATTAAAGGTTAACTAATTTATAATTAAGGATAAATTAATTAATGTAATTAATTAAGAAATATTTAATAAATTAAAGTGATTAAGATTAATTAATTATTAATTTAAGGTTAATTAATTTATAACTAAGAATAATTAATCATTGGCTAAAGATAATTAATGAAAATAATTATGTGCTGAATTAATTATAATCACACGATTAATTCATTTTACCTGTAGATGATTGATTATTATTGAATGCCTTGAATTGGTTGAGACTTCTGATATGCGATTGTGTTACTTTGTGATATGATTTGCTGTGAGTTGATCTGTGATATCTGTGATATATTTCTGTGTCAATGTGAAAACTGATGGCCTTTAAACGACATTTGAATTTCGATGTGACAGGGAGTTGGATTCCAAATGCTTATCCGAAACCCACATCGAATCTAAATGGTGAATCTTTGTGACTTATGTATCCACGTGTTTTTAAAATAAATTCTCATTATTCGGTTTAGCTGGGAGATTACTTTATGTCATAAAACCTATTTCGAATAATGATACGATGAAATTGGAGTGTATTTGAAGACGGCGGTGTAGACCGGGTATTTTCAAGAACGAAAGGATTACCTGTCGATTGTCTCTGCACTGAGTTGCTTCGGTACAGAGATCTCCATATTTGATGGGAAGTCCGATCGGGATTGTGGATTCCTAGATTGCAACGGCTTCTTCCTTTATTGGACAAAGTGCCTTCGGTTCCATTCAGACCCTGAATGGAGTTGTATGGTTGTATGTCTGATATTACACTTTGAGATATAAAGCTGATTTCTATCAAATACATTTATGTTGGTGGCAGAGAATTTATTCTCTTAGCTTAACACCCTTCTTTGAGACGTATGAGTTCAGAGGTTATGTAGTGGATGGTCATTAGTGGTATACTCCCAATTTGGTAGTGTGGCATGCTAAGTGTTGCTGATCATTTTTTGATCAAAGCATGGTTTTTGTGAAAAGTGTAGCTTTATGGACGAGACTTCATCGAACCTCACACCCCGGAAATGGTCGAAACAGGAATGGATGCAGCAAGGTTATGAGGGTCGCGCCCTTTAGTGTATGTGCATTTCCTTCTGCATAATAAGTGGTATTCTGGAATGGAGCCCAAATAATATGCTTTGTGGTTGTTGGTGTTGAGGGTCCTCGATAAAGGTTGGTTACAACCGGGGGATGGCATACTCGTGACAGTTAGTTACCTAGTTACAGAGGTAACCCGGCCTTGTGTTGGAAGAGAGGTGGTTAAGTTCTCGAGGCGTCCCTCCAGAGACGTACCCATTCGGTGTAGGAAGTTTCTTAGCCTAACCATTTATTGGAAATCCAAAACAAAACAATACAGCCCTGTACGGTTTTATTTGTATAACCTGCCATACAGCGTGGCGGTAACCTGCCATAAAACATGGCAGCTATAGTAGCCATACCATGAAATGTGATATGCTGGCTAAGATTAATATTATCCTTTGAAATGTTTTCTACACTATGCACTAATAATAATTTCAAAAAGATTTTTCTCGTATCCAGCATGTTTGACTATCATAAGGAGAAATCTCCTCCAATTGTGCGATTGCATTGTGTGTATGGCGGGAGGCCTTATGGCAGTTTCATTTTCTAAAAGCATGAACGAATTTCTTTTATAAATTGTTTTTGTACAAATAACTGTTTTGTTTACTCATACCAGTTCATGACTGACCCGGAGTTTATTGTTCCCTTCATAAACTCTAGGTGCCCATCATTTCCACACAGGCAGCCTAGAAACAGGTTATCCGTGTTCTGGAGCTAGCTTGGATTTAAAAGTCTTTTGGAAGCTTTAGCTTTGGAGATCATTTGAAGCTTTTTGGATCTAAAGGTGCTTATATTGGATTCCAGCTCTCGATCTCTTTCTTTTGAAGACTCTATTGAAGTTATTGTAGCTTTATTGTGGTTCCTTGTGGTATTATTATCTATTGTTGTATCATGTGTAGCACTCTGATGATATTGTATCAAATGATATATCCATGTTGTATCTGTGTTGTGATAAATGAAATTATCTTTTGTTTTCCGCTGTGTTGTGTTCACTTAATGTTGTTATAAGCTCCATCGAACTGGAGTTCAACGTTTGAATCTTCAGCAGTTAAATACAAGTGAGGTATTTAATGTCGATTTTTGAACGTTGGATTTCGGGTCATGACAAGCGGTATCAGAGCTAAAGGTTGAGTAAGAACTTTAGCTATGAAGCATAACACATTAGGCGACTCATTAGAGATTGGGTTAGAAATACCCTAGAATGAGTATATCCCTAAGATATCTGGTCTAAATCAAATTTTCTTACTATTTACAGAGAGTGAGAATGAGCATTAGATGAGGACGAGGTAGGGGATGGGGAAATACAACTACAACTGGTCAAGTCCCTACAACAACGGAAGCAGCTATTCCCACTCAAACTTAGCTGAATCTGGCTGATCTATATCGAAGTTTTTCCAGAAATGGTGGAAAGCCGTTCACTGGCAAGGAGTCTATTATCAAAGTACAAGCCTGGATTCGATCGTGCGAAAGAATTTTCAAAGGACTAAAGTTGGAGGATGACCAAATGAGATTAATATACACTTGGCAACTCAAGGAGGAAGCTCTAACCCGGTAGGAGACAGTTACAGTGGATTGCCGGAGAATGGGCTCACTTGGGATCGATTTAAGGAAGTGTTTAAGAAACGTTATATGTCGCTTGCTGGTATGTCCAGAATGTACCAGGAGTTTATAGACATGAAGCAGGGAAGTTTATCGTTTGAGGAATAGTTGAATAATTTCAACGAGTTACCTCGGTTTGGTCCAGAGCTGGTGAACACACCCTAAAGAAAAATGAAATATTTATTCTAGGGATGAACAAGAAATTCCATGAAATATTTATTCTACACCTAGTACAAAGTTTTTCAAACTCCTACAAACCACATATAAGTGTTTTGATCCTCTTATGGGGTTTGAAACAATAATGGGGTCTACTATTAAAGATATATCCAAATGCAGACAATCTACTAGAGAACTAGAGATAAAAGTGTGTGATGCTTCAGAATAAAATAAAATCCAAATGGGAAAATCAGATATATAAACCAAACCTTTAACTGTGACTTTTCTACCTCTATCTGGATTGCTACTAGAAGGTATTGTTTCTAATGCCTAAATCTGCACAACTAGTGCACTCACTCTCTAACCAGCTCCCTGGGGGAAACTCCTACTTATATGACCGGGCTGCCTATAAGTATAGCACTTACCCTTCATCTTCTCCTTCATGAAATCCTTGGCCATATGTCCAACCTTTCCACAACTATGGAACTTTATTCCTTTCTTAATCTTCCTTTAAGGACCATCACTTTTCTTCTTCTACTTATTCTTTTCCCATCACTTCTTCTTTAAACCATCTGGCATAACCTCCTGCAACAAACCAAAATTTAACCCGTAATAATTAATTCGTTAATTAACTAAATAATAAAATAACCTTGTGAAATTATCGAACTGAACCACGGGAACTGCACCATTGTGTCCCTGATAATTTTCTGGTCAATTTCCATATATAGAACTTCAGAAACAGATCTAATATGACCGAGTTATAAAATAAACAAAATAAGCGAATATATATATAGGCAGGTCGACAGGCCGGTCGACCTCGGAAACAAGGCGGTCGACCCGCCTTTGTTATTTAACAATGAACGAATGTTCATTCGTTCGAACATTCCAGAGCCAATTTGTGACGTGTTTTGCATTCTTTATTTTAATCTCATCCCTCATTTTTTGCATCCAATGGCTCCTATTCAGCCGATGACATGGTTGCATCCTATTTAATCCCCAAGTCCAACGGTCTGAGATCCACTTCTACCCCTATAAATAAACCCTTAGACTTACACTTTTTCTCATTCTAGGTTTTCTCCAATTGGATTCACCTTTCTGGGAAGGACCCTAAATGGAATAATTTTTCCAAAGGAGAAAATCGTTATAAATTAAATTATTTTACATGACTAAGTGGATTTAGGAAGACCACAAGAAGAGCTTAGCACCAGAGGTGAGTGATTGTAATTATTTTAAGATTTCTAATTTAATATAATATGGTTTCCAATGTTTGTACTTTTACTACAATTTTTGGATTGTCCTTTTTCAATGGTTTATTTAGAGTTTTTAGAACCATTTTCGGTCTATTTCCTTTCAGCTATTCTTTTAAGTAATTTTAGTTTATTTATATTAATTATAGCTTTTTCGTTAATTTACATTTTATTTAAAGTAATTTAGTTTATTTACCGCTATTTGTACATTATTTACATCTTCTTTCTACGCTTTGGGGATTTTTTTTTCTGTTTTCACTTTTCTTTTATTCCTCCTTTTTCTTCGCATATGGATTAGAATAGGATTAACACGAATATGGATTAAACTAAAAGTAAACTGAGATAATGGAATATAAGATGTCAATTTCAAAGACTATAATACAAATAGAATTGGACTGAAATCATCCCTAATTATGACAATATTTGGACTGAATTAAAAAGATTGGCCTAGTTATAACTTAGAATTATAACTAAAAAAGAGTAAAAAATGAAAGAACCTTATTTTCACACTTAGACCTTGGGTTAAGCAATAAGCATGATTATAACATAGGTTATAATAAGAAAAAGAACATAATAAGGCTTATTTTAAGACATAGGAGAAATTAATAAACACAGAAAGTGGAGAAATATGTAAAGGCTTATTTAAATAATTTACCTAAGTTAGTAAGCAAAGATGAAAGTAGGACCTGTGCCAAATAGCATTCCCTAGAATGGTGGTCTCACATTAGATTGAAGCGAGACGAGGGCATGCTTATGCTAAAAATAGTAGTAATTAGTCAATTAGAAGTCCAAATCATGGGGGATTTGGATAAGGGGCGCAACTAGAGATTTTTTGGATGATGGGGCAATACCAACAACATTTCCCCTATATTCTATGGAAACATGGTGATCTCACTTTAGCCTGAAGTGGGATGAGGGGCACGCTTATGCTAGAGCTTGAGGTAATAAGAAGAGCCAATTGATGGAGCAAAAGATCGCATGGGCATGGTGGTAGTTACATGTGCGACTTCCATTCGGCTGCTTAGTAATAGCTATGAGTTCCAAGCGCTTAGTATGGGCGTCTTCATCGATGTCATTGCATTCTGTTTTAGGAGCTATATATGTCATCTAGACCACAGTAACATTCTGTGTATGGAATTATATATAGTGTCTGGTCCATAGTAAATAAATGCATTATGTGTAGGGAGATATATATGTCGTATGGTCCACAGTAACAGTATGTGTAGGGTGTTATATTGTAGTTGGTCCAAAGAAATGTAATATAGAGTAGTAGGCCGATCGAAAAGGTTAGAATTAGGTTTACATCCAAATTACATGATTAAGAATTCAGCCTAATCAAAAGCGGAACTCAAAGACAAGTGCATGCAATCAAGGTTAACCTATCTCATAAATTGTGCAATAATTAATCATGCTTATTTCGAGGTTATTTCTTTCCTACTTCCTTTGTTATCATTATTTATGCTAGAACTTTTGTAGAGTTTATTACTTTTATCTTGCTTAAAGACTCTAGTAATCACTAGACTTTTAGTCTGACCCACTCCTCTATTTTCACTTCCCCTTCCATAGGCAATCAAGGGAGAAGTCAGTAGAATGCTACAGCTTGGAGTTTTCTTGAAGGAGATTTCTATTATGTATTTCTTTTTTTTAATCTTCTGTTCTTTCTATGTATTGGCTTGTTATGAGGCATATTAT
Source organism: Allium cepa (assembly GCA_030765085.1). Classification (NCBI taxonomy): domain Eukaryota; kingdom Viridiplantae; phylum Streptophyta; class Magnoliopsida; order Asparagales; family Amaryllidaceae; genus Allium; species Allium cepa. Next base: position 48,079,705 of record CM060930.1, on the reverse strand, counting down.
GTACTCTGATTTCTGAGACTATGAGTTTTTTTCATGAGACATATTGGATTTTTGAACATGTATGTGGTATTTGGTATTTGACTTATTTATGAAGTAATTATGAAGTTTTATTTTGATTAAGTTACTATTCTAAGTTTTCGCTGTTTTTATCCATATTTGTCTTGTGAATCTTAGTCTCTGTTAGCTTTAGTTATACCTACAATGCACCACGCCTTTTAATGTGTCGTTTTGGGTATTTTACGAGTTTGGATAGGAAAACATTTTCTAGCAAGGAGACTTGTGTAGAGGATAGGGCTTGGCTTAGGGACACAGAGAGGATTTTTGGTCTTTTGGGGTTAGATGCCAGCTGCGAGTTCAGCTTGCCACTTGGCAGCTAAAGGAGGAGGCATCTTATTGGTAGGAGGTGATCGAGTTGGAGGGTAGAAATGTTACTTGGGATGGATTCTGGGAGTGATTCGATAGGAAGTTTCTGTCTCGGGCCCAAGAGTGTGTTCAGCTGGAGAGGTTTATTAATTTGAAGCAAAAGAATTTGTTTATTAAGGAATACATCAATCAATTCAATGAGTTGTCCTGGTTTGGTATGTATTTGGTGAACATGCCGCACAAGAAAGCTATGAAGTTTGTGGAGGGATTAAATCAAACCTCCAAGGACTATTGCTGACTCATGTACCGATGGGAGTTAGTTATGAGTCTTTGGTCGAGATGGCGTTTATGTCAGATATAGTCAAGGAGGGAGTCTAAAGAGGAGGTTAAATCAGAAGGTTCAAAGAAGAAGCGGTGGGAAAAGAATAAGTAGAAGAAGAAAGGTGATGGTCGTAAGAAGCAGATTAAGAAGGGAATAAAGTGATATAGTTGTGCAAAGTTTGGACATATGGCCGAGGATTGCTGAAAGGAGAAGATCAAGGGTAAGTGCTATACTTGTAGGGAGCTTGGTCATTCGAGTAGGAGTTGTCCACTGGGAGCGAGTGCGGTAGTTGCACATACTTAGGCATTGGACACAGCACCTTCAATTAGCATTCCAGATAGAGGTAGGGAAGTTACAGTTGAAGCTTTGATTTCTATATCTGAATTTCCCATTCGAACTTTGTTCGAATCTGGAGCATCACATTCTTTTATCTCTAGTTCTCTAGTAGATTGTTTGCACTTAGACATATCATTAGTAGTGCACCCCATTATAGTTCCAAACCCATAGGAGGAGCGGCACACTTATCTATTGTATGTAGGGGTTTGAAAGTCCATATCCTAAGCGTAGAATTTGACTACGACGCCTATGTTTTAGGATTCTCGGGGTATGGGATGATCTTAGGGATGGATTGGCTAACCACATACGGAGCTATATTAGACTGCTAAAGGAGAGTCATTAGAATTGAGACTTGCAGTGGTAGGACACTGGAGGTATCTTACGTCCCGCATGGGTCGGTCATGTTGAGTTTTCTCCACGCCCTCGAATCATCGTCATTAGAGTTGCATTCGGTTCCTGCCATCAGAGATTTTGCAGACGTCTTTGAGGAGGTTAGGGACTGCCCCCTAAGAGAGAGATTGACTTCAGGATTTATTTCATCAAGAAGCCAGTAACATTACCTGTGAGGCACATGGCACCTAGGGAGAGGAAAGAATTGAGCAAGCAGATCTGTGATCTTTTGAAGAAGGGATTCATAAGAAGGAGCATATCAGAGTAGGGAGCGCCAGTCGTCTTCGCCACTAAGGAAGATGGTTCTCTCTGACTTTGCGTGGATATGTGGAATTAGTAAGCTCACCAAGAAGAACCAATATCCACTCCCTATGATTGATGATCTTTTTCCCCAGTTGGTACATTCTTCGGTTTTCTCCACGGGATTCCATCATCTTAGAGTCGTTGATGACAGTATAGTTAAGACTGCCTTTAGGACGCCAGATGGATTCTTCGAGTGGTTAGTTATGCCTTTTGGCTAACCAATACTCCAGCCTATTTCGTTGATTTGATGAGCCGCGTCTTTAGAGATGTCCTGAATAAGTTTGTGGTGGTATTCGTGGATGATATCTTGGTATTTTCCAAGAATATGGAGGACCGTGCTGTTCATCTAGAAGAGGTTCTTAGCCCACTTTGTATTCATCATTTGAGAGCTATGTTTTAAAAGTTTCATTTTGGAGAGAGAAAGTTCGTTTCTTGGGGCATGTAGTTTCGAAGGAAAGTTTAGTTGTTAACCCCACCAAGGTTATTGCAGTATAAGATTGGAAGGCCCCAAAGAATGTTACCAAGGATTTTGGCTTTCTAGGATTGGGGGCCTACTATACAAAGTTAATTAGGGACTTTGCCAAGATTTTGGCACCAATCATGTGCCTTACTAAGAAGAATAAAGCTTTCGTGTGGAACGTAGAATGTGAGGATTCCTTCACGAAGCTTAAGTGTGCCCTTACCAGTGCACCAATGCTAGTTTTACCCAGAGTAAACCTTTCACTATATACACCGGTGCTTGCGGAACGGGTTTAGGAGCGGCGTTGATGCAAAAAGGGAGGGTGTTATGGTAGTAGGCAGTTGAGGACGCATGAAAAGAACTACCCTACCCACGATTTGGAGTTGGCTGCCAGAGTTTTTGCACTTAAGGCATGGAGGCACTACTTCCCTAGAGAGTGGTTTGAGCTTTTTACCGAACACAAGTCATTAAAATACCAATTCTCGTTGAAGGACTTTAACTTGAGGCAATAAAGGTGGATGGATTTTTTAGCCTCGTATGATTTTGAGATAGCTTATACCCTTAGAAAGTATAATATGGTTGCGGATGAATTAAGTAGAAAGAAAGCAACTCTTTGTCCTTTGTTTGCAAAGTGGAGAAGCATGGAGTTTATTTCTACCTTTGATTTTAAGCCCTCTACGGACATTACCCCCAGGTTGTTGGTGATATTAGAGGTGAGGCCTACCCTCATGGATCAGATTGGCTTGAGGCAGTAGGGGAGTTCGGAGCTCATGGACATTATGGATAGGATTAGCCGAGGAGAGGTCTCGAGACATCTCCAACGCTATTCCATAGATAGCATGGGGTAGCTTAGGAGAGATGGAAGGCTTTGTGCTCCACGTGCCAATGATTTGTTGAAAGCAGTTTTGGAAGAGACGCACTATTCTAGTATGACTATTCATCCGAGTGGTGATAAAATGTATCGAGATATGAAGAGGATGTTCTATTTGGGTGGCATGAAGAAGGATGTGGCAGAATTCATAGCTAAGTATCTCATATGTCAAAAGGTAAAAGCAGAGTAGCAGAAGGCAGGTGGGTTACTTCAGCCCTTAGATGTGCTGCAGTGGAAGTGGGACAGTATTTGTGACGACCCAAAATTTTTAACATTTGAAATTGAAAATATTTAGTTTATTTTAAATATTTGGAAGTATTCTTAACTGGAATTTCAAATATCGGTATGAAACTGGCAATTAAATTTTTGAATTTAATTTATTGAAGTTGGGTCAGAATTTGTATCTTCAATTTTAAGCTGATTAAAAATAATTTAAAGGCTTGAAAAATCTAGAATGATAATGCTGAAGATAATAGAAGTTTAGAGTTGAATTTGAAACTGTTATGTTCAGTATTGAAATTTATATCGTTTAAATCAATATTTAAAAATAGCCTTTCGAGGCACAGTCTTGGAATTTGACGAAACCACTTCCGTTGGATCTGTGATATTGTATTATTATCGGATTTCAATTTCTGTAGCATTTGGAGTGATCGTTTGGCCGTACGATAAGCAAATGCGTTGAAATTTATATCGAAATTTAATTTAATAACTGGGTTCAAAAAGCTATCGCCTCCATACGATCGAATTTGGACCCGAAACCTTTTCCATTGTGTTCGAAATAGGCGTATAACATTATAAACGCCTAGTGGTATGCATCAATTGGAGATTGAGATTGTGAGTTGAGTAATTGTAACAAATTTAAATTTCAATTTGAATTTGAAAATAATAGAGATATGTGTATTATATTAATATTATTTTCAAAAAGGAAAATGGCACGTTTCTTCATTCTTTAAACACTTGGCATCTTTTGTATTACACGCGTTCCCTTTTCTTTTATTATTGCAACCGAGAATTTTAAAAAAACACAAATCAAAATAGAAACAAAAGAGAAGAGAGATCGAAAGCTAAAAGAAATGATGATTTCTCATTCAAATTTAAATTAACAGCCGAGCCCTCTCTTTTCTCAAAATCAAATTGTTCAGCCTAATTGTAAAAAAATATTTTGGGAATCAATAATCGCGAAAGCTAGGGCGAAGTTCGAAATTGGTCGGGGCATGTTGCATTGGCTGTTGGAGGGGGGATTCGCATCGATGTCGCGATGGGCACTGGCGCGCGTGAAGCTACTACAATGGCACGGAGGTGCGGCACGAGGAGTGTCGAGGGAGGATGCGCAAGTTTCGAGATGAAGCGACCATTCTAGAGGATTCGTGCTGGGTTGCGGTGGCGGCAAGAAGCAGGTGGTGATTATAGGTCAACAACTTCGATCTAGGGTGGCAGCGATTCGTCTTGGCGACAAATTAGATTTAGCTGCTAGGGATTGTGGTTGTGCTCAATTAGGTCTGACGTCGCGACGACATCGATCAATGGGTGAACGCGAATGTGATAGTGGAGGCTCAGGGAATCGATGTTGATTTTGTTGAAGGCGCAGTCACGATCTGATGGTCGTGCGTGGTAGAGTGGGCTGTTGGCAGTAAAGGTATAATGTTTTATCTTTAATTCAATTTAGTAAATGTATATATATAAATATTAAAAAAAAAAATAATGCAGGTTTTTGGTTTTTATATACATATAGGAAATGTATTTTTACAGTAAAGAAAAAATTACCGTATTGTTTATATATAAAAAAAATGAAATAAGTATACATATATGCCTTTGTTCAATTACTAATTTTATTTTAAATAATGTAATATAGTAATTAAATTGTCTAGTTAACATATATTATCTTGTACTAAAATATTTTGTTAAAAAGATTTTTTTTTTTAAAATCAAATTTTAATTTTTGAAATTAAAATCATTGATTAATTAAATTCATCCAATAGGAATTTAAATTGTTCGATTAGTTCAAAGTGTTAATAAAACCTTATAATTTTTTATACAAGGTCTAATACAATGAAGAACACAATCTGGAATGAAAATGAATTACATGCAAAGCAAAGGTGAGATCTTCTCACTCAATCGCTGATTTAATTTTAATAGTTAAATTTAAAATTGATTGATTGTGTGCTTGGACAATTAATTATCAGTTATATTAGTTTAGACCCTATGCGCTGCATAATAGCGGATGATACTATATTAAACCCATATACTGCGATATTCCACCTAGAAGTGGAATTGGTATTATATATGTATTTGGTGTCATTGATTTCCCGCATTATATAGCGGATGAGACCCTATGAGCCGCATAATAGCGGACGATATTATATAAATCCCATATACCGTGATATTCCAACTCGAAGTGGAATTGGTATTAATTGTTGTGCTAACGACTGTGGATGCAGGGAAATAGGTTGGAGGGATCCAACTGGATTCCTCAAATATTTAATTTGTTTCGTATGTTGTGTGTTGATTATTTATAATATGTGTGTGATTATTTGTGACTGAAACCGTTAAAGGCTATAATTTAGCCAAATATATTTTTGGTATCGTAGGATACCAGAAATGAATAAAAATTTGACTTTGAAATTTGGGTAGAAAGTTTATAATAAATTCATTCAAAAGAATTGGGCGAATTTTAAAAGAAGAAATTTAAATAGATAAAGTTTTATTTTGAAAACTTATTTAATAAATTCCAAAATATGGGAAAAGTTTAATAGATGGATTTTGAATAATATTATTTAATAGTTGAAGAATCTAATTGAAATAGAGATTTTAAATATTTAAAAGAGATAAAGGAATTTATTTCAGAAGGAAATAAATTTTAAAAATTAAATTTGGGATTTAATTTGGAGTTGAAATAATTTTAGAAATTTAATTTGGGATTTAATTTGAAGTTAAAATAAATTCAGAAATTTAATTTGGGATTTAATTTGGAGTTAAATAAATTTTAGGATTCGATTTGGAAATTTGATTTGTGTTTTAGAAATAAATTGGGAAATCGATTTGAAATTTATTTGGTGTTAAAAATAAACCGTTGGGAAATAGATATGAAAATTTATTTGTTGTTTGAAATAAATTTATAAATAAATTTGGAATTGGACTTGGTAATTGAAATAAATTGGAAATCAATCTGAAAATTTATTTGGTGTTGAAAGTGAATACTTGGGATTCGATTTGAAAATCGTAAGTCAGTGGATATTTAAAAATTTAAATCCAAAATGGGGATTTTATAAAAGAAAAGGAAATTTGTTTTAAAAATATTGTTTTATTTTTAAAAGCGTGGAAAGTAATTTACGGATTTGGAACGTAAATTTCAAATAAATCCACAAAGATTTATAAATTGATTTGAATAAACCATTTTAGAATGGAAGGTGTACTTTCCCTGGAAAGCCGGGTATGTTTTCAATATAGTTTATAAATATAAATTGAAGTTGTAAAGATGGTTTTAAAGAAAGAATATTTTGGAGAAATTATTTATTTAGGTTATTTTGAAATTCTTCAAAGTAAAGATTTATTTTAATTTATTGTAGAAGTGATTTTTTTAAAGCTTTAGTTGATATTTGTTCTAGAAAATGGATATTTAAATAGTTATATCCTATCTACTAATTTTATTTTAAATATTAGTTTGGACTTGAAGTTTTATATGAGATATTGGTATAATTTTATCATAGCTAATATTTAAATAAGTGTTTAGAAATTATTTTTATTCTAAAGGTTTCCAATTATATTTTGGACAAGTACTTTGAATTATTTTTAAGTATTTGAACTCGGCAGACTTTCAGTGGAAATAAATATCGGGAATCTTATTCCACGAGTGAAAAGTTCTTTGAAATTTGTTTTCAAATGGTTGAAGTGTGAAAATATATCTTGCAAAGATATTTTGAAAATAAATAACCGGGGGAAAATTATTTGAAATCCAGTAATTTTTGGGAATGTTGATTGATAGTTAAATAACTGACTATCAATATTAGCCTTAAATGGCGTTTGAATTTCGATGCGACCGGGGGTTGGATTCCAAATGGATATTCGAAAACCACATCGAACCTTTATGGTTGTAATGGATATTTTGTTTGAAAGATCAAAGTAAAAATTGTTGTGATTTGTTTGAAATCTGAATGCAACACTTATTTTTAAAAATAAGAGCTCATTATTCGGATTAGCCGGGAGAGGACTTTGTGTCATAAAACCCATTTCGAATATTGATACTACGAAATGGGATTGCATTTGAAGATGGTGTTGAAGACCGAGTATTTTCGAAAACGCAAGGATTACCTGTCGAATGTCTCTACACCAAGTTGCTCCGGTATAGAGATTTTTTCACCCTTTGTGATGGGGATTCCGGACGTGACTAGTGAATATCCGGATTTGTGAGGGCTTCTTTGAAGTGCCTTCTGTTTCGTTCGATCCCGGAATGGACTTGCATGGATGTGTGTCTGACGTTACACTTTAAGGTGTAAAGCTGGTTTCTATCAAATACATTTCTGTTGGTGGCGGTGAATTTATTCTCATAGCTTAACATCCTTCTCTGAGACGTACAAGCTCAGAGGTTATGTAGTTGATGGTTACTAGTGATACATTCCCAATTTGGTAATGTGGCATACGAAGTGCTGCTGATCATTTGTTGATCGAAGCATGGCTTTTGTGAAAAGCGTAGCTTTGTGGACGAGACTTCGTCGAGCCTCACAACCCGAAAATGGTCGAAACAGGAATGTTACGGCAAGGTTTTTAGGGGTCGCGCCCCTAGGGTATGTCCATTTTCTTCTGGATAAGAGGTGATATCATGGTATGGAACCTTGATATTTTACCTATGTTGATGATGCAAATTTATTATACTTTTTGGTCATTGCTTTGTGGTTGAGGATCCTAGGATAAAGGTCGGTAACGACCGGGGGTGGCATACTTGTGTGTTAGTTACCTATGTTATAGATTGGTTAAAGCATGAGGTAACGTCGACCTTGTTAGCAGAGATCCGGTTACGTTCTCGGGGGCATCCTTCCAGAGGCATACCTATTTCGGTAAGGAAGTTCCTTAGCCTGACCATTTGTTGGAAATCCAACGAAACAATACGCTTCCTGTACGGTTTTTATTTGTACAACCTGCCATGGAATGAGGCAGTAACCTGCTATTGAACATGGTAGCTATAGTAGACATACGACAAAATGTGGTATGCTAGCTAAGATTAATATTATACTTTCAAAATATTTTCTGCACTATGCACTAATAATAATATCTATAGGTTTTTGCATACCAAGCATTTTTGACTGACATAAGGAGAAATCTCCTCTAAGTGTGCGCTTGCATTGTTTGTGTAGCGGGAGGCCTTATGCAGTTTCATTTTCCAAAAGCCTAGTGGATTTCTTTTTATTTTATTTGTGAAAATAACCGTTTTAAGTTCTCACACCAGTCCCATGACTGACCTGAAGTTTATTGTTCCCTTTCTAAACTCTGGGTGCCTATAATTTTCCAAACGAGCAGGGTAGAGTCAGGTTATCAAATTGGATTTGGATGGATTGTTGTGAAGCTCACGAGACGAGCTGGATGGCGTGACATGCTTTTGTATACTAGTATCTTTTCTGCTGTGTATTCAATTTTAAGGACAAGTTCATATGATTATCCAGGTGTGTGCTATGTAAGTTGTTGTAGTCTGATGATGTTGTGATGTAAAACATATACAGTCCTTTTGTTTTAAAGATTATTTATTTATCTATTATATGTTGTTCGGCTGCAAAATGTTAGATTTTGTTATTGTTCGGTTTCTTCGTCTATCTTCTTCTTCTTTAGCCCTAATGGTTCGGTTTTCCGGCGTTCGATTGAACGGCAGTTGATACAGTGGACGTATTAATGTCGACTTTCGAAAGTTGAAAAATCGGGTCGTTACAGTAATTCTATGGATTTCATTGATAGTTTACTCCGTTTTAGGAATGGGAACACTAGAATTTGGGTGATTGTTGATAGATTGACCAAGAATGCTCTTTTCATCCCAGTTAAGAGTAAGTGCATTGCTTCAAAATTGGAATCCTTGTTTTTCGAGAGATAGTCCGTCTATACAGAGTTCCTTCTAGCGTTGTTAGTGATAGAGATCCCATTTTCTCTAGTGAGTTTTGGAGAAGCTTACAGGAGGCACTAAGGATGAAACTTAGGTTGAGTACGCCTATCACCCCAGACAAATGGCCAAACGGAGTGGGTAAATAGGGTGCTTGAGAGTTTGTTGCAGATGTGCATTTTGGACTTTGGAGGAATTGTGAGTAGCATCTTTCATTTGTTGAGTTAGCATACAGTAATAGTTACCAAACAAGTATAGGAACGAGGCTTTATATGGGAGACCTTGCAAGTCCCTATCATGTTGGGTAGAATCTACGAAGAAGTTATTACTTGGACCCGACAAGGTTAGGGAGACCTCTGAGAGGGTGGATTTAATTCGGCAAAGTATGAAGATGGCTCAAGACAGACAGAAGTCTTATGTGGAAAAGCGGAGAAGAGACTTGGAGTTGAGGTTGGAGACTTAGTTTTTATCAAAGCATCCCCGCTTAGGAAGGTGGTAAGATTTCGGTCAAATGGAAAGACAGCTCCAATATTTGTTGGACCATTTCCTATCACAAAGAGAGTTGGGAAGATGGCTTATCGAGTAAGGCTACCTGATAGGCTCGCAGGAATGCACGACGTTTTTCATGTTTCACACTTGCGAAAGTGCTTACATGATTCGATGAGGTTGTAGAGCCTAGTCAATTGGAGGAGGTGGAGGTAGAAAGGGAAGCTTTTGCTCGGTTTATCCCCATGAAGATTGTTGGGAGAGACTCCAAGCAACTAAGGAATAAAGAGGTTCCACTTGTGAAGGTGCAATGGGGAGATGATGTTGCAGACGCCACTTGGGGAGCAGGAGAGAAGATTCGTATTTCCTATCCTCATCTTTTTGTTAGTAAGTTTTAGAATTCCTTTTTTCATCTTTAGATTTGAATATGTTCTTTCCTTTATTATCCTTTGGGAGGGTAGAATTTAGGATTTAACCTATGTATGGTAGGATCTGATGTGACATGTAAATAGAACATGTTATGAACATGTATGCTAACGGTTCTAGTGTTTGCGAGTGGATGCTAATGGATTCTTATAGGTACACTAGGCACTATTATTCTTTAGGGATCAGCCTAACTTGTATACTAGAGAATATGCATATGGATGTGTGTACATTTTTATTTTATTTCCATGGGTGCTATAAATGGATGTTTATCACATGATTGTTGCATTTGGATGATGTTTCTTGCACGCATATAGAATTATCAATTATCATTACAATCATTTGGATACATGGCATGTGACGATCCATAAATCCGTACCCTTTGAATCGACAATAATCCACACATATCCGGCCTAAAAAGCACCGACTGGCGGAATATCAATAGAAAGAAAAGAAGAGAGAAGATAGAACAAAACAGACCAATACAGAATCTCACATCGCAGCGGAAAACATATAATATCATATCAATGATCTTTACTAAACAAAAACTGTATACGCATACATCAATTAGAGTTCAACAATCAATCAATAATTATCAGTCTGAACAGTTATAATAACCTATCCTCACAATTGTCAATAATATAAAACAACTAAGCAAAGCACAATGCAGCGGATAATCAAAACAGATACGTGTATATGAAAATGAAGATATCCAGCTCTCCCGTTGAAGCTGCAAAAGCACCAAATCTGAACCTATAAATATACTCGGTCTGACCTGAGCATTGAAAGGGAAGAATGCCCGGATCAGTCTGGTAAACTAACATAAGAAACACACCCAGCTGAATTTATTAAATTACCAAACTTTTCCTTTATGAAAAAAAGGTATCTCGTAAGACACGCCCATATATAAACACAAACATGTTTTTACCTTATGATAACTGAAACATTTCATATCAAGTCATCTTATATTATACTAGTGTCTAGTATACAAATAATATTCAAAATAGCTGAAATTGTTACCATTGTTAAATTCCAGCATTAGGCTCTACAAATAAAATGGCAGGTACGTAGTGGAGTTTGGATTTCCATACAAATGACTAGGTGAAGGGACTACCTTCCGATGGGTACACCTCTAGATGGATGTCCCGATGCATAGGATATCTGCCTCTACCAACACAAGACCGACCCACCTCTATAACTAGATGGTACCGAATATGTCATCATCAGGTCGATACCGACCTTTTCCAAGGGCCCTCATAGCATACAAACCACAAAAATCAGATACACGACGTCATAGCATGTAAAGATATATCTAGAAGAGGATGATCATATCCTACTTGGGAATGACCCAATTAGCCTTGCCTCATCTAACCCCATTTTGGTCATTTTCGGTTGATGAGGCCAGAGGTAACGATTACCTTTCATATAGCACATATCACATCCCTTTGAATGCCATATAGCCATTTCCGTTGACTACTAATTGCCTTTCACAAAAATACAACTCTTAAGCTCATACGTCTCAAGGAGGGTGTTAAGCTAAGAGAAGTTGCCTTCTCTGCGACCATTGATGTACGTTTGTAAAAAACCAATATACGTATTCTTCAGAAATGCAATGTTAAACAAACAACCATACAAGTTATCCATGAATAGAACAAACCGAAGCTACCATATACTATCGAGAAATCCCTAGGATTAGTAGCGAATAGTCCTTGCATTGGATATTTCATAATGAAGAGACCACTTCTACTATATGTATATTGGGATTTTAACCCCAAGCGATCAACAAGAACTCCCCCACTATGAAAATCCTGAATATCAATATCATCACTGTCTGCACAAATCGAACGCATATACATTGGTCTGAAGTGGTTTTCGGATAATCCGATCCCGGTCTCTTCGCACCCACAACACAAAAGCGTTTCTCAACCTCGTACAAAAACTAAGTCTCGTAGACTTATCACATCTTCAACTTTCAACTTGTTATCCTTCAGGCCAAGAAGGAAGCTCGATAGATTGGAGTAATACTCCGCACTATGCGAATCATCATCCTCAACACAAACAATAATCAAGCCTATAAAGAAGGCTACGTAATAAGTGTACGACATAATAGTTCCCACATCAAGTCAAGGAACTAAAATGGCCAAATTTGATAGTCGGTTATTTAACTATCAAAGCAACAAACAAATATCTAGCACCATACGCAATCACTAGGCCCTTTTAATTAATCTTTATTAGTTAAATCATTGCTAAATATTTACTTCAAATTATCTATAAAAATACATAATCTCAAAATCATTTCAATATTGGAAAACATTTCGATATACTTATTTAATAATAAGTAATTCACAATTCTCTTTATTTTCAATACTTAGAAAATATAACATATACTTAAATCACAATTAAGTATATATTTTTATTCTTTAAGGAAAACATTCTCTTTAAGCACATTTATTTGGGTCAAAACGAATGTTGCGTAAAACATCGTTACGAAAACCCAAAAACTTCAATATAAGGATTCAAAAATAAGATAGATATATAAATCCCATATACTATACAAAACATTTCCATTTGAAAATCATTTACTATAACAACAATGTTACAGTCCATGATTTCCTTACTTCTCGGAAACGTCTATTTCAATAATGAATGTAAAAATATATGGTCTCAATACTTAACACATTTAAAACATCTTCAAATTGTTTAACTTCATTTAAAATATCACTTTTCAAAACATATCCATTTTATTTAAATATATTATTCACTGTCCAAAATATGAATACAATTCATTTGCCAAATCCAACACTTCTACACTTTTATTTTAAAAGATAATTCACTGTCCAAATTCATGGATATAGATCATTTTACCAAATTCATTAATCCTACATATTTATTAAAGGATTATCCACTTTCCAAAATTGTGGATGAAATTCCTTTAATAAAATTTTGTATTTAACTTATCAAAATAAGTCGATTTAGGATTTATAAGACAATGTTTATAAATTCCATATATATTTTATAAAAATTTCCATTTCTAAATTCCTTTTTATTAACCAATTCCATTTATATCGCATTTACATGCAAAAATCCAAGTTATAAGTTAATTTCTTATAAATCATTTATTTATAAATTATTCTTTTTATAACACCATCAATTCATAAATCTGCAAACCTTATTTACTCATAAAACACAATTATAACTCCATTTTACATTTATAAAAATTCTATATAATCCCATTATTTTGATTTATTGAAATTCAATTTTACAAATCTTATATACAAACCATTTATACTAAACCAAAAATCTCAATATAAACTACTTTACAACATAGTTAACTTCATATTTTAAAAACCCCATTCTGATTGTATTTCACAACAAACATAATTTTTATAGCATAAAAATTAAAATATTTAATTATTTAAAATAAATTCATTCCTTTAACAATTTAAAATTTAATAAAATATCTATTTTCAAAATCAATTGGAAATCCTTTTTAATTTGAAATCCATCACTTTAATATTTTTAAATTACCAAAATAGGCCTTATGCTGCAACAACACTATATACATCAATCACGGCATCCAAAACATCGTATATCATATGATAACAGAATATATCACAATATCTGCAAAATAAATCAATACTGGCGAGGAATTTAGTTAAGCCCCTCCAATCTATCACCTACAACAAATATACATATTAGAATATGTGTACAATGTCCGCTTTGAGGCAAACGTGCGTACAAAAAGTCATCCGCTCATACACGGAAACGTATAGGGTCTCATCTGCTCTAATAGGCAGGAATATGTCCAAATACCAATCAATATATAGATAATATATCATATATCATCCAGACAATCATCAATCATCGTAAATAAATTTATTCTCACTTATATAAAAATAACAGTGAGTCAGAAAGAGTGAGTTATACTCGCGCTGATTCCAATAATAGTTGTAGTGTTTTATTCTGAATAAAATTAAACAGCCGTTCAATTTTACCCAAAATTTATTCTAGCTCTGGTCAACTCCAAACCAGCTGTAAAATGTAGTGCTTGTCAATACGGACCCAATGCAACTTGTTTTGTCAAAAACGGACCTCGTATGAAGAAGTTACGATATTTAAAAGTTTATATGAATTTATATTATTCTAATAATTTACAATTTATTTTTCTTTTTTGTAAGCTAGAATATTTCTGGCCGTTTGATCTGCTTGTTAAGAATCTCGGCCGACCTTCTTTCTTCTTCCTTGCATATGAAACTCCCAGGCTATCAATGTTCGAACCGAACCCATGCCGATCGCTTCAATCGAACGCCACACCTCCTATCGACGACTATACGTCGATCAACCTACGCCGTTTCGAAGCCGTAGCCTCCACGCGCCATCACCATGAACACTGTTGCACTTAGGTGCTTATGCTTCTCAAAATTCTTGTGTGAACATTGGCCGTTCAAGCTTGATTTGCTGTCAATCCGTAGCTCCATTCTCGATCACAGCCGTGTGGATATATAGATCTCACGAAGCTCTACATAGTTGTAGTTGAAAGACTTCGCAAATTGTTTCTGGATTTAGAGATTTTGAGGGAAGAAAGTTGGAAGTTTTTGGTCATTGAATGGTGTGTGGCAGCTTGCCCTAGATCATTAGATTTTTGTGAAAATAAAAGAAGTTAAGCCTTAATAGAAAATTCCATGACACTATTCACTCGAAATTCTTCCGAACTCCAATCGAAGCGTGCCGCCTTGCGTTTATAATGTGTTACCCCTATTTCGAACACAGTGGAATATAAATCGGGAGGCAATTCGATGGTATTTGGAAGATAGGTTTTCAAATCGAATTATTTAAATCTAAAATTTACTTAGACGAATTTCTACGCGTTTTAGCTTGCCATGACTACACCGTAAATCCGATTGATACAAAATTTGAAATCTTACAATAACATAATATTACTGATCCAATGAAATTGGTTTGTCCAAAATCCATGACAATATGAAAAATGACTATTTTTACACATTAATTAAATATTAAAATATTCAATTTCTACAAATTAACTTTTAATTCATTTTCAAAAGTTCTCTAACACATTCTAATTCAAATGAAATATAATTCAACTTTATAAACCATTTTCATTCACATTAAATCCAAATATCAATTATTTACACAATTTGAAATATTAAATTAGTAATTTAATTATCCAATTAAATCCTTATATTTGAAATAAAATCTATTCAACTAATAAAATCTACTTGTGAATATTTAAAATCAATTAAATATACGAATTTCAAATGACAGAAATTCTTGGTCATCACATTTTCCCCTACTTAAAAGAATTTCATCCTCGAAATTACCAAGTAAGAAAAAGTCACAAAATCCATTAACTTTTCAAAAATAATTCGTTCAATTTAGATATCCAACATTATTTGAACCTTTTATCTTTTCCAAAATCCATTAGTTAAACTTCTCATAAAAACTTTTCTAAGTTTTCGAATCCATTCATAGTTATCTTTTCAAATTATAACTCAAAATCAAAACTTATAGTTATCAAAAAAATTCAAAAAAATTTCTAACTCCTTATATTTTCAAAAAAAATTGCCAACGTTTCCTTTGCACAGTTCGATTGTAGTAGGATCACAACATATATATAGACACATATATTTGTATATATATCACAAATATACATCTCATCTTCAAGGATGAGGCATCCCATAGGGAAAAAGGTGTAAAGTACGATTTGTAATCCGAGATATGTACCTTATATATTACTAGCGAGCTCTAAATGCGAAGCAAGCGCCATGCGCACCTACTAAATACTCAACAACAAATGAGAACCCATGCATATATGAAAGCAATATCAAAATATAATATATATCAATACAACAACTATATATGCCAATATAGCAAATGCAATCAAAAGCAACAAATCCAGCCATCAAAGAACTACCATCCAACTAACAACCAACAACCCAATATCTATCCAATCAATTCATAACAAAATCAACATAAATTCACTTCTCATTAATATTTATTGAATTGATTTTCAATTTATTCACATTTGATTCATTTAACATTGGATTTTACCAACATTCATTTATTCAATTAGTTTTCATTCACTAATTTAGATTTAAATTGGTTCACTTCCCATTCAAATCAAATTCAATTCTATTTAGATTCACGTACTTCCAATTTGAATTCAATTACTTAGCTTTCAATTTCATTAATTCAACTCCATATGAATTTCTATTCAATCAACTAACAACCAATGTATAAACAACATAACCAAATTTATTTAATTTCCATTCAATACATTTAGTTTCAATTGTCTTAATATCTAATTGACTTTCATTCAATTATCTAATTCCTAATTTCATTATCTTTTAGTGAAGTAACACCTACATCCACTAATTCCATATCAATTCACTTTTATTCGATTGATTAATATTCAATTCACATTGTATTCTAGTATTCACTATATTCACAACTTCTAAACTTAAGTTTTATTCAAATTCTTAACATCAACATTTCCAATCCATGTTTATTCACTAATTCACTTCTACAATTAAAGTTGAATTTCATTATATAACTCAAATTCATGTTCACTTAACTACTTCATTTCATTAACTTCTTATTATCAAACTTTGCTTTGCATATTCATTTTATTTATCAAAATCAACTTGATTCGACATCAATTAAGTTAAATTTCATATCACTAATCAAATTCAGATTTTGTTTTTTCTTAACAAAATTGTCTAACCATTTTAATATTTGGTTTTACTTGCATTTTCTAATTCTATAAGTTATACAACTTATTTATTCAAGCTTTCGAATTCGTATTATAATCACTTACCACTTAAGTTTAATTTTCCATTTCAGTAATTTATCTAATCCAATTTAAATCGTCTAACCTTCCTTTAATTAAATTTCATGTCACATATTTTATTATGCTACTCAAATTTATTTCAACTTAACCAAAGTTAAAATTTCTTATTTCATATTATAAGTCCAAAACTCGTTTCACTTACATTTATCAATTTCAACTTGGATTTTACATCAAATTTGTTTATCACATCAAAACTTAAATTTTCAATTTACTATTGGTAGCAAATCCATCACACAGAAGCACGAAAATGATACTGATAATGCTGCAGTCATTACTCTTATTATTTTCCAGTAACTATAGTGAATTCAGTGCTTTTTATTCTTTTTAAATTCCTTTTTGCATTTATAAATATTATTGCTTATATAATTTCGCTATTTTACTTTACTTATATAAGATTCAATCCAAATTCATTTATCTTGTTTGGATTTATAATAATATAATTTCTTTAAACTTTGAAAAACAACATTCAAAATCAACGGGATTCTAATTTTCAAATTCTTAGATCAAATTCATTTTTATTTATAACTCATATTTATAAATGTACTCATGTTGTTTTATTTCTTATATATAAGATTATTTTACAATTGTAAATCATTTTAATTATAATTCCATACTTATAATTCATTTGCTTATATAATTTATTCTTCTACAATTGTTGTTTCCATTTAGATTATTCAACAACTTTTATTAACTCATATATATATATATATATATATATATATATGTTTTTGACAACCAAACAATTCAATTTATATACACTTTAATAATTTTCGAAAAATTATTTCCTTTATATATAAATTATAATAGAGGTAAAATTATTTCATTTACCCAATTTAAGAAGAATACTATGTCGACTTGCCTCGTTTAAGTGTTTGGAAATCCTTATCGATAACATGGCGTCCCATATATTGACCAAAATTCACAAATAGCTCAACGAATAAGAAAACACATTATAAAACATTTTATAATTACTAACAAATACGCGCTCATATAGATAATACACTCGAACTCAATCTATGTTGCTATTGTCCCTATCTATACTGAGTACACATCAAAGCTTAGGAATATACAAAATCTAAGCTCTGATACCAAATGTGACGAACCCCTATCATGCTGAACATAATAAAAAAATGGACACGTGTGTACGAAAATGAAGATCTCCTGCTCTCCTGCTGAAGCTCCAAAAGCACCCAATCTGAACCTGTAAATATACTCATCTGACCCGAGCATTGAAAGGGAAGAACGCCTGGATCAGTTTGGTAAACCAGCATGAGAAACACAATCAACTGAATTTATTAAATTACCAAACTTTTCCTTTATCAAAACAAAAGTATCTCATAAGATACGTCCACACATAAACACGGACATGTTTTTACCTTAGGATAACTAAAACATTTCATATCAAATCATATTAGTGTCTAGTATAAAAATAATATTCAAAATAGCCAAAATTGTTACCATTATTAAATTCCAACATACTAGGCTCTACAAATAAAATGGCAGGTACGTAGTGGAGTTGGGATTTCCATACAAATGACTAGGTGAAGGGACCACCTTCCGATGGGTGTACCTTTAGATGGATGCCCCGAGGCCCAGAACATCTGCCCTCTACCAACACAAGACTGGCCCAGCTCTATAACTAGATGACCGAATATGTCATCCTCCGGCCATTACTACCTTTTCCGGGGGCCCTCATAGCATACAAACCATGAAAATCAAATACGCGACGTCATAACATGTAAAGATATATCTAGAAGAGGATGATCATATCCTACATGGGAATGGCTCACTTAGCTTTGCCGCATCTAACCCTGTTTTGGTCATTTTTGGTTGATGAGGCCATAGGTAACGATTACCTTTCATATATCACATATCACATCATTTTGAATGCCACATGGCCATTTCTGTTGACTACTAATTGCCTTCCACAAAAATACAACCCTTAAGCTCATACGTCTCAAAGAGGGTGTTAAGCTAAGAGAAGTTGCCTTCTCCACGACCATTGATGTACGTTTGTAAAAAACCAATGTACGTAATCTTTAGAAATGCAATGTCAAACAAACATCCATGCGAGTTGTCTAGGAACAGGACAAACCGAAGGTACTTTCCTTTCACATCTTGTTGGGAAATCCGCAGGATTAGTAGCGAATAGCCCTTGCATTAGATATTTCATAATGAAGAGACCACTTCTACTATATGTATATTAGGATCTTAACCCCGAACGATCAACAAGCAGTCCCCCACAATGAAAATCTTGAATATCAATATCATTACAGTCTGCAAAAATTGAACGCATATACATTGGTCTGAAGTGATTTTAGGGTAAACCGATCTCGGTCTCTTCGCACCAACAATGCAAAAGCATTTTCAACCTCACATAGAAACTAAAGTCTCATAGACTTATCACCTCTCCAACTTTCAACTTGCTATTCTTCGGGCCAAGAAGGAAGCTCAATAGATTGGAGTAGTACTCCGCACTGTGCGAATCATCATCCTCAACACAAACGATAATCAAGCCTGCATAGAAGGCTACATACTAAATGTACGACTAAATAGTTCTCACATCAATTTGAGGAACTAAAATGGCCAAATTCGTTAGTCGGCTATTTAACTATCAAAGCAACAAACAAATATCTAGCACCATATGTAATCACTGGGCCCTTTTAATTAATCTTTTATTAATTAATCACTTGCTAAATATTCACTTCAAACTATCTTTAAAAAGACATAATCTCAAAACCATTTCAATATTGGAAAACATTTCCATATACTTATTTAATAATAAGTAATTCAAAATTCTCTTTATTTTCAATACTTAGAAAATATTACATATACTTAAATCATGATTAAGTATATATTTTATTCTTTAAGGAAAACATTCTCTTTAAACATATTTATTTGGATCAAAATGAATGTTGCGTAAAACATCGTTACAACAATCCAAAAACATCAGTATAAGGATTCGAAAATAAGATAGATATATAAATCACATATAATATACAAAACATTTCCTTTCGAAAATCATTTACTATAAAAATAGTGATATAGTCCATCATTTCCTTACTTCTCAAAAATGTCTCAACAATAAATGTTGAAATCTATGGTTTCGATACTTAACACATTTATCTTCAAATTATTTAACTTCATTTAAAATATCACTTTTCAAAACATATCCATTTTATTTAAATATATTATTCACTGTCCAAAATCATGAACATAATTCATTTACCAAATCCAACACTTATATACTTTTATTTTAAAGGATAATTCACTGTCCATAATCATGGATATAGCTCCTTTTACCAAATTAATTAATCCTACATATTTATTAAAGGATTATCCACTGTCCAAAATTGTGGATGAAATTCCTTTAATAAACTTCTATATTTAACTTATCAAAATAAGTCGATTTTGCATTTATAAAACAATGTTTATAAATTCCAAATATATTTTATAAAAACTTCCATTTCTAAAGTCCTTTTTATTAACCAATTCCATTTATATCCCATTTACATGCAGGAATACAAATTATAAGTTCATTTATTATAAATCATTTATTTACAAATTCATCTTTTATAACATCATCAATTCATAAATCTATAAATCTTATTTACTTATAAAACCCAATTATAACTCCCATTTATCATTTATAAAAATTCTATATAATCCCATTATTTTGATTTGTAAAAATTCAATTCTATAAATCTTATATATAAACCATTTATATTAAACCAAAAATCTCAATTTACACTATTTTACAACATAGTTAACTTCATATTTCAAAAATCCCATTCCGATTGTATTTCACAAGAAACACAATTTTTATAACATAAAAATTATAATATTTATTTATTCAAAATCAATTCATTCCTTTAATAATTCAAAATTTAATAAAACATCTATTTTCAAAATCACTTAGAATCCTTTTTAATTTGAAATCCATCATTTTAAGATTTTTAAATTACCAAAATAGGCCCAATGCTACAGCAGCACTAAATACATCAATCACGGCATCCAAAACATCATATATCATATGATAATAGAATATATCACAATATTTGTAAATAAATCAATACTGGTGAGGAATCCAGTGGGATCCATCTAACCTATCACTTGTAACAAATATACATATTAGAATATTTGTTCCGCTTCGAGGCAGACGCACGTATAAAGGGTCATCCGCTCATAAACGGGAGCCTATAGGGTCTCATCTACTCCAATAGGCAGGAATATATTCACATACCAATCAACATATAGATAATATATCATATATCATCCAAAAAATCTTCATTCATCATAAATAAAATTATTCTCACTTATATAAAAAAATCAGTGAGTTATAAAGAGTTAGTTATACTCACATAGATTCTAATAGTAGTTGTAGTGTTTTATTCTAAATAAAATTAAACAGCCGTTTAATTTTATCTAAAATTTACACTAGCTTCAATCAAATTCAAAATAGCTCTAAAATGTAGTGCTCGTTAACAAGGACCCAACGCAATTTGTTTCGTCAAAAACGGGCCTCGTATGAAGAAGTTACGATATTTAGAAGTTTACACCAATTTATATTATAATAATTTACATTTTTTTTATAACCTAGAATATTTCTGCCTGTTCGATCTGCTTAATGACAATCTCTATCGAACATTCTTTCTTCTTCCTTGCGTATGAAATTCCCAGGCTATCGAAGTTCGAGCCGAACCCATAACCGATCGTTCCAATCGAACGTCGCACCTCCTATCGATAACTATACGTCGATCAGCCTATGTCATTTCGAAGCCCTAGTCACCACGGCCCTACACCATGAACGCCATTGCACTCGGCCCCTTATGATTCTTGAAATTCATATGTGAACGTTGACCGTTCAAGCTCGATTTGCTGTCAATCCGTAGCTCCATTTTCAATCACAGCCGTATGGATCTATAGATCTCGCGAAGCTCTACAAAGCTGTAGTTGAAAGATTTTTCTAATTGTTTCTGGATTCATAGATTTTGAGGGAAGAAAGTTGGAAATATTTTTCCATTTATTGGTGTGTGGTGGCTGGCCCTAGATCATTAGGGTTTTGTGAAAATAAAAGAAAGTTGGGCCTTATTAAAAAAATTCGCGACACTATTCACCCGAAATTCTTCCAAACTCCAATCGAAGTGTGTCGCCTGACCTTTATGATGTTTTACCCCTATTTCGAACACAATAGAATATATATCAGGAGCCAATTTGATCGTATTTGAAAGATACGTTATCGAAGCGAATTATTAAAATTTAAAATTTACTTAAACAAATTTCTATGCGTTTAGCTGGCCACGACTAAACCGCAAATCAAATTGACACGAAATTTGAAATCTTACAATAATATAACATTACGAATCCAATGAAACTAGTTTCATTGAAATCCAAGACTGTATGAAAGACTATTTTTACACGTTAATTAAATATTAAAATATTCAATTTCTGCAAATAAACTTTTAATTAAATTTCAAAAATTCTCTTACATCATTCTAATTCAAATGTAATTTAATTCAACTTTATAAACCATTTTCATTCATAGTAAATCAAATTATCAATCATTTACACAGTTTCAAATATTAAATAATAATTAATTATCCAATTAAATCCTTAAATTTGAAATAAAATCTATCCAGCTAATAAAATTTACTTGTGAATATTTAAAATCAATTAAATATATGAATTTCAAATGGCAGAAATTCTGAGTCATTACATGACACAAACATGATTACATAATGGAGTTCAACTGAATCAGTGGACCCCCTAATCTTTTGCATTATTTAGAGACATTTGCACTACACTAATTGCATAAGTATCATAAAATTGCATTAGAAAAACTTAAGGACAATGGATGAACCGTTGATGATTGAGTAGTTGGTTGTAGAATTGGATGAAAACATTAGTACATCTTTTATCCTTAGAGATTTCGGGGACGAAATCCCTTAAAGAGGGGAGAACATAACAAACCAAAATTTAACCTGTAATAATTAATTCATTAATTAACTAATTAATAAAATAATCTTGCAATATTATATGAATTGAGCCATGAGAACTGCACCATTGTGTCCGTGGTAATTTTCTGGTCAATTTCCATATACAGAACGTCAGAAACCGAGCTAATATGACCGATTTATAAAATGAACAAAATAACCGAATATATATATATATATATATATATATATATATATATATATATAGGCAGGTCGACCGGCCAATCGACCTGGGCACCAAGGCGGTCGACCGCCCGTTCGAGCCACCTTTGTTATTTACGAACGAGTGTTCCAGTGCCTATTCGTGATGTGTTATGCATTCTTTATTTTAATCCGGTCCTGCCATTTTTACATCTGATGGCTCCAATTCATCTTATGATGTGGTTGCATCCTATTCAATCCCCAAATCCAACAATTCGAGATCCACTTCTAATCCTATAAATAGACCCATAGACCTAACACTTTTTCTCATTATAGACATTCTCCAATTGGGTTCATCTTTCGAGGAAGGACCCTAAATGGAATAATTTTTCCAATGGAGAAAATCAATATAAATTAAATTATTTTGCATCACCAAGTGGATCCGAGAAGATAATGGAAAGAACTTAGCACCGAAGGTATTGATTGTAATTATTTAAGACTTCTTTAAGTAATTTCAAATAATAGGGTTTCCAATAGTTGTAGTTTTACTACGATTTTTGGAATAGCCTTTTTCAACAATTTATTTATAGTTTTTTAAACAATTTTCAGTCTATTCCTTCTAGCTATTCGTTTTAGTAATTTTAGTTTATTCCTGTTAAAGATAGTTTTTCCGTTTATTTACAGTTTATTTACAGTATTCTATTTTATTTACGGTTATTTATACGTTATTTACATCTTCTTTCTACGCTTTGGATTTTCTTCTTTTTTCGATTTTCTTTTATTCCTCCTTCTTCGCGTGTGGATTAGAGTAGGATTATCTCGAATATGGATTAAACTGTAAGAAAACTGAGATAATGAAATATAAGATGTAATTTTCAAAGACTGTAATATAAATGTAATTGGACTTAAATTATGCCTAAGTTTGGCATTAATTGGACTGAATTAAAAGATTGGCCTAGTTATAACTTAGAATTATAACTAAAAAGAGTAAAAGATGAAAGGTGCTTATTTTCACAGTTAGACCTTGGGTTAAGTAATAAGCATGATTATAATGTAGGCTATAATAAGAAAAAGAATAGAATGTGACTTATTTTAAGACTTAGGAGAAATTGATAAGCAAAGATAGTAGAGAAAAATGTAAAGGCTTATTTAAACAATTTACCTAAGTTAATAAGCAAAGATGAAAGTAGGACCTGTACCAATTAGCATTCCCTAGAACGGTGGTCCTACATTAGCCTGAAATGAGATGAGGGCACGTTTATGTAATAATGGTAGTAATTTGTCAACTAAAATCCAAATCATAGGGGATTTGGATAAGGGGCGCAACTAGAGATGTTTGGATGATGGGCCATTACTAACAGCATTTTTCCTATTTTCTATGGACACACGGTGATCTCACGTTAGCCTGAAGTGGGATGAGGGGCATGCTTATGCTAGAGTTTGAGGTAATAAGAAGACCCAATAGGTGGAGAAAAAGGTAGCATGGGCATGGTTATAGTTATGTGTGCGACTTCCATTCGGGCACTCAGTTATAGCTATGAGTTCCAAGCGCTTAGTATGGGTGTATTTCATAGACACCATTGCCTTTTACGTAGGGAGATATATATACATCTTTTGGTCCACAGTGACATTATGTGTAGGGAGTTCTACATAATGTCTAGTCCACAGTAAGTAAATGCCTTCTATGTAGGGAGTTATATATGTCGTTTGATCCATAGTAACTTCCAGGTCCTACATTCATATTTGCGTATTAATTTAGGTAAATTATTTAAATAAGGCTTTACATTTTTCTCTACTATCCGTGCCTACTAATTTCTCCTAAGTCTTAAAATAAGCCTTATTCTTTTCATTTGCTTATTATAACCTACGTTATAACCATGCTTATTACTCAACCCCAGGCTTAAGTGTGAAAATAAGTTTTTTTTTTCATTTTTTACTCTTTTTAGTTATAATTCTAAGTTAAAACTAGGCCAATCTTTTTAATTCGGTCCAATTAATGTCATAATTAGGCGTAATTTTAGTCCAATTCCATTTGTATTATAGTTTCGAAATTTACATCTTATATTCCATTATCTCAGTTTTCTTACAGTGTAATCCATATTCGCATTAATCCTATTCTAATCCATATGCGAAGAAGGATGAATAAATGAAAACCAAAAATAGAAGAAAATCCAAAGCGTAGGAAGAAGATGTAAATAATGTGTAAATAACAGTAAATAAACTAAAATACTGTAAATAAACTTTAAATAAACGGAAAAGATATAATTAACATAAATAAACTAAAAGTACTGAAAAGAATAGCTGAAAGAAAATAGACTGTAAATAATTATAAAAAACTGTAAAAAAACTACTAAGAGGAAATTCCAAAAATCATAGTAAATCTACAACAATTGGAAATCCTATTATTTTAAATTACTTAAAGAAATCTTATAATAATTACAATCACTCACCTCCGATCCTAATCTCTTCCTTTGGTCGTCCCAGATCCACTTGGATTTGTAAAATAATTTAATTTATAACAATTTTCTCCTTTGGAAAACCTATTCCGTTTAGGGTCCTTCTAGAAAGTTAAACCCGATTGGAGAAAACCTAGAATGAGAAAAACTGTTAGGTCTAGGGGTCTATTTATAGGGGTAGAAGGGGATCTCGGACCGTTGGATTTGGAGAATGAATAGGATGCAACCACGTCATATGCCGAATAGGAGCCATCTAGTGCAAAAATAGATGGAACGGGTTGGTCAGAAGAACGAAAAACACGTCAGTTGGTTAAAAAAATCATGCCATCATTCGAACGAACAAACAATCTTTTGTTCGCCTCCAAAATAGCAAGCAGATCGACTAAGCGGTCGACCACATGGTGCCCAAGTCGACTGGCCGGTCGACCTGCCTATATATATATATTTCGTTTCGTACTTATTTTTTTATTTTATAACTTGGTCATATAGCTCAGTTTCTGACGTTATATATATAGAAATTGACCAGAAAATTACCGCGGGCATAATGGTGCAACTTTTGTGGCTTAATTCTAATAATTTCACAAAGTTATTTTATTATCTAATTAATTAAAGAATTAATTATTGCGGGTTAAATTTTGGGTTGTTACATAAAGACAAAGCTCCAGAGACCAGAGGGCATCGAGATTCTCCAAGTAAAGGCATCGGAGCGGAGTTTGGGGATCTCGGCGACGTTTATGTTGACTTTAATGAGCTCATGAAAGAATATTTTAAATTTGATATGGTGTCTCTCCGCTCGCGTGATATCACACCAAAAGTTAGTCTGGTTCCGCCTACGATGGCTGAAGTTAGTCTGATTTCCCCTACGATGGCAGTTTGTTCCGTTTCGTGATGATGTTTTAGGCCTACCTTAGAGTCACACTACACGTCTCACTGGGATTGCACTCCCTTCCTTTCTTTCCTTTATTTTCATGGCATTTATTTTATGCTTCTAGAACCCTTTATTTATACTTCATGCTAGGTATGAAAAGAGGATGCGGCTTTTACGATGACTTTGAAGAGTTAAGCGAATCGCAATTGTATCCCAAGCGCACCTTTGGCCATCATCAATTCCGAGAAACGGGGAAGGAATACATGAGGAGAAAAGAGCTCGAAACTAAAACCCGCCGCTAAGAAGAAAGAGACTGAGTTCAACCGTATAAAAGCAAGTATGACAAGAGGAGATCTCTTGAGGAAAGGGATAAACCATCAAAAAGGTCGAAGTTTGAACATCGTCCTCGTTCTTAAGAGCTTGCTTTGACTAATTCTTCTATGGGATAAGAAATTCCCATTACTTTTACCCCAATCCTGATTAAAACTCACATATTATCATCTTCTATTGTTATTGCTGCCTCCATGCTTCTCGTCTCCACTGAGGACCTGCCTATGTCCTTCCTACGGGCCCTCCTAACTTAAGGTAGTGTTTCATGGTTGGTTCTTAAAGGGTGTTAAGTTTGAGTGCGATCTACACCCCATTCGCATATATTCATACATGCCGCAGCTCCAAGCTATTCAGAGTGGCCTAGAACAAGCCGAAGGATGGGATAAACTCTGTAGATAGCTGGCGGATACAAATAAAAATAATTATCAGGAGATCCTTTCTTTTGAATCAGAGAAGGACAACTTTGAGAGGGCATTGGTCGATCGTGATGCCAAGATTAAGCAGTTGGAGGTGGAGAAGGAAGCATCCCTTTATGAAAGCAGGGAAAACGCCATCTTGACGAAGGAGATGTAGGATGCACATGCGAGAGTTGAGATCGTCTACATGGACGAGATTAAGAAAACTCATGAGAGGAGGCTAAGTTGAAAGAGGAAGTGGCTGCTTGTAATGCCACTATCGAGGCGCAAAGGAAAACTATTGCTGATCGTGATTTAATTGTTGAGGGGCACAACATGACTATCTCTGACCAGGCTGAGTCAATTGCTAGGTTACAAGCCCACGTTGTACAGCTCAGTGTTGATAAGTCCGCAGTTGAAGTCGAGAAGGCTGCTGTGAGAGCAGATTTCCTAGAGCTTTAAAATTCCTTCGAAAGAAAGATGGAGAAGCTAGATGTGACCATTCTGAATTTTTATGTTAACTCTCTGTTGCATCAATAAAAGTCTCAGCTATCTTGGCAGTTGGCTCAAAGTTCCCGTGCACTCTTGCTTTCATTTGTGAGGAAATCTTGTCTCGTTTTGCCGACAGCAGGAGTTCCTGTTCCGAGCAAGAGTTGTAGGACGCCTATCTCAACAACGAATCAAAGAAGGTGTTGCTCGAGGGTCGGGAAATTCTTCGAGTTGAAAAGAGCAGGAGGCTACTGATGCTACCTCGATGACTACCGGCATAGCGCTCACCAAGCCGTTTAACTCCTGTCCGAGTGAATTATTAGAGCGGCCACATGATTTTCCAATAAGTTTGGGACTTGAAACTCTCCCTTAGGTAGTGAAGCCATCAAAAGAGGGTGAAGGTAGTGAACATGAAGTAGACATTTTTGGGCATTCCTCTGGCGTAGGTAATGCTCATGCTTCCTCTGAGTTCGATAGCTTCCAATTTACGCCTCAAGAGAAGGAAAAATTTAATGCTTTCATTTTTGATCTTATAGGTCCATCTACCTTTCCTGTTGATGTGCCAGCTTCTTCAGCTCTCGGGCCCCTGCATTCTCTACAGCCTCTGTGGTCATCTCTGTTCCTGTTTCTACGTCTGTGTCTAGCTCGCAGCCATGGTCGGAGTCCGAGCAAATAGCCACGCTTCATGGCCTGGATGATCCTTCCACGTCTTTAGAAGGTGACGTGACAGCGGTAGAAACTAAGGAGCGGGAACTTCTACCGAGAAGCCTTGCATAATGCAGCACAAATTGGTTACTATCAAGAACGAAAAGGTTGAAGCAGTCAAAATCTCAAAAAGCACCAACAAATCATGGAAACACAAAGGGAAGGGAGACTCTTTTGAGAAGGCTGCAGAGGAAGAAGTGGACAATGCCACTGAAATGTTTGTTGACATTACTGGTTATGGTAGCACCTCTGAGGCGAGACAGAAGCTTCCAATAAAGGACGGAAAGGGAAGCAGTGGAAAGAAGCGTTGAGGAGCTTATGTGAAGACCACTTTGATTTTTGTTCTTTTTCTGTCATTTTGTACTAGTGCAGAGTCTCCACTTAGCGTTTTCGCTATGGAGTCTGCATTTTCTTTTTTATTGGATGGTATTGTGTGGGCACCCCTTATTTTATCCCTGTGTAAAGAAAATTATGAGCACTATATTAATTTTGACTGTATTCTCATCTGTCTGCTCATATATGTTCTGTGCACTTGTGCTTGTTTTATTTTATACTTATCTACTCTACGATTATTGCAAATATCCTTCGTTTAAAGTAACAGAACTTAAAAATCCTTTGTTTGGAGCGACAGATTTTATGAACTTATTGTTTTCATGTGATTTTATCCAAGTATCGATGTATGCTATCTAGTTCATAAGGTTGTTTACTTCAAACAATTTTCAAATAAATGGTAAAATAGGGTTAGATAATCTTCATTGGAAATTTAGCTAAGTTACAACTTGATTCTCCTTTTTCGAAAGTTTTGCAACTTTAGCACATAATCCAACTTTAGCAAGTAATCCAAGTTTTGCAACTTTAGCACGTAATCCAATTCTATGAAGTTTTGCAACTTCATTGGAAATTTGGCTAACATTAGCATGTATGCAATATATGTGTATTTAAAAGGTACACATATGGATTAATTGAGGACGGTTACAATCATTAAGTGTCTATAGATGAAATTTTTCAATTGGTTTATAGCATTCCAATTTTGTTGGAGCTATGCTCATTATTCCCGATTATAGGAGCAGTTGGCGCTGGTTATGAGATTTGTGGTTTTTGGTGCTCCTCGGTGTTGCCTATCTTCGGGACACGTGAGGAGCATGTGTTTCAGTATTCCCCAACACTATCCACCTTCAGGCAGTGTGAGTGGTTTAAGCTTTATGAATCAGTGCGTCATTTTTCCTGTTCCTCAGATTTGCCTACATTCGAGCAGCATAAGGAGTTAGTGTTTTAAAATTTGGTGTGGGGCTTATATAGTCTACGGCTTTTCTTTTTCCTCGTTGTTGCCTAACTTCGGGCAATGCAAGGTGTTATTACTTTAGTGTGCGACTTATGAGGTGCACGGCTTTTCTATTTTCCCAGTGTTGCCTATCTTCGGGCAATGGAGGAGTTATTATTTTAGTGCGTGGCTTATGAGGTGCGTGGGTTTTTCTTTTCCTCGGTGTTTCCTATCTTCGTGCAACATTATGAGTTATTATTTTAGTGCATGGCTTATAAGGTGCATGGCTTTTGTTTTTCCTTGGCGTTGCCTATCGTCAGGCAACGTAAGGAGTTATTATTTTAGTGCACGGCTGATGACTTGCGTGGCATTTGGCACTCCTCGGTGTTGCCTATCTTTGGCAATGCAAGGAGTGTTGATTTTATCCATCTCAATATTTCCGAAGCAACGTAGGTTTTTGGAAGGCAAAGACCAAGCTCTGCCGATCTAACCATTTGAGTCAATTTGCTTCCACAGACCTAGCGGGTAACTATTATGAACGCGGTTTTGTTCATTCAAGTAGCAAACTT
This sequence comes from Allium cepa, assembly GCA_030765085.1. NCBI lineage: Eukaryota > Viridiplantae > Streptophyta > Magnoliopsida > Asparagales > Amaryllidaceae > Allium > Allium cepa. Next base: position 48,049,597 of record CM060930.1, on the reverse strand, counting down.
TATTAAGGAAAGCAGGGCAGTTTTTGCCTATGTACAATGTGTCTGGTATCTCAAGATGGCTTATTTTCTAGAAAATAAAAAATACATAAGTAGCATTCAGACAAAGTAGCGAAATGATTCGTTATTCCATGCCCAGAGAACTTGAGTTCCGTCGACGGTTGTTAGCTTGAACGTCCTTTTTCTTAACTTTTGATTAACGATATATGGCCCCTCCTAGTTTGGGCCAAAGGCCCCCAGAATGGGGTAAACTCACTTGAGCACAAGATTTCCCACTTTGTAGGTTTGATTGTGAACTTCGAAGTAGATGTACCGTGCGACCCTTTTTGGTTGGCGGCAGTTCTCAGTTCTGCTTCTCCTCTTTTTTCATCAACCATCTCTAGCGATTCGAGTAGGAGCTACTTGTTTTGTTTTTGATTGAAATTCTACCTTCGGTGCAAGGGGACTTCAAATTCAACAGGAATCATTGCTTCTGAACCATATGCTAGGGCGAACGGAGTGTGGCTACTTTCCACTTTATGGGTAGTTCTATAAGCCCATAATGCGAGTGGAAGTTCATCAACACAGTTTCCTTTGGCTTTGCTAGTCACTTTTTGACTGTGGACTTGATGATCTTATTTATAGCATCCACCTATCTATTTGCCTACAGATGAGCCACTATGGAAAAGCTCTTTTCAATTTAGAAGCGCTTATAGAAGTGTTCGAACTCGGCACTTTTGAATTGGTTTTCATTATCGGTAATGATTTTTTATGGCACACCAAACCTACAAATGATGTTTTTAGTAACAAATTTAATAACTTTCTTTGCGGTTATGGTGGGCAGCAGTTCCACTTTTGCCTATTTTGTGAAATAATCTACAACAATTATAGCATATTTGGCTCCTCCTTTTACTATTGGCGGGACGTCAATCAAATTGATCCCCCATATAGCAAAAGTACATGGGCTGACCATCTGTTTTAGCTCTGTTGTAGGGGTTCTCTTAATTTTGTTGAATCTTTGGCAGTGATCGCATCTTCTGGCATGATCTACGGCGTCGCAATTTATCGTTGGCTAGAAGTACCTATATCGAATTACTTTCTTTGCAAGGGTCTGCTCCACAGTGTGGTCTCTGCACTCACCTTCATGTACCTCCTTTAGGATTCATCATGTTTCGTCATCGGCCACCTAAGAAGGAGTGTTGAGAATCTACTTCGATAGAGTATTCCATTATCATGAACCATGACGCCTTTCGAAGGAGCTTCTTCCATTGATTCCGGTTAGTTGGAAGTGTTCTTACGAGGAGATATTTCTTTATCGGTGTCATCCATGTATCTGGTTCGACGATGGTTTCGAGAATCCATCCTACATCCATTTTATCTATGCTTAGGTTGGCCAGAATTTTTACTTGGACTAGTCCCAATGGCTGAGCTTCTCCTGAACTTGCGAATTTAGCTAAATAATCTGCCTTAGTATTTTGCTCCCGTGGGATATGAGTTATGGTGTAGTACTCGACATTGCTTAGTAGTTCCTATACTTTGGAAAGGTACGGGGCGAGATTCTCACCAAGCGTCTGATACTCCCCTTTTACCCGACAGACGACAAGTCATGAGTCGTTGTATATGTGAATAGCTTTTATTGTAAGCTCTTTCACAACTTTCAGCCCAGCTACCAATGCTTCATATTCTGCTTCATGGTTTGTGGCAGGGAACTCCAAGAGCAAAGCGTAGCTAATCGTCTACCCCTCGGGGGTTTCAAGCACTACTCTTTCTCTCGAATAGAAGTTGTTGGATACGTCATCAACAAAGAGCTTCCATTGTATGTCCATTTCTGACTGAATTTCCTCCTCGTGATCCCGTATTGTAAATTCGACGATGAAGTCAACCAACGCTTGCTCATTGATGGCTTTCCATGGGTGGTATGTGATATCATATTGAATCAACTCTATATTCCACTTGAGTAGTCATCTAGAAGTTTCTGGTCAGTATAACACTTATTTCAGGGGCTGGTCAGTCAACACTTTAATTGGATGAATCTGAAAGTTTGATCGTAATTTCTTGGATGCAATCAAGAGGCAGTACGATAGCTTTTCTTGTTTTGAGTAATTTTTCTCAGCTCCGATGAATCGTCTGCTAATGTAATACATAGGTCACTGGATTGGCGCTTCTTCTTGCACGAGATCGTGCTCAATGCATGCGGTGAGATTGCTAAGTAAATTAATAGATCTTCTCCATCCACCGTTTTTGATAAGATTGGGGGAGGTTCCATATGTCGTAGCAATTCTTCGAAAGATATTTGACAAGATTTCGCTCCATTTGAAGTTTTTCTTTCCCTTCTTCAGTGCATTGAAGAACGTTATGCACTTGTCTATAGCTTTTGAGATAAATCAGCTCAGTGATGCGGTACTTTTCCATTCAAGCTTTGAAGTTCCTTCTTATTTCTTGAGGCTTGGACTTCTCGTAACGCCGTTATTTGTTCTGGATTTTCTTCGATGCCTCGGGCACCGACTATGAACCCTAAGAATTTCCCAAAGGCTACTTTGAAGTGACATTTGAGCATGTTGAGCTTCATTACATACTTCTGGAGTATATCAAACATTTCAGCGTGATATTCTGCAAAGTTAACAGCTACTCGAGCATGTCATCCACATAAACTACAATAGTCTTTTCGATGTGACACTTGAACATGGTATTTACTAGACTTTGGTATGTTGCCTCGGCTTTTTTTTAAACTGAATGGCATTACTTTATAGCAGTACGATCCTACATCGGTGATGAAGCTGGTGTTTTCTTGATCTGGCTGCATCAAGATCTGGTTGTAGCCCGAGTACGCATCCATAAATGATAGCTATTAATTCCCCACCGTTCCACCCACAAGCAGATTGATTCGAGGGAGTGGCTTTCGGGCAAGCTTTATTTAGATCCGAGAAGTCAATGCAAGTTCACTATTTTCCATTAGACTTCTTGACTAAGACTGGGTCTGATACCCATTCAGGGTAAGCTGAATCTCAGATGAAGCCGTTAGCCATCAGTTTATCAACTTCCTCCCTCAATGCCTTAGACTGCTCAGGTCCCAAGCTTTACCTTTTTTTCTTTGCTAGTGTGAATTTACGGTCAATATTGAGGGTGTGGCAGACAATTTCGAGTGATACCCCACACATATCGGAGTAAATCCAAGCAAATATGTCTAAGTTGGTGCAGAGGAACTTAGTTAGCTCTAACTGCATCCTATTTCCCAGGTGCGATCCAATTTTTAGGACCCGTGTTGGGACATCCATGCAGACTGGGACAGACACCATCAATTCTGCTGGTGCTGCCCGATCCTCCCCTGAGCTCTTTTTTCTAGGGTCCAAAGCCTTATCGAATTGGCTATGGTCCCCAAGCTAGGGGCGGCTATGTAGTTGTTATTCGGAGGGTTCACGAACGTGAAGGCTTCCCCACATCCTTTCCTTTTCCTTTCTTCTTGACTCATGCAATTCTGCGATGTAGCATTCCCGGGCGGTGCTTAGGTCTCCTTTCACATTACAACTCCGTGATTTGTAGGGAACTTCATTGTAAGGCGCCACTAGGCCAATGTTATTCTGAAGTCGGCTAATGCATGCCGTCCGAAGAAGGCGTTGTATGCCCACATTTAATCTACGATCACAAAAGTCTGAATGAGGGTGACACTTCGCTCACCCTCTTCAAGCTCCACAGGTAACTTAATTATTCCCACTGGTTCTTTAGGTTCACTGATAAACCCCTGAATCTTTGTCTGGCACGTGGATACGATTTTTAATGTCAATATTCATTTTGGTCAAAAGTACGTTTGAAGAGTATGTTAACGGAGCCGCCACTATCAACCAACACCTTCCAAACTACCGCATGTCGATTCTTAGGTCACCACCATTGGATCAAGAGTTAGGGCCTCGATCCCTTTAGTGTCCTAGTTTCAGAACACTATGTCGGCATTCAAAACCCTTTGCTGCTTGGCCAGTGTTGGGCGAATTCTCACCCATGGGATCACGAGACCAAGAGGCATTAGCTTCCATGCCGAACCACGGCTTCTCCATTACCTAGCCGAACCAAGTATACCTCCTGTCTACCGAACCAGAGGCCAACCCACCATCGAATCAAACTCACGTCCTCGTACCACCGGACCATTCATAGTCGGACCAACACCACAGAATCATCCCAACACCGGACCAACGCTTCTACCAATCAACACCGAACCAAGCCCCTAAGGCCAGTGCTGCCGAACCAAGCTCCCAAGGGCAGTGCTGCTGAACCAAACCCCCAAGTGCAGTGATGCCGAGCCAACACCCTACCAAACCGCTTCCCACCGAACCAACTAACACCGATCCACATCTCATCACCACCGAACCAACTGCCTTACACCCCTATGCCGAACCAACCTACCACCGGACCACATCCCTACCGAGCCCAAACATCTCTTCCCTACCGGACCAAACCACAACCTTCTCCAAGCACGGCCGAACCAAAGCTTCGCCGAACCAGAACGCTGCCAGGCCAGATTGCTTCAGCCCACCAGCAGCTATATACATCCAAGACCCCTGCCCCCAGCCTCACTCTATATATAAAGGGGCAGGGGTACAACAATGGCAGACAAGTTTGAGAGCTCAAGCACGGAAGGAACTTTCAAACAACTTTCATATACTTGTATACAAAGCTTTGTACTTGTAATCTGAAAGAAAAAGGAGAATAACATATAAAGTGGACGTAGGCACGTTCTGGCCGAACCACTATAAATCTGTGTGTCTTTTACAGTTTAGTCCTTGCTTTTTATATATTTGCATAAGTCACCCAAATCATTGAAAACCACATAAAATCAACTAAATAATACGACTTGGAGGTGCTTGCCCATTTTTTGTGCAAACAGCCAGAGTTTCATCTTCTATAGCTAAACATGATTCCTTTGGAGCATGTTCTAATGAACTTGCATATCTCTCCATTTCACCCTATCTTCTTTGCATAAGATGTGGTCCCCTGATATTGTTCTGATAATAAGCCTTTGGTCTGCTAGTTTTGACTTTCTTTGCTGGTTCCAGCTTGATTCTTTCGTTCTCTTGGGTGCTAAGGAGTCGCGGATTGATTGAGGCTTTGTGGTTATCTTACGTACTGCAAGAGTTTGATATTCTGGATCAGCTCCTCAATGAGATTCTTTAAGTGGCAACATTCATTCGTATTATGGTTGTGTGTCTCATGGAAGTGGCAGAATTTCCCTAAGCTCTTTTGCTACTTAGTAGCTTCTTTTCTGGGGGGGGGGGCCTTTTGTATTTCTCAATCCCTTGAGTCGTGAGGAAAATGTTTTTCGATGTGTGGTTCAGCAGAATGTAGCCTTCAGGCCTAAACCCTTTGAGCTTTTTATTGTTGCCATTACCGTTCTTCTTATTGGAGTTTTGACCTTTTCTCTTTGAATTTCCATCTTTCCCAATGATTCCTTCAACAGTCCAAGAAGCGTGCGCATTTTGATTCATTGCTACATCACTTTACCCGATGCTCGTCGGTTGCACACTAGTGGGCTTCCTTTTCAACTCCTACACTTCCTCCAACCACAGTACTGACTTGCTTTACGATTGAAATCCTTCCTAGTGGTAGGTTGCTTCACCTTAATTCACTTTTTGAGTTCAGTTTCTAGGTGATGGCATAGAGTAATGCCATAAATACCATGTCTTTGCTAGGGTTACTTACTTCCATCACTGCAGTGTTAAAACTATTTGTGAAAGATTTCAGTGATTCGTTACGCCCTTGGAACAATTCGGATAGGGATCGACGTCTTTTGGCTGCAGTATGGAGTCTGAACTGATCAAGGAACATTGTCACTAGTTGGCCAAAAGTAGAAATAGATCTTGGTAGAAGCTTAGTGAACCACATTGATGCAACCCCTTCGAGAAAGATAGGAAGCATTTGCATCGAAAAGCTTTAGAGGCATTTTCTCTATCCGTATACTAAATGTATTTGTACAAGTTAGGTTTCAACTCCTTTGTCCCGTCATTGGACGGAATAGTTAGCATTGTGAATTTTTTGGGATATATCTCATTAAAGATTTAATCGGTGAAGGGAGTCCGACTTGGTGTAGATCCCCATTCATCATCTCTTCTATCTTTATTCCCTTTCATTAATCATTTTACCATATCCGCTATGTATGTCTCTGATGTCCGGTAATCCTAAGGACGGCAATCAGTCGCTGAGCCAAGTGTTTGACTTTGCATATGATCTTGGTGAGTGGGCTGAGACCTAGGCTCTCTTGTACTCCGGAGAGCTGCTCCTACAGGGTCCAATTGGCTTGTGGTTGGTCTAACTGGATCAGTTTGGGCATTCATTGTATTATCAAATGCATTAGCATTTTCTTCCAATTTGTCGTCTTACTCTACATCCTCTGAGTCGGAGAGATCCATAGCTATGTCCTCTAGTGGGGTCTTTGCCCTTTGATTTAAATTTAGAATAGGGTGCCTTATAGCAAACGGAGTACTTGCATTTCTGCCTACGTTAAGTCCTGCAGTCACCCTTTTTTATGGCTTTTTTCAATTTCTTCTATGTAGAACAAAAACGGAGGAATTCTCTTACTCTATAGCAGCCATAGGTTCAGACACAGTCCATGGAGCAGGGTTTGCCTGTAGGGTTAGGAGAGCGTTAAGCCTATCCATTAGAGCATTTTGGCTACTTTCCATTTTTTGGTTGATCTCATCAACCATTTTATATAACTCATCGCAACTTCAAGCCGAATAAAGGATGTTGGCGCCTGATTCCCACAGTTAGCTCCATTTACTTCAGTTTGTTGAGGATTAACATCTTCTCCAGCTACTACTACCCCTATGGATCTTCTAAAAGAAGTTCTTCTTCCAGGGGCGATTGAATCCAAACAGTGGACTCTTCAAGCAAAGATTAAGGGTCTAACTTCATGACCTATACGATCAAAAGTAGATAGTTAGATCTAGATCCTGAGTTGGATTTCTCAGTGAAAGCACCAAAATGTTAACCCAAAAAATAGGTCAACACCCTGATATGAGTTCGAAAGCACCAGCCCTGTTCTGACAGAGCAATATCACATGTCACGGATATAAAAAAGAACAGTAAAAGAAAGAAGACAGACAACTTTTATAGTGGTTCAGCTGTTAATGAATCCGACGTCCACTTTGTAGTTTTATTATAGACTAATTGCTATAACAAGAATTGTTTGATTACAAGAATTTGATTATCTTTAAGTAGATTGAATCCCTAGAGTTGGAATCCATTGGAGAATCACTATGAATCCCTTTGGCCATTGTTGTACAGGAGGTAGAGAGTGAAGAATGTTTTCAGTAGAACTTAAGCAACCATTCTGGAGGTGGTCCCTTTTATGTTGTGGGTAGGATGGTATTTATAGAGGTCGGAGGACTTTTGGGCCAGGCCACTTCATCAACTTGTCACTGATGGACGCATAATGACCTTGAAGGGTTTAACTCGCAATCCAAGCCAAAATCTTGGGGCGCCAGCGACCCATGGATTTGGCTTGTATGTGAGCTAATGATTTTGCTCCTTTGCCATTACATCTCTTAGTTAGCTCACTGAAGATTCATGGAGGAGTATGGGTCTCTAGTGACCCATATGCTTATCATATTTCTTAACATCCTTCTTCCTTCTCTTCTTCCATGCAACAAAGCGACCCTTCATTTTGCATGGATCGCAAGTGATCCATATGGTATGGTCGCTGGAGATCAAGCACTTAGGATATTTCTTGGAGTTTGGAGTTTGGGATATTTCCATGGTTTTGTGTCATCATTGTTTGCATAGTATCATCGTACGTTGTTTCGTTATAACGAAAATTTACTAGCTATTTGCGCTCAGCTGCTAATTGGGTTGAAAGAACATTAGTCTCTTGGTTTAGTTGATCTCAGTCCTTGTCTCAGTAATATAGCTTGGCTCTCGTTAACTCCTTGTCTTTACCTCTCTAGTTAGGTTAAGTTCTAAACCATTCTGATGTCACGGGATTGTTCTGTTTACTGTTGGATCCTACTGGGTTAAAAACCCGGATAATAGCGTAAATGATGGGTGAGGTATATTATGTGCATGTGTATTATACATATATGTTAGTTTGGTAATACCGGAGAGTGGAAATATGACTAATTATAAATATGTGAGGCAGCTAAAAGTACATAGAAGTCTGCCCGGCTAATCTGGCTACCAGCAGCATGTCCTTGGAACTTATATTAGACATCGCCTATAAAAAGTACCCATAGTGGGCGCAAGGTTAATCCAAATTCTGTAGGGTAAGATTGCCTAGTTAATCTACCTACCAGCACTATGAATAGTCGGATTAATATGAGACGTCACATTTTGGGTTACGTGTCATAGGACAGTGATCCCAGGATGGGTCCGCTTGGGGATAAGGTATTAAATGGCTACCGAAAAGCCTGCCTCACCAACATTCAAGAAGTATTAAGTGGCCTTATGGGATTTCTTACGACGTCAGCAAGGGAGTACCAAGAAGGAGTTTGCCTTGGGTCTGGGTATTAAATGGCATGGATCTATTGAGGGTCTAGGTACTAAATGATCAAAGTCTACCTATTCCTATTTAAAAATGTCTTAAGCGACTTTGGTATTTTCCCTTGCATCATTAGGATATGGTTGATGGAAGATAGGTCATCAAACCCAATATACTCCATAGTTGCGTTGCACCTACATTATAGTTTTATACTGGAAAGGGCCATTGACCTATAGTTGAGGATATGTGATGGAGCCGAACGAGATGATCCGTTGGCTTATAGTTGATGGTATACTCGAAAATATATAGTTATAAAATGCATAAGACATAATACTCATATAAATGGTATTGCCCAAATACTATTATGGTAAGACTTGAGATTTTCATTCAATGGATATTGTTGTTCTGACTCCCTCCTCATTACAACCCATAGGTTAGGTGGAAAAACGCTAATGACAAAGAGTAAAGTAGGTAGTGAAGAATGATGGCAGTATAACTATTTATTTATGGTTACAATTTACTCTAATACACCCGGATTTTAGACTTGTTGTCGCCATGAGATACAGAAAGCATAAATAGACAAATCCGTATAATGTTCACTTAATCAATTTTGCCAACAAATAGCCACCTATGGAATGGACCTAAGGTTAGATGGGTTTTTATTGGGTCGAAAATTAAGCCCATTTTGAAGTGGATTATTACATGAACAGATCGCACTGTATGTGCTTCAATAATTTGAATTTTAATAAGTTTACAATAAAGAACTTTTATCCATTGTGTAAGAAAAATGATTGGTTTGACTAGTGAGTGGAGCTAGAGTAATCTTATAACTAGATTTGGCAACAGAATTCTATCAACTAAGGCTAGTTAAAGATAGCATTCCTTTCACCGTATTTAGAACAAGATATAGCTCATATGAGTAGCTAATCATGTCTTTGGACTAAGCAATGTGTAACACCTCGTAAAATTTAAATAAGAAATTTAATAATTAAATTAAGGTAAAAAGTGAAAATTTTGTAATTGTTAGAATTTGGTCATAGAAGTTGGATCATTACGTTTGGGGTGATTTTCTCATCAATTTTCATATATAATACAATGAAATCGGAGTTCAAACGAAGAAGTTACGGACGTTTGAAGTTTTCGAATTTAAAATTTAAATATTTGAATTTGACTTAAAAATGTGAAGTTTTAATTTAAATAATAGTTAACGTTAAGGAGAATTAATTTGTAAGTAAACCTTAATTAGAATTTGTTTAACATATAAATTAAAAAAAGGTATTTAAATAAATAGTTAACATGAATTAAACAATGAAGATCAATGGTCACAAGTAGGGACCGGTCGACTACCTATAACCAGCGGTTGACCGCTATTGGTCAATCGGTAAGAGTCTGAGGCAAATAGGGTTTTGGGGAATTAAACATATCAGATTTAATTATTTTAATCCTACGGTTCTAGTACCTTCTTTCCATTATAAATGGACCTATAGATCCCCACTTTTTTTCATAATATTATGTAGTAATAGCGAAGCTCTGTCAAAATCTTTCCCATTACGTTTCTAGGAATAGTAAACATTTTGGTAAGTAATTCTAACTTTTAATAATTTAAATTAAATTCTCAATCTTTCTCCTCTCTATCTTCTGATTTCTAAAATATAATCTATATATACAATTGATTTGTTGTACACTTAAAAATGAGAAAGATCTAGTAGAGAATTAAGAGCGGTTTAAATCAGTTTCATCATATTCTCCTTCTTTATATTCCAAAATGAATTTGGATATTCAGACAAGAGGTTTAGATGTATAATTCTTTTAATTTATGTTTCCATTCCACTCTAGTTTCTGATTCAGGATCTAATTTCTAGATATAATTCACATTGTTCTATATTCCAAAAGAGGGAGATATGAAAGGGTATTAGCCATGGTGGAATCAAATCCAGTTAGGAAGCAAACAATTCTTTGTGGGCGGAAATATCAAGTTTTTCATATTTTTTAATTGAATAGTCTTTATTTGGATATGATGTATGCTTTGGAAAATTTTGGAAAATGAAAACATAACAATTAAAACCCCTAAACTTTCCGTAAATAAATGTCAATCATTGGATATGTGGACTTTCAACTATTGTGTATGAATATAGTAGAATCAGATCTATGTTGAGATTTAAGCAATTTATAATCTACTCCACTTCATCTCTTTTAATTTCTCATGTAGTGTTAGAGGATTCTAAAGATAAATAAAGTTAGGAATGGTATGCAAAGAGTGTTTTTTGATTATTTGTAGTTTGCATCGCCTATTTCAGTAAACTAAAATAAATATAAATCCCTTTTCACTCTAAGGTGGTAATTGCAAAAGTTGGATAGAATATAAAAGGTTTAAAATTGTAAGTATGTTCCTTGAATAGAGGAGTTAATTCTGTTATATTAATATGAGATAGTTTGGTATTATTCCTTTTTGTTTAAAGTTAAGTTGTTGGCTAAGGATATTAGCTATTATTTTGTTTGCGGTTTGGGACTTGTATAAATTTGACATTTAGTTAATAAGCATTTTCTTTACATATGATTGGAAATATTTTATTCGAATCTCATGTGTGTGTAGTATTAACGTATCGATTATTAAATTAATAGTAACGTAATAATTATAGCATGTTGAATGTATTAAATAGAAATAACAGGGTAGTAAATAACATTAATTTCTTACGAAGATAATTAATGATAATTATGGGAATTAATCCATACTCAAAGGAGTAATAATGAGATACCTTACATGGCCTTAATTACTAATTTTGTGGGATGGTATATGTATCCAATGGTTACACATAAGAAGTATAACTAAGTTATAAGGATGTGAGGTCAATCTAAAGTTACATAGAAGCCTACCTAGTTAATCCGACTACCAACAGTGTATTTGGTGATTGATGTAGGACATCACCTATGATAAATAAACCCAGTGGAAGCAAGGTTAGTTCCAATTCTCTAGGCTACGTCTACCCAGTCAATCTGGCTATCCGTACCTATGAATAATCGGACTAACGTGATAAGTCATGGTTTGGGTTATGGGTCATAATTAGGCTATTGATACGATAGGAGAAATCTTTAGTACGGGGTCCACTTCGAGTTAAAGATATTAAGTGGGTATGGTTGGGTCCGCATCTTTCTTAGGAGGAGTACTAGGTGACCTAATGAGATTTCTTATGATGACAGCTAGCGAGAACCATGTAGAGACCCATTTTGGGTTAGGCCTTAAATGACGGGGACCTACCTACTTTATAGGTTTTAAATGATCAGAGTCTGACTAATTTCCTAGGAAAAAGGTATTAAGTAGTTTGAAGGTTCTCGCTTTTGCATCGTTAACGATTATTGCGTTAGAGTTTGAAAATGAGCTAGGATTAAGTGATTGAGACCTGCCTATTTTATAGGTATTAAATGGTTAGAGCCCGCCTAATCTCCAATAAAGGGCATTATTGGTTTGGATACTTTCTCTTACATCATTGATGTCAGTTGCCTTAGAATTTTGGAATTAGATTGGAAGGTCTTTAGGCTTACAGTTAAAATTGTTAGTATGGTATGATTTTAAATAATTAGGATATAATTTTTATCTAAATAATTCTGTCTAAGTACAATTATGGCAAAGTTTAATATTTTTATTTCACCAGACATTTATTGTTCTGGCCCACTCCTCATTACAACACACAGGTTATAGGAGACAATGCTAATTTAAAAGACAAAGATAGAGATGAAGACTGGTGGCAGTTATCTATCTATTTATGCTTTTTAAATATTTCTTATGTACCTAGTTTAGAAAATTATGTTGTTTTTGAAATATTATACTGTAAAGACTTTATGTAGACCTGTTGTGAGATTTGGTAATAACATTTATATTTTCAAAATGATTTTCTTTTATGAATTGGGTACTTATTTCTAATATTATATTTTATCCATTCCACTATGAGATTCTAAAAATGTAGATAGACAGCTCTGTGTACTATGTATTGTGTATCTTTATCAACTTAACAACTCCTCTTGAGATGGCCTAAGATTCGATGGACATTAACTAGCTCGAAATTAGTTTCATCTCAGGGCGGTTTATTACAGCTAGTACCAAAGCTTAGGTTACCCGATCAATAGGGATATGTGTACGTATGAGTGGTATACTTGTTATTTTTGAAAATATGTTTTCAAAAGAACCTACTACACACACACACATCTAATTTGAACTTACTCTATAAATCCAAATTACAGAAGTAGTCGTGACCATATTCCGAAAGGATGGGCGAGATGATTATGGGTTATTAAAATAAATTTAGTAAGGAAGGTGCAACAAAGGTCACACCGTTAGAAATGTAACGAAAAATATTATAACTCTAAAACTAATAGGGCAATAAGTGTGCAATAAGTAGGGAGTTACAATAATTTAATAAGGATATAAATGAACTAAATAAAGAGGTTACCATGGTAATTATACAGAAGTAAAGAAATTTAAATAGAAAAAGTTGGATAAATAAAAATGTCTTTAGAAATTATTTTGTTAGAATAATCACCATTTATTAGGGCAATCAACATTTATAAAATAGTAAATAAGCATATTAGGTAATAATTAAATACCATAAGGTAGCATAGTTGGAAACATTCAGAAGTAAGGGGTGATAGAAGAAGAAAATTCAATAAGGAGGATAATTAAAGCCAATTTCTAAAAACCAACCTGAATAAAAAGATTATCTTGGGAACTTCCTTGAAATGTTTTGAAAGGATTTTTCAAAAGATTATTAAAAAGTTGTTATTCTGAAAAAGTAAGAAAATTTGGAAATCACAACTTAAAAAGAAGTTATGGAGCCAAAATTTCTAATTAAAAAGGTTTTTGATTAAAAAAAGAGGTTTTTCAATTTTGGAACTCTTAGTTTACAAATATTGGTTGACTTAAAAAGTTTTCGGTTTAAAAATTTTTGATAAAGGAATTTTTTTTCTTTTTGAAATAAATGTAAAATAGAACATAATATGGACTTGATGATTTTCCCATTTCATAAATTTGGAAATTCTTTTAAAATTCTTCTTTTAAAAATAAAAGTGGAAATTGATTAAAATGATGTAGAAGTAATTTAACTAGGAAAAATATAAATAGAGGTAATATTGAAAGATTTGGATAGGGATAACATTAGAAACCTACAAAATATAAAGAGTAATCTAGCTAAAGAAAATGTAGGAGAGAAGCGATAATAGTAGGATAGGAAAATTATGTGATGAAAGTTATCTTTGTCTACTCCATTTTTTATTGTTTGAAGTTGTAAAAGATATTTTTGAATGTTTTGAATAAAATGACCAACTTTTAAAGGAATAAATTTTTAATGTATAAAGTTTTTGAAAGAAGAGAATTATTTTGCTTCCTTTTGGGATTAGCAATCCTTTTTGAAATTTTGATAGTTTAGTTTAATAATTGAATTTTTGAAAGGCCTAGAGTTAAAGAGCCTACTTGTAAAGAAGCGTCTTTGAAGCACCAAACGTGTCATTTTGTAATACTTTTCCGCTTTCAATTTGCAACGGTTATAAACAGTACCAATTTCTAACGGTTATTTCTGTTACTAACATTTATCACGGTTATTACCGTTACCAAATCTAGTAATTTAGTAAATAATTAAATCCAATATGTATATAATTGTAATTTTGTCTTCTGTTAATTTTTTTTTGAAAAAGGTTAAAGGGCCCAGCCCAAAACAGATAAGTAAAAACAAGGGCGAAAGAAAACAACCTGCACCACACCAACACTTAAAACCCTAACATATTAGGGCAGCCGACATCAACAAACAATTACACAAAAATAAAATCATGGCGACGAGAGGAGGCGAATCAGAGATTTCCCTATCTCGTCTCCTTGCTGCTCTCGCCTCTCTCCCAATAAGAGAGGCTTTGGTTGAATTTTCTACGCATGCTACTATCAGCAGTGTTGGATCCAATATGATGTCTCGAATCGAAGTAGTGATTAGTATAGCTATGGTCTGCAGATCTGATGTTAGAACAACTCAGATCTGTAGATCTGCTTCCTCCATCGTTATCAACAGAAAGGCGATTGGTTGAAGGCCCAAAATTGTCATGATTCAGTCTCTGAATGCTGCTTGTATCAGTTTGATAAGCCTTCGGATTAAGTAAATATAGCTCAATATGCTTGCTGCCAGCCTCTTTGTTCCAATAATCTGCCAGAAAGTCAAATTTGGTCTGATTTCTGATCTTATTTTTTGATTTCTGGAGAATAATATTGCTATCACTTTCAATAATAGTCCATCTCTGCTCTTTGGGAAGTTTTTTATTGTTGTGAGTACGTTCATTTCTTTCTTTCCATAGATGATAGATAGTAGTTGTTAGAAGAATATGCGCATAATCTCTCTCTAGCGATTTTCCCTTGAAATGATTGTTGATGTCAGTGATAATATGACCAAGATGCATGCTATTAGAATTTTCCATCCCCAGCTTAGATTTGATTTGATTCCATATGTGGTAGCTGTAACTGCATTCAAAAAATAAATGAGACATAGTTTCATTCGATAAATTACATAGGGAACAGAGTGAGGAGGTGTTTCTACCCCACTTATTGATAATTTCCAATGTTGGCAATCTGTTTTTAATAGCAAAGTATGTACAGATAGCCATTTTTGGATTATTTACCCTGTTCCATATGCAATTATGCCACTCAACAGTAGGTTGTTTGTTTCTAATGTGTTCCCAGGTTTTTTTAAAGGAGAACTTACCATTACTGTTAGCTAGCCATTCCCAATAATCACTATCAGCATCATGATCTAGTTGAAAATTAATGATAGAATTTTTATGAGGATTAGTGATAGGATGAAGTTGAGGCTGCCATTGATTATTTTTAATAATGATGTTAACACTGGAATTAACTTCACCACAAATAACTAGAGTGTCCCACCCAACCTTATTAATAAAAGAATCATTTTGAAACCAGGGGTCAAACCAAAGACTAGTGTTATGTCCATCTTTGAACTTTCTTTGAATTAAAGATTTACCTAACTCCCTGCATTTCAAAATCTATTTCCAGGCATTTGAGTGGTTATTCTTATGTAAAGTAGTCCAGAAGTTTTCATTTTTAAGATATTTACAAGTCATCCATTTTGTCCATAAAGAATCACCATTAATAAATCTCCAAAAAAGTTTTAATTGACAAGTTAAATTAAGATCATTAAGATTTCTGATACCAAGCCCACCTTCTTTTTTGGGTTTGCAAACTTTATCCCAACTGATTTTATGGTATTTATCCCTCCAAAGAAAATCAGCACACCTGTTTTCAATTTTTTTAATAGTAGCAATAGGGATGTGATGAGTTTGAAACCAGTATAGAATAATGGCATACACAACAGTTTAAATTAACTCAATTCTACCAGCAATTGATAACAGCTTGCATGACCAAGTTTCCATTCTGTTTTGAATGTTTTCAATGGGATATGTGCAGTCACTGTCTTTGATTTGATTAGCAGATAAAGGAAGACCTAAATATTTAATAGGGAGATTACCTTCACTTACATTGAGAACATCCAATACTTCCTTTTTGTACCTGCAGTATTTGCTAAAATATGCTTTTGTTTTAAATTCATTAATTTTAAGACCAGCATATTTGTACATAGTTCCAAAAACTCACTAATAGCCTCTGCATTATTTTTGTTAGCTTTAGAGAACACCATAAGATCATCAGCATAAATCAGGTGAGTAATGACAGGTTTTATTCTATTTATTGGAGAAATAGTATTTTTAATAGTTTCAATATCAATGAGAATAGAAAAATATTCCATAGCTAGGGTAAAAAGATAGGGAGAAAGAGGGTCTCCCTGTCTAATGCCCCTGTTACTTTTGATGAAACCCTCAGGCTTGCCTTGAAATAGAATAGAGAAGGTGGGTGTATTAATGCATTCAAAAATTAACTCACAGAATTTAGCAGGAAAATTCATGCATTTCATAATATGAATAATGAATTTTCTGTTAACTTTGTCATATGCCTTTTGGAGATCAACTTTCAGACACATATTTTCCCCTTTTTTATTATTAAAATTCCTAACCATTTCATGAGCTAGCAAAGAATTTTCATAAATAAGTCTGCCAGGAATATAAGCACATTGGTTTTCAGAGATTAAAAAGGGGAGAAATAATTTTATTCTATTACTTAAAATGGTAGAAATGATTTTGTAGATGAAATTGCAACAAGAAATAGGTCTGTAATCCTCAATACAAGATGGATTCTTGTTTTTAGGAATTAGGGTGATGAAAGTATGATTAAAACTTTTAAGTAATTTACCTTCATTCATAAATTCATTGACAACTTTAGAAATATGATCTTTGATATTATCCCAATGGACTTTGAAATTTTTTGCATTGAAACCATCTGGACCAGGGCTTTTGTTATCACCAGCATTAAAAATAATAGCTTTAATATCAGCAATACTAACAGGGGCCATAAGAATTTCAGCAGCATTATCATTAAGCACATGCTTACACACAATATCAGGAAAATTTATATCATTAGAGTCAGTAAAGTATAACTAAGAATACTAACTGATAGCCTCATTGACAATTTTATCAAATTCATTTATGCAGTCACCTTTATTGTCAATAATTTTTCCTATATTGTTAATATGCTTTCTGCAGCTCATTTTAGCATGAAAAAATTTGGTGCAATCATCACCCATAGTAAGCCAGTCAACTTTAGCTTTTTGTTTGTAATTAACAGTGTTTATATGGAGCTCTTGTGAAAGCTTAACTTGATTAGAAAAGAATTTATCAATAATATCAGTATTGCTAGGGTTATCATCAGCAAGCTTTTGTAAAAGTTTACCTTCTTCCCTTAATTTATTTAAACAATTATTCTTTTCAAAATTAGTCCTATTCCATTCTTTGATCTTATCTTTTGTATTTTTAAGAAAAACACTGAACTGGGCTTGATAAGAACCATTATTAGAGAATGTAAAACAATCTTTAATAATATCATTATAATCATTGTTTAAGACCCAGCCATTTTCAAATCTAAAAGGAGCAGCTTTAAGAGTATTATTAGTTTGATTTTGGAAAAAACTCATAAGCAAAGGGGTATGATCACTAGTATTTTGCTCAATAGTGGAACAGCAAGAATTTGGAAAAGTATTGCAAAACTTTTCATTAATTAAAACCCTATCAAGCTTGCAATGAATATTTTTCTCTTTACCAGATTTCCAAGTGTATTTATTACCATTCATCTTAGGTTCAATAAGCCCAGATTCAAGTAAAAATTTATTGATTCTTTCAAGCTTACTGTGGGGGATAGTATTTCCACCAAATTTTTCATTGACATGGAAAACAGTATTAAAATCACCTAAGATAATCCAAGGGAAATCATAACTTTGACTAAGAGCTTTTAATCTAGACCATAAACTGTTTCTCTCTATCTCAAAGTTACTGCCATAAATATAGGTAATCTGAAGTAAGAAACCACCAGCATTATTGAAGTTACAGTTTATAAACTGAATATCTTTATTGCAATTACCCAAATTCCAAATATTAGAGTCCCAAATGACAAGGATTCTACCTTTGCTGCCACAATCATTATTGTTAATGGATTTCCAGTTGTTTGACAGTTTAAAACAAAATTTCTCAGTATTAGAATCATCCATCTTGTTTTCTATGAGGGCAACTATAGTAGGTTTGTAAATGCTGATCATAGTTAATATGTCAGTTTTTTTAGCAGGGGAATTCATACCTGTAACAACCCGCATATTTATCGAGTTTACATTTAAATATTTTTATTTAAATATTAAATCGTTAATCGGATTTTGGTCCGAAAAACTACTTTTTGCAAACGGTCAAATTAGGACTCGAGACCACTTCCATTGAGTTCGAAATGTCGTTTACAACTTTTTAAGTATAAACATCGATAGGTTTGGAGTTAGTGAAATTTCACTAACTTTTCCCGCTTTGGACTTTGGGTTAGTTTAGCCTATTAAGCCCAAGTTCCAACCCTCTTCTCCTCACTCTTCATAAATTTCCTAACTAACTCAAGCTTTAGCATTAATGGTGAAGAGAATGGGAAATTAAAACTCCAAGCTCAAATTCAATTGCAACTCCATCATTCAACTCCAAATTCAAGTAGAAGATATTGGATTCAGGCTTTGGATTGCTTCTCCTTGCTTTCAAGCTTCATCTTCATAAATTTTAGTGCAAAGGTGAGATTTTTATCTCACAATTCTAGTCTATAACTATATTGGACTGTTGGGAATGATTCCCTATCACTTTAGCATGCATATTTGCTTTTGGTTTGGATTGGATTGGCGAAAAACTCCGATTTTTGGTGTTTGGGAGAAATTTCTGCATTTAGGTCGTTCTGGCCGTTTTTAGCTCGTTCGGAGTTAGGTCGTGTGGACCTTAGGTCGTAGGTCGCGTACGAGTTAACCCCTAGGTCGTTCTGGCCATTTTCGTGTTTTCGGAGTTAGGTCGCTCAGGACCTTAGGTCGTAGGTCGTATGGCCGTTAGGTCGCTCTGCTTTGGCTCTGGCCATTTTTGCTCACTCGCAGTTAGGTCGCTTACGACCTAGGACTTAGGTCGCTCGCGAGTTAGTACCATAGGTCGCTGGGCTATCTAAATGCTTGTTCGGTGTTAGGCCATAGGTCGTATGGACCTTAGGTCGTAGGTCGCTCGGTCTCTCTCACTTCGCTAGGTCGCTAGCTCGTAGCTCGCAGCTCGCGTTTGAGCTTAGGTCGTAGGTCGTGGGTAGGTGGGTCGTAGGTCGCTCGCCTATATCCTCTGGCCATTTCATCCCTTGGTCGCTTGACCTCTAGGTCGCGGGTACCATTAGGTCGCTCGGCCTTGTTTAGTGCTAGGTCGCTGGACCATTTAGGTCGTGGGTTTTTAGGTCGTTAGGTCGTTAGGCCGTTAACCCACTAGGTCGCATGACCTATAACCTGTTATGTCGCTCGACCGTTTACTCCATTAGGTCGCCCAACCCTACTACAAGTATTAGGTCGTATGACCTTGTTCCACTAAGTCGCTCGACCCTTAGGTCGTAACACATTAGGTCGCACGCCTTTCACACCATTAAGTCGTGAGTTTAATTAGGTCGCTCGGCCTTAAAACGTTAGGTCGCTTGACCTGTGCTATTGTTAGGTCGCTTGGCCATTTCAGTTAGGTCGCATGACCATAGAGTTGCTCCAGTTAGGTCGCTTGACTCCTTAGACCCCTAGGTCGCAACCATTAGGTCGCTCGACCCTATTCCCCTTAGGTCGTTAGACCTCATTTTGTCTTCACTAGGTCGTACCGTTTTGGTCGGGGCGCTGCCCCCTGGACCCCCGCGACCTGACCGGGCAGGTCGAACCCCGTAAGCGGTGGCGTTGCCCCCGCACCCCCACCTTGGGGGGTTGCCACCCCCCCCTGGACCCCCCTCCGTAGGGGATCTTATCTGAAAAATATTGGGCTGATTTCCTTGGATTTTATTCGCATCTCCGTATGCGATCTTTGTGACTGATTGTTTCTACACTTGCTTATGTGTTTTGTCACTTTATAATATAAAGGTTTCAATACTAGCAGTAAATATCAAAACTCTTTTAACAAACAATTTCAACTCTATTTTTAATAACAAAGCTCTTTTCTTAAACCGTTTTCCAATCTATTAGTATATACAAGCCTTTACCTCACTCGGATGAGAAATCTAATTAAACGACTTAGTAAAACAAGTGGTATGAAACGCTTGCGTTCACTTCGTCGGTTAATTCTTGGACTTGTTCGATTGAACCTCTTGTGACAATTTTATTAGTGAAGATTTACAGTTTGTTCCTAAATATTTAAGTTAAGCAAGTGGTTATGGGACATGAAGCTAAACTTCTACATTTACTAGCTTAGTGTAATTGACACTTCTCGTTGATCTTGATGATCGCTTTATGAATTAGACTAGCAATTGCGCGATGTCTCTTTCATTGGAAGGTTAGACTAGATACCACTTGTGTGATTCCATTCACACATACCTTTCTGCTTTTTGGTTAGTCTTGACCTCAATCTGTGTGATTCCATTCACACATGTGGGGTAGCTCCCCATGGTCTTCGGACCGTCATGTGATAGGCCTCTTTCCCTTTTTATGATTTCTGGATTTCTCGTGTTGATTTCTGGAATTTATGTCATTGACTTGTTATGAGTACAAGTTTAGGGTATGATGCCCCCTTCGAATCTTTGAGAAGATTCTTGTGATATTGATTATCTCTTATTGATTGATCTTCTGTTGATCATTATTTACATACTTATAGTGGTATGTCGTTATGGATGTTTATGTTTATGCCATATCTTTTATGTTATATCATGTCATCTGATATTTATAGCTAGGCTGATCCGTTTATTATTTTCTTAAATAATACTCGGATCAGACCGAGATGTTACAGGTGCTTCTGCTTGACTTCTTCCCAGGGATTCATCACTCTGACTTTTGGCTAACTGTTTAGATTAGCAGTTTTTGTTGTATACACTTGAGATATAGACTCATAGTTGTATTCTTTTGTATAGCACGTGTTGCTATTCTTTTGTATTATCGTGGATCTTATTGACCACTACTCTGATGTACACTTTCATGTGTTAGTTATATATTCATATCTTCTTCCGCCTTTGTGATATGGATATCTGTGACTGATTTGTGATATGATTATTTCTATGTTTGTTTCCGAAGATTATTTATAGCCACCGTGTGATAAGCAATTACATGGATGGTCGCTCCTCAACAGCCTTACTCTCCGTGCTAGTTGACAGCACTTCTCCGGAGTGTTCTTGGCTAGCGTGGGTATAGAGGTGGGGCGTCACAATACCCCTGACATTCCAGGCCATTATAGACATAAAATATATATATATTGATGAAGAAAAAATAAAAAACAAGAGTGTCAGATAGAACCTGATACACTGCTTCCCTTACCCTTCTTTTTCTTCTCAGAACTTTTAGCTTTGAGCCTTGTAGTCATCTCATTCCAATTTGAATTGATTGATATTTATTTTTGTCCAAAAGCTTTCTTCTCTTTATTTGGATTCTTGTATTTGCCAATAGCTTTAGTCTTGGGGATATGCAATTCAGAGATATCAAATTGTTTTTCAGGTTCCTCCATAACCTTATCAGATGTTGATGCAACATGACTTTCTGGGATTTGAATTCGAGAGATGTCAAACTCCTCAGTATTACGAGGCAAGGTTGAGTGGATGCCAACAATGTCCTCAACTTCTGCAGCAAATTCTGGTGGAGGTTCACTCTCCATATTACATTCTGGCTGCTGGTTGGGATTCGAATGCAGGATATTATATGCTTCTGAATTGAGATTGTTTGTAATTAAACATAACTCTGAAATGGGAGGGATTTCAGAGTTAAAGACCTCTTTGTTGCTTAATCCCTCTTTTGAATTACCCTGCATACTATCTGTTGTGTTTTCTCTTTTGTCTTTAAAATGGTGAACTTCCGAAACAAGGATCTGATCCTCTTGATCAGTGAGCAAATGAGATACAGTTTCTTGATTGGATATGATACCTTTCTGGTTGATTCGATCATTATTCTTTTGAATTCTTGATTCCTTTAGAGTCTCTTCAATGTGATGCATTTCTTGGATTGTATTATCTGAATCTTTTTCTTGATCAGTGGCCATTTCTTTATTCTGATTGTGATCTTTGGGTATCCATCTTTGAACTGAGACACATTGCTCTCTAGTGTGTCCAAAGCATTTGCAGATACTACACTTTGGTGGAACCCATTCATATTCAATTTTTTGAGTGATATTTTCCCCGTTGTATAAAGTAAGATTTAACTCTTGAGGAAGTTCATCATTTGCAGATACCTCCACCAGAATGCGAGCATAATTCAATCTCGTTTTCAGGGTGGTAGCTGCATCCATCTTTATGGGTTTTCCAATAATGCTAGCCATAACACTGAATGCTTCACGATCCCATAATTTGAGGTTAACATTGGGTAGTTTAACCCATATCGGCATTGTACTGAGGAGATCCCTATCCAATTTTAGGGATTCAGACCATCTTCTCAAAATGATGAGCTTTCCATTGTAGAAGTAAGGGCCATTTTGAATGACTGAATTGCAATCTTGAACATCTTTGAATTTCACAATAAAGAACCCATTTTCTCTGGTGAAAATTTCAAATTCACCGACTGGTTTACATACACGTTGTATATAAGATTTGAAATACATATAATATGGTTTAGTACCAACAACATAAACCACCACCGAATTGCTCCAGCAATCAATAGCCCTTTTACAAACTGATTCTTTTATCAAACCATATTTCTTACTATTGATTGTGATGGGAGCGATGGTTTCAAGATTGCATTCATCATCATTTGGTTCTTTAGATTGCTCAGAAACGATTTCAGCCCAAGATTTTTGCCCCTGTGCTTTATTCAGAGAAAAACTGATGGGTTTCTTTGTATGATACGCTTGATTTCTCATGATCGGAGGAGGGATGGTTGACTTCAGACCATCTGTCTTCTTCAATTGCACGTTGTTACCCTTCAGATTTTTCTGATAGCCAGGTTGATAGGGTTGTCGTTTCTTTTGTGATCTCGATTGAACTAATTGGAATCCATCTTCATCTATGATGATTTCATTGTTTGATTCTTTGATTTGAGATTCAGGTGGTCTGTTTAGATATTGAGAGAGTGAGATATGAGAGAGATTTCTATGTGGAGAGAGATTTTCCCATGGCTGAGGAAATCCCTAAATTTCGTCTTCTGTTATTACTTAACCTATTTCTAACAAAAAAAAAGTTACCCTCTTTCGGCTGTTTCAGGTTATCCGCCGTCTACCACCTAATTTCTCGGCAACAAAGGAAGAAAAATTTCTACAGCATTCATAGCCATGTACAGACACCTCTCTAATTCTTTATCTCCCAATTTTATGAAACACTACCTGGCAACCCCAAATTTAAACCTGCTATGCTTACAAACCATAACTTTACACGCAACAATGATTTCGTAAATTGCAGAAAGAAGGGAAAGATGATGACTTGTCGATTCAAGCTAAAAAGGATGGAAAATAAATAACTTTTAGAAAACGTAGGAAAAGGCAGTTGATGATCTGATTAGTTGTGAAACAAGTAATTGGCGTGGAGAAAGCGAAGGGATTAGGGTATGTTTCTTAGCTATGGGTAGATACTGAACTTGCATTTATGTTTCTCTTATCACCTAATTCTAGAATAATTTTTAAAAATGCTGTGCAATATTTTGTTTTAATATCTCAGTGGATATCTGTATTAGTTTAGGTATGCTAGAATTTTCCATTTGGTAACAGAGATAATTTTCTTCTTGATGATGCATACAAGGTAATTATTGATAAATAGAATGTTAAGTATGTCCTTTTAAAAGACATTAAGTTAGCATAAACACTCCCATAGAAATTACATAATTGAGACTAGCATTGAAGCATCCACATTATATTGCTCTCATAAGATGTTTGAATAAATTTTCCCATGTTTTACCACTTGATATCACTATAAGCGGAAAAAAAGCTTAACCGTTGTCTTTTTTGTTTGCTGTCAAAGTAGAGAAGGTTCAAGGGATTATCCTGAGCTAATGTCTCTTTTATTATTTTTTGTATTAAGAAAGGTTTGGCATAAATAGCCTTATTAAAACTGTACACCATTGATGCCAAAACCTGTAATTTATGTTGTGTTACGTGGTATCTACATGGTATTCTGTATTTATTGAATTCTAATCCTAGATATGTTTTATCATCAAATGTTGTCTTTTTCTTTGACTTATTACTTCTGATAAAATGTAAAAATAAGAGTTCTCTGCTCCTTTTATTCACATCCTTAATCCCTACTCTAAGTTGTCTTTGGAGACTCAAGCAGTCCTTTAAGCTATTGAACTCTCATCTTAATATTTCAATTTATTCACCTAATACATTGATGACTAACATAATACAATAAAATTTCTTCAACCAATCCAACATTAACGCGGCTGTTATCAAACAATATAAGAAAAATGAAAACAACAAAGAAAGAGGATTTCCTCAATTTAAACAGAGTTGAAGTATCAAGCTCTGCAACTATGTAAGGTTTTGAAGTAATAATGTATTATAATAATTATTGTGATTTACATGGATCATTTCCCTGGATGCTATTTCCAAAAATAATATAAAATTTTGAACCGTATCAACATTTTCACCTAAATACAATACGTCTTTACACCAAATTATGACCCTGTCTGGTCTTAAAGTAAGTTGAATTTGCTTGTTTACATTTAATTCTTATTCATCGACATGAACAGTTAATTGGATCTGTATTGTATTAAGCTTAATTTCAAGAATTTTTTTATCTTTTTACCTTCTTATTTTCTGTTCAATCTACCTCCTCTAAAATTAGTAAATTTGAACATATGGAATTTTGTTTTGTAATTTCAAAATACATATTTTGATAGTGTGTTGTGTATTGAGATTTAATTGTATTTGGTTTTATCACACAGCTGCATAGAACATTCGATAAGTTAACTCCACTAACTACCAATAACCTATATGCATAACGATTTTAACAATGTTTGTAGCAGGGAGAATTCACAAACTATTTTACCCCTGAACAACAACCTATTAATTAGATCGTTTCTTATTTACACAGTTCATATGTTTTTACATATGCAAATTTCGTTACATTTTATCTGTCATGCTATAATAATTATATTGCTATATTCAATTTGTACTTGAGGAGTTATCCAACATGGTAATATAGTGAGTTTTATATATGTACAACGTGCTACAGAAAATACTTATAGGATCCTATGACAATACATTCACTTTGCATTGTTTGATGCTTGTTCATTATTTTGTATACATAGAATTTTCAGAAATAGCTAAAAGAAATTAGTTCGACAACACTGATTATGAATATAGCAATACATTGGGTTCTTAAAAGTACAGTACCAGTTTTGAAAATTATGGGGCTTGGGATTAGTACATAAACAATACTGATCCATTTTGTCTATTTCTTATCACTGTGTCGTGTAGTTATTTTATTAACATGTTTAGTTCACAAAAATATTATACTAACTTGCATGTAAAATTATGATTGTAAGGCATGATATAAGGCTACTTATGTCCTTGACTATGAAAAATATAGTACAAGCTAATACTGTGACTAAATTAATTATTCCAAATTTAAAGTTAGGCAACTAAGACTGGAAAAAGCAATAAATATCCAAATCAAAATGGATAATGACCCAACTAATCCAAATCCATATATGCTAATCTAAGCTTATATGAATAATTAGAGATTTAGTAGTTATATTTAAGAAAATTCATATAACACCTAATAAATAATCCAAATAAATGTTACAATGTCATTAAAAACAAATTTTGTTTGAATTATTTCAATTTCAACAGGTTGAATGGTTGCTGCAAGTTATATGAATTTGAATGATATATTAGCAGAAAACCAATTATACAACCCAATGGATTTTTCGTAAGATACGCGAGTTGCTGTCTTAAGGTTGTGAGTGGGTAGAACTGTGCGGGGTATGTATTTTAGTGTGTGATATTATGTGTGTATACAATTGCGCGTGATTACAGGAGTTTCTGCCTGTGTGTGCATGTGCATTCTGGGTGCTTGAGTATGCAAAACAGGGTATTTAAACAAGTATATTTAAATAAGTGTGTAGGTCAAGTTATATAATCAATTGCACACAGGTTGTATAGAAGTCAAGCTATGTGTATGTATATATGTATATAAATATACACATATATGGCAATGAATTTACTCTTTTTAAAAGTTTAGACATTTATAGCCAAATATATTCTTGGCGCCTCATATTTTAAGAAAATGCAGCAGTTTCCTGACTTACTTGGTTTTTCTTTTGTGCTTTGTTATTGTTTTTTTGTATGAACCCATATATGCAAAACTTTGTTATTTTTGTAGATAATTTCACTTGTAACTGTTTGAGAAATTATAAGTTATATCTATACATATCTAAGCTAGTGTAACTGGTATTATGCGTCTCCAGTATGTGCCACGTAAAACTGGGTTTTAAAATAAATGAAGTATGTTTTTATTTGTTTGCGAGGGTTCAATGCAGTGCATGGGTTGTGAAATCGGTGAGCTTGGCGTATGCTGGAGTGGTTGATGCGTTGTTTCGGGTTTACGTGTGACGGGGTTGCTTGTTCATGTGTAGTATGGGTGTGAATGTTAGTTGCATGAGTAAATATATGTGTGTGAGTTTGCAAAAGTTTTTTATCTGTTGGGCATATAGTGTATGAGTATTGGAGTATAAATGAATGTGTGAGTGTTGAGTAAGGTAATATCATTACCAGGCAATCAACAGTAGTCTGTGCATGTCTTCTGTGATTTATATCAATAAATATTCTTAAATTTTGAAACATGCTTGTATTTTTATAAATATTAATGTTGCAACTCTTATTGCATTATTCGTGCAGACTTTTAAGTAGAAATTTTAATGCATAAACACTTATTTGTTTGAATACAACCTCGTAATAATATTATAACATGTCTATTACCAATAATAAAGTAACTATTATATTTATAAACACAATAATATTTTTATAATTATTTATCACTTTGGATATGTTGAGTGTGTAGGTACACATATGTTTGAGACTATGCGTATGTATGGGCTGTATGCTCTTGCATGTGTCTTGAGATTGTTATACCACTTGCTGTTTTAATTTCTACGCTTATATATTCTTTTTGTTGATTGATTTTAGATGTCTTTGTTTTATTTATAGGCACGTATATGAAATTGCGTACATTGCTCGTATATTTGACTTTTAGAGCAATTTGGCGTATATATTTATATTCTCTAGTTTTGTCTTGGAAACTCAAGTGATATATTATTTCCAACTACAGTTTCCATAATTCGAGTTAGTTAAGTTGTAATATTGGATAGCAATCCTAGTTGATTTTGTGAGTATACGCAGATTTATATGTGAATATGTTTAATAAGCCATGATTTATAGGTGAGTATGTTTAATAGGTCATAGTATCTGGTTTTGTTCATTCGGATTTTCACTAAAATATGATAAAAGAACAAAAATGATGCTACAAAACCTTAGCAAATTACCTACGACATATTTTAGGGCGTGAATCATTCCAGTTCCATGAAGCTAATACATGCAAAAATAGATCCTTTAACTTAGTGAGATATGATGGTAATCAATTGTACTTGTAGAAATCAGCTCTTTAGAAACATATTAGTGCTTTGAAACTTCATCTACAAACGAATTTAAAAGGGTGGAGCTGACTGATAAATTTCCAGAAGCAACATTGTTTTTAGACTCTTTTTTACCAAACTGGAGCATATTCTTACAAATTTTGTAGTCATTAGTCTCACAAGCATCATTTCTCTGTACCTTAACAGTAAATTAAATTTTTTTTGTAGCAATTTGATGATTTGCCTAGAAAATGGACGATGTAATATCAAACATAGAATTATAGAACTGATGTTCTGATTTAAGTTAAAAACAAATCTTAGCCCAGCTTATAAACTGAGCTGTAAAGTGCAATTTTTAACTAAGCAAAGCGTTTGGTTTTTATTATTAGATTTGATGTAATTCTATTTTCAAGTACAATGAAGCTTTCCTTCTGTTTTATTTACAAACTGAGCATTGTTTCTACATATGTAGGCTTTAGTAGAAGCTGCAGAAGAAAAGAAAAAATCAGAAGCGAGTAAAATTTAGCCGAGTTAGTTGATGGAAGGTTTTGTAATGAGGTTTTTAGGCTAAAGGAAAAAGTTAGAAAAAAATTTAGTTTTAGGGACAAGAATTTTGTTTTTTAGGCTTAAGGACACTTTTTAGTGTAAATCACAGAATGATAGTTGTAACTATCATTTTCATTTTACACTAAAAAGTGTCCTTCAGACTAAAAAGCAAACTTGTTGTCTCTTAGACTAAATTTTTTTGCAACTTCTTCCTTGTGCCTATTTACCTGTTTTGTAATTTGGTCGGAAAGTCGCATTCGTTGTTGGTAAGCTTTTAGACGTCTTATACTTCGAAGTTATCATGAACTTTGTAGAAGATATGAAGTATTCATTATGTATGATGTTTGTTTTGAAATTTGGTGCCACAGGTTTGAAATTTGGTTACATGTATGTCATTAATATAAATTTGAAATTATATTATAAATGAAATTTGCTTGATGTTTGTTGTTACATGATGTGATTCAACAAAACCAAATTTGTATTTATAAATTTGAATTTGTATTATAAATGAAATCTATATTATAAATGAAATCTGTTTGACGTTATAAATGATATATTTTAGTAACATATTTACTAATGGTTATAACTATTGGTAAATATATTATATACTAAACGGTTATAACCATTGGGAATGCGAAAATTCCCAACGGTTATACCCGTTGGTAAATACATTATATACCAATGGTTATAACCGTTAGGAATATGAAAATTCCCAATGGTTATAACCATTGGGAGATATGTTGTAAATTTTGTCATGTACCTATTTGTAACGGTTATAAGCGTTACAAATTTGATTTGTAACTGTTATAAGTGTTGTGAATTGACAACTGGGTTGTTGTATAAGTATTAGAGAAGGGAAAATATTTTACTAAGCAATTTTAGAACCTTTAAATTTGGGTAGATAATCCAGCGGAAAACACATGAGAAACCGAAGAAAAGAAGAATGTTATTAATTCCAAGCTTTTCTCTGGTAAACTTTTCTCTCTAAAAATATAGATTTTTGGTTACATTATCGTTGCTAGATTGGACGGTAGGAGACGATTGCCACACTTTTTACTGTAAATTTTGCACTTGTATAGAAGTTAATGTATATTTAGAAAGCTTGCATACATGCTTATATGTTATGACCTTGCAATCACGTCAGGATTGAGCTCACCTATAGTATGTTTGCATATGTAATCACATTGCATTTTCGGTTGAGTAAATAGTTGTGTAGATTGTTGTAAATAAATTAGTTTTATAGTTGTTTAGTGTGTGTTACACTATCTTCCCTGCGTGATTTCAAGAGTGGAATCCTTTTAAGAGGAGAGAATGTAATATCCTATAAAAGTTAAATAAGAAATTTAATAACTAAAGTAAGGTTAAAAATGGAAATTTTGTAAATGTCAGAATTTGGACACAGAAGTTGCACAATTACATCCCCAACAATTTTCTAATTAATTTGCATATATAATATGTTGAAATCGGAGTTTAAACAGTGGCGTTATGAAAGTTTGAAATTTTTGACTTTAAAATTTCAATATTTGAGTCTAAATTAAAAATTCAAAGTTTAAATATTAAAGTTTGAATTTAATAATAGTTAACGTAAAGGGAGGCATAACTTTTAAGTATAAGTTAATTACAATTTGGTTAACGTATAATTAAATAAGGTACTTAATAAATAGTTAACATAAATTAAACAACGCGGAAATCCACTACCATAATTAGGGACCAGTCGACCATCTAGAACTAGCGATTGAACTCTTGGGTCCAGTGGTCGATTGGTGAGAGTCTGAGGTGGCTAAGGTTTTGGGGAATTGAAAGCATATAATTAATTATTTTAATCTTACGGTTCTGGTTCCTTCTCACCTTTATAAATAATAGACCCTTAGACCCCCACTTTTTCTTCATAAAATTCTGTAGC
Organism: Allium cepa; assembly: GCA_030765085.1. NCBI lineage: Eukaryota > Viridiplantae > Streptophyta > Magnoliopsida > Asparagales > Amaryllidaceae > Allium > Allium cepa. The sequence goes on along the minus strand of CM060930.1, from coordinate 48,019,572 downwards.
AATGACGAAGCTTTGTCAAAATCTTCCACTCTAGGTTTTCAAAAACAATAAACTTTCTAGTAGGTGATTCTAATTTCTAATCTCTAAATTAAATTGAATTCCCATTTCAATCTTTCTCTCGTCCATCTTCTTATTTTTCAAATCTAATCTATATATACAATCTATTTGTTGCCTATTCAAAAGGGGAAAGATCTAACAAAGAATTAGGGGTGGTATAAATCATATCTCACCATCTTGTTCTTCTTTGGATTCTGGAACCAGTTGGGATTTTCATGTAAGATGTTTTAGATGTTTAATTCTTTTAATTTCTGATTCTATTCCTCTCCGGTTTTGGATCTAGATCTAATTTATATATACAATTCACTTTGTTGTATATTCCAAAAGAGGGAGATCTAAAAGGATATTCAGCATTGTGGAATCAAATTCAATTAGGGAGCGAACAGTTCTCTATGAGTTGAAATATCAAGTTTTTCATATTTTTGTAATTGAATGGTATTTATTTGGATTTGATGTATGCCTTGGGAAATTTTGTTAAATGAAAACATAACATCTAAAACCTTAAGAATTTCCCAAAATAAATGTCAATCTTTGACTATGTTGGAATTTCAATTAGTTGTATTAATATAGTAAAAGCAGATCTATGTTGAGATTTAAGCAATTTATAATCTATTCCATTTCATCTCTTTTGATTTTTCTTCTAGCGTTAAAGGATTCTAAAAACAAAAAAAAAGTTAGAAATGGTGCGCAAAGTATGATTTTTGATTATTTGTAGTTCGCACCTCCTATTTCAGTAAATTAAAATAAATATGAATCATTTTTCACTCCAAGGTAGTAATTGTCAAAGTTGGAGAGAATATAAAAGGTTTAAATTGTAAAGTTTTTTCCTTGAATAGAGGAGTTAATTCTACTGTATTTGTAAGAGATAAGTTTGGTATTATTCATTTTTCTTTACAAATCAAATTTTTGGCTAAGGATATTAGCTATTCTTTTATATCAAGTTTGGGACTTGTATAAGTTTGACATTTAATTAGTAAGCGTTTTCTTTGTATGTGACTGGATATAATTTTTTCAAATCACGTGCGTGTATATATAATATTAACGTATCGATTATTAAAGTAATAATAAAGTAATAATTATAACATATTGAACGTATTGATTACAATTATTAGAGTAGTAAATAACATTAATTTCTTAGGAATATAGTTAATGACAATTATGAGCATTAATCCGTAATTAAAGATGTAATTAGGGGATATCTTATATGGCCTTAGTTACTAATTTCGTAGGATGGTATATGAATACAATGCTTATAAATATAAAGTATGACTAAGTTATAGGGATGCAAGGTCAGTTTAAAGTTACATAGAAGCCTACCTAGTTAATTTGGCCACCAACATTGTAACTTTAGGGGCTGATATGGATATGACTTATAATAAGTAATCCTTGTGGACGCGGGGTTAGTCCTAATTATGTAGGGTAAGTCTATTCAGTCAATCTAGCTACCAGTACCTATAAATAGTTAAAGTAATGCGAGACGTCTTGGTTTGGGCTATGGGTCATAATTACGCTATTGATACGATAAAAGAAATCTTTAATAGGGGTACACATCGAGTTAGAGGTATTAAGTGGTTATAGTAGGGTTTGGCTCTTTCTGGGAGAAGTTTTAAATGACCTAGTGGGATTTCTTACAATGATAGCCAGGGGGAACCATGTAGGGACCCACATCGGGTTAGGTCATAAATGACGGAGACTTGCCTATTTCAAAAGTCTTAAATGGTCAGAGTCTGCCTATATTCCCAGGAAAGAGGTATTAATTTTTTTTTTTAAAGATTCTCGCTCTCGCCTTATTAATATTAGTTGTGTTAGAGTTTGGACATGGGTTAGTTACTAAGTGAGGGTGACATGTTTAATGGTTAGAGTCTACCTAATCTCCAGTAAATGGTTTTTATTGGTTTGGGTACTTTCTCTTGCATCATTGATGTTAGTTGCATTAGAATTTTGAAATTGGACAGGAAAGTCCTTTGGGATTATAATTAAAATTATTAGTATGTTATGATTTTAAATACGTAGGACCTATTTTTTATCTAAATAATATTGCCCAAGTACAATTATGGTAAAGCTTAAGATTTTCATTTCACCAGACATTTGTCGTTCTGACCCACTCCTCATTAAAACACACAGGTTAGAGGAGACAACGCTAATTTAAGAGAAGAAGGTGGAATTGAAGACTTATGAAAGTTATCAATCTATTTATGATTTTTAAATATTTCTAATGTACCCAAGTAAGAAAATTATGTTATTTTTGAAATGTTGTACTATAGAGATTTTATGTAGACATGTTGTGAGATTCTATAATAGCATGTATATTTTCGAAATAGTTTTCTTTTATGAAGTGGGTACATGTTTCTGATATTATATCTTATCCATTCCGCTACGACATCTGAAAGTATGTGTTGATAGCTCTGTGTACTAAGTATTGTGCATTTTTATCAACTTAACAACTCCCTTTGAGATGGTCTAAGGTTTGATGGGATTTTATTGGTGGTCTGTTTCAGGGTGAATTGCTACATAATGACCCTGCATTCCTTGTGGACTTCATGAACTAGATCTTTTATAATTAGTTAGATAGATTTGTGTTGGTCTTAATGTATAATTCCAAGAATGAGCGAGGAAATAAAGTTCTTCTTGGTTGATGTTAGAGACCTTGAGATAACATTAGTTGAAGGCGAAGTTTTCCAAGTGCCATTTTGGGAACATGAAGTTAATTTTCCTTGTCATGTTGTTTCGGAGAATGGATTAGCCGTGGACCCATTGCAGGTAGCGACGTTTAATAATTGGAAGAGACCAAAGAAATCACAGAGATAAGGAATTTCGTGAGGTTTGCTTGCTACTTCCATAGATTTATTAAAGATTTCTTGCTTGTAGAAGAACCCTTAACTAACTAGATCAATAAGAACAAGAAATTCCAATGGACTGATAAGTATGAGGGGTTAATTCAAGAGTTAAAGATGAAGAAATTTCCTATGTTGGTTGTACCTTAATGGAATTGGTATTTGGTTTTTTACACAGACACATGCGAAACTGGGTTAAGATCCATATTATGTAAATAGGACGAATGATAACTTATGCATATTGGTAGCGAAAACTGCATGAAATTCGCAATCCAACCCATGATTTAGAGTTGGCAGCAGTGATCTTTGCATTGAAGTTTTTGTGGCATTATCTACTAGGAGAATGGTTCGAATTGTACATGGACCATAATTTTCCTAAATATTTATTCCCTTGGAAGGAGTTGAATATGTGGTAATATAGGTGATTAGAGTTCCTGGAAGCATATGATTTTAACATATGGAATATACGCTAGAAAAAGAATCGGGTGGCCGATGTTTTGAGCAGAAAGTGACAGAATTAAGTGTTAGCCATGAATATGGAATGGAAGGTCAATGAGGCATTAGCTTCTTGTGGTGTGCGTTTTATGGTGAAAGTAGGATCAAGTTAAGATCTAAGTGCATTGGTAAGTTTGGAAGTATGTCCAGCACTTATGGAAAGAACTGTTGCAAGGTAACAAGAAGACCCATTGTTAGCTGAAAGAATTTTGTAACTAGGGATGGTTGCCGTCGTGGAAGGCTCAAAGAAATTTAAGATTGACTTGGCACAATAACTTAGGAAAAAAGAAATATCATGTGACCCAAACGTGGAAGATCTATGAAAGGATGACTTAGAGAAGAGGCATCGATCTACATTTACTGTTCATTTCGAAGGAGCAAAGAACTCACGACATGAACCATGTGTTCTTTTGAAGGGATGAAAAAGATGGTGGTGAAAGTGTGAAGAAGTGTTCCGCATGTCAACAAGTGAAAGTCAAGGATATTAGTTTAACCTTTGGAAGTACTAACTTGGAAATGGGACTTGATTTATGGACTTTGTAGATAGATTACCAAGGTCGAAAGTAGGAAATGATTGTATATGGGTAATTGTTGATAAAGTGACTAAGAATGCTCATTATCCTAGTAAAGTCAACAAGTACAACAGCTAGCTTAGAGAAGTTATATGATAGAATGTTATCAGACTCCATGGGATTCCAAGTAGACATTGTTAGTGATAGAGAACCATTATTTATTAGTGAATTCTAGAGAAATTTATATAGTACATTGGGCATGGAATTGAACTTAAGTACGACTTGTGGCGTAAGGGAGTAACCATTACTTTAATTACCTTGTATTTTGTGATTATTTTAATGGTATATTTTAATTATTTTATTTGTATTCCTGATTTAAAAACTTTATTTTATTTAATAAAATGAATAAATTTTGTTATTTTAAATATAAATTTTGATTTTTCTGTGGATTATAATTTTAAACATGAATAAATTGAATATTTCCAAAAAATGTGAATTTTGGTCAATATGGTCAAACTTTGACTTTTAAATTTAAAATTTAAATATTTGAATTTTTAATTTTATCTTTTATTATGAAAATATATTAAATTTCAAGAATGCTAATTTTTGTTTCGTTGAAATCTGATTAATATTGTGAAAGTTATGCTTTTTACAATATTCTGTGTAAATTGTTTTATTTAACAAAATTGTTTATTTTAATTTTTATAAATAATATTTTTGTTTGTCAAATCATGTTCTAATTTGTGTAATATGTCATGTTATGCATATATTTTATTATTAAACATTTTATAAGTGTAATTATATTTTTCAAATGTTTATTGTATTTTGTTTCCAATTTTTAAAGTCTAGTTTCAATTATTAAGCTATTTTCTTATTTATTTTATATTTTTCTTTAAATTATTTATTTATTTGCTTTTTCATTTTATTTTTTTCAGTATTTTATTTTATTTTCTAAATTGTATTTAGTTTATTTCAATTTAAAAGAAATTGAAAATCAAAGAGTCAAAGCCCTTTTATATGCCACGATTTTCATTTGCCTCTTGTCCTTTCATTTTGCTTTTGGCCTTTCATTGGGTTTAGCCGTTCATTATTTTGTATTGCCATGACTTCCTCATTTCACATTCATGTGAGAAACACTTTTCTTATCTTCTCCTCACACAAACTCACGGCAATGAAAGATAATAAAAAAAGAAATGGTCGTGGCTTCTCTTTGCTTCTTCTTTTTCTATGATTTTTACTTGCTTCTTCTTCAAGTTGTTCGACCACTAACCCCTACACCTTCACCACCGACCACACCTCCACCATCTACACCAGCAAACACTCCTCCTCCACTGACCATGACCAAGCCGTGCCCATCCATTGAAGTTAGCACCACAAAATTGCACAAAAACCCTTCCAAACATTGCCTAGCCGAGCTAGTTCTTCACTTACCCTTCACCTATCACTTTGTCCACCCCCTTAGCCACCACCACCATCATCTACATCACCTATGGCTTCCACATGACCTCTTTCCAGACCTGTACAAGCATGGCCGAGCCTTGTGTTGAACCAAACTTGCCTATCTTGCCTTGTCTCTTCATATACCCTATGTTATAACTCTTACCCTCCTTCACATCCACTTCATGTTGCCGTGCTATTTTGATGCTTAAACCCGAGTCTATTGCAGTCATGGCCGAGCACTTGAACCCTTTGGTCAAGCATTTGGATGGCTAAAAGCAAGGTCGAATCATTTTGTCCTTTGTTGCTTTTTATTTCAATTCATTTCAATTGTGTTTTGTGTTATATATTCATGTGTACATTGTCTTGCTTATTATTGTTTGCAAGATCATCATTTTGGCTCTTCACTCACTTGAATCAATTTTTGTGCTGTGTCGTGCCATATCGTGTTTTATGGAATTTTATTCGTGTAGTTCCATTTGCCAACTCCAGCTTGAAAAGGTGAGTCCTTCTCACTCTGGCATTTTTACTTATGAAATAGTGAATCGATGACAAGTGTTTAGTAAATAAAAATGTTGTGCAAGTAAATGATGATTATATGATATGCTATGCCATGTTATTTCCATGTTAACTCTGTAAATTATCACCTGACATATGATATGACAATATATTGTGACATTGACATGGTAATATAATTTTTTATAATGTTTATGCATATATTTACACTACAAGTTCCCTGTTAGAATAGAATTACTATGGGTTGAAATGATACATACCCGAACGGACTTTAGAATAAGGAAAAATCGTTATGGGCTGAAATGATAGGCCTGAGCGATTTTTATTTATTTTTGTTCACTTGGGATTGCGGGTTTGAAATGATAAAACCCGGGTTTTCTTTTTAAATTACGGATTGAAATGATATATATCTGTATCACTTGACCTAGGTTAGAAGATTATATACAGACCTCATGGTATATTTTTAAATGATTTTTCTATAAATATATATTTTTAAAGTATGAAATTTTGATTTAAAAATATATATTTTATGGTTTTGAGAAAGTTAAATATTAAATTTTGAATTTGTGAATTTAAGTACGTAAAATTGAATTAATGTGATTTTTGAATTTAAATTATTTTTAAAATGTAAATAAATAATGGAAATTTAATTTAAAGTTTTGAAGTGATATTTGAAGTAAAATATTAAGTTTTGGTTAAATTAAGAAGACAGTGAATTTTGACTTAACAAATGAATTGAGTTTTTAATTGAATATTTGATTTTAAAAATTTTGTTGTAATAAATCATATGTTAAAATTATTTAAATGTTAAATTTTGAAGTCTAGAAATATGATTTATAAGTTTAAAATTTGCTAAAATTGAAGTTTTTAAAATGTTTCTGAAGTTATAATAAAATCTGATATTTTAGTAATAGCATTTCTAAAATGTTGTGGTCTTATGACAACATTTTGAAAAGCAATGGGCTAAGGGAGCCCTGCCCAATATATTCATATACTTCATTAATGTACAAAAAGATATACATGCTGATACATACCATCATCAAAAAGAATAAAATGATACAAAAATGATAGAAATACAAAACTTTATTCAACAAAAACCTCTACAACTCCTACATCTCTGCAAAAAAATCACCTCAGCCTTCCAATTCTCTTTCAAATCCTCTTATGTAATAGACTAAATAGCACATTAGCATTCTCCATTTTTTGTTCAAAAATTCTTCTGTTACGTTCAGTCCACATTTCATAAACAAAGGACTTCAATATGATCAACAGAATCTCAGATTTTCTACACTTCCATCTTGTAGCCTTGAAGATATTAAACCATTCAAATCGAGATTTTTTCACTGGTCTGTAGAAATTTCCAATGGAAAGTAATCTGCTCTAAACTTCATAAGTAAAATTACATTCGAAAAATAAATGCGTATTAGATTCAGGATAGGAATGGCAGAAAACATAGTCTTCATTGTTAAGACTGCCAAGCTTAGTCAATTTCTGTTTTGAGCTTATTGCATTTGCCATGATTTTCCAGAGTAGAAGATTTTCTTTAGCGGGTGAATTGCTCATCCAGATTCTAGATGCCCACGGGAAAGATTCCAAGTTTTCACTAAGTAACATAGCTTTGTACACAGTAGATATAGCATGTTTCTTCCCCTTTACTGTCCAAAGAACCTTTAAATTTGAAGAAGAAAGTGGTAAAGATGTTATATTTTGCCATAAGTCTCTGACTTGCTTAGAACTGCAATAAGGTAGATTAATAGAGCCATCACATATATAAGAAATAGCTTTAGCATTTAAAGGAATTCCAGCAAGAAGTTTCAGAGGATATGGGAGAATGTCCTAAAATCTCAAACCAATCTTGGACCAAGGAGAACTCCAGAAGTTTATATCATTGTTAGCCAGAGGGTTGTATTGTATAAAAGGTATAAATGTTGATCTTAACTTCAAAATATTACGCCAACTCCAGCTGCATAAGTCTGGGATGGTGATAGACCAAAAATCCTTGCCTTTTAATAAATTCTTTAAAATCCATTGAGTCCATAGATCCTGATTATTACATAAAATTTTGTCATAGTATAAAGACATAGTAGCAACATTCCATAATCTTAAATTTGTAATGCCCAGACCGCCCTTATTCTTAGGAAGTTGAATCTTCTTATAAGAGATTGGAATTAACTTTTTTGAGAAAGGATCTCCATGCCATAAGAATCTATTCAGAGCACTATTTATCATTGTTACAAGTTTACATGGAAGAATGTAGTGTCTCATCCAATAATTGACCATAGCAGTTGCAACACTTTGCACAATAACTAGTCTCCCTGCTTGTGAAAGCTTTGTGTTAGGCCAAAGTGTTAATTTCTCTGTGATTTTTTCATAAAGTGGCAAACAATCTGTAGTAGTGATTCTTGTAGTGATGATAGGAAGACCAAGATATCTTTCATTTTGCTGCATTTCACTAAGACTAGAGAAAGATATAATTTCACTCTTCAAAACATCATTTATACCTACTATCAGAATACGAGATTTGCTAAGATTAATCTTCAAACCAGTGGTTGTGTAGAATTTATCCAGAACTTCAATTATAGTAGTGATATTTGATATGGTTGGCTTTGTAAAAATGATAAGATCATCAGCAAATAAAAGATGAGTAATTTGGGATTTTTACATTTAGGGCGCAACTCAAACTTCCTATTAATAACTTGCTCATTAATTAAAGAATTAAACACCTCCATTACAGTAATGAACAATAATGTAGAGATCGGATCCCCTTGCCTGACACCTTGAGTTCCTTTGAAAAATCCTCTGGCACAACCATTTCTAATTATTGAGAAATGAGTTGAAGAAATACAAGTGTAAATCCAAGCAAGCATAGGCTTTGGAAAGTTCATCCGAGAAAGAATTGCTATAATGGAGCACCAAGATACTGAATCAAAAGCTTTTTGTATATCAAGTTTGATCATACATCTAGGAGAAATACTCTCAATACTATATCCTCTTGTAAGCTCTTGTATTAGTAAGATATTATCACCAATATTTCTGGAAGGAACATAAGCAACTTGATTATTTGAAATAACTGAAGGCAGAACATGTTGAATCCTGTTTGCTATGATCTTGGAAATAATTTTGTACAGTACATTACAACATGAGATAGGTCTAAAATCAGTAACTTTCCTAGCATTTGGGCATTTTGGAACAAGGCCTATGCTAGTTGCATTTATTCCAATAGGCCATTTATTGTGAGAAAAGAAATAGAGTATTGCCCTGTTGAGATCGTCCTTAACTATTTTCCAAGTATGTTGAAAGAAGAAAGCACTGAAACCATCTGGTCCACCACTACTATCAGGCTTTAAGGAAAAGACAACCATCTTAACCTCTTAAGGTAAAAATTTTCGAATAATTTCACTTGCCTGTTCAGTACTCAAAAAAAGAAGCTTCATAGAAAACAGAGGAGATAGATTAGGGGACATTGGGTTTGGAATGGCAAGAATAGAAGAGAAGTAATCAATAAAAGCTGCATTGATAGAATCATCATTCTCCTATAATACTCCATTCCTATCAAATATACTCATAGTTCTTCCTTTGGATTGTTTAATCTTGATAGAGTTATGATAAAATTTTGTATTCCTATCACCTTGCTTATCAATAGTCTCATGAAGTATTTCTTTTTTCATCAATGCTTCAAACTCTAAAGCTTCCAGTAGTTCTTTGGATAAAACTGCTTCTTGACTAGCCAATAATGAATTCAGATTATCATTTTGTAATTGTTGTTGAACAACCAATAATTTTTCCCTAATACCTTCAGAGATTTTAGAACCTTTCCCAAAATTCTCTCTAGCCCAAGATTTAAGCTTTCCTTTTAACCTCTGCAGTTTTGTCTTAAGAATATAAAGAGGATTGCCAAAAATATTTTCTTGCCAAACCTGCATCACAATGCTTAGAAAATTATTATGATTAGTCCAAGTTTTATAAAATTTAAAAGATGGATTCCCGTATATTGTCTTCTCCCCCCAAGATAAAATAATAGGAGATTGATCAGAAATTGAGGGATTTAGAAATTTGCAATAGAGATTTGGCCAAATATTAATTGAATGAATATTATAAAATGCGTGATCAAGTTTGCAATAAGTTCTAGGACCAAGTTTACTTTTATTATTCCAAGTAAACACTGCTCCAGAAGATGGAATATGAGTAAGAGACGATTTTATCAAAGTTTGATTTAAAGGGGAAATATCTTTTAAAGATAGAGGGATTCCACCCATTTTTTGATCAGATGAGTACATACAATTAAAATCACCAAGAACAATCCAAGGTAAATTTGAATGAGAAAGAGAAATGAGGTTAGAAAGAAAAGATAATCTTTTATCAAGATTGTTTTGAGCATAGGCAAAAGTAATCAGAAAAGGACTATTTGAAGAAAATGAAGAAGCAGAGAAATGAATAAGTTGATCATCCTCTTTCAACTTTGTCAATTTCAAAACATTTGAATTCCATAAAACCAATAATCTGCCATATGAAGCACTTTGTAAATTATCCTCATGATCCCAACCATGAGCAATATTCTTACAGGCTAATCAGATTGCAGTTTATTTAGCTTTGTTTCACTGATAGCAATGAGTTGCAGTTTCTGATCTTTAATTAAATGCTTTACTTCAGCTTGTTTTGATGCTAGATGTCCTCCTCTTATATTCCAATATGTTATATTATTGCACAACATCATTAATGTTTGGGTGAAATTATATTTGAAGGGTGCTTCCTTTTATGCCTTCAACCACTTTTCTGAGAGGAAGAGACCTGAAATGTAACCGATTCATTATTGTCTCTCGGCTGAATTTCTTCTATATTATAGTTTTTACCATTGTTTAAATCCTCTGTTGTATCATGGAATGAGACTTTCTTTTTGCCTTTTTTACCTTTTTTGTGAGATGTAAAAAGTTCCTCAGTAGAGTCCTTTGAACGACATGGTGGAGGTAGAATCAAATTATTGGGAGGAGAAATGTTGATATAAGGGGAGGTATGTGTAGAGGAGACATCATTGATTATATGTTCATTGTTGAAATCCTTAATGGGAATAGAACTAGCAACAAAACCTTCATAATGTTCCTCAGTATAGTCCTTTGAACAACATGATGGAGGAGAAATGTTGATATAAGTGGAGGTATGTGCAAAGGAGACATCATTGATTATATGTTCATTGTTGAAATCCTTAGTGGGAATAGAACTAGCAACAAAACCTTCAGAATGTTCCAATGCTTCAGAATATAAAGAAGGATTCCTAGGTACAGAATTATTCACTGCTATGAAATCTTCAACAAAAGAACAATCTTCAGATATTACTTTATCAATTTTTCCATCAGAGCAACTATTACTTTGCTTATTTTCAGATTGAGAGTAAGAGATTCCCTTTTCAATTAATATCTCATTATTAAATGCTCCTTCATCAAAATCAGATAAAATCTGAAAAGAGTTAGTAGTTACAACATTTTCCTTAATGCCCAATTCCCTATTACCATCAATTTCTATTTGTATATTCTCATTATGATCCAAATTCCTCACTGCTTTATCTGATATTTGATTACCATCACCTTTAATCAAATTATTATCAATAAGAGATTCCTGAACTAAATCCTTTCTTCTCCATACTTTAAGAGAATTCTTATTAGAAAATCCAACATTATGAGGCTTCTGAACCTTATCTTTCAAAATCCCATGATCCACATATTCTTTATTAACATTCTTCCCATCATCATCACCAATACCACTAGTTTGCATATCACAAATTTTCACCTTATTGTTACCTGAACAGAAAATAGTTTCATGACCAAAAACTTTACATTTACAATAGATTTTTGGCTTCCAGTCATATTCAACTTTAACATATGGACAGCAATTGTTAGCACCAAAATTGGTCACTAACACCCTTGAGTAGAGTTATGTAGAGAGATTAATGAAGAGATTAAATTAGGACTGAAAAATAGTGTAATTCAATGAAAAAGAATAACAAAAATGAGAACACCAGATTTATAGTGGTTCGGCATAACTGCCTACATCCACTTTGAGTTTAACCTTTATTGCTTTCTCAATTACTTGAATACAGATACAATCCGTAAATCAATCACTTGGATCCAAGTTTGAATTAAAAAGAGGAGAGTATAAGAAATGGCAGAGTCTCCCCAGTGTTCCCGAAAAAAGGGTCCATTTCACTGTGCCCCTGTCCCTCTATTTATAGACGAAGGTGGGTTGGACTTTCCTGGTGGGCCTGGTAGCTGAATAGCTCGGTCCAAATAGAGTAAACGGCCCAAAGGGAGTAAGCTATGTGTACCGAACCAGGGAGGCCGAACGGTAAGATGTCGAGCCAAGGCAATGGCGCCGAACGATGCTCTCATGCCGAACGAAGCTGGAGTGCCGAGCGATCCAAGGTTGCCGAACCAAGCTGGATGTCGAACAATCGAGGTTCCCCGAACGTACCCTTTAGCCGAACGATACCCTTTAGCCGAAGGATGTTCCTAGGTCGAACGAAGCTGGAATGCCGAACGTTCTTCTGAGGCCGAGCATTCTTCTGATGCTGAGCGAAGCTTGCCGAGCGACGTGCGCGTAACCGTTCTCGCTGAACCATGCCTAAATGCCAAACATGTTGTCCTCATCAAACCCGTATGCCTCCAGGCTCTTCGTGGTCATAATCTTGTCTAGTGCTGATAATAGTGTCTTCAACTGTCGTTTTGTAACCGGGCCAAGATGTCGGTTAACAGCAATCACCTGAACCATCAATTGCAATAAAGTCAGGGAGCTCTTGATCAGGTGATACTTCAATCAACGCTTTAGCATACTTAAATCGAGACAATCTTTCTGTACTTTCATCAAGACAAATCAGTTTTCCCACATGACATGCTAACCAATTGATACCAATTAAAGTCCAAGCAATCAAAGGAATTCTATAAAAATGAACCCATACTGGCACCTTTTTAATTTGCTCTTGAAAGTAACCAAAAGAAGGGTCCCATTTTGTAATGATGAACATCTTACCTTTAATAAAGATAGGATCAGATTGCAATACTTTCATTCTATCAAGATCATTCGAAAAATTAAAGAAGAAATTCTCATTATCAGATTTGATATCAACTTCTCCTTTTAATTGCCAAATACTTCTCAAATGCTTTGAAACAGTAAGGTAAGAGAGAGGACCATCCAGGAAGAAACCTACTAAATGATCAGCCAAGTATTTAATTCCTTCACTTCTAACTTCATCAGGTAGTGCAATCGGAAAACCATCCTTTTTAATGAGAAAATGCCTAGTTTCAAAAACACCAGCATTTCTAGGTTTTTTCTTGAACAAAGAAGACCACTTAAATCTGAAACAGATAACCTAGTAAGATGATCTTGCTTCAAATCAGGGTTAACACTACTAGCCAAAGGTGGAAATTGCCTATCAAGATTCGATGACAGGTTATTAGAATTCAAACAAGAAACGAAATCTGACAAAGTCGAAGTAGGGACGAAAGAAGAAGAAATAGAAGGAGGAGGAGGGACCAGAGAGGATGAAAGATTCAAAGAAGAGGGATGAGAAAGAGATTGAGAGAGAGGAGGAAGAGGGGCCGGGGAAGAAAGAGAAGGAGGAGAGATCGAGGAAGGAGGGATCAGGGAAGAAAGAAAAGGAAGAGGATGAGGAGGGAACGGGGAAGGGGAAGAAGAGGAAGCCGCCATTAACAGAATTCAAATGACTTGATCTTATGACAACATTTTGAAGTGCTATTTTTTTTGAATTTAACTATGTTGAAATAAGTAAATATCTATTACGGCATTTTATAAATGTCGTTGTTCCTAAACTAAACTATTTTGGAAACTATAAGCTACGATAGCACTTTATAAATGCCGTCGTTGCTATAATTTGACAATGTTTGAAATATTATAGATTTTAACACTATTTGAGTTATATTTGAAAGTGTTGAACGATTTAACTTTCGGCATTGATTATTTGTGAAATATAAGGAGTTTTGAAAATATTTATATATTTAAATTTGAATTTTAAGGAATTTAAATTGATTTTGAATTTAAATAAGGTTTACTTAGCTATGTGTTCATTTGAATGAAATGTAATGAGATAAATGAATTTTTGAATGGAATTTTGAAATGTGTTTTGTAATGATATTTGGAATAATAACTGATGACTTATTTGACTTAAAAATGCTACTTAAATTTGAATATTTGAATTTAAATTCAAATAATGATTTGATAATGAGGTTTTGGAAGGATATGATATTTTGATGATTGAAATGGTTTGGAAATGATTTGATCTTTATTTTGATAAAGAATGTGAATTTGGAATGACATTTGATAATTGAATATTTGAAGTTAAATTTAAGGTATATGAAATTATAAAATTTAGTTTTGAAATGTGGGACATTAAAGCTTTGAAATATATTAAAAATTGAATAGTTTATTTTGTGGATTAAATCTATATTTGAAATTGATAAAATTTGAAATGGTGTGTTGGGAAACTGAATTGAATTGAAACAAATGGATTTAATTGAATTAAATTGGAAATTTGAAAATTTGGGTTTAACTGAATAAATTTGTAAAATGTAAAGAATTAAATGAATGTTCCATGTATGATTTTGAAATGTTATGATTTTCAAACTGTAATGATTTCAAGTATTTTGGTCTCGAAAGATTTGTAACTTTGAAAGTATTATGATTTTTGAAAGTGAATATATGTTTGAATGGAAATGATATAGTATAACTATTTTGATTTGAATATAGTTTTGAAATAAAAATGGTTTTGGTTTTGAAGTATAAACTATTTTGATTTGAATATAGATTGGAAATGAAATGAACTGATTTTGAAGTATAAATTATTTTGAAATGACCACGGCATTATAATAACATTTGGTTGTTAAAGAGACCGGGTTCGGAAGTTGTCATACTCTCTGCCAACTCCGAAACCACTTTAACAACCGTGTACGCAGTGGAGATTATAGCATGAAGTAGGATGGTGGCGATGTCCTTGAGGTATATTACGTGGACCTAACTCCCGTGAGTTGGCATAAGGTGGCTAAAACAGGAGAGATCTCGGGCCAAAAGGGGTAGCTCCTTTGGTCGGACGCACTTCTTCGATACTATACTCTTACTTGTGGTTGATTTGACGACCATCCTCCGATTTTTATTTGGGAGTGTGTTCCGAGGTGGGCGTATACGTTACCACCAGCCCGTGTGCGTAATTGGTATATCTACCATGGCGTTGCCTTGTGTGCCGTGTCACGTACCATAGCGAGCCTTATAACGATTTTGTTTTTCTCCTATAGCCCATGGAGTATTTAGGATATTCTCCCGATCTGCAGATATGCTGATACTAGATGGGCTACTGGGACTATTACATGTTAAGGAGAATATTGGGTCACCACTTAACGCTATTTTAAAGTAAGTTTATTTTACTGTAGACATTATTATAATAGCGCAATATTACTACATAGTAAACAGTTTAATGGATCCTTAAAGGATGGGCGATCCCAAGCATCCTTTAAGTTACTGATGCATTTTTGTTACTGTTCACTTGGGTTGACTTACAGTTCATAAGTATTTATGTCCTGACTCGAGTGTTTTGTGTTTTGCTTTGCGCTCGAGTCAGATTGAGTGATTCAGTATTCAAGATTCACCTTTGGAGCTGGAGCTTTCTTTGAAGATCCAGCCATCTATTTTGCTTTCAGTATTCAATGATTTCAGTGATGTATTCTGACTTGTACCTGCTGTTTCTTGTTACTCTTCTATCGTATCTTGTTTAACTCTGATGTATCTTATTTTTATATAATAGCTTCATGAACTACTATCTCTTTTACTTCCACTGCATTATTATTTACTCTATGTATCTGTTCTGTGATTATTTATTACTATACATTCCAAGATTTGCCAAATTTTATTTACAATGCAGTGTTTTGAGCAATTTAAGTCCGACATGTGCGGATGCGAAAGGTTGAAAACATCGGGCCGTTACGTTTGGTATCAGAGCTTTGATAGCTCTAGGAAAAACTTAGCATATATGGTAAATGTATTTACAGAACCACTTTCATCCAAGTTTGAATCTCGTCCTTTTTGACTCGATCCCTTTGAATTTTGGAACGTTTCCCGCGGTTCCAAAATTCCATTCGTGTCGCTCACTATTCTTCTTCTTTTGATTCTCGAGTATCTCATAACTCCACTTCGAATGATCTTTATAATGAGTTAGCGATCTCGCCAATCTCAAATTGATTTGTAAAAGGGGTGAAACTCCTTTACAATAACATCGATTTACTAAAGATTTATATCCTCGGTTTAGATGCAAGTACCTCTATTTATCCCAAATTCTATCTCTTGAGATCGGATGTTAATTTACCCCAGAAATCCACATCGATCTTATTTTTTAAGTCACGATTGACCCGATTAAGGTTGCCTGCGATTTATATAAGCTTATCCATCTTCCTATTCTGTTATTTGATCATCTCATCTTTGTTTCCAGCTTATCTTCAAATCATTCTTGAAGTGTATTTGTAAAATAATATTTAAATGTTTTATATATTGTGTTGTTTGAGTTGTTGATGTTGATTTGGGTTTCCGATCGATTCATCTGATCAACGCTATCGATAAGGTTTCCAAAACACTTGAATAGAGCAAACTGACGCAATATGTTTTTCAAATTTGGTAATGAAATAAAATTTAAAATATATTATAAAACTTTTAATGGATTTTATTGAATTGGTTGTTAAGAAATAATATTTGATTTTATATATCATTTCTCTTGTTTCATATATAAATAATTGAACTACAAAACATGGTTATAAATTTATTTGGAAATTTAAATGAATTTAAAAAGAATTTGAGAATTTAATTTTCGATGGATTTCAAACCTTGTATTTAAAGTTTTAAAGGATATACTATTTAAAGTATTTTCGAATAGAAATTTGTTTCCAAATAATTTTAAAGTTTAAAATTAGTGCTCTTCTCTTTATAATTGGAAAAAAACTTCGGTGATGACTGCGGCTTCATCGACATTCATTTTCGAGTTTCGAAGTGAAGAGACCGTTCTGTAGTTTTGCTACAGTTTTGATTTAGGGAATCTAATTGACTTGAATTTCTAAAATTAGACTGGATTTATAACATATGCTGATATATGATTTAAATTTGAATATATATATATATATAGTATATGTGCATTTATTTATCTCTAAATAGTTTGGAATTTATCAAAAATTTAATTCCTAACTTTTATCTTGAAAGATAATTTCAAGTATAATTTCAAGATATGGATAAATATTTAAGCTTGAAATGATTGAATTGAAAGTTTTATTTGTATAATACACAATTTCATTCCAATATAACTTACCTTAATTTTTAGAAGTTGTATAGGTAATTGGATAATATACAATATAAAAGGATTTTATAAATAAAATTTAAGTGGTTATAATAAATGTTATACGCTTAAATTTTAGTTATAAAAAGATTAATGGTGGTATAAAAAAGGGGTAATGGAATAATTTACAATATAAAATGATGTTAAAGGTACTAAGAATAAATTAAAGCAGTTATAATAAGTATGAATATATTTAACATAGGTGATAAAATATATTGAGAGGAATAAATTTAATTATAATTAGGAATAAAGAAGAATTAAATTTATTGAGTACATTATGAGTATAATAAATGATTTTCTTTTAAATCCATGATTTTAGAGATAGTTTATTTAAGAAAATTGGATGATAAAATAATTAAATTTGAGATGGTTAAGATTTTTTTAACTTATGTAAAATTAATTTCCAATTTAAGTTGAAATTATCATGGTTTCAAATTTATTATCTTAT
Organism: Allium cepa; assembly: GCA_030765085.1. Classification (NCBI taxonomy): domain Eukaryota; kingdom Viridiplantae; phylum Streptophyta; class Magnoliopsida; order Asparagales; family Amaryllidaceae; genus Allium; species Allium cepa. The sequence continues at coordinate 48,001,902 of CM060930.1, read as the reverse complement.
TTTTGTTCTCAAACTATCTTTTGGTTGTCCTTATTTCCCTTATCTTGCTACAGAATGGAGAGGTTATTGCTTATTCCATTCTGTTTAGAAATCTTTCTATAATCTTTGATAATCTTTGGTACTCATCTGAATCTGAGCATAGCTTATCATCCATAGACCTTCGGTCAAGCGGAAAGGGTGAATCAGATTCTAGAAGATCTTTTTCGTGTTGTGTTCTTGATTTTGAAGGATCTTCGGAAGATCATCTCCACCATGTCAAACTTACCTATAACAATAGTTATCAGGTATAATTTCAATCTTCTTGACATTTTGTCTTAATCCTATTTCATTCTATCTTTTTTTGTGCTTTTCCGTACCTTATTCCTTTTCGAGGACAAAAAGTTTTGAGTGGGGGAGAGTGTAACAACCCTGTATTTTGTGATTATTTTAATTGTATATTTTCATTATTTTATTGAATTCCTGATTTAAAACTTAATTTTATTTAATGAAATGAATAAATTTTGTTATTTTAAGTATAAATTTTGATTTTTATGTGAATTATAATTTCAGACATGAATAAATTGAATATTTCCAGAAAATGTGAATTTTGGTCAATATGGTCAAACTTTGACTTTTAAATTTAAAATTTAAATATTTGGATTTTGGAATTTTATCTTTTATTATTAAAATATATTAAATTTCAAGAATACTGATTTTCGTTTCTTTGAAACCCGATTAATATTGTGAAAGTTATGCTTTTTACAATATTGTGTGTAAATTGTTTTATTTAACAAAATTGTTTATTTTAATTTTTATAAATAATATTTTTGTTTGTCAAATAATCTTCTAATTTGTTTAATATTTCATGTTATGCATATATTTTATTTTTAAAATATTTTACAAGTGTAGTTATATTTTTCAAATGCTTATTGTATTTTGTTTTCAATTTTTAAAGTCTAGTTTCAATTATTAAGTTATTTTCTTATTTATTTTATATTTTTCTTTAAATTATTTATTTATTTTCTTTTTCATTTTATTTTTTTCAATATTTTTTTTATGAATTTTATTTGTTTTATTTCAATTTAAAAGAAATTGAAAATCAAAGAGTCAAAGCCCTTTCATACGCCATGAATTTTCATTTGCCTCTTGTCCTTTCATTTTACTTTTGGCCTTTCATTGGGTTTAGCCGTTCATTCTTTTGTATTGCCATGACTTCCTAATTTCACAATCACATGAGAAACACTTTTCTCATCTTCTCCTCACACATACTCACGGCAGTGAAAGATTAAAAAAAAAACGGTCATGGCTTCTCTTTGCTTCTTCTTTTTCTATGATTTTTACTTGCTTCTTCTTCAAGTTGTGCGGCCACTAACCCCTACACCTTCACCATCGACCACACCTCCACCATCTACAGCATAAAACACTCCTCCTCCACTGACCATGACCAAGCCGTGCCCATCCATTGAAGTTAGCACCACAAAATTGCACAAAAACCCTTCCAAACATTGCCTAGCCAAGCTAGTTCTTCACTTAGCCTTCACCTATCACTTTGGCCACCCCCTTAGTCACCACCACCATCATCTACATCACCTATGGCTTCCACACGACCTCTCTCTAGACCTGTACAAGCATGGCCGAGCCATCTCTTGCCTTTTGGCCGAGCCTTGCGTTGAACCAAACTTGCCTATCTTGCCTTGTCTCTTCATGTACCCTATGTTATAACTCTTACCCCTCCTTCACATCCACTTCATGTTGCCATGCTATTTTGATGCTTAAACCCGAGTCTACTACAGTCATGGCCGAGTACTTGATCCCTTTGGTAAAACATTTGGATTGCTAAAAGCAAGGTCGGATCATTTTGTCCTTTGTTGCTTTTTATTTCAATCCATTTCAATTATGTTTTGTAATATATATTCATGTGTACATTGTCTTGCTTATTATTGTTGGCAATATCATCACTTTGGCTCTTCACTTACTTGAATCAATTTTCGTGCTGTGTCGCACCATATTGTGTTTTTTGGAATTTTATTCATGTAGTTCGATTTGCTAAATCCAGCTTGAAAAGGTGAGTCCTTCTCACTCTAGCATTTTTACTTATGAAATAGTGAATCGATGACAAGTGTTTAGTAAATAAAAGTGTTATGCAAGTAAATGATGATTATATGATATGCTATGCCATGTTATTTCCATGTTAACTCTGTAAATTATCACCTGACATATGATATATGATAATATATCGTGACATTGACATGTTAATATAATTGTTTATATTGTTTATGCATATATTCACACTACAAGTTCCCTGTTAGAATAGAATCACTATGAGTTGAAATGATACATACCCGATCGGACTTTAGAATAGGGAAAAATCGTTATGGGCTGAAATGATAGGCCTGGCCGATTTTTATTTACTTGGGATTGCGGGTTTGAAATGATAGAACCCATGTTTTATTTTTAAAATGTTTTATTTTTAAATTGCGGATTGAAATGATATATATATCTGTATCACTTGACCTAGGTTAGAAGATTATATACAGACCCCGTAGTCTATTTTTAAATGATTTTTCTATAAATATGTATTTTTAAAGTATGAAATTTTGATTTAAAAATATATATTTTATGGTTTTGGCAAAGTTAAATATTAAGTTTTGAATTTTTGAATTTAAGTATGTAAATTTGAAGCAAATGTGATTTGACTTTAATTTATATTTTTAAAATTTACTTAAATAATGGAAATTTGATTTAAAGTTTTGAAATGATATTTGAAGTAAAATGTTAAGTTTTGGTTAAATTAATAAGTTAAGAAAACAGTGAATTTTGACTTAAAAATGAATTGAGTTTTTAATTGAATATTTGATTTTATAATTTTTGTTGTAATAAATCATATATTAAAATTATTTAAATTTTAAATTTTGAAGTCTAGAAATATGATTTATCAGTTTAAAATGTGCTAAAATTGAAGTTTTTAAAATGTTTCTGAAGTTATAATAAAATCTGAAGTTTTATTAATAGCATTTTCAAAATGTTGTGGTTTCATGACAACATTTTTAAGTGCTATTGTTTTTGAATTTAATTATGTTGAAATAACAATATATCTATTATGGAAATTTATAAATGCCTTTGTTCCTAAACTAAACTATTTTGGAAACTATAAGCTACGACAGCACTTTATAAATGCTGTCATTGCTATAATTTGACAATGTTTGAAATATTATAGATTTTAACACTATTTGAGTTATATTTTAAAGTGTTAAATGAGTTCAACTTTTGGTATTGATTATTTGTGAAATTTAAGGAGTTTTGAATATATTTTTATATTTAACTTTGAATTTTAAGGAATTTAAATTGAATTTGAATTTAAATAAGGTTTACTTAGTTATGTGTTCATTTGAATGAAATGTAATGGGATAAATGAATTTTTGAATGGAATTTTGAAATGTATTTTGTAATGATATTTGGAATAATAAATGAACGACTTATTTGACTTAAAAATGATATTTGAATTTGAATATTTGAATTTAAATTCAAATAATGATTTGATAATGAGGTTTTGGAAGGATATGATATTTTGATGATTGAAATGGTTTGGAAATGATTTGATCTTTATTTTGATAAAGAATGTGAATTTGGAATGATATTTGATAAATGAATATTTGAAGTTAAATTTGATACATATGGAATTATAAAATTTAGTTTTGAAATGTGGGATATTAAAGCTTTGAAATATATTAAAATTTGAATAGTTTATTTTGTGGATCAAATCTATATTTGAAATTGATAAGATTTGAAATGGTTTGTTAGAAACTGAATTGAATTGAAACTAATGGATTTAATTGAATTAAACTGGAAATTTGAAAATTTGGGTTTAATTGAATAAATTTGTAAAATGTAAAGAATGAAATGGATGTTCCATGTATGATTCCGAAATGTTATGATTTTCAAAGTGTAATGATTTCAAGTATTTTGGTTTCGAAAGAGTTATAACTTTGAAAGTATTATGATATTTGAAAGTGAATATATGTTTGAATGGAAATGATATATTATAAATACTTTGATTTGAATATAGTTTTGAAACAAAAATGGTTTTGGTTTCGAAGTATAAACTATTTTGACTTGAATATAGTTTGGAAATGAAATGATATGATTTTGGAGTATAAATTATTTTGAAATGACCACGGCGTTATAATAACGTTTGGTTGTTAAAGAGACCAGGATCGAAAGTCGTCGTACTCTCTACCAACTCCGAAAACCACTTTAACAACCATGTACGTGGTGGAGATTCCAGAATGAAGTATGATGGTGGCAACGTCCTTGAGGTATATTACGTGGACCCAACTCCCGTGAGTTGGCATAAGGTGGCTAAAATAGGAGCGATCTCGGGCCAAAAGGGGTAGCTCCTCTAGTCGGATGCACTTCTTCGATACTATGCTCTCACTTGTGGTTGATTTGATAGCCATCCTCGGATTTTGATTTGGGAGTGTGTTCGGATGTGGGCGTATGTGGCTGCTACATTACCACCAGCCCATGTGCGTAACTGGTATATCTACCTTGGCATTGCCTTATGTGTCGTGTCACCTACTATAGCGAGCCTTACTACGAGTTTGTTTTTCTCCCATAGCCTATAATGACCCTGGCTCGACCTTCAAAAATCAACACCGAATATGACACTCATATTCAAATGTCACAGATCCAAACGTCAAATCTGGCTCGCCGGAGCTTATAACACATTAAGTATAACAACGCAGCCGAAGGAAAAGAAATGAATATCATATACAACTCCAATGAATATAAATATCCAAGTATACAACAATGATCAATATCAGAGATAAAAAGAAATGCTACAGCAGAAAACCCAATGAACTAGCAGCGGAAACAACTAGAACTTGAAACTCCAGAAGAAACACTAATATCAGCAATCTCCATAGATAGCTCGAACCACCATCAAGTTGCACCAGACTAAGCAAGTGCAGTCCGTGAATCCAAATACTCCAATATCCAAGATCTCTAAAGAATACCAAAGAGAAAGCTAAAAGCTGCCAAATCGATATCTACTATTTGAAAAACCCAACTCTAGACTGCCCGTGTGGAAAATTGTGGGCACCTAGAGTTTAGGAAGGGAACAATAAACTCTAAGTCAGTCATGGGACTGGTATGAGCAAACAAAAACAGTTTATCTTTAAAAACAAACAAAAGAATTTAAATTTGAAATCTGCAATGCTTTCTGGAAAATGAAACTGCCATAAGGCCTCCCGGCACACACACACCATGCAATCGCACAGTTGGTGGAGATTTGTCCTTATGATTGTCAAACATGCTTACTACGCAAAATCCTTTTTGATATTATTATTAGTGCATAGTGGAAAACATTTCAAAAGTATAATATTAATTTTAGCTAGCATAGGTACCATTATACTATGCCTACTATAGCTACTACCTAAGGTGGCAGGTAATACAACTGCAATCGTAAAGGGCTCGTATTGTTTGATTGGATTTCCAACAAATGGTCAGGCTAACGAACTTCCTATTGCCACATGGGAACGCCTTTGGAGGGATGCCCCGAGAACCTACTTGGCTCTCTGCCAACACAAGGCCGGTTACCCCCTTCCTGGGAAGTAAAACCTAAGATATGCCACCCCCGGTCGTTTGCGACCTTTATCCGAGGACCCTCTACACCAACAACATCACACAGTAATAAATATACAGTGTCCACATGAGTAAGTATCTGGGATTCATACCATAATACCACCCTTTTCGAGAAGGAATGGACATACCCTAGGGGTGCTACCCCTGAAACCTTGCTGCATCTTTCCTGTTTCTACCATTACCGGTTTGTGAGGCTCGATGAGGTCTCGTCCATAAAGCTACGCTTTTTCACAAAGTCATGCTTTGATCAACAAATGATCAGCAGCACTTCGTATGCCACATTACCAAATAGGGAATGTATCACTAGTATCCATCAACTACATAACCTCTGAGCTCGTACGTCTCAGAGAAGGGTGTTAAGCTAAGAGAATAAATCTCCGCCACCAAACAGAAATGTATTTGATAGAAACCAGCTTTACATCTCAAAGTGTAACGTCAGACACACATCCATACAAGTCTGTTCCGGGTTCGAACATAACCGAAGGCACTTCCAAAGAAGCCTTTGCAAATCCGGTTACACGTACAGACTCCCCATCACAAAGGGTGCTCAAATCTCTATACCGGGGGCCATTCAGTGCAGAGACATTCGACGAGTTAGCCTTTCGCTTTTGAAAATATCCGGTCTTCACCACCGGTCTTCAGTTGCAATCCATAACGTTGTATCATTATTTGGAATGGGTTAAATGACACAAGGTCCTCTGATGGCTAAACCGAATAATTAGCGCAATATTTAAAAGCATATGGATATTGGGATTTCAGTTAAGTCACAACTTAAAATCCAAACTTTTCTTTCAAATGGTTTAAACAGAATACCATTTCAAATCTTTAATCAAGAAAGATTCACTTCACAAAGTTCACCCATTTTTCACATAGATCAATTCACATTCTTTCAAAACAATTTCCTTTTTCAAATTGAATTTAACTAATCCAATTATTAAATCAAAACTCAATTTGTAGCTTTCAAACCCATTTCCAAAGATTCATTCACAATTCCCATTTCAAGTCTTTTATACAAAAGATACTCCTTTTAAACGCCTCTTTAATTTCAAAACAAGGTCCAACCATCTTTTCACAAAGATTTATTCATAGTTTTCAAAACTGTTTCAATTTCATTTTAACTTGAAATCTTCCAACACAAATTGGAAACCCTTTCTTTATATGAAAGCTATTATTAATTGAAACAAATAGTTTTGTTTTGGGAAAAACTGATTACATTTACCTAAGTTAAAGCCATTCAAGTATAAACTTGGGTTTAAATTTAAATTCCCAAAACAATGCTTTTTAAATGGTTTAAAACCCATATAAACACCTTTATAACTTGTATAACCTTTTTAAACCATAGTTTCCAAATCATAGAATTCAATTTCAAATATTACATTCAAATTTAAATCAAATTATTTAAATTTCAAAACTCAATCATGTTATTCAAATAACTTTTATTTTTGAAAATCATTTTCAAAAGCTTTCAATTCCAATTCCAAAGCTATTTTGGATTCAAAAATTCAATCTTTAAAATCATTAAAAATCTATGACTTAATCGATTTCCTCGTGCAATCCATATTTATGTGTGTATAGTGTAGTCCAGGGGTTTTACACAATAATAGTGCAACAACATCAATCAGCACAGATTTAAACACAGCAAGACATTTGATAAACAGTATAAACTATAACGCTTATCTTTATTTGCAGATTACAGATAAGTAAATATAAGTTCATCGTAGATTATATTACGTCACAGAAAATTAAATTACATCTCACCATTCACAGCTCAAATCAGAAATCAAAATATCACAAATCATATAGGATAATCAATTCAAAGCATCTCATATAATACAATCATTCATAAGTAATTCAAGCATTCAATAATCGTTTATAAACAGGATTAATTAATTGTTTAATCCTTAATTACTTCAATTTAATTTCCAATTAAATTAATTACTTATCAATTAATTTTCCAAATTAATCATTTAATATTAATTAATAAAATTAATTAATTAATCCTTAATTATCCTTCTAATTAATCATTCTTAATTAATTAGTTATTCCTTAATTAATTAATCCTTAATTAATTACGTATTAATTAATCATCCTTAATTAATTTCAATAAGTGATTATCTTAATTACTTGTATTAATCAAACACAAATTTATTACATTGAGTACTTATCCTTTAATTACTTGATTAATCTATTTAAAGCATTAATCAATTACTTTTAATTAAGTAATTATCTTTAAGTAATTAAATACCTTTAATTACTTGCATAAATCAATCTTGATTAATTAATTTCCCTTTAATAATTCCCATTTATTTATTTAATCTTTAAATTAATCAATTATCTCCAAATAAATTACATTGATTAATCACATAAATTCTTATCTTAACCGATCATTTTATTCCAACATTTAAATCTCAATAAATAAAATAAAGAGTTCATTTAAAATGAAGAAAATATATATAAACATTAAAACATTTAACTTAATTAAAATAAATCATTTTAAACCCTTTATGTAATCTTAAACTTAAATAAGGTATTTATTTTCTTAAAAACTAAATAAAATTTACTTTATAACTTTAAAACATAATTTTATTTTAAAACTTGGATCATTGTAAAGTCTGGTTAGTTACCAGAAAACAAACCCGAGACAATTGAATAAAAACCAGAGTTATATCGAGTCAAATCCGTGTTTTCCCCGGGTCACTTCCCTTTCTTCTACCCTTTTTTTTCCTTTCTTAAAATCTGCTATCACATTCACACTCCAACCCGATGTTTCTTCGAGCCAACACCACGGTTTCCACGAGCATGACTTCGAGACAAATTCGAATTTCCCCGAGCATCTCTTCTTCGTTCCCAAACACCACAAAACTTCCAGATGCACGAATGACCACCGTGCACATGCACAAGGTGACGGCGATGATCCAGCCATCGCCGTGATCACCACCACATTGCCGATAACCCATATAAACTTCGTGACCATCCAGCTTCCTCGATCTATCATGAAATCGAATTTTAATACCATCGATCCCATCGGAACAAAATGCTCTGACCAATTGTTGCTTCGCACAGGTGATCACGACCACCAGCGACCTCGAAATTTTGGTCAAAGCTCCGTTTGCCTCCCACGGTTCGATTTCCATTGGCGCGATTGAACAAATCTTCTCGACGACGCCGCACGAACTAAATTTTCAACATTGCTTTCGAACCAGGCTAAAACCCTAGTTCACCAAGACCTTGACGAATCGATTACCAGAAAATTCACCATCTATTTTTCCCCGAACGCCTGACTTCCAAGCTACCACCAGCCCAAACCCCGACCACCATCAACACCTGGGTTGCCAGAATTCGATCGAAACGTATTTCCCGTTCAACTTAATTTTTCTCATCAATCCAATCATTAAAAATCAAGATATTTTTAATAAAATTCATGGCTTATAAATATGAACACGATCTTGCATTAAAATCTCAAATTTTAATAAATCAAATTTTGAAAAAGAAATTTAAGTTATTGTATTTTTTGCTTCCAGTTGTCTCGTTTATTTTTAATACTTGAATATATTTTTAATACTTAAATATTGATTAAGCAATCATATTTCATTTAGATCCTAAGGATTAACAAAGATCAAAGGAAGATAATTTAATTTTTTTCTTCCTTTTTAAGTTTTAAAATTTAAAATCTGGACAAAGAACAAGGGTTTACTTCCCTGTTTCAAATATGCACAGCATAATTTATATACATAGAGGCATATTCACACTCATGCAAACCTATTCCACAAACAAACAACAATACATATTATATGCTAATCAAAATGTGTGTGGGTTTAATAGTTGCTCACCTGATATTTGCAATCAAAGAAGAACAGAGAAGCCAAGCCTGGGTTTGTTCCTTGATCTGATCTGGAACTGTTGATTTTATTTTTGAATTGAATCTGCACTTGATCCTGATTTGTACTTTGTTGAGTTGATCTGTGTAACTTGATTTAGTTGCATACGTTTGTTTTCAAAATGAAGATACTTTTGTTTTGATCTACACTTTGATTACTTTTTCCTGTTTTCCCAGGTTTTGAAACTTCCAGGTTTGAGGAAATTTGAAGTTTGCATAATGCTTTCAGATTTCTAATTTTTTCCTTGAGTTTGATCTGAGTTTTGTTTTCAGGTTGAAATGCATTTATATCTCAGGTTTGATAAAATTGAATTTTGTTTGAGATTTTTGTTTTGATCTTCATTATACTATTTTTGATTTTTCACACTTGTGATGTTTAAACTGAGAATGGTCATTGAGAAACCCGATTTCCTTTTCTTCTTATGCATGTTTTATAAATTTAAATTAAAAGAAAATTTATCTTTTGCCACTTGTTTAAATGGGTGAACACTTGTTAATTGTATTTACCTCCTTATCTTACAAATGTCAAATGTTATTTTAAATTGTGTTTTAAACCTTGGTTTATAATTAATTTATAATTTTTTTATTCTTACTTTATTTTATGAAACATGTTTTCATCTATGTTATGTATTTTAAATCTTATATTTCATTTCAAAAGATATACTCATATTAACATTGGAAAACAAAATTTTATTAGTTTTCAAATACATAGAGATTTGTAATCCAATTTAGTTGCAATACATTTCTATTTGAATTTCAAATAAAATTTTCAAATTAGTTTACAATTGTAAATGAATACTTTCCTTTTAACATTACCATATGTTTTAATGTTACATACAATCTATGTTTTTATTATTTTCAAATGGTATTAGGCTTTATTAAAAAGGTAAATACATATTAAGACTTTATATTCATACATTTTAACTTGTACTTATACAAATTTATAACAAATGATTTTGAAATCAAATTAGATTATATACCTACAATTCTAATTAGATGCATATATATAGTTTTCCGAAATACAACTTTTAAATCCAATTAATTTTATAAAAATATTAATTATTGAATTTCAATCTCAAAATCAAATTTCAATTGATAATCTATTTATATAAATAAACAAACATACATCTAATTAAATTTGGAAATTCAAACACAATTTGAATTTTTTATTCCCAAATCTTCAAATTAATTTTCAATTAAATTTAAAATTAATATCTATAAACAATTAATATTTGATTTTATTTTGAAAAAAACTCTATTTAATTCACAATTTAGTTTCAAAAATTAATTCAATTATCAAATTAGATTGGGCTAAAATCCTGGGATGTTACATAGCCCATGGAGTATTTAGGGTAGTCTCCCGATCTGGAGATATGCTGATACTGGATGGACTACTGGGACTATTACGTGTTAAGAGGAATATTGGGTCACTCCTTAACGCTATTTTAAAGTAAGTTTATTTTACTATAGACATTATTATAATAGCGTAATATTACTACATAGTAAATAGTTTAACGGATCCTTAAAGGATGGGCGATCCCAAGCATCCTTTAAGTTACTGGTGCATTTTTTTACTGTTCACCTGATTTGATTTACATTTCATAAGTATTTATGTCCTGACTCGAGTGTTTTGTGTTTTGCTTTACGCTTGAGTCAAATTGAGTGATTCAGCATTCTAGATTCACCTTCGGAGTTGGAGCTTTCCTTGAAGATCCAGCCATCTATTTTGCTTTCAATATCCAGTGATTTCAGTGATGTATTCTAATTTGTACCTGCTGTATCTTGTTACTCTTCTGTTGTATCTTGTTAACTCTGATGTACCTTATTTTTATATAGTCGCTTCATGAACTACTATCTCTTTTACTTCTACTACATTATTATTTACTCCGTGTCTGTGTTCTGTGATTATTTATTACTGTATATTCTGAGATTTGCCAAATTTTATTTACAATGCGGTATTATGAGCAATTCAAGTCCGATATGTGAGGATGCGAATGGTTGAAAATTTCGGGTCGTTACATTACATTGATGCAGAATGGGTCTTAAGGTTATTAATACACTATATGGGGGTGGATAGTGTATATCAAATGTTTTATAGTTTACTTGTAGTTTCCAAAAATATTTACTCAAAATCACAAATATAAACAGGTAAACATACAAAAAAGTGGATAAATAAAAGCATTAAAGCAAATAACACTAGGAGTTAATATTAATTCAAATATCTAATCCTACATTACGTCTTGCACCCTAAATTAGAATTCTCACTGTATCAGCTTGCTTTGTAGAGGCGGCAAGTAACCTTTACAATCATAACTTTCCACGAACTGTAGGATACATCTAACCTCTTGACTTTGAACAAGAGGCAAGAACACATATCCTAGCATTCCACGGATTGCAGGACATGCTTAACTCTTTGACATTCTAAGTGTACCCAGGATCACCTATAAAATCCTGGCTTTTAATGGGTGATAGGATGTATCTTTCCACTTTTGAAATATTAGAGTATTATGAAAGGTAATTATGTTTTAAACTATATATTCTTGGAATCTTTAATATTAAATCCTATAAAACCCCAATAATAGTTTATCTTTGAAATTCAAGAGGAATTTGATGAGACCAGAGAGATAATGATCAAGAATCCAAGTATGAACTCACTAATCTTATATGGCTAGTAAACCAATGAAGAATTAGAGTGAGAGTGTGTGTATTTGATAAATAAATGAAAAAGTATTAAGAGAACATCGTACCAAAGTAATGGTGATGGAAACTGGGAGAAGAATGAGAAGTGGTTGTTAAAATTTCATTTTCCGATGCCTTTATATAGAAGATGAAGAGATATAACTTTTGGCAAAAGGTTGAAGAGAAAAGTCAATTCATTTAGATTTCAAAATTTTCCTAATGGTCACTATGTCGACATATAGTCCTTGGGTATGTCAAAATATCCATCTAAATTAGAATGTTTTACCAATGATCACTATGTTGACAAATGCTCCATGCGTATATCGACATATACTAATTGAATTTTTAAAAAACACTTTATAAAATTAGTTTGATCTATATACCTCTAGAAACTAATATTGCAATTTTAATACAATATACTAGAGATGAAAATAGAGTAAATTTAAGGGAGAAAATTCCAAAGATATGTACTGTAGGTTCTTTGAAAAAAATCTAAGACTTGACAAATACTTTTTCGGATCCCTTATAATGTCTTATCCTTGAATCTCTTGCGTCCTTATAGTTATTACTTTTGCTCTTCTTAGCTTTATTCTTCTTTACATTCTTATTTATTGCTTGAGCTCCTTTACCGATCAGACTTGATATATAATCCATCCTCACTAGTATATTCCAACAATATATTTGAATAATATACCTGAAATTCATACACTGTTATATTCAAAACTTGGAAACTCATTAGTAACAATATTTATATGGTTATTGTTATTGAAATCAGTACTTACAATCCCCCATGTTTTGACGATAACAACCGTCTAAATATTTTTGATGTAAATAAAATAATATTTAAATTTAAATTCTTTTTTACTTGGTTAACTCCCCCTCACTAGATTAACTTCCCCTGGGTTTGTACATTCCCACTCCCCCTATCCTTTTGTATATATATTATATATTTTATACTTTTTATCCCCCTGCCATCAATCAAAAATGGGTAAAATATTAAATAGAGTAAACGATGTATACATATAAATATCAAGTGTTTAGGAATATCAAATTCAAGTACTATTTCAAGGGAGATGTAGGTCTAATATAATTAAATTTACACATTAGTACTTAAAACAATTTAATTTTAATACATGAACATTTAATTACATAAACATTCATACAAACTTTATTTTACAACAAAAATTCAAAAACATACACACAAATTAAAATATACACAAAACATGAATGACAAAGTAAGGACTATAAAACAACAAACTATAATATATTTATACAAATAATTATTTTTGATGGATTCGGCTTCAAGGCTTCTTTAATGGAAGTTTTTTTTATCCTTCATTAGGACCAAATATATGGTTTATTAAAGAGACTTCTTCTAAAGACCCATAAAGATCCCTACTCCTAAGGATCATATTACAAAGGAGCAATTCAAGATGCGTAGACCATTGATGGCGTCAAACCCTATGGGAGGTTTGACTAGTTTGAAAATGGTTTATCATGATGATTTCTTATCGATTTATGGATGTACATTTATTTGTGATTATTTTGTTTTAGGTTTTATGGGTTTCAATATGATTTTGGTGATGGACTATTGAAGAAGTATGGAATAGTGGTGGACTGTGAGAGACCATACATGATGATATTGACGGACGATGGGTACTGATTAGAGTTAGGATGCCTACCTAAAGACAAGGTGATGGTTAACATTCTATATTCATTAAGATCTCGCACGATGAGTTGTTATCTTTGCACATAGTCAAGGAGTATCCTGACATATTTGATGAGGTAACTGGAGTACCACGACATAGAGAGATAGAGTTACATACTGATTTGGTGAAGGATGTCAGGCTAGTAGTAATGTCATTGAGGCATACGGCATCAAAAGAGCAGAGTGAACTCGTGGTGTAATTGAACGACCAATTGAGATGTGGGTTTTTTGGGCAGAGTTTCTCTAAGTGGAGAGCACCTATAGTGTTTGCCACTAAGGCCCATGAATCATTGAGACTATGTGTAGATTACTATGAGATGAATAAGGTGACCAGGAAGAATGAGTATCCACTCCCCCAGTTGTCGATGCTCTAAGTAGAAAACATAACAATTTGGGAGCGATGTTCCTAGAGTGGAAGATGTTTGAGTATATTGTTGGTTATGACTTCAAACCATGATGTGAGATAGAGCAAGAGGTATTAGTTAATTTAACTATCAGACCTATATTGGATAAGTGGATTGGTATTAGTCAGAGGCATGATGCTAGACTAACTAAGATTATCACAAAGATTCAGGGTGAGCAGAGTCTGTAGAGATGAAGTAGTACGTACTTGACCGTAATGGTTGACTCTGTAAGGACAAGACATAGATTAGACCCGATGTCGATGGGTTGAGGGATTAGGTGCTACGAGAGTGCTATCATTCAAGAATGACAATACATCCTAGAGGAAAAAAATGCATAGATATATGAAATGATTATTTCATTGGGAAGGGGTGAAGATGGACGTCAGGACATTTATCTCGAGATATATGAATTGTTAGCAATCGAATGCTGAACATAACCAAGCAGTTTGGTGTAGCTGCTTAAGGTTCCCGGGAGGAAGTGGGAACATATATCTACGGATTTACAAGGACGAGAGGAGGGTGCGATAGCACCTCAGTCATAGTCGATAAACAGATGAAGAGTGTTAGATTTTACCAATAAACTCTATTAGAACGGCATCCAAATTAGCCGACTAAGAGAGAAGTGGATTGTGCGATTCGTGGTGTACCCAAGTGCATTTTGAGTGATAAAATCCATTGATCTCTAGCGGGTTTTGCATGAACTTACAAGAGGCACTGAGGATGTAGCTACATCTTAGTACAACTTATCACCCACAAAATGATGGGCAAACCGAGAAGTCAAACCATATTTAAGAGGATCTCTTGCGGGCTTGCATACTTGATATTGGGTGCTCGTAAGACGATCACTTGCATTTAGTACGGACGTACAACAAAAGTAATCAGTTTAGCATCGGTATGGAAACATCTAAGGCATTATATGGTCGACTATATGATGCCCCTTCATGTTGGTGGGAAGCGGGGGAGAAACTGATACTAGGGCTAGATATGATCAAGAAGACATTGGAGAAGATCTATAACACCCACCATTTTGGACAATTTAAATCGAAAATAACCACACATGTCATACTCAAACCATTCAAAAGGGAGGATTATTAGGGGTAAATAAGAAAAAGAAGAGAAAAGAAGGAAAAACAAAACACAGAATCTTACAGCGGAATGACAAAAATATGATAATCAAATAAACAATTCATGAAGCTGTTTTACAAATAACATTTGATTACACGTTTGTAATACAGATTGGAGCTACATACAACATGGGTAAATAAATAAATCACAGCAGAACAACATGATGTAGTAGAATAAATATAATAAATAATAACAGTATTAAATCTTCACCTTCGCCCTCCAAACAAGCAGTCTTCAATACATTGAAAAGCTCAGACTGACCCAAGCATAATGAAAAAACAAAACATTCGAGTCGGAACTAAAAGATCTTATGTAAGTTGAATCACTTGTAAATAAATATGAGTGTAACAGTGTCAGAGATGTTTAAGGGATTTGACATCTCTTATCCAGTGTCAAACATGTGTGCAAAAACTTAAGAGATGTTTTGAGTTTCTATCTCCTAAGGATCCGTTAAACTATCTATATACATAGTTCAATACGCTATTATAATAGTGTCTACAGTAAAGTAAAGTATTAAAATAGCATTAAGGCGTTACCTATATCCCCTTAACACATTTTATATAAAGCCATAGTTTATACAGTACTGTAAACTCCACCGTAAACTGATGGGCTATCAGGGATCACTCCATAGGTACGACACAAACCAAACTGGTAGAAGGCATGATAAGGCATGTGACAAGGCACACTAGGCAATGCCAGGGTCGGATTCCACCGTTTGCACTCCCGGCCTAGTGATAACGCATAGCAGCTACTACTGCCCACCTCGGAACAAACTCCCTTAATCAAAATCGAGGGGTGGCAACCAAATCAATCACAAAGTCATAATATGGTATCGAAGAAATGTGGCCGATCGGAGGAGCGACCTCACTTGACCCCGTATAGCTTATGTTTTAGCCACATCAAGCTGACTCGCGAGACTCAGGGATACGTAAATACCTCATACGGAATCATTCGTGAAACCATCCAACTTTATTTTGGAATCTCCACCACATACACAGTTGTTAAAGTGGTTTTCGGTATTGGTAGAGAGTAGGACAATATCCGATCCTGGTCTCTTAAACAACCAAACGCTTATACCGCACTGGATGGTTCTTTAACATTCAAAATCAATTCATAATTGATATCAAAATATCATATTCAATTCAAACCATATCACTTTCGAAATCATATTCACTTTCAAAATCATACTCACATTGGAAATCATATTTACTCAAATATGTCACTTCACTCGAAAACATCATTTCAAATTAGGTTATAACATCATTTAACCATATTTGCTTTCAAATCATGGATTTAAACATAAACACTTCCACTTACATAGTCTGAAATATAGAAAATAGTTTATATAGTTATAAATAGTTTATTTTTTTTTAAATAATTCGAAATACTTTAAAATAATTTAAAAAACAGATTAAAAATTGTTTTAGATAGATTTAAGATAGTTTAAATAGATTTAAAATAGTTTAAACGGATTTAAAATGGTTTACATAGATTTAAAATAGACTAAAATGGGTCAATTAGTTTAAAACACGTTAAAATTGATTAAATTAGATTAAACAGATTAAAATAAATTAAAATAGTTTAAATTGATTAAAATAGTTTAAAATAGAATAAAATTGTTTTAAAGTTCGAAAATCTTAATAATCAAGATTTATAAAATAATATATTTTTAAATTGTTTATATTAAACAATAAATTTGAAATTAATATCAAATTAAACTATATCTTTCATTTCAATACATCTAGACCATATCCAGCTTTTAAATCGACAAACTAATTTTGTCTTTCAATGCAGATTCTCATTTAAAACCATATAATCAATATCAATTTCAAATCCATGTTCGAACTATAAATTTAAAATATTTCAAATTTAGTAGATTTCAAAGTAAAAATATTCAAATTTTTCAATAACTCAATTTCGATAAATTCATTTATACTTTAAATCTTTAAAATTTCAATTTGAATTCTTTAAATATTTCATTTAAACCAATTCCAATTTTCAACATTTAAAGCTTGGAATTTCGAAAATAATTCAGTATATAAATCAATTTCCATTTCAAAATATCATTTGACTGAATTCTAAATTTAAGGATTAAAAATCATTTAATTTAACCAATCTGGTATTCGTATATAATTTTCTACCTTATGGTCAAGTGACACAGATATACATCATTTCAACCCGTAATAAATTTAAATTTCATGGTATATATCATTTCAACCCGCAGTCCCAAAATAAATTCGAAATCAATAAAATCGCTCGAGTCCATCATTTCAACCCATAACGATTTTTCCCTAATCTATCAGATCGTTCGGGCATGTATCATTTCAACCCACAGTGATCTTTCCTAACAACAAACTTAGGGAACTTGCAGTGTGATAACAATATGTAAATATAACATCCAATCATCCAATATCAAAAATTAAGCATCCATTGCAATCATCATTTAAATCAAATAATGAATAACAACAATTGATTGATTTTTAATAATAGGTATAAACTGGCAATTTAAAATTCAATATTAAATTAAATAAAAGTCATATCTAACTGGAATGACAATTTAAATATATCAAACAACAATCAGTCAACTTCTAATCACATCATAAGTTCAATTTAACCAACACAAGATAACCTGGTAGTTGTGAGTGGGCTAAACACTCACATTTGATTTCAAATCGATCTAAAACCCAAATTATAGCCCAAAATTGAACATTCTAAGAATTTTATCAAACCAGTTCCATAATGTCTATAATTGTGATACGATCGCAGTGGAACAAACCGTGCGTAAATCCGACCTCATATGTAAAAGATATGTAAGTTATAACATTTTAAAGTAAAATTTTAAATTAAATCAAACAAAATAATTCAGGCCACGTCACCTTGCCATCAACATGCATAGATAAACGCACGCGACATACGAATGTCTTCCAAGCAAGCACGAACCTTAGCCTGCCATCCTATATTGATTTTCGCCGCCGCCACATAGAAATTCGACCAGATCAAGTCGCGCCTTCGAACTCCCCTCATCAGGCCACCTCCACCATGTCCGTTCGGCCACCTCCGACACTACCTAGCTCCACCACCACCGCCTATGCATTTGTCTAATTTCTTATGAACTGACGTGACTTGGAGACGAGCTAACAATGGATCTGAGGCCTCCTCGTCATCAGCATCCCGATGCCACCTTTCAATTGCCAATCCGATGAAGATCCACCGTTAAATCGTGAAAACCAAATTTCGATGGCCGAGGTTCTTCCCTGATTTCTTGTCAAATAATACATCCAAATGAAAAACGAATTGGTGTAGTGGATTACGCTCCTCGAGGGCTTTCCAACGATATATAATATGACATGGTTTTGAGAAGTTTCATTTTCGATTTGAGTTTGAAATTGAATTGGGTGTGGATCTCCAGCCTTTGGAAGGATGAAGCAGATAAGTGGAACCGACATATACGTACAGAGATAAGAAATAAAAAGGCTGCTAGGGTTTAGAAAAATTAACAAGGCTCAATAAGAAAGAAAAACAAATCGAATTGGTTCGAAATGACAATAATGACCCAAAAAGCACGTTCTGCTTCCGAAACGAAATTTGGTCGTCCCATATATTAAAATTGATGTTTTTGATATCTTTAAATTCAATGGAACATGTTTCAAGTCCTAACTCTACTAATGAAGAAGTTAGCTTATAAAATCAGCTTATTTCAAATTGATTCCATTAAATTGATTTCTATGCGTTTCGATCCCACACGATCAAACAACAAATCCAATCGCTACGAAACTTGAAATCCTACAATAATTCATCGTTAGTGAAACAGGTTTCATCAAAATCGAAGACAGTAGACAAAATGGCTATTTTCATGTTATTTAAATAAATTATTATTAAATTAATTAAATCACCTTTTGAATCCAAATTTTATAACTATCAATTTCATCCTTTTCTAATTACACAGAGATTACCATCCTTTTAAAACAAACTCCCATGCCAAATTCAATATTTAAATGTTGTACAAATTACAGCATTTAATTTCAATTGAAATAAATCCACTATTTATAATTTAAATTAAAATAAATTCACTTATTTTGATTTACATCTTATTATTCAATCAATTACCATATTATGGATATAATTACATTGGTTTACCATTTATTACATCAATATTCTACAGTTATAGTTAAGTCTACATTAACTGCAATATTTAATTAGATTAATTGCAGTTGATTTCCAATTTATTATTATTGAATTAAATGAATTTATAATTAAACCATTGCTACAACTTACCAATCCAAACGCATTTCCATGTTTATTATTAACAAACAAAAGTAATAGATTCACATAGTGATTCATTATTCTATACTACCCAATTTCAATTAATTACGTATAATTTCTTTTTTTATTGCAACATTTGGTTTATTTCTTTATTTTCAATTTATGACCAAATTTCATGTTTACAATCATTTCAATTGATTAGAATTGTATTAAAGTAGCTATTATTACATTACATTAACAATATTACATTTCATTCTAGTTATTTCTCATTAATAAATCTTAAATTTTTAATTTTTCACAACATTAATTTACAAAAACTTATTTAATCAATAAATTTAATTATCGAAAATTATGGGTCGTTACACTCCCTCACTCAAAACTTTTCATCCTCGAAAAGGGAAAAAGAAGGGATTGAGGAATTAATATATATTATTCAAAGTATTTGATTTATAAACAATTTGTTTAGATAATTAAATATTTAAATAAAATATTAATTTATAAACAATTAAATATCCATATTCAAGTTCAATAAAAGTTTGAAAATATTTTCACTTTCACAAAATTTTCTGAGTCAAAAATTCACTAATTTTTTTGGCAGAGTCTCCTTTGTACAGAGAGGTCCGGGAGCAATAATAATATCAATAATAACCTGATATATCATATTCCAAAATAAAATAACCCAAACTATGGGAAAACAATATAATATCGCTATAAAACCATAATTCAAAAATGTACCTATTTTATTTGTCGGGTAAACAACGCTTTATTTATGAAACCTAAAGCAGTACTTATTGCTTTCATATCTCGTGTTTCACTTGTATAATCTAAAGAAGCTCGAATTATATAAAAAGGCAAATATTTTAGTTGTTTCAATTAGTAACAAAATGAATCATAACATAACAATAGTCACATGTAAACAAAATCATACAATCATCACATGCAGTCAAAGAATCAACCATCCATCCATAATAACCAAAACAAATGGTTTGTTCATTTTAAAAACTTTTGATCGTATAAAATGATAAAGAAACTACTAAATATACCATACACTCAACATTCTTAGATAAAACTTAAGAAATTATTTATACATCCTAAACAATTTAGAGTATCATTTGCCAATCATCCCATAAGCTAAACAACCAATATATTCAAATGTCATGTAAGTTTATTTTTATCAATCTCCTTTCATATTATTTACTCTTCTTCAGTTTCATTCATTCGTACAATACTTATTTTTATTATTTACATTCATTACTTACAAAATTCATTTCATATTTAGTCATACAATGCAATTTTCATTACGTTACATTCATTTACTTACACAAATTATTTCCATTCAATTATTGAGATCATCCATAATCAGTTATTAAAATATTATGTAAGTCTCTTTACAAATTAAATTCACAATTACTATTTTCTTCGATTTCCTTTTTATGTCATTATTCATTTGTGAATCAACTCATGCTTAAATTTTTAGCTCATTTTTCTTTTCCGCATTTATTTATTTCATATATAGTATTATTGAAAATTAAATCTATTCCTGAATTATTTCAACACTTTCAGTGGTTAAAATAATTTAATTAATATATATTATTCAGTTTTACTATTCACTTTTAGTTTATAAATGGTTCAATTATTAACCTAAGTTTATAATCATATGCTTTCAGTATTCACCTTTTTATTAAATTTAATTAGTAGCACTTCAAATTATAAACTTAAGTTCATATATTTTTATAACATCAGATTTCTTATTTATAGAAATGATTCCATTAAACACTTTCATTACTTAAGTTTACTTGTATAATATTCTATTACATATTTCTTTTAACATTACAACTTTTTAAACATTTCTGGTGAGTTATATACATGTCTTTTAGAATGTAATTGAATGTTACACAAGTTTATTTTATTCATTTGGTTAACAAAATGTTCAATATTCCATATCTTCTGATTTACAAGTTACAAATTTAATTTCTTGTATATTTCATTCATTACTTAGCTTCTAATTCTTATTTATTTCATTTCAGTAGTTTCCAGTTATTAATATAGTCAAGATTTCATTCATTATAATAATTAAAATTTCCAATTTACAAAAGCTTAAGAACAAAATATCGGGTTCCATTTCAAATCAATTTATATATACTCATATCTTTCATATATGTCAAATCATATTTAGAAATTTAAAGTTAAGATTTCTTTATCAAATAAATGTGTAGTAAAACTACTACGACGGTCTTCCCACTTTGAAACACGAAAATGAACGCTGATGATGCATGCACTCATAACCGAAATTATTTTCTAGTAACAAGGGAGGGGAGTACATAACTTATTTCCTTCCAAATTTCCTTTAATCATTTCTCTCAAATCATATTGAAATATTTATATAAGGAAATACTACCAGATAATATTAATAATGTGTTCCAAAATCCTTTGAAAGAAAATTTCAAAAATCCTAAAACTTAAGTTCTCAAACTTCAATGTATATTCATTTTATTTATAATCATATTTTGCAACCGATATTATAAAATTTCAATACCTAACAAACAAACATAACACATCCAACTATATCTTTTATAAAATTTATTCTTTTCTATCCAAAATACAATGCTAGGTAAAATTATTTCATTTACCTATATTTCAAAACAATATTGTGTCGGTTTTCCCTATTCGGTATTAGGAAATCCCTGTCGATGCCATAGCATCCTATGTACCAACCAGTATTTATAAATACTAAACAGAACAAAATAACACAATATAAAACATTTTTTAACGCTAAAAAGTATGCTCTCTCATGTATATGCACTCAGACGACTCATTCGAGGATATTACTATCCTATCTCTAATTAGTTAGACCCCACAAAGTAAGGTTATCGCTAAACCAAAGCTCTGGTACCGAATGTAACGACACACCTATTTGTATGGTTTAAATTGACAATAAACCACATATGTCAGACTTAAACCATTCAAAAGGAAGGATTGCTATGGGGTAAATAAGAAAAAAAAAGGAAAAACAAAACAAAAACTCACAGCGGAATAAAAAAAATATGATTATCAAATAAACAGTTCTCAAAAAAAATATGATAATCAAATAAATGCAGCGGAACAACATGATGCAATGGAATAAATATAATAAATAATAAAAGTACTAAATCTTTGCTTTCGTCCTCCAAACAAGCAGTCTTCGATATACTGAAAAGCTGAGACTGACCCGAGCGTAATGAAAAGACAAAACACTCGAGTCAGAAATAAAAGATCTTAGGTAGGTTGAATCAACTATAAATAAATATGAGTGTAACGGCGTCAGAGATGTTTACGAGATTTGACATCTCCTATCGAGTGTCAAACGTGAGTGCAAATAACTTATGAGATGTTCGGGATTTCCATCTCCTAAGGATTCGTTAAACTACCTACATACATAGTACAATATGCTATTGTAATAGTGTCAACATTAAAGTAAAGTATTAAAATAGTGTTAAGGCTTTACCCATATCCCACTTAACATAGTTTATCTAATTTCGTAGTCAATACAGTACTGTAAACTCCACCGTAAACTGGTGGGCTATCAGGGAGTACTCCATAGTTAAGACACAAACCAAAAGTGGTAGAAGGCGCGATAAGGCATGTGACAAGGCACGCGAGGCAATGCCTGGGTAGGATTCCACCGTTTGCACTCCCGGACTGGTGTTAATGCATAACAGCTATTATCGCCCAACTCGGAACATACTCCCATCATCAAAATCGAGGAGTGGTCATCAAATCAATTGTAAAGTTATAATATGGTATCGAAGAAAAGTGCCCGATCGGAGGAGCAATCTCACTTGGCCCTGTAAAGCTTCTGTTTTAGCCACATCAAGCTGGCTCATGGGACTCAGGGCTACGTAAATACCTCATACAAAATCGTTCGCCAATCCACCCTACTTCATTTTGGAATATCGGCCACGTAGTAGTTGTAAAAGTGATTTTCGGTATCCGCAGAGAGTATGACAATATCCGATCCCGGTCTTTTTAACATCCAAATGATTATTTCATACCGGATGGTTCTTTTACATTTTAAAATTATTTCACAATTAATATCAAAATGTCATATTCAATTCAAACCATATCACTACCGAAATCATATTCAATTTCAAGATCATATTCACTTTCGAAATCATATTCACTTTCAAATCATATTCACTTTCGAAATTATATTTACTTAAATATGTCATTTCACTAGAGAAAATTATTTCAAATCCTACTTCAGGTTATAACATCATTTAACTATATTCGCTTCTAAATAAAGGATTTAAATATAAACATTTCCACTTTACATAGTCTGAAATGTAGAAAATAATTTAGACAGTTATAAATAATTTAAATAGTTTAGCATAGTTTAAAATAAAATTTTAAATTGTTCGAAATGCTTTAGAATAGTTTAAAAATAGTTTTAAATAGATCTAAGATAGTTTAAATAGATTAAAAATAGTTTAAATAGATTTAAGAGGGTTTAAATAGATTTAAAATAGATTAAATAGATTTAAAATAAAATAGATTTAAAATGGATTAAAATGGGTTAATTAGTTTAAAATATGTCAAAATAGATTAAATTCGATTAAACATATTGAAGTAAATTAAAATAGTTTAAATGGCTTAAAATAGTTTATAACAGATTAAATAGTTTAATAGTTTGAAAATCTTAATGATTAGGATTTTTAAAATAATATATTTTTAAATAGTTTATACTAAAATAATAAATTTGAAATTAATATTAAATTAAACTATTTCTTTCATTTCAACACATCTGGAGCATATCCAGCTTTCAAATCAACAAACTAAATTTTGTCTTTTAATTTAGATTCTCATTTAAAACCATTTAATCAATATTGATTCATATCCATGTTCGAACAATAAATTTAAAACTATTTCAAATTTAGTAGATTTCAAAGTTTAAATATTCAAATATTTCAATAACTCAATTTCGATAAATTTCATTTATACTTCAAATCCGACTTTAAAATTTCGGTTTCAATTCTTTAAAAAATTCCTTTAAACCAATTACAATTTTCGACATTTAAAGCTTTTATTTCAACATCTCATTTGACTGAATTCAAAATTTAAGGATTAAAAACCATTTAATTTAACCAACCCTGTATCCGTATATAATTTTCTACCCTATGGTCAAGCGATACGGATATATATCATTTCAACACATAATAAATTTAAATTTTATGGGTATATATCATTTCGACCCACAATCCCAAAATAAATTCAAAATCCATAAAATCTCTTGAGTCTATTATTTTAGCCCATAACGATTTTTCTCTAATCTATTAGATCGTTTGATAATGTATCATTTCAACCCATAGTGATTTTTCCCAATAATAAACTAAGGGAACTTGCAGTATGATAACAATATATAAATATAACATCCAGAGTCATCCAATATAAAAAATTAAGCATCCATCACAATCATCATTCAAATCAACTAATGAATAACAATAACTGATTGATTATCAATAACAGGTATTAACTAGAAATTTAAAATAAATGGCTATTATATTCAACAAAAGTCAGATTTAACTAGAATGACAATTTACATATATCAAACAACAATCA
Organism: Allium cepa; assembly: GCA_030765085.1. Classification (NCBI taxonomy): domain Eukaryota; kingdom Viridiplantae; phylum Streptophyta; class Magnoliopsida; order Asparagales; family Amaryllidaceae; genus Allium; species Allium cepa. The sequence goes on along the minus strand of CM060930.1, from coordinate 47,976,629 downwards.
ATCAACTTCTAATCACATCATAAGTTCAATTTAACCAACATAAGATAATCTAGTAATTGTGATTGGGTTAAAACACTCACATTTGATTTCAGATCGATTTAAAATCCAAATTATAGCCCAAAATTAAACAGTCTTCGAATCTGACCAAACCAGTTCCAAAATGTCTGAAACTGCGATGCGATTGCAGCGGAATAAACGATGTGTAAATCTAACCTCGTATGTAAAAGGTATATAAGTTAGAACATTTAAAGTTAGAATTTAAATTAAATCCAATAAAATATTTCAAGGCCACGTCACCTTTCCATCAACACGCGCAGACAAATGCACACGATATATGAACGTCTTCCAACCGAGCACGAACCCTAGGCCGCCACCCTCTATTGATTTTCGCTGCCACCACATAGATATTCAACCAGATCATGTCCCGCCTTTGAACTCCGCTCTTCAAGCCACTTCCACAATGGTCGTTTGGCCACCTCCGACTCCGCCTAGCTCCACAGCCGCCGCCTATGCATTTGTCTAATTTCTAGAGAAATGATGCATCTTGGTGATAAGCTAACAATAGATCCAAGGCCTATTCGACGCCATCTTCCTAATGCCACCTTCCAATCACTGATCAGATGAAGATCCACCGTTGGATCGTGAAAACCTAATTTCGACCACCAAGATTCATCCTAGATTTATGGTCAAATACTGCATGCAAACGGAAAGCAAATTGCTGTAGTGGATTACGCTCATCGACAGCATACTAATGATATATAATATGACATGGTTTTGAGGCACCTAGAGGTTATGTATTGATAGTTGTTGGATAACTATGGAATGACTCCCCGATAGTTTTCTATTGGTTAATATAAGTAAGGTCAAATAGAAAATATCGATGTGACAATATTGTACACCTCTCTTTACTTGAGAAGATCGTTGATCTTCAACATGAAAGCTGTGTTTTGATTATAGTTAAATCATGGCATGACGTCCATTGAATGACTATAGTTAGATCGAGTGGAAGTATTGGAAGTGAATGGGTTAATATCATGGTCAACTCAAAGTCAAAATCTCTGGCCAGAGCAGTTCGACTAATGATAAGCATTATTATTGAACCAAGAACTTTATGTTTAGACTATAAAGTTGAATATGAACGATATTAATATTTTGACCATTACCAAATTCCAGAAGTCCTAATATGATATACTCATGACAAGGATAATTGGTGTAAATAATTGTCACTATTGGGTAACACGCAAATAAAGTAAAATCAGATTTTACTGTATCTATGTAAGTTATAGATTTTTTCCATAATGTATACCACTTTTTAACTGATGTTTTAACGTTAATATTTAGATATGTCGATATTATTCGTTGACCGAATTTACACCTAAGAATCATGCCCTGAAATTTTGAATACTCCTACTACCACCGATTTAATTAATTATTGTTATAAATCAATTAAATTATTAAATATTTTTGAAATATTAAGTACAAATTTTGATGATCCACATTTTGGAAGTTTGAATTGATAATAATCTACACATGTCCAACTCAAAAAATCCAAAACACAGATAATCAATGGGTTAATTACGAAAAATAAGATAAGATGGAAACAAATACAAAATCTCGCAATGGAATGAAAAAATATAATAATCAAATTAACAGTTCATGAAGTTGTTTATACTATATGTTCGATGATTATTTTACAACATTTATCAGAGTTATATATACAGCAGGAACAAAATAAAATAATGCAGCAGAACAAACAACATGGTGAACAATACTAGTAATAATAATATACCAATCTTTGCCTTCTTTCTCCTGAAAATGATTTTCCACACGCTAAAAACTCAGGGCTGACCCAAGCATAATGAAAAGACAAAACATCTAAGTCAGGACTAAAATATCCTTATGTGAGTCAAATCATTATCACATATAACATAAGTGTAATAGCGTGAGAAATGTTTGTGTAATTTCGCATCTCCAATCCAGTGTATAACGTGCGTGCAATAACTCATGAAATATTACAGGATTTTCCATCTTCTAAGGATCCGTCAAAATATTCATATATAGCAGGATACGCTATATAAGTAATGTCTAACTGATAAAATACATTTTTTCTTCGCATTAAGGCTTTTCATTAATCCCCCTTATCGCATGTAACATCCCGCCTTTTCGCACGATTTAAACCGACACACGTGCCAATTCAAACCATACGGAAGGGCGGATTGTTATGGGGTAAATAAGAAAAAAAAACAGAGAAGAAAAAAAACTAAACAGAATCTCACAGCGGAAGGATAAAATATAATAATCAAATATACAGTTTATAAATCTGTTTACAAAACCATTTATATAATACATATCAGAGTTACACATACCAATAACAATGCAGCGGAACAGTGTGTAGTGCACTAGTATAAATAATAATATTATAAATCTTCGTCTTCGTCCTCCATAGCTAAATCTTGAAATCCTGAAACGCTCGGACTGACCCGAGCGAATTTGGAAAGACAAAAACACTCGAGCCAGACTAAAAGATCTTATGTGAGTTAAATTAACAGAAATAAATATGAGTACAGTAACTCAAGAGATGCTCGGGATTTACATCTCCTAAGGATCTGTTAAACTATTTACTATGTAGTATATTGCGCTATTATAATAGTGTCTATTAATAAAATAAACATACTTTTTAATAGCATTAAGGAGTGACCCAATATTCCCCTTAACACGAAATAGTCCCAGTAGTCCATCCAATATCATAGTCCCTCCTGATCGGGAAGCCACCAGAGGATACCACACGGGCTACGGGAGAAATCCAAACTCGTACAAGGCTCGGCATGGTAGGTGACACGGCACAACTAGGCAATGCCAGGGTAGATATACCAATTACGCTTCCGGGCCGATGGAAACGCGTAGCCGCAGCTACCGCCCACCTCGAACAAACTCCCCAAAATCAAAAATAGAAGTGGCCACTGAATCAATCCAAAGTCAAAGTATAATATCGAAGAGGAGTGTCCGATCAGAGGAATGACCTCATTAACCCGTCGATCGCTCCTGTTTTAGCCACCTTATGCCAACTCACGGGAGTTGGGTCCACGTATTTACCTTACAGGAATCGTCTCCACCAACCTACTTCATTCTGGAATCTCCACCGCGTACACAGTTAGTCAAAGTGGTTTTCGGTATCGACAGAGAGTATGTCCATATCCGATCCCGGTCTCTTTGCCAACCCATCGTTATTATAACACCGCGGTCATTTAAAAATAGTTTATACTTTAAAACCAGAATATAATCCATTTCAAAACCATAATATTTCGATATCATTTCTTCTTTTAAAACCCAAAACAATTCATTTTGATATTATTTTTATAAAACCCAAATCAATGATATCTTCCCAAAAATATATCCTTTCCAAAAAATTTTCCACCTTTAAAATTTATAATTCCTTGTAACCAAATATTTGAATCATAACTTTCAACATAATACTTCGAAATCCATAGTTTTTAAACCCATTACTTTCAAAACTAAATGGTTTGGATATTCAACAGTATATAAAATAAGTGGTTTAACTTTATGGTTACTTTGTAAAGAAAATACTTTACATGGCTTTTCAAATATGGTTCTTTATTTAAGGTTTAAACCATAATCACTTTAAGTTCCAAAAACCATTTCAATTTCTATATATATATCCATTTGGAGTATTAATATTTCAAAACTAAAGTTGGAATTTATTCTTTCAGCAAATTAAACGTACTATTATTTAGTCTTGAATATTCACATCAAATCCATAAATAAAACTCCAATTCTAGTAATTAAATATTTTCTCAATTTTACTTTATACTAGAATATTCCTTTTTAAATGTATTTAGGAAAAAATTCAGTTTATAAAGATCACATTTTTAAAACTTCCAAACTTAACATATATTATAAATTATCAAATCCATTCCTAAATTTTTTATATTCCATTTTTATTTAACGGATTTATACAAAGCTCAAATTCAAAATTTAACTCTCATATGTATATATATGGAAGAATAATATTTATAAAATATCAAAACTAAATTTTTATGACCGTATCTCATCCAAACCATAAAAATCACTTTAAAATAATTTATATATAGACCACGGTGCCTGTATATAATTTTCTATCCTATGGTCAAGTGATACGGATATTTATCATTTCAATCCGCAATTTAAAATAAAATTTTGCGGTTGTATATCATTTCAAACCACAATCCCGAATGAAATATGCATGATGACTTGTAATTTAAAAATAAAACATCCATTTATAAACATCATCCATCATCCAAATCACAATCATCATCCAAAATAAACAATATCAATATATCTCTGATAATATAAACAGGTAATAACAGTCCGTTATATTAAAAATGAATTTAATAACTATTAAACTAACAGTTTATATTCAGTAATAAATTTTATAACTGTTAACTAGCAATTTATATGCAAATAAATAAATTTTAACGGTCAATTAATATGAAATAAATAAACTACATTAATAGTTAAACTAAATAAATGCAAATTAACAGATATGATGAATAAACATGCCAAATAGTTGTAAATAAATTTCTACTCATATCTAAAAATGAATTTAACAAACATAAAACTTTTAGAAGTTGTGAGTGGGTTAAAACACTCACCTTTTGAATTTAAATCGAATTTAAACCCGATTTAAACTAAAAAATTCGACGGTCTCAGAATTTGTCCAAACCAGCGTCAATGGATCTGGAATTAAATTACGATCCTAACAAAAGAAATTTCGCGTGAATCGGAGAACGTATGAAAAAAATATTCATTTTAAACGATTTGAAAACAAAAATAAAAATAAAATAAAATAAAACAAAACAAAACCCACTTAACTTCAATGGCCACGTCAGCTAAAAGCTACAGCACATCGTCGAATTTTTTTCTGGTCAAACGAATATCCAAAACAGAAAACGAATTGTACCAGCAGATTACGTGTCTCGAGAACTTTATCATAAAATTTTCTGGAATTTTTGTGGAGAGTTTGAATTTTATTAGAAAATATGAATTGTAGATAGATTAGGTTTTGCAACCATTGAGGAAGAGAAAGAGATGAAGAAAAATGAACGTACAGCGAATTGACAATAGAAAGGAGGCTAGGGTTTATCACAGCATATTTATAGATAGATCGCAAAAGGATAGGTGTGCACGAATTTTAACGTGCAAACAGAAGTGGTCCCAAAAGGATATTAATTATACACGTTACGGATTAAATTATTTCTTTCTCAACATTTACATTGCATTTTAAGCATATTCACACATGTATAATTAGATGCTTCATTTAAATTTCCATATATATATTCACAATTCCATAAATTTCCAAATACATAGATAAATTTCCAATTTCAACTAAATTCTAAATTACTGTAATAATTACAGATTAAATTTCTATCCATTCTCAATAGATTACGTTTACATACTAAAATCCACATTTCTATGTATATTTGAATTCCATATTATACATATTTTATTTATCTTAATTACTTCCAACTTAAATTTCAATCAACATAAAACGTTTTATTCAGTTTCCAAAAATTTCAATCATGCTTTAAATCCAAATGAATAAATAACTTAATTCCCATTTAAGCATTTTTCATTTGATTTGCAATCAACCTTTTATGATCAATTAAATCCCGATATATTAATTAAACGTTATTTCCATCATTCTTTATCCTATGAAGAAATTTAAGTTATTCACACCTATTACTAAATTTCATATTAATGCACACAAATTTACATTTATTGCAATGGTTACCAAATATTTCCCTGCAATAATTCATTCCCCTATACATACTTACAATTCCACTTAAACTTTACTATACCCATTTATTTCCTCAACATTAAAACCAACGTTACCTCAATTCCACTAATGCACACTTATTCTATTATCACTTATTAACCATTCAAATTTTTATTAACAAATAGGCAGGTAATTCCTATGTTACAAATTTTTAATTCATCATAATCCCTTACTATTGACATACATTTGCATTACTTACATATCATTTACAATGTTACCCAAAATCTCTATCCATTGTAATTAATACCTTAAATAAGTTTCAATTTATATTCAAGTGAATACATTACCATTTTTCGTTATGTCATCCATTTTTCACAAGAAACGTTTTATCGTTTCGACAACATTTTATTTCTAATTACCTACATTGGTTTGTGTACGTCTCTACTATTTAAAGCATTTCCATTCTCACCTTCATCTAAATCTTCATTTATGAATATTTAAAATAAATTTCACTTATTTCCTATTTATACACTTATAAATTCCAATTCCAATAAATAGATAAATCTCCGTTTGCACTACTTAAATCAAAAATCAGCGATTATCCTATCTATAGATTTTAAGTGGATGGATCAAATGTTGTATTCAAAAATCTACTTCTTAATATTCTTAGATTTAAACTCAACTCTCTATTAACAGATGTTTAAACTTCTTTTATTACCATTAACTTATTATTATACATTAAACTTAAATATACTGAAAAAGCTTGTTTTTGGTACTCTTTTCATTTCCATAAATAAAATTAGCAGTGGATTCATACCTTATTATGTAATTATCTTTAATTCCACCTAACTAAATATTTACATAATCTTTTATTTGCAATAAATCAACTATTTGATATTAATTAAATTTAATCTTCCTGGTTTACTTATTCATAGTATGTAATTCAGTTACTCACCCTAACCTATTTATTTGAAATCCAATCCAGATTATTTTTACTAAGTTCCAATTTCCAAAGGTTACTGCAATTAATCCAATTAATTGCAATAAATTCTAATAAATTTGATTTTATTGGATTACAACTCAAAATAAATCAATTATTACTCAACTACCTAATTAACATTTCTTTTATATTCCAATACATAAATATTTTCCAAAATTTCATCTTTTATTTGCATAACTTACCGTATCTAAATTTTGTTGGAAATTTTGTTAACTTTACGCATAAATAAAGTTAGAACCTCAATTAATTCATTCCATTTTGGTTTCATTCTTTATATCACATTAATCATCATATTATGAATGGAAATTTATCTAGGTTACATCTTATTTATTCACTTACCAATATTCCACACTAACTGCAATAATTTAGTGCATTAATTGAAATTGATCAAAATAAAACTTAACAAACTAATAGAATAAATAACGTACAAAAATTTATTGTCATTAATCTATTTCATAAGTCTACACTCAAATACTCACTTAAAATAAGTTTTACGTTTCCATTAATTCGCGTTCGCACACCCGTTACTATATTAAAAATTACTAAAGTAACGTTTTTCTTAATAACAACATTAAAATTTCTCAATATTTAAATGAACTTTATTTCCAATACATGCTACCTAATTGCATTTACTTATGATCTTATCCAAACATTCATTTATATTTTATTTCCATCAATTAGTTAATATTTACATCCATTTATTAACAATTTACTTCCATTATACAATTGCAATTTATTATAGTTATTATTACATTAAATACTATTTCAATTTTATTATTTTAGTATTAATTAAACAATCATATTTAAATTAAGATATTATAATGTTTTTCACTATTTATTTACACTCCATTAAAACCCAACAGTCGTCTCAATCACATTTGAATTTGCATTAAATTGGTTGTCCAGCAACTACCATTTGTATTACTATCTTAATTCTTATACAGTTACCGTTTTACAAATTTACTAATACATAGGTAATTTAAATTTTTGTCTTTAATTCTTTATTTTATATTTTATTCAAGTGCAACAAATTACATTATTCCTTTATTGATATTTCACCTAACCTTTCAACAATTAAGTTAAATAACCGTTTCTACAATTCATTATTAATTATAAATTTAATTCTCCTTTAGTTATGCAACTTACACAAGGGTATAAATTTTCCATTATCTCAATCATTAGATTTCTATTAAATTTAACAATAATTAAGATTTTTAATTACCGTTGCTATAAATTTTCATTTAGCGTTCATCTAGTATTAATTTACCTCCTTTATATATATATATTTCCCTTTTCTACAAAATTTAAATTTCAAAATCCTTTTTAATTAAAAATTTAATTGTCGGAATTTACGGGTCGTTACACTCTCCCCCACTCAAAACTTTTCGTCCCCGAAAAGGAAAAGAAGGGAAAAGAAGAATTTCGAAATCAATATTTTAAATTTACAAAATTAGTTAATTTAGCTAAAATATCCAAATTTATATAAAGTGAAATATTTAAGTGGTTTCAACCATTAAACAACCAAACAAAACAACAACCATCAACCTTACAAACAGCATACCTACACAAGACAAAGCAACCATTTAATTCATCAAACAAATAGTTATTCTGGTTCAGAACTTGAAATTTGTATGGAATGAAAATAACTATCAAGTGCATCCTTTACTCAACAGTCTTAGACGGAACAAAGATAGATTATTTATTCATCTAAAACTTCAAATTCCTTACCCAACAACCATAAATCAAACAATACAATTCAAACCAACAACCAAATTAACTTATTATACATTTAATTCATGCTTTAGTTGTTTGATTTTCTTTTTTTTTCATTTATGGAGGGATTTCTACATTTCCTACCAATTTCATTTTCCATTTATTACAAAATTCATTATATTGGTATCCTATTTTATTTACTTAAGTTTATATCATCTATTTATAATCTTACCTTTACTTATATAGTAGAATTTCCAATTTAACTTAAGTTTATACAATTTAATTCTCATTTTATCGCAGCAAATTCATTGATTACTTTCATTACCTTACTCTTCACTTGTAAGAATTTCCCTTACATTTTCTTACTAATTTTGCACTTTTCTTATATGGTAAGTTATATATGTTTTAAGAATGTAAGTGGAAATTTATACAAGTTTCTTCTCAATTCTTTTAATTTATTAATGGTTCATCAAATATATATTCGTTTTATAAATTAAAATTTCAACTTACCTTTAATTTCATTCATTTATTAAATGTTGACGTTTCTATTATATTTAATAGTAGTAACGATTTAATTTCCCACTTCCACTTATATTAAACTAGTAGCATTTAAATCACACTTAAGTTTATAACCCTACACATCAATCTTTATTTGTTAAAGAATTTCATTTTATTTACTTAAGTTTAAAATCACCTATTAATAATACTTATCTTAAATTATGGAAAAATTCAAATTATAACTTAAGTTTATACCATTATATTCTTATTTATAATAGCAATTCATTGAATCCTTCATTATTTCCCAAAATTCCTACTTGTAAAATATTCAATTCCAATCTCTCATTTAACATTTCAACTTTTTATATTTGGTAAGTTATATATATGTTAAAGAAAAATGCAATTGAACTTATACAAGTTTATCTAAATTCTTTTAATTCATTCATTGTTCAATAAATCTTTACCTCTCTTATAAGTTAAAATTTTAACTTTCTTTATAACTTAGCATTAATTCTCTGAATTAGAGGTTTCACTTCATTAATTACTTACCTTTTATTTCACTAAAATAATTTAAACCATTAATTAATGGAAATTTAAGAATTAAATACCGGGTCAAATTTCAAATTATCTTAAAAAATATAATAAATAATTTCTTACTACTTTTATATCTCAATTATATTTGTAAAAATTAAAATTTTAGATATTTTCAAAATAAATCTGCAGTAGAATTTACTACAGTGGTCTTTCCCCTTCGAAACTTGAAAATGAAAGTCGATGATGCGGCCGCCATCACCGAAATTATTTTCCAGCGACAGAGAGGAAAGTACAAAATTTATTTTCTCCAAAATCTTCTTTAAAACAATTCTTCTGAATTAAAATGAAATATTTATAGAAGAAAATACTTATAAACCAAAGCATTATATTTCATAAATCCTTTGAAAGCAAAATTTTAAAATCCCGGACTTAAGTTCTAAAATCTCCAATTTGATTTATTCTAATTTCAACTTAGCTTCAATTATTATAAATATTTTTATTTCCTAACACCCAGTCTATATCAATCAAATATATACATAATATCATTTAAAACTTTATTTTATATATAGAAAATATAATAGGCAAAATTATTTCATTCACCTATATTAAAACAGATATTATGTCGGTCTGTCCTATTAAGTGTTTAGAAATCCCTATTGATGATATAGCGTCCCATGCATCAACCAGAATTTATAAATACAAAGCGGAACAGGTCAACACAATATCAAAATCCTTTTATAACACTAACAAATACGCTCTCTCATATATATATACACTCAGCGACTCCCATAGGATATTTCTATCCTATTAACAAAGAGTCAAACCCCACAGAGCCAAAGTTTATCGCTAAACCAAAGCTCTGATACCAACTGTAACATCCCGCCTTTTCGCACGATTTAAACCGACACACGTGCCAATTCAAACCATACGGAAGGGCGGATTGTTATGGGGTAAATAAGAAAAAAAACAGAGAAGAAAAAAAACTAAACAGAATCTCACAGCGGAAGGATAAAATATAATAATCAAATATACAGTTTATAAATCTGTTTACAAAACCATTTATATAATACATATCAGAGTTACACATACCAATAACAATGCAGCGGAACAGTGTGTAGTGCACTAGTATAAATAATAATATTATAAATCTTCGTCTTCGTCCTCCATAGCTAAATCTTGAAATCCTGAAACGCTCGGACTGACCCGAGCGAATTTGGAAAGACAAAAACACTCGAGTCAGACTAAAAGATCTTATGTGAGTTAAATTAACAGAAATAAATATGAGTACAGTAACTCAAGAGATGCTCGGGATTTACATCTCCTAAGGATCCGTTAAACTATTTACTATGTAGTATATTGCGCTATTATAATAGTGTCTATTAATAAAATAAACATACTTTTTAATAGCATTAAGGAGTGACCCAATATTCCCCTTAACACGAAATAGTCCCAGTAGTCCATCCAATATCATAGTCCCTCCTGATCGGGAAGCCACCAGAGGATATCACACGGGCTACGGGAGAAATCCAAACTCGTACAAGGCTCGGTATGGTAGGTGACACGGCACAACTAGGCAATGCCAGGGTAGATATACCAATTATGCTTCCGGGCCGATGAAACGCGTAGCCGCAGCTACCGCCCACCTCGAACAAACTCCCCAAAATCAAAAATAGAAGTGGCCACTGAATCAATCCAAAGTCAAAGTATAATATCGAAGAGGAGTGTCCGATCAGAGGAATGACCTCATTAACCCGTCGATCGCTCCTGTTTTAGCCACTTTATGCCAACTCACGGGAGTTGGGTCCACGTATTTACCTTACAGGAATCGTCTCCACCAACCTACTTCATTCTGGAATCTCCACCGCGTACACAGTTAGTCAAAGTGGTTTTCGGTATCGACAGAGAGTATGTCCATATCCGATCCCGGTCTCTTTGCCAACCCATCGTTATTATAACACCGCGGTCATTTAAAAATAGTTTATACTTTAAAACCAGAATATAATCCATTTCAAAACCATAATATTTCGATATCATTTCTTCTTTTAAAACCCAAAACAATTCATTTTGATATTATTTTTATAAAACCCAAATCAATGATATCATTTTCCCAAAAATATATCCTTTCCAAAAATTTTGCCACCTTTAAAATTTATAATTCCTTGTAACCAAATATTTGAATCATAACTTTCAACATAATACTTCGAAATCCATAGTTTTTAAACCCGTTACTTTCAAAACTAAATGGTTTGGATATTCAACAGTATATAAAATAAGTGGTTTAACTTTATGGTTACTTTGTAAAGAAAATACTTTACATGGGTTTTCAAATATGGTTCTTTATTTAAGGTTTAAACCATAATCACTTTAAGTTCCAAAAACCATTTCAATTTCTATATATATATCCATTTGGAGTATTAATATTTCAAAACTAAAGTTGGAATTTATTCTTTCAGCAAATTAAACGTACTATTATTTAGTCTTGAATATTCACATCAAATCCATAAATAAAACTCCAATTCTAGTAATTAAATATTTTCTCAATTTTACTTTATACTAGAATATTCCTTTTTAAATGCATTTAGGAAAAAATTCAGTTTATAAAGATCACATTTTTAAAACTTCCAAACTTAACATATATTATAAATTATCAAATCCATTCCTAAATTTTTTATATTCCATTTTTATTTAACGGATTTATACAAAGCTCAAATTCAAAATTTAACTTTCATATGTATATATATGGAAGAATAATATTTATAAAATATCAAACTAAATTTTTATGACCGTATCTCATCCAAACCATAAAAATCACTTTAAAATAATTTATATATAGACCACGGTGCTTGTATATAATTTTCTATCCTATGGTCAAGTGATACGGATATTTATCATTTCAATCCGCAATTTAAAATAAAATTTTGCGGTTGTATATCATTTCAAACCACAATCCCGAATGAAATATGCATGATGACTTGTAATTTAAAAATAAAACATCCATTTATAAACATCATCCATCATCCAAATCACAATCATCATCCAAAATAAACAATATCAATATATCTCTGATAATATAAACAGGTAATAACTGTCGGTTATATTAAAAATGAATTTAATAACTATTAAACTAACAGTTTATATTCAGTAATAAATTTTATAACTGTTAACTAGCAGTTTATATGCAAATAAATAAATTCTAACGGTCAATTAATATGAAATAAATAAACTACATTAATAGTTAAACTAAATAAATGCAAATTAACAGATATGATGAATAAACATGCCAAATAGTTGTAAATAAATTTCTACTCATATCTAAAAATGAATTTAACAAACATAAAATTTTTAGAAGTTGTGAGTGGGTTAAAACACTCACCTTTTGAATTTAAATCGAATTTAAACCCGATTTAAACTAAAAAATTCGACGGTCTCAGAATTTGTCCAAACCAGCGTCAATGGATCTGGAATTAAATTACGATCCTAACAAAAGAAATTTCGCGTGAATCGGAGAACGTATGAAAAAAATATTCATTTTAAACGATTTGAAAACAAAAATAAAAATAAAATAAAATAAAACAAAACAAAACCCACTTAACTTCAATGGCCACGTCAGCTAAAAGCTACAGCACATCGTCGAATTTTTTTCTGGTCAAACGAATATCCAAAACAGAAAACGAATTGTACCAGCAGATTACGTGTCTCGAGAACTTTATCATAAAATTTTCTGGAATTTTTGTGGAGAGTTTGAATTTTATTAGAAAATTTGAATTGTAGATAGATTAGGTTTTGCAACCATTGAGGAAGAGAAAGAGATGAAGAAAAATGAACGTACAGCCAATTGACAATAGAAAGGAGGCTAGGGTTTATCATAGCATATTTATAGATAGATCGCAAAAGGATAGGTGTGCACGAATTTTAACGTGCAAACAGAAGTGGTCCCAAAAGGATATTAATTATACACGTTACGGATTAAATTATTTCTTTCTCAACATTTGCATTGCATTTTAAGCGTATTCACACATGTATAATTAGATGCTTCATTTAAATTTCCATATATATATTCACAATTCCATAAATTTCCAAATACATAGATAAATTTCCAATTTCAACTAAATTCTAAATTACTGTAATAATTACAGATTAAATTTCTATCCATTCTCAATAGATTACGTTTACATACTAAAATCCACATTTCTATGTATATTTGAATTCCATATTATACATATTTTATTTATCTTAATTACTTCCAACTTAAATTTCAATCAACATAAAACGTTTTATTCAGTTTCCAAAAATTTCAATCATGCTTTAAATCCAAATGAATAAATAACTTAATTCCCATTTAAGCATTTTTCATTTGATTTGCAATCAACCTTTTATGATCAATTAAATCCCGATATATTAATTAAACGTTATTTCCATCATTCTTTATCCTATGAAGAAATTTAAGTTATTCACACCTATTACTAAATTTCATATTAGTGCACACAAATTTACATTTATTGCAATGGTTACCAAATATTTCCCTGCAATAATTCATTCCCCTATACATACTTACAATTCCACTTAAACTTTACTATACCCATTTATTTCCTCAACATTAAAACCAACGTTACCTCAATTCCACTAATGTACACTTATTCTATTATCACTTACTAATCATTCAAATTTTTATTAACAAATAGGCGGGTAATTCCTATGTTACAAATTTTTAATTCATCCTAATCCCCTACTATTGACATACATTTGCATTACTTACATATCATTTACAATGTTACCCAAAATCTCTATCCATTGTAATTAATACCTTAAATAAGTTTCAATTTATATTCAAGTGAATACATTACCCTTTTTCGTTATGTCATCCATTTTTCACAAGAAACGTTTTATCGTTTCGACAACATTTTATTTCTAATTACCTACATTGATTTGTGTACGTCTCTACTATTTAAAGCATTACCATTCTCACCTTCATCTAAATCTTCATTTATGAATATTTAAAATAAATTTCACTTATTTCCTATTTATACACTTATAAATTCCAATTCCAATAAATAGATAAATCTCCGTTTGCACTACTTAAATCAAAAATCAGCGATTATCCTATCTATAGATTTTAAGTGGATGGATCAAATGTTGTATTCAAAAATCTACTTCTTAATATTCTTAGATTTAAACTCAACTCTCTATTAACAGATGTTTAAACTTCTTTTATTACCATTAACTTATTATTATACATTAAACTTAAATATACTGACAAAGCTTGTTTTTGGTACTCTTTTCATTTCCATAAATAAAATTAGCAGTGGATTCATATGTAACAACCCGCATATTTGTCGATTTTATATTTAAATATTTTATTTAAATATTTTATTGGTAGTCGGATTTTAGTCCCAAAAACTACTTTTTGTATACGGTCGAATTAGGGCTCGGGACCACTCCCATTGAGTTTAAAATGCCGTTTGCGACCTTTTTGAGTATAAGCTTCGATATGTTTGGAGAAAGTTGATTTCTGCTACTTTTTACTTTGGGTTTGGTTTTTGGGCTCAACCCTATGTTAACTTATGCTCAAATCTGAGCCACTCTTCCCCCACTCACTCTCATTCTCTTCTCATTTCAGTTTTTAGAGTGTTAATGGTGGGAGAGATTGGAAATTAAAATTCCAAAACCCTAGATTCTCTTGCAAATCAAATTCCTTGCTCCAAACTCAAGAAGAACCCATTGGTAAGCTTCTCTTCTTCTTCTCCAACTTATTCTCTTCCCAATTTCAGAAATTCCTAAACCTAATCTTGGGAATGTTCTTGTTTTTGAGCTTAGATTCAAGCTCATTTGGGTTGGGTTGAAGAGAGGTTGATTCTCCAATTGCTTTCAAGCTTCTTCTTGTTCGATTTTGTGAAAAGGTGAGATTTTTATCTCACATCTATGACTATAATTATCTTTGGTTGTTGGGTATGAATTCCTAACACTTCTTCATGTGCATTTGCTCTTGATTTGGATTGGTTTTGCGAATATTCCAAGTTTTGGGTTTTTAAGACAAATTTGTGTAAAATCCTTTTATGGATGTTTGAACATGCTTTTGGTGATGCATCGAGGAGCATATAGGGCCGGGTTGCCATTTGGCATAAACCCTTAGAGCCAATGTTCGTCCGATTGCATTTTGGAAGAGCTTGCTCTTCATTTGTATAAGGCTGAAAAACAGCCCAGGCATGATTCAGTCGACTGAAATCTCTGTTCAGTCGACTGAACCTGAAACCCGAGAGTTTCCAGGCATGATTCAGTCGACTGAAAAACTCTGCACAGTCGACTGAAACTGGAAACAGAAAGTTTCCTGAACCTGGAAAATTTCCATGTACAGGGTCAGTCGACTGAAATTCTCTGTTCAGTCGACTGAACCTGCTGTTTGAGTCCAATTTGCCTTTTTGGATTGGAATTCCAATTTAAATCGATTCGTGATAATCCTATTTGTTGTTATCATCTATTATGATTTTGATGACTCTTTTTAGGGATTTTTGAATATCCATTTCGATGGATTCTTTATCGATTTCTTTGGATTTTATTCACGTCTTCGTATGTGAATTTTTGTGATTGGTTGTTCTTACAATCTTCTTCGTGATTTGTCACTTTAAAAATATAAAGGTTTCCTATACTAGTAGTAAATATCAAAACTCTTTACTCAAACGATTTCAATACTCTTTTAATACCAAATTCGTTTATAAAACCGTTTTCCAATCTATTAGTATATACAAACCTTTACCTCACTCGTATGAGAAATCTAATTAAACGGCTTAGTAAAACAAGTGGTATGAAACGCTTGCGTTTACTTTATCGATTAATTCTTGGACTTGTTCGATTGAACCTCTTGTGACAATTTTCTAGTGGAGACTTACAGTTTGTTCGTAAATATATAAGTTAAGCAAGTGGTTATGGGACATGAAGCTAAACTCATATATTTACTAGCTTAGTGTAATCGACACTTCTCGTTGATCATGACGATCATCTTTGTGATTTAGACTAGCAATGTGCGATGTCTCTTTGTCTGCGAGGGAGACTAAACCCCGTTTTGTGGAGTTTCGACTCAATTTGTGATGGTGTAGCAACCCATGGTCTTCGGGCCGTTTGTGGAGCTTCGGCTCAATTTGTGATGGTTAGCGACCATGGAATTAGCGTTCCGTTTGTGATACACGTGTTGGTGAGCTTTATGCTCCCGTTTGTGATAGGCCTCCCCCCCCTCTATTTTTGTGATTTCTGGATTTCTTGTGTAGATTTCTAGAATTTGTGTTTCACCAATTTTCGTGATTTCCATTGATAAGTTTTATCAATATTTGTGCATTGGTGAATTTGTGTGTCATTGACTTTTGTGATTTCTGGATTTCTTGTGTAGTCTTCTGGAATTTGTGCGTCTTTGACTTTGGTGATTGACATTGATATTATCGTCAATATTTGTGGTTTGATGAACGAAATAATGAGTATGACACTTCTTTGATTCTTGTGTAGATTTGGTGACATTGATTAATCTCTTGATGATTATCAACTAAGTATATATATATATCACAGCTTGGCATTGTGATTATTACGTGTTTAGTCATATCTCTTATTCTATATCGTTTCATCTGATATTTATAGTTAGACTGATCCGTTTATTATTTTATTATTAAATAATACTCGGGTCAGACCGAGATGTTACAGGTGCTTCTGCTTGACTTCTCATCCGGGATTAACTCCTTGACTTTTGGGTTAACTACTTAGATTAGTAGTTATTTTGTTGTATACATTTGAGATATAGACTCCATAATGTATACTTATTCTTTTGTGTAGTTCATGTAACTATTCTTTTGTGATATTGTGGAACTTTTGAGACCACTACTTTGATGTACACTTTCTAGTGTAATATTCATATCTTATTCCGCCTTTGTGATATGAATTGTCTGTGACTGATTTGTGTTATGTTTATTTCTATATTTGTTTCCGAAGGATTTTATAGCCACTATGTAGTAGCTTTGAGTTTGTGTTGGTATGTCGGATTTCCTCTTGAAATAGAATGCATGTTATATTATCTGACATATCGGTGCTCGCGCAAAGAAATTACACGGATGGTCGCTCCTCAACAGCCTTATTCTCCATGCTAGTCGACAGCATTCACCGTAATGTTCTTGCCTAGCGTGGGTATAGAGGTGGGGCGTCACATGATACGTTATTATGTAATTATCTTTAATTCCACCTAACTAAATATTTACATAATCTTTTATTTGCAATAAATCAACTATTTCATATTAATTAAATTTAATCTTCCTGGTTTACTTATTCATAGTATGTAATTCAGTTACTCACCCTAACCTATTTATTTGAAATCCAATCCAGATTATTTTTACTAAGTTCCAATTTCCAAAGGTTACTGCAATTAATCCAATTAATTGCAATAAATTCTAATAAATTTGATTTTATTGGATTACAACTCAAAATAAATCAATTATTACTCAACTACCTAATTAACATTTCTTTTATATTCCAATACATAAATATTTCCCAAAATTTCATCTTTTATTTGCATAACTTACCGTATCTAAATTTTATTGGAAATTTTGTTAACTTTACGCATAAATAAAGTTAGAACCTCAATTAATTCATTCCATTTTGGTTTCATTCTTTATATCACATTAATCATCATATTATGAATGGAAATTTATCTAGGTTACATCTTATTTATTCACTTACCAATATTCCACACTAACTGCAATAATTTAGTGCATTAATTGAAATTGATCAAAATAAAACTTAACAAACTAATAGAATAAATAACGTACAAAAATTTATTGTCATTAATCTATTTCATAAGTCTACACTCAAATACTCACTTAAAATAAGTTTTACGTTTCCATTAATTCGCGTTCGCACACCCGTTACTATATTAAAAATTACTAAAGTAACGTTTTTCTTAATAACAACATTAAAATTTCTCAATATTTAAATGAACTTTATTTCCAATACATGCTACCTAATTGCATTTACTTATGATCTTATCCAAACATTCATTTATATTTTATTTCCATCAATTAGTTAATATTTACATCCATTTATTAACAATTTACTTCCATTATACAATTGCAATTTATTATAGTTATTATTACATTAAATACTATTTCAATTTTATTCTTTTAGTATTAATTAAACAATCATATTTAAATTAAGATATTATAATGTTTTTCACTATTTATTTACACTCCATTAAAACCCAACAGTCGTCTCAATCACATTTGAATTTGCATTAAATTGGTTGTCCAGCAACTGCCATTTGTATTACTAACTTAATTCTTATACAGTTACCGTTTTACAAATTTACTAATACATAGGTAATTTAAATTTTTGTCTTTAATTCTTTATTTTATATTTTATTCAAGTGCAACAAATTACACTATTCCTTTATTGATATTTCACCTAACCTTTCAACAATTAAGTTAAATAACCGTTTCTACAATTCATTATTAATTATAAATTTAATTCTCCTTTATTTATGCAACTTACACAAGGGTCTAAATTTTCCATTATCTCAATCATTAGATTTCTATTAAATTTAACAATAATTAAGATTTTTAATTACCGTTGCTATAAATTTTCATTTAGCGTTCATCTAGTATTAATTTACCTCCTTTATATATATATATTTCCCTTTTCTACAAAATTTAAATTTCAAAATCCTTTTTAATTAAAAATTTAATTGTCGAAATTTACGGGTCGTTACATCGCATTTTTAAGCATTATTGTACAATTTGCATATTATTCCCCAGTAGCACGTCGAGGGATAGGGATATGCCATGATATGACAACAAACCAAAATCGTAGTGGTCTCGTATAGGGATAAAAGTATGAAAAGGCATATGAGGCATGCCCAAGGTAGGATACTACCACTTCGGGTCGTAGGGCTGGTGGTAACTCATCATAGCCACGATCGCCCACCGCATCTATCCATCCCATATGGAGTCAAAGTGAGGTCATCCCAAATCAAGATGCACCAATCGGAACCAATAACAAGAGTAATAGTACGGACCATGTCCAAATTTTTTTGAAGAAAGGATGTACGCTAGAGGTTATTAGCCTCATTGGCCCTGTCAAGCCAACCTGTTTTAGTCATTTCAAATTGGAACAAGTGTCGGAGTCTATCCATCATCGTTCTCTTTCTTCAAATCCAGCAAACGATGTCAAATCCAAACAACTTCATTCTTGAGTCTCCTCCGCGGAAACCGTTGTTCAAATGGTTCCAATATTAACTATCAATTTCAGTTTCATTTTAAATCAATCTCAATTTCGATTTTCATTTTTAACATCAATTTCGATTCTACAATTTGATTCAAGGGTTTAAATTTCAATTCAAATCTTATTTTAAACTATTTCAGTCTATATAAATTTCGAGTTCTATTTCAAATATTAGTTTAAATCATTTAAATTAAACTTAACTGTGATGTTCAATTTAATGTTTAAATCTTTAAAATAATTCAATTTTGAGTTCAAATTTTGGAATATCCATTTAAATTACCTTTACTTAGCAATATTTCAAGGTTAGAATAAAATTTTAAATCCTTTAAACAAACAAATTCCCATAATTTAAATCATATTTCAATTATACTTAAAAGTCTTCCATTTTTAAACAATTTCGTTTAACAAATTTTAATTTCACATATCAAAACTCAAATTCGAAATTAATTTAGGTTCCATATTTCAATTCAATATATTTTTGTAAAACGAAATCATTTTAATAAATTCAAATCCAAGAATTTTAAAATCATTTAATTTTACCAATCTAGTGTGTATATATATATAATTTTCTATCTTATGGCCAAGTGATCAGTCATTTCAATTCGATTCAGAGATGGCTATATATCATTTTAGCCTAAAATAAATGTCATATGTATATATCATTGCAACCTATTTCATAATTTATTCGAATATAATTCAAATGATAGTTCATACTATAAATTAATATACTGGTTTATAATAGGAATATATAAAAGTAAATAAACATCCAAACATCTAAAATATCAACCAACAACATCCATCACAATCCATATTCAAATCAGTCAAAATATCATAAACATTTATTAGTATCAATATCGGGTGTTTAACTAGCAATTCAATTTCTATTTGAACGTTCAATTTAAATTCCTATCAGTTCAATTTAGATGTTAATTTAAAAGTCGGTTAAACTATCAATCAATAGTCAATAAAATTAATCGCTTCGTAAATTCAATACAGCTAACGTAAAGATATTTAATACTTCGCGAGCATTATAAAACACTCACCTTTTATTTGAAACTGAAAATATTTCATCTTCAAATAAATTCCACTTCCACTCCATGCTATAGACAACGTCGATATAGTCGCAACGCCACTCATTTCCCCCAATCAGACCTCACACGGAAAAGTCACACAATTTTAGATATAACGGGATAATTAAAATTAAATTACTTAATTAAATTAATTAACCAAGATAAAACATAACCTTCCTCTAATCTCGTTCAACCCAGGCTCGTGAATCCCTTCTTCCAACTCGATCGTGTTTGCCTTCTTTTTTTTATTACGACAGACAATTGCCTGTAGCCTACATCGTCGCCGACCTTCCAATCAGACGCCGCCAGCGAGGCTGCACCGCCGTAGCACCCCAGCATTATGCGCATGAGCAGCAATGCGCCACAAAACTCTAATTATCGCTAATAAGAATCATGCTTCGCCCCTCCGACCAATCATGTGCTTCGCCCCTCCGACTAGTTGCACCTAGCCCGGCCGTTGCAATTTTCGTTCTTTTTATGTTTTTTTTTTCTCTTTTAGTTCTTCAAAGATTTGAGATGAAGGGAGAGGGGGAAGTATGGGGAGAAAAAGAGTATGCAGGTGTACGAAATGTTGAGATATGGGTGAGTATATATATTATTATAATTAGAAAATATCTAGCTTTTTAACGTCCCAAAATTTTCGAGCTCCAAATGAGGTGTGCCATCTAGCATTCTATATGTTATACCCCTATTTCGAACAAAATCGAACTAGTTTCAGAAGCCAATTCCGTCATATTCAGAAAATTGCATTTCAAAATCAAATTGTTTTAATTAAGTTCCTGTGACGATGCAGAATTTTGGACATTTGGAATTGAAATATTTAATTGATTGTAAATATTTAAAAGTTAGTTTCTAACTTGAATTTCAAATATTACTGTTGTTTGGAAATTAAATTATTGAATTTAATAATTCGAAATTGGTTTAAATAGTGAATCTTGGATTTTAAGCTAAGTAAAAATATTTCAAAGGCTTGGGAAATTTGTATTGATAATACTGAAGATAATGAAAGCTTCAGAATTGAATTTGAAAATGATTTATTCAGTTTTGAATATATATCGTTTAAATTGATATTTAAAAAAGCCTCCAGGGCACAGTCTCGAAATTCGACGAAATCAGTTTCATTGTATCCGTAATATTGTATTTTTATCGGATTTCAATTTTCGTAGCATTCAGAGTTGTCGTGTGATCATGCGGATTGTAAATGCGTTGAAATTTATATCCAAATTTAAATAAATAGCCGGGTTCAAAAAGCTATCTTCTCTATACGATTGAATTTGGACACGGAGACTTTTCCATTGCATTCGGAATAAGGGTATAACCTTATGAACGCCTGGCGGCACGCGTCAATTGGAGATCGAGATTTTAAGTTGTGGAATCGAGACAGTTTAAAACTTTGAATTTGAATTTAAATTATATATATATATATATATATTTGTTGACTAGTAAAAAAATTCCCATCTGTTTCTTTCCAACACATGTACAAAATAGAAACAACACTTCCCACATCTGTCAAGCATGCATAGAATTTAAACACGTATCAGTTTTTTTTTTAAAAAGAAAAAAAACAAACAAACGAAAATCATTTTCATTCCCATAAAAACGCAGCAGGTTCAAAAATCATGGCCGCGTGAAAAAAATACTTTGATCCTCAAAATAAAAAAATTGTATCGTTCAAAGGAAATGGCCGCGATTATAAAGGATATGAAATCAGATTCTATTTCAAATCGAAATCCTCTATCAAACTAAAAATCGAAAAAAAATGGATCAAACTCGAATTCGATTTGTTTTTAAGCAAATGGCGGCTAAGCTCGATCTTGACCCGCAACGACGACGGAGTCGATGCGCCTGGACTTTGATATCTTGTTAATCTCCTCGTTTCCACAAATCGCTTTGCGTATTCTTTATTCTCCTTCCATTGATCAATCAGGCGTGTGCTTAGAATCTTGGTAGCAGTCAATTATGGGGGTTTGGCATCATCGATCGTGGCGCGAATAGGGTGACGTTCGTTTGGGTGCTGGGCGATGGTGCTCGAGAGGGGGTTCGACAGTGAGGTACAGTTGTTTATTTGATATGTGTGTGTGTGTGTGTGTGTGTGTGTGTATATATATAAATTTATATAGGATATAGAAGAAAAAAATAAATGTTCCAACTATATATTGTTGTAGAGAATTTGTTTTACAGTAGGGTTTTGTTTTTGTTTTAAAACTATAAGCACAAACACAAATTTTAATGTATTTAGGTAAACGGTAAAGTATAAGGTATATTTATGCCAATTATTTCCTTCAATCCAAAGATTTTTTATGTAATGTATATACACATATATAGGTAAAAGCAGGGATTTTATAAAAAATAAGATTTTGGGAAGTTTGTAATATTTGAAAATTTATAAAATATCCATAACTTATTTTCAAAATGGAAAATATAAAATGAATATACATATTTTAATTTACTTTTTATTTTAAATAACGGACTTAGTGAATAAATTGTTAAGTTAACCTATTTAAATTATTCTAGTTACTAAAAAGATTTTAAAGGGAAATTTATTGGTTTAAATTTAAATCACTAGTTAAAAAATAAAATTATTGGTTATCTAAATTTATCAAATGAATATTTATTCGTTCGATTAATTCAAATATTAATAAATTGTATAAATGTTTATATAAGTTCTAATACATTGAAGAAATAGTCGAGATGGAAATAGATTGCAAAATAAAAGGCAATGGTGAGATCTTCTCACTCATTTGGTTGCTTGTTTAATTTAAATAGTCAAATTTAAATTCTCAATGTGCTTAGATGAATTTGATAATTTATCTCTTGGTGATATTAGATATAGTAGTATGTGTATATATATATAGGAGTGATTGATTTACCGCATTATACGGCGGATGAGACTTTATGCGTCGCATAATAGCGGATGATATAATATAATCCCATTTACTCGATATTCCACCTTGAATTGGAATTGGTATTTAACAGTTGTGCTAGCATCTGTGGATGCAGTGAATCAGGTTGGAAAGATCCAACTGGATTCCTGAAATTGTTAAATTTATTTTATATGTTGTGATGTGATTATTGATAATCTGTGAATGATTATATTAGTGATTGAAATTTATTGAAGGTTATGGTTTGGCCGAATGTATTTTTGGTATCGTAGGATACCAAAAATATGTAGTTGATAATTTTTTGAAATTAAAGTAGAAAATTTTAAGTAAATGAATTTTAGAAATTTGATAAATTTAAAAGATGGAATTTAAAACTATAAAAGTTGATTGTAATCCTATCGAATTAATTCCGAAATATGGAGAAAAGATTTTATTAAATGGATTTGAGTAATATTGTTCAAAAGTTGAAGAATTTATTTTAAAAAAATTCGAATCTTAAATAGTTTGGGAGGAATAAAGGAATTTGTTTTAAAAGTTAGTAAATTTTTGGAAATAAATTAGGAGTTTGATTTGGTGTTTAAAAATAAACTTTGGTAATCAATTTGGAATTTGATTTGGTGTTCGAAAGTATATTTAAAAGTTGATTTGAAAATCGTATATCAGTGGATATTTGGAAATGTAAATTCACAATGGGAATTTATAAAGGAAAGAGAAATTTGTTTCAAAAATAAATATTGGTTTATTTTTAAAAGTATGGAAAGAAATTTATAGATTTGGAATGTAAATTGAGATAAATGAAGAAGGATTTATTAATTGTTTTAAATGGACTATTTTAAAATGGAAAGTGTATTTTCCCTGGAAAACCGAGTATGTTTTTCAAAGTGGCTTTTATATATAAATCAAAAGTTCTAATTTTGGTTGGTAAAGAATGTTTTTGGAGAAATTATTTTCGTAAGTTGTTTTTAAATCTTTAAGATAAGTGTTTATTAAGTTAATTATAGAAGTGATTTTTTAAAGATTTAATTGATATTTGATTTAGAAAATGGTTATTAAAATAGTTATACTCTATCTAATAATTTTATTTTTTAAAATTAGTTGGGACCTGAGTTTTACATGAGCTATTGGTATAATATTTCATAACTAATATTTAAAATAAGGTGTTTAAAAATAGTTTTCATTTTAAGTGTTTCCAAGTATATATTTTTGGATAAGTGATTTAAATTATTTAAAAATATTCGGACTCATAAAATTTTTAGTGGAAATAAATAATATTTGGAAATTTATTCCGCAAAAGGAAAGTAATTTGATAATTGTTTTTCAAAGGGTTGAAGTGTAAAAATATATCTTGCGAAGATATTTTAAAATAAATGATTTGGAGAACTTATTTAAAATTTGATGGTTGTTGTGAATATTGATTGATAGTTAAATAACCGACTATCAATATTGGCATTTAAACGGCATTTGAATTCCGATGCGATCGAGGGTTGGGTTCCAACTGGTTATTCGAAAACCATATCCAATCTTAGTGATGGATCTTTTGTTTAAAAATCAAGTGGAAATTTGTTGTAACTTACTTTCGAACCTTAGTGATGGATCTTTTGTTTAAAAGATCAAAAGTGGAAATTTGTTGTGACTTACTTGAAATCTGAATGTAACCACTTATTTTTAAAATAAGCGCTCATTATTTGGATTAGCCGGGAGAGGACTTTATGTCATAAAACCCATTTCGAATTAATGATACGACAAAATGGGAGTGTATTTGTAACGTTCGCGACTTTTCGACGCTCGAAAACCGACGTCAATACGTCCACTGTATCAACTGCCGAGCAATCGAATGCCGGAAAACCGTACCGTTATGGTTAAAGAAGAAGAAAAAGGTAGAAGAAGAGAGAAAAAAATAGAACGGAACAGAAATAACAGAATAATATCAGAATCTCACAATCGCAGCGGAACAACATATAATAGATAAATGAATAATCTTTAAACAAAAGAATTATATCAGTTATTACATTACATTACATCATCAGAGTATACAACAAAAATCAACAACAAACAACGTAAAAGAAATACTATATACTAGTAATACGCCATGCCATCCAGCTTGCCTCCAGCAAGTCCTGAATTCCAGAATATCCTGATAACCTGACTCTAGACTGTCCGTGTGGAAATTGGTGGACACCCAGAGTTTATGAAGGAAACAATAAACTCCAAGTCAGTCATGTGACTGGTGTGAGAACTAAAACAGTTTATCTTTAAAACAAAGAACAGGATAATTTTAAAATAGATTCGCAATGCTTTTTAGAATATGAGACTACCATAAGGCCTCCCGCACACACACACAATGCAAACCCAGAATCGGAGGAGATTTCTCCTTATGATAGTCAAAGATGCTTGATACGCATTAAAAAGAAACATTTGATATTATTAATAGTGCATAGTGTAGAAAAAAATCATTTCGAAAGTAAAGATATAAATCTTAGCCAGCATAGGCATTCCACACTTATGCCTACTATAGCTACCATCCAAACAGTGGTGACCACCATAAGTGAATGATAGGTTCTACAACTAAAACCGTACAAGATCGTATTGTTTCTTTGGATTTCCAACAAATGGTCAGGCCAATGAACTTCCCATTGCCACATGGGTACGCCTCTGGAAAGACGATTCGAGAACCTAACCGGATCTCTGCAAACACAAGGCCGGCTTACCCCTAACTGGGTAACTACTAACACGAATATGTCATTCCTCGATCGTAACCGATCTATATCCGAGGATCCTCTATTTCCAACAACCACAAAGCAATAAATTTGCAGCAACAACATAGGTTAAGTATCTGGGCTCCATACCATGATACCACCTCTATCCAGAAGGAATGACATACACTAAAGGGGCGCTACCCCCTAATAACCTTGCCGCATCCTTCCTGTTTTGACCATTTCCGGGGTGTGAGGTCCGACGAAGTCTCGTCCACAAAGCCACGCTTTATATAAAAGTTGTGCTTTGATCATCAAATGCTCAACAACACTTCGTATGCCACGTTACCAATTTGGGAATGTATCACTAGTAACCATCAACTACATAACCTCTAAGGGTGTTAAGCTAAGAGAATAAATTCTCCGCCACCAACGGTAATATATTTGATAGAAACCAGATTTACATCTCAAATTGTAACGTCAGACACACATCCATACAAGTCCGTTCCGGGATCGAACGGAACCGAAGGCACTTACAAAGAAGTCCTTGCAATCCGGATATTCACTAATCACGACCGGACTCCCCATCACAAAGGGTAATAAATTTCTATATCGGAGATCAGCCGATGTAGAAATATTCGACGGTAATCCTTCCGTTTTCACAAATATCCGGTCTTCAACACCGGTCATCAAATGCAATCCATAACGACGTATCACATATTCGAAATGGGTTATACGACCCCAAGGTCCTTTCCCGGCTAACCCGAATAGTGAGCTCTTATTCAAAAATAAGTGTGGCATTCAAATTCAAGCAATCACAACAAATACCTATTTAAAGGTAAATATTGATAGTCGGTTATTTAACTATCAATAGGCATGTTCAACATCACCAGATTCCAAATAATTTCCCAAATTATTTACTTTCCAAAATATCTTTACTAGATATATAATTTCCACACTTCAACCATTTGAAAACAAATTTTCAAATCACTTTTCACCTTTACCACCTTTGAAAATAAATTTCAATCATTTTCCTTACGTGGAAATACCTTCATTTCAAAATGGCTCATTTAAACCAATTAAATAAATCCATACCGATTTACTTTATATTTACGTTCCAAATCCGTAAATTGATTCCCACACTTTAAAAATAAATCAACGTTTATTTTTAAACAAATTCCCCATTTAATTTATAAATTCCATAGTGAATTTACATTCCAAAATATTTATGAATATACGATTTCTGTTATTCATTTTCAATTTATCTTCAAAAAGATAAATTCTCAAAACGTTTCATTTCACATTGGAAAAATATTTCCATACTTATTTATTAATAAGTAATTCAAAAATCTATTTATTTTCAACATTTGGAAAATATTCACTATACTTAAATCGAAATTAAGTATATATTTCATTCTTTAAGAAATCATTCTCTTGAACACATTTGTTTGGGCCAAAACGAATGTTGCGTAAAACATCGTTACGACAACCCAAAATCACTAGTATAGGGATTCGAAATTAAAATAGATATATAAATCCCAATACTATATAAAACATTTCTTTTCGGAAATCATTTACTATAACAACAGTGTTATAGTCCACCATTTCCTTCTATTTCTCGAAACGTCTATTTCAACAATGAATGTTGAAATCTATGTTTTCGATGTTTAATACATTTTAAAACATTGTTAAAAACGATTAACTTCATTTTATAATATTCATTTTCCCAAGCATATCCATTTTATTTAATAATATATTCACTGTCCAAAATCGTGAATATACTTCCTTAACCAATTTCAACATTCAATTTATCAAATTCCATTGATTTCGAATTTATAAACAATGTCTATAAATTCCATTTCTATTTATAAGCTTCGATTTATAAATCTCCTTTATCAATCCAAATCAATTTATATATCTCAATTATATACCAAAAGTCCATATTATAAGTTAAATACTTATAATTTCATTTATTTACAAAATCGTTCTTTTTAAAACTTCTATTACTTATAAGATTCATTTATATTTTATAACAACTTCAACTTATAAAATCTCCTTTATTAACAATTTCTATTAATATCCCATTTAAATGCCCAAAATCCAGTTTATAAGTTAATTACTTATAAATCTTTTATTTTACCACATCTATTCATTTTATAATCTTCACAATTTATAAATCTATAATTTTTAATGAAATCCATTTTATACTTTATTTTAACACTTAATAAACTCGTTTTATAATTCCAATATTTTATATATATATATATATATATTTATTATAAATATCAATGTTAAAAATCTTTTATATACATCCTTTATAATAATTCAAAAATCCAAATTTAAACTATTTTATAAATCTATTTATTTTAAAAATCACCTTTTGGTTATATTTCACAAAAATCTTAATTTTTATAACATAAAATTTATAACGTTTTAATTATTTAAAATGAATCAATTCAAAAGTTTAATAAAACGTATTCTTTGAAAAATCATTTTAAAATCAAAATCGTTATTTTTAAACTTTAAAAAAATGGATCCGATGATGCAACAGCACCCAGTAGTCAATCACGACAACAAACATCATATATCATCATATGATAGTCAACAAATATCAAAATATCAGTAATCAAATAAATACTGGTGAGGAATCCAGTTGGTTCCCTCCAACCTGTTTCCCTGCAACCACAAACATTAGCACATTACCAATTCCGTTCCAGTACGGAATTATCGCGGTATATGGGATTCATAAAATATTATCCGCTTAATAGGCGGCGCAATAGGGTCTCATCCGCTATATAATGCGGGAAAATCAATTCCAAGTACATAAATAATACCAATTCCATACAAGTTGGAATTATCGCGATATATGTTTTTAATAAATAACATCCGCTTACTAACGGCGCATAATGTCTATTTTAACAATCAATAGATAATAATCAACATTCAAACATACAATCAAGCAATTTTAAATCTAACTATTTAAAATTTAAAACGAAACTGTTCAATTGAGTGAGAAGTTCTCACATTGATTTCAATTTCGTTTTCAGCTTTTATTTCGAATAAAATTAAACACCCGTTTAATTTTACCCGACATTCTCACTAGCTCCAAACGACTCCAAACCTTCTCCATTGCGTAGTGCTCGTCAATACGAACCCAACGCAAGTTGTTTCGTCCAATTTCGACCTCGTATGAATAAGTTACATCATTTTAAAGTTTAAACGAATTCTAATATATAAATTACAACATTTATATTATTATTTTTTTACCCAAGCTCATCACAGCCGTTTGATCCACTTGCTAGCATCAGGGCCGCACCCCCCATCCTCCATCTCCAGTAAAACTTTCGAACGCAAAAGAAAACCCAAAGCCGCCTAATAACCCTAATGACGCGACCCCTTCTGGTCGATTTCAAGTTGGTCGAAGACCACTACATTGAAGCCCATACTCGACTCCATCATTGCCTCAAAACCCATGAACTCCAGCCTCATCTACGACGTGCAATTCCACTTCGAAGTCGACTCGAAGACGGCTCCATAACGACCTCCACGCTACACCATATTCACTCATAACCGTTGGATCTATCGAGCTCGAGGAGATCTACAATCTTCTAGTTGAAGCCTTTAGCTAGATGTCAATGGATCCTAAGATTTTTGGGGAAGAAGATCGTAATTTTCTGACCATTGAACGTTATAGAAATAGCGGCCGGATGTTTGAGAAAACCTAGTTTTTTTTATTTTGCAAAAAATGAAATAAAGGGGCTTATATAGAAATTCTAACGAACACTATTCATTCCGGATTTTCCAAACTCCAAATCTCACGCGGTGACCGGCATTTCTAGGGTTATCCCGCGTTACGGACACAATGGAATAGGTTTCAGAAGCTAATTCGATCATCTGTGCGAGTTACGGAAATAAACGATCGATTTTAAATTAAATCGATAAATCAAATTTCTGTGCGTTTTAGCTTGCACCGGACAAACGGTAAATTCGATTGACACGAAATTTGAAACCTTACAATAATATAACACTACGGATCCGATGAAACTAGTTTCGTCGAAATCCGAGACTGTTTGAAAAATGACTATTTTAACTCGCCAAATTAATATTAAAACAATTTCGATGCGTTTCGAGCTGCCACCGTCAAACGAAAACTCCGATTGCTACAAAAATCGAAATCCGATAATAACAAACTATTACGGATCCAATGGAACTAGTTTCGTCCAATTCTGAGACTGTTCAAAAATTGGCTATTTTTCAGTCGATAATTAAATATTAGAATATTCAATTATCACAAATAAAATTTTAATTCAATTTTAAAAGTTCTATAACATCTCTATAACTTCAATATGATATAATAAAATTTTCAAATCATTTTTAATCATATTTAACCCAATTTTCAATTATTTCTGTATTTTCAACTATTAAATTATCGATTTAATTATCCAATTAAATCCAATATTCAAAAATAAATTATTCGACTTATAAATTTCACTTATTAATATTTAAATTCAATTAAATATACAAATTTTAATTGACAGAAATTCTGGGTAGTTACAAACTTCCCCCCTTAAAAAAATTTCGTCCTCGAAATTACCAAGTAAGAAAAATTTACAGAATCCATTAACTTTCCAAAACAAACCGTTCAAATTAGATTTTCCAAATCTCTTAAGTGTTTAACTTTCCCAAAATTCATAGTTAAAATTATTACAACATCTTTACTAAGTTTCCAAATCCAACTTAGTTTTCAAAATTTCCTAATTTTATCAAAAAATTTCTAACGCCTTAAATTTTCGGAAAAATTCGCCATAGTCTCCCTTGCGCGGCTCGATCCGAAAAAAATGACAGTGTATATATTACAAATATACATCTCATCAAGTGATGAGGCATCCCGCAGGGAAAAAAGTGTAAAAGTACGATATTTAATCCGAGATATGTACCTTATTTATTATTAGTGAGCATATACGGCTAATATAGCGCGAAAGCGGGCTCCAAATGCGAAGCAAGCGCAATCCGCACATACTAAACACTCAACAAACAATGAGAATATGCATATATGAAAATAATATCAATATACAACATATAGCAGCATAACAACTACATGTGTCAACATCGCAAATGCAACAAAACAACAAATGCAGCCATTAAAACAACTATCATCCAATAACATCCAACAAATCCATAACAAAATCAATATTCTTTCATTTCTCATTAATATTCAATGAATTGGCTTTTCGATTTAATCACATTTGATTTTTTAACATTGGACTTTACAAATATTCATTTATTCATTTCCAGTTAGCATACATTCACTAATTTATATTCATTTTAGTTCACTTCCAAATCAAATTCAATTCTATTCAAATTCATTTTCTTCCAATTTGAATTCAATAACATTAGCTTCCAATTTCGCTAATACAATTTCATTAACACTTAATGAATTCATATACAATCAACTAACATCCATATAACAACCAATGTATATTCAACATAACCAAATTATTTAATTTACATTCTATTCGGTCCAACACTTTTTAACTCCAATTGGTTGATATTAAATTGATTCTCATTCAATTATTCAACTTCCAATAACATTAGCTTTTAATGAATTTACACTTACATTCATTATTCCATATCAATTTATTTGCATTCAATTGATTTACATTCAATTTATCCATTATTTCAATTGCTAATTCATTTAACAAATAAGGTTGAAATTCATTACATAACTTAAGTTCATATTCATCACTTCTCTTGATTAATTTACTTCGATACCAAAATCAACTTTATTCAACATTATTTAAGTTATATTCCATTTCAAACACCATTTGTTTAATTTAACTTAAATTTCCACTTATAAATCCAATTCAAATTCCAATCCTATTTAACTTTTACCGAAGTCAAATTTTATCACTTATTCAAATCCATATTTCATTTTGCTTAACAAAATTGTTTAACTATTTTAACTATTGGTTTCACTTACATTTTATAAGTTATACAACTTATATTCAACAATTACCACTTGGATTTTATTGATTCACTTATACCTCCTTTAATTTAACTCCATCCTTTAAGTTAAATTTATTCTATCAAAATTCAAATTGTATAAGTTATCAACTCATTTATCATTCCCATAAATATTTTAAATAGGATTCCAGAGTCTTTTCAACCTTTCAAAACCATTTTTGAAACCAATTCAAATTATCTTTTTGAATTTCCAAAACCAAATCCAAATTTTCCAAACAACTTTCATTTAAAACAATTTGGCAGCAATTCCTCTTTTGAAAACCCGAAAATGAACACCGATGATGTCATGATCATCATCGGAATTATTTTCCAGCGACCGAAAAGAGTTTAGAGCTTTCATTTCTCCAAAACAATTTTCCAAACCTTTGAAAACCATTTTCAAACTTCAAATAATTTAATCTTTTCCAAATTGCACACCTTTCAAAACACTTCTATGGAATTTTGTTTTTATATTATAAATCGCATTTATAAATCTTTTACTTATATAATTTCACTTCTTATATATAAGATTATTTCACAAGTGTAAATCACATTAATTATAATTCCACACTTATAATTCATTTGTTTATACAATTCATTCTTTTTCAACTGTTGTATTTATTTAACTATTCAACAACCAAACAATCAATTCATATACACTTTAATAATTCTGAAAAATCGTTCCTTTATATATAAAATATAATCAAGGTAAAATTATTTCATTTACCCAATTTAAAATGATACTACGTTGGTTTATCTCGTTTAAGAGTTTATAAACCCCTATTGATAATATGGCATCCCATCTACCGACCAGAATTCACAAATAGCTTAACGGATAAGCAAACACAACATAAAACATTTTTATATTCACTAACAAATACGCTCTCATAGCTATTATTACACTCACACTCATTCTAGAGTACTACTGACTCCATCTCTAATGAGCAATACCCAACAGAGCCATGGTTGTCGCTTAACCATATGCTCTGATACCAAAATGTAACGTTCGCGACTTTTCGACGCTCGAAAACCGACATCAATACGTCCACTGTATCAACTGCCGAGCAATCGAATGCCGGAAAACCGTACCGTTAGGGTTAAAGAAGAAGAAAAAGGTATAAGAAGAGAGAGAAAAAAATAGAACAGAAAAGAAATAACAGAACAATATCAGAATCTCACAATCGCAGCGGAACAACATATAATAGATAAATGAATAATCTTTAAACAAAAGAATTACATCAGTTATTACATTACATTACATCATCAGAGTATACAACAACAAACAACAACAATTAGCGGAATAGAAATACTATATACTAGTAATACGCCATGCCATCCAACTTGCCTCCAGCAACTCCTGAATTCCAGAATATCCTGATAACCTGACTCAAGACTGCCCGTGTGGAAATTGGTGGGCACCTAGAGTTTACGAAAGAAACAATAAACTCCGATCAGTCATGTGACTGGTGTGAGAACTAAAACAGTTTATCTTTAAAACAAAGAACAGGATAATTTTAAAATAGATTCGCAATGCTTTTTAGAAAATGAGACTACCATAAGGCCTCCCGCACACACACACAATGCAAACGCAGAATCGGAGGAGATTTCTCCTTATGATAGTCAAAGATGTTTGATACGCATTAAAAAGAAACATTGGATATTATTAATAGTGCATAGTGTAGAAAAAAAATCATTTCGAAAGTAAAGATATAAATCTTAGCCAGCATAGGCATTCCGCACTTATGTCTACTATAGCTACCATCCAAACAGTGGTGACCACCATAAGTGAATGATAGGTTCTACAACTAAAACCGTACAAGATCGTATTGTTTCTTTGGATTTCCAACAAATGGTCAGGCCAAGGAACTTCCCATTGCCACTTGGGTACGCCTCTGGACGACCCGAGAACCTAACCAGATCTCTGCCAACACAAGGCCGGGTTACCCCTAACTGGGTAACTACTGACATGAATATGTCATTCCCCAATCGTAACCGATCTATATCCGAGGATCCTCGATTTCCAACAACCACAAAGCAATAAATTTGCCGCAACAACATAGGTTAAGTATCTGGGCTCCATACCATCATACCACCTCTATCCAAAAGGAATAACATACACTAAAGGGGAGCTACCCCCTAATAACCTTGCCGCATCCTTCCTGTTTTGACCATTTTCGGGGTGTGAGGTCCGACGAAGTCTCGTCCACAAAACCACGCTTTATATAAAAGCTGTGCTTTGATCATCAAATGCTCAACAGCACTTCGTATGCCACGTTACCAATTTGGGAATGTATCACTAGTAAGCATCAACTACATAACCTCTAAGGGTGTCAAGCTAAGAGAATAAATTCTCCGCCACCAACGGTAATATATTTGATAGAAACCAACTTTACATCTCAAATTGTAACGTCAGACACACATCCATACAAGTCCGCTCCGGGATCTAACGGAACCGAAGGAACTTACAAAGAAGTCCTTGCAATCCGGATATTCACTAATCACGACCGGACTTCCCATCACAAAGGGTAATAAATTTCTATATCGGAGATCAGCCGATGCAGAAATATTCGACGGTAATCCTTCCGTTTTCACAAATATCCGGTCTTAAACACCGGTCATCAAATGCAATCCATAACGACGTATCACATATTCGGAATGGGTTATACGACCGCAAGGTCCTTTCCCGGCTAACCCGAATAGTGAGCGCTTATTCAAAAATAAGTGTGACATTCAAATTCAAACAATCACAACAAATACCTATTTAAGGGTAAATATTGATAGTCGGTTATTTAACTATCAATAGGCGTGTTCAACATCACCAAATTCCAAATAATTTCCCAAATTATTTACTTTCCAAAATATCTTTACTAGATATATAATTTCCACACTTCAACCATTTGAAAACAAATTTTCAAATCACTTTTCACCATTACCGCCGTTGAAAATAAATTTCAATCATTTTCCTTACGCGGAAATACCTTCATTTCAAAATGGTCATTTAAACCAATTAAATAAATCCATACCGATTTCCTTTATATTTACGTTCCAAATCCGTAAATTTATTCCCACACTTCAAAAATAAATCAACGTTTATTTTTAAACAAATTCCTCTTTTCATTTATAAATTCCATAGTGAATTTACATTCCAAAATATTTATGAATATACGATTTCAATTATTCATTTTCAATTTAACTTCAAAACGATAAATTCTCAAAACGTTTCATTTCACATTGGAAAAACATTTCCATACTTGTTTATTAATAAGTAATTCACAAATCTATTTATTTTCAACATTTGGAAAATATTCACTATACTTAAATCGAAATTAAGTATATCTTTCATTCTTTAAGAAATCATTCTCTTAAAAACATTTGTTTGGGCCAAAATGAATGTTGCGTAAAACATTGTTACGACAACCCAAAATCACTAGTATAGGGATTCGAAATTAAAATAGATATATAAATCCCAATACTATATAAAACATTTCTTTTCGGAAATCATTTACTATAACAACAGTGTTATAGTCCACCATTTCCTTCTATTTCTCGAGACGTCTATTTCAACAATGAATGTTGAAATCTATGTTTTCGATGTTTAATACATTTTAAAACATTGTTAAAACGATTAACTTCATTTTATAATATTCATTTTCACAAGCATATCCATTTTATTTAATAATATATTCACTGTCCAAAATCGTGAATATACTTCCTTAACCAATTTCAACATTCAATTTATCAAATTCCATTGATTTCGAATTTATAAACAATGTCTATAAATTCCATTTCTATTTATAAGCTTCGATTTATAAATCTCCTTTATCAATCCAATTCAATTTATATATCTCAATTATATACCAAAAGTCCATATTATAAGTTAAATACATATAATTTCATTTATTTACAAAATCGTTCTTTTTAAAACTTCTATTACTTATAAGATTCATTTATATTTTATAACAACTTCAACTTATAAAATCTCCTTTATTAACAATTTCTATTAATATCCCATTTAAATGCCCAAAATCCAGTTTATAAGTTAATTACTTATAAATCTTTTGTTTTACCACATCTATTCATTTTATAATCTTCACAATTTATAAATCTATAATTTTTAATGAAATCCATTTTATACTTTATTTTAACACTTACTAAACTCGTTTTATAATTCCAATATTTTATATAAATATATATTTTTATTATAAATATCAATGTTAAAAATCTTTTATATACATCCTTTATAATAATTCAGAAATCCAAATTTAAACTATTTTATAAATCTATTTATTTTAAAAATCACCTTTTGGTTATATTTCACAAAAATCTTAATTTTTATAACATAAAAATTTATAACGTTTTAATTATTTAAAATGAATCAATTCAAAAGTTTAATAAAACGTATTCTTTGAAAAATCATTTTAAAAATCCTTTTAAAATCAAAATCGTTATTTCTAAACTTTAAAAAAATGGATCCGATGATGCAACAGCACCCAGTAGTCAATCACGACAACAAACATCATATATCATCATATGATAGTCAACAAATATCAAAATATCTGTAATCAAATAAATACTGCTGAGGAATCCAGTTGGATCCCTCCAACCCGTTTCCCTGCATCCACAAACATTAGCACAATACCAATTCCGTTCCAGTAGGGAATTATCGCGGTATATGGGATTCATAAAATATTATCCGCTTAATAGACGGCGCAATAGGGTCTCATCCGCTATATAATGCAGGAAAATCAATTCTAAGTACATAAATAATACCAATTCCATACAAGTTGGAATTATCGCGGTATATGTTTTTAATAAATAACATCCGCTTACTAACGGCGCATAATGTCTATTTTAACAATCAATAGATAATAATCAACATTTAAACATACAATCAAGTAATTTTAAATCTAACTAGTTAAAATTTAAATCGAAACTGTTCAATTGAGTGAGAAGTTCTCACCTTGATTTCAATTTCGTTTTCAGCTTTTATTTCGAATAAAATTAAACACGCGTTTAATTTTACCCGAAATTCTCACTAGCTCCAAACGACTCCAAACCCACTGCATTGCGTAGTGCTCGTCAATACGAACCCAACGCAAGTTGTTTCGTCCAATTTCGACCTCATATGAATAAGTTACATCATTTTAAAGTTTAAACGAATTCTAATATATAAATTACAACATTTATATATATTTTTTTTTACCCAAGCTCATCACAGCCGTTTGATCCACTTGCTAGCATCAGGGTCGCACCCACCCATCCTCCATATCCAGTAAAACTGTGACACCCCACCTCTATACCCACGCTAGCCAAGAACACTACGGTATAATGCTGTCAACTAGCACGGAGGATAAGGCTGTTGAGGAGCGACCATCTGTATAATTGCTTTGTGCGAGTACCGATATGCCAGATAAAAATATAACTTTTCATCTCAAGAGGAAATCCGACATACCGACACAAACTCAAAGCTACTACAAAGTGGCTATAAAGGTCTTCGGAAACAAATATAGAAATAAACATAACACAAATCAGTCACAGACAATTCATATCACAAAGGCGGAAATAGATATGAATGTAACACTAACACATGAAAGTGTATATCAGAGTAGTGGTCAAAAAGATCCACGATAATACAAAAGAATAGCAACACGTGCTATACAAAAGAGTAAATATACATCATAGGGTATGTATCTCAAATGTATACAACAAAACTACTAAACTAAAGTAGTTAACCAAAAGTCAGAGAAGCAAATCCCGGAAGGAAGTCAAGCGGAAGCACCTGTAACATCTCGGTCTGACCCGAGTATTATTTCATAAGAAAATAATAAACGGATCAGTCTAGCTATAAATATCAGATGACATGATATAACATACAAGATATGGCATAAACATAATATCCATAATGACATACTACTATAAGCATGTAAATGATAATCAACAAGAGATTAATCAATACCACAAGAATCTTCTCAAAGATCCAAAGAGGGCATCATACCCTAAACCTGTACTCATAACAAGTCAATGATATAAATTCCAGAAATCAACACACGAAATCCAGAAATCACAAAAAGGTATGTGTGAGTGGAATCACAAAAGTGGTGCCTAGGCTAACCGAAAAGGTATGTGCGAATGGAATCGCACAAGTGGTGTCTAGCCTAACCAAAAAGCAAAAAGGTATGTGTGAACGGAATCACACAAGTGGTGTCTAGGCTAACCGAAAAGGCATGTGCGAATGGAATCGCACAAGTGGTGTCTAGCCTAACCAAAAAGCAAAAAGGTATGTGTGAACGGAATCACACAAGTGGTGTCTAGGCTAACCGAAAAGGGTATGTGTGAATGGAATCGCACAAGTGGTGTCTAGCCTAACCAAAAAGCAAAAAGGTATGTGTGAACGGAATCACACAAGTGGTGTCTAGGCTAACCGAAAAGGTATGTGCGAATGGAATCGCACAAGTGGTGTCTAGCCTAACCAAAAAGCAAAAAAGGTATGTGTGAACGGAATCACACAAGTGGTGTCTAGGCTAACCGAAAAGGTATGTGCGAATGGAATCGCACAAGTGGTGTCTAGCCTAACCAAAAAGACAAAAGGTATGTGTGAATGGAATCACACAAGTGGTGTCTAGGCTAACCGAAAAGGTATGTGCGAATGGAATCGCACAAGTGGTGTCTAGCCTAACCTCGCAAACGAAGAGACATCGCACATTGCTAGTCTAAACCACAAAGATGATCGTCATGATCAACGAGAAGTGTCAATTACACTAAGCTAGTAAATATAAAAGTTTAGCTTCATGTCCCATAACCACTTGCTTAACTTAAACATTTACGAACAAACTGTAAATCTCCACTAGAAAATTATCACAAGTGGTTCAATCGAACAAGTCCAAAAATTAACCAACGAAGTAAACGCAAGCGTTTCATACCACTTGTTTTACTAAGTCGTTTAATTAGATTTCTCATACGAGTGAGGTAATGGTTTGTATATACTAATAGATTGGAAATCGGTTTGAGAAAACGAGCTTTGTAATAAAATAGTGTTGAAATCATTTGAAGAAAGAGTTTTGATATTTACTACTAGTATAGAAAACCTTTATATTTTAAAGTGACAAATCATAGAAGTGATTGTAGAAACAATCGGGCATAAAAATTCACATTCGAAGACGTGAATAAAATCCAAAGAAATCGATATAAAATCCATCAAAGTGGATATATCTAAAATTCCCAAAGAAAAGGTCATCAAAGTCGATAATAAATGACAACAACAAAAGGGAGACAACACGAATCGATTAAAGTTGGATATTCAAACGAATTAGCAATATAGGCTAATCTGGCAAATAGTAGCAGGTCGGTCGACCGGACTCCCTGAGTCGGTCGACCGAACCAGAGGTTGGATGTGCTCGGGGCACCAGGTCGGTCGACTGGCCCAGGGGGCTCGGTCGGCCGAAGCCTGTAACCAGCACTTCCAAACAGAGGCAGGAAGTGCCTGGACTACAGGTCGGTCGACCGGCCCAGGGGGCTCGGTCGGCCGAACCTGTAAGCTTGCACTTCCTACCCTATTTCAAAAGAGGTGCAACTCTCGATCAAATTGCAATCGCACGAGCAACGGCGCTAAGGGTTTATGCCAATCGACTACCCGGCCCTATATGCTCCTCGATGCATCACCAAAAACATGTTCAAACATCAAAGTTAGGATTTTTAACGAATTGAACTCAAAACATTAAAAATTGGAATATTCACAAAAGCAATCCAAATCAAAATCAAATGCACATGAATAAGTGTTAGTAATTCATACCTAACAATCGAAGGTAATTCATAGACTTAGATGTGAGATTAAAAATCTCACCTTTGAATCCGAAAACAATGAATGAGAAGCTTGAAGACGAAGGAAGATCAACCACACTTCAATCTTAACACAAGAAGCTTGAATCTAAGCTTAAAAGAGAAACATTTTCTAAATTAGGTTTAGGAATTTTCTGAAATTGGAAGGAGAAATGTTTGGAGAAGAAGAAGGAGATGCTTACTAATGGGTTCTCTTTGAATTTGGAGCAAGAACTTGAGCTAGCAAGAGGAACTAGGGCTTGGAGTTTCTAATTCCCATTCTCTTTCCACCATTTTTGCTTGAGCTTGAGTGTTAGGAATATGAAATGAAGTAACGAAGAGGAGAGGGGTTGGGACTGAATACATAAGTGGGGTTATTGGGCTCAGCCCAAACCAAAGCCCTAAGTAAAAAGTGGCATAAATCAACTATCTCCAAACATATCGAAGTTTATACTCAAAAAGGTCGCAAACGTCATTTTGAACTCAATGGAGGTGGTCTCGAGTCCCAATTCGACTGTTTGCAAAAAGTAGCTTTTCGGACCAAAATCCGACGAACGGTGGAATATTTAAATAAAATATTTAAATATAAAATCAATAGATATGCGGGTTGTTACAGACTCCCCCCCTTAAAGAAATTGCGTCCTCGCAATACTTAAGAGGAAAATAAGAAGTAACAACCATGGAAGCATATCAACACAAAAGAAAATTTGAAATAGGAAGTTCACCATAAAGAGCATGAAAGGGTAAGCCTGAACGGGATCGCTCGATGAATTCACAGGATTCCCAAGAGAAATCCTTAGGATCTGAGAACCATTAAACTTTCACAAGAAGAACATCTTTATTCCGAAGGCGCTCAACCTCCGAAGCAATGATGCGAATGGAATGTTGCTCATAAATCAAATCTGGTGAAACTTCAATTTTCACAATATCACCAGGCACAAGAATAAAACCGGAAACATAAAAGCATTTCCGTAGATAAAAGACGTGGAGAACGTCAAGAATAGCAGAAAATTGAGCTGGTGCAACGGCGTAGTACAAAAACGGTACGCCCGAGGAACTAGAAACTCAAATAATTTGGGACATCAGCGTAGTACAAAAACGGTACGCCCAATGAACCAAAGCAAAGACATTGATGTAGTACAAATGGTACATCCAATGAATCAAATAGCAAAGACATTGATGCAGTACAACGGTACATCCAATGAATCAAATAGCAAAGACATTGATGTAGTACAAACGGTACATCCAATGAATCAAATAGCAAAGACATTGATGTAGTACAAACGGTACATCCAAGGAATCAAATAACAAAGACATTGATGTAGTACAAACGGTACATCCAATGAATCGAATACCATAAAAGAACACCGGACACTAGTCCATAAAAGGAATGAGATAAAACTCAATAAAACGAAGTGTACCAAAACGTCCGATGAACTTGATAGAAAGATAATTCCATTCAGACAACATCAAAGAATCAACCACTTGTTGCTTACGACTAAACGCATTGGCAACACGATTTCCCTTTTTGGGAATAAAAGAATATCAAGATCATAATATGCTAGGAACTCGAGTCAACATGAAGTTCCTTATGAGAAAATAAATATTCCAAAGATTTATAATCGAGGTAGAGAACAAATTTCTCATCCAAATATGATGATGCCAAATTACAAAAGTAAAAACAATAGCCGCGAGCACTAGATCATGAGCGGCGTATCTAGTCTCGATAAGCTAAAATGATTTAGAAGCACAAGTGATAGCACGTTCTCTTTTGCAAGAGAACGACATCCAAACCAATACGACTAGTATCGGTACAAATAGCAAAGTCTTGGTTCCCCTCCAGGAATCACAAGAATAAGAGTATCGAAAGGGAGAGTTCTTTTAAGTAATCCTCTTTCCCAAAAATTTAAAACTTTCAAAATTACATTTTTATTTTTATGTAATAATCTTTCTACAAAAATTTACATTTTTACAAGTCAATATATCGTGTCTGATTGTCTCATCAAAGCGTTTAGGAAATTCCTATCGATAACGTTGATCAAGCGCATCGACCAAAATTCTTAAAACACTAAATGGGCAATACAATCACAAAATCGTATTCTATATGATAAACATGTTTCTAAAAACTTTTAAGAATATTCTTTGTTCATTTTAAGAACAAAAATCAAATTGTACTTATAAATAAATCTTATGAAAAAGATTTTCAAAATTTTTAAATTTCTATTTTCATCCAAAATCAATAAATACAAGAATAGTCTCATCGAAATATTCATAGAATATTCGATTTATAAAGTGGATGAAATAAGCTGGACAAATTGAATGACATAATAAGTCATTCATAAGAATCATAACGAGTGCGGAATGCGGTAAGTGGAATGTTAATTTCCGCAACTCGTAGCAAACGAAAACTGGTGGTAAAGTCAAACTGAAAAGACCTTAGCACCACACAAAAGATATTGCTTAGGTGATGATCCTAAGACAAGCTCAAAATACCGGAAAATTTTTCACAAATTATTTAGGTAAGAGAAATAATACTTTCCTCACCATAAGGGCTTAAATAAGAAAATGATGCCATCAAGTTGGAATCAAAATCATAAAGGAAAAATAGAAATCTGCTTAACAGATTGAAAATGTCGAAGATGAATAGTCCTCTCGAGAAAATAGGAT
The DNA here is from genome assembly GCA_030765085.1 of Allium cepa. Lineage (NCBI taxonomy): Eukaryota > Viridiplantae > Streptophyta > Magnoliopsida > Asparagales > Amaryllidaceae > Allium > Allium cepa. The sequence goes on along the minus strand of CM060930.1, from coordinate 47,933,736 downwards.
ATAGGCTTCATTAATGACTAAGCCAATCCTATCGCACAAATCAATTCCGGAGCCTAAGTAAAAATATCGGCTCGGAAAGAAAAATCACATAAAATAATTTTCGACATCAAATAAAAGCAAATTGAGTGTTGCGGATCTACCATCCGGATTCGCAATCCTCAAAGAAGTCATCAAGCCCAAAATATTCAAAGAAAAAGAATCGACAAGTTCTTTTGATATAAAATAGTGAGATGGAACCCATATCAAAAAGAACTCAAATAAGAAGATCACGAAATAAAACAATGCCATCAAGGATTGAGTGAAAAGTACCTTGACCAAGAGAAGAGTTGCTAGGGGCTTGCACAATATTTAGCTTTCTCATGTCCTTTTTCAAAAGTTTGGGACACGCAGATAAAAGATGACCCGGTTTCTTGCAATAGCGACAAGAATGGGGTTTTGGACACACATTCGCATAGTGTTCCATAGAATTACAATTGTAGTATCCTCCACGATTAGGGATTGGCGTCTGTGCTACAAAAATAGTTTGCTTCACTCTCTTATTGGGATTAAGGCTCTTGAACTTAATATGCCTCTTCTTGGAAGTCCCAATATCACGAACACTTCCTTTACCAACCTCTCCATGAAGAAGAGTAACATCCACAAGCTAATTGAAAGAAACTTCAAGTTTCAAATGTAAAACCATTTCGGGGTTCTTACTCAAAGCATAGATAAACTCTTGATTCTTTACAAGATCCAAAAGTTGTTGAGCAGACATGAATACTCCATCCAGGGGAGTAGCACTAGATTGACCGGCGCTGGGACGGCCAGGTCTAACCATTTCTCTTCTTTAAGAAAGAAAGAAAGAAGAGGAAAAAGTTATTCTCAAGATAAATATCAAGCAATTCTTGATAGATAAAACAAGGAATCATAAAGAAAATAGGATGAATCGGTGCGAAGACTCGAATAAAATCCTAAAGCACGACTCCTAAGAAAGACTTAGGACGATGATCCTTGTTATAATATTCCATATTGTTCCGAAGTTTGGCTCTTATACCAAGCTGTGACGCCCCACCACTATACCCACGCTAGCCAAGAACACTACGGTGTAATGCTGTCAACTAGCACGGAGGATAAGGCTGTTGAGGAGCGACCATCTGTATAATTGCTTTGTGCGAGTACCGATATGCCAGATAAAAATATAACTTTTCATCTCAAGAGGAAATCCGACATACCGACACAAACTCAAAGCTACTACACAGTGGCTATAAAGGTCTTCGGAAACAAATATAGAAATAAACATAACACAAATCAGTCACAGACAATTCATATCACAAAGGCGGAAATAGATATGAATATAACACTAACACATGAAAGTGTATATCAGAGTAGTGGTCAAAAAGATCCACGATAATACAAAAGAATAGCAACACGTGCTATACAAAAGAGTAAATATACATCATAGGGTCTGTATCTCAAATGTATACAACAAAACTACTAAACTAAAGTAGTTAACCAAAAGTCAGAGAAGCAAAGCCCGGAAGGAAGTCAAGCGGAAGCACCTGTAACATCTCGGTCTGACCCGAGTATTATTTCATAAGAAAATAATAAACGGATCAGTCTAGCTATAAATATCAGATGACATGATATAACATACAAGATATGGCATAAACATAATATCCATAATGACATACTACTATAAGCATGTAAATGATAATCAACAAGAGATTAATCAATATCACAAGAATCTTCTCAAAGATCCAAAGAGGGCATCATACCCTAAACCTGTACTCATAACAAGTCAATGATATAAATTCCAGAAATCAACACACGAAATCCAGAAATCACAAAAAGGTATGTGTGAGTGGAATCACACAAATGGTGTCTAGGCTAACCGAAAAGGTATGTGCGAATGGAATCGCACAAGTGGTGTCTAGCCTAACCAAAAAGCAAAAAGGTATGTGTGAACGGAATCACACAAGTGGTGTCTATGCTAATGGAAAAGGTATGTGCGAATGGAATCGCACAAGTGGTGTCTAGCCTAACCAAAAAGCAAAAAGGTATGTGTGAACGGAATCACACAAGTGGTGTCTAGGCTAACCGAAAAGGGTATGTGCGAATGGAATCGCACAAGTGATGTCTAGCCTAACCAAAAAGCAAAAAGGTATGTGTGAACGAAATCACACAAGTGGTGTCTAGGCTAACCGAAAAGGTATGTGCGAATGGAATCGCACAAGTGGTGTCTAGCCTAACCAAAAAGCAAAAAAGGTATGTGTGAACGGAATCACACAAGTGGTGTCTAGGCTAACCGAAAAGGTATGTGCGAATGGAATCGCACAAGTGGTGTCTAGCCTAACCAAAAAGCAAAAAGGTATGTGTGAACGGAATCACACAAGTGGTGTCTAGGCTAACCGAAAAGGTATGTGCGAATGGAATCGCACAAGTGGTGTCTAGCCTAACCTCGCAAACAAAGAGACATCGCACATTGCTAGTCTAAACCACAAAGATGATCGTCATGATCAACGAGAAGTGTCAATTACACTAAGCTAGTAAATATAAAAGTTTAGCTTCATGTCCCATAACCACTTGCTTAACTTAAACATTTACGAACAAACTGTAAATCTCCACTAGAAAATTGTCACAAGTGGTTCAATCGAACAAGTCCAAAAATTAACCAACGAAGTAAACGTAAGCGTTTCATACCACTTGTTTTACTAAGTCGTTTAATTAGATTTCTCATACGAGTGAGGTAAAGGTTTGTATATACTAATAGATTGGAAATCGGTTTGAGAAAACGAGCTTTGTAATAAAATAGTGTTGAAATCATTTGAAGAAAGAGTTTTGATATTTACTACTAGTATAGAAAACCTTTATATTTTAAAGTGACAAATCATAGAAGTGATTGTAGAAACAATCGGGCATAAAAATTCACATTCGAAGACGTGAATAAAATCCAAAGAAATCGATATAAAATCCATCAAAGTGGATATATCTAAAATTCCCATAGAAAAGGTCATCAAAGTCGATAATAAATGACAACAACAAAAGGGAGACAACACGAATCGATTAAAGTTGGATATTCAAACGAATTAGCAATATAGGCTAATCTGGCAAATAGTAGCAGGTCGGTCGACCGGACTCCCTGAGTCGGTCGACCGAACCAGAGGTTGGATGTGCTCGGGGCACCAGGTCGGTCGACCGGCCCAGGGGGCTCGGTCGGTCGAAGCCTGTAACCAGCACTTCCAAACAGAGGCAGGAAGTGCCTGGACTACAGGTCGGTCGACCGGCCCAGGGGGCTCGGTCGGCCGAACCTGTAAGCTTGCACTTCCTACCCTATTTCAAAAGAGGTGCAACTCTCGATCAAATTGCAATCGCACGAGCAACGGCGCTAAGGGTTTATGCCAATCGACTACCCGGCCCTATATGCTCCTCGATGCATCACCAAAAACATGTTCAAACATCAAAGTTAGGATTTTTAATGAATTGAACTCAAAACACTAAAAATTGGAATATTCACAAAAGCAATCCAAATCAAAATCAAATGCACATGAATAAGTGTTAGGAATTCATACCTAACAATCGAAGGTAATTCATAGACTTAGATGTGAGATTAAAAATCTCACCTTTGGATCCGAAAACAATGAATGAGAAGCTTGAAGACGAAGGAAGATCAACCACACTATAATCTCAACACAAGAAGCTTGAATCTAGGCTTAAAAGAGAAACATTTCCTAAATTAGGTTTAGGAATTTTATGAAATTGGAAGGAGAAATGTTTGGAGAAGAAGAAGGAGATGCTTACTAATGGGTTCTCTTTGAATTTGGAGCAAGAACTTGAGCTAGCAAGAGGAACTAGGGCTTGGAGTTTCTAATTCCCATTCTCTTTCACCATTTTTGCTTGAGCTTGAGTGTTAGGAATATGAAATGAAGTAATGAAGAAGAGAGGGGTTGGGACTGAATACATAAGTGGGGTTATTGGGCTCAGCCCAAACCAAAGCCCTAAGTAAAAAGTGGCAAAAATCAACTATCTCCAAACATATCGAAGTTTATACTCAAAAAGGTCGCAAACGTCATTTTGAACTCAATGGGGGTGGTCTCGAGTCCCAATTCGACTGTTTGCAAAAAGTAGCTTTTCGGACCAAAATCCGATGAACGGTGGAATATTTAAATAAAATATTTAAATATAAAATCGATAAATATGCGGGTTGTTACAAAAACTTTCAATGCAAAAGAAAACCCAAAGCTGCCTAATAACCCTAATGACGCGACCCCCTCTGGTCGATTTCAAGTTGATCGAAGACCACTACATTTAAGCCCATACTCGACTCCATCATTGCCTCAAAACCCATGAACTCCGGCCTCATCTACGACGTGCAATTCCACTTCGAAGTTGACTCGAACGCGGCTCCATACCGGCCTCCACGCTACAGCATATTCAATCATAACCGTTGGATCTATCGAGCTCGAGGAGATCTACAATCTTCTAGTTGAAGCGTTTGGCTAGATGTCAATGGATCCTACGATTTTTGGGGAAGAAGGTCGTAATTTTCTGGCCATTGAACGTTATAGAAACGGCGGCCTGATGTTTGAGAAACCCTAGTTTTTTTTTATTTTGCAAAAAATGAAATAAAGGGGCTTATATAAAAATTCTGACGAACACTATTCATTACGGATTTTCCGAACTCCAAATCTCACGCGGTGACCGGCGTTTCTAGGGTTTATCCCGCGTTCCGGACACAATGGAATAGGTTTAGGAAGCTAGTTCAATCATCTGTGCGAGTTATGGCAATAAACGATCGATTTTAAATTAAATCGATAAATCAAATTTCTGTGCGTTTTAGGTTGCACCGGACAAACGGTAAATCCGATTGACACGAAATTTGAAACCTTACAATAATATGACATTACGGATCCGATGAAACTAGTTTCGTTGAAATCCGAGACTGTTTGAAAAATGACTATTTTAACTCGCCAAATTAATATTAAAACAATTTCGATGCGTTTCGAGCTGCCACGGTCAAACGAAAACTCCGATTGTTACGAAAATTGAAATCCGACAATAACAAACTATTACGGATCCAATGGAACTACTTTCGTCTAATTCTGAGACTGTTCAAAAATTGGCTATTTTTCAGTCGATAATTAAATATTAAAATATTCAATTTTCACAAATAAACTTTTAATTCAATTTTAAAAGTTCTATAACATCTCTATAACTTCAATATGATATAATAAAAATTTTCAAATCATTTTTAATCATATTTAACCCAATTTTCAATTATTTCTGTATTTTCAACTATTAAATTATCGATTTAATTATCCAATTAAATCCAATATTCGAAAATAAATTATTCGACTTATAAATTTCACTTATTAACATTTAAATTCAATTAAATATACAAATTTTAATTGACAGAAATTCTGGGTCGTTACAGCATTTGAGGACGGTGGTGAAGACCGGGTATTTTCGAGAACGATAGGATTACCTGTCGAATGTCTCTGCAATGAGTTGCTCCGGTATAGAGATCTTTGCATGAGTCCGATCGGGATTGTGTATACCTGGATTTGCATGGGCTTCTTTGAAGTGTCTTCGGTTCCATTCAGACCTAGGATGGAGTTGTATGGATGTGTATCTGATGTTACACTTTGAGATGTAAAGCTAGTTTCTATCAAATGCATTTCTTTTGGTGGTTTAGAATTTATTCTCTTAGCTAACACCCTTCTCTGAGACATACGATCTCAGAGGTTACGTAGTTGATGGTTACTAGTGATATATTCCCAATTTGGTAATGTGGCATGATAAGTGTTGATCATTTGTTGATCGAAGCATGGATTTTGTGAAAAGTGTAGCTTTGTGGATGAGACTTCGTCAAACCTCACACCCTGAAAATGGTTGAAACAGGAAAAAATGCAGCAATTTTATGGGGGTCGCGCCCCTCTGGTTATGTGCATTTCCTTCTGGATAAAAAGTGGTATCTGGTATGGAGCCCAGATATTTAACTTGTGTGGATAAAAAGTGGTATTCTGGTATGGAGCCCTGATTATTTACTTTTGTGGTTGTTGGTTACGGGAGCCTCGGTAAAGGTCGGTCTAGACCAGGGGATGGCATACTCGTGACAGTTAGTTACCTATTACAGAGGTAACCCGGCCTTGTGTTGGAAGAGATCTGGTTGGGTTCTCGGGGCGTCCCTCTAGAGGCATACCCATTCGATGAAGGAAGTTCCTTAGCCTTGACCATTTGTTGGAAATCAAAACAAAACAATACGAGCCCTATACAATTGCAGTCATATAACCTGCCACCTCTGGTGGTAGCTATAGCAGGCATAATATAATGATACCTATGCTGGCTAAGATTTATATTATACTTTCGAAATGTTTTCCACATTACGCACTAATAATAATATCAAAAAGATTTTACGTATCAAGCATGTTTGACTGTCATAAGGAGAAATCTCCTCCAATTATGTGATTGCATCGTGTGTGTGGCGGGAGGCCTTATGGTAGTTTCATTTTCCAAAAGCATAGCGGATTTCTTTTTATTTCCTTTTGTGCAAATAACTGTTTTAAGATCTCACGCCAGTCTCATGACTGACCTGAAGTTTATTGTTCCCTTTCTAAACACTGGGTACCCATAATTTTCCACACGGCCAGCCTAGAGTCAGGTTATCAGTTGTTCTGGAGCGAAGTCAGAAAAGTATGCTATGGAGATCAGGAGACAAGCTGGATGGCAAGGCGTATCACTAGTATATGATATTCTTTTCCGCTGTTTTTTGTTGTAAAACTTTGATAATATAATGTATAACTGATATAGTTTCTTTGTTTAAAGATTATTCATTTATTAAATATTGTTCCACTGCGAATGTGAGATTCTAATATTATTTCTATTCTTCTTCTATCTTCTTCTTCTTTAACCCTAATGGTTCAGTTTTCCGGCACTCAATTGTTCGCATTTGATACAGTAGACGCATTAATGTCGATTTTTGAAAGTCAAAAAATCGGGTCGTTACATTTTTGGTATCAGAGCAATTGGTTAAGCGATAAGCATGGCTCTGGTGAGGATTACTCGTTAGAGATAGAGCCAGTAGTACTCTAGAATGAGTTTGAGTGTATTAATAGATATGAGCGCGTATTTGTTTGTGAATATAAAATTGTTTTATATTGTGTTGATTGGTTTTTTGAGTGGATATGGATTCTGGTCAATAAGAGTAGTTAACGTTATTGATAGGGATCTCTAAACACTTGTACAGAACAATTCAACACAAAGTTGTTTTAAAATAGGGTAAATGAAAAAAATTTACCCAAATTATTTTTGTATATAAAAGAAAAAAAATTTCCATAAATTATTATAGTAGTATATGGTTGCTTGATTGTTAGCAAGTGATAATATTAAATTATTATCATTATTATTGAATAAGAAATTAAAATCATAGCTAAGAAATAAAATTCATACACAAATGTGATTTGTAAATATAAATTGTAAATGTGATTTACAATATGAAATAGAATTACAGAGAAATATTTGAAAATGGATAGAAAAGATTTGAAATTTGGTGAAAAGTTTAAATCCTTTTTGATTTGAAAATGGTTTTCAGAAGTTTTGGAAAAATGTTTTAAAGGAGTAAAAGCACTAAACGCTTTTCAGTCGCTGGAAAATAATTCCAATGATCATTGCGACATTATTGGTGTTCATTTTTAAGTTCCAAGAGAGGAATTGCTGCAAAAATGTTTTAAATTGGAATTGTTTACAAAAGTTGAGTTTGATTTTAGAAATGTTAAGGATTCTGGATATAATTGATTTCAAAAATAAGTTTGAAATACTTAAGTGATTATTTAAACTTTGGAGTCTTATTTAAATGTTTGTTGAATGGAAATGAAATGTAAACTGAATTGACTTAAACAAAAATAAGTTTAAGGAAAAAGCCTAAGTGAGCTTAATGAATGGCTATTGAAATATAATTTACTAAGTGTGAAATTAATTGGTAAACGAAACCAATTTAAGTAATGATATAAATCAGTTTATAAATGGAAGATAGTTGATAAAAATTCAATATTCAGAATTTGAAGGTGAATTGAATTCAAATGAATTGGAAATGCCAGTGAATATAAATGGACGGTAAAATTCTTAAGTAAATTTAGTATTGGAAATATACAAAGATAATAATTGAGTGAAAGTAAAAATGGAAATTGGGAAATGGTTATTGTGAATGAATGGATAGAAATAAAAATAAATAAGGAAATGAAAATCAATGTGAATATTAAAAAAATTGATATAATTAATAATCAATTGGAATAAATACGTGGCATGTACGTATATTATTTTATTCGCATTGCGATTCGGTCCAGAATTTGAGCATAGAATTTCGAGATAGTTATATCGATCCAAGTTGGGATTTTTCACACGATTTTTGAAGGCGAACCCTGGATATGGATTTTGGTTGTTCTGGAAATTCTCTATGATATTTTATGGCTATGCAAGGAGAAAGAAGTTTTCTGATCAAGAAACCAGATCCGAGTCCGCACTAGAAGGTCGGGTGGACGATACTAGTTCGAAAGTGGAATTGTGTGATCCAACGAGCGATCGAATTTGATATTGTGTAATATGCATTGTACGACTTAAGTGAAACAAATATTGAAACTTTGTAAAGAACATGCAAAATGATTTTTGAATGTTTTAATTGGACATTATTGTTAAATTGGATACATAAGTGTTATAAAGGGAAAGGAAATTGGATTTTTGATTTCAGAAGATAAATTTAATTGCTCGACAAAAGGTATGTATTTAAATTTCTATATAAAATTTGATGATTTTCTTGTTTAGCCGCTTGGCTTTTTGTTACTTTTGAAATCTAGAGGCCATGGTGGCATTTTGTAGTCTTACCGAGCTAGCCGCACAAAGGAGACGCTCGCGAAACTTTTTAAAAATTTGGGAAGTTAGAAAATTTTGATAATTTGAAATTAAATTAAAATTTGAATTGTTAAGAAATCAACGTTGTTTGGAAAAATGAAAGGTTTTGGAAAGTTAGTTAAAGTAATAATGGGTCTTTAATAAAAAGATTTGTTTTGGCAAGTTGATAAAACTATTTGGTTTTGCGAAAATGATAAACGGGTTGAGGATCATTCTTCTTAACTAGTAATTTCGGGACGAAATTCTTTTAAAGGGGGAAGAATGTGACGGCCCGGAATTTTGGACATTTGAATTGGAATATTTAGTTGATTGTAAATATTTAAAAGTTAGTTTCTAACTTGAATTTCAAATATTACTGTTGTTTGGCAATTAAATTATTGAATTTAAAAATTCGAAATTGGTTTAAATAGCGAATCTTGGATTTTAAGCTGATTAAAAATATTTCAAAGGCTTGGAAAATTTATATTGATAATACGGAAGATAATGAAAGCTTTAGAATTGAATTTGAAAATGATTTATTCAGTTTTGAATATATATCGTTTAAATCGGTATATAAAAAAAGCCTTCCGGGGCACAGTCTCGAAATTCGACTAAACCAGTTTCATTGGATCAGTAATATTGTATTGTTATCATATTTTTAATTTTCGTAGCTTTCGGAGTTGACTTGTGATCGTACGGATTGTAAACACGCTGAAATTTATATCGAAATTTAAATAAATAGCTGGGTCCAAAAAACTATCTTCTCCATTCGATCGAATTTGGACTCGAAACCTTATCCATTGCGTTCAGAATAGGGTATAACCTTATGAACGCCTGGTGGTACGCCTCGATTGGAGACTGAGATTTTGAGTTGCGGAATCGAGGTGGTTTAAAAATTTGAATTTGAGTTTAAATTAAATTTGTATATATGTTGACTGGTAAAAAAAAATTTCACATCAGTTTCTTTCCAACACATGTACAAAATAGAAACAACACTTTCCACATCTGTCAAGCATGCATAGAATTTAAACATGTGTCAGTTTTTTTTAAAAAGAAAAAACGAACAAAAGAAAATCATTTTTGTTCCCTGTAAAAACACAGTAGCTTCAAAAAATAGTGGCCACGTGAAAACAATCAATTTGATCCTCAAAATGAAAAAAATTTCTATCGCTCAAAGGAAATGGCCACAATTATAAAGGATACGAAATCGAATTCTATTTCAAATCGAAATCCTCTGCCAATCTAAATATCGAAAAAAATGGATCAAACTCGAATTCGATTTGTTCATAAACAAATGGCGGCTAAGCTCGATCTTGACCCGCAACGACGACGGAGTCGATGCGCCTGTACTTCGATATCTTGTCGATCTCCTAGTTTCCACAAATCGCTATCGCGTTATCGTTGTGCTCCTGCCATTAATCAATCAGGCGCGCTCTTCAAATCTCGGTAGCAGTCGATTTTGGGGGTTTGGCATCATCGATTGTGGCGCGAATTAGGTGGCGTTCTTTTGGATGCTAGGCAATGGTGCTCGAGAGGGGGTTCGACAGTAAGGTACAGGTGTTTATTTGATTTATATATATATATATATATATATATATATATATATATATATATAAATTCATACAGGATATAAAAGAAAGAATTAAATATTCCAACTATATACTATTGTAGGGAATTTGTTGTACATCAGGTTTTTATTTTTTTTTAAAAAATATAAGCATAACCACATATTTTATTGTATTTAGGTAAACAGTAAAGTATAAGGCATATTTATGCCAATTATTTACTTCAATCCAAAGATTTTATATGTAATGTATATACACATATATAGGTAAAAGTAGGGATTTTATAAAAAATAAGATTTTGGGAATTTTGAAATATTTGAAAATTTATAAAATAGATTTTTGGAAATCCATAACTTATTTTCAAAATGGAAAATATAAAAATGAATATATGTATTTTTATGTACTTGTTATTTTAAATAATGGACTTGGTGAATAAATTTTAAATTATCCTATTTAAATTATTCTAGTTACAAAAAAGATTTTAAAGGGAAATTTATTAGTTTAAATTTAAATCACTAGTTAAAAAAATAGAATTGTTGGTTAACTAAACATATCAAAAGAATATTTATTTGTTCGATTAGTTCAAATATTAATAAATTGTATAAATGTTTATACAATGTCTAATACAGTGAAAAAATAGTCGTGATGGAAATGGATTGCAAAATAAAAAGCAAAGGTGAGATCTTCTCACTCATTTGGTTGGTTGCTTATTTAATTTAAATAGTTAAATTTAAATTCTGGATGTGCTTGGATGAATTTGATAATTTATCTATTGGTGATATTAGATATAGTAGTGTGTGTGTGTGTGTATATATATATTGGAATGATTGATTTCCCGCATTTTATAGCGGATGAGACCCTATGCGCCGCAAAATAGCGGATGATATAATATAATCCCATTTACCATGATATTCCACCTCGAAGTGGAATTGTTATTTAATTGTTGTGCTAACATCTGTGGATGCAGGGAAACAGGTTGGAGGGATCCAACTGGATTTCTCAAATTGTTAAATTTATTTTATATGTTGTGATGTGATTATTGATAATATGCGAATGATTATATTAGTGATTGAAATTTATTGAAGGCTATGGTTTGGCCGAATATATTTTTGGTATCGTAGGATACTAGAAATATATAGTTGGATAATTTTTGGAAATTAAAGTAGAAAATTTCAAGTAAATGAATTTTAGAAATTGGATAAATTTAAAAGAATGAAACTAAAAGTATAAAAGTGGATTTTTTTTAATCCTATCGAATGAATTCCAAAATATTGGGAAAAGATTTTAATAAATGGATTTGAGTAAAATTGTTCAAAAGTTGAAGAATTTATTTCAAAAATATTTGGATCTTAAATAGTTTGGGAGAAATAAATGAATTTATGTTAAAAGTTAGTAAATTTTTGGAAATAATTTGGAATTTGATTTGGTGTTTAAAAATAAATTTTGAACAAAAAATTTGGAATTTGATTTGGTGTTTAAAAATAAATTTGGGAAATCAAGTTGGAATTTAATTTGGTGCTTGAAAGTGAATATTTGGAAATCGATTTGAAAATCGTATATCAGTGGATATTTGAAAATTTAAATTTACAATGGGAATTTATAAAGGAAAGGAAATTTGTTTTAAAAATAAATATTGGTTTATTTTTAAAAGCGTGGAAAGAAACTTATGGATTTGGAATGTAAATTGAGATAAATCAAGAAGGATTTATTAGTTGTTTAAATGGACTATTTTAAAATGGAAAGTGTATTTTCCCTGGAAAGCCGAGTATGTTTTTCAATGTGGAATTTAAATATAAATTAAAATTCTAAAGTTGGTTTGTAAAGCATTGCTTTAGAGAAATTATTTTCGTAAATTGCTTTTAAATCATTAAAATAAATGTTTATTAAGTTAATTATAGAAGTAGTTTTTTTAAAGATTTAATTAATATTTGATTTAGAAAATGGTTATTTAAATAGTTATACTCTATCTAATAATTCAATTTTTTTGAAATTAGTTGGTACTTTAGTTTTATATGAGATGTTGGTATAAAATTTAATAACTATTATTTTAATTAAGGTATTTAAAAATAGTTTTCATCTTAAGTATTTCCAAGTATATATTTTTGGATAAGTGATTTAAATTATTTTAAAATATTCGGACTCGAAAAAATTTTAGTGGAAATAAATAATATTTGAAATTTTATTACGCAAAAGGAAAGTGATTTGAAAATTGTTTTCCAAAGGGTTGAAGTGTGAAAATATATCTTACGAAGATATTTTGAAATAAATAATTTGGAGAAATTATTTAAAATTTGATGTTTGTTGTGAATATTGATTGATGGTTAAATAACCGACTATCAATATAGGCATTTAAATGGCATTTGAATTTCGATGCGATCGGGGTCGGGTTCCAAATGGTTATGCGAAAACCACATCGAATCTTAGTGATGGATCTTTTGTTAAAAGATCAAAGTGGAAATTTGTTGTGACTTACCTTCGAACCTTAGTGATGGATCTTTTGTTTAAAAGATCAAAAGTGGAAATTTGTAGTGACTTACTTGAAATTTGAATGTCACCACTTATTTTTATTTTTAAAATAAGCGCTAATTATTCGGATTAACCGGGAGAGGAATTTATGTCATAAAACCCATTCCGAATTAATGATACAACGAAATAGGAGGGCATTTGAAGACGGTGGTGAAGACCGGGTATTTTCAAGAACGATAGGATTACCTGTCAAATGTCTCTGCACTGAGTTGCTCCGGTATAGAGATCTACATATGTGATGGGGAGTTCGATGAAGATTGTGGATACCCGAATTTACAAGGGCTTCTTTGAAGTGCCTTCGATTCCATTCAGACCCAGGATAGACTTGTGTGGATGTATGTTTACACTTTGGTATGTGAAGCTGGTTTCTGTCAAATACATTTCTATGGTGGCGGAGAATTTATTCTCTTAGCTTAACACCTTTCTCTGAGATGTACGAGCTCAGAGGTTATGTAGTTGATGGTTACCAGCGATATATTCCCAATTTGGTAACGTGGCATGCTAAGTAATTGATCATTTGTTGATCGAAGCATGACTTTTTTGAAAATCGTAGCTTTGTGGATGAAACTCCGTCGAACCTCACACCCCGGAAATGGTTGAAACAAGAAAAGATGCAGCAAGGTTATTGGGGTCGCGCCCCTCAGGGTATGTGCATTTCCTTCTGGATAAAAAGTGGTATCTGGTATGGAGCCCAGATATTTAACTTGTGTGGATAAAAAGTGGTATTCTGGTATGGATCCCATATTATTTACTTATGTGGTTGTTGGTCGTGAGGCACCTCGGTAAAGGTTGGCCTAGACCAGGGGATGGCATACTCGTGACAGTTAGTTACCTAATTACAGAGATAACCCGACCTTTTGTTGGCAGAGAGCCGATTAGGTTCTTGGGGCGTACCTCCAGAGGCATACCCATTCGGTGAAGGAAGTTCCTTAGCCTTGACCATTTGTTGGAAATCCGAACAAAACAATACGAGCCCTTTACGATTGCAGTTGTATAACCTGCCACCTCAGGTGGTAGCTATAGCAGGCATAATATAATGGTACCTATTCTGGCTAAGATTTATATTATACTTTCGAAATGTTTTCCACACTATGCACTAATAATTATATCAAAAAGAATTTGCATATCAAGCATGTTTGACTATCATAAGGAGAAATCTCTTACAATTGTACGATTGCATTGCGTATGTGGCGGGAGGCCTTATGGTAGTTTCATTTTCCGAAAGCACATCGGATTTGTTTTAATTTCCTTTTGTGCAAATAACTGTTTTAAGATATCACACCAGTCCCATGACTGACTTTGTGACGCCCCACCTCTATACCCACACTAGCCAAGGGCACAACGGGGTAATGTCGTCGACTAAAGCGGAGAATAAGGTTGGTTAGGAGCGACCATCTATAGCCTTGCTTTAACTATCTATTGAATACATCGACAATTGACATACAAAGCAGATCGACATATCCAATGAATACTTAAAACAAAACCATAGGTGGTTGTAGGATCTATCAGAACAGAATATAACAACTCAAATGTAACATACATCACAGAACATTAGATCATCATGTACACATATATGATACATAACAGAGTTTACAGACTGATACACGTCAAGTGGTATAGCAAACCACAATATACAGACGGATTCAAAATAATACATATATAAGAGTTACAAATAAAAGGACTACGCAAAAATCTTTAACAAAAAGGAACAAGCTGGATAGTCCATGCGGAAGCAAAATAGGCTAAGTCCAAAAGCACCTAACCTGAAACATCTCGGTCTGACCCGAGTATAAAATACACGAGTCAGTCTAGCTAAACAAATCAGTTAGATAAACTAAACAACAATAACCTGCAAGGTCACAATGTATAACAAATATCTCTAAAAGAGATAACACAATCATCTAACAAAAAGATGAATCACATCATAACAAGCCTCATATATCGGCAACTCATAGAAACAAAGGATAGGAATATCCCAAAACAATCCATAAAGGCAATTAACAAATACCAATGAAGGTAACACAAGTTCCACAAGGTAATCGCTACATATCATGCGACTCAAAAAGACCAGCACCGAAGGGAAATACCTAGGGAATATACATATCAATGAAAACATCATAAAATTTGCATGTGCTCAGTATTGTATAAACAAGGATCCATGATCCCGAAGACTCCAAACCGAAATATCACTCGAGCGGCTCGTAAAGACCTAACTCCGAAAGCGATGCAATAGGGCAACAAACCCGAAGGCACAAACCCAAAGGTACAAACCCGAAGGCAACATACCCGAAGGCAACAAACCTGAAGGTGCAAACCCGAAGGCAACACACCCGAAGGCAACAAACTGTAGTGGTGAAGGTCCGGAGGCCCAGTACTGGACACCACTAACTGGCGGAATGTGTCATAACTCTCAAAAAGGAATCCGAAAAGTGGTAACGGGAGTCCCATAACCACTCGTTCGCACTAAACGGTTTACTATCCGTTAGTTAATTTCACACTCAAAGCAGTACAAAGTTCACCTCATCTCATCGGTAAACCAGACCAAAGATGCAATAAACCACTAAGAACCAACTTGAACCGATAAAATTTGGAAAACACACAAAAGGCAAAAATCGGCAAAACAGCAGCAGGTTGGTCCGCCGGCTACAAGGCTCGGTCGGCTGACCAGAAGCAGAAAAAATGCTCGGGGTAGCAGTTCGGTTGACCGGCCCAGGGGTTCGGTCGGCCGAACTGCAATTTTCTACAGTTCCTGCCCTTTCTCATCAGAATGCAAACTCTTTCAAAACACGACCGGTCGAGCAATGGACCTAAGGAGCCTTAGCCATTAGATACGCCAGCTCCATTAGCTCTCCGATTCGCCACCAAAAACATGTTCAAACATCAAAGTTAGGATCTTTAAAGAATTGAACCCAAAACGCTAAAAATTTGGATATTCACCAATTCAATCCAAACCAAAAGCAAGTGCAAATGAACAAGTGCTAGGAGTTCATACCCAACAATCAAAGATAGATATAAGCATAGATGAGAGATAAAAATCTCACCTTACATCAATAATATCAAGAGAAGTAGATGTGAGTTCAAAACTCACCCTTTTATCGCAAAACAAAGAAGAAGAAGCTCAAACACAAGAAGGAGACTAACAACTCTTCACTTTAACTCTAAAAGCCTCAATCTAAGAATAAAACACATATTTCCTAAGTTAGGTTTAGGAAAACTTTCAGAAATTGAAGACGAGAAGAGATGGAGAAGATGAAGAAGAGGCTTACCATTAGCTTCTCTTTGATTTTGGAGCAAGAATTCAAGTTTGCAAGAAAAACTAGGGCTTGGAATTTCTAATTCCCATTCTCTTCCCCCATTTTCAGTTTTAGCTTAAGTTTTTATGAAATGAAATAAGTGAGTAGAGAGGAGAGGGACTGAGTTAGGGTTAATTAGTTAGTTAGTGGGCTGAACCCAACCCAAAGCCCAACTAGAAAAAGTAGCAAAATTCAACTTACTCCAAACATATCAAAGCTTATACTTAAAAAGATCGCAAATGCCATTTTGGACTCAATGGAGGTGGTTTCGAGTCCTAATTCGGCCGTTTGCAAATAAAAGTCACATTTTGGACTCAATGGAGGTGGTTTTGAGTCCTAATTCGGCCGTTTGCAAAAAAAGTAACATTTCGGATCTATAATCCGACTAACGACTCTATATTTCAATAAAACATTTAAATACAAAATCGTTAAATATGCGGGTTGTTACAGATCTCCCCTCCTTACAAAATTGCGTCCCTGCAATTCCTGGAGACGTATTTGTAACAACTACATACATACAACATTCAAAAGAAAAGGAAATAAGCTTGAGACGAAAAGATATTCTCACTGTTCCCAAGCAAAGATAGAAAACCCAGATAAGATCGCTCAATATACTCTCTGGTTTCCCAAGTACAGTCATTGGGATTAGCGGACCATTGAACCTTAACGAGCGGCACGTCCTTGTTCCGAAGGTGTCGCACCTCTGTGTCAAGTACGCGAATAGGTTGCTGTACAATAGATAAGTCCGGTGAGACCTCAAGCTCTTGCAAATCAGGAGAAGCGATAATAGAATCCGACTCCCGAAGACACTTTCGAAGTTGAGAGACGTGAAACACGTCGTGAATGCTAGATAAATGAGCAGGAAGTGAAACTCTATAAGCCACAAGGCCAATACGTTCAGTAATAGAAAATGGCCCTATAAAGCGAGGAGCCAATTTCCCAGTCGTACTGAAACGCATAACCCCCTTCAAAGGAGAAACACGAGCAAAGACAAGATCACCAACTGAGAATTCGAGAGGCTTTCTAGGTTGTCCGCGTAGGATTTCTGACGGCTCTGTGCCTCTTTCATTCTCAACCGAATAAGATCGATCTTCTTGGAAGAATCACGAACAAAATCTGGACCAAGAATAAGCTTCTCCCCAGATTCCAACCAACAAGAGGTGATCGACATGGCCTTCCGTATAAAGCTTCGAAAGGAGCCATACCGATACTAGACTGAAAACTATTGTTGTAGGAGAACTCTACAAGAGGTAGGTGATCCTCCTAACTTCCACCGAAATCAAAAACAAAAATACGGAGAAGATCTTTCAAGATACGATTTACCCGTTCAGTCTGTCCGTCAGACTGCGGATGATATGCTGTGCTGAAATTAAGCTTTGTTCCCAAAGCTTGCTGAAGACTCCTCCAAAAATGACTCGTGAATAAGGGATCACGATCACTCACAATAGAACTAGGAACACCGTGTAGTCTCACGATTTCCTTGACATACAACCTAGCCAAATGCGAAGCAGTCCTATTAGACTTAATAGGAACAAAATGAGTGGACTTAGTGAGGCGATCAACAATAACCCAAATGCTAGAATGGCCAGATCTCGAACGAGGTAGGCCGTCAATGAAATCCATAGAAATCTGATTCCATTTCCACAATGGAATCTCTAGAGGCTGAAGAAGACCCAAAGGACGCTGGTGTTCGGCCTTAAAACGCTGACAAGTTATGCAATTACTCACATAACTCGCCACATCGTGGTTCATGCCTTCCCAATAATAAAGACGACGCATATCGGCATACATCTTACTACTACCAGGATGAATGGTATACTTAGAACGGTGATAGTCATCAAGAATGTCATGTCTAAGTGCAAAATCAGAAGGCGCAAAAAGACGGTTCTTCTTGCGAAGACACCCATGAGAATCAATGTTCAAATCCCGCAACGCCTCATCACAGGATCCAGACTCACAAAGCTACGCCGCTGAGCATCGGCAATACGATCCAACAAAATGGATCGAGCTCCCAAACTAAATAATAGAATAGGAGAATCAGAAGATGAACCTCGATCACGAATTTCACAAAAAGATAGAGTCTCAAGAATATCCCATTCGGCAAGCATCATAGAAACTACAGCCGAATGTTTGCGACTAAGCGCATCAGCAACACGATTATCCTTACCAAGGGTATACTAGATATCAAAGTCATAGGAGGCAAGAAACTCGAGCCAACGCTGTTGTCTCATATTGAGTTCCTTCTGAGTGAACAAATACTTCAAAGATTTATGATCGGTATAGAGAATAAAGTGCTCGCCCAATAAATAGTGTCGCCAAATCTTCAAGGCAAAGACAATGGCGGCTAACTCAAGATCATGAGTGGCATAGCGAACTTCATTCGGACGTAGTTGCCTAGAAGAATAAGAAACTACCCGATCCTTCTGCATAAGAACAGCACCGAGACCACTACCACACGCATCGGTGTAGACAACAAGATCATGATTCCCCTCGGGACCCACAAGAATAGGAGCATTAGTGAGAAGTTCCTTCAATGTCTAAAAGGAAGCTTTACACTTGTCGGACCAAATAAAACGAATGCCTTTCCGAGTAAGGATGGTGAGAGGAAGCACAACACGGGAAAAATCCATAATGAATCGACGGTAATAACCCGCCAATCCAAGGAAACTACGAATCTCATGCACATTCTCAGGCCTCTTCCAATTTTGGATGGCTTCGATCTTTGATGGATCAACAGAAATGCCAACGGAAGATACAACATGGCCTAAGAACATAACCCTATTCTTCCAAAAATGGCACTTGGAGAATTTGGTTCTAAGCTGATGATGACGGAGAGTACTCAAGACAATTCTCAAGTGATTAGCATGCTCGGCTTCAGACTTAGAATAAATAAGGATATCATCAATGAAGACAAGGATGAACTTATCGAGATATTCTCGGAATACTCGATTCATGAGATCAACAAAGAAAGCAGGAGCGTTCGTCAAACCGAACGGCATAACGAGCCACTCAAAAGAACCATAACGAGTGCGGAAAGCTGTAAGAGGTATGCTATCCTTCGCGACTCGTAACTGATGAAAACCAATGGCAAGGTCAAGCTAAGAAAATACCTTAGCACCACTCAATAGATCGAACATATCATCGATCCTAGGCAATGGATACCTATTCCTAATGGTTAAATCGTTAAGCTTGCGATAGTCAATGCAAAGCCTAAGAGTTCCATCAGACTTCTTCACGAAGACGACCGTGGATCCCCACGGAAAAAAACTGGAATGAATCAACTGCTTGGACTCAAGCTCTAAAAGCTGCTTCTTGAGTTCCTCATTTTCCTTGGTAGACATCCTCGTGAGAGGAAGACTTACTGGCTGCGCGCCTGGATTGAGATCAATGCGGAACTCAATTGCCCTCTTGGATGGCAAACCCGAAACAGGCTCAAAAATATCAGAAAAGTCACAAGCAATAGGAATACGAGATATATCATCATCATCTCACGAGTCAAGAGAACATAAAGCCATTTCGGAATTATCCACATCCTGAAGAACAAGTGATAGCTGAGTAGGCGAATCCGGATGTCGAAGATACAAAATTCTCTCCGAACTAATAATCCTGGCATCATATCTCACTAGTCAGTCCATTCCCAAAATCATATCAAATCCCAGACAAGAAATAACGTGCAGATTCGCACGAAAAGAAAAGCCACATAAAACAATCTCAACATCACCACATGCTAAGGGCCGCGGATCCACCAATAGGATTCGTAACCCTTAAAAAAAGTAACCAAACAAGAAACATCCAAAGATAAATCATCAACGAGCTTTTTCGATACGAAGGAATGTAAAGCACCCGTATCGAAAAGAACTCGAATACTATGATCATGAAATAAAGTAGAACCTTTCAAAATAGATGGAGATATACCTTTGGCCTGAGAAGGACCTTCAGAAGCCTTAGCGGCATAAAGCTTGCTAGATTTGGCACCAGCCTGAACAGTAAGGAAAGTGGAAACATGATGACCTTCCTTCTTGCAATAACGGCAGAAGAGAGGCTTGGAACAAGCTCGAATAATATGATTAGGAGAACCACAATTGAAACTCATCCGGACGAAAGGTGTTCCAGAAGACTGAGGCTGAGAACTAGAACCACCAGTCTTCTTCTTCTTAGAAGGAAAAGACCTGGACTTCTGAAATGGAAACTACCTCTTGTTGGGGTTCTTGGAAACCTCAACATCAACATCACTATCACACTCCTTCTCGACGGTCTGGAGATGAAGCGTCGAATCTACCAACTCCTCAAAAGAAAGCTCAAGCTGGAGCAACAAAGACTTCTTAAGATATTTAAGACCGGAGAAAAACTTCAAATTCTTCTTATAAGAAGTGCTAATGAATTCAAGACCATACTTAGATAAAGCCTTGAATGATGCAACGTGCTCAAAAACAGAAGATTTCCCTTGCTTCAACTCAAGGAAGCGACGAGTCAATAAAACTTTTTCAGATTCAGGAACGAACTTGAGTTCAAATCGCTCCCGAACTGAGTCCAAGAAAGAGTAGATTCATCAATTTCAGCTACAAGAAGCTCATACCAATCAAGAGCACGCCCTTGTAATAAGCTAGAACTTACAAGAACTCTATCATGGTCAGAAAGATCCATACGAGAGAAGATACGTTCGCACGTGCGAAACCAAGCTTGGACTTCAAGAACAGACTCAGAGCCCTTAAAGGGTTTTCCTCCAAGATGAGAAAAATCACTACACAGACGTGCAAAGGCAGAATTGCGAGGTGGAGATACACGAGGAGGAACTGGAGGCTGAGTGCTCCTAAACAACTCCAAAAACTGATCGGCAGACATATAAACGCCATCCGGATGTGAGCCACTAGATTGCCCAGCATCCGAACGTCGTCCCCTACCTCTTTCAGCCATACGCTGAAAGTAAGATAAGAACAAGATTATTCACAAGGTAGAAGGAATAGGGAGACACGATGATTCAAAGATTTGTAGCACTTATACACTCTGATGTAACGTAATATGTGCATCTATTCTGTGTTTATCATATTTTGTTCTGAACTCAGCTCTGATACCACGCTGTGAAGCCCTACCTCTATACCCACGCTAGCCAAGGACACTACGGGGTAATGCCGTCGACTAACACGGAGAATAAGGCTGGTTAGGAGCGATCATCTATAGCCTTGCTTTAACTATCTATTGAATACATTGACAATTGACATACAAAGCAGATTGACATATCCAACGAATACTTAAAACAAAACCAAAGGTGGTTGTAGGATCTATCAAAACAGAATATAACAACTCAAATGTAATATACATCACAGAACAGTAGATCATCGTGTACACATATATGATACATAACAGAGTTTACAAACTGATACACGCCAAGTGGTATATCAAACCACAATATACAGACGAATTCAAAATAATACATATATCAGACTTACAAATAAAAGGACTACACAAAAAGCTTTAACAAAAAGGAACAAGCCGGATAGTCCATGCGGAAGCAAAATAGGCTAAGTCCAAAAGCACCTAACCTGAAACATCTCGGTTTGACCGAGTATAAAATACACGGGTCAGTCTAGCTAAACAAATCAGTTAGATAAACTGAATAACAATAACCTGCAAGGTCACAATGTATAACAAATATCTCTAAAAGATATAACACAATCATCTAACAAAAAGATGAATCACATCATAACAAGCCTCATATCATCGGCAACTCATAGAAACAAAGGATAGGAATATCCCAAAACAAGCCATAAAGGCAATTAACAAATACCAATAAAGGTAACACAAGTTCCACAAGGTAATCGCTACATATCATGTGGCTCAAAAAGACCAACACCGAAGGGAAATACCTAGGGAATATACATATCAATGAAAACATCATAAAATTTGCACGTGCTCAGTATTGTATAAACAAGGATCCATGAGCCCGAAGACTCCAAACCCAAGTATCACTCGAGCGGCTCATAAAGACCTAACTCCGAAGCGAGTCAATAAGGCAAAAAACCCGAAGGCACAAACCGGAAGGCAACATACCCGAAGGCAACAAACCTGAAGGTGAAAACCCGAAGGCAACACACCCGAAGGCAACAAACCGTAGTGGTGAAGGTCCGGAGGCCCAGTACTGGACACCACTAACTGGCGGAATGTGTCATAACTCTCAAAAAGGAATCCGAAAAGTGGTAACGTGAGTCCCATAACCACTCGTTCGCACTAAACGGTTTACTATCCGTTAGTTAATTTCATACTCAAAGCAGTACAAAGTTCACCTCATCTCATCGGTAAACCAGACCAAAAGGTCAAAACAATCAATTGAATAGGTCGGGGACTAATCGGAAAGACAAACGCATGGATTCATGGTCCGTGTTTTACCTAACCATTTAATCTCCCTTCCACTCCACTCGAAGTGCGAAATTGTGTGTGTGCGTTTTAAATAGAATTTATAAATTGGAGAAGGAAACTTTAAATTTGATTTAGAGGGATTATTTATAAAAACCCGTGAATGAAGTCACAAATAAGTTATCAAAGCCAAAAATGCAATAACAACCACTAAGAACCAACTTGAATCGATAAATTTGGAAAACACACAAAAGGCAAAAATAGGCAAAAGAGCAGCAGGTCGATCGGCCGGCTACAGGGCTCGGTCAGCTGACCAGAAAAAGAAAAAATGCTTAGGGTAGCAGGTCGGTCGACCGGCCCAGGGGTTCGGTCGGCCGAACTGCAATTTTCTGCAGTTCCTGCCCTTTCTCATCCAAATGCAAACTCTTCCAAAACGCGACTGGTCGAGCAATGGACCTAAGGAGCCTTAGCCATTGGATACCCCAGCTCACTAGCTCTCCGATTCGCCACCAAAAACATGTTCAAACATCAAAGTTAGGATCTTTAAAGAATTGAACCCAAAACACTAAAACCAAAAGCAAGTGCAAATGAACAAGTTCTAGGAGTTCATACCCAACAATCAAAGATAGATACAAGCATAGATGAGAGATAAAAATCTCACCTTACATCAATAATATCAAGAGAAGTAGATGTGAGTTCAAAACTCACCCTTTTATCACAAAATAAAGAAGAAGAAGCTCAAACACAAGAAGGAGACAAACTACTCTTCACTTTAACTCTACAAGCTTCAATCTAAGAATATAACAAATATTTCCTAAGTTAGGTTTAGGAAAACTTTCAGAAATTGAAGAGGAGAAGAGTTAGAGAAGATGAAGAAGAGGCTTACCAATAGCTTCTCTTTGATTTTGGAGCAAGAATTCAAGTTTGCAAGAAAACTAGGGCTTGGAATTTCTAATTCCCATTCTCTTCCCCCATTTTCAGTTTTAGCTTAAGTTTTTATGGAATGAAATAAGTGAGTGGAGAGGAAAGGGACTGAGTTAGGGTTAATTAGTTAGTTAGTGGGCTAAACCCAACCCAAAGCCCAACTAGAAAAGGTAGCAAAATTCAACTTACTCCAAACATATCAAAGCTTATACTTAAAAAGATCGCAAACGCCATTTTGGACTCAATGGAGGTGGTTTCGAGTCCTAATTCGGCCATTTGCAAAAAAAGTCACATTTTGGACCTAAAATCCGACTAACGACGCTATATTTAAATAAAACATTTAAATATAAAATCGTTAAATATGCGGGTTGTTACAGACTTGGAGTTTATTGTTCCCTTTCTAAACTCCGGGTGCCCATGATTTTCCAAACGGGCAGCCTAGAGTCAGGTTATCAGTTGTTCTAGAGAGAAATCAAAAAAGTATGTTGTGGAGATTAGGAGACAGGCTGGATGGCGAGACGTATCACTAGTATATGATATTCTTTTCCGCTGTTTTGTTATTGTAATACTCTGATAATGTAATGTATAACTGATGCATTTTCTTTGTTTAAAGATTATTCATTTATTATATACTATTCCGCTACGAATGTGAGATTCTGATATTATTTCTGTTCTTCTACTATCTTCTTCTTCTTTAACCCAAACGGTTTGGTTTTCCGGCATTCGATTTTTTGGCATTTGATACAGTGGACGTATTAATGTCGGTTTTCGAAAGTCGAAAAATTGGATCGTTACAATTCCTTTGATTGACTTCTACGCATTTCATGCTCGCATGGCCAAGTGATAAGTCTGATCACTACGAAACTTGAAATCCTACGATAATTCACTATTACGGATTCGATGAAACCGGTTTCGTCGAAATCCGAGAAAGTTGCTCAAATGGCTATTTTTACACGTTAATTAAAATAAACTATTTCCAATTTATGTTTATTCACTTTTATATTTAATTTTAAAAGTTAATAATCTAAGTTTTTAAATAAAATTTAAATCAACTTTTGAAATCATTTTCATTGAAGTTAAGTTCATAATTTATTTATTTAAATAATTGCAATATTAAATTAAAGAATTTAATTATCCAATAAATTATATTAATAAACCATAAAGTTTCAAAAGAATTTTAGTTATCAACAATTATTTTATTTCCATCTAAATAATACAACATTTATTATCAATTCCAGCTATCGATTATAAAAACAATCAACATATAAAATTTCATTTCAATACTTGTTATTGCCAAAATCCTTGAAATTAGTCATTTTCAAATTTTATTCTAGTTCATATTAAATAAATTACGTAAATAATTCATTGAACTTCTATTTCTATCCATTTTATTCAATAATCATATTAAATTTAATAATTTAAAGTAATTAAAATACGGGTCGTTACGTAAATTTTTATTTATCAATATTAAATAATATGTATATACTAGTTATAAACACCTGTATTAATATACGATATTGATGTGCATTTAAATTGAATTTAAATACTTTATTGATCGAGCTTGAAATGATTTTGAGGCCCATAATGGAGCTTATCATGGGTGGTTATAGGAGGCTAAAAGGATGGTTTGAATTTTGATTCAAAAGGAGATGAATTAGTAAGAGATAAGAAGGATCTGGATCCTCCATTTACTTCTCGGATCTTTATTATATATTCATCCCTAACCTTATCATTTCGCAATCTTTATTGCTCCATTTAAACCAACCAAGGTCAACCAAATTTCCTTCATCCTCCTTAAATTCAAGCTTCCAAATTTACATATTAAATTAAATTCAAAGACTGGTAGTTGCTGCACTCAGATTGGTAGCTCTATCTGAAGGTTTGGATACTGATTCAAGGAGTGATCCAATTCAACATTACAAGGTGTTACTTGTAGGAAATAGAAAGGAAAAAATGTAATTCATATACATTTATATTTATATATGTCATTTCTTGTCATTATGCTACCTTTAGTTTTATGTCTACTATAATGAATCTATATACGTTAGCGTCGGCAACATTGATGTGCAAGTTTGTTTATATATGTGATGATTAATATATATATATATATATATATATATATATTCATATGTCATTCGGTAATAAAAAAATTAATTTTGTTTATTCTAATTTTTGAAATAATAATTTAGTAATATTTTAAAAAATTGATCATAGAGTTTATATATATACACACAATATACATTTAAATTTTATGAATACACATAATATCATTTTGAATTAATTTTCCTTTTAAAAAGTAATATATATATATAATTAATTTAAACATAAAACCAAAGATTTACAATAATATATATGTATATATAATAAGCAAATATATTCATTAAATAGTTTTCGTGTGGAAATCAATAAAACCCCATTTTAAACCACAAAATTTAT
Source organism: Allium cepa (assembly GCA_030765085.1). Classification (NCBI taxonomy): domain Eukaryota; kingdom Viridiplantae; phylum Streptophyta; class Magnoliopsida; order Asparagales; family Amaryllidaceae; genus Allium; species Allium cepa. The sequence continues at coordinate 47,907,782 of CM060930.1, read as the reverse complement.
ATAAAAAATATATTATTATTTAAACCGAATGTATATATAAATATTCACACACACATAAACATATATATATAATTATACATTTACATTAAAATATAACTCATAAATATATGTGTATGTGTGTGTACTACATAGATTTGTTAATATTTATATAGTAAGTGTTTATATAATAATGTGCGTGTGTATATGTATGCATGTATTTAAAAAAAGATTAGTTTTTCAGGTTTTGAAATATACATACATACCTACATTTATATATATGTATATATATTTAAAATTGATGCACTAATTTGAATTTGAATTGTTAGATGTTTACTATGTAGATCTAGATCTAAGATCTAGCATTTGAATTATAAACTTCAATTTGAATTTACAGTTATTCGTATCAAATTGCAATCACTACATATTATAATGTCAACTAAACACACACATACACATATGTGTGTACATAATTACATAAAATTATATATTATACAAATATTATTTTATAACATACACAAACACACACACACACACAGATATATATATTTACATATTAGACAACATACATAGATACATACATACATATACATATATATATATATATATATATATATTCCAAATACACACACGTGGATTTTATATATATATATATATATATATATATATATATATATGAAGGGGTTATTATGTTTGTAGCAATGTAAATCCCAACAACTATACATTGTCATGTAAAACTATGTACAACTTTTTATATTGCACGTACACATACATATGAATATGAAACACATATTATACTACAATAATCATAACATTAATATAATAATACTTCATTATAAATTAAATAAAATATTGATTTTAATTAAAATAAACTTAGATAAGATCTAAATAATCTTAGACTTCATAGGACCAATAGGATCCAAATAGAAGATTTTCTATGAAATTTACCTAACATTATATGAACTTTTGAAGAAATTGTTCAACGCCAAAATAATCAAGGGACAAAACGTGGATGAATACGTTTTGATGGTGAAAGGTTATATTGATAGATTTGTATAGTTGGATGTAATGATAAGCAACGAAATGAAAGTAGACTTGATCCTCGGGTCTCTTACTCCCAGTATGAGATGTTCATATTAAACATTTATATGAACCAGTTGAATGTAAGCCTCGTGAAGCGTTTCAATATGTTGAGGTCGGTCGAATCCTCATCCAAGGATAAAAGGTTCGTACTTGCTATTAAGGGGAACCATCATCTTCGAAAGGTTTGAAAATGCGGAAGAGGGTTAACTAGAAAAGTAAGAAAATTATTGTTGTTTACAAGGGCGAGTGTAATCATTGTCGCAAGAAAGGTCATTGGAAATAGAATCGTCTAGAGTACTTAAAGATTGTTATAGAAATGAAACAAAAAATTCCTGCTGCTCTGTTAGGTACATTTATGATTCAAAATTATTTTGAAATCAATAAATTATTTTGGTTTTTGGATACGGAATCTAGAACTCATATCTGTAATTCGTTACAGGGGCTTAAGAACTGGCATGCATGGCAAAGGAAGGAATGAGGCTGTAGGTTGCTGATGGATCTATTATAAATGCAACGGAAGTTGAAGACTTTCATTTGAGTTTGTCGAGTGAATTTGTGTTGATATTAAATAATTTATCTTTTGAGAATGTCTTTATTTGTGGAATTATGTCTATGTCTAGATTGTTTGAGGATGGTTATGTCTTACTATGTAAATAATGTTAATGTTATTTTGGATGACAATAAAGTCTGTGATGGTATTTTGGAAGATGGGCATTTCTATGATTAATATAAATTATGTATGTTCTATGAGTAGTTCTTCGAATAACGATATAACTAAAAATTATATTTCGCATTGTAGGCTAGGTCATATAAGTGAGAAACAACTATACAAATTAAAACTAAAGATTTTCTCCTATCACTTGATTTTGAATCATTTTACATATTTGAATTGTGTCTCAAAGGAAATATGACCATGCACACCTTTAGTGGGAGTAATGAAAGAGTTGATGAACTCTTGGGGACTTTTATATAGTGATGTATGTGCCCAAGTGCATATATTCATTAAAGATAATGTTCTTGTAAACTTTACTGATGATTTCTCAGGACTGGGATATATATGTACCTTATGAAGAACAAATCTAATGTCTATGAGAAATTTATGGAATACAACAATGTGGTTCAGAATAAGATGAACCAGAAGATTATGATTCCTCAATTCAATCAAGGAGGTCATTATGTTGGACAAGAGCTTCGATAATACTTAAAAAATAATTGGATTATCTCTCAGGTTACTCCACCCTATACTCATGTAATGACTATTATTTTAAGTATTGTAGGATCATAAAATATTTTTATTTTATTCATAGGAGGTCATACGATTTTATAATTTTAGGATGACATTAGGGACATTTTACACACCCATGATTTTTCCCGAATTTCCAAGTGATGATTTTGACCTTATAATTCTTATTTGGGGTATAAGTTTTGATAGAAGTCGAATTATAATCTCGTACTAGTTTTATTTATTCAAGATGATAGTTTCCATTCTACAGAGTGGTCATAATAGGAAAACGGACTTAAAGTTAGGAAATTATGCCTGTTTTATGTAGATAGCTGCTGCTCAGTATTAGTGTGTAATTAATAAGCCCATAAGAACGCCCAACAATCTAATTCGAGATTAGTATAAATAGTGGGATGTATGAGTCAAATTAAAATATTTTCTTTTCCCAAATAAGATCTAAACCTCAATTGACCCTAATTTCATCCAAAATTCTTAAAATGTATTCTCCAAATCTAGCTATATCATTAATTAGAGAGAAAATCATCAATTAAAAGATAGAGATCAACATTTTGGTTGATTTTCATTGCTTTCTATTGCTATCTACATTGGATCTAGGCAAGAATTGGTTGATTTTGGAAATTTATGAGTGGTTTATGCCTTCTCACTATCATATGAATGTTTATAAGGTAGAACTACATGTCTTAACAAGATTTTTGATCTTAAAACCATATCTAACTTTAATTATGCGTTATCATATGCTTATGTCCTAAATTGTGAATCTTTGAAACGATTTTCAAAAATAATTTAGTAATTCTCCTTATTCATATTCATATGTGCATGTAGTATGTATATTTTGATTAGAATTGGTTTGTTTATAACATTATTGTGTATTGCATATATAAATGGATGTATATGCATGTTATTCAATGCTTGTATGTTGTGCTTTGATGTTGCTTGCTAGTGTTTTGGATGTTTAGGAAGATATGTTCCTGAATTTAGCAAATCAAAGGCAAAGTTGGTCAGAATTAGACAAAACTTAGAGGAGAGACTCTAGAGCATAGGGGAAGCTTGTAGAATAAGTCGCACTACAAAATTGATTAAGGGTTTAACTTGGCACCAAGTTGAAGAGTCAGTACTGAGTCGTTTCTATTGCTCGGTTGGGTCGACGACTTTGGGGATCTTTAGGTATTGGCTAGTGGAGATGGATCAAAGAATGTTTCAGAGGATTGGCTAAATTTTAGGTATTATGCCGAGTTGTTTCTAAAACTTGGAATTGAATGATTTGGATTGGGAGCCGAGTTGTTTTGATGAATGGGTCAAGGTTTAAAGCACTTGAGAAGGAAGTACTAGAGGCAGAGTGATTTACTTAGCCAAAATTGGCTAAGTAAATGACTCGATGCCAAGTCATTTTGATTTGGTGCCGAGTTGTTTTGGTGAATGTAAGGGCGTCGGACTTGTACAATGAGAAAATAAGGGACTCTTAGATCATGGTGGAGGCGTTGGCTCATTCGCTTAAGGATTGGATGGCGATGTAATAGCATGATAAAAGTTTTGTATCTTCATTCGATGACTCATGAATGGAGTAGGTACCGAAGATATTGGATCGATAAAGGAGTGAGTCGTGGATGTGGAACGCGAAGGATTTCGAGTAATGGGAACTTGATTGAGCAAAGAAATGGTCGGGTCCAATTGGAGCAAAGAAGGGTTCGGATGAGTGTGCTAAGTAATCGTTGATACTTGGAGTGTTTTCTATTGTATTCGAAGTAGGGGTATTATACGTGAGATGCTCATGGATCAATGGAGTAGATATGAATATCCTAGACTAGTGGCTTTGGGCCTACTGTCTAGCTTTAGGCTACGAGACATATATCTAGCTTTGGGCTACGTGATATGAGAGTACACCAAAAACTAGGATTTCCATTAGTCCCTAGTAGTAAAGGGCTATACGAGTTATCATATATTAAGATACATGGAGTGATAATAGGGATTACTTGATGAATGTTATGGTTACTATAGTCGCTTTAGTTGCTTTTTAGGCTATCACTTAGAGATATCATTGGGATAGGTATTGGAGATATGAATAACTGGTGAGTCGATATCCTTATTTTAAATATAGTACCTTTATGTTATTTTTAGAGTTGCATATTATGGGGTTATGATGTTATTGCTAACTCTTTGGTTGTAGGACAGGTCGGGTATGATTCGTGTACCTCTACTATTTACCATATTTACCTGCATAGTATTTTGAGATTCAGTTACTGGTCACACTAGACTTTTGTCTAACCCAAAGTTTTATGCTTTGTTTCTTATTATCTTGGGTACTATTGAATGAAGATTAGATAATAGGTCTAGGTGGTGCAAACCAATGCTTAGGACGAGCTAGATGGAATTATGTCGTATTATGTACTTATATGTATTTCTACGCCTATTCTGCTGTTCAGCACTGGAGAGCCTTAGCAGTGACTACTTATTTTCTTGTTATGAGACAGTTGTTGGGTTTATTTCCATTGTATAAACTCTACTGTTTTTGATGATAACTCTGTGGATCTTTTACTTTGATGACTTGTTCACATAGTTACTACTGTCTCTCCTGCTATATTTGTGATGTTATATTTTATTCATATACTATGAGATATTTTACATATTATATGCTTATTTGTTTCATTTTCAATCTTGATGATCGTCCTATATCGACCGAACATGGCTGCAGCGTGCTATTTTGATACCATTGGTATCGGTGATATAGGACGGTCGTCACATTTCGCATCAGAGCTTTGGTTACATAATTAACCTAAGTTGATACCGAGATCCAATGGAGATAAGGAAAGAGTTATAACGTTAGACTGAATCGAGAATATATATGTGTACCAGAGAGTGCATACTTGTTATATATTTTGGTTTTCAAAGCTAAGTTGTAATGTATTATATAATATAAGCGGCATGCACTTAAGCACCATAGATATTGTTTTCTTTATTAGAGACTAATCATTTTTGTTATAGATTAAGAATGAGCCAACGTCCAAGAAATACTGTGAGGAATTCAGTTTCGACGGTTGAGGAAGGAGCAGGGTCAAAAGCTACCACATCTAACTTTCAAGCGATGTTGAATGCTATGATGGAAACTATGACGAGGAATGTTTAGGCTACTGCTTTCGGTATGGCTAGTAGAGGAGGTGCTCCCGTTCAAGCACCAACGGATAATTTCGCCAAGTTGAGTAAAGACTCTTCTACACAAGGAGGAAAACCATTCCATGAAACAGAGTCAGCCATAGAAATGCAGGATTGGTTGGACACCTACAAGCACATCTTTAGTGATATAGAAGTGGATGATGTTATGAAGAGGAACTAGCCTCTAGAAAACTTAAAGGATGAGCTATGAACTGATGGAAATCCATTACTATTGCTACTCCAGAAGATCGGTTTACTTAGGACTATTTCAAAGCAAGGTTTGAAGAGAAGTTCATTCCGACTGCTCAGAAGTAGGTCCTATTTAGGAAGTTTGCTAGTCTTAAGCAAGGAGAGATGTCAATTACCAAGTGTGATGCAGAATTTGATACTTTATTGATGTATAGGATGTCATTCATTGACACTTCATTGAGGAAAAATGAGAAGTTCATCATTGGTTTGAATGACTATCTTAGAGAAAAGCTAGTAGACAACATGGATGAGCCATTCGAGAAGCTTGTTGAGAAGCTCTCCGTCATGAGAATCTATATCCAAAAGCTAAGTTGTTGTTGATTTTTACGCTGGGAAGGAAAAGCCAAAACTACAGCAAAGATTTGGAGGCAAGAAAAAGTGGAACGAAAAGAAGAAGCGGTCTCAAGGGAAAAATGGCCAAAAGAAAGCTAAATGGGAACTTACTTGCTATGGGTGTAAGGAAAAGGGTCAGTGGATTAAGGATTGCAAAGAGAGTGAGAAGAAGAAGTGCTATAATTGTGATAAGCCTTGGCATTAGAAGAAGGATTATCCAGAATCGATGCAGGATAAGAAGGTTGTGAAAGAATACGATTTGGATGCTGTCCCGACTTCTTTAGGTGCTCCCTTGGCGAAGGAGAAGGGAAAGGGAGTCGTTATTCAATGTATGCTTTGTATTAAATATATTTCCATTAGTGTTTTGTTTGACACTAGTCTTCACGTTCATTCATGTCTAGGGACCTTGTAGATATATTGGGATTGAGACATGAGACAATAGACCGACCCCTGATTGTGACGAGCGCTTTTGGATGCTCTATTAGCCTTTGCATGGTTTGTCGTGGCCTAATGTTATCGAGTCATTAATGTTCTTTTCTTTTGTGATTACTTTGTCTTGAATTTTGTTGGGTTCGAAATTATCTTGGGAATGGACTGGCTTAAGAAGTATGGGGGCGATAGTTGATCGGGAGAAACTATTGGTGACGATTGGAGATGTGGAAGTGCAGATGGTAGTGATTGTTTTCCTACTAAAGGATGAGGTAATGGTTTGCTTTCTATATTCCCTTGAAGTTCCATAGAAGGGGTTGTCATGCATGTCTATCGCTAGTGAGTATCTAGATGTATTATAGGTAGTGATCGGATTGCGACCACATAGAGAGATTGAGTTTCTGATAGACTTAGTAAAGGAAGCCAGACCTATTGTTATGCTTTTAAGGTGTATGGCACCTGGAGAGTATAAATAATTAGAGGTGCAAATGAATAACCTATTAAGGAGAGGGTTCATTCGAAGGAGTATATATGAGTAAGGTGCACCTGTAGTATTCACGGTTAAAGCGGATGGCTCTTTAAGGTTGTGTGTGGATTATCATGAGCTAAATAAAGTAATGAAGAACAAGTATCCACTCCCACGTATCAATGACTTGTTTAATCAGTTTCATGGTACAAAGGTATTCTCTAAAATGGATTTAAAAACGAGATTTCACTAGCTTAGAGTAGCAAAGGAGAGTGTATCTATTACTACGTTTTGTACACCATCAGGTTTTCATGGGTGGTTGGTGATACCATTTGGTTTGTCCAATGCTCTGGCATACTTTGAGGATCTCATGAATCAGGTTTTAGTGATTAGTTAAACAAGTTCATGCTCATGTTTGTGGATGATATTTTGTTCTATTCAGAACTAAAGAGGAGGGCAAGACGCACTTGAGGATTGTGCCAGAGGTGTTGAGAAAGCACAAGTTGAGAACAAACTTCCCTAAGTGTCACTTTTGGAGAAAAGAAGTGAGGTTCTTGGGTCACATTGTTTCTGGACAGGGTATAACAATGAATCTTACAATGGTAGCAGCAGTTCAAGATTGGAACCAGCCTGAGAATGCTATGGATGTTAGGAGTTTCCTAATATTGGTGGATATTATAGGTGTTTTATCAAAGATTTCTCAAAGATAGCAGCACCATTGACCAATTTAACAAAGAATAACCAGACTTTTATTTGGGACGCAAAGTGCAAGCATGTGTTTGTGAGTTTGAAAGAGAGGTTGACGAGTGCATAGGTATTAACCATTCCAAGTGGGAATGAGGAGTTGACAGTATATAATGACATATGTGGTAATAGATTGGGTGCAGTATTGATTCAAAACGGAAAATTGTTGCCTATGCTAGTCGATAGCTAAAGCTACATGAGAGGAATTATCCAACTCATGATTTGGAATTGTCGACGATTGTTTTTGCTTTGAAGATGTGGAGGCATTATCTCTAGGAGAAATGTTTGAACTCTTTACGGATCACAAATCCTTGAAGTACCTTTTCTCTCAAACGGATCTTAACCTTCGTCAGCATTGATGGTTAGAGTTCTTAGCCTCCTATGATTTTAGCATTTCCTATACACCAAAAAAAGGAAATGCGGTCGCCTATGCATTAAGTAGAAGACATTGGGAGCCATTTTTTTTGGATTAGAAGCAGATTGAGTAATTTCTGGTTAGGATTTTAGGCCTCATTGCAAACTGGAACCAAAGATGTTGGCAAGTTTGTCAATCTGACCTACTATAATAAAAAGGATCAATGCTAGTCAGAAGCGAGATGCTAGGATGGCGGAGAGTATAACGAAGATAGTAGGAGGAGTAGAGTCTGAGGATATAAAGCAATACAGACTTGACCGAGAAGGTAGGCTTCATAAGGATGGAAGATTATATATACCCGATGTTATGAGAATGCCACCTTTCTGGGCTAACAATACATCCTAGAGGTAATATAATGCACTGGGATACGAAGAGGACCTATTATCGGAAAGGTATAAAGAAGGATATTGGAACATTCATCTCGAAGTGTATGAACTGCCAATTGTTAAAGGCAGAGCAAAAGAAACCTAGTGGATTGTTGGAACTGCTAAAAGTTTTTGATCGAGATTAAATAAAGTATCGATGGATTTTATTGATGGACCGCGAAGGACTCGAGCAGGATACGACGGCATTTGGGTTGTGGTTGATCAGTTGGCCAAGGGTGCTAAATATATACCTATCAAATCAAGTAGAATGACATCCAAGCTGGTGGAGTTGTATGTAAAGTGGACAGTACAATTTCATAGCATTGTGAATGATTGAGACCCATTGTTCACTAGTGGGCTTGGGTAGATCTTACAAGAGGTGTTTGGGACTGAGCTGCACCTTATTATAACATATCATCTGTAGACGAATGGGCAGACTGAAAGTGTAATTATATGTTGGAAGTCTTTGTGAGCATGCATTATATATTTTGAAGGATCATGGAATGACCTTCTATATCTGGTGTAGTTTGCATACAGAAATACTTATCAGTAGAGTATTAGCATGGCTCCTTATGAAGCATTGTATGGCCAAGAGTGAAATGCTCCTTCATGTTGGTGGGAAGTGGGCGAGAAACTGATACTTGGGTAAGATATGATTAGAGTAACCTCAGGAAAGATTGGGATCATTCGGCAACGAATGAAAGCCGCTTAGGATCGAAAGTAGAGCTATGTCGATGAAAGGCATAGAGATTTGGAATTTTCTATTGGAGATTTGGTTTTTGTGAAGGTATCTATTTTGAAGAATGTTGTTCTATATGGTAATAAGTGGAAGTTGGAACAAAGATTAGTATGTCGTTTTTCGATAATAGAGAGGATTGTAAAGCTATCATATATGTTGACTTACCTAAGAAGATGGCGGGAATGCACAACATCTTTCCTATCTTCTGTATTTGCGCATGACTTAAGTGTGACAATTACACTGGATCAAATTGAAGATGTTGAGGTAGATCCAATAGTTTCGAAATATGGTAGGCCAGTTCGTGTTTGTGGACATGATACAAAATAACTTATGAGAAAATCGATGAAGCTAGTAAAAGTATAATGGAGCAGAAGTGATGACGATTGCACGTGGAAATTGAGGAGAGCATGAGGACTAATTGCGCGTAGCACTTTGAATGGTGAGATCCATCATTTATCATATCTACTTTCATCATTGTATATCATATTTGGTAGTTTAGTATTTTTCATGCTATGGTAAGTTCGCTATTGATTGCATGATTGCTTGTTTGAGTTGGTTGATGGTTGCATATGCTTGTTAGGCATGCAAAATAACTATGGTTGCTTATTCCTTGACTTGTTTAGGTATTTTAGAGGCGAAATTCCGAAAGGGGAAGAATGACATATCGAAGGCTCGTAAAATATTTTTAATTCATTCATTTGAGGTCATTTGATTCTATAATTTTGGGATATGACTCCTAGGAACAATTTCGCACCTATGATTCTTTCCAAATTTTTACGTGACCATTTTGATCCTGGAAATCTTGTTTGGGCTATAACTTTTGATATGAATCAAATTTGGTCTCAAACCTATTCCATTGCTTTAGGATGATGGTTTCCATTCCCTCAGGTGGTCATGATAGAAAAACAAACATACAGATAGGGAGTTATGGTTTTACTTTAGAGAGCTATTGGCCAGTATTTAATTAGGTCCATATATAGGCCCATTATCCTAATTTGGGAATAGTATAAAGGAGGGCTATAGGAGTAAATTAAAAAAATTCCCTCTTTCCCAAATCATATTTAAACCCACATTAATCCTAATTTAATCTAAAATCACACATATTACTCTCTAAATCTTGCTAAATCATTAATTAGAGAGATGATCATCGATTAGAAGATAGAGACCATCATTTTGGTTTTTTGCATTGCTTTCTATTACTGTTCACATTGGATTTAGGCAAGAATCATTGGAAATTGGAGAGTGGTTTACGCCTTCTCACCATCCTATGCATGTTCATATGGTGGAGTTACATATTAACATGATTTTTTTATTCTAAAACCTTTTCTAACTTCAATTACTTGTTATAATATGCTTATGACCTAAATTATGAATATTTGAAATGGATTTCGAAAAATGATTTTGTAATTCTTCTTATTCATATTCATATGTGCATGTAGTACGTAGATTTAGATTTGAATTGGTTTGTTTATCACATTTTTGCATATTACTTATTCGAATTGATGCATATACATGTTATTTTATGCTTTTACATTGTTCTTTGATGTTGTTTGCTAGTTTTTTGAATGTTTAGGAAGAAAGGTTGGTGAATTTCACAAATCAAAGGCAAAGTCGGTCGAAATTGGACAAATCTTGGAGGAGAGGCTCCGGAGCATGGAGGAAGCTTGCAGAACAAGTCACACTTCATAAGTTATTTCTAGAACTTGGCGTCAAATACTTTGGATTGCGGCCAAGTTATTTTGATGAATGGGTCAAGGTTTAAAGCACTTGAGAAGGAAGCACTAAAGGCAAAGTGACTTACTTAGCCAAAATTGGCTATGTAAATGACTCAGGGCCGAGTCATTTTAACTCGGTGCCGAGTCATTTTGATTCGGTATCGAGTTGTTTTAGTGAATGTATGAGGGTCAGGCTTGTACAAGGAGGAAGCAGGGGACTTTGTAGATCATGTTGAATGTGTTGGCTCGTTCGTTTGAGGATTGAATGATAATGTAATAGCATGGGAAAAGCTTTGTACCTTCCATTGGTGACTCATGAAGCGAGTAGGTACCGAAGATATTGACTAGATAAAGGAGTGAGCCAAGGATGGGGAACGTGAAGGGTTTCGAATATTGGAATTGGATTGAGATATGGAAGGACTTGGATCCAAATGGAGAAAATGAGGGCTCAGATGAATATGCTAAAAAATCGTTGATGCTCGGAGTGTTTTCTTTGTACTTGAAATATGGGTATTCTGAGTGGGGGCGCCCATGGATTAATGGGTTGGATCAGAATACCCTAGATCGGTGGCTTTGGGTCTGGTTCACTTTGGGCTACAAGATACGTATCTGGCTTTGGCTATGTGATATGAGGGTACACTAAATACCGGGATTTCCGTTAGTCCCTGGCAGTAAGGAGGCCATACAAATTATCATATATTCAAAGCACATGGAGTGATAGTGGGGATAGCCTAATGGATGCTATGATTGTTATGGTTGCTTTCTAGGCAATAACTTGGAGATATCATTAGGAGTAGCTATTTGAGATAGAAATATCTAGAGAGCTGATATCCTTACTTTGAATAGAGTACCTTTATGTTATTTGTATAGTAGCATATTATGATGTTATATGCTAACTCTTTGGTAGCAAGGATAGTTTAGGTATGATTCATGCACCTCTATTCCTTACCATGTTTACCCTACATAGTATTTTGAGATTCATTTACCACTCATGGCATGCTGTTTTCTAACCCAAGGTTTTATGCTTTGTGTCATGATCCGAAATGTTTGTTTGACTTGTTTTTAAATTTTCTTTGATGATTTTATGGTATAACTTTTTACAGATTTTTGATTTTTGTAGTGAAGATAAAAGAAATGAGAAAGAGGGAGTTGTCTTTTGTATAATCTTGTTTCTTATTTTTATTTAATTTTAAAAAATATAAAAATAAAATGACACTTGTTAAATTTAATGACAAGATCATTACACTTATTAAATTATATATTTATTAACTTACACTTGTAATTTTACATGATTACATGTTTTAAATAACGTTTTGTATTACATTTTCTTATATGTATAAATACATTTCTTTTATTTACATATATATGACCTTCAAAGAAAATACTTTGAAACTAAAATATATATTAATAAAAAATAACATGTATTATTTTTCAAATCTAAATTATTTTACTAAGATTTTTATTTTTTAAATTCAAATTTAAAATCTATTCACGGATATATATATATATCTACATATATATAAAATCCAACACTTATCTTATTTGTATTTTGAAAAATTCAAAATAAATTTCAAAATAAATTCCATAATTTATATTAATTACTAATTTTAAATTTGATAAAATTTTTGGGATGTTACAGATTTTCCTCTTAAAAAAAATTTCGTCCTCGAAGTTTAAAAGAGAGAGAGACAACAAAGATATACGAACACATAAAAAGATAGAGAAATGGCTTACCAGTCAAGCCGGAATATCCACTCTGCAATTGGGATAGGACTTTTGCATGTTATCCTCTATTTCCTAAGTACAATCATTTGGATCACCACTCCATAGCACTTTTACCAGTTTCACCATTTTATTTCTCAACTGCTTTTCATCTCGATCAATAATCTTTAACGGTTCTATTTTTACAGCTAGATTTGGTGTGATTTCCAAATCCTGCTGAGAGGCTTCCTCGACCATACAATCTAGATCATGTACATATTTCCGAAGGTGTGAAACATGAAACACATTGTGTACACCATATAACCAATTGGGTAGATGTATTCGATAAGCCAAAGGAACTATCTTCTCCAGTATAGGAAAAGGACCAATATATCGTGGTGCCAGCTTACCAGTCTTTCCAAATCTCAACACTCCCCACATTGGAGACACTTTTAGGAAAACAGAATCTCCAACTTAAAACTCTAGAGCTTTTCTCCTGCGATCAGCATAACTTTTCTGACGATTTGAGCCGTTTTCACTTTCTTTCGAATAAAATTAACTTTCTCAGTAGATCATATCTGGTCCAAGAACGAGTCTATCACCTGACTCAATCCAACATGCAGATGATCGACGCGGACGACCATATAATGCTTCGAAAGGAGCCATTTCGACACTGGCCCGATAGCTATTATTATATGAAAATTCAACCAAATGCAAATCGTCCTCCCATGAACCGCCAAAGTCAAGAATACAAGCGCGCAAAAGGTCTTTTAAGATTCAATTTATATTTTCAGTTTTCCCATCAGGCTACGGATGGTAAGCAGTGTTGAATTTCTACTTGGTTCCTAATGCAGCTTGAATTGCCTCTCAAAATCTGCTAGTGAAGATCAGGTCACGATCACTCACTATACTACTCGGTATACCATGTAGACGAACAATTTCTTTCACATACAATTTAGCCAAACTTGCTGCCGTTCAGGTAGATTTCACTGGGAGAAAGTGGGCGGTCTTGGTCAGACGATCCACAATAACCCAAATTGCCTTGTTACTTTCTTAGTTCGTGGCAACCCGTGTTTAAAATCCATAGACATTTGATCCCACTTCCCTTTAGGCACTTCCAACGGCTGGAGTAGACCCGCCATCTTCTTTTGATCACTTTTGATTTGCTGAAAAGTTGCACAACGACCGACATTAGTGGGTATATCCCCTTCATTGTTTTCCACCAGAAAGTTCTTTTGATATCTCGATACATATTATTAACTCCTGGATGGATATTAAGTTTGGACTTGTGACACTCGTCCAACACCTCCCGTTTGAGATCAGGGGTGTCAGGAACACACATTCTGCCTTTCAGTCTTATAATTCTATTATTATCGATTCCAAAGCTGGAATCTTCACCTTGACATATTCTTTTATAAATTTCTCGAAGAAACTGGTCTTCTTTCTGCTTACTGGCAATTTTCTCAAGAAGAGTAGGAGTGACAATAAGATAAGCAAGGACCACATGTCTTCTACTCAAAGCATCGGCAACCATGTTGGCTTTTCCGGGTGTATACTGAATATCTAGGACGTATGACGCTAGAAATTCCAACCAACGTTGTTGCCTTAAATTCAAATCCTTCTGGATAAAGAGATACTTCAGAGATTTATGGTCGGTGAATAATTCAAATTTTCCACCTAAACAAGGTGGGTTTATTAAGTATATATTAAGTTAAGTTAAACTTTTAAATTTTGTTTAGAAAAGCTGAAAGAGATTCTTACCTAGAAGATATTGACACCAGATTTTTAAAGCAAAAATGACTGCTAGAAGTTCAAGATCATGGGTTGGGTAGTTTTTCTCATGTGGACGCAATTGTCTACTCACGTAGCCAATCACTCTATCTTCCTGCATTAGCATGGCACCCACACCCTTGCCACATGCATCAGTATAAACAGATAAGCCTTGATTCCCGTTAATAATAGCGAGAACGGGACCGGTGTTCAATCTTCTCTTCAACTCCTGGAACGCTTCATCACATTTCGGAGTCAAATCAAACTTGGCATTTTTCATAGTTAGCTTAGTCAACGGAATGGCTAACTTGGAGAAATCCTGGACAAATTTTTTGTAATATCCAGCTAAACCCAGCAAACGTATGACTTCTTTCGGAGTAGGGGGTTGCTTCCAGCCTAGCATAGGTGAAATCTTGCCCGGGTCTACAGAAATTCCCACTTCGGTAACAATATGTCCGAGAAATCTAACTTCCTTGACCCAAAAATGACATTTAGAAAATTTAATGACAAGATCATTATGCTTGTGAAATTATATATCTTATTAACTTTAATCTCCTGTGTTAATGATGATAAATTATGAGGGTTATTAGTTATTAACCTTAATCTCTTGTGTTAATGATGGTAAATTATGAGGTTTATTAATTAAATATTTTAATAATAATTACATGATTAATTAAGATAAATGATTTATAATTACTTAATAATTAATGAATAATTAATTAAAGGTTAATTAATTATTAATTTAAGGTCAATTAATTTATAATTAAGGATAAATTAATTAATGTAATTAATTAAGAAACATTTAATTAATTAAAGTGATTAAGATTAATTAATTATTAATTTAAGGTTAATTAATTTTTAACTAAGAATAATTAATCATTGATTAAAGATGATTAATGAAAATAATTATGTGATTAATTAATTATAATCACAAGATTAATTCATTTTACTTGTAGATGATTGATTATTATTGAATGCTTGAATTGGTTGAGACTTCTGATATGTGATTGTGATACTTTGTGATATGATTTGCTGTGAGTTGATCTGTGATATCTATGATATATTTCTGTGTGAATGTGAAAAATGATGGCCTTAAACGGCATTTGAATTTCGATGCGACAGGGAGTCGGATTCCAAATGGTTATCCGAAACCCATATCGAATCTAAATGGTGAATCTTTGTGACTTGTGTATCCACGTGTTTTTAAAATAAACGCTCATTATTTGGTTTAGCTGGGAGATTACTTATGTCATAAAACCCATTTCGAATAATGATACGACGAAATTGGAGTGTATTTGAAGACGGTGGTGAAGATTGGGTATTTTCAAGAACGAAAGGATTACCTATCGATTGTCTCTGCACTGAGTTGCTTCGGTATATAGATCTCCATATTTGATGGGGAGTCCGGTCGGGATTGTGGATTCCTAGATTGCAAGGGCATCTTCTTTTATTGGAATGGAAGTGCCTTCGGTTCTATTCAGACCTAGAATGGACTTGTATGGTTGTATGTCTGACATTATACTTTGAGATATAAAGCTGATTTCTATCAAATACATTTCTGTTGGTGGCGGAGAATTTATTCTCTTAGCTTAACACCCTTCTCTGAGTCGTATGAGTTCAGAGGTTATGTAGTTAATGGTTATTAGTGATATACTCCCAATTTGGTAGTGTGTCATGCTAAGTGTTGCTGATCATTTTTTGATCAAAGCATGGTTTTTGTGAAAAGCGTAGCTTTATGGACGAGACTTCGTCGAACCTCATACCTCGGAAATGGTTGAAACAGGAATGGATGCAGCAAGGTTATGAGGGTCGCGCCCTTTAACGCATGTGCATTTCCTTCTGGATAATAAGTGGTATTCCGGTATGGAGCCCAAATAATTTGCTTTGTGGTTGTTGGTGTTGAGGGCCCTCCATAAAGGTCGGTTACGACCGAGGGACGGCATGTTCGTGACAGTTAGTTACCTAGTTACAGAGGTAACCCGACCTTGTGTTGGCAGAGAGGTGGTTAAGTTCTCGGGACGTCCCTCCATAGGCGTACCCATTCGGTGTAGGAAGTTCCTTAGCCTAACCATTTATTGAAAATCCAAAACAAAACAATATGAGCCCTGTATGGTTTTAGTTTTATAACCTGCCATGTAGTGTGGCGGTAAACTGCCATAAAACATTGCAGCTATAGTAGGCATACCATGAAATGTGATATGCTGGCTAAGATTAATATTATACTTTCGAAATATTTTCTGCACTATGCACTAATAATAATATCAAAAAGAATTTTCTCATATCAAGCATGTTTGACTATCATAAGGTGAAATCTCCTCCAATTGTGTGATTGCACTGTGTGTATGAACGGATTTCTTTTATAAATTGTTTTTTTACAAACAACTGTTTTGTTTACTCATCCCAGTTCATGACTGACCCAGAGTTTGTTGTTCCCTTCCTAAACTCTGGGTGCCCATCATTTCCACCCGGGCAGCCTAGAAACAGGTTATCTGTGTTCTGGACCAAGCTTGGATTTAGAAGTCTTTTGGAAGTTTTAGGTTTAGAGATCTTTTGAAGCTTTTTGGATCTAAAGGTGCTTATATTGGATTCCAGCTCTCGATCTCTTTCTTTTGAAGACTCTATTGAAGTTATTGTAGCTTTATTGTGGTTCCTCTGTGGTATTATTACCTATTATTATATCATGTGTAGCACTCTGATGATATTGTATCAAATGATATATCCATGTTGTATTTGTGTTGTGATAAATGAAATCATCTTTTGTTTTCCGCTGTTTTGTATTCACTTAATGTTGTTATAAGCTCTATCAAACTGGAGTTCAACGATTGAATCTCCGACGGTAGAATACAAGTGAGGTATTTGATGTCGATTTTAGAATACTGGATTTCGGGTCATGACAAGTGGTATCAGAGCTAAAGGTTGAGTAAGAACTTTAGCTACGGAGTATAACACATTAGATGAATCATTAGAGAGGGTTAGAAATACCCTAGAATGAGTATATCCCTAAGATATCTGGTCTAAATCAAGTTTTCTTACTATTTACAGACAGTGAGAATGAGCATTAGAAGAGGACGTTATAGGGGACGGGGAAATACAACTACAACTGGTCAAGTCCCTGCAACAACGGAAGCAGCTATTCCCACTCAACCTCAGCCGAATCTGGCCGATCTATATCAAAGTTTTTCCAGACTTGGTGGAAAGTCGTTCACTGGCAAGGAGTCTATTATCAAAGTACAATCCTGGATCCGATCGTGCGAAAGAATTTTCAGAGGACTAAAGTTGGAGGATGACCAGATGAGATTAACAGATTCTTGGTAACTCCAGGAGGAAGCTCTAGCCTGGTGGGAGACAGTTACAGTGGATGAGACAGAGGATGAGCTAACTTAGGATCGATTTAAGGAAGTGTTTGAGAAACGTTATACGTCGTCTGTTGGTATCTCCAGAATGTACCAGGAGTTTACAGACTTGAAGCAGGGAAGTTTATCGTTTAAGGAATACTTGAATAATTTCAACGAGTTATCTCGGTTTGGTCCGGAGCTGGGGAACACCCCCTAAAGAAAAATGAAAGGTTTATTTGAGGGATGAACAAGTAATTCCATGAAAGGATGACTGCCCACGTGAACGAATCTTTTTCTGATCTGGTAGATATGGGTTATAAATATGCTACCCTAGACAAGCAGGAAGTTCCGGAGGAGAAAAGAAGTACAAGAAATCCAAATTGGAAGAAAAGGAAATTCGGAGGGAAGAAACCGTGGCAAGGCAAGGAGAAGAATAATTATTAGGAGAACCAGGCGAGTTACTTGTTTTAATTGTTTGGAAAAGGGCCATTACTCAAGTAGATGTATGAAGCCTAAGAAACAAGGAAAGAAGGATCAGCCCGTGAAGATAAGTCAACAACAAGGGAATGCTATTACTGTCACAAGCCCAGTCACGAAGTTAAAGATTGTCCGAAAATGAAGCAAGCTCAAGTAACGAAAGTGTATGCGATCAAAGATAAACCTTCAACATCTGGAGAAGACAAAGGAAAAGGAGTTTTAGAAGGTAACCTTATAATGTATGATAAAGTTGTTAGAGTTTTTTTTCGACACGGGAGCCACACATAGCTTTATCTCCCAACAAACCGTAAATGAATTAAAACTTGAACCTGAATTTGTCGACGAACCCATTTGTGTGAAGAATCCAGTTGGTGGCCCTGTGAACCTTTTTCTATGATGTAGAGAAGTTCCTAGTATTCTCGTCAACAATTTCCTATTAATCTCATTGTTCTCGATTATAATGAATTTGAAATCTTACTCGAAATGAATTGGTTAACCAAATACGAAGCAAAATCAGATTGTAACAATCGAACGATTTCAGTCAAAACAAAACTTAGGAATTTCATTGTGATTTCCTGTGAGGATCGAGTCCTAAGAGAGATAAGCTGATGTATACATTGGGGTATCTCAAACCTAGTCTGGAGTCTATACCTATTGTCCGAGAATTTCCACACGTATTCGAAGAGGTGAAATCTTTGCCTCTGCACAAAGAAATTGAATTCGGAATTGATTTGGTTCCCAATGTTCGTTCTGTCGTTCATGCAAGCCATAGGATGGCACCAAGGGGAAGGATAGAGTTAATCAAGAAAACCCGATATTTGCTAGAGAAAGGATTAATACGTCCCAGTGTTTCCAGTTGGGGTTCAGCCGTGGTGTTTGTAGCCAAGTCTGACGGATCCTTGAGATTGTGTGTGGACTATCGTGATCTCAATAAATTAACTCTTAAAAACCAATTTGCTTTGCCCAGAATCGATGACTTGTTCGACCAATAGCACGGCGCTCGATTCTTTTCAAAGATTGATCTAGCCGAAGGGTTCCATCAATTGAGAATTGTTGAAGACTGTATTCATTTAACAGCTTTCAAGGGTCTAGACACATTCTACAAATGGTTAGTCATGCCTTTCGGACTAACCAATGCTCCCGCATACTTCATAGACTTAATGATCTGTGTATTTCGAGAAGTGTTAAATAAATTCGTTATTGTATTCATTGATGATATTTTGATTTACTCCAAAACTGAAGAGAAGCATGCTGAGCACTTGAGAATTGTTTTGGAAATATTAAGGAAGAACATTCTATTTGCCAAATTTTCTAAGTGTCATTTTTGGGTCAAGGAAGTTAGATTTCTCGGACGTATTATTACCGAAGAGTGAATTCTGCAGACCTGGGCAAGATTTCCGCTATCCTAGACTGGAAGCAACCTACTACCCCAAAAGAAGTCAGAAATTTTCTGGGTTTAGCCGGATATTACAGAAAATTTGTCCAGGATTTCTCCAAGTTGGCTAGTCCATTGACTAAGCTGACTATGAAAAATGCCAAGTTTGATTGGACTCTGAAATGTGATGAAGCGTTCCAGGAGTTAAAGAGACGATTGACCACCGCTCCCGTTCTCACTTTTATTAATAGGAATCGAGGCTTATCTGTTTATACTGATGCATGTGGCGAGCGTGTGGGTGTTGTGCAAATGCAGGAAGATAGAGTGATTGCCTACGTGAGTAGACAATTGTGTCCACATGAGAAAAACTGCCCAACCCACGATCTCGAACTTCTAGCAGTCATTTTTACTTTAAAAATCTGGTGTCATTATCTTCTGGGTAAGAATCTCTTTCATCTTTTCTAAAGAAAATTTAAAAGTTTAACTTAACGTGATATATACTTAATAAACCCTCCTTGATTTAGGTGAAAATTTCGATTTATTCACCGACCACAAATCTATGAAGTATCTCTTTATCCAAACGGGTTTGAATTTAAGGCAACAACTTTGGTTGGAATTTCTAGCGTCATACGACCTAGATATTCAGTATATATCCGGAAAAGCCAATGTGGTAGCCGATGCTTTGAGTAGAAGACATGACGTCCTTGCATATCTTGTTGTCTCTCTTACTCTTGATCCCCAGTAAGTAGAAAGAAGACCAGTTTCTTCAAGAAATTTATAAAAGAATATGTCAAGGTGAAGATTCCAGCTTTGGAATTGAATAATAGAATTATAAGACTGAAAGGCAGAATGTGTGTTCCTGACATCCTTGATCTCAGATGGGAGGTATTGGACGAGTGTCACAAGTCTAAACTTAGTATCCATCCAGGAGTTAATAAAATGTATCGAGATATCAAAAGAACTTTCTGGTGGAAAACAATGAAGGGGGATATATCTACTTATGTCAGTCATTGTGCAACTTGTTAGCAAATTAAAAGTGATCAAAAGAAGATGGTGGGTCTACTTCAGCCGTTGGAAGTGCCTAAATAGAAGGGGGATCAAGTGTCTATGGATTTCATAGACGGGTTGCCACGAACTAAGAAAGGTAACTAGGCGATTTGGGTTATTATGGATCGTCTGACCAAGATGGCCCACTTTATCCTAGTGAAATCTACCTGAACACCAGTAAGTTTGGTTGAATTGTATGTGAAAGAAATTGTTCGTCTCCATGGTACACCGAATAGTATAATGAGTGATCGTGACCCGATCTTTACTTGCAGATTTTGGGAGGCATTTCAAGCCGCATTAGGAGCCAAGCTGAACTTCAACACTGCTTACCATCCATAGTCTGATGGGCAAACTAAAAGGATAAATCGAACCTTAGAAGGCCTTTTGTGCGCTTGTATTCATGATTGTGGCGGTTCATAAGAGGACCATTTGCATCTGGTTGAATTTTCATATAATAATAGTTATCAGGCCGGTATCAAAATGGCTCCTTTCAAAGCATTATATAGTCCTCCGTGTCGATCACCTACATGTTAGATTGAATTAGGTGATAGACTCGTTCTTGGACCAGATATGATAAAGGAACCTACTGAGAAAGTTGATTTTATTCGAAAGAAATTGAAAACGGCTCAAATCGCCAGAAAAGTTATGTTGGTCGTAGGAGAAGAGCTCTAGAGTTTCAAGTTGGAGCTTATGTTTTCCTATAAGTTTCTCTAATGTGGGGAGTGTTGAGATTTGGAAAGATTGGTAAGCTGGCACTGTGATATATAGGACCTTTCCCTATACTGGAGAGGATCGGTCCTTTGGCTTATCGAGTACAACTACACAATTGATTATCTGGCGTACACAATGTGTTTCATGTTTCACACCTTCGGAAATATGTACACGATCCAGACTATATTATTAAGGGAGCCGCTTAGCAGGATTTGGAAATCACACCAAATCTAGCAGTAAACGGAGAACCATTAAAGATCATTGATCGAGATGAAAAGCAGTTCAGAAATAAAATGGTGGATTATATATATATATATATATGTATGTATGTATGTATGTATGAATAGATTTTAAATTTGAATTTGAATTTAAAATCTGTTCAAATATATATATATATATATATATATATAATCCAACACTTATCTTATTTATATTTTGAAAAATTCAAATTAATTTCAAAATAAATTCCAAAATTTATATTAATTACTAAATTTAAATTTGATGAAAAAATTTGGGATGTTACAAAACGATTCAGAAATAGATTAAATATTCAATAATACAATATATGAAAGAAAGGAATGTGGAAGAAAAAATATATTATTTATTAATGGTGAATTAAATTTGTAAAGAAACTTACATAATAATGAATAATCTAAATAATTAAAATGAAAATAACTTATCTTAGCAATGAATGTAAACTAATAATATTGTATTGTATGGATAAAGAAAAATGAACAGAAAATGATATGAAAGGAAATTAATAAGAATACATTGGAATAATACTTGGAAATCGTTGTTTGCCTTGGCTTATTGTAATATCCCGGAATTTTGGACAATATAAATTTGATAATCTGTGTTTAAAATTGAATTGATTTGATAATTTCTGTAAATAAATTTGATTTGATTCAATAATATTCTTTAATAAATAATTATTTAGTGAATTTATCTTTTAATAAGTTAATAAATGTTTTATTTGTTTAAAATACATTTTGACTTAAGTTTGCATATTTAAGAACAAATTATGAAATGTTTGTTTTATTTCTTTTTAAAAATATTGATTTATAAAATATGATTTGTAAATTTAATATGAGATTTAAAATACAATTTAAAATAAGAAACATGTATTAGTTTAAATTACAAGTAAGTTAAAATCTCTTTTATAATTTTATTTTCATTGTTTAAAAGTATCTTTGCCAAATGATTTATTTATATATTGTTTTCATTTATAATAAAACTTTGTTTTATTCTTTAAAGATTATTTATCTATATACATATCAAAGTATTAAAAAACTAATTAACAAAGCTTAACATTCATTAACTATAATTAAAAATGCTAATTAATTAAAAGTGACATTTGTAAGTTTATTAGAGCATACATTTACATATGTTAAGTAATTAAACAAAGAAGTTAACAAGTGTTAGCATTTTAGACAAGTGTCAAAATTTTATCTTTTATTTTTCTTTGTTTCTAATAAATAATAAGTCTAGTTACATATGCTTGCTTTTTCCCATTTCTTTCTTTTCTCATTTTTGCATTCATAACAAAGAAAATTCTTTTCAGCTGGAACATTTACTCCAAACAATCCTCAAATCAAAATTTGCATTCACTATAAACTGATTTGCATTTCTCAAATCTGCATTTCCTCCTTTCAAAAATCTGGAATTCAAAAAAAAAAAAAAAAACATGCATTTCAGTTTCAAATCAAAAATTAGTTCCTCCTCAAAACATAAATCTGAAAACCAATCAAATGCATAGCAAACATGCATTCCATCTTCAAAACACAAACCTGTTCAAACATGCAATCTGTAATCTGCATTTCTTCTATGATATGGAAACATGGCTCTGCATTCAATCTGAAAAATCAAGTTGAAGTCTGCATTTTGTAAAATCAACCTGGGAACAAGCATGCACTTGTATATGGGAAGCCTGCAATTCTTTGTACATTCTGGAAGCATGCAATGCAAGTTTATAAATCAAAACAACTCAAGCTTAAAGGCTGAAACATTTCTTGCCAAAGGTTTTAAAAAGCAACAGGGGATTTCAGTTTTTCAAAAAGCATTTTTGAAAGTGTTCTGTCTGCATAATAAAGGTGAGTAACCTTCTTTTCAAAATTTAAGGTTAAAAGTTGTTGCATGCTTAAACAAATAAATAAATGTTCTTGTATTTAAACTGACTGCCTGGTGTGTGATTGTACTTATATGTATGCTACCAAGATTGCTATGCTCTGTCTTGTTATCTGGTGTAAGTTTCAAATTTGATTCTTATATCCTTAATTTGTCTTTGTTAGATTATAGGATATAGATAAGATATGTAGGTTAGTTTCAGAATTTAGGCTTTAAGATTTTATTTAAGTAAAACTTAAATAAAACTTACTGAAAAACAGGTAACAAAGCATTAGAAATTTTGTAAGTGAAAATATGAAACTATGCAAATAAATGTTTCAGGGTTTCAACTCAAAACATCATACAAAAGTATGATTTTTAAAAATAATATTACCATTTTAAAAGTTATAAACAGATACAGTTTTAAAATTTTTTTATTTTTACAAATTAGCTAAGAACAGTTGAAGCTTACATTAGAATTGGGTGAATTTGATTCTGAGGATAGTATAGCTATCAGTGATTATAGGAAAAATACTGGTTTGGATTGAAATTCGTTATTGAGGTTGGGATTTGGGTTTGAAAATTTTAACCCTAGTTTTACTGTAGTAAGAAGAATCGATCACCGCAACTTCTGTAGTTGATCGAGCTCGACCATATTATGGGTAATGAAAGGTGGTAGGTTGACGAGTGCTACGCCGGAGTTGCAGCGCCAACTGTGGTCGGAGGCGCGTGAACGAAGCGATGACAGGTTTGGGAGTATATGTGTTGATAGGTTTCCAGGTTGGTTGAGGAGCTGATTTTCAAATTCGAGATTTTGATGGCATGGTGATGATCGGGTTTGGTTGTGTGGTGGATCAGTGACTTGTGGAGGTCACCAGAGTTGATCGGTGATGGCCGTAGTTGATGTGCATGTGCACAGGGGGGGGGTTGATACTGATGAAGGGATGATCAGTGGTTACAGGGTTTTGAAATCTCATGTTTGTCACGGGAAAATGAAGCTTCAGCTCGAAGCAAAGTGATTTGTAACTCGAAGTAGATATAAGAGAAACTCGAGTATATGCAGTGTTCAGATTTAAAATGAAAACTGAAGCCTGTTCCAGTTTTAAAATTTAAAAGCAAAAGTTTTAATGTAACCAAAATCTGATCTAAATTGAAACCTGAATTTAGATTTGAATTTAGATAGTTTAAACCTGGGTTTTGGAATCAAATTTAAATTTTTGTTTGGGATTAAAATGAAAACAGAACTATTTCTCTGTTTTTAAATTTAAACAGCAAGTTTAAAAAAAAAATGCCAACTGGAAACTTAAACAAAGTTTAAAAATCTGAGTTATGTTTTAAACCTGGATTTAAATATGAATTCACTAAGTTTGAATCTTTGTCTTTGTAATAATTTGAATTTATAAATTTTAGTTTGGTTTAATAAAAACAGAACCTGTTTTCTGTTCTTGAATTTAAAAAGGAAAAGTTTAAATTGCAAGTTGAAATCCAAACTGAGATTGGAAAATCTGAAACCAAATATGAATTCAAACTTAATGAATCTGAGTTTTGAAATAGTTTAAGTTTTAAATTTAAATTGGGTTTAAACCTATAGGTGTAAATGTATAAATGTTTGCATTTGAATTGAAAGTCTTACTTATTAGTTAGACATTTAAAATAAGTTTGAAATCTGGTTTTTAAATCTGGAAAATAAATTTAAGTTTCAGTTTTTAAAAATAAAATGAGTTTTAAATTTAGATTTGTTTAAATATTTGAAATGGTTAAATAAGTATTGGATATAAAATGAAGTTGTAGAATGTTTTAAGTGTGTTTTAAATTGATTTGAATTTAAAATTGAATTGAGATTTAAATTCTTATGTTTATAAGTATATGTTCTTTTAACATAAGAGATAAAGGTTTTTAATTAATTTAAAACCTTGTTTATAATTTAAAACCGTGTTTAAGTAAAATTTATATCTTAAGTTTTATAATGAAATTTTAAAATAGAATTTAAAGATTTGAATCAAAGGGTTTTTAAAATTCTTTAAACAAGAAGAAATGTTTTCTTAAATTAAAATTTAAGAATTTGAATTTATTTAAATTATTAAGTTAATTTAAAATGGGTAATTAATTATTCAATTAATTAATTATGTGGATGATTAATTAAGTAATTAATGTTTTTTTTTAAATTGATTAATAAATGATTGAGATTAATTAGTTAGGGTAAATAAATTAGTAATTAAGGATTACTAATTAGATTTAAATTAATGATTAAGGATTTATTTAATCAAGTGATTAAGGATTAATTAGATTGTAATTAATTCTTAATTAATTAATAATTAGAGATTAATTAATTGGTAATTAAATATTAATTAATTGATAATTAATAGTGATTAGTATAAGTTCATTTCTTAATTAAGT
Source organism: Allium cepa (assembly GCA_030765085.1). NCBI lineage: Eukaryota > Viridiplantae > Streptophyta > Magnoliopsida > Asparagales > Amaryllidaceae > Allium > Allium cepa. The sequence continues at coordinate 47,881,962 of CM060930.1, read as the reverse complement.
AATTAAGAATAGTTAATGAAGGTCATTAACTCAAGATTTATTAATAATTAATTAATGTGATAAATTTTAATAATTGATTAGATTAATTAATCAATGATAATCATTTGTGAAATTTGTTTAAGATTAATTACTTAATAAAAGTAATTAATGAATTAATTACTTAATGTAATTAATTGTGATTAGTTTAGATTAACTAATTTAGTTTAATTAATTTAAAAACACTTGATAGTGATAGATAATTACTTTATGTAATTAATTGAATTGTAATTACTTAGGGAAGTAATTAATTAATAATTACTGGATGTAATTAAAGATGTTTAATGATGGAAGTAATTTAGATTTAAATTACTTTGAAATTAATCAAGGGATTGATTGAGATAATTAATTAAGGGTAATTAATTTATGGAATGAGTAATTAAGGGGTGATTAATAAATGTGGTTTAGTAAAGTTTAATTACTTAATGTAATTAATTAGAATTAAGAATCATTAATTAATATAATTAATGATGTAATTAAGAGTTGATTAATTAAGATTAATTAATCATTAATAAGTGATTAAGGGTAATTAATTAATGTAATTAATTAAGGATTAATGTAATTAAGTATAATTAATTAATTAATTAGTGAAGTAATTAAGGTTAATTATTGTATTTGGTTAAGTATAATTAATTTGTAAAATTAATTAAAGAATAATTACTTGAATGTAATTAAGGAATAATTAATCAAAGGTGATTAATTAAAGTGATTAATTAGAAGATGATTAATTAATTAATTTGTAATTAATTTATGGTTATGTAAGCAAGGTTTATATTGATAAAGTAATTAGCTTAATTCGCTTTAAATTAATTAGAGAATGATGTAGTTAATTTAATTCACCTTAAATTAATTATAAATGGTGAATATAGATCATTGCTCATATGGATGGATGATATTGTTGCTTGATTGGATTGAAGCTCAGATATGAGATAAATAATGTTGAGCGATATGGATGCATTGGTTGCATTGTGATGATGATTTGGATTATCTTTTGATAATGATAATATAGATTATCTGTTGTGATAATAATGTTGATTACCTATTGTGAATCTATGATTTATCTATCTGTGTGTATATAGATAATTGAATTGTTTTAAACCTTTAAAAACAACTTGGACCTTAAAAGACACGCTTTGGATTTCGATGAGACCGGGATCGGGTTTCCATATTTGGATATCCGAAAACCACATCGATTCCAAATAACGTTAGGTCGTTAATCCAAGTGGAGCGAGTGAAGACTCGAGGTGTAAGAGCTATACGTCAGTATAACTCTGTGGGTGATTCCGTAATGAGTTGACGGAATTAGTTCTTATAGATTCGAGATGACGAATTAGAGTGCAAGGGTTATTGTCGTTAACTCTGAGGGTGATTCCAAAACGAGTGTAACGAGATAATGCCTTCGGTTTCGTTCGAACCCGGAACGAACTTGTATGGATTGAATGCTTTCAGAACATCGTCAGGTGGACGATGAGCATTCTAAGTGATATGTCCTATAAAGGTAATCGTAGCCTCAAGCCTCATCAACCGGGAATGGCTAAAACAGGGGAGGTGCAGCAAGGCTTCGTGGGTAGCCCCCACTGGAGAGCAAGATTGATCCCTGTCTAGAGGTCCCTTTTTATTCGGCTTAGTGGGCAGTTGTCAGTGTACACCAACTGCGGGGTTGTCTTGTTCGGAACTATTCAGTAAGGAATGGGTCCGGTCTTGTGTTGCAGGGGAGTTAGGGTGGCTCCTCGGTACGGTGATCTAGGCCACGTACTGTGACGGGCGGTACCCCAGTAGCCCTGCCATTGTATGGAATCCAAAATCCAATAAGTGCCAACGGTTTTGATTGTATTACCCACTTTTGTGGCTAGTAGCTGGAATTTAATCATGTAACAATTTCGGCTATTTCATATTTATTTGAAAACCCTAGACACTATTATAATATCACAGAATTTCTTATCAAATATTTTGGTTAGCGTAAGGTAAAAACTTTTCCATGTTTATGTGTGGGAAGTCTTACGTGATACCTTTTCTTTCAAAAGGTTTTTAAAGTTAAGCAACTTTAACTGTTACTCACACCAGACCCATGTCTGACCCGGAGTTTATTTTTGTTTTTCATAAACTCTTGGGTACTCAAATTTTTACAAGTAGCCAAGGGAATTCAGGTTAGGATTCAGGTTTGCTTTGACGATTTGTGAAGGAGCAAATGAAGCAGGAGGCTTCCGCGTGTAGCTATAGAGTATTCCGCTGTGTGATCTCTGAGTGTTCTGTATTGTGATTGAGTTGTATAACTAGACAGGTATTTATAACTGTCTAGTATGAGTTGTTTATGCTGTGTATCTCTGATGTATATGATACTATGTAAAGTATTATGTGATTAATATAATTTATTCGTTCCGCTGTGTTAGATTCTGATGCTGTTTCTTTCTTCTCTTCTTTCTATTCTCTTTTCTATCCCTTTCTTTCTTAAAAATGATGCGATTTTCCGGGAGTGGAAAGTTGGGTCGTTTCACTTGGTATCAGAGCATTAGGTTGAGTGAATACCTAGGCTCTGGAATGGTGTCTTTCTTGAGAGAGCGTATTTGTAATTTTAAATATATATATATATTTATTTCTACCTATCTATTGGATTACCTGTTCAGGTTTTCCAATATAGTTTATAAAGGAAGATGGGGTAGTAGTGTGTGCAACACGACTACCATTGGTTGGAGTTTGAATGTTTGAGGTTGGAAGTGTATCTGACGAGACTGTAGACCTAATACTGTCTCGAGTAAGTTTAGTAGTGACGAAGAACTTCATTAATCTCTGAAGGAAACCTGTTAAGGTTCGGAGTTCATTTTTGAAGTTAGATGAGTAGTGTTTGGATCTGCTTGGTTGAGCTGAAGTAAGTGATGGTATTTTGAATACCTCAGGAGTAGTAGCTGCGTGATGAGATGTAGTGACTATGGATGTTCCCGAAGATGTTTTCTTTGGAACAAGTTAAGAAAGTGAGTCTGCTTCAGCGTTGTGGCTGTGGTCAGCTTGAGTTTTTGGTTGCTTTGAAGTCCGAGTTTCTCGAAGAGCTTTGTTTGGAATTCTTTGGCATCTGTGGCACCAGTGCAGTTTGGAATGTTCTCGGTGTTGGCAAGGAGTCTTCTGGCTTAGCAATTTTTCTGAAGTGGAGTTCAGAAGCAGTTGAGTAAACCCGTTTCTTCGATGGGTTGGCTTGTTGTGAGTAAGCTGTTCTTTTTTGGTTAAGGGAGAACAGTTTTCCTTGGATTTGGTTTGGGTGGTTCGCAAAAGTGACTTGCGATTGTTTGAGAGTTCTCTGGAGTTATCAGAGTTGTGTAGTGGAAGCATGGTGGTAATGCTTTTGTTTTATCTTTTCCGGATAGGAGAAGTAAGTAGTTTTCTGTTGTTTATGGAGTAGCGTTGGTGTTCTTGGTTGGGATTGATCTTGAGGAGATCATTTTGTTGAGTTGTTTGGTCTAGTTTGTTTCTAGAAGCATCAGCGAAGGTTGAGCTGATTGATAGGCTGTAGGTAGCCCATGATCGTTTGGAGAGTTTTGTGGATAAGAGTTGGAGGGATTTGGATTCTGAGTCGGAGATTTAATTTTGGATAAGTTTTCTCCGATCAAATGTGAGCTATTAGATTGGGTAAGTCTGAGAAGCTAGCTCTGAAGTATTTTGGATCTTTTCTGTGATCTTGGAGAGTAAGTGATTGATCTACAGGATTGAGTTGCCAGTTTGAATAACTGGGATTCGATGAGTTTCACGTATCTCTAAGGGAGTACGTGTATGGTTTATTTCTGGTTGTGGAACCAGCAGTTCAGGAGGATGTGATTGTAGATTCAGACTCGTCTGTAGTCTGATATATTGTTTTGTTGGTAGATATAGTTGGATAAGGGCTCTATAGCTTAATATTATTGATTGTTTAGATTCTATAGAGTGAGTATCCCGATATATATATATATATATATATATATATATACCGGGGAAACTCGTGAAGGATTTATCCAAAATTCTTTTGGATAATTAGATTTGTTTGATTGTGTGAATTGGTTGCTTTGGTTGTTAGCATATGATTAACATATGCTATATTTTAAAATTAAATCTTATGAAAGATTATTAATTTACCTTTGTTTTAAATTTCGGGGACGAAATTCTTTTAAGGGGGGAGGATTGTAATATCCCGGAATTTTGGACAATATAAATTTGATAATCTGTGTTTAAAATTGAATTGATTTGATAATTTCTGTAAATAAATTTGATTTGATTCAATAATATTCTTTAATAAATAATTATTTAGTGAATTTATCTTTTAATAAGTTAATAAATGTTTTATTTGTTTAAAATACATTTTGACTTAAGTTTGCATATTTAAGAACAAATTATGAAATGTTTGTTTTATTTCTTTTTAAAAATATTGATTTATAAAATATGATTTGTAAATTTAATATGAGATTTAAAATACAATTTAAAATAAGAAACATGTATTAGTTTAAATTACAAGTAAGTTAAAATCTCTTTTATAATTTTATTTTCATTGTTTAAAAGTATCTTTGCCAAATGATTTATTTATATATTGTTTTCATTTATAATAAAACTTTGTTTTATTCTTTAAAGATTATTTATCTATATACATATCAAAGTATTAAAAAACTAATTAACAAAGCTTAACATTCATTAACTATAATTAAAAATGCTAATTAATTAAAAGTGACATTTGTAAGTTTATTAGAGCATACATTTACATATGTTAAGTAATTAAACAAAGAAGTTAACAAGTGTTAGCATTTTAGACAAGTGTCAAAATTTTATCTTTTATTTTTCTTTGTTTCTAATAAATAATAAGTCTAGTTACATATGCTTGCTTTTTCCCATTTCTTTCTTTTCTCATTTTTGCATTCATAACAAAGAAAATTCTTTTCAGCTGGAACATTTACTCCAAACAATCCTCAAATCAAAATTTGCATTCACTATAAACTGATTTGCATTTCTCAAATCTGCATTTCCTCCTTTCAAAAATCTGGAATTCAAAAAAAAAAAAACATGCATTTCAGTTTCAAATCAAAAATTAGTTCCTCCTCAAAACATAAATCTGAAAACCAATCAAATGCATAGCAAACATGCATTCCATCTTCAAAACACAAACCTGTTCAAACATGCAATCTGTAATCTGCATTTCTTCTATGATATGGAAACATGGCTCTGCATTCAATCTAAAAAATCAAGTTGAAGTCTGCATTTTGTAAAATCAACCTGGGAACAAGCATGCACTTGTATATGGGAAGCCTGCAATTCTTTGTACATTCTGGAAGCATGCAATGCAAGTTTATAAATCAAAACAACTCAAGCTTAAAGGCTGAAACATTTCTTGCCAAAGGTTTTAAAAAGCAACAGGGGATTTCAGTTTTTCAAAAAGCATTTTTGAAAGTGTTCTGTCTGCATAATAAAGGTGAGTAACCTTCTTTTCAAAATTTAAGGTTAAAAGTTGTTGCATGCTTAAACAAATAAATAAATGTTCTTGTATTTAAACTGACTGCCTGGTGTGTGATTGTACTTATATGTATGCTACCAAGATTGCTATGCTCTGTCTTGTTATCTGGTGTAAGTTTCAAATTTGATTCTTATATCCTTAATTTGTCTTTGTTAGATTATAGGATATAGATAAGATATGTAGGTTAGTTTCAGAATTTAGGCTTTAAGATTTTATTTAAGTAAAACTTAAATAAAACTTACTGAAAAACAGGTAACAAAGCATTAGAAATTTTGTAAGTGAAAATATGAAACTATGCAAATAAATGTTTCAGGGTTTCAACTCAAAACATCATACAAAAGTATGATTTTTAAAAATAATATTACCATTTTAAAAGTTATAAACAGATACAGTTTTAAAAATTTTTTATTTTTACAAATTAGCTAAGAACAGTTGAAGCTTACATTAGAATTGGGTGAATTTGATTCTGAGGATAGTATAGCTATCAGTGATTATAGGAAAAATACTGGTTTGGATTGAAATTCGTTATTGAGGTTGGGATTTGGGTTTGAAAATTTTAACCCTAGTTTTACTGTAGTAAGAAGAATCGATCACCGCAACTTCTGTAGTTGATCGAGCTCGACCATATTATGGGTAATGAAAGGTGGTAGGTTGACGAGTGCTACGCCGGAGTTGCAGCGCCAACTGTGGTCGGAGGCGCGTGAACGAAGCGATGACAGGTTTGGGAGTATATGTGTTGATAGGTTTCCAGGTTGGTTGAGGAGCTGATTTTCAAATTCGAGATTTTGATGGCATGGTGATGATCGGGTTTGGTTGTGTGGTGGATCAGTGACTTGTGGAGGTCACCAGAGTTGATCGGTGATGGCCGTAGTTGATGTGCATGTGCACAGGGGGGGGTGATACTGATGAAGGGATGATCAGTGGTTACAGGGTTTTGAAATCTCATGTTTGTCACGGGAAAATGAAGCTTCAGCTCGAAGCAAAGTGATTTGTAACTCGAAGTAGATATAAGAGAAACTCGAGTATATGCAGTGTTCAGATTTAAAATGAAAACTGAAGCCTGTTCCAGTTTTAAAATTTAAAAGCAAAAGTTTTAATGTAACCAAAATCTGATCTAAATTGAAACCTGAATTTAGATTTGAATTTAGATAGTTTAAACCTGGGTTTTGGAATCAAATTTAAATTTTTGTTTGGGATTAAAATGAAAACAGAACTATTTCTCTGTTTTTAAATTTAAACAGCAAGTTTAAAAAAAAAATGCCAACTGGAAACTTAAACAAAGTTTAAAAATCTGAGTTATGTTTTAAACCTGGATTTAAATATGAATTCACTAAGTTTGAATCTTTGTCTTTGTAATAATTTGAATTTATAAATTTTAGTTTGGTTTAATAAAAACAGAACCTGTTTTCTGTTCTTGAATTTAAAAAGGAAAAGTTTAAATTGCAAGTTGAAATCCAAACTGAGATTGGAAAATCTGAAACCAAATATGAATTCAAACTTAATGAATCTGAGTTTTGAAATAGTTTAAGTTTTAAATTTAAATTGGGTTTAAACCTATAGGTGTAAATGTATAAATGTTTGCATTTGAATTGAAAGTCTTACTTATTAGTTAGACATTTAAAATAAGTTTGAAATCTGGTTTTTAAATCTGGAAAATAAATTTAAGTTTCAGTTTTTAAAAATAAAATGAGTTTTAAATTTAGATTTGTTTAAATATTTGAAATGGTTAAATAAGTATTGGATATAAAATGAAGTTGTAGAATGTTTTAAGTGTGTTTTAAATTGATTTGAATTTAAAATTGAATTGAGATTTAAATTCTTATGTTTATAAGTATATGTTCTTTTAACATAAGAGATAAAGGTTTTTAATTAATTTAAAACCTTGTTTATAATTTAAAACCGTGTTTAAGTAAAATTTATATCTTAAGTTTTATAATGAAATTTTAAAATAGAATTTAAAGATTTGAATCAAAGGGTTTTTAAAATTCTTTAAACAAGAAGAAATGTTTTCTTAAATTAAAATTTAAGAATTTGAATTTATTTAAATTATTAAGTTAATTTAAAATGGGTAATTAATTATTCAATTAATTAATTATGTGGATGATTAATTAAGTAATTAATGTTTTTTTTTAAATTGATTAATTAATGATTGAGATTAATTAGTTAGGGTAAATAAATTAGTAATTAAGGATTACTAATTAGATTTAAATTAATGATTAAGGATTTATTTAATCAAGTGATTAAGGATTAATTAGATTGTAATTAATTCTTAATTAATTAATAATTAGAGATTAATTAATTGGTAATTAAATATTAATTAATTGATAATTAATAGTGATTAGTATAAGTTCATTTCTTAATTAAGTAATTAAGAATAGTTAATGAAGGTCATTAACTCAAGATTTATTAATAATTAATTAATGTGATAAATTTTAATAATTGATTAGATTAATTAATCAATGATAATCATTTGTGAAATTTGTTTAAGATTAATTACTTAATAAAAGTAATTAATGAATTAATTACTTAATGTAATTAATTGTGATTAGTTTAGATTAACTAATTTAGTTTAATTAATTTAAAAACACTTGATAGTGATAGATAATTACTTTATGTAATTAATTGAATTGTAATTACTTAGGGAAGTAATTAATTAATAATTACTGGATGTAATTAAAGATGTTTAATGATGGAAGTAATTTAGATTTAAATTACTTTGAAATTAATCAAGGGATTGATTGAGATAATTAATTAAGGGTAATTAATTTATGGAATGAGTAATTAAGGGGTGATTAATAAATGTGGTTTAGTAAAGTTTAATTACTTAATGTAATTAATTAGAATTAAGAATCATTAATTAATATAATTAATGATGTAATTAAGAGTTGATTAATTAAGATTAATTAATCATTAATAAGTGATTAAGGGTAATTAATTAATGTAATTAATTAAGGATTAATGTAATTAAGTATAATTAATTAATTAATTAGTGAAGTAATTAAGGTTAATTATTGTATTTGGTTAAGTATAATTAATTTGTAAAATTAATTAAAGAATAATTACTTGAATGTAATTAAGGAATAATTAATCAAAGGTGATTAATTAAAGTGATTAATTAGAAGATGATTAATTAATTAATTTGTAATTAATTTATGGTTATGTAAGCAAGGTTTATATTGATAAAGTAATTAGCTTAATTCGCTTTAAATTAATTAGAGAATGATGTAGTTAATTTAATTCACCTTAAATTAATTATAAATGGTGAATATAGATCATTGCTCATATGGATGGATGATATTGTTGCTTGATTGGATTGAAGCTCAGATATGAGATAAATAATGTTGAGCGATATGGATGCATTGGTTGCATTGTGATGATGATTTGGATTATCTTTTGATAATGATAATATAGATTATCTGTTGTGATAATAATGTTGATTACCTATTGTGAATCTATGATTTATCTATCTGTGTGTATATAGATAATTGAATTGTTTTAAACCTTTAAAAACAACTTGGACCTTAAAAGACACGCTTTGGATTTCGATGAGACCGGGATCGGGTTTCCATATTTGGATATCCGAAAACCACATCGATTCCAAATAACGTTAGGTCGTTAATCCAAGTGGAGCGAGTGAAGACTCGAGGTGTAAGAGCTATACGTCAGTATAACTCTGTGGGTGATTCCGTAATGAGTTGACGGAATTAGTTCTTATAGATTTGAGATGACGAATTAGAGTGCAAGGGTTATTGTCGTTAACTCTGAGGGTGATTCCAAAACGAGTGTAACGAGATAATGCCTTCGGTTTCGTTCGAACCCGGAACGAACTTGTATGGATTGAATGCTTTCAGAACATCGTCAGGTGGACGATGAGCATTCTAAGTGATATGTCCTATAAAGGTAATCGTAGCCTCAAGCCTCATCAACCGGGAATGGCTAAAACAGGGGAGGTGCAGCAAGGCTTCGTGGGTAGCCCCCACTGGAGAGCAAGATTGATCCCTGTCTAGAGGTCCCTTTTTATTCGGCTTAGTGGGCAGTTGTCAGTGTACACCAACTGCGGGGTTGTCTTGTTCGGAACTATTCAGTAAGGAATGGGTCCGGTCTTGTGTTGCAGGGGAGTTAGGGTGGCTCCTCGGTACGGTGATCTAGGCCACGTACTGTGACGGGCGGTACCCCAGTAGCCCTGCCATTGTATGGAATCCAAAATCCAATAAGTGCCAACGGTTTTGATTGTATTACCCACTTTTGTGGCTAGTAGCTGGAATTTAATCATGTAACAATTTCGGCTATTTCATATTTATTTGAAAACCCTAGACACTATTATAATATCACAGAATTTCTTATCAAATATTTTGGTTAGCGTAAGGTAAAAACTTTTCCATGTTTATGTGTGGGAAGTCTTACGTGATACCTTTTCTTTCAAAAGGTTTTTAAAGTTAAGCAACTTTAACTGTTACTCACACCAGACCCATGTCTGACCCGGAGTTTATTTTTGTTTTTCATAAACTCTTGGGTACTCAAATTTTTACAAGTAGCCAAGGGAATTCAGGTTAGGATTCAGGTTTGCTTTGACGATTTGTGAAGGAGCAAATGAAGCAGGAGGCTTCCGCGTGTAGCTATAGAGTATTCCGCTGTGTGATCTCTGAGTGTTCTGTATTGTGATTGAGTTGTATAACTAGACAGGTATTTATAACTGTCTAGTATGAGTTGTTTATGCTGTGTATCTCTGATGTATATGATACTATGTAAAGTATTATGTGATTAATATAATTTATTCGTTCCGCTGTGTTAGATTCTGATGCTGTTTCTTTCTTCTCTTCTTTCTATTCTCTTTTCTATCCCTTTCTTTCTTAAAAATGATGCGATTTTCCGGGAGTGGAAAGTTGGGTCGTTTCACTTATGGAATGCTTGGTATGTGAAAATAAATAATCTAATAATAGTGAATTAAATTGTAAAGAAACTTACATAATAATAAATAATCTAATAATTAAAATGGAAATAACTTATATAAGCAATAAACGTAAAGTAGTGAAAAGAAAATTGGGATTGTATAAATGAATGGAAAATGAATTTTGTAAGTGATAAATGTAAAAAAATTAAACAAGCATTGTATGAACAAATGAAAATGGACAGTAAATAATGTGGAAAAAAAGAGCATGGTATTATTAAGATCTGGATTGGTTGGGGAAGGATACTTCTATTGTGTAAGGATGTATAAATGATCTATTGAGTTTCATCTAAGATGGTTGAGTGTATGGTATAGTTAGTAGTTTATTTGTCATTTTATACGATTAAAAGTTTCTGAACCCAAACAAACCCTTTGTTTTGATTGCTATAGATGGATGGTTGATTGCTTTGATTGCATATGATGATTGTATGGTTTTGTTGCTTGTGACTATTGTACGTTGTGTTGATTTGGCTGTGACTAATTGAAACAACTTAAATATTTCTCTTTTTACATAGTAGCTAAATTCTTTGGATTTTGTAAGTGAAATATAGGTTATGGAAGCAATAGCAACTGCTGTTTGTTTCATAAATAAGCGTTGCTTGGTCGACAAATATGTACGTTTTCGGATTACAGTTTTATAGCGATATTATATTGCTTTTCCCGTGGTTTGGGATGTTTTATTATTAAAATATTATATATTGTTATGATTGATTCTATTATTTTTCCCAAATCTACCCGTACAAAGGAGACTTTGCCGAAATTTACTGTAAACTTAAGACTTAGAAATTTTTCATAGAAGTTGAGTTAATTTCAGATTTTTATTAAACTTAATTATGTAAGTTAAAATTGTTTATAAATTGAATATTACCAATAAGATCATATCAAACCTCTTGATTCCTTCTTGTTCCATTTCGGGGACAAAAAGTTTTGAGTGGGGGAGATTGTAATGACCTGTATTTTTGATAAATAAAAATATTCAATTTAATAAGATTTGGAATTTAATATCGTGAGAAATTAAAATTTGTGATTCATAAATGGGAAAAAATTATTAGAATATAATTTAATAGTTTTGATTAAATGTAATTAGCAATTGTTTTAATGTAATTTCAGTCAATTGTAATAATATGGTAAATAAGGAATAAAATAAATAATGTATCAAATAGTGAAATCATATGTTTTTTAATTGATATCGGTTTTACTATAGAATATGAAATCAGTTATTTGAAAAGTAATTTAAAACCCTTATTGTGCAAAATAATTTGATAAATATGTCTGAATTACCATAAAAGGGAATACAACCTTCTGTTTCTCGACCCTAATTTAAGGTCTGCTCCAAATTTTAATATTGAATTAAACTGCAATTAATTTGACAGGAGTGTTCAACTTAAAAGGAAAGAGAAGTTAATTGAAATCGATGGCATTTAATATAAGAAACTTACATTTTGGGTTAAATTGAAAGAGTGTTTTAATGAAAATAAAAGAACGGTTTGACAAAAAAATAAACTTTTGCATTTTAAAGGTAAGTAAAATTTTATAAAAAGAAAAAAAATTGAATTTTGAAACAACATAGTACAGTCATTTTGTAACAGTCAGAGGAAGTATAGAAGTGATTTTAAAGCGAACCTTATATTTTAAAATAAGTTTAATATTGTAATAACCCGGAGTTTTGGATATCCGGTAACTGGATAATTAACTGGTTTATTCAATTGAACAGATAAAAATTCTGATAATGAAAGATATCTGGTTCAGTAAGTGAATTTGAAAATATAATAAAAATTGGATTTTAAATCTCTGGATAAATATTTGATAACCTCCTAATATAGTTACTTAAAAATTTGACAAATTTTTTTTTGAAACAAATAATAATGGTTGTTTATATTTATATATATATGGATTTAAGAAAGATTTTAAATAGAAATATTATTATTTTCAAACAAATTGAATCTGTGTTTGTTTAAATAAAAATACTTGTGTAAGTTGATTTCAAATTGAATTTTAAACTGTATTTGAATTTGAATTTAAATTTGGAATTCAAAAGATATATATATATCTTAAAAATATTGGATTTTTAAAATATATTATATATGATTCTATTTAGAATAGAGCTTGTACTATATTATTTTCTTTTAAAGGATTATATATATATATATATATATATTAAGAAATGTATGTATAAATTAGGAAATTAAATATATATATATATGAGAGTTTTATAAAAATCATTTGTAAAAATTTAACACTTTTAAGTTAAATGTATTCTAGATTTAACAAAAGTAAATCAAATGTTTCATGCAAATGACATTTGTATGTAAAATCAACAAGTGTCATTATTTTTAGAAAATAAGAAAATAAAGATAATTAAGATATGTACATCTCCACCCTTTCTCATTTTTTTCCTCTTTATCTTCATTATCAAAGGAAAAGAAACCTGTAAACTGAAATCAACCTGAAAACAAGTTAAAATAAAGATCAACTTAGCTTCAAATTTTAAAGTAGCAGTTCAAAATTCAAGACCAGAGAGCAAACTCGAATTTCCAGAAAAAAAAATTCAAAATCAAATTGAAACCTGGAAACCAGAATTAGAAGAAGAAACCGAAGACTGGAAAAATCAAATGCAAACAACAAGCTAAGCAAGTTTTTCAGATACAAATCAAAATTTTCCAGATACTCAAACCTGGTTTTCTAGTGTCTGAGAAGCAGGTGAGTAATCTACTACTCTTGTTAAATGCTTAAATCTGTTTGAAATTAATGCTTGTGAGTAAAACTTGCATTTTAAAAAGAGCTTTAAATCTGGTTGATGCTTGTGATGAATGTAGTATTATGTTACAGGAATGTTTGAATGTGAATGCACGTCTGCATATATGTCTATGAATATTGCATGTGATCTCTCTATTTAACAAACTTCCAAACCCATATTAAAATTCATATCAACCAAACCAATTAGTGTTAGACTAAGATCTATAAAGGAAAAAGAATTGAAACATGGTAATATGAATTTTTAAAATGGTTCCAAGGTTTTATATTTAGGAAAAATATAAAAAAAGGGCAATACAGTAATGATCAAAATACAGGATAAAAATTAATGCTCATAGTTTATAGTTTTGATGTTATAACCTGAATTATATTTGTAAATGATGAATTTAGGAAAGACAATCATGATTTTTAACTTAATATTCATCGAGTATTGTCAGGTTGACCAGAATTTGGATTTTGGACGACTGCCGATGATGGGAAAAGCTTTGGGAGGTGGGTCTTGGTTTGGAGGACGTTGGTAGCATAGGGAACTCTGGAAAAGTAGTTTGAGATTTTTCTGGCGATTGGAGTTGCTTGATGAAGCTAGATTAGGGTTCGACTTCCAGTATTGGGCGACTTGGTTTCGCGATGTCGTGGGTTGTCAGGGAGGCACCGGAATCGTTCGTGAGTGGTTGAACGGTTGCGTAGGCTTGTGACGTTGCTTGGATCGGAGTGGTGTGAACTCTGGTGGGCGGGATTGTCGCTGGTGGGTGAATTTAGCCGGAGAGGTTGACTCCAGTTTTCGATCTGAAGACTCAATTTCGAATCGGGATGGAATCGCAATGTCTTAATGGTCATAGATGATGTTGAGGTCATTATCGACCTATCAAAGACTTGAAGAATGGCCGGAGAAGGGTGGTGCATCGGTTCATGTGCACCGTGCACGTCAAGGCATCAGGTGTGAAGGAAATTTTAGGGAAGAAAGCTTTTCTCGAGTTCGAGTTCGAGTTTGCGCGTTTCTGCGATAAGCTCGAAGTAGTTGAGGTTGAGGGAAACTCGAGAGTTTCTCGTGAGTTCACTCAGGTTTTTGTTGAAAAAGCGCAGGTCGATCTCGTTGTGCTGGTTGCTAGTTCTGATTAGCAGGGATCTAGATTTTCTTTTTGCAAAGGAAATCATAGTAATTCAAGTTTTGAAATTAAACTAAAGTAACTTAAAAAGGGTGAATCAGGATAAAATTTGTTTTTTTTCAAAGAATAAAAATGAATGATTTTCAAATGAAAGTTTATAAACAAGTTTAAAAATGCAATATGTTAAATGAGTTCAAGGTGTTAAAGTTTTAATTAGTTTCATGGATAATTGTTTAACAAAGTTTTAATATTTTAAAGGGCCTAAAAGATATGATAAATAAGTTTCAAGAATACCTATTTATCAAAATTTTATTTGGATAAGTTTGAAAGGTTTTAAATATTAAAATTAAATGTTTAAATTGTTTTGTTCGAAAGAAGTTATACACTTTCAATTATAAAATTGATCTCAAAAGTGTTTTCTAATAAAATATAATGATGTAAATTAAGTATTTAAATTAAGATAAAAGAATTTATCTTAAATTAATTAAGGTTGTAAATTAATTAATTAAGGTTAATTAATTTGTAATTGAAAATCATTAGTTAAATAAGTGAAGATTATTAATGATTGGTAAATTATTAATCAAGTAATTAAAGATTAAATAAGTTTCAGTTAAGCACTTAATTAATTAAGTAATTAAAGATAAATTAATTTGTGATTAATAATTAATTGATTTATAATTAATATTGGTTAATTAAAGTATAATTATAAAGGAGTAATTAAAGAATTATTAATAGTTAATGAAGATCATTAACTAGGGATTATTAAATAATTTATTAATGTGATTAATTATTCAAACATGTGTTAATTAAAGTAGGTAATTAAAGCAAATGATTTATCTTGAAAGGATAATTAAGTTTTTATGATTATGGATTACTTTAATTAATATGATAATTAAAGCTAAATTAATTAATAATTTAAGATTAATTAATTTATAAAGGTTTAGTTAATTAATTAAGGATTAATTAATTGTTAATTAAGAATTAATTAATTAATTAAGAAATAAGATTAATTAATAGATAATTAAAGGTTAACTAACTAGATGATTACGTGACGAAAGTAATGAAAGGTAAATTACTTAAGGGAAGTAACTGAGAATTAATTACTTAGTCTAATTAATCAAAGAGATGATTTAGCACTGTAAGTGATTATAGGATAAATGTGATTAGTGTGAATGTGTGAAGGTTAACTAATTTGTGTAATTAATTAAGAGTTAGTTACTAAATATAATTAAAGAATAATTGATCAAGGATGATTAATTAAGAATGTTAATTAAAGGATGATTAATTAAGATAGATAATTAAAGGATGATTAATTAATTGATTTGTAATCAATTAATGTTAAGTAAAGGAAATCTAAGTGATTAAAGATTTGTAATTTAATTTAATTCGAGATAAATTAAATTAATTTTGGAAATGATCCATCTTTCTTATGAATGATTGAATGATGATTAAATGCCTTGAATTGATTGATATCTCTAATCTGAAATGTTTTGTGATATGATATGTTTTGGGTGGACAATGGTAATGTTGTTTTCTATCGATGATGAATTGACGTGTAAAAAGGTGACATCTTTTATTTATAGTCGAATTGTCTTTCCCTTGAATAACTTGGGTTAAGATGGTATTGAATTCGAAGAGACCGGAGTCGGGTATTAGTAAATGCTCGAAACCACTTCGATTCTTTATACATTGATAATGTGGAATTAGTAGGCTGAAATGGAATGATTTAAGTGAATTGGACTGTTTAATCTAAGTTTTTGGTAATTCAAAATTGATGTGTGAAATAAGTGATGTCTATAACAACTTGTGAAGTTGTAAAATGGTGCAAGTTACCCCCGGTTCATATAAGTTGTATGCTTTTGTGTTTCATGTTAGATGAGTTTACTCACGCTGGTTTCCAGCCTGACCGGGGTGTTACTTTGATGTAATGCTCAGGTCAGACTGAGTATTCCACCTTAGGACTTTTGGACAGTGGACGGATTAAGGATGTTCCGGAGCTCAGGTGGTGAGCTGGATGGCAGGAACATATGGAGTGTTTCTGCTGTGGATTATTATAGTTTATCCGAGACAAGTTATTTTAGCCGTCCAGTGATTGTGAAATGTTGTAACTCTGATGTATTAAAATGTAATTGATTGATACAGCATTCTTTATGTAAAAAATATTAGTTGATATTATATTTTATCCGCTGCGAATGTGAGATTATGAGTTTGGTTCTCTGTTTCTTCTTCTTCTATCTCTTTTCTTCTTTTCCTAACTATTTGGAATTTTCGGGATTGAAAATTCTGGGTCTTTACATTTGGTATCAGAGCTGAAGGTTAAGCGAGAATCTTGGCTCTAGAGGGTTTACTCATTAAGGAGGGTCAACGGTACACTAGAATGAGTTGAGGGTGTGTATATATATGAGAGCGTACCTGTTATTTTCTTATATAAAGGTTTTAAAATGGTTTCAAAAGTAAATGAATCTTATATAAGTTTATTAAGCAATAGTTTTTCTATTATATTAAGGAAATTGGTTGTTGTATTAATTAAATTAAAGTAATAATAAGAATTGAGAGGTAATAGAAATACAACCAAATTGAAATTGAATGAAGATAAGTTTGAAATGGATTCAAACTGAAATTAAAATTCTGAATTTGGAGAAGAGTTTTCAGAATAAGATAATAATGAATTGGTTTCCATATTTGTTAACCTTGGTTAATATCATAAATGGTTGTTGCAATAATGAAATGAAATGTTTTAGGGAAGTAAAACATTTAGGGAAGTATGACTTATAAATTGGAACTGAAAATGATCTAAACTATGAAGTTTTAAGTCTAGGTCCAGAAATTTGAAATTTGTTTCAAAGTGATAAACAAAGGAATAAATAATATTATTCAGTCTATTTTTGAATGTAACGTTATTTTAGAATAAGAAGCTGTTTGTAAACTTTAAAAGAATTTGTTTTGAATTAAAACCAAAGATGGTTTAAATTTTTAAAATTTGGCTTGATGGGCCAAGAATTAAATATGTATATATATGTGGATATACATAATATCAAAGATGATCTGAAATAAACTCTAAAGTGATGAGTTTTGATTTTTCCAGAAATGTGAAGTTAAATAAGTTTTTGAACTTTTAAGTGATAGAAATTTGCAATTTGCAATGGAGAATTCAAATTTGGAGTGGGATTAATGGGATTAAATTGAATTTAACTAAGAAGAAGTTATATAAGTTTGAATGATAAACCTGATTTGAAAATTCAAGATGAAAATTTAGATTTAACTTGGGAAATTAAATGGTTGATTTGAATGGGAAGTTTGTGTGATTTCAAAATGGGTTTGAGATATGGAAATTGGAAATGGATGGATATTCTAAAATAATTTGGATGATACCATCCTATTTTTATTAATAATCTTTAAGGTGAAATTGGATTTGTTTAAATAAATGAAGAGATGGATTGCGGTAATATATCCATTATAGAGATAAATAAAATTTTACTTAAATTTGAAATTAAGGATATAGAATTCCTTTGAACTTAAGATTTGAATGTTAAGAATTGAATTTGTAAATTAAAATTGTTTTGAACTCTTACTTGAACCTTGTAATGAGTTAAGTCAAGATAATTTAAAATGGAATTTTGAAATTTGGACTCAGAATTAAATTGTTTAAAGACTTTATTTGGTTTAAGAGGTTAAACCAACATTTGAAATTTAATTCGAATTTATATAATTTGAGATGATTTAAAGTAAGATTGAATTTGAAATTAGTTCAAATTGAAATTTGATTTAAAATAATTTGGATTTGTGATTAAAGTTGAATAGTTTTAAATTCAAATGGAATTTGATTTGAATTTGGAAAGAATCAAGGATAATTCAACTTGAATTGGGATTAAATCAATTCAATGGAAATTGAAGTATTCAAAATAGAATTGAGTCAATTTAAATGGAAGTGGAAATTTAAATTGAATTGATGAGAATGGAGACTGGGAATTGAACAGTTTGGCTCTAGACTATTTTCAAAATAAATTGTTTTAATACAAATCTATTTTTCCAAGCTATTTACTTTATTCAATCTTTCCTTTAAAAGCCCAAACTATTTTATACTTACTTTACAATTATTTTGGAACTATTTTACTATTTTACTACTTTTTATAAACTAATTACTATCTTTCAACTATTTTATAACTAATTACTATTTTACAACTATTTTGAAATTACTTTAAAAAAATTCTTTTAACTATTTGACTATTTTCCCACTTTTTACAATTACTTAACTGTTTTACAGCTATTTTTCAACTACTTATCCATTTAAACTTTTCAAGCTATTTTCTAAATTTAAGCTGGACAGAGTTTAAACTGTTTATGATTAAATATCCATTTGAGATAAGAATTGAGGTGATAATCTAAATGAGGATTTAAGCAATTGTGAGTAAGTGAATGTGAATAGAAAAGCGGGTTGATTTAGTTAATAATCAAGGAAGATAAATACGTAGGATGTACGTATATTATTCCATTCGCATAGTGATTTGATCCAGAATCGAGGACAGAATTTTGAGATAATATATCGATCCGAGTTACGATTTTTCCACTTGACTTTCGACGGCGAATCTGGATATGGATTGTTGACAATACAAGAAAATTTGGTTTTTACGGCAATATTGGACAGCGTTTTCCTTATAAATGCTGACAAAGCATTTACTCAAATAAAAATTGGAGACCTAAACGCTGTTTAAGTTAACCCGCTTCATTTTCAGATTCTTTTCATTACGCGGGTACCTAGCCGCCTTCCTTTCTTCCTTTTAACTTCTCTTCCACATAAAGTAAGAAAGCAGTAAACTTCCAATCTTTCCCATGATTATTTTAAACCTAATTAAAATCCCAATTATACATGAAATCTCCCATGAAATTTCGTTCGTCCTCTAATTCCGCTAGTAACATCCAGTATGCCAAGCCCTAACCCTCTTGAATCCATCCTTGAAATACATAGAATGTGAATCTAATTTTGAGTTTACTTAATAATTAGAAGCGCCATTTGCTTCAAAATTGTTGATCATTCTCTTTAGAAGCCCAATTTTAGGTTTATTGATTCACTGATCCCAACTTTCATCCTACTTTAGGTGAAATCGAACTTTGTTCACTCATTTTGCCAGAATTCGGAAACTTGACAGAAACCCGGTAAGTTTTTCTCTAACCCTATTTACATTTGATTTCTTATTAGGTGCACAACATGCCCATTAAATGAATGCACTGAGATGTATATGACAGGCCCAACAAATGAATAGGATGTTAGAGTGGTTATTGCATGGTGAAGATGACAAGCTAACAAGAGAACATTTGCTTGGAGTGGTACTTGAATAAAGAGGATAATAGGCCCAATAAATGAATAGATTCTTGGTGATGCAGGCCTAGCAAATGAAAACGTTGACTCCATTGTTATTCGTTTTTGACGTTGTAGCTGAAGTTGCTGAATGCAGAACAAATTGCTGGATGATGACTGCATGAACAACATGAACATATTGCTAAGAGCCATTGCAGGAAATGATAAATGCTTGGAGTAATGCAAATTCTGTACATGAACAAATCTGATTGCTCAGAGTGCTTGGTGGTCTAGCCGAATGCTTGGTGGATGTGGATGCCAGTGGTGATCTAATCATCTCAGATACCTTAAAATAATAATAATAATAATTAATAGTTAAATTATTTCATAGTTCATTATTGTCTCCTACATTTATAAACTTGTAATTAATTAATGAATAATAATAATAGTAATTTATGGTCGTTTTGTGTCATTATGATTCCATCAATGCCAAGAATTGAATTTGAGCACATCAGCGTCGAGCTATTTTGCGCTACCCTTGTCAATGGTATCCATTTTCAGTGCTCTCTTTCCTTTTGAATCTTGGTTAATATCAACTAATTCGATTGATCTGTAGTACATCACAGACACTCCATAATCTTGTCACCGTAAAATACAGTATACACAAGTGTAAGTGACAACTTATATTGAATCTCCTTAAAAGGAGCTATGAATTGTCATTTATACGTAATTTTTAACAGTAACTTCTAATTAAAAGTATTTAGATGTAATTTAACTTTTAAGTTAAAATAAATCAATTTAGGTGTTTGGGTAATATGACCTGTATATAATGAATGCATAAGCATTTACATAACTGAACATGTCTATGCATATATGTGTCTGTACATGAAAGTTATGAATTTATTGCTTTTTTGCTTTCTTTATAAGTTGTAGGCAATGACTAATTTTTTCTTGTATTTCTAGTTATAAGATATTTATGCAATATCCTTTTGAGAAGTTTCCTAGCTAACACCAGAATTCTTGAGTACTTTTAAGGAGTGACTAAACATGATATAAGACGCACTTGTAATATTGGTTATTTATAACTTATGAGTAGTTAGTACCTCAAATGAAAAAGTTTATGGTATCTTTTTAGGATATGTTACAAACTGTGCAAATAGTGAAGGAAAAAGGATAAAATAGTTTATGGTTACAGCATCAAATATTTTAAGTTTGTCTTTGGCCTCTTGCAAGGATACTGTCTTTCTGTCTTTCTTGTAGAGGAATAGATGATATTCCTTAGCAAACGGAAGCACGATATTAAAAAGTAAAATGATTAGTCTATTTTTTGTAACAAGTTGTTTATTCGCTCAAGCAAGAATACATAAGCTAGAGAAATAGAAACTTATCTTGGTTTTTTACAGTAAATATTCAGCTTTCCACACTCATTTTTATACATTTCATTTTGATTAGAGAAGCAAAAACTAGACATAAATTGAAATAAATAAAGTAATACAAAGTCACACACATATACGTGTCATACATAAACACATACGAAGAATTATGGTTAAGGATGTATTTGGGGACTAGTTTTCAAGGAGAAAATTTGCTATAGCTATGCTAAGAAATAAAATATTTTTCTTACATAAGCTAGAGAATAGGATTTTTAAAATATTGGAAATGGTATTTATGTTATCATTTTGCAAAAATATATGTCCTATTATATCATTTTAATCAATTTATTTTATATTTAATTTAATTTAATTAAATGATAATTAT
The DNA here is from genome assembly GCA_030765085.1 of Allium cepa. Taxonomy (NCBI): domain Eukaryota; kingdom Viridiplantae; phylum Streptophyta; class Magnoliopsida; order Asparagales; family Amaryllidaceae; genus Allium; species Allium cepa. The sequence continues at coordinate 47,860,603 of CM060930.1, read as the reverse complement.
TATATGTATTGATCGATAAAAAACGGATGAAGTGTTCAAAAAACACAAAATAAATTATGAAATCAGACTTGAATGAACATGCTTGTTACAGTTGTCATCTTGATCAATATAATATATCAATTGTAAAATCAACATCTTTGTTTGGATTAAATGAATCTAATTTAATTCAAAATGCTTTGACTAGTATAATAGTACCCAAATCCTATTTAAATCTAGTTGACTTTTACAGATCTTAAAATAAGTTTTAATTCAAAATTAGGTTCCACTGGATCGTTACTCGTAGGAACCACTTTTTTTATGAGGAAACATATTTTAACGCTATAATTTCTGGTTATGTTGCAATTGCCAAACTAGAAAATTTTAAAATAATGCATTTCGTTAGCCTCATCGAATATAGAACATAACTTTTTTTTGGTGGGAATGGGTAGTACGAAAAAAATTGTATTTATGCAGCAAGTTCAGGAAGTGGGTGCTGCTGAACAGGCAGGAGAATAAGGCTTGAATGAAAAGGTTGTGAAGCGGCCCAAAAAATGCTTAGGTGTGTACATGCCTATGAGCTTTTGAATATTTATTAGTTTGAAGATGTTAATTTTCACGCATATCTGTGATCTACAGTAATTCCAGAAGGATTTCAAAATCTGTTCAAATGTGTTATTGTAAATAATCTCAAAGTCAAGTCAAGTAGTTCTAAAATGATTTTAAACAAAAATGTACCCATAATGTATAAATAAGCAGGTTCACTTTAAATACACAGGCATATTGTCTTTATTTAAAATTGCTACAATACAAAAATAACTACATCTAAATTTGTTATTACTTACTGCATTTTAAGATGCATGTTGTAGACTATATATCATCCATATTCTGGCATATTACAAAATTTTACTATTGATCTTTAGCATGCATGCAACATTGGTTATGTACGCACTACACAGCAGCGAAGTAATTTAATTTATAAAAAAATATTTGTGATAGTGGTTAATTTAGGCAATTGAATATAATAAAGTATTTGTTTCACTATTCAGTAGTGGATTAGTAGAACTTTACATTTTATAGGCTTAGGTTTAAATAAAATTTGATGTGATTTTTTCAATGTTCATGGGTTGGATGGAAACACTTCAGTTTAAGGTCGTGCTTAGGCACTTTAGGTGTAAACATATTGGAAATATCATTACAATAACAATGAAAATATAGTATTGTTTTTTTCGAGTATGTCTTCATTATATAATAATTTCCTATCTTTCGAGTATGTCTTCATTATATAATAATTTCCTATCTTTGATCCATAACCATATATATAAAGCTCCTATATAATAAAAATCAATGTGATGCATCCATACATATTGTTGTATTAATACTGACAAATCAATCTCTTCTTTATGTAGGAAAACCTGATGAAGGATATGATTGATAAACTCAAGAAAAGGTAGTCTCGAAATTCCCTGGTTGTGTATGGTTTTTCTTGCAACACACATATCGAAAATGTTATGATTTTTGAAAATAAAAAGGTGCTGGATTTGCTTCACAAAACTTGTATCTTCATGGGTTCTTCAATGCCTCTATTAAGGTGCCTTTCGATTATGTTACTGGTGTTGTTGTTGCATTCTATGTAAGTTTAATTATCTTTTTTCTATATCCTGGGTTGAACTTTTAATTACTATACAAACTTTAATAATTTATCAAACTAGGTCCAACTTGTAATGTCACTGATTTTTTTATTACTTTTCATATGTTTGTTTGAAATTACCATAAAATTACAATGATTCTACATACCTTTTAAATTCTCGCAGTTGAGTTACTCTTTTTAGTTGTCATTTTTGCATTGTAGTTTCTAACCACTTGTATGTGTGTTCAGTAATAAAAAGCATATTCTCTGTTCATATGATATGGATTATACAAGTGCCAATTGAATAATTTTAGCACCAGAAAGGTAATATTATGCATAGCTTGAAATATTTTGTTATAAGAATTTATGTTAGAGCATGTTTTGCATGTAATAGCTAAAATGGACTTATTAGTTACTTATACAGGTCTCTGTTAAGCCATCAACGCTACTTATACAAAGAGGCAAGCTAAGTTTTTTATATTCATGAGTAATAAATTGTTGAGAATAGTTATCCGTCTTCTAAATAATATAATTGGTTCTCCATAAATATTAAAAAGATCACTCTTTAAATAGTATAATTGGCTCTCCATAAATATCAAAGATATCACTCTTCACATAGCGGTTAATTTGAAACAACTCTAATGTTTCTCAAAGTATCAAAATATTTTATTCCAAAACATTTAATGGACTTATTTCATTTTTAAAAATAAATTTTATAACAATTTTAATTTTTTAACTACAACACTTTTACATCTTACTATTCACTTTAAACTAGTCAATAGCTGTTTTAATTAAGCAGTTTAAGCATAAGTTTTCCTCAAATGGGCTCTTAATAGAATTTCCTAATTATTCTCGTCCTCCTTTGGTTTTTATGTATAATCAGAATGATCTTTTTCTTTTCCTAATACATATGTGGTTTTTATGTACTAAATGGCACTCCGGTACCATATTGAAAGCAGTTCTTTGTTACTGCCATTTCTTAATCATATGCTAACATTTATATCCTTTCATAATACTTTTTTGTTGAATGGAATTGACACATCACATGACAGGTACCATTGGTATTATACAATTTGTATGTTGTTAAATGGAACCTGAAATTCCTTTTTAATTAAATTATAAACAAATGCTGTTAATTAACCTGAAATTTCAAACTTTTTTAGGAAAATGATGAAGCTACACAAAGAACATTTGACTTCATGATAGGCTGGTAAATGCAATAGTATGGAGGGCTTATGAAATCTGTTTTCTATACAAGATTTTTCTTTACCATTATAGTTGTTTGTGTTAAGGCCACTGAATTCCAATTATGGACTGAGGCATAATAGTAAATATATGAAATATAACTCAGAAAACTCCTCATGTCGTAACAGAAATCCATATGGCTGTGATTTTATTACTTCTCCAACAATTGACATAATCCAAATTATTTTTTTCTAGGATTAATGAATCCACTTATGCATGGTGAGTATCCTTAAGTCATGAAAAAGAATGCAGGCAAAAAGCTACCATCTTTTACCCAAGAACAGGCCCATCAAGTGGAAGGTTTATTTGACTTCATTGGAATAAATTATTACTCTTGGTTTTTGTCAGGTTTGCATATGTTATAGCCTGTTAGAAATGGATTTTTAATTATATTGTTACTTGCCTTGGAATTGAAATCCTGTCTATGTTATAGCCTGTTAGAAATGCAGTTATAGTTTGCGATGATGTTCATGGACATGATCTGCTGAACACTTTCCAATTGGAGGGAAGGTACCTTTTGTACCCTTGACCGTTGATAGTACAAATTTTTTTTATTAACCGAGTTGATATTAGTTTTGTTACTGTGTTATTGTAAAGTGCGGAAATGTTATGACACATTTTCTTAAAGAAACAAAATAAACCATGTGCTAATTGTTTAATTGATGATATCTGATAGTGTACTTAATTGATGATTGTTTTATTCATACATGCAAATCCATTTCATCATTTGCAGGTCAGATCCAAAGCGACTTGCAGACACTCTTAATGTTGAAGATCAGGAACCATGCACCACCTATAACATGCTTAAGGTAATTCACTTTTATTTCATGATGCCAACAATGAACCAATTGGGCTTTGTTCATGTTAAGGCATTCATGGTTTTCAACATATATTTGGCAAACCTATTGTCAATCTGAAATATATATAGGAACAACATCATAGTATTAAGAGACATTCATTCATTACCTTGTTAAATTAGTTCAAAAAAACTTTCAACCCAAACATATAAAAAAGCAAGCTTGCACATTCATTTGGTACAAACTTGGCAATACAAATCCTTGTTTGATTAACTAGTGTCCATGTTAATTTACACAGGTATCTCATAACTTGTTTAAATGGAGTAAAGGAATGGGTTATGCTGATCATTATGAGCAAGCTATTATTAATAGTATTTTTAACATCCAAAGAGGAGGTGCGCCTGGTAATATGATTTACATGCTTCTATAAGGACCTGGAATGTCCAAGGCTCGCAATAAGCATGGATGGGGAACACAGTTCGATTCATTTTGGTGTTGTTAGGTAATACTGCTATTCATTGTTTCCATTACAAATTTTACAGTTAATATATGATATTTTTTGTATTAGCAATTGTTTATAGGATGATATAGTCTCTGTCTAAATCATAAATCATTTGGGTAATTTTTGTCTGTAGAGACCATCTTATTTAGAAGCATGTACAGTTTTTGCCACCACTTTCACAAAAATACCCAAGTTAAATAGCATAACTCTTATGGACATTAATAAAGATTTCAGAGATGGAACCAAAAAAAAAACTGGTTTGTGATATGTTGTTTCAGGCAATGCAAAGGGGTGGGATATGTTGTACCAGTGTGTTTTGGTTTGGTTTGGGTGAATGGAACTTGTATGCAGGGGTTTGATGCTTGTGGAGTTGTGGAAGAGCAGTTGTGATTGTAGGAGGGCAGTAGTTGATTGCAGGTTATTAGTGAATTGCAGTTTTTTTGGTGATGTATGGTTATATAGTATGGTGATAGAGATGGATGTGGGGTTGGCAATTTGACTGTTGCTGAGAATGAATGTTAGTGATTGTATGGAATGATGTGTGATGGCAGTAAGTATTGTATGGAATGGTGATTGATGCATAGTTGAACAGTGGTTAGGGATTTGAATTGTTGGCGAATGAAGTGTGTGCACTGTGGTGGCACTGAGGATGCACTGTTATATTGCAAGGCAACAAGTTGGATGTGTGTAGATATGAACAAGGCAGATATGAATAAAGCAGAGTGAAGCATTAATGATGGTGATGGACAGTTGTATGTAGAGAAGTGCAGTGGTGATTGAGGAAAAAAGTGTGTAGACATAGGGGATGATGGAGCAGAGGAAGATGGTTTGTAGATGATGTTGGAGATGGTGTGCCTGAAGTGAGGTGCAAGAGGATGATTGTGTATGTAATGAAGTGAGGCAGTATTTGTATTGATATTATACTTTTACTTAACATATAACGTGTCTTTGTTTAACAGAATTTGTGGCAACTTGGTTTACTTTGTTATTTTTTTTATGGATATTATTGAAACTTGGTTTATGGATGTCTTTTGTTTATTAATATTGTCTTAACTAGTTTATGTAACCAATTAATAGTTATTAGAACCTGTTATATATACTAGTTGCTTGAATATGCTTAAAATATAGTTTTGGAATATTCAAAAATAGAGTGGAATATTAAAGTTGTTATATAAATAGAAGACAGCGTTTGATTAATGCTGTCAATGAAGAAACAACAGCGTTTAATTCGTGCTGTAATTATCTTGAAATTGTCAATAACAGCGTTTTTTACATGCTGTCGAAATAGTTGATGATTCAATAACAGCGTTTTAACATGCTGTCGAAATTGTTGATGATTCAATAACAGCGTTTAGAAAAAGCTGTTGTAAACAGTTAAAGTAGAATTTGAACATCTTCGACAACTAAATTATAAACGCTGTTGAAACATAATACAGCACGTCTGAAAACGCTGTAAAAACATTATTGACAGCTCGTAATAAACGCTGTCACAGAGATGTCTCAACAGCGTTTAAAGAAAAGCTGTTGTAAGTTATGTATATACAACAGCATGTCGTTATACAGCGTTTGAAATAACGCTGTTGTATCATATTACAGCGTTTATCAAACGCTGTTAAAAGCCTTTTGTGGTGTAGTGTGATTGGTTCTGGATATTCTCTATCATAGTTATCTCTATGCAAGGATAATGACGATTTCTGATCAAGAAACCAGATCTGAGTTCGCACTACGAAGTCGGATGGACGATACTAGTTCGGAAGTGAAATTGTGTGATCGAGTGAGCGATCAGATTGATATAGTGTACGAATGATATATGTACATCATACGGATTGGAATGAAATTGATATTGAAAATTTGCGGATAAGAACTGTAAAATGGTTTTTAAAGTGAAAAATATATTTTGTGAAATATATGATGAAATAAAATAGATATTGGATATTTCTATGGTAGAAATTTACTTTATGGAAGTAAGTAAACTAGTAAGTGACTTTGTAGAGCAATCAAATTTGAATATTTGATTTGAAATAAACAAAGTTATATATCTTTGTTATATAAGATAAACTTTCTTTGTTGAATCTTTTGCCAAAACAAAAGGGTTTTGAAAATATTTGAAGTATAAAAGGGATTTTATACAAGTTTGAAATGATTCAAAGATTTTCAAGGTTTTGTATATCTATATATATATAAAGGATCTTATGAGAATGATTTTTGAGGAAAGGTTTTTGGAACCTATGGATTTTGGAAAGGGCTTTTGATTTTTGGGTAAAATCAATATTGGAATTTGGAAAGCCTAGTTGAGAATTATCGATTTTGGGATAATCGATTTTGAGAAAAGAGTTTTATATGGGATTCATACTAGGTGTATGATTTGAAAGATACTATATGTGTATAGTATAAAATGTTTGGAAAATGGCTCTGGAGAAAAAGGAGCTCCCTTGAAATGAACTTCTTAGGAGTGCCACAGGGTGGTAATGCCTTGAACCCTAAGGGGGGTTCTAAAATTGATCCTGTGAGGAGTTTAGACAAAAGTTTTTGACGATTATGTGTAGTGTGTTGCGAAAGTCAAGGGCACTGATGCCTACAGAGGCATTTGAGTTATGTTATTATGACAGTTTAACTTGATGTCACTGCGGTCTACTGCAGACCATAGCATAAGTCGTGTGTGCCGCTGAGAGCCAACAGTCTACGTTTGATTTTATATCGATAGACTACGACTTATGGTGACATAGCGAAAGTCATGTGTGCTGCTGAGAGCCAACGATCTACGATTGAATTTACATCGGTAGACTGCGACTTATGTGGGAGTAGAGAAGTTTCATTTTTGGCAGCGAAAATCGAGGGCGCTGATGCCTACAGTTACATGGACTTTTGCTGTGATGGCAACGTAACCCTGGAATGTAACTGCGATCTGTTGTGGGTTCCATGGCGAATCGAGGGGCACGGAGTGCCTACTGTTACATGGACTTTTGCTGTGACGGCAATGTAACCCAGGATGTAACTACGACCATAGATTGGGGTGATGATTTCCAGAGCATTCTCGCCAAAGATATTTCCTCTATTTTAAAAAATGTTTTCTATATTCTCAATAAAATTATTTTTCAAGTATTTTCACTAGGTGTTGAAAATAGGTCTGCTAAGAACTTACAAATTTTCAGTCCTACGCCCGATCACGTATGACCGAATTTCTATGGGAACAAGGATGGACTTGTTGAAACATCATGTTATAAAAGTATTTTTATAAAACTATTTTGGTAATATTATATAGATTTTAAAGTGTTTTAAAAATGATCAAAAGTGATTTAACTATTATTAAGTATTTTAATAAATTCTGGCTTCGTTCCTTTTCGAGGACGAAAAGATTCTAAGAGGGGAGGAATGTAATAACCCAGATTTTTGGATATCGGGTAACTGGATAATTAACTAGTTTATTCAATTGAACAAATAAAAATTCTGATAATGAAAGATATATGGTTCGGTAAGTGAATTTGAAAATATAATAAAAATTGGATTTTAAATCTCTAGATAAATATTTGATAACCTCCTAATATAATTACTTAAAAATTTGACAAATTTTTTTTTTTAAACAAATAATAATGGTTGTTTATATTTATATATATATATATGGATTTAAGAAAGATTTTAAATAGAAATATTATTATTTTCAAACAAATTGAATCTGTGTTTGTTTAAATAAAAATATTTGTGTAAGTTGATTTCAAATTGAATTTTAAATTGTATTTGAATTTGAATTTAAATTTTGAATTCAAAAGATATATATCTTAAATATATTTGGATTTTTAAAATTATATGTGATTCTATTTAGAATAGAGTTTGTTCTATATTATTTTCTTTTAAAGGATTTTATATATATAAATTAAGAAATGTATGTATAAATTAGGAAATTAAATATATATATATATATGAGAGTTTTATAAAAATCATTTATAAAAATTTATTAATTCTAGAAAAATACACTTGTAAGTTAAGTGTATTCATGATTTAACAAATGTAAATCAAATGTTTCATGCAAATGACATTTGTATGTAAAATCAACAAGTGTCATTATTTTTAGAAAATAAGAAAATAAAGATAATTAAGATATGTACGTCTCAACCCTTTCTCATTTTTTTTTCCACTTTATCTTCATTATCAAAGGAAAAGAAACCTGTAAACTGAAATCAACCTGAAAACAAGTTAAAATAAAGATCAACTTAGCTTCAAATTTTAAAGCAGCAGTTCAAAATTCAAGACCAGAGAGCAAATTCGAATTTCCAGAAAAAAATCAAAATCAAATTGAAACCTAGAAACCAGAATTAGAAGAAGAAACTAAAGACTGGAAAAATCAAATGCGAACAACAAGCTAAGCAAGTTTTTCATATGCAAATCAAAATTTTCCAGATACTCAAACCTGGTTCTCTGATTTCTGAGAAGTAGGTGAGTAATCTACTACTCTTGTTAAATGCTTAAATCTGTTTGAAATTAATGCTTGTGAGTAAAACTTGCATTTCAAAAACAGCTTTAAATCTGGTTGATGCTTGTGATGAATGTAGTATTATGTTACAGGAATGTTTGAATGTGAATGTACGTTTGCATATATGTCTGTGAATATTGCTCGTGATCTCTTTATTTAACAGACTTCCAAACCTATATTAAAATTCATATCTACCAAGCCAATTAGTGTTAGACTAAGATCTATAAAGGAAAAAGAATTGAAACATGGTGATATGAACTTCTAAAATGGTGCCAAGATTTTATATTTAGGTAAAAAAGGGCAATACAGTAATGATCAAAATACAGGATAAAAATTAATGTTCATAATTTATAGTTTTGATGTTATAACCTGAATTGTATTTGCAAATGATGAATTTAGGAAAGACAATCATGATTTTTAAATTAATATTCATCGAGTAATGTCAGGTTGACCATAATTTGGATTTTGGTCGACTGTTGATGATGGGAAAAGCTTTGGGAGGCGGGTCTTAGTCTGGAGGACGTTGCTGGCATTGGGATCTCGGGAAAAATAGTTCGAGAATTCTCTTGCGATTGGAGTTGCTTGACGAAGCTAGATTAGGATTCGACTTCCAGTATTGGGTGACTTGGTTTCACGATGTCGTGGGTTGTCTGGGAGGCACCAGATGCGTTTGCGAGTGGTTGAACGGTTGCGTAAGCTTGCGACATTGCTTGGATCGGAGGGGTGTGAACTCTGGTGGGCGAGATTGTCGCTGGTGGGTTAATTTAGCATGAGAGGTTGACTCCAGTTTTCGATCTAAAGACTCAATTTCGAATCGAGATGGAATCGCGATGTCTTGATGGTCATGGATGATGTTGAGGTCGATATCGACCAATCGGAGACCTGAAGAATGGTCGGAGAAGGGTGGTGGATCGGTTTATGTGCACCGTGCACGTTAGGGTATCAGGTGTGAAGGAAGTCTTGGGGAAGAAAGCTTTTCATGAGTTCGAGTTCGCACGTGTTTGCGATAAGCTCGAAGTAGTTGAGCTTGGGGGAAACTCGAGAGATTCTCGTGCGTTCACTCGGGTTTTTGCTGAAAAAGCGATGGTCGATCTTGTTGTGTTGGTTGCTAGTTCTAATTAGCAGGGATCCATATTTTCTTTTGGCAAAGGAAATCATAGTAATTCAAGTTTTAAATTAAACTAAAGTAAGTTAAAAAGGGAGAATCAAGATAAAATTTATTTTTTTCCAAAGAATAAAAATGAATGATTTTCGAAGGAAAGTTTACAAACGAGTTTTAAAATGCAATGTGTTAAATGAGTTCAAGGTATTAAAGGTTTAATTAGTTTCAAGGCTAATTGTTTAACAAAGTTTTTATATTTTAAGGGGTTCTAAAAGATATGATAAATAAGTTTCAAGAAAACCTATTTATCAAAATTTTATTTGGATAAGCTTGAAAGGTTTTAAATATTAAAATTAAATGTTTAAATTGTTTTGTTTGAAAGAAGTTATACACTTCCAATTATAAAATTGATCTCAAAAGTGTTTTCTAATAAAATATAATGACGTAAATTAAGTATTTAAATTAAGATAAAAGAATTTATCTTCAATTAATTAAGGTTGTAAATTAATTAATTAAGGTTAATTAATTTGTAATTGAAAATCATTAGTTAAATAAGTGAAGATTATTAATGATTGGTAAATTATTAATCAAGTAATTAAAGATTAAATAAGTTTCAGTTAAGCACTTAATTAATTAAGTAATTAAAGATAAATTAATTTGTGATTAATAATTAATTGATTTATAATTAATAGTGGTTAATTAAAGTATAATTATAAGGGAGTAATTAAAGAATTATTAACAGTTAATGAAGATCATTGACTAGGGATTATTAAATAATTTATTAATGTGATTAATTATTTAAACATGTGTTAATTAAAGTAGGTAATTAAAGCAAATGATTTATCTTGAAAGGATAATTAAGTTTTTATGATTATGGATTACTTTAATTAATATGATAAATAAAGCTAAATTAATTAATAATTTAAGATTAATTAATTTATAAAGGTTTAGTTAATTAATTAAGGATTAATTAATTGTTAATTAAGAATTAATTAATTAATTAAGAAATAAGATTAATAAATTGATAATTAAAGGTTGTAAATTAATTAATTAAGGTTAATTAATTTGTAATTGAAAATCATTAATTAAATAAGTGAAGATTATTAATGATTGGTAAATTAATTAATCAATTAATTAAAGATTAATTAAGTTTCAGTTAAGCACTTAATTAATTAAGTAACTAAAGATAAATTAATTTGTTATTAATAATTAATTGATTTATAATTAATAATATTTAATTAAAGTATAATTATAAGGGAGTAGTTAGAGAATTGTTAATAGTTAATGAAGATCATTAACTAGGAATCACTAAATAATTAATTAATGTGATAATTTTTTAAACATGTGTTAATTAAAGTAGGTAATCAAAGAAAATGATTGATCTTGAAAGGATAATTAAGTTTTTATGATTATGGATTACTTTAATTAATATGGTAAATAAAGTTATATTAATTAATAATTTAAGATTAATTAACTTATAAAGGTTTAGTTAATTAATTAAGGATTAATTAATTGTTAATTAAGAATTAATTGTTAATTAAGAATTAATTAATTAATTAAGAAATAAGATTAATTAATTGATAATTAAAGGTTAACTAACTAGATAATTACTTGATAAAAGTAATTAAAGGTAAATTACTTAAGGGAAGTAATTGAGAATTAATTACTTAGTGTAATTAATCAAAGAGATGATTTAGTAATGTAAGTGATTATAGGATAAATGTGATTAGTGTGAATGTGTGAAGGTTAATTAATTTGTGTAATTAATTAAGAGTTAGTTACTAAATATAATTAAAGAATAATTAATCGAGGATGATTATAAGAATGTTAATTAAAGGATGATTAATTAAAATGTATAATTGAAGGATGATTAATTAATTCTTTTGTAACCAATTAATGTTAAGTAAGGGAAATCTAAGTGATTAAAGATTTTAATTTAATTTAATTAAAGATAAATTAAATTAATTTTGGAAATGTTCCATCATTCTTATGAATGATTGAATGATGATTAAATACCTTGAATTGATTGATATCTCCGATATGAAATGTTTTGTGATATGATATGTTTTGGGTGGACAATGATATTATGGTTATCTATCGATGATGAATTGCTTTGTAAAAAGGTGACATCTTTTATTTATAGTCGAATTGTCTTTCCTTTGAATAACTTGGGTTAAGATGGTATTGAATTCGAAGAGACCAGAGTCGGGTATTAATAAATACCCGAAACCACTTCGATTCTTTATAAATTAATAATGTGGAATCAGTAGGCTGAAATGGAATGATTTAAGTGAATTGGACAATTAAATCTAATTTTTTGGTACTTAGAAATTGATGTGTGAAATAAGTGATGTCCATAACAACTTGTGAAGTTGTAAATTGATGCAAGTTACCCCCGGTTCATATAAGTTGTATGCTTTTGTATTCCACGTTAGATGAGTTTACTCACGCTGATTTCCAGCCTGACCCGGGTGTTACTTTGATGTAATGCTTGGGTCAGACCGAGTATTCCAGCTTTTTAGGTAAGGACGTTCTGGAGCTCAGGAGGTGAGCTGGATGGCCAGAACGTATGGAGTGTTTCTGCTGTGATATATTAATGTAGTTTATCTGAGACAAGTTATTTTAATTGTCTAGTGATTGTGAAATGTTGTAACTGTGATGTATTAAAATGTAACTGTTCGATACAGCTTTCTTTGTGTAAAGAATATTAGTTGATATTATATTTTATCCGCTGCGAATGTGAGATTCTGAGTTTGGTTCTCTGTTTCTTCTTCTTTTATCTCTTTTCTTATTTAGGCGTAGAGGTTGACTCCAATTTTCGATCTTAAGACTCAATTTCGAATCGAGATGAAATCGCGATGCCTTGATGGTCGTGGATGATGTTGAGGTCGTTATCGACCTATCGGAGACCTAAAGAATGGCCGGAGAAGGGTGGTGCATCGGTTCATGTGCACCGTGCACGTCAGTGTATTAGGTGTGAAGGAAGTTTTGGGGAAGAAAGCTTTTCTTGAGTTCGAGTTCGCGCGTTTCTACGTTAAGCTCGAAGTAGTTGAGGTTGGGGGAAACTCGAGAGTTTCCCGTGAGTTCACTTGGGTTTTTTTTGAAAGAGCGCGGGTCGATCTTGTTGTGCTTCTAATTAGCAGGAATCCAGATTTTCTTTTGGTAAAGGAAATCATAGTAATTCAAGTTTTGAAATTAGACTAAAGTAAGTTAAAATGGATGAGTCAAGATAAAATTTGTTTTTTTCAAAGAATAAAAATTAATGATTTTCAAAGGAAAGTTTACGTACAAGTTCAATGTGTTAAATGAGTTCAAGGTTTTAAAGTTTTAATTAGTTTCAAGGGTAATTGTTTAACAAAGTTTTTATAGTTTAAAGGGTTCCAAAAGATTTGATAAATAAGTTTCAAGAATACCTATTTATCAAAATTTTATTTGGATAAGTTTGAAAGGTTTTAAATATTAAAATTAAATGTTTACATTTTTTGTTTGAAAGAAGTTATACACTTTCAATTATAAAATTGATCTCAAAAGTGTTTTCTAATAAAATATAATGATGTAAATTAAGTATTTAAATTAAGATAAAAGAATTTATCTTAAATTAATTAAGGTTGTAAATTAATTAATTAAGGTTAATTAATTTGTAATTGAAAATCATTAATTAAATAAGTGAAGATTATTAATGATTAGTAAATTAATTAATCAAGTAATTAAAGATTAATTAAGTTTCAGTTAAGCACTTAATTAATTAAGTAATTAAAGATAAATTAATTTGCGATTAATAATTAATTGATTTATAATTAATAATGGTTAATTAAAGTATAATTACTTAAGGGAGTAATTAAAGAATTGTTAATAGTTAATGAAGATCATTAGCTAGGGATTATTAAATAATTAATTCATGTGATTAATTATTTAAACATGTGTTAATTAAAGTAGGTAATTAAAGCAAATGATTTATCTTGAACGGATAATTAAGTTATTATGATTAAGGATTTATTTAATTAATATGGTAATTAAAGTTAAATTAATTAATAATTTAAGATTAATTAATTTATAAAGGTTTAATTAATTAATTAAGGATTAATAAATTGTTAATTAAAAATTAATTAATTAAGAAATAAGATTAATTGATTGATAATTAAAGGTTAACTAACTAGATAATTACTTGATGAAAGTAATCAAAGGTAAATTACTTAAGGGAAGTAATTGAGAATTAATTACTTAGTGCAATTAATCAAAGAGATGATTTAGCAATGTAACTGATTATAGGATAAATGTGATTAGTGTGAATGTGTGAAGGTTAATTAATTTGTGTAATTAATTAAGAGTTAGTTACTAAATATAATCAAAGAATAATTAATCAAGGACGATTAATTTAGAATTTTCATTAAAGGATGATTAATTAAGATGGATAATTAAAGGATGATTAATTGATTTGTAATCAATTAATGTTAAGTAAAGGAAATCTAAATGATTAAAGATTTGTAATTTAATTTAATTTAATTAGATATAAACTAAATTAATTTTGGAAATGATCCATCTTGCTTATGAATGATTGAATGATGATTAAATGCCTTGAATTGATTGATATCTCTGATATGAAATGTTTTGTGATATAATATGTTTTGGGTGGACAATGATAATGTGGCTATCTATCGATGATGAATTGCTGTGTAAAAAGGTGACATCTTTTATGTAACATCCCGCTTTTTCGCACGTTTTAAATCGACACACATGTCAATTCAAACCATACGGAAGGGAGGATTAGTATGGGGTAAATCAGAAAAACAAGGAAGAAATAAAACAAAATAGAATCTCACAGCGGAAGGATAAAATATAATAATAAAATATACAGTTTATAAAGCTGTTTTACAAAATATTTGATTATACTTACAACATTTATCAGAGTTACACATACCAATAACAATGCAGCGGAACAGTATGAGTATACTGGACTAAAAATAAATTATAATAATAGAAATCTCCATCTTCGTCCTCCAGAGCCAAAGTCTTCGGTCCTGAAACGCTCGAACTGACCCGAGCGAATTGAAAAGACAAAACACTCGAGTCAGAACTAAAAAATCTTATGTAAGTTAAATCAACAGGAATAAATATGAGTGCAATAACTCAAAAGATGCTCGGGATTTACATCTCCTAAGGATCCGTTAAACTATTTACTATGTAGTATATTGTGCTATTATAATAGTGTCTAATTGTAAAATAAACTTACTTTTAAATAGCGTTAAGGGGTTACCCATATAGCCCTTAACACAAAATACATTCCCATAGTCTATACAGTACCGTAATCTCCCCCGTACTTGGCGTCGTCTGAGGGCTCTCCATAGGTATGGTACAAAACAAAATCGTATAAGGCGCGCTAGGGTAGGTGACACGGCACAACCAGGCAATGCCAGGGTAGATATACCAATTGCTATCCCAGGATGGTGGCAACGCGTAGCAGCTACTACCGCCCACCTTGAACAACACCCCTAAAAATCAAAGAAATCAATAGTGGCCACCGAATAAATCTAAAAGTCAGAGTATAATATCGAAGGAGTGCGCTCGATTAGAGGAATGACCTCATTGGTCCGAGAATCGCTCCTGTTTTAGCCACTTTATGCCAACTCACGGGAGTCGGGTCCACGTATTTACCTCAAAGGAAATGCCGCCACCATCCTACTTCATTCTGGAATCTCCAGCGCGTACACGGTTGTTAAAATGGTTTTCGGAGTTGGCAGAGAGTATGACAGCTTCCGATCCCAGTCTCTTCAACAACCAAACGTCAGTATAACACCGCGGTCTTTTCAAAATAGTTTATACTTTAAAATTAGAATAAAATATCCATTTCAAACCATATAAATACGATATCATTTCTATTTTAAAACCCAAATCAATATGATATCATTTTTATTTCAATTATACCTTTTTCAAAGATCATAATATTTTCAAATATATATATATATATATATATATATATATATATATATATATATATATATATATCTTGAAACCATAGCTTTGAAACATAACTTTTAATACTTAATTTCAAATACTATATTGCTTTATAAAATAAACAACTTCTTCAAATTTAAAAATAAATTCCAATTAACAATTTGAACCTCCAATTAAACCATTTTAATTCCCATATATTTCAAAGCTTAAATATTCTATATTTCAAAAATTTATAGTTCATATATTTAAACCTTTAAATATTCCACTATTTCAAAATGGATTCTTTGATAATTTAATATATATATCAAATCCAATTCCTATTATTTAAATTTGAAATATTTACTTACCAAACAAATATTATTCAGGTAAAACCCTTAAACATCAATAATAGGATATTCTTTAAATAAATTTTATATCCGTTTAAATCCTCTAATCAAAATCAAGTTAAAAGATCATACCCTTTAAATCTTAATTTGTTTACATTTCAAAACAAATTTTTTCGAGGGAATTTCTTAAATAGTTAAATTCAAATCATATTCACATTTACCTTCAACCTTACTTTTATTTGAGTTATTATAAACTCTATATATAATAGAATTTCAAATATATTCTTAACCATATTATATAAATGAAATCAACTTCATTATTTAGCTTATTTAAAAATTCGAAACAAATTTATACATAGCTAAATTCAAGAAATTTTGCTATATATATATATATATATATATATATCAAAATGGAAAATCATTTCAAAAATAATTTTATATATATACCGCGGCGCCTGTATATAATTTTCTATCCTATGGTCAAGTGATACAGATATTTATCATTTTAATCCGCAATTCAAAAATAAAAATGCGGTTGTATATCATTTCAAACCACAATCCCGAATGAAATGGAAATGCATGATAATAACTTGCAGTTTATACAATATAAATACAGCATCCGTTTGTCCATCATATCCAAACATTTATAAAAATCATCATCCAATTTAAACAATCATATCAATAAGTAACAATTAATTACTGACAGTTTATTTTTCAATAATGAATTAAATAACTGTTTAACTGAAAGTTTTAAATGCAATAAATAAATAACAAATTTAACTAGCAGTTTTAAGTGCAATAAATAAATAACTTAACAATCAACTGGCAGTTTTAAATGCAATGAATAAATAAATTACCAATTAACTGGCAGTTTTAAATGCAATAATGCATTAAATAACGCGTAAATTAAATGAATGCAATTTAACTAAGGAAATGATGAAATATATGCCAAACAGTTATAAATAAAATTTTAAACACATCATAAATCAATTTAACAAACATAAGAAATCTTAGAAGTTGCGAGTGGCTTAAAACACTCACCTTTTGAATTTAAATTGAATTCAAATCCAATTTAAACCCAAAAATTGGACAGTCTCCAAATTTTTCCAAACCAACGTCAACAGATCCGGAATTCCAATACGAACCTAGTGGAGAAAACCACGCATGAATTGGATATCGTATGTGAACGTTATTGATGTTATAACATTAGAAATTAAAATAAAAATAAACAACAAATTTATAAAAATACGAACCAATAGAAACACGCCACGCAACAATTGCAGAAACCCTATCTCTACTGTAACATCGCATACGCGATCATCGTCCAGCGGCCACCAAAACGACGCATCTATCCCTATTTGCCGCGCCTGCAACCAGTTTTCCCCCGATCCACGTGCGCCGATGTCCTCCTCACCCCGAGCTGCTCCAACCACCATGATTTCGACACCTCCGCCATCCCCTGGCGAACCTCACCGCCGCCACATTTTCGAAGCAACCACGTCCAAATTTGTCAACTTCGACCCCCATGAACAGCATGGATTAGCTCAGCACATCGATCTCTACAAGCCTAAAGTCTCTGATCATCTCAAGATCGAAGATCCGTCGTTAAAACGACAAACCCTCTAATGGATGGTCTCGGTTCAGCCTTCATTTTTGGTCAAACAATGATTCCAACTGAAAAACGTAGACCACCAGTGAATTACACTAGTCGAGAGCTTCAACATATAATTTTTTTAAATTTTTCCGAGGACTTTGAATTTTAGGCTTTGGATTTGATTTTTGAATTTTGAAATTGGATCTAGGGTTTGCATCCATTAAGGAAGAGAAAGAGCTGATGAAATTTATGCGTAGACAAATGAGAATAGGTGAAGTCTAGGGTTTAGTAAGGTATTTATAGATAAAGTTAAAAAATAGATGGATCGGGTTGATAGATGTACGCGCTAAACGATATATGGCCCAAAAAGCCTGTTTCGACTCCAGAACGAAATTGGGTAAACCCATATATCAAAATAGGTGTTTAAAAATATTTTAAACGTGATGGAAAAAGTTTCACGTCCAAATTCCATCGTATGAAGAAGTTATGCTAAATTCAAATTTTCTAAACTGATTTCAATTGATTTAAATTGCATAAATTTCAAGCCATTTCGAGTCCGTACGATCAAACGACAAGTCCGATCGCTACGAAACTTGAAACACTATTATAATTCACCGTTACGGATCCGATGAAACTTGTTTCGTCGAAATCCGAGATAGTGGCCAAAATGGCTATTTTTCCATTAAATAAATAAATTTAAATAAATTAATTAAATCACATTTCGCGATTAAATTCTGAAATTTGCAATCTTTATCACTTTAAAATTCTCAAACATTTACAATGATTTAACAATTTTTAAATGTCAACTTACTAAAGATTAATCAATATAAATCTTCAATTTTGTAAAATTCAAAATTATACATAAAATTTCCATTAAATTGAATTAATTCATAATTATTCAATTCATTAATTTCAAATAGAAGGGTTTACCATTGGATAAAAAATTATTACATAAATATTTCCCAATTTCAACTTAATTTTTAAATCAACGTAATAATTAAATATTTGATTTCATTCATTTGCAATAAATCCAATAGTTCTAAATTAAATAAATTAACTCACTATTAAAAATTCAAATTCAATTATTCAATACACTATCATTAAACGGATAAAATATTGGATTTACAACTATTACCATAATATTCTTACATTCCATTTAACTTTCTATTAACGTAATAATTAGATGTTTGATTTCATTTAATTCCAATAAAACCTATTATTATACGCTAATTTCCAATATATTGACAAAACTTAAATTTGCATTCTTTCCATTCAATGTCAACTGTCATTTTATAAGTAAAATTTACATTAGATTCATACTCATTACATAATTAACTACAATTTCATCTAAATAAATATTTACGAAATTTTCAAATATTAAATCCATTTAATTGCAATAAACCATATTATCGTGATTTAAAATCAAATAAATAATTAAATGTTGATTCCCATTCTTTTTATCCAAACAATCGTTATCCCATAAGCATATTTACATTTGTTTACATTTCATTACACTAATACTTCTATATACCTCTTAGATTTGTATCAACGGTTATATTTAAAAATGTGAATCTTATCAATTACGCGTATTAATTAAGGTTTTAAACTCAATTAAAAAAATTTCCTAAGTCAAATCCCTTTTTACCAAATTTGACAATCCCTAACCATTTGTACTACATTCCATATTAATGTAATATTTATTGGCTTTTATTTCAAATTAACGTACAACTTAATTTCCCTTAATTGAGATCTGATTTCCAAATTTTTATTTATCATACTAAATGAAATAAACAACATATAGATCGTTACCAATTTTCTTTACTTGCCTTTATAGGTTTATTACTTAACAATTACCGTTTAAAATTTCGTAATCACGTTCAATCAATTATGTATTACTTTCCAGCAAAAATATGATTACTTAGAGAACGTTGACTTTTATTCAATTATCATTTATCGAAATCCACATTAATTAACTTATTAAATGCCTACATTTATTTCTCTATATCCAATCCGTTTCAACTTTTTTTTTACATTAATACTTTTCCCTTATTTTGGTTATTATTTATCAACTTGTTCTGACTTTATCACCTAAATTTCCGTTATTGAAAACCTTTATATTTTTCCATTTAAATTAAATCTTAAATCCCAATTCAATCAACCATTTCAACATGCAACTTATAATAACTGCTTACAAGTATGAATGGAATTATCATTTATTCCAATATTTTCTAACTTTACATTAACATATTAAATAAATTCCCTTTAAATGAATTTATATCCAGGTATAATACTTACCCCATCTCATTTATTGAAATTTATTCAAATTGATAGTTAATAGGTTTTAAGTCACCATTTATATATTTTATTTTTGCGTTCATTTCAATATTAGTTTATAAAGTTTTCATTTCTACTAAATTTAATTGTAAAAACTCATTAACACACCCAAACTAAATCAATGAAATTTACGGGTCGTTACACTCTCCACCACTCAAAACTTTTTGTCCCTGAAAAGGAAAAAGAAGGGAGAAGGAAGAATTTAAATAAACAACAAATCTTATTCAAAATATTAACTAATAAACAATAATTTACAAAATTTATTACTTTAAATAAAATATACCCATTTTATAATCATTATATCTTTTTGTACTAAAATAAATAAAGTTTGGAAAAACATTTTCAAAGTAATTTCTAAGTCCAAAAATTTACAAAAAATGTTGGCAGATTCTCTTTTGTACGGAGAGGCTCGGGAGAAAATATAATATCAAATATAACAATTATATTACATATATTATCCAAAATATTATATCCCAACTCGGGAAAATATATAAAATAGCGCTATAAACCGTAATCCGAAACGTACCTATTTGTCGGGCAATTCTAAACAGATAAACAGTATTCATTTTCCTACTAATTTTATTTATAAATAGCTTCAACTGTTTACTTAAGTTCATTATCATTCATTTATACTACTTCATTTCATTTATTTATCATTTTTTTATTACTAAATTCCATTTACAATACTCACTTTTCCATTTTAATTTGTAGGCTTTTCAATTTAAACTTAAGTTTATAACTCTATACCACCAATTCTAATAAATAAAAGCAATTTATTGAACACTTTCATTACATACTTTTACCGTACAATTTCCATTACATTTCTTATAAAATATTTCAACTTTTAATATTTGGTACGTTATATATATGCTTTTAAAAAATGTAATTGAAAGTTATACAAGTTTTCTCATTTCTTTTAATCAATTCATTGTTCAATAAATGTTTACCTTTTATTTCACTACAATAATTGAAATAATTAATTAACGGAAATTTAAGAATTTAATACCGGGTTAAATTTCAAATTATTTTAAAATAATATATAAATATATTCTTACAACTTATATATCTCTAATTATATTGAAAACAATTCAAAATTTTGTATATTTTTTTTATCAAAAATGAATCTGCAGTAAAACTACTACAGTGGCCTTCCCCATCGAAACTCGAAAATGAAAGTCAATGATGCGGCCGCCATCACCGAAATTATTTTCCAGCGACATAGAGGAAAGTACAAAACTTATTTTCTCCAAAATCATCTTTAAAACAATTCTTCCGAATTATATTAAAATATTTATATCATAAAATACTTATAAACAATATTATTATATTCCAAAATTTATTCGAAAGAAATTTCAAAACCCCGGAACTTAAGTTCTAAATTTCCAAATTTCATTTATTTTATTTTTCAATCTTATTCTATTATTATTTATACACTTTATTACCTAACAACCAATCAATTGCAGCGAAATATAGACATCATTTGAAATTTTTTATTTTATATATAGAAAATATAATATGCAAAAATTTTTCATTCACATATATTAAAAACAAATATTATGTCGGTCTGTCCTATTAAGTGTTTAGAAATTCCTATTGATGTCATAGCGTCCCATGCATCACCCAGAATTTATAAATACAAAATGGAACAGATTAACACAATATTAAAATCTTTTTATAACACTAACAAATATGCTCTTTCATATATATACACTCAGCGACTCCCACAGGGGATTACTACCCTATTAATAAAGAGTCAAACCCCACAAAGCTAAGGTTTATTGCTAAACCAAAGCTCTGATACCACGTGTAACATCCCGCTTTTTCGCATGCTTTAAATCGACATACATGTCAATTCAAACTATAAGGGCGGATTGTTATGGGGTAAATCAGAAAAACAAGGAAGAAATAAAACAAAATAGAATCTCACAGCGGAAGGATAAAATATAATAATCAAATATATAGTTTATAAAGCTGTTTTACAAAATATTCGATTATACTTACAACATTTATCAGTGTTACACATACCAATAACAATGCAGCGGAACAGTATGAGTATAGTGGACTAAAAATAAATTATAATAATAGAAATCTCCGCCTTCGTCCTCCAGAGCTAAAGTCTTCGGTCCTGAAATGCTCGGACTGACCCGAGCGAATTGAAAAGACAAAACACTCGAGTCAAAACTAAAAGATCTTATGTAATGTTAACGAAAAATGTTAACGAAAAAATTTAAACGCTAACACCCTGGTGTATAAGATGTGATTGTGAAAGCACCACCCGTTTGTACGGGAAATAGAAATAAGCAGAAAGTATGTAGAAAAACGGTAAGAGACACAGTATTTATAGTGGTTCGGCTTATAATCCAGCCTACGTCCACTTTAATCTTTTTATCACTAGTTTGATTACAATTCTTTACAAGATCTTTCAATTACAACCCACTTCAAGTGATAGGGTATGTGAAACAAGTAGCTCAAGCTTTGATGTTGACAATCATCTTCAAATCCATGGTGAATGTGGATGATTCCTTCATGGAGTTCCTTTAGAAGTTTGTTGGATCTAAAAAGCTTTGAAGTCGTCTGGAATTCGGCAGAGTAACGGCGCTTGAAGAGAATGAACCAAAAGGTCCCTTGAACGTTGGAAGTGGTCGTCTATTTATAGAGAGTTCTGGTCTGGAATTTTTGCCAAGTTCTAAGTCGCGACCGACTTAGTATAAGTCGTGGCCGACTTAGCTTATCCCATCGCCGATCTAACGAGCCAAGCCCACGACTTAATGGAAGCAAGCTTGTTTGAATTGAGTTGTTGCCGAGATAAGCTAGGTCGTAGGTCCCCCTTTCTCTTATGCATGGCTCATGCTTTTAATGGGGCAAGCATGCTTCTCCGGACTTAAATCACCAGTTCTAAGTCGTAGCCGAGTTAACATGCCCCGGCTTAAGTATGAGTCGTGTACCTTTCCATGTCCTCATCAAGTAGGTCGGCAGCTCCTTTAGATAACTAAACCGGTACTCAAGTTAGATCGGTTACGGCTTACTATAAGTCGGTAATTATCTTGAGTCGCTAGATCGGCACACACACTAGGTCGGAACTTACTACTGATCATTAAGTCGGCAAACTTTCTTTAAGCTTTAGGTCGGCAACTGATTCAAACCTTAGGTCGGCAACCTATTTAGACTTTTAGGTCGGCAACCCTTTTCTGCCTTATGCAGTTAAGTCGGTCTCCCATATTAAGATACTAGGTCGGTACCCCTTCGTAAGTCCTAAGTCGGAACCTCTTTAAGTCTTAAGTCGGCATAGCCTTGTTAGACCGGCATCCCTTCAAGCCTTAGGTCGGAATCTCCATGCAGCGTTTAGTCGGTACCCTTTCTTTACCAGTTAAGTCGGAATCCAATTAGGTCGGCCATCTTACTAATCAGTTAGGTCGGCGCCATCTCCACATACCTGCTGAGTCGTAACCGAGATAGGGTTAACATTTGCCCCTCGAAGTATACGCCTTTGGATTAAGTCGTGTGCTTCGATACCTTTTAACTCGGTCACTCTTAGGTCGGTAAGTCGCAAACGACTTATCAGCTAACTCGTGTATGATGACCCGTATCATTTCACTTCAGAATATTAGCCGGCCTCCTTCAACCTTCTTCGTCACTTATTCACTCAATTTCGATTCCGCCATTAAAATTCTCCTGAGTTCTTTAAGGCGATCCCATCCTACCTGATCACCAGCAATTCCTACTATTCAGTGCGTAAGTGATTCTACTCCTTCCTTGATTGTAGATTACTATCGGTTCTCAAACTTTATCGCTCGAATTCAAACGGCCTCCTTGCATGATGCTTCATCCCAAACTCCATTAGATTTGCTGTTGATGAAACTTAGGTTACTCGATTAGAAGTTCAACGAAGTAATGAAAGTGGCTCGTCGTCTCAGGCTAACCGTTTGAGATTACCATGCGACAAATTTGTGATAACCTCGAACTGGTTTAGTGGATGATCCGGCAGCAGGTGATGGTATGAATGGAATAGGGGTTTTTGCTGGTGGAGCGGTTATTGGGCTAACGGGTTGAGTGAGAAATAGGCTTGAATGCGATCCAGTGATCTTGAATGACTTTTCTTATGGCCGATCTGATTTGGGGGACTTAAGCTTTAACTCGGGGCCGAGCCAACGCATAGGGAAACCTACCGACCTAACTTTTAAGGCTTTCTCTTGCGACCTAGGGAACTGCCGAGTTAAAGGAGTAGGAACCCAACACTAATGTGTGAGAGATTCTTAAGGCATAACCGAGTTGGCACTTAAGCATTTAACCAAGCTTGCCGAATTGAATTGCTATGATTTTGGCCAACTTCAGACTTAGCCTTTCTTTTTTTTTTCCTTTTTTTTTAGGTTGTAGCCGAGATATGACTTAGGCCTTGGTCATGCTGAATTAAGTGGAATAAACTTTGAACTATGATCAAACTTTGAACAGGGATTAAACTTTGAACTGCCCCAACTTTAAATTTGTTTAAATACATTATGCCACTTCACAGATCATTCTCACTTTTTGAGTTGTAAACCTGTTGATAATAACATACAAACAAAGAAAACCAAGGCGCACATACTGCCATTGACTGCCCATATCAAATGACAGATTAGTTAAGACAAGATAAGAGATATGAACATATTGCATGAAATGTTGTAAATTAATTGACTAAAGTAGAATATTAATGCAAAGTATCAACAATTTGAACTGATTTGTTTGCATCAACATTGTATTTGCATATTCAAACTCAAAACAAAGATTCCTGGTTTTTATAACTAACAAATGTTTGCTAGGTTTTATTCCAGTTACCTTTGCTTATTGTTTGATTGATACTTGTACAACACTTCACACACTTTAGGAAACGTGCACCTTCATGTTTGAATATCCAATTGCTTGTGTAGAATGACTTCCCATCAAGGAGAAGAAGCAGCAAGTCAAGAAGAAGAAACTTTCCCGATAGCTGTTCCTATAGAGAATCCTCCGGAAAGAACTTCGACTATTCTATCTTCGAGAACATTTATTCAGTTGCGTACTCAATTCGGCTTTGCTGAAGATGATGTCATATTTCCTGGACCGAATGATACTGCTGACAGACCTCCCTATGGTTTTGTCGCGGTTAATCGTCAAATGTGCTTAAGTGGGGCGATCCCACCTTTCAATGACTTTCTTCGAATTCTTCTTCTTCGGATGTCAATTTCTCCGTTCCAACTTCATCCTAATGGTTACGCTATCTTGATGGGGTTGGGTGTTTTGTTCAGAAGAAATCTTGACCGACTGCCGAGCTTCGAAGAAATTCGCTACTTATGCTCGTTTGCAAAGAGCAAAGACCATCCTTCTCTTATCATTGTGAGAAGTGCAAGAAACCGCAAGCTCATTCTTGATCTTACTGAAAGTGTCCATGGATTTTTAAACCAATTTTTCTTTGCCCGCAGTCCCCCAGAGTTTTATGCTTCTTGGAGAGTAGGAAGTAAGATCATTTATTTCCGTCTTTCCACTTTCTTTCTTAACTCTTTTCGGGGTCCAAATTGCTAATCTCATTCTTTGCTTTTTTCAGCACTTCCCCTTCCCTCTAGAGATCCGATACATAGGCAGACTTTTGATAGACTGAGCGCTGTAGCCGCAGAAGAGAGAAGTATCAAGTTTCTACTAAGCGACGAATTTCTACATCAATACGAACTTCTCCACCCTTCTCGCTATACTCAGCTTTGTGAAGCTCCGACTGAAGTTCCCGATTCCCCGACTGAAGCATCGGATGCCCCCGTTACTATCGAACAACCCTCATCAAAAGAGTCTAACATCGAAGCTTCATTGGTGAAATGTTCCACCCCTACCGACATTATGGGGTCATCTAGTAAGACGGCACTTGCCCCGATTGAGGAAGAAGAAGAACCTTCTCAGCCTCTCGGGGGATTAGCTGATGTAGGAACTGAGAAAACAAGTCTCACCGAGCATGATGGTGACGATGTTTATGATGGGTTGAGCGACATAATAGTGACCTCACAGGAGCTTTTTAGAGATGACGTGTCTAAAACTATCTCTCCTATAGTTGAGGCGACGTCCCTTCTTCGACTAACACCAACACAAACACCAACTCCTCATACCCAAGCTATCATCACCTCTACACCAATGAGTGGTTTGTAGCTTAATGCGCGTAGCTTGCACATCACACAACACTTAGGATTTTTTGGCATTTGTTCACATTTAACTTCTTTTCTCCGGAAGTTTCTAAGACTTGCTATTTTTGCCTTTTCAGATTCCTCTATGGGGCGCAGCGGCAGCGGTTCTTATTACAAAGACTTTCGACGCTATGGAGGGCGTGGCAGCTATGATTACAAGCAATACTATACCGATCCCAGAGAGACCAATGAGCAGAGAGCTGCGCGAAAAGCTGAAGAGAGGAGAAGGTATGAAGAACGTCATGAGGGAGCGGGCACGCGACATGAATCTTTCCCAAGGGATGATGATTCCCATAAACGTAAAACGCACGATGATAGGGGGAAGAGCCATATTGAGGATTCGAGAAAGCGGACCAAACTTGGCGAGGAGCACGTGCCCGTGACATCTGAGAGACCTGGTGCCTCAGTTTCTATTGACATCCCTTCCAAATCTCCTGCTCTTGAAGGAAGTGCCATCCAAACACTTCTCAACAGGCCTTCATACCATGTTGAAAGGGGCCCCCCGACTTTGCAGAGCCGATTCCCGAACTGGTGTTTGAGGGGGGTACGCTTCGACCTTGATTTGGTCCCCATCGACAAAGAAGCTATGTACAGAAATCTCGATGCTGTCAAGCTTGATATCGATAGAATGTCTGGATGGCAAAAGCTGGTTGATGAACTTCAAAGAGTTAATCGGGCTAACATCGAAGCAATGCTGACCATGGAAAATGACAAATCAGAATGGCAGAAGATTCTTGATCAACACAACACTGAGATGAAGGAGATAGCCGAATACAATGAAAAACTCGAAGCTGAAGTAAAGCAGCTCAAAGATGATCTTGCCTCTTCTACTAATACTTACACCCAAAGAGAAGAGGTATTGCAAAAACAAGTGCGAGATGCGCACGCCAGCCAGAGGGACGCTGAAGCTAAAGCTGAGAGGTTGGAACAAGCTGTAGAGAACCACCGCACTGATGTCACCCAGCTGCAGAATAAACTGAGCGCCCGGGACATGGAGATTGAAGCGCTAAAAGCCCAACTTGCTCAGACCGAAAAAGATCGAGATGAGGCCATGGCTGGCAAAATTGCAGCCGAAGAAACTGCTCAGACCATGGAAAACGATATCAATTCGACTTTATTCGATTTTTATTTACATTGTGTCTTGGGACGCGGCAGCCTCTCTTTTCTTGGTCCTAAGTATGAAATCACCCTGGCCGAGGTGTGGGAAGCTGCTCTTAACATGTTTAAAGACGCCGGGTATGGCGATGAAGATTTTGAGGCGCGTTACCTGGATGAGGGAGCTCGCGCTGCTCTTGCGAAGGGGCGAGAACAACTTGCCAGGATGAGAACTGGAATGGCGGAAGAGGAATGTTCTGGAAAGGAATTAACGCTTATTTCCTCTGTCCATCCTCCAGTTTCTCCTGTGGTTGACATCACGGGTTCTAGCTCCTCTACTCCGCCTGCAACTAAGACAGTAACTGAAACTACAAGTGCACAAGGCGGGGATGAAGGTGGTGAAAGCAACGAAGCACAGCGATATGAAATCAGCCTCAGAGATCCAACTACCCCAGGTAAACTTGACACCGGACCAGCTCAAGTGGTGAACTGCTCGTTCGCTCCTTGTGAACTTGACGATCTTCTTGATTATTTTTCAAATGTCAATGAATTCCCGACTTTTGATGAGCCGTCATCCCCTCTCTTTTCGAAAGATACTGATATTTTAAGTTTTTTCTCCTTTGTAGAGAAAGCACCGAGTCAAACTCAAGCTTCTTCTCCCCCGGTGATCCTTCCTCCATCTCTTCAAGTGGCGCCTCCCTCTGCTTCTCAACCTGGGTCACAAGAAGAACAAATAGAAGCTCTCCATGGCCTGGATGATCCCGTTGCTTCGCAAGAGCAAAAAGATGAGGGACTTGAGGGAGGTGACATATCTCCGGAGCGGACTCCTTCTGACGATATAACTTTATCTAAACTTGCCACTCCAGGAAGTGAGTCTTCCTCAAAGAGGAGAAGGAAGCAAGGAGCATCAAGGAGGAGAGGGAAGATAATCACTGCCACTGAAGAGGAGCCAGAGGTTGGGCCAGCTGCGCCTACCTCTCCTTCCTCCCTTATACCCACTGGTCGACCTGAAAAGCTGATCATTCGGCCGGGTAAAGGGTCTAAAGGCAGCAAAAAGAAGTGAAGATCTTCAGTTTCTAGTTTTTTTTTGTGTTTTGCATGTACTGGCCGAGAATTGTGCGGGTACCGGCCCCCGCTTTTCTTTATTTTGAAACCTGTACCTGCGTTGTAATTGAATAAAATGATTCCTTGAATAAAATGATTCCTCGTTTGTACAAACTTTTGTTTGAATTAAAGAATACATTTGTTATTTGTTTTGGCATGAGTTTATTTGATATTGCAGCGAGCTTATGGTATGTTACTTGAGCGTTACCTTTTGCTGGTTTAGTTATACCATATTGTGTGTAATTATACTATATTGCCCCCATTCCATAAGTATGCTGCAATATTCTATACCTCGAGGGGACTTACACTCTTATTTGCTAAAGAATAATTATTTTATTCTTTAAAGAAAATTTTATAGAGTACAACTCCCTTCGTATAAGTTTTTACGCTTGGTCGTTCGAAGAAATCACTTTTTTCTTTTGCTTATGTGCATATCTCATCAAGTGAATTCCTCTATGTGGTAAAGCGGACCTCTGAAGGGTACTTTAACTTCTTTTCTTTTTACGATCATTTCCCACAGTAGGCAAATTACTTTTCCTTTGAAAGTTAAAGTACGCTTTTGATGAGGATTTTTTTTTTTATAGAAAGTTGTACCTCTGAGGAGGGATTTTTTTACGTTTCAACACTTGGAAGTTTTATTTCAATCTCGGTGAAACGTGTACCTCCAAAGAGTTATGCTTTAGAAATCCTTTTCACGTTTCAACACTTGGAAGTTTTATTTCAATCTCGGTGAAACGTGGGTTTCCAAAGAGGTCTTTTTTCTTAATTGTGTTCCCGGGAGGGGGTTGTACCTCTGAGGAGGGATTTCTCACGTTCCAACACTTGGAAGTTTTATTTCAATCTTGGTGAAACGTGTACCCCCAAAGAGTTGTGCCTTTGAAGAAAGCCTTTTCACGTTTCAACACTTGGAAGTTTTATTTCAATCTTGGTGAAACGTGTGCTTTCAAGAAGGTCTTTGTTTTTACATTTCAACTTTGGTGAAGTGAAATTCCGAAGAGCGGCTGCTACACTTCAACTCCTGGCGAAATGGGCCTCCGGAGAGGGCTTTTATTTTGTTTACATTTCAACTCTGGTGAAGTGAAATCCCGAAGAGCGGTTATAACACTTCAACTCCTGGTGAAATGGGCCTCCGAAGAGGGCTTTTATTTTGTTTACATTTCAACTCTGGTGAAGTGAAATCCCGAAGAGCGGTTATAACACTTCAACTCCTGGTGAAATGGGCCTCCGAAGAGGGCTTTTATTTTGTTTACATTTCAACTCTGGTGAAGTGAAATCCCGAAGAGCGGTTATAACACTTCAACTCCTGGTGAAATGGGCCTCAGAGAGGGTTTTCATCGCCTGGAAGTTACTCTCTCATGGTTGGAGGGTCATGACTCCTCCAATCTTTTTTGTTGAGTAGAGAACTTTCTTTTTTGTGGCATATGACCCATTAGAGGTCTTTTATTATCCGAAGAGTTGTGCCTCCGAAGAGGACTTGTGGCGCTGATGGTAGCTTTGGTTGTTCCTCTGTTCACTTGCTTATGCCTTTTCAGCGATCCCCTTTTTTTTCACAAGTGGCTTGTTTAATCCAAGGAAGTGTACTTCATTGCCAGGCAAGTTCGTGAGAACGGGCACTAGCTTCCTAATTGGATGTTTGTTTGTTTAAACAATCTCAATTTATCAGCAAGGGCTCGTTCCTATCGAAATCATTAGCCGTTCAATTGAAGCATTTCCTATCTAGGATTTGAATTCGGGGTCTTTGTGACTTGAAATTTGTTTGTTGAATGATGGTGAGAATCGCTCGGTCTTATTATGCGCAAGTTTTATCTCCACTGTCTGCAAAAATTTAAATCGATATTTCAGCAATACATTTTGTGTATTTTTATGTCGAAAACAAAGCAAACATATAATGATAATAAGGAACACAAGATTTATAGTGGTTCGGCCATGAAATTGGGCCTACATCCACTTTATATTCTTTCATTATTTACTTGCATCAGTTTCACAATTGCTTTCAATTACAGGAATCATACATTCATAATTCTTTTTGCAATGTTTCAACAAAATTTTCAAGTAAAGTATGGACGCAAGTGATTGCTGTTCCATGCCCTTGGAATTTGATCTCCATCAACTGTGGTGAGCTTGAATGTGCCGTCAAGAAGTTTCTGACCTATCACATACGGTCCTTCCCAATTTGGCCCAAACACACCTGTCGCTGTCATAATTCTTTTTAGGACTAGATCTCCAATTTCAAAGCTGCGTTGACGAACTTTGGAATTGAAATGTCTGGCTATCCTTTGCTGATGAGCTGCAACTCTGAGGTTAGCTTCATCTCTTTTTTCATCAAGGAGATCCAGCGCTTCAAGTTGCAGCTTTTCATTTTCTGCTTGATTGAAATGGATTCTTCTGTGTGAAGGGACCTCTGTTTCAACCGGGATCATTGCTTCCGATCCGTATGCTAACGAAAAAGGAGTATGCCCAGTTGCAGTTTTGTGAGTAGTTCTGTATGCCCATAGTGCAAGCGGTAATTTATCGACCCAACCACCTTTTGCTCTTTCGAGTTGCTTTTTGATGGTTGATTTGATGATCTTGTTCACTGCTTCCACTTGCCCGTTTGCCTGCGGATGAGCTACTGCCGAAAAGCTTTTCTGGATTTTGAATCGCTTGCAAAAATCCTGGAATTCCTCGCTTTCAAACTGAGTACCATTGTCTGTGATTATTTTCTGAGGCACACCGTATCTGCAAATGATATTCTTAGTCACAAAATTTATCATCTTTTTGGAGGTGATAGTTGCCAATGGTTCAGCTTCAGCCCATTTAGTGAAATAATCTACAGCAACAATGGCATATTTGATTCCAGATTTGGCGGTTGGTAAAGGTCCGATCAAATCTATTCCCCAAATCGCAAACGGCCACGGACTGGTCATTTGTGTGAGCTCAGTAGAAGGTGCTCTAGGAATTTTGGCAAATCTTTGACATCTGTCACATTTTCGAGAGTAATCTGCAGCATCTCGATTAATTTCTGGCCAAAAATATCCATATCGGAGAATTTTCTTTGCTAAAGTTTGACCACCTGAATGATCCCCACATTCTCCTCCATGTACCTCTGATAGGATTATTTTGGCTTCTTCTTTGGATACACATCGAAGCAATGGCATTGAGAATCCTCGTCTGTATAATTGACCACCCTGGATTATATATCGAGAAGCTTTTCTCAGTAGCTTTTGTCGTTCTTTAGAGTTTTCTGGTAAAGAGCCATTGAGTAGATACTTTGTTACTGGAGTCATCCATGATTCTTGCTCTTGCGACATACTCATAACCCAATCGATATCCATTTCATCAATGCTCGGATTTGACAAAACTTCCACTGGAACTAACCCTAAGGATTGGGCTTCGCCAGAACTTGAGTATTTTGCGAGAGAATCTGCTTTCATGTTTTCTTCTCGAGGAATATGACTTATCGTGTAATGGTCGAATTCACATAAAAGTTCCCAAGCCTTTGACACATAAGCGGGCAGATTTCCTCCTTTCGTTTGAAACTCCTTCTTGACTTGACATACTATAAGCTGCGAATCACTGAAGATCTGTAACGCTCGAATGTTTAGTTCTTTAGCAATTTTCAAACCAGCGATCAGAGCTTCATATTCTGCTTCATTGTTTGTTGAAGGAAATTCTAATCTTAGCGCATAGCATAATGACCGGCCTTCAGGAGTTTCAAGAACAATTCCAGCACCTGAACAGTAATCATTTCTTGCGCCATCTACAAATAACTTCCATTGGGTTGGGGAGTTCTCGATTGTTTCTTCCTCGCTGTTACCCTTGTCTGTAAATTCTGCAATAAAATCTGCCAAAGCTTGTCCGTTGATCGCTTTTCTAGGATGATAAGTGATGTCATATTGGCTCAATTCAATATTCCACTTTAAAAGGCGGCCCGAAGTCTCAGGGCGAAACAAGACTTGCTTTAAAGGTTGATCAGTGAGGACTTTGATAGGATGAGCCTGGAAATATTGCCTCAACTTTCTTGAGGCAATCAATAGACAATAGGCGAGTTTTTCCAACTTGGAGTAATTCATTTCTGCCCCAGTGAGTCTTTTGCTGATATAGTAAACTGGATGTTGAATCCTTTTGTCTTCCCGTACCAGCGCTGCACTTAAAGCATGAGATGAAACTGCCAAGTATATAAGAAGATCCTCGCCATCGCCGGGCCTGGAAAGTATTGGAGGCGTTTCCATATGTTGAGTCAATTCTTCAAAAGCTTTCTGGCATTCGGGAGTCCAGTCAAAGTTTTTCTTTCCTTTCTTTAGAGCGTCGAAGAATGGAATGCATTTATCAGTAGCTTTGGATATGAACCGACTTAAGGCGGCAATTTTTCCATTGAGACTTTGCAATTCCCTCTTTGTTTTAGGAGCTTTGACTTCTTTTAGAGCAGTGATTTGAGCTGGACTAGCTTCAATGCCCCTAGCGCTCACGATGAAACCCAAGAACTTCCCAGATTCTACCCCGAAAGAACATTTTAAAGGGTTAAGCTTCATTCCGTATCTTCGGAGAATTGCGAACATTTCTGCTAAGTGTTCGATGTGATCCACTGCTTTCTTAGATTTTACTAGCATGTCATCAACGTAAACTTCCATAGTCTTTCCCAACTGCGGTTTGAACATAGCATTTACCAGTCTTTGGTATGTTGCCCCCGCATTCTTCAACCCAAAGGGCATAACTCTGTAACAGTAAAGACCGACATCGGTGATAAAGCTTGTGTCCTCCTGATCTGGCTCATGCATCATGATCTGATTATATCCGGAGTAGGCATCCATAAAAGACAACAATTCATGACCCGCTGTTCCATCTACCAGTTGATCGATCCTGGGTAATGGGAAGCAGTCCTTGGGACAGGCCTTGTTTAGATCTGAAAAGTCGATGCACACTCTCCATTTACCATTGGCTTTCTTAACTAGCACTGGATTTGAAACCCAATTTGGATAGGTAGATTCTCTGATGAAATTATTCTCCATGAGCCGGTCAACTTCCTCTTTCAATGCTGTCGACCTTTCTAGACCTTGGATTCTTCTTTTCTGCTTTACTGGCGTGAACTTTGGGTCAATATTCAGAGCATGTACCGCAACTTCTGGGGATATTCCGCACATATCGGCATGGGTCCAAGCGAAAACATCCAGGTTTGCTTTCAAAAAAGATATCAAGGCATTCTGAACTGACACATTAAGTTGTGAACCCACATTCAGCACCTTGTTTGGGTCCTTCAGATCAACGGGCACCGGTATCGTTGTTTCTGCTGGTACCACCCTACTCTCCCCCGCACTGGCCTTTCTAGGATCCATCACTTTTCGTGCCCCGCTATGCTCGCCAGTGCAGGGTCCGCCCTGTAGTTGCTATAGGGTTGGTGTTTTGATGCGGATTGGGGTTGCCGCATCTTTCCCCATTTCTCTCTTCCTTGTTTCTCGCAGCTCTGTCATATAACATTCTCGCCCAGCGTTCTGGTCTCCTTTAATAACTCCTACCCCATTGTCTGTAGGGAATTTAATAGTAAGACACCATGGGGCAAGGACAGCTTTGAATGCAGCAAGAATAGGTCGACCAAAGAAAGCATTATAAGCAGAAAATTCATCTACTATCACAAAAGTCTGCTTGCGAACTACTTTTCTTTCTCCTTCTCCGAGTTCCACAAGCAAGTCAATGGTTCCTACTGGTTGCTTTGGCTCCCCAGTGAAGCCAACAATCTTCTGAGATGAGGCTTGCACATCCGCCATCGGGATTCTCATCTGGTCAAACGTTTTCTTGAAGAGGATGTTGCAAGATGCGCCGCAATCAATAAGAACTCTTCTGACAATAGCCGGTCCAATACCGGCCGAGATGACTAACGGGTCCAAAGTAGGGGCCTCAATGCCCGTGGAATCTCTAGCCCTGAACACAATATCATCATTAAAAGTCCTTTGTTGTTTCAGGGGTGTAGAATCCTCTAAAACAAAGACATTCTCTTCAGTTGGCATATGTTTCAGAGCTCGAGTGTACCTCTCCATTTCACCCCAGCTTCTGCCTGCTGGGTGGGGTCCTCCTGTGATGACATTAATAACTGGCCTTCCAGATTCATGTCCTGCGGCCTTCTCATTTGTCCTGGGCTGATGAGCAAGAGCTTGTTGCCCCTGACTTGACGAAGCAGGATCATTACTACTCTTCTTCACAAACTGCTGCAGCTTATTTTCTCTTAGCAATTCTTCGATTATATTTTTCAATTGACGGCAGTCGTCTGTGTCATGACCAGGCTGATTATGGAAGCGACAGAACTTCCCACTTTGCACAGCTTTTCTTCCGGTTCTGAGAACAGGAGGTTTGGGATACTCAAAAGAATCTTTTGTAGCCAGGTAGATGCGCTCTGGTGTCTCTAACAAAGGAGTATATTCTGATGGCTTGAAGGATCGAGGCTTCTTTGAATTGTGTTGTTTCCTTCCATCATTATTTTCTCTTTTCTGTCCCACAGATCCATTCTTACGTGGCGCAGCAGTGTTGTCTTCAGCTTTCTCTACTGTTGCCTTTGCCGGGACAGGACGGCTTTCCAAACGCATGAATTCATCCGCCTTTTTGTAGAACTTTTCCAGAGAATTTGGCTCCTTCATGTTCAGCCACTTTCCGAATTCACTTGACTTATCAATAGCTCTCATCAAATAGGTCAAGACCATGCGGGGTTCTGCATTATCCACCTCAGCTAACGCTATATTAAAGCGATTTAAAAAAGACTTGATAGTTTCCCCCGGATTCTGTTCCAAACCGGATAACGACATGATGTCTTTTGCCTTTGAAGCATATAGCCTAAATTGCTCTTTAAATTTCCTGGTTAGGTCTGAAAACTGATCGATGGACCGGACAGGTAGTTTTGTGAACCAAAGCAGAGCTACCCCTTCCAAATACACAGGAAAATAGCGGCATTTTATCTCGTCAGAAGCTCTGGCACCTGTCATGTGCCAATCATATTTGTACAGGAACTCATTTGGATCACTTGTCCCTTTGTAAGCTGGAATGGTCGGAGGGACGAACTTCCTTGGGAATTCAGCTTTTAGGATCTTTTCAGTAAACGGAGTCTTGCTCGGAGCGAAACCCCACTCTTTCTCATCTTCGACCCTTTGCATACTTTCTTTCATAATCTGTCGAACCATACCAGAAAGATATTCTTCGTCATTCCTATTTCTGGATCCTCCAGCCTCAGGCAATGTCTGTTCAAAGGGGCTAGCAGCCCTTTCGGGAATGTTTCTAGTTTCAGCATCATGGACATTACCGACAAAGTTCCTTTCATTATTCGCAGGTTGACGGTTTGCCCCGAGCAGATCGTTTAACCTATTCAGAATCAGAGCATTCTGAGCATTCTGAGCTTCCAATTGCGCGTTCTGGGCATTTATTTGCTGATTCAACCCAAAGATAGCAGCGTCCAATTCCGCTTTTGAAACTCCAACAGCTGGAGTGGCTTGATTTGGTGTTGGGGAAGTGGAGGTTCCCTCTCGAATGTTTGCAGATCTCACAGATTTACTTTTCCTTCCAGGAGCCATGATTTCGGATAGACTTCTGGTTCTTAAAGAAACTCTATCTACAAATCTTTCTGAAACAATGATGATAGATGTCCTGAGTTCAATTCTCAGTGAAAGCACCAAAATGTTAACGAAAAATGTTAACGAAAAAATTTAAACGCTAACACCCTGGTGTATAAGATGTGATTGTGAAAGCACCACCCGTTTGTACGGGAAATAGAAATAAGCAGAAAGTATGTAGAAAAACGGTAAGAGACACAGTATTTATAGTGGTTCGGCTTATAATCCAGCCTACGTCCACTTTAATCTTTTTATCACTAGTTTGATTACAATTCTTTACAAGATCTTTCAATTACAACCCACTTCAAGTGATAGGGTATGTGAAACAAGTAGCTCAAGCTTTGATGTTGACAATCATCTTCAAATCCATGGTGAATGTGGATGATTCCTTCATGGAGTTCCTTTAGAAGTTTGTTGGATCTAAAAAGCTTTGAAGTCGTCTGGAATTCGGCAGAGTAACGGCGCTTGAAGAGAATGAACCAAAAGGTCCCTTGAACGTTGGAAGTGGTCGTCTATTTATAGAGAGTTCTGGTCTGGAATTTTTGCCAAGTTCTAAGTCGCGACCGACTTAGTATAAGTCGTGGCCGACTTAGCTTATCCCATCGCCGATCTAACGAGCCAAGCCCACGACTTAATGGAAGCAAGCTTGTTTGAATTGAGTTGTTGCCGAGATAAGCTAGGTCGTAGGTCCCCCTTTCTCTTATGCATGGCTCATGCTTTTAATGGGGCAAGCATGCTTCTCCGGACTTAAATCACCAGTTCTAAGTCGTAGCCGAGTTAACATGCCCCGGCTTAAGTATGAGTCGTGTACCTTTCCATGTCCTCATCAAGTAGGTCGGCAGCTCCTTTAGATAACTAAACCGGTACTCAAGTTAGATCGGTTACGGCTTACTATAAGTCGGTAATTATCTTGAGTCGCTAGATCGGCACACACACTAGGTCGGAACTTACTACTGATCATTAAGTCGGCAAACTTTCTTTAAGCTTTAGGTCGGCAACTGATTCAAACCTTA
Organism: Allium cepa; assembly: GCA_030765085.1. Taxonomy (NCBI): domain Eukaryota; kingdom Viridiplantae; phylum Streptophyta; class Magnoliopsida; order Asparagales; family Amaryllidaceae; genus Allium; species Allium cepa. Next base: position 47,823,718 of record CM060930.1, on the reverse strand, counting down.
GGTCGGCAACCTATTTAGACTTTTAGGTCGGCAACCCTTTTCTGCCTTATGCAGTTAAGTCGGTCTCCCATATTAAGATACTAGGTCGGTACCCCTTCGTAAGTCCTAAGTCGGAACCTCTTTAAGTCTTAAGTCGGCATAGCCTTGTTAGACCGGCATCCCTTCAAGCCTTAGGTCGGAATCTCCATGCAGCGTTTAGTCGGTACCCTTTCTTTACCAGTTAAGTCGGAATCCAATTAGGTCGGCCATCTTACTAATCAGTTAGGTCGGCGCCATCTCCACATACCTGCTGAGTCGTAACCGAGATAGGGTTAACATGTAAGTTAAATCAACAGGAATAAATATGAGTGCAATAACTCAAAAAATGCTCGGGATTTACATATCCTAAGGATCCGTTAAACTATTTACTATGTAGTATATTGCGCTATTATAATAGTGTCTAATTGTAAAATAAACTTACTTTTAAATAGCGTTAAGGGGTTACCCATATAGCCCTTAACACAAAATATATTCCATAGTCTATACAGTATCGTAATCTCCCCCGTACCGGGCGTCGTCAGAGGGCACGCCATAGGTATGGTACAAAACAAAATCGTATAAGGCGCGCTAGGGTAGGTGACACGGCACAACTAGGCAATGTGTGACGCCCCATTTTTATACCCACGCTAACCAAGAACACTACGGAGCAATACTGTCAACTAGCGCGGAGAATAAGGCTGTTGAGGAGCGACCATCCGTGCAATTGCTTTGTGCGAGCACCGCTATGTCGGATAGTATAACATGCATTTGATTTCGAGAGGAAATCCGACACACCGATACAAACTCAAAGCTACTACACAGTGGCTATAATAATCTTCGGAAACAAACATAGAAATAAACATAACACAAATCAGTCATAGACATCCATATCACAAAGGCGAAAAAAGATATGAATATAACACATGAAAGTGTACATCAGAGTAGTGGTCAAACAAGATCCATAATATCACAAAAGAATAGATACAAGTGCAAGACTCAGAATATGTATACATCAAGGAGTCTAAATCTCAAAGGTATACAACCAAAAACTACTGAACTAGAGTAGCTAGCCAAAAGATCAGATGATGGTCCGATAAGGAGTCAAGCAGAAGCACCTATAAAATCTCAGTCTGACCCGAGTATTATTTAAGGAGAAAATAATAAACGGATCAGTCTAGCTATAATTATCAGATAAAATGAGATATAAGAAGAGATATAATAAAAACGTACGATAACCAAAAATGCCATACTTCGACAAGTATACATTAGAAAATCATACAAATATCTCACAAATCTCATAGCAAAAAAAGAATGTCATATTCTTTATTTATTCACCAAGCCACAATAAATGACATACATATCAATGCCAACTGAAAAAGGTGGTAAAACATAAATTCCAGAAATCATCAATTAGAAATCAAGAAATCACAAGAAAAGGATGTTCAATCCCAAACGGAACGCTATTCCATAAACCGGACATCAACGCACCTAAATAGATACGCCCCATGCACAGTCAAACATCGTCGCACCTAGAAAGGCACGACCCATGCAAAGACAAACATCGACGCACCTAGAAAGGCACGACCCATGCAAAGACAAACATCGACGCACCTAGAAAGGCACGACCCATGCAATGTCTAGCATCGATGCACCTAGAAAGATACACCCCATGCATAAATAAGCATCGACGTACCTAGAAAGATACGCCCCATGCATAAATCAACATCGACATATCTAGAAAGATACGCCCCATGTAATGTCTAACATCGATACACCTAAAAAGATACACCCCATGCAAAGTCGAACATCGACGCACCTAGAAAGATACGCCCCATGCCCCGACTTATTGAGCCGATTGCTCCACGAAGTAAACAAACATCGACGCACCTAAATAGATACGACCCATGTGTAAATAAACATCGACGCACCTAAATAGGTATTACCCATGCGAGAAATGAGACGAAGCTCAATAAAACGAGGTACTGTCCCCTACGTGGACAAAGAGACATTGCACATTGCTAGTCTAAACCATAAAATGATCATCATCGATCATCAAGAAGTGTCAATTACAGTAAGCTTGTAAATATATGAGCTTAGCCTCATGTCCCATAACCACTAGTTTAACTTAAATATTTACGAACAAATTGTAGATCTCCACTTGAAAATTATCACAAGAGGTTCAATCGAACAAGTCCAAGAATTAACCAACGAAGTAAGCGCAAGCGTTTCATACCACTTGTTTTACTAAGTCGTTTAATTAGATTTCTCATACGAGTGAGGTAAAGGTTTGTATATACTAATAGATTGGAAAACGGTTTAAGAAAGGAGCTTTGTAATAAAATGGTGTTGAAATCGTTTTAATGAAAGGGTTTTGATATTTACCACTAGTATAGAAAACCTTTATATTTTAAAGTGACAAATCATAGAAGTGATTGTAGAAACAATTAATCATAAAAATTCACATACGAAGACGTGAATAAAATCCAAAGAAATCGATATCAAATCCATCACAATGGATATTTCCAAAAATTCCCGAAGAAAATGTCATCAAAGTCGATAATAAATGATAACAACAAAAGGGAAACAACACGAATCGATTAAAGTTGGAAATTCAACAAAATAGGCAATATAGGCAAAAGTGGCAAATAGGAGCAGGTCGGTCAACCGGACTCCCTGAGTCGGTTGACTGAACCAAAGATGGAAGTGCTCGGGTAGCAGGTCAGTCGACCGGACCCTGAGCTCGGTCGACCGGAGCCTTTAACCTGCTCTTCCAAACCAGAGGCAAGAAGTGCTCGGGTAGCAGGTCGGTCGACCGGCCTCAGAGCTCGGTCGACCGGAGCTTGTTTCCAGCACTCCCATGCCTATCTAATAAATGCCATTCCCTTCCAAAATGCTATCGGTCGAGCAACGGCACTAAGCGTTTACGGCAATCGACTACTCGACCGTAGAAGCTCTTCGGTTCATCACCAAAAACATGATCTAGACATCAAAGCTATGATTTTTAAAGAATTGAACCCAAAACACCAAAAATTGAAATATTCACCAAATCAATCCAAACCAAAAGCAATTGTACAAAAATAAGCGCTAGGAATCCATACCTAACAATCGAATATAAATATAGGCATAGATGTGAGATAAAAATCTCACCTTTAAACCCAAAACAAATGAAGAAGAAGCTATAGAGCAATGGCAAGAACAATCACTCTTCAATTCCAACCCAACAAGCTTGAATCTAAGCTTAAAGGAGAACATTTCCTAAATTAGGTTTAGGAAATTTCTGAAATTGAATGGAGAAAGAGTTGGAAAAGATGAAGAGAAGGCTTACCAAAGCTTATTCTTGAATTTGGAGGTAGAAGCTTGAATTTGCAATAAAGATTAGGGCTTGGAGTTTTAATTTCCCACTCCACTCACCATTAATCTCTTTAGAACTGAAAAGTAGAGGAAGAGGGAGTGAATGAAGAGGAGTGGTTCAGTTTGGCGTATTAAGTTGGCTAGTGGGCTGAACCCAACCCAAAGCCCAAAGTGAAAAGGTAGCAAAATTCAACTTACTCAAAACATATCGAAGCTTATACTCAAAAAGGTTGTAAACAGCATTTTGAACACAATGGAAGGGGTCTCGAGTCCCAATTCGACTGTTTGCTAAAAGTAGGTTTTTGGACTAAAACCCGACGAACGATGAAATATTTAAATATACAATCGATAAATATGCAGGTTGTTACAGACTCCCCTCCTTAAAGAAATTGCGTCATCGCAATACTTAAGAAGAAAATAAAGAGTAACAACCATAAAAGCATATCATCACAAAAGGAATTTGAAATAGGAAGTTCACCATAAAGAGCATGAAAGGATAAGCCTGAACGGGATCGCTCGATGAATTCCCAGGAATCCCAAGAGAAATCCTTAGGATTTGAGAACCAATGAACTTTCACAAGAATAACATCTTTATTTTGAAGGCGTTTGACCTTCGAAGCAATAATACGAATAGGATATTGCTCAAGAGTTAAATTAGGTGAAACTTCGATTTCTTCCACAACACCGGGCTCAAGAATAGAATCGGAATCTCGAAGGCACTTCCGTAATTGAGAAACATGAAACACGTCATGAATAGCAGAAAATTGAGCCAATGCAACGACGTAGTATGATAACAGTACGCCCGAGAAACTAGAAACACGAATAATTTGGAACAACGGCGTAGTACAATAACAGTATGCCAGATGAACCAAAGCTCGAATAATTTTGGAACAACGACGTAGTACAAATACGGTACGCCTAATGAACCGAACACCATAAAAGAACATCGGACACTAGTCCATAAAAGGAATGAGACAAAGCTCAATAAAACGAAGTATATCAAAACGTCCGATGAACTTGGTAAAAAGATAATTCCATTCAGACATCATCAAAGAATCAACCACTTGTTGCTTACGACTAAACGCATTGGCAACACGATTTCCCCTCCGGGAATAAAAGAATATCAAGATCATAAGATGCCAAGAACTCGAGTCAACATGAAGTTCCTTATGAGAAAATAAATATTCCAAAGATTTATGGTCGGGGTAGAGAACAGATTTCTCATCCAAAAATGATAATGCCAAACTCTAAAAGTGAAATCAATAGCCGCGAGCACTAGATCATGAATGGCATATCTAGTCTCGATAGGCTTTAATGATTTAGAAACATAAATGATAGCACGTTCTCTTTCACAAGAGAACGACACTCAAACCAATACAACTAGCATCGGTAGAAAAGATAAAGTCTTGGTTCCCCTCAGGAATCACAAGAATAAGAGTATCAAAAGAAAGAATTTCTTTTAAATAATCTTCTTTCCCAAAAAGCTAAAACTTTCAAAATTACAATTATCTCAATGTAAAAATCTTTCTAGAAAAATTTACATTTCTACAAGTCAATATATCGTGTCTAACTGTCTCATCTAAGCGTTTAGGAAATTCCTATCGATAATGTTGATCAAGCGCATCGACCAGAATTCTTAACGCACTCAACGGGCAATACAATCACAAAATCATCTTCTATATGGTGAAAATATCTCCTAAAATCTTTACGAATATTCTTTGTTCGTTTCAAGAACAAAAATCTAAATATACTTATAAATAAATCTTATGAAAAAGATTTGCAAAATTTTAAATTTCTATTTTCATCCAGAATCAATAAATACAAGAATGGAATTATCGAGATATTCATAGAATACTCGATTTATAAAATGGTTGAAACAAGATGGACAAACTGAATGACATAATAAGTCATTCATAAGAATCATAACGAGTGCGGAATGCGGTAAATGAATGCTAACTTCCACAACTCGTAGCAAATGAAAACCGGTGGCATGATCAAGCTAAAAAGACCTTAACACCATACAAGATATTGCTTGGGTGATGATCCTAAGACAAACTCCAAAAATACTGAAAAATTCTCAAACTACATGAATGCGAGAAATAACACTTTCCTCATCATGTGGGCTTAAAGAATAAAATGATGTCATCAAGTTGGAATCAAAATCACAAGGGAAAAATAGAAATCTGCTTAACAGATTAAGAATGTCGAAGATAAATAGTCCGCTCGGAAAATAGGATATGGGCTTCACAATGATTAAGCCAATCCTTTCAAAAAAATCAATTTCGAAGCCTAAGTAAAAATATCGGCTCGGCAAGAAAAATCACATAAAATAATTTTGACATCAATAAAAAGAAACAAGTTGAGTGTTGCGGATCCACCATCCGGATTCGCAATTCTCAAAGAAGACATCAAGCCCAAAATATTCAAAGAAAAAGAATCGACAAGTTCTTTTGATATAAAAATAATGAGATGAACCCATATCAAAAAGAACTCAAATAGAAAGATCACAAAATAAAACAATAGCATCAAGGATTGAATGTAAAATACCCTGACCAAGAGAAGAGTTGCTAGGGGCTTGCACTACATTGAGCTTTCCCTCCTTCCTATTTTGAAGTATGGGACATGCAGTTATATGGTGACCCGAACTATTGCAATAACGACAAAAGAGAGGTTTTAGACACCTATTAGCATAATGGTCTGGGGAACCACAATTGTAGCATTGTCCGCGACAATAGGTAGGGGCTTTTGCTACCGGGGTTTCTTACCTCCCTTTCTTGTTGGGAATGGGGCCTTTGAATTTAATAGGCCTTTTCATGTTGTCATTGAAGTTCTGTTTGGTAACCACAACTTCAACGTTACTCTCTCTATCGGCCTCTTCAAGACGAAGAGTGATATCAATAAGCTGATCAAATGAAACCTCAAGTTTCAGGAGTAATGGCCTCTTAAGGTTCTTATTCAAGCCATAGAAAAATATCTGATTTTTCTTCAATGGGGTATTAATATACTCGACCCCATACTTGGAGAGAGATTCGAAAGATGCGACGTAATCCATCACAGAAGATTCACCTTGAACAAGGTCAATAAAACGCCGGCCAAAGTTACTTTTTTAGCCTCCGGCACAAATTTCAATTCGAATCTTTCCTGGAATTGCTTCCGAGTAAGATCTGCTTCAACGATTTTGGAAACCAAAAGCTCATACCAATCTAATGCTCTTTCTTGGAGCATGCTAGAAGCCACTTGGACTCGATGTAGATCAATAAGGTTCATGCGAGAAAAGATGTGATCGCATGATTTAAGCCAAGCTTGAATTTCAGTAACACTCTCGGATCCCCTGAATGGCCTTCCATCCAAATCGATATAGTCTCTACACAAGCGTGCAAAACCGGATCTAGGATGAGTAGGATCTGGATTGGGTCCGACAGCTTGAGCATTCTTCACGAGATCTAAAAGCTACTGAGCAGACATAAAAACTCCATCTTGGGGAGTAGCACTAGATTGACCGACGCTGGGATGGCCAGGTCTAACCATTTCTCTTCTTTAAGAAATAAAGAAAGAAGAAGAAAAAGGTTATTCACAAAATGGATATCAAACAATCTTGACAGATAAAACAAGGAATCGTAAAGAAAATAGGATGAATCGGTACGAAGACTCGAATTAAATCCTAAAGCACGACTCCTAGGATGGACTTAGGACGATGATCCTTGTTAAATTATTCTACATTGTTCCGAAGTTTGGCTCTGATACCAAACTGTGATGGCCCACATCTATACCCACGCTAGCCAAGAACACTACGGAGCAATGCTGTAAACTAGCATGGAGAATAAGGCTAATGAGGAGCGACCATCTATGCAATTGCTTTGTGTGAGCACCGCTATGTCGGATAGTATAACATGCATTTGATTTCGAGAGGAAATCCGACACACCAATACAAACTCAAAGCTACTACACAGTGGCTATAATAACCTTCAGAAACAAACATAACACAAATCAGTCACATACATTCATATCACAAAGGCGGAAAAAAATATGAATATAACACATGAAAGTGTACATCAGAGTAGTGGTCAAACAAGATCCACAATATCACAAAAGAATAGTTACAAGTGCAAGACATCAGAATATGTATACATCAAGGAGTCTAAATCTCAAAGGTATACAACCAAAAACTACTGAACTAGAGTAGCTAGCCGAAAGATCATATTATGGTCCGATAAGGAGTCAAGCAGAAGCACCTGTAAAATCTCAGTCTGACCCGAGTATTATTTAAGGAGAAAATAATAAACGGATCAGTCTAGCTATAATTATCAGATAAAATGAGATATAAGAAGAGATATAATAAAAACGTATGATAACCAAAAATGTCATACCTCGACAAGTTTACATTAGAAAATCAACAAAAGAAAATCATACAAATATCTCACGAATCTCATAGCATAAAAAGAATGTCATATTCTTTATTTAATTCACCAAGCCACAGTAAATGACATACATATCAATGCCAACTGAAAAAGGTGGTGAAACAAAATTCCAAAAATCATCAATTAGAAATCCAGAAATCACACGAAAAGGATGTTCAATCCCAAACGGAACGCTATTCCATAAACCGGACATCGACGCACCTAAATAGATACGCCTCATGCACAGTCAAACATCGTCGCACCTAGAAAGGCACGACCCATGCAAAGACAAACATCGAAGCAACTAGAAAGGCACAACCCATGCAAAGACAAACATCGACGCACCTAGAAAGGCACGACCCATGCAATGTCTAGCATCGATGCACCTAGAAATATACACCCCATGCATAAATAAGCATCGACGTACCTAGAAAGATACGCCACATGCATAAATCAACATCGACATATCTAGAAAGATACGCCCCGTGTAATGTCTAACATCGATACACCTAGAAAGATACACCCCATACAAAGTCGGACATCGACGCACCTAGAAAGATACGCCCCATGCCCCGACTTATTGAGCTGATTGCTCCACGAAGTAAACAAACATTGACGCACCTAAATAGATACGACCCATGTGTAAATAAACATCGACGCACCTAAATAGGTACGACCCATGCGAGAAATGAGACGAAACTCAATAGAACGAGGTACTGTCCTCTACGTGGACAAAGACATTGCACATTGCTAGTCTAAACCATAAAATGATCATCATTGATCATCAAGAAGTGTCAATTACAGTAAGATAGTAAATATATGAGCTTAGCCTCATGTCCCATAACCACTAGCTTAACTTAAATATTTACAAATAAATTGTAGATCTCCAGTTGAAAATTGTCACAAGAGGTTCAATCGAACAAGTCCAAGAATTAACCACGAAGTAAGCGCAAGCGTTTCATACCACTTGTTTTACTAAGTCGTTTAATTAGATTTCTCATACGAGTGAGGTAAAGGTTTGTATATACTAATAGATTGGAAAACGGTTTAAGAAAGGAGCTTTGTAATAAAATGGTGTTGAAATCGTTTTAATGAAAGGGTTTTGATATTTACTACTAGTATAGAAAACCTTTATATTTTAAAGTGACAAATCATAAAAGTGATTGTAGAAACAATCAATCATAAAAATTCACATACGAAGACGTGAATAAAATCCAAAGAAATCGATATCAAATCCATCAAAATGGATATTTCCGAAAATTCCCTAAGAAAATGTCATCAAAGTCAATAATAAATGATAACAACAAAAGGGAAACAACACGAATCGATTAAAGTTGGAAATTCAACAAAATAGGCAATGTAGGCAAAAGTGGCAAATAGGAGCAGGTCGGTCAACCGGACTCCCTGAGTCGATTGACTGAACCAAAGATGGAAGTGCTCGGGTAGCAGGTCGGTCGACCGGACCTTGAGCTCGGTCGACCGTAGCCTGTAACCGGCTCTTCCAAACCAGAGGCGGGAAGTGCTCGGGTAGCAGGTCGGTCGGCCGGCCTCAGATCTCGGTCGACCGGAGCCTGTTTCCAGCACTCCCATGCCTATCTAATAAATTCCACTCCCTTCCAAATTGCTATCGGTCGAGCAACGGCACCAAGGGTTTACGCCAATCGACTACCCAGCCATAGAAGCTCTTCGGTTCATCACCAAAAACATGATCAAGACATCAAAGCTATGATTTTTAAAGAATTGAACCCAAAACACCAAAAATTGGAATATTCACCAAATCAATCCAAACCAAAAGCAATTATACAAAAATAAGCGTTAGAAATTCATACCTAACAAACGAAGATAAATATAGGCATAGATGTGAGATAAAATCTCACCTTTAAACCCAAAACAAATGAAGAAGAAGCTATAGAGCAATGGCAAGAACAATCACTCTTCAATTCCAACCCAACAAGCTTGAATCTGAGCTTAAAAGAGAAACATTTCCTAAATTAGGTTTAGGTAATTTCTAAAATTGAATGGAGAAAGAGTTGGAGAAGATGAAGAGAAGGCTTAACAAAGCTTCTTCTTGAATTAGGAGGTAGAAGCTTGAATTTGCAATAAATATTAGGGCTTGGAGTTTTAATTTCTCATTCCACTCACCATTAATCTCTTTAGAACTGACAAGTAGAGGAAGAGGGAGTGAATGAAGAGGAGTGGTTCAATTTGGGGTATTAAGTTGGCTAGTGGGCTGAACCCAACCCAAAGTCCTAAGTGAAAAGGTAGCAAAATTCAACTTACTCTAAACATATTGAAGCTTATACTCAAAAAGGTTGTAAACGGCATTTTGAACTCAATGGAAGGGGTCTCGAGTCCCAATTCGACTGTTTGCTAAAAGTAGGTTTTCGAACTAAAATCCGACGAATGATGAAATATTTAAATAAAATATTTAAATATACAATCGATAAATATGCTGGTTGTTACACAATGCCAGGGTAGATATACCAATTGCTATCCGGACTGATGGTAACGCGTAGCAGCCACTACCGCCCACCTCAAAGAACACCCCCAAAAATCTAAGAAATCAAGAGTGGCCACCGAATCAATCCAAAAGTCAGAGTATAATATCGAAGAAGTGCATTCGATCAGAGGAATGACCTCATTGTCCCGAGAATCGATCATGTTTTAGCCGCCTTATGCCAACTCACGGGAGTCGGGTCCACATATTTGCCTCAAAGGAAACGCCACCACCATCCTACTTCATTCTGGAATCTCCATCGCATACACGGTTGTTAAAGTGGTTTTCGGAGTTGGCAGAGAGTATGATAACTTCCGATCCCGGTCTCTTCGACAACCAAACGTTATTATAACACCGCGGTCTTTTCAAAATAGTTTATACTTTAAAACCAGAATAAAATATCCATTTCAAACCATATAAATACGATATCATTTCTATTTTAAAACCCAAATCAATATGATATCATTTTTATTTCAAATATACCTTTTTCAAAGATCATAATATTTAAATATATATATATATATATATATATATATATATATATATCTTGAAACCATAGCTTTGAAACATAACTTTTAATACTTAAAGGTTCAAATACTATATCGCTTTATAAAATAAACATCTTCTTCAAATTTCAAAATACCTTCCCAATTAACAATTTGAACCTCCAATTAAACCATTTTAATTCCCATATATTTCAAAGCTTAAATATTCTATATTTCAAAACTTTATAGTTCATATATTTAAATCTTTAAATATTCCACTATTTCAAAATGGATTCTTTGATAATTTAATATATATATCAAATCCAATTCCTATTATTTAAATTTGAAATATTTACTTACCAAACAAATATTATTCAGGTAAAACCCTTAAACTTCAATAACAGGATATTCTTTAAATAAATTTTATATTCGTTTAAATCATCTAATCAAAATCAAGTTAAAAGATCATACCCTTTAAATGTTAATTTATTTACATTTCCAAACAAATTTTTTTCAAGGGAAATTATTAAATATTTAAATTCAAATCATAGTCACATTTACCTTCAAACTTACTTTTACTTGAGTTATTATACACTCTATATATAATAGAATTTCAAATATAATCTTAACCATATTATATAAATGAAATCAACTTCATTATTTATCTTGTTTAAAAATTCGAAACAAATTTATACATAGATAAATTCAAGAAATTTTAATATATATATATATATATATCAAAATTAAATATTTATTAAACCATATTCTTTCCAAAACCATAGAAAATCATTTCAAAAATAATTTTAATATATACCGCGGTGCCTGTATATAATTTTCTATCCTATGGTCAAATGATACAGATATTTATCATTTCAATCCACAATTTAAAAATAAAAATGCGGTTGTATATCATTTCAAACCGCAATCCCAAATGAAATGGAAATGCATGATAATAACTTGCATTTTATACAATATAAATATAGCATCCATTCGTCCATCATGTCAATCATCAAACATCTATAAAAATTATCATCCAATTTAAACAATCATATCAATAAGTAACAATTAATTACTGACAGTTTATTTTTCAATAATGAATTAAATAACTGCTTAACTGGAAGTTTTAAATGCAATAAACAAATAACAAATTTAACTAGTAGTTTTAAATGCAATAAATAAATAACTTAACAATTAACTGGCAGTTTTAAATGCAATGAATAAATAAATTACCAATTAACTGGCAGTTTTAAATGCAATAATGCATTAAATAACGCGTAAATTAAATGAATGCAATTTAATTGAGAAAATAATGAAATATATGCCTAACAGTTATAAATAAAATTTTAAACACATCATAAATCAATTTAATAAACATAAGAAATCTTAGAAGTTGTGAGTGGGTTAAAACACCCACCTTTTGAATTTAAATTGAATTCAAATCCAATTTAAACCCAAAAATTGGACAGTCTCCAAATTTGTCCAAACTAGCATCAACAGATCCGGAATTCCAATACGAACCTAGCGGAGAAAACCGTGCGTGAATTGTATATCGTATGTGAACGTTATTGATGTTATAACATTAGAAATTAAAATAAAAACAAACAACAAATTTATAAAAATACGAACCAATAGAAACACGCCACGCAACAACTGTAGAAACCCTATCTCTACTGTAACATTGCGTACGTGATCATCTTCCATCCGCTACCAAAACGACACGTCTATCCCTATTTGTCGCGCCTACAACCAGTTTTCCCCCGATCCACGTGCGCCGATGTCCCCCTCGCCCCGAGCCACTCCAACCACCATGATTTCAACACCTCCGCCTCCCCCGGAGAACCTCATCACCGCCACATTTTTGAAGCAACCACGGCCAAATTTGTCAACTTCGACCCCCATGAACCTCATGGATTAGCTCAGGCCATCGATCTCTACAAGCCCAAAGTCTCTGATCATCTCAAGGTCGAAGATCCGTCGTTAAAACGACAAGCCCTCTAATGGATGGTCTCGGTTCAACCTTTATTTTTGGTCAAACGATGATTCCAACTGAAAAACGAACACCACCAGTGAATTACACTAGTCGAGTGCTTCAACATATAATTTTTTAAAAAATTTCTGAGGACTTTGAATTTTAGGCTTCGGATTTGATTTTTGAATTTTGAAATTGGATCTAGGGTTTGCATCCATTAAGGAAGAGAAAGAGCTGATGAAATTTACGCATAGACAAATGAGAATAGGTGGAGGCTAGGGTTTAGTAAGGTATTTAAAGATAAAGTTGAAAAATAGATGGATCGGGTTGATAGATGTACGCGCTCAACGATATATGGCCCGAAAAGCCCGTTTCGACTACGGAATAAAATTGGGTAAACCCATATATCACAATAGGTGTTTGAAAATATTTTAAACGCGATGGAAAAAGTTTCACGTTCAAATTCCATCGTATGAAGAAGTTATGCTAAATTCAAATTTTCCAAATTGATTTCAGTTGATTTAAATTGCATAAATTTCAAGGCATTTCAAGTCCGTACAATCAAACGACAAGTCCGATTGCTACGAAACTTGAAACACTATTATAATTCACCGTTGCATATCCGTCGAAACTCGTTTCTTCGAAATCCGAGTCAGTGGCCAAAATGTCTATTTTTCTATTAATTAAATAAATTTAAATAAATAAATTAAATCAAATTTCGCGTTTAAATTCTGAAATTTGCAATCTTTATCACTTTAAAATTCTCAAACATTTAGAATGATTTAAAAAAATTTAAATGTCAACTTATTAAAGATTAATCAATATAAATCTTCAATTTCATAAAATTCAAAATTATAGATAAAATTTCCATTAAATTAATTAATTCATGATTATTCAATTCATTAATTTCAAATAGAAGGGTTTACCATTGGATAAAAAATTATTACATAAATATTTCCCAATTTCAACTTAATTTTTAAATTAACGTAATAATTAAATATTTGATTTCATTCATTTGCAATAAATCCAATAGTTCTAAATTAAATAAATTAACTCACTATTAAAAATTCAAATTCTATTATTCAATACACTATCATTAAACGGATAAAATATTGGATTTACAACTATTACCATAATATTCTTACATTCCATTTAACTTTCTATTAACGTAATAATTAGATGTTTGATTTCATTTAATTCCAATATAACCTATTATTATACGCTAATTTCCAATATATTGACACAACTTAAATTTTCACTCTTTCCATTCAATACCAACTGTCATTTTATAAGTAAAATTTACATCAGATTCATACTCATTACATAAATAACTACAATTTCATCTAAATAGATATTTATGAAATTTTCAAATATTAAATCCATTTAATTGCAATAAACCATATTATCGTGATTTAAATTCAAATAAATAATTAAATGTTGATTCCCATTCTTTTTATCCAAACAATTGTTATCCTATAAGCATATTTACATTTGTTTACATTTCATTACACCAATACTTCTATATACCTCTTAGATTTGTATCAAATGTTATATTTGAAATTGTGAATCTTATCAATTACGCGTATTAATTAAGGTTTTAAACTCAATTAACAAAATTTCCTAAGTCAAATCCCTTTTTACCAAATTTGACAATCCCTAACCATTTGTACTACATTCCATATTAATGTAATATTTATTGGCTTTTATTTCAAATTAACGTACAACTTAATTTCCCTTAATTGAGATCTGATTCCCAAATTTTTATTTATCATACTAAATGAAATAAACAACATATAGATCGTTACCAATTTTCTTTACTTGCCTTTATAGGTTTATTACTTAACAATTAGCGTTTAAAATTTCGTAATCACGCTCAATCAATTATGTATTACTTTCCAGCAAAAATATGATTACTTAGAGAATGTTGACTTTTATTCAATTATCATTTATCGAAATCCACATTAATTAACTTATTAAATGCCTACATTTATTTCTCTATATCCAATCCGTTTCAACTTTTTTTGTACATTAATACTTTTCCCTTATTTTGGTTATTATTTATCAACTTGTTCTGACTTTATCACCTAAATTTCCGTTATTGAAAACCTTTATATTTTTCCATTTAAATTAAATTTTAAATCCCAATTCAATCAACCATTTCAACATGCAACTTATAATAACTGCTTACAAGTATGAATGGAATTATCATTTATTCCAATATTTTCTAACTTTACATTAACATATTAAATAAATTCCCTTTAAATGAATTTATATCCAGGTATAATACTTACCCCATCTCATTTATTGAAATTTATTCAAATTGCTAGTTAATAGGTTTTAAGTCACCATTTATATATTTTATTTTTGCGTTCATTTCAATATTAGTTTATAAAGTTTTCATTTCTACTAAATTTAATTACAAAAACTCATTAACACACCCAAACTAAATCAATGAAATTTACGGGTCGTCACATTTTATTTATAGTCAAATTGTCTTTCCCTTGAATAACTTGGGATATGATGGTATTGAATTCGAAGAGACCGGAGTCCTGTATTAGTAAATTCCTGAAACCACTTCGATTCTTTATAAATTGATAATATGGAATCAATAGGTTGAAATGGAATGATTTAAGTGAATTGGACTATTTAATCTAATTTTTTGGTACATAGAAACTGATGTGTGAAATAAGTGATGTCTATAACAACTTGTGAAGTTGTAAATTGATGCAAGTTACCCTTGGTTCATATAAGTTTTATGCTTTTGTATTCCATGTTAGATGGGTTTACTCACGCTGGTTTCCAGCCTGACCCGTGTGTTACTTAGATGTAATGCTCGGGTCAGACCAAGTATTACAGCTTTTCAGGTAAGGACGTTTTGGAGCTTAGGAAGTGAGCTGGATGGCAGGAACGTATGGAGTGTTTCTAGTGTGATATATTATTGTAGTTTATCTGAGACAAGTTATTTTAACTGTCCAGTGATTGTGAAATGTTGTAACTCTAATGTATTAAAATGTAATTGAGTAATACAGCTTTCTTTGTGTGAAGAATATTATTTTATATTATATTTTATCCGCTGCAAATGTGAGATTCTGAGTTTGGTTCTCTGTTTCTTCTTCTTCTATTTCTTTTCTTCTTTCCCAAACTATCTGGAATTTTCGGGATCGAAAATTCTGGGTCATTACAAATATTTTGCATCGTGATTGTGCGTTGAGAAAAAACGCCGTTTTTAAATTTGAATTTGGAGTCACGGTTCAGCTTTTATTGTGTGCATCGACGGTCCCCGGTTAAATTAATTGGAGTTAAATTTTATTAAATGTCTGTTAATAAATTTTAATTGGGTGTTAGTAAGGTGTATATTTTGGGTTGAAATTAATTTATCAAAGTAGACTTTTTGAAACTGGATCTCAAAGTTTTGTTTACGGTATGCAATCGGTCCCTTGTTACTTTATATTTATTATTCGTTACTACCTCTTTGTTTGCAATGCCTAAATT
The DNA here is from genome assembly GCA_030765085.1 of Allium cepa. Lineage (NCBI taxonomy): Eukaryota > Viridiplantae > Streptophyta > Magnoliopsida > Asparagales > Amaryllidaceae > Allium > Allium cepa. The sequence goes on along the minus strand of CM060930.1, from coordinate 47,807,509 downwards.
TTCTTTTCGTTTTTCAACCTGAAGCATTCAATATATGAACCTCATTTCAGGGCCATAACATTTTCTTTTGTTTGTTCTTTTTGCTACCTGAAGCATTCATTTCATTGGTTCCATCTTCCTTTAGCCTCATTTCAATTTTCAAATCTCACTAAACTTCATTTTACAAACATGACTCCATTTCATTTTCTCCCTCACCTACTTGTAATACTTTTGTCTAATCCTTCTTGAAGCTTTGAGTTGTGTGAAAGCCTCCCCACCTCACCCATGCCCTGCCTCCACCTCGTTAGCAGGTACCCCAATCTCCTTATTCCAAAATGTGGAATCCCATGCTTCCTGAAGCCTTTGTTTACATACGTGAGCTTTAAAATTTATGTTGTTTATTTTAATATTACTATATATGTACGCTTTATCATGGCAATAGTCATCTTATAACTTGAAAAACTTTTGCATGCAAAATCTGATTTGTACACGGTTTCTTCCGTTGGGTTCATATCGAAATACCAAATATTATAAAACTTGTTTGGCTGCATTCTGAGACTTTTACATTTTGGGCCTTACATTGGATTTCAAATCAATTTGAAATCAAAAGTGAGTGTTTTACCCACTTACAGCTACTAAATTATCTTATGCAAGTTAAATTAAATTTATGATGTGATCAGAAATTAATCGATTGATGTTTGGTATATTTAAATTGTCATTCTTGTTAAATATGACTTTGTTGTATTTAGTCATCATTTAATTTAATATTGAATTTAATTGTCAATTTAACACCTGTTAATGATAACCAGTTATTTATTGATATTTATTGGTTGATTTGGATGATGATTGTGATGGATGTTTGATTGTTGATATTGGATGACTGGATGTTATATTTTATATTGTTATAACACTACAAACTCCCTATGGGTTAAAATAATACATACCCGAACGATCATATATAGAATAGGGGAAAATCGTTATGGGTTGAAATGATAAACCCAAGCGACTTTCATTGAAATAAATTAGGGATTGCGGGTTAAAATGATATATATCCGTAAATTTAAACATTTACAGAATGAAATGATAAATATCTGTATCACTTGACCATTTGGTAGAAAATTATATACGGACAACGGATTGATTAAATTAAATGATTTTAAATTTGTAAATTTTGAGTTCACTTAAATGATATTTTGAAATAGAATTTGATTTGTATAAATTGAATTGTTTAAAGATTAAATTTGAAATTTTGGAATTGTATTAAATAATTGATTAGAGGGTTTAAATTGGAATTCTAAATTCGAATTTAAAGCATAAACGAAACTTATTGAAATTGAGTCATTGAAATGTTTGAAATTTGTAACTTTGAAATCTATTGCAATTGGAATAACTTAAAATTGATATTTTAAGATTTGAAATGGGGTTTTGATTAGAAATATGGATATGGTCCAGATTTGTTGAAATGGAAGAAATAGTTAAATTTGATGTTAAGTTCAAATCTAGTATTTTAATATATACGGTTAAAAATGTTATTCTAAATTCTAATTTGTAAGATTTTCAACTATTAAACTAAGTTAATCTATTTTTAAATATTTAAATCTTTTAATCAATTCAAACTATTTAATCTATTTTGATATATTTAATTTAATTTTAAATCTATTTAAACTTTTTAAATCTATTTAATCTATTTTAATTCTACTAGAACTATTCTAAATCTATTTAAACTATTTTAATCCACTTTTTAAATTATTTTAAAGTATTTCAAACCATTAAATTATATTTTCAGACTATACTAGACTATTTACAAGATTTGTAACTATCCATACTATTTTCTAAACTCTAAATTGTAAAGTGGAAGTGCTTATATTTAATCGTTGATATAAAAGCAAATATTATTAAATGATGTAATAACATAAGTTGGGACTTGAATAATATGATTTGAGTAAATATGATGATTTTGAAATGAGAGTTTAACCTATTTTGAAATTATGATTTCGGAAGTGATATGAATTGAATTGAATATGATATTTTGATATCAATATGAAATGGTTTTAAAAATGTAAAAGATCCATCAGTGTGTAATAAGCATTTGGTTGTTAAAGTGACCGGGATCGGATGTTGTCATACTCTCTGCCAATATCGAAAACCACTTTAACAACTGTGTATGTGGTGGAGATTCCAGAAATGAAGTAGGATGGTTTGGCGAACGATTCTGTATAAGGTACCTACATGACCCTGACTTTAGTGAGTCAACTTAGATTTGACTAAAATAGGAGATATGACGGGCCAAGTGTGGTCATTCCTTCTATCGAACATGCTTTTTCGATACCATATTATGACTTTGTGATGATTTGGTGGCCACCCCTTGATTTTTATTATGGGAGTGTGTTCTGAGGTGGGCGGTAATAGCTGCTATGCGTAAGGTTCTTCTGTTCAGAAACGAAATGTTACCACTAGTCCGGATCTTTAATCGGTATATCTACCATGGCATTGCCTCGAATGCCATGTTCACATGCCCTATCGCGTCTTCTATGAGTTTGGTTTGTACCATACCTATGGAGTCCCCTCTGATAGCCCTCTAGTTTACGAAGGAATTACAGTACTGTAGAGACTATGGGAATATATAAATATGTGTTAAGGGGGATATGAGTAACGACTTAACACTATTTTAATACTTTACTTTATTGTAGACACTATTATAATAGCGTATTGTACTACATAGTAGATAGTTTAACGGATCCTTAGGAGATGGTAATCCCGAACATCTCTTAAATTATTGCGCTCACGTTATGCCAAACCCTGTGAACATCTCTAACGCCATTGCGCTCATATTTATTTACCATTGATTTGACATACATAAGATCTTTTAGTTCTGACTCAAGTGTTTTGTCTTTTTAATTCTCTCAGGTCGGTCCGAGCTTTTCAGTTTATCAAAAACTGCTTTCTGCAAGATGAAGACGAATATTTTGTACGATTATTATTTATTATATTTATTCCATTGCATCATGTAGTTCTACTACATTTATTTATTTATTCTTGTTGTATGTAGTTCTGATCTATATTATAAAAGTATAATCAATGTTATTAGTAAACAGCTTCATGAACTATTTATTTGATTATTACATTTTTTCATTCCACTGCGAGATTTTTTATTTTTTCTTTCTTTCTCTGTTTTTTCTTATTTACCCTATAACAATCCTCTATCTTGAATGGTTTGAGTTTGATGGGTGTGGCTTATTATCGATTTAAACCTTCCAAAAAGGTGGGTTGTTTCAGTTGGTATCAGAGCCAGGTTTAGCGATAACCTTAGCTTTATGGGGTCTGACTCACTAGAAATAGGGAGTAATACCCTAGAATGAGTATATATATGAGAGAGCGCATTTGTTAGTGTTGTAAAGGGTTTTTGTACTATGTCAGTTTGTTCCGTTTTGTATTTATAAATTATGGTTGGTACATAGGATGCTATGACATCGATAGAGATTTCTAAACGCTTAATAGGGCAGACCGACACAATATTTGTTTTGAAATATAGGTAAATGACATAATTTTGCCCTATATATTTTTATGTATGAAATAATAAATTTTATGAATTATAGTTAGATGTATATGTTGTTTATTAGGAAGTGAAAATTTTATAAATATTGATTGACAAATAGGATTTACAAGTAAAGTAGATATAAATTGGAAATTTAGAACTAAAGTTCCGGGATTTTTATGATTTCTTTCAAAAGATTTTGGAATACAATATTATTATTATTTGGAAGTATTTTCGGATAAATATTTTCACTATGATTTGAAAGAAAGTTCGGTACTCCCTCTCTGTCGTTGGATAATAATTTCTGTGATGAGTGCACGCATCATCGACGTTCATTTTCGAGTTTTAAAGTGGGAAAACTGCTGTAGTAGTTTTGCTACACATCTGTTTTGATGAATAAACCTTTATTTTGAATTTCTAAATATGATTTGATCTGTAAAGGTGTGTATATATATGTATGTATGTATATGTGTATATATATATATATATGTATGTATATATATATATATATATATATTATTTTCTAAGTGACTAAAATGAACCCAAAGTTTAGTTTGTAAATTTTTCTGATAATTAGTAGTTTTCAGTTATTGTAATGAATGAAATCTTAATTATTTTAGAAAAAAATGGATGTTTCTAAAATGAGGAAAAATATAAGCAATTAGATGCTCGGTGATTAATGGGATATCTGAGAAATTGGAAACTTGTAAATTTAAGAATAATGAAAATTTAGAAGATGAATAATTGAACTTTGGAAAAAAAAGGAAAAAAAACATTTATAACTTACCAAAATATTATAAGTGAAATGTTAATAAGAATAAGTAATAGAATATTATACAAGTAAACTTTTGTAATGAGATTGTTCACTAGAATTACTTTAACAAATAAGAATTCTAATGTTATAAATTATTACAAAAATAAGATAATAATTTGAAATGTTACTAATTAAATTTACAGAAAGAGTGAATACTGTAAGTAAATAATTATAAACTTAAGTTGCGCTGAATCCATTTATAATTAAATTGAATATTATATTATTTAAATGATTAGGACCTTAGAAAATGCGAAATGATTCGGAAATAGATTAAATATTCAATAATACTATATATGATAGAAAGGAATGCGGAAGAAAAAACATATAATTTGTTAATGGTGAATTAAATTTGTAAAGAAACTTACATAACAATGAATTATCTAATTAATTAAAATGAAAATAACTTTTGTAAGCAATGAATATAAACTAATAAAATAGCATTGTATGAATAAAGAAATATGAACAGAAAATGATATGAAAGGAAATTAATAAGAACACATTGGAATAATACTTGGAAATCATTGTTTGTCTTGGCTTATGGGATGTGAAAGGAAAAAATCTACTAATGGTGAATTAAATTGTAAAGAAACTTTCATAATAATAAATAATCTAATAATTAAAATGAAAATAACTTATGTAAGCAATAAATGTAAAGTAATGAAAAGAAAATTGGTATTGTATAAATGAATGGAAAATGAATTTTGTAGGTGATAAATGTAAAGAAATTAAACAATCATTGTATGAACAAATGAAAATGAGTAGTAAATAATGTGGAAAAAAAGGGTAATTAGAGTAAAACTTAAATATTATTTGAAATTATTATTTGTGGAGCTTATGGATTGGTTGGTGAAGGATACTTCTATTGTGTAAGGATGTATAAATGATTTATTGAGTTTTATCTAAGACGGTTGAGTGTATGGTATACTTAGCAGTTTATTTATCATTTTATACGATTAAAATTTTCTAAACCTGAACAAACCCTTTGTTTTGATTGCTATGGATGGATGGTTGATTGCTTTGATTGCATGTGATGATTGTATGGTTTTGTTGCCTGTGACTATTGTATGTTGTGTTGATTTGGTTGTGAATAATTGAAACAACTTAAATATTTCTCTTTTTACATTGTAACTAACTTCTTTGGATTATGTAAGTGAAATACAGGTTATGGAAGCAATAGTAATGGTTTTTGGTTTCATAAGTAAGTGTTGCTTGGCTGGCAAATAGGTATGTTTTTGGATTACGGTTTTATAGAGATATTATATTGCTTTTTCCGTGGTTTGGGATGTTTTATTATTAAAAATATTATATATTGTTATGATTGATATTATTATTTTTCCCAAACCTACCCGTACAAAGGAGATTTTGCCAAAAAATTCTGTGAATTTAAGACTTAGAATTTTTTTATAGAAGTTGATTTAATTTCATTAAATTTAATTGTGTAAGTTAAAAGTGCTTATAAATTGAAAATTATTGATAAGATCATATCAAACCTCTTGATTCCTTCTTGTTCCTTTTTGGGGACGAAAATTTCTGAGTGGGGGAGGTTGTAATGACCTGTATTTTTTATAAATAAAAATATTCAATTTAATAAGATTTAATATAATATTTTGAGAAATTAAAATTTAGGATTTATAAATGGAAAATAATTATTAGAATATAATTTAATAGTAATGATTAAATGTAATTGGCAACTTTTGTAATGTAATTTCAATCAATTGTAATTATAAAGTAAATAAAGGATAAAATGAATAATGTATCAAATGGTGAAATCATATATTTTTCAATTGAAATTGGTTTTAATATAGAATATGAAATCAGTTATTTGAAAAGTAATTTAAAACCCTTGTTGTGCAAAATAATTTGATAAATATGTTTGAATCACCATAAAAGGGAATACAATCATCTGATTCTCGACCTTAATTTAAGGTCTACTCCAAATTTTAATATCGAATTTAACTGTAATTAATTTGATGAGGAATCTTTAAATTAAAAGGAAAGAGAAGCTAATTGAAATCAATGGCATTTAATATAAGAAATTTATGTTTTGGTTAAATAGAAAGAGAATTTTAATTAAAATAAAAGAACGGTTTGAGAAAATAAATGAACATTTTCATTTTAAAGGTAGGTAAAATTTTATAAAAAGAAAAAAAAATGAATTTTGAAACAACATATTACAGTCATTTTATAACAGTCAGAGGCAATATAGAAGTGATTTTAAAGCTAACCATAGATTTTAAAGTAAATTAAATATTTTGCATCGTGATTGCACATTGAGAAAAACGTCGTTTTTAAATTTGAACTTGAAGTCTCGTTTCATCTTTTATTGTGCGCAGCGGTGGTCCCCGATTACGTTAATTGGAGTGTTAAATTTTATTAAATGTGTGTTAATAAAATTTAACTGGGTGTTAATAAGGTGTATATTCAGGGTTAATAGAAATTAAATTAGCAAAGTAGACGTTTTGAAATCGGATCTCAAAGTTTTGTTTGCGGTATACAACTGGTCCCTTGTTACTTTATATTTATTATTCGTTATCACCTCTTTGTTTGCAATGTCTAAATTTTCTTTTCATTTTTCAACCTAAAGCATTCAATATAAGAACCTCATTTCAAGGCCACATCATTTTCTTTTGTTTTTTCTTTTTGCTACCTAAAGCATTCATTTCATTGGTTCCATCTTCCTTTAGCCTCATTTTAATTTTCCAATCTCACTAAACTTCATTTTGCAAACATGACTCCATTTCATTTTCTCCCTCACCTACTTGTAACACTTTTGTCTAATCCTTCTTGAAGCTTTGAACTGCGTGAAAGCATCTCCACGTCACCCAAGCCGTGCGACCACCCCGTCAGCAGGTACCCCAATCTCCTCGTTCCAAAACGTGGAATCCCATGCTTCCTGAAGCCTTTGTTTACATATGTGAGCTTTAACATATATGTTGTTTATTTTAATATTACTACATGTACACTTTATTATGGAAATAGTCATCTTATAACCTGAATACCTTTCGCATGCAAAATCCGATTCGTGCGCGGTTTCTTCCATTGGGTTAATATCAAAATTCCAGACATTATAGAACTAATTTGGCTGCACTCTAATACTGTTGAATTTTGGCCCTTATTTTGGATTTCAAATCAATTTAAAATAAAAGTTGAGTGTTTTAACCCACTCACAACTACGAAATTATCTTATGTTAGTTAAATTAAATTTATGATGTGATTAGAAATTGATTGATTGATGTTTGATATATTTAAATTGCCATTCCAGTTAAATATGAATTTTATTGTATTTAATCATCATTTGATTAAATATTGAATCTAATTGTAAATTTAATACCAATTAATGATAACCAGTTATCTATTGATGTTTATTGGTTGATTTGGATGATGATTGTGATGGATGTTTAATTGTTGATAGTGGATGACTGGATATTATATTTTTATAATGTTATAGCACTGCAAGTTCCCTATGGGTTGAAATGATACATGCCCGAACGATCATATAGAATAGGAGAAAATTTATGGGTTGAAATGATAAACCCAAGCGACTTTCGTTAAAATAAATTTGGGATTGCAGGTTGAAATGATATATACCCATAAATTTAATATTTGCTGATTGAAATGATAAATATCCGTATCACTTGACCATAGGGTAGAAAATTATATACGGACACCGTATTGGTTAAAGTAAATGATTTTAAATCTATAAATTTTGAATTCAGCTAAATGATATTTTGAAATAGAATTTGATTTGTATAAACTGAATTGTTTAAAGATTAAATTTGAAATTTTGGAGTTGTATTATGCAAATCGATTAAAGGGTTTAAATTTGAATTTTAAAGTTGAATTTGAAGTATAAACGAAACTTATCGAAATTGAGTCACCAAAATGTTTGAAATTTGTAACTTTGAAATCTATTGCGATTGGAAAAACTTAAAATTGATATTTTAAGAATTGAAATGGGGTTTTGATTGGAAATTTGCATATGGTTCAGATTTGTTGAAATGGAAGAAATAGTTAAATTTGATGTTAATTTCAAAATAGTATTTTAATATAAACTGTTAAAAATGTTATTCTAAATTCTAATTAGTAAGATTTTCATCTACTAAACTAAGTTAATCTATTTTAAAATACCTAAATCTTTTAATCAATTTAAACTATTTAATCTATTTTAATTTTACTAGAACTATTTTAAATCTATTTAAACTATTTTAATCCTTTTTTTAAATTATTTTAAAGTACTTCAAACCATTAAATTATATTTTCAAACTATACTAAACTATTTAGACTATTTATAACTATCCATGCTATTTTCTAAACTCTAAATTCTAATGTGGAAGTGGTTATATTTAAATCCTTGATATAAAAGAAAATATGATTAAATGATGTAATAACATAAGTTAGGATTTAAATAATATGATTTTATTAAATATGATGATTTTGAAATGAGGGTTTAACCTGTTTTGAAATTATGATTTCAAAAGTGATATGGTTTGAATTGAATATGATATGTTGGTATCAATACTAAATGGTTTTAAAAATGTAAAAGAGCCTTCCAGTTTGTAATAAGCGTTTGGTTGTTAAAGAGACCAGGATCGGATGTTGTCATACTCTCTGCCAATACTGAAAACCACTTTAACAACTGTGTACGTGGTAGAGATTCCAGAAATAAAGTAGGATGGTTTGGCAAACGATTGTGTATGAGGTATCTACGTGACCCTGACTCTCATGAGTCAGCTTATATGTGACTAAAACAGGAACCGCAATGGGCCAAGTGAGGTCATTCCTCCTATCGAACAGGCTTCTTCGATAGCATATCATGGCTTTGTCTTGATTTAGTGGCCACCCCTTGATTTTTATTATGGGAGTGTGTTCCGAGATGGGTGGTAGTAGCTGCTACGCGTTACCACCAGTCTGAGCTTTTCAGTTTATCGAAGACTGCTTTTTGGAGGATGAAGATGAAGATTTAGCACTATTACTATTTATTATATTTATTCCACTGCATCACGTTGTTCCCCTGCATTTATTTATTTATTTATTTGTTCTTGTTTTATGTAACTTTGATTTGTATTATAAAAGTATAATCAATGTTATTTGTAAACAACTTCATGAACTGTTTATTTGATTATTATATTTTTCATTTCACTACGAGATTCTGTATTTGTTTTCTCTCTTTCTATGTTTTTTCTTATTTACCCTATAACAATCCTCCATTTTGAATGGTTTGAGTTTGACGTGTGTGGCTTATCATCGATTTAAACCATCCAAAAAGGTAGGTTTTTGCAGATAGTAATTATAATTAATAAAAAAGTGAATACTGTTAGTAAATGATTATGAACTTTAGTGATGATTGAAGCCGATTATAATTAAAGAAAATAGTAAAAGTGAATATTATGTGTGAAAGAAATAAAAGCGAAATTTTTTTAGTATGAGTTGCTTCACAAATGAATATTGAGATAAAAAGGAAATCAAAGTAAATAATGTAGTTGAACTAAATTGAAAGATTATGTATGCAATACTCTAATAACCAATCCATTGATTATTTTAAATAAATGAATGAAAATAACTTATGAAAGTAAATGAATGTAAGCTAATTGAAATATTGCATTGTATGAATGAAATGGGAAATAATATAAATTAAGGAAAATAACCAATGTTGTTTTAGATCATGGGATGTTTGGAGTGTGATACTTTAAATTGTTTAGAATGTATAATTAATCTATTAAGTTTTATCTAAGATTGTCTAGTGTATGGTATATTTAGTAGTTTATTTATCATTCTATAAGATTAAAAGCTTCTAAACCCGAACAAACCATTTGTTTTGATTGCTATGGATGGATGGTTGATTTCTTTGATTTGCATGTGATTATTGTATGGTTTTGTTCGCAAGTGCTTGTTGTTATGTTGGGTTGATTTGGTTGTTACTAATAGAAACAACTTAAATATCTCTCTTCTACATAATTCTCACTTCTTTGGATTATATAATTGAATTACAGGGTTTATGAAACCAATTGCTACTGCTTTTGGTTTCATAAATTAAGCGTTGTTTGCCTGACGAATAGGTATGTTCTCAGATTACGGTTTTATAGTAATATTATATTGTTTGCCCATGGTTTGGGATATTTATTTTGAAATATGATATATATATATATGGTTATTATTGATATAATTATTTCTTTCAGACCTCTCCGTACAAAGGAGACTGCCGAAATTTTCTATGGATTTTGGACATAGAATTTTTTTGGTGAAAATGGAAATGTTTTTCAAACTTTTATTGGACTTGAATATAAAAGGATTTAATTGTTTATAAATTGAAATATTTTATTTAAATTATTTATTTATGTAAATTAGTTGTCTATAAATTCAATACTTTGAATAAGATATATAAATTCCTTAACTCCTTCTTGTCCCTTTTCGAGGACGAAAAGTTTTGAGTGGGGAAGAGTGGAACTACCCGTAATTTCATATAATTAAAATATTAATTTAAATAAGTTTTTGTAGTTTAATATTGAAGAAATTTAAATTTGTGATTTAATTATGGGAATAATAACTAGAACGAAAGTTAATAATGTTAATTTACGGCAATTGATAATTATTTTAACGCGATTTCAATTAATTGATGTAATTGTAAACATAAATTTAGTTATAAATTGAAAATAAAGGAAATCAACCAAATGTTGTATTCATTGGTGTAGTAAAATGTAATTAATTGTAATTTGATAAAATCAATGTGGTGCAAGTAGTTATAACATTTGTTTGTAGATAATAAACTCATTGATGTGATTAAATTAAGTAAAAGGTGGCAATTGCTATTTGTTACCTATTTATTTAATCTGTTGAATTAAATTGCAAATCAATTGCAATTAATCCAATTAAATATTGCCGTTAATGTGAATTAAGAGGGAATCGTAGAATAGTGATGTAATAAAATGTAAACCTATGTTAATTATATCCATTAGATAATAACTGATTGTAATTATAGTTGTAACGAAACACTGTAATTAGTGTAACATTTAACATGGAATGGATATGGAAATTTGTTTAAAAGACTATAAATTACTTAGTAATCAAAAATGATAAATTTCGTTAGTTACTAAATTTGAATTTGAAAGGTGATTTAATTAATTAAATAATAATTTATTTAATTAACATGAAATTAACCATTTTAGCCACTATCTCGGATTTCGATGAAACCAGGTTCATCGGATTCGTAATGGCGAATAATTATAAGGTTTCATGGTTAGTAGCGATCAGACTTGTCGTTTAATCGTGCATGCTCGAAATGCGTAGAAATCAATTTTAAATAAGCTGATTTTAAAACCTATCTTTTTTCACTACGCCATAAATGGCCTTCTGCAACACAAAAAAAACGTTGGCTCAGGCCCGAAAAATGTTGCCATAGGTCTATGGCAACACTTTTAGGGTGATGCATTTTTTGCCGTTGCCTTAGACCTCAAAGGCAACATTTTGACTATCTAAGGCAACATAAGTAATATTGTTGCAATAGAACCCTATTTGGGTATATGGCAACACCCATAGGTATCTGTAGCAACATTCCAAAAATGTTGCTATAGATATTAACTTTCTGAAGTTGTGGGGCCCACATCTTGTGGGGCCCACAATGTGGGGCCCACGACCCAATTGGGTCCATCCCTATGGCAACACCTTGAATGACTATTGCAACATATTTTAAGCAACATTTATAACCTGGTGGCAACACTATTCTGAAGCTACCACAACACTATTCTGAAGCTACTGCAACACTATACTAAAGATACTGCAACATTATACTGAAGAGACACTAAGAGCACATAGAACAGTACAATATCACATAGAACACTTGCATAATACACAGTACAATATCACATAAAACACTTGCATAATACACAGTACAGATAACAATTCATACAGCAGTACACATCACAATTCATGTCAGTTACCTCAAAATATCCAGTTACCCCAAAATACTACAAAGCTACCCCAAAATATCCGGTACACATAACAATTCATAAATGAGACTTAGAAGGAAGACTAGGACTTTGCACTTCCTCCTCGTCAAGTCCACCAAATCTAAGTCCAAATTCGAGCAAGGCAGGCAGATTCAAATCAAGGCCAAACCCTCTACTAACATTAGGATTAACATTAGTATTACTGGAACTGCCACTTGTGGAAGAAGTAACGAATCCACTTTTGGCAGCACTTCCAATAGTACCATCGTAGGGACGCCTCTAGTGCCCACCCAAGGCCTGCCCTGACCCAAACTCTTAAAGAAAATCAAACACGTATGCGTCCTTCCGCTTCCAGACACAACAGATACAGGTACAGGCACAGGCACAGGTTCAGATTCAGACGGAGTCAAGTGAGATTCATGATGGTCGACCTGCTGCAGTTGCTGCTTAATTGATCTATGACTGGCCTTGTGTCCACCAAGTGCTTGAAATGACCCAAAGGCCTTGCCGCACACCGTACACTTGTACTCTTCTCCAACTGCTGCCGCAGTTGATTTCAATTGAAGTAGACTTTGATCGATGTCATTTTCTCCACGTGCAAGCATCACTAGACACAGAGCAAGGTACTCTTCTTCTGTTGGTGCTCGAGAGCGTTTTGATCTCTTTCTTTTTGAGTTCAGAAGAGGAGGTAAAGTGGACATGGCTACTATTATTCTTTTTTTCCTTTGTAAAACAGACGTATGAAAATAAGTGAGGATATGAAGTGGATAGAAGAGTCGGTTGCGGTTATTAGGCATATAACAAAACAATTTTCAATGCTACCACCTATGCAAATCTCGTTCAAAACCAAAACCAAATCCCATTCCCACTACCGGCTGACTTGCCTGAAGAAATTAATGAAGAATCAGTTCCAAACATTATTATCTCGAGCCAAAACTACACGAATTAAATTCAACCACTCTCCATCAACTAGATGAAACAATGGCCATAGAATACCCTAAAACAGCTTCAGACTCGTCCCCACAGAATCAGACTGAACCAAATTCCTCCACTACAGGTACTCAGTTTTGCTCTATTTCAACCACAAAGTCTTCATACAGTTGCTTATACTTCACAGCTATGTTCCTGCCATATCCAGACTCATTTTTTCTACATGGAAACAATCACAAATTGTCAGACTATAATCTAATTGGCACAACTGATTTGCATTGTGTTCTCCGTATGGTATAGCCTCATTTCAGATGCAATGACCTAGTTCAAAAAATAACCTTTTAACTTCCCACCTTTATTCGTGGTAAGCTTGACTGAAGGGATTCTATGTGAGAATCCTAAACGCTCAGTGAAAGGAATCAACTTGTATGTACAGAATCCTTACAACTCATGAAGACAGTCTTGTGTTCGCTTACTTTTTTCATCGTCAATACTTTAAACCTGAAGCCGAAAAAATCCACAACTTCCACCAAGTCAAAATCACTCTTTATCTGATCTAAATGTACCCACTTAGGACTCCAATTCTTATATATAGCCCAAATTTCACCAACACATGGATATATAATGTAAATTGAATTCTTAACAGGTGGATGCATACACACAATATGAGAAAATGCTTCTGTTGAATCTAAGATTATAGCTTTTGATGTATTCATAAATGTTCGACAACCAAAAGGCAGCCCCTGTTTAAACCAATGCTTCTCATCCTCGTTTTCAATTAAATTCATTAGCCAAGTTAAGTTCACCTTAAATTCTTCTTTCTCTATCTCCGTTAAGTTCGCTATTTTTAATTAATTAACAACCAAAACTCCACAAGACATGAAGCAGGTTTTATGAAGAGATGCAAGGTATAGATGAGAAAAGCAAACAGTTTATCACCTTCTTTACAAAACTAAGAGAAGCTTACCGAATTAACCTCCTCAGACTAAACTATTTTTACATTGTTCATTAGATACTTCACTACTTTGGTTGATTTTCTATTCAATTGGGGCAATTCAATCTATACCTAATTCTAGATTGATTTTTTTAACACATTAATTTAACTGAAACATCTGTAGCTACATTACGCTAAATAGATTTTCACACGTTCAATACTTTGTAGCAACTATTATGAGCAATCTCAATCAGCTTTCAACTGTGTGTCTATACTACCAATTAGAGTTCGGTTCTGATATATGATATGGTCATGAAAAAAAATTTCAAGCCAAAATTATCAACTTTAATATCCTTATTAGTGCTTATTATAAATATCTTAAGTCTTGGGACGATGATAGCAAATAAGTAAAAAGGATAAAAGCATAGAAAGTTCTAAACTTACAATTAGGTGGCAAAGAGCTTTATCTTCTGATTAGTTAACCAACTTTAACACTGGCTACCTGTATAAAAGTGGTACAACATCAAGAATTAAATCGCACATTCAAATATTTAAACATCTTAAAAAACTGTATGAACTTTTTTATTTAAGACAACACCAACCTTACGTAATTTGTCTAGAGGTCTCATTGCCCAACTCATCAGGGGTGACTGCAGCTAGCCTCGGTAAGGTGATTCCATAGCAAAATGGGTGTCCATGATTACTGGAAAGATTCGGAGATATTGTAAATAGATGCTAATGATAATTGATAACCAATAGATAACAAAAGTGAAATTGTATGGATCTGAGGAAAACCTGATAAAATATGAAGGGACTATAAGAAATTTCTATAATTGAAAACAATCATCTCCTATTCATTCATATAATCAACACCTTTTAAATGGATATTGTTTCCAAGTATGCACATTCAAAATCATACAATTCTTTCATACAATGTTAATACTAGCTATGATGGGTTTTTAGGTCCCAATTTCAATGATTGACGTGTCACCATACAAAATTTGATTTGCACCATGCTTTACAATTTAAAGCGTGATGACAAATAAGAAGCACTTTCAGAAATCATTTGTTAGCTGACAGTTTGATTCACCAATCCAGTTTCCACAGCATCTTCATTGAGTGTCAATCAACCTTTTGTTTTCATCAATTCAAAAGTCTTGTTTAAACTAAAATCCTAGTCAAACTCTAACTCGGTTATAACATTGTTTTGAAGAAATTCATGTAGCCTTAAAATTTTGGGATTTCATATTCCATATTTATTTCATCAATAAAAAACCGTTACTGCATGGATTATTTGAAAGCTTATCTTTATTTATATGCTTGCACAAAAAGTTAGAACCTTAATTATAATACAACTTCATATATCACAGCTTATCAGAAAAGTGTGTCCTATTAAGTTGGCTGTAATGAAAGATGGCATGATATTTTTCGTGAGATTTCAAAATGCGAGATTGAAAGTACTTGATATATTTTTCTTCCATAAGTCCAGAATAGCTTGCGTTAATTGGTTCTATTTATCGCGTCTAGAATATGAAACTATCTTAACTGGTTCAGTCCAGAATCGAAGGCAGAGGTTGATGCAGGGCTGTTGATGTGCATGCGGTATTAACTAGTTCAGTTCACCTTAATATAACTCAAACTGAACTAATCACCCTTCTCTTTATTTCCATTCTCCCTTACATTCTTTAAAACTCTCTTCTACATGTAATCAAAGAAACTTGTAAGCTGTAAATACTTTTATCCATATGGTTGATAAAAAATTGTCATAAATTGCTAATATTTTTCAGAACAAGCAATATTTTCTAGTTTATGATTAGATTAAATAATTCAGATTTTAAAGTACGACAACATCTGGATGTGTTTATCTTTTTAGTTCATATAAAACTTCATAGACGTTTGCACATCTAGTAAACAGTTACAGAAGTTGCAAAAATTAATTCATGTTTAATATATCTTTGAGGGATATGAAAAAAACCATTTTTGGGTTCTTCCTATCAAAATTTCTTCAGCAAATGTATAAAATAATGATACTTTAATCAGGCAGATCTGAACCTCTAAAAAAAATATATATTAACTCATCACAAATGTTATATATGATGCACAGGCGGTAGGGTTCTTTTTCAGGCGGTAAATCTACAAACATAGAGCTCGGATTAAATACAAAATTTAATATAATTTGTTAACTAAGCATCAAAATATATACTGAACTATTCCTTAAATTGCACAAAATATGATATCAACTAACATGATTTAACAAAGCAGCAACTAAAAATACCCCAACAGCTAGAGAAGTGCTAAAAAGATTACAATCAATCTTCACTGCAAACTACTACAATAGATCTTGAAGAATTAATGGAATATAAACTGTGTTTCAGAGAAGACTTTTGAGTACTGAATTGCTAAATTTAAGTGTTAAATTATTTCGGATATATGTTGAGAACTATTTTTCCAATTTACACCTTTGTAATAACTAATGGCAGGAATTCAAATAATAAAAATCTTCTAATCAATATAAAATATTGATAAATCCAAGAATCAAAAAAACCTCGAAAATCCAGAAAAATAAAACAAAACAAAACAAAAAATCATACCTCTTCATTTTTCTTTGCCATCTCCATCTCCCTCGTCTTCTTCGCCATCTCCATCTCCCTTCGTCTTCTTCGCCATCTCCATCTCCCTCCTTCGTCTTCTTCCTTCGTCCTTCGTCTTCTTCGCCTACTTCGCTTCCTCCTTCGTCTTCTTCGCCATCTTCATCTCCCTCTCGTCCAGCGATCCCGTCATTTTTCTTTAGAAATTTTTGACAATTTTCTAGGGATTGAATTTTGAAATTTTATTGAGAAAAAAATTGGAAGAAAGAGCGGCGGCTGTAACGATTCTTCCAGTGTTTCTTCGATTGCATCTGAACCGTTGAGTTGGTAAAAGAAAGAGCGGGGACTTTTTTTCTTCGCGGCTCTACAAGATAAGAGTGGTGTTCGGATTGATGACGTGTCACGTTCTCCAACGTAGAATTTGCCTTGGTAGATTAGCGCGGATCGGTGCGAAAGATATGCAAAGGTCTGCTATAGCAACACTATAAAAAAATGTTGCATCAATTACACTTGTTTAGCTAGAGCAACACATTTTTATGGCTAAGGCAACACCAAAAATTCAACGTTGCAGTAGGACCAAAATTGTATAGCTATCACAACATTTTACCTGGCAACGCCTTGCAAAAATGTTGCAAAAGGCCATCGATGGCATAGTGTTTATACAATGGAATTAGGACTTGAAACCTATTCCATTGAGTTTAAAAGTATCAAAAACATATATTTCAATATACTGGACGACATACTTTCGTTTCGGGGTCAAAACTAGCGCGTAGTCGTTTCGATTAATCCAATCTGGTCCATTCATTTGTAATTCAAATATTCCTATATATAGCCTATTATAAACCCAAGCAGCCCTTTTTTATTTTCTATCTGTACGTATCTGTCTATTCTACCATTTGTTTCTTCCTTCTAATGGCAAAGATCTATAATCCTAAATTCAATTTCAAATCAATTTCGAAAAATTCAAACTCCTCCACACCATGAAATATTATATACTGTTTTGAAGCTCTCGACGAGCGTAATTCACTAGTGCAATATTTTTCTACAATTGAATCGTCATTTGGCCTGAAATCAGTTTTTTATTCTAGGCCTTCCACAGGCCATAACTTTGTTTAATAGTGGATTTACGACGAGGGGTCGATCGGAAGGCATAGGCACGTAGAGGGTGACGAGCAGGTTCAATTCATGCAGCTAGTTGGGGCTGGAGGTGTTTGGATTCGCCGCGATGGGCGTTTGAAGAGAGCGGAGCCCGTATGTCCAGAGATTGATGGAGGTGGCGATGTGGGCGGCGATGTGGGCAGCTTGAGGGGTAGGAGTGGACGAGTCGATGTTTGGGTTCCTGTAGCATGGGCTTCTGGTTTGCGCGATGACGTAGATGAGGTATTGGGTTGTATTTCTTTTTGTATTTAATTTTAAATTTTAAATTTTCCATTGTCAACCTTAATAACTTTTACGTATGAGGTCTGATTCATGTGCGGTTTGCTCCGCTGCGATAGTTTTGAAATTCCGAACATTATGAAATAGGTTTTGACGAATTCTGAGACTGTTGAAATTTAGGCCTTATTTTGGATTTCAAATCGATTTGAAATCAAAGGTGGGTGTTTTGACCCACTCACAACTACTAAATTATCTTATGTTAGTTAAACTGAGTTTATGATCTAATTAGAAATTGATTGGTTGAAGTTTGTTATATTTAATTTTCCATTCTAGTTAAATATGACTTTTATTGCATTAATCGTCCTTTAATTTACTATTTAATTTAATTGTCAATTGAATACTTGTTGATGAAAATCAGTTAATTGATGTTATTTATTGGTTCATTGAATGGTGATTGAGATGGATGTTTGATTTGTTGAAATTGGATAATTGAATGTTATATTTGTATTGTTATAAAACTGCAAGTTCCACTAGTTTATTGTTAGAAAATCCCTATGAGTTGAAATGATATATACCCGTAAATTTTAATTATTATGGGTTGTAATGTTATACATCCATATCACTTGACCATAGGGTAAAAAATTATATACGGACACCGAATTGGTTAAATTAAATGATTTAAATCATTAAATTTTGAATTCAATTAAATGATATTTCGAAATAAAATTTGAATTATATAAACTAAATTACTTTGAAAATCGAAGCTTTAAATGTTGAAATTGGAGTCGGTAATGAATTGTTTGAAGAATTTTAATAGAAATTTCAAAGTTGGAATTTGAAATATAAATGAAGTTATCAAAATTGAATTATTGAAAATGTTTGAATGTTTTGAACTTTGAAACCTATGAAATTGAAGTGCTTTAAAATTTTAGTTCAGCATGTGTTTGAAATCGATATAAATTGGAATGATTTTTATGGGAATTTGAATTGAAAGAAAATTTAGTTTGTTGAAATCTGGATATGGTCCGGATTTGTTGAATTGAAAGAAATAGCTTAACTTTGATATCAATTTTAAATTAATTATTTTAATATAAACTGTTTGAAAAATTATTATTTTAAAAATCTTGATTATTAGGATTTTCAAACATAAACAAATTTATTCTATTTTAAACTGTTTTAAACAATTCTAATCAATTTAAACTATTTTAACTTATGTTAATCAATTGTAATCTATTTAATCCAATTTAATCTATTTTAACCTATTTTAAAATAATTAACCCGTTTTTATCTATTTTAAATCTATTTAATCTATGTTAAATCTATTTAATCTATTTTAAATCCATTTAATCTATTTTAAATCTATTTTAACTATTTTTAATCTATTTGTAAACTAATTTAGAGTATTTTAACTATTTAAAATTTATTTTAACTATTTTAAACTATTTATGACTATTAAACTATATTACTAAATTTCTAACGGTGGAATGTTGAATTGTTTATGTTTAAATCCTTGATTTAAAAGCAAATATGGTTGAATGATATTATAACCTAAGCTGGGATTTGAAATAATAATTACTAGTGAAATGACATATTTGAGTAAATATAATGATTTTGAAATAAGGATTTAACATATTTTGTGAATATGATTTCAAAAGTGAATATGATTTCGAAAGTGATATGGTTTGAATTGAATATGATATTTTGATATCGATTATGAATTGGTTTTGGAAATGTAAAAAAACCATCCGATGTGAAATAAGCGTTCGGTTGTTAAAGAGACCGAGATCGGATATTATCATACTCTCTGCTAATACCGAAAACTACTTTAACAACTGTGTACGTGGTGGAGATTCCAAAATGATGTAGGATGGTTTGGCGAACGATTCTATATGAGGTATTTACGTAGCTTGACTTCCGTGAGTCATCTTGATGTGGCTAAAACGGGAGCCATTCCAGGCCAAGTGAGGTCACACCTCCGATCGAACACATTTCTTCGATACCATATTATGACTTTGTGACTGATTTGATGGCCACCCTTTGATTCTGATTATGGATGTGAGTTCCGAGGTATGCGGTAGTAGCTTCTATGCATTACCGCCAGTCCAGATCCGCAAACCGGTAATATCCTACCTTGGGCATTGCCTCGCGTGCATTGTCACATTCCTTATCGTACCTCCTACAGGTTTGTTTTATACCATACCTATGGACTGCCCTCTAGGTAAGCCATTAGTTTAGTGGAGCTTATGGTACTGTATAGACTACGGGAATATATAAAATGTGTTAAGAGGGATATGGGTAATGCCTTTACTGTGGGCACTATTATAATAGCATATTGTACTATGTATGTAGATAGTTTAACGGATCCTTAGGAGATGGAAATCTCGAACATCTCTTAAGTTATTGCACTCACGTCGACACTGGATAGGAGATGTCAAACCCTATAAATATCTCTAAAGCCATTGCACTCATATTATTTACAGTTGATTTAACTTACATAAGATCTTTTAGTTCTGCCTCAAATGTTTTTTCTTTTCAATTTGTTCAGGTCAATCTGAGCTATTCAGTGTATCTAAGACTGCTTTTCTAGAGGACGAGGACTAAGATTTAGTACCGTTATTATTCATTATAATTTTTCCACTACATCATGTTGTCCTGCTGCATTATTTGTTTATAACTATTGTATGTACTTTGACCTATATTGTAAAAGTGTAATCAAATGTTATTTGTAAACAACTTCATGAACTGTTTATTTGATTATTATATTTTGACATTCCACTATGAGATTCTATGTTTATTTTCTTTCTCTGCTTTTCTTATTTACCCCATAACAATCCTCCCTTTTGAATGGTTTGAGTCTGACGTGTGTGGTGTATTGTTGTTTTAAACCATCCAAAAGGTGGGTCATTACAAAGTCCTTCTCCAAATCAATCCTAAACTCGATCTCCCTCTGAGTTGGGAGACCCGAGATTTCTTCAAAAACTTCAGGAAATTCCTAAACTACGGGTATAGATGAGAGCTTATCTTGTGATAGGCTCAACGAATCTTCAATAATAGTTATAATATCTTTGGTGTTGCACTTTTTGGTATCAAAGTGAACTTATAAAAACTCCCCTCTACAGATATTTCCAAAATTTAATATCGCTAAAAAATAGGATCTAACATTAAACTCCTTTACAAATTCAAAACGTCACTCTATAAATATAATAAACTCTTAATATCACTTAAAAATTGGATCTAACAAATATTATTTCTTTTACAAATTCGTTTTTTATTAATTAATAATATAAAGAAAAATTCAAACTAACAAACATACCTGGATGTAAAATTAGATCTAACATTAAACTCCTTTACAAATTCAAAATGTACCTTTATAAATATTATCAACTCTTAATATCACTTTAAAGTAGGATCTAACAGATATATTTTTTCTACAAATTCTTTTTTTATTAGTTAATAATATAAACAAAAATTCAAACTCACAAAAACAATTAGATGTAGAAATAAAAATTCAAACTAACTACAAATTATTTCAATGTAGAAATATGATTAAATAATTGTGCAAATTATTCTTGCTTAAATCTATGAAAAATGTACAATTTATAGTTTATGCACGAAGTGCGTGGTGTAACGCTCATATAAATAACTTAACTCGAATGAGTTTTAGGGTGTACAACGAATGTCTACATCTCATCTCTTATAACTCCTTAACCATACAACCCTCTTATCGCAACCTAAGATAAGCCCATAGTGAGATAATCACTCCACCCATAAGGTCCATACCCCTAAAAACTAGAACATATGTGTTACATGTAAAATTGACGTTTCATATGTTCACAACTAGGACTTTGCAAATTAGAGAAAGATGTGTCGACCCTTAATTGGATTTGATACTACTATTGAAGTGGTAATAACAAGGGTTTTAAGACACAAAGATTTGAGAACATTTTTAGCTATGAATGAATGTGATGTCCCAATTCAAATAGAGTGCGAATAATATGCCTAGAAATAACAGTTGTACCATCCATCGTCACCTTTCCTTGGTCTTTAAGGGGAGATCTACTCGACATAGGGAAAGCTTTAATAGCATAGGCTTGACTGCTCTACCTTTCCATCGCAAGTTTTGGACATTGGTTCTTGAAGTGCTCCTCTTTGTAGCAATGGTAGCACTTCCCCTTAAATGCCTCCTTCAATAGACTCACCCTACAATCCTTAGCGATATGACCTTTCTTTCAGCATCTCCGACATACTATACCCTCCTTCTTGAACTTCCCTCTCTACTTCTTATTTGCCCAAAAACCTCTCTTTTTGTCTTCTCCTTGATTTTGAGCAAGTCCTACAATTTCCTTCTTTTTATCCTTCTCCTCCGAGCTAACCAACGCCAGTGGGTACTTGGGTCAAAAGTAATTCACTAAGTGTAGATTTTGGTCCTTTGACAAATTTCATGGCCTTTTTCATGGGGGTATCAATTAAACTCATCCCGAACTTGGCTAGTTTTATGAATCTACTAATACGCTCCTTCAAAGTGAGTCTCCCTAGCTAAGTTGTAAAAATCTTTCCAATTGCAAACTAACCTAAGCCCTTGACATAAATTATGACCCAATCGTTTTTTGAACTCATCCTAAGTAATAATTCTCTCAACATTCTACTTGACCATAATTGTTCACCATTCTAAGACCTCTCCTTTATGGTGCAAGCCATCATTCTGCGCTTAATCGGGTCTTCCCAATCAAGCTCCTAAAATATCTACTTATAATTATTTATCCAAGCCTTTGTCTCCATAAAACCTTCTACTCCTACATACACCTTCCCACTCATGTTTTGGAAATTCATGCACATCTTGGAGAAGTCTATAGGGCAGGGTGCCGCTTCTGCATGCAGGGTAGTGGGTGCTGCTAGTGTTCCTTGTTAAGGAATGGGAACCTTCCCTGCATGCCACATGTATTGTTTAAACCATTTAGTCATCCCTTGGTAGTGAGTTATCTCTTAGGAGGGGTTCCTAGTCTTATAAGAACGATTTTAAGCCCGAATCAACTATTTGTAGGTTAAACCTTTAGTTATAATTTCTAAGATAGTATTATATGATGAAATAAAGAATTTCCTAGTATGTTGCGTATGTTCAAAAATAATGCGTGTATATAGTAGGGTTTTCGAAAAATACTATAAAAAATAACAAGTACACACTCATATGTATACTTATACCCATTGATCGGGTAACCTAAGCTCTGATATCAAATATAACAATCCATCTTGAAACAAGCCTAATTTTTGACTTAGAAAAGGCTCATCGAATCTTAGACCCATTCTAGGGCTGGCTATTGGTCGTTAAAACTGATACAAAGATCAATACACCGAGCTATCTATCTAAACATTCAGAATCTCACAATGGAAGGGTAAACTATAATATCATAAACAGTACCCATTTTGTAAAAACTCAACTGTCAGAAAATACAACATAGTACCACATAACAATGCCAAATATCCATAGAAAAATATCTCAGAATACATCACAATATCTAAATGGGTACATCATAAATAAAAAATTGTCATAAGTAGATAGATAAATAACTGCCACAAGTCTCCATCTCCGCTACCATCTCCGAAATTTGATTCATCTTGTCTAACATGTGTTGTAATGAGGAGGGAGTCAGAATAATAATGTTTTGTGAATACGAATCTTGAGCCTTTCTATAGTAGTATTTGGGTCGTATAATTTAAATAAGAATATGTCCCACGTATCCTAACTACATTCTATGTAAATTTCTCCAATCGTAAGCCTTGAGACTTTTCCAGTTCAATTCTATGATCTATATTGTTTCCAATCCAACTCAATAACACATCTTCAACTTTAGGCCAAAGGCCATTTTAAGTCCCATGCATCTACCATCAATAACGTCCTAACAAGGTAAGAAATAGTACCAAAGTCGCTTAATACGTTTTTAATGGGAACTAGGCAGACTCTGGCCACTTAAACATTTTTGTAATGTCCCCGTCATTTAATACCTGTCCAACGACGAAATCCTCTCTGATACTATCTAGTTAACATCGCACAGAATCACATCAAGTCAATTAATACTTCTAGAGAGGCGGACCCTATAATAGCTACTTAATACCTCAAACCTGAAACGGACCCTTTCTGAGATATCTACTACCGTGCCTAACCGCCAACCCTGATCATTTAATACTTCCTAGATAGGGAGGAGGCGAGCCCTCAATTAGCCACTTACTATCCACAATCCCAAAATAGGTCCTACATATTATAATCCATAACCTAAACTATGACGTCTCACATTAGTCCAACTATTCATAAGTACTGGTATCCAGATTAACCGGCGGGTTTACCCTACAGAATTTAAGACTAACCTCACATCCTCCATGGGTACTTATTATAGGCAATGTCACATCAGACCTAAAGTCACATCATTGGTAGTCGGATTAGCTGGACAGACATCCGTGTGCTTATGACTGACCTCGCATCCTTATAACCGAGTCATAATTTACATTCACCTAACGTACAACCATATAACTCATCGCATTCCATACTAAGGCCTTAAAAGGAAAGCTTCTTATTTTTCCTTTATAAATATTGCCATCCATAATTATCTCACTTCTTTCCCAAGGGTGATTTAATACTAACTAATAGCATATTCACTAGGCAATTAATACGCTATTAATTATACTTTATTAGTACGCTAATACACACACATATATATGTTATACCTAAACTATTTCTAAGCATGCGAAGAATACTCCCTTTGCTAGTCGTTTAAATGAAGAAAAAAAAAATTATACAAGTCCAATTCCATATCAACAAACATAAAAGATATCCAATGTCCTCAATCCAACAATAGACTTGTATAAATATAAAGTCCATACCAAACTTATTTTGTACAAAAATAGTAAAATAAACATTATTAGAATTTACATTTCAAATCCTTTTACACTCTATTCAACTTCTACATATAAAAATGAAAAAAGGTATTTATTTTTACATTATGGAAATAGGTAGTGCAAGTTACGAATAAAAGTATTCATGCCTTACACATCATTTCCTAACTTATTTCTTTTTAGAGCCCTTAATCAGGCCCAAAGAAAAAGGCGACATGTGGAATAGAATGTAAAAGTTTAAATTTACAATAACTACGCAATTCCACTATTCTAATATATAGAATAATTGGGATTCCAACATAAGAATTGACAGTTCTCTTTAGGGGAATTTTAGGGTTTTATTTTGATGTTTTCATGAACAAAATTTCCCAAGGCATATATCAAATCCAAATTATGCTATACAATTATTAAAATAAGATTTTCACTCACAAAAGTACATAGCTCTTCCTTTTGGATTTATTTACGTCTGCTTCAATCTCTTTCCAGATCTCTCCTTTTAGAAATATACAATAAGGTAATCATATATGAATTAGATTTAGAAATTTAGGGATTGAAGGAGAATAGAATTAGAAATTGAGTATAAAAAAAAATTCCTTACCTAAAACCCTAGAGGTTTTTTGAATCTGGAAGAAGAGAGAGATCGACAAAGTTTCGCTTAGTTCCTATATAATTTGTGAAAAAAAGTGAAGGAGCTAAGCACTTATTTATAGTGGTTAGAAAGCATAAAAATCATCTGATTTAATTTGATTTAAAATAATATAATCCAGACCGTTCTTGGTCGTAAAAACCCAAGCCACCACCATAATAACCAATCGACAGCAAGTACCTAGCGGTCAACCGTAAGCAGTCGACGGGCACTAGGTAGCGGTCGACCGGTCTCCTTGTTTTGCGAACATATTTTTGTTTTCCTTTATTTGATTATTTAATTACTTAATTAATATTTAACGTTTACTTTAGTTTTAACGTTTAATTAATCCTCAAGCTCGTAAACTTTAAAGGTTTTAATAATGTAATTAACTGAATTTTGTGAAATTTTAAATAATTGAATTTTGAAATAAAAATTTGATATTTGAAATACTTCTATATAAAATAGAAAATGGTAAATTTTCATCTTATAATGTAGAAGTTTATTTTCTTGTGTAATTTTATTCAAATTTAAATTAGTAAATATTTGATGATAATAAAATATTTTTCAAACCTTAATATTTTTATATAATAAATTTGTAAATCATCTTCTAAGTGAGACGTTATGTTTCATTTCGCCAAATTTTGACTGCTATTGCTCTGTTTATCTTAATTCCGGCGTTTTAGCCGTATTTTCGGTATCAATTATCGACTTTTGATAGGATGATCGTGCCATTGATATCTGTATACCATTTTGATCGTCTCGTTGTGCTGATCTCCACAGTATATTCGTTTGTATGTTTGAAGTCTAGGAGATGGCAAAATCTACGGAACGATTTTCATATCGGTTTCATATTGGATCTTTTTGCTTCCTTTGTCTTTTCAATTGGCAAACGTGTAATTTCAACCGTCTGTGCTTTTATTATTTTTGAATTAATAGATGACCATTGGCTTTCAATATTCCTACCGTTTAATATTCCTCTTTTCTCTATTTTGGTTCTTTGCTTTGCTTTATAAAAAGAAGAAAAAAACTGTTGTTTGCCTCTCCTCACCATGTAACCAGTCGCATCCTACCCATCAGCTTCCACGCGGCCATCACTTCATCAACCATCCTCTAGTGTAGCCAAGCTTTCACCACGCACATGTAGCCTCCAACCTCGGCCTTCCCCTCTCATCATCTCCTCGACCTTGCTTCCCTTTTCAGTTTCCCCTCGTCTCGCATAGGCAGTGCCTTCCTTCAGCCCAGCTCGAACCCGCCGACATCACCCCTTCAGCCTAAGCCGACAATCCACCGCCTTGGGTAGCCATCTAGACAAGTAAAACCCCACTGCACAGCCTCTACCACTGCCCATCACCTCGCTGCTCCCCTCTGCCTTCCCCATGCACTGCCTTGGGCGTGAGCAACTCATTGCTTTGCTTCCTTTACCTCCCATTTACGTGCATCTCCTCTGTGTATATAGGTATATACTTTTGTGTTGATTTTATAATGGATTCTATATAAAAGTATATATATGATTGCATTATGTTTGTATAAGTTTATGTTTGTATAAATTTTATCATATATGTATGCTGTTTAATGATTATATATATATATATATATCATTTTGTTGGTTTATTTGTATAAGTTATATGCATTTATGTATATAATCTATTGATTTTAGAGAAGTTTAAAATATAATATTATTTGCATGTTAGTTTTCCTGTATTAGTTGAATATATATATAGGTAATATATGTTATATGTTATATGTTATGTTTATGGTATGTATATATAAGTTTGTTAAGTTATATAATTGTGTGTGTGTATATATAGCATATTAGTTATTTATATTATTTGATGATTTATATTTATGCTATAGTATTATATACATGGATTACAGTGTTATACTATACAGGTTTTATATATATTAGATGTATAATATATTTTGTTGGATTTTGAACATGTATATAACATTGGTTTCGAAATAGTTTTATACATATATATGTTTAAGATTTTGTTTTTGGTATTAGTATTAAATGACACTGTCTTTATATATATCATTTGTTTTGTATTCCTGAAATGGCATGACTTGTCACTACTTGTATAGTTGTATATGTAATATGTAAAGAATTATGTATATTTTATTATAAAGTTGTTATTAGTGGTGTATATACATAGCTTATATATGTGTTGAAAATGATTTTTGAAATAGAACATGTAAAGATTTTATTTTTATGTGTTGTAAATTTCATATTGATACATACATATATATATATATATTTATATATTTATTGTAGTTGGGTTTAAATTAAATAATGATTTTGATATATATATATATATATGTATGTATGTATGTATGTATATGTATATATTTGTGTGTGTGTATAGATCTTGATTTTTATATGTATGTGTTTCAAAATTTATATTGATTTTGAGGAATTATGTAACGCTATAATTTACATTTCATTTTAATTTATATCAAAATGATTCTAATTGTTTCCTTGATTCCTTATCTATCAGCTTGTCTGTCAAATTCGTGCCAATCTTGCTTTGCTTTGGAATTTATGCTTGGTTTCGTAACTCATTCCATTGTCGAATTTCTCTAGCCTTGAAAGGTGAGCGAACACTGACGATTAACATTCTTATATTTATTAAATTTGATTTCATTTGAAACGACAATTGAAATATGTTGTTGCTAGTTATTTAATTACTATATATATGATATGCCAGTATTTGTAACTGTTCACGTGTAACATCTAACACCATGATCTATTATTTATAATTTATCTGTATTAATGATATACGCATGTTATTGATATGTTATATTATATTCATATTTGTTCTCACACTACAAGTTTCCCGTTAGTTTAGAATTCCCTATGGGTTGAAATGATACATACCTGAACGATTTGGTAGAACAGGAGAAAATCGTTATGGGTTGAAATGATAAACCCAAGCGATTTTCATTTAATTGAATTTTAGGATTGCAGGTCGAAATGATATATATATATATATATATATATATATATATATATATATATACACCCGTAGATATTTAAATTGCGGATTGAAATGATAAATCTCCATACAACTTCACCATAGGATAGTTAATTATATAAAGACATTGTTAGTCTATATATATTTTGAAATGATTTCCAAAGTTTTAAAAAGGAAATATATATATGGTTTTATATAAAATTTGATTTTTAAATGTTATGTATAAATGTTATTTCATATATTTTTTAAATTCTTGATTTTTCTAAAATTATGTATTTTGGAAAATTTAAATTTATATGTTATTTTAAAATTATAAATTTTAAGATTGTACTTATAATTTTACTATGTTTAAAATATATAAATAAGATTTAATATAAAAATTAAATTTAATAATAAGATTTAAGTTAATAAAATTTAATTTAATTAGTATACATTATGTTTAAGTATTTATTTAAAAGTTTATATTTTAAAAATAGATTTTATAATAAAATTAATAAAATTAAAGTTGGGAAGATAAAATTTAATTAATTTGAAATCATATTCTTTTAAGAATTAAATTTAATTAAATCGATTTGAAACCTATTGAATTTGAGACTTTAAAGATATGATTTATAACTTGATTTTGATTAAAAGTAATTAAATGAATATTTTCAAATTCAAATAAATTAAATGGGATATTCAGTTTATTTAAATTTGTACTTTGAAACTTTATTTTAATACTATTGTTTACCTGCCTTTTGGCAAGGCCATGAGTAGGCGGATTTAACTAAATCGACTACTCCTTTGTCGAGATTGGAATACGATGGGTTTGAGCTGGGTGGATGGATAGATGGTCGGTCATGAATGGTTCGGTGTGGGTCGTTCGGCTAAGGTGGCTCGGTTGTATTCGGTTCGTCCTGGGAGAGAAGGTCATGCATGGATCGACATGTTGGAGTGGATCGACGAGTTAAAGTGGTTCGACGTCAATGTGGATTGGCGAGTTAAAGTGGTTCGACATCAAAGTGGATCGCCATCAAGATGGTTCAGCATCGCGAGTGGATCGGCCGTGGAGTGGATCGGTCAGGGTAGATAGGTCAAAGTGGGTCGGTTGAGGAGGTTCGGTAAGGTGAAGAAGGGAAGGTCATGTCGTTCGGTCATAATGTGAAAGTTGAGGTGGGTCGACCAGATATGGTTCGGCATTGGTGGTTCGGCCTCGATGGGATCGGCCTTGGTGGTTCATCGTGTACTGGTTCGGCCAAGGTAGTTGGGCAGAGGCAGTTCTGCAGGATGGTGTGGACTGGCATAAAGGAATGGGATCGGCTTCATGGGAATGAAGTGGGTCGGCATGAATTAAGGATAAACTCCGAGTCGGCTAGCTTATTTCCTCGGTTCGATGCTTATCTTCCTTCGGGTCGGCTAACTAGGATCGGGTTGGCAGAAGAAGTGGGGATCGGCATATCACAGGGTCGGCATGATATAGCTGCTTTGGGTCGGCTGCTCATTTACTTGGAGTTGTGGATAGATTTGCTTCGGGCTAATACCCAGAATGCTTCAGGTCAACATTTACAGAACTCAGGGTCGGTCGTAATAAAGGGTGTAGGTTCGGCAATGGTATTGATGGACCTGTACCACTCAGGAAGCCCGGTAACTCAGGTTTTGCCTATAAATACAGCATGTGGGTCTTTAGAAAAGGGACCTTCATTCTTCTTCCCTTCTTCTTCCCTATTAAGGCTACTCTGCCATCGTTGCTTTAAAAACCCTGGATTGTAACTGTAATCTATTCTAACATCAATAAAAAAGGAAATTCTGGAGTGGATGTAGGCCGGATTTAGCCGAACCACTATAAATTCTATGTTATTACTACTTTCTTTTTAATTTTTACTCTTCATATTTATACTCTCTACATACATTCTATCTATGATCTATGAAAGTGATTTGGTGTTTTCATATGGATTTGGGAATTAATGACCAATTTTGCTGCAAACATTTTGGTGCTTTAATTGAGAAATCTGGCACTTAGAGATTCAAAAGCTTGGAATTTGGATTTAAGGGCTTAGGAACTTGGATTATGAAGACTATGGAAAAGCAATCAACTAGGAGATAATGCAGAACCTACTTCGACAGGTTGGACAAGCTGAAGCACAAAGTCAAGGGAATGGACCAATTGCGGCTGCTGGCAATGCAGAACAAGGAAACGGAGCTGTAGAAGTTTCTGGAGGTCAAAACTAGAACCAGACTAGAGAGATCGAAGGAAATCAACAAATGCCTGGACGCAGACCCCCGGGATTGGATACTGGAATAGCTATGGATGAAGCTCGGTGAGCAGGGACGAAGGTGAACATAAATTGCCAACATGAAGAGTACTAACCAAAGTACCCTCCAGGACATGGGGGGCAAAGTGGAGATGCGAACAGGGGACTAGCCCCAGATGGAGACGAGTGGATGGTTGAACTAATAAGAAGGATTATGAGATTAGGACTACCGAGCAGAGGCTCAGAGGAAGTCAGTCGGAGTCCGTTCACTCCGGATATCAGCAATGTATGGAACCCTCCAAAATTCAAACTGCCAACACTGGAGGCCTATGATGGAAAATCAGATCCAACTATACATGTAACCAGATGCATCAAACATATGAAAGTTCTGGGGGCATATAAGGAGGTGTTGACTAGATGTTTCCCTTTATACTTGACGGATTTGGCTGCGCTTTGTAGAGGCAGCTGGAGAATGGATCGATCAGGACATGGGGCGAGCTAGTGGAACGCTTCTTGAGACAGTTCAGGGTCCATGTGACGTGACCCAATAATGTAATGACGCTAGCATCGATGAAGCAAAGGACAGGAGAGTCCGTGAGAGGTTTTCTAATGCGATTTAATGCGGCTGTAGCCTCGGTAGATCGCTCGGATCCATCAATGATTTTGATGGCGGGAGTAGTAGGGATTGCGGAAGGCACGGAACTCAAGGATTCATTAGCACAGGATCCGCCATAGGATCTTGGAGTGTTCTACCGTGAGGCGATAAGATTCATTCGGTTAGAGGATTCATGTGCCGAAAGGAGAGAGATAAACACCATGCAAGGCGAAGGAACGTCTGATGAAGGATGAAGACTGGATAAAGGAAAGCATAAGCTAGATGATGGACAGGGTGGTTCAGACAAACGAAGGAGAGGTCGAGAACCCAAATTCGTGGTGTACGCGAATTTAACATATAATTTGGAACGGGTTTACTTGGACACTCGGGGGAAGCTTCCCTATCAAAAACCACCCAGGACAGATACCATCGAATGAGAACGCAGGAGCAAGAAGTCCTACATATTCCATGAGCTGGAAGGGCACTCCACGGATGAATGCCGCCACTTGAAGGCTGTGATGGAGGAACATATTGAAGTTGCATGTTTCCACAGTATGTGAGGAATCAGATGAGAGCAGTAGAACACAAGCAGCTACTGCTTGGATCAAACAGGAACGACCCTGGAATGGGGTCGCAACTCGTCATCCATTAATCTTGATGGCAAGGATCGAGTTTTCTGATTTTGTTTTAAAAAAATAAAAATAAAAATAAACAGCAACTATACCACTTACACATGCAAGGGAACTAGAGTGATCCTCAGGCATGCTTTGAGATGGTAATAGGCCGCTTTGCCCGAAGAGGCGGCCTTTAGCTTTTTTTGTTTTTCTTGTTGGACATTTGGACCTTGGATTTGATAAATTTATTTGGTTTATGAAACAAACACCTAACCGAAGAGTTATGGGATGGATATATGAAGTTGGTTGGAAATTAATTGCTTAATTTTCAGGACACTAATTCGGAGTGCAGGGACAGACGCCGCTTCGTCGGAGAGCGACAGGATCGACTCCTCGTCGTTGTTTCCCCTTTATCGGAGAGTGACAGGGTTGGATCCAATAAGAGCCCGTAGAGGCTACAATCGGTCTAGGAGTTAGGCCATGACATCGCTTATTGTTCAGGGACACTGAACCAGAGTTAAGGGGGTGACGCTGCTTCACCAAAGAGTGATAGGATCGGCTCACTCAACGCTGTTTCCCCTTCACCAAAGAGTGATAGGATGGGATCAAGTAAGAGCCCGAAGAGGCTGATATCGGTCCAGGAGGATCAGGGCATTGCTTAATGTTCAAGGATGCTGAGCCGGAGTACAAAGGATAGGTTGCTTTGCCGAAGCACAATATTAGGATTTTCCTATTCAATAGTTAAGTTTGGATTGAGCTTAACAAGGTTCCGAAGAGGCCATCAACGATCCAAAGAGATCATAAGATTCGATTACTGACTTCAAAGGTGTGAAATGGATTTGGATAGTGGCTTCAAACAACTACAAATTTGGATAAGGACCCGATGAGGTCCCGGATATGGATTTTAGGACCCGGCGAGGTCCCCGCTTAGGATTTGGAACCGGCAAGGTCCTCGATTTGGACTACAGGACCCGAAGAGGTCTCGAAATTGGATAAAATGGTTCGGAGATATCGTGGATTCGGTTAATGGGTTTGGGATGGATTGGAATTGAATAATGACTCAGAACAGTCGTAGAGTAGACTATCGGATGTGGACGGAATTGCTTGATAATGAATGGAGTAATGACTTCGGATATCGGATTTGAGGCAATTAAAAACACACCTTCCAACAGCAAGGCATATTTTAGGGAGCAAATGTTAACCCGCCTTTTGTCAAGGCCATGAGCAGGAGGATTTAACTAAATCGACTACTCGTTTGTCGAGATTAGAATATGATGGGTTTGAGATGGTTGGATGGATAGATGGTCGATCATGGATGGTTCGGTGTGGGTCGTTCGGCCAAAGTGGCTCGAAGGTGGCTCGGTCGTATGCGATTCGACCAAGGAGAGAAGGTCATGCATGGATTGACATGTTGGAGCGGATCGGAGAGTTCAAGTGCTTTGGCGTCAAAGTGGATCGACGAGTTAAAGTGGTTCGGCGTCAAAGTGGATCGGCATCAAGGTGGTTCGGCATCGCGAGGGGATCGGCCATGGACTGGATCGGTCAGCTAGGATCGGTCAAGGTAGGTAGGTCGAAGTGGTCGGTTGAGGAGGTTCGGTAAGGTAAAGAAAGGAAGGTCATGTCGTTCGGTCATAATGTGAAAGTTGAGGTGGGTCGGCCAGGTATGGTTTGGCATTGGTAGTTCGGCCTCGATGGGATCAGCCTTGGTGGTTCGGCCTCGATGGGATCAGCCTTGGTGGTTCATCGTGTTCTGATTCGGCCAAGGTAGTTGGGAAGATGTGGTTCGGCAGGATGGTGTGGACCGGCATAAAGGAATGGGATCGACTTCATGAGACTGAAGTGGGTCGGCATGACTTAAGGACAAACTCCGGGTCAGCAAGCTTATTTCCGCGGTACGTCGCTTATCTTCCTTCAGGTCGGCTAAAGAGGATCGGGTCAGTAGAAGAAGTAGGGATCGACGTATCACAGGGTCGGCATGATATAGCTGCTTTGGGTCGGCTGCTCATTTGCTTCGAGTTGTGGATAGGTTTGCTTTGGACTAATACCTAGGATGCTTTGGGTCGGCATGTACAGAACTTAAGGTCGGTCGCGATGAAGGGTGTAGGTTCGGCAAAGGTCTTGATGGGCCTGTACCACTCAAGAAGCCCGGTAACTCAGGTTTTGCCTATAAATACAGCATGTGGGACTTCAGAAAAGGGATCTTCATTCTTCTTTCCTTCTTCTTCTCTATTAAAGCTACTCTGCCATTGTTTCTTTACAAACTCTGGATTATAACTATAATTGATTCAAACATCAATAATAAAGAAAATTTCTTGAGTGGACGTAGGCCGGAGTTAGCTGAACCACTATAAATTCTGTGTTATTACTGGTTTCTTTTTTAATTTTTACTATTCTTCATATTTATACTCTCTACATACATTCTATCTGTGATCTGCGACTGCGATTTGGTGCTTTCATTTAGATTTGGGTGTTAGTGACTAATATTAGCGCTAACAACTATTGTATTGATTAAGTGAATATTTCCAAAGCTAAGTAATAGTAAAGTTGGATTTGAAATAAATGAAATTATCAAATTTAGTTTTGTAAGTGTTTGAATATTTAGGCTTTGAAAACTATTGAAGTTGAAATGGTTTAAATTGCAGTTCAAATTTGTATTTGAAATCGATATAAATTGAATATGTTTTATTGAAACTTGAATTAAATTGAAATTGATGAATTGAGAATGATTTAAATTGAATTTTTGAATTCGAATTGATTTGAATTGATTTTTGAACTTTGAGGAAACTATTTTTATAAAGCATTTTAATATATTATATAAGCTATTTTATTGCATAAATTATTTTAATATGTATAATATTTTTAATATAAAACTATTTTAATATACTAATTATTTCAATATAAATTATTTAACTTTTATATAAACTGTTTTGTTATATAAATTATTTTATTATATATATTGTTTTTAATATATACCCATTTTAATATACTAATTATTTCAATATAAATTATTTAACTTATATAAACTATTTTATTATATAAATTGTTTTGTTATATGAACTATTTTAATATGTATATACTATTTTCTATATCTAAACTATTTAAGGGAAGTGTTATGAATTTCGAAGTATTATGATTTCAAATTTATGTTTTCAAAGTGTTACGACTTCCAAAGTATTATGTTTTCAAAGTGGTATGATTTCCAAAGTGTTATAATTTCTAAGTTTTATAATTTCGAAAGTGTTATAACTATGAAAGTACTATGATTTTTGAAATTGATATATTTTAAGTGAGTAATGATATCGAATTGATATGGTTTTGAAATGATATGATATTTTGGTTTTGAAGTATGAACTATTTGAAATGAAATGACCACGGCGTTATAATAACGTTTGGTTGTTAAAGAGACCAGGATCGGTTATTGTCATACTCTCTACCAATAACGAAAAGCACTTTAACAACTGTGTACGCGGTGGAGATTGTAGAATGAAGTAGGATGGTTGACGACGATTCTATATGAGGTATATACATGGACCTGACTCTCATGAGTTAGCTTAAGGTGGCTAAAACAGAAGCAATTGACGGGCCAAATGAGGTAGCTCATCCGATCAGACACACTTCTTCAATACCATTTTATTACTTGGTGATTGATTGGGTGCATCCTCAGATTTTGAGAGTGTTGGACGAGTTGGGTGGTAAATGCGGCTATGCGTTACCAATAACCCGAAAGTATAATTGGTATATCTATCCTGGCATTGCCTAGTTGTGCCGTGTCACCTACCATATCGAGCACACTACGAGTTTTTTTTGTATTTTACCTATGGAATGCCCTCTTATAGCCTCTAGTTTACGCTAGGTTTACGGTGTTGTATAGACTATGGGAATATATAAAAATGTGTTAAGGGGAATATGGGTAACGCTTTAAAGCTATTTTAATAGTTTATCTTACTATAGACATATTATAATAGCGTATTGTACTACATAGCAGATAATTCCACGGACCTTAGAGGATGGGTATCCTAAAATCCTTTTAGTTACTTGTATTTCAGTTGATGTTTCACTTGATTTGGATTTATTGATATAAGGATGTTAATCCTGACTCGAATGTTTTGTGTTTTTCTTTCTGCTTAGGTCAGACTGAGTGTCACAGCATTTGAGACTCACCTTTGGAGTTGGAGCTTCGCTTAGAGATCCATCTATATCTATTCGGCTTTCAGTTATTCAGTTGACTCCAGTGATATATTCAGATTTTGTTATTAGACCATAAATTGAGACTTCTATGTATCTTTATTTCCGCTGTATTTTTTTTCATACTCTATTATATATATAGTAGCTTCATGAACTACTATTCATATGTTTCCGCTGCTTGTTGTTATGTTACTCTGTGTCTGTGATTCTGTGATTGGTTTATTTACTGTATGTTAATACCATCCTGAATGACGACTCAAATACTTAAGGGATTCAAGCGAGCTAACGAGTTAAAGTGTGAGCAAGCTAACAAGGCCGAAGATCTAAGGCGACCTAACGTGATAAGCAACCTAACGTGATAAGCAACCTAACGTGATACAAGACCTAACGTGATAAGCAACCTAAGCATGTGACAACCTAGCGACCTAGCGACCAACACAGGGCAACAGTATGTCACAACAGAGGGAGGTAGCGACCTGGCAACCTAATGAACTAAGCGACCGAGCGAGTTAACGACCTAGCAACCTAATGAACTAAGCGACCTAGTGAGCTAACGACCTAGCAAGTTTACGACCTAGCGGACCACAAGATTCATATCCTTACGTCGCTTAGTTATAGGTCGAAACTACACTAGATCGCTGCTACTCCTAAACCTAGCCTAGGTCGCTCCATCGGGTGCTTCGACATGTCTAGGTCACCTACCATCCTCCCATAGGTTGCTACGGCCTACTAACTCGCTCAGTTGACATAGTACAACCCTGTTAAGCCGTAACCCATACTCCCTGGGTTGCCCACAACCTACGACCTACCCCTAGGTCGTTTACGACCTAAAGACCTTCATCCAGATTTTCTCTATAAATACCCCGCCAGCTCCAACTTTAAGGGGACTTTTGGATCGTTTCTGGAACGCCTATACTTTGCTGTTTTCTCGACTCCTTCAACACTTCAAACACCGAAGACACTTCAACGAAATTTGAGAGAGATCTAACACATTCAACATGAATTCGAAGAGTTCTTCTACATTGAAGTTCTAGCTACTTGTCTTAGTTGTGTTGTAATCAAAGATCATTGTAAAAGTTGTAATCGAATCAGCAATAAAGAGGATTAAAGTGGACGTAGGCTTGACATTAAGCCGAACCACTATAAAAATTGTTGTCTCTTTACTTGACTTTCTGTTATTTTCTGCTTATCTCTAGTTCCCGTACCAACGGGTGGTGCCTTCTCATTTTTACTACTTACACCGGGATGTTAGCGTCGAGTTTTAGCTTTAACACTGTATATGCTGAATTTTGTCAAATATAAATCATTCTAATATTTTGAGCAATTCAAGTCCGACATGTATGGATGTGAATGGCACGAAATACCGGGATGTTACATCAAGTCTAACTACCATTAATTTTTGAATTTCAACTTTTAGCATTAATTATTTATTTGATTTTAAATTAATTTGAATCCGAAATTTTTAAACGTCTGTAACTTTTTCGTGTGATCTTCATTTTTAAATCTTTATACTTAAAAACTGATCGAAATATTAACAGGAACGCAATGGCACAACTTTCGTAGTCAAATTCTGACATTTACAAAAAAATTATTTTTAGCCTTATCATAATTAATAAATTAATTTTTTAATAATTTTTACGGGACGTTAATTGGTTGTTTGGGGTTTAGGTGGCGCAACCGTTTGAAATTATGATGGCATGGTATTTCTACCATGATAGGTGCAACTAAGCACCATCTGTATTGCACAGTCTTGCTTCAATTATGCATGCATGCATTCATTCAGCAATGCTGGTGGAGTTTACTTCCATCATATTATGTTGGCTATTTACTGCTAGTTTATTTTGTATGTGCATAGTTGTGAACTCGTTACTTTGTGGAGAAGCGACTACTTGGTTTGTGCCTTGTTATTTGCTTTGCAAGATCGGCACAGTTTGGCTTTGTGTAGATGGCGCAATTTACTTTGACTCTAGTAGCGCATTTTGCATTTGGATATGTATGCAGATTTTGTACATTTAGAATTGTGGTATCTTTAAACATATATACATGATCAATATTTTTTGAAAGAGGTAACAGGGCCCAGCCCAACAAATAATCGGGTAAATTATAAACCCGAATCACAACCAAAACAACTCAAAAAACCCTAGCTAAACACTAAAACAACGCAGCCGACATAAACACACCACAATACAAAAAAATGGCGACGGTGAGAAAGGAAAACGAAAGTAGATCTACTTTGTTTTTCCACTTCTACTACTCTCACCCTTTTCCCAATATGAAAGACTCTGATTAAACTAGCTCCTCATGCTACTATCAGCGAAATTAGGGTTGAAACGATCTCTGTTGGCAGCATCGTGCGTTATAAGGTTGCGATTTACAGATGTAGTGTTATCGCAACCTAGATCTGTAATATTGCAGCTATCTTCACCATTGTTGGGGTAATTGCAAGTACGATGAACAAAG
Source organism: Allium cepa (assembly GCA_030765085.1). Classification (NCBI taxonomy): domain Eukaryota; kingdom Viridiplantae; phylum Streptophyta; class Magnoliopsida; order Asparagales; family Amaryllidaceae; genus Allium; species Allium cepa. The sequence continues at coordinate 47,768,839 of CM060930.1, read as the reverse complement.
TTATCTTGATGCACGCTGAAATCAGCATGATAAGTCTTCGGATTGTGAAGATAATGTTCTATATGCTTGCTGCCAGCCTCTTTGCTCCAATAATCCGAAAGGAAATTGAATTTGGTCTGATTTCTGATCTTTTTCTTAGATTTCTGAAGAATTATCTTGCTACCATTATCAATAATGTTCCATCTTTGCTCTTTGGTCATCTTAATATTGTTGTGAATACGGTTATTCCTTTCTTTCCATATATGATAAACTACAGTAGTAAGAAGAACATGAGCCAGATCATTTTCTAGGGCTTTGTTTCTGAAATGACTGTTGATATCTCTGATAATTTGATAAAGATCCATGCTATTTGTATTATTCATCTTAAGCTTTGATTTGATTTGACTCCATATGTGATAGCTGTAGCTGCATTCAAAAAATAAATGTGTCACCGTTTAATTCGATAAATTGCATAAGGAACAGAGTGAAGACTTATTTTTACCCCACTTATTGATTATATCCAAAGTTGGCAATTTGTTTTTTATGGCAAAGTATGTGCAGATTGCCATCTTTGGATTATTCACTCTGTTCCAAATGCTCTTATACCATTCTACAGTAGGTTGCTTATTTCTGATATGCTCCCAAGTTTTTTTGAAAGAGAAATTACCATTGCTGCTAGCTAGCCACTCCCAGTAATCACATTCAGCATCTTGATCTAAGGGGATATTAATTATAGAATTTTTATGAGGATTAGTGATAAGATGAAGCTGAGGTTGCCAGTGATTATTTTCAATAATAAGACTCACACTAGCATTAGCTTCACCATAGATAGCAAGATTATTCCAACCAACTCTATTAATAAAAGAGTCATTTTGAAACCAAGGGTCAAACCAGAGACTGGTTTCATGACCAGCTTTAAAATTTCTTTGAAGTAGAGATTTACCTAAAACTCTGCATTTTAAAATTTGATTCCAAGTATTGGATTGATTATTTTTTGGTAAAGTAGTCCAGAAATTTTTGTTTTTAAGATATTTGTAAGACATCCATTTAGACCATAAAGAATCACCACTTATAAATCTCCAAAAAAGTTTTAGTTGACAAGTTAAATTAAGGTCATTAAGATTTTTGATACCTAGACTACCTTTATTTTTGGGTGTGCATACTTTGTCCCAACTGATTTTATGATATTTTTCACCCCATAGAAAATCAGCACACCTACTTTCAATTTTTTTGATTGTAGCAATAGGGATATGGTGTGTTTGAAACCAGTATAGAATAATGGCATAAACAACAGTCTTAATTAACTCAATTCTGCCAGCAATAGATAGAAGCTTGCATGACCATGTTTCCATTCTGCTTTGAATTTTTTCTATCAGGTAGGAACAATCATTATCTTTAATTTGATTGGCAGATAAAGGAAGACCTAAGTATTTGATAGGAAGGTTGCCTTCATTAATATTGAGAACTCCTAGAACATCATTTTTGTATCTACAATATTTGCTAAAATATGCTTTTGTTTTAAATTCATTAATTTTAAGACCAGCATATTTGTACATATTATCAAAAACCTGACTAATGGCCTCTGCATTATCTTTGTTAGCTTTAGAGAAGAGCATCAGGTCATCAGCATAAATCAGGTGAGTAATACATGGATGAACTCTATTTATTGGAGAAATGTTGGTTTTGATGGTTTCAATATCAATAAGAATCAAGAAATATTCCATAGCTAAGGTAAAGAGATAGGGAGAAAGGGGGTCTCCCTGTCTGATGCCCCTATTGCTTTTAATAAAACCCTCAGGCTTGCCTTGAAATAAAATAGAGAAGGTGGGTGTATTAATGCATTCAAAAATTAACCTACAAAACTTAGCAGGAAAATTCATGCATTTCATGATATGAATAATAAAATTTCGGTTAACTTTGTCATATGCCTTTTGGAGATCAACTTTAAGACACATTTTATCCCCTTTTTTATTATTGAAATTCCTAACCATTTCATGTGCTAGCAAAGAATTTTCATATATTAATCTGCCAGGTATATAAGCACATTGATTTTCAGAAATCAAAAGGGGGAGAAATAATTTAATTCTATTGCTTAAGATGGTAGCAATAATTTTGTAGACAAAATTACAACAGGATATAGGCCTGTAGTCTTGGATACAAGATGGATTTTTGTTTTTAGGAATTAAGGTAATAAAAGTATGATTAAAACTTTTGAGTAATTTACCTTCATTCATAAATTCATTAACTACTTTAGATATGTGATCTTTAATATTATCCCAATGGGTTTTGAAAAACTTTGCATTAAAACCATCTGGGCCAGGACTTTTGTTATCCCCAGCATTAAAGATAATATCTCTGATTTCATCTATACTAGCAGGAGCTAATAAGATATCAGCAGCATTATCATTTAGCACATTCTTGCACACAATATTAGGGAATATGGTTTCATTATATTCAGAGAAATATAATTGAGAATAATAGTTTATAGCTTCATTGGCAATCTTCACTAAGTCATTAATGCAATCACCTTTACTGTTAATAATTTTGCCTATATTGTTGATATGCTTTCTGCAGCTCATCTTAGCATGAAAATATTTCGTGCACTCATCACCCATAGTAAGCCAATCTACCTTAGCTTTTTGTTTGAAATTGATAGTGTTGATAAAAAATTCATGAGAAAGTTTAGCTTGGTTAGAAAAGAATTTATCTATAATATCAGTATTGTCAGGGTTTTCATCAGCAAGTTTTTGTAAAACTTTCCCCTCCTCTCTAAGGTTATTTAAACAGTCAATCTTACTAGATCTGTCCTTGTTCCAGTTTTTAATTTTAATCTTTGTGCTTTTAAGAAACATGCTGAACTGGAACTGATAGGAACCATTATTGAAAAGGTGAAACAATCTTTAATAATGTCATTATATTCATTGTTAAGGACCCAACCATTTTTAAACCTGAAAGGAGTAGCTTTGATATTATTATTGTTATGATTATGAAAAAAGTTTATCAATAAAGGAGTATGATCACTAGTATTCTGCTCTATAGAGAAACAACAGAAATTTGGAAAAGAGTGACAGAATTTATCATTAGTTAACACTATGTCAAGCTTGCAATGAATGTCTTTTTCCTTGCCAGATTTCCAAGTGTATTTATAACCATACATATTAGGCTCAATGAGTCCAGATTCTAATAAAAATTTGTTGATTTTTTCAAGCTTACGGTGGGAGATTTTATTACCACCAAATTTTTCATTAACATGAAAAACAATGTTAAAGTCACCTAAAATGATCCAAGGGAAATCATAACTTTGACTAAGAGCTTTTAATCTGTACCATAAATTGTTTCTTTCATTTTCAAAATTACTACCACAAATATTGGTAATTTGAAGTGAAAAACCACCAATATTTTTGAAGTTGCAGTCTATAAATTGAATATCCTTATTGAGATGAACTAAATTCCAAATGTTAGAGTCCCAAATAACCAGAATTCTACCTTTGCAACCACAATCATTGTTGGTTATAGATTTCCAGTTATTGGAAAGTTTAAAACAGAATCTCTCAGTACTATGATCATCCATTTTATTTTCAATAAGAGCAACAACAGATGGTTTGTAAACACTGAACATGTTTAAGATATCATTTTGCTTAGCAGGGGAATTCATACCCCTAACATTCCAGGCCATGATAGACATAATAAAGAAAATAATAAAAGATAAAGTGAAAATAAACAGGGTTTCAGATTGTACCTGATACACTGTTACCCTTACCCTTTTTCTTTTTCTCCGAGCTTTTAGCTTTAAGTCTTGTTGTCATTTCATTCCAGTCTGGATTAATTGAAATGTATTTCTGTCCAAAAGCTTTCTTCTCTTTATTTGAATTTTTGTATTTGCCAATTGCTTTAGTCTTGGGAATATGAAGTTCTGATATGTCAAATTGCTTTTCAGATTCCTCCATGGTATTATCTGATGTTGAGGCAATATAGTCTTCTGGAATTTGAATACGAGAGATGTCAAACTCCTCAGCATTGCGAGGCAAGGTTGAGTGGATGCCACCATTGTCCTCAACCATTGCAGCATTATCTGATGGAGGTTCATTCTCCATGTTGTAATCTAGACTCCGGTTGGAACTCGAAGGCAGGATTATATTTGTGTCTCTAACATGATTATTTGTAATTAAACATAACTCTGAAATGGGGGGATTTCAGAGTTAAAGACCTCTTCATTATTGATTCCCTCCTTTGAACTGCTTTGTGAAACCTCTTTTGATTTTTCTTTTAAGCTTTCTGAATGATGAACTACAGAAGCAAGGATCTGATCATCTTGATCGGTGAGCGAATGTGATAATGTTTCTTGATTGAAGATGATACCTTTCTTATTGATTCGATCTTTGTTCTTTTGAGTTCTTGATTCTTTTATTGTCTCCTCGGTGAGAAGCGAATCTTGAAAAATTGTATCTGCAACATTTTCTTGATCAGTGGCTATTTCTTTGTTTTGATTGTGAGCTTTGGGTATCCATCTTTGTTCTGCGACACATTGTTCTCTAATGTGTCCAAAGCATTTATAGATACTACACTTCGGTGGTACCCATTCATATTCAATCTTTTGAGTAATGTTTTCTCCATTGTATAAAGTGAGATTTATTTCTTGAGGTAGTTCGTCATTTGCAGATACCTCCACCAGAAGACGAGCATAATTCAATCTCGTTTTCAAGGTTGTAGCTGCATCCATTTTTATGGATTTTCCAATAATGCTGGCCATCACACTGAACGCTTCTCGATCCCATAACTTGAGATTCACATTGGGTAGTTTTACCCATATCGGTATTGTAATGAGGAGGTCCCTGTCCATTTTCAGAGATTCAGACCATCTCCTCATTATGATGAGTTTTCCATTATAGAAGTATGGGCCATTCTGAATGATAGAATTGCAATCTTGAACTTCTTTGAATTTGACAATAAAGAACCCATTTTCCCTGATAAAAATTTCAAATTCTCCAACAGGTTTCCATACACGTTGTATGTAAGCTTTGAAAAAGGTATAATATGGTTTGGTACCAACAACATATGCCAAAATCGAATTGCTCCAGCATTCGATAGCTCTTTTGCAGACAGACTCTTTTATCAAACCATATTTCTTACTATTGATATTGATGGGAGCGATAGTTTCAAGATTGCATTCATCATCATTAGTTCAGTTGATTGCTCAGAAACGATTTCAGCCCAAGATTTTTGCCCCTGTGTTTTGTTCAGAGAAAAATTCATGGGTTTCCGTGGTTGATACGATTGATTTCTCATACTTGGAGGAGGAGCAGTCGAATACTGATCGTCTGTCTTCTTCTTCTCAGAATTGAGACCCTTCGAAATTCTCTGATGCACGGGTGTATATGGTTGACGTTTCTTTTGTGATCTTGACTGAACTAATTGAAACTCATCTTTGTCTATGATGATTTCTTTACTAGAATCTCTGATGTGAGAGTCAGGCGGTCTATTTATATGGCTCGGAGAAGAAAGATGAGAAAGATTGCTGTGAGGAGAGAGAATTTCCCTCATGGCTGAGGAAAACCCTAAATTTCAATTTTTTAGTACTTTTTTACATGATCAATATTGTTTGCATTGGATTTGTACAGTTTGCTCTTGATATCTGTATTGATCTTTGATTTGACTTTGATTTATGCTACTTGTTGTACATAAACTACAGACTGTTCATTATGTTGAATATAGCTTGCTGGATTTCGTACGTTATACCCTGAGACGTGCGTACTATTTGTTTAACGTAGGCACGGACCGTTTTTGTCTTCCTATTAACTCACGTAATCTGTTACCTTTATAAATCTAAATCTACATGACGTAATGAAAATGGGTGTCACATGTCCTGTAAATATGTACTAATGTATATTAGGGCAAACTTGTTATATTTGTACCTAGTTTTTTGAGTTATCTATTCGTATTTAATGCTTCTTACATGTGTCTCTATACGAGCATTGCTTTATCTGATTATTATCAGACGAACCATTTCGTATTCCAAGAAATCCACTTAATTTTTAGTAAATATTTTTTTCATTATTAGCATCTAATGGTGGTCATTTTTATGCCATTTGAATACTAAGGTCGAGCTTTCTTTAGCATGCATATTTTTTTTTTTAAAATGATAACACTTTGTTGCAAAACCAATCATACATTTTCCACAGTAAGTTAAATTTGTCCTTTTCATCTTCTTCCTTATATTTGTCTCAATTGATTTAGCTTACTTGCTTTCACCTTATTGTATATATACATATGCATGTATGCCTTTAAGTTGCTTGATAAAAGGTCTACATAAATTTGTTTTATTGATATTCTAAAACAGCAGTTGGCCTATTTATTTTTTGTTAAATTAAAATGGTTTACGAAATCTGACGTTAAGTTGTCCCTTCTTTTAATTATTTCTATTATTGAGTTAAATTCATCCATTTGCAAAAAAAGTGAGGTTAATGATATTTTAACCTTTTTTGTGATTACCGGTTATGTATTTAGGATCCCTTCCCCGTTTAGGAGGATTCACCTACTCCCAGAGGGGTATATTTATTTAACCTTAGAGCACAAACCATTATTGGTTTATCCCCAATCCAATTAGCTCCTATATATTATTTTCTTCTGATATGCACCCATATTTTTTATTCTAAACATTTGACCCTTGCTACTACTGATAACTGTTCTTTTTATATTCCTTACATAGGAATATTACTTCAGGTTGGAGATTTCACTTTATTCAAGTCGTGAAACCACTTTTTTCCACTTCTCCTCATAAGATTTATAGGTGGGCTTACCAATTTTTCTTCATTTCCATCGAGGACAGTTTTGTTTCTTAATTTCAAGAACATGGTATCGCTCATTCCCTTCTTTATTCAGTTCCTTTCAATTTTCTTTCTTATACTGATTTGTGTCTTCTTCTCTTTTTACTTGGTCGTCCTAAGTTTACTAGCATTAAGAGGGAGCTACTAGTAGCACATAGAGTGGCTGCGCTTAGGCTGTTGATGACGTCCGCAAGGGTTCAACTTTTTACAGAAACTCTACTGTGCAAGTATGATTTTCTACGCCAACGTCATCACTTATCTAGACCTATTTTTGTTTATTTTTTTGATACTTCTACACCACATGGTGCATATTTTTTTATTATGTATATATTTACACATTTTTTTACTTAGATTTTCTTATGGATGACTTTATATGAATTAACCACGTTGTTATTTGAACTATGCAGGCACCATATCAAAATTAGCCATGGCTTATAGCTCAAAGAAAAAGGTTGAGAAGAAAAGGCCAGGGAGGATCTTAATAGGCTAGAAAATGCAAGTAAATAGCAATGGATACAAGTTCCTCCTCCTTCTACAGGTTCTTCTATTGCTGATGCAATTCCTGCATCACCTCTAACCATGTTTCCAGCTCCTTCCTGCCTATTACCCATTCCTAATTAAGGTGCCATGTCTGATTTAGCAGAGTAGATGAGGCATCTGCTTATTGATGCCTTCCGTGTCATTTCCTACCACTTCTTCATCTGCTCGGTGGCTTTTTGAAAATTAATACGTTTAGATGCAACGTATCAACCATAACAACACAACAAATCAACATTTTCAATAAATATATACGATATTAATACATAATCCACACATTAATTCAATGAAAAATTAAACAAAATTTATTACACTAGCAGCACTAATTACGAACATAAAACAGATGGAGATTTGAAAGCATATTTTGAAACGAAGAAATTGCTCATATGAGAGGGTTCAATCGGGTTCAAATGAAGGGTTAACCGTCAATTAAAAGGTCGAACCAATGTTCTTGCATGAAGGAGATTTGATTGAGTTCCCGGCATTTGACACCCACGTCTCGGGGTTATTCGCGGTTCAACCGCGGCAGGGTCGGGTTATGAAAACTATGCTTTTAATATACTTTTGACCTTTGATTGAATAAAACATTCCTCTGGCTTAAGTACCATTGTAGGTTTTATTTGTTGTACACAGATACTCATGTATTTTTATGCTTATTTCATCCGAATGCTCTTTGATTTCTTACTTGGTTGTTTTATACTTTAGGGTACTCTTACTTCTTTGGTTGGAACTTCCCTGTTTGGTCTACATGAAAGCAGTAGTTCTTAGCAGTTCTTGTTTTAGAGAGCAGGCTCCAGCTGACATTTTCGAAACTTATAAAACTTGGATTCAAAAGCTTACCAATGTAGACTTCATTAAAGAGAAAGAATTGATAGTCGATGATGTACGAGAAGAGATGCGTATTAAACATAAAGAACAAGCGTGAGCGTTGGAAGATTCTAAGCAGGCTAATTTTCAACATTATAATTGCATTACTAAACATAGAGCTGGTCTAATGTCTGTGCAAAATAAAATAAAAGAGATAGAAAAGGGATAGAAAACTGCATAGGAGCATGTTATTGACTTAGAAAAGTTGTTGAAAAACACTAAAGGGCTGTATGCTGCTTCTTATGAAGATGAGATTAAGAGGATGAATGGTACAGTAGAGGAATTGCCTTTGCAAACTTTAAATCAACTTAAAAAAGAAGAGAACAATTCTGCAACCTTGGTTCCTTACTCATTATAGAGGGCAGGTGCTGCTCTAATGCCTCCACCATGAGCGGAACGCGAAGTTGTTTCTCAATGGAAGGAAGAATTAAAGAATTATTGTGAATCCAGGTAACAAGTTAGAGGATTATTATAAGAAAACACCAGCGAGTTTTGAGAGTAGTGGTGCGTAGAGGAGTTCTACTATGAATGACTTATTTGGCCTTTTCTCTAGACTTATTTGGTCTTTTCTCTAAGTCAACTAAAAAGATTAAATCTCAACTTCTTGGATATTGAAATATGCGACAAATGGCCATGCGGCGCCTGAATGCTCTTGAAGCTAAAATATACATCCTAAAATATCAGCCAACTGCATTGTCCATAGAAACGGCTTCAGTCCATTACGACACCCCTTCAAGAATTAGATAAGGCTTTCTTATTTGAGAACCTTCGCAAGAAGAGGGTTAAGAGGGTTATGGCAGATATCGTTATGAAGTGTGCAATAGATGTTTTTAGATAATTTTTTCCTAGCCTTAACCTATCTTTTTGTATAATCATGATGACTTTGTTTCGACATCTCTCGAGATGTTGGTAATCCTTGAGCTAGTGCTAATTATGAAACTGGGATCACTTTGGTAACGTCTCTCATCATCGTCCATTGTAATTAAAGAGATAGTCGATCCATTAGTTGGTTCACCCCTTAGGGGTGTACCTGCCCTCAAATCATCATTTGTGACTGAACCTTATAATAGGAAGAGGAAAGTTATAACTAATATTCCTTCTGAATCTAAATCAGATACGTAGTCGTAGTTTGTATAGTATTTATCATTAACTTTCACGTGTATATACTTGCGATATCTTTATGAGCATCCAAAGTATATAAATAAAGTACGTAAAATAAATGTTTTCTTTCATCCAGTGAGTTTCATGTTGACTCTAGATTTGCACCTTTATTTGTACTGCGTGCATTGGTTTGTTTTGTCCTTTTCCATATTTTTATCTTGAATGTAATATTTGTTGTATCCAGTCCATGCTTTCTAGATTTTTTCTAGCACATATATTTTATCATGTGTTTGGCAAGATATGCTCCATTTGTGATGCAAATTATTTGAACTATGTTTTAGTTGAGTAGTCAGATCCTATATTTACACCCTTTCATATTTATATGCATTATTTTTTATGCCGGTTCGGACAGTCTAATATCTATACATCTAGTGTCATTTAGTAGGAAAGCCAACTTATGTACATTATAGATTGGAAAATGTTAATTTTACCTACAATTAATTAAAAAAAAATTATTAACAAATAATAACACTGAATAACAGGATTTTTACAAATATCAAAATTTAACTATAGAACTTGCACCATTGGTTCACGGTGACTTTCTAACCGATTTTCATATATAAAATTTTCCGATCGGAGTTCAAATGAAAAAGTTATCGTTGTTTGGAATTTTTTAATCAAAAATAATTATACATGTAACTAGAATAATTAAAAAAAATTAACTACCATCAACTAAATTAGTCGGTCGGTTAAAAAAGGAAGAAAATAAAAAAAATCAGAGCACACGGAAATTAGTCGAAAATAACAACCGGTCGAACCTAGACCTTTTCTGGTTGACTGGTAGCGATCGGCCATAAAGGGTTAACGGTCGATTGGTGGTGCTATAAATTAGGGAATGAAGCATGGCCCAATGGTTTAGATTCAATATATTTTAATCCGACTGCTGGCATTGGTTTGAACCTCGATAAATACAGACCAAGACCCACACTTTCCATTCATATTTTCAGAGCGATGCAAGGGCTCTACCATTTTCTCTTCTCCAGCAATTCTAAAATCTTAAAAATAGTTATAGTTTACACATACATACATTTGAAGAATTGTATAAAATGAATAAGAAGAAGAATATGGTCAAATCAAAATGTCAAAGCCAGGGCAAATTATAAATCCGGATCTAAAAATGAAAATTAGAACCAAATCACTTTTATAATCTAGATTTCTGATTAATTTGTGTACGCTTGTGGTGTATATATCCAGATAGGAAGAAAATGGAGTCAAACTAGAATAATAGGGATTAGATCTAGACATTTGGAAAGCTAAAAAGGTAAGTAGGAAATTATATATTCATATAATATTAGATTTATATCATTTTAGATTTGTTCCTGTATGCCTGAATGTGAACTGGAGATGTAGGCTAAAATTGTTATAGCTTTCCTTTGATATATACGCCTCCTCTTTTTGATTAGTTCATATTACTTCATTCTTAAGGCTTGGTTGGGACTGGAACTATTTTGGCTTGTTGTAGGTATTATTTAGGGTTTATTTTTTGAATCTCGGCCAAGAAAAATTAAGTTCGGTATCACTGTTCTCAATGTTGAGGTTATCGTAATTGTTCGCCAGTTATGTAGTTTGTTTAGCAAGTGAACGTCGGCGGTGAAGTATAGAGATATAAATACTGGTTTGCTTTGATTGGTGTTGAGTCCACGCGTCTTCACCCCTAGTCACTCTTTTTTTCCTACTAGTTTAGCATATGTTGAAGGTTCTAGGTTCTAAGTCAATAGTGATTTTCTTCAACTTAGTGGTTTGGTCGAGGGAGGATGATGATCATATTTGGTAGCGAGATGATCTTCGTTAGATAGGTAACGAGGTTTGTAGGTTTTCGTTTTCGAGATAGGGATGTGGTGTTTTTAAAGTATATGGAATTCCCGTGGAAGAATGATTTGTTAGGGATCGCCCTCCTTCTAACGCCAAAATATTGATGAGATTTTTTGTTCTCGTGACACTTGACTTAGTTTTGAAACCATTACAACATTGGATGCTTTCGCAACTGAGAATTAACAAAATTCAACTGATATTAAAACTTCCTTCAAAGAAGTAATTGTATTAATAAAGCTAACATAATTATGTAGATATATTTTAACTATTTTTTAAAATCTCAAGTCCAATTTCAACAATAACTTGGTATAATCCAAATTAGATCTATCATAGAAAACAAAATAATAAATGCAATAATAAAGAGATATAAAGATTTACGTGGTTTGGATATTAAGAAATCCTATGTCCACGGATCAATTCTTTCTTCTTATCATTCTTTCTTAGTACAATCTTTTTAATTTCATAGCAGAGGGTCTAATTTACAATATATTACTTAAAGGATAAAAAATTGATCCCCCTCTATACAGTGCCTTTCCTTTTATAGTAGAGGTGATATCACGTGGATTGCCAATGCTATATATTTGTGTACTTTCTCCCCCATTAGACGTTGCTATGTTTTCCTCACCCATTTGATTGTTTGAATGTTGATGAATTGCTGATGTGGCTTTAAGCGAGAGAGTTTGCTTTTAGTGGGAATTGATTTGAATTTAGGAGGGTTGATTTGGGATTTAGGCAAGATAATTTAAATTTGAATGTTGTTTACGGGGTTGATGCAATGGACAACTTTGTGTCAACTTTATCACCCTACGCATCACATGATTGTTGAGTCATTGAATATGCTATGAAGAAAGGCAAGGTTATGATGGCATAGTACCAATAAATTATGGAGGCAAGGTATGATTTTGCATTCCGCTAGGGTGGTAGAGTTTGCTTCCATTAAGTTAGGATGGCTCCTTACAGCAGGTTTTTATATGTATGCAGTTTGTGAATTCATTATTTTATGGAGATACAGCTACTTGGTTTTTGCTTTGTTATTTGCTTTACTAGATCGGTGCAGTTTGGCTTTATGGAGTTGGTGAAGTTTACTCTAACTATAGTAGCGCATTTGGCTTTTGAATAGGTATGTAGTTTATATATATTTAGAATTCTGATACCTTTTAACAGCAACGATGTGATTAATATTGTTTGCACTCCGTATTGATTTTCATAATGCATTTGATTTAACTTTTATACTACGCTACAAGTTGTACACAAACTGCAGACTATTCGGTTGTGTTGAATTTAGTTTCCTAGGCTTCGTATGATATATCTTGAGACATGCATAGTATTTGTTTATACACCTAAATCTGCACATGTACTTATAAGAGAAAATTGGGTGTAACAATGATTTAAAGCAATTAATTACTAAATGGTTTTGGAAATTCTAAGGGCCAAAATAACGCCTATCTTGCCGACCGTGCATGATAAGGAGGAGGAGATTTGATTGAGAATCAATGAGATATTAAAGAGGAAAGGATTTAAGAAGGAAGTGAAAAAGTTTAAATAAGCTTTAATTCTCCCTCATAATTTATTTTCCCTCATAATTTATTTTCTCCTACTCTTCCACTCCTTTCGCCAAAAATCCATGGCTTCATCGCCATAAAAAAACTTCCAAAACAAAATCAACAAATCAAATAAATACAAAAGTGGTGCTTTAGATCATTGTAGTTTCTGGAGGTGACTTAATTGGATTTAGGAGTATTCATACATTCAAGATGCAAATCAAAAGAAAATTCATTTTGGGAAGTTTTCAATATCACTTTTTTTTACAAACATCATCATGTTAATGTAGATTAGATCCCATATGCTTTATAATGAAATTATATGTACCAATGTTGTCAGATATAATATTTACATATGTATTCATGTGCAAATTGATTTATTTTTTAAACATTACAATGTTATTGTAATATTATATATATCTCAGTCATTATAGTTTATTTATGTGGATAATAATTTTGATTTTAAGCAATTTTATTACATAAATAAGCTTTAACGTTCAGATATATCTAAACTTTAAATTGCTTTGTTTCTATACGCATGCTTATGGATAAAAAAGAAACTGAAATTTATTTTGGCCTAACATGTATATACATTTAATGTTTGTAAACATGTGTTTTATCTTATAATAATATTTTCTAGTGTATAAATAATATAAATATCTATGCGTTTATATATTAAAATTCAATTCCATTTAAAATATACATATGTTTTATAATATCTTATTCATGCTTTAAAGCAGATATGTTGCTTAAAATTATAAATCTTAGTTTGATTAACAACACCAAAATTAGATTCTAAAAGTTTGGCTTTAATTTCAAAATATACGTAATTAATCAAAATTTGTTTATATGTATATATATATATATATATATATATATATATATTGTTATGACAATTGGAAATTGATTTAAATTATATATTCATACGCATATATATATACTTTTAATAACAACTAAGGACAACAAAGGCACATATAAAAGGAAAATGTGTTTATTGCGGAATAAATCCCAACAACTATAAACGTTCACATTAACTGTGTACACTATTCGTATGTTGCACGTGCGCTATAAACACATGAGTGTATTTGGTACACTTATAATATCTAATCTACTTTAAATTAAATAACCTTTTTAAACAAATTGATTAAAATATGGTAAACTGTTTATAAAAGTAGTAAGTGTAGCACCTAATAATACTCACTTAACATTTATGTCATATTAATTTGTCTCTCACAAATAACATCTTGACTTTTCACCTATCAAAGTAATAATATAAAAATAAGTATTTTTACTAATATACACATGAGGGTAGATTTGGTATACTCCACTTTACATAAATCTCAAATTAATCAAAAGACAAATTAATTATATCTTCTTTCAAACAAAATAAATAATATTTACATGTTAGATTAGAACTAATAAATTGTTTAAACTTCATAGGCCCAATAAGTCCAATATAGGAGAAGGTGTTTATTTCACCTATTTTACCCACTATGATCCGGCTCAGTTTCCTTTGGCCTTACACCTTCGCTCATAAGTAAGGTAGTGGTTTTACATTACCAATTGTTTTGCAGGCCTTACACCTTAGTTCAAAGCTTTACGTTTTCATGTTTACATTAGAGGGTGCCACTCATGCCTTATTGCCTCATTCTTAGATTTACGTATAGAGACTAACATGAGCGACAACCAGATAAGGCTATAACCAATCAAGAGTAGAGTGCCTCTCTTCAAATTGTCCTCTTATTGCACGGTTTCCTAACAACCCGCCATCCACGACACCCCGATTCATGCATAATTAGAAGCTAACATCACGAATCTTGTAGATGCGGATAGTTTTGAGGTAAAAATATATAATATATCACAGAGCTATCTACAATATTCTACACTTTCTAAAACTTACACTGGAAGAAATAAAGTATAACCATAATCAATAATACAATCCCAAACAAATAGAACAATATAGTATGAAATATAATCCAATAACAACATCACTCTACGGGTAACGACTGAGCCCAAACTCCTAGCTCGTATGCCGAAAACCTATGCATACAACCATGCCAAAAGTCCCAGCTCGCATGGCAAAATGTATGCACATGACCGAGACTAAAGTCCTAACTCGTATGCTGAAAATGTATGCACATAAACAAGCCCAACCAACTCGCATGCTGAAAACGTATGTACACAAATGAGCCCAAAGTCCCAGCTCATATGCTGAAAACGAATGTGTCCATTAAGATCAAATCTGTGCTAGTCATTCGCCTAGTGGCCTACGACACTATTGGGATTAAGCAGAAAACTCGACATCGGTCCATTGTTTATAAAGCTACTGGATCAAGCCCCAACTCGCCATCGACAAACGTCACTAGTACAACCAAGGACTAATTTCCCCATATGTGTACCAAAATGTCACAGGAGAACCATATATAATGAATCTACTAAAATAAGACATCTTTCTGCAGTGGTTCAAAGCATATCAAACAACATACACAATGTTCCCTGTCTTGGTAAATAACGATGCAATGAAACGCGCATGAAATGAAGTTCGTATACGAGAGTTATAAGCTTTTAAAGTATAGAGGCAAATTCGTAATTATTCAATTATTTATTGTTACTATTTTATTTTTATTATCGTCTTTATACGTGGCTACAAGAATACCCTTGTAGATTTCAATTGCATGCACTTCAAACTGCCACCACAACCACCACTCTTCACCAACAAACGATCTAATAGTAGCTACGTACTTTTCATGGCCTCCGCTCCAATTTCCAACCCTCCACCCTCGCTTTGATCGCTGCTGCCACCACATGTACCCAAGCACCATCTTGTATTTCTAAACCAATTCTGACGAAGCCACGGCCTATGTCGTCGATCCAACCGTATATATTGATTTACATTGTCGTCTTTACTCTATTGTACACCTCAATCATTTTATGATCGTCATTTCACCATTGATCGAAAAATTATAAAAAGAACGATCCTCGCTTACTGAAATTTTAACATGTTTTCTGTTCAATCCGTAAATCCAATCGGTGAACGAACACCACCAATGAATTCGCATTATCAAGAACTATAATTTTTGGTATATAATATGTCTACTTCGGAACACTTTTGTGTTGCGCACTTTTTAATTAGAGGAGATTAACTTTGGCTAATTACAATCAATAAAATTTTACTTTTTTTACCATCTAGCCAAAGCGTACTTACCCTAATCAAGCGTACGAAAAAATATTTACTTTTAAATTATCAAGCTCCTCACATATGTTTTGATTTACGACCATAAGAGGTGATTTACTATGTCTTATCAATATATACATGAATATAAGGTGTCGCACTCACTGATTAACCATATCCATTTAAAAATATAATTCTGTATTCATTTAATAATCTCATTTGCAATTCCATGTTCAGAGAAAATATACAATACAAAATACTCCAAGAGCTACATATGAAGATGCCTAATTGGTTTATCAGATTCGGATAGTTGGAAATTATATAACTTTACCATTACATCCAAATAGACAAAACCAAACTACACAGTGGAAATATATAAGGCTCCTAATAGTTAAATTGCCTCATGCACATCTTCGAAGGCTTATTCGTCTAATTGGAACATGAAAGCATTTACTCCCACCTACTCAAATGAATACCCAAGAGTTTAATGGTAAAAACTAAATTTTAGGTCAGACCATAGTCTAGTGTGAATAATAACCTACCATCTCGAACCAAATAAATAACTAGTGAAACCACATCGCTAAGCGGATCGAGTTTTCTCCTCGCTAGTATCTTAACCAAAACTAATTAACTTTATACTATGCTCCTACAACACAATGGTTAGAACAAAATTGCACTTATAATTATAAAACATATATTGGATTACCCATCCCAAATTATTAAATTACCCACCTTAATTTCAAATGACTACCCTTCATAATTTAGATTGACTGTTGTCTTATTTAATCTGACTACCGTCTTATAACTATGTGGACTACCCATCTCATATTTAAACATATTCATAGTTATGTGGACTATCCATCTTACATGTAATTATTACTTGAATTACCTATCCCCTACCACATGACTACCCATCATTTGTGGTTCCATTATCTAAATTATGTGGACTATCCATCACACATATTCCATTTAATTTACAATGATGTGGACTATTCATCACACACCCCATAGTTTTTTTAGGATAAATATGAATATTTCATTAACCTCATAGAGACTATCTATCTTCGGTATAATGTGGACCATCCATCTCACATCTCATAGTTTTCTTAGGATGACTACGAATCCATCATTTAATAATTTGATTCATGTTACGTACATATTTAACCTATGTATATTGGTGTCCCCAATTAGTTTATCTCCCCTTAAAGTATAACATTTCAAAGTGACATACAATGGTTTCCCCAAATGATCGATGTCGAACTCATTGAGAAAATGCATTGGTATCCCCAATGATAAAGTCTCATTTATAAAACATTAGTTTGTCGAAACTAGTCTACTTTAGTGTCTCCAGTGATAGTTACAACATCTACGATCAAAATAGAATTGGTATCCCCAATGTCTAAAATCAAAATCTCAAAAAATAATGGCCACTACCTTTTATTTAGTTGTTGAAAATTTATATCAAAAATAATCTTCCTTGGTATCCCTCAATGACAACGTCAAAGAAAAACTAGAGGCACTCCGCCTTTAAAAAAATAGATAGGCAACCTTGCCACACTTTATCTCGTCAAACCTCTACCCAAGGTTAAAAAAACAAAACTTAAATTTTCTTTAAGTATAAAACTCATGTTATTAACTTTCATAATCCATAGGTTATCCGCCTAATTAAAGTGAAGTTGATGCTAATATTCACGGCAACGATGCCACATGACATTTTAGCCAAAAGAATGAAAAAGACCTTGTGACAACCCATACCTCCGTGGCCTAAATTTTGACAAAAATTGAAAACCAAGTCCATCAAAGCAAAGATCATTGGATTTGATACCTATAATAAGCATGAGCATTATCAGAGATTGATAAAAATCTATACTCACAGCGTAAATAATAGTTGGATAAGAATACTAACTATGAATACTACCTTGGAATAAATGATCGTCCTTAGATAGCAGATTGTCACATCAGAATTCAGCATATGAGAATGAGGGCTTTTCCAACAATAAAGCACATCCAGCTCCAACAACCTGTTTCTCTATATTCAATCCTATGGGTTGTAATAAGGAGGGGGTTAGAACAACGTTCTAATGACTGGAAATATAAACTGTCTATAACATAGACTTATATTGATTGGTTTCCATTTAATCCTTATGTCCATTAAGGTTAGAAATTTTAATCCAACCATGCATTGCACATACGATTACTTACTTACCCTTTTCTAAGGTACAAAATACCGATGAAGACTTATCAACCATCCAATACTTCCAAATCCATTTGCCACTTAATACTTCTAAATAGGAAGCAGGCTTTCATAATACTTTTAAAAGAGAAATAGGCAGACTCTGCCATTTAAGACCTTAATCAAGGTAGACCCCATCATTTAAGACCAATTCCCAAGGTGGTTTCATAACAACGTTGTCAATAGTCAGTCGGTCCTAGCTACATGAACTCTAACCACTATTTAAGGCTTTCAGCATTTAATGTCCAACTATTACCGCATCTATCACCGATAAAATCATAGCCATATAATAAACAATACCCTAGCCACTTAATACCTTTTATTAGAAAATAGGTAGACTCCGAACATTTAAGAACTTAGTTAAGGCAAACCCCATCATTTAAGACCTATCCCCAAGGCATGCTCCTAAATGGTACTATTGTTATTATGGCCTTAGCAATGTGAGAGACTGTAACTAAGCCACTTAGTACTTCCAGGTGGAAAATAGGAAGACTCTGGTTATTTAAGACCAAAACTAAGGCAGACTCCATCATTTAAGATCTATTTCCAGAAGCGTGCTGCTCAATAGTATGCATGGAAATATCATTGGGATACTTTATACTTCTTTTATAGGAAAGAGGTGAACCCTACAGTTACTTAAGACCCCAATCCTGAAGCGAACCCTACCCGAGATATCCACTATCACTCTTAGTTATAAATATGGGATCTCATTAGGTTACTTCTTTTGGTAGGGAGGTGGACACTTCGCCACTTAAGACCTCAACACTGAAGTAAACCCTTTTTAGAGACGTCCTTATTTATTTATTTGAAATCTCTCTAGGTTACTTCATACTTCCATTTAGGAGAGAGGTGGACCCTTCAACCACTTAAGACCTCAAACCAGAAGCAAACCCCTATAGAGATACCCTTTACCGCTCATAATTCTAAATTTAACCATTTAATACTTTCCAATTAAGAAAGCAGGCTCAATCTCTCACGTCATCATGGGTCCTAGGATTAGTAATATCTCACATGAGTAGTAAATACACTTGACTACTGGTAGCCTCAAGGTGAAGGGCAGTCTTCCATCGAGTAAATTTACTGACCTCGCTTCACCAACCCACTAAGTTCAATTAACCATCCTAAGTCTTTACATATATTATCTTAGGTTGATATGGGACTTAGCTTACTAATTCCCTTTTTATCAAGGCAATAAGATTTACCTTAAATATTTAGCTATCCATAAATCCTCATTTAATGCTCATAAATGACAATTTGTCTATAAAATCCTAACGGGCATTTCTTAAGACATTATATAGGATTACTAATTTCAAATTAGTAACCAGTATATCTATTCCATTTTTATCAGCCCCATAAATCCATTAACCCTATCAAATTATTGCAACTCCCATATTTTTTACCATTTATTGCAGTTACAACCTTTTAAATTCTTTTCCCATTAGTTAGTTATTCTAAACGCGAATTTTGCGTCCAAGCGTCATTATTAGCTTTTTATTCAATTATTATGAGTGTAATAAATTACGTACAAATATTTACTTTTATCAAATATGTTCCAATTATATATCTTCACTAGAATATCCTTTTCCATGTTAAATTGTTGGAATTGTATCTAAAGAGATTATCCACTATAATTTCCATAAATTAGCCCAAAACAAAAGATTTAACTATAAATATAAAAGATTACATTGTTTGAAATTACAAAGAATAATCATTTCTTTTATTACTAAAATGGACAGTGTAAACTACAACGAAATCATACTTCACGCATCTCTTTCTCTTTCTATTTGCATCTATTCCTTGTTAGATCAAATGCTGTATTTTTTTCCAAAAGGGAAAGAAATCAAACTAATTTACAAATATTAAATGGATCTAAATTCCAACAATTCGAAGAGAGAGAAGTTTACATTCCAACATATTTGGGTAATAATCCAAATTTATAACATTATTATACAACCTATTTCAGATCTGGAGTAAATTTCATTAAAATCAATATTCTAAATTCATATTTTTGGGACCAATTTACAGATTAGGCTGTATACAATTCTAAATCAATACATAAACAAGAATATGTATGCGATATTTATTATATTCAGATCATATTCAATTTGTTGCCTACAAATCATATACAATTATCCAATTAGGCATAAAAATCAAATAAACACCAATGGGATGATATTCATATCATAATAATCTATAAAGTTTCCCACTCACCTTTTAAAAGTGATCCAAATCTCCAGATCTGAAGTAGAACCTTTGATTCATCTCCATATCCTTTTTAATCCAGAGATGCGTATAAAAGGGTATATACATACATTAGATTTACATTTCGGAGAAGAGATTTGGAATAGGAAGAGAAAATTGATACAACTATATATAAATAATAAATTACCTCAAATATGCATATGGTTGATTCTCTTCTCCTTTTTATTAGATTTCTACTCTTCTCCGATTTATATGAATATAGATACAAATATCTTATCTTTTTAATTTAAAGAAAGTGGAGAGAAAAAATGGCAGAGCTTTTCTACCGCCGTCATAAAAATATGAGAAGATATGGGAGAGCTGGACCTGAATTTATAGGTGCTAGAATCAAGCAGAATCGTATAATTTAAAATAGTATATCCAGGCTATTGTGGCCTAGGCTAACCTTAGCCACCCGAAGGCGATTGGTCGACCGCCCTTGGAGCATCGGTCGATTGCTAAATGTCAACTGATCCCAATGATAGGTCGGTAAGTGGGCCAAGGAGATTAATTAATAAACGTTAATTTTTCTTATTTAATTATTTTCATTTCGAATTCTTTTTTCGTCTATAACTTCTTTTGGACTCCAATCGCAAAACTCCAAATATGAAAGTTGCTCAGAATTTTGCCACGAATGTGATGATGCAAGTTTCATGGTTAAATACCATCGTTTGTGCAAATTTCATTTTTGGAGCCTTAGTAATTAACTAACTAACTAATTAAATAACTAACGTCAAATTAAGGGATGTTACAGACCTCGCTGACCTTGATGAATAGCGACATCAAGACCATCGACGATATTATAAAATAGTTTATTTTACTCACTTCGGCTATTATGTCACCAAAAGTATAGATTCAATATTAAGACAATGGTAACACTGCCTACTTTTATATAAAGACATCGAAAACATTCAAAATAGTGATATGCAACGTCACTTTAGAACAATGGTGAATACATGCGTTAACCCGCCTTTTGGCAAGGCATCATATCAGCGGATTTAACCCAATCGACTACATGATTATCGAGGTTGAAATATTATGGGTTTGACTCAAATAGATGGATGCATGATCAATTATGGATAATAAATATGAATATAAACCCATGGTTCAGTACGATCGATTGATAAATGATGTCGAGTATTTGGAATATGGGCTTCGGAGCAAGAAAGTGTTTACTTTTGGTCATAACAGGATGTACTTCGGCTAGGTTCACATTGGCATTTCTTTCGGTTTAGCTTTGGATCGGCATTGGTATTGCTTCGGGTTCTACTTTGGGTCGGCACAGGCTTGACTTCAGGCTTTACTTTGGATCGGCATTGAACTAGTGGTCAACATTTGCTTCGGGTCGGCATAGCCGATACTTCGGGTCAGCATCAGGAAAACTTTGGGTCGGCATTGGACATAGGAGTCGGCAAAAGAAGATGGAGCCGAGGGTCTGTATTGCTTTTCTAGGGTCGGCTATGGGATTACTTCAGGTCATTTTGGGTGCTGCTTTGGGGTTAACTTTGAGTCGGCACTCGAGCAGGGATTGACGAGTTTGGATGGGGTCGACATTCATGTTACTTGGGGTCGGCATTCGTCTTACTTCGCATCATCCACATGTTTTCTTTGGATTTGCATTGAGTTTTCTCCAGGTCAACATGTTGTCTACTTCAGGTCGGTGTGCTTGGACGAGTTGGGCTCGACGGTCGCGATGGTGGGCCCATGTAGGTGAGTAGGCCCTATAGCCGAGATTTCACCTATAAATACAGTAGGCGTGGCTTCAGAAAGGGGGATCTCTCTCCATTCTATTTCTCTTCATCTTCTACCTAGAGGCTACTTTGCCATTTTCATTCTGGAATTCTGCATTGTAACTGTAATCAAATTTCAATATAATAAAAACAATTGTTCTGGAGTGGACGTAGGCCGGAGTTAGTCGAACCACTATAATCTTGTCTTTTTTACTCGCTTTCATTTTAATTTTGAATATTCTTCATATTACTCTTTATATATATTATATTTGTGATCTATGACTAGATATTGGTGCTTTCACTTATAATGTGTTCTTGGTGGCCAATTTTGATGCAAACATTTTTGTGCTTTCATTAAGAAGGCTGGCACACAGAGATTTGGATGGTTTGATCTCGGATTTGGAAGATTAGGAACATTGATTTAGGAAGCTTTGTCTAGGAAATCAACGAGGAGACAAAGAGAAGGGACAAGATGAAAATGATGATGGATGTTATGCAAGAAAGGATGCTGAAAAGGCAGGAGGAAATAATGCAGGACTTATTCCGACAGACTGGACAAGCTGGAGCGCAAAACCAAGGGAATGGAGTTGCAAGGGATGCTAGAAATATGGATCACGAAGTTGGAGCAGCAAGAGCAGAGGAAATCCAGGATCAGATTAAGGAAAATGAAGCAAGCAGGATGATTGATGGAGTGGAGTCGTCGAGCGTAGCCCTTGACCAACAAGAGTTGGTTCCTCACTCGAGGAGCATGTCCCTGAGTCATGTCAACTTGATTCCTAGATGAATATTGGATGTAGCTATGGATTTTGGCATGGATCAAAACTTGGATGCACATTTGGAAGAGGATGATCTAGGATTCCCTTGTGGACTCGAGGGCAGGATGAAAATGATGATCGAAGACTATTTATGGATGCTGAAATAGGTCGAAATTGAAACCCAGGACTTAGATCGGAAATTATCAGGCTTAAATATGGATTGGACCAGCCAGGGGAAAACCACGACCAAGGAGAATGAACCAACACAACTCCCTATGGATATGGGGGCATGGATTTGGATGGCATTTTTAAGAATTGGATAGCGATGATTGAACAGGAGTAGCTATCATCCGCCACAAGTTAGACCCAGCCCGACTTAATGGCATAGGTCATCATCTCTTGATGGCATGGAATAAGTAATAGACCCCATAGTAATGCGGCTAAGTCATTTACAAATATACGGGATTGAGGACGGTCCCTAGGCATGCTCTGAGATGATGTTGAACCGTGGTGTTCGGGTTTATGAAATCTTGTTTTTTCTATTTACTGCAAACTTTGGTTTTTTAGGTCATGGTTACGATCCGGATCAGAGAGACGGGGCATTAACTACATGTTATAAGTCCCTTCGTCAGAGAGTGACAGGATGGACTCGAACACGGATTAAGTCCTCGACTGGTGATCGAGGCCCGAGTAGGATACCCCACAGATTAATTCCTCAAATGGGGATTGTGGCCGGAGTAGGATACCCCATGGATTAAGTCCTCGATTGGGGATCAAGGCCGAAGTAGGATACCCCACAGGTTAAGTCCTTGACTAGAGAGCCAAGACTATAGAAGGATATTCATGGATTAAGTCCTTGGCTGGGGATCGAGGCCGAAGAAGGATACCCCACAGATTAAGTCCTTGATGGAGAGTCGAGGCCGTAGAATCATAACCATTGATAAACCCTTGATCAGAAAATATAGGCCGAAGTAGGATAAAATGACCCGGGGAGGTCTAAGGATTTGGACCTAAAGAGGTTCTGAAATTGGATATGGACCCAGAGAGGTCCCCGATTATGGATTATTGGACGCGGGGAGGTCCCGAATTTGAATATGGACGCGGAGAGGTCCTGGATTTGGATATGGACCTGAAGAGGTACCAACTTTGGATTCAGACTCGACGAGGTCCTAGATTTGAATATGGACTCGACGAGGTCCTGGATTTGGATTATAGGACCAGAGTGGTCCCGGACTTGGATAAAATGACCAGAGAGATTGTGGATTCACTTAATGGATTTGGAATGGATCAAAAATTGGATGTCGACTCAAAACAGTCATGGATTTTGCTAACGATTTGGAGAGATCAAGAAATTGGATTGGCAATGGATTGGACTCTAGGTTGGATGATATGGCGATTAATGGATCTTGAACTTCGTATTTTGGACTTATGGCAATACAAAATACGTCGTCCTATTGCAAGGCATGTTTTGGAGGGCAAAGTGTTAACCCGCCGTTTAGCAAGGCAGCATACATGTGGATTTAACCAAATTGACTGCACGGTTATCGAGGCTGGAATATTATGGGTTTGGTTCGAATAGGTGGATGGATGATCAATTATGGATATTAAATATGTATATGAAGCCATGATTTAGCACAGTTGATGGATAAAAGATGCCGGGTATTTGGAATATGGATTTCAAAAAAGGTTGGGTTGCTTTGGGTCGGCCAAGGGATTGCTTTGAGTCACCACGTGGTTTGCTTCTGGTCAGGAAAGTGTGTACTTCGTGTCATAACAGGATGTACTTTGGTCAGGTTGGCATTGGCATTGCTTCGACTTTAGCTTCGGGTCGGCATTGGTATTGCTTCGGGTTCTGCTTCGGGTCGGCACAGGCTTGACTTTAGGTTTAACTTTGGTTCGGCACTGAAGTAGAGGTCGGCATTTACTTCAGGTCGGCATAGCCCATACCTCGGGTCGGCATTGGACATAGGGGGAAGCATAAGGAGATGGAACTTGGGGTCGGCATTGCTTTAGCTAGGGGTCGGCTATGGGATTACTTCAGGTCGTTTTGGGTGTTGCTTTGGGATTGACTTCGGGTAAGCATTAGGGTCGACATTGAGGAGTTTGGATGGGGTTGGCACTCATGTTACTTACGGTCCATCTTACTTCGGCTCATCCATAGGTTTGCTTCGGATTTGCATTGAGTTTTCTTCGGATCGACATGTTGTCTACTTCAGGTCGGCGTACTTGGACAAGTTAGGCTCGGCGGTCGCGATGGTGGGCTCATGTAAGTAAGGAGGCTCCGTAGCCGAGATTTCACTTATAAATACAACAAGTGTGGCTTCAGAAAGGGGATCTCCCTCCATTCTGTTTCTCTTCATCTTCTACCCAGAGGCTACTCTACCATTTTCATTCTGGAATTCTGGATTGTAACTGTAATTAAATTTCAGTATAATAAAAAGGATTGTTCTGAAGTGGACGTAGGCCAGAGTTAGCCGAACCAATATAAATCTTGTCATTTTTTACTTGCTTTCATTTTAATTTTGAACATTCTTCATATTATGCTCTCTACATATATTCTATCTGTGGTCTATGATTGGATATTGGTGCTTTCACTTATAATTGGGTGTTGGTGGCCAATTTTGATGCCAACAACATGCGGTGACATTGATGTAGGCGTCGATGTCAATGACCATGGCACTGAATTTTTAAACAGTTAAAAGTGTGCGATGTCTCTAAAGGTGGTTGTCGCCGATGTCCACTTTGATACGGTGAGAGTCACTCCATAGCTACCTAAGAAGTAATCATGCACTTCCCACCTCATCGACTTTAACACTCATGGATGCGACGATGTCTTGGGTGCGATGGCTACACTAATGTCATGGCATTATTGTAATTTATGTGAAAAATGATTTATTACCAATAAAAGTAAAAACTTTTCACTAAATCTTATTCTTTGTCAAATTTCTATTGGATAATAAAACACTTTACCCAATGCTCTTCAAAAATAACGCCTGATATCAATTTGAGAGTTCTAAACCATTTGTAAATTAATTAATTAATGCCATTAATTAGTTATAGGTTTAGATGCTTAGGTAGCATACTAAATTTATGGTAATACGAAATTACTTGGGAAAAATCCTCAAAAATCACATAAATTCAGAAATATCATTTTATTTATAATATAAAAAAATTGAAGGCCAAAAATCGCATTTAATTATTTTAAATAATTAAAACCCGAATTTATAGTATTTCCTCCTTAGGAAATTCATAAAATATTTAATTTAACTGAAAAATTATGAAATTAAAAGACTATCTCCAGTTTGACGTTTTACATCACATATCCAAAAATCAAGTTGATTGGTGATTAAAAGCTATGGTTTTACCCTTAAAAACCAATCAATTAATTCTTTAAAAATCCCATAATTTGCTATTCTGTCCAAAACAATAAGCGATCGACCAAAACATAATATACTTTATCACAATAATCTGGGTATTAACCGAATTCGAAAGTAATTAAAAAAGATGGAACCTTATTATTCACCTTTTAATTAATTGTTGGAGTTGAGATTTGATGTTGCTTTGTTTCCTTAAACTTTTCCCTTGAATGCTCTTGATTTCGTGCCTCTTCCTCCTCGGTTATGGCCAGCCACTTTAGGTTTTTCTTTTAATTATTTTTGTTTGTTAAAAATGAGAATGATATGAGGGAGAGAGGGTTTAAGGAATATGGTTTAAGGAATATAAGATAAGTCTATACCTTAATTTCCCCTCTTATATATCCTCCTATATGTAAATTTTAAAACAATCTTACTTAGTTTATTAATATCGGCCCAATCTTATCACTGACCAAACCTCATTCTCCTTAACTATTTACACTATTTTATTTAATCCATCCAATTAAATATCCTGAGTAATATAAAACTAAAATTAATGTTGTTACTGGCTGCCTTCCTTAAAGAATTTCGTCCTTGAAATGTAGTAAGGTCTACAAAATAGGCATATCAAACAAGCAAACAATGCTAGTATATCCTACCAGCTACTAAGTCTATATACAACAAATAACGAACCTATCATCATAACAGCTCAAGATAAGCATACCTACTCTTGGCCTCTGTCTCCTAAGTATAATCTTTCTCGTTGTCACTCCATTGGACTTTCATTATGTTGATTGTATTGTTTCTTAATCTCTTCTCATCTCTCGCTACAACTCAAACTGGGTGTTCATAAAATTCGAGTCCGATTCTACTACTAAATCTTTGAATGCAGTTGGAGCAAGAATAGTCTTTGGATCTTGCACATAATTCCAAAGATGAGAAGCATGAAACATATTATGGACACCTGCCATACAACTCATAACTCTACTTGGTACGCGAGTTTTCCGATCCTCTCTATAAGAGGGAAGGGTCTAACATATCTCGATGCCACTTTCCTTGACTTTCCAAATTGCACCATACCCCTCATTGGTGATACTTAATAAAATATGGTCTCCAATTGAGAACTCTAAATCTTTATGCCTTTTATCTGCATAACTTTTCTGCCCAGACCGAGCTTCTCTCATCCTATCTCGGATTAAATCTATCTTCTTTATAGCTTCTCTTACCATATCTGGACCAAGGACCAATCTGTATCCAGTTCTAACCAACATAGTGGTGATTTGTAGGTCTTCTATAAAAGCTTCGAAAGGTGTCATTCGTATGCTAGTCTGATAGCTATTATTATATGAAATTTTAACCAAGTGCAAATGGTCTTCCAACAGCCAATGAAAATCTACTATACATGCCCTCAACTAATCCTTAAGTACTTTATTGACTCTCTCTATCTACCCATCTGTCTGTGGGTGATAAGTGGTAATCGTCTTAAGTTTGATTTTTATACCTAATACCTCCTGTAGACTCTTCTAGAATTCACAAGTGAATAATGCATCTTATACTACTAGGAATCTCATGCAGTCTAAAAATATTCTTCATAAACAACTTAGCCAATACAGATGCCATCCTGGTTGACTTAACGGTAATGAAATGTGCACTCTTAGTCAGTCTATCTATTATGACGATATACTTTCCTTTCCGCTATTTGACCTTGGCAACCCATTAATAAAATCCATGGATATCGAATCCCATTTTCAAACCAGTATGTCTAAAGGCTAAAGTAATCAACTTAGTTTCTAATGTTTGGCCTTTACTTGCTGGCTTTGCACATTGCTTTACCCATAAGCCTACATCTTTCTTCATGCCTTCCCAGAAAAAACTTCTTTCCATATCTAGATACATCTTGGTTACCACATGATAAATCGTAAAGTTTTATCGATGACACTTTCTAAGAACTTCCCTTCTTAGGTTTTCGACATCCAAAACACATAATTGTCCCTTCTTCCTTAACCGTCCTTTTTGGTCAAGATAAAATCATTTAGATCATCGATCTCAGTTCCATTTTACAATCTTATAATCCTTTCAGCTAGAAATGGATCGTCTCTCTGCTAAAAGCAATCCTTTCAGCCGATATTGCATCATCTCTCTACTTAGAAGCAATCCTTTCGATCAACATTGGTCCAACTTCTAAGCAAGATAACATGGATGTACTTTTACTAGAATTAGCAGTCGATCACACTGCACGTAGTCAATGCCTCTAAATCCTTCTATTCAGCCAACATAGCTAACACCACATTTTGATGTTTTCTGCTAAGTGTGTCTAGTATTTCTTTCCCTAGTGTATACTCAATACTAAAATCATAAGTTGCGAAAAAATCCAACCACCTCAGTTGTCTCATATTCAACTCTTTCTGAAAGAATAAATAGTTCAAGGATTTATGATCCGTATACAATTTGAATCATTCTCCTAAGAGGCAGTTTCTACACACTTTCAATGCAAAAACCACTGCTGTCAACTCCAATTCATGAGTCAAATATCTCACTTCATGTGGTCGAAGCTGCCGAGAGGCGTAATCACTTTACCTCTACATCAATGCAACTTCTAATCATGTTCTATATGCATCCGTATATACAACCAAATCTTGATTCCCATCTAGAACTACTAACATGGGCACATTGATCGACAAATGATTAAACTCAAGGATTCCTCGCATTTATCAGACTAAGTAAACTTCACATTCTGTCTGGTTAGTTTAGTCAGGGGTGCCACTATCCGGAGAAATCCTATATAAATCCCTAGCAATAGCCAGCCAATCCAAGTAAACTCCTTCTCTAGGTCTCCATCTTGGGCCTCTTCCAATTATTCACAATTTTGATCTTAACTGGATCAACTGACAACCCTTTCTATAAATCTACATGAACAAGAAACTTCACTTCCTTCTTCTAGAAATGACACTTTGAAAATTCACCTTAAGCTGATGTTACCTCAACGTCTCAAGCACTATTCTAAGATGAATCTCATGATCTCTTTCATCCTTAAAATATAGCAAAGTGTCATCAACGAATACCAATATGAACTTATCCAAATTTCTCAAAAATTTCGGCTCATCAAGTCTACAAAGAAATCTGGAGCATTAGTAACCCCAATGGCATTACTAACCATTCATACGAACCATATCTCAATCGAAATGCCGTTGAAGGAATACTGTCCTCCATTACCCTTAACTGATGGAACCCTATTGCCAAATTCAACTGGGAAAATACTTTGGCTCCACTTAACTAATAAAATCAATCATCAATTCTTAGTAAAGGATATTGATTCTTTATCGTCTTCTCATTCAACTTATGATAATCGATGCACTACCTTAATGACCAATCTGGTTTCTTCACGAATACCGCAGCCACTCCCAAGGCGAACTATTTGGTCTAATAAAACTCTTTCCTTCTAAGTCCACTAGATGCACCTTTAAATCCTTTATTTTGGTAGGTGTCATCCTGCTAGGTAGTCTACTTACGGGTTCAACTCCAAGTACAAGATCTATTTCAAACCCAATCGCTAATTGGTGGTAGTCTTGTAACTGGCTCAAAAACATCTGCGAATTATCTTATAAATAAAACACGATTCAATTCTTCTTTCACTTTTGTGGCACCCAATAAAGCATAAATTTATGAACTCGAATTCTCAACTGAGTATACTATTCAGTCACTACTATCAAGGTGTCCCAATGATATTTTTCGGTCCTGGAAAAATATTACAGCATCGTATTTGCTCAACCAATCCATACCCAAAATAATCCCAAAACCCACAAAATCAAAGACATACAAACTGTAGGCAAAAGTATAACCTAGCAACTCAAATTCTAGATGGTCACATCTCATCCCTCCAATTGGATTAGCTATCCTTCAGGAAGTAACAAGGTATGATAGTTCTAAACATAACTTATCTACCAAACACTGAGATATAAATGAATGCGATGCACTGGTATCAAAGAGTACTCTATGCCGGTATGCTATGAATCAAGAGTGTACCTTCCATCACAGAATTTCCCTTCTTAGCCGTCGTTAGCTTAGATGCTGATGGTTCCAAAGCAAAGACCTTTCCTTTTCCTTCCTTGGAATTTTTGGACATTTGTTCTTATAGAGCCCCATCTAGTCTTAATTAAAGCACTTCACATTCTGCTTCTCTACAACCACTTGCGATCACCAGATCGACACTCTTTTATATAGCGTCCTTTCATATCATGCTTATAACAAACTATATTAGCTTTCCTCTTTTTGGAAGCTCCACCTTTCTGAGCTCCCTTCTTCTTAAAGAATTTCCTCTTCTTATTCTGAGAATTCTGGTTCTCCACCGACTTCTCTTTCCCAAAGGTCGAAAGCTTTTCTTTATTCCTGATAGTCATCTCTACCGCTACATTCAATGGATCTAGAAGATATGGCATAGCTGCCCTAGCAATCTCCGGTATCAACCACCGGATAAACTTCTTATTCCTCTTGATAACAGTATCGATAGTGGCATACCATACCTAGATAGCTCATCAAACTTAGCAAAGTACTCCAATACAGACATTTCCCCTTCTATAACTCCATAAACTTCATGAGCAAGGCTGACTTAAATACTTCAAACAAAAATCTTTCCTCAAATCTCCTCCAAAATTCCGCCTAAGTCGATTCCTCTTTTGGTACCCCTATGGTCACCCATTCCACTAGAGCAAACCATCTCCTTGGCTACCTCGAAGCTAACCTCCTCTGCTCATCATTCAGATCCAAACCCAAAAAAATCTTTCATAATGTAACAGCTGGTTCTCCACTTTTACTGTATCCTCGATCCCTAGAAAAGGCTTCCCACCGAAACTGGTGTAATATCGACTCAGCTTAGCATAGTTATTACCAACGGACACAGTAGGATTGACTCCTCCCACATTAGCAACATTTCCTCCAACTACTCTCATAACTACTTCAACCATCAAATTGATGAAGAACTGAGACATAGTCATCATATCCAATGGTGATACCTACATTAGCATTTGCATTTTGATTAGTATTTTCCTGTCGAACCTAGTTCATTTTGGTGTTAGGCCAAGCATTTTTATTGGTTGGGGTGCTTCTGCCACCTAGATTCACTCTTCCTTTTCCTGCTTCCATATCTTTCTTTCTCATAAATCTTCAAACGAGCCTTAGTAAGATATAGAAGAATGGTCTAAGAGACAGTGGAGAATAGAGATATAATATATAAACTTATATATAGCAAATGCATTGTTCGATAACCCAATCTTATTTTTTGATTTGTTAAGATTTTTATTTCAAAAACTGTTAATCTTTTAAGTTTTACATAAATATATGCTCTCATACCAACTTGTAACATCCTCCATTCTAAGGCCTAAAAATAACGCTACGGATGCTACAGTCATCGATATTTATTAATCCTCGATGACAAAATGCAGCTACGTTAACTATACCAATAATAAGAAGCACATGAACATGAAAAAATTTCAAAGACAATCCATAAATAACTTTTACATTCCATTTCAAAATATGATTCATATTCATTTACATAATCCCATTGGTGATTGCACGTTCAGAGAAAATATAACTATACAAAATACTCCAAGTGCAACATATAAAGAAGTCTCCTTGGTTGATTAGAGCCAAATACTTGGCAATTATACAACTTTATCATTACATCCAAATAGACAATACCAAACTACAAAGTGGAAATAAATAAAGCTCCTAACAGCTAGATTGCCTCTTGCAAATCTCCAGAAACTTTTTATCTAACTGGACCAGAAAGCCCTTACTCCCAACCTAATCTAAGGAGTACCCGAGAGTTTAAGGGGAAAAACAAAAACTTTGGGTCAGTCAACAGTCTATTATGAATAATAACCTACCATCTCGAACCAAATAGATATATAGCGAGACCACGTCGTTGAGAAGAACAGGTTTTTCCCTCAATGGAATCTTAAAAAATTAATTAACCATATACGATGCTCCTACAACCACAACGGTTAGAACAAAAATTGCACTTATAGTTATGCAACATACACGGGATTACCTATCCTAATTTATTAGATTACCCTCTTAATTTCAAATGACTCCTGACATAATTTAAACTGAATATCCATCTTATTTAATCTGACTACTCATCTTATAATTATATAGACTGTTAGCACCAAAATTGGTCACTAACACCCTTGAATAGAATTATGTAGAGAGATTAATGAAGAAAATAAACTAAACCGAGGAATATCACAATAGAATGCAAAATTAGCAAGCAGAAACAAGAACACCATATTTATAGTGATTCGACATAACTGCATACGTCCACTTTGAGCGTAATCTTTATTGCTTCTTCTAATAATTAAATACAGACACAGTTTGTAAACAAACTGTTTGAATACAAATTTGAGTAAGAAGAAGTTGAGTGTAAAAAAATGACAGAGTCTCCCTGGAATTCTCCTAAAAAAGGTCCCTTCAACTGTACCCATGCCTCTCTATTTATAGACGAAGATAGGTTGGATTCCCTGTGCAGGCCCAAGACCAAGGCAGCTCGGCCCATATATGGTACTCTTGAGTCGGCTGGACCACGCATACCGATCAACTTTCAGCCGATCAACAAATGCCGAACCAGGGCGTCTTGACGAATGACTCGAAGCAACTTCTTAGGGGACTTGATGTGAACGGCGGATGACTCGAAGCAAAAAACCGTTAGTCATGTCACTCTGTTGTAGGTTGAAGAATTTACCAACCTTCTTAAAGTCCACTGATTGACTATGCCGACCTACACGTGTCGAACCAGTCCTTACCGAACGACGTTAGCTTCCCAATCATGACCGAACGATGCCTGCTGACCTATCTAACCCAAATGACAAATGCCGAACCATCTAGACTGAACTATCCTGCCTTTCCTTCCTTAGCCGAGCAATACATGTCTCAGTTCCTCTAAAGCCGGACCACCATTGGCGAACGACTAGGGCTGAACCAAATTCGCACCAACCCACTAGGTCCGAAACCTTCTTGACCGAACCACTTTTCCTTGACCATTTTGGTCGAACCAACAAGCCTTTACTCTAATGCTGACCAACTTCGACCGAGCTAGTGTCAAACATGTCGATCCATCTATATAGGCCGGTCCAAGTTTATGTTAAACCGGTCTCTTATACATACAAGCCCTTCTTATCTTGAGTCCCATCTACGTTAGCCTATAGGCTCTACGACTATCGCCATGTAGCCGGGCCAAAGTGTCGGGTAACATTTTGCCCCCTCAGAGTGTCTTGTGAGTCAACATGATGCGCTTTGAACCATTGTGCAATTCGTGCTTTCGAAATCTTGTTTTAACTTCTCCAAAAGCTGAAGCTACATGACCCTTAAAGGTTAAACCAAGCTAGAATCCGGAAACCAATATTTTTCAACTGACTCGATGACATCTGTCCCATCGCACGGTCTCATCTTCCATCGCCATGATGTGTTATACACTCATATGTACTCCTTCAATATTTTAATTATTATTTTCACTAATTCACTCATCACTCATTTGTTTTGTTTTTAAAAAAACTAAAATTGGATCGGCATAAGGAGGCTGAACCACTTGTTCGGTTTCTTTGGCAAAAAAGTTGGAATGGCACACTAATACTGAACAATGCGATCGGTACTTGTTTCACCGAACTAGTTAACATGTGTTGACCAGTTCCACAGGGTAAGGCATGTTCGCCTCCCCTTTCCCACATATAAAGGCCTACACTTCTCCTCTTTCTTCCCACTTTTACTCCTTAACTTATCTTCTAAGGCTCTACTCAAACAAAGAAACCCTCCTTCCTAAAAACTTCCATCACTC
This sequence comes from Allium cepa, assembly GCA_030765085.1. NCBI lineage: Eukaryota > Viridiplantae > Streptophyta > Magnoliopsida > Asparagales > Amaryllidaceae > Allium > Allium cepa. The sequence goes on along the minus strand of CM060930.1, from coordinate 47,734,809 downwards.
TTTTTCTCTCACCTTTCCACTGTTTTCTCAAATACCTTCCAACATCCTCTTAATTTCGAGCCTTAGAGTGCATGCGCTTTAACTCCAGCTGACCTCGTAGGTAAGGATCTAGATTTTAGCATAATTTTCTTGCTCCCATCCCTCCAAACTTGTCTAGGATCCGAGCTACATGTGCAGTCGCCCTTTCTTGATGGGAATGAGATGAGAATGGTAACGATAATGACAGTATGTGTGAGGAGAGTGGAGAGTTTGGGGAAGAAAGAGAGAGTTTTTGGTTTTGTGAGGAGATGGAGTTCGATACTCTGAATGGTCATGGGTTGGTAAAACTCTGGCAATAAAGTGGTTTGGTAATTTGAGGGACAGTGTAGATCGACGATTTAGAAGATGGTATGGGTTGGTCGAGATTGGGTAATAGAGTGAGTCTATATTCTGAGAAGGAGTGGCTCGGAAAATGTCTAGTGAAGCCGTTCGACGACAAGGGAATGAGTATGGATCGGTCATTTAAGTGTGACATTGCAGACTAATGAGAGTCCATAAGTGTGCTTCGGTATGCCGAGCGAGGGAGTCGTCCGGTATTGAAAAAGAAAGCATGATCGTTGTGAAGTTAGGAACGTGGGTCGGTTTAAATCTAGTGGGCAGTTAAGTGATAAGAGAATGAGTGAGGAGAACGAGTGTAGTGAGTGTGGCTCGGCATCTGGTTAGGTGATGTGGGTCGTTGTGCAGTTAATGCGCTTGGTAGATTCAAAGCGATGGAGGTGCACAAAGACATATTGGGGATACAGCGAGGACATAGTGGGATATAGCGGATGGCTCTAAAATAGCATATAAAACTCGTACTTAATGTTTTTTCAAATATATAAATGGTAATTAAATGAAAAGTTATCATTCAATTGAATTATAAATAATACATAAATAATTTTAAATAAAAACATGTGCGAATATACTTTAATTAAACGAAAAATTGTTATATAACATAATTGAATTTGGTAGAATATTACGGTATTTTCATTTCTGAAAATATATTAAAAATTAAATCAAATAAATTAGTTTCATAATTTTATAATGTATAAATGCAATTTTTCAATTCATTTTATTAAAAAAGATATAGCGGGAATAGCAGAAATAATGGGATATAGCGGAAATAGCGGGGATTAAAGCGGAAAGGCTATATTTTGGGGCTATATGGAAAAATCGTACCGGTAGAAATCCACTATGAGATATAGCGGGGTTGTAGCGGGGTAATAGCAAGGCATTAACTACACAGGGTCAATAAGAGTTTAAGTGAGGCAAGCCGGTAGTTAGGGTGAGATAGCGAGTGAGTAGGTCGGCACTGGCAATTTTAACTCGAACACGACATTCATTTGGGAAACTTACCTTCACAACCAAGCATAACATAATGGACAATGGCAAGTAGTAAAACATATTATCCCAAGGACTTAATTTGAAATAACTACCGCACTGTTTGAATAATCTTAAATGCAAATTTAACCCATCAAACGAAAATAATAGCTTTTACATTCTATGATGCCAATGTTCGATTTCAAGCCTTCTACTGCTAATCATATGATAAACTGCAGGAGACGGTCAGTGATGACGGTCTCCGAGAAAAACAACTTAAAGTTCTATCATCCCACACTTCTCTTAAAACTTTAGTTTTGTCTACACTCACGTTGAAGTCGTCGCACTACTTCACACACAACATGGGGGTTATGTATTATTGTCGTTATATCTGATATCAATTGTCTTTTAAGTATAGTTTAAACAGGTAACTTACCATATTAAATGCTCATTGAAGATGTACGAAAGATCTAGCTCGGCTACAGTTTTTGATAAGCCTGAGCCAAGTTCTCGGAAGGAGGTAGTAGGAACTTCGAATCCACCGACAACGTCTACACAGGGTATTCCGGATCATCTGATGTTGTTATAGGCCTGGCTCCTAATGTTATAGACGGAGCAGTTATCCTGGATAATCCTATTGATTCACAAGCTTCAAAAATCGACAAAGTCGCTTTTTGTCAGTTGTGCTCAATTCATGGAATCTCTTTCGACGACGTTTTAGTTCCGTTAGGACAAGATCGGCCTCACTTGCCCCAGCCGGGTATGCAGCGTGCAACAAATTCATGAGCTGGGTTGGAAGTGTGCCACCTTTCAGTTCATTTCTCCATGAAGTGTCACGGTATATCAAGATTGCTTTGGCACAGCTCACCCCAATAGTCACGCGTTTATTCATGGCATTTGTATTCTCTTCATGAGCACCTTATTCAGACTCCCTACTCCCGAGGATATCTGCTATAGCTACCTCTTCAAAAGATGGTCTGACGGTCCCTCCTTCATATTTCTCGAGCCACATTCCAAATTTCAAATCATAACGGGGGAGTGGAGTAAATATTTCCAGTATAAGAAGGAGCGGTTTACATACGCTGTCGCCCTGGCTTTGCGAGAAGATGGTTGGAAGGGAGTCATTTTCATTCCTAGACTAATATCTGTCTAAGGCTCGAAGTTCATCCTTTCTAAACTTCCTTTGAATTTTATAGGTATTCGCCCAGACTTGAAGGCGTGGGTATTCTGAGGTCGTGGAGGCCATTCGAGTTATTCCCACAGGAGACCGGGAGATTAAATCCGTTATTTCCAACGAATTGCTTTCAGAGTTTGGATTATTGAACGAGGGTCACCGAACTAGCCTCCCAACCGGCTCCACTACAACTGGATCCGCTATGGAAAAACGCAAGGAGAAGGTCGGGCCTTCGGTGCCCCTATAGGAGGGGCCCCCGATACATCTGAGGAAGGTGAAATTAAAGAGTCTGGAGTGCCAGGAGCATCTGATGAGAATATAAGTCCCGACTCATCACCAGTAACTAATGCACCCGGCATTGATGAACCGCCTCCTCCTTCAAAGAGGAAAAAGAGCATAGCCTACAAACTGAGAAACAAAATAGTGGGCGGAACCTCAAAAATTACAATTACTCCAATTGAGAAAGAGTCGTCTCCCAAATATATGGAGGGTTCACTAAAAGGTCTATCAGACCTGACCATCCCTAACGACTTGCTAAATTATGGCTTCAATGATCCAGAGGCCATGGGACTTAATTCACCCGCGAGAGGCGATGAAGGCGATCGGGCTCATCATCAAGGAGAGAAAACACCAACAAGTAAAGCAAAAGAAACTGATCCGTTGGGGGGAAACACTAGGACACACACGAACACTCACACTTCACCCTACACTTAAATTCTAGCCATCATATGATTCTCATTAACTCGTCCCCACTTGGTTTCTGTGCAGGTGTTATGGGGCGCACACACGGCTTCGACCGCCTTCGCGGATCCTCTATCTTCCACCACTCCAGTCAGGATTCAAGATCAGATAGACGCCGAGACAGGGATGACAGCGGCGATTGGGACTACCATCCTCGAGATTTGTTGTCTTGTCGAAGAAAAACTTACATCCATTCTTCATATCCCGACGATCCTCCCCCTCATTCAAAGCATAGTAGGGAGAAATATGCTCAGAAGGGATCTCAATTTGAAGCCTCCAGTGACCAATACTCTGGCTTTTCCAGCACCAAGAAATCTCTTGAGCCCTATAAAAAGTTTGTGACTCCCGCTAGGCAGACTTTCCCAGCCTCCGCACACGATCCATAGACCATTGAAAAATTATCCAAGCTTAAGATCACATTTCCGAAGATATGCTTTGACATATTGAAATTTCTTCCTGCGATTTATCCTATTCTAGGGCACGTCAAACAAAGCGCCATCTTCTGCAATAATGATGTCTATGTTCAACACGACACGTTCGTTCATTTGGTAGAAAAAGTTCCAGAAGTTTCTATGGAACGTCAACACGAAATTTATTGCCTGAAACTTGAAGCCATTTATGAAAAATATATCATTAAAGCCTAGGATGAAGAGCTATCCTTGTACAAATCCCAACTTGAGGTCGCACAGAAAAATTCCAAGGATACAGCTGAGGCAGTCAATTGTTTGGAAACCACTCACAAAAAAGAACTTGATGAGGAAAATCAACATAGTGGTGCTCTAGCCTTAGAGAAAGAGTCCATCCAGAAGAAAAAGATATCCTCATTTGACGAGTTAAAGAACTGGAGGAGCTGCTCCTTAAAGAGAAAGAAGAGAAAATTTCTGCACAGGAAGAGTCACAACGATATTGCGATGAAATCGTCGCAACACGACTCTTAAAGACGAAGCTTGACGAGGAACTTTCTAAAGCTGAAGCGTTAAAGGATGCACCCCGTGAGGAGGGTAAAAGAATGGCATTAACAAAGGTCGATTCTTGCCTTGAGGCAGCTGCTGAAGCCGGTAGGGAAGAAATTAAGTGCCTATTTGATATGCTTATTGCCGAGTATAATGCTCGAGTTCTCTGCATCGGGATCTATATTTTCTAGGCGAGGGTTACGTCGAATTATTGGCCAAAGCATGGGATACTTTAATAAAAAATTAAAAAAGTTGAGCTGGGCACCGAATAGGTTGATGAAGAAGCTCTTATGAAGGAAGTACTTCGAGGAAACGAACCTTTTGACTTATATGTAGCAAAAACCCTCTTCATAAGAGATTCCTCCTCATCGAAGGGGAAGGATGACATGGCTGGCCCATCTGAAACTGAGTCTCCAGTTGCTCCTTCCGCTCAGCCGGCCGGTTGCTCATCAGTCGATCCTTTCGAGTAGCATGTCGGCTATGACCCAGAGAAACCTGGGCTTGATTTTCACTTTCTATCCCCTATTCCAGAGGGTGAGACTCCCAAAACAGTTAAGAGTCAGCCGGAAGCTGGTATGTAATTTTTCCTTCTATGGTCCAAAGAACCATCGCTTTTGATGAATAATAGATGTATTCTAACATTTATCCTTAATGACTCTATGTAGGCCATTCTGATCCTGAACCAACTCCAAGGAACAATGTCGCCATGGAGAAAGAAGAGAAAATAGCGAAAGAACTTCACACTAGGGTTATTCTTGGACCTAATTCCCAAGTGATCAGAGCGCTCGATGAGGACAAACTCGATAATCCCTCGCCTGTGGACGAACATGAAGAGGTTGAAATCACAGGCTCCTCCGGACCTACTTTAAAACTTAGCATGGGGGAGTGAGTCGTGGAAGAGGAGAAAAAGAAACCCGAAATTAAGATTGAACCTCAGGTGGTGGAACTTGATGATCCTCTAAATAGGCCCCTGAAGGTAATTCTTTCCAGTGGGACCACACCTCTAGAGGTCCCTTTTCCTCCCTCAAACACCACCTCACTAGGAAGCAAGGCATCTAAGAGAAAATGCTCGGTGAGGAGCCTTCGAAGAAGCCGAACAAGGAAAAAAAACAAAAAGGTAGCTATCCGGTCATGCCTCGTTCAGCCCGAATAAACCTGAATCATGTAGTTGTTTCTATTTATTTTTATAGTCGTAGTGAATAGACTTTTGCTCCAAACTCCGAAAAAGTTGTAATGGAACTTAATTTTGGGTTAGTAAATAAAATTTTGTTTCTTTGTCTTCCACAATTTTCATTGTTTAGCTTATTGTCTAACTTGTAGTTGAAATTTGAAATCTTATGGGTTACATAAGCTCCGGCCCGCTTCCACATGACTTGGAATTTTTTGAATTATTTATGCTCTAGTATGCACTCCGAGGACTCAGAGTACTCTAGTCCATGCTCTGGGGACTTAGAGCTTTTTAGATCGTTTATACTCTAGCCCGCACTCCGGGGACTCAGAGTACTCTAGTCCGCGCTCTGGGGACTTAGAGATTTTTTGAATCGTTTATCCTCTAGTTAGCGCTCTTGGGACATAGATATTTTTTGAATCGTTTATACTCTAGTCCGCGCTTCGGAGACTTAGAGATTTTTGAACCTTTTATAATCTAGTCCACACTCCGGGGACTCAGAGTACACTAGTCCTCGCTTCGGGGACTTCGAGATTTTTGAATCGTGTATACTCTAGTCCGCACTCCGAGGACTCAAAGCACTCTAGTCCGAGCTCCGGGGACTTAAAGATTTTTGAATCGCTTATACTCTAGTTCTCACTTCAGGGAATCAGAATACTTTAGTCCGCGCTCCGGGGACGTAGAGATTTTCGAATCGTTTATACTTTAGTCCGCACTCCAGGGACTCAGAGTACTCTAGTCCGCGCTTCGGGGACTTAGAGATTTTTGAATCGTTTATACTCTAGTTCGCACTCTGGGGACTCAGAGTACTCTAGTCCGCGCTTTGGGGACTTAGAGATTTTTGAATCCTTTATACTCTAGTCCGCACTCCGGGGACTTCTCTAGTCCACGCCCTAGGGACATAGAGATTTTTAAATCATTTATACTCTAGTCCGCACTACGGGGACTCAGAGTACTCTAGTACACGCTCCGAGGACTTAGAGATTTTTGAATCGTTTATTGATCAACTTTTAGTTCTAAGTCCGCGTTCATACGCCGGACAGATTAATACAATTTGACTTTGCCATGAAATTGGAACACACAGAATATCAGTTGTTCATAGAAAACTGCTTTAGATTGTATAAGAATAGGGACAATTTGAATTGTCTTATTACATGTTGGAAACAAAGAACAACAAAAGGAAACATACATTGGAAATAACTGCTACTAAAATGCAAAAGGAAAAGACTAAGTGTAATAACGACGTAAATGCTCGTTATTCCATGCTCTAGGGAGTGTCATGCTATCAATAGTCGCTAGCTTGAAGGTTCCTTCTCCAAGCTTCCATTCGAAGACATACGGACCTTCCCATGTAGGATCATATGTGACGAGATTGGAAAAACTAGTTCCAAAACAAGATCACCCACATCAAAGATTCGCAGTCGAATTTTTTCATTATAATATCGAGCGTTTCGGTGTCGATACGCAGCCTCCCTTAAATCAGCTTCTTCACATTCTTCGTCGACAAAGTCCAGCGATTCCAGTAAGAGATCCTGATTCATCGTAGGATCATAATAAGTCACCGATAAGAGGGAACTTAAAATTCCATGGGTATAACAGCTTCAGTGCCGTATTCCAAGGTGAATGGAGTATGGCCAGTCGCGGACTTGTGGGTGGTTCTGTAAGCCTAGAGTGCTGTCAGAAGCTCATCCACCCACTTGCCTCTAGCCTTCTCCAAATGTTTTTTCAATATGGACTTGATTATTTTGTTTACGGCTTCAACTTGTCCATTGGCTTTAGGGTGAACGACTGCCGCAAACTTTTTTCAATGCAATATTTTTGGCAGAATTCTTTGAACACCCTACTCTCAAATTGAGTTTCGTTGTCCGTGATGATAGTTCATGGGAGGCCAAAACGGAATATAGGTGATGAAATTAATGACCTTTTTAGTGATGATCATAGCTAAGGGCTCTGCTTCCACCCACTTGGTGAAATAATGGACGGTAACAATTGCATATTTTGCACCACCTTTGGAGATTGGCAAGGAGTCGATTATATCGATCCCTCATATTGCAAATGGCTAGGGACTAACCATTTGGGTGAGTTCTATCAATGGAGCTCTTAGGATCTTCCCATACTTTTGACATTTTTCGCATCTTCTTACATAGTCCGAGGCATCTTGATTCACGGTTGGCCAATAGTATCCATGGCGGAGGATCTTTTTGGCTAGTGTCTGCCCCCTAGTATGGTCGCCACATTCTCCTTCATGTACTTCTTTCAAGACCCGCTTTATCTCGTCATAGATGGTGCACCAAAGTAAGGGAACTCAGAATCCTTTCCGATACATTACTCCAGCCTGCATTATATACCGTAAGGATTTGCGGACGACTTGTCATTTTTGGTTCTTTCTCTCAGGAAAAGTTCCATGTAACAGGTATTCTTTGAACGGAGTCATCCATGACTCCCTTTCAGTTTCTATCCTTAACACAAATTCTACTTCCATTTCTTTTATGCCCGGGGCATGTAAGGCTTCGACGGGGACTAAGCCCATCTGCTGTGCATCACTAGTACTCTCGAATTTCGCCAATGAACCGGCTTCCCCGTTTTTTCCATGCGGGATATGCGAAATATCGTAATATTCAAAGTCTGCCAACAGTTCTTGAACCCAAGCAAGCTATGGGGCAAGTCTCTGCCCCTTTGCTTGATAGTCTCCCCGTACTTGGCACACCACTAATTGTGAGTCACAAAAGATTTCAACCAATTTTACTCCGAGTTCCCCGGTAATTTTCAAGCCAGCAATCAATGCTTCATATTTGGCTTCGTTATTTGTAGCTAGGAAGTCGAGTTTCAAATCATAACAAATTGATTGGTTTTCAGGAATAATAAGAATAACACTAGCCCTAGAACAACGATCATTGGATGCCCCATCGGTATATAGTTTCCATCGAGTGAGGGGAATTACATCACCACCACTTGGCTCGTTCGATATGGTGAATTCTGTAACGAAGCCTGCTAGCTCTTGCCCTTGGATAGCCCTCCGTGGCAGGTAAGTGATATCGAATTGACTTAACTTAATGTTCTACTTGAGTAACCTTCTAGAGGTTTCTGGTCATTGGAGCACCTATCGCAAAGGTTGATCGGTATAAACACTGATCGGGTGTGCTTGAAAATACGAACGGAGCTTGCGTGATGCAATCACCAAGCAGTAGGCTAGCTTCTCAATCTTAGGATAATTTCTTTCTGCCCCTATTGAACGTTTATTAAAATAGTACACCGGCTTTTGAATTTTATCCTCCTCACGAACTAAGGCTATACCGATGGCATGCTAAGACATGACCAGTAAACATATAACTCTTCATGGTCTACAGGCTTTGACAGAACCGAGGGACTCTCCAAGTGTCTTACCAGAGCTCGGAAAGCATCCTCACAATCCAACGTCCATTCAAAATTTCTCTTCCCTCTCCTTATCACTTCGAAGAAAGGAATGCGTTTATTGGTTGCTCTGGATATGAATCGACTCAACGCGTCGACTTTTCCATTCAGTCTTTGTAATTATCTTATAGTCCTGGGCTCTTGTATGTCTCAGATAGCCTGAATCTTTTCTGGGTTAGCTTTGATTCCCCACGCATTGACAATAAAACCCAAAAAATTTCCCGACGCAACACCAAAGGAACACTTCAGCGGATTGATTTTCATTTCGTAGTATCTGAGCATAGCAAACATCTCCGCTAATTCTCGAATGTGGTCGTTTGACTACCATGACTTCACGAGCATGTCATCCACATAGACTTCCATTGTCCTACCGATTTGGTCTTTAAACATCCGATTTACCAGACGCTGGTAAGTCACTCCTGCGTTCTTTAACCCAAAAGGCATCACTACATAACAGTAAAGTCCAATGTCTGCGACAAAACTAGTATGTTCTTGATCTGCAATGTGCATCGGGATTTGATTATATCCCGAATACACATCCATGAATGACAATAATTCGTGTTTTGTTGTTGACTCGACCAACAGATCAATTCTGGGTAAAGGGAAACTATCCTTAGGGCATGCCCTGTTCAAGTCTGAATAATCAACATAGGTCCTCCATTTCCCATTCGTTTTTCTCACTAGTACGGGTTTAGATACCCGTTCGGGTTAGAGGGTGTTGCGAACGAACCCATTGGCTTTGAGTTTGTCCACCTCCTCTCTGAAAGCAGCAGACCTTTCTAGGTCCATATCTCTCCTTTTTTGTTTCACTGGCACATACTTCGGATCAATGTTCAACATATGACTTGCGATGGCGGAATAAATCTCACACATATCAGAGTGGGTCCAAGCAAAAACATCCAGGTTCACTCGGAGGAAATCAATAAGAACCTCAGCCATTGAAGGAGTGAGTTGTAATCCAATCTTGAGCACCCATGATGGGTCATCACGGCTGACTGGAATGTCAATTTTCAGTTCAGCCAGTGTTGCTTTAGACTCCTTGGGTTCTTCATCATCGTCTCTCGGATCTATGTCTCTATAGATCCAACCCTGCTGCCTGAGCCAAGGCTCAGGAACTATTTGTCAATTTTGAGCAACATGGGTGCAGACAAAATTGTCCATAACTTTCCCCTTTTCTCTTCGCTGGGCCTGTCTCGGCTTAGCCACATAACATGCACGACCGTTCGCTTGATCGTCATGCACTACACCAACTCCTCTAAAATTTCAAGGTTAAACACCACGGAGCCAAAGCTGCCTTAAACTCCGCCAGGGCCAGTCGGCCCAGAAACACATTATACGGGGAATCAACATCCAAAACAATGAACGGTAGGATCTGTACCCTCCTACATTCACCTTCTCCTAACTCAACTGGCAATTCTATAAAACCTACCGCATCAGTGGCCGCACCATTAAAGCCGTGGATGTGGGCTTTAAATGGTTTCAGATCCTTCACCTCCATCTTTATTTGGTCATATGCCTTTTTGAAGATAATATTCACAGAAATCCCACAATCAATCAGTATCCTTCTCGCAAATGCCGGCCCAATCGTGGCCGAGATGACTATTGGATCAATGGTAGGGCTTCCACCTGGTCGACATCCCTACTCCTGAATATAATATCATCCGTCATCGTCCGCTGCTGTTTTGCTGGGGTCCCGTCTTCTGCATTCAAGCAGAATTCAAAATCTGCATGCTTTAGGGAATTAGCAAAGCGTTCCATTTCTTGCCAACTCTTTTTTGCCGAGTAAGGCCCACCGACTATCGTGTTTATAACCAACCTACCTCCAGTCCGAGCAAATTCCTCGGGTCGATGTAAAGTCTGCCCGCGATTAGGGTTGGAGGTCCCGTGTCCATCTTCCTACGTATTCTCAACAACCTGCTATAACTTGTTCTATCGAATCATCTTTTCTATAGCATCGCGGAGGTGTCTACATTCTTCGGAATTATGCCTGTAAGTCTCATGTAAGCGACAGTACTTCCCAGTCTTCTTTTGTTCCTCAGTGGATCCCTTTGGGCTTGGCTTTCGGTATTGGAATATATTACAAGTCGATAAATAAATATTCTTCAGAGATGTGTTCAAAGGAATGTGTTCATTATAGGTTGGGATCCTTGGTTTTGGCTTTCCCGTCCGGATCCTTTAGACTGCTCCGGCTTATTTTGAACATTGACTGGGACCTTGCCAGAGTTAGCGCCAGATTGCTCTACCGCAATGTTACTTTGCACCGCCTCCTTGCTTTGCCTGGGGGCATTGCTTTACCTGGTCTATTTAGCCTCGTCTCTTCTCATGAATTGGTTCACTTTGAATAAAAACGTTCCAGGGGGGTCTGCGGTTTTCCTGCCAGCCAATCACTAAAATCTGAGCTAGATCTACCCCTCGCATCATGGCCATAAGAATAGCATGATCATTTGGGTTGCTAACTTCGGTAGCAGCAACATGAAATCTTTGTAAATATTCCTTTAACGATTCCCCTAGGGCCTGGATCACACTGGATAGAGACATCACATCCTTTGGGCGAGTGGTGTGGATCCTAAACTGCTCCATAAATTTCGTTGCTAACTCATCAAACCTGGAGATTGATCGTGGAGGATGTCCAGCGAGTGGTGTGGATCCTTAAATTTCGTTTTCCCTAGCTGATTCCATCATCCGCTCGTATCTCATTACATGATGTCGGGGATCAGTCTTTCCTTCATAGGCTGGAATAGTTGGCATATTGAACTTTCGAGGGTACCCAGCCTGTAAGATAGCGTCTGTGAATGGAGTATGACTCCTAGATATGCCACAATCATCCTTGGATAAGCCCTAATTTTCTCTCGTCAACTGTCTGACCATAGCTGACAAATTCGAGGTCTGGATGGGAGGTGGCAAGTTGAGATTCATCCCGCGTGATCGTTCTACCTGGTGTCTCCTCCGTAAGTGATCTCCCAAGTGCACGTCATGGGGACCTACTTCACTACGACCTGGACGTGGAGGTGGACCAGCTTCCACCCATTCCTTGGATCTTAAGTCTCCCACTCCAGTTAGCGTGTGATTTCCAAGGTTCCAATGAGGGGCCATGGTTCCAGGTAGGGAGCTTGGACCAGTTCTGTTGGATTTTTCTACTGAACCTGTATGCCATATCAATCCGATGGCGTCTATGCCTGTGATGTTCATCTGAAGAAGCGGAGCTGTTGGATGACGAGTACGAAGCGGGGCTCCTTCCGGCATTTTAATGTTGTTACTGAGCGATTTGGGTCATGAGATTGGCATTAGTTTGAATTTACTCCTTAAGTTGTCTCCTGATTTCCACGAGTTCTCTCATTAACTCATTGAACTTGTTGAATATGCGATTATATGATTTTTGTTTGATGATAATAAACATATATATATATATATATTCATTTAAATGTATCTGTTAATGTACTAATTATTTTTCACATAATAAATATTTGCTGAATAAAAAATAACACAGAATATGAATTCAAACGGATATTTTACTCAAACAAATATTTTATTACAATTTTTAATAGTACAAATTCAAGCTCTCACTATATATATACAATTTCAATTACCATACAATTTTGATTACATCACAATTTCTAATTTACATTTTCACCTCACTACAATTCACTCTCACTCGTATTTATCTTCAACTTCAGTCCAGACTGAATCCAGCATCTGAGCAATCTGGGAAATATACATTAACGCAGTAAAATTGAAAATAAAATACTATTGCAGTACAAAATAAAATGTGAATTTTGAAAATAATATTTGCCTCAGTTATTTGGGTTGTTCGTCATCATTTAAATTTGAATTCATCATACACGAACAGCTTGTGACATGCACAATATATCACAGTACATGCCACAAGGCCGTGCACATCGATACACACTTGATAAAGTTACAGGGACAAGTGAGCACAAGGTCAAACTCAAATCATGCCGGGTTCAACTCAAGTGAAATAAAAATAAAATCACGACATGAGCACAAGGTCAAACCCGAGCCTTAAAACTGGATTCAACACAGGTGCAAGTTCAATACAATGACCATGTTCAAAACAACTTCAACCAATCTAGCACATGTGGTCAGAGAAACCAGAATGCAACCAGACTCAACAAGTTTACATGAAAGTAAAATATCACATGTTACTATAACTACCAGAGACCATCATACTTGTATAAATATATACAAGCAACTAAGTGCATCCACAAATGCAACATGACTCGAAGTACAATGGACAGAAGTCAATGCAAACATACATCAGAACACTAGACCATGACCACAAAGGAACAGTAAAAAGTTCGCCACCAAACCAGCTAAATGACATCATACATGACCAGAAAGACAACTACAGCCTTACAGGAACCAAGACTAAATGAAAACATAGAAGTATGGTGAAGCAACTAAACTACAACTTAAGTGAAACAAAGATCAAGCTAAACTGCACATGAAAATGAAACCAGAGCTCAATACATGTGAACTCAGGTGGACAGTACGATCAGGAAACATATATATGAAATGCAACAGTGACAAATAGAATATGTACACAAACACATATCAGCTCATATGCAAACAGTTCAAAGTCAAACATTTTTACACGGCAGTTTCGAACAAAGACGGTGCTTTTACAAAGATCAAACAAACTACATGAAGTCCAACAGCAAGTACTAGAGTTGACAATTGGAACAAAATCTAGTTGTAGTTTCAATGCTACAAGACCATGTCAAACACAGTGCAACAAAATACAAGTGTCGACCAGACGGACATTTAAGTTCAAGCCTCAAGTAAACATGAAATGGTGATATAGCAAGTTTATGTGGATATGCAAGTAGTGCAACTCGATAACAAAGTAAACAGCGTATGCAGTGATACGTATAGAGGCTTAACACGCATGTTGAACAAGACAAAGTCAGAGACCAGAGAATCAAGCTTCAAAAGTACAGGTTGCGGTGATGCAAAAATCACAACAGAATCAAATTCGTAAAAATCAAGTCAAAGTCTGGTAATATCAAAAATCAAGTTGAAGCCGTGAGCAACTGACCGGAGTCAAAGGAAACAAAGAACGAAATCAACATCAGCAAAATCAATTCGAAAACGTGGTGGCCAAGAAATTGACCAAGTCAGAAATCAACACAGTGGGAGTCAAGTCACAAATATATGAAATTAACAAAGTCAGAAAAATCACAATCTTTCAAATATAATCATGCGGCCAAAAAGAATTCAAGCAAAATTATCAAACGAAGTCAAATGATCATATACGAACGAAAATTCCTATATAAACCCTAAACATCATCGGCAAAGGGGCGTTGGAGTTCGAGCTAAATAGAGAACGGTAATCATTCAACTCGAATCATCGATCGAGTTCAAGCAAGCCAAAACCAGTAAAGCAAAAGGAGTAAATTACATTCTAGAATCAAATTCGAACTTGATCGAATTGAAGTAGCCGAAGGCGATTCAAAGAGCCAAACGATCGAAGAAAGCAACGAACTAGAAAACTTCTATTTCGATTAAGCAACCAAAAGTCGGCGACTTCAAAAAGCCCTAATTTCAGAGCAAAGTGGAACAAGAACAAGCAGAAAGAAAGCCGGCTGAATAATAAGAAGAAAAGGGATCTGATTTTTATCACATTGGGCCGGCCTATAAATTAAAGCTTTAGTATAAATTAGGGTTTTGATTTTTAAGTTGTTTTACTTTGTATTTTAACTTTTAAACCGTTGTAATTTCTAGTCGTGTGACTAGGGCACAAACTACGTGGCGTAGTTTGAGAATTCGCAACTCAGTGGCTGAGTTGTGGCAGGGTTTTGAGCGTAGAGTTAGCTTAGTCAGTAGTGGGTGTCGCGAGTTTACGTGTGTAAGCGTGTGACTACTTAATTTCTACTAGAAACCATGGGGGCAGCATGTAGGCAGGGTTTTGCCGAAGCTGGGTAAATTCTGTGTCGTTCAATTTCTGCATTTATTATTCTGCTATTATCTATGCTGCTATTATTTTGATATATCTATGTTGAAATAATTTTATAAGCTTCCGCAATAATTTTTATAATTAATAGCATCCCCTATTCACCCCCCTCTAGGGTGAAATCGATCGTACAAGTGGTATCTGAGCTACGAATAGAAGTTGACTTTTGTTTTTTTTTAAAATTCGTTTTTCAAAAACCAATTTTTGATTTTTTAAAAAAAGATTGATTTTTTAAAATGGCTTCTTTTGATAATGCTTGTGCTGAGGGTCAGTCCATAGTTAGACCACCAATGTTCAATGGTGAATACGCCTACTGGAAAAATAGAATGAAATTTTTTCTGAAAACCATTGATGCTTGGAATATTGTTGAGACATGTTATAGAGCACCAACTATAACTGTAGATAATCAGGAAGTAGATAAAACGATGGATCAATGGACAGAACTCGAAAATAAATTACAAATTGCTAATGCTAAAGCTATGAATTCTATCATCTATTCATTGGATCAATTTGAATTTAATCGTGTCTCACATTGTCTAACTGCGCAGGAAACATGGCACACACGCGAAGTGACTCACGAAGGAACACCTCAAGTCAGAGAATCTCGCCTTGCCATGCTAAGCAGCGAACACGAAAATTTCACAACGGCCAAGGAAGAAAATGTCAAAGAAATGTACGGACGACTTTCCAATATCGTATACAAATCAAAGGCTCTTGGAAAATCATACACAGAATTGGAGATAGTCCGAAAAATCCTCAGAGTCCTTCCGCGAAGTTTTGAAGCCAAAGTAACTGCCATTCAAGAATCAAAAGATTTGAAACAAATGAAAGTCGAAGAACTCATCAGAAACCTCACCACTTACGAGCTAGAGATGAAATTCAAGGAAGAGCGTGAAGGAGGAGACACTCGAAAGAAATCAATAGCTCTTAAAAGGACAACTAAAAGTGAAGATGATGATGAAGCAGAAATAACACTACCAATAAAAAGATTCAAAAGGTGGAATCCCAAATATGGCAATTCGATCAAAAATCAATAAGTAAAGAGCATATTAAACAAAGCACTAGACAAGCCAGAAGAGCAGAAAATCATTCGTCACAAATGCAATAAACCCGGTCATATCAAGCCAAATTGTCCCCTAAATCGACTCAGCCAAGAAAAGAAATTGAAGAGGAGAAGTTTTGCAGCTACTTGGAATGAAATCGATGAAGATGAAAGTAATAGCACCGGTAGTGAGAGAGAACGAGCAAATTTGTGTCTTCATGGTGAAGTAACTGCCACTGATGATGACGAGCCAAGTGAGGTATCAAAACTTACTCATTCAGAATTACTTATATATTTCCACGAAGTAAAAGGCTATTTTGAACGACTTAGGGAGAAGTATGCCAAACTTGAATCACAAAAAGATAATTTGATAGATTTAAATAAACAACTTGACCAATTAGTTAAAACCTATCAAAGTAGGATCTCTAAGTTTGATAAGTGTCAATTATTTGAAGAAGAAATTAAAAAATCAAAAATTAATATAAAATCATTTGAAAATGAAATTCTGATTTTGAAAGAAAGTGAAAATACAAGAAGAGAAAATTCTATTAAAAGGTGCACACAATTGTTAAACGAAAATGAATCTCTCAAAACACAAGTCCAACAACTATCAACGACTTTAGATAAATTTTCAAAAAGTGAGAAATCGTTGAACATGCTATTAGGAAAACAAACTATGAATACAGTTAGACAAGGACTTGGGTATAAATCTAAAAATGTTAGAAATAAGATTAATCAAGTAAATTCAATGTGCACGATTTGTAAAAAATTTGGACATGATCAAAACAATTGCTGGTACAAACCCAAACACGTGAAAACGATTCCAATTTGGGTTCCAAAAGGCACAAACATAAAATCTCTCGAAGTTAAACAAATTTGGATGCCGAAAGGAACATATATAAATAGATTTGGATCTCCACAAAATTATTTTTCAAAATCAATTACCACTAACAATCATGGACCTATAAAAACAAATAGGTCACTAAACTCTCTTCACGTGTAGGTATGCTGGCAGGCTAAGGAACATCAGCAATGGTACTTGGATTCTGGCTATTCCAGGCACATGATAGGCGATAAATCAAAGTTCCTTAGCCTAGAAAAGTACAAAGGTGGCAGAGTCACAATGGGTAACAATGACAAGTGTAGAATTGTCCGTAAAGGTAAAGTAGGTAACAATACATTTACCTTGAATGACGTACTATATGTTGAAAATCTGCACCACAATTTGATATCAATCAGCCAGCTATGTGATAAAGGTATGAATGTTATTTTTGATTCTGACTTATGCAAAATTGTTGACAAATCATCAAAAGTAATCTTATTTTCAGCTGAAAGGAAAGGTAATATATATTCTCTATCTTTTGATGAACTCACCCTTTTAAAATGTTTGGTAGCTGAGGATATAGAAGTAAATTTATGGCATAGACGATTAGGGCATGCTAGCATGAATTTGTTAAACAAATTAAAAAGGAAAAATTTGGTAAGAGGGTTGCCATCACATGATTTCGAAACAGAAAATTTATGTAAAGCATGTACCTTGAGAAAACTTAAAAAATCATCATTTCATGCCAAAAACAATGTAAGCACTTCTAGAGTTCTTGAACTAGTTCATATGGATCTGTTTGGACCAAACGACATTGCTAGCTTAGGTGGTAAGAAATATTGCTTTGTGTTAGTTGATGATTACTCAAGATATACATGGGTATATTTCTTGGCAAAAAAATCAGAAACTTTTTCATACTTCGCAAAATTCACAAAATTAGTTCAAAATGAAAAAGGAGTTCCTATTGTTTTGTTAGGAAGTGATCATGGCGGAGAATTTGAAAATTATGAATTTGAAAACTTTTATGATGAAAATGGTTTTAAATAAGAATTTTCTGCACTACGTACTCCACAACAAAATGGAGTAGTTGAAAGAAAGAATCGAACATTGCAAGAGTTGGCTAGGTCTATGATAAATGAGTATAAGTTACCTTTGCATTTTTTTGGGCAGAAGCAGTAAATAAAGCTTGTTATGTAATGAATAGAGTTATGATTAGACCGATTCTTAACAAAACACCTAATGAGCTAAGGTTCAAAAATAAGCCAAACATTGCTTATTTCAAAGTATTTGGGTGTCCGTGCTATATTCTCAATACAAGTGATCAATTAGGAAAATTCGAAGCTAGAGCTGACGAAGGCATATTCATGGGATACTCTTCTAGAAGCAAAGCTTATAGAGTCTACAATAAAAGGAATAAAATAATTGTGGAGTCAATCAATGTGAAGTTTGATGAAGGCATTAGTGAACAGGAAATGGTCGAAAGCAATGTTGAAGAGGAGAACGAAAAAGATAAGAAGGAAAAACCAAAAGAAACTACAACAACAAAAGAAATCCGAAGGAATGTAGATCCAGAGAGATTGAAATTCAAAGCAGATCATCCTCCAGAATCGATAATAGGAAATCCTATCACAGGTGTTCAAACTCGTTCTTCCTTTATAAATTTGTGTGATCGTGTCTATATAGTGGATTTATTTCAGAAATAGAACCCAAAGACATAGATACGGCTCTCAATGATGAAAATTGGTTTATGGCTATGCAAGAAGAGCTAAATCAATTTGAGCGAAATGATGTTTGGAGTCTAGCGCCTAGACCTAAGGATTATCCTGTCGTAGGAACAAAATGGATTTTCAAAAATAAATATGATGATTCTGGAAATGTGATTAGAAATAAAGCTAGATTAGTCGCTAAAGGATACAGTCAAATTGAAGGAGTTGACTTTGATGAAACTTTTGCACCAGTAGCTAGACTAGAATCAATTAGGATATTGTTAGCTTTTGCTTGCTACAAACGATTTAAATTAAGACAAATGGATATTAAAAGTGCCTTTCTTAACGGAATTTTAAAAGAAGATGTATATGTTGAACAACTAGAAGGTTTTGAAAGTCATGAATATCCTAACCATGTATATAAGCTTAAAAAGACATTATATAGATTAAAACAAGCTCCTAGAGCTTGGTATGAATGCCTTAGTACTTATCTTCTTGAAAATAGGTTCAAAAAGGGGTGTGTAGACACCACACTATTTCTGTTGCATGAAAACGATGATCATTTAATTGTTCAAATATATGTTGATGACATCATTTATGGTGCTACTAACAATTTATTGTATGAGAAATTTGAAAAAATTATGCAGGAAAAGTTTGAAATGAACTTGGTTGGAGAGTTGAAATTCTTTTTAGGATTTCAAGTCAAAGAAAGCGATAAAGGTACATTCATTTCTCAAACAAAATATATTAGGGAACTTGTCAACAAATTTGGATTAAAAGATGCTAAACTAGCTAGAACCCCAATGAGCACAACCATTAAACTTGATAGTGATGAAAAAGGTAATGCAGTTGATCAAAAACAATATAGAGGTATGATTGGATCACTCCTTTACCTTACCGCCTCTAGACCCGACATCACGTTTTCTGCCTGCTTGTGTGCACGATTTCAATCTAACCCCAAAGAATCTCATTTAAAAGCCATTAAAAGAATTATAAAATATTTGTTGCACACCCCACGATTTGGTCCTGGTATCCAACAAATGATAACTTTAAATTAAAAGGATTTTCATATGCGGAATATGCTGGAAGTTTAGTTGATAGAAAAAGTACTAGTGGTGCATGCTTTATGTTAGGACATTCATTAGTTGCATTGTCAAGTAGAAAATAGAATTGTATTGCATTATCCACCACAGAAGCAGAGTATATTGCTCTGAGTGGTTGCTCTGCTCAAATCTTATGGATGATATAAACTTTGCAAGACTATGGTTTAAATTTTAAACGTGTACCACTAATGTGTGATAGCAAAAGTGCAATTGATCTCACAAATAATCCTGTACATCACTCACGAACAAAACATATAGATGTTAGACATCATTTTATTAGAGATCATATTTCCAAGGAAAATATCTGCATAAATTTCATTTCAACCGATTCTCAATTGGCGGACATTTTTACAAAACACCTACCAGAAAATAGTTTTTGTAAACTACGTCTCAGCTTAGGTGTTTTAGAAATTTGATTTTCTAAATATTTAACATTTTTTTTCCTTACTAATTGTCGAAAAAGTAAATAGTAATTGAAAAAGTGATGAGTGTTGATATTTATCATATATTATGACTCGAGACGGTATAATTAGTAAATTTCTTTAGAATCTTAAACAAGAGTTATAAAATTTTTGTTGGTAAAAATACCATGACCATCTCTATTTCTATCATATTTCTAACGACCTTCACTCATCAAAATTCTATATAGTTTGTCAATATGTGGTACTTATAAACAGGAATCGTTCGTTTTTCATTTTACATTTCTTTAATAAAAATAAAAATAATAATAATAATAAATAAATTAAAATAAAATCCAAAGTATTCACTCTCATTTAAAAGTCCTTACGGTTATGCATGGATGAATTACTTGGAATTTTTGATGTGCTTCCATGCTCATTTAAAAGTCCTCACGGCTATGCATGTATGGAACGCATATCAAAATTGATTTTTTTTAAATAAACAAGTTGATTCTTATTCCATTTAAAAGTCCTCATGGTTATGCGTGGTTAGAAGATACTTGAATTCATTTTTTTTAAAATAAAATTGGAATACTACTAATCTCATTTAAAAGTCCTAACGGTTATGCATGGTTGGTAGATATTCAAATTCCTGATATAAATATACCACAAATAGACACAACTGTATGGTATTATATGATGATATCATTCCCATCATTCTAAAAGTGGAATATGCGCCTAAAAAAGTATTTATGATTTTTTTTTGATTTTTTGTTGAAATTTAATATTTATATTCGATTGAGTTTTAATGTTGTACTATTAATATCAATCACTTTATCACTATTCTAACACTATTACTCTTTTGCTGATAACAAAAGGGGGAGAGAAAAGTTAAGATTTTATCAAATAAAATCAAGCAAATGTCAAATATTTTCTATTTGCATCTAGGAACATTTGCATATTTATTAGTTGTATGCATGTATGAAGTGGGAGCTTTGTGTAGAGAGGAAGCATTTAAATAGGGGGAGCAATTAGAGTATATCAATGATCAAATACATTTAACATATTCAAAATCTTAAATATATGTTTGTTATCATCAAAAGGGGGAGATTGTTGAATATGCGATTATATGATTTTTGTTTGATGATAATAAACATATATATATTCATTTAAATGTATTTGTTTGTGTACTAATTATTTTTCACATAATAAATATTTTCTGAATAAAAATAACACAGAATATGAATTCAAACGGATATCTTATTCAAACAATATTTTATTACAATTTAGAGTAGTACAAATTCAAGCTCTCACTATATATATATATATATATATATATATATATATACAATTTCAATTACAATACAATTTTGATTACATCACAATTTCTAATTTACAGTTGCACCTCACTACAATTTACTCTCACTCGTATTTATCTTCAACTACAGTCCAGATTGAATCCAGCATCTAAGCAATCTGCGAAAATATACATTGACGCGGTAAAATTGAAAATAAAATATTTTTGCAGTACAAAATAAAATGTGAATTTTGAAAATAATATTTTCCTCAGTTATTTGGATTGTTCCTCATCATTTAAATTTGAATTCATCATACACGAACAGCTTGTGACATGCACAGTGTATCACTGTACATGTCACAAGGCCATGCACACCGATATACACTTGATAAAGTTACAGGGACAGGTGAGCACAAGGTCAAACCCAAATCATGCCGGGTTCAACTCAAGTGAAATAAAAATAAAATCACGACATGTGCACAAGGTCAAACCCGAGCCTTAAAACTGGATTCAACACAGGTGCAAGTTCAATACAATGACCATGTTCAAAACAACTTCAACCAATCTAGCACATGTGGTCAGAGAAACTAGAATGCAACCAGACTCAACAAGTTTACATGACATTAAAATATCACATGTTACTATAACTACTAGAGACCATCACACTTGTATACATATATACAAGCAACTGAAGTGCATCCACAAATGCAACATGACTTGAAGTACAATGGACAGAAGTCAATGCAAACATACATCAGAACACTAGACCAGGAACAGGAAAAAGTTCGCCACCAAACCAGCTATATGACATCATACATGACCAGAAAGACAACTACAGCCTTACAGGAACCAAGACTAAATGAAAACACAGAAGTATGGTGAAGCACCTAAACTACAACAACTCAAGTGAAACAAAGATCAAGCTAAACTGCACATGAAAATGAAACCAGAGCTCAATACATGTGAACTCAGGTGGACAGTATGATCAGGAAACATATATATGAAATGCAACAGTGACAAATAGAATATGTACACAAACACATATCAACTCATATGCAAACAGTTCAAAGTCAAACATTTTTACGTAGCAGTTTCGGACAAAGACGGTGCTTCTACAAAGATCAGACAAACTACATGAAGTCCAACAGTAAGTACTAGAGTTGACAATTGGAACAAAATCAAGTTACAGTTTCAATGCTACAAGACCATGTCAAACACAGTGCAACAAAATACAAGTGTCGACCAGACTGACATTCAAGTGCAAGCCTCAAGTAAATATGAAATGGTGATACAGCAAGTTTATGTGGATATGCAAGTAGTGCAACTCGATAACAAAGAAAACAACGTATGCAGTGATACATATATAGGCTTAACACACATGTTGAACAAGAGAAAGTCAGAGACCAGAGAATCAAGCTTCAAAAGTACAGGTTGCAGTGATGCAAAAATCACAACAGAATCAAATCGTAAAAACTAGACAAAGTCTGGTAATATCAAAAATCAAGTTGAAGCCGTGAGCAACTGACCGAAGTCAAAGGAAACAAAGAATGAAATCAACATCAGCAAAATCAATTCGAAACCGTGGTGGCCAAGAAATTGACCAAGTCAGAAATCAACACCGTGGGAATCAAGTTACAAATATACGAAATTAACAAAGTCAGAAAAATCACAATCTTTCAAATATAATTACGCGGCCGAAAAGAATTCAAGCAAAATTATCAAATGAAGTCAAATGATCATATACGAACGAAAATATAGGAAATCAAATCCTATATAAACCCTAAACATCATCGGCAAAGAGGCATTGGAGTTCGAGCTAAACAGAGAACAGTAATCATTCAACTCGAATCATCGATCAAGTTCAAGCAAGCCAAAACCAGTAAAGAAAAAGGAGTAAATTACATACCGGAATCCAATTCGAAGTTGATCGAATTGAAGTGGCCGAAGGCGATTCAAAGAGCCAAACGATCGACGAAAGCAACGAACTAGAAAACTTCTATTTTGATTAAGCAACTGAAAGTCGGCGACTTCAAAAAGCCCTAATTTCAAAGCAAAGTGGAACGAGAACAAGCAAAAAGAAAGCCGACCGAATAACAAGAAGAAAAAGGATCTGATTTTTATTACATTGGGACGGCCTATAAAATAAAGCTTTAGTATAAATTAGGGTTTTGATTTTTAAATTTTTTTACTTTGTATTTTAACTTTTAAACCGTTGTAATTTCTAATCGTGTGACTAAGGCACAAACTGCGTGGCGTAGTTTGAGAATTCGCAACTCAGTAGCTGAGTTGTGGCAGGGTTTTGAGCGTAGAGTTAGGTTTGTCGGTAGCGGGTGTCGCGAGTTTACATATGTAAGCGTGTGACTACTTAATTTCTAGTAGAAACCTTAGGGGAAGCTGGGTAAATTCTGTGTCGTTCTATTTCTGCATTTATTATTCTGCTATTATCTGTGCTGCTATTATTTTGATATATCTGTGTTGAAATAATTTTATAAGCTTCCACAATAATTTTTATAATTAATAGCATCATCATATTCACTCCCTCCCCCTTTAGGGTGAAATCGATCCTACAGAACTTTACTTTGGTGACAACTTCTGATTGATTTAGGATGGGGGCGGCGCCTGCACTTGGATTAGGTTGTCGATTGCTAGGTCCCACTTGATGGACACTTGTGGTCTCATTGACATCCGCATTGTGGGAGGCTGATCTGGTACGTGGTCTACCCATATTATAGTTATCCATCAAAACGCTGAATAGAATCTATGAACTCTTGAGAATAAGCTTGGATCTCCTTCGGGGGATTTCTTCAATCCAGTAGCGGCAAAGTAGATCCTTGCAGCTTGAGAATACAGGTTCTTAGTGAAAGCACCAAAATGTTAGCACCAAAATTGGTCACTAAGACCCTTGAATAGAATTATGTAAAGAGACTAATGAAGAATAAACTAATACGGGGGAATATCCCAGTAGAATGCAAAATCAGCAGCAGAAACAAGAACACCAGATTTATAGTGGTTTGGTGTAACTGCCTACGTCCACTTTGAATGTAATCATTATTGATTCTTCCAATAATTGAATACAGACACGGTCTGTAAAATAGGCTTGAATACAAGTTTGAGTAACAAGAAGTTGAGTGTAGATTTTTGGCAGAGTCTCTCTGGAATTCTCCCAAAAAAGGTCCCACTGTACCCCTGCCTCTCTATTTATAGACAAAGATAGGTTGGATTTGCTGTGCAGGCCCAAGGCCAAGGAAGCTTGACCTATATATGGTACTCTCGAGTCGACCGGACCAGGCATACCGAACGACTTCCGGCCGATCAACAAATGTCAAACCAGGGCGTCTTGACGAATGACTCGAAGCAACTTCTCAGGGGACTCGAAGCGAATAGCAGATGACTTGAAGCAAATAAACGTTAGTCATGTCACTCTGTTGTAGGTTGAAGATTTTGCCAACCTCCTCAAGGTTCATCGGTCCACTGCGCCGACCCACATGTGCCGAACCAGTCCTTACCGAATGACGTTAGCTTCCCAATCACGACCGGACGATGCCTGCTAACCTATCTAAGCCGAATGACAAATGCAGAACCATCTAGACCGAACTGTTCTGCCTTTACTTCCTTGGTCGAGCGATACATGTCTTAGTACCTCTAAAGTCGGACCACCATTGGTCGAACGACTAGGGCCGAACCAAATCAACACCGACCCACTAGGTCCGAAACCTTCTCGACCGAATCACTTTGCCTTGACCACTTTGGCCGAACCAACAAGCCTATATTCTAACGCCGACCAACTTCGGCCGAGCCAGTGTCAAACACGCCGATCCATGTGTATAGGCCGGTCCAAATTTAAGTTAAACCAGTCTTTTATACTTACATTCCCTTCTTAGCTTGAGTCCTATCTAGGTTAGCCCATAGGCTCTACGACTATCGCCATGTAGCCGGGATAAAGTGCCGGGTAACGTAGACTACCCATCTCACATTTAAACATATTCATAGTTATATAAACTATATATCTCATATATAATTATTACTTAGATTACCCATCCCTTACCATATTGACTACCCATCACGTATGGTTCCATTAACTAAATTATGTGGACTATCCATCACACATATTTAATTTAATTTATAATGATGTGTACTATCTATCACACATTTCATAGTTTTTCTAGGATGATTATGAACCCTTCATCAACCTCATAGAGACCATCCATCTTCGGTATGATGTGTACTATCCATCTCACATCTTATAATTTTCCTATGTTGACTATGAACCCATCATTCAACAATTTGATTCATGTTACCTACATGTTTAACCTTTGTTTATTGGTGTTTCCAATTAGGTTATCTCCCCACAAAGTTATAACATTTCAAAGTGACATACATTGGTATCCCCAAATGATCATTGTCGAACTCATTTAAGAAAATGCAATGCTATACCCAATGATAAAGTCTCATTTATAAAACATTTAGTTTGTCGAAACTAATCTACTTTAGTGTCTCCGGTGATAGCATCAACATCTACAATCACAATAGCATTCGTATCCCCAGTATTTAAAATCAAAATCTCAAAACATAAGGCTTGCCGGCTTTAATTTAGTTGATAAAAATCTATGTCGAAAATAATCTTCATTTGTATCCCCAATGACAATGTCTAAGAAGAAAACTAGAGGCTCTCTGCCCTTAATAAAATAGATAGGCGATAACCTTGCCTCACTTTATCTCGTCGAATCTCTACCCAAGGATAGAAAAACAAATTTTTTTTTAAGTATAAAACTCTTTGTCAAAAATGATGTTTTCAACTTTCATACTCTATATTATCTGCATGTTTAAAACAAAGTCGTTGTTAATATTCATGGCAATGATGTCGCACGACATCGTAGCCAAAACAATGATAAAAACATCGCTGACATTGATGAATAGCAGCATCAAGGTCGTCGACGACATTACAAAATTGTTTACTTAATTCACTTTGGCTATTATGCCACCAAAATTCTAGAGTCTATACCAAGACAAGTGACAACATTGCCTTCTCTTATATTAGTGTAAATCGCACATACATGCATCTAATAGTTAGAATATTTACCTTTTATTTAAATAAAAAATTTATGGACAGATGTGTACTATAAGTACAAAAGTTTTAATGGTCACACAATTTTTATTTCAAGCAAATTAATGGTGATTTCCATTGATGGATGGTTGTGAATGGGATGGTGGTGGAGGTTGAGAATCGAAGGTGAGAATCCATTGATGGATGTAGCGTATTTTCAGAATTTCAAAAAGACACCATGTAAACCTATCAATTGAATTCTCTTTGTTAATAGTAGACGTAAGGACATCAAAAACATTTGAAATAGTGATATGCGTCATCAATTTAGAACTATTATGAATACATTTGGCAACACTGATGTCGGTGTCGGCATCAATGATCACGGTGTTGAGCTTTTAAACACTTAAATGTGTATGTTGTCGCCAATGGTGGTTATCGCCGATGCCTACTTCGATACTGTGAGAATCACTCCATAACTACATAAGTAGTTATCATGTGCTTCCCACCTCATCAACTTCAACATTCATATATGGGTTGATACCTTGGGCCTGATAACTACACTAGCGACATGTCATTATTATAATTTATGTGAAAACTGATTTATTGCCAAAAAAGCAAATACTTTTCACCACGATTTATTCCCCAAAATCATATATATTCAGAAATATTATTTTCTTTACCATATAAAAATTTTAGTGCCAAAAACCATGTTTAATATTTTAAATAATTAAAACCCGAATTTACATTATTTCGTCCTTAAGAAATTCATAAAATATTTAACTTAACCTAGAAAATTATGAAATCAAAATTCATCTCTAATTTAACATTTTACATCACATATCTAAAAATCAAGTCGATTGGAGATTGAAAACTATGGTTGTACCCTTAAAACCCAATTAATTAATTTCTTAAAAATCCCATAATTTACTATTATATCCAAGCAATAATCCATCAACCAAAACATGGTATAATTTATCCCAATAATTTGGGTATTAACCATAACCGAATTTAGAAGCAATTAAAAGAGATGGAACCCTATTCACCTTTTGATTAATTGTTGGAGTTGAGAATTAATGTTGCTTTGCTTCCCAAAACTTTTGCTCTTAAATCCTCTTGATTTCGTGCTTCTTCCTCTTAGGTTATGGCAAGCCTCCTTAGTTTTTCTTTTGATTGTTTTTGTTTGTGAAAAATGAGAACGATATGAGGGAGAAGGGGTTTAAGGAATATAAGATAGGTCTATACCTAAATTGCCCCTCTGATATATCCTTCTCGATGTATATTTTAAAACAATCTTGCTTAGTTTATTAATATTGGTCCGATTTTATTAATGACCAAACCTCATTCCCCTTAACTATTTACATTATTCTATTTAATCTATCTAAGTAAATAACCCAAATAACGTTAAACTAAAATTAGTGGTGTTATATGTCTTCTACGATCCGAGATGAATCCTCCTCCTTCGCTGTCTAGAAATTCCCCATCTTGAAAACGCCAAATTTCTCGACTACATCGATTTATTTATATTTATGGCGACTTGGTTCCATATATTAATTTGTTTAATTTGGATTTTATATGTTGGATGTGGAAATGATTTGTTCAAAGATAAATGAAGAAGAAGATGCTCCTAAACCAAATTCAGCAAATTATATATGTTTTCTAACTATAAACAACATCCAGACACAACGGAATAGGTCTCGAAGCATAATTCCAAATCTTATAAAAAAATTACTATTTTTTCTTTTATATGAAATTAGTAATTCACCCATTTAATTTAATTATTTAATTTCGTAATATTATGGGGTATAACAGGTTTCCTTACAACTTAAGCACATCCCATACTTAGATCCCCCGAATGTAATTCTACTCTTTCAAGAGTTATTTTCCCTTAACATAAAGTTCGCAACATTTCTTCATTTATCGTTGGTACATTCTACACCATTGTTAGGTCCTTATATATAGGTAAAGAGAACATTTGAAACCTTTAGGTAAACATTTTATCTTTCTCTTCAATCAAAATATATTATATTATTATCTCTTAGCTTATCTAAAGCTTTAGTCATTTTCATTATTTGCATAAGTCATTACATTTTTACTTATCACACAATATTTCATAGCTTTACATTTTCAATATCATGCTATAAAAATTCAAGCTCAATACTATGGAACTAACTACCTAAATGCTTTTGTAAATGCACTTGTATTGTTAACTGAAGTATGGACTATAATCTTAGCAAAAACATCCTTAATGCCTTAATAGAGATATGCTCCATATGTTAAAGGAAACATGCACATTATGCCAATGGAGATACGATTATATGCTATCAGAAGCATGCTTAAATGTGCTACTGAAGGTTCATTTCCTTAACAAAAACATGGCTTCATCCATTAACGGAAATATGGAATTTCCATAACCAAAATATAAATTGTTTTCTAACAAAAGAACGATTTTTCCTTAATGAAAATATGGGTTACTTGCTAACAAAATGAAGGCTTTTCTTTAACGAAAACATAATTATTGCTAATGAAAGTGAACATGAGTTTTTTGCTAACAAAAGTAGCACTATGGAAAGTTTAGCTTTGTAGGGATATCGTTACGAAAACACGACTTCATCTGTTAATGAAATTATGGTTCTTATGACAGCACAGTGGCAAATCCATAATTAAGTTGAAAACTACTTCATTACTAAATAAAGACATATCATTTGACTAAATTTGAAACATGCCTGATTTACACTTTTCTTTCTTCCTACAAATATCTTCAGTAAAACTCAAAGAATTATTTAATTTTACAAATTCTTAACTAATTCTTTAAATAATTAAGAAATTCTTTTAGCATTTCTCAATAGTTTCTCTTTCTTTAATAATTCATATTAATCCAAAATACATGGGAAAAGTATGGTAAAATTCCCAAAATACAATTTCGTCCTACTTTATGATATATAAACATTCCAGATCAAGTCCAAGACCATTGTCCTATTAGTTAGTTACTTTGAATTTAGTTCGGGAAGTCACAGTTTAAAACTTACATAGCGTGATTCGAACTGCTGGACGTGCACCCGTACGCACACGCACACACACACACACACACACACACTATATTCATACATATATATATTATGCAATATACTACCTATATATATATTATGCAATATACTTATAAGAAAAATCCATATCAAAGCAATAAAGTTTCATATTTTAAATTAATTAAACTCAAAATTAAATCATCTTCCAATTGGAAAATTTATTTTAAATTATAAAAATACGGGAAAATTCTTTATTTTAAATTTCATCTCAAAAGTCATGTATAATATATCATATCCCGAACTTATAAGGGTTTATGCTCGTATGTTCAAATTATGGTCAGAAGAGTTTACTAACTTTCACATAAAACAATTATATCCATTCACATCAGGTCGATACATAAATATTCATGCATTAAACATAATAAAACATGAACCAATACAACTCCTAGTTCAAGTGGGACGAGCCCAAATTTATGGATGGTATTACCCACAACAATGTGGATCTTTAACTCAATTTCTTCCTAAAAGGACTTTTTAACAAGAGTGGTACATAATTTTAAGTAGAGCACTCATTTTGAGTGTCTCGGATGATCGAACCCAAGTGCGATAAAACCATAGTATAGAGATCTTACCACTTGAGATAGTGACCCTTCGTCATAAAATGTTTTTGCTTTCTTTTATGTTTGTTTTGCCTTAATTTCTTCGACTTTCTTCCCTCTGTTTTTAATTTATATATTTGTTATGAGAGAATTGAATGAATGAAGGATGTGATTTAGTTAACAGGTTTTGGCCACTCTTTACCCATTGAGCCAAATTTTACTTAATTCATTTATTAGAAGAAAAACTTCTTTCATATTTACATAATTACTCTTTGTTCAACTTAACCAATCATTTAAGCATCCAACTTCTTTTGATTAATTAAATTCTCTTTGAATAAATCCTTTAATACATTCCTATAAAAATTATTTAATTAATCATATTCTCGTATACTCCAAAATATGGATTGGCATAGTTTCCACTCCTTACAAGAATTTCATCCTCGAAATTCACGTAAAGTAGAGCAATGACCATTGTTATCACACACGTACGAACAATTATTCTAGCAACCTACCAATATAAGCTTATAAACACATATTATAAAAAAAGCACATGTGATTCATCAGTAACGTACTAATCAAAAATCATCAAGTAATGTATTAGTGCAACTAATAATATATAATCGTATCATAACACATGATACATTAGTACCAATAGTAGTTCATACAATAGACAACAAAAGCACACAGCTAATATCCATATATGTAACATCTCTAATTTTGATAACATTATTCAAGAGATTTAATTAGATAAATTAAATAAAATAATGTAAATGTAAGTGATAAGGGGATTGAGACTTGAATTAATTAGATAAGGGCCAAGCCTAGTATGTTAATTATTGGGCTAAAGAATGGATTTTTAGGTCAAACAAATTACATAAGGGTATATTAGAAAATTACCACCCAAAGATCCTTACCCTTATATATATTTTTGTTCCTACCATTTCTTTCCATTCACGTCATTTTAAAATGCAAACAAAAATATATAGGAACAGCCGACCATTAAGAGGGAGAAGGAATTCAAAAATTAAAGCTAGAAAATCAAGCTTAGGGGAATCAATCTCAGTCCAATCTCCTTGTCTAAATCAAGGTGAATAATAATTCCATCCCTATTTTTTTTAAATCATATAATTTCGGATTTAAGGGATAAATTCATTCTTATAATATATTAGATGATGATATGCTTGATTCATACTTTATTTGGTTTAAACAAGGTTGTTTAAAAGAGTTGCACGGTTTTAGGTCAAAACCGAGATTTAATGTTGGTTAAATGCCATGGGAAATTTTTTTGTTATGAGAAACATGATTTTGGAGTTGTTAGCACCAAAATTGGTCACTAACACCCTTAGAAAGATTGTTAGAGAGATTAATGAAGAAAGTAAATTAAAACGGAGAAGAGAACATAAATTTAAATGCAAAGAACAAGAACACCAAATTTATAGTGGTTCAGCGTAACTGCCTACATCCACTTTGAAGTTGATTTCCATTGATTTCCTTGATGGGTGATTACAGATACAATCCGTTTTTAGTTCCTAGAATACAATTGCAAAGTAAAAGAAATAAGTCTGGAATGAGTCTTGAAAATGGCAGAGTCTCCCCAGTGTTCTCTAAAATTTCTCTCCTTTTCTTTGTGCCCCTGCCCCTCTATTTATAGACAAAGGTGGGTTAGACTTCCCTGGTGGGCCTGGTAGCCGAATAACTCAGTCCAAATAGGACAAGCCCTGTATGCCGAACCGAGCAGGCCGAACGGTCGAGTGCCGATGCATTCTCTTTATGCCGAACGATACATTTGTTGTGGGGAAGAGTAGGCCGAGCAATGATCGGACCGGGCGTGCTGGGGAGAATGCCGAACCATCCTTGATTGTCGAATGTCTCGGGAGGACAAATGAGAATGCCGAATCTTCATGGATACCGGACGCTCCTTGAAGCCGAACGGTATGATGCCAAACGGTATGGGTGTCGAACGAGACGCTTGATGTTCGAACGCAATCTTGACCGAACGAGCCTTTGGCCGAACGATGCTTTTGGCCGAACGAGGCCCTTGGCCGTGCGAGGCCTTTGGCCGAACGCTTCTGAATGACGTTTGCAAAGAGATGCTGGATGAACCAGTTAGGCCGAGTGGTGGGTATGCCGAGAATTATGGTGCAGAGCCACTTAAAGGCCGAGCAAGGTTTCTGGCCAGACGATCGCTTTGGCCGAACGATATCTTGGGCCAAACGATATTCTGAGGCCGAACGATCTTAGGCCGAGCGTTCTTCTTCGACCGGAAGGTATTCAATACCGGATGCTTCTTAATGCCGAACGCTCCATCTTGGACCAAACGGTAGGGGAGGCTGAGTACTAAGTTGCTTGGTCAATTCCCTGGGAAACACTTGCCCCCCAAAGTGTATCGCATTGACCGAACGCGGTGCGCTTTGAACCATGAGTCCCTTGCGTTCCTCTTCGAACCTTGTCCCACTTCTCTTAAAGGGGTTATGGTGCGTGCCGAACGTAATGCAACTGCCGAGCGATCTAGCTAAAGATAAGTACCCGGGATGCTGAGCGAAGCAGAATAGCTGAGGCCGAACAACGTGGGATAGCCGGTCGATATCACCTTGACCGGTTCTACCGGTCATGGATGATTCAACTTCTTCTTCCCCCTATAAAACCTGGCCCCCTCCTTCTTCCCCGTTTTTCCACTTTTACTTCTGCGATCTTGAACTTACAAACCTCCTCTGCTATCAGACTCCAAGGGCCTCACAATCTTTCCCAAAGCTCAATCTACGAACTAGGTATTAACCCCTCTATCTTAACCCCTTCCATGATTAAAACTGAGAGGCTTAGGTTTTCACATTAGAATCGTGGCCGAGAGGGTTACGTGGATGGTCTGGGCTAAATGGTGTGTGGCAAAAAGAAGCGGCCAGGGATGATCGTTCATAGGAGTTGTTGGAGGTGGTTAGGATACCGATCGGTCTGATTTGGGATGACTCGCCAAGCGAACTGTTCTTGTTGTTCGGCGTGGAAGAGAGGAGTGGAGCTATAGCCAAGGGTGAGGCGCCGAACGTCAAGGCTCGGAATGAGTCCGGTTCAGCGTGTCTCACCATAAGCCGAATAGGGGAATGGAATGCTAGGTAGGAGGCATGAATTATCGGGGATGCCGAACGTTACCTCGACCGAGCAGGACTTAGGCCGAACGTTACTTGAGCCGAACGGTAGTTTGGCCTAATGACAGCTTGGCCGAACGAAATTAAAAGCCGAACCATACTCAGCTGACCAAACATAAATGCCGAAAAAACACAATACATAGCCGAACAGCACATAAATGTCGAACCAAACACGCCAAGCGATCGTAAAGCAAGAATAATGACTCTAACATTCTAGCATATCGAATCGATTTGGACTAATAATCTTTTATTTTCAGTAGCTATAAATCTGAACTTTACTTCACGTAATCGGATAAGTTCCTCTAACGTTCCCTGAACTTGAAACTGTAATCGCCATTTGGTGGTCTTTTGGAGACGGTCAGCAATGACTGTCTTCGAAGGCGATGTTTTGGATCTTGATTTTATATCAGTCACCTTGTGACTTCCAGATTTCCGATGCTTATACACGATTGATTGCACTAGCTCACATATCACACAAGGGGGAAATTTATGTTGTTAAGTCTAACGCTGATCATTTTTTGAGTATAGTTCATACAATTGCTCTGCATGATTCGATTCCCATCAAAAAATGTCTAGAAAATCCAGTTCCGCCACAATCTCGGATAGACCCGGGCCGTCTTCCAAACAAGGGGAGTTTGACACTTCTAACCGTCGACCTCCCCCGCTCATAATTTAGCTCCTGATGCCCTGGAACCATCTATTCTCTTAGATGATCTGACCGATTCACAGGCTTCGAAGATTAATGAAGTCGCCCTTCGACGAATATGCACTATCCACGGCATCCCTTTTGCCAATGTATTGGTTCCGTCGAGGCATGATTGTCCACACCTGCCCCCAGTCGGATACACCGCCTGCAATAAGTTTATGTGCTGGGCGTGCAGCGTGCCTCCATTCAATTTATTTCTTCGGGACGTGTTGCAATACATAGATGTATCCCCATCGCAGCTGCACCCAAACGGTCATGCGTTCATTTGTATGACCTACCACTTTTTCATGGCTGTCTTCTCCAGGCCTCCAACTCCCTGCGACATCAGATATATTTATATGATCAAGAAGCGGAGAGATAGCCCCTCCTTCGTGTTCCTCGAGCCGCGCCACAAGTGCCAAATTCTAACCGGAGCATGGAGCAAGTTTTCCCTGTACAAACGGGAATGGTTCTACATGCGCTGCCAACCTGGTTTCGCGAGGAGATGGGTTGAAGGAAGTAAATCTTCTTCTTGGAGCGATGCTCATATTTCGGTCGACGTGATGCTTTTTCTAACTCTTGTTTCATTTTTTCAGGTATTAATCCACGTCTTGAGGGCCGCGGTTATCCTGAGGATGTTGAACCTATTAGAGCCCTTCCTGCCGAAGAACGAGACAACCGGACTCTCATTTCAAATGAGTCACTGTCAAGGTTCGGACTGTTGGCGGAAGGTCGTCGGGTAAGCCTTCCTGAGGGCGTCTCTATTCCGAAGCCCGTATCTGGTAAAGGGAAAAAACTAGCCGGATCGTCATCGCGCCACACCCCCGATGAACATGAAGAGGGGGAGATTAAAGAGAGCGAGGTTCCTGAAACACAAGGTGAGAATGTGGGTGTTACTCAGTATCCGCCGGTTGAAGTGCATGATATTGAAATGTCATCTTCCCCTTCGAAGGGGAAAAAGACGTCGACATATAAGATCAGAAAGGAGAAGGTCGGCGGAACTTCGAAAGTTACGCTTATTCCGACGGAGAGGGAGGCTTCTTCGCAGCACATAGAGAGTTCCTTAAAGGGTCTGTCGAATCTCTCTATCCCTGATGATCTACTCAACTATGACTGTGGCGATCCGGAGGCATTCAAGTTCCATTCGCCCATCAGAGGCGATGTGGGCATTCTAATCCAAAGTCAGGAAGTGAAAACCCGTGTTAGCAAGGCTACTGGTCCATCGGGGGGAAACACTAGGACACACACAAACATTTGCACTTCAATTCGCACTTAGATTTTTGTTGTCATATCTCTCCTTGCTAATCGTTGTTATTTGAATTTCGTGCAGGTGACATGGGGCGCTCACACGGATTCGATCGTCTCCGTGGTTCTTCTATTTTTCATCCGTCCGGACGGGACTCGGGTCCCGAGAGACGTCGAGATAGAGATGGTGATAGGGACCATCATTCTCAGGACTCATCATCTCGGAAGAAACCGTACTACCAGCCCAAGCATCATCGACACCCCTCTTCTCATTCGGGGCAAAGTAAGGATAAGCCTGGTTACAAGGGGTCGCAATCTGTTATCCCCTGAGATCAACACTCTGATTCTTCTTCCATTCGACAGTCCCGAGATTCTCCTAGGAGGGGCGAACTTTAAAAGCCGTCTCCTCCTTTTCTTGCATCAGATCCAACAGTATCAGAGAGACTGAGCGAGCTCAAGGCTACATTTCCTAAGATCTGCTTTGATGGGTTGAAGTTCCTTCCAAAGATTCATCCTATACCTGGAGATGTTAAGCAAAATGCCTTTGCCTGTACCAACGACGTTTATGTTCAACATGACGCGTTCGTTCACCTAGCTAAGAAACTTTCCGAAGTCTCTGTGGAGCGCCAGCATGAAATAGACCGTTTAAAGCTTGAGTCTACCCACGATAGAAACATCATTAAGGCCCAAGACGAAAAAATCACCACTTATAAGTCTGAACTCAAGGTCTCCCATCGGAGTGCCAGGGATACTGCTGAGGCCGTCACTCGCTTGGAATCAACGCATAAGAAAGAGCTTGACGAGGCGGTTCAACGATGTAGGGCTTTGGCCTTAGAGAAGGACTCCGTTCAAAAGGAGAGGGATGCGTTCAGCACCCGGGTCAAGGAACTTGAGGAGCTTCTCCATAGGGAGAAAGAGGAAAAACGGCTTCCCAAGAAGAGTCACAGCGATACCGTGACGAGATTGTCACCACCCGACCTTTAAAAGAACAACTCGAGGGCGAGCTTTCAAGGGTTGAGATGTTAAAGAGCGAGGCCCGTGAAGAGGACAAGAAGACGGCGTTGACGGACATCGATTCCCGTCTTGAGGCAGCCAGGGAAGAAGGTAAAGAAGAGATCAAAACCGCGTTCGACCCACTCATTGCTGAATTCAACGCCCGCGTGCTCATGCACCGTGACTTAAATTTTTTGGGCGATGGCTATCTTGAATCATTGCTCAAGGCGTGGGAAACCTTAATTCAGATCAGGAAGGTCGAGCGCGGTGTCGAGGAGGTTGACGAGGAGGATTTGATAAAAGAATTTCTAAAGGGAAATGAGCCTTCGGACCTATCAGCGGCCAAGGCCCTTTACTGCAAAGGCTCCCCCTCGAGGAAAGGGAAAGAAGTTGTCGCCGGTCCATCCGGGGCCGAGTCTCCTGTTCACGTGCCCTCCCAACCGGCCGGTCGGCCGATACTCGATCCCTTTGAACAGCACATTAGCTATGATCCGAAAGCCCCCGGCCTAGGCGTTCATGTTTTCTCTCCTATCCCAGAGGGCGAAACCTCTTTGACGGTAGAGAGTTTGCCAGGGCCTGGTAGATAACCTTTCACTTTGAGATTTTGAAAGTCGCCATTCTTTGTGAAGTACTATTGCATTCTAATGCTCATCTTTTCTGATTTTGTGCAGGTCGTTCCGATCCCGATCCCACTCCGAGGTGCGATATCGCCAAGGAGGTGGAAAAGACTGGTGGGGCTGCTCATGCTGGTGAAGTTCTTGGGCCAGATGCTCAAGTGATCGGGGCGCTTGACGAAGGCAAGTCTGACTCCTCCTCTAGGAGTTATGAAGTAGAAGTCATAGGCGCCTCTGAGCATACATCTGAATTCAGTATGGAGGAGCGGCTCGAGAAAGAGAAAAGAGATACAGCCAAGGTCAAGGTTGAGCCGCGTGAAGTGGACCTGGACGATCCCTTGAACAAGCCATTGAAGGTCATCCTTCTTGGCAGGTCCAAGCCCTCGGATGTTCCCTCTATTTCTTTAGTTGTTACTCCTCCGTCATGGAAAGGTTCCAAGGGTAAACGCTCTGGGGAAGAGTCGTCCGGGAAGAAGTCGAAGAAGCACAAGAAGTGACTATTGTCCTCGTTCAACGAGGGTAGATCTAAGCCGTGTAATAGTTTTCTGTAATTTTTGTAGATAGACTGTTGACTCCGAATTTTGGAGTGCTTGTAGCAGAAAACATTTCCTGAATAAAGTTTAGTTTCCTTTTCTGTCTTTTCAAAAGATTCTTATTATTCAGTTTTCTTTGTGATTGTGATTCGAATCCATGCTGTTGTGCGTAACATAGACTTCTTGGTTTGTCTTCACATAACCCGTTGATTCTCTGAGAGTTATTCATTTTCCTTCCATGCTTTAAGCACTTAGAACATTTTTTAACCTGTACAACGGGAATTTAGAATATTCCAGTCCGCATTCTGGGGACTTGGAGAATTTTTACCGTTTATACTCGAGTTCACGCTCTGGGGACTTCGAGTACTCCAGTCCGTACTCCGGGGACTTGGAGATTTTGAGTCGTTTGTACTCGAATCCGCCCTCCGAGGACTTAGAGTACTCCAGTCCGCACTCTGGGGACTTGGTGGTTTTTATTCGTTTATACTCGAGTCCACACTCTGGGGACTTAGAGCATTCCAGTCCACACTCCGGGGACTTGGAGGTTTTTATTCGTTTATACTCCAATCCGCACTCCGGGAACTTGGAGATTTTGAATTATTTATACTCGATTCCGCGCTCCGGGGACTTAGAGTACTCCAGTCCGCACTCTGGGGACTTGGAGGTTTTTATTCGTTTATACTCGAGTCCGCGCTCCGAGGACTTAGAGTACTCGAGTCCGCACTCCGAGTACTTGGAGATTTTAAGTCATTTATACTCGAGTCCGCGCTCAGGGGACTTAGAGTACTCCAGTCCGCACTACGGGGACTTGGAGATTTTAAATCGTTTATACTCGAGTCCGCGCACTGGGGACTTAGAGTACTCCAGTCCACACTCCGGGGACACTACGCCATAAATGGCCTTCTGCAACACAAAAAAAATGTTGGGTCAGGCCCAAAAAATGTTGCCATAGGTCTATGGCAACACTTTTCGGGTGATGCAATTTTTGCTGTTGCCTTAGACCTCAATGGCAACATTTTGACTGTTTAAGGCAACATAAGTAATATTGTTGCAATAGAACCCTATTTGGGTCTATAGCAACATCCATAGGTGTCTGTAGCAACATTCCAAAATGTTGCTATAGATATTAACTTTCTGAATTTGTGGGGCCCACAATGTAGAGCATATTTGATTTTTTAATAGAAATAAATATTTATTTAATAAAATGCTATTGCACAGAATTTGATATTCAAACAGTAATTTATTTAAATAAATATTTTATTTCAACATTTGAAATAGTACAAATTCCTGACTCCACTATTTTACAATTCAATGATATATAACACTGATATTCACATATACAGATATTCCTCACTACATCACTCGGTTCACTCATTACATATGCAGTTTCAATTTATACAGACACCGACACTGACAAATATATGACGAGCCGAGTGCCGAGCCGAAGGCGAACCGAGTAGCGGGTCCAGTTTTCAAGCTCATGCACATTTGATTTGACTCTGTCTTCAAGCTTGTATCCAGCTGTCCAGTCTTCAATACCTGTCACATATAATTCAAAAGCAGTAATCTGGAAAATAATATTTAACTCGAACAGAAAATGAAAATATTTTTGTTATATTATTTGCCTTAGGTATTTGGGTTGTTTCTTTTCATATTTTTTTCTGACAGGGACCAAATATTTGCACGGACAACCTGTGAATGCACAAATCAGCTGTTCACAAGCGCATAAGCCAAACATGAATGCAACACATGGATACAAGACAGTATGGAAGACAGCAAACAACAGTTCAGGCAAAAATGCACAAAGGAGAAGCCAAGTGCACAAAGTAGTACTCAACACAGCAAGCGACATAACATGACCAAGAAATGCATGTACATGGATGAACATACATGCATCATAAGGCTTGGTACAAGAAACTACTCAAGTGCAACTACTCAAGTGCAAGTTCATACTCAAGTGCAGCCAGATATGTAGACAAGCCAAAAAAATGGACACGGCACAAGGTCAAACCCGAGTCATCGACTGGATTCAACTCAAGGCCAAGCAACCAACAAAACAAACAAGAACCAGGTTCAGCAAAATGTAGACAAGCTAGTGCAAGAAACACAGCAGTACACATAGGCAGCCCATCAAGCAAAAACAGTGAATGCATCAGGCATGTACAAGAGAAACATAGGCAGTAATATGATATACAGAGGACTTGGAGCATTAGTTAATGTTAAAGAACAAGGTTAGCATGGTACCAGTTCAGTCCAGACCAAGCAAAACCAACAAAGCTCAACACACATATGTTTGTATATATCGTGGAAATCAAAACTCAATGTTCAGATTAGTCAACAGTTTAATAAAACCAAAGATAACTTTCAAAGTTCTAATTTTCAAAAATGCAGAAGTTTTCAAGTGAAGCAGTTTTCAAGAGGACAGCAGAATACAAATACTTCAAGTTCTAGTTTAACAAATGCAGCAAGGTACAAAGGTATGTGAACAAGTTTAACAAAGGTTCAAGTTCTGGTTTAACAAATGCAGCAGAAAGGAGCTAACAAGCTCAGTTCAGAAATCAAAAACAAGCCAGTGAACCAAAATCCAACATACCAAATAATATCACATCGCAATTCATCATCGGCAAAGCAAAATCAAGCCAGTGGACCAAAATCCAACATACCAATACATCATCGCAATCCAACATAACAGATTTCTCAAAGTCCAACAGAAAGATTAAACTCGAGGTTATAGGAAATAAAGCCTATAAATAACTCCCAATTCATCATCGGCAAAAGCATGCGAGTGTAACCAAAATTGAGAATAATCAAGTAAACTAGAAGGCAGAAAACATACCAAATAATATCACATCGCACCCGACGACGAAGTCAAAGCAATTCGAGCAATCAATCAAGGAGAACGAAGGAGCAAGCTACCAGGAACGTTTCGTACACTAGATTCGATCAATCAGAGCATCAAAGCAACTGGAATCGCGCGCCCTAGTTATCACAGAGAGGAACGAGAAAGAAAAATCGCGTGCCCTAATTTTCACACAGAGAGGAATGAGAAAGAAAAGTAAAGCTGGAAATGGATTGGATCGATGGTGTGAATCGACGGTTGAGATTTCGTTTTAAATGGTGGTGTGGATCGCTAAGGTGTAATTTTTTTAATTTTTTTAATTAGAATATATCTATGGCAACACTATATAAAAATGTTGCATCGTGTTACACTTGTTTAGCTAGAGAAACACATTTTTAAGGCTAAGGTAACACCAAAAATACAACGTTGCAGCAGGACCAAAATTTTATAGCTGTCGTAACATTTTAGCTAGCAACACCTTGCAAAAATGTTGTAGAAGGTCATCTGTGGCGTAATGGGACTTGGAGATTTTAAATCGTTTATACTAGAGTCCGCGCTCCAGGGACTTAGAGTACTCCAGTCCGAACTCCGGGGACTTGGAGATTTTAAGTCGTTTACCGCACTCCGGGGACTTAGAGTACTCCAGTCCACACTCCGAGGACTTGGAGATTTTAAGTCGTTTATACTCGAGTCCGCGCTCCGGGGACTTAGAGTACTCCAGTCCGCACTCCGGGGACTTGGAGATTTTAAATGGTTTATACTCGAGTCCGCGCTCCGGGGACTTAGAGTACTCCAGTCCGCACTCCGGGGACTTGGAGGTTTTTATTCGTTTATACTCGAGTCCACACTCCGGAGACTTAGAGTATTCTAGTCCGCACTCCGGGGACTTAGAGTACTCCAGTCCGCACTCCGGGGACTTGGAGGCTTTTATTCGTTTATACTTGAGTCCACACTCCGGGGACTTAGAGCATTCCGATCCGCACTCCGGGGACTTGGAGATTTTAAATCGTTTATACTCGAGTCCGCGCTCCAGGGACTTAGAGTACTCCAGTCCGCACTCCAGGGACTTGGAGATTTTAATCATTTATACTCGAGTCCGTGCTCCGGGGACTTAGAGCACTTCAGTCCGCACTTCGAGGACTTGGAGATTTTATGTCGTTTATACTCGAGTCCGCGCTCCAGGGACTTGGAGTACTCCAGTCCGCACTCCGGGGACTTGGAGATTTTAAGTTGTTTATCCTCGAGTCCGCGCTCCGGGGACTTAGAGTAATCCAGTCCGCACTCCGGGGACTTGGAGATTTAAATGGTTTATACTCGAGTCCGCGCTCCGGGGACTTAGAGTACTCCAGTCCGCACTCCGGGGACTTGGAGATTTTAAGTCGTTTATACTCGAGTCCGCACTCCGGGGGCTGAGAGCATTCTAGTCCGCACTTCGGGGACTTGGAGATTTTAAATCGTTTATACTCGAGTCCGCGCTCCGGGGACTCTGAGTACTCCAGTCCGCACTCTGGGGACTTGAAGATTTTAAATCGTTTATACTCGAGTCCACGCTCCAGGGACTTAGAATACTCCAGTCCTCACTCTGGGGACTTGGAGATTTTAAGTCGTTTATACTCGAGTCCGCGCTCAGGGACTTAGAGTACTCCAGTCCGCAATCCGGGGACTTAGAGATTTTAAGTCGTTTGTAGTCGAGTCCGCGCTCCGGGGACTTAGGGTTCTCCAGTCCGCACTACGCGGACTTGGAGATTTAAGTCGTTTGTACTCGAGTCCGCGCTCCGGGGACTTAGAGTGCTCCAGTCCGCACTCCGGGGACTTGGAGATTTTAAAT
This sequence comes from Allium cepa, assembly GCA_030765085.1. Lineage (NCBI taxonomy): Eukaryota > Viridiplantae > Streptophyta > Magnoliopsida > Asparagales > Amaryllidaceae > Allium > Allium cepa. The sequence continues at coordinate 47,693,141 of CM060930.1, read as the reverse complement.
GGTTTCTACTCGAGTCCGCGCTCCGGGGACTTAGAGTACTCCAGTCCGCACTCCGGGGACTTGGAGGTTTTTATTCGTTTATACTCGAGTCCGCACTCCGGGGACTTAGAGTACACCAATCCGCATTCCGGGGACTTGGAGACACAACACCAAAAAGGTGTATTTGTAACGAATATAGTCGTTACAAATGAAATTTATAACAGATATAGTTGTGAGCGGTACAGGCATGAGGAATGTCGTTACAAATATTTATAACGGCCTCTACCCGTTATTAGATATATCACTTACCAACGGACTTTGTCGTTAGAAATCTAAATTTTTGTAACGAAATAGGTTGTTATTATTTGCATCGGTTTGTAACGGGTATTTTCCGTTACTTAGTTTCCCCTTTCATGGTGGAAGAAGGGGTTGTCATTTTAAATTATCACGACCTTGTCCATTACAAATTTCATCATTAGTAACATACTCGTTCGTTACAAATTTCATCAATAGTAACGACTATGCTCGTTATAAATTTCGTCTTTAGTAACGAATATATTCGTTACAGCTACCAAACCATGTAGACCTGCATTTTTGCTAGCATTTACACTACAGATTTGTCTATTATAATACAGTAGGTACATACATATCAAAAATTATAGAATTTCGATAATAATAAGCAATTACGCATCTAAACATCTAACTTAAATTGCACAAATATTTGACAACAAATTAAAGGAAGATTCGAAATTTCACAAGTTCATCATACATAACTAAAGAGTATGAAATCAAAATATTACAAGTTCTAACATTACTTCAAAATAAATTCTAGATCCTACAAACAACAAACACGACACTCAGGCCAAATAACAAAACCTCCATCAATTATATCAAATAGCTTGTAATTACCATTTTGTGGTAATTACAAACCCCTTCACCATCTCCAATATCTACAACAAATCATCACCGACCTGCTTGCACTTCATCCACTTACAAAACTGCTATACAACACAATTCAACATCCCATCCAGTGCACAAAACTGTGCATCGACCATTTCCCTCTGATATCACACTACATACTGCTGTTATACCAAATACAGTACACTTCACCATACTGTTACACTACCCACAACCATTCATCAAACAAAACTGCTGCTCTTTATACAACATCATCTCACACTTTCTTGCTCTCAGACTGCTGATCATCTCTCTGCAACTTCATCTCCTTCTACCTTCGTTTCAACCACATTACTTCATATCAACCATACCCCAAGACCTACCCATACAACTCCATACTTCAGAACTACCTTCCACCACTCAACTGACCACATATTCACACTATTACAACATATAACTCCTCATCTCTTCCCACTGTCTCAACACAACACTACTCCTGCATCCCACAAAACTCAGCACTGTCCATAACTAGTGCACTTCCATCTCACATACAACTTGCACGGTCACTACCTTCTAGCCAAACCACCTCATCAGCCTTTTACTTCCCCTTAATTGCCCACCTCAACTGCTCCTCCTTGCACAGTCACTACCTACCTGTTATCATAATGTCACCTCATATCCTCCATCTACTCCTCCACAACTTCTCCTCCTTGCTAACCACCCACCACTCTGCTATGCACCAACCCACCTCAACCACTTTCCTTTGAAAACTGCTGCAATACTCTCAACTCATATCCCCTCTGGCCATCCATAACATCAAGACAATAGTTACTATCTTGTTTCACTGCCCATTGCCTCATCTTTCCTTCCACTGTTGATGATGAAAAGCTACGATTCCTAATATTTGTTATCTTTTCTACATATTCAATAACCTATACACCATTGGTATGCAGAGATAAATTGGTTTAGAGTAATCAAATTTCAAAATAAGGAAATAGGTTTATTTTTAAGAAGGAAAAGAAAAAAAATTAAAACCTTTTTCTTTTCTTCTTTTTCCCCAGGGTAAAGAGATTTGAAGGCTTGACGAAATGAATTATCCCCACAACTGGCACTGTTGTTTGAAGAATTGATATTATAGATTTGATAATCTATTATCGAAGAAGCATCAAACATATACAAAAAGAATTTAATCAAAATATTTATCAGGGAAATCCTATATGGGTACTGAATACACAATGGTCAACTGGAGATAAAAGAATAAACCGAGCATTATTGAGCAATAGAATAGAATAAAGTGAATTGAGAAAATATCTACTGCAAATTAAAATTAAACAGATTTAGAACAAATGAAATGACAGTTCAAAAGATGAACTGATAGTACTTGTTGTTGGATTTGATTTTGACTGCTATACAATACATTCTCATTTCTCTTAATATTCTCAACAATCTCTGAAATTAAGAGGTTCCACACTAAGTTGAAAACTGTTAAAGAATTTTTTGCAATATACAAAAATAAACTTATTAAGACAATGAAGAAATTAACTGCAAACATCACTAAATAAATGAAGAAATAACACAAACCTGAAATTCAGTGGCATCAAAAACAGACATCACGCCATTGTAAAAAATTATCATTGGTCGATTACATGTTCCTTCCTCCACCCTAACAGCATAAGTATTAGATATATTTTAAAGATAAAATTATTAAACGGAGATTTATCATCCATATGTATATACATATACCTGCTTGATCTTGTAGACTCTATATTTGAACCAAGCTGTAAACCAAGCTTAAGATCACAATCACTTTGATCCATTATTTAATGTATTTTCAAACTGAAATGCCAAATAAACGAAACAGAGATGGAAGAAATGTAGTACAAGCAGTGCTATTTATCATATCGTTTAATGTAACTAACCATATTTTCAAAAAATGAGACAGACAGAACTGATTTGGAAAGCACATACACAAGAGAGAAGTACAACGTGAAACACATGTTTAATCAAGTTTTTCTTCCCACAACTCTCACGTGCTTGTTCAACCGTTCGTTAAAGTTCACATTTGAGAACGATCAAAATGATCATTAATATGTAAATCTTTATGTTTTTATTGATTAAGAAATAAATATGTGGCTAATTAAACGACTATTATGCGGTTTGTGAACCAAAGTGCCGTGTTTGACAAGTCATGGCTTTGAGTTTACAGTAAGATTTTATGGTTGGTTTCTAACAATCATGCTAAAATACAAAGTACATTTAATGCTAGATGTGCACATGAATGAATATTAAATAAATGAAAGAAAAAAAACATTTGTAATGAAATAAATAAAACAAACTAAAAAACAAAATGTATCTACCACCTGCCGCCTGTAGAGAATTGTAATATCCTTAAAAAAGCACTTGTCAATTAAACTATCAGATGTAATCTCTAAGATTTTTTCAACAACAAATGCACATTGAGCATCTTCAGTATGGCATTCTTTAATTATAATCTGAAATGTGTAAAAAAACCAAACAAAAATTTATGATGATTATTAGACAGAACTTAAAAGGATAAAACATTATTCGTGAAGTGAATACCTTATTGCCAACATAATTATCAGTCTCAACTTGCTTAAGTTGGCATCGTTTAACATTGTGGTGAATAAGAGACGATGCTGCCTCAACAATAAAGCGTGTGGAACGATAATTTTTTTGTAGCTTTACCTGTAAGCAATTGTAATGAATATTTAACTTTTATGTAAGATATGAGTTTATAATTCATGATAACATCTAAGCTAAATTTAGTTCTCTTTGTAAAATATATTATCCAGAACTCTTTGCAAAAAAAAATATATAATAAAAATAAAGCACTAATGAAGAAGCACAAAAAGACCTCCTTATGAATTAGAAAATCTCTACGAATGAGTCGAATCCACTAGCATCAGCACCATTGAAACTGAATATAGAATGAGAACAGAGAGCAACTAATAAAGTCATGGTAGTCAAGAGCATTACAATGTTTAAGTATGTTATGGTAGTGCTCAAGTATCACAGCCTGATTCAATAACAGAGATTAAAGTGACAAAATATTTATATGAATATTAGGACTGTATAAAATAATCTCTAAAAGAGTTAGCTTGTTCCTCTTTCATCACCATTCTTCCTGCACTGTTCATCACCATAATATTATACCTTCAGTTTTAATTTAAATATTGAATAGTGGATATCAAAAAACTAATGCAGTCAAATTCAGGTGAACAACTTAAGCAAGACTTTACAGTATTAAAATAGATAAAATATCATATTAGCTATTTATATGGAAGTGATGACAGAGCTGGCACAGGACTAAGTGATAAAATGTATATCTTATTACTATCTAGGCACTAAACAGTAAAGTCTGATTATTATGATATAAGTGGCTTCTTATTAGTTATCGCTAATGAAAATAAAAATTACCTACATGATTAAATATTCCTACAAAAATTTTGATTAGCAAAAACAACAAGAATCAAATTCGAATAAGATTCTCTCCTTTTTTACACTAATTTAATAGGATTTGTTTGCTTTTAGAATTACACTAATTAATTTTTTGTGTGTCTTTTTTGTTGTTTATTTTCATTTCGCATTGCATTTCTAAAAAAATCATATACAATTCAAAATGAAAAAAAATACATTTCAAATTGCATTTGGTGATTTACAGCTACATTTGCTGGGGTAGATATGATTCTAATGCTATATTTGACACGGAATCCTGTTATACAAGAGAGGAATGTAGGTTGCACAATTTTGTCAAGTCAGGAATTGATTAATGGAAACTTCATCCCCTCCCTTCTTCCATTCTCATCTTAAATCTTCTAAAAATGGCTGAATATCTGCAGAAAAGTTGCATTAAGTCCTCGCAGAATCCAATGCCTTTATACTGAATCTGCATTTTTACAGCTATTGAGGTTTTCGCATAATTTTATATCATATCTACCTACCTAGCCTTGCTTTGTTGAAATTGAACTTCAGCCGAACTTCAACACTCCAAATCCACCACTTACAACTTCATCCACAAGTGTAGCCTCTACCTCATATCAATACTGTCACTCACATACATCCCTCTTGACACTCCATAATTTTCCACTGCATTTCTGTGCACATATTTGTGCACTTCTACTTCATTCCACAACTCAACATAACAACATACTGACCATCCACCTCCTTACAATATACATCTCCACCGGACAGAAGTGCACAAATTCTCACAGTTATATTCCTGACCATTACAATCAAAATAGTGCATACAAAATATTTTTAACTAAAAAGACTCATGAGAACTACATAGAAGAAACAACAATTGGTGATCTACTCTGTTCATAAATAGCATTATGATTTCGCATACAACCAGTTTTAATAGTGGCAAACAAATGCTATATAACGTGGTTGTCTGATGACTATTGGTTGGTCAACAGTTAATAGATGAAACAAACAAGCCAGTAGCATAGCTCATCACAAATGATTTTTTCTGTGACATTTTAATAATCTAAAATATAGGCATATCTGTATTTATATCCTAAAACATCTCCAAACAATTATGAACCATGCGCCATCAATGATGAAATCCTTCAAATAAGAAGTTGACAAAAAATGAATTAATAATGAATATTATTACACAATATTCTACATTTCAATATTTTTCCTAAATATAATTATCACAGAGGATTTACAAACACCTTTATGATAATGGGTTTTGTTCTCATTTTTTTGCTTCCCACCTAGAAGAATTCTCAAAACCTTTTACCGTAAAATGAAAATAAATCATGAAAAAAATTGAATCTTTCTCAGAGGCATACGGTTCTCTAATTAAAAACGCTACACTTATTACTGACTGAAATTATAAAAGAAACGTAAAAGTTTGATCAATAGAATATAATTTTATGGCATCTTATCAAGTAAAAGAATATACAGTTCATCCAAATTCAGCAACCAATAAATTGAAAAATTGAAATCAAAATTATTACTGACTGAAATTACCAGATTTAAAAAATTAAAACCCAAACCTGAAATAGCCTTCTTGCTCCCTGCTACTTGTGCTCCATTGCTGTTTTTTGATTTGTCTTCCACATCGGCCGACACAGCTTCCCTTCGAGCCTCAAAGTTTGATCTAAACGATATTTTTATGCAGAGAAAAGAGACTTGTTTATGCCCTAGGAATTTGCAGATTTAAGCAGCTTCTTTTGTTGCTTTGGCAAAAGTCGACCCTGCAGAGGGGGCGCTAGAGGCGGAGGTGGCGATAACAGAGGGCGCAAAAACCCTAGAATGAAATTTTGATTTTGAGATTTTGAATTGTTTATACTCGAGTCCACGCTCCGAGGACTTAGAGTACTCTAGTCCGCACTCCGGGGACTTGGAGATTTTAAATCGTTTATACACGTTCGCACGTTAGCCGGAATAACATAATTTTATTTGCCCGTCACAGGACTATCTTACGCAGAAACATTAATCATTCATGAAAAGGATGGCCTCAAGCCTTTATTAATGAAAGCAAGCTAAATTGTCTTATTACATGCCAAGAACTAGAAATGAAAACGTACTGGAAATAAGTGCAACTACTGCATGAAGGAAGTAGACTAAGTGTAATAACGTCGCAAATGCTCGTTGTTCAATGCTCGGGGGAGTGTCGCACCATCGACGGTCGCTAGCTTGAAAGTTCCTTCTCCAAGCCTTCGATCGATGACGTATGGACCTTCCCATGCGGGATTCATATGAGACGGGATCGGGAAAACTCGTTTCAACACGAGGTCTCCCACACTAAAAATTCTTGGTCGGACCTTCTCGTTATAATATTTAGCGACTCTGTGTCTGTATGCGGCCGCACTCAAATTGGCTTCTTTGTGTTTTTCATCAATGAAGTCCAACGATTCCAACAAGAGATCCCGGTTCGACGCAGGGTCGTAGTGAGTTACCCGATGAGATGGAACTTCAAGTTCCACGGGTATAACAGCTTTCGTGTCATATGCCAATGCTAATGGAGTGTAGCCAATCGTGGTCTTGTGGGTGGTTCTATAGGCCCAAAGCGCCGTCGGGAGTTCACCTACCCACTTGCCTCTAGCCTTTTCCAAACGCTTTTTCAATATGGACTTGATTATTTTGTTTACGGCTTCTACCTGTCCATTCGCCTTCGGGTGAGCAACTGCTGCAAACCTTTTCTAAATGCCATATTTCTCCAGTCCGCACTCCGGGGACTTGGAGATTTTAAATCGTTTATACTCGAGTCCGCGCTCCGAGGACTTAGAGTACTCTAGTCCGCACTCCGGGGACTTAGAGGTTTTTATTCGTTTATACTCGAGTTCGCACTCCGGGGACTTAGAGTATTCCAGTCCGCACTCCGAGGACTTGGAGATTTTGAATGGTTTATAATCGAGTCCACGCTCTGGGGACTTAGAGTACTCCAGTCCGCACTCCGGGGACTTGGAGAATTTAAATCGTTTATACTCATTCGCACGTTAGCCGGAATAACATAATTTTATTTGCCCGTCATAGGACTATCTTACGCAGAAACATTAATCATTCATGAAAAGGATGGCTTCAAGCCTTTATTAATGAAAGCAAGCTAAATTGTCTTATTAGATGCCAAGAACTAGAAATGAAAACGTACTGGAAATAAATGCAACTACTGCATGAAGGAAGTAGACTAAGTGTAATAACGTCGCAAGTGCTCGCTGTTCCATGCTCGGGGGAGTGTCGCACCATCGACGGTCGCTAGCTTGAAAGTTCCTTCTCCAAGCCTTCGTTCGATGACGTGTGGACCTTCCCATGCGGATTCATATGAGACGGGATCGGGAAAACTCGTTTCAACACAAGGTCACCCACACTAAAAATTCTTGGTCGGACCTTCTCGTTAGAATATTTAGCGACTCTATGTTTGTATGCGGCCGCTTTCAAATTGGCTTCTTCGCGTTTTTCATCAATGAAGTCCAACGGTTCCAACAAGAGATCCCGGTTCGACGTAGGGTCGTAGTGAGTTACCCGATGAGATGGAACTTCAAGTTCCACGGGTATGACAGCTTCCGTGCCATATGCCAATGCGAATGGTGTTTGGCCAGTCACGGTCTTGTGGGTGGTTCTATAGGCCCAAAGCGCCTTCGGGAGTTCATCTACCCACTTGCCTCTAGCCTTTTCCAAATGCTTTTTCAATATGGACTTTATTATTTTGTTTACGGCTTCTACCTGTCCATTCGCCTTCGTGTGAGCAACTGCTGCAAACATTTTCTCAATGCCATATTTCTGACAAAATTCTTTGAACTCTTTTCTTTTGAATTGAGTTCCATTGTCTGTTATAATGGTCCGGGGAATGCCAAAATGGCATATGATATTTCGTACAATGAAGTTAATGACTTTCTTGGTGGTGATCGTGGCCATAGGCTCTGCCTTTGCCCATTTGGTAAAGTAATCGACCGCAACTATTGCATATTTCACGCCTCCTTTGGCTGTGGGTAAAGAGCCGATCAGGTCAATCCCCCACATCGCAAATGGCCAGGGACTAACCATTTGTGTGAGTTCCGTCGACGGAGCTCTCGGGAAATTTTTGCATATATCTGACATTTATCACATCTTCTCGCATAGTCTGCAGCATCCCGATTCATAGTTGGCCAGTAGTATCCATAGCGGAGGATCTTCTTTGCTAATGTATGCCCCCCAGTATGGTCGCCGCACTCTCCTTCATGGACTTCCTTTAATACCTGTTTTATCTCATCAAGGGCCACGCACCGGAGTAAGGGGGTCGAGAATCCCCTCTGATACATTATCCCATCCTGTATTACATAACATGAAGCTTTACGAAGGACTTGACGTCTTTCGCTTCTCTTTTCTGGCAAATCCCCTTGTAGCAGGTACTGCTTGATTGGGGTCAACCACGATTCCTTCTCAAGTTTGATCTCTAACACAAAATCTGTCTCCATTACGTCTATACTTGGAGCATAGAGGGTCTCAACAGGGAACAATCCCATTTGCTGTGCATCGCCAGTGCTTGCGAATTTTGCCAATGAATCGGCTTCTCTATTTTGTTCGTATGGGACATGCGAGATGTCGTAGTATTCCAGATTCGCCAGCAGCTCTTGAACCTGAGCAAGGTAAGGAGCAAGTCTCTGTCCCTTCGCTTGATAGTCTCCCCACACTTGATATACTACCAGCTGCGAGTCACAGAAGATTTCGATTGACTTCACTCCCAGATCGATAATAAGTCTCAAGCCAGCAACCAATGCTTCATATTCGGCTTCGTTATTTGTTGCTGCAAACTCAAGCTTCAAAGCGTAGCAGATTGATCGGTCTTCAGGAGTTACGAGGATTATACCTACCCCCGAGCGACGGTCGTTAGATGCCCCATCGGTGTACATCTTCCATCGAACGGGGGGTATGATTCTGTGACTGCTCGGTTCATCTAGCATAGTGAATTCAACAATGAAGTCGGCTAGTGCTTGTCCTTGTATGGCCCTTCGTGGTAGATAGGCGATATCATACTAACTCAACTCAATATTCCACTTTAACATCCTTTCGGAAGTTTCTGGTCGTTGGATTACCTACCATAGGGGTTGGTCAGTGTAGACACTGATTGAGTGTGCCTGAAAGTAGGGGCAAAGCTTGTGTGATGCGATCACTAAGCAATAGGCTAGTTATTCAATCTTTGGATAATTTCTTTCCGCCCCTGTTAAGCGTTTACTGACATAGTAAACCGGCTTTTGAATCCGGTCTTTCTCGTGGACCAAGGCTGTACTGATAGCGTGCTGGGATACCGCCAAGTATACATACAACATTTCATGGTCTATCGGCTTGGATAGTACATGGGGACTTTCCAAGTGCCTTACCAGAGCCCGGAATGCTTCCTCACAGTCGGATGTCCATTCGAAGTTTCTCTTTCCTTTCTTTATAATGTCGGAGAAGGGAATACACTTGTCTGTAGCTTTGGATATGAATCGACTTAGCGCAGCCACTTTTCCATTCAGGCTTTGCACCTGCTTTATGGTTTTCGGTACTTGTATATCTCGGATAGCCTACATCTTCTCTGGGTTAGTCTCGATTCCCCGGGCATTCACAATGAATCCTAGAAACTTTCCTGATGCTACATCGAATGAACACTTCAACGGATTGATGTTCATTCCATAATGCCTGAGTATGTCAAACATCTCTGCTAGGTCTCGGATGTGGTCATTTGACCGCCGTGACTTCACTAGCATGTCATCCACATAGACTTTCGTTGTTTTTCCAATCTGATCTTTGAACATTCGATTCACCAGACGTTGGTAAGTTGCTCCTGCGTTCTTCAATCCAAAGGGCATTACTATATAGCAATACAACCCGACGTTTGTGACAAAACTGGTGTGTTCTTGGTCGGGAACGTGCATTGGGATTTGATTGTATCCAGAGTACGCATACATAAAAGACAGTAACTCATGTCCGACTGTTGAATCGACCAGTTGGTCAATTCTAGGTAACGGAAAGCTATCCTTCGGGCATGCTTTGTTTAAATCAGAGTAATCAACACAAGTTCTGCATTTCCCGTTTGCTTTCTTTACTAACACCGGATTAGATACCCATTCAGGGTAGAGGGCGTCGCGGACAAACCCGTTGGCTTTGAGTTTTTCCACCTCCTCTTTGAGAGCCGCAGGCGTCTCCGGGTCCGTGCCTCTCCTTTTTTGTTTCACGGCACATGCTTCGGGTCCATGTTCAACATATGACTCGCAATTGCAGGAGAAATTCCGCACATATCAGAATGTGTCCAAGCGAAAACATCAAGATTTGCTCAGAGGAAGTCAGTGAGGTTCTCGGCCACCACGGGGTCGAGTTGTGATCCAATTTTAAGGACTCGTGATGGGTCATTGTAGTTAACTGAGATGTCGATGGTTAGTTCAGCCGGTGCTGCATTTGTCTCCCTGGGTTCCCCATCATCGTCTCTCGGATCTATGTCTCTATGGATTCAAGAATGTGGCGCTAGTTGTCAATCGTCAGAACTTTGGGTGCAGACAGAGCTGTCCACGGCCTTTCCTTTCTCCCTACGTTGTGCCTCTCTGAGCTCAGCTAGATAGCATGCAGGACCGGTTGCCTGATCACCGTGTACCACTCTAACCCCTTTGTCTGTTGGAAATTTTAACGTCAAACACCAAGGGGCCAAAACTGCCCTAAATTCTGCCAGGGCTGGACGACCCAGAAATACGTTGTACGGGGAATCAACGTCCAGTACTATGAATGGTAGGATTCGCACCCTTCTGCGTTCACCTTGTCCCAGTTCAACTGGTAACTCCACATATCCCATCACATCAGTTGCTGCGCCATTAAAGCCATGGATTCTGGCCTTGGATGGTTTCAAATCCTTGGTCTCCAGTTTCATTTGGTCGTATGCCTTCTGGAAGATGATGTTGATGGAACTTCCGCAATCAATTAGAATTCTCTTCACGAATGTCAGTCCGATGGTCGAAGATATGACCATTGGGTCGATGGTAGGGGCCTCTACCTTGTCCGCATCTCTACTCCTGAATACGATATCATCATTCATCGTGCATTGCTGCTTTGCAAGAGTCCCATCCTCCACGTTCGAACAACACTCATACTCCACATGTCTTAAGGAGTTAGCATATCGCTCCATCTCCTACCAATTCTTATCTGCAGGATGAGGTCCGCCAGCAATCGTGTTAATAACCAATCTACCCACAGTCCGAGTAGGTTGTTCTGGTTGGTGTGGGGCTGGCCCACGTCCAGGGTTCGATGTTTCTTGCCTCCCGTCCTGTGGGTTTTTGACAAATTCCTGCAGCTTCTTCTGTCTAATTAGTTTTTCTATGACATCATGAAGGTGTCTACACTCCTCTGTGTTGTGCCCATAAGACTCGTGAAAACGGCAATACTTGCCGGTCCGCTTCTGTTCCTTTGTCGATTCCTTTGGGTGTGGCTTTCTCTACTGGAAAGTGTTGCAGGTTGATAAATAGATGTTCTAAAGAGATGCGTTCAACGGGGTATATTCACTGCAGGTCGGGATCCTTGACTTATATTTTCCTGTTTCTTTTTTCTTTCTGTGATTTCCACACCCGGATCCTTTAGATGCCCGGGCTTGTTCTGGATGTTAACTTAAGTTTTTCCAGGATTATCTCCGGTTTGTTTCACGACGATGTTACCTTTCGCAGACTCTTGAACGGGCCCTAATGCCTTGTCTCGCCTTGTCCACCGAGATTCCTCCCTTCTTATGAACTGATGAGCCTTCGAATAAAAACGTTCCAGTATAAATGGGGGCTTCCCCGCCAACCAATCTCCAAATTCAGAATCCGGATCTACTCCACGCATTACTGCCATCAAAATCGCATGGTCGTTAGGATTTCTCACCTCAGTAGCTGCAGCATGAAATCTTTGCAAGTATGCTTTCAATGACTCTCCTGGAGTTTGAGTTAAACTTGATAAGAACATCACGTCCTTTGGACGAGTGGTGTGTATCCTGAATTGTTCTACGAATTTCATTGCTAATTCGTCGAAGCTGGATATAGATCGTGGCGGGAGTCGAGTGAACCACATGGTGGCAATCCCGGACAGGGTGATTGGGAAACACCTACACTTGGTTGCATCATTAGCTCTTGTAGAATCCATCATCCATCCATACCTCATCACATGCTGCCTAGGGTCAGTCTTCCCTTCGTAGGATGGAATGGCGGGCATGCTGAACTTTCTTGGGTATTCGGCCTGTAGAATGGTATCTGTGAAGGGAGTATGACTCTTAGACACTCCCCAGTCTTCATTAGTTAGACCTTGGTTTTCTTTCATCAACTGCCTGACCATAGCCGTCAAATCCGGGGTTTGTATGGAAGATGGGAGGTTGGGTTCCGTTCCACGGGACCGTGCAGGTTGATGTCCCGTCAGATTTGGGTCATGATTTCCAGTAGATCGATCAGTAGCACCTACATGTGCATCTTCATCCTTACGGCGTCTACGCCTAGGAGGTTCATCAGCAGAGGTCGAACTATTATCTTCGGAGTAAGGGACAGGGCTACCTCCAGCATTCTGATCCTGTTGAGTAAGCTGAGTCATGAGGTCAGCGTTGGCTTGCATTTGCTCGGAAGTTGCCTTTCACTTTCCTTAAGTTCTCTTATCAAGTCATTGAATTCTGCTCGGGAAACAACTTCTGCTTGGTTTTGGTTGGTGGGCCCTGCACCTCGAATCGCTTGCTGATTGCTAGTTCCCAGTTGTTGCACACTAGCGGTTTCGTGGGCATCTGCATTTTGAGAGGCTGATCTAGTTTGTGGTCCTCCCATGGTAGAGTTGTTGGTTGTAACTCTGAGTAGAATCAACAGATGCCTTATAAATGATTATGGATCTCCTTCGGGGGATTTATGCAATCCAGTAGCTGCAAAGTAGATCCTAATAGCCTGAGAATTCAAATTCTCAGTGAAAGCACCAAAATATTAGGACCAAAATTGGTCACTAACACTCTTAGAAAGATTGTGTGGATAGATTAATGAAGAAAGTAAATTAAAACAAAGAAGAGAATATAAATTTAAATGCAGAGAACATGAACACCAAATTTATAGTGGTTCGGCGTAACTACCCACATCAACTTTGAAGTTGATTTCCATTGATTTCCTTGATGGGTGATTACAGATACAATCCGTTTTTAGTTCCTAGAATACAATTGCAAAGTAAAAGAAATAAGTCTGGAATGAATCTTGAAAGTGGCAGAGTCTTCCCAGTGTTCTCTAAAATTTCTCTCCTTTTCTCTGTGCCCCTGCCTCTCTATTTATAGACAAAGGTGGGTTGGACTTCCTTGGTGGGCCCGGTAGCCGAATAACTCGGTCCAAATAGGACAAGCCATGTATGCCGAACCGAGCAGGCCGAACGGTCGAGTGCCGATCCATTCTCTTTATGCCGAACGATACGTTTGTTGTGGGGAAGAGTAGGCCGAGCAATGATCGGACCGGGCGTGCTGAGGAGAATGCCGAACCATCCTTGATTACCGAATGTCTCGGGAGGCCGAATGAGAATGCCGAGTCTTCATGGATACCAGACGCTCCTTGAAGCCGAATAGTATGATGCCGAACGGTCTGGGTGCCGAACGAGGCGCTTGATGTTCAAACACAATCTTGACCGAACGAGCCTTTGGTCGAATGATGCTTTTGTTCGAACGAGGCCCTTGGCCGAGCGAGGCCTTTGCCCGAACGCTTATGAATGACGTTTGCAAAGAGATGCTGGACGAACCAGTTGGGCGGAGCGGCGAGTATGCCGAGCGTTATGGTGCCGAGCCACTTAAAGGCCGAGCGAGGTTTCTGGCCGGATGGTCGCTTTGGCCGAACGATATCTTAGGCCGAACGATATTCGAAGGCCGAACGATCTTAAGCCGAGCGTTCTTCTTCGTCCGGAAGGTATTCAATACCGGATGCTTCTTAATGCCGAACGCTCCATCTTGGACCGAACGATAGGGGAGGCCGAGTACTAAGTTGCCCGGTCAATTCCCTGGGAAACAGGAGTTGGGTTTCAATTTTGAGAATTTTCCAAGCTATGGAAAGATTATCATGAATTTTCAAAGTAAAATATGATTATTTGGGTTTATGATTTATTTTGGAAAATATATTAAGAATTTGGATCTGGAATTTTGATATATTAGATAATAAGATCAAAGTGAATTTCTGGAATTTTTGGGGATTTTTCCAATGTGACTTGCTATGCAACATAAATTGTTTTAGAAGGAGGACTTCTTCGCAAAATTGGTTTTGTCTAATGGAAGGACTTAATTGATTAACTTAACCATAGTTCAGATCTAATTAGCGGCAATTAATTTTTGAAAAGGATTTGAAAACGTTAAGGCAACCAATCTAGTGTGACACGTGGCAGGTTAGTTAGAGAAAAGTTTACTTTATAAAGAACTAAAACAGGTTTACATCGGAACCGCTTACTTGGAAAAGCGCCTTTCGACATAGTAGCTTCCACCTTCATCCTTGTCGAAGCCGACTATGTCGAATCCAATGCACAAGGTATCACTATGATGGTATGCAGTGGATTGGAGAAAGGCGAAAGGTAAGGTGTTGAAAGCGTAGCTTCCGAAGGAGTTGTATCCTGGGTTTGTTTTTAAAAGAAAAACGCCTGCATATGTTTTGTTATAGCCTTCGATAGGGTCGAAGTAGAAGGTTTTGAAAGAAGTTTTATGATGGTTTCGAAAGAAGTTTTATGATGGTTTCGAAAGAAGTTTTCGAAAGGGGTTGCCACTAACTTACGATTGTTTTCGACTGTGTTCCTTTACTTATGAAAGAAGGTTTTAAAAGAAGGGGTTCCGACCTCGTCGATACCCTGCTGCCGTTCTTTGACCTTTCGATGGTGTTGAAGATATCAATGCTATCGAAAGGATACTTTGTTTTATAAAGTGCAAGCCACTTTAACTTTCGAAAAGGGTTAGGGATTTTGAAGGTGATGTTTTCGAAAGGGGTTTCGATTCCAACCTTCCAATATTTTATCCAGATGTTTTATTCTTTCGAAAGAGATTGTGCCGACACCATCATGTTCCCCCAATGTTTTATAAATGATGAAGGATAGTTTCGAAACAAATGCTTTCGCCTAACTTCACTTTGATCCAGATAATGTTTTAAGAATAAACCCAATGCTTTCGAAAGGGGTACTTCCAATGGTTTCAGAAGGGTTACTTTCATAAGTGTCGAAATGGGTACTTTCAACTGGTTTCGAAGCTAAGCTTCTAATGTTAAAAGGTAATACTTTAATGTATTCAAAATGTTTCAAAAGGTAGCTTTTAAAGTCTTATAAGGCATGAGCTTAATGTTTTGAAGATATATTTTTAGGGCTTTCGAAAGAGGCTATCCTATAAAGTCGAAAACTAGGTTTCGAAGGTATCGGAAGGTTTTATGACCCAAACTCTATCTTTAAAAGGAAAACCCATGTCAATATTAAAGAAGTTTTTATAATGGTTTTAAAAAGAAGCTATCTAGGTTTAATTTAAACCCGTGGGAGTGGTATTGCTATGTTGTTATGTTGCTTCTTCAAATGTGAATATATTCACTTTTAAATGGACTCATAACTGCAATTTGGGATAAAAGATAGAAGAACCAGTTAGGTTAACCTAGAAGTGAATATAAATTGATAAAACTCCTGAATGAGTAGAATTGCATCCAATGGTCAGAAAGACCATAATATAGGATGCTAAAATATAAAAGAAAGATATTGACAATGGCCAATAGGTTCTCAGCAAGCCCACGAAAACTGTGTAATGGGAAAGATATTGACAGAGACCAATAGGTTCATATATAGCCCATGAAAACTATGTATAAAGAAAGATGTCAGATAGACAGGTTCATAGTTAGCCCATGAAAACTATGTGTAAAGGAAGATGTCAGATAGACAAGTTCATAGCAAGCCCATGAAAACTATGATTGGATATTGGCATGACCAGTAGGTTTTGTAGTTAGCTCATGAAAACTATACCGGATGAAATATTGACAATGTCAATAGCTTCCTAGTCAACTCATGAAAACCAGGGCAAGAATAAATGATATTGGAGTTACTAATAAGTTCCTAGTCAACCCATGAAAACTAGGATAAGAGTAATATTGGAGATACCAATAGGTTCATAGTGATCCCATGAAAACTATGTAATTGAATAGGGAGTCCTAAAATGTTTAACCGGTTATTAGTCAGCACGTGAAAACTGATAGGTTAATAGTAATCCTAAAAACTACAATTGAGATAGATAGTCCAAATTGAATGGGGCTGGGTAATCCAGAATTAATTTAATTGTTTTGCATATCATCATATTATACTATTTTAAATTATTTTAACAATTGTGGATGCAGTAGCACAGTATACGGTTTTATAAAGTTTTTTGAGATACTAGTGAGGGAAACACATTACGCAAAGCGGCATGGTCTCACAAGATATCTAAATAATTTGAGGTGGTAGATTAATATTCATACCAGGCTTTATGTCTGACTCGAAGTTTATGTTTTCTCCTTAAACTCTCGGGTACTTAATTGATTTTGAGTAGTCTGAGAGTTGAAGTTTTCAGGTACTACTTAAAACGAATAAGCTTCTATAGACATGTTGGAGGCATTATAGCTATTTAGAGTTTTCTTTTCTTTTGATTCCACCGTGTTTGTATATACTCTGATCATACCGAGGGCATCTTCATATGTTGCTCTGGACGTATGTTGTAACAAACATATTTTCTCTGAACGTGATTCGCGAATTTGAGATTATGTAATGAATTGGAAATGTTTTGAGATGAAATGTGATTTCATTTGAAATTTAAATTTTTTCCATATTCATGTGTTGCTGTGTATCAATGAATCCAACTTAACCGTATTTGATCGCTAAGGATTAATAACTATGAATGACTACAACATCCGTGCCCGTTAGTTTTGAGCCTCCAAAATGGAGGGATGTTACAATATATATCAAAAATAACCAAGGTCGATATTTCTAATCATATTCCCCAACTTTCGATTACAAGCGTTTCTATCGTCGCTCGCGAATACGTATAATAATCTTGTTCCTTATCTCTCTTGTATCATGATCTACTAATCCTTTTGGTCGTCGAACTTGCTTTAAACTCGATTATACAGATATTTTCTTGCAATATAAGTTTTAATGTACAACGATATATCTACTTAAAGCTATGTCATCAAAGGTTTGAGAAGATGAACATCAGAGAAATGGACAAGAGTATAGGTAGAAAGGCTATAATAGACAAAGCTTATCATTGTTCATTTGATTTGTGTTCATATTTTTTATCTTTATTGAATAAACCATTCTTTGTATTTGACCACAAAGTGAAATAAAAGTCAAAGTGATCTTTATAAACAAAAAAAACAAAACATTAGAATGTCTGTTCTCTCCCTTTTCTTAGTCGACAACTTTTTTTATACACAATTTTCGTTTGAAATATATATATATATATATATATATATATATATATATATATATATTCTTTTTTATCTACGTTTCAATTCTTTTATTCATATAAATCGAACAATCGAACGAAAGAAAATATTTGTTAGACAAAAAGAATGAATTACTAGCGTGGCTATGGCATGGTGTCTAACTGTCTATGGTACTTCGGTTTTTAAAAGAGACAAGATGCGGTGGGACAGTGTGCAGCACCCGTCAATTACGGTTATCGTTTAATCACCAGACCGCCCCTATCTTTTCCACCGACACTTCCTTTTGTTCACTTTATCATTTCTGTTTCGAACTTTTCCTACAAATTTTCAAATATGCCCTTCATTTGAAAAACTTGACTACAAAATTCAACTAAATTACCGTATATCATTAATAGACTTTTCGTTTAAACCAATTGAACGCGGAATTTAACTGAGATCAAATTAAGATAAAAAAATTGAATAACAAGGCAAAATCATTGAAATAGAAATTTATGTTCATTCTTCGATTATGTTCCAAACTACTCGCACCATTCAGCAATAACACAAACCCAAAATAACAGCACGAAATTAACACAACAAACCTGGCAATCTTTCACAATCAATACAACAATATCTTCTCCTCTTCCTGCGGTCCATCCATAAATCCAACGGCTCACGTGCTTCTAAAACTAGCGCATACGAAACAAACAGCAAACAAATAATTTCAAAGCTAACAAATCAAACCACCAAAATTACACCCACACCCAAACCCACTACCAAACCCATCCATCCACACCCACTTCTCATACCTGCACTCTCATCCGCCGCCTTCTGATCCTTCGGCTGCTCCTCCGGCCCCGCAGGCGCCACCGCCGACTTCCCTCCCTTCTTCTTCTTCCCTTTCCCAGCCTCCGGCGCATCCGCCACAACATCCGGCGCCGGCGCCGGCGCCGGAACCTCCGCCGGTTTAAACAGCTCCACTGGCTCCAATACCTCGTCCACCTCATACACCGCTAACGGCTCCTTATCCACCACCGTGGATTTTATATTTGCCACATTGTTTCCCCCCGATTTCACAGTCACCATTTCTCCACTGTTCTGAACAGTGAAATTAAAGTTCTTCGCTACTCCGTCCGTCGCCAACGTGTTCATGACGCCATTGCTGGACTTAAGCTGGGTCAGTGAGTAGTAGACAGGGACTCCATGATAGAGCAAGAGTGAAGTTTTAGCGTCAGCGGTTAGGTTTTTGAATTTGGGAAGGAACGATTTCATCGCGTCATCAGATGGACAAAATACGGTAAGTCCACCGTCGATCGAATCCGTAAACGTCTTGGCAGCGTCTCCGGTGCCGGCCGTTAGCAGATCCGCAAACGTCTTGCAACCTGAAGGATAATTTACAGATCTGGTGAAAACAATGAAACAAAACCACCACAAGTTACAGAAATGCATAAAAAGCAGTCGATAATGTACCTTTTTTGGACATGATAGCGATGATATTAGGCGGAGGAGCATCGGCAGGAGTAGTGGACGCAGCGGGACCAGGTGCTGCTGCAGTCACCGTGACAGAAGGATGATGAGATGCAGCATTGGTCAAAGACACAGAGATTAGAAAGAGGAAGAAAAAGTGAAGCAGCATTGTGAGTAGAGCAGGAGAAAAAAAAAAAGAAGAAATGGAGAAAGATGTGAAGTGAGAGTGAGAGGAAGAGGGAGATCTGACGGGTAGAAATGGGATTCAGTGCGTCAATTATTACCACTGCTGCCATTCTGTATTCAGCCTTTTCATGTTTATTTTAATAAAGTGGTTGCGTGTGATTTTTTTTTATATATACTTAATCGGGGATTAATGAAGATTTGGAAGTTAGAGTACAGTGCATGTGATCAAGATCTAGTAATTTGGACTGGAGATGTAGGTGAGTTAGTTGATACGTTTATATGTGCAAGGAAGGTTGGAAACAGAGTGAAAAACAACGACGTGAACGGAAAGTTTTAATACTTTTAAAATTCTGTACAATGATTGCTCAATTAATCAGATGGTGGTTATGTACGTAAATTTAAAAATATGCAATAACATAACTAAAATATGCGTATGAGTGATTGGTTTGATCGTTACGTATTCAAAATATAGTGGTATTTGTGTCGGCAATCAGCGACGGAAGATGATCGAGGCAATGATTCAGTGGCAGTATGGTGAATTATTGGAAGTCATGGGGTGCGTAAAGGAAGATGTATTATATCAGAATGGAATGGGAACTGGGAAGATGGAAGATAAGGTATGGATCCCACAAAGAGGAAAATACACGTGGAGCGTGATATACCTGCAAAAGCAACGTTTGCATATGCCCCCACCGACAATTTCGCCTCGCTGTCGTTGGCGACTGGTGTACTCTTTCAGGTATATTGAATGTAAAGCTTTCTCAGTCGCTCGAAATATTGAATAAAAAGTTCAACCAAATGTTTCCTGCATGTTTTCTCTAGATTGTTCTAGGTATGCTTTGACTTAACAGTGATATTTTTGTTTCCTGATTTGGTTTACATGCAGCGAAGAGCATCTACAACAGTGCTCTACTAATATAACCGTACAACGGTGAGGAAACCGACCGTTGTAAACGTATTTGTTTAACTTTTTTTCTTTATTATTAATTTGATAAAAAATTAACTGCATTTTAAAAAATAAATGAAAATAATTGAAACTGTGTAAATTCAATTATATCAAGGATTGAAAATGTAGGCCAACTTATAACTAATGATGTGCTATCAATGTATTGATATGAATTATCCACAGATACACACACATATGTATTAAGAAGGTTCAATATACAATTAATTTTGAGCTTATTTGCAGCTCTGACGTATTGATGAATTTGAAAAAAAAAATCAAACAAATTTTGCCTTAATATACATCATCATATTTTTCAATACCTAATTAAAGAAGACTACAAATGCAAAACTGATGTAATAAATAAATCTCATATTATTAAACTACAATATTTAAATAAAGTACCTAAAAGTACCATTATTATATAAAAACTAACACTGTTGAAGTAAAAATAAGAAAAGAACTAAAATTACTGAAACAAAAAAAACTAAACTTTAGATTCTGCCATTATTGATATTTCTTCTAACAAGAAGCTTGATTCCGCCACATAATCAATAACTGATTGAGACTTAACATTGATTTTTTTTTTCCATTCATATACTCAATTTGGACAACACCAACTCTAAAAAAACGAGGGATCCATAACAACTCCTTTAGTTTTTGTTCGTATATATCTTCATCTTCATCATTCTTAATCTTATAAAGGTCATCGGCACTATAACCTATGATTTCCTCTATTGGTTCATTAAAAGCAGTAATCCAAGCTTCAGCGGTTGGATCATAAATTTTCATTGCCATAACATATCTGCATTAAACAAACATATTATTACATATATTACTGATTACTATAGATAAATAACTCAATTTTGGTGCCACGGGTCACAAGTTCGAAACATGCGTAGCATAATTCGAACATTTATTCACATGTGATATGTTATCCCAGTGATATGTTGTATATGAAGTATCATTTCAAATAATAATAATAATAATAATAATAATAATAATAATAATAATTAGCTCTTAAATTTTTACCTCAAAATACAAGAGCTTTCATTTTGTTGGCATGCTTCACACCAGTAGCCCGATACCGCGGATTCAGTTATTTTTTTTTGCAACTCTTATAGGCTTGATACCACAATTTCTGACTCTTAATATAAGTTATGTTAGCAAACACGCTGAAGAATGCAGATTACGTATGGAATAAAAATAAACAATCAATATGAAATTATTAATGTACAATATAGTTCAAAATGATACGGACAAACCTTATCATGACCCAATGTTGGATCATTTATTATATGAGAAAGCATAACTCTATCGTAAGTGGTAGATAAGATTTTTGTATTTTTGCCTTCACAATTGTACCAACTTCTAAGCTTTTTAGCTTCTGGTATGTTTGGATCTATATATAAATTGATTTTACTCAATGTTGATAAAGATAAACCTACAGTAAGATTAAATAATCTTAAAAAATGATGGAATGGCAAGAGCTAAAAAACAGAACAATTTTTACCTTGAAAATCTCCAAATTTGGCATATTTAATAGCTACTATAGGACATTCATCAACCATGTATAACAGCTCAGCACCGATTTTCATAGCAAGTTCTCCTCATAAAGTCACATTAACAGTTTTACTTCTGAAATTTAAATCTAAGCATAAATATTTTAAGTAAACAAATTTATCGGTTTAATATGTTTACTTACGAATCATCTGCAATGGTTATATCATGTTTTGGAATATTCTCATTGTTGATTTTTCTTCGAATGCCTTTGATCGATGAGACACTTTGAACAAGGCCGATTACATCTAAAAGATACTTATGTTGAGCAAACATACAATGAGGTATAAAAAATTAATAATATGGATGCATTACCTACAACATCCTTTCGTGCAATATATTTTTGAAGTTGGTTAATCTTTACAAAGTGGTATACGATATCGGGTATACTAGAGTTCGCATCATCCATCCATTCGACTAATGAATACTCATTTATAATAATCTCGTACTCGTTTTTTATAGTACCAAATTATTTATTCGCAAGCTTAATGGTTCCTTTAGAAATATAATAAACTTTTCCACATTGAAATATAGGATAATACTTGTCTGTAGCTTTATTAAACATTGTAGCTTGAATTTGGATACCCTGTGAATTTGAAGAGAATAATTATTATAACAATAGCTTAATGATAGCACAAATAGAGAAAATATTATTGAAAGCATTAAGTTAAAATAAACTTACATCTTCATCAGTGAGTTCTATACTAAACACGCAACCTTCTGCTCTAATATTTTTATAAGATCTCAAATTGCCTTTATTTGTAACTCGAACTTTGATGATCCAATTACGATGGTATGGATTTAGTAGTGCATGAGGAAGAACATTTGTACCCAAATCCAATTGAGTAATAAGTCTAATATTGATTAATATAATACTAGAAAATAGAATAATAATAAAAAATGACCTAATAAATATAGGCCAACTTGATACAATTGATAATTAAACAAAATAAATATTTTAACTTGGTTGACCAAACAATGGAGTTATGCCAAATAATACAATAAAAAGTATGATCTAATTTGATTTCCACATTGTCTGGCCATACTGTAAATTTGTGCATTTTAGTTAAGGAAAAGGTACAACTAGATAGAATTTCATGGATTTAGTCTTTCTTTAGAAATTTATAGAAAGCAGAGATATAGGACATGTAAATTGTTCCTCTTTTTAGACCGCTTCTAGCACCTGGCTTAGTCGAGGATTATTGTAAAGCATTGTCATTCAACTTATTCTTGAATGACTGAAGGATGTGAAAGATGAGACTCGAGTGAGACCCGAGTATCTAATGTTGGAGGTTTTGAGAAGTGTTAGCAAGAAATGCTTGATGTAAATGAGAAATAATTTTTTTTATTTCAAAATAATATTACAGAATTCAACTCTTTTAATAACCCAAAATAGCAAGTTCTAGATGTTAGTACAATATTGCACTGATGTAAGTGTAATAGCTGTCACTAAATAGTCTAGATTCTACCAAAGTGCATATGCTATCAATAAAAGTGTAATGTGCATTAGCCAGAGAGATATTCACTATTACATAAGGGTGGTAAACAAATTGCATGAATTAGACTGGTAGAGTAAAAAAAATTGATGGTTGATTCTGACAAAGGACTTTAGGCTGTGGTTGGGAATTTCTAGGATCACGTGGCCCAAGTATATTTCGACATCCAAATGCAACTTTTCCATTGATAATTTTACATGTAATGTAATTTGGATAAGGACCTACCGCTCGAGCAAATTCAACCTAACCTAGATGCATTACTAAGGTGCATGTTAGCTGTAGGATTATCCCATTGACACTTATTTTCCCTTTAAAAAAATTAAATATTTTTTCCGCATTTACCATTCTTGGCTTCATATTCATAGGCAGATTTATTCCTTAGGAATAAGGTTTGCCAATTGTGCTTTATCATGTTAATGCGTACAAAATTTTGAAAATTAAATCAGATTTTCAAATATGAATTGTCAATCACAACTATTGTTATTTAATGGTTCCAAATTCAAATCTTTATAATTTTCAAATTTAAGTTTCAAGTTTGAAATTTGATTCTCAAATTCTAAAATTTTAAATTCAAACCATCAATTTTGAGTGTCCTGACTAAAATTTTAATTTGAAATTCAAATTTTTAGATTTTCAAATTTAAATCTTAGTTTTTTAGTTTCTTTTTTTAGCATGTTAGCATCTAATGTTTAAGTAATATTAATGAAAAATTTCTTTTTTCAGCATGCTACCATTATTTGATTATTGAAAGCAATAAAAATTATCATAAGATGTCTTAAACTATCAAATTGATGGTAAGCATAAATTTAATAGGAAAAACCACCTGCTTAGGATTTGAATTAGTAATATTCAGTTAGGTATCTAAGGAGTGAAATATAAAATTACCTTATATCACCTTACATTGGAGCAGCCAGTTCGAGTGAAGAGCGATGATGTAACCACTTTTGATTTTTGGAGCTTAGATTTAAAAATTATTTTAAAAAATAGATTCCCAACTGTAGGTGGATAAGCTGGTCGTAGTTTTTGGTACTGAGAAGGAAGGTCGCACCTTCAGGTGCAGAGGACACTGGTTGCGATTGCGTTGATTTGGGAGCAAATTCACAAACTAAGGAGGTTGGTGAAGGCTACAATATAATAAATAGTTGATATAACATATGAAGAACGCAACTGAGTAAAATAATTAATTGATTCCCATATTAATATGGAATAAAATTCTACACAAACATTAATTGTGTGGATCATCAATGCATGCAAAAAATGACCTAATATTGATTAATATAAAAGCCAAATCCAAATCCATTTGATGACGCAATTGTTGAATTTATTTGATTCAAATATTTCCAAAGAAGACAGGAAAATAATTAATTGTTTCAGTCAATCAATTAATTAGGCAATATATGAAAAGATAAAGAGGAAGGAAATGTGTGGTATCTTTTAGAGAAAGGAAACTAATTAATTGCTAATCAATTAATTAGTCAGATCTGTTATATGAAGATAGACAAGTTTATATATGGAGATTAATTTGCACAATGAAAATTTATGGAAACATGGATTTTTTTTTTGTTATTTATGTGCATTGGAAGCAAATCACGTAATTTGGAAAGGTTGTCACATAATCCGAAAATTAATTTTCTTCATCTTAAAGCATCCTTAATTTTCATGCCTATATAAAATGAAGGAAGTTCATATTCATATTTTTGTGAGCGTGCGAGAGAGCATCCACCATTATCCTCTTCTTCCGTAAACCCTAATTTCTGCAGTCAATCAATTAGGGGTTTTGAGCGTAAGTCTTTGGATAAATAGATTATTCAGTTTGTAATTATAGGTTAGTCTCTCCACTCTGCTACCTATAATTTCGTAATACCTCTTTTTTTGTACTCTCTTTCTTCAGTGAAATAAAGAATAGTTGTTGGGTCCGTGGACGTAGGCAATCTAGCTGAACCACGTTAAATCTCTGTGTTCTCCTTTCTTCTGTATTTTTTTTGTAGCTTGGTGATTATTTTGAATTTGTGGTTGGTAATTAATTGACAAGCTAGATCCTTCTTTTGATTGTTTCTGCGCATTAGCATTCCGCTGCCTTTTTTGGAGTTTGTGAGAATCAATTGAATTTCCGCACAACAGTTTGGTATCAGAGCTAGCTGTCTTGTTCTAGATTAGTTATCAATGACAAATTCTTTCAGTAGTGGTATGAAAAATTATGGCATCACCAAATTTGTTAGAAAAGAAGTTTTTGGGACATGGAAGGTGAAGACTGATGACGGTGTTCTTCAGCAACAACTTCGTTCATCTAAAGGAAGAGATAAAAGCCAAAAACACCTTGGAGGTAGAGATATGCGTAGGTCTCATTTCATGGGTCCTAGAAGGGGTGCTTGCTATTATTGTAAGAAGAAGGGACATTTCATACGGGATTGTCCAGCTCTTAGAAAGAAGAGAGAGAAGAAGGAGAAAGCTTCAGTTTTGCCAGCAGTTAGATCAGATGCGGATAAAAGTGATAGTAATACATCATTACTTTCATCCAGTATTTCACCTTTAGAGCATACAAGTTGGGTGATTGATTCTGGAGCCTCTTGTCATATGACGCCAAATAGGAGCTGTTTTGTCAGTTACAAGAAAATTGATGGCGGAACAGTTCATATGGGGAATGACACATTTTGTCATGTTGTGGGCGTTGGAAGTGTGAGGTTTAGGATGCATGATGGTGTTGTTAGGACTATCACGGATGTTAGACATGTTCCGATGCTACGTAGAAGTTTGTTATCAGTTGGAGCTTTGAGTAGACTTGGTATGAGGATAACAAGAGATGGAGAGAATTTGAGAGTGGCGAAGGGTTCCTTGGTAGTGATGAAAGGGATGCGAGTTAATGATATTTATGTGCTTCATGGAGAGACAGTCTTAGAAGAGTCGGTAGTTTCTATTGATTCTAGTATTTCAGATTCTATTTAGTTATGGCATCTTCGTTTAGGTCATGTTGATAAGAAGAATCCTGAAGTATTAAAGAAGCGTGGGTTGATTGATGGTGTTTGTCAGTCAAAGTCTAGCTCTTGTGGATATTGTTCTTTTGGAAAGAAGAAGCATGTCACATTTGATGTTGGAAGACCTAGAACTACAGAGTTTCTAGAGTATGTTTATTCTTATGTGCGGGGACCCACCCCAGTTGCATCTTTTGGTGGAGCTAGTTACTTCGTCTTATTTATGGATGATTTCTCACGTAAGGTTTGGGTCTATTTCTTAAAGGCCAAAGATGAAATATTTGCCTAATTTTGTAAGTGGAAGACCTTGGTAGAGAAGCAGTCGAGGAAGCGTTTGAAGGTTCTCAAAGTTGGAAATAGTAGTTAATTTATGTCACAAGAATTCACTAACTATTGTGAGTCTGAGCATGTAATTAGAGATTTTTCTATTTTTGTTGAGTCATATTGTTACGGAGTGGCGAAGAGCATGTGTCGGATATTGTGGGAGAGAGCTACGAGCTTGAGAACGACTGCTGGTCTAGAAGTGGGATTTTGGGCAGAAGCGATATCTATGGCAGTATTTCTCATCAACCGTACACCTTCTATTGCCATAGATATGAAGATCCCAGAAGAGATATGGAAAAGAGAGCCTGTTGATTATTCATTCCTTAAAGTGTTTGGTTGTTCAGCTTATTTAGAAGATGAGGGACATGATAAGTTGAAGCCTAGGGAAAGCAAGCACATTTTGTTAGGCTATAGAGAAGGAGTGAAAAGGTATAGGTTGTGGTGTAAAACAACTAAGAGAATTGTGACTAGCAGGCATGCAATATTTGATGAGAGGTCTTTGTTGAAGGTGGAGCCTCTATCAAGTGATGACATTGGGAGGACATAAAATTGCCAAACACATTTGGAATCATCAGATTGTTTCCATATTCAGAAAGATATTAGTATTTCCGATGATACCATGGTTGATGAGAAGATTACAGAGGTTCAGACTCTAGGTGGAGCTAACTTGCTGGAAAGGCCTTTTGGTTCAATTGGCCCTATTTGTAAGCATATTTGTAGCGATGATTCTTCATCTTATGCTTTGAATGTTGCGGAGCTTGTTGGCGAGTCTGTTGATGTTGACTTAGGAAAGTCTAGCAAAATTCTTGTGGAGGAGATTGGAGTAGATAATATTGAGTATGTCCTCACTCAATTTGAAATGGAGAAGGTGAAGCGCGCTGTTAAATCTCCATTGGTCTCTCGAAGATTAGTATCTACATGTTCGTCTCCAACATCGGATTTATTGAAGAATTTTGGCATTTGCTTGTATGCATTATGTTTGCTGATGTGCATACTATCTTTCTTATACTTGGGAAAGATTTGGAAGCTCTGTTTGGGCAATATTGTCCAAAATAGTTCACATTGAGCTTGTTGATGTGGACCCAACAATTTGTCGAGATCTAGTGATGTAGAGAGACTGTTATATTTGAATCAAGGTGGAGTGTTGAATTCATGTGATTCAAATATTTCCAAAGAAGACAGGAAAATAATTAATTGATTCAGTCAATCAATTAATTAGGCAATATATGAAAAGATAAAGAGGAAGAAAATGTGTGGTATCTTTTAGAGCAAGGAAACTAATTAATTGCTAATCAATTAATTAGTCAGATCTGTTATATGAAGATAGACAAGTTTATATATGGAGATTAATTTGCACAATGAAAATTTATGGAAACATAGATTTTTTATTTGTTATTTATGTGCATTGGAAGCAAATCAAGTAATTTGGAAAGGTTGTCACATAATCCGGAAATTAATTTTCTTCATCTCTAAGCATCCTTCATTTTCATGCCTATATAAATGAAGGAAGCTCGTCTTCATATTTGTGTGAGTGTGTGAGAAAGCATCCACCATTATCCTCTTCTTCCGTAAACCCTAATTTCTGCAGTCAATCAATTAGGGGTTTTGAGCGTAAGTAAGTCTTTGGATAAACTGATTAATTGATTATTCAATTCGTAATTATAGGTTAGTCTCTCCACTCTGCTACCTATAATTTTGTAATACCTCTTTTTTTTGTACTCTCTTTCTTCAGTGAAATAAAGAATAGTTGTTGGGTCCGTGGACGTAGGCAATCTAGCTGAACCACGTTAAATCTCTGTGTTCTCCTTTCTTATGTATTTTTTTGTTGCTTGGTGATTATTTTTCCTTGAATTTGTGGTTGGTAATTAATCGACAAGCCAGATCTTTCTTTTGATTGTTTCTGCGCATTAGCATTCCGCTGCCTTTTTTGGAGTTTGTGCGAATTAATTGAATTTTCGCACAACAACAATGTAATAAAACGAAGTAGACATAATTTGCAGTAGCGGGCTAATATTTGATTATAAAAGTTGATTATAAAATTTTAGTATGAACTAGAAAGGTTGCATATGAACAAATAAATGCATTTGAGAAGATATGTAAGATATATGAATGAAAAAAGTACAATGATGGCGAAAGGTACCTGTGTAAAGTGCTACTATCTAATCAACAACATACTATGCCTTTTATATTTGGTGTAAATAGGTAAGGATTCGTATTAGTTGGAAATTCAAAAAAATATCAGTGTAGACCAAGTAAAACATGCTTATCCATTTGAAATTACATTTGCTGTTTAAATTTAAATAGAATTGCTTCACGGTCAATTCGAGGGCAATTTGTATAAATATCAACAGATGATGTCATTGGATGGTACGAATGTGGTGGGGGCATACAAAGAAATATATACGCGCATTTAATGACCATGCATGTTTCCCTAATATCAAATTGACATGGTGTCTAAATTGTATGCATACGTACTGACAGATTCACGCTTATAAAATAAATCATTATTTACCATCAAGTTGTTATTTTGCATAAGTTGCTTCCATAATATCTATGTCCCAGTAACATTACGTATGCTTACTAATTTTATTTAGTATATGCATCAGGTCTTGTTCGGTTTGTAAATCATTGCCAAACAAAATATAGTAAAGAAATGTATAAATAAAAATCGAATGCTGAAAACGATATATATAGAAATTTTCATCATAATTTTAGAAATCATAGTAAATGCAGGAAGTTAATACAATCAATATGTCCTTGCACAACTAATAGAATTAGTAAAGGACAATGATGAAGCATAATAATAAAATGAAGAAACTCCAAATAAAGGTATATATAGTTGATGTAAAATTAACTAACGCATACGTATAGAACAAAACGGCGTCTAAATTGACCATTATATCAAATCAATATGCATCCAGATTGACAGCGGTAACTCATGTAATTAGAAATTTTAAACAATTCTGAAATCAAATCTTAGACTAAAATGCGTTCGCCTAATTATTTTGATTGCTAGCAGCTCTATTGCTCTTTGTTCAATTAAGAAAAGGATGGAGTATTCACAGAGTGGTAATGTTTTTTTGTTTTATAATTAATGTCCTCCATAGAAGCAATCGGTGAGGAATACATGATAATTGCAACTTACATTGCCCTATCGTTGAGAAAAAAGTATAAATTACTAATACATCTTAGTATAATATCTATTTTTTCCTTATCTTTACATTTAATATTTTTTTTCTTCTAAAAGTAGGATGAAATAGTTAATTATGACATGAAGTACATTTGGTTGTGCCAAGTTACGAATACTTTGCATTTGACCCACAATTATTTATAAACATGACTCAAATTAATAGAAGATGGATAATTATATTTAATTACGTGGTCAATCATTAATAGTAACAAATAGTTTACATTATTTTTCATTTAGAAAATGTGTTAAATCAATGCAGCTTATGTATGTCATATTTATGTCATTGTATTTTCTTTTATCTTTTCTGAATGAAAAGTTAAAAACATATTTATAATTATGAAAATTCATGGATTACCATAAATCATAGAAGACTGTACTAACTTTTTTATACCAAGCTATGCGAATTGAAATGCAACTTATTTATGAAAAATAGTGCACAATTGTCATGCTTAAGTTTGAATTCTTTTACATGAAAATCTAACGAGAAAAAATGAAAAAAAACCAATTTGATAGATGGAATGAAAATCACAATATTATGAAAGTAAAATAACAAAGAGGCATTTATCAAGGTTAGATAAAGACTGTCAATTAGATTCCGAATTAAATTATCAGTATTGAAATAACTTACCAAGAAGTAAATTGTATTTGTACACCTAATATTACAGTGGCTAAGAACCAACTAAGCCATTATAAGAAGACAAACAATTATTGTTTACTATCTTTTTCTTACCTCAACTCACTTTCTACATGAACTCTCAGGCTTAACTAACATGTTCAACTACAGATTGTACAACATTAAAAATTGTAAGAATGATCAATCATAGACAGAATCATCACTTTGTGAAAGAAAATAATAATAAATCCATAATTAAATAGTTTATTTGCGATCTCGGAAAAAATAATGAGACTACTAATTTATGCAGCGAGTTCATACTATACATCAAAATAAGTTAATCACACACCACAATCAAATTTTGTGATTATTTTAATTGTTTATTTTAATTATTTTAAATTGAATTTGATTTAAAAAATTTATTATATTTATTAAAATGAATAAATTTTGTTATTGTAATTATAAATTTTGAGTTTGTGTGAATTATAATTCCAAACTTGAATAAATTGAATATTTTCCAGAAAAGTGGATTTTTGTCAATCTGGTCAAACTTTGACTTTTAAATTTAAAATTTAAATTTTTGAATTTTTATCTTTTATTATGAAAATAAATTAAATTTCAAGAATAGTACTTTTTGTTTCGCTGAAATACGATTTATATTGTGAAAGTTATGCTATTTACAATATTGTGTGTAAATTGATTTATTTAACAATATTGTTTATTTTAATTTACATAAATAATATTTTAATTTGTCATATTTTTGTTCTAGTTTGTATATATGTGTTTAATGTGTGATGTTATGTATATATATTTTATTTTGAAAACATTTTTAAAGTGTAGTTGTTATTTTTCCAAAAACTAGTATATTTTGTTTTCAATTTTCAATACTAGTTTACATATATTAAATTATATTCTTATATTTTTGTATATTTTTCCAAAAATTTATTTATTCATTTCATTTTCACTATATTTTGTATTCAGTTTATTTTATTTACCTGAATTTTATTTGATTTATTTGCATAAAGAAAAAGAGAAATTTCAAGAGTCTTTGGCCTTTAAGGCTTGACCTTTCACCTTCACACCTCTTTGTAACTTTGGGCCATCCTTTCCCCAATGCTTCCAGCCGTGATTTTTTTTGTAATTCACGTGAAAACACCCCTTCTCATTTTTTCATACAAGTACATTTCAGATCTGAAGAAAAACCAAGGTAATGTCTTCCTTTTCTTTTCATTTTTCTTATCATTTTATTGAATTTTTCTAGTGAAATTGCCTTAAAATCTTCATGCTTGCTTGGCCATTCTCCTCCACCACCTCCTCTGACCAACTCCATCACTGTCCGTGGCCACTCCACCATCCTTTCCCTCTGACTTGACTAGGTCATGAGCCCCCTTAAGCTATCATCACCAAATTTTGCAAAATCACCTTGAAACTAGCCTAGCTGAAACCCTTTATGCACATACCCTTCATTTTTCACCTAAACCACCTCCTTGGCCGCAGCCGCCTGATCCTCCACCACCTCTCGCCGCCACTCCAGACCCTATCTGACCTGTAGCATGAATTGCCAAGCCCACATCATTCAAGCCTGAGCCCAAAGTGTGCACCAAAAGCCACTAAATTGCCTTAAACCCTTTGTATTCTTTATGTTGCAGCTTCCATCTCTTTTACTACTTCTAGCCGTGCATGCATGCATATCCTAGCCCTGTGCACCACTTTGGCCAAGCACAACTGACCCTAGGCCGAGCACTTGAATGATGGAGGCAATGGTCAAGTCATTTCTTTCATAGTTGCTTTCATTTTCAAATTGTTTCAATATGTATATTTGGTTTGAAATCATATTTATACTTGTCTTGTTTTATGGGTTGTGTACAAGATAAAAGCTTGGTTCTCTTCCCACTCAAGTTCTCCACTCCACTCAAGTCTATAATCGTGTTATCGTGCCTTCTGGTATTCGTTTGTGTGCTTTGTCTTGCTATCTCCAGCTTGAAACAAATGAGTATTTCTCACAAGGCGTTCTGTACTTATATAAGTAGTAAATTGACACCATGTGAATCTGTAGATATTATTATCATATTATACCTGCCTGTGATATAATTTATATGATGTACACCATGCTTATACACCTGTCATATCATTTGTTACTGTTATATAATGCTATTCTGTTTATTTATATCAGTTTATCACACTACAAGTTCCCTATAGAATAGAATCACTATGGGTTGAAATGATACGTACCCGAACCGATTTTAGAATATGGAAAAATCGTTACGGGCTGAAATGATAGGCCTGAACGATTTTTATTTATTGGCATTTACTTGAGATGGCGGGTTTGAAATGATAGAACCTGGATTTCTCCTTTGTAAATTACGGATTGAAATGATATATTATCCGTATCATTGACTTAGGATGGAAAATTTTATATACAGACCCGTGGTTAATATATTTTTTCTTAAATTTATAAAATATTATAAAAATGTAAATATTATGATATTTTGATTTAAATTTAATTTAAAAAAATGAGTTTTATAAAATATTAGTGATTTTCTACAAGTTAAATAAGTAAAACAAATAAATGGTAATGTAGAATTTGAAATATAAGTAAATTTTGGAGTTTATGATTTTGTTTATAAATATAGTTTAAATTAAGTAAGAAAATATGATAAATTGATTTTAATTTGAATTTAAAATGATTTTATAAAGTGTTATTGATTTTTCTATAAATTAAAAATAGTTAAATAAATAAATGTTTAAAATTGAAATTTGAATATAACTTAACTTGAAAAATGTGAAAAGTGTTTTTAAAGATAAAAATTAAGTTAAGAAAATAAAATGGAATTTAAATTTAATTTATGAAATGGTAAATTTAATTAAAATGTAATGTAAATGAAATATTATAAAATTGTACATTTATTTAATAAGTAAATTATTAAAATTTGATTTTGTATGAAAATCTCACTTTATAAAAATCATAAATTAATGGGTATTTAAATAATTGTTTTTAAAGTGAGAAAATATGATTTTATAATTTAAAAATGGTTTAAATTAAAGTTTAATGGTTTATGGAATTGTATTGAAATTTGAAATTTAATTTAACAGCATTTCAGAAATGCTATCATTTCTGAAGTAAATGATATTACAACATTTCTAAGTGTTGTAGTTGATTCAGGTGAACTAAAAGGCAAATATTAACCAAGGGCTATTACAGCACTTTGTTAGTGCTGTAATTGCAGAATTGAACTAAAGCTTTTATTTGTAATCCTGAACTATTACAGCATTTTTGTAAATGCTGTTTTTGCTAAATTGAATTGTTTTTAAATGAACTTACCACAGCATTTTCCATATGCTGCGAAAGATGAAATTTCACCGTTTTGATAAATTTAAGTGAATAAATGAAGTCTGAAAGACTAAATTTTGGGAAATTGAATATTTGATTTTTAAAGTATAATAACTTCATTTTTATTGGTTTTAAATGGAATATTTGATTTGAAATATAAATCATTTTGAAATGTGATTTGGAATGGTATTAAATTAAATAAAAAATGAATAAGGTTTTGGAAAGATACGATATTTTGATATTATAAATGAATTTGAAATGATATTTGATTTAGAAGTATAAAATACCATTTTGGAATTTTAACCATGTGATGTATTTAATTTATGGTTTAACTGATCCTTAGAGGATGGGCGATCCCAAGCATCCTTTATTGTGCATTACTACTACAGTTCACTTGAGTTGTTTTACATTATATAAATATATATGTCCTGAATCGAGTGTCTTGTGTTTTACTTTACGCTCGGGTCAGCCTGAGTATTTACAGCTTAGCTTTGGATTTCTTTTTCTAGAGCTTGGAATCGCTGGAGATTCTGCTTGTCTAGTTATCTATTCCCTTTCAGTTTCAGTTGTTTTATTTCAGTTATGGTATTTATAAACTTCAATGTATTTGAGATTTCTATTGTATATGTTTTTCCAACTGATATTATATATTTGTTTTGAGAGTTTGTTATAGTAGCTTCATGAACTACTATGGTATTTTAATTTCCACTGCGAGTTATTCCGATATTTCTGTGTCTGTGATTGTATTTCATTTGCTCCAAATTTATTTACAATGCGGTACTTTGAGCAATTCAAGTTCGGCATGTATGGATGCGAATGGCTGAAAATATCGAGTTGTTACAGTTGCTATCAGAGCGGGGTTTTAGGCAAACCTTAGCCTGTAAGAAAAAACTCATTAGAGATAGGGTAGAAATACCCTAGAATGAGTGAAATCAATCTCAGAATCATTTCTTTGTGAGAGAACATATTTTCGAAGTATAAAATAATTTCCAAATGATTTTTAAAGGATTTTCAAAGATTAGTTTGGTATAAAAAAATTCTTATTTTGAAACCAAGATTTTCCAAACTTCATCCTTCGGTATCCACCTTGTTAGAAACCTCTTGGTTAGGATTCTTATCGATTAGGATTCCCTGAACTTTGGAACGCTTCCACTTGTTCTGAAATCCAGTCTTATCTTACCTATTTTTATCCTTTTGATTTTGGGGCATTCCATAACTCCACTTTGGAAGGACCTCTATAAAGATCGGTGATTCCGCAAATCTTTGAATGATTTGTAAAGGGGTGAAATTCCTTTATAATTGGCATTGATTCACCAGAGATTCATGTATCCTCGGTTTTCGATGCTATCTATCTTTTGCTCTATCTTGATTCTATATTTGGCGATCGAATGTTGATTTGCCTTAGATTTCCGAATTGATTTATTCATGAAATCACGGTTGACCGGTTAAGGTCGCCCGCAATTTATATGGGATTATACATCTTCTATTTGGTAATAAAATTTAATTATCTTCGTTCGAGCTTATCTTCGAGCCATAATTCTATTTGATTAGAGTTCCGCTAAATTCGAATCTCCGTATAGTTTGAAATCTAACCTTGAATCATTCTTTGGAAATTTGTGTTTGATTATATTTTGAATTTATGCATACATCGAAATTATTGTTTTGATAAGGATGACCCTATTTTGTATATAAAGGTGAAATGTTTTCGATAAGGATTATGTACCTTTTAAAAATGAAAATTTGAAATTTCGAAAGGATTTGAAATTTTGAAAATTTTATAATAATTTGACTTATATAAAATGATTTATAATTGAAGGGTTTTGAATTTGAATTTCGAGGAATTGAACTCCGGTGTTTTGAAATCAGTTTTAAGATTTTGGAAAATATATAATAATAATATGATTTAAGGATATTTTCTGAATCAAAAATGTTTAAAATGTATTCGAATGAATTCCAATGATTTCGAAGAGATTTCAAAGAAGTTTCAAGAAAATAAAAGTCCAGAACCCACTTATGTCGTTGGAAAATAATTTTGGTGATGAATGCATGCATCATCAACATTGATTTTCAAGTTTCTGAGTGGGGGAGAGGCTACTCTAGTAGCTTTGCTATGCGAGTGATTTTGGGAAACCAAATTTTTGATTTCAGATTTCGAAGTATGGTTTGATGTTCGAAAGATATATGTATGTATGTATGTATGTATATTTGAAATGATATAAAGTAATTCAGTGTTCAGTCCTCGAGATTCAGTTTTGTTTTGGTATAATCCTATCTTTTGGAATTGGTTTACTGATTTGTTGGTGATTTCCAACATTAGATTGAAAATATGATTTCTTCGAATATTTTGAAGGTTCGAGCACTTCCAAATCAAGGTTAACTTTTCAAAGCTAAGAAATTTTGAAAGGTATAGGGTATTTGATAAAGAATATAAGTTTAGTTTTGTATGATTAAAGTATAAAGTAATATGATTTATATAAGTTTGAAACTGTTTGTTGAGTGAAATAAGTAAGACTATTTTGAATTATACTGGTAAGAAATATAGATTTGAAATGTTTTTAATAAAGTATATATATAGAATAATAATCTTTCTAATGGTAAATTGGATTTTTCATATAGAAATAAATAGTTTGAAGGTTTTAAAAAGAAATGGTTTTAAACTTAGTAACCATTTTAGATATTTTGATGATTGAAATGGTTTGGAAATGATTTAATCTTTATTTCGATAATGAATGTGAATTTGAAATGATAATTGTTTTTGATAAAGGAATATTTGAAGTTTATATTTGTATGAAAAGATATTTGGTTTACTTGTAATTCGAGTTTAATTAAAAATGATGGATTTATGAAATGAATATTTCAAAACTAAGTAATAATGAAGTAAAATTTGAGATATATGAAATTATAAAATTTAGTTTTGAATATGGTTTATTTAAGCTTTGAAATATATTAAAGATTGAATAGTTTATTTTGTGGATCAAATCTTTATTTGAAATTTGATAATATTTGAAATGGTTTTGTTGGAAAACTAAATTGAATTGAAACTGATGGTTTGAATTGAACTAAAATTTAAAAATTTTAGATTTGGGTTTAATTGAATAAATTTGTGAATGTAAAGAACTAAATGAATGTTTTTTGAT
The DNA here is from genome assembly GCA_030765085.1 of Allium cepa. Lineage (NCBI taxonomy): Eukaryota > Viridiplantae > Streptophyta > Magnoliopsida > Asparagales > Amaryllidaceae > Allium > Allium cepa. The sequence goes on along the minus strand of CM060930.1, from coordinate 47,656,196 downwards.
TTCAAATGTATGATTTCGAAAGGTTATTATTTTCAAAGTGTAATGATTTCAAGTATTTTGGTTTCGAAAGATTTATAACTTTGAAAGTACTATGATTTTTGAAAGTGAATATATGTTTGAAATGGAAATGAATTTGTTTGACAAAAATTTTGTTGATTTGGAAATTTGGATTATTTTCTAAATCTATTGTTTTAAGAAACTTTGAAACTGAATATATGTAATTAGGAAGAAATGAGTTGGCGAAATCATATATGATTTTGAAATTGATTTGATATTGAAATGGTTTGAAATTGAGAACCTTGTTTATTTAAATACTTTGATTTGGGAGTTATCGAAATTATATAAAATTGATTTGTGTAAGTATGAAGTGATTTGAAAACTATTGATTTGTAAAGGTACTTAACTGGTAAATTGAAATCTTATATAATTGAAGTCTATATAGATGTGATTTGAAAACTATTGATCTGTAAAGGTACTCAACTTGTAAATTGAAATCTTATATAATCGAAGTCTATATAAGTGTGATTTGATATACTATTGATTTGGAAAGTATTCGATTTGAAATGGAATCTTATATATAATGGACTTTATATAAGTGTGATATTTGAAAGTGATTTTGAAAAGTACTATATGATACATATTTTCGAAGTAAAGATATGGAAAGTGCCTTCTGCTTGATATCTGCTTTGTGGCCACACTGTGGATTCATTCTATCGATATTATTCTCTCCGATTTGAGTGTTTCGGATATGATACTCGAGTGTCCATTAAATTCCATGGCGATCTCCATGGTCCTACGAGCGCGGCTGCATATCATAATTCACAAGGGCTGCGAGAGCCTAAGGTACGGATGTTTCCTGGAGGATCCAAGCGTAACCATTGTGTATCTGTGATCTATTGGGTCGCTTGGTAGTGTAATCTGCAGGGGCTGCGGGAGCCTAAGGGTACAGATGTTTCCTGGAGGATCCAGGCGTAACCATTGTGTATTTGTGGTACTACCAGTCTTTATGGCGTAATCGCAGGGCTGCGGTAGTCAGCCTACGGGTACAGATGTTTCCTGGAGGATCCAGGTGTAACCATTGTGTATCCGCGATCCATGATCGACATGTTCGGTTTGGTTGATTTGTTTGGATTGTACTTTCCATATCTGTTGTTTTAAAAGATTTTCCAGTATATTCACTAGGTATTGAAACAAGACTACCAAGTACCTGGAGAAACTCTAGCTTTGCGCCTGATCAACGCATAGCCCGAGTTTACAGGAACGAAAGTAAACTTGTTAAGACATCGAGTTATAAAAGTATTTTGATAAAGTGTATTATATAAAGGATACTTTGATCATTTATTTTACTTTTCTAAATAATTTAAAATGTTTAAATATTGTTTACTTTGAACTACCAAATTTGAATCAAATGACTATTCATCATATTATAAAATGTATATTGTTAAATGTTTAAAATGTTATAAATATACCATTTTTAAATTGAAATGTATATGGTTTGAAAATAATGTCCATCCTTGTCTTTCAACCTACTTTCCCTTCTAACTGTTTCTACCTTCTTCCTCTTCGAGGGTCCTTTCTGCAATTGTAGAAAGAGTCGGTTCTTTGGCTTATCATCTGGATTTGCCGAGAAGCTGTTTGGAGTGCATGATGTATTTCATGCCTCACATTTTCTCTAGTATCTTCATAACCTATCTCTTTTGTTCAGCCTTCTGCTCTTGATGGTTGGGATATTGAGCCTAATCTGATTGTCGAGAGTAAGCCACTTCGTATTGTCAACAAAGGAACGAAGTAGCTAAGAAGGAAATTTATTTGTCTAGTCAAAGTATTGTGAAGTACTGATGATCAGGATTGTATCTAGGAGACGGAGGAGAGAATTCGTGCTTCGAATCTGGACTTCTTTTTTTCAGGTACTATTTGTTTTTTATCTTTCTTTTCCTTATTTTCCTTGCTCATTCCTTTTCGGGGACGAAAAGATTTGAGTGGGGGAGAGTGTAACAACACTGAATTTTGTGATTTATTTTAATTGTTTATTTTAATTTTTTTTAAATTTAATTACTGATTTAAAAACTTTATTATATTTATTAAAATGAATAAATTTTGTTATTGAAATTATAAATTTTTATTTTGTGTGAATTATAATTCCATACCTGAATAAATTGAATATTTTCCAAAAAAGTCGATTTTTGGTCAATCTGGTCAAACTTTGACTTTTAAATTTAAAATTTAAATATTTTAATTTTTGAATTTTATCTTTTATTATGAAAATAAATTAAATTTCAAGAATACTGCTTTTCATTTCATTGAAATCCAATTTATATTGTGAAAGTTATGCTATTTATAATATTGTGTGTAAATTGATTTATTTAACAATATTGTTTATTTTAATTTACATAAATAATATTTTTATTTGTCATATTTTTGTTCTAATTTGTATATATGTGTGTAATATGTCATGTTATATATATATATATATATATATTATTTTAAAAACAATTTTAAAGTGTAGTTTTTATTTTTCCAAAAACTAGTATATTTTGTTTTCAATTTTCAATACTAGTTTACATATATTAAATTTTATTCTTATATTTTTATATATTTTTCTAAAATTTATTTATTCATTTCATTTTCACTATATTTTGTATTCAGTTTTATTTTATTTACCCGAATTTTATTTTGATTTATTTGCATAAAGAAAAAGAGAAATTTCAAGAGTCTTTGGCCTTTAACTCTTGACCTTCCGCCTTCACACCTCTTCATATCTTTGGGCCATCCTTTCCCCAATGCTTCCAGCCGTGATTTTTTTTGTAATTCACGTGAAAACACCCCTTCTCATTTCTTCATACAAGTACATTTCAGATCTGAAGAAAAACCAAGGTAATGTCATCTTTTTCTTTCCACTTTTCTTATCATTTTACTAAATTTTTCTAGTGAAATTGCCTTGAAATCTTCATGCTTGCTTGGCCATTCTCCTCCACCACCTCCCTCGACCAACTCCATCACTGTCCATGGTCACTCCACCATCCTTTCCCTCTGACTTGACCAGGCCATGAGCCCCCTTGAAGCTATCATCACCAAAATGTTGCAAAATCACCTTGAAACTAGCCTAGCTGAACCCCTTTATGCACATACCCTTCATTTTTCACCTAAACCACCTCCTTGGCCGCCACCACCTAATCCTCCACCACCTCTGGCCGCCACTCCAGACCCCACCTAACCTGTAGCATGAATTTTCGAGCCCCATCAGTCTAGGCCGAACCCAAAGTGTGCACCAAAAGCCACTAAATTGCCTTAAACCCTTTGTATTCCTTTATGTTGCAGCTTCCATCTCTTTTACTACTTCTAGCCGTGCATGCATGCATATCCTAGCCCTATGCACCACTTTGGCCAAGCAAAATTGACCCTAGTCCAAGCACTTGAATGATGGAGGCAATGGTCAAGTCATTCCTTTCATAGTTGCTTTAATTTTCAAATTGTTTCAATATGTATATTTGGTTTGAAATCATATTTATACTTGTCTTGTTTTATGGGTTGTGTATAAGATAAAAGCTTGGTTCTCTTCCCACTCAATTTCTCCACTCCACTCAAGTCTATAATCGTGTTATCGTGCCTTCTGGTATTTGTTTGTATGCTTTGTCTTGCTATCTCCAGCTTGAAACAAATGAGTATTTCTCACAAAGGCGTTCTGTACTTATATAAGTAGTAAATTGACACCCTGTGAATCTGTAGATATTATTATCATATTATCCTACCTATGATATAATTTATATGATGTTCACCATGTTTATATACCTATCATATCATCTGTTACTGTTATATAATGCTATTATGTTTATTTATATCAGTTTATCACACTTCAAGTTCCCTATAGAATATAATCACTATGGGTTGAAATGATACATACCCGAACGGACTTTAGAATAGAGAAAAATCGTTATGGGCTGAAATGATAGGCCTGAACGATTTTTATTTATTGTCATTTACTTGGGATTGCGGGTTTGAAATGATAGAACCCGGATTTTTCCTTTGTAAATTACGGATTGAAATGATATATTATCCGTATCATTGACTTAGGTTGGAAAATTTTATATACAGACCCGTGGTTAATATATATTTTCTTGAATTTATAAAATATTATAAAAATGTAGAAATTATGATATTTTGATTTAAATTTAATTTAAAAAAATGATTTTTATAAAATATTAGTGATTTTCTATAAGTTAAATAATTAAAACAAATTAATGGTAAAGTAGAATTTGAAATATAAGTAAATTTTGGAGTTTATGATTTTGTTTATAAATATAGTTTAAATTAAGTAAGAAAATATGATAAATTGATTTTAATTTGAATTTAAAATGATTTTATAAAGTGTTATTGATTTTTCTATAAATTAAAAATAGTTAAATAAATAAATGTTTAAAATTGAAATTTGAATATAATCTAACTTGGAAAATGTGAAAAGTGTTTTTAAAATTAAAAGTTAAGTTAAGAAAATAAAATAGAACTTAAATTTAATTTATGAAATGGTAAATTTAATTAAAATGCAATGTAAAGGAAATGTAATAAGATTGTATATTTATTTTATAAGTAAATTATTAAAATTTGATTTCGTATGAAAATCTCACTTTATAAAAATCATAAATTAATGGGTATTTAAATTATTGTTTTTAAAGTGAGAAAATATGATTTTATAATTTAAAAATGGTTTAAATTAAAGTTTAATGGTTTATGGAATTTTATTGAAATTTGAAATTTAATTTAACAGCATTTCAGAAATGCTATCATTTCTGAAGTAAATGATATTACAGCATTTCTAAGTGCTGTAGTTGATTCAAGTGAATAAAGGCAAATATTAACCAAGGGCTATTACAACACTTTGTAAGTGCTGTAATTGCAGAATTGAACTAAAGCTTTTATTTGAAATCCTGAACTATTACAGCATTTCTGTAAATGCTGTTTTTGCTAAATTGAATTGTTTTTAAATGTAACTTACTGCAGCATTTTCTATATGCTGCGAAAGTTAAAATTTCACCGTTTTAATAAATTTAAGTGAATAAATGAAGTCTGAAAGATTAAATTTTGGGAAATTGAATATTTGATTTTTAAAGTATAATAACTTCATTTTTATTGGTTTTAAATGGAATATTTGATTTGAAATATAAATCATTTTGAAATGTGTTTTGGAATGGTATTAAATTAAGTAAAAAATGAATGAGATTTTAGAAGGATATGATATTTTGATATTATAAATGAATTTGAAATGATATTGAATTTTGAAATGATATTTGATTTAGAAGTATAAAATACCATTTTGGAATTTTAACCGCGGGATGTATTTAGTTTATGGTTTAACTGATCCTTAGAGGATGGACGATCCCAAGCATCCTTTAAGTTAATGTGCATTACTACTACAGTTCACTTGAGTTGGTTTACATTATATAAGTACATATGTACTGACTCGAGCGTTTTGTGTTTTACTTTACGCTCGGGTCAGCCTAAGTATTTACAGCTTAGCTTTGGATTTCTTTTTTTGAGGCTTGGAATCGCTGGAGATTATGCTTGTCTAGTTATCTATTCCCTTTCAGTTCAGTTGTTCTATTTCAGTTATGGTATTTATAAACTTCTATGTATTTAAGATTTCTATTGTATATGTTTTTCAAACTAATATTATGTATTTGATTTGAGAGTTTGTTATAGTACCTTCATGAACTGCTATGGTATTTATTTTCCGCTATGAGTTATTCTGATATTTCTATGTCTGTGATTCTGTAATTGTATTTCATTTGCTCTAAATTTATTTATAATGCAGTATTTTAAGCAAATCAAGTCCGGCATGTGTGGATGCAAATGGCTGAAAATATCGAGTTGTTACAAATAATTTCAGGCATACAAGAAGCATATTAAAACATAAACTACAATAGAAATTATAAACACCCTTATTTGAACATCTCGTTTGAAAGTCATAAAATAAATAAAATACTAATAACATCATAGACATATACGTTTGATATTTTCCCTTAGTTGGAACTTTTATATTTCAAGTTCAAAACTGTTAAGTCATTGAAAAACAACAACCGTAAACATATGCCTGATTATACAAAACCTGCTTTGAAGTGCTAATTTAAGAAATGACTGATATAATCAAACCTGCCCAAAAAGGTAGTATGCCACTCAACAGAATGTAGAGTATAACTCCTATTGTCCAAAAATCATCTTCTCGTCCATAATGCTTAAGTAGTACTTCAGGCGCTACGTAATATGGACTCCCAAGTACATACTTGAACACATGACCTGAGATATCACAAGGAGGTGAGTATTTATTGGATTAATGCTAATTGTTATGATATCATCATCTCACAATAAGCGACCAAATCTTATGCAGATGGGTGAAATGGCTGTAGTATTTGAAATGTATGATATCATGTTGTCTTCTGATGCTATATATATCCCTAAGAGACAAGAAAAGGCATATCCAACAATCATATATATCTCATTATTCACTATTCTTGGGTTTTAAACTATCAAACACCTATAATATCATGTCAAATGTTTTAATTTAAAATAAAACATAAGTATCAACATTAGGTTTTTTAAGTTTCATAAATTGAAATTTTGACAATAATAATAGTTGTTTTTACTTACCATTTATTCGGCAGACATTGCATTCACATGTTCTTCCTCTAATAAACTAGAAGGCAGGCCTTTAGATCTTCCAATCTGTGGAAGTCTTTCAAAAGTATACATAGGATTGAAATCAAGATCCTCTAATTTTATAGTTCTTGATATAGCAACAAATGTTAAACCAAGACTTTCTCGATCGCCCATATAAATGAGTGCTTGATCAAGTTTCAGTCCTTGACTTTTATGTATCGTTATTGCCCAACATAGAGCTAAAGGTAACTGACTTCTGGTACATGTTGTACCAGAAGAAGTTTTCCAATTTACTTTCTGCGGAGTTACTGGAATAATATTCGTTCCCTCACGAAATGAAGTACCACGGTATTTATCAAAATCGACTATGACCGCTATCGGTATATAATTAGGAGAACTTGACGACTGTGAATATACAATATCCATAAAATTACCCATTGCACCATTAACCAATCCATTTTGCACTAAAAGATTAGATCGTAACATCACTCGAGCACCTATAGAAGGATAAATACATCGTTCTAAACCTTTTGCATCATCAAACGAAGCATTAGATGCCGCTTCACAGTTATTGAAAGAAGGAATGCATGCAATAGGTTTTCCAAGTTGAATCAAATGGTTTTTGTTATGTTCGTTAGCGGCATTTCGTGTTGGAAAAAGACGAAGAGCATTCTTAAAGGTTTCCTTCTCTTTGTTCGATAAAATTGTCCAATCTATGGTTTTGAAAAGTTCCCAATCGTCTAAAGTAGATGCACCTCTACGCAGTCTTTCTAAAGCTCCTCTTAAAGGTGCTTGCTCATCTCCAACTTAATAGAATATATACGATAGTCTTACACACTTATCAAAACTCATATATGCAAGTCCACCATGTTGTTGTAAGAGATTACCATCTTTCAAGTATAATGAACTATCACAGACATGAGGTAGTTTCGCATATCACCGACTAAGACATTAGAAATGCTACCGAATAAGTCATTAATTGAATAAATATCACGACATCGTAAATCAATATTTGCCATCATTGTTCTACCAAGCATACTCTATTCATCTATTATAATCAACTTTGAGTCATCTTGCATATGATAACATTGCTCTGATGATAGTTCTTTGTAGGATGATTTTCTTTCCATGGAGACTAGAAGTTCATGATGAATTGTGCAACCACCAATATTAAATGCAGCCACTCCAGTTGGAGCCATAATGCGGACTACTTTGCTGATTCCAAAATGAGTAACAATTGTTTGAACAATGGCATTTACAAGCGTTGATTTTCCGGTACCAGCACCACCGCATATAATCATTCGAATTGATTTTTCTTTAGATATTGCTTTAAATATCACATTATGTGCAATCCCCTGTTCTATAGACAAGCTCTCAAAAGGAACAACAATGGAATTGTTTATGGTCTCACATTTATGTTCCATAATAGAACGTAAATTGGTATGGATAAAATCACGTTCAATATCTACATTAGGGTATCTCTGAAGTGCTTCATTCCAATTATGCAAAGTATCGAATTCTCTTAAGCCCATTTCTATCTCCTTTCTTGAAACAAACATTGGACCCATCGCGACTGCTATCATCCATTCTTCTTTTTAATTTTCTTCTACATCATTGTTTATACTATCATCTTTGAAATCGTCTTCTATAGCATCTGGGAGTGATTGATGTTGAATCAAACCTAAACTAACATATCTATTAGATCAAGCATCGAAGTTTCCTTTTGCTTCATTAAGATTTCTATAGTGATGGCATAGTAGTACCCGTGTTCATATTAAAAAACAAGTTTACTTATGATTTCATATTTTAAATATAATTAAAATCAACGTAGTTTTTAGCTAGCAATTTTTTTATTAATATTTGTAAAATTTGATCTAATAAAAAGAAGAGAAGTTGCATTACCTGTTGTTCGCAAAAAAAATCCCATTTTTCACCAAATGGAGGAATATTGGCACTTAAATCTAGTACTATACGTACAACTGCCCCTTTTTGAAACTTATAGCACCCTTTATTATAGTAATCGTAAGTTTTCCATATCAAAGAGTGAAAGGTTTTCACGTTTCTTGGTCGATCCATATACCTTATAATAAAATTTGGGTCCGAATCAACGATATCTTCATCTATTGTTGTAGTTCGATGTAACGATCTTGGATTTTTATTAACTTTAAATTGCTAATTAATTTAATTTTTGAAAAATTTATGAAATTAATTGGTAAATTGATTAAATCTATAAAATACATCTTTGTAATTCATTTGATATGTATTAAATTTCAAAACATTTTCTTTTACATAATGTGTATTGATATAAACAATAAACTCCAAAGTATTAAAATAAATATGTATAGAGAAATATAAGGCGATAAATATTAAGTTAAACAAATAAATAAAATGAACCATGTAAAATAAACAAATTTGTTAAATTTAAACAACATGTTAATATGTAAAATAGAAAGTAAACATATTAATTAAAGATCTAGATCTAACAACATATTACATATAGGACTTTATTCATATCACAAGAAACAAAATACATTCAAAAATGTATAGTGTGAAACATAACAAAATATAAACATATATATATATATATATATATATATATGAAAGCTTGCAAAGGAAGACAATTAAACATATTCAAATATATATAGAAATGCAACTGTAAATATGAACAAAAGAAAGATAAATATATATATGCAGTAGCTTACAAAAGAAGATAGTCAAATACATTCAGATATGAAACAAGTGTGTACTCATGAAAATAAAGTCAACAAACAATATAGGTATGCAGACTTCAGGCAAACAAGAAAGCATAAGACTAAAGAAGAAAAAATAAAATATATTCAAGTATAAGTAAGTAGGCTTGTAAAAGAAGACACTAATATATATATGTATTCAAGTATGGAAAAAAATAAAATAAAATAAAGATAAGTATGTAGATTTAAAACAAACCTGATTATGAATATGCTCACAAAAGTAAATCACATGTACATTCAACTAAGTAATAAGACTAAGGAAAAGAAAACAAATAAAGATAAGTATGAAAGCTTGGGAAACAAGACATAGCAATTAATACCAAAATCTTAAGTACACCATAAATATCACTTCAGCCACAAAATAGGAAAAAAAATCACTGACTATTGTCAAACAAAATAATACCACTTTGTACAAATTATATCAACCTGTAGCTTCTTTCTATACATCAAACATTTTCATCTCAGTTCGTTCATTCAACTGAGTAATCATTGAAGTAATACTATCCAAAACTAAAACAAAACTTCAAGTTTAAACACAAACAAATCAAACCAGAGGGTCAAGGGAAGGACTTTAGCTAGCTGTTTCACAAGCCTGTGTTAAATATTGAAGAGGCTCTGTTTATCTCTAGAAACAAAGTGAGTAAAAAATTTAAATTAAAGCTAAGCGTGTGTGTGTGTATTTATCTATTGGTGAAGTCTGAGACTTAGGTTACTTTGTTTATGCATAAATCTGGATTTTCTCTATGTTATAAATATGTGTATGTGTATATGCCTGTATATATTGAAATCACCTCTGTTTCCTTGGTTCAGAGCACCAAGGCTCGTTAAAAAAAAACCCATAAATCAAATCTTTTGATCATTGTTAGGCCGAAAGATTTAAACTTACTATGTTGTGTGATTATAAATTTGAGTTGAAAATTTATTTTCAGTAAAATAAGTTTAAAGATAGCTCGAAAACATCATAGTACAGGTGAATTGGTTGATATATGATAAAATCAAATGTAATAGATTGTTGAATCAAGTATATAATTGGAATCACCATTGAAAATATGCTTTTTTAAACAAGAATTTTGATTTTTCATTAAATATGTAAAGAGTAGTTTTGAGTTGAACTGTAAATGGGTTTCGACCAAATCCAGATGGTCGGAGGCTATATCGTTGTCAGGGTTTAGGTTGAGGCTAGGTGAGTGATCTGCGATGTTGGGAAAAATAGTCGGAGACGCTCTCGAGCATTGAGGCAACGGCGGTGAAGAAATTTCGTTTTTAACCCAAATTTTTGAGGGGTCGGGAAATTGATCGAAGTGTCTTCTCTCCTGCATCGAGCTGCACGAACTTCTGGAAGGTGATAGCGGGGTGTGTGTCGAAGTCGTGGCCGGAGTCGAAGCTTTTCTAATGGTCGGTAATTGCTTGGGCGAGGGAGTTTTGACGAGTATGGCAGTTCGAGTTTTTGAACTGGAAGTTCGATTTTGTTGTGGGATTGTTAGAGTCGAACTGATTCTTGCTTTCGATTATGAGAATGGTTTGCGACTTGTCGGAATCGGGGATGTTGACCGGAGCGCCGCTGCGTCACTGTGCACGTGCACGACATCTGATCGCCTTTTAGGATTTGGGTTTCGTGGGAAAATTCGAAGGGAATCTCGTGCATATGGGTTTGTGACTAGGGGAAGAACGCGAGTTCGAGTAGGTTTCAGTTTTGCAGTTTTACAGTTTTACAGTTCTAAAGATTTAAGATTTAAATTTTAAAGTCTTAAAAAATTTAAGAAGAAGGAGGAGAACTCGAGATCTGTTTCGAGTTATAACGGGTTTTAAACCAAAGTAAGGTGGTAAAGCAGTTTTTAGCATGTTTTAAAAATGGAATAAGTTATTTTTTGAATAAATGGATTAAGTTTTGAAATTTAAATAGTTTGAATGATGGTGTGAATTTTTAAATTAATTTAAATTTAAAAATGAAATTGGGTTTTGTACTCTTTTAAACTTCTATATTAAGGTAAATAATTCTTTAACTTGTGAAATAAATGGGTTTAATTTTTTTTAACTTTGTAAAGTTAATTTGATTTCATATTAAATTTTAGATCTAAAAGTAAAATTTGAAAGTAAATTGTCTTTAAGTACCTTCTTAATAATAATTTGATCATTAATAAGAAAAATGTTTTTATTCTTGAATAAATGGATATTAATGACTTGTAATTATTAAGATAATTAAAATGAATAATTAACTAATTCAATTTATTAATGATTTGGATTGATTAATTTAGTAATTAAGAGTTTAAATTAGTTAATTAAGGTTTAAGATAACTAATTTAAGATAAATAATTGGTAATTAAGGATCACCAACTAAATAAGGTTTTAATTTTTAATTAATGATTAGTAATTAATTAATTAAATCATTAAGGATTAATTAATGAGTTATTAAAGATAAAATTAATTTGTAATTAATAATGAATTAATCTTAGTTAATTACTTAGAAAAGTAATCAAAGAAATTCTAATTGTTAATGAAGGTCATTAACTAAGATTACTTAAAATAATTTAATTAATTTGAATGATTTTAACAATTAATTAGATTAATTAATTAATGATAATCATTTATGAAATTATGTAAGTGAAATTACTTTATGGTAAGTAATTAAAGGTTTAATTTCTTGAAATAAGTAATTAAGGGGATAATTAATTATGTAATTGGTTTAAAGATTAAATTAATTAATGTGACTAATTAAGAATAATTTATAAATTAAGAATAATTAATTAAAGTGTTTGATAAATTAATTTATATCAAATGATTTGTAATTAATAAATCAGGATTGGATAATTAATTCATAAGTAATTAAATTAATTGAAAATAAATTGAATTAATTAGGATTAAACAATTAATTAATCTTGCTTATAAATGATTATTGAATGCTTGATCTTACTTATGAATGATTGTATTGTATGAGATGCCTTAAATTGGTTGTCCTATCTGATCTGTGATATTTTGTTCTGTGGATTAAGCTATGTATTTTATTCATTTATTTGTGATACATTTGTATATTATCTGCGATTTTGTGAATGAACGATACGCGTTATAGTTTATACCTCTTATCAACTATATTTCTGTGTTTTGATCTATGATGATGATGTTGTTGCATTATTGTGTGTTAAACCCCTGGACCACACCATACACACACAAATATGGATTTCACGAGGAAATCGATTAAGTCACGGATTTTTGAAACGATTTTAAATAGACAATTTGAATCCAAATAGTTTTGGAAATGGATTGGGTTTAAAGTGAAAAAGTTTCGAAATGGAATTTCAAAGATAAAATTTATTTTTGAATAACTTGATTAAGTTGAAGTTTATATAATTTGATTTAAATTTGAATTCAAAATTTGAAATTGAATTATATGATTTGGAAACTAGGGATTAAAGAGGTTATACTAGTTATATATGAGTTAAACCATTTTTAAATATATTGATTTGGGAATTTGAATTAAATTCAAGGGCTTTAACTCGTGCAAATATAATTGGATTTTTCTGAAACGAAAACCATTGGTTTTCAAATAGTAAAAGCTTTCATATAAGTAATGGATTCCCAATTTGTGTTGAAAGGATTTCAAGTCTAAAAATGAAAATGGTCTTCCAAGTAATGAATAAATCTTTGGAAACGGGTTTGAAAGCTATTAAATCTTTGATTTAAAGATTGAATGTGTTTATCCAAATTAGAATGGAAATTGTTTTGAAAACTGTGAATGAATCTTTGTGAAATCTGGGTGAACTTTGTGAAGTGAATCTTTTTTGTTTAAAGATTTGAAAATGGTAATTGGTTAAACCATTTGAAAAGAAAGTTTTGGGTGATAAGTTGTGACTTAATTGAAATCCCAATATCCATATGTTTTTAAATATTACGCTCATTATTCGGTTTAGCCGGGAGAGGACTTTGTGTCATATAACCCATTCCGAATAATGAACAGTCGATATGAATAACATTTGAAGACCGGTGGTGAAGACCAGATATTTGCGAGAGCGATAGGATGATCCATCGATTTTCTCTGCACTGAGTCATGCCGGTATAGTGATTTCCTAAGTGATGGAAGTCCGATCGGGATTGTGAATACCCGAATTGCAAGGGATTCTTCGGAAGTTCCTTCAGTTCTGTTCGAACCCGGAACAGACTTGTATGGTTGTATGTCTGACACTACACTTTGAGATATAAACAGATTTCTTTCAAATACATATCTGTTGGTGGCGGAGAATTTATTCTCTTAGCTTAACACCCTTCTCTGTGACGTACGAGCTCAGAGGTTATGTAGTTGAAGGTTATCAGCGATATACTCCCAATTCGGTAGTGTGGAATGCTAAGTGCTGCTGTGTGTTGATGATCATTGGTTGATCATTTGTGATCAAAGCATGTCTTTAGTGTAAAGCTTAGCTTTGTGGACGAAACCTCGTCGAGCCTCACAAACCGGTAATGGTCGAAACAGGAAAGATGCGGCAAGGTTTCAGGGGTAGCTCCCCTAGGGTGTGACCATTCCTTCTGGAAAAGGGTAGTATCATGGTATGGAGCCCAGATACTTACTCATGTGGGCACTGTAGTATCTATTTATTACTTTGTGATGTTGTTGGTGTTGAGAGCTCTCAGATAAAGATCCCAAAGGACCGGGGGTGGCACATCTGTAGGTAGTACTCCCGGGCAAGGAGGAAACCGACTTTGTGTTGGCAGAGAGCCGGGTAGGTTCTCGGGGCGTCCCGCCAGAGGCATTCCCATGTGGCAGTAGGAAGTTCCTTAGCCTGGCCATTTGTTGGAAAATCCAAAGAATGCAATGTACGGTTTTAGTTGTGTAACCTGCCATGGAATGTGGCGTTAACCTGCTATTGAACATGGTAGCTATAGTAGGCGTACAACGAAATGTTGAATGCTGGCTAAGATTAATATTATACTTTCGAAATGATTTCCACTATGCACTAATAATAATAATATCGAAAATATTTTTGTGTAGTAAGCATTTTTGACTATCATAAGGAGAAATCTCCTCCAATTCTGCGTTTGCATGGTGTGTGCGGTGGGAGGCCTTATGGTAGTTTCATTTTCTAAAAAGCATTGCGAATTTATTTTAAATTCTTTTGTTGTCTGTTTTAAAAGATAAAACTATTTTTGTTACTCACACTAGTCCCATGACTAACCTGGAGTTTATTGTTCCTTTCCTAAACTCTAGGTGCCCACAATTTTTCACATGGGCAGTTTGGAGTTGGGTTTTTCAGATAGCCGAATAATAGGAATTGATTTGATAGCCTTCGAAGCCTTTTGGATTGTGGATCGCATTTTGTACACTTCAGCATTCACAGCCGATCTTGCTTATCTTGGTGTAGTTGTTCGAGCTATATGTAGTTTGGAGATGGTGTTGTAGTTGCATTTTGGAGATGTATTCTACTGAAGACATTATCTTTCCGCTGCTATTTCTTGTATCTCTGATAGTATTGATATTCAGCTGTATCATTCTATTGTATCATCTGTATATCTGAATATTGTATCAGATGTTGTATATGATATTATTCATTCTCCTCCGCTGTGTTGTACTTAATGGTGTTATAAGCTCCAATGAACTAGATTCGACGTTTGGATCTGCGGTATTCGGTGCCGATTTTCAAAGGTCGAGTCAGGATCGTTACATTTGGTATCAGAGCCGAGGGTTGAAACTTTAGCTCAGGAGTATAATACATTAAGTAGCTCATTAGAGATAGGGTGAAGTATACCCTAGAATGAGTATATCCCTAAGATATCCGTTTGAATGTCTCAATAAATTCACTTACTATCCATAGATAGTGAGTATGAGTGCAAGAAGAGGACGAGATAGGGGACAGGGAATACCACTATAAATGGTCAATACCCTACAACGATGGAAACAATTTTCTTCTCAATCTCCTTTTATTCATCTTTCCAAATTCTTTTGATTGCTTCGTAGCAGCTCTAGAAGAAGTTTCGGTGTGATGGTAACCCTACGAATCGTTGTAGAAAAATCCTTACTCCGTATCTTCATCGGTTTCTTATCAGTTTCCGATTTAAACTTTAATGAATTTGAAGTTTGAAATTGAAAATTTGAAATAAATTTGGAATTTTAAATTGAGTTAAATTGATTAATAGAATATGGTGCTAAATTTGAACTGAATAGATAAAACGATTTCGTTTAAAACCAAGTTTGAAATTCTGTTGTAATTTCTTGTGTTGATCGAAGTCCGAAGAGGGACAGGTTGGTATGTACTTTGAGATATTCCGACCTAAGTTGGAATCCATACCTAATGTTTGAAAAATTGTAGAAGATTGAATTCGTCTATCAATCTCTTCTGTTCAGCATCTCTTTTCGATTCTTCGATGGTTCCTGGTAGATCCAGGAAGAAGACTTGATATATTTGCATGGGACGTAAACTCCAAATAGGTCAGAATTGTTTGTTTGGATGAATTGGTTGCTTTGGTTGCTATGGTTAATAGGTATACTTTAGTTTCTAAACTAAAAGTTTTGAAATTGTATTCATATATCTGTCTATCTTTGGGTCCCGATATATTCTACGAACGGTTAGTCATCCCTTCAGACTAACCAATGCTCCTGCATATTTCATAGATCCCGATAACCAAAGTATCCTGTGAATAAAATTAAAAAGATTCATTCTTGTATCTATAATTGATATTTTGATTTGGTAAGCCAAATGCAAAATATATGTTCAGTTGATTTGATGAAACATTCTTCATCTATTTTTGTTATCTCCTTGGCAAATTTTGAGGGCGAAATTTCTTAAGGGGGATCTGCAACGATCTTGGATTTTTATTATGTTTAAATTGCTAATTAATTTAATTTTTGAATAAAATTTGTGAAATTAGTTGGTAGATTGATTAAATCTATAAAATACATCTATGTAATTCATTTGATATGTATTAAATTTCAAAACATTTTCTTTTACATAATGTGTATTGATATAAACAATAAACTCCAAAGTATTAAATTAAATATGTATAGAGAAATATAAGGCGATAAATATTAAGTTAAACAAATAAATAAAATGAACTATGTAAAATAAACAAATTTGTTAAATTTAAACAACATGTTAATATGTAAAATAGAAAGTAAACATATTAATTAAAGATCTAGATCTAACAACATATTACATATAGGACTTTATTCATATCACAAGAAACAAAATACATTCAAAAATGTATAGTGTGAAACATAACAAAATATAAACATATATATAAGCTTGCAAAGGAAGACAATTAAATATATTCAAATACATATAGAATTGCAACTGTAAATACGAACAAAAGAAAGATAAATATATATATGTAGTATCTTGCAAAAGAAGATAGTCAAATACATTCAGATATGAAACAAGTGTGTACTCATGAAAATAAAGTCAACAAACAATATAGGTAAATATGCAGACTTGAGGCAAACAAGAAAGCATAAGACTAAATAAGAAAAAATAAAATATATTCAAGTATAAGTAAGTAGGCTTGTAAAAGAAGACACTAATATATATATGTATTCAAGTATGGAAAAAAGTAAAATAAAATAAAGATAAGTCCGTAGATTTAAAACAAACCCGATTATGAATATGCTCACAAAAGTAAATCACGTGTACATTCAACTAAGTAATAAGACTAAGGAAAAGAAAACAAATAAAGATAAGTATGAAAGCTTGGGAAACAAGACATAGCAATCAATACCAAAATCTTTAGTACACCATAAATATCACTTCATCCACAAAATAGGAAAAAAAATCACGGACTATTGTACAAACAAAATAATATCACTTTGTACAAATTATATCAACCTATAGCTTCTTTCTATACATCAAACATTTTCATCTCAGTTTGTTCATTCAACTGAGTAATCTTTAAAGTAATACTATCCAAAACTAAAACAAAACTTCAAGTTTAAACACAAACAAATCAAACCAGAGGATCAAGGGAAGGACTTTAGCTAGCTGTTTCACAAGCCTGTGTCAAATATTGTAGAGGCTCTGTTTATCTCTGGAAACAAAGTGAGTAAACTATTTAAATTAAAGCTAAGTGTGTGTGTGTATACATACATACATACATACACACATACACACATACATATATATATATATATATATATATATATATATATATATATCTGTTGTCTGTGAAGTCTGAGACTTAGGTTACTTTGTTTATGCATATATCTGGATTTTCTCTGTGTTATAAATATGTATATGTGTATATGCCTGTATATTTTGAAATCACCTCCGTTTCCTTGGTTCAGAGCACCAAGGCTCGATAAAAAAAAACCCACAAATCAAATCTTTTGATCATTGTTAGGCTGAAAGATTTAAACTTACTATGTTGTGTGATTATAAATCAGAGTTGAAAATTTATTTTCAGTAAAATAAGTTCAAAGATAGCTCGAAAACATCATAGTACAGGTGAATTGGTTTACATATGATAAAATCAAATGTAATAGATTGTTGAATCAAGTATATAATTAGAATCACCATTGAAAAATATGATTTTTAAAACAAGAATTTTGATTTTTCATTAAATATGTAAAGAGTAATTTTGAGTAGAACTGTAAATGGGTTTCGACCAAATCCAGATGGTCGGAGGCTATATCGTGGTCAGGGTTTGGGTTGAGGCTAGGTGAGTGATCTGCGATGTTGGGAAAAATAGTTGGAGATGCTCTCGAGCATAGAGGCGATGGCGGTGAAGAAATTTCATTTTTAACCCTAATTTTTCAGGGGTCGGGAAATTGATCGAAGTGTCTTCTCCCTTGCATCGAGCTGCACGAACTTCTGGGAGGTGATAGCGAGGTGTGTGTCGAAGTCATGGCCGGAGTCGAAGCTTTTCTGATGGTTGGAAATTGCTTGGGAGAGGTAGTTTTGATGAGTATGGCAGTTTGAGTTTTCGAACTGGAAGTTCGATTTTGCGGTGGGATTGTTAGAGTCTAACTGATTCTTTCTTTTGATTGTGAGGATGGTTTGCGACTTGCCGGAATCGGGGATGTTGACCGGAGCGCCGCCGCGTCACTGTGCACGTGCACGACATCTGATTGCGTGTCAAGATTTGGGTTTCATGGGAAAACTCGAAGGGAATCTCATGCATATGGGTTTGTGACTAGGGGAAGAGCACGAGTTCGAGTGGGTTACAGTTTTGCGGTTTTACAGTTTTAAAGATTTAAGATTTAAGTTTTAAAGTTTTAAAAAATTTAAGAAGAAGGAGTAGAACTCGAGATCTTTTTCGAGTTATAACGGGTTTTAAACCAAAGTATGGTGGTGAACCAGTTTTTAGCATGTTTTAAAAATGGAATAAGTTATTTTTTGAATAAATGGATTAAGTTTTGAAATTAAAAGAGTTTGAATGATAGGGTGAATTTTTAAATTAATTTAAGTTTAAAAATGAAATTGGGTTTTGTATTCTTTTAAACTTCTATATTAAGGTAAATAATTCTTTAACTTGTGAAATAAAAGGGTTTTAAAAAAATGTTTTTTTTAACTTTGTAAAATTAATTTGATTTCATATTAAATTTTAGATTTAAAAGTAAAATTTGAAAGTAAATTGTCTTTAAGTACCTTGTTAATAATAATTTGATCATTAATAAGAAAAATGTTTTTATTCTTGAATAAATGGATATTAATGACTTGTAATTATTAAGCTAATTAAAATGAATAATTAACTAATTCAATTTATTAAAGATTTGGATTGATTAATTTAGTAATTAAGAGTTTAAATTAGTTAACTAAGGTTTAAAATAACTAATTTGGGATAAATAAATTGGTAACTAAGGATCACCAATTAAATAAGGTTTTAATTTTTAATTAATGATTAGTAATTAATTAATTAAATCATTAAGGATTAATTAGTGAGTTATTAAAGATAAAATTAATTTGTAATTAATAATGAATTAATCTTAGTTAATTACTTTAGAAAAGTAATCAAAGAAATTCTAATTGTTAATGAAGGTCATTAACTAAGATTATTTAAAATAATTTAATCAATGTGATTGATTTTAACAATTAATTAGATTAATGATAATCATTTATGAAATTGTGTAAGTGAAATTACATTATGGTAAGTAATTAAAGATTTAATTTCTTAAAATAATTAATTAAGAGGTTAATCAATTATGTAATTGGTTTAGAGGTTAAATTAATGAATGTGACTAATTAAGAATAATTTATAAATTAAGAATACTTAATTAAAGTGTTTGATAAATTAATTTATATCAAATGATTTGTAATTAATAAATCAGGGTTGGATAATTAATTCATAAGTAATTAAATTAATTGGAAATAAATTGAATTAATTAGGATTAAACAATTAATTGATCCTGCTTAATAATGATTATTGAATGCTTGACCTTACTTATGAATGATTGTATTGTATGAGACGCCTTGAATTGGTTGTCCTATTTGATCTGTGATATTTTGTTCTGTGGATTGAGCTGTGTATTTTATTCATTTATTTGTGATACATTTGTATATTATCTGTGAATGAATGATAGCGTTATAGTTTATACCGCTTATCAGCTATATTTCTGTGTTTTGATCTATGATGATGATGTTGTTGCACTATTGTGTGTTATAAACCCTTGGACCACACCATACATACACAAATATGGATTTCACGAGGAAATCGATTAAGTCACAGATTTTTGAAACGATTTTGAATAGACAATTTGAATCCAAATAGTTTTGGAAATGGATTGGGTTTAAAGTGAAAAAGTTTTGAAATGGAATTTCAAAGATAAAATTTATTTTTGAATAACTTGATTAAGTTGAAGTTTAAATAATTTGATTTAAATTTGAATTAAAAATTTGAAATTGAATTCTATGAATTGGAAACTAGGGATTAAAGAGGTTATACTAGTTATATATGAGTTAAACCATTTTTAAATATATTGATTTGGGAATTTGAATTAAATTCAAGGGCTTTAACTCGTGCAAATATAATTGGATTTTTCTGAAACGAAAACCATTGGTTTTCAAATAGTAAAAGCTTTCATATAAGTAATGGATTCCCATTTTTGTGTTGAAAGGATTTCAAGTCTAAAAATGAAAATGGTCTTCCAAGTTATGAATAAATCTTTGGAAACGGGTTTGAAAGCAGTTAAATCTTTGATTTAAAGATTGAATGAGTTTATCCAAATTGGAATGGAAATTATTTTGAAAACTGTGAATGAATCTTTGTGAAATCCGGGCGAACTTTGTGAAGTGAATCTTTTTTGTTTAAAGATTTGAAAATGGTAATTGGTTAAAATATTTGAAAGAAAGTTTTGGGTGATAAGTTGTGAATTAATTGAAATCCCAATATCCATATGTTTTTAAATATTCCGCCCATTATTCGGTTTAGCCGGGAGAGGACTTTGTGTCATATAACCCATTCCGAATAATGATACGTCGATATGGATAGCATTTGAAGACCGGTGGTGAAGACCAGATATTTGCGAGAGCGATAGGATGACCCATCGATTTTCTCTGCACTGAGTCGCGCCGGTATAGTGATTTCCTAAGTGATGGGAAGTCCGATCAGGATTGTGAATACCCCGATTGCAAGGGCTTCTTCGGAGGTGCCATCAATTCTGTTCGAACCCGGAATAGACTTGTATGGTTGTATGTATGACACTACACTTTGAGATATAAACAAATTTCTTTCAAATACATATCTGTGGTGGCGGAGAATTTATTCTCTTAGCTTAACACCCTTCTCTGAGACGTACGAGCTCAGAGGTTATGTAGTTGAAGGTTATCAACGATATACTCCCAATTTGGTAGCGTGGAATGCTAAGTGATGTTGTTTGTTGATGATCATTGGTTGATCATTTGTGATCAAAGCATGGCTTTAGTGTAAAGCGTAGCTTTGTGGACGAAACCTCGTCGAGCCTCACAAACCGGTAATGGTCGAAAGAGGAAAGATGCGGCAATGTTTCAAGGGTAGTTCCCCTAGGGTGTGACCATTCCTTCTGGAAAAAGGTAGTATCATGGTATGGAGCCCAGATACTTACCCATGTGGGCACTGTAGTATCTATTTATTACTGTGTGATGTTGTTGGTGTTGAGAGCTCTCAGATAAAGATCCCAAAGGACCGGGGGTGGCACATCTGTAGGTAGTACTCCCGGGCAAGGAGGAAACCGACTTTGTGTTGGCAGAGAGCCGGGTAGGTTCTCGGGGCGTCCCGCCAGAGGCGTTCCCATGTGGCAGTAGGAAGTTCCTTAGCCCGACCATTTGTTGGAAAATCCAAAGAAACAATACGCGCCCTATACGGTTGTAGTTGTATACCCTGCCATGGAATGTGGCGGTAACCTGCTATTGAACATGGTAGCTATAGTAGGCATACACGAAATGTTGCATGCTGGCTAAGATTAATATTATACTTTCGAAATGATTTCCACTATGCACTAATAATAATAATATCGAAAAGATTTTTGCATAGTAAGCATTTTTGACTATCATAAGGTGAAATCTCCTCCAATTCTGCGTTTGCATGGTGTGTGTGGTGGGAGGCCTTATGGTAGTTTTATTTTCTAAAAAGCATTGCAAATTTATTTTAAATTCTTTTATTGTCTGTTTTAAAAGATAAAACTGTTTTTGTTACTCACACCAGTCCCATGACTGACTTGGAGTTTATTGTTCCTTTTCTAAACTCTGGGTGCCTACAATTTTCTACACGGGCAGTCTGGAGTTGGATTTTTCAGATAGTCGAATAATAGGAATTGATTCGATAGCCTTCGAAGCCTTTTAGATTGTGGATCGCATTTTCTACACTTCAGCATTCACAGCTGATCTTGCTTATCTTGGTGTGGTTGTTAGAGCTATCTGTAGTTTGGAGATGGTGTTGCAGTTGCATTTTGGAGATGTATTCTATTGAAGACATTATCTTTCCGCTGCTATTTCTTGTGTCTCTGATAGTATTGATATTCAGTTGTATCATTCTATTGTATCATCTGTATATTTGAATATTGTATCTGATGTTGTATATGATATTATTCATTCTCCTCCGCTGTGTTGTACTTAATGGTGTTATAAGCTCCGGCGAACCAGATTCGACGTTTGGATCTGCGGCATTGGAATACGAGTGTCGTATTCGGTGTCGATTTTCGAAGGTCGAGTCAGGATCGTTACATTCGACGTCGAATTATTATTAATAGCATGTTTTTTTTCTGTTACGTTAAGTTGCACTATTATTCTAGATGAACTTACTAGAGGGTAAAACATCAGAAGATGGCATACCTCTTATGCAGAAATGTCTCGTTCGAATACACTCTTGAGAAGTAGTTTCTTGATAGCGGAAGTTGATGTTTGACAAGATCGATGACTATTTTCAACTATTGTTCTGAATGTGTCTATAAAGCTCTTTGATACTGGTTCATATTTTGCAGCATATATTCCAATATAATTTACCATAGCATGCACAGATAACACAACAGACCAATCAATATTAGCTTGCCAAACCTGACGTACTTTTCAATTATGTGAGCAAATCAGAGGATCATTGCGTTGTGAAATAAATCAAAAGATTTTACTATTTGTAGGATCTTCTACAATTTTAGATCGTGGAAGCACGTCAAACGGATATCTAAAGCGACATGTCAATGAAAGTGACAGTTGTGTGGCTAGTTATCACTTAGGATCGTGTAATATGGAATGCATTAAAATCTAAATGCGGAAACAGATTATAATAATAAAGTAAATAAGAATAAGCACACATGGAGTTCTTATACTGGTTCGAACTTCCCGTTCTACGTCCAGTCCCAAACTTCCCTTTGCAATTTCTCACAATAACCCCTCACTTAACACAGAGGAATAGGTATATAACAACTGAGCAACCGATCAGGATTTTTCCGCCTCTAACAATCGAAAGAGGACTTTACCCGCCTGAACAACCGAACAGGACTTCAACAGTTTCAATAAAATTGCTTTGACACTTTATGTTCTTGATAACACTGATTTGTCTTTGATAGTACAACCTTCCTATAATCATTTCCTCAAGTATATATGTGTGTGTATAGATTTAGAAAGGAAAATATTGCTTTGAATCGAAGAATAAACTAATTGATTTAGAGATTCAAGCAATATATGTAAGTTGTGGTTGCTTTTCAGAATGCAGAGATAGTAGAGAGTATGATCAGAAAAATAAAAATAAATTCGGTGATTTGTGAAGTGAATCTTATGTGTTTATATAGTAGATGAAAAGTTGCAACCATTGATGAAGAGTTCTAATCAAAAGAAGCAACCATACCTCTTCAATTAAGATCGTATCTCTTGGAAACTAGAGGTGTCTGTTCAGAAAAATAGCTATTAGAAAAATTCATTCGACTGACCCAAAATGACCAGTCAACTGAATGTTCAAAGTTGGTGCAAAACAGAGGGTTTCTGTGCAACTGAGTAGATTCAATCGACTGGTCAAATTTGGTCAGTCGACTGAATTTGAGAATATAAACATGTATACATATGTGCACAAGTTCAATAGGCTGTTTTATAGATATTCAGTCGACTAGTCGATTTTGTTCAGTTGATTGAATTCTGTTGATAACCAAAAATCACCACAGCTCATTTGGTTAGAGCATTTGCCTTCTAAACTAGTGACCCGAGTTTGAGCCCTGCTCCATGCATTTTTTTCGAATCTTGATTTTGATTAAAATATGCATGCAAGTTTATTTGAATGTGAATGATGATTCTTGAGGAAAGATTTAACAAAGCACTAAACTAGACTCTTGTTAAAATATATAACTATATGAACCATGCTTTGAGTCATTGAGTCCGGATGCTATCGTAGTCATAGATTCGTGAATTGTTGTTTCATGTCAGCAGTCAAAACCTATGATCCAACATTCTCCCCGCTTTTGATGATGACAACTCCATTTGCTACGGACGAATCTTCGACAAAATTTGTTGACTTATTTCTCCCCTGGAATATATTCCTGTAATTGTGCTATAGATTTCTCCCCCTGAATCTATGCTACATATTCTTGTAAATAATTAATCTTTTCTTCCCCTTAATCTGTGCTTGCATCGTTTATTCTTTTTGAATTAAAAAAACTTTTTGAAATTCTTAAATTGCTCAATGGCCATACGAAGCAACTGCAGTTCAACGATGGAATAAGATGAAAGAAGCTCGATTCTTTGAAGGTTCTTTTGTTGTCTTTCTTGATTTTACGTCGCATAAGATTCAAGATTTAGCAAGGAGAAGTCATCTAGAATCACTCCTAGATCATAATCAAAACAATATCAAGATTAATCATATCTTGGTAAAACTCTTCTATGCGAATTTGAACTTAGGCCATCAAAACACACGCAATCGTGACAATTGCGTTTTGAATCTAGTATGTGGGCAATAACTGTTTCTTTCTTTAGATAGAATTGGTCATATTCTTCATTCTCCGACAAGAGGTATTGAGTTACAAGAATTAAATGCTATCGTAGGCGAGAGAGATGAAGTAAGTCATCGATTCTTAGAATGACCGAGCTTAAGTCTATTGCATTACGACCTACTGCCAGAATAATGCATAGAGCTTTAATGCACACAATTCTACCCCGTACTAGCTCTTATGAGCTTGTCTATCCAAACAACTATAAAGCATTATATGCTATTTGGGGAGAAGTTGAAGTAAATTAGCCAAAACTCATCCTAGACAATTTTTTGTCATTCAACCAAGGTCGTATGAATATTTTTTTTGGAGAATATATTATGCGACTGCTTATGAATCTCCAGGTTCCTATTCCGGAATCCGATACCTCTATTCCAAAAACTTTGAATAGCCGCACCATTAGCCTTATGAAACTATCACCAAGACCTCTCACTATCATGAGCTTTCAATGGAAATCTCGACCTTGCTAAGAAACCTCTACTCAACAACAACATCAATCAAGAGATGACATCCGTATGCCAACTCCAACCCAAAGCACTAGGGAATCTATTGATTCAATCGTAAGAAATCAAGTTATCTTGGATTCCCGCATTAAAAATCTTGATAAGAAAATTGACAAAAAATTTGACAAAATCAAGAGTTTGTTCTAGATGATGTGGGATGCAATATCATGCTCCTCTTCTACCGCTACAAAGACTTCTCAATGTGATCCAGGCAAACGCCTAGCCCCTCAATTTACTTGGTCAACATCGAAAGAACATACTAGTTCTGACACAAGCGGCAATGGAGGTGGCAGGCAATTTGCAGGAAGTTCCTCCAGAGGAAAAGGACCAATGCAAGTTGAAGAAGAGGAGACAGAATCTGATTCTGAATGAGGTTGTTCTTTTAGTGGCAGTAAATTAGTTATTTCTTTGTTTCAAACATTCTATCTATAGGTTTGTATTCGTAACATTTGAAATCTGTTATTTCTGTGATTGCAACTAGTATCTTATTTTAATTCTATCGTGTTAGTTTAATGCATACATTATCTTTTCCTTTTTGTTGATGACAAAGGGAGAGAAATTTGTACAACTAACCATTTCATGCAAGGACTAAAAGTGTCACCATATATTCAGGGGGAGATATATAACTCATGTAATGTATTTCTCAAAAATAGTATCATATATAACAGGTTGTCATCAATCAAAAAGGGAAGAATGTTGAATCGCATATTTTGATTCATGACAAAGCAGTGAATTATACTATATGGATAAGCAATAATAATAGCAATAAACCATCATTATTTGTCATGGAATGTTATGTAAGAAGGGTCATATGAAGAAAGACTGTCCAGAAAAACAAAAAAACAAATTCAAGAAGAACAAATTCAAGAAGAACAAATTCAAGAAGAAAGCATTTTCTATAACATGGGATGATTCAGATTCTTCATCATCAGAAAGCGACATTGATAGTGACACAGAACAAGCAAACGTATGCTTCAGGGCTACAAATGATGATGTAAGTGAACTAAGTTATGAAGATTAAGTTGAACTTAATTCCGAACTAGTAGATTTTGTAAAAGAGACTAAGAAACATAATAAGGAGTTACAAGGAAAACTGAGTAGATCTGAATTAGAAATTAGTATGCTTAGAGATGAAAAGAAAATTCTCGAAGAAGAACTTGAAAAATCTCAAGAATCTAATTCTAATTTAGCCTCTCAACTTTCTATGGTAACTCAGGAACTGGAAATTTAGAAGAATAAAAATGATATTTTATCAGTTGAAGTAAATAATTTAAATTCTAGGACTAAAGTTTTAGAATTAGAAAAATCTAGTCTTAAAACTAAGCTAGAAGATATTAATAAAAATATTTTAAATTTTAATAAAGGATGAGAAAAGCTTTCTAAAATAATAGAAAATTCTCAGTCAACTTCAAATAAAATGGGATTAGGATATAAGAAAATTGAAAAACCAATGAAATCTGAAAAGTTTAAAAATAAGTTTAAAAACAAAATTAAGCAAGATTTAAAGAAAACAGTTTCTAAAAATGTTAAAACTATTAGAATATGGATTCCTAAAACAAATAATAACTTGATTAGGAATAAACATACCAAAACATTTATGGAAACTGTTCATAAAAATAAGAATCATATTTTTAAAGGGAATTCTAAACCTTCTTGGGTTTGGTTTCCTAAAACCTAACTCTTAGGACCCTAAAAAGAAAAGTGTGTACCATCTTAATCTTTATTTTTTGCAGGTACAACTTAAAAAGAGAAGAAAATGGATTCTAGACCGTGGTTTCTTGAAACACATGACTAGTGATAAAGACATGTTTACAAACATAGTCTACTCAAATGGCGAATCAGTCACATTTGGAAATAATTCAAAAGGTTATGTCATCGGCAAAGGCGATGTGAGCAATAACGGTATCTCTAACTCACCTCTCATTACCGATGTTCTATTAGTTAAAAACTTAAAACATAATTTGTTGAGTATAAGTCAGTTATGTGATAAAGGTTTTCATATATCTTTTTCAGAAAATAAATGTAATATTTCTGATACAAATCAAAATTTAATTTTTAACGGTATAAGAGATAAAAATATATATATTTTAAATATGAATATAAATCATAACACAAATATGTGTTTAGTAGCTACAGAAAATGATTCTTGGCTATGGCACAAAAGATTCTGTCACATAAACATTAATACTATTAATAAATTAGCTAAAAATAAACTTGTTAAAGGACTACCTGATATGAAATTCAAAATTGATAATATCTGTGATGCATGTCAGTTAGGAAAATTAACAAAATCTTCTTTTAAATCTAAAAAAATCACATCTACAACACAACCACTTGAACTATTACATATGGACCTTTTCGGAGCTACTCAAGTTTAATCTATTAAACACAATAGATATGTGTTCGTTATTGTAGATGATTTTTTAAGATAAACATGGACTATTTTTATGAAACATAGAAGTGATGCTTTTGAAAATTTTAAATTTTTTGTTAACCGAATTCAAAATATAAAGAATTTTAAAGTTAAAAACATTAGAAGTGATCATGGAGGAGAATTTGAAAATGAAGCTTTCGAACATTTTTGTAACAAGAAAGGAATCAATCATAATTTCTCCTTTCCTAGAACACCACAACAAAATGGAGTGTAGAAAGGAAAAACAGAAGATTACAAGAATGTGCACGATCTTTATTAAATGAAAGAACTTTACATAAGCATTTCTGGGCAGAAGCTGTTTTAACTGCTTGCTATGTTTTGAATCGTGTTTCTATTCGATCTTTAACAAAACATACTCCATATGAACTTTTAAATGGTAGAAAACTAAATATTTCATATTTTAAAGTTTTTGGTTCAAAATGTTTCGTATTTAACACTAAAGATCAACTTGGCAAATTTGATCCAAAATCCGATGAAGGTATATTCGTAGGATATTCGGAAAGAAGCAAAGCTTATCGAGTTTTTAATACAAGAACTAAAATAATCGAAGAAACACTTCATGTTTCATTCGATGACAATGTCAAAACTACTTCTAAATTTACAAATTTGAAAAATAATACAAATATAATTCTTACAAATAATTCAGAAGATGATGATATTATTCTTCAAAACAATAATTCTGATGTTTCTTTAGAAAATGTAAATACTATTAATAATGATAATATAGTAAGAACTTCTCCAAGAATTCTTAGAGATCACCCTGTTCAAAATATAATTGGAGAAGTAAATTCAAATGTACGAACAAGACATCAATTAAATCAAATGGTCCATATAGATTTTCTCTCTAATATAGAACCTAAAAATATTAAGGAAGCCTCAACTGATGATTATTGGATTATAGCTATGCAGGATGAGCTAAATCAATTTGAAAGAAACGAAGTTTGGGAATTAGTTCCTAGACCAAATGATCAATTAGTCATCGGTACAAAATGGGTTTTCAAAAACAAAGCTGGTGAACAAGGTAACATTACTAAAAATGAAGCTAGATTAGTAGCACAAGGTTATAATCAAGAAGAGGGAATATACTATGAAGAAACGTTTTCTCTAGTTGCAAGACTAGAAGCTATACTTATTCTACTGGCTTTTGCATGTTTTCATAACATCAAATTATATCAAATGGATGTTAAAAGTGCTTTTTTAAATGGTTTTATAAAAGAAAATGTTTATGTTAAACAACCTCCTCTGTTTACTCATGAAAAATTTCCAGATCACGTTTATAAACTTAAGAAAGCTTTATATGGTTTAAAACAAGCACCTCATGCTTGGTATGACCGACTTAAAAGCTATTTATTGGAATCTGGTTTTGAGATTGGGAAAGTTGATCAAACATTATTTATTAAGAAAACTAAACAAGATATTTTAATTATTCAAATATATGTTGATGATATTATTTTTGGTTCAACGAATGAAAAATTATGTCAGGAATTTTCGACTATCATGACAAACGAATTTGAAATGTTACATATGGGAGAACTATCATATTTTCTCGGATTACAAATCAAACAAATGCAAAATGGCATTTTTCTTAATCAAGAAAAGTATTGTAATAATCTAATTAACCGGTTCGGTATGGAAAACACGTCTGCCAAACCAACTCCTATGAGCACAACTATACATCTTGAAAAAGATGAAAATGGTAAGAGTGTTGACCAAAAACTATATCGTAGTATGATTGGATCACTACTTTACTTAACTGCAAGTCGACCTGACATTATGATGAGTGTTTGTTTATGTGCTCGATTTCAAGCCTGTAACAACCCTAGATTTGTTTTTGCATATAATTTAAATTTGATTTTATTTTATTTTGAAATTATTTTAGACTTGTTTTATTTCAAAAGTTTCATTGTTAAATATAAATTTTGATTATTATATGAATTATAATTTCAAACTGGTATAAATAGAATATTTTCCTGAAAAATGGATTTGTGTTCAAAACTGGTCAAACTTTGACTTTTAAATTTAAAAATTTAAAAATTTGAATTCTTCAATTTTATCTTTTATTATGAAAATAAATTTAATATCATGAATACTGCTTTCATTTCGTTGAAATTGGATTTAAATTGTGAAAGTTATACCCTTTACAATATTGTGTGTATATCGGGTTATTTAACAATATTCTTTGTTTTAATTTATATAAATGATATTTTTACTTGGTATATCTTTTTCTAGTTTGTATACTTATGTTATATTATGTATATTTTGACTTTTTAATATTTTTAATGTGAAATTTTTTTCCAAAGCTTATTGAATTTATTTTCTATTTTTTAAGCCTAGTTTCTATTTTCTTTGCTTTTTTCTTCATTTAAATTATATTTAATTATTTATTTTGTGAAGGCATTTTTATTTTGTGTTCTTATCTTTATTTATAAATATTTTTCAATTACTTATAGTTTTTCCAGAATTTATTCTGTTTATTTTCAAATTTGCCTGACTAGTTTGCATTTTCTGAGCTATTTTCTTATTTTTACCTTATATAATTATTATTTATTTATTTATATTTTATACTTTGTTGAATTTTCTAAATTTTTACTTAAATTATTATTATTATCAGTAATTTAAACTTATATAAATAAATTAAAGGTAATTTGAAAAGGTTTTGACTTTTGGTTTCCAATGCCCTTTTATCTTCTAACCTTTCATATTTGTAACTTAACTTTTCATCAGTTAGCCATAATTATCCTTTTCTTTCAGCCGACCATCCCATTCATCATTCACGTAAACATTTTGTTTCTCATTCCTGAAAAATATTCAGCCATTGTTCTTTTAGAAATTTTGGGTAAAATCTTTTTTCTTTTCTTTGTTTACTTTTATTCTTCTTTGATTTAGATTTGGACTTGTTCTCTTCTCTCAAAGGTTCGGCCACCTCCACCACTTACCCTGCCGCCTCCACCACTACCTGTGAACGCCACCATCCCCACCTCCTCCATAAATTTCCAACCTAAACTCCATAAATACATGCGTAGCCGACCTCTACCTTGCATCCACCACCTTCCACACACCATGGCCGCCACTACACCACCTCCACCACCTCCAACACCACCTGGACTCTCGGCCACATCATCCCCTTGGACTCCAACATGCAGGCCGTGCCCATACTAGCTTTGGCCGAGCCTTTTTTTGACATGAATCCATGTTATATTGCCTTGCAGTGTTAGCTTCATGCATCCTTATGTTAGCACCATTTTCCCTAGGCTAGGTCGACCCATATGAGTCCACTACTAGATCCAAACACAAGCTGTAGTCATGTATTTTAATCCATAGCCGAGCCTAGGATAGATGAAGACAAGTGCAATTACTTTGGAGATGTTTTTTACATTCAATTCTCACATTGTTTATCGTATTTGAATTTGAAATATTATGTATATTATATTTTTTGTTTGACTTGCATTCAAGGGAATTGATACTTTAGCTCCTCCACTCATCTTTCTGTCGTGTTATCGTTCTTGTTTAGATCTCATTTGTGCATTCATCGTTGTGTCTCCAGCTCAAACCTGTGAGTTATCCTCACCAGAGAATTTTGTACTTATATAACTAGTAAATCGATCACCAATGAATCTGTAAAATGCATCACCATATTTTATCCGCTATATTATGATCATATGATGTTCACCCATGCTTAAACACCTGTTAAATCATATGTTACTGTTATATTATACTGTTATGTTATTTTTATCAGTTTATCACACTACAAGTTCCCTTTAGATTAGAATCACTGTGGGTTAAAATGGTACATACCCGAACGGACTTTAGAATAGGGAAATACATTATGGGCTGAAATGATAAGCCTGAGCGATTTTTGATTCATTTCATTTACTTGGGACTGCGGGTTTGAAATGATAAAACTCGAATTTTCTTTGTAAATTACGGATTGAAATGATATATTACCCGTATCACTTTACCTAGGCTAGAAAATTATATATAAACCCGTAGTTAAAATATTTTTTCTAAAATTTTTAAAATATTTTAGAAATGTAAATATTACTATATTTTGATTTAAACTTAATTAAAAATGATTTTTGTAAAGTATTATTTATTTTCTGGAAATTTATAAGTTAAATAAATTATGGAAAAGTTAGAAAATCTGAATGTAATTATTTTGGAAATTTCGATTTAATTATAATTTGAAATTAAATTAAATATGAAATTATCATAAATTTATGATAATTTGAATTTAAAATGAATTTAAAGTGTTTTTGTAATATATTAATGATTTTTGAATAAAGTTAAAATGTGAAATGAATGATTATTTAAGTTGAAAATTTAAAAATATAACCAAAATGGGAATTTGTGAATTTAGCTTAAAAGTGAATTTTAAGTTAAGCAAATAAAATTGAAATTAAGTTATATTTTGAAATTTTAAACTTAAGTGTTAAATTGAAATTTAATTCAATGAATATAAAATTGAATGTTGAAATTTAATAAGTGAATTATTAGTAAATCTTAATTTTGAATGGAAATTTAACTTTATAATCATGAACTTAAGGAATGTTTACAAATGTGAAAATGTATGATTTATAAGTTAAAAAAGTTTTAAATAAAAAAATAATTGGTTGTGAAATTATATTGAATATTTGAAGTTAATTAACTGCATTTTTGAAATGCTATTAGTTGTAATGTAAATGATATTACAGCATTTGTAAATGCTGTAGTTGATGATAATGAACTAAAAAGCTAAATTGAATTTAAGCCTATTATAGCAATTTATGTAAGTGCTATAATTGTTGAATTTAACTATGTTTATTTGAAATTTAAGTAAACCCTATCACAGCATTTTGAAAATGCTATTTTTTGTTAAATTGAACTATTTTGAATGTAACTTTCCGTAGCGTTTTCTAAATGCTGCAAAAAGTGAATTTTCACTGTTTTGATAAACTTAAGTGAATAAATGAACTTTGAAGTTGAATATTTTGGAAATTTAATAATTTAATTATTAAATATAATAACTTCATTTTTAATGATTTAAAATGATTTTTGAAATATAAACTGTTTTGAAATGTGAATTGAAATGGTGTTTTAAATTGAATGAAATGAATAATGATTTGAAATGAAGTTGTGTAAAGATATGATATTTTGATATATTAAAATGATTGGAAAAGAAGTTTTGTAAAGATATGATATTTTGACACATTGAAATGATTGGAAATGAAGTTTTGTAAAGATATGATATTTTGATACATTGAAATGATTGGAAATGAAGCTTTGTAAAGATATCATATTTTGATACATTTAAATGATTGGAAATGAAGTTTTGTAAAGATATGATATTTTGATATATTAAAATGATTGGAAATGGAGTTTTGTAAAGATATGATATTTTGATATATTAAAATGATTCGACAGGAAGTTTTGGAAAGATATGATGTTTTTGAAATGGTTTGAAATTAATTTAATCTTTATTTTGATAAAGATTTGGATTTGAAATGATATTCTATTTTTAAGTATAAATATTATTTTAAAAGTTATAACCGCGGGTTATAATAACGATTGGTTGGCAAAGAGACCGGGATCGGATATCTGGCATACTCTCTGTCGATATAGAAAACCACTTTGACAACCATGTACGCGGTGGAGATTCCAGAATGAAGTAGGATGGTGGCGACGTTCTTGAGGTATATTTACGTGGACCTGACTCCCGTGAGTTGGCTTAAGGTGGCTAAAACTGGAGCGATCTCGGGCCAAAAGGGGTAGCTCCTCTGATCGGACACATTCCTTCGATACGATACTCTTACTTGTGATTGATTAGATGGCCATCCTCCGATTTTGATATGGAAGTGTGTTCCGATGTGGGCGTATGTGGCTACTGCGTTGCCACCAGCCCGTGTGCGTAATTGGTATATCTACCCTGGCATTGCCTTGTGTGCCGTGACACCTACCATACCGAGCCTTTACTACGAGTTTGTTTTTCTCCCGTAGCCCGTGTGGTATCCTCTGATAGTTTCCCGATCTGGAGATATCATGATATTGGATGGACTACTAGGAGTATTATGTGTGAAGGGTGATATGGGTAGCCCGGAACGCTGTTTAAACGTAAGTTTATTTTACTATAGACATTATTATAATAGCGAAATATTACTACATAGTAAATAGTTTAATGGATCTTTAGAGGATGGACGGTCCCAGGTATCATTTAGGTTACTTGTACCTTATTACAGTCTGAGTTGGTTTACACTATACAAGTATATATTGTCCTGAATCGAGTGTTTGTATTTTTCTTTACGCTCGAGTCAGCCTGAGTTATTCACTGATTTGGATTCCACTTTCTGGAGATTGGAATCGCTGGAGATTATCTGCTTATCTAGTTTTATCTATTCCAGTTCTGTTGTTCTATTCAGCTTGTACTTGGTTATCATCTTGAGATTTCTGCTGTACTATGTTTATTCTATTGTATTTTATTTAACTCTGATATATTTACAAAGTAGCTTCGTGAACTACTATATCTTTTACTTCCGCTGCATTTCTTACTCTGTGTTTGTGTTCTGTGATTATTATTTACTGTATTTTCTGAGATTTGCAAAATTTTATTTACAACATGGTATTTTGAGCAATTCAAGTCCGACATGTGTGTTTGCACCAAAATTGGTCACAACACTCTTTGGGAGTCTTTGAAGAGATAACAATGAAGAATATAAATTGAAAATGGGGATTATCTAACAAAAACTCCAAATTACAGTAAAGTAAAGGCATAGACAAGCGATTTATAGTGGTTCGGCGGGTTGCCTACGTCCACTGTGAAGTTTTTTGCAGTTTTATTGATTCTTTTTCAATGATTACAAGTTGTTACAGCAATCAACAGCCAGTTACAACTGGAAATTTGAAATTGACAGCAAGAATATGGTATAGGATGATGGAGATCTCAATCCGGCAGAGTCTGGGCGCTTGAGAGTCAAAAGATCCTTTTTCTGTAGGCTCTGGGGCTCTATTTATAGGCGTAGGAGGCTGAGACTTAGCTCAAATCTCGGGAGACTTTTTCTGGCACGTGAGTGGGCCCACGCGACCAACCTCAGGAAATTTCGACTCGATCGGCGATCGATACGAAGTCATTTCGTATCGATCAAGATGATGTCTAATCGAGCTAAAATTTGGTGTAGACATTCCTCAGCATGTAGGCAAGCTCCTGTGAAAATTTCATGACATTTGGATCAGTGGATCGCGAGATATGGTCGATACGAAATGGAAATTCTCGTTGGCTGATTGGTTCGAATCCATCATTTCAAATCGATCCCTTCGACTCGATAAACTCACGTGGACCTATGATGACGTGGCACATGCACTTCGCCTCGATCCGGTATTTGCTCCGAGTTGACCGTGTCGACTCCATATATCTCACCTCATTCGTATCGAGGGATGACACATCCCCCTGGTCTAATGACTTGTTGGATACGAAGTGGTCAATAACCATGGATTCGAACAACTGTTACATCGATGGGTACGAACATGCCTTTTTTCGATGGATACGAGCTACATAGCTTCTTAATGGACACGAAGTCAATCGATACGAACCGGGGTCTTCTGATGGATAAGAAGTAGGATGACCTGATGGATACGAAGTAGAGCAATCTGATGGATACGAAGCACTCTGCCCAGATGGATTCGAAGAGAAGCTTCCATGATGGATGCGAAGTGGACACTAGCCAATTGGTACGAAGCACAACCCCTGCTGATGGATTCGAAGCCCATCGATACGAACTCGATGGATTCAAATACTGCCGACCTGACCGATACGAAGTGATGAGACCTGATCGATGCGAATATGATCGATACAAACTGAGCGTACTTCGATGGATACGAAACCAACAATAATGATGGATACGAACTCTGGGCCGTTCCTTCTATATTGAATCAATCATAACTTGAGCATACGAACTCGGATTGACTTGAAATTTGGAACGTTGGCTCTCTTGGCCTTGCTAGCCATGTCCTGTCAATTGTAGCCTGATCCGGGCTCGAATAAAATTCAGCGATATCCATAGTGAAGCAAAGTATAACCAATCTTTGAGACGAACTGTCCTTTGTTTTCGATTGATCTTTTGGTATCACGGCTTTGCCAACAGGCGGGATAACATTTGCCCCCCAAAGTACGTCTTGTGGAAACATGACGTGCTTTGAAAAGCTGCAATTTCTCTTTAAACAATCGTTGCTCTCCTTCGTTTGAATGTTGTATTCTTTATCGCTGTAACCTTGCGTTGATATAACTAATTGCTGTATAATAGTGATCGGATGTTCGTTGTTGTAATCGTAACAAGATGAGTATTCGATCCCTGTGAATGTTTATAATCGAATATTAGTCCGATGTATATGTACATATGTTAATTTACTTCCGTTAACGTTGTGTGTTCATGAGTCGTTGCCAGTTAGTTTGTTATCGGATTTCGTATCGAGTCTCTCCTGAACCGATTTGAAATTCGAGTTGAAACAACGCTTGATGGTTATTTTTGACTATCCTCTTGTATCGATCCTCTCTTGAATCGATGTAAAAGGTTGAAAAGTAGTTTTTCATATCGATGCGAGTCGAAATGATGGATACGAAATGATAGTTCGTATCGATGAGCTTGGATGGATACGAAACATCCGTTCGTTTCGATGAGTTTGGATGGATACGAAATATCTGTACGTATCAATGAGAAATGATGGATACGAAATTGTTGTTCGTATCGATAGGTTTTGATGGATACGAAATTGCTGTTCGTATCGATATGCAGTGGATGGAGTTGCGAACTTGTGGATGCTAACGAGGGCTTTGAGCCGATGGAGTTCACAATCTTCAGCCGTTCTTGTCATGCGCTTTGCATCGATAGTTTCATCGTTCATTTCGAACCGATAGAAGCTCTTGGTCCGATGGATTCGAACAAGGCGTTCGATTCGATTCCGTGGTTTGACCGGTTGCGATCGATTAAGTTGACTGGGAGGCGAATTGACCCAGTTTCTTCTAGGCTTCATATAAATAGCTAGGACTTAGCCATTTTTCACTTTTTTACTTTTACTGCTACCTTTTGCTTTCGTATCAATAGCGAGTCCAAGAGAAAGAACTGTTTTAGCCTTCGAATCGATTCAGTCTTTCAATCCTTGAAGTTTATACATTAAAATCATGTAATTAATGGATAGAATCATGTTCAGAACGATGAAACTCGAAATTTCAACTGTCCTTCTTGCTCTTACGACCGGTTTCGATGAAATTGAGATCTGTATGAGTGAGAGCAAGATTGGGGATGGAGTGTGGCCATGGAGTTGAGGCCTTTTTGGAGAAGAAGGAGTTGCGGAGGAACGACTCTGCCTTCGTTTCGTGTCGATCCGTAATAGGAGTTTTCGAATCGATCCAGATTATATGACTTCGTATCGATACGAATACGAGAGCGGCGATCGATGCGAAGCCAATGTTCTCAGATCGATGCGAAATAGCGTGCCCTCGATCGATACGAAACGTATCGTTTCGAAGTGGATCGATACGAAGTGTATCGAGTCGAACCTGATCGATACGAAACGTATCGAGTCGACCCTGATCGATACGAATGTATCGATTCGAACATGGTTGATGATATATCTCTGACTCAATACGAATTTGAACTGTGGCGACTGATTCCAAGTTGAAATTAGGCGAATTTAGAGAACTTTTGCGCATTAGAATACTTGACTCCGACGAGCTTCTGCCTTGCATGACTGAACTTGACCGTAGAACTACATATTGGACTACTTTTCGAAGCTCGCCGATGGAACCGTAACTTAACGAAAATATAACGAACTTCAACTTAGATCGACCGCTTGCGCCTGGATGGCATG
The DNA here is from genome assembly GCA_030765085.1 of Allium cepa. Taxonomy (NCBI): domain Eukaryota; kingdom Viridiplantae; phylum Streptophyta; class Magnoliopsida; order Asparagales; family Amaryllidaceae; genus Allium; species Allium cepa. The sequence goes on along the minus strand of CM060930.1, from coordinate 47,618,672 downwards.
GTTGTGACAGTCAGCGATGACGGTCATTTCCGGTTTGATTTTCAGAGTTTTGTCGTTCATACATTTCAGTTTACTCTATAGAATTTTCTCAAGTAATGCATAGTACTGCACGACACATTCATGCACTTTACACCGGGGAATGCACGGGCTCTTTAGCATCTAACGATGATTTCTCGTGAGTTTGCTAGTTATGGAAACTTCAAGTTCGCAGCCGTAAGAAACTCAGAGTTCAGTCCCTCCCGTGCTTGAAGTACCTGAGATTGAGAATGAAGTTATCGGTCCAGCTCCGGACGAATTACCTGACGCATCCTTCATTAGTAACCCATCAGACTCTGTTCTGTCCAACATTTCGGAAGACATGCTAGGAATAATATGTTTAAGGCATGGTTTGTCGATGGACGACGTATTATTGCCGGGGTCAAATTATAGACCACACAATCCACCGGAGGGATACACCGCATTCAATCGCCACGCGTGCGCAGCTGGGACACTCCCTCCGTTTAACCAGTATATAAGAGAAGTATTGTCATTTTTGAGGATCTCCCCATCTCAGCTGCATCCGAACGGATATGCGTCACTTAATAGCTTGTTCATTGCATTTATGAAATATCTCTATCGACCGCCACTCCCGATTGAGATCAGATACTTGTTTAACTTCAAGAGTTGGGCCGATAGTCCATCTTTCACATTCCTAGAGGCGGTAAGAAATTTCCAAGTTATCACGGGGGCTTGGACTAGGTTGAGCTACTTCAGGACGGGTTTTATGTTAGGAGCCCCCCCGGGTTCGCTCGGCGATGGCTATTTAGACGTGAGTATTGCTGTTTTTCGAGTAGTCGATAAACTGATGTATTTGAAGTCGAGCTCACATCTCTTTTTCTTTTTCAGCCATAATCCAGTGACCCGATGGTGAACGTTTCAAGGAAATAGTTCATGTTTTCAGGAAATCCCAAGCGAAGAAAGAAATATCAAGTTGCTATTGACAGATAGGAATCTTAGGATTCTTAGGCTGATTGAACGAAGACAAAGCATAATGCTTGACAATATAATGTCTTAAGGACTGCCTCGAAAGAATGAGTTAAACGAAGAAAACCTAAAGTTGTCATAATCGAGGAGGCTGACTCCGAAAGAACTCACACCGAAGAAGAACCATTGGGCGAATCTGCAGATGTATCCCAGGATATCGGAGAGCAAAGAGAAGGCAAGGCAGCCGTTGTTAAACCATCTAAAGAGGGAAGATGGAAATCGGTTGTCACGGCCCGACCCGCCTCCGGAATTAGAATTTCGGTGATGTCTCCCTTAAGAACTGAGAATCTTTATGAAGGGCTCGCCGATCTTCCAATTCTAGACGATATGTCCTTGCAGCATGATGCCAGATTGGACGAACTTTCAGAAGCCTTGGTTTTAAGTGAGTCTCCGCCCACTAGTGCAGTTGACACATCTGGTTGGTCGGGGGGTTGCACCTATATTCACACTTCACGGCACTACACGGTTTCTAAGTGTAATACGTTCACTATGAGAGATTACTAATTTCATTTTATGTTTTTTGCTTTGCAGATATCATGTCTGGTAGAGGCTCGATGCTTGGCAGTCTTCGCAAAAAACACAAGTCTTCATCATATTATGAATCATATAGGAGGGAAGGAGACAGAGACTATGACCATGGACGCTCGAGTCATGAGCGCTCTGACAGAGACAAAGATTATAGACGTCGGTCTCGATCTTGCACGCCACCTCCTAGAGCTCCCGCACCGCCTCCGGTTCATGTTTCGAGGCCTCCAGAAACTTCACGGCCCAAGCCATCTTCCCAATCATCAAAGTCTGAAACTCATCGTAGAACGGAGATCGCGGCCTCCCTATCAACAGAGCAGACATTGACGGAGCCTTCGGGGGAAGGAGCAGTTAGGCTTGCTCAGCTGAAGAAAGATTTTCCTGAAATTTGCTTTGATAGGTTCGTATTTCCCCCACATCTAAAAAGGATTCCGGCAACAGTTGCACCTATGATGCATGATTATCTCTCAGATGTATTTTCCCAGTACCAGGAATGGTCAAAAACTGCAAAGAAAGCGTCAAAGGTGGCCTTTGACCGAGCGACCACTATTGAGAAGTTGGAAAAGGAATTTGGTCAAAAGGACCGTATTATTTAGGCGCTCGGCAGTGAAGCCGAGTCCTCTCGAAAATCAAAGATTGAAGCTCTTAGAAAAGCTGATGAAGCTCAGGCAGCAGTGGATATGATGAAGCGTAAGCATTATGCTACGGTGGAGGACATGGGCCACCGAAACACCATCGTAATTGCCGAGCAAGATGCGGCCTTGAAAGAGCTAAACGAGCTCAAGGCCAAAGTTTCAGAGATTATGAAGGAGAGAGACACCGCTAACGTTTCCGCACAGGAAGCATGTGATCAGGCGGTGGAATTTCGGAGAGAAAGAAATGCGGCCTTGGAGAAGGTCCGCGAGATGAAAGCCGAAGTTGATGGGAAAGTTCGTCAAGCAGAGATCAAGCTAGAGACAGAGGTAGAAGAACTTCTGATTACTTATAACGCTAATTTATGGAGGCACAGAAATTTGACATGGCTTGATGATTATCCGACACACTTATTCAACGCCTAGAATTTATTGGTCGAAGAAGAGAAAGCAGCACAGCCAGACGAAGCTTTTGATGAGTTCGAGTTGGAGAACCGTATATTGACTGATGATGAGAAGAAGGTTCTCCACGATTTCATGATCTCTCAAGCTAGAGAGAGACTGGTACCCAACACTTGGAAGTTGGTGAGGGGTCTGGCATCGCGCACCCAGCTACAAGTTCAGAGATGATTACTTCATCTGGATCGTAGACGACGCCAGCGACTGAGCCGCAGTTAGTCCCAGGCTATGACCCTGAGCAGCCATGCTTATCTCCCATAAGGGAGCATTCTTCTGAAGCTGTTCAGTCAGCCGTGAGTCAAGTTGAGGAAGGTACTCTAAACAAATCTACCGTGTTTCTGAACTGAAGTATTTGTATTGATGCATGTTCTGACAACTTCTTTTCTTTCTTACCAGCGAGCAAAGCTACAACGACAGCGCCTCCTGTAGTCCAAGAGTCACATCAAGAACAGGAGGCCATTATTACTGAAGTGATCGCCATGATGACAGCCGCGCCGACCGAGATGACACAGGAGGGTTCAATTGCTTTCGACGAACAGATGATGAATGAACTCTTGAGCCAGCAAAATGACCCTTTTGTTGACATGCCATTTGTTCTCGGCACGTTCCCACCTGTTTCTATTGTATCATCACAGTCCACCACTGCCTATCATGAATCTCGTGCTGCCCGTGAGGCTGAGATACTAGCTCAAATTGACGCAGAGATGGAAGCGGAAGTACACGGCGTTAATTCTGAGTGTGTTACGACGACGGTTGGCCCCACTCCTCTTGCGGCGATATCTTCTGGGGACACGCTTGTCGGAACCAGCGCACCCATTCCGCCCCCTGTGGTAGACTCGACTCCTCCGACTCCTCCAGAAGAGAATATTCCTTTAAGTTCAAGCTTGGAGGAGTATATCGACATCATGCCTTCGTCAGAAGAAGATCCGCCAAAGGGTACGGGGTCGAAGCGGAAGACTGTTAGTGGTTCCAGTGGTTCCGCGTTGAAGAGGAAACTGAAAAAGAAAAAGTAGACGATCCCCTCTGGTGCATTATTGGCAGTTAGGAAGGCACTTTTATTTTTCTTTCATAGGCTATGTATAGATGCAGGCTTGGCCCCCCGCTAGTAGGAATTTTTTGAAATAACTTGTACATGAATCTTCACATACAGTTAGTTGAAATAAAGTCACATACAGTTAGTTGAAATAAAGTAGCTTCTTTGTTTCAATTCTCATTTCTTTTGTGCTTAAGTATTTGTAGTGTTTAGCTTTCAGTCCGGTGTACTTGTGGTGTTTTTACCGTCTAGTAGAGTTCATTTTATTTGCCAAGTCTGAAAATCTTGATCACATGTCGTGATTGATGAATGAGTTGAATTTTGGACTTTGTATTGCTTCGGTTAGTGATTAACACTTGAGATTTTTGCCCCCAGTTCTGGGGAACAGAATTTGTATTTCGGTGGTCGATCGCACCGATTGCTAATCTTGAGCACATGTCCACACTCCAGGGACTTTGGATAATCTATGATCGATAATCTGGTTCGCGCTCTGGGAATTTGAGAGTTATCGATGTTTGTAATGTAGTTCGCACTTCCAGGAACTTTGACTTGGTATTTGTGCTCCAATTCACACTCTGGGAATTTGGAGATTGCATGTATGTTTGGGTTTGCACTCCGGGAACTTGGAATTGATGTTTATACTCCAATTAACGCTCTGGGAATTTGGAGTTAGCATTGATGCGTCGGTTCGCACTACGGGTACCTGGAACAGATGTTTATACTCCAATTCGCACTCTGGGTATTTGGAGTCCGTTCACACTCTGCGAACGATGGATTCAATGTTTATACTCCAATTCGCACTCTGGGAACTTGGAGTCCGTTCACACTCTGGGAACGATGGATTTGATGTTTATACTCCAATTCGCACTCAGGGAACTTGGAGTCCGTTCACACTCTGGGAACGATGGATTTGATGTTTATACTCCAATTCGCACTCTTGGAACTTGGAGTCCTTTCACACTCTGGGAAAGATGGATTTGATGTTTATACTCCAATTCGCACTCAGGGAACTTGGAGTCCGTTCACACTCTGGGAACGATGGATATGATGTTTATACTCCAATTCCCGCTCTGGGATTTTGGAGTCCGTTCACACTCTGGGAACGATGGATTTGATGTTTATACTCCAATTCACGCTCTGGGAATTTGGAGTCCGTTCATACTCTGGGAACGATGGATTTGATGTTTATACTCCAATTCACGCTCTGGGAATTTGGAGTCCGTTCACACTCTGGGAACGATGGATTTAATGTTTATACTCCAATTCGCACTCTGGGAACTTGGAGTACGTTCACACTTTGGGAATGATCGATTTGATGTTTATACTCCAATTCACGCTCTGGGAATTTGGAGTCCGTTCACACTTTGGGAACGATGGATTTGATGTTTATACTTCAATTCACGCTTTGGGAATTTGGAGTTCGTTCACACTCTGGGAACGATGGATTTGATGTTTATACTCTAATTCACGCTTTGGGAATTTGGAGTCCGTTCGCACTCTGGGAACGATGGATTTGATGTTTATACTCCAATTCACACTCTGGAAATTTGGAGTCCGTCCACACTCTGGGTACGATGGATTTAATGTTTATACTCCAATTCGCACTCTGAGAACTTGGAGTCCGTTCACACTCTTAGAACGATGGATTTGATGTTTATACTTCAATTCACGCTCTGGGAATTTGGAGTCCGTTCACACTCTAGGAACGATGGATTTGATGTTTATACTCCAATTCATGCTCTGGGAATTTGGAGTCCGTTCACACTCTGGAAACAATGGATTTGATATTTATACTCCAACTCACGCTCTGGGAACTTGGAGTTCGTTCACACTCTGGGAACGATGGATTTGATGTTTATACTCCAATTCACGCTCTGGGAATTTGGAGTCCGTTCACACTCTGAGAACGATGGATTTGATGTTTATACTCCAACTCACGCTCTAGGAACTTGGAGTTCGTTCACACTCTGGGAACGATGGATTTGATGTTTATACTCCAATTCACGCTCTGGGAATTTGGAGTCCGTTCACACTCTGGGAACGATGGATTTGATGTTTATACTCCAATTCACACTCTGGGAATTTGGAATCCGTTGTAGGACGGCCGTGTGTCGGTCCAGTTCAGCCTTTGATGTGATGGCTTGCCTCCGAGCTGAGGTTTCACTTAGTGAGTGGCCGGTCGTATCACAGTCACTCGCTATTTGAATATATTCCATCGTGCGATAGAACTTAGCTCTTCATGCGTCGCAATTGTTGAATGTCGCATTCGATGAATCACAACTCTAGCTTGAAGAGTTAATAATTTATTGCTAGAACGAAAAAAACGTGGCAAAGTCAGTGCCTTATTACAGACTCAAACTTCAGAATGTAAAGGAAATTGCAAAGTGTTCATGGACTAGATAGAGCCTGTCATGTGTAACAGTGACGAAGATCCTCGTCGTTCCAGGCTCCTGACAAAGTAGGTCCGCCACTGACGGCGTTTATCACCAATCTCCCGCGGGGACATGCAGAGCCCTCTTGTCGGTCGATTGGGTTCATTATTTTGATTTGATGGGCCCGCTTCTCCAGGCTGTGGTGCCCGCACAAACTGTTCCAGCTTCCTTTCTCTGATCAATTTTTCAATGAGGTCTTGTGTAACACCCGGCCCCTATACCCATGCCAACCAAGAGCAATACTAAGTATTACTGTCGGAAAGCATGGAGAATAGGACTCGATAGGGCTAAATGTTGTACTCATTCCCTTGAACTAACACTGGCACGAGAAATTTTTCGATTTTTTTTCCTTCTACTTACCATTTGTGCGCAGTGTTGGTTCAAAGCAATGGTACAAGATAAAAATTTTCTAGGTTACATAGTATAGAATATAATAGAATGTACAAATCAGCACCAAAAACAGCATAATGCATAATACATATCATAATGTCCACGATACATAGTCCATAGTACATATCACTTCCAAAATACATAATAACATACATACCATAATACATATTAACTACTTCTAAGTTCAAGCTGAAAAGTCCAAAACCCCAAAACGTGGAAAATGATAAGAATTCTGCTACAATCCACGCAACCTAACCTGCAACCACAATCCTCAGACTGACCTGAGGATTATAAAACAAATCACACGGATCAGACTATTTCTAGTGTGAGTGAAGTAAGATCTATGAACAATAATTGTCTCAATTAACAAAAGGGAAAGAAAACGCCGCATGTATAAACCAACATAAGGCATATATGTGTGTGAGAACTAACATGCAAATTTGGTTTCATAAACAATTCCTTTAATCAAACAGTGATTTTAGGCCAAACCTATCGTATATAATCCAATACGATACCATCCCAATTATTATTTGTAACACAAAGAATAAGTTCATATACACATTCTCCAAAGATACTGGGTTTTCAAAATCAACTTTAATACTTCCAAATATCATAAAGAAAAAAATTGCATTATGGGAATTATGGGATAAATATAACATGACTCATAAAATATACCAAATAAACAGACGCTAGTATTGTAAAATCACAGTGGTAGAGCTCGAGCGCGCGCGGAGACATCAACCCCGTAACCTACTCATAACGCCATAATACACCTGGCGATCAACCCAGGATAAGCAAGACGGTCTAAGGCAAAGGCCGTATGCTACCCGTTCACGGATCTACACGTGGGACACCCACGCCTCCATCCTTCATAGTCCGTGACCCGCCGATCGGAGATCCCGATCAAAATAAGATTAGCCCTATGTAGCAGACCGTTGACCTTTGGTGGTAAAAGGGCATGTGATATACCACCGATTCAGGTAGCGATCCTGAATCAGGTCGGCCAAGGTGGAGTTTTGGCCCATTGGTACAACAGAGTCCAATCTATCCCGACCCAAAAATCAAAGTGTTTATAATTTTAAAACACTTCTTAAAAATAAAAGTCAACGATGACAATCGCCTTTCAAAAATTCCATTAATAAACCCAGTATAATATTCAAAAACGAATAAAATTTAGCAAATAATTGTGTGTATAAAAGAAAATAATTACATCTTCATTTCGCATTAACACATAAGTACCCCATAATACTTATGTATTAAGACGAAACGCAAAAAGCTCATTCATTGCAAAAATTCGTTAAGTTAAAAAAATTTGATAACAATAAATTTAATTAAAAAGGCAAGCTTAGTACTCAAAAACGTAATCAAAATCCTAAAATGTTTTATTTACATATTGTCGTTATTATTATTATTTTCAAACACATATTTATCGATAGTACAATAGTTTTCTTTTTTAATCAAAATAAATCTAATTCACTAATTTAGATTAATTATTTTTTTTTTCAAATTATTATTTTTTGTTTTTTTTCTTTTTCTTCTCAACTTTGGTGCAGCTCCGACTTGGGCTGTAACTGTGCAGCCTGTCTGGGCTGTACAGCCTGCCTGGGCTGCACCAGTGCAGCCCTGGGCTGTACAGCCCCGGGCTGCACAGTGCAGCCCGCCCGGGCTGCACCAGGCAGCCCGCCCGGGCTGCACAGGGCAGCCCGCCCGGGCTGCCACTGTGCAGCCCACATGGGCTGCACGGGTGCAGCCCACATGGGCTGCACCGGTGCAGCCTGGGCTGCATCGCCCCGGGCGGACCCGGGCAGCCCGGGTGCAGCCCACCTGGGCTGCACCACCTGGCCGGCCACGGGCCGCCCCCGGGCTGGGCCCGGGTAGCCCGCCAGGGCTGCACACTGTGCAGCCCTGGGCTGCACACCTGTGCAGCCCCTGGCTGCACATTTGCAGCCCGTCTGGGCTGCACCTCTGTGCAGCCCCAGGCTGCACCTTTGCAGCCAGTCTGGGCTACATATCTGTGCAGCCCCAGGCTGCACCTGTGCAGCCGCAGGATGAACTGCTGGCGGGGCTGCACTTGCAGCCTCGTCTAGGCTTTACAGTGTAGTTCTGAAATCAATTTTTTTTTCCTTTTTTTTTTCAAAGGCTGCTGTAATTCATTGTGGCAATTAATCAAACACAAGGCATGCATTCAAATTATATGCATTGTTTCTCACTTCTTCTTCAACATAATATTTCAAATAAGTAACATGGTTTATGAAATGAGCAAACAACCATCATATTCAAAAATCTCACACCATATTTGCATGCATACATGAAAATAAAATGAGACTATAATTTCACTCACCTAAACCTTCAAATTGCAATCTTCAAGCTCTTATACAGCTAGCCCTTGATTGCTTGACCTTCCCCTTTCAATTGCTAACAAAATGAAAGAAAACCCTAAATACCTATTTGTGAAAATAAGAAGAAAGAGATGGAATTGAGCTGATTTAGGAATACTTACTATTAGAATTGGGAATCTTTTCTTTTATCTTTCAATTGCAAAGTTGGATTTGGATGAGAAGATTGGAAATTAGGTTTTAGGGTTTTTTCCTTCTCTCTGTTTTTTTCTTTCTTTCTGATATCTGTACGTACAGTGAAAAATTGAGGAGAGGGAATGATATTTTTATTACAAAGCCCCTCCTCTAGAATCTTCTTCCAATTAAACCTTAATTTATTATTTCTTCCCCCTTTCTTTCTTTTTAAAATTATTTATTCATTATCTTTTGTCCTTATTCTAGATTTTTCTTTTACTTAACAATATTTTATTCACTTTCTAGATCTTTCCTACACTACATTATAAAAAGATATTATTTATTATTATTTTTACCCTTTCTTTCTTTTTCCTTTTTTTTCTTCTTTTTTCCTTTTTATATCTAATTGTAAATCAACATAAAAAAATTCTTATCTAAACTTTTCATACATAAAAACGCATTTTATCTTATGTAATTAGTTACCATTCTTACATAAAAAAAACATTACACTCTCAATGTTTAATTTTTTTTTTTTTGAATAGTTTAGGTTAATAAAATGGTTCATTTATTAAAATAAATTACACTACCTCAAGAAGGAATAATTTATAACTCCAAATAAAAGCGTACGAATTTGTTACCATTTATTTTCCTCTCAACGCTATTAATATTAAATTCTCATTTTTTCCCATTTATCTATTATTTTATTTTCTTAATAAATATTTAATTATTTATTATTATTAACTAATTAATTATCAATTTATTAAGTTGATTCCCAATTTAGTATCCCTAAAAGTCGGGTTGTTACAGACTTCCCCCCTTACAAAAATTGCGTCCTCGCAATTTCTACGTAAGGGCGATATCTGTAACTTTATTAGTTGATTTAAATTTCAAAAAGAATAAGACATACCTTACTCGAGCGCCAAACAATTCAGGATAATGCCTCTGCATCGACTCTTGTGTTTCCCAGGTGCAGTCCTTCGGATTGCTCGACCATTGCACCTTGACTAGTGGAACCACCTTACTACGCAACTTCTTCGTCTAAGAGGCAATGATACGGATAGGCTCTCGAGTATACGTCATATTAGGAGCGATCCCAAGCTGCTGCAACTGCTTTGGCTCTATCACCTCCTCAGAATCTCTCAGACACTTTCTCAGGTGTGACACATGAAACACATTGTGCACACTTGATAAGTGTTCAGGTAAAGCAACTCTATAGGCAAGCTTCCCAATCCGCTCCATAATAGGATAAGGCCCAATAAATCTAGGAGCAAGCTTACCAGTCTTGCTGAACCTCATTACCCCTTTTAAAGGAGTAACCTTCACGAACACATGATCGCCGACGCTAAACTCCAAGTCCTTTCTTCTTTTATCTGCATAGGACTTTTGTCTATCTTGTGCTTCCTTCATCCTCCTTCTAATTATCTCTACCTTTTCTGAAGCTTCACGTACAGTGTCGGGACCAAGAACTAACTTATCTCCAGTCTCAACCCAGCATGCAGGAGATCTACATGGTCTTCCGTACAGTGCTTCGAAAGGAGCCATACCTATACTAGACTGAAAGCTGTTATTATACGAAAACTCTACCAAGTACAGGTGGTCCTCCCAAGAGCCTCCAAAGTCCAGAATACAGGATCGCAACAAATCCTCCAATATCTTGTTGACTCGCTCAGTTTGCCCATCGGACTGAGGATGATAGGCTAAGCTAATATTCAACTTCGTCCCCAAAGCTGCTTGTAAGCTCCTCCAAAATCCACTAGTAAATAATGGATCTCTATCACAAACTATAGCACTAGGTACACCATGGAGACGAATAACTTCCTTCACATACAGCTTCGCCAAATAAGATGCAGTCCTCTTTGCCTTGACAGGAATAAAATGGGCAGATTTCGTCAAACGATCCACTATTACCCATATGCTATCATGCCCTTGCTTCGATCGAGGAAAGCTATCAATGAAATCCATTGATACCTAAATAAAGTATTAATGGAACACTAATTGGATCACAAATAAGGGTTTATATAAGTGAACTGTTATAAAATAAAAATTCACTTATACCCGATCCCATTTCCATAATGGAATCTCCAAGGGCTGAAGAAGACCGCTAGGCTTTTGATGCTCGCATTTCACCAGTTGGCAAGTAATGCAATTCTTAACATATTCACCTATATCACGCTTCATTCCTTCCCAGTAATATAGGCGCTTCATGTCCATGTACATCTTGCTGCCACCTGGGTGAATAGTGTATCGTGAACAATGGCAGTCCTTCATCACCTCTTGTCTAAGCCCTGCAACATTAGGTACAAAGATTCTACCCTTCTTCCTCAAACAACCATGAGCATCCATCTCAAAACCTTTCAGGTCATCAGCCTCCTCTCCATTCTTCAACCGATGAATACGATCTAAAGTAACAGAATCTTCCTTCTGAGCAAGAGAAATTCTTTCCATAAGATTTGGTCTCACAACCAAGCTAGCTAACATCCTCCCTGAGCTATGAGTAGGCATACTGTAACAGATCCCACTAGAAGCTAACACCTCTAAGTCACGCCATTCAGCCACCATCATCGATACAACTGCCTGGTGTTTACGGCTGAGGGCATCCGCAACACGGTTTCCTTTCCCAGGAGTATACTGAATATCAAAATCATAGGCTGCCAAAAACTCCAACCACCTTTGTTGGCGCATATTCAGTTCCTTCTGGGAAAATAGGTATTTCAAGGACTTATGGTCTGTATAGAGAACAAACCGCTCCCCCATAAGATAGTGTCGCCACAACTTCAAAGCAAAAACCACGGCTGCTAGCTCCAAATCATGAATAGCATACCGAATCTCATTGGGCCTCAATTGCCTAGATGCATAAGCTACAACTCGCCCTTTTTGCATAAGTACCGCTCTCAGGCCAGAGCCACAAGCATCCGTATAGACCACAAGATCCTGATTACCCTCTGGAATCACCAAAACTGGGGCGTTAGTGAGCATCTCCTTCAACTTTGTGAAAGCTTCTTCACACTTATCCGTCCATTCATACTTAACTCCTTTCCTCGTCAGCCTCGTCAAAGGAGTCACAATCTTGGAGAAATCTTTAATGAAACGCCGGTAGTAACCAGCTAGTCCCAAGAAGCTCCGTATCTCGGTAACAGATTCTGGTCTCTTCCAATTCTGTATGGCCTCAATCTTAGAAGGATCCACTGCCAGACCGGCTTTGGAGACTATATGGCCCAAAAACTTTACCTCTTTCTGCCAAAAGTGGCACTTGGAGAACTTAGCTTTTAGCTTATGTTCCCTTAAGGTCTCCAAAACCATCCTCAAATGCCCTTCATGCTCTTGCTCGGACTTGGAATACACTAGGATGTCATCAATAAAGACCAGGACAAATTGGTCAAGATAGCTTCTGAATATTCTATTCATTAGGTCAACAAAATACGCAGGAGCATTCGTAAGCCCAAACAGCATCACTAGCCACTCGTATGAACCATAACGAGTGCGGAAAGCAGTAAGGGGAATGCTATCTTCCGCTACTCTCAACTGATGGAATCCAGTGGCTAAGTCCAGCTGGGAAAAGACTTTTGCTCCACTCAACTGATCAAAAAGATCATCAGTACGAGGTAATGGATACTTATTCTTTATAGTCAGCTCATTAAGCTTCCTGTAGTCAATGCATAAACGAAGAGAGCCATCAGCCTTCTTTACAAACACAGCAGCAGCTCCCCAAGGAGAGCTACTAGATCGGATAAACTGCTTCCCTTCCAATTCAGTCAACTGCTTACGAATTTCCTCCATCTCGACTCGCGGCATACGAGTAGGTGGTCGACTGACTGGTTGGGCTCCAGGAATTAGATCTATGCGGAACTCCACGGCCCTCTTTGGTGGTAAGCCTGTAACAGGCTCAAATATGTCACCAAAATCTCTGACAATTGGTACTCTAGCTATCTCATCTTCCTCTCGTGACTCCATGGAAAACAAAGAAACATAAGCACTAGAGCTCGGTACATCCAGAGTCATATTAACAAGCCCTTTATAGGATGGATGCTTCAAAGTAACAACTCTGTCTGAGCAGGAAAGCTGTGCATCATAACGATCCAACCAGTCCATCCCCAAGATAATATCAAAGCCAAGGCACTCAAATACATGCAAATCACAGGGAAAAGAGAGCCCGCATAAGGAAAGCTCAAAGCCTTTACACAACATTCCAAGTGTTGCGGACCTACCAATGGGATTCGCAACCCTTAGAGATGTCACGAGGTAAACAACTTCCAAATCATATCTATCAACTAATTCCTTAGATATGAAAGAGTGAGAGGCACCGGTGTCAAAGAGTATACGAATGAAAGTATCTCTAAAAGGAATCGTACCTTCCATGACCGCCACTTGCTTTCCCTTCCTCTGACTCGGGCCTGGATCTCCTTCCATCACATTTAGCTTAGCTGCTTGCTTCTTCTTCATAAGCTGTGGGCAGTTGTTCTTCAAATGACCAGTCTGATGACACTCATAACACTGCCTCTGGGGACAATTATTAGCAAAATGTCCCATTACTCCACACTTATAGCACTTCACTCCACTTTTATCTTGCTTCTGCGAGCCCGAAGCTTGACCTTTCTTTTGCTTCTTCTGAGGATTTTGCTTCTTCTTAGGGAAGAATGGTGCTTTCCTCTTAGGCACAAAACTCTGTCGGTTCGGTGGTGCATCATCATCTCTTTCCCGATACAAGTCTTCATACCTCATCGCCAAATCAACCATCTCATCAAAAGTGGAGCGAAGCTGAGTCAAAAGTTGCTCCTTCAGCTTCCTACGTAGACCATCCACAAACTTCTGGTTCTTTTTGAAGGGAGTGTTGACCAAATCGGGGCCATACTTAGAGAGGGAGTTGAAGGTATTGACATACTCCTGAACTGTCATATCTCTCTGCTTCAGCTCAATAAATCTACGAGCGAGGATGGCCTTCTCCGCCTCAGGAATGAACCTTAACTCGAATCGTTCCCTAAATATCTCCCATGTAAGCTCCTCCTCGCCTATCTCAGCACTAACCACATCGAACCAGTCAGATGCACCGTTTTGGAGGAAGCTGGAAGCAATCTAGACCTTCTGACGGTCCGTCACACCCATGTGTCCAAAGACTCGTTCACAAGTCTTCAACCAAGCCTGAACTCCAACCACACCTTCATTACCATGAAAAGGCTTCCCTCCAAGGCTCACAAAATCCTTACACATACGAGCGAAATCAACTCTAGGAGCAGCATTAGGAGCAGGTGCGGCCTGTGGCATGTTCCGCATTAACTCTAACCACTGCTCCATGGTCAAACGGGGAGTTCTTCCAGCCATCTTTCTCACTACTCTGCATAGTGAGAAATGTTATTATGCTGGAATCAAAATAGCTCTCATACTAAAAAGATCAAAGATTTGGGGTTTTGGTTTAGGTATGCATGACTATTATTATATTATGGAAGTGATACATATGGTATATAGACATGTACAATGCTTCTACTGCTTTGTGCTAACTTATATTCTAAATATATTCTATGCTATTGTTAACCTGGGCTCTGATACCAAAAATGTAACACCCGGCCCCTATACCCATGCCAACCAAGAGAAATACTAAGTATTACTGTCGGAAAGCACGGAGAATGGGACTCGATAGGGCTAAATGTTGTACTCATTCCCTTGAACTAACACTGGCACGAGAAATTTTTTGATTTTTTTTTCCTTCTACTTACTATTTGTGCGCAGTGTTGGTTCAAAGCAATGGTACAAGATAAAAATTTTCCAGGTTACATAGTATAGAATATAATAGAATGTACAAATCAGCACCAAAAACAGCATAATGCATAATACATATCATAATGTCCACGATACATAGTCCATAGTACATATCACTTCCAAAATACATAATAACATACATACCATAATACATATTAACTACTTCTAAGTTCAAGCTGAAAAGTCCAAAAACCCAAAACGTGGAAAATGATAAGAATTCTGCTACAATCCACGCAACCTAACCTGCAACCACAATCCTCAGACTGACCCGAGGATTATAAAACAAATCACACGGGTCAGACTATTTCTAGTGTGAGTGAAGTAAGATCTATGAACAATAATTGTCTCAATTAACAAAAGGGAAAGAAAACGCCGCATGTATAAACCAACATAAGGCATATATGTGTGTGAGAACTAACATGCAAATTTGGTTTCATAAACAATTCCTTTAATCAAACAGTGATTTTAGGTCAAACCTATCGTATATAATCCAATACGATACCATCCCAATTATTATTTGTAACACAAAGAATAAGTTCACATACACATTCTCCAAAGATACTGGGTTTTCAAAATCAACTTTAATACTTCCAAATATCATAAAGAAAAAAATTGCATTATGGGAATTATGGGATAAATATAACATGACTCATAAAATATACCAAATAAACAGACGCTAGTATTGTAAAATCACAGTGGTAGAGCTCGAGCGCGCGCGGAGACATCAACCCCGTAATCTACTCATAACGCCATAATACACCTGGCGATCAACCCAGGATAAGCAAGACGGTCTAAGGCAAAGGCCGTATGCTACACGTTCGCGGATCTACACGTGGGACCCCCACACCTCCATCCTTCATAGTCCATGACCCGCCGATCGGAGATCCCGATCAAAATAAGATTAGCCCTATGTAGCAGACCGTTGACCTTTGGTGGTAAAAGGGCATGTGATATACCACCGATTCAGGTAGCGATCTTGAATCAGGTCGGCCAAGGTGGAGTTTTGGCCCATTGGTACAACAGAGTCCAATCTATCCCGACCCAAAAATCAAAGTGTTTATAATTTTAAAACACTTCTTAAAAATAAAAGTCAATGATGACAATCGCCTTTCAAAAATTCCATTAATAAACCCAGTATAATATTCAAAAACGAATAAAATTTAGCAAATAACTGTGTGTATAAAAGAAAATAATTACATCTTCATTTCGCATTAACACATAAGTACCCCATAATACTTATGTATTAAGACGAAACGCAAAAAGCTCATTCATTGCAAAAATTCGTTAAGTTAAAAAAATTTGATAACAATAAATTTAATTAAAAAGGCAAGCTTAGTACTCAAAAACGTAATCAAAATCCTAAAATGTTTTATTTACATATTGTCGTTATTATTATTATTTTCAAACACATATTTATCGATAGTACAATAGTTTTCTTTTTTAATCAAAATAAATCTAATTCACTAATTTAGATTAATTATTATTTTTTTCAAATTATTATTATTATTTTTTTCTTCTTCTCAACTTTGGTGCAGCTCCGACTTGGGCTGTAACTGTGCAGCCTGTCTGGGCTGTACAGCCTGCCTGGGCTGCACCAGTGCAGCCCTAGGCTGTACAGCCCCAGGCTGAACAGTGCAGCCCGCCCGGGCTGCCCCTGTGCAGCCCTGGGCGGCACAGGTGCAGCCCGCATGGGTTGCACAGGGCAGCCCGCCCGGGCTGCCACTGTGCAGCCCTGGGCTGCACCGCCCCGGGCGGACCCGGACAGCCCGGGTGCAGCCCACCTGGGCTGCACCACCTGGCCGGCCCCGGGCCGCCCCCGGGCTGGGCCCGGGCAGCCCGCCTGGGCAGCCCGCTAGGGCTGCACACTGTGCAGCCTCAGGCTGCACACCTGTGCAGCCCCTGGCTGCACATTTGCAGCCCGTCTGGGCTGCACCTCTGTGCAGCCCCAGGCTGCACCTTTGCAGCCAGTCTGGGCTACATATCTGTGCAGCCGCAGGCTGAACTGCTGGCGGGGCTGCACTTGCAGCCTCGTCTAGGCTTTACAGTGCAGTTCTGAAATCAATTTTTTTTTTTTTTCAAAGGCTGCTGTAATTCATTGTGGCAATTAATCAAACACAAGGCATGCATTCAAATTATATGCATTGTTTCTCATTTCTTCTTCAACATAATATTTCAAATAAGTAACATGGTTTATGAAATGAGCAAACAACCATCATATTCAAAAATCTCACACCATATTTGCATGCATACATGAAAATAAAATGAGACTATAATTTCACTCACCTAAACCTTCAAATTGCAATCTTCAAGCTCTTATACAGCTAGCCCTTGATTGCTTGACCTTCCCCTTTCAATTGCTAAAAAAATGAAAGAAAACCCTAAATACCTATTTGTGAAAATAAGAAGAAAGAGATGGAATTGAGCTGATTTAGGAATACTTACTATTAGAATTGGGAATCTTTTCTTTTATTTTTCAATTGCAAAGTTGGATTTGGATGAGAAGATTGGAAATTAGGTTTTAGGGTTTTTTCCTTCTCTCTGTTTTTTTATTTCTTTCTGATATCTGTACGTACAGTGAAAAATTTGAGGAGAGGGAATGGTATTTTTATTACAAAGTCCCTCCTCTAGAATCTTCTTCCAATTAAACCTTAATTTATTATTTCTCCCCCCTTTCTTTCTTTTTAAAATTATTTATTCATTATCTTTTGTCCTTATTCTAGATTTTTCTTTTACTTAACAATATTTTATTCACTTTCTAGATCTTTCCTACATTACATTATAAAAAGATATTATTTATTATTATTTTTACCCTTTCTTTCTTTTTCCTTTTTTTTTTCTTTTTTTCCTTTTTATATCTAATTGTAAATCAACATAAAAAAATTCTTATCTAAACTTTTCATACATAAAAACGCATTTTATCTTATGTAATTAGTCACCATTCTTACATAAAAAAAAACATTACACTCTCAATGTTTAATTTAATTTAAATTTTTTTTTGAATAGTTTAGGTTAATAAAATGGTTCATTTATTAAAATAAATTACACTACCTCAAGAAGGAATAATTTATAACTCCAAATAAAAGCGTACGAATTTGTTACCATTTATTTTCCTCTCAACGCTATTAATATTAAATTCTCATTTTTTCCCATTTATCTATTATTTTATTTTCTTAATAAATATTTAATTATTTATTATTATTAACTAATTAATTATCAATTTATTAAGTTGATTCCCAATTTAGTATCCCTAAAAGTCGGGTTGTTACATCTTGTAAGTGACGATATTGTGCCCGTAACTCTCATGAAACCTGCAAAATTTTCCCATTTGTATTTGCCTCTCTGATGACGGCTTTGGAGCAGGTTTTTTGTATTGAATTGCATTACAGGTTTGTAAATACAAGTTCTCCAGTAATGTATTCAAAGGAGTATAACTATCAAACATAGGATTTTTGCGCCGTGGGCCACGATTTTGATCTCGTTTTCTATTTTGATTCACGTTCTCTCTTTGCTGAGTTTGTTTGTTTTGAAGGTTCAACTGAATTTTTTCGGAGCTCTCACTGGACTGTTTGATCACGACATTGCTTTGGATCCCTTCCGTGCTTGGCCCTGCATCATTCTGCTTCCTAGACTGTTTCGCATCTTCACTTCTCAAGAATTGAGCCGCCTTGCCGTGGAAACGGTCCAATGATGCAAGTGGTTTTCCAGCTAACCAATTGCCAAACTCAAAGTCGGGGTCAATCCCCTTAGTCAACGCCATAAGGATGGAGTTATCGTTCGGATTGCTGATTTCCACACATGCAATATGAAATCTCTCTAAGTAGTGTCTGAGCGTCTCTCCAGGAGCTTGGGTGACGCTAGACAAAGTGTTGACGTCTTTCGGTCTTGTGATGTGCATGCGGAATTGCTTAACAAATTTTGTGGCCAACTGGTCAAAGGAGGAAATGGATCGAGGTGGCAGTCGAGCGAACCACATGGTAGCGATGCCCCCCAAGGATATGGGGAAACTACAACGCTTCACTGCGTCGTCAGCTCTGGCGGCGCTCATCGACCATTCATTTTTCAGAATATGTTGGTTGGGGTCGGAGTTTCCCTCGTACATGGGTAGAGTTGGCATCCTGAATCGCCGTGGGGGTTCAGCAGTAAGAATATCGTCCTTAAAACGAGTGTGACTTCGAGAGATTCCCCAGTCGTCGTTTGTGAGACCCTGGATCTCGCGGATCATCTGACGTATCATGGTTGGAAGATCCGGCATTTGTATGTTCGGTGCGGTTCGTGTCGGAATGTGATTGAATCCCACATCTTGGAGTCGGACCGGATGCTGTCGACGATCCAAATCTTGCCTTCTTGGCTCGTAGTCCTCTGGGACGTACGGTTCAGGGGTACGCCCATGCTGACGACTGTCCGGGTTTGACTGACTTGGGGAATCGACCTTTGGTTCATCTGCGGCATTTGTGGCACGGTATTCTGTGGTGTAGTGAGGAATGGCACCTTCTCGGGAGGAGGGCATGGTTTGGAAACTGGCTGATGGGCCAACTCTCAGTTGTCCAACAGTCATTGCCGGTTGATTTCCAGCAGCTTGTATGTGACTCCCATCTATCCGGGGACGTGGAGGTTGATTATGATAATCAGAAGATGAAGAGCTTTCGCTGGACGAGTGAGAAGCATGGTCTCTCCTAGATCTCCTTCGTTTCTGACGATTCAGCTGATTGGTGAGCCCGGAGTTAGCGCGTAGCTGTTCTGCTAGTTGTTGCCGACTCTGGGTCAGCTCTTGGAGCAGCAGCTGAAACTCTTGTCGGGTTACCGGACTTGATGGTTTCGAGTGTTTGGTAGCGCCCTGGTTAGAGGGAGGTAGCGGCGCAGGATTCTGTCTATCCTGTTCTTCTTGATTGATAGCGTTAGAGGTGGTCCTTGTACGAACCATCTTGAAGGCCGAATTCCTTTCCTAGACTTTATGCAAATCTGAATAGAATGGAAGGAATCTGGACTTGAATTAGTAAACTGGATCTCTCTCTTAGATTTTTTTCAATCCGGTATCGATGACAGATCCAAAGGGCAAGAGAAATTCTAGGTTTTCTTAGTGAAAGCACCAAAGTGTTTGCACCAAAATTGGTCACAACACTCTTCGGGAGTCTTTGAAGAGATAACAATGAAGAATATAAATTGAAAATGAGGATTATCTAACAAAAACTCCAAATAACAGTAAAGTAAATGCGTAGACAAGCGATTTATAGTGGTTCGGCGTGTTGCCTACGTCCACTATGAAGTTTTTTGCAGTTTTATTGATTCTCTTTTAATGATTACAAGTTGTTACAGCAATCAACAGCCAGTTACAACTGGAAATTCGAAATTGAAAGCAAGAATATGGTATAGGATGATGCAGATCTCAATCCGGTAGAGTTTGTGCGCTTGAGAGCCAAAAGATCCTTTTTCTGTAGGCTCTGGGCTCTATTTATAGGCGTAGGAGGCTGAAACTTTGCTCAAATTCGGGAGACTTTTTCTGGCACGTGAGTAGGCCCACGCGACCAACCTCGGGAAGTTTCGACTCGATCGGCGATCGATACGAAGTCATTTCGTATCGATCAAGATGACATCCAATCGAGCTGAAATTTGGTGTAGACATTCCTCAGCATGTACGCAAGCTCCTGTTAAAATTTCATAGCATTTGGATCAGTGGATCGCGAGATATGGTCGATACGAAATGGAAATTCTCGTTGGCTGATTGGTTCGAATCCATCATTTCGAATCGATCCCTTCGATTCGATAAACTCACGTGGACCTGTGATGACGTGTCACGTGCACTTCTCCTCGATCCAGTATTTTCTCTGAGTTGACCGTGTCGACTCCATATATCCTGCCTCGTTCGTATCGAGGGATGACACATCACCCTGGTCTAATGACTTGTTGGATACGTAGTGGTCAACAACCATGGATTCGAATAACTGTTACATCGATGGGTACGAACAAGCCTTTTTTCGATGGATACAAGCTACATAGCTTCTTAATGGACACGAAGTCAATCGATACGAATCAGGGTCTTCTGATGGATACGAAGTAGGATGACCTAATGGATACGAAATAGAGCAATCTGATGGATACGAAGCACTCTGCCCAGATGGATTCGAAGAGAAGCTTCCATGATGGATGCGAAGCGGACACTAACCAATCGGTACGAAGCACAACCCTTGTTGATGGATTCGAAGCCCATCGATACGAACTCGATGGATTCGAATACTGCCGACCTGATCGATACGAAGTGATGAGACCTGATCGATGCGAACATGATCGATACGAACTGAACGTACTTGGATGGATATGAAACCAACAACAATAATGGATACGAACTCTTGGTCGTTCCTTCTATATTGAGTCAATCATAACTTGAGCATACGAACTCTGTAGCCTGATCTGGGCTCGGACAAAATTCAATGATATCCATAGTGAAGCAAAGTATAACCAATCTTTGAGACGAACTGTCCTTTGTTTTCGATTGATCTTTTGGTATCACGGCTTTGCCAACAGGCGGGATAACAATGTGTGTCTGCCATTGCACTTAGAGGGTGCAACATGATAAGGGTTTCTCGCTTCCTGGTTTGGTAGCAAACGGTTGACTCTTACTCCTACATGTCACCGCAGCGGTTGTTGGTGCAGTCGAGAGGCTGGCCGTAAAGGTAGAACACAGGGAACACATGTACCAATGTATGCTACGGTGGGCGTTACCCCATTGGCGCGGCCCGTTACATTTGGTATCGGAGCTTTGGTTTTGAGGC
Organism: Allium cepa; assembly: GCA_030765085.1. Classification (NCBI taxonomy): domain Eukaryota; kingdom Viridiplantae; phylum Streptophyta; class Magnoliopsida; order Asparagales; family Amaryllidaceae; genus Allium; species Allium cepa. Next base: position 47,597,150 of record CM060930.1, on the reverse strand, counting down.
AAACATAGAATGTATGGTAAATTTAGTTACAGAATCACTTTCATCCGAACTTGAATATCTTCCTCTTTGGTTCAAATTTCATTTGAATTTTGGAATGTTCCCTGCGGTTCCAAAATTCATTCATGTCCCTCACTATTCATATCCTTTTGATTCTGGAGTATCCCATAACTCCACTTCGAATGAGCTTTATAGTGAATTGGCGGTCCCGCCAATCTCAAAAATTCATTTGTAAAGGGGGAAACTCCTTTACAATTAGCATCAATTCACCAGAGATTTATATCTATTCTTGGTTTAGATGCTAATATCTTTTGTTAACTTTATCTATTGAGACCGAATGTAGATTTACCCTAGAAAATCCACATTGATCTTATTCTTTTAGTCACGGTTGACCCGGTTAAGGTGGCCCGCGATTTATTTAGGCTTATCCACCTCCCCATTTTGTAGTTCAATCATCTTGTCTTTTGTTTCCAATCTATCTTTCAAACATTTTGAATTGTACTTGTAAATCAATATTAATGTTTTGTTTTATATTGTGTTGTTTGAGTTGTTGATGTTGATTTTGGTTCCCGATTGATTCGTCTGATCAACGCTATCAATAGGATTTCTAAAACACTTTGACAGCACAAACTGACACAATATTATTTTAAAATTTGGTTAATGAAATAAATTTTGATATAAGTAAATTTATGGAACCTAATAAATTGATTTAAATTAATCATTTGAAATGATAGTACTTGATTTATCATTTATTGTTCTATAAATGAATTTATAAATAGCTGTTTATCAATTGATTTGGGAACTGAAATGAATTTAAAACAAAAAATTTGAGAATTTAATTTTCGGTGGTTTCAAACCTTGTGTTTAAAGTTTTAAATGGGGTATATTATTTAATGTATTTTCTAATAGAAATTTGTTCCAAGAAATTTTAAAGTTTAAAAATTAGTGCTTTTCTCTTTGTCGCTGGAAAATAACTTCGGTGATGACCGCAGCTTCATCGACGTTCATTTTCGAGTTTCGAAGTGAAGAGACTATTCTGTAGTCTTGCTATAGCTTTGTTTTGGGAAATTTAATTAATTTGAATTTCTAAAATAAGACTGGATTTATAATATGTATAAATATATGATTTAAATTTGATTTGACATATTATGTATATATATTTATTTACCTCTAAATGGTTTGAAGGAATCAGAAATTTTATTCTTAAACTTTATCTTAATGAATCATTTCAATTATAAAAAGAAAATCAAAATTTTAGATAAATGATTCAAACTTGAGATGAGGGAATTAGAAAGTTTAAGTTGTATTATACTCAATTGCATTTAAATATAACTTACCCAAATTATACAAAAGTTAACAATGTAATTGGATAATATACAATACAAAAATATTTTATAAATAAAATTTGAATGATTAAAATAAATGTTACACACTTAAATTTTAGTTATAAAATGATCAACAGGTGTAAATAGAATAAAAGGTTAATTGAATAATTTACAATATAAAATGATGTTAATGGAACTAACAATAAATTAAAGCACTTATAATAAGAGTAAGTATAATGGGCATAGATGATAAAATATATTGAGAGGAATAAATTTAACTTTAAGTAGGAATAAAGAAGAATTAAATTTAGTAAGTACATTATGAGTATAATGAATGATTATTTTTCAAATCCATGATCTTAGAAATTGTTAATTTAAGATGATTACAAGATAAGATAATAAAATTTGAGATAATTAAGATTTATTTAACTTGTGTAAAAATTAATTAATTATTTAAGTTGAAATTTCCATGGTTTCTAACTTATTATCTTGTTTTGTTTTTCAAACTATCTTTATATTGTCCTTGTTTTCCTTATCTTGCTTTAGGCTGGTGTAGGCATTTTTCTATAATTTTTCTGTTTAGAAATCTTTCTATAATCTTTGATAATCTCCACCTTGTTAAACTTACCTATAACAATAGTTATCAGGTATAATTTGAATCTCCTGGTCATCTTGTCTTAATCTTATTTTACTTTATCTTTTTTTGTGCTTTCCCGTACCTCATTCCTTTTCGGGGATGAAAAGTTTTGAGTGGGGGAGAGTGTAACAACCTTAAATTTTTTTTGCATATAATTTAAATTTGACTTTATTTTATTTTGAAATTATTTTAAACTTGTTTTATTTCAAACATTTCATTGTTAAATATCAATTTTGATTATTATATGAATTATAATTTCAAACTGGTATAAATTGAATATTTTCCTGAAAAATGGATTTGTGGTCAAAACTGGTCAAACTTTGACTTTTAAATTTTAAATTTAAAAATTTTAATTATTGAATTTTATCTTTTATTATGAAAATAGATTTAATATCATGAATACTGTTTTTTGTTTCGTTGAAATTGGATTTAAATTGTGAAAGTTATACCCTTTACAATATTGTGTGTATATAGGGTTATTTAACATTGTTCTTTGTTTTAATTTATATAAATGATATTTTTACTTGATATATCTTATTCTAATTTGTATATTTATGTTATATTATGTATATTTTGACTTTTAAATATTTTTAAAGTGATAATAAATTTTTTCCAAAGCTTATTGAATTTATTTTCTATTTTTAAAGCCTAGTTTCTATTTTCTTTGCTATTTTCTTCATTTATATTTAATTAAAAACTTTTTATTTATTTTGTGAAGGCATTTTTATTTTGTGTTGTTCTCTTTATTTATAAATATTTTTCAAGTACATATAATTTTTCCAAAATTTATTCTGTTTATTTTCAAATTTGCTTGACTAGTTTGCATTTTCTAAGCTATTTTCTTATTTTTACCTTATATAATTATTATTTATTTATATTTTATATTTTGTTTCATTTTCGAAATTTTTACTGAAATTATTATTATTATCAGTAATTTAAACTTATATAAATAAATTAAAGGTAATTTGAAAAGGTTTTGACTTTTGGTTTCCAATGGCCTTTTATCATCTAACCTTTCATATTTGTAACTTAACTTTTCATCAATTAGCCATAATTATCCTTTTCTTTCAGCCGACCATCCCATTCATCATTCACGTAAACATTTTGTTTCTCATTCCTGAAAAATATTTGGCCATTGTTCTTTTAGAAATTTTGGGTAATTTTTCTTTTCTTTTCTTTGTTTACTTTTATTCTTCTTTGATTTAGATATGCACTTGTTCTCTTCTCTCATAGGTTCGGCCACCTCCACCACCTGCCCTACCGCCTCCACCACCACCTGAGAACGCCACCATCCCCACCTCCTCTCAAGCCGAAACCCCAAAGCCGAGCCCTTGTTGATGATCCTCCACAAAATTTCCAACCTAAACTCCATCAATACATGCATTGCCGACCTCTACCTTCCATCCACCACCTTCCATACCCCATGGCCGCCACTAACACCACCTCCACCACCTCCAGCACCACCTAGACTCTCGGCCACATCATCCCCTTTGACCCCAATGTGCAGGCCGTGCCCATACTAGCCTTGGCCGAGCCTTGTTTTGACTTGAATCCATGTTATATTGCCTTGTAGTGTTAGCTTCGTGCATACTTATGTTAGCACCATTTTCCCTAGGCTAGGCCGACCCATATGAGTCCACTACCAGATCCAAACAAAAGCTTTAGTCATTTATTTTAATCCATAGCCGAGCCTAGGATAGTTGAAGACAAGTGCAAATACTTTTGAGATGTTTTGTACATTCAATTCTCACATTGTTTATCGTATTTGAATTTGAAATCTTATGTATATTATATTGTTTTGTTTGACTTGTATTCAACGGAATTGATTCTTTGGCTCTTCCACTCATCTTTATGTCGTGTTATCATGCTTGTTCAGATCTTATTTATCATTCGTCGTTGTGTCTCCAGCTCAAACCTACGAGTTATCCTCACCAGACAATTTTATACTAATATAACTAGTAAATCGAACACCTGTGAATCTGTAAAATGCATCACCATATTTTATCTGCTATATTATGATCATATGATGTTCACCCATGCTTAAACACCTGTTATATCATATATTACTGTCATATTATGATGTTCTGTTATTTTTATCGTTTATCACACTGCAAGTTCCCGTTAGATTAGAATCACTATAGGTTGAAATGATACATACCCGAACGGACTTTAGAATAGGAAAAAATCATTATGGGCTAAAATTATAGGCATGAGTGATTTTTAATTTATTTCATTTACTTGGGACTGCAGGTTTGAAATGATAAAACTCGGATTTTCTTTGTAAATTACGGGTTGAAATGATAAATTACCCGTATAACTTTACCTAGGCTAGAAAATTATATACAGACCCGTAGTTAAAATATGTTTTCTAAAATTTTTAAAAATATTTTAGAAATGTAAATATTACTATATTTTGATTTAAACTTAATTAAAAATGAGTTTTGTAAAGTATTATTGATTTTCTGGAAATTTATAAGTTAAATAAATCATGGAAAAGTTAGAAAATCCGAATGTAAGTATTTTGTAAATTTTTTGATTTAATTATAATTTGAAATCAAATTGGATATGAAATTATGATAAATTTATGATAGTTTGAATTTAAAACGAATTTAAAGTGATTTTATAATATGTTAATGTTTTTTGAATAAAGTTAAAATGTGAAATGAATGATTATTTAAGTTGAAATTTTGAAAATATAACCAAAATGGGAATTTGTGAATTTGGCTTAAAAGTGAATTTTAAGCTAAGTAAATTAAATTGAAATTAAGTCATATTTTGAAATTTTAAACTCAAGTGTTAAATTTAAATTTAATTCAATGAATTTAAAGTTGAGTGTTGAAATTTAATAAGTGAATTATTAGTTAATCTTGATTTTGAATGGAAATTTAACTTTATAAAATCATGAACTTAAGGAAAATTAAATGAAGTTTATAAATGTGAAAATGTATGATGTATAAGTTAAAAATGTTTTAAATACAAATATAATTGGTTGTGAAGTTATATTGAATATTTGAAGTTAATAACTGCATTTTTGAAATGCTATTAATTGTAATGTAAATGATATTACAGCATTTGTAAATGCTGTAGTTGATGATAATGAACTAAAAAGCTATATTGAATTTAAAGCTATTATAGCAATTTATGTAAGTGCTATAATTGTTGAATTTAACTAAGTTATTTGAAATTTAAGTAAACCCTATTACAACATTTTTAAAATGCTGTCTTCTGTTAAATTGAACTGTTTTGAATGTAACTTTCCGTAGCGTTTTCTAAATGATGTGAAAAGTGAATTTTCACTGTTTTGATAAACTTAAGTGAATAAATGAACTTTGAAGTTGAAAATTTTGGAAATTTAATAATTTAATTATTAAATATAATAACTTCATTTTTTAATGATTTAAAATGATTTTTGAAATATAAACTGTTTGAAATGTGAATTGAAATGGTATTTTAAATTGAATGAAATGAATAATGATTTGAAATAAATTTTTGTAAAGATATGATATTTTGATATATTCAAATGATTGGAAATGAAGTTTTGTAAAGATATGATATTTTGATATATTGAAATGATTGGAAATGATGTTTTGTAAAGATATGATATTTTGATATATTGTAATGATTGGAAATGAAGTTTTGTAAAGATATGGTATTTTGATATATTAAAATGATTGGGAATGAAGTTTTGCAAAGATAAGATATTTTGATATATTAAAATGATTGGAAATGAAGTTTCGTAAAGAAGATATGATATTTTGATATATTAAAATGATTGGAAATGAAGTTTTGTAAAGATATGATATTTTGATATATTGAAATGATTTGACAGGATGTTTTGGAAAGAAATGATGTTTTTGAAACGGTTTGAAATTAATTTAATCTTTATTTTGATAAAGATTTGGATTTGAAATGATATTCTATTTTGAAGTTTAAATATTATTTTAAAAGTTATAACCGCGTGTTATAATATCGATTGGTTGGCAAAGAGACTGGGATCGGATATCTGGCATACTCTCTGTCAATACCGACACCACTTTGACAACCGTGTACGCAGTGGAAATTCCAGAATGAAGTAGGATGGTGGCGACGTTCTTGAGGTATATTTACATGGACCCGACTCCCGTGAGTTGGCTTAAGGTGGCTAAAACAGGAGCGATCTCGGGCTAAAAGGGGTAAATCCTCTGGTCGGACATTCCTTCGATACTATACTCTTACTTGTGATTGATTAGATGGTTCCTTCGATTTTGATGTGGGAGTGTGTTCCGAGGTGGGCGTAAGTGGCTGCTGTGTTACCCCCAGCCCGTGTGCGTAATTGGTATATCTACCCTGGCATTGCCTTGTGTGCCGTGCCACCTACCATACTGAGCCTTTACTACGAGTTTGTTTTTCTCCCGTAGCCGGTGTGGTATCCTCTGATAGTTTCCCGATCTAAAGATATCATGATATTGGATGGACTAGTGGGACTATTATGTGTTAAGGGTGATGTGGGTAGCCCGGAACGCTATTTAAAAGTAAGTTTATTTTACTGTAGACATTATTATAATAGCGAAATATTACTACTTAGTAAATAGTTTAACGGATCCTTAGATTATGGACGGTCCCAGGCATCCTTTAAGTTACTTGTACCTTATTACAGTTCACTTGAGTTGGTTTACATTATATAAGTATATATTGTCCTGACTCGAGTGTTTGTATTTTTATTTACGCTCGTGTCAGCCCGAGTTATTCATAGATTTGGATTCCACTTTCTGGAGATTGGAATCGCTGGAGGTTATCTGCTTATCTAGTTTTATCTACTCCAGTTCTGCTGTTCTATTTAGCTTGTACTTGGTTATCATCTTGAGACTTCTGTTGTACTTTATTTATTCTATTGTATTTTATTTAACTCTGATATATTTACATAGTAGCTTCATGGACTACTATCTGTTTTACTTCCGCTGCATTTCTTACTCTGTGTACGTGTTATGTGATTATTATTTATTGTATGTTCTGAGATTTGCCAAATTTTATTTACAACGCGGTATTTTGAGCAATTCAAGTCCGAACATGTGCAGATACGAATGGTTGAAAATATCGGGTCGTTACAAAGCCAATCCTAAAGAATCAAATATGCGAGCAGTTAAACGTATAATTCATTATCTTAATAAAACCAAAGATTTAGGATTATTTATCCAAAAAAATGTCCTTTTGAATTAGTATCATATAGTGATGCCGATTTTGGAGGATGTCGGGCAGATAGAGAAAGTACAAGTGGAACTTGTCATTTCATTGGACGATCCTTAATATCTTGGTTTAGTAAGAAACAAACTTGCGTTTCACTATCGACATGTGAAGCAGAATATATATCTGCAGCTTTAGAATGTGCTCAAGTAATCTACATGCAACAAACATCACAAGATTTTGATATAAAATAAAATAAGTCTACAAAATATTGTGATAACACTAGTGCAATAAATTTATAGAAATATCCTGTCAATCACTCACGAACTAAACATGTTGACATTCGCCATCATTTTCTTCATGATAATATTGAAAAGGATATAATAAATTTAGAATTTGTAAATACTAAAAATCAATTAGCTGACATTTTCACTAAACCTCTCAATGAAAATTGTTTTATAAGATTAAGAAGAGAACTAGGCATAATTTCTTTAACAGAATTATAAGAATTACTATTTAATTTAATTTAAAATAAAATAAAAAAATTTGGGTACTCAAACTCTACACCTCGGGTTTGATTAGTCTATATCACTTCCACCTGGCCATTCAGTATTTCACATCTACTTCTTATACATTGTTTCTTTTATATTTTTAATTATTTTTAAAGATAAAATTTCAGCCTCAAACTTTTGGTTAATTCTCTTCCTCACTTTTTTCAATTTGTACGTTCAACTATCACTTTCTAATTGCATTGCCTCTTATATAGTTTAGCTCTCAGCTCTCTTTCTCCATCCAAAAAAGGAAAAAAAAATCTCTGTCTCAATTTTTTTTAATCTCTACATAATCTTTTAAAACTACTTATAAAATCAAAATGTCTTCATCACACGATTCATCAAATGGATCATCCTACTCATCAATCAACGTTGAAACTCCTTCATCTGCATCATCAAAGCTACCTATACCTACTCCTACCCATGAACCTGCAAGACCATCAAATTATCGCACGGGTTATACACCCGAGAAAAAGAAAGCTAGACGGTTCATGTTCTTTGGTTCTCTTCAAACCAAACAAAAAATTGATGATCTGCATCATTACCAGAGGGAATCGATAGCGCTTCAACATGAAATGTATTATGAACAAAAAATGAATTCTAGACATTTGAGTTTTCTAGAGCAGATTGGATGGAAGTCCTGCGGTTCATCTTCCTCTTCGGTTCATCCGCCTACACCATTGTCATCTCGGAGTCCATGGATTAGGTCGCCTCAACCTCCGCCTATCTCTCCAAACTCATGGGGACGTGGAAACCATTGGTCACCACTACAACCATATGTAGAGAAGACGGAGGATGAACCGACAAACTCCAAGTCTCCATCAACTTATTCTTCTTGATAAATTCATCTCTGTCAACTTTTTACAATTGTATTTTGATCTTACCTTGTATACATTTTTTTAGTATGTAAAATATATTACTTGTTTGTATTGAAATATGATTGAATATGCTGAAAGACTCATTCAGTCGACTGAAAAGTTCGATCAGTCGACTGAATCTGTATACTGTATGTTTTTATATGTAGGGTCATATGAAGAAAGATTGTCCAGAAAAACAGAAAATCAAATTCAAGAAGAACAAATTCAAGAAGAAAGCATTTTCTGTAACATGGGATGATTCAGATTCTTCATCATCAGAAAGCGACCGTGATAGTGACACAGAGCAAGCAAATGTATGCTTCATGGCTACAAATGATGATGTAAGTGAATTAAGTTTTGAAGATTTAGTTGGACTTAATTCTGAACTAGTAGATTTCGTAAAACAGACTAAGAAACATAATGAGGAGTTACATGGAAAACTGAATATATCTGAATTAGAAATTTGTATGCTTAGAGATGAAAAGAAAATTCTTGAAGAAGAACTTAAAAAATCTCAAGAATCTAATTCTAATCTAGCTTCTCAACTTTCTATGATAACTCAGGAATTAGAAATTCAGAAGAATAAAAATGATATTTTATCAGTTGAAGTAAATAATTTAAAATCTAGCACTAAAGTTTTAGAATTAGAAAATCTAGTCTTAAAACTAAGCTAGAAGATATTAATAAAAATATTTCCAATTTTAATAAAGGACGAGAAAATCTTTCTAAAATAATAGAAAATTCTCAGTCAACTTCAAATAAAATGGGATTAGGATATAAGAAAATTGAAAAACAAAAGAAATATGAAAAGTTTAAAAATAAGTTTAAAAAAAATTAAGCAAGATTTAAAGATAACAATTTCTAAAAATGTTAAAACTATTAAAATATGTATTCCTAAAACAAATAATAACTTGATTAGGAATAAACATATCAAAACATTTATAGAAACTGTTCATAAAAATAAGAATTATATTTTTAAAGGAAATTCAAAACCTTCTTGGGTTTGGTTTCCTAAGACCTAACTCTTAGGACCCTAAAAAGAAAAGTGGGTACCATATTAATCTTTATTTTTTGCAGGTACCACTTAAAAAGTGAGGAAAATGGATTCTAGACAGTGGTTATTCGAAACACATGACTGGTGATAAAGACATGTTAACAAACATAGTCTACTCAAATGGAGGATCAGTCACTTTTGGAGATAATTCAAAAGGTTATGTCATCGGCATAGGCGATGTGAGCAATAATGGTATCTCTAACTCACCTCTCATTACTGATGTTCTATTAGTTAAAAACTTAAAACATAATTTATTGAGTATAAGTCAGTTATGTGATAAATGTTTTGATATTTCTTTTCCAGAAAATAAATGCAATATTTCTAATAAAAATCAAAATTTAATTTTTGAAGGTACAAGAGATAAAAATATCTATATTTTAAACATGAATATAAATCATAACACAAATATGTGTTTAGTAGCCACAGAAAATGATTCTTGGTTATGGCACAAAAGATTTTGTCACATAAACATTAATACTATTAATAAATTAGCTAAAAATAAACTTGTTAAAGGACTACCTGATATGAAATTCAAAATTGATAATATCTGTGATGCATGTCAGTTAGGAAAATTAACAAAATCTTCTTTTAATTCTAAAAAAATCATATCTACAACACAACCACTTGAACTATTACATATGGACCTTTTCGGACCTACTCAAGTTCAATCTATTAATCACAATAGATACGTGTTTGTTATTGTAGATGATTTTTCAAGATATACATGGACTATTTTTATGAAAGATAAAAGTGATACTTTTGAAAATTTTCAATTTTTTGTAAAAAAATTCAAAATATAAAGAATTTTAAAGTAAAAAACATTAAAAGTGATCATGGAGGAGAATTTGAAAAATAAGCTTTCGAACATTTTTGTAACAGGAAAGGAATTAATCATAATTTCTCCTTTCCTAGAACACGACAACAAAATAGTGTTGTAGAAAGGAAAAAACAGAACATTACAAGAATGTGCACGAACTTTATTAAATGCAAGCACTTTACGTAAGCATTTCTGGGCAGAACCTGTTTCAACTGCTTACTATGTTTTGTATCGTGTTTCTATTTGATCATTAACAAAACACACTCCATGTGAAATTTTAAATGGTAGAAAACCAAATATTTCATATTTTAAAGTTTTTGGTTCAAAATGTTTCATACTTAACACTAAAGATCAGCTTGGCAAATTTGATCCAAAATCCGATGAAGGTATATTCATAGGATATTCGAAAAGAAGCAAAGCTTAACGAGTTTTTAATACAAGAACTAAAATAATCGAAGAAACACTTCATGTTTCATTCAATGAAAATGTTAAAACTTCTTCTAAATTTACAAATTTGAAAAATAATACAAATATAATTCTGACAAATAATTCAGAAGATGATGATATTATTCTTAAAAATAATAATTCTGATGTTTCTTTAGAAAATGTAAATATATTAGTAATAATAATATAGTAAGAACTTCTCCAAGAATTCTTAGAAATCACCCTGTTCAAAATATAATTGGAGAATTAAATTCAAATGTAAAAACAAGACATCAATTAAGTCAAATGGGCCATATAGCTTTTCTCTCTAATATAGAACCTAAAAATATTAAGGAAGCCTCAACTGATGATTATTGGATTATAGCTATGCAAGAAGAGCTAAATCAATTTTGAAAGAAACGAAGTTTGGGAATTAGTGCCTAGACCAAGTGATCAAACAGTCATCCGTATAAAATGGGTTTTCAAAAACAAAGCTGATGAACAAGGTAACATTACTAGAAATAAAGCTATATTAGTAGCACAAGGTTATAATCAAGAAGAGGGAATAGACTATGAAGAAACGTTTGCTCTAGTTGCAAGACTAGAAGCTATACGTATTCTACTGGCTTTTGCATGTTTTCATAACTTTAAATTATATCAAATGGATGTTAAAAGTTCTTTTTTAAATGGTTTTATAAAAGAAATTTTTTATGTTGAACAACCTCCTCTGTTTACTCATGAAAAATTTCCAGATCACGTTTATAAACTTAAGAAAGCTTTATATGGTTTAAAACAAGCACCTCGTGCTTGGTATGACCGATTTAAAAGCTATTTATTGGAACCTTGTTTTGAGATTGGGAAAGTTGATCAAATACTATTTATTAAGAAAACTAAACAAGATATTTTAATTATTCAAGTATATGTTGATGATATTATTTTTGGTTCAACAAATGAAAAATTATGTCAAGAATTTTAGACTATCATGACAAATGAATTTGAAATGTCACACGTGGGAGAACTATCATATTTTCTCGGATTACAAACCAAACAAATGCAAAATGACATTTTTATTAATCAAGAAAAGTATTGTAATAATCTAATTAACCGATTCAGTATGGAAAACACGTCTGCCAAACCAACTCCTAGGGGTACAACTATACATCTTGAAAAAGATGAAAATGGTAAGAGTGTTGACCAAAAACTATATCGTAATATGATTGGATCACTACTTTACTTAACTGCTAGTCGACCTGAAATTATGATGAGTGTTTGTTTATGTTCTCGATTTCAAGCCAATCCTAAAGAATCAAATATGCGAGCAGTTAAACGTATAATTCGTTATCTTAATATAACCAAAGACTTAGGATTATTTTATCCAAAAGAATGTCCTTTTGAATTAGTATCATATAGTGATGCTGATTTTGGAGGAAGTCGAACAGATAGAAAAAGTACAAGTGGAACTTGTCAGTTCATTGGACGATCCTTAGTATCTTGGTCTAGTAAGAAACAAAATTGCGTTTCACTATCGACATGTGAAGCAGAATATATATCTGCAGCTTTAACATGTGCTCAAGTAATCTACATGCAACAAACATTACAAGATTTTGAAATAAAATTGAATAAGTCCATAATATATTGCGGTAACACTAGTGCAATAAATTTATCTAAAAATCCTGTCAATCACTCACGAACTAAACATATTGACATTCGTCATCATGTGCTTCATGATAATATTGAAAAGGATATAATAAATTTAGAATTTTTAAATTCTGAAAATCAATTAGCTGACATTTTCACTAAACCTCTCAATGAAAATTGTTTTATAAGATTAAGAAGAGAACTAGGTATAATTTTTTTAACAGAATTATAAAATACTAATTAATTAAATTTAATTTAAAATAATTTTTTTTGGGTACTCGAACTTTGCCCCTCGGGTTTGATAAGTCTATGTCACTTCCATCTGGCCATTCTGTATTTCACATCTATTTCTTATACATTGTTTCTTTTATATTTTTAATTATTTTTAAAAATAAAATTTCAACCACAAACTTTTGGTTAATTCTCTTCCTCACTTTTTTCAATTTGTACGTTCAATCATCACTTTCTAACTACATTGCCTCTTATATAATTTAGCTCTCAGCTCTCTTTCTCCATCAAAAAAAGAAAAAAAGAAAAAAAGCTCTGATACCAAATGAAAGTGATAACTGTGTGGCTAGTTATCACTTAGGATTGTTTAATATGGAATGTATAAAAATCTTAATGCAAAAAAGATTATAATAATATAGTAAATAAGAATAAGCATACCAGGAGTTTTTATACTGGTTCGAACTTCCCGTTCTACGTTTAGTCCCAGACTTCCCTCTGGAATTTCTCACAATAACCCCTCACTCAACACGGAGGAAAAGGTATAGAACAACTGAGCAGGTTCTGACTGCTGAGATGAAACAATAGTCAATTGTTTGGTTATTCTATGTACTCGCAAACAGTAGTTTCCACACCTGGAATGACACATAACCCAAGTAACTAGATTTGCATAGTCGTCGTCTATATCACATGCATGCTCTTGTTCCCATGAAGGTCAACCCATATTTGGGTTTAATGTACAAACAAGACGATCAAAATATTCAACAATGATACAATTTTCATATGAATTTTTGATAACAGAAGATAAATCTGGTGCATCATGTAACCACAAAAAGCCATGGATATGTCCACTTCCATGATTTTTCCATTCAAAACGATACTAATAGCCCTTAACAGAAAATTCTAGCGTCAAAAAATCTAGTACAAAAGTTTTAACCCTTGCTTGGAAAAACCAGGCAGCAACAAATGTATTTTCATTTAGTAATTGTGCCTTTCTTTTTCTTTTCACTGTAGCTTAATTTTTGCAATTCATTTGTTTGATCGAAAAGTTTATAAAGTTCTGGCCATTGCAAATCTGTTGAACTTAATGTGAAAAATATAGTTGGCGCACCTAATTATTTAACCATAGCTGTAAGCTCTTTTAATCTTGAAGGCCAGTAAGAACGGCTTCCACGAATGCCTTTTGCATAGTAAGAGATGCATTGGGACAACTGCTTATCTCCCGATTTTAACATTTCACGAATATCATTTATAGATAAATTCCTATTATCCGAGTTTTTTGTGCGTATATGCTACCAATATCTAATGCATGCCACCTGCTAATTGAATTGTAGGCAAAATATCTGAATCTAGAATCTTTTGCAAACCTTTGATCATGAAATTTCATTAAATATTGAAAATATTCTAGGGGTCTGATTTTTCTTGGTCATGCTTGTCGTAAATCAGCATTTCCTGATGGAAATAATGTTGGAAGTGCAATCAAAATATATCCAGGAGTATTAAACTCATCAATAGCAACAGAAGAAATAGGCATCTGAACAACTGCTTCATTTATTTCTTTATTTTCCAAAAAGGATAATAGTCAGGCTTGGTGGTTCGGTTGTAATGCAGCCGTGGTTGCACTTGATATCTCAAATTCACTGATGTGAGTTATTTCTCTTTCCAATTCTAAAGGTCCTAGAAGATCGTCATTGTGAAATTGAGTTTGCGAATTATTTTGAATATGAGGAAGATTTAAAGGTACACCGTCCTCTGGCAACTCATGGAGAGATATTTCATTAATATGCACATCAGAATAAAATATATTATTCGATTTAAGCTAAAGTGGTGCCTGTCTTACATGTTCACGCCTTATGCGAACTCTTGACTTTCATTCCTTCCACTTCTATGATAGCTAATACTGCTGATAAATCATTTGGCCTAAAAGGGAGAGAATGTGCTATTGCATTGATATCCTGAGGTAAATTAATTATATTTCCACTATATTTATATTGTTGTCCTTTAAAACGGTAAACTGTCATAACTGGATAAATGCACGCAATAAGGATTCACTCCAAGTTAGCAAGGCAGGATAATTCAGGTGGTACAGGACCGGGTTCCATTAGATTTTGAGAACTAAACTTGTAAGGAAGGCCATGCTGTGGTTTATCGGTACGAAATCAGAGCATGAACTTGACGTAACAATTAAATCTGGAAAAAATCAAGAACAAGTTTGACAACTTGTCCAATTAATCTTTTGGCTCGAGCTCATAAATTTAGGAGCTTCTGTAATTTTTGTAACTGGAGATATTAACATTGGAGTGTTGATGTTTGAGGATTTGATATGAGTTCCTTTTTCTTTATGTCTTGCCGCATCAACTGCTTTTTACGTTGTTTTTGTCGATCAACTTCTCTCAAACGTCCAGCTCGTAAAATGGATGACCGATTTTCATTGTATTTAGCCATTATTTTTTCATATTGTCGAAATATAGGCGAGTCTCAGTTATAAAATCTGTATATTCAATTAAAAAATAACTCAAAAATAGTAGGAGTAATAATCTATTGTTTGCATATTATAAGTAAATGTAGCATTATATATCTTTGTAAGGTGCATGATAAGTCTAAAGGACAAATTGTATCAAATGACACTTTTAAAACATCGTGTGAAGTTGAACCGGAAGGGGTGAATAAATCAACCTTGTTGGATGCATCAAAAGGAACAAAATCTCTATACAAAGCATAAGTGAACGAAATGGATCTTCTATGAGGATAGGTTGATGTAGTACATCATGTGGCATCTATGCAAGTATACAACAATTGAAAAAGTAAGGAAAAGTGTGATAATCCGGAATTTTGGGCATCGGGTAATTGGATAATTATCTGATTTTAACTATTGAAAATGCTGATTTATAGATTGAACCAATAAATCTAATACAAACAAACTCAAATCAAACAAGTAAGCTAGAGATCACCTTAGATTCAAATTCAACAGCAAGTGACATATCAAGATTCAAGCTTCAGTTCAATTAACAGTTCAGATCAGAGCAAGAAATTTCTAGGCTTTCTCTGTTAACATTCAAGGTGAGTAAACTTATCTTTTGAAAAACTGAACCTTCTTATATATGTGTGCATGTAAAATTTGATCATAGAATGCCTTGATTTCTGCTTGCATGGATGAAATATATTGCCTGGTATAAAAATTTGGTTTGCTGTGAATAAGTATGTCTCTGTACTTGGTTTACAGACTCGAACCTTTTCAAAAATTTATACCACTTCACTCAATTGCTTTCAAGCTTTGATGTTTTAAGAGATTTTGATCTTAATCATGACATCTTTTTTTAAAAAAATACAGGCAAGTGAATTTATTAAGTAATTATTTGGTAACAAGAGTATACAGGGAAAATCAAATTCAAGTCAGAAAATGAGTTGTTTAAATTTCATGGTTGATTATATAGCCTGATTCATTTTGAGAAATTATGATTTTTAGAAATAAAACTAAAAATTTTAAGCTTGTAGATTTAGTGGAATTTTGAGTTGAACGGGATTTGGATATTTGTCAAATTTCGGCGAACTGGTGGGTGTCGTGAGTCGAGTGGTGGTATGGAGAAGGCTCAGTGGTCGGGTAATCCAATAAAAATGGCAATGTATTTTTGTAATGCCGGTGGTGGCTGATTAAGGCGAGATTAGGGTTTAGAAATGGTTTTGGGTCAAGGTCAATTTCCTGGCAATTGCGCCGTCGAGGTCGGTAGTTAAGCTTGCGGTATAGGGGGAAGAGGATAAGTGGGCGATGGCGATGGTGAGTTTTTTGGAAGTTTCGGTGGCCAGAGAAGGTAGAACGGGGCGGAAATGTGGCGGTTCTTTCTCCTGTAGGGGGGTTTTGTATTCGAATTCTGATGTAGGAATGGTCGTGGGATGTTGAGGTGGTTAGGTTGTTTAGGAGGTCGGAGGTGGTTTCTGCATAGAATCAGTGACGTGATCCAGGGAGGCGGAGCCTTGTGCATGTTCACGAGGTGGTTTTTGTGTATATCAGAACAGATATGAGAAGTAGAAGGAAACAAAGGTGAAGAGGGAAGGATTGGAACTAGGGAAGAAGGAAGTTACTCGAGGCCAACTCGAGTCATTTGCTGGTATTTGTTGAAGAAAGATGGGAATTTTTGTTTGGTTGAGCTCGGGAATTCCTTTAGTTTGACTCGGGTAATTCGTGGGTTTAGCCCGGGAAATTATAGGTCGGGACCAGGTTACTTTGTATTGATCAGAGCTTTGAATAAAAGTTCAAAGCATTAAACGAATGCAAGTTTAAAGCAAATTGATAAATAAGTTGCAATTTTAAGTATAAGGTCGAATTTGATTTGTTGATTTGAATAAATTTTATTAAGTTAATTATTTAATTAAATCCTTTAAGGGTTTCAAATGGAATTTAATAATGGTTGAATTAAGAAAGTGTTAAGATAAATGATTTCAAGTATTTAAATTAATAAGATCCAAGTGATATAATTAAGTAATTAATTAAGATATAGTGGTTTATCTTTAATTAATTTAGATGGATAAATTAAAGATTAATTAATAGATTAATTAATTAAGGAAAGTAATTGAAGAATAATTACTTAATTAAAGGATAGTTAATTATTTAATTAAGGATTAATTACTTAGTGGGAGTAATTAAAGGTTATTTAATTAATTATTAAAGGTGAATTAATTAATGATTAAAGGTGAATTAATTATTGATTAAAGGTTAATTAATGATTGAAAGATAATTACTGAACTAATTAATTAAGGTTAATTAATTTTGTAATTAACTTAACGTTAATTCATTTATTTGTGTGACTAAATATGGGATGATTAATTAATTAAGGATGATAAATTAATTAAGGGTTTATAATTAATTAGTGTTAATTAAGCAGGATTTAAAGGAAATTAATTTAATTTATTTGGAGATTAAATTGAATTAATTAGGAATTGAACAGCCAATTAATTTTGCTTATGGATGATTAATTATAAATCAAATGCCTTGGATTATTTGATATCTCTAATATGTGATTTGAGATGCTATGTGATATGATATGTTTGGGTTGAACTGTGCTAATATGGTTTGTCTATCTGTGATGAATTGCTATGTAAAATGTAATTCTGGATATAAATAGAATTGTTTAAAACTTAAAAAGCTTTGTTTTTAAGATGATATTGGATTCGAAGAGACTGGGGTCGGATATCGGCAAATACCCGAAACCACTTCGATTAGTAATTTTCAGTAACTCTTTAAATATTTGAGTTTAGAATCAAATAGGCTAGAATGGAATTATTTAAGTAACTGGACCATTTAAACTAAGTTTGGTACTTAGATATTGATGTGTGAAATAAGTGTGGACTATACAAGTTGTGAACTTGTAGAGAAGTACGAGTTACCCCGGGTTTTAAATAAGTTTTATACATTAGTATTTCATGTTAGAAGGGTTTACTCACGCTGGTTTCCAGCTTGACCCGGGTTTTACTTTGATGTAGTGCTCGGATCAGACCGAGTATTACAGATTTTCAAGTTAGGACGTTCTGGAGCTAAGGAGGCGAGCTGGATGGCAGGAACCTATGGAGTTTACCACTGTGTATTTGAGTTTGATTTGATAATAGTCGGAGATAGGATGATATAACTGTCCAATTTTTGTATAAATGGTTGTTGATGTATTGTTATAAAATTGACAATTACAGCTTTCTTTGTAAATGCTATTATTCGATATTATATTTAATCCACTGCGAATGTGAGATGGTGTTGTTTTCTGTTCTTCTTCTACCTTCTTCTTCTTTTCTCTAACAATATAAAATTTTTGGCATTCGATTGCTCGACACTTCTACAGTGAACGTATTAGTGTCGAATTTTCAAGGTCGAAAATTTTTGGTCATTACATTTTGGTATTAGAGCTGAAGGTTAAGCGACAACCTTGGCTCTGGTGGGTTTACTCATTAAGGATAGGGTAAGTAGCACCCTAGAATGAGTTGAGTGTAATCTATATGTGGGCGATTATTTTCTTATAAAAAGATTCTAAAACGGTTTTAAAATTAGTTTTTATATAAGCTTATATTTTGATATATAAAGCAATAGTTTTTCTAATTATTATATATTAAAGTAATTAGTTGTTGATTATTGAATTAAATATAATAATAAGAATTAAGTGGTAGTAGAAATACAACCAAGCAAGAATTTGATAATATGAACAATACAAAAAAGATAAGCTAGAAATAGATTGAAACCAGAGAGTAAAATTCTGAAATTTGAAAGAGTGTTTTCAGAATCGTGAATTAAGTTACCCTGATTTTATATCCAATAAATTTTGACAGAATATATAGTAAATTGGTTTTCAGTTATGATGACCTTGGTTATTATCCTAAAATGTTGTTGTGTTTAATGATGAAATGTTTGTTAATGATTAAGCAAAATGAAATGTTTTAGGAAAGTGAACATTTAGGTGAGTATGACATATAAATTAGAATTGAAGATAATTTAAATTGTGAAATTTCAAATCTATGTCCAGAAAATTTGAATTTTTTTTCAAGGTGTTAAAAGAAATAATAAATAGAATTATTTACAATGTATTTGAATGAAAGGCTCCTGATTCAAACAAGATTTGTTCGAAAATTTTAAAGAAATTTTGTTTTGAATTAAAACCAAAGGTGGTTTAAAATTTAAAGTATAACTTGCTGTGCAAAGGAAATAAATATGTATATATGTGGGATATGCATAATATTAATAATGATTTGAAATAAAATCTAAGGTTGAGTTTTGAATTTTTCCTTGGAATGTGATGTGAAAACCCAAAGTGAAATAAGTTTTAAACTTGAGTGGGAAGATTACTAATAAGAAGTTCGAAATTTGAAATAGGAATTCAAATTGGGTAAAGTTGAATGGATTAAATGAAATTGAGATTTAACTTAGGAAAGTTAAACGAGTTGATTTGAAATGGGAGTCATGTGCGATCTGGTCTGAGATCTGGAAATGGGTAATGGATGCTATGGATGGATGTTTTAAAATAATTAGGATGTTTATTTACCTTGTCTTATCCTAATATCATCCTATTAATAACCTATGGAATTGTGAATTAGATTGTTTAAATGAATTTAAAAGTAGATTGAGATAATATATATTCCATTACTGGAATTTAATGGAATTAAACTTTAATTTAATTTTTTTTAATGGTTTTGATTATTAAAGATAAAGATTGAACTTTTTGAGAATAAAAGCACTTTGAGCTTATGATTCAAATGAACTTGCAAACTAAAATTGTTAAGAATCGATTTCAAAGTTTGAAGTTAAAATTGGATAATACATTGGATTCTGAAGATAAAATTGTTTTTGAACTTTTATTTGAACCTTGAAATAACTTAAGTAATGGTAATTTAAAATGGAATTCTGAAAGTTGGACCGAAAATTAAATTGTTTAAGATTTAGGTTGTTAATTTAAAAGTAAAGGTTAATTTTATTTAAGGGATTAAATCAACATTTAAAATTTAGCTCGAATTAATATACAACTCGAGATGGTTTAAAGTTGAGATAGGAACTGAAGTTAATTCAAATTGAATTAGAACTGAATCAGTTTAATGGTATGGAAAACTGATTTGAAGTGGAGATTTAGAAATTAAACTAATTTGACTCTGAAACTATTTTTAAATAAATTATTTTGATATAAACTATTTAAATCTATTTTTCTAGCTATTTACTATACAACCTTTCTTTTTAAAACCCAAACTATTTTATACTTATTTTTCAATTATTTTGAAAACTAATTGCTATTTTACATCTGTTTTATAAACTAATTAGTATTTTATAACTACTTATAAACAGTTTGCTATTTTATAGCTATTTTGCAACTATCTAACTATTCTGCAAACTATTTAACTGTTTTACTACTATTTTATCATTACCTAACTTTTTTATTTCTATTTTACAACTACTTATCTACTTAAAACTTTTCAAGCTATTTTCTAAATCAAGTGGTCAGAGTGCAACCTGTTTATAATTGAGGTGATTAATATAGTAGAATGAAGCAATTGTGAATAAGTGAATAGAATTAAAATGAATGTGAAAAGAAAGAATATTGATTTAGCTAATAATCAATGAAGATACTTACGTAGGATGTACGTATATTATTTTATTCGTAGAGTGATTTGATTCAGATTCGAGCATAGAATTTCAAGATAGTATATCGATCCGACTTAGGATTTTTCACTCTATTTTCGACGGTGAACCCTGGATATGGATTTTTGATTGATTCTGAAAATTCCTTATCATAATTAGGGCTATGCAAGGAGAATGAAGGTTTCTGATCAAGAAACCAGATCTCAGAAACTAGATCTGAGTCCGCACTAGGAAATCGGGTGGACGATACTAGTTCGGAAGTGTAGTTGTGTGATCGAGTGAGCGATCAGATTTGATATTGCATAAGGATGGTGTATATATACATCGTCCGTGCTTAAATGAAATAGATATTGAAATTTTGAAAGAAATGGAAATGATTTTTGCAATATATTTTGAGAAGTGTATATGAATAAAGGTGGAAGTGGGATATCATTTGAAATTCACTTTATGAAAAGTAAGTGATATGGTAAGTAATTTTGTAAAAGAAAATCAAATTTTGATGTTGATTGGCATAGTAAAGTTATATATATATATATATATATATAATTTGTTATATATGATAAGCTCCCCCTTCGTGGAATCTATAGCCAGAAGGATAGATTTTTGAAATTTTTTTGAAGTATGAAAAAGGAATTTATATAAGTATGAAGTGATCCAAGATTTTTCGAGATTATATATATATATATATATATATATCTTTATATATATATATATAAATGATTTTATGAGAATGATTTCGGCAAAGGTTTTGGAACCTATGGATTTGGAAAAGGCTTTTAATTTTTGGGAAAATCAAATTTTGGGAGTTTGGAAAACCAAGTTTGGAACTATCGATTTGAGATATCAATTTTGTGTAAAGGAGGTTTATGTGAGTCATAAAGGGTATGATTTGAAAGATAATATAAGTGTATAGTATAAAATGTTTTGAGATTGGCTCCGGGGAAAAAGGCGCTCCCATTGAAATGAACTTCATAGGAGATACATGGGGTGGTTCTTCCTTGAGCCCTAAGGGAGAGGCTCCAAATTGAATCCTGGGAGGAAGTCCGTACAAACTGAAGTTCTTGAGGATTTTGTGTTGTGGGTAGCGAAAGTCGAGGGCGCCGATGCCTATAGGGACATTTTGGTTATGCTGTGACGATAGTGTAACTAGATGTCACTACGATCTACTGCGGACCATAGCGGAAGTCATGTGTGCTGTGAGAGCCAACGGTCTACGTTTGATTTTACCATGATGGCAACGTAACATCAGTAGACTGCGATCTATGAAGACATAGCAAAGCCTAAGGCTACATTGGGACTCAACTGATGTACTCTGCGACCTATGTAGAGTGATGAAGTTTCATTTGGCAGCGAAAATCGAGGGCGCTGATGCCTACAATTATACGGATTTTTGCCGTGATGGTGACGTAAACCGGGATGTAGCTACGATCTGTGGCGGGTTCCGTGGCGTAATCGAGACGCACGGAGTGCCTATAGTTATCTATGGATTTTGTCGGGATAGTAACGTACCATCGGGTTAACTGCGACCATGGAGGGGGTGATGATTTCCAGAGCATTCTTACCAAAGACGTTTCCTCTATTTTAAAAATGTTTTCTATATTTTCAACAAAATGTTTTCCCAAGTATTTTCACTGGGTGTTGAAAATAGGTCTGCTAAGTACTTGTAGATTTTCAGTCCTACGCCTAATCAACGTATGACTGAATTTCTATGAGAACGAGAATGGACTTGTGGAAACATCAAGTTATAAAATGTATTTTTTATAAAAGTATTTTTGTAATATTATATAGATTTTAAAGTGTTTTAAAAATTCTTCATAAAAGAGTTTATAGTTGAAAATGATCAAAGAGTAATTTAACTGATAAATGGCAGTATCATTAAATCTCTGGCTTTGTTCCTTCTTGAGGACGAAAAGATTTAAAGGGGGGAGGAATGTGATAACCCGGATTTTTGGGCATCAGGTAAGGATAATTATCTGATTTTAACTATTGAAAATATTGATTTATAGATTGAACAAATAAATCTGATAAAAAAAAACTCAAATCAAACAAGTAAGCTATAGATCACCTTAGATTCAAATTCAAAAGCAAGTAATATATCAAGATTCAAGCTTCAGTTAAATTAACAGTTCAGATCAAAGCAAGAAATTTGCAGGCTTTCTTTGTTAATATTCAATGTGAGTAAACTTATCTTTTGAAAAAATGAACCTTCTTATATGTGTGCATGTAAAATTTGATTAAAGAATGCCTTGATTTCTTCTTGCATGGATGAAATAAATTGCCTGGTATAAAAATTTGGTTTGCTGTGAATAAGTATGTCTCTGTTCTTGGTTTACAGTATCGAACCTTTTCAAAAATTTATACCTCTTCACTCAATTGCTTTCAAGCTTTGATGTTTTAAGAGATTTTGATCTTAATCACGACAATTTTTTTTTAAATATAGGCAAGTGAATTTATTAAGTAATTATTTGGAAACAAAGGTTTCCATGGAAAATCAAATTCAAGTCAGAAAATGAGTTATTTAAATTTCATGGTTGATTATATAACCTGATTCATTTTTAGAGATTATGATTTTTGGAAAATAAACTAAAAATTTTAAGCTTGAAGATTTAGTGGAATTTTGAGTTGAATGGGATTTGGATATTTGTCAAATTCCGACGAACCAGTGGTTGTCGTGAGTCAAGTGGTGGTATGGAGAAGGCTTAGTGGTCGGGTAGTCCAATAAAAATGGCGATGTATTTTTGTAATGCCGGTGGTGGCCGATTAAGGCAAGAATACGGTTTAGAAATGGTTTTAGGTCGAGCTCGGTTTCCTGGAAATTGCGGCGTCGAGGTGGATGGTTAAGCTTGCAGTATAGGGGGAAGAGGATAAAGGGACGATGGTGATGGCGCTGGTGAGTTTTTTGAAAGTTCCAGTGGCCAGAGAAGGTAGAACGAGGAGGAAATGAGGCAGTTCTTTCTCCTATATGGGGTTTTTGTGTTCGAATTCCGATGCAGGAATGGTCGTGGGATGTTGAGGTGGTTAGTTAGTTTAGGAGGTCGTAGGTGGTTTGTGCATAGGGTCGGCGACTTGATTCAGGGAGGCGGTGCTATGTGCATGTGCATGTGCATGAGGTGGTGTTTGTGTATATTAGAGCAGATATGAGAAGAAGAAGGAAATAAAGGTGAAGAGGGAAGGATTGGAATTTGGGAAGAAGGAAGTTACTTGGGGCCAACTCGAGTCATTTGCTGGTTTTTGTCGAAGAAAGATGGGAATTTTTGTTTGAGTTGAGCTCGGGAATTCCTTTAGTTTGACTCAGGTAATTCATGGGTTTAGCCCAGGAAATTATAGGTCGGGACCAGGTTACTTTGTATACATCAGAGCTTTGAATAAAAGAATAACAAGTTAAAAGCATCAAACGAATGCAAGTTTAAAGCAAATTGATAAACAAGCTACAATTTTAATTATAAGGTCGAATTTGATTTGTTGATTTGAATAAATTTTATTTAGTTAATTATTTAATTAAATCCTTTAAGGGTTTCAATTGGAATTTAATAATGGTTGAATTAAGAAAGTGTTAAGATAAGTGATTTCAAGTATTTAAATTAATAAGATTCAAATGATGTAATTAAGTAATTAATTAAGATATAGAGATTTATCTTTAATTAATTTAGATGGATAAATTAAAGATTAATTAATTAAGAAAAGCAATTAAAGAATACTTACTTAATTAAAGGATAGTTAATTATTTAATTAAAGATTAATTACCTAATGGGAGTAATTAAAGGTTATTTATTTAATGATTAAAGGTGAATTAATTAAAGATTAAAGGTTAATTAATGATTAAAAGATAATTACTGAGCGTAATTAATTAAGGGTTAATTAATTTTGTAATTAACTTAAAGTTAATTCATTTATTTGTGTGATTAAATATGGGATGATTAATTAATTAAGGATGATAAAGTAATTAGGGGTTTATAATTGATTAATGTTAATTAAGCAGGATTTAAAGGAAATTAATTTAATTTACTTGGAGATTAAATTGAATTAATTAGGAATTGAACAACCAATTAATTTTGCTTATGGACGATTAATTATAAGTTGAATGCCTTGGATTATTTGATATCTTTGATATGTGATTTGTGATGCTATGTGATATGATATTTTTGGGTTGAACTGTGATAATATGGTTTGTCTATCTGTGATGAATTGCTATGCAAATATGTAATTCTGGACATAAATATAATTGTTTAAAACTTAAGCAACTTTGTTTCTAAGATGATATTGGATTCGAAGAGACCGAGGTCGGGTATTAGCAAATACCCAAAACCACTTCGATTAGTAATTTTCCGCAACTCTTAATAGATTTGAGTTTAGAATTAAATAGGCTGGAATGGAATAGTTTAAGTAACTGGACCATTTAAACTAAGTTTGGTACTTAGATATTGATGTGTGAAATAAGTGTTAACTATACAAGTTGTGAACTTGTAGGGAAGTACAAGTTACCTCAGGTTTTAAATAAGTTTTATGCATTAGTACTTCATGTTAGAAGGGTTTACTCACGCTGGTTTCCAGGCTGACCCGAGTGTTACTTTGGTGTAATGCTCGGGTTAGACTGAGTATTACAGATTTTCAGGTTAGGACGTTCTAGAGCTCAGGAGGCGAGCTGGATGGCGGGAAAGTATGGAGTTTACCACTGTGTATTTGAGTTTGATTTCATAGTAGTCTGGGACAGGTTGATATAACTGTCTAGTTTTTGTATAAATGGTTGTACTCTGACGTATTGTTATAAAATTGACAATTACAACTTTCTTTGTAAATGCTATTATTTGATATAGTATTTAATCCACTGCGAACGTGAGATGCTGTTGTTTTCTATTCCTCTTCTACCTTCTTCTTCTTTTCTCTAACAATCTGAAATTTCTGGCGTTCGATTGCTCGGCACTTCTATAGTAAACATATTAGTGTCGAATTTTCGAGGTCGAAAATTTTGGGTCGTTACAAAAAGGGTAATATGGGACATAAACAATCAAAGTGTCATTAAATATTCATACTATAGTATTATGTTTGATACTATAAAAATTAAACATTAAAATGAAAATACATGTAATTTGGAAAAAAATATAGGATGGAAATCCACCTATGTCATTGACACTTCTTGCATATTATCGACATAACCCGATATTGATTGCTTCTCATTGTCAAGCAAAGGTGATGCATTGAGATCGATAAAATGCATATCAACTGTACAGGTGAAGACGAATAATATTAATCGTAATAAATTTAAAAACATCACAAAAATTAGAATCAAAGTGATAACAATTAAGTTTTAATGATATATTATAAAATTGTACATTATGGTAAAAGAGTCACCTTGATCGTTAGTTTGTGTCTTTTCTGAACTTTCTTCAAATAGTGCAGCAACTACTGTTGATCATGGATGTTCTTCACATATTGCTTCAACCGGATTCTAAACATTTTAGTGCAAATATGATCAAAAAATTACTCATATGACAGTCGAATAATCTTGGACCGTAAAGATTACAAATAAAACATAAATTTGACAGAAAGGAAAATTAAATAAGAATTATAGAAAATTTACCGTATGAAATTTCGATTGTGATGTTGATACCATTTGCATATGATGAACACGATCTTCAAATAATTGCTCGTCATTACTAGACAATGGCGGTGCAATCAAATCAATAGGACATATACTATGCATCCCATTTTTTTGATCATGTGAAATAAATTAGTATGCATGATTGATCAAAGTAGAATTATCAGTAGTATAAAAATGTACGTTTATCCATTATTCTACATGGCGTGCATGTTTTTTTTTGACAATAGGTTCATTGAAACAAAATAAATACATTCATACTCACAGTATGAATTCTCAATCATTACTCATATACAAGTTTTATTGTAATACGTTAAGAATGAAACATACTCATATAGAATCTTCATTGTAATATATTTTAATAATGAAATATGAAATTATCGAGAGACTGATAATGAAAATGAGTACCGTATCAAAGATTGAAGTTGATACCACATGCTTATCATCGTCATGATCTTCAAATGGTTCCTCGTCATTGTTCATTGAAGGCGATGAATTTAAATTAATATGATACATATTATTTGTCATATATGCCTGAACATGGTAAAAGGTAGCGAGTAATTACACAAAATAAATACTTTAACTCGGTTGACCAAACAGTGCAGTTATGCCAAATAATACAATAAAAAGCATGATCTAATTCGATTTCCACATTGTTTGGTTATACTATAAATTTGTGCATTTTAGTTAAGGAAAAGGTACAACTAGATAGAATTGCACGGATTTAATCTTGTGAGAAATGCGGATAACAAATCTTAAGGCTAGAGTAAACACTAAGGGGGGTGAATAGTGTTTTAAGGAATTATTAAATCGTTCTGAGTTTATATTAATTTGAACACAAATGTATGCAATATTCAGACACGGGTATGATCACAGAATCAAACACAGATGCAAAAATAAGTAAAATCGATAAAGAAAAGAGCTCACTGGATTTTATACTGGTTTGGAGATTCTGGAGGATGAAGACGAAGATTGTGTTACTATTATTTATTATTATACCACTACATTCGCACTTTTCCGCTGCATTATTTATTATTCTCTGGTATGTGTAACTCTGATATTTATTGTATAAGTATGATTAAATGTTTGTAAAATAGCTTCATGAACTGTTATTTGATTATTATATTTTATCATTCCGTAGTGAGATTCTGTTTTATTTTCTTTCTTTCTTTTCCTTATCCACCCCAATAACAATTCACCTTTTTGTATGGTTTGAGTCTGACGTGTGTGGTTTATCGTCGATTTAAAGCGTATAAAACGGGGGATGTTACATTTGGCCATACATTCCCCATAACCAAAAACTCCACAAAAATGTTGCAAACTCCTTAAAACATGCTAACCGAGCCAAGTCTTCATCACCATCACCTAGGATTGCCTTGTCCACCTCTCTATGCTCCACCACCACCATGATATGACCATTTGCCCTTAGCCTTACCTCTGTCTAGATCTGAAACATGTCATGGCCGAGCCCTAGGACCATGTAGCCAAGCCCAAAAGTTGACCAAAACTCCACTACGTTGCCTTGTCTCCTCACATTCATGTGTTGTGACTCCTTTGCCACTTCTAGCACATGTAACCGTGCCTCTGTAGACACAAACCTGATCCAAAGCCACACCAAACTGGAATATATTCACCCCTAGGCCGAGCAAGTAGACGTTGAAAGCATGGCAAAAACTATTGTGTTCAATTTGGTTTAATTTCAAAATTGTTTCAAATTCATTGTGTATTGAATTTATATTTATGTTTGGTTTTGTTTATTGGTTGTGACAAGATCATTAGCTTGGTTCTCTTCCACTTGAATCTGTTGTCATGTCATTATGCCTTCTGGAATTCGTTGTGTCATTTGAATTGATAATTCCAGCATTAAGAGGTGAGTATATCTCACCATACATTTGTACTTATATAATTAGTAAATTTACATCATATGAATCTATAAATTATATTATTATGTTATAACTGCCTGTGATATGATCATATGATGTTCATCCCTATTTATTCACCTGTCATATAATCTGTTATTGTCATATATTGCTATACTGTTTATTTATTTCAGTTTATCACACTGTAAGTTCCTTGTAGATTAGAATCACTATGGGTGGAAATGATACATACTCGAACGGACTTTAGAATGGAAAAAATCATTATGGGCAGAAATGATAGGCCTAAATGATTTTTATTTGGTTTAACTTGGGATTGTGGGTTTGAAATGATAAAACCCAGACTTTCTTTTGCAAATTACAGACTGAAATGATATATTATCTGTATCATTTGACTTAGGTTAGAAAATTATATACAGACCGTGGTTAATATATATTTTTTCAAAATTTTCAAAATATTATAAAAATGTAAATATTATGATATTTTGATTTAAATTTAATAAAACATGAACTTTATGAAATATTAGTGATTTTCTACAAATT
The DNA here is from genome assembly GCA_030765085.1 of Allium cepa. NCBI lineage: Eukaryota > Viridiplantae > Streptophyta > Magnoliopsida > Asparagales > Amaryllidaceae > Allium > Allium cepa. The sequence goes on along the minus strand of CM060930.1, from coordinate 47,568,349 downwards.
AAATAAGTGAAATAAATAAATGGTAAAGTAGAATGTGAAATATAAGTTAATTTTGGAATTTATGATTTTGTTTATAATGAAGTTTAAGTTAAGTAGGAAAATATAATAATTTGATTTAAACTTAAATTTCAAATGATTTTATAAAGTATTATTGATTTTTCTATAAATTGAAAATAGTTAAATAAATAAATGTTTAAAATTGAAATTTAAAATATAACTTAACTTGGAAAATGTGAAATTTGTTTTAAAATAAAAGTTAAGAAAAATAAAATGGAATTTAAATTTAATTTATGAAATGGTAAATTAAATTAAAATGTAAAGTAAGTGAAATGTTATCAAATTGCACATTAATTTATATAAGGGAATTATTAATGAAATTTGATTTTTGTATGAAAATTTCAGTTTATAAAATCATAAATTAAAGGGTATTTAAATAATCATTTTAAAATGAGAAAATTGATTTTTATAAGTTAAAAATGGTTTAATTGAAAAAATTAATTCGTATGAAATTGTATTGAAATTTGGAATCTAATTTACAGCATTTTTGAAATTCTATCATTTCTTAAGTAAAGGATATTTCAGCAATTCTAAGTGTTGTAGTTGATACAAATGAAGTAAAAGGCAAAAATAAACAAGGACTACTATAGCACTTTATAAGTGCTGTAGTTGCAGAATTGAACTAAAGCTTTATTTGAAACATGAACTATTACAGCATTTCTGTAAAATGCTATCTTTGTTAAATTGAACTGTTTTATAATGTAACTTTCCATAGCATTTTCTAAATGCTGCGAAAACTGAAAATTTCACTGTTTTAATAAACTGAAGTGAATAAATGAATTCTGCAAATGGTAAAATTTTGAGAATTGAATATTTTATTTTAAATATAATAACTTCATTTTAATTGGTTTTAAATGGAATATTTGATTTGAAATAAAAACCATTTTGAAATGTGATTTAGAATGGTATTTAAATTTAATAAAAGTGAATGTGGTTTTGGAAAGATATGATATTTTGAAATGGATTTGAAATGATATTGAATTTTAAGTGATATTTGATTTTGAAGTATAAATTACCATTTTAAAATTTTAACCACAGAATGTATTTAATTTATGGTTTAACCGATCCTTAGCGGATGGGCGATCCCAAGCATCCTTTAAGTTATTGTGCATTTCTACTACAGTTCACTTGAGTTGGTTTACATTATATAAGTATGTATGTCCTGACTCTAGTGTTTTGTATTTTACTTTATGCTCGGGTCAGCCTGAGTATTTACAGCTTAGCTTTGGATTTCTTTTCTGAAGCTAGGAATCGTTGGAGGTTTTTGCTTATCTAGTTAACCCTCTGTTTCAGTTCAGTTATTCTATTTTAGCTCTGGTATTTATAAACTTCTATGTATTTGGATTCCTATTGTATATGTTTTTCAGACTGATATTATGTATTTCATTTTGAGAGTTTGTTATAGTAGCTTCATGAACTACTATGGTATTTTAATTTCCGCTGCGAGTTATTTTGATATTTTTGTGTCTGTGATTCTGTGATTGTATTTCATTTGCTCCAAATTTATTTACAAAGCGGTATTTTGAGTAATTCAAGTCCGACATGTGTGTCTGCCATTGCACTTGGAGGGTGCAGCATGATAGTATTAGAGCCTTGGTTTTAGGCAAAATATAGCCTTCGGAGCAAAAACTCATTAGAGGTAGGGCAGAAATACCCTAAAATGTGTGAAATCAATCTCAAAATCATGTTCTTGTGAGAGAACGTATTTTTGAAGTATAAAATGATTTCCAAATGATTTTAAAGCAATGCAAAGATTACATTAGTATAAAAAATTTCTTATTTTGAAATCAAGATTTTCTGAACTTCATCCCTTCGGTATCCACCTTGTTATTAATTTCTTAGTTAGGATTCTTATCGATTAGGATTTCTTGGACTTTGGAACGTTCCCACTGGTTCTGAAATCCAGTCTTGTCTTCCCTATTTTATCTTTTGATTTTGGGGCATTCCATAATTCCACTTTGAATGCCCTCTATAAGATCGGTGATTCCACAAATCTTTGAATGATTTGTAAAAGGATGAAACTCCTTTACAATTGGCATTGATTCACCGAAGATTTCTGTATCCTCGATTTACGATGCTATCTATCTCCTTCTGCTATATCAGGATTATATCTCTGGCGATCGAATGTCGATTTGCCCTAGATTTTTGAATTGATTATATTCCTGAAGTCACAGTTGACCCGGTTAAGGTCGCCCGTGATTTATGTTGGTTTATCCATCTTATATTTGGTAATTAAATTACCACATCTTTGTTCGAGCTTATCTTCAAACTGGAATTCTATTTGATTAGAATTCCTCTAAATTTGAATCTCTGTTTGTTTGAAATCTAATCTTGAATCATCCCTTGGAATATTTATGTTTGATTGTATTTTGAATTTATGAATACATCGAAATTATTATTTTGATTAGGATGACCACTTTTTGCGTAAAAGCGAAATGTTTTCAATAATGAATTTATATCCTTTAAAATGAAAATTTAAAGCTTTGAAAGGATTTGAAATTTTGAAAATTTATAAGAAAATTGATTTAAATAAAAATGATTTATAACTGAAGGGTTTTGAATTTGAATTTCGAGGAATCGAACTCTGGTATTTTGAAATCGGTTTTAAGTTTTTGGAAAATATATAATAATAATATGATTTAAAGATATTTTCTGAATAAGAAATGTTTTAAATGTATTTAAATGAATTCCAATGATTTCAAAGAGATTTCAAAGAAGTTTCAAGAAAATACAAGTCCAGAACCTACTTATGTCGCTGGAAAATAATTTCGGTGATGAATGCATGCATCATCGATATTGATTTTCAAGTTTCTGAGTGGGGGAGAGGCCACTCTAGTAGCTTTGCTATGCGGGTGATTTTGTGAAACCAAATTTTGATTTCAGATTTTGAAGTATGATTTAATTTTCGAAAGATATATATATATATATATATATATATATATGGAATAATTTAAAGTAAGCCGGTGTCTAGTCCTCGAGTTTCAAATTGTTTTGGTATAACCTTGTCTATTGGAATTGATTTACTGATTTGTTGGTGATTTCCAACTTTTGGATTTTAAATATGATTTCTTCGACTATATTTTAAAGTTCGAGCACTTCCAAATCAAGGTTTAATTTTTCAAAGCAAATTAATCCTAGAAAAGTATAAATCATTCGATTAGGTAAACGAGTTGAAACAATTTTGTTAAGTAAATGAATAAGACTATTTTTAATTATACTGATAAGGAATTTAGTTTTGGAATGTTTTGAATAAATTTAGTTTTAAATAGTTTGAAAAGGTAAATTGATCTTTTAAATAGAAATAAATAGTTTAAAGGTTTTAAAGGGATAGTTATAACTTGGAAATCACTTTGGGTATAATTGATTTGAGAAACATATTTAGTTTTGAAAATAGATTGGATAGTAAAACCCAGTATTTATATGATGGTTTTTGAAATGAATTTGTTTGACCTAAATTTTGTCTACTTGGTACCCAGGATTATTTTCTAAATCTATTGTTTTAAGAAACTTTGAAACTGAATATATGCAATTTGGAAGAAATGATTTGGCGAAATCATATATCTTTTGAAACTGAATTGATATTGAAAAGGAATTGAAATTGAGAACCTTGTTTGATTAAATACTTGATTTGGGAGTTACCGAACTTATATAAAATTGATTTGTATAAGTATGAAGTTGATTTGAAAATTATTGATTTGGTAAGGTACTCAATTTGGAAAGAGAAATCTTATAAATCGAGGTCTATATAAGTATGATTTGATATACTATTGATTTGGAAAATATTTGATTTGAAAATGGAATCTTATATATGATGGGTTCTATAAGTATGATATTTGAAAGTGAATTGAAAGGTACTATATGATACATATTTTCGAAGTAAAGATATGGAAAGTGCCTTCTGCTTGATATCCGCTTTATGGCCACATTGTGGATTCATTCTATTGATATTATTCTCTCTGATTTGGGTTTTTCGGATATGATACTCGAGTGTCCATCGAATTCTATGGCGACCTCCATGGTCTTATGAGTACGACTGCATAGCGTAATTCGCCTAGCTGAGATGGCTCGGAGGTACGGATGTTTCCTGGGGGATCCAGGCGTAACCATTGTGTATCCTGCGATCTATATAGGTCGTATTAGTAGGGAAATCCACTGGCTGAGATAGCTTAAGTGTACGGATGTTTCCTGGGGGATTCAGGCGCAACCATTATGTATCTGCGGTCTACTAGTCATCATGGCGTAATTCGCATGTAGATATAGCTTACATCTACGGATGTTTCCTGGTGGATCCAGGCGAACCATTGTGTATCTGTGATCCATGGTTGGACAAATGTTTGGTTTGGTTGATTTGTTTGGATTGTACTTTCCATATCTGTTTTTAAAGGTTTTTCAAGTATTTTCACTGGGTCTTGAAACAAGTCTACAAAGTACCTGGAGAATTCTAGCTTTGGCCTGATCAACACATGGCCAGAGTCTGCAGGAACGAAAGTAAACTTGTTAAGACATCGAGTTATAAAAGTATTTTGATAAAGTATTATATAAAGGATATTTTGATCATTTATTTTACTTTTCTAAATAATTTAAAATGTTTTAAATATTGTTTACTTCGAACTATCAAATTTGAATCAAATGACTACTCATCATATTATAAAATGTTTAAAATTTTATAAATAAAAAATAAAAAATTTAAAATCATATGGTTATAAAATATGGTTCATCCTTGTTTTTCAACCTATTTTCCCTTCTAGCTATTCTTATCCTCCTACCGTCATACTCTTCGAGGGTCCTTTCCACATTGTGGAAAAAGTTGGTTCTTTGGCTTATCGTTGGATTTGCCCGAGAAGCTACTGGAGTACATGTATTCCACGTCTATCTTCGCTGGTATCTTTATGACCCATTTCTTTTTGTTCAGCCCTCTGTTCTTGATAGTTGGGATGTTGAGCCTAATCTGACTGTCAAGAGTAAGCTACTTCGTATTGTCAGCAGAAGTATGAAGCAACTAAGAAGGAAATCTGTTAGTCGGGTAAAAGTATAGTGAAGTACTGATGACCGAGATTGTAACTGGGAGACGGAGGAAAGCATTCGTGCTTTGAATCCAGAATTGTTTTTTTCAGATACTATTTGCTTTTTCTATCTTGTTTTTCCTTATTTTCCTTGCTCATTCCTTTTCGAGGACGAAAAGATTTGAGTGGGGGAGAGTGTAACAACCTTGTATTTGTGATAATTTTAATTGTTTATTTTAGTTATTTAAACTGAAACTCCTGATTTAAAAACTTTATTATATTTGTTAAAATGGATTAATTTTGTTATTTTAAATATAAATTTTGATTTTGATGTGAATTAGAATTCCAAACTTGACTAAATAGAATACTTTCCAGAAAAGGTGAATTTTGGTCAATATGGTTAAACTTTGACTTCTAAGTTTAAAAATTTAAAAATTTGAAAATTTTGAATTTTATCTTCTATTATGAAAGTAAATAAAATTTTAAGAATACTGCTTTTTGTTTCGTTGAAATCTGATTAATATTGTGAAAGTTATGCCTTTTACACTATTGGATGTAATTTGTTGTATTTAACAAAATTTGTTTATTTTAATTTTATATAAATAATATTTGGTTGTCATGTCATGATTAGTTTATTTTTATATGTGTAACACAACATGTTATGTATATATTTATTTTTAAAACATTTTAAAAGTGCAATTGAAATTTTCCAATGTCAATTGTATTTTGTTTACAATTTCTAATTTCTAGTTTCAATTAATTAAAGCAATTCTTTATTTATTTTTCTATTTTTCCTAAAAATAATTATTTATTTTCATTTTTCTTTATTTGTTCAGCACTTATTTTATTTTACTTGATTTTTTATTGGCTTAGAACTATAGTAATAATTTTCCAAAGTTAATGATATTTTGTTTGTAAATTTTTTAGTCTTGTTTCCAATTATTAAACTATTTATTTATTTATTTCGTTTTCTATTTCCTTAAAACTTATTTATTTATTTCATTTTATTTTTTTTGTTTTCATTTTCTATTTCATTCACTGAATTTTAATGGTTTTATTTGATTTTAAGAAAAAGGAAATTTGAAGAGACTTAACTTTAAAACTTAAGACTTTTCATTTACCAAACTCTTCATTTTCTTGACTTTTCACTTGCTTGCACTTTTTGGCCGTGCATTTCTTTGTAGCCGTGAGCTTCTCAATCAAAATTCACATGAGAAACTTCATTTCTCACTTCGTTTCCATGACTAAGAAGTTTTGGTAACAGCCTCTCCTCCTTTTTCTACTTGTTCTCCTTTCTTTTGCCTCGTTTTTGCCATGATTTCTTCACATATTTGCATGCTCTCCACTCTAGTTCCTTTGCCATTACCTCCACCACCTTCTCCTCCTCACCGTCAACCACCTGTCACATCCTCTTCCTCTAACTAGATCTGGCCATACCTTCCCTATGACCAAAAACTCCACAAAAATGTTGCAAACTCCTTAAAACATGCCTAACCGCGCCTAGTGTTCATCACCATCACCTTGGATTGCCTTGGCCACTTCCCCATGCTCCACTAGCACCATGATATGACCATTTACCCTTAGCCTTACCTCTTTCCAGATCTGACACATGTTATGGCCGATCCCTAGGACCATGTAGCCGAGCCCAAAAGTTGACCAAAACTCCACTATGTTGCCTTGTCTCCTCACATTCATGTGTTGTGACTCCTTTGCCACTTCTACCACATGTAGCCATGCCTCCATAGACTCAACCCTGATCCAAAGCCACCCTAAAACTGACCATATTCATCTCCTAGGCCGAGCAAGTAGATGTTGAAAGCATGGCAAAAACTATTGTGTTCAATTTTCTTTAATTTCAAAGTTGTTTCAAATTCAATGTGTATTGAATTTATATTTATATTTGGTTTTGTTTATGGGTTGTGACAAGATCATTAGCTTGGTTCTCTTCCACTTGAATCTACTGTCATGTTATCATGCATTCTGGAATTCATTGTGTCATTCAAATTGATAACTCCAGCATTAAGAGGTGAGTATATCTCACCAGACATTTGTACTTATATAATTAGTAAATTTACATCTTGTGAATCTGTAAATTATATTATTATGTTATAACTGCCCGTGATATGATCATATGATGTTCACCTCTTTTTATTCACCTGTCATATCATCTGTCATCGTTATATATTGCTATACTGTTTATTTATATAAGTTTGTCACACTGCAAGTTCCCTGTGATAAGAATCACTATAGGTTGAAATGATACATACCCGAACGGACTTAGAATAGGAAAAAATCGTTATGGCCTAAAATGATAGGCTTGAACGATTTTTATTTCATTTAACTTGGGATTGTGGGTTTGAAATGATTAAATTCGGATTTTTCCTTTGCAAATTACGGATTGAAATGATATATTATCCGTATCATTTGACTTAGGTTGGAAAATTATATATAGACCGTGGTTAATATATTTTTTTCTAAATTTAAAAAAATATTATTATATGTAAATATTATGATATTTTGATTTAAATTGAATAAAAAAAATGATTTTTATGAAATATTAGTGATTTTCTACAAGTTAAATAAGTGAAATAAATAAATGATAAAGTAGAATGTGAAATATAAGTTAATTTTGGAATTTATTATTTTGTTTATAAATGAAGTTTAAGTTAAGTAAGAAAATATGATAACTTGATTTAATTTTAAATTTAAAATGATTTTATAAAGTGTTATTGATTTCTCTATAAATTAAAAAAGTTAAATAAATAAATGTTTAAAATTGAAATTTGAAATATAACTTAACTTGGAAAATGTGAATTGTGTTTTAAAATAAAAGTTAAGTTAGGAAAAATAAAATGGAATTTAAATTTAATTTATGAAATGGTAAATTAAATTAAAATGTAAAGTAAATAAAATGTTATATAATTGTACATTAATTTTTATAAGTGAACTATTAAAGAAATTTGATTTTTGTATGAAAATTTCACTTTATAAAATCATAAATTAAAGGGTATCTAAATGATTAATTTAAAGTGAAAAAATATGATTTTTTATAAGCTAAAAATGGTTTAATTAATAAAATTAATTGGTTGTGAAATTGTATTGAAATTTGGAATTTAATTTACAGCATTTTTGAAATGCTATCATTTCTTAAGTAAAGTATATTACAGCAATTCTAAGTGCTGTATTTGATACAAATGAACTAAAAGACAAAAATGAACTAAGGGCTATTACAGCATTTTGTAAGTGATGTTGTTGCAGAACTGAACTAAGGCTTTATTCGAAACATGAACTATTACAGCATTTCTATAAAATGCCATCTTTGTTAAATTGAACTGTTTTAAACCGTAACTTTCCGTAACATTTTCTAAATGCTACGAAAACTGAAAATTTCGCAGTTTTAATAAATTGAAGTGAATAAATGAATTCTGAAAATGGTAAAATTTTGAGGATTGAATATTTTATTTTAAATATAATAACTTCATTTTAATTGGTTTTAAATGGAATATTTGATTCGAAATATAAACCATTTTGAAATGTGATTTGGAATGGTATTTAAATTTAATAAAAATGAATGTGGTTTTGGAAAGATATGATATTTTGATATTTTGAAAAGGACTTGAAATGATATTGAATTTTAAATGAAATTTGATTTTGAAGTGTAAATTACCATTTTGGAATTTTAACCATGGAGTGTATTTAATTTATGGTTTAACTGATCTTTAGAGGATAGGAGATCCCAAGCATTCTTTAAGTTATTGTGCATTTCTACTACAGTTCACTTGAGTTGGTTCACATTATATAAGTATGAATGTCCTGACTCGATTGTCCTGTGTTTTACTTTACACTCGGGTCAGCCTGAGTACTTACAACTTAGCTTTGGATTTCTTTTTTGGAGCTAGGAACCGCTGGAGATTTTTGCTTATCTAGTTATCCCAACGTTTCAGTTCAGTTGTTCTATTTTAGCTTTAGTATTTATAAACTTCTAAGTATTTGGATTCCTACGGTGTATGTATTTCAGACTCATATTATGTATTTTTTTTGAGAGTTTATTATAGTAGATTCATGAACTACTGTGGCACTTTAATTCCCGCTGCGAGTTCTTCTGATATTTCCGTGTCTGTGATTCTGTGACTGTATTGCATTTGCTCCAAATTTATTTACAATGTGGTATTTTGAGCAATTCAAGTCCGAATGTGAGGATGCCAATGGCTGAAAATATAGGGTTGTTACAGAAAATCAAATATCATTTCAAAATTCAATATCATTTCTATTCATTTTAAAATATCAAAATATCATATCCTTCCAAAACCTTATTCATTTTTATTTAATTTAAATACCATTCCAAATCACATTTCAATATGGTTTATATTTCAAATCAAATATCCCATTTAAACCAATTAAAATGAAGTTATTATACTTTTTTAAAAAAATCAATTATTCAATTCCCAAAATTTAGCCTTTTCAGACTTCATTTATTCACTCAAATTTATTAAAACGGTCAAATTTCAGCATTTCGCAGCATTTAGAAAATGCTACGGTAAGTTACATTTGGAAACAATTCAATTAAACAAAAACAACATTTAAAACTGTTGTAATAGTGTTCAAGTTTAGTTTCTACAACTACAACACATACAAAGTGCTGTAATAGCCCTTAATTCATTTTAGCCTTTTAGTTTATTTGTATCAACTACCGCACTTACAAATGTCGTAATACCCTTTACTTCAAAAACGATAGCATTTGTGAAATGCTGTTAATTAAATTCCAAATTTCAATATAATTTCATAAACAATTAAAATTTAATTCAAACCATTTTTAACTTATAAAATTTAATATTTTTTCACTTTAAAAACAATCATTCAAATACCCTTCAATTTATGATTTTTATAAAGTGGAATTCTTATACATAAAATCAAATTTAATAATAGTCACTCATTAAATTCAAGCATTAACTTTTTTCTATTCTTTATATTTTTAAAATATTAACTTTACACTTGAATTTAAATTACCATTTCAAAATATAACTTTGTTTCTCATTTTATTTACTTAATCTATAATTCATTTTTAAACAAAATTCTCAAATTTCAATTTTAAGTTATATTTCAAATTTCAATTTGATCATTTATTTATTTCACTTTTTTAACTTCTACAAAAACCGTTAACACTTTATAAAAATAATTTTTAATTAAATTTAAATCAAATATCATAATATTTACATTTTTAAAATACTTTAAAATTTTAGAAAATATATACATTAACCACGGGTCTGTATAATAATTTCTAACCTAGGTCAAGTGATGTGGATAGTATATCATTTCAATCCGTAATTTACAAAGAAAATCCGGGTTCTATGATTCAAACCCGCAATCCCAAGTTAAGTAAAATAAAGTAAAAATCGTTCAGGCCTATCATTTCAGCCCATAACGATTTTTTTCTATTCTAAAGTCCATTTGGGTATGATATCATTTCAACCCATAGTGATTCTATTCTACAGGGAACTTGCGGTATGATAAACAGATATAAATGAACAATATAGCATTATGTAGCAGTAACAGATGATATGACTGGTGTATAAATAGGTGAACATCAGATAGATCATATCACAGGCAGATATAACATGATAATATAAATCTACGAATTCACATGATATCGATTCACTAATTATATAAGTACATATGTCGTGTGTGAAATACTCACCTCTTAATGCGGGAGTTAGCAAATTCAGACACACAAACAAAAATCCGAAAAGCACGAAGGCACAACTACATATTCAAGTGAGGGGAGAGCCAAAGTGATCATCTTGTACATAGCAAACAAAACAAGATATTGCACAGAATTACAACACAAAAATATTATTAAACAAATCTAGAAATAATGCACAACAAAGAACCAAACTACTTGACCATGCTTTCACCCATCATATGCTCGGCCATATGGTTCAAGTACTTGGCCTTGGCTATGAGTTTGTGTTAGGTATAGAACAACATGGATCGGCCTAGCTTGAATATGAAGGAGTGGAAGTTGTGACACGAAAATACATAAGCCAAGGTAGCAAAATGATTTTTAGTGCAACAATAAAGCTCGACTATGGCTATAGGTGGCATGGCCTTGCTTGGTGAAGGTCAAGTGATGGTGCAGCAGCGGTCAATGATTAGTTAGTGGCTGGTGGTGGTGGTGTTAAGTGTGGCCGAGATGGGAATGAAGTGGTGATGGCCTATAGGGTTCGGCCAGCATGCTTTTCAAGGGATGTATGCTATTTTTTTTGTGAAGCATGCATCTTTGTGATGCCACGGCCTAACATGGACAAGGTGATAGATGCAGTCGAATATGATAGAGATGGAGGTGATGGTGAAGGAGGAGCTTATGGCCGAGCAACCTTAGGTAGAAGCAAGGCAAAAATATAAATAAAACAATAAGAAAACGTAAGGAAAAGAAGGAGAAACCATTACCAAATAATTTCAGAAATTGATGGCCGAACTTGAGATGGAGGAAAGTTTTTATTTTACGTGAAAAAAATGAAAATGTATAGCTGAAGAAAGAAAATAGGGTCGGCTTCATCAGTGCAAGTGGCAATTGAAAATGAAAAGGCAAATGGCATTTGAAAAGTCATGGTAAATGAAAAGGCTTTGACCTTTTATATTTCTTATTTTCTTTTATCCATTTTAAACAAATAAAAATGTAAGTAATTAAAGTAAAATCTGAAAACAAAATAAAGTGAAAAGAAATCAAATAATTATTTTAAGGAAAAATAGAAAATAAATAAATAAAATAGCTTAAATTGAAACTAAAATTTAAAAAATGAAAACAATATACAATGAACATTTAAAATTTATAACTATACAAAAAAAAGTTTTAAAATAATAATATATACCTAACATGTCATATAACACATATTAGAACATGATATGACAAATAAAAATATTATTTATATAAATTGAAATAGACAATTTTGTCAAATAAAACAATTTACATACAATATTGTAAAAAGCATAACTTTCACAATATAAATCGGATTCCAACAAAACGAAAAGCAGTATTCTTAAAATTTAATTTATTTTCATAATAAAAGATAAAGTTCAAAATTTTTAATTTTTAATTTAAAAGTCAAAATTTGACCAGTTTGACCAAAATTCACATTTCTAGAAAATATTCAATTTATTCACGTTTGAAATTATAATTCACATAAAAATCAAAATTTATATTTAAAATTTATATTTAGCAGTGCTCCCCTGACCAGAAGTGTTTTAAATAATTATGGGATTTGTTGTTGCCCTGAATGTGTGTTTTGTGAGGAGCATGTGGAACCAATGGAGCATCTATTCTTTGAATGCCCTAAACTTTATGAACTGGTTGAAAGAATTGGATGTAAAATACATAGTTCTGTTGCCTCTGCAAATTCAATAATTAACTGGAATATTATTTATAAGGCAACTAGGTGGAAGACCATCAAATCTAGAGAATTGGTAATTTGCATTAAAATTTATATGGATGTGATATGGAAAGAGAGAAATACAATTGTGTTTGATAATAAGAGAAAGAGCTTTAACTCTCTATGGTCTGAAGTTAGGGAAAGAATATAATTGCAAATGAGAAGGAGAGCATGCCATTTCCCTGATATAACGATTAGTAATTGGACTCATTGACCTTTTGTTCCTTGTTTTTTTTTCTTTTTCTTCTTTGTTTTCCCTGTTTCCTTTTGATTGAAAGCATGTTTTGAATCTTTTTTATTGTGGTTGCAATAAAACTGGTAGGGGGCCAGTTAACCCCACTGGCTTTGCCAAATTTTTTTTATTCATATTAATAAATAAAATAAAGTTTTTAAATCAGGAATTTCAGTTAAAATAATTAAAATATATAATTAAAATAATCATAAATACAGGGTTGTTACAAGAGTTATTGAGAAGATTTTAGTTCAAAACAAAGATGATTTTGTCTTTTAGAATCTGAATTGAAGTTGTTGTTTTCAATTCTCGTTCGAGAAATTTTTATAGGGTATTGTTTCTTTTTGGTTTGTAGATTTAACAGAATTTTGTTTTTTTTGAGTTTTCTTGGTTTTTGAATGAAGATAGGAAAAGAATGAGAAAAGAGGAGATATATGTTATATAGAGTTAATTAAGATTTATTAGAAATTAAAGAAAAATAGAAAAAGATGACACTTGTTTAAAAACTTACAATTTGTCATTACATTTGTTAATTAGTTTACACATGCTACTAATGTGACTTGATTTATTTACACTTGTCATATGTATTTTTAATTATTTTCAAAATGGTTTATAAGCCTTTTATATTAAATTTCCTAATCAATAAATACTTATCTTAATATATATATATATATATAAATTTCTTTAAAGAAAATATTGTAAAAGAAATCATATACAAATAAAATCTTATACATATATTTTTAAATCCAAAATATTTATCTTTTAAATTTCAAATTTAAACCCAAATTTAAATTCAAATTCAATTTAAAATTAAATGTAAAATTCAATTTAAAATCAACTCAATATATATATATATATACACTTAAACAAACACAAATTAAATTTATAAATAATTATTAAATTTATTTATCTATATTTAAAAAAACAACACATTATTATTGTTTAAAAATGACAATCTTGCCAAATTTAAATAAAAAATATAAAAGAAAATTATCAAATAAATTTAATTATTAATATAGATTATTAAATTGTTATTGTCCAAAATTCCGGGTTATCACATTCCTGCCCCTTTAAAAAAAATTCGTCCTCCAAATTTAAAAGCAAAGATACTTTAATAACCCATCAAAGATTTTAATTCTAAACCACAAGAATATATTATCCACCATATGCTAACAACCGTAGCAACCAATTCACTCAAACAAACAAATCTAATGATGCTTACACAAATCAGGATAGACTTTCCTAACACTATCTAGAGTTTCCCAGGTACAAACACTGGATACTCGCTCCACTGAATCCAAACTAGCTACACCACTAAGCTTCTGAGTTCCTACTCATCTCAATCTGAACAGGATATCAGATCATAGACAAGTCTGGCTCAACTACCGAATCCTCCTGAACAGCTGATTCTAAAACCAGTGATGAATCATAAATGTACTCTCTCGAAGATACGTGAAATCATTGAATCCCAATCTTCCAAACCGGCAATTCAACCCTGTAGATCAAAACACTTATCCTTACAAGAACACAAAAGATCCAATGTACCTCGGAGCTAGCTTCCTAGTTTTACCAAATCTTATAGCTCCTTTGAACGGAGTAAACCTCAGCCAAAATCCAAATCTCCAACTTGAAATTTCAAATTCCTCCTTACTTATCCACAAAACTCTTCTGACGATCCTGGGCTGCCTTCATCCTTCCTGATCAGCTCAACCTTCGCTGATGCCTCTTGAAACAAACTGGACCAAAAACAACCCAACAAAATGATCCTTTCAAGATCTATCAAAATCAAGAAAACAAACTTTACTTCACAATCATTAGTAGACTTCAAACTTGCTTCTCCTATCCGAAAAAGACAAAATAGGTGCACTGGCCAATCTCGCCTTTAGATCTCGAATGAACTTCCTGTAGAAACCCTCCAATCTAAAAAAACTGTGAACTTCCAAGGAGTCTAGGGTTGCCTCCACTCTATAATAGCAGCTATCTTGCTTCCGCTGCGCAACTTTGATCTGGAGTAGATGAGATTGCTGATGATGAACAAGAGCACAAACTTGTCCAACACATCCCGTAAGACATGGTTCGACAGATCCAAAAAGAGAAAACTTAGAAGTTCCATGATATCCCGAGTTGCTTCACCAAAACCCCTCTCTTTAAAGAGCCATCCTTTTATTAGCTGAACCTCCAGTATCACTCCTGGAATCTTAGTAGATTTGAAAACTCAATCTCTCTATGCTATGGCAAACCTTGACTTCTACGAAGACATCTGGAAAAATCTCTGACAACTCCGATAACTCCTACATCCCTAGAGATGCCTCGATCCCATACAAAAGATTATCCAAGAGAACACTCAACTATCGCATGTCACTTTTGCGATCAACCAAGCATAATATCCGAAGAAACTGTGCTCTCTTCATTAACCAGAATAGCTTATGCCTAACTAACCGATCTATCAAAGAAATGGATCCACTCTGGTGCTTCTAAACTTCACTTCTAGAACACTGCTTAGCCAGATGACCTTCCTGCTGGCGCTCAAAACACCTCCGAGCTGCACTGCTGACATGGATGCCAAAGACTTCCTATCCAAAGCTCTTTGAACCTCAAAGCCATATCATCCAATTCCTCAAATAAACCTTGAGATGAGCAAATATCTCCTCAAGAAACTCGGGCCTCAAACCAAACACAACACCCTACTGAACTTAGTCTCATGACCGATGTAAACACACTTCCTTAAACTTTCTCCAAAAGAATCATCTTTGGAAACATCCATAGTCACTGCGTCTCACCACGCAGCTGCTTCTTCCCGAAGTTGCCAAGATATTATCACTTGCTTCTGCACAGCCGACAGATCCAATCTCTCACTAATCCATACATGCACTTCAAAGATGGACTTTGAACCTTAAAAAGATTTCCTTCAGAGATTGGTAAAATCCTTATACCATGCAGCAAAGCTCACTCAAGGCCATATTGGGTCTACAGCTTCGGCAGATACACTTCCAACCTCAACACTCAGACTCCTTCCATTGGTAGTTGTGCTACGCACACCACTACCTTCCTATGTAACGACCCGCCTTTGGACAGTTTAAACCGACGATCAAATACACATGTCAATTCCAAACCATTCAAAAGTGCAGATGGTTATTGGGGTAAATAAGAAAAGAAGAGGAAAGAGAAATAAAAGAAAGGAAACAACATAGAATCTTGCAGCGGAACGATAAAATATAATAATCAAATAAACAGTTCATGAAGTTGTTTACTATACCTTGATTATTATTTATACAACATTTATCAGAGTTATACATATACAGTAGAACCATTAAAATAATGCAGTAGACAGCATGATGCACAGATAATAATAGTAATAGTGTACCAAGTCTTCGTCTTCGTCCTCCAGAATAGATCTTCAAAAATCTGAAAACTCAGGACTGACCCGAGCGTAATGAAAAGACAAAACACTCGAGTCAGGACTAAAATATCCTTATGAAAGTTAAATCAATCATAAATAAATATGAGTGTAACGGCGTCAGAGATGTTTACGGGGTTTGACATCTCATATCCAGTGTCAACGTGCGTGCAATAACTCAAGAGATGTTACGGGATTTTCCATCTCTTAAGGATCCGTTAAACTATCTACTATGTAGTAATGTACACTAAGTAGATAATGCCTATCAGTAATATAAAGTATCAAAATAGCGTTAAGACGTTACCATAATCCTCCTTAACACATTTTTATAATGCCATAGTCTATACAGCACCGTAAGCCCCACCGTAAACTGGTGGTTATCAGAGGGTACCCCATAGGTATAACACAAAACATAACGTAGTGGTCGCGAATAGGATAATCAGTATGACAAGGCACATGAGGCGATACCAACTAGGATACTAGTAGTTGCGTGATCCGGACTGATGTTGAGCATAGCCAGCAGCTACCCCAACACCGCGAAACAACACTCCCAAATCAAGGGGTGCACCCAAATCGAATCACAAATGTAATAGATATGGTATCGAAGAAGTGTGTCCACTAGAGATGGTGAACCTCAATGGCCCGGCGCGGCACCTGTTTTAGTCATGTCAGAGGTCATCCAATATCGTTCTCTTTCTTCAGTCAACGCGTTCACCAAACCATCCACTTCATTCTGGATCAACACTCCGCGTATAATAGTTATTAAAGTGGTTTTCGGTATCGACAGAGAGTATGTCCATATCCGATCCCGGTCTCTTTAATAACTACGTATTATTACACCGTTGGCTCTTTTACATTTCAAATCGATTCATAATTTATATCAAAATATCATATTCGCTTCAAAAATCAAATCCATTTCAAATATCATCATATCTATTCAAATGTAAGATTCCGTTTCAAAAATCATTTTCCGTCTGAATATTTTATTACGGTTTCAAAATCATTTCAAATTTCAATTTTAGGTTGCAACTTCATTTAACCCAATTCGTATTTTTAAATTCAAGATTTAAACATAAACACTTCACCTTATTGACCAGCTTAGAATTTTAGAAAATAGTTTTAAGTAGTTTAAAAGTAGTTTTAAATAATTAAAATAGTTAAAATACTTAAAATCTTAAAATGGATTTGAAATAGATAAATTAGTTTAAAATAATTTAAATTGGGTTAAGTAGATTTAAAATAGATTAAAATAGTTTAAGTATTCAAAAATGGTTTATATAGCAGAGTAATTTGGAAAACAAAATAAAACAGCTTCAAAACCAATCCATTTCAATTTATAACTTCCCAATTCAAATCAATTTCAATTTCCATTCTACCGATTCAATTTCGATTTCAATTCAAATCAATGTCAACTTTGACTTCAATTTATCAAATTTTATATTCACTTTCAATTAATTCAATTTTAATTTATATCGATTTGGAGCTTAATTTTCAAAAATATCCATTTATAACACTTAACAAAATTATTCATCAATATTCAAGTTTAAATCCAAATTTCAATATATGATTCAATTCCAAGCTCGATTTCAAAATATCATTTTAATATCACTTTTACTTAGTAATATTCAAAGCTCGATTTAAGGTTCAATCTTTAAACAAATCAATTTTCGAAATTCAATCATATCTCGATTTGAAATTCCAAAGTCTCCACTTTAATTTATTCAACAATTTCTTTTAACCAAAATTTTATTTCAACATTCCAAACTCAATTTTTCGATAAATTCGATTTCTATAAATTGATTTCTATTTATCACTTTTAAATCAAAAAGTTTAAATAAATTTCAAATTGACGATTTCAAAAATTATTAATTTAGCCAATTCGGTGTCCGTATATAATTTTCTATCCTAAGGCCAAATAATTATTTATTTCAATTAAATGTCGGGGATGAGTACATATTACTTAAACCGATCACAGTGTCATATGTATGCATAACAGTATACATAAGCAAATAAACATCCAAACATTTAAATATCAACCAATAACATCCATCAAAATACATCATCCAATAGACAATACAATTCATGGCAGTTTCATAGTTATCAATGTCAGGAAATTTAATCGCAATTCAATTTTAATTTCAATTTAACTGTCAAATTAATTTTCCAACGGTTAATTGAAATGACAAGCTATATGACAATTAAATTTTTATCAAACAACAACAAATAAAATCATAACACTTCATAATGTCAAATTTAACTAGCATAAAGATATTTAGTACGTTGTGAGCGTTATAAAACACTCACCTTGATTTCAATGTAGTTCCAGCGTTTTATTTCGAATAAAATTAAACGAGCGTTTAATTTTACCCAAAATTTTCTCTAGCTCCAAACAATTCCAATCCATTTCCATAGCGTAGTGCTCGTCCATACGATTCCAACGCAACTGGTTCCGCGCGGTTTCGACCTCGTATGAAAAAGATATGAATTTTCAAAGTTACATGAATTTTTAATTATAAAATTACAACATATATTTATAATTTCTAAACCTAATCGATCTCAGCCCTTGATCCCATCTCCCTGCAATCACAACCGCTCACCTATTTTCTTCTCCCCTACGCGATCTTCTACAGGAGAAGCCGAACCCATCAAGTAAACGTGGGTTTAAATTTTCGAGCCTCCACGACGACTTCGACAACGATCAGAAGCTTCCATTCCAAAGCCCATCCCCTCCTCTTCACTCGGCTGCAAAGCCATGGAGCTCGGCCCCCTATTGAGCACGCAAAATGAGGCCAAACTGCAGGCCTTCAAGCTCCTTTTCCCGTTGATCCACTTCGAATTTTACGATCTTGACCGTTCAGATTGAAGGTCTCACAATGCTCTACGAATTGTTAGTTGGAAGTTTGTTGTAAAAGCTGATGGATTTGGAGAATTCGAGGGGAGAAGATGAATGCATTTTGGCCGTTGGTTTTATTGGCGGCGACGGCTGAATAGAAACCCTAGGGCATATTAATTTTTCAAGAAATGAATTTAAAGGGGCTTTTATAGAAATTACAACGAACACTATTCATCCCAGAAATTCCGAACTCCGATTTACGCGTGGTGACCGGCGTTTCTTGGGTTAACCCCGCGTTTCGGACACAATGGAACAGGTTTCGAAAGCTAATTCGATCATCTGTGCGAGTTACGGCAATAAACGATCAAATTTAAATTAAACCGATTTAAACTAATTTCTAGGTGTTTTGGCTTGCCCCGGACAAACGATAAATCCGATTGACACGAAATTTGAAACCTTATAATAATATCACATTATGGATCCGATGAAACTAGTTTCATTGAAATCCGAGACTGTTTGAAAAATGGCTATTTTAACTCGTCAATTAAACATTAAAATATTCAATTTTCACAAATTTACTTTTAATTCGATTTTAAAAGTTCTACAACCTCATTCTAACTTTAATATGATAAAATAAAATTTTACAAATCATTTTTTAATCATATTAAACCCGTTATTCAATTATTCAATAAATTCCAATTTTAAAATCTTATTAATTCTATTATAATCCCGATATAACTTACATTCACTTTGGAAACCAATTTTTGAATCATATTAAATCAAATTTCAATCATTCACTCTATTTTCATATATTAAATTTCAATATCAAATTAATCATATCAAATTCGGAATTTAATTATTCAAACATTTGTAAGGTTAAATTTAAACAAATTTGATTATTCTTAAATCACTATCCCTTGAAATATTCAAAACAAACTTATAAAATTTAACAAATTCAAATTATAGAACAACCATTTTCATTAAAACGGTTATTCAATTTCCGTTATTCAATTATTCAATAAGTTTTAAATATTTAATTTAAACAATTTACCTGTTTAATATTCAATATTTGATTTTAAATAGATTTTACTTATCAATCGATTTCTCTATTATACCCAATGAATTCCACATTTATTATCCTATTCAACTTTTGATTTCAAAGGCATTCACTAAGTAGCTTTTATTTTTCATCACATGGATAATTATTGTCGCAATTCATTCCATTTATTATTATTCCAAACGAATTACAAATTTTTTCTAACATTAAATCATGAAATCTTATTAAATTAGCTATTTTAATTATCGAAAATTTACGGGTCGTTACACTCTCCCCCACTCAAAACTTTTCGCCCCCGAAAAGGAAAAAGAAGGGAAATGGAACTAAGTATAGAATTCAACATTAGATATATTTTATTCAAAGCTACCAACTTATAAACAATGAAGTTTCATTTATAAAGTCATAACTACGCTTCCACTAAGTTACTCCGAACGGCTTTCCAACTTTAAAAGCTAGTCATCATAACGAGTTATAAAAAAAAAATTAAAACTAGAAAATTTTTCTAACACTCGGATTTACGGAAAATTTCGGCAGAGTCTCCTTTGCGCGGCTCGATCCGAAAAAAAGGGGCAGTATATATATCACAAATATACATCTCATCAAGTGATGAGGCATCCCGCAGGGAAAAAGTGTAAAAGTACGGTATGTAATCCATGATATGTACCTTATATATTATTGAGCGAGCATATACGGCTAATATAGCGCGAAAGCGAGCTCAAATGCGAAGCAAGCGCAATCCTCACCTACTAAACACTCAACAAACCATGAGAAACATGCATATATGAAAATAATATCAATATACATCATATAGAAACATAACAACTACATATGCCAACATAGCAAATGCAACAAAACAACAAATGCAACCATCAATCAACTATCATCCAACTATTATCCAACGAATCCATAACCAATCAATATAAATTCACTTCTAATTAATATTTATTGACCTGGGTTTCAATTTTTAATCAAAGTTGATTCATTAATGTTGGATTTTACTAACATTCATCCTCAATTCAATTAGTTAACATTCACTAATTTATATTTACATTAGTTTACTTCCAATTTGAATCAAATTAAATTCTATTTAAATTTATTTAACTTCCAATTTGATTTCAATGATTTATAGCTTTCAATTTACACTTAGTGAATTATCTACAATCAACTAACAATCATATAACAACCAAATCATACCCAACATAACCAACTTATTAATTTTCACATTTAATTTGGTTTATCTCTTTTATATATATATCCTGTTATATAATTTTAAAAGAATCATTTTATATTTGGCATCTTAAATTTCCAATATTAACTTTTAATTAAGTCCGTAAGCCGTACATATATCATCCGTGAGCAATATCAATCTAATCGCTTATTCGATCACACAATTTCACTTCCAAACTAGTATCGTTCACACGACTCTCTAGTGCGGACTCAGATTTGGTTCCTTGATTGGAAACTGTTACTCTCCTTTCATAGCCATATACTATGATAGAGAATTCCAGAATCAGATTAAAAATCCATATCTAGGGTTCGCCGTCGAAAATCGAGTGAAAAATCCTTACTTGGATCGATATAAATCATCTCGAAATTTTGTGCTCGAATTTGGATCAAATCGTTATGCGAATAAAATAATATACGTACAATCTCACGTATTACCTTCCAATAGATTTCTATCCAATTTATCTATACTAAATTATTTTATTGACTTTTATATTTATTTTTTAACTTAATTACTCACAATCCATTATTCAGTTAGTATATTCATTTCTTTACATAGTATATTCTTTAACATTATCTTTTCTTAAACATCATATCAAAGAATTTGCTTACTCAAGTTCATTTTAAACATTCTATATAATTTAATTAAACTCAATTTCCTTTCCCAATTGATTCTTAGCTATACCTAATTCTTTTGTTTACATTTACTCCACATTCATAGTTTCAGTTAATACAAATTTATTTGTGGAACATTTTATTAATCATCACTTTAGTTTATAGTCATTCCATAAAAGTCTAACTTCTCATTTATGACTTTTCTTAGTTTACAGTTATCTTAAAGGTTACAAATTCAATTATTTTTTTCTATGCAATTTATATTTATTTTCTATAACCAATTTACAAAAGATATTATACAATTCATTTGTCTTCTTTCTTAAGTTCACATACTTGTTCCATTTATCCATTCATCATTTCATGTTATTATTTAAGTATATAACCTTTTTATCATAACCAAAGTTTCATTTATATACATTTTAATTCCTTTTTGAGTTTTCCTTACTTGTATACTTCAATTATTTTCAGGTTCTGTTTATTTGTACAATATCTCATTACATATCCAAAACATTATTTCAACTTCTTAATATTTGGTAAGTCATATTATATGTTATTAGAATGCAAATTCGGTATTATACAAATTTATAGAATTTCATTTTTCTTGATTAGAATGTACACAAATTTGATTTATTTAAATCCTCTTTACCTTTCAAATTTAAAGTTTTCCCAAAAAATAAGCTTAGATATCTTAATCCTCTTATTTTATAAATTCTGGTTATTCACATTTCATTCAAATAATTTGAAAATTATTAATTAACAGAACTTAGAAATTTAAATGCTCGGTTCTTTTCAAATCGTTTGAAATGAATATATACACTTATCTTTAATATATCAAATCATACCTTTTGAGTTTAAACCAAAACCCATTTATCCAAATAATTTCGAAGAAAAACAAAGATTCTTAGAAGCTTCCCCCACTTTGAGACTCGAAAATGAACGTCGATGATGCTGCGCAGTCATCACCGAAATTTTTTTCCAACGACATAAGAGAGGAATACTGAATTCATTCTTTCCTTTAAAATCCTTTCAAAATATTTCCATAAACAATTTCCAACTAATATTACTATATATTTCTTCAAAACTTTGAAAACCATTTTCAAGATCTCCGGGTCTTAAATTCAATATTTTCCAATTTAAATCTATTTTAATTCATATGTCACCTGTATAAACTATTCTTATAGGATTTTACTTTCTTGAAATATTCCACAAGTTGTTTTATCATTGTTTATTTTGTAATAAACCTTATTTATTAAAACACAATATCCAATTAATAATAACAATCATTATTATCGTTTCCAACAACCAAATAAGCTAGATAGATCACAATAATTTTAAAAATAAATTCTTTATATACAAAATATAATTAGGGCAAAATTATTTCATTTATCCAATTTCAAAACAATACTATGTCAAATTGTTCTGTTCAAGTGTTTAGAGATCCCTATCAATGACGTTAATTACTCGTATTGACCAGGATCCATAAACCACTCAACAAATCAACCGACACAATATAAAACATTTTATATCACTAAAAAATACGCTCTCTCATATATATACACTCAGCGACTCATCATAGGGTATTACTACCCTATTTATAAAGAGTCAGACCCCACAAAGCTAAGGTTATCGCTTAGCCAAAGCTCTGATACCAACTGTAACGACCCGCCTTTTGGACAGTTTAAACCAACGATCAAATACACATGTCGATTCCAAACCATTCAAAAGGGCAGATGGTTATTGGGGTAAATAAGAAAAGAAGAGGAAAGAGAAATAAAAGAAAGGAAACAACACAGAATCTTGCAGCGGAACGATAAAATATAATAATCAAATAAACAGTTCATGAAGTTGTTTACTATACCTTGATTATTATTTATACAACATTTATCAGAGTTATACATATACAACAGAACCATTAAAATAATGCAGTAGACAGCATGATGCACAGATAATAATAGTAATAGTGTACCAAGTCTTCGTCTTCGTCCTCCAGAATAGATCTTCAAAAATCTGAAAACTCAGCACTGACCCGAGCGTAATGAAAAGACAAAACACTCGAGTCAGGACTAAAATATCCTTATGAAAATTAAATCAATCGTAAATAAATATGAGTGTAACAGCGTCAGAGATGTTTACGGGGTTTGACATTTCATATCCAGTGTCAACGTGCGTGCAATAACTCAAGAGATGTTACGGGATTTTCCATCTCTTAAGGATCCGTTAAACTATCTACTATGTAGTAATGTACG
Source organism: Allium cepa (assembly GCA_030765085.1). Classification (NCBI taxonomy): domain Eukaryota; kingdom Viridiplantae; phylum Streptophyta; class Magnoliopsida; order Asparagales; family Amaryllidaceae; genus Allium; species Allium cepa. Next base: position 47,544,258 of record CM060930.1, on the reverse strand, counting down.
CTAAGTAGATAATGCCTATCAGTAATATAAAGTATCAAAATAGCGTTAAGGCGTTACAATAATCCCCCTTAACACATTTTTATAATGCCATAGTCTATACAGCACCATAAGCCCCACCGTAAACTGGTGGTTATCAGAGGGTACCCTATAGGTATAACACAAAACATAACGTAGTGGTCGCGAATAGGATAACATATTTGACAAGGTACATGAGGCGATACCAACTAGGATACTAGTAGTTGCGTGATCCGGACTGATGTTGAGCATAGCCAGCAGCTACCCCAACACTACGAAACAGCACTCCCAAATCAAGGGGTGCACCCAAATCGAATCACAAATGTAATAGATATGGTATCGAAGAAGTGTGTCCGCTAGAGATGGAGAACCTCAATGGCCCGGCCAGGCTCCTGTTTTAGTCATGTCAGGGATCATCCAATATCGTTCTCTTTCTTCAGTCAACGCGTTCACCAAACCATCCACTTCATTCTGCATCAACACTCCGCGTATAATAGTTATCAAAGTGGTTTTCGGTATCGACAGAGAGTATGTCCATATCCGATCCCGGTCTCTTTAATAACTACGTATTATTACACCATTGGTTCTTTTACATTTCAAATCGATTCATAATTTATATCAAAATATCATATTCGCTTCAAAAATCAAATCCATTTCAAATATCATCGTATCTATTCAAATGTAAGATTCCGTTTCAAAAATCATTTTCCGTCTCAATATCTTATTTCGGTTTCAAAATCATTTCGAATTTCAATTTTAGGTTGCAACTTCATTTAACCCAATTCGTATTTTTAAATTCAAGATTTAAACATAAACACTTCACCTTATTGACCAGCTTAGAATTTTAGAAAATAGTTTTAAGTAGTTTAAAAGTAGTTTTAAATAATTAAAATAGTTAAAATACTTAAAATCTTAAAATGGATTTGAAATAGATAAATTAGTTTAAAATAATTTAAATTGGGTTAAGTAGATTTAAAATAGATTAAAATAGTTTAAGTATTCAAAAATGGTTTATATAGCAGAGTAATTTGGAAAACAAAATAAAACAGCTTCAAAACCAATCCATTTCAATTTATAACTTCCCAATTCGAATCAATTTCAATTTCCATTCTACCGATTCAATTTCGATTTCAATTCAAATCAATGTCAACTTTGACTTCAATTTTATATTCACTTTCAATTAATTCAATTTCAATTTATATCGATTTGGAGCTTGATTTACAAAAACATCTATTTATAACACTTAACAAAATTATTCATCAATATTCAAGTTTAAATCCAAATTTCAATATATGATTCAATTCCAAGCTCGATTTCAAAATATCATTTTTATATCACTTTTACTTAGTAATATTCAAAGCTCGAATTAAGGTTCAATCTTTAAACAAATCAATTTTCGAAATTCAATCATATCCTGATTTTAAATTCCAAAGTCTCCACTTTAATTTATTCAACAATTTCTTTTAACCAAAATTTTATTTCAACATTCCAAACTCAATTTTTCGATAAATTCGATTTCTATAAATTGATTTCTATTTATCACTTTTAAATCAAAACATTTAATAAATTTCAAATCGACGATTTCAAAAATTATTAATTTAGCCAATTCGGTGTCCGTATATAATTTTCCATCCCAAGGCCAAATAATTATTTATTTCAATTAAATGTCAGGGATGAGTATATATTACTTAAACCGATCACAGTGTCATATGTATGCATAACAGTATATATAAGCAAATAAACATCCAAACATTTAAATATCAACCAATAACATCCATCAAAATCATCATCCAATAGACAATACAATTCATGGCAGTTTCATAGTTATCAATGTTAGGAAATTTAATTGCAATTCAATTTAATTTTCAATTTAACTGTCAATTTAATTTTCCAACGGTTAATTCAAATGACAATGTAACGACCCCGGATTTTAATTAAATTTAAATTGATAATTTATCGAATTTTTGAATTAAGATTGTGAAATGTATAGATGGATTGATGCGAGTTTCCCCGATCTCAAATAAAAATGTGTTAAATTATTTGAATTTAAATCTTATATTAATGGTTTGAAAAATAAATATTAAAGTATATACATTGACACAAGTATGAAATGAATAAATAAGTGAATTGTTAATTTATTATTGATGGTTAAAATATACATAATAAATACAAGACAACAAATAAGAAGTAAATAAAATATAAGATATAACAATATAAAGTAAATATATATATTTATATATCTTAATCTCATATTAATAAATCAATATAAGATAATACAAATGGAGTAGGCTGCAAAAGTAATAAGAGTAAAACAAAAATAGAAGTTCACTTATTTTGTAAAGTAAAATAATTTATACTTAAGCTATGAATAAAAATAAGAAAATTGATATATAAAACAAAAACAATAAGTATAAAACAAAACTAAAAAGAATAAGTATGCAAGTATGCAGGCAAATAAGCATGGAATGAAACAAACAAAAGACAAGTACCCAATGCAATACAAGAGCCTGGGAATAAAAAATATAAATAAACAAAGCCAAAATATAAAGTTGTAGCCACAACGCAAGCTTATATCAGCTGAGATTATCTCAGCATAGTCAAAGCAAGAAAGAATAATAAAGTATATGTAGTAAACCTGGATAAGTAAGGAAGTATACAATGTAAAGTAAACAAATGCATAAGTAAACTAGGCAAATGAAATATATTAGCTAAAATTGTAACAACCTATTTACTATAGAAATACATTTATATTTGAATAGAAATAAGACCAATGCAACATGCAAGATATTAGCTGAAATAAATATAAGTACAAAATCATCTCAGCCGAGTAATGTAAGGCAAGCAAATAGATACGTAGGCTGAGAAAACAAATAAGGCTAAAGCAAAGTACAATCTGCATGAACATAAACAAAGCAAGTAGAATGGTACATGGCAATTAATGCAAATATATACATCAGCCACTATATGATGTTTCAGCCACCAAACGTTTGCAAAGTCAACAAAATCAATTCGACCTATTTTTAAAATCAATTCAGCCTACAAAGAAAGAAAACTCTGATTTTATTTTGTACAAACCAAATAATACCTCACCCAGTTGTACAAACATAACATAACATCAACCTGTAAATTCATTCTTTTATATATCTTCTTCATCATAGTTCGAAAACACTGAAGCATGCCATTTAAAGAAAAAAAAACTTAAATAAACATCAAAGAAATAATTTTTGCAACAATCTTCAACCTGACTTGATCAGTAAATCAACAAGCTTCAGATTTAAGAGTTTTAAAGTTCAAAGCCAAAGTAAAGATTCAAATGCAATCATTTCCAGGCATGAATCTTCACTGTTTCTGCTTTATAATTTTGAGGTGAGTAACTTCCTTTTTAAAGCATTTGAGAGGGTTGCAAGAGTTTATCTAGAAAGTATGTTGTTGCAATCTCCTGTGTATATATATATATATATATATATATATATATATATATGTTGATGTATGTATGCCTGTGATTGTTGTATTGCGTCTGTTTTATTTTCATTTTTATTTTTTTTCCAAAACCCAGATTTATAAAATAAATCTCCATCTCTTTATCTACTCACTGTTAGATCATGGAATATAAACAAAAGATGTTTGTTTGATCATGAACTAGGATTTAAAAATTTATTTAAGTTAAAACCATTTGTGTATGGCTCTGGAAATAAAATTTAAAGCAGGAAACTCAAGTCCCTGTAAAATTCAAACCTGTTAATTTTACAATTCAGATATATGAGTGAAATCATCACACTTTAATATGATTTTCAATGCAAAATTTATAATTTTTAGAGGTGGGGTTTAGGGGTAGTTCGAAAATAAACAAAAGGTATACTTCGACCAATTTCCGGCGACGTATTAATCTCGGGATGCTCGGGGTTCTTCGTGTTGATGGAGGGGTGATCGGGGATGCTGGGAAAAATGGTAGGTGGTGATGCAATTCACCATGGAGGTCGCGGCAGTGGGTTTCCTTTTGGAACCCTAGTTTTCTGGGTTTGGCAAAAAATTGGTCACCTCGGCATTTGTAGATGATCGAGTGCAATATGGCTCTGGGAGGTGATAGAGGAGAGTTAGTCGCGTTCGTGGCCGGAGGCATTGGCGGTCTGGTGGTCGGAATTGATGGCGTGGCGCGTTGACAGGTTGGGGTCGCGATGGGTTCGAATGTTCTAGGTTTGGGTTAGGCTACGCAATTTTTTTTCGAAGTGCTGCAGTGGTTTTTGGGGGTTGTGATGTGGTCGTGGGGTGATTGATGATGGGAAGCGACGCTGGTGGGTGGCCGAAGGCGAGCGGCGGCATGGTGCACGTGCACACGTTGAGGTTCGTGCTTCAGGAAATGTTTTAATTGAAAGTGAAGAAAGGAAAAAAAAATAAGTTTAAACTTAAGTAGAAAGAAGAAGAAAACTGCTTGGGTGGTTGTTCGAAGTTTTATGGCATTCGACTGGAAGCAAGGTTCGAGTTTTCTCGGGGTCAGTGTTGTTTTCAGGTTTCTTTTGTAAAACCTGACAACAATTTGGGGTTTAAAACAAATGTAAACAAAATATAAATTTGTATGCTAGATTTAAAAATAAAAGTTAAGTTTAGTTTTCAAATAAACTTTTAAATCTTTGTGTTTTAAAATAAAGTTGGATTTTAAATAAGGAATTTAAAATCAAGAATTTAAAACAAGTTTAAAATCAAATAGCTTTTTTAAAAAAAAAGGTAGATTTGTTTTCAAACAATTATTTAAACCTGATTTTTGATAAACTTCCTTTATAAAAGGTCTTTAAATGAAAGTCAAATAATTTGTTTTAACTTGAATCTGTAAGTAAAAATGTAATGAAAATTTTAAATTCAAAAGTGAAATGTTTTACACTTTAATATTATTGAAGTCATTAACAAATAAATGAATTACCTTAGAGACAATATGATAATTAAGTAATTTAACAAATATTATAAATAGGGATAATTTATTAAATTTATAAATTAATGATTTAGATCTACTTATAATTAGATATTAATTAAGAAATAAATTAAGAAATGTTATTAGTTAATAAAGATTATTAAGTAATTAAATTAATGTGATTAATTTTGAGAATTAATTGGATTTATAAATTAAGATAATCAATTGTAAATTGTTAATTACTTAATGAAAAGCAATTAAGGAGTTAATTACTAATTGTAATAAAATTTGGATATTCTGATTAAATCAATGATAAAGATAAATTGGTAATTAATGATTTGTTATTATGAGATGATTGCTTAATGACATAAAGGGTAAATTTCCTGAAATAATTAATTAAGAAGTTAATTAATTATATAATTGGTGCAAAAGTCAATTTAATCAATATGATTGACTAAGAATAATTTAATTAATTAAAGTGTTTGGTAAATTAATTTATATCAAATGATTTGGAATTAATAAATCTGAATTGGATAATAAATTCATAAGTAATTTATTAAATTGGAAATGAATTGAATTAATTAGGTTTAAAAGATTAATTAATCCTTCTTATAAATGTTTATTAACTGCTTGACCTTAATACTTATGAATGATTGTATTGTATGAAATGCCTTGAATTGATTGTCCTATCTGATCTGTGATATTTTGTTCTGTAGATTGTGGTATGTAAAATTTATTCATTTATTAATGATACCTCTGTATATTATCTGTTAATCTGTGATGATTGAATGTTGTTGCACTATTGTGTGTTAAACCCCTGGACCACACTTATACACACACAAATATGGATTTCACGAGGAAATCGATTAAGTCACAGATTTTTTTTGAAAATGGTTTTGAATTTGAATTTTTAAATTCAAATGGTTTGAAAATGGGATTGGGTTTAAATGTGAAAAGCTTTTGAAAATGAAATTTCAAAGATGAAATTTATTTTGAATAACTTGATAAAGTTTGAAATTTAAATAATTTGATTTAAATTTAAATTCAAAATGTGAAACTGAATTCTATAATTTGAAACTAGGGATTAAAAATGTTATACCAGTTATATATGGGTTAAACTATTTAAAATGTATTAATTTGGGAATATGAATATAAATTAAGCTATAACTCGTGTAAATAAAATTGGATTTTTCTGAAACAAAAACTGTTTGTTTCCAAATAACGAAAGCTTTCACATAAGAAATGAACTTCCGATTTGGTTAAAATGATTTCTAGTTTGAAATGAAAATAATTTCCAAGTTATAGAAACGGTTTGAAAGTTATAAGTTAAATCTTTAATTTAAAGATTAAAAGGGTTAACCCTATAGAAATAAAATTGTTTTGGAAATCTATGAATTGAACTTTGAGAAATAAATCTTTTGTTTAAAGATTTGAAATGGTAATTGATTTAAACCATTTGGAAGAAAGTTTTGGGTAATAAGTTGTGACTTAATTGAAATCCCAATATCCATATGTTTTTGAAATATTGCGCTCATTATTCGGTTTCGCCGGGAGAGGACCTTTGTGTCATATATTCCATTCCGAATAATGATACGTCGTTATGAATAGCATTTGAAGACCGGTGGTGAAGACCGGATATTTTCGAAAACGAAAGGACAACTCGTCGAATGTCTTTGCATCGAATGGCCCCGGTATAGAGACTCCATATGTGATGGGAAGTCCGATCGTAATTAGTGAATATTCGGATTGCAAGGGCTTCTTTGGAAGTGCATTCGGTTCTGTTCGAGCCCGGAACAGACTTGTATGGATTGTGTGTCTGACATTACAAATTGAGATATAAAGCAGATTTCTTCAAATACATTTCTGTGGTGGCGGAGAATTTATTCTTTTAGCTTAACACCCTTCTCTGAGACGTACGAGCTCAGAGGTTATGTAGTTGAAGGTTATCAGCGATATATTCCCAATTTGGTAATGTGACATGCTAAGTGTTGCTGTGTAATGATCATTGTTTGATCATTTGTGATAGGATCATTTGTTTGATCATTTATCTTTGTGATCATTACTTTGATCATTCGTTGACCCAAAGCATAGCTTTGTACCAAAGCTTAGCTTTGTGGACGAGACTTCGTCGAGCCTCACAAATCGGTAATGGTCAAAAGAGGAATTGTGCGGCAAGGTTTCAGGGGTAGCTCCCCTAGGGTATGACCATTCCTTCTGGAAAAGGGTAGTATCATGGTATGGAGCCCAGATACTTACTCATGTGGACACACACTATATTTATTTCTGTGTGGTTGTTGGATTAGAGGTACCTCATTTAAAGGTCCCAAAGGACCGGGGGTGGCATATCTGAGGGTTTATAATATCCCTTGGGAAAAGGTGTTCCCGGCCTTGTTTGGCAGAGAACGGTTTGGTTCTCGGGGCGTCCCGCCAGAGGCGTTCCCATGTGACAATAGGAAGATCCTTAGCCTGACCATTTGTTGGAAAAATCAAAAGAAACCATACGCACCTTGTACGGTTTTAGTTGTATAACCTGCCATGGAATGTGGCGGTAACCTGCTATTGAACATGGTAGCTATAGTAGGCATACGATAATGTCGTATGCTGGCTAAGATTTATATTCTACTTTCGAAATGCTTTTCTGCACTGTGTACTTATAATAATAATATCAAAGAAATTTTCTGCGTATTAAGCATGTTTGACTATCATAAGAAGAAATATCCTCCAATTCTGCGTTTGCATTGTGTGTGTGGTGGCAGGTCTTATGGTAGTTTTATTTTCTAAAAAGCATATCGGATTTTCTTTTATAAATCTTGTTTTCTTTAAAAGATAAACTGTTTTTGTTACTCACACCAGTCCCATGACTGACCCGAAGTTTATTGTTCCTTTCCTAAAATCTGGGTGCTCACTATTTTCCGCACGAGCAGTCTAGAGTTGGGTTTTTCAGATAGTTAGGTTTGGTAGATTATCTGGAGCTAGTTCAATTTTTGGATATGGACGAGACTTTCTTGTCTTAATGTATTGTGATGATGGTTCAAGCTGCTGCTGGAATTCTTCCTTGGAGACTATCTTAGAGTTATTTGTTTCGTTGCTGTTGTTATCTATTGTCTTTCCGCTGCTATTTTATTGTATCATATCTCTGATGTATATCGATATCAATTGTATCATCTGTTGTATCAGGATGTTGTATCAGATGTTGTATATTGATATTCATTATTTTTCCGCTGTGTTGTTTACTTAATGGTGTTATAAGCGCCGGCGAATCGAATTTGAACGGTCGAATCTACGGCATTCGAGTACGATGTAAAGTATGGATGTCGATTTTCGAACGGGCAAAATCCGCTTCGTTACATTTGGTATCGGAGCTAAGGTGAAACTTTAGCTCAGGAGTATAACACGTTAAGTAGCTCATTAGAGATAGGGTGAAGTATACCCTAGAATGAGTAATTCCTAAGATATCCGTTCAAATGTCTCAGTAAATTCTCTTACTATCCACTAATAGTAAGTATGAGTGCAAGAAGAGAACGAGATAGGGGACAGGGGAATACAACTATAAATGGTCAATACCCTGCAACAGTGGAAACAACTTTCTCTATCAATTTTCTTTGATTCGCCTTTCCAAATTCTGTTGATTGCTTCGTGACAGCTCCAGAAAGAAGAGTTGCGATATGATGGTGGCTATACGATTCGTTATAGAAAATCCTTACTTCATGTCTTCATCTGTTTCTTATCAGTTTTTGATTTAAACCTTAATGAGTATGAATTCAAAATTGGAAATTTTAAATGAATTGGAAATTTTAAAAAATAATTGAGTCAACTGATTAATAGAATATGAAGCTAAATATGAATAGTATCGATATAATGATTTCGTTTAAAACCAAATTTGAAATTCTATCATAATTTCTCGTATCTATTGTTGATATTCTGATTTGGTGAGCCAAATGCAGAATTAATATCCAGTTTGATCTGAAAAGATATTTCTCTATCTTTCATTTATCTTCGTTATCTCTCTCTGGCGAATTTCGAGGACGAAATTCTTTTTAAGGTGGGAAGTCTGTAATGACCCCGGATTTTAATTAAATTTAAATTGATAATTTATCGAATTTTTGAATTAAGATTGTGAAATGTATAGATGGATTGATGCGAGTTTCCCCGATCTCAAATAAAAATGTGTTAAATTATTTGAATTTAAATCTTATATTAATGGTTTGAAAAATAAATATTAAAGTATATACATTGACACAAGTACGAAATGAATAAATAAGTGAATTGTTAATTTATTATTGATGGTTAAAATATATATAATAAATACAAGACAATAAATAAGAAGTAAATAAAATATAAGATATAACAATATAAAGTAAATATATATATATATATATATCTTAATCTCATATTAATAAATCAATACAAGATAATACAAATGTAGTAGGCTGCAAAAGTAATAAGAGTAAAATAAAAATAGAAGTTCACTTATTTTGTAAAGTAAAATAATTTATACTTAAGCTATGAATAAAAATAAGGACATTGATATATAAAACAAAAACAATAAGTATAAAACAAAACTAAAAAGAATAAGTATGCAAGTATGCAGGCAAATAAGCATGGAATGAAACAAACAAAAGACAAGTACCCAAATCAATACAAGAGCCTGGGAATAAAAAATATAAATAAACAAAGCCAAAATACAAAGTTGTAGCCACAACGCAAGCTTATATCAGCTGAGATTATCTCAGCATAGTCAAAGCAAGAAAGAATAATAAAGTATATGTAGTAAACCTGGATAAGTAAGGAAGTTTACAATGTAAAGTAAACAAATACATAAGTAAACTAGGCAAATGAAATATATTAGCTAAAATCATAACAACCTATTAACTATAGAAATACATTTATATTTGAATAGAAATAAGACCAATGCAACATGCAAGATATTAGCTGAAATAAATATAAGTACAAAATCATCTCAGCCGAGTAATGTAAGGCAAGCAAATAGATATGTAGGCTGAGAAAACAAATAAGGCTAAAGCAAAGTACAATCTGCATGAACATAAACAAAGCAAGTAGAATGGTACAAGGCAATTAATGCAAATATATACATTAGCCACCATATGATGTTTCAGCCACCAAACGTTTGCAAAGTCAATAAAATCAATTCGACCTATTTTTAAAATCAATTCAGCCTACAAAGAAAGAAAACTCCGATTTTATTTTGTACAAACCAAATAATACCTCACCCAGTTGTACAAACATAACATAACATCAACCTGTAAATTCATTCTTTTATATATCTTCTTCATCATAGTTCGAAAACACTGAAGCATGCCATTTAAAGAAAAAAAAAACTTAAATAAACATCAAAGAAATAATTTTTGCAACAATCTTCAACCTGACTTGATCAGTAAATCAACAAGCTTCAGATTTAAGAGTTTTAAAGTTCAAAGCCAAAGTAAAGATTCAAATGCAATCATTTCCAGGCATGAATCTTCACTGTTTCTGCTTTATAATTTTGAGGTGAGTAACTTCCTTTTTAAAGCATTTGAGAGGGTTGCAAGAGTTTATCTAGAAAGTATGTTGTTGCAATCTCCTGTATATATATATATATATATATATATATATATATATATATATATATATATATATATATGTTGATGTATGTATGCCTGTGATTGTTGTATTGCCTCTGTTTTATTTTCATTTTAATTTTTTCCAAAACCAAGATTTATAAAATAAATCTCCATCTCTTTATCTACTCACTGTTAGATCATGGAATATAAACAAAAGATGTTTGTTTGATCATGAACTAGGATTTAAAAATTTATTTAATTTAAAACCATTTGTGTATGGCTCTGGAAATAAAATTTAAAGCAGGAAACTCAAGTCCCTGTAAAAATTCAAACCTGTTAATTTTACAATTCAGATATATGGGTGAAATCATCACACTTTAATATGATTTTCAATGCAAAATTTATAATTTTTAGAGGTGGGGTTTAGGGGTAGTTCGAAAATAAACAAAAGGTATACTTCAACCAATTTCCGGCGACGTATTAATCTCGGGATGCTCGGGGTTCTTCGTGTTGATGGAGGGGTGATCGGGGATGCTGGGAAAAATGGTAGGTGGTGATGCAATTCACCATGGAGGTCGCGGCAGTGGGTTTCCTTTTGGAACCCTAGTTTTCTGGGTTTGGCAAAAAATTGGTCACCTCGACATTTGTAGATGATCGAGTGCAATATGGCTCTGGGAGGTGATAGAGGAGAGTTAGTCACGTTCGTGGCCGGAGGCGTTGGCGGTCTGGTGGTCGGAGTTGATGGCGTGGCGCGTTGACAGGTTGGGGTTGCGATGGGTTCGAATGTTCCAGGTTTGGGTTAGGCTACGCAATTTTGTTTCGAAGTGCTGCAGTGGTTTTTGGGGGTTGTGATGTGGTCGTGGGGTGATTGACGATGGGAAGCGACGCTGGTGGGTGGCCGAAGGCGAGCGGCGGCATGGTGCACGTGCACACGTTGAGGTTCGTGCATCAGGAAATGTTTTAATTGAAAGTGAAGAAAGGAAAAAAAAATAAGTTTAAACTTAAGTAGAAAGAAGAAGAAAACTGCTTGGGTGGTTGTTCGAAGTTTTATGGCATTCGACTGGAAGCAAGGTTTGAGTTTTCTCGGGGTCAGTGTTGTTTTCAGGTTTCTTTTGTAAAACCTGACAACAATTTGGGGTTTAAAACAAATGTAAACAAAATATAAATTTGTATGCTAGATTTAAAAATCAAAGTTAAGTTTAGTTTTCAAATAAACTTTTAAATCTTTAAGTTTTAAAATAAAGTTGGATTTTAAATAAGGAATTTAAAATCAAGAATTTAAAACAAGTTTAAAATCAAATAGCTTTAAAAAAAAAAAGAAAAGGTATATTTGTTTTCAAACAATTATTTAAACCTGATTTTTGATAAACTTCCTTTATAAAAGGTCTTTAAATGAAAGTCAAATAATTTGTTTTAACTTGAATCTGTAAGTAAAAATGTAATGAAAATTTTAAATTCAAAAGTGAAATGTTTTACACTTTAATATTATTGAAGTCATTAACAAATAAATGAATTACCTTAGAGACAATATGATAATTAAGTAATTTAACAAATATTATAAATAGGGATAATTTATTAAATTTATAAATTAATGATTTAGATCTATTTATAATTAGATATTAATTAAGAAATAAATTAAGAAATGTTATTAGTTAATAAAGATTATTAAGTAATTAAATTAATGTGATTAATTTTGAGAATTAATTGGATTTATAAATTAAGATAATCAATTGTAAATTGTTAATTACTTAATGAAAAGCAATTAAGGAGTTAATTACTAATTGTAATAAAATTTGGATATTCTGATTAAATCAATGATAAAGATAAATTGGTAATTAATGATTTGTTATTATGAGATGATTGCTTAATGACATAAAGAGTAAATTTCTTGAAATAATTAATTAAGAAGTTAATTAATTATATAATTGGTTCAAAAGTCAATTTAATCAATATGATTGACTAAGAATAATTTAATTAATTAAAGTGTTTGGTAAATTAATTTATATCAAATGATTTGGAATTAATAAATCTGAATTGGATAATAAATTCATAAGTAATTTATTAAATTGGAAATGAATTGAATTAATTAGGTTTAAAAGATTAATTAATCCTTCTTATAAATGTTTATTAACTGCTTGACCTTAATACTTATGAATGATTGTATTGTATGAAATGCCTTGAATTGATTGTCCTATCTGATCTGTGATATTTTGTTCTGTAGATTGTGGTATGTAAAATTTATTCATTTATTAATGATACCTCTGTATATTATCTGTTAATCTGTGATGATTGAATGTTGTTGCACTATTGTGTGTTAAACCCCTGGACCACACTTATACACACACAAATATGGATTTCACGAGGAAATCGATTAAGTCACAGATTTTTTTTTTGAAAATGGTTTTGAATTTGAATTTTTAAATTCAAATGGTTTGAAAATGGGATTGGGTTTAAATGTGAAAGGCTTTTGAAAATGAAATTTCAAAGATGAAATTTATTTTGAATAACTTGATAAAGTTTGAAATTTAAATAATTTGATTTAAATTTAAATTCAAAATGTGAAACTGAATTCTATAATTTGAAACTAGGGATTAAAAATGTTATACCAGTTATTAAAAATGTTACAAGCGAAGCTTGGTTCTCTTGGTAAGCAAAAAAAAACTATTTAAAATGTATTAATTTGGGAATATGAATATAAATTAAGCTTTAACTCGTGCAAATAAAATTGGATTTTTCTGAAACAAAAACTGTTTGTTATCAAATAACGAAAGCTTTCACATAAGAAATGAACTTCCAATTTGGTTAAAATGATTTCTAGTTTGAAATGAAAATAATTTCCAAGTTATAGAAACGGTTTGAAAGTTATAAGTTAAATCTTTAATTTAAAGATTAAAAGGGTTAACCCTATCGAAATAAAATTGTTTTGGAAATCTATGAATTGAACTTTGAGAAATAAATCTTTTGTTTAAAGATTTGAAATGGTAATTGATTTAAACCATTTGGAAGAAAGTTTTGGGTAATAAGTTGTGACTTAATTGAAATCCCAATATCCATATGTTTTTGAAATATTGCGCTCATTATTCGGTTTCGCCGGGAGAGGACCTTTGTGTCATATATCCCATTCCGAATAATGATACGTCGTTATGAATAGCATTTGAAGACCGGTGGTGAAGACTGGATATTTTCGAAAACGAAAGGACAACTCGTCGAATGTCTTTGCATCGAATGGCCCCGGTATAGAGACTCCATATGTGATGGGAAGTCCGATCGTAATTAGTGAATATTCGGATTGCAAGGGCTTCTTTGGAAGTGCCTTCGGTTCTGTTCGAGCCCGGAACAGACTTGTATGGATTGTGTGTCTGACATTACAAATTGAGATATAAAGCAGATTTCTTTCAAATACATTTCTGTGGTGGCGAAGAATTTATTCTTTTAGCTTAACACCCTTCTCTGAGACGTACGAGCTCAGAGGTTATGTACTTGAAGGTTATCAGCGATATATTCCCAATTTGGTAATGTGACATGCTAAGTGTTGCTGTGTAATGATCATTGTTTGATCATTTGTGATAGGATCATTTGTTTGATCATTTATCTTTGTGATCATTACTTTGATCATTCGTTGACCCAAAGCATGGCTTTGTACCAAAGCGTAGCTTTGTGGACGAGACTTCGTCGAGCCTCACAAATCGGTAATGGTCAAAACAGGAATTGTGCGGCAAGGTTTCAGGGGTAGCTCCCCTAGGGTATGACCATTCCTTCTGGAAAAGGGTAGTATCATGGTATGGAGCCCAGATACTTACTCATGTGGACACACACTATATTTATTTCTGTGTGGTTGTTGGATTAGAGGTACCTCGTTTAAAGGTCCCAAAGGACCGGGGGTGGCATATCTGAGGGTTTATAATATCCCTTGGGAAATGGGGTTCCCGGCCTTGTTTGGCAGAGAAAGGTTTGGTTCTCGAGGCGTCCCGCCAGAGGCGTTCCCATGTGGCAATAGGAAGTTCCTTAGCCTGACCATTTGTTGGAAAAATCCGAAGAAATAATACGCGCCTTGTACGGTTTTAGTTGTATAACCTGCCATGGAATGTGGCGGTAACCTGCTATTGAACATGGTAGCTATAGTAGGCATACGATAATGGTCGTATGCTGGCTAAGATTTATATTCTACTTTCGAAATGCTTTTCTGCACTGTGTACTTATAATAATAATATCAAAGAAATTTTCTGCATATTAAGCATGTTTGACTATCATAAGAAGAAATCTCCTCCAATTCTGCATTTGCATTGTGTGTGTGGCGGGAGGTCTTATGGTAGTTTCATTTTCTAAAAAGCATATCGGATTTTCTTTTATAAATCTTGTTTTCTTTAAAAGATAAACTGTTTTTGTTACTCACACCAGTCCCATGACTGACCCGGAGTTTATTGTTCCTTTCCTAAACTTTGGGTGCTCACTATTTTCCACATGAGCAGTCTAGAGTTAGGTTTTTCAGATAGTTAGGTTTGGTAGATTATCTGGAGCTAGTTCAATTTTTGGATATGGACGAGACTTGCTTGTCTTAGTGTATTGTGATGAAGGTTCAAGCTGCTGCTGGAATTCTTCCTTGGACACTATCTTAGAGTTATTTGTTCGGTTGCTGTTGTTATCTATTGTCTTTCCGCTGCTATTTTATTGTATCATATCTCTGATGTATATCGATATCAATTGTATCATCTGTTGTATCAGATGTTGTATGTTGATATTCATTATTTTTCCTCTGTGTTGTTTACTTAATGGTGTTATAAGCCCCGACGAATCGAATTTGAACGGTCGAATCTACGGCATTCGAGTACGATGTAAAGTATGGATGTCGATTTTCGAGCGGGCAAAATCCGCTTCGTTACAACAAGCTATATGACAATTAAATTTTTATCAAACAACGACAAATAAAATCATGACACTTCATAATGTCAAATTTAACTAGCATAAAGATATTTAGTACGTTGTGAGCGTTATAAAACACTCACCTTGATTCCAATGTAGTTCCAGCGTTTTATTTCGAATAAAATTAAATGAGCGTTTAATTTTACCCGAAATTTTCTATAGCTCCAAACGATTCCAATCCAATTCCATAGCGTAGTGCTCGTCCATACAATTCCAACGCAACCGGTTTCGCGCGGTTTCGACCTCGTATGAAAAAGATATGAATTTTCAAAGTTACACGAATTTTTAATTATAAAATTACAACATATATTTATAATTTCTAAACCTAATCGATCTCAGCCCTTGATCCCATCTCCCTGCAATCACAACCGCTCCCCTATTTTCTTCTCCCCTACGCGATCTTCTACAGGAGAAGTTGAACCCATCAAGTAAACGTGGGTTTAATTTTTCGAGCCTCCACGACGACTTCGACAACGATCAGAAGCTTCCATTCCAAAGCCCATCCCCTCCTCTTCACTCGGCTGCAAAGCCATGGAGCTCGGCCCCCTATTGAGCACGCGAAACGAGGCCGAACTGCAGGCCTTCAAGCTCCTTTTCCCGTTGATCCACTTCGAATTTTAGGATCTTGACCGTTCAGATTGAAGGTCTCACAATGCTCTACGAATTGTTAGTTGGGAGTTTGTTGTAAAAGCTGATGGATTTGGAGAATTCGAGGGGAGAAGATGAATGCATTTTGGATATTGGTTTTATTGGAGGTGGCGACTGAATAGAAACCCTAGGGCATATTAATTTTTCAAGAAATGAATTTAGAGGGTCTTTTATATAAATTATAACGAACACTATTCATCCCGGAAATTCCGAACTCCGATTTACGCATGGTGACCGGCATTTCTAAGGTTTACCCCGCGTTCCGGACATAATGGAACAGGTTTCGGAAGCTAATTCGATCATCTGTGCGAGTTACGGCAATAAATGATCAAATTTAAATTAAACCGATTTAAACTAATTTCTAGGCGTTTTGGCTTGCCCCGGACAAACGATAAATCCGATTGACACGAAATTTGAAACCTTACAATAATATCACATTACGGATCCGATGAAACTGGTTTCGTCGAAATACGAAACTGTTTGAAAAATGGCTATTTTAACTCGTCAATTAAATATTAAAATATTCAATTTTCACAAATTTACTTTTAATTCGATTTTAAAAGTTCTATAACCTCATTCTAACTTTAATATGATAAAATAAAATTTTACAAATCATTTTTTAATCATATTAAACCCGTTATTCAATTATCCAATAAATTCCAATTTTAAAATCTTATTAATTCTATTATAATCCCGATATAACTTACATTCACTTTGGAAACCAATTTTTGAATCATATTAAATCAAATTTCAATTATTCACTCTATTTTCATATATTAAATTTCAATATCAAATTAATCATATCAAATTCGGAATTTAATTATTCAAACATTTGTAAGATTAAATTTAAACAAATTTGATTATTCTTAAATCACTATCCCTTGAAATATTCAAAACAAACTTATAAAATTTAACAAATTCAAATTATAGAACAACCATTTTCATTAAAACAGTTATTCAATTTCCGTTATTCAATTATTCAATAAGTTTTAAATATTTAATTTGAACAATTTACCTGTTCAGTATTCAATATTTGATTTTAAATAGATTTTACTTATCAATCGATTTCTCTATTATACCCAATGAATTCCACATTTATTATCCTATTCAACTTTTGATTTCAAAGGCATTCACTAAGTAGCTTTTATTTTTCATTACATGGATAATTATTGTCGCAATTCATTCCAGTTATTATTATTCCAAACGAATTACAAATTTTTTCTAACATTAAATCACGAAATCTTATTAAATTAGCTATTTTAATTATCGAAAATTTACGGGTCGTTACATCCTACCTCTAGAACTCATATTGGAAACTTAAACAGGTAACCCAACAAATAGGTATATATATATCAAAATTACAAGTACGCTCTCTCAAGAAAGAAATCACTCCAAATCCTAGGTATTCACTCAACCTAGTGCTCTGATACCACTGTAACGACCCGCCTTCATTCTACAGAAAGATGCATCATTAATAAGAAAGAAAGGGATAGAAAGGAGAAAAGATAGAAAGAAAGAGCTAAACAATATCAGAATCTCACAACGAATGAACAAATTATATTAATCACATAGTTATTACATAATGTACAACATCTATCAGAGTTATACATCTTTACATTACAACACGTCAGACAGCTATAAAACATGTCTATCGCACAACTCAAAATACAACATAGAGATACCAACATTGCGGAAACACTATATATCTACAAACACTGAAGCCTCTTGCTCCATACCTCCTCCAGGATTCGTCAATGCTAACCTGAATCCCTTGGCTACTCATAAAAATTTGAGTACCTAAGAGTTTAATAAAACAGAAAATAAACTCCTTGTTAGGCATGGGTCTGGTATGAGTAAACGAGTTAAAGTTGCTTAGCTTTTGAAAAACCTTTGAAAACAAAAGGTATCTCGTAAGACTTCCCGCATATAAACATGGAAAAAATTTCACCTTACGATAACCAAAACATTATATAGGAAATCCAGTGGTATTATAATAGGGTCTAGGGTTTTCAAGTAAATAAGAAATAGCTAAAATTTTTACATGATTAAATTCCAGCATACTAGCCACAATGTGGGTTATACAATCAAAACCGTAAAGGGCACGTAGGAAGAATGGGCTTCCATCAATGGCAGGGCTACAGGGGTACCTCCTGTCACAGTACGTGGCCTAGATCACCATACTGAGGATGCACCCTATATCCCCTGCAACACAAGGCCGGAACCATCCCTTACTGGATAGTCTCGAACAAGACAACCCTAGCAGTTGTTGCAATCAACTGCCCACACAACCGAATAAAAAGGAACCTCTAGACAGGAGAAATCTTGTCCTACTTGAGCGTGACTCACTTAGCCTTGCTGCACCTCCCCTATTTTAGCCATTCTCGATTGATGAGGCTTGAGGCTACGATTACCTTATCAGAACACATCACTTAGAATGCTCATCGTCCTCCAATGACGATGTTCTAAAAGCATTCAATCCATACAAGTTCGTTCCGGGTTCGAATGAAACCGAAGGCACTATCTTGTTACACTCATTTTGGAATTACCCTCAGAGTTAACGACAATAGACCTTACACTCCGAATCTTCATCTCGAACTTCACTTCAGATTCATGACTTATCGTTTAATTTGGATCGATGTGGTTTTCGGATATCCAAATTTAGAATCCGATCCTGGTGTCACCGAAATCCCAAACGTCATCTTTTAAAGTCAAGTTTTTTAAAGTTAAAACAATTCAATTCTATTATCCATATTCACACAGATAGATAATTCATATTATCACAAATGGGTAATTCATATCATCACAATTCAACCAAAGCATTTCATATCACAGATCAGCACATATCTCATATCAGAGATATCAAACAATCCAAGGCATTCAATATCATTCAGCCATGCATAAGAAAAGATTAATTAATCACTCTATCTCTAATTAATTTAAAATAAATTAAATTAATTACTTCCATCACTATAAATCCAGCTTGCTTAACCATTAATTAATTTCAAACCAATTAATTAATCATACTTTAATTATCTATCTTAATTAATCATCCTTGATTAATTATTCCTTAATTACATTAAGTAATTAGCCTTACTTAATTAAACAAAATAATTATTATTAACCATTTACAGTAATTAACCTTTAATTACTCTCATTAGTTAATTAACTATAATTAATTACATTAATTAATTATTCTATAATCACTTCTATTGATTAATTATCCTTTAATTAGTCACATTAATCAATCTTTAATTACTTTCATTAATTACATTAATTAATGATCCTCTAATTACTTATTTAATTAATTATTCTTATAATTAATCACATCTAATAATTAATCTTTAATTAATCGCATTTATTAATCAACCTTGATTAATCATATTCAGTAATTAACTATTCTTAATTACTTTCATTAATTATTTAAATCTTAAAATTAATTAATTCTTTAATTAATTACATTAAGTAATTAATCCTTAATTACTCCCACTAAGTAATTATACTTCTTATTAATTACACAAAGTAATTAAGCCCAAATTATTTCCATTAATTACTTCATTAAGTATTTACACTTTATAAATTACCTTAAGTAATTATACTTAACCAATTCCACAAATGGTTATCCTTAATTAATTAATCTAATTAATTATATTAAATTAATCACATTAATTAATCATTTCATAATCCCTAGTTAATGATCTTTACATTAATTATTAACAATTCTTTAATTACTTTCCTTAAGTAATTATACTTTAATTAACCATTATTAATTACAAACTAATTAATCCTTAATTGCCAGTTAATAAATCTCTAATTACCAATTAATAAATCTCTAATTACTTAATTAGTTAACCTCTAATTATATATTAATTTATTATTAATTGTTAGTTCATTAATTCATTAATAAACTCATTAATTACCTTATTAATAAATTAATCTTAAATCATTAAATCTTAATTAACTTTAAGATAAAACATTATCCATATTAATGACTTAATTATCATAATTCATATTTAAAACATTTAATTTTTAAATTAACATACTAATTAAATCATTAAATTTTAGATTTAAATTAACAAAATCAAGTTAAACAATTTTTAAAAATTTACTTTAACATTTAAGCCTTCTAAAAACTTGTTTAAAGCATTTTACTTGGAAAACAAATTTATTTTCAAATATACTTAAATCTTTAAACTTGTTTAAAACATTTTGTTTTTATAAAACTTTATTTTTCAAAATCATGTTACAACATTTACTTTGAAACCCCATATATTCACTTAAAATCTTGATTTAAAACTATCAAACTTCAACTAAAATCTGGGAACAGATTACATTTGAAAACAAGTTATTTTAAACTTGAAACTTTAAAACTATTCTTGTTTCAAATTTTCTTTTAAAACCCGATATGCTTCTTTAAAAACCAGGCAACAAAATACCCTAGCCTAACAGGATCATCCCCCGAGAAAATACACGAGCACTCGCATTACCTTTCTGCCTCGAGACCAACACGAAAATGACTCGAGAAAAACTCGAGTTTCTCGATCCCTCGACCCACATAAGTCTGATGTGCACCACCCTCCGACCATCTCTGGCCGTCCCCCCGACCATCGATAAACCAATGCCGACCTCGCCTACTCAATCATCCACACCAGAACGACGATAGCACCCACAAACCTAAAATCGAACCCACGATCCAATTCATAGAAACAACAATCATCTGAAAAACTCCCATCAACGCTGATACTAACCTCGATGAACTCCGCCTTTCTTACCGCAGACTCGCATCGATCTCCGACAACGTTTCCCCATCACACGATTCCCTCCGATCCCCCATAGCCATTTCCATAGCTTCGCAAACATCGACGAACCAAACACTACACTCAACCATACCTTGCTTTCGATAGGCCGCCTAGATCACTAGAAAAATCCTATAGCATTTTTCCTGGGTCCATCCACCTACTAGCCTCCTTCGACCGCAAACTCGACGCTGTCCATCAGGCCGACCGTCGTGAATTCATGATAAACCCAAATTCAATCGACTCTGATTATCTCAGTGATTACTAAACTAAAAATTGTGATTTTAGTACTTAAATTCATGATTTTCTAACCCTAATATGAATTTAAAATCCAATTCAGAAGTTATAATGTTTAATTTTAACTTATATTAAGATCATTATTTTATTTCCTTATATTTTGAAATATTTACTCCATACAAAATCCTGAAATAATTTTTAAAATTAATGTTACCAAGTTACCAAACTTTTTACTTTAAAGATCTTAATCTAAAATTCATTTGTTTGGGAGATATAAAATTCTTCGTTGATGAAGGTGTTCCTGTAATAAAATAGATAGACGGTCATCTATCTATACACAGACTTATCACATATATGTATACACATACGTTCAAATCCAAGCATACATGCAAACATTTCATACTATTTTACTTCAATATTCCATTCATGCATCAAGTTAAATCTTAGAGTTGAAACTATTTTTAAATTAAAATTTTACTTACTGTTAAACAGAGGAAGGAAGATCTTCTCTTTTGAAATTGAAAACTTGATTTTTGAAAAGCTGTTACTAGAAACTTGAATACCTAAGATCTGAGAATCCTTTGAAAACTGGAGCTTGAGGATGTTTAGAATCTAAAGCCTTGATTGTGATGCAGGTTGAAGAGTTGTTGAGAAGATTTTAGTTTAAAACAAAGATGATATTATCTTTTAGAATCTAAATTGAAGTTGCTGTTTTCAATTTTGGTTTGAGAAATTTTTACACGGTATTGTTTCTTTTTGGTTTGTTTAACAGGATTTTTTTATAGTTTTCTTGATTTTTGAATGGGGATAGGAAAAGAATGAGAAAAGAGGAGATATATGTTTTATAGAGTTAATTAAGATTTATTAGAAATGAAAAAAAATAGAAAAAGATGACACTTGTTTAAAAACTTACCATTTGTCATTACATTTGTTAATTAGTTTACACATGTTACTAACGTGACTTGATTTATTTACACTTGTCATATGTATTTTTAATTATTTTTAAAATGGTTTATAAGCCTTTTTATATTAAATTTCCTAATTAATAAATACTTATCTAATTATATATACAAATTTCTTTAAAGAAAATATTATAAAACAAATTATATACAAATAAAATCTTATACATATATTTTTAAATCCAAAATAATTATTTTTTAAATTTCAAATTTAAACCCAAATTCAATTTAAAATCCAATTTAAAATTCAATTTAAAATTCAATTTAAAATCAACTCAAATATATATATGTACACACTTAAACAAACACAAATTCAGTTTGTATAATTATCAAATTATTTATCTATATTTAAAAAACAGTACATTATTATTGTTGTTTAAAAATGACAATCTTGCCAAACTTAAATAAAAATTATATAAGAAAATTATCAAATCAATTTAATTATTAATATAGATTATTAAATTGATATTGCCCAAATTTTTGAGTCATCACACAACTCCTTCTTTAAACATACTAACATCTCTGGCTCTTTTAAGAGTTCGCCCTCGACCTGAAGGCATAGTGTATTCCAGGGCTGTTGTGGCCATTTGTGCTACTCTCGTTGAGGATCGTGACATTAAACTTCTTGTCACCGATGAGCTACTCTCATTATTTGGGTTATTGGAAGACGGTCAAGAAATTGGACTTTCTGGGAGTAAAGCGGTCTCAAAAATCGTTGTCGAAAGAAGGATAGAAACAAGCGACCCTACGGTGCCCTCTGCTGAGGGAACATGGGAAGACCTTGAAGAGGAAGAGATAAGAGAATCTTGTGATGTGGGGCCGAGAAGCAAAGGCGTAGTCCTTGGGAAAGCACTGGTAGTCAGAGCGCAATGGACCAGCCAAATGCGAGCTCCCCCGAAGAGGAGAAATAGGTTGGTGTACAAGCTGTGAAAGAGTAAGTCTAGGGATAATATGGAATTTTTCAACGCCCCACTCGAAATGGAGTCGTCTTCCCAACAAATGGAATGTTCGCTAAAAGGGATCTCCGACATTCCGATTCTAGATGATATATTAAATTACAACTTTGCTAACATTGACGTCGAAGGGCTCAATTCTCCTGTAAGAAGCGGCGAAGGCATGCAACCTTCCAATAGAGGGGAGGAAACTCCAATGAGTAGAACCGATGTGACTGGTTCGTCGAGGGGAAACACTAGGACTCACACGGACACTTGTACTCCACCGTACACTCGTGATTAATTCTTCATGTTACAACTTCTAATATGCTCCTATTTGGCTCTTTTATAGGTGCAATGTCATGCTCTCATGCCTTTGACCATCTCCGGGGTTCTTCCACTTATTATCGCTCGGGTTGAGATTTCGAATTCGTAAGATGCAGAGACAAAGATGATGGGCGAGACAAAGATTATTATTCCCGAGAGTCTTCTTCATCCAGACGGAAGTCTCAACCACACGCTCCTCACCATGATGATCAATCACACCTTCCTGCACACAGCGGAGATAAGTGCTCACGCCGGGGTTCTCAAGCTGTTGCGCTCCATGAGCAACTTTCCGGGTCGTCAAGTTCAAGGCAATCACGTGAGCATCGTTCTTGTAAGCATCCACTTGCCACTTTTGATCCGCTTCCGCGGTTCTTGCTATGATCCTACCATAGCGGAAAAGTTGGCTGAACTCAAAGCTACTTTTCCAAAAATATGTTTTGATGGACTCAAGTTTCCCCTCCATACACATTATCCCGGAAGTGCCAAAGAGATCTCATTAGCATGTATGAATGGAGTATATGTCTAGCATGAATGGTTCATTCACTTGATCGAGAAAATCTCTGAAGTCTACATTCAGCACAACATGAAATTGACCGCCTCAAGTTGGAGGCTAATCATGACAATGACATCATCAAGCATTAGGATGCTGAGCTATTTGAATATAAAAATGAACTTGCCGTGGTAGAAAAGAATGCGAAAGAAACGGCTGAGGCGGTGAGTCTTTTGAAGACTTCACACAAAAAGGAACTGGATGCAGCACTCCATCGTTGTGGTACTCTGGCCTTAGAGAAGGACTCCTTGCAAAAGGAGAAAGAGGTTTTAGCTTGCCATATTGAAGATCTTGAAAATTATTATACAAAGAGAGGGAGGAGAAGATCGAGATGCAAGAAGAATCGTAGAGACACTGCTAGGAGATCATTGAGGCGAGAAACTTAAACACGAAGACTGACGAATAACTTGCCCAGATCGAAGCCTTGAAAGAAATAGCCTATGAAGAGAGCATAAAAGAAGTGCTGGAAGAATCCAACTCCCGGGTAGAAGCCACCACTGAGACCGGTAGAGAAGAGATCAAGAACATGTTCGATCCGCTCATCATCGAATATAATGCCAAAGTTCATCTTCCTCATGACTTGACTTTTCTAGGCGAAGGCTATCTCGAATCACTCACTGAAGCCTGGGAGGTTATCACCAAAATCAAGAAGGAGGAGCTAGGACTGGTAGTGCTTAATGAAGAGGCACTCGTGCAAGAGGTGCTTTGTCTGATTTGGCCACCGTGAAGCTTCGGTTCTCTAAGGCTCCTGTATCGGACAAAGAAAGAGAGGATATCGTCGGGTCCTTTGGAACTTATATCAAAAGTCCTTCCCCTACTCAAATGGCCAGAATACGATCTTCTAAACTCGTGCAACATATCGGCTGCAATCCAGACAGACCTGGCCTTGGTCCACACAAATGTTATCTCCCATTCTTGAAGGGAGAACTCAATGACCACTGAGAGTCAACTGGATGCTGGTACATCACATAATTTCTTTGAATTTAGAAATTTGTTGTTTTTGGTGCATAGCGGTCATTGACTAACGCCAATGCTTTAAATAACTTTTGCAGGTCATCCCGGCCAAGAGAAAACTCCTAGGAGCGATGTCGCCATGGAGAAACAAGAGAAAATGGCCGAGGCTCCAGCCACTACAGATATTCAGGGCCTGATGCTCAATTCATCGATGCACTTGATGAGGATAAGCCTAAGGAACCGTCACTTGGCAAGGAGTGGGATGATGTAGTGATCATGGGCGCCTTGAAGCACATGCCCGAAGCAGTATAAAGGAGAAAATTAAAGAGGAAGAGAAGGCAAAGCGTGAAATCAAAAGGGAACCCGTCAAAGATCCTAATCATATACCTCTGTTGTTCATTCCACCCGGTGGGACAGTCCTTATTGAAATTCCTCCTTCTTCTTCAAGCGTCTCTACTAAGGAAGGCAAAGGGTCCTGGAAAACATGCTCAACTGATTCTACTCCTAAGAAACCAAAGAAGGAAAGAAGTTGAAGAAACAGTAAGTACCTTGTGTTGTTGTACATAGTTTGGATAAGTCAAACTTTATTTCTTTCCTTTTTAGTAAGTGTACGGATGTGAATCCCGAACTTTTTGAATAACTTATAATAAATTTTGGAGATAGTAAATAAAAGCTTTTGTTTTTTGATTAGTCGTCATGTGAATTATTACTTCAATAACAGAGTAATCACTTCCCATTTCATGTACTTGTAATAATTTTCGTAAGTCTCGTTAATAATTCACTATCTCCATCTCAGGGCTTCTTTGAAGGCATTGTCTTAAGTCGTAAGCAATGCTATGCCAGAACTGTAATGAACGGTTAAGTTTTGCCTCTAATAGTTCGAATCTCTTCCATCGATTTGTGATTGGAATTCGTGGGATAGAGAACCGTCGAAATCCTTCCATACACCCGTTGAGTTTACAAGTCAGCCTGTGGTCTGGGGACTTAGAATTTTTTGCATGCAGTCATCCATACCCTAATTACACATACTCTAATCTGTGCTTCGGAGACATAGAGTTTTTATGACAACTCGGGAATTTTGGCAAAATTTAATTTGATAAACTTCTAATATAATTATTTAAATTTGCTGAACTTATCATTTTAAACAAATAAAATATGCTATCTAATTACTATTGTTCATATACATATATCGATTTGAAAAGAAACTATGATTTGGATTCAACGTAAATTTCTCTCAAAAGTAATTAAATTTAAACTCTACATTCTAAACACTAATACATATATATATATGGTTATTAATTAACGTACTAATAACTTAAGCCTAAAGTGCAAATAAGAATAAGTAAAAGGTTATAATATTAAGTAAACCATTGAGCTATAAAAATAAATAAAAAGAAAATAATATATATATATATATAAATGTGTAGGCATTTGTAAGCTAGGAAGAAGACCTATGTATACAAGTAGCCAAATTTTCTTTTTAAATAGATTTCTTCATTTTCAAAATATAATAAAATGGAAAAGATGAAAAACAGGGTGTTGTACAAGTAGTGTTTTCATATATATATATATATATATATATATATATATATATATATATATAAAAACTTATTTCTTCCATTTTCTTTCAAACAAATCAAAAAAGTGAAAATAACAACTCCAAGCTTACAACTAAGCAAAGAAAAGTAGGAAAAGATTCAAGTTCAATTCAACCAAAATCAAAGTAGATCAAGCTTGCAGTTTCAAAATCAACTGCGGTTTTCAAAACTCAAAACTCTGTTCCTCTGTTCAACTAATTATAGTGACTAAATTTCACTTTTTAAAGCCAAACCTACTTCATTTATGTATGCATGTAGGATTTGATAGTGGTAATGAATTGAATATTAATTGCACGGATGAAATTGTATGATTTCCTAGGTGTACAAGTTTAAAGTATTGTGTGTGTATACGCATGTCTCTGTTTTGTTCCAACAGACCCAAAAACCACTCAAAATTCAATTTCTCTTCATATAAACCATTATAGGTTATGACGTTTAAAGGAAATATGTTTGTATTAACTAAATTCTTTTTTTTAAAATGTTTATATGTGAAATTAATAAGCATATTTACTGGGAACAAGAAATAATAGGGGGTAATGAATCACAGCTGAAAATAGATTGTTTTAATTTCATGTTGCACTTATATAATTGGATTTGTCTTTGAAATTTTTGATTTTTGGTGAGAATTTTGAAATTTTTAAATGGGTTTTTGAAGAGGTATTGGAGGATGAATGGAATCTGTTCATTGGCAATTTCCGATGATCAGAGCTTAGACGGAAGTCGGGGTTGTTGCTGGAGATAGCTCGAGGGTTGGGGATCATAGGAAAGTTGGTTGGTGAATTTTTAGATCGACGTGGTGGCGCAGCGAAGGCATAGTAGGCTTTAGGGCTGCGTTCGAGTCGACGATGTAGTCATAACGATTGCGGCGGCGTAGCAACATCGAGCTGGGCCGAAGTAGCGGGAAATGGGAGGTCGTCGTGTGGCGAAGGTCTGGTCGTGATGATGAGGCTTCTGGTAGTCAGAGGTGGCAGCGTGAGGATATTATTGGCGATCGGGTTTGTGCCTGCTGTTGCTCATTTTGCTCGAATTCGATTTGGAGATTTGTTTTAGGTTCTGGGTGGTCGGGTCGAATGAAGGTGTCGTTGTCAATGGGTCGGAGGTGGCATCGTCGGTCGGAACAGCATCATTGCGGTGTGCACGTGCACATGCATATGTATCATTTTTTACGGGTTTGTTTTGTTGTAGATAGAGTGGGGAAGAGAGAAAGAAAGAGAAGAGGAAGACGGGGAGAATGAGGGTTTGGATAAGTTTGGTCTTGGGCCTGCGCATAAGTGTATTAACAAAGTTTTGAAAAAAATAAATAAAAAGAATGAGGATAAGTATAAAATCATAAGTATAAAACAAACAATTTTTCCCAAGCAAAATTCTCTAACCAATTCTTTTAATATTAAGTGTTTTACTTAAGTATTATTTGGTTTAAGGTTATAAATAAATTATTTTAACTTAAATTAATTAAGTTTGGAATAATTAAGTTATATGCCATTATTTAATTTAATTTTTGAGTTTATTTAAATTAAATATTATAGGGTAAGTAAGTAAATGGCTAAGATAAATGTTTTAAACTCTTAATTAATTAAAGTCTTAAGTAATTTTAAATGATAATTAATTAATTCAAATAATTAATTAAAATAAGATAAATGGCATGCAATTGGTTAATGATAATTAAGCAGGACTTATAAGTATTTAAAATAATTTATTTTAATTTAGAAATTGTGTGACCAGTTAATCTTGCCTATGGATGATTAAACTGGATTGAATACTTTGGATTGCTTAATATCTCTAGTATGTTAATTCAAGTTATTCTGTGATATGAAATGCCTGGATTGAATTGCTGATAAATGTGAATCATTTACTTAATTGATATCTGTGATGAATTTCTATGTGAAAATGACATTCTAAAGTTTAAATCAAATTGTTTTACTTAAAACAAGTTGGCCTTAAAAGACGGCGTTTGGATTTCGATGAGACCAGGATCAGATATCTAATTGTTATCCAAAAACCACATCGATCCAAATAAGCATCAGGTCGTGAAATCCAAAGGAAGATCAGGAGTGAAGGTTCAAAATGCAAGGGCTATTTATCGCTATCTCTGAGGGTGATTCCAATACGAGTGTAGCAGAGATAGTGTCTTTGGTTTCGTTCGAACCCGGAATGGACTTGTATGGATGAATGCTATCAGACCATCGTCATTGGAGGATGATGAGCATTCCGAGAAATGTGTGCTATAAAGGTAATCGTAGCCTCAAGCCTCACCAACCTAGATTGGCTAAAACAGGGGAGGTGCAGCACGGCTAAGTGAGTAGCACCCAATTAGGATAAGATTTTCCCCTGTCTAGATATCCCTTTTATTCAGCGGTGTGGACGGTTGTTGGCCACAACCGTGGGGTTGTCTTATTCGGACTATCCAATAAAGGGTAGCTCGGGTCATGTATTGTAAGGGATTAAGGGGGATCCTCGGTATGCTGATCTAGACCGGTACTGTGACGGGCGGTATTCCAGTAGCCCTGCCATTATATGGAATCCAATCTCCAATAAGTGCCCGTACGGTTTTGATTATGCACAACTAGTTGGAATGTGAGATGAAAGCATTCCAGCTATTTCCTATTTTATATGAAAACCCTAAACACTATTATAATATAACTGGATTTCTTATCAAATGTTTTGGTTATCGTAAGGGAAAATCATATCCGTGTTTATGTGTGGTGAGTCTTACAAAATACCCTTGTTTTAAGATGATTTTCATGTTAAATAAAATTAAACCGTTTACTCATACCAGACCTATGTGTGTCCCAGAGTTTACTTTCTGTTTTCTTAAAATCTTGGGTACTCAAATTTTATGAGTAGCTAAGTGATGCAGGTTCGCTTTGACGTATTTGGGAGGAAGACTTGGAGCAGGAGGCTTCTGCATACCTAGATACATCTGTTTCCGCTGTATTAGTATCTTTGACTGGTTATGGCTTGTAATGGATAGGCAGGTCATCACGACTGTCTAATATGATGTTTGTAAAACTGAATGACTCTAATGTATGGTACTAGCGACTCTGTATAATATATATGTGATGTAATATATTTATTTCATTCCACTGTGAGATACTGAGATTGTTTAGTTCTTTCTTTCTATCTATTTTGTTTTCTACCTTTTTCTTTCTAATTTACGATACATCTTTGTATGGAATGAAAGGTGGGTCATCACAATTGGTATCAGAGCATTAGGTTGAGATAATACCTAGGCTTTTGGGTTAATACCCATCATGAGAGAGCGTACTTGTAATTTTTATATATCTATATACACCTACTTGATGTTGGGTTACCGTGTCCAGGTTGCCTACATGAATACCAAGGAAAGAAGAGGCTGAGGTGCGAGTAGCACAACAACCACAAACGGAAGGGTCCTGAATGTTGTAGGTGGAAGGGTAACTGTAGAGGCTGTAACCCAATACCACCTTGAGTGAACTTTGCAGCACTATGCAAAGACTTCACCAATCTCGGAGGAAAGCCTTTTAAGGGTACGTAGTCTATCATTGAAGTGCAAGCCTGGTTGCGCTCGTGTGAGCGGATTTTCAAGAGTTTAGGACTTTTGGATGAGTAGAAGAAAGTTATGGCATCATGGAAACTACAGGAAGGAGCAGTTGCATGGTGGGACACAGTCACCATGAATGTTCCCGAGGATGATTTCTCTTGGAGTAAGTTCAAGGAATTGTTTGAAGAGCAGTTTATGCCTACCGCAGGAAAGATCTGACTGTATAGGAATTTTCTAGATCTTAAGCAAGGAGATTTGTCAGTATTAGAGTATGAAACCAAGTTCAACAAGATGTCCCGCTATGGACCTGGTCTTATTGACACATCGCTTAAGAAGAACGAAATGTTTGTGCTTGGTATGAGACCCAAATTTCATGAGAAGATGATTGCACATCTCAAAGGATCATTTGTGGAACTAGTTTATATAGCTTTGAGATATGAAGAGCTTTTGGAAAAGAAACCCTTGGCAACAATGGCAACACCAACTGGAAATGCTACCAATTAGAACAAAAGGAAATTCAACCCGAACTGGAAGAAGCAGGGTAAAGGAAAACCTAGAGGCAACAATGGAGCCAGGAAATGTTATGTGTGCCAGCAGGAGGGTGATCTGGCTCGACATTGTCCTAAATGTGAAGCTTCGAAGCAGCGGCAGAGGGGACCCATTTCCCTGATGGTTCAGAAGACCTTATACTTAAATTGTCAGTAGCCCAGGCATATGGTGAAAGCTTGTCCAAAGAGCTCATCCGAACAATGTGTTTGCTATTCAAGGTGGACCGTTAGCATCTACTGATGGGAAAGGCAAAGGCGTTCTCGAAGGTACTTTTCTTTTATATGGCATTTATGTTAGAGTTTTGTTTGATTCTGGTGCTTCCCTTAGTTGTATTTCTTTGGAAATGGTAGAGAAATTTCACCTTGCCCCTAGTGTCGTGGACCGCCCTATTTTTGTACCTAATCCATAAAGGGGTGTGACCAAGCTAAACATGATTTGTAAAGGTTTAAAAATTTCTTGTTTATCCCATAGTTTCTCGTGCGACCCATATGTATTGGACTTTAAAGGATTTGACCTTATTTTGGGAATGGGTTGGTTAGACAAGCATAAAGCTGTTCTAGTTTGTGAAGAAAGAACCGTGTCATTGGAAACCGAACTGGGAAGGATTGCAAGAGTGACATGCGATAGTTCAGGAATCGACCTGGGTAGTCTTTTGTATGGGCTCGAGGCATCCCAAGAAGAAGTAGGAACCATTGAAGTTTTTAGAGACTTTCCAAACGTCTTTGAAGAAGTTAAAGGTTTTCCCCCGCATCAGGAGATTGTCTAATTATTGGTCTAGACTTAATTCAGGAGGCATCTGCGAAGGTTGAGATGATCAAGAAAAGGGTGAAAGTAGCCCAGGATCATCAGAAAAGCTACGCGGATAAGAGATGGAGGAATCTAGAATTCGAAGTTGGAGATTTGGTATTCGTCAAGGTTTCCCCGATCAAAGGAGCAATCAAATTTGGTAAAACTGGAAAGCTAGCTCTTAGATATATTGGACCTTTTCCATGTTCTTGAAAGAATAGGTGCTTTAGCATAAAGGATTGAATTACCGGACCGAATGGCTGGGATTCACAATGTATTTCATATATCTCATCTGTGAAAATACGTGTATCACCCATCACTGATAGTAGAACCCGCAGTTCAGGAAGATTTGGTAGTCGAACTAGACTTAACTTTGGTTAGGCATCCAGTTTAGATTGTAGATCGAGATGAAAAAGAGCTCGGGAACAAAGTGGTAAGCTAGTTAAGATTAAAAGGAGCGAGGATCCCAGAGATTGTACCTGGGAAACTCTAGATAGTATAAGGAAGGCCTATCCTGAATTGTGTTAGGATAGTTAGGAGTGTTTGTTCGAATAAATTGTTTGCTTTGGTTGTTAGTATATGGCTGAAGTGTATGCTTTGCTGTTTGAATATAAAAACTTTTGATGGATAACTAAATTATCTCTTGCTTTTAAAATTTCGAGGACGAAATTCTTTTAAGGGGGAAGGAATGTGACAACCCGGGATTTTTGGCAAAATTCAATTTGATAATCTTCTAATATAATTATTTAAATTTGCAGAACTTATCATTTTAAACAAATAAAATATGCTATCTAATTACTATTGTTCATATACATATATTGATTTGAAAACAAACTATGATTTGGATTTAATGTAAATTTCTCTCAAAAGTAACTAAATTTAAACTCTACATTCTAAACACTAATATATATATATATATATGGTTATTAATTAAAGTATTAATAACTTAAGCCTAAAATGAAAATAAAAATAAGTAAAAGGTTATAATATTAAGTAAACCATTGAGTTATAGAAATAAATAAAAAGAATATATATATATATATATATATATATATATATATATATATATATATATAAATGTGCAGGACATTTGTAAGCTAGGAAGAAGACCTATGTATACAAGTGGCAAATTTTTCTTTTTAAATGGATTTCTTCATTTTCAAAATATAATAAAAAGGAAAAGACGAAAAACATGGTGTTGTGCAGGTTTTGTTTTCATATACATACATACATATATATAATCAACTTCATTCTTTCATTTTCTTTCAAACAAATCAAAACCAGGAAAAAAGTGAAAAACAACTCCAAGCTTACAACTGAGCAAAGAAAAGCAAATGATTTAAATTCAAGTTCAACTCAACTAAAATCAAAGTAGATCAAGCTTGCAGTTTCAAAATCAAGTGCAGTTTTCAAATTTCAAAACTCTGTTCTTCTGTTCAACTAATTACAAAGAGTAAACTTCACTTTTTAAAGCCAACCTACTTTATTTCTTTATGCATGTAGGATTTGATAGTGGTAATGACTTGAATATTAATTGCATGGATGAAATTGTATGATTGCCTGGGTGTACAAGTTGAAAGTACTGTGTGTATATATGCATGTCTCTGTTTTGTTTCAACAGACCCAAAAACCACTCAAAATTCAATTTCTCTTTATATAATCCATTATAGGTTATGATATTTAAAGGAAATATGTTTGTATTAACTAAATTCTATTTTTAAAATGTTTTTATGTAAAATTAGTAAGTATTTTTACTGGGAACAAGAAATAACAGGGGGTAATGAATCATAGCTGAGAATAAATTGTTTTAATTTCACGTTGCACTTATATACATGGATTCGTCTTTGAAATTGGTGATTTTTGGTTAGAATTTTTTAATTTTTAAATGGGTTTTTAAAGAGGTATTGGAGGATGAACGAAATCTGTTCATTGGGTGATTTCCAGCGATTAGAGCTTAGATGGAAGTCGAGGTTGTTACTAGAGGTAGCTCGAGAGTCGGGGATCATAGGAAAATAGGTCGGTGAATTTTTAGATTGGCGTTGTGGCGCGACGAAGGCGAAGTAGGGTTTAGGGCTACGTTCGAGTCGATGATGTGGTCGTGGCGATTGCGTCGGCGTGGCGGCATCGAGCTGGGCCGGTGTAGGAGGAAATGGGAGGTCGTCATGTGGAAAAGGTCGGTTCGTGATGACGAGGCTTCTGGTTATCGGAGGTGGCAGCGTGAGGAGATTATTGGCGATCAGTTTTATGTCTGTTATTGGTCGTTTTGCTCGAATTCAAGGTTTGTTTCAATTTTTGAGTGGCCGGGTCGAACGAGGGTGTCGTCGACGATAGGTCAGAGGTGGCATCGTTGGTCGGAATGGCATCGTTGCAGTGTGCACATGAATGCGTATCATTGTGTAAGGGTTTTTTTTGTTGTAGATAGAGTGGGGAAAAGAGAAAGAAAGATAAGAGGAAGACGGGGAAAATCAGGGTTTGGATCGGGTTAGGCTCGGGCCTGCGCATAAGTGTATTAACAAAATTTTGAAAAATAAAATAAAAAGAATGAGGATAAGTATACATGCATAAATACAAAACAAAAAAAATTTCCCAAGCAAAATTCTCTAACCAATTCTTTTAATATTAAGTGTTTTACTTAAGTATTATTTGGTTTAAGGTTATAAATAAATTATTTTAACTTATATTAATCAAGCTTGGAATACATTAGTTATATGCCATTATTTTATTTTATTTTGAGTTTATTTAAACTAAATATTATAGGGTAAGTAAGTAAATGGTTAAGATAAATATTTTAAACTTTTAACTAATTAAAGTCTTAAGTAATTGTAATGATAATTAATTAATTCCAATAATTAATTAAAATAAAATAAAATAAATGGCATGCAATTAGTTAATGAAAATAAGCAGGATTATAAGTATTTAAATTAATTTATTTTAATTTATTTAGAAATTGTGTGACCAGTTAATCTTGCCTATGGATGATTAAATTGGATTGAATACTTTAGATTGCTTAATATCTCTAGTATGTTAGTTCATGTTATTCTGTGATACAAAATGCCTGGATTGAACTGCTAATAAATGTGAATCATTTATTTAATTTATATCTGTGATGAATTTCTGTGTGAATATGACATTCTGAGGTTTAAATCGGATTGTTTTACTCAAAACAACTTAGCCTTAAATGACAGCGTTTGGATTTCGATGAGATCAGGATCGGATATCAAATTGTTATCCGAAAACCACATCGATCTAAATAAGCTTTAGGTCATGAAATCTTAAGGAAGATCGGGAGCGAAGGTTCAGAATGTAAGGGCTATTTATCACTAACTCTGAGGGTGATTCCAAAACAAGTGTAGCGGAGATACTGCCTTTGGTTCCGTTCGGACCCGAAGTGAACTTGTATGGATGAATGCTATCAAACCATTGTCATTGGACGACGATGAGCATTCCAAGAAATGTGTGCTATAAAGTTAATCATAACCCCAAGCCTCATCAACCGAGAATGGCTAAAACAGGGGAGGTGCAGCAAGGCTAAGTGGGTAGCACCCAATTAGGATAAGGTTTTCCCCTGTCTAGATGTCCCTTTAATTCGGCTGTGCGGGCGGTTGTTGGCCATAACCACGGGGTTGTCTTATTTGGACTATCCGGTAAGGGTTAGCTCTTGTCTTGTGTTGTAGGGGATCAGGGTGGATCCTCGATACGCTGATCTAGACCAGGTATGTGACGAGCGGTACTCCAATAGCCCTGCCATTGTATGGGATCCAATCTCCAATAAGTGCCCGTACGGTTTTGATTGTGCCCAACTATGTTGGAACGTTAGATGTAAGCATTCCAGCTATTTCCTATTTTATATGAAAACCCTAAAGACTATTATAATATAACTGGATTTCTTATCAAATGTTTTGGTTATCGTAAGGGAAAATCTTATCCGTGTTTATGTGTGGCGAGTCTTACAAAATACCCTTGTTTTAAGATGATTTTCAAGTTAAATAAAATTAAACCGTTTACTCACACCAGACCCATGTATGACCCGGAGTTTATTTTTTATTTTCTTAAACTCTTGGATACTCAAATTTTTATGAGTAACCAAGTGATTCGGTTGGCTTTGACGTATTTTGGAGCAAGACTTGGAGCAGGAGGCTTCTGCATACCTAGATACATCTATTTCCGCTGTATTGGTCTCTTTGACTGCATTTAGTTTGTAATGGATAGGCAGGTCATCACGACTGTCTTATATGATGTTTGTAAAACTGAATGACTATGATGTATGGTATTTGGCACTACTTAGTAATATATGTGATGTAATATATTTATTTCGTTCCGCTGTGAGATTCTGCGATTGTTTAGTTCTTTCTTTCTATTTTCTTTTATACCTATTTCATTCTAATTTACGATACATCTTTCTATGGAATGAAAGGCGGGTCATCACAGTTTTTGTCGTGGGCGGTTGTGTTTCCTCCCGTGGCAGTCGTTTTTCCGTCAAATGGTTTATTCTCTAGTCTATGGTCGGGGACTTAGAGCACTCTGGTCCATAGTCAGGGTCTTACTGTTTTTGTCGTGGGCAGCCATTTTTCCGCCAAATGGTCTATACTTTGGTCCGCAGTCGGGGACTCAGAATACTCTAGTCCGCAGTCGGGGACTCAGAATACTCTAGTCCGCAGTCGGGGACTTAAGGTTTTTTTCATGGGCAGTCATGTTTCCTCCAGTAGCAGTCGTTTTTCTGCCGAATGGTTTATACTCTCGGGGACTTAGAGTACTCTAGTCCACAGTCAGGGATTTAGAGTTTTTGTTGTGGGAAGTGATGTTTATACCTGTGGTAGTCGTTTTTTCTGTCGAATGGTTTATACTCTAGTCCACAGTCGGAGACTTAGATTACTCTAGTCTACAGTCGGTGACTTAGAGTTCTTGTCGTGGGCAGTCATGTTTCCGCCCTTAGGAGTTGTTTTTCCACCAAATGGTTTATACTCTAGTCCCCAATCGAGGACTTAGTGTAATCTAGTTTACAGTCCGGGACTTAGATTTCTTGTTGTAGGCAGTCATATTTCCACACGTGGTAGTCGCTTTTACGCTGAATGGTTTATACTCTAGTCCGCAATCGGGGACATAGAATATTCTAGTTCACAGTCGGGGACTTAAAGTTTTTGTTGTTGTTGGCGGCCTATGTCCCTTGTCATGAGTAGTGCTCTTTGGTCCGAGTATGGGTCATCAACCGAGCAAACTTGCGAAGCTCACCTTGATCGATCCCATCGGGGATTGGGATGATTGATCAACTTCAAACTTCATGAATTTGTTCATGCATTGCACACATCAATATCATTCAGTTTCTTTGTATACTTAGCACAGAATGCAGTAACAGTAATTTATGTAAAGAAGGCTCTAGATTTTATTCATCATATGGAGAAACAAATTGTCTTATTACACATTGAAAAGATCAAACACTAAAGTAATGCCAAAAGTAACTGGTACTAAAATACAAAAGAAATAGCCTAGGTGAAACAACGTCGTAAATGCTCGTTATTCCATGCTCTTGGAAGTGTCGTGCCATCAGCAGTCGCTAGCTTGAAAGTTCCTTCTCCAAGCCTCTGTTCAATGACGTATGGTCCTTACCATGTTGGATTTATGTGCAATGAGGCCAGGAAAACACGTTTTTGGACAAGATCGCCAACTTCGATGGTTCTCAATCGGACTTTCATGTTGTAATATCGGGCGATTTGATGTCGGTGAGCAGCTGAAGTCAAATTGAATTCCTTGCATTTCTCATCAATATAGTCCAAAGATTCCAAGAGAAGATCTTGGTTTATTCTGGGGTCGTAGTAAGTCACTCAATGAGAGGGGACTTCGAGTTCCACTGGAATAACTGCTTTGGCTCCGTAGGTAAGGGCAAATGGAGTATGGCCAGTCGTGGACTTATGAGTGGTCCTGTAAGCTCAAAGTGTCATACGAAGCCCATCCACCCACTTGACTCTAGCCTTCCCAAAATGCTTTCTCAAAATAGACTTGATAATCTTTTTTACAACTTCAACCTGTCTATTTATCTAAGGGTGAGCGATCTGCACAAACCTCTACTCAACGGTACCTTCGACAAAATTCTTTAAATTCAACGCTATTGAATTGAGTGTCGTTGTTAGTCACGATAGTCCATGGAAGACCGAAACGACATATGAGGTTTCGAACAACTTAGTTAATTACTTTCTTGGTTATAATCATGGCTAAAGGCTCCACCTCGGCCCATTTGGTGAAGTAGTCAATCGCGACAATCGTGCCACATTCAGAGATTGGTAAAGAGTCGATGATGTCCATACCCCATATAGCAAATGACCATGGACTTACTAATTGTGTGATCTCCATCGACAGGGCTCTTAGCACTTTTGCATTTATCTGGCATTTGTTGCATCGTCAGCATAATCAGCAGCATCTCGGTTCACAGTCGTCCAGTAGTATCCATGACGGAGTATCTTTTTTGCTAAATTTTTCTCCTAACGTGATCGCCGCGTTCCCCCTTATGGACTTCTTTTAAGACACGCTTTATCTCATTGTGGGCGATACACTGGAGTAAGGGAACAAAAAACCCCTTCCTATACATAGTTCCTTCCTGCATAATATACCGTGAAGCTTTATGATGGACTTGTCACCTTTCGTTTCTCTTCTCTGACAAGATTCCATGCAACATGTACTCTTTAAATGAAGTCATCCATGATTCCCTCTCGGGCTCCGTTTCCAGTACTTAGTCAACTTGTATCATATTTATACTTGGGGTGTGCAATATCCCGAATGGAAGCAAGCCCGTCTATTGTGCATTACCAGCGCTCGCAAGCTTTTTCAATGAATCAGCTTCTCTGTTTAGCTCATGCAGGATATGAAAAATGCCATAGTATTCGATATCCGCCAACAGCTCCTGAACTCGGGTAAGATACGGGCAAGTCGTTGTCCTTTAGCCTGATAATATCCTCTTACCTGATATACCACCAGTTACGAGTCGCAAAAAATTCCAAGAGACTTTACTCCGAGCTCCCTAGCGAATTTTAGCCCAGTAATCAGTGCTTCATATTCGGCTTTGTTGTTTGTAGCTGGAAAATCAAGCTTCAGAGTGTAGCAAATTGATCGGTTTTCAGGGACTACGAGAACAATCTCAGCTCTAGAACAACGATCAATAGATGCTCTGTCGGTGTACATCTTCCATCATACATCAGGGATTACTCCGTTCTTCGGGGATCGTCCTGCATAGTAAACTCCACCATAAAGACTGCCAATGCTTATCCCTGAATAGCTCTTCATGATAGATATGTAATGTCCAACTTGCTGAGCTCGACGTTCCATTTTAAGTAACCTTCTAGATGTCTCAGGTCGTTGTAGGATTTGTCATAACGGTTAAATGGTATAAACGTTAAGTGGATGGTCCTGGAAATACAGATGAAGTCGGTGCGACGCGATCACAAAGCAGTATGCCAGTTTCTCTATCTTTATGTAGTTTCTTTCTTCCCCTGTTGATCGTTTACTGACCTAATACACCGGTCTATGAATTCGGTTCTCTTCATGAATCAAAGCGGCACTTATGGTATGCGATGATACAACCAAGTAAATATACAACTTCTCAGGATCTAACGGCTTTGAAAAGACATGGGATCTCTCTAAACGATCCACCAAAACTTGGAATGTACCATCACAATCTTGCATCCGCTCGAAATTCCTCTTTCCTTTCCTTATCAAATCGAAGAAAGGAATTCATTTATCAGTCGCCCTGGAGATGAACCGACTCAAAGCAGCGACCTTCCCGTTCAAACTCTACACTTGTTCAATGGTTTTAGGCACTTGTATATCCCAAATGGGTTGAATATTTTTTGGAATAACTTCAATTCCTTGAACATTGACCATAAAGCCCAAGAACTTCCTTGACGCAACACCGAATGAGCACTTCAAAGGGTTGAGTTTCTTGTTATAGAATTGAAGGATATCGAACAACTCTACTAAGTCTCGAATGTGGTTGTTTGATCGTCGTGACTTCATGAGCATATCATCCACGGACTTCCATCATCCTCCCAATATGACCGTTAAACATTCGGTTAACTAGATGTTGATAGGTCGCTCTAGCGTTCTTTGATCCAAATGACATCACAACGTAACAGTATAACCAAACATTCGTAACAAAATTGGTATGTTCTTGATGTGGGATGTGCATCGGGATTTGGTTATACCCCAAGGTGCATCCATATATGATAACAAATCGTACACTGCAGTTGAATCAACTAGCTGATTAATTCTAGATAGGGGAAAACTATCTTTAGGGCATGCCTTGTTCAGATCCAAATAGTCAATACACGTTCTCCACTTCCCATTCGTCTTCTTTACCAGCATAGGATTAGATATCCACTCGGCATAGAGGGCGTTGCGAATAATCCCATTGACTTAAAGTTTATCCACCTCCTCTTTAAGAGCAATGGATCTCTCCGGATACATGCCCTGCCTTTTTTGTTTCACAAGGACATATTTTGAATCAATGTTTAATGCCTGACTCGCGATGGCAAGTGAGATCCCACACATGTCAGAATGAGTCCAAGCGAATACATCCAAATTTGCTCGGAGGAAATGTAACGACCCTGACTCGACCTTCGAAAATCGGCATTGAATACATCACCCATATTCGAATGTCGCAGATTCAAACGTCGAATCTGGTTCGCCGGAGCTTATAACACATTAAGTACAACAACACAGCTGAAGAAAATGAATATTTCATTGATATACAATAGTTGATTACATCAATAATACAACATCAGATACAAATGAGATATCAATACATATATCAGAGATAGACAAAAGAGAAAGACAAGACGACAACAGCGGAGTGGTAATGTCCTCAGTGCCAAACTCCAAAACACCAAGCCACAAGCTCGAACCACCATCACGTTGTATTAAAAATGTTAGTCATGGAGAATAGATGCTATCGCCAAATCTAAAGGTTTCAAAGACCAAATACTGAAGAAGATTTCCAATTGGTACACCTACTAGCTGACTATCTGAAAATCTAACTCTAGGCTGCCCGTGTGGAAAATTGTGGCCACCCAGAGTTTAGAAAGGGAACAATAAACTTCAGATCAGTCATGAGACTAGTATGAGAAAACTAAAATAGTTTACTTTTAACAAAAGGAAAACAAAAGAATTTAAAAGAAATCCGCAATGCTTTTTGAAAAATGAAACTGCCATAAGGCCTCTCACCACACACACAATGCAAGCGCACACTTGGAGGAGATTTCTCCTTATGACAGTAAAAAATGCTTGATATGAGAAAACCATTTGATATTATTATTAGTGCATAGTGCAGAAAACATTTGCAAGTATAATATTAATCTTAGCCAGCATAAGTACTGTAACGACCCGCCATTCATCTCCACAGAATGACGCATCATTAATAAGAAAGAAAGGGATAGAAAAGAGAAAGAAGAGAAGAAAGAAGAAACAACACATCAGAATCTAAACAGCGGAACGAATAAATTATATTAATAACATAAGTATTATGTAGTATACAACAATTATCAAAGTTACACAGATAGTACATCACATACTAGACAGTTATAAACACCTATCTAGTTATTACAACTAAGTACAACACAAAGACAACACAGAGATACAAAACACAGTGGAATACTATATATCTAATGCAGAAGCCTCCTGCTCCATTGCTCCTCCATAATTCGTCAAAGCTAACCTGAATCCCTTGGCTACTCGTAAAATTTGAGTAGCCAAGAGTTTAAGAAAGCAAAAGATAAACTCCGGGTCAGACATGGGTCTGGTGTGAGTAACAGGTTAAAATTGCTTAATTTTAAAAACCTTTTGAAAAGAAAGGTATCATGTAAGACTTCCCACACATAAACATGGAAAAGTTTTTACCTTAAGCTAACCAAAACATTTGATAGGAAATCCAGTGATATTATAATAAGTCAAGGGTTTTCAAGTAAATATGAAATAGCTGAAATTGTTACATTTATTAAATTCCAACTACTAGCCACAAAAGTGGGAAATACAATCAAAACCGTTGACACTTATTGGATTTTGGATTCCATACAATGGCAGGGCTACCGGGGTACCGCCCATCACAGTACATGGCCTAGATCACCGTACCGAGGATCACTCCCAATCCCCTGCAACACAAGGCCGGGACCTTCCCTTAATGGACCGTCCCAAACAAGACAACCCCGCAGTTGGTGCGCAATTCCAACTGCCCACTATGCCGAATAAAAAGGGACCTCTAGACAGGGAAAAACCTCGTCCTACTTGGGCATGACCCACTTAGCCTTGCTGCACCTCCCCTGTTTTAGCCATTCCCGATTAATGAGGCTTGAGGCTACGATTACCTTTATAGGACACATCACGTAGAATGCTCATCGTCCACCTGATGATGTTCTGAAAGCATTCAATCCTTACAAGTTCGTTCCGGGTTCGAACGAAACCGAAGGCATTATCTCGTTACACTCATTTTGGAATCACCCTTAGAGTTAACGACGATAACCCTTGCACTTTGAATCTTTATCTCAAATCTGAAAGCATTATCTCCGTCAAACACATCTCGAAATCACCCTTAGAGTTATGCGGATGTAACAACCAGGTATTTTCAACCATTCGCATCCATTATAAGTGTATAGGTAGACACTCATGCCGGAATTGAATTGCTCAAAATACCGCGTTGTAAATAAAAATTTGGCAAATCTCAGAATATGCAGTAAATAAAAAATAAAAATCACAGATCACAGACACAGAGTAATAATAATGCAGCAGAAGTAAAAGAGGTAGTAGTTCATGAAGCTACTATATAAATATATCAGAGTTACATAAGATACAATAGAAGAA
Organism: Allium cepa; assembly: GCA_030765085.1. NCBI lineage: Eukaryota > Viridiplantae > Streptophyta > Magnoliopsida > Asparagales > Amaryllidaceae > Allium > Allium cepa. The sequence goes on along the minus strand of CM060930.1, from coordinate 47,502,170 downwards.
ATAAAGTACAACAGAAGTTTAAATATGATAACCAAGTACAAGATGAATAGAACAACCGAACTGAAAAGATGAAACTTGACAAGCAGATAATCTCCAGCGATTCCAATCTCCAGAAAGTGGAAATCCAAATCTGTGAATAACTCAGGCTGACCCGAGCGTAAATAAAAATACAAACACTCGAGTCAGGACATACATACTTATACAATGTAAACCAACTCAAGTGAACTGTAGTAAAGGTACAAGTAACTTAGAAGATGCTTGGGACCGCCCATCCTCTAAGGATCCGTTAAACTATTTACTATGTAGTATATTGCGCTATATACAGTAGTGTCTAATCAGCAAAGTATAATCATATAGAAAATAGCGTTAAGGGGATGGTGAACCTTAACGCGGTCGGATCTTTAAAACCAAAATCGTAGTGGGCTCGCTATAAGGAGATGACACGGCACGCGAGGCAATTTCAGGGTGGATACACCGTTTGCACTCCCGGACCGGTGGTGACGGCAAGCCAGCAGCTTCCGCCCACCTCGAACAATCCCGAATCAAAGTGGCGCCACATATCGAATCGCAAAAGTAATAGAATGGTTTTCGATGGAGCATGCTCGATGAAAGGGTGCGACCCTTTGTGTAGCCCGGTATAGCTCCTGTTTTAGTCATTTATGCCAACTCACGGGAGTTGGGTCCATGTAATATACCTCGAGAACGTTGCCACCATCCTACTTCATTCTGGAATCTCCACCGCGTACACAGTTGTTAAAGTGGTTTTCGGTATTGGCCGGCTATAAGACAATATCCGATCCCGGTCTCTTTAACAACCAATCGTTATTATAACACGTAGTTATAACTTTAAAACAATATTTTATACTTCAAAAATAAAATGTCATTTCAACCCAAATCTTTATCAAAATAAAGATTAAATCATTTCCAATCCATTCCAATATATCATCATACCATATCTTTCAATTCAAATATTTATGAAAATAAATATCAAGTCATTTCTAACCATTTCAATATTTTAAATTATCATATCCTTTAAAAACTTCCTTTCAAATCAATTTAATACATCAAAATATCATAACCTTTCAAAGCTTCATTTCCAAAATATCATATCCTTCAAAACTTCCTTTCAAATCATTTTAATATCAAAATGTCATATCTTTCAAAACTCCATTTTCAAATCATTTTAATATATCAAAATATCGTATCTTTTCGAAACCACATTTCAATCATTTAATATATCAAAATTCATCTCTTTTCAAAACCACATTCATTTCAAATCATTATTCATTTTATTCAATTTAAAATACCATTTCATTCACATTTCAAAACAGTTTATATTAAAAAAAAAATCATTTTTAATCGTTAAAATGAAGTTATTATGTTCAATAATTAAATTATTAAATTTCCAAAAATTTTCAACTTTCAAAGTTCACTTATTCACTTATGTTTATCAAAACAGTGAAATTTCACTTTACGCAGCATTTAGAGAACGTTACGGAAAGTCACATTCAAAACGGTTCAATTTGACAAAAGACAACATTTTAAAATGTTGTAATAGGGTTTACTTAAATTTCAAATAAACTTAGTTAAATTCAAAAATTACAGCACTTACAACACTTGCCATAATAGTTTTTAATTCAATAGCTTTTTAATTCATTATCATCAACTACAACATTTACAAATGTTGTAATATCATTTACATTGTAATTAATATCATTTCAAAAATGCAGTAAATTAACTTCAAATATTCAATATAATTTCTCAACCAATTATATTTTTATTTAAAGCATTTTTTTAACTCGTAAAATCACACATTTTCACATTTATAAACATCATTTAATTTTCCTCAAGTTCATGATTTTATAAAGTTAAATTTCCATTCAAAAATTAAGATTTAATAATAATTCACTTATTAAAATACAATGTACAATTTTAAATTCATTAAATTAAATTTTAACTCAACACTTAAGTTCAAATTCCCAAATATAACTTAATTTTATTTTTATTTACTTGACTAAAAGTTCACTTTTAAGTCAATTTCATAAATTTCCAATTTTAGTTATATTCCAAAATTTCAACTTAAAATATCCATTCATTTCACATTTTAACTTTATTCAAAATCATTAATATGTTATAAAATCATTTTAAATTGATTTAGATTCAAAATATCATAATTTTATCATATTTTCAAAGTTATTTAAATTCCATTAAAAATTAAGTCAAAATTTCCAAAATAACTTACATTCATATTTTCTAACTTCCCTATAATTTATTTAACTTATAGATTTCCAGAAAATAAATAATACTTTACAAAAATTATATTTTTATTTAATTTCAAATTAAAATATTATAAAAATTAAATTTCTAAATTTTTTTTGAAAACATATTTTAACTACGGGCCGGTATATAATTTTCTACGGTAGGTAAAGTGATACGGGTAATATATCGTTTCAACCCGTAATTTACAAAGAAAATACGGGTGTTATCATTTTAAACCCGCAATCCCAAGTCAAAATGAATAATTTAAAAACCGTTCAGGCCTATCATTTCAGCGCATAACGATTTTTCCTTATTCTAAAGTCCGTTCGGGTATGTATCATTTCAACCCATAGTGATTTCTAACCTACAGGGAACTTGCAGTGTGATAGACAGATCAAAAAATGAACATTTAAATAATATACAATAGTAACAGGTGATGTGACATGTAACAGGTGATACGACATAAAATTTAACATGTTAACATCATATATATATATATATATATATATATATATATATAATCACATGGCAGTTATAACATCATAAATATTTCAACACATTCAGTTGTTGTTGTTTCACAACTACATAAGTATAAATGTCGTGTGAGCTTTACTCACCTCTAATTGCTGAAGATGTCAAAACCAAAGGCACAACAGAAAACAAAACACGATGACACAATTACGGACTTGAGTGGAGAGCGAATCCAAGCTACAACTCTTGTGTATAACCCAAAACAAACAATCAAAACAACACAATTCAATACGACTTTAAAATGCAATAACTTTGAAATAAAAGAGAAAAGAATTGCCAAACTTTTTGCCTTGCCTCCTCAAACCTTTGTCACGGCCTACGGTATAGTTTGGTTCAGATTTGGTTAAGTTTTGGCTCAGGTCTAGGCTAGCATGGGTCGGGTTCATGTCAGGAGCAAGGTGGAGTTTCATACATGAATAGGTGAAGGGTCTTAGGCAAACAAATGGAGTTTTGGTTGGCTAGAGGGCTCGGCCATGGAAGTGTGCTCGGCCTGTGGGTGCACCATGACTGGATAGAGGTTGGAGGGGTGTGTGTTGATAAGGTCAGAGGTGGTGGTTGTTGCTATGGTGGTGGTTAGGGTGGTGGTTGAAGGGGATGACGCCAAAATGGTCAACAAACATTGTTTTTGGCATGTAGGTTGCAATTTTGAAGGGTTTGACCACCATGGATGGCTCGGCCTTGGTCATGGATGGAAGCATAGGTGGTGGGGATGGCAGGAAAGTGGTGTAGGAGTTTTGGCTGTGGCTATGGAGGAGAAGCCTAGCAGAAAGCATGAGGAAACAAGGCATAATTCATAGAAAAATAAGAAGAAAAATAAGAAAAAGAAAGGGAAGCCATTACCAAAACTTGCAAGATGGAGGCCATGAATTTTTTAGGGTTTGAGAAAGAGAAAATTTCGTGAAAAATAAGAAAGGGAAGTCGGCTGGAGATAGAGTAAGGAGTGGCTAAAATAACTGATGTATTGATGACAAAAGAAACTGTAAAAGAAACATGAAAAGACATTACGTTTCTTAGCCTTTAAACCTTTCAAATTTCATATATATAATTTGTAATTTTATAAATACATATAAACTGAGAAATAAAGATAAAAAATCAGAAATAAGAATAAATATCTAAAATAAATAATTAAATTTTAATTAAATAGAATTTAAATTAAGAAAATGGCTTAAAATTGCAAACTAGGCTTTAAAATTGAAAACAACTCAAATAATCTTTGGAAAAATCTATTCAAATTTAAATACATGAAAAATGAATATTAATAAAGTAAAAAACAGCAAATAAAAGTGAATGTATAAAATAAATTACTAATTTTTAATTATATATAATTAAATTAAGGAAATGGCAAAGAAAACAGAAACTAGGTTAGAAAATTTGAAAATAAATGCAATGGACTTTGGAAAATTTTTATATACTTGAAAAATATTTATAAATAAAGATAATAACAAAAAAAATTCACAAAATAAATATTTTTTTTATTTAAATATAGTTTAGATGAAGAAAATAGCAGAAAAATAGAAACAGCCTTTAAAAATAGGAAATAAATACAGTAAATTTCGGAAAAAATCTATTATCATTTTAAAAAAATTTAAAAGTCAAAATATACATAATATAACATAAATATACAAATTAGAATAAGATATATCAAATAAAAATGTCATTTATATAATTTAAAATAAAGACTATTGCTAAATAACCCAATATACACACAATATTGAAAACAATATAACTTTTGCAATTTAAATCCGTTTTCAACGAAACGAAAAGCAGTGTTCTTAAAATTTTATGTACTTATATAATAAAAGATAAAATTTAAATTTTCAAACTTTTAAAAATTTAAATTAAAAGTCAAAGTTTGATTATTTTGACCAAAATTCACTTTTTGGAAAATATTCTTTTTAGTCATGCTTTGGAATGATAATTCATATCAAAACTAAAGTTTATCATTCAAAATAAATAAAATAAGTTTTTAAATCAAAAATTCAATTAAAATAATTAAAATATACAAAAATAAATAAATCATAAAATACAGGGTTGTTACACTCTCCCCCACTCAAAACTTTTCGTCCCCGAAAAGGAATGAGGTACGGGAAAACACAGAAAAAGATAGAGTGAAAAAAGATTAGGACAAGATGACAAGGAGATTGAAATTATACATGATGGCTATTGTTATAGGTAAGTTTTACAAGGTGGAGATGATCTTTCCAAGATTCTCCAAAATTAAGAACACAAGCACGAAAATGTGGATTCAAAATGATTACCAAAGATCTATCAAAGATTACAGAAAGATGCCTATACCAATCTATAGCAAGATAAGGACAAACAAAAGATAGTTTGGAAAACAAAATAAGGAAATAAATTTAAAAGCACGGAAATTTCAAGTTAAATAGAGAATAAATCTATACACAAGTTAAATAAATCTTAACTATCTCAAATTCCATTATCTTATTATCCAATCATCTTAAATTAACAATTTTTAAAACCAAAGGGTTCGAAAAATAATCATTTATTATACTCATAATGTACTTAATACATTTAATTCTTCTTTATTCCTAATTAAAATTAAATTTATTCCTTTCAATATATTTATTACTTATGTTAAATATACTTACACTTATTATAGCTGCTTTGTTTTATTCTTAGTTCTTTTAATATTATTTTTTTATTGTAAGTTATTCAGTTACACTTTATTATATTTACCTCTGTTAATCATTTTATAATTAAAATTTAAGTGTATAACATTTATTATAACCACTCAAATTTTATTTATAAAAACTTTTTATATTGTATATTATCCAATTACATTGTTAACTTCTGAAATTAAAGTAAGTTATATTGGAATGCAATTGAGTATTATACAAATAAAACTTTCCAATTCAATCATTTCAAGCTTAAATCATTATTCAAAAATTTTGATTTTCTTTTTATAATTGAAATTATTCTTTAAAATAAAATTTAAGAATTAAATTTTCGATTTCTTCAACCCATTTAGAGATAAATAATGTATGTGCATAATTTATCGAATCAAATTTAAATCATATGTCTATATATATTATAGATCAAGTCATATTTTAGAAATTCAAATCAAATTGATTTCCAAAACAAAGCTGTAGCAAGACTACAGAGCGGTCTCTTCACTTCGAAACTCGAAAATGAATGTCGATGATGCTGCAGTCATCACCGAAATTATTTCCCAGCGACAAAGAGAAGAGCACTAATTTTTAAACTTTAAAATTCTTTGGAAACATATTCTTATTTGAAAGTACTTTAAATAATATACTTTAAAACTTAAACACAAGGTTTGAAACCATCGAAAATTAAATTCTCAAATTTCTTGTTTTAAATTCATTTCAGTTCCCAAATAAATTTATAAACAACTATCTATAAATTCATTTATAGAACAACAAATGATAAATTAAGTATTATCATTTCAAATAATCAATTTTAAATCAATTTATTAAGTTCCATAAATTTACTTATATATCAAAATTTATTTCATTAACCAAATTCTAAAATAATATTGTGTCAGTTTGTTCTGTCAAAGTGTTTTAGAAATCCTATCGATAGCGTTGATCAGACGAATCGATCGAAAAACCAAATCAACATCAACAACTCAAACAACACAATATATAAAACAAAACATAGATATACAAGTACAATTCAAAATATTTGGAAGAATAGATTGGAAAGAAAAGACAAGATGATTAAATAACAGAGTAGGGAGGTGGACAAGCTTAAATAAATCGCGGGCAACCTTAATTGGGTCAACCGTGACTTAAATAATAAGATCGATGTGGATTTTTAGGGTAAATCTATATTCGATCTCAAGAGTTAAAGTTTGGAATAACAAAAGATATTAGCATCTTAACCAAGGATAGATATAAATCTCTGGTGAATCGATGCTAATTGTAAAAGAGTTTCACCCTTTTACAATTCAATTTGAAATTGGCGTGACCGCCGACTCACTAAAAAGATCATCCAAAGCGGAGTTATGGAATACTCCGAAGTCAAAAGATATGAATAGTGAGGGATACGAATGGATCTTGGAACCGTAAGGAATGTTCCAAAATTCAAAGGAATCGAGTCAAAAAGGAAGAGATTCAAACTCGAATGAAAGTGATTCTTTAAATACATTTACTCCATATGCTGAGTTTTGCCTAGAGCAACCAAAGCTCTGATACCAACTGTAACAACCAGGTATTTCAACCATTCGCATCCATTATAAGTGTATAGGAAGACACTCATGCCGGAATTGAATTGCTCAAAATACCGCGTTGTAAATAAAAATTTGACAAATCTCAGAATATGCAGTAAATAAAAAATAAAAATCACAGATCACAGACACAGTAATAATAATGCAGCGGAAGTAAAAGAGATAGTAGTTCATGAAGCTACTATATAAATATATCAGAGTTACATAAGATACAATAGAAGAAATAAAGTACAACAGAAGTTTAAATATGATAACCAAGTACAAGATGAATAGAACAACCGAACTGAAAAGATGAAACCTGACAAGTAGGTAATCTCCAGCGATTCCAATCTCCAGAAAGTGGAAATCCAATTCTGTGAATAACTCAGGCTGACCCGAGCGTAAATAAAATACAAACACTCGAGTCAGGACATACATACTTATACATTGTAAACCAACTCAAGTGAACTGTAGTAAAGGTACAAGTAACTTAGAAGATGCTTGGGACCGCCCATCCTCTAAGGATCCGTTAAACTATTTACTATGTAGTATATTGCGCTATATACAGTAGTGTCTAATCAGTAAAGTATAATCATATAGAAAATAGCGTTAAGGGGATGGTGAACCTTAACGCGGTCGGATCTTTAAAACCAAAATCGTAGTGGGCTCGCTATAAGGAGATGACATGGCACGCGAGGCAATGCCAGGGTGGATACACCGTTTGCACTCCCGGACCGGTGGTGACGGCAAGCCAGCAGCTTCCGCCCACCTCAAACAATACCCCGAATCAAAGTGGCGCCACATATCGAATCGCAAAAGTAATAGAATGGTTTTCGATGGAGCATGCTCGATGAAAGGGTGCGACCCTTTGTGTAGCCCGCTATAGCTCCTGTTTTAGTCATTTATGCCAACTCACGGGAGTTGGGTCCACGTAATATACCTCGAGAACGTCGCCACCATCCTACTTCATTCTGGAATCTCCACCGCGTACACAGTTGTTAAAGTGGTTTTCGGTATTGGCCGGCTATAAGACAATATCCGATCCCGGTCTCTTTAACAACCAATCGTTATTATAACCCGTAGTTATAACTTTGAAACAATATTTTATACTTCAAAAATAAAATGTCATTTCAACCTAAATCTTTATCAAAATAAAGATTAAATCATTTCCAAACCATTTCAATATATCATCATACCATATCTTTCAATTCAAATATTTATCAAAATAAATATCAAGTCATTTCTAACCATTTCAATATTTTTAATTATCATATCCTTTAAAAACTTCCTTTCAAATCATTTTAATACATCAAAATATCATAACCTTTCAAAGCATCATTTCCAAAATATCATATCCTTCTGAACTTCCTTTCAAATCATTTTAATATCAAAATGTCATATCTTTTAAAACTCCATTTTCAAATCATTTTAATATATCAAAATATCATATCTTTTCAAAACCACATTTCAATCATTTAATATATCAAAATATCATCTCTTTTCAAAACCACATTCATTTCAAATCATTATTCATTTTATTCAATTTAAAATACCATTTCAATTCACATTTCAAAACAGTTTATATTCAATAAAAATCATTTTTAGTCATTAAAATGAAGTTATTATGTTCAATAATTAAATTATTATATTTTCAAAAAATTTCAACTTCCAAAGTTCATTTATTCACTTACGTTTATCAAAACAGTGAAATTTCACTTTACGCAGCATTTAGAGAACGTTACGGAAAGTTACATTCAAAACGGTTCAATTTGACAAAAGATAGCGTTTTAAAATGTTGTAATAGGGTTTGCTTAAAATTCAAATAAACTTAGTTAAATTCAAAAATTACAGCACTTACAACACTTGCCATAATAGTTTTTAATTCAATAGCTTTTTAATTCATTATCATCAACTACAGCATTTAAAAATGCTGTAATATCATTTACATTGTAATTAATATCATTTCAAAAATGCAGTAAATTAACTTCAAATATTCAATATAATTTCTCAACCAATTATATTTTTATTTACAACATTTTTTTAACTCGTAAAATCATACATTTTCACATTTATAAACATCATTTAATTTTCCTCAAGTTCATGATTTTATAAAGTTAAATTTCCATTCAAAAATCAAGATTTAATAATAATTCACTTATTAAAATGCAATGTTCAATTTTAAATTCATTACATTAAATTTCAACTTAACACTTAAGTTCAAATTCTCGAATATAACTTAATTTTATTTTTATTTACTTAACTAAAAGTTCACTTTTAAGTCAATTTCATAAATTTCCAATTTTAGTTATATTCCAAAATTTCAACTTAAAATATCCATTCATTTCACATTTTAACTTTATTCAAAATCATTAATATGTTATAAAATCATTTAAAATTGATTTAGACTCAAAATATCATAATTTTATCATATTTTCAAAGTTATTTAAATTCCATTAAAAATTAAGTCAAAATTTCCAAAATAACTTACATTCATGTATTCTAACTTCCCCATAATTTATTTAACTTATAGATTTCCAGAAAATAAATTATACTTTACAAAAATTATATTTTTATTTAATTTCAAATCAAAATATTATAAAAATTAAATTTCTAATTTTCTTTTTTTAGAAAACATGTTTTAACTACGGGCCTGTATATAGTTTTCTACGCTAGGTAAAGTGATACGAGTAATATATCATTTCAACCCGTAATTTACAAAGAAAATCCGGGTATTATCATTTGAAACCCGCAATCCCAAGTCAAAATGAATAATTTAAAAACCGTCCAGTCCTATCATTTCAGCCCATAACGATTTTTCCTTATTCTAAAGTCCGTTCGGTTATGTATCATTTCAACCCATAGTGATTTCTAACCTACAGGGAACTTGTAGTGTGATAGACAGATCAAAAATGAACAGTTTAACAATATACAATAATAACAGGTGATGTGACATGTAACAGGTGATATGACATAAAATTTAACATATTAACATCATATATATATATATATATATATATATATATATATATATAAAATCACATGGCAGTTATAACATCATAAATATTTCTACACATTCAGTTGTTGTTGTTTCACAACTGCATAAGTATAAATGTCGTGTGAGCTTTACTCACCTCTAATTGCTGAAGATGTCAAAACCAAAGGCACAATAGAAAACAAAGCATGAGGACACAATTACAGACTTGAGTGGAGAGTGAATCCAAGCTACAACTCTTGTGTACAATCCAAAACAAACAATCGAAACATCACAATTCAATACGACTTTAAAATGCAATAACTTTGAAATAAAAGAGAAACGAATTGCGAAACTTTTTGCCTTGCTTCCTCAAACCTTTGTCATGGCCTAGGGTATAGTTTGGTTCATATTTGGTTAAGTTTTGGCTCAGGTCTAGGCTAGCATGGGTCGGGTTCATGTCATGAGCAAGGTGGAGTTTCATACATGAATAAGTGAAGGGTCTTAGGCAAACAAATGGAGTTTTGGTTGGCTAGAGGGCTCGTCCATGGAAGTGTGCTTGGCCTGTGGGGTGCACCATGAATGGACAGAGGTTGGAGGAGTGTGTGGTGATCAGGTCAGAGGTGGTGGTTGCTGCTATGGTGGTGGTTAGGGTGGTGGTTGAAGGGGATGAGGCCAAAATGGTCAACAAACATTGTTTTTGGCATGTAGGTTGCAATTTTGAAGGGTTTGACCACCATGGATAGCTCGGCCTTGGTCATGGCTGGAAGCATAGGTGGTGGTGATGGCAGGGAAGAGGTGTAGGAGTTTGTTGCTGCGGCTATGGAGGAGATGCCTAGCAGAAAGCATGAGGAAACAAGGCATAACTCATAGAAAAATAAGAAGAAAAATAAGAAAAAGAAAGGGAAGCCATTACCAAAACTTGCAAGATGGAGGCCATGAATTTTTTAGGGTTTGAGAAAGAGAAAATTTCGTCAAAAATAAGAAAGGGAAGTCGGCTGGAGATAGAGTAAGGAGTGGCTAAAATAACAGATGTATTGATGACAAAAGAAACTGTAAAAGAAACGTGAAACGACATTACGTTTCTTAGCCTTTAAACCTTTCAAATTTCATATATATAATTTGTAATTTTATAAATACATATAAAATGAGAAATAAAGATAACAAATCAGATATAAGAATAAATATCTAAAATAAAAAATTAAATTTTAATTAAATAGAATTTAAATTAAGAAAATGGCTTAAAATTGCAAACTAGGCTTTAAAATTGAAAACAACTCAAATAATCTTTGGAAAAATCTATTAAAATTTAAATAAATGAAAAATGAATATTAATAAAGTAAAAACAGCAAATAAAAGTGAATTTATAAAATAAATTACTAATTTTTAATTATGTATAATTAAATTAAGGAAATAGCAAAGAAAACAGAAACTAGGTTAGAAAATTTGAAAATAAATGCAATGGACTTTGGAAAATTTTTATATACTTGAAAAATATTTATAAATAAAGATAATAACAAAAAAAATTCACAAAATAAATATTTTTTTTATTTAAATATAGTTTAGATGAAGAAAATAGCAGAAAAATAGAAACAGCCTTTAAAAATAGGAAATAAATACAGTAAATTTCGGAAAAATTCTATTATCATTTTAAAAAAATTTAAAAGTCAAAATATACATAACATAACATAAATATACAAGTTAGAATAATATATATCAAATAAAAATGTCATTTATATATTTTAAAATAAAGACAATTGCTGAATAACCCAATATACACACAATATTGAAAACAGTATAACTTTTGCAATTTAAATCCGTTTTCAACGAAACGAAAAGCAGTGTTCTTAAAATTTTATGTACTTTCATAATAAAAGATAAAATTTAAATTTTCAAACTTTTAAAAATTTAAATTAAAAGTCAAAGTTTGATTATTTTGACCAAAATTCACTTTTTGGAAAATATTCTTTTTTGTCATGCTTTGAAATGATAATTCATATCAAAACTAAAGTTTATCATTCAAAATAAATAAAATAAGTTTTTAAATCAAAAATTCAATTAAAATAATTAAGATATACAAAAAAAAACCATAAAATACAGGGTTGTTACAACTGATGAATAGTCCTTACACCTCGAGTCTTCACTCTTCACATAAGATTCACGACCTATCGTTAATTTGGATCGATGTGGTTTTCGGATATCCAACTATGGAAACCCGATCCCGGTCTCATCGAAATCCAAAGCGTGTCTTTTAGGTCCAAGTTGTTTTAGAGCTTAAAACAATTCAATACAATTATCTATATACACACAGATAGATAATTCACAGATTCACAATAGATAATTATCACCATAGAAAATCCATATATCATTATCAAAGATAATCCATATCATAACACAATGCAACCAATGCATCCATATAACTCAACATTACTAATCTCGTAACTGAGATTTCAAACCATCCAAGGCAACCAATGTCATCCATTCATAAGCAATGATCTATAATCACACCATCTATAATTCATTTAAAATGAATTAAATTAATTATATCATCTCTAATTAATTCAAAGTGAATTAAATTAATTACCTACCTCAATATAAATCTTGCTTACATATTCAATAATTAATTGTAAATTAATTAATTATCCTCTTGTTAATCAACTTAATTAATCACCCCTGATTAATTATACTCTAATTAATTTCACAAAATTAATCACTATAACCCAAATACAGTAATTAACCTTTAATTACTTCATTAATTAATTACAATTAATTAATTACACTTAATTACTTATTATTGAGTAAGTTAATCAATCTTAATTACATCATTAATTATATTAATTAATGATCCTAAATTATATTTAATTAATTACTTATTAATTACATTCAGTAATTAATCTCAGTTAACCCATAATTATTAATCACCTTTGATTAAATCACATTCAGTAATTAACTACCCTTAATTACTTATCAAATTAATTACTTCTTAATTAATTATTCTTAATTAATCCCTTGATTAATTATACAAAGTGATTAAATCCAAATTACTTTCACAATTCCATCATTATCCACTAATTACATCCAGTAACTATCTTTAATTACTTCACTGAATAATTTCAATCCATTAATTACATACAGTAATTATTACCAAACCAACAAGTGATTAAAATTAATTAAACTTAATTAATTAATCTTAAACAAATTACATTTAAACTTAATTAATTACATTAAGTAATTAATTACTTAATTACTTCCATCAAGTAATTAATCTAAAAATAATTTACAAATGATTATCACTAATTAATTAATCTAATAAATTTTAAAAATTAAACATATTAATTAATTGTTAAATAATTCTTAGTTAATGACCTTCATTAACTATTAATCATTCTTTAATTACTTTTCTAAATTTTTACTTCTTAATTAATCTCTAATTTTAAATTAATCTAATTTATTAATTTATAAATTAAATAAATAATTCATTCTTTTGTTTATCTCTAAGCTAAATCATTTCTTTATTAAAGACCTCATTAATATTAAAATGTATTTAGAACATTACATCTTAAATTCAAAATGATATTTATTTAAACATCAATCAAATTTAAATCCAATTTATATTCATTTAATAAATGTAAATAACCTTTATTACTTACATTTGAAACTTATATAAGATAAGCCTTTTTAACTAATTTACTTAATTTTATTTAAAAATTAATTTTTTTAAGTACATTACTATTATACTTGCAAATTCAAGTCATCAAATCATTTAACTTTCATATATAAATCTTTTATAAAGAACTTACTCAAAAAGAATCAAGTTTAAATATATTTTTAAATTTTTTTTTTTACCTTTAACAAGCTGTTTAAATTTAAACTTGTTTTGAAAACATTCAAAAAATTTAAAACTTATTCGAATATCCAGATTTTGAATTCAAGATACTTAAATCGATTATTTATTTAAAACTTTTGATTTAAAACTTGAATTAAACTTTGTTTTAAACCTTGATTTTAAACCTTTTTATTTAAACCCAAATTTCATTTTAAAGCCTGAAGATTCAAAAGTATTTGAAAAAAAAACTGAACTTAATCTTTAAATTCAAACTGCTATTTTAAATTAGGTTTCAGATTTTTAAAATAAAATTCCAATTTCTAGAAACTGTCAGATTTCTTTTTTTTTAAACTGAAAACCCACTTTAAAAATTTAAAACCTATAAGATTCAAAACCACTTGAAACTATAATACATAATAGATTTAAACTTATTTTAAATCTTGCCATTACAACTTTGAAATTCATTTAAATTTGATTTAAATTTAGAATTTACAAGCAGGTTACAGAAACTGCAAGACTACACTAACCCGAGCCAATTTTTTTTTGCTTCCAATCATCAGATCAAAAACTTCGAGCAAACACAGCAACTACTCGAGTAATTCTCGAGTCAATCCTCTCTGTTTCCACCCAGAGTTCATCAGACCCAAAAGTGCATGGTGCACGTACACCGTGCCTCCGGCCAACTCCATCCACCTACGGTGGCTTCCCAAAATAGACGACCAACCTTTCAATCCATTACGATCATCACATCATTCACATACAACTCGAATTTAAATTCGAGTTCAAATTCCAAAACCTGGAACAAAAAGACCAAAACCCCAGCAAAACCTGTCATCGCTTCCCCCACGGTGGTCCGTCCACTAGAGAACTTCCACCACCGGCCACAGCTTCGCCTATGCTTCAACAACCACCTCCCAAAAGCCCATGACACTCGATCATTCCTAAAGGTTGTATCGACCACAACAAATTGCTCAGATAAAACTAGGGCTATAGATAATAAATCGTCACCACTGCTTCCATGGTGGTTTGCATCACCTTCACTTATTTTTCCTAATTTCAATGATAACTCCTCTACCCACAAGATGAACCCCGACTCTTCAAATTGCCGAGATCACCCAAAAACCCCATATCCCGCTTTTTAGTTCAACACAGAACTGCATGTTAAATCTAATTTTAAAAACTGTGAATTTATGTAACAACCCGGTATTTTGCATCAATTATAATCGATAATTTAAACGATTAATATTGGCACAAATTCCATTTGAAGTTTTTAAATTTGAATTTAAAATTCTTTTACAAATTTTTAGTAGAATTAAAGGGCTTTAAAAATATAATAGTAGCCCTTGTTTTTATTTGAGCCGTGAAAAGTTTGCAAAGCAAATGTACACGTCCCCTTTATCTCAATGCCGACCCATTCTTCAAGAAACTCGACCCGCCCCTTTACCATTTTTCTTTTTATTTCGTTCGTAACCCTAAAACCCTCAAAAGAAAATAAATGGCGGCATCTCGTCTTCGTTCGTATAAAGCTAGGGCGCGTTCAAAATTTATGATGCTGGCTTCTTCAATTCGACGTGCTCGTGCTCGATTGGGCTTCGGTTGATAGCTTCAATTCGTCGACAAGGTGAGTGATCCCCTTCACTCACATCTAATTCCTATCTCGTGTTTATTAGTGTTCGAATTCGATGATTTTCATTCGTATGTGATTGTTGAATTCATCCCTTGATTTGTCGGCCATTCGACTATGTATTTACTTTGAGTATTGACTCCGGTCATTGCATGAACTATTTTGATTTCGGCATTGTTTTGATTTCAAACTGCATATTTTTTCTGGCTTTATCGTTTCGAGCTGTTCGTTTTCGTGGTCATCACTCAACTCCGACCTGTTTTGTTCTTCCCTGTAGCTTGACTTGAGTGAACTTCAGGCTAGACATGTCTTTCTATTTGATTTTTTTTTGTCTTGCTTTGGGCATATGTATACTGTTGCGGTTTCGAATGGTGCATGTTGTACCTGGCCCCTTTTGTTGTTTTCTGGTTTCTCTTGACAAGTTTTGTATTGCTTGATGGACTTTGGATCTTTGATTCAATTGGGGTCATTTACTGTTTCACTACATATGTTTTGAGTCACTGTTGCATTCATTAGACTTTGCATTTGTTCTCATTCACCTCGAGACAGTTTCAGTTGCAAGTGCAATTGGTTATTTCCACTTGACTCGGTTAAGCTAGTACTTGTGTCACGGTGAGATATTTATCCACCGCTGGTTCTTGCATTTTGTTCATCCAGCATGCACTCCCACATTGCTAGGTTGTTTTGTGCGGTATCTGGTCTTTGATTTTTGCATTTCCTATGTGCATTGGCTTCGGCCATTATGCACTTGATTTATTGCATCCTTGACTTTGTTATACTCGGCATATGCCCTGATACTTGTATCCTTGTTCGAACTAGCTGGGTCACCCAGTTATTTGTGCACTGCATGTGTAAATGACGTGTTATTCATGCGGTTGCTCCATTTTTTTTGCCATATATGTGAACATTCACTTAAGTACCTACCTGTTTGTAATTGCAGTGCTATTTTGACGTTGTGTTTATTTTGTTACACTAGTGACAGTGTTTGGCATTCTTCAGTTTGGTGGTGTCACTCTTGTTTACATAAATAAGTGTGGTTATACTACATATAATTATGTAGTTCACTGCTTCATGTATTTGGGGCTTACTTCTTTGATATTGAGGCTACACTTGAGTCTTGTTTAATTCATTGAGGCACTGTGCATTGTTGCCAGTTGCTTCTCTCTGTTCACTTGAGCTGCTGCAGTGTGCATATATGGTTATTTTAACCATTTCATTTTGAGGCTGTGTCACTGATGTCGGCTTGCCTTATTCATTTCTCAGTCGAACTTTGGTTCATTTTACCGTGTCATCCCCCATGTAATTTGCAGTTGCATTTCTGGTCAATCTTTGTAGCTGAGTCACTGATGTTGGTTTGCATTATTTTGTTCATTTGGATTTAACAATCTTGTTGAGTTCACTTGAAATCCCTTTATGCATGTCATATAGGTTTGCTTGTGGTACACTGTACTGCATTCCTGAGTTAGTTATTGTCATTTTATACATATTTATATATGTGGCCTTGTACAATTTGATGGCATTTGGATTGATTTTCGAATTACACTTGAGTTGAATCCGGTGACTCGGGTTTGATCTTGTGTTTGCTTGTGAATTTTCATTGGGTACATCATCACTGTGGTGGCAAGGCAGTGCACGCAAGCGTGAACTGCAGCCACACGGTATTCATTGGGTACATCATCACTGTAGTGGCAAGGCAGTGCACGCAAGCGTGAACTGCAGCCACACGGTATTCATTGGGTACATCATCACTGTAGTGGCAAGGCAGTGCACGCAAGCGTGAACTGCAGCCACACGGTACTGCTTTTATTGTTATTTCTTTTGCTTTTGATTTATGGATCTATTTCGTATTCCATATGTTGTAGTGGCGAGGCAGTATACGCGTGCGTATACTGCAGCCCTACTCGTGTTGACCTTTTAATTGATGTTCCAATTGATTTGAATTGGTTCGCGTTATATTTACCGCTATCCGATTTCTTATTTAAGAATCGGATAGGTAAATTTATTTCTGTGACGGTCGTCTATTCATTATTTAATTATTATCGCTTCTGCACACTAATAACTGAGTTTGAATTAGACTGACCCGGGTATTATTTTCTTTTGAATGTAATACTCGGGTCAGAATCGAGTTATTTCAGGTTGTAGATATTCTGCTTTGGGATGCTGCTTGAGCTATGAAGACTTTTCATATCTTTTGGAGTTGTCATGTCATAGTATAGGTTGATATGTATTCATGTATATTAGTCGATAATGTACTTGTATATATAACTTCCTGAGTCGACTGTTGTAGTTGTATCACATGTACCGTGTCAAATGTATTGTAACTGATATCAGTTATTATATATATGAGACTTTCTGTTTTATCTATGTTCCGCATTCATATTGTCTGTGTTATTATTTTATATTTTTGTCCTAGACTATTATAGCCACTGTGTAGTAGCTTTGAGTTTGCATCGGCATGTCGGATTTCCTCCTGAAATAAAATGCACGTTTTTACTATCTGACATATCGGTGCTCGCACAAGGCAATTACACAGATGGTCGCTCCTCAACAGCCTTATTCTCCGTGCTAGCCGACAGCACTACACCGTAGTGTTCTTGGCTAGCGTGGGTATAGAGGTGGGGCGTCACAGCTTGGTATCAGAGCCTGGGGTTTAGGACGAATATAAAACATAACTTAGATGGAACATGTGTTACAACTATTTGTCGATGTTTTATCTCACATCTTTATCTAAGATCATCTTTGATTGTTAGGAATGAATTCCTAACTCTTATTCATGAGCATTGCTGCTATTCTCTGTTGCATTTGCTCATTTCAGTATGCACTGCCAAGTATCATTGTGTATATGCTATACCAAGTTGCATATTGCTGCAACTCGTACCCACTTCGATTTGAGCTCGCATTGTTTATTCGAACTGCTGTATATATGCATTCTTATCTCTGATTCGTGTACTTAATGCAGTCTCCATACAATTCGGTTTTGGGTATCAATCTTTGAGACAAATTGCATTTCAATTGTCGACTCTGTCTGTTTATCCATGGTTTGTTGGCTTTCATGTGCCTCTCTCTGATAGTTTTAAAATTTCTTTGGTATAAAAGAAATCGTCTTGGTCCTTGCCTTATCGATATCGGCATTGACTTGACTTTTACTTTTGTTAAAGTCATTCATGCATTTATGCTCGTTTTGCCTTGTTTTTCCAATTGTTGATCGATTCTTCTTTTCCGATTAGTTGTTATCTCCTTTGTCGACTTTGATAACTTCTATTTCTGGAATTTTTGGGTATTCCTACTTTGATGGATTGGAATCGAATTCTTCGGATTTTATTCACGTCTTCGAATGTGAATCTTAGTGAATTGATTTGGTTCCCAAATTTAATCGATTCTTGATTATTTCCCGATTTGTTGCTATTATTTATTAGCAACTTTGATGACCTTTTCTTCGGGATTTTTGTGAACATACCTTTCGATGAATTCGGTATCGATTTCTTTGGATTCTATTCACGTCATCGTATGTGAAATTCTTGTGATTGATTGTTTCTACAATCATTTTTGTGATTTGTCACTTTAAAAATATAAAGGTTTCAATACTAGTAGTAAATATCAAAACTCTTTTATCAAAATGTTTTCAACTCTATTTTCAATATCAAACTCTTTTCCTAAATCGTTTTTTCAATCTACTAGTATATACAAGCCTTTACCTCACTCGGATGAGAAATCTAATTAAACGGCTTAGTAAAATAAGTGGTATGAAACGCTTGCGTTTGCTTCGTCGGTTAATTCTTGGACTTATTCGATTGAATCTCTTGTGACAATTTTCTAGTGACGATCTACAGTTTGTTCGTAAATATTTAAGTTAAGCTAGTGGTTATGGGACATGAAGCTAAACTTTTATATTCACTAACTTAGTGTAATTGACACTTCTCGTTGATCATGACGATCATTCTTATGATTTAGACTAGCAATTGTGCGATGTCTCCTTTTGGTTAGGCTAGACACCATTTGTGTGATTTCGTTCACACATACCTTTTCGGTTAGCCTAGACACCACTTGTATGATTCCGTTCACACATATCTTTTTGCTTTTTGGTTAGGCTAGACACCACCTGTGTGATTCCATTCACACAAACCTTTTCGGTTAGCCTAGACACCACTTGTGTGATTCCACTCACACATACTTTTCTTTTGTTTGCGAGGTTAGACTAGATACCACTTGTGTGATTCCACTCACACATACCTTTTTGGTTTTTGGTTAGTCTAGACCTCAATCTGTGTGATTCCGACTCACACATGTGGGGTAGCGCCCCACGGTCTTCGAGCCATTCGTGTGTCAAAATTAATGGCTTGCAACCATGAGATAGCGTCTCGCTTTGCGTTGCACGTATTGATGATTTTTCATGCTCGCGTGTAGGTGAGATTCCGTGCTCCCGTTCTCGCTTTGCGTTGGACGTGTTGATGATTTTTCATGCTCGCGTGTAGGTGAGATTCCGTGCTCCCGCTCTCGCTTTGCGTTGCACGTGTTGATGATATTTCATGCTAGCGTGTAGGTGATATTCCATGCTCCCGTTCTCGCTTTGCGTTGCACGTGTTGGTGATTATCATGCTCACGTGTAGGTGAGATTCCGTGCTCCCGTTTTCGCTTTGCGTTGCACGTGTTGATGATTTTTCATGCTCACGTGTAGGTGAGATTCCGTGCTCCCGTTCTCGCTTTGCATTGCACGTGTTGGTGATTTTCATGCTCACGTGTAGGTGAGATTCCGTGCTCCTGTTCTCGCTTTGCGTTGCACGTGTTGATGATTTTTCATGCTCACGTGTAGGTGAGATTCCGTGCTCCCGTTCTGGCTTTGCATTGCACGTGTTGGTGAGTTTTCAAGCTCGCTTGTAGGTGAGTTTTCGTGCTCCCGTTCTCGTTATGCATTGCACGTGGTGATGAATTTTCATGCTTGCATGTAGGTGAGTTTTCGTGCTCCCGTTCTCGCTTTGCGTTGCACGTGTTGATGAGTTTTCATGCTCGCGTGTAGGTGAGTTTTCATGCTCCCGTTCTCGCTTTACATTACATGTGCTGATGGGTTTTCATGCTCGCGTGTAGGTGAGTTTTCATGCTCCCGTTCTCGCTTTGCGTTACATGTGCTGATGAGTTTTCATGCTCACGTGTAGGTGAGTTTTCATACTCCCATTTGAGTTTTCATACTCCCGTTCGAGTTTTCATACTCCGGTTCGAGTTTTCATACTCGCGTTCGAGTTTTCATACTCCCGTTCGAGTTTTCATACTCGCGTTCGAGTTTTCATACTCCCGTTCGAGTTTTCATACTCGCGTTCGAGTTTTCATACTCTCATCTTATGATTTCTGGATTTCTTGTGTAGATTTCTAGAATTTGTGCTTCACCAATTTTCGTGATTTCTATTGATAAGTTTTATCAATTTTTGTGCATTGGTGAACTCGTGTGTTATTGACTTGTTATGAATACAAGTTTAGGGTATGGAACCCCTTTCTATCTTTGAGAAGATTCTTGTGACACTTTTGATGAATGAAAATCCACTTATCGAAGTTGTTACCGATATCGCTGTTTTGATCACATGTTTTAAAAATTGTTTCAAAAAAAAAATCGTTTTCAAAATTTTTATAGTTTACGCTTTCAAAAGAATGAGGAAGCGATTTAAACGTTTCAGCAAAATCGAGGACTATGACCCCTTTCTTTTACTGATTCATTTAATTCCGGACTTGTCCGTTTGAGGTTGAAAATTTGTGAATTCCTTTTATGAAATTAAAAGAATATTTTGTGATTGTATTGCCCATTGAGTGCTTTAAGAATTTTGGTCGATGCGCTTGATCAACGTTATCGATAGGAATCTCCTAAACGCTTTGATGAGACAATCAGACATAGTAAATTGAATTTCAAAATGTAAATTTTTCTGAAAAAATAATTACATAAAGTAAATCGTAAATTTCGAAAGTTTTAGCTTTTCGGGAAAGAATATTATTTAAAACAACTCTTTTCCGATACTTCTATTCTTGCGATTCCCGAAGGGAACCAAGACTTCATCGTTTGTACCAATGCTAATCGTATTGGTTTGCATGCCATTCTCTTGCATAAGAGAACGTGTTGTCTCTTGTGTTTCTAAATCATTAATGCCTATTGAGACTAGATATGTCACTCATGATCTAGTGCTCTTTGCTATTGATTTCGTTCTTCAAAATTTGGCATCATTATTTTCAGGTGAGAAATTTGTTCCCTACCCTGATCATGAATCTTGGGAATATTTATTTTCTCATAAGGAACTTAATTTACGTCAACCACGTTGACTCGAGTTCCTTACATCTTATGATCTTGATATTATTTACCACTCCCGGATGGGAAATCGTGTTGCCAATGCACTTAGTCGTAGGCAACAAGTGGTTGTTTCTTTGGTGATGTCCGTATGGAATCATCTTTTTACCAAGTTCATCAGACATTTCGATGTACTTCGTTTTATTGAGCTTCGTCTCATTCCTTTTATGGACTTGCGTCTGATGTTCTTTTATGGTGATCGGTTCATTGGACGTACTGTTTTTGTACTACGTCGGCGTTCCGAATTAATGAAGCTTTGATTCATCTGGCGTATCATTGTTGTACTACGCTGTTGTTCCAAATTACTCGTGTCTCACCTATGATAGGTGTTGTGCGTATCAGTCGGTCGGGAAAGTTAGCGCCTCAATATATTGGGCCATTTCCTATCACTGAACGTATTGGTTTCTTGGTTTATCGCCTCTTATTATCGGCACAATTTTCTGTTATTCATGACGTGTTTCACGCGTCTTCCTTCTACGGAAATGCCTTAGGGATTCCGATTTTATTCTTGAGCCCGGTATTATTGAAGAAATTGAAGTTTCACCAGATTTGACTTTGAGCAACATTCTATTCACATCAATGTTTCGGGGGTTTGGCACCTTCGAAATAAAGATGTTTTTCTCGTGAAAGTTCTTTGTTCTCTAGTTCTATGGATTTCACTTTGGAATCCAAAGAATTCATCGAGCAAACACGTTCTGGCTTTCTCTTTCATGCTCTATATGGTGAACTTCTTATTTTCAAATTTCGTCATTTTATGATGACATGCTTTTATGGTTGTTACCTTTTGTCCATTTATTCCTTAAGATTGCGAGGACGCAATTTCTTTAAGGAGGGGAGTCTGTAACAACCCGGTATTTTGCATCAATTATAATCGATAATTTAAATGATTAATATTGACACAAATTTCCATTTGAAGTTTTTAAATTTGAATTTAAAATTCTTTTACAAATTTTTAGTAAAATTAAAGGGCTTTAAAAATATAATAGTAGCCCTTGTTTTTATTTGAGCCGTGAAAAGTTTGCAAAGCAAATGTACACGTCCCCTTTATCTCAATGCCGACCCATTCTTCAAGAAACTCGACCCGCCCCTTTACCATTTTTCTTTTTATTTCGTTCGTAACCTTAAAACCCTCAAATGAAAATAAATGGAGGCATCTCATCTTCGTTCGTCTGAAGCTAGGGCGCGTTCAAAATTAATGATGCTGGCTTCTTCAATTCGACGTGCTCGTGCTCGATTGGGCTTCGGTTGATAGCTTCAATTCGTCGACAAGGTGAGTGATCCCCTTCACTCACATCTAATTCCTATCTCGTGTTTATTAGTGTTCGAATTCGATGATTTTCGTTCGTATATGATTGTTGAATTCGTCCCTTGATTTGTCGGCCATTCGACTATGTATTTACTTTGAGTATTGACTCCGGTCATTGCATGAACTATTTTGATTTCGGCATTGTTTTGATTTCGAACTGCATATTGTTTCTAGCTTTATCGTTTCGAGCTGTTCGTTTTCGTGGTCATCACTCAACTCCGACCTGTTGTGTTCTTCCATGTAGCTTGACTTGAGTGAGCTTTAGGCTAGACATGTCTTTCTATTTGATTTTTTTTTGCCTTGCTTTGGGCATATGTATACTGTTGCAGTTTCGAATGATGCATGTTGTACCTGGCCCCTTTTGTTGTTTTCTGGTTTCTCTTGACAAGTTTTGTATTGCTTGATGGACTTTGGATCTTTGATTCAATTGGGGTCATTTACTGTTTCACTGCATATGTTTTGAGTCACTGTTGCATTCATTAGACTTTGCATTTGTTCTCATTCACCTCGAGACAGTTTCAGTTGCAAGTGCAATTGGTTATTTCCACTTGACTCGGTTAAGCTAGTACTTGTGTCATGGTGAGATATTTATCCACCGCTGGTTCTTGCATTTTGTTCATCCAGCATGCACTCCCACATTGCTAGGTTGTTTTGTGCGGCATCTGGTCTTTGATTTTTTCATTTCCTATGTGCATTGGCTTCGGCCATTATGCACTTGATTTATTGCATCCTTGACTTTGTTATACTCGGCATATGCCCTGATACTTGTATCCTTGTTCGAACTAGCTGGGTCACCCAGTTATTTGTGCACTGCATGTGTAAATGACGTGTTATTCATGCGGTTGCTCCATTTTTTTTGCCATATATGTGAACATTCACTTAACTACCTACCTGTTTGTAATTGCAGTGCTATTTTGACATTGTGTTTATTTTGTTACACTAGTGACAGTGTTTGGCATTCTTCAGTTTGGTGGTGTCACTCTTGTTTACATAAATAAGTGTGGTTATACAACATATAATTATGTAGTTCACTGCTTCATGTATTTGGGGATTACTTCTTTGATATTTAGGCTACACTTGAGTCTTGTTTAATTCATTGAGGCATTGTGCATTGTTGCCAGTTGCTTCTCTCTGTTCACTTGAGCTGCTGCAGTGTGCATATATGGTTATTTTAACCATTTCATTTTGAGGCTGTGTCACTGATGTCGGCTTGCCTTATTCATTTCTCAGTCGAACTTTGGTTCATTTTACCGTGTCATCCCCCATGTAATTTGCAGTTGCATTTCTGGTCAATCTTTGTAGCTGAGTCACTGATGTTGGTTTGCATTATTTTGTTCATTTGGATTTAACAATCTTGTTGAGTTCACTTGAAATCCCTGTATGCATGTCATATAGGTTTGCTTGTGGTACACTGTACTGCATTCCTGAGTTAGTTATTGTCATTTTCTACATATTTATATATGTGGCCTTGTACTATTTGATGGCATTTGGATTGATTTTCGAATTACACTTGAGTTGAATCCGGTGACTCGGGTTTGATCTTGTGTTTGCTTGTGAATTTTCATTGGGTACATCATCACTGTGGTGGCAAGGTAGTGCACGCAAGCGTGAACTGCAGCCACACAGTATTCATTGGGTACATCATCACTGTAGTGGCAAGGCAGTGCACGCAAGCGTGAACTGCAGCCACACGGTATTCATTGGGTACATCATCACTGTAGTGGCAAGGCAGTGCACGCAAGCGTGAACTGCAGCCACACGGTACTGCTTTTATTGTTATTTCTTTTGCTTTTGATTTATGGATCTATTTCGTATTCCATATGTTGTAGTGGCGAGGCAGTATACGCGTGCGTATACCGCAGCGCTACTCGTGTTGACCTTTTAATTGATGTTCCAATTGATTTGAATTGGTTCGCGTTATATTTACCGTTATCCGATTTCTTATTTAAGAATCAGATAGGTAAATTTATTTCCGTGACTGTCGTCTATTCATTATTTAATTATTATTGCTTCTGCACACTAATAACTGAGTTTGAATTAGACTGACCCGGGTATTATTTTCTTTTGAATGTAATACTCGGGTCAGAATCGAGTTATTTCAGGTTGTAGATATTCTGCTTTGGGATGCTGCTTGAGCTATAAAGACTTTTCATATCTTTTGGAGTTGTCATGTCATAGTATAGGTTGATATGTATTCATGTATATTAGTCGATAATGTACTTGTATATATAACTTCCTGAGTCGACTGTTGTAGTTGTATCACATGTACCGTGTCAAATGTATTGTAACCGATATATGTTATTATATATATGAGACTTTCTGTTTAATCTATGTTCCGCATTCGTATTATCTGTGTTATTATTTTATATTTTTGTCCTAGACTATTATAGCCACTGTGTAGTAGCTTTGAGTTTGCATCGGCATGTCGGATTTCCTCCTGAAATAAAATGCACGTTTTTACTATCTGACATATCGGTGCTCGCACAAGGCAATTACACAGATGGTCGCTCCTCAACAACCTTATTCTCCATGCTAGCCGACAGCACTACACCGTAGTGTTCTTGGCTAGCGTGGGTATAGAGGTGGGGCGTCACAATTTAGTTTTAAAAATCAGAATTTTGAATAATGTTTTCGATTTTAGTCCTAAAACAGTGAATCAACATGTTTGGTATTTCACTTATACACAAATTTTCTCAGTTATCTTAAGTTTCAAAGACAATTCAAAAAAAAATTTAACTTGAACAAATTTTAAACTTTAATTCTTGATTTAACAGACACATTTGTATGAATCCTAAACGCTAACATAGATTATATTATGTGATGATGGATTTGAACAAATTCTTGAACCTGGGAATAAAATACAGAGAACATAGCATGATCAAATTTTCCATTCATTCTTATAGGAAATCAACAGATATAAATCCATATCATTCACACTTAGTCACAGAAATCAACATGCAACATTTTAAAATTCTTAAATTTCATTAAAAATAATGTTACTCACCTGAAAGTTGATGGACAGAGCAATGATTTTGAAAAACTTTATGCGTTTAAAACTGGAAACTTCCTTTGCTTCAAATCTTGAATTGCTAAATGAAATTGAGTTACTGATGCCTATATTTAAACTGGAATGCTTGCTACCTTACTTTAAAAACTGCATGCATGCTACTTTGAAACTCCAGACTCTAAGAAATGCAGGCCTTAAAACAGTTTTTGCCTTGAATTCCAGATTCTAAATGGTGCAGACTTACAAGTTTGTTTGCATGTTATTTGAAATTTGATTTACAGGGTTTGTTGAAGATGCTTTATATTCTTTTTTTTCAATGGATGTGTTTATATTATTTTTTTCAGACTTTCTTGTCTTTATATTTTAGAAGAAGAAAAGAAAAAAATGAGGAAAAGAGGAATTTTATATAAGCTGAAATTATTTGAAAAAAAGAAGAAAAGAAAACGCTAAATTCAAATCTTGACACATGTCTTTAATTCTAACATTTGTCAAGTTGTAATGTTTATTGATTAAGACATGTCTTTTTTTTAATTTGTAAAACGTTTACATTTGTCTTTAATGTTAATTAGTTTTAATTATGTTAATTTGTTATATTTAAATGTTGATTAGTTACTTAGTTAATATGTTAAGATAAGATAAGAGTGAATCTTTGTTTAATTAATTAGTTAATATGTATTTATTTACATGTAGATAATTTTAAAATGAACAAATCCAATTTTAATTCATAAAATAAAAGTTTATACAAATATTTAAAATCAAAACAAATTAAAAATATTTATAATGTAATTTTAAAAGCTTTGAATTCAAATTCAAATCAAGTTATATATATATATACATATATAACTACACAATTAAATTTTGAAAAGCAATTATTTTCATTAAGAATCTATTCGTTAAAAACAATGTATTATTATATTTTGAAAATAGCAAATTTGATAACTATAAATAATTTATAATCTTCTTTATTGATAAATTATTTATTTTATCCAATTATATCCAAATAAACCTTATAGATGATTTCATTTAAATTTAAACTTGAGTTAAACATATTTTAAACCATTTAAATAATTTACCTTATGTATATAAAATCATATGGTTATTTATTATATACTTTTAAAAAGCTTAATATCAAATAAATCAATTTATTTAAATTTAATTTTTATCTTAACAATTTAAATCCATATTTTATTTATTAAATAACCTTTTAAAAGTTTAACTTTAAAATAAAATCATAATTCCCAATTTTTACTAAAGATATACATATATATTATTTAGAAAACCAGATTTATTTATTTATTAAATTTGAAACAAGATCTATTTACAACATATACATATCGTATATATAAATTATAAATAGACAATAATTTATTAGATTTTAAATGATAAGATTTATTAATCAACTGTTTATTTTATTGGATTATTAAATTAATTCAAATTTTATCACAAAGATTATCAAATCAATTTAATTTTTATTTCAGATTATTAAATTGATATTGCTTCAAAATTCAGGGTCATCACATTCCTCCCCCCTAAAAGAATTTCGTCCCCGAAACAAAGAAAATTTAATAATATATTTAAAGATTTAATTTAAAAACACAATCATATATCAATGATATGCTAAGAATCATAGCAACCAATTCACCCAATCAATCAAATATATCTATCCAGATAAAATTCTGGATAGAGTTTCCTCGATTTTCCCGGTAAAAATATCGGGATACTCGCTCTATAGATTCCAAACAATCAATACTACTAAGCTACAAAGCTCCTACTCAACTAGATCTACAAAACTGGACAGCATATCAAACTACAGACGAGTCTGATTCAACAACCATACCTCCTGAGCAGCTGGTTCCAAAACCAGAGATAGACCATACACATACTGCCTCAGAGATATGTTAAACATATCGAATCCCAGTTATCCAAACTGGAAATTCAATCCTGAAAACCAAATACTTATCCTTACAAGAACAAAGAAAAGATCCACACATCACGGAGCTAGCTTTCCAGTCTTACCTAAAACTTATAGCTTCTTGGATCGGAGAAAACTTAACCAAAACCAAATCTCCGACTCCAGAATCCAAATTCTTCATCTCTTACCCACAAAAAGTCTTCGGACGATCCTGGGCTTCCAACATTCAAACTGATCGGCTCAACCCTTGCTGAGTCCTCTAGAAACAAACTAGACCATAAACAACCCAATCTAATGATCTCCTCAAGATCAATCCAAAACCAAGAACACAACTCTATTCCATAATCAGCAGAAGACAACAAACTTCTCCTAATTCGAAAAAGATAATCAGAAACACCTCCAAACTGCTCCCACTGCACAACTCTGATCCGAAGTAGAAGAGAATGCTGATGAAGAACACAAGCACAAACTGGACATCACTTCCCAGAAATATATTTCAACAGGTCCATAAGAGAAAAATCAGAAATTCCTCCGAAAACTGAGTTGCTTCATCAAACTCTATCTCTAGGAACCATCTCCTACTAAGCTGAACCACCAGTTCTACTCCTAGAATACTAGTCGATAAGAAAACTCAATCTCTAGATGCGGACAAAATCCGACTTCCCTGAAAACATCCGGAAAATCTCTGACAATCCAAGAGAACATTCAACTATCGCAAGTCACTTTTGCGATCAACACAGATAAGTTTCCAAAGAAAATTGTCCTCTCTTTACCCAACAGAACAGCTTACACTGGCTTAGCCAATCCATTGAAGAAACGGATCCACTCTGCTGCTTTTGAACTCCACCTTTAGAAAAACTACTCATATAAGACATCTCTGTCGGCTCATAGAACACTCCAATCTGTACTGCTAACACCGATGCCAAACTTCGTAATCCAAATTTCTTCGAGAAACTCGGACTACAAAGCTAACCACAACATGCTGCTGAGCTCAGTCACAACACCGAGGCAGACATACTTCCCAAAACTTGTTCCAAAGAAATATCTTCGGACACATCCATAATCACTACATCTCATCATGCAGCTACACTTCCTGAGGTATCAAAATGCCATCACTTGTTTTTGCCCAACTGATAGATCCAGACTCAACTCATCCAACTCTACACGCAAAGATGACTCCAAACCTTAAAAGGTTTCCTTCAGAGATCGATGAAATCTCTACACTCTGCACAACTTACTCGAGACAGAATTAGGACTACCGTCTTGTTAGATATACTTCCAACCTCAAACATCAGACTCTAATCAATGGTAGTTGTCATGTTACAAGCATCACTACCTTATCTACCTTTTGTAACTTATATTGGAAAACTCGAACAGGCAACCCAATAGATTGGTAGAAATAGATAAATAAATATAAATATATTAAAAATTACAAATACGCTCTCTCAAGAAAGACACCACTACATAGCCTAGGTATTCACTCGACCTAATGCTCTGATACCACTATAACGACCCGCCATTCATCTCTACATAATGACACATCATTAATAAGAAAGAAAGGGATAGAAAAGAGAAAGAAGAGAAGAAAGAAGAAGCAACACATCAGAATCTAAAGAGCGAAACGAATAAATTATATTAATAACATAAGTATTACATAGTATACAACAATTATCAAAGTTACACAGATAATACATCACATACTAGACAGTTATAAACACCTGTCTAGTTATTACAACTCAATACAATTCAAAGACAACACAGAGATACAAAACACAGCGGAATACTATATATCTAACGCAGAAGCCTCCTGCTCCATTGCTCCTCCATGATTCGTCAAAGCTAACCTGAATCCCTTGGCTACTCGTAAAATTTGAGTACCCAACGGTTTAAGAAAGCAAAAGATAAACTCCAGGTCAGACATGGGTCTGGTGTGAGTAACATGTTAAAGTTGCTTAATTTTAAAAACCTTTTGAAAAGAAAGGTGTCACGTAAGACTTCCCACACATAAACATGGAAAAGTTTTTACCTTACGCTAACCAAAACATTTGATAGGAAATCCAGTGATATTATAATAGGTCTAGGATTTTCAAGTAAATATGAAATAGCCGAAATTGTTACATTTATTAAATTCCAGCTACTAGCCACAAAAGTGGGTAATACAATCAAAACCGTTGGCACTTATTGGATTTTGGATTTCATACAATGGCAGGGCTATCGGGGTACCGCCCGTCACAATACATGGCCTAGATCACCGTACCGAGGATCACTCCTAATCCCATGTAATACAAGGCCGGAACCATCCCTTACTGGACAGTCCCGAACAAGACAACCCCGCAGTTGGTGCGCAATTCCAACCGCTCACTAAGCCGAATAAAAAGGGACCTCTAAACAGGGGAAAATCTCGTGCTACTTAGGCATGACCCACTTAGCCTTGCTGCACCTCCCCTGTTTTAGCCATTTCCGGTTGATGAGGCTTGAGGCTATGATTACCTTTATAGGACACATCACTTAGAATGCTCATCGTCCACCTGACGATGTTCTGAAAGCATTTAATCCATACAAGTTCGTTCTAGGTTCGAACGAAACCGAAGGCATTATCTCGTTACACTCATTTTGGATTCACCCTCAGAGTTAACGACGATAACCCTTGCACTCTGAATCTTTATCTCAAATCTGAAAGTACTATCTCCGTCAAACTCATCTTAGAATCACCTTTAGGGTTATACTGACGAATAGTCCTTACACCTCGTGTCTTCACTCTTCACATAAGATTCACGACCTATCGTTAATTTGGATCGATGTGGTTTTCGGATATCCAAATATGGAAACCCGATCTCGATCTCATCGAAATCCAAAGCGTGCCTTTTAGGTCTAGGTGGTTTTAGAGTTTAAAACAATTCAATACAATTATTTATTTACGCACAGATAGATAACTCACAGATTCACAATAGGTAATTATCACCACAGATAATCCATATTATCATTATCAAAGATAATCCATATCATAACACAATGCAACCAATGCATCCATATCACTCAACATTACTAATCTCGTAACTGAGATTTCAAACCATTCAAGGCAACCAATGTCATCCATTCATAAGCAATGATCTATAATCACACCACCTATAATTAATTTAAAATGAATTAAAATAATTACATCATCTCTAATTAATTTAAAGTGAATTAAATTAATTACCTACCTCGATATAAATCTTGCTTACATATTCAATAATTAATTATAAATTAATTAATTATCCTCTAGTTAATCAACTTAATTAATCACCCCTGATTAATTATACTCTAATTAATTTCACAAAATTAATTACTTTAACCAAAATATAGTAATTAACCTTTAATTACTTCATTAATTAATTAACTATAATTAATTACAATTAATTAATTACACTTAATTACTTATTATTGAGTAATTAATCTTAATTAATCAATCTTAATTATATCATTAATTATATTAATTAATGACCCTAAATTATATTTAATTAATTACTTATTAATTACATTCAGTAATTAATCTCAGTTAACCCATAATTATTAAGCACCTTTGATTAAATCACATTCAGTAATTAACTACCCTTAATTACTTATCAAATTAATTACTTCTTAATTAATTTTCTTAATTAATCCCTTGATTAATTATACAAAGTGATTAAATCCAAATTACTTTCACAATTCCATCATTATCCACTAATTACATCTAGTAATTATCTTTAATTACTTCACTAAGTAATTTCAATCCATTAATTACATAAATTAATTATTATCAAACCAACAAGTGATTAAAATTAATTAAACTTAATTTATTAATCTTAAACAAATTACATTTAAACGTAATTAATTAGATTAAGTAATTAATTACTTAATTACTTCCATCAAGTAATTAATTACTTAATTACTTCCATCAAGTAATTAATCTTAAAATAATTAACAAATGATTATCATTAATTAATTAATCTAATTAATTTTAAAAATTAAACATATTAGTTAATTGTTAAATAATCCTTAGTTAATGACCTTCATTAACTACTAATCATTCTTTAATTTTCTAAATTTTTACTTCTTAATTAATCTCTAATTTTAAATTAATCTAATTTATTAATTTATAAATTAAATAAATAATTCATTCTTTTGTTAATCTCTAAAATAAATCATTTCTTTATTAAAGACCTCATTAAATTAAAGTGTATTTAGAACTTTACATCTTAAATTCAAAATGATATTTATTTAAACATCAATCAAATTTAAATCCAATTTACAATCTTTTTTAATAAATGTAAATAACCTTTATTACTTACATTTGAAACTTATATAAGATAATCCTTTTCAACTAATTTACTTAATTTTATTTAAAAATTAAGTTTTTTAAGTACATTACTATTATACTTGCAAATTCAAGCTATAAAATCATCTAACTTTCATTTATAAATCTTTTATAAAGAACTTATTCAAAAAGAATCAAGTTTAAATATTTGTTTTAATAACAAATTTACCTTTAACAAGCTATTTAAATTTAAACTTGTTTTGAAAACATTCAAAAAAATTAAAACTTATTCAAATATCCAGATTTTGAATTCAAGTTACTTGAATCCAATATTTATTTAAACTTTTGATTTAAAACTTGAATTAAACTTTGTTTTAAACCTTGATTTTAAACCTTTTTATTTGAACCCAAATTTCATTTTAAAACCTGAAGATTCAAAAGTCTTTGAAAAAAAAACTGAACTTAATCTTTAAATTCAAACTGCTGTTTTAAATTAGGTTTCGGATTTTTAAAATAAAATTCCAATTTCCAGAAACTGTCAGATTTATTTTTCTTTTTAAACTGAAAACCCACTTTCAAAATTTAAAAACCTATAAGATTCAAAACCACTTGAAACTATAATACATACTATATTTAAACTTGTTTTAAATCATATCATTACAACTTTGAAATTCATTTAAATTTGATTTAAATTTAGAATTTACAGGCAGGTTACAGAAAATGTAACACTTCACTAACCCGAGCAAAAAAAATTTGGTTCCAAGTCATCAGATCAAAAACTTCGAGAAAACACAGCAACTACTCGAGTAATTCTCGAGTCAATCCTCTCTGTTCCCACCCAGAGTTCATCAGACCCAAAAGTGCACGGTGCATGTACATCGTGCCTCTGGCCAACTCCATCCACCTACGGTGGCTTCCCAACATCGACGACCAACCCCTCAATCCATTACGATCATCACATCGTTCACATACAACTCGAATTTGAATTCTAGTTCAAATTCCAAAATCTGGAACAGAAAGATCAAAACCCCATCAAAACCTGTCATCGCTTACCCCACGGTGCTTTGTCCACCAGAGAACTTCCACCATCGGCCACAGCTTCGCTTACGCTTCAGCAACCACCTCCCAAAAGCCCATGACACTCGATCATTCGTAAAGGTTGTATAGACCACAACAAATTGCTCAGATAAAACTAGGGCTATAGATAATAAATCGTCGCCACTGCTTCCATGGCGGTTTGCATCACCTTCACTTATTTTTCCCAGTTTCAATGATAACTCCTCTACCCACAAGATGAACCCCGACTCTTCAAATTGCCGAGATCACCCAAAAACCCAATATCCCCCTTTTTAGTTCAACACAGAACTGCATGTTAAATCTAATTTTAAAAACTGCGAATTTAGTTTTAAAAATCAGAATTTTGAATAATGTTTTCGATTTTAATCCTGAAACAGTGAATCAACATGTTTGGTATTTCACTTATATACAAATTTTCTCACCAATCTTAAGTTTCAGAGACAATTCGAATATTTTTTTTAACTTGAACAAATTTTAAACTTTAATTATTAATTCAACAAACACATTTGTATGAACCTTAAACACTAACATAGATTATATTATGTGATGATGGATTTGAACAAATTCTTGAACCTGGGAATCAAATACAGAGTACATAGCATGATCAAATTTTCCATTCATTCTTATAGGAAATCAACTGATATAAATTCATATCATTCACACTTAATCATAGAAATCAACTTGCAACTTTTTAAAATACTTAAATTTCATTAATAATAATGTTACTCACCTGAAACTTGTTGGACAGAGCAATGATTTTGAAAAACTTTTTACTTTTAAAACTGGAAACTTCCTTTGCTTCAAATCTTGAATTGCTAAATGAAACTGAGTTACTGATGCCTATATTTAAACTGGAATGCTTGCTACCTTACTTTAAAAACTGCATGCATGCTCCTTTGAAACTCCAGACTCTAAGAAATGCAGGCCTTAAAACAGTTTTTGCCTTGAATTCCAGATTCGAAATGGTGCAGACTTACAAGTTTGTTTGCGTGTTATTTGAACTTTGATTTACAGGGTTTGTTGAAGATGCTTCAGATTCTTGTTTTTCAATGGAAGTGTTTGGATTATTTTTTTAGATTTGCCTGTCTTTAGATTTTAGAAGAAGAAAAGAAAAAATGAGGGAAAGAAGATTTTTATATAAGCTGAAATTATTTGAAAAAAAAAGAAGGAAAAAGCTAAATTCAAATCTTGACACATGTCTTTAATTCTAACATTTGTCAAGTTTTAATGTTTATTGATTAACACATGTCTTTTTTTTAAATTTGTAAAATGTTTACATTTGTCTTTAATGTTAATTACTTTTAATTATGTTAATTAGTTATATTTAAATCTTAATTAGTTACTTAGTTAATATGTTAAGATAAGATAAGAGTGAATCTTTGCTTAATTAATTAGTAAATATGTATTTATTTACATGTAGATAATTTTAAAATGAATAAATCCAATTTTAATTCATAAACTAAAATTTTATACAAATATTTAAAATCAAAAAAAATTAAAAATATTTATATTTTAAATTTAAAAGCTTTGAATTCAAATTCAAATCGAGTTATATATATACATATATAACTACACAATTAAATTTTGAAAAACAATTATTTTCATTAAGAATCTATTTGTTAAAAACAATGTATTATTATATTTTGAAAATAACAAATTTGATAACTATAAATAATTTATAAAAGAAATTGTCTTCTTTATTAATAAATTATTTATTTTATCCAATTATATCCAAATAAACCTTATTGTTGATTTTATTAAAATTTAAACTTGAGTTAAACATATTTTAAACCATTTAAATAATTTACCTTATGTATATAAAATCATATAGTTATTTATTATATATTATTAAAAATCTTAATATCAAATAAATCAATTTAAACAAATTTAATTTTTATCTTAACTATTTAAAACCATATTTTATTTATTAAATAACCTTTTAAAAGTTTAACTTTTAAATAAAATCTAAAATCCTAATTTTTACTAAAGATATATATATATATATTATTTAGAAAACCAGATTCATTTATTTATTAAATTTAAAACAAGATCTATTTAAAATATATACATATCCTATATATACATTATAAATAGAAAACAATTTATTAGATTTTAATAGATAAGATCTATCAATTAACTATTTATTTTATTGGATTATTAAATTAATTCAAATTTTATCACAAAGATTATCAAATCAATTTAATTTTTATTTCAGATTAAATTGATATTGCTTCAAAATTCCGGGTCATCACACGTACCATTATAGTATGCCTACTATAGCTACCATGTTAAATGGCAGGATATACAACTAAAACCGTACATGGCGCGTATTGGATGATTGGATTTCCAATAATGGTCGGGCAAAGGAACTTCCTACAATGGAACGCCTCTGGAGGGACGCCCCCATGAACCTAACCGGATCTCTGCTAACACAAGGTCGGGTTACTGTGACGACCCTGACTCGACCTTTGAAAATCGGCACCAAATACATCACCCGTATTCGAATGCCGTAGATCCAAACGTCGAGTCTTGTTCGCCGGAGCTTATAACACATTAAGTAGATCAACACAGCGGAAGAAAACAATATATATCATTGATATACAATAATGAATTAAAACAATGATGCAACGAGAATTAATCAATAATATCAGATATATAAGGTACAGTGGAAAGGAACAACTTCAAAAGAGGAATTTCAACACATGCCTTCAAACGACAGAGATAGATTGAGAATCCAAATTACAACTCCATCTCCAATGCTCCAAAACTCAAAATCGAAAGCTCAAACCACCATCAAGTCGGACGTAAGCAAGGCCAGCCATCCAATGACTAAAGAAGATTTCCATAGACTGAAGGCTACCGAAACTACACCTACTATTTGATTATCTGAAAATCTGTCACGACCCGATTTTCACTCCCAGAAAATCGCGTCATGAATTAAGAAAGAAAGGGATAGAAGAAGAAAAGAAAGAAGAGAAGAAAGAAACAACACAAGAATCTCAACAGCGGAACGAATAAATTATATTTATAACAAAATATTACATAGTATACATCAAATATCAGAGTTACACAGACATATACAACACATACTAGACAGTTATAAACACCTGTCTAGTTATTACAACTCAATACAAAACAGAACACTCAGAGGTACAAAACACAGCGGAAAACTATATATAACTATGCGTAGAAGTCTCCTGCTCCATATGCTCCTCCACAATTCGTCAAAGCTAATCCTGAATCCTAACCTGAATTCCCTTGACTACTCATAAAAATTTGAGTACCCAAGAGTTAAAGAAAAACAGAAAATAACTCCGGGTCAGACATGGGTCTGGTGTGAGTAACAGGTTAAAGTTGCTTAACTTTGAAAAACCTTTGAAAGAAAAGGTATCACGTAAGACTTCCCACACATAAACATGGAAAAGTTTTTACCTTACGCTAACCAAAACATTTGATAGGAAATCAGATGATATTATAATAGTGTCTAGGGTTTTCAAAATAAAATACAGAAATAGCTGAAATGCTTACATCTCACATTCCAACATAGTTGGGCACAACTAATACGTACGGCACTTATTGGATTTTGGATTCCATCAATGGCAGGGCTACTGGGGTACCGCCCGTCACAGTACGTGGCCTAGATCACCGTACCGAGGAGCCACCCTAACTCCCCTGCAACACAAAGCCGGACCCGTTCCTTACTGAACAGTTCCAAATAAGACAACCCCGACGGTTGTCATGATCAACCGTCCCACACAGCCGAAATATAAAGGGACCTCTAAACAGGGGTAAATCTTACTCTCAAGTGGGGGCTACCCACGAAGCTTTGCTGCACCTCCCCTGTTTTAGCCATTCCCGGTTGATGAGGCTTGAGGTTACGATTACCTTTATAGGACATAACACTTAGAATGCTCATCGTCCGCCTGACGATGTTCTGAAAGCATTCAATCCATACAAGTTCGTTCCGGGTTCGAACGAAACCGAAGGCATTATCTCGTTACACTCGTATTGGAATCACCCTCAGAGTTAACGACAATAACCCTTGCACTCTGATTCACCATCTCGAATCTATAAGATCTATTCCGTCAAACTCATTACGGAATCACCCACAGAGTTATACTGACGTATAGCCCTTACACCTCGAGTCTTCACTCGCTCCACTTTGGATTAACGACCTAACGTTATTTGGAATCGATGTGGTTTTCGGATGTCCAAATATGGAAACCCGATCCCGGTCTCATCGAAATCCAAAGCGTTTCTTTTAAGGTCCAAGTTGTTTTAAGTTTAAAACAATTCAATTCATTATCTAAATATACATAGATAGATAATTCACATCACAACAGATAATCAACATTATCATTATCAACAGATAATTCATACCAAATCAGATAATCTAAATTATCATCCAGAAGCAACCAATGCATCCATATCACAATCACTACTCATCTCACAACTGAGATTACAAACCAAACCAATCAACCAATATCATTCATCAAACATAAGCAAATAATCAAATGATCACACCTTCTATAATTAATTTAAAATGAATTAAATTAATTACTCAATCTCTAATTAATTTAAAATGAATTAAATTAATTACTTCATCATAAAATCCTACTTAACTAAACCATCCATTGATTATAAATCAATTTATAAATCATTATTCAATATTCATTTCAATTAATCATTGCTGATTAACTATCTCTAATTACAATAAGTAATTAGTATTTAATATTAACCACACACAAGTTAATTATATTAAATCCTACATATATATTAATCATCCTTGATTAATAACCATTCAGTAATTAACTACATTAATTACTCAATCCAATAATTAATTATTCTTAATTAATTATCCAAATTAATCCCTTTGATTAATTTCAAAGTAATTTAAATCCAAATTACTTCTATAACAAATATCTTTAATTACATCCTGTAATTATTAATTAATTACTTCCTTAAGTAATTACAAATTTCATTAACTGCATAAAGTAATTATCTACAATCAACAATTGTTTAAATCAATTAACTTAATTAATTAATCTAAACAAATCATATTAACCTTAATTAATTACATTAAGTAATTAATTCACTAATTACTTTCATTAAGTAATTAAACCTAAACAATTGATTAATAATTAATTAATCTAATTAATTATCAATATTAATCACATTAATTATTTGTTAATGACTTCATTAACATTTCTTAATTTTTTAATTAAGAATTTAACTTAAATTAATCATCATTAGTTATTAAGTAATTAATATTTAATTACTATTTAATTAATCTCTAATTATTAATTAACTAGGTGTTAATTAAAACCTTAATTATCATTAATCACTTGATTAAATAAATCTTAATCATAAATTAAAATTTAATTAACCATTCTTAATTAAAGATTAATTAAACTTAATTAATTAATCTCAAATTAAATTGAAAATCATTAATTATTTAATTAAACATCCACATTATTAATTAATTAAATAATTAACATTCATCTTAATTACCTTACTAATTAATGAATCCAATCATTAATTTTTATTTATCTTAAGATAAAACATTCTTATTAAATCATGCATTTAAAAACAAAATGTTTTAAAATTTACATTAAATTCAATTTAACATTTCTTTTAACTTTAAACTCAAACTTATTTAAAAATAAGATTTTCAAAACAATACAACTAAATCTTATATGTTTACAAGAAACATATACTTTGTTAATAAGTTTAAAAAGAATTTAAATTTCAATTCAAATCAAATTCAAACAAATTTAAAAAAAAACTTTAACATTTGAAATTCAACTTTCAAACTTATTTTAGCTTTAAACTCTTTCTATAATTTATACCTTTAATTCAAATGCAAATCATTTGAAAACAATTTAAATTTAAATCTTTAATTTAAAAACTGAAATCTAAATTTTAAATCCAGATTTAAAAACTCAGTTTTGAATTCAATTTGAATTTTTAATTTTAAATACTTAATCCTTCCAATACAAATGCCAAAACACACAAGCAATCACACTTGAGAGTTTAAATTCAAATTTGAATTTGAAAACATAAATGGTCTCAAATTCTTAGACAAATCCAAATTTGAATTCATATTCAAATTTCAAACTAAACTCAGTTTAAATCCTACACCTGCAAATTTTAAACTTTATCTTAATACTTAAAACAGAAAACAGTTTTCTGTTTACTTTAAAACTTAAACTTTGAAATTTCCAGAACTTAAATAATTTCAAAAGAACAGAATTTCAACTTATTCAAATTCATATTTGAATTCAGTTTAAAAACCTAAGCCACAATTTCAGTTGCACCTTAATTCAAATTTTTAAAAAATCTGGAAACAGTTTTCTGTTTCCCCTTTCTCTCTTTCTATATTTTTAACCAATTTGAAATTCTGCATTTAAATTTATTACAAAATAATAATTCAAACAATTTGAATTCATTTTCAGACCCAAGTTAGATTCTAAGTTCAGGATTTCAGATTAAATTTAAACTTTATTTTTAAAATTCCTAAAACAGAACAGAACAGTTCTGTTGTATAAAAGCCTGAAAACAAAAATACACTGAACACCCTATTGACCTCGAGACAAAACCCTTGTTACTTCGAGTTTCCCTTCCAAAAATCTCGAGACCAACCCGAGTCAATTATCTCTACAACCCAACAAACATTCAAAACCTGAAACAGACCAATACCCAGTCTTCCCCCAACCTGTCAACGGCGACCCTGCGCGCCTCCGACCACCATTTCCACCTAAACTTCGGCAAAAGCTTCATCAACACACCACCTACCAATTCCCAAAACAGCTTCTAACTCGATGCACTGAGGAGTACACAATCGACCACAAAATAGTATCCCAAATAAACTAGGGTTCCTCAACTAAAATCCCAAATTAAAGTCTCAAACTTGAATTGCAAACCCATTCAATAATTTTCTTATGATTTATGATGGATAAACCATCACCAGAAACAATTTCAACCAAGCTAAAACCATGTATCAACTGTACTAAGCAAATATGTAAAATACAGTACTTTCAAAACTGCATTTCCAACTCTTTTCTAAAAATTTATATTTTGAACTTAAAAATCATGTTTAGTATAGGGTTTCACTTTACATTACTTATTTATCAAATTCTCATACTTGAATTCTTGCTAATTTTAATGTTTGCTCAACTGTTTATAATCCAAAGATAATAATTTACAGCAACTTTGAAAATTAAATAAAAATATCATTGTACAGAAAACTGCATGCACACATATATATTCATAAATAAAAATAGTCACTGCAAATTTCATAAATTATATCCATTTCAGATTAAAGCATGCAATCAACCTACTTAAATTTTTGAAAAGAGGAGTTACTCACCTGTTATTTGAAAATTGCAGAGCACAATTCAACTTGCAGAGCCCAGATTGAAAATTATGAAATGCAGGCACTTTGAATGCTTTTAAAAATGCAGACCCTTTCTTCAGATGCTTAGAAGTGTAAAGCTTCAACTTGATTTACCAGATTTTGAAGATCCATGAATGCATGTAGATTTGTATATGTTGAAGGATGCAGATCTTTATGCTTGCAAATGAAAGGCAGGGCTTCAAATGGTTGTGCAGGTTGTCAAACTGTTGCATGCAGGTCTTTGATTGAATTTGCAGATGCAAGAACATGCAGGTCTGAACTTTGGGGAATAAAGTTCTTTATGCTTGAAATTTGCAGAGCTTCTTTGTTTATAAATGATATGCAGAGCTTTAAATGGTGAAGATTGAAATGCATGTTTGCTTCTCAATGGAACATGCAGGTTTGTATATGGTTGAAGAATGCAAATTTGTTTTGAAACAGAGGAGTTTTGAATACATGAATGTATGCAAGTTTGAAATGTGC
Organism: Allium cepa; assembly: GCA_030765085.1. Classification (NCBI taxonomy): domain Eukaryota; kingdom Viridiplantae; phylum Streptophyta; class Magnoliopsida; order Asparagales; family Amaryllidaceae; genus Allium; species Allium cepa. The sequence goes on along the minus strand of CM060930.1, from coordinate 47,460,988 downwards.
AGATTTGAATTTGGGTTGTGAGAATGAAGTTTGGTTTTCTTGATTAAGGAATGAGAAAATGAATATGAATGAATAGCAAAATGATATGAATGTATTTTCAGAAAATGAAATAAAAGAAAATGAAAAAGAAATATTGACACTTGTAAACATAGAGACACTTGTCTTTTAAGCTTTAATATTTACAAACACTTGTTTTTATGAATTAAATTGATGTTTAATTAAAGTTAATAAGCATTAAGCCTTGTTAATTAATTCTTATATACATAATTATGAATATAAATAATTCTAAAGAACAAAGAAAAACAATACACAATTAAATCATTTTGAAAAAGAAACTTTTAAAACAAATTTATAAAAGAGTTTGTATTAACATATTTTAATATACAACTTGAAATAAGAATGAAATTTAAACTAATTAAAACATTCATTCCATATTTAAAATCATATAGTATTTTAATTAAATATTTTTGAAAAGCTCAAATTAAAAATAAATCACCATTTCTATTTTCAAAACATATTAAAATTATACTATACTAATTTAACTAAAAACAACTTATCTATTTAAAATATATATAAATACATATACATTATTAAATAGAAAACAGATTTATTTACTCATTAAAAATAATTTCACAATTTAAATAATTAAATAAAGAAGATTATAGAATCAAATCAAATTTATTAACAAAATTATCAATTCAATATAAATTTAAATCCAGATTATTAAATTTATATTGTCCAAAATTCCGGGATGTTACAATCCTTCCCCCTTAAAAGAATTTCGTCCTCGAAATTTAAAACAAAGGCAATTTAATAATCTATTTACAGATTTTATTTTAAAACACGGCATATGTTAATCATATGCCAACAACCAAAGCAACCAATTCACACAATCAGAACAGATCTAATTATCCAAAAGAATTTTGGATAAAATCTTCACGAGTTTCCCCGGTATATATATATCGGGATACTCGCTCTATAGAATACAATCAATCAATACTACTATGCTATAGAGCTCCTAGCAACAATTCTATACAGAATATCAGACTACAAACGAGTCTGACACAATAAACAAACCATCCTAAACTGCTAGTTCTAAAACCAGAAATATCAAACACGAACTCCCTCAGAGATACGTGAAACACCCTGAATCCCAGTTATCCAAGCTGGCAATTCAACTCTTGAAAACCAAACACTGATCTAACCCAACACAGAAGAAACCAAAACACTTCGGAGCTAGCTTCCCAAACTTATAGCTCCTTGGATCAGAGAAAAACTTATCCAAAATCAAATCTCCAATTCCAGAATCCAAATTTCTCTGTCTCTTATCCATAAAACTCTTCAGACGATCCTGGGTTACCAACATCCATCCTAATCAGCTTAACTCTCGCTGATTCCATAAGAAACAGACTGAATCAAAAACAATCCAATGATCTCCTCAACATCACTCAAAAACCAAGAACACAAACCCTGCTTCTCAACAACAGAAGAAAGAACAAACTTCTCCTTATCCGGAAAAGAAAACAGAAACACCCCCAAACTGCTTCCGCTGCCAACTCTGATCCGAAACAGAAGAAAATGCTAAAGAAGAGCACAAGCACAGACCAGACAACCCAGCACAGAAAATATGGTTCCACATATCCACAAGAAAAACTCAGATGTTCCTCCCAAACCTGAGTTGCTTCACCAACTTCTATCTCAAGGAACCATCCATCTACTAACTGAACCACCAGCTCCAATCCTGGAAAGAAAACTCGATCTCCAGATGCAGACAAACTCTGACTTCCAGAAGACATCCAGACAATCTCCAACAAACACAAGAGAACATACTATCGCAAGTCACTTTTGCGATCAACTCAGCCTGAATCCAAAGAAAACTGCTCTCTCTCAACCAAACAGAAGAGCTTATGCTGACTTAGCCAACTTACCAGAGAAAAGATCCACTCTGATGCTTCTGAACTCCACTTCAGAAAAACTACCCAGCCAGAAGACTCCTTATCAACTCAGAATACTCTGCTAAACCCAGCCACATCACCGTGCTGACTCACTTCTTATTCTTGTTCCAAAGAAAACATCTTCGGAAACATCCATAGTCACTGCATCTCATCACGCAGCTACTAATTCCTGAGATATCAAGATACCATCACTTGCTTGCTTCTGCTCAACCGACAGATCAAAACTCAATTCAACACTTCAAAGATGAACTCCGAACCTTAACAGGTTACCTTCAGAGATCGATGAAGTCCTTCAACCAAGAAAAACTTACTCGAGACAGTATTAGGTCTACGGTCTCGACAAATACACTTCCAACCTCATCCATCAAACTCCAACCAATGGTAGTCGTGTTACACACACTTCTACCTCATCTACCTTTATAACTTATATTGGAAAAATAACCCGAACAGGTAATCCAACAAATAGGTAGAACCAATTATGTATATATATATATATTAAAAATACAAATACGCTCTCTCAAGAGAGACACCACTACAGAGCTTAGGTATTCACTCAACCTAACGCTCCCTAAAGAAAGACACACTTCAGAGCCTAGGTATTCACTCAACCTAACGCTCCCTAAAGAAAGACACACTTCAGAACCTAGGTATTCACTCAACCTACAGCTCTGATACCAAAATGTCACGACCCGATTTTCACTCCCAGAAAATCGCGTCATGAATTAAGAAAGAAAGGGATAGAAGAAGAAAAGAAAGAAGAGAAGAAAGAAACAACACAAGAATCTCAACAGCGGAACGAATAAATTATATTTATAACAAAATATTACATAGTATACATCAAATATCAGAGTTACACAGACATATACAACACATACTAGACAGTTATAAACACCTGTCTAGTTATTACAACTCAATACAAAACAGAACACTCAGAGGTACAAAACACAGCGGAAAACTATATATAACTATGCGCAGAAGTCTCCTGCTCCATATGCTCCTCCACAATTCGTCAAAGCTAATCCTGAATCCTAACCTGAATTCCCTTGACTACTCATAAAAATTTGAGTACCCAAGAGTTAAAGAAAAACAGAAAATAACTCCGGGTCAGACATGGGTCTGGTGTGAGTAACAGGTTAAAGTTGCTTAACTTTGAAAAACCTTTGAAAGAAAAGGTATCACGTAAGACTTCCCACACATAAACATGGAAAAGTTTTTACCTTACGCTAACCAAAACATTTGATAGGAAATCAGATGATATTATAATAGTGTCTAGGGTTTTCAAAATAAAATACAGAAATAGCTGAAATGCTTACATCTCACATTCCAACACAGTTGGGCACAACTAATACGTACGGCACTTATTGGATTTTGGATTCCATCAATGGCAGGGCTACTGGGGTACCGCCCGTCACAGTACGTGGCCTAGATCACCGTACCGAGGAGCCACCCTAACTCCCCTGCAACACAAAGCCGGACCCGTTCCTTACTGAACAGTTCCAAATAAGACAACCCCGACGGTTGTCATGATCAACCGTCCCACACAGCCGAAATATAAAGGGACCTCTAAACAGGGGTAAATCTTACTCTCAAGTGGGGGCTACCCACGAAGCTTTGCTGCACCTCCCCTGTTTTAGCCATTCCCGGTTGATGAGGCTTGAGGTTACGATTACCTTTATAGGACATAACACTTAGAATGCTCATCGTCCGCCTGACGATGTTCTGAAAGCATTCAATCCATACAAGTTCGTTCCGGGTTCGAACGAAACCGAAGGCATTATCTCGTTACACTCGTATTGGAATCACCCTCAGAGTTAACGACAATAACCCTTGCACTCTGATTCACCATCTCGAATCTATAAGATCTATTCCGTCAAACTCATTACGGAATCACCCACAGAGTTATACTGACGTATAGCCCTTACACCTCGAGTCTTCACTCGCTCCACTTTGGATTAACGACCTAACGTTATTTGGAATCGATGTGGTTTTCGGATGTCCAAATATGGAAACCCGATCTCGGTCTCATCGAAATCCAAAGCGTTTCTTTTAAGGTCCAAGTTGTTTTAAGTTTAAAACAATTCAATTCATTATCTAAATATACACAGATAGATAATTCACATCACAACAGATAATCAACATTATCATTATCAACAGATAATTCATACCAAATCAGATAATCTAAATTATCATCCAGAAGCAACCAATGCATCCATATCACAATCACTACTCATCTCACAACTGAGATTACAAACCAAACCAATCAACCAATATCATTCATCAAACATAAGCAAATAATCAAATGATCACACCTTCTATAATTAATTTAAAATGAATTAAATTAATTACTCAATCTCTAATTAATTTAAAATGAATTAAATTAATTACTTCATCATAAAATCCTACTTAACTAAACCATCCATTGATTATAAATCAATTTATAAATCATTATTCAATATTCATTTCAATTAATCATTGCTGATTAACTATCTCTAATTACAATAAGTAATTAGTATTTAATATTAACCACACACAAGTTAATTATATTAAATCCTACATATATATTAATCATCCTTGATTAATAACCATTCAGTAATTAACTACATTAATTACTCAATCCAATAATTAATTATTCTTAATTAATTATCCAAATTAATCCCCTTGATTAATTTCAAAGTAATTTAAATCCAAATTACTTCTATAACAAATATCTTTAATTACATCCTGTAATTATTAATTAATTACTTCCTTAAGTAATTACAAATTTCATTAACTGCATAAAGTAATTATCTACAATCAACAATTGTTTAAATCAATTAACTTAATTAATTAATCTAAACAAATCATATTAACCTTAATTAATTACATTAAGTAATTAATTCACTAATTACTTTCATTAAGTAATTAAACCTAAACAATTGATTAATAATTAATTAATCTAATTAATTATCAATATTAATCACATTAATTATTTGTTAATGACTTCATTAACATTTCTTAATTTTTTAATTAAGAATTTAACTTAAATTAATCATCATTAGTTATTAAGTAATTAATATTTAATTACTATTTAATTAATCTCTAATTATTAATTAACTAGGTGTTAATTAAAACCTTAATTATCATTAATCACTTGATTAAATAAATCTTAATCATAAATTAAAATTTAATTAACCATTCTTAATTAAAGATTAATTAAACTTAATTAATTAATCTCAAATTAAATTAAAAATCATTAATTATTTAATTAAACATCCACATTATTAATTAATTAAATAATTAACATTCATCTTAATTACCTTACTAATTAATGAATCCAATCATTAATTTTTATTTATCTTAAGATAAAACATTCTTATTAAATCATGCATTTAAAAACAAAATGTTTTAAAATTTACATTAAATTCAATTTAACATTTCTTTTAACTTTAAACTCAAACTTATTTAAAAATAAGATTTTCAAAACAATACAACTAAATCTTATATGTTTACAAGAAACATATACTTTGTTAATAAGTTTAAAAAGAATTTAAATTTCAATTCAAATCAAATTCAAACAAATTTAAAAAAAAACTTTAACATTTGAAATTCAACTTTCAAACTTATTTTAGCTTTAAACTCTTTCTATAATTTATACCTTTAATTCAAATGCAAATCATTTGAAAACAATTTAAATTTAAATCTTTAATTTAAAAACTGAAATCTAAATTTTAAATCCAGATTTAAAAACTCAGTTTTGAATTCAATTTGAATTTTTAATTTTAAATACTTAATCCTTCCAATACAAATGCCAAAACACACAAGCAATCACACTTGAGAGTTTAAATTCAAATTTGAATTTGAAAACATAAATGGTCTCAAATTCTTAGACAAATCCAAATTTGAATTCATATTCAAATTTCAAACTAAACTCAGTTTAAATCCTACACCTGCAAATTTTAAACTTTATCTTAATACTTAAAACAGAAAACAGTTTTCTGTTTACTTTAAAACTTAAACTTTGAAATTTCCAGAACTTAAATAATTTCAAAAGAACAGAATTTCAACTTATTCAAATTCATATTTGAATTCAGTTTAAAAACCTAAGCCACAATTTCAGTTGCACCTTAATTCAAATTTTTAAAAAATCTGGAAACAGTTTTCTGTTTCCCCTTTCTCTCTTTCTATATTTTTAACCAATTTGAAATTCTGCATTTAAATTTATTACAAAATAATAATTCAAACAATTTGAATTCATTTTCAGACCCAAGTTAGATTCTAAGTTCAGGATTTCAGATTAAATTTAAACTTTATTTTTAAAATTCCTAAAACAGAACAGAACAGTTCTGTTGTATAAAAGCCTGAAAACAAAAATACACTGAACACCCTATTGACCTCGAGACAAAACCCTTGTTACTTCGAGTTTCCCTTCCAAAAATCTCGAGACCAACCCGAGTCAATTATCTCTACAACCCAACAAACATTCAAAACCTGAAACAGACCAATACCCAGTCTTCCCCCAACCTGTCAACGGCGACCCTGCGCGCCTCCGACCACCATTTCCACCTAAACTTCGGCAAAAGCTTCATCAACACACCACCTACCAATTCCCAAAATAGCTTCTAACTCGATGCACTGAGGAGTACACAATCGACCACAAAATAGTATCCCAAATAAACTAGGGTTCCTCAACTAAAATCCCAAATTAAAGTCTCAAACTTGAATTGCAAACCCATTCAATAATTTTCTTATGATTTATGATGGATAAACCATCACCAGAAACAATTTCAACCAAGCTAAAACCATGTATCAACTGTACTAAGCAAATATGTAAAATACAGTACTTTCAAAACTGCATTTCCAACTCTTTTCTAAAAATTTATATTTTGAACTTAAAAATCATGTTTAGTATAGGGTTTCACTTTACATTACTTATTTATCAAATTCTCATACTTGAATTCTTGCTAATTTTAATGTTTGCTCAACTGTTTATAATCCAAAGATAATAATTTACAGCAACTTTGAAAATTAAATAAAAATATCATTGTACAGAAAACTGCATGCACACATATATATTCATAAATAAAAATAGTCACTGCAAATTTCATAAATTATATCCATTTCAGATTAAAGCATGCAATCAACCTACTTAAATTTTTGAAAAGAGGAGTTACTCACCTGTTATTTGAAAATTGCAGAGCACAATTCAACTTGCAGAGCCCAGATTGAAAATTATGAAATGCAGGCACTTTGAATGCTTTTAAAAATGCAGACCCTTTCTTCAGATGCTTAGAAGTGTAAAGCTTCAACTTGATTTACCAGATTTTGAAGATCCATGAATGCATGTAGATTTGTATATGTTGAAGGATGCAGATCTTTATGCTTGCAAATGAAAGGCAGGGCTTCAAATGGTTGTGCAGGTTGTCAAACTGTTGCATGCAGGTCTTTGATTGAATTTGCAGATGCAAGAACATGCAGGTCTGAACTTTGGGGAATAAAGTTCTTTATGCTTGAAATTTGCAGAGCTTCTTTGTTTATAAATGATATGCAGAGCTTTAAATGGTGAAGATTGAAATGCATGTTTGCTTCTCAATGGAACATGCAGGTTTGTATATGGTTGAAGAATGCAAATTTGTTTTGAAACAGAGGAGTTTTGAATACATGAATGTATGCAAGTTTGAAATGTGCAGATTTGAATTTGGGTTGTGAGAATGAAGTTTGGTTTTCTTGATTAAGGAATGAGAAAATGAATATGAATGAATAGCAAAATGATATGAATGTATTTTCAGAAAATGAAATAAAAGAAAATGAAAAAGAAATATTGACACTTGTAAACATAGAGACACTTGTCTTTTAAGCTTTAATATTTACAAACACTTGTTTTTATGAATTAAATTGATGTTTAATTAAAGTTAATAAGCATTAAGCCTTGTTAATTAATTCTTATATACATAATTATGAATATAAATAATTCTAAAGAACAAAGAAAAACAATACACAATTAAATCATTTTGAAAAAGAAACTTTTAAAACAAATTTATAAAAGAGTTTGTATTAACATATTTTAATATACAACTTGAAATAAGAATGAAATTTAAACTAATTAAAACATTCATTCCATATTTAAAATCATATAGTATTTTAATTAAATATTTTTGAAAAGCTCAAATTAAAAATAAATCACCATTTCTATTTTCAAAACATATTAAAATTATACTATACTAATTTAACTAAAAACAACTTATCTATTTAAAATATATATAAATACATATACATTATTAAATAGAAAACAGATTTATTTACTCATTAAAAATAATTTCACAATTTAAATAATTAAATAAAGAAGATTATAGAATCAAATCAAATTTATTAACAAAATTATCAATTCAATATAAATTTAAATCCAGATTATTAAATTTATATTGTCCAAAATTCCGGGATGTTACAAAATCCCAACTCTAAAATTGTGGGCATCCAAAGTTTAGGAAGGGAACAATAAACTCCAGATCAGTCATGGGACTGGTGTGAGCAAACGAAAACAAGTTTTATTTTTAAAACAAACAAATTTAAAAGAAATCCGCAATGCTTTTTGGAAAATGAAACTACCATAAGGCCTCCGGCACACACACAATGCAATAGCACACTTGGGGGAGATTTCTCCTTATGATAGTCAAACATGCTTGATACACAAATCCTTTTGATAGTATTATTAGTGCATAGTGGAAAAAATTTGCAAGTATAATGTTAATCTTAGCCAACATACGTACCATTATAGTATGCCTACTATAGCTACCATGTTAGATGGCAGGTTCTACAACCAAAACCGTACAAGGCACATATTGGAGATTGGATTTCCAATAAATGTTCGGGCTAAGGAACTTCCTATTTCCACATGGGTACGCCTCTAGAGGGACGTACCGAGAACTTAACCAGCTCTCTGCCAACACAAGGCCAGGTTAACCTTGCTCGAAAGTAACACCTACAAGTATGCCATCCCCGGTCGTTTGCGACCTTTATCTGATAGCTCTCAACCACAAAGCAACCATAAAGTAATAAATTTGCAGTGACCACATGAGTCAAGTATCTGGGCTCCATACCATGGTACCACCCTATTCCAAAAGAAATGGACATACCTAGGGGCGTGACCCCTAATAACCTTGCCACATCTTTCCTGTTTCGACCATTTCCAGGTTGTGAGGTCCGACGAGGTCACGTCCACAGAGTTACGCTTTTCACAAAAGCCGTGGTTCGATCAACAAATGATCGGAAACACTCAGCAGCACTCAGCATGCCACACTACCAAATTGGCAATGTATTACTAGTAACCATCAACTACATAACCTCTGAGCTCGTACGTCTCAGAGAAGGGTGTTAAGCTAAGAGAATAAATGTCCGCCACCAAACAGAAATGTATTTGATAGAAACCAGCTTTACGTCTCAAAGTGTAATGTCATACATACATCCATACAACTCTGTTACGGGTTCGAACAGAACTGAAGGCACTTCCAAAGAAGCCCTTGCAATCCGGATAATCCTTCATCACGTTCAGACTTCGCATTACAAAGGATGATCAAATTTCTATACCAGGGTCATTCGATGCAGAGACATTCGACGGGTTATACTTTTTCTTTCAAAAATATCCGGTCTTCACCACCGGTCTTCAAATTCTATCCATATCGTCGTATCATTATTCGAAATGAGTTATATGACACAAAGTCCTCCCCCGGCTAAACCGAATAATGAGCGCAGTATTTAAAAACATACATATATTGGGATCTTATTTAAGTCACAACTTAAAGCCCAAAACTTTTCTTCAAATGGTTTAAACAAATTACCGTTTTCAAATCTTTTAAATAAATAGATTCACGTTACAAGGTTCACCAATCTTTCACAAAGATTCATTCGTAGCCGTTCAAAACAATTTCAATTCCAAATTTTTTATATAAAAAATACACCTTTAAGATCCTCTTCAATTTCAAAAAAAAGTTCAACAATCTTTCACAAAGACTCATTCATAGCTTTCAAACTATTTTCATTTCAAACTTGAAATCTTTTCGAAACAAATTGGAAATCCGTTCTTTATATGTAAGCTATTATCATTTGAAAACAAATAGTTTTCATTTCGGAAAAATCCGATTACAGTTTCACAAGTTAAAGCCCTTCAAGTATAAAACTTGGGTTAAATTCAAATTCCCAAAACGATACATTTAAAATGGTTTAAAACCCATATAAAAACATTTATAACTTGTATAACCTTTTTAAACCATAATTTCCAAACATAGAATTCAGTTTCAAATCTTGAATTCAAATTCAAATTAAACAATTTAAATTTCAAAACTTTATCAAGTTTTCAAAATAACTTTTATCTTCAAAACTCCTTTTCAAAAGCTTTTCATTTTTAACCCAATTCCATTTCCAAAACCATTTGGATTCAAAATTCAACTTTAAAACCATTTCAAAAATCTGTGACTTAACCAATTTCCTCGTGAATCCATGTTTGTGTGTGTATAGTGTAGCCCAGGGGTTTTACACAATAGTGCAACACAATCAATCATCATAGATTCAAACACAACAATATCGATAAGCGGTATAATACTATAACGCTTATCTTCCATTCACAGATTCATAGATAAATAATATAAATTTATTATAGATAAATAAATTACATTCATCACAGATAAATAAATTACATTCACCATAGCTCAAATCAAAACAGAGCATCACACATCAGGGATATCAAACAATTCAACATTCAATAGAATTCAAACATTCATAAGTAAGATCAATTAATTATGTGATTAATTTAAATCAGATTAATGACTTATGAGTGAATTACTAATCCTGCTTAATTAACATTAATTAATTACCAACCATATTAATTAATTATTCTTTAACCATTTATTAATTAACCATTAATAATAAATTAATTTACTTTTAATTATTAAGTAATCAACCTTAAATCACTGAATGATTGTCCTTTAATTAATTTATTATCTTTTAATTAATTATCCTTAATTAACTATATTTATTAATTACTCCTTAATTAATTATTATTCCTTAGCCAGCTTCATTAATTAACCTTTAATTAATTAATTATCCTTAATTAATCGCACGAATTAATTAGCCCTTAATTAATTACCATTTAATTAGTTATCCTTAATTAATTATAACAAGTGATTATCCCTAATCACTTTCATTAATTAATTATCCTCAAATCAATTACCTTAATTTATTAGTCACTCAAATTAATTGTCCTTTATTAATTATTCTTTAATCACTTGATTAATCAATCTTTAATCATTAACTAACCTATAATTAATTAATCTTTAATTATTTTTTTTATTAATTTCATTAAGCAAGTTCCCCTTAATTACTTATTTTAATTAATCAACTTTTAATTATATTAAGGAAATTAACTTTTAAGTAATCACATTAAGTAATGATCCTTTAATTTATAAATCAAAAATAAATCTTTACATTATCATTTAAAACTTTTATTAATTAAACCTTTCTAATAAATCACTATTTAGAAATAAACAACTTAAATCCCTTAAGTTCAATTAATGATTTAAACACTTTATCTTTTAAAATTATTTCCTTAATATTACATAATTTAATAAAGTTAAATAAACTTTACAACCTTTGTCTATCCAAACACTTGTATAAAAATTTATTATTAAAAAGAGATTTGTTTAAGGAAATAGTTTAAACCTTGATTTAATTCAAATTTTACAACCTTTAATTCAAATTTTGAAACTTGGTTAACATTTCGACCAAACCCGAGCCTACCACAAACTAGCTCGAACAAAGACTCGAGCCAATCTTCTACTTTCTCGAGTTTTCCTTTCTTCTTCTTTTTAACCCTGTTTTCTATTTTAAATTTTAAAAATTACTGTACATATTAAAAGCTTGCAAACGACACGGTAGCAAACTCGAGCAACATCCTAAAATTCTCGAGTTCATCTTCGAGTCCCGCCTCCAACTCCTTCTTCCCATCCTACCGACACACCACATATGCACATACACGTTCACAGATTATCAGAGCTCCTACGATCATCGCCTCCACCTCCCACGAGTCATCATCGACCCTCTCGACCCAACCAACCACCCAGCTCCGACCTACCACGCCGGAAATCAAAACGAGCACCTCGACTCGAACTGGAACTAACTCATTCGCCAAACATCCTCTGCCGTCGACGATCTCGACTATCTGAACACGAGCCACCAAGCCCAAAGCTTCGCCATTCTACTACGCTCTAATTCCTCCCGGTGCGCTAGCACTCGGTCCTCCACCGATGATAAAAATGCCACGAAAATCACCACGACCAAAACGATACACCGAGCCCTAGTTCACCACATTCCGGCCACCATGTTCCTCAATAATTCCTCCCAATATTTTTCTCATGACCACAAGATCACACACCACCTCCAGCCTTAGTCACGGCTGCCATCATCACTCCGCTCGTCGACAATCAACGAATATTCGAATTCTGATCGACTCAAAATATCACTTCATTCCCACACTTAAAAATCCAAAAACTTATATCAAAAATCATTATTTCACATCACTGATCTGTTTATGGAATCAAATCACAGAATTCGAAATATTGGTTTTTTGATTTATTTTTTATTTCTTCTGTTACTTCATATTCTGGAGTTAATTACTGGATAAAAATAGTTGAAACTATTTTTAGAATTTGTATAACCTTGTTATGAACAAATTTCGTTTATAAATCATAGCCTGAAATTATTTATATGGGGGGACAAAAAAATTTAAAAAGAAAGCTGGAGCTTGTGAAAACAACAGAGCTTAGGTATATGCATATCTATATAGACATGCATACAATATATAGCCTGATTCAACTATATTCAAGTTGATACATCCAGACAAACATATACACATCATCACCACATAGATATATTACATGTATCAGTATCAAATGATTAAGGGTTGAAAGTTTTGCTCACCTCAAAAAGAAGAACAGAGAGACATGCTTCTGTTTCCTTTTTAAATCTGGAGTGGTATCTTATCTTGATTTGTTTTTGAATAGGATTGATACTGATCTGAGCTTGCTTGATCCTTGCATTTAATAGTTTGTTTGATCTCAGGTTTCTTTGCTCTTGATTAGTTGATCTTCCACTTTGTTTTTGATTTAAACTGAGCTGATTTGTACTGGAGTGCTTTGCTTCCAGTTTGAAGAACTTGAGTTGATTTCGGGTTTTGATTTTCTTATCTTTGTTTTCAGATTTAAGATGTTTGATGTATACTTTGATCAAGTTTGGGTAGAATCAGTTCTTTGATTTCCTTTCTAGTTTGAATTTATTTTTCTCAGGTTTTAGAAGTTTCTAAAACTGAGAAAACTTTTTGAACTAAAAATGAGCAGCCTGGTTTAAAACAATTTGATCATTTCAAAAGAAAACATCTTTGCCACTTGTTATTATTGCATGTCAAAATAACTACACTTTCTAATGTATAATTTTAGTTCTTTTACACTTATAAGTAGAAGCAAAATTTATGTTTAACTCCTTGCTTAATTTAATTTATAAATTTTATTTTAAACCCTTTTCATTTTAAATTTTGTGAATAAATTTATATCTTATGTTTTATAACTTAACATATGTATTATATTTTTAAATTTAATAAATATATAACTATACTTATTCATTTTAAAAGAAAATGTATTTTAAATCTTTATTTATCAAATTCAAGCCTAAGCTACATACTTATTTAATGTTTACCTTATTAATTTCCAAGATATGTATAAATTAAAGCTTGGTGTTTATCTTGTTTAAATTATTAAATTCAAGTTATTATTCTTTTAAATGAATGAATTTTTATATTTATACATTTTCTCTGACTTATACTTATATAACTTTTTAAAGAAAATATTTTGAAACTTAATTTCTATATTAATTCCCAAATAAATCCAATTTGTTTTTCAATATATTTATTAAAGAATTTCAACCCAAAGTTCTTATTAAAAATCCATTTATACATACATATATATATATATATATATAAACAACATATATCTTTATTTAAATTGGAAAAACTCGATTTAATTCATAACTAAAATCCAAATTTTATTTTAATTACCAATTTAAATTTGATTCAAAACCAGGATCGTTACAGATTCCCCTCTTAAGAAAATATCATTCTTGAAATTTGCTAGATGGGGAGACAACAAAAGAATAGATAAGAAATGTTCTTCCATATCAAACTGAACATCTATTCTGCATCTGGCTAACCAAATCAGAATATCAACAATAATTATGAGAATGAACTCATTCTATATCTCACAAGATACTTAGGTCACCTGGTCTACGAAATAAGCATGGGCATTGGTTAGTTCGAAGAGATAACTAACCATTCGTATAATATATCTAGACCCAAAAGAATAGATAAATGAACACAATCTTCCATAATTCTTAAACACTAGGTATGAATTCCAAACTCAGGTCGGAATACTCCAAAGTTCACACTAGCTTGTCCCTCTTCGGACTTTGATTCTCACAAGAAATTACAATAGAATTTCAAATTTGGTTTAACCGAAATTGTTTCATTGATGAAATCAAATTTAACTTCATATTTTAGTTAACCAATTTATTTCAATTTAAAATTTCCAATTTATTAAAGTTAACTATGAGAGGAATCGATGAAGAGAACACAAAGTAGAACATATCCATAATGATTCGCAGTGCCGCTATCTCACCAAAACTCCTTCTTGTAGCTGCCACAAAGCAATCAAAGAATTTGAAAAGAGATTGATAGATAAAGTTGTTCCTTGTTGTTACAGGGTATTGACCATTTGTAGTGGTACTTCCCTGTCTCCTATCTTGTCCTCTTCTTGCACTTATACTCACTATTAGTGGATATGAAGAGAATTTACTGAGGCATACAGACGGATATCTTAGGGATATACTCATTTTAGGGCATATATATTCCTATCTCTAATGAGCTACCTAATGTGTTATACTCCTGAGCTAAAGTTCAACCTACAGCTCTGATACCAATTATGACGACCTGACTCGACCTTAGAAAATCGGCCCCGAATACATCACCCATATTCGAATGTCGTAGATCCAAATGTCTAATCCCGTTCGCCAAAGCTTCTAACACATTAAGTACAACAACAAAGCGGAAGAAAACAATATATATCATTGATATACAACAGTGAACTACAACAATGATCCAACAAGTATTAATCAATAATGTCAGAGATATAAGGTACAATGGAAAGGAACAACTTCAAAAGAGGAACTCCAACATATGCCTTCAAAAGAGAGAGACAGCTTGAGAATCCAAATTGCAACTCCATCTCCAATGCTCCAAAACTCCAAATCGAAAGCTCGAACCACAATCAAGTTGGTCTTAAGCAAGGTCAGTCATCCAAAGACTGAAGAAGATTTCAAAAGACTGAAGGCTACCGAATCTACACCTACTATTTGATTATCTAAAAATCCCAACTCTAGACTGCCCGTGTGGAAATTTGTGGGTACCCAGAGTTTAGGAAGGGAACAATAAACTCCAGATCAGTCATGGGATTGGTGTGAGCAAAAAAAAATTAGGTTTTATCTTTAAAACAAACAAAAGATTTTAAAAGAAATCCGCAATGATTTTCGGAAAATGAAACTACCTTAAGGCATTTTGGCACACACACAATGCAATCGCACACTTGGGCGAGATTTCTCCTTGTGATACTCAAACCTTCTTGATACGCAAATCCTTTTAATATTATTATTAGTGCATAGTGGAAAACATTTGCAATTATAATATTAATCATAGCCAGCGTACGTACCATTATGGTATGCCCACTATAGCTACCATGTTAGATGGCAGAAACTACAACTAAAACCGTATAAGGCGCGTATTGGAGATTGGATTTCCAACAAATGGTCTGGCTAAGGAACTTCCTATTGCCACATGGGTACGCCTCTGGAGGGACGCCTCGAGAACTTAACCAGCTTGATCTGAACCTTGTAGCTTGACCTGGTTGAAGATTGTTGTTTAGTTGCTTTATCTCTGTTTTGCTTTGATTTAAGTTTGGTCATTAACTTAATTTTCTTTCAGGTTTGCTTCAGATCTTTGAATTTGAGTGTTAAACTTTGATTTCGTTCATGATGTTTGATTCTTGTTCCTAGGCTTGTAATTGATTTGGAACTTAATTTTGAATCATGAAGCTTGCTTGTTGATGATGTTTGAGTTGCTTCAGATTTTGATTTACTTGTTTTCCAGGTTGAAGTTTTAATTTTCCAGGCTTAAAACTTGATCAGGTTTTGATTAATGTGAGTTTCATGTTATGATTTGTTTTCTTATCTACCGATTTTGATTTTCTCTTTTGATCTGTAGTTTAATTTCAGTTTTTTGAAAAAACTGAGAATAGCTTGGTTATTTTCTCTTATACTTTATTTATTTACATAATTATTCAAAAAATAAAATATCTTTACCACTTGTAAAATTAACTAACACATGTAATTCTATGTAAACAATTATCTTACATTTGTTAATTCATATCCTCTTAATTTTATAAATGTCGTTTGTTAAAATTTTATGTCTAAATCCCTCTTTTAAGTAATTTTATAAATTTTTTTAAACCCTTTTAGCTTTATATTTACAAAACATTCCTTTTTATATTAACTTATGTTTTATATTTATACATTTTCTATTATTTATACAACTTTTAAAGAAATGATTTAATATGTAATTATACACAAATAAATAATCATGTATACATATTTATTAGTTCTTTAAAATATAAAAAATTTTAACTTTAATTTATAAAATATTTACTTTTGAATTCCAAATCAATATATGTATACCTATGTATACATTATAATATTAGAAAGAAATTTTTTGTTAATTTTATATTATGGTGTTTTTGAATTCTAATTATTTCAAAAATATTTATTTTAGAATTTCAATTCCAGAATTCAATTTATAATAAAGTTATATACATATATATGTATAAACAGACAAATATCTTTATAAAATTTGGAAGAATTCAAATTTATCCATAATTTAATTCCAAAATAAATTTAATTACCAATTTAAATTTGATTTAAAAATAGGGATGTTACAGATTCCCCCCTTAAGAAAATTTCGTCCTCGAAATTTGCTGGATGGGAGGACAACAAAGAACAAATAAGAAATGTTCTTCCAGATCAAACCGAATATTCATTCTGCATTTGGCTTACCAAATCAGAATATCAACAATAATTATGAGAACGAACTCATTCAATATTTCACAAAATATTCAGCTCATTAGATCTACGAATATACAGGGGCATTGGTTAGTTCGAACGATAACTAACCATTCATAGAATATATCTGGACCCAAATGAACAGACAATGGATACTTAATTCAGATTGGAATATCCCAAAGTACATACTAGCTTGTCCCTCTTCGGTATTGTATCCACACAAGAAATTATAACAGAAATTTCAAATTTTGGTTCTGACCGAAATCGTTTAATCGATACAATTCAATTTAACTTCATCTTTTGTTAACCAATTTGTTTCAAATAAAATTCCAAATTTATTAAAGTTAAAAAATAGGAATTTGATACGAATAAGGAACTTTCGACAATAATTGACAGGGCCATCACCACACCAAAGCTTCTCCCTTGAGCTGCCATGAGCCTTCAAAGAATTGATATTGGATGACGAATCAAAAGAAATTAATAGGAAAAGGTTATTTTCGTTGTTGCAGGGTATTGACCATTTGTAGTCATACTCCCCTCCCTTATCTCATCCTCTCTTGCACTCATACTCACTATCAGTGGATAGTAAGAGAATTTACCGAGGCATACGGACGGATATCTTAGGGATATATTCATTCTAGGGTATTTGTAACCCTATCTCTAATGAGTTACCTAATGTGTTATACTCCAAAAGCTAAAGTTCAACCTTCAGCTCTGATACCACTGTAATGACTCTAACTTGACCTTCGAAAATCGACAGAGAATACATCACCCATACTCGAATGCCGCAGATTCAAACGTCGAATCTGGTTCCCCAGAGCTTATAACACATTAAGTACAACAATACAGCGAAAGAAAATGAATATTTCATTGATATACAACAGTTGATTACAACAATGATACAACATTAGATACAAACGAGATATCAATACATATATCAGAGATAGACAAAAGCAGAAGACAAGACGACACCAGTGGAGAGATAATGTCCTCAATGCCAAACTCCAAAACTCCAAGCCATAAGCTCGAACCACCATCATGTTATATTAAGCAAGGTCAGTCACGGTGAACAGATGCTATCGCCAAATCCAAAAGTTTTAAAGACCAAAGACTGAAGAAGATTTCCAACTGCTACACCTACTAGGTGACTATCTGAAAATCTAACTCTAGGCTGCCCATGTGAAAAATTGTGGGCACCCAGAGTTTAGAAAGGGAACAGTAAATTCCAGGTCAGTCATAGGACTGGTATGAGCAAACAAAGATAGTTTATTTTAAACAAAAGAAAAGAAAAGGAATTTAAAAGAAATCCGCAATGTTTTTGGAAAAATGAGACTTCCATAAGGCCTCCCGCCACACACACAATGCAAGCGCACACTTGGAGTCAAAATGCTTGATACGGGAAAACCATTTGATATTATTAATAGTGCATAGTGCAGAAAACATTTGCAAGTATATTATTAATCTTAGCCAGCATACGTACCATTATAGTATGCTTACTATAGTTATCATGTTAAATGGCAGGTTATACAGCTAAAACTGTACATGGCGTGTATTGGATGATTCGATTTCCAACAATGGTCAGGCAAAAGAAATTCCTACCCCGAATGGAATGCATCTAGAGGGGAGCCTCCTAGAACCCAACCGGATCTCTGCCAATATAAGGCCGGGTTACCCCTTTTCGGAAGTAACACTTACAAGTATGTCATCCCCGATCGTAACCAACCTTTATTCGAAGGCCCTCAACCAACAGCCATAAAGCAATAGATTTGCAGCAACCACATAGGTTAAATATCTGGGATCCATACCATGGTACCACCCTTTATCCAGAAGGAAATGGACATACCCTAGGGGCGCGACCCCTAAAAACCTTACCGCAACATTCATGTTTCGACCTTTTTCGGGTTGTGAGGTTCGACGAAGTCTCATCCACAAAGCTACGCTTTTCACAAAAGCTATGCTTCGATCAACACATGATCACCAGCACTTCATATATCACATTACCAAATAGAGAATGTATCACTAGTAACCATCAACTATATAACCTTTAAGCTCGTACGTCTCAGAGAAGGGTGTTAAGCTAAGAGAATAAATTTTTCGCCACCAAACATAATTTTGATAGAAACCAGCTTTACATCTCAAAGTGTAACGTCAGACACACATCCATACAAGTTTTTTCCAACTTCGAACAGAACCGAAGGCACTTCCAAAGAAGCCCTTGCAATCCGGTATTCACAATCCCGATCGGACTCCCCATCACATATGGAGATCTTTATACCGGTGCGACTTAGTGCAGAGACATTCGACGAGTAATCCTTTCGTTCTCGAAAATAACCGGTCTTCACCACCGGTCTTCAAATGCTATCCATAACGTCGTATCACTATTCGGAATGGGTTGTATGACATAAAGTCCTCTCCCGGCTAACCGAATAGTGAGCGCTTTATTTAAAAACCATATGGATAGTGGGATCTCAGTTGAGTCACAACTTAAAGCCCAAAACCTTTCTTCAAATGGTTTAAAACAAATTACCATTTTCAAATCTTTAAACCAAAAGATTCACTTCACATAGTTCAACAACCTTTCACAAAGATTAATTCATAGCTTTCAAAACAATTCCATTTCAAATCATTTATACAAAAGATACACCTTTAAGATCCTCTTCAATTTCAAAACAAAGTTCCACAATCTTTTACAAAGATTCATTCATAGCTTTCAAAACCATTCTATTTCAAATTTGAAACCTTTTCAACAATGATTGGAAATCCTTCCTTTATTTGAAAGCCATTATCATTTGAAAACAAAGAGTTTTCGTTTTGGAAAAATCCAGTCAAATATGCACAAGTTATATCCTTTAAAGTATAAACTTGGGTTAAATTTAAATTCCCAAAATAATACTTTTAAAATGGTTAAAAATCCATATATATACATTATATAACTTGTATAATCCTTCCAAACCAAATTTCCCAAACAATTTCAGAACTTAAACAAGATTAAATTCAAACTAAATTTCAATTTTAAACTTCCTTTCAGAAGCTTTTCATATTCAACCCAGTTCCATATCCAAAACCATTTGGATTCAAAATTCAAATATCTGTGACTTAACCGATTTCCTCGTGAAATCCATAATTGTGTGTGATATTGTAGTCTAGGGGTTTTATGCAATAGTGCAACATCTTCAATCATTACAGATTCAAGCACATCAACATTGATAAGCAGTATAATCCTATAACGCTTATCTTCATTCACAGATTTATAGATAAGTAATATAAATTCATCAAAGATAAATAAATTTCATTCATCACGGCTCAAATCAAAATAATTCATATCACAAAGCGTCATGCATCAGGGATATCAAACAATTCAACATTCAATATAATCCAAACATTCATAAGTAAGATCAATTAATTAATTGATTAATTTAAATCGAATTAATTACTTATGAATAAACACTAACCCTGGTTAATTAACATCAATTAATTATAAACCATTTAATTAGTTATGCTTAATCCTTTATTAATTAACCTTAATAAATAAATTAATTAATCCTTTAATTATTAATTAATCAACCTTTAATTATTACTTTATTAACCTTGAATTATTAATTAATTAACCTTTAATTATTAAATAATTAACCCCTAATTATTTAATTATTCTTTAATTAGTTATCCTTAATTAAATTAACTAAATAACCCTTAATTAATAAATCATCCTTTAATCACTTTCATTAATTAATTATCCTTAATTAAATCAATCATCCATAAATTAATTACCTTAATTAATTAATAACATAATTAATTATCCTTTAAATAATTAAGTAAATAAACCTTTAATTAATTACATTAAGTATTTAATCTTTTAATTAATCTCATTAAGTAATTATCCTTTATTAGTCAATAACGATCCTTTAATTAATTTAGACTCCAATTATCTTAAGATAAACTATTTATCTTATTTAATTTCATAATTATTATTTTAAATAACCTTTGAAATATTAACAAAATCATACAATTTTACTTAAACCCTTTTCAAGTTAATTGATAATAAAATTATTATTTCAAGATAAACCACTTTATCTTTAAAATCACATTAACTTAATATTTCAAGTTAATTACAATTCAAAATATCATTTAATATAAACCATTATCTTTATTAATTACTTAATTATCATTAACATATTTAAAAACAATTTATCTTTAAAATTAACTTAATTAAATCATATAATTTTAGTTTTTAAATTAAAATAAACATTTAACTTAACAAAATTAGGTTAAACAAGTTATAACTTCTTTTAATCAAATAATGTAAAACATTATCATATAATAATTTAAACTAAATTCAATTTAAATTTAAAACTTGTTTTTATAAAACCATTTAAAAACTGTTTGAAATATGGCTTCGGGTCTAACCCGATTCCCACTCGAGCCCCCCTCTGGTTTTCCCATGCCAACCCTATTCTCTGTTTTCCCTGAGAAAATCATTATTTACTTCGAGTCTAACCCGAAAGCAATACCCTTCTTCCCCGATTCCACGATTCCCAGACACCTAACTACAAGTGTACACATGCACGAACACCAGAGTGGCTTTCGATCGACGTCGCAACCACCCATAAGTCACTCTTGATCTTGACAACAAACTCCACTACCCAGTTCGATCAAATTCTACTGGAATAAAAATCGAGCCATCACGTAATTTCCTGAACCCAACCACCAACGACAAAACTTCCTCTTCCCAACGATCCCAACCTCCATCATCCACGCCACTTCGACCAGAGTTACCATGACGACTCATGAAGTTATTCCCCCTGGTCCGATCATTTGAATGTCCTCGACGACGACGCAGTAACCATTAAAACCAAAATGAACAAAACTACCCCTAAAACCCTATCTACCATCGTATCGTCATCAACGATGATTAGAAAAATAAAACTTCATTTTCCTCGTGATCGACGACACACGATCCTCCTCCAAGCTTGATTTCTTTGACCATAACTTCCCCGATCGACGGTAATTTACAAAAAACCAACATCCGATCAACTCCAAATTTCACGATGACTCCAAACTTAAAAGTCATAATTTTAACCTTAAAAATCATCATCCTTTACTATAAATCAATTTATATAATTCAAACGTGAAATCTCGCTACTTGATTTTCTTGTTTTTAAATGATTCTACAGTAATTTTCCATTTAAAAATAATTGCTTGAATGATATACTTGGTATTATTTTTCAAGGTTGACATCACATTGTTTAAATATTTTTCATTTAGAAATCATCATTAAAAAATGTTTATTTGGGAAGATATAGATATATTTCTGCTGCTCTTAGCCTGTGAATGTTTTAAACAGAGTTATAAATACCTGTAATAAGCATGCATACGACAATACACACTCACACCCCACCCCCCCAGACATGCAGGCATACTAACATTCATACAAACAACAACTTTAAATATATAGCATCAAGATATCTCGGCATATTTAAGGTTAATTTGCTCACCTTAATGAAGACAGAGGACTGGAATTTCATTTTGAATCTGAAAACTTGATTTTTCTGATGAATTTGGATATAGATGTTGATCTGAACCTTGTAGCTTGATCTGGTTAAAGATTGTTGTTTGGTTGTTTTATCTCTGTTTTTCTTTGATTTAAGTTTGGTCATTAACATATTTTGTTTTTAGGTTTGCTTTAGATCTTTGAATTTGAGTGTCAAACTTTGATTTTGTTCATGATGTTTGATTCTTGTTCCTAGGCTTGTAAATTGATTTGCACCTTAATTTTGAATCCTGAAGCTCACTTTTTGATGATGTTTGAGTTGCTTTAGATTTTGTTTTACTTATTTTCTAAGTTGAAGTTTTAATTTTCTTGGCTGAAAACGTGATCAGGTTTTGATTAATATGAGTTGCCTGCGGTGATTTGTTTTCTTTTCTATTTTGATTTTAATTTTCTCTTTTGATCTATAATTTAATTTCAATTTTTTGAGAAAACTGAGAATAGCTTGGTTATTTTCTCTTATACTTTATTTATTTACATTATTATTCAAAAAGAAAACATCTTTGCCACTTGTAAAATTAACTAACACATGTAAATCTATGTAAACACTTATCTTACATTTGTTAATTCATATCCTCTTAATTTTACAAATGTCATTTGTTAAAATTTTATGTCTAAATCCCTCTTTTAAGTAATTTTATAAACTTTGTTTTAAACCCTTTTAGCTTTATATTTACAAAACATTCCTTTTTATATTAACTTATGTTTTATATTTGTATATTTTTTATTATTTATACAACTTCTAAAGAAATTATTTAAAATGTAATTATACACAAATAAATAATCATATATACATATTTATTAGTTCTTTAAAATATAAAGATTTTTAATTTTAATTTATAAAAAATTTACTTTTGAATTCCAAATCAATATATATATATATATACACACACACACACCTATATATACATTATAATATTAGAAAACAAATTTTTATTAATTTTATATTATGGAGTTTTTAAATTCAAATTATTTTAAAAATATTTATTTTAGAATTTCAATTCCAGAATTCAATTTATAATAAATTGATATGCATATATATGTATAAACAACCAAATATCTTTGTAAAATTTGGAAGAATTCAAATTTATCCATAATTTAATTCCAAAATAAATTTAATTACCAATTTAAATTTGATTTAAGAATAGGGATGTTACAGGAAATCGGTAAGTTCTCTTATCATCGAAGCGATGAGTTGCGATCCAATCTTTAACTCCTCAATGGGACATCATGGCTGACTGTAATATCAATCGTTAGCTCAACCGGTGATGCCTTGGTCTCCTTGCGTTCCTTATAATCATCCATCGGGTCTATATCTCTATAGAACAGACTGTGGTCCCAAGCCCAGGCTTGGGTGCCATTTGTCAATCTTTAGTAACTTAGATGCGGACAGACATGTCCACACCCATTCCCTTCCCTTTTCATTGAGCTTCTCTCAACTCAGTCACATAACAGGCACGTCCAGTAGCCTGATCACTATGCACAACACCATTTACTAGTCATAAATTTCAACGTCAAACACCATAAGGCTAAAGCTACCTGAAATTCAACCAGGACCGAACGGCCCAGAAAAACATTGTACGGAAATTCCATATCCAAAACAATGAACGGGAGGATCCGCACCATCCAACATTCACCTTCTCCCAACTCAACTAGAAATTCAATATAACCTACTACTTCAGCGGCCACACCATTGAAACCATGTATACGAGCTTTAGATAATTTCAAATCCTTAGCCTCCATCCTCATTTGATCATACGCCTTCTTAAAGATAATGTTCGCAGAGCTTCCACAATCAATCAAAATTCTTCTAACCAAAGCAAGGTCAATCATTGCTGAGATAACAATCGGATCAATAGTAGGGGCCTCTACTCTATCGGCATCCCTACTTTTGAGTACTATATCGTCTGACATTGAACGCTATTGCTTGGCCAAAGTTCCATCTTCCATATTCGAACAACATTCAAAATCCACATGTCTCATTGAACTAGCATAGCGCTCCATTTTCTGCCAACTGATGTCCGTAGGATGCGGTCAACCAACTATTGTGTTTACTAATACCCTTCTATCAGTCTGTGTAGGCTCCTCAGCCCTGTGCGGAGCCGGCCCTCGATTGGAGTCAGACGTCCCTGTATGCCATCCTGTAGATTTTTCACAAACTGCTGCAACTTTTTATCCCAAATCAATTTCTTAATGGTATCCTGGAGATGCCTATGCTCGTCCATATTATGCCTGTAACATTCATGAAACCGATAATACTTTCTGGTTTACTTTTGTGCCTCGATCAATTCTTTCGAACGCGGCTTCTTATATTGAAAGGTATTGAAGGTGGACAGGTAAATGTTCTCCAGGGATGCATTCAAAGGTGTATAGCTTTTATATGTAGAAAACCCAGACTTCGACCTTCCGGGTTCCCCCTTCCGGTCTCGATTCCCTTCACCACTTCTTTTCTACTGATTCAGCTTATTTGAACATTGACTTGCACATTCCCAGAACTCTCGTCTGACTGCTTTATCGTGATGTTTCTTTGCACTGCTTCCCCACTGGGTCTTGTGGCATTACTTTTCCTAGACAACCTGGGTTCCTCCTTTCTCATAAACTAGGCCGCCTTTTGAATAGAGACGTTCCAACATGGCCGGTGGTTTTCCAACTAGCCAGTCACCAAATTTAGATTCCGAATTGAACCCTCTTGTCACATCCATGAGTATCCCATGATCATTTGGGTTACTGACTTCAGTGGCCGCAACATGAAATCTTTACAAATAGTCCTTCAATAATTCCCCCAAAGCCTGAATTACACTCAACAATGACATCACATCTTTAGGGCAAGTAGCGTGGATCTGGAACTACTCCACAAACCTTATTGTCAGTTCGTCGAATCTTGAGATTGATCATGGTGGCAATCTTGTGAACCACATCATGGCCATCCGTGAGATCGTTATGGGGAAGCATTTACATCTAGTGGCATTGTTCGCCCTTGTCGAGTCCATTAACCATTCGTACCCCATGATGTGCAGCCTGGGTCATTTTTTCCATCATAAGCAAGCACCGTAGAAATATTAAACCTCCTAGGATACTCCATATGTAAAAAATTATCAGTAAATGGGGTGTGGCTCCTAGAAACTCCCCAATCATCATTTTACATGCCCTGGTTCTCCCTCACCAACTGTCTGACTATCGCCGATAATTTCTGTGTCTGGATAGGTGGGGCCAAGTGGTGGTCGCGCTCCACCTCGTGTGAATATTTCGGTGGGTGTCTCCATGCCATTTCACGCCTCCTTGGCCTATCATCCTCTTGGTGTGCATCTAAGCATTCACATCATTATCATTCCAGAAAGGTAGTTGGTCAGCATCCAGACATACTCCAAAATCCAAGTTCCTAGATCCAAGTCGAGCATGACCCCCTCACTGTAGTTGAGCAGTTGTCTTCCTGGATAAGGGATCGACACCGACCCCTAGGGGGGAGCGGCACTTCCCCAGCTTGGCAGGCCATTTTGTTTAGGCAAGTGTTGCTCCGATGTCCCTGCTCTTGCTGCTTCAACTCTACGACGCCTTCACCCGTGTGTTCGTGATGAAGTTGAACTATCTGACACCAAGTAAGAAGCGAGATCCCTTCTGGTGCTTTGGCGCTATTGTTGTGAAATCTGGTTCATCAAGTTGGCATTATCTAGATTTACCTGTTTAGCTGCCTACAATTTTCCATTAGCTTCCTCATCAAGTCATTGAATTTAGCTCTAGTTATGGAATCAACGGGGTTCGGGCTGCAGCAAGCTCCACATTTACATTAGCAGGTAGGTCGCTTGGGACCCCTTGTTGGACATTGGCAGTTTCGTGGGCAACAACATTCTGGAAAGTAGACCTGGTGCACCTCACCATTTTAGATTACTTTTTTTAGATCTTGGTAAATATGAATAGTATCAGCAAACTTCTGAAGATGAACCTGGATTTCCTTCGGAGGATTTCCTCAATACAATAGCAACAATGGTGATCCTAATAGCTTCAGAATCAATGGTTCTCAGTGAAAGCACCAAAATGTTTGCAACCAACTTGGCCACAAACACCCAAGAACAGATTAATGTAGTGAAATAAATGAAGAAATTATATGAAAACAGAGGAGAATCACAAAATATCAAATAAAACACAGTAGGAAGCAAAAACAACAAGATTTATAGTGGTTCGGCGTTGATTGCCTACATCCACTTTGAATATTCTCTTTCTTGTTTCTTAATTCACTTGATTACAATTACAAAATGCAAGAGATCAAAAAGGAATAGAGGAAGTTAGTTACAATAATGGAGGAGTCTAACTAACAGCGAAAGAGTCCCTAGAATGGTCCTCTGTGCTTGTATTTATAGATGAAGGCGGCCTCCAATCTGATTAAAACTTCGACAACATGACCTCCTCCACTATATAGGCCCACCATAGGGAGGGCTAGGCCCAAATCTCAATGGATAGGGATTGGTACCGATCCCTCCATGTGTCAAGTTTGGGCTAACGACCCTTATGGTAGCTCCCTTATGGTCTACAATGATGGTGCTTCGAATATCATAGTGTTTGGACTTGTGGAGCTTAAGTTCTTATAGTGCTTTCGTTCGAACCTTAATTTGATCAAGGAAATACATATCCCTTTTGCTTCTCCAATGTATGCCGAACCATAGACCATACAATGTTGAACCATATCACTTAGACCATACAATACCGATCCATTTCACATAGACCATCCCACGCCGATCCATCCTTTACGAGCCATACCATGCGGATTCCTTTCCCATGACCAACAATATATCGATCCGTAATCCATAAGCCACACCATAATGCTTATGTCGATCCATTTCCCTTTGAAGACACCATACCAACCCCTCTCTCACTAGTGCACCATGCCGATCCCTTTACATTTATATTCAAACTGACCATATTGCCAAGTAACCATGCCGACCCCTTACTATCTTAAGTGTATACCGATCCCCTTCACTATCTCAACCAATTTGACCAACATCCATGTCGATCCCTATTCCAAACAAACTAATCTCCATAGTTTTGACATCCTGCATTATCTATCTATTAACTCCATTCCATCTAGGCTTGATACAACTGTCCAAACATTATATCTTGGCCATATAGCTATCGTCTCATGATCATCCCTCTCATCAACATTAGAGTATGGCCTATGTGATTAGTCTAATATATCCAGGTCATGGAATCGGGTAGCATTTCCAAACATGCACAAGAATCCATGGCAATATCCCTGAACATGAAATGTTTCAGTCTGATCCGATCGTTAAATGAATAACACCCGGGATAGGCTAAAACTAATCCAAATGTAAGCTGATAGCCATATACAAAATAATACTCAAATAGAGATGACATAGATCAATAACTCAAGGACCTAAATAACTCTAATATGAATAAAGCAACTCAAATAATAGTTATGACTGTCAGGCCATCTGAATTTTCATGCCGAAAGTCACTCACGTCAAATACGACAATCAAATATATCCATATTGAAGTATCACCCAAAATATGTTTTTACTTATACAAATTACACTAGCAACAAGCTAAAGAGCAAGACACCCAAATGGTTAATCAATGAATCATAAAAGCTAGAATACACTAATAACAATCACAAGCAGTTTTGGTCGCTAACACCTCATAAGTAGTTTCAGACTTTAACATTGCATAAGTAATTTGGTTGCTAACACCACCAAGCAATTTCGCTTGCTAACACGACACAAGTAATTTCCATTGCTAACATCAGCCAAGAAATTTCGATTTCTAACACCATACGAGTAATTTCGGTTGCTAACACCACACAATGACAAATCATAATTGAAGTGCCACTCGAAAAAAATCAAATAGTTATGCCACTCCTACTCGATTGGACTTATAAACCTAGTTGATGTAAGCCTTTCTGCTCAAGCTAAACATCTCTACTCAATGCACACTCCCAATAATGGCATATCTTTTTACAAGCAATTTCGGTCATTAGCACCACACAAGTGTCGATTATTTAGAAATTAGTACTCACAAGAATTATCGCATTGAAAGGCCCATACCGATCAACGAAAGTTCTAATATTTACTAAGTTCTCATAAACATCACACGAAAACACAAACATGCTCTACACGATAAGTCCAAGAGATAATAGAAAAAGTGACCGATGACCCATACTGGACTGTATTAATAAATCATTTATTTCTTTTTCTCAATGTGTAGAAATTGCAATCATATCAACAAAATGGATATATGTTCATGGAGGGGAATTCATTAAAATAATTTTTTTAAACCTCGTTTTTGAGTTAAAATAATACATAGCTATTTTTCATAAAATATTATTATTAACAATCTAATAATTCAAATTCTCTTTTGAAGTCTCTAAAATCAAATTTTTTTAACAAAATAGAGTTTTATTTCACGAAAAATATTTTCTTTCAATAACATTTATTTTAAATCCTCAAGATGTAAAAATCTCCTTAAAACCATTTAAAAACCAATTCAAAATCCTCCATAACACATAATTAAAACATAAAATAGTTAAATAAAAATTATTAAAAATTATTTTTATTTAACCACAACCTTGCTCTAGAAATCGTATCTCAAAATACACAGAGAGAGTATGAATCATTCACAAACAACCATCAAAAATTGATAGTCAAAACCAAGCTGAATTGGAGCTTTAATGGATCCAGTTGCCAGCCATCGGTCGATTGGTCATATGCACTGGTCGACCGGTCTTGCAATACATGGAGCAGTAATGATCCAGATCGTAACTAGTTCGACTCCAATTCGAATTCCGACGATCTGAATGGCTTTCGGCCAAATTTATACACTTATATACCTTACTAAACACCCATGTAGTCAAATGGTACTGCTCGAAGAAGATTGAGCAACGCTCCTTTGTATTTTGCAACTTTTGAAGTATACAAACAATATATTTCAAACAAAAAGCAAGTAATCCTCTAACTAATCACATGTTAATTGACATGCATTACATTACAAGCTGTAGCTATGAGTTATCACTTACCTATTACCCCTTTAGCCACTTGGCCTAGCCTCCTCTACGCACTACTCCTCTTCTTCCTCCCTAAATTGTCTGAATTTTCTCAAATTATTCTGGAATTTATTTGATTTTAAATTTGATGTTTTGCTTTCACCTAAGCTTAGGTTTGTGAATTTTGTTGGAGAAATACTTCTATCCGTTTGTACATTAGGAAGAATGCTTTTTACAACTTTGAGAAAATCTTTTTGTCCCTAAATGGGTTGAAGCTAATACGAAGCCCAAAATTCATCTTTAATTAAATCAACATGAATCAAAACGCTCTTATCTCATTTTTACTCAAATCTAAGCACCCTTATAACCATGATTAAAACATAGAAAAATTAATATGAATGTTCTATATTAAGTTTACCACTAAATCTTAATAATTAGATAATGAAACAAGAATTTAAATATTTATTTAACCCTTTATTTGAAAGTGAGATATTTTACATTTTTCTAAGATGAGAAAACATGTACATAATTCATTTTAGCAACAAAATTTATCATTTTCTTTCTAAATAAAATTAAATATCCTTTAGAAAACATTAATACACTTACGTACATGTTTTCCATCAATAATACATCCACTTAAATTTATCTACATCATATTTTCCCTAAATTCCCTTGTTAAAGAAAACTGCTCTTTTTAATCAATTTAACATAACACCTGAACTTATTAATTTTGTACATAAGTTCCAACTCTTCATGAATCATCATTCAAATCTTTAAAAAGATTATAACACTCTAATTTACCAAACTACTTAATTTAATCCCATTTCCAAAATACACTAAAACACCAAACTAAATTGCAAAATTTCTCAACTCAATAGATTTTAATTCTTACTCAAATAATTCTGGTTTGTTTAATTAAATAAACAATAAATCAAGTTGAACTCAATTAGGTTCTTGCAATTTATTGCTTTAAAATATAATCGGAGAGGTTAAAAAGAAATGTTACTCAAAACATTGTTACTATAAACCTCTTCTCTTTTATAAGTAAATCTTTACTTTATATAACCTTTTTCTAAAACATTCCTTACTTGTCCTTATCTTTAAAATCTCCTTTATATAGATCTAATCACATCCATAAGTATATTCAAAAGAGTTTAAGAGAAATGTTACCAAAATATTATCACTACAAACCTACGACCATTTCACTTATAATTATCCTTAAAACATTCTTTTTGAAAATCTATATATACTTATTAACAAGATAATATACCCTTGCATGCTTTCACAAAACCATTTCCTGTAACTAAAATGTTATAGCCCAAACCCCTTATCCTTACATAAAATACTTCACTTACTTTTCCAAACTTAATTACATGGAAAAATACTTTAAATATATTATTAATAGGCTTTAAATATCTATCTAAAATATTACCTAAAAATAATACATTTTGAAATTTAACAAAAATCATTAAAAAACATATTTTATATTTAAAAACCCTTTACTTTAGAAATTCAAAAATAATTAATAAAAATATATTTAAACTCCTACTCTTTTTTTCGTTCTCTAATTCATGTTATTAGAATTTCACTAAAAAGATTCCACAAAGATAATAAATTACAAGCCATTTAAATCACAAAAAGTAATTAAAATGTCACACTAAGAAAAGCAATGAAAGAACCCAGAAGTGCTACAGTAGATCAAAGATAGCATTTATATGTGTTCTTAAAAGTTCAGGATATAGAACGACATAAAACGAGCATGAAATTTGTGACCAGTTTTCACCACTTAAATAATGATTTAAGATCCAATTTTTTTACTGTAATTAGTAACTTAAAGTACTTAAAATGATAAAATAATACCGGTAAGGATATCTTCTAAACTTATATTAAAAATTTAGAAAATAAGGTATTTTCAAAGTGCTCGTATAGAGATCTTTTTTTCCTATAAATTTTGCCACTTCATTCAAACTGTTCTGTAATTTTTAAACCTTGATATTTTTACAGTAATAAGTACACATATTTTACTTATTAAAACAACAAAGAAACTCTAAGGATTTCTTTCACAATTGGGTCTAAAAATCGTCGAACACTAGGAAATTTCAAAGTGCATCCTAGTGACCATTTCGCTTCTAACTTTCACGACTTTGTTTCACAAGTTCTACAAATTTTCAAACCAATTACTTACTTTCACATACACTTATATATGTGTAGAGCTCAACCAAAATATATTATTTCACAATATATTAACATACAAACAATTTGAGCAAATTTAAACACAAGGGAATTCAAAGTGCTTTCAAAGCGATTATCGCTGTATGGACCATTCCATGTCCGTTCAAATTTCAATATACAATCCAAACAACCGTTTATACAAAATGTCAAGGGAACACCATGTAATTTATAAAAGGTCATAAAAGTGATGTTATGCAATATAAAGTTGTCATTTTCTTTTCAAATTCAAGGGGTCCAAAGCTATAACTTCAAATAGTTAGAGAAGAGGTTATTAAATCAAATTAATCACATTAAATCCAAGATTCAAATATGTAAAAAAATCATATTAAATATGAAGTGTTCAAAATTGCGGTCGTTGCATCCCCCCCCCCTCCCCCACTTAAAACATTTTGTCCTCGATTCCAACTTGTGCAACAAAAAGAAACAATCACACATATTTACTTGATAGTATTTGGACCACTAGTAAACATAGCTCATGGCATGCTCAGGTTTGAAAAAAACTCTCATCGCTCAAACATGATAAATAACCTACTAAGCGTACCTTATGTTCAACAGTCTCAGGTTATTACTTAGTCGATTATTCATGCTACCGGAGATCAAATCAAAGAGTCATCCCTAACCTTAGCATGAGTCAACAAAGCATAGTATGCATATACTTAGGCCCACATGATGTACATGGATTATCTCTATGCGAAATCCTATCCTTTCACTTTCTCAATCACATAAATTTTGGTTCCCAACTAATACAGATCATTTGACCTCTCTAGTGTGGACTTTGATCCGGTTTCTTAATATAAACCTTTGTTTCTCTTACATAGCCTTGTACTATGGTAGAAAACCGCAGGATCATATCAAAAATATGTTCAAAGTGTCCGCCTTTAGAAATCGAGCTAAAAAAAATCCTTGTTCGGACCGGTGTAAATCACCTCAAAATCGTGTACTCA
Organism: Allium cepa; assembly: GCA_030765085.1. Taxonomy (NCBI): domain Eukaryota; kingdom Viridiplantae; phylum Streptophyta; class Magnoliopsida; order Asparagales; family Amaryllidaceae; genus Allium; species Allium cepa. Next base: position 47,428,147 of record CM060930.1, on the reverse strand, counting down.
AATCCAGGATCAAGGACTGTCACATGAATAAAATAATCTACGTTCAAGTTACATATTTTACTTCATTGGTTTCTTTAACTGTACAAATTTATTTTTAAATCACATTTATTTAAGCTAATATTATATCTCATTCCATACTAAAATCATTTATGAATTATTTTATTAAAACATAACTCGGTCTATAAATATTGTATAACTTAAGTTCATACTCATACAATATTCCACTACATCCTAAGAATATACACGAAATACCAAATCATTTCACTTATCATGGATGTTCAACAAATTTTGACTTGTTTTAACTTACTACCTTCTCAATTCTCGATTCATAAAAACTTATCTTCTATATTTTCACAAAAACACTTAGCTTCAAGTTCTTTAATAATTCAGAACTTTCCTACTGTCCAAAATCGCTGAAAATTCCATTTCGTTCCAACAAAGGAAAGCTGCCAAACAAACATATCAAAACATGATGAACATACCTTACTATCCTAATGCATAAGATATAGGCATCCATAAATTAACTTAACAAAGTTTAACTTATTTATTAGACACGCTTTACTAAAAAGGGAAAACATGAAAAGGTTTCATCCAATTTCTTTAAAGAAAAACTTCAAAACTAAATACTCTATTTCAAAGAAAATAATAATATTGTACATGTATCATCTGTATATCAAATAATAATTTCGTGATTAGATCAAAATCTATTTTAGCAAACCTACTCTGTAGCATCCTCCACTTTGAAACATGAAAATGAACGTCGATAATGTTGCAGTCATTACCAGAATTATTTTCAAGCGGTAGAAGTGAGTTTAGCACATTCAAATCATACTTTAGGGACTTAACCAAAATCATTTTCAAAGAGGAATCAAATACTATGTATAATAGTGCTAAGTATCATTATCTCAATTTCATAAACCGATTTCCTAAATATTTACCTGAAAATCATTTTCAAAGGCACTAGGATTTAAATTATCAAAATATCAATTTAAATCTTCTTCATTTTTAAACCATAGTTCATAAATCATACTTATATAAGGTCACTTTCTTTGAAAATCACTTACTGTTGTTCTTTCATTAAAGTTAACTATTAATGCTACACTGTCATTGAATGCCTTAGAGTCAAATTGTGAAACTTAATACACAAGGTGTTCATTTCAATGCATCCATAATACTATCTATCCAACACATGTAGTAATAAGGTAAACTTCTCACAAACTGGTCAAGCATAAATCAATAATCAAAAAACAATAATCACTTACCACCTGTGAAGACCCGTCTTTCTCTCCCCAGAAAGACGCACCATCTTTAAGAAAGAAAGGGACAGAAAAGAGAAAGATAGAGAAGAAAGAAAGAAACAACATCAGAATCTCAACAGCGGAACGAATTAATTATATTAATCACATAAGAAATTACATAGTATACAACATCTATCAGAGATTACATAGCTTACATCACATACTAGACAGTTATAAAGATCTGTCTAGTTATTAAAACTCAATACAACACAAACAAACAACTCAGAGATCAATGTAGCGGAACCACTTATATATCTACAAACGCTGAAGAATCCTGCTCCGTTGCTCCTCCAGAATTCGCCAAAGCTAACCTGAGTACCTAAGAGTTTAATAAAAAGAAGATTGCAACGACCCGTATAAATTCGATGAATTAAATTAATAAGATTTTAATTTAAATATAGAAAGAAATGAAAATCTTATTTATTTATTGGAAAGCGAATGTTGAAATTAGATGTATCAGGGGTAATTAAAATTTACAAATTAAATTATATATTGCAATTAATTGTAATAGTGGAAATTGTTGCATTTGGATATAAAGTTAAAATAAGTAAATTAAGGCAAGTATTGGATTTATCAATAGAATAAAATATTGATTTATGGAGATTGAATGTAAATGGAGGTAATAAAGTAATCCAGGACACTAAATAATTTATTTAGCACAATCTCTTTTATTTGTAAACTGTTGTAAGGTGTTAGTTAATTGAAATATGGAAATTAGGAAATAGATGCAAAATTTATGTTAGATAATGAATTGCATTAATTAAAGCTAGTAATAAATGGGTTAAATGGAATACCAATTTATCCATAAAGTGAATATAAGTGAATGTAACAAAATGAATAGGAAATGCTAATTATTCACAAAGTGATGGTTGATGTAAAAAAGAATGGAACCTGGATGGAATAATTAATTGGATTTAGAATCTTAATTTGTATATGTTCATATATTTATAATGGAATATAAAAGGGTAAAATAATCATATACAAGTATATAAAAGGTATAATAGGGGGTTACTAGTAAATTCACTCATTTACCAATAAAGAGAATTAGATGTGCATTAATTGTAATTAATTAAATAACGAAAGGAGTAAATGTATTCATTTAGAGTATTAATTACAATTGGATAGAGATTTTAAGTAACAGTGTTAATGCAATGTAAGTAATGCTAATTTAAGTCAATAATAAAGAAATTGGGATGTATTCAAAATTTGTAACATATGGCTTGTAAACATATATTATAAATTACCTGCTTATTTGTTAATGGAATTAGAAGTTGAAATAAGTGATAATACAATAAATGAATGTTACACTAATGGAAAATGAAATAACGTTCGTTTAAATGTTGAGTAATTATAGGATCGTATTTATTATAAGCGTTACTTTAATAATTATGATTAATTGTGAAATTAATACGGGAAGATGTAAAGTAATAACTAGGGAAGTAATACGTTATAAATTAAATATAACCTAAACTTGATTGTAAGTAAAAGGTTGAAATTGAATCTAATCCATTGGAAACTTATTAAAAATAAACTGGATTCAATTTATAATAAAGAGGTTAGTTTAAGAAACTGAAATACATACTATAAATGGGTAAATTAAGTTACTTTAAATTGGAACGTGAATTGATTTAAATAATTAAATAAATAAGTAAATCAAGAAGATGAAATTTATGAATTATAGAATTTGAAGCTTTATTAGTGAGTTAATTTATTTAATTTATAATAGTAGGATTTATTGCCAATGAATGAGATCAAATATTTAATTATTACGTTGAAATAAAAATTAAGTTGAAATCGGGAAATATTTATGTAATAATCATAAATCCAACGGTAAACCCTTCTATTTGAAATGTATGAATGGAATAAATATAGGGTAATTCAATAAAAAGGAGAATTTTGGAAATTTATCTACAATTTTGAAATTTTATGAAATTGGAGATTTATATTGATTTAATCTTTAATAAATTGACATTTAAAAATTGTTTAATCATTTTAAATGTTTGAGAATTTTTGAGTGATAAAAATTTCCAATTCTAAAACTGAAATATAAAAGTTGGATTTATTTACTAATTCTTAATTTATTTAATTAATAAAAATAGCCATTTTGGTCACGGACTCAGATTTCGACGAAACCGGTTTCATCGGATCTGTGACGACCCAAACTCGATGTCCGATAAACGACATCAAATTCGCATCAGCGGAGCTCATAACAACAATTAGATGAATATAAAACAGCGGAACAGAATCAATATCATAAATATCATCACAGTTACAACATCAACATAATATCCATACTACAACAGAGTATATAATACATACATACACCACAACTCCAAATACAGCATCATGATTAATATAACAGTGATCATATATCCAAAAGTTCTCAAATGAGAGAGGTGATAACGAACTCCCAAAAGCTAACACCTGAAATCTCCAAAAGCTCCCAAGATATATCCAAGATAAGAGCTCCAAAATACGGCTACTCCAAAATACAGAAACCTGCTACTAGGCTGCCCGTGTAGAAATAATGGGCACCCAGAGTTTAGGAAAGAAAACAATAAACTCCGGATCAATCATGGGACTGGTATGAGTAAACAAAAACAACAGTTACTTTCAAAAAAACAAGATTTATAAAAGAATTTTTGGTATGCTTTTAAAAATGGAACTACCATAAGACCTCCCGCCACACACACAATGCAAACGCAGAATTGGAGGAGATTTCTTCTTATGATAGTTAAATATGCTTGGTACGAGAAAAGAAATTCTTTGATATTATTACTAGTGCATAATGTGAAATTATTTCGGAAGTAGAATATCAATCTTAGCCAGCATAGGTACCATTATACTATGCCTACTATAGCTATCACCCGAGGTGACAGGTTATACAACTAAAACCGTACAAGGCTCGTATTGTTTCTTTGGATTTCCAACAATGGTCAGGCTAAGGAACTTCCTGGGCCACATGGGTACGCCTCTGGAGGGACGACCTGAGAACCTAACCGGATCTCTGCCAACACAAGGCCGGGTTACCGCTAACTGGGTAACTAGTGACACGAGTATGCCATCTCCCGGTTGTAACCAACCTTTAACCGGTGCCCTAGCAACAAATCACAAAGTAATACATATATATATCTGCGATATCAACATAAGTTAAGTATCTGGGATCCATACCATGATACCACTTCTATCCAGAAGGAAATGCACATACCCTAAGGGGTGCTACCCCCAATAACCTTGCTGCATCTTTCCTATTTTGACCATTCCGGGGTGTGAGGCTCGACGAAGTCTCGTCCACAAAGCCACGCTTTGGTACAAAGTCATGCTTTGGGTCAACAAATGATCAAAGTAATGATCACAAAGATAAATGATCAAACAAATGATCATATCACAAATGATCAAACAATGATCATTTCACAGCAACACTCAGCATGTCACATTACCAAATTGGGAATATATCGCTGATAACCATCAACTACATAACCTCTGAGCTCTTGCGTCTCAAAGAAGGGTGTTAAGCTAAGAGAATAAATTCTTCGCCACCAACAGAAATATATTTGAAAGAAATCAGCTTTATATCTCAACTTGTAATGTCAGATATACAATCCATACAAGTCTGTTCCGGGTTCGAACAGAACCGAAGGCACTCCCAAAGAAGTCCTTGTAATCCGGATATCCACAATCTTGATCGGATTCCCCACCACATATGGAGAACTCTATACTGGAGCAACTCGGTGCAGAGTCAATCGACAGGTCATCCTATCGCTCTCAAAATTACCCGATCTTCACCACCGGTCCTCAAATGCTATCCATAACGTCGTATCACATATTCAGAATGGGTTATACGACACAAAGGTCCTTTCCCGGCTAAACCGAATAGTGAGCGTAAATTTTAATAACATGTGGATATGTCATTCACAACAATTCACAAATTCGATGTGGGTTTCGGATAACAAACTGAAATCCGATTCCCTGTCGCATCGAAGTTTAAATGCCGTTTTACGGGCAATAGGGTTTTCACATCAATACAGAACAAATTACAATTACAGCGCATCACATGGCAATCCACATAACACGGCATCACAATCAGAACAGAAATACCAATACAGTGCACAATAATAGTTAATTTATTTTCAAATGCGGTTTAAATAAATTTACCACAAAAATTATTTTTAAACCAATGATAAGAATTTGAATAAATAATTTAAATCTAAATTAACTTGATTAATTGTTTCCAAATTAACAAATTCTTGCTTACTTAAATTTATTTAAATACTTGATTGTTTATAAATCAATTTAATTAAAAGTTTGTACATCATTCTTAATTTATTTTCAAAATCATTGATTAATAACAATTATCTACCTTAACTATCATTTTAAATCTTCTTTATACTTTAAAAATCAATTTATTGTTACATTGGAATTTTATATGTAAATTAGATTTATTTGTTTAACTTAAGTTAATTTCTTAATTTATTACTTAACCCATTAGTTAATATTTCTTAATTACAAACCTATTAACCATTTAATTATAAATAAAAATTTTAACTGCTAATTTATTTGGTTTCCAATTTCAAATTTTAAACTACTTTACAGCTTTTCAACCATCTTGCCATTTATTCAAATCAAAGCGGGTATCTTGTATTTTGAACAAAACTGTTTATATTCAAAAACGTTGACCCTCAGCATTTACTAAAACTTGAGTAAACCATGCTTCCTGCTCGAGCCAACTCGCGTCCTCTTCTCTTCCTCCCCCGTGTTCTCTTCTCTTCCCAGTTTTTTTTTCCAAATTACAAACTACTGAAGCATTTTATTTAAACATGAGCACCCTGACACGCGACCGCTCTATGCACGTGCATGCAAATTCTGGCAAACTCTGATCGATGCTGCGATGATCGACGAGTCGACCACGACGTCCCCTAGCCACAAGACTACCCAGCAACGTGAACCGGTGTCGAATTTGCAAATAAGCTTTTCCATAAAACTAACACCAAAAACGATCGCCACAAAACAACCTCGTTCATCCGCCTCTGGCCGTCTGAGGCTATAAAAATTTTGACCCGACCTCCGCTGATGTGTGACGCCGCGACTAGCACCGGAGTGACGAAGTCCGGTGATCTACAGGCGGAGCGGCGACCACGTTTCCAGACCGTATACTTTTCGAGTTAAAACCCTACTTTGATCTCGAACTCCCAACTCACGAAATGGAAAAACTATTTGATAATTTTCATGAAGTTTCTGACGTTCAAGCTTGCTACAAACCAAATTTTAGCATCTATAATGGAATCGATTGTTAGGAATCTGTAAAAGTTCAATTTTTATCCAAATGCAGACCACTCTTATAGTAACCCACTAAAAATCTTTATTTTTGTTTTAAAAATCATGGATTGAAGTATAGATTCAGATTAAAATCTTGAATCAATATTTTACAATTTATTGTTTTTATCAAATTTCAACTTGAAACCTGTAAAACATGTTTCCAGTGGAAAATAATTTACTGTAGGTTCAAACAACTTTACAAAAAATTGTTTGAGGATTAAAACAACTTGATTTATTTGAAAACCCAAGCTTTTCAGTGATTAAAGCAAATAGACTTCAGTTTTAAAAACAAATGTAATCCCTGCATGAATGTTTATAGAGAACACAGAGCATCACTGGGATATTATCATACTGAAATATGAACAAAGCAGTTATAATTGAAGTTTAAACTGTTTTAAATAAACTTAATATCCTTTACAAAATCATGTTTATTCACCTGGCAAATATAGAAACAGAGAGTTTATTGATTTTTTTAAACTGCAGGTTGAATCTTCCTCTGTTCTTCTTTCTCCAATAATTTGTTTTAAACTTTGAAATATAAAGTGACGCCTTTCTCTTTTCTTTTTTTGATCTTTACAAAAATTTGCTGAACGTATAAACTAAGACAATTGCCATGTATATAAGGAGGACATGCAGGCTCAAGTACAGTACAGAGCATCATTGTATTGTATACTTATTCTATACAAGATTTGTACTTTGCAACTATTTGCACATTTTTTTCTTTATTACTATTTCGAACTGACTTGTTCTTGGGCTGAGTTGCAATGCATTAAATGAAGCACATAAATGGAATGTTCATGTTCCCTTTTTTCTATGTTGCAGCATGTTCTTGTTCAATTAGATTTTATAAGTACATTTTTATATCTTTGTTTGTTGACTAACAAACTAAATTTCGGCTGAAATGATTTTTCTTTGAGCTAGAGAGGATGGCATTTAATGCCCATGCTTCCTTTGCATGTTACAGCCAACTTAGTTTAATTTTTTTTATTGTTTTTAATCTGGCTGATATGCTTTGTAGAGGCTTGCATTTAATGCAAGTATGTTTTGTGATGCTTCCATCTTGTGTACTTACGACATAGTGCTGTTTAATTTTTTTTTTATAAGTACTAAAACTTGTTTGTTTTATTTTATATTGAGGCTTGCATACTTTACTTCCCTGGTTTGTATATTCCTTCATTTGTTTACATTGCTATAGTTTACAGCAACTTGTTTTATTTTTGTAAAACTAAGTCTTGTTTTGTTTGGTTAACTTGTTTCTTATTTTACTTTGTTAGAAGAAAGGTTATTTTAGTCATTAACATTTAATAATTTATGTGATTTTGCTACAATATCTTATTTCTTTTAAAATTCTCTCAATTTAATTTTAAAAAGTTCAAATAATTTGCCAAATTTAAGCTAAGAATTTCTGGGATGTCACAATATCCCCTCCGTAAGAAAATTTCGTCCTCGAAATTGAAAGAGAGAGAAATGCAAACAAAGAATAGACGAATTTAGAAATAAGGAAATGACTTACAATTTAAGCTGAAATGTCTATTCTGCAGTTGGGATATGATTTCTTCATATTATCTTCAGTCTCCCAAGTACAGTCCTTTGGATCGCCACTCCATTGAACTTTGACCAGTTTCACAACTTTGTTTCTTAATCGCTTCTCATCACGATCAACAATTTTTATCGGTTCCCTTCTAACTGCCAAGTTGGGAGTGATTTCAAGATTCTGCTGAGCAGCTTCTTCAATAATATCATCTGGGTCGTGCACATACTTCCGAAGATTAGAATGTGAAACACATCATGCACGCCAGACAACCAGCTGGGTAGCTGTACTCGATATGCTAGAGAACCAATCCTTTCTAGAATAGGAAAAGGACCAATATAACGTGGTGCTAACGTTCCAGTTTTCCCGAATCTCAATACACCCCGCATCGGAGATACTTTCAGAAATACAGGATCTCCAACTTGAAATTCCAAATTTCTCCTTCGGCGGTCATAATAGCTCTTTTGATAGCTTTGGGCAGTTAATAACTTCTTTCGAATAAAATCTACCTTCTCAGTGGCTTCTTTTATCATATCCGGTCCAAGAACAAGTCTATCACCTGATTCGATCCAGCATGTAGGTGATCGACACGGACGACCATATAAAGCTTCGGAAGGAGCCATTTCTATACTGGCCTGATAACTGTTATTATATGAGAATTCAACCATATGCAAATGGTCCTCCCATGAACCACCAAAATCATAAACACAAGCACGCAGTAGGTCTTCTAAAATTCGATTAACTCTCTCAGTCTGTCCATCAGATTGTGGATGATAAGCAGTGCTGAAATTTAATTTCGTTCCCAAAGCGTATTGGAATGCCTCCCAAAATGTACTAGTGAAGATCGGGTCATGATCACTCACTATACTGCTGGGAATACCATGGAGGCGAACAATTTCCTTTATATATATACCTGCCAAGCTTGCTGCAGTCCGAGTGGATTTAACTGGAATGAAGTGAGCAGTTTTGGTTAGACGATCCACAATAACCCAAATCGCTTCATTGCCTTTCTTGGTTCGTGTCAATCCGTCGATGAAATCCATCGATACCTAATCCCACTTCCATTTCGGTACTTCCAAAGGTTGAAGTAAACTAGCCACTTTCTTTTGATCGCTTTTGATTTGCTGACAAGTAGCACAACGACTCACATAAATCGATATATCTCTCTTCATCGTCTTCCACCAGAATGTTCTTTTAATATCTCGATACATTTTGTTGACTCCTGGATGAATACTGAATTTGGACTTGTGGCATTCATCTAAAATTTCACACTTCAGATCAGGAATGTCCGAAACACAAATCCTACCTTTTAATCTAATAATTTTATTGTCGTCAACCTCAAAACTCGTACTTTCACCATGACGTATTTTATCATAAATTTGATGAAGGAACTCATCCTCTTTTTGTTTACTGGCGACCTCTTCAAGAAGAGTAGGAGTGATAACTAGATATGCGAGAACAGCATGTCTTCTGCTCAAAGCATCAGCAACCACATTGGCTTTTCCTGGCGTATACAGAATATCTAAGTCATATGATGCCAAAAATTCCGACCAATGTTGTTGTCGCAAATTCAGATCCTTCTGGGTGAAAAGATATTTCAAGGATTTATGGTCGGTGAATAGTTCAAAATTTTCACCTGAAACAAAAAGAGTTTATTAGGTATATTTCTTTAATCAAGTTAGTTTCATAAAATTTTAAGAAAGCTGAAAAGATTCTTACCCAGAAGATAATGTCGCCAGATTTTTAAGGCGAAAACAACAGCCAAAAGTTCCAAATCGTGCGTCGGGTAGTTCTCGTGTGGACGTAATTGTCTACTCGCATAGGCAACTACCTTTCCATTTTGCATTAATACTGCACCTACCCCTTCACCACATGCATCAGTATAGAAACATAAGCCTTGGTTCCCGTTAACAATAGTGAGAACAGGAGCAGTGGTCAATCTCATTTTCAGTTCCTGAAAAACTTCTTCACATTCTGGAGCCCAAATGAACTTTGCATTTTTCATTGTTAGCTTAGTCAGTGGACTAGCCAACTTAGAAAAATCTTGAACGAATTTCTGGTAATAGCCTACTAAACCCAAAAGGCTTCGAACTTCTTTTGGAGTAGTGGGTTGTTTCCAATCAAGAATAGCGGAAATTTTGCTAGGATCTATCGAAATTCCTTCTTCATTAACAACATGGCCAAGGAATTTGACTTCATTGACCCAGAGTGGCATTTGGAAAATTTTGCAAATAGAAAACTTCTCCTCAATATTTCCAATACGATTTTAAGATGTTCGGCATGCTCTTCTTTAGTCTTAGAATAGATCAAAATATCATCAATGAATACAAGCACAAATTTATTCAAAACTTCCCGAAACACACGAGTCATAAGATCTACGATGTATGCTGGAGCATTGGTTAGCCCGAAAGGCATAACTAACCATTCATAGAACATATCAGGACCCCTAAAAGCAGTCAAATTGACAAAATCTTCGACGATTCATAGTTGATGGAATCCTTGGGCAAGATCCATTTTTGAAAAGAAACGAGCGCCGTGCAACTGATCAAATAAATCATCAATTCTGGGCAGTGGAAATTTATTTTTGAGAGTTTGTTTATTTAGATCGCGGTAATCTACACACAATCTCAAAGATCCGTCCGATTTAGCAACAAATACGACGGCTGAGCCCCATTTAGAAACACTGGGTCGAATTAATCCTTTTGCTCGTAGTTCATCAGTTTGATGAACCAATTCAATCTTTTCCCTGGGTGCCATCCTGCGACTAGCGTGAATATCAGGACAAGCATTGGGTACAAGATCAATTCGGAATTCTATTTCTCGGCGAGGAGGTAAAGATTTCACTTCTTCATATACATCGGAGAAATCCCGAACAACAGGTATAGACTGCAAAGTGGGTTCAAGATATCCCAATGTTTACATCAATCTATCTCTCCTTGGACTTGGATCCTCACAAGAGATTTCAATAATATTTCCAAGGTTTGTTTGGACTAAAACTGTCCAATTATTACAATCCAATATAGCTTCGTATCTCGATAACTAGTTCATACCGAGTAAGATTTCAAATTCATTAAATTCGAGGACAAAAAGGTTGATAGGAAATCGATAGCTAGCATATGAAATAGGAACTCTCTTACAATATGAACAAAGATTTGCGGGACCTCCAACCGGATTTTTCACGCAAATAGGATCGTCAACAAATTTAGTTTTAAGTCCTAATTCATTTACGGTTTGTTGAGAGATAAAGCTATGTGAAGCTCATGTGTCAAATAAAACTCTAACGTTCTATTATAAATAGTAAGGTTACCTTCCAAAACACTTTTCCCTTTATCAGCTTTTGAAGTTGAGGGGTCCTTCTTTATCGTATAAACTTTTGCCACCTGCGCTGGCTTCATCACTGGGCAATCTTTAACAACATGTCCCGGCTTGTGACAATTGTAGCATTCTTTAACTTGCTTCTTCGGTTTTGGGAAGTTATTTGAATAATGGCCCTTCTCTTTGCAGTTGTAAAAAGTGACATTTTCTGCGCGCTTCCCTAAATGCTCTTCTTCTTCTCGTTGCCTTGCCAAGGTTTCTTGCCTTCAAATTTCCGTTTTTTCCAATTTTGATTGCCTGAATTACCTTTCTCTTCCGGGGCTTCTTGCACATCAAGGGTAGCGTATCTGTAACCCATATCAACTAAATCTGAAAAAGATTCCTTAACGTGGCCCGTCATTCTTTCATGGAATTTCTTATTCATCTCGCGAATGAATCTTTCGTTCTTCTTTAAAGGTGTATTCACCAATTCGGGACCAAAACGAGACAATTCATTAAATCTGTTCAGATACTCTTCAAATGATAAACTTCTCTGCTTCTGGTCCATGAATTCCTGATACATTCGAGAAATTCCGGCTGATGGCAAATATCGCTTCTCAAACACTTCTTTGAAATTTTCCCAAGAAAACTCGTCTTCTGGCTTATCTGCCGTGATTGTATCCCACCAAGCTAAAGCTTCTCCTTGGAGTTGCCAAGAAGCTATAAGTTTCTTCTGCTCGTCCTCCAATTTTAGCCCTTTGAAGATTTTCTCACACGATCTTATCCAGGCTTGTGTCTCAACAATCGACTCTTTGCCGTTGAACGGCTTACCACCAAGTCTCGAGAAACTTTTATGTAAATCAGCCAGATTCGGCTGTTGCTGAGCTGCCGCTATTACCGTTGGGGGACCTTGATCAGGTGCTGTGGCACCTCCTTGACCCCTAACTCTTCCCCTTCGTCCGCTCATTTCTTACTATCTGTAATTAGTAAGAAAATTGATTTAAATACACGAACAAAATATCTTAAGGAATATCAACAGTAAAAGAAATAGACTAATAAATTTAGAGTTTCAGTCTCGGTTATACTCATTCTAGGGTATACTTCACCCTATCTCTAATGAGCCATCTAATGTGTTATACTCCGTAGCTAAAGTTCTTACTCAACCAACTGCTCTGATACCACTTGTGACGACCCAAACTCGATGTCCGGTAAACGACATCAAACTCGCATCGCTGGAGCTTATAACAACAATTAGATGAATATAAAATAGCGGAACAGAATCAATATCATAAATATCATCACAGTTACAACATCAACATAATATCCATACTACAACAGAGTATATAACAGTGATTATATATCCAAAAGTCCTCAAATGAGAGAGGTGATAACGAACTCCCAAAAGCTAACACCTGAAATCTCCAAAAGCTCCCAAGATATCTCCAAATAAGAGCTCCAAAATACGGCTACTCCAAAATACAGAAACCTGCTATTAGGCTGCCCGTGTAGAAATAATGGGAACCCAGAGTTTAGGAAAGAAAACAATAAACTCTGGATCAGTCATGGGACTGGTATGAGTAAACAAAAACAACTGTTACTTTCAAAAAAACTAGATTTATAAAAGAATTTTCGGTATGCTTTTAAAAATGGAACTACCATAAGACCTCCCGCCACACACACACAATGCAAACGTAGAATTAGAGGAGATTTCTTCTTATGATAGTTAAATATGCTTGGTACGAGAAAAGAAATTCTTTGAATTATTACTAGTGCATAATGTGAAATTATTTCGGAAGTAGAATATCAATCTTAGCCAGCATAGGTACCATTATACTATGCCTACTATAGCTGTCACCTGAGGTGACAGGTTATACAACTAAAACCGTATAAGGCTCGTATTGTTTCTTTGGATTTCCAACAATGGTCAGGCTAAGAAACTTCCTGGGCCACATGGGTACGCCTCTGGAGGGATGACCCGAGAACCTAACCGGATCTCTGCCAACACAAGGCCGGGTTACCCCTAACTGGGTAACTACTAACACGAGTTTGTCATCTCCCGGTTGTAACCAACCTTTAACCGGGGCCCCAGCGACAAATCACAAAGTAATACATATATATATATATATATATATCTGCGATATCAACATAAGTTAAGTATCTGGGCTCCATACCATGATACCACTTCTTTCCAGAAGGAAATGCACATACCCAAAGGGGTGCTACCCCCAATAATCTTGCTGCATCTTTCCTGTTTTGTCCATTCCGGGGTGTGAGGCTCGACGAAGTCTCGTCCACAAAGCCACGCTTTGGTACAAAGTCATGCTTTGGGTCAACAAATGATCAAAGTAATGATCACAAAGATAAATGATCAAACAAATGATCATATCACAAATTGTAACTACCCGGAATTTCGGGCAATATCGATTTAATAATCTGCAATAATAATTAAATTGGTTTGATAAATTTTATTTATAATTTTAATTTAAATTGGTGAAATTAATCTTTTTAAGGATAACAAATATTTAATCTGGCAAGTGTGATCAATATCTTTCAAAAATTTAAAAATTTGTTAAGAATTGTTTTTCAAAAGCTAATGAAATTTTATTCTGTTTATAATATATGTAATTGATATATATTATGGATAGAAATATGTTTTATTTAAATAAGATTAAATTTTCAAAATTTAATATATATATATATATATATATATATATGTATGTATATGTTGTAAGTTGATACTATTTTGGAAATTTAACTTAATCCATTGATAATTTGAATATGTATGAAATTATAATTTAAAGCTTTTCTTAAAAGTTAATCTAAAGACTAATTTAATTGTTTTCAAAATATAAGATTGTTATTTATTTTTAATAGGATAGATTAAAGGGGTTTTAAACAAAGTTTTGTTTTGTCTTTCTTTTAAAGTATTTAAAATGAGAATAGTTTCAAAGGAATTTAAACAAGCTTTGTTTTGTTTTCTTTTAAAATGTTTATATTAAAAATGAATGTTTAAGATTTAAAATAACATGTATAAGAAAACATATTTATACTATAATCAGTTTTAGAATATTTTCTTTAAAAAGTAAATTTATAATCACATGTGTAAGTACTCATTAATAAAATAAATTAAACATGATAGTTTATGTTAACATTTAAATTTAATAAAAATTTATTAAAATACTTAGAGACATGTGTAAACATGTAAACTTCTTTAATAAACAAATGTAAGAAGATTTAATACTTATGGGACAAGTGTCTTCATTTAAGACTTATTTTCTTTAATTTTAATAAAAACATAACATTTTCATTTTACATTATTTTGCTTCCTTTCAAATCTTTTAATGGCAAAACAATAAACCACCTTCTCAAATCTGAAATCTAAATCCAAAGGAAAAATCAAAACATGATAATGGAAAGCAAAAACAAAATTAACATGCATATGAAAATGAAGATCAAATCTGCAACCAATCTGCAAACTTCAAATTTACATTCAATGGAAAGTTCAACCTATAATGCAAGAATTCACATTCATCAGCAAGTCAAATTGAAGGCATGTAGTAAGTAGTAGGACTTCAACAACATGCAAATTGTTTAGAGCCTGGGAATAAAACTGTTCTGCATATATATTAAGGTGAGTAAATTTTTATTTCAAAAACAAGTTTCACATTTAAAATTTATCTAGAAAATATGAATAAAATCTTGAAGTAAAGTGATATGAAATGTTCATATGTATGCCTGAATTTGAATGCATGTATGTATATATGCTATGTTGTGCAAAAGTCAGTATATGTGAATATTTACATCACTGTTATATGTTCCGGTTCATTTCCATTCAAAAAAATTCAATACCAACAACTCGAATCCAAACTAGCCTTAAATGTTTGAATGAAATAGATTTGTAATTGTATAATAAAGATTTTAAAATAGTCTGGAAATTCGAAATATCATAAAATCTTGATTAAAATAAAATTTACAGAGGAACTTGAATTATTGGTTAAAAATTTATTATCTTAAATTCAAAAATTAACTACATATATGCAATCTTGATGTAAAATCATGAATTTAGATATGAAGTTTGTAATTTTTAGTGTGGTAATTTATTCGAATTTTGGGTTTGAATGTTTTGGGAACTTTGGTGAATTGTCGTTGATTCGATTGTTGTTTTGAATCGAATTTGTGGGTGAAGCAAGCTTTTAAGTTAGGGATCAAAGGAAAATACAAGAGAAATTTTCTAATGAGTAAATTGTGTGAATTTAAATAAACTAGGGTTTTATTTTGGTTTTTGCTCGGCTGAATGGTCGTGGCTGTCGCGACTTGAAGATTGGACCGGAGTTGTTCGTATTTTGGGAAGAGGTAGTTTATGGTCGTGGTGTTCGATGATGGTGATGGCGAGTTCAACGCCGGCGAGGATGGTCATTGGCGTTGGGTTTTAGAGAAGCTTGGAAACGTTGTTTCCTGCAGTTTTGGTTCGTATGGTCAAATTTCGATTCGTTCACGTTTTGTTCGATCTGGGTTTAGTTTGATGTTCGAGTGGGTTCGTGTGATCATCGGCATCAGTCTCGACGACCAACGGCGGCCTCCGGCAGTGGGACACGTGCACGGTGTTGGTGTGTGCACAGCTTGGTTCTGGGTAATTGTCAATTTGAGAAGACGAGTTGGAGAACTCGAAGTAGTTCTCGCGTTTTTCCTATATTCGACTCGAAGAAGAGAAGCATGGGTTTTGTCTCGGGGCGAGCTCGGGATTGTTGTAGAGTCGACTCGAGTTTTGTTAGATAGTTGTTTTCTGATTATTACTGTATAATGATATACAGTTGCAAAGTAAACTCATGTTTGAATAATTAAAATAAAAGTCCAAGTTTTTATAAAAGGAAATATATTTAATATTTAAAGACTTGTTCTTGAAAAATAATGTTAAGCAAATTATTAGAAGTGTAAATTGAATTTATATTTTAAGTTTAAAATGTTTGAAGATGAATGTTTTAAAGGTGATTATCTTAACTAAATTTTGAAATCCAATTTAAAAGAAGTGTTTTGAATTTAAATATTGAACTAAAGTTTTAAGCAAAATTTTAAAAGTAATGTTTAAAATTTAAGTTTCAAAATTTTATTCAAGTTGAAGAAGTTTGAATTAGAAGATATAAGTGTTTTAGATTTTAAATTGATTTCTAAATGCCTTTATCATAATTTTGAAAACCAAATTGAATAATTTGTTTCTAAGTTATTAAAAAATTTGATTTAATTCAAATAGTTTATTTATAAAAAAAATATTTTAAATTATCTTTTTATGAACTTAAGAATACTTAATTACCTATGATTTGTAAATAAGTAAAGGATTAAGAATAATGTTTTCTTAATTAATTAAGAGTTTTTAAATCTAAGAAGTTAATTAATTGTTTAATTAATTTTAAAATAATTAGTTAATTGTTTATTTAATTTTAAATAATCACTTAATTATGGATTAATTAAGTGTGATTACTTAATGAAGTAATAAATGATTAATTTTTGAATGTAATTTAGTAAGGAATAATTACTTAAGGGAAGCAATTAGAGAAGTTACTCATGGGAGTAAATAATTGATGTGATAAATGGAATCACTTAACATTATCAATTAAAGAATTGATTAATATAATTGTTTAAAGTTGATTAATTATGGATTAATTAATTAATTAATGAATTAAGAATAATTTAATAATGTAATTAATTATTTGTTAAGTAATTAATTAAGAAAGTAATTAAGATTTATTAAAGAAAGTAATTAGAGATAATAACTTATGTAAGTAATTAAGAGATAATTACTTAATTTATTTTAGTTAATTAATTAATATGATTAATTAATGAATGAGATTAAATTCAAGATTAATTACTAAGTGTAATTAATTAAAAATGTAATTAGTTAATAAGGTAATTAATTAAAGATTTATTTATTAATTTATTATTTAATAATTACTTAATGAAGTGATTAAAGATTAATTAATTAAAGTAATTAATCAAGGTTAATATAATAAATTAAGAAGTTAATTAATTTAGATAAGTAATTACAAATAATTAATTACTGTTTATGATTAGTGAGATGATTAATTACAAGTTAATTATTTAATTAATTAAAGGATTATTAATTAATAAAGATTACTAATTAATATAATTAATGTAAGTAATTAATTTAAGTAATTAATTTAAGTGTGATTAATTAATTGTAATTAATTAAGGATTAATGTAATTAATTATAGTTAATTAATTAATGAAGGGTCATTAGTTATTGTAATTAATGATAGTAATTAAAGAATAATTGCTGAATATGGTTAGGGATAATTACTTGAATGCAATTACGAGATAATTAATCAAGGAAGATTAATTAAAGAAGATCATTAAGAAATGATAAATGGATTTGATTTGTAATTAATCAATGAAGCAGGATTAAGATAATCCAAGTAATTGAAGGATAGTAATTAATTTAAATATAGGTTAATTAAATTGATTAAGAGTTAATCAATTGTGCTATGGGTGATTGATTAATATTGAATGATTGATATTGGTTATTGAATGATATTGAATGATTGATATTGGTTATTGAATGATATTGGATGATTGATATTGGGTAATTGGTTGATATTGGGTGATTGGTTGATACTGGATAATTTGGATGAGATATCTATGTTGTGATATGCTGCTTTGTGAGAGGAATGTTGATATGAATTATCTATAGTGATAATGTTATTCATCTATTTGTTTCTGTCATCCTGAATATATGTTAGTTGTTTAAAACCCTTAAGTACAACATGGACATTAAAATGGCGTTTGGTTTCGATGAGACCGGGATCGGGTTTCCATATTTGGAATCCGAAAACCACATCGATTCCAATTAAACGTTAGGTCGTTAATCCAAGTGGAGCAAGTGAAGACTCGAGGTGTAAGGGCTATACGTCAGTATAACTCTGTGGGTGATTTCATAATGAGTTTAACGGAATAGTACTTATAGGTTCGAGATGGTGATTTAGAGTGCAAGGGCTATGGTCGTTGACTCTGAGGGTGATTCCAAAATGAGTGCAACGAGATAGTGCTTTCGGTTTCGTTCGAACCCGGAACGAACTTGTATGGATTGAATGCTTTCAGCACATCGTCAGGCGGACGATGAGCATTCTAAGAGAGATGTGTCCTATAAAGGTAATCGCAGCCTCAAGCCTCATCAACCGGGAATGGCTAAAACAGGGGAGGTGCAGCAAGGCTTCGTGGGTAGATCCCACTGGAGAGCAAGATTTACTCCTGTCTAGAAGTCCCTTTTTATTTCGGCTGTGTGGGGCAGTTGAATTCCGGACAACCGCCGGGGTTGTCTTGTTCGGGACTGTTCACTAAGGAATGGTCCCGGCCTTGTGTTGCAGGGGAGTGGGAGTACTCCTCGGTACGGTGACCTAGGCCACGTACTGTGACGGGCGGTACCCCAGTAGCCCTTCCATTGATGGAAACCCATTTTCCCTACGAGACCCTACGGTTTTGTTTGTATTACCCACTTTTATGGCTAGTAGCTGGAATTTAATAATGTAACAATTTCGACTATTTCATATTTACGTGAAAATCTTAGACACTATTATAATATCACTGGATTTCCTATCAAATGTTTTGGTTAGCGTAAGGTAAAAACTTTTCCATGTTTATGTGTGGGAAGTCTTACGTGATACCTTTTCTTTTCAAAGGATTTTCTAAAGTTAAGTAAATTTTAACACGTTTACTCACACCAGACCCCTGTCTGACCCGAGTGTTTATTTTCTGTTTTATTAAACTCTTGGGTACTCATATTATGTATGAGTAGTCAAGTGATTCAGGTTTGCTTGACGAATTTTGGAGGAGATATGGAGCAGGTGGCTTCGACATGTAGATATATTGATTCCGCTGTGTTTGTGATATCTGTATCTTGTATACTTGAGTTGTATGAATTAGACAGATGTTTATAACTGTCTAATAGGTGTTGAATAAGTTGTGTACTCTGATGTAATCTGGTACTATGAAATATTTTATGTTAATTATTATATTTTATTCGTTCCGCTGTGAGTTCTCTGATGTTGTTGTTCTTTCTTTCTCTTTCTTTCCTTCTTCTATCCCTTTCTTTCTTCACTAGTGATGCGATTTCCTGGAGATAGGAAGTCGGGTCGCTACATTGTGGTATCAGAGCATTAGGCTGAGCAAATACCTAAGCTCTGAAGTATGTATTTCTTTACGGAGCGTTAGGTTGAGTGAATACCTAGGCTCTGTAGTGGTGTCTTCCTTGAGAGAGTGTACTTGTAATTTTATATATAACTATATATATATATTTATATCTACCTGATCTGTTGGGTTATCTGTTCGGATTTTCCAGCATAAGTTATAGAGGTAGATGGAGTAGTGGTATATGTGTGTAACACGATTACCACTAATGGATGA
Organism: Allium cepa; assembly: GCA_030765085.1. NCBI lineage: Eukaryota > Viridiplantae > Streptophyta > Magnoliopsida > Asparagales > Amaryllidaceae > Allium > Allium cepa. The sequence goes on along the minus strand of CM060930.1, from coordinate 47,408,296 downwards.
GGTCCATATGTTTGAGGTTGAAAGTATTTGTCGAGACCGTAGACCTAATACCGTCTCGAGAGAGATTTGTAGTTTGGAATAAGGATTTCTCTGATGTCCGAAGGAAATCTTTTTAAAGATTCAGAGTTTATCTTTGAAGAATAAGTTTGGGTTTCGCTCGGGTGAGCGAATTATTCTTGAGTTTGGATTTGATGGAAGTGCAAAAGTAAGTGATGATATCTTGATAACTGCGTGATGAGATGCAGTATCCATAGATATTTTCAGAAGGTGTTTTCTCTTAAAGCAGTTTTAGAAGTGATTGAGGAGCAGTCTTTACCTGCCTCAGGGAAGACTTATTTGAGTAGAAGTTATCTGGATCTTCAGTATGGAGGTTGGCTATTCTGGAATATGAGACTAAGGTCTGTTAGTTGCTTTGTTTCGGCATGGTCTCATTTGTCCTTTTTTTAAGAGAGTGAGATGTTGATGCTTGGATTGGAGCCCGAGTTTCTTTTGGAATGTCTACCATCTCAAAGGTTCTGTTGTGTGGTTTGTTGATAGTTTTGGTTTTTGGAGAAGCCTTTGGATTAGAAGTCCTTGGATAGCTGTGGTAGCAGTTCAGCTCGGAGTGTTTGGTGTGCTGACGAGTGGATCTTTTAGCTTTGCAGTATCTTCGAGGTAGAGTTGGAAAGCAGCAGTGTGGTTTGTTTCTCCGATGGTTCAAGAATCTTTGTAGTTCTTTTTCAGCAGTCCGGGCTAAAGGTGGTGATGTCTTCTTGAGGGGTAGTTTTGTTTGGAAAAGTTTAAAGCTGTTCTAGTTGGTAAAGTGAGAACGGTTTCTTTGGAATCCAGATTAGTTTGGATCGCAAAAGTGACTTGCGATTGGTTTGGAATTTTCTTGAGCATTCTTTTGTTTGAGACCGAGGATTCTCATGAGAAAGTAGGAGTTACCGAGGTAATCAGAAGTTTGTCTGCATCTGAAGTTGAGTTCCATATTGTTTTAGTTCCAGAAGCAATTTTGGGTGGTTAGCCTAATAGGAAGAGTTGGTGTAGCAGCTCAGAAATTTTTGGAGTTTGTATTTGGTTAGATCTAGTTTATGAGTTTGGATTTCTGCTATAAGGATGTGTGACTGAGTCAGATGAGTCACTCAAGATTTTATGGAATTGACGAACAAAGTTTCTGGTATATATTAGATAAGTTATACTTGTGTTCATCAACAGTATTCTTATCTATTTCCAAATCAGAGTTGTGCAGGCGAAGCAAGGTAGCAGCTGAGCAAGGAAGGAAGCATGTTATGTTTGCTATTGCTTGAGTAGTAGAGTTTGTGTCCTGGATTTCGATGGATTATAAAGATTTTTCTGTTGAATTGAATCCAGAAACTGGATTGCTTTGGTCTAGTAGTTTCTGTAAGTATCAGCATAAGATGAGCTTATCAGGAAGAGATTGGCAGCCCAAGATTGTCTGTTGAGATATACAGATTGGAGATAAGGAGTTTTGAATTCGAAGTTGGAGACTTCGTTGTTGTTAGGATTTCACTGGTTAAGAGAGCAGAAATTGAGTAAGATTGGTTGGTTAGTGCTTTGGCATTTGAGATTTCTTATCTGTGTTTTGATAAGATAAGATTTGTTGTCTATGAGATTGTATTGCCAGTTTGGATAGCTGGAGTTCATTATATTTCACGCATCTCTGAGGGAGTATGTGTATGATTCATTGTTGCTTGTGGAATCTGTAGTTCAGTTGGAGTTGGAGTTGGATGTTGAGCTGGATTTGAGAGTAATCTGATATTCTGTTCAGATTGGTGGATCTAGAGAAGAGAGGAGCTCTGGATTTTGGTAGTGTAGTTAGTTTGTTAGCTTCTGTAGAGCGAGTCTCCCGATTATTTTTACTTGGGAAACTCGAGATAGTATTAGGGTTTTATTCTGATTTGTGTCAGGATAATTAGTTAAGTTTGTTTGTGTGATTGATTGCTTTGGTTGTTAGTTACTGGTTGTTAGGAATGCTTTGCTAATTGAAATTAAAATCTTTGTTGGATTATTAAATTAACTTTGCTTTTAAATTTCAGGGACGAAATTCTTTTAAGGGGGGAGGATTGTAACGACCCGGAATTTCGGGCAATATCGATTTAATAATCTGCAATAATAATTAAATTGGTTTGATAAATTTTCTTTATAATTTTAATTTAAATTGGTGAAATTAATCTTTTTAAGGATAACAAATATTTAATCTGGCAAGTGTGATCAATATCTTTCAACAATTTAAAATTTTGTTAAGAATTGTTTTTCAAAAGCTAATGAAATTTTATTCTGTTTATAATATATATAATTGATATATATTATGGATAGAAATATGTTTCGTTTAAATAAGATTAAATTTTCAATTTGTAATATATATATATATGTATGTATATGTTATAATTTGATACTATTTTGGAAATTTAACTTAATCCATTGATAATTTGAATATGTATTAAATTATAATTTAAAGCTTTTCTTAAAAATTAATCTATAGACTAATTTAATTGTTTTCAAAATATAAGATTGTTATTTATTTTTAATAGGATAGTTTAAAGGGGTTTTAAACAAAATTTTGTTTTGTCTTTCTTTTAAATTATTTAAAATGAGAATATTTTCAAAGGAATTTAAACAAGCTTTGTTTTGTTTTCTTTTAAAATGTTTATATTAAAAATGAATGTTTAAGATTTAAAATAATATGTATAAGAAAACATATTTATACTATAATTAGTTTTAGAATATTTTCTTTACAAAGTAAATTTATAATCATTTGTGTAAGTACTCATTAATAAAATAAATTAAACACGATAGTTTATGTTAACATTTAAATTTAATAAAAATTTATTAAAATATTTAGAGACATGTTAAACATGTAAACTTCTTTAATAAACAAATGTAAGAAGATTTAATACTTATGGGACAAGTGTCTTCATTTAAGACTTATTTTCTTTAATTTTAATAAAAACATAACATTTTCATTTTACATTGTTTTGCTTCCTTTCAAATGTTTTAATGGCAAAACAATAAACCACCTTCTCAAATCTGAAACCTAAATCCAAAGGAAAAATCAAAACCTGATAATGAAAAGCAAAAACAAAATTAACCTGCATATGAAAATGAAGATCAAATCGGCAACCAATCTGCAAACTTCAAATTTACGTTCAATGGAAAGTTCAACCTGTAATGCAAGAATTCACATTCATCAGCAAGTCAAATTGAAGGCATGCAGTAAGCAGTAGGACTTCAACAACATGCAAATTGTTTAGAGCCTGGGAATAAAACTGCTCTGCATATATATTAAGGTGAGTAAATTTTTATTTCAAAAACAAGTTCACATTTAAAATTTATCTGGAAATTATGAATAAAACCTTGAAGTAAAGTGATATGAAATGTTTATATGTATGCCTGAATTTGAATGCATGTATGTATATATGCTATGTTGTGCAAAAGTCAGTATATGTGAATATTTACGTCACTGTTATATGTTCAGGTTCATTTCCATTCAAAAAAATTCAATACCAACAACTCGAATCCAAACTAGCCTTAAATGTTTGAATGAAATAGATTTGTAATTGTATAATAAAGATTTTAAAATAGTCTGAAAATTCGAAATATCATAAAATCTTGATTAAAATAAAATTTACAGAGGAAGTTGAATTTTTGGTTAAATTTATTATCTTAAATTCAAAAATTAACTACATATATGAAATCTTGATGTAAAATCATGAATTTAGATACGAAGTTTGTAATTTTTAGTGTGGTAATTTATTCGAATTTTGGGTTTGAATGTTTTGGGAACTTTGGTGAATTGCCGTTGATTCGATTGTTGTTTTGAATTGAATTTGTGGGTGAAGCAAGTTTTAAGTTAGGGATCAAAGGAAAAATACAAGAGAAATTTTCTAATGAGTAAATTGTGTGAATTTAAAGAAACTAGGGTTTTATTTTGGTTTTTGCTCGGCTGAATGGTCGTGGCTGTCGCGACTTGAAGATTGGACCGGAGTTGTTCGTATTTTGGGAAGAGGTAGTTTATGGTCGTGGTGTTCGATGATGTTGATGGCGAGTTCAACGGCGGCGAGGATGGTCGTTGGCGTTGGGTTTTAGAGAAGCTTGGAAACGTTGTTTCCTGCAGTTTTGGTTCGTATGGTCAAACTTCGATTCGTTCACGTTTTGTTCGATCTGGGTTTAGTTTGATGTTCGAGTGGGTTCGTATGATCATCGGCATCAGTCGCGACGACCAACGGCGGCCTCCGGCAGTGGGACACGTGCACGGTGTTGGTGTGTGCACAGCTTGGCTCTGGGTAGTTGTCTATTTGAGAAGACGAGTTGGAGAACTCGAAGTAGTTCTCGCGTTTTTCCTATATTCGACTCGAAGAAGAGAAGCATGGGTTTTGTCTCGGGGCGAGATCGGGATTGTTGTAGAGTCGACTCGAGTTTTGTTAGATAGTTGTTTTTTGATTATTACTGTATAATGATATACAGTTGCAAAGTAAACTCATGTTTGAATAATTAAAATATAAGTCCAAGTTTTTATAAAAGGAAATATATTTAATATTTAAAGACTTGTTCTTGAAAAATAATGTTAAGCAAATTTATAAAAATGTAAATTGAATTTATATTTTAAGTTTAAAATGTTTGAAGATGAATGTTTTAAAGGTGATTATCTTAATTAAATTTTGAAATCCAATTTAAAAGAAGTGTTTTGAATTTAAATATTGAACTAAAGTTTTAAGCAAAATTTTAAAAGTAATGTTTAAAATTTATGTTTCAAAATTTTATTCAAGTTGAAGAAGTTTGAATTAGAAGATATAAGTGTTTTAGATTTTAAATTGATTTCTAAATGCCTTATTTTCAAATAAGGATATTATCATGATTTTGAAAACCAAATTGAATAATTTGTTTTTAAGTTATTAAAAAATTTGATTTAATTCAAATAATTTATTTATAAAATAAATATGTTAAATTATCTTGTTATGAACTTAAGAATACTTAATTACCTATGATTTGTAAATAAGTAAAGGATTAAGAATAATGTTTTCTTAATTAATTAAGAGTTTTTAAATCTAAGAAGTTAATTAATTATTTAATTAATTTTAAAATAATTAGTTAATTGTTTATTTAATTTTAAATAATCACTTAATTATGGATTAATTAAGTGTTATTACTTAATGAAGTAATAAATGATTAATTTTTGAATGTAATTTAGTAAGGAATAATTACTTAAGGGAAGCAATTAGAGAAGTTACTCATGGGAGTAAATAATTGATGTGATAAATGGAATCACTTAACATTATCAATTAAAGAATTGATTAATATAATTGTTTAAAGTTAATTAATTATGGATTAATTAATTAATTAATGAATTAAGAATAATTTAATAATGTAATTAATTATTTGTTAAGTAATTAATTAAGAAAGTAATTAAGATTTATTAAAGAAAGTAATTAGAGATAATTACTTATGTAAGTAATTAAGAGATAATTACTTAATATATTTTAGTTAATTAATTAATATGATTAATTAATGAATGAGATTAAATTCAAGATTAATTACTAAGTGTAATTAATTAAAAATGTAATTAGTTAATAAGGTAATTAATTAAAGATTTATTTATTAATTTATTGTTTAATAATTACTTAATGAAGTGATTAAAGATTAATTAATTAAATTAATTAATCAAAGGTTAATATAATAAATTAAGAAGTTAATTAATTTAGATAAGTAATTACAAATAATTAATTATTGTTTATGATTAATGAGATGATTAATTACAAGTTAATTATTTAATTAATTAAAGGATTATTAATTAATAAAGATTATTAATTAATATAATTAATGTAAGTAATTAATTTAAGTAATTAATTTAAGTGCGATTAATTAATTGTAATTAATTAAGGATTAATGTAATTAATTATAGTTAATTAATTAATGAAGGGTCATTAATTATTGTAATTAATGATAGTAATTAAAGAATAATTACTGAATATGGTTAGGGATGATTACTTGAATGTAATTAAGAGATAATTAATCAAGGAAGATTAATTAAAGAAGATCATTAAGAAATGATAAATGGATTTGATTTGTAATCAATCAATGAAGCAGGATTAAGATAATCCAAGTAATTGAAGGATAGTAATTAATTTAAATATAGGTTAATTAAATTGATTAAGAGTTAATCAATTGTGCTATGGGTGATTGATTAATATTGAATGATTGATATTGGTTATTGAATGATATTGAATGATTGATATTGGTTATTGAATGATATTGGATGATTGATATTGGGTAATTGGTTGATATTGGGTGATTGGTTGATACTGGATAATTTGGATGAGATATCTATGTTGTGATATGCTGCTTTGTGAGATGAATGTTGATATGAATTATCTATAGTGATAATGTTATTCATCTAACTGTTTCTGTCATCCTGAATATATGTTAGTTGTTTAAAACCCTTAAGTACAACTTGGACATTAAAATGGCGTTTGGTTTCGATAAGACCGGGATCGGGTTTCCATATTTGGAATCCGAAAACCACATCGATTCCAAATAAACGTTAGGTCGTTAATCCAAGTGGAGCAAGTGAAGACTCGAGGTGTAAGGGCTATACGTCAGTATAACTCTGTGGGTGATTCCGTAATGAGTTTGACGGAATAGTACTTATAGGTTCGAGATGGTGATTTAGAGTGCAAGGGCTATGGTCGTTGACTCTGAGGGTGATTCCAAAATGAGTGCAACGAGATAGTGCTTTCGGTTTCGTTCGAACCCGGAACGAACTTGTATGGATTGAATGCTTTCAGCACATCGTCAGGCGGACGATGAGCATTCTAAGAGAGATGTGTCCTATAAAGGTAATCGCAGCCTCAAGCCTCATCAACCGGGAATGGCTAAAACAGGGGAGGTGCAGCAAGGCTTCGTGGGTAGCTCCCAATGGAGAGCAAGATTTACTCCTGTCTAGAAGTCCCTTTTTATTTCGGCTGTGTGGGGCAGTTGAATTCCGGACAACCGCCGGGGTTGTCTTGTTCGGGACTGTTCAGTAAGGAATGGTCCCGGCCTTGTGTTGCAGGGGAGTGGGAGTACTCCTCGGTATGGTGATCTAGGCCACGTACTGTGACGGGCGGTACCCCAGTAGCCCTGCCATTGATGGAAACCTATTTTCCCTACGAGACCCTACGGTTTTGTTTGTATTACCCACTTTTATGGCTACTAGCTGGAATTTAATAATGTAACAATTTCGGCTATTTCATATTTACTTGAAAACCCCAGACACTATTATAATATCACTGGATTTCCTATCAAATGTTTTGGTTAGCGTAAGGTAAAAACTTTTCCATGTTTATGTGTGGGAAGTCTTACGTGATACCTTTTCTTTTCAAAGGATTTTCTAAAGTTAAGTAAATTTTAATCCGTTTACTCACGCCAGACCCCTGTCTGACCCGAGTGTTTATTTTCTATTTTATTAAACTCTTGGGTACTCATATTATGTATGAGTAGTCAAGTGATTCAGGTTTGCTTGACGAATTTTGGAGGAGATATGGAGCAGGAGGCTTCAACGTGTAGATATATTGATTCCGCTGTATTTGTGATATCTGTATCTTGTATACTTGAGTTGTATGAATTAGACAGATGTTTATAACTGTCTAATAGGTGTTGAATAAGTTGTGTACTCTGATGTAATCTGGTACTATGAAATATTTTATGTTAATTATTATATTTTATTCGTTCCGCTGTGAGTTCTCTGATGTTGTTGTTCTTTCTTTCTCTTTCTTTCCTTCTTCTATCCCTTTCTTTCTTCACTAGTGATGCGATTTCCTGGAGATAGGAAGTCGGGTCGCTACACAAATGATCAAACAATGATCATTTCACCGCAACACTCAGCATGTCACATTACCAAATTGGGAATATATCGCTGATAACCATCAACTACATAACCTCTGAGCTCTTACGTCTCAGAGAAGGGTGTTAAGCTAAGAGAATAAATTCTTCGCCACCAACAGAAATATATTTGAAAGAAATCAGCTTTATATCTCAACTTGTAATGTCAGACATACAATCCATACAAGTATGTTCCGGGTTCGAACAGAACCGATGGCACTCCCAAAGAAGTCCTTGTAATCCGGATATCCACAATCCTGATCGGATTCCCCACCACATATGGAGAACTCTATACCGGAGCAACTCGGTGCAGAGTCAATCGACAGGTCATCCTATCGCTCTTGCAAATACCCGGTCTTCACCACCGATCTTCAAATGCTATCCATAATGTCGTATCACATATTCAAAATGGGTTATACGACACAAAGGTCCTTTCCCGGCTAAACCGAATAGTGAGCGTAAATTTTAATAACATGTGGATATGTCATTCACAACAATTCACAAATTCGATGTGGGTTTCGGATAACAAACTGAAATCCGATTCCCTGTCGCATCGAAGTTTAAATGCCGTTTTACGGGCAACAGGGTTTTCACATCAATACAGAACAAATTACAATTACAGCGCATCACATGGCAATCCACATAACACGGCATCACAATCAGAACAGAAATATTAATACAGTGCACAGCAATAGTTAATTTATTTTCAAATGCGATTTAAATAAATTTACCACAAAAATTATTTTTAAACCAATGATAAGAATTTGAATAAATAATTTAAATCTAAATTAACTTGATTAATTGTTTCCAAATTAACAAATTCTTACTTACTTAAATTTATTTAAATACTTGATTGTTTATAAATCAGTTTAATTAAAAGTTTGTACATCATTCTTAATTTCTTTTCAAAATCATTGATTAATAACAATTATCTACCTTAACTATCATTTTAAATCTTCTTTATACTTTAAAAATCAATTTATTGTTACATTGGAATTTTAAATGTAAATTAGATTTATCTGTTTAACTTAAGTTAATTTCTTAATTTATTACTTAACCCATTAGTTAATATTTCTTAATTACAAACCTATTAACCATTTAATTATAAATAAAAAATTTAACTGCTAATTTATTTGGTTTCCTATTTCAAATTTTAAACTATTTTACAGCTTTTCAACCATCTTGCCATTTATTCAAATCAAAGCGGGTATCTTGTATTTTGAACAAAACTGTTTATATTCAAAAATGTTAACCTTCAGCATTTACTAAAACTCGAGTAAACCATGCTTCCTGCTCGAGCCAACTCGCGTCCTCTTCTCTTCCTCCCCCGTGTTCTCTTCTCTTCCCAGTTTTTTTTCCAAATTACAAACTACTGAAGCATTTTATTTAAACATGAGCACCCTAACACGCGGCCGCTCTGTGCATGTGCACGCAAATTCTGGCGAACTCTGATCGATGCTGCGATAATCGACGAGTCGACCACGACGTCCCCTAGCCACAAGACTACCCAGCAACGTGAACCGACGTCGAATTTGCAAATAAGCTTTTCCACCAAACTAACACCAAAAACGATCGCCACAAAACCACCTCGTTCATCCGCCTCTGGCCGTCTGAGGGCATAAAATTTTTGACCCGAGCTCCGCTGATGTGTGATGCCGCGACTGGCACCGGAGTGACGAAGTCCGGTGATCTACAGGCGGAGCGGCGACCACGTTTCCAGACCGTATACTTTTCGAGTTTAAAACCCTACTTTGATCTTGAACTCCCAATTCACGAAATGGAAAAATTCTTTGATAATTTTCATGAAGTTTCTGATGTTCAAGCTTGCTACAAACCAGATTTTAGCATCTATAATGGAATCGATTGTTAGGAATCAGTAAAAGTTCAATTTTTATTCAAATGCAGACCACTCTTACAGTAACCCACTAAAAATCTTCATTTTTGTTTTAAAAATCATGAATTGAAGTATAGATTCAGATTAAAATCTTGAATCAATATTTTACAACCTATATTTTTATCAAATTTCAACTTGAAACCTGTAAAACATGTTTCCAGTGGAAAATAATTTACTTTCGGTTCAAACAACTTTACAAAAACTTGTTTCAAGATTAAGACAACTTGATTTATTTGAAAACCCAAGCTTTTCAGTGATTAAAGCAAATAGACTTCAGTTTTAAAAACAAATGTAATCCCTGCATGAATGTTTACAGAGAACATAGAGCATCACTGGGATATTATCATATTGAAATATGAACAAAGAAGTTATAATTGAAGTTTAAACTGTTTTAAATAAACTTAATATCCTTTACAAAATCATGTTTACTCACCTGGCAATTATAGAAACAGAGAGTTTATTGATTTTTTTAAACTACAGGTTGAATCTTCCTCTGTTCTTCTTTCTGCAATAATTTGTTTTAAACTTCGAAATATAAAGTGATGCCTTTCTCTTTTCTTTTTCTGATCTTTGCAAAAATTTGTTGAACGTATAAACTAAGACATTTTCCTTGTATATAAGGAGGACATGCAGGCTCAAGCATAGTACAGAGCATCATTGTATTGTATACTTATTCTATACAAGCTTTGTACTTTGCAGCTATTAGCACATTTTTTTCTTTCTTACTATTTTGAACTGACTTGTTCCTGGGCTGAGTTGCAATGCATTAAATGAAGCATGTAAATGGAATGTTCATGTTCCCTTTTTTCTATGTTGCAGCATGTTCTTGTTCAATTAGATTTTATAAGTACATTTTCATATCTTTGTTTGTTGACTAACAAACTAAATTTCGGCTGAAATGATTTTTCTTTGAGCTAGAGGGGATGGCATTTAATGCCCATGCTTCCTTTGCATGTTACAGCCAACTTAGTTTAATTTTTTTTTATTGTTTTAAATCTGGCTGATATGCTTTGTGGGGGCTTGCATTTAATGCAAGTATGTTTTGTGATGCTTCCATCTTGTGTACTTGCAGCATAGTGCTGTTTAATATTTTTTTATAAGTACTAAAACCTGTTTGTTTTATTTTATATTGAGGCTTGCATACTTTACTTCCCTGGTTTGTATATTCCTTCATTTGTTTACATTGTTATGGTTTACAGCAACTTGTTTTATTTTTGTAAAGCTAAGTCTTGTTTTGTTTGGTTAACTTGTTTCTTATTTTACTTTGTTAAAAGAAAGGTTATTTTAGTTATTAACATTTAATAATTTATGTGATTTTACTACAATATCTAATTTATTTTAAAATTCTCTCAATTTAATTTTAAAAAGTTCAAATAATTTGCCGAATTTAAGATAAGAATTTTTGGATGTCACAGGATCCGTAACCGTGAATTATTTTAGGGTTTCAAGTTTCGTAGCGATCGGACTTGTTGTTTGATCGTACGAACGCGAAACGCCTTGAAATCGTTTTAATTAAAATCAATTTGAAAATATTGTTTTCAACATAACTTCTTCGTATGATGGAATTTGGACGTGAAACTTTTTCCATCGCGTTCAGAATATTTTATAACACCTATTTCGATATATGGGCTTACCCAATTTCGTTTCGGGGTCAGAATGGGCTTTTTGGGCCATGTTAGCGATAGCACGTATATCCAATCAGATCCATGTACTCTATTTCTAACCACCTATATAAACCCAGTTATAAACCCTAGCCTCCATCTATTCTCATTTGTTTGTTTATACAATCACCTAGCTCCTCCTTTTCCAATGGCTGCAAACACTAGATCCAAATACAATTCAAAAAAAAAAATCAAATCCAAAGCCAAAATTCAACCTACTCAAACCATAGCAAATTATATATGGTTTGAAGCTCTAGATGAGCGCAACCTAAATCTACAATTCGTTTTTGAAATCAAGATAAAATTTTTCCAGAAAACCCTAGTTTATTCTCGGTCATCCGTTGAGTCGGAATCATTTGTCGCCTGATCGGAAATTGGTTCCTGGGTTTTGTGGAGATTGAGGAGCGTAATTCATCGGCGTAATTCGTTTGGAGATTCAACGGTCAGATCTAAGGCAATTTTCGAATTAGGGTTTTAGAAATTGGGTGCGGCTGTTAAAAATCTTTGGCCGAGATCGAGGCAACGAGCTTGGGTCTCACGCGTGGCCGCAGCTGGCATCGGAGGGAGCAGCGCTCGGCTGGAGGTTTGCGTGACGTGGTGGCTCCTGGATTTAAGGCAGCGACAGTTGAGATAATGTGCGCTAGGGTCTTTCGGTTGGAGGTTGCGTTTACTGTTCAAACGCGTGAGGGGAGGGAAGAAACACCGTTGTTGACGTGGATTGTGTGGTAAGTGAAAGTGTTCTCTCATTGTTATTTTTAATTATAAAATTCAAATCACGTTTATCGTTATAACTCTCACATATGATATCCGATTGACGCGCGGTTTTCTCCGCTAGGTTCGTATTGGAATTCCGGACTCGATGATGCTGGTTGGATGAATTTGGAGACTATCAAATTTTTGAGTTTAAATTGGATTAAAATTCAATTTAAATTTAAAAGGTGAGTGTTTTAACCCACTCACAACTTCTAAAATTTCCTATGTCTGTTAAATTGACTTAAGATATGAGTAGAAATTTATTTATGGCTGTTTGGCATGTTTTATTCATCATTTCTGTTAAATCGCATTTATTTAATTTAACTGTTAATTAATTTTATTATTGCATATAAATTGACAGTTAAAATTTATTTATTTGCATATAAACTGATAGTTAAACAGTTAATAAATTTATTTTTGAGTATAAATTGTTAGTTAATAACTGTTGTTTATTACCTGTTATATTTTATATGTTATATATCGATGATTGGTTAAATTGATGATGATTGCAATAAATAGGTTGATGATTGATATTGGGTGAATGGATGATGTGTTCTACATTTTATAAACTGCAAGTTATTATGCATTTTAATTTCATTCGGGATTGCGGTTTGAAACGATAAATAACCGTAATTTTTAGTTTTAAATTGCGGATTGAAATGATAAATATCCATATCTCTTGACCATAGGATAGAAAATTATATACATGCACCGCGGTATATATATAAAATTATTTTGAAATGATTTTTTCCTATGGTTTGGATAGGATACGGTTAATAAATATAAATTTTGATGTTTTATAAAATCTTGTTTTATATATACATCTATAATTAAAGTGTTGAATTTAAGCTATGTATGGATTTGTTAAATAAAATAAATAAGTTGAATAAATGGAGTTTGATTATTTTATATGGTTAAGTACATGTTAAGATATTGAAAATATATAGAATTTTAAATGATTTAAATCAATTAAGATTGGGAGTTAAATTGGAAAATTTATTTGGAATTGAGCTTAATTAAGAATTTAACTTCATAAGTTGATGTAAAATTTATTAACTTGAAATAAAAAGTATGATATTTATAACTGAATTTTATTCAAGCTGAATTAAATAAATATTTCTAGTATAAATAAATTGAAGGAAAATTCTTTTTTAAGTAATTTGAGTTTTACTTAAATGATTACGGGTTTATTATGCAATTATTGCAAACTAAATAATAGGACTTTAAATTGCTGAATAGAAATTTCCAACCTTAGTTCCAATTGTTCAATATTCAAGGTTTGAAATATATTGAAACTGAAGTGGTTATTGAAACTGAAAGCGATTTTTAAATCTATGGATTTTGACTTAATATTAAATAAAATAAATTGTAAGTCGCGGAAATTATTTTATTTTATAAAGAAACTTTAAATGCAAACTATTTTATTTTATATACCGTTTGAATATCCAAACCATCCAAGTTTTAGAAGTTATGGTTTTCAAACTATGAATTTTCGAAGTATTATGGTTGAAAGTTATAATCCAAATGTTTGGTTTCCAATTATTATAAATTTTAAAGCAATATGATTGTGGAAAAGAAATATATTTAAAAAAATGATATCATTGATTTGGGTTTTATAAAACTAATATCAAATTGAATTGTTTTGGAAATGGAAATGATATCGTATTTATGGGTTTTGAAATGGATAATATATTCTGGTTTTAAAGTATAAACTATTTTTAAAAGACCACGGTGTTATAATAACGTTAGGTTATTGAAGAGACCGATATTGGAAGTTGTCGTACTCTCCGCCAACTCCGAAAACCACTTTAACAACCATGTTCGCGGTGGAGATTTCCAGAATGAAGTAGGTTGGTCGCGGCGTTTCCTGTAAGGTAAATACGTGGACCCAACTCCCGTGAGTTGGCATAAGGTGGCTAAAACAGGAGCGATTGACGGGTTAATAAGGTAGCACCTTTGATCGGATACATCCCTTCGATATTATACTTTGACCTTTGGATTGATTCGGTGGCCACTGTTGATTTTATTTGGGGGTGTGGCTCGAGGTGGGCGATAGCTGCGCGCTACGCGTTACCACCGACCTGGAAGCGTAATTGTTATATCTACCCTGGCATTGCCTAGTTGTGCCGTGTCACCTACCCTATCGCGCCTTATACGAGTTTGGATTTCTCCCGTAGCCCGTGTGGTATCCTCTGGTGGCTTCCTGATCAGGAGGGACTATGATATTGGATGGACTACTGGGACTATTACATGTTAAGGGCTATTTGGTTAACCCTTTAATGCTAAGAAAAAAGTAATTTTATTTTACAATTAGACACTATTATAATAGTGCAATATACTACATAGTAAATAGTTTAACGGATCCTTAGGAGATGTAAATCCCAAGCATCTCTTGAGTTACTGCACTCATATTTATTTCTGTTAATTTAACTTACATAAGATCTTTTAGTTCTGACTCGAGTGTTTGTCTTTTCAATTCGCTCGGGTCAGTCCGAGCATTTCAGGATTTGAAGATTTTATTCTGGAGGACGAAGACGAAGATTTGTTGTATTTCTATCTACTATATTATTCAACTACACCATTAAAATTCCGCTGCATAAATTATTATTCTCTGGTATGTGTACTCTGATATGTATTGTATGAGTATAATCAAAATTTTGTAAAACAGCTTCATGAACCGTATATTTGATTATTATATTTTATCCTTCCGCTGTGAGATTCTATTTTGTTTTATTTCTTCTCTGTTTCTTATTTACCCCATAACAATCCGCCCTTCCGTATGCTTTGAATCGACATGTGTGTCGATTTGAAGCGTGCGAAAAGGAGGGACGTTACAGTTGGTATCAGAGCATTGGTTTAGCCATAAACCTTAGATTTGTGGGGTTTGACTCTTTATTAATAGGGTAGTAATACCCTATGGGAGTCGCTGAGTGTATATATATGAGAGAGCGTATTTGTTAGTGTTATAAAATGGTTTTATATTGTGTTAATCTGTTCTGTTTTGTATTTATAAATTCTGGTTGATGCATGGGATGCTATGACATCAATAGGGATTTTTAAACACTTAATAGGACATGCCGACATAATATTTGTTTTAATATAGGTGAATGAAATAATTTGCCTATTATATTTTCTATAGATAAAATAAAAATTTTCAAATGATATCTATATTTGTCTACAATAGATTGGTTGTTAGGTAACAAAGTGTATAAATAGTAATAGAAACAAGACCGAAAAATAAAATAAATGAAATTCGAAAATTTAGAACTTATGTTCCGGGGTTTTGAAATTTCTTTCGAATAAATTTTTGAATATAATAATATTGTTTATAAGTATTTTCTGATATAAATATTTCAATATAATTCGAAAGAATTGTTTTAAAGAAGATTTTGGAGAAAATAAGTTTTGTACTTTCCTCTCTGTCGTTGGAAAATAATTTCGGTGATAGCGGCCGCATCATCGGCTTTCATTTTCGAGTTTCGAAGAGGAAGGCCACTATAGTAGTTTTACTGCAGATTCATTTTTAATAAAAATATATATAAAAAATTTGAGTTGTTTAAATATAATTAGAGATATATAAGTTGTAAGAATATATTTATCTATTATTTTAAAATAATTTGAAATTTAACCCGGTATTAAATTCTTATATTTCCGTTAATTAATTGTTTCAATTATTGTAGTGAAAGGAAAAGTAAGTAATTAATAATTGAAACCTCTAATTTAGGTAAGAGATTTAGTGCCAAGTTGTAAAGGAAATAAAAAGGAAGTTGAAATTGTAACTTATAAGGAAAAAGGGTAAAAATTTATTAAACAATGAATCAATTAAAAGAAATGAGAAAACTTGTATAACTTTCAATTACATTCTTTAAAAGCATATATATAACTTACCAAATATTAAAAGTTGAAATGTTTAATAGGAAATGTAATGGAAATTGTACAGTAAAAGTATGTAATCAAAGTGTTCAATAAATTGCTTTTATTTATTTGAATTGGTGGTAAAGAGTTATAAACTTAAGTTTAAATTGATAAATAAATGAAATGAAGTAGTAAATGAATGATAATGAACTTAAGTAAACAGTTGAAGATATTTATAAATAAAATTAGTAGAAAAATGAATGCTGTAATAAATAAAATTAAGTAATAAATAAATGAGGACATGCAATAATAAATTAATGAATGGTTATAACGAAATAATAGGAACTGGGATTGACCTGAGTTAATGGGATTGAATAATTGTAAGTAATAAGTAAAAAAAATAACTGAAGCAAACATTAAATGAGTAAATGTAAATTAAAAAGATAAATCACTGTATAAAAAAAATTAAACAACAAAGGTATGCAATGAAATTAATAATAAGTTAAGTTGATTGTTGTTTGGATTGTTGTTGTTTAGTTGATGGTTGTTTGGGTAAGGATAATTTAAAATTACATTTGGGTGAATGAATAATCTATTTAGTTTTATCTAAGACTGTTGAGTAAACGATGCGCTAGTAGTTTATTCTTCATTCCGTACAATTTAAAAGTTTGAACTCGAACAACTATTTGTTTGTTTGATTGAATGGTTGTTTTGTATTTGTGTGTATGCTGTTGTTGAAATTGATGATTGTTGTATTGATTTGTTGTTAGTGATTGAAACCACTTAAATATTTCACTTTATATAAATTGTTAACCCTTTAGATTTTATAAGTGAAATGCAGGTTATGGAAGCAACTGCTACTGCTTTTGGTTCCATAAATAAAGCGTAAATTACCCAACAAATAGGTACGTTTCGGATTACGGTTTATAACGCTATTTCATATATTTTTCTCGTGTTGGGATTTATATTATATTGTAAAATATTTGTTGTATATTGTTATATTTATATTATATTTTCTTCCGAACCTCTCCGTACAAGGGAGACTCTGCCGAATTTTTTCGTAAATTTTTGGACTTATAAATTATTTTGAAAATGTTTTCAAACTTTATTTATTTAAGTATAAAAAGATATAATGATTATATAATGGGTATATTTTAGTTAAAAGAATAAATTGTGTAATTCATTGTTTATTAAGTTAATATTTTGAATAAGATGTATTGTTTATTTAAATTCTTCTTTCCCTTCTTTTTCCTTTTCGGGGACGAAAAGTTTTGAGTGGGGGAGAGTGTAACAACCCGTATAAATTCGATGAATTAAATTAATAAGATTTTAATTTAAATTTAGAAAGAAATGGAATCTTATTTATTTATTGAAAAGCGAATGTTGAAATTAGATGTATCAGGGGTAATTAAAATTTACAAATTAAATTATATATTGCAATTAATTGTAATAGTGGAAATTGTCGCATTTGGATATAAAGTTAAAATAAGTAAATTAAGGCAAGTATTGGATTTATCAATAGAATAAAATGTTGATTTATGGAGATTGAATGTAAATGGAGGTAATAAAGTAATGCACGACAATAAATAATTTATTTAGCACAATCTCTTTTATTTGTAAACTATTGTAAGGGGTTAGTTAATTGAAATATGGAAATTAGGAAATAGATGGCAAATTTATGTTAGATAATGAATTGCATTAATTAAAGTTAGTAACAAATTGGTTAAATGGAATACCAATTTATTCATAAAGTGAATATAAGTGAATGTAACAAAATGAATAGGAAATGCTAATTATTCACAAAGTGATGGTTGATGTAAAAAAGAATGGAACCTAGATGGAATAATTAATTGGATTTAGAATCTTAATTTGTATATGTGCATATATTTATAATGGAATATAAAAGGGTAAAATAATCATATACAAGTATATAAAAGGTATAATAGGGGGTTACTAGTAAATTCACTCATTTACCAATAAAGATAATTAGATGTGCATTAATTGTAATTAATAAAATAACGAAAGGAGTAAATGTATCCATTTAGAGCATTAATTACAATTGGATAGAGATTTTAAGTAACAGTGTTAATGCAAATGTAAGTAATGCTAATTTAAGTCAATAATAAAGGAATTGGGATGTATTCAAAATTTGTAACATATGGCTTGTAAACATATATTATAAATTACCTGCTTATTTGTTAATGGAATTAGAAGTTGAAATAAGTGATAATACAATAAATGAATGTTACACTAATGGAAAATGAAACAACGTTCGTTTAAATGTTGAGTAATTATAGGATCGTATTTATTATAAGCGTTACTTTAATAATTATGATTAATTGTGAAATTAATAAGGGAAGATGTAAAGTAATAACTAGGGAAGTAATACGTTATAAATTAAATATAACCTAAACTTGATTGTAAGTAAAAGGTTGAAATTGACTCTAATCCATTGGAAACTTATTAAAAATAAACTGGATTCAATTTATAATAAAGAGCTTAGTTTAAGAAACTGAAATACATACTATGAATGGGTAAATTAAGTTACTTTAAATTGGAACGGGAATTGATTTAAATAATTAAATAAATAAGTAAATCAAGAAGATGAAATTTATGAATTATAGAATTTGAAGCTTTAATAGTGAGTTAATTTATTTAATTTATAATAGTAGGATTTATTGCCCATGAATGAGATCAAATATTTAATTATTACGTTGAAATAAAAATTAAGTTGAAATTGGGAAATATTTATGTAATAATCTTAAATCCAATGGTAAACCCTTCTATTTGAAATTTATGATAAATATAGGATAATTCAATAAAAAGGAGAATTTTGGAAATTTATCTACAATTTTGAAATTTTATGAAATTGGAGATTTATATTGATTTAATCTTTAATAAATTGACATTTGAAAATTATTAAATCATTTTAAATGTTTGAGAATTTTTGAGTGATAAAAATTTCCAATTCTAAAACTGAAATATAAAAATTGGATTTATTTACTAATTCTTAATTTATTTAATTAATAAAAATAGCCATTTTGGTCACGGACTCGGATTTCGACGAAACCAGTTTCATCGGATCCGTAACCGTGAATTATTGTAGGGTTTCAAGTTTCGTAGCGATCGGACTTGTCGTTTGATCGTACGAACGCGAAACGCCTTGAAATCGTTCTAATTGAAATCAATTTGAAATCAATTTGAAAATATTGTTTTCAGCATAACTTCTTCGTATGATGGAATTTGGACGTGAAACTTTTTCCATCACGTTCAGAATATTTTAAAACACCTATTTGGATATATGGGTTTACCCAATTTCGTTCCGGGGTCAGAACGGGATTTTTGGGCCACGGTAGCGATAGCACGTATATCCAATCGGATCCATCTGCTCTATTTCTAACCTACCTATATAAACCCAGTTATAAACCCTAGCCTCCATCTATTCTCATTTATTTGTGCATACAATCACCCAGCTCCTCCTTTTCCAATGGCCGCAAACACTAGATCCAAATACAATTCAAAAAAAAAAGATCAAATCCAAAGCCAAAATTCAATCTACTCAAACCATAGCAAATTATATATGGATTTGAAGCTCTCAACGAGCGCAATCGAAATCTACAATTCGTTTTTGAAATCGAGATAATTTTTTTCCGGAAAACCCTAGTTTATTCTCGGCCATCCGTTGAGTCGGAATCATTTGTCTCTTGATCGGAAATTGGTTCCTGGGTTTTGTGGAGATTGAGGAGCGTAATTCATCGGCATAATTCGTTTGGAGATTCAACGGTCAGATCTACGGCAATTTTTGAATTAGGGTTTTAGAAATTGGGTGCGGCTGTTAAAAATCTTCGGCCGAGATCGAGGCAACGAGCTTGGGTCTCACGCGTGGCCGCAGCTGACATCGGAGGGAGCAGCGCTCGGCTGGAGGTTCGCGTGACGTGGTGGCTCCTGGATTTAAGGCGGCGGCTGTTGAGATAACGTGGGCTAGGGTTTTTCGGTTGGAGGTTGCGTTCACTGTTCAAACGCGTGAGGGAGGGAAGAAACACGGTTGCCGACGTGGATTGTTTGGTGAGTGAAAGTGTTCTCTCATTGTTATTTTTAATTATAAAATACAAATCACGTTTATCGTTATAAATCTCACATATGATATCAGATTGACCCGCGGTTTTCTCCGCTAGGTTCGTATTGGAATTCGAAACTCGATGACGCTTGTTTGGATGAATTTGAAGACTGTCAAATTTTTGAATTTAAATTGGATTTAAATTCAATTTAAATTCAAAAGGTGAGTGTTTTAACCCACTCACAACTTCTAAAAGTTCCTATGTCTGTTAAATTGACTTAAGATATGAGTAGAAATTTATTTATGACTGTTTGGCATGTTTTATTCATCATCTCTGTTAAATCGCATTTATTTAATTTAACTGTTAATTAATTTTATTATTGCATATAAATTGACATTTAAAATTTATTTATTTGCATATAAACTGATAGTTAAACAGTTAATAAATTTATTTTTGAGTATAAACTGTTAGTTAATAACTGTTATTTATTACCTGTTATATTCTATATGTTATATATCGATGATTGGTTAAATTGATTATGATTGCAATAAATTGGTTGATGATTGATATTGGGTGAATGGATGATGCGTTCTACATTTTATAAACTGCAAGTTATTATGCATTTTAATTTCATTCAGGATTGCGGTTTGAAATGATAAATAACCGTAAGTTTTAGTTTTAAATTGCGGATTGAAATGATAAATATCCATATCTCTTGACCATAGGATAGAAAATTATATACATGCACCGCGGTATATATATAAAATTATTTTTGAAATGATTTTTTCCTATGGTTTGGATAGGATACGGTTAATAAATATAAATTTTGATGTTTTATAAAATCTTGTTTTATATATACATCTATAATTACAGTATTGAATTTAAGCTATGTATGGATTTGTTAAATAAAATAAATAAGTTGAATAAATGGAGTTTGATTATTTTATATGGTTAAGTACATGTTAAGATATTGAAAATATATAGAATTTTAAATGATTTAAATCAATTAAGATTGGGAGTTAAATTGGAAAATTTATTTGGAATTGAGCTTAATTAAGAATTTAACTTCATAAGTTGATGTAAAATTTATTAACTTGAAAAAAAGGTATGATATTTATAACTGAATTTTATTCAAGCTGAATTAAATAAATATTTCTAGTATAAATAAATTGAAGGAAAATTCTTTTTTTAAGTAATTTGAGTTTTACTTAAATGATTACGGGTTTATTATGCAATTATTGCAAACTAAATAATAGGACTTTAAATTGCTGAATAGAAATTTCCAACCTTAGTTCCAATTGTTCAATATTCAAGGTTTGAAATATATTGAAACTGAAGTGGTTATTGAAACTGAAAGCGATTTTTAAATCTATGGATTTTGACGTAATATTAAATAAAATAAATTGTAAGTCGCGGAAATTATTTTATTTTATAAAGAAACTTTAAATGCAAACTATTTTATTTTATATACCGTTTGAATATCCAAACCATCCAAGTTTTAGAAGTTATGGTTTTCAAACTATGAATTTTCGAAGTATTATGGTTGAAAGTTATAATCCAAATGTTTGGTTTCCAATTATTATAAATTCTAAAGCAATATGATTGTGGAAAAGAAATATATTTAAAAAAATGATATCATTGATTTGGGTTTTATAAAACTAATATCAAAATGAATTGTTTTGGAAATGGAAATGATATCGTATTTATGGGTTTTGAAATGGATAATATATTCTGGTTTTAAAGTATAAACTATTTTTAAAGACCGCGGTGTTATAATAACGTTAGGTTATTGAAGAGACCGAGATTGGAAGTTGTCATACTCTCCGCCAACTCCGAAAACCACTTTAACAACCGTGTTCGCGGTAGAGATTTTCAGAATGAAGTAGGTTGGTGGCGGCGTTTCCTGTAAGGTAAATACGTGGACCCAACTCCCGTGAGTTGGCATAAGGTGGCTAAAACAGGAGCGATTGACGGGTTAATAAGGTAGCACCTTTGATCGGACACATCCCTTCGATATTATATTTTGACCTTTGGATTGATTCGGTGGCCACTTTTGATTTTATTTGGGGGTGTGGCTCGAGGTGGGCGATAGCTGCGCGCTACGCGTTACCACCGAACCGGAAGCGTAATTGGTATATCTACCCTGGCATTGCCTAGTTGTGCCGTGTCACCTACCCTGTCGCGCCTTGTACGAGTTTGGATTTCTCCCGTAGCCCGTGTGGTATCCTCTGGTGGCTTCCCGATCAGGAGGGACTATGATATTGGATGGACTACTAGGACTATTGCGTGTTAAGGGCTATTTGGTTAACCCCTTAATGCTAAGAAAAAAGTAAGTTTATTTTACAATTAGACACTATTATAATAGCGCAATATACTACATAGTAAATAGTTTAGCGGATCCTTAGGAGATGTAAATCCCGAGCATCTCTTGAGTTACTGCACTCATATTTATTTCTATTAATTTAACTTACATAAGATCTTTTAGTTCTGACTCGAGTGTTTTGTCTTTTCAATTCGCTCGAGTCAGTCCGAGCGTTTCATGATTTGAAGATTTTATTCTGGAGGACGAAGACGAAGATTTGTAGTATTTCTATCTACTATATTATTCCACTGCACCATTAAAATTCCGCTGCATAAATTATTATTCTCTGGTATGTGTACTCTGATATGTATTGTATGAATATAATCAAAATTTTGTAAAACAGCTTCATGAACTGTATATTTGATTATTATATTTTATCCTTCCGCTATGAGATTCTATTTTGTTTTATTTCTTCTCTGGTTTTCTTATTTACCCCATAACAATCCGCCCTTCCGTATGTCTTGAATCAGCATGTGTGTCGATTTGAAGCATGTGAAAAGGCGGGACGTTACAAAGATAAACTCCGTGTCAGACATGGGTCTGGTGTGAGTAACAGGTTAAGGTTACTTAACTTTGAAAAACCTTTGAAAGAAAAGGTATCACGTAAGACTCCCCATGCATAAACATGGGTAAATTTTTACCTTACGCTAGCCAAAACATTGATGGAAACCCATTCTTCCTACGTTCCCATACGGTTTTGATTGTATACCTATGTAGCTAGAATTTAATAAATGTAACAACATAAACTGGGCGAGCATGACTAATCAATCAATAAATGATAACAATGCTCGTAAACTGGCTGAACAAGACTAAGCTAATCAATGAGGGATAAAAAATGAATGAATAACTTAATCCCTACATTGATTAAACTACACTTCATACTTATGCTATTATTTGTTACCTCATATAAGATCTTTTAATTTTCACAGTTAAAATACCTTTAAAGCATACGTTTGTAATAAAAACAAATATGATTTCATATGTGTAATACACTAAACTCATTCTAGGACATCGGTTACCCTATCTATACTGAGTTATACCCAACCAAAGTCAAAGTTCTCGCTTAAACTCTTATAAATTTAGAGAAACCTTAAAACTAAAAATGGGCAATCCTGAGCTAGATCGTTATTTTGTTTTAAACAATGGTTTAAAAAAGAGAATTAAAAAAGATAGGTGTAGAGACTCAATGAAAGCTGTTCAAACGAATGACGGTGAAATCTTAAAACTTTTCTCTGGCTCCTCAGACACAGGCATTCCACCACTACGATGAAAGACACTACTATGACAAAGGAACCACTTATCTAGGGTGCCAAAGCAGTGATCCAGACTCTCAAGTTTTGTCTTGCCTTCTGTCTTGTCCCGGCCCTAAACGGATGGCGGGTAAATTACGAGAATTTTGTTGGAATGTTGATACTCACCATGTCATCTGGATCGCTTTATTTAAAAGAAACTTGCATGTCAACTCGTATTTAAAGCGCAATTCAGCGGGCTTGTTAGTAACAAGATTCCCAAGAAGTCGAAGCAGGTTTAGTGGTTCTAGGGCCATACAAATCCATGTATATAGTTCTAAAAAACGATTGGCAAATATTTATATAGTAGAAAGTCAATGTATCTAACCAATTACTCAAAAGGCTTTATATAAGAATAGTTTTAGTTGATGAAAGATTACGAAAGTTGTTACCATAGAGGAAAGCTTCAAAGAAAGCATCTCTTTTATAATTTCGAAAATACGGATCACCAAATCCAGTATATTAATAGGGAGGCGGAAGATGAAAGCCTCTTGGCTATACTCTACTGTCCACCTGTTCTCTCTACTGGGAATTATTACAGAAGTACCTTATCTAGGAAGCTTTTGCCAAACTAGATCCCACAGGTGCATCCTTCTCGGTCCTCTTATACTAGGGAAAAGTCCTTTTAATGCTCTAATGCCCACACCTGATATGGACCGAACTGTCTCATGAAGTTCTGAACTAGCTCATGTACCGCTTTAATGGGGGAATATCCCAATTATCCTAGGTAGCTAGAGGAATGCAGTTTTGTTTGAGACAGAGATGATAAAACAGGATAGGCAGTGAAAACAGAATCTGTCTTTGCTCTCTCTTCTATAAGTATTAAGTATGACTATGTTCATTTGGGTAGTAAATTGAGCGATCCAGTACATAAGAGCTAATAAGGTGCTTAGCCTACGTCCAGTAGATATGGAATAACTGTTGGGAGTTGTCTTCTGATCCCCAGTATATTAATTGCCAGCCATTACCCCATCTTGGACGCATCACTGGACCAGAAAGGTCCAGAAAAAAACACACCAGTAAGTCAATTTCATTGCTTTTCTACTCCACCTCCACCGGACTGCAGTCCTAGACCAGCGACTCCGACAAAGCAAAAATGCTGAAATGAACTTATACTATGATATTACATTACTTCCCTAGGTATTTTACCCCTTTTTTCCAAGAGGTCATTTGTCTTATACCATTGTCCGACTTCGAAGAAAGTGTTTTTCTATACGAGAGACTGTCTAAAAACTTTTGGTTAAGATATCTTCCAAGCTCTTATGGTCCTTACTAGGAATTGGGTTCTCTTGCTATGAAAGAAGTAGGCTGTGCAGCTAGAAAATTTTGATGATCCCAAGTATGCCATCCCTTCTCGAACTCTCTCTCAGCTCATCTTAATATAATAGTTATTTACTACTCCCTCCCCAGGGTCATAAAGGTCTACTTTCTTACAGTAGCCTCGAGCTACCACTAATAAATCGAGCTGCAACAAACCCGACTTGATTGTTTAAAGTGTTTGTTTAAGTTAAAGAGAAGTAAATTTTCGATCAAACCATTATTAAGAACAAAATGACCAATTCATTAATTGATTTCAAGTGGAATTAGTCATGGTGGTCCCTGCCAGACCGCCCTGATTTGAAATTTATTATTAAATTTAGTAAAAGTATATGTGTAAGACACAATCTATTAATTGGGCTTATTTCAAATATATTACTAGAATAATAATTTTTATTGTAAATAATGATTTTTCTTTAGAGTTTGGACACTTGATTGATCCGCTTATGCCTTATATACTTTCTAGCTCAAGTAAGAGCCGTAGTAACTGGAACAATAGGAAAGCCACATTAATAGGCCAAGAAGCAATTTGAATAGGGATAATTGTTCATTCTCAACAAAATATTTTCTTTGTACATAAGTAAAAAAAGGTTTTTTCAATTCAAAAGGATTGGTATGGTCCGGCTTGAACAGGGGATTTAAGCCCTGTCCAAACTAGGTACTCTATATAGTCCTTCTTTCTCACCCTCCTAGTCCTACAAGCACTCCTCTCCCATATCGTTGGACGGAGAGATGCAGTAAAGGAAAGGAGTAGTATTCTTACGACAATCCCTACCCAAGAAAGAAAAGGTGCGTAGCGAGCGGAAATCTCCATATCTGATCTAGGTGCAAATCGACCCTTACCTTAGTACTGATAGAGATAGCATAGTGAAGACAAGGCATAGCTGAGGCGAGCAGCAAGCATGGGAAGTTCATTAAAGTACAACAACATAGGGGTGGGACGCTAGCACTTAAACTAGGGTTGGCGCTAATCTTGCATTTTCAACAGGCTCTTAGTTCTATCTTCCTTTAGGTGCCCAGCTGATTACCCAGTCAATCCATGGGAAAAAAGAAAAGATATCTCGGTCATCAATAAGAAGTTAATGAAATAAGTTCATTAAATTCACCGATTGATCCAAATCTTGATGAATCCAAAATCTCATAACTATTGACCTGATTTGCGTCATTTCATAGGCAATACCCATAAGCATATCTCCCTAAATCTTCTTTCTCAATACAACATTGATAGTAGCGTCAATAACATTCATAGCATGTATTCTTGCACCACAGGCATCTCTAGCATGTTATACCCAAGTGAATGGGCTACGTAAATTAGTGAGTAATGCATAAGAACCTAACTTTGGAAAGGGAACAACAACTAGAAACAACTGCTGGTACCCCAAAGCAAAAGGAGGAATCCACTTGAGAAGGGGCTCGTGTCTAATTAGCTAGTTGGTGAGGCAATAGCTTACCAAGGCGATGATCAGTAGCTGGTCCGAGAGGATGATCAGCCACACTGTGACTGAGACATAGCCCAGACTCCTACGGGAGGTAGTAGAGGGTAATTTTCTACAGTAGGCAAAATCCTGATGGAGGAATACCGCGTGGTGGTAGATAGCCCATGGGTCATGAACTTCTTTTCTTAGAGAAAAAGCAATGATGGTATCTAAGGAATAAGCATCAGCTATCTCTATGTCAATAGCTGCAGTAAGACAGAGGATGCGAATATTATCTAATACGATCGGGCGTAAAGCATCTGTAGTGGGAAAGGTGTCACTCAAAGGCAGGGAATGGATGACAAGAATGAAAGCAAGGGCAGCTTATGAGGCGAGCAAAGTGAATGGGGATAACTGGGACGACCAATCTAATATACTTGGTGTATTGACCCCACCGCTATGCCCAGTTTAGCAAAGAACATTATAAGTAATGTCGCCCACTAATCCAAAGAATATGGCTAATTAAGGACGATCGAATGTGAATATATCTTTATACCAACACTGAAACATCTTATTTACCTTTTTGAGGATCTGAACTGAAATTTTGACGTGTGCAGTGTTAATACAAAGTAATAAACACATTGATTACAAATATTCAGAACAGTATATAATGTAGAAAGAAATATCAGAGTTATACAGACCACAATGGAATAATCTACATCATATGCATCATAAAGTGTGAGTTTAAAAAATATCCGTATTAGACCAACTATATATACATAACACAAAAATATAGTACCGGGTACAACAAACTATCCAAAATAAAGCGTCTGACTAGTCATCCTAATATTTATGAATGAGTCCCTGTACCTATAATCTCCTGGCCTGATCCAAGTTTTATAAAATAAAAAACATATCAGACTATATCTAAATGAAAGGGTAAGATAGTGATAACATGAATATATGACTTAACCACATCAAAATAAGTCACACCAAATAGGTATATTCAAATGATATATAAGCATATTAAGAAAATATACGAGTCAACCATAATCAAATATGTCGTATCAATTAAACACGCCCAAGCAACATATTTATACCAAATTCAACTTAAAATAATAAGGCATAACAAACAGATTCACCATTTCATAGATTTATCTCAAGTCATAATAGACTATCATCAAAAATAGGGTGAGAATAACCAAAATTCTTCAAAGCTCAAATGATAATAAAATATCAAACTATAAAATCACTGAAGAAACATTTCAACAATAAATAAATATGGTAGTCCTCTTTAGTTCGACACAGTATGACATAAAAGTTTATCCAGAACAATATAGATTAAGCGAATTTATCTATCCAGAAATATATAGATATTTACAAGATTGCCTAGCAACTAAAGAGTTATAGTTTATCCGGAACAATATAGACTATGATGCATGTAATTATCTGTCCAGAACAATATAGATAATACATCATAACAAACCTATGCAGAAAACTAAAGGTTTGCTACCCGAATTTAAAAATATATCGACTCTCAGGTCATTAAAACGAATTGTTGTCTCTCAGGATTTATTGGCACATCAAAAAAATCCGATTATCTCAAGATAATACTAGTTTAAGTGTAAAATACTGTCTCTCCAGTAATCACAAGAATTTTACTAACTGTCCCATACCAGCAAGTAAATTCAAGTATTTACTAAAAGCTAGTAAATTCCACTCAAACTCTATTAAAGAATTATATGAAATGTCTCATACCTATCTGACAATTCAATCGTTTATTAAAATTCTTTGTTTCATAGAAAAGCATGAATTTCAATAAAAACCCAAAATCCATAATAACTAAAAGTGTTTTAAAGTCTTTTCATTTGTTTAAATTAATTAAATAGGGGAAAGTGGAAAAAAAATTCTTTTAACTATAAATTAGAACTACTTACTCATTTCATGTTGTGTTTGAAAATTTTCGTTTGTTAAATTAAATGACAAGTCGGGTAAACTTAAATGGCAAAGCAATTAAATAAAAAGAATGTATATGCATGTTTTACAAATATACATAGAAGCATGTCACATAAATGAAAAATACATGCAGAATCCAAATAAATGTATCGGCTTACCTATTTTATTATGCATAACCAAGTTGTATATATGAAAAATATATGAAAGCATGTTATAAAGTTTGGACAACTATCCAATATATCATCCAACAATTGTAAAAGCAAAAAAAAACTTATGTATGGACATACCTCAAAACAAAGTGTGAAATATTAAGTTGAAAATTATAAACCAGCAGCACTTATATTTCAAAATTTATGAAGGCAACTATTGTTAGGTGGTTGAACAAGGGACAATGGCAAGAAAAAAACATGTCAGGCATTTCAAATTTTGTTAAGGCAAGAATACTTTCTAGTATAGTCATATTTCAATGCGAAGGACAAGTGTACTTGTACAAATGCAAGAACCAAGTCAACTATCAAAAATATGTACAAACTATGTATTGTTTAAGTTGCAACAAAAATATGTAATGCAAGTTGTCAGGCAACTTTAGAAATTCAAGGCAAAGTAAAAAAAAATAGAAAAATTATGCTATGGACAGCCACTTTCATAATAGTACAAGCTGGAATGCAAGGCAAAGGACAAATAGAACTAGAGTTTCATGCTATTTAACTTTATTTTCAAAGCATGTCTCCTATTATTATTAGGTCATTATAGAATGCAAGGTGAAAACATGTACAAACAATATATATATATATACCTTGTAAGGTTTACTACATAATGATAGTATGGAGTGATGTCAAACCAAGACTAATAAAATATTTTGTACTAGCTTTCACAAATTAAAAATAAGTTGAAAGTCAAAGTCAAAATATTACGTAATAAAATATGTACAAGCATTGGGTAGGAACAAAATATATCAAATCTAGGAAATAATGTGTAATGGCATTAGTCTGTAACAATTCAAAGTGAAATATAAAAAAGATAGGGTGTATAAAATCAAAGCAAATTACTTTCAAATATTAGGAAATGTGTGCCCATCCTCCACATTGCAAGGATGAAACAAAAGAGCATGGTGTAACCCGGTTGTTTGACCATGTAACAAGAAGCTCGGCATAGATACCTTGGTCGGCACATGCCACGTTCGGCACACTTCCTCTCATTCGGCATGCGAATGTCGTTCAGCATTGAAAGATCGCTTGGCACAAGGCCTCGTTCGGCATGGAAGGGTCGGCCGGCAAGAAGCCTCGTTCGACATAGAAACATCGCTTGGCACAAGGCCTCATTCGGCATGGAGCCTCGTTTGGCATAGAAAGGTCGCTTGGCACAAGGTATCACTTGGCATTGAAGGGTCGTTCGACATGAAGCCTCGCTCGGCATAGAAAGGTCGCGACGCACAAGGCCTCGCTCGGCATGGAAATGTCGTTCGGCATGAAGCCTCGTTCCGCATAAAAATGTCGCTCAGCACAAGGCCTCATTCGGCAAGAAGCCTCGTTCGGCATGAAGCCTCGCTCAGCACGAAGCCTCGCTCGGCATAAATGAGTCATTCGGCATCTCCCCTCGACTAGCATAAAGTCTCGTCCGGCACAAGCCACGTTCTGCCTACACTCTTCACTAAGCGCAATGCCTTGTTCGGCATACAAGTGCCGTTCGACACGCCTTCCTCACTCGGCATACGAATGTCGTTTGGCCTGGATGTGTGGTTTGGCAATTGTCGTTCGGGATCTATGGCTCGGCATGCAGAAGTTACTTACCATAGGCCGAGGTACCTTATTCTAAGCCCATGAGGGAAGTCCAATCCATCTTCTCTATAAATTGAAGGGCAGGGGCACAGTGAAAGGGACCTTTTTTCGAGAACACTGGGGAGACTCTGCCACTTTCAAGACTATTTCCTTTCAGTTAGCACTTGTACTCAAGTCATAATTGTACGAATTGTATCTGTAATCAATCATTTGTGAAAGTAGTAAAGATCAAAACTCAGAGTGGACGTAGGCAGTTACGCTGAACCACTATAAATCCGGTGTTCTTGTTTTTTCATTTAAATTAGCATATAGTTCTCTGTTTTAATTTAGTTTCTTCATTCATCTCTCCACACAATCTTTCTCAAGGGTGTTAGTGATCGATTCTGGTGCTAACCTTTTGGTGCTTTCACTAAGAGCCGAACTCTCAGGCAATGAGGATCTCCTTTGTAGCTACTGGGTTGAATAAATTCCCCAAAGGAGATCCAAGTCATTCATAGGACATCCGTTGATTCTACTCAGAGTTTCTATCAACAACTCTATTATGGGAAGACCACGTACAAAATCAACCTCTCATAACGTGGACGTCAATGAGACTGTTAGTGTACAAATAATAGGACCTAGCAATCAGCAAGTTAATCTTGGCGTAAGGACCGCCGGCGCCTATAGCCAGATGGAAGTTGTCACTAGGACGGAGTTCAACGACCTGATAAGAGAACTCATGGAAAGCAGGAGATAACTTAGCGAATAGATTCAAGCTAACGCCAATCTTATAGCTCAGCTCACTCAACAGCAGCATCAGAATGCTGGAGGTAGTCCTGTCTCATGCTCTTCATCCGATAGCTCGACTTCATCCGATGAACTTCATAGGCGTAGATGTCGCAAAACTGAAACTTCACAAGAAGGTGCCGCCGATCGATCAACTAGGGATCACTTACTTCTTGGAGACCACATCCAAGCTGGAGTAGGAAACTTAGGAGCTGCAACATGTGTGGAAATTGGACGCCTGGCTCACCAAGACCCTAATGAAGCTGGTCTCTAAGATACACGTTTGGCAGATCGCCATCAAAGGAGACATCAACCCGAACGGTCCTGTAGAACAGAGGCCAACCTTCCTTCCTCCATAGAAACCCCGGACTTATCGGATATGATCATACATTTTATGAGAGAAAATCAAGGCTTGACCAATGAAGATTGGGGGATATCCAGGAGTCATACTCCATTCACAGATACTATTCTACAAGCCGAGTGCCCCAGGAAGTTTAGCATGCCAACTATACTGGCCTACGAAGGAAAGACTGATCTCAGACAGCATGTGATGAGGTATGAATGGATGATGGATTCAGCTAGAGCAAATGACGCACCCAACTGTAGATGCTTCCTAATTACTTTATCCGGAATCGCCACCATGTGGTTCACTTGACTTCCCCTACGGTCTATATCCAGCTTTGACGAATTGGCGACGAAATTTGTGGAACGGTTCAGGGTACTTTCCGCTCGTCCCCAGGACGTGATGTCCCTGTCTAGTGTAATCCAGGCTCCCGGGGAGTCATTAAAAGAGTACTTACAGAGATTTCATGTTGCGGCTACTGAAGCTAGAAACCCTAATGACCATGCAATTCTGATGGTGGTAATGCGAGGAGTGGATCCGGATTCAGAGTTTGGAGATTGGTTGGTAGGAAAGCCTCCAACTACGCTGGAGCGTTTCTATTCAAAGGCTCATCAATTCATAAGATGAGAGGAAGACAGATGAAGGAGGCCAGATAAGGCACCAGGGCTTATTCAAGAGACTGTGAAAGGCAACATCGTTCTAAAATAGTTCGGTGACAATTCAGGGAAGGTTCAAGTCAATATCTAGAATAATCCCGGGTAATCTAAAGGGTCCGGAGGAGGAAATCCTGAAAAGAAAAAGGAAACAGGGAAATGGAAGTCAAGAATTCCCACTTACAACGAATATACTCCTTTGAATGCATCTTTGGAGAATATTTACCTGTCAACTTGTAATACTTTCCAATACAGAAAGCCACACCCAAAGGAGTCAATAGAGAAAAAAATGGTCTGGGAAGTACTGCCGCTTCCATAAGACCTACGGGCACAATGCAGAGGAGTGTAGACACCTCCACGATGCCATCGAAAAGCTGATTAGACATTAAAAACTGCATGAGTTTGTTAAGAACCCACAGGAAGGTAGGCAAGGAACATCGGACCCTGGACGTGGGCCGGCCCCATGACATCCAGAGGAACCTGCCTGAACTGTGGGTAGACTGGTCATAAACACTATAGTCGGTGGACCTCATCCTGCAGATAAGAACTAGTAGGAAATGGAGTGGTATGCTAACTCCTTAAGGCATGCAGATTATGAGTGTCGTTCGAATGTGGAGGATGGGATCCCCGCTAAACAGCAACCCATGATGACAGACGATACAGTGTTCAGGAGCCGAGATGCTGACATGGTGGAGACTCCTACCATTGACCCGATGGTCATATCCACGACAATCAGGCCAGCATATGTGAAGAGAATTTTAATTGATTGTGGAAGTTCTGTTAACATCATCTTCAAAAAGGCATACGAACAAATGAAGATGGAGACAAAGGATTGGAAACCATCTAAAGCCCGTATCCATGGCTTTAATGGTGCAGCAAATGATGCAGTGGGATATGTTTAATTGTCAGTTGAACTAGGTCAAGGTGAGCGTAGGAGGGTGCGAATCCTACCTTTCATAGTGTTGGATGTTGATTCTCCATATAATGTGTTTTTGGGTCGACCAGCCCTAACAGAGTTCTGGGCAGCTTTGGCCCCATGGTGTTTGACTTAGAAATTCCCGATAGACAAAGGAGTTGGTGTGGTGCATGGAGATCAGGCGACCGGTCGTGCATGTTTTGTGGCTGAGCTGAGAGAGGTCCAGCGAAGAGAGAAAGGAAAGGTTGCGGATAGCTCCATCCACATCCTGAATACTGACAATTGGCAAGTAGTGCCCGAGCAATGGCTTGAGCAACATTGCCGGATATATGGAGACATAGATCCGAGAGATGATGATGGGGAACCCAACGAAGCAAAAGCAGCACCGGCTGAACTGACGATTGAAATTCCAGTCAACCGAGATGACCCATCGTGAGTACTTAAGATAGGATCACAACTCAACCCCTCAATGGCCGAAGATCATACTGATTTCCTTCGAGCAAATGTGGATGTTTTCACTTGGACGCATTCTAATATGTGTTTGGGATTTCTCCCACTTTAACGAGCCATATGTTGAACATAAACCCGAGGTACGTACCAGTAAAGCAGAAGAGGAGAGGCATGGACCCGAAGAGGTCCACTTCTCTTAGAGAGGAGGTGGACAGACTCAAAGCCAATGGGTTCGTATGCAACGCCCTTTACCCTAAATGGGTGTCTAACCCTGTGCTAGCAAGGAAAGTCAATGGAAAGTGGAGAGCTTGCGTAGATTACTCCGATTTGAACAAAGCATGCCCCAAGGATAGTTTCCTTTACCCGGGATTGACCAGCTGGTTGACTCAACAGTGAGACACAAGTTACTGTCATTTACGGATGCGTACTCAGGATATAATCAAATCCCGTGCATATTCCAGACCAAGAACACACCAGTTTTATCACAGATGTCGGGTTATATTGTTATGTGGTGATGCCTTTTGGATTGAAAAATGCGGGAGCGACTTATCAACGTCTAGCGAATCGAATGTTTAAAGACCAGATTGGTAGAACAATGGAAGTCTATGTGAATGACATGCTCATGAAGTCACGGAAGTCAAACAACCACATTCGATACTTAACGGAGTTGTTTGATATACTTAGATATTTTGGGGTAAAAATTAACCCTTTGAAGTGTTCCTTTGGCATTACATCAGGAAAGTTTTTTGGTTTCATTGTTAACGCGTGAGGAATTGAAGCTAACCCGAGAAAGATTCAAGCTATTCGAGACATACAAGTGCCCAAAACAATAAAGCAAGTACAAAACCTGAAAGGAAAAGTAGCCGTGCTGAGTCGATTCATATCCAAGGCCACAGATAAATGTATCCCCTTCTTTGATGTCTTAAAAAAGGAAAGAGAAGTTTCGAATGGACATTCGAATGTGTGGAGGCATTCCAAGCTCTAGTACGACATTTAGAAAGTCCCTCGGTGCTATCAAAACCGATAGACCATGAAATGTTGTATGTGTACTTGGCTGTGTCTCAACATGCTATCAGTACGGCTTTGGTTCGCGAGGAGGACCGAGTTTAAAAGCCAGTATACTATGTCAGTAAACATTTAATGGGGGCAGAAAGAAATTATCCCAAGATTGAGAAGCTAGCCTATGCATGGTGATTGCATCACGCAAGCTTCGTCCGTACTTTCAGGCACACTCGACCAGTGTTTATACCGATCAACTCTTGTGGCAGGTACTCCAACGACTAGAGACCTCTGGAAGGTTGTTAAAATGGAATATCGAGTTGAGTCATTTCGATATTACTTACCTACCACGAAGGGCCATTAAAATAAAAGCATAGCAGACTTCATCACTGAATTCACCGTGTCAGAATAATTAAACAGTCACAATGTCATACCTCCTGTTCGATGGAAGATGTACATCGATGGGGCATCTAATGATCGTTGCTCTGGGGCTGGTATAGTTCTTGTGACTCTCGAAAACCAATCGATTTGTTACGCTTTGAAGCTTGAATTCCCAACAACAAATAACGAAGTCGAGTATGAGGCATTGATTGCTGGCTTAAAGCTTATCAGGGAACTGATGGTAAAGTCGGTTGAAATCTTTTGTGACTCACAATTGGTGGTATACAAGATGAGGGAGGACTATCAAGCGAAGGGACAAAGACTTGCCATATACCTTGCACGGGTTCAAGAGCTACTAGAAAATCTAGAATATTTTTATATTTCGCATGTCCCACGTGACCAGAACAAAGAAGCTGATTCGTTGGCAAAATTTGCAAGCACTGGTGATGCACAGCAGATGGAATTAGTTCATGTCGAAATCTTACATGCTCCGAGTATAAATATGATCGAGATAGATTTCGTGTTAGAAACAGAAATTCGGAAGGAATCATGGATGACCCTATTCAAGCAGTACTTGCTACACAAGATCTTGCCCGAAAGAAAAAGCAAAAGACGACAAGTCATTCGTAAAGCTTCACGGTATATATGCAGGACGGAATAATGTATCGAAGGGGATTCGCGGCCCTCTTTCTCTGATGCATTGCCTGTAATGAGATAGAACGAGTCCTGAAGGAAGTCCAGGAAGGAGAATGTGGTGACCATACTGGAGGGCAGACGTTAGCAAAGAAGATCCTCCACTATGGATATTATTGGCCAACTGTAAATCAGGATGCTGCAGACTAAGTAAGGAGATGTGACAAATGCCAGAAGTATGGGTGATCGATTGACGAAACTCACACAAATGATTTGTCCTTGGCCATTTGCAATATGGGTGATCGATATAATTGGTTCTCTACCCATATCCAAAGGTGGTGCGAAATACGCGATAGTCGTGGTCGATTACTTTACCAATGGGCAGAAGTAGAGCCTTTAGCCATAATCACAACGAAGAAGGTCATTAATTTCGTTGTACGAAACATTATATTCTGTTTTGGCCTTCCACGGACTATCATTACAGAAAATAGAACTCAATTCGAATGCAAAGAGTTCAAAGAATTTTGTCAAAAGTATGGCATTGAAAAAAGGTTTGCAGTAGTTGCTCATCCAAAAGCCAATGGACATGTGGAAGCCGTGAACAAAATGATCAAACCCATATTGAAAAGGCGTTTGGAAAAGGCTAGAGGCAAGTGGATGGATGAACTTCCAATAGCACTTTAGGCTTATAAAACCACCCACAAGTCCGCGACTGGCCACACTTCATTTGCATTGGCATATGGCACAGAAGTTGTTATACCCGTAGAACTTGAACTTCATTGACATCAGGTAACTCATTACGACCCCAAGATGAATCGAGATATTTTGCTAGAATCATGGACTTTATTGATGAAAAACGTGAAGAAGCTGATTTAAGAGCGGCCACATATAGACACCGAGTCGCTCGGTATTATAATGAAAAAGTCTGGCTAAGAGTCTTTGATGTGGACGACGTCGTTTTGAAACGAGTTTTCCCGGCGCATCTGAATCCTACATGGGAAGGTCCATACGTCATTAAACGGTTTGGAGAGGGAACTTTCAAGCTAGCGAGCATTGATGGCGCGACACTCCCCCGAGCATGGAATAGCGAGCATCTGTAGCATTATTATACTTAGTCTATTCCTTTTCTATCTTTGTTATGATTATTTTCAGTACATTTTTATTTCGTTGATTCTTAGTTTTCAGCATGTAATAAAACAATTTAGCTTGTTTTCATTAATAAAGGCTTGAAGCCATCTTTTTCATGAATTATTGAGGTTTCCTTGTATGATAATTCTATAGCAAAAAACTAGAGTTACATTATTCTGTCTGACTTATGAACGTGCATAAACGACTAAAATCTCCAAGTCCCCAAAGTGTAGACTGGAGTACTCTGAGTCCCCAGAGTGTGGATTAGAGTATAAACTACTTAAAATCTCTAAATCCCTAGAGTGCGGACTAGAGTACTCTGAGTCCCCAGAGTGCGGGTAAACGACTTAAAATCTCTAAGTCCCCAGAGTGCGGACTGGAGTACTCTGAGTCCCCAAAGTGTGGATTAGAGTATAAACGACTAAAATCTCCAAGTCCCCAAAGTGCGGACTGGATTACTCTGAGTCCCTAGAGTGCGGATTAGATTATAAACGACTTAAAATTTCCAAGTCCCTAGAGTGCGGACTAGAGTACTCTACGTCCCCAGAGTGCGGAATAGAGTATAAAAGACTTAAAATCTCCAAGTCGCTAGAGTGCGGACCGGAGTACTCTGAGTCCCCAGAGTGTGGACTAGAGTATAAATGACTAAAATCTCCAAGTCCCCAGAGTGCAGACTAGAGTACTCTGAGTCCCTAGAGTACGGATTAGAGTATAAACGACTTAAAATCTTCATGTCTCCAAAGTGCGGACTGGAGTACTTTGAGTACCCAGAGTGCGGATTAGAGTATAAATGACTAAAATCTCCAAGTCCCCAGAGTGCAGACTAGAGTACTCTGAGTCCCTAGTGTGTGGAATAGAGTATAAATGACTTAAAATCTCTAAGTCCCCAGATTGCGCACAAGAGTACTCTGAGTTCCCAGAGTGCGGACTAGAGTATAAACGATATAAAATCTCCAAGTCCACGGAGTGTGGACTAGATTACTCTGAGTCCCCAGAGTGCGGATTAGAGTATAAACGACCCAAAATCTCCAAGTCCCCGGAGTGTGGACTGGAGTACTTTAAGTCTCCAGAGTGCAGACCAGAGTATAAACGATTCAAAATCTACAAGTCCCCCGAATGCGAACAAAAAATATTCTAAGTACTCATAGCATGAAACAGAGTACTTACGATTTCCAAAAAATCTCCGAGCCACATGGGAGAGCACTAGAATTTATGTAACTCAGAAGACTTTGGGTCTCGACCACATTTATGCAGTAAGCTAAACAATAAAAGTCGTTTGAAAGACAAAGGAACTAAATTTCATTTATTAATCCAAAAAGATATTTTATTACAACTCCTCCAAAATTCGGAGTCAAAAGTCTATCTACATTGACTATGAAAATAAATAGAAATAATTACATAATCTAGGCTAGCTCTCGTTGAACAAGTGTAACAGCTACTTCTTTGATTTCCTCGATTTCTTTTCCTCCCTCGTTTTCTCTGACGATTCCTCCCCAATGCTTTTTCGCTTGGATGCCTTGCTAGATGGGGAAGTAACATACGAGGAAGGACAAGGGACTTCTAGTGACCTCGACCCACCAAGAAGAATGACCTTCAAAGGCCTGTTTAGAGGATTATCTATATCCACAACATGGGGCTCGACTTTGATTTCAGCTTTCTTTTTCTTCTCCTCCGCGAGTTTCTCCTTCATGCTTATTTTTAAAGTGTCTCCAGAGGCGCCTATAATCTCAATTTCATAACTTTCTTTGACGGGAGATGAAGTTTCAGACTTGTCCTCGTCAAGCCTCAATCACTTGAGAATTAGGGCCGGGAGTCTCTTTCGCTTGAATAGCCTCGCTTTCCTTCTTCTTCTTCTCCTTGGCGTCATCGCTCCTCGAAATGGGCTCGAGGTCAGAGCGGCCTACGCAAAATCATAAGAGAAAACGTTAGAATATAATAAACTCATGCCAAAAATGACGGCTCTTTGAACTTTAAGAAGAAGAGTTATTTACCGTTTTCTTATTGACTCTGAACCGTCCGAAGAGTCTTACCCTTTGGAATGGGAGATAGAACATGAATGTCGAGGCCAGGGTCTTCCAGGTCAAAACCAATGTGTTGCTCGAACAGATCCAGTGTTGGCCGACCAGCGATTAGGTAGGGGGAGGAACTGGAGACCCGGTTGTAAACGGACCGACAATGTCATCTTTTCCTTTTGACGAGGGAGAACCTTTGTAGTAGATAGCCTTCGCTGTAGACAGGTCTGAAGGCTCATTCCCCTTGAGAAATTCCCTTACCAAAGCCTCTTCGTCAACCTCCTTGGTGCCTAGCTCGACCTTTCTAATCTTTATCAAAGTTTCCCATGCCTCGGCTAAAGATTCGAGGTAGCCCTCACCAAGAAAAGTTAACTCCCGATGCATAAGGACACGGGCGTTGCATTCTGCTATAAGTGGGTCGAACAAGCACTTGATCTCCTCCCCGCCAACCTCCATAGCCGCCTCAAGGCGAGACTCAGAAACCATGGATACAATTATTTTGCCCTCCCTACGGGCTTCATCCTTCAGCATCTCCACTTTAGAGAGTTCGTCGTTGAGCTTTGTCTTCAAGAGTCGCGTAGCAACAATCTCATCGCAATATCGTTACGACTCTTCCTAAGTAGCAGTTTTTTCCTCTTTCTTTTTGAGGAGTAGCTCTTCCAACTCTTTGACTCACAGGGCGAATGCATCCCTCTCCTTTTCAACAGAACCCTTATCTAAAGCTAAGGCCCCGCAGCGTTGGACCCATAGTCAATTTCTTTCTTATGTGTCGTCTCCAGATGATTACGGCCTCCGATGTGTCTTTAGCACTTTGTTTGGCAGCTTCGAGCTGAGACTTGTATGAAGAGAACTCTTCATTCTGAGCTTTAATAATGACTTTATCGTGAATAGCTTCGAGCTTCAGGCGATCGATTCCATGTTGACGCTCAATAGAGACTTCCGAGTCTTTTTTAGCTAAGTGGACAAATGCGTCATGTTGAACGTAAAAGTCTTTGCTATAAGCAATAGTGCTTTGTTTGACGTGTCCCGGAATGTGATGATTCGCCGGGAGAAATTTCAAACCATCAAAGCATATTTTCGGGAAAGTGGCCTTGAGCTCAGTAAGTCTTTCTGCTACCGATAGATCATGTACAGGAGTGGGAGGAGTATGCTTGGAAACTACAAATGTTTTATGGGGTTCCCAGGATTGCCTGGCGCTTGATGAACCAGAATGTTGATCTCGATGGGCCTTAGGCTGGGACCCCTTCTACATAGACTTCTCCCTGCCTTTCTCTGATTGAGAAGGTTGATCACAAGAATATGAGGACTGGTTGTATGTTTTTCTTCGATAAGTTGATTCTCGGGGGAGGTAGTCTTGGTCTCCAGAGTCATCTCTTTCTCGTTATTTGCCGAGGCCCGAATCCCTGCTAGAATGATGAAAAACAGATGACCCACAATGACGATCGAGTCCGTGAGTGCATCCCATGTCACCTACACAGAATGAGAATAATGATAAGTTAGCAAAGAGTAGAGTGATGGCTAAAATTGAAGTGCAAGGTGAAGTGCACTTTTCCATGAGTGTCCTAATGTTTCCCCCCAACTGAACAATTTCGTCATCCTTCTTATAGGAATTTTTTCTCCCTGAATATGGGCTTGAGCTCCTGCACTGCCTCTCGAGGGTGAATGAAGCTTAAGGGCTTTTGGATCATTGAAGCCATAATTAAGAAAATCATCATAAATAGTGAGGTTGACAAGCCTTTCAAAGAACTCTCTAAGTGTTGAGGAGAAGGCTCTCTCGCCACTGGAGTGATTGTGATCTTAGAGGATCCACCCACCGTCTTCTTCCTTAATTTATAAGCCAATTTTTTCTTTCCTTTATGAGGTGAGTCGTTACTTCGATATCATGAACCTCAGTTATCGGCTCCCGAGCGGGACTAACGTTATCATCTGATACTTCGGGCTCTTTAGCTTCTCTAATCTCGCCCTCCTCAGATGTGTCGGGGACATCATGTGTTGAAGGCCCCGCTCGCCTTTTGCCTTTGTCCAAGGCAGACCTGATTATAGTCACGCCATGCGGGAGACTTATCCGGCGACCTTTCGCCAATAGCCCGAACCTAGAGAGCGGTTCGTTGGAAATAATAGATTAATGTCCCGGTCTTCCATGGGGATAGCTCGGATAGCTTCAACAGCATCAGAATACCCGAAGCCTTCGGGACGTGGGCTAATGCTTGTAAAAGTAGAAAAAGAGTTAGAAAAGGTGCAATTTCCACCGAATGCAAGTATTGATCCAAAAAAGGACTTACTCCCTTCCACCCATCTCCTGGCAAAGCCAGAGGGACAGCGCACGTAGAACCACTCCTGCTTATACTGGGCGAGTTTGCTCCACGGCCAGGTCAAAATTTGACGCTTGTTGTGTGGCTCGAGAAATACAAAAGATGGGCTGTCTGATCGTCGTAGCTGATATCGCCAGAAGTCGGGAGCCTCAAAAGGATGCCCATGAAGAGAATGCACGTGCCGTATACAAACGCATGGCTGTTTGGATGTAATTGCGATGGAGTTGTCTCAGTATATTGTAACAGGTCGCGAAGGAAGGAGTTGAATGGCACCGTGCTACCAACCCAGCATATAAATTTGTTGCAGGCCATATATTCGAGTGGGGGCAGGTGAAGACGATCTTGTCCTGATAGAACCAACATATCATCAAAAGGAATCCCGTGTATTGAGCATATGCGATGAAAAGCGCTTTCATTAATTCTCGAAGCTTGAGAATCGACCGAATTCTCTAGAAAGATTGCTGCACCTAAGGCATCGGGAGCCAAGTCGGCGGATGTTATTGTGGGGCTCGAAATATCTTATACAGGAGTAGTCGATGGATTCGAAGTTCCAACTACTTCTTGTTGAGAAGATGGCTCGGGTCTATCCGAGATTGTGGCAGAACTTGATTTCCTAGACATCTCTAATGAGTGTTAGATCTGATGAAACACCTGTTTAAACAATACTTGAAAAACAGTCGACATTAGACATAACAACAAAATACTCCCTCCGTGTGGTGTGTAAACTAGTGCAACCTTTCAAATATAAGTGTCAAAGAGTTACAAGTCGTAAAATTGATGAAAAAAGATAAGATTTGGACTTTCATCTTCGAAGATCGTCATCACTGACCATCTCCGAGAGCTTGTCGTATGATGGTTTCTATTTTGAACTCGGCATCGACATTGTATGTCGAAGGTTATTATCTGTTTTAGTCAAAATGAGTTTAGGTTTATGGTTGTCAAGACAGGGGAGTTATCAGTCCGGATTGTTCGATATGCTTGATTGTTTAAGACCTTGTCCCCGTTTACTGTCATATGTTCGGGCAATAGGAAGACTCGACTATTTATTGCCTACTTCGCTCTCCTACATTCCCTATACACCGTTCGGCATGCGGCAAGTCATGTCTAGCCATAGCCATGCCGAGCCGCATCGCTCGGCACATTGAACCTAACTCCAACTTCCTTCCAACACTCCCTCTCTATTGCTCGGCATATATGAGTCATTCGGCAAGTCATGCCGAGCTGCATCGCTCAGCACTTTGCGAAAGTCATGCAGAGCCACGACCATACATCTTCCTCCAACTCACTTCTTTGAACAAACTAAATACCTTCCTAGATAGCCAGTCGACCACTACTTCAACTCGCACGCCGGCCTCGACCAACAGTCCCTACC
The DNA here is from genome assembly GCA_030765085.1 of Allium cepa. Classification (NCBI taxonomy): domain Eukaryota; kingdom Viridiplantae; phylum Streptophyta; class Magnoliopsida; order Asparagales; family Amaryllidaceae; genus Allium; species Allium cepa. Next base: position 47,366,134 of record CM060930.1, on the reverse strand, counting down.
TTCACCGATTCCTACTGGGCCACACCCTCTTCCTTCTTCCTCTCCATCTAATCCTAAGGCACATCTAAACCTTAGATCCATCTTCCATATCTACACGACTTACATTACTCGTGAGTTAAAGGAAGAACGTGAATTTGAATCTTGTACAAAACTCCTAATTGAAGAAAATCGAACAATTGAGAGGTTCATACCTAGAAGGATGGGTCGAAGTCTAGTGAAGTGTTCGATTTGGAATTAGAATCGACTCAAGCTTGTTGTTAAGGGAAGTCGAGAAGCAACATATCAGATTCGATAGGGAAAGGGATGCTGAGGTATTAACAGGAGTCTAATGGGAGACGAGTTCGAAAGCCTTGCAGAGTGGAGGTAAAAGTAAAAGGGGGAAAGAGAAGAAGTGTTGGGTTATATAGGAAAGAAGGAAAGCGAATAGACAGTGACTGGTAGAACCGGTCAAGGCACCTCGGTCATTTGGCATGAATGCCCCGTTCGGCATTCAGGGGCTTGTTCGGCATTCAGGGGCTCGTGCGACATTCAAGGGGTCGATCGGCATCCAGTGCCTCGATCGGCATCTAGTGCCTCGATCGGCATTCAATGCCTCGTTTGGCATTCATGAGATCATAGGAAATCACTATCGAGAGGATGGAAGAAGGGTTCAAAGGGAAGCACGGGGGTCTCGTGGATCAAAGTGCATCATGTTCGTCCACATGATACACTTTGGGGGGCAAGTGTTACCCGGTTGTTTGATCATGTAACAAGAGGCTCGACGTAGATACCTCGGTCGACACAGGCCTCGTTCGGCGCACCACCGCTCATTCAGCATGTGAATGTCATTCAGCATACAAAGATCACTCGGTACAAGGCCTCGTTCGGCATGGAAGGGTCGGTTGGAATGGAGTCTTGTTTGGCATAGAAAGGTCGCTCAGCACAAGACTGCATCCGGCATGGAAGGGTCGGTCGGTAAGGAGCCTTGTTCGGCAAAGAAAGGTCACTCGGCACAAGGCCGCTGTAACAACCCGCATATTTTACAATTGTGTATTTAAATATTTTATTTAGTATAGCATCGTTAGTCGAATTATAGTCCGAAAAACTACTTTTTGCAAACGGTCGAATTAGGTCTCGAGACCACCCCCATCGAGTTTAAAATGACGTTTGCGACCTTTTTGAGTATAAACTTCGATATATTTAGAGTTAGGGGAATTTTGCTACTTTTTCACTTAGGGCTTTGGTTTGGTTTCAGCCCATTAGACCCAAGCTTCACCCCCTCTTCTCTTCATTCCTTCATAATTTTCCTAATACTCAAGCTTTAGCAACAATGGAGAGAGGAATGGGAAACTAAAACTCCAAGCCCTAATCATTTTTGCAAATTCAAGTTCTAGCTCCAAATTCATAGAAGAAGCTTTGGTAAGCCTTTTCTTAATCTTCACCAACTCGTTCTCTTTTCAATTTCAGAAATTCCTAATCCTAACTTAGAAAACGTTTCTCTTTTAAACTTAGATCCAAGCTTGTTGGGTTGGAATTGAAGTGTGATTGTCCTTGCCATTGCTCTATAGCTTCTTCTTCATTTGTTTTGGGTTTAAAGATGAGATATTTATCTCACATCTATGTCTATATCTATCTTTGTTGTTAGATATGAATTCCTAACGTTTATTGATGATCATTTGATTTTGATTTGAATTGGTTTTTATGAATATTCCAATTTTGGGTGTTTTGGAGTCAAATCTTTAAAAATCCTATGAGGTTTGAACATGTTTTTTGGTGATGCATCGAGGAGCCCATAGGGCCGGGTTGCCGATAGGCATAAACCCCTAGCGTCCGTGCTCGTCCGATTGCGATTTGTCGGGATTTTGCCCCTTGGGGGCTAGGCTAATAATATTAAATTTTTCAGTTTAGTGGACTGAACCAGAGGGTCAGTCGACTGAACCAAACCCAGGAAATTTTAGGGAAAGAGTCAGTCGACTGACCACTCTCGGTCAGTCGACTGAACCTGGAAACCGAAGGTTTCCAGGCATGATTCAGTCAACTGACCACTCTGGTTCAGTCGATTGGACCTGGAAACATAAAGTTTCCAGAACTTAGTCAGTCGACTGACCACTCTGGTCCAGTCGATGAATCTGCTATGTTTGCCCAATTTGCCTTTTGGGTTTGAGTTTCCACTTTCTAATCGATTCATCGTCCTCCGACTACTTGTTATCACCTTGTTGGCTTTGTTAACATCTTCGTTGGAACTTTTGGGAATATCCATTTTGATGGATTTGGTACCGATTTCTTCGGATTTAATTCATGTCTTCGAACGTGAATTTTGGTGATTGATTGTTTTTACAATCATTTCTTTGATTTGTCACTTTAAAAATATAAAGGTTTTAATACTAGTAGTAAGTATCAAAACTCTTTCACAAAAACAACTTCAACACTATTTTATTTCAAAGCTCGTTTCTTAAACCGTTTTCAAATCTACTAGTATATACAAACCTTTATCTCACTTGTATGAGAAATCTAATTAAACGACTTAGTAAAACAAGTGGTATGAAACTCCTGTGTTCACTTCGTAGGTTAATTCCGGGACTTGTTCAGTTGAATCTCTTGTGATAATTTTCAAGTGGAGATCTACAATTTGTTCGTAAATATCTAAGTTAAGCTAGTGGTTATGGGACATGAAGCTAAACTCGTATATTTACTAGCTTAGTGTAATTGACACTTCTCGATGATCGATGATGATCACTTTTGTGATTTAGACAAGCGATATGCTATGTTTCTTTGTCCACGTTAGGGACGGTGCCTCGTTTTATGGATCTTCGTCTCATTTCTATTATAGGCTAACGACCTATTTATTTCCTGGAGTTTCGACTCAATTTTTGTGGGCTAGCGACCCATATTCTTTTATGGAGTTCGGTTCATCGTACGTATCTTTGTACTACGTTGTTGTTCCGGCTTATCAAGTTCATCGGGCGTACCGTTGTACTACGTCGATGTTGCGATTTATTCCAGTTTCAGGTTCCTCGGGCATACCAATATTGTACTACGTCGTTGCACCGGCTCTATGGTTAGTGACCATGGGATAGAGTCCCATTTGTGATACACGTGTTGGTGGGTTTTCATGCTCCCGTTTTGTGACAAGCCTCCCCCTTTTGTGATTTTTGGATTTCTAATTTATGATTTCTATAATTTGTTTCACCAGCTTTTATGATTGGCAGCGATATGATGTCAATAATTGTGGTTTGGTGAATAAAATAAAGAATATGACATTCTTTTTTGTGCTCGATATTTTTAGAGATGTTGTATGATTTTTGTTCTTGTCAAATGTATAATTTTCATAGTATGGCATTGTTGTTATCGTACGTTTTCATTATATCTCTTATTCTATATCATTTCATCTGATATTTATAGCTAGTCCGATCCATTTATTATCTTCTTACTAAATAATACTCGGGTCAGACCGTGATGTTACAGGTGCTTCTACTTGACTCCTCATTTGGAATTATTATTCTAACTTTTGGCTAACTGCTTAGATTAGTAGTTTATTTTGTGTATACATTTGAGATATAGACTCCATGATGTATACTTATTCTTTTGTGTAGCACTTGCAACTATTCTTTATGATATTGTGGATCTTGATAGACCACTACTCTGATGTACACTTTTATGTGTAATATTCATATCTGTTTCCGCCTTTGAGATATGAACTTCTGTGACTGATTTGTGTTATGATATTTCTATATTTGTTTTCGAAGATTATATATAGCCACTATGTAGTACCTTTGAGTTTGTGTCGGTATGTCGGATTTCCTATTGAGTTGAAAAGTTATATTTTTATCTGGCATATCGGCACTCGCACAAAGCAATTATATAGATGGTCGCTCCTCAACAGCCTTATTCTCCGCGCTAGTTGACGGCATTACCCCGTAGTGTCCTTGGCTAGCGTGTGTATAGAGGTGGGGCGTCAAAGCTTGGTATCAGAGCCAAACTTCGGAACAATGTAGAATAATTTAACAAGGATCATCGTCCTAAATCCATCTTCGGAGTCGTGCCTTAGTATTTTATTCGGGTCTTCGAACCGTTCTATCCTATTTTCTTTGTGACGCCTGGTTTTATCAATCATGATTGTTTGATAATTATTTTGTGAATAACCTTTTTCTTCTTTCTTTCTTTCTTAAAGAAGAGAAATGGTTAGACCTGGCTGTCCCAGCGCCGATCAATCTAGTGCTACTCCCCAAGATGTAGTATTTATGTCTGCCCTGCAGATTTTAGATCTCGTGAAGAATGCTCAAGCTGCCGGACCCATTCCAGTGCCTCCTCACCCTAAGTCTGGATTTGCATGTTTGCGCAGTGACTATACCAACTTGGGTGGGAAGCCATTTAAGGGTTCCAAAAGCGTCATTCAAGTCCAAGCTTGGCTCAAAACATGCGATCGCATCTTTACTCGCACGAATCTTATTGATCTTCACCGTATCCAAGTGGCTTCAAGTATGCTCCAAGAAAGAGCATTAGATTGGTATGAGCTTCTTATTTATGAAATCATTGAAGCGGATCTTACTTGGGAGCAATTCCAGGAAAGATTTGAATTGAAGTTTGTGCCGGAGGCTGAAAAGGTAACTTTGGCCCGGCGTTTCATAGACCTTGTTCAAGGTGAATCTTCTGTGATGGAATACGTCGCATCTTTGGAATCTCTTTCTAAATACGGGGTTGAACACATTAATACCCCCATTGAAGAAGAATCAGAGATTTGTCTATGGCTTGAATAAAAATCTCGAGAAGCCATTACTTCTAAAATTAGAAGTTGCTTTTGATCAACTTATTGATATCGCTCTTCGTCTTGAAGAGGCGGATAGGGAGAGCGATGTTGAAATTACGGGTGCCAAACCAAACTTCAACAATAACAAGAAAAGGCCTATTAAATTCAAAGGCCCTAATCTCAACAAGAAAGGAAAACAAGCAGCTTCTGTAGCAAAGACTCCTATCCCTAGTAGTGGGCAATGCTACAATTGTGGTTCTAAAGACCATTATGCCAATAGATGTCCGAAATCTCTCTTTTGTCGCTATTGCAAAAGTTCGGGTCATCTTTTATCTTCATGTCCCAAACTTCAAGGCAAGAAGGAGGGAAAGTTAAATGTTGCACAAGCCCCTAGCAACACTTCTCGTTGTCAAGGTATTTCTCATTCTATCCTTGATGGCATTATTTTATTCGTGATCAACCTATTCGAGTTCCTTTTGATACGGGTGCGTCCCATTCTTTTATATCAAAAGAACTTGTTGATGCTTTTTCTTTGAGTGCTGTTGCTTTAATGAATTCTTTGAGAATTGCGAATCCGGTTGGTGGATCCGCAACACTCAGTTTACTTTGTAAAGATGTCGAGATTGTTTTATATGATTTTTCTTTCCAAGCCAATTTGCATGTAATGCGTTACTTAGGCTTTGGAATGATTTTGGGAATGGATTGGCTTAACCGTTATGAAGCTCAAATCCTATGTCCTGAGCGGATTATTTATCTTCGCATCCTCAATCTGTTAAGTAGATTTCTATTGTACTTAAAGATTTGGATTCCAACGTGGCAGCATCTTTATATTCTTTAAATCCTCATGATGACGATAATGATGATGAGGAAGATGTCATTTCTCTTATACACGTTGTTCGTGAATTTTCCGACATATTTGAGCCCGTTTTAGGATTACCACCTAAGCGAGCAATTGAGTTCAGAATTAATCTTATCCCTGGAGCTCTACCTATTACTCGTCCTCCTTATCGAATGTCCAATAAAGAGAATGAGGATATGCGCAAACAATTATCCGAATTGGAGATGAAGAAATTTATTCGCTCTAGTTCGTCGCCTTGGGGAGCTTTGGCTATTTTCGTGAAGAAATCCGATGGTACACTTAGGCTTTGCATTGACTACCACAAGCTTAATGATCTTACTATCAAGAATAAATATCCTTTACCTCGGATTGATGATCTATTCGATCAACTTAGTGGTGCTAGAATCTTTTCACAATTGGACTTGGCAACCGGTTTTCATCTGCTTCGTATTGCAGAGGATGGTATTCCTTTGACGTCGTTCCGTACTCGCTATGGATCTTATGAATGGCTTGTCATGCCAATTGGTTTAACGAATGCTCCGGCTTATTTCGTTGACCTTATGAATCGAGTTTTCAAAGATTTCCTCGATCGATTTGTTCTCATCTTTATTGATGATATTCTTGTGTATTCAAAAACCGAGGAAGAGCATGAAAAGCATCTTCGGATTGTGTTGGAAACTCTCAGGAGCAATCAATTAAAAGCAAAATTTTCTAAATGCCATTTTTGGCAATCTCGTGTGAAGTTTCTTGGTCATATTAATTCGGAATCCGGAATTTCCATGGATCCTTCAAAGATTGAAGCGATTCAAAGTTGGAAAAGACCGGAGAGTGTTACGAAAGTCCGCAGTTTTCTCGAATTGGCGGGCTACTACCACCGTTTTATAAAAGACTTTTCAAAAATTGCCGTGCCTCTTACTAGCTTAACAAAGAAAGGAGTTAAATACATTTGGTCGGACAAATGTGAAGCTTCTTTTCAGAAATTAAAAGAACTCCTTTCCGATACTCCTATTCTTGTTATTCCCAAAGGGAATCAAGATTTTATTGTTTATGCCGATGCTAGTCGTGTTGGTTTGGGAGCCATTCTTATGCAAAGAGAACATGTTATTGCTTATGCTTCAAGGAAATTGAAGCCAGCCGAGACTAGATATGCCACTCATTATTTAGAGCTCGCGGCTATTGTTTTCGTCCTTCGGATTTGGCGTCATATCTTTTGGGAGAAAATTTTATTCTTTACACCGATCATAAATCTTTGAAGTATTTATTTTCTCAAAAGGAACTTAATTTGCGTCAACAACGTTGGCTCGTGTTACTTGCGTCATATGATCATGATATTCTTTATACTCCTGGAAAGGGGAATCGAGTTGTTGATGCACTTAGTCATAAGAAACAAGTGGTTGTTTCCATGATGATATCCGAATGGAATGATCTCGAGACTTTATCCACTTGTGAGATTCGAGATCGTGAATCCAATTTATGTGCATCTCTTGTTTTATGTAGCCTTGAGGATCATCCTTCTCTTTGGACCGCATCCTTGAAGCTCAAAAGCTAGATCTCGAATTGGCTCTTCTTGGCCCAAATTTTAGGGATAAAATTGATATTGAAGGTTTGAAAGACCTTGATATTGATTCTCGTGGCGGCATTCGAAAATTTTGTAGACTTATCGTGCAAAATATTAGTGATCTTTGCAAAGATATTTTAGAAGATTCCCATCGTTCTAAATTTACCATTCATCCCGGTAGTAGTAAAATGTATGCAGATATGAAGCGACTTTTTTATGGGGAGGGAATGAAATTTGATATCGCTAACTTTGTTAAGCGTTGCATGACTTGCCAACTCATTAAGGCCGAGCATCAAAGGCCCGGTGGGTTATTGCAACCGTTAGACATTCCAATTTGGAAGTGGGATCATATTTCCATGGATTTTATCGATGGCCTTCCCTTTTCCCGTTCGGGTCATGATATCTTATGGGTGATAGTTGATGGACTTACTAAATCCATCCATTTTATTCCCGTTTGGTCTAATCGGACCATTCCTCTTTTGGTCAAACTCTTTATTAAAGAAATTGTTAAATTGCATGGAGTTCCTACTTCTATTGTTAGCGATCGTGATCCATTGTTTACTAGTGTATTTTGGAAGAGTCTTCAAACAGCTTTGAGAACGAAGCTTAATTTTAGCACCGCTTATCACCCCCAGTCCGATGGACAAACCGAGTATGTGAATAAAACTCTTGAAGATCTTCTTCGTGCGTGTGTTCTTGATTTTTGTGGAAGTTGGGAAGATCATATTTCTCCTTTTGAGTTTTCCTATAATAATAGCTTCAAATCTAGTATTGGTATGGCACCTTTCGAGGAACTCTATGGAAGGCCATGCTGATCTCCTTCTTGTTGGCTTGAGGCCGGTGAGAAGCTGGTTTTAGTCCAAATTTTATTCGTGATTCCACAGAAAAGATTGACCTTATTCATTATAGGATGAAAGAATCCCAAAGTAGACAAAAATCCTATGCTGATAAATGAAGAAGGAAATTAGAATTTTCTGTTGGAGATTTTGTGCTTATTCGTGTTTCACTTATGAAGGGTGTTGTGCGTTTCAGCCGATCGAGAAAGTTAGCACCTCGATATACTGGTCCATCTCACATCACCGAACGCATTGGTTCCGTGGCTTATCGCCTTTTATTACCGGCTCGGTTTTCTGCTATTCATGACGTGTTTCACGTTTCTCAATTACGGAAATGCCTAGAGATTCTGATTTGAGCCCGGTGTTGTCGAAGAAATTGAAGTTTCGCCTAATTTGACCTATGAGCAACATCCTATTCGCATCATTGCTACAGAGGTTAAACGCCTTCGAAATAAAGATGTTCCGCTTGTGAAAGTTCAATGGTCTTCAAATCCTAAGGATTGCTCTTGGGAATCTAGAGAATTCATCGAGCGAACACACTCGGACTTACTTTCTCATGCTCCTTAAGGTGAACTTTTTATTTCAAATTTCTTTTGTGTTGATATTCTTTTATAGGTGTTACATTTTATTTTTCTTCTTAAATATTGAGAGGACGCAATTTCTTTAAGGAGAGAAGTTTGTAACAACCAGCATATTTTACGACTGTGTATTTAAATATTTTATTCAAATATAGCATCGTTGGTCAGATTATAGTCCGAAAAGCTACTTTTTGCAAACGGTCGAATTAGGACTCGAGACCCGCCCATCGAGTTCAAAATGACGTCTGCGACCTTTTTGAGTATAAACTTCGATATGTTTGGAGTTAGGAGAATTTTGCTACTTTTTCACTTAGATCTTTGGTTTGGTTTCAGCCCATTAGACCCAAGCTTCACCCCCTCTTCTCTTCATTCCTTCATAATTTTCCTAATACTCAAGCTTTAGAAACAATGGAGAGAGGAATGGGAAATTAAAACTCCAAGCCCTAATCATTTTTTGCAAATTTAAGTTCTAGCTCCAAATTCATAGAAGAAGCTTTGGTAAGCCTTCTCTTCATCTTCTCCAACTCGTTCTCTTTTCAATTTCAGAAATTCCTAAACCTAACTTAGGAAATGTCTCTTTTAAGCTTAGATTCAAGCTTGTTAGGTTGGAATTGAAGTACGATTGTCCTTGCCATTGCCCTATAGCTTCTTCTTCATTTGTTTTGGGTTTAAAGGTGAGATTTTTATCTCACATCTAGGTCTATATATATCTTTGTTGTTAGGTATGAATTCCTAACATTTACTGATGTTCATTTGCTTTTGATTTGAATTGTTTTTATGAATATTCCAATTTTTGGTGTTTTCGAGTCAAATCTTTAAAAATCCTATCTTTAAGGTTTGAAGATGTTTTTTGGTGATGCATCGAGGAGCCCACAGGGCCGGGTTGCCGATAAGCGTAAACCCCTAGTGTCCGTGCTCGTCTGATTTCGATTTGTTGGGATTTTACCCCTTGGGATCTAGGCTAAGAATACTGAATTTTTCAGTTCAGTCGACTGAACCAGAGGGTCAGTCGACTGAACCAAACCCAGGAAATTTCCTGGACAATAGTCAGTCGACTGACCGCTCTGGGTCAGTCGACTGAACCTGGAAACCGAAGGTTTCCAGGCATGATTCAGTCAACTGACCACTCTAGTTCAATCAACTGGACCTGGAAACAGAAAGTATCCAGATCTGAGTCAGTCGACTGACCACTCTGGTCCAATCGACTGAATTTGCTATTTTTGCCAAATTTGCCTTTTGGGTTTGAATTTCCACTTTTTAATCGATTCTTCGTCCTCCGACTAGTTGTTATCACCTTGTTGGCTTTGATAACATCTTCGTTGGAACTTTTGGGAATATCCATTTTGATGGATATGGTACCGATTTCTTTGGATTTAATTCACGTCCTCGAATGTGGATTTTTGGTGATTGATTGTTTCTACAATCATTTCTTTGATTTGTCACTTTAAAAATATAAAGGTTTCAATACTAGCAGTAAATATCAAAACTCTTTCACCAAAATAATTTCAACACTATTTTATTTCAAAGCTCGTTTCTTAAACAGTTTTTAAATCTACCAGTATATACAAACCTTTATCTCACTCGTATGAGAAATCTTATTAAACGGCTTAGTAAAACAAGTGGTATGAAACGCTTGCGTTCACTTCATCGGTTGATTTTTGGACTTGTTCGGTTGAATCTCTTGTGATAATTTTTAGTGGAGATCTACAATTTGTTCGTAAATATCTAAGTTAAGCTAGTGGTTATGGGACATGAAGCTAAACTCATATATTTACTAGCTTAGTGTAATTGACACTTCTTGATGATCGATGATAATCACTTTTGTGACAAGCGATATGCTATTTTTCTTTGTCCACGTTGGGGACGGTACCTTGTTTTATGGAGCTTCATCTCATTTCTATTATAGGCTAACGACCTATTTATTTCCTGGAGTTTCGACTCAATTTTTGTGGGCTAGCGACCCATATTCTTTTATGGAGTTCGGTTCATCGAACGTATCTTTGTACTACGTTGTTGTTCCAGCTTATCAGTTTCATCGAGCATACCGTTGTACTACGTCTATGTTCCGATCTACTCGAGTTTCAGGTTCCTCGGGCGTACCGATATTGCACTACGTCATTGCACCGGCTCTATGGTTAGCGACCATGGGATAGTGTCTCGTTTGTGATACACGTGTTGGTGAGTTTTCATGCGCCCGTTTTGTGATAGGCCTCCCCCTTTTGTGATTTCTGGATTTCTAATTGATGATTTCTAGAATTTGTGTTTCACTAGTTTTTATAATTATCAGCGATATGATGTCAATATTTGTGGTTTGGTGAATAAAATAAACAATATGACATTCTTTTTGGTGCTCGATATTTTTAGAGATATTGTACGATTTTTGTTGTTGTCAAATGTATACTTTTCATAGTATGGCATTATTGCTATCGTACGTTTTCGTTATATCTCTTATTCTATATCATTTCATCTGATATTTATAGTTAGACTGATCCGTTTGTTATTTTCTTATTAAATAATAATCGGGTCAGATCGTGATGTTATAGGTGCTTCTGCTTGACTCCTCATCTAGGATTAGCATTCTAACTTTTGGCTAACTACTTAGATTACTAGTTTATTTTGTGTATACATTTGAGACATAGACTCCATGATGTATACTTATTCCTTTGTGTAGCACTTGCAACTATTCTTTTGTGATATTGTGGATCTTGATAGACTACTACTCTGACATACACTTTTATGTGTAATATTCATATCTGTTTCCGCCTTTGAGATATGAACTTCTGTGACTGATTTGTGTTATGATATTTCTATATTTGTTTTCGAAGATTATATATAGCCACCGTGTAGTAGCTTTGAGTTTGTGTCGGTATGTCGGGTTTCCTCTTGAGATGAAAAGTTATATTTTTATCTGGCTTGTCGGTACTCGCACAAAGCAATTATACAGATGGTCGCTCCTCAACTGCCTTATTCTCCGCGCTAGTTGACGGCATTACCACGTAGTTTCCTTGGCTAGCGTGGGTATAGAGGTGGGGCGTCATAGCCGCGTCCGGCATGGAAGGGTCGGTCGGCAAGGAGCCTCGTTCGGCATAAAAAGGTCGCTCGGCGCAAGGCCTCGCTCGGTATGGAAGGGTCGTTCGGAATGAAGCCTCGTTCGGCATAGAAAGGTCGCTCAGCACAATGCCTCGCTCGGCATGGAGCCTCATTTAGCATTAAAACGTTGCTTGGCACAAGGCCTCGCTTGGGTCGTTCAGCATGAAGCCTCGTTCGGTATGAAGCCTCGCTCGACATAAATGAGTCGTTCGACATCTCCCCTCGACCGGCATAAAGTCTCGTTCGGCACAAGCCTCATTCGGCCTACACCCTTCACTCAGCGCAATTCCTTGTTCGGTATACAAGTGTTGCTCGGCATGCCTTCCTCGCTTGGCATACAATGCCGTTTGTCCTGGATGTGTGGTTCGGCAATTGCCGGTCGGCATCTATGGCTCGGTGCACAGAAGTTACTTACCACGGGCCAAGGTACCTTGTTCCTAAGCCCATGAGGGAAGTCCAACCCATCTTCTCTATAAATAGAAGGGCAGAGGCACAATGAAAGGGACTTTTTTTCGAGAATAATGGGGAGACTCTGCCGCTTTCAAGACTCTTTCTTTTTAGTTAACACTTGTACTCAAGTCATTTTTATGCGGATTGTATCTGTAATGAAGTCACAGAAAAGAGAAAGAAGAAGAAACAGAAACAAGTCACAGAAACATTACATTCGCAGCGGATCGAAATATAATATCACTTAAATAACAGTTTTTACAAAGAAGAACTGTATCAATATACTTATATTTGTATACATCAGAGTTACAACCATTACACAACACTGGACAGTTTAAAACAACATGACTTAGATATACATCAATATATCACAGCGGAAACTCTCCATACATTCCTGTCATCCAGCTGGCCTACTGAGCTCCAGAACGTCCTTACCTGGAAATCTGTAATACTTGATCTGCCCGAGCATTACATCAAAGTAACACCCGGGTCAGGCTGGAAACCAGCGTGAGTAAACCCATATGATATGAAATACCAAACCATAACACATGAGAATATCAGGGTAACTCGTACCCTTTTACGAGTTCTCATAGTCAACCTTTATCACATAATAGTTTCAAGTTAAATATCCATATTCACAATTCATTCTGTTCCAGCCTATTTAATACCATATATCCAATATAAAGAATTTTGTAGATTACAAATCGAAGTGCCTCCGGGTATTTACTGATACCCGGCTCTGGTCTCTTCGAGTCTCATGTCATCCTAACCGAGTTATTAAAATAAATACAATTCAACTTTAAATATAGGACGACATTTTTACACAGCAATTTATCATTGATAGGTAACTACATTATCACTATCACCCAACATATCATATCACAAAGCATTTCATATAAGAGATATCAACCAATTCAAACCTTTTAACATCATTTCAATCATTCATAAGCAAGATTGATCACTTCCAAAATTAACTTAATTTATCTCTAATTAAATTAGTTACTAATCTTAACCTCCTATATTACCTTTACTTAATATTGATTAATTATAAACCAATTAATCAATCATCCTTTAATTATCCTTCTTAATTAATCACCCTTGATTAATTATTACAATAAGTAATTAACTCTTAATTAATTACAAAAATTAATCATCCTACAATCACTTACATTGATTAATTATCCTATAATTGATCACACTCATTAATTAACTAAACCTTAGTTAGTTTTTCTTAATCAATTAATCCTTAATTAATTACACTAAGTAATTAATCCTTAATTACTTACATTAAGTAATTATCCTTAACCAATTCCACAAATGATTATCCTTAATTAATTATCCAATTAATTTCCTTAAATTAATCACATTAATTTACCATTTCACAATCCCTAGTTAATGATCTTCATTAACTATTAACAATTTTCTAATTACTTCTCTAAGTAATTAAAGTTTAAATTAACCATCATTAATTTCAAAGTAAGTAAATTCTTAATTACCAATCAATTCATCTCTAATTACTTAATTAATTAATTCTTACTTACATTAGATTGCTTAATTTATCAATCTCTAATCATTAATTAATAATCTTCATTATCTAATAAATGAATTTAATTATAAATTAATTAACCCTTAAATTAATTAATTTTTAATCCTTAATCATTTATACATCAAGTAAATTTATTACCCCTAATTAATTCTTAATTAACCCTTTATAATTAATTATACTTATTATTTATACTTAATTTCCTTAAATTAATCTAATTACATTACCAAGTTTATTTAAATAAACTCTTTAAAAGGTTATAAATATTGAAATTCTTTAGCCCAAAATAATTCTGTTCTTAAACCTTAAATAAATTTTCAACTTGAATTAACCCTTAATTATTTTAAATTGAAAGAGTTGATAAATTGTTACTACCGGATCAAATTTTAATCTTAAAACTTGTTACATCTTCAATAACCTGCTATCTCAAAACCCGAGCCATCATTCAACTTCATCGAACCCAACTCGAGTCTCCCACATCTACTTCGAGTCAAAAACCCAACTCATCCAAACTCATACCCGAGCATCTCATCATCTTCCTGATCTGTTACTTTACCGGCGTCTCCGTGTACACGTGCACGTGCACGTCAACCATGCCGACTCCGGTGCCTCGTCAGTGTCACCATCCAATGGACGATCAACTCATCGACCCACACGAGAATCCAGATCCAAAAATAACAACGAAAAACAAAATCGAGTACTTATGCTCAGCACAGGAACCCAAACCACAATGACAAATTAAGTTTGGCACGACGATCCCGATGATCAGAGCCTAAGTCACTCTGACCAGAACATCTCCACTGATCCATGCAGCGATCCCCACACTCGCAATGATCTTCGATCGCCCATGGCCGTCGCCATTTCCTCGATAACAACGGCTCCATAAATCGAACTTCGAACCGTAGTTCGATTCTGACACACCTCCTCAATCATATGAAAAATCTACGACCATTTTTCCTGTGATCGACAACCCTCCGGCCATCCTCGACAGCAACCCCAAACTCTATTTTGACATAGATCATCGGCAATTGTCGATAATCCCAAAATCGAAAACTTAGGATAAACCAACAATTTCCTATTTAAAAATCACGATATTCACATTAATATTCATCAATTTGCTCAACATTTCAGATTATATATTCAAAGATTGAATTTAGCTCGATCAATTTTAACCCATATTTTTCATATTCGCTGTAATTTGTAAAATTTTGAGATAAAACTTAATATAAGTTCCTGAGTCCATTTTTATAATTAGTATTACATTGTTATTCACATTTTTCTTTTAGGAATCAATGTCTAAAATCGAATACATGAGAAGATAAAAAAAATTAAAAAAAACTTATTTCAACCCTATAAGAATAATAGAGGCCAATTCTCAGACACTTCATATATTACACACAGACATTCACATTCATATACACATATCAAACCTTATTCAACTGAAAAAA
Organism: Allium cepa; assembly: GCA_030765085.1. Taxonomy (NCBI): domain Eukaryota; kingdom Viridiplantae; phylum Streptophyta; class Magnoliopsida; order Asparagales; family Amaryllidaceae; genus Allium; species Allium cepa. Next base: position 47,351,070 of record CM060930.1, on the reverse strand, counting down.
AATCCATGCAAACCAATGTTATCCACAGATTTATCATATTGTGATGCTCCACCTCTATGCTCACAATAACAAAGATTATTATAAAGAATAACGTCTGCAATTGCGAATAATAAGGCTTGTTAGAAGCGACCATCTGTAAGTTATGCCTTAGACGAGTATTGATTACATCAATAGGAGTTGTGAAAATTTCTCTCAAAGATATAAATCCAAATCTAAAACAAAACTACAGTGGCTAAAGAAAAATCTAGAACAACTCTTAATAACAACAACACTGATAGTATAAGCACATCAGAATAGAAATATCAGATATATAGTGGAAGATAAGTCTGGAATACATGCTACAACAACCGATGGTTCACAAGAACCAAATGTACATAAACATATACATCAACATACATAAGACGAGGCTAATAAACCAAAAGTACTCCTCGAGGACTAGACAAAAGATGACGCGAATCAAAAGCTGAAGCTGCTACAGAATCAAAGATAGAGATCGCCCTGAAATAACTCGGTCTAGCCGAGTATTATTTAAAAGAAAATAATAAATGGACCAGTCTAATTTATTCTCAGAAATAAGTGAATAATAACTAACACTTAAATAAATAATTATAGTCTCGAATGAGACTATACAGCATAAATAATCAGTTGTCTACACTACTACTTATGCAACAAAGTAGCACTGCGTGGATTAGAGTTTAATTACAAACGAAAGGTAATAAGTAAAGTAACATAACCAGGATACAATTACTCATTGCACGCACAAAATAATGTCCAGAATAAGTGATAATGCAAATTATGAAATACGTGATGATTAAAAATATAATGTAAGACATGAATGCACATTCAATTTAAGGCATGGCCTGAACATAAAGCACCTGAACTTGTACACAACTTAGTATGCCTAGAATATACATACAACAATATATATATACACATTCAAGTGACCTGGAATTTCACGCACAACACAAAATGTAATATGTACCTGCTAAGTTTGAAAAACATGTACACGGTTGGGACACAATCCCATACACGTTCAAAACAAAAATAGAGAGTATACACGCATTTGGTTCCAGTTTTCATATATATTACTACAAATTAAAACACATATTGATATAAAGACAAAACTCGTGCTTCAACCACACTGTTACATACGCATGCATCAAGGGTGATACACACGCATATATTGAAAATTTCCACCCTGACACATTTTCAAGTATATGTGTAAAAATAGGATGACTACACAAGTAAGGTATAATGTGCCTTGTCCACTTTAACACATGCAAATGACAATTTTATGAAAATACAAGGTAACTAGAAGCCCACACTCTAGTTCCATGCGTGCAAAAATGCTTACATGGGCTCTCTTATACTCAAAGTTGATAGTTGATGTCCATATGCATGTAAAATGCCTAACACTATGATTTATAGAATCATATGCATAAAAGAAAATTGCATTAAAGCTTTATGCAGACAAGTTTCAAAATGCATGCAGGGTTTTGAAATACATACAGGGTTTTCGAAATGCATGTTATAACCTGGTTTCCAGGAATTCATCTTTTAACTTTTCACGTAAGTCAGAGCACTAGCTCACACTAATATTCTTAAGTAAACCTATGAATATCACTGACCATAAATTAGAAGTGTGAGTATAAAACTCACTTAAGTTTGCTTCAATCAGTTAGCACCAAAACAATCCAAAAGTGAGCTACAAACTAACTGCCATTAATGCGTTGTTCACTGCAACTGAAGCTTTCAAAACCAAGTGTAAATAAAGTTGCAGCTGTTTTCTTTTCTCCAAAATATGTATAAGTTAAACAAAATATGAAATCTGGCACTCGGGTACCATTGCATTAACTAGAAAACGTGCTAGTCAAATAGCATTTAATGAAACCTGCTTGAGTAAATAAAAAAACAGGACGTGCAGAAGAATGATGGTAGCAGAACGAAAGTGATAGCAATGTAAAGTTTCCCAATTGGTTCACTCTTGTACATTCTCTCTGTTGATTTATTACAAGAATGCCTGAGCAATAAAAAGGTGATTTCATACTCGGTTCAAAGATGTGTGATGACAGTGATTTTCTACACTTGCTTTTGAAAAATGGTGACAGCAATGCTAAATGTAAAATGGAAAAATGTGTTGAAGTCTCACTTTGCATTCTAGACCATAGTTGTAATCCAACACTTGTTTCTTAAAAAGAAAAAGAATGTGACAGTAGTTATAAATTTGCTTCTTTGAAAAATGTAGCGACAATAACGTGAAGGTGAATAAAAGTGTAACGCAATTCAACCGACTTGGCATCAGATTTTTTTCAAATTTTAATTTAAAAATTCCTATTTAAAATATTCACTCTGACAGTAATTTAAAAATTACGGTCGTTACCTATTTTAAAAACATTTATTACGACGGTAATAAAATCACGGTCGTTACAGACTCCCCCTTATAAAAATTGCGTCCCCGCAATTTTCATACTAGAAGCGGTAAATTTCACAAATAATTCACCACAACAAGGATTCAAAATAGAGAAAATGAATAAGAATGCTCACCTCTACCCGAAGAGGTGAGAAAACCCGGATAAGAACGCTCGATGAATTCTCTGGTTTCCTAAGTGCAATCCTTGGGTTTTTCGGACCATTGAATCTTCACGAGCGGAACTTCTTTGTTCCGAAGGCGTTTCACCTCTGTAGCTAGCACATGAATAGGATTTTTCACAATAGATAAGTCGGGTGAGATCTCAAGATCTTGCAACAAAGGAGGATCAATAACAGAATCCGAATCTCGAAGACATCGACGAAGCTGAGATATATGAAATGCGTCGTGAATTCCCGAAAACTGAACAGGTAGCGATACACGATAAACAACTGGGCCAATGCGTTCGTAATAGGAAACGGTCCAATATAACGAGGAGCCAATTTCCCGAGCTACTAAAACACACCACACCCTTCATCGGGGAAACATGAATGAACACAAGTTCGCCAACAGAAAATTCCAAAGGATTCCTACGGTAATCAGCATAAGATTTCTGCCTATTCTAAGCCTCTTTCATTCTCTGTCTGATAATATCGATCCTCTCCGAAGAATCACGAATACAATGGGGCGGAGAACTAACGTTTCTCCCGATTCCAACCAACAAGATGGTCATCGACATGGCCTTCCGTAAAGAGCTTCGAACGGAGCCAGACCAATACTGGATTGAAAACTGTTGTTATAAGAAAATTCAACAAGAGGTAAGTGGTCTTCCCAACTACCACCAAAATCAAGAATGCAAGCTCGAAGGAGATCCTCTAAAATCTGATTCACCCTTTCAGTCCGACCGTCGGACTGTGGATGATAAGCTGTACTGAGATTGAGCTTAGTGCCCAAAGCTTTCTGAAGACTCCGCCAAAAACCACTAGTGAAAACAAATCTCTATCACTAACAATAGAACTGGGCACACCATGAAATCGAACGACTTCTTTAATAAACAGCTTAGCCAACAAAGGAGCAGTCCGATTGGACTTGATATGAATTAAGTGGGATGATTTAGTCAATCGGTCAACAATCACCTAAATACTAGTGTGGTCCGACCTCGAACGAGGTAGACCATCAATGAAGTCCATGGAAATCTGATCTCATTTCCACAATGGAATCTCAAGAGGCTGCAAAAGACCAATGGGACGTTGGTGTTCTGCTTTAACAAGTTGACAAGTCATGTTTAACGACTTACATAACTTGCAATATCATGCTTCATACCCTCCCAATAGTATAAGCGTTTCATATCAGCATACATCTTACTACTACCCGGATGGATAGTATACATAGAACGATGACAGTCCTCAAGAATGTCATTTCTAAGATTAGAAATATCGGGCACGATCAATCTACCCTTCTTCCGAATACAACCATGAACATCAATATCGAAATCCTTTAAATCATCACTGCGGGATTCCGATTTACAACTCTGAATAAGAAAAACAACATGTGGATCATGTTCATGGGCATCGGCAACAAGATCCAACAAACTAGGACGAGCTTCCATGCTAAATAAAAATACGAGAGAATCAGAAACTGAAGGACAGTCTCTAATATCATAAAGAGATAAGACTTTCAAAATATTCCACTCTGCTAGCATCATGGAAATAACAACCTACTGCTTGCGACTAAGCGCATCAGCAACCCGATTACCCTTGCTATGGGTATACTGAATATCGAAATCATAAGAAGCAAGAAATCCGAGCCAACATTGTTGCCTCATATTAAGCTCTTTTTGAGTAAATAAGTACTTCAGAGATTTGTTATCAGTGAAGAGAATAAAATGCTCCCTTAATAAATAATGTCACCAAATCTTTAGAGCAAAGACTATGGCGACTAACTCCAAATCATGGGTAGCATAACTAATCTCGTTAGGATTTAGTTGTCTAGAAGCATAGGCAACTACTCTATCCTTTTGCATGAGAACAGCACCGAGCCCAAAACCACTGGCATCGGTATAAACAACAAGATCGTGATTCCCTTCGGGAACCACTAAGATAGGAGCATGAGTAAGGAGATCTTTTAACTTCAAGAAAGAATTCTCACACTTATCCGACCAAATAAAAGGAACAGCTTTTTTCGTGGGTTTGGTAAGTGGTAAAGCAGTACGAGAAAAGTCCTTAATAAACCGGCGATAATAACCCGCCAATCCAAGAAAACTACGAATCTCAGTAACGGTCTCGGGCCTCTTCCGATTCTAAATAGATTCGATCCTGGAAGGATCGACGGAAATACCATCGGAAGAAACGATGTGACCGAGAAACTTCACCTTATTCTCCCAGAAGTGACACTTGGAGAATTTGGCATAAGGCTGATGCTGTCGAAGAGTGCTCAAAACAATCACCAAATGCTGAATATGATCGGCTTCAGATTTGGAATAAATAAGAATATCATCAATGAAAACCTAGATGAACTTATCGAGATATTCCCGGAATATCTGATTCATAAGATCTACAAAATATACTGGAGCGTTTGTCAAACCGAACGGCATAACAAGCCATTCGTAAGAACCATAACGAGTACGGAATGCGGTGAGAGAAGCGCTATCTTCCGCTACTCGTAACTGATGAAAACCGCTAGCAAGATCGAGTTGGGAGAAAAGCTTAGCGCCACTTAATTGATCGAACATGTCATCGATCCTAGATAATGGATACCTATTTTTGATAGTGAGCTCGTTAAGCTTGCGATAATCAATGCAAAGCCTAAGAGTACCATTTGGCTTCTTAACGAAGACAATGGCGGCGCCCCAAGGAGACGAGCTAGAACGAATAAAATGCTTGGCTTCCAACTCAGATAATTGTTTCTTGAGTTCCTCATTTTCCTTAGCAGACATCCTCGTGGGAGGACGACTGAGAGGATGTGCACCAGAGATAAGATCTATACGGAACTCAATTGCCCTCTTAGGCGGTAATCGCGAAATAGGTTCAGAAGCATCAGAAAAATCACAAATAACTGGAATATTATCTATGACATCCTCCGATTCGAAGGAAGAAATGAAAGTATTCGAAGTATGATCCATGCTTCGAAATATAATAGATAACTGCTCGCTAGCATCGGGATGCTTAAGATATAAAGTTCTTTCGGGACATAGAATTTGAACTTCATAACGAACGAGCCAATCCATACCTAATATCATATCAAAATCAAGATGATCCATAACATGCAGATTCGCATGAAAGGAGAAACCACAAAGAATAATCTCAACATCAACACACAACAAGCAAAGAGTAGCAGATCCAACAATAGGATTTACGATCCTCAAAGGGTCGCAAAGAGTAATAACATCCAAATGAATAATATCAACAAGCTCCTTTGACACGAATGAATGCGATGCACCCGTTTCGAAAAGAACTCTTATAGAACGGCCATGAAATAAAATAAAACCTTCCAAAAAAGAAGGAATAATACCTTTGGGCTGAGAAGATACACCAGAAGCTTTAACAACATTAAGCTTCCCTGATTTGAGACCCCTAGAAGCAGTAGGGCAATCAGAAATCCAATAACCCTCTTTCTTGCAATAGCGGCAAATACGAGGCTTAGGACAATTACAGTGAAAGTGATCCAACGAACCACAATTATGGAATGCCCTCTTAACAAAAGGTGCACTACTAGGCTGAGAACTAGAGGTAGCTTGCTTCTTCTTCTTTTGGTTGGAAGAATTAGGCTTACGAAATGGAAACCTCTTCTTGTTGGGGTTCTTAGAAACCTCATCATCATCACCACTATCACGTTCCTTTTCAACAGCTTGAAGACAAAGACCCGAATCAACAAGCTCCTCAAAAGAGAGCTTAAGCTGAAGCAAAAGAATTTTCTTCAAATACTTCTTCAAACCATCCACAAAACGAAGATTCTTCTTACGCGGAGTGTTAATGAACTCAACTCCGTATTTGGACAAGGCCTCGAAAGATGCAACATAATCAGAAACAAAGGACTTTCCTTGCTTCAACTAAAGGAAACTAGGAGCAAGATTAGCCTTTTCCGATTCAGGAATGAACTTAAGTTCGAAACGTTCCCTAAACCGAACCCAAGAGAGAGTGGACTCATCAACTTCCGCAATAAAAAGCTCATACCAATCAAGCGCACGCTCTTGCAACATACTAGATGCCACGAGAACGCGGTGATGATCCGAAATATCCATCCGAGAAAATATGCGCTCACAAGTGCGCAACTAAGTCTGAACCTCCATAAAACTTTCTGATCCCTTGAAAGGCTGACCTCCAAGGTGGGAATAGTCACTACACATGCGAGCGAAGGCAGACTTCTAAGTAGGAGCTGCGGAAGTAGCAACAGGAGGCTGAGTACCTCGAAATAGCTCCATAAACTGATCAGCTGACATATAGACACAGTCCGGATGAGAACCACTAGACGGGCATGCAGAGGAATGCTTCCCTCTCCCTCTTCCAGCCATAGGCTGAGAGACAAGAGAAGGTAAAGATCAGTTAAAACAATACACAATGATAAGAAGTTTAACAAATGGAATACAACGGAATATATAATTTTTATTCCTAAACGTACTCCACATGTTAAAGTGGAAGAATAGATTAGAAAGACATGAATAAAACTCCGACTAGTTGTAATGCATGTTCCATTCTGTTTCTGTTCTGTGTATATTATAATTTGTACTGAATTTCAGCTCTGATACCAATCTGTGACGCACCAACTCTATGCTCGCAATAACAAAGTTTATTATAAAGAATAACGTCTGCTATTGCGAAGAATAAGGCTTGTTAGAAGCGACCATCCGTAAGTTATGCCTTAGACGAGTATTGATTACATCAATAGGAGTTGTGAAAATTTCTCCCAAAGATATAAATTCAATCCAAATCTAAAACGAAACTACAGTGGCTAAAGAAAAATCCAGAACAACTCATAATAACAACAACACTGATAGTATAACCACATCAGAATAGAAATATCAGATATATAGCAGAAGACAAGTCTGGAATACATGCTTCAACAATCGATGGTTCACAAGAACCAAATGTACATAAACATATACATCAACATACATAAGACGAGGCTAACAAACCAAAAGTACTCCTCGAGGACTAGACAAAAGATGACGCGAATCCCAAAAGCTGAAGCTGCTACAGAATCAAAGATAGAGATCACCTTGAAATAACTCTGTCTGACCCGAGTATTATTTAAAAGAAAATAATAAACCGATCAGTCTAACTTATTCTCAGAAATAAGTGAATAATAATTAACAATTAAACAAAATAACTATGGTCTTGAATAAGACTATAGAGCATAAATTATCAGCATAGTTTAAATGAAGAAATCTCAAATTAAACTCCATCAAAATCAGTTTTCAAATTCAACATTGAATTTAAAATAGCAATACGCAAATTTAAAATCTCAGATGAGATTATACACAAACTCAACTTCCAAATTCATAATTGAATTCAAAGCAGCAATTTACAAAATCTAGAAATCAAATTAGATAACTAGAAAATCATCAGTCGCAAAATCATCAGTCGCAAAATCTAGAAATCAAAATAAGATAACTAGAAAATCAGCATAAAAGTGGATCGATCCCAGCAGATGGCGAGTTTTAGCTACACCGCACGTATATCTCAGATGGCCGAAGCCTACCAAGTACTATAAATTTTTTGGCGCCCATCAGTTGACCCGAAGGTCCGTAGAGTGACACGAAGTTCTAGTACTGGTAATTGACCTGAAGGTCCATCAGATGACCCGAAGGTCCAGCAGAGTGGCTCGAAAGCCCAACGAAATCATCAGAATTATCAAATGACAGCAAATGTTTCAATTAACTAGTCCGGAATTAACCGAAATAGTAAAAGTATGGTTCCATACTCTGCACTTTTGCTAAATCGTTTAAATCTCTTCATCGTTTCCTTGAAAGTGTAAAATTGTGTATTTTATATAAATAACATTTTACGTTCTCAAACGGACAAGTCCGAAATTAACCGAATCAGTAAAAGTAAGGGTTCATAGTCCTCACTTTTGCTGAATCATTTAAATCGCTTACTCATTCTTTTGAAAGCGCAATCTGTAAAAAATTTGGAAACAATTTTATTTTAAAACGATTTTTAAAACACGTGATTAAAACAATAACATCTGTAGCAATTTCGACAAGGAAATTGCATTTCTCAAAACACCATAAAAACGGATACCAAATTAGTGTTGCGGGATAACCGCTTGAAAAGTCACTTTAAATTAACGGTTACTGACGTTAAAATAATAGTGAATTTTCATTCATAAAAAATGTCAACAAAACACCGCGCTTCAAAAATATAGCACCGATGTTAAATTTTCGTTATAAAAATAACATAGCAAAAATACGTTTTAAACCCAAATACCGGTTTAAATAAATTAACCAGTTGTCTACACTACTACTTATGCAACAAAGTAGCACCGCCTGGATTAGAGTTTAATTACATACGAAAGGTAATAAGTAAAGTAACATAACCAGGATACAATTTCTCATTGCATGCATAAAATAATGTCCAAAATAAGTGATAATGCAAATTATGAAATACGTGATGATTAAAAATATAATGTAAGACATGAATGCACATTCAATTTAATGCACGGCCTGAACTTAAAACACCTGAACTTGTACACAACTTAGCATGCCTAGAATATACATACAACAATATACACACACACACACATTCAAGTGACCTGGAATTTCATGCACACCACAAAATGTAATATGTACCTGCTATGTTTGAAAAACACATACACGGCTGGGACACAATCCCATACACGTTTCGAAACAAAAATAGACAGTATACACGCATTTGGTTCTAGTTTGCATATATATATATTACTACAAATTAAAACACATATTGATATAAAGACAAAACTCGTGCTTCAACCACACTGTTACATACGCATGCATCAAGGGTGATACATACGCATATATTGAAAATTTCCACCCTGACACATTTTCAAGTATATGTGTAAATATAGGATGACTACACAAGTAAAGTATAACGTGCCTTGTCCACTTTAACACATGCAAATGACTATTTTATGAAAATATAAGGTAACCAGAAGCCCACACTCTGGTTCCATGCGTGCAAAAACACTTAAATGGACTCTCTCATACTCAAAGTTGATAGGTGATGTCCATATGTATGTAAAATGCCAGACACTATGATTTATATAATCATATGCATATAAGAAAATTGCATTAAAGCTTTATGCAGAAAAGTTTCAAAATGCATGTAGGGTTTTGAAATACATACAGGGTTTTCGAAATGCATGCTATAACCTGGTTTCCAAGAATTCATCTTTCTACTTTTCATGTAAGTCAGAGCACTAGCTCACACTAATATTCTGAAGTAAACCCATGAATATCACTGGCCATAAACAGAAGTGTGAGTATAAAACTCACTTAAGTTTGCTTCAATCAGTTAGCACCAAAACAATCCAAAAGAGAGCTACAAACTAACTGCCATTAATACGTTTTTCACTGCAACTGAAGCTTTCAAAACCAAGTGTAAATAAAGTTGCAGCTGTTTTCTTTTCTCTAAAATATGTATAAGTTAAACAAAATATGAAATCTGGCACTCGGGTACGATTGCATTAACTAGAAAACGTGCTAGTCAAATAGCATTTAATGAAACATGCTTGAGTAAATAAAAAAAAAAGGACGTGCAGAAGAATGATGGTAGCAGAATGAAAGTGATAGCAATGCAAAAGTCTTCCTAATTGGTTCACTCTTGTACATTCTCTCTGTTGATTTATTACAAGAATGCCTGAGCAATAAAAAGGTGATTTCATACTTGGTTCAAAGATGTGTGGTGACAGTGAGTTTCTATACTTGCTTTTGAAAATGGTGACAACAATGCTAAATGTAAAATGAAAAAATGTGCTGAAGTTTCACTTTGCATTCTAGACCATAGTTGCAATCCAACACTTGTTTCTTAAAAAAAGAATGTGACAGTAGTTATATATTTGCTTCTTTGAAAAATTTAGCGACAACAACGTGAAGGTGAATAAAAGTGTAACGCAATTCAACCGACTTGGCATCAGATTTTTTTTCAAATTTTAATTTAAAAACTCCTATTTAAAATATTCACTCCGATAATAATTTAAAAATTACGGTCGTTACCTATTTTAAAAACATTTATTACGACGGTAATAAAATCACGGTCGTTACACATATGCAGTAAAGTTTAGCTCTAGATTTAAACTGTTTTATTTTATTTTTAAAAACAAATATTTACGCACCCTGTTGAAGAACAGAGACTGGAAATAAATTAAAAGCTGGAAATTTTGTTTTTGAATCCAAACTTGGATCTGACTTTGTTTGAAACTGAAGTTGACTCTTGATTTGATGATTCTGAAAACTGAAGTTGATACCTGCTTTGCTTTGATCAGGTTGTGGCTTTTATTTTATTTTTTTCTGTTTTGATCTTTGCTTTTTGACCAAATCTAAGTTTGAAAATGAAGAATATTCTGTTTGCAATTCTATCTCCTCTGGTTTGTATTTTTTTTGAATTAAATTTTCTTTTCAATTTACAGGTTTATGAGAAGAAATCTGGAAGTAAAGCCTGGTTTCTTAATTCATTCATTTTCATGAAATTAAATCTTGAAAGAGGACAATTATGCCACATGTAACATCAGATTATACCATGTTAACATTTGTTACTTATGTTACAAATTTGCTTCCACTTGTAATTTGTGTATGTAATTAGCTTACATTTATATTTATATGTTTCAAATGTTTAAAAAAAATTATACATATACAAATTAAATTTTCTCTTGTTAAAACTTTTATTTTATTTTAAAGAAATGTATTAAACCCTTTGATAAAATTTAAAATCTACATAACTTTTTAAAAGGAATGATTTAAATAAAATAAATAATAAAAAATTATATATACATACATTCTTTTAAATTCAATTTATATTTAAGATATATATCTATCTTTTGAAATTCAATATTTAGACAAAATTCAAATTCAAATTAAATTTCAATTTAAAATCCAATTTGAAATCAATTCAAATAGGTGTATAAATCTAAACAACACAAATTAAATTTGTAGATAATAATTCTATTTTAAAATCTATTTATATCTATATTTAAATAACTTATAAAGGAGATTATCACAGAAAGCAACAAAGATCAAAACTTGGAGTGGACGCAGGCAGCTACGCTGAACCACTATAAATCCAGTGTTCTTGTTTTCTCATTTAATTTAGCATACAGTTCTCTATTTTAATTTACTTTTTTCATTCATCTCTCTACACTATCTTTCTCAAGGGTGTTAGTGACCGATTCTGGTGTTAACACATGAAATGCTTGATTTTTAAAGCAAGAAATAGAACAAGGATGAAGTAAAATGAATGCAAGAATTCATCTTAACTTAAACAATACATACCTATATTTTGATGACGTGGTACAATCAAAAATAAACAAATCAAGGCAACATGAAGGTATGAAATTTCTAATGCAAAAATGCTTGCTTATGTACTATTCTTCAAAGCAATGAAAAGTGTACTGATAGGGTGAAATAATTAGCAAAGCAAAAATGCAAACAAAGGACACTTAAAAGGGAATGTCCTTAATAGGGTGTCTCTATATCAGCATGGAAGGGCGAACGATTCAAGGCATTTGGCTAAATTTTCGAAACTTATAGTATGCTGAGTGTATTTGTGTGACTGACTTTCATGAATCAATTACAGAAATTGACTTCTCTATATCAATCAGTTTCTAACTTAACATTCCAACAACAAAACAATCATAGCCAACAATAACTCAGTCGTTAGCATATAGATGTGTGAGTATTCACTCACCTGATATTTGCTTAGTAGAAGAAGAGGCTGAGATGAAACTTTGCCAATCTACCGGTTATTGAAATACTACTGCTACTTCTTCTCCAAAACCCAAAAACTCCAAAACTCCACAAAATTCTCCTAATCAGCCAAAACTTTAGAAAAACTAGCTAAACAAAAAACTAAATTGATTACATCAATAGATAAAAGAAGGAGAATAGAGTTCATTCGTTATCTTCTTTTGATTTATGATAATTTCTTTGACTTCTAAGAAATAAAACCAGGGCAAACTAGGTTTTGCTTGTTCCATTTTTTTTCTTTTTCTTAGTGAAGAGAAGAAGATAACGTAAATAATTTATGTAGGAGCTGAATTAAGATGAGTTAGGAATTAGGAAATTAGATTACTTGAAATTTGATTTAGGATAGCATTTTATTAAGGTCCAAATATGAATTTAACTAAAAAATACACTTAGCCCATTCAACTAAATTCAATTAACTTGATCCTAATTTATTTAATACAAACAACTTCTAAACCATAGTCAACAACAATTAAATTTCAAATTAACACTAACTAATATATTTTTTTCATTTAAAATAAATCATTTTTTTTACTTAAAACTCAATTCAAACCTTTTTAGTTAATAATTTATTTTATCATCAGATCAAATAATTGATTTAAACAAGATTTGACTAAATTGAAATCCATAATTAAATCAATTATTCAACTAAATTAAATTTCAAAAATTACCGATTTAAATTAATTAATCCTAATTTATCATAATTAATAAGGTTATTAATAATAAGGTTGTTACACTTAGGTAGCCGGCAAAGTATATTGATTTGGTTTATACTTAGTCAAATGTTATAAGGAACGACTGAATGGACATAAGTGGGCATTGGCATTCATTGTTATAATATAATTGGATCAAAGTATCTTAAGGGTGGGTGTATGGCAGTTTTGTTTCAATATTCATTCGAGCAAAGAAATTGAAAGGAGTTTAAAAGCCCCACCTATTGTTTTCATTTCTCCTGGAGAGTAAGTAATACTGGCATATAGAAAAGTCTGTAATGGTAATCCATAACCAATCTATTGACAATGCAATGTCGATTGTACCGTGACTCAGGTACTCGAGTTTGTATTAGGCTTCGCAACCAAATTGCGCTAAGCTTTTACTTACTAGGAAAAATGACTAATTTCCCTCTGCTTCGCACAACTTTGCTTCTCGTTTGATGAGTTTGATTAAAAGGACGAGGAATGGTTTGTTATGTTCCTATTAGGAACCCAATTTGTTTTGGGTTGCTAAATAGGAATAGTACATGATGGGCTCATGCAAAACATATTGATTCATCTATTGGGGAAGGGGGAGAATCTAGGGTTAGTAACAATTAATAAATTAGACTACTTTGTTAAGTATGTCCTTAATATAGAAATCATGTTTTAATACCTTCGTTTAATAAAATATTTTTGGTATATAAAGTATCAAATCAGGATTCTCGGTTGCATGAATTTTTGCTTCATTTTGTTTTCAATCTCAGGGTCCACATGCAACAAAAGAAATTTGATTTGCCTACACTTAACAAGTATATTAATCCAGACGAAATTGGACAAGTGTGAGGGTTAGACTGACTGTTGGTCGAACGTAGACGATGAAGCCAAATGAAGAAAGGCGACCTCCAGCAACTCATAAGAAGATGAAGGATTGAAAGAGGGCAGTACTACTTACACTTACCACTCTTCAAACTAGATTTAAAAAATTATTGCACCGTTCAAGGAAAGAATAAATTTAATGAAAATAAGAATCAATCATATCTCCCCAAATAGGATTCGAACCTACGTCCAATCGGTTAACAACCGACCACTCTACCACTGAGCTACTAAGGAACAATAATAGATTCGACCTCATAGAGTTCAACTCCCATTCTTCACCCATGAGTCCGAAGCTTCCTTTGCAACACCCAAAACTATGAAGGTATTTAATCATGAAATATACATCTATTACTAAAAAAGGTTTCTTTATTGAGGAGGTATTTGATACGTTCGTGAATGCTATCGATTTTAATGAACACCTGGTCTCATTTCTATTTTAAGTAGTGCGTCAAGTGGACTCACTCTCTCGATAAGGAGAGTCATCCTCTTTCAAGACCTATCCTAACTCCAATATAAAATGTAACGACCCGCCTTTCCGACTGTCAAACGTCGACATTAATACATCCATAATATACACGTGTCGAGCACTCAAGTGCTAGAAAGACATACTTTTAAGGTAAATAAAAATAAAAATAAACATAACAAGAAAGAAAGAATACAATATTAGGATCTCACAACGGAACTATAACATATAATATCAAAAGATAGTACAAAATATCACTCCAAGATACATATAATTTCAACATTACAATCCTAAGTACTATCATTAGCTTGGACAATTATAATAGCATGTCGTCACAATTACTAATACATACATACTAGTAGTTCAACAGAAATAAGAATAATATGGTAGGTGAAACATCTTGCTCACCTCCTCGAGGTCTAAGAATATCCAGCTAAAACATGCCTTTCTCAAACTGCTCGAAAGAGCGAGGAATTAGGGGAAAATAGAACCATAATTCAGACAAAAGTCTATTAGAATCTTGATTTTCGTCGTTTTGATTCTAACAACTATATAAATCAAGATTTTTGTGTACTAATCATTAATGCAGGAGATTTGTTGCAGATTCAAATTCAGAATGTTTTAAAGTTGTTAGTCTATTGTTAGTAGTCTGTATATTATAGAAATATATTAAAATCTCTTCGATATGGGGTGTGTGTGTGTGTGTAAACATGCACACACATGCACACATATGCACAATCCAGACTTAAAACAGCTTGTTGAATGATCTCATTTAGTCGTCTGTTTGTTGAAATAAATTTTATATTTCGTGTATATTCAGCTTGCTAAAATAAAAATCTCTTGTGTCATCTACTTTACTGCTTTATTTACTTAGTTTATATTCTACACAATTAGTGTATAAGTCCATCCATATTACACGATTCTATTGCACGATCACTTTCATTGGGTATCAGAGCATGGTCCTCTTATAATCGTAACATACTTATCTGATAATTTAATATGGAAAAGAACACCAGCACCGTAACTAACACTAGTTTTCTTGAAGGTCAATCTACTGTACGACCACCTCTATTTAATGGAATGAACTATAACTACTGGGCTACTATGATGAGAATTTATATACAAGCTGAAAGTTCTGAAACATAGAATATTACTCAAACTGAATATACTATACTTACCATAGAATATTCATAATCGCCTAACACATAAAAACTGGATGCTACTGCAAATGCTAAAGCCATGAATATGTTATATTGTGCATTAGACAAGAATGAGTTTAATAGAGTAAGAATGTGTAAAACGGCTTATGAAATTTGGCGTATAGTCAAAGTTACACATGAAGGTTCTAACAAAGTAAAGTAGAGTAAAATTTCTATGCTCAAAAATCAGTTCCAGAATTTCATAAGGAAGCAAGATGAAACAATAATTGAAATGTACTCTAGATGTCAAGAAATATATCATTCTCTGTTAGCATTAGGAGAAACATATATAGACTTAGATATTGTTTCAAAAATCCTTAACTCTCTAACGGATGAGTGGGAACAAAAGGTCCTAGCAATCAAAGAAGCTAATGACATTTCAACCATCAAACTAGAGGAGTTAATAGGAAATCTAATGTCTTATGAAGTTTATCTCCAAGCAAAATGAGTACATGCTCAAGGTAAGAAGAATATAGAATTCCAAGCAAAAAAAGGATGAATCAGATTCAGATAAGGAAATATGGCATTCATTTCCAAAAGTGTTCAAAAAAATTTGAAACTAAAAAAGCAACAAATTTAGAAATTAAAAGAACAGCTCAAGCAACAATAACAACAACAACAAACCATCATCGTTTGCTCTAGAATATTATGAGTGTCACAAGAAAAGCCACATCAAGAAAGACTGTCTTGATAGAAAGAAAGACAAATATAAGCATAAGAAAGACAGATTCAAAAAGAAAGCTTTCTCCGACACTTGAGATGATTCGGAATCGTCTTCATCATTAGATAGTGACTCAAACAGTGATACGGAACAAGCCAGCGTATGTTTTATGGCCACATATAGTGAGTGAGTAATCTAACTTTTGATGATTTATTGGAAATGAACTCAGAATAACTTGAAAATCTAAGAAACATCAAAAGGAGGTACAAAAAACTCTTTAAAAATTAAATAGAACTGAAATTGAAGTAGATATATTAAGAGATGAAAAACAAATTTTAGAAGAAGAAATTAAAACTACTCAAGAATCTTATTCTAATACGACATCTCAACTTTCTATGTTAATTCAAGAGATAGAAACTTAGAAAGAAAAGAATGGTGCTCTATTAACTGAAAATAATGATCTTAAAGCAAATATTAAAATTTTGGAATTAGATATCTCTTGTCTTAAAACAATATTAGATGATATTACTAAAAATGTCTAATTTTAACAAAGGTATGGAAAATCATTCTAAAATTGTAGAAAAATCTCAGACTGTTTTAAATAAAAGAGGACTAGGATATAAGCAAATTTCTAAAGTTATTCCAAAGAATAAGAATTCATTATATAGCAATTTTAAAAAGAATAATAATAAAATTGAAAAACCTAGTTCAAAAGTTATAATCTAAATCAATTAAGATTTGGGTTCCTAAAACAAATAATTCTTTGATTAGAAATAAATATATAAAATATTTTACAGAAACTGTTCATAAAACAGAGATTTTATTTTTAAAAGGAATTTTGGACCCTCTTGGGTTTGGCTTCCTAAGACCTAACTCTTAGGACCCAAATAAAATGGCGAGTGCCCATGTTAATTCTATATTTTGTAGGTACCACCTAAAAAGAGAGGAAAATGGATATTAGATCGTGGTTGCTCGAACAAATGGCAAGAAACAAAGAGATGCTAATGAATATTACTTGCTCAGATGAAGGATCTGTCACATTTGGAGACAATTCCAAAGGATATATCATCGGCAATGGTAATGAGAGCAATGACGGTATATCTAATTTACCTCTTAGTACAAATTTTTTATTAGTTAAAAATTTAAAACACAATCTACTTAGTATCAGCTGATTGTGTGACAAAGGATTTAATGTTTCTTTTTCTGAAAATAAGTGTAGCATTTTTGTTCAAAATTAAAATCTTAATTTTGAAGGTTTTAGAGATAAAAATATATATATATGTTTTGAATATGAATATAAATTACAATACAAATATGTGTTTAATAGCCAAAGAAAATGATCCTTGGTTATAGCACAAGAAATTTTGTCATATTAATTTCAAAGATATAAACAAATTACCTAAAATGAATTAGTAAAAGGTTTACCAAAAAAGAATTTTTAAAGTAAACAATATTTGTGATTCTAGTCAATTGGGTAAATTATCAAAATTAACCTTTAAATCAAAGAAAAATATTTCTACTATAAGTCCACTTAAACTATTGCATTTGGATCTGTTTCGTCCAACTCAAGTTCAATCTATAAATCATAGAAAATATGTGTTTGTTATAGCAGTGATTTGTCAAGATATACTTGGACTTTTTTTCTAAAAAATAAAAGTGATACTTTTAAAAATTACAACATCTTTGCTAAAAGAATTCCAAATCTTAAAAATTAAAAAATTAAAAAATTAAAAATATTAGAAGTGATCATGGAGGTGAATTCAAAAATGAAGCATTTGAACATTTTTGTAATCATAATAGAATTTACCATAAATTTTCTTTTCCTAGAACACCACAACAAAATGGAGTTGTAGAAAGGAAAATAGGACTTTATAAGAATGTGCAAGAACTTTGTTAAACGAAAGCACTTTACCATAACATTTTTGGGCAGAGGCTATAGCAACTGCCTGTTATGTTCTGAATCATGTTTCCATCCGACCAACTAACTACACACACACCATATGAACTATTTCATTAAAGAAAACCAAATATTTCATATTTTAAAGTTTTTGGCTCAAAATGTTTTATTTTAAACACAAATGACCGGCTTGGAAAAATATTCGACCCAAAATCCGATAAAGGAATTTTCGTAGGATATTCGAAATGAAGCAAAGCTAATCGATTTTTTTATAAAAGAACTAAAACGATCGAAGAAACACTTCATGTTTCCTTCGACGAAAATTTTAAATTTAATACAAATTTTGAGGATGATGAGATAATCATTAAGAGGGTCACAAATGCGGTTACACAAAATAACTTTGAAGAAGATGAAATCATCGTTTATAATTATAAGAAGATGAAAACATTGTCCATAATGAAAATGTATTAAGATCTCCTCTATGATTTTATGAGAACACACAGTAGAAAATGTCATAGTAGAAATTGATTCACATGTCAGAACTATAAATCAACTTAATCAAATTGGCCATGTAGCATTTCTTTCTAATATTGAACCTATAAATGCCAAAGACGCCTCAACCGATGACTGTTGTATTATAGCTATACAAGAAGAGCTAAACCAATTCGAACAAAACGAAGTTTGGGAAATAGTCCCTAGACCAAGTGACCAAACAGTCACTGGTACTAAATGGGTCTTCCAAAATAAAGAAGATGAACAAGGAAATATAACTAGGAATAAAGCTAGATTAGTTTCAAAAGGATATAATCAAGAATAAGGAATTAATTATGAAGAAACGTTTGCTCCAGTCGCACAATTAGAAGAAATACGTAACTTACTGACTTTTGCTTGTTTTCATAATTTTAAAATTTATCAAATGGATATTAAATGTGCATTTTTAAATGGATATGTAAAATAAAATGTTTATGTTGAACAAGCTCCTTTATTGGCACATGAAATATTTCCAGACCAAATTTATAAACTTAAGAAAACCTTATACAGTCTAAAACAAGCACCCCGTAGCTTGGTATGAACGTCTTAAAATCTATCTTACAGATTCTGGTTTTGAAATTGGGAAGGTTGATCAAACTCTTTTATTAAACAAACTAAAATGGATATTTTAATTATTCAAATTTATGTAGATGATATTATTTTTGGTTCTACAAATGAAAAATATGTCAGAAATTTTCTACTATTATAACGACCCTGACTCGACCTTCGAAAAATCGGCACCGAATGCATCACCCATATTCAAATGCTACAGATTCAAATGTCGAATCTAGTTCACCGAAGCTAATAACACATTAAGTATAACAACACAACGGAAGAAAAAGATAATATCATTGACATACAACAGTTGATTACAATGATACAACACATTGATACAATTGACATCAACATCAAAGATACAAAAATAACAGCGGAAGAAAGTCTCTAAAAGATAATATCTTCAGAAGTCCTTAAGATATATACTTTAATTAACTGCAACATTATTGCCAATGCTCCAAGACTATAACGACTCCAAACCAAAAGCGAGAACCACCATCAACACTGAAGTGAAGCAAATCGATCCAAATGCGATTGCCAATGTCCAGAGATTGAATGCTATCGAGTTTACACCTACTATTCGACTATTTGAAAAATCCAACTCTAGACTGCCCATGTGGAAAATTGTAGGCACCCAGGGTTTAGGAAGGAAACAATAAACTCCAGGTCAGTCATGGGAATGGTGTGAGCAAACAAAACAATTTTCACTTTTAAAACAAACAACAAAAGAAGTAGAAGAAATTCACTATGCTTTGGAAAATGAAACTGCCATAAGCCTCCTGCCTCACACACAATGCAAGCGCAAACTTGGGGGAGATTTCTCCTTATGACAGTAAAAAATGCTTAATACGCGAAAATCATTTTGATATTATTATTATTGCATAGTGTAGAAAACCATTCGAAAGTATAATATAAATCTTAACCAGCATAGGTACCATTATATTATGCCAGCTATAGCTACCACCTGAGGTGGTAGGTTATGCAATCGCAATCGTAAAGGGCTCATATTAAATGATTGGGTTTCCAACAATGGTTAGGTAAAGGAACTTCCCACACCGAATGAACGCCTCTGGAGATACGACCCAGAGAACCTAACTGGGTCTCTGCCAACACAAGGCCAGGTTACCTCTGCAACTAAGTAACTACTGACACGAGCATGCCATCCCCCGGTCGTTACCAACCTTTTA
Source organism: Allium cepa (assembly GCA_030765085.1). Taxonomy (NCBI): domain Eukaryota; kingdom Viridiplantae; phylum Streptophyta; class Magnoliopsida; order Asparagales; family Amaryllidaceae; genus Allium; species Allium cepa. The sequence goes on along the minus strand of CM060930.1, from coordinate 47,330,668 downwards.
TCCGAGGTACCTTTATACCAACAACCACAAAGCAATAAGTTTCAGCAACCACATAGGTAAATATCTAGGCTCCATACAATGATACCACCTTTTATCTAGAAGGAAATGGACATACCCTCGGGGGCGCTACCTCCAAATAACCTTGCTGCAACGGTTCTTGCTTCGACCATTCTGGATTGTAAGGCTCGACGAAGTCTCGTCCACAAAGCTAAGCTTTAAACAAAAGCATGCTTCAATCAACAAATGATCAGCTGCACTTCGTATGCCACATTACCAAATTGGGAATGTATCACTAGTAACCATCAACTACATAACCTCTGAGATTGTACGTCTCAAAGAAGGGTGTTAAGCTAAGAGAATAAATTCTTCGCCACCAAATATAAATGTATTTGATAGAAACCAGTTTTACATCTCAAAGTGTGATGTCAGACACACATCCATACAAGTCTCTTCTGGGTTCGAACAGAACCGAAGGCACTTCAAAAGAAGCCCTTGCAATCCGGGCATCATCATTCCCGATTGGACTCTCCATCACATATAGAGATCTCTATACCGGAGCAACTCAGTGCAGAGTCATTTGATAGGTTATCCTATCATTCTCGAAGACACCCGGTCTTCACCACCATCTTCAATTGCTATCAATCTCGTCGTATCACTATTCGGAATGGGTTGTATGACACAACGTCCTCTCCCGGCTAAACCGAATAGTGAGCGCTTAATTTTAAAACCATATGGATAATGGGATCTCAATTACGTCTCAACTTATTACCCAAAACTTTTCTTCCAATGACTTAAACCAATTACCATTTTCAAATCTTTTAAACAAAAAGATTTACTTCACAAAGTTCAACCATCTTTCATAAAGATTCATTCACAATATTTAAACAAAAGATCAATCTTTGGGATCCTCTTTTGTTTGAAACAAATTTCACCAAATATTTCACAAAGATTCCTTCATAGCTTTCGAAACAATTCCATTTCAAATCTTATATACAAAAGATACACCTTTAAGATCCTTTTAAATTTCAAAACAAGGTTCAACCATCCTTCACAAAGATTCATTCATAGCTTTCAAAACTATTTTAATTCCATTTCAAACTTGAAATCTTTCAACACAAATTAGAAATCCTTTCTTTATATAAAAGCTATTATTATTTGAAAACAAATAGTTTTCGTTTCGAAAAAATCCGATTACTTTTGTACAATTTAAAGCCCTTCAAGTATAAAACTTGGGTTAAATTCAAATTCCCAGGACAATAACTTTTAAACGGTTTAAAACCCATATAAACACATTTATAACTTGTATAACTTTTTTAAACCATAATTTCCAAACATAGAATTCAATTTCAAATCTTGAATTTAAATTCAATCAAAATATTTAATTTTCAAAACTTTATCAAGTTATTCAAAATAACTTTTATCTTTAAAACTCCTTTTCAAAAGCTTTTCATACTTAACCCAATTCCATTTCAAAAACCATTTGGATTCAAAATTCAACTTTAAAACCATTTCAAAAATCTGTGACTTAACCAATTTCCTCGTGCAATCCATATTTGTGTGTGTGTATGGTGTAGTCCAGGGGTTTTGTAATGACCCAGAATTTTTAGTAATTAAAATTTGAATATTTAATTAATTTTAAATATTTATAAGTGAATTTATAAGTCAAATAAATTTTATTTTGATTTATTGGATTTAATTGAATTTTTAAATCGATAATTTAATATGTTAAATTATGGAAATAATTGAAAATTGAGTTAAATATGATAGAAAATGATTTGTAAAATTTTATTTAATCATACTGGAGTTATAGAAATATTTTAGAACTTTTAAAATCGAATTAAAAGTTAATCTGTGAAAATTGAATATTTTAATATTTAATAATCGACTGTAAAATAGTCAATTTTTGAACAGTCTCAGAATTGAACGAAACCAGTTCCATTGGATCCGTAATAGTTAGTTATTACCGGATTTCAATTTTTGTGTCAATCGGAGTTATCGTTTGATCGTGGCAGCTCGAAACGCATCGAATCATTTTTAATTTAAATTTGGCGAGTCAAAATAGCCATTTTTCAAAAAGTCTCGGATTTCGACGAAACCAGTTTCATCGGATCCATAATGTGACATTATTGTAAGGTTTCAAATTTCAAGTCAATTGGATTTACCGTTTGTCCGGTACAAATTAAAACGCCTAAAAATCGAGTTAAATCGGTTTAATTTAAATTGAGCGTTTATAGCCATAACTCGTACATACTTCCGAATTAGCTTCCGAAACCTGTTCCATTGTGTCCGGAACGCGGGATAAACCCTAGGTACGCTGGTTACGGCGCCTAAATCGGAGTTCGGAATTCCCGGGATGAATAGTGTTTACGCTAGCTGTTTCTTATAAATAGACCACCCCTCTCTCTTCATTAATAAAAAAAAAAATATCAACATTAAACCCTAGCCGCCAGGAGCCTTCATCAAGGGCCAGAAAATTCCCAATTTCAACTCTCAAAATCTCTCGATCCATTCATCGATTCACGAAGCCATCAACTACAAAGTTATAGAGCTTCGCAAGATCTTGAAATCCATACGGATTTGATGGGGTTTGGAGTTGCGTAGGAGGGGCAAAGATGGGCCGTTCGTGGTCAGGTTTGCACGCATTTCCGTGCTATGTGGGGGGCCGAGCTTGCTGGGGATGGGGTCGAAGGTGGAGGAGGGGGTGAGCTAGAGTTTGCAACTCACCGATCGAGATTTCATCGAGTATTGAACGAGCATAATTCAACCCTAGTTCTCAAGTTTGGGTTCGGCCTCTTCAATTTTTGGCTGTAGCATATGCGTGAGTAGAAGATGATGGTGGACGGCCTGATGAAGGGGGGTGTGAAATCCAGTGGCTCAGATTTAATCTAGGTTATAAATATAGAGTATATGTTGAAAATAGTTGATTTAAATTCGTGCAAACTTGTAAAATTCATATCTTTTTCATACGAGGTCGAAAAAATGCAAACTCAGTTGCGTTGGAATCGTATGGACGAGCACTACGCGATGGAGTTGGTTTGGAGTCGTTTGGAGTTAGTGAGAATTTCGGGTAAAATTAAACGCGCGTTTAATTTTATTCGAAATAAAAGCTTAAACGGAAATTAAAATCAAGGTGAGAACTTCTCACTCAATCGAATAGATTTCGATTTTATTTTAAATAGTTAGATTTAAAATATTTGAATGCATGTTTGGATGATGACTGTAAATTATTGATTGTTAAAATAGACATTATGCGCCGTTAGTAAGCGGATGTTATTTAATATAAACATATACCGCGAATATTTCATAAACAGTGAAATTGGTATTATATATAATATCAATATATATATATTGGCATATGTATATATTGCAGTTGTTGATTTCCCGCATTTTTTGTTTAGCGGATGAGACCCTATTACGCCGTTATTAAGCGGATAATATTTATTAAGAACATATACCGCGATAATTTCGTACTGGAGCGAAATTGGTATTGTGCTAATGTTTTTGGATGCAGGAAACAGGTTGGAGGGATCCAACTGGATTCCTCAACAGTTTTTATTTGATTATGGATATTTTGATATTCGTTGATTATCATATACGATATATGATGGATCGTTGTAGTCGTGATTGACTATTTGGTGTGTAGCATCATTGGACCCAGATTTTGGGATTTTAAAATGTTTTTAAAGTGACTTTTGAAAAGATAAAATATCTTTGGAATTGATCCATTTCAAATAAATAAACGTTATAATTTTTAATGTTATAAAAATTATGATTTTTAAGAAATATAGTTAAAAGCTAATTTTTGAAAATAAGGAATTAATGACTTTATAAAAGAGTTTAAATTGGGATTCTGAACTTGTTATAAAAAGTTAAATATAGGATTTATAAAATTTAATTATTTTATAAATTAGAATGGTGAAGTTTTTTTAAAGGAAATTAAAGACGTTTTAAAGAATAATATAGATTGATTTATATTAAAGGATTTACAAATGAATATTTGTAAATTAAAACGTTGGGATTATAAAATGAGATTTTATAAGTGTTTGAATGAATTGAAAATGAATTTCATTAAAGAATGAAATCAATAGAATTATAAATGGTGAAGTTGTAAACGAAATTTATAAACAGTAGATTTATAAATTTTATGAAGTTATTTGAAGAATAGATTGGGTTAAATAAATGAATCTTATAAGTTATGAGATTTATAATTATGAAACTCTAAGGAATGATTTTGTGAAATAATCGTTTATAAGTAGTTAACTTATAATATGAACTTTTAATCTAAAATTGAGTTATAAACTGGAATAGGTTAATAAAGGAATTTGTAAAAGGAAGTTTTTATATATAAATAGAAATAGAATTTAAAAACGTTGTTTTATAAATTCGCAAACGACTTATTTTGATAAGTTAATTGTTATAACTTATAAATGGAGTTATATTCACATTTTTAAATAGTGAATAATCCTTTGAATTAAAATGAATAAAAAGATGAAATTTGTTAACGTAGTATATTCACGTTTTTGAATAGTGAATAATACGTTAAAGAAAATGTTTGAATGTGATGTTTTGAATTGAATTAAAACGATCTAATGATGTTTTAAAATGTGTTGAGATTCGAAACCATAGATTTCAACATTCATTGTTGAAATAGACGTTTTCGAGAAATAAAAAGGAAATGGTGAACTATAACACTGTTGTTATAGTAAATGATTTCCGAAAGGAAATGTTTTGGTTTAGTATTGGGATTTATATATCTATTTAATTTCGAATCCCTATACTAGTGATTTTGGGACGTTGTAACGATGTTTTACGCAACATTCGTTTTGGCCCAAATAAAAATGTTTAAGAGAATGATTTCCCTTAAAGAATGAATAATATACTTAATTCGATTTAAGTATATTGAATATTTTCAAAGGTTGAAAATAAAAAGATTTGTCGATTACTTATTTTTGATAAGTATGGAAATGTTTTCCAATATGAAGTGAATAATTAGAATTTATCTTTTTGAAGATAAATTGAAATGAATTATTGAAATCGAATATGCATGGATATTTTGAAATATAAATTCATTATGGAATTTATATGTGAAAAGTGGAATTTGTTTGAAAATAAATATTGATTTATTTTGAAGTGTTGAAATTATATATCTTATAAAGATATTTTGGAAAATAAATAATTTGGAAAATTATTTGGAATCTGGTGATGTATGCATATCAATTGATAGTTCAATAGCCGACTATCAATATTTCCCTTTGATTGGGTATTTGATATGATTGTTTGAATTTGAATGCACACTTATTTTTGAATAAGCGCTCACTATTCGGGTTAACCGGGAAAGGACCATGGGGTCGTATAACCCATTCCGAATATGTGATACGTCGTTATGAATTGCATTTGAAGATCGGTGTTGAAGACCGAGTATTTGCGAGAGCGATAGGATGACCTATCGATTGTCTCTGCACTGGGTAGCTCCTGGTATAGAGATTCCATAAGTGATGGGAAATCCGATCAGGATTGTGAATATCCGGATTGCAAGGACTTCTTTGTAAGTGCCTTCGGTTTTGTTCGATCCCGGAACAAACTTGTATGGATTGTATGCCTGACATTACAATTTGAGATATAAAGCCGATTTCTTTCAAATATATTTCTGTTGGTGGCGGAGAATTTATTCTTTGCTTAACACCCTTCTTTGAGACGTACGAGCTCAAAGGTTATATAGTTGAAGTTATCAGCGATATATCCCATTTTGGTAATGTGACATGCTGAGTGATGCTGAAATGATCATTGTGTTGATTATTTGTGATAGGATCATTTATTTGATCGTCTATCCTAGTGATCATTGTGTTGATCATTTGTTGACCCAAAGCATGGCTTTTGTATAAAGTATGTTTTTGTGGACGTGAATTCGTCGAGCCTCACACACCGTGAATGGTCAAAACAGGAAAGAAGCAGCAAGGTTATGAGGGGTAGCACCCTTTAGGATGTGTCCATTTCCTTCTGGAAAAGGGTAGTATCATGGTATGGAGCCCAGATACTTACTCATGTTGAAAACACTTTATGATTGTGTGAATTGATTACGAGCGCTCGGTTGATAAAGGTCCCAAAGGACCGGGGGATGGCATATTCGGTCAGTTGTTACTCAGTTAGGAGTAACCCGGCCTTGTGTTGGTAGAGATCCGGTTTGGTTCTCGGGGATGTCCATCCAGAGGCATTCTCATGTGGCAATGGGAAGTTCCTTGGCCTGATCATTCGTTGGAAATCCAATTCCCAATACGAAACTTGTACGGTATTAGTTGTAGAACCTGCCATTCACTTATAGTGGTCACCACTGTTTGGATGGTAGCTATAGTAGGCATAGTTCGAAATGTCTATGTTGGCTAAGATTTATATTCTACTTTCGAAATGAATTTTTCTCTACACTATGCACTAGTAATAATATCAAATGTTATTTTAAATGCGTATCAAGCATCTTTGACTATCATAAGGAGAAATCTCCTCCGATTCTGCGTTTGCATTGTGTGTGTGTGCGGGAGGCCTTATGGTAGTCTCATTTTTAAAAGCATTGCGAATTGAATAAAAAAAAAATATATTCCTATTTTGATTTTAAAGTTAAATAAACTGTTTTGAGTTCTCACACCAGTCACATGACTGACTTGGAGTTTATTGTTTTCCTTCCTAAACTCTGGGTGCCCACCAATTTCCACACGGGCAGTTAAGAGTTAGGTTTATCAGGATATTCTGGATATTCAGGAGTTGCTGGAGGCAAGCTGGATGACATGGCGTATTACTTATATAGTATTTCTTTTTCCGCTGCACTGTTTGATGTTGTATGTTGTTGTTGTACACTCTGATGATTTGATGTAATGTAATATAATGTGACGAAATGTAATAACTGATATAGTTCTTTGTTTAAAGATTATTCATTTATTATTATATGTTGTTCCGCTGCGAATTGTGAGGTTCTGTTATTTCTTTCTGTTCCGTTCTATTTTTAAAATGCTTCTATCTTCTGTTTTTTCTAATTCTCTGTTTTCTAAAAATTGTCTATCTTCTTTTCCCTCTATTTTTCTTTTTCTTTCTTCTTTTTCTCTCTTCTTTCTTTTCTTTTCTTTTTAAAACCCATAACATCTCGGTTTTCGGCCTTCGATTTCTCGGCAGTCGATAAAGTGAGTATCGATGTCGAATTTTCGAAGAACGAAAATCCGCGTCGTTACATTTGGTATCAGAGCTCTGATGGTTAAGCGACAACCATGGTTCTGTTGGGTATAATTCATTAGAGATAGAGTCAGCAGTACTCTAGAATGAGTTTGAGTGTAATAATAGCTATGAGAGCGTATTTGTTAGTGAATATAAAATTGTTTTATATTGTGATGATTGGTTTGTTGAGTGGCATATGAACTTTCGTCAGCACAGCCTCGAAACTGAGCCGAAGGGGTTTCTAAACACTTGAATAGAACAATTCGGCACAATATTGATTTTAAATTGGGTAAATGGAATAATTTTGCCTTGATTATATTTTTATATGAAGGAATAATTTTTCAGAATTATTAAAGTGTATATATAAGTTGATTGTTAGGTTGTTTGAATAATCTAAATAAAAGAATAATTGTATAAGCAAAAGAATTATAAGAATTAAAGTTATAATTAATGTGAATTACAATTGTAAAATAAACTTATATATAAGAAGTGAAACTATATAAAATATGAGTTGTGAATAAAAGTGAATTTAAAGTTAAATGGAATATAACTTAAGAGATATTGAATTAAGTTGATATTGGTATCGAAGTAAATAATCAAGTGGATTAAAAGAATATGAACTTAAGTTATGTAATAGAATTCAACTTTGTAATTAAATTGAATGAATATAAGTAAAGGAATTTGGTTGAAATTAATAAACATTGATTGTTATATGATTGTTAGATGATTGTTTATAATTCATTAAGATTTAATGAAATTGAAAGCTATGTAATTGAATTCAAATTAGAAGTAAATAAATTTGAATAGAATTGAATGTGAATTAGATTCAATTAGTAAATGTAAACTAATTGAATTGAAAATGAATGTTGATAAAATCCAATGTAAATAAATCAAATGTGATTTAAAGTGAAAACCAATTCATTAAATATTAATGAGAATATAAATGAATATTATTGGTTATGAATGTAGTTGGTTGATGTTTGCATTTGTTGTTTATTGCATTTGCTATGTTAGCATATATAGTTATTATGTTGCTATATGTTGTATATCGATACTATTTTCATATATGCATGATTCTCATGTTGTTTGTTGAGTGATTAGTAGGTGCGGATCGCGTTTGCTTCGCATTTGGAGCTCGCTTTTGCGCTATATTAGCCATATATGCTTGCTAATAAAATATAAGGTACATATCTCGGATTAAATATCGCACTTTTATACTTTTTCCCTTCGGGATGCCTCATTACTTGATGAGATGTATATTTGTGATATATATACTGTCATTTTTTTTTTCGGATCGAGCCGCGCAAAGGAGACTATGGCGAATTTTTCCGGAAATTTAAGGCGTTAGAAAAAATTTGAGAAAATTGGAAAATTTTGAAAACTTAAACTTTGATTTGGAATTGAAAGTTAAATGATATAATTTGTTTTTGAAAAGATAACTAAGTATGATTTGAAAACTTAGTAAAGTATTATAAGAAGTTTAACTATGAATTTTGGAAAGTTAATAGATTCTGTAACTTTTCTTACTTGTAATTTCGAGGACGAAATTCTTTTAAGGGGGAAAGATTGTAACGACCCAGAATTTTTAGTAATTAAAATTTGAATATTTAATTAATTTTAAATATTTATAAGTGAATTTATAAGTCAAATAAATTTTATTTTGATTTATTGGATTTAATTGAATTTTTAAATCGATAATTTAATATGTTAAATTATGGAAATAATTGAAAATTGAGTTAAATATGATAGAAAATGATTTGTAAAATTTTATTTAATCATACTGGAGTTATAGAAATATTTTAGAACTTTTAAAATCGAATTAAAAGTTAATCTGTGAAAATTGAATATTTTAATATTTAATAATCGACTGTAAAATAGTCAATTTTTGAACAGTCTCAGAATTGAACGAAACCAGTTCCATTGGATCCGTAATAGTTAGTTATTACCGGATTTCAATTTTCGTGTCAATCGGAGTTATCGTTTGATCGTGGCAGCTCGAAACGCATCGAATCATTTTTAATTTAAATTTGGCGAGTCAAAATAGCCATTTTTCAAAAAGTCTCGGATTTCGACGAAACCAGTTTCATCGGATCCGTAATGTGATATTATTGTAAGGTTTCAAATTTCAAGTCAATTGGATTTACCGTTTGTCCGGTACAAATTAAAACGCCTAAAAATCGAGTTAAATCGGTTTAATTTAAATTGAGCGTTTATAGCCATAACTCGCACATACTTCCGAATTAGCTTCCGAAACCTGTTCCATTGTGTCCGGAACGCGGGATAAACCCTAGGTACGCTGGTTACGGCGCCTAAATCGGAGTTCGGAATTCCCGGGATGAATAGTGTTTACGCTAGCTGTTTCTTATAAATAGACCACCCCTCTCTCTTCATTAATAAAAAAAAAATATCAACATTAAACCCTAGCCGCCAGGAGCCTACATCAAGGGCCAGAAAATTCCCAATTTCAACTCTCAAAATCTCTCGATCCATTCATCGATTCACGAAGCCATCAACTACAAAGTTATAGAGCTTCGCAAGATCTTGAAATCCATACGGATTTGATGGGGTTTGGAGTTGCGTAGGAGGGGCAAAGATGGGCCGTTCGTGGTCAGGTTTGCACGCATTTCCGTGCTATGTGGGGGGCCGAGCTTGCTGGGGATGGGGTCGAAGGTGGAGGAGGGGGTGAGCTAGAGTTTGCAACTCCCCGATCGAGATTTCATCGAGTATTGAACGAGCATAATTCAACCCTAGTTCTCAAGTTTGGGTTCGGCCTCTTCAATTTTTGGCTGTAGCATATGCGTGAGTAGAAGATGATGGTGGACGGCCTGATGAAGGGGGGTGTGAAATCCAGTGGCTCAGATTTAATCTAGGTTATAAATATAGAGTATATGTTGAAAATAGTTGATTTAAATTCGTGCAAACTTGTAAAATTCATATCTTTTTCATACGAGGTCGAAAAAATGCAAACTCAGTTGCGTTGGAATCGTATGGACGAGCACTACGCGATGGAGTTGGTTTGGAGTCGTTTGGAGTTAGTGAGAATTTCGGGTAAAATTAAACGCGCGTTTAATTTTATTCGAAATAAAAGCTTAAACGGAAATTAAAATCAAGGTGAGAACTTCTCACTCAATCGAATAGATTTCGATTTTATTTTAAATAGTTAGATTTAAAATATTTGAATGCATGTTTGGATGATGACTGTAAATTATTGATTGTTAAAATAGACATTATGCGCCGTTAGTAAGCGGATGTTATTTAATATAAACATATACCGCGAATATTTCATAAACAGTGAAATTGGTATTATATATAATATCAATATATATATATTGGCATATGTATATATTGCAGTTGTTGATTTCCCGCATTTTTTGTTTAGCGGATGAGACCCTATTACGCCGTTATTAAGCGGATAATATTTATTAAGAACATATACCGCGATAATTTCGTACTGGAGCGAAATTGGTATTGTGCTAATGTTTTTGGATGCAGGAAACAGGTTGGAGGGATCCAACTGGATTCCTCAACAGTTTTTATTTGATTATGGATATTTTGATATTCGTTGATTATCATATACGATATATGATGGATCGTTGTAGTCGTGATTGACTATTTGGTGTGTAGCATCATTGGACCCAGATTTTGGGATTTTAAAATGTTTTTAAAGTGATTTTTGAAAAGATAAAATATCTTTGGAATTGATCCATTTCAAATAAATAAACGTTATAATTTTTAATGTTATAAAAATTATGATTTTTAAGAAATATAGTTAAAAGCTAATTTTTGAAAATAAGGAATTAATGACTTTATAAAAGAGTTTAAATTGGGATTCTGAACTTGTTATAAAAAGTTAAATATAGGATTTATAAAATTTAATTATTTTATAAATCAGAATGGTGAAGTTTTTTTAAAGGAAATTAAAGACGTTTTAAAGAATAATATAGATTGATTTATATTAAAGGATTTACAAATGAATATTTGTAAATTAAAACGTTGGGATTATAAAATGAGATTTTATAAGTGTTTGAATGAATTGAAAATGAATTTCATTAAAGAATGAAATCAATAGAATTATAAATGGTGAAGTTGTAAACGAAATTTATAAACAGTAGATTTATAAATTTTATGAAGTTATTTGAAGAATAGATTGGGTTAAATAAATGAATCTTATAAGTTATGAGATTTATAATTATGAAACTCTAAGGAATGATTTTGTGAAATAATCGTTTATAAGTAGTTAACTTATAATATGAACTTTTAATCTAAAATTGAGTTATAAACTGGAATAGGTTAATAAAGGAATTTGTAAAAGGAAGTTTTTATATATAAATAGAAATAGAATTTAAAAACGTTGTTTTATAAATTCGCAAACGACTTATTTTGATAAGTTAATTGTTATAACTTATAAATGGAGTTATATTCACATTTTTAAATAGTGAATAATCCTTTGAATTAAAATGAATAAAAAGATGAAATTTGTTAACGTAGTATATTCACGTTTTTGAATAGTGAATAATACGTTAAAGAAAATGTTTGAATGTGATGTTTTGAATTGAATTAAAACGATCTAATGATGTTTTAAAATGTGTTGAGATTCGAAACCATAGATTTCAACATTCATTGTTGAAATAGACGTTTTCGAGAAATAAAAAGGAAATGGTGAACTATAACACTGTTGTTATAGTAAATGATTTCCGAAAGGAAATGTTTTGGTTTAGTATTGGGATTTATATATCTATTTAATTTCGAATCCCTATACTAGTGATTTTGGGACGTTGTAACGATGTTTTACGCAACATTCGTTTTGGCCCAAATAAAAATGTTTAAGAGAATGATTTCCCTTAAAGAATGAATAATATACTTAATTCGATTTAAGTATATTGAATATTTTCAAAGGTTGAAAATAAAAAGATTTGTCGATTACTTATTTTTGATAAGTATGGAAATGTTTTCCAATATGAAGTGAATAATTAGAATTTATCTTTTTGAAGATAAATTGAAATGAATTATTGAAATCGAATATGCATGGATATTTTGAAATATAAATTCATTATGGAATTTATATGTGAAAAGTGGAATTTGTTTGAAAATAAATATTGATTTATTTTGAAGTGTTGAAATTATATATCTTATAAAGATATTTTGGAAAATAAATAATTTGGAAAATTATTTGGAATCTGGTGATGTATGCATATCAATTGATAGTTCAATAGCCGACTATCAATATTTCCCTTTGATTGGGTATTTGATATGATTGTTTGAATTTGAATGCACACTTATTTTTGAATAAGCGCTCACTATTCGGGTTAACCGGGAAAGGACCATGGGGTCGTATAACCCATTCCGAATATGTGATACGTCGTTATGAATTGCATTTGAAGATCGGTGTTGAAGACCGAGTATTTGCGAGAGCGATAGGATGACCTATCGATTGTCTCTGCACTGGGTAGCTCCTGGTATAGAGATTCCATAAGTGATGGGAAATCCGATCAGGATTGTGAATATCCGGATTGCAAGGACTTCTTTGTAAGTGCCTTCGGTTTTGTTCGATCCCGGAACAAACTTGTATGGATTGTATGCCTGACATTACAATTTGAGATATAAAGCCGATTTCTTTCAAATATATTTCTGTTGGTGGCGGAGAATTTATTCTTTGCTTAACACCCTTCTTTGAGACGTACGAGCTCAAAGGTTATATAGTTGAAGTTATCAGCGATATATCCCATTTTGGTAATGTGACATGCTGAGTGATGCTGAAATGATCATTGTGTTGATTATTTGTGATAGGATCATTTATTTGATCGTCTATCCTAGTGATCATTGTGTTGATCATTTGTTGACCCAAAGCATGGCTTTTGTATAAAGTATGTTTTTGTGGACGTGAATTCGTCGAGCCTCACACACCGTGAATGGTCAAAACAGGAAAGAAGCAGCAAGGTTATGAGGGGTAGCACCCTTTAGGATGTGTCCATTTCCTTCTGGAAAAGGGTAGTATCATGGTATGGAGCCCAGATACTTACTCATGTTGAAAACACTTTATGATTGTGTGAATTGATTACGAGCGCTCGGTTGATAAAGGTCCCAAAGGACCGGGGGATGGCATATTCGGTCAGTTGTTACTCAGTTAGGAGTAACCCGGCCTTGTGTTGGTAGAGATCCGGTTTGGTTCTCGGGGATGTCCATCCAGAGGCATTCTCATGTGGCAATGGGAAGTTCCTTGGCCTGATCATTCGTTGGAAATCCAATTCCCAATACGAAACTTGTACGGTATTAGTTGTAGAACCTGCCATTCACTTATAGTGGTCACCACTGTTTGGATGGTAGCTATAGTAGGCATAGTTCGAAATGTCTATGTTGACTAAGATTTATATTCTACTTTCGAAATGAATTTTTCTCTACACTATGCACTAGTAATAATATCAAATGTTATTTTAAATGCGTATCAAGCATCTTTGACTATCATAAGGAGAAATCTCCTCCGATTCTGCGTTTGCATTGTGTGTGTGTGCGGGAGGCCTTATGGTAGTCTCATTTTTAAAAGCATTGCGAATTGAATAAAAAAAAATATATTCCTATTTTGATTTTAAAGTTAAATAAACTGTTTTGAGTTCTCACACCAGTCACATGACTGACTTGGAGTTTATTGTTTTCCTTCCTAAACTCTGGGTGCCCACCAATTTCCACACGGGCAGTTAAGAGTTAGGTTTATCAGGATATTCTGGATATTCAGGAGTTGCTGGAGGCAAGCTGGATGACATGGCGTATTACTTATATAGTATTTCTTTTTCCGCTGCACTGTTTGATGTTGTATGTTGTTGTTGTACACTCTGATGATTTGATGTAATGTAATATAATGTGACGAAATGTAATAACTGATATAGTTCTTTGTTTAAAGATTATTCATTTATTATTATATGTTGTTCCGCTGCGAATTGTGAGGTTCTGTTATTTCTTTCTGTTCCGTTCTATTTTTAAAATGCTTCTATCTTCTGTTTTTTCTAATTCTCTGTTTTCTAAAAATTGTCTATCTTCTTTTCCCTCTATTTTTCTTTTTCTTTCTTCTTTTTCTCTCTTCTTTCTTTTCTTTTCTTTTTAAAACCCATAACATCTCGGTTTTCGGCCTTCGATTTCTCGGCAGTCGATAAAGTGAGTATCGATGTCGAATTTTCGAAGAACGAAAATCCGCGTCGTTACAGGTTTTACATAATAGTGCAATATCAAAAGCCATCACAGATTCAAGTATAGCAAAATCAATAAGCGGTATAATCTATAACGCTTATCGTGTATTCATAGATTCACAGATAATATACAAATGTATCACAAATAAACGAATAAATTATACACCGCTCCCTCCACAAAACAGAATATCACAGATCAGATAGGACAATCAATTCAAGGCATCTCATACAATACAAACATTCATAAGCAATCCAAGCATTCAATAATCATTTATAAGCAAGATTAATTAATTGTTCAAATCCTAATTAATTCATTTTAATTCCCAATTAAATTAATTACTTATGAATTAATTATCAAATCTTGATTAATTAATTACAAATCATTTGATATTAATTTATGAAATTAATCAACTTTAATTATTTATCTTAATTTATTACCTTTACTTAATTAATTATTCCTTAATTAAACACATTAAATTAATTATCCACTTATTAATTACTTTAATTATTAACCTTTAATTATTAAGTAATTAACCTTTAATTATTTAATTATCCTTTAAACTAATTTTCCTTAATTAATTAATAAATTAATTAATCCTTAATTAATTACCATTAAATTAATTATCCTTAATTAATTACGGTAATTAGTTAACCTTAAGTTAATTACATTATTAATTAACCCTTAATTAATTACCATTTAATTAATAAAATTATAATAAGCGATTATCCTTAATCACTTAATCAACTTTAACCATTAAATAATTACTTTTTAAATTTAGTAATTATCTCTAAATTAATTATCTTAAGTAATCTTTGATTTATCACATAAATAGATTAATCGCTTTAATTAATTTTTCTTTATTTAATCACATTAAATAAATCTTTAAGTAATAAAATATTTACTCCCTTGACAAATATACCTTAATTTTCCATCCTTTAATACATTAAGTAATTTCAGTTAAATTGTTTTAAACTTGTTGGTTTATATAATTTTGTATTAAGTTAATTATCTTTTTAAATTTTTGATTATTTTCAATTATATTTCAATTATAATTATAATTATTAAATATAATTGAAAATAATCAAAAATTTAAAAAGATAATTAACTTAATACAAAATTATATAAACCAACAAGTTTAAAACAATTTAACTTCTAAAATTTAAATCCACGAAACTTGCTAAATACTTTACTTTTGAAAACTTAGTTTATATTTCTTAGAAACCTTATTTTAAAACTTGTTTAAAATTTTAAACTTAATTTATTTTCCTTTGGAAATTTATTTAGTTTAAATAAGCTTTGAAACTTTATTTAAATAAAAATTTACTCTTTAACTTAAAAAAACTATTGTATTTTAAAATCTAAAACCTGTTATCTTTTAAAAAATAAAACCTGGCACAAAGTCCAATTTTTATAAAGCATGTCAATTAACAAAACAAACCCGAGCCCGCGGTAAAGAACCCCCGAACCAAATTCAAAAATACCAGAGCTATTCTCGTATCATCGCAAACTTCATCTACTTCGAGTAAAATACAAGAAAACTACCAATCCAACCCGAGCCCATACCTTCTTCTTCCACATTCTCGTAACAACCAGATAACCAGGTGCACCGATGCACGTGCACCAGCGTCAGAGCTTCCTTCGACCTTCGATGAACCTTTCGGCATCACGTCCATCGACGCTATAAACAATCCCGACCCTCAGTCGCCTCTCACAAGCTACAGATCGAAATTAAGCAATGCAGAAGAAATAAGAAACCATACCATCACCCGAAATCCCCTCAAACCCATGCCTCCAATCACCTGTCAACACTGCAACTCCGGCCATGCCTCGCCGACTTTCCACGCTACCATTTCCCAAAATCTCGATCCACTCGATCACCCAGAGATGATGCAGTAATTCTTGTTTTCAGACTCGACCCATTAAGGGTTTTAGACCTAAATCAACTCACCGCCGATGCCACGACAATCAGGAACCCCACCAGTCATTTTTCCAAAGCTCGTCATACTTCCTTGCACCTCCAGATGAAACCCCGAGACCTCGCTACCCATTGATCGCCAGAAATAGCCCCAAAACCAATTCCCAGTCAACTTAAAATTTCTAACAACATTATAAATCATGATTTCCTTTTTAAAATTCATAGTTTTCAAATTAGATTTAGATTATATTCCTAAAGTAGCAATTTATGATGATTGATTTTTAGCATGATTATAATATTTACTGTCTTTTTCACATTTCCAGATGATATTTCAACTTGTTCTTAAAACTACTTTTAAAATTTAGATCCTACATATGTAAACAACTAATTTTAAATAACAGGGTCTAAAAGAATTTAGGGTTTAGATCTTGATTTTTAAAGGTTTTAAAATCTGTAAAAAAAAAAAAAACAAGAACAGAGCAAGCTCCTTATTTCAGACATGCACACTTATCATCTTCCTATATACCTTCAATCTTATCTATACAACCATGCACAACATATTCATATCATAACATTCACAAATTTTTACATGCAACTAGTTGGAACAGATTTTAAAATTCAATTCATTAGTTTACTCACCTGACTGCAGAGAACAAAGAGCAAGCCTGGAATTTGAAATTTGAAACTGCTTTGGATTTTTTCTGGAAGATTTAATTTGAGCTTTGATCCTTATTGAGTTGAGTAGTTGCTTCAGGTTTTGCATCAGGCCTTTGAAATTGTGGTTTGCTTTTAGATTTTAAAATATTTTGATGTTGAATTTGTTGCTTAATCCAGGCTTTGATTTCCAGAACTTATTTCAACGTTGAATCTGCTTTGCTTGATTGTTCTAGGTTGATAAAACTTGGATGTTTGCATTGAGTTTGTAGTTATGTTTATAGGTTAACATTTCTGGTTTGTATTTGACATAACTTCTTTCTCTGATTTTTCTTTCAGGTTTTAGAGAGAAGATGAAAAAAAAATAGACTGAATAAAATAACCTGGCTACTTTTTTTTCTTAGGCATGTTTATAAATTCAAATTTAAAAGAAAAGTGTATTTTGCCACTTGTTTTTATTAAGTTACACTTGTAAGTTTATATTCTACTTATTAAAGATTTTCCACAACATGATTTTAAAAAATTTACACTTGTTAAAATTAAGTAAATTTATATTTAAACCACATTTTTTATTTTATTTATAAATTATTTTTTAACCCTTTCACTTGTTAATATTTCATAAATTTATATATTATGTTTTTCTTAAATGTTTATGTGATATCCCAGAAATTTTGACAACATCAATTTAATAATCTTTATATAAAATTAAATTAATTTGATGATAATTGATTAATAAAATATGATTTGGTTTAATAATCTGAATAAATAAATATTTAATTTGTGATTTTTATCTTTTAAAAGCTAAAATAAATGTTTTAAATTATAATGTGTGTATATATATATATATATTTGTATATATATTATAGATATCTTTGTTTTAGAATTTAATAAATAAATAAGGTTTTATTTTAAATTCTATTAATATATTGAGTAATTGGGGAATTATGTTTTAAATTATTTAAGGCTTTCAAAGTTATTAATAACTATATAGCTAGTAAATATTCAAAATAAATGTTAAATTTGTTTAAAATTTATCTTAGCTAAATTTTCGTTTTAAATTTAAATAAAAGTTGATTTTTTTAATATAATTTAGAAATATTTTACATAAGTCTAAAATACAAAATAGCATATGGTTTAAATTTATTTATTAATAAAAGTGATTTATGATCTTTTTATAAATCATATAAAAATTTGTTAAATTGTTATTTTCAAGCCATAATAATAAATGTATTATTTTTCCATAAATATAAAGAGGAATTAAAATACGAAAATAGTATTATCATTTTAAATTAATTAAATTGATTTTAATTTGGAATTCAAAGGATCAATTTGAACTTGGAGTTCTGTTTGAAATTCAAATTAATAGATTCTTTAAAAATATTTGAATAGGTTTTAATTTATAATTTATTTTATTTACATTTACTTTTAATGAGAAATTCATATATACATATTACATAAGTATAAATAAATATAAGAAAACCCTTTATTAACATAAAAAGAAAATATAACTAAATTATATAAAAGACAAGTGTTAACTATTAAACAATCTAAGCTACATATGTTTATTTAAAAATAAGGAAACATGACAAGTGTCATTTGTATTTGATCTTTTCTTTTCTTTTCTTTTTTTTCTTTTTTTTGGCAATGCCAGCCGGTTTTATAGTGGACCGTCCACTTTTTATTACGAACGTAATAAAAATTGAAGTACAGGAGCAAGGTAAAAGCACCTTAACTACTAAAAAAAGAGATAGAAAAATACAGCACAGATACGTGACCGCTATGTCACGATAACTGAAGAAACACCAACAAATCTATTCCTCCACCGAGGAGGGAGAATCACCGACTTCCCCAGTCACCGAAGAAGTGCACAAAGGGGCATTCCCAGAAAGACCAGCAAAGGGGCGAAACCGAAGTGCAAGACAAGGGTCATAAACCAAATCATCAGAACAGTAGATAAAAGATCGATCCCAGGATGGATCAGCAAGCATGTCAGAATTAGATACCGCATCGATACCGTCCAAATCAAGAAATATAGAGTCACCGGATAGTTTGTAGCGAAGGCACCTAAGGTCAAGATGATCGTCAGAAACAAACCGGAAGAAAGATTCATTAACCGGGTTATACCTCATATCAGAAATGGGATCAATCCAACACCCTTCGGGATCATCCCAAGCTATAGGAGGCAGCAGCAAGGTAGGGGCTGAAGCAACTAAAAGGATGTCAGGAACAACACTAGGAACCTCAGAACCAGTAGGTGAAATAGGGGAAACAAGAGGCAAAGAAGGAACACTCAGGTCAGGCAACGTAGTCTCTGAAGGAGGATGAGAGAGAGTGGAATGGGCAGAAGCCTTAGGGACCCAGATCCTAAAAAGCTAGTGGATCTTTTCTTTATTTTAATTAAAATTTATTTCAACCTTTTAAAACATTTTTCACTTTCTTTTATTCTCTTTTAAAATCAAAAGCTAGTGGAAAACAAGAAGAAAACATTACACTTAAATCTGAAATTCCTCAAATCAATTCCTGCATATAATCAATCTGTTGATCACCTACATTTCATCTATGAAAATCAAGTGTTTGCATGTCTAAATCATCTCCTCAAAATTTCAATTGCATTTCTTTACAACCCTACAAATCAAGTTCCTGCAAAAGAAAAAATAAATCAACCTGAAGATCACTGCATTTCTCTAGAATGGATCATCAGCATTTTCAATATCTGGAATCAACTTTAAAAATCAGGCCTGCATGCAAACTACAATCCTGAAAACCAAGTCTGCATCTCTTTCAAATTTTAAAAGATTAAACCTGCATGCATGTGTGTCAACAGAATTCAAAAGATTTTTAAGATTAGGGAAAAACTGCTCTGTTCTTCAGATTTAAGGTGAGTAACATTTTTAAAAAAATTTTTAAGGTAAATCTGGTTGTTGAATCTTGTTTTAAATAAGTTATATTCGTATATTTGTTGAAGACTCCTGTGCATTTGTGATGTGAGTTACATGAATATTTTGAAATGCCTGAAGAACATTTCTGTTCTAAAATTTCAAGTCTGGTTTCAACTTAAACCATTCCTCTTTGACATTATTATTTAAAACTTAGGATTTAGGTGAACATTGTTTGTTTAGGCTATGAACTAAATTATAAAAATTTGTTTAACTTAAATAGAAACTGTAATTTACTCAAGGAATCAAGTTTAGAGGGGAAAAATCAGGTCACTGTTAAAATTCAAACCTGTTAATTTAGCAATTCAGATATACAAATCAAAACCTTTGAAAAATTCATGATTTTTAAGAATAAAATCATAAATCCTAAGTTTGGGTTGACTGTGCATTTCTGTTTTGACCCAAAAATGTGTTTTGGAGCGTCTCTATAGATTCAAGTGGATTTTGGGTTCATGTTTTTGTCTGATGGAAGATGGGTGATCAGGGAATCAAGGAAAAATAGTTGTATGGTGATCAAATTGTTATGGAGACAGCGGTGTTCAAATTTGTTCTGTAACCCTAGTTTTATGAACAGTTAGAAATTCGACCATTTCTCTCTCTAGGGTTGATCGAGTGTTAAGCGGTTTTGAAGGATGGTTGCTGGGTCCAAGTGGAGAAAGTAGTCGGAGTTTCAGCTTAAACAATGGTCGGAGGGGGAAGAATTTGTCGTTGACTGGTTTGGGGTTTGGAGGTATACAGTGTTTCCAGGTTTTGTTAAAAAAGAGGCTGGACTTTGATTTTGGGTAAATAGAGGTTTTCTGATGTTTTGATGTTCCTGTTGGATTCAAGAGGGGTTGGTGGATGAAGATGATCATCGTTGATGATCGGAAACTGGCCATGGGCTATGTGCATGTGCACAGAGGTCAATTAGAGGTTGTTTTGGTTTCTGGAAAATTGTAGGGGAAGTGTTCTCGGGGAATACTCGTGTAGCTTGAGGGTGTGACTCGACGTTAGGTGGAAGTTTACTCGAAGCAATTGGTTCCTGGCTCGAGTAGTTTGTTAGTCTTAGGTTTTGTTCAGTAACCTGACTGTTTCAGGTTTTCAAAATTTAAATTAAATTTAAATAAAGGAAAACAAAGCAAGTTTGAATTAGGTTTAAGCATGTTTAAATTATGAATTCAAATGAATGTGAATTCCCAGATTTCTAATAGATAAATTTGCGGGAATGAATTTTTTTTAATAACAAAAAAAATGTACAGTATTTTACAAGTGTTTTTGAAATCTGAAAAAAATGAGATTTAAAATAAGGTCTGAAATTTAAGTTAAAATCTGGATTTGAAAACCTGAATCCAAATTTGAAATTTGAATCTGAAAGTTTCGAAAAGGAAATAAGTTTATAAATTCTAATGTTATAATTATGTTTGAATATTATAGTATTTTATAATTTGTGTTTTATAAATCTGAAATGAAATTTAAAATAGGATTTTAAATTTTAAATTTTTGAATTTGAATCTAAAAACACAATTTGAATTCTAATTTGAAATGAAATAAGATTTTGAATTTAAAAGTTTCAGAATCACTTGAACATATTTAAAGTATAATTTAAATTTATTTAAATGGATTATGGATTAAACTATTTTAAATTTACCTTAAGTACTTCTTTAATATGAAATAAAAGGATTTTAAATAATTAAACCTTGTTTAAAATTTAAATTAAAATTTCATTTTAATTTTAATTTAAAATGGAGTTTAGAGAAAATTTAAAAGCAAATTGTTTTTAAATTACTTTGATAATGATATTTAAATCAATAATAAGATTAATGTTTATCATTAAGTTGATTTCAACTTAATAATTTATTAATTGATCAAGGTAATTAAGTTTATAATTAATTAATTTAATTAATTAATAATTAGGTTAATTAATTAAATAATTGAGGGTTTTATTTAATTAATTAAAGGATTAAGTAAGTTAATTAAGATTGTTATAAATTGTGATTAAGAAATCAATTAATTAAATAAGGTTTGATTTAATTTAATTAATGGTTTGAATTTATTAAATAAGTAATTAATAATTAATTAAGTTTTTGATTATCACTTGATTAATTTAATAATTATAGATTAATTAATGAGTTTTATAAATAGATTAAGGATTAATATTGATTAATTCAGTTAATTACTTTGGAAAAGTAATTAAAGTTTTGTTATTGGTTAATGAATGTCATTAACATAGTATTATTTTATAATTAATTAATGTGATTAATTTTAAAGATTAATTGTATTAATTAGTTTAAAGATAATCATTTGAGAATTATTTAAGTATAATTACTTAATGAAAGTAATTAAGAAATTAATTACTAATTGTAATTAATTGATTTCATTTTGATTAATTAAGTTAATTAATTAAGTCTAATTAATTCAAATTAATCACTGATTGATTTGAGAGGTAATTACAAATGTAATTAAAAGTGAATAATCACTTAGTGAAGTAATTAAGAAGATAAATTACTTGATGTAATTTTTTGAAGGATACTTGAATAATGGAGGAGTTTTTGGAAAATTAATTACTTTGTGTAATTAATATGTAATTTGTATGTTAAATAATTACTTAAAGTAAGTAATTAATAATTAATTACTTAGTGTAATTAATTTTGGGTTTTGATAATTGAGTTATTTAAAGATAATTAAAGATGAAACTGATATAGTTAATTACTTAATGTGGTTAATTAAGAGTGATTAATCAATATGGATGATTGATAATTAATTTAATAAGTAATTATAAATAAAATAATTTGGGATCATTAATTTATATAATTAATGATGTAATCAAGGATTGATTAATAACAACAATTAATCAATGAAGGTACTAATTAATGTATTTAATTAAGGATTAACTTAATTAAATACAATTAATTAATGAAGTAATTATAGGTTAATTACTGAATTGGTTTGGAATAATTAATTTGTGAAATTAATTAGAGGTTAATTACTTGAATGTAATTAAAGGATAATTAATCAAGATGATTAATTAGGGTAATTTGTTAAGAGTAATTAATTGATTGATTTATAATTAATTAAGGAAAATGTAAGCAAGATTTATATGGATGAGTAATTAATTTAATTTATTTTAATTTAATTAAGGAAGAAGTAATTAATTTAATTCATTTTAAATTAATTATAGAATGATTAATAAGTCATTGCTTATGAATGTTGATTGACACTGATTACCCTGAGTAGTTGAGATCTCAGATATGAGATAAGTGATATGGTATAATATGGATGCTATGGTTGCATTTGAGTTGATAATATGAATTATCTGTTTGGGCCAATGATATAGATTATCCGTTGTGATGTTAATATTGATTATCTATTGTAATGTTGAGAATTATGTATCTGTGTGTATATAGATAATATTGAATTGAATTGTTTTAAAACTTTAAAACAACTTGGACCTAAAAGATGGCAATTTGGATTTCGATGAGACCGGGATCGGGTTTGCTACATTATAGCGTGATAGGGGGTTTTCGCTTTGCGTTAGGTGGCGAATGGGAGACTCTTACCCCTATATGTCCCCGGGGTAGTATAAGGCCTTGCGGGGTTGGTTGCGAGTCGAGAGGCTGGCCGTAAAAGCAAACCCGAGGTACCATTGGGAGCCACGGTGGGGCTGGGATGGTTCAAAAGCCTACCAGTCGAGTGAGCCGATGTTGATGGTTGCAAAGCCTATACTATCTCAGTCGATATCAGAGCATTAGATTGAGTGAATACCTAGGCTCTGGAGTGGTGTATATCTTGAGAGAGCGTATTTGTAATTTTAATATATTTATATATATTTATTTATTTCTACCTATCTGTTGGGTTACCTGTTTGGGTTTTCCAATATAGGTTATAAAGGTAGATTGGGGCAGTGGTGTGTATAACACAACTACCGATTGGTTGGAGTTGGAATGTTTGAGGTTGGAAGTGTATCTGTCGAGACTGTAGACCTAATACCGTCTCGAGTAAACTTTGCAGTGGTGTAAAGACTTCATTGATCTCTGAAGGTAACCTGTTAAGGTTTGGAGTTCATCTTTGAAGTTGGATGAGTAGAGTTTGGATCTGTTGATGAACAGAAGCGAGTGATGGTATCTTGACACCTCAAGGAATAGTAGCTGCGTGATGAGATGCAATTACTATGGATATTTCTGAAGATGATTTCTTTGGAATAAGTTAAGGAAGTAGGTCTGCTTCGGTATTGTGGCTGAATTCAGCAAGGAGTTTCTGTGTGATTTGAAGTCCGAGTTTCTCGAAGAGCTTTGGAATAGGATGTAACGACCCGTATTTTACGTGTCGATAAAATGTAGAATTTGCAGGTCGATAGTGTTGTTTGTGTGGCCTCTAGCTTGAGTTGTTTAGGAGTTGACCCGAGTGCAAGTGATGAGTCGTGACCGACTCATAGATAAGTCGTAGACGACTTAAGGGGATGGACCGAGTTAAGGGATAGAACGGCATAGTAGTTGCCGACTTAAGAAGAGAGGCGAAATAGGGGTCAAGTGATGAGTCGTGGCCGACTCATAGAGGGCCGACTCATAGGATAGGTCGTAGGTAGGGGTGAGCGACCTAAGGAGCTAACGGGTTAGGATGTTAATGTGTTGAGAGTTAGGTCGGTTGAGCGACCTAGGATAGAGGAACGACCTAAGAAAGTGACCGACCTAGTGGAGAGCGACCTAAGAGGGGGTAGCGACCTAAAGGTTAGGCGACTTAGAGATGGACCGACCCAGGAAAGTAGCCGACTTAGGGTTTAGAGAGGCATGCTTGAGTCGTTGGTAGATGAGTCGTTAGGTCGCTAGCGCGACCTAAAGGAAATAGGTTGAGTCGTGAGTCGGCTATGTTGTTAGGTCGTAGCATGATAGGTCGGCAACGACCTAAGTTAGGTCGGAGGCTTTTGTATTGTGTGTTTGTTAGGTCGTTGGGGACATAGGTCGGCAGGGGTTTGAGTCGGCACTGGTATTAAGTCGTAAGTCGGCATGGTGGTTAAGTCGTCATACGACTTAGGACTTAGGAAATGCGGCAGTGTGTTGAGTCGTGTGACAGTTGGGTCGGCAGTACGTTGAGTCGTTAGGTCGGCCTGTGTTTTAGGTCGCGTCTGGGTTAAGTCGTAAGTCGGCCTTGGTTGTATGTTGTGTTGGTTAGGTCGTAGGTCGTAGGGGCTGATGAGTCGGCAACGACTCATAGTTAGGTCGGGGACGACCTAAGGGGCGACGACCCAAGGGGTTTCCAGCCTATAAATAGAGGGGTTTGGCTCACTTTTTGGCACCGGTTTTTGAAGCGACGAAGTGCTGCCATTTTGAAGACTCGACTACAACATTTCTTCATCTTCTTTTCTCCATTCCAATCTAATTCTAACATCCATCCAAGATCGAAGATCAAGATCAAAGATCAAGAGCCAAAGTTGAAGATTTTCATCCGAAGAGGCTAGATTTCACCGTTTCAAGTGAAATTTCTCCGGATCAAGTCCAAGTCCTTGCTGTCCAGATCTGTAGTTGATTCATTTTAGGTTGTTTTGGTGATTTGGTGAGTGGTAGTTATCTCTCACACGGACCCAAAGGAGTGTAGTGGATTGGTGATATGTTTATGTGTTAAAGTTAGCGTTTTCTCGCATTTTCCTTAAGTCTGCATGTAGATCCATCATATTTGAAGATGTTTATCTATGAAAGTTATTTATCAAGTATTAGAGACAAAACCCATGTTTTAGATTTGGTAGATCTATGCTAAAAACCATGATTTCACGTATGTTGGACTTTTGCTCACTTAATTACGAAATTTCCATTATAATTGATATTGCTTAATAGATCTTGTTTGAATGGTTGAATGTTTGAATGTATGTTAGATTTGATTGCTCCAAGTTAGCTTGTAGTTGATTTGGAACAAGATGGTTGAAGATGATTCAAAAGCTAAGTGGAAAGGCTCTTGAATGGTGAAAGCTGCTAATGGCATATGAAGCGGATGTGGAAGCTCATATGGATGGATTCGAGGATGTGGGATCTTGCCATGATGCGAGAAGGCAAAGCATGGTTGAGTTGGGACTTTGCGATGATATGATGAGGCAAGGCTTGTGTTGAGATGGGACGGGTCATGATGACGTTCCAAGTTGAGAGACTTTGCTATGATGTGATGAGGCAAGACATATGTTGTGATGGGACGGGTCACGAAGACATTCCAAGCACGGGTCATGACGACGTGCAAAGTTATAACTCGGTGATGCGGTCCGGGTTGGGGTGGATAATGGTTAGCTTGAGAGGCGCTTGAGCTAGTATGGAAGTAGTCGTCGAGGAGGATGACTAGGAGGCTAAGATCTCATCGTTGTTGAAGGTTCTAGCATACTCAAAGCAAGGGTACGTTGGAACGGGTCACGATGACGTTCCAGGCACGGGTCATGATGACGTGCTAGTACTCTGGGCTGATGCGTTCGGCTTAGGCACGGGTCACGATGACGTGCGGAGTTATGGCTAAACCGGGGTTACCATTAGCCCTTGACAGGCGGTCATTCAACTAACGGTGAAATCAAGGCAATGATAACAGTGATAGCCAGAGTCATGGATGTTTGGATGTTTGGTTGTATCATCATTCGGCTTCAAGAGCGGTGTTTTCTGGGTGTTTATCTGATCTTGGTTTAGGCCTTGGGGGTTTGTATTTGGAAAACATCGTCCTTGACTCGAGTGATTATTGCTTTACCTTACTTATCTGCTATGTTATGCTTACTTCTCCTTAGTGAGTGTCTGGGGGCTATCACTGTAGAAAGAGGTGGAGTGGGATGGTTTGGTTCCTATTCCTTTTATCCCTTATGCTCTTTGGTATGTTTGATTGTTAATTTACTGCTCACTAAGACTTTGTCTGACTCAAGGTTTTATGTCTCCTCTTATTACCTTGGGCTGTTCATCCATGTTTGGGATGGGCAGACTAGGTAGCAGGTGGCAGGTGTTGTGCTTAGAGTTTTCCGCTGATGATGACGAAGACGAGCAGGAGGCTATGCATATTATTTTCTTATATGTACTGGGTATCCGCTGCTGTATTTGATGAGTGTTTGTAGTGAGGTCTTGATGTATGGATTTGTTGAGATGATTGTATAAAACTTCTGTGATGCTTATATGATGATTTTTCTGTTATGAGACTTCACTATATATTTCTCTATTGTATTTTATCCATGCGCTGTGAGTTACGATAGAGATTCTGCGATTTTATTTTACCCTGACTATCATCCATGGTTGCCTTGCACACCTTTCAGCGCACTATTCCCTTGTTTTGGTGCGGGAGTCATGGGTGGTCGTCACATTTGGTATCAGAGCTTTGGTGAATCGATTTCAGCCAACGCTCGCTGACGTAACTACGTATGAGAGACGTAATTGTATTTTGATGGATGATTACTATATATAATATAGTAGCCTAGAAGGATTTGAACTCCTTATGCAGTTGTTTCTTAAGGTGTTCTAATCATTCTTATTACAGATATTAAGGATGAGTCGAAGAGGGAGACCAGCTGCAAGGGAAAGCCGTGCTGATGAAGGAGCTGTTGATTATGGAACTATGTTCGAAGCGATGATGACTTCGATCATGAGAAGGATACCAGCTTCAGGATCATCAGTGGATGTGGGAGTTCAAGTTCAAGCTCCAAGACCGGTGGATTTTGCTAAGCTTTGCAAGGATTATACTTCTCTTGGAGGAAAAGCTTTCTTGGGGACGGAGTCGACTATTGAGGTGCAGAGATGGATTGATGCTTGCAAAAGGATCTTTGGTGACTTAGGGATTGAGGATGCAACTAAGAGAAAGCTTGCATCGAGACAGCTTCAGGGAAGAGCTGCTGATTGGTGGAATTCTATCACCATAGATACACCAGAAGAGGATATTACTTGGGAGCAGTTCCAAGTTAGATTTGAAGCCAAGTTCATCTCTACTGCTCAGAGGTCTGTTTTGTTCAAGAGATTTGTGGAGCTCAAACAAGGCGGAAGGCCTGTTCTGGAGTATATTTCTGAGTTCGAAGCTTTGTCTAAGTATGCCAGATCATATATTGATTCTCCCTACCAGAAGAATGAAAAGTTTGTGACTGGTCTGGATGCTTATCTAGGAAGGCAGTTAGTGGATCATCTGGACGATCCATTTGAGAAGCTGGTGGAGAAAGCTCTGAGGCATGAGAGTTTGTTTCCTAGGGAAAGTTCTGTTGTTGCTGTAACCAGGGAAGGATCTAAACCACAGCAGAGTGGGAATAAGAAGAGGAAGCAGCAGCAACAGAAGGGAAAGGATGGTCAGAAGAAGCCAAAGGGCGAGGTGACTTGTTATAACTGCCGTCAGAAGGGTCATCTTTCTCGGGATTGCAAGAATCCGAAGGTGCAGTTGAAGTGTTACAACTGTGATAAGCTGGGACACATTAAGAAGGACTGTCCAGAACCGAGGAAAGATAGGCAGGTTGTGCAAGCCTATGCTTTGGGGGCTGTTCCATCGTCTTCAAAAGCTCCGACTGCTGAAGAAAAGGGGAAGAGTGTGGTGGTTCAAGGTACTCTTTCTATTTGTGGTGTTCCAGTTAGAGTGTTGTTTGATACTGGAGCGTCGCATTCTTTTGTTTGTGATGATTTGGTAAGCCGGTTAGGTATGAAACCGGATATTGTTGATAGGCCATTGGTTGTGACTAATCCAGTGGGGGGTTCGTCATGTTTGTGTATGATATGCCGTGGTCTAGTTGTGTCGAGTCATGATTGCTCGTTTGTTTGTGATTGCTTTGTTCTGAACTTTGCGGGGTTCGGAATTATTTTGGGTATGGACTGGCTTAGGAAGTATGCGGCTAGGATTGATTGTGAGAGGCTTGAGGTGACAGTCGGGAATGTGGAAGGGCGAAAGGTTGTGATACGATGTAAGCATGAAGAAGGCGTCTTCATGAGCTTCATGTATTCGCTAGTTGTTCCACGGGATGGACTGTCATCGGTGCCTATTGTGAATGAGTTTGAGAATGTCTTTGAGGAAGTCAAAGGGTTGCCGCCGCATAGGGAGATCGAGTTTCGTATCGATCTAGTTGAGGGAGCCAGACCTGTTGTGATGCCTCTTAGGCGGATGGCACCGAGGGAGCAGCAAGAGCTGAAGGTGCAAGTTGATGACCTTTTGCAGAAAGGATTCATTCGGAGAAGTGTGTCCGAATGGGGTGCGCCAGTTGTGTTCGCAACCAAAGCGGATGGATCGTTGAGGTTGTGTGTGGATTATCGTGAGCTGAATAAGGTGACTAAGAAGAACAAGTATCCATTGCCGAGAATAGATGACTTGTTTGATCAGCTTCACGAGGCTAAGGTGTTTTCTCAGATGGATTTGGCAACGGGATTTCACCAGTTGAGAGTGGCGAAGGATAGTGTGCCGAAGACTGCTTTCAGGACACCATCCGGGTTTTATGAGTGGCTGGTAATGCCGTTTGGATTGACTAACGCACCAGCATATTTTGTGGATCTTATGAATAGAGTGTTCAGAGATCAGTTGAATAGGTTCGTGCTTGTGTTCGTGGATGATATTCTGATTTATTCCAGAACTGAGGGAGAGCACAAGACACACTTGAGGATTGTTTTGGGGATCTTGCGGAAACATCAGCTGAAGGCTAAGTTTTCGAAGTGTCACTTCTGGAAGAATGAAGTGAGGTTCTTAGGTCATGTTATTTCTGGAAATGGAATAGCGGTTGATCCCGCTAAGGTGGCAGCGATCCAGGATTGGGTTAGGCCTAAGAATGCATCTGATGTGAGAAGTTTTCTTGGATTAGCAGGATATTATCGTCGGTTTATCAAAGACTTTTCCAAGATAGCTGCACCGTTGACAGGATTGACGAAGAAGAATCAAGTGTTCAGATGGAATGATAAGTGTGAACAAGCTTTCATAATCCTGAAAGAGCGACTGACAAGTGCTCCTGTTTTGACTATTCCGAGTGGGAATGATGAGATGGTGGTTTACACCGATGCATGTGGCACTGGACTAGGAGCGGTGCTAATGCAGAAGGATAAAGTTGTTGCGTATGCTAGTCGACAACTGAAGCCGCATGAAAGGAACTATCCGACTCATGATTTGGAGTTAGCGGCGATTGTGTTTGCTTTGAAGATGTGGAGACATTATCTATTGGGAGTTAGATTCGAGTTGTTTACAGATCATAAGTCGTTGAAGTATCTGTTCTCCCAAAAGGATTTAAATCTTCGACAGCAACGGTGGCTAGAGTTCCTAGCATCTTATGATTTTGGTATAGCCTATACTCCGGGGAAAGGTAACGCAGTGGCTGATGCGTTAAGTCGAAGACATGCAGGATTGGGAGCCATGTTTTCAGAATGGAAGAGTCTTGAGTATTTGGCTGGATTTGATTTCAGGCCTAGATGCGAATTGGAACCTGAGATGTTGGCAAACTTATCAATAAGGCCTACTCTTGTGGAAAGAATTGGCGAGGGTCAAAAGCAAGACGATAAGCTTGTCAAGGTTATCCGAGATTTGGAATCTGGATTGGACCCAGAGAAGAATAAAGGATTTGAAGTCGATCGAGAGGGTTGGCTTCGAAAGCAAGGGCGACTAGTTGTTCCCGATGTAGATGGATTGAGAGATGAAGTTCTGAGGGAGAGTCATCACTCGAAGTTGACAATTCATCCAGGTGGAAATAAGATGTATCGGGATATGAAGAGAACCTACTACTGGGAAGGTATGAAGAAGGATGTTGGAAACTTTATTTCCAAGTGTATGAATTGCCAGTTGGTGAAAGCTGAGCAGAAGAAGCCCAGTGGATTGCTTCAGCCATTAGAGGTTCCTACATGGAAATGGGAGCAAGTGTCGATGGACTTTATCGATGGTCTACCTAGGACAAGAGCAGGGAATGAAGGGATTTGGGTCATCGTAGATCGTTTGACCAAGAGTGCAAGATTCATTCCTGTTCGATCGACTAGGACTGCATCGAAGTTGGCTGAGTTGTATGTTAAGTGGATAGTTCGTTTCCATGGTGTTCCGAAGAGTATAGTGAGCGATCGAGACCCATTGTTCACTAGTAGATTTTGGAAGAGCTTCCAGGAAGTTTTGGGAACCGAGTTGTGTTTGAGTACAGCTTATCACCCTCAAACAGATGGTCAGACTGAGAGAGTCAACCGAGTTTTGGAAGATCTTCTTAGAGCATGTGTTTTGGACTTCGGAGGATCATGGGAAGATCACCTTCATTTGGTGGAGTTTGCTTATAATAACAGTTATCAGTCGAGTATCGGTATGGCACCATATGAGGCATTATATGGAAGACCGTGTAACTCTCCGACATGTTGGTTGGAAACCGGAGAAAAGCTGATAATTGGGCCAGAGATGATTCGACAGACTTCAGATTGTATAGAGATCATTCGGCAACGAATGAAGGCAGCCCAAGATCGTCAGAAAAGTTATGCAGATAATCGTCGAAAGGATTTGGAATTCGACGTGGGTGATAGGGTTTTTGTGAAGATTTCTCCATTGAAGAATGTTATTAGATTCGGGAACAAAGGAAAGTTAACTCCGAGATTTGTTGGACCATTCCCGATTATCAAGCGAATTGGAAAACTCGCTTATAGATTGGAGTTACCGGAGAAGATGGTGGGTGTGCACAATGTTTTTCATGTATCCTATCTACGGAAGTATGTGCACGACCCAACTACGGTGGTTTTTGCTGATAGCTGTGAAGACTTAGAGGTTGATCCTGTTGTTTCGAGACCTCGTAAGCCGCTTCGTATTGTTGAAACCGATACGAAACAGCTTAGGAGGAAGACGATTACGTTGCTCAAGGTACAATGGAGTGATGATGTTAACGACTGTACGTGGGAGGAGGAAGAGAGGATGAAGGCAGCTCATCCCGAACTCTTCGAGGTATGGCCCTAAAGTGTCGTGACATCTCATGAATTTGTAGCTTGTTCTAAGTCTTAGAATTCTGCATGCTAGGTTAGAATTGGTTGCATGGATTGTTGATTGCCATGGATGATAGGCATGCGGAATAATTTTGATTGCTGTTGTTTGCTTGGAATTTCGGGGGCGAAATTCCTAAGGGGGAGAGAATGTAACGACCCGTATTTTACGTGTCGATAAAACGTAGAATTTGCAGGTCGATAGTGTTGTTTGTGTGGCCTCTAGCTTGAGTTGTTTAGGAGTTGACCCGAGTGCAAGTGATGAGTCGTGACCGACTCATAGATAAGTCGTAGACGACTTAAGGGGATGGACCGAGTTAAGGGATAGAACGGCATAGTAGTTGCCGACTTAAGAAGAGAGGCGAAATAGGGGTCAAGTGATGAGTCGTGGCCGACTCATAGAGGGCCGACTCATAGGATAGGTCGTAGGTAGGGGTGAGCGACCTAAGGAGCTAACGGGTTAGGATGTTAATGTGTTGAGAGTTAGGTCGGTTGAGCGACCTAGGATAGAGGAACGACCTAAGAAAGTGACCGACCTAGTGGAGAGCGACCTAAGAGGGGGTAGCGACCTAAAGGTTAGGCGACTTAGAGATGGACCGACCCAGGAAAGTAGCCGACTTAGGGTTTAGAGAGGCATGCTTGAGTCGTTGGTAGATGAGTCGTTAGGTCGCTAGCGCGACCTAAAGGAAATAGGTTGAGTCGTGAGTCGGCTATGTTGTTAGGTCGTAGCATGATAGGTCGGCAACGACCTAAGTTAGGTCGGAGGCTTTTGTATTGTGTGTTTGTTAGGTCGTTGGGGACATAGGTCGGCAGGGGTTTGAGTCGGCACTGGTATTAAGTCGTAAGTCGGCATGGTGGTTAAGTCGTCATACGACTTAGGACTTAGGAAATGCGGCAGTGTGTTGAGTCGTGTGACAGTTGGGTCGGCAGTACGTTGAGTCGTTAGGTCGGCCTGTGTTTTAGGTCGCGTCTGGGTTAAGTCGTAAGTCGGCCTTGGTTGTATGTTGTGTTGGTTAGGTCGTAGGTCGTAGGGGCTGATGAGTCGGCAACGACTCATAGTTAGGTCGGGGACGACCTAAGGGGCGACGACCCAAGGGGTTTCCAGCCTATAAATAGAGGGGTTTGGCTCACTTTTTGGCACCGGTTTTTGAAGCGACGAAGTGCTGCCATTTTGAAGACTCGACTACAACATTTCTTCATCTTCTTTTCTCCATTCCAATCTAATTCTAACATCCATCCAAGATCGAAGATCAAGATCAAAGATCAAGAGCCAAAGTTGAAGATTTTCATCCGAAGAGGCTAGATTTCACCGTTTCAAGTGAAATTTCTCCGGATCAAGTCCAAGTCCTTGCTGTCCAGATCTGTAGTTGATTCATTTTAGGTTGTTTTGGTGATTTGGTGAGTGGTAGTTATCTCTCACACGGACCCAAAGGAGTGTAGTGGATTGGTGATATGTTTATGTGTTAAAGTTAGCGTTTTCTCGCATTTTCCTTAAGTCTGCATGTAGATCCATCATATTTGAAGATGTTTATCTATGAAAGTTATTTATCAAGTATTAGAGACAAAACCCATGTTTTAGATTTGGTAGATCTATGCTAAAAACCATGATTTCACGTATGTTGGACTTTTGCTCACTTAATTACGAAATTTCCATTATAATTGATATTGCTTAATAGATCTTGTTTGAATGGTTGAATGTTTGAATGTATGTTAGATTTGATTGCTCCAAGTTAGCTTGTAGTTGATTTGGAACAAGATGGTTGAAGATGATTCAAAAGCTAAGTGGAAAGGCTCTTGAATGGTGAAAGCTGCTAATGGCATATGAAGCGGATGTGGAAGCTCATATGGATGGATTCGAGGATGTGGGATCTTGCCATGATGCGAGAAGGCAAAGCATGGTTGAGTTGGGACTTTGCGATGATATGATGAGGCAAGGCTTGTGTTGAGATGGGACGGGTCATGATGACGTTCCAAGTTGAGAGACTTTGCTATGATGTGATGAGGCAAGACATATGTTGTGATGGGACGGGTCACGAAGACATTCCAAGCACGGGTCATGACGACGTGCAAAGTTATAACTCGGTGATGCGGTCCGGGTTGGGGTGGATAATGGTTAGCTTGAGAGGCGCTTGAGCTAGTATGGAAGTAGTCGTCGAGGAGGATGACTAGGAGGCTAAGATCTCATCGTTGTTGAAGGTTCTAGCATACTCAAAGCAAGGGTACGTTGGAACGGGTCACGATGACGTTCCAGGCACGGGTCATGATGACGTGCTAGTACTCTGGGCTGATGCGTTCGGCTTAGGCACGGGTCACGATGACGTGCGGAGTTATGGCTAAACCGGGGTTACCATTAGCCCTTGACAGGCGGTCATTCAACTAACGGTGAAATCAAGGCAATGATAACAGTGATAGCCAGAGTCATGGATGTTTGGATGTTTGGTTGTATCATCATTCGGCTTCAAGAGCGGTGTTTTCTGGGTGTTTATCTGATCTTGGTTTAGGCCTTGGGGGTTTGTATTTGGAAAACATCGTCCTTGACTCGAGTGATTATTGCTTTACCTTACTTATCTGCTATGTTATGCTTACTTCTCCTTAGTGAGTGTCTGGGGGCTATCACTGTAGAAAGAGGTGGAGTGGGATGGTTTGGTTCCTATTCCTTTTATCCCTTATGCTCTTTGGTATGTTTGATTGTTAATTTACTGCTCACTAAGACTTTGTCTGACTCAAGGTTTTATGTCTCCTCTTATTACCTTGGGCTGTTCATCCATGTTTGGGATGGGCAGACTAGGTAGCAGGTGGCAGGTGTTGTGCTTAGAGTTTTCCGCTGATGATGACGAAGACGAGCAGGAGGCTATGCATATTATTTTCTTATATGTACTGGGTATCCGCTGCTGTATTTGATGAGTGTTTGTAGTGAGGTCTTGATGTATGGATTTGTTGAGATGATTGTATAAAACTTCTGTGATGCTTATATGATGATTTTTCTGTTATGAGACTTCACTATATATTTCTCTATTGTATTTTATCCATGCGCTGTGAGTTACGATAGAGATTCTGCGATTTTATTTTACCCTGACTATCATCCATGGTTGCCTTGCACACCTTTCAGCGCACTATTCCCTTGTTTTGGTGCGGGAGTCATGGGTGGTCGTCACATAGGAATTCTTTGGCATTGGTGTCAGCTGTGCAGTTCGGAGTGTTCAATTTGCCGGCTGAGTTTTCTGGCTTAGCAGTTTTCTGAAGGTGGAGTTCAGAAGCAGTAGAGTGAATCCATTTCTTCGATGGATTGGCAAGACCAGCATAAGCTGTTCTGATTGGTAAAGAGAGAACAGTTTTCTTTGGATTTTAGTTTGGATTAATCGCAAAAGTGACTTGCGATGATTGAGTATTCTCTTGGATTCTTTGAGATCTTTCTGGATGTTTTCAGGAAAGTCAGAGGTTGCACGCATCTAGAGATTCAGTTTTCTTATCGACCAGGATTCCAAGTGTGGTACCGGTGGTTCAACTAGTTGAAGGTGGGTTCCTCGAGATGGAGTTTGTTGAAGCAACTCAAGACTTGAGGAACTTCTGTGTAACACCCCACCCCAAGACCCATCTTAGCAAAGAGAATTAACAAGTAATTCCGTCTACTAAAGCGGAGAATAGGGCTGGTTAAGGGCGACCATCTATAATTTTGTATTAAACATCCATTGAATACGTCGATAAATGCATTATAATTTTTCAACTCAAGTGGATCGACATACCCGGTAAATGCTTAATCCAAAACTATAGGTGGCTAACGGATCTATCAGAACAAAATACAATAACTGAATGTAAATCACATCACAGAACAGTAACCAACATCATATATATACATATACACTTATACACTTTCGGTACAATACAATATGAATACAAAAAAGGTGGTACACGACCACACAATATACATCGAATCAAATGTAAAAACATCAGAGTATGCGAAAGAAATAAACTACTCAAGAGAATGAAGAACTGATATCCAACATCGACTTCAAGCTAAGCCCAACAGATGATACCTGAAACAACTCGGTCTGACTCGAGTGAAAACACACGGGTCAGGCTAGCTAGAACTTATCACTAGTAAAGGTGATGATAAGAGATAAGGGGAAAACCATTCCATCGTTACCAATGGAATGATGTAGGTCATCAAATTATCTCTAGAGTGATACATCAATGGTTCATCATGATTGCATAAAGGAATATTAGATAGACATGGTTTATCTAATTATATATATAACCGAATGAAATGGGTGAGGATATGGACCATAAAGTAAATCTTCATAAGATAGTTAAAACTTCAAGAATCCATCGTAAATAAAACTCATCTAATAGAAACTTGTTAATTATTATACCATATCTCATCGGCATAAATATAAATACATCTTAAATCCATCATTAAACTCATTATAAAGGAATACTCGTGTAGCTTGAGGGTGTGACTCGAAGTTAGGTGGAAGTTTACGCGAAGCAATTGGTTCCTGGCTCGAGTAGTTTGTTAGTCTCAGGTTTTGTTCAGTAACCTGACTGTTTCAGGTTTTCAAAATTTAAATTAAATTTAAATAAAGGAAAACAAAGCGAGTTTGAATTAGGTTTAAGCATGTTTAAATTATGAATACAATTGAATTTGAATTCCCATATTTCTAATAGATAAATTTGCAGGAATGAATTTTTTTAATAACAAAAAAAAATGTACAGTATTTTACAAGTGTTTTTGAAATCCGAAAAAAAATGAGATTTAAAATAAGGTTTGAAATTTAAGTTAAAATCTGGATTTGAAAACCTGAATCCAAATTTGAAATTTGAATCTGAAAGTTTCAAAACGGAAATAAGTTTATAAATTATAATGTTATAATTATGTTTAAATAGTATAGTATTTTATAATTTGTGTTTACTAAATCTGAAATGAAATTTAAATCAGGATTTTAAATTTTAAATTTTTGAATCTGAATCTATAAACACAATTTGAATTCTAGTTTGAAATGAAATAAGATTTTGAATTTAAAAGTTTCAGAATCACTTGAATATATTTAAAGTATAATTTAAATTTATTTAAATGGATTATGGATTAAACTATTTTTAAATTTACCTTAAGTACTTCTTTAATATGAAATAAAAGGGTTTTAAATAATTAAACCTTGTTTAAAGTTTAAATTTAAATTTCATTTTAATTTTAATTTAAAATGGAATTTAGAGATAATTTAAAAGAAAATTGTATTTAAATTACTTTGATAATGATATTTAAATCAATAAGAAGATTAATGTTTATCATTAAGTTGATTTGAACTTAATAATTTATTAATCGATCAAGGTAATTAAGTTTATAACTAATTAATTTAATTAATTAATAATTAGGTTAATTAATTAAATAATTAAGGGTTTTATTTAATTAATTAAAGGATTAAGTATGTTAATTAAGATTGCTATAAATTGTGATTAAGAAATCAATTAATTAAATAAGGTTTGATTTAATTTAATTAATGATTTGAATTTATTAAACAAGTAATTAATAATTAATTAAGTTTTTGATTAACTTGATTAATTTAATAATTATACATCAATTAATGAGTTTTATAAATAGATTAAGGATTAATATTGATTAATTCAGTTAATTACTTTGGAAAAGTAATTAAAGTTTTGTTATTGATTAATGAAGGTCATTAACATAGTATTATTTTATAATTAATTAATGTGATTAATTTTAATGATTAATTGTATTAATTAATTTAAAGATAATCTTTTGAGAATTATTTAAGTATAATTACTTAATGAAAGTAATTAAGAAATTAATTACTAATTGTAATTAATTGAGTCCATTTTGATTAATTAAGTTAATTAATTAAGTTTAATTAATTTAAATTAATCACTGATTAATTTGAGAGGTAATTACAAATGTAATTAAAAGTGAATAATAACTTAGTGAAGCAATTAAGAAGATAAATTACTTGATGTAATTTAATTGAAGGATACTTGAATAATGGAGGATTTTTTGGAAAATTAATTACTTTGTGTAATTAATATGTAATTTGTATGTTAAATAATTACTTAAAGTAAGTAATTAATAATTAATTACTTAGTGTAATTAATTTTGGGTTTTGATAATTGAGTTATTTAAAGATAATTAAAAATGAAATTGATATAGTTAATTACTTAATGTGATTAATTAAGAGTGATTAATCTATATGGATAATTGATAATTAATTTAATAAGTAATTACAAATAAAATAATTTGGGATCATTAATTTATATAATTAATGATGTAATCAAGGATTGATTAATAAGAACAATTAACCAACGAAGGTATTAATTAATGTAATTAATTAAGGATTAACTTAATTAATTATAATTAATTAATGAAGTAATTATAGGTTAATTACTGAATTGGTTTGGAATAATTAATTTGTGAAATTAATTAGAGGTTAATTACTTGAATGTAATTAAAGGATAATTAATCAAGATGATTAATTAGGGTAATTTGTTAAGAATAATTAATTGATTGATTTATAATTAATTAAGGAAAATGTAAGCAAGATTTATATGGATGAGTAATTAATTTAATTTATTTTAAATTAATTAAAGAAGAAGTAATTAATTTAATTCATTTTAAATTAATTATAGAATGATTAATAAGTCATTGCTTATGAATGTTGATTGCCACTGATTACCCTGAGTAGTTGAGATCTCAGATATGAGATAAGTGATATGGTATGATATGGATGCTATGGATGCATTTGAGTTGATAATATGAATTATCTGTTTGGGCTAATAATATAGATTATCCGTTGTGATGTTAATATTGATTATCTATTGTGATGTTGAGAATTATCTATTTGTGTGTATATAGATAATATTGAATTGAATTGTTTTAAAACTTTAAAACAACTTGGACCTAAAAGATGGCAATTTGGATTTCGATGATACCGGGATCGGGTTTCCATATTTGGATATCCGAAAACCACATCGATCCAAATTAACGATAGGTCGTGAATCTCAAGTGAAGATGAAGATTCAGAGTGCAAGGGTTTTCGTCGTTAACTCTGAGGGTGATTCCAAAATGAGTGTAACGAGATATTGCCTTCGGTTTCGTTCGAACCCGGAACGAACTTTTATGGATTGAATGCTTTCAAAACATCGTCAGGTGGACGATGAGCATTCTAAGAGATGTGTTCTCTAAAAGGTAATCGTAGCCTCAAGCCCCATCAACCGGGAATGGCTAAAACAGGGGAGGTGCAGCAAGGCTTCGTGGGTAGCTCCCACTAGAGAGCGAGATTTACCCCTGTCTAGAAGTCCCTTTATATTCGGCTGTGTGGGCAGTTGGTTGCAAACAACTATGGGGTTGTCTTGTTCGGAACTGTTCAGTAAGGAATGGTTCCGGTCTTGTGTTGCAGGGGAGCGGGCGTACTCCTCGGTACGGTGATCTAGGCCACGTACTGTGACGGGCGGTACCCTAGTAGCACTGCCATTGTATGGAATCTAAAATCCAATAAGTGCCAACGGTTTTGTTTGTATTACCCACTTTTATGGCTAGTAGCTAGATTTTAATAATGTAACAATTTTGGCTATTTCATCTTTACTTGAAAACCCTAGACACTATTATAATTTCACCGGATTTCCTATCAAATGTTTTAGTTAGCGTAAGGTAAAAACTTTTCCATGTTTATGTGTGGGAAGTCTTACGTGATACCTTTCTTTTAAAAAGATTTTTAAAGTTAAGCAACCTTAACATGTTACTCACACTAAACCCATGTCTGACCCGGAGTTTATCTTTGTTTTCTTAAACTCTTAGGTACTCAAATTTTTACGGGTAGCCAAGGGATTCAGGTTAGCTTTGACGAATATTGGAGGAGCAATGGAGCAGGAGACTTCTACGTTAGATATATAGTTTCCACTGTGAATTCTCTGTGTTGTGTTGTATTAAGTTGTAAATACCAGACAGGTGTTATAACTGTCCAGTATATGTGATGTGTGTGTTGTGTATCTCTGATTGATATTGTATATTATGTAAATGCTTATGTTATTAATATAATTTATTCGTTCTGCTGTTGAGATTCTAGTGTTGTTTCTTCTTTCTCTTCTTTCTTTTCCTCTTCTATCCCTTTCTTTCTTAATTGATGATGCGATTTTCTGGGAGTAGAAAGTCGGGTCGTCACAGTTTATATTCCTAACAATATTTATATCTTATTAATTTTAAAAGATACATATGTACATATATGTTTTTATTAAATTAATTATTATTTTTAAGAATGGGTATATATATTTTCTTATTGATTTCCAAAAGATATGCATAATTTAAAACTTTTATTAACTCTTGGATTTATAACTTTATATATTTACAAACTATAATTTTAAAACAAAATGTTCAAATCCTATTTTAAACTTATTTTATTATACTTTTAAATGTTTATATATACATACAAATTACATTTATTTATATATAAATTTAAAATTAAACTTAAGTTATTATACATAAAATTATATAAATAATATTAGTGTTGAAAATATTCAAATTTAACTTTTAGAAAATTATTATATTAGTTTCAAAATATAATTTCCAAATAATTATATTATAACTAGAAAATAAATTTTTGTTAATTTTGAACATAGTATTTTCATGTCCGATCTATTTGTAAAATATTTACAATTGAATTCCCAAATTAAATTCAGTTTATTTTCTAAAATATTTATTTTAGAGTTTCAAATTAAAAATGAAATTCAAAATTAATCTATATACATATAAATAATCATGCACCTATCTTATTTAGTTTGGGAAAATTTCAAATTAATTCTCAATCAATTTCTAAAATTTAAATTATTTACCAATTTAAATTTGTTTTAAAATCAGGATCGTTACAGATTTCCCCCTTAAGAAAATTTCGTCCTCAAAATCTGCCAGATAGGGAGACAACAAAAGAACGGATGAAAGATAGAGAAATATCTTTCCAGATCAAACTGAATATCTATTTTGCATTTGGCTTGCCAAATCAGAATATCAACAATAGATACGGGAACGAATCTATTTAATATCTCACAAAATACTCGGGTCATCCAATCTACTTAATATACAGGGGTATTGGCTAGTTCGAAGGATAACAAACCATTCGTAGGATATATTTGGACCCCAAAAGAGCAGAAAAATGGATTTAATTCAGGTTGAAATATTCCAAAGTACACACTAGCTTGTCCTTCCTTGGACTTGTATTCATACAAGAAATCACAACAAAATTTCAAATTTGGTTTTAATCGAAACCGTTTTATCGATACAAATCTTCATATTTTCTTAACCAATTTATTTCAATTTCAAATTCATTAAAGCTAAAAACGGGAAGATTGATAAGAAACCGATGAAGATACGAAGTAAGGATTTTCTACAAAAATTCGCAGGGCCAGCACTACACCAAAGCTTCCTCCCAGAGCGCCACGAAGACATCAGAGAATTGAAATTGGACGATGATCATAAGAGATCGATAGAGAAAAGTTATTTTTGTTGTTGCAGGGTATCCACTATTTGTAGTGGTATTCCCTGATCCCCTATCTCGTCCCCTTCTTGCACTCATACTTACTATCAGCGGATAGTAAGGGAATCTATTGAGGCATTCGGATGGATATCTTAGGGATACTCATTCTAGGGTATACTTCACCCTATCTATAATGAGTTACCTAATGTGTTATACTCCTGTGCTAAAGTTCAACCTTCAGCTTTGATACCACTTATAACGACCCTGACTCGACCTTTGAAAATCGGCACTGAATACATCACCCATATTCAAATGTCAAATCTGGTTCGCCGGAGCTTATAACACATTAACTATAACAACACAACGGAAGAAAAAGATAACATCATTGATACACAATAGTTAATTACAATGATACAAAACATTGATACAATTGATGTCAACACCAGAATACAAAAATAATAGAGGAAGAAAGTCTCCAAAAGGCAATATCTTCAGAAGTCCTTAAGATAGATACTCCAATTAGCTACAACACCAATGCCAATGCTCCAAGACTAGAATGACTCCAAATAAAAAAGCGAGAACCACCATCAACACTAAAGTGAAGCAACTCGATCCAAATGCGATTGCTAATATACAAAGATTGGATGCTATCGAGTTTACACCTAATATTCGACTATTTGAAAAATCCAACTCTAGACTGCCCATGTGGAAAATTGTAGGCACCCAGAGTTTAGGAAGAGAACAATAAATTCCAGGTCAGTCATGGCACTGGTGGGAGCAAAAAAAACAGTTTTCTCTTTTAAAACAAACAACAAGAGAAGTAGAAGAAAATCGCTATGCTTTGGAAAATGAAATGGCCATAAGGCCTCCCGCCACACACACAATGCAAGCCCAAACTTGAAGGAGATTTCTCCTTATGACAGTCAAAAATGCTTAATACGCAAAAGTCCTTTTGATTTTATTATTAGTGCATAGTGCATAAAACCTTTCGAAAGTATAATATAAATTTTAACCAGCATAGGTACCATTATATTATGCCAGCTATAGCTACCACCTGAGGTGGCAGGTTATACAATCATAAAGGGCTCGTATTGAATGATTGGATTTCCAACAATGGTCAGGCAAAGGAACTTCCCACACCGAATGGAACGCCTCTGGAGGGATGCCCCTGATAACGTAACCGGGTCTCTGCCAACACAAGGCCGGGTTATCTCTATAACTAGGTAAGTGCTGACACGAGCGTGCCATCCCCCGGTCATTACAACCTTTATCCGAGGTACCTCTATACCAACAACCACAAAGCAATAAGTTTGCAGCAACCGCATAGGTAAATATCTGGGCGCCATACCATGATACCACCTTTTATCCAGAAGGAAATGGACATACCCTCAGGGAGCGCTACCCCCGAATAACCTTATTGCAAAGATACCTGCTTCGACCATTCCGGGTTGTGAGGCTCGACGAAGTCTCATCCACAAAGCTACGCTTTACACAAAAGCATGCTTCGATCAACAAATGATTAGCAGCACTTCGTATGCCACATTACCAAATTGGGAATATATCGCTAGTAACCATCAACTACATAACCTCTGAGTTCGTCCGTCTCAAAGAAGGGTGTTAAGCTAAGAGAATTCTCAACCACCAAACAGAAATGTATTTGATAGAAACCAGTTTTACATCTCAAAGTGTAATGTCAGAGACACATGCATACAAGTCTGTACCGGGTTCAAACAGAACCGAAGGCACTACAAAAGAAGCCCTTGCAATCCGGACATCCTCAATGCCGATCAGACTCACCATCACATATGGAGATCTCTATGCCGGAGCAACTCGATGCATAGTCATTCGACAGGTTATCCTATCGTTCTCGAAGAGACCCGGTCTTCACCACCATCTTCAATTGCTATCCATCTCGTCGTATCACTATTCGGAATGGGTTATATGACACAAAGTCCTCTTCCGGCTAAACCGAATAGTGAGCGCTTACTTTTAAAGCCATATGGATAAGGGATCTCAGTTAAGTCATAACTTATTGCCCAAAATTTTTCTTCAAATGATTTAAACAAATTACCATTTTCAAATCTTTTAAACAAAAAGTTTACTTCACAAAGTTCACCCATATTTCACAAAGATTCATTCACGATATTTATACAAAAGATCTTTCTTTGGGGTCCTCTTTTGTTTGAAACAAAGTTCACCAAATATTTCACAAAGATTCCTTCACAGCTTTCAAAACAATTCCATTTCGAATCTTTTATACAAAAGATACGCTTTGAGATCCTCTTAAATTTCAAAACAAGGTTTAACCATCCTTCACAAAGATTCATTCATAGCTTTCAAAACTACTTCAATTCCATTTCAAACTTGAAATCATTCAACGCAAATTGGAAATCCTTTTTTTATATGAAAGCTATTATTATTTGAAAACAAATAGTTTTCGTTTCGGAAAAATTCGATTACATTTATACAAGTTAAAGCGCTTCAAGTATAAAACTTGGGTTAAATTAAAATTCCCAGAACAATACTTTTAAAATGGTTTAAAACCCATACAAACACATTTATAACTTGTATAACCTTTTTAAATCATAATTTCCAAACATAGAATTCAATTTCAAATCCTAATTTAAATTAAAATCAAGCTATTTAAATTTCAAAACTTTGTCAAGTTATTCAAAATAACTTTTATCTTTAAAACTCCTTTTCAAAAGCTTTTCATATTTAACCCAATTCCATTTCAAAAACCATTTGGATTCAAAATTCAACTTTAAAACCATTTCAAAAATCTATGACTTAGCCATTTTCCTCGTGCAATCCATATTTGTGTGTGTATGGTGTAGTCCAGGGGTTTTACATAATAGTGCAATATCAACAACCATCATAGATTCAAGTATAGCAAAATCAATAAGCGGCATAGTCTATAACGCCTATCGTTCATTCACAGATAATATACAAATGTATCGCAAATAAATGAATAAATTATACACAGATCCATCCACAGAACAGAATATCACAAACCAGATAGGACAATCAATTCAAGGCATATCATACAATACAAACATTCATAAGCAATCCAAGCATTCAATAATCATTTATAAGCAGGATTAATTAATTGTTCAAATCCTAATTAATTCAATTTAATTTCCAATTAAATTAATTAATTATGAATTAATTATCAAATCTTGATTAATTAATTACAATTACTTGATATTAATTAATGAAATTAATCAACCTTAATTATTTATCTTAATTAATTACCTTTACTTAATTAATTATTCCTTAATTAATCACATTAAATTAATTATCCTCTTATTAATTATTTTAATAATAACCTTTAATTATTAAGTAATTAACCTTTTATTATTTAATTATCCTTCAAACTAATTTTCTTTAATTAATTAATAAACAAATTAATCCTTAATTAATTACAATTAAATTAATTATCCTTAATTAATTACAATAATTAATTAACTTAAGTTAATTACGTAATTAATTAACCCTTAATTAATTACCATTTAGTTAATAAAATTACAATAAGTGATTGTCCTTAATCACTTAATCAACTTTAATCACTAAATAATTACTTTTTAAATTAAGTAATTATCTCTAAATTAATTATCTTAAGTAAACTTTAATTTATCACATAAACAGAT
Organism: Allium cepa; assembly: GCA_030765085.1. Classification (NCBI taxonomy): domain Eukaryota; kingdom Viridiplantae; phylum Streptophyta; class Magnoliopsida; order Asparagales; family Amaryllidaceae; genus Allium; species Allium cepa. Next base: position 47,285,803 of record CM060930.1, on the reverse strand, counting down.
TAATCACTTTGATTAATTTTTCTTTAATTAATCACATTAAATAAATCTTTAAGTAATTAAATATTTAATCCTTGACAAATTTTCCTTAATTTTCCATCCTTTAATACATTTAGTAATTTCACTTAATTATATTTGAAAACAATCAAAGATTTAATATGATAATTAACTTAATACAAAATTATATAAACCAACAAGTTTAAAACAATTTAACTTTTAAAATTTAAATCCATGAAACTTACTTAACACTTTACTTTTGAAAACTTAGTTTATATTTCTTAAAAACCTTATTTTAAAACTTGTTTAAAATTTTAAACTTAATTTACCATCCTTTGGAAACTTATTTACTATAAATATGCTTTGAAACTTGAAAACTGTTGTATTTTAAAATCGAAAATCTGTTTTCTTTTAAAAATTAAAACATGGTACAAAGTCCAATTTTTATAATGCTTGTCATTTATCAAAACAAACCCTAGCCCACAGTAAAGAACCCCCGAGCAAATTCAAAAATACCCGAGCTGTTCTCGTATCATCGCAAACTTCATCTTCTTCGAGTAAAACACAAGAAAACTACTGGTCCAACCAGAGCCCGTACCTTCTTCTACCACACTCTCGCAACAACCAAGTATCCAGATGCACTGGTGCATGTGCATCAGCGTCAGAGCTTCCTCCGACCTCCGATGAACCTTCCGGCATAACGTCCAATGATGCTACAAACAATCCCGACCCTCAATCCACTCACAAGCTACAGATCCAAATCGAGCAATGCGGATAAAATAGGAAGCCATACCATCACTAGAAATCCCCTCAAACCCACGCCTCCGATCACCTGTCAACACTGCAACTCCGGTCATGCCTCGCTGACTTTCCATCCTACTATTTCCTAAAATCTCGAGCCACTCGATCACCCAGAGATGATGCGGTAATTCTGGTTTCCAGACTTAACCCATCTAGGGTTTAAAACCTAAATCAAATCGCCATCGATGCCATGACGATCAGGAACCCCACCAGTCATTTTTCCTAAGCTCGCCGTACTTCCTTCCACCTCTATACGAAACCCCGAGACCTCACTACCCATTGATCGACAGAAATTGCCCCAAAACAAATTCGAAGTCAACTTAAAATTTCTCACCAAATATAACATTATAAATCATGATTTCCTTTTTAAAATTCATAGTTTTCAAATTCGATTTAGATCATATTCCTTAATCAGCAATTTATGATGATTGATTTTTAGCATAATTATAATATTTACTGTCTTTTTCACATCTTCAGATGATATTCCAACTTGTTGTTCTTAAAACTATTTTTAAAATTTAGATCCTACAGATATAAACAACTTTTGGTTAAATAACAAGGTCTAAAAGAATTTAGGGGTTTAGATCTTGATTTTTAAAAGTTTTAAAGTCTGTAAAAAAACAAGAACAGAGCAAGCTTCTTGTTTCAGACATGCACACTTATCATCTTCCTATATACCTTCAATCTTATCTACACCTTCAATCTTATCTATACAACCAAGCACAACATATTCATATCATAGCATTCGCAGATTTTCACATGCAACAAGTTTGAACATATTTTAAAATTCAATTCATTAGTTTACGCACCTGACTGTAGAGAACAGAGAGCAAGCCTGGAATTTGAAATTTGAAACTGCTTTGGATTTTTTTTCTTATGGAAGATTGAAGTTGAGCTTTGATCCTTGTTGAGTTGAGTGGTTGCTTCAAGTTTTGCATCAGACCTTTGAAATTGCGATTTGCTCCCAGATTTTAAAATGTTTTGATGTTGAATTTGTTGCTTAATCCAGGCTTTGATTTCCAAAACTTATTTCAATGTTGAATCTGCTTTGCTTGATTGTTCCAGGTTGATAAAACTTGGATGTTTGCATTGAGTTTACCGTTTTCTTTATAGGTTAACATTTTTGGTTTGTATTTGATAAAACTTCTTTCTCTGATTTTGTTTTCAGGTTTTAGAGAGAAGATGAAAAAAATTTAGACTGAATAAAATAGCCTGACTATTTTTTTTTCTTATGCATATTTATAAATTTAAATTTAAAAGAAAAGTGTATTTTGCCACTTGTTATTATTAAGTTGCACTTGTAAGTTTATATTCCACTTATTAAACATTTGTGACAACATGATTTTAAAATTTTTACACTTGTTAAAATTAAGTAAATTTATATTTAAACCCTTATTTTAATTCTATTTATAAATTATTTTTTTAACCCTTTCAATTGTTAATATTTCATAAATTTATATATTATGTTTTTCTTAAATGTTTATATCCTTAACTATATTTATATCTTATTAATTTTAAAAGATACATACGTACATATATGTTTTTATTAACTTACAAAAGATATGCATAATTTAAAACTTTTATTAATTTTTTTTTTATACTTTTATATATTTATAAACTATATTTTTAAAAGAAAATGTTCAAATCCTATTTTAACTTATTTTATTATACTTTTAAATGTATATTATATATATATATACAAACAAATTACATTTAGTTATATATAAATTTAAAATTAAATTATTTTATTATACTTAAATTTATATAAATAATATTAGTGTTCAAAATAATCAAATTTAACTTTTAGAAAATTAATATATTAGTTTCAAAATATAACTTCCAAATAATTATATTATTATTAAGAAGCAAATTTTTATTAATTTTGAACATAGTATTTTCAAATCCGATTTATTTGTAAAATATTTACGATTGAATTCCTAAATTAAATTCAATTTATTTCCTAAAATATTTATTTTAGAGTTTTAAATTAAAAATGAAATTTAAAATTAATCTATATACATATAAATAAACAGGCACTTATCTTATTTAGTTGGGGAAAATTTCAAATTAATTTTCAATCAAATTTTAAATTTTAAATTAATTACCAATATAAATTTGTTTTAAAATCAGGATCGTTACAACTATAATGACCAAAGGGTTTGAAATGTCACATATGTAAGAATTGTCCTATTTTCTTGGTTTACAAATTGAACAATTAGAAATTGGAACTTTTATTAATCAAGAAAAATATTATAATAATCTAGTTAAACAGTTTGGTATGGAAAATACTTCTGCCAAACCAACTCCAATGAGTACAACAATACATCTAGATAGAGATGAAGATGGCACGAGTGTTGACCAAAAATTATATCAAAGTATAATTGGATCATTACTCTATCTAACTGTTAGTAGACCTGACATAATGATGAGTGTTTGTTTATGTGCTCGATTTCAAACAAATCTTAAAGAATCACATATGTCAGTGACGCGAATATTACGTTATCTAAGAAAAACCAATGATATTGGACTTTTCTGTCCAAAAGAATGAGTTAGTATTATATAGTGTCGCTGACTTTGGAGGATGTCGGACGGATCGAAAAAGTATGACCGGGACTTATCACTTCATTAGAAAATCCTTAGTCTTCTGGTTTAGCAAGAAACAAAATTTTGTTTCACTATCAACATGTGAAGCAGAATACACTTCTGCTACTTTAGCATGTGCACAAGTCATTTACATGCAATAAACACTTCAAGATTTTGGTATAAATTTATCTAAATCAACTATTATCTGTGATAATACAAGTGTTATAAACTTAGCTAAAAATCCTGTCAATCATTCACGAACTAAACATATTAGCATACGTCATCATTTCCTTCGTGATAATCCTGAAAAGGATATAGTCAGATTAGAATTTGTATCCTCTGAAAACCAACTGGCTGATATATTTACAAAACCTTTAAATGAAAATATTTTTATAAAACTAAGAAGAGAATTAGGAATTTTATCTTATACAGATTTATAATTATTTTTTTACTTTTGTCCAAAATAATTTTTTCCACATAATTGAGTTTCTAAGACTCGAACTCTGGTCACTTGCTTGTAATTCAGATGCACTACCACTTCACAACAGAACCATGTTTCCAATTTGTATTATATCTTTTTACTATTTCTATCGATTTTTTCTACCTTACATATTTTTTCTTTCATTTTAGCCTCTCATTGTTTTCTCTGGCTAAAAACAATTTGACCAATAATCTGTTTCTTATTCTGAGTTCCTCATTAGTATAAATACTTGTCTTCCTTTGAAGTTTTTTAATAACATTACAAAGAAATAGAATAATATTTCTCAAAATCTTTTAAACATGTCTTCTCAACACAACTCTAAATTCTCCTCATTCTAATACACTTCTTTAAGTTTAGGATCAGTATATTTACCTATCACTACACCCATTTATGAATCTGTCCCGATTGTTCCTTCTTCACTTACACGGGTTACACTCCACCTGGCAAAAGAACCGAACGCTCTCTATTCTTCGGCTCACCATCTACTAAAGAAAAGATAGACGATAATCATCACCACCAAACTGAAATGCTGAAATTACAGTGTGAACTTTACTATGAATAAAATGTTAACGCCAAGCGTTTAAGCTTTTTAGAGCAAGACGCCTTGAAATTCCATGGTTCCTCATCCAACAGCACGATTCATCAACATCTCCTATCCATTCTCCTCGGTATAATCCTTGGGAACCATCGCCACAACGTCCTCAGTGTCTCTGAACTCTTGGGAAAGTGGAAATGGCTGGTCTCTTCTACATCCACTATAGGAGAATATCAAGGTTGAGCCGACCGAATATCATACTCCAAGCTCCTCATCTAAATCTGTTTAAATTATTTTTTAATAAATAAAACCAATGTCTATTGTATTGTTTACATGTATATGTTTTTTCTTTCAAAAATAATGTTACTTTTTAAAAAAGAAGGTAATCATATTTTTACTACAGATTCAGCCGACTGAGCACCTCAAAATAGACGGTGGAATATTGTACTAGCAATATTATTTTACCAGATTCAAACAGTGGAACCACATGTAAACAGCCGGCTGATTCAGTTCAATTTTGAACTGTTTTCTTGTAGGAAAGCAAACATATAGCTGACTACAGTCATCTAGCCAGCTGATTGCTCCCAAGCAATTTTTTATATATGGGCTTTCAACCCATCAACCATTCTACCCTCACTTTTTCCCTATCTATATATTCACTTTTCTCTTTTTACCTCATCACTTTAAAAACGTAGCCCCCACTTTCTAAAAACCTTCACTTTTAACTTCAATTTTTCAATCAACAATGGCTCCAAGATTAAAAAGGTCATGATAATCCACCTCCGGACCTTCCAAAGGCCAAATCCAAAGTTGGCTATGGAATTATGTTGTTGTCTCGCGTTACAACAACATTAAAACTCCAATATTTTTGAAGGGGCCTTCATGAAATTCTCGGATTTCGTAGCATATAGGATTCCAGAAATGGCCGTGCAATATCACTTTGAAATTCTCATAGATTATGAACCTAATAATGTTAGAATGAATCATCTTTTGGTTAAGCTATTCCTTGCAAATTTGAATCTTAATCACCGAAGCCCTCAAAACGAGAAAATTGTATTTGGTCATTAGTTTGTGGTGTTAAAATTTTCTTGCCTTTGCAAAGATTGGGCAGTATTTTGAATTGTCCATATCAAAGTACCGATATAGATGACATAGAGGTTGATATGGATCATCGAGATGTAGTTTCACATTGCTTCTTGTCCGATCAACTTATCAATTTAAATGAGCTAAAATCTAGTGCTTTAAGCCTTAAGCACGTCTCATTCACAAAGCTTCCATTCGATCCTTACAACCCTGTACGGGTAGCTCTGAAAAAGTTTACAAAAGAGACTTTCAAGCTCTCTATGCCATCTACTCTCACCAACAAGTAAATTGGGGGAAAATAATTTTAAATGAATTTCAAAATGTGACAATCCGGTGGAAATACTAGACCATTCATTATTGGGCTTATATTATGCATATCATACTCAATTTTGGTAATCAAATGCTGAACTCCGAATATTCAACCATAAGCGAGTTAGGAGCAAAAACCTTATGATTGATGAGTCTTCCTAACCGGCCTCCTCCCCAAACAAATTATTTCTTCCAAGAATGGACTCACAATGTTGAACGAGGTGTTCCACTACCTCATGACACTAATATTCCTTCCTCTTCGCGAACCCACCAAGAGGAAGAAGAAGAAGAACATGATGACTCTATAGGATTGATTTCACCCTAGAGGGGGGTGAATAGGGTGATACTAATAATAATAAAAATTAATGCGGAAATAAATAAAATAATTACAGCACAGATAATAGTAGAATAATAAAAGAAGAAATAGAACAACACATATCTACCCGCTTTGGCAAAACCCTACCTACGTGATGCCCCTAAGGTTTCAACTAGAAATAAGTAGTCAGTCGCTTACACATGTAAACTTGCAACACCCACTATCGACTAACCTAACTCTAGGCTCAAAACCATGCCACAACTCAGCCACTAAGTTGCGAATTCTCAAACTATGCCCCGTAGTTTGTACCTAGTTACATAATTAGAAATTCACCGAATTTTAAAAGGAAATTACAAATAAAATAAAAGACTAAGCTAAAAATCCTATATTTAAATTAGGCCCAATATAAAAATAGGAATAGGCCCACTTTAAAATATAACTCAAGAAAAGAAATACATTCTCCCTTTTTTTGATTTGTTGCTGCATCTTTTTCTCTTTGATCGATAATTAGGGCTTTATTGGGATTGAAGATGCCGATCAAATTTATCGATTGAAGTGATGATTCTGAGTTGAATTGCTTCGTCAATCGATCCCTTGGCTCTAGAATGCACATGGTCACTTCAATTTGGAGTTCGAATTGATGTTGTTTTGGTACGTGATATTTCCTTTTTCAATTTTGATTATTCTCAACTTATTTTTCTCGAACTCTATTTCTGTCGATGAAGATAACTTGGTTTAAATAGGGATGAAATCTCTATATTTTTATTCATATATGTTGTTTGAATTCTTAATGATAAATTTGTTTGGCCATTCGATTTTGATTGGATGCTAGTGATTACTCTGACTTGTTCATTATTTACTTTCTTTAGTCGGTTCCTTCTTTTCCCCGATGTGTTTGAATTTTGGTTCTGTAGTTTTCTGCTATGACTTCGGTTCTTTGAATATAGATATAAACTTGATGAATTTTGCTATCCTCTGTTCCATTCGTATGGCCATGCTGCCTTGACTTTTAGAAACAATTCTTTTGACTTTATTCAATTTATGTTCTTCATCTCTGCTGGATGTTTTGACTTGAGATATTGACATTTTCAACTTTTTTAACTTTCATCGAATTTCTACCTGCTTTGTTACTTCGATTGCAAGCTTTTGTGTTGCAGTGGTCTTGTAATCTAGTTCACTCCAGAACTGTTATGTCCATTGCATGTTTTGAACTGGTTCAATGTGTGTGTGTTCATAGTTTCACTTGATCACCGATTCAATCTTCACTTGGTCGTCCCTATACATATATGTTCACACATGCATCCATATACGTTTTGTACTTCATTTTGTTTGCAGTTTGGTATGCACATGTTCATGTGACTTGCCATTGTCTAGTTACATTGTCCATGGTTTTCTTTGTTTCCAGCTTCTTATATTGAAGTTTGGTTCTGGCCGTTGCACTTGTATTCGAACTGGTCTATGTTGCATCCCTTGTTATCACTACATATATATATATATATATATATATATATATATATATATTTATGTATGTATGTATGTATGTATGTATGCATGCATGCATCTGTGTTTGCGCATGTATATATGTATGCTTACCTGCACAGTGTCTTGGTTGAAGCTTCACTTGTCACTGCATATATATGTATACATCTCTGAATGCATGCATATCCTTTGTCCTCTTTGAATACTTGCATTTGAACTTGTGTGTTCTTCATTTCAATTGCAGTCTTGTTTCATGTGCACCGCCCTTATGCTATTGACATTTATGTTCATTTTATTCTTGTGTCTGAATGCATCGAGTTTGGTTGCATATGTGGATGTTTTGATGTTGCATTGTTTTCATGTACATTTAGAGTATTGTTCATGCCGTCTGAAGCTTTTTGTGAATCCATATTGTATGTTGTCATTGATCTGGTCTAGTTCATTGCTAGTTCACACTTTGTCATGTTGTATGTTGAATGTTGCTTTGATTTCATATACACATGTTTGAACTTTTGTTGTTTTGCATTTTGGAGTCTTCTGTTTGGTGCACTTGTCGCTGTAGGCCTATTGCGTTTGAGCGGGTTTGAAACTGTTGTCACCTATGTATATACATACATATGTATGTTATGTCTGATTGTTGTATTGATGTTCATGCAGTTGACTTAATTCATTCACTGCCTTGTATATGTACATGAGTGATTACACATCCATGCTAGTTTGGATCATCTTGAAACTGACATATGATCTTTTATTGATTGTCTCTTTTCTGAAATTCGAGTTGCTAAGGCAGTGCACATGTGTACAGGTACACATGTGCATATGCAGGCTCTAGAGTATTTGAAACTTTATAACTTGTTTTCATATTGCACCTAAGTTGAATCCAGCCTCAACTCAGGTTTGACCTTGTGCTCACCTGTCCTTGAAGTTATATCAAGTGTATATCAATGTGCATGGCCTTGTGACATGTACAGTGATATACTGTGCATGTTACAAGCTGTTCATGTAAGATGAATTCAAAATAAATATGATGATGAACAATCCAAATAACTGAGGTAAATAAGATTTTTAAAAACACACTTTAATTTGCATTACAAAAATATTTCATTTCCAAATTTACTACATCGGTGTTTATTTTGCAGATAATTCAGATGCTGAATTCAATCTGGAATAAAGTTGAAGATAAAATACGAATGAATGATTGATATGTAGTGAGGTGAACATTCTAAAGTGAATTTTGTGATGCAATTGAAATTGTATTGTAATCGAAATTGTGTATGTATAGTGAGAGCTCAAATTTATGCTATTCAAATTCTAATAAAATATTTTTTGAATAAAATATTTGTTTGAATTTAAATTCTGTGTTATTTATTTTATTCAACAAAAATTTATTTAATTTTGTAAAAAATAAAATAGTACACTAACAAAGACATTTAAATGAATATATATATATATATATATATATATATGTTTATTATCATCAAACAAAAATCATATACTAGCATATTCAATAATCTACTCCTTTTGATAATAACAAACATATATTAAGATTTTGAATTTTTAGATGTATTTGGTCATTGATAAAGTTTATTTGCTCCCCCCTTTTGAATGCTCCCTCTCTACAATAAAGCTCCCCCTTCATATATGTATGAAAATAGATAAAAATACGCAAATTAACCAAGATGGGAATATGCAAATAAAAAATAAAATATTTGAATTTTATTTGCCGAAATATTAACTTTTCCCTCCCCCTTTTGTTATCAGCAAAAGAGTAATAGTATTAGAAAAATAGAGATAAAGTGATAGATATTAATACAAAAATCAATACCCAATCTAGTATAAATATTAAATTTCAATAAAAAAAATCAAACAAAAATCATAAATACTCTATTAGACGCATATTCCACTTTAGAGTGATAAGGGTGATGTCGGCATCTAAAACCATATAGTTGTGTCTATTTGTGGTATATTTATATCAGGAATTTGAATATCTACTAACCATGCATAAACGTTAGGACTTTTAAATGAGATTAGTAGTATTCCCCATTTATAAAAAATGAATTTCCAATATTTTCTAACCACTCATAACCGTAAGGACTTTTAAATGAGATTAGAATCAACTCATCTATTTAATGATTAATTTGATATGTGTTTCATACATGCATAACCGTAAGGACATTTAAATGAGCATGAAAGCACATAAACAAATATTCAAGTAATTCACCCATGCATAACCGTAAGAACTTCTAAATGAGAGTGAATACTTTGGATGTTTTTCTTGCTAAAATATAAAATATAATAAAAATGAATAATTTTCTGTTTAAAATACCACATTTTCACATATTATATTGGATTTTGATGAGTGATGGTCGTTAGAAATATGATAGAAACAGAGATGGTCATGGAATTGTTTCCAACAAAAGTTATTATAAATCTTGTTTAAAATTTTAAAGAAATTTACTAAATATACTATATCAAGTCATACTATATGATTGATATCAACACTCGTCACTTTTTCAATCACTATTTATCTTTTCGATAATCAGTAGGGAGTCAGATTTGTCAATGTAGTCGTTTAAGATCAAATCCAAAAATAATTATAAAATCGAATTTTCTAAAATGCCTAATCTGAAACAAAGTCAGAAAACCTATTTTTTGGAAGAGATTTTTTAAAAAATGTCTGCTAATTGAAAATTAGTTTAAATGAAAAATATGCAGATATTTTCTTTGAAAATGATGCAGCCACCGAATGTCTCAATACAAAAATCGTTCTACTAGTAATTTTTCTATCAACTAGGTTACCAGTGTAGTCTGCACCTGAATTACCCTTTGACTTAAGGGTATCATTAGATAGATATCATAGAACAAATCGTGGAGTGTGCAACAAGTACCTTAACATCATTTTGACACCTTTTAAATGAAATTATTTTGGATTTTTAATTGAAACTGTCCACATGAACAACTAGTGAACATAGTGTCAACTCTAGAAGCAGTAAGATTAAAAAAATATCCACGTGTATCTTGAGTAATCGTTAATCAATACAAAAACAACATCTCTTATCACCTAAACTTGCAATAGTTATTTAAGAAAATCTATATGAAATAGTTCAAAGACTCTAGAGGTACTTATAGTGTTCTCGGCACAAAAAGATAATTGGCCAACAATTGTTCATAAATCAGAATCAAAATCAACATTCATTTCCTTATCACATAACTGGCTGAATTAAATCAGATTATGATGCAGATTTTCACATTTAATATATCGTTCAAGATAAATGTACTATTACCTATTTTACCTTTACAATATTTTTCGTTGTTACCCATTGTGATTTTGCCACCTTTGTAAAAGGCTAAGAACTTTGATTTGTTGCCCGTCATGTGCCTGGAACAGCTTGAATCCAGGTAACACTGTCCTTGTGCCTTAGCATGCCACTACACCTACACGAGAAAAGATTTTTGTGACCTATTTGTTTTTATAGGTCCATGGTTGTTAGTGACAAAAGATTTTGAAAAATATGTTTGAGTAGACCCAGGTTAATTTATATTTGTTCCTTTTGGCACCCAGATTTGTTTGACTATAAGGGATTTTATATTTGTGCCTTTTGGAACCCAAATTGGTATGTTATTCGCGTGTTTGGGTCTATACCAACAATCATTGTGACTGTGTCATGTTTTTCCACAAATCATGCACTTGGAATTGACTTGATTAATTTTGCTTTTAACTCGTTCAGATTGAGTACACCCAAATCCTTGTCTAACAGTATTGACAGTTTGTTTCCCTAATAGTATATTTAGTGATCTTTCTCCTTTGGAAAATATAAAATTGTAGACAATTGTTGGACTTGTGTTTTGAGAGATTCATTTTCATTCAATAGCAAAGTGCACTTTTTAATAGAATTTTCTCTCCTCATGTTTTTACTTTCTTTGAAAATCAGAATATCGTTTTCAAGTGATTTAATTTTAATTTCTGATTTTTTAATTTCTTCTTCAAGTGATGGACACTTATCATACTTAAGGCTCTTATTTTGATAGTTTTTAACCAATAATTCTATCAAACTATCTCTTTGTGATTCAATTTTAGCGTATTTCTACCTAAATCCTTCAAAACAGCCATTTACCTCATGAAAATATATATGTAATTCTGAATGACTAAGTTTTGTTACCTCGCTTGGCTCATCGTCATCACTGTCAGTTTTTTCTCCTTGACGACACCGATTTCCTTTTCACTCTCACTGCCGGTGTTTTTATCGTCTTCATTGGTTTCATCCCAAGTAGCTGCAAAACTTCTCCTTTTCAGTTTCTTTCCTTGGTTGAGTCGATTCTAAGGACAAATGGGCATGATGTGACTAGGTTTATTGCACTTGTAATAGATGATCTCCTACGCTTTTGAGTTGTCTAGTACTTTGATTATTCTACTTTTCAGTTGTTGATTTGGAGCTGGATTACCATACTTGTAGTTCCACCTTTCGAATTTCTTTATTATCAGTGCCAGTTCTGTTGCATCACCATCATCATCATCTTCACTTTTCGTTGTTCCTTTGAGAGCTCTCGATTTCTTTTGAGTATCACCTCCTTCATGTACTTCCTTGAATTTCATTTCTAGCTCATAAGTGAAGAGATTTCCAATAGGCTCTTCGACTTTAATATGTTTCAAATCCTTCTATTTTTGATTGTCAATGTCTTTAGCTTCAAAATTTCATGGTAGAACTCTAAAGATTTTTGGACTATTTCCAATTCTGTGTATGGTTTTCCAAGAGCTTTTGATTTGTATACGAGATTAGAAAGTCGTTTGTATATCTCTTTGACATTTTCATCCTTGGCCATTTTGAAGTTCTTGTATTCGCTACTAAGCATGGCAAGGCAAGATTCTTCGACTTGGAAGGTTCCTTCGTAAGTCACTTCAAGTGTGTGCCAAATTTTCTACACAGTCAAACAATGTGAGACACGACTAAATTCAATTTGATCTAATGAACAAATAATAGAATTCATAGCATTGGCATTTTGTAATTTATTTTCTAGATCTGTCCATTGATCCATAAGTTTTTCAATTTCTTGATTATCTACCACTATAGTTGGTGTCCTATAACCCGTCTCAGCAATATTCAGAGAATCAATGGTTTTCAAAAAAATTCATTTTATTTTTCCAGTAAACATATTCACCATTGAACATAGATGGTCTAACTATGGACTGACCCTCAGCAAAAGTATTATTAAAAGAAGCTATTTTAAAAAAATCAAATTTTAAAATAAAATTGGTTTCTGAAAAATCAAATTTTTAAAACAAAAATTGGTTTTTGTTCCTAGCTCTGATACCACTTATAGGATCGATTTCACCTTAGAGGGGGAGAATAGGGAGATACTAATAATAATAAAAATTAATGTGGAAATATAAAAAATAATTGCAGTAAAGATAATAGAAGAATGATAAAAGCAGAAATAGAACAACACAGATTTATTCAGCTCCGGCAAAACTCTGTATATGTGTTTCCCCCAAGGTATCTATTAGAAATTAAGTAGTCGGTCACTTACACACATAAACTTGCGACACCCGCTATCGACTAACCTAACTCTATGCTCAAAACCGTGCCACAACTCAGCCACTGAGTTGCGAATTCTCAAAATACGTCCCGTAGTTTGTACCTAGTTACACAACTAGAAATTCAACAAATTTTAAAGGATATTGCAAATAAAATAAAAGACTAAACTAAAAACCCTATATTTAAAATAGGCCGAATACAAAAAGAGGAACCAGCCCACTTTAAAATATAACTCAAGAAAAGAAATGCATTCTCCCCACTTTTTGATTTGTTGCTGTCTCTTTTTCTCTTCGATCAGAAATTAGGGCTTTATTAGTACTAAAGACGCCTATCAAATTTATCGGTTGAAGTGATGATTCTGAGTTGAATTACTTCATCAATCGATACCTTGGCTCTAGAATGCACAAGGCCACTTCAATTTTGAGTTCGAATTGATGTTGCTTTGGTACATGGTTTTCCTTTTTCAATTTTGATTATGCTCAACTTATTTTTCTCGAACTCTATTTCAACCGATGAAGATGATTGGGTTTAAATAGGGATGAAATCCTTAAATTTTTGTTCGTATATATTATTCGAATACTCTATGATAATTTTGTTTGGCCATTCGCTTTTGATTGGATGCTGGTGATTACTCTGACATGTTCATTATTGACTTCTTTAGTCGGTAGCTTCTTTCTGTAACGATCCGTAATTTCGATAATTAAAAATAGTTAATTTAATAAGATTTTTTTTGAAAGTTGGGAGAAATTAAATTTTAATATTTATAATGGGAATAATAATAGAATGAAAGTTAATAATGTTAATTTAAGTTAATTATTAACAATTTGAATGAAATTTCAATCAACTGAAATGTTTTAAATGTTTACTTGGTTATAAATTGAATATAAGAAAACAAATGTAAACATTGAATTAATTAAAGAAATGAATGTAATAAATGGCAATAGATTAAAATTTGTGTTATGTAAGTAATCATAATATTTGGTTGTAAATAATAAACTTATTAATGTGACTAAAAGTTAATGGTGACAAACTATTATATGTTACCTATTTATTTAGTCTGTTAAATCAAATGGGAAATCAAGTGATAATTAACTGTACATTAATGTGAGTTAAGACAATAACTATCAATTGTGAATGTAAAAATGTATAGAAATGTAATTATATTCATGAGGAAATAACTGATGTATTAAAAGAGTGAAATCAAGATAAAAATGAATTAAATTAGGATTTTAAATTTTAATTAATGTGTAAAATTTACAAAAATTCAATATAATTAAAATATAGTAGTTAATACAAATAAAAGATGGAAATTGGAGAATATTAATGTAATGAAAGACTAGAATCGGTCTGTACTTCGCGCACGGGCTATTTATATTATTGTAAATGGAAAGCAAGGGCATTTTCAAAATTTCAAAAGACGCCGAGTAAATTAACTAACGAATTTTCTTTATTAGTAGTACAGATAAACAAATGTTGACTATGTTTATAGAATAATAATTGATTGCATATAAAGATGGAAATCAAATAAAATCAATTTATTTGAATTAGGTATAAATAATTGGATTTAATTACAATTGAAATCAAAAACTGTAATTGGTAAAATAATTAACTTTGAATTGGTATCTATATTTTTTTTAAAGTATGGTAAATGTCCAAGTAATCTAAAATGATAGAAATTGAAAATTATAAAATTTGAATTGAAAAAGTGATTTAATTAATTTAACATTAATTTATTTAGTTAAGTGAAAATAGCCATTTTGGCCACCGCTTGGATATTGACGAAACTAGTTTCACCAGGTCTGTAACGGTGAATTATTATAGGATTTCAAGTTTCTTAGCGATCGGACTTGTCGTTTGATCGTACAGATTCGAAACGCCTAGAAATCAATTTAATTGAATTCAATTGAAATCAATTTGAAATAAGCTAAATTTAAGCTAACTTCTTCAAACGATGGAATCTGGACTTGACACATGTTCCATTGAGTTTAAAAATATTGAAAACACCTTTTTTGAAATAAGGGATGACCCATTTTCATTCCAGAGACAGAACGGGTTTTTCGGGTCATTTATCGTTCAGCTTGTAAATCTATCTTTTCCATTCTTTCTGTTTTTAGCTTTAGCTACAAATATCCTATTATAAACCTTAGCTACTTCTTATTTCATTTGTTTGAACGTAAAATTCAGCTGTCTACTTCTCCTCCTCAATGGCAGACAAACAAAACCCTAATTCTTAAATTGCAAATTCGATTTCAAATTCAATTCCAAAAATTAAAACTCCACAAAATATATCAAATTATATATCGATTCTAAGCTCTCGACGAGCACATTTCAACTTTGTTATCTGCTTTCCAATTTGGGTTTCTGTATGGCCAGAATTAAGCTAATTTATTTTAGCCATTCATTGGCGTTCGATGATCGTCGTCTGAACAACGAATAAGGGGTACGGGGTTGTAGAGGGCGCTGAGCATTGTCCATCTGTGCCATTCAGTTGGTTTATTAACGGTTGATTGAACGGAATAATTCGATTTAGAGCATCGGGTTTAGCGGCGGCTGGAGGTTTCTCAGCTAGAACGGCGACGTTTGTCGCTTGGGGGTGAGGCAGAGGTGGAGGCGGGGTGACCAGAGTGCCCTAGCGGCGGCGTCGATGTCATAGGCGAAAGGTGCGATGGCGTGAGAAGAGTGGCGGCTCTAACCCTTGGTTCGTGCGTAACTTTGCAATAGGGAAGATGATGGTGACGTGTTTTGTTAATTATTATTTTGTTTATTTTAAATTTAAATCGTTAATGTTCTAACGCTTATAACTTTTACATACGAAGTCCGACTCACGTGCAATTTGTTCCGCTAGAATCTCATTGAAATTTCGGATATTTTGACACTGGTTTAGGCAAATTCTGAGACCGTTTAAATTTGGACCCTAAATTGGATTTTAATACGATTTAAAATCGAAGGTGGGTGTTTTGACCCACTCGCAACTTCTGAAATTTATTATGTTAGTTAAATTAAATTTTCGATGCGATTAGAAATTTATTTATGGCTGTTTGGTATATTTAAATTTCTATTCCTGTTAATTTGAATTATTTTGAAGTAAATTATATTTAATTTATTTATGAATTTTAAATTTTCCAGTTAATTACCTGTGAATAATAATCAGTTATTTATTGTAATTTTATTTTGGTTAAATTGGATGATAATTATGATGTATGTTTGATTGTTGACATTGGTTGATTGGATGTTATTTTTTATTTATATAATGTTATTACTCTACATGTTCCCATGGTTATTATTAGAAAATCATTATGGGTTGAAATGATATATACCCGAACGATCTGTAGATTAGCGAAAAATTGTTATGGGTTGAAATGATAGACTCGAGCGATTTTATGGATTTTAATATTAATTCGGGATTATGGTTTGACATGATATGTAATCGTAAAATTTTAAATTGCGAATTTAAATGACAAATATCCGTATCACTTGAACCTAGGGTAGAGAATCATATACGGACACCGGATTGGTTAAATTAAATAATTTTAAATTCTTTATTCCGAATCTAGTTAAATGATATTTTGAAATAAAATTGGGTTTATATAAATGGAATTATTACTGGAAAATCAAGTTTTATGTTTGAATGTGAATTGATTTAAAGGAACCGCTTTAAGAAATTAACTTGAAAGTTTAAAGTTGAATTTTTAAGTATAAATGAAATTTTATCGGAATTGAGTTATTAAGTTGGTTTGAAATATAACTTTGATATGTATTGAAATTGGAATAATTTAAACTGATATTTCAAACATGGATTGGAAAGAATTTGAATTAAAGATTCGAAATTGGGTTATATTGATTTGGAATTGTACTGGTCCAGATATGTTGGAATAAAATAAATAGTTAAATTGATATTAATTTCAAACTCATATTTTAATATAAACTGTTTAAAAATATATTATTTTAAAGACTTTAATTTTTAAGATTTTTTCAAACTATTAAACTATTTTAACATATATTACTATATTAAATCATTTTAACCTATTTTAAACCGTTTAATTTATTTTAAACTAATTAATCCTTTTTAACTTATTTTATATCTAATTAATCTATTTTAAAACTATTTAATCTATTTTAATTATATTTAATCTATTTTTGTAACAACCAGGTATTTTCAACCATTCACATCCACACATGTTGGACTTGAATTGCTCAAAATACCGCGTTGTAAATGAAATTTGGCAAATCTCAGAATATACAATAAATAAAATCACAGATCACAGACACAGAGTAATAATTGTGCAGCGGAAGTAAAAGAAATAGTAGTTCGTGAAGCCACTATTGAAAGAGGAGGCTATGCGGTAGGATCGTGTAATATGGAATAATGGAATAGTTTAGGTAGATAAAGTAGGTAAATGCAAGGAGACACCAGGATTTTATACTGGTTCGGACCTCTCGTCCTACGTCCAGTTCCTAAGCTTCACTTAGGAATTTCACTAACTAACACCCTTACTTCACTCGGAGGAATAGATTTACAACTTACCCGAACAACCGAACGGGATTTCTTGCCTCAACTACCGAAGAAGACTTCAACTCAATTACTAAAATACAATATTTGACTTGTTGTGTTCTTGTCAACACTAATGAGTCTAATGTAGTACAATATTCTTATAATCTTATCCTCGAGAGTATGCAATGTGTTTGTGAAGATTTAGGAAATGTGAATTGCTATGAATCAAAAGAATGTTATAAACAAAAACAATGATTCAAGCAATAGATTAGTGATTGCTTTGAGAATATCTAGAAAATATGAACAAGAGAATAGTTAGATTAAAGCAAGAGAATTCAGTGAATTAAATGATGTTAGAATCATGTATATATACTTATAGAAGAGATGCATATGTTGTCAAAGGTTGCAAACAAGAGATGCTTCCATTTCCATTAATGAATTGTTGCAACTCTTGGGAGGAAGAAGGTGTCTTTTCAGAGAAAATTAGCATGTTCAAATTCAGTCGACTAAGCAGGGAATTCAGTCAACTAAAAATATGAAGTAAAATTTTCGGGACCAAATTCAGTCGACTGTGCAGGAAATTTAGTCGACTGAAACTGTGCATGTGTATAAATTTGTTCCAGTTTCAGTCGACTGACTGTTCCTGTTCAGTCGACTGAACTCATAAAACCTGCATAGTTAAAACTTAATTGAAAAATGAAGTTTATAAAAAATTTCTAGTGTTCGTGCAAGCTTCTTGAGGATAGATTTTAACAATACATCTAGACTAATGACATATGTAAAAACATACTTTAAGTTTTTTTGGTCTTCATCTATCTTCCTTTAGCATTTGTATATATTTCTTCCTTGTTTGTTAAAGCACATTGTCATTGATCAAAATCTTCGCATATCAACATTCTCCCCCTTTTTGATTGATGACAATACTGATTTATTCTAGAGACGTTTTACTTATTTTCTCCCCCTGATGCACTATCTTCCCTATAAAACAAAGTTAGTACCATAGATTTTCTCCCCCTTTGTCATCGACAAAAAGGAAGAACTAACAGCAGTAATAATGTATCAAAACAATCACTGAAGCATAGAGAATATTTGCATAATCATTAGTGAAGAAAAATAAAAATGTTGTGACAGACAAGCATAAAATGGCTATTTATACAAGCCACTAGAAAGTTAAAAATACACATCAAAACAAAAAAAATCACTTATCTCTATCCCAGTCATATGAACCTTCTCTTCCTGTTGGTTCACGTATTACGGGTCCTCCTATTGGTGGTCTATGTGCTCTTCCTCCTTGGCCACAACTAGCTCCGCTAGCGCTGCTACTTGTATGCTCTATGGATGTCGTCCATGTAAACGTAGGTGTCGGACGTTTGCCGCGAGATGTTGAAGCAGTAGTGGTGCTTGAGCACGAGATTGCATCCCAAAGCTTGTTGAAGAATCCTTTGATTTTGTCAAGCTTATGATCTACCTTTTTAAGACGAGTGTCAAGAATCTGTTGATTTCTTGACAATATCCCCAAGGATTGGTTAGTAGTGAAGCTTGGGTCAACAAGACGAATTTCATCATCTTGCTCGAAATGTTCTTCGTGGCGAGGTTGAGGAGGTTTTTGTTGTTGTTGTTCTTGATGCCTTGCTTTCCATTCGGCGAGTGATATTATGCGAGGAGGTCGAGATGGGAGTTGCATTAGGCTTATGGTCCTATGGTTAATTTGATGGACCATTGTATTCTCCGACTCAAGTAATGGCGTATCGACATTGAGGAGAAGTCGCATGATGTACTCTCCAAAGTAGATAGTGCGCATTTTTCCATTATTGAAAGTAAGAAACTCATCAAGAATAAGTTGTACCCAATTAACTTGTATATTGCCAAAAATAGCATATAGAGCTCGATAGTTATTAGGGTAGACAATTTCGTACGAGCCCGTGCGAGGAGTAATCGTTCTCATTAGGTCTATATGGAGGATTCTCGCCATAGGTCGAAGGTAGGTGGACTTAAAATCCCTAAAGTTGATATTATCATCCATAAATCGATGGTTGATGTTGTCGCGAATGTGTGGATTGAATTCTATCTCCTCTAGCTTTCTCCTGACATTTGGAGACTCTAAATGTGTGCTATTCTATCCAAGGAAAACCAAACTTTCTTTCCACACACCGTACTCCAAACAGTATTGTTTGGATTTCTTGGAGTTTGGTGTCCAAGATTAAGATTAGCATAAAATAATTTTACCATTACATGATTAATGGCATGGTCATTTCTTTTCAAATCTAAAAGAGAAGTTAAACCTGCCGGATCTGTTAGCGCTTGGATGTTGTAGGTTTGAAAACTGTGAAAATCAATGAAAGAATGCTCGAAAATTCGGGAGTTCTTCATCTTGTTCCATCGAGTGAAAGCGGTTCCATCGTAAAGCCATGTGCTATTTGAGCATCAATTGGCTCGGAGGATGAAGAAGATGAAGCTCTTGATCTTTTTGGTGCCATTTGGGTGAGAATTGAGTTGATTTTGAGGAATTTTCGGGCTAGTTTTTCGAAATTGATTTGGGGAAGAAAGTTTGTAGGAGGTAAAAAGTGAATTGGTAGGGTAAAATCTGGTGGTTAAAAGGGGAAATTTTGCCTGGGAAGTGACGTTTAGTCGACTGAATGTACTGCTCAGTCGACTGAATCAAAGGCCGAAATTTTCTGTGATAGATTCATTCGACTGAACAGTACATTTAGTTGACTGAAATTTTTGCTAAAATTTTCTGTTGAATTTTTAGTCGACTGTGCAGATGTTTCCAGTCAACTGAACTATGTAAATATTGTTTTCTGTCATATTTTCAATCGACTAAGCAGGGGCGTTCAGTCGACTGAAACATGCATTTTTTGTTGTTTTAGTTAATTTTTGAAATTAAACAATTTATTTAAAGAAATAGTTAAAAAATATTGATGTAACAACATACAGATATTTCAAAATTTAACTATTTCTTTGGGGATGGACTTGGAGTCTTCTTTCCTTCATTCTTCATGTAATTTATATCCCATGAATTCGGACTATATTGAGGAGTCTTAGGAGACGTCCAAGGATTCATAGGATCGACTGGTGTATGATAAGATGAAGATGGATCAAGTGAGCTAACAGGGCGAGGTAGGAGTTCAGCTACTTCGTTCTTCTTTGATCCACAGAAGCGTAAACCGATTTGCTTTAGGAAGCTCAAACGTCTTGCCGTAACTTTTTGCTCGAAGTATAGCTCTCGTTGAAGATCTATCTGTTGTTGTTGAAAGTGATGAATTTCATCAATCTTTCTTTTTGTGTCAGGTGAAATAAAGAGTCCGCGTTCCGCCTTTTTAGATTCTGGTGTGAAACCAGTACGATAATTTTCCCATTTGTAAATCGACTCATGTGCTGGTGTTGGTGTGGAAAGTTTTGGCGACGTTGGAGTGTTATCAACTGACGAGGTGATATTGATTGGAGAGAAGGAGTTATTGGACGACATTTTATGTTGAATTAAGATTTTATACGTAAAATCGAGATGAAAATAAAAATATTTTTAAAAATTTATTTATAGTAGAATTTTACTAAACAAATAATGGTTATAATTTAATATGATTTTTTAACCGTATAGAGATTTAATGGTAAAGAGAATTTTGTTAAAATGTATGATTATTATTTAATAATTCAGTTTTAAAAATGTGTGGTCTATAAATTATATAATGTAACATATAACATAACTGAAAATATTTGAAATTCTTATTCAGTCGACTGAATATTTTGTTTTAGTCGACTGAAATGTGGGAATATTTCTAATGTATTTCTAATTAATATCTTTAAAGGATATTATACCTAATTCTCGTCGAAGTTTTATAAAGGAGTTTTCTAATAGAGGTTTAGTAAATATATCGGCAATTTGATTTTCGGTAGAAATATGTTCTAAATTAATTATTCCTTTTTCGATATTGTCACGTAGAAAATGGTAATGAATATCTATATGTTTTGTACGAGAGTGATTAACCGGATTTTTAGATAAGTTTATTGTACTTGTATTATCACAGTATATTGTAGAATTTGTTAAATTTATATTAAAATCTTTAAGTGTTTGTTGCATGTATATAACTTGAGTGCAAGCTAAAGCAGCTGATATATACTCTGCTTCGCAGGTGGAAAGCGAGACACAATTTTGTTTCTTACTAAACCAAGATACAAGTGATTTTCCAATGAAATGGCAAGTACCACTTGTAGTTTTTCTATCTGTTCGAGATCCACCAAAATCAGCATCACTATATGATACTAAGTCAAACGGACACTCCTTTGGATAGAAAAGACCGAAATCTTTAGTTTTGTTAAGATATCGCATTATTCGTTTTACTGCTCTTAAGTGTGAATCTTTAGGATCAGATTGAAAACGTGCACATAAACAAACACTCATCATTATGTCAGGTCTACAAGCGGTTAAGTAAAGTAAGGAACCTATCATACTTCTAAACAATTTTTTATCTACACTTTTTCCATTTTCATCTCGATCGAGATGTGTAGTTGTACTCATAGGAGTAGGTTTAGCAGAAGTGTTTTCCATGCCGAATCGTTTAATTATATTAGTACAATATTTTTCTTGGTTTATAAAAATTCCATTTGTTAATTGTTTGATTTGAAGTCCGAGAAAATATGATAATTCTCCCATATGAGACATTTCGAACTCATTAGTCATTGTATTTGAAAATTCTTTACATAAATTTTCATTTGTTGAACCAAAAATAATATCGTCTACGTATATTTGAATTATTAAAATATCTTTGGTAGTATTTTTAATAAAAAGCGTTTGATTTACTTTTCCAATTTTAAATCCCGAGTTTAATAAATAACTTTCAAGTCTTTCATACCAAGCACGAGGTGCTTGTTTAAGACCATAAAGTGCCTTTTTTAATTTAAAAACATGATCCAGATATTTTTCATGTATAAACAACGGAGGTTGTTCTACATATACATTTTCTTTAATAAAACCATTTAAAAATGCACTTTTAACATCCATTTGATAAAGTTTAAAATTGTGAAAACATGCAAAGGCTAATAGAATACGTATTGCTTCAAGTCTTGCAACGGGAGCAAAAGTTTCTTCAAAATCAATACCTTCTTCTTGATTATACCCTTGTGCTACTAGTCTTGCTTTATTCCTTGTTATATTACCTTGTTCGTCTACTTTATTTTTGTAAATCCATTTTGTTCCAATTACTGATTGATTATTAGGACGAGGAACTAATTCCCAAACATCGTTACGTTCAAATTGATTTAATTCTTCTTGCATTGCGATAATCCAATAATCATCTTTTGATGTTTCTTTTGGATTTTTAGGTTCTATTGATGAAATGAAAGCTACATGACCCATTTGATTTAGTTGATTTCTTGTTCTAACTTGAGAATTTATTTCTCCTATTATATTTTGAGTTGGATGATCTCGTAATATTCTAGGAGGAGATCTTAGTTCATTATTATTATTTTCAAGGTTTGTTTCTTCTATATTTATTAATTCTTCATCATCTTTTATATTAAAATTTTTACTAAAATTTTCATCAAAAGATATATGCAAAGTTTCTTCAATTAAGTTTGTTCGTTTATTAAATACTCGATATGCTTTGCTTCGTTCTGAGTATCCTACGAAAATTCCTTCATCAGCTTTTGAACCGAATTTTCCTAGTTGATCTTTTGTATTTAAAATGAAACATTTTGATCCAAATATTTTAAAATAAGATATATTTGGCTTTTTATTATTAAATAGTTCATAAGAAGTATTTTTAGTTAATGGCCTAATTGATATTCTATTTAATACATAACATGCAGTAGCAACGGCTTCTGCCCAAAAATGTTTTGGTAGAGAACATCCATTTAACAATGTTCTTGCGCATTCTTGTAATGTTCTATTCTTTCTTTCTACAACTCCATTTTGTTGAGGAGTTCTAGGAAAAGAAAAATTATGATTTATTCCTTTCTTTTTACAAAAAGTTTCAAAAACTTCATTTTCGAATTCGCCTCCATGATCGCTTCGAATATTTTTAATTTTCAAATCTTTAGTGTTTTGAATTCTTTTGACAAATGTTTTAAAATGCTCAAAAGTGTCACTTTTATTTTTCATAAAAATAGTCCATGTATATCTTGAAAATCATCAACTATTACAAATACGCATCGATTATGATTAATGGATTGAACTTGTGTTGGTCCAAATAAATCCATATGTAGTAATTCTAATGGTTGTAAAGCCGAAATATTTTTCTTAGATTTGAAAGATGATTTCGTTAATTTTCCTTTTTGACAATTATCACAAAGATTTTTTATTTTAAAGTTTATTTTGGGTAAACCTCTTACTAATTCATTTTTAGAGAGTTTTCTAATGGTTTTAAAATTTATATGACAAAATCTTTTGTGCCATAACCAAGGATCAATATCTTTGGCAAGTAAACACATACTTGAATTATGATTAATATTCATATTTAAAACATAAATATTTCTATCTCTATTTCCTTCAAAAATAAGATTTTATTTTGATCAAAAATACTACATTTGTTATTCGAGAAAGTTATTTTAAAACCTTTGTCACATGATTGACTTATGCTAAGTAGATTATGTTTTAAATTTTCAACTAATGAAACATTTATTATAAAAGGTAAATTTGATGTACCGTAATTGTTCACATCTCCTTTGCCAATGATATACCCTTTTGAATTGTCTCCGAAGGTAACCGAGCCACCATCAAAGTATGTGATGTTTGTAAGCATATCTTTGTCTCTGGTCATGTGTTTTGAACAACCACTGTCTAATATCCATTTCATCTTTTTGAGTGGGACCTGAAAATAAATATGAAATTATTGGTACCCACCTTTTAATAGGGTCCTAAAAAGTTAGAGTTTAGGAAACCAAACCCAATTTGGTTTAGTATCTTTTTATAAATATTGTTTTCATTATGATGAACATTATCCATAAATGTTTTAATATATTTATTCCTTATTAATACATTGTTAGTTTTTGGTACCCAAATTTTAACTACCTTGTTTTCTACTTTTGTTTTAATAGTTTTCTTTGGCAATATTTGTTGTTTTGAATCCATATTCCTCTTAAAATTTGTATCTTTCTTTTTAGGAATTTTTGACTCCTTTTTATATCCTAATCCATGTTTATTTGAAGAGGATTGAGAATTTTCTAAAATCTTAGATAAATTTTCTCTTCCTTTGTTAAAGTTAGAAACATTTTTAGTAATGTTATCTAATCTAGCTTGAAGACTATTATTTTCTAACTCAACTTGTTTAATCTTAGTTTTTAACTCATGATTTTCAGAAGCAATTATATCATTCTTTGATTTTTGAGTTTCAATTTCTTGACTTAAAAGTGATAATTGAATTTCCGAATTTGAATGAGATTCTTGAACTTTTTCAAGTTCTTCTTCTAAGATTTTCTTTTCATCTTTTAACATATCTCTTTCAAATTCAGCTTTGTTTTGATTTTCACGAGTTTATTTGAGTTTCTTTTTAAGAGTTTTTATTGTGCTTAAAAGTTCAGTGTTTACTTCAATTAAATCGTCGAAAGTTAAATTATTTACCTCAGATTCTTAAGCCATGAAGCATACATTTGCCTGTTCATTGTCGCTATCACTATCATTTTCGGATGAACATGAATCTGAATCATCCCATGTTACAGAAAATGCCTTCTTTTTGAATTTATCCTTCTTGTTTTTGTTGTTGAAGTTTTTCTGATTTTCCTTCATTTGTTCTTGACAATCTTTTTGCGTGTGTCCTTTCTTATGACAATTGAAGCATTCTATATTTGAGGATGAAGGTTTGTTCAAGAAATTCTTTTT
The DNA here is from genome assembly GCA_030765085.1 of Allium cepa. Classification (NCBI taxonomy): domain Eukaryota; kingdom Viridiplantae; phylum Streptophyta; class Magnoliopsida; order Asparagales; family Amaryllidaceae; genus Allium; species Allium cepa. Next base: position 47,260,383 of record CM060930.1, on the reverse strand, counting down.
GAATCCGTTTTTGTTTCCTTTTCTATACTTTAAGAATTTCTTGAAATTTTTGGCTATAAATGCTAGATCCTCATCTTCAAACTCTGATTCTTCCTTTTCCACATGAAAAGCAACATTCTTTCTTTCTTGAGCTTGATCCTTTTTAGCTTGCATATTTACTTCATACGACATAAGATTTCCAATCAATTCTTCTGGTTTCATTGTAGATAGATCATTTGCTTCCTCGATTGCTAGTACTTTTCTCTCCCATTCATCAGTGAGTGAATTTAAAACTTTAGACACAATGTCAAAGTCCATGTATCTTTCTCCTAGTCTGATTAGAGCATGATGAATATCTTGAAATCTTGAGTACATGTCATTGATGGATTCATTTTGTCGCATTCTAAAATTTTGGAATTGATTCTTCAGCATGGATATCTTTGTTTGCTTAACCTTGTTTGTGCCTTCATGTATGACTTTAAGTGTTTCCCATATCTGATATGCTGCAGTACATATGCTAACACGGTTGAATTCATTTCTATCCAGGGCGCAAAATAGCATATTCATAGCTTTGGCATTTGCACTAGCTTCATTTTTTTGAATTTGTGTCCATATAGGATAATCGGTTGTGGGTACAACGAACTCTGATTGAGTAGCATTCCAGGCTTCGAAACTTGTCGCTTGCATATAAATCCTCATCCTTGTAGCCCAATAGTTATAGTTTAGTTCATTGAATAGAGGAGGTCTTTGGGTAGATTGTCCTTCTGCAAATGTAGAACTATAGGCAGATGTTGTGCTTGTACTTGCGTTATTTTCCATATTATCAATATGTCTAATAACGGTGTTATGGCTATAGGACAACTAGGCTCTGATACCAATTGAAAGAGGAGGCTATGCGGTAGGATCGTGTAATATGGAAGAACGGAATAGTCTAGGTAGATAAAGTAGGTAAATGCAAGGAGACACCAGGATTTTATACTGTTTCGGACTCTCGTCCTTCCAGTCCCTAAGATTCACTTAGGAATTTCACTAACTAACACCCTCACTTCACCCGGAGGAATAGGTTTCCAACTTACCCGAATAACCGAACGGGATTTCTTGCCTCAACTACCGAAGAGGACTTCAACTCAATTACTAAAATACAATATTTGACTTGTTGTGTTCTTGTCAACACTAATGAGTCTAATGTAGTACAATATTCCTATAATCTTATCCTCGAGAGTATGCAATGTGTTTGTGAAGATTTAGAAAATGTGAATTGCTATGAATCAAAAGAATGTTATAAACAAAAACAATGATTCAAGCAATAGATTAGTGATTTCTTTGAGAATATCTAGAAAATATGAACAAGATAATAGTTAGATTAAAGCAAGAGAATTCGGTGAATTAAATGATGTTAGAATAATGTATACATACTTGTAGAAGAGATGCATATGTTGTCAAAGGTTGCAAACAAGAGATGCTTCCATTTCCATTAATGAATGGTTGCAACTCTTGGGAGGAAGAAGGTGTCTTTTCAGAGAAAATTCGCAGGTTCAAATTCAGTCGACTGAGCAGGGAATTCAGTCAACTGAAAATATGAAGTAAAATTTTCGAGACCAAATTCAGTCGACTGTGCAGGAAATTCAGTCGACTGAAATTGTGCATGTGTATAAATTTGTTCCGGTTTCAGTCGACTGACTGTTCCTATTCAGTCGACTGAACTCATAAAACCTGCATAGTTAAAACTTAATTTAAAAATGAAGTTTATAAAAATTTTCTAGTGTTCATGCAATCTTCCTGAGGATAGATTTTAACAATACATCTAGACTAATGACAGATGTAAAAACATACTTTAAGTTTTTCTTGTCTTCATCTATCTTCCTTTAGCATTTGCATATATTTCTTCCTTGTTTGTTAAAGCACGTTGTCATTGATCAAAATCTTCGCGTATCAACAACTATGTAATATATCGGAGTTACATAAGATACAACAGAAGAAATGAAGTACAAAAGAAATTTCAATACATAGAAGTCTACTAATACAAGAGCTGAAAAGGACCAACAGACTGAAAAGATAAAACTAGACAAGCAGATAATCTCCAGCGATTCCAATCTTCAGAAAGTGGAAATCCAAATCTGTGAATACTTAGGCTGACCCGAGCGTAAATAAAAAAATACAAACACTCGAGTCAGGACATCCATACTTATACAATGTAAAGCAACTCAAGTGAACTGTAGAAAAAGTACAAGTAACTTAAAGGATGCTTGGGACCGTCCATCCTCTAAGGATCCGTTAAACTATTTACTATGTAGTAATATTGCGCTATTATAATAATGTCTAACAGTAAAATAAACATACTTTTAGATAGCATTAAGGCTTTGCATTTTCCACCTTAACACAAATAATACCAATAGTCTATACAATACCTGCATATCTCCTGATCGGGAGACTACGAGAAAATACTGCATAGGTATGACACAAATAGAAACTCGTAGTAAAGGCTCGATATGGTAGGTGACACGACACACAAGGCAATGCTAGGGTAGATATACCAATTACGCACACGGGCTGGTGGTAACGCAGCAGCCACATACGCCCACCTCGGAACACATTCCCAAAATCGAAAGTGTGCCCAAACAATCACAAAAGCAATGTAATGGTATCGAAGAAATATGTCCGACCAGAGGAGCTACCCCTTTTGGCCCGAGATCGCTCCTGTTTTAGACACCTTATGCCAACTCACGGGAGTTGGGTCCACGTAATATACCTCAAGAACGTCGCCACCATTCCACTTCATTCTGGAATCTCCACCGCGTACATGGTTGTCAAAGTGGTTTTCGGTATCGACAGAGAGTATGCCCATATCTGATCCCCGTCTCTTTGCCAACCAATCGTTATTATAACCCATGGTTATAACTTTAAAATAATAATTATACTTCAAAATAAAATATCATTTCAATCCAAATCTTTATCAAAATAAGGATTTAATCATTTCTAAACCATTTTAATACATTAAAATATCAACATACCATATCTTTCAAATTCAAATATTTATCAAAATAAATATCAAATCATTCTAATCATTTCAATATATTAAATTATCATATCTTTCAAAACTTCCTTTCAAATCATTTTAATACATTAAAATATCATATCCTTCAGAACTTCATTTCCAAATCATTTTAATATCAAAATATCATAACTTTCAAAACTTCATTTTTAAATGATTTTAATATCAAAATATCATATCTTTCAAAACTTTATTTCAAATCATTTTATATCAAAATATCATATCTTTCAAAACTTTATTTGAAAACATTTTTAATATCAAAATATCATATCTTTCAAAACTTCATTTCAAACATCATATAAGTTCAAATCCAAATATTGAACTTTAAATACCTTTTAAATTCAAATATATCATTCATTTATTATCATTCCAAATCACCTTTTTAAATAGTTTATATTTTAATCAAAATAATTCATTAAAACCATTAAAATTTAAGTTTATATACTTTCAAATCAATTATTCAATTTTCAAAGTTTTAAACCATTATGAGTTCATTTACTAAGTTAAAACCATAAACATTTAAAATTTCAACCTTTCACAGCATTCAGAAAAAGCTGTTGTAAGTTATATTTGGAAACATTTCAGTTTAAACCATTCAAACATTATAAAAATCATATTTTAACATTCAAAGATGTTCATTAAAATAATCTTTTAATTAATGATTTTTATAAAGCAAACCTTTACAGAAAATCCAAATTTTCCAATAATTTCACTTAACAAATTTAATTGTACAATTTTCCCATATTTACATTTGACACCTTATTAACACTTACATTTCAAATTTCTATTTCACAAATTAAACTAAATTTTCTATTTATTTAATTAACTTAAACCTTTAAACAAAACCAAATTCCATATTTTCAAGCCAAGTTGTATTTAAAATTTCATATTTAAGCATTCATTTATGTAACCATTTCAATTCATAGAAAAATCAATAAATCTTTATTAAATCATTTAAATTCCAATTTAAATCAAATTATCATATTTACCATTTTCCAAACAAAATTAAATTACCATTTTATTTATAAAACTTAAATATCATTTTTAAAACAAAAAATTTCCAAATTTCCAAATTTATGCTATATTTCCAAATTCAATTTAACCATTTATTTATTACATTTTTAAGTCATATAAAAATCATAATTTCTTCATTTTAAAACATTTCAAAATCTATTTAAATCAAATTTCATAAATTTACATTTTAAACCACTTAAAATTTTATTTATATATTTTAAATGTCATTTTAAAAGCCAAAGTCCAAATTCCAGATTTAAGTTATATTTCAAAAATTCAATTTAATCATTTAATTATTCAACATTTTTAACTTACAGAAAAATCAAAACTTCTTTATTTAAACATAATAATATAATTTAAATCAAATTTTCATAAATTTACCCTTTTAAGAATATTTAAAAATATTCAAAATAATTTACATAATAACCACGGGCCTGTATATAGTTTTCTAACCTAGGTCAAGTGATACGGATATATATATCATTTCAATCCGCAGTTTAAAAAGAAAAGTCCGGGTTCTATCATTTCAAACCCCGAATCCCAAGTTAAAATATATAAATAAATAAAAACCGTTCAGGCCTATCATTTCAGCCCATAACGATTTTTCCCTATTCTAAAGTCAATTCGGGTATGTATCATTTCAACCCATAGTGATTCTAATCTACAGGGAACTTGCAGTGTGATAAACAGATATAAATGAACAGTTAACAACATATAACAGTAACAGATGAGATGACATGTAAACTAATAGGTTTAACATCATATGTAAATAATCACAGGCAGTTATAACATCGTATATAATTCTACACATTCAGTTGTTGTCGCTTCACAATTGCATAAGTATAAAATGTCGTGTGAGATTTACTCACCTCTAAATGCTGGAGATAACAAAACCAATGACACAACGGAATCGAAAGCACGATGAAAAGACTACGGACTAGAGTGAAGAGCGAATCCAATGCTAAAGAGCTTGTGTTACAACCCAAATGAAATCAAAACAATTTATAAATACAATACCATATTGAAATTGATATAACACTGGAATGAAAAGAGATATGAATACACAGTCTTTTACCTTGTTTCTCATATGCTATGCACGGCCTAGGGCTTCATATGGTCAGATTTTGGTCAGTACATGGCTCAGGTTTGGTCATGCATGGCTCTGGTTTAAGGCATAAACATGGTGGAGTTTATAACATGAGAATGTAAAGGGATTTTAGGCAATGTTGTGGAGTTTTGGTCATCAAAATGGTTCGGCCATGGTAAGTGTAGGCTCGGCCAGAGGAGCATGGGTCAGGTCAGTGGATGGAGGAGTGTGTGGTGGTCAGGTCAGAGGTGGTGGTGGCGGCTATGGTGGTGGTTAGGGTGGTGGTTGAAGTGGATGAGCAAGTAGTGGTCAAACAAGCAGGGTTTTTAAGGCTTAGGTTGCATATTTGAGGGGTTTGATCATCTTGAAGGGCTCGGCCTTGGTCATGGCTGGAAGAATAGGTGTTGTTGATGGCAGGGAAGAGGTATGGAGAGTGGTGGCCATGGATGAGAGAGAGAGGCCGATCCAATTACGTGAGAAAACAAAGCAAAAATTGATAGAAAATAAGAAGAAAGGAAGAAAAAAATGATATAGCCATTACCAAACTTTTGCAAGCCATGAAGAATAATGAAGTAAGAATTTTTTTTGTGAATGATGCTGAAAATACACGGCTACTCAAACAAAAAGCATGGCTGAAGAGTAAAGGAGGAGGTTATGACAAGTGAAAGGACTCAAGAAGGTGAAAGGACTTAAGTTAAATAAGCTTTTATAACTCTTCATATTTCCTTTTTCTTTAATTCCAATAAAACAAAAATAAACTCAGAAATAAGCTTTAAGAATTGAAACAAAGTATTATAAAATAAAATAAATAATTAGTTTTAAATAAATTAGAAAAAGAATATAAGAAATTGCTTAAATTCAAAACAGTGTCCAGAAATTACAAATAAATCACCATTGACTTTGGAAAATTATCAACTTCATTAAAAAATAAATTCAAAGAATTTTTTTTGAAATAATATAATCTTAAAACATATTCAAAGTGAAATAAATAATTTAATTTATAGAAAATAGAAAAAGAACTAAAGAAACTGTTTAAAAATTGGAAACAGGACATGAAAATTACAAATAAATATCACTAGCCTTATGAAATTTCTATTTCACTTTAACACAAATCAAAATTCAATTAAATAAAATAGATGAGGAACAAAATAAAGTGGGAATGAGAATAAAATAAATTCTTAAGAAAAATTTAAAGACAAATAAAGAATTACTTAAATTATTTGAAACTAGGAATTAAAATTTCCAAACAGAATACAACTGACATTTGAAAATGTCAATTACACTTTTAAAAATGTTTTAGAACCAAAATATATACATAGCATGTTATTTTACTCATATAAACATAATTTATAACATTACATGACTAATTAAAATATTATTTATATAATTTAAAATAACAATTTTGTTAAATACAGCAAATTACACTCCATAGTTAAAAAGGCATAACTTTCACATTATAAATCAGGTTTCAACGAAACGAAAAGCAGTATTATTAAAATTTAATTTATTTTCATAATAAAGACAAAATTAAAATTTTCAAACTTTTAAAATTTTAAATTAAAAGTCAAAGTTTGACTATTTTGACCAAAATTCACTTTTTTGGAAAATATTCTTTTTAGTCATGCTTTGGAATGATAATTCATGTCAAAACTAAAGTTTATAATTAAAATAACAAAATTAATCATTCAAAATAAATAAAATAAGTTTTTAAATCAAAATTCAATTAAAATAATTAAAATATACAATTAAAAATAATCACAAAATACAGGGTTGTTACACTCTCCCCCACTCAAAACTTTTCGTCCCCGAAAAGGACTAAGGTACAGGAAAGCACAAAAAAGATAGAAATGAAACAAGATTAAGACAAGGTAACGAGAAGATTGAGATTATACCTCATAACTGTTGTTATAAGTAAGTTTAACAAGGTAGAGATGCTCTTCCCAAAATTCTCCAAAATCAGAAACACAAACACGAAAAAGATCCTCTGGAGTCTGAATCACCCTTTTCACTTGACCGACGGTCTATGGATGGAAAACAGTGTTCAGATTCCAAAATGAGTAACAAAGATTATCTAAGATTATAGAAAGATTTCTAACAGAAAGATTATAGAAAAAAAATGCCTACACCGGTCTGTAGCAAGATAAGGATAATAAGGACAACCAAAATATAGTTTGAAAACAAAATAAGATAATAAGTTAAAAACCATGGAAATTTCAACTTAAATAGAAAATAAATTTTCACATAAGTTAAATAAATCTTAACTATCTCAAATTTCATTATCTTATTATCCAATCATCTTAAATTAACCATTTTTAAAACCATGGGTTTGGAAAAAAAATCATTTATTATACTCATAATGTACTTAACAAATTTAATTCTTCTTTATTCCTAATTAAAATTAAATTTATTCCTCTCAATACATTTATCACTTATGTTAAATATACTTACACGTATTATAATTGTTCTATTTTATTTTTAGTTCCTTTGACATTACTTTATTGTAAGTTATTCAATTACCCTTTATTATATTTATCTTTATTAATCATTTTATAACAAAAATTTAAGTGTATAACATTTATTATCACCACTCAAATTTTATTTATAAAATCTTTTTATATTGTATATTATCCAATTACATTGTTAACTTCTGAAATTAAGGTAAGTTATATTTGAATGCAATTGTATTATACAAATTAAACTTTCCAATTAAATCATTTAATGCTTGAATATTCATCCAAAATTTTGATTTTATTTTTATAATTGAAATTATTCTTTAAAATAAAATTTAAGGATTAAATTTTTGATTTCTTCAAACCATTTAGAGATAAACAAATGTATGTACATAATTTATCAAATCAAAATTAATTCATATATATATATATATATATATATATTATAAATCAAGTCATGTTTTAAAAAAATTCAAATCAATTTGATTTCCTAAAACAAGGCTGTAGCAAGACTACAAATGTGACGGCCCTGACTCGACCTTCAAAAATCGACACCAAATACGACACTCATATTCAAATGCCGTAGATCCAAATGTCGAATCTGGTTCGCCGAAGCTTATAACACCATTAAGTACAACACAGCGGAAGAAAAGAATATCAACATATATAACATTGATACAATGACAGATACAATATCTGATATAATATGATACAACAGAATGATACAATAGAGATCACTACCATCAGAGATACAAGACATAACGGAAAGAATATCTTCAATAGAATGCATCTCCAAATCCAATGCTCCAATCCAGAAATAGCTCGAACTCCCAATAACGATGCACAAAATAAGCAAGTGCAGTCCTGATCCAAAGACTGAACTAACTCCAGATAATCTACTAAACCTGACTATCTGAAAAACCCTACTCTAAACTGCCCGTGTGGAAAATTATGGGCAACCAGAGTTTAGGAAAGGAACAACAAACTCCGAGTCAGTCATGAGATAGGTGTGAGTAACAAAAACATTTGGTCTTCAAAATAGACAACAAGAGAATTTAAAATAAATCCGCAATGCTTTTTAAGAAAATGAAACTACCATAAGGCCTCCCGCCACACACACAATGCAAACGCAGAATTGGAGGAGATTTCTTCTTATGATAGTCAAACATGCTTGATATGAGAAAACCATTTTTTGATATTATTATTAGTGCATAGTGGAAAACATTTCGACAGTATAGTATAAATCTTAGCCAGCATAGACATTTCTCACTTATGCCTACTATAGCTACCATGTTCAATAGCAGCTTACCGCCACATTCCATGGTAGGTTATACAACTAAAACCGTATAAAGCGCGTATTGTTTTGACTGGATTTCCAACAAATGGTCGGGCTAATGAACTTCCCACTGTCCATGGGTACGCCTCTGGTGGGACGTCCCGAGAACTTAACCAGCTCTCTGTCAACACAAGGCAGGGTTACCTCTATAAATAGGTAACTACTACACGAGCATGCCATCCCCCGATTCTTTAGGACCTTTATCTGAGGTGCCTCTAAAACACAAAGCAACAACCACACAGTAAATGAGATTGAAGCCCACCACATAGGTAAATATCTGGGCTCCATACCATGGTACCACCCTTTACCAGAAGGGAATGACACACCCTAAAGGGCGCGACCCTCATAACCTTGCTGCATCTTTCCTGTTTCGACCATTTCCGGGGTGTGAGGTCTTGATGCAGTCTCGTCCACAAATCTACGCTTTATACAAAAGCCATGCTTTGATCACAAATGATCAACGAATGATCATCAACACACAGCAGAACTTAGCATACCACACTACCAAATTGGGAGTATATCATTGATAACCTTCAACTACATAACCTCTGAGCTCGTACGTCTCAGAGAAGGGTGTTAAGCTAAGAGAATAAATTCTCCGCCACCAACATATATGTATTTGAAAGAAATCTGCTTTATATCTCAAAGTGTAATGTCAGACATATAACCATACAAGTCTGTCCCGGGTTCAAACAGAACCGAAGGCACTTCCAAAGAAGCCCTTGCAAATCTGGGTATCCACAATCCCGATCGGACTTCCCATCACTTAGGAAGAACTCTATATCGGAGCAACTCAGTGCAGAGTCAATCGATAGGTTATCCTATCGTTCTCACAAATACCCGGTCTTCACCACCAGTCTTCGATGCAATCCATACGTCGTATTTAGGAATGGGTTATAGACACATGGTCCTCTCTCGGCTAAACCGAATAATGAGCGCAATATTTAAAACATATGAATATGGGATTTTAGTTAACTCACAACTTATAAAAACACAAAACCTTTCTTTAAATGGTTAAACAGATTACCATTTCAAATCTTTAAACAAAATGATTCGTTTCACAAAGTTCACCCAGTTTCACAAAGTTCACACAGTTTCACAAAGATCCATTTACGAATTTCAAAAAAATTCCCATTTCAATTGTGATTAACTCCTTCAATCTTTATAGCAAGGATTTAACTCGTAGCTTTCAAACTCGTTTCCATAACTTGGAAATCATTTTCATTCCAAACTGGAAATCCTTTTAACACAAATCGAAAGTTCATTTCTTATGTGAAAGTTTTGATTATTTAAAAATAAACATTTTCATTTCGGAAGAAACCAATTATATTTGCACGAGTTAATGCCTTTGAATTTAAATTCAAATTCCCAAATCAATACATTTAAAATGGTTTAACCCATATATAACTAGTATAACATCTTTAATCCCTAGTTTCAAATTATAGAATTCAGTCTCCAATTTTGAATTCAAATTTGAAACAAATTATTTAAATTTCAAAACTTTATCAAGTTGTTCAAAAATAAATTTTACCTTCAAATTTCATTTCAAAAGCTTTTCCCATTTAACCCGATTCTATTTCCAAACCATTTGAATTTAAAATTCAAATTTAAAACTATTTTAAAAATCTGTGACCTAACCGATTTCCACGTGACATCCATATTTGTGTGTGTATGTGTAGTCCAGGGGTTTCATACAATAGTGCAACATCATCAATCATCACATCACATATTTAAGCACATTAATATTGATAAGCGGTATAATTTATAACGCTTATCGTTCATTCACAGATTCACGGATAATATACATATGTATCACAAATAAATAAATAAAAGATACACAGCTCAATCCATAAAACAAAATATCACAGATCAGGTAGGACAATCAATTCAAGGCATCTCATACAATACAATCATTCAAAAGTAAGGTCAAACATCCAATAATCGTTTATAAGCAGGATTAGTTAATTTTTTAATCCTAATTAATTCAATTTATTCCCAATTAAATTAATTGCTTATGAATTAATTATCCAATCCTGATTTATTAATTACAAATCCTTTGATATAAATTAATTTATCAAACACTTTAATTAATTATTCTTAATAAATAAATTATTCTTAATTAATCACATTAATTAAATTACCCTCTAAAACCAATTACATAATTAATTAACCCCACAATTAATTATTAAACCTTTAATTAGTTACCATAAAGTAATTACACTTACACAATCTCATAAGTGATTATCATTATTTAATTAATCTAATTAACTGTTAAAATTAATTACATTAATTAATTATTTAAATAATCTTAGTTAATGACCTTCATTAACTAATAACAATTCTTTAATTACTTCCCTAAAAGTAATTTATTCACATAAATCATCATTAATTATAAATTAGTTAAATTTTTATCAGTAATTATCCACTCTAATTTAAGATTCTTAATTTCAATTTAATTATTTCTTAATTTATTAGCTTAAACCTTAATTAATAAATTTGAGCTTATAATTACTAATTTAATTAATACAAATCATTAATGATTCATTCTAACTAACTTCAAAATTTATGTACTACAAATCATCCAATCTCTATTTACTTAAAAGTAAAACTCATATATTTTAATGATTTAATTAACACTCACAAATACATTTAAAAACAACTTACTTCTAAATTTACTTTTAATTTCATTTTAAATTTTTTGATTTAAAATGAATACCAATTTATCTTTAATAAAGCTTAAAACAATTTTCAAAACACTTTTTAATTCATTTCGGATTTGGATTCAAAAATAAAATTGAATCCATACTTCAAACTGGATTTAAAATTTTTTTAAATCTAGTATACAAATCTAAATTTCTTTTAAATTTGTTTTAAAATTCAAATTACTGTCAGGTTTTACAAAAACTGAAACAACAACTGACTCGAGTCAAACAAGATTTGCTTCGAGTCATTTCCTCTTCTGTTTCGAGTCAAGTACTCGAATAACTCGAGTCTACCCCTAGTTCAACACTTCTGCACACAACTAAAGTTCATCAAAACTTCAAACTGCAGAGTGCACATGCACCGTGGCTCTGGCCATCTTCGGCCATCCACCAGCACTTCAATCCATTAATGGCCATCACCTGACCACATCACGGCCCTCCAAATTCACCACAATTGCTCGAATCAAAATCGAGCTCTCAATTCAAAACCTGGAAACACAATCAGGTTTCACCATCAACTCTGGAAACACCACCGTACTCTCAACCCCGACCACCAGAAAGCTTGAAATTCCGGCCACATGATCGCTTACGTCTCCTCTACCACCTCCAAGAATCCCATCGCACTCGATCGTCTCCGGAAAACAAACGAATCAAAACACTCAACCTCGACCAAACTAGGGTTACGAACTGAAAACTGCTCGCCGCCACCTCCACGACCATCTGCAGCCCTATACACTATTTTTCCTTGACACTACGTTCATTCCACTACCACCCCAGAGGACCACGACCTCCCCTAAGGGCTCGATGTCATTATGTTAATAAAAAATGGCTCGGTGGTATGTCGACGAGATCACCGGAATTTTCCAAAAGAGTGAAATCTATTTAAACTCGAACTGCTCTTTCAATCTCCATTTAAAATTATGATTCAAGCTTTAAAAATCATGTTATAGTATACGAATTCAGATTACATACCTGACTTCGAAATTAAAAAAGTTCGAATTTTGATTATTTTAAAGTTTTGCACACTTTTCTTGATTTCCAGATACAGTTCTAATTTATTTTGACTTAAGTGAAATTCTAATCTAAAGTTTGTGACATAACAACCAAGTTTTGTTTGAATCATGAATCCAAATCATGCCTTGATCAGGAGAAAATGATTTCTAAACTTAAACTGGAGCTTGGAACCAAAGCAAGATATCACAGCAGATAACATACACACATATACAATCATCACTCAGATATATTCAGAAAATTCATGTATATACACAAGCATACTTTTTCACAGATATATATATATATATATGCAACAAATTTCATACGTTTAATCTTAAATAAAATGTTACTAACTGTGTTTATGATAAGATGAATAGAGTAGCTTTATTTGGAACAGGCTTTGAATTCCTAGCTTGCAGAAATCTTCCATGCTTCTCTGGTTTGAGTTGAAGTGTTGTTTAAAGTTGAAATTTTATAAGGTTGAAGATAAAGCTTACTTCAGATTTTACTCAGTTTTGATGAATGAATTATAAATGAGGGAAGTTGACATATATAGAAGAAGTGTACAGGGTGATACAATTTTCTTTTATACAGGGTATTATTTGTTTGGTACAAAAGGTCAGAGATTTTATATTTGGAGGCTGATGAATCTAGTTTGTGTGCTAAGCATTAATTAGCATTGTCTTATTTATAGATATTTTAATCTACATACTTGAAATATGTTACTATCTTCCTTTGCAAGCCTTTCATACTTATACTTGTTTACATACTTATCTTTTTATTCTTTTTGTTTGAATGTATAAAAATGTTGTTTGTTCATACTTGAATGGATATATTTTTTTCATATCTTTTGTTAATGTCATACTTCTTTGTGTTGTTTGTAGATATTGATTTTATCTTACTCTTATTTTCTTGCATACACAACTTGTCATGTTTTTGCTTTAGTATTCATGTTTTATTATTATTATTATTATTATTATTATTATTATTATTATTATTATTATTATTATTATTATTTCTTTTCCATATAATTTTTTCCCTTTTGTTTTATAATATAAACAAATTTCCATTTTAATATGTTGTTTAAATTTTCCTAATGAAATCACTTTATATTTTAATTTATCTTGTATATATCTAATTCTATTTCTAATTTAAACATCTATTTTAACTCAAATGCTTATTGTCTTATTTTAACTTACATTCCTATATATATAGATATTTAACTTCTAAAGGAATCGTTTTTAAAACATAATTATACTTCAATAAAATAAACACACCTATTTTCATTCGAATTCGGAGAAACTCAAATTAGCTTACGAATTAATTTCACAAATTTTTTTATTCAAAAATTAAATTAATTATCAATTTAAACTTAGAAAAAATCCAGGATCGTTACAACAGAGCAGTTTCTTCACTTCGAAACTCGAAAATGAATGTCGATGATGCAGCAGTCATCATCGAAATTATTTTCCAGCGACAAAGAGAAGAGCACTGATCTTTAAACTTTAAAATTCTTTGGAAACATATTCTTACTCGAAAATACTTTAAATAATATACTTTAAAAATTGAATACGAGGTTTGAAACCATCGGAAATTAAATTCTCAAATTTCTTGTTTTAAATTCATTTCAGTTCCCAAATCAATTTATAAACAACTATTTATAAATTCGTTTATAGAACAATAAATGATAAATCAAGTATTATCATTTCAAATAATCAATTTAAATCAGTTTATCAAGTTCCATAAATTTACTTATATATCAAAATTTATTTCATTAACCAAAATTTAAAATAATATTGTGTTAGTTTGTTCTGTCAAAGTGTTTTAGAAATCCTATCGATAGCGTTGATCAGACGAATCGATCGGAAACCCAAATCAACATCAACAACTCAAACAACACAATGTATAAAACAAAATATAGATATACAAGTACAATTCAAAATATTTGGACGAATAGATTGGAAACAAAAGACAAGATGATTAATTAATAGAGTAGGAAGATGGGTAAGCCTAAGTAAATCGCGGGCAACCTTAACCGGGTCAACCGTGACTTAAAGAATAAGATCAATGTGGATTTTTCTCGGGTAAATCTACATTCGATCTCCAGAGATAGAGTTTGGAATAACAAAAGATATTAGCATCTAAACCAAGGATAGATATAAATCTCTGGTGAATCGATGCTAATTGTAAATGAGTTTTTCCCCTTTTACAATTCAGTTTGAAATTGGCGAGACCGTCGACTCACTAAAAAAATCATTCGAAGCAGAGTTATGGGATACTCCAGAATCAAAAGAAGATGAATAGTGAGGGACCCGAATGGATTTTGGAACTGTAGGGAATGTTCCAAAATTCAAAGGAAATTTGAATCAAAGAGGAAGAGTTTCAAGTTTGGATGAAAATGATTCTGTAACTAAATTTACCAATCATTCTAAGTTTTGCCTCAAAGCCAAAGCTCTGATACCAAATGTAACAATCAGGTATTTTCAACCATTCGCATCCACACATGTCGGACTTGAATTGCTTAAAATACCGCGTTGTAAATAAAATTTGGCAAATCTCAAAATATATAGTAAATGAAATCACAGATCACAGACACAAAGTAATATTGCAGCGGAAGTAATAGAAATAGTAGTTCATGAAGCTACTATGTAATATATCAAAGTTACATAAGATGCAACAGAAGAAATAAAGTACAAAAGAAGTCCCAATACATAGAAGTCTACTAATACAAGAGCTGAAAAGGACCAACAGACTGAAAAGATAAAACTAGACAAGCAGATAATCTCCAGCGATTCCAATCTCCAGAAAGTGGAAATCCAAATCAGTGAATACTTAGGCTGACCCGAGCGTAAATAAAAAATACAAACACTCGAGTCAGGACATACATACTTATACAATGTATACCAACTCAAGTGAACTGTAGTATAAGTACAAATAATTTAAAGGATGCTTGAGACCGCCCATCCTCTAAGGATCCGTTAAATTATTTACTATGTAGTAATATCGCGCTATTATAATAGTGTCTGACAGTAAAATAAACATACTTTTAAATAGCGTTAAGGCTTTACATTTTCCACCTTAACACAAATAATGCCAATAGTCTATACAATACCTGCATATCTCCTGATCGGGAGGCTACGAGAAGATACTGCATAGGCACGACACAAATAGAAACTCGTAGTGAAGGCTCGATATGGTAGGTGACACGGCACATAAGGCAATGCCAAGGTAGATATACCAATTGCGCACACGGGCTGGTGGTAACGCAGCAGCCACATCCGCCCACCTCGGAACACATTCCCAAAATCGAAGGGGCGCCTAAACAATCACCAAAGCAATAGAATGGTATCGGAGAAATGTGTCCGACCAGAGGAGCTACCCCTTTTGGCTCGAGATCGCTCCTGTTTTAGCCACCTTATGCCAACTCATTGGAGTTGGGTCCACGTAATATACCTCAAGAACGTCATCACCATCCTACTTCATTCTGGAATCTCCACCTCGTACACGGTTGTCAAAGTGGTTTTGGTATGGACAGAGAGTATGCCCATATCCGATCCCGGTCTCTTTGCCAACCAATCGTTATTATAACTCGTGGTTATAACTTTAAAATAATATTTTATACTTCAAAATAAAATATCATTTCAATCCAAATCTTTATCAAAATAAAGATTTAATCATTTCTAAACCATTTTAATACATTAAAATATCAACATACCATATCTTTCAAATTCAAATATTTATCAAAATAAATAGCAAGTCATTCTAATCATTTCAATATATTAAATTATCATATCTTTCAAAACTTCCTTTCAAAGCATTTTGATACATTAAAATATCATATCCTTCAGAACTTTATTTCCAAATCATTTGAATATCAAGATATCATATCTTTCAAAACTTCATTTTTAAATCATTTTAATACCAAAATATCATATGTTTCAAACTTTATTTCAAATCATTTTAATATCAAAATATCATATCTTTCAAAACTTTATTTCAAAACATTTTTAATATCAAAATATCATATCTTTCAAAACTTCGTTTCAAACATCATATAAGTTTAAATCCAAATATTCAACTTTAAATACCTTTTAAATTCAAAGATATCATTCATTCATTATCATTCCAAATCACCTTTTTAAATAGCTTATAGTTTAATCAAAATAATTCATTAAAACCATTAAAATTTAAGTTTATATACTTTCAAATCAAGTATTCAATTTCCAAAGTTTTAAACCTTTATGAGTTCATTTACTAAGTTAAAACAATAAACATTGAAAATTTCAACCTTTCACATCATTAAGAAAAAGCTGCTATACGTTATACTTGGAAACATTTCAATTTAAACCATTTAAACATTATAAAAATCATATTTTGACATTCAAAGATGTTCATTAAAATACTCTTTTAATTAATAATTTTTATAAAGCAAACCTTTACAAAAAAATCCAAATTTTTCAATAATTTCACTTAACAAATTCAATTGTACAATTTTCCCATATTTACATTTGACACCTTATTAACACTTACATTTCAAGTTTCCATTTCACAACTTAAACTAAATTTCCAATTTATTTAATTAGCTTAAACCTTTAAACAAAACCAAATTCCATATTTTCAAGTCAAGTTGTATTTAAAATTTCACATTTAAGCATTCATTTCTTTAACCATTTCAATTCATAGAAAAATCAATAATACTTTATTAAATCGTTTAAATTCCAATTTAAATCAAATTATCATATTTACCATTTTCCAAAAAAAAATAAATTTCCATTTTATTTATATAACTTAAATATCATTTTTACAACCAAAATTTTCCAAATTTCCAAACTTAAGTTATATTTCCAAATTCGGTTTAACCATTTATTTGTTACATTTTTAACTCATATAAAAATCATAATTTCTTTATTTTAAAACATTTCAAAATCTATTTAAATCAAATTTCATACATTTACATTTTAAACCACTTAAAATTTTATTAATATATCTTAAATGTCATTTTAAAAGCCAAAGTCCAAATTCTAGATTTAAGTTATATTTCAAAAATTCAATCTAATCATTTAATTATTCAACATTTTTAACTTATAGAAAAATAAAAATTTCTTTATTTAAACATTAAAAATCCAATTTAAATCAAATTTTAATAAATTTACACTTTTAAGAATATTTAAAAATATTCAAAATACTTCATAAAATAACCACGGGCTTGTATATAGTTTTCTAACCTAGGTCAAGTGATATGGATATATATCATTTCAATCCGCAGTTTAGAAAGAAAAATCCGGGTTCTATCATTTCAAACCCACAATCCCAAGTTAAAATAAATAAATAAAAACCGTTTAGGCCTATCATTTCAGCCTATAACGATTTTTCCCTATTCAAAAGTACGTTCGGGTATGTATCATTTCAACCCATAGTGATTCTAATCTACAGGGAACTTGCAGTGTGATAAACAGATATAAATGAACAGTTAACAACATATATCAGTAATAGATGAGATGACATGTAATTAATAGGTTTAACATCATATGTAAATAATCACAGGCAGCTATAACATCATATATAATTCTACACATTCAGTTGTTGTCGCTTCACAATTGCATAAGTATAAAATGTCGTGTGAGATTTACTCACCTCTAAATGCTGGAGATAACAAAACCAATGTAACAACCCGCATATTTATCGATTTTATATTTAAATATTTTATTTAAATATTCTATCGTTCGTCGGATTTTGGTCCGAAAAGCTACTTTTTGCAAACAGTCGAATTGGGACTCGAGACCACCCCCATTGAGTTTAAAATGACGTTTGCGACCTTTTTGAGTATAAACTTCGATATGTTTGGAGATAGTAGAATTTTGCTACTTTTTCTTTAGGGCTTTGGGTTGGGTTTCAGCCCATTAACCCCACTTATACTCTAGCTCATACCTCTCCTCTCCATTCACTCATTCCCACCCCTCAAACTCAAGCTCCAACTGAAAATGGTGGAAAGGAAAGGGAATTAGAAACTCCAAGCCCTAGTTCCTCTTGCTAGCTCAAGTTCTTGCTCCAAATTCAAAGAGAACCCATTAGTAAGCATCTCCTTCTTCTTCTCCAAACATTTCTCTTTCCAATTTCAGAAAATTCCTAAACCTAATTTAGGAAATGTTTCTCTTCTAAGCTTAGATTCAAGCTTCTTGTGTTCAGATTGAAGTTTGGTTTTTTCTCCCCTTGTCTTCAAGCTTCTCATTCATTGATTTGGGTTCAAAGGTGAGATTTTTATCTCACATCTATGCTTATATTTATCTTCGATTGTTAGGTATGAATTCCTAACACTTATTCGTGTGCATTTGCTTTTGGTTTGGATTGATTTGGTGAATATTCCAATTTTTAATGTTTTGGGTTCAATTCTTTAAAAATCATAGTTTTGATGTTTTGATCATGTTTTGGTGATGAACCGAGGAGCTTCTTTGGCCGGGTAGTCGATTGGCGTAAACCCTTAGTGTCGTTGCTCGTCCGATAGAAATTTGGAAGAGATTGGCATTCATTAGTTGGGCATGGGGGGTGCTGACTACAGGTTCGGCCGACCGACCTCAGGGTCCGGTCGACCGACCTGTTACCCAGGCACTTCCCAGCCTCTGTTGGAAGTGCAGGTTACAGGTCCGGCCGACCGAACACAGGGTCCGGTCGACCGACCTGCTACCCCGAGCATTTCTATTTTTTGGTCCGGTCGACCGAGCTCTGTAGCCGGCCGACCGACCTGGAGCATTTTTGCCTATTTCGCCTAGTTGTTTGAATTTTCAACTTTAATCGATTCGTGTTGTTTCCTATGTGTTGTTATCATTTGTTATGACTTTGATGACTCCCTTTTAGGGATTTTTGAATATCCATTTCGGTGGATTCTTTATCGGTTTCGTTGGATTTTATTCACATCTTCGTATGTGAATCTTAGTGATCGATTGTTCCTACAATCTTCTTTGTGATTTGTCACTTTAAAAATATAAAGGTTTTCTATACTAGTAGTAAATATCAAAACTCTTTTTTCAAATGATTTCAACACTATTTTATTACAAAGCTCGTTTTCTCAAACCGATTTCCAATCTACTAGTATATACAAACCTTTACCTCACTCGTATGAGAAATCTAATTAAACGACTTAGTAAAACGAGTGGTATGAAACGCTTGCGTTTACTTCGTCGGTTAATTCTTGGACTTGTTCGATTGAATCTCTTGTGACAATTTTCTAGTGGAGATCTACAATTTGTTCGTAAATATTTAAGTTAAGCTAGTGGTTATGGGACATGAAGCTAAGCTCATATATTTACTAGCTTACTGTAATTGACACTTCTCTTTGATCATGACGATCATTTATGGTTTAGACTAGCAATGTGCGATGTCTCTTTGTCCACATGGAGGACTGTACGTCGTTTTTATTGAGCTTCGGTTCACCAGGAGGAGCTTCGGCTCAATGTCCGCAATGGGGGACTATACCCTGTCATGAGGAACTTCGGTTCACCAGGAGGAGCTTCGGCTCAATGTCCGCAATGGGGGACTATACCCTGTCAGGAGTAGTTTTGATTCACCAGGAGGAGCTTCGGCTCAATGTCCGCAATGGGGGACTATAACCTGTCATGAGGAACTTCGGTTCACCAGGAGGAGCTTCTGCTCAATGTCCGCAATGGGGGACTATACCCTGTCAGGAGGAACTTCGGTTCACCAGGAGTAGCTTCGGCTCAATGTCCGCAATGGGGGACTATACCCTGTCAGGAGGAGCTCTGGCTCATTTTTATGGATTGGCCATCCTTTTCTTGTGATTTCTGGATTTCGTGTGTTGAATTCTGGAATTTATGCTTCACCTATTTTCGTGATTTCTATTGATTTGATTTATCAATTATTGTGGCTTGGTGAATGAAATTAGGAGTATGACATTCCTTTTGATCCTTGAGTAGGTTATTGTGATATTGATTAATCTCTTGTTGATTTTCAATTACTTATATATCACAACTTTGCGTTGTGATTATTATACGTTTAGTCGTATCTCTTATTCTATATCATTTCTTCTGATATTTATAGCTAGACTGATCCGTTTATTATTTTCTTCTTATAAATAATACTCGGGTCAGACTGAGTTATTACAGGTGCTTCTGCTTGACTTCTCTTCTGGGGTTATCATATGATCTTTTGGCTAACTACTTAGATTAGTAGTTTTTGTTGTATACATTTGAGATACAGACTCTATGATGTATACTTATTCTTTTGTCTAGCACTTGTATCTATTCTTTTTGATATTGTGGATCTTGTTTGACCACTACTCTGATGAACACTTTCATGTGCTGTATTCATATCTATTTCCGCCTTTGTGATATGAATTATCTGTGACTGACTTGTGTTATGTTTATTTCTATATTTGTTTCCGAAGACATTTATAGCCACTGTGTAGTAGCTTTGAGTTTGTGTCGGTATGTCGGGTTTCCTCTTGAGATGAAAAGTTATATTTTTATCCGGCATATCGGTACTCGCACAAAGCAATTATACAGATGGTCGCTCCTCAACAGCCTTATTCTCCGTGCTAGTCGACAGCATTACTCCGTAGTGTTCTTGTCTAGCGTGGGTATAGAGGTGGGGCATCACAGCTTGGTATCAGAGCGAAACTTCGGAACAATATGGAATATTATAACAAGGATCATCGTCCTAAGTCTATCTTAGGAGTCGTGCTTTAGGATTTAATTCAAGTCTTCGTACCGATTCATCCTATTTTCTTTATGATTCCTTGTTTTATCTATTAAGATTGCTTGATATTTATTTTGAGAATAACTTTTTCCTCTTCTTTCTTTCCTTCTTAAAGAAGAGAAATGGTTAGACCAGGTCGTCCCAGCACCGGTCAATCTAGTGCTACTCCCTAAGATGGAGTTTTTATGTCTGCCCAGCAACTTCTTGACCTTGTCACGAATGCTCAAGCAGCTGGTTCTAATCCAGAGCCTACTCATCCTAGATCTGGTTTTGCACGCTTGTGCAGAGGCTATACCGATTTGGGTGGAAGGCCATTCAGGGGATCCGAGGGTGTTATAGAAATTCAAGCTTGGCTCAAATCATGCGATCGCATCTTTTCTCGCATGAACCTTATTGACCTTGATCGAGTCCAAGTGGCTTCTAGCATGCTCCAAGAAAGAGCGTTAGATTAGTATGAGCTCCTAATTTCTGAAATCGTTGAAGCGGATCTCACTTGGGAGCAATTCTGGGAAAGATTCGAATCGAAATTTGAGCCGGAGGCTGAAAAAGTAACTTTGGCCCGACGTTTTATTGACCTTGTTCAAGGTGGATCTTCTGTGACAGACTATGTCGCATCTTTCGAATCTCTTTCCAAATACGGGATTGAGTATATTAATACCCCGATGAAGAAAAATCAGAGATTTGTCTATGGCTTGAATAAGAATCTTAAGAAGCCATTACTCCTGAAACTTGAGGTTTCATTTGATCAGCTTATTGATATCGCTCTTCGTCTTGAAGAGGCCGATAGAGAAATTGATGTCGAGGTTGGGAGTGCCAAACCAAACTCCAACAACAACAAGAAGAGGCATCCCTTTATTAGGTTTGAAAGTCCTAATCCTAACAAGAGGGCAAAGCAAGAGACTTCTATAGCAAATACTCCCATCCCTAATCGCGGAGAATGCTACAATTGTGGCTCTAGGGACCACTATATAAATAGGTGTCCAAGGCCTATTTCTTGCCGCTATTGCAAAAGTGCGGATCATTATATCTCTTCGTGTCCCAAGCGTCAAAGCAGGAGAGAAGGAGGGCTGCAAGCCCCTAGCAACTCTTCTCTTAGTCAAGGTATTTTACATTCAATCCTTGATAGCATTGTTTTATTTCGTGAACTTTCTATTTGAGTTCTTTTTTATATGGCTCACTACTTTATATCAAAAGAACTTGTCGATTCTTTTTCTTT
Organism: Allium cepa; assembly: GCA_030765085.1. Taxonomy (NCBI): domain Eukaryota; kingdom Viridiplantae; phylum Streptophyta; class Magnoliopsida; order Asparagales; family Amaryllidaceae; genus Allium; species Allium cepa. The sequence goes on along the minus strand of CM060930.1, from coordinate 47,237,845 downwards.
GAATATTTTGGGCTTGTTGACTTCTTTGAGGATTGCGAATCCGGAAGGTAGATCTGCAGCACTCAATTCGCTTTTATTTGATGTCGAAATTATTTTATGTGATTTATTTTTCCGAGCCGATATTTTTACTTAGGCTTCGGAATTGACTTTTGTAAGGATTGGCTTAATCATTGTGAAGCCTATATCCTATTTTCTCGTGTGGACTATTCCTCTTCGACATTTTCAATCTGTTAAGCAGATTTCTATTTTTCCTTTATGATTTTGATTCCAACTTGATGGCATCATTTTATTCCTTAAGCCCACTTATAAGGAAAGTGTTATTTCTCTCATTCATGTAGTTAGAGAAATTTTCCGGTATTTTTGAGCTTGTCTTAGGATTATCACCTAAGTAATCTTTTGTGTAGTGCTAAGGTCTTTTCAGTTTGACCTTGCCACCGATTTTCATTTGGCTACGAGTTGCGTGAGTTAGCATTCCACTTACGCACTCCGCACTCGTTATGATTCTTATGAATGACTTATTATGTCATTCGGTTTATCCAGCTTATTTCATCCATTTTATAAATCGAGTATTTTATGAATATCTCGATAACTTCATTTTTGTATTTATTGATTTTTGAATGAAAATAGCAATTTAAAATTTTGCAAATCTTTTTCATAAGATTTATTTATAAGTGCAATTTGATTTGCTCTTAAACAAGCAAAGAATATTCTTAAAGGTTTTTAAGAAACATGTTTACTATGTAGAAGATGATTTTGTGATTGTATTGCCCATTGAGTGCTTTAAGAATTTTGGTCGGTGCGCTTGATCAACGTTATCGATAAGAATCTCCTAAACGCTTTGATGAGACAGTCAGACACAATATATTAACTTGTAAAAATGTAAATTTTTGTAGAAAGATTATTACATAAAAATAAAAATGTAATTTTGAAAGTTTTAACTTTTCGGGAAAGAGGATTATTTAAAAGAACTCTTCCTCTTATTCTTGTGATTCCTGGAGGGGAACCAAGACTTTGCTATTTGTACTGATACTAGTCGTATTGGTTTGTATGCCGTTCTCTTGCAAAGAAGAACGTGCTATCACTTGTGCTTCTAAATCATTATAGCTTATCGAGACTAGGTATGCCACTCATGATCTAGTGCTCGCGGCTATTGTTTTTGCTTTTGGAATTTGGCATCATCATATTTGGATGAGAAATTTGTTCTCTACCTCGATCATAAATCTTTGGAATATTTATTTTCTCATAAGGAACTTCATGTCGACTCGAGTTCCTAGCATCTTATAATCTTGATATTCTTTTATTCCCGAAAGGGAAATCGTGTTGCCATTATGTTTTGTTGTAGGCAACAAGGTGTTGATTCTTTGATGATGTCTGAATGGAATTATCTTTTTATCAAGTTCATCGGACGTTTTGATATACTTCGTTTTATTGAGCTTTATCTCATTCCTTTTATGGACTAGTGTCCGGTGTTCTTTTATGGTGTTCGGTTCATCGGATGTACTATTATTATACTACATCGATGTTCCGTCTTATCTGGATCAATGGATGTACCATTATACTACATCGTTGTTCCGGTTTATCGTTTCATTGGACGTACCGTTTTTGTACTACGTCGGTGTTCCGAAATTATTCGGGCTTTGGTTAATTGGGCGTACCGTTTTTGTACTACGCTGATATTCCAAATTATTTGAGTTTCTAGTTTCTCGGGCGTACCGTTTTTGTACTACGCCGTTGCACCGACTCAATTTTCTGCTATTCTTGACGTTCCCCACGTCTTTCATCTACGGAAATGCCTTAGGGATTCCGGTTTTCATTCTTGAGCCCGGTGATATTGTGGAATTGAAGTTTCACCAGATTTGATTTATGAGCAACATTCCATTCGCATCATTACTTCGGAGGTTGAGCACCTTCGGGATAAAGATGTTCTTTTTGTGATAGTTCAATGATTCTCAAATCCTAAGGATTGCTTTTGGGAATCCAGAGAATTCATTGAGCGATCCCGTTCAGGCTTACTCTTTCGTGCTCTTTATGGTGAACTTCTCATTTCAATTTTCTTTTGTATTGATATGCTTCTATGGTTGTTACTTCTTATTTTCTTCTTAAGTATTGCGAGGACGCAATTTCTTTAAGGAGGGGAGTCTGTAACAACCCGCATATTTATCGATTTTATATTTAAATATTTTATTTAAATATTCTATCGTTCGTCGGATTTTGGTCCGAAAAGCTACTTTTTGCAAACAGTCGAATTGGGACTCGAGACCACCCCCATTGAGTTCAAAATGACGTTTGCAACCTTTTTGAGTATAAACTTCGATATGTTTGGAGATAGTAGAATTTTGCTACTTTTTCTTTAGGGCTTTGGGTTGGGTTTCAGCCCATTAACCCCACTTATACTCTAGCTCAGCCCTCTCCTCTCCATTCACTCATTCCCACCCCTCAAACTCAAGCTCCAACTGAAAATGGTGGAAAGGAAAGGGAATTAGAAACTCCAAGCCCTAGTTCCTCTTGCTAGCTCAAGTTCTTGCTCCAAATTCAAAGAGAACCCATTAGTAAGCATCTCCTTCTTCTTCTCCAAACATTTCTCTTTCCAATTTCAGAAAATTCCTAAACGTAATTTAGGAAATGTTTCTCTTTTAAGCTTAGATTCAAGCTTCTTGTGTTCAGATTGAAGTGTGGTTGATCTCCCCTTGTCTTCAAGCTTCTCATTCATTGATTTGGGTTCAAAGGTGAGATTTTTATCTCACATCTATGCTTATATTTATCTTCAATTGTTAGGTATGAATTCCTAACACTTATTCGTGTGCATTTGCTTTTGGTTTGGATTGATTTGGTGAATATTCTAATTTTTTAATGTTTTGGGTTCAATTCTTTAAAAATCATAGTTTTGATGTTTTGATCATGTTTTGGTGATGAACCGAGGAGCTTCTTTGGCCGGGTAGTCGATTGGCGTAAACCCTTAGTGCCGTTGCTCGTCCGATAAAAATATGGAAGAGATTGGCATTCATTAGTTGGGCATGGGGGGTGCTGACTACAGGTTCGGCCGACCGACCTCAAGGTCCGGTCGACCGACCTGTTACCCAGACACTTCCCAGCCTCTGTTGGAAGTGCAGGTTACAGGTCCGACCGACCGAACACAGGGTCCGGTCGACCGACCTGCTACCCCGAGCATTTCTATTTTTTGGTCCGGTCGACCGAGCTCTGTAGCCGGCCGACCGACCTGGAGCATTTTTGCCTATTTCACCTAGTTGTTTGAATTTCCAACTTTAATCGATTCGTGTTGTTTCCTATGTGTTGTTATCATTTGTTATGACTTTGATGACTCCCTTTTAGGGATTTTTGAATATCCATTTCCGTGGATTCTTTATCGGTTTCGTTGGATTTTATTCACATCTTCGTATGTGAATCTTAGTGATCGATTGTTCCTACAATCTTCTTTGTGATTTGTCACTTTAAAAATATAAAGGTTTTCTATACTAGTAGTAAATATCAAAACTCTTTCTTCAAATGATTTCAACACTATTTTATTACAAAGCTCGTTTTCTCAAACCGATTTCCAATCTACTAGTATATACAAACCTTTACCTCACTCGTATGAGAAATCTAATTAAACGACTTAGTAAAACGAGTGGTATGAAACGCTTGCGTTTACTTCGTCGGTTAATTCTTGGACTTGTTCGATTGAATCTCTTGTGACAATTTTCTAGTGGAGATCTACAATTTGTTCGTAAATATTTAAGTTAAGCTAGTGGTTATGGGACATGAAGCTAAGCTCATATATTTACGAGCTTACTGTAATTGACACTTCTCTTTGATCATGACGATCATTTATGGTTTAGACTAGCAATGTGCGATGTCTCTTTGTCCACATGGAGGACTGTACGTCGTTTTTATTGAGCTTCGGTTCACCAGGAGGAGCTTCGGCTCAATGTCCGCAATGGGGGACTATACCCTGTCATGAGGAACTTCGGTTCACCAGGAGGAGCTTCGGGTCAATGTCCGCAATGGGGGACTATACCCTGTCAGGAGTAGTTTTGATTCACCAAGAGGAGCTTCGGCTCAATGTCCGCAATGGGGGACTATACCCTGTCATGAGGAACTTCGGTTCACCAGGAGGAGCTTGGGCTCAATGTCTGCAATGGGGGACTATACCCTTTAAGGAGGAACTTCGGTTCACCAGGAGGAGCTTCGGCTCAATGTCCGCAATGGGGGACTATACCCTGTCAGGAGGAGCTCTGGCTCATTTTTATGGATTGGCCATCCTTTTCTTGTGATTTCTGGATTTCGTGTGTTGAATTCTGAAAGTTATGCTTCACCTATTTTCGTGATTTCTATTGATTTGATTTATCAATTATTGTGGCTTGGTGAATGAAATTAGGAGTATGACATTCCTTTTGATCCTTGAGTAGGTTATTGTGATATTGATTAATCTCTTGTTGATTTTCAATTACTTATATATCACACCTTTGCGTTGTGATTATTATACGTTTAGTCGTATCTCTTATTCTATATCATTTCTTCTGATATTTATAGCTAGACTGATCCGTTTATTATTTTCTTCTTATAAATAATACTCGGGTCAGACTGAGTTATTACAGGTGCTTCTGCTTGACTTCTCTTCTGGGGTTATCATATGATCTTTTGGCTAACTACTTAGATTAGTAGTTTTTGTTGTATACATTTGAGATACAGACTCTATGATGTATACTTATTCTTTTGTCTAGCACTTGTATCTATTCTTTTTGATATTGTGGATCTTGTTTGACCACTACTCTGATGAACACTTTCATGTGTTGTATTCATATCTATTTCCGCCTTTGTGATATGAATTATCTGTGACTGATTTGTGTTATGTTTATTTCTATATTTGTTTCCGAAGACCTTTATAGCCACTGTGTAGTAGCTTTGAGTTTGTGTCGGTATGTCGGGTTTCCTCTTGAGATGAAAAGTTATATTTTTATCCGGCATATCGGTACTCGCACAAAGCAATTATACAGATGGTTGCTCCTCAACAGCCTTATTCTCCGTGCTAGTCGACAGCATTACTCTGTAGTGTTCTTGTCTAGCGTGGGTATAGAGGGGGGGCGTCACAACCAATGACACAGCGGAATCAAAAGCACGATGACAAGACTATGGACTTGAGTGGAGAGCGAATCCAATGCTAAAGAGCTTGTGTTACAACCCAAACAAAATCAAAACAATTTATAAATACAATACCATATTGAAATTGATATAACATTGGAATGAAAAGAGATATGAATACACAATCTTTTACCTTGCTTTCTCATATGCTATGCACAGCCTAGGGGTGCATATGGTTAGGTTTTGGTCAGTACATGGCTCAGGTTTGGTCATGCATGGCTCCGGTTTAAGGCATAAACATGGTGGAGTTTATAACATGAGAATGTAAAGGGATTTTAGGCAATGTTGTGGAGTTTTGATCATCAAAATGGTTCGGCCATGGTAAGTGTGGGCTCGGCCAGAGGAGCATGGGTCAGGTCAGTGGCTGGAGGAGCGTGTGGTGGTCAGGTCAGAGATGGTGGCGGCTCCTATGGTGGTGGTTAGGGTGGTGATTGAAGTGGATGAGCAAGTAGTGGTCAAACAAGCAGGGTTTTTAAGGCTTAGGTTGCATATTTGAGGGGTTTGATCACCTTGAAGGGCTCAGCCTTGGTCATGGCTGAAAGTATAGGTGGTGTTGATGGCAAGGAAGAGGTGTGGAGAGTGGTGGCCATGGATGAGAGAGAGAGGCCGATCCAATTACATGAGAAAACAAGGCAAAAATTGATAGAAAATAAGAAGAAAGGAAGAAATAATGATGTAGCCATTATCAAACTTTTGCAAGCCATGAACAATAATGAAATGAGAAATTTTTTCACAAATGATGCTGAAAATACACGGCTACTCAAACAAAAAAGCATGGCTAAAGAGTAAAGAAGGAGGTTATGGCAAGTGAAAGGACTCAAGGAGGTGAAAGGACTTAAGTTAAATAAGCTTTAAAACTCTTCACATTTCCTATTTCTTTAATTCTAATAAAACAAAAATAAACTCAGAAATAAGCTTTAACAACTGAAACAAAGTATTATAAAATAAAATCAATAATTAGTTTTAATTAAACTAGAAAAAGAATATAAGAAATTGCTTAAAATTCAAAACAGTGTCCAGAAATTACAAATAAATCACCATTGACTTTGGAAAATTATCAACTTCATTAAAAAATATTTCAAAGAAATATTTTTGAAATAAAATAATCTTTAAAACATATTCAAACTGAAATAAATAATTTAATTTAGAGAAAATAGAAAAAGAACTAAAGAAAATGTTTAAAAATTGGAAACAGGACATGAAAATTACAAATAAATATCACTAGCCTTATGAAATTTCTATTTCACTTTAAAACAAATCAAAAGTCAATTAAATAAAATAAATGAGGTACAAAATAAAGTGGGAATGAGAATAAAATAAATTCTTAGGAAAAATATAAAGACAGATAAAGAATTACTTAAATTATTTGAAACTAGGAATTAAAATTTCCAAACAGAATACAACTGGCATTTGAAAATGTCAATTACACTTTTAAAAATGTTTGAAAACCAAAATATATACATAGAATGTTATTTTACCCATATAAAAATAATTTAGAACATTACATGACCAATTAAAATATTATTTATATTATTTAAAATAACAATTTTGTTAAATACAGCAAATTACACTCCATAGTTAAAAAAGCATAACTTTCACATTATAAATCAAATTTCAACGAAACGAAAAGAAGTATTCTTAAAATTTAATTTAATTTCATAATAAAAGACAAAATTAAAATTTTCAAACTTTTCAAATTTTAAATTAAAAGTCAAAGTTTGACTATTTTGACCAAAATTCACTTTTTTGGAAAATATTCTTTTTAGTCATGCTTTGGGATGATAATTCATATCAAAACTAAAGTTTATATTTAAAATAAAAAACTAATCATTCAAAATAAATAAAATAAGTTTTTAAATCAAAATTCAATTAAAATAATTGAAATATACAATTAAAAATAATCACAAAATACAGGTTTGTTTTAATTTTAAAATTATTTAACTATCTTAAATCAATTTAACAGTATCTTTAATCTGTACTAAGCTATTTTAGAGTATTTTAACTATTTATAACTATTTTAACTATTTATAATTATTTAAACCACTTTTTAAATTTTCAGACTAAGTAGAGGGAATTTTTTATATTCAATATCACTAGTTTAAAAGAAAATAGGTTAAATGATGTTATAACCTAAGTTGGGATTTAAATGTTATAATTAACTATGATGATTTTAAAGTGAGGATTTAACCTAATTGGAAATATGATTTTGAAGGAAACTAGGATTTCGAAAACGATATGATTTCAGGTTGAACATAATTTCAAAAGTGAATATGATTTTGAAGGTGAATATAGTTTGGTAATGAATATGATTTCAAAAGAGATAAGATTTGAAACTGAATATGATATTTTGACATAAACTGTGAATTGACTTTTGAAATGTAAAAAGAACCATCAGGTGTGAAATAAGCGTTTGGTTGTTAAAGAGACTGAGATCAGATATTTTCATACTCTCTGCCAATACCGAAAACCACTTTAACAACTATGCACGTGGTGGAGATTCCAGAAATGAAGTAGGATGATTTGGCGAACAATTTCTGTATAAAGTATGACATGACCCTGACTCCCGTGAGTCAGCTTAGATGTGACTAAAACAGAAGCCGCGCCGGGCCAAGTGATGTTATTCCTTCTATCAGACACATTTCTTTGATACCATATCTATTGCTTTGTGATTAATTTGGTGGTCACCCTTTGATTTTGATTGGGAATATGTTCCATGATAGGCGGTAGTAGCTGTAATGCATTACCACCAGTCCGGATATGCAATTAGTATATCCACTCTGACATTGCCTCGAGTGCCATGTTCACATGCCCTAGAGCGCCTTCTACGAGTTTGTTTGTACCATACCTATGGAGTGCTCTCTGATTGCACTCCAGTTTATGGAGGGAGTTACGGTACTGTACAGATTATAGGAATATATAAAATGTGTTAAGGTGGATACGGGTAACGCCTTAACGCTATTTTAATACTTTTACTTCACTGTAGACATATTATAATAGCGTATTGTACTACATAGTAGATAGTTTAACGAATCCTTAAGAGATGGAAATCCCAAACATCTCTTAAGTTACTGCACCCACGTTAGACATTGGATATGAGATGTCAAACCCCATAAACATCTCTGACGCCGTTCAACTCATATTTACTATTGATTTAACTTACATAAGATCTTTTAGTTCTGACTCGAGTGTTTTGTCTTTTCAATTCGCTTGGGACAGCCTGAGCATTTCAGGTTTGAAGACATTATTTCTGGAGGACGAAGACGAAGATTTGTACTACTATTATTTATTATATTTATTACATTGCATCATGCTGTTCTGCTGCATTTATTTATTTATTTATTCTTGTTGTCTGTAACTCTGATTCTGAAATTGTATAAGTATAATCAAATTTATTCATAAACAGCTTCATGTATTGTTATTTGATTATTATATTTTGTCATTCCGCTCCGATATTCTTTATTTATTTTATGTCTTTCCCTTTTCTTATTTTCTCTAATAACAATCTCCCCTTTCATATAATTTGAGTCAGACTTCCGTGGTTTATCGTCGATTTAAACTGTCCAAAAAGGCAAGTCGTTACATTTTCCATGATGTGTTTGAATTTTGGTTCCGTAGTTTTCTGCTATGACTTTGATTCTTTGAATATAGATATAAATGTGATGAATTTTGTTATCCTCTATTCCATTCGTTTGGCCATGCTGCCTTTGCTTTTAGAAACAATTCTTTGACATTGTTCGATTTGTATTCTTTCATCTCTGTTGGTAGTTTTGACTTGAGATATTGACATTTTCAACTTTTTTAACTTTCATCGAACTGCTACTTACTTTGTTACTTCGACCGCAAGCTTTTATGTTGTAGTGGTCTTGTAATCTGGTTCTCTCCAGAACTGTTGTGTCCATTGCAAGTTTTGAACCGGTTCGATGGGTGTGTGTTCATAGTTTCACTTGATCACCGATTCAATCTTCACCTGGTTGTCACTACACATAAATTTGTTCACACATGCATCCATATATGCCGTGTACTTCATTTTGGTTGTAGTTTGGTGTGTACATGTTTATTTGACTTGCTATTGTCTGGTTACATTGTTCATGGTTTGCTTTCTTTCCACTTTCTTCTATTGAAGTTTGGTTCTAGCCATTGCACTTGTATTCGAACTTATATGTTGCATCCCTTGTTGTCACTGCATATATATACATATATGTGTGTGCGTGTGTGTGTGTATATGTATGTATGTATGTATACATGTGTTTTTGTGCATGTATATATGTGTGCTTGTCTACAATGTGTCTTGGTTGAAGCTTCACTTGTCATTGCACATATATGTATACATGTCTGAATGCATGCATATCCACTGTCCTCTTTGAATACTTGCATTTGAACTTGTGTGTTCTTCATTTTAATTGCAGTCTTATTTCATGTGTGTTGCCCTAATTCCATTGACATTTGTGTTCATTTTATTCTTGTGCCTGAATGCATTGAGTCTGGTTGCATATGTAGATGTTTTGATGTTGCATTATGTTCATGTACATTTGGAGTCTTGTTCATGCAGTCTGAAGCTTTTTGTGAATCCATGTTGTATGTTGTCATTGATCTAGTCTGGTTCATTGCTGGTTCACACTTGTCATGTTATATGTTGAATGTTGCTTTGATTTCATATACACGTGTTTGAACTCTTGTTGTTTTGCATTTTGGAGTCTTCTGCTTGGTGTACTTGTCGTTGTCGGCCTGGTGCCTCTGAGCATGTTTGAAACTATTGTCACCTATGTATGTACATACATATGTATGTTATGTCTAATTGTTGTTGATGCAGCACGTTCTACAATTTCACAAGGGTTAGGTCGGCCACGACCTAAGGGAGGAGTTTTAGGTTGGACACGACCTAATGAGTCACGTGCAAAGACGCTACGACCTAACAAAGCCCTAAGTCGTTCGGGAACTTTAGGTCGTTTACGACCTATGGCTACAGGAGCTAACGAAGAAGCGAAGCGAGATAGCAAAGAGGCGGCATGAGTTAATAAAGCCTTAGGTCACGTACGACCTAAGCCCAAGGTCGTTGAAAAGGACCGCGAACGACCTAACATAGGTTGTCCAGATAACCACTGTTCCTTAAGCCGCGAACGAGTTACGACCTCAGCTAAGTCGCATGAAGATTTTCCTGAAGATGTTTCTTAAGTCGCTGCCGACCTAAGCTAAGTCGTAAGTCGTTAAGTCGTGTCATTTTAAGTCGTTATGTCGTTGTATCTGTTAAGTCGTTGTGTTTGTGAGTCACTATGTTGTATATATGTAAACAGGTGCCGTTGTTTTAAGTCGCTAACGGTCTTCCTTAGGTCATCTTGTTTTGGGCGTTGTGCATGTTGTTAGGTCGCATACGACCTAAGTGAGTCGTAAGTCGTTCAACGACTTAAGGGTCCGGGTTGTAAAAGGGCTATAAATAGGGCGTGCGTTGTAACTTGAAGGGTTGGTTATGTTTGAATAAAATTCCTCTTTGTTAGCTTTGTGCTTTCTTCTAAATTGGTAGTTGAGTGTAATCTCCTATCTCCACCTACGGTATTTGAGTGCGCTCGAATCAACGTTCGTTGAAGCCAATTCGCGGAATCAAGTGCATTTAATCAACGCTCGAAGAATTGTAGATCTCTTTTCACGGTATCGTGCGCGATCAACGTGTCAGAGATAGCTAGAATTCGGTATCTTCGGATCAACGAATTTGGGCACTTCAGTATTTCTCAATCCACCGATTGCTACTTTCACCGATTCATATCGTTTTGTTATTATCCACTGCGTCTGTTTTAGTATCAGAGCTAGACTTAGCGAATCATAGCTAAGCCGAGTCTTGGAGCCAAGGAGTTTAAAGTTGGTGTTCATCGTGTTCATCCTAAAGTTGCAACAAGTTGGGTGTTTTCGATCCATTTCATTTTGGATCAAAGTCCGGAAAGTGTTTGAATTTTCGGAGAAAAGTTGGAAAGGTGTTTGAGTTTGAGCCGAGTTGGGTAGAGCCGTGCATCACTTTGTGAGAAGTGTTTGAGCCGAGAATTGAAGCATCTTTTGGTATTTGAGTTTGTTGAAGTATTTGTGAATTGTGTTGAAGAGAATTTGATTCAATCATGCCACCGAGAAGAGCTAATCGTCATCAAAATGTTGAAGCGTTGTATAGAAGGGAAGAAGCCGAGCAGATGGAGCAACGCATTAATGAGAAATTTGATGACGGTATTGGAAAGCTAGAGAAGTTGATGATTGATATGAATCAAACTCAAAGGAGGAGATCGCCAATCTCGAACCATTGAGGAAACCGAGTTTCGCCATCGGTTACGGAAACGAGAAGGGTATCACCGCAATCTTTTAGAGAGAGAAGAGAAACATCAATTTCATCGAGAAGAGATCACCATGACTATGGACATGAAGAGAGAAGAACTCCACGTGAGTTTGAAGATGAGCCATATAGAGATGAAGAGAGACATAGTAGAAGGGACATGCGTGATTGAAGGGATGATAATGGTCGAGATCGATATAGACGTATATTTGATTATGATGAAGATGGTGATAGAGCTAGCATTCATTATCGAGATTGAGACCAAGTACGAAATGTATATCGGGATGTTGAAGATGATCGACGATGGGAATCGGGTATGAAGATGGAAATTCCAGAATTCAAAGGTGGAATGGTTGCAGAAGAATTCTTGGACTGGTTGTCTAATGTTGAGGAGATCTTTGATTTCAAGGAGGTTCCGAAAGACCGTCGAGTGAAGTTAGTTGCTACTAGGTTGAGAGGGAGAGCTATGGCGTGGTGGTAGCAAACCAAACTTACACAAGAACGGATGAGGAAGTCGAAGATTGTTGAATGGGAGAAAATGAAGAAATTGATGAAGGCTACATTTTCACCTTACAACTATCAATCACTCATATATCAGAGGTTGCAAAACTTGAGGCAAGGAACGAAGACTGTTAATGAGAATGCTGATGAGTTTTATCAACTGATTGCCCGAAATGACATTATGGAGACCGAGGAACAATTGACGGCGAGGTTTGTTGGAGGTTTGTGAATGCAGATCCAGGATATGGTTAATATGTTTGACCCGAGATCTGTGGCGGAAGCGCACCAGAAAGCGATAGCTTGGGAGAAGCAGGGAAGACGAGGAGGTGGTGTGTTTACAAGTTCCAATATTCTGAACAAAGGTGTTAGTGGGAGTTCCAATGTTTCTAAAGCTGTCAATAAACCAGTAGCGAATGAAGTTGCAAAGGCTAAGGTCAACAAAAATTTCAAGTGTTATAATTGCTAGGAAGTGGGTCACAAGAGTAATGAATGTCCAAAGCCAAAGAAACGAACTATGATTGCTGAAGTTGAAGGTGAGGATGTTGGTGAAGGTTATTCTAGTCCAATTGAGGAGGATGAACAGGATATCACGTCAGGAGATGAAGGATGTAATCTAATGATGAGGAGGTCTTGTTTAATACCGAAGCAGGAAGAAGAGGCTAGTTGGTTGAGGAGTAACATCTTTCAGTCAACATGCACTATTCTGGGAAAGGTTTGTAAATTTGTGATTGACGCTGGAAGTTGTGACAATATTATTTCTACCGAAGCTGTGGGAAAGTTGAAGTTGAAAACGGAGAAACATCCTAATCCTTACAAGTTAGCGTGGCTAAGAAAAGGAGGAGAGGTGAAGGTGGACAGGCGAGTTCATGTACCATTTTCCATTGGGAAGAAATATAAAGACGAGATTTGGTGTGATGTTGTGGAGATGGATGTTTGTCACTTGCTTTTAGGAAGACCATGGCAGTATGATCGAGCAGTACAGCATGATGGTCGGACTAATAGCTACAGTTTTATGTTTGAAGGTGTTAAGATTACTTTAGTTCCGAAGAAGAGACAACAAGGAGAAAGCAAATCAGAGGAGATTGAGGAGCTGAAAACTTTATTGACTTTGAAAGAATTTGTTGAAGAAGTAGAGGAGAGTCCTGAAGTGTTTTTGTTGATTGGACGTGAAGCTACTGAATCTTTTGACGTTCCAGAGGAAGTAAAACCGATATTAGAAGAATTCAGTGATGTATTTCCAGAAGAACTACCAAAGGAGTTACCACCGTTGAGGGATATTCAACATCAGATTGATCTTGTACCAGGGTCAGTTTTACCTCGCAGACCACATTACCGAATTAGTCCAAAGGAACATGAGGAGTTACGAAGGCAAGTGGAAGAATTGTTAGAGCAAGGGCGTGTGCAGGAAAGTCTAAGTCCTTGTGCGGTTCCAACCTTGTTGGTGCCGAAGAAGGATGGAACATGGAGGATGTGTACCGATAGTCGGGCGTTGAATAAGATCACTGTGAGGTGCAGATTCCCAATGCCTAGATTGGATGATTTGTTGGATCGGTTGAGCGGAGCTACTATTTTTTCGAAGATTGATTTGAAGAGCGGATATCATCAAATTCGAATTAGACCAGGAGACGAATGGAACACAGCTTTCAAGACAAGAGAAGGGTTGTATAAATGGCTGGTTATGCCGTTTGGTCTTTCAAATGCACCAAGTACGTTCATGCGAGTGATGAATCAAATCTTTAGACCTTTTATCGGGAAATTCGTGGTGGTGTATTTCGATGATATTCTGATATACAGTGGAAGTCCGGAGGAACACTTGCATCATTTGAAAGAAGTGTTGATGGTACTACGACAGGAACAATTCTATGCTGCAACGAAGAACTGTGTGTTTATGGCAAGGAGCGTTTTATTTCTGGGATATGTTGTGTCAAGAGAAGGTATCCAGGTGGACCAGAGTAAGGTTGAAGCAGTCAGAAATTAGCCACAACCGAGGACAATTATGGAAGTGAGAAGTTTTCATGGGCTAGCGTCATTCTACCGAAGATTCATTCCAAACTTCAGTAGCGTGATGGCACCAGTTACTGATTGTATGAAGGGGAAACAATTCTTTCGGTCGAAGGAAGCTGGGGTTGCTTTTGAGCGAATCAAGAAACTGTTGACGTCAGCACCTATTCTTGTATTACCAGACTTTCAGTTGTTGTTTGAACTACATACTGATGCATCTAAGGTTGGGATTGGAGGAGTGTTGAGTCAGAAGGGGCGTCCTATTGCATATTTCAGTGAGAAGTTATCAGGGGCAAAGATGGGATATAGTACATATGATGTAGAATTCTATGATGTTGTACAAGCTGTCAAGCACTGGAGACATTATCTATTTCAGAAAGAGTTTGTTCTTTATACTGATCATGAGGCGTTGAAGCATATGCAAGGGCAGGACAAGATTTCAGCAAGGCATGCATCGTGGATTGCCTATTTGCAACAGTTTACTTTTGTTGTTAAGCACAAATCAGGGGTGACGAATCGTGTGGCTGATGCTTTTAATAGGAGGATTCATTTATTAACGACAATGAAGGTTGAAGTGACAGGTTTTGAATTATTGCCAGAGCTGATTGAAGAGGATCCTTACTTTAAGAAATTTGTTGAGAAAGTCAAGGAGGAGAGTACTAATGAATTTGTTTTGATGGATGGTTTTCTATTTAAGGGAAATCGGTTATGTATTCCAGAGAGCAGTTTGAGAATGAAGATTATCAAGGAGTTACACGAGGAAGGACATGTGGGCCGTGATCGTACATTGCATTTGATTTCTCGATCTTATTTTTGGCCGTCAATGAGGAAATAGGTTGAAAGGTTTGTGGAGAGATGCCATATCTGTCAGGTTTCTAAGGGAACAGCGACCAATGCAGGATTATATATGCCGTTACCTATACCAACTAAACCTTGGGTTGATGTGAGTATGGATTTTGTTTTTGGGGTTGCCTAGAACTCAAAGGGGGAACGGTTCCATTTATGTAGTGGTTGATCGATTTTCGAAAATGGCACATTTTATTGCTTGTAAGAAGACGGCGGATGCTGTTCATGTTGCTCGGTTATTTTTCAAAGAGATCTATCGACTTCATGGATTGCCAGAATCTATTGTGTCAGATAGGGATACTCGTTTTCTGAGTCACTTTTGGTTAAGTTTGTGGAAGATGGTCGGAACGAAGCTGAATTTTAGTAGCGCTTACCATCCGCAAACTGATGGGCAAACAGAGGTGGTTAATCGATCGTTGGGAAATTTATTGCGATGTCTTGTAAAAGATAATCTGAAGAGTTAGGATGTGAAGTTATGTCAAGCAGAGTTTGCTCATAATCATGCGGTGAATCGTAGTACAGGTTTCAGTCCATTTCAGATTGTATATTCAAGCTTGCCGAAGGGACCGTTGGATTTGACGATGGTGACACAACCGAAGGGAACAGTTAAACGAGCTGCTGATTTTGTTGATGGTTTGACGGAATGCCATAGAACTGTTCATGAATGATTGCTTGCATCAAATGAAAAGTATAAACGATTGGCGGATAAAAAGCGGAGAAGTGTGAATTTCGAGGAAGGTGATTTGGTTTATGCAGTGTTGACAAAAGATCGTTTTCCGGTGGGAACGTACAATAAATTGAAGGCGCGGAAAATTGTTCCATTTGAAATTTTGAAGAAAATCAATGAGAATGCGTATCAATTGAAGTTACCAGATGAAGTTCATACGTCTGATGTTTTTAACCTCAAACATTTGATTCCGCATCTTGGGGAACAGCTTGTTGTGGAAGAAGATAGTGAAAATTCGAGGTCGAATTTCTGTCAACCGGGGGAGGATGATGCAGCACGTTCTACAATTTGACAAGGGTTAGGTCGGCCACGACCTAAGGGAGGAGTTTTAGGTCGGCCACTACCTAATGATTCACGTGCAAAGACGCTATGACCTAACAAAGCCCTAAGTCGTTCGGGAACTTTAGGTCGTTTACGACCTATGGCTACAGGAGCTAACAAAGAAGCGAAGCGAGATAGCAAAGAGGCGGCACGAGTTAATAAAGCCTTAGGTCGCGTACGACCTAAGCCCAAGGTCGTTGAAAAGGACCGCGAACGACCTAACACAGGTTGTCCAGATAACCACTGTTCCTTAAGCCGCGAACGAGTTACGACCTCAGCAAGTCGCATGAAGATTTTCCTGAAGATGTTTCTTAAGTCGCTGCCGACCTAAGCTAAGTCGTAAGTCGTGTCATTTTAAGTCGTTATGTCGTTGTATCTGTTAAGTCGTTGTGTTTGTGAGTCACTATGTTGTATATATGTAAACAGGTGCCGTTGTTTTAAGTCGCTAACAATCTTCCTTAGGTCGTAGGTCGTCTTGTTTTGGGCGCTGTGTATGTTGTTAGGTCGCGTACGACTTAAGTGAGTCGTAAGTCGTTCAACGACTTAAGGCTCCGGGTTGTAAAAGGGCTATAAATAGGGCGTGCGTTGTAACTTGAAGGGTTTGTTATGTTTGAATAAAATTCCTCTTTGTTAGCTTTGTGCTTTCATCTAAATTGGTAGTTGAGTGTAATCTCCTATCTCCACCTACGGTATTCGAGTGCGCTCAAATCAACGTTCGTTGAAGCCAATTCGCGGAATCAAGTGTGCTTGATCAACGCTCGAAGAATTGTAGATCTCTTTTCACGGTATCATGCGCGATCAACGTGTCAGAGATAGCTAGAATTCGGTATCTTCGGATCAACGAATTTGGGCACTTCAGTATTTCTCAATCCACCGATTGCTACTTTCACCGATTCATATCGTTTTGTTATTACCCGCTGCGTCAGTTGTGTTGATGTTAATGTAGTTAAGTTAATTCATTCACTGCCTTGTATACGTACATGAGTGACTGCACAACCACGCTAGTCTAGATCATCTTGAAATTGACATATGATCGTTTATTAATTGTCTTTTGGCTGAAATTCGAGATGTTGAGGCAGTGCACATGTGTACTTATGCACATGTGTATATGCAAGATCTAGAGTATTTGAAACTTTGTGACATGTTTTCGTATTGCACATGAGTTGAATCCAGCATCGACTTGGATTTGACCTGGTGCTCACCTGTCCTTGCAGTTTTATCAAGTGTATATCGATGTGCACGGCCTTGTGACATGTACAGTAATACACTGTGCATGTTACAAGTTGTTCGTGTAAAATGAATTCAAAATAAATATGATGTAAAACAACTCAAATAACTGAGGCAGATAACATTTTCAAAATCATACACTTTAATTTGCACTACAAAAATATTTCTTTTTCAATTTTACTGCGTCGGTATTTATTTTGCAGATAATTCAGATGCTGGGTTCAATCTACAATAAAGTTGAAGATAAAATACTAGGGAATGGGTGATATGTAGTGAGGTGAACATTGAAAAGTGAATTTTGTGATGTAATCGAAATTGTAGTAATTGAAATTGTGTAAATATAGTGGGAGCTCAAATTTGTACTATTCAAAATTGTAATGAAATATTTGTTTGAATAAAATATTTGTTTGAATTTAAATTCTATGTTATTTATTTTATTCAACAAATATTTATTTAATTGTGTGAAAAATAAAATAGTACAATAACAAATACATTTAAATGAATATATATATATATATGTTTATTATCATCAAACAAAAATCATATACTAGCATATTCAATAGACTCCATTCAAATTATTGGCCCAGACACCTCATCTAGACAAGCTACCATCACTTTATTCTAAAATCAATCAAAGCTTCATCGAGAAATCAAACCTCTTGAAAAGAAGACAGAGAATAAATTTAATTCTATAAAAGGGTTTCTTAATAGGATTTGGGATAAAACCTCTTGCTCCGGTTCAACATCTACCAAAGCTTACAGTCCATCTCCCTTCCAGTGATCATCTTCAAGTTCGAAAAACCATGATGATAGTAGCGATGACCCTTCTCCTTCTATCTAGTTTTATTTTTTTTTATAAACTTTAATATTCGGTTCTGTAATATTGTTTTCAAACTTCTATGGTTCTATTCGGAGTTGTATGTAATGTTGTATGGGATGTTGTGACTTTATTTCTGTAATGTTGTCTTTAGTATTTTTTTGCTTTCACCACGTTCCAATTTATCTCTATGTGTTTTTATTCCAATTTACTTTTGCATATCTTTCCTTTTTGTCGATGACAAAGGGAGAGAAATTTGGTATAAATTTGTTTAAATTAGTGTGCATATTGACGGGGAGAGTTCATGTAAGTTTCATAGTAATATATTATTTATACTTATATTGTTGTCATCATCAAAAATGGGGAGAATGTTAGAATCTTGATTTTCATCGTTTTGATTATGACAACTATATAAATCAATATTTTATATACTAATCACTTATGCAAGAGATTTGTTGCATATTCAGGTTCAGATTCAAATGTTTTGAAGTTGTTAGTCTATTGTTTAGAGTTTTTATATCATTAGAAATATGTTAAAATCTCTCTAATATGGTGTGTGTGTGTGTGTTTGTGTGTATGTATTAACATGCACATATATGCATAATTTAGGCTGAAAATAGCCGGCCAAATGGCCTCATTTAGCCGTCTGTTTGCTGAAATAAATTTTATATTTCATGCATATTCAGCCAGCTGAATGAGCATTAAGATGGCTAAATTAGGCCTAAAAATGCCTATTTCCTAGCTATTTTGAACTTAGTTAAATTCAGAAGGTCGAATTATAATTTTAGCCGGCTGATTATTTATAATGGCTACTTTTTATGAATAGACATTTCTCTTCAACGAAGAGAAGCATCTCGAATCTAACAGTTGCATCTGTTTCTTTTCATCGTTCTCTTTCATGAAAGATTACAACTTTTAAATCTATGTAAATAGAGTTTTGAATTAAACAAACAATTCACCTAACTGATTCTATCTATTACTGTGATGTCCCGGAAATTTGGGCAATATTTATTTAATAATTTCATTTATAATTTATTTTAAAATGTGAAATACTGGTTTAATAATCCAATTCAAACATAATTTTCTTCTGAAAATTTATAATTATTTTGTTAATAAATAATATTCTTTTGAAAATTTATAATAATGATTGAGTTTGAGAATCTTATTGTTTTAAAATGTTGAAAATATTTTAATGATAAAATTTTCTTTATAAGCTGATTTAAAAATATTTTATTTATAATGTATATATGTGTATACATTGTAAATAGATGTTTTGATTTTATTTTAAAATTTAATAAAAAGATCTTTTCAAATTTATAATATATATATAGCTATATAATTTATGAATTGATTTATATTAAATTGAAAATAGTATTGAACTTTTCTTAAGTCAATTAATAAATCTATCTTGTATTTTCAATAGTAATTATAGTAAATATTTTGTTATAAATATATATAGTTAAGAATTGTATTTTTATAATAAAGTTTATTTTGTTTTATCTTTAAACATTGTTTTGAAATAAATTTAGTTTATTTATATTAGAGTATAGTATATTTGAAACTCTTGAATAAAATATAATTCAACTTTGTTCTTTTCTTTTTAAAAATTTCTCTTTTGAAATTGGTTTTAAAATAATTCTTAAAATATTCAAACAAATATTTGTATATGTTTGGATAATTCATTTGTAAAGACTAAATACATATGAAACATATATAAACATCTTAAATTTAAATTAGAATTGGTTTTATCTTTAATTAAAAACATTTGTAAACATAGAATTTATCTTTAATCTTACATGTGTTTAACATTCATGTTTTAAAGTAGACACTTGTAATTTATTTTCATACTTAAGCAACAAGTGGCATTTCTAAATCAATTTTGAATAAAAACTTTAACAAATCTCTTTTGTTCAAACCCTTATCTTCTCTAATTTATCTAAATTCAGTTTTGAGAAAACTGAAAATCATTTTCATTCTAAAACCCACAACCTAAATTCAGATCTATGAAAACTAAAATCCATTTCACTCTAAATTCTTCAACCCAAATCTATGCTCTGCAAAATCAAAACCTTTAAACCTGCAAATCAAAGAACCCAAATTGAAATTAAGACCTGCAACCAAACTTCTTCAATCTGTAGATCCTGTAACCTGCAATTCAAAATAATCTGCAAACTGTAATAAATCAATGCAAGCAAGTTGAAATGGGAAGCATGCAGTTCCAAAGCCTGAAGCATCATGGCATCATCAAATGCAAATTCAAAAGGCCTGCAAGCATCAAGCAAATACCATCTCCAACTTGCATGCAAGCAGATTCACAATGCAATGGAAATTCAGATTTGCAGGGAAATGAACTTGCAGATGGATGCTTTCTATTTTGCATTTAAGGTGAGTAAATATTTGTTTAAAAACAGTTTCTACTTTATACTCTTAAAAACTAAGTTAACAAGATTTGCAAAGCTTAAAGATAATCCAAATGCCTTTTAAATGAGAAAATTTAAAACAGTGATAATTAAGAACTGCTCTGTTCTTTTTGTTAGTGAGTGACCCCAAATTTATATGTTGTTTAAAATTTTATTTGTGCATGAGATGAATACATGCTTGACTGTTGAGTGTGATTTGGCCTGCATACATAAATCTTGAGTATGCAGATATGTGTGTTGTGAATTTTCTACAGACATGTTTCTGTTACTACTTGTGTTTAAACACAAATTCATTTCTTTATGACTGGATCTTATTTAGAATTTATTGTGTATACATATGGTGTTTGCTCTGCATAGATTAGGTTGTAAATTTAATTTAGAAATATTAAAACCTGTTACTTGTGAAAACAGTCACAACAGACATTGGTTTTCAAAGTAAAAATTTAGCAAACATCTTTAAATTATTCAAATAAGTTTAAAAACTTTAATGCATGTTTAAAAGCATGATTATTTAAAACATGCTTCAGGTCTTAAAAAGTCTGAGGGGTTAGTAAACTTAGTCTGTGCAGAAATTTTGATATACTGGGAATATCAATTCATGAAATGGGTTTTTGAACTTGGATTTGTTGTTGCTGCCTGAAGTTGGGAAGTTGACTGGAGAGAGTGGGATAAATAAGGTGATCAGATGAAGGTGTTGACAGTGGGGTATTTTTCGGGTTTTGATATGTGTGGTGAAGTTTCAGGTTGATGTCTTGTTGCTTGAATCTGTTTTCAAGCAACAGAGAGTTTGTTGGTGTTTGTATCAAGTGGAGAGGTGGATAGCTTCCTGGAGATGGCCAGAGTTGAGACATTAGATGATCAGAGTGGAGTGTAAGAGGATTGACAGTTTTGGGTTGTCTATGGTGGAAATTTTGGTGCAGGCTTTGAGTGACTCGGGGTTGAACCCGTGCAGTTGGAGTTATAACCCGAAGTAAGTAGGCATTTAACTCGAAGTATATTGTGATGGCCTCGGGTTAGTGTGCAGGGTATAACCTGAATAAATGTTTTTGATGAAATCGGGGAAAAATCAAAATGTTTAAAAGTTATGAGTTAAATTCACGTATAGTTTGAATTGAATTCAAGTAAGTTTTGAATTCAGGAAGTTTAAATGATAATTTAAATTTGAGGGAGATTTAAATTTTAAATCTGGGGAAAAAAACAGTAAATGTAGTTTTCAGGATTTAAATCCAGATTTTAATAAAAACAGTTTTGTTCTTTTAAAAATTTAAAGGTGGATTCAATATTTAAAAACAAGATTCAAATTTTGGTTTGAATTGGAATTAAGTATAAATTCAAATCTGGAAAACAGTGTAAGTGTAGAATCAGGTTTTGAATCCAGATTTTAATTAATGCAGTTTTGTTTCTTTTTAAATTTTTTTTTTAAGGAATTCAATGTTTAAAATTTAGATTCAAATTCAGGTTTGAATTTGAATTAGATGCAGGAATATTTTGAATTCAAATGAAACATTTGAATGAT
The DNA here is from genome assembly GCA_030765085.1 of Allium cepa. NCBI lineage: Eukaryota > Viridiplantae > Streptophyta > Magnoliopsida > Asparagales > Amaryllidaceae > Allium > Allium cepa. Next base: position 47,216,023 of record CM060930.1, on the reverse strand, counting down.
AAGCAAGATTTAAAATTGGGTTAGAAATCAAATTCAAATATGATTTCAGTTTTTACTTTAAAACCTGTTTGAATTCAAATCAAGTTTGAAAAGTTTTAAATATTGAACAGAAATGTTTTTAAGAAGAATTTAAATATGCATCTGATTTTGAATGAAGGTTTAAATTGTAAAAGAATTCTTTCTTTTAAGTATTAAATAAAATTATGATATGTTAACTTTAAATTGAAAGTTGAATTAAATTTTAGGAATGTATTATTTAAATACATTTTGAATATTAATTAAGTTATAAATAAGTAAATGAATTATTTTGAAAATAATTAAGGATTTACTTATTTATTTGATTTTTAAATAATAACTTGAATTAATTTATAATTAAAGATGATTAATGAATAATTAATTTAAAGTAATTATTCTTAAGTAAGGAATTAATGAAATGTTGTTAATTATCTAAGGATAATTAATAATTAATTAATGTAATTAATTTTTATGGATTAATTAGATTAATTATTTTAAGAAAATCAATTGTAATTTGTTAAGTATATTACTTTATGAAAGTAATTAAGGGATTAATTACTTTTTGTAATTAATTCTGATAATGAGCTTTGTTAGATTAATTAATTTAGTTTAATTAATTTAAGAAATAATTTAATAATTAAATGATAATAATTACTTAATGTAATTTATGGAGAAAGATTTCTTAGTGAAGTTTTAAATGAATAATTACTGGAATGTAATTAAGGAAAGGTGATTTATTTTAGTAATTTGGATAATTACTTTTTAATTAATCAAGGATTAATTAATATAGATAATTAATTATTGGATAATTAATTAAGGAAGTAATTAAGGTAGTTAATTACTGGATTAGATATTAATCAAGGTGATTAATAATGGTATTTAATTTAATTACTAATTGTAATTAATTTTAATTGAGTAATTAATTTAAATATTAATTAGAGATCATTAATTATTATAATTAATGATGTAATTAAGAATTGTTTAATTAAGAATTAATTAATTAATTAAGTGATTAATTAATTGTAATTAATTAAGGGTAAATGTAATTAATTATAGTTAATTAATGAAGTAATTAAAAGTTAATCACTTATGATTAAGGTTAATTTATTTTATAAAATTAATTTAAGACTAATTACTTATTGTAATTAGTGAATGATTAATCATAGATGTTTAATCAAGTTGAATACTTAATGAATGATTAATTAACTAGGTTGACTAATCAATGGATTTATAAGCAAGATTTATAGGTGGATAATTAATTTAATTTATTTAAATTAATTAGAGATAGAAGTAATTAATTTAATTCATTTTAAATTAATTATAAGTGATGGATAATATATCATTACTTATGGATGATATTGTTATACCTTTGGATGGTTGTGATCTCAGGAATGAGATGAGTAGTATCTATAGGATATGGATGCTTAGTTATAGTCTGATGGATTATTTGGTTGTAATGATTGTTGTTATGATGTTTGACTGTTGTGATGATTATCTATTGTGATAATGTTATGGGTTATCTGTTATGATATATGTAGTTTATCTATCTGTGTGAAATAGATAAATTAAATGAGTTAATTGTTTAAAACCCTTAAGTATTACTTGGACATTAAAATGGCGTTTGGTTTCGGTGAGACCGGGATCGGGTTTCCATATTTGGATATCCGAAAACCACATCGATTCCAATTAAACGTTAGGTCGTTAATCCAAGTGGAGCATGTGAAGACTCGAGGTGTAAGGGCTATACGTCAGTATAACTCTGTGGGTGATTCCGTAATGAGTTGACGGAATAGTGCTTATAGATTCGAGATGGTGAATCAGAGTGCAAGGGTTATTGTCGTTAACTCTGAGGGTGATTCCAATACGAGTGTAACGAGATAATGCCTTCGGTTTCGTTCGAACCCGGAACGAACTTGTATGGATTGAATGCTTTCAGAACATCGTCAGGTGGACGATGAGCATTCTAAGATTGATGTGTTCTATAAAGGTAATCGCAGCCTCAAGCCTCATCAACCGAGAATGGCTAAAACAGGGGAGGTGCAGCAAGGCTTCGTGGGTAGCCCCCACTTAAGAGTAAGATTTACCCCTGTCTAGAGGTCCCTTTATATTTCGGCTGTGTGGACGGTTGAGAGCTCCAACCGTCGGGGTTGTCTTATTCGGAACTATTCAGTAAGGAATGGGTCCGGCCTTGTGTTGCAGGGGAGTTAGGGTGGCTCCTCGGTACGGTGATCTAGGCCACGTACTGTGACGGGCGGTACCCCGGTAGCCCTGCCATTGATGGAATCCATAATCCAATAAGTACCTGTACGGTTTTGATTGTGCCCAACTATGTTGGAACGTGAGATGCAAGCATTCCAGCTATTTCTGTATTTTATTTTGAAAACCCTAGACACTATTATAATATCACTGGATTTCCTATCAAATGTTTTGGTTAGCGTAAGGTAAAAACTTTTCCATGTTTATGTGTGGGAAGTCTTACGTGATACCTTTTGTTTTCAAAGGATTTTCTAAAGTTAAGCAACATTTAAACTATTTACTCACACCAGACCCCCGTCTGACCCGAGTGTTTATTTTCTGTTTTATTAAACTCTTGGGTACTCATATTATGTATGAGTAGTCAAGTGATTCAGGATTGCTTTGACGAGTTATGGAGGAGCAAATGGAGCAGGAGGCTTCTGCGTTGTAGTTATCTATTTTCCGCTGTGTTGGTATCTCTGAGTCATCTCTCTGAGTTGTATCTTGTACTGTTTAGAGATGTATAACTAGACAGGTGTTTATAACTGTCTAGTATGTGTTGTATTGGCTGTAAAACTCTGATGTATATGATACTATGTAAAGTATTATGTGATATATTATATTTTATTCGTTCCGCTGTGAGATTCTGATGTTGTTTGTGTTCTTCTTTCTCTTTCTTTTCTTCTTCTATCCCTTTCTTTCTTCTTAGCGATGCAATTTCCTGGAGTATGGAAGTTGGGTCGTTACAACGTGGTATCAGAGCAGTAGGTTGAGTGAATACCTAGGCTCTGTAGTGGTGTCTTTCTTGAGAGAGCGTACTTGTAATTTTATATATAAATATATTTAATTCTACCTATCTGTTGGGTTACTTGTTCAGGTTTTCCAATATAAGTAATAAAGGTAGATGGGGTAGTGGTGTGTGTAACACAACTACCAATGGTTGGAAGTCCGAGTGTTTGAGCTTGGAAGAGATCTGCTAGGGCAGTGTTGGGCATCTTGAGTAGTTTGGCAGTTTGGTGTGAAGGGTTTTTCTGATCTCTGAAGGAGAATCTTTTCAAAATTTAGGGTGTATCTTTGGATTTTAAGCTTGATTTCACTCGTGTGAGTGTATTTTTCTTGAGTCTGGATCAGTTTGGAGTGCTGAAGCCAGCAATGGTATTTTGGCAACCTTTGATAGGAGTTCTGTCTGTATTTGAGTTCGAGACTCAGTTTGGCAAAGTGTTTTATGCTTGGTTTGGAGTCGAGTTTCCTGAGGGATATCTGTCTTCTGAAGGCTCTTTTGGTGGAAGTGGTTGTTGTAGCTTGGAGATTCGATGAGCTTTGGGGTAATTAAGTTTGTTGGCAGCAGTAGCAGCAGTGAGTGGCCTGTTTTTTCGATGGTTCTGAAGTCTCTGTGATTCTTTTGTCTGTAGGCCGGGCAGATGGTGAAGCTTGTCCATTTCTTCTGAAAGCTCAGCTGGGTGTGATGTTTGTGGTTGAAGGTGGACCACTAGTTTTCCTTTTGATTTGAAGGCTTTGGCTGTTCTGGTTGTTGAAGAGAGAACGATCTGAACTGAGTAGAATCGCAAAAGTGACTTGCGATGATCCGGAAGTTTCCTGAGTAACCTTTGTTTGGATTGAAGCATCTCTAGAAGATGTTTGAGTTATCGAAGTGGTTTGATATCTTCTAGATGTCTTCAAAGGAGTTAAGTTTTGCATCCGCATCAGGAGATTGAGTTCTGTTTCGACTTGGTTTTTGGAGGTTTTATGGAATTTGATGAACAATGTTTACGGGGTAAATTGATCAAGTTTGTACCTGTGTTCGTCAACAGCATTCTCAAATCAGAGTTGTGCAGTGGAAGCATGGTGGCAGCTATTCCAGAATAGGAGCACCCGATTCATTTGGGGATTTGTGTTTTGTCTTGGATCAGAGGATTTCTATGGGAAATTCACTTTAATGTGGAAACTTGGATGTCTTGAGCACCTGTTCTGTTTTCCGAATAAGTGTAGTTTATCTGAAGTCTTCTGATATCTGTAGTAGAGTTTGTGTGATGGATTGGATTGATCTAGAAGATTGGAAGCAGCCCAGGATCGACAGGAAAGATTTGTGGATAAGAGATTAGACCTTTCTGTTTTTCTCAAAGGTTAAGTGATTGATCTAAAGGATTGGATTGCCGGTTTGGATAACTGGAATTCGATGAGTTTCATGTATCTCTGAGGGAATACGTGTATGATTTATCCCTGGTTATGGAACCAGCAGTTCTGAAGTTTTGGTTGTTGAGTCAGACTCGTTTGTAGTTTGATAACTTGTCTTGTGTTGTAGATATAGCTGTATAGGAGTTTTTGGAACTTCTTAGTATTGATTGTTTGGATTCTCTAGAGCGAGTATCACGGTATATATATATATATATATATATATATATATATATATATATATATATATATATATATTCGGGGAAACTCGATAGAATTTTATCCAGAATTTGTCTGGATAATTAGATTTGTTTGATTGGTTGAATTGGTTGTTTTGATTGTTAGCATATGTTTGATATATGCTTGTGTTTTAAATAAATCTTTAAAGAGATTATTAAATTACCTTTGCTTTTAAATTTCGGGGACGAAATTCTTTTAAAGGGGGGAGGAATGTGATGTCCCGGAAATTTGGGCAATATTTATTTAATAATTTCATTTATAATTTATTTTAAAATGTGAAATACTGGTTTAATAATCCAATTCAAACATAATTTTCTTCTGAAAATTTATAATTATTTTGTTAATAAATAATATTCTTTTGAAAATTTATAATAATGATTGAGTTTGAGAATCTTATTGTTTTAAAATGTTGAAAATATTTTAATGATAAAATTTTCTTTATAAGCTGATTTAAAAATATTTTATTTATAATGTATATATGTGTATACATTGTAAATAGATGTTTTGATTTTATTTTAAAATTTAATAAAAAGATCTTTTCAAATTTATAATATATATATAGCTATATAATTTATGAATTGATTTATATTAAATTGAAAATAGTATTGAACTTTTCTTAAGTCAATTAATAAATCTATCTTGTATTTTCAATAGTAATTATAGTAAATATTTTGTTATAAATATATATAGTTAAGAATTGTATTTTTATAATAAAGTTTATTTTGTTTTATCTTTAAACATTGTTTTGAAATAAATTTAGTTTATTTATATTAGAGTATAGTATATTTGAAACTCTTGAATAAAATATAATTCAACTTTGTTCTTTTCTTTTTAAAAATTTCTCTTTTGAAATTGGTTTTAAAATAATTCTTAAAATATTCAAACAAATATTTGTATATGTTTGGATAATTCATTTGTAAAGACTAAATACATATGAAACATATATAAACATCTTAAATTTAAATTAGAATTGGTTTTATCTTTAATTAAAAACATTTGTAAACATAGAATTTATCTTTAATCTTACATGTGTTTAACATTCATGTTTTAAAGTAGACACTTGTAATTTATTTTCATACTTAAGCAACAAGTGGCATTTCTAAATCAATTTTGAATAAAAACTTTAACAAATCTCTTTTGTTCAAACCCTTATCTTCTCTAATGTATCTAAATTCAGTTTTGAGAAAACTGAAAATCATTTTCATTCTAAAACCCACAACCTAAATTCAGATCTATGAAAACTAAAATCCATTTCACTCTAAATTCTTCAACCCAAATCTATGCTCTGCAAAATCAAAACCTTTAAACCTGCAAATCAAAGAACCCAAATTGAAATTAAGACCTGCAACCAAACTTCTTCAATCTGTAGATCCTGTAACCTGCAATTCAAAATAATCTGCAAACTGTAATAAATCAATGCAAGCAAGTTGAAATGGGAAGCATGCAGTTCCAAAGCCTGAAGCATCATGGCATCATCAAATGCAAATTCAAAAGGCCTGCAAGCATCAAGCAAATACCATCTCCAACTTGCATGCAAGCAGATTCACAATGCAATGGAAATTCAGATTTGCAGGGAAATGAACTTGCAGATGGATGCTTTCTATTTTGCATTTAAGGTGAGTAAATATTTGTTTAAAAACAGTTTCTACTTTATACTCTTAAAAACTAAGTTAACAAGATTTGCAAAGCTTAAAGATAATCCAAATGCCTTTTAAATGAGAAAATTTAAAACAGTGATAATTAAGAACTGCTCTGTTCTTTTTGTTAGTGAGTGACCCCAAATTTATATGTTGTTTAAAATTTTATTTGTGCATGAGATGAATACATGCTTGACTGTTGAGTGTGATTTGGCCTGCATACATAAATCTTGAGTATGCAGATATGTGTGTTGTGAATTTTCTACAGACATGTTTCTGTTACTACTTGTGTTTAAACACAAATTCATTTCTTTATGACTGGATCTTATTTAGAATTTATTGTGTATACATATGGTGTTTGCTCTGCATAGATTAGGTTGTAAATTTAATTTAGAAATATTAAAACCTGTTACTTGTGAAAACAGTCACAACAGACATTGGTTTTCAAAGTAAAAATTTAGCAAACATCTTTAAATTATTCAAATAAGTTTAAAAACTTTAATGCATGTTTAAAAGCATGATTATTTAAAACATGCTTCAGGTCTTAAAAAGTCTGAGGGGTTAGTAAACTTAGTCTGTGCAGAAATTTTGATGTACTGGGAATATCAATTCATGAAATGGGTTTTTGAACTTGGATTTGTTGTTGCTGCCTGAAGTTGGGAAGTTGACTGGAGAGAGTGGGATAAATAAGGTGATCAGATGAAGGTGTTGACAGTGGGGTATTTTTCGGGTTTTGATATGTGTGGTGAAGTTTCAGGTTGATGTCTTGTTGCTTGAATCTGTTTTCAAGCAACAGAGAGTTTGTTGGTGTTTGTATCAAGTGGAGAGGTGGATAGCTTCCTGGAGATGGCCAGAGTTGAGACATTAGATGATCAGAGTGGAGTGTAAGAGGATTGACAGTTTTGGGTTGTCTATGGTGGAAATTTTGGTGCAGGCTTTGAGTGACTCGGGGTTGAACCCGTGCAGTTGGAGTTATAACCCGAAGTAAGTAGGCATTTAACTCGAAGTATATTGTGATGGCCTCGGGTTAGTGTGCAGGGTATAACCTGAATAAATGTTTTTGATGAAATCGGGGAAAAATCAAAATGTTTAAAAGTTATGAGTTAAATTCACGTATAGTTTGAATTGAATTCAAGTAAGTTTTGAATTCAGGAAGTTTAAATGATAATTTAAATTTGAGGGAGATTTAAATTTTAAATCTGGGGAAAAAACAGTAAATGTAGTTTTCAGGATTTAAATCCAGATTTTAATAAAAACAGTTTTGTTCTTTTAAAAATTTAAAGGTGGATTCAATATTTAAAAACAAGATTCAAATTTTGGTTTGAATTGGAATTAAGTATAAATTCAAATCTGGAAAACAGTGTAAGTGTAGAATCAGGTTTTGAATCCAGATTTTAATTAATGCAGTTTTGTTTCTTTTTAAAATTTTTTTTTAAGGAATTCAATGTTTAAAATTTAGATTCAAATTCAGGTTTGAATTTGAATTAGATGTAGGAATATTTTGAATTCAAATGAAACATTTGAGTGATAAGCAAGATTTAAAATTGGGTTAGAAATCAAATTCAAATATGATTTCAGTTTTTACTTTAAAACCTGTTTGAATTCAAATCAAGTTTGAAAAGTTTTAAATATTGAACAGAAATGTTTTTAAGAAGAATTTAAATATGCATCTGATTTTGAATGAAGGTTTAAATTGTAAAAGAATTCTTTCTTTTAAGTATTAAATAAAATTATGATATGTTAACTTTAAATTGAAAGTTGAATTAAATTTTAGGAATGTATTATTTAAATACATTTTGAATATTAATTAAGTTATAAATAAGTAAATGAATTATTTTGAAAATAATTAAGGATTTACTTATTTATTTGATTTTTAAATAATAACTTGAATTAATTTATAATTAAAGATGATTAATGAATAATTAATTTAAAGTAATTATTCTTAAGTAAGGAATTAATGAAATGTTGTTAATTATCTAAGGATAATTAATAATTAATTAATGTAATTAATTTTTATGGATTAATTAGATTAATTATTTTAAGAAAATCAATTGTAATTTGTTAAGTATATTACTTTATGAAAGTAATTAAGGGATTAATTACTTTTTGTAATTAATTCTGATAATGAGCTTTGTTAGATTAATTAATTTAGTTTAATTAATTTAAGAAATAATTTAATAATTAAATGATAATAATTACTTAATGTAATTTATGGAGAAAGATTTCTTAGTGAAGTTTTAAATGAATAATTACTGGAATGTAATTAAGGAAAGGTGATTTATTTTAGTAATTTGGATAATTACTTTTTAATTAATCAAGGATTAATTAATATAGATAATTAATTATTGGATAATTAATTAAGGAAGTAATTAAGGTAGTTAATTACTGGATTAGATATTAATCAAGGTGATTAATAATGGTATTTAATTTAATTACTAATTGTAATTAATTTTAATTGAGTAATTAATTTAAATATTAATTAGAGATCATTAATTATTATAATTAATGATGTAATTAAGAATTGTTTAATTAAGAATTAATTAATTAATTAAGTGATTAATTAATTGTAATTAATTAAGGGTAAATGTAATTAATTATAGTTAATTAATGAAGTAATTAAAAGTTAATCACTTATGATTAAGGTTAATTTATTTTATAAAATTAATTTAAGACTAATTACTTATTGTAATTAGTGAATGATTAATCATAGATGTTTAATCAAGTTGAATACTTAATGAATGATTAATTAACTAGGTTGACTAATCAATGGATTTATAAGCAAGATTTATAGGTGGATAATTAATTTAATTTATTTAAATTAATTAGAGATAGAAGTAATTAATTTAATTCATTTTAAATTAATTATAAGTGATGGATAATATATCATTACTTATGGATGATATTGTTATACCTTTGGATGGTTGTGATCTCAGGAATGAGATGAGTAGTATCTATAGGATATGGATGCTTAGTTATAGTCTGATGGATTATTTGGTTGTAATGATTGTTGTTATGATGTTTGACTGTTGTGATGATTATCTGTTGTGATAATGTTATGGGTTATCTGTTATGATATATGTAGTTTATCTATCTGTGTGAAATAGATAAATTAAATGAGTTAATTGTTTAAAACCCTTAAGTATTACTTGGACATTAAAATGGCGTTTGGTTTCGGTGAGACCGGGATCGGGTTTCCATATTTGGATATTCGAAAACCACATCGATTCCAATTAAACGTTAGGTCGTTAATCCAAGTGGAGCATGTGAAGACTCGAGGTGTAAGGGCTATACGTCAGTATAACTCTGTGGGTGATTCCGTAATGAGTTGACGGAATAGTGCTTATAGATTCGAGATGGTGAATCAGAGTGCAAGGGTTATTGTCGTTAACTCTGAGGGTGATTCCAATACGAGTGTAACGAGATAATGCCTTCGGTTTCGTTCGAACCCGGAACGAACTTGTATGGATTGAATGCTTTCAGAACATCGTCAGGTGGACGATGAGCATTCTAAGATTGATGTGTTCTATAAAGGTAATCGCAGCCTCAAGCCTCATCAACCGAGAATGGCTAAAACAGGGGAGGTGCAGCAAGGCTTCGTGGGTAGCCCCCACTTAAGAGTAAGATTTACCCCTGTCTAGAGGTCCCTTTATATTTCGGCTGTGTGGACGGTTGAGAGCTCCAACCGTCGGGGTTGTCTTATTCGGAACTATTCAGTAAGGAATGGGTCCGGCCTTGTGTTGCAGGGGAGTTAGGGTGGCTCCTCGGTACGGTGATCTAGGCCACGTACTGTGACGGGCGGTACCCCGGTAGCCCTGCCATTGATGGAATCCATAATCCAATAAGTACCTGTACGGTTTTGATTGTGCCCAACTATGTTGGAACGTGAGATGCAAGCATTCCAGCTATTTCTGTATTTTATTTTGAAAACCCTAGACACTATTATAATATCACTGGATTTCCTATCAAATGTTTTGGTTAGCGTAAGGTAAAAACTTTTCCATGTTTATGTGTGGGAAGTCTTACGTGATACCTTTTGTTTTCAAAGGATTTTCTAAAGTTAAGCAACATTTAAACTATTTACTCACACCAGACCCCCGTCTGACCCGAGTGTTTATTTTCTGTTTTATTAAACTCTTGGGTACTCATATTATGTATGAGTAGTCAAGTGATTCAGGATTGCTTTGACGAGTTATGGAGGAGCAAATGGAGCAGGAGGCTTCTGCGTTGTAGTTATCTATTTTCCGCTGTGTTGGTATCTCTGAGTCATCTCTCTGAGTTGTATCTTGTACTGTTTAGAGATGTATAACTAGACAGGTGTTTATAACTGTCTAGTATGTGTTGTATTGGCTGTAAAACTCTGATGTATATGATACTATGTAAAGTATTATGTGATATATTATATTTTATTCGTTCCGCTGTGAGATTCTGATGTTGTTTGTGTTCTTCTTTCTCTTTCTTTTCTTCTTCTATCCCTTTCTTTCTTCTTAGCGATGCAATTTCCTGGAGTATGGAAGTTGGGTCGTTACAATTACTCTTTTTTTCAATTTGCACTCAAACTGCATACATTCTTTGATCGTTGATCACTCTATCTTCCACATCTCTTCAAGCACATCACACTATGTATTATAAAGGAGAAGATTATAAGAAGATTTACTTAATTGACTTACCAGTGCTATTTAAAAAGCATATTACAGTCAGATTCTTTTGTTTATTTGTAAAAAAGTCCTATTTGGTTGCTCAGACGGTAGAACCCATATTCGGTCGCTTAGGCAATAGAACTCATGTTCGGTTGCTCAGGCGGTGTCAACCTATTCCTCTGGGTTAACTGAGGGTTTCTAGTTTAATTCCAGAAGGAGTGTGAGACAGGACATAGAAATGGAGTTCGAACCAGTATAAAATTCTCTAACGTCGCCTACTTTACAGCTTTATTTACTTAATTAGTTTATATTCCACACAAGTAGTTTATAAGTCCATCAATATTGCACGATCCTATTGCATAGTCACTTTCAAATTCTATATGAGAAACTCAAAAAATATGATGCATTCAAATAACAGCGCTTTTTGAGATCAAACGAATCATCGAAATGGTTATCCACCCAAAAGTACCAAACCATCTAATAAGTACATACGATGATATAGTAGGTAACATATAGGGTGTAGAATATAAACCCAAAAATACTCAAAATACTTAAACGGGTCACAACACTACAATATTGAGTGTACAATCAAAACCACTAAGGTTCTTTCGCGTATATGGATTTTCATTAGAGGTGCCCTCATAACGTTGAGAATGGGTCTCCTGACAAGGGTAAGAGATACCCTTTTGAGTAGCGTTGTAATGACCCAGAATTTGTGACATTCCGAGTTATGAATATTAATTTGTAATATTCAATAATATGATATTTTAGTATACAAAAATCCCCGTTAATCAATAACTGATAATAACATACAAATTTTCCAAAACTAAATAATTTGAATTTTCAGATTTATATTAAAATAGGAAATTGATTAAATGGAAATTTCTGATATATGTATGAATGTATCCAGGACAGCCAAAATAATATATATGTATATTTTGTTTTAAAGATGAAATAAAATAGAGGATTGTTTTAATTAGAAAATTCATATGCATTCATTTTTACATATAAGGATAATAGAATTTATATGTATACATAATATGGATAGAAATTCATAGCAATAAATAGATAATAAAATAAAAGAGGATATTTTTAATATTGGGCATATGAACAATAATATATATATATATATATATATATATATATATATATTAAATAAAGGAGTTTTAAGTTGAATTATTCCTAAAATAATATATTTATATACACACACACTATGGATAAGAAAAGTTATATATATAGTGAGGGCGACACTGGGAGGTGCTCATGAGCAAGGCGGAAGGCTCGACCGTGTCCAAATGTTGAAATAGGGTTTGGTTTGAGTTGGGTGATCGATTTTAGGGTTTAAGGACAGTTTTGGCTATCGTGGGAACGCAGCGATTTTGGGAAGAGGAAGAGGAACTGGAATTCACATGGTTTGGCTCGGAGGTGGGTGCATGAGTGGGCTTTCGTGGAAGGTTGGTGGAGTGCGAAACGGTGGTCGGCCGTAGGTGCAGTGGGTCGATTTGTGGAGGTGGATGAGTTTTTGGTCTAGGAATGGGTGGAGTCAGATGGTCAATTTTCGATCGGAGGAGAGCATAGCATCGGAGATGCGACAAACTAAATCTAGGGATGATAGGAAACGCGACAGCAATGGCTTGTCGGCGAGACGATCAGAGGCACGAGTGTGTACGTGCATGCGTGTCACTCGTGCACGAGCGGATCCAGTGAGCGCGATGGATCGTGTGGTAGGTGGTGCATGTGTAGTAGACTCGGAGGTGGTATCATGAGGTTTTCGAATCGATCAGGATTCGATGTGTATCATGTTGACGTTGTTCAACTTGGTTTTGTTTCCTGATGATGGAACTGAATCATGTGGAAGGGAGGAGGAGAGAAGAGAAGAGGGCAGGTTGTTTTTTTAGTTATTTGATTTTTGGGCTACGGACCGTTTGACCTTTGAAATGTAAAATTGGATTAAAATAAAAGCATAATTATAAAGTAAAAGCAAAAAGGAAACAACTAGTCTTCCCAAAGCATGTAATAAGCAAGTTGACCAAAGTAAATGTTTTAAACCAATTCTCTTTAATATTAAATGTTTTATTTAAATTTTTAATATAGACAAAGGAATTTAAAAAAAGAAACTTGTTTTACTTTAAGGTTATTTAGTTAAGGTCATATGAATAAATTATATTTTTATCTTAAATTAATTAATCTTAAAAATAATTTTATTATATGTCCGTTACTTAAATCAATTCCTGAGTTTTATTTAAATAAATTTGAAGTGTAATTAAGCAGATGATTAGGGAAAACAAAATGTTTTAAACTTTTGAACTAATCTAAGGTCTTAAGTGATTTTTTATATTTAATTCCAAATGTTAAATAAAATAAAGTGTAATTAAGTAGATGGTTCGTATCGATAGATATTACGCCGTCATATGATCCGTTGTCAAGTTAAACAAGTGGAATTTTACCACAAGCTTGTACGGTCAGAAATTTAATTACCAGTTATAAATAAATACCGTCAATTAATTTTTACGGCCTATCTATTAAGTTGTTTGCCAAACAAAATAAATGGGTTAATTATTGATCATTCAAAATGCTAGACATCTGGTTAGCGAATACAAACACCCTTCCGCTAATTATTTAAATTGATCTTCTATGAGTAGTATAAGTCATCAAATTGCCACAGTTTCTATATATTTGTTGTAAATATTCATTAGCAATGATAAAATCTGATCTTCCTTTTATGCATACATTTGTTTATTTGCTTGTTTGTTATATTAGAGTGTATGATGTGAATCGATCTATGGAAGCTGATTAATATTGAATATCTATATTTTTCATGCTAGACTATGACTAAAATTGAATGGTAGCTTGATAAGTATCGTTGGGACTATTAAGCCTTTTTCTGGTTTGGGTTGACTTTGAACCAAGTTTTGTTCTAAAAAAGAGTATTATTTTTGATGACGTTTTTAAAAGAACTGATAAATATTTTAGGAATGTCAAAAGTAGATAATTTATTATTGTCGGAAATTTTAATAAAGGTATAAATTTTTATTTTAAGTTATGTATTATTTAAACTATTGCAAGTATAAAAACTATTTTTGCAGTGATTGTTTAAAAGTTAATTTTTATTTTATGTTAGAGTAATTAGTATTTAAGTATATTCATTTCAAGATAAATTTATTACATACCAATGATGTTTTAAATGATATATTGTATAGTAAATTTTTATAAAGAGTATTTTACTTAAATTAGAACTCGGAAAATTTTATTGAAACTTTTTTAGTGTGATTTTGGGAATAAGGGTTTTCGTGAATATACTTATCCGTGAGATAAGCATATGCTATTGATTAAGTAATTTTAATTTATTTGGATTTTGATTTGAATAAGGCTTAATTGTTGCAATGGGAAATATAAACTTGGTTGAACTGATTGTTTATTTTGATAGTTAAATAACCGACTACCAAATCTAGACCTAAAAATTAACTTTGGAAATATCTAGAGGAAACTCGAGAATTATATGGTATGGTTACCATTTGAGGTGTTATACCGTACATATGAACCCGTTTGTTCTCTAGGATGATTATAAGGAAACCCATCCACCAATGGTTAGGAGGTGAACTCCGATCTTATTTTTGTCTGTGTATTTCCTAAAGAACTGGGGTTGAGTTTACCGAGAAATAGCGAATGTTGTTTTGAAGAGACCAAGATCAGATTTGTGATTCGAAAACCACTTCTATCCAACGAGTACGATGAAGACAAGAGCTTGGAGTCGAAGATGGAGCAGCGAAGTGCAAGGGCTAATCGCTACTAATCCTAAGGGTGATTCCAAAATGGATGTAGTAAGAGTAATGCCTTTGGTTTCATTCGGACCTGGAATGGATTTGTATGGATGAATGCTTTCAGAACATCATCAGGAGGACGGTGAATATACTAATTGAATGTGTCCTAAAAAGGTAACGCTTAGCCTCGAACCTCGTCAACCTAGAATGACTGAAAATCAGGGGATATGCAACAAGGCTAAGTGGGTAGCACCAATTAGGGTAAGGTCATCCCTGTCTAGATGTCCCTTTTTATTCGGCTATGTGTAGGGTTGCTGATCCTAACCACAGGTGATCTTATTCGGACTATCCAATAAGGGGTAGATCCGATCTTGTGTTATAGGGGATCAGGGTGGATCCTCGGTATGCTGATCTAAACCAGGTACCATGACAGGTGGTACCCCAGTGCCTACTCATTAGTTGGAACCATTCTCCCTACGTGCCTTTACGGTTTTGATTATAGAACCTAGTATTGCCAGAATTTAATGAATGTAACAATTTCGGCAATCTGAATAAGTATTGGTACTTAGCACTATTATAATATCAGAGGATTTTTGTGACGCCCCACCTCTATACCCACTCTAGCCAAGGACACTACGGGGTAATGCCGTTAACTAGCGCGGAGAATAAGGCTGTTGAGGAGCGACCATCCACGTAATTGCTTTGTGCGAGCACCGATATGTCAGATAGTACAACATGCATCTAGTTTCAGGAGAAAATCCGACATACCGATACAAACTCAAAGTTACTACCCGGTGGCTATATATATTCTTTGGAAATAAATATAGAAATAAACATAACACAAATCAGTCACAGACATCCATATCACAAAGGCGGAAATAGATATGAATATATAACACATAAAAGTGTTCATCAGAGTAGTGGTCAAACAAGATCCACAATATCACAAAAGAATAATTACAAGTGCTAGACAAAAGAATATGTATACATCAAGGAGTCTATATCTCAAAGGTATACTACAAAATAAACTACCAATCTAAGTAGTTAGCCAAAAATCTGGTAATAATCCCAGATGGGGAGTCAAGTAGATGCACCTGTAACAACTCGGTCTGACCCGAGCATTATTTAATAAGAAAATAATAAATGGATCAGTCTAGCTATAAATATCAGATGAAATGATATAGAACAAGAGATATGACAAAAACGTATGATAATCATAAACCTATACTGTGATAAGTATGTAATTGAAAATCAACAAGAGATTAATCAATATCACAAGAATCTTCTCAAAGATCAAAAAGAATGTCATACTCTTTATTTTTATTCACCAAACCATAAGTATTGACAATTTTATCGTTGTCAATCACAAAAGTTAATGACACACAAATTCACCAATGCACAAATATTGATAAAACATATCAATGTAAATCACGAAAATCTGTGAAACACCAGTTCTAGAAATCATCAATGGAAATCCAGAAATCAAAAAAAGATGGGAGGCCTATCACAAAATGGGATCATGAAAACTCACCAACACGTGTATCACAAAATGGAACGCTATTCCATGGTTGCTAACCATTAATTTTTGAGCCGAAGCTCCATAAAAAGGACCGAAGACCATGGGTCGCAACCCCACCAAATTGAGCCGAAGCTCCACAGAAACGGGGTTTAGTCTCCCTCATAGACAAAGAGACATAGCGCATTTGCTAGTCTAAGTCACAAAAATGATCATCAACGATCATCAAGAAGTGTCAATTACAGTAAGCTAGTAAATATATAATCTTAACCTCATGTCCCATAACCACTAGCTTAACTTAAATATTTACGAACAAATTGTAGATCTCCACTCGAAAATTGTCATAAGAGATTCAATCGAAGAAGTCCAAGAATTAACCAGCGAAGTAAACGCAAGCGTTTCATACCGCTTGTTTTACTAAGCCGTTTAATTAGATTTCTCATATGAGTGAGGTAAAGGTTTGTGTATACTAGTAGATTGGAAAACGGTTTTAAAAAACGAGCTTTGTAGTAAAATAGGGTTGAATCGTTTTGATGAAGGAGTTTTGATATTTACTGCTAGTATTGAAACCTTCATATTTTTAAAGTGACAAATGACAAAAATGATTGTAGAAACAATCAATCAAAAAAATTCACATTCGATGACGTGAATAAAATCCAAAGAATTCGATTCCAAATCCATCAAAACGGAAATACACTTGCGACTTAACAGCCACGACTTACGACTTGACACAATACAACACAAGAAATCAGCGGCTCAACTCATGCGACTCCATGGCGTACGACCTAAGAGATCAGCACTTAAGAAATAGCATGCGGCCTAACAGAGTAACTTAACATGGCGTGAACTATAGCATGGCGCGACCTAAGTTGGTGCGAGATATAGCAGCCGGCCGAGCGACCTAAATGGTTGCGACTTAAACCACGACGCGACCCATCGCAGCAGGCCGAGCGACCTAAGTGATGCGACCTAAGTGGTGCGAGCAAGCCGAACGACAATGACTTAAGAGATGTGGCTTAACATGGCGCGACCTATAGTAGGTGCAACTTAATGGTGCGAGCAGGCCGAGCGACCTAAGTGATGCGACCCAAGTGGTGCGAGCAGGCCGAGCGACCTAAGTGGTGCAAGCAGGCTGAGCGACCTAAGTTGATGCAAGCAGAGCGACCTAACATGGCCGACTCATAGCAGGTGTGACTTAAAGCTTGGTGCGACCCAAGGTAGTGGGGCAAGCCGAGCGACCTAAGCACCAGAAGTGCAAAAACTCTCTCAATTTGCAACCGGTCGAGCACGGACGCTAGGGGATTACGCCCATCGGCTACCCGGTCCTGTTGGCTACTCGATGCATCACCAAAAACGTGTTCAAACATCAAAGTTAGGATTTTTAAAGATTTGAACCAAAACACTAAAAATTGGAATATTAACAAAACCAATCCAAACCAAAAGCAAACGCACATGAATAAGTGTTAGGAATTCATACCCAACAATCAAAGATAGTTGTAGACAAAGATGTGAGATAAAAATCTCACCTTTTCACAAAATCAATGAAGGAGAAGCTTGAAAGCAAAGGAAGAATCAACCACACTTCAATCTCAACATAAGAAGCTTGAATCAATGGATTCTCATAGAATTTAGAGCTAGAGTTTGGATTTTGCAAATGAACTAGGGCTTGCAGTTTTAATTTCCCATTCCTCTCTCCATTTTCGATGAAGTTTGAGTGTTAAGAAATGAAAGTGAGGTAATGAAGGGAAGAGGGGGTTGAGCTTGAGTTAATAGTTTAGGCTAATGGGCTAAACCAAACCCAAAGCCCAAAGTGAAAAAGTGGAAAATTCCACTAACTCCAAACATATCAAAGTTTATACTCAAAAAGATCGCAAACGGCGTTTTGAACTAAATGGAAGTGGTCCCGAGTCCTAATTAGACCGTATGCATAAAGTAAATTTTTGGACAAAAATCCGACTAACGATAAAATACTTAAACAAAATATTTGGATATTCAATCGTAAAATATGCGGGTTGTTACAGACTCCCCTCCTTAAAGAAATTGCATCCTCGTAATATTTAAGAAGAAAATATAAGGTAACAACCATGAAAGCATATCAACACAAAAGAAATTTGAAATAAGAAATTCACCTCAAAGGGCACGGGAAAGTAAGTCCGGATGTGTTCACTCGATGAACTCTCTAGATTCCCAAAAGCAATCCTTAGGATTTGAGGACCATTGAACTTTCGCAAGAGGGACATCCTTATTTCGAAGGTATTTGACCTCCGAAGCAATAATACGAATAGGACGTTGCTCATAAGTTAAATTAGGAGAAACTTCAATTTCTTCCACAACACCGGGCTCAAGAATAGAATCGAAATCTCAAAGGCATTTCCGTAATTGAGAAACGTGAAACACGTCATGAATAGCAGAAAACTGAGCCGGTAATAAAAGGCGATAAGCCACTGAACCAATACGTTCGGTGATAGGAAATGGCCCAATATATCGAGGCGCTAATTTTCCCGATCGACTGAAACGTACAACACCCTTCATAGGTGAAACACGAACAAACACAAAATCTCCCACAGAAAATTCTAATTTCCTTCTTCGGTTATCGGCATAGGATTTTTGCCTACTCTGGGCTTCTTTCATCCTATGACGAATAAGGTCGATCTTTTCTGTTGAATCACGAATAAAATCTGGACTAAAACCAGCTTATCACCGGCCTCAAGCCAACAAGAAGGAGATCGGCATGGCCTTCCATAGAGTGCCTCAAAAGGTGCCATCCCAATAGTAGATTGGAAGCTATTATTATAGGAAAACTCAACAAGAGAAATATGATCTTCCCAACTTCCACCAAAATCAAGAACACATGCATGAAGAAGATCTTCAAGAGTTTGATTCACATGCTCAGTCTGTCCATCGGACTGAGGATGATAAGCGGTGCTAAAATTAAGCTTCGTTCCCAAAGCTTTTTGAAGACTCTTCCAAAATCCACTAGTAAACAATGGATCACGATCACTAACAATAGAAGTAGGAACTCCATGCAATTTAACAATTTCATTGATAAAGAGTTTGGCCAAAAGAGGCACGGTTCGATCGGACCGAACGGAAATAAAACGGGCGGATTTAGTGAGTCTATCGACTATCACCCATAAGCTTTCATGACCTGAATGAGAACGGGGTAGGCCGTCTATAAATCCATGGAAATTTGGTCCCACTTCCAAATTGGAATTTTTAAAGGTTGCAATAACCCACCGGGCCTTTGATGCTCGGCCTTAATGAGTTGGTAAGTCATGCAACACTTAACAAAGTTAGCAATATCAGATTTCATTCCCTCCTAATAATAAATTCGCTTCATATCAGCGTATATTTTACTACTACCGGGATGAATGGTACATTTAGAACGATGAGAATCTTCTAAAATGTCTTTACGAAGATCACTAATATTTGGCACGATAAGTCTACCAAATTTTCGAATACCGCCACGAGAATCAATATCAATGTCTTTCAAACCTTCAATATCCATTTTATCCCTAAAATTTTGGCCAAGAAGAGCCAATTCGGATTCTAGCTTTTGAGCTTTAAGAATGCGGTCTATAAGGGAAGGATGAGCCGCAAGGCTACATAAAACAAGAGATGAACATAAATCGGAAACACGATCTCGAATCTCACAAGTGGATAAAATTCCGAGATCATTCCATTCGGATATCATCATAGAAACAACCGCTTGCTGCTGACGACTAAGTGCATCGGCAACATGATTTCCCTTTTCGGGAGTGTAAAGAATATCAAGATCATAAGCTGCAAGAAATTCGAGCCAACATTGTTGACGCAAATTAAGTTCCTTTTGAGAAAATAGATACTTCAAAGATTTATGATCGGTGTAAAGAGTAAAAATTTTCTCCCAAAAGATAATGACGCCAAATTCGAAGGGCGAAAACAATAGCCGCGAGCTCTAAATCATGAGTGGCATATCTAGTCTTGGCAGGCTTTAATTGCCTTGAAGCATAAGCAATAACACGTTCTCTTTGCATAGGAACGGCACCCAAACCAATGCGACTAGCATCGGTATAAACAATAAAATCTTGATTCCCCTCGGGAATAATAAGGATAGGAGCATCGGAAAGGAGTTCTTTTAATTTCTGGAAAGAAGCTTCACATTTGTCTGGCCAAAAGTATTTAACTCCCTTCTTTGTCAAACTAGTAAGAGGCACGAAAATTTTTGAAAAGTCTTTTATAAAACAAAGGTAATAACCCGCCAATCCGAGAAAACTGCGAATTTCCGTCACACTCTCCGGTCTCTTCCAATTTTGAATCGCTTCAATCTTTGAAGGATCCACGGAAATTCCGGATTCAGAAATAATATAACCGAGAAACTTCACACGAGATTGCCAAAAGTGGCATTTAGAAAATTTTGCTTTTAATTGATTACTCCTAAGAGTTTCCAACACAATCCGAAGATGCTTTTCATGCTCCTCCTCGGTTTTTGAATATATAAGAATATCATCAATGAAGATGAGGACAAATCGATCAAGAAAATCTTTGAAAACTTGATTCATAAGGTCAACGAAATAAGTCGGAGCATTCGTTAAACCAAATGGCATAACAAGCCATTTATAAGATCCTTAACGAGTACGGAACGATGTCAAAGGAATGCTATCCTCTGCAATACGAAGCTGATGAAAACCGGTAGCTAAGTCTAATTGTGAAAAGACTCTAGCACCACTAAGTTGATCAAATAAATCATCAATCCGAGCTAAAGGATATTTATTCTTGATAGTAAGATCATTAAGCTTGCGGTAGTCAACGCAAAGCCTAAGTGTACCATCGGATTTCTTCACAAAAATAGCCAAAGCTCCCCAAGGCAAGGAACTAGAGCGAATAAATTGCTTCGTCTCCAATTCGGATAATTGTTTGCGCATCTCCTTATTTTCTTTATTGGACATACGATAAGGAGGACGAGTAATAGGTTGAGCTCCAGGGATGAGATTAATTTTGAACTCAATTGCTCACTTAGGTGGTAATCCTAAAACGGGCTCAAATATGTCAGAGAATTCACGAACAACGTGAATAAGAGAAATGACATCTTCCTCATCGTCATTATCATCATCATGAGGATTTAAAGAATATAAAGATGCAGCTAAGCTGGAATCCAAATCTTTAAGGTCAATAGAAATCTGCTTAACAGATTGAGGATGTCGAGGATGAATAGTCCCCTCAGGACATAGGATTTGGGCTTCATAGCGGTTAAGCCAGTCCATTCCCAAAATCATTCCAAAGCCTAAGTAGCGCATAACATGCAAATCGTCTCAGAAAGAAAAATCATACAAAATAATCTCGACATCTTTACAAAGCAAACTAATTGTTGTGGATCCACCAACTAGATTCGCAATTCTCAAAGAAGTCATTAAAGCGACAACACTCAAAGAAAAAGTATCAACAAGTTCTTTTGATATAAAAGAATGGGATGCACCTGTATCAAAAAAAATTCGAATAGGGTGTTCACGAAATAATATAATGCCATCAAGGATATAATGAGAAATACCTTGACCACGAGATGTGTGACTAGGAGTTTGCACTACATTAAGCTTTCCCTCCTTCCTGTTTTGAAGTTTGGGACACGAAGATATATAGTGGTTCGGACTTTTGCAATAGCAACAAGCACGAGGCTTTGAACACTTGTTCGCATAATGGTCCTTAGAACCACAATTGTAGCATTGCCCACTACTAGAGGTAGAAGTCTTTCCACCGAAGTTGCTTGCTTCCCTTTCTTATTGGGATAAGGACCCATGAACTTATTAGGCCTTATCTTGTTGGTGAAGTTCGGTTTAGCACTGCCAACCTCAACATCACTTACTCTATCAGCCTCTTCAAGTCGAAGAGTGATATCAATGAGCTGATCAAAAGAAACTTTTAATTTTAGAAGTAATGGCTTCTTGAGATTTTTATTCAATCCATAGACAAATCTTTGGTTTTTCTTCAATGGGTGTTTATGTACTCGACCCCGTATTTAGAAAGTGACTCGAATGATGCAACATAGTCTGCTACAGAGGATTCACCTTGAACAAGGTCAATGAAATGGCGAGCCAAATTCACCTTCTCAGCTTCTGGCACAAATTTTAATTCGAAGCGTTCCCGTAATTTCTCCCAAGTAAGATCCGCTTCATTTATTTCAGAAATAAGAAGCTCATACCAATCTAATGCTCTTTCTTAGAGCATACAAGAGGCCACCTGAGCACGGTGAAGATCAATAAGATTCATGCGAGAAAAGATTCGATCGCACGTTCTCAGCCAAGCCTGGACTTCAATAATAGTTTCAGAACCTTTGCATGGCTTCCTACCCAAATTGGTGTAATCGTTGCACAAACGTGCAAATCCAGACTTAGGGTGAGTAGACTCCGGATTAGATCCGGCTGCTTGAGCATTCTTTACTAGATCAAGAAGCTGCTAGGCAGACATAAATACTCCATCTTGAGGAGTAGCACTAGATTGACCGGCGCTGGGACGGCCAGGTCTAACCATTTCTCTTCCTTTAGAAAGAAAGAAAGAAAGAAGAAGGAAAAGGTTATTCACCAAATGAATATCAAGCAATCTTGATAGATAAAACAAGGAATCATAAAGAAAATAGGATGAATCGGTATGAAGACTTGAATTAAATCCTAAAGCACGACTCCTAAGAAGGACTTAGGACGATGAGCCTTGCTTGATTATTCTACATTGTTCCGAAGTTTCGTTCCAATACCAAGCTGTGACGCCCCACCTCTATACCCACTCTAGCCAAGGATACTACGGGGTAATGCCGTCAACTAGCATGGAGAATAAGGCTGTTGAGGAGCGACCATCCGCGTAATTGCTTTGTGCGAGCACCGATATGTCAGATAGTACAACATGCATCTGGTTTTAGGAGGAAATCCGACATACCGATACAAACTCAAAGCTACTACCCGGTGGCTATATATATTCTACGGAAACAAATATAGAAATAAACATGACACAAATCAGTCACAGACATCCATATCACAAAGGCGGAAATAGATATGAATATATAACACATAAAAGTGTTCATCAGAGTAGTGGTCAGACAAGATCCACAATATCACAAAAGAATAGTTACAAGTGCTAGACAAAAGAATATGTATACATCAAGGAGTCTATATCTCAAAGGTATACAACAAAATAAACTACCAATCTAAGTAGTTAGCCAAAAGTCTGGATAATAATCCCAGATGAGGAGTCAAGTAGAAGCACCTGTAACAACTCGGTCTAACCCGAGCATTATTTAATAAGAAAATAATAAATGGATCAGTCTAGCTATAAATATCAGATGAAATGATATAGAACAAGAGATATGACAAAAACGTATGATAACCATAAACCCATACTGTGATAAGTATGTAATTGGAAATCAACAAGAGATTAATCAATATCACAAGAATCTTCTCAAAGATCAAAAAGAATGTCATGCTCTTTATTTTTATTCACCAAACCATAAATATTGACAATTATATCGATGTCAATCACAAAAGTTAATGACACACAAATTCACCAATGCACAAATATTGATAAAACATATCAATGTAAATCACGAAAATTGATGAAACACCAGTTCTAGAAATCATCAATGGAAATCCAGAAATCACAAGAAGGGGGAGGCCTATCACAAAACGGGAGCATGAAAACTCACCAACACGTGTATCACAAAATGGGACGCTATTCCATGGATGCTAACCATTAATTTTTGAGCCGAAGCTCCACAAAACGGCCCGAAGACCATGGGTCGCTACCCCACCAAATTGAGCCGAAGCTCCATAGAAACGGGGTTTAGTCTCCCTCGTAGACAAAGAGACATCGCGCATTTGCTAGTCTAAGTCACAAAAATGATCATCAACGATCATCAAGAAGTGTCAATTACAGTAAGCTAGTAAATATATAAGCTTAGTCTCATGTCCCATAACCACTAGCTTAACTTAAATATTTACGAAAAAATTGTAGATCTCCACTCGAAAATTGTCACAAGAGTTTCAATCGAACAAGTCCAAGAATTAACCGGCGAAGTAAACGCAAGCGTTTCATACTGCTTGTTTTACTAAGCCATTTAATTAGATTTCTTATACGAGTGAGGTAAAAGTTTGTATATACTAGTAGATTGGAAAACGGTTTAAAAAAACGAGCTTTGTAGTAAATAGGGTTGAAATCGTTTTGATGAAGGAGTTTTGATATTTACTGCTAGTATTGAAACCTTCATATTTTTAGAGTGACAAATCACAAAAATGATTGTAGAAACAATCAACCACAAAAATTCACATTCGATGACATGAATAAAATCTAAAGAATTCGATCCCAAATCCATCAAAATGGAAATATCCTTGCGACTTAACAGCCACGACTTATGACTTAACATAATACAACACAAGAAATCAGCGGCTCAACTCATGCGACTCCACGGCATACAACCTAAGAGATCAGCGACTTAATAAATAGCATGCGGCCTAACAGAGCAACTTAACATGGCGCGACCTATAGCATGGCGCGACCTATAGCATGGCGCGAAGGTGCAAGATATAGCAGCAAGCCGAGCGACCTAAATTGTTGCGACTTAAACCATGACGCGACCCATAGCAGCAGGCCAAGCGACCTAAGTGATGCGACCTAAGTGGTGCGAGCAAGCCGAACGACAACGACCTAAGAGATGCGGCTTAACATGGCGCGACCTATAGTAGGTGTGACTTAATGGTGCGAGCAGGCGGAGCGACCTAAGTGATGCAACCTAAGTGGTGCGAGCAGGCCGAGCGACCTAAGTGGTGCAAGCAGGCCGAGCGACCTAAGTTGATGCAAGCAGAGTGACCTAACATGGCCGGCTCATAGCAGGTGTGACTTAAAGCATGGCGCGACCCAAGGTACTGGGGCAAGCTGAGCGACCTAAGAAACAGAAATGCAAAAACTCTCTCAATTTGCAACCGGTCGAGCACGGACGCTAGGGGATTACGCCCATCGGCTACCTGGTCCTATTAGCTCCTCGATGCATCACCAAAAACGTGTTCAAACATCAAATTTAGGATTTTTAAAGATTTGAACCTAAAACACTAAAAATTGGAATATTAACAAAACCAATCCAAACCAAAAGCAAACGCACATGAATAAGTGTTAGGAATTCATACCCAACAATCAAAGATAGTTATAGACAAAGATGTGAGATAAAAATCTCACCTTTTCACAAAATCAATGAAGGAGAAGCTTGAAAGCAAAGGAAGAATCAACCACACTTCAATCTCAACACAAGAAGCTTGAAACAATGGCTTCTCATAGAATTTGGAGCTAGAGTTTGGATTTTGCAAATGAACTAGGGCTTGCAGTTTTAATTTCCCATTCCTCTCTCCATTTTCGATGAAGCTTGAGTGTTAGGAAATGAAAGTGAGGTAATGAAGGGAATAGGGGGTTGAGCTAGAGTTAATAGTTTAGGCTAATGGGCTAAACCAAACCCAAATCCCAAATGAAAAAGTGGAAAATTCCACTAACTCCAAACATATCAAAGTTTATACTCAAAAAGATCGCAAACGGCGTTTTGAACTAAATGGAAGTGGTCTCGAGTCCTAATTAGACCGTATGCATAAAGTAAATTTTCGGACAAATATCCGACTAACGATAAAATAATTAAACAAAATATTTGGATATTCGATCGTAAAATATGCGGGTTGTTACAATTTTGATAATAAATGTTTTGGTTATCGTAAGGTAAAAACCCGACATGTTTATTTATGGCATGATCTTACGAGATATCCTTGATTTCAAAGGATTTTGAAACTTTAATAAATCAAGTTGAGTGTGATTCTCACGCTGGTTTACCAAACAGACCCGGGCGTGGTATTTTTCCTATATGCTCGGGTCAGACTGAGCATATTTCCAGGTTTAGCTCCAAGACTGGAAGCTTCAGGAGAGGAGCTGGAAATAGGAGACGTATTCACATAGATGGTTATATTCCGTTGCAATTGGTTGTGTTGTCAACAAGTTGTAAGGGAGGATTGTTATAAACTATCCATGCTGTATGGGTGTAAATTTTGATTACGTCTGTATAAGTTATTAAAGCTACAGTATTGCTTAATGTAAAGATAATTTATATTATAGATTATTCGTTCCGCTGTGAGATTCTATATTGTTCTATTTCTTTCTATCTTCTACCTTCTTTCTTTCTTTCACTATCCGCTTTCCCGTGTAATTTGGCTGACCAGTGTGGTAAAAGTCGGTTTAAATCTATACGGAAAAGTGGGTTGAGACATTTGTGGTATCAGAACTAGATTGAGCGAATACCTAGGCTTGGCAGGTTACTCGTTAGAGATATGGCCTATAGCAACCTATATTGAGTTTGAGTGTGTGTGTCTATATATACAGGAGAGCGCATATTTGTTAATTATATAAAAATGGTTTTTTATATTGTGTTAATTGATCGGTTGAGTGGTAAATGGATTATGGTCGATACGAGTAGCTTACGTTATTGATAGGAATCTCTAAACACTTGAATAAGGCCAACAGACACAATATTGTTTTTAAAGGGGCAAATGGAATAATTTTACCCAGAATATATTTTTCTATATAAAAGGTATGATTTTTAAATATATGGTATTTGAATGTTGGTTGTGATGATAATAATTTATCATCTAGGATTTGTGTGGACTTAGCCGTCAACCTTGAGTATTTTTTATTTGTGGTCCTTTTTGACTTGAGTATGCCCTTAGAGATCTGAACAGTTTAGGATATGAACCTTGGGAAAGGTGGATTTATTGCTGAATTTTCTTTACTTCAGGGATTTGGAAAGTTTTAAAACTAATATTTTAGGAAAATTTTCCACCATTAAAGATAATTTCATAATAATGGATTTCTAAAAATATATTTATGGATTCAAAACCTTCAATAACTTTGAAAAAAAAAATTGTTTTGAACAAATTTTTGGGAAAGATGATTTTATAAATTGTGAGTAATAGAAATTTAAAAGGGGAGATGTTTGAAGGGTGAACCTTGATGCACTCTTTAGCCTATAGAAATCTGAAACCTAGGTTCTTACTTTTGGGTTTTGATATTGATTGTAGAGAACCCGTAGCATCAGCCGAGGTGGAGCACTGGCTAGAACTAGGAGGGATGGCGATTATGACCAGGTCAGGAGAATTCGGGCGGATCTTAACGAGCCGTCATTATATGAGGAGGAGCCGAAGTAGCCGTTAGAGCCTGTCGAGCAGCCTTAGCCTCAGCCTCAGCCTCAGCCTCAGGAAGAAGACCCCAAGGAGGTATTCGACAATAAAGAAGAGTGTGAAGTCGAGAGTGAAGATGATGAGTTTGATGACAAGGAAGAGTTTGAAGTAGAGGAGGATCTTGAATCAAAAAATGATGACGCAGTCATTTGGGAGATAGGTCCAATTGTTAAGGAGCCAGTTGCTGATGAAGGTTTCCACCAGAGAAAATCTAGTCCAATGATTGCTTGGGTTCTGGACAGTGATGTGGAGTGCATGGAATTGTCGGGACCCGAAGGGGAGGACTCAAGTAGTGGGAGTCCATAGTAAGTGTTGGTTTGCATCCTTAGGAAGTGTATGCCTTTTTGTATGCGTCTTTGACCCTTGGACGTCATGGTTGTTAGGTGTAATTATATAAGCGTCTTATTAAATGTTTGGTAGGACGATATATATTTGTATATATATGTATGTATGAGTAGATGATGGTGGCACTCGTTGGAATATTTTGGCTGGTCCTAGATGTAATGTATGTTGTTTGTTGATATATATATATATATATATATATATATATATATATATGTATGTATGTATGTATGTATGTATGAAATCTATGTATTAACTGGCATAGTATGGGTTGTTATTAACTAGTTCTAATAAATGTGGATAGTTTTGCTAACTTAGCTATGGACTTTCGGGGACGAAATTCTTTTAAGGGGGAAAGAATGTAACGACCCGGAATTTGTGACATTCCGAGTTGTGAATATTAATTTGCAATATTCAATAATATGATATTTTAATATACAAAAATCCCCGTTAATCAACAACTGATAATAATATACAAATTTTTCAAAACCAATATAATTTGAATTTTCAAATTTATATAAAATAGGAGGTTGATTAAACGGAAATTTCTTATATATGTATGAATGTATCCAAGACGAGCAAAATAATATATATGTATATTTTGTTTTAAAGATAAAATAAAATAGAGGTATATTTTAATTGGAATATTCATATGCACACATTCTTACATATAAGGATAATAGGATTTATGTATACATAATGTGGATAGAAATTCATAGCAATAAATAGATAATAAAGTAAAAGAGGATATTTTTAATTTTGGGCATATGAACAATATAATATATATATATATATTAAATAAAGGAGTTTTAAGCTGAACTTTTCCTAAAATAATATATACATATATACTGTGGATAAGAAAAGTTATATACATGTAGAGGTAAGTTCAAGGGGAGAATTTATAGTATTTATAAATAAAAATGTTATGTTATAAATTAAAATAGTGTGTATAAGAATCACATAAGTGTTGATAGGAAAAACCATATATATATATATATATATACACATATACATATATATCAAATGAATTTATTTTATTAAAAAGTAATATATCAATGAAGAAATAAATATGAAAAGAAATTTATATATGGTCACACACACACAGTTATATATATATATATATATATATATATATTTATGAAGGCTTAAAAGTTGTTTTTAACCACTTTATAGTTCTTATTTTAAATAACACACATATGTATAAAGATATTGACCAAGAAGTGTTATTTTATTTAATTAACAAGTTTCTCGCTTTTGTTTGAAATTATGTAAAGTATGTAGGGATTAAATAGAAACATTTATCTTATCAAAGCAATGACAACTATAGGCTGTCCAACATCATAGGTATGTATATATACTTTAAGTATTATATGATATATATATAAAATAATAAGAAGAGATTTCAGGTCATATAGATAAGTAATAAAAAGAAAACGGGTTAATAAAACCTGGTTTGAGTCATGCAAAACAAGGGTAAAATAAGTAAAAGATTTTAAATCAGTAAATATACTAACATCTAGTAGAAATCACCTGATTAAATGTAGTAATGATCATCCAAATTCTTTTCGATTTTCCCTATTCAAAAAGCATATGTCAATTCCCGCCTCCAAAACTTCTTTCCAAATCCATCATCAAGATATTGTGAGCATGTATATATATAGGTATATATGGGTTTGATTTGTTTTTAGTTCAAGCCTGTGAATATAGAAAATTCATCCTCTATTCAAAAACCTGTAAGCAAAGAATTTAAGCGAAAAAACAAAATTTAACTCTATAACTAAGTCTAGAAATAAAAGAGGGAAAGGAACATTCTCTGTTTAAACATCAAGCCACCAGAATCCAGAAGCAAGTTTTTAGGAGTTCAGATTGAAGATTTTCAATTTCACCTTAAGCTTCTAGAATCAAACATGTTTAAGGTGAGAAACTTTGATCAAAACCTGGAAATAAATTGACATGCTGCTCTGTTACAGTAAAGTATTTATACCTATCCCATTTTAAAAAACCTATATCTCTAATAAAAGTGCGGTGTGTATACAATTATATGTGCTAATATAGTATACACGGAGCGTATAATATGGATTACAATACAAATTCGGAAATAGATGATAATAGCATAGTAAATAAAAAAATAGAAAAATCACACCAGAGATTTTTATACTGGTTCGGAGCACCGTCCTACGTCCAGTCCCAGACTTCTTTCTGGATTTTCACTATTAACTTCCTCGCTTCACCCGGAGGAACAGGTTTACAACACCCGAACAACCGAACGGGATTTCACGCCTCTAATACACTGAGGACTTCAACACTTGCCTCTTACAACACAGAGGACTTCAACAAAAGAACAAATACAATTGTTTTTGACAACTTGTGTTCTTGAAAACACGGATTTGTCACTAACAGTACACCCTTCCTATAATCTTATCCTCAAAGTATGCGAATGATGTTTTGAAAAGATTAAGGAAAGTATATTACTTATTGAATCAAAAGATATGAAATAGTTTCAATGATTCAATAAATAATCGAGAGCTTTTTAGAATACAGGAGTATATAAAGTAAGATCAGAGATTAGATTAAAAAGAATATGTGAAATTAATTGTTCTTTAATCAACGAATTGGATGAGTTTATATAGATAAGAATGGTTGTAACTCTTTGCCATTAAGAGATATGATCTTTGGTGAAAGGTAAGAGATGCAACCTTTGGAGAAGAGAAGTGTCTTTTGGAAAAATTGTTTTCTGTTTAAAAACGGTCGACAGGTTAAAAAGTGACCAGTAGACAGGAATTTAAAATATATATACGTTATGTGTATGTGTGCACGTTCAGTGTGCACATTATGCAGGAACAGTCGACCGCCTATATTGTGACCGGTCGACCGGTCCCTGTAAAGTTGCACACTGAATGTGAAACTATATTCCAATTGTATATATATTAATTTTCTTGAAAATACATGATTATTTGAGGATAGATTTTAACAAGTTTATCACTAATATATCTATAGTAAATATCAAATAATCAATCTACAATCTACAGTAACATATGTAGCTCTAATGACCTTGTTTTGTCGATCGCCTTATTTGTCAGAAATCAAAACTTTCATAAAACTTGTGACTCAACATTCTCCCCCTTTTTGATTGATGACAATATATCTGCAAATCTGAATCTCCCCCTGAGTATGTGATCTCTCCCTCATTGAATCCTTATATGTATGTTCCTGCAAGCAATTGTTATCCCTTTCTCCCCCTTTGTCATCGACAAAAAGGAGTAACAGATACTAGAATAGTAGAATGAATATGATATGCATAGCAAAATAAATCATTAACACATAAAAAACATAACAGAGTTTACTACAGAACATAATGTCAAATGAAAAACAAGAATAACGACACTATTTAGTACAAGTGTCGATGAATGTTTTAAAGTGCTAAACCATAATAGAATCTAGGATGAAGCAGATCGTATCTCCTCTTCATCATCATCATCGTCGTCATCATCATCATCTTCTTCTTCCTCATCATTGTGCCCTCTAGATGATTCTCCATGTCCATGACCACTCATTTCTGTAGACTCGTCAGATGATGTCCAGGTGACAACTGGAGCAGCAGGACGTTTTCCTGGGTCTTGTGCTTGAACAGAGGTGGATGTGGAACATGATATAGCATCCCATAGCATACCAAAGAATGACTTGACCTTATTGAAGCGCTTATCGATTTTAGAGTCCATGTGCTTGAGACGTGATTCAAGCAAAAATTGGTTACGCGCGATTGTTTCAAATGATTCTTTTGTAGATGACTTTGATTTTAATAGCTTTACTTCATCGGAACGAGGACGAGAGGAAGTTGCTCGTTGTTTCCTTGGTCCTCTTTGTTGCCATTCTTCAAAAGGCATAATCTCAAGATAAGGTGGAGGAAGCTTCATTCGCTTGGTGGTTATGGAATCAATGCATTTTGGTTTTGAGGTTGCAGAATCAGGAGGATTAACCCCACAAGCGAACAAAAGTCGCATGATATATTCATTGTAGAAGAAATGAGGCCGTGTTGAGTTATTTACCTTGAGAATTTCATCAAAAAGCATGTGAACCCAATTGATTTGGATTTCACCGTAAATAGCATAGAGTGCCTTGAAGTTTTCTTTGTACACTGCATCATAATTTCCAAGTCTAGGAAAAAGAGAATGCATCAAAACCCGATGAAGTAGTCTGGCTGTCGGTCGAAGTCCAATAGACTTAGTGCCATCACTATCGTCTTCTATGAACTGATGACTAGTATTATTTCGAGTGAAGACTTCGCAGAAGTTAGATGAAAACTCTTCGCCTCGATTTTGTATACCAAGTATAGAGGCAATTCTAGCATGAGTAAGAAAAATTTGCTTGCCACAGACCACAGACCAGATGACGCCGTTTGGATTATCAGGTTGATACTCATTAAGATTCATGTTGGCGTAAAATAATTTGATCATCAAATGATTTATCTCCACACTATTTTCTGAAAAATCGATTAATGGAGTAATGTTGGAATTATTGGCTAACCTTCGAACTCCATAAGCCGTGAAATCATCAAATTTGATGAAAGAGCCTGGATGAAACTTGTAATTTGTCATCTGATTCCATCTTGTTACAGCAATTGGACTTTGAAGCCATTTTTTGACGGAGATGGTAGGAGATGAAGTTTCAGAGGTTGCTCCTTTCTTGGATTTCTTTTGAGGAGGAGCCATTGTTGGAGGATTTGAGATTTGGGAATTGAAAATAGGAAACTAGGGTTTGTGATTTTGGGTAAAAGAACGGCTTGAGTAAAAAGTGAGAGAGGGGAGAGGGAAAAATGATGCATAGGTTTATATAAAAAACTGAAAATACGTCAACCGGTCGACCTACTAATTTTGGCCGGTCGACCGTTTTCAACCAGAGAGCAAACGGTCGACCGGCTATAACAGGGGCGGTCGACCGGTTTTGGTCTGCTGTGAATAATAAGTTTATTTTTCAAGTTTTTATCATATATTAACCTATATATATTATATTTTACACGTAATACAAAATATAACCGTCATTACACAAGAGATATATAAAGATATAATAACTATATATAAATCTAATGAGAAAATTCGTCATTAGAAATATCGTTGTTTCCTTCAATACGTTTCGACCATGGACTCCATTGTTTCTGAGCTCCTTCATTCTTCTCATAGTTCCGATCCCACGAGTTAGGACTTTTAGATGTTGATGGCCTAGACGACATTGGTTCATGCACGTCATGCTTGTTGGAACCGTAGAAGAATGTTGCCAACTTTTCTAAAACGGATAATCGTGCCGATGTCCGCTGTTGCTCGTGATAAAGTTGACTTTGCCCGTAATGGAGCTGTCTCTAAAGGTCTATCTGATGTTTCTGGTAGTGGTGTATTTCATCGATTTGAGCTTTGGTACGAGGAGAATAGAATAGTGTCCTCTTCACTCGTTTTGAATTTGGAGTTTTATCAGACATACAATAGCATTGATGATGACAACTTGATTTTTGTTTTGGAGTTGTAAGAGAATAAAATTCCTCCGACTCAGAACTCGTAATTGAAATGTATGATTCTTGAGCACATTTATCACAAATGTGAGCCATAGTGTATGTTGTATAGAATATTTAGATAAAAAGATGAACAAAATATAAAATTTTTGCAAGCTTATATACAAGTTTCTTTTGTATAAACTTATGGATGTGAGTTAATGAAATATTTTAACCAAGAAAACATAAGCAGAAATTTTATTGTAAATCTAAAAATAGCTTTCTTTTTAAAACTGAATTTATAAAATGAGAAAGGAAAGGACGATCACAAAAAAATGAGTAAAGAGAATTTAACCATTAAATAAAGCAGTGGCTTATATTTAATGTAAGAAAAATAGTTTATGCAAAAGTTATGGTTAAAGGATAACGAAAAAGAATAACTAAAGGATAACTAACAAGAAGACGTTTTTTAGAAATTACTTAGTCAAGATTTTTTCTTGAAATTAAACCAAACTCTCTTCGTAATCTAATAAAATTAGATTCGAGCAGAGGCTTAGTAAAAATGTCTGCTAATTGATTGTCAGTATGAACATATTCAAGACATATATTTCCTTTGTCAATATTATCTCGAAGGAAATGATGACGGATATCAATGTGTTTGGTTCTAGAGTGATTTACTGGATTTTTAGAGAGATTTATAGCACTAGTGTTATCACAGTATATAATAGAATTTGATAAATGAATATCAAAATCTTGAAGTGTTTGTTGCATATATAGTACTTGAGTACAAGCGAGAGCTGCTGATATATATTCAGCTTCGCATGTTGATAGTGAAACACAATTCTGTTTCTTACTGAACCAAGAGACAAGTGATTTTCCAATAAAATGGCACGTACCACTTGTACTTTTTCTATCCGTTCTTGAGCCACCGAAATCGGCATCACTATATGATACTAATTCAAATGGACATTCTTTTGGATAAAAAAGACCGAAATCTTTGGTATTATTAAGATAACGAATTATACGTTTCACTGCTCGTAGATGTGATTCCTTTGGATTGGCTTGAAAACGAGCACATAAACAAACACTCATTATTATATCTGGACGACTAGCTGTAAGATAAAGAAGAGAACCAATCATGCTTCGATACAATTTCTGGTCAACATTCTTACCACTTTCATCTTTGTCAAGATGTGTAGTTGTACTCATAGGAGTTGGTTTACCAGATGTATTTTCTAATCCGAAGCGTTTGATAAGGTTTTCACAGTATTTTTCTTGATTAATAAAAATGCCGTTTGAAAGTTGCTTTATTTGAAGTCCAAGAAAGTAAGATAGTTCTCCCATATGAGACATTTCGAATTCTTTGGTCATAATATTTGCAAATTCTTTGCAAAGTTTATCGTTTGTTGAACCAAAGATGATATCGTCTACATATATCTGGATAACTAGAATATCTTTTCGAGAATGTTTAATAAACAAAGTTTGATCGACTTTGCCTATTTGAAATCCTGAGCTAATAAGATAGCTACGTAGTCGTTCATACCAAGCACGAGGTGCTTGTTTTAAACCATACAGAGCTTTCTTAAGTTTGAACACATGGTCTGGATATTTTTCATGTACGAACAGAGGAGGTTGTTCGACATAGACATTCTCTTTGATAAATCCATTGAGAAAAGCACTTTTGACATCCATCTGATAAAGTTTGAAATTATGGTGACAAGCAAAAGATAATAGGATTCTAATAGCTTCTAGTCGAGCAACTGGTGCAAAAGTTTCTTCATAATCGATACCTTCTTCCTGATTATATCCTTGTGCTACTAATCTTGCTTTATTTTTGGTGATATTTCCTTGTTCGTCAGCCTTATTTTTATAGACCCATTTAGTACCAATTACTGACTGATCAGTTGGTCTTGGAACAAGTTCCCAAACGTCATTGCGCTCAAATTGATTTAGTTCTTCCTGCATGGCAATGATCCAGTAATCATCTGTAGCAGCTTCTTTTGGATTCTTAGGTTCGATATTTGAGAGAAAAGCGACATGACCCATTTGATTGAGTTGACTCCTTGTTCTGACATGTGATGTTATTTCACCGATTATATTTTGAGCCGGATGGTCTCTTAATATTCTTGGTGGTGATTGTAACTCATATGTTTGAGGAATATTCTCAATAATTATTTCCGAGTCAGAATCAATATTTGTGATGATTTGATTGTCAGTGACTATTGATTCGTCATCATCTGATATAGTGTGAGGGTGCTGATAGATTTCATCAAAAGAGACATGAAGTGATTCTTCAATAGTTTTGGTTCGTTTATTAAATATCCGATAGGCCTTACTTCGTTCCGAATAACCGACAAATATTCCTTCATCGGCTTTTGGATCGAATTTGCCAAGCTGGTCTTTCGTATTTAAAATAAAGCACTTGGAACCAAAAACTTTGAAATATGAGATTTTAGGCTTCCTTTTGTTAAATAATTCATAAGGAGTATTCTTGGTAAGAGGTCTTATGGATACACGATTTAAAACATAACAGGCAGTTGCCACAGCTTCCGCCCAAAAATGTTTTGGTAAGGTGGTTCCATTCAATAATGTTCTTGCACATTCTTGTAAAGTTCGGTTCTTCCGTTCTACAACTCCGTTCTGTTGTGGAGTTCTGGGAAACGAAAAATTATGATATATACCTTTATTTGTACAAAAATGTTCAAATTCACTATTTTCAAATTCTCCGCCATGATCACTTCTTATATTTTTAACTTTAATCCCTTTTGATTTTTGAATTCTTTTGACGAAAGATTTGAAATGATCGAAAGTGTCACTTTTATTTTTTAAGAAAATTATCCATGTATAACGAGAGAAATCATCAATAATTACAAGCACATATTGACTGTGATTTATTGATTGAACTTTAGTAGGTCCAAATAAATCCATGTGTAGTAACTCAAGTGGTTGTAATGTTGATATGACTTTCTTGGATTTAAAAGATGATTTGGTCAATTTTCCTAATTGACATGCATCACAAATGTTGTTAACTTTGAAACTCATTTTGGGTAGTCCTCTACCTAGATTGTTTTTGGCTAGCTTGTCAATAGTTCTGAAGTTTATATGACAGAAGCGTTTGTGCCATAGCCATGGATCATTGTCATTAGCCACAAGACACATATCTGAATTATGATTAATGTTCATATTCAAAATATATATATTTGTGTCTCTATAACCTTCGAAAACCAAATTATGGTCTTTATCTAAAATACTACACTTATTATTTGAAAATGAAATTATAAAACCTTTGTCACATAACTGACTAATACTAAGCAAATTGTGTTTTAAATTTCTAACTAGCATGACATTAGTAATAAGAGGTAAGTTAGATGTACCGCAATTGCTCACATCGCCTTTGCCGATGATATAGCCTTTTGAATTGTCTCCAAAAGTGACGGAGCCACCATCTGAATATGTAATATTTGTTAATAAACTCTTGTCTCCCGTCATGTGCTTTGAGCAACCACTGTCCAATATCCACTTTCCTCTTTTCTTAAGTGGGCCTGCAAAAAATAGAATTAAGTCCATGGTACCCACTTTTTATAGGGTCCTAAGAGTTAGGTCTTAGGAGTCCAAACCCATTTGGGTCCGGTATCCCCTTTATATATATAATTATTATTAAAATGCACAGTATTCAAGAATTGATGAATGTATTTGTTCCTAATCAAATTATTATTTGTTTTAGGAACCCATATTTTGATAGTCTTGACATTTTTCTTTTGAAATTTCACAACTGGTTTTGGTTTGGAATATAATAGACTAAGATTTTTCTTAGCTTCAGTTTTTTGTACTTTCTTTTTCCTTTTATTTCCAAGATGTTTCTTGGTTTCTTGTTTGTTAAATCCCAATCCTTGTTTGTCTGAAATAGATTGTGAACTTTCAATGATTTTTGTCAAATTTTCTCGACCTTTGTTAAAATTAGAAACATTTTGAGTAATGTCATCAAACTTTGTTTGTAAGCTAGCTTTTTCTAGGTCTAGAATTTTGACTTTTGCTTTAAGCTCATGATTTTCAGTAGTGAGAGCATTATTTTTCTCTTTTTGAGTTTCTATTTCTTGACTCAAAAGAGATATTTGAGAGTCAACATTAGATGATGATTCTTGAATATTTTCAAGTTCCTCTTCTAATATTTTCTTCTCATCTTTTAACATATCTCGTTCAAACTCTGCTCTACTTAAATCTGCTTTGACTACTTTTAATTGACGTTTTATGTCTTTATATTTGACTATTAATTCAGCATTAATATCAAGTAATTCATCAAATGTAGGAATTTGTACCTCATCTTCTGTTGCCATAAAACAAACATTAGCTTGTTCATTCTCTGAATCACTTTCACTTTCTGATGAAGATGACTCTGAATCATCCCATGTTACTGAGAAAGCTCGTTTCTTAGATTTGTCCTTCTTATATTTGAATTTGTCATTTTCTGACTTCTTCTTTTGTTCTGGACAATCTTTCTGCATGTGTCCCTTTTTGTGACAGTTGAAACATTCTATAGCAGAT
The DNA here is from genome assembly GCA_030765085.1 of Allium cepa. NCBI lineage: Eukaryota > Viridiplantae > Streptophyta > Magnoliopsida > Asparagales > Amaryllidaceae > Allium > Allium cepa. The sequence goes on along the minus strand of CM060930.1, from coordinate 47,178,225 downwards.
GAAGATGGTTTATTTGATCCAGGTTTCCTTTTATTGTAACGACTGGCTTTTCGATATTTTAAGAATTTTTTGAATCCTTTCGCAATGAATGCCAAATCTTCTTCTTCAGAATCTGATTCATTTTCATCTTTCTCAACATGAAGTGCTACATTTTTCTTTTCTTCTTTCTGTTCTTTTCTAACCTGCAGATTTGCTTCATAGGACATTAAATTTCCTATCAATTCATCTGGCTTCATGACGGAAAGGTCATTAGCTTCTTCAATTGCTAATACTTTTCCTTCCCATTCACTAGTCAGAGAGTGTAGGACTGTTGAAACAACATCGAAATCAGAATACTTTTGTCCTAAGCCAATAAGTGCATGGTGAATAGTTTGAAACCGTGAATACATGTCATTGATTGTCTCGTTTGGTTTCAATTTGAAATTTTGAAATTGACTTTTCAGCATGGCTATTTTGGCTTGTTTAACCTTGTTAGTACCTTCATGAGTGATTTTTAGTGTTTGCCAAATTTGATATGCAGTAGTGCAGATACTAACACGATTATATTCATTTTGGTCTAATGCACAGAACAACATATTTATTGCTCTAGCATTTACGGCTGCTGCCGTTTTCTCAGCTGCAGTCCATTCTGAATAATCAGTTGTTGGATTCACTATTTCTCTTTGAGTGGCATTCCAAGCATCATAGCTATTTGATTGCATAAAGAATGACATACGTGTTGCCCAATAACTATAGTTAAGACCATTGAAAAATGGAGGTCTTTGTGTCGATTGACCCTCCGTGTAAGTAGTGTTTTGAGTGCTAGTACTTACGTTATTTGCCATATTACTATAATATATCAAATAACTGTGTTACGGTTATATGATGACCGTGCTCTGATACCAAATGAAAGTGCGGTGTGTATACAATTATATGTGCTAATATAGTATACACGGATCGTATAATATGGATTACAATACAAATTCGGAAATAGATGATAATAGCATAGTAAATAAAAAAATAGAAAAATCACACCAAAGATTTTTATACTGGTTCGGAGCACCGTCCTACGTCCAGTCCCAGACTTCTTTCTGGATTTTCACTATTAACTTCCTCGCTTCACCCGGAGGAACAGGTTTACAACACCCGAACAACCGAACGGGATTTCACGCCTCTAATACACTGAGGACTTCAACACTTGCCTCTTACAACACAGAGGACTTCAACAAAAGAACAAATACAATTGCTTTTGACAACTTGTGTTCTTGAAAACACGGATTTGTCACTAACAGTACACCCTTCCTATAATCTTATCCTCAAAGTATGCGAATGATGTTTTGAAAAGATTAAGGAAAGTATATTACTTATTGAATCAAAAGATATGAAATAGTTTCAATGATTCAATAAATAATCGAGAGCTTTTTAGAATACAGGAGTATATAAAGTAAGATCAGAGATTAGATTAAAAAGAATATGTGAAATTAACTGTTCTTTAATCAACGAATTGGATGAGTTTATATAGATAAGAATGGTTGTAACTCTTTGCCATTAAGAGATATGTTCTTTGGTGAAAGGTAAGAGATGCAACCTTTGGAGAAGAGAAGTGTCTTTTGGAAAAATTGTTTTCTGTTTAAAAACGGTCGACAGGTTAAAAAGTGACCAGTAGACAAGAATTTAAAATATATATACGTTATGTGTATGTGTGCACTTTCAGTGTGCACATTATGCAGGAACGGTCGACCGCCTATATTGTGACCGGTCGACCGGTCCCTGTAAAGTTGCACACTGAATGTGCAACTATATTCCAATTGTATATATATTAATTTTCTTGAAAACACATGATTATTTGAGGAAAGATTTTAACAAGTTTATCACTAATATATCTATAGTAAATATCAAATAATCAATCTACAATCTACAGTAACATATGTAGCTCTAATGACCTTGTTTTGTCGATCGCCTTATTTGTCAGAAATCAAAACTTTCATAAAACTTGTGACTCAACATCTAATTCTAATTCTAATTGGTAAACGTTGTAAACGAAGAAAATGTTTATTTTTGTGTGAAGTTTAGGTTAAAAATAATTTATGAATGGTTTAAGCTATGTAATATCTAGTGCTAAGTTTTACAGTGAGTAACCGAGTTTAATGAAAATTCAACACTTTAAAAACAGGAATTCAAGCATGCAATCAGGATCCTTTTATGGAAATAGGATTTTTAGAAGAAAAATTATGATTTTTAGTAGTCTACAACGTAGGGAATTTAAAGATGACCGGTTATTGTCTAAAAATTAATTTCACCACCGTGGGTGGCGGAGGCATCGAGACGGCGACACTAGGAAGTGCTCATGAGCGAGGCGGAAGGCTCAACCATGGCCAAATGTTGAAATAGGGTTTGGTTTGGGTTGGGAGATCGATTTTAGGGTTTAAGGACCGCTTCGGCTATGGTGGGAACGCGGCGATTTTGGAAAGAGAAGGAGCGGCCGTGTGATGACCCGGAATTTCTAACAATTTAAATTTGAATAGTTAATTGATTTTAAAATATTTAAAAGTTAATTTTAACTTGAATTCAAGATATCAATATTTATTTGATAATTAAATCATTGAATTGTATAGTTTAAATATTGAATTTAATAATTGAAATTGGGTAAATTATTGAATCTGTGATTCTAAGCCTGTTTAAAATAATTTGAAGGCTTATAAAATCTATAATGATGATACTGAAGATATAGAATGGTTGAAATTTAATTTAAAGGTAATTTGTTCAATTTTAATAATATATCGTTTAAATTGGAATTTAAAAATAGCCTTCCGAGGCACAGTCTTGGAATTCGACGAAACTAGTTCCATTGGATCCGTAATAGTTAGTTATTATCGGATTTCAATTTTCGTAGCAATCGGAGTTGTTGTTTGACCCTGGCAGCTCAAAACGCTTAGAAACTATTTTAATCGGTTTAATTTAAAATTGATCGTTTACTTCCGTAACTCGCGCATACAATCAAATTAGCCTCCGAAACACGTTCCATCGTGTTCAGAATGCGGGTAAAACTTTATAAACGCCTGTCGGCGTGTCTGATTTGGAGTTTGGAATTTCGCGTTATGCAACACGAGATATTTTTCAATATTCAATTATAAAATAATCAACTCGTACGCAGGAAGCTACCCCAAATCTATTTGTATTCCCGTTCTCTCCCTCTCCTTTCAACAGAAATCGAACCGAGCCCTCCTTCCTTCATTTCCAAATTGATTCTCTTATATATATAAAAAAGTCGAATTAATGCCGAAGCCTCGAAAGACGTGGCGACGCAGGTCGCGAGCTCGAGCACGATCGCATCGATCGAGGGGGGGTCGTGTTAGGGTTTCGTGGCGTGGACTCGGGGTTCTGAGCGAGCTGCTGGCATCAATCAGCAAACGAATCGAAGGGGGGATTCATTGCAGGCGGTGGTGGCTCTCGAATCGAGCAGTGTCGCGGCGGGTTTCACGAAGAGAGGAGCAGGCGCTCGCGCGTGCTGAGACATCAAGGGTTTGCCGTCGTCGTCAGGAAGTAGGGTGGCTCGCGAGCTTTCTTCGGCAATCGAAGGGGCACTCGTTCAAGGGTTCTCGAACAGGCAGTGGCATTGAATTGTCAAGGTGAGATTTTCTGCCCTATTTAATTTAACTCCATTAATGTTAATGCAGAAAAAAAACTATATTCAAATTGGGTTGTTTAAAACAATTTTATAATAGGTCAATTTCAACATGTTTTAGATGTGATTTAGTTAATGGAATTAAATCAAGGATTAATTATTTGAGGATGGTTAAATAGTTAATCGAATCAGTTTCAGGAGTAATTAATCAATTTATTAAGATAACTAATTAAAGGTTGATAAATTTGTGTAATATATTTTAAGGATTGAATTGTTAATGTGATAAGTAAGTTAAGGTAATTCAAGATGATTAATTTATTTAAAGTTCAATTATGAAATGAAATTAATTCAAGATAATTACATAAGTAATTTAAGGGTTCAATGGTTAATACAAATAATAAACCAAGGAATAAATAATATAATAATTTAACGGATGATTAAGTAATTGAGGGTAATTACTTAAGTGGGAAAAGATAGATGATAAATTAATTCTATCGATTCAAGTGATAACTAAGGTGAGTAAATATCACTTTGTTGGACTTTTATTTAAATTTAAACGGTTAAATTTAGATAATTGGATGATTGATTGAATTGTTTGGATGTGCACTGATGATTTGGTGATTTTGTTTTGGTTGGTTTCCGAGTTAATTGTTGATTGACTTGAAGCATTTGGATTTTAAATTGTTTGAAACTTAAATCATAAATAAGGAAATGGTTTATTTAAAATTAATAAGGATTTAATGAATTAGTAATTCATTAGATAGGAAGGATAATTTAAATGGATAATTGATTAATTAAACTTAATTAATGATTTGAGTTAATTAATTAAGTTTAAATTAATTTAGAATGATCATTGGGTGGTTTAATAGGTAATTACTTGATGCGACTAATAAAATATAGTTACTTTGGGAAATTAATTAAGAGATAAATTAAGATAATTAATTAAGGAGAATTAATTTATTTAATGAAGTAAATAAATGGATAGTTAATTACAGGTTGAGATAAATCAAGAACGATTGATATTGTCGATTTATGTAATTAATTTGGATTAGGATAAATTAAATATAATTGAAAAATCATTAATTTATATAATGGATGACATAATTAAAGATGATTTATTTAAATGAATAATGAGTGACTTATGAGAAGATAATTGATATAAGCAATCAATGATTAATGTAATTAAATGTAGTTAATTAATTCATAAAGTAATTAAAGATTACTCATTGATTATGGTTAAGAATAATTTATATCGTGATAATTAAATAAAGATACTTGCTTGAATGCAATTGAAAGATAATTAATCCAGGATGATTAATTAAGATGAATAACGAAGGGTTGATTAATTAATTTATTTGGAGCTAATTAATATTGAATGAATGGATCAAAGTGAGTGTGGTTTGAAATTCAATTAAAAATCAATTGAATTAATTTGTATGTGATTAAGCTTTGCTTATGGATGTTTGGAAGTTATTGGGTACTTCGAATGAGTTGTTATCTCTGATATGAAATGTTATGTACTTCATTTGAATAACTTGGGTTTGGATGACATTGGGTTTGAAGAGACCGGGGTCGGGTATTGGGAAATACCCGAAACCACTTCGAATTTTTTATAAATTGATTTGTGAAAAAAATAAGGTTGAAATGAAATGATTTAAGTGAATTGGACTATATAATCCAAGTTCTGGCACTTAGAAATTGATGTGTGAAACGACTTGTGAAGTGAAAATGGATATAAGTTACCCGGGTTTATATGAGTTAGATACTTTTGTATTCCATGTTAGATGGGTTTACTTACGCTGGTTTCTAGCCTGACCTGGGTGTTACTTTGATGTAATGCTCGGGTCAGACTTAGTATTACAGATTTCCAGGTAGGTACGTTCTGGAGCTCAGGAGGCGAGCTGGATGGCAGAAGCGTATAGAGTATTTCCGTTGTATTCATATTATTGTTAATATGAGACATGATAATTTTATATATTCAGTGACTGTATATAATGTGAAACTTTGATGTATATTAAATGTAATCGACAGATATAATATTCTTTTGTAAACTGATGTTATTTATTATTATATTTTATCCGCTGCGAATGTGAGATGTTGTTTTTGTTCTTCTTCTTCTATCTCTTTCTTTCATTTTCATAACTATCTGGAATTTTCGGCTTCGAAAATTTCGGGTCGTTACAGGCCGGAATTCGCATGTTTAGCTCGGAGGTGTCTACATGAGTGGGCTTTCGTGGGAGGTTGATGGCATGTGAAACGGTTGAAACGACCCATAAAATTTTCAATAACTTAATTTGTTAAGTTAATAAGTTTTGGTAATTTAATATGAAAAAAATAGAAAGAAAAAAAACCTTACTAATTTAAAATTGAACGATGGTAATTAGAACTAATTAGTAACAATTGAAATGAAATTACAATTTAGTGAAGCAATGAAAATTGGTATACTTGGCGATAAATTAATGTAAGAAAACTAATGCAAACATTTAAATTAATAAAAGGAATAATATGAAATAAATGACTCTTAAATAAAGATTGGGCATATAAGAATGGTAACATTTGTTGCGAATAATGAAATCACAAGTGTGAATGTTGAATCATTAATGAGATAATGTATGATTAATATAAATTGTAGTAAATTAATGTTAATTAAGTAATTGTAACATTTGATTTGTAAACAATAATGAATTCATTAATGTGACTTAAAGTAATAGTAACAGTTGTAAGTTACTATTTAATTGGCCTGTTAATTTAGTTGTAACTGTTATGTTTGAGTAGAAATTTGAATATAAGTAAAAAAGGGTAAGTGGTGTATAAATAAATGAATTAGTATAATTAATAGTAATTGAATGAATTCAATATTAGGTAGGTAATTATAATAATTAGTTGAATATAATAAACTTAAGTGTAAATTAAAGGGAAATGGTAACATCTATTATAGGTTGCCTATTTAGTCTATAAAATAAATAGGAAAACTTTAATGTCATTATTGAGAACTAATGCAGTAACGGGAGGTGTGAATGTATGAATTAAATAGAAACGTAAATTTATTTATAAAGTAATAAATTGGTAAAAGGAATGGAACTAAGTTAAATTAATTAATTGGTTTTAAACCTTAATTGATGTGTACAATTGACAAGATTTCACATTTAGAAACGTAACATTTAATACAAATTTAAGATGAAAATAGGAGCAGACTAGTGTAATGGAATATAAAAATAATGTAACTAGGTATATAGGGTAATAATGGACCTAGTATAAAGATGGCAATTTAACCAAATCAAATTATTAGAAGCAATTTTTATTTAATTGAAAGTAATCTACAATAAAATGGATTATTGTAGGTAAATGAAATTAATTACTACGTAAATTGAAATGTGGATGAATTAGGAAGTTATTAATGTATTAGTATAAAAACCAATGCTACTATTACCCATAAAAGGATAAGTTAATAGTTGATTCAATAACAAAATTGAGAAATAAAATATATGGATTTATTGGGGATTTAAACTTATACTTTTTAAATTAGATAAAATACAGTGTTTACACGCAATGACTTTCTATATTTTATTTCCCAATGTTTGTTTCTCTTATATTTATTTTCTATTTTATTTTTATAAACTTTGAATATATTTATTTGATTTTTGATTGATTTTATTTTTAATAATAGCTTGGAAATTTCAAGAGATATAGGTTAATTATTTTGTTTATTTGTTGCCTTTTTCTTTTCCCTTGCCTTTCCATTTGTATAGCCAATTACTTCCCACATTCATAGCCGTGAATTCTTCTCATAATTCACGTACATATTGTTCCTCAAACTCCTCTTTTTGCCATTTTGTTTTCTTTGTCTTCCTTCATGCTAGGCTCAACCTCCATCTTCTAATAGCACACCTCTAACCATCATGACCAAGCAAAACAAGATGATGGTGGAACCCATATGTGGTGTAGCCCAGCCACTGATTTATTAAGGCAAGTTACGCCACTTTGATTCGTTATTTTTCCATTGTTTTAACCTCTATTCTTTTGTATTGAATCATATTCTTATGTATGTAATATTTTTTTGCATACAAGATTTGGATATGACTCTTCATCCACTCAAGTTTGCATTGTGCTTTTTCGTGCTTTTTCGTGCTTTGCGGAGTTTGGATTTTTATTCTGAATTTGTCAATTCTAGCTTTTAAAAGGTGAGTTATCACTCTAGACTTACATACTTATACTATTGTGAAATTATTACAAGTGAATCTGTATAAATTGATATGTTATTCATATATGCATGTGATGTGATTACATGATGTTAAATCCGGTTTATATATATTTGTTCATCATCTAATATGATATTATTTGCTATACTATTATTTTATTTCCTGTTATCACACTGCAAGTTCCCGTTCACTATGGGGTGAAATGATACATACCCGAACGAACTATAGAATAAGGAAAAATCAATATGGGCTGAAACGATAGTCTCGAGTGATTTTATTGATTTTATTTGTATTTATTTTACTTGGGATTGCGGGTTTGAAATGATAGAACGCGGATTTTCTTTTAAATTATGGATTGAAATGATATATATCCGTATCTCTTGACCCAGGTTAGAAAATATTATGCAGGCCCATGGTTAATATTTTTAAGGTAATATTTTCCTAAAAATTTATTAAGTATTTTATATATTTAGAAAATATGAAATTTTACCTTGAAATTTGATTTGATGATTTAAAATATAAAGAGATATTGGCTTTCAACAAGTTAAAATTTTATAAGTTGATGATTTGTTTAGATTGTAATTTAAAAATCTTTATTTGGTTTTAATGGTAATTTAAAGAGTTTTAATTGCGATGAATAACTTAATAATTAAAGTTAATTAATATGGGATTTTAAAGTCTAGCCCGGTAATTGCAATTAATTTTTATTTTATGAAATGAATATGTTTGTATACTAAATGATGTCCTTAGAATTGCTAAAAAATGAAATACAGTTTTAATTGTATATTTTGTAATAAATGTATTTAGCCTGAAATCATAGTTTAGTTGATGCCTAAATGAATAAATTTGTGAAGAAATCGATTGTTATATATACTATCATAAATTACTTTATTTATGAAATGGAAATGTTTGGAAATTGAATAATTATGACTTAAGTGGAAAAGTGTATTTTCAAAATATGACTTAACTTGATAATTGGAAATTTGGTTTTAATTGAAATTGTTAAGTTAAGTAAATTAATCGGAATTTAGTCTTATTTATGAAGTGGTATTTTAAAATAAAGTGTTAAGTTACTTGTTGAAATAAAAGAAGTAAAAGAATGTGTTTTTGACTTCATAAATGAATTATAGTTTAATTTGGATATTTATTGATAAAGTTTTATTTTATTAAATCATAAGTTAAATGATGCCCAAATGAATATTTTGAAGTGGGAAATGAGATTTTTTATAAGTTAAATTGGCTAAAAATTGAAATTTTAATGTAGTTGAAATATACAATGCTTTTGGAAAGTTTATAATTGAATGAATAAACTTATAAATGCTACAACTTTGAAATGAATATTATTTGACATTGAATTTGAATGGTTAAATGAATATTGTTTGGAAGATATTGACATTGAATTTAGATGGTCTAAATAAATATGTTTCAAAATGTTTGGTTTCTGAGTTGTTATACCTTGAAAGTAATGTGGCTTTGGAAATGAAATTATTGGAAATAGTATTTAACTAAGAATTGTATTTAAATATATAAATTTGAACTTATTGAAATTGAAGATTTAAGAATATGACTTTATAAAGTGGTTTGATTTAAGATGGTTTAAAAGAATATTTCAAGTTTAATAAATTGAAAGAAATATTCAGTGATTTGACATTTGGGTTTTATTTAAGTAATATACTGATTTGGTTTTGGAATTTAAATGAGATATCATTACTTTGGTTTTTGAAATGGACATGATATTTTGGTTGTAAAGTATAAATGATTTTGAAATAAGTATCCATGGGTTATAATAACGTTGGGTTGTTAAAGAGACTGGAATCGGAAGTTGTCATACTCTCTGCCAATCCCGAAAACCACTTTAACAACCCTGTACGCGGTGGAGATTCCAGAATGAAATAGGATGGTGGCGGCGTTCTTTTGAGGTATATACGTGGACGCAACTCCCGTGAGTTGGCATACGGTGGCTAAAACTGGAGCAATCTCGGGCCAATGAGGTCATTCCTCTGATCAGACACACTTCTTCGATATTATATTCGGACTTTGAGATTTATTTGGTGGACACTTTTGATTTTTGATTTGGGGCTGTGGCTCGAGGTGGACGGTAGTAGCTGCTACGCGTTACCGCCGCCCGTGTGCGTAATTGGTATATCTACCCTGACATTGCCTTGTGTGCCGTGTCACATACCCTAGCGTGCCTTGTACGAGTTTGATTTGTGTCGTACCTATGGAGTATCTTCTCGTAGTCTCTCGATCAGGAGATACGTAGGTACTATATAGACTACTGGCACTATTACGTGTTAAGGTGGAAAATGTAAAGCCTTAACGATATTTAAAAGTAAGTTTATTTTACTATAGACATTATTATAATAGCGAAATATTAATACATAGTAAATAGTTTAACGGATCCTTAGAGGATGGGCGGTCCTAAGCATCCTTTAAGTGACTTGTACCTTATATTATAGTTCACTTGAGTTAGTTTACATTGTATAAGTATGTATGTCTAGACTCGAGTGTTTTGTGTTTTTCTTCACGCTCGGGTCAGACTGAGTGATACAGCATTCAAGACTCACTTTCGGAGTTGGAGCTTTGCTTGAAGATCCAGCTATCTATTTCTCTTTCATTCGTTCAGTTGATTCCAGTTATCCAGTTGATTCCATTGATGTATTCTGATTTGTGCTTGACTATATTAAGACTTTTATTGTATCTTGTTTAACTCTGATGTATATTTATATAGTTGTTTCATGAACTACTATTTCTTTGCTTTCGCTGCATTATATTACTTTATGTCTGTGATCTGTGATTTATTTATTTACTGTATATTCTGTGTTTTGCCAAATTTAAATTAACAATTCGAGATTTTGAGCTATTCAAGTCCGGCATGTGTGCATGCGAATGGTTGAAAATATCGGGTCGTTACAGTTGGTATCAGAGCTTTTGGCTCTAGGCAAAACTTAGCATATATGGTAAATTTATTTACAGAATCACTTTCATTCGAGTGTGAATCTCTTCCTCTTTGACTCTGTTTCCTTTGAATTTTGGAACGTTCTCTTGGTTCTGAAATCCATTCTTGTCCCTCACTATTCGTCTTCTTTTGATTTTGGAGTATCCCATAACTCCACTTCGAATGGCTTGTAAAGGGAGTGAAACTTCTTTACAATAGGTAGTGATTCATCGGAGATTTCTAAATCCTCGGTTAAGGTGCTAGTATCTCTTGTTATCCTAAATTCTATCTCTTGAGATTGAATGTAGATTTGCCTTAGAACTCCACATCGATATAATTCTTGGAGTAACGGTAGTTAAGGTTGCATGCGATTTATATAAGCTTATCTGTTTCCTTATTCAGTTAGTTGATCATCGCTTCTTTTGTTCCAACTTATCCATTCTTTGGTTTGAGTTAATCAGATTTGAGTCTCTATTTTTGCTTTGAAAATCTATTCATGTATAGTGTAATTGTAAATCTACAATTAAAATGTTTTAATATATATGGTGTTGTTTGGGTTGTTGATGTTGATTTGGGTTTTCGATCGATTCGTATGATCAACGCTACTGATATGATCTCCAAAACACTTGAACAGAGCAAACTGACACTATATTGTTTTCAAACTTTGGTTTTAAAAGTTTCAAAAGGTACATTATTTAGAGTATTTTCGAGTACATATATAAGTATGATTTTTTGAATTTAGATAGTTAATAGAATTAGGTGTTAAGAAAGAATATTTGACTTTTTATATAGCTTGTAACCATTGGATTTTGTTTCATATATATAAATAATTAAATTATAAAACTTGGTTACAAATTAATTTGGAAATTTAAACGAATTTAAAACAAGAAACTAAGAATTTAATTTCTGACAGTTTCAAACTTTATGTTTAAAGTTTCAAAGGGTGTATTATTTAAAGTATTTCAAGTAGAAATTATTTCAAAGAATTTTAAGTTAAATCGGTGCTCATTTCTTTGTCGCTAGAAAATATTTTCGATGATGACTGCAACATCATCGACATTCATTTTTGAGTTTCGAAGTGAAGAGACCATTCTGTAGTTTTACTACAGTCTTGCTTTGGAGAATTAAATTGATTTGGATTTCTAAAATATGACTTGATTTATAATATATATATATATATATATATATATTGGTATATGATTTCAAATTCTATTTTGATATATATTATGTATATAAAATTATTTATCTCTAAAACAGTTTGAAGTTAATTGGAAATTTAATTCTAAAATTTTATCTTAAAGGAAAATTTCAATTATAATAGGAAAGTAAACTATGAATAAATATTTAAGCTTGAGATAATTGAATTAGAAAAATTTATTTGTATAATATTCTATAACATTCCAATATAACTTACCTTAGTTATTAGAAGTTAACAATGTAATTGGATAATATACAATATAAAAGGAATTTTTATAAATAAAATTTGAGTGTTTATAATAAATGTTATACGCTTAAATTTTAGTTGTAAAAAGGATTAATTTAGGTAAATAGAATAAAAGGTTAATTGAATAACTTACAATATAAAACGGTGTTAAAGAAATTTTTAAATAAATTGGTATAGTTTATTCAAATTAATTAATTTTGTAAATTTATTTGTTTATAAAGTTAGTATTTTGAATAAGATATATAGACTACTTAATTCTTTCTTTTCCCTTCTTTTCCTTTTCAGGGACAAAAAGTTTTGAGTGGGGGAGAGTGTAACAACCCATAAAATTTTTAAATAATTTAATTTGTTAAGTTAATAAGTTTTGGTGATATAATATGAAAAAAAAAAGAAACCTTATTAATTTAAAATTGAACGATGGTAGTTAGAACTAATTAGTAACAACTGAAATGAAATTACAATTTAGTGAAGCAATGAAAATTGGTATGCTTGGCTATAAATTAATGTAAGAAAACTAATGAAAACGTTAAAATTTATAAAAGGAATATTATGAAATAAATGACTCTTGAATAAAGATTAGGTATATAAGAATGGTAACATTTTTTACGAACAATGAAATCACAAGTGTGAAGGTAGAATCATTAATGAGATAATGTATGATTAATATAAATTGAAGTAAATCAGTGTTAATTAAGTAATTGTAACATTTGATTTGTAAAAAATAATGAATTCATTAATGTGACTTAAAGTAATAGTAATGGTTGTAAGTTACTATTTAATTGGCCTGTTAATTTAGTTGTAACTGTTATATTTGAGTATAAATTTGAATATAAGTAAAAAAGGGTAAGTGGTGTATAAATAAATGAATTAGTATAATTAATAGTAATTGAATGAATTCAATATTAGGTAGGTAATTATAATAATTGGTTGAATATAATAAACTTAAGTGTAAATTAAAGGGAAATGGTAACAGCTATTATAGGTTGCCTATTTAGTCTATAAAATAAATAGGAAAACTTTAATGTCATTATTGAGAACTAATGCAGTAACGGGAGGTGTGAATGTATGAATTAAATAGAAACGTAAATTTATTTATAAAGTAATAAATTGGTAAAAGGAATGGAACTAAGTTAAATTAATTAATTGGTTTTAAACCTTAATTGATGTGTACAATTGACAAGATTTCACATTTAGAAACGTAACATTTAATACAAATTTAAGATGAAAATAGGAGCAGACTAGTGTAATGGAATATAAAACTAATGTAACTAGGTATATAGGGTAATAATGGACCTAGTATAAAGATGGCAATTTAACCAAATCAAATTATTAGAAGCAATTTTTATTTAATTGAAAGTAATCTATAATAAAATGGATTATTGTAGGTAAATGAAATTAATTACTACGTAAATTGAAATGTGGATGAATTAGGAAGTTATTAATGTATTAGTATAAAAACCAATGTTAATATTACCCATAAAAGGATAAGTTAATAGTTGATTCAATAACAAAATTGAGAAATAAAATATATGGATTTATTGGGGATTTAAACTTATACTTTTTAAATTAGATAAAATACAGTGTTTATACGCAATGACTTTCTATATTTTATTTTCCAATGTTTGTTTCTCTTATATTTATTTTCTATTTTATTTTTATAAACTTTGAATATATTTATTTGATTTTTGATTGATTTTATTTTTAATAATAGCTTGGAAATTTCAAGAGATATAGGTTAATTGTTTTGTTTATTTGTTGCCTTTTTCTTTTCCCTTGCCTTTCCATTTGCATAACCGGTTACTTCCCACATTCATAGTCGTGAATTCTTCCATAATTCACGTACATAGTGTTCCTCAAACTCCTCTTTTTTCATTTTGTTTTCTTTGTCTTTCTTCAAGCTAGGCTCGGCCTCCATCTTCTCCTAGTACACCTCTAACCATCATGACCAAGCAACACAAGATGATGGTTGAACCCTTATGTGGTGTAACCAAGCCATTGATTGATTAAGGAAAGTTATGCCACTTTGATTCGTTATTTTTCCAATGTTTTAACCTCTATTCTTTTGTATTGAATCATATTCTTATGTATGTAATATTTATTTGCATATAAGATTTGGATCTGACTCTTCATCCATCAAGTTTGCATTATGGTTTGTCGTGTTTTTCGTGCTTTGCGGAGTTTGGATTTTTATTCTGAATTTGTCAATTATAGCTTTTAAAAGGTGAGTTATCAATCTAGATTTACATACTTATATTATTGTGAAATGATTACAAGTGAATCTGTATAAATTGATATGTTATTCATATATGCCTGTGATGTGATTACATTATGTTAAATCTTGTTTATATATATTTATTCATCATCTGATATGATATTATTTGCTACACTGTTATTTTATTTCCTGTTATCACACTGCAAGTTCCCCTTCACTATGGGTTGAAATGATGCATACCCGAACGAACTGTAGAATAAGGAATGATCATTATGGGCTGAAATGATAGTCTCGAGTGATTTTATTGATTATATTTGTATTTATTTTACTTGGGATTGCGGGTTTGAAATGATAGAACCTAGATTTTCTTTTAAATTACGTATTGTAATGATATATATCTGTATCACTTGACCTAGGTTAGAAAATATTATACAGGCCCATGGTTAATATTTTTAAGGTAATATTTTCCTAAAAATTTATTAAGTATTTTGAATATTTAGAATATATGAAATTTTACCTTGAAATTTGATTTGATGATTTAAAATATAAAGAGATATTGGCTTTCGACAAGTTAAAATTTTATAAGTTAATGATCGGTTTAGATTGTAATTTAAAAATCTTTATTTGGTTTTAATGGTAATTTAAAGAGCTTTAATTGTGATAAATAACTTAATAATTAAAGTTAATTAATATGGGATTTTAAAGTCTAGCCTGGTAATTGCAATCAATTCTTATTTTATGAAATGAATATGTTTGTATAATAAGTGATGTCCTTTGAATTGATAAAAAATGAAATACAATTTTAATTATACATTTTGTAATAAATGTATTTAGCCTGAAATCATAGTTTAATTGATGCATAAATGAATAAATTTGCAAAGAAATTGATAGTTATATATACTATGATAAATTACTTTATTTATGAAATGGAAATGTTTGGAAATTGAATAATTATGATTTAAGTGGAAAAGTGTATTTTCAAAATATGACTTAACTTGATAATTGGAAATTTAGTTTTAATTGAAATTGTTAAGTTAAGTAAATAAATGGGAATTTAGTCTTATTTATGAAGTGGGTATTTTAAAATAAAGCTGTAAGTTATTTTTTGAAATAAAAGAAGTAAAAGAATGTGTTTTTGACTTAATAAATGAATTATAGTTTAATTTGGATATTTATTGATAAAATTTTATTTTATTAAATCATAAGTTAAGTGATGTCCAAATGAATATTTTGAAGTGGGAAATGTGATTTTTATAAGTTAAATTGGCTAAAAATTGAAATTTTAATGTAGCTGAGATATTCAATGTTTTGGGAAAGTTTATAATTGAACGAATAAAATTATAAATGCTACAACTTTGACATTGAATTTAAATAGTTAAATGAATCTTGTTTGGAAGATATTGACATTGAATTTAAATGGTCTAAATAAATATGTTTCAAAATATTTGGTTTCAGAGTTGTTATAGCTTGAAATTAATATGGCTTTGGAAATGAAATTATTGGAAATAGTATTTAATTAAGAATTGTACTTAAATATATAAATTTGAACTTATTATAATTGAAGATTTAAGAATATGACTTTATAAAGTGGTTTGATTTAAGATGATTTAAAGGAATGTTTCAAGTTTAATAAATTAAAGGAAATATTCAGTGATTTGACATTTGCGTTTTATTTAAGTAATATATTGATTTGGTTTTGGAATTTAAATAAGATATCATTACTTTGGTTTTTGAAATGGACATGATATTTCGGTTTTAAAGTATAAATGATTTTGAAATAAATATCCATGGGTTATAATAACGTTGGTTTGTTAAAGAGATCAGGTCGGAAGTTGTCATACTCTTTTCCAACCCCGAAAACCACTTTAACAATCGTGTAAGTGGTGGAGATTCCAGAATGAAGTAGGATGGTGGCAGCGTTCCTTTGAGGTATGTACGTGGACCTAACTCCCGTGAGTTGGCATAAGGTGGCTAAAACAGGGACGATCTCAGGCCAATGAGGTCATTCCTATGATCGGTCACACTCCTTCAATATTATATTCGGACTTTGAGATTTATTTGGTGGCCACTTTTGATTTTTTATTTGGGGGTGTGGCTCGAGGTGGGTGGTAGTAGCTGCTACGTGTCACCACCAACCCGTGTGCGTAATTGGTATATCTACCCTGCCATTGCCTTGTGTGTCGTGTCACCTACCTTAGCGCGTCTTGTTTGAGTTTGATTTGTGTCGTACCTATGGTGTATCTTCTAGTAGTCTCCCAATCAGGAGATATGAAGGTACTGTATAGACTACTGGCACTATTACGTGTTAAGGTGGAAAATGTAAAGCCTTAACGCTATTTGAAAGTAAGTTTGTTTTACTATAGACATAATTATAATAGTGAAATATTACTACATAGTAAATAGTTTAATGGATCCTTAGAGGATGGGTGGCCCTAAGCATCCTTTAAGTTACTTGTACCATATATTATAGTTCACTTGAGTTAGCTTACATTGTATAAGTATGTATGTCCTGACTCGAGTGTTTTGTGTTTTTTCTTTACGCTCGGGTCAGACTGAATGATACAGCATTCAAGACTCACTTTCGGAGTTGGAGCTTTGCTTGAATATCCAGCTATCTATTTCTTTTTCATTTGTTCAGTGATTCCATTTTTCCAGTTGATTCCAGTGATGTATTCTGATTTGTGCTTCACTATCATATTGAGACTTCTATTGTATCTTGTTTAACTCTGATGTATATTTGTGTAGTAGCTTCATGAACTACTATTTCTTTGCTTCCGCTGCATTATATTACTCTGTGTTTGTGATCTGTGATTTATTTATTTACTGTATATTCTGTGTTTTGCCAAATTTAAATTAACAATTCGGTATTTTGAGCTATTCAAGTCTGGCATGTGGATGCGAATGGTTGAAAATATAGGTTGTTACAACGGTGGTCGGTTGTGTGTGCAGTGGGTCGATTTGTGGAGGTGGGTGATTTTTTGGTCTAGGAATGGGTGAAGTCAAATGGTCGATTTTCGATCGGGAAGAGAGGGTAGCATCGGCGATGCAGCGAACTTAATCTAAGGACGATGGGGAACTCGGCAGCGATGGCATGGCGGCGAGACGATCAGAGGCATGGGTGTGTACGTGCACGCATGTCACTCATGCATGAGTGGATCCAGGCGAGCGCGATGGATCGTGTGGTAGGTGGTGCGTGTGTAGTAGACTCGGAGGTGGTATCGTGAGGTTTTCGAATCAATCGGGATTCGATGTGTATCATGTTGATGTTGTTCGACTTAGCTTTGTTTCCTGATGATCGAACTGAATCAGGTGGAAGGAAGGAGGTGAGAAGTGGGCAGGTTGTTTTTTTTAGTTATTTGAGTTTTGGGCTTCGGCCCGTTTGACCTTTGAAATGTAAAATATGATTAAAATAAAAGCACAGTTATAAAGTAAAAGCAAAACCGGAAACAACTAGTCTTCCCAAAGTAAACTTTTTAAACCAATTCTCTTTAATATTAAATGTTTAATTTAAGTTTTTAATATAGACAAAGGAATTAAAAAACTTGTTTTACTTTAAGGTTATTTAGTTAAGGGCATATGAATAAAATATATTTTTATCTTAAATTAATTAAGCTTAAAAATAATTTAATTATATGTCCATTACTTAGATCGATTCCTAAGTTTTATTTAAATAAATTTGAAGTGTAATTAAGCATATGATTAGGGAAAACAAAATGTTTTAAACTTTTGAATTAATCTAAGGTCTTAAGTGATTTTATATATTTAATTCCAAATGCTAAATAAAATAAAGTGTAATTAAGCAGATGGTTCATATCAACGGATGTTATGCTGTCGTATGATCCGTTGTCAAGTTCAACAAGTGGAATTTACCACAAGCTTGTACGGTCGGAAATTTAATTACCAGTTATAAATAAATACCATCATTTAATTTTTACAGCCTATTTATTAAGTTGTTTCCCAAACAAAATAAATGGGTTAATTACTGATCATTCAAAATGCTAGACATATGGTCAGCAGAAACAAACGCCCTTTTGCTAATTATTTAAATTGATCTTCTATGGGTAGTATAAGTCATCATTCCGCCACATTTTATGTATATTTGTTGTAAATGTTCACCAGCAATGATAAATTCTGATCTACCTTTCATGCATACATTTGTTTATTTGCCTGTTAGTTATATTAGAGTGTATGATGTGAATCGATCTATGGAAGCTGATTAATATTGAATATCTGTATTTATCATGCTAGATTATGACTAAAATTGAATGGTGGTGCAAGTTTGTGCTATTAGTACAAGCAATACTTTTGCTTTACTGCAAACAGAAGTAGAAGATCAAGAAACATACGGAGCACAAGAGATAGAAGAAGGTGAAATACCTGACCAAACTAAATGTGCAGAGCAACATACATACTTGACTGACAGTACAAACTATTTTGATAATCCTGTAACCACTGTCTTACAAGATCACATGGTAACAAAAGAACAACAAGAATTAAATATGAAAGCAAAAAAGACAAAAGAAAGTAACAAGCAACATAACACTGAATCAGCTCAAGTCAGTGTTTCATCTGGGATAACAACAACAGAATTAGACAACTTATGGTGCAAATCTTTTGAAACTCTCATAAAACAATTAGTAACCTCCAAGCAAAATGTCCTTTCCACACCTTCCCATTACCAATTTTCTATCCCAATCCCTGGTTGGCCTACCTCCAAACTGTTTCCTGATTCACCTAATCTGCCTCCCACCCCCCCTGCAAAAAGGAAGATACAAACAAGATCCAGTTCTCTGTCTGTACAGAGAAGAAACATCCCCACCTCTCCTCAATAGTTTTCCATGCAAACAAAAATTGCAACTTGGAATATAAGAGGGGCTCATAGCAATTTGAAACTTGACCAAGTGAAGAATTATATCTCTGAAAATAACCTCTGCCTTATTGGCCTTCTCGAAACTAAGCTTTCTCTTCCCCTTTCTCAAAAAGCAGTAAACTATATTAACCCTTCCTGGTCCTTCCATCATAACCACGATGCTGCAGCTTATGGTAGAATTCTTGTTATGTATAATCCCTCTAAAATAACTCTTTCTCCCATTCTTATGTGCAGACAATCAATACACTATCACATTCTTCTCACCCAAACTCAAACCTCTTTCTACTTAACAATAGTGTATGCTGACAATTCAAACATATCTAGGAATACTTACCTTAAAACTCTGCCTCCTTTAAGACAAGCTTCTCATCCATGGCTGGTTATGGGTGATTTCAACTCTTGTTTTGATTATAATGACAAGTTTGGTGGCATCCCCCTTACTCCACATGATCTTGATCCCTTGAACCAATCGGTTATAGACTCTGAGTTACTTTTGGTTAATAAATCTGGTGCCAAGTACTCATGGAATAATCGAAGCAGAAGTGGAGTGCGTACATTTACCACTATTGATCATTCTTTTTGTAATTTCCAAGCCCTTTCTCTTTGGCCAAATCTTTCAGTATTCCTTCCTCAACCTATTCTATCAGACCACTCCCCTCAAATTCTGTCCCTTGGAAACCATTTGCGAAGAGAAAAGAGAAGTTTCAAATTTTTTAATGCTTGGGCTAAGCATGAACATTTTCTTGTACTGGTATCACATGTTAATGCAGAATTTAAATGCTTTGGTAACCCCATGTTTAAGTTTTGCAGGAAGCTCAAGTCCATCAAGCAAGCTATCAAACAGTGGGCTACTTCAACCTTTGGTAGTGGTGGTCTGCTATCTGCCACTCTTGCTCAGCAACTCAAAATAAAGCAGGATTTTATGATGGAACATCCACTTGATGTACAAGCAGCTGATGAAGAAAGGCAACTATATTTGGAAGTAAATTCTGCTCTAAAACTAGAAGCCAACATGAAGAGACAGCAACTTAACAAAAAATGGCATGATGAAGGTGATAAAAACACTAAGTTTTATCATGATTCTATCAAAGTAAAGCAGGCCAGAGAAAACATTCATTGTATTACTGATGACCAGGGAATGACTCATTCTACCCCTGAATCAGTTGATCTTGCATTTATACAATATTTCTCTAAACAGTATGGTAATCAAGAAGGATTTATTCCTAGTCTGAGCTTAATATCTGAAACTGTTCTTCCACATATCACTAACTTGGAGGCCTCTTTTCTAGTTAGACCTGTTTCTGATGATGAAATCAAGACCACCCTTTTCTCTATGAACAAACAATCATCTGGAGGCCCTGATGGTTTGAATGTGGTTTTTTTTATAAGTACTTGGAATATCCTTGGCAGTGAATTTTGCAAGGCTATTCACAACTTCTTTAACAAATGCAAGATTCTTGGTGAAATCAACTGCACAAATATTGCATTAATTCCCAAGTGCTCCCCTGCTTCAAGTGTTAGTTCTTACAGGCCTATCTCCTGTTGTAATGTTGTGTATAAGTGCATATCAAAAATCTTAGCTGCTAGATTGGTCTCTGTGCTTCCTTCTGTTGTTTCTACCAACCAATCAGCATTCTTGCCTAATAGGGATATCATTGATAATGTTCTCTTGGCACAGGAACTCCTCAAAAGTTATGGTAAAAGCTATGGCCCCCCTGCTGCAGCACTGAAAATCGACATTTCTAAAGGTTTCGACTCCATACATTGGGATTCCATTGTTAGGATCATGGCGGTTATGGGATTCCCAAAAACTTTTGTGTCATGGATATATGTTTGTATATCCACTCCATCCTACTCTGTTGTGATTAATGGTAGACCTGTTGGCATTTTTAGAGGAAGTAAAGGAATAAGGCAAGGAGACCCCCTATCTTCATACTTGTTTCTTATAGTTATGGAAGTTCTTACTGTTACTCTTCGAACCAGTTACACTAACAATATAATAAAGTATCATCCTAAGTGCAACCAACAACAAATTACATCCATCATGTTTGCTGACGATGTCATGATGTTCACTAAGCCAGAGTTGCCCTCTCTGAAAGGAATAAAAGAAGCATTGCAAATTTTTTACAATATGACTGGCCTATCCATAAACCAAAGCAAATCATCAATGCTAGTATCTGGTATCAGTCATGAAGCTTGTGTTATGCTCCATCATCAGTCTGGATTTTCTAGTATGGAAAATGACATGAAATACCTTGGTCTTCCTCTAATAACTAAAAGAATTACTAAGAATGACTGTTACCCCTTATACCATAAAATAACCTCTGTTATGACAGCTTGGGAAAACAGGAAATTAACTCAAAGTGGTAGGTTAGTTCTCATTAAAACTGTTGTCTTCTCCTCTATAGTTTATTGGGCTCGCACTATGATTCTTCCGGTCAAGTTATTACAATTAGTCCGATCTGCTATGAGTAGATTCTTTTGGACAGGAAGTATACATAACAGGAAAATTGTGCCTTGTGCTTTTTCCAAATTTGAAGTTCCCTTCAAATCTGGTGGGCTTGGAATATTAGATATTAGGAAGTGGAACATAGCAGCTATTAGCAAACAGTTTGATGCTATTATAAGAAGAAGGAAAAGCTTATGGGTTGAATGGACATGGCAACATAATATCAAGAACAGGTATTTCTGGATAATGGAGACCCCTCAGCTGAGTAGTTGGTCTTGGAGAAGCATTCTGAAGTGTAGGAAAGTGTTTCTGCCTCTCATACAATACTCAGTGAATACCAGTAATACAGTTAATTTTTGGAATGAACCTTGGGTTAGTAAAGGTTTAATTTTATCTACATTGTTTTCCCACTCTCAAATTGTGCAAACTAGTATTCCCCTATCTGCCAATGTCAATTCCTACCTTATTAATGGAAAAATTCAGTTGCCATATTCCAGTAACTATGTTATTCAGCAAACCTGGACTAAAATCCAACACACTAATTTCAGTGCTTTGCAAGTTAGCAAAGTGCAATGGAACAGTACAGCTCATACTGTCAAAGTAGTTTATAAATCCCTTGTTGATAGTGATTCTTTACCTGCTGCTGCTTGGCATGATGTTATTTGGAATTCTGATTCTGTCCCACAGTATAATCTTATGATGTGGAAAGTGATTAACAGTGCTATGCTTACTAGAAAACTGTTGCATAAGTATGGGATGAACTGTCCCATGTGGTGCTTGTTTTGTGAAATTGAGGATGAAACACCTGAACACATATTTTTTGAATGTCCTGCCTTGCATTACTTGCTTTCCAAGTTAGGTAGATACTCTGGTTCAAATCTCTCTGGTCATACAAACTTCATCCAGTGGAGAATTATTTACAAAGCAACAAAGTGGAAAACAGATGTTAGCAGAATCATTACTGTCTGTTTGAAGGTCTACATGGCTGTAGTTTGGAGAGAAAGAAACATCAGAGTTTTTGAAAATACTAGAAGAAATGATAATGATTTATGGAATGAAATGAAGAGCTGCATATTCAAGCTATTGAAGAACAGTGCTTTCCCACTGTCTCTTGTTCAAGTTTGGGCTTGAATCTGTAGTATAGATCCATCTGTGTTTTTTCTTTTTTTCTTTTTCCCATTTCTTCTCTATGTTTTTCTCTGTAATCTATTTTATTGTTGTTGCAATAAAACTGGTAGGGGCCCAGTTAACCCCGCTGGCTTTGCCAAAAAAAAAAAAAAAATTGAATGGTGGCTTGATAAGTACCATTGGGACTGTTAAGCCATTTTCTGGTTTAGGTTGACTTTGAATCAAGTTTTGTTCTAAAAATGAGTATTATCTTTGATGATGTTTTTAAAAGAACTAATAAATATTTTGGGAATCTCAAAAGTAGTTAATTTATTATTTTTGGAAATCTTTATAAAGGTATAAATTTTTATTTTAAGTTAGAATTATTTAAACTATTTCAAGTATAAAAATTATTTTTGTAGTGATCATTTAAAAGTTGATTTTTATTTTATTTTAGAGTAATTAGTATTTAAGTATATTCATTTCAAGATAAATTTATTACATATTAATGATGTTTTAAATGATTTATTGTATATATACATTTTTATAAAGAGTATTTTACTTAAATTAGAATTTGGAAATTTTTATTGAAACATTTTAAGTATGATTTTGGGAAGAAGAGTTTTCGTGAATATACATATCCGTGAGATAACATATGCTATTGATTAAGTAATTTTAATCTATTTGGATTTTGATTTGAATAAGGCTTGATTGTTGCAATGGGAAATATAAACTTGGTTGAAATGATTGTTTTTTTTATAGTTAAATAATCAACTATCAAATCTGAACCTAAAACTTAACTTTGGAAATATCTAGAGGAAACTCGGGAATTATATGGTGCGGTTACCGTTCGAGGTGCTATACCGTACTTATGAACCCGTTTATTCTTTAGGATGATTATAAGGAAACCCGTCCACTAACGGTTAGGCGGTGAACTCCGATCTTATTTTCGTTTCTGTATTTCCTAAAGAACAAGGGTTGAGTTTATTGGGAAATAGGGAATGTTGTTTCGAAGAGACCCAGATCGAATTTGTGATCCGAAAACCACTTCGATCCAACGAGTATGTTTCATGATAAAGACAAGAGCTAGGAGACCAAGATGGAGTAGTGAAGTGCAAGGGCTAATCGCTACTAATCTTGAGGGTGATTCCAAAATGGATTATATGGATGAATGCTTTCAGAACATCGTCAGGAGGACGGTAAGTATTCTAAGGAAATGTGTTCTAAAAAGTTAACACTTAGCCTCGAACCTCATCAACCGGGAATGACTGAAAATCAGGGGATATGCAGCATGGCTAAGTAAGTAGCACCCAATTAGGGTGAGGTCATCCTTGTCTAGATGTCCCTTTTTATTCGGCTGTGTGGGCGGTTGCTGATCCCAACCGTGGGTTGATCTTATTCGCACTATCCAGTAAGGGGTAGCTCCATTCTTATATTGTAAGGGATCAGGGTGGATCCTCGGTATGCTAATCTGGACCAGGTACCGTGACAGGTGGGACCCCAGTGCCTAGTCATTAGTTGGAAATCTATTCTCCCTGCGTGCATTTACGGTTTTGATTGTAGAACCTAGTATTGCTGAAATTTAATGAACGTAACAATTTAAGCTATCTGAAGAAGTATTTGTACTTTGACACTATTATAATATCAAAGGATTTTGATCAGAAATGTTTTGGTTATTGTAAGGTAAAAACTGATTTGTTTATTTATTGCGTGGTCTTACCAGATACCCTTGATTTCAAAGGATTTTGAAACTTTAATAAATCAAGTTGAGTGTGAATCTCACGTTGGTTTACCAGACTGACCCAGGGGTGGTTTTTTTCCTATATACTCTGGTCGGACCGAGCATATTTCCAGGTTTAGCTAGAAGACTGGAAGCTTCAGGAGAGGAGCTAGAAACAGGAGACGTATTCACGTAGATGCTTATATTCCATTGCAATTGGTTGGGTTGTCAACAAGTTGTAAGGGCAGATTGTTATAAACTATCCATGTTGTATGGGTGTAAACTCTGATTGACGTCTGTATAAGTTATTAAAGCTAAAGTATTGCTTCATGTAAAGATAATTTATATTATAGATTATTCGTTCCGCTGTGAGATTCTGTATTGTTTGATTTCTTTCTATCTTCTTGTAACGACCCAAAATTTTCGATCCCGAAAATTCCAGGTCGTTAGGAGAAAGAAGAAAGAGATAGAAAAATAAGAAGATCAGAAACACCAACATCTCAAATTCGCAGCGGATAAAATATAATAAGAAATAATAACAGTTTACAAAAGAATACTATATCTGTCGATTACATTTAATACATCAGAGTTACACACATAATCAAACACTGGACATATACAAATCAACATGTCTCAGATAATTAGAAATATATTACAACGGAAACACTCCATACGTTCTTTCCATCCAGCTCGCCTCCTGAGCTCCAGAACGTCCTTACCTGAAAATCTGTAATACTTGGTCTGACCCAAGCATTACATCAAAGTAACACCCGGATCAGGTTGGAAACCAACGTGAGTAAACCCATCTAACATGGAATACAAAGCATACAACTTATAAAGAAAAAAACCAGGGCAGCTCGTATCAATTTACAAATTCACAATTTGTTATAGAGATTACTTATTTCACACATCAACTTTCCAGGTACCAAAATTTAGATCAAATAGTCCAATTCACTTAAATCATTTCATTCCAGCCTATTGATTTCACATATCAATCTATAAAAATTCGAAGCGGTTTCAGGTATTCCTAATACCCGACCCCGGTGTCTTCGAGTCTCATGTCATCCTAACCCAAATTATCCAAATGAAATACACAACATTTCATATCAGAGATATCAACTCATTCAAAGCATCCAATACCATTCAATCATCCATAAGCAGAGCTTGATCACTTTCAAAATTAATTTAATTAATTCTAATTGAATTTCTAACCTCAATTACTTAGATTCCTTCACTTAACATTAATTAATTTTCAAATCAATTAATTAGACATCCCTTAGTTATCCATCTTAATTAATCACCCTGGATTAATTATCCTTCAATTACATTCAAGTAATTATCTTTAATTAATTACACAAATTAATTATTCTTAACCAAAAACAGCAATTAAACTTTAATTACTTCACAATTTAATTATCTATAATTAATTATATTAATCCTTAATTACTTATATTAATTATTTTCTCATATATCACTTATCATTTCAGTTTATACTAATCTAAATTAATCACATTAATTAAACCACAATATTAATCATTCTTGATTAATCTCAACCTGTAATCAACTATCTTTTTATTTACTTCATTAAATAAATTAATTACTCTTTTTGTAAAAGAAGTTTAAAGGAATTTGAAACCAAATTCATTTTTAAATTCAAATCAATTTAAAAGTGTATTGTAACGACCCGGGATTTTGAGCAATAACAATTTAATAATCTGTGTTAATAACTTAACTGGTTTGATAATTTTCTTTGTAATTTTAATTTAAAACTGATAAATTTATTCTTTTTATGGTTAATAAATATTTAATCTGTTAATTGTAATTTATATCTTTCTGACAATTTAAAATATGATAAGATTTATTTTCAAAAGCTAATCAGATTTTATTCTGTTTATAATATATACAATTGATCTATATTGTGAATAGAAGAGCTTTTGTTTTAAATTAAAGATTAATTTTCAAATTGTAACACATATGTATGTATATGTTATAGTTTGATATTATTTTGAAATTTAATCCATTAATAATTTGTATATGAATGGATATTGTAACTTAAAGCTTTGTTTAGAAATTATATTTTCAAAAGTTAATTTAAAGATTAATTCGTTTAAAATATAAGATAATCAGTTTGTTTTTAAATAAGATAATTTAAAAAGATTTTTAAAAACAAAGTTTTGCTTTGTCTTCTTTAAATATGAGATTGTTATTATTTTAAATATGATAGTTTATAAAGAAATTTATCAATGTTTATTTTTGTTTTCTTTTAAAGTGTTTAAATTAAACGGTTATAAATATATATATATATATATGTATAAGTTATAAATAAACTTTCTTTTAAAATATCTCTTGAACTAGGATTGTTAGTAAAACATAAAATATTTATAAAATAAAAGTTTATAAAGATTTCACACTTGTATATTTATTTAAAATTCAAAATCTCATTATCATAAAAACATTTCATATATATATATATATATAACTTAAAATGATTTAATTAAAAGAAAGGAACACTTGTAAATTTAGAAAGGCACGCAAATGACATTTGTTCAATTTATGAACAAGTGGCAATTTGTTCACTAAACATTTTTAAGAAGAAAATTAGTTTTCTTTCTCATTTTCTTTTGCTTTCTTCTTTCAAACATTAATGGCAAGATCAGAAACCAAGTTCCAAAATCTGGAAAAAAAAATTAAAAAAAAACTAAAAGCAATTCTGCAAAGCAAAAGAATTATCAACCTGCAAATTCAACTTCAACTTCAAATCTGCATTTCTAAATTCATCTTCAACCTGCAACTACAACCTGTAACTTAAAAGGGGAGTTCAAAGTTCAACATCAGTTCAACTTCAATTAGAAGCCTGAAGATAGATTTTTACATCATCAATTAAAAGCTTTTCAATTTAACGTATTCAGGCCTGGAAATTAACCTGTTATGTGCACTGCATATATAAAGGTGAGTAAATTATTTAAAAACAGTTTGAAAGTGGTTTAAACTTGAATGCATGTTAAATCTTTGAATTGATATTTGTATTGCATGAAAATCACTCAGTTTTGTTTATTGAATTTATTCTTACATTTATATATGTAAATATATGACTGTATATATTGATGTTCTTCTCTGATTGAAGAAAACTGTGACCTTGGTTTTCAAAAATCAAAATTTCCCAAAATGGTCCATATTAGCTTTGAATATATGAATGATGTTTGCTTGAAAATGTGTAATGAAGATCACAAAAATATTTCTATGATTTTTAAGATAACAGATAATTATAAATAAAAGAATTACAGTAAAACTAAGATATTGGTTAAAAATTAACAACCTTAATTTTTAATTTGGATTACATGCATGTAATCTTGGTAGGAAATCATGAATTTTGATATGTAAATTGTGATTTTTAGTTGAGTATTCATTGAGAAATTTGGGTTTGAGTGAATTTGGGGGTTTTGTCAAATTCATGTGACTGAGTGATTTATAGGCTTTGAAATTTGAATCCAAGCTGTGTTAATCGATATTTAACACTAGAAAAATACTGAGCAAATTTATTATGTAACACAGATTTTAGAAACTTGATTAGTAGGGTTTAGCATTGTACTTTTGTTTGTCTGGGTAGCCGAAGATTTCGTGATGTGGATATGGGATCGGGTTTGACCGCGACTTGGGAATAGAGGCGTGGAGGTTGTAGTGATGCTGTGAGGTGATCGTTGGGATTTTTCTGGTGGAGGCGACGTCGGAGGTGATGGATTTTGGGTTTGTGTCATCTGCAGTATTTCAAGCTCATGTACGAAATTTCGATTCGCGTTTCGGTTTTTGGATCTGGGTTTGTTTCTAGGGTCGCAGGTGAATTTGTGGTAGTAGGGGATGGTCGCGACGTTCACCTGAGGACGGCGACGGTGGGGCATAAGCACGCGTGTACATAGTGTACACTGGAAATGGGGTAATTGGGGAAGATGGAGTTGTCTCGAGTAGGGGATCGTGCAAGCTTCGGGTCTGTCTCGAAGGAGGTGGTTTGGGTTTTGCTTCGGGGTTAACTCGGGTTGATGGGTGGTTTGCTTCTGGTTTTCCTTAGGTGTTGTATGATAATAGTTTTTTTTAAGGAAATAAAATGAAAACTTGAAACTTGTTGTTTAAAAATTTAATGTTAATCAAATTTATAAGTATAAGTTGAAATTATATAATTTATTTCAATTTAAATTTATTTAAAGGGATTTCATATTGAAAGTAATTTAATTACATTTTGGATTTCAATTTAAAAAGGGTATTTTGAATTTAAATATTAAATCAAAAGTTAAGTTTAAAATGTTAAGTAATGATTCAATCTTAAGATTTCAAATTTATATTTGAAATAAATAAGATTAATTTGAATGTTTTAAAGTATTGAAAATTTTGAAATTTGTTCCTAAATTTCCTATTTTTAAATAAGATTATCATTATGATTTTGGAAACCAAATAGGATAACTGGTTTAAGATGTTAAAATTTGGTTTAATTCATTACAAGATAAATAAGGTTAATTTATCTTGATTTGAATATTAGATTTGATTGTTAATAAGAAAAGTTTAATTAAGATTAATGTTCTCTTAATTAATTAAGGATTTTGAAATTATAAGAAGTTAATTAATTGTTTAAAAAAAATTTAAATAATTAGTTAATTATTTAGATAATTTTAAATAATTACTTAATTATGAATTAATTAAGTGTAATTACTTAATAAAGTAATTAATGATTAATAATTGAATGTAATTAAGGAAGTTAAATACTTATGGAAGTAATTAATGATAATTACTTATGGAGTAATTAGTTGAAGTAATTATTGGTTAATCACTTAATGATATCAATTAAAGAGTTGATAAATATAAATGTTTTAAAGATAATTAATTATGAAATAATTAATTTAAGAATTAAGAATTATTTAATAATGAAGTTAATTGCTTGTTAAGTGATTAATTAAGGAAGTAATTAAGGATTATTAATGAAAGTAATTAGAGATAATTACTTATGTAAGTAATTAAGAGTTAATTACTTAATTTATTTTATTTAATTAATTAATATGATTAATTAATAAATGAGATTAATTACTAAGTGTAATTAATTAAATTATAATTAATTAATAAAGTAATTAATTAAGGATTTATTTATTAATTTAGTTGTTTAATAATTTCTTAATGAAGTAATTAAGGATTAATTAATTGAATTAGTAAATCAAGGATTAAAAGAATTAAATTAGAAGTTAATTAATTTAATTGAGTAATTACAAATTGTTGATTACTAATTATGATTAATGAGTTGATTAATTATAAGTTAATTATTTAATTAATTAAAGTAATTATTAATTAAGAAGGATCACTAATTAATGTGATTTAGGATATTAATCAAGGTTGATTAATATAAGTAATTAATTTAAGTGTGATTAATTAATTGTAATTAATTAAGAATTAATGTAATTAATTATAGTTAATTAATTAATGAATGATCATTAATTATTGTAATTAATGATAGTAATTAAGGTTAATTACTGAATATGATTAAGGATGATTACATGAATGTAATTAAATATAATTAATCAAGGAAGATTAATTAAGGAAAATCATTAGAGATGATTAATTTATTCTATTTGGAATATTAATAAATGAAGAAGGATTATGGTAATCCAACTGATTAAGAGATAATCAATTCTGTTTTGGATGTTTGATTTATATGGGTTGATTGATTAATATTGGTTGATTGATTGATATTGGATGATCAATATTTGGAGATTGATATTGGATGATTGGTTGATATTGGATGTTGATATTGGTTTGAAACTGGATGATTTGGTTATATCTGTTATGTGATATGCTGCTTTGTAACGATGAATATTGTTATGAATTATCTATTGTGATAATATGTTTCATCTATCTATTTATATATCATCCTGAATATAAGTTAAATTGTTCAAACCCTTAAGTATAACTTGCACATTAAAATGGCGTTTGGTTTCGGTGAGACCGGGATCGGGTTTCCATATTTGGATATCCGAAAACCACATCGATTCCAATTAAACGTTAGGTCGTGTATCCAAGTGGAGCAAGTGAAGACTCGAGGTGTAAAGGCTATACGTCAGTATAACTCTATGGGTGATTCCGTAATGAGTTTGACGGAATAATGCTTATAGATTCGAGATGGCGAATCAGAGTGCATGGGCTATGGTCGTTGACTCTGAGGGTGATTCCAATAATGAGTGCAACGAGATAGTGCCTTCGGTTTCGTTCGAACCCGGAACGAACTTGTATGGATTGAATGCTTTCAGCAAATCGTCAAGTGGACGATGAGCATTCTAAGATAAAGGTGTTCTATAAAGGTAATCGTAACCTCAAGCCTCATCAACCGGGAATGGCTAAAACAGGGGAGGTGCAGCAAGGCTTCGTGGGTAGCTCCCACTGGAGAGCAAGATTTTCCCCTGTCTAGAAGTCCCTTTTTATTCGGCTGTGTGGGCAGTTGGGTCGTGGCCAACTGCGGGGTTGTCTTGTTCGGGACTGTCCAGTAAGGGATGGTTCCGGCCTTGTGTTGCAGGGGAGTGGGAGTACTCCTCGGTACGTTGATCTAGGCCACGTACTGTGACGGGCGGTACCCCAGTAGCCCTGCCATTGATGGAAAACCCATTTTCCCTACACCCTACGGTTTTGATTGTATTACCCACTTTTGTGGCTAGTAGCTGGAATTTAATCATGTAACAATTTCGGCTATTTCTTATTTACTTGAAAACCCTAGACACTATTATAATATCACTGGATTTCCTATCAAATGTTTTGGTTAGCGTAAGGTAAAAACTTTTCCATGTTTATGTGTGGGAAGTCTTACGTGATACCTTTTCTTTCAAAGGTTTTTCTAAAGTTAAGCAATTTTAACCCGTTTACTCACACCAGACCCCTTTCTGACCCGAGTGTTTATTTTCTGTTTTATTAAACTCTTGGGTACTCATATTACATATGAGTAGTCAAGTGGATCAGGTTAGCTTGTCGAATTCTGGAGGAGATATGGAGCAGGAGGCTTCGACGTGTATATATATATATATATATATATATATATATATTGATTCCGCTGTGTATGTTGTGTCTGTATCTTGTATACTTGAGTTGTATAATTAGGCAGAAGTTTATAACTGTCTATTATCTGTGTCGTTTAAGTTGTGTACTCTGATGTAATGAGATACTATGAAATATTTTATGAGATATATTATATTTTATTCGTTCCGCTGTGAGTTCTCTGATGTTGTTATTGTGTTCTTCTTTCTCTTTCTTTTCTTCTTCTATCCCTTTATTTCTTCAAGATGACGCGATTTTCTAGGAGTAGAAAGTCGGGTCGTCTCACTTGGTATCAGAGCATTAGGCTCTGAAGTATGTCTTTCTTTAGGGAGCATTAGGTTGAGTGAATACCTAGGCTCTATAGTGGTGTCTTTCTTGAGAGAGCGTACTTGTAATTTATATGTGTGTGTGTGTGTGTGTGTGTGTGTCTACCTAATAGGTTGGGTCATCCGTTTGGATTTTCCAACGTAAGTTTTAGAGGTAGATGGAGTTGTGGTGTTTGTGTGTAACACGACTACCACTAATGGAAGAGGTTCCATATGTTTGAGGTCGGAAGTGTATTTGTCGAGACTGTAGACCTAATACCGTCTCGAATAAGATTTGTAGTTTAGAGTAAGGATTTCTCTGATATCCAAAGGAAATCTTTTTAAAGATTCGGAGTTTTATCTTTGGAGTATAAGTTTGGATTTCGCTCGGGTAAGCGAATTTTTCTTGAGTTTGAATCTGTTGGAAGTGCAGATAATAATGATGGTATCTTGGTAACTGCGTGATGAGATGCAGTATTCCTGGATTTTTCTGAAGGTGTTTTCTCTTGAAGCAGTTTTAGAAGTAGTTGAAGAGCAGTCTTTATCAGCCGTAGAGATGATTCATCTGTGTAGAAGTTGTTTGGATCTTTAGCAAGGAGGTTAGCTGTTGTGGGATATGAGACTAAGGTCTATGAGTTGTTTTTCCCCAGGCATGGTCTCATTGTTATTCCATAAGGAAAGCGAGTTGTGGATGCTTGGTTTGGGGTCCGAGTTTCTTGAGAAGTTGCCTGCCCTCTCGAAGGTCTTTTGTGTGGTTTGTGGATGATTTTGGAGTTGAGAAGCCTTAGGATTAGAAGTTTTTGGTTAGCTGTGGTAGCAGTGCAACTCGAAGTGTTCGGTGTGCCGACGAGAAGATCTTTTAGCTTTGCAGTATCATCGAGGTAGAGTTTAGAAGCAGCAGTGTTGCTTGTTTCTCTGGTGGTTCAGAAATCTTTGTGGTTTTTTTTTTCAGCAGTCCGGGCTGAAGGTGGTGATGTTTCCTTGAAAGGTTAACCTATGTTTGGAAAAGTTTAAAGCTGTTCTAAATTGGTAAAGTGAGGACAGTTTCTTTGGAATCCGAACTAGGGAGGATCGCAAAAGTGACTTGCGATTAGAGTGGAAATTTTTCTTAGGCTATCTTGGGTGATCTATTGTTTGAGGCTGAGAGTTCTCATGTGGAAGTAAGATCTACTGGAGTATTCTGAAGTTTGTCTACATCTGGAAGTTGAGTTCCATATTGTTTTGGTTCCAGAAGCGATGTTGGTAGTTAGCCTGGAAGTTGGATGGTTCTTGAAGTAAGAAGAGCTGGTATAGTAGCTCAAAATTATTTTCTGGAATTGGAATTGGACTGATCTAGCTTTTGGAATAGGATTCTGTTTTGAGGTTATGTGACCAAGTCTGATGAGTCACTCAGATTTTTATGGATTTGATGAACAAATTTTTCGGAGATTTTGGATAAGTTAGTATCTGTGTTCATCAGCAGTATTCTTATCTATTTTAGAATCAGAGTTGTGCAGCGGAAGCAAGGTAGTAGCTGTGCAAGGAAGGAAACAAGTTCTGTTTGCTATTGATTGAGTAGTAGAGCTTGTGTTCTGGATTTCGATGGATTTTGGAAGACTTTTCTGTTAAATAGGATCTAGGAACTGTTTGCTTTGGTTTAGTTGTTTCTGGAAGTATCAGCATAGATTGAGCTGATCAGGAAAAGTTTGGCAGTCCAGAATTGTCTGTTGAGTTGCAGATATGAGATAAGGAGTTTGAAATTCAAAGTTGGAGACTTCAGAGTGGTTAAAATTCTCTGGTTAAGAGAGCTGAAATTGGATAAGATTGGTTGAGTAGTGCTGTGGCATTTGAGATTTCTTATCTGTGTCTTGATAGGATCAGATTGAATTGCCAGTTTGGATAGCTGGAATTCATTGTATTTCATGTATCTCTGAGGGAATACGTGTATGATTCATTATGGATTATTGAATCTGTAGTTCAGTTGGAGTTGGATGTTGAGCTGGATTTGAGAGTAGTCTGATGTTCTGTTCAGATTGAAGGATCTAGAGATGAGTGGTGTTCTGGATTTTGGTAGTATAGTTAGTTTGTTAGCTTTTGTAGAGCGAGTCTCCCGGTGATTTATACTTGGGGAAACTCGTGATAGTATTAGAGATTTATTCTGATTTGTGTCAGAATAATTAGTTAAGTTTGTTTGTTTATGTGATTGCTATGGATGTTAGTAACTGGTTGTTAGGAATGCTTTGCTATTTGAAATCAAAATTTGTGTTGGATTATTAAATTACCTTTGCTTTTAAATTTCGGGGACGAAATTCTTTTAAGGGGGGAGGATTGTAACGACCCGGGATTTTGAGCAATAACAATTTAATAATCTGTGTTAATAACTTAACTGGTTTGATAATTTTCTTTGTAATTTTAATTTAAAACTGATAAATTTATTCTTTTTATGGTTAATAAATATTTAATCTGTTAATTGTAATTTATATCTTTCTGACAATTTAAAATATGATAAGATTTATTTTCAAAAGCTAATCAGATTTTATTCTGTTTATAATATATACAATTGATATATATTGTGAATAGAAGAGCTTTTGTTTTAAATTAAAGATTAATTTTCAAATTGTAATACATATTTATGTATATGTTATAGTTTGTTATTGTTTTGAAATTTAATCCATTAATAATTTGTATATGAATGGATATTGTAACTTAAAGCTTTGTTTAGAAATTATAATTTCAAAAGTTAAATTTAAAGATTAATTCATTTAAAATATAAGATAATCAGTTTGTTTTTAAATAAGATAATTTAAAAAGATTTTTTTTAAAACAAAGTTTTGCTTTGTCTTCTTTAAATATGAGATTGTTATTATTTTAAATATGATAGTTTATAAAGAAATTTATCAATGTTTTATTTTTGTTTTCTTTTAAAGTGTTTAAATTAAATGGTTATAAATATATATATAAGTTATAAATAAACTTTCTTTTTAAATATCTCTTGAACTAGGATTGTTAGTTAAACATAAAATATATATAAAATAAAAGTTTATAAAGATTTCACACTTGTATATTTATTTTAAATTCAAACGCTTATTATCATAAAAACATTTCATATATATATATATATATATATATATATATATAACTTAAAATGGTTTAATTAAAAGAAAGGAACACTTGTAAATTTAGAAAGGCATGCAAACGACATTTGTTCAATTTATGAACAAGGGGCAATTTATTCACTAAACATTTTTAAGAAGAAAATTAGTTTTCTTTCTCATTTTCTTTTGCTTTCTTCTTTCAAACATTAATGGCAAGATTAGAAACCAAGTTCCAAAATCTGAAAATAAAAATAAAAATAAAAAAAACTAAAAGCAATTCTGCAAAGCAAAAGAATTATCAACCTGCAAATTCAACTTCAACTTCAAATCTGCATTTCTAAATTCATCTTCAACCTGCAACTACAACCTGTAACTTAAAAGGGGAGTTCAAAGTTCAACATCAGTTCAACTTCAATAGAAGCCTGCAGATAGATTTTTACATTAGCAATTAAAAGCTTTTCAATTTAAAGTATTCAGGCCTGGAAATTAACCTGTTCTGTGCACTACATATATAAAGGTGAGTAAATTATTTAAAAACAGTTTGAAAGTGGTTTAAACTTGAATGCATGTTAAATCTTTGAATTGATATTTGTATTGCATGAAAATCACTCAGTTTTGTTTATTAAATTTATTCTTACATTTATATATGTAAATATATGACTGTATATATTGATGTTCTTCTCTGATTGAAGAAAACTATGACCTTGGTTTTCAAAAATCAAAATTTCCCAAAATGGTCCATATTAGCTTTGAATATATGAATGATGTTTGCTTGAAAATGTGTAATGAAGATCACTAAAATATTTCTATGATTTTTAAGATAACAGATAAGTATAAATAAAAGAATTACAGTAAAACTAGGATATTGGTTAAAAATTAACAACCTTAATTTTTAATTTGGATTACATGCATGTAATCTTGGTAGGAAATCATGAATTTTGATATGTAAATTGTGATTTTTAGTTGAGTATTCATTGAGAAATTTGGGTTTGAGTGAATTTGGGGATTTTGTCAAATTCATGTGACTGAGTGATTTATAGGCTTTGAAATTTGAATCCAAGCTGTGTTAATCGATATTTAACACTAGAAAAATTACTGAGCAAATTTATTATGTAACACAGATTTTAGAAACTTGATTAGTAGGGTTTAGCATTGTTCTTTTGTTTGTCTGGGTAGCCGAAGATTTCTTGATGTGGATATGGGATCGGGTTTGACCGCGACTTGGGAATAGAGGCGTGGAGGTTGTAGTGATGCTATGAGGTGATCGTTGGGATTTTTCTGTTGGAGGCGACGTCGGAGGTGATGGATTTTGGGTTTGTGTCATCTGCAGTATTTCAAGCTCATGTACGAAATTTCGATTCGCGTTTCGGTTTTTGGATCTGGGTTTGTTTCTAGGGTCGCAGATGAATTTGTGGTAGTAGGGGATGGTCGCGACGTTCACCTAAGGACGGTGACGGTGGGGCATATGCACGTGTGTACATAGTGTACACTGGAAATGGGGTAATTGGGGAAGATGGAGTTGTCTCGAGTAGGGGATCGTGCAAGCTTCGGGTCTGTCTCGAAGGAGGTGGTTTGGGTTTTACTTCGGGGTTAACTCGGGTTGATGGGTGGTTTGCTTCGGGTTTTCCTTGGGTGTTGTATGATAATAGTTTTTTTTAAGGAAATAAAATGAAAACTTGAAACTTGTTGTTTAAAAATTTAATGTTAATCAAATTTATAAGTATAAGTTGAAATTATATAATTTATTTCAATTTAAATTTATTTAAAGGGATTTCATATTGAAAGTAATTTAATTACATTTTGGATTTCAATTTAAAAAGGGTATTTTGAATTTAAATATTAAATCAAAAGTTAAGTTTAAAATGTTAAGTAATGATTCAATCTTAAGATTTCAAATTTATATTTGAAATAAATAAGATTAATTTGAATGTTTTAAAGTATTGAAAATTTTGAAATTTGTTTCTAAATTTCCTATTTTTAAATAAGATTATCATTATGATTTTGGAAACCAAATAGGATAACTGGTTTAAGATGTTAAAATTTGGTTTAATTCATTACAAGATAAATAAGGTTAATTTATCTTGATTTGAATATTAAATTTGATTGTTAATAAGAAAAGTTTAATTAAGATTAATGTTCTCTTAATTAATTAAGGATTTTGAAATTATAAGAAGTTAATTAATTGTTTAAAAAAAATTAAATAATTGGTTAATTATTTAGATAATTTTAAATAATTACTTAATTATGAATTAATTAAGTGTAATTACTTAATAAA
The DNA here is from genome assembly GCA_030765085.1 of Allium cepa. Lineage (NCBI taxonomy): Eukaryota > Viridiplantae > Streptophyta > Magnoliopsida > Asparagales > Amaryllidaceae > Allium > Allium cepa. Next base: position 47,140,972 of record CM060930.1, on the reverse strand, counting down.
GTAATTAATGATTAATAATTGAATGTAATTAAGGAAGTTAAATACTTATGGAAGTAATTAATGATAATTACTTACGGAGTAATTAGTTGTAGTAATTATTGGTTAATCACTTAATGATATCAATTAAAGAGTTGATAAATATAAATGTTTTAACGATAATTAATTATGAAATAATTAATTTAAGAATTAAGAATTATTTAATAATGAAGTTAATTGCTTGTTAAGTGATTAATTAAGGATTATTAATGAAAGTAATTAGAGATAATTACTTATGTAAGTAATTAAGAGTTAATTACTTAATTTATTTTATTTAATTAATTAATATAATTAATTAATAAATGTGATTAATTTGAGATTAATTACTTAGTGTAATTAATTAAATTATAATTAATTAATAAAGTAATTAATTAAGGATTTATTTATTAATTTAGTTGTTTAATAATTTCTTAATGAAGTAATTAAGGATTAATTAATTGAATTAGTAAATCAAGGATTAAAATAATTAAATTAGAAGTTAATTAATTTAATTGAGTAATTACAAATTGTTAATTACTAATTATGATTAATGAGTTGATTAATTATAAGTTAATTATTTAATTAATTAAAGTAATTATTAATTAATAAGGATCACTTATTAATGTGATTTAGGATATTAATCAAGGTTGACTAATATAAGTAATTATTAAGTGTAATTAATTAACTGTAATTAATTAAGAATTAATGTAATTAATTATAGTTAATTAATTAATGAATGGTCATTAATTATTGTAATTAATGATAGTAATTATGGTTAATTACTGAATACGGTTAAGGATGATTACATGAATGTAATTAAATATAATTAATCCAGGAAGATTAATTAAGGAAAATCATTAGAGATGATTAATTTATTCTATTTAGACTATTAATAAACGAAGAAGGATTATGGTAATCCAACTGATTAAGAGATAATCAATTCTGTTTTGGATGTTTGATTTATATGGGTTGATTGATTAATATTGGTTGATTGATTGATATTGGATGATCAATATTTGGAGATTGATATTGGATGATTGCTTGATATTGGATGTTGATATTGGTTTGATACTGGATGATTTGGTTATATCTGTTATGTGATATGCTGCTTTGTGAAGATGAATATTGTTATGAATTATCTATTGTGATAATATGTTTCATCTATCTATTTATATATCATCCTGAATATAAGTTAAATTGTTTAAACCCTTAAGTATAACTTGGACATTAAAATGGCGTTTGGTTTCGGTGAGACCGGGATCGGGTTTCCATATTTGGATATCCGAAAACCACATCAATTCCAATTAAACGTTAGGTCGTGTATCCAAGTGGAGCAAGTGAAGACTCGAGGTGTAAGGGCTATACGTCAGTATAACTCTGTGGGTGATTCCGTAATGAGTTTGACGGAATAATGCTTATAGATTCGTGATGGCGAATCAGAGTGCAAGGGCTATGGTCGTTGACTCTGAGGGTGATTCCAATAATGAGTGCAACGAGATAGTGCCTTCGGTTTCATTCGAACCCGGAACGAACTTGTATGGATTGAATGCTTTCAGCACATCGTCAGGTGGACGATGAGCATTCTAAGATAAAGGTGTTCTATAAAGGTAATCGTAACCTCAAGCCTCATCAACCGGGAATGGCTAAAACAGGGGAGGTGCAGCAAGGCTTTGTGGGTAGCTCCCACTGGAGAGCAAGATTTTCCCCTGTCTAGAAGTCCCTTTTTATTCGGCTGTGTGGGCAGTTGGGTCGCGGCCAACCGCGGGGTTGTCTTGTTCGGGACTGTCCAGTAAGGGATGGTTCCGGCCTTGTGTTGCAGGGGAGTGGGAGTACTCCTCGGTACGTTGATCTAGGCCACGTACTGTGACGGGCGGTACCCCAGTAGCCTTGCCATTGATGGAAAACCCATTTTCCCTACGAGACCCTACGGTTTTGATTGTATTACCCACTTTTGTGGCTAGTAGCTGGAATTTAATCATGTAACAATTTCGGCTATTTCTTATTTACTTGAAAACCCTAGACACTATATAATATCACTGGATTTCCTATCAAATGTTTTATTTAGCATAAGGTAAAACTTTTCCATGTTTATGTGTGGGAAGTCTTACGTGATACCTTTTCTTTCAAAGGTTTTTCTAAAGTTAAGCAATTTTAACCCGTTTACTCACACCAGACCCCTGTCTGACCCGAGTGTTTATTTTCTATTTTATTAAACTCTTAGGTACTCATATTATGTATGAGTAGTCAAGTGGATCAGGTTAGCTTGACGAATTCTGGAGGAGATATGGAGCAGGAGGCTTCGACGTGTAGTTATATATATATATATATATATATATATATATATATATATACATTGATTCCGCTGTGTATGTTGGTTCTGTATCTTGTATACTTGAGTTGTATAATTAGACAGAAGTTTATAACTGTCTATTATCTGTGTCGTTTAAGTTGTGTACTCTGATGTAATGAGATACTATGAAATATTTTATGAGATATATTATATTTTATTCGTTCCGCTGTGAGTTCTCTGATGTTGTTATTGTGTTCTTCTTTCTCTTTCTTTTCTTCTTCTATCCCTTTCTTTCTTCAAGATGACGTGATTTTCTGGGAGTAGAAAGTCGGGTAGTCTCATGTACTTTAACATTCAACTTGTTAAACAAATTTAAATTTAAAAACTTTATTTATTTAAAAAATGAAATTCACTAGCTTGAATTCCAAATTTAACTTTGATTTAAAACTTGTTTTTAAATCTCTACTTTACAATTCAACTTCAGTTTTTAAATATCACTTTTATTCCTTTCAAATTCATTCTTATTTTTTCTATAACTATTTCTTCCTTAAAAAATCCAATTATATATATATATATATATATATATATTGATGGCTCAGTGTACTGAAGTATTCAAGCAAACCTCAGCATTCAATATTCCAATTATCAATAATATTCATCATAGAATATCAATCACTCCAATATATACTATATACTACTATATATAATATAACACATCAAAACAATTCAATCATTCAACCAATTATTTAAATTTAACCATTTAAATTTAAATAAAAATCCAGAGGAGTGAGGTTAACTCACCTTTGTTTTTAATTGCAGTCCAAACCAACCAGCTTATATCCTTCACGATTCAGACCTTGCATAACAACTTACAGTCAACTCGCGACACCCTATAGCCACGAGCCTCCCACTGTCGATTATCGTAAGCCACCTCCATCGTAGTGCCGGCCCACAAAACTCCGACCAATCCTCCATGTCGTTGCTCCCCATCGTATTTAGTGACTATCAAACCCTTTCCCCAAATCTCATTCCCCCAAAGCCAACGGAAGACATGCTTCCATGTTATTGCCAATCATCACGACTCCCCTCCATCGAACGCCTACCCTCCACGACTCTCCGCGAGCACGCCGCTCAACTCGCACCCCCTTATTGGCGTTCGTGGCCGCCTTCCGCGATTCCAAATTCTAACGAGATGAGCGACTCGCCTATTTCTTTTAATCGAAATGATTCGGTTCCACACGAACATCCTTGCTTGAATTGATTTCGAGAATGGATTAAGGAGGGAAAAACATGATCAATTTTCTTTTGTTTCGTCCGCCATTTATATTTATTTTTTTCGGTTCGGTATGAAAATTAGAGAGGGAGACGGAGATGAAATATAGATTTGGGGATGGCTTCTTGAGTACGAGTGTTTATTTATAAAAATATCTTTGACTAGTTGATTTCAAATTTTATTATATTATAAAACTTCCAAAATGCCTCGTTAATTGCTACTTAAAATTTTGAACTCCTCTTAAGGAGTGTTGCTAGGCGATTATAAGGTTTTACCCGCGTTTCGAACACAATGGAATGTGTTTCGGAGGCTAATTCGATCATATACACGAGTTACGGTAGTAAACGATCAATTTTAAATTAAATCAATTAAAATAGTTTCTATGCGTTTTGAGCTGCCAGGGTCAAACGACAACTCTGATTGCTACGAAAATTGAAATCCGATAATAGTACAATATTATGGATCCAACGAAACTGGTTTCGTCAAATTCCGACACTGTGCCCCGGAAGGCTATTTTTAAATATCGATTTAAATGACATATTTTTAAAACTGAACAAATCACTGTTAAATTCAATTTTAAAACTTCTATTATCCTCGGCACTATCAGTATAACTTTTACAAGCCTTCAAATTATTTTTAACAAGCTTAAAACTGAAGATTTAATATTTCACCCAACTCTTAATTATTTAATTCAATAATTTAATTATCAAATAAATGGTGATACTTGAATTCAAGTTAAAAATTAACTTTTAAATATTTAAAATCAATTTACATATTCCAATTTTCAAATATTCAAAATTTCTGGGTCGTTGGATTCCTCCCCCTTAAAATAATTTCGTCCCCGAAATTGGTAGTTAAGAAGAATGGTCCAATACCCAGTTACTTTTTCCCAAAACCAAACAATTTTCAAAACAATCTTTTTTATTTAAGACACAATAACCCTTTTTCCTAGCTTTTCAAACTTATCCATTAGTCCCAATAATATTATTTACTTAACAATTCAAATTTGAATTTAAAACCAAATTTTGAATTCTCAAAATTTCTCAAAATTTTTCTAACTCCCTAAATTTTCGAAAATTTTTGCCAACGTCTTCTTTGTGCGGCTAGCTCGGTACAACTACAAGACGCCTCTACGGGCTCCCAAATTCCAAAAGAAAACAAAAGGCCAAGTGGTTAGATCAAAAACCCAATCAAATTTCATATAGAAATTTAAACACATACCTTTTTGTTGAGCAATTCAAATTTATCTTCTGAAATCGAAACCAATTTCTCTTTCCCTTTATAATACCTGCATATCCTACTTAGCAATAATATCCAATCGTAACTTTTCAAATTATTTTATACATTTTCTTACATAAGTTTCATAACTACTTCTATTCAAATTAGTTTTTCGATTTCCATATGAATTCAATTTATCTTCAATTTTGAATATTGAATTTTATCTTCCATTTATAATTGATTCATATCATTATTTTAAATTAGTTTCATTCACAAATTTATTTCAATTTCCAATTTGAAATCGTTTTGTCGCTAACAAAAAAAATTCAAATTTTTTTTCAAAAATTTTCTAACTCCAAAAATTTTCGAAAATTTTTGACAGAGTCTCCTTTGTAAGGAGGAGCTTTTGCAATTTTACAAGAGATATAAATATATATACATCGACCCACACGGTCGGAAAAACAGAAACAGTTCGTATTTCCTATTTTTATTACGTAGGCGTACCTTTATTTAGCATTTTTAAGCAAGCGGCTTATTAATTTAGCAATTAGCGCGTCCAAATCCAACCAAACGGCCTTTAGGTACCTATACTTACTCAATTTAAATATGTAAGTGTCATATATAGGAAATTCATTTACATCTCACTCATTTTCAATAGCTAACACATGGATTTCATAGGCCATACCTACCAAACAGCACCTAAAAGTAATTAACAAGGTTCCAATCACCAATTCATTTGCTTTCACTCACTTTTCTTACCCTTGCATTCAATATAAGTGATGTACAACTCATTTACTTACCTTCAATTCATTTATAATTCCAAACAAACTCATATTCATATCAATTGATTCAAAAATAAATTATATTTACATCCACTAATTCATAGAATTTAATTAAATCTCGTTTAAGTCAAACGACAATCATTTCTACGCAATTTGATGATATCCATGTGAATAAATAATTATTTAAGTTTTATAAACAATTTAAATTGATTCCGACTCAATTTTATTTAATTCAATTCCATTTTAATTTATTCACAACCATTTTATTTAGCTCGACACATTCCATGCTTGTGTACTGCCAACCATTCCCAAATTATTTCAACCCAAGTTTTATTTAATGGGCTTTCACCCTTATTCGAAGCCAAGCTTCCATAAATTTTTAAACTTAAGTTAATTTACTTTAATTTATTCCAACTTCGAACTTAAGTTCACTTCTATTTGATTCTCATTTAATCAAATTCCATTTAATTCAGTTAGCCCATCCATTTTAATTTTAATTTTAATTTTAATTCACATTCTCAATTTATAGAAATAATATCCAAGCACGTATTTAACTCATTTATACTCGAATTGGATTTTATTTGTAACTCAAATCAATTATATTATAATCTAATTCCATTTTTGTTTTTACAACATCTCCACTTATTTTAATTCATTATCAAATCCAAGTCGAATTCTATTTACAATTCAAGTTCATTTCCAAACTCCGTTATTAACTTACAATCCACTTTATTTAACCGAGTTAAATTTTATTAACATACTCTATCAAATAATTTATTTAGCTAATTAGCTTACTTCCAACTTTTATATCAATATTCGATTTTGTTACAAAAATCACTTCATTAAATTTTCCTGAATTCAAATTTTGTTTTTCAAAATTCCAGTTTGGATTTCCTTTCATTTTCCAAAATTCCAACACTTTTATTTTATTTTTTAAAATTAGAAATACTTTTAAATTCACATAATACTATTATAGCTTTTCATAAAAATATTTCTTATAACTCGATGTTTCAACCAGTCCATCCTTGTTCTCACAGAAATTAGGTCATACGTTGATCAGTCGTAGGACTAAAAATCTATAAGTACTTAGCAGACCCATTTTCAACATCCAGGGAAGATACTTAGGAAAATAATTTTATTGAAAACATAGAAAACGGTTTTTGAAAATAAAGGAAATATCTCTGGTGAGAATGCTCTGGAAATCATCATCCCCATCCATGGTCGTAGTTACATCCTGGGTTATGTTGCCATCGCAACAGAAGTACATGTAACTGTAGGCGCTCCGCGTCCCTCGATTACACCATGGAACCCACAACAAATCGCAGTTATATTCCAGGGTTACGTTGCCATCACAGTAAAAGTCCATGTAACTGAAGGCATCGGTGCCCTCGATTTTCGCTATCAAAATGAAACTTCTCCACTCCCACATAGGTCGCAGTCAACCATTGTAAAATCAAACGCAGACTGTTGGCTCTCAGCGGCACACACGACTTTCGCTATGATACCATAGGTCGTATTCTACCGATATAAAATCAAACGTAGACTGTTAGCTCACAACGGCACACACGACTTTTGCTATGGTCTGCAGTAGATCGCAGTGACATCGAGTTACACTATCGTCACAGCATAACCCAAATGCCACTGTAGGCATCAGCGCCCTCGACTTTTGCTACACACTACACATAATCCTCAGGAACTAGTTTTATCCGGACTCCTCACAGGATCAACTTTAGAACCCACCCCTTAGGGATCAAAGCAGTACCACCCGGTGGTACTCCTGAGAAGTTCATTTCAAGGGAGCGCCTTTTTCTCCAGAGCCATTTTCAAAACACTTTATACTATACACATATAGTATCTTTCAAATCATACACCTAGTATGATCTCATACAAAGCTCCTTTACACAAAATCGATTATCCCAAAATCGATAATTCTCAAACTAGGCTTTCCAAATTCCAATATTGATTTTACCCAAAAATGAAAAGCCCTTTCCAAATCCAAGGTTCCCAAAACCTTTTTCCAAAATACTCATAAGATCCTTTATATATATATATATATATATATATATATATAATTTGGATCATTTCAAACTTGTATAAAACTTCTTTTATACTTCAAACACCTTCAAAATCCTTTTCTTCTGGAAATAGATTCAACAAGGGGAGATTTATCTTATATAACAAAGGTATATAACTTTGTTTATTCAAAATCAAATATTCATATTTGATTACTCCTTCTTTTTTTATAAAGTAGTTTTCATCCTACTTATCACCATAAAAATATCCAACTTTTACTTTAATCCATTGCATATTTCACATAATATAATTTCATTTCAAAAGAAATCATTTCACATTTCTTATTCATGAATTTTCATTATCAATTTCATTCAAATCCATACGATGTACATCTATCATTCGTATGCTATACCAATTTGATCGCTCACTCGATCACACAATTTCACTTCCACACTAGTATCGTCCACCCGACTTCCTAGTGCAGACACAGATCTGGTTCCTTGATCAGAAACCGTCATTCTTCTTGCATAGCCATAACTATGATAGAGAATATCCAGAACCAATCAACAATCCATATCCAGGTTTGCCGTCGAAAATCGAGCGAAAAATCCCAACTCGGATTGATATAACTATCTCGGAATTCTGTGCTCGAATCTGGATCAAATCACTATGCGAGTAGAATAATATACGTACATCCTACGTATTTATTTTCATTGATTATTAACTAAATCAATTTCTCTTTCTATTCACATTTCCTTTGATTTCTATCCACATAATCATAATTTCCTTAATCCTCATTTGGATTATCACTTCAATTCTTACCTCAGTTGGGTATTTAATCAATAATAGTTTGAACTCCCACCAGTTTATCTTTGGAAAATAGCTTGAAATTTTTTAAAATAGATAAGTAATTGAAAAATAATTGTTAGTTTGAAAAATAGGTGTAAAATAGTTAACTAATTGTAAAATAATTGGAAAATAGTTAAATAGTTTCAGAAATTTTAGATAATTGTAAAAATAGTTGTAAAATAGTAACTAATTGTAAAATAGTTGAAAAATAGTAATTAGTTTATAAAATAACTAAAAAAATGTTAAATAGTTCCAAAAATAATTGTAAAACAATTATAAAATAATTTGGCTTTAAAAAGAAAGGTTGTATTTATTAAATAGCTTGGAAACATAAGTTTATATTAAAACAATTTATATTGAAAATAGTCCAGAGTCAAAACTGTTCAATTCCCTATCAATTCAACTTAAATTCTACTTCCATTTAAATTGACTCAATTCTAACTTTAATAACTTCAATTTCCCTTGAAATTGACTTAACCCCAATTCAAATCAAATTCCATTTGATTTTAAATCTATTCAACTTCAATTACAATTCCAAATTTTTCCTATCAATTTGGACTAATATCAATTGAACCCACTTCAATTTCAAATCATTTCAATTCAATCCAATTCAAATTTTCCATTTAAATTTTTAAACTTATACATCTTCGACCACAAATCCAATTAATTCAAATCAGATTCAATTTGAACGAATTCAATTTAGATTTCAAATTTAAACCATCTCAAATTATATAAATTCGAGTTAAATTTCTAAATGTTGATTTAATCCTTTAAATAAAACCAACTTATCTCTTTAGACCATTTAATTCTGAATCCATTTCAAACTTATCTTCATTTAATTTTAATTTGATTGTATTTCTATTACCACTTAATTCTCCTTATTAAATTTTTCAAATAATATAACAACCAATTACCTTAATATTTATTAGAAAGAAATATTGCTTTATATATCAAAATATATTCTTACATAAAATCATTTAAAACCTTTATATAAGAAAATAACAAGTACGCACTCATATACACACACACCACACACTCAACTCATTCTAGAGTGCTACGGACTATATTTAATGAGTAATCCCCACCAGAGCCAAGGTTCTCGCTTAACCTTTCAGCACGGGTACCAACTGTAACAACCCAAAATTTTCGATCCCGAAAATTCTAGATCGTGAGGAGAAAGAAGAAAGAGATAGAAGAATAAGAAGAACAGAAACACCAACATCTCACATTCGCAGCGGTTAAAATATAATAACAAATAATAATAGTTTACAAAAGAATACTATACCTGTTGATTACATTTAATACATCAGAGTTACATACATACTCAAACACTAGACATATACAAATCAACATCTCTCAGATAATTAGAAATATATTACAGCGGAAACACTCCATACGTTCTTGCCATCCAGCTCGCCTCCTGAGCTCAAGAACGCCCTTACCTGAAAATCTGTAATACTCGGTCTGACCCGAGCATTACATCAAAGTAACACCCGGGTCAGGCTGGAAACCAGCGTGAGTAAACCCATCTAACATGAAATACAAAGCATACAACTAATAAAGAAAAAAACCCGAGGTGACTCATATCAATTTACAAATTCACAATTTGTTATAGACGTTACTTATTTCACACATCAACTTTCCAAGTACCAAAATTTAGATAAAATAGTCCAATTCACTTAAATCATTTCATTCGAGCTGATTGATTTCATATATCAATCTATAAAAATTCGAAATGGTTTCGGGTATTCCTAATACCTGACCCCGTTCTCTTCGAGTCACATGTCATCCTAACCCAAGTTATCCAAATGAAATACACAACATTTCATATCAGAGATATCAACTCATTTAAAGCATCAAATACCATTCAATCATCCATAAGCAAAACTTGATCACTTCCAAAATTAATTTAATTAATTCTAATTGAATTTCTAACCTCAATTACTTAGATTCCTTCACTTAACATTAATTAATTTTCAAATCAATTAATTAATCATCCCTTAATTAACCATCTTAATTAATCACCCTGGATTAAATATCCTTCAATTACATTCAAGTAATTATCTTTAATTAACTACACAAATTAATTATTCTTAACCAAAAACAGTAATTAATCTTTAATTATTTCACAATTTAATTATCTATGATTAATTATATTAATCCTTAATTACTTATATTAATTATTTTCTTATATATCACTTATCATTTCAATGTACTAGTCTAAATTAATTACATTAATTAAACCACAATATTAATCACACTTGATTAATCTCAACCTGTAATTAACTATCTTTTTATTTACTTCATTAAATAAATTAATTACTCATTTTGTAAAAGAATTAAAGTAATTTGAAACCAAATTCATTTTTAAATTCAAATCAATTTAAAAATGTACTTTAACATTCAAGTTGTTAAAAAAAATTTAAATTTAAAAACTTTATTTATTTAAAAACTGAAATTCACTAGCTTGAATTCCAAATTTAACTTTGATTTAAAACTTGTTTTTAAATCTCTACTTTAGAATTCAACTTCAGTTTCTAAATATCACTTTTATTTCTTTCAAATTCATTCTTATTTTTTTCTATAATTGTTTCTTCCCAAAAAAATCCAATTATATATATTTTGATCACTCAGTGTACCGAATTATTCAAGCAAATCTCAGCATTCAATATTCCAATTATCAATCATATTCATCACAGAATATCAATCACCCCAATATATACTATATTCTACTGTATATAATATAACACATCAAAACAATCAATCATTCAACCAATTATATAAATTTAACCATTTAAATTTATATAAAAATCCAGAGGAGTGAGGTTAACTCACCTATGTTTTTAATTGCAGTCCAAACCAACTAGCTTATTTCCTTCATGATTCAGACCTTGCATAACAACTTACAGTCAACTTGCAACGCCCTATAGCCGCAAACCTCCCACTGTCGATTATCGTGAGCCACCTCCATCGCAGCGCTGCCCCTCAAAACTCTGACCAATCCTCCCTGCCGTTGCTCCCCATCGAAGTTAGTGACTGTCGAACCCTTTCCCCAAATCTCATTCCCCCTAATCCAATGGAAGACATGCTTCCATGTTACTGCCAATCATCACGACTCCCCTCCATCGAATGCCTACCCATCGCAACTCTCCACGAGCACGCCGCTCAACTCGCGCCCCCTTCTCGGCATTCGTGGCCGCCTACCGCGATTCCAAATTCGACCGATACGAGCGACTTGCCTATTTCTTTTAATCAAAATGATTCAGTTCCACATGAACATCCCTTGCTTGAATCGATTTCGAGAGTGGATTAAGAGGGGAAAAACGCGATCAATTTTCTTTTGTTTCGTCCGCCATTTATATATTTTTGTTTTTGAATTCAGTTCGGTATGAAAATTAGAGAGGGAGATGAAGATGAAATATAGATTTGGGGATGGCTTCTTGAGTACGAGTGTTTATTTATAAAAATATCTTTGGCTAGTTGACTTCAAATTTTATTATATTATAAAACTTCCAAAATGCCTCGTTAATTACTATTTAAAATTCCGAACTCCTCTTAAGGAGTGCCGCTAGGCGATTATAAGGTTTTACCTACGTTTCGAACACAATGGAACGTGTTTCGGAGGCCAATTCGATCATATGCACGAGTTGCGGAAGTAAACGATCAATTTTAAATTAAATCGATTAAAATAGTTTCTATGCATTTTGAGCTGCCAGGGTCAAATGACAACTCCGATTGCTATGAAAATTGAAATCCGATAATAATACAATACTATGGATCCACTGAAACTAGTTTCATCAAATTCTGAGACTGTGCCCCGGAAGGCTATTTTTAAATATCAATTTAAACGATATATTTTTAAAACTGAACAAATCACTGTTAAATACAATTTTAAAACTTTTATTATCCTCAGCACTATCAATATAAATTTTACAAGTCTTCAAATTATTTTTAACAAGCTTAAAACTGAATATTTAATATTTCACCCAACTCCCAATTATTTAATTCAATAATTTAATTATCAAATAAATTGATACTTGCATTCAAGTTAAAAATTAACTTTTAAATATTTAAAATCAATTTAAATATTCCAATTTTCAAATATTCAAAATTTCGGGGTCGTCACACTTCTACCTTTCTTCTTTCTTTCGCTATCCGCTTTCCCGTGTTATTTGGTTAACCAGTGTGGTCAAAGTCAGTTTAAATTTGTACGGAAAAGTGGGTTGTGACAAGCGTATATCTCTAGATAAAATATACCATAGAATAATCATACATGTGGCACCGAGTATCATCACTCTTGCTAGCAATCCTAAAGCATCTCTAGAATGGAGCTGATATACCATTAGGTTAAACAAACCGTTTGGCTATGCAACCTACTCTTGTTTCTATCATTACTGGTGGTGAAGTCACATCCAGCATCTCAACACACGAGTCTTCATCATGCGAATAGATCATGAATCCCTTTCTATAATCCAGCATCTCGATTAGATCTCGAATCTCTCTTTGGGTTCTAACATAAGTCCTTCGATGAATACTAATATTGTCCACCCTCTTAGGATCGCCCTTAAGATAGGCAGTACCATACGATAACGTTGTTCGAAATGTTAACGTTGACCTCTCCCTCAGGCTTAACCTTAGGATAGACGGTGCAACTCTACAACACTTCGCTTTTCAACCGCTTCCAAAACTTAGAACACATATATCAATTTTGAAGTAGTTAAGGTTTTGAGTCTTCTCATATAAGTACACTCCCCCGCTTACCAGATGCTTTAAAACCAATCGATAGATTTCTACTTAACTTCTTTCAGAAATAAAAAGACAATACATAAGGATGGATATCATCTCCTATCTAGAAAAATTTCCAAATCTTTTGTCCAGAAGAGCAAGATGAGTTTGTACATCGGCTATAGCATCACAAAGGATAACCATACCATATAATTTTCGTGTTTCTTCTAGATATTTCCTAAGTTAGTTTTGTTCAAATTCAATAACAATGAGAACGATCGCATATGGAAACCTAGTCTCATATACTTAACAATGTTTCCAACCTTCCTAACATGTACTATCCATGGACCAAGGGTGAAGCCGGTAGGTTTCGAAGCCCTACTCAAACATCAGTCTTAACTCTCATAGATAGAAAAATCTACATTGTCAGCTTTTAGTGCTAAGTACATGACTAAATACTTTTCATAGACAAGTAGACACATAAATCATGACTAAGTCACTTTTTATTTAATTAATTTTTTTACAAAATAATTGCTTCCTTCAAAAGTAAGCGGACTATATATAGAAGTCCTCCTTGGGGGATTTTGAATACATACGTTCTAAAAGATAGAAACGATTCAAACAAATAAGTCCTCCCCGAGGGATCTCAAACCATATGAATACATGATGCTTCTATTCTCTTCCTTTTCTACTTGTATATATATTTAAAATACCTTTATAATATATATATATATATATATATATATGCATTGTTCGTCGACGGAAATTCTATCGGTTTAGAAAATCGTCGAGCGAATTTATATTCAAAATAACCGCAAGCGCACGGTGTACGAATGTAGCACGTGGCGAATACGGGTCGATCCACAGGGAACTAATGATTTTAAAATTCTATTCAATCAAATTATACCAAGTCGAGAGAGTGATTAACTACAAAAAAAGAAAAATGACAAAAGAAAATAGATAAAAATATGAGAGTGTTAAGACATTTTAGAGAATAAATCCACTCTCTAGATCACATAAATCAACAAAATGAAGTTATGATCCCTCTTTTCTTGTCATTAGTGAATTAGTTGATGTGCTTATCATAAGTATGGTATATTTGTACTATTAATTAGTTCAATATAAACCATCAAACTATAACACAACCACTAATACACTTTTAAATCTCATAAAATATGACAACAAAGTTGAAAGCAAAATCTATTTTAAGCATGGCCTATTAACTATTAATTAGAAATATAAGCCATCAAATTTTAATTTCAACAATCACTTCTTTGCCATAATCATATGTAGATGAAGAGGCAATTTGTGTTTTGTTTGTTTAAGCATAGTCTATTTGTTATAAACAACATAGACTATCAAATTCAAAGCTAAACAACATCATTAAACCACTTCAAGTGTTTCCATTAAAGCACAAAAAGAGATCATAAACATCAAAATGTTGCATCTACATACTAGAGAGCTTCATTACCCCTAAATTGTAGGGATTAAGCTCTCATATTTGTTATCAAATCAACAAATGTAGAAAGCAACATGAAATTAAAAAGAAAGGAAAATGAAAGCTAATGGAAAAGATAACTAATCTAATTGCATAAAGGTAGATCTACACTATTACATAAGAAGAGAAGAAGCATGTAAATAAAAGAGAATTAACATTGCATAAAAGAAAAGAAAATTACATGAAATAAAATGGCTAAGTAGCCATAGAAAGAAAGAGAGCTTTGATTTATTTTCTAAACTAAAACTAACTAACTAACTAAGAGAAGAGGAGCTACATGAAACATAAGGGGTATTTATGCAAGTTAGAAACCCTAATGCATATTTTTGGGGAGTGTCCAAAATGCCCCTTAGGAAGTGTGGAGGCCAAGTAATCATTAACATGTCTTAATCCCCCATTAAGTGTACATGAAGCCATTAACTCCAAAAGCATGTACATTAGCCTTCAATTTGTACATTAAGGTAGGTGGGTATGTTGGGTCCTCCATGTTCTTCACTTTGAATTATTTCCATCTTCGTTCTTTTGTATTAATTTTGTGCATGCATATCTTCATGAAACCACTTCTATTTGAGATCAAATTCCTACAAAAAATATATACAAATTTTCAATTAATTTTTCTCAAAGAAATATATGCACACAAATGACCGTTTTGCCCATATATGAAGATGAATATGTGACAATTTGGAATAGTTTGAATTTTTGGTCTAAACAAGTTAAAATACCCGATATGATCATTTATTTAATTCAAATAGATTAAATATGTTGGTAAAAATATGCACATTTATGTGCACGTCATGCATTCTACTATTTCATTATTCATTTGTACTCTTTTAAATACTTCAAAATGTATCAAATGGCATAAGAATGTTCGCAAACCTTTAACAAGATTTCTTACTTTAAAATTTAATCAAAGAGGTTAAAAACAAATGTTACTTAAAACATTGTTACTATAAACCATTTCTCTTTTGTAAGTTAAATCTTTACTTTATATAACCTTTTTTCAAAACATTCCATATTTGTTGTCATCTTTAAAATCTCCTTTGTAAACATCTAATCACATTCATAAGTATATTCAAAAGAGTTTAAGAGAAATGTTACTAAAACATTGTCACTACAAACCCTAAACCATTTCACTTATAATTGTCTTTAAAACAGTCTTTTAAAAGATATAGATATACTTATTAACAAGATAATATACTTTTGCATACCTTCACAAAACTATTTTTATAACTAAAATGTTATAACACAAAACCACTATCCTTTCATAAAATACTTCACTTATTTTTCCAAACTTACCTATATATAAAAATACTTTAAAATATTATTTATAGGTTTTAAATAACTATTCAAAATATTACTTAAAATAAAAAAAATTGAAATTTATGAAAAATCATTAAAAAAACATGTTTTATATTTAAAATCCCTTTACTTTAAAAATTTAAAAATAATTAATAAAAATATATTTAAACTTCTAACCTTTTTTCATACTCTAATCCATCTTATTTGAACTTCCCTAAAAACATTCCACAAAGACAATAAATTACAGCCATTTAAATCATTAAAACTAGGTAAAATGTCCACTAAAGCAAAACAATGCAATAATCCAGAAGTGATGCAGTAGATCAAACTTAGCATTTATAAGTGCCGTTAAAAGTCATGGATAGAAAACGACATAGAAAAAGCATGTATTCTGTGATCAGTTCTTACCACTTAAATAAATGATTTTAGGTCTAGTTTTTCTATAGTAAGTAGTATACTTAGACTACTTAAAAACGTGAAAAGAAACCCGTAAGGATATCTTCTATCTTCCAAAATTATATCAAAATTCATGAACACAAGGTGTGTTCAAAGTGCTCATATAGCGGTCTTTTTCTCTATAACTTTGGCCACCTCATTCAACTAGTTCTATGAGTTTTTAAACCTTGATATTTTTATAATAATAATCACAATTACTTTACTTATTAAAACAGCATGAAACCCTAAGGATGCCTTCCAAAATTAACTTTAATAATCACCGAACATAAGGCATTTTCAAAGTGCGTCCATAGATACCTTTGCGCTTCTAGCTTTCTCAACTTTGTTTCACAAGTTCTACAGCTTTTCAAACCAAGTTTAAACACAAGTGGAGTCAAAGCACTTTCATAGCTACTATCCCTATATGGTCCTTTCCATGTCCATCCAAATTTCAACACACAATCCATACAACCATTTATACACAATGTCGAGGCCGTGCCACATCACATGTTACAGAAGGTCACAAAAGTGATGTTATACAATATAAAGTTGTCATGTATCTTTTTTAACAACAAAGGAGTCCAAAGTTATAACTTTATTTATGAAATGAAGATCTAAGGCCTAAGTTAATCTATGGCATTGGTTAAAGTTTGAAGGGGATTGGAGTTGGTTTTCATTCTTTCCAAGCTTTTTCACCTTCTCTCCACTTTGACTTGCTTTTTATGCTCCTTAAGTTGATTTAAGACCTTAGTTAAAGTTTAAAGGGGATTGGAGTTGGTTTGCTTAAGGAAAATAAGATTGAAGAGAGAAAGAGAGCTCGAATACTTAAGCTTTTTTACACAAAACTTGAAAATAAAATTATGAAATGAAAGAGATAAGTTGTGTGGACTTTAACAAATGAAAAAGATCTCCCTTGTCCTCCTTTTGGCCAGCCATAATCACCCTCCGTGTGATTTGCTTTATACCTCACCATTTGAAAGAAAATGTCTTCTCATTCCTTAGTTAATTACCAAACTACTCCTCCTCTTAAAGTATCTTCCTAGTTAATGACATACTAACATTCTAAGCAAGCACAACAAGTTCGAACAACGTTATTACCCCAATGCTTACGCACCGTACTTACCACAATGTTAGCTATCTTAGCACATAGCTTTTGTTGAAATACAATGGGTTGGTAGAACTGAACAGGAATGGATATCAAAATATTATTACCCGTAGTAGTATCATTCCATGTCCTAAACAAAGAACCAAAAGAACTATTAGATCCACTGGCCATGATAGACGAGAGGAGGAATCAAAAGATCTATTGATACATGAGGATTTTGAAGTGAGGAAGAAAAATTCATTGGACCTTTAGAAGATGTAGGCGGAGTACTGGAAAAACTCATTGTCGAATGATTTAATGGAGTGGAACCAGATAAAGAATTAACAAGGCCATCGAGCGATCTTCTGTTTACCTCGAGAGTAAAACTATAATCCAGATTGTAAGGGGGATTTCGATCAAATGCATCAGATTTGAAAGATAGTGTAGTATTAGAAGGAGGAGAAGAAAAAACTTGGACGGAAGATTTTACAATTTTATCTGGGAATCATTTTTTTAAAATTGGTACTTAATTGGGTGGTAGTACATGGCTGCACTACAAGTCTTAGATAGTGTAACAATCCACATTCCTAACGATTGGATATTTAAATATCAATTTAAATATTGAATCATTAATTAACTTAAGGTCTAAAATCTGATTTTTTTCCTCATACGGTCGAATTAGGACTCAAGCACACTTTCGCTGAGTCAGGATCGACGTTGCGAATTAAGCTGAGTATAAATATTGTTATATTTGGAGACATGACATTTTAACAATTTACATATTGCTATACGTATTTTGTAAAAATATGTGCATAGTTGAGTCTAGTAGAATCTCGACAGATGGCTTGTGTTTTTGGATGAGAGCTTCATTATGAGACATATAATTAAGGAATTTTTGTAATCGGGAGATCTGATGGCCAAATCTATCTTGAAATGCATAAAATTATCATCTCAGGGTATTGTCTCGGATAGCTATGAAATTTATACGATTGGGATCGAAAAAAATAAGGTAATTTGCAGCGACAGGCTTCATGGCGATTGGGTGTACCGTGAGTTCGTGCGAGCTCAAAATGTGTGGTGACTTATTTGAGAAATTAATATATATATATATATATATATATATATATATATATATAATTTTATATAGCCCAACCCATTCTGATTTATCTTCATTTTCCTCTCTAACTTTTATTCACCTCCTCTACAATAAACAAAAAGCTGCTGCCCTTCCTTAAATTTAATCAAGACCTACAGGCAACGAAAGGGAGGATGATGGATCCATTAAACTTGGTAAGGGGAGAGACTCAAATTCATACTATCAAAGTAGGGCACAACGGTGATCGAGGTGTTCCACATGTAAAGGCCATGGACTAGAGTTCGATATTGGCAAAGTTCGAGGAGGCCTTAGTAGAAACGGAGAGAATGGTTGTATTCTACTTGCAAAGTCGAATGGATTGGAGTTCATCGGAGAGGGTGCAGTCGCACATATTGAAAAGCGACCGACGCATCGAGTAACGCATAGGCACTGACAGTGCAGTGATTATTTGGGTAAAGGAGGAGAAATCGAGGGGAGAAGGAAGTAGTAATGGATGGTGCATGCACATTTTATGCACTGGCTGTTTTGAAAAGAAGGATTAGGAGGGAAAGGTGATCGGTGGAATAATTAAGTTAATTAATTATGTTAATTAATCTTGTTTCAAATTTAATTCGTATCTCTTTCATACGAGGTCCAATCGAAACGTGGTCTTCGCGTTGTATTCGTTGTGAGATTATCTCCGACATGGTATGGGCTTGGTCTGTATTCATACATTTAAGAATTTATGGTTCAAGTGAGCAGAATTATAACTATGAATTTATATTTTAGTATAAATCCTTGTAATTACATATATTGAAAATTATTACCTAGTATGGATAAAAATAACATACATATATATATATATATAATTATTTCCCTATTTGATTGAATTGCTTTTAGTAGATATTTGGGGTGATTGATTAAGATCCCATATATATATATATATATATATATATATATATATATAATGTCTATACAATTCATATTAAATAGATTAGATAGAGTAGATATTAATTCATAACATGGTTATAAAAAGAAAATTAAACTCTAATTTATAGTTAGAATAGTGATAGAAATATCATTATATATTTTATTACTAATATATAGGATAACTAATTGATATCACATATATATAAATATTTTGTTTTATTCATATTGAATAGAATTACATGGAGTTGATATTAATTTATAACATGGATATAAATTAATTAGAACTCTAATTGTAGTTATATTAGTGATAAAAATATCATTATATATTTTATTACTAACTGGAAATCAAAAGTGTGACCTTTAAAATCAGCTGTAAGGCTAGAATAATTATTTAAACAGGTTAAACTTGTATTAAAAATGACTTTGAAGTTTATCTAACCTTGTTGTTAGTTTATTATAGTGTAAATCAATAATTAACTAACTAGTGAAATTCTATAAAGATGATTTGAGAAGTTATAAATTTGATGGAAGTATTGTATTATTTAATAGGGTTTGATTAAGGTTATAAAATACTGAACATTATAATAACGTGATTTATCAACTTAGACCCTAAGGAATGGTTTGAGATGTATGCATACATATACATACATACATACATATATATATATATACATGAGCAATATAATATTTTGAGGCCTTATTAATAGCTAAACTTAATTTAAATAGAAGAATTAAGTGAAAATAAGCAATAGTGTGATTGATAGGCAAGTGCATTATTTTACATAAGTTTGAAACTTCTATAAAATAATACAAAGAAGATATAATTGTTATATTTGCTAGTTATGTAAGATGCATTTTGTTAAGTTATTTATATGGTTGTACGTGTGAATTATTATTGATATTGAGATGACAAATTTGTTACTTTCACTACACCATAACAGCTATTTCGTAATACTTATTTTTTTCAATTGGCAAAACTTATTTGCATTGTAAATTAATCACAGCAATATCTGTTGCTAAGCTAAAAATGTGTGACCAGTAATACACATTTACATTTTTTTTTATTACCAACATATATTTGCATTGGAATATATGGTTAAATTGAAATTAACTCAAAAGTTGATGCGGCAAAAAAGAAAATTAGCATGCTTTTTCACATCCGTAGCCCTAATACTTCTCAATGCTTATTGAATTTAGTGGAATTCAACTTCGGTCGCGCTCCAAATAATTCAAATTCGACGTTGCTCCAAAAATTCATGCTCCAAATAAAATTTCTACTCACGATTCCATCGACCTTGGCAAGGGAATTGATTTCGACCGCAGTCGCTCTTGCTCTCTTCAGGCACTATGGTCTCGATGGCAGGCGTGATTCGACATTCTTCGCAGAGTTATAATTCGAGCAAGGCGATTCGACTTCAGGACCTCACAGAACTGTAATTTTTACTCATCATTATTCGATACGGTTATTTATGTTTATGTATAAATATATTACTCCCTGCTAAATTAATTTTAATGTAATTTTTTTCGATTAATTTAGATTATTTATTTAAATAGTTTAATTTTAGTATGTATATACTAATTTCTAATTTTTTATTTTAGAAAAGATATAAATTTGACTTGGATGAAACAGTGGGATTCATTTTCTCACCAAAGAACTGTTATGTATGCATATATATATGTAGTGATTAAAAAACTGACCTAGTGAGACTGCAGGAAGATAGGTCACATGTCACTATGTTGTCTAATATTCCAAAATTAGCCTTTTGTTCTTAATTTTTGTCTGCATTTTTTGTTTCTCTTTTACACTACAAGGAGCTCCTTGTGGTTTTTATTTCTGTTTTAGGCTAGCTTTTCATAATACATGCATGAAGATATGTTGGCAATAAATTGGTTTGAATGAGATTTAGTTGAAACAATTGTAAAAAAGATGAACTCATCATATTCACACATCATTATGTTTTCCATTTAGCCTTCATCTAATCTGAACTATCCCTCAACATGAATAACATTTCTATTTAAGTTCTAAATTCATTATACATTGAGGCTGAAAGTTTAAAAACTATGTTGAGTTTAGCTGAAATTTAGTTTCAGCCATGTTTAAAAATATATTGCAATAAAAGTGGTTGACTGCCTTCAAAGTTTCCTTTTATTCATACCTTTTTATGAGAATGTTGATAAGATGGTTTTTTATAATCATAGTGAAATGATGAAGGCTAGTTTGTTCTATCCATAATCCATAATTATAATTGAAAATTGGATTGTAAGAATCGGTAAATTCCTATTAGGACTAATCTAGTTTCATAGACCTATATATAGTAAATGTTGAAATTATACTATTCTAAATATCTGGCAAACTAGAAACTTATATATTATTACCATTATATTCAATCTTTACTTATATTCCATCTTAAACAAGGCTATAAATACATTTCCAATCCTCCACTCTTCTTTAAGCAATAAAAGAGTGTTGGGAAATCTCGAGCTTTCCCACTTCGTGAAGTTAAGATAGGCACTTTAAGATTGAAAGTAGTAATGGGAGCACAAGAGTTTATAATTCTCCAATATGAAGATTCTTTCACTATACCAAAGAATAGTAGGATTACAAGAATATGATTATACAAGCAACTCACACTCGGTGGCTCACTCAAGCTTGAGGATAGAGACTTCCCAAGCTATCTCTCTTTTTCTCTCAAAGAGGCTCTCTTTTATAATTCTTGGATATTTTTTTGATTGATTGATTTAGAATGAAGGCTCCTACCCCTATTTATACTACTCAACCTCCACGATGAATGGTGGAGATTACTTGTATCCAAGGGTGGAGATTGATTCTCTAGAATGCTCCACACTCACTAGGAATATCTACACTCTTTCATTCCCTTCTACATCCTTCCATACTCTTCCGTAAGGTTCTGGAAGGTTCCACACATCTCCGGAATATTTCAGAGGGTTCCACACTCTTCCACAAGCTTCTAAACAGTTCTCCGAAACGTTCTAGAAAATTCTATAATTCTCTAGAATGATCTAGAATTTTATAGAACTTATCCAATTAAGGAGGGATCCCAACAAATCTCACCCTCCCAACTTAATTGGGGGGTAGTAGCAAACCGGCACCTTGACAGCAATCTTCAAACTTCTTTATTGGTATTACCTTGGTCATCATGTCAGACCGATTCTCATCTATGTGAACCTTGTCAAGATGTATTTGCTTTTCCTCGAGGACTTTTTGGATCCAATGATATCTTGTATCAATGTGCTTTGTGAGGGAATGAAATGTCGAATTTTTTGCCAAGTAAATTGCACTTTGATTGTCACACTTTATGACATAATTTTATTGCTCTATTCCTAACTCATGCAATAAGTTCTTTATCCATATCCTTGCAAGCTTCGGTAGCTGCGATATACTCTGCCTCTGTAGTGGATAATGCAACACACTTTTGCAGCTTTGATTGCCATGAAATAGCTCCCCCCACAAAAGTTGTTAAGTATCCCGATGTTGATTTCCTTGAATCAATGTCACCGGCTATGTCTGCATCTGTGTATCCTTCTAATACAGGTTTTCCTTTTCCAGAGTATAAACATCATTTGAAAGTTCCACGTAGATATCGGAGGATCCATTTGACTATAACCCAATGTTCATTTCCTGGGTTAGCCAAGAAGCAACTGACAACACCAACTGCATAGGAGATATCTGGTCTTGTTCATATCATCGCATACATGAGACTGCCTACTACAGATGAGTATGGTATCTTCTTCATTTCCTCTATGTCTTTTTCAGTTGTCGGACTCTGCTTCGACCTTAGCTTGAAATGTCCGGCAAGTGGAATGTTAACCGACTTTTAATTGTGCATGTTGAACCTTTCCAAAACTTTCGCAATGTACCTTTCTTGGGATAGCCATAACAGTCTCTTTGATCTATTGTAATGACCCGGAATTTTCGATCCCAAAAGTTCTAGATAGTTAGGAAAAGAAGGAAGAGATAGAAGAAGAAACAGAAAGCCAAACTCAGAATCTCACATTCGCAGTGGATAAAATATAATATCAACAAATACTTTTACACAAAGAAAACTGTATCAGACAGTTACATTTAAATATATCAGAGTTACAACATATATACAAATACTGGACAGATTCAATCAACCTGTCCCAGACAACTACAATATATCACAGCGGAATGCATTCCATACGTTCCTGCTATCCAGCTCGCCTCCTGAGCTCCAAAACGTCCTTACCTGAAAATCTGTAATACTCGGTCTGACACGAGCATTACATCAAAGTAACACCTGGGTCAGGCTAGAAACCCGTGTGAGTAAACCCATCTAACGTGAAATTACCAATGCAGTATACTTATTTAAAACCCGGGTAACTCGTACCTTTACGAGTTCTTGCTTATCATAGTAAATCACATCTTACAAACATAACTAAGCATCATTACTCAGATTAAATGACCAAGATTACATCATTTATTTCATTCTAACCTATGAAGTTCAAAGAATCAAATTCATAAAGAATTATTGCAGATTACAATTCGAAGTGGTTTCGGGTATGTACTAATACCCGACGATGGTCTCCTCGATTCCAATGTCATTTTATAACAACTATTTAAGTTTAAACAGTACCATTTATCCTGAATTACATATTTACATTGTCGTTCATCACAGATAGACAAACCATATTATCACAGTTTAATCCAACATAACATACCACATTGCATCTCATATCAGAGATATCAAATCCAAGGCATTCAATATCATCCAATCATGTATAAGCAAGATTAATTTATCACCATACCGATTAATTTAAATAAAGTAAATAAATTCCTTTAATCACTTTTAATCCTGCTTACTTAACATTTATTACAAACCATTAATTAATCATCTATTAATTATCTCCTTTAATTAATCAAGTAATTAGCCTTAACTAATAACACAAATTAATTAATCTTCACCTATTCACATTAATCACATTTATCCTTAATTAATTGCTCACATTAATTATCCAATAACTACTTACGTTGATTAATTATCCTTTAATTAATCAAACCCATTGATTAACTAATCCTTAATTAATTTCCTTAATTAATCAATCCTTGATTAATCAATCCTTAATTATTTCCCTTAAGTAATTTACCTTTAATTACTTTCATCAAGTATTTATTCCATTGGTTGATTATCCTCAATTAGTTAACCTTGATCATTAATTAATTTAACCTTTAGTTATTCTTATTAATTACATTAACGGTCCTCTAAATTCCTTATTAATTAGTTACTCTTTTAATTAATTACATTTAACAAGTAATCTTTACTTAATCATATTCATTAATTAACCTTAATTAATCATATTCAGTTATTAACTACCCTTTTATCACTTACATTAATTAATTACTCTTAAATTAATCACATTAATAAATTCTTAATCAATTACACTAAGTAATTAATCCTTAATTACTTACACTAATTAACCTTTAATAAATCTCATAGAGCAACTAACTATCCCTTAATTAATTATATTAATTAATTAATCCTCTAATTACTTTCCATAATTAATCTGTTACCTGAAGTAATTATCTGAATTAATTACACTAATTAATTTTTCTTTAATTTCAATTAGTAATCATATTTTAATCAGACACAACATTTGACATCTTCTTGATTAGTTAAAGTTTAATACCACATATCTACTACTTCTTAATTTCATCATTTATTTTATTTGAAATTAACTAGAGATTAAACAAAATAATTCATCCAATATTTAACTATTCAAAACCAAACCAATCTATCTTAACAATAATTTATTATTCCCTGATTAAATCTTGTTTAATAATTCTTGAAGTTTGTTATAAAATATAATTTTCCTCTAGAACTTTGCAAAATTCCTAATGCTTTAAAACTTGAATTTCTTTGCCTTAACTAGGTACTGCAATATACTCTCATATTAATTTAACTCTGTAACTAAATACTCGAGTCCAAGCTTAAAACAAATGAACAAAACTCAAGCTCATAACAACAGAACCCTATCCCTACCCGAGCCAAAAACTCAATCAATGCTCCGATCAAACTCGAGAACGACATCGAGTAAATTACCATCTTCCCTAAAGCATAGAACTCAACAACAAACTCAGATATCGAAAAAGACTCGTGCACGTGCACACGAAGTCTGGTTGTCACCGACCGGCACCGCTATCACCCATAAGTCATCGTCAAACATCTCAATCTGATCGACAACCCAGAACAAGCTTCGACCTCCAAAATTGAAAATGAACAAATTCGAGTCCTGCTGGAAAACTCGATCACCCAAAAACATTCCGTACCTTCCACCTCCATTGACCAGAATCGACGCCACCCCACCGGTGCGACCACTGCTCCTCGAGCTTCCTTCCTGAACCAGTGCGGCCTCGTACGATTGCCCTATTCGCCGCCGCTCGCCTGAGACAGACACCATAAAGATGAAGCCCCCAAAACCCTAGTTCTCCACCAAACAACCACACCAATGATCAAAAAAATCATCTTAGATTTTTCCCAAGTTCCCTAGTCACGCAACCTCATCTGGACCCCATGCCGACCCCAAACGTCGACCACCTCGCCTGGAATTGACACAGTATCATTCTCCAATCAACTCACAACATCCACCCATATCCCAAACTAAAAATCAAGAAATGATTGTCAAAATTTACCATTTCACAATACGCATTAATTTATATATTCAAAATTTGAAAATTTAAAATCAAATTCTCAACTTGAATTTAATCTTTTTACTGTCACTTCTTATTTGCAGCAATGTTCACTTTTAAATTTCACTTAGTAATATTTTTAAAAGAAATTTATTATCCTATACAACATATTTTATTTAGAGGTCAAGATCTAAAAATCGTCTAGTTAGATGTTTTGAATTTTCAAATCAGGTTTAAAACCTGTAATGTTTGAACAGAGGAATGCTTTTGTTTGTTCCCAGTTATGAACACAGATACTACACTCATATGTATACAAAAATCATGTTAAACAACATGCACAACAAAATTCCTATCATACTTTAATGATTCATCACATGCTAAATCAAGATATTTTAGGTTCTAAGTGTTCACTCACCAAAAATCTGGAAGATAGAGGACAGATCAAATGGGAAAAATTGGCTTGATCTAGAACTGCCTTTGATTAACTTGAATCTATCTCTAATGTTTTGAATTTGGTTAATCTCGATCTATCTGATTTGAATTTCCTTGCTAGCTTTGCTTTCACATTTGAATTTTATTTTTATTTTTTGTTTACAGGGAGAAAGAATTTTAGTAAGAAGGATTTTGACCTGGAAAAGAAATAGGTTTCTCCCTTTCCTTTTGTTATATAAATTTAATTCTTCCAACAAGAGAGACATAAGCCACTTGTTAATCCTACTTACATTTGTCAATACATGGAGTTATTTCCTTACAAATGTTAATATGCAAGAATGAAAGATTTACAAATGTCTAAAACTTACATATAAATGTCTCTTGTGTTTTGTATGTATTTATATTAATAAATATTATATTTTTAAACTTTTCTTTATATGTATACAAAGTGCAAAAATTTCAAGTATAAAAGAAATTATATTTAAACCCTTGTTAAACCTTATTTTTAGGCTATTATAATTTTGAACTGTTAAATGTTTGTTTTTATTAATATATGTTGGTATCTTTTATACAAATCAAAATAAACTCCTTTATTTAAACTTCATTCTAACTCTCATATTTTTTTAATTAATAAATGATTATCCTTTAGGGTTTTTAAATCGTATAATTTAACTTGAAATAAATTTTTGCCAAATTGAATATTTGTAGAAGAAGATCATTAACCTAATATTGTCAAATTCAACAATTATATCAGGAAATTGTCAAATACAAATTTATCCAGATATATTCTAATTATTGAAGTTTTATTTGTTCAATCAAACAAAATTAGTATCTTAATAGAAAGATCAGTTAATTACCAATTAACAGATGTTCAAAAATCTGGGTTATCACATTCCTCCCCCTTTGAATCTTTTCATCCTCGAAAAGGAACGAAGCCAGAATTTATTAAAAATACTTTATATCAATTAAATTTTTCTTTGATCATTTTTAAAACACTTCTTTAAAATCTATATAATATTACCAAAATATTTTTTGTAAAAATACTTTTATAACTCGATGTTTCAACAAGTCCCTCCTTGTTCTCATAGATATTCGGCCATAAGTTGATCAGGCGTAGGATTGAAAATCTATAAGTACTTGGTAAACCGATTTTCAACACCCAGTGAAAATATTTGGAAAATAATTTTATTGAAAATATAGAAAACATTTTGAAAATAGAGGAAATATTTATGATGAGAATGCTCTGGAAATCATCACCCCCATCATGGTCGCAAATAACCCGATGGTTACATTGCCATCCCGGCAAAATCCATAGATAACTGTAGGTACCCCTTGCCCCTCGATCACGCCATGGAACCCGATACAGATCGCAGCTACATCCGGGGTTACGTTGCTATCACAGCAAAAACCCATATAACTGTAGGCATCAAAGCCCTCGAATTTCGCTGCCAAATAAATGAAACTTCTCCACTCCGCTTGACCATAGATCGCAGTCTACCGATGTTACGTTGCCTTCCCGGTAAAATCAAACGTAGACCGTTGACACCCACCTCCACACGGTTTCCGCTATGGTCCAAAATAGATCGCAGCGACATTGAGTTACACTGTCGTCACAGCATAACCCAAATGTCCCTGTAGGCATCAGCGCCCTCGACTTTCGCTATCCAATAATCCTAAGGAACTTCAGTTTGTCCGGACTTCCTCACAGGATCCACTTTAAAGCCTCCCTCCCTTTTGAGGCTCAAGGCAGTACCAACCTATGGTACTCCTGAGAAGTTCATTCAAGCGAGCGCCTTCTTCCCCAGAGCCATTTTCAAAACACTTTATACACATATAGTATTTTCCAAATCATACACCTAGTATGAATCACAAATAAAGCTCTTTAAACAAAATCGATTATTCCAAAATCGATAATTCTCAATGTGACGACCCGAAATTTTTAACAATTTAAATTGGAATATTTAAGTAATTGTAACTATTTAAAAAGTTAATTTTAACTTGAATTTTAAATTTTAATAGACCTAAAAATAAAACTTTTTATTTTTCGTGACAAAAAAAATGTTGCAGAGACAGGATTTGAACCCGTGACCTCAAGGTTATGAGACTTGCGAGCTACCAAACTGCTCTACTCCGCGCTAAAGAACTAGGAACTAACGGGTCAAGAAAGATTGGATATGCCCTCTACCAATAGAATAGTCTATTTATACAAAATGGTACAGAGGGCCCATCTATGATCTATGATCATAGAGATCCATACAAACCAGAAACGAGATTTTATTTACTTGATAATTAAATTATGGAATTATATAATTAGAAATTGGGTAAGATGTTGAATATGGAATTTTAAGCCTGTTAAAAATAATTTGAAGGCTTATAAAATTTATAATAATGATAACGAAGATAATAGAATGGTTGAGATTTAAATTAAAGTTGATTTGTTTAGTTTTGAAATTTTATCGTTTAAATTGACATTAGAAATAGCCTTCCGAGGCACAGTCTTGGAATTCGACGAAACTAGTTCCATTGGATCAATAATAATTAGTTGTTATCAGATTTCAAATTTCGTAGCATTTGGATTTACCGTTTGCTCGTACGGGTGAGAATGCGTCAAAATTATAACCGATAATTTAATATTTTAGATTGATTTAATAAGCTAACTTCCACATACTATTAAATTAGCCTTCGAAACACGTTCCATTATGTTCGGAATGCGGGTAAAACCTTGTAAACGCCTGGGGGCTTGTTTGATTCGGAGTTCGTTCGAATAGCTTGTAAAATATAAGAATATTAATAAAAAAATAATAAGCAACCTTCCTCAAGACGCCGTCTCTTCCTTTCCCAACACGCCACCCTTTTCCTCTTAAGGCCGTATCTCCTCCATCTGAAATTCATTCTCTTCCCTTCGAATTTATTTTTCTCGACATCGAGTTAAAAAAAAAAAAATGGCTGCTCGCTATTCAAATCGAGGCCGAGTCTCCTCATTTTTCGAAATCAATTCGACAACCTAAAGGAGAGTAGCAGAGCAATCTTCGCTCGCCTCCGTTTAATCTTCTCTCGCGCTTGAAGGAAGGCAAGCGAGGCTGTAAGGGCGAAGGGGGAGTCGCGATCGAAGATAGGGTTGCATATGGGTTTGGGGGAAACTCGCGAAGCCTGGGCTCGGTTCGCGATGATGGCTTAGCTCACGATGGTGGCTCGGTGGCGTCTGAAAGCTTGGGGTTTCGAGATAGTTGTACGCGAGATGGCAGTCGCGACTTGAAGAGGTTCAAGCTAGGGCAGAGACGATGGGCAGTGGTTCGATGTCGAAGTGAGTAATCTCTGACTCGTATAATTGATTTACTGTTTGAATTTGAAAGAAAACAAAGTTTAAGTTTAAATGAATTTGAAAGGAAAATTTTAAATGTGTTTGGGAATGATCAGTAAATCAGTTACTATTATGAAATTGTAATTAAATAAGTTTAAATTGTAAATCGATGAGTAAGAATTGGTTATTCGAATAATTAAAGATAAATTTAGTTTAGGTTTGTGAATCGATGATGTAATTAGAAGTTAAATAGTTTGTAATTAAGAATTAATTAACAAATTAACTTGTAACTAAGTGATTAAGTTAAGTTAAGTACTTAGAGAAGTACTTTAAGGATTGGTTAACGAATGTAGCTAATGAAAGACCAATGATTAAGGGTTATTAAATGATTTATTGATGAGATTAATTTAAGGTAATTAATTTTACTAATTAATTAAGAATGATAAATTGTGAAATTTGGTGGATATGATAACCTAGTGTATTATAATGGTATACTTGGTGAAGTAATTGGTGATAATTGTTGGTTGTAATTGATTAATGGATGGTTTGATAGAAATTACTTAATGGTATTAATAAAATATAATTACTTGGTGAAATTAAATAAGAGATTAATTTAGATGGTTAATAAAAGAATAATTGATTTATTTAATGAAGTAAATAAAAGAGTAGTTAATTATAGTTTGGAATTAATCGAAAATGATTAATATTGTGGCTTAATTAAGAAAAATAAATTTGATTAGGGTAAATTAAAATTATAATTGAAATCCTTGGGTTTATAATTAAAAGTATAATAAAGATTGATTAATTTAGATTAGAAAAAATCAAAACATAATTGGAATTCATTAATTTATATAATTAACGATGTAATTAAAGACTGATTAATTAAGATAAATTAACCAAAGTGACCCATGAGAAATTAATTAATATAAGTAATTAAGAATTTGAGTGATTGATTATAGTTAATTAATTTGTGAAGTAATTAAAGACTACTCATTGATTTGGTAAGAATAGTTAATATGGCGAAAATTATTAAAGATAATTACTTGAATGAAATTGGAGGATAATTAATCCAGGGTGATTAATTAAGAAGAAATAAGGAAGGGTTGATTAATTAATTGATTTGGAATTAATTAATGAAGAGACCTAAGTGATTGAGGATTGAAATTCAATTAGAATCAATTGAATTAATTTGGAAGCTATAAAATTCGCTTATAAATGATTGAGTGGTATTGGATGCTTTGAAATAAGTTGATATCTCTAATATGAAATGTTGTAATTTTCATTTGGATAACTTGAGATATGATGTATGAGTCTCGAAGAGGACGGGATCGAATGTTGGGAAATACCCAAAACCCCTTCGAATTTATATAAAATTGATTTGTGAAATCAATACGATGAAATGATACGACTTAAGTGAATGAGATTATTTTATCTATGTCTGGTACTTAGGAATTTATAAGTGAAATAAGTGTTGCCTATAGCAAATTGTGAATTGGTTAAATTGATAAAAGTTACCCGGGTTTATTTAAGTTGTTTGTTTTGGTATTCCATGTTAGTTGGATTTACTCACGCTGGTTTCCAGCCTGACCCGGGTGTTACTTTGATGTAATGCTCGGGTCAGACCGAGTATTACAGATTTCAGGTAGGTACGTTCTGGAGCTCAGGAGGCGAGCTGGATGGCAATATCGTATAGAGTATTTCCGCTGTATTTATATTATTGTTCATCTGAGACATGATGATTGTAAATATTCAATGACTGTATATAATATGAAACTCTGATGTATTCGATTGTAATCGACAGATATAGTATTCTTTTGTAAACATTTATTATTTATTATTATAATTTATTCGCTGCGATTGTGAGATGTTTGGTGTTTCTGTTCTTCTTCTTCTATCTCTTTTTTTTTTCATAACTATCTGGAATTTTCGGGTTGGAAAATTTTGGGTTGTTACATTTGGTATCAGAGCTAAAAGGTTAAGCGAGAACCTTGGTTCTGGTGGGGATTACTCATTTAATAGAGTCTGTAGTACTCTAGAATGAGTAGAATATATATATGAGCGCGTACTTGTTATTTTCTTATATAAAGATTTTAAATGATTTTATAATATATTTTGATATATAAAGTAATATTTCCTTTAAATACATAACTAAGGTGATTGGTTGTTAAATTATTGAAATTAAATTAAGTAGTAATATAATACAACCAAATTGAAATCTCGAACTAAAATTAAATTAAGTAGAAATGGAAATACAACTAAATTAAATTTTGATTGATTGAAAATAAAATTCTAAATCTGGTCCCAGTATTTGAAAATTTTGTTTGAAAGTAATGAAAATAATAAATAAGTATTATTTGGATAACTGGGACTTGTTGAAAACAATGGTTTGTTTGAAATTTGTTTTGAGGTGGTTTAAAAAATTAAAACATGGCTGGGAGGGCCAAGGAATAAATATGTATATATGTGTGGATATACATGATATCAAAGATAATTTGAAATAAACTCTAAGGGGTTGAGTTTTGATTTTTCCCTGAAGTGTGATGTAAAAACCCAAAGTGATATAAGTTTTGAACTTATAAGAGGGAAAGAATTTTGAAGTTGAAGCGGGAATTCAAATTGAGTAAGATTTATTGGATTAAGTAAAATTAGAATTTAACTTGGAAATTTAAATGGTTGATTTGAATTGGGAATTTGTGTGATCTCAAAACGGGTTCGAGATTCAAAAAAAAATGAAAATGGATGGACATTTCAAGATAAATTGAATGATATCATCCTATTGTTAATGAATATCTTTAAATTGAGAATGGTATTGTATAAATAAAATGAATTTGAATCATTGAAGTGTAAAATAAACTTTTTTAAGAACTGGCTTCAAACTGGAAAATAAAATTTAATAATAAATTAAAATTGTATAATAAAATTGTTTTGAACCATGAAATACATAAGTTAAGATAATTTAAAATGGAATTTTGAGAATTGAACTCAGAAATTAAATTGATTAAAAAATTTAAATAAAAGTTAAGTTGGTTTAAAGAGTTAAACCAACTTTTGATAATTTAACTCGAATTTCTATAATTCGAGATAGTTTAAATTCAAGATTGAATTGAATTAGTTCAAAATTGAATTTGGTTTGAAGTAATTGGATTGGTGATTGAAGATGTATAAGTTTAAAAATTTTAAATGGGAAATTGGATTGGATTAAATTGAAGTGATTTGGATTCTGGAATTAAAGTTGATAATAATTCAAATTGATTGGAAAAATATGAAATTACAATTAAAATTGAACAGGATTAAAATTAACTAGAATTTGATTTAAATTGGGGAAGGAATCAAGATGGATTCAACTTGAATTGGGAATTAATCAAGTCCAATGGAATTTGGAGTTATTTGAATTGGAATTGGGTCAATTTAAATGGAGATTTAAATTGAATTGTTGGGAAAGTGAACAGTTGACTCTTGACTATTTTCAATATAAATTGTTTTGATATAAACTTATTTTTCTAAGCTATAAAATATATATACAACTTTTCTTTCTTACAGCCAAATTACTTTATACTTGGTTTACAATTATTTTTGGTTCTATTTAACCATTTTTCAACGATTTTCTAAACTAATTACTATTTTTCAACTATTTCACAAACTAATTTCTATTTTACAACTATTTGGCAATTATTTAAAAATTTCTGAAACTATTTAACTATTTTCAACTATTCTATAATTAGTTAATTATTTTAAAGCTATTTTGCAAACTATTAATTATTTTTCAACTACTTATCTATTTTTTTTTAAATTTTCAAGCTATTTTCTAAATATAAACTGGTCGGAGTTCAAACTGTTGTTTGCACAAAAAATGGACAAACACCTCTAAGTCGTATGAATTAGTTGATTTTATGTTGTTTCTAGTGATTTGGGTGATTTACGCAAATATATAAAATAGATGGGCTAAACTGTAAAAGACACACAGATTTATAGTGGTTCGGCCAGAACGTGCCTACGTCCACTTTATATGTTATTCTCCTTTTTCTTTCAGATTACAAGTACAAGTACAAAGCTTTGTATACAAGTATATGAAAGTTGTTTGAAAGTTCCTTCCGTGCTTGAGCTCTCGAACTTGTCTGCCATTGTTGTACCCCTGCCCCTCTATTTATAGAGTGAGGTTGGGGGCAGGGATCTTGGATGTATATAGCTGCTGGTGGGCCTGGGCTGAAGCAATCTGGCCTGACAGAGTTGGTCTGGTCGTGTCTTCCCTTGCTTCTGGCTCGGCAACGTGTGGAGGTGGGTTGATTCGGTTGGACATGGAAAGGAGGTTGATTCGGCTATGTAGGGGAAGTTGGTTGGTTCGGCTGGTGTTGGACCGGTAGGTGTTTGGTTCGGTAGTATGTTGGAGAGGTAGTTGGTTAGTTGGTAGGTGGTCCGGTAGTTGGTTCGGTAGTAGGTGGTCCGGTAGTTGGTTCGGTAGTAGGTGGTCCGGTAGTGCATGGAGATGAAGTTGGTTTGGCAGGGAGATGGAGTGTGGGTTGGTTCGGTTATGCATAGGAAGGGAGTTGGTTCGGCGATGTTGAGCCGGTCGAAATACTTCCAACACTTGCCCCCCAAAGTAGGGCATATGTTTAACATATGTCGTGCTTTGTTTTAATTGGACAACCATATTCGGCCCGAGAGCCGAACCGGCTGGTCCGGTTATTCAACCTTCCCCTATAAGTATGGGCCTAGGGCTTCCGTTATTCCCTACCGAACGAGATAGCCGGACCAGAATTTCCTGCCAAATCAATCACTTTGCCGAGTCAACCCTTAGCTGCCGAGTCAGGTGACTGCCGAATGGCTTCTTCGTTTTACTTCGTTTTACCGAATGAACTTAAAGATTTAATACCGGATGGACCTTATACTGAGAATGCCGATTGAACCCTGGTATTGGGAATGCCGAATGAGACTCGTGTTCGAACCACCGAATGAGAACGGGAAACGCCGAATGAACTCATTCTTGAATCACCTGATGAACCCTGAGACTCCGAATACCGAATGAAATTTTACATTTGCTTTACCGAATGACACTGGGAGTTTGAGCATTCTTATTTATGAGTGAAATTTCAGACTATATACACTTGCTTGTTTATATCCTCTGTTCTAACAATATGTTTTTCTTTTGTGTTTGTAGGAAAATGTCTCGCAAAGTGGAAACTCGATCAGAAAAAAGAAAATCTACGGATAGACGAGAGTCCCCCGTTGTGCCCCCAGCCCAGCCAAGACCGGAACGTCGTGGACCCATCCCGAGGTCGCTAGTAGACGGGTATGGTCCCCAAGAGCTTCTGAATTCTCCTCCTGATTGCTTTCCGAGCTCTCTCAGAGAGGAGCAACTTGACGTTATCTCCCGCTCCTTTGGGATTGATAGAGCATGCATATTGTTGCCAGGGAAGGGGGTCATGCCATATAATCCCCCTGAAGGATACTTCGCGTATAGCTGATACCATTGCATGTGTGGGGCCATTCCTCATATCAATGCGTGGATAGTCAGCTTCATTACTTACCTGAAAGTGGCTCCTTTTTAGCTTTAGCCCAACTCCTATGCCATCTTAGTGTGTCTGTTCGTTATCTTCCAGAGGAGATATGGGCGCCCCCCTTCTAACCGGGAAATCCAATATCTATATAATATGAGGGGCTACAAGAAGGGGTCTCCGTACATTAGTTTAGAGTCGGCCGTGTCCTTCAAGCCGGTCTTGGACTTATACTCGAAGTTTACCATGTTTAAGAAGGAATGGTTCTTTGTCAAGGACGACTCCGTTTCTTTTCGCCTTTTCACTTCTGGCTGTAAGTTGAATTCCATTCGTAATTTCTTTGTCCCCACTACAATGCTTCTTCTTATGTGCTTTTATTTCTTGCTAGCGACAGGCGGCTTTGCGGTCGTGGAGAATGATCACCTTGTACAGATGGCTGCGGAGGTAGAGGCTATCTTAGGAAGGGATAGGTCGGTTTCTTACCTGATCAGGAATGCCACTCTCCTGGAGCACAACTTGATTCTGCCACGTCAATCTGTGGTTAAGCAGAGAGATACAGCCGAGGAGAGGGCTTCTAAAGCTAAAGATGGGGATACTGCGAAGAATAGCAAGAGGAGACCTTTCTCGGTACCTCCAGTCGTCGGGGGGAAGAAGCTTAAGAAGTCTGACGGACCCTCCCCTAGCACATGCCCAGATATTCCGGAGGAGGAAGATGGAGAGGAGGAAAGAGGCGAGGAGGAGGGCGAAGGAGATGGAGAAGGTGAAGGACAGGGTGGTAGTGGTGCCGGGGCTTTGTCTTCTGAGCAGGCGGGGGAGATCCAAGAGTGGACGGATGATGCCTTCCGCCAGGCTTTTGAGGGGTTAGAGGAAGGATCAGCCTCGGTGGAGAAGGCGAAGAAATCTGATAAGGCTGGGACTGGTGCCGATCCATCTTCTAAGGATCCTTCAGCTAGGGTAACTCAAGGTGAATTTTCAACTTCTGCAGACTCCCTTTATGATAAGGACTTAGTAATATTTTATGGCCAGCTCCCGTCCTGGAATGAGATTCAGGACTTATTGCAGTATCCCACTCCCCCTCAGGGTTTGTAAAATAAACGCGTCTTCCTACTCCTTTTAACTTGACACATTTCTTGAATTATAGTTTCATGCATGCTCGTAACACTTGGTTTTTATTCCAGCAATGGGTAAGGTGGCCAAGACATCAGATATTCGGCACCGCCTTGAACAGTACAAGTTACTCAAAACTTTCGCCAAACCAAAGCCGTCAGCTAGCCGTCACGGAGATGTGGTTGGTTATCGCCCTCTCCTCGGAGTTATTAAAGAAGATATGCAAAAGAGGAAGAGAGGCCGATCTTTGTTTGAACCTTCACCTGGCCCTCAGGGTCCAGTCCAGCCTATCCATGATATTACTGAGGAAGATACTGAGTTTCTGCCTTCCCCACACCCGCCCGAAAATCCAACCGTCGCCCCGATAGACCATCCTGGTTTGGTTCACAACCCATTTGCCGGCCACCCGGATCTGGACCCGAGTTTTCAGGACATTTCTTTTGACAAGGCCACGGGTGAGCAACTTCTTCCCCGCAATCCCATGGTACGGGTGCTTGATGAGGCTAAGTCCTTAGACCTCGATTTGCTTACTACTCGGATTGTGACCATGGGGAATGAGGCCAAGGCAAACATCGATCGGGTGGCTGAAGAGACCAAGAGGATAATTGAGCATCACGCTCGACTGGCCAAGGATGGGGAGGAAATCAGAAGTGCTAATATTCAGTTGCGGCTAAAGGTTACTGATCAGGCCAAACAGCTTGCCGATCAGGCTATCTAGATATCCCAGCATGAAGCTGCCTCCAGACGACTAAAGAAAACCATGGAAGAGGCTAGCCAGGCTGAGTTGCGAAAAATGAAGGCTGCTTGCAAAGAACTAATTGACATGGCCATCGCAACGGTGGATGAGGTTCGGAGCGCGGATCTTGAGCAGGTAGAGGAGTTATCTGGGAGGCATGAGGCCGCAGAGCTTGCTTAGGCCAAGCTGAAGGAGGAGCTGGAGGTGATGCGGAATTCCCTTCAGGCTGACTGCTCGAGATACCATTTGGAAAGAGATGCTGCTGTCGCACGGCTGTCGGCTTCTGAGGCCCGGATGAAAGAGTTTGAGGAGAACGAGGGGATGATGGACGAGACGCTGCAGGACATGTATTTCCGTACTTGGAGGCAGGGCAACCTGTCCTGGATGGACGACTATCCCCGGATTATGGCTAGGATATATCTTCAGGCTTTGGAGGAGGTTAAGGCTGATGCGGATAAGGAAGGAGGTGCGGCTTTCGGGGTGGATGTGGTTACGGCCCAATTCACCAAGGAAGAGAAGGTGGCGGTTAAAGAAGGCATGCGGCTGCTTGCTGCGGATGAGGTAGGCGTGCAGCTAGACGATGATGGTCAGGGAGCAGGTGCTGGTAAGTCTTTCCTTTTAACCTTTTCATGATTTGATTGCTTATCTTTCGTGATTATTGATGGATTCTCTTCTGAATTATGCAGGCGGGACCTCTGAAGCACATGCTGGGAGTTTCGATCCTGCAGTTAAGTAGATCCGGAGGGCTAGCGGGATGGAGGCGAAGCCCTGATTCTTTGACTTGACTTGTACATATTTTGGTTGCTGTCTGTGTTAGTCCGAAACATTAATGTGACTTGTAATTATATTATTTGTAAAGAATGACTTTATGTAATTTTATAACATAAGCCGATTCTGTCATGTTTGAATGCTGTTGTCATTTTGATATGTTGCATAAGAAATACAGCTGCGTGTTTATGCATGTGATTCAATCGTATTTGATGCTAAGTGTAATGTCAATATGATGTGTGAATAAATTAAAGCCATGTATTTGTATACAAGAGAAGAGAGTACTGCCCTTCGTGTTTTAGTTGTAGAGGGTTGCTTTGAATGTCTTGCGTGACTGAGTATGGAATGTGGCTGAGTGTTTCGTCATTCGGATGTGAGCTCATATTTCCACAAGCGAGAGTTCCCCTATTTTGTGACCTGTACTTTAGGGACAGTTATGTAGGATAGGAGAAAAGTTTTTAAATGTAATGGAAATATGAGAAACAGTAAAACTTCCAATCACGGAAGGCCATCAATATGCTTAAGTTCGTGGCAAACGGGTTTTGTAGTCACTTTCCCTAGCTGTGGGTCTTGGAGACATTTGTCACCCATCTTACGCCTCCGCGGGGAGTTTATCTTTTTTACCACAGCCGCACTTAAGACATATCGGAGCCGAGATCGTGCACAGTAACTACCCGAGCCATTATGGCCCGTAATCGTGGGTATTATTCGATTTACTGTGGCCGGCTAGCGTGGGTGCCAATCGTCAACCGTGAACTACCCCTGGCTGGCCACACCTTATGTCGGGGCTTAAAGTAGGTTCACAGTTGCCGGCGAGCCGAACGCCGTAATGAGCTGCCATCGGCTATAGTCGGCCTTCTTGATGGCTTATAATCGGCTCATTATAGTTGGCTTTGAGGGCAATCACGAGCAATGAGTTAACC
The DNA here is from genome assembly GCA_030765085.1 of Allium cepa. Lineage (NCBI taxonomy): Eukaryota > Viridiplantae > Streptophyta > Magnoliopsida > Asparagales > Amaryllidaceae > Allium > Allium cepa. The sequence continues at coordinate 47,102,060 of CM060930.1, read as the reverse complement.
CGCAGCAGAGGGATGCTGGAGCAAAAGTGTCTCATTGGCGAGTGCATAAAATCGCGTAGTACCTGTTGGGTCTTGTCCAGGTGAGGTTGCGCCGTGAAGTGTCCAGAATGGAGATGTCGTTATACATGATTTTGTTCAACAGAAAAGGATAAAGCTTAATAAGCAGCCAAGATATAAAGGAACAAGTTAAAAAGAGACAAGATTTTTAAAGTGGTTCGGCACGAAAATGCCTACGTCCACTGATTCTCTTTGTTAATTCACTTCATATGGGCAGTAGAAGTTAAGAAAAGTATCGACGGAGGTGTTGGATGTTCCATGCCCTCTGGAAAACCTCTCCGTCCACTGTTGACAAAATATAGGCTCCGTTGCGGAGATCTTTATGAATTACATAGGGTCCGTCCCAGATTGGATCTAGGGCTCCGGGGCACGGGAAGATCCGCTTGAGGACAAGATCTCCTTCTTGTAAGCTGTGGTGCTTGACTTTGGAGTTGTATTGTGCTGCAACTTTTTGCTTGTGAGCTGCTTCTTTGAGTGTTGCATCGTTTCTTTTCTCCTCAATTAGATCCAAAGACATGTGGAGGAGTTCTTCGTCCTCTTCTGGGTTGTAGTGGATCCTACGGTGGGAAGGCACTACAGTTTCAACTGGGAGCATGGCCTCCAATCCGTATGCCAAAGAGAAAGGAGTATGCCCTGTTGATGTTCTGTAAGATGTGCGGTAGGCCCAAAGTGCCATGGGAAGTTCATCACCCAAGCGCCTTTTGACTTTTCAAGTTTCTTCTTGATTAAGATTTTGAGGATTTTGTTGACAGCTTCGACTTGCCGGTTTGCCTGGGGGTAAGCCACAGATGAGAAGCTTTTGTGAATTCCGTGCTCCTGGCACCAGTCGGCGAATTACTCGCTGTCAAATTGAAGTCCATTGTCCGATATGATTTTGAGTGGAACCCCGTACCTGCATAAAACATTTTTGATCAAGAAGTTAATAACTTTTGCCGAAGATATTTTATTTAGAGGTTCCGCTTCCACCCATTTGGTGAAATAGTCAACTGCCACTATGGCATATTTAGCTCCGCCTCGGCCCATTGGCAGTTCGCCAATCAAGTCAATTCCCCATATTGCACAGGGCCAAGGGCTGGTCATTTGAGTAATCTAATTTGTTGGTAGTCGAGGAATCTTAGCAAATTTCTGACAACTATCACATCTCTTGATGAAGTCTAAGGCGTCTTTGTTTAAAGTGGGCCAGTAATACCCGTATCGGAATATTTTCTTTGCTAGAGTCTGCCCTCCGGTGTGATCTCCGCAACTTCCTTGATGGATGTTGGACAAGACTTCCTGGCTTCCCTTCCAGCGATACACCTTAATAACGGATTAGAGAAGCCGCGCCGATAGAGGATGCCTTCCTGTAATGTGTAGCGGGAAGCTTTCCTTAAGATTTTCTTAGTTTCGTTACGTCCGTCGGGCAGTGTGCCATCTTGTAAATATTTCCGGATAGGAGTCATCTAAGTTTCCTCTTCGATTGCAGCTATCATATTCATTGTCTCGTAACTTGGGGCTAGTTGTTGTGAGATGGTTATTGTTCGGGAAGCGGTGTCGTCCTTCATACTAGCTTGCTTTTCCAGTTCGTCGGCCTCCTGATTCTTCTCTCGAGGAATGTGTCTGATTAAATAGTGATCCAACTGATTGAGCAGCAGCTTGGTCTTCTATAGATATGTTGTGAGTCGATCTCCTCGAGTTTGGAATTCTCCCAGTATCTGATTTACAATAAGTTGAGACTCACTATGGTGACATAAAGAACCGACTCCAATCTCCAGGGCAAGTTCTAATCTGGCTATCACTGCTTCGTATTCTGCGTCATTGTTGGTGGCAGCGAACTCCAACCTTAGGGCGTAGTGCAGCTTCCTTCCCCTGGGGGTGATTATCACAGCACCTGCCCCCGAGCCTTGCTCATTTGATGCTCCATCAACGAAGAGATTCCACTTGATATTTTCCACTACTTCAGATTGCTCCTTACCTTCGTTAGTAGTGAATTCGGCAATGAAATCAGCTATGGCTTGTCCCTTGATAGCGGTGCGAGGATGGTAGGTGATATCATATTGACTCAGTTCAATGCACCACTTAAGTAGTCGCCCAGAAATGTCGGGGCGATGGAGTACCTGCCTTAGCGGTTGATCGGTTAAAACTCCGATGGAATGAGATTGGAAATAGTGTCGCAGTTTTCGTGACGTGATTAGTAAACAGTATGCTAGCTTTTCAAGTTTAGGGTATCTGGCTTCTTCCTCTGTAAATCTCTTGCTTACAAAGTATACGGGTCGTTGTGCGTGGTTGTCTTCTCTCACCAAAGCAGCGCTTAAAGCATAGGATGATACAGCCAGGTATAGGTATGGTTCTTCGCCTTCATTTGGAGTTGAGAGTACTGGTGGTCTATGGAGGTGTTCGATTAAGTTACAGAAGGCTGTCGAGCATTCGTCAGTCCATTTGAACTTTCCTTTGTCTTTCTTTAGAGCTTCAAAGAAAGGGATGCATTTGTCGGTTGCTTTAGAGATGCACCTGCTTAGGGCGGCCACTTTTCCGTTTAGGCTTTGCATCTCTCTTCGAGTGGATGGTATCTTGATATCTTGCAAAGCTCGAACTTGTTCGGGGTTTGCTTCAATCCCCCTGGAATGAACGATGAATCCTAAGAACTTTCCCGACGATACTCCGAAGGAGCACTTTAGAGGGTTCAGTTTCATTCCATATTGGCGAAGTACTTGAAACATCTCATCCAGGTGGTTTATATGATCGCTGGCTTTTCTCGATTTTACCAGCATGTCATCCACATAAACTTCCATAGTTTGTCCTATTAGTTCCGCAAACATCTTGTTGACAAGGCGCTGATAAGTAGCTCCGTCATTTTTGAGTCCAAAAGGCATTACCTTGTAGCAGTAGAATCCCCGGTCAGTGATGAAACTAGTGTGGTCTTGATCGGGGGCGTTCATAGGGATCTGGTTATATCCTGAGTATGCGTCCATAAAGGATAAGAGTTCGTGTCCGGCTGTGCTGTCCACGAGTTGGTCGATTCGGGGGAGTGGAAAGCAGTCTTTCGGGCAAGCGTCATTTAAGTTGGAGAAATCGATGCATGTTCGCCACTTCCCATTAGCTTTCTTTACCAGTACCGGGTTGGCAATCCATTCTGGGTAGATGGCTTCTCGTATGAAGTCATTGGCAAGTACGTTCTTTACTTCTTCCTCGAGGACTGCTGATCGTTCCGCCCCCATGCTCCTCTTTTTCTACTTCACTGGCACCTTGGTGGGATCGATGTTCAGTATGTGGCATGCTACGTCTGGTAAGATTCCTGTCATGTCGGCGTGCATCCATGCAAATACATCCATGTTGTGGTGAAGAAAATCGACGAGTTGATCTTTCAACTCCGCTCTTAACTGAGACCCGACTCTCAGCAGTCTACTTGGGTCGTGTTTGTCTACAGATACAAATTCCATAGCCTCTGCAGGCTCGGTGGTGGCCTCCTCCTCTTTGTCCCTGGGGTCTAATTCGTTGAAAGGATCGCTGGTATATCGAAGAGGAGGGGCTTTCTTTAATTGTTATGCTTCCAGGTTTTTCTTGCAGAGAGAAGTCTCTGCATCCTTCCCTTTATCATTCCTGCAGTTATTACGAAGCTCAATTACATAGCAATCTCGAGTGGCGTCTTGATCTCCCTCTATTTCTCCTACTCCGTTATCTATTGGGAATTTTATCTTCATGCACCATGGGGCTAGGACAATTTGGAAGTCAGACAAGGCTGGTCTTCCCAAAAAGGCGTTGTAGGCTGAATGGTTCTCTATTAGTACAAATGTTTGTTTTCGCACAGCGGAGCGGGGATGACTTCCTATTTCAACAAAAAGGTCCAGTTGCCCGAGGGGCATCTTCGCATCTCCAGTGAAACCATGTAGTGGTTTGTTGCAGGGAGACACATCCTTCATTGACAGCTTCATTTTGTCGAATGCATGCTTGAATAGGATATTCACTGGGCTTCCAGTGTCTACTAAGATTCGGAAAAATTTGGCTGGACTGAACCAGGCAGAGATGACCATAGGATCCATGTGTGGGTACTGTCTTCCCTCTAGATCACGCCTACTGAATGTGATGTCGTCATTCTCTTTCCGTTTCGGGTGGCGTTCTTCCATAACAGAATTAACGTAGCCTTCAGCGTTTCTAAGTGACTTACCGTATCTTTCCATCTCTGCCCAGCTTCTGTCGGCGATGTGTAGTCCTCCTGATATGGTATGGACCACTATTTTCTCTTGACTAGAGCCGCTGGTGTTGCGATTTCATCCGCCTACTTCTGGGAGGGGTAACCCTGGGTTTCTATTGGCGGGAGCTGGAGTCCTGTTCTGGCTTTTCACATTGCGTTCCAGTCTCCTCCTTCTAATGTGTTCTTCAATCAAGTCCCGGAGATGGTGGCATTCATTGGTGTCATGTCCGTGGGATTCGTGGAAGCGGCAGAACTTTCCAGACTTGAGTGCGTTATCTGACTCCTTCTTGTGCGGGAGCGCTTGTATCTAACTTCGTCTTGAGTGGCTAGGAAGATGCTTTCGATTGTTTCATTCAAAGGAGTGTAGGAGTCAAATCTTGGTCCTGGTCGATATGAGCGCTTTTCTCCCTTTTTGCCCCTAGCACTGTCTCTAGAGTCACTTCTCCGAACATCCTTTGCTGCAGCGGGAACCTTGTCCGGAGCTGTCTTAGCCCGTTGCCCTGACTGCCTCTCAGTGGCAGCGTCTTCAAGTCTCATATACTTTCCAGCTTCATGGAAGAAATCAGGTAAAGTAGCTGGTTTTTCCTTGGTTAGTCTTCTAGCAAATTTAGTATCCGGATGTACACCACTGCAGAGGGCCATTAGGATAAGTTTCTCGTCGGCATCTTGGACTGCGGCCGCTGCGGCGTTGAATCGGGTTAGATATTGTTGCACTGTCTCTCCGGGCTTCTATTTGATATTAGATAAGGAATAAGCGTCCTTGGGTTGTTCCACATGGATGCAGAACTGGCTGATGAACTTTTCTTTCAACATTTCCCATGAGCTGATGGACCCCTGGGGTAGGTGGCAGAACCAGGAGGTAGCTAGATCTGCCAAGAAAAGTGGGAAGCATTTGCACAAACTCCCTCCGTTGCTCCGCACATGAGCATATGCTGGGTGTATCTCTGTAAGTGTACTATGGGGTCAGAGTTTCCCTTGTAAGGTTCCATCGTTGGCATTTTCCATTCCCGGGGGGTGATGGCGGTTTCGATATTGCGAGTGAAGGGGCTGGTTACCCTAGCGCCTATCCCCCGATCCCTTTGCTCCCGTTGGACGCATTCTTTGAACAATCGCGCCATCCTTTCATCAGAACTTGGAGCGGATAGAAATGAGTTTGGCTCTTCCCTGCGGGACTGATTCTGTCCAAACGGCTTGTAGGGATGGTATCGTCTGTCCCTCCTAACATTCTCCAATGGCTGCCTCTGGTCTTCTGGGGGCATGTTGGGGTCAGCCACAGTTGGCCCTTGCCTTGATCTTCCCCTGCTGGGTTCTGTTCTCAGCACTTCCTCAGCCACATCCGACCCCTGCCTGGAACCTCCCCCGTTGGGTTCGGTTCCAAGTGTTTCCTCGGGTCGGAATTCGGGCTGAGTCCGGGCTCGGCTCCTACCATGGTTGTTTCTGTTGTTAGCCTCTTCGAAGAAGAAAGACCTTTGTCGCCTCCCAGATCCTCCAGACCGGGACTCACCCCATGATTCAGTGTTGCGGTTGGATTCTTCAGCATCCCTTAAGCGTGACATGAGTTGGTCCACCAAGGCTTCTTGTTGAGATGCGAAGCGGTTAGTTACTTCAGCCACAACCTTGTCCAGATCCGCCCTTGTAATTGTTTTTCCGTAGCGGGGGCTGTCGGATTTGCCTGATTTTCGTTTGCTGTTGGAACCGGTCGATTGTCTTGACCTCTGATTACTAGATCTGGGATACTACTAATTGCAATGTTCTTTCCTTTGTTAGCATCTTTCTTTCGTCCGGGAGGCATGTTTTCCAGGCAATGAACGATGCTGCTAGAAAAAGAGTTGAGTGGGAGAAGCTGAAACTTTGAGCTCCTGGCTCTCAGTGAAAGCACCAAAAATGTTTGCACAAAAAATGGACAAACACCTCCAAGTCGTATGAATTAGTTGATTTTATGTTGTTTCTAGTGATTTGGGTGATTTACGCAAATATATAAAATAGATGGACTAAACTGTAAAAGACACACAGATTTATAGTGGTTCGGCCAGAACGTGCCTACGTCCACTTTATATGTTATTCTCCTTTTTCTTTCAGATTACAAGTACAAGTACAAAGCTTTGTATACAAGTATATAAAAGTTGTTTGAAAGTTCCTTCCGTGCTTGAGCTCTCAAACTTTTCTGCCATTGTTGTACCCCTGCCCCTCTATTTATAGAGTGAGGTTGGGGGCAGGGGTCTTGGATGTATATAGCTGCTGGTGGGCCTGGGCTGAAGCAATCTGGCCTGACAGAGTTGGTCCGGTCGTGTCTTCCCTTGCTTCTGGCTCGGCAACGTGTGGAGGTGGGTTGATTCGGTTGGACATGGAAAGGAGGTTGATTCGGCTATGTAGGGGAAGTTGGTTGGTTCGGCTGGTGTTGGACCGGTAGCTGTTTGGTTCGGTAGTATGTTGGAGAGGTAGTTGGTTTGGTGGTAGGTGGTCCGGTAGTTGGTTCGGTAGTAGGTGGTCCGGTAGTTGGTTCGGTAGTAGGTGGTCCGGTAGTGCATGGAGATGAAGTTGGTTTGGCAGGGAGATGGAGTGTGGGTTGGTTCGGTTATGCATAGGAAGGGAGTTGGTTCGGCGATGTTGAGCCGGTCGAAATACTCCCAACAACTGTTATGGATTTAATACCCAACCGAGATAAGAATTGAGGTGATAATCCAAATGGGGATCAAGGCAATTGTAAATAAGTGAATGGAAATTTAAGGAAGTGTGAATAGAAAGGAAATTGATATTGGAAAGAGAAATCAAATTTGAATATTTGATTTTGAATAAATGATGCTATACATCTTTGTTATATGAGATAAAACTCCCCTTGATAAATCTATAGCCAGAGGAAAATATTTTTGAAAGTGTTTGAAGTATAAAAGGGTTTTATACAAGTTTGAAATGATCCAAAGTTTTAAAAATTATGTATATCTGTGTGTGTATATATATATATATAAAGGATCTTATGAGGATTTTGGGAAAGGTTTTGAGAACCTTTGGATTCGGAAAGGCTTTTGATTTTTGGGTAAAATCAATATTGAAATTTGGAAAGCCTAGTTTGAGAATTATCGATTTTGGAATAATCGATTTTGTGTAGAGAGCTTTGTATGAGATCATACTAGGTGTATGATTTGAAGATACTATATGTGTATAGTATAAAGCGTTTTGATGATGGCTTTGGGGAAAAAGGCGCTCCCTTGAAATGAACTTCTCAGGAGTACCACCGGGTGGTGCTGCCTTGAGCCCCAAGGGGGGTTTCTAAAGTTGATCCTGTGAGGAGTCCGGACAAAACTAGTTCCTGAGGATTATTGGGTAGCGAAAGTCGAGGGCGCTGATGCCTACAGGGGCATTTGGGTTATGCTGTGACGACAGTGTAACTCGATGTCGCTGCGATCTACTGTGGGGACCATAGCGAAATCGTGTGGAGGATGAGTGCCAACAGTCTACACTTGATTTTTCCGGGAAGGCAACGCAACATCGGTAGACTACGATCTATGGTCAAGTGGAGTGGAGAAGTTTCATTTTTGGCAGCGAAATTTGATGGCGCTGATGCCTACAGTTATATGGGTTTTTGTTGTGATAGCTACGTAACCCCAGTTATAGCTGCGATCTGTCGTGGGTTCCATGGTGTAATCGAGGGGCGCGGAGGCCTACAGTTATCTATGGATTTTGTCGGGATGGCAACGTAACCATCAGGTTAACTGCGACCATGGATGGGGGTGATGATTCCCAGAGCATCCTCACGAAAGATATTTCCTCTATTTTCAAAAACTGTTTTCTATATCTTCAATAAAATTATTTTCCCAATATTTTCACTGGGTGTTGAAACGGGTTTACCAAGTACTTATAGATTTTCAGTCCTACGCCTGATCAACGTATGACTGAATTTCTGTGAGAACAAGGATGGACTGGTTGAGACATCGAGTTATAAAGTTATTTTCATAAAGAGTTATTTTAATAGTATTATGTGACTTTAAAAGCTTTTCTAAAATTTTGAAATAAAGGTGTTGGGACTTTGGAAAATCGAAGGAAAACCAAACTGAAATTATAAAATTGAAACTCGGGAAAATTTAATGAAGTGATTCTTTATAATTTAAGGAAATTGAATATTAAATTAAAAGTGAAAGTAGACCAATCAGCTAAATAAATTATTTAATAGTGTATGTTAATAAAATTTAACTTGGGTAAACAAATGGTTGTAAATTAATAATGGAATTTGATAATGAATTCGAATTGTAAATAGAATTCGACTTGGATTTGATAATGAATAAATAAGAAGAGATGTTGTAAAATAAAATATAAAATAGAGTTGGATTGAAAATGTGATTGATTTGAATTACAAATAAAATTCAAGGGTGATTTGAATAATGTTCAATGAAATTTGCAAGAAAATTGGATATAAGAAAAGTGATTATAATAGCAATGTTTTGAGTTGCAAAACAAAACCCAAGTGAATAGAAATAAATTGAGAGTGGCCTTGTATTAATAAAATAAATTCGATAACAAATTAAGTAAGCAAATTAAAATTTTAAAACGGGTTAATTGAGCAAATTGATAAATGGATGAAGTCTGATTGAATAAATAAAAGAAAACTAAATCAAAGTTGTGACTGAAATTAGATTATCAGACTGAACTTAAATTTGGTGATATATTAATTTGAAGTATAAATGAGTTCAGTGTGTGGTTGGTATTATTTTGATAAATTGAGAAGATGAATTAAAATTAAAATTTAAAATGGTTAGGCGTACTGAATTTAATGGAAGTTGATTAAATGAGAATCAAATAGAAGTAAGCTTAAGTTGATATTGGAATAAATTAAAGTAAATTAACTTAAGTTTAAAATTTATGGAAGCTTGGCTTCGAATAAGGATGAAAGCCCATTCAATAAAAACTTGGATTGAATTACATTGGGAAATGGTTATTAATTTATAAGTATTGGATGTGCCAAGCTTAACAAATTGTTTTGAATGGAACAATTGCGAAAATGAAATGAAATGCAATGAATGGTTGGTGAATAAATTAGAAATGAAGTGGAATTAATTACAGAATGAGTTGAAAAGTAATTTGAAGTAATTATAAACTAAATAAATACTCTATTAAGCGAATATTGACGAATTGGTATAGAATGAATCGTCGTATGACAAATTCTATGGGCTGATAGAGATTAAATAACTTGATTTTGAAATTAATTGATGGAATATGAGTCTGTTTGGGTTAAAATAAATTAGATGTAAGCAATTGAGTTGTAAACCATTTGAATTGAATGGAGATGTTTATGAATTGGTTGTAAACAATTAAAATTTAAGTCGGAACCCCATAAGTGGCTTATAAAGATTGTTTAACCTGCATTGCTTATAGAAACTTGTATGTTTTCTAGTTAAGTATGCTAAATGTTGTTAAAATTACATGATTTTAGTGCTTACATACTTAAATTGAGTAAGTGCAGGTACCTGAAGGCCGTTTGGCTGGATTTGGTTGCGCTTTTTGCTAAAATAAATAAGCTGCTTGCTTAAAATGCTAAATAAGGTACGCCTACGCAATAAAAATAGGAAATATGAACTGTTTTTGCTTTTTCTGACCATGTGGGTCGATGCATGTATATTTATATCTCTTGTCAAATTGCAAAAGCTCTTCCGTACAAGGGAGACTCTGCCAAAATTTTTCGAAAATTTTGAGAGTTAGAAAATTTTTGAAAAAATTTTGGTTAACGACAAAACGATTTCAAATTGGGAATTAAAGTAAATTAGTAAATGAAACTAATATGAATCTGATATACATGAAAGATTAAATTCAACATTCAAAATTTAAAGTAAATTGAATTCGTATAGAAGTAGGGAAAACTAATTTGAATAGAAATGGATATGAAAACCTATATAAGAGGATGTATAAAATAATTTGTAAAGTTACGATTGAATACTGTTGCTAAACAAGATATGCAGGTATTAAAGGAAAAAGGAATTGGATTTGATTCCAAAAGATAAAGTTGTATTGCCCGACAAAAAGGGTACGTATTTAAATTTCTAGATGAAATCGGATTGGGTTTTTGATGTAGCCACTTGGCTTTTGTTTTCTTTTGGAATTTGGGAGCCCATAGAGGCCTTTTGTAGTTGTACCGAGCTAGCCGTGCAAAGGAGACGCTGGCAAAAAAATTCGAAAATTTAGTGAGTTAGAAAATTTTTGAGAATTCAAAATTTGGTTTTAAATTGAAATTTGAATGATTGAACAAAAGGGTATTGCGTGAAAGCTATAGAAGGTTTTGAGAAGTTGGTTAAGGATAGCGGGTCTTTAATAAAAGTTAGTTGATAAGATGTTGAATTGTGGGTTTTGGGAAAAATAAACGGGTATTGAACCATTCTTCCTAACTAGTAATTTCGAGGACGAAATTCTTTTAAGGGGGGAGGAATGTGACGACCCGAAATTTTTAACAATTTAAACTGGAATATTTAAGTAATTGTAACTATTTAAAAATTAATTTTAACTTGAATTTTAAATTTTAATATTTACTTGATAATTAAATTATGGAATTATATAATTAGAAATTGGGTAAGATGTTGAATATGAAATTTTAAGCCTGTTAAAAATAATTTAAAGGCTTATAAAATTTATAATGATGATATCGAAGATAATAGAATGGTTGAGATTTAAATTAAAGTTGATTTGTTCAGTTTTGAGACTTTATCGCTTAAATTGACATTATAAATAGCCTTCCGAGGCACAGTCTCGGAATTCGATGAAACCAGTTCCATTGGATCCGTAATAATTAGTTGTTATCAGATTTCAAATTTCGTAGCGTTTGGATTTACCGTTTGCTCGTACGGGTGAGAAATGCGTCAAAATTAAAACCGATAATTTAATATTTTAGATTGATTTAATAAGCTAACTTCCACATACGATTAAATTAGCCTCCGAAACACGTTCCATTATGTTCGGAATGCGGGTAAAACCTTATAAACGCCTGGCGGCTTGTTTGATTCGGAGTTCGTTCGAACAGCTTGTAAAATATAAGAACATTAATAAATAAATAATAAGCAACCTTCCTCAAGACGTCGCCTCTTCCTTTCCCAACACGCCACCCTTTTCCTCTTAAGGTCGTATCTCCTCCATCTGAAATTCATTCTCTTCCCTTCGAATTTCTTTTTCTCGACATCGAGTTAAAAAAAAATATGGCTGCTCGCCATTCAAATCGAGGCCGAGTCTCCTCATTTTTCGAAATCAATTCGACAACCTAAAGGAGAGTAGCCGAGCAATCTTCGCTCGCCTCCGTTTAATCTTCTCTCGCGCTTGAAGGAAGGCAAGCGAGGCTGTAAGGGCGAAGGGGGAGTCGCGATCGAAGATAGGGTTGCATACGGGTTTGGGGGAAACTCGCGAAGCCTGGGCTCGGTTCGCGATGATGGCTTGGCTCACGATGGTGGCTCGGTGGCGTCTGAAAGCTTGGGGTTTCGAGATAGTTGTACGCGAGATGGCAGTCGCGACTTGAAGAGGTTCAAGCTAGTGCAGAGACGATGGGTAGTGGTTCGATGTCGAACTGAGTAATCTCTAACCCATATAATTGATTTACTGTTTGAATTTGAAAGAAAACAAAGTTTAAGTTTAAATGAACTTGAAAGGAACATTTTAAATGTGTTTGGGAATGATCAGTAAATCAGTTACTATTATGAAATTGTAATTAAATAAGTTTAAATTGTAAATCGATGAGTAAGAATTGGTTATTCGAGTAATTAAAGATAAATTTAGTTAAGGTCTGTGAATCGATGATGTAATTAGAAGTTAAATAGTTTGTAATTAAGAATTAATTAACAAATTAACTTGTATCTAAGTGATTAAGTTAAGTTAAGTACATAGAGAAGTACTTTAAGGATTGGTTAACGAATATAGCTAATGAAAGATCAATGATTAAGGGTTATTAAATGATGTATTGATGAGATTAATTTAAGGTAATTAATTTTACTAATTATCGAAGAATGATAAATTGTGAAATTTGGTGGATATAATAACCTAGTGTATTATAATGGTATACTTGGTGAAGTAATTGGTGATAATTGTTGGTTGTAACTGATTAATGGATGGTTTAATAGAAATTACTTAATGGTATTAATAAAATATAATTACTTGATGAAATTAATCAAGAGATTAATTTAGATGGTTAATAAAGGAATAATTGATTTATTTAATGAAGTAAATAAAATTGTAGTTAATTATAGTTTGGAATTAATCGAAAATGATTAATATTATGGCTTAATTAAGAAAAATAAGTTTGATTAGGATAAATTAAAATTATAATTGAAATCCTTGGGTTTATAATTAAAAGTATAATAAAGATTGATTAATTTAGATTAGAACAAATCAAAACATAATTGGAATTCATTAATTTATATAATTAACGATGTAATTAAAGACTGATTAATTAAGATAAATTAACCAAAGTGACCCATGAGAAATTAATTAATATAAGTAATTAAGAATTTAAGTGATTGATTATAGTTAATTAATTTGTTGAGTAATTAAAGACTACTCATTGATTTGGTAAGAATAATTAATATGGTGAAAATTATTAAAGATAATTACTTGAATGAAATTGGAGGATAATTAATCCAGGGTGATTAATTAAGATGAAATAAGGAAGGGTTGATTAATTAATTGATTTGGAATTAATTAATGAAGAGACCTAAGTGATTGAGGATTGAAATTCAATTAGAATCAATTGAATTAATTTGGAAGCTATAAAATTCGCTTATAAATGATTGAGTGGTATTGGATGCTTTGAAATAAGTTGATATCTCTAATATGAAATGTTGTGATTTTCATTTAGATAACTTGAGATATGATGTATGAGTCTCAAAGAGGACGGGATCGGGTATTGAGAAATACCCGAAACCCCTTCGAATTTATATAAAATTGATTTGTGAAATCAATACAATGAAATGATACGACTTAAGTGAATGAGATTATTTTATCTAAGTCTGGTACTTAGGAATTTATACATGAAATAAGTGTTGCCTATAGCAAATTGTGAATTGGTTAAATTGATAAAAGTTACCCGGGTTTATTTAAGTTGTTTGATTTGGTATTCCATGTTAGTTGGATTTACTCACGCTGGTTTCCAGCCTGACCCGGGTGTTACTTTGATGTAATGCTCGAGTCAGACCGAGTATTACAGGTTTCAGGTAGGTACGTTCTGGAGCTCAGGAGGCGAGCTGGATGGCAATATCGTATAGAGTATTTCCGCTGTATTTATATTATTGTTCATCTGAGACATGATGATTGTAAATATTCAGTGACTGTATATAATATGAAACTCTAATGTATTCGATTGTAATCGACAGATATAGTATTCTTTTGTAAACATTTATTATTTATTATTATAATTTATCCGCTGCAATTGTGAGATGTTTGGTATTTCTGTTCTTCTTCTTCTATCTCTTTTTTTTCATAACTATCTGGAATTTTCGGGTTGGAAAATTTCGGGTTGTTACACTCAAACTGGGCTTTCCAAATCTTCAAAATTGATTTTTCTCCAAAAATCAAAAGCCTTTCCAAATCCATAGGTTTCAAAAACCATTCCTCAAAATCATTCTCATAAGACCCTTTATACATATATATAACCTTTAAAAACTTTGGATCACTACAAACTTGTATAAATTCCCTTTTATACTTCAAATACATTCAAAAACCCTTTCATTTATGGCTAGATTCAACAATGGAGTTTTACCTTATATAACAAAGATATATAACTTTGTTTATTCCAAATCAAATATTCAAATTTGATTTCTCATTATTTTTCTTCATAAAGTGAACCTTTAATCAAATAAATTTCAAATTTCCATTTTATTTCATCATATATTTCACAAAATATACTTTTCATTTCAAAAATATTTTATTATCCACAAATTTTCAATATCAATTTCGTAAATAGTAATTAGTTTATAAAACGGTTGTAAAATAGTTTAATAGTTCCAAAAGTAGTTATAAAATAAGTATAAGATAGTTATGGGTTTTAAAAAGAAAAGTTGTATAGTATATAGGTAGGAAAAATAGATTTAAAAATAGTTTATATTAAAACATTTTATTTGGAAAAATAGTTCAGAGCCAAACTGTTCACCTTCCCAATCAATTACCAATTTCCAATTAACTTTCAATTTCAATTCAAATTAAGTTAACTTTCATTCCCATCAACTCAATTTAAATTTCCATTTAAATTGACTCAATTCCAATTGAAATAACTTCAATTTCCATTGGAATTAATTTAACCCCAATTCAAGTTGAATTAACCTCAATTTCTTTCTAAATTCAAATCAAATCCATTTGAATTCTTAAACAAATTGAACTTTAATCACAATTCCAAATTATTCAAATCAATTTGGACTAATTTCAAATTGAACCCACTTCAATTTCAAAACATTACAATTCTCGTTTGAATTAATCCCAATTCCAATCTCCACTTTTTAAATCATCTTGAATTAAATAAATTCGAGTTAAATTTTCAAATGTTGATTTAATTCCTTTAAATCGAATTAACCTTTACTTTCATAGGTTTCAAATTCTTAATTCTGAGTCCAAATTTCACATATTCCAATTTAAATTACCTTTACTTCTTCATAAACTTATTTCTAAGTTCAAGTCATAGTTCAAACCCTTTTTAAACAACTCAATCTTTGAAATTCAATTTATTCCCAAATTTCCATTTTTGAAACCAATCCTTAACAATTTAAATTTCCATGTTCTTTTCAACATCCAAAACTTAAGTTCAAAGTGATTTCACTTTCACAAGTTCACTTTTTATCTTCAAAAATCAAAATTACTTAAATAAATTTCAAACTAAAATTTATTTCCATTTTAATTTATCTTTCTTAACTTATTTCAAAGTTCAAATAAAAGTAAAAAGAATTTTTATCTTCAAAATTCAATTTATTGCCCCATTTATCTCAATAATGGGTATATTACCACAATCCATTTCTTCATTCATTTAAACAAATCCAATTCACGGTTTAAAGATTATTAATAACAACGGGATGATATCATCCAATTTAATTTAAAACATCCATCCATTTCCAATTTTCAGATCTCAAACCCATTTTGAGATTACACAAACTCCCAATTCAAATTAATCATTTAACTTCCCAAGTTAATTCTCAATTTCATTTTGAAATTTCCAAATCAGGTGGTTCATTCAAACTTATTTTACTTCTTTTGAGTTAAATTCAATTAATCCCGTTAACCTTACTCATATTTGAATTCTCCATTTCAAATTTCAAAATTCTTTCCCACTTATAAGCTCAAAATTTATATCACTTTGGGTTTTTCACATCACATTCCAAGGAAAACTCAAAACTCATCACCTTAGAGTTTATTTCAAATCATCTTTGATACTAAATATATCCACACATATATAAATAATTATTTCTTGGCCCACCAAGCCAAAATGTAAACCACCTTTGGTTTTAATTCAAAACAAGTTCTTTTAAAGTTTCAAACAACTTCTCATTTTAAAATAAGACTATATTCAAAATAGTCTGAATAATATCATTTATTCTTTAACATTTTGAAAACAATTTCAAATGGTCCTAGACATAGGATTCAAAACTTCACAATTTAAAACCCACTTCAACTTATAAGCTATACTTAAAGGTCTTCTTCCCTAAAACTTTTTCATTTTTCTTTACCAATTTTACTAGAAAACAACATCCCATTATTAAACATGATAATCATTCCATATTCTGGTTTGAAACCAATTCTGATTCATCTTATCTGTATAGTTCATTAATTCCATATGCAACAACCAATTTCTTTATATATATTGGAAAAACCATATCTTTATACATCAAAAGATGTACTTATATAAAAATCATTTACTTTTGAAACCATTTTAAAACCCTTTTTATAAGAAAATAACAAGTACGCTGTCTTATATATGTATACACTTAACTCATTCTAGGGTACCATTGACCCTATCCTTAATGAGTATTCCCCACCAGAGCCAAGGTTCTTGCTTAACCTTCTGCTCTAATACCAAATGTAACGACCCGGAATTTTCAATCTTGAAAACTCAAGAAAGTTAGGAAAAGAAGGAAGAGATAGAAGAAGAAATAGAAAACCAAACTCAGAATCTCACATTCACAGCGGATAAAATATAATATCAGCAAATACTTTACACAACGAAAACTGTATCAGTTAATTACATTTAAATATATCAGAGTTATAACACATATACAAATACTAGACAGATTCAATCAACCTGTCCCAGATAACTACAATATATCACAGCGAAATGCACTCCATACGTTTCTACTATCCAGCTCGCCTCCTGAGCTCCAAAACCTTACCTGAAAATCTGTAATACTCGGTCTGACCCGAGCATTACATCAAAGTAACACCCGGGTCAGGCAGGAAACCAGCCTGAGTAAACCCATCTAACATGAAATTACCAATGCAGTATACTTATTTAAAACCCAGGTAACTGGTACCATTACGAGTTCTTACTTATCATAGTAAATCACATCTTACAATCATAACTAAGCATCACTACTCAGATTAAATGACCAAGCTTACATCATTTATTTCATTCCAGCCTATGAACTTCAAAGAATCAAACTCATAAATAATTATTGCATATTACAAGTCGAAGTGGTTTTGGGTACTTACTGATACCCGACCACGGTCTCTTCGAATCCAATGTCATTTTATAACAACTATTTAAGTTTAAACAGTTCCATTTATCCTGAATTACATATTTACATTATCGTTCATCACAGATAGACAAACCATATTATCACAGTTTAATCCAACATAACATACCACATTGCATCTCATATCAGAGATATCAGATCCAAGGCATTCAATATCATTCAATCATTTATAAGCAAGATTAATTTATCACCATACTAATTAATTTAAATAAATTAAATAAATTCCTTTAATCACTTTTAATCTTTCTTACTTAACATTTATTACAAACCATTAATTAATCATCCCTTATTATCTCCTTTAATTACATTAAGTAATTAGCCTTAATTAATAACACAAATTAATTAACCTTCAACTATTCACATTAATCACATTTATCCTTAATTAATTGCTCATGTTAATTATCCTACAATTACTTGCATTGATTAATTATCCTTTAATTAATCACACTCATTGATTAACTAATCCTCAATTAATTTTCTTAATTAATCAATACTTGATTGATCAATCCTTAATTATTTCCCTTAAGTAATTTACCTTTAATTGCTTTCATCAAATAATTATTCCATTGGTTAATTATCCTCAATTATTAACCTTTATCATTAATTAATTTAACCTTTAGTTATTCTTATTAATTACATTAACGATCCTCTAAATTTCTTTATTAATTAGTTACTCTTTTAATTAATTACATTTAACAAATAATCTTTACTTAATCATATTCATTAATTAACCTTAATTAATCATATTCAGTGATTAACTACCCTTTTATCACTTACATTAATTAATTACCTTAATTTAATCACTTTAATAAATTCCTATATCAATTACACTAAGTAATTATTCCTTAATTACTTACACTAATTAACCTTTAATAAATCTCATAGAGAAATTAACTATCCCTTAATTAACTATATTAATTAATTAATCGTCCAATTACTTTCCTTAATTAATCAATTACCTTAAGTAATTATCTGAATTAATTACACTAATTAATTTTTCTTTAATTTCAATTAGTAATCATACTTTAATCAGACGCAACATTTGACATCTTCTTGATCAGTTAAAGTTTAATACCACTTATCTACTACTTCTTAATTTCATCATTTATTTTATTTGAAATCAACTAGAGATTGAACTAAATAATTCATCCAATATTTAATAATTGAAAACCAAACATCTATCTTAACAACAATTTATTAATCCTTGATTACATCTTGTTTAATAATGCTTGAAGCTTGTTACAAAATTTAATTTCCTCTAGAACTTTGCAAAATTCCTAATGCTTTAAAACTTGAATTTCTTTGCCTTAAACCAGGTACTGCAATATACTCGCGTATTAATTTAACTCGGTAGCTAAATACTCGAGTCCAAGCTTAAAACAATCGAACAAAACTCGCAACATCCCCACCCATATCCCAAACTAAAAATCAAGAAATGATTGTCAAAATTTACCATTTTACAATACGCATTAGTTTATATATTCAAAGTTTGAAAATTTAAACAAATTCTCAACTTGAATTTAATTTTTTTACTGTCACTTCTTATTTCCAGCAATGTTCACTTTTAAATTTCACTTAATAATATTTTTAAAAGAAAGTTATTATCCTATACAACATATTTTATTTAGAGGTCAAGATCTAAAAATCGTCTAGTTAGATGTTTTGAATTTTCAAATCAGGTTTAAAACCTGTAATGTTTGAACAAAGGAATGCTTTTGCTTGTTCCCAGTTATGAACACATATACTACACTCATATGTATACAAAAATCATTTAATCAACATGCACAACAAAATTCCTATCATACTTTAATGATTCATCACATGCTAAATCAAGATATTTAAGGTTCTAAGTGTTCACTCACCAAAAATCTGGAAGACAGAGGATAGATCAAATGGGAAAAACTGGCTTGATCTGGAACTGCCTTTGATGTTGGGAGTATTTCGACCGGCTCAACATCGCCGAACCAACTCACTTCCTACGCACTACCGACCCAACCACCTCTCCCATGCCTGTCGAACCACTTCACCACCGGACCACCTGCCACCGGTCCAAAGCCTCGCCGAACCAGGATCTCACCGAACCAGAGCCGCCCCACACCAATGCCGAACCAACCTACCTCCCAAGCATCACCGGACCAACGTGCCACCAGACCACCGAACCAGATGGAGAAGGACCACTACCGGACCAAGCTACACCCTCGACCGAACCAAAAGCTCTCCAACTCCACATCACCGATCCAAGGCACCACCGGACAACATACCACTCTCCACCGAACCAAGACGTTCCAGATCAACTCTATCAGGCCAGATTGCTTCAGCCCAGTCCCACCAGCGGCTATATACCTCCAGGACCCCTGCCTCCAGCCTCACTCTATAAATAGAGGGGCAGGGGTACAACAATGGCAGACAAGTTTGAGAGCTCAAGCACGGAAAGAACTTTCAAACAACTTTCAGTTACTTGTAATCAAAGCTTTGTACTTGTAATCTGAATAGAGAAGGAGGATAACATATAAAGTGGACGTAGGCACGTTCTGGCCGAACCACTATAAATCTGTGTGTCTTTTACAGTTTAGTCCCTGCTTTTTATATATTTGCGTAAATCACCCAAATCACTAGAAACAGCATAAAATCAACTAATTCATACGACTTGGAGGTGTTTGCCCATTTTTTGTGCAAACATTTTTGGTGCTTTCACTGAGAACCAGGAGCTCGAAGCTTCAGCTTCTCCAACTTAACCCTTTTTCTATCAGCATCGTTATTGCTTGGAAAATATGGCTCCCGGACGAAAGAAAGATGCTAACAAAGGAAAGAACGTTGCAACTGGCAGTGTCCCAGATCCAGTAATTAGGGACCAAGACAATCGTCAGGTTCCAACGGCGAATTTAAATCAGGCAAATCCGACAGCCCCCGCTACGGAACAACCAATTACAAGGGCGGATCTGGACAGGATTGTGGCTGAAGTAACTAACAGCTTCGCATCTCAACAAGAAGCCTTGGTGGACCAACTCATGTCACGCTTAAGGGATGCTGAAGAATCCAACTGTAACACTGAATCATGGGGTGAGTCCCAGTCTGGAGGATCTAAGAGATGACAAGGGTCTTTCTTCTTCGAAGAGGCCAACAACAGAAGCAGCCATGGTAGGAGCCGAGCCCGGACTCAGCCCGAATTCCGACCTAAGGAAACACTTGGAACCGAACCCAACGGAGGAGGTGCCAGGCAGGGGTCGGATGTGGCTGAGCCTGTCATGCTACCTAACCATGGAAACACCAGTAGACGGGACCGAGCTGGAGTCCAGCCCGAAGTTGGACCCGAGAAAGTGCTAAGAACAGAACCCAGCAGGGGAAGATCAAGGCAAGGGCCAACAGTGGCTGACCCCAGCATGCCCCCGGAAGACCAGAGGCAGCCATTGGAGAATGTCAGAAGTGATAAACGATACCATCCTTACAGGTCATCTGGACGGAATCAATCCCGCAGGGAAGAACCAAACTCATTTTTATCCGCTCCAAGTTCTGATGAAAGGATGACGCGATTGTTCAGGGAGTGCGTCCAACGAGAGCAAAGGGATCGAGGGATAGGTGCTAGGGTAACCAGCCCCTTCACCCGCAATATCGAAACTGCCATCACCCCCCGGGAATGGAAAATGCCAACGATGGAACCTTACAAGGGAACCTCTGACCCCATCGTACACTTACAGAGATGCACCCAGCATATGCTCATGAGCGGAGCAACGGAGGTAGTATTGTGTAAATGCTTCCCACTTTTCTTGGCAGACCTAGCTACCTCCTGGTTCTGCCACCTATCCCAAGGGTCCATCAACTCATGGGAAATGTTGAAAGAAAAAATCATCAGTCAGTTCCGCATTCATGTGGAACAACCCAAGGACACTTATTCCTTTGAATGAAACAATCGAAAACATCTTCCTAGCCACTCAAGACGAAGTTAGATACAAGCTCCCCCCCCCCCCCCAACAAGAAGGAGTCAGATAACGCACTCAAGTCTGGAAAGTTCTGCCGCTTCCACGAATCCCACGGACATGACACCAATGAATGCCACCATCTCCGGGACTTGATTGAAGAACACATTAGAAGGAGGAGACTGGAACGCTATGTAAAAAGCCAGAGCAGGAATCCAGCTCCCGCCAATGAAAACCCAGGGTTACCCCTCCCAGAAGGAGGCGGAGGAAATCGCAACACCAGCGGCTCTAGTCAAGAGAAAATAGTGGTCCATACCATATCAGGAGGACCACACATCGTCGACAGAAGCTGGGCAGAGATGGAAAGATACGGTAAGTCACTTAGAAACGCTGAAGGCTACGTTAATTCTGTATGGAAGAACGCCACCCGAAACGGAAAGAGAATGACGACATCACATTCAGTAGGCGTGATCTAGAGGGAAGACAGTACCCACACATGGATCCTATGGTCATCTCTGCCTCGTTCGGTCCAGCCAAAGTTTTTCGAGTTTTAGTAGACACTGGAAGCTCAGTGAATATCCTATTCAAGCATGCATTCGACAAAATGAAGCTGTCAATGAAGGATGTGTCTCCCTGCAACAAACCACTACATGGTTTCACTGGAGATGCGAAGATGCCCCTCGGGCAACTGGACCTTTTTGTTGAAATAGGAAGTCATCCCCGCTCCGCTGTGCGAAAACAAACATTTGTACTGATAGAGAACCATTCGGCCTACAACGCCTTTTTGGGAAGACCAGCCTTATCTGACTTCCAAATTGTCCTAGCCCCATGGTGCCTGAAGATGAAATTCCCAACAGATAACGGAGTAGGAGAAATAGAAGGAGATCAAGACGCCGCTCGAGATTGCTATGTAACTAAGCTTCGCAATAACCGCAGGAAGGATAAAGGGAAGGATGCAGAGACATCTCTCTGCAAGAAAAACCTGGAAGCATAGCAATTAAACAAAGCCTCTCCTCTTCGATATACCAGCGATCCTTTCAATGAATTAGACCCCAGGGACAAAGAGGAGGAGGCCACCACCAAGTCTGCAGAGGCTATGGAATTTGTATCTGTAGACAAACACGACCCAAGTAGACTGCTGAGGGTCGGGTCTCAGTTAAGAGCGGAGTTGAAAGATCAAATCGTCAATTTTCATCGCCACAACATGGATGTATTTGCATGGACGCACGCCGAGATGACAGGAATCTCTCCAGACGTAGCATGCCACATGCTGAACATCGATCACACCAAGGTGCCAGTGAAGCAGAAAAAGAGGAGCATGGGGGCAGAATGATCGGCGGCCCTCGAGGAAGAAGTAAAGAACTTACTTGCCAATGACTTCATACGAGAAGCCATCTACCCAGAATAGATCGCCAACCCGGTACTGGTAAAGAAAGCTAATGGGAAGTGGCGAACATGCATCGATTTCTCCAACTTAAATGACGCTTGCCCGAAGGACTGCTTCCCTCTCCCCCGAATCGACCAACTCGTGGACAGCACAGCCGGATACGAACTCTTATCCTTTATGGACACATACTCAGGATATAACCAGATCCCTATGCACGCCCCCGATCAAGACCACACTAGTTTCATCACTGACCGGGGATTGTACTGCTACAAAGTAATGCCTTTTGGACTTAAAAACGCTGGAGCTACTTATCAGCGCCTCGTCAACAAAATGTTTGTGAAATTAATAGGGCGAACTATGTAAGTTTATGTGGATGACATGCTGGTAAAATCAAGGAAAGCCAACGATCATATAAACCACCTGAACGAGATGTTTCAGGTACTTCGCCAATTTGGAATGAAACTGAATCCTCTAAAGTGCTCCTTCGGAGTATCGTCGGGAAAGTTCTTGGGATTCATCGTCCATGCCAGGGGGATTGAAGCGAACCCGGACAAGTCCGGGCCTTGCAAGATATCAAGATACCATCCACTCGAAGAGAGATGCAAAGCCTAAACGGGAAGGTGGCTGCCCTAAGCAGGTTCATCTCTAAAGCAACCGACAAATGCATCCCTTTCTTCAAAGCTCTTAAGAAAGACAAAGGAAAGTTCGAATGGACTGACGAATGCTCGACAGCCTTCCTTAACTTGATCGAACACCTCCAAAGACCACCAGTACTCTCAACTCCAAATGAAGGCGAGGAACTATACCTATACCTTGCTGTATCGTCCCATGCTTTAAGCGCCACGTTGGTGAGGGAGGACAACCACGCACAGCGACCCGTATACTTTGTAAGCAAAAGATTTACAGAGGCAGAAGCCAAATACCCTAAACTTGAAAAGCTAGCATACTGTTTACTAATCACGTCACGGAAACTGTGACACTATTTCCAATCTCATTCCATCAGAGTTTTAACCGATCAACCGCTAAGGCAGGTACTCCATCGCCCCGACACTTCTGGGAGACTACTTAAGTAGTGCATTGAACTGAGTCAATATGATATTACCTATCATCCTCGCACCGCTATCAAGGGACAAGCCATAGCTGATTTCATTGCCGAATTCACTACTAACGAATGTAAGGAGCAATCTGAAGTAGCAGAAAATATCAAGTGGAGTCTCTTCGTTGATGGAGCATCAAATGAGCAAGGATCGGGGGCAGGTGTTGTGATAATCACCCCCAGGGGAAGGAAGCTGCACAACGCCCTAAGGTTGGAGTTTGCTGCCACCAACAATGACGCAGAATACGAAGCAGTGATAGCCGGATTAGAACTTGCCCTAGAGATTGGAGTCGGTTCTTTATGTCTCCATAGTGATTCTCAAATTATTGTAAATCAGATACTGGAAGAATTCCAAACTCGAGGAGATCGACTCACAGCATATCTAAAGAAGACCAAGCTGCTGCTCAATCAGTTGGATCACTATTTAATCAGACACAATCCTCGAGAGAAGAATCAGGAGGCCGACGAACTGGCAAAGCAAGCTAGCATGAAGGACGACACCGCTTCCCGAACAATAACCATCTCACAGCAACTAGCCCCGAGTTACGAGACAATGAATATGATAGCTGCAATCGAAGAGGAAACTTGGATGACTCTTATCCGAAAATATTTACAAGATGGCACACTACCCGACGGGCGTAACGAAGTCAAGAAAATCTTGAGGAAAGCTTCCCGCTACACGATACAAGAAGGCATCCGCTATCGACGCGGCTTCTCTAATCCCTTATTATGGTGTGTCGCTGGAAGGGAAGCCAAGGAGATCTTATCCAACATACATCGAGGAAGTTGCGGAGATCACACTGGTGGGCAAACTCTGGCAATGAAGATGCTCCGATATGGATATTACTGGCCCACCTTAAACAAAGACGCCCTAGACTTCGTCAAAAGATGTGACAGATGTCAGAAATTTGCTAAAATTCCACGACTACCAACAAACGAGATTACTCAAATGACCAGCCCTTGGCCCTTTGCAATATGGGGAATTGACTTGATTGGCGAACTGCCAGTGGGCCGAGGCGGAGCCAAATATGCCACAGTAGCAGTTGACTATTTCACCAAATGGGTGGAAGCGGAGCCTCTAAATAAAATATCTTCGGCAAAAGTTATTAACTTCTTGATCAAAAATGTTTTATGCAGGTACGGGGTTCCACTCAAAATCATATCGGACAATGGACTTCAATTTGACAGCGAGGAATTCGCCGACTGGTGCCAAGAGCACGGAATTCACAAAAGCTTCTCATCTGTGGCTTACCCGCAGGCAAACGGACAAGTCGAAGCTGTCAACAAAATCCTCAAAACCCTAATCAAGAAGAAACTTGAAAAGTCAAAAGGCGCTTGGGTGGATGAACTTCCTACGGCACTTTGGGCCTACCGCACATCTTACAGAACATCAACAGGGCATACTCCTTTCTCTTTGGCATAAGGATCGGAGGCCATGCTCCCAGTTGAAACTGTAGCGCCTTCCCACCGCAGGATCCACTACAACCCAGAAGAGAACGAAGAACTCCTCCACATTTCTTTGGATCTAATTAAAGAGAGAAGAAACGATGCAGCACTCAAAGCAGCAGCTCATAAGCAAAAAGTTGCAGCACAATACAACTCCAAAGTCAAGCACCGCAGCTTACAAGAAGGAGATCTTGTCCTCAAGCGGATCTTCCCACGCCCCGGAGCGCTAGATCCAATCTGGGACGGACCCTATGTAATTCATAAAGATCTCCGCAACGGAGCCTATATTTTGTCAACAGTGGACGGAGAGGTGTTCCAGAGGGCATGGAACATCCGACACCTCCGTCGATACTTTTCTTAACTTGTACTGCCCATATGAAGTGAAATAACAAAGAGAATCAGTGGACGTAGGCATTTTCGTGCCGAACCACTTGAAAAATCTTGTCTCTTTTTAACTTGTTCCTT
The DNA here is from genome assembly GCA_030765085.1 of Allium cepa. Lineage (NCBI taxonomy): Eukaryota > Viridiplantae > Streptophyta > Magnoliopsida > Asparagales > Amaryllidaceae > Allium > Allium cepa. The sequence continues at coordinate 47,076,835 of CM060930.1, read as the reverse complement.
TATATCTTGGCTGCTTGTTAAGCTTTATCCTTTTCTGTTGAACAAAATCATGTACGACGACATTTCCATACTGGAACTTCACGGCGCAACCTCACTTGGACAAGACCCAACGGGTACTATGCGATTTTATGCACTCGCCAATGAGACACTTTTGCTGCAGCATCCCTCTGCTGCGGGTTAACTCATTGCTCGTGATTGCCCTCAAAGCCAACTGTAATGAGCCGATTATAAGCCATCAAGAAGGCCGACTATAGCCGATGGCAGCTCATTACGGCGTTCGGCTCGCCGGCAACTGTGAACCTACTTTAAGCCCCAACATAAGGTGTGGCCAGCCAGGGGTAGTTCACGGTTGACGATTGGCACCCACGCTAGCCGGCCACAGTAAATCGAATAATACCCACGATTACGGGCCATAATGGCTCGGGTAGTTACTGTGCGCGATCTCGGCTCCGATATGTCTTAAGTGCGGCTGTGGTAAAAAAGATAAACTCCCCGCGGAGGCGTAAGATGGGTGACAAATGTCTCCAAGACCCACAGCTAGGGAAAGTGACTACAAAACCCGTTTGCCACAAACTTAAGCATATCGACGGCCTTCCGTGATTGGAAGTTTTACTGTTTCTCATATTTCCATTTCATTCAAAAACTTTTCTCTTATCCTGTATAACAATCCCTAAAGTACAGGTCACAAAATAGGGGAACTCTCGCTTGTGGAGATATGAGCTCACATCCGGACGACGGAACACTCAGCTACATTCCATACTCAGTCACGCAAGACATTCAAAGCAACCCTCTACAACTAAAACACGAAGGGCGGTACTATCTTCTCTTTTATACAAATACGTAGCTTTAATTTATTCACACATCATATTGGCATTACAAGACATGAGATAATATTTTAAGCAGAAACTTAGCATTAAATACGATTGAGTCACATACATAAACACGCAGCTGTATTTCTTATGCAACATATCAAAATGACGACAGCGTTCAAACATGACAGAATCAGCTTATGTTATAAAATTACATAAAGTCATTCTTTACAAATAATATAATTACAAGTTACATTAATATTTCGGACTAACATAGACAGCAACCAAAATATGTACAAGTCAAGTCAAAGAATCAGGGCTTCGCCTCCATCCCGCTAGCCCTCCGGATCTACTTAACTGCAGGATCGGAACTCCCAGCATGTGCTACCGAGGTCCCGCCTGCATAATTCAGAAGAGAATCCATCAATAATCACAAAAGATAAGCAATCAAATCATGAAAAGGTTAAAAGGAAAAACTTACCAGCACCTGCTTCTTGACCATCATCGTCTAGCTGCACGCCTACCTCATCCGCAGCAAGCAGCCGCATGCCCTCCTTAATCGTCGCCTTCTCTTCCTTAGTGAATAGGGCCATAACCACATCCATCCTGAAAGCCGCACCACCTTCCTTATCCGCATCGGCCTTAGCTTCCTCCAATGCCCGGAGATATATCCTAGCCATAACCCGGGGATAATCGTCCATCCAGGACAGGTTTCCCTGCCTCCAAGTGCGGAAATACATGTCCTGGAGCATCTCGTCCATCATCCCCTCGTTCTCCTCAAACTCTTTCATTCGGGCCTCAGAAGCCGACAGCCGTGCGACAACAGCATCTCTCTCCAATCGGTATCTCGAGCAGTCAGCCTGAAGGGACTTCCGCATCACTTCCATCTCCTCCTTCGGCTTGGCCTGAGCAAGCTCTGCAGCCTCAAGCCTCCCAGATAACTCCTCTACCTGCTCAAGATCCGCTCTCCGAACCTCGTCCACTGTTGCGATGGCCATGTCAATCCGTTCCTTGCAGGCAGCCTCCATCTTTCGTAGTTTTGCCTTACTAGCCTCTTCCATAGTCTTTCTCAACCGCCTGGATGCTGCCTCATGCTGAGAAATCTGAATGGCTTGATCAGTGAGCTGCTTGGCCTGGTCAGAAACCATTAACCGCAGTCGGATGTTGGCACTCCCAATCTCCTCTCCAGCCTTGATCAGACGGGCATGATGCCCCATCAACTTCCTGGTCTCCTCCGCGACTCGGTCAATATTAGCCTTGGCTTCATCCCCCATGGTAACTATCCGAGTAGTAAGCAAATCGAGGTCTAAGGACTTAGCCTCATCAAGCACCCGTACCATGGGATTGCGGGGAAGAAGATGCTCACCCGTGGCCTCGTCAAAAGAGATGTCCTGAAAACTCGGGTCCAAATCCGGATGGCCGGCAAATGGGTTGCGAACCAAACCAGGATGGTCTATCGGGGTGACGGTTGGATTTTTCGGATGGATGTGGGGAAGGCATAAACTCAGTATCCTCCTCAGTAATATCATGGACAGGCAGGACTGGAGGCTGAGGGCCAGGTAAAGGTTCAAACGAAGATCGGCCCCTCTTTCTCTTTTGCATACCTTCTTCAATAACACCGAGAAGAGGGCGATATCTAACCGCATCTCCAGGACGGCTAGTTAACGGCTTTGGTTTGGCGGAAGCTTTGAGTAACTTATACTGTTCAAGGCGGTGCCGAATATCTGATGTCTTGGCCACCTTACCCATTCCTGGAATAAAAACCAAGTGTTACAAGCATGCATGAAACTATGATTCAAGAAACATGTGAAGTTAAAAGAAGGAGTTAAGAATTCACCTTGAACCGCCGGAGTTGACTTAGCTGAAATGCTCTCAGAAGATAGACTGGCACCAGTCCCGGCCTTATCAGACTTCTTCGACTTCTCCACCAAGGCTGATCCTTCCTCCAACCCCTCAAAAGCCTGGCGGAAGGCATCATCCGTCCACTCTTGAATCTCTCCTGCTTGCCCAGGAGGCAAAGCCCCGGCGCCATCACCACCACCATTACCTTCTCTGTCGTCTCCACTCTTTGCCTCTCCTCCTACATCGCCTCCTTCGCCTTCGCCTCTATCCTCCTCCACGTCTTCTTCCCCCGGAGTAATTGGGCATGTGCTAGGGGAAGGGCCGTCGGACTTCTTGAGCTTCTTACCTCCGACAACTGGAGGTTTTGTGAAAGGTCTCCTCTTGCTACTCTTCGCAGTAGCCCCATCTTTAGCTTTAGCAGCCCTCTCCTCAGCCATATCTCTCTGCTTAACCACAGATTGACGTGGCAGAATCAAGTTGTGCTCCAGGAGAGTGGCATTCCTGATCAGGTAAGAAGCCGACCTGTCCCTTCCAGAGATAGCCTCTATGTCCGCGGCCATCTGTACCAGGCGATCATTCTCCACGACCGCAAAGCCACCTGTCGCTAGCAAGAAATAAAAGCATTGCAGTCGGGACAAAGAAATTACAAATGGAATTCAACTTACAGCCAGAAGTGAAAAAGAGAAAAGAAACGGAGTCGTCCTTGACGAACAACCATTCCTTCTTAAACATGGTAAACTTCGAGTATAAGTCCAAGACCGGCTTGAAGGATACGGCCGACTCTAAACTAATGTACGGAGACCCCTTCTTGTAGCCCCTCAGATTATATAGATATCGGATTTCTCGGTTAGAAGGGGGGCGCCCATATCTCCTCTAGAAGATAACGAATAGACACACTAAGATGGCATAGGAGTTGGGCTGAAGCTGAAAAGGAGCCACTTTCAGGTAGGTAATGAAGCTGACTATCTACGCATTGATCGGAGGAATGGCCCCACACATGCAATGGTATCGGCTATACGCGAAGTATCCTTCAGGGGGATTATATGGTATGACCCCCTCCCCTGGCAACAGCATGCATGCTCTATCAATCCCAAAGGAGCGGGAGATAACGTCAAGTTGCTCCTCTCTGAGAGAGCTCGGAAAGCAATCAGGAGGAGAATTCAGAAGCTCTTGGGGACCATACCCGTCTACTAGCGACCTCGGGGTGGGTCCACGACGTTCCGGTCCTGGCTGGGCTGGGGGCACAACGAGGGACTCTCGTCTATCCGTAGATTTTCTTTTTTCTGATCGAGTTTCCACTTTACGAGACATTTTCCTGCAAAAAGAAAAACATATTGTTAGAACAGAGGATATAAACAGTACATATAGTCTGAAATTTCACTCATAAATCAGAACGCTCAAACTCCCAGTGTCATTCGGTAAAGCAAAATTTCGTTCGGTATTCAGAGTCTCAGGGTTCATCCGGTGATTCAAGAATGAGTTCATTCGGCGTTTCCCGTTCCCATTCGGTGGTTCGAACACGAGTCTCATTCGGCATTCCCAATACCAGGATTCATTCGGCATTCTCAGTATAAGGTCCATCCGGTATTAAATCTTTAAGTTCATTCGGTAAAGCGAAGTAAAACGAAGAAGCCATTCGGTAGTCACCTGATTCGGCAGCTAAGGGTTGGCTCGGCAAAGTGATTGATTCGGCAGGAAATTCTGGTCCGGCTATCTCGTCCGGTAGGGAATAACGAAAGCCCTAGGCCCATACTTATAGGGGAAGGTTGAATAACCGGACCAGCCGGTTCGGCTCTCGGGCCGAATATGGTTGTCCAATTAAAACAAAGCACGACCTATGTTAAACATATGCCCTACTTTAGGGGGCAAGTGTTGGGAGTATTTCGACCGGCTCAACCTCGCCGAACCAACACACTTCCTACGCACTACCGACCCAACCACCTCTCCCATGCCTGCCGAACGACTTCACCACCGGACCACCTACCACCGGTCCAAAGCCTCGCCGAACAAGGATCTCACCGAACCAGAGCCACCCCACACCAATGCCGAACCAACCTACCTCCCAAGCATCACCGGACCAACGTGCCACCAGACCATCGAACCAGATGGAGAAGGACCACTACCGGACCAAGCTACACCCTCGACCGAACCAAAAGCCTCTCCAACTCCACATCACCGATCCAAGGCACCACCGGACGACATACCACTCTCCACCGAACCAAGACGTTCCAGATCAACTCTATCAGGCCAGATTGCTTCAGCCCAGGCCCACCAACGGCTATATACCTCCAGGACCCCTGCCTCCAGCCTCACTCTATAAATAGAGGGGCAGGGGTACAACAATGGCAGACAAGTTTGAGAGCTCAAGCACGGAAAGAACTTTCAAACAACTTTCAGTTACTTGTAATCAAAGCTTTGTACTTGTAATCTGAATAGAGAAGGAGAATAACATATAAAGTGGACGTAGGCACGTTCTGGCCGAACCACTATAAATCTGTGTGTCTTTTACAGTTTAGTCCCTGCTTTTTATATATTTGCGTAAATCACCCAAATCACTAGAAACAACATAAAATCAACTAATTCATACGACTTGGAGGTGTTTGCCCATTTTTTGTGCAAACATTTGATTAACTTAAATCTACCTCTGATGTTTTGAATTTTTTTAATCTCGATCTGAGTTGAATTTCCTTGCTAGCTTTGCTTTCACAATTGAACTTTTTTTTTTGAAGTTTAGTTTACAGGGAGAAAGAATTTTAGAAAGAAGGATTTTGAACTGAAAAAAAAAAGAAAAAAACAGGTTTCTCCCTTTCCTTTTGTTATATAAATTTAAATCTTCCAACAAGACAAACATAAGCCACTTGTTAATCCTACTTACATTTGTCAATACATGGAGTTATTTCCTTACAAATGTTAATATGCAAGAATGAAAGATTTACAAATGTTTAAAACTTACATTTAAATGTCTCTTGAGTTTTGTATGTATTTATATTAATAAATATTATGTTTTTAAATTTTTCTTTATATGTATACAAAGTGCAAAAATTTCAAGTATGAAAGAAATTGTATTCAAACCCTTGTTAAACCTTATTTTTAGGCTATTATAATTTTGAACTACTAAATTTTTTTTTATTAATATATGTTGGTATCTTTTATACAAATCAAAATAAACTCCTTTATTTAAACCTCATTCTAACTCTCATTTTTTTTTAATTAATAAATACTTATCCTTTAGATTTTTAAATCATATAATTTAACTTGAAATAAATTTTTGCCAAGTTAAATATTTGTAAAAGAAGATCATTAACCTAATATTGTCAAATTCAACAATTACATCAGGAAATTATCAAATACAAATTTATCCAGATATATTCTAATTATTGCAGTATTATTTGTTCAGTCAAACAAAATCAGCATCTTAATAGAAAAATCAATTAATTACCAATTAACAGATGTTCAAAATCTGGGTTATCACATCTATCATGAGTTATTCTCATCCTAAGGATTTGTTTATCCGGTCCCAAATATTTCATGACGAAGCTCTTGCTTAGGTCTTTCTTTAAAGCGGCTATCTTTATGCGATCTTGACCAATAATTAACATATCATCAACATAGAGCAGACATATGAGAAATTCACTGCTTACATACCTCTTTGTGAAAATACAATGATCGATTTTCGTATTTTTGAAATCATATTCTTCCATGAATGCGTCGAACTTCTTATACCATTGCCTTAGTGCTTGCTTAAGCCCGTATAGACTCTTCGTGAGGTGGTACACTAAATTTTCTTTGGCTGGAACTTTGAATCCCTTAGGCTGCTCCATGTAGATCTCTTTCGCTAGGTCACCATGAAGAAATGTCGTCTTGACATCGAGCTATTCAATCTCCAAATCTTGAACGGCTGCTAGGCAAAGGACAACTCGGATGCAGGACATCTTTACCACAAGAGAGAATATCTCTTCAAAATTGATACCTTTTTTGTCTGAATCCTTTGACGACCAACCGAGCTTTATAGCGAGGCTTTGAACAGTTCACTTCAGTCTTGATTCTATACACCCACTTATTCTTCAAAGCTATTCTCCTTTTTGGCAGCTCCACTAGTTCATATGCGTTATTCTTATGCAAGGATTGCATTTCTTGTTGCATGGCTATTCTCCATTCTTCTTTATGACAATTACTCATAGCTTCTTTATAGCTTTGAGGCCCCCTCTCATCAGTGAGCATAACGTACTCCTCTCTGTTGTATCAGGTGGATGGTCTTCTGTCCCTCGAGGATCGTCTCAACTCTGGTGCAGTTGGAGTGCTAGATTAAGGTTCTTCTTGAGTACTTCTCAATCTTGGCCTGTCTAAATTCTTGATATCTTCAATTGTTTGATCTTCGAAGAATACAACGTCTTTATTGCGAACAATCTTCTTATTAGTTGGATCCTAGAGCCGATACCCAAATTTATCCTTGGGTGAACGAAGGTAGATACACTCCTTTGTCTTTGCATCAAGCTTGGCTCTCTCATCTTTGGGAATGTGAAAAAATTCCCTGCACTCGAACACCTTGAGATGATTGTATGAAGTCCTCTTGCTTGTCCAAACTTCCTCTGGGATGGCCCCATCCAAAGGAACTAATGGTGTGAGGTTGACAATGTCAACCATGGTCATTATAGCTTCTCCCCAAAATGATTTGGATAACTTAGCATGAAAAAGCACACAACGAACTCTTTCTTCGATGGTACGATTCATTCTCTCAGCTAGTCCATTCAATTGTGGTACCTTAGGTGGAGTCTTTTCTAGCCTAATGCCATATTACTTGCAATAGGCTTCAAAAGGACCTCTTTGTGGGCTTTACATTTTGTCACATTCATTGATGATTTTAACCGGTGCGACCACACTTTCCATGAATGATCATCAATGAATGTGACAAAATGTAAAGCACCACCAATGGATCTCTCAGACATCGAACACATGTCAGCGTGGAGGAGGTATAGAATATTCTTTCTCCTAGTGGGCTGAGAAGATCTTTGGAAAGCAACTCTGTCCAGCTAAAGAATTAGCACAAGGATCGAGTGGTTTACCTTTTACGTTAGGGAGGAGTTGTTTTCGAGCAAGTATATGAAGACCCTTCTCACTGATGTGCCTAAGTCGTTTATTCCATGTGTCCATATCTTCAGTGGTGATGTTTACCTCTCCTTTGTAGAGTTTAGCTTGCATTATGTACAATGATCCTACCTTCTTTCCTCGATCCATTATTAAACTTCCTTTCGTGAGCTTCCACTTTCCTTCACCAAAGTAATTCATAAGATCATCATCATCTAGCTTTCCAGCGGAGATAAGATTGAGGCACATGGCGGGGACATGACTCACATCTTTCAGACTAAGCTTGCACCCGGTGCTTGTTGTCAAAATGATGTCTCTTATCTCAACGATCTTGCTCCTATCTTAATTTCCCATTTGCACCGTACAAAAGTCACCGCTTTGGTAGGATGAGAAGAAGCTTTTATGTGGAGTAACATGGAAGGATGCACCAGAATCAACAATCCAAGAACTCTCATCATAAGCAATGTTTAGAATGTTATCTTCACCAACGAGATATAGCAGATCTTCTTTTGATACTATGGCAGTAGTACTCTTTTCTTCTTGCCTCTTCGTTTGGCTTAACATTACCAGCCTTTTGGTCTTTCTTGAAGGATCGACATTCCATTTTCTTGTGACCCATCCTTCCACAGTAATAGTGTGACATCCCGAAAATTTGGGGAAATATCAATTTAATAATCTACATTAAAAATTAAATTGAAATGATAATATTTGTTAATAATATTTGAATTAATTTAAAAATCTCCTTTTCAATAAATATTTAACTGATAATTTATCTGTTAAAAGCTAATTTAAATTTATTTCTATTTATAATGTATATATGTATATTGATATATATTATAAGTAGATAAGTTTTTTGTTTTAAATTTAATAAATAAAGTTATGTTTTCTAATTTTACTATTTTTGATAATTTGGAAATTCAATATTGAATAAATAATAATATGATTTTTAAAAATACTCAAGATAAATTTAATTTGTTTAAAAATAAATTTTGGCCTAGAGTTTAAATACAAAGTTTGTTATATAGCTAGATAAATAAGTATTTATATTTTAAAGAGATAGTTTCTTTTGAAAATTATCTTCAATGTAATAATGAGTTTTATTTAAACAACATTAATAATGCAATATCTTTACAAATAAATTTTAATATAAAAAGAATTTGTTATTTTAAATTTATTTATATACATGTATTTTGGAAAGCTATGATTTGTAGATTTAAAATAAAGTAAACTTTATAATTATTAAACTTAAGAATAAATTAAATGTATGGTATTTAACATAAGTAAAGTTTATAAATAATAACTGGAATAAGCTAAGAACAAAATAAGTAATAAAATATCTATACACAAGATTTGTAAGAGACATAAAAGTACAAAACTTTATGCAGTCAAATAAACAAAGTAAGAATGCAGCCTGTAAAGAAAATATATGCAGGCAAGAATATAAACATGTAAAATGAAATGCAAAGCTGAGAAAAGGAAACATGTAATCATATCTGTACTATAATTATGTTGGCAATTTAACAAAATAAAAAAAAACATATGTGTAGCTGTAAATAAGTATGCACAGCTAAGTAAAACAAATATCTTGTATATGGTAGTTTGTAGAACAAGCTAAAGCAAGTGAAGAAATAAAACAAAAATATCTAAACATAAAAACAAGGATAGCAGTAAACATAAAGTACTTAAAACAATAAATGCTTTCATTTCTAGCAGTAAAACATGTCCATACGAATTGGATGCAAAATCATTCCAGCCTCCAAAATAAATATCTTGCCTAATACTAACAAAATGAAATATTGTACCTGCAAATTTGCCTCAGTAAATACCTTCCCCTGAACTTCTTTATATACATATTATTTTTAGTTCGTTCATAACATATTAGACCTGGAAAAAAAAATAACAAACACTTCCATCTATACAAACTATGGTAATATTACAACTGAAGCATCAAACAAGAAAGCAAGAAGAATCAAAGGAAAATCAAGTAAAAACATTCCCAGTTTTTGAAGTCAAATTGTTTCAGAAAGAAAAAAAGGGGGGGAAAGATCTGTTTCTTTCCAAAAGCAAGGTGAGTAACCTAAATTTTAAACTACTTAAGTTTATATGATGCTTAACTACTGATGGGTATATAACTTAATGCATTCCTGGTATATGTGTTACTGTGTATGTATGTTGATAGCCTGTGATACACCTCGGTATTTAAGATTTAAGTTAAAGCTTTGTTTTCAAAAACCTATGGTGCAAGATTTAAATAACATAAGTAGTAATTTGGTTGCATAGATTCTCTAGAAACATTATGTTTGAATGCAAATATATATTAGTGCTTTTCTCTGTGCTTATATAGGAATATATGTTATGAATGTTCTGTTTTAGTTATGGGTATTCTCTGTTCATGTTTTCAGGTTCTCATTTGCTTTTAAATTCTATATCTCTTGATGTAGTCTCTGTGTAAACTTAAGTTTTAAGTAAAACTTGTGTATTTAAGCTCCAGTTTTAGTTTTAAAATTTTTATTTTAGTAAAAGAGATATGGTTTGCTTCTGGTAATCAAATTTACAGACCCAACTATAAATAAGTGAAAACCCCGACATCATGATTCAATGATTCAGGCGTACAATCTGAAACATCATCCAAACTTATGATTTTTAAAACTAAAACTAAAATTTTCAGTTAAGTATTAAAGGAGCAGTTTGGGTTGGTTCATATTTTTCTTTTCGAGTCGCCGGAGTCGATCTCGTTGATCAGAGGGGTTGGGATTTGGGTTGGAGGTGGAGGAGCGAACAGGGAGTATGGGAAATATGTTGAGATGGTCGACCAATGACCATGGAGACGGCAGCGATGGTTTAAAGTTTTTAAACCTAAATTTTTCTTTGTTTTGGGTTTGGGTCTCGTATGCTTTGAATTGGTGACCGAGTGTTATGGGGTTTTGGAGGTGGCTAGAGGTGTGATGGTCGAAGCTTATGCCGGAGTTTCTGGTGGTCTGGCGGTCGGAGCAGCGAGGAGGAGGTGATGACAGGTTGGAGAGGGAGGCATGTTTATGTTTTACAGGTTTTGTCTTGTACTGTCCCTTTTTGATTTGGACGTGGTGTTGAATTTTGGATGGTCGTGCCGTTGTCTGCAGGCAGTCGGCGATGTGTTGGAGTGCCAGAGGGTGGCCGGCGTCGGTTGGGGCCACGGTGCACATGCACCGTGCCATTGAGGTGATTGGGTTCTTTCCTGTGTGCAGTTTTGTTTGAGCTGGGAAAACTCGAGAAACACTCGAGTAACTCGAGCGCGTGACTCGAAGAAGGGGAAAGGATGACTCGATGCAGTTTTTAGTCGCGTCGAGTAAATGTGTGTTTCAGTTTTTTTTTTGCAGAAACCTGGAAACAAAATGTAAATGAAACCTATTTAACAATAGTAATGGATTTAAACCAAGTATAAATCTAGTTTGAAGCTTGAATTCAAAGTTTACTTGAATTCAAATCTGAAATAAATAAAGTTTTTATAAAAAATAAAATAATGGAATATGAGTTTCCTTCAGGTTTAAAAACCTGACACTTCAGGTTTAAAATTCAATGATAAAATCTGAAACAAATGTAAACTGTGTTTGAAATTTTAAAAGTTCAAAAATATAGGTTCAAATGAATTTTTGAATCTAAGTTTTAAAAAAAAAGTGAATTGGATTATAAATCAAGAATTAAAAATCAAATTCTTAAAAAGCAAGTTAAAACCCAAGTTTAAACTCAAAGTTAAAATAATGAATTCAAAATCTAAAAATATAAATTAGTTTTAAAATCTAAATGTATAAAGCAAGGATAAATTCAAATACTTCGTTTTAAAAAGAGTTGTCTGCAATTAAATGTTTGAATTGGTTTTTACAAAGTTCATTTGAATGGAAGTTAAATAAAATTGTTTAACTTGAAATTGCAAGTTAAAATATAAATGTATTTTGGAAATTTAAATTTAAATTAAGATTCAAGTAATTTAATTTAAAAGATTTTCTTATACAAGACCATATATGTAAATAATAAATGTTATTTACATTTATTTAAAATATTTTAAATTGAATTTAAATTATAATCATTTTGAATCTTAAATTCAAATGATATTTGAATTTAAATTTAAAATGTAATGTTGATAAAGTCATAAATAAAGAAATAAATTATCGTAAGAATAAAAGGTTAATTAAGAAATGACTTATGTATTAATAGTTTAGATCAATTTATAATTGGAAGTAATTAAGAAAGTAACTTAAGTAATGTTATTAACTAAAGATTACTAATAAATTAATTAATGTGATAAATTTTCAGATTAATTAGATAATCTATTGTAAATTGTTAAAAAGAAATTACTTGATAAAAGTAATTAAAAGATTAATTACTTTTTGTAATTAATTTTGATTAAATGGTTAATTTAAGTTAATTAATTTAGTTTAATTAATTTAAGAAAATCATTTGATAATTAATAAGTGTAATCACTTAGTGTATGCAATGGAGCATAATTTCTTGAAGAAGTAATTAATGTTAATTACTGGATGTAATTAGTGAAAATGAAGTGTTGGTAAAGTAATTTGGATAATTACTTTTATAATTAATCTTGGGATTAATTAGTGGAGATAATTAATTATGGTAATAATTAATTTATTTATATGAGTAATTAAGGATAGTTAATTACTGGTTGATATTAATCAAAGGTGATTAATAATTGTGTTTAATTAAAGGTTAATCACTTAATGTGATTAATAAAGTAATTTAATCTAAATTAGAGATCATTAATTCATATAATTAATGATGTGATTAAGAATTGGATAATTAAGAAATAACTAATAATGTGGAGATTAATTTAGGAAATTAATTAAGAATAAATGTAATTAATATAAATAAAGTAATTAAATGTTAATTACTATAAATAATTTAGGATAATTAATTTGTAAAATTTATTAAAGACTAATTACTTATTGTAATTAAGAAATGATTAATCAAAGGTGTTTAATCAAGATAGATATTTAGAGGATGATTAATTAATTTGATTTATAATTAATTGATGGTTGTATAAGCAGAATTTATAGATGAAGTAATTAATTTAATTTATTTTAAATTAATTAGATATAGAAGTAGTTAATTTAATTCATTTTAAATTAATTACAAATGGAATGATTATAAATCATTGCTTATGGATGAATGATATTGATATTTCATTTGGTGATTGTGATCTATCATGAATTATATCTATGTGTCATGGATGCTTGGTTTAAATATGATAATATTTGATTATCTGTTTGGATGATAATATTGATTATCTGTTTATGAGATTATCTGTGATTATCTAGTGTGATATTATGAATTATCCATCTGTGTGTATGTTGATTATATTGAATTAAACTGTTAAGACTAAATAGACAACTTGGCCTTAAAAGACGCGTTTTGGATTTCGATGAGACCGGGATCGGTTTTCCACATTAGGAATATCCGAAAACCACATCGATTCCAAATTAATGATAGGTCGTGAATCTAAAGTGAAGATGAAGATTCAGAATGCAAGGGTTATCGTCGTTAACTCTGAGGGTGATTACAAAATGAGTGTAACGAGATAATGCCTTCGATTTCGTTCGAACCCGGAACGAACTTGTATGGATTGAATGCTTTCAACACATCGTCAGGCGGGCGATGAGCATTCTAAGAAATATGTTCTCTAAAGGTAATCGTAACCTCAAGCCTCATCAACCGGGAATGGATAAAACAGGGGAGGAGCAGCTAGGTTAGGTGGGTCATGCCCAAGCAGGACAAGGATATTCCCATGTCCAGATGTCCCTTTATTTTTCGGCTGTGTGGGCGGTTGATTGCAACAACTGCCGGGGTTTATCTTGTTTGGGACTGTTCAGTAAGGAATGGTTCCGGCCTTGTGTTGCAGGGGGTCGAGAGTGATCCTCGGTACGTTGATCTAGACCACGTACTGTGACGGGCGGTACCCCAGTAGCCCTGCCATTGTATGGAATCCAAAATCCAGTAAGTGCCCACGGTTTTGATTGTATTACCCACTTTTGTGGCTAGTAGCTGGAATTTAATGAATGTAACAATTTCGGCTATTTTATATTTACTTGAAAACCCTAGACCTATTATAATATCACAGAATTTCCTATCAAATGTTTTGGTTAGCGTAAGGTAAAAACTTTTCCATGTTTATTTGTGGGGAGTCTTACGTGATACCCTTTGTTTTCAAAAGATTTCCAAAGTTAAGCAACTTTAACCTGTTACTCATACCAGACCCATGTCTGACCCGAAGTTTATTTTTGTTTTTCATAAACTCTCGGGTACCCAAATTTTTACGGGTAGCCAAGGGATTCAGGTTTGCTTTGAAGAATTCTGAAGGAGCAATGGAGAAGGAGGCTTCAGCGTTATATATATATATATATATATATATATATATATATATATATATATATATATATATATATATAGTCCCGCTGTGTTGGAATCTCTGAGTCTTATTGTTTGAGCTGTAATGTATTGAGGTGTGTTAACGAGACAGGTGTTTATAACTGTCTAGTATGTGATGTATTATCTGTATAACTCTGATTGATGTTATATATTATGTAAATATTTATGTGATTATTATATTTTATTCGTTCTGCTGTGAGATTCTGATGTTGTTGTTCTTTCTTCTCTATCTTTTCTATTTTCTCATCCCTTTCTTTCTTTAAGAACGATACGTCTTCCTGGGATAGGAAGTCGGGGTCGTTACAAATAGCATGCAATCTTCAAGCGTGACTTGGATCTACCTTGAGATTGATGCGGATCTCGGCTCCTACTATGTCCACGAGTTTCATTATTACCCTAATTCTCAACAACGTTTGCTTCGGGATGGATAGACTCACCCCGTTCCATTCTCCTTGCTTCTTCACCAAGAAGACTGTCACTAATCGTATCCATGGTTAGCACTCCTTCCGGAGCTGAGTTACTAAGTGTAACTACGAGTGTGTCCCAGCTTTCCAGTAAGGAACTAAGGAGTAGAAGGGTTTGTAACTCATCATCAATCTTCATATCAAATTTTGTCAGTTGATTTACGAGCCCCTTGAAATTATTCAAGTGCTCAATCATACTATGATCATCCATATACTCCAACTTCACCAACCGTCGAACTAAATTAGCCTTATTACGAGGCGTTTTCTTCTGAATCATGGACTCAAGTTTTGTCCATAATTCATAAGCATTTGTATAAGTAGAAACATGCTCGAAGAGAGTTTTGTCAATGTACTTACGGATCATAGCAACAGCCTTCCGGTTCAATAGTTCCTACTGAGCATCACTCTTTCCTTCTACCATGTCTTTGTAGAGGATGGGCTCACGCAAATCCTTGCAATACAAGTTGTCCTCCATCATCGGCTTCCAATAGGAGGAATTATTGGCTGTGAGCTTGAACATATCTCCATCATGAGTGATATTATCCTCCATCTTGAACTTACACGAGCTTGATTACGGCTACAGATGAACCTAGCTCCGATACAACTGTTGGGAAATCTCTTGCTTTCCCTCTTCGTGAAATTAAGATAGGCACTTTAAGATTGAAAGTAGTAATGGGAGCACAAGAGTTTATAATTCTCCAATATGGAGATTCTTCCACTATATCAAAGAATAGTAGGAGTACAAGAATATGATTATAAAAGCAACTCACGCTCGGTGGCTCACTCAAACTTGAGGATGGAGACTTCGCAAGCTATCTCTCTTTTTCTCTCAAAGAGGCTCTTTTTTATGATTCTTGGATATCTTTTGATTGATTGATTTAGAATGAAGGCTCCTACCCCTATTTATACTACTCAACCTCCACAATGAATCGTGGAGATTACTTGTATCCAAGGGTGGAGATTGATTCTCTAGAATGCTCTACACTCTCTAGGAATCTCTACACTCTTTCATTTTCTTCTACGTCCTTCCATACTCTTCCGTAAGATTGCGCAAGGTTCCACACATCTCCAGAATATTTCAGAGGGTTCCACAAGCTTCTAAAGAGTTCTCCGGAATGTTCTAGAAAATTCTATACTTCTCTAGAAAGATCTAGAATTTTCCAGAAACTTATCAAATTAAGGAGGGATCCCAACAAAGAGAGACTACCTAAATCGAAATATTTGGAGTTGGTGTTTAATCATAGGATTTTGCACAAAGTGATAATTTTTTCATAGCAGCAAAATAATACCAAAGAACACTACGAAATTCATCTTTCTGAAAGAGCAAGAATGTATACAATATACACTAAATTTAGATAGCTACTATATGTAATTTTTTTAGTGAACATTGCTTTGCCATCAAGGTTGTTCTAATGTGCACCATAGTTGTATTATACATTTCAATTTGTGTTTAAACATTATTTATATCTTTGTACACCAATTTCTTTCAGTGACCTGCGGTTGGAGTTGATATATGGGGAAAGTGATCAGGCCACACAAAGTTGTACATGTTAAATTTCTGAAATGGCTTATACTGCACACTTTACACTGTCCTTCAATCTTTAACCATGTCCTTTATAGTCCGATCTTTGATGTCGTATCATATTACCTTTAGATTTTGAGTTCCCTTTTCAAAATGAAGAATTACGTGACTTATATATCTTTTTGTTGATATTTTCATGACTATTTGTGTCTTTTCTTTCTGATATTTATTTATTTTTATGGATATAGGACTATGTCTCAAGAAGAGGAGCTGGAACTGCTATTTTCGGGGTTTCTTCATAAGATAAGATTCAACGCCAAGCAATTAAGTTCTTACTAATGAGTATCTTAAAGCAAGCAAGCCTAATGCACAAAACTTTATAAAAATCTACTTCAACCATAAATTAGTAACTTTGTTATAATCAAGTCTGGTTTTCACCTCATCGTCAAACTTTGCCAACGTGTGTCCTTATATGTATTGTATTGTATAATATTAGTAGTTATCCATGGAGTAAAATTTATCTGTTATGTTATCCTATAATATTTTCTCTTTTACTGATACAATACTAGAGTATGCAAGTACTATTATATAACCTCCACAATACTAGCTAATTAATTAAGATACTTCAACTTTAAAGAACATTTATTTATACCTAATTAATTAAGATATTTATATCTAATTAATTAAGATATCGGAAGATTATAAATTATTTTATTAGATGAATGGTCATTGCTACTGTAATTCTGGATCTAGAGGCTTAGTGTGCATTAAAATCTTAGCATAAGTTGAAAGAAGAATGGCAACAGTATTTGTTTTGAAAAAGCCATAATATCATAAGATTTAAAATATATGGACTGATCAGTTAAATCTGGAGGCTGAGTGTGCAAAATGTACGTGATCCTTCCGAATTTATGAGTAAGATGTGTGACAAAGTCAGTTAAATATGGATAACATTCTTAACCTTCTCATTAATAGACTTCTGCATTAGTTAGGAAAATGGAACGAATAATGACAGATATAAATCCTTAAATCCACTAAAACCAATTTAACCGTTTATTGTTTTACGATAGATTGTGGATACTTTGTAACAAACTGAAAATTAAAATATATATACTTGTTTCGATCACAATTTCAATCGCAGATCTATGGCAAGTCCATCACAAATTTGCAAGCACTTGTTTTATTTATTAAATTGTTTCATTCACACAGTCTTAAACATATATACTTGTTTCTCATACCTTATGATTCTCCCTATTGTGTTGTATTAATAAGTCACAATCTGTTGCATGCTACTAAGCATAAGGCACTGCTTAAGACTATTAAAGTAAAAACATGAGGAAGATTATTTCACATAGTTTATGTCTATGTTAAAGTGAAAAGCATATATAGAAGTATTTAAGTTTAGGATACAAGTATATATGTTAAGCTACTAATTATTTTGGGAGTTTTTTGTTGTCATATAAAGCGAAATTATGATTTAGATGATTTTATGTTTAATCATAATACACCAATTATTTTGGAATGTTAAAACCATGCTAACATATTTGTCATAGTTGCTATTTCATAGATTGATGAATGATAGTAAAAAATGTGAATTGTTTTAATGAGTTGGAATTTCATATTTCATTCGGTTTTTCCGGTCAAAAGAAACTAATAATTTTGTAGAATAGCTAATTTACATCTTGTTTAGCTCTTTAAAATATCAAATAATCACCATAACTATATCGTTTCAAAGTAACATTTCATGCTTTATTGTATGCTAAGCATGACAGATGATAAACTTTGAACTGAGCAACAACACATACTTATATGAAATTATATCATTTCAAACAAATGTTAGGATTTATATCAAGATGGATTTTCTTTTCATCAGTGCGAAGCTCATCTTCTACAGCTGCAAGTTGAAAAAAGTTTTCTAAGGAACTATATGTTTATCAAAGATCCAAAAGGAAAGCAAGCATGTTTAAGTGGTGTAAATTATCTTAGAGTACTATAATGCATTATAAAATTAGTAACATCTTAAATAAACCTTAGAAATTGATGTGGAATTACTAATATAATGCATAACATATTGGTAATATCTAATTTCATACACATAAAATGACTTAAGTGACCTGTTCAAAGAAATGTAAACTGTAAAAAGTTTGTTACTGTTTTAGTCAAAACATATAAAGTGACATGTCATATATCCATAACAAAATTGTTAATACGTATTTTGCACATGTACGGCTACAAATTCCATTTATCTTGCTGAAATTTTATAATAATTTATAAGTGCAATAATTTTAGGCATGTAGCATTGATAGTAAGCACTTAATGTTCATTGTTCTCATAACATTATGAAACTACTAACATGGTAATACGGTAGTGGTGAATAAAAGTTTCATAAAGGAGGAGGTCTTATATTCAAATTACTAACTGATGTCCACAAATTTATGTTGGCCTCGGTTTAAACTGAGGCCATGTCCGCCTTAGTTTTAAACTGAGGTCTTGTTGTCCGTCTCGGTTTTAAATAGGGGAGTGGAAAATTCTGGTAAAGTTTATATTATAGGTATTGCTAAATACATGTGCATAACTATTTTGTATATTCAGTGCTCTTGAAGAACAAAAATGCCTTTAGTGTCTGTTAATCAAAAAAAATTAAAAAACCATCTGACCAGTTCTGTATTTTACCACCTCAAAAATTCAAATATGTCATTGCATATATGAAGTACTTAATTTCAATTATCATCCTTGCATATTTTCTTGTTTTATTTAATGTCCTTTTATTGTTAAATCATGTGCTATCACCTTGATTACTATTTGTCATTTTTTTAGTATAAATTTCAATTTAATATGATATTGAATATATGTAGGTACTTATAGAAGAAGCATAAGAAAAAAGGAAATTGGATGGTAGTTCTAGTGGTAATGGTGAAGTAGAAGATCTTGAAAATGATCCAATCATAGAAGCTTTTGGTTCCGATAGAAATATGTCGAGCGGTTAGTTCTACTTCTTTTATGAAACAAGTAAAGATGAATCAAGCGGTAAAAGCTACAGCTGAAAAAAGGCAAGCCGTGGATTTGTCTGTTTGGAAATCGAAGATAGAAAGGCAAGTAGCTAATCAAGTTAATGATGTCATCAAATCAATCACATCAACTTTTATGGTATTTATACCTAATTTGCAAGAAAAGCACGTTACAAGTCATGTGGTGACTCTACATACGGAAGGTGCTTCTAATTTGGGAGATTTCCATATGAACAATAATCTAGTTGCCACCCCAACCGTCTCACATAATGATATTCATTCATTTACAATGGAAAAAAATATGTAATGTTATTGTCGCAAGATTTAGAGATGGATGTACCCAAAGGTTATGTTGGAATGTCATTTAAGGAAGGTGGTACCCAAAGGTTATGTTGGAATGTCATTTAAGGAAGGTGGTACCGAATGTAGAGAAAGTTATTTAGGTAGTTGAAGTTTTTGAACCAGATGCACCAGTTTATGTTGGTCCTCAAATTGGACTTTCCAAGCTATGTGAATTTTTTGATGGATGCTTCGTTATATGGCCAGAGTTTCGTATTTGGTATTTGTAGACTTTAGCTATGAACTATGTCTTACCTTTTGTTATAGCAACTGGTATTAGTATGGAATTGGTAAACTATGTATTGATAACTTAATTATGTATTGAAATTCTCTTTTCTTAATTGATACTCTGTTTTATCGCTGATTAAGAATATTGTTTACTGATATTGATTGGGTTATAATTTGCTAAATTAGGATAATATTTCATATCAAATATAGTCTACATTATACCTTTTAACATTCAAACCATTATATCTTTCAACATTCACATTACTGATAAGTGTCTATTTGTTTGTATTTATTTGTAACGCTTATAAGCGTTGAAAGATATTTTTCTCCAATGCTTATGAGCATGGAAGATTTTTTTGTCAATGCTTATAAGTGTTGGAAGATCTTTTTTCCCAATACTTGTAAGCATTGAAAGATATTATTTTACAATGCTTATAAGTGTTTAGAACGGAAAAAAAATCTTCCAATGCGTATAAGCGTTGCAAATAAATGCTCACGCCCCTATAGCGACAATATAAGTGTTACTGAAATTCTTGGCAATGCTTATACTCGTTGGGAATCCTATGTTTTGATGTAGTGTTTGGTTGTGTATTTCCTTTATTCATGTAAATATGCATGATAAGTGTTTATTAGTTCCATATAGTTAGACTGGTTATATATAAGAATGTATGTATATTTGTGTGTGTGTCTAGATACAGTTTATGTGATTTAGATGTGTGTGTGTGTATATATATAAACATAGTTTTGGTATGTCTGACTTGGGGCTACTAATTGGTGCAAGGAATCCATTATACTATTGAGACGCATGACCTATAAACATGGTTCTAGAGCAGGGACAGAGAGAAATTGGGACGTCAATCTAGAGTAGGTCATATACTATTGCGTTTTACGGACGGGTGGTGTGGTAGGACTTATAGGCCAACTTCTTTTAAGGTGTTTATTTTTAGGGTATTCCACAATATATTAGTGGCTCACGATAGGTTTCTTTGGTAACTAATGGAAATTCTATGTGATTTATCGATAAACAATTTAAGCGTATATGTAGTTTCGGTATGCCCAACTTGATAATACCGAGTAGTGGACGAAATAGATTATGCATCTATATAAATATGTGGCTCAAGTGATATATATATATATATATAATTATAGATACAAAGTTTGGGTGACCTATATATTGGTTTGGTATGCCTGACTTGAAGCAACTGGGTAGTGCAAGGCATTGCCGGAATAAATCAAGATCCACATGGGGACGATAATACTGCGATGATGTGTATACATGTGGGAAGCGTACATGAGGTAGCTTGAATCCAGATTGTCTATCTATAGACAGTCGAATGATATCGGTTTTAAAAACATAATCCATTGTACCATTGAGATACACAACCTGTAGACGTGGATCTAGAGCAGGGGCGGAGAGAGATTGGAACCCCAATTTAGAGTGTGTCATATATTGTTGCATGGTATGAAAGGGTGCTGCGACAGGAAGGACCTACATGCCAACTTCTTTTAAGGTGTTGGTTTTCACGGAAGTCCACAATATAGTTGTGACTCTCGATAGGTATCTTTGGTAGCTAATGAAAATTCGGGACGGGTGTTAGTTATAGATATCCATATTATTAATTTTGGGTATAGAGATGCTATGTTAGTAGCGTCGTTATATCGCTATATTTGTTTTCATTTTAGATGCTTTGATGGGAATAATTAAATCGATTGGATTCTGTAGCGGACCTCATCCATGGGTAATAATAAGTATCGACTTATTCTCCATGTCTTTTATCATTTTATTCATGCATGTTATATTGATTGGTTGATTATTGCTATCAAACATTGTGTGTTAATCTTATATTGTGATGTTTATATCACTCTTGCATTGGTACATTTGGTTACCTCTATCATAGTATGTTATTACAATTTAGCCACATTATATTAGTTGTGCTGACTCGTTGATTACATAAGAAGAATGATTATGGTATAATTCCCTATCTTTGAGTTGGGTTTATATCGCTTATTTATAGACATTTCGAATTATTCCAGAGCCACGTTTGTGGAATGGACCGACTATACTTCAGTAGTTTCCTGTTTAGTTGTATACGGTTTTAATGTACGGTATTTTAAGATAGTTCCGTCATATCAGGCTCTATGTCTGACCCGTGTTTTGTCTTTGTTTTTTTATGTCATGACAACTCTCGGGCAAGGCTATAAAAATCGCTAGGTCGATGTTATGTGTAATCATGGACTAGGGATTAATCGCCCAAACGAAGATTAATCCGGACGATTAATCCAGGATTATTTGAAGCTAGACATTTTTGATAAACTCATGCATTTTAGATAAAATTGTAGTATTTGTTTAGTATTAACTAATCCACAATGGGATATCATGAATTTAGATGGGTTTGGAAGCAACCATGTTTATACCCTTAGATAATGCAGCAAGTCTCATCTAGGCGGACTAGGCAAAAACCTTGGTGGTAAGGCTAGCCTAGCGCCTAGACGGGGCCTAGGCGAGAGCCTAGAAGGATTTTTACAACAGAGCTCTCGGGCACCCGATTGAGTAGTTTGGAAGCCATGTGCTTTTGGCATTATGCTTTTAGGACAGCTTGAGCACTTTGGAGGTGAAGTTGATACTTTGGGTATGTACTTGATATTGTGTTAGTGCATGGGAGATATGTTATTGATATATGAGACTTGTATCAGATATTGTATTCTGACTTTCTGTATTGATATTTATTTATCACCTACTTTTATTAGTACAGTCTTTTATATATTATTTATCATGTTATGTTCATGTATATTCGATATATTATATATTATCATTCCGTTGTGAGATTCTCTCGTTGCGCTTTGATTTGGTGTTTTATTTTTTTTATTTTACCCCGACAAGCTGTCTTTTGTGATATTCGGGAGTTAGACAAATTGTCATTTTGGTTCAGAGTATTACAAGGGTCGGTCGTCACAAATAGTATCTAACATACTACATGTCAATTCATCATATGTTCAGTGGTTCGAATCATGCAACGCAAAAATCAAATCTATGACCTCACAAACTAAATTTGGAGCGTCTAACCACTTGGATGGTGGTGCTGGATTAAGAAACATTTTAATTCATAGGAAATTGGGAGGTACAAGAGTTTAGGTTATTTGATTACATAGACACAATGTATTGCATTGTTAAACAAAGAATTTAGAGGATTGCTTTCCAAGAATAGCAAATTAGACGAGAGTTGTTCCAACTAGAGGAGAATTCTATCATTTTTAACCGGGTTTTAATCCAACAGAATTCAGTGGGAGCTAGAACATCCACATCAAGTCAAAACAACTCAAGAATCAGACAAAAGGGCCAAAAGAAGAAGCTAAGGGAGACCAAAGAAGAAAGATGCAAAAATATGCTAAGGGGATGGCCATCACCTATGGATCGCTAGCGATCCATAAGGATTGCTCATGGATCCTCCAACCTTCTTGCATCATGAACCAATATGTTTTCTAGGAATATCTGCCAAGTTTCATGATATTCCAAGCAAACTAGTTCGAGAAGTGAGCACTCGTCTGATTCCAGTCATAGTTCAATGCAACATGTATATAAATCACGATCAAAACAAAGCAACTAGTTATGAAATTACATGGAGAGCATCTACATAAGGTAAGGAGAACAATCCTAGTGAAATGATCCAAAAATACTTTAACTACATGGATCGCTATCGATCCATGCCCCATGGATCACTAGCGATCCATCAGGATAAAATGGTTCGTTGTCAAATTTTTGAAGCGCCTTTGTATCATCAAGTATAGGCTTCTGGCAAAGCGGCCTAGCCCAATAACTCTACAATCCTATAAATACTCAACTATTTGTAGCATAAAGATGATCTTATGGACTGGTTGCTGGAACTTTGCAGAAATTATTCTTCACTCTTCTTCCATACAATAGTCATCAAAGATTCACTGTGATTCTCTAGTGAACTCTTGCACTTGTGACTAGATCCAACTTAGGAGATTCAATCATATGTAATCTAATTGCACTTGTAACAACAGTTGGTTAATAGAAAGTTATAAAATGGATGTAGGCTTCATTAACAGCTGAACCACTATGAAAATCATCTTGTTTCTTTACTTTTTCGGTGATCTACAATTGTTTTTTCTATTTTATTTGCCTTGATAAACAGGGCTGGTGTTTTCACACTCAATTCAGGGCGCTGATCCATTTTTTGGGTTAACATTTTGGTGTTTCATTGAGAACCCAACTCAGGCTTAGATCTATCTATCTACTTTGAATCAGACAGGTCTAGAAGTTAAATCCTCAATCTCTGCATAGAAGATTTGTCGTTGATAGTCAATGGCATAGGGAAGAAAGAGAACTACTTCCGGAAGATCCATAGGAGCTGCAGTACGTGGAGAAGAAACCAACCTTAGCAAATTGAAGTCAACCGCGTCAATAATCCATTAACTAGAGCAAATTGTGGAGCCAACATAGGGGATCAGGTGCCGGGATCTTCTACCCAACATGAAGTTGTCACTAGAGATGAACTAAATAAGATGGTTGATGAAATTAATCAAAAGATAGAGAACGGCCAAAAAGCTCTTATGGACAAATTAAATGCCCTCCTAACATACAATCATTTGTTGCTTCAAGAACCATGACAAAGCTCACGACTGGCACGGAGCAGGAAAACTCTTCCGTTTTTGGCCTAAACAGGAGAAACAAAAAGCAGCAGCAAAAGGAGTAGTAAGTGGAGCCGTAGGAATCACTATAGAAGGAAACGTAAGCACTCCACCAACTGCAAAGCAACTCGCTACGAACTTGAATCTAGGGGCGAAAACCCTAAGGAACGATATAGCAGTGGATCTCTCCGACTTCGAAAATAGTGAGCAACTTGACGGTGACAACTTGGAAGGAAACTAATGCACTCAATAGCGGCAGGGAGATCTAGACTTCCCTTACCTGACCAATCGCACGCCAGCGGAACTCCGAGGGAGTGGCTTTTCCGAAGACAAGAGAGCCTAGGCTTCAGCCCGCTTACCAACATCGTTTGCAAAATCAAACACTTGGTATAGTCACTGACAGCTAACCCATGGACTACCGAACATCCAAGGCATATATCGCGGACATGCAAGCGCCTAATGAACAAAAGTAAGGATAGAAGAGATGATGAATAGGGATCTGCTCCAAACCAGACTCCCTTCACAGATGATATTCTGAATGAACGGTACCTTGAAAAGCTCGCTATACCGACTATTCCGTCTTACGATGGAACTAGAGATCTGAAACCTCACTTGTACAAACAGTTGGTACATGGACGAAGCAAACGCTTCAAATGATGTTTGATGTAGATGTTTTCCAATCTTTCTAGAGGGGATCGCTTCCATATGGTTCATCAGGCTTCCACCAAGATCCACCTCCACTTTCAATGTATTAGTAAAAAAAATCTTTGATCAGTTCAGGCTTCACATGGCAAAAGAAAACGATGTGATGTCCTTATCTGGCCTATTCCAGGAACAAAATGAATCTTTGAAATCCTTCATGAGTCGTTTCAACAACGCTGTGACTGAAGTATGTAACCCAAACGAAGATATGGTCTTTATAGCCTGGTTCGTGCTATCTGTTTCGACTCTGAATTTGAAAAATGGATCAAAATGAAACAATCTACCACTAGGAAAGACTTTAACCGAAAGACAAGCCAGTACTTGAGATTGGAAGAGGTAGAGGAGCTAGAAGGAAAACCTGCTATCATACAACCAACCAAGATTAGCCAGAATGGTATGACAGCTAACCAAGATGCAAATACCTCTGAGACCACAGTAGGAAACATAGGGAAGGATGGGGACCAGAAAAGGAAGAACCAAAATTCCAATAAGTAAAATGGAGGTAACAAGCGACTTAAAGGCATGATGCTTGAAGACTACACCCCGCTCAATTGCGACACAAGGGTTGGAAGAGTATAAGAAGCCGCCTGAAAAGGAAGCAACTGAACAGGAAAAGCATTCCGGGAAGGAAATACTGTCGCTTCCATGAAACACATGGTCATAACATGAATGAGTGTCATAATTTGAAGAACCTAATTGAAGAGTCGAATCGGGAAAACAAGTTCCAACAGTATGTGAGGATACCACAAAATCCCGACCAACCTACAGCACCCCAAGCTCCTAGAGACCGGGAAAACCAAGGTGGAACCAATGAAGAGGGATCCATGAGGACCGATCAGAGACTCACCATCGGAATAATATCTAAAGGACCTCATTCCACGTAGAATAGTTAAGGAGAAATGGAACAGTATGTAAGCTCGCTAAGACATGCTCTAAAAGATTCATGCTTCGCAATCGAAGATGGAAGTCCTGCCAAACAACAGAAACCCTAAACGATGACATAGTATTCCGAAATCGAGACACTGGAGGAGTAGAAGATCCTACCCTTGACCCAATGTTGTGATGATATGCATCAAACCATCCATGGCCTGACAAGTATTGGTGGATAGTGGGAGCTCAATGGATATCCTGTTCAAATACACGTTTGAACAGATGAAGATCAGTATGAAAGATGTATCTGCTTACCGAACAAAGATCCAGGGATTCACCGGCGAACCAAGGTAACATGTCGAAACAATTGATTTGGCTGTAGAACTTGGAGAAGGCGACCGAAGAGTCGTTCTTGTCAAGACCTTTGTGATTGTAGATGAAATATCCGCCTACGATACTTTCTTGGAATAGCCTGCTTTGGCAGATTTTAGGATAGCCTTAGCTCAGTGTTGTCTAACCATGAAATTTCGAACAGAGAATGGAGTTGGGGTGATCAAAGAAAATCAAAGTGTCACTAGAGAATGTTATATCGCTGAACTAAGCGAGTCTAGAAGAAAAGAAAAAGATAAGAATGTGGGGAGAACTCTCCACATTCATGAACCTACCGAATAGCAACTACAAAGGTGCCCCTGGCTTGGGGACCATAGCCGATTCGATAAGGCTTTAGACCTTAGAAAGAAGTGTTCATGGGAGGAACGGGCAGCACCGGTAGAATTGACGATATCTGTCCCACTCGATATGGATGACCCAACGCAGGTCCTGAAAATTGGATCACATCTTGTAAACAAGATGCGATCGAAACTCATCAAATTTCTTCACGCCAACCTTGACGTATTCGCTTAGACATATTTGGATATGTGCAAGGTTTCGTCGAAGATTGCATGCCACGCACTTAACGTTGATCCTAAGTATACACTAGTGAAGCAGAAGAAGCGCAGCCTGGGACCCGAACGATCCAAAATGCTAAGAGAAGAAGTGGATAGGCTGATGGTGAATCGCGATGCAATCTACCCCGAGTGGGTATCTAGCCCAGTCTTGGTTAAGAAGTCCAATAGGAAATAGAGAACTTGTATCGACTACTTGGACCTGAACAAAGCTTCCCCGAAAGACAGCTTTCCTCTGCTTAGAATCGATCAGCTCGTGGGTGGGACAGCTGAACATGAATTTCTATCATTTATGGACGCTTACTCAAGATATAACTAGGTTATGATGCACGAACATGACCAGGAAAACACCAGTTTCATTACTGACCTGGGATTACACTACTACAAAGTGATGTCATTCGGCTTAAAGAATGTTGGGGCCACCTACCAACAACTAGTGAGCACCATGTTTAAGCATCAGATTGAGAAAACTATAGAAGTCTATGTAGATGATATGTTGGTTAAATCACTCATAGTCGCAAATCACTTGGACAACCTCGTCGGAATGTTTGAAATACTCTGCAAATAAGGAATGAAACTCAATCCACTTAAATGTCACTTCGGCGTAGCCTCTGGAAAGTTCTTGGGATTCACTATAAGCGCCAAAGGCATTGAATCAAATCCCGAATAAATTACTGCTTTATGGTAAGTCGATTCCCCAAGGAACAAGAAGGAGTTACAAAGCTTGAATGGAAAAGTTGCAACACTAAGTCAGTTTATCTCAAAAGCAACCGACAAATGTATACCATTCTTTGACGCGCTAAAGAAGGGAAAGAAGAACTTCGAATGGAATCGGGCTTGTCAAACTGCGTTTGAAGAGTCGTGCAACATATGGAAATCTCGTCAATCCTATCCAAGCCTGTAGACGGAGAAGACTTGTACATGTACTTAGCAGTCTCACCCCATGCATTAAGTGCTGCGCTCATACAAGAAGAAGTAAGGTCCAGAAACCCATATATTATATCAGTGAACGATTTACTAGAGCAGAAAAGAACTATCCAAAATTGAAAAAACTAGCATATTGTCTCTTGATCACATCTAGAAAGTTACGACCATACTTCCACGCACACCCGATCAAAGTAGTAACAAATCATCCCTTGAAGCAAGTGTTGTACCATCCAGGATGGCTTATCAAATGGAAAATCGAATTGAGTCAATATGAAATTACTTGCCATCCATGAAGAAAGATCAACGGGCAGACACTGTCAGACTTGATCGTCGAGTTTACGATACGAGATAACAAAGAAGAAATTACTCCAGAAGTGGAGACACATTGGAAGTTGTCCGTCGATGGTGCATTAGTCCTGTCAACGGATACTTTCGGATGTGGCTAGTGCCATATCCGCACCCGCATCCGCATCCTAAACCATTTTCGAATATCGAATATCTGCATCTGCGGATATGGACGGATATCGAATAATTATCTTATCCGCTAATGACCGAAAAATTAGGAAATATTATTAGAAAATTTTAGTTTAGAATGAGTTATTTTCGGTCTCATTGATTATAAGTGTTAAAAATAAACAAATATGATGATGATAATAAATTATTTTGAGCAGTTAATATACATTAGATGCATATAATATAAACTACTAACTTAATAAAATAATAAATATATATCTTTCATTGTACTAAAATACACCTAGTTTAAACTATAATCTTTGAAAACACCAGACGGATAATTTTCAGATGCGGATGTCTTCGTATCCGCATCCGTATCCTTTTTTTGGATATCGGATATTTATCCGCATTTCGGATATGGATGCGGACAGATTACAGATTTTTGGAGTATTCATTGACAACCCCAGGTGCATCTAACAACTTCTACTCGGGGCAAAATTAGAGTTCGAAACTCCCGAAGGACGATCTATTTGCTATGCCTTATACTTGGAATTCCTTACAACAAATAACGAAGTAGAATACGAAGCATTGACAACCGAGCTGAAAGTTGTGAAAGAATCGGGATAAAATCCATACACATATATAGAGACTCTCAGCTAGTCATCTGCTAGGTGAAAGGAAAATACCAAGCTCGGGGAGAGAACCTCGTCCTGTATCTATCTAAAGTGCAGAAACTGCTGAATGACATTGAACATTACATCATAACTCATATCTCAAGGGAAAAAACACGAAGAGGGATTATCTAGCCAAACTGGCTAGTTCTTGAGAAGCTCAGTCATTGGGGTAAGTCCTAGTTGAAATTCTGAATGCTCCAAGCGTAAGCGAGATGGATATCGACTGGATTTTCAAAACAACCAAAGAACCAGAAATGTGGATGACACCGATCAAGGATTACCTGCTCAAAGGAACACTCCCCATAGACATGAATCAGCAGAAAAAGCTCCTTCGAAAGGCATCATGGTTTGTAGTACAAGATGAGATGCTCTACCAAAAGGGATTCTCTACCTCCTTGCTCAGGTGTGTGCCCAACGATGAAGCCTGGAAAATCCTCAGGGAAGCTCATGAAGGCAACTGCAGAGATCGCACTGGAGGGCAAACTCTTGCAAAGAAAGTTCTCCGATATGGGTATTTTTGCCAATAGTAAACCGAGATGCAGTAGATTACGCCAGATGGTGCAAGCAATTCCAAAGATTCGGCAAGTTCAAAAGAACTCCTTCGACAGAGCTGACACAGATGTTCATCCCATGGCCATTCATGATCTGGGGAATCGATCTGATTGGAGTATTACCAATGGCCAAAGGAGGAGCCAAATATGTTATCGTTGTTGTTGACCATTTCACCAAATGGGCTGAAGCGAAACCGTTGGCCAATATTACCACAAAGAAAGTTATTAATTTTGTCACTAAAAACATTATTTGCAAGTTTGGAGTGCCACAAAATATCATCACAGATAGCGGGACTCAATTCAAAAGCTCTAAGTTCAAAGTCTTTTGCAAATGGTTTCGAATCAAGAAAAACTTTTCCGATGTTGCACATCCATAGGGAAATGGGCAAGTGGAAGCAGTGAATAAGATCATCAAGTCCATTATCAAATAGCGGCTAACTAAAGCTAAAGAAAGTTGGGTTGACGAATTTCCACTCGTGTTATGGGCTTACAGGACAATACATAAATCTGCAACCGGGCACTCTCCGCTTGCTCTGGCATATGTTTCAGAAGCAATGATCCCAATCGAGCTAGAAGCCCCTCTCATCGAAGGTGAAAACATCAATTAAAAGCGAAATGAGCAGCTCCTACTCGAGTCGCTCTATATGATCGATGAGAAGTAGGAAGAAGCCAAGTTAACAAATGATGCTCACAAGAAAAGGATAGCACGATATTTCAATTCCAAAGTCCATAACATACTTTCAAAGTGGGAGATATTTTCCTCAAACGAGTCTACCCTGTACCAAAAATATTCGAATCAAACTGGAAAAAACCCCAAAAATATTCTAATCAAACTGGAAAAAGCCTTATGTGATCAGTCAGAAGGGAGATGGCACATTCAAGCTAATAACCATTGATGGAACCTAAATTCCCGTGCTTGGAACAGGGAATCGCTGCGTCGTTACTTTATCTAGGAGTGTCTTAGGTATTTCTTATTTTTTGCAAATAAGCCATCCTAGAATTTCGAAGGCATTGTAGATAGGAAAAACTTTCCCAACTTTATTAATGAAATTGCTTTGCTTTTCGAATTAATAAAACTGTGTTCACAAAAGTAACATACTGAGTCGACGAGGTCAAATCGACTCAAAACCATTCAATCGCTGCTTGAGATAGTGGAACCTTGGTCAAATATGCCCCATCAACCGCCGAGTCAACGGAAGCACATCGACCCAAACCGTTGGATCGACGTAACTCAATCTCTGCCTTCTAAGAACCAGTATTGCTACGGCGATACCGGAAAGGCCCAAATCAAAGCCACGCATTTTGTAAGCCGCGCATCGCCTCTCGGGTTGTAGAATCAAGCCCAAGCAAATATAATTACTTAATTCGCACATCTCATAAGCCGCACATAGCTTGTTGGCTCGCAAAACTACGACTATGTAAGTTTCGATCCCACTATATGCATTTCGTCAGCCGCACACTACTACTTGGGTCTAAAAAGTTGCATCCAAATACGAGGAACTCTCATATTGCAAAAAATCACATACTGCTTCCGAAGCCAAGAAAATAGCACTCTGAGGGGCGATACGTACGCTTGATAGCTTGAATGTCAGCATCGCGATGAAATCACTTAACAAGTAACCAAGTAATCGGTGTTGCTCCGGCATCACTGACCACTTAAGTAAGAAAATCACTTAAGTACATAAATTACTCGCCGTGAGGCCACTAAAAAGTTTCACGAATATAGTAAGCCAGAAATTCTCAAAGATAGGAGTTGCAATATCGACCTGACTGGTGCACATCCGAAAGGCCACCGGGGGCACCCTGTCTCGTATCAAGTGTTCGGAGTGAACAGTCGCATGAACTGGAAGGCGCGCACACACCAACACTCAACCAAAACAGCAAATACTTCACAATTCTGTTGCTACAAATAAAGAATTTTGGCAGTAATTGCGGGATTAAATAAAACTGACAAAATGCATACATAATGTGTGAAATCACGAGAATAAGCAAAGCTAAGTACGTGGTAAATAATAAAGAACACATAAGTGGCATAAAAGCAAGCTAAGTACGTGATAAATAAGAAAAAACATAGAGGAGATGGCAGTAGAAAAGGTAATCTTTTCATTTCTTATAACATTTTCTGTACAAAATTAAAATATGGGGGCTATACCCATATAATATCGGCCAACAAAAAGAAAAATACAGATGCTACAACAGCAAAGGTAATATGTGTAGATTCTGCACTTGTACAAAGTATGTGTCTAACAAATCAGAATATTACAAAATCCAACTCCATGGCTACTCGATCTCGTAAATGCTTCTTGCCACCACTTCCTTTCCCGCATTTGGTCGGAAGTTTCTTCTTCCCCTCATCTTCCCCATCGAGAGTCGCATCACTGTCGGAGATATCAAGTATAAACTCCATGCCTATGTCATCTTCTTGTTCTTCAGCCCCCGCGAAAGACCCCTCCCCCCACCCCCCTTGGTCTTGCGGTTGCGGGAGCTCCTCGAAGATTTACGTTTCTCAATTTTTTTCCTTTTTAACTGCCACCATCTGTCGTTCAGTTTCACTTGGCTGACTAGCTTGGCATGTCTACTCTCGAGTATTAGTTGCTGCTAAATCGCCCTCTAGAGATACGGAAGGGTCGTTTAGGCCATGCAGCAATCTTCTCAGATTCCGGCCCAGGTTGTGAGCTAGACACAGGCGTGGTGATCAAAGCAGCTACAGAAACAAGCGTTGAAGCAGTCGAAATAGTAGCAAGCCCCAGGACCGAAGAAACTACAGTTCAATAGGTAAAGAAGACAGACATATAAGATCAAAAAAGAAAGCTTCAATTCATCTTGTTCTTATGGCATGAGCTGAAAATTCTCAAGCTCGGGGAAATAAGAAGGCTACCTGCATCAGAAGTGTGACCAAAAATTTCAACCACATATCCCCACCATCTCCTTCTTTGTATACATGCACGATCTTTGGAGAAGTTCCAAGATCATCCAAGGCTTCGAAGACAGCTGCTGAAGGGGTGAACAACAAAGCAGTACCGGTTGAACCCGAAATAATTCCCGACTGATTACGAGGCTGCTTTGATGATTCACCAGGCCTAAAACTGAAATGCTCTGATAGCACTTTAGCAGCTGCAATTGCAATAGCATCGATGGCATTTCACTCCCTCTCAATCTGAATAATCTCTGCCCTCTACCAAAGCCCTCTTCGACCCTTTGTTGAGATAGATGTCATTCAACTCTTACTCAACGTATACATCCCCATCTTCTCGAAAATGTGCCAGAACTTCTTCCCAAACCACAGCAAGAGTACACGGGAATTTAGGGCCCAAATAGCTAAGGCCGCCTTGATGCGGCAAGGAGTTGACGTAGAAATTCAAGATGGTGTCATCCATCTTCTCCATCTTCCTTTCAAAAGCATCCTGCAGCTCCAAGTAGTCCACCATCACTGCGGTCTTCTCAACTTCAACTTTGGTCTTTTCAATGTTAAGCTACGCAACTATTTCCTAAAGCAAAGTAATCATTCGAGCCTGGTCAGAAATGGTCTTGCCACAGGATTCCTTCATTCCCGCATAATCATCAATTGTCTTTTTATGAGCTTGGACGGCTTCGTCATGACGAGCAACAGTTCTCTTCTGAGCTTCGATGATCTCATTTCGAATTTCAAGCTCCTTTTTCAGCTTAACCACATCAGCATGAACCTTCTTGATTTCATCTCTGAACATGATCTCAAATTTTTTGTGCGCCTCTTCAAACTAGCATTGCTCTTACTCTCTCAAATGGCAGCATCCCTCTCCTTTGTCAATTGCTCAATTATGGCGTCACATTCCGTTAACATCCATGATCATCCTTTTCTGACTCGAATAAAAGGATCTCTTGGTAGTTGTTACGGTTTGTGTCCGCCAGTTGCTTACATAAACTCTCTTATCCTTCAGCTTGATCCAAATCGCTTTGAATCACTTGGAGGTAGGGCATATAAGAATCCTTACATATCGAACGCAAGTCACGATCAAATTTAACTCCTTTCAGAAACCATCCGGGGAGCGCGACTTCAAGCTTAGGGGGACCAGACGGGAGAATATAAGCTGGC
This sequence comes from Allium cepa, assembly GCA_030765085.1. Taxonomy (NCBI): domain Eukaryota; kingdom Viridiplantae; phylum Streptophyta; class Magnoliopsida; order Asparagales; family Amaryllidaceae; genus Allium; species Allium cepa. The sequence continues at coordinate 47,043,275 of CM060930.1, read as the reverse complement.
CTTCTGCGGGAGCCTGAAGAACTAGAAGCATGCACTGCATGAGTTGATGGAGTCTGGGTTGATGGAGAGACTTGAATAGTAGAAGTTGGAACTTCAATTCTAACAGAGACTAGAGCCAGGGCAAAATGCTTGGTGTTCAGAAGGATGAGAACCACGATCTACCTTCAATTTCTAGGATGGCTATTCGCGATCGTTGGGAGTTTCCTCTTATCATAACCACTCCTATAAACTCTCCCTCGATCCCTGACATCCTGATGACAAACTTCGGCTTTCCAATCTTTCCTCCTCCTCCATTCTTCCTCGGTTTCTCGAGACTGATGGTGGCTTGAAGTCTGTCTTGACCCACGTTATGCGTCTGTAAATTGTTCAAGGTCCTCATAAAGTCCACGACCTCCCATAGTACCTGGTACAAAAAAATGAAGAACTTTAGTGACAGAAGTGAACTCAAATAATGCATATGTAAGTGTATGTGATCCTAGGGAAGTGTGTAATGTGTAGTAAACGGCCTAAAAGGACTTCACAAACCAGATCGGAAAATGACAACAGTGGGAGTCAGGCTAACTCTAGAAGCAGCATGTCTGGGGTGAGAAGACATCCCACAAGCTCAAAATCATCTCCCACGAGTTCACCAATATCCACATAAATGTTGCTCAAGTCCCTAAAATTGACGTCGGTTTCCTTAGGAGAAGAACCATGAGGTCGTTCGACCGCTAGAGAAGTATCTTTGGCAGTAATCTTTTAGAGAGGCAAGTTCAGGAAAATGGGACTCACTCCCGGAGTTTGTCACATGATTCGAAGTTTCCATCATTGGAACTTGCATCAAATTCCTCATCGTTAGAGGAGGAATCATAGCTACTCGAGCTCTCAATTTCACCTTCCTCCTTTTCTGTGAACACCGCGATCTTGCCTTCTTGCTGTTTGAACTCCTCTTCCACCTCGTTCGGGATCGAGGCATCCTAATCGGGCTATTCGTCCCGGTCGTAATGCCTTTCCTTCATGAGTTTCCTCAATTGATCAACCGGATGGACCCTCTCCTCCTAGTAAGCTGCCCTCTTCAGAATCGTGCGATGTAGAAGTGCAGCGTGTTTGAATGCTGAAACGGGGAGGGGATGGGACTTCAACGGCAACGACGGATCTCCAGGGATGTAGCAACCCGTACCGAAGCAAATTCTTGTCCGTTAGCAAAGATCTGACCGATCTCTCTCTAGCATCTATGGCTTTCAGAGTACAGAAGATGGGATCAAGTGATGGTATTTCTTAAGCCTCGAAATAATTGCAAGGAGCATTCAGTCTATTAAAAATCTCGTACCATCGTATTAAATTTCAATGAGTAAAAGAGAAGACTTACCCCCTGTCGTCCAAAGGCGATCAAATCTAGGGACACCTAACGAAAAAAAATTAGGTTTTGAACTGGGACAAATTACTTTGAAGCTGCAGCACAATTTTGCGGTTTCTTTGAGCCTCAATGATCACAAGAGACGGGTAATCGTCTCTCTCCTTGAATGAGAGGAAGTATCTCAACTCATCAAAGCTTGGGACTTGATTGAATGTCCACATAAACAAAATGTGAAGACAGGTCAAAATCGCGTATCCGTTAGGGTGAATCTGAAATGGAGCAATTCCCAAATTCAGAAAAGTCTCTCTCAAGAAATGATTGAAGGGCGGTACTGCTCCATTCAAGCATATGTACCGATGGCAGGTGGTGTACCCTTAAGGTGGCATGTATGCAAACTCATTTTTCAATGGAAGGCATACGTCGTCATCTGGAATGTCATGTTGGAAACAAATATTGTGCAGAACTTTAGCAGACATTACGATGAAAGCTCTCTCCGGAGGGTTGAGTAAAACTATAAAGTTCGGAGGAGTTCGATCTACAATTGAACCAACTGGAACCAATTAACTATATTCAATCGGTGGTGCCAAAGAAGTAGGCGCAGTTGGAACCATTTGTGAAGGCATAACTGATATCGATTCGGCTTCTGAGAGTGTCAGTCTTCCTCCACTGGATTCACGACGGGATGACAAGTGCTTCATTCTATATAATAGAACTTGTATCTAAAGAAGCTAAGTAATTCTATTTATAATTAGAAGCCCCTCTATGCTTAACACTTGAATTTTGAAAAATACAATTGATTATGCCGACTCATCGGATTTCAAGAGTTGACTGGAGCAAGTGCAGTGTGTTATCTATGTGGCATGGGCAAGGAACGCTCTATCCTGTGTAAATAGTTCACTCGCAGCGAAGAAAGGAAAAAGCTTTTCATATCATTTATTAAAGTTATTCCACATACACTTACCCATTGCTGATCAGCGATCGATGACAAATCCATTGTCTGAAGCGACATGGAAAGCTCCTCCTATTCCAGATACATCGATTGTGCAATAATAGGACCAATCCAAAGTGAGCAACTATAGATCGGTAGGTCCGAATCAAGTACAGAATTCTCAGCATAAGTCGATTTCAGTTCTTTGAAAAGTGATAAGTTAATTCTGACTCCGTGGATGAAGATAGCAAAACATGTCAAGCACCAGGGAAAAATCCTGGTTTCGTTCCGTGAAGAATTCAAGACTCATTTTACTATATTCTTCTTCCACAAAGTCACAATTAGCTCGAATTTTCCATTGCATCCGTCACCAACACAACCTCATCACCAATCGCAATACTATGCTAAAAACCACATCACCAACCTGAAATTAGAAGGCAAATGCGGTCAATTTCAATTTGCTGGCAATCCAAGCTAGGCAAGATCGGTCACGATTCAGGCAAGCAATGTTTCAAGTGCTGGAGATTGGCTCAAAGTGGCAGCAAGGTTAGGCGGGGTCGAAGGCAGAGAGCTTCGATGGTGAAGATCGACGACAGCGTTGCATGAGCAAGCATAGGGTCTGGTCGCGTTTAGCTTGGGTCGAGAAAGATTAGCTCGGTTCGCAAGGAAAGTGCGAAATGATGAAGGGTCAGCCCAAACAAAGTTAAATAGGAGATTGAATGGAAAAAGTTTGCTAGCAATCCACCAAGTTGCAGTCAATTTTCCCTAAGCTCGCCAAACATGATCTAAGTGTTGTTTGCAAGCATTTGGAAAGTTGTGGGCTCGAAATTGATTTATTATTACGAGCAACGACGATTCACATCGAAAACTCAATAGATGGCTGAATGGCCAAAACCAAATTCTCATGATAGCCTCAACACGATCAATTAAACTTCACAAAATGAAAGCTAAAAAGCAGTTACTTCCAGAGCACACCTTATTTCCAACGAAGACATAATTTGGGAGACAAATGTTAGCCGAGTTTTTAACCCAGCAGAATTCAACGAGAGCTAGAACATTCACGTCAAGTCAAAACAACTTAAGAATCAACCAAAAAGGCTAAAAGAAGCTAAGGGAGACCCAAGAGGAAAGATGGAAAAATAGGCTAAGGGGAGGATCACTAGCAATCCATCACTTATGGATCGGATTGCTCATGAGTCCTCCAAACTTCTTGCATCATGAACCAATAACTTTTCTAAAGATATCTGCCAAGTTTCATGATATTCCAAGCAAACTAGTTCGAAAAGTTAGCATTCGTCTAATTTCAGTCATAGTTCAATGCAACATGTACATGAATCACCATCAAAACAAGGCAACTAGTTATGAAATTACATGGAGAGCGTCTACATAAGGCAAGAAGCACAATCCAAGTGAAAATATCCAAAAATACTTTAACTACATGGACGGGATAAATCGATTCGCTTTGAATTTCTGAAGCATCTTCGTATCATCAAGTATAGGCTCCTGGTAAAGAGGTATGTCCCAATAGCTCTTCAATCCCTATAAATACTCACCTATTTGCAACATAAGGACGACCTTCTGGACTGACTGTTGCAACTCTGTAGAAATTATTTTTCACTCTTCTTCTCCCACGTAATAGTCATCTAAGGGTTCACTATGATTCTCCAGTGAACTCTTGCGCTTGTGACTTGATTAACTTAGGAGATTCAATCATATTGTAATCCGATTCTACTTTTAACAACAGTCAGTTAATAGGAAGTTATAAAGTAAATGCAGGCTTCATTAACAGCCGAACCATTATACAAATCTTCTTTTTTTACTTTTTATGTGATCAACAATTGCTCTTTCTATTTATTTGCCTTGATAAGTAGGGTCGGTGCTTTCACAATCAATCCAGTGTGTTGATCCATTTTTTGGGTTAACAATCATGTATTCAACTTTGTAAAGAACGAAATAGAACTCGGAGGAACAAGAATTAAATTAGGTGGACTACTTTTAAAAAAATCCAGGATCCTCCTCCTAGTTTAGATGATTACAATTAGATTTTGGCTTTGAGCACCAAAGAACGCCTCTCGGGCCATGTCCCCTAAACTTATGATGCAAATAGTATGTTGGAGAGTAGGCCTACTCAAGTTGTATGATAAAGAAGTGATTCCCGACGTCCATCATCTTGATACTCCTTTCCGTGAGGTATGAGTTAATATCATTTAGTTTTATTTTAATAAAATGGTTTAAAGCTCATAAAACCTATTTAAATGAAAACAAAAATGATTTTGAAACGACGAGGTAGTATTAACAGAGGCTGAAGAACATTTATTGGGAACGAGTTCATCCACTACGACCTTCCACTATGCATTACTAATGTTGATTTTCCATGCTCTACCACTTTCAAATGGGAATTAACGTTTTTTTCATAGCGATCGCTCTCAACAGAGTCGCACTAAACATATAATTTTCCAAAGCATCCTAATCTTAACTGGAAATGACATTACCATCTCATTCCAGTGTAGATTGTAGGGTTCCAATTCCTTATGCCAACCCATTAATTGAAGTTCCTTTGGGAATGAGTGCGTTTGAGCTATATGATATGATGTTAAGATTGCATCATGCAATCTTAAAAGATATTGGGATTTTATTTGTTGAATTATTCAATCAATGATCGTGTTCGTGACTAGTTGCTCCTTAGCCTATATCGTGTGTGTATTTATGTGACTAGGGTGGTTCTGTTAGATATTGACATGCATTCTATATTGTTTTTGAGATAGAGACTCATTTTGATGTATATATTGTTTCGAGACCTATGTGACAATGGATGTATTATATTCTTTGTAATTCTGTTTTCTACAATGCATTATATATTGTTCTAGTTCGTTTTTAGCCAACGTGCATATTGCTTTGTCCCAAGACTAGTTCGCAAAATTTATCGTTTCAGATTCAAAAATGTAAAGTGTGGCGGTGTTAGTCCAAAGTAATATATACACGAATGATCGCTCCTAACCAGCCTCACTCTTCATATCACTCAACAATATTACTTATAATATTCTTGAATAGTATGGTTCTAGATGTGTGACATTACAGCTAGTTAATGTGATATTTTTATGTATTGTCTTATATGTGAATTAATGGCAATGAAATTTATAAAATTGTGATAATTTTATTTTAGCTAAATTTGAGTTATAAGTTTGAATTCAAATAGGGCGGTGCAAAGTTCATTTAATTAGGGTGAATGGTGGGAGACTAACCGTTCAACTTACCCATGTTGCATAAATGCGAGTAAGCAGTTGCTGGTGGAAAATCAACCGTCCAACTTGATCAAATTTATAGAACACTAACAAGTAGTTGCTGTGAGTAGTTGAATATAGCAACCATTAGTGGAAAATTCGTCAATGCTATCCCTACTGGGTAACAAGTGAGTATCAATACTTGCAATTGGATATTCACTTATCATGTAAATTTTTATTTCCATTTGTGAGTCATAGTAAAAAGTGGAAATTAGGTTGAAGGACTTCTATTTTCAGGGTAATAAGTTTTAAGGACAACACTTATGAATAATTAGTTTTAAGAACAATTTATAAGATAATGATAAATTCATTTATCTTTTTAAGTTGTTTGCACAAAAAATGGGCAAACACCTCCAAGTCGTATGATTTAGTTGATTATATGTTGTTCTGAATGATTTGGGTGATTTATACAAATATATAAAATAGATGGACTAAACTGTAAAAGACACACAGATTTATAATGGTTCGGACAGAATGTGCCTACGTCCACTTTATATCTTATTCTCCTTTTCTGTTCAGATTACAAGTGCAAAGCTTTGATTACAAGTATCTGCAAGTTGTTTGAAAGTTCTATCCGTGCTTGTGCTCTCAAACTTGCCTGCCATCATTGTACCCCTGCCCCTTTATTTATAGAGTGAGGCTGAGGGTAGGGGTCCTAGATGTATATAGCTGCTGGTGGGTCTGGGCTGAAGCAATCTGGCCTGGCAATGTTGGTCCGGTAGTACGTTGGTTCGGTGGAGGTTGTTTTGGTGGAGGTTGGTCTGGTGGTAGATGGAGCAAGATGGTTCGGCAGTACGTGGAATATGTTGGCTCGGCAAGCATGGGACGTAGGTTTGGACCGGCATTGTTTGGAGAGGGTTTGGACCGACATTGTTTAGAGAGGGTTTGGACTGGCAATGCTTGGAGATGGGATGGTTCGGTATTTCTTGGAGATGGGATGGTTCGGTATTGCTTGGAGATGGAGCTTGGACCGGAAGTGGAGCTTGGACCGGCAATGCTTGGAGATGGGATGGTTCGGCATTGCTTGGAGATGGAGCTTGTAACGACCTGAAAATTTCCGTCAGTTAAATTTTGTCATTTTTAATAAGATTAGATAATTTAACTTTAGAAAGAAGTAAAGATTTATAGTTGATAATGAAGCATATGTTGAAAAAGAAGTGAAACCATAGAAATTTAAGCTAAGTATTAATAGTTGATATAAAATGACGAATAAATTGAAATGATGTAAATGGTTATACTAGGCTAAGAAGAGAATATAGGAAAACAAAGGGTAAGTGTGAATTTATTTAATGGATTAATAATATTAGATAGTACATTGAATTAAATCAATGTCCTGTAGAGGTTGGAGCATGGTTAGTAATAAAAGCTTTTAAAGGAAAAACCTTTAAATTTATAAATGAAAATCAATGCATTAAATTAGGTGTAACCGAATGCATGTAAATAATTTTGTAAGAATAAGTTAATAAACAATTTATTTGTGCATACCCGATTTAATTGAAATAACAGAAAAGACAAGAACTTGATTTGCCTAGGTATATATATATTGATAAACTATAACTAAATAGAAAGTTTGGTAGTAAATAGGATATAAGAAGACAAAGGCAACTAGTAAATTAATAAATGAATTCAAATATAATAAGTAGTAATTAATGCATATATATTTGGCATTAGTGATAATTACAAAATTTTACCCATTCATCTAATTTATTTAATTAAATCTAAATCTATGGCAACATTGTTGTTAATGATGGTTGTAAGTGAATTTGAATGTATAAGGGTAACAATTATTTAGGTTAACCATTTTGAGTATATTAAGTTAAGAATGGCAATCGATTGAAATAAATCTAAATTAATTATTTTGTTTAGTTAATGTGTTCTAGTTAATAAAGAGGAGTTTATAAGAAATGAAGCATGCACTAATGAAATGTATTATAATTCAAATGTTATTTATACCCATAAAATGTCTATTTACTGAATAGAAAGATTTTAAATCAATAAACGAATTTATTGAGGTTCCAATTTATAATTTATAACATTTAATGTAGACTCAATTACAATTAATTGACTTAAATCGTGCAGTTAGCGTAGATTTGTTTTGTAATTGGAGTAGTTAATTCTATAAGATGAAGTTAATGCTAATTCTATTTATAATTGGACCATTTGTTGATATAGATTATAGAAAGCAAGATTTATAATTTAATAAAAGTATCAAAATTCAACAATTGTATTTATTGCAAATAAAGTGGAATTAAACGTTTAAATATTACGTTATTGAAATTAAAATAGAATTTGTGGATAATAAGGTGAAATCATGAACCAATGTTAGTGGCATCCTTATTTTTGGTAAAAGTTGAGAATATAAAAGTTTAAAAAAAAAATCTAATAAATGGGTTTTTGAGGATTTAATTTATAATTCCTAAATATAAGGAAGTGGAGAAATTAACACTGCAATTGATAGACTTATCAACTTTTAATTCACATCTAAACTTGTTAGCTCATTGAAATTGATTAAGAAATATATAAGCGATAAAATTTGGTCAATTTTAGAATTTGAATATAGAATTTGATTTTTATAATTTATTTTAATTTATTTAATTAATATAAAAATAGCCATTTTGGCCACGGACTCGGATTTCGACGAAACCAGTTTCATCGGATCCGTATCGGTGAATTATTGTAGGGTTTCAGGTTTCGTATCGATCGGACCTGTCGTTTGATCGTACGGACGCGAAACACCTTGAAATCGATTTAATTTAAAACAATTTGAAATCAATTTGGGAATTTTGTTTTCAGCATAACTTCTTCATACGATCGAATTTGGACGTGAAACTTTTTCCATCGCGTTCAGAATATTTTAAAATACCTATCTGGATATATGGGTTTAACAAATTTCGTTCCGGGATTAGAACAGGCTTTTTGGGCCATAGTTTGTTCCGCACGTTCATCTATCCGGTCTATCTACTCTAATCCAACCCTACTTATAAATAGACGATTATAAACCCTAGCCTCCATATTCTATCAATTGTCTATACGTTCTTTTCTTCAGAACCTTCTCCTCCTCAAATGGATGCAAACATAGATCTATTTCAAATTAAAATTTCAAATGAAATTCAAAATCTCCAGAAAAATTCCACAAAAATATATGTCGATGTTCTCGAGATGCGTAATCTGGTGGTGCTATTCGTTCTTTGATTCGAATCATAGTTTGGCCTGTAATTGCAAATCAAGCTCGGTCGTTCGTTTGATATTTGGTGACTTCAACGGTAGATCTTCAGCGATGGCTCGATCGGGAAGTATGGTTTCGTAGAGGTCGTCGAGCAGGCCAAATCCATGCGGCTACTTGGGTCTTAAAGTGGTAGGTTGCGTGAAAAATCGATGATGGAAGGGACGGTTTCACTCTTGGCCTGGGGCTGCGTGGAGGCGCCGTGGAGGACCGGTCTTGGGTGTAGGGGCGGCCGGTGATGACCTTCTCGACGGTGGACTTGGATCGGGTCAGAAGAGGCCGGAGGGTCATGCGTTTGGATCGATGTTGAGGCGGCTAGGGTTGTGATGTTGGGTTCGAACGGGTTGTTTCCTGGAGGGAGAAGCATCGCGTGTACAGGTAGTTGATGACGTGGCTGGTTGTTTTATATTTGTCTTGTTTAATTTAATTTTGAATTTTTGAACGTTTATTCGAATAACTTTCACATACGGACTCCGATTTACGCGAATCTTTTTTTGTTAGGATCGTAATTTAATTCCGGATCTGTTGACGCTGGTTTGGACAGATTTGGAGACCGTCAAATTTTTGGGTTTAAATTGGATTTGAATTCAATTTAAATCCCAAAGGTGAGTGTTTTAACCCACTCACAACTTCTAAAACTTCTTATGTCTGTTAAATTAATTTTAGATATGAGTAGAAATTTATTTATGACTGTTTGGCATGTTTTATTCATTTTCTCTGTTAAATTGCACTTATTTAATTTAACTGTTAATTTATTTTATGTATTGCATATAAATTTGACAGTTAGAATTTATTTATTGCATATTAACTGCCAGGCATAGTTATGTTAAATTTTATTTCATATTAACTGCCAGTTAAGTTTACATTTATTTTTGCATATAAACTGCAAATTAACGGTTATTAAATTTATTTTGAGTATAAACTGATAATTGATACCATTATTTATCACCCGTTATATATTGATGATTGTTTGAAATTGGATGATGACTGTGATAAATGGATGTATGATTTGATGGATGAATGGATGATTTATTTTATTAATTGCAAGTTGCTATGCATTTCATTCATTCGGAATTGCGGTTTGAAATGATATACAACCGCATTTTATTTTAAATTGCGGATTGAAATGATAAACATCTGTATCACTTGACCATAGGGTAGAAAATTTTATACAGGCACCGCGGTATATATATAAAAAAAAAATTTGAAATGTTTTCTATGGGTTTTGCAAAGCTATATATATGGTTTATGGGTTTTTGATTTGGTTATTAATAAAGGTTATTTATATATAGTAATTTCCGGTTTTAAGCTTTGTATAAATTGTTTTGAAGTATAAAATAAAGTTTGATTTTTAAAATCAAATACGATTAAGCATTCATTTAAAATTTAAGTTCTGGAGTTTTATTGACTTAAATGAGAATAAGGTCGGAAGATGAATATTGAGTATAATTTGGAATTAAATAAAAAGGTTATTAAATTTTAAAGGGTATGATCTTTATAACTTGATTTTGTGTAGAGTGATTTAAATGAATATATCAAGTTCAATAAATTGAAAGATTATCCAGTTGTGTGAAGTTAAAGGTTTTACTTAAATTATATTGAATTCATTAAGTAAACATTTCAAGTCTAAATAAGAAGTAATTGAATTTGATACATATGGATTTGTCAAATGAGTTGTTCTTTTATGGTGAAATATTTAAAGCCTTGAAACATAAGAATTGAAATGGTATTTGGAAGTGTAAATCGATATTTGAAATTGATTTGTGAAATCTAAAGAAGCTATTTTGTTTTATAAAAGTAGTTTAATATTTAACCATTTAAGAGATGGAAATTTGTTTCAAAGCTATGTTTTTCAAGGTAGTATAATTTGAAAATATTATGTTCAAGAGTTTGATTTCTAAATATTTTACTTTGGAAACCCTATGATTTTGGAAGGAATATATATTGGAAAATAAATGATATCGTATTGATTTGGGGTTTTAAAAATATAAATGATATCGTATTTATATGGGTTTAAAATGGATATTTTATTCTGGTTTTAAAGTATAAACTATTTTGAAAAGACCGCGGTGTTATAATAACGATTGGTTGTTGAAGAGACCGGGATCGGAAGTTGTCATACTCTCTGCCGACCCCGAAAACCACTTTAACAACCGTGTAAGCGGTGGAGATTCCAAAATGAAGTAGGATGGTGGTGGCGTTTCCTTTAAGGTAAATATGTGGACCCGACTCCCGTGAGTTGGCATAAGGTGGCTAAAACAGGGGCGATTGATGGGTTAATAAGGTAGCACCTTTGATCGGACACATCCCTTCGATATTATACTTTGACTTTTGGATTCATTCGGTGGCCACTTTTGATTTCTTTGATTTGGAGGTGTGGCTCGAGGTGGGCGGTAGCTGCGGCTATGCGTTACCACCGACCCGGAAGCGTAATTGGTATATCTACCCTGGCATTGCCTAGTTGTGCCGTGTCACCTAACCTAGCGCGCCTTATACGATTTTGGCTTTGTACCATACATATGGAGTGCCATCTGACGACGCCCACTACGGGGGAGATTACGGTACTGTATAGACTATGGGAATATATTTTGTGTTAAGGGCTATATGGGTAACCCCTTAACGCTATTTAAAAGTAAGTTTATTTTATAAATAGACACTATTATAATAGCGCAATATACTACATAGTAAATAGTTTAACGGATCCTTAGGAGATGTAAATCCCGAGCATCTCCTGAGTTACTGCACTCATATTTATTTCTGTTAATTTAACTCACATAAGATCTTTTAGTTCTGACTCGAGTGTTTTGTCTTTTCAAATACGCTCGGGTCAGTCCGAGCGTTTCAGGATTTGAAGATTTAGTTCTGGAGGACGAAGACGAAGATGTATATTATTATTATTTATACTAGTGCACTACACACTGTTCCGCTGCATTGTTGTTGGTGTGTGTAACTCTGATATGTATTATATGAATGGTTTGTAAACAGATTTATAAACTGTATATTTTATTATTATATTTTATCCTTACACTGCGAGATTCTGTTTTCTTTTATTTCTTTCTTGTTTTTCTTATTTACCCCATAACAATCCGCCCTTACGTATGGTTTGAATCGGCACGTGTGTCTGTTTAAAACGTACGAAAAGGCGGGACGTTACATCTGGTATCAGAGCTTTGGTTTAGCGATAAACCTTAGCTTTGTGGGGTTTGACTCTTTACTAATAGGGTAGTAATACCCTATGGGAGTCACTGAGTGTATATATGAGAGAGCGTATTTGTTAGTGTTATAAAAGGGTTTTAATATTGTGTTAATTTGTTCCGTTTCGTATTTATAAATTCTGGTTGGTGCATGGGACGCTATGACATCAATAGGGATTTCTAAACACTTAATAGGACAGACCGACATAATATTTGTTTTTAATATAGGTGAATGAAAATTTTTGCCTATTATATTTTTATATATAAAATAAAAAAATTCAATTGATATTTATATTTGGCTGCAATAGATTGATTGTTAGGCAATAAAGTGTAAATAATAATAGAAGAAAAGATTGAAAAATAAGATAAATGAAATTTGGAAATTTAGAACTTAAGTCCGGGGTTTTTCTTTTGAATGATTTTGAAATATATTAATAATTTTGTTTATAAGTATTTTCTGATATAAATATTTAACATAATTCGGAAGAATCGTTTTAAAGAAGATTTTGAGAAAATAAGTTTTGTACTTTCCTCTCTGTCGCTGTAAAATAATTTCGGTGATGGCGGCCGCATCATCGACTTTCATTTTCAAGTTTCGAAGGGGAAAGGCCACCGTAGTAAATTCTACTGCAGATTTATTTTGAAATATCTAAAGTTTAATTGTTTTAAATATAATTAGAGGTATATAAGTTATAAGAATATACTTATCTATTGAAATTTAACCCGGTATTTAATTCTTAAATTTCCATTAATTAATTGTTTCAATTATTGTAGTAAAATAAAAGGTAAGTAATTAATAATTGAAACCTCTAATTTAGGTAAGAGATTTAATGCTAAGTTATTAATGGATTTAAAGAAAATTTGAAATTTGTAACATATAAAACAAAGAGTAATATTGTTGAACATTAAAATTAATTAAAGGATGAGATAAAACTCGTATAAGTTCATTTGCATTTTCTCTAACATATATAACTTACCAATATAAAAAGTTGAAATGTTAAATAGGAAATGTAATGAAAATTGTACAAGTAAAAGTAGGAAATGAAGTACTCAATGAATTTGCTATTATAAATAACAATTTAATGTATAAACTTAAGTTACAATTGAAATTTTACTATAAGTGAATATAAATAAAGGTAAGTAATTCAAATAGATGAATATCAACTTAAGTAAATAAAATGGAAATGAAAAATTGTAAAAAAAAAATGTTAGAAATAAATGTAAGCTATAAAAGGAAAATTTATGTGGTATGAATAAAAAGAGAAATTAAACAACAAAGGTATGAAATTAATAAAAGGTTAAGTTGATTGTTGTTTGAATTGTTGTTGTTTGGTTATGGTTGTTTGGGTAAAATACTTCGAAAATTGGATTTGGAGCGAATGGATAATCTATTTAGTTTATCTTAGACTGTTGAGTAAATGATGCACTTGATGGTTTGTTCTTCATTCCGTACGATTTAAAGGTTTTGAACCCGAACGACTATTTATTTGTTTGGTTGAATGGTTGCTTTGAATTTGTTGTGTATGCTGCTGTTAAAATTGATGGTTGTTGTATTGTTTTGTATTAGTGATGGAAACCACTTAAATATTTTACTTCATATAAATTGTAACCCTTTTAGATTTTATAAATGTAATGCAGGTTATGGAAGCAATTGCTACTGCTTTTGGTTCCATAAATTAAGCATAAATTTCCCAACAAATAGGTACGTTCGGATTATGGTTTATTTAAGGTAATAATTTAGTAAATTATTATTTATAAGTTAAATATTTTGAATAAGATATATCGTATTTAATCCTTCTTTTTCCTTCTTTTTCCTTTTCGGGGACGAAAAGTTTTGAGTGGGGGAGAGTGTAACGACCCGAAAATTTCCGTCAGTTAAATTTTGTCATTTTTAATAAGATTAGATAATTTAACTTTAGAAAGAAGTAAAGATTTATAGTTGATAATGAAGCATATGTTGAAAAAGAAGTGAAACCATAGAAATTTAAGCTAAGTATTAATAGTTGATGTAAAATGACGAATAAATTGAAATGATGTAAATGGTTATACTAGGCTAAGAAGAGAATATAGGAAAACAAAGGGTAAGTGTGAATTTATTTAATGGATTAATAATATTAGATAGTACATTGAATTAAATCAATGTCCTGTAGAGGTTGGAGTATGGTTAGTAATAAAAGCTTTTAAAGGAAAAACCTTTAAATTTATAAATAAAAATCAATGCATTAAAATAGGTGTAACCGAATGCATGTAAATAATTTTGTAAGAATAAGTTAATAAACAATTTATTTGTGCATACCCGATTTAATTGAAATAACAAAAAAGACAGGAACTTAATTTGCCTAGGTATATATATATTGATAAACTATAACTAAATAGAAAGTTTTGTAGTAAATAGGATATAAGAAGACAAAGGCAACTAGTAAATTAATAAATGAATTCAAATATAATAAGTAGTAATTAATGCATATATATTTGGCATCAGTGATAATTACAAAATTTTACCCATTCATCTAATTTATTTAATTAAATCTAAATCTATGGCAACATTGTTGTTAATGATGGTTGTAAGTGAATTTGAATGTATAAGGGTAACAATTATTTAGGTTAACCATTTTGAGTATATTAAGTTAAGAATGGTAATCGATTGAAATAAATCTAAATTAATTATTTTGTTTGGTTAATGTGTTCTAGTTAATAAAGAGGAGTTTATAAGAAATGAAGCATGCACTAATGAAATGTATTATAATTCAAATGTTATTTATACCCATAAAATGTCTATTTACTGAATAGAAAGATTTTAAATCAATAACGAATTTATTGAGGTTCCAATTTATAATTTATAACATTTAATGTAGACTCAATTACAATTAATTGACTTAAATCGTGCAGTTAGCGTAGATTTGTTTTGTAATTGGAGTAGTTAATTCTATAAGATGAAGTTAATGCTAATTCTATTTATAATTGGACCATTTGTTGATATAGATTATAGAAAGCAAGCTTTATAATTTAATTAAAGTATCAAAATTCAACAATTGTATTTATTGCAAATAAAGTGGAATTAAACGTTTAAATATTACGTTATTGAAATTAAAATAGAATTTGTGGATAATAAGGTGAAATCATGAACCAATGTTAGTGGCATCCTTATTTTTGGTAAAAGTTGAGAATATAAAAGTTTAAAAAAAAATCTAATAAATTGGTTTTTGAGGATTTAATTTATAATTCTTAAATATAAGAAAGTGGAGAAATTAACACTGCAATTGATAGACTTATCAACTTTTAATTCACATCTAAACTTGTTAGATCATTAAAATTGATTAAGAAATATATAAGCGATAAAATTTGGTCAATTTTAGAATTTAAATATAGAATTTGATTTTTATAATTTATTTTAATTTATTTAATTAATATAAAAATAGCCATTTTGGCCATGGACTCGGATTTCGACGAAACCAGTTTCATCGGATCTGTATCGGTGAATTATTGTAGGGTTTCAGGTTTCGTATCGATCGGACCTGTCGTTTGATCGTACGGACGCGAAACGCCTTGAAATCGATTTAATTTAAAACAATTTGAAATCAATTTGGGAATTTTGTTTTCAGCATAACTTCTTCATACGATCGAATTTGGACGTGAAACTTTTTCCATCGCATTCAGAATATTTTAAAATACCTATCTGGATATATGGGTTTAACAAATTTCGTTCCGGGATTAGAACAGGCTTTTTGGGCCATAGTTTGTTCCGCACGTTCATCATCCGGTCTATCTACTCTAATCCAACCCTACTTATAAATAGACGATTATAAACCCTAGCCTCAATCTTCTATCAATTGTCTGTACGTTCTTTTCTTCAGAACCTTCTCCTCCTCAAATGGATGCAAACATAGATCTATTTCAATTCAAAATTTCAAATGAAATTCAAAATCTCCAGAAAAATTCCACAAAAATATATGTCGATGTTCTCGAGATGCGTAATCTGGTGGTGCTATTCATTCTTTGATTCGAATCATAGTTTGGCCTGTAATTGCAAATCAAGCTCGGCCGTTCGTTTGATATTTGGTGATTTCAACGGTAGATCTTCAGCGATGGCTCGATCGGGAAGTATGGTTTCGTAGAGGTCATCGAGCAGGCCAAATCCATGCGGCTACTTGGGTCTTAAAGTGGTAGGTTGCGTGAAAAATCGATGATGGAAGGGACGGTTTCACTCTTGGCCTGGGGCTGCGTGGAGGCGCCGTGGAGGACCGGCCTTCTCGACGGTGGACTTGGATCGGGTCAGAAGAGGCCGGAGGGCCGTGCGTTTGGATCGATGTTGAGGCGGCTAGGGTTGTGATGTTGGGTTCGAACGGGTTGTTTCCTGGAGGGAGAAGCATCGCGTGTACAGGTAGTTGATGACGTGGCTGGTTGTTTTATATTTGTCTTGTTTAATTTAATTTTGAATTTTTGAACGTTTATTCGAATAACTTTCACATACGGACTCCGATTTACGCGAATCTTTTTTTGTTAGGATCGTAATTTAATTCCGGATCTGTTGACGCTGGTTTGGACAGATTTGGAGACCGTCAAATTTTTGGATTTAAATTGGATTTGAATTCAATTTAAATCCCAAAGGTGGGTGTTTTAACCCACTCACAACTTCTAAAACTTCTTATGTCTGTTAAATTAATTTTAGATATGAGTAGAAATTTATTTATGACTGTTTGGCATGTTTTATTCATTATATCTGTTAAATAGCATTTATTTAATTTAACTGTTAATTTATTTTATGTATTGCATATAAATTTGACAGTTAGAATTTATTTATTGCATATTAACTGCCAGGCATAGTTATGTTAAATTTTATTTCATATTAACTGCCAGTTAAGTTTACATTTATTTTTGCATATGAACTGCAAATTAACGGTTATTAAATTTATTTTGAGTATAAACTGATAATTGATACCATTATTTATCACCCGTTATATATTGATGATTGTTTGAAATTGGATGATGACTGTGATAAATGGATGTATGATTTGATGGATGAATGGATGATTTATTTTATTCATTGCAAGTTGCTATGCATTTCATTCATTCGGAATTGCGGTTTGAAATGATATACAACCGCATTTTATTTTAAATTGCGGATTGAAATGATAAACATCCGTATCACTTGACCATAGGGTAGAAAATTTTATACAGGCACCGCGGTATATATATAAAAAAAAAAAATTTGAAATGTTTTCTATGGGTTTTGCAAAGCTATATATATATGGTTTATGGGTTTTTGATTTGGTTATTAATAAAGGTTATTTATATATAGTAATTTCCGGTTTTAAGCTTTGTATAAATTGTTTTGAAGTATAAAATAAAGTTTGATTTTTAAAATCAAATACGATTAAGCATTCATTTAAAATTTAAGTTCTGGAGTTTTATTGACTTAAATGAGAATAAGGTCGGAAGATGAATATTGAGTATAATTTGGAATTAAATAAAAAGGTTATTAAATTTTAAAGGGTATGATCTTTATAACTTGATTTTGTGTAGAGTGATTTAAATGAATATATCAAGTTCAATAAATTGAAAGATTATCCAGTTGTGTGAAGTTAAAGGTTTTACTTAAATTATATTGAATTCATTAAGTAAACATTTCAAGTCTAAATAAGAAGTAATTGAATTTGATACATATGGATTTGTCAAATGAGTTGTTCTTTTATGGTGAAATATTTAAAGCCTTGAAACATAAGAATTGAAATGGTATTTGAAAGTGTAAATCGATATTTGAAATTGATTTGTGAAATCTAAAGAAGCTATTTTGTTTTATAAAAGTAGTTTAATATTTAACCATTTAAGAGATGGAAATTTGTTTCAAAGCTATGTTTTTCAAGGTAGTATAATTTGGAAATATTATGTTCAAGAGTTTGATTTCTAAATATTTTACTTTGGAAACCCTATGATTTTGGAAGGAATATATATTGGAAAATAAATGATATTGTATTGATTTGGGGTTTTAAAAATATAAATGATATCGTATTTATATGGGTTTAAAATGGATATTTTATTCTGGTTTTAAAGTATAAACTATTTTGAAAAGACCGCGTTGTTATAATAACGATTGGTTGTTGAAGAGACCGGGATCGGAAGTTGTCATACTCTCTGCCGACCCCGAAAACCACTTTAACAACCGTGTAAGCGGTGGAGATTCCAAAATGAAGTAGGATGATGGTGGCGTTTCCTTTAAGGTAAATACGTGGACCCGACTCCCGTGAGTTGGCATAAGGTGGCTAAAACAGGAGCGATTGACGGGTTAATAAGGTAGCACCTTTGATCGGACACATCACTTCGATATTATACTTTGACTTTTGGATTGATTCGGTGGCCACTTTTGATTTCTTTGATTTGGGGGTGTGGCTCGAAGTGGGCGGTAGCTGCGGCTATGCGTTACCACCGACCCGGAAGCGTAATTGGTATATCTACCCTGTCATTGCCTAGTTGTGCCGTGTCACCTACCCTAGCGCGCCTTGTACGATTTTGGCTTTGTACCATACCTATGGAGTGCCCTCTGACGACGCCCAGTACGGGGGAGATTACGGTACTGTATAGATTATGAGAATATATTTTGTGTTAAGGGCTATATGGGTAACCCCTTAACGCTATTTAAAAGTAAGTTTATTTTATAAATAGACACTATTATAATAGCGCAATATACTACATAGTAAATAGTTTAACGGATCCTTAAGAGATGTAAATCCCGAGCATCTCCTGAGTTACTGCACTCATATTTATTTCTGTTAATTTAACTCACATAAGATCTTTTAGTTCTGACTCGAGTGTTTTGTCTTTTCAAATACGCTCGGGTCAGTCCGAGCGTTTCAGGATTTGATGATTTAGCTCTGGAGGACGAAGACGAAGATGTATATTATTATTATTTATACTAGTGCACTACACACTGTTCCGCTGCATTGTTATTGGTGTGTGTAACTCTGATATGTATTATATGAATGGTTTGTAAACAGATTTATAAACTGTATATTTTATTATTATATTTTATCCTTCCACTGCGAGATTCTGTTTTCTTTTATTTCTTTCTTGCTTTTCTTATTTACCCCATAACAATCCGCCCTTACGTATGGTTTGAATCAGCACGTGTGTCTGTTTAAAACGTATGAAAAGGCGGGACATTACAGAGCTTGGACCGGAAGTGGAGCTTGGACCGGCAATGCTTGGAGATGGGATGGTTCGGCATTGCTTGGAGATGGAGCTTGGACCGGAAGTGGAGCTTGGAAACGCATCCAACATAAGTTATACAGGAAAATGATAAATCATTTTATCATTATTTCTGCATAACTGAAAATGATAAATTCTTTTATCTTTTTCCTGTAACTTGTCCTTAAAACTAATTTTCAAAAGTCGTGTCCTTAAAACTTATTATCCTGAACAAATAAGCCCTTGAAGTGAAAATATAGTTTTTCCCAATTGTGTGTTATAACACACGCAGTACAATTTTTTCCAGAGATCAAAATGGCTCCACATTAGTTCCAACTTTTTTTTAAAAGATTCCAAACAGTCTTGATCAAAGCGGGCTTGCTGTATTCAGCTATTCTTGCGCATTTGGACATTTTGATCATTTCATGAATACAGCATTTTTTATGCATGCCTGTTAACCAAGAAGTTTGCATCATCAAACGCATATGTAGTCATGCGTAAATATATGTTTCAACTGAAAATACCATGTGCAACTTCAGATATTCGCGATTACAAGGTCACTAGCTTTGTTTGCAAGTAAAATTTATTGACAAGAGATGATGCATTAGCATATTACAAGTAATAAGAGTAGCATTTTTGCTAGTATATCCAAAAGATATGCATAATACATTATTAGACAGTGTAAATGAATCAATCATGCACTAAAAAATAAAAACATACGAATACTATATGCAAAGAAGTTTAGTTGAAAGTTAACTGTTTTTGTAACCTGAATAAAAAAAGCTTTGCCTATCGGTAAAAGCTGATTTAATACTCACCGGTGAGAACCCATTGTATAGCCTCTCTACTTTTGCACATCCAACCTGAATGATGGATTTCATTAGCTCGTGCTTCTGCACAAATGGTTGCGCTGCAAATTCCTCCATTGGTATCCACTGCAAACAAGAAAAATGGGGTAAAGCTAGCTACTATAAATGAATAAGTAAGACATTACTCCCAATATGATTTCATACTTCACCTCTATATTTGTTACAAAAACCTTTTCATTAGTACAAGTAAATATAAGAAAAGCTAGTACTAAGGTCAAAGACCTCTAGCTCAGGTCATGGATTCGAGCCCTAAGACATAAAAAAGAGATCAAATAAAGTATCATTTATGTTATAAAGAAAAGAGAAACTAGTGCTAAAGACTGAAAAAGATTAGCGAATTAATACGTTTTTGCAGCAAGAATGGACCTAAGAAATAAGTAAAATTAGAGAATGGATCTGAAAGTTCGGTGCTACAAAGGTGAAAGTAAAAATAGAGAATGACTACCTGAGCAGCAGCAATTTCTGATTCCTGCTTTCGGATTTCAGTTGAAAGAGGCCGCAACATACACACAAAGAATAAATCGGATTTCTCAAAGAATGACTTGTGGCTTTGCCTGCAACATAAGTTTACCAAGAATATTCAACATAAAAGAATTATACAGAAAATTATCCTGAAGGAAGTTCAGATAACCAACAGGAAGTAAGTCTGGACATAATGCAGCCAGAACCCATTGGCTACAAAATACCCATTGCATGTTTAAAGAAAAATTGTTTCCATTGTTCACTGTACTACATCATATATTTCCATGACATAATAATAAGCATGTTTCAACAGAAACTCTCAAAACCTTTAAGAGCCTTGTTGCTATAGTGCAGTGGATATTATGGATACATCTGATATAAATAAGCAAATATTTGATAGGTAGATAGATACGAATATGAAAGAAACTTTAAAAGTTTATGTTTGTACCTGAATGCAAGTACTTCTACAAACTCAGTGTCAACCTATCACAAGTTGTTGGATATCCATTCATTAGCAATATTAAAAGGAGTCTTACTTTTGGAGATCCTACAAACACTTACAAGTTACAATACAGATGGAAATTACGCTAAATAATATGTGCACTTACCCCTGTCTCTTCTTTGACTTCTCTTATTGCTCCATCAAATATATCTTCACCCTAATGAAAGGAAGTACAGAGAATGAGAGGGAATTAACAAAGGAATAGTATGCCCAATGACCAAATTAATACAAATAAATGCAGTAGTAACAGAGTAACAAAACCATTCCATGCAAAGACATTTTAGGGGAAGTACTCGGACCATTCCCAACATGTAATTTGTTAGAAATTTGAGATCTATGTAGTTATTATGAAACCAACTGACCATGTGAAGGATGGTCTTTTTAGTTATATAGGATTTATTATATTATTTTCATGGTGAGATTATTTTCGAAACAACCCTCTTATGCATGGCATATCTTGAGTCAACATGGACATTTGTTTTATATGATGTAGAGCACGTCTAGCGGTTAAGCTCATACAAACTGAACCAAGCTCTGAAACCATATAGGTTTGGAACCATACGGCTATCACAAAAGATTGTTCACCTAACAAAAATTCTACAAAAAAAAGTATCACTCAACCACTACACATCCAGCGCACTTAAAACACTTCATACTCAACAAAACACCACAACCAGTAACGTACATAAACAAATACAACGAAATAAAACTGATCTTCATTTCGCTTTAAATAAAATGGCTTTCCTTTTTGTTTCAAATTAAAATGCTTTTTCTTTGTTGATTGGCAAACATGCAAAGGAAAGATGCTAAATGGCTTATTATTGCCATTTTATCGGCAAAAACATAGCCGTTTAATTCCTTCAATTTCCCCGCGCTAACATCTCTCGCCTCATGGCTCTCTACCATTGGAAGAAATATAAAATGGTAACATGTTGTTTATCAACTGCTCTGCACCTCATGTTGAAATAAGTAGGCTATAAAACCAATTAGTTTGATTTTATCCTAACAAATCACTTGTTGTTTGAGTTAGGTTTGTTTAAAGAGTGATGATTATGAATTGAACAAACCGCATGATATGATTTCAATCGGTCAAGCCCCAAAGGTAGCTCGTATGACCAAAACAATGTACCGCTAAACATGAGATGCAAAAATTGTTTCTCAAAGACCTCCATGAAGTTTACTGAAAAAATTCGGATTTATGTCCCTAATGTCCCAAGGGTAGGTTAAATACATGTTGTCCGTAAGAGGGCTTAAAGAAATATATTCCCAATTACAAATTGTTCCCGTATGTATTCTTGCATATATAACCTAGAGTACATTACAGGTTTTTATTTTATTTTAAAAAGGGTTTTGCAATTTTATTGATACAGATCCAAGTTGTTAAATTTTATGAGAGAGAGAGAGAAGATGGTAGTACAGATATTTACAAATTTAACATATCATCCTAACAAATAGCTTATGTGTTAAAGTAAAATCATATATCTCCACTCATATCTTATTTATGTCAGATGAAGTACCGCAGCTATCGTTACACATAAATTATCACCCTCTCTCATGTTTTTAAGCAATACTATCGTCTCAAATTGTATGGACTCCTTTTAGAAGGAGCAATCTTAAAGTCTTCTTTGAGCCATTTCAGAATTTTCTGCCAAAATCCTAGCCGGATTGTCTTTTACAAATATCTTCATTGCAACAAGCCTTCATGTGTGGTGTAATGTCGCATCCCTTAACTATATTTGCATTAATAAACTTGATACAGATTCTTACATGAAATATGGTGTCTGACATGTTTGTCAAATGGAGCAGTCTGAATCCAAAATTTAAACCAAATTATTGAACATAAGTTTTTTTTTTTTTCAAACATTACCAAAATAAAGAAGCATAGATGATAGACCATAAACTATGGTTAGCTTAGACTTTGATGCGGTCATTGTAATAAAGGTAGTTAAGTTTGATATAATATTTATGTTCGGTGTTTAGGAATTGTTAGGAAATAGTATTAAAGCATTAATCTCAATTAGAAGTATGAGTCATAACACATTGTAGGTGGTGCAAAAGTGGCTGAGAAGTACACATTAAGTGACAAGCTACTCCGCTGCGCTATACGAGATTACAAGCATAACGCTTGTACAAACTGTAATTGTATAACCAAAGCACCAGGATAATGGGCTCTTTAGTAATATATGTAACATCTTAGAGAAGATCGTCTTGACAATGGCAAATGATACTAGAATTTTAAATATACCAACTTCTTTTAAACAGCAACAAAGCCTTTTGAGGAATAAAGTTGGCATAATGTGACAGAGAATGCTAAGTTAGATTCAAAATTTGTGCTGTTTGCATATGCAGGTTATAAATAGCAATTAAGTTTTACCAATATTAGTGTTATCAGAAAGTTTACTTGGTCAACAACCCCTGTAGGAAACTTCCACACACCTGAGCCACGAAATTTGCCACTCCTTTCTTGTACTGCCAGTACCTATTTAAAATATTCAAATTGTAGTAACAAATATCACATGTGTTTGTCAAAAATACACACAATTTCATAATCATGCTATACTGCAGTCACATACAGAATAACATATTCAAATGAGTTTTGTAAGCTACCAAATGGTTATTACAGAAAGTGATGAAATGGAACCACCTCTCCTTTGTCATTCATCACAAAAGCACCAACACCCACTCTATGTGTAGCATTTACAGGTAATGTATTCTTAGTATCAGGGATCCAATATACTAGCATCAAGTAACTTGACTCTGCATGATGGTAAACAAAACCTTCCTGCATCAGTTGAAATATTAAGTTGATAAATTCACTTCGTATAAAAGTAGAATGGTGATAGTTGTAACAATAGTTCAGTATTCAGCTGTCAGAAACAACTTTAAGCACATCGAACAAACATACAAAATTTGATATAATAACATACGAAATTTGATATAATAACGAGAATCACTGTTACTTATCTCACCATGGCTATTTTAAGATATATTATTACTGTGTAATTCAAGCTTTGACGTATGAAAGTGAAAATGCAACCAACCTTTATTGCAAGAAACTTCTATAAGAGACAAGGATGCAGCACGTTCATGAACAAAAATAGTGTTATAAAATTTGATTGTTAATGTCCTGATAAAGCCATTTGATTGCTACAGCCCAAAATTTCAGAAGGCAGTACTACTCCCAGTGCCTGATATTTAAATAAATAGTTGTATTGTCTAAGGAAAAACCACTATACATGCAAACATATTGATAAAAGAACCCAAATGACATAAGTTGAAATGGTAATATTTGGTGTATTTCAGTGTTTGTGCAATACCAAAAGCGGGAAAAAAAAAACTTAGACTGCCCTAGATGTAAACACAGAAATGGATCGAGTCAAACAAACCACAGGAGTTGAATATGATATATTTTAAATACATAAAATATCATGAATTTAATGATGCAGAAAAGCTATTTTATTTGGTGTATAGGAGTCTTACACTATTTTGTGTTACCTTTAAAAGAATTTGGCTTGGGTACTTGTAGACTAATGTGATGAAGATAGAAAGTATACTCTGTTTATTATAGTTCTTTGTGCAAATTCATTTTATGAGACACTTGCCATATGTCAAACTATAAGTTGTAGCGCAAAGCAACAAACAAAAATGTTAAACATATAGCAGCAAATTGAACAAGTTGAGGAGAATAATAAATGATATGTGTTGGTTTCTGTGGACAGTAATTTATTCCTTGTAGTAGAGATAAACTGCAGTGGAGTCGAGATAGACATCTACCCAAAGAAGTGGTAAATCAAAATCTTGATTTCCATTTCGTATATTTGAGATTTTCTTACTCAAACCAATTTCAGAAACTCTAAAAATATCGGTTTCAACTTCGGCTTTAGATTCGGTGCTTCTCTTGTAGAAACGCACTGATATATATAGTGCACATTTGTATTTACTAAATGAAAATATTTATTATATTTTAAATGAATATTCGATTATTGAATTTTGCTGTTTTCAAGTTATTTTCTGTTAAACTTGGTTGAAATCGACAAAAGTATCATGCTTTTTCTTAACCTATTTGATTTTTGTATTATTTTGCTTGATACTCTGATTTGTTGCCTTTATTATTCTTTTACATGTTTATTGCATTTTTCCGAGGGTAAAAAAATTATTAGTTATTTTAGCATTTGAGGACCAGAATTGAAATTTAAACCAAAACTGGAATTTGAATCAGATTCCAATGCAACTTAAATCAGAACAGAACAGCCAGAATTCTGGCATTCCAGTCGGGATTCTGAACCATGAACCCATAGATATATGGTTAAAGGGACATGATTATATTCTCTGTGGGCATGCACAAGCAGGAATACGCAAAAGAAAAGAGTATGCCACTGTAAAAGTTAGATTGCAAGCTCAAGTTTATCCATATACCGCAACAGCAGGTTGAACAAGATTTGAAAGATCAATAGGCAGCTTTAGCCAAACACCTCTTTTCCCCTGAAGAACGAAAATTATAGCAAAAAAATCAATAATAATATGATGTAGTATAAACTCCTCACAAGAATCCATTGGAATCCAAAAGACATGTTAAAAAATAATAATCCTAGCTAACAACAAATTTGAAAAACACAAAGCATTTGTTAAATCATTAGCAAAACATAAATGGGGGAAGCATTTGCTTGCCACAGTTAACGTCACACCCCACCTTTCTACTACTACTCGTAACAATGTGTGTATACTCAAAATTCAAGTGAATATATCATGTAATACGATCCCTTAAAGTAGAATCAAATAAAACCATAATGTACATCAAAGTCTGGTACTAACATGTTTACCCGTGGCCCAAAGGTATGAACATAGGTGCTTGTCCAAAACAAACCATAGTGTCTGCCTAAACATACCATGACAACCGCCTTTTGAAAGGCCCTCGTAAATAAAAGTAATATGCCCCCTCCAACAATCTCATATGCACATCTGTCTCATGCGACATTGGGTACAGTATATCTATCGATACAAGTGTGACTCCCCCATAGGGTATAACGGGAAAAGAAAACAATGTCTGGTCAGGACAATGATATCCTTAATGAGAGCAGACTTCAACACTATAACGCGATGCTCATAGGCACATACTCAACAAATATCGTAAATCCCGGAAAATTGTATTCAAATATGAGATGAGACGATGCAGACGCAATGTAATGCTTAACAGTATTTTATTAGGTTTATTACAATTTTGGCTCGGTCATCTTAAGTAGTCACATCCCCAATGTTATCAAGGCCGGCGCCTAGGCGTGCCTACACATATAAAAGCCCCAGGCGCAGCCACTGCACCCTTGAGCAGCCGAAGGTGCAAATGTGCAAAACGCGCACAAAGCGAAAAAGCCCAAAAAGGTAAACACCCCCCCCCCCCCCCCAAAAACCCTCCTCAATCAACAATGTGATAATTTTTAAGTTCTTGTTGATGTAAATTTAAGTTGAACGTCTTTGTGATTTCATATTTTAACTTGTTTTGAATTCATGTTCTTCTATTCTCAAAATTGCATGTATATGTAGTTTTTTTAAAAGCTCAAAACATGATTTTAATAGCACTTTTCAAATGCAGATGTGACAAAAATTTCAGAAAATGATGCTTAAGGCGAACCAAAGAAACGCAAAGTTTAGAAAGATGCAGGCCGTGCATGTAACGACCCAGAATTTCTGTTATTTGAAATTCATATATTTAATTAATTTTAAATATTAACAAGTAAAATTTATAAGTCGAATAATTTATTTTTTGAATATCTGGATTTAATTGGATAATTAAACCGATAATTTAATATTTGAAATTACAGCAAAATTTGAAAATTGGGTTTAATGTGATTAAAAATGATTTATAAAGTTGTATTAAATCATATTGGAGTTATAATGATGTTATAGAACTTATAAAATTGAATTAAAATTTAATTTGTGAAAATTGATTATTTCAATATTTAATTGACGGCTAAAAATAGGCATTTTTCAAACAGTCCCGGATTTCAATGAAACTAGTTTCATTGGATCCGTGATGTTATATTATTGTAAGGTTTCAAATTTCGTGTCAATCGGATTTACGGTTTGTCCGGAGCAAGCCAAAACGCATAGAAATTTGCTTAACCGATTTAATTTAAAATTGATCGTTTATCTCCGTAACTCACACATACGATCGAATTGGCTCTCGATACCTATTCTATGTCCGAAACGCGAGTTAAACCCTAGAAAAGTCGGTCACCGCGCGAGATTTGAAGTTCGAAAAAGTCGGATGAATAGTGTTTTGTGAAATTTTCTATAAAAGGACTTGTCTACTTCTATTTTGCAAAAACCCTAACCCTAGTTACAGCAAGCCGCCATTTCCGTTCTAAGGCCAGAATTTCGTTTCGTTCTTCCTCAATTAACTCGAAATCCATTGATTAATTTCAAAAATGCTCAACTACAAAAACGAAGATCTCGTCGAGATGTTTCAATCCAACGGTGGTGATCGTTTTTAGATGTGTGGATTGGCGGCAATTTGGCCTCGAAGGGGCGCCGTTCAAACGCCTTTTTCAAGGGGAAACGATGACCGCGCTTGATGATATTTGGGCCGAAGATGGAGTGTTGCACGAGCTTTCAAATGATGGTGGAGTGATGATGTTCCGAGCGTTGTAGAGGGTTGCGAAAATTGATGAAGTGGCGGCCGATTGGGTTATGCTCGTTCGCGATTTTTAGAATGGGAAGAAGAAACAAACGCGGCTACGATCTGATGTATTGAAAGCAACGGTCCAGATTGATTTGAAAATAAAAATAAAAAGAAATTGTAAATTAATTTATATTCAAATGTGATAACTTTGTCAAACGATGTCCGTTTTGGACGAAACGAATTACGTTGGGTCTGTATTGACGAGCACTATGCAATGGAGCTGGTGTGGAATCGATTGGAACTAGTGATAATTTCGGGTAAAATTAAACGTGCGTTTAATTTTATTCTGAACAAACACTACAACTGTTATCGGAAACTCAAGGTGAGAACTTCTCGCTCAATCGAAATTGTTTCGATTTAAATTTTAAATAGTTAGATTTAAAATTGCTTGATTGTATGCTTGGATGATAAATTATTATCTATTGTTTTGAAATAGACCTTATACGCCGTATATTAAGCGGATGCTATTTATTAAACACATATACCGTGATATTCCATCTTGAAATGGAATTGGTATTATATATGTGCTTGGAGTTGATTTTCCCGCATTATATAGCGGATGAGACCCTATTGCGCCGCATAATAGCGGATACTGTTTTATAAATCCTATATACCGCGATATCCCGTATTGAAACGGGATTGGTATTGTGCTAACATCTGTGGATGCAGGAAAACAGGTTGGAGGGATCCAACTGGATTCCTCACCCGTATTGATTTATTTACAGATATTGTGATATATTATGTTATCATATTGATATATGATGTTTGGATGCCGCGGTCGATTTATTGGTGTTGTTGCAGTATTGGGCCTATTTTTAGAGTTTTAAAAGTGTTGAAGTGATGATTTTCAAATTTAAAAAGATTTTTAAAGTGATTTTTGAAAGTATACGTTTTATTAAATTTTGGAATTGATTCATTTTAAATAAATAAACGTTAAAATTTTAATGTTATAAAAATTATGATTTTTGAGAAATATAGTTGAAAATTGATTTTTGAAATATGGAGTTAATGATTTTATAAAATAGTTTAAATAGAGATTTTTGAATTTATTATAAAAGCTTTATATATATATATATATATATATAATTTATAAAATTTGATTTATTTTTATAAATCAAGTGATGAAATTATAAAGGAGTTTTGAAAATGTTTTAAAATAATGTTATAAATGGATTTTATAAAAGAATAGAATCAACGATTTGTGAAGTTATAAAATGAATGAATTTGTAAATAAAGAATTATAAGTAATTTGCTTATAATTTGGATTATGGCGTGTAAATGGGATATGGATAGAATTTGTTAATAAAGTGATTTATAAGTTGAAGTTGTTATAAAATATCAATGGAATTTATAAACATTGTTTTATAAATCCGAAAACGACTTAATTTGATAAGTTAATTATTATAGCTTATTAAAGGAGATATATCCACGATTTTGGACAGTGGATAATCCTTTAATTAAAATGTGTAAAAATGTTGAATTTAGTTAACGAAGTATATTCACGATTTTGGATAGTGAATAATATATTAAAGAAATGTTTTGGGAAGTGATATTTCAAATAGAATTAAAACGATGAAGTTGTTTTAAAATGTGTTAAGGATCGAAACCATAAATTTCAACATTCATTGTTGAAATAGACGTTTTCGAGAAATAAGGAAATGCTGGACTATAACATTGTTGTAATAGTAAATGGTTTTCGAAAGGAAATGTTTTATATAATATTGGGATTTATATACCTGTCTAAATTTCGAATCCCTATACTAGTGATTTTGGGTTGTCGTAACGATGTTTTACGCAATATTCGTTTTGACTCAAATAAATGTGTTTAAAGAGAACGTTTTCCTTAAAAAATAAAATATATACTTAATCGTGTTTTAAGTATATTGAATATTTTCTAAGTATTGAAAATAAATAGATTTGTGAATTACTTATTATTTAAATAAGTATGGAAATATTTTCCCATATGAAGTGAAATGTTTAGAGATTTTATCTTTTAAAGATAAATTGAAAGTGAATATTTGAAATCGATTTGAGAATCGTATATTAATAGATATTTTTGAAAAATAAATAATTCGGGAAATTATTGGGAATCTGGTGATGTTGTGCATATCTATTGATAGTTAAATAACCGACTATCGATATTTACATTTAGATGGGTATTTGTTGTGATTTGCTTAAATTTGAATGCTACAATTATTTTAAAATAAGCGCTCGTTATTCGATTTAGCCGGGAGAGGACATTTATGTCATAAATCTCATTCGGAATAATGATATGTCGTAATGGATATCATTTGAAGACCGGTGTTGAAGACCTGATATTTTTGAAAACGGAAGGATTACCGTCGGATGACTCTACATCGGCTGATCTCTGATATAGAGATTTTATCACCCTTTGTGATGGGAAGTCCGGTCGTGATTAGTGAATATCCGAATTTCAAGGGCTTCTTTGGAAGTGCATTCGGTTCCGTTCGATTCCGGAACGTACTTGTATGGATGTGTGTGACGTTACAATTTGAGATGTAAAGCCGATTTCTATCAAATATATTTCTGTTGGTGACGGAGAATTTATTCTCTTAACTTAACACCCTTCTCTGAGACGTACGAGCTCAGAGGTTATGTAGTTCATGGTTACTAGTGATATATTCCCAATTTGGTAACGTGACATGCTGAGTGTTGTTGATCATTTGTTGATCAAAGCGTGGCTTTTATGAAAAGCGTAGCTTTGTGGACGAGACTTCGTCGGACCTCACACCCCGGTAATGGTCAAAACAGGAAAGATGCAGTACGGTTATTAGGGGATAGCGCCCCTTAGTGTATGTCATTCCTTCTGGATAGAGGTGGTATTATGGTATGGAGCTCTGATACTTAACCTATGTTGTTGATGCAAACTTATTATTTTGTGCTTGTTGGTGAATCCCGGGATTTAGGTCGGTTACGACCGGAGGATGGCATATTCGTGTCAGTTGTTACCCAGCTAGGGGTAATCCAGCCTTGTGTTGGCAAAGATCCGGTTAGGTTCTCGGGGCATCTTTTCAGAGGCGTACCCATGTGGCAATGTGAAGTTACTTGGTCTGACCATTTGTTGAAAATCCAAAGAAACAATACGAGCCTTGTACGGTTTTAGTTGTAGAACCTGTCATCTAATATGATAGCTATAGTAAGCATACTATAATGGTACCTCTGCTGGCTAAGATTTATATTCTACTTTCGAAATGGTTTTCCACATTTTGCACTTATAGTAATATCAAAGAAATTCTTTGCGTAGTAAGCATGTTTGACTATCATAAGGAGAAATCTCCTACAAGTTCTGCGTTTGCATTGTGTGTGTGGCGGGAGGCCTTATGGTAGTTACATTTTTCAAAAGCATTGCGGATCTATTTTAAAATTTTCTTTGGTTGTTTTTAAAGAATAACTGTTTTAAGTTCTCACACCAGTTCCGTGACTGACCTGAAGTTTATTGTTTCCTTCCTAAACTCTGGATGCCCATCGTTTTCCACACGGGCAGTCTAGAGTCAGGTTATCAGGTCATTTTGGAATTCAGGAGATGCTGTGGAGATCTGAAGGCAAGCTGGATGGCTTGACGTATCAACTAATATATAGTATTTCTTTTCCGTTGTTTGTTGTTATAAACTCTGATAATGTAATGTAATATAATGTGATGTGATGTAATGTAATAACTGATATAGTTCTTTATTTTAAAAATATTCATTTATCTATTATATGTTGTTCCGCTGCGATTGTGAGATTCTGTTATTGTTTCTGTTGCTTTTTCTTTCTTTCTTCTTCTATCTTCTACCTCTTCTTTAACCCTAACGGTTCGTTTTTCCGGCCTTCGATTGCTCGGCAGTTGATACAATTGATGTATTAATATCGACTTTCGTGAGTCGAAAATTCTCATATGTTACATCTGGTATCAGAGCATATGGTTAAGCGACAACCTTGGCTCTGTTGGGAATTACTCATTAGAGATAGAGTCAGTAGTACTCTAGAATGAGTTTGAGTGTAATAATAGATATGAGCGCGTATTTGTCAGTGAATATAAAATTGTTTTATATTGTGATGATTGGTTTGTTGAGTGGTATATGGATTCTGGTCGGTATAGTCCGTACAACTCTATCGATAGGGATCTCTAAACACCCATACAGAATAATTCGACACGGTATTGTTTTAAATTGGGTAAATGAAATAATTTTACCTTGATTATATTTTATATATAAAGGAATAATTTTTCAGAAATTATTAAAGTGTATATAAATTGATTGTTTGATTGTTGAAAATGTAAGAATATATATAAGTTAATTAAAAGATGTTTGAATAATCTTAATAAAAGAATAAATTATATAAGCAAATGAATTATTAAGATGGGATTATAATTAATGTGATTTACAACTGTGAAATAATCTTATATATAAGAAGTGAAACCATATAAATATATTATAAATATGAGTGGTAAATAAAAATAAATTTGAACTATAAATTGAAAGTGTTGAATGAAGTTAATTTTATTTTCCAAAATTAAAAGTTAAATAGTGAAATTATATAAGTAAAAGATTTGTAAATGTGATTTATGAATAAAAAGAAATTTTTGAAAGTATATAAACCACTAAATTCACTACTGTTGCTGGGAAATAGTAAGGGTGATGACTGCAACATCATCAGTATGATTTTCGAGTTTCTGTGTGATGGATTTGGGTTAGCATAGTAAATATATGATGTGAAAATTTAACTAAAGTAAGTTAAATAAATTGAATTGAATTAGATAGGTGATTATTTAATATGGATTTGAAAATTTAAGTTAAGTTAAACAAATGATGTTTGAAATGGAATATAACTTAAGTAATATTGAATGAAGTTGATTTTGATATCGAAGTAAACTAATAAAGTGAAGTGATGAATATGAACTTGAGTTCTATAAATGAAATTCAACTTTATATGGTAAAATAAATTAGCAATTGAATTGAACTAATGAATTGAATACTAATCAATCTAATGTAAATGAATTGATATGGAATAGTGGATGTAGTTGTTAATTCATTTAAAAGCTAATGAAATCGAGGATTGAATAATTCAATTAAAGTCAATTAAAAGTGATGAACCAAATTGAATGTAACCAAAGTAAATAAATTTGGTAATGTTGGATATACATTGTTTGTTAGATGATGGTTAGTTGGTTGTATAGAAATCCAAATGAAATTGAATCAATGAAATTGAAGGCTAAAGTAATCGAAATCAAATTGAAAGTTAGTGAATCTTAAATAGAATTGAATTTGGTTTGAAAGTGAACTAATGTGAATGTAAACTAATTGAAATCGAATGAATGAATGTTAGTAAATCTAATGTTGACAAATCAAACATGCATAAATGGAAAACCAATTCAATGAATATTAATGAGAAGTGAATTTATATTGATTTGGTTATGCATTTGTTGGATGATAGTTGTTCGATGGTTGCATTTGTTGTTTTGTTGCATTTGCTATGTTGGCACATGTAGTTGCTGCAGTGGTATATGTTGTATATTGATATTACTTTCATATATACATGTTTCTCATGTTGTTGTTGAGTGTTTAGTAGGTGCGGATGGCGTTTGCTTCGCATTTGAAGCTCGCTTTCACGCTATATTAGCCGTATATGCTCGCTAATAATATATAAGGTACATATCTTGGATTACATATCGTACTTTTACACTTTTTTCCCTGCGGGATGCCTCATTACTTTGATGAGATGTATATTTGTGATATATATATATTGCCATTTTTTCGGATCGAGCCACGCAAAGGAGACTATGGCGAAAATTTCTGAAAATTTAAGGCGTTAGAAAAAATTTGGGGAAATTGCAAAATGTTGTGAAAACTAAGTTTTGATTTGAAGTTAAAAGTTAAACGATATAGTTGGTTTTGAAAAGATAACTAAGTATGATTTGAAAACTTAGAAAAGTTATTGTAAGAAGTTTAACTATTGGATTTTGGGAAGTTAAACACTTAAGTGAATTTGAAATTTAATTTGAGCAAATGGTTTTGAAAAGTTAATGGAGTTCAAGACTTTTTCTTACTTGGTAATTTCGATGATGAAATTCTTTTAAGGGGGAAATTTGTAACGACCCAGAATTTCTGTTATTTGAAATTCATATATTTAATTAATTTTAAATATTAACAGGTAAAATTTATAAGTCGAATAATTTATTTTTCGAATATTTGGATTTAATTGGATAATTAAACCGATAATTTAATATTTGAAATTACAGCAAAATTTGAAAATTGGATTTATTGTGATTAAAAATGATTTATAAAGTTGTATTAAATCATGTTGAGTTATAATGACGTTATAAAACTTATAAAATTGAATTAAAAGTTAATTTGTGAAAATTGAATATTTTAATATTTAATTGACGGCTAAAAATAGTCATTTTTCAAACAGTCTCGGATTTCGACGAAACCAGTTTTATCGGATCCGTGATGTTATATTATCGTAATGTTTCAAATTTCGTTTCAATCGGATTTACGGTTTGTCCGGGACAAGCCAAAACGCATAGAAATTTGTTTAACCGATTTAATTTAAAATTGATCGTTTATCTCCGTAACTCACACATACGATCGAATTGGCTCTCGATGCCTATTCCATTGTGTCCGGAACGTGGATTAAACCCTAAAAACGCCGGTCGCCGCGCTAGATTTGGAGTTCGGAAAAATCGAATGAATAGTGTTTTGTGAAATTTTCTATAAAAGGACTTGTCTACTTCTATTTTGCAAAAACCCTAACCCTAGTTACAGCAAGCCGCCATTTCCGTTCTAAGGCCAGAATTTCGTTTCGTTCTTCCTCAACTAACTCGAAATCCATTGATTAATTTCAAACATGCTCAACTACAAAAACGAAGATCTCGTCGAGATGTTTCAATCCAACGATGGTGATCGTTTTTAGATGTGTGGATTGGCGGCAATTTGGCCTCAAAGGGGCGCCGTTCAAACGCATTTTTCAAGGGGAAACGACGACCGAGCTTGATGATATTTGGGCCGAAGATGGAGTGTTGCACGAGCTTTCAAATGGTGGTGGAGTGATGATGTTTCGAGCGTTGTAGAGGGTGACGAAAATTGATGAAGTGGCGGCCGATTGGGTTATGCTCGTTCGCGATTTTTAGAACGGGAAGAAGAAACAAACGCGGCTACGATATGATGTATTGAAAGCAACGGCTCAGATTGATTTGAGGGTAAAAATAAAAAGAAATTGTAAATTAATTTATATTAAAATGTGTACGAACTTTAAAATGTGATAACTTTGTCATACGAGGTCCGTTTTGGACGAAACGTATTGCGTTGGGTCCGTATTGACGAGCATTACGCGATGGATCTGGTTTGGAATCGATTGGAACTAGTGATAATTTCGGGTAAAATTAAACGTGCGTTTAATTTTATTCGGAACAAACACTACAACTGTTATTGGAAACTCAAGGTGAGAACTTCTTACTCAATCGAAATTGTTTCGATTTAAATTTAAAATAATTAGATTTAAAATTGCTTGATTGTATGGTTGGATGATAAATTATTATCTATTGTTTTGAAATAGGCCCTATACGCCGTATATTAAGCGGATGTAATTTATTAAACACATATACCGTGATATTCCATCTTGAAGTGGAATTGGTATTATATATGTACTTGGAGTTGATTTTCCCGCATTATATAGCGGATGAGAACATATTGCGCCGCATAATAGCAGATAATGTTTTATAAATCTCATATACCGCGATACCCCGTATTGAAACGGAATTGGTATTGTGCTAACATCTGTGGATGCAGGGAAACAGGTTGGAGAGATCCAACTGGATTTCTTACCCGTATTGATTTATTTACAGATATTGTGATATATTATGTTATCATATTGATATATGATGTTTGGATGCCGTGGTCGATTTATTGGTGTTGTTGCAGTATTGGGCCTATTTTTAGAGTTTTAAAAGTGTTAAAGTGATAATTTTCAAATGTAAAAAGATTTTTAAAGTGGTTTTTGAAAGTATACGTTTTATTAAATTTTAAAATTGGTTCATTTTAAATAAATAAACGTTGTAATTTTAATGTTATAAAAATTATGATTTTTGAGAAATATAGTCGAAATTTGATTTTTGAAATATGGAGTTAATGATTTTATAAAATAGTTTAAATAGAGATTTTTGAATTTATTATAAACGCTTTATATATATATAATTTATAAAATTGGATTTATCTTTATAAATCAAGTGATGAAATTATAAAGGAGTTTTGAAAATGTTTTAAAATAATGTTATAAATATAAAAGAATGCAATCTACGATTTGTGAAGTTATAAAATAAATGAATTTGTAAATAAAGAATTATAAGTAATTTGCTTATAATTCGGATTTTGGCGTGTAAATGGAATATGGATAGAATTTGTTAATAAAGTGATTTATAAGTTGAAGTTGTTATAAAATATCAATGGAATTTATAAACACTGTTTTATAAATCCGAAAACGACTTATTTTGATAAGTTAATTATTGTAGCTTATTAAAGGAGATATATCCACGATTTTGGACAGTGGATAATCCTTTAATTAAAATGTGTAAAAAAGTTGAATTTGGTTAACGAAGTATATTCACGATTTTGGATAGTGAATAATATATTAAAGAAATGTTTTGGGGAAGTGATATTTTAAATAGAATTAAAACGATTTGAAGTTGTTTTAAAATGTGTTAAGGATCGAAACCATAGATTTCAACATTCATTGTTGAAATAGACGTTTTCGAGAAATAAGGAAATGCTGGACTATAACATTGTTGTAATAGTAAATGGTTTTCGAAAGGAAATGTTTTATATAGTATTGGGATTTATATACCTATCTAAATTTCGAATCTCTATACTAGTGATTTTGGTTTGTCGTAACGATGTTTTACGCAACATTCGTTTTGACTCAAATAAATGTGTTTAAAGAGAACGTTTTCCTTAAAGAATAAAATATATACTTAATCGTGTTTTAAGTATATTGAATATTTTCTAAGTATTGAAAATAAATAGATTTGTGAATTACTTATTATTTAAATAAGTATGGAAATGTTTTCCCATATGAAGTGAAATGTTTAGAGATTTTATCTTTTAAAGATAAATTGAAAGTGAATATTTGAAATCGATTTGAGAATCGTATATTAATAGGTATTTTTGAAAAATAAATAATTCAGGAAATTATTGGGAATCTGGTGATGTTGCGCATATCTATTGATAGTTAAATAACCGACTATCGATATTTACATTTAGATGAGTATTTGTTGTGATTTGCTTGAATTTGAATGCTACACTTATTTTAAAGTAAGCGCTCGTTATTCGGTTTAGCCGGGAGATGACCTTTGTGTCATAAATCCCATTCCGAATAATGATATGTCGTAATGGATAGCATTTGAAGACCGGTGTTGAAGACTGGATATTTCTGAAAACGGAAGGATTACCGTCGGATGACTCTACATCGGCTGATCTCCGATATAGAGATTTTATCACCCTTTGTGATGGGAAGTCCGGTCGTGATTAGTGAATATCCGAATTTCAAGGGCTTCTTTGGAAGTGCATTCGGTTCCGTTCGATCCCGGAACGGACTTGTATGGATGTGTGTCTGACGTTACAATTTGAGATGTAAAGCTGATTTCTATCAAATATATTTCTGTTGGTGGCGGAGAATTTATTCTCTTAGCTTAACACCCTTCTCTGAGACGTACGAGCTCAGAGGTTATGTAGTTCATGGTTACTAGTGATATATTCCCAATTTGGTAACGTGGCATGCTGAGTGTTGCTGATCATTTGTTGATCAAAGCGTGGTTTTTATGAAAAGCGTAGCTTTGTGGACTAGACTTCGTCGGACCTCACACCCCGGTAATGGTCAAAACAGGAAAGATGCAGCAAAGTTATTAGGGGATAGTGCCCCCTTAGCGTATGTCATTCCTTCTGGATAGATGTGGTATTATGGTATGGAGCCCTGATACTTAACTTATGTTGTTGCTGCAAACTTATTATTTTGTAGTTGTTGGTAAATCCCGAGATTTAGGTCGGTTACGATCGGGGGATGACATATTTGTGTCAGTTGTTACCCAACTAGGGGTAACCCAGCCTTGTGTTGGCAGAGATCCGGTTAGGTTCTCGAGACGTCTTTTCAGAGGCGTACCCATGTGGCAATGGGAAGTTTCTTGGCCTGACCATTTGTTGGAAATCCAAAGAAACAATACAAGCCTTGTACGATTTTAGTTGTAGAACCTGCCATCTAATATGACAGTTATAGTAAGCGTACTATAATGGTACATATGCTGGCTAAGATTTATATTCTACTTTCGAAATGGTTTTCCACATTTTGCACTTATAATAATAATATCAAAGAAATTCTCTACGTAGTAAGCATGTTTGACTATCATAAGGAGAAATCTCCTCCAAGTTCTGCGTTTGCATTGTGTGTGTGGCGGAAGGCCTTATGCTAGTTACATTTTTCAAAAGCATTGCGGATCTATTTTAAAATATTTCTTTGGTTGTTTTTAAAGAATAACTGTTTTAAGTTCTCACACCAGTCTCATGACTGACCTGGAGTTTATTGTTTCCTTCCTAAACTCTGTGCGCCCATCATTTTCCACACGGGCAGTCTAGAGTCAAATTATCAGGTCATTCTGGAATTCAGAAGATGCTGTGGAGATCTGGAGGCAAGCTGGATGGCTTGGCGTATCAACTAGTATATAGTATTTCTTTTCCGCTGTTTGTTATTGTAAACTCTGATAATGTAATGTAATGTAATGTGATGTGATGTAATAATTAATATAGTTCTTTATTTTAAAGATATTCATTTATCTATTATATGTTGTTCCGCTACGATTGTGAGATTCTGTTATTGTTTCTGTTGCTTTTTCTTTCTTTCTTCTTCTATCTTCTACCTCTTCTTTAACCCTAACGGTTCGGTTTTCCGACCTTCGATTACTCGGCAGTTGAAACAGTGGATGTATTAATGTCGACTTTCGTGAGTCGAAAATTCCCGTCTGTTACAGTGCATCTTTTTGTTTTGTTTCACCTTGACAGTGTACACATTCCCTTGTCACGAAAATATATCCTTTGTAAACTGCAACCATATCTATGCTCACATTCCACAACTTCTCGCTACGTAAAGATGCATCCAGAGTTCATGGTCGTCCAAGAACACATGGTGATAGTGGTACTATGAGAATGCTACCTTCAATACGCCTAACTATCAAAGCTACACCTCCAATGATGACCACCTGGATTGCAACGTCCAGTGGATCAACTCTTCTAGCAAAGACAAGAATATGTACTTAAGACCAATGTTGACATTCGACCAGATAATCAGCAACCCCTGATAGTTTATCATCTAATCTACAACCTCTAATAGGTCGATTCTCGCAATTCCGAAATTCGGTTAAGTGGATAATATTTATGGTTTGCACAATGTCAAAGTAATATAATTCAGTATGTTAAGGATCCTTAGCAAAATGTAAGGCCCATTACTTTAGTCGAGGCAACCGATATTCCCTCATAACAACGTCTGCTTAAGTCTTTTAAATTATCAGAAACTTCCCTAAACATTTTGATATGGGCTCCAACCAGTCCCCTATGACATTGGCTATAGCCCTTTCGATTCTCACTCTTCACAAACACACACACAATTTGGTTGTGTGTGTTGAAGTGTGAGAGTGGGTGAAAGGAAGGTTCAATGGCACCCCTAATTTGAGCATCTCGGGTTGAATGTGAAGAGTGTATCTTGGTTGTGCGTCTTGGATTAGCATTTTGAATCATAAAGTACATCTTAGATTCATCTCAGAGTAACTTACGAGTTTAAACTTGATTTTTTTTTTAATGTTTGTTATTTAAATAAATGAAAATGTGACTTGTAAAATATTTGATTTGAACAGAAAGAAAGTTAATGCACACAAAAAAAAATTAATTTTCCTTTTCTAACGAAACGTAGTAGCTTGAATAAATTGATGGTAACAAAATAATTGTTCTCATTTAAACTTTTAATAAATGCAAAAATACAAAGTTGTTTGTTGCTGCTTATTAAGATAAGAAGTATAGAAAATGGATTAGAGAAATTATCAAACAATAATTGATAGGATAATTTCATTTGGATCCATATGAATGTAAAAAGGTTACATTAAAAAACTTATGATTTTAGGCGAGTTCACAAATCGAGAATTTGGTCCAGACTTCAGTTGAGATAATATTTAAAGCAAGATAAGCGTCAAACAAGATATAAATGAGAGTGTATTCATCTCGTCCAAGGGCAAAAAAGCGATCTTAGTCGAGATGGTTAGGATTTATAACTTTGCTTGTATAAAAATGTCATGTAATGGCAACAACTTGCATAGATCATGTAAACCCTTTAAAATATTTTTTGTTCAAATAACATGCTTTTTAAAACCAAAACTAAATGTTATATTGATCAAGGTTTGAACAGGGATTCAAATTCCGGTCATCTCGGATCAGTTTCGGTGGTTGATAGTCTGAGATGACAACAAAATTCGGTTTTGGTCAGAAAATGAAGGGAAATTTGTTTTGGTATAACTGTGAACGAGAAAAGATAAGGAGAGATGAAAAAGAGTCAACAACTACTAGTTTGTTGGAGCGGAGAAACGAGAAGGAAAGAAGATAAAAGGGAAGAGAAACGGTAAAAGGGAAGGAAGAAGGGAAAAAATATAGAGAAGAGAAAAGGGAAAACGTGAAGAGTTAACGAAGTAAGTAAAATCACAAAATATGATCGCTAGTCATCTCACATGGATCTTTCCTCGTATTCTTATTTTCTTTTGTTATTTTATTGACCTCGAAGATAGTTATTCATCACATAGGAAAAGGACAAAGGTCCAAAATCAAACCATTGTATTTCTTGTTTTAAATTTTTAATGCATTTTTGCACTTTGAAGAATGATGACTCATTGCTAGATATAAAATGAATGAAATATTATTATCATTGTCAAACATATTAAGAAAAAACTATCACGAATTTAACTACTAGAATATGTATATTACTCTATTTTCATCGAAATTTAGAAACCAAAACTTTCAAAATTAACGAAACGAAATGAAATTTTCAAAATTTAGAAGTGTCGACGAAATGAAATTTTCAAAATTTAGAAGTGTTGATGCCTAACACTCGATGTCTTAATGATTTCCATCAATCAGTTGTGTCTAACCTCAACTGTCGATACCACAATAGATATCTAACATCCTATGTTGTCATCTTCTAGGAGGTTATCTTCTCATATTCCACCTATATAAACCTTGTATTTCTACCCTTACATTCTAAGACAATTGCCTTTCTCGACTCCTTCCAAAACATTTGCTCCCCCAACGTGCCAAGAATAAACGAAGCTACCAAAAACGCTCACCTCGGTGCTTCAAAGGTGGCGGGGGATTACAAAAACAAATCTGGAAAAATATAATACCCACAGAAATGAAGAAATGATCAACCAAAGTAAAACAAGGCTCAAAACACTCAAAACACATAATAGGACTAGAACAAATAACTTTCAATCCAGTTAGAAAGTCCTCTGACATCACTCTACCATTAATTCTGTGTATGTGCTTCAACAAGTCGAGTATTAAACAAAGAACATGGCTCTAAAATGAAACAAAAAGGTAAAGCAAAAGAAAGATCAATCAATCTAGATTTAAGCAAGTACTCATGGGTTTTCATATCTATAATGCCGTCGGCTTTGAATGCTCATAACTTACAACTCTCCATGTTCGGCCTGACCAAAGTCAAGTCCCACATGACTTTAATGCAAACCCTAAAGGTTGAAGGTTCATCCAAATGCCCAAATTAAGCATACAATTCAAGCCATATAATGTAAACATCAAAACTATTACCGCATAAGCATACATTACATAATAGGATTGTTACAGTAATGATTAAAGTTATCATTTTACAAATACCATTACTGTTTTTACTAGTGAACTAAAATTGTTTACCGTTACATTTACCAATCTATTGGTGTACCGAAGACCGATACATTAATAAATCGATAGCCGCTACGTTAGTAATAATAAACTGTTGTTGGTTTAAAACATTAAAAGACGGTTTCTTTTTCCAATAACAGAGCTTCATCATACATCTCATTGTGTCACTTAATAATAGACATCAATGAGAAAGAAAGAAAAACCAGTTAGCATCATTCGAACTAGACTCTGAAACTAAATATGGTTCTTTGCTTGCTCGTAAATGTATTTAATAAAACATATTATATGAATATCGATGTATTACAAATGAATTGGTGAATGTTCACTACATCGATTTGGAATATATAACATCAATGTTTTACCCTGAAAAATGGTAAAATTATCGTCATTGTATTGATACACCGTCTTAGCTAAAAAATATAGGTAATGAAACATTTATCATTATCATAACAAACATAACTTAAACCAATAAATATTAATGCGACGAGCATTTCCATGAAAGCAAGTGAGGAGCACTCATCAAGCAAAGCTCCGACCCAACAGAGAATATTCAAGGCCAACAAAATACAATACGCCACTTTTGTGCTCTAACCACCATTGATTTCTTGCCATTATCAATTTGAACCGTGTTAGTGAAGGTTACTCCAAATTTCATAAAGTGTTTTCCTTCTTTCTCTCATTTTTCCTCCCTTTCACTCCCTTTTCATTAATTCTTAGATCCAAATTCAATTGGGAGATAGATGAAGAAAGTGATGGATATTTATGGACATAAGGGATTGGCTTAGGGCCCTAGGGGATTGTCATTCCTAAGTGGATTGGTGAGTATTAGACCTCGTATACCTTAAATCCCCATTTCTTTAGTAATATAAATATTTTACTTTTCTTCACAAAATATCTATAGACGTAAGAACAACCATTCAATTATATTATTTGAAAATATTCTCATGTTAAATTTGACAAGAATCCAAATTTAACTCAATTGGTATATTGCAAACTTTAAAAAAGAAAGTGCCAAAATGTTTTCTCTAGGTATTTAAGAGTCAATGTAGTTGGAATTTTAAGCATGCTCTTTACAACTTTAAAATGAATAAAATGCACATATGCTAAGACATAGTTTAATGTTGCGACAATGAGAGGATTTTAAGATGGATTTTATATCTTTACTTTTAAAGATAAAAACAATTTGTATTTACAAATAAATTGTCAACTATCAAACATTTTTATAATTAATTGAAATAGAGTTGCATTACTTTGGTTCGATCTTGAACTTCCAAAATGTCCGAATACGCAAATAAGAGGTTAAGAGTTCAAATCCTACCGTGAACAAAAATAAAATTTATTTTAAATGGAAATTTTGATATATAAATGAGGTCATAAGTTCGAAATTTGGTTTCAACAAAAAATACTTATTCTTCTTTCTTTATAATTTTCAATGTGTGTTTATTTAAACTATATAATATATTGCTGAAACTTCATCATTAGAAATCATTATGTAAATATATATAGTTTTATATGCATGTGCATTGCACATGATAGAAAATCTTGTTTGCAATAGTTATAATCACCTGTTTTTTCCAATTTAGAAGAGATGCCCTTAGAGATGTAATAAACTGATCGCCGCTCATAGCAACCTTCATTTCAACTATCACCCCTCTGTGCTCATCATCCATTGCAGGTAGCAGCCAGATTTCTTCTCCAGGGTCACTGGATTGTGGTGTCAGTACTGATGATGACTTTGTCGAGAACTTCATATATTTTGCACCAGCTAAGTATAAGTTCTTGATCTTAAAACCTGATGAAACAGAAACACAAATGAGTAGAATATTGCGACATGAAAACATAAAACTGCTGTGAAATTTGAATATCAGATCATTATTAGGGCCGTAAGTTGAAGAATTTATGAGATGATGGTCTTACAAATCTACGAATAAGAGTCTGTTTGACAACAAACCAAAATTGTTTTTTCTTTTATTAGAAAAGTTTTTTGATTGAAAACTCAACAAGGCAATAATCTACTTATTAAACTACATTATTTTAGATGGGGAAATATGGGTGACAAAAGATAGGAACTTGTAACTTATCCTATGGACCATAATTGTAATATCAACAGACAAGCAACATTTCATACCACTTTCTACGATGTTTATCACTTGACAAAGGAAGAAATGAGAACATTACGAACAGAAGATAAAGAAAATAAACACCACCACTTGTGATTCGACGACCGGGAGAGATGATAAAATCCGTTCGGATCGTAGCGAAAGATCCAATTAGAGATCGATTTGTGGCGAGGAGACTGGCGTTTCCAAATCGAACCATTGTAGAGCGATATGTAGCCATTGAACAACGGTCGCTACTAAATTTTAACCCTGG
The DNA here is from genome assembly GCA_030765085.1 of Allium cepa. NCBI lineage: Eukaryota > Viridiplantae > Streptophyta > Magnoliopsida > Asparagales > Amaryllidaceae > Allium > Allium cepa. Next base: position 46,999,312 of record CM060930.1, on the reverse strand, counting down.
CTCAGGATATGACCAGTGTTTAGCTATGGCAATGTGCGTTGGAAGGGAAGAGGCCACGATATTAGAGCCAAGCAAAAGGTGTAAAACAGGGTGACTTTGGCGCACAGTGGTGGTAAACGCACATAGGAACCCTGTTAATCTTTGGACTAAATGGGCTCTATTTTATCATTCCAAAATTAGTTCACCTTTACCTTCAAACTTAATATCAGGAAAACTCTTTTCAAAACAAATTTTACCAAACATCCTCGTCGAAGTTTACATCAAAAAATGCATTTTAAACTGCATGTATTTGCAATTAGAACTGTAAATATTTACAGTTTAAAATGCAAATATTCATAGTTCTAGCTGTACATTTTTTGTAAAATAAAAATTCACAGCGTGAACGGTAAATATTCAATGTGTGGAATGCACATTCTTACATCATGAACTATAAATTTTCCATTTTATAAAATTATGCAGTTCTAACTGTAAATATATGTTGTTTAAACTATATGGTGTTGCTAGTTTCGTGAAACTTTTATTTCAGAGGTGGCGGAAGTGAATTTTAAAAGTTTGTTTGGACATTTGAAAAGATGTCCCATTTATAAATCCATGTGTACTAAATGGACTTCATTTTATAAAGGACAAACCATAAAATCATTTTAAAAAAATCCAATTCTTGTTAAAAAAAAATAATGTTTAAATTTTAAGTAGATTAGTATTTTAGAATTATTATGCAAATTTATGGTTTTGTTAAGATAAACAGACTACAAATTGAACTTATCTTTTAAATCAAATGTAATTTTCTTTATACGATTCACTATATATTTAGATATAATATTAGTTTTGTTACCTTTGTCGGTATAATCGGGTACATACTAGATTTTTTACTTTATAATTTAATATTTCCTAAAATAAATATTGATTACTTGCATCTATTTAATTAATTTAAAATTTAAGTGTTAGCTTTCAATCAGAAAACTATTTATCGGAAAAATTTTGAATCTAAAATATGATGTTCAAGATATTTATCTAAATAAATGATGTATGGATTAAATTTAGATTTTTATTGAGTGATTGGTAAGTATATTTAGAACTCAAAGTGTAATAATAATGAATAGACCATGTATTTATATGCGTTTAATGGTTTTTGCAACAAGTCTAAAAATGTTAGTAAAAGTAATAATGTTTTCAAATTTAGTAAAAAAAATAACTAGTTATAAATTATAAACGAAAGTTAAAATGAGATATGGAATATGAGAAACCATGTAGTTATTTTAATGCGGTAATTAGGGACACATCCCTATTTTTTTTTAAAGAGTGAATTTGTTAAAAAAAACAAAGTTAGGAGAGAAAAAAAAACCAAGGATACTGCCTTAAAAATTTAGTATGAATGAAAAACGTTAATAAAATACCATATTAATATAGCATTATCTGTCTAAAAGCTAAATCAAATTAGCGCTATATTTATAGTAAGAATACTATATTTACAGCAAATGATGTATATACATATAAAGCTACTTTGTCTTTCAGCCTAGAAGTGTTGATCTACATCCTTGGTTAAAAAAAACTAAACTATTTCCTCCAGCCTATTTTCTTGTATTTAAAAACTTGTCGTTCTTACATATCTACCTTTTGTGAACTATATTCTACATTCCTATTACATGTGGTTTGTTATAGAATAAAGAAAATAGAAGCCATTGGAGAGAGAGACAAAAGAAATATTATTCACTTCTGAGAATAGATATGTATTTACATTACATAGTCTCCTTTATATAAAGGCTTCAGAGCAAATGACTTAACCAATTCCACGATGTGGGACTAAATAAAAAACCATAAAAGCATATTCACTTATATATTTACATATATTATAACACTCCCCCTTGAATATGCGTCTTCAAAATCTTGAATGCTCGGATAATTTGAAATTTCCGTTTTGTATGATGATTGCTCCCCCTCATTATTATCTTGCTTGCATTTATCGATTCAGTCGATATAGATATTAGCTGTTGCCTCATTAAAAACCTCTATTAGAAAAACCCAGTGGGAAAAAATCTTAAACGAGGAAAAGAGTGCAACTTGTGAAATCATAAATATCATACTAAAAATGATATCCGTTATAAAAGTTTGATACTTCAGGATCAAAATAATGCCTCATTAAAATCTTACTAAGAAAAACCCAATGGGAAAAATCTTAGTGAAAGAAAAGGAGTACAATGACATATTTTATTTTCTTATTTCTTTAAATAAAGCTTGATACTTCTGGATCAAACTAATGCCTCATTAAAACCTTACTAAGTAAAACCCTATGGGAAAAATCTTAGTGAAGGAAAAAGAGTACAATATAGTATGTCATATTTCAATAATTTATTGCATGAGATAGAGTTTGATACTTCTGGATCAATTTAATACGTCAGTAAAAACCTTACAAAGGAAAACCCGATGGGAAAAACCTTAGTCAAGGATAAAAATATAATTTAACTTAAATAACATATTTGAGATGTTATTTCTTGAAAGGACGTTTGATTCTTCTAGATCAAGATAATGCCTCATTAAAACCTTAATAAGAAAAACCCAGTGGGAAAAATCTTAAATAAGAAAAAAGAGTACATTATAGCTTATTTCAAATGTTACTAGGGAGTTGATACTTCTGAATCAAGATAATGCCTCGTTAAAACCTTACTAATAAAAACCCAGTGGGAAAAATCTTAGTTAAGGAAAAAGAGTGCATTATAAAATACTTATGAATTCTCCCCCTGATTTTAATTTTTCCTCTGAATTCATATTCGTCTTTCGAAAACTTAAATTGGTTATAGATATTTCTGGATCCATAAATATGTATCTCATTCATAATACAATTTATTAATAGTTTTCTTTGATACAATCAAATTTTCTAAGATTGTTTTTTCCAAATATGGTTTGCATTTGTATGCTACTTTTATGAAAAACACTTCATGTGCTTTCATTTTTATGCTTCAAATTAGTTTTGCGCATTGCAACTATACATCTTTCATGAATATTAAAAATTTCATTACAACATTACTAGAAAGTAGGAAGTAATCTACTCATCTTGATGTATCAAGATTTTCATTACAACAATACTTAGAAGAAATTTGTAATCTATACTTCATGCTACAAAAGTTATATATATTCTTCAGAAATTCGTATACTTTAATAAGTATTTGCATATCGCAACTATCACTTCAATGGATATTAAGAGTTTCATTACAACGATACTTAAAAATAGGAAGTAATCTACTCATCATGAATTATATCAAGATTTTCATTACAACAATACTTAAAAGTAGGTTGAAATTTACTCTTCTTGTTCTTTGCATTCTTTATAACAATGAAAGTTATTTATATTCTTCAGGAATTTGTATACTTTCATTATTTAATATGATTTTAAATCACATTTATACCTTCAGGGTATATTAAGCATTTCAAGTACTTTCGGTACTTTGCGGACTACATGTCCATATTTCTCTACTATTAAGGAATTCATGATGGCCCGTCGTGTTTTCCCCTAATTCAAGATTCTTAATCTATTTATAAATATAAGCGCTTTATTATTTGCAAATTTATCATCGATGATTATTTCTTGTCAGTTCTAGACATGAATTATTGAGATCTCTTTAATTATGTTTTAGGTACCTAACCCACTTCTAGGGTTATTTGAGAATCATGTCATGGATCTCTTTCAGAGCATCCTTAAGTGTTTCTTTAAGAACACCCACCTCCTTTATTTGGCATCTTTATTACTAACTCCAAAAATATTTTGAACTGACTTTTGAACCATATTTCAGATGTGGTTTACAAATTTTGATCCTTCAGGGATTCAAATCTATATTGGAGAAAGTCTACTAGGGATAATATTGATAATATTTTGCATCATTGTATATTTTAATAAATATTTAACACTGATGATCAAAATGAACTTGTATCCCTTTATCCTCCCCCTCAATGTTGACAAACATTGTCACATTAAATAATAATCTTCTTTGGATTCTTATTTTGATCCATTATGATATTGCTACTAGCAAATACATCATACATATTAATAATAGGAGGATAATTCTTTTGTAAGATGCATTCAATTGATATTGATTATTAGAGTTTGTTCTCATTCATTGATCTAAGCAATTGGAGGAATTTACTTATTGTGTAGATCATTTGAATACATACATGACTTCAGGTCATTCAACATTTATGTTGATTGAATTTTAAATCACTAAATAATGTCTATGCATAATCTATAAGATGAGCTTATAACAAACTTCAGGTTGTTAGCTAAATATTTACATATATGGATGTATACGTGTGTCCATGTATCACATATATATTATAAAATTTTCATATTCTTTCTCATTTGAATTAGTGATTTTTAGAACAAACTATTACAAGGATCCAAACTATTAATTTCTATTTATAAATCAATGTCAATGCAAACCTGTCAAAACGGCATGATAATTTTCAAAACATTTGGTTTGAAACCATATCGAACTTCTGGTTCGAATAAAATATACACACAACTTCAAATTGTTAAGTTTATTCCTCAATTATATCTCAAATATCATTTTTTGAACACTAAGTATGATTACTTATCAAGGAGTAATTTTTAATTGCATATAGACATTTCTACACATCTCTATTGAGAGTTCTATAAAAAAAATTACAGCAAAAATAATAATAGTATCTTCTAGATGCTTGGAATGTTACAGATACAGATTTCCTCTTAGCTCTCAAACTTTTAGGATCTAATCTAAGCTAAATTAGGATCCTTTATAATCAAATTTATGTACACTTATTTGGTTTAATAAAATTACCAAATATATAAATAAATCTCTTCTAGAGATATGTTATCATTTTCAAATTTATAAATCTCTTCTAGAGATATATTAGTATCACCACTTCTGGAGTGAACTTTCTCTTCTAGATATATATATATATATATATATATATATATGCACTATTTGAATGCCATATCAATATACACTGTTTATTTTATACATATTACATAATTACTACTTTTACAGTAGCATAAAATATCCATGTTGGAGATTTTTGTTGTAATTGCTTTTAAAATGGCATATCAAACTTTAAATACAGTGACAAAATTAGATTCACCAACTGAAAGTAAGATGCAAGAGATAAAACCACTAATTCTGGAGTGTAACATTGGTATACAATATCATTATTCTTTTTTTTTTTGAATAAATTATTGTTATTACTAAAAAAAATTATATCATTATTCCTTGATTATATCTCTAACATTACTATTGAACATTAATTATGATTGTTTATTAGAAAATATATACTAACTTATAATTATATATAAACATCTCCTCTAGAGAGTTCAGTAAAATAGATATATTTACAACATAAATAAGAGTATCTTCTGGACCCTTGAAATGTTATAAAAATAAGAAATTATAATGGTTGCACATAACGATTTGTTCAAGACCGTATTTATATAGCTTTAGTGAAAATTATGATACGACATATAGATTATCTCTTCAGGAGCATATATAAAGATATTTCTTCAAGAATAGTTGTGCATATAATATTTGATTCATCGTAAGTTCTGAAAAGTAAAAGGTTACATATCACTATTTGTCTAATGGAGCTACGGGTCCATGACAATAGACGATTGAATTTTGGATAATTTATTATCACATTTGACAATATTTTATAGGCAATTCTTTTATAGTGCTATACGATGATATAATATCACTTCTGGGGATATTTCATAAACACCGCTTCTAGAGTGGTACATATCACTTCTAAAGATACTTTATATGCATTGTTTTTGGCATGTCATCAATAATCAATATCTTTTTCTACATAATTGACATAATTCTACAACATCTCTTCTAGGATGTTTGGATTTTGAAATATAAAAATCATAAAACATCTCTTCAAGAGTATGTCATATGGATTATCTCTTCTGGAGAATATTAAAATGTACTTCTTTAAATATATAGTTTGGCAAACACACCCAAAGATTATCAAAACTTGGGTTTTACCAACTTCAAACTGATTTATTGAACTGAAATAAAATAAAATCCACATAGCAGACTTCAGGCTGCTATTATTGGTCAATTCGACCATATCATTTATTACTGCACTTAGATTTTCATCATTAATGAAGTTTCCTTCATCTTCGAAAAAATGATCTAACTTCAGGTTAGTTTTACTAGACAATCCTTTCACATAATTTTAAAATAAAATTCCTATAACATCTCTTCTGGGATGTTAGATTTTGCAATATAAATATAAATAAATCTCTAAAACATTGTCAGAAAATCTTTTCATAATTCAAGACTTCAGGTCTTGGACTTTGAGTTATACAACTTCTGGTTGGAAAAAAAAAATCTTTGCACAACTTCAGGTTGTTCAAACTTATTTCTTTTTTTTTTATGATTAAATTTTCTGATCTTCCTTTTTTTTTTAGTTAGAACTTATGGTTCTTTATTTTGAGGAAACTTGTAATTCATTGATTTATGGAAACTCAACCTTTTATCTACAGGTTCTCAAATTTTATTTTTCTTTTCCCTTTTTTTTTAAAAAGGAAATATCGAAAGATATTAAGCTTATCATGTAAGCTTTTATTAATGTTTCCATTCACTTCAGATGTGCTAAATCAAAATCAATGTTGGATCTAAACTTAGATCTTCTAGATACGTATTATATATATTTGTTTCTCTAAAAAACAATAAAATATTTCTTCTGGAAATATAAATCATATATCAAAATAATTTTCAAAGCCTTCAATCAAATCTAAATCAAATCAAAATGTTTTCAAAATGAAAACTTCATTTACCAACCATGATTGATTTCTCAAATCCATATCCAAACTAAATGCAATCAAATTCAATAAATTTGTTGAAGCAACAATATCAAATTTTGTCAAGTTCAAACTTGCATTCCAAAATAAATGAACTATAAAACATACAAATAAGCATGATATTGAGATCAACAATATATTAGATCTGAAATATAATAACCAACAAAATAAGAATTAGATCTCAAAGTTTAGATCTATATAAGATATAAAATTATAAGACTAGTATAATAAAATCTAAAAAATAATACAATAGATTTAGATCTGAAGAAGTAGATCTAGAATGGAATGAGATATATATAAAAAAAAAATTTTGGAAGATTAGATCAATCATAATAGAAAAATAACTTACCGTTTTGAGATCTATAATTAGATCTGGAGAAGAATAGATCTGATTTCATAATAAATTATCACAATTGTAGATCGTGCTGATAACGTGTTATAGAATAAAGAAAATAGAAGCCATTGGAGAGAGAGACAAAAGAAATATTATTCACTTCTGAGAATAGATATGTATTTACATTACATAGCCTCCTTTATATAAAGGCTTCAGAGCAAATGACTTAACCAATTCCACGATGTGGGACTAAATAAAAAACCATAAAAGCATATTCACTTATATATTTACATATATTATAACATGGTTCGTTATTTTTATCATTTTAATTATTTAGTTTACCCTTTTGTTTTTTAAATCACATGAAATAAAAAAATAGATGCGATGACCATCGATTATACCTGATCTTCAATTGTAATCTTTAATCTTACATCGTGAGCCCTAATGGCACGCTATCTTTAACCGTAATCACGCATAGTCTTCTGCTTTAGTCGTGCAATATTTAACTGTAATCGAACATTGGTTATTTACATGAGGTAATCATGTTGATTTAATTGCTTTTTGATTTTCGATTTTATTATTTGTTCGCGTTATATTTATTTTGTTAATTGCATATTTTTTGATTGATCGGGATTTTGCATTCTATTCATTTGTTTGTCAACAATGGGTTCAAATTAAGAAAGATTTTGTGATAAATTTGTGGTTTAGATGCTGTGGTGGATTTTTTTTTAGATTATGTATGAATATTTGTTTGTAATTACAAATTTGAAAAATATTTGTCAAACACATAAGAATTTTTTGTTTGAAAAATATTTATCTGACAAATATTTGCAGAATGGATAAAAAGTTTGAACCTGCAAATACTTACTAAACAAATAGGAAATTTTAGTCTATTGACATATATAATTTTATTCTAGTAAATATATGCCAAACAAATAGGAAAATTTAGCGTGGAAAATCTTTGCAAAACAAAATGAAAATTTCAGCTTGGTAAATATTTGCCAAACAAGTATAAAATGTTAGCTTGGCAAATATTTGTCTTGCTTATAGGAAATTTTAATCAAGTAATTGTTTGTTGATTTTTGTTTGGCAAATATTTGTCATGTCAATATTTATCTTGCAAATATTTTCTAACTAATGTTTGTAACTTTAATATTTGAAATATATATTGGTTTTTTTATTATGTCAAATCGATATTTGATATATATTTTTTCTGGTTTTTCGGTATAGATGTTCTTGTTCATTTTAAGTTGGGTAGTAATAGTTGGAAAAAGTTGTTTTTTATATATTTTAATTTTTAAATATATATATATATATATATTCATACGAAAATTAATAAAAACGAATGAAATAAAATATTATTGTAAGATATTTCAAATTTCAAATTTCCAGTAAAAATCTGAGTGATGTTTAATTTTAAATTATATACATACATACATACATATATAATAATTTTGAATCAATTTTAAATTCAAATTTTAATTTCAGCTAGTTTTTAAATATTTCAATTATAAATAAAATTTATTTTCTTTTATCTTTATGCCAAAAGAATGTCATGTACTAATTTAATTTTATAAAATATAAAACATATTTTTTATATTTATGTATGTATGTTGATATAATCAATTTATGTAACCAGTGGATTTAGGTAATACTAATATAATAATAAATATGTATATCTAAATTATTTTATTTATGCCGAAAATATTTTAAGTATGAAACTGAATATATAGCATTATTAAACCATATTTTATATAATATAAGACATTGTATTTAAATTATGTAGTTTATATAATTCAAATAATGAATATTAAATTAATTAAATAAAAAATTGTTTTTTTGTGCCGTGAGCATTAATAGCAAGAAAAATTGTATTGCTTTCTTACTTTTACTTAGGATTTCTTAATGTTCCACCTTTAATTTATACATTCATATTATATAAGTTTTATTATTATATAACTTTTATATTTTAATTTACTTATGTAAAATGTTATTTACAATAAAAAAAAGCACATAAACAATATGTGCTTTAAGCTTGAAGCTTGTGCCATGTCCTCCACTCCATCGTCCCCCCTTCTCCCTCCTCAAATCAACTAGTTTCCTCCACTACCTACCAACCCAGCAATATCTCCACGTCTAACAGAACCCCAACGTCAAACCTCTACCTTATCTTCTCCTTCTTCCACCTCCTTGGCCACACCAGATCTATCTTCATCCAATAGTTCGACTCCTCATTTTTCCTTTAGCAAGTCCACGCCTTTCCTTAGTAACATATCCTCTTGTCCCCACCTCACTGTTATCTCAACCCCTACCGTTCCTTCGATCTTTTCTGTGCCTTCTTTGGTCTCAGATCTGGCTACTAACAACATTGCTTGGTCAAGGCTTTTCAAGAAATTTCGCAAGTATAAATCCAAGAATTTAATGTTGGGAAGTATAAATCCAAGAATCTCTAAGTCAATCTATCTATGTATAATTTCATCATTCCTCATAAAGAAGTCGTCGAGCAAGGCACTAAATGTTAGGAGCATTATTTGGTGGGTTTTTTCTTAGACCAACCCCCTTCTTTTACTACCATTATGTACTTTTTACGACTTGCGTAGGGAGACTTAAATGGCATCAATATGAAATCGGATGGTAAATTGTTTTTCATTTTATTCAAAAATGAAAAATAGGAGAGCTAAGGTTCTCAAAATGGATCATATCATTATCAAGAGAAAAGTATTTATGATAACTTAATGGAATCCAACCATCGATGCTATCCAAGAACAAGAGTAATCAATTCCTATATAGGTATACCTCTCTAAAATTCCGTCGTTAGATTGGACCTTGATTGGCATTGATTGGATTGCGAGCTACATTGGTAGAGTTATCTGCTTTGATGAATCAACCGAGCGACTTGAACGATTTGAATATGCAAAAGTTTTCATCGAAGTAGACCCCTTAAAACCATTGCCGAGTCAAATCCCTATTCGACTCTAGAGGAAAAAGATGTATTACAAGTGGAACATGTGTGGAAAATCGAACATTTGCCATAGTTGTAAAGTGTCTGGGAGTGCAATTCAAAATTGTAATAGAATCAAAGGGAAAGAATCCCCATTGCCTATATTATCAATACTGAAATGATTGGGAATGAAAATAAGGCTAAATCTCACCAGACTAATTCTTGGATCTCAGCTAGACAAATCAAAACAAGAAAAATCCTAAAGCCAATCATAGTCTTCCACCAGCCAAACTCACAAAGACCGATGTTCCCATGCAAAAACATAACTCACATAAAAAGACTACTTCTTAGGTCTGTCCCCATTTATATCAATCTAATCATAATATCCCTCCAATTAATATATCTCTCCCAGATAACATCCCTTGTCAATCTTCCTTACCCTCCCCTATATAGCTAATCTCAGCCTAGAAACTACTGTCTTCAAGGAATAATCCACTACATCAATCACCCCATACGACCAATATATGTTATGATCATCCAGATCTTTAGGAACATCCATTATTGTCCCTTGATCCCCCTCTTCAATCTACCAAACCTCCCCACTTAACTTGTTCCAACCGTACATCAGCTAACATCCAGGGCAGGCCACAATGCCACCTAATCACCTTAACACTAATCATGACCAAGACATTGCTCAACCAATAGATAGCTTCCCTGATGGTGACCCTCTAAGTCTGACATATTATCCCAATGTTGATATAGGCCTCATCAAACCTAATGATATCTTTATAACAATTTCACCTCTTAAATCTCATGCCTTCTTAAACTCCTCTTTATCCACCAACCTACTCTCTTCCCCAGCCTCCTTTACCAACCTTGACATCAACTCAACCCGTCAACACACCTTTGATCAACCTGATTTGCCAAGGAAATCCAGATGCCCCAAGAAAAGTCATAAGATATCTCCTAGGATGACTAGGAGCAAGTCAAAAGATAGAGATAAAGGCATCTTATTCTCCAAGGAAAACATCACCCATATATCTCTTCCTCCCTTTGATGGTCTCAGGAAACCTCATACTCCATCCCTTTTTTCCACCAATCAAGATCCATCCTCATCTAACCCCTCCCATGAATTATCCCAATGATAAATAACATAGCTTCTTGGAATGTTAGAGGAGCAAATGACATAGCTAAGCAACTTGACATTAAAAAGTGATAAAAGACAATAATCTCCATATGATTGCTATATTGGAAAATGCCAAGCCTACAACATAATCAATCCTGACTAGGCCATAATCCACAACCTATCTGCTGCTCCTTTTGGAAGAATTCTTATATTGTGGATCTGAAACACCTTCCTTGTTAACACCATCTCTATGAATTATCAATACTGCCACCTCCATGTCATTCATTTCCCCTCCAATGTTGATTTTTTCTATACCTTTGTTTATGCAACTAATTACCTCTCTGAAAGACAAAGTTTTTCAATATCCTTCCATCTCTTAATCCTATCTCCAATCCATGGATAACTATTGGTGATTTAAACATCATGTTATGTTTTGAAGATAGGAGTCGTGGGAACATGCTCACTCATAACGATCTCCTAGCTCTAAACGATGCAACTTATGCTCTGAACTTTTTGAACCAAAATATTATGGCCAATACTATACCTGGAATAACAAATCTAGGTCTGGTATTAGAACCTACTATAAACTTGACCATGTTCTTGTCAATCACCATGCAAATTCAATTTACCCTAGCCTTGTCTATGAAATTGCTCCACCCTTACTTTCTGATCACTCCCCTTTAATCGTCTCCTTTGGCCCTCCTCCCTCTAAATGCCAATCCTCTTTTAAATTCTTCAATGCACGTTCCTCCCATCCTATTTTTTACACCATTGTTGCCACTGCTTGGACCACCACTTTTCATGGTAACCGAATGTATATTCTCCAATCCAAGCTTAAACACATAAAGCACATCCTCAAATCCTCGAGTGCAGAGATTTTTGGTACAAGCCTTAAGCTTCCCTCACAAACTCAACGTCAACTAAACCAAACTTAAACTCTTTTGTCATCTAATCCAAATGACCTTAATCTCTCTTTGCAGGTTAACAGATCATTTGACTCTAGCACACCAGGCTAAAGCTGGCATCGCTAGGCAAAAACAAAGAAATAAGTAGGATGGGCAAGGTAACAAGAACATAACATTCTATCATCACTACTTGAAGCACAAGTCCTCCAACAACTCCATTCTCACTATCCTTGATGGAAGCAGCAAACAACATATCGGTCATGTTTTTGTACAACATTTCAGCAAGTTATTAGGAAGTTCAGATACTCATACCATAAACGCCAGTAGCATTGATCATCTTCCCTCCCCACATCTCTTAGAAAACCAGTCCCTCATACTGCAGGAGAATGTCTCAGATGATGAAATCAAGCAAGCTCTTTTTGCTATCCTAAAAGGAAGCTCAGGAGGCCTCGATGGATTTAACTCTTATTTCTTCATAGAATGCTAGGACATTATTAAAAAGGATTTCTTGAAAGCCATTCAGAATTTTCTTATTAGCAATAGGTTGCTCTTTAGAATTAATTCCACCAACACCTGCCTCATTCCTAAGATCAAAAAGCTAACTACTATAATCCATTTCAGACCTATCTGTTGTTGCAATACTATATACAAATGTATTGCTAAAATTCTTGGTAGGAGACTCAAGTGTGTGCTGCCTGACTTGATTTCTTCAAACCAAAGTGCATTCTTCAATGATAGGGTCATAATTGACAACATACTCATGTCCCATGAGCTGATCATGGGGTACAACAACAATCAACTAAGCCCTAGATGCTTTATTAATGTTAACACAATGAAAGCCTATGACTCCACACAGTGGTAGTGTAACGACCCATAACTTTCGATGTTTTAAATTTGTTTAATTTATAAGTTTTGGTAATTTAATATGGGAAGAATTAAAACTTTGTAATTTAATAATGAAATGAACGCTAAAACGAAATGTAACAAAGTTAACTTAAGTGAATTATTAATAAGTAATGGAATTCAAATTTAATAAAGTGATTGAAAGGCTATCCTTGGCTACAAAGTGAATATAGGAAAACAAATGTAATTATTTAAATGATTAATGAAATAACACATTGTTAATAGTAATTGAATGTAAATTAGGAAAATAATGTTAATGCAAGTTAATAAATAACTAATGTAGTGCAATCCCAATTAATTGAAGTAATTGTAAGGTTATAATTGATTGTAATTAGTAAATTTGAAAAAAAAATTCAAAGTTATATTAATTGATGAAATAATGCATCATAAATTGTAATTTGATAGAATCAATGTTAGATAAGTAATTATAATATTTGTTGTTTGATAATAAGGTACGAATGTGATTAAATTAGGAAAATGGTGATAATCATTAATTGTTTATCCATTTATTTAATCTATTGAATTAGATCTAAATTCATTGCAATTAAACGTAATTAAAGACTACGCTAATATGAATTTAATTGATGACTGTAAAAATATTAGGGTAACTGGATACATAGTAATTTAAATTTATCCATAATAGGGTGACTGATTGAATAAATACATTGAAAACAAATTGAATTAATTTATTTGAAATTAAAAATATAATTCATTTGAATTTACTTAAATTGAAGGTAAACACTATAAATTTTGCAATAAATCTTTATTTGATTGACATGGAAATTTTGGTTAATGAATTATAAGTTTATTTAATCAGAAATGATAGAGATAGTAAATAATTAAATTTGAATTGTAGAAGTGATTAATTAATTTAATATTAAATTATTTAATTAACCTGAAAGATAGCCATTTTGGCCACTGACTCGGATTTCGTCGAAACCAGTTTCATCGGGTCCGTAACAGTGAATTATTGAAAAATTTCAAGTTTCGTAACGATCGGACTTGTCATTTGATCGTACGGACTCGAAACGCCTAGAAATCAATTTAATTGAAATCAATTGAAACCAATTTGAAACAACTTGATTTTAGCATTACTTCTTCATACGATGGCATTTGGACTTGAAACCCGTTTCATTGATTTTAAAATATTTAAAAACATCTACTTTGATATATAGGTTGACCCATTTCCGTTCCGGAGTCGAAACGGGCTTTTCGGGTCAATTATCGTTCAATCAAATCGTGTCCATTCATCTTTATTTCTGACCTACCTATATATATACCTCGTTATAAACCCTAGCCGCTCCTTTTTCTCATTTTATGTACGTACAATTCTTTCTGTGGCTCCTCTTTCTCAATGGCAGACAAATTCTCAATTTCGAATCCAATTGCAATTCAAAATCAAATCAAAAGTTTAAAACTCTTCAATTTGTATATCGAATTATATATGGATTTGAAGCTCTCGATGAGCGCAAGTCAAATATGTGATTCCTTTTTTGATTTGGGTTTCAGAATGGCCAAAATGAGGTGATGGAGCCTCGGCCGTTCATCGCGCGTCGATGAACGTTGTCTGATCGACAAATTGACTTATGGGTTTTGTAGAGATCAGCAAGCGTTGTCCATCGGAGTGGGTTGCGTGACGTATTAACGGCTGGATTGGTCAGATTAATTCAATTAGGGTTTCCAAAACCCTAAGTCTAGTGGCGGTGGCTGGCACTAGGGGGTCGGACCCACGGTGGCGTGTAAAGGGGACCAGGGCGAGCTCCTGGTGGCGGCGGCTTGGCCTACGGCTGCGCCTGGTGGCCGATGGGCGTGGTCAAATGTTCGGTCAACGGTGATGTTTTGGGTTCGAACCTGATAGATGCGTGAGCGAGGGAGGTGAGCTGTTGACGTGGCGCTTGAGGATAGGTAGGTGTTTGTTTTGTTTTCTTTTATTTCAATTTCACATTTCATTCGTTCTAATATCAATAACTTTTACATATGAGGTCCGTTTCGCGCGCGGTTTCTTCCGTTAGGATCGTATCGAAATTTCGGACCTTTTGGCGCTGGTTTGGACGAATTCTGAGACTGTTCAAATTTTGGATTTAAATTGGATTTAAATTCAAAAGGTGAGTAACCCACTCACAACTTCTAAAATTTCTTATGTTTGTTAAATTGCTTTATGATGTGATTAGAAAGTTATTTATGACTGTTTGGCATATTTTGAATCATCGTCTCAGTTAATTTGAATTTATTTGGATAAAATAGTTATTTAATTTATTATTGAATATAAACTGCCAGTAAATACTTGTTATTTATTATCTGTTCTATATTGATGTTATTGATTGAATTGGATGATGATTGTGATAAATGGTTGATGATTGATATTGGATGAATGGATGTTGTATTTTATATTGTTATAAACTGCAAGTTGCTATATATTTTATTTCATTTGAGATTGCGGTTTGAAATGATATATAACCGTATTTATATTTTAAATTACGGATTGAAATGATAAATATCTGTATCACTTGACCATAGGATAGAAAATTATATACAGACCCGTGGTCAATATTTAAAATATTTTGAAATGATTTCTATGGTTTGTAAAGAAAAATATGGTTTTAGATTAGTATTGATTTTAGATATTATATAAATGTTATTTTATCCTTGATTTTAAGCTATGTATAATTTGTTGTAATATAGAATAAGCTTAACAATAAGTTTGATTTTTTATTGAAGATAATATGGTTAATTATTTAAATTATATTTTAATACAGAGTTTATAATGACTTAAATAAATTAAGGTTGGAAGATAAATTTGAGATTTATTTGAAATTGAATTTATTTAAGAATTAAACTCAAATAAGTTTGATGTGAAATTTATTAAATTTAAAATTTTAGAAGGTATGATTTTATAACTTGATTTTGGTTTAAGGTGAATTAAATGAATATTTCAAGTATAAATAAATTGAAGGAAATATTTAGTTATTTGAAATTTGAGTTTTATTTAAATGATAATGGATTTATTAAGTAAAATATTTCGAAACTAAATAATAGAAAATTGAATGGTTGAATCGTAATTACCAACCTTAGTTTTGAAATTGTTAAATACTTAAAGTTTGTATTGAATTAGAAATAGTTTATTCTATGGATCAAATCTGTTTGAAATCGATATAATTTGGAATAGTTTATTTGGAAACTGAATTGAATTGAAATTTATGACTTGGGATTTGGTTAAATTTAAAATTTAGAAATTCGAGTTGTTTTGGAATTGATTTGTGAAATTAAGGAAGCTAGTTTATGATATAAAGTATTTTAAATATTTAAACCATTTAAGTGGTGGAAGTTATGTTTCAAAGTTATGAGTTTCAAGGTATTATAATTTGAAAGTGTTATATTTCAAGTGTTTTGGTTTCAAAATGTTATAACTTTGAGAGTGTTATGATTTTAGAAAAGGATATATTTGAAATGAAAATGATATCGTATTGATTTGGTTTTGAAAAGGCAATGATATTTGGTTTTAAAGAATAAACTATTTTGAAAATGACCGTGATGTTATAATAATGTTTAGTTGTTAAAGAGACCGGGATCGGAAGTTGTCATACTCTCTGCCAACTCCGAAAACCACTTTAACAACCGTGTACGCTGTGGAGATTCCAAAATGAAGTAGGATGGTGGCGGTGTTTCTTTGAGGTATATACGTAGACCCGACTCCCGTGATTTGGCACAAGGTGGCTGAAACAAGAGTGATCTCGGGCCAAGGAGGTAGCCCCTCTTATCGGACACACTCCTTCGATATTATATTCTGACTTTGAGGTTTATTTGGTGCCCACTTTTGATTTTTGATTTGGGGGTGTGACTCGAGATGGGCAGTAGTAGCTGCTATGCTTACCACCAGCCCGTGTGCGTAATTGGTTTATCTACCTTGGCATTGTCTTGTTTTACCGTGTCACCTACCCTATTGCGCCTTGTACGAGTTTGGTTTTCTCCCGTAGCCCGTGGAGTATTTAGGGTAGTCTCCCAATTTGAAGATGGGCTGACGCTGGATGGACTACTGGGACTATTATTGTGTTAAGGAGGAGATTGGGTAACTCCTTAACGCTATTTAAAAGTAAGTTTATTTTACTATAGACATTATTATAATAGCGTATATTACTACATAGTAAATAGTTTAACGTATCCTTAGAAGATGTGAATCCCGAGCATCTCTTAAGTTACTACACTCACGTTAGACACTGGATAGGAGATGTTAAATCCCGTAAACATCTTTGACGCCGTTCCACTCATATTTATTTCTGTTGATTTAACTCACATAAGATCTTTTAGTTCTGACTCGAGTGTTTTGTCTTTTCAATTCGCTCGGGTTAGCCTGAGCATTTTAGGATTTGAAGACCTTACTTGATGAAGATGAAGATTTTATTACTATTATTTATCATATTAGTCCACTACATTCATACTGTTCCGCTGCATTGTTATATATTATTCTCTGGTACGGGTAACTCTGATATGTGTTGTATAAGTATAATCAAATGTTTCGTAAAACAACTTCATGAACTGTTTATTTGATTATTATATTTTGTCGTTCCGCTGCAAAATTCGGTTTTGTTTTTTTCTTTCTTTGCTTTTTCTTATTCACCCCAATAACAATCCGCCCTTCTGTATGGTTTAAGTGTGACGTATGCGGTTTATCGCGATTTAAAGCATACAAAAAGGCAGGATGTTACATTTGGTATCAGAGCTTTCGTTTAGCGATAAACCTTAGCTTTGTTGGGTCTGACTCTTTGTTAATAGGGTAGTAATACCCTATGATGAATCATTGAGTGTATATATATGAGAGAGTGTATTTGTTAGTGTTATAAAAGGTTTTTGATATTGTGTTAATTTGTTCCGTTTGTATTTATAAATTCTGGTTAGTGCATGGGATGCTATGACATCAATAGGGATTTCTAAACACTCGATAGGACAGACCGACACAATATTGGTTTTGAAATATAGGTAAATGAAATAATTTGCCTATTATATTTTCTATATATACAGTAATAAATTTTACAAAGGTTATATTTGGTTGTATTATATTGGTTGTTACGTAGTGAAATTTATAAATATTGATTGGAAACAAAATTTGAAGAAAATAAAATAAATGAAAATTGAAAATTTTAGAACTTAAGCTCCGGGGTATTTGAAAATTTCTTTCAAATGATTTTGGAATATAATAATAATATTATTTAGAAGTATTTTATGATATAAACATTTCAATATGATTTGAAAGAATTGTTTTAAAGAAAATTTGAAAAGAAATAAGTTTTGTACTCCCCTCTCTATCGCTGGAAAATAATTTCGGTGATGAGTGCACGCATCGTCGACCTTCATTTTCGAGTTTCTAAGTGGGAAATCCACTATGGTTGTTTTACTACAGATTTATTTTGATAAACAAATAAAAATTTCAAATTGTTTTAAATGTAACTGGATAATAAATTGTAAGTGTATACATCTATCTATTATTTTAAAATGATTTGAAATTTAACCCGGTATTTAGTTCTTAAGTTCCGTTAATTAATAGTTCAATTATTGAGGTGAAATGGAATGTAACTAATTAATAATTGGAACCTCTAATTTAAATAAGAGATTAACTGCTAGGTTATAAATGAAATTTCCAGAAAGTTGAAATATGTAACCTATAAAAACAAAAGATATGATTATTGAACGTTTAATTTATTAAGAGAGATAAGATAAACTTGTATAATTTTCAATTGCATTCTTAAAAAGCATATATATAACTTACCAAAAGATTTAAAGATTGCAATGTTTAATAAGAAAATGTAATGGAAATTGTACAAGTAAACTTGCGTAATGAAAGTGTTAGATGAATTTCGTTTATAAATAAGAATCTGATGTTATAGTGGTTATAAGCTTAAGTTATAATTGAAATATTGATTTCAGAGATCATATAAATGTAAATTAAAAAGAAAAATCATTATATGAATGAAAAGGAAATCAAACAACAAATGTTATGAAATGAAATTGATAAAAATAAACTTTATATATTGTTTGGAATTGTTGTTTGTTTGGTTTATGGTTGTTTGGGCAAGGATACTTTAAATTTGTTTGGATGTATGAATAATCTATTTAGTTTCATCTAAGACTGTTAAGTAAATGGCGCACTTAGTAGTTTACTTTCCATTCTGTACAATTTAAAGTTTTAAACCCGAACAACTATTTGTTTTATTTGATATGAATGGATAATTGATTTGTGTTGATTTTTTATGATGATTGTATATTGGTTGCAAGTGATTATTATTGATTTATTTGTTAGTGGTTGAAACAACTTTAAATATTTCATTTTATATAATTATTAACTCTTGTTGGATTAAATACAGGTTATGGAAGCAATTGCTACTGCTTTTGGTTTCATAAAATAAGCGTTAATTGCCCGACAAATAGGTACGTTCTCGGATTACGGCTGTATTGTGATATTTTTTTTTCCATTCTTGGGATATATTATTTTGAGATATTATGATATACATTGTTATATTTGATATTATATTTTCTCCCGAGCCTCTCCATACAAAGTAGACTCTGCCGAATTTTTTTGAAAATTTTGTGAAATATTTTCCAAAATTTTGTTACTTGAATATATAAGGATTTAATTGTTTATAAATTTATATATTTTATTCAAATTATTTGATTTTGTAGATTTATTTGTTTATAAAGTCAATATTTTGAATAAGATATATTGACTATTTAATTTCTTCTTTTCCTTTCTTTTTCCTTTTCGGGGATGAAAAGTTTTGAGTGGGGGAGTGTGTAACGACCCGTAACTATCGCTGTTTTAAATTTGTTTAATTTATAAGTTTTGGTAATTTAATATGGAAAGAATTAAAACTTTGTAATTTAATAATGAAATGAGTACTAAAACAAAATGTAACAAAGTTAACTTAATGAATTATTAACAAGTAATGGAATTCAAATTTAATAAAGTGATTGAAAAGCTATCCTGGGCTACAAAGTGAATATAGAAAAACAAATGTAATTTTTTAAATGACTAATGAAATAACACATTGTTAATAGTAACTGAATGTAAATTAGAGAAATAATGTTAATGCAAGTTAATAAATAACTAATGTAGTGCAATCCCAATTAATTGAAATAATTGTAAGGTTATAATTGATTGTAATTAGTAAATTGAAAATAAATTCAAAGTTATATTAATTGATGAAATAACACAAAATAAATTGTAATTTGATAGAATCAATGTCAGATAAGTAATTATAATATTTGTTAAACAAGGTATGAATGGGATTAAATTAGACACATGGTGATAATCATTAATTGTTTACCCATTTATTTAATCTATTGAATTAGATCTAAATTCATTGCAATTAAACATAATTAAAGACTATGTTAATATGAATTTAATTGATGACTGTAAAAATGGACACATACTAATGTTAAATTTATCCATAAGAGGATGATTGATTGAATAAGTAGATTGAAAACAAATTGAATTAATTTATTTGAAATTAAAAATATAATTTTTTTGAATTTACTTAAATTGAAGGTAAACACTATAAATTTTGCAATAAATCCTTATTTGATTGACATGGAAATTTGGGTTAATGAATTATAAGTTTATTTAATCAGAAATGATAGAGATGGTAAATAATTAAATTTGAATTGTAGAAGTATTAATTAATTTAATATTAAATTATTTAATTAACATGAAAGGAAGCCATTTTGGCCATTGACTCAGATTTCGACGAAATTAGTTTCATCGGATCAGTAACGGTGAATTATTGAAAATTTTCAAGTTTCGTAACGATCGGACTTGTCGTTTGATTGTACGGACACGAAACGCTTGGAAATCAATTTAATTGAAATCAATTGAAAACAATTTGAAACAACTTGATTTTTGCATAACTTCTTCATACGATGGAATTTGGACTTGAAAACTGTTCTATTGATTTTAAAATATACAAAAACCTCTATTTTGATATATAGGTTGGCCTATTTTCGTTCTGGAGTCGAAACGGGCTTTTTGGGTCAATTATCATTCAATCAAATCGTGTCCATTCATCTTTATTTTTGACCTACCTATATATACCTCGTTATATACCCTAGCCGCTCCTTATTCTCATTTTATATATGTATAATTCTTTCTATTGCTCCTCTTTCTCAATGACAGACAAATTCTCAATTCCAAATCCAATTGCAATTCAAAATCAAATCAAAAATTTAAATCTCTTCAATTTATATATTGAATTATATATGGATTTGAAGCTCTCGATGAGCGCAAGTCAAATATGTGATTCATTTTTCGATCTGAGTTTCAGTGTGGCCGAAATGAGGTGATGAAGCCTCGGCCGTTCATCGCGCGTCGATGAACGTTGTCTGATCGACAAATTGACTTATGGGTTTTGTAGAGATCGGCAAGCGTTGTCCATCGGAGTGGATTGCGTGACGTGATGGCTGGATTGGTCAGATTAATTCAATTAGGTTTCGAAAACCCTAAGTCTAGTGGCGGCGGCTGGCACTAGGGGGGTCGGACCCACGGTGGCTTGTAGAGGGGACTGGGGTAAGCTCCTGGTGGTGGCGGCTTGACCTACGGCGGCGCCTGGTGGCCGATGGACGTGGTCAAATGTTCGATCAATGGTGATGTTTTGGGTTCGAACCTGATAGATGCGTGAGCGAGGGAGATGAGATGTTGACGTGTCGCTTGAGGACAGGTAGGTATTTCTTTTGTTCTCTTTTATTTTAATTTCACATTTCATTCGTTCTAGTATTAATAATTTTTACATACGAGGTCCGTTTCACACGAGATTTCTTCCGTTAGGATCATATAGAAATTCCGGATCTTTTGTCACTGGTTTGGATGAATTCTAAGACTATTCAAATTTTGGGTTTAAATTGGACTTAAATTCGAAAGGTGTGTGTTTTAACACACTCACAACTTCTAAAATTTCTTATGTTTGTTAAATTAATTTATGATGTGATTGGAAAGTTATTTATGACTGATTGGCATATTTTGAATCATCGGCTTTGTTAATTTGAATTTATTTGGATAAAATAGTTATTTAATTTATTTGGGTTTCTAATTGGAACGGGAGATTTTTATCTAGAGCCGATAGACTAGTTTTAATAAATTCTGTTTTATCAGCTCTCCCAACTTTTTGGATGTCTTTACATCTTTTTCCTGATTGGGTGATAGATAAAATAAATAAAACTAGAAGAGATTATGTAACAACCCTAGTTTAGATATTTCCTGTCGATATTAAATTATAATGATAATTATAATTTAATATTGTGATTAAAATTAAATTGGAATTTTTTTTATTTTTTTATTTGGAATAAACAATGAAATTGGAATCAAATTGTGAAAATAAAGATTAGAACTTATTTAATTTTGGTTGGGTTGGTAATAAGTGGAAAATGATTTTTTTTTCATTTTAAAAAATGCAATAATTATGTAATTATTGCCGACTCTTCTATTTATGATATTTTTAAGAGAAGTAATTGATTTTTTTAAAGGTGATTTATTTTAATAGAAAGAAGGGAAGTGGTTTTTAAAATATGTTTTGGTTATAAATAAGATTTGAAAATGGTTTGAAATATTTTTCTAGGTGAGAAAAGTATTTTTGTTGAATTTTAGAAGTTCAAAATGTGAACTTTTGTATTTATTGGTGAAAATAGTGTATTTTTGTAAATTAAGATTTTTAATAATAAAATTGTTTTAAAAATAAAAACTAATCTTTTCATATGATGGAAAATATTTTACTGCTTATGTTTGTAAGTTTATAAATTTTTATTGTGTGAAAAGTGGAAGAAAATGGCTTTGTTCTTTTATATAATGTAAATATGAAGCATTTTGATTTAAGTGTTGAATATATAATCTTAGCCTTCTTATTATCTTTTGATTAATGGGTCTGAGCCCATTAGTATCTTGCCCAACCTATTAGTAAACCAGAAAAGAGAAAGAAATGAAGTATGTACCTTCATTCTTCTTCAACTAGAAGCTTCAAAACTTAAGAAACTCATTTCCTCTTGCAAACCCTAGCCAAAAATCATTAAATCAAACTCAAATTTAGTGTTTTAAAAAATAAATTTGAAGCTAAATCTACAGGTAATCAAAATCTAAAATCTAATATTTCATCAGAAGTCCGATTTATGAATGATTGTTTGTTAACTACTTTCTTCTTTCTTGCATGCACTTGTTTCATAGTTTTACAGGTTGAAGAAGCTCAAATTCAACCCAAGCTTCAATCTTTCTCCATTAATTCAGGTATTTGCTATCAAAAATCAAAGATGAGTATCCAAACTCACAAATTATAACAACCCGCATATTTTACGATTTGATATTTAAATATTTTATCGTTAGTCGGATTTTTAGTCCGGAAAGTTACTTTTTGCATACGGTCGAATTAGGACTTGGAACCACTCCCATTGAGTTCAAAACACCGTTTACGATCTTTTGGAGTGTAAACTTTGATATGTTTGGAGTTAGTGGAATTTTTTTACTTTTTCACTTTGGGTTTTGGGTTTGGTTTAGTCCATTTGCCTAAACTATTAATTCTAACTCAACCCCCTTCTCTTCATAATTTTTACTTTCATTTCCTAACACTCAAGCTTCATCAAAAATGGGGGAAGGAATGGGAAATTAAAACTCCAAGCTCAAGATCATTTACAAATCCAACATCCAACTCCAAATTCAAAGAGAAGACATTGAATCAAGCTTCTTGGGTTGATTCTTCCTTGCTTTCAAGCTTCTTCTTCATAAATTTTGTGTAAAGGTGAGATTTTTATCTCGCATCTTTGTCTAGGACTATCATTGATTGTTGGGTATGAATTCCTAACACTTTTACATATGCATTTGCCATTGATTTGGATTGAAATGGTGAAAATCCTAATTTTTAGTGTTTTGGGCTCAAATCTTTAAAAATCCAATCTTTGATGTTTAAACACGTTTTTGAAGATGCATCGAGGAGCCAATACGACCGGGTAGCCTATGGGCATAATCCCCTAGCGTCCGTGCTCGATCGATTGCAAATTGGGAGAGTTTTGAGCTCCAAAACCCTTAGGTCGCGCTGCCTGCACAATGGTGATTTTCGGCCTGCATTTAGGTCGTTCGACCTTGTTTACTCGTTAGGTCGCTCGGCGTACCCCTTAGGTCGTAACTCGTTAGGTCGCTCGGCCTTAGGTCATAGCCCATAGGTCGCTGTCGCTCGGCCTGCACCATATAAACCTCTCGACCTTCTTCTATTGCTTAGATCGCGTCAATTTAGGTCGCTCTCCCCTAGGTCACACGACCTTGTTTATTCATTAGGTCGCTAGGTTGCTCAGACCATTAAGTCACGCTTGCACCTTAGGTCGTTGCAGCCACTAGGTCGCTCGGCCTTCTCAACGCCTTAGTTCGTTAGGTCGCTCGGCTTGCTTGCCTCGATAGGTCGCTCGGCCATATGTTACGCCGCTACCCCTTTAGGTCGCACCCCTAGGTCGCGTTATGTTTTAGGTTGGCCTCATGCTTTAAGTCACGCCGTGTTAGGTCGCTCGGCATCTATTTAGGTCACTCCGCTAGCTCACGACATGCGTTAGGTCGCGTGCAGCTTAGGTCGCACATCTCCTTCGGTCGTTCGGCAGTTAGGTCGCGCAATGTTGAGCCGTAGGGGTATTTCCATTTTGATGAATTTGGAATCGTATTCTTTGGATTTTATTCACGCCTTCATATGTGAATTTCTGTTATTGATCATTTCTATGATCATTTTTGTGATTTGTCATTTTAAAAATATACAAACCTTTACTTCACTCGTACGAGAAATCTAATTAAACGGCTTCGTAAAACAAGTGGTACGAAACGCTTGCGTTTACTTCGTCGGTTAATTATTGGACTTGTTCGATTGAATCTCTTATGACAATTTTCTAGTGGAGATCTACAATTTGTTCGTAAATATTTAAGTTAAGCTAGTGGTTACGGGACATGAGGCTAAGCTCATATATTTACTAGCTTATTGTAATTGACACTTCTTGATGATCGATGATGATCATTTTTTGTGATTATGACTAGCGATATGCTATGTTTCTTTGTCCACGTAGGGGACAGTACCTCGTTTTGTTGAGTTTCGTCTCATTTTTATTATAGGGTAATGACCTATTTATTTCTTGGGGTTTCGACCCAGTTCTTGTGGGTTAGCGAACCACGTTTCTATGGTGTTCGGATCTTCGGGCGTACCGTTGTACTACGTTGTTGTTCCGAACTATTTGAGTTTCTGGTTCCTCGGGCGTACCGTTGTACTACGTTGTACTACGTTGTTGCACCGGCTCTATGGTTAGCGACCATGGGATAACGTCCCGTTTGTGATACACGTGTTGGTGAGTTTTCATGCTCCCGTTTTGTGATAGGCCTCCCCCTTTTTGTGATTTCTGGATTTCCATTGATGATTTCTAGAATTTGTGTTTCACCAATTTTCGTGATATCATTGATATGTGTTATCAATATTTGTGCATTGGTGAATTTGTTGTCATTAACTTTTTGTGAATGAAGATATTGAGTATGACATTCCTTTTGATCTTTGAGAAGATTCTGGTGATATTGATTAATCTCTTGTTGATTTTCAATTTCATACTTATCACAGTATGGCTTTATGGTTATCTCTTATTCTATATCATTTTATCTGATACTTATAGCTAGACTGATCCGTTTATTATTTTCTTACAAATAATACTCGGGTCAAATCGAGATGTTACAGGTGCTTCTGCTTGACTTCACTTCTGGGATTATCATCCTGACTTTTGGCTAGCTACTTAGATTGGTAGTTTTTGTTGTATACCTTTGAGATATAGACTCCTAGAGATATACATATTCTTTTGTCTAGCACTTGTAACCATTCTTTTGTGATATTGTGGATCTTGTTTGACCACTACTCTGATGTACACTTTCATGTGTTATATTCATATCTTTTTCCCCCTTTGTGATATGGATGTCTGTGACTGATTTGTGTTATGTTTATTTCTATGTTTGTTTCCGAAGAATATATATATAGCCACTGTGTAGTAGCCTTGAGTTTGTATCGGCATGTTAGACTTCCTTGTATTATCTGACATATTGGTGCTCGCACAAAGCAATTACACGGAGGGTCGCTCCTCAACAGCCTTATTCTCCGTGCTAGTTGACAGCATTACACCGTAATGTTCTTGGCTAGCGTGGGTATAGAGGTGGGGCGTCACAGCTTGGTATCAGAGCCAATCTTCGGAACAATGTAGAATAATCTAGCAAGGATCATCGTCCTAAGTCCATCTTAGGAATCGTGCATTGGGATTTAATTCGAGTCTTCGTACCGATTCATCCTATTTTCTTTATGATTCCTTGTTTATCTATCAAGATTGCTTGATATTCTTTTGGTAAATAACGTTATCCTTCTTCTTTCTTTCTTTCAAAAGGAAGAGAAATGGTTAGACCTGGCCGTCCCAGTGCCAGTCAATCTCGTGCTACTCCCCAGGATGGAGTATTTATGTCTGCCCAGCAGCTTCTTGATCTAGTGAGGAATGCTCAAGCAGCCGGATCTAATCCGGAGTCTACTCACCCTAGGTCTAGATTTGCACGTTGTGCAGCGATTATACCAATTTGGGTGGGAAGCCATTCAAAGGTTCTGAGACTATTATCGAAGTCCAGGCTTGGCTGAGATCGTGCGATCGAATCTTTTCTCGCATGAATCTTATTGATCTTCACCGTGTTCAGGTGGCCTCTAGTATGCTCCAAGAAAGAGCATTAGATTGGTATGAGCTTCTTATTTCTGAAATTGTTGAAGCGGATCTTACTTGGGAGAAATTCCGGGAACGCTTCGAATTAAAATTTGTGCCAGAAGCTGAGAAGGTGACTTTGGCTCGCCGTTTCATTGACCTTGTTCAAGGTGAATCTTCCGTGACAGACTATGTCGCATCATTTGATCTCTTTCTAAGTACGGGGTTGAATACTTTAATACCCCATTGAAGAAAAATCAGAGATTCGTCTATGGCTTGAATAAAAATCTCAAGAAGCCATTACTTCTAAAGCTAGAAGTTTCTTTTGATCAACTTGTCGATATCGCTCTTCGACTTGAAGAGGCAGATAAAGAGAGTGATGCTGATGTTGTAGGTGCCAAACCAAAATTCAACAACAACAAGAAAAGGCCTATTAAGTTCAAAGGGTCTTATCCCAATAAGAAAGGAAAGCAAGCAATTCCGGTGGCAAAGGCTTCTGCCCCTAGTAGTGGGCAATGCTACAATTGTGGTTCTAAAGACCACTATGCCAATAGATGTCCGAAACCTCTCTTTTGTCGCTATTTCAAAAGCCCGGATCATTATTTATCTTCTTGTCCCAAACTTCAAGGCAAGAAGGAGGGAAAGCTTAATGTTGCTCAAGCCCCTGGCAACACATCTCGTGGTAAAGGTATTTCTCATTCTATCCTTGATGGCATTATTTTATTTCGTGATCATCCTATTCGAGTTCTTTTTGATACGGGTGCATCCCATTCTTTCATATCAAAAGAGCCTGTTGTTACCTTTTCTTTGGATGTTTTGTGTTTAATGACTTCTTTGAGAATTGCGAATCCGGTTGGTGGATCTGCAACAATCAGTTTATTGGGTAAAGATGTCGAGATTATTTTGTGTGATTTTTCTTTCCAAGCCGATTTGCATGTTATGCGCTACTTAGGCTTTGGAATGATTTTGGGAATGGATTGGCTTAACATCTATGAAGCCCAAATCCTATGTCCTGAACGGACTATTCATCTTCGACATCCTCAATCTGTTAAGCAGATTTCTGTTGACCTTAAAGATTCGGATTCCAGCTTGGTTGCATCTTTATATTCTTTAAATCCTCATGATGACGATAATGATGATGAGGAAGATATTATTTCTCTTATTCATGTTGTTCGTGAATTTTCCGACGTATTTGAGCCCGTTTTAGGATTACCACCTAAGCGAGCAATTGAGTTCAAAATTAATCTCATCCCTGGAGCTCAACCTATCACTCGTCCTCCTTATCGTATGTGCAATAAAGAAAATGAAGAGATGCGCAAACAATTATCCGAATTGGAGATGAAGCAATTTATTCGCTCTAGTTCCTCTCCTTGGGGAGCTTCGGCTATTTTTGTAAAGAAATCCGATGGTACACTTAGGCTTTGCGTTGACTACCGCAAGCTTAATAATCTTACTATCAAGAATAAATATCCTTTACCTCGGATTGATGATCCGTTTGATCAACTTAGCGGTGCTAGAGTCTTTTCACAATTAGACCAAGCTACCGGTTTTCATCAGCTTCGGATTGCAGAGGATAGCATTCCTTTGACATCGTTCCGTACTCGATATGGATCTTATGAATGGCTTGTTACATGGCTTGTTATGCTATTTGGTTTAACGAATGCTCCGGCTTATTTCGTTAACCTTATGAATAGAGTTTTCAAAGACTTCCTCGATCGGTTTGTTCTCATCTTTATTGATGATATTCTTGTGTATTCAAAAACCGAGGAGGAGTACGAAAAGCATCTTCGGATTGTGTTGGAAACTCTTAGGAGCAATCAGTTAAAAGCAAAATTTTCTAGATGCCATTTTTGGCAATCTCGTGTGAAGTTTCTCGGTCGTATTATTTCCGAATCCGGAATTTCCGCGGATCCTTCAAAGATTGAAGCGATTCAAAATTGGAAAGAGACCGGAGAGTGTGACGGAGATCCGTTGTTTCCTTGGATTGGCCGGTTATTACCGCCGTTTCATAAAGGACTTTTCCAAAATTTCCGTGCCTCTTACTAGTTTGACAAAGAAAGGTGTTAAATACATTTGGTCGGACAAATGTGAAGCTTCTTTTCAGAAATTAAAAGAACTCCTTTCTGATGCTCCTATTCTTGTTATTCCCGAGGGAAATCAAGATTTTGTTGTTTATACTGATGCTAGTCGCGTTGGTTTCAGTGCCGTTCTTATGCAAAGAGAACGTGTTATTGCTTATGCTTCTAGGCAATTGAAGCCTGTTGAGACTAGATATGCCACTCATGATTTGGAGCTCGCGGCTATTGTCTTCGCCCTTCGTATTTGGCGTCATTATCTTTTGGGAGAGAAATTTGTTCTATATACCGATCATAAATCTTTTAAGTACCTATTTTCCCAAAAGGAACAAAATTTGCGTCAACAACGTCGGCTCGAATTTCTTGCAGCATATGATCTTGATATTCTTTATACTCCCAAAAAGGGTAATCGTGTTGCCGATGCACTTAGTCATAAGTAACAAGCGGTTGTTTTTATGATGGTATCCGAATGGAATGATCTCGAGATTCTATCTACTTGTGAGATTCGAGATTGCGTTTCCAATTTGTGTTCATCTCTTGCTTTATGTAGTCTTGAGGCTCATCCTTCTCTTTTAGACCGCATTCTTGAAGCTCAAAAGCTAGATCCCGAATTGGTTCTTCTTGGCCAAAATCTTAGGGATAAAATTAATATTGAAGGTTTGAAGGACTTCGATATTGATTCTCGTGGCGGTATTCGAAAATTTGGTAGACTTGTCGTGCCAAATATTAGTAATATTCGTAAAGACATTTTAGAAGATTCTCATCGTTCTAAATTTACCATTCATCCCGGTAGTAGTAAAATGTACGCGGATATGAAGCGACTTTATTATTGGGAGGGAATGAAATCTGATATTGCTAACTTTGTTAAGTGTTGCATGACTTGACAACTCATCAAGACCGAACACCAAAGGCCGGTGGGTTATTGCAACCTTTAGAAATTCCGATTTGGAACTGGTATCAAATTTCCATGGATTTTATAGACGGCCTTCCCCGTTCTCATCCGGGTCATGATAGCTTATGGGTGATAGTTGATAGGCTTACTAAATCCGCCCATTTTATCCCCGTTCAGTCCAATCGAACCGTTCCTCTCTTGGCCAAACTCTTTATCAAAGAAATTGTTAAATTGCATGGAGTTCCTACTTCTATTGTTAGTGATCGTGATCCATTGTTTACTAGTGGATTTTGGAAGAGTCTTCAAAAAGCTTTGGGAACGAAGCTTAATTTTAGCACCGCTTATCATCCCCAGTCCGATGGAAAGACTGAGCGTGTGAATCAAACTCTTGAAGATCTTCTTCGTGCATGTGTTCTTGATTTTGGTGGAAGTTGGGAAGATCATATTTCTCTTGTTGAGTTTTCCTATAATAATAGCTTCCAATCTAGTATTGGTATGGCTCCTTTCGAGGCACTCTATGGAAGGCCATGCCGATCTCCTTCTTGTTGGCTTGAGGCCGGTGAGAAGCTGGTTTTAGGTCCAAATTTTATTCGTGATTCCACAGAAAAGATTGATCTTATTCGTCATAGGATGAAAGAAGCCCAAAGTAGACAAAAGTCCTATGCCGATAACCGGAGAAGGAAATTAGAATTTTCTGTGGGAGATCTTGTGTTTATTCATGTTTCACCTATGAAGGGTGTTGTACATTTCAATCGATCGGGAAAATTAGCACCTCAATATATTGGTCCATTTCCCATTACCGAACGTATTGGTTCCGTGGCTTATCGCCTTTTATTACCAGCTCAATTTTCTGCTATTCATGACGTGTTTCATGTTTCTCAATTACGGAAGTGCCTTCGAGATTTCGATTCTATTCTTGAGCCCGGTGTTGTGGAAGAAATTGAAGTTTCACCTAATTTAACTTACGAGCAACATCTTATTCATATTATTGCTTCGGAGGTCAAGCGCCTTCGGAATAAAGATATTCCGCTTGTTAAAGTTCAATGGTCCTCAAATCCTAAGGATTGCTTTTGGGAATCTAGAGAAATCATCGAGCGAACACATCCGGACTTACTTTCTCGTGCTCTTTGAGGTGAACTTCTTATTTCAAACTTCCTTTGTGTTGAATATGCTTTTATGGTTGTTACTATATATTTTCTTCTTAACTATTGCGAGGACGCAATTTCTTTAAGGAGGGAAGTCTGTAACAACCCGCATATTTTACGATTTGGTATTTAAATATTTTATTTAAATATTTTATCGTTAGTTGGATTTTTAGTCCGGAAAGTTACTTTTTGCATACGGTCGAATTAGGACTCGGAACCACTCCCATTGAGTTCAAAACACCGTTTGCGATCTTTTAGAGTGTAAACTTTGATATGTTTGGAGTTAGTGGAATTTTGTTACTTTTTCACTTTGGGTTTTGGGTTTGGTTTAGCCCATTTGCCTAAACTATTTATTCTAACTCAACCCCCTTCTCTTCATAATTTTTACTTTCATTTCCTAACACTCAAGCTTCATCAAAAATGGGGGAAGGAATGGGAAATTAAAACTCCAAGCTCAAGATCATTTACAAATCCAACATCCCACTCCAAATTCAAAGAGAAGACATTGAATCAAGCTTCTTGGGTTGATTCTTCCTTGCTTTCAAGCTTCTTCTTCATAAATTTTGTGTAAAGGTAGATTTTTATCTCACATCTTTGTCTATAACTATCATTGATTGTTGGGTATGAATTCCTAACACTTTTACATATGCATTTGCCATTGATTTGGATTGAAATGGTGAAAATCCCAATTTTTAGTGTTTTGGGCTCAAATCTTTAAAAATTCAATCTTTGATGTTTAAACACGTTTTTGATGATGCATCGAGGAGCCAATGCGACCAGGTAGCCTATGGGCATAATCCCCTAGCGTCCGTGCTCGATCGGTTGCAAATTGGGAGAGTTTTGAGCTCTAAAACCCTTAGGTCGCGCTGCCTGCACACTGGTGATTTTTGGCTTGCATTTAGGTCATTCGGCCTTGTTTACTCGTTAGGTCGCTCGGCGTACCCCTTAGGTCGTAACTCGTTAGGTCGCTCAGCCTTAAGTCATAGCCCATAGGTCGTTGTCGCTCGGCCTGCACCATATAAACCTCTCGGCCTTCTTCTATTGCTTAGATCGTGTCAATTTAGGTCGCTCTCCCCTAGGTCGCACGACCTTGTTTATTCATTAAGTCGCTAGGTCGCTCAGACCATTAAGTCGCGGTTGCACCTTAAGTCGTTGCAGCCACTAGGTCGCTCGGCCTTCTGAACGCCTTAGTTCGTTAGGTCGCTCGGCCTGCTTGCCTCGATAGGTCGCTCGGCCATATGTTACGCCGCTACCCTTTTAGGTCGCACCCCTATAGGTCGCGTTATGTTTTAGGTCGGCCTCATGCTTTAAGTCACATCGTGTTAGGTCGCTCGGCATCTACTTAGGTCGCTCCGCTAGCTCGCGGCATGCGTTAGGTCGCGTGCAGCTTAGGTCGCACATCTCCATCGGTCGTTCAGCAGTTAGGTCGCGCAATGTTGAGCCGTAGGGGTATTTCCATTTTGATGAATTTGGAATCGTATTCTTTGGATTTTATTCACGTCTTCATATATGAATTTCTGTGATTGATTGTTTCTACGATCATTTTTGTGATTTGTCATTTTAAAAATATACAAACCTTTACTTCACACGTATGAGAAATCTAATTAAACGGCTTCGTAAAACAAGTGGTATGAAACGCTTGAGTTTACTTCGTCGGTTAATTCTTGGACTTGTTCGATTGAATCTCTTATGACAATTTTCTAGTGGAGATCTACAATTTGTTCGTAAATATTTAAGCTAAGCTAGTGGTTACGGGACATGAGGTTAAGCTCATATATTTACTAGCTTATTGTAATTGACACTTCTTGATGATCGATGATGATCATTTTTTGTGATTATGACTAGCGATATGCTATGTTTCTTTGTCCACGTAGGGGACAGTACCTCGTTTTGTTGAGTTTCGTCTCATTTTTATTATAGGCTAACGACTTATTTATTTCTTGGGGTTTCGACCCAATTTTTGTGGGTTAGCGACCCACGTTTTTATGGTGTTCGGATCTTCGGACGTACCGTTGTACTACGTTGTTGTTCCGAACTATTCGAGTTTCTGGTTCCTCGACCGTACCGTTGTACTACGTCGTTGCATCGGCTCTATGGTTAGCGACCATGGGATAGCGTCCCGTTTGTGATACACGTGTTGGTGAGTTTTCATGCTCCCGTTTGTGATAAGCCTCCCCCTTTTTGTGATTTCTGGATTTCCACTGATGATTTCTAGAATTTGTGTTTCACCAATTTTCGTGATTTTCATTGATATGTGTTATCAATATTTGTGCATTGGTGAATTTGTGTTTCATTAACTTTTTGTGAATGAAGTTATTGAGTATGACATTCCTTTTGATCTTTGAGAAGGTTCTGGTGATATTGAATAATCTCTTGTTGATTTTCAATTTCTTACTTATCAAAGTATGGCTTTATGGTTTTCATTTGTTATGTCATATCTCTTATTCTATATCATTTTATCTGATATTTATAGCTAGGCTGATCCGTTTATTATTTTCTTATAAATAATACCCGGGTCAGACCGAGATGTTACAGGTGCTTCCACTTGACTTCACTTTTGGGATTATCATCCTGACTTTTGGCTAGCTACATAGATTAGTCGTTTTTGTTGTATACCTTTGAGATATAGACTCCTAGATGTATACATATTCTTTTGTCTAGCACTTGTAACCATTCTTTTGTGATATTGTGGATCTTGTTTGACCACTACTCTGATGTACACTTTCATGTGTTATATTCATATCTTTTTCCGCCTTTGTGATATGGATGTCTATGACTGATTTGTGTTATGTTTATTTCTATGTTTGTTTTCGAAGAATATATATATAGCCACTGTGTAGTAGCCTTGAGTTTGTATCGGCATGTCGGACTTCCTTGTATTATGTGAAATATTGATGCTCGCACAAAGCAATTACACGGAGGGTCGCTCCTCAACAGCCTTATTCTCCGTGCTAGTTGACAGCATTACACCGTAATGTTCTTGGCTAGCGTGGGTATTGAGGTGGGGCGTCACACAAATGCTA
Source organism: Allium cepa (assembly GCA_030765085.1). NCBI lineage: Eukaryota > Viridiplantae > Streptophyta > Magnoliopsida > Asparagales > Amaryllidaceae > Allium > Allium cepa. The sequence continues at coordinate 46,965,435 of CM060930.1, read as the reverse complement.
GCTGAAGCCATGCTTCCAAATGCCAAATCTAGCCAAAAATGGCTTCAATTTATTGATTTTATGTTCATATTGTTTTTGTGAAAACCGAGTTTGTGTGTCACTTTGTACGCCAGTTTATCCCAATTCCAGCAACGAAATACTGTCGGATTTTCTTCATTTGATAGCCTATGTGTTGTAGTATATATCTGCAAAATTTCATAGCAAAATTATTTCGTTTGATACATGAAAACCTTGCTGCAAAATCAACGCACCGCCTGAAACAACCTGTACACATTTTGTTTGCCGAGTTACTGCAAACATGGGCCGAGTCCATGTTTGAGATAGTATAACCTTTTCATTTCTTATTGAAATTCATCGATTCTTTTTTTGTTTGAAAGATGAAGTTCCCTCCTATAAGCATACGAAATTTCAGGTCATTACGACCTATATTGCTTATATAAATATGCTACCGAACTTTGATCTGGAGCAATTTTTTTTTCGGACTTTTACATTGAAAACACTGCCTGGGTCCAACTTTGAGACATCATAACTTTCTCACACTTTACCCTAATTGCATGATTCTATTTTTTTTTGAAAGCTAAAGTTTTCTATTATTGGCTTAACAATTTTCAGCTTAATCCGATCTAATTTGGTCCTTTGTTTCATGCCCGGAAGTTGAACCCCAGAGAGTTTTTTGGCCTGAGCATTTTTGGTTTTTGAACTGTTGCAAACATGGCCTGAGTCCATGTTTAAGACATCGTAACCTTTTCATTGCTAGTCAGAAACTCGTTGATTCTTTTTTTATTGAAAAGATGAAGTTTTCTAGTTTGTGTACACTAATTTTTATTTCAATCAAAGTTCGTTCAGCCACCTGCTTTATATCCGAAAGTTGAACCCAGAGAAGATTTCTAACCTGGGTATTATTTTGGCCAAGTGTTTTTATGCTCTTTCTCCGTCCGATTTATACTTCATATTTTGTGATATTTCTAAAATGTTTTGAGGGCTATGATGCTTATTAATAGGCTAGCAAAGTTTTGATGAATTTGAAATTCAAATTTGATTTGAATTTGAAGTGAATTTAAATGACGGTTTTGAGTGATTTCTTTGATTTCGGGCACAGATATTTCCAAAAATTTTTGAAATAAATTTTAAAATAAGTTGGCATTTAAAATAATTATTATGTAATATTTTTAAATTATTTTAAGCTGTAAAATCTATTTATTCTCTATAATAAGTGAATTTTCAAATATCGTCTTCAAAATTGATTTCGGAAAATGGTTTTACAAATTATTTTATATATAAAATACACACTTTTATACTATTCGAACATATGAGAAAGAGAATTAAACGATTTAGTAAAACACGTGGTATGAAACATGTGCGTTTACTATTTCGGTTAATTTTGGACTCATACGATCGAAGCTATTTGAGATTATTGATTGTGGGATGTTTTGCCATTTTATGGCGTATTTTAGGTTTTATAATTTCTATTTATTGGAATTATTTAAGATGGCCAATATTTGGCAAGTATTATGGTTTGAGATCTTCTATGTAGGAGTATGGTCGATGAGAACCATCACGATGTTTTGTTTACTTGCCAATGATCTAAGGTAAGTCTTGAGTTTATGATTTCATATTTTGAGATTTATGGTTTATGAGGAACCATCATGATGTTTTCACTTGTCGATGAGATGAGATAAGTTGCGATTCCATTTAATACTTGTCGATGAGATGAGACAACTATGGTGTCTCTTAATCACTCGCCAATTAGACTAGGCGAGATATAATTTTCTGAGGTTTATGATGTTTCTATGGTGGCATCGACTAACGGCTAGTAAACCGCTAAGTGCGAATGTGTGGTATGGGACATAGTTAACACTTTTCGGGTTCCTAACCGTGAGTTTGTGACACATTTGCATTGTTTACCTAATAGAATTGCTTTGAGAAGTGTTAGCAACCTTGTCATGAGGACGAACTGCTTTGGGAGATGTTAGCGACCTTGTTAGGGCTGACAAAATGGCTTGGAGAGGTGTCAGCGACCTTATTATGAGGACGAACTGCTTTGGGAGGTGTTACCGATCTTGTCTGAGGCTTCGGCCATTTGAGTTTAGCATGTGGAGCATTGCTTCGGCATTACAATCGAGGATTTGGACAATCTAGATGTTCTGAGTTTTCTGTTTTATTGTGATTTCACCTTTTTAAGATGTTTTATTACATCGATAGTCTAGTGCTATATGAGATGTTATATGTATGGTGATTTCAATTATGATGTTGTGAACTCTTATCGAGTTCCTTGAGTTATGAGTTTGGATAATTTTGGGATTTTATAGGATATTCTGGGTTTTGCCATTTTGGCGAGTTGAGATTGAGATTTTTATACATTTATACCGATGAGATGAGGTATAATTGAATTTGGAGATTCATCTATAATTGAGTTTTGGATCATCCTATTTGAGAATGTTTTATGTTTTCCATTTTGGTGAGAGTTTGTATTGATGTTTCTCCTTTTGAGGAGATATGGTTCATGGAAACCATGTAGACATTTTGGGATGTCACCGATGAGGTGAGCCACTTGTGTTTGATTTGAGTATTGAGTTTGAGTTACCTCCTTCGAGGTATTTGTTCACTTAAGTAGCATTTGTTATTTAAGTATTGAGCTTATGAGTTTATCGATTCATTCTTCGCTTTCGACAAGAAGTATCTTCATGTCTATTCTGCTTCATATTACCGATATTGACTGATTTGTGTAGCTAGACTGACCTGTGTATTTATACTCGGGTCAGACCAAGTTGTTTCAGGTATCATCTATTAGACTTAGCTTGAAGTTGATGATGGATATCATCTCTCCTTTCTCTTCAGCAATTTCTATTCTTCCGCATACTCTGATGTATTTATATTTGATTCAATGTATATGGTGTGGTCGAGTACCACCTTTATTGTATTCATATTAAATTGTACTAAACATATATCAGTGTGTGTATATATATATGTATGATGTTGATTACTGTTCTATGATGTGCTTTACATTTGGTTACTGTATTTTGTTCTGATAGATCCATTAGCCACCTATAGTTTTGGATTAATCATTCACTGTGTATGTCGATCCATTAAGATAGAAAAGAAAAATCATATTGCATTTATCTACGTATTTAGTAGATTTTTCAGACAAAGTTATAGATGGTCGCTCTTAACCAGCTATTCTCCGCTTTAGTAAACAAAATTACTCGTTAATTCTCTTTACTAAGGTGGGTCTCAGGGTGGGGCATTACAACATGGTATCAGAGCTGTGGTCAGAATAATGTAGAATAAACATAGAACAGTACGTATATCACGATACATCGAAGTACAATATGAGTGAATCATTGTTCTTTATTCAAGCCTATTTTCGAACCATTCTTTGATTCTTTTTCGTGTATTGGGATATGTTGAGATGGAATATGTCTAGGAATATATATATTGTATTCCGTAGTATTCCATAATTGAGTTTGATGTTATCTTATCTTATGAATAATCTTATTTGGGATTATTGTATTCTTATTTTCGTCGATGCGAGTGAGTTTGTATCGATGAAGCTTATTGATACCTTAAAGTATTCTTGCTGTGTTCCTTTAAGAGATATGAATCGTATTGAGGGAATCTATAACGATTTGCTCATTGTGAGCATTATGAGATTTATGTTTGATGTTTCTTTTGTGAGTATTTGTTTGTTACTCACAATATTGAGATGGATTGACTTATTTGATATTAAGTCCAATCCTTTGTTTTATAAGATCCTATTGTATATTTAGGTTTCCTATTTTGAATGGTTTATTATTTCTATCACTTTGGAACGTTAATGATGATTCCCAAGTTTCTGAATTCACTTTTGAGTATCGAGATGTTGATGATATAACTCGAATTCCACTCAAGGTGACTTTGTTGAGTTTTGATGAGTCCGTTTGGGTTTGATATCCAGTCGGGCAATCGAGTATTGAATTAACCTTATTCCTAGCTTTTAGCCTTCGGCTATCCTTCCATGATGACATCCACTAAGGAATTAGGTGAGTTTCTAGATTGTTTGAGTTTGATTGAGTTTATCATTCTGTTTCTTTGAGTTATCCTTTTCGGATACTCAATCGGTGTTATCCTTTGTAGCATTACTTTGTTCGAAGTAATGATTTGTTGTTTGTGTGCTTCTTCTCCTTCGAGAAGAATATCTTGCTTATCTTATGTCTTGATGATTTCCGAGAGTGGCTCATCATCTTGTAGGAGTTGATGAACACTCCATCTCCTTCTGTTGATTTTATGAATCGAGTATTCTAGGAATATCTCGATGCATTCTCTTAATGTTCTTTGGTTTGAGTTTTTAAAGCTATATATATATATATATATATATGAGTTTTAAAAAGAGAAATTGGAATTTTGAGATATTTTAAAAATCAAAGAATGTTTTGAGAATATATTTATATGAGTAGTATTCTTTCATAGAAATAATTTGAGAGTGTTGGGTTATCCATTGAGTAGTTAAGAGTTCTGGTCGATACGCCTGATCAACGTTATCGGTAGGAATCTCCTAAGTACTATGATGAGGCAATCAGACACGATGATTTGCATTTTAAGGATTGAAATTTTGAAAATAACATTTTGAGATTAAATATTAAATTTATTTTTGAATGGTAATTGCAGCCATTGATTTTAGAGATGAGTGATAGAGTGGCGAGGCAGTTTTGATCGTTCGGTCAACTCTGCAGCCAACAGATATAATTATTTATTAGAGAACCAATAGTGAGGCAATGCTATTTATTTATTTATTTCAATTATAAAGATGAGAATATAAATGAGATTATTTTTGAGCTATGCTTTATTGGAAGTATATTTTGAGATTTTAGAATATATATTATATACATTAGATGTTTTAAGGGAAGAGTATAATAAGAGAATTTAAATCCTTAATTTATTTTGAGGGATATTATTATGGATTTACAAAACTCTTTGGAAATTAATTTTGAAGTAAGAAAAGGAATTTGAATTTTAACTTTGCGTTTTAAATTACTTACTGAGTAATATAGTAACGAGTTTGAGAAATTTTAAAATGTTGAAATTTTAGATTTAAAAATTTAAAAGATGTTGAGATTTAAAATTCTAAAATCAATATCTAAAATCAATATTCATGGCGTCCCATCCCGTTTTGGCGATCTCTTGTTCTCCTTAGCTTCCTTCTGCGTCATTTCGTTCCAGTCCCTCTTCTCCCCTCGTTCCGTCCATGCATATCTCACCCCCTCTCCTGCCCCTCCCCGTTTTTACATCGCCCTCTTCTACAAGATCTGGTCGGGTTTTTAAGACTCTCCGAGCTGCGTCCTCGTTTACGATTCCGTCCATGCTTTCTGAATCTGAGTTTCCGCCTCTGCCTTCTGTCAAGAACACTGACTTAAATTATGTTGAGTGCAATCGCATACAACCTGAATTGTTGACTTCTCGTGATGAATGTCGATTTGAAGGTGGCCACTTGCCTTTGTTTGTGAATGACAGTGTTGTCTCAGGTGCTAAAGGTGTGGATTATGATGTGTCTGGACATGAGGTGCCGCATGTTGTTGCTGTTGGTTCGGCTAAAGCACAATGCACTAATGGTAGTTGCCCAAATTCTCCAGAGAATGTCTTGAGTTCTGGAGATATATTGCCTGCGCCCTCGTCCCTTACTGGTTCCTCTCTTGCGGCCTCTGCTGGTGTTCCCAATGTAGAGGTGTTTAATCCTGCCGCTCCTTCCCCTGTTGGTCCCATATCATGGTCTTCGCTTTTTACTTCTCTGCCCCGTAACGCGGGAGTATATGAACCAGTTGATTTTGAAATCGTTGAGGAAAATGGAGTGATGATCACTCCCTCTAATGTTATGCAAGCCGGTATGGACTATTGGTCAGAATATTTGGTTGGTTTCTTTCTGGACCTTAATCAACGCCTTCAAGATGCGTCTTCAGTTTGTCGTAGGGCGTGGAGGCTTCACGGTGATCTTTGTGTTAGGATGGTTGACTCCATGTATTTCCTGTTGTTCTCCTCCTCTGAGGAACGCAGCCGTGTTTTGGAGGCTGAGCCTTCATTTTTTGATGGGAAACCGTTTGTTATTACTCCCTGGTCTCCAACGGTCGCATGTGCTCGTGAGCAAGTTCTATCTCTCCCTGTTTGGGTTTTTTCTCCCAAATTCCCTCTGCTCTACAGCCGCTTCTTGGTTTGAATTGGCTTGCTTGCGACGTTAGTAAATTGCAATGCTTTGACGCTAATACTGTTGCGCGTGAAAAACTGGTATACGCTAAGGCTCTGATGAGATTACCCCTTTTAAGCCTCTCCCTTCCTCTATTCCTGTTCAACTAGCTGTTGGTCATGTGGTGGATGTCCGTGCTCGGTACGGTTGGGTCCTGGACATTTGCTCCTCCTGTCACTCTTTTGGCCACTTAGTTTCCGCCTGCTTGCATTCTGATGTTTCCGCTGCTGCGCCGAAGATTCCTCTGCCTCGGCTTCCGCTCAGGAAAGGGGTTACCAAAGTCTCTCTGGCTGCTCCACCTCCAGTAGCTCCATTATCTGTTCCAGGTCTGTCGTCTTCTGTTGTGCGACCTGCTCCCCCTTCTGTATCCATTGTTCCTTCTGATGATTCTTTGGTTTCCATTGCTGTTCAGGAACTTGCTTCGCCTCAGATGCCTGTTGTTTGGGATGAGTCTGAGAGATGTTGGGTTGATCATCGTTCTGATATTCGTTTCAACCCAGTGGATGATTCCTATTTTAGATTTGTGTCCGATGATCTTACGGACCTTCGTTGCCTTTATTATCGACCATCTCGTGATTCCTTGATTCTTGACTTGGATGGTTCGCATGCTGAGTTAAATTCTGTTACGCTTTCTGATACTTCCTGGGATCGTTCTTTTATTTACTCGTCTGATGCTGAGATTTATGATCCTTCTCTTGCACTCCTATTTCGCCCCTTTATTGGTATTCTCGGTAACGTCTCTTTGGAACTGGTTGACGATGTCGTTGCTGTTACTACCTCTTCGGAGGAGTCCTAGTCATGTTTGTTATTTTAGTAGCCGTGACATGTCTGTCACACTCCTGTGCTGTATTTTCTTTCTTATTTAGTAGTTAAGGTGCCTTTACCTTACTCCTGTATTTCATGTTTTTATTACGTTCGTAATGAAAAGTGGACGGTCTACTATAAAGCCGGCTGGACTTGCCAAAAAAAAAATTCTGAATATCTTGGATTAAGATATAAGTCGAGCTTATATCCTTGTTTTTGAGTATGTTCTATCTTTGAGCTATTATCAACGACGTGCATTTTTCACGGTCGTTCGAGTTTGGTAGCCTTGTGAGAAGCCATCTTGTGATTTATCTATCTTGTCTTTTGTGTCTATCCTATTGTGGGGATGTTCTTTCCGTATATTTATGTGGAAAATCTTCTTGATGATCTTCTTTATTGCTTAGAGTTCGGGTTTAAGTGAGTTTGATCCCGACTCTATTCGTAGATTTTTTTTAAATCAATCATTTTCGATTGATTAGTTGTTGAGCATCTTATTGAGTTTTGATTTGAAAACGGGATATCTTTGAAATTCTTTCGAGATACTTGGAAAATTCGATGGTTTGCTAATCACTATATTAGCATTTGATGGGCCATTGGACTAACCAAGTGATTTTTTTCCTTGTTTCTCTCTACCATTCTATGTTGAGAGTATGAATGGTTTAAGTTTCGAGCTTGTCTTTTATCTTTTGTCGATTGAATTTTTGTGTTGTTTACGGCTCATTTTCTAGAAAATTACAGGGACGCAATTTTTTAAAGGGGGAGTCTGTAACAACCCCGGTTTAGATGTTACCTATCAATATTAAATTATAATTATAATTTAATATTGTGATTAAAATTAAATTGGAATTTTTTATTTTTTTATTTGGAATAAACAATGAAATTGGAATCAAATTGTGAAAATAAAGTTTAGAACTTTATTTTATTTTGTTTGGGTTGGTAATAAGTGGAAAAAGATTTTTTCATTTAAAAAAAATGCAATAATTATGTAATTATTGCCAACTCTTTTATTTATGATTTTTTTTAAGAGAAGTAATTAATTTTTTTAAAGGTGTTTACTTTAATAGAAAGATGGGAAGTGGTTTTTAAAATAAGTTTTGGAAATGGTTTGAAATATTTTTCTAAGTGAGAAAAGTATTTTTGTTGAATGTTAGAAGTTAAAAATGTGAACTTCTGTATTTATTGGTGAAAATAGTGTATTTTTATAAATTAAGATATTTAATAATAAAATTGTTTTGAAAATAAAAATTAATCTTTTCATATGATGGGAAATATTTTACTGCTTATGTTTGTAAGTTTATAAATTTTTATTGTGTGAAAAGTGGAAGAAAATGGCTTTGTTCTTTTATATAATGTAAATATGAAGCATTTTGATTTAAGTGTTGAATGTATAACCTTAGCCTTTATATTTTCTTTTGATTAATGGGTCTTAGCCCATTAGTATCTTGCCCAACCTATTAGTAAACCAGAAAAGAGAAAGAAATGAAGTATGTACCTTCAGCCTTCTTCAACCAGAAGCTTCAAAACTTAAGAAACCCATTTCCTCTTGCAAACCCTAGCCAAAAATCATCTAATCAAACTCAAATTTAGTGTTTTAAAAAAGATTAATTTGAAGCTAAATCTACAGGTAATCAAAATCTAAAACCTAATATTTCATCAAAAGTCCAATTTGTGAATGATTGTTTGTTAACTGCTTTCTTCTTTCTTGCATGCACCTGTTTCATAGTTTTACAAGTTGAAGAAGCTCAAATTCAACCCAAGCTTTAATCTTTCTCCATTAATTCGGGTATTTGCTATCAAAAATCAAAGGTGAGTATTAAAAATCACAAATGCTAGCTGAAGCCATGCTTCCGAATGTCAAATCTAGCCAAAAATGGTTTCAATTTATTGATTTTATGTTCATATTGTTTCTGTGAAAACTGAGTTTGTGTGTCACTTTGCACGTCAGTTTCTCCCAATTCCGGCAATGAAATATTGTCGGATTTTCTTCAGTTGATAGCCTATGTGTTGTAATATATATCTATAAAATTTCATAGCAAAACTATTTCGTTTGATACTTGAAAATCTTGCTGCAAAATCAATGCACAGCCTGAAACAACCTGTACACATTTTGTTTGCTGAGTTACCGCAAACGTGGCCTGATTCCATGTTTGAGATAGTATAACTTTTTCATTTCTCAATGAAATTCGTCGATTCTTTTTTGTTTGAAAGATGAAGTTCTCTACTATAAGCATACCAAATTTTAGGTCATTTCGACCAATATAGCTTATATAAATATGTTACCGACTTTGGTCCGGAGCATGTCTTTGCCCATACTTTTACAGTGAAAACACTGTCTGGGTTCAACTTTGAGACATCATAACTTTCTCGCACTTTATCCAATTTGCATGATTCTTTATTTGTTTGAAAGCTGAAGTTTTTTATTATAGGATTAACAATTTTTAGTTAAATCCAATCTAATTTGGTCCTCTATTTCATGCCCGAAAGTTGAACCCCAGATGGTTTGCAGGGCTGAGCATTTTTGGTTTTTGAACTGTTGCAAACATGGCATGAGTCCATGTTTGAGACTGCGTAAATTTTTCATTTCTAGTCGGAATTCATTGTTTCTTCTTTTATTTGAAAGATAAAGATTTCTAGTTTGTGTACACTAATTTTTATTTCAATTAAAGATCGTTCGACCACCTGCTTTATATGCGAAAGTTGAACCCAGAGAAGATTTCAGACCTGGGTATTGTTTTGGCCAAGTGTTTTTATGTTCTTTTTCCGTCCGATTTTTAACTTATGCTTCATGTTTTGTGATATTTCTGAAATGTTTTGAGGGCTATGATGCCTATCAATAGGCTAGCCAAGTTTTGATGAATTTGAATTCAAATTTGATTTGAATTTGAACTGAATTTGAATGACGGTTTTGAATGATTTCTTTGATTTCGAGCACAGATTTCTCCAAACAATTTTGAAATAACTTTTAAAATAAGTTGGCATTTAAAATAATTATTATGTAATATTTTTAAATTATTTTATGCCGTAAAATCTATTTATTCTCTATAATAAGGGAATTTTCAAATATCGTCTTCAAAATTGATTTCGAAAAATGGTTTTAAAAGCTTGTTTTCTCAAATAAATTATTTTATATATAAAATACACACTTTTATACTATTCGAACGTATAAGAAAGAGAATTAAATGATTTACTAAAACAAGTGGTATGGAACATATGCGTTTACTTTTTCGGTGAATTTCAGACTTGTACGATCGAAGCTATTTGAGATTATTGATTCTGAGATGTTTTGCCATTTTATGGCGTATTTTGGATTTTATAATTTCTATTTATTGGCATTATTTAAGATGGCCGATATTTGGCAAGCACTATGGTTTGAGATCTCATATGTAGGAGTATGGTCAATGAGAACCATCATGATGTTTTGTTTGCTTGCGAATGATATAAGGTCAGTCTTGAGTTTATGATTTCATATTTTGAGATTTATGGTTTATGAGGAACCATCATGATGTTTTCACTTGTCGATGAGATGAGACAAGTTGCGATACCATTTAATACATGTCGATGAGATGAGACAAGTATGGTGTCTCTTTATCACTCGCCAATGAGACTAGGCGAGATATAATTTTCTGAGTTTTATGACGTTTCTAGGGTGACATCGACTAACGGCTAGTAAACCGCTAAGTGCGAATGTGTGGTATGGGACATACGTTTACACTTTTCAGGTTCCTATACATGAGTTTGTAACACATTCATGATGTTTACCTAACAAAACTGCTTTGAGAGGTGTTAGTGATCTTGTCATGAGGATGAACTGCTTGGGTGGTGTTAGCGACCTTGTTAGGGACGACAAAATGGCTTAGAGAGGTGTCAGCAACCTTGTCATGAGGAAGAAGTGCTTTGGGAGGTGTTAGTGACCTTTCTGAGGCTTCGGCCGTCTGAGTTTAGCACGTGCGGCCTTGCTTCGACATTACAATCAGGATTTGGCCAATCCGGATGTTCTGAGTTTTCTGTTTTATTGTGATTTCACCTTTTTAAGATGTTTTATTACATCGATAGCCTAGTGCCATATGATATGTTATATATATGGTGATTTCAATTATGATGTTTTGAACTCTTATCGAGTTCCTTGAGTTATGAGTTTGGATAATTTCAAGATTTTATAGGATATTCTGAGTTTTGCCATTTTGGCGAGTTGAGATTGAGATTTGTACACATTTATACCGATGAGATAAGGCATAATAAAATTTGGAGATTCATCAATAATTGAGTTTTGGATCATCCTATTTGAGAATGTTTTATATTTGCCATTTTGGTGAGAGTTTGTATTGATATTTCTCCTTTTGAGGAGATATGGTTCATGGAAACCATGTAGACATTTTGGGATGTCGCCGATGATATGAGGCACTTGTTTTTGATTTGAGTATTGAGTTTGAGTAACCTCCTTCGAGGTATTTGTTCACTTGAGTAGCATTTTTTTATTTAAGTGTTGAGTTATGAGTTTATCGATTCATTCTTCTCTTTCGAGAAGAAGTATCTTCATGTCTATTCTGCTTCATATTACCGATATTGACTGATTTGTGTAGCTAGACTGACCTGTGTATTTATACTCGGGTCAGACCAAGTTGTTTCAGGTATCATCTATTGGACTTAGCTTGAAGTTGATGATGGATATCAGCTCTCCTTTCTCTTGAGCAATTTTTGTTCTTCCACATACTCTGATGTATTTATATTTGATTCAATGTATATGGTGTGGTCGAGCACCACCTTTATTGTATTCATATTGTATTGTAGGAAACATATATCAGTGTCTGTGTGTGTGTGTATATATATATGATGTTGATTACTGTTCTGTGATGTGCTTTTGTAACATCCCGCCTTTTCGCATGCTTTAAATCGACACACGTGCCAATTCAAACCATACGGAAGGGCGGATTGTTATGGGGTAAATAAGAAAAGAAGGAAGAAGTAAAACAAAACAGAATCTTGCAGCGGAACGATAAAATATAATAATCAAACATACAGTTCATAAAATTGCTTTACAAAAATATTTGATTTTCTTTACTTATACAATACAATATCATAGTACACATACCAGATAATAATAATTACTGCAGCGGAATTAAATGGTGTGGTGGAATAATATAGTAGATAATAGTATTACAAATCTTCGTCTTCGTCCTCCAGAATAAAATCTTCAAATCGTGAAATGCTCGGACTGACCCGAGCGAATTGAAAAGACAAAACACTCGAGTCAGAACTAAAAGATCTTATCAAAGTTAAATCAACAGAAATAAATATGAGTGTAGTAACTCAAGAGATGCTTGGGATTTACATCTCTTAAGGATCCGTTAAACTAATTACTATGTAGTATATTTCGCTATTATAATAGTGTCTAATTGTAAAATAAACTTACTTTTAGATAGCGTTAAGGGGTTACCCATATAGCCCTTAACACAATAATGCCAATAGTCTATACAGTACTGTAATACCTCCTGATCGGGAGGCTACCAGAGGATACTCCATAGGTACGACACAAATAGAAACTCGTACAAGGCGCGATAGGGTAGGTGACATGGCACAACTAGGCAATGCCAGGGTAGATGTTCGTCGACGGAAATTCTATCGGTTTAGAAAACTGTCGAACGAATTTAGAAATAAAAATAACTGCAAGCACACGGTGTACGAATGTATCACGTGGCGAATACGGGTCGATCCGCAGGGAATTGATGATTTTAAAGTTCTATTCAATCAAATTATACCGAAGTCGAGAGTGAATAGCTATAAATGTAAGAAACTAACAAAAACTAGCAAAAGAAATATAGATAAAAATATGAGAGTTAAATGACAATTTAGAGATAAATCCACTCTCTAGATCATATAATTCAACAATTAATGAAATTATGATCTCTTTTTTGGTCATAAGTGAGTTTAGATGATGTGTTTATCATAAGTATGGCTCATTTGTGCTATTAATTAGCTCAACATAAGCCATCAAACTATAACACAACCTTTAAACCACTTGTTAATCTTATGAAAATGACAACAAAGTTGCAAATGAAATCTATTTTAAGTATGGCCTATTAAGTATTAATTAGAAATATAGACCATCAAATTTGAATTTCAAATCACTTTCTTATGCCATAATCATATTTTGATGAAGAGGCATTTGTGTTAGTGATTGTTTAAACATAGCTTATTTGGTGTCAACAATATAGGCTATCAATTTCAAAGCAAAAACATCAAATAAAACCACTTCAAACATTGTCATTAAGCACAAAAAGAGAGTTCAAATTATCAAAATGTTGAAGCTACATGATTAGAGGCTTCATTACCCCTAAATTGAAGGGATTAGCCTCTCATATTTTTTTATCAAAACAACAAATATAGCTTGCAACATGAGAGAAAAAGAAAACGAAAAAGAAAGAAATAAAAAGAAAAACTAATCTACTTGCATGAAACAAGAGAGATCTACACTACTTTCATAAAAGGAAATTAACATGTAATTAAAAAGAAACAATAATTAACATTGCATAAAATAAAAATAAAATCACATAAAATAAAAAAATGGCTACGTAGCCATGAAAAGAAAAAGAGAGCTTTCTTTTATTTTGAGCCTAAACTAAAAATGAAGAGGAAGAGGGCTACATGAAACATAAGGGGTATTTATACAAGTTAGAAACCCTAATGCATATTTTTGGGGAGTACCAAAAATGCCCTTGGAGGAAGTGTGGTGGCCAAGTTATCATTAGTTTTAATAATCCCCCACTTAAATGTACATGAAGCTTTAAATGTCTTTTAGCATGTGCATTAGCCTTTAATTTGTACATTAAGGTAGTGGGTAGGTGGGGTCCTCCATGTTCTTCACTTTGAATTATTTCCATCTTCATTCTTTTGTATCTTCTTTGTACATGCATATTCCTTCATGAAACCACTTGTAATTGGGTTTAAATTCCTACAAAATAATATAGAAATTTTCCATTAAATTTTCTCAATTTGATATATGCACAAAAATGACCATTTTGCCCCTATATGAAGATGAATATGTGACAATTTGAAAACAATTTGAATTTGGTTTAAACAAGTAAAAATACCCAATATGATCATTTATTCAATTTAAATAGATTAAATATGTTGGTAAAAATATGCATATTTACGTGCACATCAAATACCCCCACACTTATCTTTTTATTCGTCCTCGAATAAAGGAAAACTAAGATAAATCTGTTTTCGTAGGGAGCACGATTGCATTGAGCGTATGCAACAAGCCGTTAAACCTCCAGGTGTCCCCAGTAGGGCGAGTGCTGTCTCGTGAGGGTTTTCAACGGATACTACCCACAAAATCCAAATGCATGATGAAATATTTACAAAATGTAAGATTTATTTACAAAGAGAATAATGCAAGTTTTTGAAATATTTACAAATGAATGATCTATTTTTAAATTGACACAACTAAGTTAAATATAGGTTTTGGTTATTATCTTGAAAATTTATGTCATTTACTCATCAATATTTCCAATAAAAATCAAGTTATTATAACAAATAGACTGTAGTTTAACTCGTTGTTTTGGTTAATAACACAGTGTAACTATGAAATGGATCCTTAGTTGATTGTCAAAGTTTATCAAAGTGGTATTTTCATTTCTTTTCAATAACAAATACAATCAAATAAGTAAAAATAGTGCTAGGATTTCAATTGCTTGCACTCTCATTATTGGCAAGAAAAATTACACACCTAGCTCAGGTAAACTGAGGCCAGATATACCACCCATGCACTGCCTTTCGGGCTTATGTGAGGAGAGTACAGAGCATGGCGAGTGCACACACTTTCGTGCATACACCTATCGACCGTAGGTGGTTTTTATTAAGTCTATTTTTTTACATATGTTCCATACATGCATAACCGTGAGGACTTTTAAATGAGTATGAAAGCACATAATCAAAGATTCCAAGTAATTCACCCATGCATAACCGTGAGGACTTTTAGATGAGAGTGAATACTTTGGCTGTTATTATTTTTTTTATTTTTTTTTATTTTTTAAGAGAGAGAGAGTTTTGCAAAATCATCTTAGAACCATTTAACTTAGAAGACAAAAAAAAATGTTATATCCTTTACTTTAAATTCACCACTTTTAAAACAAAGATTTTCAATTAGGATGTATTTCATAATTAACACGTATGAATCTTCCTATATACTTGTTAAACCATTGTTATTTATAATACAACTTCATTTTTATTTTTGTTAAGACAAATAAATTTCCAATAACTTCAATTTAATAAACCAAAACCATATATTTATCATATAGTGTTTCTTTAAAAATAAATCAAAAACGCTAAAAAAAGAAAAATTCTTCTTTTGTTTTTGGATTTTTTCTCTCGAGTTTTTGGAAGAAAAATAAAAAATTAATCCTAAAAAATCAAGAAGAAGATGAGTCTCCCCCCACACTTGATTTTGACCGTGTCCCCACAGTCAACCCAAGTGAAAGGAACGTTTATTATTATTTACATAAAAATGAAATATATTTACACGACATCAGAAAGTATATTGCCAAAAAGTAAATGAAACGGTCTTCCAAAGACCGATTCATTTGTCTCATCAAGTATACGAGACAGAGCTTAAGCTCGAAAAACCAAACCATAAAAGATTTTGAAGTCGAATGTGGAATTGGAAAAACGAATGTTCTTTTATTAAAAATCTTACGAGTTGTTTTATTTTCGATGATTTTTGGGGTAGATATAACGATTGATTGAAATTCACATTTATTTTCACCAAATTGAAATTCAAGTTTATCATTGAACTTCCTTCAAACTATCAATTTTAAAGTCAAAATGGTGATCGAAATCTTCCCCATCAGAATTTATGGACACATTTTTGAAAAGTCCATAGAACTCGTGTTCGTTAAATTCATCTTCCTTCGTTGGATTATCAACAACTTCATCGCATGTAGCCATTTTAAAATCCAAAGTTGTTGTATTCAAATTTTCAGAATCGAGAAAAGGAAGATCGAATTTTAAATTTGGTTGCACACCCTCAAAAGAATTGAAATCCAACTCAATTACCATGTTTTCAACAGCTTCATTAAGATTTTCTTTTTCAATTTCGAAAGTTGTTATTTGAAAATCATCGATTTGGATAAAAGGTGGATTATCACTTGACTTGTCACACGTTGGAATTTGAGTATGTTTATCATGTTGATTCAAATATGTTTCAAACACCAAATCCATGTGATCATTGTACATTTCATTTATTTGCTCAACAAAGTCAAATTTGTAATTATTAACTTGAAAATTTTCGATTTGGACTTTTTGAGAACAAGAATTGTCAATTTCGATAAGTGGTAGATTATTATTTGATTCTTCGCAAATTGAGATTTGATTTTGATTTTCACATAATTTTTTTGTATTTTTCAAGTAATAAATCCCTGTAATCATTTTCCATTTGGTCAACAAAATCAAATTCATGATTATTAATTTGAAAATTTTCATTTTGAATTTGTTGACAATCAAAGTTTTCAATCGTATCGTTATTGGTACTATTCCCATTGCCAAAATTATTTGAAAATTGATTCACGTTTTCATCTTGATTTTGAAATTCATTTTGAAGCTCGAAATTGAATTGGCATGGGTTACGCTCGAAATCATTTGAATTTTGAAGTGAATTCAAATTTTGATTATTTTGAAAACTTTGATTCGAGTTATAGCACAAATATGAATTGCACAACTCGTTTATCTCTTGATTTTGTTGCGTAGAGAGTTCAAGTAACGACGAAATGCTATTTTCAAGAGTTGAGGGTTGAACATTATTTTGGAAATTTTATGGTTCAAAATTTGAATTTTCTAAGCAAAAGTTGTTGTTAAAATATCCATATGAATTTGGAGTGAACTTATATGGATTATACTGATTTTCACAACTAAATTCAAGTGAGTAAGAAAAAGGAAACTCGGACATTTTCAAGAATTTTTTTTTGGTTTCTTTTTTTTATAAAGAAAAATATTTACAAGTAGAATTTATTTTTCACAATGGAAAATTGAATTTTGTTTTGTTTTTGGATTTCAAATTTATTTTTGAAAAGATTTTTTTTGGATTTTTTTGGAGTTTTGATTTGAAAATTTTCAAAGGAAAAGGAAAAAATAAACTAAGTTAAGAAATATTTACAATTTTTTTAGTTTTGGATTTTGAAATTTTTTTGTTTTTTTTAAATATGCATGAACTAATGCAACTAAATGAATGCAAGGGTCTAATTAGAAATTATTTATCCTAAGTTAGCCCAAAATTGTATAATCACAAACTGTCTTAGATAAACAAGATAGTTCTCAGCCAGGTAACGTGCAGGGGTTATCGGTGCACCGCGAATCACCGTAGCAATGCAGCCGGAGGTTTAAGTACCTTCAGAGGAACAACCACTATAATATTTACGAATCACCGTAATATGTATAAATGGTTATTACTCTGCCGTAGCCTAGACACCAAGAAATTAAATTGTTCAAAGAAAACAAATTGTCAATATATAATTAAGTGTTATCGATGTCTAACCGTTATTATTAACAAACTCTAGGATGAAATGCAAAACAGAAATTAAACGTGTAGTAACATTGCAACTTCGAATGATTTTTTTTTTCTTTTAACCGCAAGCAAACAACTATAAAATGCAAATAAAAAATAGATATATACAATGCAAGACAAATAAAGAAAAGTTTATAAGCAAGCAAGAAGTTAATTTTAGCAAGTGGCTCCTTCCTTTAATCTGCTTTGGCAACCTGAAATAAAACAAGATATATACAAGTTTTTTAAAAAAAAAAAATGAAACTTAAACAAAACAAAAGGAAAATAAACAAAAAGTTAAAGAGAAGGATGGAAGTTTAAATAATAATAAAACAAAATGAAATAGAATGAGACTCAACTCAATATTATCCAAATCAAACTAAAGCAATCTTTTTATATTTTTTTAAAGGATGAAACTTAAATGGATTTCAAAGAAGCTAACACAAAAACAAACTCACCATTCAAAATAAAAAAAATAAAGCCCGGCCGAAGCCAAACGCACCCTGCCTTAAAAATAAGAAACCAATACCAACTGTCGAAATCACTCTTCTTCTTTAAAAAAAAATTTAACGTCGAAATCAAAGAGATTAAGAACAGAATTTCAGAAAAATAAAAATAAAAAAATGCTAGCTGATGTAGGTATTGTGTTGCAGTGAGGTCGACTGGAGTTTGGGTGAAGATTTGTGCTGCTGTGTTATGGTTTTGATGGTCACGGTTTTGGGATTTGCAGAGATACTCGGTCTTGTGGATGAGGTGATGAAGGCAAGGATGGGAGGCCGTAGATTGATTAATAAAGTGGGCACAGGCAGTAGGTGGTGAATCGCGACTTGGGGGATTGGGTTGTTCCTCTGGTCAGTGGTGCTCGCGTTCGAGTGTAAGTCGTGTTGTAGGGTTTTTCTGTTCGTGGTTCGTGATTCGAAGCTGGGTTTGGTAGGCGATTCTAGGTGTTTGCAGTTGTATTCGAATTGCAGTGGAGTTTGGTATGGTTTGTGAAGTGAATTGCGGTGGCAGGAAGACTGATGGTGATAATCTACACCTTTTTTTTTTGAATGGTGGTTACTGTTGACAGTATGGGTGGTGGAGCTGCAATGGATGACTGGTATGGTAATTGTAGTTGCTCTGTGAAGATGGAGTACTGGAGGTGAGGTTGTATATGCGTGAGGCAGTAGTAAGGGATAGGGAATGTTTGCGAATGGAGGAGTTGCTTGCAGTTCAATTTTGACGTGAAGTTGAAGCTAGAAGTGAAAGCAGTGGGCAGTGGGCACTTGAAGGCAGTCGAATTTATATGGTGAAATGGTGAAGTAGCCTATTGAGAGAAGATGAATGGAACAATAAGTAAGTGAGGGTAGCGCTTCTATTTGCAGAAATTCATGGTGAAATCGTTGTGGACAAGGTAGTGAGTTGTGAAGACAGTGGAGTTTATTTGTTGTATTGCACCGCTGATGGTCAGGGGAGTGTAGCAGTGAGGCTGTGGATGTTGAAGTATGATGTTATTGGCAGGTGGAAATGAACTGTTTGCAGAGATTTGGATACGGCCAGTGCACAGTGAAGTGCTGTTTGTAGCAACTGGTGATTGGAAGGAGTTATGGTGATAGTGTAATGACTGTCAGAATTTTGACTGAAGACAGGGCAGAGTTGAAGTTTGTGGTAGATTTGATGATGATGTATGTTGAGAAGGGGATGTTGTGATGAAGTTATGTATGTATAGTCAATGCAGGTGGTCAGTGAAGTTTTGGTGGATGAAATTTGTAGAGGGGTGGTATGTTGGAAGTTAAAGTGGAGTGGTTAAGATGTTGGTGAAGGAAATGACAAGGTGTTGCTGGTGGTTTCAGAGCATAGTGAAGGTAGAAACAGTTTTCAAGATTGACAGTGTAAACAGAGAGGGGCAACAAAGTTAATATGCACAGTGTAGATGGTTTGTGAGGCAGAAAAAAAAAATGTGAATTTGTACAGACTGAAATTTGAAAATGAATATAAAATCTTTTTGTTTTGAAATTGTGACGTGATTCTTTTTTTTATTCTTTTATAGAAATATGCAAATGATTTGCTGAATGTATTGAAAATGAAACAGTAAACTGGTATGATATTGATGGAGTTATAGATGTGTGCACAGTGAACTGTTTTATGTAACAGAAGAGTAAAAATGAAACAGTAAAGTGGACTGTTTGCAAATGTGAAAATGTAAATGCAAATGGCAATAATGAAAATATTTTTGTTTTTTCTTCCAGTAGAAATGCGAATGCAAAATAAACAAGAAAAACAAACTAAACGCACACAAAAACCAAACAAACACACAATATTTTTTTTAACACAACACACACTTAAATCAAACACAAATAATTCGAAGAATAAAAAATTAAAATCAACTCAAATCTCCGGCAACGGCGCCAGAAACCTGTTCGTCGACGGAAATTCTATCGGTTTAGAAAACCGTCGAACGAATTTAGAAATAAAATAACCGCAAGCGCACGGTGGACGAATGTAGCACGTGGCGAATACGGGTCGATCCGCAGGGAATTGATGATTTTAAAGTTCTATTCAATCAAATTATACCGAAGTCGAGAGTGAATAGCTAGAATTGTAAGAAACTAACAAAAACTAGCAAAAGAAAAATAGATAAAAATATGAGAGTTAAATGACAATTTAAAGATAAATCCACTCTCTAGATCATATAATTCAACAATTAATGAAATTATGATCTCTTTTTTGGTCATAAGTGAGTTTAAATAATGTGTTTATCATAAGTATGGCTCATTTGTGCTATTAATTAGCTCAACATAAGCCATCAAACTATAACACAACCTTTAAACCACTTGTTAATCTTATGAAAATGACAACAAAGTTGCAAATGAAATCTATTTTAAGTATGGCCTATTAACTATTAATTAGAAATATAGACCATCAAATTTGAATTTCAAATCACTTTCTTATGCCATAATCATATTTCGATGAAGAGGCATTTATGTTAGTGATTGTTTAAGCATAGCTTATTTGGTGTCAACAATATAGGCTATCAAATTCAAAGCAAAAACATCAAATAATACCACTTTAAACATTGTCATTAAGCACAAAAAGAGAGCTCTAATTATCAAATGTTGAAGCTACATGATTAGAGGCTTCATTACCCCTAAATTGAAGGGATTAGCCTCTCATATTTGTTATCAAAACAACAAATATAGCTTGCAACATGAGAGAAAAAGAAAAAGAAAGAAAGAAAAAGAAAAACTAATCTACTTGCATGAAACAAGAGAGATCTACACTACTTGCATAAAAGGAAATTAACATGTAATTAAAAAGAAACAATAATTAACATTGCATAAAATAAAAAGAAAATCACATAAAAAAATGGCTAAGTAGCCATGAAAAGAGAAAGAGAGATTTCTTTTATTTTGAGCCTAAACTAAAAATGAAGAGGAAGAGGGCTACATGAAACATAAGGGGTATTTATACAAGTTAGAAACCCTAATGCATATTTTTTGGGGAGTACCCAAAACGCCCTTGGAGGAAGTGTGGTGGCCAAGTTATCATTAGTTTTAATAATCCCCCACTTAAATGTACATTAAGCTTTAAATGTCTTTTAGCATGTGCATTAGCCTTTAATTTGTACATTAAGGTAGTGGGTAGGTGGGGTCCTCCATGTTCTTCACTTTTGAATTATTTCCATCTTCATTCTTTTGTATCTTCATTGTACATGCATATTCCTTCATGAAACCACTTGTAATTGAGTTTAAATTCCTACAAAATAATATAGAAATTTTCCATTAAATTTTCTCAATTTGATATATGCACAAAAATGACCATTTTGCCCCTATATGAAGATGAATATGTGACAATTTGAAAACAATTTGAATTTGGTTTAAACAAGTAAAAATACCCAATATGATCATCTATTCAATTTAAATAGATTAAATATGTTGGTAAAAATATGCATATTTACGTGCACATCAGTAGATATATCAATTACGCTTCTGGGTCGGTGGTAACGCGTAGCCGCAGCTACCGCCCACCTCGAGCCACACCCCCAAATAAAAAATTAAAAGTGGCCACCGCATCAATCCAAAAGTCAAAGTATAATATCGAAGGGATGTGTCCGATCAAAGATGCTACCTCAATTAACCCGTCAATCGCTCCTGTTTTAGCCACCTTATGCCAACTCACGGGAGTTGGGTCCACGTATTTACCTCAAAGGAAACGCTGCCACCGTCCTACTTCATTCTGGAATCTCCACCACGTACAGGTTGTTAAAGTGGTTTTCGAAGTTGGCAGAGAGTATGACAACTTCCGATACCGGTCTCTTCAACAACCAATCTTTATTATAACACCGCGGTCATTTCAAAATATTTTATACTTTAAAAGCAGAATATAATATCCCTTTCAAAACCATATAAATACGATATCATTTATATTTTTTAAAACCCCAAATCAATATGATATCATTTCTATTTTAAATATATCCCTTTTCCCAAAATCATAATAATTTCAAAATATATATATCTTAAACCCCCTAGCTTTGAACAAAATTTCTAATACTTAAATGGTTTAAGTATTAAACCGCTTTACACAACGAAATAGCTTTTAAATTTCACAAATAAATTCCAAATATAGGTTAAATTCCCAAATAAACCATTTTAATTTCCATATATTTCAAAGCTTTAAATATTTCCACCATTTCAAAACTTATTCTTTGATAATTTCATATACATCAATTCCAACTACTATTATTTAGATTTGAAGTTACTAAATAAATCAAATATCGTTTTAGTAAAACTTTTAGACTTCAAATAACTGGATACTCTCCAATTAAATTAACTTGATAATATTCGATTTAATAAACTTGATAATCATTTAAATCCTCTAAATAAAAATCAGGTTAAAAATCACACCTTTTTAAATCTAAATTTATTTACATTCCAAATCTAATTTATTCAAGAACAATTCTTAAATAATTCAATTCAACCCAATTTCATATTTATCTTCCAGCTTTAATTTTATTTGAGTCATTATAAATTCTATATATATAATACCTTAAATAGGTACTTACCCATATAATATAAACCATCAAACTCCATTATTAAACTCATTTTTATTAAACAATTTTATACATAGCTTAAATTCAAGAATTTAACTATATATATACATATATAAAATAATATTTATATAACATCAGAATTTGTATTTAATGAACCGTGTATTCCTTTCCAAAGCCATAGAAAATCATTTCAAAATATTTCTATATATAGACCGCGGTGCCTGTATATAATTTTCTATCCTATGGTCAAGTGATACAGATATTTATCATTTCAATCCGCAATTTAAAAACAAAAATTATGGCTATATATCATTTCAAACAGCAATCCCGAATGAGATGAAAATGCATAATAACTTGCAGTTTATAACAATATAAAATACAGCATCCAATCATCCAATATCAACCATCAACCATTTATCGCAATCATCATCAAATTCAACAATAGCATCAATATAGAACGGAAAATAAACAACAGGTATTAAATAGCAGTTTAACTCAATAATAAATTAAATAACTATTTAACTGGCAGTATATATGCAATGAATAATTAATTAACAAATTTAACAGGCAGTTTAAATGCAATGAATAAATTAAATAGCAATTTAATTTAAATAAATGAAATTAATTGAGATGATGATAAAAAAATATGCCAAACAACCATAAATAAATTTTAAATCACATCATATATCAATTCAACAAACATAAGAAATTTTAGAAGTTGTGAGTGGGTTAAAACACTAACCTTTTGAATTTAAATTGAATTTAAATCCAATTTAAACTCAAAAATTTAACTATCTCAGAATTCGTTCAAACCAGCGTCATCAAGTCTGAAATTTTATTACGATCCTAACAAGAAAAATCACGCATGAAACGGAGTTCGTATGTAAGAGTTATAGCGATTGAAATCAATATAAAAAAATAAAAAAAAAAGTGAACACAATACCTTTCTTGCCACGTCATCAGGTTCTCCCTTACGCATGCTACAGGAAAACAAATGCGGCTACAAGGAAAACACGCAATGCACGAAATTTTTACATTCGGCCTTTAGTTACTCGCGTCGCCCATCGCTGGCCGAGATGCCGATCATCCTAGCAAGCCCTGGTCTACTCGAGAACCTTCCCCCATGCTCCTCGACGAACGCAGCACCTCAAATCGATGCATGAGACCCGCAGCCGCCGCATAACAATCAAACCCTAGCTGAATATCCACCACGATCTAACCGTTGAAACTCGAAACAAACCACATAGATCGACTCCCCTCAGTACCCTCTGCAAAACCCAGAAAGGGTTTGTCGATCCGACAACTTTCACCGAAGCGTGATGGACGACCGAGACTTCTTCAATTTTTACCGGTCAAACAACAAACTGAATCAAAAAACGAACACCACCAGTGAATTACGCTAGTCTAGAGCTTCAACTTATATTTTTTCCAGATTTTTCTGAGGACTTTGAATTTTATGCTTTGGATTTGATTTGCAATTGGATCTGGAAATATAGAATTTTGTCTGCCATTGAGGGAGAGGAGGAATAGAGTGAATTTACGTACTAACAAATGAGAGTTAGGGAGGCTAGGGTTTATAGCAGGATATTTATAGAGAAGGTTGAAATAGAATAAATGGATCGGGTTGAATACGCGCTAACGACAAAGTGACCCAAAAAAGCCCGTTCTGACCCCGGAACGAAATTGGGTAAACCCATATATCAAAATAGGTGTTTAAACATATTTTAAACGCAATGGAAAAGGTTTCACGTCCAAATTCCATCGTATGAAGAAGTTATGTTAAAAACAATATTTTCCAAATTGATTTCAATTGATTTCAATTTTATTGATTTCAAGGCATTTCTCGTTCGTACGCTCAAACGACAAGTCCGATAGCTACGAAACTTAAAATCCTATAATAATTCACCGTTACGGATCCGATAAAACTGGTTTTGTCGAAATCCGAGTCCGTGACCAAAATGACTATTTTTTAGTTAATTAAATAAATTAAAAATAAATCAGTTAAATCCAATTTTTAATTTCACCTCTATAATTGACAAATTTTTGCCCCTTTAAATTTCTTTAATCATCTACATTAATTTAAACAAATTTATATGTCAATTTATAGTTGATAAATTTATCAAAGTCCAGCGTTAAATTTTCAATTTCATTAAATTCAGAGATTATAAAATAATTTCAATAATTCCATTGAATTAAATTTTCATTCTATTATTCTACCTATTAGTATCAAATAGATGAAACTAACATTGGATTCCTACTTTATTTTATAACTCTCTCCAAATTTCAATCAATGTAAAATTTAAATGTTAAATTTCATTTATTCGCAATAAATTCAATTATTGAAAATTTTCCTCAATTAAATAAATAAACCTTGCTTTCTATTCTTTAAATTATCCAATTTGTCATACTATAAATAGAATTAGCATTAACTACATCTTAAAACATTAACCATTTTCAATGACAAATCACACCTACCCTATCTGCATAAATTAAGTCCATTAATTGTACTTGATTTCACATTAAATGTTATTAATTTATAAATTGAAATCTTAATAAATCCGTTTATTGATTTAAAATCTTATTATTCAATAAATTGACATTTTATAGGTATAATTTACACTGAATTATATTACATTTCCTAAATGTATTTATTAAGTTTCCAAATAACGTACTACCTAATTTCCTTTAATTGCAATTTGATTTCCAAATTTTATGCACATACTAAAGAAATGAAACATATATCAATTGATTCGTTTAATTCAAATCCTTTTATTAAGTTCAATACTACTATATAAACTTAGTTACCTTGTTTTTCCCAGTCATTACTTTAATATATCCATTCTAACAACTCCTAACCATTGTATTACATTCCACACAAATGTAACATTTATTTACATTTATTACAATTTATCTCAAATTCCAATTAACAAATAGGTAATCTAAAATAAACATTACTATTACTCTTAGTCCCATAAATAAGCCTTTATTACTTACAATCAATGTTGGCATTTATTTCCATACTACTAATTTCATTCACCTATGTTCTATCCAAACATAACCTTTAGATTTATTTCATTAATTAATTCAATATTTACATCCACTTATTAACAAATAACTTCCATTTATACAGTTGCGATTCATTTTAGTTATATTGATTTTATCCAATTACCATTAAATTTACATTCAATTACTATTCAATGTATATTTATTCATTCATTAATTCGATATTTACGTTTGTTTCCTTCCATTTGATTTAAAACCTAGTATACATTTACATTAATCCCATTTCATTCCATCCATTAATGGGTATTGCATTGAAATTTAATTTATTAGCTTATATCAACATTACTACCATTAATTGCAATTGGATTACCAAATCTATTCAATACTCTAAATAAATAACATATATTAATTTAATACTTACATTTGTTTACCTATGTAAGTTTTCATTCCCAAACAATATTTCAATTAGTACATGACACTGATTTAATTCAATTTACTATTTAATATTATTAATTCATTAAATTAATTCACTGTTTACCTTTGTTTTCTTATATTCAAATCTTAGCCTAGTATAACAATTTACATTACTTCAATTATTCGAAATTTTATTTCAACTGTTAATACTTATCTTTAGTTTCCATGGTTTCATTCCATTTTCAACATTCGCTTCATTATTAATTAAATTTTTTTCTTATTCCTAATTTAATTGCAAAATTTAAATTAAACTAACCAATTCATTTATCAAAATTTACGGATCGTTACAACTTTACATTTAGTTATTGTATTTTGTTCTGATAGATCCATTAACCACCTATAGTTTTGGATTAATCATTTAATGTGTATGCCAATCCATTGAGATAGAAAAGAAAAATCATATTGCATTTATCGACTTATTTAGTAGATGTTTAAAACAAATTTATAGATGGTCGCCCTTAACCAACCCTATTCCCCGCTTTCGTAGACAGAATTACTCGTTAATTCTCTTTATTAAGGTGTGTCTCGGGGTGGGGCGTTACAGATTATCTATGGAGATGTGATAATCCAAATAGTTGCATTAAGTGTCTAGTGAATTGGGAAGCTGTCTGTAAATCCAAGAAGGATGGTGGTTTAGGTGTCATTAATTTGCGTAATATGAATTTATCTCTTCTTGGCAAATGGTTATGGAAGTTCAGAGATACCATGATAATGCCATTTTGAAGGAAATTATTTCTAACTATTACTATAATGGTAGTAATAATATTTATCAAATAGTCATTCGGTTTCTCGTTAACAACCTTATTTTTGGAAATACATTTTAAAATGTAATGAGATTTTTAACTTAGGAATTAATATTATTGTTCATTCTGGTAATAATACATCCTTTTGGCATAATTGCTGGATTTCCGCTATTCCTCTTAGAAATGAGTTTAAAGAATTATATGATATTTGTAACTTTAAATATGCATTTATTTTTGAAGTTTTTAATTCTGAAAATGACCCTCCTTGGATTTTTAGTTTTAATAGAACTCTAGTAGGTTCAACCCTTAGACAGCTTAATTTGCTTTTTGCTAGATTAAATCTTTACAATATTGACAATGAGAATGATCGTTTTAGTTGGTAGTGGGATAAGAGTGAGAAATATTCTACCAATTCATTTTATAGATTTATTAATTTTTCTGGTGTAACTAATAAATTTTTTAATTTTATTTGGAAATCTAACGCTCCTCCAAAATCTAAAATCAATATGTGGTTAATTATGCATGGTAAATTAAATACTATAGAATTTTTAAAAAGAAAAAATATTCACATTGATAACAAATGTTATTTTTGTAATATGCATTCAGAGGAGATTAATCATATTTACTATGATTATATGAAAACTTATTTTGTTCTTAAGATATTCTTAATATTTTTGATTTTAATATTAGTAATAGAATTACAGATTGTGTTTTCTATTTGAACACTTTTAGATTTTAGTTTGATAAGGATAATAGATACTTGCTTGATACTTTATTCACTATTTCTTGTTGGTACACTTGGTTTGAAAGAAATCAAAGAAATTTTAATAATAACACTAATCATTTCAATAAATTGATATTTTTAATTTCTTCTTTTTGCTTTAATTGGGTTTCTAATCCTAAATATAAATTAGCTAAAAATAATCTTTTTAAGGAATATCTTAACAAGGTTAGTAACAACATTAATATATTCAAACAAAACAATAATAATTTTGACATTAATAATATTAGTATTGATAACCTTTATAACTTAAATAATAATCCCTTAATGTACCATAATTTGCTCCCTTTTGTAAGTTCATAAAGATATTTCTTGTAATGATTTTGTTTTTTATTGAGCTATCATGTTCTAGTTAATAGTTTTTTAATTTTATTCAGTATGGATCATATTCCCTTACTATTTAGAATTTTTAGTTTTTTTATACTAGATTATCTTTGCTTTATTGTATCACATTTGATATTACATTTACATATATGTATATAAATTCTATTTACATACATATATGTGATTCATACTAATACTATTCTTAGTTTTGCTACAGGTTTGGATTAGATAGGTTGTTAGTGTCTCTTTTCAGGTTTGCAGGGCAGCTAGCATTTTTTTTTTACAAGTGCTCAGGATAGCTATTCCTAGGATTGCTGATTGCTTCAGGTCCTTCCTTCAGATATACGGAGTCTTCAGAGTGGAGTGCTGTGTGCTATTTTCTGGATTATTTTCTTCTCTAGATTAGTCTTCTTCATTCGAGGCGGATACATAGTCTCCTTATAGATGGTGCTGGCTTCCAGTATCTGTGTCTTTCGATACTTATTCAGTTTTCTAGGTACTTTTATCACCTTAATATTGGGTGGTGGCTATGCCGGAGCTCGGTATTGGGGTGGAATGGGCGATGGCTTTGCTGGAGCTCATTATGAGGTTACCTGTTTTTTATTTTGTTGCAAGTACATAGATTTGCCACCTGCCAGGCATGTTGGTAGCACCTTATTATGTGTTATATATATATATATATATATTTTCATGTGTGCTCTCATCTTTTGTTAAAGGATCACACATTTTTCTCAAAAAAACTGCCAGTAAATACCTGCTATTTATTATCAGTTCTATATTGATGTTATTGATTGAATTGGATGACGATTGTGATAAATGGTTGATGATTGATATTGGATGAATGGATGTTGTATTTTATATTGTTATAAACTGTAAGTTGTTATAGATTTTATTTCATTCGGGATTGCGATTTGAAATGATATATAACCGTATTTATATTTTAAATTATAGATTGAAATGATAAATATCCATAATACTTGACCATAAGATAGAAAATTATATACAGACAACGTGGTCTATATTTAAAAATATTTTGAAATGATTTCTATGGTTTGTAAAGAAAAATATGGTTTTAGATAAATATTGATTTTAGATATTATATCAGTGCTATTTTATCCTTGATTTTATGCTATGTATAATTTGTTGTGATATAGAATAAGCTTAAAAATAAGTTTGATTTTTACTGAAGATAATATGGTTAATTATTTAAGTTATATTTTTATACATAGTTTATAATGAATTAAATAAATTTAGGTTGGAAGATAAATTTGAGATTTATTTGAAATTGAATTTATTTAAGAATTAAACTCAAATATTTGATGTGAAATTTATTAAATTTGAAATTTTAGAAGGTATGATTTTATAACTTGATTTTGGCTTAAGGTGAATTAAATGAATATTTCAAGTATAAATAAGTCGAAGATTTTTTTTAGTTATTTGAAATTTGAGTTTTATTTAAATGATAATGAATTTATTAAGTAAAATATTTTGAAACTAAATAATAGAAAATTGAATCGTTGAATCGTAATTACCAAATTTAGTTTTGAAATTGTTGAATACTTAAAGTTTGAAATATATTAAATTGGAAATGTTTTATTCTGTGGATCAAATCTGTTTGAAATCGATATAATTTGGAATAGTTTATTTGGAAACTGAATTGAATTGAAATTTATGACTTGAGATTTGGTTAAATTTAAAATTTAGAAATTCGAGTTGTTTTGGAATTGATTTGTGAAATTGAAGAAGCTAGTTTATCATATAAAGTATTTTAAATATTTAAACCATTTAAGTGGTGGAAGTTATGTTTCAAAGTTATGAGTTTTAAGGTATTATAATCTAAAAGTGTTATATTTCAAGTGTTTTGATTTCGAAATGTTATAACTTTGAGAGGTAATGATTTTAGAAAAGGATATATTTGAAATGAAAATGATATCGTATTGATTTGGCTTTTGAAAAGGCAATGATATTTGGTTTTAAAGCATAAACTATTTTGAAAATGACCGCGGTGTTATAATAACGTTTGGTTGTTAAAGAGACCGGGATCAGAAGTTTTCATACTCTCTGCCAACTCCGAAAACCACTTTAACAATCGTGTACGTGGTGGAGATTCCAGAAAGAAGTAGGATGGTGGCAGCATTCCTTTGAGGCATATACGTGGACCCGACTCCCATGAGTTGGCATAAGGTGGCTAAAAAAGGAGCGATCTCAGGCCAAGGAGGTAGCCCCTCTTATTGGACGCACTCCTTCGATATTGTATTCTTACTTTGAGGTTTGTTTGGTGTCCACTTTTGAATTTTGATTTGGGGGTATGGCTCGAGGTGGACGGTAGTAGCTACTATGCGTTACCACCAGCCCGTGTGTGTAATTAGTATATCTACCCTGGCATTGCCTCGTTGTGCGGTGTCACCAATCCTATCGCGCTTTGTACGAGTTTGGTTTTCTCCCGTAGCCCATGGAATAATTAGTGTAGTCTTCCGATCTGGAGATGCACTGATACTGGATGAACTACTGGGATTATTATTGTGTTAAAGGGGAGATTGGGGAACTCCTTAACGCTATTTAAAAGTAAGTTTATTTTACTATAGACATTATTATAAGGGCGTATATTACTACATAGTAAATAGTTTAACGGATCCTTAGGAGATGTGAATCCCGAGCATCTCTTAAGTTACTGCACTCACGTTAGACACTAGATAGGAAATGTTAAATCTCGTAAACATCTCTGACGCCGTTCCACTCATATTTATTTCTGTTGATTTAACTCACGTTAGATCTTTTAGTTCTGACTTGAGTGTTTTGTCTTTTCAATTCGCTCGGGTCAGCCTGAGCATTTCAGGATTTGAAGTCCTTACTTCTGGAGGACGAAGATGAAGATTTTATTACTATTATTTATCATATTAGTCCACTACATTCATACTATTCCGCTACATGGTTATTTATTATTCTCTGGTACGGGTAACTCTGATATGTGTTGTATAAGTATAATCAAATGTTTCGTAAAACAGCTTCATGAACTGTTTATTTGATTATTATATTCTGTCGTTCCGCTATAAGATTCTGTTTTGTTTTTTTCTTTCTCTGCTTTTTCTTATTCATCTCAATAACAATCCTCCCTTCTGTAAGGTTTAAGTCTGACGTGTGCGGTTTATCGTCGATTTAAAGCGTACAAAAAGGCAGGATGTTACAGGTAGTAAATTTCCTATGGTCTCGAGAGAATGGGCTTTCCATATAGGTTTATCAAATGAATCGAAACCTTTATATCCATGCCTAAGTATTCTGTTATCATTAATGGCCAGAGAAAGGGCTGCTTCCTTAGAGCCAAAGGCCTTAGGTAGGGTGACCCCCTCAGCTCTTATCTATATTTGGTTATAATGCAAATGCTCACCATTATGCTAAATGAAAATTACTCAAAAGGTCAGGTTGATTATCATCCTAAGTGCCATGATCCCACCATAACCTCCCTTTGCTTCGCTGACAACCTGATTAACTTCACCAACCCCAACCCTGGACCCCTTGATGCTATATTTTTGACTCTACAACACTTTAAAATGATCTTTGGCCTGAGCATGACCCCTCAAAATTCTTTTATCATCATCTTTGGCCTCAATGATATTGAAATAACCTCTTTGGTGATTACTTACTCTATGCAACTCTAGCAACTCCAGCAACCTGGCTTGACCTATCTTGGAGTTCCCTTAACTTATACCAAGCTCCGAACCCATCATTGCATAGAGATGTATGGGAAAATCACAAGTAGGATGTCTCTTTGGTTCAATAAGCTTCTATCTCAAGCTTGTAGACTTACTATCATTAATTCCATCGTCTTCTCTATCCAAGTCTATCTCTCCAGAGTCTTAATTTTACCTAGGAAACATATTTCCATGACTGTAATTCCTAGTGTCACTTTTTATGGTCTGTAACCCGCACTCTAGGACTCCCATTCCTATTGCCTACAAAAAACTTCAAATCCCAATTAAAAAGGGTGGTTTTGGAATTTTTTATATGTTTAAATGGAATGATGCAACATTCTCTTGCCATCTCAATAACATTGTCAATAACAGCTTTTTGATTTGGAAAAAATATGCATCAAGCATTATATTCGTAATAAAGATTTCTGGCAACTTTAGAAAAAGAAAAAATTGAGTCGGATTTGGAGAGGTATTATAGAACCTAGGGACTATATAAATCTATTCATGCACTTGGCAATCTCTAATAACTCCACCTCCTTCTTGGATCACTCCCTAGATCAAGAATGGCTGGATTCTTTGTGTGTCCCTTAATTATAATGAAATAGTACGATTTGGCATCCACTCTAGGCTAAAATATCAAACTACATTCATCATGGTCGTATCTCACTTCCACACTCAAGTAACGTACATTTTAGGAATGTCTAGAATCAAGCGATTACTAATCAGTCTATATTTAGTGACTATGACAAGTTCTTATGAGGGTCTCCTCTCGAGGACCACTCGATTCGACATACATACAAATTGTTATTTCGGAACAAGAATCTCCCCCTAATATGTGGCACTCTAGGGTATGGAACAACTTAGGGAACCACAAGTAGAATTTTTTCCTGTGGCATGTCTTTAAAATTGCTATTTTATCTTAGGACAAATTATGTCGAATGGGTATGATCAATGTTTCAGTGTCTTCTCTCTGCTCAATGTCGAATGAATATATGTGCATAAGTGCTGGGATTTACAACGCAACGGGCATTATAGTTCATCTAGTATATAGATATATCGTCTAAATGTATGTTTATATACTTTAGTTTAAAATTTTGAAATATTGCAAATATAAACACACTCATATATAAATATAAATGTTATTTTGAAATTATTTGTAAATATATATATATACACACACTCATATAATTTATAATATGTATGTATGTATGTATATATGTGTGTGTGTGTATGTATATATATAATTATGTATATGTATATTTGAAACTATTTAAAATTTATACTAATTTTATTTATTTATGTTGCTAAAGATTTGAAATTAAAATTAATTTTTTAATAAAAAATATAATATATATATATATCTTATAAATAATTTAATAATAATAAAATATAAATTTACTTAAATGAAATGTGTATATATATATATTTAATCTTTACTATTAGTAATAATAATTCAATGAACTACATTCACCCATGTCTTTTGGGATTTCCGATAATACCTTTTTACCATAATATCATTTCCTACCGCATGCATTTCATTATGTCTCACGCAAATTACTATTCTCCATAGGCTAGACTGGTGCGCACGAAGGCCAGGCAATTCTACATGCAAATGTGCTGCGATAAAATATATACATGCATATATTTTCATATGTAAATATATATATATATATATATATATGCGGATGTGCAAAGCTTGGCAATACTGACACGAAGGTAAGTGTGTATATATATATATATTCACATGGACACACATCACTGCAATAAAGAAATGATCAAATACATGCGAAAATATATATGTACACACATCTATTACAACACTCACGAAATATATATAAAGGGACATATTACATATATATGATTACGTGAAAAAAATATTATAGCCTTGATTAAATACGAAATGTATAACTGGGCATGATTAACTGTACACATGGCCATAAAATGAACACGAAGTATAACTGGGCGTAAAGGCTATAAAATGTATACAAGATTTGCAAACGTGAAGGAAAATATGTACAAGCTTCACACCATGTTAAATTCGAAAGTCTGAGAGTAAAGGCTATAAAATGTACGTGAAAATATATATTTATATCTCCAAGCGACAACTTTGCAAACGTGGGAATAAATTGGAACAATGGTTCCATGCTAAGATGACGTAGCACATCTCTATTGTTTATAAAGGAAATTCAATGAATAAGATTTTCACGGTGTCCTTTTGAAATTCTGAAAAAGCTCTACATCAATCAACATAATTTCACCATCGGTTTGCAACCTCCATTGTCATTCCCTTACCAACCACCATTCAATGGAAATTCAGTGTCAATTTGCTTACAATAAAAGTGTTGTGACAAACAAAGCTTTTGCACTTACAAGCACACATCCGTGCATAAAAAAATTTATTAAATAAAAAATATATTTCTAACTATAAAATGCACATACATGCGTTTTACATATATATATAAAATAAACATATATACCTATTATAATGCTCATGACAAAAGATATTTTATTTATTTACTTAATTATATATATATATATATATATATATATATATATATATTTCTGTATGGAAATTAATAAAAATTAATAAAATAAAATATTTTTGAAAGATAATTTCAAATATAGAATTTTCAATAAAAATATGAGTAATGTTTAATTTTAAATATTATGCAATATTCATAATTAAAATAAATTTTAAATTCATATTCTAGTTTTAAATTTTATATATATATATATATTTTAAAATGGGTTCTTTATCAATAGTGAAAAAAACACTATGGGATCCGCCTCCTTAAAAAACATTGCCAGAGTATCAAGGAAAACAGAACGACAACCTTTATACACTTCCACAAAAAACATGAAAACATACATAAAAAAGCACTCCTCCATTCTAACAACATCAACCCGATCCAAACCAGTAATGAAACTATAAAACAAAACCCTACTTTGAGGTGCTGGTTTCCTATCCGAGGTCAAAAATCAGCTGCAAGCTTCATAGGTAATTCATGTCTTCCTCCGCAATTTCTGAAATTCTCCCTAACAATTGTGCATTAACATCCACAATGATCAATTTATCTCTCTGCTCCTTCGTTAATTTTTTTTCGTTCGAAGGTCCTTTTATTCCTTTCGAGCCATGTATGGTGTAAAATAGTTGCTAAAGCCATGAAAGAAAATCCTGTCTAATTCCTTTTCACCTGAAACAGTTGTCAATGGCTTCGATCTGATCCATAAGCTCCAATCGCGAAATAGGAGGAAATTGTAGGCGGAATTGAGCCCGATTCTATGGATAAGTGCTAAATTTACACTTTAAAAATGAATGTGAATGTGTTTCATCTTGTTCATTGCATCAGACAGCCCTCTCCGAATCTTATAAATCCCATGAGATTAATCTTTCTTTAGTTGGTAGGCGTTGCATACAAGCTTTATACGCTATTAAAATGATCTTCATAGCAGTAGTTTCATGCCATATTAGCTTACCCCATCTAACTGTAGGAGATGCATCTCTAACTTTGTTCCATACCAATGTAAAAAGGAAAAAGGTAGAATCTGTTATCCTCAAGTAGTCCGCATATGATGTAAATACATGGTTATTTGGTTAATTCTGTTAGCTAGCTCCCTTGTAGAAGAAAAACGATTAGGACGAAAAATAGTCCCCTTTATTATGCTACTAACTGGTAAATTAGCTGCTGTACATAAACTTAATCTGTTTCATCCCAACAAATCAATCATAGACTTATGATTGAGCCATGGGTCAAACCAGAGAGAGGTTGTATCCCCATCGGTAATAATTCTCTGCTTTAAATTAATATCAATATCTCTAGCTTTCAAGATATATTTCATAGTACATGAAAAGTTGTTATTAACAGCCATAGCCCAAAATTGTTGATGTTGAAGATACTTGTTTTTCATCCTCACACTCCACACATATTCTTAGTTAACAATGTCTATAATAACTTCAGCACCGCTGTATGTCTTAAATCTATAAATCGCCTTAGGCCAATAACATATTCTGATTTCCGTCGACACAATAAGTCCCAAGCAATTTTATGGTTTCTGCCACCCCAAAAAAGTCTACGCACATTTTTTATTTTATGTAACGCAGAACTGGGGAGATGATAAATAAGCAACTAGTAAAGAACAACTGACACTATAGTACTTCGAATAGGTTCGGCTCTGCCGGTACTAGATAATAATTTGCTGTCTCATCCCTCGAATTTAGTGTATATTTTATTTAACAAAGAAGTGTAATGTGATGCACGTACATACTCACTAGAAAAGGGAACCTTTAGATATTTGATTGGTAAATTATCCAATTCCATGCCCAATACAGGATCTTTGTTACGAACGCTTCTGCTAAAATATATTTTGATTTTACTTTGCTTATGTAATCCAGTGCATGCAAGCCGATTGAATATATTATTTGTAGTGACAACATTTGAAACCATAGCTCCTAAGAAAACCATCACATCATTAGCATACAATATATGGTTAATAACTGGTTGAATCAAACTAATACATTCAAGTGATTAATATTAAAAGCATCCTCCATCATAAATGAAAAAAATTCCATTGCCACATGAAATAAATAGGGTGAAAGAGGATCATCCTGGTGTAATCCTCTAGAATTTATAAAACATCATGGAACACCATCCACCATTATAGAGAATGTTTGGTTACTTATGCACTTGTAAATAAGATTTACGAGTGAAAGAGGAAACCACAAAGTAAATAATACGTAGCAAACAAACTCCCGATTCACCATGCCATAAGCTTTCTATAGATCAATCTTTATACACATCTTTGCCGCTCCTTTTTTATTAAAATCTCTAATGCGTTCATGTGCTAGCAATATATTTTCTCTGATAGCTCTATAATGTACAAAAGTAGACTGATTTTCTATAGTAAACAAGGCAGAGAATGTTTTATTCATGCGCAAATAATTTTGGAAACAATTTGTATAACAAATTTGCACAAGAGAAAGGACGATAATCAATAATTGGTTGATGCTTATCTTTTTTTGAAATCAAGGTAATGAACTTATGGTTCATGCCGAGAGCAAGTATTCCAGATTGGAAAAGATTTTTTACAGCAAGAAATAACTTATCTTGAAACTCAACCTAATGAAGTTTGTAATATTTAGATGTGAGACCGTCTGGGCCTGGAGTCCTGGAGTATTCTACTGAGAAAACTGCCTATCACGACCTATTTTTCCATACCGATTTAAACTGACTTTGAACCACACTTGTCAGCCAAATTGCACGGGAAGACGGATAGTGAAAGAAAGAAGGTAGAAATAGAAAGAGGATAGAAGAAAAGAGCACAATCAAAATCTCACAGCGGAACGAATAAATTATAATATAATCAAATCTTTATACAAAATCAAAACTATTGCTTTATAACATATACAAACTTTACATCAGAGTTACAACCACACAACTCAAAGAGTTTATAATAATCATGTCCTTACAACTAGTTGACCACACAACAAATACAGACTGAATATAAGCATCTACGAAAATACGTCTCCTGATTTCAGCTCCTCTCCTGAAGCTTCCACTCTTCCAACTAAACCTGGAAATATGCTCGGTCTGACCCGAGCATATAGAAAAAATACAACCCTGGGTCAGTCTGGTAAATCGGTGTGAGAAACACACACAACTTGATTATTAAAGTTTAAAATCCTTTTGAAGTCAAAGGTATCTCGTTAGACCACGCCACAAATAAATACGTCGGGTTTTTAACTTACGATAACCAAAATATTTCTTATAAAATCCTCTGATATTATAATAGGGTCTATACACAAATACTTGTTCAAATAGCTGAAATTGTTACATTATTAAATTCCAACATACTAGCCACAAAGTGGGTTCTACAATCAAAACCGTAAAAGGCTCGTAGGGAGTGGATTTCCAACGAATGACTAGGCACTGGGGTACCACCTGTCACAGTATCTGGTCTAGATCAGCATACCGAGGACCCCTCCGTTCCCCTGCAACACAAGACCAGACTACCCTCACTGGATAGCCCGATTACGATCATCCCATGGTTGGGATCATGAACCGCCCACACAGCCGAAATAGAAAGGGACTTGTAGACAGGGATGACCTTACCCTACTTGGGTGCTACCCACTTAGCCTTGCTCATATCCCCTGATTTTTAGTCATTACTGTCGAGGCTAAGCGTTACCATTTAGAACATATCAAGTAGAATGTTCACCATCCACCCGACGATGTTCTGAAAGCATTCAATCATACAAGTCCGTTCCGGATTTGAACGGAGCCAAATGCACTATTCCTACTACATCTATTTTGGAATCACCCTCAGGATTAGTAGCGAGTAGCCCTTGCACTTCATTGCTCCATCTTCGACTCCAAGCTCTTATCTTCATCACGAAAACGTTCTCGTTGGATCGAAGTGGTTTTCGGATTTCAAGTCCGATCCCGATCTCTTTGAAACAACGTTCTTTATTTCCCGTAAACTCAACCCCGGTTCTTTAGGAAATACACAGACGAAATACAGGATCGAAGTTCATCTCCTAACCATTAGTGGACGGGTCTCCTTATAATTTGTCCTAGAGAACAATCGAGTTTATACATACGATATAGCACCTCGAACGGTAACCGTATCATATAACTCTCGAGTCTCCTCTAGATATCTCCAAAGTTAGGTTTTTGTCCAATTTTGATAGTCGGTTATTTAACTATCGAATAATTAATCAATATAACCAAATCATTTTCCATTGCAACTATTAAGCCTTGTTCACATTTAAAATCCAAACGGATTAAAATTTAAAAAGTAAGCTTATTTCATTTGACACACACACACACATATATATAACCATTTCTTTCCAAATCATACTTGTGAAATTTCCAAATATTATTTTCAAGTTTATTAAATAAGATACACTTTATAAAAGTTATTATAAAATATTGTTTAAAAACAACATTTATTAAATAGATTTATACTTAAGAAAAATATACTTAAATACTAATTTGACAAAAATTAATCTTTAAAGGATCATTACAAACTAGTTTAATACTCGGAATAGTTTAAATAATATCTACTTATAAAAACTTCACCTTTATAAGATTCCCAGAAATAATAATAAATAACTACTTTTGATATTTCCAAAATATTTATCAATTCTTTTAAAAAATTTCTAAAAATAATATTTATTTTTAAAACAAAACTAGTTTTAAAATCAATCCAAACAGAATAAGGCTATCGGTCTCAATGGTAGTTATCAATTCACAATTCACAAATTCATAGTCACATAGATATTCAAATCAATCAGCTTCATAGATCGATTCAAATTATATTCTCAAATAAAATTAACAGACAAATAACAGATATATGCATGAATAATAGATTAGAGATTATCATTGCTAGTAAACAATTACACAGAATATCAGATCGATGGCTTAAACTACCTACAAAAGGTAGATTTACTATTTAGCAGAATGGTTTCTGTTTCCGCTGACCAGATGTCAAAAACTTGAATAATCTACAATAAACACAACCCTTCAGTTTGGGAATGTCTCAACAGTCATTTCCAATTTGGTAATTAAATTATATCTGCACAAACTTATAAAATTTTCTCATTTAACTTCACAACGGATCGTACAACGGCGTAACTTCAATCGATACGAACCATTACTCAATAACACCTATTTAACATTTGGAATAAAATAATTATCTTATATACAATGATTTAAGATCTTTGATTAATTCAAAGGTTTAACATTTTGTTTCCCGAATCATTTGCTTAACTACTCCTAAATTATTCAGAAAAAACTCAAAAAATTAATACTATTTTTTTTAAACAGCTTGACAAATCTTATGACAAAATAATTTTTAAATGATCTTAATTAAATAGACATAAAGCAAAAAAATTTATTTGTTTAAAAATTCTTGTCTATATTAAAATTTAAGTAAATATTTATTATATAAGAAGATTGATTCAAAACATTTACCATTACATTAACTATTTCCTTGATAATTAATTTCTTCCCTTTTTAATAGGCCAAGACCATCGGCCGAAGCCTAATCTAAGAAAAATACAAACCCGAACCCTATTTATCGCAAGGCAATCGAGCTGAAGCCCAAATCGAAGAAAAAAACGAAGCCTTCCTTCTTCAACCTTATCTACCACTACCAGTTCAACCAAAAACAAAGAACTCCGATATCTCCAACCCGAAAGACCGACTCTGATCATCTCAGATATTAACATGCGAACATCAATTTGCATTCGAACACGAAACAGTCGGATCGAACCCATACCTCGCGAATCTATACCTCACACTGATTCACCCAGCTCTAACATCCCCTCATGCACACTGTGCATGTGCACGTCCTCCCCTCTGATTATCTTACTGTCGTGACTCCGCCCCCCAGTCGCGCAACCACCCTAGACTCAAAATGCCCCAACGACGAAGACCTACAACCCTCCGATCGAAAATTCAATCAACAGCTCGAATTTCCCGAACCAGAAAATCCAACATACCACCACAAATCGACTTATCTCACTGTCGATCAGTCATTTCTTCGCACACCACTTACTCCAAACGAAAGTTCACCCATGCAGCTATCTTCGTATCAAGCCCTACGAATTCCGGTTGCTCCAAACATCACCCAGATCGTCACGTACCAGAGGCAATTTCAAGAACCCCAAAACCCTAAAATCGATCGCTACCCCAAACCAAGCCCAAATTCAACAATCCGCCACGGTCGACGCTTCCCCTATGACCACCTACTCCCACCAGTCAATGCCGCGTCATCTCTCGTTGACGAGATCGACGAAAATTAATTTTTGAACGAAAATCGTTCCTCCAACAATATCTCAAAATAAAAAATACTAAAAATTATAATTCTACCTCTAAAATTTATGTTTTCATCCAAAAATGAAAGCTGCATGTATGAATCCTAAGATTAGAAACATTTATTTTTATTGAAATTTGATTGTTTTACTATAAATTGGAACCCTATCGAACTACACAGCATAATGTGCTCTCAAACTATTTTTAACATGAACTACACACAAAATTTAACACTTTCCTAGTTTATGGCATCCACAAACATAAACTAGATAAAGAGATAAAGAATTTGATATACTGGAATGAACAAAATTTTCAAAGTTTAACGGATAACAGAACAAATTTATTTCCAAGTTAAAAACTAAGGTTTCTCACCTTCTACATCTTGGTTCCATAAGTTTTAAAATCTGAAGTTAAAGTCTTTTGATTCGAAAAGTTGAAATCTTTAAAATTGAACTTAAATCTTTCATTTTTTTCAAAAACGCCTGATGGTTCGAATGCTAGGAACAGAGATGATCCAGACAGGTACAGAGTGCTTGCTTTTCTTTTTAAATTTTATTTTCTATTGCTAACAATTTGAACAGAGGCAAATTTACTTTAAGTTAAAGGTTTTTAATCTTTAAAACCATCACACTGATCTCAAATGCTCACATATATATGTATAACTTTGCAACACAACTAAGGGGCAAAGATGACTACTTGGTGGCTGAAAAGATATTTTCTTTTTGCTGAGTGAAAATTTTGAAAAGAAATAAAATAATTATCACAACATGTTCAGATGTTTTACTGCCAAATGTAAGTTTGTTTACAGATAAAATTAATTACCTTCTACCCATTATTTTATATTTTGTTAAAACTGTTTTTGATTAACCTGTTTTTATTAACAGCTAATGATTCACAACCTTCTATTATTATATATAGTTATATAAACCATACAATATTAAAAGTATATGCAATTATATTTGAGTAGTTAGGCAGCCATATTTGTCTTTCGATAAAGTTAGTGTTGCATTTGTTTTAACACATTTTATATATTTTAAAACAAAAATAAGAAGCTAGATTAAAATAATACTTCTTGATGTATATACCTATACAAATATATTACTTAAACAAAGACTATAAAGTAGCTTAAAAATATCTTTGCTTTTGACTAATTTGTATTTGCATTTGTTTCTCATATACTTTAAAATAAAAGTGAGAAACCGGATAATAACACTCTTGGTTAATTTGTTTTATATAAATATATATGTATTTTAAACAAAATGAAATAACATTCTATGTTAATTACCCAATATATATATGTTACTTTAAAACAAGGATTACAAAGTGATATTAAACTATTTTTAAGCCTTTATGTATATATGTAACCATATATACAATTTTCAATGATAATTTAAATATATTATTTCCAAATAAATCAAGTCACTTGTTATCTATGTACATATATAGATTCTCTTATAAATACTTATGTGATTTCGCATCATTTTATTCATAACATTTTCTATCTATTAAATATTATGAATTTCCTATATAACTTATCATTACATATATACAACTTTTCTAACTCAATGTATATATATTATTATTTTAGAAGTTTTCAACTTAACTCTTTTTATTTATTTAAACAACATTGTTTATATTCAAAAACCAAAAATATCCTTTTATTTTATTATCTATTTAGTGCCATAAATTTTTATCCAAATTTTATATACCAATTTTATTCTCCTTATATGTAAAATATATGTATATGAATTTTTCGATAAATTAAATTTTCCATTATATTTCACCTTTAGAAATAAAATATACATATTTATCTTTAAAAAATACATATATTTAACCTAATACAATATATACATATTTTACTTTTTAAACAAAATACATATATAAGAAATTCCATTTAAATCAAATCTGTAATTTAGTATAAATTTAAAAATTCAAGTTACACTGGTTTTAAAAAATTGTATATAATTATTAATCATTGATTAATGGGAATATTGTATATTAAAATACAATATTATTGAATATTATAAATTAATATTCATAACTCGGGATGTCAAAAATCTCGGGTCGTTATATTCCTCCCCCCTTAAAAAGAATTTTGTCCCCAAAATTCCATAGCGAAGTTAGAAAAACTATCTATAGACATTAGAACTAATCAATAACAACTCAAAGTATACCAGTAAACACATGGATTCATACTATATGTCAAAATATACATTACAGTAAGCACCATCTAAAATATTCCTACAGATGTTATCATCATCCATTCAACCATACATACATACATATATATATCACCCTACCAAACATCTAACATCCCTGACGTCCATGGGTCAAAAACACATACAGAAAGGAATACACGCTACCATGAGAAAGCAACCCAAACCAACTATGGACTCTTACCACCAAAATCATCCTACTCGTGTCCTGACAATTCCCTGGACTTTACATCACTATCCGGGACCCAAACAACCTCAGGACTAGGCTCTCTAGGAAGGAAATCTACACCGGCAACAGGTTCCTCCACCACTTCCCCAAATCTCCCAAATGACTGCATCATCATTTTTTGATTCGGGATCCTCTTCCACTTCGAATCCTTCCTCATTGTCAAACTCCTCATCTTCTTCTTCGACTTCGAATTCCTCTTCACTGTCGAAATCCTCTACGGGATCTTCTTGTTGAGGCTGAGGCTGCTCAACAGGCTCTACCAGTACTTCTGGCTCAAGATCCGCCCGAATTCTTCTGACCCAGTCAAAATCACCATCTCTCCTTGCCCTAGCCAATGCTCCTCCACGACTGATGCTACAGGTTCTCTACAATCAATACTAAAACCCAAGGTGAGATCCTAAGGTTAGACTTCTATAGGCTAAAGAATACATTGAGGTTTACATTTCAAAATTTATTCCTCCTTAAAATTCTATTACCTAAAATTTTATAAAATCATCTTTCCAAAAATAGTTTAAGTATATATATTTGAAAAGTGATTATAATTAGAGAAAAATATACATATATATATATATATATATATATATATATATATATATACAGTAAGTTTATAAACAACTCATTCCTTCAATTTATAAATCCAAATATATATACTGGAAAGCTAGCTCACTCTCCTTCGTGGGTCGCCTAACTCTTGTCAAATCGGTTCTCTCTTCTCTCCC
Source organism: Allium cepa (assembly GCA_030765085.1). Classification (NCBI taxonomy): domain Eukaryota; kingdom Viridiplantae; phylum Streptophyta; class Magnoliopsida; order Asparagales; family Amaryllidaceae; genus Allium; species Allium cepa. The sequence goes on along the minus strand of CM060930.1, from coordinate 46,921,860 downwards.
CACCTACTGGATGTCTTTTCATGTGGTACCGAAATGGGTGATAACTAGACTCGACTCTTGCAGGCGAACTTTCCTCTGGAATGGTTCGAGAGGTAAATGCTTAATTAATTGGTAGTCAGTATGCCTTCACGTTTATCACGGTGGTCTTGGAATTGCGAACCTTCGTTCCTTCAACCTCGCGTTGTTATCCAAGTGGCTTTGGCGTATCATCACTCTTGGAAACTATATCTGGAAGTCTTGGATACTGCAGCTACACTATCATTCCAACCCTCATTTGGTTCTCCACACTGCTCCACTGCTTCCGACCTCGCCATTCTGGGATGGAGTGACAAAGATCATACCCCGAATCAAATCATTATTTCATGTGTCCATTGGTAATGGTCATCATTGCCTTTTCTGGCATGACATCTGGTGGGATCAGCTCCCCCTTGCGCGCGCCCTCCCTCATTTATTTCCTCTCATCACCCACCCGCTCAAAACTGTTGCAAATCTTTACTCCTATGGCCTTTCCAGAGTCTGTCCCCTACCTTCTTTGACCTTGACACTCTAGCCGACCTTACTACTGCCTCGTCCATTCTCCTTTCCACCCAGCTAAATGGTTCCTTTGATAGATACTACTGGGCTCTAAATCCAAAGAAAGCCTTTTCGGTGGCTGCCTGCTATGCATATCTCAATAATCCTGGCCGGTCTTTTGCGTTTGCAAGGCTTTGGCAATGCAAACTACCGCCCTGCATCCTCTTCTTTCAACGGTGTCTTAACCATGGCCGTATCAACACTAAGGATAGGCTCAGGCGATGGAACCCTCAGATCGACTCTCGCTGTGTCTTCTGCTCTTCGCACGACGAATCCATAGTTCATCTCTTTTTCAAATGTGACTTCTCATATTACATCTTCGCCTCGACCAGCGCAAACCTAATTGGTTACATCCCCGCAACATGCTCGTTCTATGAACATTGGCAATACCTCAAACCGTCTGTAACTCTTGATTTGTTTTTGGGTATTTGGAGCTGGTGCATCTGGAAAGAAAGAAACGCTTTTGTCTTTAATAAACCCAAAAATAGTGTTATTGGTATTTGTAACAAAATATCATTTTTGTTTTCTCTTTGGACAGGAGTGGCTCAGATACGCCCCTTCACCTGGCGCCTACCCCCAACAATGGCGACTGGTCGGATTAACCGCCGCTACTGTGTCTAATGTTGCTCTTAACATCTTCTTTGGCGGTCCGCATGATGGCTCTGATTGGCTGCTCCCCTACTGTATCGGTTGTGTCTGTAACTATTATTATACTGAACAATGTATGTATAATAGGCTATTCTATCTCTGTATGGGTTTGGCTTCATAGACAGCTTCGCCTTCTTTGCTACCGATCAGGTTCGTTGATCGGATTTGAACCTTATTACCTATAATATAATCTATCTAATCGGCTGTGTAGCTATGCGCTACATACCCATTCTCTCAATATATATATATATATATATATATATATATATAACAAATAAATTGTTATATGGTTTTATATTTCTCAAATATCCTTTTCTAGAAACCAATTATTCTAAGATTTTTATCAATGGTGGATAATTTTCCCAAAATACTAGTTTAAAAGTTTTCTAAACTCCTTTGGTTAATAAAACTCAATAAAAATCCATTTTCCAAAGATTCGAATTCAAAAGGGTTCGGATCTCTAAGGGTATACTCAAGTCAAAAAGGGCAACCAATGAATATACTCAAGGTTGACGACAAAGACCACTCAGAACCCAGATGATAAATTATTATCATCTCAACCAATCATATTAAATACTATATATATATTTAAAAATAATACCTTTTTTATAGAAAATATATCTGGGTAAAATTATTTCATCTACCCCTTAAAACAACATCGTGTTCGTTGGCCTGGTTCAAGTGTTTAGAGATCCCTATCAATAACGTTAGCTACTCGTATTGACCAGAATCCATATGCCACTTAACCAATCAATTAACACAATATAAAACCATTTTTATATAACTAACAAATACGCGCTCTTGTATATATATATTTATACACTCAGTCTCAAACAGGTTGCTACAGACTCTATTCCGAATAAGCAACCCACTCGAACCTAGGTATTCGCTTAAGCTAGCTCTGATACCACAATGTCATGACCCATTTTTCTGTACCGATTCAAACTGACTTTAAACCACACTTGTCAGCCAAATTGCACTTGAAGACGGATAGTGAAAGAAAGAAAGAAGGTAGAAATAGAAAGAAGATAGAAGAAAAGAGAACAATCTGAATCTCATAGTGGAACGTATAAATTATAATATAATCAAATCTTTATACAAAACCAAAACTGTTACTTTATAACATATACAAACTTTACATCAGAGTTACAACCATACAACTCAGATAGTTTATAATAATCCTGTCCGTACAACTAGTTGACCACACAACAAATACAGACTGAATATAAGCATCTACGAAAATATGTCTCCTGATTCCAGCTCCTCTCCTGAAGCTTCCACTCTTCCAGCTAAACCTAAAAATATGCTTGGTCTGACCTGAGCATGTAGGAAAAACACCAAGCCCGGGTTAGTCTGGTAAACCAGCGTGAGAAACACACACAACTTGATTATTAAAGTTTAAAATCCTTTCAAAATCAAAGGTATCTCATAAGACCACGCCACAAATAAACATATCGAGTTTTTACCTTACGATAACCAAAACATTTCTTATAAAATCCTCTGATATTATAATAGGGTCTATACTTATTCAAACAGCTAGAATTGTTACATTGTTAAATTCTAGCACACTAGCCACAAAGTGGGTTCTACAATCAAAACCGTAGAAGGCTCGTAGGGAGAATGGATTTCGAACGAATGACTAGGCACTAGGGTACCACCTATCACAGTACCTAGTCTAGATCAGCGTACCGAGGACCCCTCCGTCCCCCTGCAACACAATACCGGACTACCCCTTACTGGATAGCCCGAGTAAGATCACCCCGTGGTTGGGATCAGCAACCGCCCACACAGCCGAAATAGAAAGAGACTTCTAGACAGGGATGACCTTACACTACTTGGGTGGTACCAACTTAGCATTGCTGCATATCCCCTGATTTTCATTCATTCTCGGTTGATGAGGCTCGAGGCTAAGCATTACCTTTTAAAACATATCACTTGGAATGCTCACCGTCCATCTGACGATGTGTTGAAAGCATTAATCCATACAAGTCCGTTTCGGGTTCGAATGAAATCGAAGGCACTATTCCTACTACATCCATTTCGGAATCACCCTCAGGATTAGTAGCAAGTAGCCCTTGCACTTCACTGCTCCATCTTCGACTCCAAGCTCTTGTCTTCATCACGAAAACGTTCTTGTTGGATCGAAGTGGTTTTCGAATTTCAAATCCGATCCCGGTCTCTTCGAAACAACGTTCGCTATTTCTCGGTAAACTCAACCCCAGTTCTTTAGGAAATACACCGATGAAATACAAGATCGGAGTTCATCTCCTAACTGTTAGTGGACGGGTCTCCTTATAAATCGTCCTAGAGAACAATTGAGTTTATAGGTACGGTATAACACCTCGAACGGTAACCGTACCACATAATTCTCGAGTCTCCTCTAGATATTTCCAAAGTTAGGTTTTTGTCCAATTTTGATAGTCGGTTATTTAACTATCAAACAATCAATCAATACAATTAAGTCATTTCCCATTGCAACTATTAAGCCTTGTTCACATTTAAAATCCAAACGGATTAAAATTTACAAAGTAAGCTTATTTCATTTGATATATATATATATATATATATATATATATGTATGTGCATATATATAACAAATTCTTTTCAAATCATACTTATGAAATTTCCAAATATTATTTTCAAGTTTATTAAATAAGATACTCTTTATAAAAGTTATTATAAAATATTGTTTAAAAACATCATTTATTAAATCGAATTATATTTAAAAAAATATAATTAAATACTAATTTAATAAAAACTAATCTTTAAAGGATCATTACAAAATAGTTTAATATTCGGAATAGTTTAAAAAATATCTACTTATAAAAATTTCATCTTTATAAGATTCCCAGAAGTAATAATAAATAAATACTTTTTATATTTCCAAAATATTTATCAATTCTTTTAAACATTTCTAAAAATAATATTTATTTTTAAAATGAAACTAGTTTCAAAATCAATCCAAACAGAATAAGGCTTATCAATCTCAACGGTACTTATGAGTTCACAATTCACAAATTCACAGTCACATAGATATTCAAATCAATCAGCTTCCATAGATCGATTCACATTATATTCTCAAATAAAATTAACAGACAAATAACAGATATATGCATGACTAACAGATCGGAGATTATCATTTCTAGTAAACAATTACACAGAATATCAGATCGAAGGCTTAAACTACCTTCAAAAGGTAGATTAACTATTTAGCGGAATGGTGCTTTTTTCCGCTAACCAGATGTCAAAAACTTGAATAATCTACAATAAACACAACTCTTCAGTTTGGGAACGTCTCAACAGATAGGCTGCAAAATTATATAACAGAATTCATTTCCAATTTGGCAAATAAATTATATCTACACAAGCTTATAAAATTTTCTTATTTTACTTCACAACGAATCGTATGACGGCGTAACTTCCGTCGATACGAACCATTACTCAATAACACCTATTTAACATTTGGAATAAAATATTTATCTTATATACACTTATTTAAGATCTTAGATTAATTCAAAGGTTTAACATTTTATTTCGTAAATCATTTGCTTAACTACTCTAAAATCATTCAGATAAAACTCCAAAAAATTAATACTAATTTTTCACCCATGCGGCTATCTTCGTGCCAAGCCTTACGAATTCTGATTGCTCCAAACATCACCCAGATCGTCACATACCAGAGGCAATTTCGAAAACCCCAAGACCCTAAAATCGATCGACTACCCCAGACCAAGCCTAAATTTAACAATCCACCATGGTCGATGCTTCTCCTATGACCACCTGCTCCCACTAGTCAAAGCCGCGTCATCTCTCATTGACGAGATCGACGAAAATTAGTTTTTGAACAAAAATCGTTCTTCCAACAATATCTCAAAATAAACTATACTAAAAATTATAATTCTACCTCTAAAATTTATGTTTTCATCCAAGAATCAAAGCTGCATGTATGAATCCTAGGATTAAAAACATTTATTTTTACTAAAATTGGATTGTTTTAATGTGCTCTCAAACTATTTTTAACATGAACTACACACAAAATTTAATAATTTCCTAGTTTATAGCATCCACAAACGTAAACTAGATAAAGAGATAAAGAATATTGAATACCAGAATGAACAAAATTTTCACAGTTTATCAGATAACAGAACAAATTTATTTCCAGGTTAAAAACTAAGGTTTCTCACCTTCTACATCTTGGTTCTAGAAGTTTTAAAATCTGAAGTTGAAGTCTTTTGATTTGAAAAGTTGAAATCTTTAAAACTGAACTTGAATCTTGCTTTTTTTATAAAACCGCTGATGGTTTGAATGCTAGGAACATAGATGATCCAGACAAGTACAGAGTGCTTGCTTTTCTTTTTAATTTTTTTTTCTGTTGCTAACAATTTGAACAGAGGCAAATTTTATTTAAGTTATAGGTTTTTGATCTTTAAAACCATCACACTGATCTCAAATGCTCACGAATATATGTACAATTTGCAACACAGCTGAGGGACAAAGATGACTACTTGGTCGCTAAAAAGATATTTTCTTTTTGCTGAGTGAAAATTTTGAGAAGAAAGAAAATAATTATCACAACATGTTCAGATGTTTTACTGCCAAATGTAAGTTTGTTTACTGATAAAATTAGTTACCTTCTACCCATTGTTTTATATTTTGTTAAAACTGTTTCTGGTTAACCTGTTTTTATTAACAGCTAATGATTTACAACCTTCTATTATTATATATATAGTTATATAGACCATACAATATTAAAAGTATATGCAATTATATTTGAGAATTTTGGAAGGCATATTTGTCTTTCGATAAAGTTAGTGTTGCATTTGTTTTAACACATTTTATATATTTTAAAACAAAAATAAGAAGCTAGATTAAAATAATACTTCTTGATATATATATACACACACACACTTAAACAAAGACTACTAAGTAGCTTCAAATTATCTTTGCTTTTGACTAAGTTGTATTTGCATTTTTTTCTCATATACTTCAAAATAAAAGTGAAAAACCAGATAATAACACTCTTGGTTAATTTGTTTTATATAAATATATATGTATTTTAAACAAAACAAAATAACATTCTATGTTAATTACCCAATATACATATGTTACTTTAAAACAAGGATTACAAAGTGGTATTAAACTATTAATAAGCCTTTATGTATATACGTAACCATATATACAATTTTTAACGATAATATAAAATATATTATTTCCAAATAAATCAAGTCACTTGTTATATATGTACATATATAGCTTCTCTTATAAATATTTATGTGATTGCACATCATTTTATTCATAACATTTTCCATCTAGAATATTCCTACAGATGTTATCATCATCCATTCAGCCATACATATATATACAGATATATATCACCCTACCAAACATCTAACATCCATGACGTCCATGGGTCAAAAACACATACAAAAAGGAACATACACTACCAAGAGAAAGCAACCCAAGCCAACTATGGACTCTTACAACCAAAATCCTCCTCCTCAGGTCCTGACAATTCCCTGGACTCTACATCACTGTCCGAGACCCAAACAACCTCAGGCCTAGGCTCTCAAGGAAGAAAATCTACACCAGCAATAGGTTCTGCCACCACTTCCCCAAATCTCCCAAATGACTGCATCGTCATTCTCTGATTCCGGATCCTCCTCCACTTCGAATTCTCCCTTGCCGTCAAACTCCTCATCTTCTTCTTCGACTTCGAATTCCTCTTCACTGTCGAAATCCTCCACTGGATCTTCTTGTTGAGGCTGAGGCTGCTCAACAGGCTCTACTGGTACTTTTGGCTCTTCTTCATATAAGGATGGTTCGTTAAGATCCGCCTGAACTTCTGACCCAGTCAAAATCACCATCTCTCCTTGCCCTAGCCGGTGCTCCTCCATGACTCATGCTACGGGTTTTCTACAATCAATACCAAAACCCAAAGGTGAGATCCTAAGGTTAGACTTCTATAGGCTAAAGAGTACATCAAGGTTTACATTTCAAAATTTATTCCTCCTTAAAATTCTATCACCAAAGATTTTATAAAATCATCTTTCCAAAAATAGTTTAAGTATATATATTTGAAAAGTGATTATAGGTAGAGAAAAATATACATACATACATATATATATATATATACGGTAAGTATATAAACAACTCATTCCTTCAATTTATAAATCCAAATATATATATATATATATATATATATATAACAAATAAATTGTTATATGGTTTTAAATTTCTCAAATATCATTTTCTAGAAACCAATTATTCTAAGATTATTATCAAAGGTGGAAAAGTTTCCTAAAATACTCGTTTAAATGTTTTCTAAATTCCTTTGGTTAATAAAACTCAATAAAATCCCATTTTCCAAAGATTCAAATACAAAAGGGTTCAGATCTCTAAGGGTATACTCAAGTCAAAAAGAGCAACCAATGAATATACTCAAGTTTGACGACGAAGACCACTCAGAACCCAGATGATAAATTATCATCATCTTAACCAATTATATTAAATACCATATATATTTAAAATCAAACTTTTTATGTAGAAAATATATCTGGGTAAAATTATTTCATCTACCCTTTAAAACAATATCATGTCCGCTGGCCTGGATCAAGTGTTTAGAGATCCTTATCAATAACGTTAGCTACTCGTATTGACCAGAATCCATATGCCACTTAACCGATCAATTAACACAACACAACAAATACGCGCTCTCGTATATATATTTATACACTCAGACTCAAGCAGGTTGCTACAGACTCTATTCTTAATAAGCAACCCACTCGAACCTAGGTATTCACTCAACCTAGGCTCTGTTACCACAGTGTCACGACCCCTTTTTCCATACCGATTTAAACTGACTTTAAACCACACTTGTTAGCCAAATTGCATGGAAGATGTTAACCCGCCTTTTTACAAGGCCACGGATAGGCGGATTTAACTTAAACAACTTCACAACTATCGAGACTAAAGTATGATGGGTTCGGTTTAAATGGATGAAGTTCACTTGGATATGTCGTTGGGAAAAGGAGTGGAGAAATTACATGGCTCGGCCTAGGCAGTTTGGCAGATGTCGCTTGACATTTGGATTGTTCGGCATTTGGATGGTCCGGCATTAGAGGGATCGTTCGGCATTGGACGAACGTTCGGCATAGAAGGATCGTTCGACATTGGACGAGCGTTCGGCATTGGACCTCGTTCGGCATCGGCGTATGGTTCGGCATCCATGAACGTTCGGCATCTATGAACGTTCGGCATCTATGAACGTTCGGTATCTATGAACGTTCGGCATTTAGAAGCGCTCGGCATTGGAGATCGTTCGACATCGGATGGATTGTTTGACATCAGGTATCGTTCGACATTGGATGGATCGTTCGGCATCAGTGGGCGTTCGGCATGGCAACCTCGTTCGGCTTACGAGTGAGCTCGGCATGGCTACCTCATTCAGCATTCTACTGTTTCAATCAACCTCGTTCGGTATACATGGATCGGCATCGAGTGGCTCGGCATTGATGGTATACGGCTCTGCCCAGATGGCTCGGCAAATGCCGCTCGGTCAGGGACAAAGGGTATACGAGGCTCGGCAATAGCCTTGTTGGGCCCAAGCTATTCAAGAGGCCCAACAACTCAGGATTCGCCTATAAATACAGCATATGGGGGATCTTCATCGGGATCGGGATCTTCGGCTTCTTCCTCTTGTTCTTCTCCTTTACTCTCTGACCTTCTATTTTCTAAGGCTAAGGCTAGCCTACCACTTTGTAACTGTAACTGATTCTCATATCAATAACAAGGAAATTATTGGAGTGGACGTAGGCCAGAGTTAGCCGAACCACTATAAAATCTGTTGTTCTTTACCGCTTTCATTTTAATTTTAACTGTTCTTCATATTATTACTCTCTACACACACTCTATCTCTTATCAGTAACTGTTAATTGGTGTTTTCATTTACACTCGGGTGTTAGTGACCAATTTTGGCGCTAACAAAAGACAAATAGTGAAAGAAAGAAAGTAGAAATGGAAAGAAGACTGAAGAAAAGAGAACAAGCAGAATCTCACAGCGGAACGAGTAAATTATAATATAATCAAATCTTTAGACAAAACCAAAACTGTTGCTTTATAACATATACAGACTTTACATCAGAATTACAACCACACAACTTGGACAATTTATAATAATCCTGTCCTTACAACTAGTTGACCATGCACCAACTACAAACTAAATATAAGCATCTATGAAAATACGTCTCCTGATTCCAGCTCCTCTCCTGAAGCTTCCACTCTTCCAGCTAAACCTGGAAATATGCTTAGTCTGACCCAAGCATATAGGAAAAACACCAAGCCCGGGACAGTCTTGTAAACCAGCGTGAGAAACACACAAAACTTAATTATTAAAGTTTAAAAACCTTTTGAAATCAAAGGTATCTCGTAAGACCATGCCACAAATAAACATGTCGGGTTTTTACCTTACGATAACCAAAACATTTCTTATAAAATTCTCTGATATTATATAGGGTCTATAAACAAATACTTATTCAAATAGCTGTAATTGTTACATTATTAAATTCCAGCATACTAGCCACAAAGTGGGTTCTACAATCAAAACCGTAAAAGGAGCGTAGGGAGAATGGATTTCCAACGAATAATTAGGCACTGGGGTACCACCTATCACAGTACCTGGTCTAGATCAGCGTACCAAGGACCCCTCCGTTCCTCTACAACACAAGACCGGACTACCCCTTACTGGATAGCTCGAGTAAGATCATCCCATGGTTGGGATCAGCAACCACCCACATAGACGAAATAGAAAGGGACTTCTAGACAGGGTGACCTTACCCTACTTGGGTGCTACCCACTTAGCCTTGCTGCATATCCCCTTATTTTAAGTCATTCCCGGTTGATGAGGCTCGAGGCTAAGCATTACCTTTTTAGAACATATCGCTTAGAATGCTCACCGTCCACATGATGATGTTCTGAAAGCATTCATCCATACAAGTCCGTTGCAGGTTTGAACGGAACCGGAGGCACTATTCCTACTACATCCAATTTGGAATCACCCTCAGGATTAGTAGCTGGTAGCCCTTGCACTTCACTGCTCCATCTTCGACTCCAAGCTCTTGTCATTCATCACGGAAACATTCTCAGTGGATCGAAGTGGTTTTCGGATTTCAAATCCGATCCCCGTCTCTTCGAAACAACGTTCGCTATTTGCCGGTAAACTCAACTCCGGTTCTTTAGGAAATACACCAACGAAATACAAGATCAGAGTTCTTCTCCTAACCGTTAGTGGATGGGTCTCCTTATAATTCGTCCTAGAGAACAATTAAGTTTATTTGTATGGCATAGCACCTCGAACGGTAACCGTACCATATAGTTCTCGAGTCTCCTCTAGATATTTCCAAAGTTAGGTTTTTGTCCAATTTTGGTAGTTGGTTTTTTAACTATCAAACAATCAATCAATACAACCAAGTCATTTCCCATTGCAACTATTAAGCCTTGTTCACATTTAAAATCCAAATGGATTAAAATTTACAAAGTAAGCTTATTTTATTTGACACACACACGCACACACACGCATATATATATATATATATATATATATATATATATATATATATATATAAAACCATTTCTTACCAAATCATACTTATGAAATTTCCAAATATTATTTTCAAATTTATTAAATAAGGTACTCTTTATAAAAGTTATTATAAAATATTGTTTAAAAACAACATTTATTAAATAGATTTATATTTAAGAATATATACTTAAATACTAATTTAATAAAAACTAATCTTTGAAGGATTATGACAAAATAGTTTAATACTTAGAGTAGTTTAAATAATATCTACCTATAAAAATTTCACCTTTATAAGATTCCCAGAAATAATAATAAATAACTACTTTTGATATTTCCAAAATATTTATCAATTCTTTTAAAACATTTCTAAAAGTAATATTTATTTAAAATAAAACTAGTTTCAAAACCAATGCAAATAGAATAAGGCTTATCAGTCTCAACGGTACTTACCAATTTACAATTCACAAATTCACAGTCACACGGATATTCAAATCAATCAGCTTCCATAGATCGATTTACATTATATTCTCAAATAATATTAACAGAAAAATAATAGGTATATGCATGAATAACAGATCAGAGATTATCATTACTAGTAAACAATTACATAGAATATCAGATTGATGGCTTAAACTACCTACAAAAGGGTAGATTAACTATTTAGCGGAATGGTGTCTTTTCCGCTAATCAGATGTCAAAAACTTGAATAATCTACAATAAATACAACTCTTCAGTTAGGGAACGTCTCAACAGATAGGCCGCAAAATCATACAACGACATTCATTTCCAATTTGGTAATTAAATTATATCTACACAAGCTTATAAAATTTTCTTATTTAACTTCACAACGGATCGAGCGACGACGTAACTTCCATCGATACGAACCATTACTCAATAACCCCTATTTAACAGCTGGAATAAAATAATTATCTTAAATATTTAAGATCTTAGATTAATTCAAAGGTTTAACATTTTACTTTCCATATCATTTTCTTAACTACTCTTAAATTATTCAGATAAAACTCTAAAAATTAATACTATTTTTTTTTAAAAAGCTTGACAAATCTTATGATAAAATAATTTGTAAATTATCTTAATTAAATGGACATAAAGTAAGCAAATTTATTTCTTTAAAACTTCTTGTCTATATTAAAACTTAAGTAAATATTTAATATACAAGAAGATTGATTCAAAACATTTACCTTTACATTAACTATTTCCTTGATTTTTAAGTTCTTCCCTTTTTAATAGGCCAAGACCATCGGCCATAGCCCAATCTACAAAAAAAACTACAAACTTGAACCCTATTTATCGCAAGGCAACCGGGAAGAAGCCCAAATCGAAGAAAACAATACGAAGCCTTCCTTCTTCAACCTTATCTACCACTACCTGATCACCCAAAAACAAAGAACTCCGATATCTCGAACTCGAAAGATCGACTCCGATCATCTCAAATATTAACATGCGAACATCAATTTGCATTCGAACATGACGCAGCCGGATCAAACCCATACCTCACGAATCCATACCTCACACTCGATTCACCTAGCTCTGACATCCCCTCGTGCACATTGTGCACGTGCACGTCCTCCAATATGATCATCTCACCATCGCGACTCCTTCCCCCAGTCGCTCAACCACTCCAGACTTAAAATGCCACAACGACGAAGACCCACAACCCTCCGATCGAAAATTCGTTCGACAACTCTAATTTCCCGAACCAGAAAATCCAACATACGACCACAAATTGACTTACCTCACCGTTGATCAGTCACTTCTTTGCATGCCACCTACTCCAATCGAAAGTTCACCCATGCAGCTATCTTCATGCTAAGACCTACGATTTCCGATTGCTTCAAACATCACCCAGATGGTCACGTACCAGAGGTAATTTTAAGAACCCCAAAACCCTAAAATCGACCGACTACCCCAAACCAAGCCCAAATTCAACAATCCACCTCGGTCGACGCTTCCCCTATGACCACCTGTTCCCACCAGTCAAAGCTGCGTCATCTCTCGTTGCGAGATCGACGAAAATTAATTTTTGAACGAAAATCGTTCCTCCAACAATATCTCAAAATAAACAATACTAAAAATTATAATTCTACCTCCAAAATTTATGTTTTCATCCAAGAATCAAAGCAGCATGTATGAATCCTAGGATTAAAAACATTTATTTTTACTAAAATTGGATTATTTTATTATAAATTGGAACCCTATCGAACTACACAGTTTATTGTGTATTTTTAACATGAACTACACATAAAATTTAATACTTTCCTAGTTTATAGCATCCACAAACATAAACTAGATAAAGAGAAAGAATTTTGAATACTGGAGTGAACAAATTTTTCACAGTTTAACAGATAACAGAACAAATTTATTTCCAGGTTAAAACGGTTTCACACCTTCCACATCTTGGTTCCAGAAGTATTAAAATCTGAAGTTGAAGTCTTTTGATTCGAATAGTTGAAATCTTTAAAACTGAACTTGAATCTTGCTTTTTTTTTAAAATCCTAATGGTTTGAATACTAGGAACAGAGATATCCAGGCAAGTACAAAGTGCTTGCTTTTCTTTTTAATTTTGTTTTCTGTTGCTAACAATTTGAACAGGGCAAATTTTCTTTAAGTTTCAGGTTTTTAATCTTTAAAACCATCACATTGATCTCAAATGCTCATATATATATATATATATATATATATATATATATATGTACAACTTTGCGACACAACTGAGGGACAAAGATGACTACTTGGTGGCTGAAAAGATATTTTCTTTTTGCTGAGTGAAAATTTTGAAAAGAAAGAAAATAATTATCACAACATGTTCAGATGTTTTACTGCCAAATGTAAGTTTGTATACCGAGAAAATTAATTACCTTCTACCTATTGTTTTATATTTTGTTAAAACTGTTTCTTGTTAACCTATTTTTATTAACAGCTAATGATTTACAACCTTCTATTATTATATATAGTTATATAAACCGTACAATATTAAAAGTATATGCAATTATATTTGAGAAGTGTAACGTCCCGCCCTTTCGTACGCTTTAAATCGACGATAAACCACACACGTCAGACTTAAACCATATAGAAGGACAGATTGTTATAGGGTAAATAAGAAAAAGTTGAGAAAGAAAAAAAAAACAAAATAGAATCTTGCAGCGGAACGATAATGTATAATAATCAAATATACAGTTCATGAAACTGTTTTACAAAACATTTGATTTATACTTATACAATACATATCAGAGTTGCACATACCAACGAATAATAATCGATGCACCAGAATACAGTATGTAGTGGAACAATATAATATATAATAATAATAATGATGAAATCTTCGTCTTTGTCCTCCAAAAAAAAAGCCTTCGACCCTGAAATGCTCGGATTGACCCGAGCGAATTGAAAAGACAAAACACTCGAGTCAGAACTAAAAGATCTTATGTAAGTTAAATCGACTGAAACTAATATGAGTGTAACGGCGTTGGAGATGTTTACGGGGTTTGACATCTCCTATTGTAACAGCCCGCAAATCCGTACCCCTTGAGTCAACACTATTATACAACAATCAACACAAGTTGTACAGAAATACGAACCATTTGGGTTTAAGAAGAAGAGGTAGAAGAAGAGAAAAACAAAATCAACATCAGAATCTAACCATCGCAGCGGAATAAAATATAATAGATAATATATATATAATCTTTACTCAACTTCAAATATTTCTGTTTATATATTACATCATCAGAGTACATCAATCACAGCTCAACATCAATATCATACAATGAATACACAACAACTCAGAATACACAACTCAAACAGCGGAATATATATATAAATAAGTACGAGAATACGTGTCGACATCCTGCTCGTCTCCTGAGCTCCATATCATCAAATCCTGTATCCTATAATACTCGGCCTGATCCGAGCATTATAGTCAAATAACACCCGAGTCAGTCTGGATTACCAGCGTGAGAAAATCACACCCAATTGATTAGTAAAGTTTCAAATTCCTTTGAAAACAAAAGCATCTCGTAAGACCACGCCACCAATAAACATGTCGGGTTTTTACCTTACGATAGCTAAAACAATTTTTATAGAAATCCTCTGATATTATAATAGGGCCTATATACAAATACTTATATAAAATAGCCGAAATTGTTACATCTATTAAATTCCAGCTAATAGCCACAAAAGTGGGTAATACAAACAAAACTCGTACAAGGCTTGTAGGGAGAATGGATTTCCAACCAATGACTAGGCACTGGGGTACCACCTGTCAAAGTACGGGGCCTAGATCACCGTACCGAGGACTACTCCCTTCATCCCCTGCAACACAAGGCCGGAACCATTCCTTACTGAACAGTCCCGAACAAGATAAACCCCGTGGTTGGCGCGACCAACCACCCACTAAGCCGAAATATATAAGGGACATCTAGACAGGGGAATTATCTTGTCCTGCTTGGGCATGACCCACCTAACCTTGCTGCATATCCCCTGATTTTCAGTCATTCCCATTTGATGAGGCTTGAGGCTAAGCGTTACCTTTTTAGAACGTTTCACTTAGAATGCCCATCGCCCACCTGACGATGTTTCGTAAGCATTCGTCCATACAAGTCCGTCCCGGGTTCGAACAGAACCGAAGGCACTATTCCTACTACATCCATTTGGAAATATCATCAGGATTAGTAGCGACTAGCCCTTTCTCTTCATTGCTCCATCTTCGACTCCGAACACGTTTTTCGCACGAAACGTACAAACCGAATCGAAGTGGTTTTCGAGAAATTAATCTCGATCCCGGTATCTTCGAAACGATCGACGCAGTTGGTCAATATTGATAGTCGGTTATTTAACTATCAATTAATATTCACAAACATCCATCAAACAATAAATAATTTCTCAAATTATTTATTTATCTCAAATATATCTTCACAAGATATATTTCTATTTTCAATCCTTTGAAAACAGTTTTCAAAACATCTTTCTTTTTAGAATAAACCTTCCCAAATGTTTTCTATCTCCTCTGGAATCACCAAGCACAAAAATAGATTTTAAAATAATTTAAAACATTTTGCTTTGAAATATAAACTTTAAAAATACTTAGGATAAAACTACTTAAATAATTTGTTAAAATTACATACTATATGAATTTAAGAAAATAAGGTCACTTTATAAAATATAAAACCAGGTTTTCACTTTTAAAACAAATACTAAGTCACTTATAAATAATTAATGCTATAATATATTAAAGGAAATACTTGCTTTAGAAATTAAATATTAGGAATAATGAATTTTACAAAACTTGCTTTCTTTAAAAACAACTTTAAAGCATTTAATTTATATTTACAAATTTACTTTTAAAAACATGTACTTGGTCATCCAGAGAGAATTCCAACTTCAAGCACTTAAATCAATTTCCCGAATTGATTTCCAATTTATTCGATTTGAAATAAATTTCTTTACTTGCTCGGTTTATTTCAAAATTCATTAATTATGGATTTATTATTATTGTCATTATCTTCCTTTTGATTTAAAATCTCTTAACTGAATATACAAATTTTCAGATTTTCCAATTACTTCTTTATTCCTTCCAAAAATTTAAATCTTGAATTTTTAATAAATGTTTTGTTATTTTAAATAATAACCTACAGTTTAAAATTCATTGACTTCTTGTCATTCAACATTTCCTTTCTATAATCTAGCTTTGTTTATTAAAATTTTAAAGTCCCTTTATTTTATTTTTCTCATTCATTCTTAAACTTATTCAAATTTCTATAATTATTTTCTTACAAATTACTCCTTTTATTTACCTCCCCAAAATCTAATTTATAAATATTGTTGATAGTCCATTATACACGATTATATTCAATCGAACCATAGCATTCAATCTTTCAATAAAGTTCATCAAAGGATATCACATAATCACAACAGAGGGAATTAAATAATTTAAAATAAATGTTGAGGGATCCAGTTGGATCCCTCCAACCTGTTTTCCCTGCATCCACAGACGTTAGCACAATATAACATATCAAGTCCAAATATCATAATATATCACATCAATTCATTCAAACAATTATTTAAATTTAAACATTTTAAATTTAAATTTAAACCGAGTGAGATTAACTCACCTTTGCCTTGATGTTTGAAATCCATTTCAATTCTGTCTTGGTTCCCCGGTTTATAACCTTGTATAAACATTCCATAAATTTTTATCAACACTCGAGTCAATTAGAACAATTAAATTTCCATTTATAATTTGATTAACTCGTGATTTTATTTTTAAACAAGTAAATTTATTTTAAACTAATTCCCTTAAGATAATTAATTTCCGGTAACCACAACTAAAAATTTAATTAGTTAAACACATTAATTACTCACACATTATTTTTCCCATTTAATAATCTAATTAACTAAGAATTTTATTTAACCAATTTCCCTCTAGATAAATTGTTTACCGATGACTAAAATAATTGAACAAGTGAGTTAAATGAGTTAACCCTACACTCCATTATAAAAATTTTAGTAAGTTAAAAATGTGTGCGTAAAATATTAGAGTTAAATAAATAAATGGTGTGTGTGTGTGTATATATATATATATATCTGTTAAAATTACCTTTCTTTTCTTCCCGTAGATATGTATTAAGAATTTAAAACAGATATAGGTTTTAATCCTTACAGTAATCATTTTCTTTTCTGGAATCAAGAACAACGTTTTACTTACAGCTTATATTCATATGTATTAAATATAAATAAACAAAACAACAAATCGATACCTCATAAGAATGAACTTCAACCAACACCACAAACTATCTCGGCCAAGCTTCAAAACCACGAGCTCAAAGCCCTAGGTCAGGCAACCTCGTGACCGCGACCTCTCAAATCGTGCCGCCACGCTCGCCTCGAACGCGACCACGTCTCCCTTCCTCTCGACCTCACAACCTAACCCTAGCGCCGCTCGCTCGATCGTGACTGAGCTCGAAACCCCAACAGAGTCGCCGCCTCGAGACTCCCTCCCTTGATGATTTTCGCAACCTCAAATTGAACGCGAGTTCGATACTTCGGTTGATGCCGCGAGCTTCCCAGAATTCCCACAAACCCAGTGCTTTGCCGACTTCGACAATTTCGACCACAACGCCACCCAAGTCGCGATTCTACCTTTAGGTGCGGTCGCCCTCATGTTTGTTTTCTGATTTTCGTTATGGATTTGATTCGAAAATCACGGCCGCGTTTCTCAACTGAAGGTTTCAATTCAATTTCTTTTTTTTTAGGGAAGAGGAAAAAGAAAGGAGCCGTGTTGTTTATTATAGGACGAGAAGCTTGAGTTATAAAAGGAAAAGTAGGTGGCTTCGGCTAGAAGATAAGTTAGATATTTTTATTTTATTTTTATTATTTTTTTTTATAAATGAAACGAAAACGTGGTTTCAGAATTCTGAGGTGAAAAGTAGCATGAAAGAGTGGACGTACAGTGATTCGAAAAGAAAGAATGCAGCTGATATGAGGGTATCGGTCAATCAAAATTAGATTATATTTAAATTAAGTTTTTCGATTTAACTTTCGGTGCGTTTTTATATCGTACACTCACACACTAACTCCAATCGCTACGAAAATTGAAATCCGGTAATAGTCTAATATTACGGATCCGATGGAACTGGTTTCGTCAAATTCCGAGACTGTGCCTCGGAAGGCTATTTTTAAATTCAATTTAAACTATATAAATTTTAAAACTGAACAAATCACTGTTAATTTCAATTTTACGACTTCTATTATCCTCAGTATTATTAATATAAATTTTGCAAGCCTTCAAATAATTTTTAACAGACTTAAAATTCTAGATTCAACAAGTTACCCAACTTCGAATTATTTATTTCAATAGTTTTAAATTATCAAATAAATGGTGATATTCGTAATTCAAGTTAAAATTATTATATTAAATATTTAAAATCGATTAAATATTCCGATTTTAAATGCTCGAAAATTACGGGTCGTCACATTTCTCCCCCCTTAAAAGAATTTCGTCCCCGAAATTACTAACTAGGAAGAATGGCCCAAAACCCGTTACTATTTCCCTAAAACCAAACAGTTCAACATCTATCCAACTATTAATTTTTTTTTTAAAAAAAGACTCATTATCATCCCTATTAACTTCTCAACCTTTCCCTAGTTCCAAACCATACCATTTGTTTAACCATTCAAGTTCCAATTTAAAACCAAATCTTGAATTATCAAAATTTTCTCAAAATTTTTCTAACTCCCTAAATTCCTGAAAAATTTCGCCAGCGTTTCCTTTGCGCGGCTGACTCGGTACAACTACAAAATGGCTCTACGGCCTCCCAAATCCAAAAAGAAAACAAAAGGCCAAGTGGCTCAATCCAAATCCCAATCAAATTTCATACCAAATTTAAATACATACCTTTTTGTCGAGCATTTCAAATTTTTATCTTTTGAAAACAACCCAATTCTCTTTTCCCTTTATATTACTTGCATATCCTACCTGACAATAATATCCAAACACAATATTCCAAAAATCATTTCATCGACTTCCTTACGAAATATCAATATTCATCCAAATATCAACTTAGAATACATTTGCAATATTCAATTCCCAATTAGGCATTGACCATTCCTTACTAAATTTTAGTAAGCATTTATATGTTTCTTATATTTATTTTCATCTTACCACATTAGGTATATCCATTCTTATTCAAATTAATTCTTTCATTTCCATACGAATTCAATTTATTTTCAACTCTAAATCTTAAATTTTATTTTCCATTAATAACTAATTCATATCATTACTTTAAGTTGGTTTCCTTTACTAATTTAGTTTAGTTTCCAATATTGAATTCGTTAGTTGTTAACACAATTTCCTAAAATTTTCTAAAAGTTTCTAACACCCAAAATTTCTGGAAAATTTTGGCAGAGTCCCCTTTGTACGGAGGAGCTTTTGCAATTTGACAAAAGAGATAAATATATATACATCGACCCACACGGTCGGAAAAACAAAAAAAAACAGTTCATATTTCCTATTTTTATTGCGTAGGCATACCTTATTTAGCATTTTAAGCAAGCAGCTTATTTATTTTAGCAAATAGCACAACCAAAACCAGCCACACGGCTTCCAGGTCCCTGTACTTACTCAGTTTAAACTTGTAAGTGCCAAATATAAGAAGTTTAACATATTTCACTTACTTGCAATAGTTAAAACATATGAATTCTAAAAGAAATTCACACTAAGCATTTTTCTGTAAGCAACTTATACAGTTTTCATACTAATCTAACTATTTTAATTAATTTATAAACCATTTTCATTCAATTTGAATGGTTTTCAATCCACTCGTATACAACTTCACCAATTTGAATGGTTTAAAACTCAACCATTTACTTTTTAATTTATTTTTTAAGCAACTGAACTCATATTTAATCCAATTGATCTCAAAATCAATTTATTTTATTCCTATCCATCCAAGGTATTTTAATAACTTCTATCAATACATAGTATGTTTAATTATTTTCATTTACAATCCATTTATTTACATTTCATTTCATATTTGTTTATTCCAAACTATTTTATTTAGCTCGAAGACAATCCGAGCTATTCCATTCAATAACCATTTCTCAACTTATTTAAACCAACACTTCATTCGATACTTATCTATTCCATTATTTATTTATTCAATATAAAATTAGTTTATCCACATTCATTTAAACTATTCTAATAAACTTGACACATTCTATTTTCCTTATTGCCTCAAGTTATTTCAATCCCTTAATAATTTAAATGGTTTACAATTATTTATTTAAGCATTTTCATTCCATTAAATATTATCGGTAACTCACCGAATTTATTTCAGTTAAAATTTATTTTTACTCGATTTAAATCCAATCCACTATCATTACACTTAGTTTTAAGTTGAATTCAATTCAACTCTCCTTCATTTCTTCAGCTTAAGTTATTCCACTTCAATTTATTCAAATTTTACACTTAAGCTCATTCAATTTATTACCTGGCTATTTCCAAGTTATCTTCACTCATGGATTTTATTTGCACATTCAAATCATTGCTATTTTAATCCATTTACATCTTTATCCGAAACACTTCAATTATATTTAATTTGTTAACACTTCAAGCTAAATTTTCAATTTATAACTCAAGTTCTGATTCCACTATTCACTTTTAATTTACCAACCAATTCATAAACTTACAATTCAGCTTCTATTTAACTATAATAGGTTCCATTTACACATTTCATTAACTAATTTATTAACAAATTAGTTCTTCCGTATTTATAGTTCAATACTTGATTTTTAATTCCAATCACCGCTTCATTTTATTTTCTTAGTTTCAATTTTATTATACAATTCAAGTTTGGATTTTCCTTTCATTTTCCAATTCATCAAAATATTTATTTTGGATTTGTATTCCATTTTCAATTTTATAAGTCACAACTTATTATTTACACTATTCCATTCATTATAGGCTTGAATATATTCTTCTTTTATTTTTGACTCGAGTTTTACACTTATTTATAACTCAAACATATTTTATTCCATGCATTTTTAATCCTTTTATATGCTATTCTGATTTATTTAACTCAATCTAATTCTTATCCAGCTTATTTCCCAGTTATCCAGATAAAAATTTAATTTCATTCAATAATTCAATTGAATTCTTATTCCAATCCACTTTTATTTTAATTCAGTTTTATTTGACTCAATCCGATTTCAACTTAATTTGAATACAACCGGATATTAATTTCAGCCTATCCAGTTAATTTTAAATCCGGTTAAATTTTATTCTCCCATCCAAGTTAATTTCATCTTAGCCTTTTAAATTTAAATTCCATTATTCAAAGCTTATATTTCCTTCATTTTCATTTACTTAAGTTAAATTTTATTTGCTGAATTAAAATTTTCAATTCCTTCTTATTAATATCAACTTCTCTTAATAAGTACATTATTTGATCATTTATTCATTCACCAATTCATTATTTAACCAATAAATGTTATGTCCAAACATTTATTATCTTTTGTCCATCCTGACTAATTTTCCCATTCTACATAACTCCACACAATTAAATTTTAAATTCCAGCACTCAGTTTCACTTACACAGTTGAAAATTTGTTTTTCAACAAATTCCAAAGTTTAAATAACCTTTCAACATTTCAAAATTCCTTTTAAAACCTTCTATATCCAAAATTCGTTTGATAAATTCAATTTATCTCTTTGAATTTCAAAACTCAACTAGTTTTGCAAACAATTTCAATTCAAAACAATTTGGTAGCAATTTCACTTCTGGAAACTCGAAAATGAACATCGATGATGCTGCAGTCATCACCGAAGTTATTTTCTAGCGACCAAAAGAGTTCAATGCTTTTATTCTCTTTCTAAAATCCATCCAATATTTTTAAATTCCAAATCTCTCTAGATTTCAAATCCGATTCAAAAATATTTCTCAATATATATTATCCTCCCAACTTTTGAGAATCCTTATCCAATCCAAAGAAACTTAAATCTCCAAATTCCAAACTCTTTAGATTTAAATTCAATCTCTTCTTTGGAATTTTATCTTACTTTAATAATTAATTACACTATAATTTACATTATAGTTTACATTTAAACATTTCATTTATATATGAATTGGTTTCCTAGTTTTTAATTATGGCTTTCAATTCCTTATTCAATTATAATCACATTTACAAACTTCATCCATTTTATTAATTCGTCTCTGAATCTTTGATTATTATCCCAATTGCTTATTCAATTTTACTCATGAATAATAATTCAATGTTGTTATTGCTACCAACCAAGCATTCATATATAACTATAATAATTTATGAAAAATCATTTTCCTTCATATACAAAAATAATTTTGGGTAAAATTATTTCATTTACCCTATTTAAAACAATACTGTGTCGGTTTATCTTGTTTAAGAGTTTAGAAATCCCTATCGATGACATGGCATCCCACACATCGACCAGAATCCATAAACACTCAACCGATAAATCAACACAATATAAAAACAATTTCATATTCACTAACAAGTACGCACTCATATCTATTAATACGCTCCAACTCATTATAGAGTACTACAGACTCTAATTTAAATGAGTAATTCCCACCAGAGCCAAGGTTATCTCCAACCTAAGCTCTGATACCACTGTAACAGCCCGCAAATCCGTACCCCTTGAGTCAACACTATTATACAACAATCAACACAAGTTGTACAGAAATACGAACCATTTGGGTTTAAGAAGAAGAGGTAGAAGAAGAGAAAAACAAAATCAACATCAGAATCTAACCATCGCAGCGGAATAAAATATAATAGATAATATATATATAATCTTTACTCAACATCAAATATTTCTGTTTATATATTACATCATCAGAGTACATCAATCACAGCTCAACATCAATATCATACAATGAATACACAACAACTCAGAATACACAACTCAAACAGCGGAATATATATATAAATAAGTACGAGAATACGTGTCGACATCCTGCTCGTCTCCTGAGCTCCATAGCATCAAATCCTGTATCCTATAATACTCGGCCTGACCCGAGCATTATAGTTAAATAACACCCGAGTCAGTCTGGATTACCAGCGTGAGAAAATCACACCCAATTGATTATTAAAGTTTCAAAATCCTTTGAAAACAAAAGCATCTCGTAAGACCACACCACCAATAAACATGTCGGGTTTTTACCTTACGATAGCTAAAACAATTTTTATATAAATCCTCTGATATTATAATAGGGCCTATATACAAATACTTATATAAAATAGCCGAAATTGTTACATCTATTAAATTCCAGCTACTAGCCACAAAAGTGGGTAATACAAACAAAACTCGTACAAGGCTCGTAGGGAGAATGGATTTCCAACCAATGACTAGGCACTGGGGTACCACCTGTCACAGTACGGGGCCTAGATCACCGTACCGAGGACTACTCCCTTCATCCCCTGCAACACAAGGCCAGAACCATTCCTTACTGAACAGTCCCGAACAAGATAAACCCCGTGGTTGGCGCGACCAACCACCCACTAAGCCGAAATATATAAGGGACATCTAGACAGGGGAATTATCTTGTCCTTCTTGGGTATGACCCACCTAACCTTGCTGCATATCCTCTGATTTTCAGTCATTCCCATTTGATGAGGCTTGAGGCTAAGCGTTACCTTTTTAGAACGTTTCACTTAGAATGCCCATCGCTCACCTGACGATGTTTCACAAGCATTCGTCCATACAAGTCCGTCCCGGGTTCGAACGGAACTGAAGGCACTATTCCTACTACATCCATTTGGAAATATCATCAGGATTAGTAGCGACTAGCCCTTGCTCTTCACTGCTCCATCTTCGACTCCGAACACGTTTTTCGCACGAAACGTACAAACCGAATCGAAGTGGTTTTCGAGAAATTAATCTCGATCCCGGTCTCTTCGAAACGATCGACGCAGTTGGTCAATATTGATAGTCGGTTATTTAACTATCAATTAATATTCACAAACATCCATCAAACAATAAATAATTTCTCAAATTATTTATTTATCTCAAATATATCTTCACAAGATATATTTCTATTTTCAATCCTTTGAAAACAGTTTTCAAAACATCTTTCTTTTTAGAATAAACCTTCCCAAATGTTTTCTATCTCCTCTGGAATCACCAAGCACAAAAACAGATTTTAAAATAATTTAAAACATTTTGCTTTGAAATATAAACTTTAAAATACTTAGGATAAAACTACTTAAATAATTTGTTAAAATTACATACTATATGAATTTAAGAAAATAAGGTCACTTTATAAAATATAAAACCAGGTTTTCACTTTTAAAACAAATACTAAGTCACTTATAAATAATTAATGCTATAATATATTAAAGGAAATACTTGCTTTAGAAATTAAATATTAGGAATAATGAATTTTACAAAACTTGCTTTCTTTAAAAACAACTTTAAAGCATTTAATTTATATTTACAAATTTACTTTTAAAAACATGTACTTGGTCATCCAGAGAGAATTCCAACTTCAAACACTTAAATCAATTTCCCGAATTGATTTCCAATTTATTCGATTTGAAATAAATTTCTTTACTTGCTCGGTTTATTTCAAAATTCATTAATTATGGATTTATTATTATTGTCATTATCTTCCGTTTGATTTTAAATCTCTTAACTGAATATACAAATTTTCAGATTTTCCAATTACTTCTTTATTCCTTCCAAAAATTTAAATCTTGAATTTTTAATAAATGTTTTGTTATTTTAAATAATAACCTACAGTTTAAAATTCATTGACTTCTTGTCATTCAACATTTCCTTTCTATAATCTAGCTTTGTTTATTAAAATTTTAAAGTCCCTTTATTTTATTTTATTTTTCTCATTCATTCTTAAACTTATTCAAATTTTCTATAATTATTTTCTTACAAATTACTCCTTTTATTTACCTCCCCAAAATCTAATTTATAAATATTGTTGATAGTCCATTATAACGATTATATTCAATCGAACCATAGCATTCAATCTTTCAATAAAGTTTATCAAAGGATATCACATAATCACAACAGAGGGAATTAAATAATTTAAAATAAATGTTGAGGGATCCAGTTGGATCCCTCCAACCTGTTTTCCCTGCATCCACAGACGTTAGCATAATATAACATATCAAGTCCAAATATCATAATA
This sequence comes from Allium cepa, assembly GCA_030765085.1. Lineage (NCBI taxonomy): Eukaryota > Viridiplantae > Streptophyta > Magnoliopsida > Asparagales > Amaryllidaceae > Allium > Allium cepa. The sequence goes on along the minus strand of CM060930.1, from coordinate 46,896,369 downwards.
TATCACATCAATTCATTCAAACAATTATTTAAATTTAAACATTTTAAATTAAAATTTAAACTGAGTGAGATTAACTCACCTTTGCCTTGATGTTTGAAATCCATTTCAATTCTGTCTTGGTTCCCCGGTTTATAACCTTGTATAAACATTCCATAAATTTTTATCAACACTCGAGTCAATTAGAACAATTAAATTTCCATTTATAATTTGATTAACTCGTGATTTTATTTTTAAACAAGTAAATTTATTTTAAACTAATTCCCTTAAGATAATTAATTTCCGGTAACCACAACTAAAAATTTAATTAGTTAAACACATTAATTACCCATACATTATTTTTCCCATTTAATAATCTAATTAACTAAGAATTTTATTTAACCAATTTCCCTCTAGATAAATTGTTTACCGATGACTAAAATAATTGAACAAGTGAGTTAAATGAGTTAACCCTACACTCCATTATAAAAATTTTAGTAAGTTAAAAATGTGTGCGTAAAATATTGAAGTTAAATAAATAAATGGTGTGTGTGTGTATATATATATATATCTGTTAAAATTACCTTTCTTTTCTTCCCGTAGATATGTATTAAGAATTTAAAACAGATATAGGTTTTAATCCTTACAGTAATCATTTTCTTTTCTGGAATCAAGAACAACGTTTTACTTACAGCTTATATTCATATGTATTAAATATAAATAAACAAAACAACAAATCGATACCTCATAAGAATGAACTTCAACCAACACCACAAACTATCTCGGCCAAGCTTCAAAACCACGAGCTCAAAGCCCTAGGTCAGGCAACCTCGTGACCGCGACCTCTCAAATCGTGCCGCCACGCTCGCCTCGAACGCGACCACGTCTCCCTTCCTCTCGACCTCACAACCTAACCCTAGCGCCGCTCGCTCGATCGTGACTGAGCTCGAAACCCCAGCAGAGTCGCCGCCTCGAGACTCCCTCCCTTGATGATTTTCGCAACCTCAAATCGAACGCGAGTTCGATACTTCGGTTGATGCCGCGAGCTTCCCAGAATTCCCACAAACCCAGTGCTTTGCCGACTTCGACAATTTCGACCACTACGCCACCCAAGTCGCGATTCTACCTTTAGGTGCGGTCGCCCTCATGTTTTGTTTTCTGATTTTCGTTATGGATTTGATTCGAAAATCACGGCCGCGTTTCTCAACTGAAGGTTTCAATTCAATTTCTTTTTTTTAGGGAAGAGGAAAAAGAAAGGAGCCGTGTTGTTTATTATAGGACGAGAAGCTTGAGTTATAAAAGGAAAAGTAGGTGGCTTCGGCTAGAAGATAAGTTAGATATTTTTATTTTATTTTTATTATATTTTTTTTTATAAATGAAACGAAAACGTGGTTTCAGAATTCTGAGGTGAAAAGTAGCATGAAAGAGTGGACGTACAGTGATTCGAAAAGAAAGAATGCAGCTGATATGAGGGTATAGGTCAATCAAAATTAGATTATATTTAAATTAAGTTTTTCGATTTAACTTTCAGTGCGTTTTTATATCGTACACTCACACACTAACTCCAATCGCTACGAAAATTGAAATCCGGTAATAGTCTAATATTACGGATCCGATGGAACTGGTTTCGTCAAATTCCGAGACTGTGCCTCAGAAGGCTATTTTTAAATTCAATTTAAACTATATAAATTTTAAAACTGAACAAATCACTGTTAATTTCAATTTTACGACTTCTATTATCCTCAGTATTATTAATATAAATTTTGCAAGCCTTCAAATAATTTTTAACAGACTTAAAATTCTAGATTCAACAAGTTACCCTACTTCGAATTATTTATTTCAATAGTTTTAAATTATCAAATAAATGGTGATATTAGTAATTCAAGTTAAAATTATTATATTAAATATTTAAAATCGATTAAATATTCCGATTTTAAATGCTCGAAAATTACGGGTCGTCACACCTGTCCAGTGTCTAACGTGAGTGCAGTAACTTAAGAGATGCTCGGGATTCACATCTCCTAAGGATCCGTTAAACTATTTACTGTGTAGTAATATTTCACTATTATAATAGTGTCTAATAGTAAAATAAACTTACTTTTTTCATAGCATTAAGGGGTCACCCATATAGCCCTTAACACGTAATAGTCCCAGTAGTCCATCCAATATCATAGTCCCTCCTAATCGGAAAGCCACCAGAGGATACCACACTGGCTACGGAAGAAAACCAAACTCGTACAAGGCACGATAGGGTAGGTGACACGGCACAACTAGGCAATGCCAGGATAGATATACCAATTACACTTCCGGGCCGGTGGTAACGCATAGCGTGCAGCTACCGCCCACCTAGAGCCACACCCCAAAAAGAAAACCAAAGTGGCCACCGAATAAATCCAAAAGTCAAAGTATAATATCGAAGGGATGTGTCCGATCAAAGGTGCTACCTCATTAGCCCGTCAACCGCTCCTGTTTTAGCCACCTTATGCCAACTCACGAGAGTCGGGTCCACGTATTTACCTCAAAGGAAATCCTACTTCATTCTTGAATCTCCACCGCGTACACGGTTGTTAATGTGGTTTTCGGAGTTGGCAGAGAGTATGACAACTTCCGATTCCAGTCTCTTCAACAACCAAACGTTATTATAACACCATAGTCATTTCAAAATAATTATACTTCAAAACCAGAATAAAATATCCCTTTCAAAACCATACAAATACGATATCATTTCCGTTTTAAAAACCCAAATCAATATGATATTATTTTTATAAAACCCAAATCAATAAAATATCATTTTTCAAATATATCTTTTCTGAAACTATAACATTTCAAAGTTATAATATTTCAAGACCAAAACTTGAAATATAGCCTTTCAAAACATAAAACTTTGAATTTCATAACTTTGAAACATACTACACCACTTAAATGGTTTAAATATTTAATTACTTTATATAGTAAAATAGCTTCTTCACCTTCACAAATCAATTCCAATACGGATTTTAAATTCCCAAATAAACCAATATAATTTCCATATATTTCAAAGCTTTAATTATTCCACCATTTCAAAACTTATTCTTTGATAATTTCATATATATCAATTTCAACTACTATTGTTTAGATTTGAAATGTTTACTTACTAAATATTGTTCTAATAAAACCCTTAGACTTCAAATAACTGGATATTCTTCCAATTACGTTAACTTGATAATATTCATTTAAATCAATTTGATATTCATTTAAATCCTCTAAACAAAAATCAAGTTATAAAATCATACCTTTTAAATCTCAATTTATTTATATTTCAAATCAAATTTTTCGAGGATAATCCTTAAATCTTAAATTCAAATCAAATTCACATTTATCTTCTAACCTTAATTTTATTTGAGTCATTATAAACACTATATACAATAAAATTTAAATAGATACTTAACCATATTATATAAAAGAAATTCAAACTTTATTATTTAGCTTACTTTATAATTAAAAACAAATTTATACATAGCTAAATCAATAATAAAATAGCATTTATATAACATCTAGCATCAATATCTATATAGCCCATATATTTCTTTACAAAACCATAAAAATCATTTCAAAAAAATAATCTTGTATATATACCGCAGTGCCTGTATATAATTTTCTATCCTATGGTTAAGTGATACAGATATTTATCATTTCAATCCGCAGTTTAAAAATAAAAATGCGGTTGTATATCATTTCAAACTGCAATCCCGAATCAAAATAAATGCATAACAACTTGCAGATTATGATGATATAAATAAAACATCCATTCATCCATCATAAAATCATACATCCATCAAAATCATCATACACAACAATCAATCAATATCAATATATAACTGATAATATATAACAAGTAATTAACTGGCAGTTATATTCAATAATTAATTAAATAACGATTTAATTTAAATAAATGCAAATAACTGAGATGATGATTAAAAATATACAAACAGTCATAAATAAATTCATAATCACAACATAAATTAATTTAACAAACATAAGAAATTTTAGAAGTTGTGAGTGGGTTAAACACTCATCTTTTGAATTTAGATTGAATTTAAACCCAATTAAATTTCATAGTCTCCAAATTCATCCAAACCAGCGCCAAAATGTCCGAAATTCCAATACGAACCTAGCAGAGAAAATCGCGTGAATTGGAGTTTGTATGTAAAAGTTATTGCATTAAACGAATGAAATTTAAATTAAAATATAAAAGAAAACAAAACAATACTACCCATCCTCTCAAGCACCGCGTCAACAACACGCACGCACGCGCAGGAACCTAGCTCGACCACGTGACTACCTTCATCGTTCCCAACGCACAACTGAAATGCTAAGCCGCTCGCGTTCAAACTGAGTCGTCGCCACCTCGCCTTCGTGCGCGGTCACTCAGCGCATCGCCCCCCTGCTGCGAACCCATCGGAAACCCCCTGTGATACTCGATCGAACTGGAATCCCTATAGCCGCTGCTAAAACACAGTTTAAACTTGAATTGTTGATGATGATCTGACCATCAAATCGACAAGCGAACACCTCCGATGAACTCCCCTCTGTCCCCTCTTCAAAACCCATAAATTGATTTGGCGATCGGACTTGTTTGATTTCGACGTGATGAACGGTCCAAAAATGTTCTTCGATTTCTGGACAAACAATGCGTCGAATCAAAAAATGAGTTGCAGATCCAAGTTACACTCTTCGAGAGTTTCGAATTGATATAAAATTTGATAGTATTTGAGGAGATTGATTTTTCATTTGATTTTTGAATTGCAACTGGATCTAGAATTTGATTGTGTGCCATTGAGGAGGAGAGAAGGAATTGTATGCATAGAAAAATGAAAATGAGAGAAATTAGGGTTTATAACAGAGTATTTATAGACAAGGTTGAAAAAGAATAAATGGATCAGATTGAATATTCGCGCTAACGACAAAGTGGCCCAAAAAGCCTGTTTCGACTCCGGGATGAAATTGGGTCAACCCATATATCAAAATGGATGTTCTAAAATATTTAAAATGCGATGGAATAGGTTTCACATCCAAATTCCATCGTATGAAGAAGTAATGCTGAAATCAATATTTTTCAAATTGATTTCAATTGATTTTAATTGAATCGATTTCAAGGCGTTTCGCGTCGTACGATCAAACGACAGGTCCGATCGCTACGAAACTTGAAATCCTACAATAGTTCACCGTTACGGATCCGATAAAACTGGTTCCGTCGAAATCCGAGTCAATGGCCAAAATGGCTATTTTTCCAGTTAATTAAATAAATTAATATTAAATTAAATTAAATTGCTTTTCTACTTCTACTCTATAATTAATAAATTTCATCAATTTTAACTTTCTTAATCATATACACTAGTTTAACCAAATTTAAATGTCCATTTGGATAAATCCATATATTTTAGTGTTAACTTTCAGTTTCACTATATTCAAGAATTGTAAATTGAATTTTCCAATAATTCCAATTAATTTACTTTTCACTCTATATTTTATTCCTATAAACATAGTTAATATTTGTTTTACATTCATTACATTAGTGCTCCCATTCCATCCTTTATTTATCGACTATCATATCTCCATTTACTATATTTTGGTCAATTCGCACTTCCGTTATTATATTAATAATCACTAAAGTAACGTTTATTATCAACCATAAACATTATAATTACTTAATAGACATTGATTGTATAAATTTCCAATTTATTACGTATTACTTCATCAGTTAACATAACTTTGAATTCATTTCTCAATTTATTAATTTCAATCAATCATAACTTTACAATCTGTTTCAATTAATAGGTTGTGCACTAATTTAGTTATTGCATTAATTCTTATTATTATAACATTAAGGTTCTTTTACTCTAATTGATTTCCAATTTTATTATTAAATGAAATAAACAGGTAACTTATACAAGTTTTACCATGCCTTAAATTACACTCATGAATTCCCTATTATCAAGCAACCGTTACAGATCTTAAATACTTATGCTTTTATTTAATTGCAATTAACTATATTATTATTGCATTAGCTAATCAGGTATTTAAATTCGTTTCTTTCATTTCAATTTATCCATTTATTAAGTTTTACATAAATAAATATTTATTTCCAAATATTACCTTAATTAACATTAACGTAATATTTTATTTAGATTTATTGCAATTGATTCCAATCCAATTTCTATTTCCTAATATACTCTAATTTAAAAACTTCTAAACATTGTAATACCTCCCACATAAATGTAACTTTTGTTTATATTTATTCAAATTTGATTTTCTCATTTTAATTAATAGACTAAATAATGGGCAACACATAATTATTTCTTTTGTTTACTTTCACTACATTTACGTTTATTGTTTACAGACCCAAGGGCAACAATTAAACCTATTTTTATTTGGGTTTCACTTCTATTGTCAAAAATAAATGTTAATTACCAAGGCTACACTTGTTTCCTTATATTCAATCCAAAGACTAGTATAACATTTTACACATTTTAAATCATTGTAATTTCATTCAGTTTATCAATAATTAGCTTTAGTCATTATTGTTACGTTTTATTTTACTTATATTTTACAACAAGTGCTACCATTAGTTCATGCACTAATTTATTCCATTTATTATACATTATTTTATTAGTAAGTCAACATTTAAATTATTAATTTACCTTTTATATCCATTATAAATTAATGCACACATTAATTAAGATTTTAAATCAAATTAATCATTACATCTTGGTAACATTCTTTTATTACAATAAGAATAAAATTTACATTTACGTTGTTTCACTTGTTGGAAATACATCCAAGTTATTATCAATTAACTTACATTTATACACTTACATTCAAGTTATTATTAAAAATTAATTTATCAATCTTATCCAAGTTATTATTTCCATTAATAATTCGCTAAATTTTTACTTCCTTCATGTAACGACCCGTAAATTTCATGGATTTAATTTGGTTAAATTAAAAAGTTTTGTAATTAAATCTAGTAGAAAGGAAAAGAAAAAAAAGAAAAAAAACTTTATAAAAAAATATTAAAATGAACGCTAAATTTAAAATATATAAATGGTGACTTAAAACCTATTTACTAGCAATTTGAATAAATTCCAATAAGTGAAATTGGGTATAAATTTCATTTAAAGGAAATTAATTTATATGTTAATGTGAATTTAGAAAATATTAGAATAAATGATAATTCCATTCGTACTTGTAAGCGGTTGCTATAAGTTGCGTGTTGAAAGGATTGATTGAATTGGAATTTATATTTAATTTAAATGAGATTATTAAAGGTTTACAATAACAGAAAATTTAGGTAATAAAAGTTAGAACAAGTGGATAAGTATTAACCATATAAGGGAATAGCATTAATATAAATTAAGTTGGAACAAATTGGATGTAGAGAAATAAATGTAAGCATTTAATATATTAATTAATGTTGGTTTGATGATAACGCTACTTGGTGATTAATTAGATAGTAACGGAAGTGTGAACGTATAGTAATAAAAGAGTAGATTTATGTTAAGTAATAATTTGTGTATACACGGGATTTTAAATGGTGATTGTTAAGTAATAAACCTATAAAGGCATGTAAGGAAATAGGGAACAATCTATATATTGTTTATTTTATTTAGTATGATAAATAAAGGTTGGAATTCAAATCACAATAAAAGGAGATTAGGTAGTACGTTATTAGGAAGTAAATATAAGGGTAGATAACAACTATTATAAATTCCCTAATTAATTGGTTCGATAAATTTATTTGAAATAATGATCATTTGAATGTGAGTAATTACAACGTCGTTATTGATTATAAGCGTTATTTTAATAATTATGATTAATTGAGAAATTAATACGAGAAGTATGTAAATAACTATGAAAGTAATACGTTATAAATTGATTATAACCTAAAATTATGTGTAAGTTTGAAATTGAATCTAACCCGTTTAATTGGAAACTTATTAAAATAAATTGGATTCAAAGTGTAATAAAAGGATTATTTTAAGAAATTGAAATAAATACCACATTGGTGAAATAATTTACACTAAAAAATTTGAGATGGGAATTTTTTTAAGGAATTATAAATTAATAAGAAATATAAGATGATAAGATTTATGAATTTTAGAATTTGAAACTTAAATAGTGAGTTAATTGATTTAATTTATAATAATTGGATTTATTGAAAATGAATAACAATCAAATATTTAACTATTACGTTAATATAAAAATTAAGTTGAAATTGGATAATATTTTGTAATAAATTGAAATCCAATGGTAAACCTTTCTATTTGAAATTTTGAATAGAATAATTAGGGGTAAATTCAATTTAATGGAAATTTTGCAAATTTATTCTATAATTTTGAATTTTATGAAATTGAAGATTTCTATTGATTAATTTTTAATGAATTGACTTATAAAAAAAAAATTAAATCATTGTAAATGTTTGAAAATTATAAAGTGACAAAGATTGCAAAGTTCAGAATTTTAACACGAAATTGGGTTTAATTAATTTATTTTGAATTTATTTAATTAATATAAAAATAGCCATTTTGGTCACGGACTCGGATTTCGACGAAACCAGTTTCGTCGGATCCGTATCAGTGAATTATTATAGGGTTTCAAGTTTCGTAGCGATCAAACTTGTCGTTTGATCGTACGAACGCGAAACGCCTTGAAATCAATTTAATTGAAATCAATTTGAGATCAATTTGAAAATATTGTTTTCAGTATAACTTCTTCATACGATGGAATCTGGACGTGAAACTTTTTCCATCGCGTTCAGAATATTTTAAAACACCTATTTCGATATATGGGTTTATCCAGTTTAGTTCCCGAGTCAGAACGGGCGTTTTGGGCCAATTATCGTTCAGCACGTTTGTTTATCGGATCCATCTACTCTATTTCTAGCCTACCTATATAAACCCAGTTATAAACCATAGCCTCCATCTATCCTCATTTGTTTGTACGTTCATTTCCTTAGCTCCTCCTCTTCCCTATGGCTGCAAACCCTATATCTAAATTCAAATTTCAAAAATCAAATCCAAAGTCAAAAATTCGAAGTCCTTAGAAAAATTCCAAAAAATTATATGTTGTAGTTTTCATCGATATGGATCTATGCGCAGTCTCTACTTTTGCAATAGACGCTCGAGTCAAATAGAAATCACGGTCAAACGTGTAAAATTCGAAACCCTAAAGGTTGAATTGGGGCTTTTTGATTTCTTCATCAATTTGCGAAATTGAAACATGGGTTTGGTGAGGCTCGTCGCAAGGAGTCTAGCGCTGGTGGTTGTAGGTCGTACAGTGTCCTAAGGCGCCGGAAATTAACGATTTAGGGTTCAAAAGGGGAGCGGCCGGGGGTGGCTTTGGGGGTTCGGACCTGGGGAATCATGGGCGGCCGGAGATGGTGAGCGCGATGGTGGCAGCGGCTTGGACGATGAGGGGCCACGGTGACGCATGGCGGCGGTCAAAGGCAGAATGGCGTGTGTTTTTTTGGGTCGAATAATTCCTGTACACGCGCTTTTCATTCAAGAGGAAGGTGATGGTCCACGTGGCGTATGTTAGTAGGTAGCTTTGTTTTGTTTGAATTTAATTTTAATTTTGATTTTCAAACGTTTTATTTGAATAACTTCTTCATACGATATCCGTTTCACGCGAGATTTTTTTTGTTAGGATCGTAATAAAATTCCGGACTTGATGACGCGGGTTTGGACGGATTCTGAGACTGTCGAATTTTTAGGTTTAAATTGGATTTAAATTCAATTGAAATTCAAAAGGTGAGTGTTTTAACCCACTCACAACTTCTAAAATTTCTTATATTTGTTAAATTGATTTATGATATGAGTAGAAATTTATTTATGATCGTTTGGCATGTTTTATTCATCATCTCAGTTAAAGCGCATTTATTTAATTGAACTGTTAATTAATTTCATAATTGCATATAATTTGACAGTTAAATTTATTTATTTGCACATAAACTGCTAGTTAAACAGTTATTAAATTTATTATTGAATATAAACTGTTAGTTAATACCTGTTATTTATTACCTGTTATATTTTATATGCTCTATATTGATGATTGGTTAAATTGATGATGATTGCAATAAATTGGTTGATGATTGATATTGGGTGAATGGATGATGTGATCTATATTATATAAACGGGAAGTTATTATGCATTTTCATTTCATTCGGGATTGCGGTTTGAAATGATATATAACTGTAATTTTATTATTAAATTGCGGATTGAAATGATAAATATCCGTATCACTTGACCATAGGATAGAAAATTATACACAGGCACCGCGGTACGTATATATATATATATAATTATTTTTGAAATAATTTTTCTATGGTTTGGATAGGATACGGTTTAATGAATATTAAATTTTGATATTATATAAATATTATTTTATATATACATATATAGTTAAAATTTTGAATTTAAGCTATGTATAATCTGTTAAATAAAAATGAATAAGTTAGAAAAATGGAGTTTGATAATTTATATTATAGTTTAAATACAGGTTTAAGATCTTGTGTATATATAGAGTTTTAAATGATTCAAATCAATTAAGATTGGAAGACAAATTGAAATTTATTTGGAATTGAGCTTATTTAAAAAAAAAATTAACTCCGTAAGTTGATGTAAAACATATTAAAGCTTGGAAATTTTAAAGGTATGATACTTATAACTGAAATTTTATTTCAAGATAAATTAAATGAATATTTCTAGTATAAATAAATGGAAGGAAATCTTTAGTTATAGGAAATTTGAGTTATATATAAATGATTATGGATTTATCATGCAAATGTTCAAGACTAAATAATAGAACGGTGAATTTGTTGAAAGAATAAAATTCCAACCTTAGTTTTGAAATCTATTAATACTCAAATTTGATATATATTGAAATTGAAGTGGTTTTGGAAACTGAAGGTGAAATTTAAATTTATGTTTTAGACTTTATCTAAAGAAAATATATTTGTAAAGTCATGGAAATTATTTTACTTTGCAAAGTAAATCTAAAATTAAACCATTTTATTCTATATACTGTTGAATATCCAAACCATTCAAGTTTTAGAAATTATGGTTTTAAAGCTATGAATTTCGAAGTATTATGTTTTGAAAGTTATAATTTAAAATGTTTGGTTTCCAGATATTATAAAATTTAAAGCAGTATGATTCGAAAAAGAAATATATTTGAAATAAAATGATATCATTGATTTGGGTTTTATAAGAATAATATCAAAATGAGTTTGTTTTGGAAATGGAAATGATATCGTATTATGGGTTTGAAATGGTAAATTATATTCTGGTTTTTAAAATATAAACTATTTTTAAAGACTGCGGTGTTATAATAACGTTTGGTTGTTGAAGAGATCGGGAACGGAAGTTGTCATACTCTCTGCCAACTCCGAAAACCACTTTAACAACCGTGTACGCGGTGGAGATTCCAGAATGAAGTAGGATGGTGGCGGCATTTCCTTTGAGGTAAATACGTGGACCCGACTCCCGTGAGTTGGCATAAGGTGGCTAAAACAGGAGCGATTCTCGGGCCAATGAGGTCATTCCTCTAATCGGACACTCCTCTTCGATACTATACTTTGACTTTGGATTGATTCGGTGGCCACCTTTATTTTTGATTTTGGGGGAGTTTGTTCGAGGTGGGCGGTAGCTGCGCGCTGCGCGTTTCCATCAGCCCGGATGCGTAATTGGTATATCTACTGTGACGCCCCACCTCTATACCCACGCTAGCCAAGAACACTACGGAGTAATGCTGTCGACTAGCACGGAGAATAAGGCTGTTGAGGAGCGACCATCCATGTAATTGCTTTGTGCGAGCACCGATATGTCAGATAGTAAAACATGCATTTTATTTCAAGAGGAAATCCGACATACCGATACAAACTCAAAGCTACTACACAGTGGCTGTACAGATCCTTCGAAAACAACTATAGAAATACGCATAACATAAATTAGTCACAGATAATTCATATCACAAAGGCGGAAGAAGATATGAATATATAATTAACACATGGAAGTGTATATCAGAGTAGTGGTCTAAAAAGATCTACAATAATACAAAAGAATAACAACACGTGCTATACAAAAGAATACAACTATGAGTCTATATCTTAAGTGTATACAACAAAATAAACTACTAATCTAAGTAGTTTGCCAAAAGTCAGAGTAATGAATCCCTGGGGAGAAGTCAAGCAGAAGCACCTGTAACATCTCGGTCTGACCCGAGTATTATTTAATAAGAAAATAATAAATGGATCAGTCTAACTATAAATATCAGATGAAACGATATAGAATAAGAGATATGACTAAACACACCATAATCACAATGCCAAGTTGTGATATATATAAGTAGTTGAAAACCATCAAGGGATTAATCAATGTCACAAAATCTACACAAGAATCAAAGAAATGTCATACTCCTTATTTCGTTCATCAAACCACAATTATTGACGATTATATCAATGTCAATCACAAAAGTCAATGACACACAAATTCACCAATGCACAAATATTGATAAAACTTATCAATGGAAATCACGAAAATTGGTGAAGCACAAATTATAGAAATCATCTCAAGAAATCCAGTCAATGACACACGAATTCACCTATGCACAAAAATTGATAAATCATATCAATAGAAATCACAAAAATAGGTGAAGAAGAAAATTCCAGAATTTGACACACGAAATCCAGAAATCACACAAAATAGGGGGGAGGCCTATCGCACGAACGGGAGCATGAAAACTCACCAACATATGTATCACACGAACGAGGCGCTATCTCATGGTAGCTAGCCATTAATTTTTTGACACACGAACGGCCCGAAGACCATGGGGCGTTATCCCACATATGTGAGTTGAAACTCACACAAACGGGGTTTAGTCTCCCTCGTAGACAAAGAGACATCGCACATTGCTAGTCTAAATCACAAAAATGATCGTCATGATCATCAAGAAGTGTCAATTACAGTAAGCTAGTAAATATATGAGCTTAGCTTCATGTCCCATAACCACCAGCTTAACTTAAATATTTACGAACAAATTGTAGATCTCCACTAGAAAATTGTCACAAGAGATTCAATTGAACAAGTCCAAGAATTAACCGGCGAAGTAAACGCAAGCGTTTCATACCACTTGTTTTACTAAGCCGTTTAATTAGATTTCTCATACGAGTGAGGTAAAGGTTTGTATATACTAATAGATTGGAAAACGGTTTTATAAACGAATTTGGTATTAAAATAGAATTGAAATCGTTTGAGGAAAGAGCTTTGATATTTACTACTAGTATTGAAACCTTTATATTTTTAAAGTGACAAAACACGAAAATGATTGTAGAACAATCAACCACCAAAATTCACATCCAAAGACGTGAATAAAAATCCAAAGAAATCGATCCGAATCCATCAAAATGGGTATTCCCAAAAATTCCAAGAATAGAAGTCATTAAAGTCGTAGCAACAACAAGTGGGAAATAACATGAATCGATGGAAATTGGAAACCAAGCAAAAATATGCACAAATATGCACAATTAGGCAAATAGGTGCAGGTCAGTCGACTGACTAAAAGGTCCAGTCGACTGGACCAGAGGCATGAAAAATAATTTCCTGCAGTCAGTCGACTGACCTAAAAATTCAGTCGACTGAATGCAGGGAAAACAGGGGACTCGAGCCTCTGTTAGTGCCTTCGGAATGCCTATGTGCTACAGCCAGTCGACTGACTCAAAGGTCCAGTCGACTGACTGGCATCAAGGCTGCTTTCAAGCCTATAAAATGAAGATGCAATCTTCATCAAAATGCAATCGAGTGAGCACGGTCACTAGGGGTTTATGCAAATCGACTACCAGGCCCTATAAGCTCTTCGATGCGTCACTAAAAACAAGTTCAAACAACAAAGCTATGATTTTTGAAGATTTGAACTCAAAACACTAAAAATTTGGAATGTTCACAAAACCTATCCAAATCAAAATCAAATACACATGAATGTGTGTTAGGAATTTATTCCTAACAATCGAAGATAATCATAGACATAGATGTGAGATAAAAATCTCACCTTTGAACCCAAACGGTTGAAGAAGATGCTTGAAAGCAATGGAGAATCAACCACTCTTCAAATGCAACTCAAGAAGCTTGATTCTAAGCTTTTAAAAGAAGAACATTCCCAAAGTTAGGTTTAGGAATTTCTGAAATTGATAAGAGATTGAGTTGGAGAAGAAGAAGAGAAGCTTACCAATGAGTTCTTCTATTAGTTTGGAGCTAGAACTTGATTTGCAAAAGAAAACTAGGGCTTGAGTTTTAATTTCTCATCTCTCCCACCATTGTTGCTAAAGCTTGAGTATTAGGAATTGGAAATGAAGTAAATGAGGAGGAGAGGGGTGGGGACTGAATACATAAGTGGGCTCAGCCCAAATCAAAACCCTAAGTGAAAAAGTAGCAAAAATCAACTTTCTCCAAACATATCGAAGCTTATACTCAAAAAGGTCGCAAACAGCATTTTAAACTCAATGGGAGTGGTCCCGAGTCCTAATTCGACCGTATGCAAAAAGTAGCTTTTCGGACTAAATTCCGGGTATCAAAAAAAATATATTTAAATAAAATATTTAAATATAACATCAACAAATATGCGGGTTGTTACAGACTCCCCTCCTTAAAGAAATTGCGTCCTCGCAATATTTAAGAAGAAGATATATAGTAACAACCATAAAAGCATATTCAACACAAAAGAAGTTTGAAATAAGAAGTTCACCTCAAAGAGCACGAGAAAGTAAGTCCGGATGTGATCGCTCGATAAACTCTCTAGACTCCCAAGAACAATCCTTAGGATTTGAAGACCATTGAACTTTCACAAGCGGAACATCTTTATTTCGAAGTCGTTTGACCTCCGAAGCAATAATTCGAATTGGATGCTGCTCATAAGTTAAATTAGGCGAAACTTCAATCTCTTCCACAATGCCGGGCTCAAGAATGGAATCGGAACCTCGAAGGCATTTCCGTAATTGAGAAACGTGAAACACGTCATGAATAGCAGAAAATTGAGCCGGTAATAAAAGGCGATATGCCAAGGAACCAATACGTTCGGTGATAGGAAATGGCCCAATATATCGAGGCGCTAACTTTCCCGATCGACTGAAACGTACAACACCTTTCATAGGTGAAACAAAAACAAACACAAAATCTCCCACAGAAAATTCTAATTTCCTTCTCCGGTTATCGGCATAGGATCTTTGTCTACTTTGGGCTTCTTTCATCCTATGACGAATAAGGTCAATCTTTTCTGTGGAATCCCGAATAAAATCTGGACCCAAAACCAGCTTCTCACCGGCCTCAAGCCAACAAGATGGAGATCGGCATGGCCTTCCATAGAGTGCCTCGATAGGTGCCATACCAATACTAGATTGGAAGCTATTATTATAGGAAAATTTAACAAGTGAAATATGATCTTCCCAACTTCCACCAAAATCAAGAACACATGCACGAAGAAGATCTTCAAGAGTTTGATTCACACGCTCGGTTTGTCCATCGGACTGGGGGTGATAAGCGGTGCTAAAATTAAGCTTCGTTCCCAAAGCTTTTTGAAGACTCTTCCAAAATCCACTAGTAAACAATGGATCACGATCACTAACAATAGAAGCAGGAACTCCATGTAATTTAATAATCTCTTTAACAAAGAGCTTGGCCAAAAGAGGAACGGTTCGGTTAGACCGAACGGGAATAAAATGGGCAGATTTAGTAAGCCTATCAACAATCACCCATAAGCTATCATGACCCGAACGAGAACGGGGAAGGCCATCTATAAAATCCATGGAAATTTGATCCCACTTCCAAATTGGAATTTCTAAAGGTTGCAATAACCCACCGGGCCTTTGATGTTCGGCCTTAACGAGTTGGCAAGTCATGCAACGCTTAACGAAGTTAGCGATGTCAAGTTTCATTCCCTCCCAATAATAAAGTCGCTTCATATCCGCGTACGTTTTACTACTTCCGGGATGAATGGTGAATTTGGAACGATGAGAATCTTCTAAAATATCTTTTCGAAGATCACTAATATTTGGCACAATAAGTCTACCAAATTTTCGAATGCCGCCACGAGAATCAATATCAAAGTTTTTCAAACCTTCAATATTAATTTTATCCTTAACATTTTGGCCAAGAAGAGCCAATTCGGGATCTAGCCTTTGAGCTTCAAGAATGCGGTCTAAAAGAGAAGGATGAGCCTCAAGGCTACATAAAACAAGAGATGAACATAAATCGGAAACACGGTCTCAAATTTCGCAAGTGGATAAAATCTCGAGATCGTTCCATTCGGATATCATCATAGAAACAACCGCTTGTTGCTTTCGACTAAGTGCATCCGCAACGCGATTTCCCTTTCCGGGAGTATAAAGGATATCGAGATCATATGGTGCAAGAAATTCGAGCCAACGCTGTTGACGCAAATTAAGTTCCTTTTGAGGGAATAAATACTTCAAGGACTTATGATCGGTGTAAAGGACAAATTTCTCTCCTAAAAGATAATGACGCCAAATACAAAGGGCGAAAACAATAACCGCGAGCTCTAAATCATGAGTGGCATATCTAGTCTCAGCAGGCTTCAATTGCCTAGAAGCATAAGCAATAACACGTTCTCTTTGCATAAGAACGGCACCCAAATCAACGCGACTAGCATCGGTATAAACAACGAAATCTTGATTCCCCTCGGGAAGAAGAAGAATAGGAGCATCGAAAGGAGTTCTTTTAATTTCTGAAAAGAAGTTTCACATTTGTCCGACCAAATGTATTTAATACCTTTCTTCGTTAAGCTAATGAGAGGCAAGGCAATCTTAGAAAAGTCTTTGATAAAACGACGGTAATAGCCCGCCAATCCGAGAAAACTAAGAATCTCTGTCACACTCTCCGGTCTCTTCCAATTTTGAATCGCTTCAATCTTTGAAGGATCCACGGAAATTCCGGATTCGGAAATAATATGACCGAGAAACTTCACACGAGATTGCCAGAAATGGCATTTAGAAAATTTTGCCTTTAATTGATTACTCCTAAGAGTTTCCAACACAATCTGAAGATGTTTTTCATGCTCCTCTTCGGTTTTAGAATACACAAGAATATCATCGATAAAGATGAGAACAAACCGGTCGAGGAAGTCATTGAAAACTCTATTCATAAGGTCAATGAAATAAGCCGGAGCATTCGTTAGACCAAATGGCATAACAAGCCATTCATAAGATCCATAACGAGTACGGAACGATGTCAAAGGAATACTATCCTCTGCAATACGAAGCTGATGAAATCCCGTAGCTAAGTCTAATTGTGAAAAGACTCTAGCACCACTAAGTTGATCGAATAGATCATCAATCCGAGGTAAAGGATATTTATTTTTGATAGTAAGATCATTAAGCTTGCGGTAGTCAACGCAAAGCCTAAGTGTTCCATCGGATTTCTTCACAAAAATAGCTGAAGCTCCCCAAGGCGAGGAACTAGAGCGAATAAATTGCTTCGTCTCCAATTCGGATAATTGTTTACGCATCTCCTCGTTTTCTTTATTGGACATACGATACAGAGGACGAGTGATAGGTTGAGCTCCAGGAATAAGATTAATTCTGAACTCAATTGTTCGCTTAGGTGGTAATCCTAAAACGGGTTCAAATATGTCGGGAAATTCACGAACGACGTAAATAAGAGAAATAATATCACCCTCATCATCATCATCGTCATCACGAGGATTTAAAGAATATAAAGATGCAACCAAGCTGGAATCTGAATCTTTAAGATTAATAGAAATCTGCTTAACAGATTGAGGATGTCGAAGATGAATAGTCCGCTCAGGACACAGGATATGAGCTTCATAACGGTTAAGCCAATCCATTCCCAAAATCATTCCAAAGCCTAAATAACGCATGACATGCAAATCGGCTCGGAAAGAAAAATCACACAAAATAATCCCGACATCTTTACACAATAAACTGATTGTCGCGGATCCACCAACCGGATTCGCAATTCTCAAAGAAGTCATTAAACACAAAACATCCAAAAAAAAAGTATCAACAAGTTCTTTTGATATAAAAGAATGGGACGCACCCGTATCAAAAAGAACTCGAATGGGATGATCATGAAATAAAATAATTCCATCCAGAATAGAATGAGAAATACCTTGGCCACGAGATGTGTTGCCAGGGGCTTGAGCAACATTAAGCTTTCCCTCCTTCCTATTTTGAAGTTTGGGACATACATGCATAAAATGGTACGGGCTTTTGCAATAGCGACAAATACGAGGCTTTGAACACTTGTTCGCAAAATGGTCTTTCGAACCACAATTATAGCATTTCCCTTGAGTGGAGGAAAAGGTCTTTTCAACAGGTGTTGCTTGCCTCCCTTTCTTATTGGGATAAGGGCCTTTGAATTTGTTTGGCCTCTTCTTGTTGTTGAAGTTTGGTTTGGAACCCACCACTTCAACATCATTCTCCCTATTCGCCTCTTCAAGACGAAGAGCGATATCAACGAGTTGGTCGAAAGAAACTTCTAATTTTAGAAGTAATGGCTTCTTGAGATTTTTTTTAAGCCATAGCCGAACCTCTGGTTCTTCTTTAAAGGGGTGTTGATGTATTCAACCCCATATTTGGAAAGCGACTCGAAGGAGGCGACGTAATCAGTCACGGAGGACTCACCTTGAACAAGGTCTATAAATCGTCGAGCCAATGTCACTTTCTCTGCTTCTGGTACAAATTTCAACTCGAAGCGTTCCCGGAATTGCTCCCAGGTGAGATCCGCTTCATTAATCTCAGAAATAAGAAGCTCGTACCAGTCCAATGCTCTTTCTCGGAGCATACTAGAGGCCACCTGAACTCGGTGAAGGTCAATAAGATTCATGCGAGAAAAGATTCGATCGCATGACCTTAGCCAAGCCTGTACTTCAATAATAGTTTCAGAACCTTTGAATGGCTCCCCACCCAAATCAGTGTAATCGCTGCACAAGCGTGCAAATCCCGACTTTGGGTGAGCAGGTTCCGGGTTAGCTCCAGCTGCTTGAGCATTCGTCACTAAATCAAGAAGCTGTTGAGCAGTCATAAAAACTCCATCCTGGGGTGGAGTGCTAGATGGTACGGCTCTGGGGCGGCCTGGTCTAGACATTTTTCTTTCTTTAGAAAGAAAGAAGAAGAAGAAAAAGGTTATTTACCAAATTCAATATCAAGCAATTCTTGATAGATAAAATAAGGAATCATAAAAGAAAATAGGATGAATCGGTACGAAGACTCGAATAAAATCCTAAAGCGTGACTCCTAAGAAAGACTTAGGACGATGATCCTTGTTATAACATTCCATATTGTTCCGAAGTTTCGCTCTGATACCAAGCTGTGACGCCCCACCTCTATACCCACGCTAGCCAAGAACACTACAGAGTAATGCTGTCAACTAGCACGGAGAATAAGGCTGTTGAGGAGCGACCATCCATGTAATTGCTTTGTGCGAGCACCAATATGTCAGATAGTAAAACATGCATTTTATTTCAAGAGGAAATCCGACATACCGATACAAACTCAAAGCTACTACACAGTGGCTATATAGATCCTTCGGAAACAAATATAGAAATACGCATAACATAAACTAGTCACAGATAATTCATATCACAAAGGCGGAAGAAGATATGAATATATAATTAACACATGGAAGTGTATATCAGAGTAGTGGTCTAAAAAGATCCACAATAATACAAAAGAATAGCAACACGTGCTATACAAAAGAATACAACTATGAGTCTATATCTCAAGTGTATACAACAAAATAAACTACTAATCTAAGTAGTTTGCCAAAAGTCAGAGTAATGAATCCCTGGGGAGAAGTCAAGCAGAAGCACCTGTAACATCTCGGTCTGACCCGAGTATTATTTAATAAAAAAATAATAAACGGATCAGTCTAACTATAAATATCAGATGAAACGATATAGAATAAGAGATATGACTAAACACACCATAATCACAATGCCAAGCTGTGATATATATAAGTAGTTGAAAATCATCAAGGGATTAATCAATGTCACAAAATCTACACAAGAATCAAAGAAATGTCATACTCCTTATTTCGTTCATCAAACCACAATTATTGACGATTATATCAATGTCAATCACAAAAGTCAATGACACACAAATTCACCAATGCACAAATATTGATAAAACTTATCAATGGAAATCACGAAAATTGGTGAAGCACAAATTCTGGAAATCATCTCAAGAAATCCAGTCAATGACACACGAATTCACCTATGCACAAAAATTGATAAATCATATCAATAGAAATCACAAAAATAGGTGAAGAAGAAAATTCTAGAATTCGACACACGAAATCCAAAAATCACACAAAATAGGGGGGAGGCCTATCACACGAACGGGAGCATGAAAACTCACCAACATATGTATCACATGAACGAGACGCTATCTCATGGTAGCTAGCCATTAATTTTTTGACACACGAACGACCCGAAGACCATGGGGCGCTACCCCACATATGTGAGTTGAAACTCACACAAACGGGGTTTAGTCTCCCTCGTAGACAAAGAGACATCGCACATTGCTAGTCTAAACCACAAAAATGATCGTCATGATCATCAAGAAGTGTCAATTACAGTAAGCTAGTAAATATATGAGCTTAGCTTCATGTCCCATAACCACTAGCTTAACTTAAATATTTACGAACAAATTGTAGATCTCCACTAGAAAATTATCACAAGAGATTCAATCGAACAAGTCCAAGAATTAACCGGCGAAGTAAACGCAAGCGTTTCATACCACTTGTTTTACTAAGCCGTTTAATTAGATTTCTCATACGAGTGAGATAAAGGTTTGTATATACTAATAGATTGGAAAACGGTTTTATAAACGAATTTGGTATTAAAATAAAATTGAAATCGTTTGAGGAAAGAGCTTTGATATTTACTACTAGTATTGAAACCTTTATATTTTTAAAGTGACAAAACACGAAAATGATTATAGAACAATCAACCACCAAAATTCACATTCAAAGACGTGAATAAAAATCCAAAGAAATCGATCCGAATCCATCAAAATGGGTATTTCCAAAAATTCCAAGAATAGAAGTCATTAAAGTCGTAGCAACAACAAGTGGGAAATAACACGAATCGATGGAATTTGGAAACCAAGCAAAAATATGCACAAACATGCACAATTAGGCAAATAGGTGCAGGTCAGTCGACTGACTAAAAGGTCCAGTCGACTGGACCAGAGGCATGAAAAATAATTTCCTGCAGTCAGTCGACTGACCTAAAAATTCAGTCGACTGAATGCAGGGAAAACAGAGGACCCGAGCCTCTGTTAGTGCCTTCGGAATGCCTATGTGCTACAGCCAGTCGACTGACTCAAAGGTCCAGTCGACTGACTGGCATCAAGGCTGCTTTCCAGCCTATAAAATGAAGATGCAATCTTCATCAAAATGCAATCGAGCGAGCACGGTCACTAGGAGTTTATGCAAATCGACTACCAGGCCCTATAAGCTCTTCGATGCGTCACCAAAAACAAGTTCAAACAACAAAGCTATGATTTTTGAAGATTTGAACTCAAAACACTAAAAATTTGGAATGTTCACAAAACCTATCCAAATCAAAATCAAATACACATGAATATGTGTTAGGAATTTATTTCTAACAATCGAAGATAATCATAGACATAGATGTGAGATAAAAATCTCACCTTTGAACCCAAACGGTTGAAGAAGATGCTTGAAAGCAAAGGAGAATCATCCACTCTTCAAATGCAACTCAAGAAGCTTGATTCTAAGCTTTTAAAAGAAGAACATTCCCAAAGTTAGGTTTAGAAATTTCTGAAATTGATAAGAGATTGAGTTGGAGAAGAAGAAGGGAAGCTTACCAATGAGTTCTTCTATTAGTTTGGAGCTAGAACTTGATTTGCAAAAGAAATCTAGGGCTTGAGTTTTAATTTCTCATCTCTCCCACCATTGTTGCTAAAGCTTGAGTATTAGGAATTGGAAATGAAGTAAATGAAGAGGAGAGGGGTTAGGACTGAATACATAAGTGGGCTCAGCCCAAATCAAAACCCTAAGTGAAAAAGTAGCAAAAATCGACTTTCTCCAAACATATCGAACCTTATACTAAAAAAGGTCGCAAACGACATTTTAAACTCAATGGGAGTGGTCCCGAGTCCTAATTCGACCGTATGCAAAAAGTAGCTTTTCGGACTAAATTCCGAGTATCAAAAAAAAAATATTTAAATAAAATATTTAAATATAACATCAACAAATATGCGGGTTGTTACATCTACCCTGGCATTGCCTAGTTGTGCCGTGTCACCTACCATACCGAGCCTTTACTACGAGTTTCTATTTGTGTCGTCCTATGGAGTATCCTCTGGTAGCCTCCCGATCAGGAGGTATTACGGTACTGTATAGACTATTGACATTATTTGTGTTAAGGCCTATATGGGTAACCCCTTAACGCTATTAAAAAGTAAGTTTATTTTACAATTAGACACTATTATAATAGCGAAATATACTACATGGTAAATAGTTGGACGGATCCTTAAGAGATGTAAATCCCGAGCATCTTTTGAGTTACTACACTCATATTTATTTCAGTTAATTTAACTTACATAAGATCTTTTAGTTCTGACTCGAGTGTTTTGTCTTTCAATTCGCTCGGGTCAGTCCGAGCGTTTCAGGATTTGAAGATTTTATTTCTGGAGGATGAAGACGGAGATTTTATTATTATTATATACTATATGGTTCCACTACACACTGTATTCCGCTGCATTAATATTTATTGGTATGTGAACTCTGATATTTATTTTATAAAGAAGAATCAAATATTTTGTAAACAGTTTAATGAACTGTATATTGATTATTATATTTTATCCTTCCGCTGTGAGATTCTGTTTTGTTTTATTTTTCTTATTTTTTTTCTTATTTACCCCATAACAATCCGCCCTTCCGTATGGTTTGAATTGGCACATGTATCGATTTAAAGCGTGCGAAAAGACGGGACATTACACTTCAATATCAAGTCACCAAAATCTCATTAAATTAAGAAATTTAATTACCGAATTTTTCCGGGTCGTTACAAGAAGTTATGCAACCATATTTGTCTTTTGACAAAGTTAGTGTTGCATTTTTTTAACACATTTTATATATTTTAAAACAAAAATAATAAGCTCGATTAAAATAATACTTCTTGATATATATATACCCCTATACAAATATGTTATTTAAACAATGATTATTAAGTAGCTTAAAATTATCTTTGCTTTTGACTAGTTGTATTTGCATTTGTTCCTCATATACTTTAAAATAAAAGTGAGAAATCAGATAATAACACTCTTGGTTAATTTGTTTTATATATATATATATATATATTTTAAACAAAATGAAATAACATTCTATGTTATTTACCCAATATACATATGTTACTTTAAAACAAGGATTACAAAGTGATATTAAACTATTTTTAAGCCTTTATGTATATATGTAACCATATATACAATTTTTTATGATAATATAAAATATATTATTTCTAAATAAATCAAGTCATTTGTTATCTAGTAGCTTCTCTTGTAAATATTTATGTGATTGCACATCATTTTATTCATAACATTTTCTCTATTAGATATTAAGAATTTCCTATTTAACTTATCACTACATATGTACAACTTTTCTAACTCAATGTATATATATTATTATTTTAGAAGTTTTCAACTTAACTCATTTTATTTTATATAAACAACATTGTTTATATTCAAAAACCAAAAATATCCTTTTACTTCATTATCTATTTAGTGCCATAAATTTCTATCCAAATTTTATACACCAATTTTATTCTCCTTATATGTAAAATATATGTATATGAATTTTTCGATAAATTAAATTTTCCATTATATTTCACCTTTAGAATAAAATATACATATTTATCTTTAAAACAAAATACATATATTTAATCTAATACAATGTATACACATATTTTACTTTTTAAAACAAAATACACATATAAGAAATTCCATTTAAATCAAATCTGCAATTTAATATAAATTTAAAGATTTAAGTTACACTGGTATTGAAAAAATGTATATAGTTATTAATCATTGATTAGTGGGAACAGTGTATATTAAAATTCAATATTACCGAATATTATAAAATAATATTCACAACTTGGATGAACTGGTAGGAAAAACCCACTAGGTAGACCATTGATCAAGTTTTGGTAGAAATCTATAGCTTGATCTATAATTTGAGTTTGATCGTAGATTAACTATCCCTCTGGGTTTAAAAGAGCCTGAATTTTATTTCTATACTTTATCATGGACATTTTAATATAAAAAATTATCATAGGTATCATCACTTTGCAACCAAGCAATTTTAGTTTGTTGTTTTTCAAATTCATTCTAAGTTTTCCTTCTTTCATTAAGCTGAATGTGCAGTTGAAGTAGTTTGTTATAATGCTCCATATCTTCTGGGTTTTCATCTAGTTGAAAAAAGGCTTTATTATACTATTTCTCTACTTGTTGCACTTGGTTGGTTTTTACTTATTTTTTGTTTTGGGCTTTGAGTTTTGCTTTGATTGCTTGCATAATGTTAGTAAATTTATGAATTTCAGACCCCAAATTGAAGCTTCAAGTCCTTTTTTAAACAATCTACATACCTATTCATTTGATGCCATGCATTAACATATCTAAATTGTCTTCCCTTATGTTGCTTATGTTGGTTTGCAAGTTGTAAGAATAGCAGGGTGTGATCACTAAAATTAGCAAGTAAGGCGATAATAACTAAATCTGGGTATTTGGTTAAAATTCTTAGTTGACAAGAACCTTGTCAATACTTATTGCCATTCCACTCTACCTCCATGTAAACTTATAGCCCTGTAAATAGATTCGTCGTGGCCACATTTTAGGATACAATTTTTAAAATTATTAATGTAGGAAAAAGGGATTGATAAACCCCCTCCCCCCATTTATCCTTAGGACATGAAGCATTATTAAAATCTCCTATAATCCATGTGTAACAGCCCGCCTTTTTGTACGCTTTAAATTGACGACAAACCACACACGTCAGACTCAAACGATACAAAAGAGCGGATTGTTATTGGGATGAATAAGAAAAAGCAGAGAAAGAAAAAAACAAAACAGAATCTTGCAGCGGAAAGACAAAATATAATAATCAAATAAACAGTTCATGAAGCTGTTTTATAAAACATTTGATTTTACTTATACAACACATATCGGAGTTACACATACCAGAGAATAATAAATAATGCAGCGAAACAGTATGAATGTAGTGGAAAATTTAATAAATAATAGTAATATAATATCCGTCTTTGTTCTCTAGAAATAAAGTCTTCGAATCCTGAAATGCTCAGACTGACCCGAACGAACTGAAAAGGCAAAACGTTCGAGTCAGAACAAAAAGATCTTATGTGAATTAAATCAATAGAAATAAATATTAGTGTAACCGCATCGGGGATGTTTAGAGGATTTGACATCACCTATCTAGTGTCAAACGTGAGTGTAGTAATTTAGGAGATGCTCGAGATTCATATCTCCTAAGGATCCGTTAAACTATTTACTATGTAGTAATATTTCGCTATTATAATAATGTCTATAGTAAAATAAACTTCCTTTTAAATAGCGTTAAGGAGTAACCCAATCTCCCCCTTAACATAATAATAATCCCAGTAGTCCAACCAGTATCAGTGCATCTTCAGATCAGGAGACTACCCTAAATACTCCATGGGCAATGGGAGAAAACCAAACTCGTACAAGGCATGCTAAGGTAGGTGACACGACACAACTAGGCAATGACAGGGTAGATATACTAATTATGCTTCCGGACCGGTGGTAACGCGTAGCAGCTACCACCGCCCACCTCAAGCCATACCTCTAAAATAAAAAAAGGGCCTCAATCAATCACAAAGTAATGGAATGGTATCGAAGGAGTGTGTCTGATAGAAGGTGCTATCTTCTTAGCCCGTCGATCGCTCCTGTTTTAGCCACCTTATGCCAACTCACGGGAGTCGGGTCCACGTATATACCTCAAAGGAAACGCCGCCACCTTCCTACTTCATTCTAGAATCTCCACCACGTATACGGTCGTTAAAGTGGTTTTCGAAGTTGGCAGAGAGTATGACAACTTCCGATCCCGGTCTCTTTAACAACCAAACGTTATTATAACACCGTAGTCATTTCAAAATAATTATACTTCAAAACCAAAATATACTATCCATTTCAAAACCATATAAATACGATATCATTTCCCCCTTTAAAACCAAATCAATAGACATCATTTTTATTTCAAATATATCCTTTTCTAAAACCATAACACTTTAACGTTATAATATTTCGAAACCAAACGCTTGAAATATAACCTTTCAAAACATAAAACTTTGAATTTCATAATTTTGAAACATAACTACACTTAAATGGCTTAACTATTAAATTGCTTTATATAATAAAATAGCTTCTTCAATTTCATAAATCAATTCCAAATACAGATTTGAACCCCCAAATAAATCATTTAAATTTCCATATATTTCAAAGCTTTAAATATTCCATCATTTCAAAACTAATTATTTAATAATTCCATAAATATCAAATTCAATTACTAGTAGTGAGATTTGAAATGTTTACACAATAAATCCAATATCATTTAAGTAAAACTTTTCAACTTCAAGTAGCTGGATATTCCTTCAATTTATTTAACTTGATATATTCATTTAAATCAACTTGATATTCATTTAAATCGCTCTGAACCAAAATCAAGTTATAAAAATCATACCCTTTAAAATGTCAATTTTATTAAATTTCTAATCGATTTATTCTATATAATCCTTAAAATTTTTAATTCAAATCAATTTCATATTTATCTTCCAACCTAATTTTTTTAAGTCATTATAAACTCTATATACAATATAATTTAAACAGATACTTAACCATATTATACAAAAACAATTAAACTTTATTATTTAACTTATTTTATATTTCAAAACAAATTTATACATAGCTAAAGATCAATAATAAAATAACATTTGTATAGTATCTAAATCAATATTGATATAAAACCATATATTTCTTTACAAAACCATAGAAATCAATTTCAAAATATTTTTATATATATAGACCACGGTGTTTGTATATAATTTTCTATCCTATGGTCAAGTGATACAGATATTTATCATTTCAATCCTTAATTTAAAATATAAATACGGTTATATATCATTTCAAACTGCAATCCCGAATGAAAAAAAATCCATACAACTTGCAGTTTATAACAATGTAACATACAACATCCATTCCTCCAATATCAATCATCAACCATTTATCACAATCATCATCCAATTAAATCAATAACATCAATATAAACAGATAATAAACAACGGTTATTTACCGGCAGTTTATATTTAATAATAAATTAAATAACAATTTAACTGATAGTTTATATGCAATAATAAATTAAATAATAATTTAACTGGCAGTTATATGCAATAATAAATTAAATAACAATTTAATCCAATAAATCCAATTTAACCGAGATGATGATTAAAAATATGCCAAACAATCATAAATAAATATCTAATCACATGAAAATTAATTTAACACATAAGAAATTTTAGAAGTTGTGAGTGAGTTAAAACACTCACCTTTTGAATTTAAATTAAATTTAAATCCAATTTAAACCCAAAATTTGAACAGTATCAGAATCCGACAAAACTAGCATCATAATGTCCGGACTTTCAATACGAACCTAGTGGAGAAAACCACGCGTGAATTGGACCTCATACGCGAAAGTTATTGAGATTAGAAAATTGCAATTTAAAATTAAATTAAATTAAAAATAAACAAACAAAACCTACTCTCCAATGCTACGTCAGCATCTCCACTCTCTCACGTTCGATAGCAGAAATCCTACCCAGAAAAAGAAAGCACGCGCCAAAAATCAACGCTGCCGTCCACCTGAATGCTGCGTCGCCACACTATACGTCGCCTCGCCCATGCCGACGCTCTCGCGCACGACTCTGGCCAGTGCTTGGTGAAGTATGAATGCCCAAAATACACAACCGCCGTCGATATTTGCAAAACCTAATTGAATTTCGATGCTCAATCTAGCCATTAATCCATAAAACGAACACCAGCGATGAAAGCACTCGTCCATCTCTACGCAACGGTAACCTCCAATTGACGATCAGACGAAGTCGATCACGACTCGATGAACGGCCGTGGAGAGTTCGACGTTTTCTGAACGAACGATGCACCAAAACGAAAAACGAATTGCAGATTTGAGATGCGCTCGTTGAGATCTTCAGATTGATATATAATTTGATGTTGTTTGAGGAGTTTGAATTTTTGGCTTTGAATTTTATTTGGAATTGCAATTGGAATTTTTGTTTTGTCTGCCATTGGAAATGAAGAGGAGCAACAAGAATTGTACGTACATAAATGTGGAATAGAAAGGCTACTAGGGTTTATAACAAGGGATATATAGGTAGGGCTGAGAAATAGAGGAACGTATACGATTGATTTGGACCTTGGAACGATACATGGCCCCAAAAACCCGTTCTGACTCCGTAACGAAATTGGGTCAACCCATATATCAAAATATACTTTTTGAATATTTTAAAATCTATGGAACAGGTTTCAAGACCAAATTCCATCGTATGAAGAAGTTATTCTAAAATCAAGTTATTTCAAATTGATTTCAATTGATTTTTCATTAAATTGATTTCTAGGCGTTTCGAGCCCGTACGATCAAACGACAAGTCGGATCGATACGAAACTTGAAATTCTACACTAATTCACCGTTATGTATCCGATGAAACTGGTTTCTTCGAAATCCAAGTCAGTAACCAAAATGACTAATTTCTAGTTAATTAAATAAATTAGTATTAAATTAATTTAAATCAAATTTTCAATTCCAATTCTATAATTAGCAATCTTTATTAAATTTTGATTTCTTAAACATTCACAAATAATTTAAATAAATTAATTGCCAATTTAAAGTAAATAAACTTACCAATTACAGTATTTAATTTAAATTTCAAAAAATCCAATTAATTGAAATTTAATTTCAATAAATCGTTTAAATTTGATTTCAACCTTTATACTCAACAAATTTTAAATCTGATAACATAGTTAACATTCGTTTTATATTTCATTACATTAATATGCCCAAATCTTCATCTTTATTTATGTTAACCAATTTATTTCCATTAATCCATTTAATTGACTTCCATCCTATTATTCAATCCATTATTATCAAATGGATGAGATTTACATTAGTTCATGGTCTATTACACTTAAGTTTATATTTTCAACCAATTATTATAAGTTCTTACATAATATTGAATTCATTCAATTACCACTAATTATATCATTTCATTAGTTAATTCAATATTCACATTTGTTTTCTTATATTAAACTTATAACCAAGTATAACAATTTACAGTATTCAATTAATTGTAATTTCTTTTAAATTGTTACTACTAATTACCATTGTTCAATGATTAAATCATAGAGTTTTTCTTTTCTTTTATATTACATTACCAAACTTACTAACCTTAACAATTTTATTTTTTGAAATTTTACGGGTCGTTACACTCTCCCCACTCAAAACTTTTCGTCCCTGAAAAGGAAGAAGAAGGGGAAAAGAAAGAATTGAGTAAACAATACATCTTATTCAAAAATATTAACTTTATAAACAAATAATTTACAAAATTAATTAATTTAAATAAAATATACCAATTTATAACCATTAAATCTTTTTATACTCAAGTTAATAAAGTTTGGAAAACATTTTCAAAAATTTTCTAGGTCTAAAATTTACGGGAAATTTCGGCAGAGTCTCCTTTGTACGGAGAGGCTCGGGAGAAAATATAATATCAAATATAACAATATATCATAATATTTCAAAATAATATATCCCAACAATGGGAAAAATAATATAATAGTGCTATAAAACCATAATCCGAAAACATACCTATTTGTCGGGCAAACAACGCTTATATTATGAAACCAAATGCAGTAGCAATTGCTTTCATAACCTGTATTTCACTTATATAATCCAAAAGGAGTTAATAATAATTATAAAATGAAATATGTAAAGTTGTTTCAATCAGAAACAAACAACTCAATATAACAACCATCACTTGCATCAAGCATACAACCATCACACAAAATCAACATACATCAATTATCGATTCATATCAAACAAAAAAAATAGTTGTTCGAGTTCAAAAACTTTAAATTGTACAGAATGAAAAATAAACTACTAAGTGCACCATTTACTCAACAGTCTTAGATTAAACTAAATAGATTATTCATTCACCCAAACAAACTTAAATTATCTTTTCCCAAACAGCTATAAGTCAAACAAACAACAATTTCAAACAATAGATCAAGTTCATTCTTATTAATTTCATTTCATAATATTTGTTGTTTGATTCGTTCTTTCATATAATGATTTATCTTTTTAATTTACATTCATTTCTTGCAAATTTTCAATTTCCATTCATTCATTTATTACTTAATTTCATTTATAGTATTCATGTTTAATTATATTATTTAGCACATCAATTTATTAACTTTAGTTTATCATCATTATTTATAATACTTCAAATTTTACCTGTATAATTTCCCATTACATTTTCTTTTAACATTTTAACTTTTTTATAGTTGGTAAGTTATATATATGTTAAAGAATGCAATTGAAAATTATACAAGTTTGTCCTATTTCTTTTAAATTAATTTAATGTTCAATAATCCTATCTTTTGTTTTATAGATTGCATATTTCAAATTTTCTTGTAATTTCATTCATAACTTAGCATTTAATCTCTTACTTTAATTAGGGGTTCCAATTATTAATTGGTTACATTTAATTTCACTACAATAATTGAATTATTAATTAACGGAAACTTAAGAACTAGATACCGAGAGAAATTCCAAATCATTTAAAATAATAGATAAATATATATACTTACAACTTATATACATCCAATTATATTTAAAACAGTTTAAATTTTATACCTTTTTATCAAAATAAATCTATAGTAAAACTACTACAATGGCCTTCCCACTTTGAAACTCGAAAATGAATGTCGATGATGCATGCACTCATCACTGAAATTATTTTCCAACGACAGAGATGGGAGTACAGAACTTATTTCATTTCAGAATTTCTTTAAAACAATTTTTTTTCACATTATATTAAAATATTTATATCAGAAAATACTTCTAAATAATATTATTACTATATTCCAAAATCATTTGAATGAAATTTTCAAATACCCCGGGACTTGAGTTCTAAATTTCCAATTTCCATTTATTTAATTTTAAGTCTTATTTCCAACTACCACCTAACAATCAAATATATTATAACTAAATATACCATTTGTAAAGTTTATTATTTTATATTAATATAATAGGCGAAATTATTTCATTCACCTATATTCAAACAAATATTGTGTCGGTCTGTCCTATTAAGTGTTTAGAAATCCATATATATATATATATATATATATATATATATATATATAAGAGCGTATTTGTTAGTGTTATAAAAAGGTGATATTGTGTTAATTTGTTCCGTTTCATATTTATAAATTCTGGTTGATGTATAGGATGCTATGACATCATTAGGGATTTCTAAACACTTAATAGGAATCCCTATTGATGTCATAGCGTCCTATGTACCAACCAGAATTTACAAATACAAAACGGAACAAATTAACACAATATCAAAACCATTTTATAACACTAACAAATACGCTCTTATATATATATATACACACACAATCAGTGACTCATCACAGGGTATTACTACCCTATTAGTAAAGAGTTAGACCCCACAAAGCTAAGGTTTATCGCTAAACCAACGCTCTGATACTAGATGTAACATCCCGTCTATTTGTACACTTTAAATCGACGATTAACCACACACGTCAGACTCAAATATACAAAAGAGCGGATTGTTATTGGGGTGAATATGAAAAAGCAGAGAAAGAAAAAACAAAACAGAAATTTGCAGCGGAACGACAAAATATAATAATCAAATAAACAGTTCATGAAGCTGTTTTACAAAACATTTGATTTGCTTATATAACACATATCAGAGTTACGCATACTAGAGAATAATAAATAATACAGCGGAATAGTATGAATGTAGTGGAAAATATAATAAATAATAGTAATACAGTCTTCGTCTTTACATGAGTGCAGTAACTTAGGAGATGCTCGGGATTCACATCTCCTAAGGATCTGTTAAACTATTTACTATGTAGTTATATTTCGCTATTATAATAATGTCTATAGTCAAATAAACTTACTTTTAAATAGCACTAAGGAGTTACCCAATCTCCCCCTTAACACAATAGTCCATCCAGTATCAGAACATCTCTAGATCGGGAGACTACCTTAAATACTCCACGCTACGGGAGGAAACCAAACTCGTACAAGGCGTGCTAGGGTAGGTGACACGGCACAACCAGGCAATGCCAGGGTAGATATATCAATTACACTTTCGGACCGGTAGTAATGCGTAGCAGCTACTACCGCCCACCTCGAGCCACACCCTCAAAATAAAAAAGGGCCCCAATCAATCACAAAGTAATATAATGGTATCGAAGGAGTGTGTCTGATAAAAGGTGCTACCTTCTTAGTCCGTCGATCGCTCTTGTTTTAGCCACCTTATGCCTACTCACGGGAGTCGAGTCCACATATATACCTCAAAGGAAACGCCGCCACCATCCTACATCATTCTGGAATTTCCACCGCGCACATGGTTGTTAAAGTGGTTTTCGGAGTTGGCAAAGAGTATGACAACTTCCGATCCCGGTCTCTTTAACAACCAAACGTTATTATAACACCGCAGTCATTTCAAAATAATTATACTCCAAAACCAAAATATAATATCCATTTCAAAACCATATAAATACGATATCATTTCCCCTTTTAAAACCAAATCAATATGATATCATTTTTATTTCAAATATATCCTTTTCTAAAACCATAACACTTCAAAGTTATAATATTTCAAAACCAAACGCTTGAAATATAACCTTTCAAAACATAAAACTTCGAATTTCATAACTTTGAAACATAACAACACCACTTAAATGGCTTAAATATTAAATTACTTTATATAATAAAATAACTTCTCAATTTCACAAATCAATTCCAAATACATATTTGAACCCCAAAATAAGCCATTTAAATTTCCATATATTTCAAAGCTTTAACTATTCCACCATTTCAAAACTAATTCTTTGATAATTCTATAAGTATCGAATTCAATTACAAGTATTGAGATTTGAAATGTTTACACAATAAATCCAATATCATTTAAGTAAAACTTTTCAACTTCAAGTAACTGGATATTCCTTCAGTTTAGTTAACTTGATATATTCATTTAAATCAATTTGATATTAATTTAAATCACTCTAAACCAAAATCAAGTTATAAAAACCATACCCTTTAAAATCTTAATTTTATTTAGATTTCAAATCGATTTATTCTAGTATAATTCTTAAATAATTTAATTCAAATCAATTTCATATTTATCATCCAACCTAATTTTTTTAAGTCACTATAAACTCCATATACAATATAATTTAAACAGATACTTAACCATATTATATAAAAACAATCAAACTTTATTATTTAACTTATTTTATATTTCAAAACAAATTTATACATAGCTAAAGATCAATAATAAAATAACATTTATATAGTATCTAAATCAATATTGATATAAAACCATATATTTCTTTACAAAACCATAAAAATCAATTTCAAAATATTTTTGTATATATATACCACGGTGTCTGTATATAATTTTCTATCCTATGGTCAAGTGATACAGATATTTATCATTTCAATCCGTAATTTAAAATATAAATACGGTTATATATCATTTCAAACTGCAATCCCGAATGAAATAGAAATCCATACAACTTGTAATTTATAACAATCTAACATACAACATCCATTCCTCCAAATCAATCATCAACCATTTATCACAATCATCATCCAATTAAATCAATAACATCAATATAAATTGATAATAAACAACAGGTATTTACTGGCAGTTTATATTCAATAACATATTAAATAAAAATTTAACTAGCAGTTTATATGCAATAATAAATTAAATAATAATTTAACTGGCAGTTATATGCAATAATAAATTAAATAACAATTTAATCCAATAAATTCAATTTATCTGAGATGATGATTAAAAATGTGCCAAACAGTTATAAATAAATTTTTAATCACATCAAAAATTAATTTAATACACATAAGAAATTTTAGAAGTTGTGCGTGGGTTAAAACACTCACCTTTTGAATTTAAATTGAATTTAAATCCAATTTAAACCCAAAATTTGAACAGTCTCATAATCCGACCAAACAAGAGTCAAAATATCTGGGATTCCAATATGAACCTAGCAGAGAAAACCACGCCTGAATTGGACCTCGTATGCGATAGTTATTGAGATTAGAACATTGCAATTTAAAATTAAATTAAATTAAAAAAAAGAAAAGCAAAACCTACTCTCCCAAGCCACATCAGCATCTCCTATCTCTCACGTTCGACAGCAGAAACCCTACCCAAAAAAAGAAAGCACGCGCGAAAAACCAATGCCGCCGTCC
Source organism: Allium cepa (assembly GCA_030765085.1). Taxonomy (NCBI): domain Eukaryota; kingdom Viridiplantae; phylum Streptophyta; class Magnoliopsida; order Asparagales; family Amaryllidaceae; genus Allium; species Allium cepa. The sequence goes on along the minus strand of CM060930.1, from coordinate 46,861,726 downwards.
ACCTGAATGCCGCGCCGCCACACTGCATGTCGCCTCGCCCATGCCGATGCTCTCGCGCACGACTCCAGTCAGTGCTCGGCGAAGCACGAACGTCCAAAACACACAACTGCCGTCTATATTTGCAAACCCTAATCGAATTTTGATGCTCGATCCAACAAGTAATCCATCAAACGAACACCAGCGATGAGAAGCACTCATCCATCTCTACGCAACGGTAACCTCCAATTGACGATTAGACGAAGTCGATCACGACTGAATGAGCGGCCGTGGAGAGTTCGACGTTTTCTGAACGAACGATGCGCCAGAACGAAAAAAATTTGCAGATCTGAGATGCGCTCGGAGAGCTTCAGATTGATATATAATTTGATGTTGTTTGAGGATTGTGAATTTTTGGCTTTGAATTTTATTTGGAATTTTTGTTTTCTCTGCCATTGGAAATGAAGAGGAGCAACTAGAATTGTACATACTGAAATGAGGAGTAGAGAGGCTGCTATGGTTTATAACTAGGGACAAATAGGTAGGGCTGAGAAATAGAGGACCGAATACGATTGGTTTGGACCGTGGAACGATAAATGGTCGAAAAGCCCGTTTTGACTCCGGAACAAAATTGGATCAACCCATATATCAAAATAAATGTTTTTGAATATTTTTAAATCAATGGAATATGTTTCAAGTCCAAATTCCATCGTATGAAGAAGTTATGCTAAAATGAAGTTATTTCAAATCGATTTCAATTGAATTTTAATTAAATTGATTTCTTGGCGTTTCGAGCCTGTATGGTCAAACGATAAGTCCGATCGATACGAAACTTGAAATCCTACAATAATTCACCTACAGATCCGATGAAACTGGTTTCGTCGAAATCCGAGTCAGTGACAAAAATGACTAATTTCTAGTTAATTAAATAAATTAATATTAAATTAATTTAAATCAAATTTTCAATCCAATTCTATAATTAGCAATCTTTGTCTAATTTTGATTTCTTAAACATTCACAAATAATTTAAACAAATTAGATGCCAATTTGAAGTAGATAAACTTACCAATTACAGTATTAACTTAAATTTCAAAAAATCCAATTAACTGAAATTTAATTTCAATAAATCGTTTGAGTTTGATTTCAACCTTTATACTCAACGAATTTTAAATCTGATAACATAGTTAACATTCGTTTTATTTTTCATTACATTAATATACCGAATCTTCATCTTTATCTATGTTAGCTAATTTATTTCCATTAATCCATTTAATTAACTTCCATCCTATTATTCAATCCATTATTATTGTAACATTCCAAAATTTGTTTAAATTAAATTTGGTGACTTATTTGAACTTTTGAAATTTAATTTGGAGAGTTTCAAAACAAAATAAAATATTATTAATATTAAATCAAACAAAAATGTATGTATGTGAAATTATGAAAGCAAGAAAGAAAAAAATAATAAAAATAAATACATATATAGAGAAATACAAAGCAATAAGATAAAAGAAAACAAATATAAATACCTATAGATAAAACAAAAGTGTACTTACACAAAAAAAAATCAATAGGATTCTATGTAAACTTGGATGGGAACTTGAGCATTTAATGCCATTTCTTCTCAGCACAAAAATGGGTCATTCGAATGGAAAAACAAAGAAATCATTTCATCCCCAAAGAAAGTTTGTCTGGTCAAAAATTATAGGCAAAGAAATAAAATCTGAGAAAAAAAAACAAACAAAAACCAGCTTAACCAGATAACACCTCCCTTGTACAAACTATCTACTCTATATATATACATCCATATTAGTATAGTTCATTCAAACAAAACTTAGTAAACCTGAAAAGAAAAAAATAAACATCAAACTCAAATATCATTCAGGATCAAAATAAAAATAAAAAATAGGAAGATTAAACTGCAGGTTTCAAAGACAAAAATGAAGTGTTTTCTGCTTTAATATTTGCTTTCAGGTGAGTGAACTTTCCTAAGCTCTGATGTTTGATGTGTTGTTTGAATATAGAATTTAAACAAGTTGAACATTGTTGTATGCACAAAATCCATGAATATGTGCACATCTTTGCCAGTGCCTGTTAGTTTAAGTTTGAATCATCTCTATTCCAGGTTACAGAAATTTATAATCCTGTACAAAATCCAACTCCCCTACCTCTGATCCTTGTTTGATATCAGAATTCAAACAAAAGCTGTTTGTTTTGACATGTCTTAAATTGTAAAAATGAATTTAAGCAAAATGAACTAAAGTTTCTCTGAAAAATACGAAAATACAGTTAAAATTCAAGCCATGTAGAAATTCAAATGTTATAAATCTTAGTTTTAAGTATACTATCTGAAAGCTTATCAAAATTAATGATTTTTGAATGTAAAATCATAATTTTTAATCAAGTAATCTTTGAGAAAAACGAGGACGATCAAAATTTTTTTACCAAATTTCGGTGATCGGGGCAATGATGAATCTTGCAATCAAGGGTGGAGCACATTTGAAGGTCAGAGATTATGGGAAAATTGCTCAATGATTTTTAAATTCGTTGTGATGGGCTGATGAGATCGAAATAGGGTTTTAACCCACATTTTGATCGCAGCAGAAAAAGGTTCACCGCGGTTTTTTCAGACCACTGGAGTTGATTGCTCCAGTGGGGATAGCAGTGTATGGTCGAGACGAAGCTTCAATTAAGCTTCAATGCCCTCCGATGGCCAGGGGTGGAAGAACGATGTGTTTTCTGGTGACCTGGTTTTGTTACAGTTTGGGTGGTGATGTTCGATCGCGAGTTCGTCAATGTTTGGGATCCCTGAGTGCTCGTGAAGTTCAAGTGAGTCGCCGACGACTCGATGGTGGTTGGAGCTTCAACCAACAATGGCGTCTTCGATTGTGCATGTGTACGAACTTTTGATGGGTATCAACAGTTGGGTTTTGGGGAAGAAATATTTGGACTCGAAGCAAGCATGGGGAGAAATTTTTGGAAGCTCGAGTACTAACTCGAGTAAGAATTCTGGTGTGCCAGGTTAAAATACTTAGGAAAAAAAATTTAAGTCGAAAAGCGTAACACTCGGGTTGATTTTGATAAAACCCGAAGCAAACGAAATTTTCTCTCACGCGTAACTGGAAGCAGACCTCGAGACTAATATATATAACAGTATTTACTTTAATTTTTTTTCAAATTTTTAAGACACTTTTGAACTATGTTCAAAACAATGATTTGATTGGAATTTTAAGCTAATTTAAGACTTAAGTGAAATGTTTCAAGAAATTAAATTTTAGTTTATTTAGTTTTGATATAATATTTTTATAAGGTTATTTATATTAAATAAATAATGTAACTTAAAAGAAAATTTAGATAAGATGTTGTTTAAAACTAAATCCTAACCTTTTAAGGTATCTAATGTGATAAAAGTGATTTATTGAACAAAGTTTAAAATGATAATCAAAGTAATTTAAATTATCTTTTGGTTTAGTAAAACGATTAATGATTTTGTTAATACAATTTCTTAAGAAATAATTACATAGTTAATTATTTAATATTAAGGTTTAAATTAATTTATAATTAAGATTTAATAAATTAATAATTGAGGTTAGTTAATTTGAAATCAATAAATTAAGATAATTAACTTGGAAATGATTAATAAATAAAGGTGATTAAGACTTAATCAATAGTAATTAATGATAATTAATCATTGATTAAAGGTTTCTAATGAAAGTAACTATGTGATTCATAAATTTAAAACCACATGATTTATTCATCTTAATTGAAGATGCTTTGATTGTTCTTGAATGCTGTGTGTTGGATTGATATTTCTGTTATGTGATGCTATGTAATATTAATACTTTGTGCCGAGCCGTGATATCTATGATGAATTTACTTCTGTGTGATTGTGAAAACTTATTTGGCCCGTAAAACGGCATTTCAATTTCGATGCGACTGGGAGTCGGATTCCAGTTGGTTATCCGAAACCCACATCGAACCCTAAATATGAATCTTTGTGGCTGATACATCCACATGTTTTTAAATTGAACGCTCACTATTCGATTTAGCTGGGAGAGGACCTTTGTGTCGTATAACCCATTCCGAATATGTGATACGACGAAGTGGATGGCATTTGAAGATGGTGGTGAAGACCGAGCTTCTTCGAAAATGATGGGATAACCTATCGAATGTCTCTGCACTGTGTTGCTCCGATATAGAGATCTCTATATGTGATGGGGAGTCCGATCGGGATTGTGGATGCCCGTATTGCAAGGGCTTCTTCGAAAGTGCCTTCGGTTCTGTTCGAACCCGTAACAGACTTGTATGGTCGTATGTCTGACATTACAAATTGAGATAGAAAGATGATTTCTTTCAAATACATATCTGTTGGTGGCGGAGAATTTATTCTCTTAGCTTAACACTCTTCTCTGAGATGTACGAGCTCAAAGGTTATGTAGTTGAAGGTTATTAGTGATATACTCCCAATTTGGTAGTGTGGCATGCTGAGTGATGCTGATCATTTGTTGATCGAAGCATGACTTTGTGAAAAAGAGTAGCTTTGTGGACGAGACTTCGTCGAACCTCACAACCCGGTTATGGTCGAAACAGGAATCGTGGCAGCAAGTTTATTTGGGGGTAGCTTCCCCTGAGGGTATGTCCATTTCCTTTTGGATTATAAGTGATATCATGGTATGGAGCCCAGATACTTACTTTGTGGTTGCTGCAAACTTATTGCATTGTGGTTGTCGGTTGTGAAGCACTTCGGATAAAGGTTGGCAACGACCGGGAGGTGGCATACTCGTATCAGTTGTTACCTAGTTACAGAGGTAACCTGGCCTTGTGTAGTAGAGATCCGGTTAGGTTCTCGGGGACGTCCCTCCAGAGTTGTTCCATTTTGTAACAACCCTGTATTTTGTAATTATTTTATTGTATATTTTAATTATTTTAATGTAAGATTTTGATTTAAAAACTTATTTTACTTATTTGAAATGATTAAATTTATTATTTAAATATAATCTTGATTTTTATATGAGTTATAATTCCAAACTTGTGTAAGTTGAATATTTGCCTGAAATGCTGATTTTGGTCAAAATAGTCAAACTGTGACTTTCAACTTAAAATTTTAAAAGTTTAAAAAATTAATTTTTTTTCTTTTATTATGAAAGTACATAAAATTCTAAGAATACCACTTTTCATTTCGTTGAATTTGGATGTAAATTGTGAAAGTTATACCCTTTACAATATTGTGCGTATATAGGGTTATTTACAATGACTATTTTAAATTGTATAAATTACTTCTTCTTTGTTATATTTTATTTTAATATGTGATAATATGTTATATTATGTATATTTTGACTTTTAAGTATTTTTAAAATGATAATATAATTTTTCTAAAGTTTATTTGAATTTATTTCAATTTATAAAGCCTAGTTGGTATTTACTGCATTTTTCTTTATTTAACTTTCTATTTAATAAAAAATTATTATTTTACCTTGAAAATGTTTTAAAACCATTTTTAATTCAAATTTTGTGTTAAAATATTATTTTTTGTGAAGTAATAAATTTTCCAAAGTCATTGGAGATTTTCTTGTAATTTTTATGTCAGGGTTGCTATTTTTAAGCAATTTCTTATTTCCTTTTTCTATTTTACTTAAAATAAATTATTTATTTTATTTTATTCTTACTTAGTTTCGGTTTTAAATAACATTTCTGAGTTTATTTTGTTTTTATAAAATTAAAAAGAAAATGAAATGCAAAAGGTTTAGAAAGTTAAGAGATCTTAAAAGCCTGAAACGTAAAGGCGTTTTATCCGTTTCTTTTTGCAATTAATACATCAATTTATTGATTAATTTTATACATTCACTTTTATTGCTGTGTTTTACTTTATTTTATTCATTTTACATTTATTTAAATTTAAGAAATTTTTTCCAAAGTGTATTGAAGTTATTTCTAATTCCTAAGTCTAGTTTTCATTTTTCTGTGCCATTTTTCTTATTTTAATCATATCTAATTAATAATTAATTATTAATATTTTGTTTATTGTTATATTTTCGAATTCTAACTGAAATTTATAAGTGTTTTCAGTTATTTAAGATGTATATGAATATATATAGGAAGTTTAAAAGGTTTGAAAGCAAAGAAACGTAAAACCGTTTTAATGTTTCTTCTTCCGTTTCTTTTCCAATTAATAGATTTAATTTCCTTTGACCGTTCCTTTCTTTATTGTAGCTGTGCATTTCTTACCTCATTTTCACGTGAAAACATTCCTCTCCACTTCATTTTTCACGGCTAGAAAGTTTGGTAATGGCTCCTCTTTTCCTCTTCTTTTTGCTCTTCTTTTTCCGTTGTTTCTTATATTTTGCCTTGTTTTCTCATGTGTATTGCTTGGCCTCTACCACCCATCATCACCACCATACTCTCCACCATCCCCTACCACTCTTTCTTGGCATCATCTCCAGCCATCATTTCAGATCCATTCATGGCCACACCTCCCTTGTTGACAAAACTCCACAAAATTGCAAATAATGTCCAAAACAATGCACTAGCCACCACTATTACTTCACCCCTTTCATCCACCACCTTGGCCACCACCATAGGCCACTACCACCACCTTTTCCAGACCTCCCCACACCCCTCCATCTACTGTCCAAACCTGTACAAGTATGGCCAAGCCCCTCTTGACCCAAGGCCGAGCCTTGTTGTGCTCAAAAACTTCATATATGTTGCCTTGATCAATTGTATGCTTCATGTTATAACCCTACCACTCCATACTCCTTCTAGCCGTGAGTTATGGTGCCAAACCTGAGCTATATCATCATCATGGCTGAACCCAAGAACCTCCTAGGCCAAGCATTTGAATGGTTAAAGCAAGGTCAAGTAATCTATTCCTTTGTTGCTTCGTATTTTCATTGTTTCAACATTGTTTTGCGTTGAATATTTATGTGTATATTGTCTTGTTTTGGTTATTGTTTACAAGATAAATATCAAGGCTCTCCATTCATTCAAATCAAAATTCATGCTATATCGTGCTTGTCGTGCTTTTGGAATCGCACTTGTGTTTGTTGTTTTGGTCTTCAGCTTGAAACAGTGAGTCTTTCTCACTCTGACATTTATACTTATGAAAAGTGAATTGATGACAAGTGTTTAGTAATATAAAATGTTTATGCAAGATAATGATGATCATATGATATGCTATGCCATGTTATTACCATATTATTACCATGTTAAAACTGTTAATTTTCACATGACATCTGATATATGACTGTATATTGTGATATTGACCTTGTTTATATTATTTCTATATATGATCACACTGCAAGTTCCCTGTTAGAAAAAAAAATGTTATGGGCTGAAATGATAGGCCTAAATGGTTTAAAATTTTTAATTTTGACATGGGATTGCGGGTTTGAAATGATAAAACCCGGATTTTTCTTTGTAAATTATGGGTTAAAATGATATATTACCCATATCACTTTACCTAGCGTAGAAAATTATATACAGGCCCGTAGTTAAAATATGTTTTTGTAAAATTTTAAATATTTTAGAAATTTAATTATTATAATATTTTGATTTTAAATTTAAAAAAAAAGGATTTTTGTAAATTATTATTGATTTTTTGAATAATTGTAAGTGAAATGAATTAATGAAAAAGTTAGAAATTTTGAACGTAAGTTATTTTGGAAATTTTGATTTAATAATAATTGGAAATTTAATTGAATATGAAATTATGATAAATTTATGATAATTTGAATTTAAATGAATTTAAGGTGATTTTTAAATCATATTAATGATTTTAATAAAGTTGAAATGTGAAATGAATGAATATTGTAAGTTGAAATTTTGAAATATAACTAAAACAGGAAATTTATGAAATTGACGTAAAAGTGAACTTTTAGTTAAGTAAATAAAAATAAAACAAAGTTATATTTGAGGATTTGAACTTAAGTGTTAATTTGAAATTTAATGTAATGGATTTTAAAAATTCAACATTGCATTTTAATAAGTGAATTATTATTAAATCTTGATTTTTGAATGGAAATTTAACTTTATAAAATCATGAACTTGAGGAAAATTAAATGATGTAATAAATGTGAAAATGTATGATTTTATAAGTTAAAAATGTTTTTAATAAAAATATAATTGGTTGAGAAATTTTATTGAATATTTGAAGTTAATTGACTGCATTTTTTTGAAATGCTATTAATTACGATGTAAATGATATTACAGCATTTGTAAACGCTGTAATTGATGATAATGAACTAAAAAGCTAAGTTGAATTAAAAGCTATTATAGCAATCTTTGTAAGTGATATAATTTTTGAATTTAACTAAGTTATTCGAATTTAAGTAAACCTATTACAACATTTTTAAACGTTGTCTTTTGTTAAATTGAACTGTTTTGAATGTAACTTTCCGTAGAGTTTTCTAGATGATGCGAAAAGTGAATTTTCACTGTTTTGATAAACTTAAGTGAATAAATGAACTTTGGAAGTTGAAATTTTTGGAAATTTAATAATTTAATTATTAAGCATATAACTTCATTGAAATGAAAAAAAAAAGAATTTTTGGAATATAAATTGTTTTAAAATATGAATTGAAATGGTATTTTAGATTGAATAAAATGAATAATGATTTGAAATGAATGAAGTTTGAAAAGATACGATATTTTGATATATTAAAATGATTTGAAACAAAGTTTTGAAAGGATATGATATTTTGATATATTAAAATGATTTGAAACGAAGTTTTGAAAGATATGATATTTTTGATATTAAATGATTTGAAAACGGAGTTTGAAAGATAGGACATTTTGATATTAACATGATTTAAAAAGAAGTTCTGAAAGATATGATATTTTGGAACTGAAGCTTTGAAAGGTTATGATATTTTGATATATTAAAATGATTTGAAAGGTAGTGTTGAAAGGGTATGAAAATTTAATATATTGAAATGGTTAGAAATGACTTGATATTTATTTTGATAAATATTTGAATTGAAAGATATTTTACGATGATATATTGAAATGGTTTTGGAAATGATTTAATCTTTATTTTGATAAAGATTTGGATTGAAAAGGATATTTTATTTTGAAGTATAAAATGTTGTTTTAAAGTTATAACTACGGGTTATAATAACGATTGGTTGTTAAAGAGACCGGGATCGGATATTGTCTTATAGCCGGCCAATACCGAAAACCACTTTAACAATTGTGTATGCGGTGGAGATTCCAGAATGAAGTAGGATGGTGGCGACGTTCTCGAGGTATATTACGTGGACCCAACTCCCGTGAGTTGGCATATATGACTAAAACAGGAGCTATACCAGGCTACACAAAGGGTCGCACCCTTTCATCGAGCATGCTCCATCGGAAACCATTCTATTACTGTTGTGATTCGATTCGGTGGCGCCACTTTGATTCGGGGGTATTGTTCGAGGTGGACGGAAGCTGCTGGCTTGCCGTCACCACCGGTCCGGGAGTGCAAACGGTGTATCCACCCTGGCATTTCCTTGCGTGCCGTGTCATATCCTTATATCGAGCCCACTACGATTTTGGTTTTAAAGATCCGACCGCGTTAAGGTTCACCATCCCCTTAACGCTATTTTCTATATGATTATACTTTACTGATTAGACACTACCGTATATAGCGTATATTACTACATAGTAAATAGTTTAACGGATCCTTAGAGGATGGGCGGTCCCAAGCATCCTTCAAGTTACTGATGCATTTTGTTACTGTTCACTTGAGTTGATTTACAGTTTATAAGTATTTATGTCCTGACTCGAGTGTTTGTATTTTGCTTTACGCTCGGGTCAGATTGATTGAGTTAGCATTCAAGATTCACCTTCGGCGTTAGAGCTTTCTTTGAAGATCCAGCCATCTATTTTGTTTCAGTATCCAGTGGTTCAGTGATGTATCTGATTTGTACCTGATGTATCCTGTTACTCTTCTGTTGTATCTTATTTAACTCTGATGTATCTCATATTTTATATAGTAGCTTCATGAACTACTATCTCCTCTTTTACTTCCGCTGCATTATCATTACTCTGTGTCTATGATTTGTGATTTTATTTACTGTATATTCTGAGGTTTGCCAAAATTTTATTTACAACGCGGTATTTTGAGCAATTCAATTCCGGCATGAGTGTCTACCTATACACTTATAATGGATGCGAATGGTTGAAAATATCGGGTCGTTACAGTTGGTATCAGAGCTTTGGTAGCTCTAGGCAAACTCAGCATATGGAGTGAATGTATTTACAGAATCACTTTCATTCGAGTTTGATTCTCTCTCTTTTGACTCGATTCCTTTGTATTTTGGAACGTTCCCTACAGTTCCAAAATCCATTCGTATCCCTCACTATTCATCTTCTTTTGACTCTGGAGTATTCCATAACTTCGCTTCGAATGATCTTTCTAGTAAGTCGGTGGTCACGCCAATTTCAAATTTAATTGAAAAAGGGGGAAAACTCCTTTGCAGTTACCATCGATTCACCAGAGATTCTTATCTATCCTTGGTTTAGATGCTAATATCTTTTGTTATTTCAAACTCTAACTCTTGAGATCGAATGTAGATTTACCCAAGAAAAATCAACATTGATCTTATTCTTTAAGTCACGGTTGACCCGGTTAAGGTTGCCCGTGATTTATATAAGCTTATCCATCTTCCTATTCTGTTATTTAATCATGTCATCCTTGTTTCCAACTTATTTTTAAATCATAATCTCCTTTGATTTGTGTTAATCCAAAAAAAATTGAATCTCTATCCTTCTTTGAAAATCTATTCATGTATAGTGTATTTGTAAACTAGTATTTAAAATTAAAATGTTTTATATATTGTGTTGTTTGAGTTGTTGATCGATACGTCTGATCAGCGCTATCGATAAGATTTCCAAAACACTTTGACAGAACAAACGAACACAATATATTTAAAAAAAATGGTTAATGAAATAAATTTTGATATATAAGTAAATTTATAAAACTTAATGAAATGATTTAAATTGATAATTTGAAATGATAATACTTGATTTATCATTTATTGTTCTACAAATAGATCTATAAATATTTGTTTATAAATTTATTTGGGAACTGAAATGAATTTAAGACAAGAATTTGAGGATTTAAATTCCGATTATTTCGAACTTTGGTTTAAAGTTTTAAAAGGTTATATTATTTAAAGTATTTTGAATAGAATTTGTTTTCAAAGAATTTTAAAGGTTTAAAATTAGTGCTCTTCTCTTTGTCGCTGGAAAATAACTTCGGTGATGATCGCGACATCATTGACGTTCATTTTCGAGTTTCGAAGTTAAGAGACTGTTCTGTAGTCTTGCTACAGCTTTGTTTTGGGAAACTAAATTGATTTGAATTTCTAAAATATGACTTGATTTATAATATATATATATATATAGATATATGATTGAAATTTGATTTGACATATTATATATGTATATATATTATTTCTTATCTCTAAATGGTCTGAAGAAATCGGAAATTTAATTCTTAAATTCTATTTTTAAAGAATAATTTCAATTATAAAAACAAAATATTTTTTTTTGAATAAATGATTTAATCTTGAAATGATTGAATTGGAAATTTTGTTTGTATAATACAATTGCATTCAAATATAAACTACCAAAATTTCAGAAGTTAAAAATGTAATTGGATAACATACAATATAAAAAGATTTTATAAATAAAATCTGAGTGGTTATAATAAATGTTATACACTTAAATTTTAATGATTAACAGAGGTAAATATAATAAAGGGTAATTGAATAACTTACAATAAAATGATGTTAAAAGAACTAAGAACGAAAGAAAGCAGTTATAATAAGTGTAAGTATGTTTAACATAAGTGATAAATATAGTGGGAGGAATAAATTTAAGTTTAATTAGGAATAAAGAAGAATAAAATTTATTAAGTACATTGTAAGTGTAATAAATGATTATTTTTCAAACCCATGGTTTTAAAAATGGTTAATTTTAGATGATTGGATAATAAGATAATGAAATTTGAGATAGTTAAGATTTATTTAACTTGTGTAAAGATTTATTCTCTGTTTAAGTTGAAATCTCCATGCTTTCAAATTCATTTCCTTATTTTGTTTTTCAAACTATCTTTTGGTTGTCCTTATCATTCTTATCTTGCTATAGACCGGTATAGGCATCTTTCTATAATCTTTCTGTTTAGAAATCTTTCTATAATCTTGATAGACCTTTGGTAATCATTTTGAATCCACCTTTTTCGTGCTTGTGTTCTTGATTCTGGAGGATCTTGGAAAGATCACCTCCACCTTGTTAAACTTACCTATAACAACAGTTATCAGGTATAACTTCAATCTTCTTATCTTCTTATCTTAATCCTATTTCACTCTATCTTTTCTGTGCCCTTCCATACCTCATTCCTTTTCGGGGACGAAAAGTTTTGAGTGGGGGAGAGTGTAACAACCCTGTATTTTGTAATTATTTTATTGTATATTTTAATTATTTTAATGTAAGATTTTGATTTAAAAACTTATTTTACTTATTTGAAATGATTAAATTTATTATTTAAATATAATCTTGATTTTTATATGAGTTATAATTCCAAACTTGTGTAAGTTGAATATTTGCCTGAAATGCTGATTTTGGTCAAAATAGTCAAACTGTGACTTTCAACTTAAAATTTTAAAAGTTTAAAAATTTAATTTTTTTTCTTTTATTATGAAAGTACATAAAATTATAAGAACACCACTTTTCATTTCGTTGAATTTGGATGTAAATTGTGAAAGTTATACCCTTTACAATATTGTGCGTATATAGGGTTATTTACAATGACTATTTTAAATTGTATAAATTACTTCTTCTTTGTTATATTTTATTTTAATATGTGATAATATGTTATATTATGTATATTTTTACTTTTAAGTATTTTTAAAATGATAATATAATTTTTCTAAAGTTTATTTGAATTTATTTCAATTTATAAAGCCTAGTTGGTATTTACTGCATTTTTCTTTATTTAACTTTCTATTTAATAAAAAATTATTATTTTACCTTGAAAATGTTTTAAAACCATTTTTAATTCAAATTTTGTGTTAAAATATTATTTTTTGTGAAGTAATAAATTTTCCAAAGTCATTGGAGATTTTCTTGTAATTTTTATGTCAGGGTTGCTATCATTAAGCAATTTCTTATTTCCTTTTTCTATTTTACTTAAAATAAATTATTTATTTTATTTTATTATTACTTATTTTCGGTTTTAAATAACATTTCTGAGTTTATTTTGTTTTTATAAAATTGAAAAGAAAATGAAATGCAAAAGGTTTAGAAAGTTAAGAGATCTTAAAAGCCTGAAACGTAAAGGCGTTTTATCCGTTTCTTTTTGCAATTAATACATCAATTTATTGATTAATTTTATACATTCACTTTTATTGCTGTGTTTTACTTTATTTTATTCATTTTACATTTATTTAAATTTAAGAAATTTTTTCCAAAGTGTATTGAAGTTATTTCTAATTCCTAAGTCTAGTTTTCATTTTTCTGTGCCATTTTTCTTATTTTAATCATATCTAATTAATAATTAATTATTAATATTTTGTTTATTGTTATATTTTCGAATTCTAACTGAAATTTATAAGTGTTTTCAGTTATTTAAGATGTATATGAATATATGTAGGAAGTTTAAAAGGTTTGAAAGCAAAGAAACGTAAAACCGTTTTAATGTTTCTTCTTCCGTTTCTTTTCCAATTAATAGATTTAATTTCCTTTGACCGTTCCTTTCTTTATTGTAGCTGTGCATTTCTTACCTCATTTTCACGTGAAAAAATTCCTCTCCACTTCATTTTTCACGGCTAGAAAGTTTGGTAATGGCTCCTCTTTTCCTCTTCTTTTTGCTCTTCTTTTTCCGTTGTTTCTTATATTTTGCCTTGTTTTCTCATGTGTATTGCTTGGCCTCTAACACCCATCATCACCACCATACTCTCCACCATCCCCTACCACTCTTCCTTGGCATCATCTCCAGCCATCATTTCAGATCCATTCATGGCCACACCTCCCTTGGTGACAAAACTCCACAAAATTGCAAATAATGTCCAAAACAATGCACTAGCCACCACTGTTACTTCACCCCTTTCATCCACCACCTTGGCCACCACCATAGGCCACTACCACCACCTTTTCCAGACCTCCCCACACCCCTCCATCTACTGTCCAAACCTGTACAAGTATGGCCAAGCCCCTCTTGACCCAAGGCCGAGCCTTGTTGTGCTCAAAAACTTCATATATGTTGCCTTGATCAATTGTATGCTTCATGTTATAACCCTACCACTCCATACTCCTTCTAGCCGTGAGTTATGGTGCCAAACCTGAGCTATATCATCATCATGGCTGAACCCAAGAACCTCCTAGGCCAAGCATTTGAATGGTTAAAGCAAGGTCAAGTAATCTATTCCTTTGTTGCTTCGTATTTTCATTGTTTCAACATTGTTTTGCGTTGAATATTTATGTGTATATTGTCTTGTTTTGGTTATTGTTTACAAGATAAATATCAAGGCTCTCCATTCATTCAAATCAAAATTCATGCTATATCGTGCTTGTCGTGCTTTTGGAATCGCACTTGTGTTTGTTGTTTTGGTCTTCAGCTTGAAACAGTGAGTCTTTCTCACTCTGACATTTATACTTATGAAAAGTGAATTGATGACAAGTGTTTAGTAATATAAAATGTTTATGCAAGATAATGATGATCATATGATATGCTATGCCATGTTATTACCATATTATTACCATGTTAAAACTGTTAATTTTCACATGACATCTGATATATGACTGTATATTGTGATATTGACCTTGTTTATATTATTTCTATATATGATCACACTGCAAGTTCCCTGTTAGAAAAAAAATGTTATGGGCTGAAATGATAGGCCTAAATGGTTTTAAAATTTTCATTTTGACATGGGATTGCGGGTTTGAAATGATAAAACCCGGATTTTTCTTTGTAAATTATGGGTTGAAATGATATATTACACATATCACTTTACCTAGCGTAGAAAATTATATACAGGCCCGTAGTTAAAATATGTTTTTGTAAAATTTTAAATATTTTAGAAATTTAATTATTATAATATTTTGATTTTAAATTTAAAAAAAAGGATTTTTGTAAATTATTATTGATTTTCTGAATAATTGTAAGTGAAATGAATTAATGAAAAAGTTAGAAATTTTGAACGTAAGTTATTTTGGAAATTTTGATTTAATAATAATTGGAAATTTAATTGAATATGAAATTATGATAAATTTATGATAATTTGAATTTAAATGAATTTAAGGTGATTTTTAAATCATATTAATGATTTTAATAAAGTTGAAATGTGAAATGAATGAATATTGTAAGTTGAAATTTTGAAATATAACTAAAACAGGAAATTTATGAAATTGACGTAAAAGTGAACTTTTAGTTAAGTAAATAAAAATAAAACAAAGTTATATTTGAGGATTTGAACTTAAGTGTTAATTTGAAATTTAATGTAATGGATTTTAAAAATTCAACATTGCATTTTAATAAGTGAATTATTATTAAATCTTGATTTTTGAATGGAAATTTAACTTTATAAAATCATGAACTTGAGGAAAATTAAATGATGTAATAAATGTGAAAATGTATGATTTTATAAGTTAAAAATGTTTTTAATAAAAATATAATTGGTTGAGAAATTTTATTGAATATTTGAAGTTAATTGACTGCATTTTTTTGAAATGCTATTAATTACGATGTAAATGATATTACAGCATTTGTAAACGCTGTAGTTGATGATAATGAACTAAAAAGCTAAGTTGAATTAAAAGCTATTATAGCAATCTTTGTAAGTGCTATAATTTTTGAATTTAACTAAGTTATTCGAATTTAAGTAAACCTATTACAACATTTTTAAACGTTGTCTTTTGTTAAATTGAACTGTTTTGAATGTAACTTTCCGTAGAGTTTTCTAGATAATGCGAAAAGTGAATTTTCACTGTTTTGATAAACTTAAGTGAATAAATGAACTTTGGAAGTTGAAATTTTTGGAAATTTAATAATTTAATTATTAAGCATATAACTTCATTGAAATGAAAAAAAAAGAATTTTTGGAATATAAACTGTTTTAAAATATGAATTGAAATGGTATTTTAGATTGAATAAAATGAATAATGATTTGAAATGAATGAAGTTTGAAAAGATACGATATTTTGATATATTAAAATGATTTGACACGAAGTTTTGAAAGGATATGATATTTTGATATATTAAAATGATTTGAAACGAAGTTTTGAAAGATATGATATTTTTGATATTAAATGATTTGAAAACGGAGTTTGAAAGATAGGACATTTTGATATTAACATGATTTAAAAAGAAGTTCTGAAAGATATGATATTTTGGAACTGAAGCTTTGAAAGGTTATGATATTTTGATATATTAAAATGATTTGAAAGGTAGTGTTGAAAGGGTATGAAAATTTAATATATTGAAATGGTTAGAAATGACTTGATATTTATTTTGATAAATATTTGAATTGAAAGATATTTTACGATGATATATTGAAATGGTTTTGGAAATGATTTAATCTTTATTTTGATAAAGATTTGGATTGAAAAGGATATTTTATTTTGAAGTATAAAATGTTGTTTTAAAGTTATAACTACGGGTTATAATAACGATTGGTTGTTAAAGAGACCGGGATCGGATATTGTCTTATAGCCGGCCAATACCGAAAACCACTTTAACAATTGTGTATGCGGTGGAGATTCCAGAATGAAGTAGGATGGTGGCGACGTTCTCGAGGTATATTACGTGGACCCAACTCCCGTGAGTTGGCATATATGACTAAAACAGGAGCTATACCGGGCTACACAAAGGGTCGCACCCTTTCATCGAGCATGCTCCATCGGAAACCATTCTATTACTGTTGTGATTCGATTCGGTGGCGCCACTTTGATTCGGGGGTATTGTTCGAGGTGGGCGGAAGCTGCTGGCTTGCTGTCACCACCGGTCCGGGAGTGCAAACGGTGTATCCACCCTGGCATTTCCTTGCGTGCCGTGTCATATCCTTATATCGAGCCCACTACGATTTTGGTTTTAAAGATCCGACCGCGTTAAGGTTCACCATCCCCTTAACGCTATTTTCTATATGATTATACTTTACTGATTAGACACTACCGTATATAGCGTATATTACTACATAGTAAATAGTTTAACGGATCCTTAGAGGATGGGCGGTCCCAAGCATCCTTCAAGTTACTGATGCATTTTGTTACTGTTCACTTGAGTTGATTTACAGTTTATAAGTATTTATGTCCTGACTCGAGTGTTTGTATTTTGCTTTACGCTCGGGTCAGATTGATTGAGTTAGCATTCAAGATTCACCTTCGGCGTTAGAGCTTTCTTTGAAGATCCAGCCATCTATTTTGTTTCAGTATCCAGTGGTTCGGTGATGTATCTGATTTGTACCTGATGTATCCTGTTACTCTTCTGTTGTATCTTATTTAACTCTGATGTATCTCATATTTTATATAGTAGCTTCATGAACTACTATCTCCTCTTTTACTTCCGCTGCATTATCATTACTCTGTGTCTGTGATTTGTGATTTTATTTACTGTATATTCTGAGGTTTGCCAAAATTTTATTTACAACGCGGTATTTTGAGCAATTCAATTCCGGCATGAGTGTCTACCTATACACTTATAATGGATGCGAATGGTTGAAAATATCGGGTCGTTACACATTTTATGTGGGAAGTTCCTTTGCCGGACCATTTGTTGGAAATCCAATCATCCAATACGAGCTCTTTACGATTTTAGTTGTATGACCTGCCATTTACTTATGGTGGTCACCACTGTTTAGATGGTAGCTATAGTAGGCATAGTACGAAATGTCTATGCTGGCTAAGATTAATACTATACTTTCGAAATTGTTTTCTACACTATGCACTAATTATAATATTTAAAAGAGTTTTCTCGTGTCAAGCATTTTGACTGTCATAAGGAGAAATCTCCTCTAAGTTTGCGCTTGCATTGTGTGTGTAGTGGGAGGCCTTATGGCAGTTTCATTTTCAAAAATCATTGCGGACTTCTTATAAATTCTTTTGTTTTGCTTTGGGTAAAAATGAACTGTTTTATTTCAAACAATTGTTTTTGTTTACTCATACCACTCCCATGACTAACCCGGAGTTTATTGTTCCTTTACTAAACTCTGGGTTCCCATAATTTTCCACACTGGCAGCCTAGAAGCAGGTAATCCGTATTTTGGAGCTAGCTTGGATTTGAAGTCTTCTAGAAGCTTTGGATTTGGAAATCTTTTGAAGTGTTGGAGTTTTTGAAGGCCTTGTCGAAGTTGAAGTATGTTGGAAACTTGTTGAAGTTTTCTGTTGTCGTATTATTGTTGTATCATATTTGTATCACTCTAATAGCTGGGATCGATGTGGTATTGGATATTGTATCATGTTGTATCTGTACTGATATATGATATTCATTTTGTTTCCACTGTTATATTCATCTAATGTTGTTATAAGCTCCATCCGACTGGAGTTCGATGTTTGAATCTTTGGCAGTTGAATACAAGTGAGGTATTTAGTGTCAATTTTTGAACATTGGATTTCGGATCTTGACAAAGTGGTATCAGAGCTGAAGGTTGAGTAAGAACTTTAGCTACGGAGTGTAACACATTAGATGGCTCATTGGAGATAGGGTGATGTATACCCTAGAATGAGTATAAACCAAAAGACCGAAACCCTAAAAATTTCTTGGTCTATTTCTTTTAAACTGTTGATATTTCCTAAGATATCTTGTCCATATGCCTAAATCAAGTTTTCACTCTATTTATAGATAGTAAGAATGAGCAGAAGAAGAGGACAAGGTAGGGAATGGGGAAATACCACCACAACTGGTCAAGTCCCTACAACTATACCTACTCAATCCCAGCCAAATATGGATGATCTGTATAAGAGCTTCTCGAGTTTTGGTGGAAAGCCGTTTACTGGCAAGGAATCTGTTGCAGAAACCCAAGCATGGATCCGATCCTGTAAAAGAATTTTCAGGGGATTGAAGTTGGAAGACGATCAAAAGCGATTAATAGCCTCTTGGCAACTCCAAGAGGAAGCATCAGCTTGGTGGGAGACAGTTACTGTGGATGAGTCAGAAGATAAGTTTACTTGGAGCCGATTTAAAGAAGTGTTTGAGCAGCGATATATTCCATATGTTGGTATCTCTCGAATGTTCCAAGTGTTCCTAGATTTGAAGCAAGGAAGTTTATCATTTGAGGAGTACTTGAATAAATTCAATGAATTGTCTCAATTTGGTCCGGAGCTAGTGAATGCACCCTTGAAGAAAAATGAAAGATTCATTCGAGGAATGAATAAGGAGTATCACGAGAGAATGACAGCCTACATTAAAGAATCTTTTTCAAACTTGATTGATATGGGTTATCGATATGCTACTCTAGATATGCAGGAAGTTCCGGAAGAGAAGGGGAGTTCAAGTAGTTCGAATTTGAAGAGAAGAAAATTCGAAGGAAAGAGGCCGGTTCAAGGCAAGGAGAAGTAGAGGAGTAATCAAGAGAATTCAGCCCAAAATGTTACTTGTTATAGCTATCAGGAGAAAGGCCATTTAGCAAATGATTGTGAGAAGCCAAAGAAACAAATTAAGAAAGATCAACTTGTAAAGATAAGTCGAAGATCCAAGGAATGCTATTGTTGTCACCAGCCAGGTCATGGAGTTAAGAATTGCCCGAAAAAGAAACGAGCACAAATAGCTAAAGTGTGCGCAATAAAAGATAACCCCTCAACTTCAAAGGCGAATGAAGGAAAGGGAGTTTTGGAGGGTAACCTTATTGTTGGTGAAAGAGTTGTTAGAGTTTTATTCGACACGGGAGCTTCACATAGCTTTATCTCCCAACAGATCGTGGATGAATTAAAACTTAAACTCAAGTTTGTCGATGGACCTATTTGTGTAAAGAATCCAGTGGGTGGTCCTGCAAATCTTTGTCTATATTGTAGGAGAGTGCCTATCTCTTATTCTGGCCATAAATTTCGTATTAACCTTTATGTTCTCGACTTCAATGAATTTGAAATCCTACTCAGAATGAATTGGTTATCGAGATACGAAGCCAAATTAGATTGCATCGAGATACGAAGCCAAATTAGATTGCAGCAATCGAACGATTTTAGTCAAAACTAAACTTGGAGATTCCGTTGAAATTTCTTGTGAAGACCCTAGTCCAAAAATGGATAAATTGATGTGTACTTTGGGATATCCAGAACCTAGTCTAGAGTCCATTCCTATTATCCAACATTTTATTGATGTATTCAAAGAAGTAGAATTTTACCTCCACATAGAGAAATTGAATTCAGAATTGACTTAATTCCGAATGCTCGTCATGTAATTCATGCTAGTCGAAGGATGGCACCGCGGGAAAGAATTGAACTAGTCAAGCAAACCGGTGATTTGCTAAAAAAGGGATTGATTTGTCCAAGTGTTTCTGATTGGGGATCAGCGGTAGTATTTGTTGCTAAATCTGATGGGTCTTTGAGATTGTGTGTCGACTATCGCGATCTCAATAAGCAAACTCTCAAGAATAAGTTTCCTTTACCCAGGATCGATGACTTATTTGATCAACTTCATGGTGCATGACTCTTTTCTAAGATGGATCTAGCCTAGGGATTCCATCAGTTGCGGATGCCGAAGATTGTTTTCACCTAACTGCTTTTAGGGGTCCGGATGTGTTCTACGAGTGGTTAGTCATGCCTTTCGGACTAACTAACGCTCCCGCGTACTTCGTAGATTTGATGACCCGTATGTTTCGGGAGGTGCTGAATAAATTTGTTCTTGTGTTTATCGATGATATCCTAATCTACTCCAGAACCGAAGAGGAGCATGCTGAACATCTCAGAATTGCTTTGGAAATTTTGAGAAGGAACATCTTATTCGCTAAATTTTCGAAATGTCACTTTTGGGTCAAAGAAGTCAGATTTCTTGGCCATATTATTAATGAAGAAGGGATTTCTGTTGATCCGAGCAAAATTTTCGCTATTCTTGACTGGAAGCGACCCACAACTCCGAAAGAAGTTCAAAGTTTTCTGGGTTTAGCAGGCTATTACCGGAAGTTTTTTTAGGACTTTTCTAAGATTCCTAGTAGGTGACCAAGTTTACCATGAAGAATGTCAAGTTCAATTGGACTTCAAAATGTGATGAAGCTCTTCAGGAATTAAAAAAGAGATTAACTACTGCTTCTGTTCTCGCTTTCATTAATGGGAACCAAGGCTTATCTATCTATACCGACGTGTGTAGTGATGGGGTAGGTGCAGTATTAATGCAGAATGGGAAGGTAATTGCCTACGCGAGTAGACAATTACGTCCACACGAGAGGAACTACCCAACACATGATTTGGAGCTTTTAGCTGTTATTTTCGTCTTAGAAATCTGGCGACATTATCTTCTAGGTAAGAATCTCCTTCAGCTTTTCTAAAGGAAAATTTTAAAGTTCAACTTTACTTAATATATACTTAATAATTCTTCTTGTTTAGGTGAAAATTTTGAATTATTCACCGACCACAAATCTTTAAAGTATCTCTTTACCCAGAAAGATTTGAATCTGCGACAACAACATTGGTTGGAATTTCTAGCATCCCATGACCTAGATATTCTGTATACACCCAAAAAAGCCAATGTAGTTGCCGATGCTTTGAGTAGAAAGCATGCCATTCTCGCTCATCTTGTTATCGCTCCTACTCTTCTCAAAAGGATTGCGAGACAGCAGAAAGAAGATGAGTTTCTTCGGGGAATTTACAAAAGAATATGCCACGGTGAAGATACTAGTTTTGAGATGGATAGTAGAGAAGTTATAAGATTGAAAGGAAGAATTTGTGTCCCTGATATTCCGGAGCTGAAACGTGAAGTGTTGGACGAATGCCACAAGTCCAAACTTTGCATCCATCCAGGAGTCAACAAAATGTATCGTGATATTAAAAGAACGTTTTGGTGGAAGACATTGAAAAGGGACTTATCTATATATGTGAGTCGCTGTGCTACTTGTCAACAAATCAAAAGCGATCAAAGGAAAGTGGCCGATTTACTTCAGCCTTTGGAAGTACCAAAGTGGAAATGGGATCAGTTATCGATGGATTTCATCGACGGATTGCCACGAACCAAGAAGGGAAATGAAGCAATTTGGGTTATAGTGGACCGTCTGACCAAAACTGCTCACTTCATTCCAGTGAAATCCACTCGGACTGCAGCAAGTTTAGTAGAGCTGTATATAAAAGAGATTGTTCGTCTCCACGGTATTCCTAGCAGCATATTGAGTGATCGTGATCCGATCTTCACTAGTAGATTTTGGGAGGCATTCCAAGCTGCATTAGGAACAAAACTGAATTTCAGCACTGCTTATCACCCACAGTATGATGGGCAGACTGAGAGGATTAACCGAATTTTAGAAGACCTATTGCGTGCTTGTATACTTGATTTTGGTGGTTCTTGGGAGGACCATTTACATCTGGTCGAATTCTCTTATAACAATAGCTATCAAGCCAATATTGAAATCGCTCCTTATGAGGCTTTATATGGTCGTCCGTATTGATCACCTGCATGCTGGATCGAATCAGGTGATAGACTCGTCCTTGGACCAGATATGATTAAAGAATCCATGGAGAAGGTAGATTATATTCGAAAAAATTTAATAACTGCTCAAATTCGTCAGAAGAGTTATTATGACCGCCGAAGAAGAGATTTGGAATTTCAAGTTGGAGATTCTGTATTTCTAAAAGTGTCTCCGATGCGGGGTGTATTGAGGTTTGGGAAAACTGGAAAGCTAGCACCGCGTTATATTGGTCCTTTTCCTATTCTGGAGAGGATCGGTCCTCTAGCATATCGAGTACAGCTACCCAGCTGGTTATCTGGCGTGCATAATGTGTTTCATATTTCTAACCTCCGAAAATATGTGCATGACCCCGGTAGTATTATTGAGGAAGCAGCTCAACAGGATCTTGAGATCACTCCCAACTTGGTAGTAAAGAGGGAACCGATAAAGATTGTGGATCGTGATGAAAAGCGATTAAGAAACAAAATTGTGAAACTAGTTAAAGTGCAATGGAGTAGCGATCCAAAGGACTGCACTTGGGAAACTGAAGATAGCATGCAGAAGTCATATCCCAATTATAGAGCAGATATCTCGGCTTAAACTGGTAAGCCATTTCTCTATTCTTTTCTGAATTCGTAAATTCTTTGTTTACTTTTCTCTCTTTCAAATTTCGAGGACGAAATTTTCTTAATGGGGGGTATTTGTAACATTCCAAAATTTGTTTAAATTAAATTTGGTGACTTATTTGAACTTTTGTAATTTAATTTGGAATGTTTCAAAACAAAATAAAATATTATTAATATTAAATCAAACAAAAATGTATGTATGTGAAATTATGAAAGCAAGAAAAAAATAATAAATATATATAGAGGCATACAAAGCAATAAGATAAAAGAAAACAAATATAAATATCTATAGATAAAACAAAAGTGTAATTACACAAAAAAATCAATAAGATTCTATGTAAACTTGGATGGGAACATGAGCATTTAATGCCATTTCTTCTCAGCACAAAAATGGATCATTCGAATGGAAAAAAAGAAATCATTTCAGCCACAAAGAAAGTTTGTTTGGTAAAAAATTGTAGGCAAAAAAATAAAATCCGAGCAAATAAAAAAAACAAAAACTAGCTTAACCAGATAACACCTCCCCTGTACAAACTATCTACTTTATATATATACGTCCATATTAGTATAGTTCATTCAAACAAAACTTAGTAAACTTGAAAAGAAAAAAATAAACATCAAACTCAAATATCATTCAAGATCAAAACCAAAAATAGGAAGATTAAACTGCAGGTTTCAAAGACAAAAATAAAGTGTTTTCTGTTTCAAAATTTGCTTTTAGGTGAGTGAACTTTCCTAAGCTCTGATGTTTGATGTGTTTGAATACAGAATTTAAACAAGTTGAACATTGTTGTATGCACAAAATCCATGAATATGTGCACATCTTTGCCTATGCCTGTTAGTTTAAGTTTGAATCATCTCTATTCCAGGTTACAGAAATTTGTAATCCTGTACAAAATCCAACTCCCCTACCTCCAAAATTTGTTTGATCTTAGAATTCAAACAAAGGTTGTTTGTTTTGACATGTCTTAAATTGTAAAAATGAATTTAAGCAAAATGAACTAAAGTTTCTCTGAAAAATCTGAAAATACAGTTACATTTCAAGCCATGTAGAAATTCAAATGTTATAAATCTTAGTTTCAAGTATACTATCTGAAAGCTTATTAAAGTTAACGATTTTTGAAAGTAAAATCATAATTTTTAATTAAGTAATCTTTGAGAAAAATGAGGATGATCAGAATTGTTTTTTTTCCAAATTTCGGTGATCAGGGCAATGATGAATCTTGCAATCGAGGGTGGAGCACGATTGAAGGTCAGAGATTATGGGAAAATTGCTCAATGATTTTTAAATTCGTTGTGATGGGCTGATGAGATCGAAATAGGGTTTTAACCCACATTTTGATCGCAGTAGAAATAGGTTCACCGCGGTTTTGTCAGACCACCGGAGTTGATCGCTCCGGTGGAGATAGCAGCATGTGGTCGAGAAGAAGCTTCAGTTAAGCTTTCATGGCCTCTGATGGCCAGTGGTGGAAGAACGATGTGTTTTCTGGTGGCCTGGTTTTGTTACAGTTTGGGTGGTGATGCTCGATCGCGAGTTCGTCAACGTTTTGGATCCCTGAGTGCTCGTGGGGTTCAGGTGAGTCGCTGACGACTCGATGTTGGTCGGAGCTTCGACCAACAATGGCATCTTCGATTGTGCATGTGCACGAACTTCTGATGGGTATTGGTAGTTGGGTTTTGGGAAAGAAAGATTTGGACTCGAAGCAAGCATGGGGAGAAATGTTTGGAAGCTCGAGTATTAACTCGAGTACGAATTCTGGTGTGCCAGGTTAAAATACTTAAGAAAAAAATTTAAGTCGAAAATCGTAACACTCGGGTTGATTTTGAAAAAACCCGAAGCAAACGAAATTTTCTCTCGCGCGTGACTGAAAGCAGGCCTCGAGACTAATATATATATATATAACAGTTTTTACTTTAATTTTTTTCAAATTTTTAAGACACTTTTAAACTATGTTCAAAACAATGATTTGATTGGAATTTTAAGCTAATTTAAGACTTAAGTGAAATGTTTCAAGAAATTAAATTTTAGTTTATTTAGTTTTCATATAATATTTTTATAAGGTTATTTATATTAAATAAATATTGTAACTTAAAAGAAAATTTAGATAAGATGTTGTTTAAAACTAAATCCTAACCTTTTAAAGTATCTAATCTGATAAAGGTGATTTATTGAACAAAGTTTAACAAGATAATCAAAGTAATTTAAATTATCTTTTGGTTTATTAAAACGATTAATGATTTTGTTAATAAAAATTCTTAAGAAATAATTACTTAGTTGATTATTTAATATTAAGGTTTAAATAAATTGATAATTAAGATTTAATAAATTAATAATTGAGATTAGTTAATTTGAAATTAATAAATTAAGATAATTAACTAAGAAATGATTAATAAATAAAAGTGATTAAGACTTAATCAATAGTAATTAATGATAATTAATCATTGATTAAAGGTTTCTAATGAAAGTAACTATGTGATTAATAAATTTAAAACCACATGATTTATTCATCTTAATTGAAGATGCTTTGATTGTTCTTGAATGCTGTGCGTTGGATTGATATTTCTGTTATGTGATGTGACGCTATGTAATATTAAATACTTTGTGCTGAGCCGTGATAATTGTGATGAATTTACTTCTGTGTGATTTTGAAAAGTTATTTGGCCCGTAAAACGGCATTTGAATTTCGATGCGATAGGGAGTCGGATTCCAGTTGGTTATCCGAAACCCACATCGAACCCTGAATATGAAACTTTGTGATTGATACATACACGTGTTTTTAAATTGAACGCTCACTATTCAGTTTAGCCAAGAGAGGACCTTTGTGTCGTATAACCCATTTTGAATATGTGATAAGACGAAATGGATGGCATTTGAAGACGGTGGTGAAGACCGGATGTCTTCGAAAACGATAAGATAACCTATTGATTGTCTTTGCACTGAGTTGCTCCGGTATAGAGATCTCCATATGTGATGGGGAGTCTGATCGGGATTGTGGATGCCGGGATTGCAAGGGCTTCCTCGGAAGTGCCTTCGGTTCTGTTTGAACCCAGAACAGACTTGTATGGTTGTATGTCTGACATTACAAATTGAGATATAAAGCTGATTTCTTTCAAATACATATTTGTTGGTGGCGGAGAATTTATTCTCTTATCTTAACACCCTTCTCTGAGACGTACGAGCTCAGAGGTTATGTAGTTGAAGGCTATTAGTGATATACTCCCAATTTGGTAGTGTGGCATGTTGAGTGCTGCTGATCATTCGTTGATCGAAGCATGGATTTGTAAAAAAGCGTAGCTTTATGGACGAGACTACGTCAAACCTCACAACCCGGTTATGGTCGAAACAGGAATCGTGGCAGGAAGGTTATTTGGGGGTAGCTTCCCCTGAGGATATGTCCATTTCCTTTTGGATTATAAGTGGTATCATGGTATGGAGCCCAGATACTTACTTTGTGATTGCTGCAAACTTATTGCTTTATGGTTGTCGGTTGTGAAGCGCTTTGGATAAAGGTTGGTAACGACCGAGAGGTGGCATACCCCGCGTCAGTTGTTATCTAGTTACCGAGGTAAGTTGGCCTTGTGTAGCAGAGATCCGGTTAGGTTCTCGGGGACGTCCCTCCAGAGGCATTCCATTTTACGTGGAAAGTTCCTTTGCCAGATCATTTGTTGGAAATCCAATCATCCAATATGAGCTCATTACGGTTTTAGTTGTATAACCTGCCATTTACTTATGGTGGTCACCACTGTTTAGATGGTAGCTATAGTAGGCATAGTACGAAATTTCTATGCTGGCTAAGATTAATACTATACTTTCGGAATTGTTTTCTACATTATGCACTAATAATAATATTTAAAAGAGTTTTCTCATATCAAGCATTTTTGACTGTCATAAGAAGAAATCTCCTCCAAGTTTGCGCTTGCATTGTGTGTGTGGTGGGAGGCCTTATGGCAGTTTCATTTTCAAAAATCATTGCGGACTTCTTTCAAATTATTTTGTTTTTCTTTGGATAAAAATGAACTGTTTTATTTCAAACAACTGTTTTTGTTTACTCATACCTGTCCCATGACTGACCCGGAGTTTATTGTTCCTTTCCTAAAATCTGGTTGCCCATAACTTTCCACACGGGCAGCATAGAAGCAGGTTATCCGTGTTTTGGAGCTATCTTGTATTTGAAGTCTCCTGGAAGCTTTGGATATGGAAATCTTTTGAAGTGTTGGAGTTTTTGAAGACCTTGTCGAAGTTGAAGTATGTTGGAAACTTGTTGAAGTTTTCTGTTGTCATATTATTGTTGTATCATATTTGTATCACTCTGATAGCTGGGATCGATGTTGTATTGGATATTGTATCATGTTGTATCTATATTGATATATGATATTCATTTTGTTTCCGCTGTTATATTCATCTAATGTTGTTATAAGCTCCATCCGACTAGAGTTCTATGTTTGAATCTTTGGCAGTCGAATACAAATGAGGTATTTAGTGTCAATTTTTGAACATTGGATTTCGGATCATGACAATTATCAAATGGATGAGATTTACATTAGTTCATGGTCTATTACACTTAAGTTTATATTTTCAACCAATTATTATAATTTCTTACATAATAGTGAATTCATTCAATTACCACTAATTATATCATTTCATTAGTTAATTCAATATTCACATTTGTTTTCTTATGTTAAACTTATAACCAAGTATAACAATTTACATTATTCAATTAATTGTAATTTCTTTTAAATTATTACTACTAATTACCATTGTTCAATGATTAAATCATAGAGTTTTTCTTTTCTTTCATATTAAATTACCAAACTTATTAACTTTAACAATTTTATATTTTTGAAATTCTAGGGGTCGTTACACCATGGCAGTTCTATAGTTGATGCATCCATACATAAGTATTCCCACAACATCTCATGTTCATTATAGAAATTGCCAGCATACACAAAAGTGACAATCATTTAAACAACCCCACTATTAGTCAAGTATGTTGTAACATGCTATTGGCTCTTATGAAAGATTTCAATAGTCTAAACAGCATAGTCGATAAGAATTAAAATCCGGCCTCTACTTGCTTGATCATTATTATTATGGTAACATTCCCATTATGGATGCAAAAAGGAATGAAACCTAAATATACCCGATGTATCTAATTTATTTTCCAACAAACTCAATATTGAGAGTTTGTAAACTGTTAGAAGTTTGAGTACATGTTGCATTTTTGCATCCGTATTCATTCCTCTGATGTTTCATTACCATATATTCATTTATCGACTTTGGAGCTCCAAGTATGTCTTTAAGGAAGGCTTTAGGAGTGGGAGTGATAGTATGAAACTTCAAAATATATTTCGATTCCCTAAAACCATGTGGGATGCATTCTTTTTCTTTTCAGGCTTTGTGCTTTCTTGAATATGAGTAGCAGCGGCTTTAACAAATTTCATAGGTAAGTCAAATACATCTTCAAAAACATCATTTTCACTACAAGAATAAGTATTGCAATCTTCAATTGGAACATCTTCGGTATAGGTCACACCATGTTTTGCACCCACATTATTTGTATAATATTTTCCTTTTGCTATGTCAACATAGGCATCAGAATGTTGATCAATTAAAGATGAAGGGATATCATCTCCTAAGTAACCATATTTATTTGCTATAGAAATGGATGGTGAGTGCAACGACCTACTATTTTGACCATCGAAAGTAGACACCGAACACTACCATTGTGTTCCAATGTCACGCATCCAATCAATAAAAGGATAGATTTTTAGGGTAATGAAAAATAAAAGAACGGAGAACGGAGAAAAACATAGAGTCTCACAATGGAATGGACGATATATAATATAACAAAAACAGTAGAAACTATTACTCCAAACTTAAAGATTATATCAGAGTTAAAAAAAAACTTATCAGTAGGATAGTTATAAAAGCCTGGTGTTATAAATGCTGATAGGTATACTATATAGTACAATAGAAAATAAAATACTATGATAGGTGAATCTTTAGCTCCCGTTTAAGACCATCATAACACCATGGACAACCTAGAAAAATACTCAGTCTGACCTGAGCATTATAAATAAATAACACCCGAATCAGTCTGGAGATACTAGCATGAGATAACTCGAATAGTGGGGAACATATATAAAAGTTCTGTGAGACCATGCTGCTAACGCGAAATGGATTTTACCTCACAAGAATAACATCCATACAGGCAAGAGAAGAAATAAATATCAAGAAAAAAAATCCAATTATGAATTAGTATAATTAATATTAAACCAGACTTGAAAGAATGGAAATGAACCGAGTAAAATCTAACTGGATAGAAATGGATAGAAAAAGGATAACAGTCCAAATTGATAGAATGGACGAAATAAGGTAACAATCCAAACTTGATAGAATAGACTGAAAAACTATAATAAAACATCATGAAGGGTGGTTGACTCTTCCTGTTGCAATTATAGAAAAAATGATTCAAAAGTTCGATTCAGATCGATAAAACTAGTTTATCCAACGTAACTAGGAGGATGCTCCCCTTTTCCACGAAAGCATACCTCTAGGTAAAATAAACCTAAGAGCACACGCATCACTCTTGAGAACTTCCAAGCTAGACCTCGCTAACTGCTGAGAAATTCGACGGCTTAATATAATTCACTATTACGGATCCAATGAAAGTCGTTTCGTCGAAATCTGAGACTGTGCCTCGAAAGGCGAATCTCATAGATTTAAATATCGTTTTATATTTAATTATCGATATTTATGCGGCCTATTTTATATTTTTAAATAAATTTACTAATTGAATTTACCAATATTATTTACTAATTAAAAGGAGTTAAATAAAATTATTAAATCCGTTTAATTAACCTTTAATTCACAATTTGAATATTTGATTATTCCTTATATTTGAATTATAAGTTATCAAATTTCAAAATTCAATTATATAAATATTTAAAATGAATTAAAAATCAAATATCCAAAATTTAGAGTTGTTATATTCTCCCTTGTTAAATGAATTTCATCGGCGAAATTCCTAAGGAAGAAAATGTTTCCAAACGTTAAGTTTAAAACTATTAATTAAAATGAGTTATTAAACTTATTTTCAAAACCAAATACCTGAAATAGATTTTAAAATTTTCAAGTCTTTTAAATCCATTCACCTATACCAACTAATCTCTTACATTCATTCATTTATTCATTCCAAGATATAACTCAGAAAACCAAATTTTTAGTTTTCAAACATTTTTCAAAATTCTTAAAAAATTTCTAACTCTTAAATTTTCGAAAATTTTTGCCAGCGTTTCCTTTGCGCGGCTCGCTCGAAACAACTACAAATTGCCTCTACGGGCTCTAATCCAATCAAAAGAAAACAAAAGCCAAGTGGCCTCCCATATCTGGGGCATAAAATAATCAGCCAAACCAAATTTTCTAAATTATTACATACCTTTTTGCGTTTGATTTATATTTTGGCAAGTAATTTATTATCTTTTATGTAAATTTAGGTGCACAAGAATCAAATGGCTCTCTTGCATACCTATAGTTATAAAATCTAAAAGAAAAATCAGCTGACAAAAGCAATGTGATGTAACTCAACATGCAACAACTAGCATGGTATAAATTTACATGCAACCTACAACCATACCACAATCATGTGACAAAATACATAGAATATTTTGTAATAGATGATATGCATCCAATTATTTCAAATGATAAATTTAGATCTATATACCCGAGTTTTCAATTCAAAATTTTATTTTTAAATTTCTCAAATGAGAAAAACCAAAGGGAAAAATCAAAATGACAAGGAGAGAATTCCTCCAAATAAATTATGGCGAAACTCTAGTTCAAAACAACATGGAGCGTCCAGTGGTATTCTGGTTCCTCCAAAAACATCAACTAGAGTGAAGTATCTTTCCTTTCTCAAAATATTCAAAAATTTCCTTTTTCAAATTCATTGGGATTTAGGTCCTAATGACAATAATTTTGAATCTTTTGTCTATAAATTTATAAACAATGGTATATGCAATCACACAACGAATCAATTTAATTCAATCAAATTAAGTCAATCAAGTTCCGTGAAGGAATAAACTACTACTAATAGTAAATCAAATTCCAAAAGAAAAAACTTATCACTTAACATTGTTTCAAAATGTCAAATGACTAACAAATAAATTTTTAACTTAGGTTCAAAACTTTCTTAATTGCCCAAAATTATAGATAATTTTCTAAGCGTACTATTTTGCTCATTAGCCTTTGCTTATTGCTCAGAAGATTATCCAAAATAACTCGAACAAAATGGAAAGTTATACTCGATATTTTTTTAGTTTTCTTAATTATATCAAAAACATCTTATTCACTTCTATTTCCACTTATTATTTTATTCAATACTAAGATTATTTATGAATTATTTCATAAATCTTTTATCCAAGTTTTAAAAAAATTCTATAAAGTTATTTCTTTATAAAACATCAAATAGTAATTTATTCCACTTTTTTTATATGTATAATGCTCTTCTACATCCTATGAGTACATACACGTTTTATTTTACCTTTTCAAACATCTGGATGGAGATCAAATCAAATTACGATTTCTTAAATCGAGTTAACCTATCATCCCCTTTTTATTTAGAGCGTTAAAATGAATAATATTTATGGGTTGACCCAACCAATAAGTATTTCATACTACTTAAATGTTTCAAACAATTATATGGTTTGAATAAAAATAATGTTCATCGAAACCTTCTTGTTTAATTTAACCCAATTTACCTGGGTTTAAATTTTCAAAACTTATCTTTGAAAGCATACTACATTTGTTTTCTATGTATAATAACTTTAAAAAATTTATTTATTAAAATTCACTTTGGGTTTATTCGAATTTGAACTCATTTCGATCGCACAATGATAATGAGACTAATTTACTAAGTATTCCACAAGTTCGCCAAAGCAAACATCCGATCATTACTTAGAAGATTATTCAGATTATCACAAAACTAATCAAAAGAATTTCCTCCTAATTATCCCAAAGAAAATGTATTATATTTAAAATCTTTCTTCCCAATATCTTTTTACCTTTATATACTTTCAAAATTATTGTTATTTATTTCTCAAAAATTCCTTTGAAATTATTTTCAAAAATTCCGGGATTTAGATTCAAAAATCCTTTTTAAACATGCTCCATAAAGTAAATCTATATAAAATTTCCTTTATATAAAAATTATTTCACATTATAATAATCCTTTTTTATTATAATATAATTATCTCCAATATTTACTCTGAATATCTTATCCTACTATTTAGATTACCATCAACTTTTTATAAAGTTTAATTCTTAACTCGCTATTATTAAATGGTAAGTTTTAACTTAATCATATTCTTTGAACACTTTACAGTCAAATTGTGAAAATTAATTCACAAGGGTTCATTTTAAATCAAAGTGATAAATGCTACAAAATAAACTGAGCACAATTTAGCAATTAACAAGCAACTGTTGATGCTTATTATTAAATTAAGCACAACCGAAGAAATAATAATGATAATAAATACATTTTATCACATTTAAACCAACACACTATATTACTACATAGAGTTTTGAAAAACCATTCCTTTATTTATATGAAATATAATCCTAGGCGAAATATTTAATTTGCCAAATTTTCAAAATTTTTGATACCATTTCGTTGGCCTTGGTCGAGTGTTCAGAAACCCCTATCGATATAGTGGCGTCCCACGTCTCTACCGGAATTCATAGAAACTCAATAGACCAATTAATATTATATGTTTTTTTATAATATTAACAAATATGCTCTCGTATATGTATTACTCTCAAACTCATCCTAGGGTGTCGCTTACCCAATCTCTAATGAGCGAAACCCTACCAAAGGCAAGGTTCTCATTTAACCTTGCACTCTGATACTATGTTGTAACGATCTAGGCTTTTCAACCATTGACGATGGGTAGACCCCAACCATAGCTTACAATGATACCTCTCATTTTCTTTCACGGCTAGCCTCTCAACTAACAACCAACCCATAGGACATGTAGGGGTAAAAGCCATCCGTTCGCTACCTAACAAGAAGCGAGAACCCCCTATCATGCAACACCTGTGTGCCTAAGCAAGTGAGATAACTCGAATAATGGGGAACATATGTAAAAAATTTGTAAGACCACGTCGCTAATGTGAAACTGGTTTTTGCCTCACAATAATAACATCCATACATGCAAGAGCAGAATTAAATATCAAGACCAAATCCAAATATGAATAAGTATAATTAATATTAAACTAGACTTGAAAGAATGAAAATAAACTGAGTAAAATCCAACTAGGCAGAATGGATAGAACAAGGGAAACAGTCCAACTTGATAGAATAGACTAAATAAGGTAACAATCCAAACTTGGTAGAATGGACTGAAAAGCTATAATAAAACATTGTGAAGGGTGGTTGACTCATCCCATTGCAATTATAGAAAAACTGATTCAAAGGTTCGAATCAAATCAGTAAAATGAATTTACCCAACGAACTAGGAGGGTGCTCCCCCCTTTCCACGAATGTATACCTCTAGATAAATTATACTTGAGAGCACACGCATCACTCTTGGGAACTTCCAAGTTGGATTCTCTTCACACGAACATCTGAATATTTCACATCAATGCCTGCATGCCAAAACCTCTCCAGATGATGTGAACATACCCTGATGGGTGTGACCTACATGGCATGGCTCCCTCTTGCGCCTTGGTTTTATTTTTTTCCAGTATTGGATATCAGCGATAAAACGTCTTAGAATGACGAAGCATAATAATGACTTGGAGGGTGCTCCCCCTTTTTGCGCCTTGGTTTGAGTCATTTTCGATAAAGGATAACAAAGCTCAACGGAGCTATAAATCATCTTAGAATTACAAATAACAAAGAAGCAGAAGTAACCAATAGCTGGGATACTATCTATCGAGGATATAATACGATCGTATATGAAAATTAATTCTTGTATGCTTATCACCACTCATTGGATTCAAACTTGTACTTTTTCTTGGTTAACAGTAATACCGGACAAGTCAGGGTAGTGTTACCTCAAAATCATGTCCAAGGATTACTCTTAACTTCTGAAGTAGCGACATGTTTACTTCTTCAATGTTTAGTGCAAATTATACAATTAAATCATTTCCATCTAAGTGATTCACTTTACGAGAGTAATTCATTTTCATAAACGAATCCAATTTTTACTTTTAAAAACAAACTAAACTTTTGCTTGATTTCTATATTGGAAAAATACATTTTGGACTTAGTTCCTGATCGTTAAAACGTTAAGGGAATAATTTTTCAAGTGCATGATCCTGAAGGCCTAAACCAACATCAGACTGAACATTCAAAAGGTTATCCAACTTAACATCCCAATAATCGAGTTCCAATTCCTTTTCATAAATTTTAAACCAATATTAATTATCTCGAATGATAATTAATCACATTTAAAATCTCTTTTAAATAAACAAATCCATTATTTATAGTATATAGATAATTATTTCCAACACTTTTATAACATTGGTAAATCAACTTTAAAAATCTTTATTAAATCAGTTTGTTAACTTTAAATCTGTTTATTAAAACAATTTTATAATATTAGATAATTTTATTAAATAACTTTTATTAAATCAATTAATTGATTTCAAGTATTAATAGTTAATTGGATTTATTAAATTTAAACAATCATTAATTAAATGTATAATTAACCTCAAACGACATTAATTAAATGATATTTAATTTTAAATTCCATTAAATAAAATAATTAATTAAATTTAAATAATCATCATTTAACTTAATTAATTAAATTTAAATCCTCATTACTTACAATGATTAATTAAAACATCATTTGTTAAAAGGATTCATTTAACTATAAAACATGATAAATTAAAATGATTTAACTAAATTCCAAGTATTATTTGTTAAAACAATTAATTAAATTTAAAAACAATCATTAATTAAAATGATTATTAAATTAGAATATCATTATTTAAAGTGATTAATTACTTTTAAATGTCATTAATTTAAATGATCATTAATTTCAATTATCATTAATTGAAATAATTAATTTAATCCCATCATCATTAATTAAAATAATTAGTTAAGTTCAATAAATTAATTAAACACCATTATCCTTAATTAAAAGAATTTATTAAACTCAAATAATCATTAGTTAAAATGATTAATTAAGTATAAAACATCATTAGCAAAAATGATTAATAAAATCTACAGATAAACCAATTTTAAACAACATTTGTTAAATTGGTTAATTAATCACAAATTAATTAATTAAAATGATTAATTAACTTTATTTATCATTAATCAAAATGATTAATAAACTTTCAATATTATTTTTAGCGGAAACACAAGCTCAAGTTAATATGATAGGGTTTGGGGATAAAATTTAATAAATGATGGTATAACGAAAATCCCTAGAACGACATTTAAACTATTAAATGGGATATCAGAAATTAATTTCAATTAACTATCAATAATAGCATATGGATGTAAATAAACAATTTATGTGCGAGAAACCCCTTTTGGTTCCCTTTACAAATTTTTCCTGCAAAACAATGGTTATGGATAATATATAAATAATCATATGGGTTATAATGATCCATTTAATTTGTCATCCATTTTCGAAACGGAAAATTAGCCAAAACAAGCAACCAACAATTTAACTAACATCCAACAAACATTTATAACATCATTAATACGATATTATAGAATTTAACGTTAAACTCACATTGATTTTCATTTCCGCCAGAACGCCCCGATTTCAGACTAACACCAGGTCGTCCGATTTAGCCTCAATTTTCACTTGCTCTAAATCTAAGCAAACTAACTCCATCGTGAATATCTTGATGACATGAGTCCAAAGTAAAAAAGGCATTTGAATCCAACCACATATGAGCGGGATATGAATCTGATAAGTTACCGGATAATTTAAATTTAAAATTAAATAATTTTAAACAAATCACAACTTTACTCTCACTGCTTCTTCCCCAAATCTTATATCCATCTTCCTGTATCAGACATCCATGCCATTAATATGCACATACGAACCCTAAACTCACTCCACATAACACGAAAACCCAATCCGACAACGCCGAGTTACCCCCGAACAAAATCTCTACCTCCCAGACCCATCACCATGCCACTCACTACTCCTCTAACGCGCAACCTACTACACCCTTACGTAGCAAAACTAAGTCGTGTTTTGCCTCAAGGCGCCGTACGCCACCACTTCTACCCACAAACTCCCCTTCTCCACCACACTCAGATCCACCCTCATCTTGGCCAACTATCTCCCCTATCACCATAATTAACAAACCCTAGTCAGCTGCCCAAAAAGTTGATTGGCCCAAGGTGATCGCATGCAACATCGAGGGTATAGGATTGAATCCCACGGTCATACGTGCCCATATATTATTTTTTCATGATTTTTAAATATGTATATCACCATATTTAATTTTGAACTTCTGAATTAAAGAAGGAAGCCTTTGTTGTTTAAAGTGAAGCATATAAAGGAAATGGGGGTATAGGTTGATATGCTTGGATATAGGCACAAAACTATGGGGTATGGACTTGAACATGGGCATATACATATATATTATTTTAATTTTATTTAATAAAATATTCAACAAAACATACCCGAAAATCTTGAAATCCAAACGAGACGAGCTGCCTGGCGTTCTATATGTCTTACCCCTATTTTGAATGCAATGAAACGTGTTTTGAGACCTAATTTGATCATATGCACAAGATAGGTTTTTGCACCTGGTTATTATATGAAATTGCTGATATTATTTTCAACGCATTTCGATATCGCACGACCAAACGACACGTCTGATCGCTACGAAATTCGATGGAATAATATAATTCACTATTACGGATCCAATGAAACTACTTTCGTTGAAATCCGAGATTGTGCCTCAGAAGGCTAATTTCACAGATATAAATATTGTTTTATATTTAATTATCGATATTTATCCAATCTATTTATATTTGTAAATAAATTTACAAATGGAATTTACCAATATTATTTATTAATTAAAAGAAGTTAAATAAAATTATTAAATCCATTTAATTAACATTAATTCACAATTCAAATATTTAATTATTCCTTTCTTTTCTCCATAAAAAAAGATTTACATCAATTAGACGAATCCATATAGGAATAGTAGTAAAGCAATCCCTTAAAAAATTTAAATCTTCTGTCCATTTCTTTAAAATAATAATCTTAGAATTAAATGTGTATGGACCACCCTTAATTATGTTGTCAAAATCCACAATAGAAGAAAAATGTAGCAATATAAATCCATTAGGCTTAGAGTAAACTTCAAAACCTAATAGGGGATTGTGGACCTTTTGAACGAGTTGTTTAAACTGGTCATACGAGGCCGATTATGTATGCAACCAACATATTACTCCATCTTCCTGAATTCTCATATATTACTTGATCTGGCATGAAGACAACCTGCTCGTTATCCTTTGATAAAGGTGAGATAAACTGCAAATTCGAGGAGTAGTCAAGATTAAAGGCGTGCCATACTATCTTACTGAATCCACCCAAGATTTTGAAGTCGACACTGTACGGATTTGCATCGTTGAAGAAAATGCTCCAATGCCGATGGAGGATGGGTTCGATCTAGGGATTTCGAGGGGATCATTATCTGTAACTGCATCATGTTTGGAGGCCATATCCCCCATTTGTAATTAATTTTATTTTTTTGCCACGATATATATATATATATATATATATATATATATATATATAAAATCTTTCTGCCGAAGGCATGTCATGTACTAAGTAAATTGTATAAAATATAAAACATATTCTATATACTATACATACATACATGTGTGTTGTTATAATTAATTTATCTAACTAGTTGTTAAAATAATATTCAAATAATAATAAATATGTATATATACATTATTTTATTTATGCAGAAAATATTTCAAGTATGAAACTGCATATATAAAATTATAAAACCATGTTTTGTATACTATAAGACACTACAATTTAATTATGTTTTTTATAATTCAAATAATGAATATTAAATTAATTAAATAAAAAATTGTTTTTTATTTTTTGCCATGAGCATTAATGCTAGGTGTGTGTCACAAATTAATTTTTTTACTATATAAATGTAAATATATAATCGTACAATTATTCTAAATATGACGATATATTCATATACTAGAATTATTATCTAACTAACAAAGCAATATATAATGTATGAACCATCTAGACATTAAATATTGTAGATCAGAATTACCTTATCTTCAAAGCCTATTAATACACCTTGAAACAATGAGATCAACTCCATGAACTAGTCTCCAATCTGATAAGGTGCAAGCTCTTGAACTGATGACCACCAACTATCAAACAACGTTTAATTATATTTGATTTGAGTTTGTATAATTAAGAAGGAGGGATGATGAATTCAGCTAGAAGTAAGAAGGATTGGAGGCTTTGAAAAGTGTTGAATGAGTGAGGGCAGTGATGCTTATATAGAGGAATGAATAGAGAGATAAGTTAGGATCCAAATCCACTTTTCTCTCTTACCCATTCTCTTTCTTTATCATATCAAAACACCTAGACCATTCCCTATATCATAGCGGCCCTCACTTGGTCCTACGTATGGCCAATCTCTTTCTTTACATATGGGCTTCAAACTCATTAAAGCCTAAACAAATTATAATGCACTTAAAATCCAATTTCAACACATATCGATACCGTATGTCAATTAATATATTTATAACTATTATAAACATATTTAATAATATTTTTTCATCAAATCAAAATAAATTTTTGTAACTATTATTTTATAAATATTAGTAATTTTTATTTGTTTATAACAATTGCAAATTAATTAAATCGTATTCTCAAAGGAGTATTCAATGTTTTGGTTATGTGACCTGTTAGGTGTAAATTTGGTCAGTGATTAATATTGAACTATTCGAATATTGGTATTTATACTTCACTTAGTAGGTAGTGTGATAGTTAGCCGAATTTATCGCTTACTTGGTTTCGATGAAATGCAATCAAACTTTGTTAAGTGTTATCCGGTTGTGATTATTATTTACACCAATTATCTTTGTCAAAACTATACCACTTTGGACTTGTGGAATTTAGTAATGGACAAAATTTCAATATTGTATATATTTAACTTTGTACTCCAAACACAAAGTCCTTTGTTCAATAAAACATTTATTACTAATTAACTACTTTGGCTAGGGATTTGACTTTGAGTTGACCGTGATACTAATCTTATATAACCAAGGAGACAAATCCTCTCTTGAATAGTGTTTCACTTTCAATACTCTTACTCGATCCAACTAGTCGCTCGTTGGACATTGTACCATGATTTGACTATAATCAAAAGAGAGCTTTCATATTGAAGATCGATAGTATTCCTAATTTAGGAGAACTGTGCAAATAAGCCACTTTGATATTTTCTGTTTGACCTTAGTAATATTAACCAGCAGAAAACTATCAACCGAGTCGTTCCATAGTTATCCAATAATTATTAAACGTAACCCCTAGGTGTCATCGGTAGTCATGAGTAATACACTACCTTAATTTGGATAGCACTGTATACTCTAGTCTCGACGGATGCATCAATACCCAATCTCGATGTATCTTGATTAAGAATATTTAAAATGATTTGTTTATTATATTATGATACAATTATCATGATTACAACTATTTGTAATTACTATCAGATACATATCATTTATGGATTTTCTATTAAATACATTTTAATTAAATATTGGATTATTTATAAAACATTATAACAAATATATAACAGAAAGTAAAACACCTTTATTATAAACAAGAATTGATTACAGAGTTAATTAATCTATAAAAAATTATGGAATTTCTACTAGGGCATACCCCTAACTCTATCATCTACGTCATTGCTAGGTTGGAATCTTTATTTTATGATCATCTATTGCACGTCAATTGACTATTGCCACCATGTCTGTGGTGGTTGATCACTGTTGGCGACCATTATGATGAGTTGTAAACCTGAAACATATTAGTGCCTTAGGTCGTGGCTTTAGACTCATATTGATCGTCATGGGTCTTAAGCCAAAAAAGTAGTGTGGATACGGGCCATATGGCCTCTACCCTAGCTTAGGAGAGTAGTTTGAGTCATAAGTTGGCTTCCAAGGATGCCTAGCCCAACTTGGCGGTTATCCAGCTTTCCCCTTAGGGTTTTGCCCTCAAGTCTAGCTTAGCTTAGTAGTGGCGGTCAATTTAGTTTAACTATGACTCTTGTGTTTCAGATGGTGTGACAACCCAAAATTTTTAGATATTTGAAATTAGAATATTTAATCGATTTTAAATATTTAGAAGTTGGTTTAACTTGAATTTCAAATATCATTATTTTTTGGCAATTTAATTTATTGAATTTAATAATTAGAGATTGGGTAAAATATTAAATCTTGAGTTTTAAGCTGGTTAAAAATATTCCAATGGCTTATAAAATTTATATTGATTATACTGGAGATAGTAGAAATGTTAAACTTGAATTTGGTAGTGTTTTGTTAAGCTTTGAAAATATATTGTTTAAATCGATATTTAAAAAATAGCCTTCCGAGACACAGTTTCGGAATTCGGCGAAACCAGTTCTGTTAGATCCGTAATAGTATGTTAGCATCGAATTTTAATTTTCGTAGTGTTTGGAGTGATCGTTGGGCCGTACGATAGATAAACACGCTGAAATCTATATCGATAATTTAATATAAAAACTGGGTCCAAAAAGGTATCTTCTCCATACGACCGAATTAGGACTTGAAACCTTTTCCATTGTGTTCGAAATAGGGGTTTAATATTATAAACGTCAAGCAGGACGCCTCAATTGGAGATCGAGATTTTGAATTGTGGAAATCGAAACGCTTTGAATTTGAATTTAAAATTTAATATATATATATATATATATATATATTCCTACTCAATAGGCAAAATTAAACAGGTTTCCCATCTTTAAGAGCACGTATCTTTTTTTTACACGCGTTCATTTTGAATAAAAAAATAATAAAACAAAAGGAAAACGATGAAGTTAGCATTTCCTCTTTCTAGAGAAAATCAAGTTCTAACCGATGAATTCATTTTCCCTTTTCCATTTATTTTCATTCTAATGAAAATAAATCAATGGAAGAGTTGGAGGGTGAGACATTTATCTCCGAATCTCGACCGCTAATTTCATATTAAACAGAAATTCATTCGAATCAAGGAAACTCGACCTTGATTGGGGACGATCGCGAGCAGGTTGCAATTATAGAAGCGGGGTGAGCCCAAGGGCGAGGCCTTTGGGATAGGATCGCAAGATGAATTCTCGTTTCCATGAAGGCACGATGGTGAAGCTAGGGCATCACGAGTTGAGCTCGATTGGTGTCATCGACGAACGGGGGAATGGATGTCTTCATCGTCGATGGGTCGTGCAGCAGATATGATAGGTCGCGAGTTGGACTTTCGCGATATGGACTGATGGAAGTTGTCGTTCGGTATTAGCAGTGAGGAATTCTCCATTTTGATTTATTTAATTTAATAATATATACACATATATTTAAAAATGTAGGAATAAAAATATATATTGTTAAACTAGAGCTTTGTATAAAAATTACACTAAACAGAAAAGTTATATAGGAATTTGAAAATGTTTATGTGAAAATAGATTTTTGAAGCCTATAATTTATTTTATAAACATATATTATATATGTAATTTCAAAAATAAAATAGGTATACATATTTTAAGTATTATTTCAAATAATGGATTGAATGATTAATTGTTTAATTTACTAATATTAATTTTCAGTGACTAAAGGATTTAAAAAAAAGGAAGTAGTTAAAATAAAATCCTTAGTTAAGTAATTTATAAAATGAGATAAATGGTCCGATTTATTTCAAATATTAATAAACTATATAATGTTATACAAGGTCTAAAATCATGGAGTATCAACCCAATTTGGATCGGATCAACATATTCAAAATCAAAGGTGAGTTATCTCACTCATCTGGATTGTTATTTAAATTTAATATGTTAAATGTAAATATTTGGTTGAATGATTGAATTGATGGGATGTGGTATATTAAATATAGTATATATATATATTGGAGTGATTGATTTCCTGCATTATATAGCGGATGAGACCCTACTCATCGCATAATAGCGGATGAGATAATATAACACATATACCACGATATCCCAACTTGAAGTGGGATTGGTATTTTAAAATTGTTGTGCTAACACCTTTGAATGTAAGGAAACAGGTTGGAGGGATCTAACTGACTATATAAAAAATAAGAAAATGAAAAGACACCCCTCAAATGAGCTCCGGCAAAGCCACCGCCCATTACACCCTAATACCGAGCTCCGGCAAGGCCACCGCTCAATACTAGAGTGTTAGAGGTATCATGAGAAAAGATCCATAGAGAGGAACTCCATCAGGAGGACCAAAATGAAGAGCTCCACAAAGAAGATCTAGAGAACCGAAGAGAAAAGCCAATTGCAATCCAAATCCCAGAGAAGAGCTATCCTGAAAAGCTGAATAAACGTGAATGCTCTCCTGCAAACCAGATAAGAGAAAAACCAGCAACCAACCTAAGCCAAACCTGGAACAAAACTAGGAAGTCTAGTTAGAATGAATCACATATATGTATATAAATAGAATTTATATACATATATGTGAGAGAGAAAATAAACAAGCAACAAAATTATGAATCTAATGTAGAAAGAGAATTATGATTCATCATATGAACATGATTAAAATCAGAATATGGAATAATAAAAGAATTATTAGAAACAGAATTATTGATACTAAGAGTGAAAATGAAAATATTATTTCTAACCTTGTTAAGATAATCCTTAAAGCACTTATTTTTGGCTAATTTATATTTGGGATTAGATATCCAATTTAAGCAAAACTTTGAAATTAAAATAATCAAATTATTATTATGATGATATTTATTATTAAAAATTCTATGATTTCTTTCAAACCAAATGTACCAACAAGAAATAGTGAATAAAGAATCAAGCAAGAATCTAAAATCCTTATTGAACATAAATCTAAAAGAGTTCCAATAGAAGAAACAATCAGAAACTCTAGAACTAATGTAAAACTCAAAAATATTAAGGGTCTTAATAAGAATAAAATGAGTAACCATGCATTCGAAATAAATATGATTAATATCTTCAGAGAATGAGTTGCAAAATAAACATTTATTATCAATATTAAAAATTTTCTTTT
This sequence comes from Allium cepa, assembly GCA_030765085.1. Taxonomy (NCBI): domain Eukaryota; kingdom Viridiplantae; phylum Streptophyta; class Magnoliopsida; order Asparagales; family Amaryllidaceae; genus Allium; species Allium cepa. The sequence goes on along the minus strand of CM060930.1, from coordinate 46,818,286 downwards.
TTAAAAATTCAATAGTGTTTAACTTACCATGAATGATGAGCCACATATGAATCTTAGATTTAGGAGGGGCATTAGACTTCCAAATAAATTTAAAACAATTAACAGAAACCCCCGAGAAGTTGATAAATTTGTAAAAGGAATTAGAAGAATATTTCTGGCTCTTATCCCACTCCCAACTGATGATGTCATTATCATTGTCAAAATTATAAAGATTAAGTTTAGCATAAAGCAAGAAAAGCTGTCTAAGGGTAGGGCCAACTAAAATACAATTAAAATTGAAAATTCAAGGAGGGTCAGTCTCAGGGTTGAAAACATCAGAAATTAATGCAAATTTAAAGTTACAAATATCATATAAATCTTTGAACTCATATTTAAGAGGAGTAGAAGAAATCCAACTATCATGCCAAAAAGAAGTATTATTACCAGAATGAACAATAATATTAATACCTAATTTGAAAATATCACTACATTTTAAGATTGATTTCCAAAAATAAGAAAGATTACTAACAATAGAAGGCCTAATATGATAGAGATTATAACTACCATTGTAATAATATTTAGATATAATCTCCTTCCAAATGGCATTATCACTAGAATTTCTAAATTTCCATAACCATTTACCAAGAAGTGACAAATTCATATTATGTAAATTAATGACTCCAAGACCACCCTCTTTTTTAGATTTACAGACCGTATCCCAATTAACTAAACATTTAATGCTACTGTTAGGATTAACACCACTCCAAAGGAAATCCCTTCTAATCTTATCTATTTTATCTATCACCCAATCAGGGAAAAGGTGCATAGACATCCAATAGATAGGGAGAGCTGATAAGACAGAATTGATCAAAACCAGTCTACCAGCTCTAGATAAGAATCTCACATTCCAATTATTAAACCTATTTTTAATTTTATCAATAATAATTAACCAATCATCGTGCTTAAGTTTCGAAGGTCTGATTACAAAACCAAGATAGTCAAATGGAAAACTCATTGTTTTACAATTTAAAGTTTTAGCAACTAAATTTTCTACATTATCAAAATCATTTAAAATTAAAACAGAACTTTTGTCAAAGTTAATTTTTAATCCAGATAAAAGTTCAAAACTATAAAGAATAAACTTGAGAGCAATAATGTGACTAGGAAGATGAGAGGAAAAAAGCAAAGTATCATCAGCAAATTGAAGAACAGAAAGACTAAGACTAGAAATGTCGTTACCAATAACACCCAAAAGGTTATTGTTAACAGCATTCTTAATAATCTTAGAAAAGACATCAGCCGCTAAATTGAACAGAAGGGGCGATAAAGGATCCCCTTGCCTTAATCCTCTCTTAGATTGAATTTTATTACCAAGGACACCATTGACCATAATACTCGAGTTGCCCGTTTTAAGCAAGATATTAATCCAATTAATCCACCTATTATTAAAGCCTCTGGCAAGGAAAATATCAATAAGAAAATTCTAATCAACCGAGTCAAAGGCTTTAGCAAAATCTAATTTTAAAATAGCACAGGTTATATTATTCTTACAACAAAAATTAATATATTCTTGAACAACTGCTACACCATCAGTAATATTCCTTCCTTTAATGAAGGCTGATTGAGAACAGTCAATAAGATCATTCATTTTTAAACTAAGTCTATTGGCTAATACTTTAGAAATAATTTTAACAGAGCAATTAATCAGAGAAATGGGTCTAAAATCTTTTAAGGTATTAGCACCAACTTTTTTATGCAATAAAATAACGTTAGCAAAATTAAAATGACCTAATTGGAGCTTACCATTGTAAAATTCATTAAACATACTAATTAAGTCTATTTTTAAAACCTCCCAAAAAGATTGATAAAAGGAAATAGGAAAACCATCCGGGCCCGGAGATTTATCCCCAGGTAAATCAAAAATGGCTTTATGGATTTCCTCTTCAGTAAAAGGATCATCTAAATCAGAAAGATTAGTGTTAGAGGCTGATGGATAAAGATCATTCCATCTAACACTAACTCTATGCTTGTTTTTGATGCCAAAAATATCTTTGTAATAATCAGTAAAAGCATTGTTAAGATCGCGTTGATCAACTAATTCCACATTGTTAACTAAAATGGAATTAATTGTATTACTACGCTTTCTACTATTAGCTAAATTGTGAAAAAATTTGGTATTATTATCACCTTCATTGATCCATTGAAAATTAGATCTCTGTTTCCACATAACTTCCTCTTTTTCAAGAATAGAGTAAAGTTCATCTTTTAAGTTATTAAGAACATTTCTCTCACCTAAATTTAAATGTCTAGTTTCTTCAATCTTATTAAGTTTAAGCAATTCATTAAGAATGTTATCTTTTTTAATTTTAATATTACCAAAAACGTTTTTATTCCAGTTTTTAAGAAAAATCCTTAGATTTTTAAGCTTAAGCACAAAAGCTTTGGTAGAATTGCACAATATTTAAGACTAAAAAAACTCATAGCGGACCATTTATTAATGACTAAATTTGAAAAACCTGGTTCAAGAAACCACATTTTTTCAAATTTAAAAGCTTTACTTATAAATCTATGACACTCACAAGAAAGAATTAAGGGACAATGATCTGAGAGGGTATAAGGTAACCCAGACACTTTACAGATAGGAAATTTGTCCTCAATTTCATCATTAACAAAAAACCTATCTAAAAGAGCAAAAGAGGGAGATTCTCGATTATTGCTCCAGGTAAATGCTCTATTGGATAGAGGAATTTCGATCAAATTACAATGAATAATAAATTGATCGAATTCCTCCATAGCCAAATAATCACTTTCTCGGGGAGAACGCTCCCCGATAAAGCGAGTCACATTAAAATCACCCTCCAAAATCCAAGGACCAGGGGCGAAAGACCTAAACTCAAGGCATTCATTCCAGAGAATCCGCCTATCAATTTTGGAGTTAGGCCCATAAACATTAGAAATATTTAAAAAAGAATTGTTAGAAAGATTGATTAAAATGACGTGTAAAGAATGCTTCTTCTGAATACATTGAAGTAAATTAAAGAGATTATCTTTCCAACCAATCATTAAGCCCCCAGAAGAACCCACAGAAGGAAGAAAAACCCAATTTCTAAAACGAAAACCACCTAATCTTTTAAAAAAACGAGAATCCGGACATTCAATTTTGGTCTCTTGAAGAAGAGCAATATCAATAGAAAAATCTTTAAAAAATAATCTGACTTTATCACATTTATTGAGGTCGTTCAAACCTCTAATATTCCAACTAATGACTCTCATAAGCCCATAGATCTAGCCCTATCAAGTTCCTTACTTCTAATAAACTCACGATCTAACTCAATATCAGAGAAAATAAAAGCAGATCTACTAGCTAATTGACTAAAAGCGGAAGCAGATAAATCATCAAGAGCATAAGACGAATAAGAACTACCCAAATCAATATGCGCACCTGAGCCTGATTCCGAAGCACCAGTCACGGTGTTCGAACCAGGAAACTCACCTAACGACTGAGAATGACTGCCTCTAATCTTGACACTATGACGAACTGTCCCGCTAGAAGCTGAAAACTTTCTCCTTCTACCTCTCTTCGAAGATGAACAGGACGGTAAAGAAACACCACCAAACACCCTCTCATCCAACACACCAGCAACATTATCACAGACCAAACCAACAACTCCATCATCACAAATGCCACCAGCACCAACAGAACCCACTATACCCAAAGGAGCAAGAGATAGCAAAATATTCCCAACCAATCTATTTGAATCAACTATACCATCCCCATCATCACAAGCAACTGATGAAACAGGAGCAACAAAATCACTAGGAACAATATCCCCAGAATGAATATGCGAAGAACAAGAAGAGGAAAGAGCCTGTGCATCAAGACCAATTGATACAGCGTGCATATCTTCTGAAACTGGATTAAGCGAGTACAGAAAAGAATCATCCACAACACTCTCCGATTCAACAAGAAATTCATCCTCGGAAAGATTAAAATCAGGAAGTAACTATTCTTGAAAAGCAACAAAGTCAAGGCAAAAGGGGGAATCAGAACCAACTGATACAACTGGATCCATCTTATCACTATTAGGGTAATAAAGAAACGAGTACTGATCAGGACTATCGAAGCCTAAAGGCAAGTTGACAGAAGAAACTGGTGAACTCAAGCCATAATCTGGATAAGACGAATGATTGACCTCCAAAAGCGAATCGAGAATATTATCAACCATGAAGTTATAGTGATCCAGATCAGTATCAATAAAGAACTCACTAAGAAATAAACAATCCTTAAGCCTATCACCTTGATCAGCACAAACATTAACATCAATGAAACCATCACCAAGTGATTCAGACAGTTGAATAACCAACGAACTGTCAGGTAAGGGAATAGCAAACTTGTCACAGTCCATAACTCCATCAACAGATTCACTGGAAGAAGCCAATTCTAAAAGCTCAAAATGGTTTGCTGTAGAAATCACAAAGCTATCCATTTTACAATGTCTGTTCTTGAAATTCTTAGACTTAACAAGAATAAAGCAATCCTGATCATCGACACAAGAACTATCCAACAAACCAGAAGAACCAATACTAACTGAAACGTCAGGATCTAGAAGAATGGGATCAAAACCCTGATAATTCTCACTAACATCAAAACGGTTAGGAGAACAATCCTTAGCAATCTCCAGAGGATCATTATTTAGGTACAAAAAATCAGAAACAGTAGTTTTTTCCTTAACGAGACCACTTTTACCAATATTCGGTTTGTTAATAAACTCAAAGTGATAGAACATATCATCCAAATAATAGAGACCCTCTCTTTGCCTATACCAGAGATGAGTAATCATCAAACCCCTCAGCAACAAGAATTTCAACGTAAACTGGAACCCATGATCAACAATATCAAAAGAAGAAGAACTGGAATCAAACGCGACTTCGGCCTTACCAAAATAATCTTCAGGATTTCCAAATCTCCTAAAATATCCTTTACCAATATTAGGTTCGTTGATGATATTAAAATGAAATAAAAGATCTTCCAGATAATTAATCCCTACAACACTGTCAACCCAAGAAGCTTCACAAAAAATACTTTTCAGCTTCAGAAAAGATAAAGCGAAAAGAAAACCATGATTAATCGGATTCAAATAAGGTTTAGAATTCGAAATAGGTGAAGAAACAGAAGCCCGATACTTGATACAATCAAACCTCTTATGCCCAAAACAACCACATTCGAAACATCTAATTGGGTCACGGCAGTTTTTTGCGATGTGTTTGAGATCCCCACATCTGAAGCAGAAAGATTTTCCCTTTAAAGAATCCACCCACCTTGATTTAGAATCTCGCGACACAACTTGCTGTCGAGGATAAAGATTGCTCTTGACCACTTGAGCGTAAGAAGCCGGAGGAGGAAAGAATTGGGAGAAAGAACCAGAGGATGGAGACGAGAAATTATAGAGATGCAGGGAAGACGATGAAAAATCTGATTCCGCCATGATTGTTTTAATATTCTGTGATTTGATTTATTTGATAAGCTGAGATAGATTATATTGGTGATTGAAAATATTAAATGCTAGGTTTGATTGAGTATATTTGGGTATACCGAGTTATCAAAAATGTATAGATTGAATTTTTGAAAAGAAAATAAAAGAGGGAATCTGTAAGTAAAATAATTATGGAGAATTTGGATAAATTAAAGAATGAATTGGAAAAATATAAAGTTGATTTTTAAATTCTAATTAAATAAATTCCAAAGAATGGGAAAGGAGATTTTTAATTAAATGGAACTAAATGAATTTTTACACTTCATGATTTATTTAAAGGAATCAAAGATTTATTTTTCAATTCAGGGTTTAAATGGTTTAGGAAAAATAAAAGAAGAATTTTGAAAATAAATATGAAATTTGTAGTTTTCAATTTAAATAAGATTTTTAAATCTTAATAAAGAAGTTAAATTTGGAATTAATGGGTTTTGAAATAAATTGAGTAAGTAAAAGAATTTATTTTAAAGTGGAGTAAATTTGGAAATCAATTTGGAAGTTGATTTAGAGTTTGAAATTGTGTTTTAAAGGAAGATGGGACTATGGAATTTATAAATTGGGTTTATAAAGTGAAATAAGATATCATTGGATATTTTGAAAATATAAATTTCACGATGGGAATTTATAAAGGAATGGGTAAATTTGTTTTAAAAATAAATAGTGGTTTATTTGTAAAAGGTGTGAAAGAGAAGTGTATTTCATGGTAAAGCCAAGTACGTTTTCAAGGCAAATTTTTAGGCATAAGTTGAAAGTTTCAAAGTTGTTTAAAGAAATGTTTTAAGAAGTTATTATTTAAGTTGTTAAAATTTTAAAGGTAAATATTTATTAAATTAGTGATAGTGGTAATTATTTTAAAAAGGTTAATTGGTATTATGTTTTAAAAATAAATCATTAATATATATTTTTTATAAAATAGTTTTATTTTAAAGATAGTTTGGTTAAAATTTTGTTTGAAAACTTGTATAGAATTTCATAAATCTTATTTTAAAATTTATTCCGGCTTAACGTTTATTTTAAAAAAGTAGTTTTATGTTTTATAAAGTAGTTTTATTTTAAATATTTCTAAAGTATTTATTTTTGAATAATGGGTTTGAGTAATTTAGTTTAAATATTTTAAAGGAAAATTTTGAATAAGTGATTTAAATTATTTTAAAATCTAAAGTATTGGTTCTTGGTGATTTTCAGTGGAAATAGAAATATTTGGGAAATATATTCCGTAAGGGAAAGGTGGTTTGAAACTGTTTTCAAAGGGTTGAAGTGTGGAAAATATCTTGCAAAGATATTTTGGAAATAAATAATTTGGGAATCTATTAATATCTAATGGTTGTTTGTGAATGTTTATTGATAGTTAAATAACCGAATATCAATATTGGACAATGCGCTGATCGTTTCGAAGAGACCAGGATCAGAATTTATTTTTCGAAAATCACTTCGATCCGGTTTGAACATTTTCGTGAGGAAGACAAGAGATTGGGTTCGAACATGGAGCAGTGATGTGCAAGGGCTAATCGCTACTAATCCTGAGGGTGATTCCGAAATGGATATAGTAGGAGAAGTGCCTTCGATTCTGTTCGAACCCATAACATACTTATATGGACGAATGCTTTCAGAACTTCGTCAGGAGGACGATGAGCATTCTAAGTGAACCGTGCTAAAATGGTAACGCATATCCTCGGGCCTCATCAACCGGGAATGGCTAAAACAGGGGAGGTGCACACAAGACTAAGTGGCTAGCAACCAATTATGGTAAGATCACCCCTATCTTGATGTCCCTTTATATTCGGCTATGTGGGCAGTTGCTGATCCCAACCATGTGGTGAACTTATTCGGACTATCCATTAAGGGGTAGCTCCGGTCTTGTGATGCAGGGGATCAGGCTGGATCCTCGGTACGGTGATCTAGACCATGTACTATGGCGAAGGGTACCCCAGTTGCCCTCCTATTGATGGAAATCCATTCTCCCTACGTGCCTTTATGGTTTTTGTTTGTGGAACCCACTTTATGGCTAGTAGTTGGAATTTAATAATGTAACAATTTCAACTATTTGAATAAGTATTTGTATATAGACACTATTATAATATCAGAGGATTTTATAAGAAATGTTTTGGTCATCGTAAGGTAAAAACCCGGATGTTTATTTATGGCATGGTCTTACGAGATACCTTTGATTTCAAATGATTTTGAAAACTTTAATGATCTAATTGAGTGTGTTTTTTCACGCTTGTTTTCTAGACTGACTCGGGTGTTATTTAACTATAATGCTTGGGTCAGACCGAGTATTATAGAATACAGGAAAGGATGCTGTGAAGCTCAGGAGACGAGCTGGATGGCGAGACATAACATATGTAGTTGATGTATAATGCCGTTGTGTTGTAAGTTGTATTGTCAGTTTGGTAAGGACAAGTTAATATAACTGTCCAGTTGTGTGTTATAGATATTGTTGAACTCTGATGCTGTATTCTGATGATGTATGTATAAATAAATATAGTTTCTTTTGTGTAAAGATCAGTTATTATCTATTATATTTTATTCTGCTGTGATGGTAAGATTCTTTTGTCTTGTGTTCTCTTCTTCTACCTCCTTCTTCTTTTAACCCTAATGGTTCGATTTTTCGAGCGTTGAAAAATTGGGTCATTACATTTAGTATCAGAGCGAGGTTAAGCGAGAACCTTGGCTCTGGTGGGGATTACTCATTTAAAAATAGTGTCCATAGTACTCTAGAATGAGTTTGAGTGTATAATATATATGAGCTTGTATTTATTAGTGAATATAAAAATCGTTTTTATATTGTGTTGACTTATCGGTTGAATGCTTATGAATTCTGGTCGATATGTGGGATTCCATTTTATCGATAGGAGTTTCTAAACTCTTAAACAAGATAAACCGACACAGTATTGTTTTAAAATAGGGTACATGAAATAATTTTTCCCAAATTACTTTTGTATATAAAGGATATAATTTTTCAAAAAAATTATTATAGTTATATGGTTGCTTGTTGTTAGAAAGTGATAATATTAAATTATTATGATCTAAGTGTAAAATTAAAAATAAGAAAATAATGTTATAGCCAAAGTTAAGGAATAATTTATATAACAGAATGAGATTTGTAAATGTAAATTGTAAATGTGATTTATAATTTAAAATAGAATTCCAGAGAAATATTTGAAAATGTTTTTGAAAGGATTTGGGATTTGGAATTTTGAGAAATTTAATTCCTTTTGAGTTTGGAAATGATTTTCAAAGATTTTAAAGGAATAATAAGGATATTATTCAGAAATATTTTTGAATTGGATTTGAGATATGGAGAGATGAATTTAAAAATATTTAAAGGGGCTTTAAAGAGTTAAAAGCATTTAACTCTCTTCGGCCGCTGGAAAATAACTTCGGTAATGACTACAATATCATCGATGTTTATTTTCGAGTTTACAAGGGAGGAATTGTGCCTGAAGATTTTGAGTTGGAGTGTTTGCAAAAACCGGGTTTGGTTTGGAAATTTAAAGATTAATTGAATTTACCGGAGGATTTTGGATATAATTGATTTCAAAGATGATTTTGAAATATTGAGTAATTGTTTAAAATAAAAAAACTCTGGAATCTTGTTAAAAATGTAATTGGAATATAAATAAGCTGGAAAACTTATAGAAGTTTAAAATTCGAATTAAAATGCAATGTAATTGAATCTAGTAAATTAAAGTAAAAATTTATCTTATTGGAAGTAAATTTGTTGGAGAACAAATTTATTTAAATTTGTAAGTAATAGAACTAGAATTAAAGTTGAATAATGGAAATCAATTTAAATTGAGTCAAGAAAAGTGAATTGTAAATTTGTTCGAAGGAACTAAAAAAAAGTTTAGAAATAAATTTTTTATCGAAATTTGAAATTTGTGGAATCAGATTCAACTTGAAAGGGTTAAACAAAAGTAAGTGTGAAACCCAGATAAGGGGAAGGTAAGCTAATTAATTGAAGTTAATCAAAAGAAGTTAGAAAATGTAATTAAATTTGAAAAACTTATAGAAGATTAAATTTAAAAGTGAATTGGAGTGTAATTAAATATCGTTAAGTAAAAGTGAATTTAAAGAAAGTTTAAGGAAACTAAGAGAAATAGTTACTTAAAAAAAGTTAAGTTAGAAAGATAAGCCAATTAAAGAAGGTTAGTAAATGGAATGGAAATAAAATTATGGATAGACAAATGAATTTTCATTTATAAGAAAATAGAATTGAAAACTGAATGTTGGGAATTAATTTAAACCGTGTGCAATGGAAGTTAGTCAAGATTTGACTAAATAAAATAAAGGACCGAAATAAAATTAGTGAGTAAACTAATTTATTCAAGAGGGTAAGCAGATGAATTGGAATTGTATATTGGATAATATTTAATTTAAAATGCGTAAAATAAAGTGAAGCTATAGAATTAATTTGAAGTGGACCAAAATAAATTACTAAGTGGAGTTAATTTAAAAATAATGATATGAACCAATTATGAAAGAAGAATAGTTGATAAAATTCAATATTCAGAGTTTGAAGATGAATTGGATTCAAGTAGAATTGAAATGGAAAATCTGGATGAAAATTGGGAAAGAATATTTGAGATTAATTGGTAAATTGATGCAAATTAAATTTATATGGAATTGGAATCCAAAATGATTAAATGTAGATAAAAACCAAGTGGTAAAGTGAAAGTAATAATATAAGAATATATAAAATGTTTATATTAAACTTAAGAAAAGTTAAGGGTGAAAGTTCTTAAGTAAATTTGGTATTGGAAATATACTAGGTAAATTATTGGATGAAATTTAAACTGGAAGTTGGGAAATGAGATAGTTATAAATAAGTGAATAGAAATCAAAATGAATGTGAATAAAAAGAGAATTGATATAGCTAATAATCAATTGGGGCAAATACGTAGGATGTACGTATATTATTTTATTCGCATAGTGATTTGATCCAGATTCGAGCATAAAATTTCGAGGTAGTTGTACCGACCCGAGTTAGGATTTTTCACTTGATTTTCGATGGCGAACTCTGGATATGGATTTTTGATTGATTCGGGAAATTCTCTATCATAGTTATGGCTATGCAAGGAGAATGATGGTTTTTGATCAAGAAACCAGACCTGAGTCCGCACTAGGAAGTCGGGTGGACGATACTAGTTCGGAAGTGAAACTGTGTGATCGAGCGAGCGATCGAATTTGATATTGCGTACGAATGGTATATGTACATCTTATAGGCTTGGATGAAATAGATATTGAAAATATTGTAAAGAAATGTATAAAATGGTTTTTGAATGTTGTGATTTGATATTATTGCTAAATAGTATACATTTGTTTTAAAAGCAAAATGGAAATTGGGATTTTTGAATTTAGAAGATAAATTGAATTGCTCGACAAAAAGCATGTGTTTAAATTTCTATATGAAATTTGATGATTTTCTGGTCTAGCCACTTGGCGTTTTGTTTTCTTTTGAAATCTGAGGGAGGGGGGCGTAAAGGCATTTTTTAGTTGTACCGAGCTAGCCGCGCAAAGGAGACGTTGGCGAAATTTTTCAGAAATTTAAGGAGTTATAAAATTTTGAATTTTTTTTGATAATTTAAATTTGGTTTTAAATTTAAATTTGAATGGTTGAGTAAGTGGTATTGGTGGAAACCTATGAAAGAAAGTTGGAAAGTTAGTAAGGATGATAGTGTCTTTAATGCAAATATTGTTTTGGGTTGTGTTAAAAAAAACTACTGGGTTGTGAGATTAATAGTTAACGGGTTGTGGACTATTCTTCTTAACTAGAAATTTCGGGGACGAAATTCTTTTAAGGGGGAGGAATGTGACAACCCAAATTTTTTAGATATTTGAAATTGGAATATTTAATTGATTTTAAATATTTGGAAGTTGGTTTAACTTGAATTTCAAATATCATTATTATTTGGCAGTTAAATTTATTGAATTTAACAATTAGAGATTGGGTAAAATATTAAATCTTGAGTTTTAATCTGGTTAAAAATATTTCAACAGCTTATAAAATTTATATTGATTATACTGGAGATAGTAGAAATGTTAAACTTGAATTTGATAGTGTTTTGATAAGCTTTGAAAACATATCGTTTAAATCGATATTTAAAAATAGCCTTCCGAGGCACAGTCTCGGGATTCGACGAAACTAGTTCCATTGGATCCGTAATAGTATGTTAGCATCGGATTACAATTTTCGTAGTGTTTGGAGCGATCGATTGGCTGTACGGTAGGTAAACGCGCTAAAATCTATATTGATAATTCAATGTAAAAACTGGGTCCAAAAAGCTATCTTTTCCATATGACCGAGTTAGGACTTGAAATCTTTTCCATTGTGTTCTGAATAGGGGTTTAACATTATAAACGTCTAGTGGTGTGCCTCAATTGGAGATCGAGATTTTGAATTGCAAAAATCGAAAATGATTTGAATTTGAATTTAAAATTTAACACACGCACACATATATTCTTACTCAACAGTCAAAATTAAACACGTTTCCCATCTTTAAGAGCACGTGTCATTTTTTTGACACACGTTCGTTTTGAATAAAAAAAAATAATACAAAAGGAAAACGATATAGTTAGCATTTCTTCTTTCCAGAGAAAATCAAGTTCTAGCCGATGAATTCATTTTCGCTTTTCCTTTTATCTTCATTGTAACGAAATAAATCAATGGTAGAGTTGAATCAATTCAAAAAAAATGAGGGTGAGACATTTATCTTCGAATCTCGGCCGCTAATTTCATATTAGATAGAAGCTCATTCGAATCAAGGAAACTCGATCTTGATTGGGGACGATCGCGAGCAGGTCGCGATTATAGAAGCGAGGTGAGTGCAAGGGCGAGGCCGTTGGGATAGGATGTGAGATGGATTCTCGTTTCCATGAAGGCACTGCGGCGAAGCTAGGGCATCGCAGGTTGAGCTCGATTAGTGTCATCAACGAATAAGGGGAGGGACTACTTCATCGTCGATGGGTCATGCAGCAGAGAGGATGGGTCGTGATTTAGGCTTTGGCGATATCGACTGATGAAAGTTGTCATTCGGTGTTAGCGGCGAGGTAGTCTCCATTTTTATTTATTTAATTTAATAATATATTTATATATTTTTAAAAATGAAGGAATAAAAAAATATATATATGGTTTAAACTGGAGCTTTGTATAAAAATTACAGTAAATGGAAAAGTTATATAGGATTTGAAAATGTTTATGTGAAAATAGATTTTTAAAGTCTATAATTTATTTTCTATATATATGTAGTTTCAAAAATAATAAGTATACACATTTTAAATATTATTTTAAATAATGGATTTAGTGATTAATTGTTTAATTAATTATAGTAATTTTTAGTGACTAAAGGATTTTTAAAAAAGGAAGTAGTTAAAATAAAATCCTTAGTTAAGTAATTTATAAAATGAGATAAGTGGTCCGATTTATTTCAAATTAATAAATTATATAATGTTATACAAGGTCTAAAATCATGGAGTATCAAGCCAACAATTTGGATCGGATCAGCATATTCAAAATCAAAGGTGAGTTAATCTAACTCATCAGGATTGTTATTTAAATTTAAATTGTTAAATTTTAATATTTGGTTGAATGATTGACTTGATGGGATGTGGTATATTATATATAGTAGTATATATATTGGAGTGATTGGTTTCCCGCATTATATAGCGGATGAGACCCTATATGCCGCATAATAGCGGATGAGATAATATAACCCTATATACCGTGATATCCCACCTCAAAATGGGATTGGTATTTTAAAATTGTTGTGCTAACATCTGTGGATATAGGGAAACAGGTTGGAGGGATCCAACTGGATTCCTCAAAAATATTTAGATTGTTTTAATATTATGTGATTTGATTTATTTGATAATCTAAGATAGATTATATTGGTGATTGAAAATATTGAATGTTAGGTTTGATTGAGTATATTTGGGTATACTGAGTTCAAAATGTATAGATTGAATTTTTGAAAAGAAAATAAAAGAGAGAATTTGCAAGTAAAATAATTATAGAGAATTTGGATAAATTAAAGAATAAACTGGAAAAAGATAAAGTTGATTTTTAAATTCTAATTAAATAAATTACAAAGTATAGGTAAGGATATTTTTAATTAAATGGAAGTAAATGAATTTTTAAACTTAAGGATTTATTTAAAGGAATCAAAGATTTATTTTTCAAGTCAGGGTTTAAATGATTTAGGATAAATAAAAGAAGAATTTTGAAAATAAATATGAAATTTGTAGTTTTCAATTTAAATAAGATTTTTAAATCTTAATAAAGAAGTTAAACCTGGAATTAATGGGTTTTGAAATAAATTAAGTAAGTAAAAGAATTTATTTTAAAATGGAGTAAATTTGGAAATCGATTTAGAGTTTGAAATTGTGTTTTAAAGGAAGATGAGACTATGGAATTTATAAACTGGGTTTATAAAGTGAAATAAGATATCAGTGGATATTTTGGAAATATAAATTTGATGATGTGAATTTATAAAGGAATGGGTAAATTTGTTTTAAAAATCAATAATGGTTTATTTTTAAACGGTGTGAAAGAGAAATGTATTTCACTGGAAAGCCAAGTACATTTTCAAGGCAAAATTTTAAGTATAAGTTGAAAGTTTTAAAGTCATTTAAAGAAATGTTATAAGAAATTATTATTCAAGTTGTTAAATTTTAAAGGTAAATATTTACTAAATTAGTGATAGTGGTAATTATTTTGAAAAGGTTAATTGGTATTGTGTTTTAAAAAGAAATCATTAATATTTATATTTTATAAAATATTTTATTTTAAAGATAGTTTGGTTAAAGTTTTATTTGAAAACTTGTATATAATTTCATAACTCTTATTTTAAAATTTAGTTTGCCTTAACATTTATTTAAAAAAATTAGTTTTATGTTTTATAAAGTAGTTTTATTTTAAATATTTCTAAAGTATATATTTTTGAATAAAGGGTTTAAGTAATTTTAATTTAAATATTTTAAAGTATAATTTAGAATTGGTGATTTAAATTATTGGTACTTAGTGATTTTCAGTGGAAATAGAAATATTTGGGAAATTTATTCCATAAGAGAAAGGTGGTTTGAAACTATTTCAAAGGGTTGAGGTGTGGAAAATATCTTGCAAAGATATTTTAGAAATAAATAATATGGGAAATTATGAATATATGATGGTTGTTTGTGAATGTTTATTGATAGTTTAATAACCGGCTATCGACATTGGACAATGCGCTGATCGTTTCGAAGAGACTAAAATCAGAATTTATTTTCTGAAAACCACTTCGATCCGGTTTGAACGTGTCCGTGAGGAAGACAAGAGATTGGAGTCAAAGATGGAGTAGTGAAGTGCAAGGGCTAATCGCTACTAATCCTGAGGGTGATTACGAAATGGATGTAGTAGGAGTAGTGCCTTCGATTCTGTTCGAACCCGAAACGGACTTGTATGGACGAATGCTTTCAGAACATCGTCAGGAGGATGATGAGCATTCTAGGTGAATGTGTGCTAAAAAGGTAAAGCATAGCCTCGAACCTCATCAACCGGGAATGGCTAAAATATGGGAGGTGCACACAAGGCTAAGTGGCTAGCAACTAATTAGGGTAAGATCACTCCTGTCTAGATGTCCTTTTGTATTTGGCTGTGTGGGCGGTTGTTGATCCCAACCATGGGGTGAACTTATTCGGACTGTCCAGTAAGGGGTAGCTCCGGTATTGTGATGCAGAGGATTAGGGTGGAGCCTCAGTACGGTGATCTAGACCACGTACTATGACGGGCGGTACCCCAGTAGCCCTGTTATTGAAGAAAATCCATTCTCCCTACGTGCCTTTATGGTTTTTGTTTGTAGAACCCACTTTGTGGCTAGTAGCTGGAATTTAATAATGTAACAATTTTGTCCATTTGAATAAGTATTTGTATACAGACACTATTATAATATCAGAGGATTTTATAAGAAATGTTTTGGTTATTGTAAGGTAAAAACCCGACATGTTTATTTGTGGCGTGGTCTTACGAGATACCTTTAATTTAAAATGATTTTAAAAACTTTAATAATCCAATTGAGTGTGTTTTACCACGCTGGTTTTCCAGACTGACTTGGGTGTTATTTAATTATAATGCTTGGGTCAGACCTAGTACTATAGAATACAGGAAAGGATGCTGTGAAGCTCAGGAGACGAGCTAAATGGCGAGACGTAGCATACGTACTTGATGTATAATTCCGCTGTGTTGTAAGTTGTATTGTCAGTTTGGTAAGGAAAAATTAATATAACTGTCCAGTTGTGTGTTATAGATATTGTTGAACTCTGATGTTGTATTCTGATGATGTATGTATAAAGAGATATAGTTTCTTTTTTGTAAAGATCAGCTATACTCTATTATATTTTTTTCCGCCGCGATGGTAAGATTCTGTTATTTTGTTTTCTCTTCTTCTACCTCCTTCTTTTGACCCTAATGGTTCGATTTTCTGGGCGTCGAAAAATCGGGTCGTTACAGATGGTTATTTCTGTATCAGTTTCTACATGTGCCTCTGGTCTAGATGCTTAAGACAATCAAAGGTGGATGAATTTGGGTAAGCGGCTAGCTAGCAATAGGTGCAGCGTAGGGATGGTCAGATGTCAACAGCCATTAATCGATCAAATTATCACCACTAACTTCTTTACTTAGTCCTTGGGCTATTTCAAGGTCAGGATCGCTTTACCTCTTATTCCCATTATTGCCTCCTTCCTTGGTGCTTTCGAGCATTCTCCTAATCCGCTCACTCCCAAAAGCTATCGATTCTTTGTAGAGTTTACTTTACCTATGTGGACCTCCAGCTTCCTGGGTCAACTGCTCATTTGATCAGCATGATCTTCCGACCGTAGAGAAAAGCTGATTACCCAATCAATATGTGTTATCATTTGTAGGCAAAAACCAAGCCCCCTTCTTTCATCGATGTTCTTAGCAAAGCTTCCCCAGGCTGGATAGGAAAGTACTTTTTGGTTCCTTATAAGGTCAATCCTGACCTATGAAACACCTAATTCTGGGTCCTACGTAAGTCATTCTTGCCACCCTTTTTCATTTACCTCTCTCTTACTTTCCTTGTGCTTCCTATGGTGGGGACCTCTCTTGATTCGATTGGCATGAGTCTTGGGATTCTCGACGAATACTTAAAATGGATAAAATAAAAACCTAACACCGTTAAGAATTTGAAGACCATAGTGACCGATGGGAATCTTAGTTAGGTTGGGCTTTTGTAGGAGTACTAAACTATATAAGCAGAGAGTGGATCCTTGGAAAAAAGGCCAGCTTAGAAGATGCATGATTATTCAAATATCAAGTTCTTAGATTCCAATGTTGGATAATTATCACCAATGAGAACCAAGGCTATGGTAACCTTATTAAGGACTAAGGGATAAGAGACTTTAACAATTTGATTATGAAAAACTGAGTAATGCTGTGCCGGAGACCTAATGGGAAACCTTTGACCCACAATAGTTGGTTGGCACCCGATCCAATAGCATAGGACGCTGGTTATCTCATGGGATATCAAGGAGAGTTCTGATAAAGGTATTGCAAGTAGGCAACAGGAACTTGACATTGGTAGAAATATTGGTCCCACTTCGATCCCCATCCTGCTTGTAATCTATTATATCCCGGTTACGATGATGTGCCCTCGGGCATGGCCTGTTCTAGGACTAATCAATCTAACATAGACATTTCGGTCTCATCATGCCCGCCCCTTATAAGAAGGCAGGGCCGAACAACACTAAATGATAGTTAATTTATTTGTGCTTTTTCCTTTTTCCTCTTGCACTTGAACTAACTAGTGATTTTCTTGGTTTAGTGTTTGACGAGCTCAACTTTGACTAATTCGACTTTACAACCAGTATCGTTCCAACTCATGGGAACAAGGAAACCGACCTAAGTCAAAAATCATCGAGCTTTCTTGTAGCCCCTAGGCATCACCAAAAACCCCCCTGTCGATAGCAGGAAAAGAAAAAAGCCTAATAGAGGCGAGTCTGGATCCCTTGAGGTGTTTGCCCCCTACGCTGAAAAATTGAACATTTATGATGTGGCAGGGCTAATCAGCATGGCTGGGAATGTGTTAGTGGGACAACAGTCCCTTAAACTCCCCTATGGCTAGGACGTGGAAATAGTGGACTGCACTCTTGACCATCCAAAACTTATCATACACTAACATGCCTAGGTCTGGTTGGCCAAGCATTGTTTGGACGACGTGGTGACTGTCCATACCCAAGGCATTCCGTTGGTAAGTTTCTAACCTTTTAATTTCCCTTTAACTTAATCCTCTAATACGAGTTGTGTTTCAAGCCACGTAACGGTCCATCCATATCTAGGATGACATGAAAAAACTCTAAGAAAGGGCAGATGGAGTTGAGGCTTGAGCTAAGGCAACCGAGGATTCTTTGGCGAAGGTTAAGAAAAAGGTAGGCTACAGTAAAGAGGTAGCAAAGGCAGTTGATTGGAAGGTGGAGGCTAAGGTAGCGGTGAGTGGAAAGATGGAGAAGGAGGTTGAGGACCTTAAGGAGAGGCTAGCGAGTACTGATAAGGAGGTTAAACCCTAAGGGGAGACCTAAGCATGCACTTAGTTAGATGTTGGTCGGTTGAAGAGGTAGAGGTTGCTAGGGTGAAGGAGGAAGGTATGTGAAGGGGCATCCTGAAGAACATGGTAAAGTCTATGTTTAGGGAAAATTGCCACCTTCCACTTTCTCTTAGTGGCTTCAAAACCAAGGTCCTCGCCAAGACACAGACCAAGGTAGGGATGAAGATGGAAGCCGAAGTACTAGTCGTGTAAGCCATTTTGACTAAGGAGAAGATACAATCCTTAACCCAGTTAGCTGTTGGACCGACTTTGTAGATACCTTTTTTTGTAAGCCAAGTAGGGTGGACCTTGTGCCCAGTAATTTTAAGGTGATAATAGAACTGTTTTTTGGTATGTGAAATTTGTTTATAGTAATTATGTACTACCATCTCTTGTTGTTTGTGTAATGTCAAAAGATAGTTTATAATTATAAGTCGGACAATTAGCATGGCCTATTAATATGAATAATGTAAAATAAACTATAAGATATATGAGCTTATCCTCAATACGGGTAAGGCTTAGACATAGAGGCGGGCAAATGGTTATTGAGCCGGATAGTGTGGTTGTGATGTAGAGATGATCCAGACACGAACCGAAGCATCGGGTTGATAGAAGGTTCTCTTAGGTGACACATTATAAGATCAAGTGGCGAGCGGTCCTTGGACGAACCAGTGTGCTAACTGGCTCAAGGGTTCTCTTAAGTGACGCATGGCTAGTTGATATGGTGGCCGGCTTATTTATAGGTGGACGCACTATAGATTTGGACTTCGACGTCACTTGGGGTAACAATGTCGGTCTTGAAAACGGTGCCCTATCCTAGAAGAGGAACATAGGACATCATGGGTGGGAGAATCACGACCTTTGATAACACACCATCCGATCATCGATATGCCCCAACATGAAGTGGAGAGACATTTCATCCAAATTCGGTAGGATAGGTTGGCAGTCCCCAAATGAAGAGGTGAATACATGGTAATCCACTCTCATTGGATAGCCTTCTGATAAGGGTGAGAGCGTTTAATGACTCGTGTGGTCCTTGGTAGAGTAGATCGGCAGTCCCCAAACAAGGAATTAAGCATATAATAACTCATTATCATTGGATAGCCTATAGCGATGACAGTCCCCGACATGGAAGAGAATGCTGAAAAGCTCTTCCATAGCAGATAGCCTTTCGACAATGAAGGGAGCATCGAGTGGCTCGCGCCATCCTTGATAGAGTTTGTCGGTAGTTCCCAACGGAGAAGAGTGATGTAGCCCTACCTATCTAGGTAGCTTTGGAGATTGTATTAGGCAGAATTAGCTAGGACTTTGTTATATTCTTCATAGTAACTTTATTATAATCTTTTAGCCTTATAATTGCGGTTTACATTTATATGTGATAGGCTTAGGGATGCTCTGTATTCCAAGTGCAAGTTATGTACGTTCCAAACAAGCAAGAGAGGAGGTAAGTTCCATTTAATAACATTACATTGATGACTTATGGTCCCTCCCAATTTGGCTTGAGCACCCGTTTGGTCGGTTTTTTTGTATTTATGAATACGACATAGAACTAGAACGTCAGTAGTGAATTTCCAGAGCTTTATCCTGGAGTTGTAGTGTTTGGCTATCTTCCTCTTGTAGGCTTTAATGTAGAGTTGGGATTTTGCTCTTCATTCTTCTAAGGTGTCTAGGCTGAGCTTGAGTAGTTCGTTATTTTATTCAGACTTGTAGGAGAAGCACTAGGGTGAGGGGATGTCCACCTCGATGGGTCGCATGGTTTCATACACATAAGAAATGAGAAGCATGGCCGGTTGAAGTGTGGTTTGAATTGCAATAAGATTAGAGGATGGAAAGTAGTTCAAAGGCCCAATTAACCTTAGATTTTGTGCGCTCCTTCGTGTCAACTTGATGGTTTTATTAACGGCCTCACCTACGCATTTTCTTAGGATAGACTATAAAAGAGAAACACTTCTCAGCTTAATTTATTTCACCGAAATCTTGGAAGAGGCTACCCTTTAACCTAGTGTAATTATTTATTATGATCTTTTCTAGTAGGCTAAAATAACAAATAATGTTTTTCGTGAAGAAGTTTAGAATTTTGGGGGCAGTGACCTTGGTAAAGGGCTCGACCTAATGTATGGAGTAGTCGATAGCGATAGGCATGGTTGTATTCTCCCTTTGTGTTTGGAAGCTTTCCTAACAATTCATTTTCTTACATAACAAAGGGACAAGGGGAAGTCATTGGGTTGAGAAGTGTAGGAGAAGCTCCAAAATCTTCGTAAACCACTTGCATCGAGCGCATCTCTTGATGTAATCCATTGAGTCTATGATCATTGTAGTCCAGTAATAGTCTTGTCGTGTAGCTTACTTTGTTAAGCATTGCTCCCAGTGTGATTCCCATAAAATCCTTTATATGCTCTTTCAAAATTAAGCCAGCTCCATCTTTAGACATGTACCTCTGAAGTGGTGTCGAGTCCCCTGTATGTAGAGCTCCTCGTCCATTATTGTATAGTGAGGATCTCGGTAGAGAACTTTCCAGGCTTCTTTGCAATCAACCAGAAGATCTTTATTCATCAAGTACATAATTAGGGGATTCATCCAATTATCTATGGAGGGAATGTTGATTTCCATAATTTTTGCCCCCGGCTCATAGCATGGCATGCTCCAAAATTTCCAATAGAACCCAATAAATGGCTTCTTCTAGGTTATTTAGCCCCTTAGCTAACTAGCCGATCTTAGCATTTTTCTCTCCGGGTATCTACTAGAGCTTGAACTTTAAGAAAGTGTTGATTATATCCCCAGCTTATACAACGTATAAGGCTAGTATTTTGCCTGTAACTTGAATCACTCGCTAATCTGATTGACGACTAGTGACAAGTTGCTATATATATATATATATATATATATATATATATATATATATATATATATATATGAAATCCACATGTAACTCGTTTGCCATTATGAAATCAGCTGGTAAATCCTCTTTAGCTTCTTTATTGGTTGCCTTGAAAGTGAAGCAGACAACAAAACAAAGAGCTCTCCCTTCGAGGGTGACAAGGATTGCACTTGACCCTTCCTTTTTCTCTTTTGATGGCTCATCCAAATATATTTTCCAAGTTTGTCAACCGATGATGCTCTCTTCATCCATATGTTGGTGTGAGCATTCGGTGGTGGAATCAGCCATGACTTAGCCCTTGATAGATACGCGAGAATGGAAAGAAATGTGATGTTATCCAAGATCGATGGACCACTTCCTGAGCCGGCCTGTCGTGTCGGGTCGGTTGAGAATTTTCTTTAATTGCTAGTTGGTCAGGACTTTAATAGGATGATCTTGGATGTACGGCTGTAGTCTACAATCCACCATCAGTAAGTAGAAATCTGACTTTTTCAACCTTGTATATCTTGTTTCTAATCCCAAAAACCATTTAACATAGTAGATTAGTCGTTGAACCTTCACATCTTCTTTGATCGGTGCAATGTTGATCGCCTAGCCACTCACTACAAGGTATAGATATAGGTCCTTCCATCAATGTGATTAGACGGTGTTGGAGGAGTAGCTACGTATTACTTCAATTCTTCAAATACCTTTATGCTCTTATCGTTCTCATCAAGCGACTTTCCATTTTTGATAAGTTCAAAGAGGGGAAGACACGAGTTAGTAGCCTTGGACACGAACCGACTTAGTGCAACTACTATCCCATTTAAGCTTTGCATTTTCTTTATGGTTTAGGGATTTTACATGCCTTAGATAGCTTGAATTTTATTAGGTTTGGCTTGAATCCCCTTAGTGCCACTACGTAGCCAAGAAATTCTCCAGACTGAATGGCGAACAAACACTTCTTTGGGCTCAGTTTTATGTTGTATTGGCATAATATATTGAAAGCCTTGGTTAGGTTCTGTATGTCCCTCAACTTCCTCAGACTTCACCCGCATGTCGTCTACATACAATTCTATGGACCGACCAATCTATTCTAAAAACATGTGATTGACGAACCATTGGTAGGTTTTGCCTACATTTCGAAGTCCAAAAGTCATGACAAGATAGCAAAAAAGGCCGGTAGTAGTGATGAAGGAGATGTGCTCTTGGTCCAAGCCAAGCATGGCAATCTGATTATACCTGGAATAAGCATCCGTGAAAATGAGGAGCTCATGTCCACTAGTAGTGTCAACTAGCCAATTGATATGGGGCAGTAGAAAGCTATCTTTAGGTATGCTTTGTTGAGGTCAGAAAAATAAATGCAAGTTTCCCAAGACCCACTGGCTTTTTTACCATCACCGGATTGGCTATCCAAACCAAGTATTCTACCTCTCGGATAATGCCGTTAGCTAATAGCTTCTCCACCTCCTCCTTGAGAGCTCGATACCTTTCTAGTTCGAAGGGCCTATGCTTTTAAAGGATGAAAGTTGCCTTTGGGTTGATGTTTAATACATGGAAAATGATTCTTAGATAAATGTCATTTATATCGACATGCCCCTAAGTGAAAATATGTTTGCTTTGGTTTAATAATTTGATCATCTGGTCTCTAACCTCTAGGCCAAGCTCAATCTCGATCTGAATAACCTTGCTAGTGTCAGCACCATATATAGATATTAACTCGAGAAGGAGTTGCTGGGTTGTTGTTGATGTTTGGTTCTCCTATGCGAGGGTCTAGTGGTTTGTCTTCAAGGTTACAGTTTCTTTCCAAGTTGCATTGGTCCATCATGAAAATTAAGCACTCTGTGACATCTTCGTCTTGGACAAACGTCTTATGCTCGAGTCTAGAGACTTAGGTTACCTCTGGCACTTAGGGATGAGTCTGTTGGCATTGAGCGGGCAGGAGTTGTCATGTTGGTTTTCCTAGATTACTAGTGGGGTATGATCCTCTTTCCATGCTATAAGAGCTCTTTGTTTCTTTGGGGAAGTAGCCAAGGAGATGGCATCCACACCATTCCATTCTTCATAGTGGCAAGCGGTCTCAGCAAGAACTGGAACACTGGTTGGCTTGATGGTTTTCTTGGGTGACACGCGACCAGTTGATGATGCTTCCCTGCTTTAAGTGGTCTCGCCTCGAACTGGAGCACTGATAGGCTCGAGGTTATTCTTAGGTTACACACAGTCGGTAGTGGTTTCTTTACAGCTAAGGAAGATCCCAACATAAGTTGGAATGTTGGTCGACTCGAACACTCTCCTAAGTGACATGTTGTTGATAGTTGTGATTTCACAAGGTTGGCTGTCAAGGCCACCGGTTTGGGCAAGGGCACTGGGGCCGAGTAGGGAACCAGTTTGGCTGTCGATGCCGAAGGCGGTCTCACTACGAACCGAAGCACTGATCGGCTTGAGGGTTCTCTCGAGTGACTCGCCATGGAGCACTGTGAGGTCTTATTGAAGCATGAGGATTCCCTTCTTTTCTTATTTGAGGTATGCACCATTACACTCCGTAACTTTTTGTTGGTCATCCCAAATTTGACTAACTCCATTTTTGATAGGGAATTTCATAGTGAACCAATTGTATAAGCTGATTGCATCTAGCTCCACTAGGGCTAGTTAACCTATCAAAATGTTAGAAGCAGATGGGCAACCAACTACTACAAAATTTACATATACCTTTGCAACAAGGGGTTCTTTACTACAGGGCTATCAATTTGATGCAAATAGATGCATATATCACTGAATCTGCCTTCGCATCTGAAAATTAAAATCTGCAACCACATCTGAAAAGAGAATGCAGAAATTTATGGGCATCTAAAAATATCCAAGAAATCCGCATTCGAAAGCTGAATTGTGTTTTTATATTGAAATTGTTAACCAAAAACAACATAATGTAAGAGGAGTTCATATAATAATCGAATATAAAACCAATAAACTACAATGCTTCAATTTTCAAATAAAAAACAATCCAAATAATATTTTAATGATTTATGACAACATGCATAATTAATTAGTTCATATGATATGACAATTTGAATAAATGTATCAAACATAAAGAATAAGCATGCAACTTACAAAATAGAAAGTTTATTGATTACATTAATTTAGGATTTGCATGTGAATGAGAAAATAGAAAGATGAAGCTAAATTATGAAACTGAAGGTGATCAAGTAGTTTAAACTTATTAAATAAGGTTTTAAAATGTTAGGGTTATTACAAGCTTTGGATAGTTTCATGTGGGATCCAAGGGTAGAATGAAAGAAACAACATTAGAGATAATTCTGAAATGGGTAGCACTTAAAAAAAGTTACTTATTTCGGATTGGATGAATATTTTTTGGGTATGGATAAGCTCATATCTACATCTGCATCCAGAGATATTTTCGGATATTGGATATCCGTATCCACTTTTCAAATATCGGATAATATTCACATTTTTAGATATAGATATGGACAGATTTTGGTTTTTTGGGTATCCACTGATAGAATTACTTTGGAAAAGGTTGTCATGAGGAAAGTGTTCTCATTGGTACAACTACAAAACCCATAAATTAGTAAATGGGCAACATGCAAGCGGTGAGGTTGGCGGTAGGAAGTTTGAATGCCTCAAAGACATGCTTGAACATGCATTGATCGAGCTGCCCCATTCATGAAAGCCCTATGCACATTGATTTTTCTATTACAATGGTGACAACCATAGGGTCATTATAAGGGGCACGAAATAGCTCTTCTATCCTCGGTAGTGAATGTGATAGGCTGATCTGCCCCTAACTTGGGCGCTTTGGACATTCGGTGTTCAAGTGAATAAACTTGGCCGACCGACCTTACTTCCCTTTGATGCCAAGACTTTGATCCTTGGCTACTTCCAACTGCATGCAAGCCTCCATAGATTATCATTTATAATCGTAACATTGTTTTTGAGTTGTTGGGGTTAAGCTGATTGTGTAACGACCCGCTATTTTTGGACCATTCAAATCGACAATAAAACCATACATGTCCGACTTGAATAATTCAAAATACCGAATTGTTAATTAAAATTTGACAAATACTTAACATATATAGTAAATAAATCAATCACAGATCACAGAGTAATATAATGCAGCGGAATAGATAAAGAATAGTAGTTCACGAAGCTACTATATACATCAGAGTTAGAAACATACAACCGAATAGTTCAAATGCAGTGAAGTCTTCAATGCAGTGAAGTCTTCAATGCAACAGATGACTGAAAGGATAGATAGCTGGATCTTCAAGCAAGGCTCCAACTTCTAAGGTGAGTCTCAAATGCTGTATCACTCAGTCTGACCCGAGCGTAAAGCAAAACACAAAACACTCGAGTCAGGATTAACATTCTTATATCAATAAATCCAACTCAAGTGAAATATCAACTAAAATACAAATAACTTAAAAGATGTTTGGAATAATCATCCTCTAAGGGTCTATGGAACTATCTACGTGGTAGAAATATACAATATAACACCGTGGTTCTTTCATCTTAATTTATACCTCAAAATCAAATATCATTTCACTTCAAATATAGCTATTTTCCAAAATAGTATTTAGATATATTAAATAATTTATACCGTAAAATATTTTCAATTCCCTCAACTTAACAAATTGTTTCAACATCAACCCGACCTTCCCATTTAAATTAAATTCAATCTCAATTTATCAAATTAAATTTTCCTAAAATAACCATTCAATTTTATCAATCTCAAATTTGGATTTGAAATCACAAAATACCCCTTTATAATTCAATATATTTCAAAACTTTAAGTATTCAATGTTTCAACTAAATTTTATTCAATTTAGTTTTCTAAATAGTAAATTCAACTATATTGACTCAACCCAAATTTTCATTTTGATTCAATTTAGTTCCTAAATAACAAATTCAACTACATTGATTTCAAATACAGATCCGAATCTCAAAATAAACCATTTAAATTCCAATATAGTTCAAAGCCATAATATTTAAATGTTCAATTCAACAGTTTCATATAGATCTCGATTTAACCTCATTATTATTTAGTCTTGAAATGCTCCCTCATTAGATTCCATATCATATAAGTATCCTTAAATTACATTTTTGTAAATATTTTTTAATTTATTTAAACGTGAAATATTCATTAAATTACTTTAATAAAAAAAATGTAGTTTTAAAATCATACCTTTAAATTTCCCACTCAATAATTTCAAATTGATTTAATTAAATGAATCCTTATTTAAATACCATTTTTATTAAACCCAGATTTATCTCCCAATCTTAAAAATTCAAATTTCTTTACAACCGTAAGTTTTGAAATAAAAATCTTAAATAATACTTAAACATATTATATGGATTAAACCGATCTCAAAAATATTATTATTAAATCTATATATAAAATTTCCATTTTATATTTAATATTTTAAGAACCAATATTTATTAATTCCCATATGTTTCTTTTCAAACTTTCGAAATTTATTTTCACGATATTTATATGGACCAACGGTGTCTGTATATATTTCGTATCATATAGTCAAGTGCTATGGATATTTATCGTTTCAATACGTATACTAATTATATACGGGTGGATATCATTTCAACCCGAAATCCCAAATTCAATTAAATGAAAATCGCTTGGGTCTATTATTTCAACCCATAACGAAATTCTCCTATTCTAAAGTCCGTTCGGGTATGTATCATTTCAACCCATAGTGAATTCTAAACTATAGGGAACTTGCAGAGTGATAACAGATAATACAATAAAATAACAGGCATATATCATCAATAACAATATAATATAAACAACAGGATATGGTGTCATATCCCGCAAGTGAACAATTTCAAATAACAACATATATAGCAATGTAAAATCTAACAGCAGCATATTTCAATTGTCGTTTCAATTGAAATCAAATTTAATAAATAATAGAACGTTAATCGTGAGTGATTGCTCACCTTTCGTGGTAAGAGGGATAGACAATGAAGTTGAGCTACAGATTGGGTCACGATCTAGACAATCGAACTAATCCAAACAACAATCTCAAAGCGAAGTAAGCTGAAAGTGGATTTTACGGGCAAAGCTGAAAGATAGGGATTGATGTAAACGAATCAGAATCGTCTTGATACAATCGTAACAAAATATATGTTTTAAATTTTCTCTAAATCAAATTTTCTTTTTAAAACGTGCATTTAAATAAGAGATATATATTTATATATATGTTATACTTATTTCCAAATCAAAATAAATTTAAACACAAATTAAATCAAAATATATATATTATTTCAATAAAACATGTAAATTGATATTATGTAACTGCAACTCTTACCTTTAAAACTACACACACACACACCACCCCCAGCCTACTCCCAGTCAACATGCAGACTCAATGAATGACAAATATACTTTTTTTTTCATACCGTAACTATCATATCTAAAACTAATATACTAACGTGTATGCTATAACACGAGACATGCATAAAACTAACATATGCAGATTATTAGAAATTTCAAAACTTAGCTATATAGATAAACATATACCTATACCGTATATAACTGTCTATGTTTAAAAGTAAAACAAAATCTAACATATTATTTCTCACTTATGACAAATATGGACATATGACTCAATCCAACAGTAAAGCAAATAAATCCATCAGTAACGATATATATGTTTATTATACTAACCTGTTATCCCATTTTTGGTCAAAATTGGAATATCAATGTTGTGTGCATTTCCACCACGAACGAACCAAGAAGAAGTAGCCAGCAAGCGTATATAAGTCTGGGATTTCACTCATGATTCAAGTATAAAAGTCCATTCGGTA
Source organism: Allium cepa (assembly GCA_030765085.1). Taxonomy (NCBI): domain Eukaryota; kingdom Viridiplantae; phylum Streptophyta; class Magnoliopsida; order Asparagales; family Amaryllidaceae; genus Allium; species Allium cepa. The sequence continues at coordinate 46,790,504 of CM060930.1, read as the reverse complement.
TCAAAGGTTTAAAGTTTCATTCGGCAATGTAGAGCGAATCTCATTCGGCGTTCAAGATGCCAGAGCTCATTCGGCATTCCCAAATACAAGAGCTCATTCGGCACTCTCATTCGGCATTCTCACTACCGGTCCAAGGTTTCTCCAACTACTATTGACCGAACCAACTCTCACCACTCCATCAACTACCGGTCCAAGCTCACTCACCATCTACCTGCCGAATCCAATCCCTGCTGAACCAACACACTTCCCCCACACCTACCGAACCACCTTCGTGCCGAACCAAACTCCACCTACCATCGAACCGTGCCTGCCGAGTAAACCTCCGGTCCACCGAATCAACCTTCATTCCATACACTACCAAATGAACCACCGGTCCAACACCACTCCCTGCATAGTCGAACCAAGCTCCATCCACTCACCATCGGATACACCTTCACCGAACCAACGTCCCACCGGACCAACTCCACTTCCATGAACTACCAAACCAAGCCCTTGCCGAACCAAAGTTTCCAATCCAGATTGCTTCAGCCCAGGCCCGCCAGCAGCTATATACATCCAGGACCCCTGCCCCCAGCATCACTCTATAAATAGAGGGGCAGGGGTACAACAATGGCAGACAAGTTTGGGAGCTCAAGCACGGAAGGAACTTTCAAACAACTTTCATATACTGGTATACAAAGCTTTGTACTTGTAATCTGAAAGAAAAGAGATAATAACATATAAAGTGGACGTAGGCACGTTCTGGACGAACCACTATAAATCTGTGTGTCTTTTACAGTTTAGTCCCTGCTTTTTACATATTTGCATAACTCACCCAAATCGCTAAGAACGACATATAATCAACTAAATCGTACGACTTTGGGGTGTTTGCCCATTTTTTGCGCAAACATAACCTGTTATAATAAGCAATATAACATATACTTTATATTTAAGACCATATACTTCAATATATGTGTGCAGACTCACAGCAGCACATGTTCATAAAAACAAAACCTATATAGAACTTGTATCATAAAATATATTTATTGAATAACCTTTATAGCTTCATAACTTATTCACTAAATACTATGTATGCAGAATTACGTATACCTATGCATACAAAACAAACCACATATCATATAAATCTTGTATAAAACTACCTGCAAATAGATATAACAACATAACAACCTATATTTAATACTTATACATATTATATTAATTAAACTTATTTTTTAAATCTTCCTTATTATAAAACTTATATGTATATATGTATAAAATATTTCAATATTAAAATACAATGCATTAAAACAAATATAGACTCAATACATGCACACGCGCAACTACTGTATATATCTTTATACTTACCCATGAACAGCACATTTATAAATCAAATAATAATTATCCTTTATACATTCTCAAAATTTTGTGAACTTATACTGTGTAAACCAAAAATCAAAACAGTATTCTAAACTTATAAAAATACAAACAAGTATATAACTCACGTATATAAAAAAAATACAACAGCCACTATCATACATATACTTACTGTAAATAACAAAATCAGAGGCCGCAAGGGGAGGCGAAGTGAGATGTTCAAGGAGGTTGGAGGTGTGGTCCACGTGGCGGGTTGCGGAAGTGCTGATGGGAATAAGTTTCAGGCAAATGGAAGAGAGAGGAGGTGGGTCGGCGATCTTTCTGGCTCGAGGCTGTTCATGCTGAGATGAGGCGCTGGGCATGATCGGAGGGAGAGGGGAGAAAGGCGGGTCAAGGTGTGGTCGGGGTAGCTTCACGGGCTTGTGCTTTGGGAAGTGGAGTGGTGGCGAGTTGAACGTGGTGGGGTCGGGTCCTGCTTGGGTTAAGCACGGCTGGAGGAAGAGGCGGGGCTGCGTGGGCGTAGTTGAGGAAGTGGACTGGATGCTGCTACGGAGGGTGGGGATGCGTGATTTGGGTTGCCGTTGCCGGTGAGTGGGGTGGAGATTGGACCGGTGGTGGATCTGAGGTGAAAACGGCGGCGAAGGCGGTTTGGAGCTCGGTCGTGGAGGCCGAAGTCAGGGAGAGGGGACGAACAGATGTGGTGCGGTAGGGGTTTGGTGGGCACGACAAGAAGAATGGAGAAAAATATGAAAGAGAAGAGAGAAGGTGGAGGAAAAGATGAAGGGGGAAAAATGTTTCTGCAGTTTCATTCGAAAGAAGGAAAAACGTAAACAGGTTTCATAAGGGAAAGATTGAAGAAAATGAAAATTTGGAGCAGGTCACAGCAAATATATATTATTATTGTTGCTGAGAAGACGAAAGGATTGAAACGTCTCAATAAAGAAACACGCGAATTGAAGGGAACAGTAACAATCAACCCCTAAATTATGGAATAATAGAGGCAACGGCTATAAAAGCAGTAAATAAAACATGGCAAGTTATATACAAAATAAAGGAGAAAATAAAACTTTCAGAGGAAAGTTTGAACAGAAATAAGGAATATGGACCACGTTATACATGTAAAATTAAATGAGATGATAATAGGCAGAAGTGAAGTTGGTTTTCGGAGAAAAATGTACAAATATATTTATTGCCTCAAACGTAAAACGCGGAATGACAATGGATAGAGAAAGAAATGAATCCCTGAATAATAAATTGAAACGATGGATTTGTAACAGCTTTGCATTGATTAAGAAGTCATTAAAGCAGTTTATTTTATTGCTTGGATTCACGTTGAGGTTTGAAAAGCAAAGCAAAGTTAACAGTCAACATTTAAAGGTACCGTTACAACGAACATTTTATTAGTTCTGTCGCGTACCGGACCTCAAAATAAGAAATGAATATACCGTAGGGATCAGCACGACGAGACGATCAAAATGGTATAAAGATATCAGTGATATGATTGAATTATAAAAATGGAATTTTAGCCAGCGGAAAAATGCAGCTAAAACGCAGAAGATAAGATCGATGGAGCTTAAAAGGTCCGAATTTAGAAAAACGAAAAATGACTTCTCACTCAGAAGAGGATTTAGAAATTTTCTATAGAAAAATATTCAGCTTGAAAATAAACTTATTATCAGCAATTATTAGCTAGCTTGAATTTAATAGAATTTCACAATGAAATAAACTTCGATAAAATAAATGGAAAATTTGAAATCTACTATGTTTAATTGGACGAAATTCAAATATTAAATTTTTATTTCAAAATTATTATCATTAAAATTTCTCAAAAATCCAATTAAATATGTTATAAAACCAATTAAAAATTAATAAAATTTTATGGGCCGTTACAGATTGGTTGTTACGAGCCATTCATTGATTGACCGAATGCTGAACATACTCTACATGCACTCTTTCTCGTATTAGCCTTTTTGCCTCATCTTTCTACACACAACACTCATTGGTGGAGTGCTCGTAGATTTGATGGAACTCACAGTACTTGCTATTACCACGAGGTTCCTTCCTTCTCTCGCTTCATGTAGATGGTGGTTTTTGGAAAGTGACCCGATCCTTGATTATAAGATATATCAATTTCATATCTTAATTCAAAGAGGCATGCTTTTTACACTTAGACTTGTATCAGGTGATGTCTTCTACATTCCTTTTTTGTTATTTGTCGGTCTTTGTTTCAACTATCTACATTTTCATGAGGGATGACTTTGTTAAACCATCGAACCTCGCCTTCGTCGTTTGAGATATTAGCGTCTTCTATTCACATGATGTTATTTTTACACTCATAAAAATTGGTTAGGGCCATAGCTAACTGCTTTTAAAGCTATTTTCACATTCTTGACTTGTATCTTAGCCCAAAGCAAAGAGCCACAACCAAGATGTTCTTATTGGCACCCTAGCCTAAGTGGATTCCATGTTAAAATGGTCTACATATGACTGAAGGTTCTTATGTCGGCCCCTTTCTGATGTTACCTAGCTCACTCAACAACCCAGTTTTGAAGTCTGCACAAAGTTGATCCAAGAATGAATGCTGCCTGGTTGTAGATGTAGGAACCCACATGAGGCATGTCCTTAAAGAGTGGAAGGAAAGGGTGGACACTTTATGGGGCCATAAAACTAATCAGCTTGTGTGATGGAGATAATGATAGTGTGTGGTTTGATTGGTCACCATTCCTGTCATGTTTTTCGATTGGCGGTGAAAATACCATCTATGGATGTGTACTTAATATTTCCTTAGAGAACGGCTCTTCATTCTCATCGTTAGGAAGTGCTTCACCTTTAACATTCCAAGCTTTCATTTATTGAGCTATTGGTGAAGATGGGTCTTTTCCTCCTAGGGGCCCGCTTCCACTGGTTTTGGACGTGTTTGGCCTATAAATGGTGATGGACTCGACCGTCATCTTTATGGAGTGAGAGATTGATGACAATGATGTGATTGAGAGCAATGATGGTGATGAGGAATTGGGGAAGGGCACCTCCTCCTTTTATACGCAAAAGGCGATCGTGATTATCAGGCTTGCCTTTCCCTTGATCTGGGCCTGGCCACACCCCTATGAGATTGGGAGTGTGTCGAGGTGTTCTTTTTGATGGCATGAGCACCACCACTAAGGCGATTGAATATCAATTCATGAGCTCCATCTATTACCCGTACGCATTCAAAAGTAGAACACTGTTCTATTGAAAGGGAAATATGATTCTTCGTTCTCCATACATGGCCAAGTTTATATCCATAACATCAACAGCATGACTTGGCTCATGTTCAACATACCTTCCTCAATTGTGAACAGGAGCTATCGCGGTTAAGGTTTTGAGCACCACCTTTCTTGGGTAGTATTAAGAAGATTGTATGCGTTGGGGACTGCAGGTTGGGTAGGGATTAAATCTGCCACTAGAGGGGGTGGAGGGCCAAAATTTACAATTATATGAGCATCCAGTCATGTCCCTCAACTCATTCTCTTTGCGAGCTAGCATTCTCATGTTTGTTAAGCCTTGAACCACAATTCACCATTAGTCATTACTCAACCCAAGGTTAAGACAAGTAGCGACGACAATAATGTTACTATTGGAATCACAATCATTACAGTTAATACCACCATTATCAATGTGAGGATTCATGGCAAAAACTAAACTAGATTTTTAGTATAGAAGACTACTGAAGAAATTTGGACACTAAAATGTTGATAAAAATTTAACCTACCTTAGAAATATGTAATGTGTTTGTATTAACAAAGGTTACTTGCTAACAGCAGGCTCAAAAATAGAAAATGAAGAGTAAATAAGCAATTAAACATAAGATGTATAGTGGTTCGGCCAAGCTTACCAACATTCATTATGAAGATTTCTTACTATGCTAATCTCTTACAATTACAAGCAGAATAATAGGAAATTAATAGTGCTTAGGATTACAAGGAGGCTAACTTAAGAGCTCTAGCATTTTCCTTTGCTGAACATATATTTATAAACTCTTACGAAGTTAAAATGGCAAGTGATATTTATAGCAGCTAAAGTTTCCACGTTCTGGACCAGAAGTTTGTTTTGCGCTGAGAAAGACAGCATGACACATGAGTGGCTACGCTTTGTCAGATGTGCCACTGTGGGCAGGTTTTCGGTACAGACGGTTGGACTTTTGTCTAATGAATAGTTTCATGTAGTACTTCTTTAGAAAGTAAGGCTGAAGCAAAGCTTTTTTAAATTATAATGGTTGACCATTTGTAGCTAAAGCATGTTGACTACAAATAAGGCTAAATAGGACGAGACGATGTGCATGTTGTGACAAGATGAACTAAGGGGATGATCGTAAGCAGGTTGATAAAATGTTAGGCCAAGGGCCAGTCACTTTTAGGCCGGGTCTAGTCGAATGAGTTGGATGTGGTTATTTAGTTGGGTCGGCCGGCTTAGGAGAGAGGGCGGTGGTTCTAGGACATTTTCTTGCTATAATCAAGTGGATTAACTTAAGCTTAGATGTGCTGGCTCGAACCAGCTTAGAGATGCTAGCCGAAAAATCCTTTACTTGTGAGAAAATTGAGCAATAGTTTAGAAGCCCATGAGTATGAATTGTCATATTGTCATCCTTTAATATTTCTAGATGGACTTTTATGAGAGGAGAGGTCAAGGTTGTACTATGTCTATGACAACTAATTTTTTTAACTAAGGTATGAATTAATTCTGAAAATTCTTAATTAAATATTACATGAAAAATAATTTTTTAACCAATATTTAGCTGATAAATATTTGACTACTCAATATTTGATTGGAAACTTTATGCCCAACAAATATTTGCTACGAAATTATTTACTAAGAAAATATGTTTTGCAAACTTTTGAAAGGTAAACTTTTTCTTGGTAAATGTTAGTCAGTCTTATAATTGTCTAGCAAAGATTTCTATGGCAAATATTAGACTAGGAAATATCTTTCAATTAAACATTAGTGAATCATTTGCCTGACAAATTTTTGTGAGTTATATTATTGTTACACCGATTTTTTATTTTTTTTATTTGTTTGTGTTTAATAATCTTTATATATTTTTCTTTTATTCTAGGTTTCTTTCCTCTTGCCATTTGTATTGTATCTAATGAGGAAAATCCCAAATTATTGGTTTCTTACAAAGCATAGGAAAATGTTATTAGATAATGATAGTGATTTTACCTTTTTGTCAGATCGGCATCCTAGTTTTATTGTCGATGTTCCTTAAATGTTTCATGGTTCAACACATAGATCTTGTTATTACCATTTGAATAATAATTTAAAGGGTTTTGTAACAAAAAATGTCCTCAAGGTAAAAAGAAATAGATCAATGTTTTTACGTATTTCCAATATTGCTACATATGATGAGTTTAATCAAGCTTTAGCTAAGTTTAGGAGTGGTGGTGGTGTTGAATATAGATTTTTTTACGAGTTTTTCCTTTTTGGAAGTTTGCTAAGGCATTTATTGTTGGAAAATGTTTTGGGAAAATGAGTTTTAATTGTGTAGAAAGCTTTAATCATAGGATTTTAGAGGAAAGATATCTACATGCGTTGCATGTTTGGATAGTATTTTTTTTGAAGCTTATGAAACTTATATCTTATAGATGTGAATAGTGTAATACTTGAAATAGTCAATTGTGCGCTATTACGGAAAGGAGTTTAAGGGATTTATTTCTTGAAGGAATTCAATGGAAAGTTACTACATCTACTATGGATGTTTGTAAAGTTCAGTGTGCTCAATCTTATTGTGTTAATTTGGTAAACAGTGATGTAGTTGTAATATATGGCATGTTCAAGATTTTCTACATGCTCATACTGTTAGAAGTATTCTTTTTTTTATTTGGATTTTTATTCCTATTTGAAGATTATTTCAAAGTATATTTTTTAATCGCTTATTCTCATCTAATTCATCAAGTTATCATTTTTCGGATTGTAGATATTTCACCGGAAGATGTTGAAGTACAGCCACCTAATTGGAGATGGTGTAGGCAGGACTCCTTCAAATTGAATTAAGCCAGTTGGAGAGGTTAATAAGTATAAGCATTGAGTGTTTTTAAGAAGTTGGATCATAAGAAACCGTCTCATATGCTTAGAAATCGATTTAGTTCATATCGATTTGTAATTTTTTAATTTAAAAACTGTTCCTGCATTATGATTTTGTTCACTGTTGAATACGTAGTTTTTTTAGTTTTTTAATTTATGATAAATTTATTTTGCTCTGCTTTGTCTACTAAATATATGCTTGACAAATATATATGTAATGCCCCATTATTTCTAACGTCTAGAATTAATGACAAACAACATCAACATATGTTTACGCACTAATATAAGATATCAAAAAAGTGGAGCTTTGGTTATATAAACAACAAATCTGAAACTATGGGAAAAAAGGGAAACCTCAAAGCGGGATTAAAAAATACATATATAGTATTTTAAATAAATGAATGCCATACTAGACTCGGTATCTAGTAAATAAACATTCAAGTCTTCATATCCATTGATTATTGCCAAATTCGTAAATAATAGAACTATAATGTATAATGTATCCATAACTCTTTTCCTTCTTTGCTTCCATCTACAAACTTTACAAATACATGGATAATAAACCAAAAAGGGAAAGGTTATTAATTATGTTTAAACCATGCTTAACCCTATACACCAAAATCTCAAGGGAACCGTAGGCTTAGGAGAAGATTTCCTACTTACCATTTCAGGACCAAGCCCATATTGTTCTTTTTCGCTCTTCTCCTATGTTAGATACTTGTTAGCATGTAACATTACATAATAATAGCCAATTAAAGCAGAAATCATCATATTATACCATGGCACCATAATCAATCGTCATAAATATGGGTTAACAATAACAGTAATTAAACTTCACATAAAATCAATACTATTCAATGTTAACCCCAACCATCAAATAAACCATCAGCAGCAAGTACCGTCAAATGTATACCAATCAACCACCTCGAGGAACACAACATCAATAGCAGAAATGCAATAATAAATCTATCAAATATGTACTAACTACTTCATATTAGTAACACAACATCAAATTCCTTAATTGTGTACTGACCACTCTATATTATTAATACAAACATCTAACTAGTCAAATGTGTACTAACTAACCCCTATTACTAATAAAAAGCTCATCAACGCAACAAAACTATAATTGACTGCACAACATCCTTATAGTAATAATAGTAAAATAACACATAACTTTTCCTAATCGATTTCATCTCCATATAACAAGCATATATGTTAATTTAAAACAACAATTAATCACATATGTTACAACAATCCAAGATAATGTACTAACACATATTATTTCCCTTTTGGTATAAAATTGTCTCATTACTATTTGTTATAAAAAAATATTTATTTATTTTACCTAAAAACAATAGCAATTAATCACATATGTTTTTTTTCGGTCTTCTCCCATGTCTTCTCTCCCGTCACCCATCCCTATCCCTCAAACCATACTTTCAACTGTTCACGTACTTCCTGTCTCCCACTCTTCCCGCCTTCCCTCGTCTCCCGCCCCTGACCGGCCGCTTCCTCCTATTCCACCACCGCCAGACATAGTCGCCTCCTTATCATCCAATGTGCCGCCTCCTATTGATCTTTTCCCTCCCCTGCCTCCTTGTCCTCGTCCTTCTTCTACCTTTTCCCCTCATTCGCCATCCATTCTTCCTCCTCCTTCTGTCCCGCCTACTTCGTGGTCGTCTCTTTTCTCTGATAAGCCTAGGAATGCTTGGTCTTATATTCCTATTCATTTTGACATTCAGTATACTGGCACACCTCTTTCTCCTCCTGTGGATATCGTTAATAAAGGAATTAAATCATGGTCCGATTGTTTAGTTGGATTCTTCCTTGCTGGAACAGTTAACTATATGGCAGTTAAATCTTACCTTGAAAAGGTTTGGAAACTGAAAGGCTCTTATGAGATATACTTTGACAAGATTAATTACTACTTTAGATTCTCCAATGAAGAAGACAAGCTAACAATATTAAAGAAAGACCCTCTCTTCATTCGTGGTCAAATGTTTATCTTATCGAAATGGAATCCTTCCTTTGCTTCTGCTCATGCAGCAGTTAGAACTGTACCTGTTTGGGTCCATCTTCATCGAATCCCTATTCTAACCTGGACTCTTCTTGGCATCAATTGGTTGGCATGCCATATTGGAAGATTAATATGTTTTGATGAAAATATGGAGAAACTGAAAAGATTTGAGTATGCGAAATGTCTGATTGAAATTACTCCTGATAGAGAACTGCCCGATTGTTTATCTGTTGGTGATGGTTCATGTCCTGATATACTTATTGATTATGCATGGAAACCACTTATTTGTACTCATTGTAAAATATTTGGACATGCAACAGTGGACTGTGAAAAGTTCAATTCCAATGGTAATGCTGAAGAAATGGCTAGTAAGGGATCACATGAGCAAGTTGAGAATGGTGACAAGAACATGATCAAGTCTGGTCCAACATTATTGCAAAAAAAGGGATTGCAAGTAAAGGGTAAAAGGAAAATTAAACCCTTTCAGAAAATGTGGAAAAGTGTTAGTAAAGATGATGCTGTGAATGCTTCGAGTCATGCAATCAAATTAGTGCAACAGGCCTCGAGACAGGCTCGTGTGGATCTTGCTGTTTCTAACCAAGTGTCGAAGACAGTTGAAATAGATAATGATACAAATAACAGTGATGATCAAAATTCATCCCAGGCTGAATTGATGGCGGTTGATACTTCACATCAGTCTCTACCTGGTAATATTGCACAAAATGTTGAAACAACTGATGATGCTATTGGATTACTTCCTTTTCCTAATATTATTCCTCCCAGTATTTCTGATTCAAGACCTGTTGATGATCTTTTACTATCAACTGATGGTGTATCCACCCATAACAACTTTTCAATTCTTCAAACTTTAACTGAAGACTGTGATGAGGATACTGATGGCTTGCTTAGTCTTGATGATCATAATATCATATCAAAAAGCAATCAAATATCCTCGTTATCTGTTCCTTCCATCAACAACATGAACGTGCACAATGATATGCACAGTGCTGTGCAATCTTCTGCACAACTTCCTGTCCTATCTCAAATCACTTGTAATCAATCCCATTCCAATTCCCCTTATTCATCTCTATCTCTGCCAAATCATATATTTTCAGACATCATCCCTATCCAAACAAACAATCCATCTAAGTCTCCTTCCTCCTTACATCCAATTCCTGAAAGTTCAATCTCTTCCTCTCAAAGTAAAAGGGGCAGGCCTAGGAAATCATGCAAAAAACCAAATGACCTAGACAAGGGAATTCAATACTCCATTGACCAAATATCCCCATCAATGCCAATCGAAACAGACCTTAACACTTCTTCCTCTGGTGTTCAAACCAGAGCCCATTCACAACCTATTTTATGATTGATAGAATTGCATTCTGGAACATAAGAGGGGCTCACTCCTTATCAAAAAAACTGGAAATTAAAAACTTCATCTCTTCCTTCAAAATTCAAATAATGGCTATTGCAGAAACAAAACTAAATCATATCAAAACCCTCAAAGCATCCCAACTCATTAATAGTAACTGGAATTCTATTCACAATCTATCTCAAGCTCCTTATGGCAGATTGCTTATTCTTTGGAATCCTGCTATTTTCTCTATCACCCCCTTATGTGTTCATAGACAATATATTCACACAGTCATAACCCACATCCATACATCCACCATCTTCCACATGACCTTTATATATGCTGAAAACAATTGTTTGCACAGACAATCTTTCCTTGACTCTCTTCCCTCACTTCAACCAACTACTATACCTTGGCTTTGTGTTGGAGATTGGAACTGTATGCAATCTTCGGCTGACAAGTTAGGGGGTTCTCCTCTAACTTATCAACAGACTAGACCCCTCAACCAGGCCGTTTTTGATTCTAATCTCCTTCCTATTGCTGCCAGTGGTTGTTCCTATACTTGGAATAACTCCAGCAAAACTGGCAAGCTCACTTTCTGTAATTTTGACAGATCATATCAAAACTTTTCATCTGTTCTTGTTTGGCCTAAACTTCACTGCATCATTCAACCTCCATCACTATCTGACCACTCTCTCCTTATCTTAGACTGGGGAAAAGCATATGAGAGAAGACTCCCCTCATTTTCATTTTTTAATAACTGGACTATGCACCAGGATTTTATGAAAATTGTTACTAACTGTTGGTCTATTAAAGTTTATGGTAATCCTATGTACATTTTACAGGCTAAACTCAAGCATTTAAAAGATACTCTAAGGCCGTGGGCTAAAGTCAACTTTGGAAATGGTAATAGTCTATCTCATGAGGTTAGAATTAATTTACATAAAGTGCAAAATGATATTCAGATATGCATGGATCAGTCTCTGCTAGCTAACCTTGTTACGCAGGAGCAAACTTTAATCAATCTCCTAGCCAAAACTCTTGTGGAAGAAAATAAAATGGCATACGAAAAGGCAAAAATCAAGTGGATCCTCAACGTTGACAAAAACTCTGCTGTTTTCCATGAATCTTTGAGAAGCAATCTCACTGCTGCGAATTTTTCTAACCTACTTGATAAAAATGGTGTTCTATGTTCAACTCCTGATGATGTTCATGATGTTTTTCTGGATTATTTCATTGACATGCTAGCTCCCCCTATCAACCCTCATATCAACAGACATCTTTTTGATAGCATCCCTATTCCTGCCTTATCTCAACAGGCATCTAATTTTCTTATTCAAGAAATTACTGCAGAGGAAATAAAAGATACTATATTTGCTATGAATGCAAATAGTTCCCCTGGACCGGATGGATTCAATCCCCACTTTTACAAAGTTGATTGGCCTGTTATTGGCCCTGATGTGATTAAAGCAATTAAGAACTTTTTCAAGCACAATAAAATGATTCATAGGATTAATTCCACCAAGATTACTCTCATTCCAAAAATGAACCAACCTTCTTCTGTTACTCAATTCAGACCCATAGCATGCTGCAATGTGATTTATAAGTGCATCTCAAAGATTATGGCCACTAGAATGATGACTGTTATCCCTGATATAATTTCTTCCAATCAGAGTGCTTTTCTCCCATCTAGAGACATCACGACAACATTCTGCTTGCTGCTGAATTACTGAAAGGATATGATAGGCTAAATATTTCTAAACGATGTGTGCTCAAGCTTGACATCCAAAAGGCATATGATTCTCTCCAATGGAAGTCAATTATCTACATCCTTTACAGGATGAAATTCCCAATACCATTCCTTTCTTGGATATACTCATGTATTTCCACTGTTAAATATTCTCTGAGTTTTAATGGCATATTATTTGGTTACTTCCATGGTTCTAGGGGTATACGACAAGGAGACCCCTTGTCTCCATACATTTTCGTTTATGTCATGCAATTGTTCACGTCTCTCACCAATAAGTTCTTGGCTATGAAGCTTATTGAATATCATCCCTTATGCAAAAATTCTGGAATCTCCTCATTAAAATTTGCTGATGATCTTCTTTTATTCACGAAACCTACAATCAAATCCATTCAGGGAGTTCTTCACATCTTGGATGATTTCAAATGTCTTACTGGTCTCAACATTAACTACAACAAATCCAAGATTAGGATAGCTGGCATCTCTGAATCTGATAAATGCCAAATATACACTTTGTCTAGTCTCAATCCAATTCAGCATAATGACGACTACCTAGGGGCTCCTATGTTCTCATCAAAAGTCAAGACCAGCCAATGTATCAAACTTTATGAAAAAATTACTGCCAAAATTTCTTCATGGCCGATATCTAAAAACTCTATGGCTGGTAGGATTGTGATTGTCAAATCCATAGCCACCTCAATGTTCCTTTACTATGCTAGAATATTCATTCTGCCTGCCAAATTAATCTCCATGATTAACTCTGCCCTTAACCACTTTCTCTGGCATGGCAGTCCATTTTCCAAGAAGCCTATTCCTATTGCATTCAGAAAGATTTACTGTCCTCTTAAGTTTGGAGGCCTTGGGGTCATGAACATTAAACAATGGAATTGGGCTGCAATTTCGAGACGTATTGATACTATTTTCAAATTTGATAATAATTTATGGGCTTCGTGGGTGAGGAGCAATTTAATCAAGAGCAATCATTTTTGGACTATGCCCATTCCTATAGATTGCAGTTGGTCATGGAGGAAGATATTAAGGTTAAGGGGGGTATTTATTCATTTATTTCAGGTTGGTTTACTTCATATGAATAAAATTTCTTTCTGGTTTGATCCATGGTCGGATCAGGGATTCATTCTCGTGGATGTGATTGGTTACAACATCAGAATCATGACTGGTATCAATGAGCATGCTTCTGTATCGTCAGTTTGGTCTGAAGGTAAGTTGCTGCTGCCGTCATCTAGCTCCTCCACTGTTCGTGCCTGCTGGGATAAAATCCATGCAAATACATCTTTTAGTATTGACTATCATGCTGCATGGTGTCATAAACCTCATCAAATTCATGTGGTCTACTCCAATATGCAACCCCCTGCTCAAGTTGCTTTGTTTCCATGGCATTCTAGAGTGTGGAATCATGGATCTATTCCTAAGGTGAATCTGCTGCTCTGGAAGATACTTAACAATGGACTACACACGCTGGATAAAGTTAAAAAGATGGGTACTGTACTTGATGATACTTGCCTTCTATGCAACAACTCTAAGGAAACTATACACCACCTATTTTTCGAATGTGATTATTCTTATTACATTTGGGGTTACTGTAAGCAGATGATTAATTTACAAAATCCGATCAGAGAATCTTCTATGGAATGGTTTAGCATCTTCAAGGCTACAAGATGGAAATCTCGACAAAGTTTGATGCTGCTGAGAGTTTTGAAAAACTGTTTGACTGTTATTTGGATGGAGAGGAATAGTAGAGTGTTTTCCAGTGTGTCTACACCAAAGCATATACTTGTCAACTCCATCCGTAGTAATTTTCGTGCATAGTGTTTTAGTTGTTGTATTTTCCTTCCTCTAATCTACTGGTTTGCCATGGATCGTTGAATTTCTTTTTTCTAATATATGGTAGGGGCCATTTAACCCCGCTGGCTTTGCCAAAAAAAATAATAGCAATTCTTCAAAAAGATAGTATACTTCAAAAATCCTTCATTATACATCAAATTACATCAAATATCCCAAAACATCGTTATTTAAATAGAAATAGTAATTTAAATCAAATTACTTTCAAAATCAATAATAGTACTATTTTATGTCAAAATAATAATATACTAAATCTTTTTATTGTTCTTCAGAGTCAATTTATTAATATTTAACTTAAAAATAATATCTTCTTTAAATTTCAATTTTTTTATTGTAATGCATCTTTTTATCGTTACATCTTAAATCAAAATATTTCTTAAAACATGCCTTTATTATTATTATACAATCCTCAAAATATCTCTTATTTCTACTAATCAAATAATAATAATAATCATCATCATCATTATTATTATCCATAAATTCCAAAAAAATAATTACACTGTCATTTACTCCAAACAAAATAGTCTTCTCAAAATCACATATTATTTATTAATAAATAATAAATCCTATAGATTTTATTTAAAAATCGATTTCATTATTATTTATGAATTCCCTCACAAATTCATAAATAATAACCCCATTAAAATTTTAACATCAGTTTTACTGTAAATTATGAAATCGCTATTATCAACAAATATCACTTAAAATATGTAAATAATCTTATTTCCCATTACTTTATTTATTTTACCCAAAATCACACGATTTTACTTATTTTCCATTAATTTTTTTGCCAAACCTATGATTAATTATTATAAAATATGATGAAGTATTTTAAATTAGATATTCTATAAGTCATCCTTTCTTGAATTTTTTTCCAAATAGATTCCTAATAAAACATTTTTCAAACTTGTGTACTTTCCAACCAAATTCTTTGCCCAAAAATGCATTCATTCTAGAACACATTTATCAAAAATTATCCTTTAATTAAAAATACTTAAAACCAAAATTAACTTCTAAAAAAATTCCAAGCTCAAAGATAATCTTTGAAAAAACACTCAGACAATTTACTCAAAAGGAATTTCTCAATGAAAATGTTTCCAAACAAATATATTTTCAATTATTTTCTTCAGGAAAATAATTTCTCAAAATATTCTTCCAAAATCAAATGTTTTTCTATCAAATTATTTTTTTTGAAAAACATTCTTGAAACAAATGCTCCTCAAATCATATAGTATTTATTGTAAAGTACTATTCAATTAAACATTTTTAAGAGTTTCACTAAATATTCCTCAACAAAATGCATTTGAAAAAATAATTTAAACGAAAATAGTTTAATAAATATATCTTCCACAACATGCTTTGTCAAAGGATGTTTTAAAATTCGAAAAACTCTTAGTCAAAATGTTTTCTACTAAAATATTGCTCCAAGGACTTCAAATCTTAAACTATGAACAAAAAGGAAAACATGACAGTGGGGTTAAGAAATAATACACATACAACATTTTGAATAAATAAGTGCCATATGATACCCAATGCATCTAATAAACATTAATATCCTTTTATGAATCTATCACTATCAAATTCATATACAATACAGCTATAACACATAGGAAGTATACAAAGTAAATAAATGCACATGTTTCCCATATCCAGATTTCATTTCCCTTCTTTGCTTCCTCTTGTAAACTTCACAAATACGTGGATATATAAAATAAAAAGGAAAAGGCGAGCACCCATGTTTAGACTACGCCTAACCTTTTAGACCCTAACTACAAGGGAACCACGAGCTACTACATAGAAAAGACAGCATATGTACTCTTACGAGATCAAGTCCACATAATTCCATTGGAGAAACTTCTCCTACATGAAATACTTGTTAGCACGTAATATTGTACATCAACAGCAACAAGGCAACTAAGATATACAAGTAGACAACATCATATTCTACCATGCTACCATAATCAATCATCATAAATGTAGGATAACAATAATAATAGTATTACATAGTCATTAAGCATCGCAAAAATCCAATAATATTCAACGCTAACCCTAATCATCAAACAAATCATCAACAATAAATACCATCAAGTGTGTATTAATCAGCCATCACTAGTAACACAACATTAATAGTACATATGCAAGTATAAACCTATCAAATGTTTATCGACCACTTTATATTAGTGAAACAACATAGAATTCATCAAATGTGTACTAATTGTGCTATATTAGTAACTAAAACTGATCAAAAAGTACAAACTGCCCTATATTAGTAGCACAAACATCAAGCTCATCAACCCAATCAACCCAACAAACTGTAACAGTCCCTAAAATAAACAGTAATTAATAAATAATTATTAAGGCTCAAAAATGGAATTTGAGAAAACATCGGATTTTGGCCATGAAATATGCACCATTGTGTTTATGTCGATTTTTTAAACAACTTTAATATATGAAGTTTTGCAATCGGAGTTCAGACGAATAAGTTATCAGCCTTGAAGTTTTTGGATTGATGATAATTAGAAAAGAATTAATGGAAATAAATAATAAATAGATGCATGGATCCCAACGATCGACCCCTTCTTTGGGCCGATCGATCAATCGTTAGCAGTTGATCGCCTAAAGGGAAGCGATCAACCGGTTAAAATGGTGGTGGCTGGGGTTGAACCTCGACCTAATAGACTAAATTTAATTAATATCAATCAAAGAGATAGAATTGATTCTAGAGCCTACAAACATAGGCCCAACCTCTCACTTTTCTTCTCATAATTTTTGAACAGAGCATGGAGCTCTGCCATTTTCGCTTCTTCAGTACTTCTAGAAATATAAAACTACTATAATATATATATATATATATATATATATATTGGAGAAGGGTGGAAAATAAAAGAGAAGAAGCGAATCAATTATACGAAAAAGGTAAATCTTATAAATTATAATTCTATATTCCACTTAAATCAAATCTCCTCTCAGATCCTAATTTTAATGAGTATGTATATATCCCGTTATACATATTTTTAGATTAGAAAGGAAAATGAAGTCAATTAAAGGGATGAATTTAGATTTGGGAGATTCGGAAACCTAGAAAGGTGGGTGGGAAAGTGCATGATTTATGTATAACGTTGAAATTTGTACCAACGAATTATTTGATTATTATGTATATGCAAAATCTACTGAGTTATAGAATTAAAATGAATATATATAGTTGAGACCTCACCTACATATTCTATAAGTTATGTAATTGGAATGGAATGGTATATACATCCTACTTCGGAAATTAAATGTAATAACCCTGATTTTTTGGACATCTGTTAATTGGTAATTAACAGGATTAAAATTATTAAAATATTGATTTGTATGTTAAACAGATATAATTCTGATAATTAAAGATATATGGATATGTAAATAAATTGAAAATATATTAAAGGATATCTGTGATATCCCAGAAAATATACAAGCAAATTTAAGTATGATAATCTCTTTTATATAAATTATTTAAAATGGGTACAATTGTCATTTACCTCAAAACAAATAATAGTGATGGTTTATATATATATATATATATTTTAAATAGAAAAGGTATTATTTTAAACAAATTAAATATGTGTTTGATTAAACATATATATATTTGAGTTGAATTAAATTTAATTTGAATTTGGGTTTGAAATTCAAATAAATATACTGAAAATATTACTTGTAATAAATAGTTGTATATTTAAAGAACATCATTTAATAAAAAGTAATAATAATAGTAGATAAATATATATAAACATTTAAAAACCTAGTATATGATTTATAAAATATAATACATATGTTAATTTAAGAAACGTGTTTATGACATTGAAAATATAAACACATGCAAAAATACAAGTGTTAATTTATGAAATAATGTTAGTAACAAATGTATGATGATAAACAAGTGCAAATGACAAATATTAACAAGTGTCATCATGGTATTTTTATTTTCTTTTACTTTTAAATAAATCCTAATTAACCCTATATAAACATCTACCTCTTCTTTTCATTGTTTTTCTATCCTCCCACATTCAAAATAAAGAAAGAAAACCATAGTAGAAAATTAGATCTGAGGCAAGTTAAACATACATGTAATCAAACATTTCTCAAACCTGAGAAGATCAAAAGCAAAGCCTATTAACAACTTTAAAACCAGAAATTTCAAACAGCAATCTCAAAATAGAAATTCATCAAGCAATAAATCTTCAACTTGTAACATTCAATTTTCAGATTTAAGCTATTCAAGTTTTCAAAAATCTCAACTGCTTCAAACTCTCTGTTCAACACCTACAGGTGAGTAAACTACTTCTTTAAGTTGAGTCTGTTTTATGCTTTGATGAATATGATGAGTTTTAGTAATGATGTCGTGAAATTGTTTTGCCTAAATGTATAAATGTGTCAATCTGGCATATATATGGAAATACTATATACCTGACTGAGTGAATGCATGCAACCTCTGTTCTTAATTTAATAGGAGTGAACTTCATCTCTAAATTTAAATCTGATCTAAATCTGTGCACAAGTTGATTTACTCTGTTCTCTGTTAAGTTTTGTACAGTGAGTAAATAATCTAAACTAAATCTGTCAAAAGAGTGTACTTGTGTTCAACAATTGAAGTAGTGTTTACAAGTATAAATTAAAGTGGTTTCTGAGTATATAGATATGGTTTATTCTGTGCTTGCTGTGAAAATGTCTATAGATGATTCTCTGTATGAATAACAGTTACGTGCATATAGAAATCAATTTAATTCCTCCCCATATGTTAAATTTTAGTGTGTGATCCTTAAAAGTAAATTGTTAATAACAACTAAGTTAGATTTCTAAAAATATTTTTAGGTTTAATTATCAAATAAGTTTAAGGAAACCAGGAAAACACAGTGAAATTTATTTCCAATCAGAAAATCAAGTGTTTAGGTTTCAAAAATGGATTATGTAGTTGGATTCAAACTTTGAAGAGATGAATTTTAGTGATTGAATCTTGATTTTTAAGTGTGTAATTGATAGAAATTTTAAGGTTGAACAGAGATTGTATTTTTGGTAAAATCTGGCCATCGATGGTAAGATGGTCGCCATGCTCGATGTTGGGGATAGCTCGAGGGTGGAGTTACACAGGCAAAATGTCGAGGGATTTTTCTCCGATCTATGGTGGCCGGGGGTGACGAAGATCTGGTTTTAAACCCTGATTTGCCAATGTTGTTTTGGAGGATGATTTGTCAACGAGGAGGGATCAGACATGATCGGAGTAAGGAAAGATGGAGCAATGTACTCTGGCAAACGTCTAGGATCGATGGCAAAGGCTCAGATGGTCGGAGGCGTTGGTGTTTGGCAAATCTACGGAATTGGTTTTGGGTCTGATGTTCTTATCCCTGCTCAATTTCGATTCGGAGATCGATTCGAGGTTCTGATGGTCGAAATCATTTGTGAGGGTAGATGTCGACTTGCTGGCAGTGGTTATGGTGGCCGGAGAGCCGCTGATGATCTGTGCACGTGCACGTGTGTTGTGTGTGTCAGCGCACGTTTTTGAGTGATGAAGAGAATTGTCTTGGGAAGTAATCTAGGAAAAGGAAGCTTTGGCTCGGGATGATAGCGTGTTGTCACGAGTATGATATCGAGTGTAGTAGGCAAGTTAATAATTTATAAATTTTACCCGGAATTTTATTTTTTAAAAGAAAATAATATATGGGTAGCTCGGGTTTTAGTTCAGGTAGATGATAGGATGCAATAAGTTTAAAATTTATCAAAATGTATAAGATAAACCAAGATCTAAAACAAAGCATTTGCAGTTTAAACCAAGTTTTCAAAATTTCATTGTTTTGGAATTGTTTGTTTAAGTGATTATATAGTAGGTAAATTTCCTATATGTTTTTTTTTAAAAATGATTTAAATGATGAGATTGAATAAGTACAAATTATTTGATAAGGATGGTAAATTGATTGATGAAAATAGTTCAGGAAATAACTTATTACGGTAATTAATTACAGCAATTAATTAAAAGATGATTAATTTATTAAAGGTAGATTAGTTAATGTAATTAATTGATGATAATTACTTTAATTAAAGAATAATTACTAAGTGTGATTTAATAAACGATAATTACTTAAGGTAAGTAATTTAAAGAATTTATTTGTTAAGAATTTATTTGTTAAGGATTAATTAATTTAATTTTGTAACTAAGGGTTAAATTAATTAATAATTAAAGGATAAATTTGTTAAGGATTTATTAATTTAATTAATAAATTAAAGATTAAATTAATTGAGGATAATTAATCAATGAGATAATTACTTGATTGAAGTAATTAAAGGTAATTACCTAAGGGAAGTAATTAAGGTTTAATTACTTTGTGTAGTTAATTAATGAATTAATTAATTAAGGGTTAGTTAATTAATGAGTATGATTAATTTAAAAGATAATTAATCAATGCAAGTGATTTTAGAATAATTAATTTGAGTAATTAATTAAAGATAAATGGAATTGATGTGAAATGGTGAAGGTTAATTAATTTGGATAATTAATTAAAGGCTAATTACTTAATATAATTAGAGAGGATAATTAAGGAATGATTAATTAATTTTTTTTAAAGTTAATTTATATTGACTAAGCAAGATCGAAAGTAATTAAAGCAATTAATTTAATTTATGGTGTGACTAATTCATCTTGCTTATAAATGATTGATTTATATTCCTGATGTGAAATGTTTTGTGATATGATTAGTTTGAACAGTGATAACGTGGTTATATATCAATGATGAATTACTGTGTAAAAGTGACATCCAGTATTTAAAGTAAACATTGTAATCGCTTGAATAACTTGGGTTAAGATGACATTTGATTCGAAGAGACCGGAGTCGGGTATTAGTAAATACCCGAAACCACTTCGATTCTTTATAGATTGATATGTGAAATCAATTGGCTGGAATGGAATGATTTAAGTGAATTGGACGATTAAATCTAAGTTTTGGTACTTGGAAATTGATGTGTCAAATAAGTGTTGTCTATAACAAATTGTGAATTTGTAAATTGATACGAGTTACCCTGGGTTTTTAAATTAGTTCTATGCATTGGAATTTCATGTTAGATGAGTTTACTCATGTTGGTTTCCAGCCTGACCCGGGTGTTACTTTGATGTAATGCTCGGGTCAGACTGAGTACTATAGATTTTCAGGTAAGGACGTTCTGGAGCTCAAGAGGGGAGCTGGATGGCAGGAACGTATGGAGTGTATTCCGTTGTGATATATTGTTATTTATCTAGGACAAGTTATTTTAACTGTCCAATGATTGTGAAATGTTGTAACTCTGATGTATTAAAAATGTAAATTTACCGATACAGCTTTCTTTGTGTTAAGAATATTATTTCATATTATATTTTATCCGTTGCGAATGTGAGATTATGTGTCTTGTTTCTGTTCCTTCTTCTATCTCTTTTCTTCTTTTCCTAACTATCCGGAATTTTCGGGATCGAAAAATCCGGATCGTTTCATTTGGTATCAGAGCTGAAGGTTAGCGGGAACCTTGGCTCTGGTAGGTTTATTCATTAAGGATAGGGTCAGTGGTACCCTGGGATGAGTTGTGTGTGTGTGTGTTTGTGTGTGTGAGAGCGTACTTGTTATTTTATTATAAATAGGGTTTTAAAATGGTTTCTAAAGTAAATGATTTTTATATAAGTTTATCTTTTGATATATAAAGAAATAGTTTTTTTCCAATATATAAAGAAATAGGTTGTTAGATATGGAATTAATGAACTATACAGATAAGATGAATTAGAATTGGTTTCAAACCAGAATATGGAATGATTATTGTGTTTAATAATGGGATGTTTGTTTCTAGTAAACATTGATAAATGCAAAATGAAATGTGTTAAGAAAGTAACAATGTAGATAAGCATGACTTGTAAATTAAAATGGTTTTGAATTGTGAAGTTTAGAATTCCAAGTCTGGAAATATTTGAAATTGTATTAAGGTGTTAAAAAAAATGATGAGTAATATTATTCAGACTATTGTTGAATATAATCTTATTTTAAAAATAGTGAGTTGTATGAAAACCTTAAAGGAATTTTTTTTGAGTTAAAAACTAAGGGTGGTTTAAAATTTAAAGTATGGCCTGGTGGGCTAAGAAATAAATATGTATATATGTATGGATATACATGATATCAAAGATGATTTAAAATAAACAGTAAGTGATTGAGTTTTGATTTTCCTTGAGATGTGATGTAAAAACCCATAGTGAAATAAGTCTTTGAACTTATAAGTAAGAAAGAATATTGATAGAAATTTGAAATTTGAAGTGAGAATTCAAATTGGGTAAGGTTGATGAGATTAAATTGAATTTAATTTTAGGAAATTAAATAAGTATAGAACAAACAACCTGAATTGGAAATTTCAAGATGAAATTGAAATTTAACTTGGGAAGTTAAATGGTTGATTTGAATTGGTAGTTTGTGTGATTTCAAAATGGGTTTGAGATTTGAAAACTGAAAATGGATGGATGTTTTAAAATAATTTGGATATATCATCCTGATATTATTAATAATCTTCAAACTATAAATTGGATTTGTTTAATGAATGAAGAAATGGATTGTGGTAATATATCAATTATTGAGATAAATGGAAAATAAAACTTTAATTTGAAATTAAGGATATGGAACCACTTTGAACTTAAGATTTGAATGTCTAAGATAAAATTTCAACTGAAATTTCTAAGGTTTGGTTTCAAATACAAATTTGGTTTTCAAAGATTAAGTTGTTTAAAAAGAATTTGAATAATTTTTTTTACAAGGCAAGCGTGGTTAACTGGTCCCCTACCAATTTATTGAAAAATAACAAAGATAGTTACTATGAACATGCTCACAATCACCAAAAAAGAACAAACATAACACAAGAAAAACCACATTGAGGAGAGGAACAAATAGAAAACAATCACACTAGGAAGAAAGACAATTTAAAAATGGAATTTGGATCAGAATTAAATGGTTTAAAGATATAAGTTGATTGGATTTAAAGGATTAAATCAACATTTAAAATTTAACTCGAATTTATATAATTCAAGATGGTTTAAAGTTGAAATTTAAATTGAATTAGTTCAAATTGAATTTGATTTGAATTAATTAAAATTGTGATTGAAGATGGATAAGTTTAAAATTAGAATGGGAAATTTGAATTGGATAAATTTGAAATCAAATTGAAGTTGAATGAGTTCAAATTCAAATAGGAAGCTGATTTGAATTTGAGATGGGAATGGAAGTTAACTTAATTTGAATTGAAATTGAAAATCAATCGGAAATTGGCAAATGATTGGAATTGGGATTAGCTCAAATTGGACTTGAGTCAATTTAAATGGAAGTGGAAATTTAAGATGAATTGATGAGAATGGAGATTGAGAATTGAACAATTTGACTCTGGACTATTTTCAAATAAATTATTTTAATATAAACTGTTTTAAATCTATTTTTCCAAGCTATTTACTATATACAAATTTTCTTTTTAAAGCCAAACTATTTTATATTTATTTTATAATTACTTTTGGAACTATTTAACTATTTTACAACTGTTTTATAAACTAATTACTATTTTTCAACTACTTTATAACGAACTATTTTGCAATTATTTCACTATTTTATAACTATTTGACTATTTTCCAACTATATTACGATTACTTAACTATTTTACAGCTATTTTACAAAGTAATAATTATTTTTCAACTACTTATCTATTTTTAACTTTTCAAGAAATTTTCTAAATTTAAGCTGGATAGAGTTCAAACTGTTTATAATTAATTATCCATTTAAGATAAGAATTGAGGAGATAATCCAAATAGGGTTTGAGGCAATTGTGTACAAGTGAATGAAAATCAAGGTGAATGTGAATAGAAAAGAATTGATTTGGTTAATAATCAATGAAGATAAATACGTAGGATGTACGTATATTATTCTATTCGCATAGTGATTTGATCCAGATTTGAGCACAGAATTTCGAGATAGAATATTGATCCGAGTTAGGATTTTTCACTCGATTTTCGACGGCGAACCTTGATATGGATTGTTGATTAGTTCTGGATATTCTCTATTATAGTTATGACTATGCAAAGAGAATGACGGTTTCTGATCAAGAAACCAGATCTGAGTCCGCACTAGGAAGTCGGGTGGACGATACTAGTTTGGAAGAGAAATTGTGTCATCGAGTGAGTGATCAGATTGATACTACGTACAGATGATATGTGCACATCGTACGGGTTTGAATGAAATTGATATTGAAAATTTTGGGATAAGAACTGGAAGACGATTTTTGAAATGGAAAGGTATATTTTGTGAAATATATGATGAAATAAAGTGGAAATCAGATATTTCTATGGTAAAAATTTACTTTATGGAAGTAAGTAATATGGTAAGTGACTTTATAATGTAATCAAGTTTAAATATTGATTTGAAATTAACAAAGTTATATATCTTCGTTATATATAAGATAAATCTTCCCTTGTTGAATCTATTGTCGGAAGAAAAGGGTTTTTGAAAATATTTGAAATATAAAAAGGGAATTTATTCAAGTATGATATGATCCAAAGATTTGTCAAGGTTATATATATATATATATATATATATGAAGGTTCTTATGATAATTATTTTGAGGAAAGGTTTTTGGAACCTATGGATTTGGAAAGGCTTTTGATTTTTAGAGAAAAATCAATTTTGGGAATTTGGAAAGCCTAGTTGAGAATCATTGATTTTGTGAAAAGGAGATTTATATGGGATTCATACTAGGTGTATGATTTGGAAGATACTATATGCGTAGTATAAAGTGTTTTGAAAATGGCTCTGGAGAAAAAGGTGCTCCTTTGAAATGAACTTCTCAGGAGTTCCACAGGGTGGTACTGCCTTGAACCCTAAAGGGGGTTCTAAAGTTGATCCTGTGAGGAGTCCGGACAAACTAGTTCTTGAGGATTTTGTGTAGCATATAGCGAAAATCAAGGGAGCTGATGCCTACAGAGGCATTTGGGTTATGCTGTGACGACAGTGTAACTCGATGTCACTGCGATCTACTGCAGACCACAGCGAAAGTCGTGTGTACTGCTGAGAGTCAACATTCTATGTTTGATTTTACATCAGTAGACTGCGACCTATGGTGACATAGGGAAAGTCGAGAGGCTATGAGAGCCTAAGGTTGCATTGGGATTTGACTGATGTAGTCTGCGACCGATATGGGAGTGGTGAAGTTTCATTTGGCAGCGAAAATCGAGGGCGCTGATGCATACAGTCACATGGACTTTTGCTGTGATGGCAACGTAACCCAGGATGTAACTGTGATCTGTGGCGGGTTCCATCGCGTAATCAAGGGGTGCGGAGTGCCTACAGTTACATGGACTTTTGCTGTGATGGAAACGTAACCCAGAGGTAACTGCGACCATGGATGGGGGTGATGATTTCCAAAGCATTCTCACCAAAGATATTTCCTATATTTTCAAAATTTTATCTATATTTTCAATAAAATTATTTCTCAAAATATTTTCACTGGATGTTGAAAAGGAGTCTGCCAAACAATTATAGATTTTGTGATGCCCCACCCCAAGACCCACCTTAGCAAAGATAATTAACAAGTAATTCTATCTGCTAAAGCAGAGAATAGAGCTAGTTAAGGGCGACCATCTATAACTTTGTCTTAAACATCTATTGCATATGTCGATAAATGCAATATAATTTTTTTCAACTCAAGTGGATCAACATACCCAAATGCTTAATCCAAAACTATAGGCGGCTAACGGATCTATCGGAACAAAATACAATAACTGAATGTAAATAACATCACAAAATAGTAATCAACAACATATATATACATATACACTGATACACGTTTAGTACAATACAATATGAATACAAAAAAGGTGGTATATGACCACACCATATACATCAAATCAAATGTAAAAACATCAGAGTATGTGGAAGAAATAAACTACTCAAGCGAAAGAAGAGCAGATATCCAGCATCAACTTCAAGCTAAGTCTAATAGATGATACCTGAAACAACTCGGTCTGACCCAAGTGAAAACACATAGGTCAGGCTAGATAAAATCATCAGTTGAACAGAATAATCGATAAGGATAAGTAGGTGGAAGCTATGACATCCTTTTTCTTAAAGGAAGCCATTCCCTAAACAGGGTTTCAACATCATAAGAAAGGACAACATCTCTACTTGGCAAGTAGAAGAGATAATGATGGTAAAGTCATACTTAAGTGGCATAACTGACACTTAAGCAAATGGAACATCGACGAGCAAAGTTTTAAAGATAAGACTTAATAAACATCGCTATTGCCTCATATCATCGACGGTATAAAGGAATATGGATAATGACTTCAAATGATTCAACTATCTTCTTAGAAGTGGTTGTCAATATAACAATACATCAAAGTTACATATCCTTCATACATAGAATAACTCGAATATGGATGTGCATCATCTCATTGCCACATCCTAAGGATCAATCTAGGAAATATAAAACCCAATCATAAAAGAAGCATTATACTTATTCATACCTCATCCCATCTGCATGAATACAGATACATCTCAAATTCATCACTAAAATTCATCATAAAAGATTCTTCATAATCATTTATACCTCATCACATTGGTGTAAATATATAAATACATCTCAACTCCATCTTAACGTCAAGTAGTCTATAAAATCATCAAATCATCAATCCATAATGCAAATAACTCAATCAAAGAGTAGCATCATAAATGATTTCACCATATATGTATACATCACATTTGGCACTAGGCTATCAATGTAATAATCATCTAAAGATGGTGAAATAAAAAACATCAAAACTTAAAGAAATCCCGGATTGGCCAGATCCTCGATTGAATGCCAAAGCAATGCTACGCGTGCTACATCGTGACTAGCACTACTATTTGGTACCATAAACATCGTGATGACTGGAGTCAAATAACATCTTAACATCGTGAACATCATGAATGACTATAGTCTATAACATCATAATGACTCCCAGTCACAAGGACCCGAGTTAATAACATCGTGATGATCAGAGTAGAAACTAAATCGTGATGACTCCAATCGAGTACTCATGGTCTGTAGTACTAGTAAACATCGTGAATGTGTCTCAATTTCTCGGATAGGAACCCAATAGGTGTTAACGTACGCCCCACACCATTCGTTCGCACCCAACTGTTTACTAGCCGTTAGTTGGTACCGCACTAGTAAAACACCATAAACATTAAGAAAATATACCCAGCCTCATTTCATTGGCAAGTAAATACGATACCATGCTCATCTCATCTCATTGACGAGTACTAATGACATCGTGACTTGTCTCATCTCTTCGACAAGTAAAAATTATCATAATACATCTCAACATCGTAAAATCAGCATAAAAAAGCTTATCTCATCTCATCGGCAAGTAAAAATAACATCTAGATGGTTATCTATAACCATAATTCCAATTAGCAATTTCTAGCTCTTAATTCATCTCATTTCATCAGCGATTAAGAAACACATCCTAAAATGGTCCTTCATCGAATATACTCCTAAATTGGAGTTCTTGGACAATATAATCTACCCAAAATTTAATAACATCTTAAATCATCTCAAACAGTTCATCAAAAGGGTTTCAATCGTATAAGTCCAATATTAAGCGATAAAGCAAATCCATGTGTCCCATACCATATGTTTTACTTTGCCGTTTAACTGCTTTTCTTACACGTTCGAGATTCATATAAATAGGTAATTTTATTTATAAAATAATTTTATTAGAGAAAATAGAAATTTAAAATGATTTTCCGTAAACGAGTATTAAAACCAATATTTGAAATTCCTTTATTGTAGAAAATAAAACAGTCTTTATTTAGAAAAATAATTTAAAAAAATACTATGTAATAATAATTTGAAATGTCCATGTATTTTAAAAATGATTTAGTGGAAACCGTTTCCAAAAGCAATGGAAACTAAGAGCGATATCTCAAAACCGATAACTTGAATTCAATACGAATTCAATTCAAATTTAACCCAAAATCAATTTAAATTCTATATAAATTTGAATTTAAAATTCTACAAATATGGCTAGCTTACTAATAGAAATCATAGTCTCAAAATATCTTAAATAATCCTCGAAACCGAAGAGAATGAGAGCAAAAATGAGCTAATACAATTCTAAGGTCAACAATTGTTGTTGCTGTCATTTCGCTCTCAGGATAGCAACATACAACCATAATTTCGACCAAGCAAACTTCAAAATTCCAGAAAATATAATGAACGAAACATGTAATACATGACCTAAGCTTTTCGGAACATCCAAAATTATCAAATTCGGATGAGAAACAAAGAAGTTAAAGCTAATTTCATTTCAGTTTCAAACACAGAGCAAATAATAGTTTTGCTCTCGGGAAAGCAGTAAAAAAATTTAGTTTTGACATAGCTAACCTCAAAATTACAAAAAAATCAATGAACAAAGTTGTAGTACATGAATTGCGTATTACGGAACATTAAAAATTATCGAATTCCGATCAAAAACGAGAAAGTTATAGCTTAAACAATATCAGATTCAAACTCAGGAAATTCTATCAAAAACATAACTATACTTCTGCTTACAAATCTGTTTTAGGTCAGACAACTATTAAAATATCGAAATGAACCAAGAAGATAAATTACTCCTTACTGAATATAGTTTCCAGCAAAAAAATTTGACCTAAATTGGAGAAGAAACGAAAAACTTATGCCTAAAACACTTCTCTGGCCTATGATTGTTGCTGCTATCAATTTGCTCTCGGGACAGCAACAAACAAGCATGATTTTGATCAAGGAAACGTCAAGATTTTAGAAAACTCAAAACAATAAACTTGTAGATCTATGTCTATGATTTCTAGAACATCTAAAATTATCAAATTTCGACTTAAAACAAAAGAGATATACCCAATTTCCTAATGGCAATTTTACAAATAAACATGCAACAAACAAAATTGAGACTTCTTACCTTGAAATCTCTATCAAAGCTAGAAAATGTGAGTTTTAAACTCACCTTTGATTTTATATAGAAAATGTAACAACCCGATATTTTTAGCCATTCGCATCCGCACATGTCGGACTTGAATTGCCTAAAATACCGCGTTGTAAATTAATTTGGAGCAAATGAAATACAATCACAGAATCACAGACACAGAACATATCAGAATAACTCGTAGCGGAAAATAAAACCATAGTAGTTCATAAAGTTACTATAACAAACCTCAAAACAAATACATAATACAGTCTGAAAACAACATAATAGAAATCCCAAATACGTATAAGTTTACTAATACATCAAATAAGCCGAACAGCTGAAATAGAAGTAGATACATAAGCAGATAGACAGGTAGAATCTCCAGCAAGACCAGCTCCAGAAAAGATTCCAAAGCAGTAAATACTCAGACTGACCCGAGCATAAAGTAAAACACAAAACACTCGAGTCAGGACAATATATACTTATATAACGTAAACTAACTCAAGTGAACTGTAGTAGAAATGCACAATAACTTAAAGGATGCTTAGGACCGCCCATCCTTTAAGGATCAGTTAACCTATAAATTAAATACATCCCGTGGTTAAAATTTCAAAATAGCAATTTACTTCGAAATCAAATCTCATTTCAAAATTCAATATCATTCAAAAAATCCATTTCAAAATATCAAAATATCGTATCCTTTCAAGTCCACATTCATTTTATTTAAAATACCATTTCAACACACATTTCAAAATAGTTTATATTTCAAAACAAATTACTTCATTTTAAATCATAAAAATGAAGTTAATATATTTAATAATTAAATTATTAAATTTTCAATATTTTAAATCTTTTCAAAGTTCATTCATTCCCTAAAATTTATCAAACAGTGAAAATTCACCTTTTCGCAGCATTTAGACAATGCTACGGAAAGTTAGTTTTAAAATAATTCAATTTAACAAAAGACAGCATTTAAATGCTATATAGGGTTACTTTAGTTCAAATAAAACCTTAGTTAGATTCAACCATTATAACATTTACAAAAATGCTATAATAGCCATTAATTAAATTTAGCCCTTTGGTTCATTATTATCAAGTACAACATTTACAAATGCCGTATTATCATTTACACTAGAATTAATAGCATTTCAGAAAGGCTATTAATTACCTTCAAGTATTCAATATAATTTCACAAACAATTATATTTTTATATAAATTATTTTTAACTTATAAAACAATATAAGTTAATTTTTAAAACAATCATTCAAATACCCATGTATTCATGATTTTATAAGGTTAAACCTCCATTCAAAATTCAAAATTTAATAATAATTCACTTATTAAATTCCAATATTAATTTTAAATTCATTAAATTAAATTAACTTAACACTTAAGTTTAAATTTTCAAATATAACTTAATTCCATTTTTATTTACTTAACTTAAAATTCACTTTTAAGCCAAATTCACAAATTTCCAATTTTTAGTTATATTTCAAAATTTCAACTTAAATATTCATTCATTTCACATTTTAACTTTATTCAAAATCATTAATATAATATAAAAAAATCTTTTAAATTCACTTTAGTCCAAATTATCATGAATTTATCACATTTCATATTTAATTTAAATTCCAATTATCACCCAATTAAAATTCCCCAAAATAACTTACATTTCAAATTTTCTAATTTTACCATTAATTTATTTCACTTATAAATTTCAGAAGATCAATAATGTTTTACAAAACAAAAATAATTTTTATTTAGTTTAAATCACAATATTATAATATTTACATTTCTAAAATATTTTAAATTTTTATAAAAACATATTTTAACAACGGGTCTGTATTTCATTTTCTAGCCTAAGTAAAGTGACACGGGTAATATATCATTTCAACCCGTAATTTACAAAGAAAACCGGGTTTGATCATTTCAAACCCACAATCCCAAGTAAATGAAAAATAATTGAAAATCATTCAGGCCTATCATTTTAGCCCATAACGATTTTCTCCTATTCTAAAGTCCGTTCGGGTATGTATCATTTCAACCCATATGATTCTAATCTAAATGGAACTTGCAGTGTGATAAACGATAAAATCATAGAACATCATAATATAACAGTAACAT
This sequence comes from Allium cepa, assembly GCA_030765085.1. Taxonomy (NCBI): domain Eukaryota; kingdom Viridiplantae; phylum Streptophyta; class Magnoliopsida; order Asparagales; family Amaryllidaceae; genus Allium; species Allium cepa. Next base: position 46,759,000 of record CM060930.1, on the reverse strand, counting down.
AAAATATAACAGGTGTTTAAACATGGGTGAACATCATAAAATCATAACATAGCAGGTGCAACATGATAATGCATTTTACAGATTCAAAAGGGGTCAATTCACTAGTTATATATGTACATATTGTCTAGTGAGAATAACTTACAGTTTTGTGCTGAAGACACAATGACGAATGCACAAATGAGATCCAAACAAGCACGATAAAACGATTCAAATAATAGTGGAGGAGTCAAAGTATCAAATCCCTTGAATACAAGTCACACAAACAATAATAATATACATAAGTTTCAAATGCAAATACGATAAACAATGATAGAATAGACTGCACAAATCGAAGCGGAATTGTTTTGCACTTGTCTCTAACTCAGATTGAGTTCGGCCATGAGTGTATTACAGGTCTAAAGCAATGTTTTTGGTTCTGGTCTTGGTTTCTAAAGGTCGGGTTAACATGATAGAAGGTGGTGCAAAGGTGGGTGGTGGTGGAACTACACTAACAAAGCGATATACAAGGGTTTAAGGCCATAGTTTGGCTCGGCCAAGGGCATATAGGTAACGGCCCTCATTGTAGCAGCCAAGGGAATGGTGTGGCCGAGAGTTTAGGTGGTGCTGGAGGTGGTGGAGGTGGTGTTGGTGGCGGCCATGGGTGGTGGAAGTGGTGGATGTGGACGATGTGTTCGGTCTAGGCAGGTTTTATGGAGTTTGTTGGATTTTGGTGATGGATCAATCCACAAGGAGGCATGGCTTGGGGTTTGGTCAGAGAAGAAGTGATGACGGTGGTGTTCTCAGGTGGTAGTGGAGGCGGTAGGTCATGGAGAGGAGCATGGTCGAACCTATAGAGGTGAAGAGCAAGTGCAAAACTCAAATCAAAGAAGAATAAAAGTAAAACAAAAGAAAAGAAAAAGAAATTTTACCCAAACTTTTCTCAAAGGCAATGGCCGAATTTTTTTGGTTCAGGAATGAGAAAATAAATGTACATGAAAGTGAAATGAAGGTGGCAGCTGAAAGAATGAAGAGATATGGCCATTTGAGTGAAAAGAAATGTTAAAATGTGAAAAGGTGTGAACACAAAAGGCCATTGGAAACCAAGAGTCAAAAGCCTTTTCAAATTTCTTTAATTTATTTATATAAGTTTAAATAAATAAAAATAATTATATTTTCAGTTAAAATTTCGAAAATTCAATAAAAATATAAAATATAAATAAATATTTATTAATTATATAAAGTTAAAAGAAGAAAATATCACAAAATTGCAAACTAGTCTAGAAAATTTGAAATTAAATGGAATAAATTTTGAAAAATTCATATGGACTTGTAAAATATTTTTAAATAAAGATAAAAACATAAAATAAAAATGCATTCACAAAATAAATATATAAATTTTAATTGAAATAGAATTTTAATGAAGAAAATTGCAGAAAATTAGAAAACAGCCTTTAAAATAGGAAATAAATACAGTAAATTTTGAAAAAATTATGACATCACTTTGAAAATGATTTAAAATAATATATATATCTAACATGTCATGTAACACATATTAGAACATGATTTGACAATAAAGATATTATTTATATAAATTAAAATAGATAATTTTATTAAATAAATCAATTTACACCCAACATTGTAAAAAGCACAACTTTCACAATATAAATCGGATTTCAACGAAACGAAAAGCAGTATTATTGAAATTTAATATATTTAAATAATAAAAGATAAAATTCAAAAATTCAAATATTTAAATTTAAATTTAAAAGACAAAGTTTGACTAGATTGAACAAAAATCCACTTTTCGGTAAAATATTCAATTTATACCAGTTTGAAATTATGATTCACGTAATAATCAACATTTATATTTAAAAATGAAATGTTTAATATAAAACAAGTTTAAAATAATTTCAAAATAATAATAAAGTCAAAGTTAAAATATATATAAAAATCTAGGGTTGTTACACTCTCCCTCACTCAAATCTTTTCGTCCTCGAAAAGGAAGGAAGCAGAGAAACAACTAGAAAGAACAATAGGTTGGAAGACATCCCGAAAGAAGGTAGGGAAAAAGTAGCTAGGAGGGAAAGCAGGTTGAAAGACAAGGATGAACCATTATTTAAACCATTATACATTTCAATTAAAATTTCATAACATTTTAATTTTTTTAAAATATGATGAATAGTCCTTTGATTCAAATCTGATGGTTCAATGTAAACAATTTTTAAACATTTTAAAATCTTTAGAAGGGAAAATAACTGATCAAAATATTCTTTATATAGTACTTTATCAAATTACTTTTATAATTCGATGTCTTAACAAGTTTACTTTCGTTCCTACAGACTCTGGCCATGCGTTGATCAGGTGCAAAGTTAGAATTCTCCAGGTACTTAGTAGACTTGTTTCAACACCCAGTGAAAATACTTGAAAAACCTTTAAAACAGATATGGAAAGTACAATCCAAAAAAATCAACCAAACCAAACCTTTGTCCGATCATGGTTCGCAAATACACAATGATTACGCCTGGATTCCCCAGGAAACAATCCGTATCCGTAAGCTTTCTCGGCCCTGCGAGTTACGCCATGGTGACTAGTAGAGTGCAGGATACACAATGGTTACACCTGGATCCCCCAGGAAACAATCCGTACCCCTAAGCCATCTCAGCCAAGCAGTTTCGCTACAAAGGCGACCTACATAGAGTGCAGGATACACAATGGTTACGCTTGGATCCCCAGTAAACAATCCGTACCCCTAGGCCATCTCGGCCAGGCTGTTGCGCTATGCAGTCGTGATCATAAGACCATGGAGATCGCCATGGAATTCAATGGAAACTCGAGTATCATATCCGGTAAACCCAAATCAGAGAGAATAATATCGATAGAATGAATCCACAGTGTGGCCACAAAGCGGATATCAAACAGAAGGCACTTTCCATATCTTTACTTCGAAAATATGTATCATATAGTACCTTTCAAAATCACTTTCAAATATCATACTTATATAAAGTCCATGATATATAAGATTTCATTTCAAGTCAAATACTTTCCAAAACAATAGTATATCAAACCATACTTATATAGATTTCGATTATATAAGATTTCACTTTCAAATTGAGTATCCTTTCAAATCAGTAGTTTTCAAATCAACTTCATACTTAAACAAATCAATTTTATAAGTTCGAGAACTCCCAAATCAAGTATTTAAATAAACGAGGTTCTCAATTTCAAACCATTTCAATATCAATTCAGTTTTCGAAATCATATATGATTTCACCAAATCATTTCTTTCAAATTGCATACATTTAATTTCAAAGTTTCTCAAACAATAGATTTAAAAATAATAATCCAAATTTCCAAATCAACAAAATTTTGGGTCAAACAATTTCATTTCCATTTCAAACATATACTCACTTCAAAAATCATAGTACTTTCAAAGTTACAAATCTTTCGAAACCCAAAATACTTGAAATCATTTCACTTTGAAAATCATAACATTTTGAAATCATACATTAGTAATCGTAAAACATTCATTTAATTCTTTACATTTCACAAATTTATTCAATTAAACTTAAAACTAACATTTCAAATTTTAATTCAATTTAAACCATCAGTTCAATTCAAATTTATTTTTCCAACAAAACTATTTCAAATATGATCAATTTTCAAATATAAAATTTGATTCACAAAAAATAAACTATTCAGTCTTAAATATGTTTCAAGGCTTAAATATACCATATTTCAAAACTAAATTTTATAATTTCATATATCTCAAATTTTACTTCATTATCACTTACATATGTCATCATTTCGCAACATTACATTTGATCGCTCGCTCGATCACACAAGTTCGCTTTCGAAATAGTATTGTCCATTCAACTTCCCTAATGCGGATTTCGATATGGTTTCTCGACTAGAAGCCATCAGTCTCCTTGCATAGCCAAATACTATGATAGAGAATTCTAGAATCAAACCCAAAATCCATATCAAATATTCTCCATCAAGAATCAAATGAAAAATCCTAACACGAAATGATGTAATTCACCTCGAACTTGGGTACTCAAACTTGGATCAAATTAATTATGCGAATAAAACAGCATATGTACAACTTATGTATCTATTCCAACTTGTTAAATAAATAGTTTCATAAAGATGTTACTAAGTTAAAACATTTAAAACCAATTTTTCTCAAACATTTGAAGAATAATTTTTTTTCTTTTTATTTCCAAAACATTTCGAAACTAAATTTCATATTAGTATAATTCAAAATAGTCTTATTTATTTACTTAACAAAACGGTTTCAAATTTATTTAAATCATATTATTTCATACTTGAAACATACAAACTAAATTTATATACTTTATCAAATACTTATACTTTACACCTTGATTTGGAAGTGCTCGAACCTACAAAATAGTTGAAGAAATCATATTTTCAATCCAAGAGTTGGAAATCAACACTAAATCGGTAAATCAATTTCAAAAGTTAGGTTTCAAATCCGAAACTCGAGGACTGAACATCGGTTCATTTCAAATCATTTCAAATATACAAATATCTTTCGAAAATCAAATCATATTTTGAAATCAAAAATCAAAATTGGTTTCACAAAATCACTCGCATAGCAAAGCTACTAGAGTGGCCTCTCTCCCACTCAGAAACTCGAAATCAATGTCGATGATGCATGCACTCATCACCGAAATTATTTTCCAGTGACACAAGTGAGTTCTGGACATCCATTTCTTTGAAAAAAAACTTCTTTGAAATTTCTTGGAAATCATTGTAATTCATTCAAATAAATTTGAAACATTTCTTTTTCAAAAAATATCTTTATATCATATTATTATTATATATTTTTCCAAAATCTTAAAACCGATTTCAAAACCCCGGAGTTCGATTCCTCAAAATTCAAATTCAAAACCCTTCAGTTATAAATAATTTTTGTATAAGTCAAATCTCTTATAAATTTCCAAAATTTCAAATCCTTTCAAAGCTTCAAATTATCATTTTAAATGATATAAAATCATTATTGAAAACATTTTACCTTTTTATCAAAAGTGGTCATCCTCATCAAAATAATAATTTCGATGATGCAAAATTTCAAAACAACCAAACACAAATTTCCAAGGAATGATTCAAGGATGGATTTCAAAGCAACAGAGGTTCAAATTTAGAGGAACTCTAATCAAATAGAATTCAGATTCGAAGATAATCTTGAACGAAGATGAGATAATTTTAATTACCAAATAGAAGATGAATAAGCTCATATAAATCACGGGCGACCTTAACCGGTCAACCGTGACTTCAGGAGTATAATCAATTCAAAAATCTAAGGCAAATCGACATTCGATCGCCAAAGATAGAATCTAGGTAGAGAAGGAGATATATAGCATTATAAACCGAGGATACAAGAATCTTTGGTGAGTCAATGCCAATTGTAAAGGAGTTTCACCCCTTTACAAATCATTCAAAGATTAGCGGAACTGCCGATCTTTAGAGGTCATTCATGGTGGAGTTAGGGAAAGCTCCAAAAATAAAAGAATATAATTAGGGAAGACAGGAACGTATTTTAGAACAAGTGGGAGCGTTTCAAAATCCAAAGGAATCCTAATCGAAGAAATCCGAACCAAGTTAGAAGTTCATAATTTTTAAGGAAATCCTATTCAACGAAATTTCTAACAAGGTGGATACAAAAGGGATGAAGTTTAGAAAAAAAATTTCTTTTCAAAACAAGAAAAGTTTATATCAAAATAATCATTTAAAATCCTTTGAAAATCATTTGAAAATCATTTAATACTTCGAAAATACGTTCTCTCACAAAGAAAGTGACTCTAAGATTGATTTCACTCATTCTAGGGTATATTTACCTGATCTCTAATGAGTTTTTGCTTCGTAGGCTAAGGTTTGCCTAGAAACCAAATCTCTGATACCACCTGTAACAACCAGATATTTTCAGCCATTCGCATCCGCACATGTCGGGCTTGAATTGCCCAAAATACCGCATTGTAAATAGATTTGGAGCAAATGAAATACAATCACAGAATCACAGACACAAAACATATCAGAATAACTCACAGCGGAAAATAAAACCATAGTAGTTCATGAAGTTACTATAACAAACCTCAAAACAAATAGTAGTACAGTCTGAAAACAACATAATAGAAATCCCAAATACGTAGAAGTTTACTAATACATCAAATAAGCAAAACAGCTGAAATAGAAGTAGATACATAAGCAGATGGACAGGTAGAATCTCCAGCAAGACGAGCTCCAGAAAAGATTCCAAAGCTGTAAATACTCAGACTGACCCGAGAATTAAGTAAAACACAAAACCCTCGAGTCAGGACAATATATACTTATATAACGTAAACTAACTCAAGTGAACTATAGTAGAAATGCACAATAACTTAAAGGATGCTTAGGACCGCCCATCCTTTAAGGATCAGTTAACCTATAAATTAAATACACCCTGTGGTTATAATTTCAAAATAGAAATTTACTTCGAAATCAAATCTCATTTCAAAATTCAATATCATTTAAAAAAATCCGTTTCAAAATATCAAAATATCGTATCCTTTCAAGTCCACATTCATTTTATTTAAAATACCATTTCAACACACATTTCAAAATAGTTTATATTTCAAAACAAATTGCAACAACCCGCATATTTATCGATTTTATATTTAAATATTTTATTTAAATATTTTGTCGTTAATCGGATATTGGTTCCAAAAGCTACTTTTGCAAATGGTCAAATTAGGACTCATGACCACTTCCATTGAGTTCGGAATGCCGTTTACAACTTTTTTTAGGTATAAACATTGATAGGTTTGAGTTAGTGGAATTTCACTTACTTTTCCCGCTTTGGACTTTGGGTTAGATTAGACATTATAACTCAAACCCACTTCTCTCCTTCTCCTCGCTGTTCATAAATTTCCAAACAACCAAGCTTTAGCATTAATGGTGAGTGGAAGGGGAAATTAATATTCCAAGCTCAAATTCTCTTCCAAATCCAACATTCAATTCCAAATTCAAGAAGAAGATATTGGATTCAAGTTTGTGATTACTTCTCCATTGCTTTCAACCTTTTCTTCATAAATTTGGTACAAAGGTGAGATTTTTATCTCACAATTCTAGTCTATAACTATATTGGACTGTTGGGAATGATTCCCCATCACTTTAGCATGTACATTTGCATTTGGTTTGGATTGGATTGGCGAAAAACTCCAATTTTTAGTGTTTTGGTGAAAAACTGCACTTAGGTCGTTCTGCCTATGTTAGGTCGTTCGTGTTGAAAAGTCACTCAGAGAATAGCTCGTTTCTGGCCTTAAAACCGTTTGCACGTGTTAGGTCGTTTGCCTCGGAATTAGGTCGTTGGGTTTTAAGTCGTAGGTCGCTCGACCTTGTTATAGTGGTTAGGTCATTGGACAAAAGGTTGCTCGCGTGTTAAACCTCTTAAGTCGCTCGACCTTATAAACCGTTAACTCGTTAGGTCGTAGGTCGCATCGGTACGTTAGGTCGCGTGACCTTAGGTCGTTCCCTTTTAGGTCGTATGACCTTGACTCGTTCGCATGGTTAAAGCCTTCAAGTCGTTAGGTCGTAGGTCGCTAGGCAGTAGGTCGCGCAATCCCCTTAACTCGTTCGGCCTTGTCATTTTTAGGTCGCGAGTCTTGCTAGGTCGCCCCTTGTGTCATCTCGTTCGGCCTTTATCACGTTGGGTCGTTCCTATTTTAGGTCGCGTGGCACTTTAGGTCGCGTGGCACCATAAGTCGCATGACGTCAACCCACATAGGTCGCTCGGCCTTTGTTCCATTAGGTCGCGTACCCCGTTAAGTCGCTTGGCCTTTGTTCCATTAGGTCGCGTACACCCTTAAGTCGCTCGGCCTTTGTTCCATTAGGTCGCGTACCCCCTTAAGTCGCTCGTTCCTATCCTCCCTTAGGTCTTCACTAGGTCGTACCATTTTGGTCGGGGCGCTGCCCCCTGGACCCCCGCGACCAGACCGGGCAGGTCGAACCCCGTAGCAGGGGCGTTGCCCCCGCACCCCCACCTTGGGGGGTTGCCACCCCCCCGGACCCCCCCTCCGTAGGGGATCTTATCTGAAAAACGTTCAACAGAACTTGTTTTGTTGAGATGCTGCGTTGACCATTCTTCGAGACAAGCTATCTAGGGCTTCTCGGTCGATTGTATGGATTTTTGAATATCTATTTCGATGGATTCTTTATCGATTTCTTTGGAATTTGTTCACGTCTTCGTATGTGAATTTTGATGATCGATTGTTCTACAATCATCTTTATGATTTGTCACTTTAAAATATACAAAGGTTTCAATACTAGTAGTAAATATCAAAACTCTTCCAACAAAATGATTTCAACCCTATTTTCAATAACAAAGCTCTTTTCTTAAACCGTTTTCCAATCTACTAGTATATACAAACCTTTACCTCACTCGTATGAGAAATTGAATTAAATGGCTTAGTAAAACAAGTGGTATGAAACGCTTGCGTTTACTTTGTCGGTTAATTCTTGGACTTGTTCGATTGAATCTCTTGTGAAAATTTTCTAGTGGAGATCTACAATTTGTTCGTAAATATTTAAGTTAAGCTAGTGGTTATGGGACATGAAGCTAAGCTCATATATTTACTAGCTTATTATAATTGACAATTCTCATTGATCATGATGATCATTTTATGATTTAGACTAGCAATTGTGCGATGTCTCTTTGTTTACAAGGTTAGACTAGACCTCATAGGTGTGATTCCGACTCACACATATATCTTTATCCGCAGGGTTAGTCTAGACACCATTTGTGTGATTCCACTCACGCATACCTTTTTTTGCGAGGTTAGGCTAGACACCATTTGTGTGATTCCACTCACACATACCTTTTTGCTTTTTGGTTAGTTTATGTCATATCTTTTATTTTATACCATGTCATCTGATATTTATAGCTAGACTGATCCGTTTATTATTTTCTTCAATAATACTCGGGTCAGACCGAGATGTTACAGGTGCTTTTGCTTGACTTCTTCCCGGGATTTTCTACTCTGACTTTTGGCTAACTGTTTAGATTAACAGTTTTTGTTGTATACACTTGAGACATAGACTCATAGTTGTATTCTTTTGTATAGCATGTGTTGCTATTCTTTTGTATTATTGTGGATCTTTTTGACTACTACTCTGATGTACACTTTCATGTGTTAATTATATATTCATATCTTCTTCCGCCTTTGTGATATAGATGCCTGTGACTGATTTGTGTTATGCTTATTTCTATGTTTGTTACCGAAGATTATTTATAGCCACCGTGTGATAAGCAATCACATGGATGGTCGCTCCTCAACAGTCTTATTCTCTGTGCTAGTTGACAACACTACACCGTAGTGTTCTTGGCTAGCGTGGGTATAGAGGTGGGGCGTCACAGCTTGGTATCAAAGCCATACTTTGGAACAACGTAGAATAACTTAACAAGGATCATCGTCCTAAGTCTACCTTAGGCGTTATGTCTTAGGATTAATTCGAATCCATTTAAAGGTTCTGAAACTATCATCGAGGTCCAGGCTTGGTTGAGGACCTGCGATCGAATCTTCATTCGCATGAATCTCGTCGATCTTCACCGTGTTCAGGTGGCTTCCAGTATGCTCCAAGAGAGGGCATTGGACTGGTATGAACTTCTTAGTTCTGAAGTCAACGAATCGGGCCTTACCTGGGAGCAATTCCGGACACGCTTCGAGTTAAAATTTGTACCAGAAGCAGAGAAGATAACTCTGGCTCAACACTTTATAGACCTTGTTCAAGGTGAGTCCTTTGTGACTGATTACGTCGTAGCCTTTGAGTCGCTTTCCAAATATGGGGTTGAATACATCAACACCCCATTGAAGAAGAACCAGAGGTTCGTTTATGGCTTAAACAAAAGCCTCAAGAAGCCATTACTTCTAAAGTTAGAAGTTCCTTTCGACCAACTTATAGATATCGCTCTTCGTCTGGAAGAGGCTGATAAAGAAAGTGATGTTGAAGTAGTAGCTTCCAAACCCAACTTCAACAACAAAAAGATGCCCAGTAAATTCAAAGGCCCTTATCCCAACAAAAAGGGTAAGCATGCAACCCCTGCGGCAAAGTCTCCTTCTCCTAGTGGTGCGAGATGCTTCAATTGTGGATCTGGGGGTCATTTTGCGAATAAGTGCTCTAAGCCCAAATCTTGTCGCTATTGTAAGAGCCTAGATCATTACATACATCAATGCCTCAAACGTGAAGGTAAGAAGGAAGGGAAGTTGAATGTGGCTCAAGCCCATAGCAACACATCTCGTGGCCAAGGTATTTCTCACTCCATTCTTGATGGTATTATTTTATTTCATGATCAACCTATTAGAGTTTTCTTTGATACGGGTGCATCCCATTCTTTTATATCAAAGGAACTGGTAGACACTTTTTCCTTAAGTGTTACTGCATTAATGACTTCTTTAAAAATTGCGAATCCTGTTGGTGGATCCGTAACTCTTAGTTTGCTTTGTAAAGAGGTGGAGATTATTTTATGCGATTTTTATTTCCTAACCGATTTGCATGTTATGCTTTACTTAGGCTTTGGAATGATATTGGTATGGACTGGCTTAACCGTTATGAAGCTCATATCCTATGTCCTGAGCGAACTATTTATCTTCGACATCCGCAATCTGTAAATCAGATTTCTATTATTCTTAAAGATTCGGATTCTTCTTTGACTGCATCTTTAAATTCTTTAAATCCTCGAGACGATGATGATGATGAGGAAGACGTCATTTCTTGAATTCACATTGTCCGTGAATTTTCCGACATATTCGAGCCCGTTTTAGGTTTACCACCTAAGCGAGCAATTGAGTTCAGAATTAATCTTACCTCTGAAGCTCAACCTATTACTCGTCCTCCTTATCGCATGTCCAATAAGGAAAATGAAGAGATGCGCAAACAATTATCCGAATTGGAGACGAAGCAATTTATTCGCTTTAGTTCCTCGCCTTAGGGAGCTTCGGCTATTTTCATAAAGAAATCCGATGGTACCCTTAGGCTCTGTGTTGATTATCGCAAGCTTAACGATCTTACTATTAAAAATAAATATCCTTTACCTCGGATTGATGATCTATTCGATCAGCTTAGTGGTGCTAAGGTCTTTTCACAATTGGACTTGGCTACCGGTTTCCATCGGCTTCGTATCGTAGAGGATAGCATTCCTTTGACATCATTCTGTACTCGATATGGATCTTATGAATGGCTTGTTATGCCATTTGGGTTAACGAATGCTCCGGCTTATTTCGTTGACCTCATGAATCGAGTTTTCAAAGATTTCCTCGATTGGTTGTTCTCATCTTCATTGATGATATCCTTGTGTATTCTAAAACCGAGGAGGAGCATGAAACGCATCTTCGGATTGTATTGGAAACTCTTAGGAGTAATCAATTAAAGGCGAAATTTTCTAAATACCACTTTTGGCAATCTCGTGTTAAGTTTCTCGGTCATATTATTTCCGAATCCGGAATTTCCGTGGATCCTTCAAAGATTGAAGCGATTCAAGATTGGAAGAGACCGGAGAGTGTGACAGAGGTTCGTAGTTTTCTCGGATTGGCGGGTTATTACCGTCGTTTCATTAAAGACTTTTCTAAGATTGCTGTGCCTCTTACTGGCTTGACTAAGAAGGGAGTTAAATACATTTGGTCGGACAAATGTGAAGCCTCTTTTCAGAAATTGAAAGAACTCCTTTCCGATGCTCCTATTCTTGTTATTCCCGAAGGGAATCAAGATTTTGTTGTTTATACCGATGCTAGTCACGTTGGTTTGGGTGCCGTTCTTATGCAAAAAGAACATGTTATTGCTTATGCTTCTAGGCAATTGAAGCCGGCCGAGACTAGATATGCCACACATGATTTAGAACTCGCGGCTATTGTTTTCGCCCTTCGAATTTGGCGTCATTTTCTATTAGGAGAGAAATTTATTCTTTACACGGATCATAAGTCTTTGAAATATTTATTTTCTCAAAAAGAACTTAATTTACGTCAACAGCGTTGGATCGAGTTCCTTGCACCTTATGATCTTGATATCCTTTATACCCCCGGTAAGGTTAATCGTGTCGCCGATGCTCTTAGCCATAAACAACAAGAGGTTGTTTCTATGATGATATCCGAATGGAATGATCTCGAGATTTTATCCACTTGTGAGATTCGAGAGAGCGTATCCGATTTATGCTCATCACTTGTTTTATGTAGCCTTGAGGCCCATCCTTCTCTTTTAGACCGCATTCTTGAAGCTCAAGGACTAGATCCTGAATTGCTCTTCTTGGCCAAAATGTTAAGGATAAAATTGATATTGAAGGTTTGAAAGACTTTAATATTGATTCTCGTGGCGGCATTCGAAATTTTGGTAGACTTATCGTACCAAATATTGGTGATCTTTGTAAAGATATTTTAGAAGATTCCCATCCTTCTAAATTCACCATTCATCTTGGTAGTAGTAAAATGTACGCTGATATGAAGCGACTTTATTATTGGGAGGGAATGAAATCTGATATTGCTAACTTTGTTAAGTGTTGCATGACTTGCCAACTTGTCAAGGCCAAACATCAAAGGCCTGGTGGGTTATTGCAACCTTTAGAAATTCCAATTTGGAAGTGGGACCAAATTTCCATGGATTTTATAGATGGCCTTCCCCGTTCTCGTTCGGGTCATGATGGCTTATGGGTGATCGTTGATAGACTTACTAAATCCACCCATTTTATTCCCGTTCGGTCTAACCGAACCGTTCCTCTTTTGGCCAAACTCTTTATCAAAGAAATTGTTAAATTGCATGGAGTTTCTACTTCTATTGTTAGCGATCGAGATCCATTGTTTACAGTGGATTTTGGAAGAGTCTTCCAAAACCTTTAGGAACAAAGCTTAACTTTAGCACTGCTTATCACCCGCAGTCCGATGGACAAACCGAGCGTGTGAATCAAACTCTTGAAGATCTTCTTCGTGCTTGTGTGCTCGATTTTGGTGGAAGTTGGGAAGATCATATTTCACTTGTTGAATTTTCCTATAATAATAGATTCCAATCTAGTATTGGTATGGCACCTTTCGAGGCACTCTATGGAAGGCCATGCCGATCTCCTTCTTGTTGGCTTGAGGCCGGTGAGAAGCTGGTTTTATGTCCAGACTTTATTCGTGATTCCACAGTGAAGATTGAACTTATTCGACATAGGATGAAAGAAGCCCAGTGTAGACAAAAATCCTATGCCGATAATCGAAGAAGGAAGTTAGAATTTTCTGTGGGAGATTCTGTTTTTATTCGTGTTTCACCTATGAAAGGTGTTGTACGTTTCAGTCGATCGGGAAAGTTAGCACCCCGATATATTGGGCCATTTCCTATCACTAAACTTATTGGTTCTGTGGCTTATCGTCTTGCATTACCGGCTCAGTTTTCTGCTATGCATGACATGTTTCATGTTTCTCAATTACGGAAATGCCTTTGAGATTCAGATTCTATTCTTGAGCCTGGTGTTGTGGAAGAAATTGAAGTTTCTCCGAATTTAATTTACAAGCAGCATCCTATTCGAATTATTGCTTCGGAGGTCAAACGACTCCGAAATAAAGATGTTCCGCTTGTGAAGGTTCAATGGACCTTAAATCCTAAGGATTGCTCTTGGGAATCCAGAGAATTCATCGAGCGAACACATCCGGACTTGCTTACTCCGGCTTTTTAAGGTGAACTTCCTATTTCAAATTTCTTTTGTGTTAATATGCTTTTATAGTTGTTACTTTTTATTTCCATCTTATATTGCGAGGACGCAATTTCATTAAGGAGGGGAGTCTGTAACAACCCGCATATTTATCGATTTTATATTTAAATATTTTATTTAAATATTTTGTCATTAATCGGATATTGGTCCGAAAAGCTACTTTTTGCAAATGGTCAAATTAGGACTCGAGACCACTTCCATTGAGTTCGAAATGCCGTTTACAACTTTTTTTAAGTATAAACATTGATAGGTTTGGAGTTAGTGGAATTTCACTTACTTTTTCCGCTTTGGACTTTGGGTTAGATTAGCCATTATAACTCAAACCCACTTCTCTCCTTCTCCTCACTCTTCATAAATTTCCTAACAACCAAGCATTAATGGTGAGTGGAAGGGGAAATTAATATTCCAAGCTCAAATTCTCTTGCAAATCCAACATTCAATTCCAAATTCAAGAAGAAGATATTGGATTCAAGCTTTTGATTACTTCTCGATTGCTTTCAAGCTTTTCTTCATAAATTTGGTACAAAGCTGAGATTTTTATCTCACAATTCTAGTCTATAACTATATTGGACTGTTGGGAATGATTCCCCATCACTTTAGCACGTACATTTGCATTTGGTTTGGATTGGATTGGCTAAAAACTCCAATTTTTAGTATTTTTGGTGAAAAACTGCACTTAGGTCGTTCTGCCTATGTGAGGTCGTTCGCGTTGAAAAGTCACTCAGAGAATAGCTCGTTTTTGGCCTTAATACTGTTCGCACGTGTTAGGTCGTTCGCCTCGGAATCAGGTCGTTGGGTTTTAAGTCGTAGGTCGCTCGGCCTTGTTATAGTGGTTAGGTCGTTGGACGATAGGTTGCTCGCGTGTTAAACCTCTTAAGTCGCTCGACCTTATAAACCGTTAACTCGTTAGGTCGTAGGTCGCATCGGTACGTTAGGTCGCGTGACCTTAGGTCGTTCCCCTTCAGGTCGTATGACCTTGAGCGTTCGCATGGTTTTAGCCTTTAAGTCGTTAGGTCGTAGGTCGCAAGGCAGTAGGTCGCGCAATCCCCTTAACTCGTTTGGCCTTGTCATTTTTAGGTCGCGAGTCTTGCTAGGTCGCCCCTTGTGTCATCTCGTTCGGCCTTTATCATATTGGGTCGTTCCCATTTTAGGTCGCGTGGCACTTTAGGTCACGTGGCACCATAAGTCGCATGACCTCAACCCACATAGGTCGCTCGACCTTTGTTGCATTAGGTCGCGTACCCCGTTAAGTCGCTCGGCCTTTGTTCCATTAGGTCGCGTACACCCTTAAGTCGCTCGGCCTTTGTTCCATTAGGTCGCGTACCCCCTTAAGTCGCTCGATCCTATCCTCCCTTATGTCTTCACTAGGTCGTACCGTTTTGGTTGGGGCGCTGCCCCCTGGACACCCGCGACCTGACCGGGCAGGTCGAACCCCGTAGCAGGGGCGTTGCCCCCGCACCCCCACCTTGGGGGTTGCCACCCCCCCCCCCCCCCCCCGGTCCCCCCTCCATAGGGGATCTTATCTGAAAAACGTTCAACAGAACTTGTTTTGTTGAGATGCTGAGTTGACCATTCTTCGAGACAAGCTATCTTGGGCTTCTCGGTCGATTGTATGGATTTTTGAATATCTATTTCGATAGATTCTTTATCGATTTCTTTGGAATTTATTCACGTCTTCGTATGTGAATTTTGATGATCGATTGTTCTACAATCATCTTTGTGATTTGTCACTTTAATATATACAAAGGTTTCAATACTAGTAGTAAATATCAAAACTCTTTCAACAAAATGATTTCAACCCTATTTTCAATGACAAAGCTCTTTTCTTAAACCGTTTTCCAATCTACTAGTATATACAAACCTTTACCTCACTAATATGAGAAATTGAATTAAACGGCTTAGTAAAACAAGTGCTGTGAAACGCTTGCGTTTAGTTTGTCGGTTAATTCTTGGACTTGTTCGATTGAATCTCTTGTGATAATTTTCTAGTGGAGATCTACAATTTGTTCGTAAATATTTAAGTTAAGCTAGTGGTTATAGGACATGAAGCTAAGCTCATATATTTACCGGCTTATTGTAATTGACACTTCTCGTTGATCATGACGTTCGTTTTATGATTTAGACTAGCAATTGTGCGATGTCTCTTTGTTTACAAGGTTAGACTAGATCTCATAGGTGTGATTCCGACTCACACATATCTCTTTGTCCGCAGGGTTAGTCTAGACACCATTTGTGTGATTCCACTCACACATACCTTTTTGTTGCGAGGTTAGGCTAGACACCATTTGTGTGATTCCACTCACACATACCTTTTTGCTTTTTGGTTAGCCTGGACCTCATCTGGGTGATTCCGACTCACCCATATGGGGTAGCTCCCCATGGTTTTCGGACCGTCATGTGATAGGCCTCTTTCCCTTTTTCTGTGATTCCTGGATTTCTTGTGTTCATTTCTGGAATTTATATCAATGGCTTGTTATGAGTACAAGTTTAGGGTATGATGCCCTCTTTGGATCTTTGAGAAGATTCTTGTGATATCGATTTATCTCTTATTGATTAATCTTCTGTTGATCATCATTTGCATACTTATAGTAGTATGTCAGTATGGATATTTTATGTTTATGTCATATCTTTTATTTTATACCATGTCATCTGATATTTATAGCTAGACTGATCCGTTTATTATTTTCTTAAATAATACTCGGGTCAGACCGAGATGTTACAAGTGCTTCTGCTGACTTCTTCCCGGGATTTTCTACTCTGACTTTTGGCTAACTATTTAGCAGTTTTTGTTGTATACACTTGAGACATAGACTCATAGTTGTATTCTTTTGTATAGCACGTGTTGCTATTCTTTTGTATTATTGTGGATCTTTTTGACCACTACTTTGATGTACACTTTCATGTGTTAGTTATATATTCATATCTTCTTCCGCCTTTGTGATATGGATGTCTGTGACTGATTTGTGTTATGCTTATTTCTATGTTTGTTTCCGAAGATTATTTATAGCCACCGTGTGATGAGCAATCACATGGATGGTCGCTCCTCAACAGCCTTATTCTCTGTGCTAGTTGACAGCACTACACCGTAGTGTTCTTGGCTAGCGTGGGTATAGAGGTGGGGCGTCACAAAATTACTTCATTTTAAATCATAAAAATGAAGTTAATTTGTTTAATAATTAAATTATTAAATTTCCAAAATTTTAAATCTTTTCAAAGTTCATTCATTCCCTAAAATTTATCAAACAGTGAAAATTCACCTTTTCGTAGCATTTAGACATTGCTACGGAAAGTTACTTTTAAAACAATTCAATTTAACAAAAGACAGCATTTAAATGTTATATAGGGTTACTTTAGTTCAAATAAAACCTTAGTTAGATGCAACCATTATAACATTTACAAAAAAGCTATAATAGCCTTTAATTAAATTTAGCCATTTGGTTCATTATTATCAACTACAACATTTACAAATGCTGTATTATCATTTACATTAGAATTAATAGCATTTCAGAAAGGCTATTAATTAACTTCAAGTATTCGATATAATTTCACAAAAAATTATATTTTTATATAAATTATTTTTAACTTATAAAATCATATAATTTCATTTTTAAAACAATCATTCAAATACCCTTGTATTCATGATTTTATAAAGTTAAACCTCCATTCTAAAATCAAAATTTAATAATAATTCACTTATTAAATTCCAATATTAATTTTAAATTCATTAAATTAAATTAACTTAACACTTAAGTTTAAATTTTCAAATATAACTTAATTCCATTTTTATTTACTTAACTTAAAATTCACTTTTAAGCCAAATTCACAAATTTTCAATTTTTAGTTATATTTCAAAATTTCAACTTAAATATTCATTCATTTCACATTTTAACTTTATTCAAAATCATTAATATAATATAAAAAAATCTTTTAAATTCACTTTAATCCAAATTATCATGAATTTATCACATTTCATATTCAATTTAAATTCCAATTATCACCCAATTAAAATTCCCCAAAATAACTTACATTTCAAATTTTCTAATTTTACCATTAATTTATTTCACTTATAAATTTCAGAAGATCAATAATGTTTTACAAAAATCATTTTTATTTAGTTTAAATCAAAATATTATAATATTTACATTTCTAAAATATTTTAATTTTTTTATAAAAACATATCTTAACAGTGGGTCTGTATTTCATTTTCTAGCCTAGGTAAAGTGACACGGGTAATATATCATTTCAAGCCGTAATTTACAAAGAAAACCCGGGTTTGATCATTTCAAACCCGCAATCCCAAGTAAATGAAAAATAATTGAAAATCATTCAGGCCTATCATTTCAGCCCATAACGATTTTCTCCTATTCTAAAGTCCGTTCGGGTATGTATCATTTCAACCCATAGTGATTCTAATCTAAAGGGAACTTGCAGTGTGATAAACGATAAAATCATGGAACATCATAATATAACAGTAACGTAAAATATAACAGGTGTTTAAACATGGGTGAACATCATAAAATCATAACATAGCAGGTGCAACATGATAATGCATTTTACAGATTCAAAAGGGATCAATTCACTAGTTATATATGTACATATTGTCTGGTGAGAATAACTCACAGTTTTGTGCTGAAGACACAACGAAGAATGCACAAATGAGATCTAAACAAGCACGATAAAACGATTCAAATAAGAGTGGAGGAGCCAAATTATCAAATCCCTTGAATACAAGCCACACAAACAATAATAATATACATAAGTTTCAAATGCAAATACGATAAACAATAATAGAATAAACTGCACAAATCGAAGCGGAATTGTTTTGCACTTGTCTCCCACTCACATTGAGTTCAGCCATGAGTACATTACAGGTCTAAACCAATGTTTTTGGTTCCGGTCTTGGTTGCCAAGGGTCGGGTTGACATGCTAGAAGGTGGTGCAAAGGTGGGTGGTGGTGGAACTACACTAACAAAGCGATATACAAGGGTTTAAGGCCATAGTTTGGCTCGGCCAAGGGCATATAGGTCACGGCCCTCACTATAGCAGCCAAGGGAATGGTGTGGCCGAGAGTTTAGGTGGTGGTGGAAGTGGTGGAGGTGGTGTTGGTGGAGGGCATGGGTGGTGGAAGTGGTGGATGTGGATGATGTGTTCGATCTAGGCAAGTTTTATGGAGCTTGTTGGATTTTGGTGATGGATCAATCCACAAGGAGGCATGGCTTGGGGTTTGGTCAAAGAATAGGTGATGATGGTGGTGTTCTCAGGTGGTAGTGGAGGCGGTAGGTCATGGAGAGGAGCATGGCCGAACCTATAGAGGTGAAGGGCAAGTGCAAAACTCAAATCAAAGAAGAATAAAAGTAAAACAAAAGAAAAGAAAAAGAAATTTTACCTAAACTTTTCTCAAAGGCAATGGCCGAATTTTTTTCGTTCAGGAATGAGAAAATGAATGTATGTGAAAGTGAAATGAAGGTGGCAGCTAAAATAATGAAGGGATATGGCCATTTGAGTGAAAAGATATGTTAAAATGTGAAAAGGTGTGAACACAAAAAGCCATTGGAAACCAAGAGTCAAATGCCTTTTCAAATTTCTTTAATTTATTTATATAAGTTTAAATAACTAAAAATAATTATAATTTCAGTTAAAATTTCGAAAATGCAACAAATATATAAAATATAAATAAATATTTATTAATTATATAATGTTAAAATAAGAAAATAGCACAAAATTGCAAACTAGTCTAGAAAATTTGAAATTAAATGGAATAAATTTTGGAAAATTCATATGGACTAGTAAAATATTTTTAAAAAAAGATAACAACATAAAATAAAAATGCATTCACAAAATAAATATATAAATTTTAATTTAAATAAAATTTTAATGAAGAAAATAACAGAAAATTAGAAAACATCCTTTAAAGTAGGAAATAAATACAGTAAATTTTGAAAATATTATGACATCACTTTGAAAATGTTTTAAAATAAAATATATATCTAACATGTCATATAACACATATTAGAACATGATTTGAAAATAAAAATACTATTTTTATAAATTAAAATAGATAATTTTATTAAATAAATCAATTTACACCCAATATTGTAAAAAGCACAACTTTCATAATATAAATCGGATTTCAACGAAACGAAAAGCAGTATTCTTGAAATTTAATATATTTACATAATAAAAGATAAAATTCAAAAATTCAAAATTTTAAATTTTAAATTTAGAAGTCAAAGTTTGACCAGATTGAACAAAAATCCACCTTTCGGGAAAATATTCAATTTATACCAGTTTGAAATTATAATTCACATAATAATCAACATTTATATTTAAAAATGAATTGTTTAAAATAAAACAGGTTTAAAATAATTTCAAAATAATAATAAATTCAAAATTAAAATATACACAAAAATCTAGGTTTATTACAGAAAACACCCAAATTTGTGAAGAAAGATTGGAGCTTAAAGGTGAAATCCTTTATCTATTCTTATTTTGGTGAAGTTCTTCTTGAATTAACAGCGAAATTGAGTGGAATTGAGATTTAATTAGATAAAGCCATTGTTTTTCTTTCTCACTATTTACCGTGTCTTTTGTTTTGGGGAGGAAGATGAGAAAAAAAAGGTACGTACACATATTTCTTCTTTTCTAGATGGTTCTAGAGAGAGTTAATGGATTCAGACCTTACCCAAATAAGCTCAAGACTATATACTTAGAAAAATTCTTATGTTTTATACATATTTAACCTATTTAATCAATTTATACACTAGTTTTCTCATTTTTAACCAAATAAAATATCTACAACAAATTTTTTGCAATAAAATTGTTATTATAAAAAAAATTTATTTAGACGATAAAAAGTTATTTTTATAAACAAAACCCCATCTTTGACAATATTTTACAAATTACAACATTTTAGTGTAAAAACACTGTTTTTAATGCAATAACTTAAACAAAAGTTTCTTTCATGTCAAATAAATTGCAGTAAATCATTCTAACACTTTTTAATCATCAAAATATTTTTCTTCCAATTAAAAATATTATTTTCCCCATATAACACAATTTTTTAACAGTATTTACCAATATTCCCATTTTTAGTGAAAAATTGTTAATTTCATCCATTTCAACCAAATAAAATTTATTTTTAATTCTAATGAAGTTTATTAGAATGTTTTAACATTTTTATAACATTAGTACATCTCTTTAAGCCTAATTACACTTCTAAATTTTATTTTCTTCATATTATTCCTTTTATTTCACAATAGAAGGCTAACATTGGAATAAATTTCCAATATTACTAATTAACTAAAATTAAACCATCACAATTGTTTATTTTCAATCCAAATCCACAAATAAGGGTTTTCAAACTTTATTTCATTCATTTACACTTTTTTCAACCATCAAATGTTGAAACAGGCTTCAAATAAAATAATATGACTTATTCAAATTTCAAATCCCAAATTATATTCATCAAGATATTGTTTATATAAAATAAATAATATAACCCCTCATTTTATTATCCAATTCATTTTTAAACACAATATTAAATTATAATTTGCATTACAATTTAATATTAACAGTAATCTCCAAAATCCCGGGTTGTTACAGACTCCTCCCCTTAACAAAATTACGTCCTCGCAATTTCTAGTGGAAAAGGCTGTAAACAACACAAAAATTCAATCGACAAAGGATAAAAGACAAGCTCAAAACTCAAACGATTCATACTCTCAATATAGAATGGTAGAGAGAAACAAGGAAAAACTCACTTGGTTTATCCAATGGCCTATTAAATGCTAATATAGTGATTAGCAAACCATTGAATTTTCCATGTAACTCGAAAGAATTTCGAAGATATCCGGTCTTCAAATCAAAACTCAATAAGATGCTCAACAATTAATCAATCGAAAATGATTGATTTCACAAAACTCTATGAATAGAGTCGGGATCAAACTCAGTTAAACTCAAACTCTATGCAATAAAGAATATCATCAATAAGATTTTCTGCATAAATATACGAAAATAACATCCTCACAATAGGGTAGACACAATAGACAAGATTGATAAATCACAAGATGGCTTCTCACAAGGCCACCAATTCGAACGACCGTGAAAAATGCACGTCGTTAATAATAGCTCAAAGATAGAATATATTCAAGAACAAGGATGTAAGATTGAATTATCTTTTAATTCAAGATATTTAGAATTTTTTAAATCTCAACATCTTTTAATTTTAAATCTCAATTTTCAACATTTGAAAATTTTCAACTTTTTACTATATTACTTAGTAAGTTATCTAAAACTCAAATTAAAAGTCCAAATCTCTTCTCTTACTTCAAAATTAATTTCCAAAGAAATTTATAAACCCATAATAATATTCCTCAAAATAAATTAAGGGTTTGAATTCTCTTTAATCTTTTTATTAAACCACTTAAATAGTTTAAAAACAATCTTCAAATTCTCTTATAACTCTTCTCTTAAAGCATCCAATATATATAATGTAGATTCTAAAATCTCAAAATATACTTCCAATAAAGCATAGCTCAAAAATAATCTCATTTATATTATCATCTTTATCATTTAAAAATAGATATATGGCATTGCCTTGCCATTGAGTCCCTAATAAATAAATATATCTGTTAGCTGCAGAGTTAACCGAACGATCAAAACTGCCTCGCCACTCTATTACTCGTCTCTAAAGTCAATGGCTGCAATTACCATTCAAAAATAAATTTAATATTTAATCACAAATTATTATTTTCAAAATCTCAATTTTTAAAACACAAACCATCATGTCTGATCGCCTCATTATAGCATTTAGGAGATTCCTTTCGATAACGTTGATCAGGCGTATCGACCAGAACTCTTAACTACTTGATGGACAACCCAACACTCTCAAATTATTTCTATAAAAGGAATACTACTCATGTAAATATATTCTCAAAATATTCTTTGATTTTTTTTTTAAATATCGCAAAGCTCAAATTTCTCCTTAAAACTCATATTTACATAGCTTCAAAACTCAAATCAAATACCATTAAGAGAATGCATCGAGATATTCCTTGAATACTCGATTCTCAAAATCAACAGAAGGAAATAGAGTGTTCGTCAATCTTACGATGTCATAAGCCACTCCTAAAAATCATCAAGATACCGGATAAGCAAGATATTCCTCTCGAAGGAGAAGAAGCACACAATCCACGAATCGCTACTTCAAACGGAGTAATATTACAAAGGATAACATTGATTGAGTATTTGAAAAGAACACTCAAACGAAGCTGAATGATAAACTCAATCAAACTTGAACAATCTAGAAACTTACCGCATTCCTTTGTGGATATCCTCATGGAAGGATAACCGAAGACCTAAGAGCCGGGAACAAGGTTACCTCAACACTCGATTTCCCGATTGGATGTCAAATCCAAATGGAATCATAAAACTCAACAAAGTCACCTTGATTGGAATTCAAGATGTATCATCAACATCTCGATACTCAAGAGTGAATACAGAAACTTAGGAATCATCATTAACATTCCAAAGTGATAGAAATAATAATCCAATCAAAATAGGAAACCTAAATATACAATAGGATCTATAAAACAAAGGATTGGAATAAATATCAAATAATTCAATCCATCTCAAATCAAATACATCTCATGATTGTGAGTAAAAAACAAATACTCACAAAAGAAACATCAAATAAAAATCTTAGAATGCCCACAATGAGCCAATGGTTGTGGATCCCTTCAATAGGACTCACAACTCTCAAAGGAATGCAACAGGAATGCGCAAAGAAATCAATCAGCTCCATCGATACGAACTCACTCACATCGACAAAAAAAAGAATAGAATAATCCCAAATAAGATTTTATATAAGATAAGATGACATCAAACTCAATTATGGAATACTATGGAATACAATATATCTATATTTCTAGACATATTCCATCTCAACAATCCCAAAAAACTGAAAAAAGATTCAAAGCTTGATTCGAAAGCAAGCTCGAATAAAGGACAATGATTCACCCGTATTGTACTTCGATGTATCATGATATACGTACTGTTCTGTGTTTATTCTACTTTATTCTGACCACAGCACTGGTACCAAACTGTGATGCCCCACCCCGAGACCCACCTTAGCAAAGAGAATTAACAAGTGATTCTATCTACTAAAGCGGAGAATAGGGCTAGTTAAGGGCGACCATCTATAATTTTATCTTAAACATCTATTGAATATGTTGATAAATGCAATATAATTTTTTTCAACTCAAGTGGATCAACATACCCAATAAATGCTTAATCCAAAACTATAGGTGGCTAACGGATTTATCAGAACAAAATACAATAACTGAATGTAAATCACATCACATAATAGTAATCAACATCATATATATATACATGTGCACTAATACATGTTCAGTACAATACAATATGAGTACAATAAAGGTGGTACACGACCACACCATATACATCAAATCAAATATAAAAACATCAGAGTATGCGGAATAAATAAACTACTCAAGCGAAAGAAGAGCTGATACCCAACATTAACTTCAAGCTAAGTCCAATAGACGATACCTGAAACAACTCGGTCTGACCCGAGTGAAAACACACGGGTCAGGCTAGCTAAAATCATTAGTTGAACAGAATAATCGATAAGGATAAGTAGGTGGAAGCTATGGTATCCTTTTTCTTAAAGGATGACATGCCCTAAACAAGGTTTCAACATCATAAGAAAAGACAACATTTCTTCTTGGCAAGTAGAAGAGACAATGATGATAAAGTCATACTTAAGTGGATTAAGTGGCATAACTGACACTTAAGCAAATGGAACATCAACGAGCAAAGTTTTAAAGATAAGACTTAATAACATTGCTTTTGCCTCATATCATTGACGGTATAAAGGAATATGGATAATGACTTCAAATGATTCAACTATCTTCTTAGAAGTGGTTGTCAATATAACAATACATCAAAGGTACCTATCCTTCATACATAGAATAAAACGCATATGGATGTGATCATCTCATTGGCACATCCTATCATTCAAGGAAATATAAAACCAATCATAAAAGAAGCATTATACTTATTCATACCTCATCTCATCGGTATGAATACATATACATCTCAAATTCATCACTAAAAATCATCATAAAAAATTCTTCATAATCATTTATACCTCGTCTCATTAGTGTAAATATATAAGTACATCTCAACTCCATCTTAACATCAAGTAGTCTATAAAATCATCAAATCATCAATCCATAATGCAAATAACTCAGTCAAAGAGTACCATCATAAATGATTTCACCATATATGTATACATCACATTCGGCACTAGGATATCAATGTAATAATCATCTAAAGATGGTGTAATCTAAAACATCAAAACTTAAAGAAATCCCAGATTGGCCAGATCCTCGATTGCATGCTGAAGCAATACTACGCACGCTACATTATGACTAGTACTACTATTTGGTACCATAAACATCATGATGGCTGGAGTCAAATAACATCTTAACATCGTGAACATCGTGAATGACTATAGTCTATAACATCATAATGACTCCCAGTCACAAAGACCCGAGTTAATAACATCGTGATGATCGGAGTAGCAACTACATAGTGATGACTCCAATCGAGCACTCGTGGTCTGTAGTACTAGTAAACATTGTGAATGCGTCTCAACTTCTTGGATAGGAACCCAATAGGTGTTCACGTACGTCCCATATCATACGTTCGCACCTAACGGTTTACTAGCCATTAGTTGGTACCACACTAGAAAAACATCATAAACATCAACAAAATATACTCAGCCTCATTTCATTGGCGAGTAGATACGATACCATGCTTGTCTCATCTCGTTGACGAGTACTAGTGACATTGTGACTTGTCTCATCTCTTCGACAAGTAAAAATTATCATAATACATCTCAACATCGTAAATTCATCATAAAAAAGCTTATCTCATCTCATCGGCAAGAAAAAATAACATCTAGATGGTTATCTATAACCATAATTCCAATTAGCAATTTCTAGCTCTTGATTCATCTCATTTCATCGGCGATTAAGAAACACATCTTAAAATGGTCCTTCATCGAATATACTCCTAAATTGGAGTTCTTGGCCCATATAGTCTACCCAAAATTTAATAACATCTTAAATCATCTCAAACAGTTCATCTAAAGGGTTTCAATCGTATAAGTCCGATATTAAGCGATAAAGCAAATCCATATGTCCCATACCATATGTTTTACTTTACCATTTAATTGTTTTTCTTATACGTCCAAAAATCATAAAAATGGGTAATTTTATTTATAAAATAATTTTATTTGATAAAACAAAAATTTAAAATGATTTTCCGAAAACGATGATTAAAACCAATATTTGAAATTTATTTATTATAGGAAATAAATCAGTCTTTATTTAGAAAAATAATTTAAAAAATACTATGTAATAATAATTTGAAATGTCCATGTATTTCAAAAATGATTTAGTAAAAACCGTTCTCAAAAGCAATGAAAGCTAAGAGGGATATCTCAAAACTGATAACTTGAATTCAATACGAATTCAATTCAAATTTAACTCAAAATCAATTTTAATTCCAATTAAATTTGAATTTAAAATTCTTCAAATACGGCTAGCCTACTGGTAGGCATCATAGCTCTCAAAATATCTCAAAACATCATCAAAACCGAAGAGAATGAGAGCAAAAATGAGCTAATACAATTCTAAAGTCAACAATTGTTGTTGCTGTCATTTTGCTCTCAGGACAGCAACATACAACCATAATTTCGACCAAGCAAACTTCAAAATTCCAGAAAATATAATGAACGAAACATATAATGCATGACCTAATCTTTCCGGAACATCCAAAATTATCAAATTCGGATGAGAAAGAAAGAAGTTAAAGCTAATTTCGTTTCAGTTTCAAACACATAGCAAATAATAGTTTTGCTCTCGGGATAGCAGTAAACCAATTCGATTTTGACATAGCTAACCTCAAAATTACAAAAAACTCAATGAATAAAAGTTGTAGTACATGAATTGTGCTTTCCGAAACATTAAAAATTATCGAATTCTGATCAAAAACGAGAAAGTTATAGCTTAAACAATATCAGATTCAAACTCAGGAAATTCTATCAAAGGCATAACTATATTTCTGCTTGCAAATCTGTTTTAGGTCAGACAAACAGTAAAATATCAAAATGAAACCTGAAGGTAACTTACTCCTTATTGAATGTAGTTTCCATAGAAAAATATTTGACCTAAATTGGATAAGAAACAAAAAACTTATGGCTAAAACACTTCTCTGGCCTATGATTGTTGCTGCTGTCAATTTGCTCTCGGGACAGCAACAAACAAGCACGACTTTGATCAAGGAAACGTCGAAATTTTATAAAACTCAAAACATTAAACTTGTAGATCTATGTCTGTGCTTTCCATAACATCTAAAATTGTCAAATATTGACTTAAAACGAAAAAGATATGCCCAGTTTACTAATGGCTATTTTACAAATAAACATGCAACAAACAAAATTGAGATTTCTTACCTTGAAATCTCAATCAAATCTAGAAAATATGACTTTTAAACTCACCTTTGATTTCATATAGAAAACACTCAAATTTGTGAAGAAATATTAGAGCTTGAAGGTGAAATCCTTTTTCTATTCTTATTTTGGTGAAGTTCTTCTTGAATTAACAGCGAAATTGAGTGTAACTGAGATTTAATTAGGGAAAGTCATTGTTTTTCTTTCTCTCTATTTACTGTGTCTTTTGTTTTAGGGAGGAAGATGAGAAAAAAAGGTTCGTACACCTACTTTCTCTTTTCTAGATGGTTCTAGAGATAGTTAATGGATTCAAACCATACTCAAATAAGCCCAAGACTAATATACTTAGAGAAATTCTTATGTTTTATACATATTTAACCTATTTAATCAATTTATACACTAGTTTTCTCATTTTTAACCAAATAAAATATCTACAACAAATTATTTGCAATAAAATTGTTATCATATAAAAAATAAAATTTATTTCGATGATAAAAAGTTATTTTTTAAAACAAAACCCTATCTTTGACAATATTTTACAAATTACACCATTTTAGTGTAAAAACACTATTTTTAATGCAATAACTTAAACAAAAATTTCTTTCATGTCAAATAAATTGCAATAAATCATTCTATAACTTTTTAATCATCAAAATATTTTTTTGCCAATTAAAAATATATTTTCCCCATATAACACATTTTTTAACAATATTTGCCAATATTCCCATTTTTAGTGAAAAATCACTATTTTCATCCATTTCAACCAAATAAAATTTATTTTTATGTCTAATGAAGTGTACTAAAATGTTTAACATTTTTATAACATTAATACATCATTCCAAGCCTAATTACACTTCTAAATTTTATTTTCTTCATATTATTCCTTTTATTTCACAATACAAGGCTAACATTGGAATAAATTTCCAATATTACTAATTAACTAAAATTAAACCATCACAGTTATTTATTTTCAATCCAAATCCACAGATAAAGTTTTTCAAATTTTATTTCATTCATTTACACTTTTTTCAACCATCAAATGTTGAAACAGGCTTCAAATAAAATAATATGACTTATTTAAATTTCAAATCCCAAATTATATTCATCAAGATATTGTTTATATAAAATAAATAATATAACCCCTCATTTTATTATCCAATTCATTTTTAAACACAATATTAAATTATAATTTTCATTACAATTTAATTTTAACAGTAATCTCCATAATCCCGGGTTGTTACAGACTCCTCCTCTTAACAAAATTGCGTCCTCGCAATTTCTAGTGGAAAAGGCTGTAAACAATACAAAAATTCAATCGACAAAGGATAAAGGACAAGCTCAAAACTCAAACCATTCATACACTCAATATAGAATGGTAGAGAGAAATAAGGAAAAACTCACTCGGTTTATCCAATGGCCCAAATGCTAATATAGTGATTAGCAAACCATCGAATTTTCCAAGTAACTCGAAAGAATTTCGAAGATATCCTGTCTTCAAATCAAAACTCAATAAGATGCTCAACAATTAATTAAACGAAAATGATTGATTTCACAAAACTCTATGAATAGAGTCGGGATCAAACTCAATTAAACTCAAACGCTATGCAATAAAGAATATCATCAATAAGATTTTCCGCATAAATATACGGAAAGAACATCCTCACAACAGGGTATACACAATAGACAAGATTGATAAATCACAAGATGGCTTTTCACAAGGCCACCAATTCGAACGACCGTGAAAAATGCACGTCGTTAATAATAGCTCAAAGATAGAATATACTCAAGAACAAGGATGTAAGCTTGAATTATCTTTTAATTCAAGATATTTAGAATTTTTTAAATCTCAACATCTTTTAAATTTTAAATCTCAATTTTCAACATTTGAAAATTTTCAAACATTTTACTATATTACCTAGTAAGTTATCTAAAACTCAAATTAAAAGTCCAAATTTCTTCTCTTACTTCAAAATTAATTTCCAAAGAAATTTATAAATCCATAATAATATTCCTCAAAATAAATTAAGGGTTTGAATTCTCTTTACTCTTTTTATTAAACCACTTAAATAGTTTAAAAACAATCTTCAAATTCTCTTATAACTCTTCTCTTAAAGCATCCAATATATATAATGTAGATTCTAAAATCTCAAAATAAACTTCCAATAAAGCATAGCTCAAAAATAATCTCATTTATATTATCATCTTTATCATTTAAAAATAGATAAATGGCATTGCCTCGCCATTGAGTCCCTAATAAATAAATATATCTGTTAGCTGCAGAGTTGACCGAACGATCAAAACTGCCTCGCCACTCTATTACTCGTCTCTAAAGTCAATGGCTGCAATTACCATTCAAAAATAAATTTAATATTTAATCACAAATTATTATTTTCAAAATCATAATTTTTAAAACACAAACCGTCGTGTCTGATCGCCTCATTGTAGCATTTAGGAGTTTCCTTTCGATAACGTTGATCAGGCGTATCGGCCAGAACTCTTAACTACTTGATGGACAACCCAACACTCTCAAATTATTTTTATAAAAGGAACACTACTCATGTAAATATATTCTCAAAATATTCTTTGATTTTTTTTTAAATATCACAAAGCTCAAATTTCTCCTTAAAACTTATATTTACATAGCTTCAAAACTCAAATCAAATACCATTAAGAGAATGCATCGAGATATTCCTTGAATACTCGATTCTCAAAATCAACAGAAGGAAATAGAGTGTTCGTCAATCTTACGATGTCATAAGCCACTCCTAAAAATCATCAAGATACCGGATAAGCAAGATATTCCTCTCGAAGGAGAAGAAGCACAAAATTCACGAATCGCTACTTCAAACGGAGTAATATTACAAAGGATAACATTGATTTAATATTTGAAAAGAACACTCAAACGAAGCTGCATGATAAACTCAATCAAACTTAAACAATCTAGAAACTTACCTCATTCCTGTGTGGATATCCTCATGGAAGGATAACCGAAGACCTAAGAGCCGGGAACAAGGTTACCTCAACACTCGATTGCCCGATTGGATGTCAAATCCAATTGGAATCATAAAACTCAACAAAGTCACCTTGATTGGAATTCGAGATGTATCATCAACATCTCGATACTCAAGAGTGAATACAGAAACTTCGGAATCATCATTAACATTCCAAAGTGATAGAAATAATAAACCAATCAAAATAGGAAACCTAAATATACAATAGGATCTATAAAACAAAGGATTTGAATTAATATCAAATAATTCAATCCATCTCAAATCAAATACATCTCAAGATTGTGAGTAACAAACAAATACTCACAAAAGCAACATCAAATAAAAATCTTAGAATGCCCACAATGAGCCAATGGTTGTGGATCCCTTCAATAGGACTCACAACTCTCAAAGGAATGCAAAAAGAATGCTCAAAGAAATCAATCAGCTCCATCGATACGAATTCACTCACATCGACAAAAAAAGAATAGAATAATCCCAAATAAGATTTTATATAAGATAAGTGTGACATCCCAGAAATTTGAGCAATATCAATTTAATAATCTACAGTAAAAATTAAATTGATTTAATAATATTCGTTAATAATAATTTGAATTGATTTAATAATCTTCTTTTAAATAAATAATTAACTGATAATTTATCTTTTAAAAGCCAATTAAATTGTTTCCTATTTATAATATATATATATATATATATATATCTGTATATATTGTAAATAGATAACCTTTGTTTTAAGTTTAATGAAATGAAAACGTGATTTCTAATTCTAATATTTTTGGTAAATTAGGAATTTGATTTTATTTAATATTGAATAAATAATCTTTTGACTTTAAAATACTCAAGATACATTTAAATTGTTTAAAAGTATTCTAGCCTAGGTTTAAATTTTAAATAAAAGGATTGTTTTGTTCTTTTCAATTTAGCTTTATAAAAATAAGTAATTTATATTTTGAAGAGATTGTTTCTTTTATAAATTATTTTAATTTAATAATAAGTTATATTTAAACTATATCAATATTGTAATATCTTTGAAAATGGGTTTTACTGTATAAATAGAAGTTGTTATTTTAATGTATGTATATTTTTGAAAGAAGCTATGATTTGTAGTCTTTCAAAAATGTTAAATAAAATAATACTTTGTAAATCTCAACATAAGTATTTATTTATTTAAGTTTGAAATAAAAGTAATCTATAAGTAAAATAAATATAGAGGTAAGAACAAGTGTAAAAGAAAGAAGTATATTTGTACATAGGTAATAAAAAGCAAGCTAGGCAGGCAAGTATATATATGTATAAAGTACAAATGCCTATTTAATATAAGTGTAACATAATCAGGCTTTGTACACATATGAATGTAGCTGTGAAAAAATATACAAGGTAAGAAATAAACAAAGTAAAATAATAAAACAAAAATCTTTGTACAACCAGACAAAATAATGATTTTGTTGTCTGTAAGTAAAGAATGCAAAACAAAGTAAAGTAATAAAACAAAATAAAGCTAAGTAATCATATCCTTGTGTGTTCAGCATATGAGATAGTTTGTAAAGCAAGCTAAAGCATAAACATAAAGTATAAACAAATATGGTATACAGGTTAGAGAGTAGAAGTAGAAAACTAACTAAAATATCTATACATAAGAAATGATTAGATTAGCTAAATAGGGAACATTGAGTACATTAACATTTAATGTTTCAGATTTCTCAACAAACAAGAGTCAATTCAAAATTGTTCAAAATCCTTTCAGCCTCCATTTTGAAAAATTCTGCCTGATAAAACAAGATTAAACAGTGCACCAGCATTTGCAAGTCTAGATAGCACCTTCCCCTATAATCTTTTCTTATATATATATATTTGTATCCTCTAGTTCATTTTCATTCATCAAAAATATAAGCAAGCACTATCATTTTACCAACTGAAAATAGTATGCAACTATTTCAAATAAAAACAAGAAGATTTAAGAAAAATCCAGCTTGCAAGCAAATTCAAATCAAAGCCTGTTATATTTATCTTCCACCCAAGCTTTAAGGCAAGCAACCTATATACAAATCTAATCAACAAAGCAACTCAAAGTTTAAAATAAAAGGCATTCAAGTGCAAGGTTTTTAAAAGCTAAAGGATTTCAGATCAATCTGTTCTTCAAAAGACTGGGTGCTCTGTTTTCATTTCAGGTGAATAACAATTATTTTTAAAAGCTTAAATATCTAAATCTGGATTGCATGATCTATGTATGAAATAGATGGGTATGTGTGAATACATGTTAGTGAATTTCTGTGCATTTTTGGATGTAAGTTGTATTCATGTTTGTGAATATCTGTAAACACCTTTCCAGTTCTTAAAACTATAGCTTTAGTTTAAATCCTTTATCTCTGGATCAAGTCATTTTTAGAATTTATGGTATAAACAAAAGTTGATTGTCTAATCATTTGTCAAAGTTTAAAAATTTATCTGAGTGGGAATAAATTGTGTGTTGCTCTGGAAACTAAAAATAAACAAGAAAGTTAAGTTCTGGATGAAATTCAAACATTCGAATTCATTGACTCAGGGTTATGAACTGAATACTTAACCAAAATAATGATTTTTAAAAATGAAATCACTAATTTTAATAGCAAATTGAATGTGTAGTTCTGTTTTTACTGGAAATTAGTATTTGAGGGGTTATTGATGTTCTCGAGTATCTGAGAAGTTGTAATTGCCAGAGGTAATAGTAGAACCATCGGTGATGGAGGGAAAATTGGTTGAAGTGGTGGCAGATCATGGTGGTGGTGGCGGTGGCAGTTTTAAGTTTCTAAACCTAGTTTGGGCTGTGCTGTGATGTTTGATTTGTCGCGTGTCCTAGGAGCGATCGAGTTCGCTGAAACTCAGGAGGGTAGTAGCACGGTCATGGACGAAGTGGTGGCCGGTGGTGTTGGTGCTCTGGTGGACGGAGTTGGAGTGTGGTGGAGTTTCCAAGTTTCGAGAGAAACCTGATTTTTTTGGTTTCCAGGTGGAGTTTCGAACTCGTTGCCGTGGTGGCTCTGGGGGGTTGTTGTCGCGACTGGCGGTAGTTGGCGTCGTGTTAAGGTTTGTGGGGGTGGCCGGAGGTGGCTGGGACCACGGTGCACGTGCACCGTGCCATTAAAGTGTGTTGGGTTCTTTGGTTATGTGCAGGGTTTTAACTCGGGGAGACGCGAGTTTATTCGAGGGTTTGACACGAAGTAGAGGAAGAGGAGACTCGAAGCAAATTCTGGTTTCTCTCGGGTCAGTGGTTGTTTCCAGATTTTTTTGTAAAACCTGGCAGTAGCATTGTTTCTAAAACAAATTCAATTGGAACCCATTTATAAATAAATAATGGAATTAAATAAAGTGTAAATCTAGTTGAAGTTTGAAATCAAATTTACTTTTGAATTCAAATTTAAATAAAAATAAAGTTTAAAACAATCAAATATGGGTTTCAACCTGACAGTTTCAGGTTTTAAATGTAATTTAAAATCTGAATCAAAACTTAAATTGTGTTTGAAGTTAAAAGTTCAAAATATAGATTCAAGTGAACTTTTGAATCTAAGTTTTAGAAACGAATTTGGATTTTTAAATAAAGAATTAAAAAAAATCAAGTTTTTCAAAAGCAAGTTAAACCCAAGTTTTAAATTCAAAGTCAAACTAATGAAATCAAAAGTTTTAAACTCAAAGTTGACTAATGAACTCAAAACTAAAATATAAATCAGATTTAAAATCTAAATGTATAAAGAAATGTTAAATTCAAATGGTTCGTTTTAAAAAGTGCTTGTTTCCAAATAAATATTTGAATTGGTTTTTACAAAGTTCTTTTGAATGGAAGTTAAATAAATTGTTTTAACTTGGAAATTGCAAGTTTAAAATATAATGTCTTTTGGAAGTTTAAATTTAAATAAAGATTCAAGCAGTTGGATTTAAGGGCCTTTCTTATATAAGTCCATATATGAGTAATTAATGTTATTTACAGGATTCTAAATTGAATTAAAATTTGGTAAATGTTTGAATAATAATAAATTTTGAATCTTAAATTCAAAATGAAATTTTGAATTTAAATTTGAAATGTAATGTTCTAATATACTTAATAAAGTCATAAATAAAGAAATGAATTATTTTAGGGATAATTAAGATATTTAAAATAATTAAATGATAGGTTAATTAAGAAATGACTTATGAATTTAAGTTATAAACTAATAATTTAGATGAATTTATAATTAGAGATCAAGTAAGAAGTAGATTAAGAAAAGTTATTAATTAATGAAGATAATTAATTAAGAATTATTAATTAATTCGTATATGTGATTAATTTTGATAATTAATCAAAATTAATTAGATAATCCATTATAAATTGTTAAATGTAATTACTTGATAAAAGTAATTAAGAAATTAATTACTTATTATAATTAATTTGATAAAATGATTTATTTAAGTTAATTAATTTAGTTTAATTAATTTAAGAAATCATTTGATGATTTGATTTGTATAATCACTTAGTGTATTCAATGGAGCATAATGACTTGAGGAGGTAATTAATGTTAATTACTGAATGTAATTAGTGAAAATAATGTGTTAATAAAGTAATTTGGATAATTACTTTTGTAATTAATCAGAAGATTAATTAATGGAGATAATTAATTATGGGATAATTAATTTATTAGTATGAGTAATTAAGGGTAGTTAATTACTGGTAGATATTAATTAAGGTGGTTGATAATTGATTAATCACTTAACATGATTAAATTAAATAAAGTAATTTAATTTAAATCTGAATTAGAGATCATTAATTAATGTAATTAATAATGAAATTAAAAATATTTTAATTAAGAAATAATTAATAATGTGGTGATAAATTAAGGATAATGTAATTAATTGTATTTAATTATAAATGAAGTAATTAAATGTTAGTTACTATAAATGATTTAGGATAATTAATTTGTAAAATTAATTAAAGACTAATTACTTACTGTAATTAGAAGGTGATTAATCGAAGAAGTTAATCAAGATAAATATCTAGAGATTAATTAATTAATTTGATTTAAAATTAATTTATTGGTTGTATAAGCAGGATTTATAGATGAAGTGATTAATTTAATTTACTTTAAATTAATTAGAGATAGAAGTAATTAATTTAATTCATTTTAAATTTATTACAAATGGTATAATTATAAATCATTGCTTATGGATGGATGATATTAACATTTCAATTGATTGATTCTCATCTCAGATATGATATGAGTAATACCTATGTGATATGGATGCTTGGTTTAAGTATGATAATATTTAGTTATCTGTTTGATGATAATATGAATTATATGTTTACGATGATGTGATTATCTATTATGATATTATGAATTATCCATTTGTGTGTATATTGATGATATTGAATTGAACTGTTAAGACTAAATAGACAACTTGGCCTTAAAAGACACGTTTTGGATTTCGATGAGACCGGGATCGGGTTTCCACATTAGGAACATCCGAAAACCACATCGATTCCAAATTAACGATAGGTCGTGAATCTGAAGTGAAGATTAAGAATGCAAGGGTTATCGTCGTTGACTCTGAGGGTGATTCCAAAATGAGTGTAACGAGGTAATGCCTTCGGTTTCGTTCAAACCCGGAACGAACTTGTATGGATTGAATGCTTTCAACACATCGTCAGGTGGGCGATGAGCATTCTAAGAAATGTATTCTATAAAGGTAATCCTAGCCTCAAGCCTCATCAACCGGGAATGGCTAAAACAGGGGAGGTGCAGCAAGGTTAGGTGGGTCATGCCCAAGCAGGACAAGGATATTCCCCTGTCTAGATGTCTCTTTATTTCGGCTTAGTGGGCAGTAGCGATGGCTATCTACGGGGTTATCTTGTTCGGGACTGTTCAGTAAGGAATGGTTCCAGCCTTGTGTTGCAGGGGGTCGGGAGTGATCCTCGGTACGTTGATCTAGGCCACGTACTGTGACGGGCGGTACCCCAGTAGCCCTGCCATTGTATGGAATCCACAATCCAATAAGTGCCAACGGTTTTGATTGTATTACCCACTTTTGTGGCTAGTAGCTGGAATTTAATGAATGTAACAATTTCGGCTATTTTCTATTTACTTGAAAACCCTTGACCTATTATAATATCACAGAATTTCCTATCAAATGTTTTGGTTAGCGTAAGGTAAAAACTTTTCCATGTTTATGTGTGGGAAGTCTTACGCGATATGTAAGGACCCGATTCTTCGTCTTCCGAAAATTCAACATCAATACTCACTTTATCAACTGCCGAGAAATCGGATGCCGGAAAACTGAACACTGAGGGTTTAAGAAGAAGAAAAGAAGAGAAGAAGAGAGAAAGAATAGAAAATAGGGAAAAGAAAATAGAAAATAGAACGGAACAGAAAAAAACAGAACAACAACAGTATCTCACAACTCGCAGCGGAACAACATATAATAATAAATGAATAATCTTTAAACAAAGAACTATATCAGTTATTACATTACATCACATTTCATTACATCATATCATCAGAGTGTACAACAACAACAAACAGCGGAAAAAGAAATACTATATACTAGTAATACGCCATGCCATCCAGCTTGCCTCCAGCAACTCCAGAATATCCAGAATATCCTGATGAACCTAACTCTTGACTGCCCGTGTGGAAATTGGTGGGCACCCAGAGTTTAGGAAGGAAAACAATAAACTCTGAGTCAGTTATAAGACTGGTGTGAGAACTCAAAACAGTTTATTTGTCTTTAAAATCAAAATAGAGGAATATTTTTAAAGTCAATTCGCAATGCTTTTAAAAAATGGGACTACCATAAGGCCTCCCGCACACACACACAATGCAAACGCAGAATCGGAGCAGATTTCTCCTTATGATAGTCAAAGATGCTTGATATGCATTTAAAAGAACATTTGATATTATTACTAGTGCATAGTGTAGGAAAAATTCATTTCGAAAGTAGAATATAAATCTTAGCCAACATACGACCATTATCGTATGCCTACTATAGCTACCATCTAAACAGTGGTGACCACCATAAGTAAATGGCAGGTTCTACAACCAATACCGTACAAGGTTTCGTATTGGGAATTGGATTTCCAACGAATGATCAGGCCAAGGAACTTCCCATTGCCACATGAGAATGCCTCTGGATGGACATCCCCGAGAACCAAACCGGATCTCTACCAACACAAGGCCGGGTTACCCCTAACTGAGTAACAACTGACCGAATATGCCATCCCCCGGTCCTTTGGGACCTTTTAACCGAGCGCTCGTAATCAATTCACACAATCATAAAGTGTTTTCAACTTGAGTAAGTATCTGGGCTCCATACCATGATACCACCCTTTTCCAGAAGGAAATGCACATATCCTAAAGGGCGCTACCCCTCATAACCTTGCCGCATCTTTCCTATTTTGACCATTCCCGAGGTGTGAGGCTCGACGAAGTCACGTCCATAAAAACATACTTTATACAAAAGCCATGCTTTAGGTCAAAAAATGATCACAGAAATGATCACCAGGATAGACGATCAAATAAATGATCCTATCACAAATAATCAACACAATGATCATTTCACAGCAACACTCAACATGTCACATTACCAAATTGGGAATATATCACTGATAACCTTCAACTACATAACCTCTGAGCTCGTACGTCTCAGAGAAGGGTGTTAAGCTAAAAGAATAAATTCTTCACCACCAACAGAAATATTTTTGAAAGAA
Source organism: Allium cepa (assembly GCA_030765085.1). NCBI lineage: Eukaryota > Viridiplantae > Streptophyta > Magnoliopsida > Asparagales > Amaryllidaceae > Allium > Allium cepa. Next base: position 46,721,039 of record CM060930.1, on the reverse strand, counting down.
ATCTGCTTTATATCTCAATCTGTAACGTCAGACATACAATCCATACAAGTTTGTTCCGGGCTCGAACAGAACCGAAGGCACTTCTTACGAAGCCCTTGCAATCCGGGTATTCACAATCCCGATCGAATTTCCCATCACTTAGGGAATCTCTATACCAGGAGCTACCCAGTGCAGAGACAATCGATAGGTCATCCTATCGCTTTCGCAAATACCCGGTCTTCAACACCGGTCATCAATGCTATCCATTACGTCGTATCACTATTCGGAATGGGTAATCCGAATAACGAGCGCAATAATTTAAAAATAAGTGTGCATTCAAATTCAAGCAAATCACAACAAATACCTTTCAAAGGTAAATATTGATAGTCGGTTATTGAACTATCAATGGATATGCACAACATCACCAGATTCCAAATAATTTTCCAAATTATTTATTTCCCAAAAATATCTTTACTAGATATATAATTTCACACTTCAAAAATAAATCAATATTTATTTTTAAACAAATTCCCCTTTTTATAAATTCCTTAGTGAATTTATATTTCACAATATCTATGAATATACGATTTCATTTATTCAATTTTAATTTATCTTCAAAAAGATAAATTCTCAAAATATTCACTTTATATTGGAAAACATTTCCATACTTACTTATTAAGTAATTCTCAATCCATTTATTTTCAACACTTGGAAAATATTCAATATACTTCAATCGAAATTAAGTATATATTTCATTCTTTAAGGAAATCATTCTCTTAACCATATTTATTTGGGCCAAAACGAATGTTGCGTAAAACATCGTTACGACAACCCAAAATCACTAGTATAGGGATTCGAAATTAAAATAGATATATAAATCCCAATACTATACAAAACATTTCCTTTCGGAAATCATTTACTATAACAACAGTGTTATAGTCCACCATTTCCTTCTATTTCTCGAAAACATCAATTTCAACAATAAATGTTGAAATCTATGGTTTCGAATCTCAACACATTTAAAACAACGTTAGATCGTTTTAATTCAATTTAAAACATCAAATCTAAATATTTTCTTTAACATATTATTCACTATTCAAAAACGTGAATATACTACGTTAACCAATTTCATCATTTCTATACATTTCATTTTAAAGGATTATTCACAGTTAAAAATGTGAATATAACTCCATTAATAGGTTTCAACGATTTACTTATCAAAATAAGTCGTTGCAAATTTATAAAACAATGTTTATAAATTCCTTTATTACCCTATATTCAATTCATAACTCAATTATATACCAAAGGTTCATATTTTAAGTTAAATACTTATAATTATTTGTTTGCAAAATCGTTCCTTTGAACTTCATAATTATAAATCTTATAACTTATAAGATTCAATTATTTATCCAAAACCATTCTTTTAATAACTTTATAAATTTTATAAACCTACTACTTATAAAATTCCATTTATAACTTCACCGTTTATAATTCTATGAATTTCATTCCTTAATGAAATTCATTTACAATTTATTCTAACACTTATAAAAACTCGTTTTATAATTTCAATATTTCAATTTATAAATATCCATTTATAAATCTCTTATATAATTCAATTCATATTAATATTTAAAACGTCTTTGAACTCCTTTAAAAACTTCATCATTTTGATTTATAAAATAATCAAATTTCATAAATCCTATTTTTAAACTTTTATAATAAATTCAAAAATCCAATTTAATTATTTTATAAAAACATTAACCCATATTTCTCAAAAATCAATCTTTAACCGTATTTCTCAAAATCATAATTTTTATAACTTTAAAAATTATAACGTTTATTTATTTAAAATGGATCAGTTCCAAATTTTTTTTATAAATGTATACTTAAAAAAATCACTTTAAAAATCATTTTAAAATCTCAAAATTTGGTCCAATGATGCTACATACCAAATAGTCAATCACGACAACAACGATATCATATATCGATATGATAATCCATCAAATATCAAAATATCTGAATTCAAATAAATACTGTTGAGGAATCCAGTTGGATCCCTCCAACCTGTTTTTCTGCATCCAAAAACATTAGCACAATACCAATTCCGCTCCAGTACGGAATTATCGCGGTATATGCGATTTAAAATATTATCCGCTTAATAGACGGCGCAATAGGGTCTCATCCGCTATACAATGCGGGAAATCAATAACTGCAATATATACATATGCCAATATATATATATATTGTTATTATATATAATACCAATTTCACTGTTTATGAAATATTCGCGGTATATGTTTTTAATAAATAACATCCGCTTACTAACGGCGCATAATGTCTATTTTAACAATCAATAGATAACAATCATCATTCAAACATGCATTCAAATATTTTAAATCTAACTATTTAAAATAAAATCGAAACTGATTCGATTGATTGAGAAGTTCTCACATTGATTTCAATTTCGTTTTAGCGATTTATTTCGAATAAAATTAAACGGACGTTTAATTTTACCCGAAATTCTCACTAACTCCAAACGACTCCAATCCAATTCCATCGCGTAGTGCTCGTCCATACGATTCCAACGCAACTGGTTTCGCGCATTTTCGACCTCGTATGAAAAAGATATGCATTTTTAAAGATTACACGAATTTATTTATAATATTTACAACATAACTTTTATAATTTTAAACGCACACTAGTTTCAGGCCGTTCGATCCAAGCACACTGCAATCTCCACCGTGCTATTCCTTCTCCCTCATCTCACGCATTCAACCCCCAGTAATCATCACGTAACCGAACCCATCAAAGCCCTAACTAGGGTTCGATTTTGCTCCCTCTTCGTCGACTTTGAAGTCGATCAGAATGCGCCATTGCGAAGCTCGCACTCCACTCCATGCTCGGCCTGAAGATCTTGAAACTCGGCCCCTCCTCCTCTCTCGATTTGCGTGCGCAACGCGTCACCCTTGCAGCCACTTTGTCGTCGATCCGTAACGCCATTCGCGATCTCCACCGTTGAAAACGTAGTTCTCATCGCCCTCTACAATATTGTAGTTAACAACTTTTCGTATTAACGCATGGATTGAAGGAGATTTGAGGAAGAAGACTAGATATTTTTGGCCGTTCATAATATAGGAGGCGGCGGCTGCATATTAGGGTTTGGATTTATTTTTATTTTTTATTTGTGAGGGTTACAACTCCTTTTATAGAAAATCGAACGTAAACACTATTCATTCCGGAAATTCCGAACTCCGATTCACGCGCCGTAACCAGCGTTTCTAGGGTTTACCCCGCGTTCCGGACACAATGGAACAGGTTTCGGAAGCTAATTCGGTCATTTGTGCGAGTTATGGCTATAAACGTTCAATTTAAATTAAACCGATTTAAACGATTTTCTAGGCGTTTTAATTTGTACCGGACAAACGGTAAATCCAATTGACACGAAATTTGAAACCTTACAATAATATCACATTACGGATCCGATGAAACTGGTTTCATCGAAATCCGAGACTTTTTGAAAAATGGCTATTTTAACTCGCCAAATTAATATTAAAACGATTTCGATGCGTTTCGAGCTGCCACGATCAAACGATAACTCCGATTGCTACGAAAATTGAAATCCGATAATAACTAACTATTACGGATCCAATGGAACTAGTTTCGTCCAATTCTGAGACTGTTCAAAAATTGACTATTTTCACTAGTCGATTTAAATATTAAAATATTCAATTTTCACAAATTAACTTTTAATTCGATTTTAGAAGTTCTAAAATATCATTCTAACTTCAACATGATAAAATAAAATTTTACAAATCATTTTCAATCATATTTAACTCAATTTTTCAACTATTTCCATAATTTAACATATTAAATTATTGATTTAATTATCCAATTAAATCCAATTATTCGAAATAAAATTTATTCGACTTATAAATTTCACATATTAATATTTAAAATTAATTAAATATTCAAATTTTAATAAATTAAAATTCTGGGTCGTTACATGATACCTTTTGTTTTCAAAAGATTTTCAAAGTTAAGCAACTTTAACCTTTTACTCATACCAGACCCATGTCTGACCCGGAGTTTATTTTTGTTTTTCATAAACTCTTGGGTACCCAAATTTTTACGGGTAGTCAAGGGATTCAGGTTAGCTTTGACGAATTCTGGAGGAGCAATGGAGCAGGAGGCTTCAGCGTTGTAGATATATATATAGTTCCGTTGTGTTGGTATCTCTGTATTGTTTGAGTTGTGTTGTATTAACTGGACAGGTGTTTATAACTGTCTAGTATGTGAGCTATTGTCTGTATAACTCTGATTGATGTTGTATATTATGTAAATACTTATGTGATTATTATAATTTATTCGTTCCGCTGTGAGATTCTGATGTTGTTGTTCTTTCTTCTCTATCTTTTCTATTTTCCTCACCCCTTTCTTTCTTCAAGACGAAGCGGTTTTCTGGGCATAGAAAGTCGGGTCGTCACAGTTGGTATCAGAGCGCTAGGTTGAGTGAATACCTAGGCTCTTGAGTGATTTCTTTCCTGAGAGAGCGAATTTGAAATTTTGATATATATATATACATATACATATACATATACATATATATATATATATATATATATATATATATATATATATTTCTACCTATTGTTGGGTTACCTGTTCAGGTTTTCCAATATAAGTTATAAGGGTAGATATGGTAGAGGTGTGCGTAACACGACTACCAATGGTTGGAGTTTGAATGTTTGAGGTAGAAGTGTATCCGTTGAGACTGTAGACCTATTACCGTCTCGAGTAAGCTTTGGATGGTGTAAGGATTTCATTAATCTCTGAAGGAAATCTGTTAAGATTCGGAGTTCATTTTTGAAGTGTAAGTTTGGTTGAGCTAGAGTTTGGATCTGTCGATTGGACAGAAGCAAGTCATGATATCTTGATACATCAAAGTGTAGTAGCTGTGTGATGAGACACAGTGACCTTGGATGTCTCCGAAAATGTTTCTTTGGGAAAAGTTAAGGAAGAGTGTCTGCTTCGGTGTTGTGGCTGTTTTCAGCTGGGAGTTTCTGTTTGGTTGGAGTCCGAGTTTCTCGAAGAGCTTTGGATTAGGAAGTCTTATGGCTTAGCAGTTTTTCTTGGGTAACTTCAGGAGCAGTAGAGTAATTCCATTTCTTTGATGGATTGGCCACATAAGAGTAAGCTGTTCTGATTGGTAAAGAGAGAGCGGTACCTTTGGAATTAGGCTGGATCAATCGCAAAAGTGACTTGCGATAGTTTGAGCGTTCTCTTGAGTTTTAAGAATTTTTCTAGATGTCTTCAGGAAGTCAAAGTTTGGTCAGCATCTGAAGATTTAGTTTGGTGTCGACTGGATTTCCAGGCCTGATACCGATGTTCAACTCAGTAATAGGATGATTTTTTTTGAGTTTGGTAAAGTAACTCGGATTTTGGAGGAACTTCAGAATTTTCTTTTTGATCTATGCACTTTATTGTTGGGGGTGTGTTGTCCAATCTGTGTTCGACTTCAGCATTTTCATCTGCCATGTCAGAGTTGTGCAGTGGAAGCATGGTGGTAGCTGTTTTAGTTTGGAAGCAATTGGATGTTGCAGTGTTTGGATTGGAGAGTTCTACAGAAAATTTTTCAGGATCTGAGGCCAGATTGGAGTGCACCTTTTTAATCTTTTCTGGATGAGAGAAGTAAGTTCTGTCTTCTGATATGAAATAGAGTTGTGTTCTGAGTTTTGGTTGATCTTGAGAAATTATTTGTTAGATTATTTTGGACCAGTTTATTTCTAGGGCATCAGCAAGTGTTGAGCTGATCGGTAAGGATGAGGGAAGCCCAAGATCGTCCGAAGGGTTTTATGGATAAGAGACGGAAGAATTTGGATTCCGAAGTCGGAGATTTGATTTTGGATAAGTGTTTAGTTTTCAGGATTGGATTGTCAGTTCGGATAACTGGAATTCGTTGTGTTTCACGTATCTCTGAGGGAGTACGTATAAGATCTATCTTGATTTTAGAACCAGCAGTTCAGGGAGTTTTGATTATTGATTCAGGCTTGTCTGTAGTTTGATATCTTGTCTTGTTTTGTGGATTTAGATGAGTGAAAGCTCTGTAGCTTAGTAGTATTGTTTGTTTAGATTCTATAGAGCGAGTAACCCGGTATTTATACTTGGGGAAACTCGAGACAATTCTATCTAGAATTCTGTCTAGATAGTTAAATTTGTTTGATTGGATGAATTGGTTGCTATGGTTGTTAGCATATGATTGATATATGCTTGTGTTTTAAAATTAAATCTTTAACTAGATTATTAAATTACCTTTGTTTTAAATTTCGCGGACGAAATTCTTTTAAGGGGGGAGGAATGTGACATCCCGGAAATTTGGGCAATATCAATTTAATAATCTACAGTAAAAATTAAATTGATTTAATAATATTTGTTAATAATAATTTGAATTGATTTAATAATCTTCTTTTAAATAAATAATTAACTGATAATTTATCTTTTAAAAGCCAATTAAATTGTTTTCTATTTATAACATATATATATATATATATATATATATATATATATATATCTGTATATATTGTAAATAGATAACCTTTGTTTTAAGTGTAATAAAATGAAAACATGATTTCTAATTCTAATATTTTTGGTAAATTAGGAATTTGATTTTATTTAATATTGAATAAATAATCATTTGACTTTAAAATACTCAAGATACATTTAAATTGTTTAAAAGTATTCTAGCCTAGGTTTAAATTTTAAATAAAAGGATTGTTTTGTTCTTTTCAATTTAGCTTTATAAAAATAAGTAATTTATATATTGAAGAGACTGTTTCTTTTATAAATTATTTAATTTAATAATAAGTTATATTTAAACTATATCAATATTGTAATATCTTTGAAAATGGGTTTTACTGTATAAATAGAAGTTGTTATTTTAATATATGTATATTTTTGAAAGAAGCTATGATTTGTAGTATTCAAAAATGTTAAATAAAATAATACTTTGTAAATCTCAACATAAGTATTTATTTATTTAAGTTTAAAATAAAAGTAATCTATAAGTAAAATAAACATAGAGGTAAGAATAAGTGTAAAAGAAAGAAGTATATATGTACATAGGTAATAAAAAGCAAGCTAGGCAGGCAAGTATATATATGTATAAAGTACAAATGCCTATTTAATATAAGTGTAACATAATCAGGCTTTGTACACATATGAATGTAGCTGTGAAGAAAATATACAAGGTAAAAAATAAACAAAGTAAAATAATAAAACAAAAATCTTTGTACAACCAGACAAAATAATGATTTCGCTGTCTGTAAGTAAAGAATGCAAAACAAAGTAAAGTAATAAAACAAAATAAAGCTAAGTAATCATATCCTTGTGTGTTCAGCATATGAGATAGTTTGTAAAGCAAGCTAAAGCATAAACATAAAGTATAAACAAATATGGTATACATGTTAGAGAGTAGAAGTAGAAAGCTAACTAAAATATCTATACATACGAAATGATTAAATTAGCAAAATAGGGAACATTGATTACATTAACATTTAATGTTTCAGATTTCTCAGCAAACAAGAGTCAATTCGAAATTGTTCAAAATCCTTTCAGCCTCCATTTTGAAAAATTCTGCCTGATAAAACAAGATTAAACAGTGCACCAGCATTTGCAAGTCTAGATAGCACCTTCCCCTGTAATCTTTTCTTATATATATATTTGTATCCTCTAGTTTACTTTCATTCATCAAAAATATAAGCAAGCATTATCATTTTACAAACTGAAAATAGTATGCAAATATTTCAAATAAAAACAAGAAGATTTAAGAAAAATCCAGCCTGCAAGCAAATTCAAACCAAAGCCTGTTATATTTATCTTCCACCCAAGCTTTAAGGCAAGCAACCTATATACAAATCTAATCAACAAAGCAACTCAAAGTTTAAAATAAAAGGCATTCAAGTGCAAGGTTTTTAAAAGCTAAAGGATTTCAGTTCAATCTGTTCTACAAAAGACTGGGTGCTCTGTTTTCATTTCAGGCGAGTAACAATTATTTTTAAAAGCTTAAATATATAAATCTGGATTGCATGATCTATGTATGAAATAGATGGATTTGTGTGAATACATGTTAGTGAATTTCTGTGCATTTTTGGATGTAAGTTGTATTCATGTTTGTGAATATCTGTAAACACCTATATTTCCAGTTCTTAAAACTATAGCTATAGTTTAAAATCCTTTATCTCTGGATCAAGTCATTTTTAGAATTTATGGTATAAACAAAAGTTGATTGTCTAATCATTTGTCAAAGTTTAAAAATTTATCTGAGTGGGAATAAATTGTGTGTTGCTCTGGAAACTTAAAATAAATAAGAAAGTTAAGTTCTGGATGAAATTCAAACATTCGAATTCATTGGTTCAGGGTTATGAACTGAATACTTAACCAAAATAATGATTTTTAAAAATGAAATCACTAATTTTAATAGCAAATTGAATGTGTAGTTCTGTTCTTACTGGAAATTAGAATTTGAGGGTTATTGATGTTCTCGAGTATCTGAGAAGTTGTAATTGCCAGAGGTGATAGTAGAACCATCGGTGATGGAGGGAAAATTGGTTGAAGTGGTGGAAGATCACGGTGGTGGTGGCGGTGGCAGTTTTAAGTTTCTAAACTTAGTTTGGGCTGTGCTGTGATGTTTGATTTGTCGCGTGTCCTAGGAGCGATCGAGTTCGCTGAAACTCAGGAGGGTAGTAGCACAGTCATGGACGAAGTGGTGGTCGGTGGTGTTGGTGCTCTGGTGGACGGAGTTGGAGTGTGGTGGAGTTTCCAGGTTTCGAGAGAAACCTGATTTTTTTTCGGTTTCCAGGTGGAGTTTCGAACTCGTTGCCGTGGTGGATCTAGGGGGTTGTGGTCGTGACTGGCGGTAGTTGGCGTCGTGTTAAGGTTTGTGGGGGTGGCCGGAGGTGGCTGGGGCCATGGTGCACGTGCAACGTGCCATTAAAGTGTGTTGGGTTCTTTTGTTATGTGCAGGGTTTTTACTCGGGGAGACGCGAGTTTATTCGAGGGTTTGACAAGAAGTTGAGGAAGAGGAGACTCGAAGCAAATTCTGGTTTCTCTCGGGTCAGTGGTTGTTCCAGATTTTTTCTGTAAAACCTGGCAGTAGCATTGTTTCTAAAACAAATTCAATTGGAACCCATTTATAAATAAATAATGGAATTAAATAAAGTGTAAATCTAGTTGAAGTTTGAAATCAAATTTACTTTTGAATTCAAATTTAAATAAAAATAAAGTTTAAAACAATCAAATATGGGTTTCAACCTGACAGTTTCAGGTTTTAAATGTAATTTAAAATCTGAATCAAAACTTAAATTGTGTTTGAAGTTAAAAGTTCAAAATATAGATTCAAGTGAACTTTTGAATCTAAGTTTTAGAAACGAATTTGGATTTTTAAATCAAGAATTAAAAAAAATAAAGTTTTTCAAAAGCAAGTTAAACCAAAGTTTTAAATTCAAAGTCAAACTAATGAAATCAAAAGTTTTAAACTCAAAGTTGACTAATGAACTCAAAACTGAAATATAAATCAGATTTAAAATCTAAATGTATAAAGAAAAGTTAAATTCAAATGGTTCGTTTTAAAAAGTGTTTGTTTCCAAATAAATATTTGAATTGGTTTTTGCAAAGTTCTTTTGAATGGAAGTTAAATAAATAGTTTTAACTTGGAAATTGCAAGTTTAAAATATAATGTCTTTTGGAAGTTTAAATTTAAATAAAGATTCAAGCAGCTGGATTTAAGGGCCTTTCTTATATAAGTCCATATATGAGTAATTAATGTTATTTACAGGATTCTAAATTGAATTAAAATTTGGTAAAAGTTTGAATAATAATAAATTTTGAATCTTAAATTCAAAATGAAATTTTGAATTTAAATTTGAAATGTAATGTTCTAATATACTTAATAAAGTCATATATAAAGAAATGAATTATTTTAGGGATAATTAAGATATTTACAATAATTAAATGATAGGTTAATTAAGAAGTGACTTATGTATTTAAGTTATAAATTAATAATTTAGATTAATTTATAATTAGAGATCAAGTAATAAGTAGATTAAGAAAAGTTATTAATTAATGAAGATAATTAATTAAGAATTATTAATTAATTCATATATGTGATTAATTTTGATAATTAATCAAAATTAATTAGATAATCCATTATAAATTGTTAAATGTAACTACTTGATAAAAGTAATTAATAAACTAATTACTTATTGTAATTAATTTGATAAAATGATTTATTTAAGTTAATTAATTTAGTTTAATTAATTTAAGAAATCATTTGATGATTTGATTTGTATAATCACTTAGTGTATTCAATGAAGCATAATGACTTGAGGAGGTAATTAATGTTAATTACTGAATGTAATTAGTGAAAATAATGTGTTAATAAAGTAATTTGGATAATTACTTTTGTAATTAATCAAAAGATTAATTAATGGAGATAATTAATTATGGGATAATTAATTTATTAGTATGAGTGATTAAGGGTAGTTAATTACTGGTTGATATTAATTAAGGTGGTTGATAATTGATTAATCACTTAACATGATTAAATTAAATAAAGTAATTTAATTTAAATCTGAATTAGAGATCATTAATTAATGTAATTAATAATGAAATTAAGAATAGTTTAATTAAGAAATAATTGATAATGTGGTGATAAATTAAGGATAATGTAATTAATTGTATTTAATTATAAATGAAGTAATTAAATGTTAGTTACTATAAATGATTTAGGATAATTAATTTTTAAAATTAATTAAAGACTAATTACTTACTGTAATTAGAAGTTGATTAATCGAAGAAGTTAATCAAGATAAATATCTAGAGATTAATTAATTAATTTGATTTAAAATTAATTCATTGGTTGTATAAGCAGGATTTATAGATGAAGTGATTAATTTAATTTACTTTAAATTAATTAGAGATAGAAGTAATTAATTTAATTCATTTTAAATTTATTACAAATGGTATAATTATAAATCATTGCTTATGGATGGATGATATTAACATTTCAATTGATTGATTCTCATCTCAGATATGATATGAGTAATATCTATGTGATATGGATGCTTGGTTTAAGTATGATAATATTTAATTATCTGTTTGATGATAATATGAATTATATGTTTATGATGATGTGATTATCTATTGTGATATTATGAATTATCCATTTGTGTGTATATTGATGATATTGAATTGAACTGTTAAGACTAAATAGACAACTTGGCCTTAAAAGACACTTTTTGGATTTCGATGAGACCGGGATCGGGTTTCCACATTAGGAACATCTGAAAACCACATCGATTCCAAATTAATGATAGGTCGTGAATCTGAAGTGAAGATGAAGATTCAGAATGCAAGGGTTATCGTCGTTGACTCTGAGGGTGATTCCAAAATGAGTGTAACGAGGTAATGCCTTCGGTTTCGTTCGAACCCGGAACGAACTTGTATGGATTGAATGCTTTCAACACATCGTCAGGTGGGCGATGAGCATTCTAAGAAATGTATTCTATAAAGGTAATCATAGCCTCAAGCCTCATCAACCGAGAATGGCTAAAACAGGGGAGGTGCAGCAAGGTTAGGTGGGTCATGCCCAAGCAGGACAAGGATATTCCCCTGTCTAGATGTCCCTTTATTTCGGTTAGTGGGAAGTAGCGACGGCTATCTGCGGGGTTATCTTGTTCAGGACTGCTCAATAAGAAATGGTTCCGGCCTTGTGTTGCAGGGGGTCGGGAGTGATCCTCGGTACGTTGATCTAGGCCACGTACTGTGACGGGCGGTACCCCAGTAGCCCTGCCATTGTATGAAATTCACAATCCAATAAGTGCCAACGGTTTTGATTGTATTACCCACTTTTGTGGCTAGTAGCTGGAATTTAATGAATGTAACAATTTCGGCTATTTTCTATTTACTTGAAAACCCTAGACCTATTATAATATCACAGAATTTCCTATCAAATGTTTTGGTCAACGTAAGGTAAAAACTTTTCCATGTTTATGTGTGGGAAGTCTTACGTGATACCTTTTGTTTTCAAAAGATTTTCAAAGTTAAGCAACTTTAACCTGTTACTCATACCATACCCAAGTCTGACCCAGAGTTTATTTTTGTTTTTCATTAACTCTCGGGTACCCAAATTTTTACGGGTAGTCAAGGGATTCAGGTTAGCTTTGACGAATTCTGGAGGAGCAATGGAGCAGGAGGCTTCAGCGTTGTAGATATATATATAGTTCCGCTGAGCTGGTATCTCTGTATTGTTTGAGTTGTGTTGTATTAACTGGACAGGTGTTTATAACTGTCTAGTATGTGAGCTATTGTCTGTATAACTCTGATTGATGTTGTATATTATGTAAATACTTATGTGATTATTATAATTTATTCGTTCCGCTGTGAGATTCTGATGTTGTTGTTCTTTCTTCTCTATCTTTTCTATTTTCCTCACCCCTTTCTTTCTTCAGGACGAAGCGGTTTTCTGGGCATAGAAAGTCGGGTCGTCACAGTTGGTATCAGAGCGCTAGGTTGAGTGAATAACTAGGCTCTTGAGTGATTTCTTTCCTGAGAGAGCGTATTTGTAATTTCGATATATATATATATATATATATATATATTTCTACCTATTGTTGGGTTACCTGTTCAAGTTTTCCAATATAAGTTATAAGGGTAGATATGGTAGTGGTGTGCGTAACACGACTACCAATGGTTGGAGTTTGAATGTTTGAGGTAGAAGTGTATCCGTTGAGACTGTAGACCTATTACCGTCTCGAGTAAGCTTTGGATGGTGTAAGGATTTCATTAATCTCTGAAGGAAATCTGTTAAGATTCGGAGTTCATTTTTGAAGTGTAAGTTTGGTTGAGCTAGAGTTTGGATCTGTCGATTGGACAGAAGCAAGTCATGATATCTTGATACATCAAAGTGTAGTAGCTGTGTGATGAGACACAGTGACCTTGGATGTCTCCGAAGATGTTTCTTTGGGACAAGTTAAGGAAGAGTGTCTGCTTCGGTGTTGTGGCTGTGTTCAGTTGAAAGTTTCTGTTTGGTTGGTGTCCGAGTTTCTCGAAGAGCTTTGGATTAGGAAGTCTTATGGCTTAGCATTTTTTCTTGGGTAACTTCAGGAGCAGTAGAGTAATTCCATTTCTTTGATGGATTGGCCACATAAGAGTAAGTTTTTCTGATTGGTAAAGAGAGAGCGGTACCTTTGGAATTAGGCTGGATCAATCGCAAAAGTGACTTGCGATAGTTTGAGCGTTCTCTTGAGTTTTAAGAATTTTTCTGGATGTCTTCAGGAAGTCAAAGTTTGGTCAGCATCTGAAGATTTAGTTTGGTGTCGACTGGATTTCCAGGCCTGATACCGATGTTCAACTCAGTAATAGGATGATTTTTTTTGAGTTTGGTAAAGTAACTCGGATTGTGGAGGAACTTCAGAATTTTCTTTTTGATCTATGCACTTTACTGTTGGGGGTGTGTTGTCCAATCTGTGTTCGACTTCAGCATTTTCATCTGCCCTGTCAGAGTTGCGCAGTGGAAGCATGGTGGTAGCTGTTTTAGTTTGGAAGCAATTGGATGTTGCAGTGTTTGGATTGGAGAGTTCTACAGGAAATTTTTCAGGATCTCAGGCCAGATTGGAGTGCACCTGTTTAATCTTTTCTGGTTGAGAGAAGTAAGTTCTGTCTTCTGATTTGAAATAGAGTTGTATTTTGAGTTTTGGTTGATCTTGAGAAATTATTTGTTAGATTATTTTGGATCAGTTTATTTCTAGGACATCAGCAAGTGTTGAGCTGATCGGTAAGGATGAGGGACGCCCAGGATCGCCCGAAGGGTTTTATGGATAAGAGACGGACGAATTTGGATTCCGAAGTCGGAGATTTGATTTTGGATAAGTGTTTAGTTTTCAGGATTGGATTGTCAGTTCGGATAACTGGAATTCATTGTGTTTCACGTATCTCTGAGGGAGTAGTATAAGATCTATCTTGATTTTAGAACCAGCAGTTCAGGGAGTTTTGATTGTTGATTCAGGCTTGTCTGTAGTTTGATATCCCGTCTTGTTTTGTGGATTTAGATGAGTGAAAGCTCTGTAGCTTAGTAGTATTGTTTGTTTAGATTCTATAGAGCGAGTAACCCGGTATTTATACTTGGGGAAACTCGAGACAATTCTATCTTGAATTCTGTCTAGATAGTTAAATTTGTTTGATTGGATGAATTGGTTGCTATGGTTGTTAGCATATGATTGATATATGCTTGTGTTTTAAAATTAAATCTTTAACTAGATTATTAAATTACCTTTGTTTTAAACTTCGGGGACGAAATTCTTTTAAGGGGGGAGGAATGTGACATCTCGGAAATTTGGGCAATATCAATTTAATAATCTACAGTAAAAATTAAATTGATTTAATAATATTTGTTAATAATAATTTGAATTGATTTAATAATCTTATTTTAATTAAATAATTAACTGATAATTTATCTTTTAAAAGCCAATTAAATTGTTTTCTATTTATAATATATATATATATATATATATATATATATATATTGTAAATAGATAACCTTTGTTTTAAGTTTAATAAAATGAAAACATGATTTCTAATTCTAATATTTTTGGTAAATTAGGAATTTGATTTTATTTAATATTGAATAAATAATCATTTGACATTAAAATACTCAAGATACATTTAAATTTTTTAAAAGTATTCTAGCCTATGTTTAAATTTTAAATAAAAGGATTGTTTTGTTCTTTTCAATTTAGCTTTATAAAAATAAGTAATTTATATTTTGAAGAGATTGTTTCTTTTATAAATTATTTTAATTTAATAATAAGTTATATTTAAACTATATCAATATTGTAATATCTTTGAAAATGGGTTTTACTGTATAAATAGAAGTTGTTATTTTAATATATGTATATTTTTGAAAGAAGCTATGATTTGTAGTCTTTCAAAAATGTTAAATAAAATAATACTTTGTAAATCTCAACATAAGTATTTATTTATTTAAGTTTAAAATAAAAGTAATCTATAAGTAAAATAAATATAGAGGTAAGAACAAGTGTAAAAGAAAGAAGTATATATGTACATAGGTAATAAAAACAAGCTAGGCAGGCAAGTATATATATGTATAAAGTACAAATGCCTATTTAATATAAGTGTAACATAATCAGACTTTGTACACATATGAATGTAGCTGTGAAGAAAATATACAAGGTAAGAAATAAACAAAGTAAAATAATAAAACAAAAATCTTTGTACAACCAGACAAAATAATGATTTCGCTGTCCGTAAGTAAAGAATGCAAAACAAAGTAAAGTAATAAAACAAAATAAAGCTAAGTAATCATATCCTTGTGTGTTCAGCATATGAGATAGTTTGTAAAGCAAGCTAAAGCATAAACATAAAGTATAAACAAATATGGTATACAGGTTAGAGAGTAGAAGTAGAAAGCTAACTAAAATATCTATACATAAGAAATGATTAAATTAGCTAAATAGGGAACATTGAGTACATTAACATTTAATGTTTCAGATTTCTCAGCAAACAAGAGTCAATTCGAAATCTTTCAAAATCCTTTCAGCCTCCATTTTGAAAAATTCTGCCTGATAAAACAAGATTAAACAGTGCACCAGCATTTGCAAGTCTAGATAGCACCTTCCCCTGTAATCTTTTCTTATATATATATATATATTTGTATCCTCTAGTTCACTTTCATTCATCAAAAATATAAGCAAGCATTATCATTTTACAAACTGAAAATAGTATGCAACAATTTCAAATAAAAACAAGAAGATTTAAGAAAAATCCAGCCTGCAAGCAAATTCAAATCAAAGCCTGTTATATTTATCTTCCACCCAAGCTTTAAGGAAAGCAACCTATATACAAATCTAATCAACAAAGCAACTCAAAGTTTAAAATAAAAGGCATTCAAGTGAAAGGTTTTTAAAAGCTAAAGGATTTCAGTTCAAGCTGTTCTTCAAAAGACTGGGTGCTCTGTTTTCATTTCAGGTGAGTAACAATTATTTTTAAAAGCTTAAATATATAAATCTGGATTGCATGATCTATGTATGAAATAGATGGGTTTGTGTGAATACATGTTAGTGAATTTCTGTGCATTTTTGGATGTAAGTTGTATTCGTGTTTGTTAATATCTATAAACACCTATATTTCCAGTTCTTAAAACTATAGATTTAGTTTAAAATCCTTTACCTCTGGATCAAGTCATTTTTAGAATTTATGGTATAAACAAAATTTGATTGTCTAATCATTTGTCAAAGTTTAAAAATTTATCTGAGTGGGAATAAATTGTGTGTTGCTCTGGAAACTAAAAATAAACAAGAAAGTTAAGTTCTGGATGAAATTCAAACATTCGAATTCATTGATTCAGGGTTATGAACAGAATACTTAACCAAAATAATGATTTTTAAAAATGAAATCACTAATTTTAATAGCAAATTGAATGTGTAGTTCTGTTTTTACTGGAAATTAGTATTTGAGGGGTTATTGATGTTCTCGAGTATACGAGAAGTTGTAATTGCCAGAGGTGATAGTAGAACCATCGGTGATGGAGGGAAAATTGGTTGAAGTGGTGGCAGATAACGGTGGTGGTGGCGGTGGCAGTTTTAAGTTTCTAAACCTAGTTTGGGCTGTGTTGTGATGTTTGATTTGTCGCGTGTCCTAGGAGAAGATCGAGTTCGCTGAAACTCAGGAGGGTAGTAGCACGGTCATGGACGAAGTGGTGGCCGGTGGTGTTGGTGCTCTGGTGGACGGAGTTGGAGTGTGGTGGAGTTTCCAGGTTTCGAGAGAAACCTGATTTTTTTTCGGTTTCCAGGTGGAGTTTCGAACTCGTTGCCGTGGTGGCTCTGGGGGATTGTGGTCGTGACTGCCGGTAGTTGGCGTCGTGTTAAGGTTTGTGGGGGTGGCCGGAGATAGCTAGGGCCACGGTGCACGTGCACCGTGCCATTAAAGTGTGTTGGGTTCTTTGGTTATGTGTAGGGTTTTAACTCGAGGAGACGCGAGTTTATTCGAGGGTTTGACACGAAGTAGAGGAAGAGGAGACTCGAAGCAAATTCTGGTTTCTCTCAGGTCAGTGGTTGTTTCCAGATTTTTTCGTAAAACCTGGCAGTAGAATTGTTTCTAAAACAAATTCAATTGGAACCCATTTATAAACAAATAATGGAATTAAATAAAGTGTAAATCTAGTTGAAGTTTGAAATCAAATTTACTTTTGAATTCAAATTTAAATAAAAGTAAAGTTTAAAACAATCAAATATGGGTTTCAACCTGACAGTTTCAGGTTTTAAATGTAATTTAAAATCTGAATCAAAACTTAAATTGTGTTTGAAGTTAAAAGTTCAAAATATAGATTCAAGTGAACTTTTGAATCTAAGTTTTAGAAACGAATTTGGATTTTTAAATCAAGAATTAAAAAAATCAAGTTTTTCAAAAGCAAGTTAAACCCAAGTTTTAAATTCAAAGTCAAACTAATGAAATCAAAAGTTTTAAACTCAAAGTTGATTAATGAACTCAAAACTAAAATATAAATCAGATTTAAAATCTAAATGTATAAAGAAAAGTTAAATTCAAATGGTTCGTTTTAAAAAGTGTTTGTTTCCAAATAAATATTTGAATTGGGTTTTACAAAGTTCTTTTGAATGGAAGTTAAATAAATTGTTTTAACTTGGAAATTGCAAGTTTAAAATATAATGTCTTTTGGAAGTTTAAATTTAAATAAAGATTCAAGCAGTTGGATTTAAGGGCCTTTCTTATATAAGTCCATATATGAGTAATTAATGTTATTTACAGGATTCTAAATTGAATTAAAATTTGGTAAATGTTTGAATAATAATAAATTTTGAATCTTAAATTCAAAATGAAATTTTGAATTTAAATTTGAAATGTAATGTTCTAATATACTTAATAAAGTCATAAATAAAGAAATGAATTCTTTTAGGGATAATTAAGATATTTAAAATAATTAAATGATAGGTTAATTAAGAAATGACTTATGTATTTAAGTTATAAATTAATAATTTAGATTAATTCATAATTAGAGATCAAGTAAGAAGTAAATTAAGAAAAGTTATTAATTAATGAAGATAATTAATTAATTCATATATGTGATTAATTTTGATAATTAATCAAAATTAATTAGATAATCCATTATAAATTGTTAAATGTAAGTACTTGATAAAAGTAATTAAGAAATTAATTACTTATTGTAATTAATTTGATAAAATGATTTATTTAAGTTAATTACTTTAGTTTAATTAATTTAAGAAATCATTTGATGATTTGATTTGTATAATCACTTAGTGTATTCAATGGAGCATAATGACTTGAGGAGGTAATTAATGTTAATTACTGAATGTAATTAGTGAAAATAATGTGTTAATAAAGTAATTTGGATAATTACTTTTGTAATTAATCAGAAGATTAATTAATGGAGATAATTAATTATGGGATAATTAATTTATTAGTATGAGTAATTAAGGGTAGTTAATTACTGGTTGATATTAATTAAGGTGGTTGATAATTGATTAATCACTTAACATGATTAAATTAAATAAAGTAATTTAATTTAAATCTGAATTAGAGATCATTAATTAATGTCATTAATAATGAAATTAAGAATAGTTTAATTAAGAAATAATTAATAATGTGGTGATAAATTAAGGATAATGTAATTAATTGTATTTAATTATAAATGAAGTAATTAAATGTTAGTTACTATAAATGATTTAGGATAATTAATTTTTAAAATTAATTAAAGACTAATTACTTACTGTAATTAGAAGGTGATTAATCGAAGAAGTTAATCAAGATAAATATCTAAAGATTAATTAATTAATTTGATTTAAAATTAATTCATTGGTTGTATAAGCAGGATTTATAGATGAAGTGATTAATTTAATTTACTTTAAATTAATTAGAGATAGAAGTAATTAATTTAATTCATTTTAAATTTATTACAAATGGTATAATTATAAATCATTGCTTATGGATGGATGATATTAACATTTCAATTGATTGATTCTCATCTCAGATATGATATGAGTAATATCTATGTGATATGGATGCTTGGTTTAAGTATGATAATATTTAATTATCTGTTTGATGATAATATGAATTATATGTTTATGATGATGTGATTATCTATTGTGATATTATGAATTATCCATTTGTGTGTATATTGATGATATTGAATTGAACTGTTAAGACTAAATAGACAACTTGGCCTTAAAAGACACGTTTTGGATTTCGATGAGACCGGGATCGGGTTTCCACATTACGAACATCCGAAAACCACATCGATTCCAAATTAATGATAGGTCGTGAATCTGAAGTGAAGATGAAGATTCAGAATGCAAGGGTTATCGTCGTTGACTCTGAGGGTGATTCCAAAATGAGTGTAACGTGGTAATGCCTTCGGTTTCGTTCGAACCCGGAACGAACTTGTATGGATTGAATGCTTTCAACACATCGTCAGGTGGGCGATGAGCATTCTAAGAAATGTATTCTATAAAGGTAATCATAGCCTCAAGCCTCATCAATCGAGAATGGCTAAAACAGGGGAGGTGCAGCAAGGTTAAGTGGGTCATGCCCAAGCAGGACAAGGATATTCCTCTGTCTAGATGTCCCTTTATTTCGGTTAGTGGGAAGTAGCGACGGCTATCTGCGGGGTTATCTTGTTCGGGACTGTTCAGTAAGGAATGGTTCCGGCCTTGTGTTGCAGGGGTCGGGAGTGATCCTCGGTACGTTGATCTAGGCCATGTACTGTGACAGGCGGTACCCCAGTAGCCCTGCCATTGTATGGAATCCACAATCCAATAAGTGCCAACGGTTTTGATTGTATTACCCACTTTTGTGGCTAGTAGCTGGAATTTAATGAATGTAACAATTTCGGCTATTTTCTATTTACTTGAAAACCCTAGACCTATTATAATATCATAGAATTTCCTATCAAATGTTTTGGTTAGTGTAAGGTAAAAAAAATTCCATGTTTATATGTGGGAAGTCTTACGTGATACCTTTTGTTTTCAAAAGATTTTCAAAGTTAAGCAACTTTAACCTGTTACTCATACCAGACCCATGTCTGACCCGGAGTTTATTTTTGTTTTTCATAAACTCTCGGGTACCTAAATTTTTACGGGTAGTCAAGGGATTCAGGTTAGCTTTGACGAATTCTGGAGGAGCAATGGAGCAGGAGGCTTCAGCGTTGTAGATATATATATATATATATATATAGTTCCGCTGTGTTGGTTTCTCTGTATTGTTTGAGTTGTGTTGTATTAACTGGACAGGTGTTTATAACTGTCTAGTATGTGAGCTATTGTCTTTATAACTCTGATTGATGTTGTATATTATGTAAATACTTATGTGATTATTATAATTTATTCGTTCCGCTGTGAGATTCTGATGTTGTTGTTCTTTCTTCTCTATCTTTTCTATTTTCCTCACCCCTTTCTTTCTTCAAGACGAAGCGGTTTTCTGGGCATAGAAAGTCGGGTCGTCACAGTAAGATGACATCAAACTCAATTATGGAATACTACGGAATACAATATATCTATATTTCTAGACATATTCCATCTCAACAATCCCAAAAAAATGAAAAAAGATTCAAAGCTTGATTCGAAAGCAAGCTCGAATAAAGGACAATGATTCACCCGTATTGTACTTCGATGTATCATGATATACGTACTGTTCTGTGTTTATTCTACTTTGTTCTGACCACAGCTTTGATACCAAACTGTGACGCCCCACCCCGAGACCCACCTTAGCAAAGAGAATTAACAAGTGATTCTGTCTACTAAAGCGGAGAATAGGGCTAGTTAAGGGCGACCATCTATAATTTTGTCTTAAACATCTATTGAATATGTCGATAAATGCAATATAATTTTTTTCAACTCAAGTGGATCAACATACCCAATAAATGCTTAATCCAAAACTATAGGTGGCTAACGCATTTATTAGAACAAAATACAATAACTGAATGTAAATCACATTACAGAATAGTAATCAGCATCATATATATACATATACACTAATACACGTTCAGTACAATACAATATGAGTACAATAAAGATGGTACACGACCACACCATATACATCAAATCAAATGTAAAAACATCAGAGTATGCGGAAGAAATAAACTACTCAAGCGAAAGAAGAGTTGATATCCAACATTAACTTCAAGCTAAGTCCAATAGATGATACCTGAAACAACTCGGTCTGACCCAAGTGAAAACACACGGGTCAGGCTAGCTAAAATCATCAGTTGAACAGAATAATCGATAAGGATAAGTAGTTGGAAGCTATGGTATCCTTTTTCTTAAAGGATGACATGCCCTAAATAAGGTTTCAACATCATAAGAAAGGACAGCATCTCTTCTTGGCAAGTAGAAGAGACAATGATGATAAAGTCATACTTAAGTGGCTTAAGTGGCATAACTGACACTTAAGCAAATGGAACATCGACGAGCAAAGTTTTAAAGATAAGACTTAATAACATCGTTTTTGCCTCATATCATTGACGGTATAAAGGAATATGGATAATGACTTCAAATGATTCAACTATCTTCTTAGAAGTGGTTGTCAATATAACAATACATCAAATGTACATATCCTTCATACATAGAATAAAACGCATATGGATGTGATCATCTCATTGGCACATCCTATCATTCAAGGAAATATAAAACCAATCATAAAAGAAGAATTATACTTATTCATACCTCATCTCATCGGTATGAATACATATACATCTCAAATTCATCACTAAAAATCATCATAAAAGATTCTTCATAATCATTTATACCTCATCTCATTAGTGTAAATATATAAGTACATCTCAACTCCATCTTAACATCAAGTAGTCTATAAAATCATCAAATCATCAATCCATAATGCAAAAAACTCAATCAAAGAGTAACATCATAAATGATTTCACCATATATGTATACATCACATTCGGCACTAGGCTATCAATGTAATAATCATCTAAAGATGGTGAAATCTAAAACATCAAAACTTAAAGAAATCTCAGCTTGGCCAGATCCTCGATTGCATGCTGAAGCAATACTACGCACGCTACATTGTGACTAGTACTACTATTTGGTACCATAAACATCATGATGGCTGGAGTCAAATAACATCTTAACATCGTGAATGACTATAGTCTATAACATCATAATGACTCCCAGTCACAAAGACCCGAGTTAATAACATCGTGATGATCGGAGTAGCGACTACATAGTGATGACTCCAATCGAGCACTCGTGGTCTGTAGTACTAGTAAACATTGTGAATGTGTCTCAACTTCTCGGATAGGGACCCAATAGGTGTTAACGTACGTCTCATACCATACGTTCGCACCTAACGGTTTACTAGCCATTAGTTGGCACCACACTAGTAAAACATCATAAACATCAACAAAATATACTCAGCCTCATTTCATTGGCGAGTAAATACGATACCATGCTCGTCTCATCTCGTTGACGAGTACTAGTGACATTGTGACTTGTCTCATCTCTTCGACAAGTAAAAATTATCATAATACATCTCAACAGCATAAAATCATCATAAAAAAATTATCTCATCTCGTCGGCAAGAAAAAATAACATCTAGATGGTTATCTATAACCATAATTCCAATTAGCAATTTCTAGCTCTTGATTCATCTCATTTCATCGGCGATTAAGAAAAACATCTTAAAATGGTCCTTCATCGAATATACTCCTAAATTGGAGTTCTTGGCCCATATAATCTACCCAAAATTTAATAACATCTTAAATCATCTCAAACAGTTCATCTAAAGGGTTTCAATCGTATAAGTCCGATATTAAGCGATAAAGCAAATCCATATGTCACATACCACATGCTTTACTTTACCATTTAATTATTTTTCTTATACGTCCGAAAATCATAAAAATGGGTAATTTTATTTATAAAATAATTTTATTTGATAAAACAAAAATTTAAAATGATTTTCCGAAAACGATGATTAAAACCAATATTTGAAATTCCTTTATTATAGGAAATAAATCAGTCTTTATTTAGAAAAATAATTTAAAAATACTATGTAATAATAATTTGAAATGTTCATGTATTTCAAAAATGATTAAGTAAAAACCGTTCTCAAAAGCAATGAAAACTAAGAGGGATATCTCAAAACCGATAAATTGAATTCAATACGAATTCAATTCAAATTTAACCCAAAATTAATTTAAATTCCATTTAAATTTGAATTTAAAATTCTTCAAATACAGCTAGCCTATTGGTAGGCATCATAGCTCTCAAAATATCTCAAAACATCATCAAAACCGAAGAGAATGAGAGCAAAAATGAGCTAGTACAATTCTAAGGTCAACAATTGTTGTCGCTGTCATTTTGCTCTCAGGATAGCAACATACAACCATAATTTCGACTAAGCAAACTTCAAAATTCTAGAAAATATAATGAACGAAACATCTCATGTGACCTAAGCTTTCCGGAACATCCAAAATTAGCAAATTCGTATGAGAAAGAAAGAAGTTAAAGCTAATTTCGTTTCAGTTTCAAACACATAGCAAATAATAGTTTTGTTCTCGGGATAGCAATAAAAAAAATTCGATTTTGACATATCTAACCTCAAAATTACAAAAAACTCAATGAATAAAAGTTGTAGTACATGAATTGCGCTTTCCGGAACATTAAAAATTATCGAATTCTAATCAAAAACGAGAAAGTTGTAGCTTAAACAATATCAGATTCAAACTCAGGAAATTCTATCAAAGGCATTACTATATTTCTGCTTACAAATCTGTTTTAGGTCAGACAAACAGTAAAATATCGAAATGAAACCTGAAGGTAAATTACTGCTTATTGAATGTAGTTTCCAGAGAAAAATATTTGACCTAAATTGGATAAGAAACAAAAAAATTATGGCTAAAACACTTCTCTGGCCTATGATTGTTGCTGCTGTCAATTTGCTCTCGGGACAGCAACAAACAAGCACGATTTTGATCAAGGAAACGTCAAAATTTTATAAAACTCAAAACATTAAACTTGTAGATCTATGTCTGTTCTTTCCAGAACATCTAAAATTATCAAATATTGACTTAAAATGAAAATGATATGCCCAATTTACTAATGGCTATTTTACAAATAAACATGCAACAAACAAAATTGAGATTTCTTACCTTGAAATCTCAATCAAATCTAGAAAATATGACTTTTAAACTCATCTTTGATTTCATATAGAAAACACCCAAATTTGTGAAGAAATATTAGAGCTTGAAGGTGAAATCCTTTTTCTATTCTTATTTTGGTGAAGCTCTTCTTGAATTAGCAGCGAAATTGAGTGTAACTAAGATTTAATTAGGGAAAGCCATTGTTTTTCTTTCTCTCTATTTACCGTGTCTTTTGTTTTAGGGAGGAAGATGAGAAAAAAGGTACGTACACCTATTTTCTCTTTTTTAGATGGTTCTAGAGAGAGTTAATGGATTCAAACCATACTCAAATAAGCCCAAGACTAATATACTTAGAGAAATTCTTATGTTTTATACATATTTAACCTATTTAATCACTTTATACACTAGTTTTCTCATTTTTAACCAAATAAAATATCTACAACAAATTGTTGCAATAAAATTGTTATTATATAAAAAATAAAATTTATTTCGACGATAAAAAGTTATTTTTATAAACAAAACCCTATCTTTGACAATATTTTACAAATTACACCATTTTAGTGTAAATACACCATTTTAGTGTTAAAACACTATTTTTAATGCAATAACTTGAACAAAAATTTCTTTCATGTCAAATAAATTGCAATAAATCATTCTATAACTTTTTAATCATCAAAATATTTTTTTGCCAATTAAAAATATTATTTTCCCCATATAACACATTTTTTAACAATATTTGCCAATATTCCCATTTTTAGTGAAAAATCACTATTATCATCCATTTCAAGCAAATAAAATTTATTTTTAAGTCTAATGAAGTGTACTAAAATGTTTAACATTTTTATAACATTAATACATCATTCCAAGCCTAATTACACTTCTAAATTTTATTTTCTTCATATTATTCCTTTTATTTCACAATACAAGGCTAACATTGGAATAAATTTCCATTATTACTAATTAACTAAAATTAAACCATCATAGTTATTTATTTTCAATCCAAATCCGCAGATAAAGTTTTTCAAATTTTATTTCATTCATTTACACTTTTTTTCAACCATCAAATGTTGAAACAGGCTTCAAATAAAATAATATGACTTATTTAAATTTCAAATCCCAAATTATATTCATCAAGATATTGTTTATATAAAATAAATAATATAATCCCTCATTTTATTATCCAATTCATTTTTAAACACAATATTAAATTATAATTTGCATTACAATTTAATATTAATAGTAATCTCCAAAATCCCGGGTTGTTACAGATTTTCAGTCTCAGCCCGATCAACCTATGACCGAATTTCTATAAGAACAAGGATGGACTGGTTTCGAGTTATAAAAATATTTTTATAAAAACTATTTTGGCAATATTATATAGATTTTAAAGTGTTTTAAAAACGATCAAAGAAAATTTATCTGATTTTAAGTATTGAATAAATTCTGGCTTCGTTCCTTTTCGAGAACGAAAAGATTCAAATGGGGGAGCAATGTGATAACCCAGATTTTTTTTAGACATCTGTTAATTGGTAATTAACAGGATTAAAATTATTGAAATATTGACTTGTATGTTAAACAGATATAATTCTGATAATAAAAGATATCTGGATATGTAAATAAATTGGTAATATATTAAATGATATCTGTGATATCCTAGAAAATATTCAAGCAAATTCAAGTATGATGATCTCTTTTATATAAATTATTTAAAATGGGCAAAATTGTCATTTATCTCAAAACAAATAATAGTGATGGTTTATATATATATATATATATATATATATATATATTAAATAGAAAAAGTATTATTTTCAGATAAATTAAATATGTGTTCGATTAAATATATATATATGAGTTTAATTTAAAATTTAATTTGAATTTTGGTCTAAAATTCAAATAAATATACTGAAAATATTACTTTTAATAAATAGTTGTATATTTAAAGAACATCATTTAATAAAAAAATAGCATATATATATATATATATATATATATAAACATTAAAAACCTAACATATAATTTATAAAATATAATACATATGTTAATTTAAGAAATATGGTTTATGACATTGAAAATATAAACACATGCAAAATACAAGTGTTAATTTATGAAATAATGTTAGTAACAAATGTATGATGATAAACAAGTGCAAATGAAATATTAACAAGTTTCATCGTGGTATTTTTTTACTTTTAAATAAATCCTAATTAACCCTATATAAACATCTACCTCTTCTCTTCATTGTTTTCCTATCTTCTCACTTTCAAAATAAAGAAACAAAACCATAGTAGAAAATCAGATCTGAGGCAAATGAAACAAACATGTAGTCAAACATTTCTCAAACCTAAGAAGATCAAAAGCAAAGCCTATTAACAACTTTAAAACCAGAAATTTCAAATAGCAATCTCAAAACAGAAATTCATCAAGCAATAAATCTTCAACTTGTAGCATTTAATGTTCAGATTTAAGCAATTCAAGTTTTCAAAAATCTCAACTGCTTCGGACTCTCTACTCAACACTTATAGGAGAGTAAACTACTCCTTTAAGTTGAGTCTATTTTATGCTTTAATGAATATGATGAGTTTTAGTAATGATGTCGTGAAATTATTTTTCCTAAATGTATAAATGTGTCAATATGGCATATATATGGAAATACTGTATACCTGATGGAGTGAATGCATGCAACCACTGTTCTTAATTGAATAGCAGTGAACTTCATCTTTAAATTTAAATCTGATCTGAATCTGTGAGCAAGTGAAGACGATATACAACAGAAGATTATTCAGTATTTACCAGCACAAGTTGATTTACTCTATTCTTTGTTAAGCATTGTACAGTGATTAAATAATCTAAACTAAATCTGTCAAAAGAGTGTGCTTGTGATCAACAATTGAAAGTGTTTACAAGTATAAATTAAAGTGGTTTCTGAGTATATAAATATGGTTTATTCTATGCTTGCTGTGAAAATGTATATAGATGATTCTCTGTATGAATAACAGTCACATGCATATACAAATCAATTCAATTCCTCCCAATATGTTATATTTTAGTTTGTGATCCTTAAAAGTAAATTGTTAATAACAACTAAGTTAGATTTCTTAGGTTTAATTATCAAATAAGTTTATATAAACCAGGAAAACACAGTGAAATTTATTTCCAATCAGAAAATCAAGTGTTTAGGTTTCAAGAATGGATTATGTAGCTGGATTCAAGTTTTGAAGAGATGAATTTTAGTGATCGTATCTAGATTTTTAAGTGTGTAATTGATAGGAATTTTGGGGTTGAACAGAGATTGTATTTTTGGTAAAATTTGGCAATCGACTGTAAGATGGTCGTCGTTCTCGATGCTAGGGATAGCTCGAGGGTGGAGTTACACAGGAAAAATGTCGAGGGATTTTTCTCCGATCTATGGTGGCCGGTGGTGATGAAGATAGGGTCTTAGACCCTGATTTTCCGATATTGTTTTGGAGGATTGTTTGTCAGTGAGGAGGGATCAGACATGATCGGAGTAAGGAAAGATGCAGCAATGTACTCTGGCGAACGTCTAGGCTCGATGGAAAGGGGTCAAATGGTCGTAGGCGCTGGTGTTTGGCGAATCTACGAAATGGGTTTTGGATCTGATGTTCTTGTCCCTGTTCGATTTCGATTCGGAGATCGATTCGAGGTTCCGATGGTCGAAATCATTTGTGACGGTAGACGTCGACTTGTTGGTAGTGGTTATGGTGGACGGAGCGTCGCTGATGATCTGTGCATGTGCACGTGTGTTGTGTGTGTCATGGTACGTTTTCAAGTGATGAAGGGAATTTTCTCGGGAAGTAATCCAGGAAAAGGAAGCTTTGGCTCGGGATGATTGCGTGTTGTCACGAGTATGATATCGAATGTAATAGGTAAGTTAATAATTTATAAATTTTACCCAGAATTTTATTTTTTAAAAGAAAATAATATATGGGTAGCTCAGGTTTTAGTTCAGGTAGATGATAGGATTGAATAAGTTTAAAATTTATCAAAATGTATAAGATAAACCAAAATCTAAAACAAAGCATTTGCAGTTTAAAACAAGTTTTCAAAATTTCATTGTTTTGGAATTGTTTGTTTAAGTGATTATATAGTAGGTAAATTTCCTATATGTTTTCAAAAAAAATGATTTAAATGATAAGATTGAATAAGTATAAATTATTTGATAAGGATGGTAAATTGATTTATGAAATCAGTTAAGGAAATAATTTATTAATGTAATTAATTATAGCAATTAATTAAAAGATGATTAATTTATTAAAGGTTGATTAATTAATGTAATTAATTGATGATAATTACTTTAATTAAAGAATAATTACTAAGTGCGATTTAATAAATGATAATTACTTAAGGTAAGTAGTTTAAACAGTTGATTTGTTAAGAATTAATTAGTTAAGGATTAATTAATTTTATTTTGTAATTAAGGGTTAAATTAATTAATAATTAAAGGATAAATTTGTTGAGGATTTATTAATTTAATTAATAAATTAAAGATTAAATTAATTGAGGATAATTAACCAATGTACTTGGTTGAAGTAATTAAAGGTAAATTACCTAAAGGAAGTAATTAAGGTTTAATTACTTAGTGTAGTTAATTAATGAATGAATTAATTAAGGAAATTAATTAAAGATTAGTTAATTAATGAGTATGATTAATTTAAAAGATAATTAATCAATGTAAGTGATTTTAGAATAATTAATTTGAGTAATTAATTAAAGATAAATGGAATTGATGTGAAATGGTGAAGGTTAACTAATTTGGATAATTAATTAAAGGCTAATTACTTAATATAATTGGAGAGGATAATTAAGGAATGATTAACTAATTTCTTTAAAAATTAATTTATGCTGAGTAAGCAAGATTGAAAGTAACTAAAGTAATTAATTTAATTTATGGTGTGACTAATTTATCTTCCTTATAAATGGTTGATTTATAATTCTGATGTGAAATGTGTTGTGATATGATTGGTTTGAACAGTGATAACGTGGTTATCTATCAACGATGAATTACTGTGTAAAAGTGACATCCAGTATTTAAAGTAAAAATTGCAGTCGCTTGAATAACTTGGGTTAAGATGACATTTAATTCGAAGAGACCGGAGTCGGGTATTAGTAAATACCCGAGGCCGCTTCGATTCTTTATAGATTGATATGTGAAATCAATAAGCTGGAATGGAATGATTTAAGTGAATTGGACCATTGAATCTAAGTTTTGGTACTTAGAAATTGATGTGTAAAATAAGTGTTGTCTATAACAAATTGTGTGAATTTGTAATTTGATACGAATTACCCCGAGTTTTTAAATTAGTTGTATGCATTGGAATTTCATGTTAGATGAGTTTACTCATGCTGGTTTCCAGCCTGACCCGGGTGTTACTTTGATGTAATGCTCGGGTCGGACCGAGTATTGCATATTTTCAGGTAAGAAAGTTCTGAAGCTCAGGAGGCGAGCTGGATGACAGGAATGTATGGAGTGTATTCCGCTATGATATATTGTTATTTATCTAGGACAAGTTATTTTAACTGTCCAGTGATTGTGAAATGTTTTAACTCTGATGTACTAAAAATGTAAATTTATTGATACATCTTTCTTTGCGTAAAGAATATTATTTGATATTACATTTTATCCACTGCGAATGTGATATTCTGTGTCTTGTTTCTGTTCCTTCTTCTATCTCTTTTCTTCTTTTTCTAACTATCTGGAATTTTCGGGATCGAAAAATCCAGGTCGTTTCATTAATCTCTTAAATTTTTAAAAGTAGAATATTGATAAGATTGTGAAGTTTATTCCAAATTTCTGACAGTTGGCTTGAAATTGTTCAGTCTCTATTGCCCTAATCTGATTTGGAATGTAAATTTCTATGTTTTAATTCATTTAGAGCATCAAGTGTACAATTTAGTTACATCTATATCCGTTTGAATTTCCATAATTACCTAATTCCACAACTATGTATAAAAAGTTCGTCATTTGGAATAATAAAGAGTATACCAAAATGAAAGATATGTGTAAAGTACGGATGTTTTTTTCTGTGGTTTGCACTGTCTATTTCAATAAGAGAAAGGAGACGATTCCTTGTAATTTCGAACGGAGCAAAGGTCTCCTTTTTAGCTAGTTATGGTAAGTTATAATAGTAATCCTTTTTAGGAAGGATAACTCCAATATATAAAATGTGGAAATAATTCTTTTTTACAGCATGTACATATAAGAGTGTATTTTGGAATTCTTAAGTGTAGGAATTAATAAGTTTAAAATATGTATTACATACATATATATGCGCACGCACGTGCGCACACATACTGCCTGCCAATTAAAAATATAAATATACATAGGTTAACGAACAAAGCATAATAAGTAAATATGTATCGGTATTCGCATTGGTTATAATTAGGATGACTAAATAGTAATAATGTAGTAAATCATAGGACTAGGAGGTTGGAATGGAAAAGAGGCGGTAACTCCAAAATTTATGAATGACGATTACAAAATTAGTGGGTAATAAATCTGCTGTTATAAGGAGTTACAAAATTTAATGGGGCCTAAATGCATTTAATAGGATTAACTGTAGAATTTAATATGACATTAATGGGAAAACGGAACAGGCATAATAAGTTGAATTTGAAAAAAATAAATAAATGTCATTAGTGATTGTCCAGTTTGAATATTAATGACCATTTATGATAGACAACTGACATTTATGGGACATAAGAAGGAAATGAATAATATAGGAGACAAGCCTATAACATAGGAGTAGGTTCGTAACAAATAAGTAATTTAGTACTAATAAATAAACTTAGAAGGCAATATAATTTCCATAGTATAAATTTTGTGGCCTCAATAATACGTTTAGGACGAGCGTAAATTAGTGGGTCTAGACCAATATTTAAGTTTATGATAAATGGTTTGGTTTAATACGGGTTAGGATACGGGGTTAGTAGAGTTACGCAAAGGAAGTCTATCCTTCACTTATAAGCTACCAGCAGTTGTGTATGAACCGATGTGGGACATCTCCAATATAGGATGTGTAGGGAAGGGATACACGTTCGCGTATAAAGTGTAGGAAAATATAACAAGGGTTTGCCTCGAATTTGAAGTATTAAATGACTCGTTTTCTATAGAGATTTCAAGGGTTTACTTCAAAGTGGAAGGTATTAAATGGCTATTGGGTCTGCCTCTACTCTATATAAGAAGTCTTAAATAACCTATGACAGTGCTTTATAGGAGGTCTGCTTCATTTCTAACAAGTGGTATTAAGTACTGGAGTAGGCATTTTCCTTGATTTATATTAGTTATGTCCAAATGGAATTTTAGTTGTGGGGATCGATGGGTTATGCCAATGTTGTTGATAAGCTGGTATTTAGAAGTATGGCTGGCATATAGGCTTGAACTACTAGTGGTCATGAGTGGTCGTTAGCATAGACTTGTGTTATGCCTTGACGAATTTAGCTTCCTACAAGTGTAGAATCCATAAGGGATATGCAAAGACCTCAAAGTTTTATCAGTTGTTTGTTAGTTGGAGGTGGGCTAGTTAACCCTTATATAAGTCTTTGAGATGCATTAGTAATATAACTAATTAAATTATAAAGTCATATCTAGAGGTCATTGTCCTTTGTAGCTGAAGGCCAGTTGACTAATATTTACATTATGGAGGGCGCACATCGGGGTTGAGGTATTAAATGGCCACTAGGTCTTCCTCCTTCCTATTTAAGAAGTATTAAGTGGATGATGTTTTCTTTTGGGTAGTAGAACACACACACATACATATAGAGTTATACCTTAGAGAAGGTCGGACATATCTTACGTGCATATGGAATTAAAAGGGTAAACCATGAATAATACACATAACATCTAAATAGAATTCAGTTGGAATGAACTAGTGTTATGGATAAGGTATGTAATTTTTCAGTCACCGGAACATTTTTTGACCCCTTCTTAGTACAACCCATAGGACAGATATAAAGGGACATGCTACTGATGTAAGACATGAATGGTAGATGGAGAAGCCTTTTCATTCATGCTCGGCACTGACAAGGCAACTAGATATCCAAGAAATACTATTGATTATAAGGTAGTGGCCATAGTTGATATATATATATATATTCTATTACATTTTTCTATTCCGTTATGAGTTTATATAGATTTCGCTTTGATATACTTATATTTATTACAGCTTACCAAAGCCAATAATTTTTACCCTAGTAGACTTGGGTTTCGATTTAGTCGAAATTTGGCCTAGTAAGTTATGGGTTGTTACAAAAACCATAATTGAATACATGACATCTTCATAGTAATAACGATAAAATATCGCATGACTCATCTTAATGTGATTACATCTCTATATAACAAACATATAGGAATTTAAACCAGCAATTAGTGACATATGTTACAACAATCCATGATAATGTACTTATAAATATTATTTTCCTTTTAGTATAAAATAGTCTTATTATTTTTTATTACAAAAAACATATCTATTTACTTCACCTTAGAACAGCAACAATTTCTCAAAATAGTTTTATACTTAAAATTCCTTTATTACATATCTATTACTTCAAATATCCCATAATATAATTATTTTAACAAATATTATAATTATGTCTAATTACCTTCAAAATCCATAATAGTATTATTTTATGTCAAGATAATAATACACTCAAACCACTTTATTATTTTTCACAACCATTTTACCAATATTTAATTCAAAAATGTGTTGACCGCCCTACACCTCCAGCATTGGATATAATTAAATAGTGCGAAGCTGTAGTTCCTGACCAATATAGGATGATTGTCAAGTGTTAAAAGGAAATAAAAACATCACAAAACCTATCGTATATCTTATAACGCATTGAATAAAATACAATAATATCATCACAGATATAAAACAGGCGAAATAGTAGTAACTAGAATAAACCAATATCAGAGTATACGGGTTCATAAAGTTATACAAAATATAACTATCTGTAGTATATGTCATAGACGAACACTGTCTGGGTTGGATAGTGTTGCACATCGGAATAAGCATAAGCATCTATATTATACAAGAAAGCTCCATTTTTCTCCTCCACTGCCACCGCATACAACCTAGGCTTGTTATCTAGTCTACTTATTTAAGAGTACGCAAGATAATAAGGAATAAAGCATAAAATTCGAGTTCAAAAATAGTCTGGTGTGAGTGATAAGGAATCTCAAAATAATATACATGTTGATATAGTAAGGAACAAGGGTATATGAACCATACTTGACATGTTCCTGCAACCAAAGAATTAGCATATAACCTAGATAATATGTTACTCTACAAACATCATAATGGTGTACTACATCCTAAGTACAACAATGAGTGTCCAAGTATCCACATCCACAATACCTACATCATATGGCATCCCAAGAGTGGCATTCTATTAGACAAAGAAACCAATGCAAATATAGCATCCATTAAAAATAAATCCTTATTGCCGCACAATGTGCCCTAGATATCCGATAACTAGTATGACCATTCTTTTACTATGGATTAATGGAAATTTTTAGTTTTTAGTGTACTTGCTCACAACCTGAAGCTGATACTATAACCATTCAACCGATCTAGGGTATATGGATCCGTTCCACCGATCCAACATAGCTTTCCAAGTATCTAATGAGCGTACTCACAATATCCCTGCTTTCGAGTACATCAGAAATACTTCGAGTATCGACGATCCTTTAGGATGTGTATTCGAGCCTTATACTTGCTCCATCAAATTTCCATTCATTCTCAAGGAAACATTCCACATTCATTTCATTCCATGATAAAACTATTCAACGTTATATACATGGGTCTCCCTTTCAAGAACCTGCCCTTTTTGGATAATCATCATTGTGACTCCATTCAACATTGAGCCATTATCAGAACATAAACTCATTCACCATCGAGTTATCATAGCTGATGTCCCAAAGCCATCATCCTTTATCATGCTACCACATCTCAATCAAACATCAAGTGAACAAAAGAGCACATTTAGCACGATCTACAAAGCAACATCTTCCCTTCTTGGAAGTTTGGTCCTTGCAGTCCTAACAAATTCATGTCAGTACCAACCAAAAAAGATTGGTACCGGCATGAATTCCTAACCACTACTTAGACAAATTTTTGCTAAGTACTTTCTTTACCAATCATTTTTCCTTTTTCATGCTTGGAACCCTTACCCCGTTCCTTGCGCTTCCAAGTCCTAGCACCCATCTGAAGCCAAGAAAAGAAGTTGGTACTGACCTAAAGTGGTACCGAGTTCAATACATTGTTGATTTTTGAAGCTCTAACTCTTTGAACTTCCCTTTATCCCCTACTCAAAATATGTCATGATGTTCCTCTGGTTTTGTCCTGAATCAATCTTCCACCGATTAGGACTGAAGCTAACTCCACTAAACAGAATTAGGATTGCCACCGACATCCAGTTGAACATCCAAATCAATTTCAAACAATTTATGGCCAGAATCATAGACTCCTACCCACCTCCAAGATTCGTCCCATTTTGAGTAATTTTTCCTTCATTTTTTCCAAATGAACAACCAATTCTTGTTATCCGGTCTTTTCACCCGGATATGTTTAAGCTGACTGGATAATTTAAATTCGACCTTCTTCAAGGCCATAAAATCGAGAGGGATGATTGTTGGGTCTAGAATTCAAGTACAGATGGTAATATGAAGTCATTATTGAAGGGAATTGAGAGATATGCAATGTAGAATGTTCGAAGTATGGAATGTAGTCTAACATAGAAAAGGGATCGGCTATAATCCCTCTCAATCATAGGGATTGACATATTTCAACTAAGCAAGTGCAAGTTAATGGGGACCCTACGAAGCCCACCTAGGGATCACACCTCAAAAAGTTAAAGCAAGAGGGATCGACGCTTTTCCCTCAATAAGGATCAGCTAAAATCTGAAAACAATTCACATTGTAGCAAAGATCAATCAATAACTCAAGTTCTACTAAAATAATTGGTATGAAATTTGGAGGCTAAGCATAATACAACATGGTAAAGCTACCATAAGGATTGCACCAGTAAATTCCTCAAAAATAAGGATCTTCACCGACCACTATTTCTTAGGATTTGGGCCATGTGATCCCTCTTATGAGTCTATATGGTTTTGGAGATCCTTCTGTCGAATTTTTAAGGAGATATTTGGCCATCTTCCTCCATAAATACATGCTTGGTTGTTCATTTTAGGGAGAGGTGACTGCTAGTTTCTTTATACTCTATTGTAACTAAAGGATTTTCATCTGATCCCTATTGTACTCAGTTACAAAATGATTAATAAAGCTATCTGCTCAAAGTGGATGTAGGCAAACGATGTTGAACCACAACAAATCGCCATGTTCTTGTTATTGCTTTGGTTTTCTGTTATCTATTTGCTTGTTTCCTCTGTCTTCACTTTATATTCTTTATTTTCTTTTCTATACAATGTCTCTTGGGTGTTTGTGCCAATTTTTGGTGCAAACATTTTGGTGCTTTCACTGAGAACGAGATTCTCAATGCTGTTTGGATCCCTTTATTGTTACTAAATTGCAAAAATCCCTCTAAGGGATCCAGAATTATCTTTAAGAAGCTTACTCATTCTATTCGGATTTGTAAATGTCCATAGAAAACTATCAAAAATGGTTAGAAATACCAAATCTACCTCTCAAAATGTAGGAGGAAACGAGAACGCTAGCATCCAAAAAGGAGGATCGAGCAATTTACCAGTAGATGTGAATGTTGCCAATCCTGTTGATGTCCAGAATCCGGCCAATTCCATCACATGAGCTAATTTCCAAAAATCTAATAAGAGAGCTAATAGATAGCTGCTTACACTTGAACCAGTAGATTCAATTCAATATCGATATAATGAATCAACTAAGGGAGCAACAACATAAGAAAGTTAGAAGGGACCTTACCCCTTATTCTGCATAAAAGAGTTCTAGTTCATCAGATGACTATCACAGACGCAGGCATCGTAGAATTAATGGATATCGCACAGAAGCTTCAGGACATCAATAGGCAAACCAACTTGGCTTGCCAAGACCAATCAGTGCCGATCCCTCCTTTAGAGGAGGGAGCCTATCTTTCCATGCTAGAGCCCAAGCTTGAGCTACTTCGATTTATTTGGATGTTGATGTTCAGTGGATACAGATCGATTACCTCCCTAAAATGAGGATGAAGTGAACGTACATGACATACATTGAGAGGATGTTGAGCTAAGAAGGCGTGGGACAACCCGTAGACATCGACCGGTTCATGTGAGGTGGAGCACGACCACCCTTGGCTCTAACTATCCAAATGACGGAGTTGTCAACTGGTTAGATAGCTAGTAAGGGAGAGCCAAGGCTTGACTAATGATGATTAAGGAATCTCGAGGAGCCATACCTCTTTCACCAATAATATCTTACACGTCGAGTATCCAAGGAGGTTTAACATGCCGTCAATGCCTGCCTACGAGAAAAAAACCAACCCTAGTCAGCACTCCATTAGATATGAATGGCTGATGGATTCCGCACGAGCTGATGATGCAACAAAATGAAGATGTTTTCATATTAATTTATTTGGCATAACAACAGTGTGGTTTACGAGATTACCCGACGATCAATCTCTAGATTTGATGATTTAGCACTGAAGTTTGTACAGCGGTTCCATATGCATGCAAGTCGCCCCAAAGATATAATGTCCTTATCTAGCATGATCCAGGCTTCCAAAGAATCGTTGGACGATTATTTAGAGAGATTTCATATAGCTGTTATAAAAGTTAGTAATCCAAATGATAATTCAATATTGATCGCGGTAATGAGAGGGATTGATGCAGAATTGGACTTTGGTGATTGGTTAGTTGGCAAACCATCCACAACATTGGAACATTTCTATGCAAAAGCAGCTTAGTACTTGAGGAAAGAGGAACCTAGATGTTCTAAGAAGAAGAATGTTATAAGACCAAGTGAAGAGGGAGTGCAGAGTAACATTGCAATGAAGCAATATTGAGGGAGTTCTAAAAAAGTTTAAGTAAATATCCGAAATAAACTAAACCAGCAGAAGAAAGGCAATGATTGGAACCATGAATGAAAGGTGGATTCTGGAAGACGAAAGCATAGGATTCCAATATATAATACCTACACACCACTGAATACATCTTTAGAGAACATTTACTTGTCCACATGCAATGCGATGCAGTATAGAAGGCCAACTTTGAAAGAATCGATGGAGAAACAGAAACAAACTGGAAAATATTGTCGGTTCCACGAATTATATGGTAATAACACGAATGAGTGTAGAAATATCTAGGATATTATCCCGAAAATGATACGGGAAAGAAAGTTGCAGCAGTTTTTCAAAGCCCGCAGGATGGCTAGTAGGGAACATCCAACCCAACCGAGGAAAAGCATCGCACATGGCCGAGGAGCCTACCTGGATTGGTGGAAGATTAGTGATTAATATAATAATTGAAGGGCCTCATCCAGCTGATAAGAACTAGGACAAGATGAAGTGTTATGCTAGCGCGATCAAACATATGAATTTTAATGTTGTTCAAGTATAGAAGATGAAGCTCCGGCTAAATAGCAACGTACAATGGCAGTGACATTATGTTAGGAATAGAGATGCGGATTAAGTGAAGGCATAGTTGATCGATCCAATGGTCATTTCGGCCATGATCGGCCCTGCCTTAGTGAAAAGGATCTTGGTCAATTGTGGAAGTTCCGTAAATATAATTTTCCAAAAGGCTTACGATCAGACGAGGATGGAAGCCAAGGACTTGAAACCGTCTAAGGCCCACATTTATAGCTTTAATGGTGCTGCGAGCAAAGCTGTCGACGAGGATGGAAGCCAAGGACTTGAAACCGTCTAAAGCCCACATTTATGGCTTTAATGGTGCTGCGAGCAAAGCTATCGGATATGTCGAATTGCCCATGGAGTTGGGAGAAGGCGACCATAGGAGAGTATGGATTTTGCCATTTGTTATCTTGGATATTATTCTCCATACAATGCTTTTCTAGGCTGATCAATGTTAACTGAATTCTGAGCAGCTCTTGCCCCTTAGTGATTGTTGTTGAAGTTCCCAACTGATAATAGTGTTGGAGTGGTGCATAGTGATTAGGCAACTTGATGCACCTATTATGTGACTAAATTTAGAGACGCTCAACACAAGGAGAAAGGTAAGGGTGTAGACAAGTCTCTTCGCATCTAAACCATTGAAGATTGACAACCATTGCCTAGGCCTTGGCTCAGGCGCCACAGTCGGTTGTATAAAGACATAGATGCGTGGGATGGCGAGGAGGAGCCTAAGGAGACAAAAGCTACACCGAATAAGCCGACGATTGGCATCACGGTCAGCCATGACGACCTATCATGGGTCCTAAAGATTGGATCATAGCTCAGCCCATCGATGATGAAAGAACTTGTTGGTTTTCTCCGAGAAAATCTTGACGTGTTCGCATGGACTCACTTTGACATGTATGGGATCTCGCCTGACATTGTGAGATATGCATTAAATATCTACCCAGGGCATGTCCTGTTAAAAAGAAAAAGGCATGGCATGGATCCGGAGAGATCTACTGCCCTTAAAAAAGATGTGGACAAACTCAACGGCAATAGGTTTATTCACGATGCCCTCTACCCTAAAGGCGTATCTATTTCAGTAATTGTGAGAAAGGCGAATGGAAAATGGAGGACATGCATTGATTACTCAGACTTGAACAAGGCATGCCTGAAAGACTATTTCCCCTTCCAAGGATTGACTATCTAGTAGACTCAACCATAAGACACAAATTTCTATCTTTCATGGATGCGTACTCTAGATATAACCAAATCCCGATGCACATTCCCGATTCGGAGGATGCTAGCTTTATTACCAATGTTGGATTGTATTGTTATATGGTAATGACATTTGGATTGGAGAATGCTGGAGCAACCTACCAATGCCTACTCAACAGAATGTTTAAAGATCAGATTGAAAAGACGATAAAGGTATATGAGGATGATATGCTCGTGAAGTCATGACAATCAAGCGACCACATTAGAGACTTAGCAGAAATGTTCGATATCCTTCGATATAACAAAATGAAGATCAATCATTTGACGTGTTCTTTTGGCCTTGCATCAGGAAAGTTCTTGGGTTTCATCATCAATGCTCGTAGAATCGAAGCTAATCCCGAGAAGATTCAAGCAGTTTGCAACATCCAAGTTCCGAAGGCCATCAAGCAACTATAGAGTCTAAATGGGAAGATTGCTACCCTAAGTTGATCTATTTCTAGAGCCACTGATAAATGCATTCCTTTCTTCAATTTGATTAGGAGAGGGAAAAAGAACTTTGAATGGATGTAGGATTATGAAGACGCATTCTGAGCTTTGGTAAACCACCTAGAGAGGTCTCCCATCATGTCAAAGCCAGTGGATCGTGAAGACTTGTATATCTACTTGGCTTAGTCAGTACATGTTATAAGTACCACACTGCTTCGCAAGGAAAATCGGATCCAGAGACCGGTCTATTCTGTTAGCAAACGATAAATAGGAGCTAAAAGGAACTATCCAAAGATAGATAAATTGGCGTACTTCTTGTTGGTTGCTTCACGAAAGTTTTACTCGTATTTTTAGGCTCATCCCATTAATGTTTACATCGATCAGCCATTATGAAAGGTCTTACAACGACCTGAAATGTCTGGAAGTTTATTCGGGTGGAATATCAAATTGAGTCAATTCGACATCACTTATCTTCTCAAAGAGCCATCC
Organism: Allium cepa; assembly: GCA_030765085.1. Classification (NCBI taxonomy): domain Eukaryota; kingdom Viridiplantae; phylum Streptophyta; class Magnoliopsida; order Asparagales; family Amaryllidaceae; genus Allium; species Allium cepa. The sequence goes on along the minus strand of CM060930.1, from coordinate 46,681,126 downwards.
CATGATAGCTACTAGTGTACTTTATAGCATAATTCAATGCACATGATGATCTCCCAAAGAGCGGTATAGCCCCTATCATTCGATGAAAAATGTATATGGATGGAGCATACAACGATCATTACTCTGGAGCCAGAACCATGGTAGTAACCGCAGAAGATCGATCAATTTGCTACGCTTTGAAGCTTGACTTCTCTATAATGAACAATGAAGCTGAGTATGAAGCTCTGATTGCTGGAATCAAACTTGCTATGAAACTAAAGACAAAATCGCTTGAAATATTTTGTGATTCCTAGTTGGTGGTATGCCAAGTCAGGAGAGATTACCAAGGTAAAGGACAACGACTCACACCATACCTTATCCAAGTTCGAGAGTTATTGACTGACTTTGAGTATTATGACATCACATACATTCCTAGGATCAAATCAACGAGGCCGACTCATTGGCAAAGTTTGCTAGCACTGAGCATGCATAACAAATGGGCTTGGTTCTAGTCAAAGCGCTAGATGATCTGAGTATAAACCAGATGGAAATCGATTGGGTACTAGAGACAGAGCCTGAGAAGGAGCCTTGGATGACTTCGATTAAAGAATATTTGCATAGGGAGTCCTTCCTAAATGAAGGAATGAAAAGCGATAAGTCCTTCGCAAAGCTCCACATATATCATTTAGGAAGGATCATGTATAGAAAAGGTTTTTCCATTCCCCTGCTCCGGTGTATCGCTCATGATGAAATAAAATGATTCCTAAAGGAAGTTCATGAACGGGAACGTGGTGATCACATTAGGGGGGCAAACTCTAGCAAAGAAAATACTTTGTTATGTGTATTATTGGCCAACTATCAACTAAGATGCTATCGATTATTCTAGATGATGTGACAAGTACCAGAAGTATGCAAAAATTCCGAGCTCCTCCAATGGAAATCACATAAATGGTCAGTCCATAGTTGTTTGCCATTTTGGGCAAAGATATTATCGATTCCTTATCGATCTCTAAAGATGGTGCGAAGTATGCCATCGTCGCAGTTGATTACTTCACCAAATGGGCCAAAGCGGAACCTTTAGCCATGATCACAACAAAGAAAGTAATCAGCTTTATTTTCCGAAACATCATCTGTCGTTTCGGCCTTCCACGAACCATTGTGAGTGATAATGAAACCCAATTCGACAATGCTAAATTCAAAGACTTCTGCCGTCAGCATCATATTGAAAAGAGATTTGCGAGAGTTGCTCACCCTCAAGTTGAAGCTTTGAATAAAATAGTAAAGTCCATTCTGAAGAAGCGTTTGGAAAAGGCTAGAGGAAAGTGGGTGAATGAACTCCCAACAATATTATGGACTTACAAAACTACACACAATTCTGTGATTATCCATACTTCACTCCTCCTTGCTTATGGCTCCGAAGCCATCATACCTGTTGCATTGGAAGTTCCCACTAATTAAATGACTTAATACGATCCTATAACGAATAAAGATATCCTCTTGGAATCTCTAGACTTTGTTGATGAGAAGCATGAGGAAGTTGATTTGAGGGTAGCTGCACATCGGCACCAAGTCGCCCGATACTATAACGCTAAAGTCCAACCTAAAACCTTTGAAATTGAAGATCTTGCCTTGAAACGGTTTTTTCCTTCCCTATCACACATGAATCCTACTTGGGAAGGACTATATATCATTAAACAGAGGCTTGGAGAGGGTACTTTCAAGCTAGCAACTGTTGATGTCATAGCACTCACAAGAGCATAGAATAGCGAGCATTTGCGATGCTATTTCACTTTTTTTATTCTTTTGCATTTAGTTGTATTAAATTTCGAATTTGCTTTAGCATTTGATTTTCCAGATATGTAATAAGACAAATTATGTCATTTCTTTCCATTTGGAAAATAAATTTTGAATTTCCTTTATATATGTGATTGTTGTAGCATTACATATTAGTTACGATACCCAATTAATTAATATTGACATGTCTGAGCAGGTTCCCAGAGTATGGAGCTAGCCGATTATGTAAGTTCATGATTGACTTAAACAAAGTAAGAATGGTCGAACCGTTCAATTGATGATTCTCGCTAACAACCCGATTGATGGAATACCTAATGAGTCATAGATGTGACTTGACTATTCGATAATCAAGTTAATCCTACTGAGCGATGAGATAGACATGAGTCAAAAGTGATCGTGATGCGATCGATCACCCACCAAGTTAAACCCGGACTTGGGGGAAATCAATCAGTTGAGGAAAGTATGATTCGACTATTTTCACAAAATAACTCTAAGTCCTTAAAGTGTGGATTGGAGTATAAACCTGAAGTGGGTGCGATCCGATCACTCGTCAATTAACTCGTATCCCTAGAGTACGGGTATGAGTATAAAAAAATAGATGAGCGTGGTCTAATCACATACTACTCCATAAACTCCAAATTAGAACCGATAGGAGTATTACCCTGCTAAGCATGGAGTTCTACTATCCATTATTAAACTTCACTAACAAGAGATAGGGGCAGGAGTGTAATCACTCAAATCGCTGAATCCAACAGCATGACACTGGGCTTGAGTCCAGTGTTTGATACAGCTTGAGGCCATGATCACATGGAGCCCTTGAGTGAAAATTAACAAATGATTGCCCGAATTAACGGGCAACGAATTACAGGTACATCGAATGGAAATGTAATAGCTCAATTACTTTTATTTGCATATTAGAAAAAATTCACATTAGAGTTCGATAAAAAACAAAGAACTTTTATTTGCATATTAAATTTAAAAAATGTGGTGCAAGGTTACTCAAAGCAAAGGCCGTACCTTCACAGTCATGACCAATAAAAAGAGAAAAGCATCTATACAAGCTATATACAAACTAATCTGAAGTGATGGTTATTTCTTTTGCCCCTTTTCTATTTTGTATTTTTTGAAAGTGGTGCCACCCGAGCTTCTGCTTGTTCTTCTTTTCCATCGTTTACCGCCCTTAGCAGGACAACTTTTAGAGATTGGAGGAAGTTCTTCGAAAGTGGACCCGTCGAGTGGAAAGACATGTAGTGGGATGAGATTTGATTCGTCGATGTCCACATCAAAGGCTTTAGCCTTAGCTCTTTTCTTTAATAACTCCTCTCTCTCTCTCGATGCACTCTTTTAAGCTGAGCTCATTAGTATGTTTGGAGGCACCAATGATCACGATGTCATCTAACTCATCTGGCAGCAACTGGTCGTCAATTTTTCATCAACAAGTGCTCCAATAACTTGAGTGTCGGGCCCTGGAATGTCAATGGCCACCTAAATTTCAATAGATGTCGATTATTGGTCCATGGCAGCACCGTTTCCTAGAGTTTGGTTGGGACTCACAAGACCTGCAGATTCATGGAAACAAGAAATTAAGCCTATGTCTATTGATCATGAGCAACGAAATCTCTTGAATAATGGAGAAGAAAGTAGAATACCTGTGTTCAGCTGGCTTTCAGTTGTCGTCGGAATGCTCCCCTATAGAACAGGAATCGACACCTTTGATTGATAGTCGGGTCTGTCTAGATAATAGCCCAGATCCTATCCCGGGCCAAGAGAACTAACGCTCTGGTTATTTGAAGTGAAGAGGGACCTTTAGGATTGGACTCCGAAGACTCAACAATGTTTTTTCCTTTGCCGGAGGGTGCTAAATTTGTTGAATATGCGATTATATGATTTTTGTTTGATGATAATAAACATATATATATATATATATATTCATTTAAATGTATTATTATATTTTTCACATAATTAAATAAATATTTGCTGAATAAAATAAATAACACAGAATTTAAATCAAACAGATATTTTATTCAAACAAATATTTATTACAATTTTTGAATAGTACAAATTCAAGCTCTCACTATACATATACAATTTTGATTACAATACAAATTCAATCACATCACAATCTTTCATTTACAAACATCCTTACTACAATTCACTCATTCACTCGTGTTTTATTCCAGATTGAATCCAACATATGAGCAATCTGCAAAAATAAATACTGACGCAGTAAAATTGAAAATAAAATATTTTTGCAGTATAAAGTAAAATGTAATTTTGAAAATAATATTTGCCTCAGTTATTTGGGTTGTTCGTCATCATTTAAATTTGAATTCATCATACACGAACAACTTGTGACACACACAGTGTATCACTATACATGCCATAAGGCCATGCACACCGATATATACACTTGATAAAATTACAGGGACAGGTGAGCACAGGTCAACCCAAAATACCGGGTTCAACTCAAGTGCAATAAAAATAATGTCACAATATCAGCACAAGTTCAAACCTGAGCTTTAAGCTGGATTCAACTCAGGTGCAATACAAAATTGTCAAGCACAAGTGAAAATGCTCGATCAAAGCAACATAGTCTCAACAATGCAATGGCCATGTTCAATACAACACCAAAACTGTATGCAAACTACCCAAATTGACAAAACAAGTGTATACAACCACACGATGATAGTAGAATACAAACTCGAGACTACAAAACATTCATATACAAGTTGCACTGACTCGAAGGAGCAAACATATAGAACAAAGGATAGTGCAATGCAGACATGTTAGCAAGACCATAAATCCAAACCAAGTTCAATAGTCAAAGCATCATCAACAAAGTGAAACTACATAGTCAAACTGCACCATACCAGTTCAAACATGTAGTGACAACAAATATATAGACATAATAATGCAGAACTACTCCTGACGGAGATGTAGAAGGTGATAGCACATATATGCATACATGAAACAATGAACCAGACAAGCTGCGGAGAAAAATTCAATGGCCAAATTCGAGCACAAAGAATGAAGTCAACCACGAACACATGACAGTGAAACACAACAGCTAAATCAAAGCAAAATCAAGATATATGTTTCAAACAAGTCAAGTATGCTACATGGATGCAACTGCACACGACAGGTTAACATGAAAGTAGTATCAAAGGCAACAAAGATTAGGCAACAGGACAAAACAATACATCATAGCGGTATGGAAGCAAGACTAGATCAATCAACACTTCAACCTGAGCCAGACATAGTGTAGACATAAGTGATACAAGACCGAACCAAACACAATACAACTGAAATGCAAACTGTCTCAAAAAGTGATACCAGAAACTACATGAATGATCAAACACCAATGAACCAAATAAGTGTACAGGTCTGTGACAATATCAAGTGAAGGCCACAGCAGCTCAAATGAGCAATCTCAAACATGATACAGTGAACTACATGATGAACATGTATGCAGTGACAATACACAAAGAAAAAGCAAAGTCAAAGTCATTGTTTTCTCACAGTAGGTAATATGAGAAACACGAGTTAACAAAAATCAATATCAAGTTTGGAAGTCACCTACAGTTCAAATTGAAGTGACCAAAGTCAGAGACATAATGGCCGAAGCCAATATACGTAGTCAATGAAGATTCAGTCAAGTCAGAAATTCACGTAGTAGCATCAAGTGGCCGAAATCAACAAATGACAGAGATTCAAATGTAACAGCGGTTTTGAAAAAAGCATCAGGTATCAGTTTCAAATAATGTCAACAAAAGTGTCAAAGCCGATATTGAACAAGTCAGTGCCAAAGTCGAACCAGCAAAATCGAAACCGTGATGAGCAAGGCAATTCAAAGCCATGAGTTCAAGTAAATCAGAAATATACGATTATGAACAAGTCAGAAAAAATCGAAAAAATCACCATCATCCATACAAAAATCAATGGCCGAGCTATATCAATTGACGAATTCAAATAAGTTTATACGAACGATAATATAGGAATTTGAATCCTATATAAACCCAAATCATCACCGGCCAAAAATGCATCGAGTTCAAGTACGCAAAAACAAAAGAAGTAAAAGCAAAAATCACATACCAAAGTCAAGAATAGAACTCGATCGAGAAGCAACGGAGCGCAATTCAAGGAGACAAACGATCGACAAAGCAAACACGCGAATATCCATTCGATCGATCAATATTCAAGCGAAAGCTTCAAAGAATTTCACAAGCCTTAATTTTTGTTAAAGAGGAAACGAACGTGGAACGACCGACATTTTCAAAAAAGAAAGGAACGGTGCAAATAAAAGAGGAACCATGCCGATAAAGAAATAAAAGAAAAGGGGTCGGCCTTTATTGTTTTACAATTATATCTGAGCTTAATCTTTTCAATTAGGGTTTTGATTGTTTAAATTTGTTTTTAAATTTAAATTCTTCTTTTCAATGTTGTAATTTCTAGTCGTGTGACTAGGGGACAAACTATGTGGCATAGTTTGAGAATTCGCAGCTCAGTGGCAGAGTTGTGGCAGGGTTTTAAGCGTAGAGTTAAGGCTAGTGGATAGCGATGTCGCGAGTTTACATGTGTAAGCATCTGACTGCTTAATTTCTAGTAAAAACATTGGGGGCAGCACGTAGGCAGGGTTTTGCCGAAGCTGGGTAAATTCTGTGTCGTTCTATTTTTGCATTTATTATTCTGCTATTATCTGTACTGTTATTATTTTGATATATCCGTGTTGAAATAATTTTATACAAGGTTCCGCAATAATTTTTATAATAGCATCACACTATTCACCCCCCTCTAGCGTGAAATCGATCCTACAAGTGGTATCAGAGCAAGGTACAAAAGCCATTTTTTATTTTAAAAAATTTGATTTTTCACAATTTTTTAAAATAATTGAATTTGTAAAATGGCTTCTTTTAATAATGCTTTCGCAGAGGGTCAATCCATAGTTAGACCACCAATGTTTAAACTGGAAAAATAGGATGGAAATTTTTCTGAAAACCATTGATGCTTGGGATATTGTTGAGACAGGTATAGAGCACCAACTATAATTGTAAATAATCAGGAAATAAATAAACCGAAGGATCAATGGACAGATCTAGAAAATAAGTTAAAGAGTACTAATGCCAAAGCTATGAATTCGATTATTTGTTCATTAGATCAGTTTGAATTTAATCTCACATTGTCTAACTACACAGGAAATATGGCACACATTAGAAGTGACTCACGAAGGAACATCTCAAGTCAAGGAATGTCGCCTTGCCATGCTGAGTAGCGAATACGAGAATTTTACAATGGCCAAGGAAGAAAATGTTAAAGAAATGTACGGACGACTTTCCAATATCGTATACAAATCAAAAGCTCTCGGAAAATCATACACGGAATAAATAGTCCGAAAAATCCTTAGAGTCCTTCTACGAAGATTTGAAGCAAAAGTGACTGCCATTCAAGAATCGAAAGATTTAACACAAATCAAAGTTGAAGAACTCATCAGAAATCTCACCACTTATGAGCTAGAAATGTAATTCAAGGAAGAGCCTGAAGGAGGAGATACTCGAAAGAAATCAAAAGCTCTCAAAGGAACAACTGAAAGTGATGACGACGACGACGATGATGGAGTAGCAGAGTTGGAAATAGTAATAAAGAAATTAAAAAGTGGAACCGCAAATACGTAAATCCATCTCTAAATCAAAAATTAAAAAGCAGAATAATCAAAGTTCTAGATAACACAGAACAACAAGAAATCATCTTTCATAAGTGCAATCAACCCGTACACATCAAGCCCAACTATCCTAAAAAACGACGCGACTTTGAAAAGAAATCAAAAAGAAGAAATTTTGTAGCCACGCAGAATGCAAGTGATGAAGATAATCAAAGTACTAGCAGTGAGAGTAAGAAAGCAGATATGTGCCTTCAAGGTAATATAACTGATAGCGACGATAACGAGCCAAACGAGGTATCAAAACTCACTCACTCAGAATTACTTATATATTTCCATGAAGTAAATGGCTGTTTTGAACGACTTAGGGAGAAATATGCTAAAATTGAATCACAAAGAGATAGTTTGATAGAAGTAAATGAACAGCTTGAACAATTAGTTAAAACCTATCAAAGTAGGATCCCTAAGTATGATAAGTGTCCAACATTCAAAGAAGAGATTAGAAAATCAGAAATCAAAATTAAATCGCTTGAAAATGAAATTCTGATTTTGAAAGAGCGTGAAAATACAAGAAGTGAAAATTCTATTAAAAAGTGCACACAATTGTTAAACGAAAATGAATCTGTCAAAACACAAGTCCAACAACTGTCAACGACTTTAGATAAATTTTCAAAAAGTGAAAAATCATTTAATACGCTCTTAGGGAAACAAACTGTTAATACAGTCAGACAAGGACTTGGATATAATCAATCTGAACCTATTAAAAGAAAATTTAATCAAGTCAATTCAATGTGCACAATTTGTAGAAAATTTGGACACGATCAAAACAATTATTGGTATAGACCCAAACACGTGAAAACTATACCAATTTGGGTTCCAAAAGGCACAAATATAAAATATCTCAAAGTTAAACAAATCTGGGTGCCGAAAGGAACATATACAAATAGTTTTGGGTCTCCACAAAATTATTTTCTAAAATATTTTTCCACTAACAACAATGGACCTATAAAAACAAATAGGTCACAAAAACCTTTTATCGTGTAGGTATGGTGGCAAGCTAAGGAACAACAATAGTGTTACTTGGATTCTGGCTGTTCCAAGGACACAACGAGCGTCAAAGCAAAGTTCCTTAGCCTTGTACAAAGGTGACAGAATCACAATAGGAAACAATGAAAAATATCGTAAAGGTAAAAGAGGAAATGGTATATTCATCTTGAACGATACATCAATGTGATAATCTACACGATATCTGATTTGATTTAATTCAGCCAGTTATTGATAAAGAAATAATTGATGATAATGATTCCGACTTATTCAAAATTGTTGGCCATTTATATTCTTATGCCAAGAACACTATAAAAAACTCTAGAGTCTTTGAATTACTTCATATATATTAGTTTGGATTAATAATAGTGTTTTATTGGATGATAATACATTTGGTTAATTTATAGCAGACTCTATATTCATGATTTTTGATTATTTACATGGTTTCAATTCAAATTCAAATTCAAGAGAATTTCATTTAAAAGCTGTTGAAAATAATTTTAAGAAATTTGTTGAAACATCATAGTTTAACCTATAACATTCAATGATAGTTTTAAGTGAAAGAAAAATTCAGATGCAGATTACACTGGTAATCTAGTCGATAGAAAAATTACTAGTGGAACGTGATTTATGTTGAGACATTCAGTAACTGCATCGTTTTTCAAAGAAAATATATGCATATTTTTCATTTCAAATAATTTTCAAATAGCAGAAATTTTTCTCATAAAACCGCTTATAGAAAATCATTTTTGACCTTGTTTTCAGATTGTTTATTTTTAGAAAAATTGATTTTATAATTATTTTTGAATTTAATTTTCAAATTATAACATTGACTAATCTGACTCCCTACTAATTATCAAAAAGATAAATAGTGATTGAAAAAGCGATGAGTGTTGATATTTATCATATATTATGACTCGAGTCGGTATGATTAGTAAAATTCTTTAGAAATTTAAACAAGAGTTATAAAACTTTTTGTTGGTAAAAATTCCATGACCATTTCTATTTCTATCATATTTCTAACGACCATCACTCATCAAAATTCAATATAGTTTGTCGATATGTGGTACTTTAAACATGAATCATTCGTTTTTCATTTATATTTTTCTTTAAAAAAACCAAAGTATTCACTCTCATTTAAAAGTCCTCACGGTTATGCATGGGTGAATTACCTGGAATTTGTTATGTGCTTTCATGCTCATTTAAAAGTCCTCATGATTATGCATGTATGGAACATATATCAAAATTGATTTGTTAAATAAACAAGTTGATTCTAATCACATTTAAAAGTCCTTACGGTTATGCGTGGTTAGAAGATACTTGAATTCATTTTTTAAAATAAAATTGGTATACAACTAATCTCATTTAAAAGTCCTAACAGTTATGCATGGTTGGTAGATATTCAAATTCCTGATATAAATATACAATAAATAGACACAACTGTATGGTTTTATATGATGACATCATTCCCATCATTCTAAAAGTGGAATATGCGCCTAATAGAGTATTTATGATTTTTGTTTGATTTTTATTGAAATTTAAAATTTATATTCAATTGAGTTTTAATGTTATATTAATATCTATCACTTTATCTTTATTTTTCTAACACTATTATTCTTTTGCTGATAACAAAAGGGGGAGAGAAAAGTTAAGATTTTGACAAATAAAGGTCAAATATTTTCTATTTGCATCTAGGCTCATTTGCATATTTTTAATTGTATGCATATATGAAGGGGGAGCTTTGTGTAGAGAGGAAGCATTCAAATAGGGGGAGCAAATTGAATGATCAAATACATTTAATAAATTCAAAATCTTAAATATATGTTTGTTATCATCAAAAGGGGGAGATTGTTGAATATGCGACTACATGATTTTTGTTTGATGATAATAAACATATATATATATATATTCATTTAAATGTATTTGTTAATGTACTTTTATATTTTTCACATCATTAAAAAATTATTTTCTGAATAAAATAAATAACACAGAATTTAAATTCAAACATATATTTTATTCAAACAAATATTTGTTACAATTTTTGAATAGTACAAATTCAATCTCTCACTATACATATACAATTTTGATTACAATACAAATTCAATTACATCACAATCTTTCATTTACAAATATCCTCACTACAATTCATTCATTCACTCGTGTTTTATTCCAGATTGAATCCAGCATCTGAGCAATCTGCAAAAATAAATACCGACGCAGTAAAATTGAAAATAAAATATTTTTGCAGTATAAAATAAAATGTAATTTTGAAAATAATATTTGCCATAGTTATTTGGGTTGTTCGTCATCATTTAAATTTGAATTCATCATATACATACAGCTTGTGTCATGCACAGTGTATCACTGTACATGCCACAAGGCCATGCACACCGATATATACATTTGATAAAATTACAGGGACGGGTGAGCACAGGTCAAACCCAAAACGTCGGGTTCAACTCAAGTGCAATAAAAATAATGTCATAATATCAACACAAGGTCAAACCCGAGCTTTAAGCTGGATTCAACTCAGGTGCAATACAAAATTGTCAAGCATAAGTGAAAATGCTCGATCAAAGCAACACAGCCTCAATAATGCAATGGCCATGTTCAAAACAACACCAAAACTGTATGCAAACTGCCCAAATTGACAAAACAAGTGCATACAACCACATGGTGACAGTAGAATGCAAACTCGAGACTATAAAACATTCATATACAAGTTTCACTAACTCGAAGGAGCAAATATATAGAACAAAGGATAGTGCAATGTAGGCATGTTCGCAAGACCACAAATCCAAACCAAGTTCAAGAGTCAAAGCATCATCAACAAAGTGAACCTACATAGTCAAACTGCACCATACCAGTTCAAACATGTAGTGACAACAAATATATAGACACAATAATGCAGAACTACTCCTGACGGAGATGTACAAGATTATAGCACATAATGCATACATGAAACAACGAACCAGACAAGCTGTAGAGAAAAATTCAATGGCCAAAGTCGAGCACAAAGAATGAAGTCAACCACGAACACATGACAGTAAAACACACCAGCTAATCAAAGCAAAATCAAGATATATGCTTCAAATAAGTCAAGTATGCTACAGGGATGCAAATGCACAAGATAGGTTAACATGAAAGTAATATCAAAGCAACAAAGATCAGGCAATAGGAGAACACAATACATCATAGCAGTATGGAAGCAAGACTACATCAATCAACAATTCAACCTGAGCTAGACATAGTGTAGACACAAGTGATACAAGACCGAACCAAACACAACACAACTGAAATGCAAACTGTCTCAAAAAGTGATACCAGAAACTACATGAATGATCAAACACCAATGAACCAAACAAGTGTACAGGTCTGTGACAATATCAAGTGAAGGCCACAGCAGCTCAAATGAGCAATCTCAAACATGATACAGTGAACTACATGATGAACATGTATGCAGTGACAATACACAAACAAAATGCAAAGTCAAAGTCATTGTTTTCTCACAGTAGGTAATATGAGAAACACGAGTTAACAAAAATCAATATCAAGTTTGAAATTCACCTGCAGTTCAAATTGATGTGACCAAAGTTGGAGACATAATTGCGAAAGCCAGTATACAAAGTCAATGAAGATTCAGTCAAGTCATAAATTCACATAGCAGCATCAAGTGGCCGAAATCAACAAATGATAGGGATTCAAATGTAACAGCGTTTTTGAACAAAGCATCAGGCAGCAGTTTCAAATAATGTCAACAAAAGTGTCAAAGCCGATATTGAACAAGTCAGTTCCAAAGTCGAACCAGCTAAATCAAAACTGTGATGAGCAAGGCAATTCAAACCCGTGAGTATCAAGTAAATCAAAAATATACGATTATGAACAAGTCAGAAAAAATCACCATCATCCATACAAAAATCAATGGCCGAGCTATATCAATTGACGAATTCAAATAAGTTTATACGAATGATAATATAGGAATCTGAATCTTATATAAACCAAATCATTATCGGCCAAAAATTCATCGAGTTCAAGTACGCAAAAACAAAAGAAGTGAAAGCAAAAATAACATACCAAAGTCAAAACTCGATTGAGAAGAAGCCGAGCGCAATTCAAGGAGACGAACGGTCGACGAAGCAAACACGTGAATGTCCATTCGATCGATCAACATTCAAGCGGCGGCTTCAAAGAATTTCACAAGCCCTAATTTTTGTTAAAGAGAAAACGAATGAGGAACGACTAGCATTTTCACAAAAGAAAGGAACGGAGCAAATAAAAGAGGAACCAGGATGATAAAGAAATAAAAGAAAAGGAGCCATCCTTTATTGTTTTACAATTATATTTGGGTTTAATCTTTTCAATTAGGGTTTTGATTGTTTAAATTTGTTTTTAAATTTAAACTCTTCTTTTAAATGTTGTAATTTCTAGTCGTGTGACTAGGGGACAAACTACGTGGCGTAGTTTGAGAATTCGCAACTCAGTGGCTGAGTTGTGGCAGGGTTTTGAGCATAGAGTTAAGGCTAGTCGATAGCGGCTGTCGCGAGTTTACGTGTGTAAGCGTCTGACTGCTTAATTTCTAGTAGAATCCTTGGGGGCTGCACGTAGGCAGGGTTTGCCGAAGTTGGGTAAATTCTGTGTCGTTTTATTTCTGCATTTATTATTCTGCTATTATCTGTGCTGCTATTATTTTGATATATCTATGTTGAAATAATTTTATACAAGCTTCCGCATTAATTTTTATAATAGCATCACCCTATTCACCCCTCCTCTAGGGTGAAATCGATCCTACAAAATTATCAAAGCATCGGTGTCTCACAGCAGCAAGGTGTAAAGGTTCATCCCTACGAAAATCTCCCATGCCAGCTTCCCTTCATCTAAATCAGCTTCGCCAAGATCTTTGTCCTTCATTTCAATAATGTATTCCCAAGCGACAGTGAGCGATTCTAGATTGCCCTCTCTAAGGAAACTCAGATCGCGATGGATAAGGACTTCAGCATTATATTTAACAATTAAAGGATCGAACATGTCCTTAATCTCATTTCGACCAACTTCTTTGGCATCTTCTAACTAGGCCTCGATCTACTCTCTAATCTTATTATGGCCCCCTTCTCTTGCCTCTTCATTGAGGACTTCAATTTGAGAGAGTTGCTCGTCAAGTTTAATTTTCAATCCATGGGCTTCGATGGCCTCTTTGTAATATCTTTGCGACTCCTCATGAGCTTCACATTTTTCTTCCTTCCCTTTTTTAAGGAATTCTTCGAGTTCCTCAATGCGGTGGGCCAGAATGTTTTTCTTTTGAAGGGTATCTTTTTCCAAAGCAAGCACACCGTTACATTTGAGGGCAACATCCAGCTCCTTTTTGTGAGTCGCTTCCAGACGACTAACCACCTCAGATGTTTCTTTGGCACTATTGTCTTAATGTTTAATTATGTCTTTATCATGGATCGCCTTTAGCTTAAGATTATCGATTGCATGTTGTCTCTCGATAGGCAATTCAGAGATTTTTTTCAGCTAGATGTTGGAATGCTTCATGTTGCACAAAAAACATCATTGACGCATGCAAGGGAACTTCTTTAGCACTCCATGGAATTGCGTGAATGTGACGAAGGATAAAGCCCACCGAAGAAAATTTTTGAAAAATCTACCTTAAGTTCGGCCAAAATTTTCTACTGTGGGAGCCTCAGGATCTGCAGTAGGCAAAGATGGACCAGAAGTGACAATTGGGCGTTTTCTCGACCTATGATCATGAGATTGCCCGGAACTAGATAAACCAAAATACCGCTCAGGTGGCACAGCAATTTGAGGAGCATGGAAAGAAGTCTGATCGCCACTATATACACGAATATTGGGTTGAACTTCCTGATGAGACGATTGAGATTAGGACATATGTTTAGAAGATTAAGACTCCCTCGAATGACGACTTCTTTCCTGGTTGTCATCTCTCTCTCTCAACGCCTGCCTGAGTCTAAACTACGGTTGAATCCATACTGTGTTGAGGAGCTCCTTAAGCGATCAAAGGCCCATGATTGAGACATGGCACCTACAAACCAAACAAGAGTGTATAAGTGACTATCAAACAAAAGATAGATGAAAATAGTGTACTGAAGTGCACATGATTGTGAGTGTCATAGTGTCCCCTCGGTGGACCGATTACTGCAGCCTTACTCATATGAGTGTTCTACACTTTACTTGTAGGAGGAATGTCATCACCACTCTTGGTAGGAGAATTGAGCCTCCCAATATTGATGTTGGAGAAGTCATAAATCATGATATCATCAGGGATCAGGAGATTCAAGAACCCTTCCCCAAGCTTTCTTAATGTTGAGAAGAAGACTCTTCAACAACTGAGGTGATAATAAACTCGGGGTCTTCAACGGTTTTTCTCCTAAGGAGTTTATATGCGATATTTTTTCCTCTCCTTTTTGGCATGTGAGATTGTGCGCCTTGTGATGGTTTGACCACAGGTGAATTGCCCTGACCAACATCAGCATCACCAGGCTTGTTGGTATCGACACCTCTAATTTTTCCTTCTTTGGCGTCATCCTGAGCCCCCTCGACTGGGGGCATGACAGGGCTACTAGTAACGCCTTCTTGTTATGCAGCATTCCTTTGTGGTGTAGCACTTCCTGAAAACCTAATGCTTCGACCTTTTTATGACAGCACAAAAGGAGATAACCATATATCGGTCATGAGGGACCCGATATCCTATCCTCAACTGGGGTGGCATAGATTTTATAAACTGCCCTTGAAGAACTATCATCTTCTAGATGTGGAAGGACACCTAAAATTTTTCATTGTATAGTTAGTTCAGGATAAGACTTAGGCTAAAGAATTTGAGAACAAAGTGAAGACAACACTTACATCCTTCCAACCATCGCCTCGCGAAGCCAGGCAAACAACGATCTTAAAACCAATCGTGTTTAAAGATGCTGAGCTTGTTCCAAGCACCGATTAGAACTTGGCAATTGGGCGAAGGCTCAAAGAAAATGTAAGAAAGGCTTTCTATCCGTTGTTTGAAATTGTAAATAAACTTGATATCCTCAAGAGATGGTGGGCGAAACAGAACATCCATGAATAGCATGAAAGTGCCATAATGAAAGGCATAGTTATTTGGATGCAGCTGAGTAGGAGCTATTCCTAAATAATCTAGCATTTCTCGGATGAAAATTAAAAGATGGAACACATCCGGCCTAACACATGAATTTATTACATGCTATATATCCCTTCGAGGGTAAATAAGCCCTGTCATTCACTAAGGGACTAGCACATCTCTAAACTGAATCCAATGTTTTAAGCATAGTCTACGAAAAGCAGCATCGCCATTTCTAGATGTTTAGTAATCCATTGGGTTGTCTAATACAGCACCTTCTACAGCGTTGGGGGCATGACTTATGCCTTCCACCGAAAGGACGGGAACATCAGAAAATGGTTAGTCAATAGGTTGAAAACCTCTGGTTGCTTAATTTGACGATTAGGGGAAAGTCTGCCGAAAACAGTTGCAGAACTTGACTCGGCTATAGGATTTCTAAGTTATGAAGGTTGTCTAGAAGGCATTGCAACTAAACGCTCTAAACATCTGGAGCCCATATTAACTAGACTCATAAGATAATCGAGATTAGAAAAATTTATCCGTCCCTCCATGCTAAGTGTAAACTTGTATGGTGCAGTGCTGTGCAGTACAGAGATAAATGGTTCAAAATAAAAAAGCAAAAGTAAGTAATGAGATTTTAGATTCCTACCAGAGTGATTGTCATCGCTGAATGTCTCAACTGATGTTTTGATTGATAGGTTATGTAAGCTTTGTGATCGACCAATGGCATATCAAAGTGTGAAATCTATTACTAAAGTCCACATGTTAAGGTTTAATTCGTATTCTAAGTTGTAACGACCCGGAACTTTCAATCTCGAAGACTCCAGATAGTTATGAAAAAGAAGAAAGAGATAGACGAAAAAGAAGAAAACAGAAACTCCAAAATTCAGGTTATCACATTCCTCCTCCTTTTGAATCTTTTCGTCCTCGAAAAGGAACGAAGCTAGAATTATTAAATGCTTAAAATCGGATAAATTTTCTTTGATCATTTTTAAAAAACTTTTAAAAAAAGTTATATAATATTACTAAAATATTTTTTATAAAGATACTTTTATAACTCGATGTTTCGACAAGTCCATCCTTGTTCCCATAGAAATTCGGTCATACGTTGATCAGGCGTAGGACTGAAAATCTATAAGTACTTAGCAGACCCATTATCAACACCCAGTGAAAATACTTGGAAAATAATTTTATTGAAAATATAGAAAACATTTTTGAAATCGAGGAAATATCTTTGGTGAGAATTCTCTGGAAATCATCACCCCCATCCATGGTCGCAGTTACATCCTGGGTTACGTTGCCATCGCAGCAAAAGTCCATGTAACTACAGGCTCTCCACGGCCTCTTGATTACGCCATGGAACCCACGACAGATCGTAGTTACATTCCAGGGTTACGTTGCCATCACAACAAAAGTCCATGTAACTGTAGGCTCTCCGCGGCCACTCGATTACGCCATGGAACCCACGACAGATCGCTATGTTACCATAGGTCGCAGTCTACTGATATAAAATCAAACGCAGATTGTTGGCTCTCAGCGGCACACACGACTTGTGCTATGATATACACTACTCATAATCCCCAGGAACTAGTTTTGTCCGAACTCCTCACAGGATCAACTTTAGAACCCCCCCTTGGGGCTCAAGGCAGCACCACCCAGCGGTACTCCTGAGAAGTTCATTTCAAGGGAGCGCCTTTTTCCCTAGAGCCATCATCAAAACACTTTATACTATACACATATAGTATTTTCCAAATCATACACCTAGTATGATCTCATACAAGGCTCCTTTACACAAAATCGATAATTCTCAAACTAGGCTTTCCAAATCTCAATATTGATTTTACCCAAAAATCAAAAGCCTTTCCAAATTCAAAGGTTCCAAAAACCTTTCTCAAAATCATTCTCATAAGATCCTTTATATATATATATATATATATATATATATATAATTTTTAAAACTTTGGATCATTTCAAACTTGTATAAAACTCCTTTTATACTTCAAAACATTTTCAGAAACCCTTTTCTTCTGGCAAAAGATTCAACAAAGGGAGTTTCATTTTATAAAACAATGATATTTAACTTTGTTTACTCAAAATAAAATATCCAAATTTGATTACTCCTTTCAATATCATTTTCATTCAAATCCGTACGATGTACACATATCATTCGTATGCTATACCAATCTGATCGCTCAATCGATCACACAATTTTACTTCCGATCTAGTATTGTCCACCCGACTTCCTAGTGTGGACTCAGATCTAGTTTCTTGATTAGAAACCGTTATTCTCCTTGCATAGTCCTAACTATGATAGAGAATATCCAGAACCAATCAACAATCCATATCCAGGTTCGTCGTCAAAAATGGAGTGGGAAAATCCCAACTCGGATCAATATAACTATCTTGAAATTCTGTGCTCGAATCTGGATCAAATCATTATGCGAATAGAATAACATACGTACACCATACATATTTATCTTTATTAGTTATTAGCCAAATCATTTCCATTTCTATTCACATTCACATTGATTTTCATTCACTTACTCACAAATGCTTCAATCCATTTGGATTATCACCTCTATTCTTACTTCGATTGGTATTTAACCAATAACAGTTTGAACTCCGACCAATTTATTTAGAAAAAAGCTTGAAAATTTTTAAAAATAGATAAGTAGTTCGAAAATAATTACTAGTTTGTAAAATAGGTGTAAAATATTAGAAAATAGTTAAAATAATTATAGAAATTTTAGATAATTGCAAAATAATAGTAAAATAATAATTAGTTTTGTAAAATAGTTGGAATATAGTTATTAGTTTGTAAAACAGTTGGAAAATCGTTAAACAGTTTCAAAAATAATTGTAAAACAAGTATAAGATAGTTTGGCTTTTAAAAGAAAGGTTGCATATATAATGAATAGCTTGGAAAAATAGGTTTATATTAAAAAAAATTATATTAAAAATAGTCCAGAGTCAAAACTGCTGACTTCCCAATTTCCATTCTCATCAATTCAATTTAAATTTCCACTTCCATTTAAATTGACCCAATTCCAATTTTAAATAACTTCAATTTCCATTGGAATTGATTCAATCCCAATTCAAGTTGAACTAACCTCAGTTTCTTTCCAAATTTAACTTTATTCTACCTTGATCTCAAATTCTACTAATTCAAATAAATTTCAATTGAACTAGTTCCAATTTCAATTCATTTCAACTCCAGTTTGAATTAATCCCAAATTCAAACTCCATTTCCAAATCAAGTTGAATTATTCTTGATTTCCTCCCAAATTCAATTCAAATTCCATTAGAATTTAAAACTATTCGACTTTAATTACAATTCCAAATTATTCAAATTAATTCAGACTAATTTTAAATTTGAAATCAAACTTTTGAAGTTTTATTTTAAACATTCAAATCTTAAGTCCAAAATGATTCCATTTTACCTTAATATACCACACCTATTTCTTCATTCATTTTAACCAAATCCAATTTCACAGTTTATAGATTATTAATAATAATAGGGTAATATCATCCAATTATTTTCCAATTATTTTAAAATGTCCATCCATTTCCAATTTTCGGATCTCAAACCAAATTTGAGATCACTCAAACTCTCAATTCCAATCAACCATTTAATTTTTACCCAAGTTAAATCTTAATTTCATCTTCAAATTTCCAAATCAGGTTGATCATCCCAACTTATTAAGTTCAAAAACTTATCACTTTGGGTATCACATCTTATCCCCAATTAAAAAAAAAATTAAACTCAACATTTAGAGTTTATTTCAAACCATCCTTGATATTATGTATATTCCTCATATAGACATACTATTTCCTTTACACACCAAGTTACTTTTAAATTTTAAACCACCTTTGGCTTTAAATTCAAACAATTTCTTTTAAAGTTTACAAACAACTTCTTATTCTAAAATAAGATTACATTCAAATAGTTTGAATAATATTATTTCCTTTAACATTTTGCAAACAATTTCAAATGTTTAGATTTAGAATTCAGAACTTCACAGTTGGAAACCCACTTTAATTTACATCCTTTCTAATTCACAAGTTATTATCTTTAAATGGTTACTTCCTTAAAGTATTTTATTGTTTATTGGAAATCAATCATCCCATTATTAAACATAGTAACCATTCTATTTTCTGGTTTGAAACCAACTCTAATTCATCTTATTTAGAAGTTCTTCCCCTACTTCAAGATTTAATTTCTGTTTGAATTCATTTCAAACTTATCTTCATTTAATTTGTAGTTTGGTTGTATTTCTATAATTTTAGGCAATATCAATTTAATAATCTGCATTAATAATTAAATTGGTTTGATAATTTTTCTTTATAATTTTAATTTAAATTGGTAAATTTAATCTTTTAAAGGTTAATAAATATTTAATCTGGCAATATTGATCAATATCTTTTTAACAATTAAAAATTGATAAGATTTATTTTCTTTCAAAGCTAATAATTTTTTTTATTCTATTTATAATATATATATTTGATATATAATGTGGATAGAAGATCTTTTGTTTTAAATAAAAGATTGAATTATACAGTGGTTTAGTTACAAATATTACCAGGTGCAGCGACCCAACTTTCTAACACCAGAAAGTCGCATCACTACTTAAGAAAGAAAGGGATAGAAGAAGAAAAGATAAGAAAAGAAAAAACACAACAACATCAGATAACTCACAACGGAATGAATGAAATATAATATATCACATAAAATATTACATAGTATCATATTACATCAGAGTACACAACTTATACATCACATATTAGACAGTTATAAACATCTGTCTAACTATACAACTCAAGATATCACAAGATATAGATACAATCTCAAACACAGCGGAACCATAATATATCTACACGCTGAAGCCTCCTGCTCCATATCTCCTCCAGAATTCGTCAAGCAAATCTGAATCCCTCGACTACTCATACATAATATAAGTACCCAAGAGTTTAATAAACAGAAAATAAATTACCCTTAGTAATTAATCTTAAATTAATCACATTCATTAATTAATTAATCACATAAATTAATTAACTAAATTAATTAAGTAATTAACCCTTAATTACTTACATAAGTAATTATCTTCTAATTACTTCATTAATAAATCTTGATACAGCCTTACCATAATATATCTACACGTGGAAGCCTCTTGCTCCATATCTCCTCCAGAATTCGTCAAGCTAACATGAATCCCTCGACTACTCATACATATTATGAGTACCCAAGAGTTTAATAAAACAGAAAATAAACACTCGGGTCAGACAGGGGTCTGGTGTGAGTAAACGGGTTAAAATTGCTTAACTTTAGAAAATCCTTTGAAAAGAAAAGGTATCACGTAAGACTTCCCACACATAAACATGGAAAAGTTTTTACCTTACGCTAACCAAAACATTTGATAGGAAATCCAGTGATACTATAATAGTGTCTAGGGTTTTCAAGTAAATAACAAATAGCCGAAATTGTTACATTTATTAAATTCCAGCTACTACCCACAAAAGTGGGTAATACAAACAAAACCGTAGGGTCTCGTAGGAAGAATGGGTTTCCATCAATGGCAGGGCTACCGGGGTACTACCCGTCATAGTATGTGGCCGAGATCACAGTACCGAGGATTACGCCCAATCCCCTGCATCACAAAGCCGGGACCATTCCTTACTGAACAGTCTCGAGTAAGATCACCCCGTGGTTGGCGCGACCAACCACCCACTAAGCCGAAATAAAGGGACACCTAGACAGGAATGACCTCACCCTGAAATGGGTGCTACCCACATAGCCTTGTTGCACCTCCCCTGTTTTAGCCATTCCCGGTTGATGAGGCTTGTGGCTGCGATTACCTTTATAGAACACATCTATCTTAGAATGCTCATCGTCCACCTGACAATGTTCTGAAAGCATTCAATCCATACAAGTTCGTTCCGGGTCCGAAGGCACTATCTCGTTGCACTCATTTAGGAATCACCCTCAGAGTCAACGACTATAGCCCTTGCACTCTGAATCACCATCTCGAACCTATAAGTACTATCTCCGTCAAACTCATCACGGAATCACCTCCAGAGTTATACTGACGTATAGTTCTTACACTTCGAGTCTTCACTAAGATCCACTTGGATTCATGACCTAACGTTTAATATGGATCGATGTGGTTTTCGGATATCCAAATATAGAAACCCGATCCCGTTCTCATCGAAATCCAAACGCCATTTTAATGTCCAAGTTGTTTTAAGGGTTTTAAATATTTAAACATATATTCAGGATGATATAAACAGATAGATGAATCACATTATCACAATAGATAATTCATATCAACCATTAATCTCACAAAGCAGCATAACATATATCAGAGATATCATTCCCAAATCATGCAGTATCAACCAATCACCCAATATCAATCATCTAATATAAATCAATCATCCAAAAGCAGAATTGATTAACTCTAAATCAATTGGATTACTTAAATCCTTCTTCATTGAATTATTCCAAATAAATAAATTAATTAATCATCTCTTAATGATCTTCTTAACTAATCTTCCTGATTAATCATCTTTTAATTATATTCAAATAATTATCCTTAACTATATACAGTAATTAACCTTTAATTACTATCATTAATTACATTAATTAATGATCCTTCATTTACTTCCATTAATTAATCAACTATAATTAATCACATTAAACCTCAATTAATTACAATTAATTAATCATACTTTAATTAATCATTTTTGTTAATCAACCTTGATAAATTTCATCAATTATATTAACTAATGACCCTTATTAATTAATAATTCCTTTAATAAATTAAGTAATTAACTTGTAATTAACCATCTCATTAATCATAAACAGTAATTAACAATTTATAATTACTTATCTTAATTAATTAACTTCTTAATTAATTATATTAACCCTTTGATTAATTAATCTAATTAATTAATCTTTAATTACTTCATTAAGTATTTATTATTCAATTAATTAACAAATAATCCTTAATTAATTACTTTATTAATTAATTACATTTTTAATTAATTACACTTAGTAATTAATCTTAAATTAATCTCATTAATTAATTAATTAATCACATTAATTAATTAACTAAAATTAACTAAGTAATTAACCATTAATTACTTACATAAGTAATTATCTTCTAATTACTTCCATTAATAAATCTGGATTACTCTCTTAATTAATTACTTATCAAATGATTAATTCCATTATTGAATAATCCTTAATTCTTTAATTAATTAATTACCCCATAATTAATTATCTTCAAAACAATTATATTAATTAATCCTTAGATTAATGACACCTAGTGATTAACCATTAATCACTTCCATTTAATTACTCCCATGAGTAATTTTCCACTAATTACTTCCATGAGTAATTACTTCTTAATTACACCCAGAAATTCACCATTAATTACTTCATTAAGTAATTATACTTAATTAATCCATAATTAAGTAATTATTTGAAATTAAAGAAACAATTAACTAACTATTTAAAATTAATTAATTAATTAATTAATTAACTTCTTATATTTTAAAACCCTTAATTAATTAAGAAAAACATTAATCTTAATTAAACTTTTACTTATTAACAAATTATATTAATTAAGTATTCTTAAGTTCGTATCCAAATAATTTAACCTTAATTATCTTCATAA
Source organism: Allium cepa (assembly GCA_030765085.1). Taxonomy (NCBI): domain Eukaryota; kingdom Viridiplantae; phylum Streptophyta; class Magnoliopsida; order Asparagales; family Amaryllidaceae; genus Allium; species Allium cepa. Next base: position 46,657,893 of record CM060930.1, on the reverse strand, counting down.
ATAAATTATTTAAAATTAATCAAATTTTAATAACTTAAAAACAAATTATTCTATTTGGATTTCAAAATCATAATAATAACCTTATTTGAAAATAAGGCATTTATAGAAATCAATTTCAAATTTAAAACACTTTAATCATCTAATTTAAACTTATTTATTTTCAACAAAATTTGAAAATAAAGTTTATAAAACGTTACTTTAAGATTTAACTTAAAACTTTGATTTAATAATTAAATTCAAAACATTGAAATTAAAAATTTAACTATGACAGTTACTTACAAAAGAAATCATCTTAAAACATTTTTAAATTTGAAATATAAATTCAATGAACATTTTAAAAGTTTAATTAACTTTTACTTACAAAGAACAAGATTTAAATTTTATAGATTCGTTTGCTTTTATAAACTTGTTTTATAATTTTAAAGCTTTATTTCATTTATCCAAAAACAAGTATAAATTTGCACTTAACATCATTACAGAACTAAACAGAAAGCAGAGCTTCCACATACATACAGACCTATAACACATGTATACAGATCTTATAAATTCAATAATATATATACTGAAAAGAATTTCATGCAATCACCAAACTCAAATCACAGATCATCATATGCATGGCAGTTAAAAAAAAGATCAAGATTAACTGTTTAAAAAAATATTTACTCACTTTAATATGCAGAGCAGGTTTTGATTCTTTTCCTCGGGCTTTGAAATGTTTAAATCCGGAAAAAATGCTTTAAACTGCATTTCATAATTTTTAAATTGATATTTAATTGGGAATATTGATTTTTGAAGTGAAATCTGGTCTTAAGAACAGAAAACAGAGTTTCCACATACATACAGACCTATAACACATGTATACATATCTTATAAATTCAATAATATACATACTGAAAAGAATTTCATGCAATCACCAAACTCAAATAACATATCATCACATGCATGGCAGTTAAAAAAACAGATCAAGATTTACTGTTATTTAAAAAAAAAATTACTCACCTAGCCTTGTTGCACCTCCCATGTTTTAGCCATTCCCGGTTGATGAGGCTTGAGGGTGCGATTACCTTTATAGAACACATCTATCTTAGAATGCTCATCGTCCGCCTGACGATGTTCTGAAAGCATTCAATCCATACAAGTTCGTTCTGTTCGAACGAAACTGAAGGCACTATCTCGTTGCACTCATTTTGGAATCACCCTCAGAGTCAATGACCATAGCCCTTGCACTCTGAATCACCATCTCGAACCTATAAGTACTATCTCCGTTAAACTCATCACGTAATCACCCTCAGAGTTATACTGACGAATAGTTCTTACACTTCGAGTCTTCACTAAGCTCCACTTGGATTCATGACCTAATGTTTAATTTGGATCGATGTGGTTTTCGGATTATCCAAATATGAAAACCTGATCCCGGTCTCACCGAAATCTAAATGCCATTTTAATGTCCAAGTTGTTTAAGGGTTTAAACAATTAACTTATATTCAGGATAATATAAAAAGATAGATGAATCACATTATCTGTAATGACCTGTAAATTTCGATAATTAAACTGGTTAATTTAATAAGATTTTTGTAATTAAATTTAACAAGAAAAAAAAACCTTTATAATTTATAATGAAGTGAGTGTTTAAAATGAAATGAAAATAATAGGGATATAGTAACAGTTGTAAGTTACTATTTAATTGGTCTATTAATGTAGTTTCAACTGTTACATTTGGGTATTAAATTGAATATATGCAAATAAACGTATAGTAATGGAGTCAATTCAACATTATATAAGCAATTCAACATTATATAAGCAATTCTGATAATTAGTGGAAATAATAAACTTGAGTGTAATATAAAGTTAGTGATAACATTTATGCAAGTCACCTTTTTATTTAGGGCTGCTAAATTCAGAGTAGGAAGTCAATTACATTTAAATGTAGGTAAATGTTCATTAATGTGAGATAGGACTGTAACTGTAATGTGTGAATGTAAATGAAATGACATAAATGGAAATTTATATTTTATTCATAAGATGAAATAAAGGAATGAAACCAAGTTGAATAAATTGATTTAGGTTTTATTTATGATAAATGTATATATTTGGCGAATTCAATATAATTGAAAATAACAAGTTATTACAAAAGAAAGATGAAAATTGGAATATATATTTTTGTAAGGAAAGATAAACAAATAATAACTAGGTTTATAAAGTGATAACCGATTTAATAAAAGAGTAGGATTAAAGCATGGTAGTTATTGGAAAGTAATTAATTGAAATTTGGATGAATTGGGAATTTTTTTTATGTATTAGTATAAAAACCAATTTTAATATTACCCATAAGAGGATAAGTTAATAGTCGATTAAATAACATGATTGAGAAATCAAATATATGGATTTATTGGGAATTTAAAACTTATACTTTTTTTTGATAAAATATAGCGTTTTACACGCAATAAATTTTTCTACTTTTATTACATATTATATATATATATATATATGTTCTTATTTTTATTATTTCATATATCCACCTCTATTTTATCTTTCTATTTTTATTTTTCACAGTCATGTTTATTTATTAGATGATTGCTTGTTTATATCTTTTATTTATGGCTTGGAAGAAACTAAAAGGGTATGCGTTATATTGTCTTAATTGCTTGCCGTTTTAATTGCCTACTCTTTATTTCTTTTTATTTATAAAACCTTGAAATTTAATATAAATTTTAACTTGATTTAATCATTTCCTAAAAGTCTAAATATAAAATTGGAAATTTTGAAATTTTTACTTTGTTAAAAGACAACTCCAATTGGAATTTTAATAAAAATGAACTATGTATATTTTAAATACGAAGAATGTAAACAAGTTAAAATTTTAGTTAAGTAATAACTTTGTAAAATCCAGTGTTTTACAGACTGTTGAATTTCACATTTAAAAAGGGTACGTATTGTAATGATATAAGTAACGTAAAAACGTATAAATTAAAAACGTTACTTTTGTATAAATTTTTGGGTGTATTGTAATGCGTCAGTTTGGCGTATTTTAAAAAGTTATATTTCAATATCTATATGGATTAATAAAATCAGTTAGGAGATTTCCAACCAAAACGTATTGATTTCGTGCCTATCCGTTTCTCTAAAATCATGCACTGATTAAGGAGATTCCCACTGTAACGACCCGATATTTTCAACCATTCGCATCCGCACATGTCGGACTTGAATTGCTCAAAATACCACGTTGTAAATAAAATTTGGCAAATCTCAAAATATACAGTAAATACATAATCACAGATCACAGACACAGAGTATTTAATAATGCAGCGGAATTTAAAAGAAATAGTAGTTCATGAAGCTACTATATAAAAATAAGATACATCAGAGTTAAACATGATACAACAAAAAGTAACAAGATACATCAGGTACAAATCAGAATACATCACTGAAATCACTGGATACAGAAAGCAAAATATATGGCTGGATCTTCAAGGAAAGCTCCAACTCCGAAGGTGAATCTTGAATGCTAACTCACTCAATCTGACTCGAGCGTAAAGCAAAACACAAAACACTCGAGTCAGGACATAAATACTTATGAATTATAAATCAACTCAAATGAACAGTAACAAAAATGCATCAGTAACTTAAAGGATGCTTGGGATCGCCCATCCTTTAAGGATCCGTTAAACTATTTACTATGTAGTAATATTGCGCTATTACAATAATGTCTACAGTAAAATAAACATACTTTTAAATAGCGTTCCGGGCTACCCATATCACCCTTCACACATAATAGTCCCAGTAGTCCATCCAATATCATGCCATCTCCACTCCGGGTGACTGTCAGAGGATACCACACGGGCTACGGGAGAAAAACAAACTCGTAGTAAAGGCTCGGTATGGTAGGTGACACGGCACACAAGGCAATGCCAGGGTAGATATACCAATTACGCACACGGGCTGGTGGTGACGCGGCAGCCACATACGCCCACCTCGGAACACACTCCCATATCAAAATCGGAGGATGGCCATCTAATCAATCACCAGTAAGAGTATAGTATCGAAGGAATGTGTCCGATAGGAGGAATGACCTCACTTGGCCCGAGATCGCTCCTGCTTTAGCCACCTTATGCCAACTCACGGGAGTTGGGTCCACGTAATATACCTCAAGAACGTCGCCACCATCCTACTTCATTCTGGAATCTCCACCGCGTACACGGTTGTTAAAGTGGTTTTCGGAGTTGGCAGAGAGTATGACAACTTCCGATCCCGGTCTCTTTAACAACCAAACATTATTATAACGCCCTGGTCATTTCAAAATAGTTTATACTTTAAAAAAGATCAAATCATTTCATTTCAAACTATATTTCTTTCAAAATAGTTTATACTTGGAAACCAAAACCATTTTTATTTCAAAACTATTTATTCAATCAAAATAGTTTATACTTCAAAACCAAAACATTTCAAACATATATTCATTTCAAAATCATAATATTTTCAAAGTATAACTCTTTCGAAACCAAAAATACTTGAAACAATTACAATTTGAAAATCATAACATTTCAAAATCATACATTTGAAATCATCGGATATTCATTTAATTCTTTACATTTTACAATTCATTCAATTAATCCCAAATTTTCAATTTCCAACTTAATTCAATTCAAACCATCAGTTTCAATTAAATTTCCCAATAACCATTTCAAATCATATCATTTTCAAATATAGATTTGATCCACAAATTAAACTATTCAATTTTTAATAAATTTCAAAGCTTTAATATCCCGAATTTCAAAACTAAATTTTATAATTTCATATATCTCAAATCTAGTTTCACTATTACTTAGTTTTGAAATATTCATTTCATAAATCCAATACTATTTAAATAAACTCAATTTACAATTAAACTAAATATCCTTTCATACCAATATAAACTTTAAATATTCATTTATCAAAAGTACATATCATTCTAATTCATATTCTTTATCAAAATAAAGATCAAATCATTTCCAAACCTTATTATCAAATCATTATTTGCATTCAAATTCAAATACTCAAATTTAAATATCATTTTTAAATCAAATAAGTCATTCATTTGTTATTTCAAGTATCATTACAAAATACATTAAAAATTCTATTCAAAATTCATTTATCTCATTACATTTCATTCCATTTAACACATAACCAAGTAAACCTTATTTAAATTCAAATTCAAATTTAAATTCCTTAAAAATTCAAATTTAAATATTAAAATATATTCAAAACTTCTTAAATTTCACAATTAATCAATTTCCAAAATTTAAATCATTTAACACTTTAAAATATAACTCAAACAGTGTTAAAACTATAACATTTCAAACATTGTCAAATTATAGCAACGACAGCATTTATAAAGTGCTATCGTAGCTTATAGCTTCCAAAAATGGTTTAGTTCAAGAATAACGGCATTTATAAAATGTCGTAATAGATATTTAGTTATTTCAAACATTGTTAGATTCAAAACAATAGCATTTAAAAATGCCGTCAAAAGACTACAACATTTTGAAAATGCTATGAATTCCAGATTTCATTTTTGCTTTTCAAAAAAAATAATAAAACTCCAAATTTTATTATAACTCAAAAATCATATTTCTAGACTTCAAAATTTCACATTTAAAATCATTTTAACATATGATTTAACACAACAAAATTTTTAGATCAAATATTCAATTTAAAAACTCCATTCATTTATTAAGTCAAAATTCACTGTTTATTAACATATAAATTAAATAAAACTTAAAATTTTACTTCAAATATAATTTTAAAACTTTAAATTTAATTTCCATTATTTATTTACATTTTAAAATAAAATTTAAAGTCTAAAATCTCAATTATTTCACATTTACGTACTCAAATTCACAATTTCAAGACTTAATATTTAATTTTCTTAAAACCATAAAATATATATTTTTAAATCAAAATTTCATACTTTTAAAAATACATATTTTAATAAATATCATTTAAAAATATAGCACGGGGTCTGTATATAATTTTCTAACCTAGGTCAAGTGATACGGATATATATCATTTCAATCCGCAGTTTACAAAGAAAACCCGGGTTCTATCATTTCAAACCCGCAATCCCAAGTCAAATAAAATACAATAAAAATCGCTCAGGCCTGTCATTTCAGCCCATAACGATTTTTCCCTAATCTTAAGTCCGTTTGGGTATGTATCATTTCAACCCATAGTGATTCTATTCTAACAGGGAACTTGCAGTGTGAATATATGCATAAACAATGCCAGTGTCACAATATAATGTCATATATCACATATCGGGTGATAATTAACAGTTTTAACATGGTAATAACATGGCATAGCATATCATATGATCATCATTAACTTGCATAACATTTTATATTACTAAACACTTGTCATCAATTCACTATTTCATAAGTATAAATGTCAGAGTGAGAAAGACTCACCTTTTACGAAGCTAGAGACAAACAACACACACAAGAGCGATTCCAAAGGCACGACAAGCACGATTTGATTTGAATTGATGGAGACCCTTGTAAACAACACAAAATATAACATACATAAGCACAAACATAGATATCGACATACAAATATAATCAACAACTTTAGTTTGCAGAACAGTTGCAAAACAAGAGAGATGACCAAACCTTAGAAGCAAAAGACTTGCACACGACAACATAATCTTGTCACATGATCAAATGGGCTTGCTCTCATCATACTAGGCTCAGCCTAGATGCCAACATGGCTCAGGTTTGGGTCAATATGGGTTCATATGGCTCGGCCTAACTTGGATATGAAGGAGTGGAAGTTGTGACATGAGAAATACAAAAGTCAAGGCAATTAAGTGGATTTTTGGTGCAACTATAGGTTCGGACTACCATGGCTTGGGCTTGGTCATGCAAGGGGATGGTCAGGTGGTGGATGGAGTGGCGGCCAGAGGTGGTGGAGAGACTGGTGGCGGCGGCCATGGAGGTGGTTTAGGTTAAAAATGAAGGCTATGGCCTTAAGGGTTTGGCTAGGCTAGTTTGGTGGAAGTTTTGTGCAAATTTTGTGGTGCAACATCAACGGATGGTCATGGCTACTGTCTTGGTCAGAGGAGAGGCTTATGAGCTGCTGGAGATGATGGTGGAGAGGATGGTAGTGGTGGTGGTAGAGGCTAGGCCTAGGAAAACACAAGAAGGATCAATGCAAAAATCAATAGGAAAATCATAAAAACAAGAAGAAAGATGATAGAATTTACCAAATTTTTGTAAAACAAATGGCCATGAGGTTTTTTCTCAAGAAAGATGATAAAATTTTCGTGAGAAAGAGTGAGGAATGTGGCTGAAAGATGGAGTAGGGTATGGCCAAAGCATTGATGAATGGAGTTTGGAAAGTGAAAAGTCGGAATGCAAAAGGACTAAGCATACAAAAGATCTCAAACTCTTCATATATTCATTATTTCTTTTTAAATTTTTATATAACTGAAAAACATATATAAATTCAGTTAAAATACGAAAATATAGTAAATAAACAAAAATAAATAAATTAATTATTAATTATATATAGTTTAATTAAATAAAACAGCAAAATTTGCAACCAGTCTTGAAAATATGAAAAATAAGTGCAATGAACTTGGGAAAAATTTTATGTACTTAAAAATATTTATAAATAAAGATAAGAACACAAAATAAAAAGTAAATCACAAAAATAAATAAATAAATTTTAATTTAAATATAGTTTAGATGAAGAAAATAGCAGAAAAATGAAAACAGCCTTTTAAAAATAGGAAATCATCATAGTAAATTTTAGAAAAATTCTATTATCATTTCAAAAATATTTAAAAGTCAAAATATACATCATATAACATATTAAAACATATTAAAATAAAATATGACAAAGAAAAATAAAATTTATACAATTTAAAATAACAAAATTGCAAAATAAACAATTTATACTCAAAATTGAAATGAACATATCTTTCGCAGTTTAACTCCGTTTTCCACGAAACAAAAAGCAATTGTAACGACCCAGTATTTTTGATAATTAAAATATGAATATTTAATTAATTTTAAATATTTACAAGTGAATTTATAAGTCGAATAAATTTTATTTTGAATTATTGGATTTAATTGAATTATTAAATCGATAATTTAATATGTGAAATTATGGAAATAATTGAAAATTGGGTTAAATATGATTGAAAATGATTTGTAAAATTTTATTTTATCATATTGAAGTTAGAAAGATATTTTAGAACTTTTAAAATCGAATTAAAAGTTAATTTGTGAAAATTGAATATTTTAATATTTAATCGACTAGTGAAAATAGTCAATTTTTGAACAGTCTCAGAATTGAACGAAACCAGTTCCATTTGATCCGTAATAGTTAGTTATTACCGGATTTCAATTTTCGTGTCAATCGGAGTTATCATTTGATCGTGGCAGCTCGAAACGCATCGAATTATTTTTAATTTTAATTTAGCGAGTTAAAATAGCCATTTTTCAAAAAGTCTCGGATTTTGACGAAACCCTTTTCATCAGATCCGTAATGTGATATTATTGTAAGGTTTCAAATTTCGTGTCAATTGGATTTACCGTTTGTCCGGTACAAATTAAAACGCCTAGAAATCGATTTAAATCGGTTTAATTCAAATTGAGCGTTTATAGCCATAACTTGCACAGATGTCCGAATTAGCTTTCGAAACCTGTTCCATTGTGTCCGGAACGCGGGATAAACCCTAGGAATGTCAGTTTCGGCGCGTAAATCGGAGATCGGAATTTACGGATGAATAGTGTTCGATTTTCTTCTATAAATAGACATGAGCTTTCATAAATTTAGAAAAAAATAAAACCTAACCCTAATCTAAACCTAGCCGCCACCTCCCTGACCAATGGCCAGAAACGTCCCAACTTCCACCTCGATTATCTCCTCATCCATCGACATTTACCAACAACTTTCAACTAACAAATTGAAGAGGACTTCAAGATCTATCATATCAACGGTGGAGATCGCAATTGGAGTTGTATTTTGTGTGTTAAAAGCCTGCGTGCGTGGCCATTGTCCTCGAGATTCGTGCAACAGGGGGGGGGGGGGGAGGGCGAGCCTTGTGCCATTCAGGCCGAGCATGGAGGGGGTCAAGAGCTTCGAATTGCAAGTTGTTGATCGAGTTTTCATCGTGTGTGGTGTCAGCAATATTAAACCCTAGTTCTAAGGGGATGGGTTTGGGTGTGCGGCATGTACGTGAATGAAGGGGAGAGGAAGAAAGCAAGGTGCGGTGGTGATTGCATGATGAAGGATCTAACGGCCTGAAATGGATGTGGGTTTATAAAATTTAATTTAAGTTGTAAATTTAGTTATAAAATCGTGTATAAACTTCATAAAATCATAACTTTTTCATACGAGGTCGAAAACGCGCGAAACCAGTTGCGTTGGAATCGTATCGTCGAGCACTACGCGATGAAATTAGATTGGAGTCGTTTGGAGTTAGTGAGAATTTTGGGTAAAATTAAACGTCCGTTTAATTTTATTCGAAATAAATCGCTAAAACGAAATTAAATCAAGGTGAGAACTTCTCACTCAATCGAATCAGTTTCGATTTTATTTTAAATAGTTAGATTTAAAATATTTGAATGCATGTTTGAATGTTGATTGATATCTATTGATTGTTAAAATAGACATTATGCGCCGTTAGTGAGCGGATGTTATTTAATAAAAACATATACCGCGAATATTTCATAAACAGTGAAATTGGTATTATATATAATATCAATATATATATATTGGCATATGTATATATTGGAGTTATTGATTTTCCGCATTTTTTGTTTAGCGGATGAGACCCTATTGCGCCGTTATTAAGCAGATAATATTTTAAATCCCATATACCGCGATAATTTCGTACTGGAGCGAAATTGGTATTGTGCTAATGTTTGTGAATGCAGGAAAACAGGTTGGAGGGATCCAACTGGATTCCTCAACAGTATTTATTTAATTTCAGATATTTTGATATTTGATTGATTATCATATCGATATATGATATCGTTGTTGTCGTGATTGACTATTTTGTATGTAGCATCATTGGACCAAATTTGGAACTTTAAAAATGATTTTTAAAGTGATTTTTGAGAATATACTATATTTTGGAATTGATCCATTATAAATAAATAAACGTTATAATTTTTAAAGTTATAAAAAATTATGATTTTTAAGAAATATAGTTAAAAGCTGATTTTTGAAAATAAGGAATTAATGACTTTATAAAATAGTTAAATGGGGATTTCTGAAATAATTGTGAAAAGTTTAAATATAGGATTTATAAAATTTGATTATTTTATAAATCAAAATGATGAAATTATAAAGGAGATTAAAGTCGTTTTAAAGAATAATATAAATTGATTTATATTAAGAGATTTATAAATGGATATTTATAAATTGAAATATTGACATTATAAAACGAGTTTTATAAGTGTTTGAATGAAGTGAAAATGAATTTTGTAAATGAATGGAATTTATAAAATTATAAATGGTGAAATTATAAATGAAATTTATAAATAGTAAGATTTATAAATTTTGTGAAATTATTAAAGAATATATTTGGATGAATAATTAAATCTTATAAGTTATAAGATTTATAATTATGAAGTTCAAAGAAACGATTTTGTAAAATAATCGTTTTATAAGTATTTAACTTATAATATGAACTTTTAGTTTATAATTGAGTTATAAACTGGACTAGGTTAATAAAAGAATTTATAAAAAGGAAGTTTTTATAAATAAATAGAAATGGAATTTATAAACGTTATTTTATAAATTCACAAACGACTTATTTTGATAAGTAAATTGTAGAAACCTATAAATGGAGTTATATTCACATTTTTGAATAGTGAATAATCCTTTGAATTAAAATGAATAAAAGGATGAAATTGTTAATGAAATATATTCATGTTTTTGAATAGTGAATAACACGTTAAAGAAATTGTTTTGGATTTGGATGTTTTAAATAGAATTAAAACGATCGAACAATGTTTTAAAATGTGTTGAGATTCGAAACCATAGATTTCAACATTTATTGTTGAAATAGACGTTTTCGAGAAATAGAAGGAGATGATGGACTATAACACTGTTGTTATAGTAAATGATTTTCGAAAGGAAATGTTTTGTATAGTATTGGGATTTATATATCTATTTAATTTCGAATCCCTATACTAGTGAATTTGGGTTGTCGTAACGATGTTTTACGTAACATTCGTTTTGGCCCAAATAAATATGTTTAAGAGAATGATTTCCTTAAAGAATGAAATATATACTTAATTTTGATTTAAGTATATTGAATATTTTCCAAGTGTTGAAAATAAATAAAATTTGTGAATTACTTATTAAATAAGTATGGAATTGTTTTCCAATATGAAGTGATATTTAGAATTCATCTTTTTGAAGATAAATTGAAAATGGATAATTGAAAACGTATATCAATAGATATTGTGAAATGTAAATTCAATATAGAATTTATAAAAGAAAGTGGAATCTATTTAAAAATAAATATTGATTTATTTTTGAAGTGTGAAATTATATATCTAGTGAAGATATTTTTGGAAAATAAATAATTTGGAAAATTATTTGGAAACTGGTGATGTGTGCATATCCATTGATAGTTCAATAACCGACTATCAATATTTCCCTTTGAATGGGTAATAGATGTGATTTGTTTGAATTTTAATGCCACACTTATTTTTGAATAAGCGCTCACTATTCGGGTTAACCGGGAAAGGACCATGGGGTCGTATAACCCATTCCGAATATGTGATACGTCGTTATGAATTGCATTTGAAGATCGGTGTTGAAGACCCGGTATTTGCGAGAGCGATAGGATGACCTGTCGATTGTCTCTGCACTGAGTTGCAGCGGTATAGAGACTCCCTAAGTGATGGGAAATCCGATCAGGATTGTGAATATCCGGATTGCAAGGACTTCTTTGTAAGTGCCTTCGGTTTTGTTCAATCCCGGAACAGACTTGTATGGATTGTATGTCTGACATTACAAGTTGAGATATAAAGCCGATTTCTTTCAAATATATTTCTGTTGGTGGCGGAGAATTTATTCTTTTAGCTTAACACCCTTCTCTGAGATGTACGAGCTCAGAGGTTATATAGTTGAAGTTATCAGCGATATATTCCCAATTTGGTAATGTGACATGCTGAGTGTTGCTGTAAATGATCATTGTGTTGATTATTTGTGATAGGATCATTTATTTGATCGTCTATCTTGGTGATCATTTCTATGATCCTTTGTTGACCCAAAGCATGGCTTTTGTATAAAGTATGTTTTTGTGGACGTGACTTCGTCGGGCCTCACACCCCGGAAATGGTCAAAATAGGGAAGATGCGGCAAGGTTATGAGGGGTAGCTCCCTTTAGGGTATGTACATTTCCTTCTGGATAGAGGTGGTATCATGGTATGGAGCCCAGATATTTAACCTATGTGGTTACTGCGAATTTATTACTTTGTGGTTGTTGGTTATCGGGATCCCGTGAGAAAGGTCGTTTACGATCGGGGAATGGCGTGCTCGTGTCAGTAGTTACCCAATTAGGGGTAACCCGGCCTTGTGTTGGCAGAGTTCCGGTTTGGTTCTCGGGGATGTCTTTCCAGAGGCATTCTCATGTGGCAATGGGAAGTTCCTTGGCCTGACCATTTGTTGGAAATCCAAAGAAACAATACGAAACTTGTACGGTATTAGTTGTAGAACCTATCATTCACTTATGGTGTCGCAACACTGTTTGGATGGTAGCTATAGTAGGCATACGATAATGGTCGTATGTTGGCTAAGATTTATATTCTACTTTCAAAATGAATTTTTCCCCTACACTATGCACTAGTAATAATATCAAATGTTATTTTAAATGCGTATCAAGCATCTTTGACTATCATAAGGAGAAATCTCCTCCGATTCTGCGTTTGCATTGTGTGTGTGTGCGGGAGGCCTTATGGTAGTCTTATTTTTAAAAGCATTGCGAATTGAATTTAAAAATATTCCTCTATTTTGATTTTAAAGATAAACAAACTGTTTTGAGTTCTCACACCAGTCACATGACTGACTCGGAGTTTATTGTTTTCCTTCCTAAACTCTGGGTGCCCACCAATTTTCACACGGGCAGTTAAGAGTTAGGTTTATCAGGATATTCTGGATATTCTGGAGTTGCTGGAGGCAAGATGGATGGCATGGCGTATTACTAGTTTATATAGTATTTCTTTTTCCGCTGCACTGTTTGATGTTGTATATTGTTGTACACTCTGATGATGTGATGTAATGTAATAACTGATATAGTTCTTTGTTTAAAGATTATTCACTTATTTATTATATGTTGTTCCGCTGCGATTGTGAGATTCTGTTTGTTGTTCTGTTGTTTTCTTTCTGTTCCGTTCTATTTTAAAATTTTGTTCTATTCTCTATTTTCTTTCTATTCTCTTTTCTTTCTATTTTAAAATTTTTTTCTATTTTCTTTTCCCTCTATCTTCTACCTTTTTCTCTTTTTTTCTTTTCTTAAATTCTTTTTAAAAACCCTAACTATTCGGTTTTTCGGCAACGAAAAATCGATAACGTTTCAGTTGGTATCAGAGCATATGGTTAAGCGACAACCATGGTTCTGTTGGGTATTACTCATTAGAGATAGAGTCAGTAGTACTCTAGAATGAGTTTGAGTGTAATAATAGCTATGAGAGCGTATTTGATAGTGAATATATAAAATTGTTTTATATTGTGATGATTGGTTTATTGAGTGGCATATGAACTTTCGTCAGCGTGGTCCGCAAGACTATGCCGAAGGGGTTTCTAAACACTTGAATAGAACAATTCGACACAATATTGATTTTAAAATTGGGTAAATAAAATAATTTTACCTTGATTATATTTTGTATATGAAGAAATAATTTTCCAGAATTATTAAAGTGTATATAAGTTGATTGTTTAGTTGTTTGAATAATCTAAATAAAAGAATAATTATATAAGTAAAGAATTATAAGAATTGAATTATAATTAAAGTGATTTACAATTGTGAAATAAACTTATATATAAGAAGTGAAACTATATGAATATATTTATGAATATGAGTTGTAAATAAAAATGAATTTAAAGTTAAATGGAAGTATAACTTAAGTGATATGGAATTAAGTTGATATTAGTATCAAACTAAATTAATAAAGTTAAGTGATAAATATGAACTTAAGTTATTTAAATGAAATTCAACTTTTGTAATTAAATTGAATTAATGGATTAAATGTAAATCAATTGAATGTGAATTAAGTTGATATGAAATAATGAATATAAGTGTTAATTCATTAAAATCTAAAGTTATTGGAAGTTGAATAGTTGAATGAAAATCAATTTAATTAAACAAATTGTAAGCAAAGGAATTTGGTTGTAATTGATATACATTGATTGTTATATGATTGTTAGATTGATTGTATAAAATTCATTAAGTGTTAATGAAATGGAAAGCTAAAGTAATTGAAATTCAATTGGAAGTTAAGTGAAACTTAAATGAATTGAATTTGAATTGGAAGTGAACCAACTTGAATATGAATTAGTGAATATAAGCAAATTGAAAATGAATGTTAGTAAACCCAATGTAAATGAATCAAATGTGATTAAATTGAAAACCAATTCATTGAATATGAATGAGAATATGAATGAATATTTATTGGTTATGGATGTTAGTTGGTTGATGGTTGAATATATATTGCATTTGTTGTTTAGTTGCATTTGCTATGTGACATATATAGTTGTTATGGAGATATATGTTGTATATTGAGATTTTTTTTCATATATGCATGTTCTCATGTTGTTTGTTGAGTGATTAGTAGGTGCGGATTGCGTTTGCTTCGCATTTGGAGTTCGCTTTCGCGCTATATTAGCCGTATATGCTTGCTAATAAAATATAAGGTACATATCTCGGATTACATACCGTACTTTTATACTTTTTCCCTGCGGGATGCCTCATTACTTGATGAGATGTATATTTGTGATATATATACTGTCATTTTTTTTTCGGATCGAGCCGCGCAAAGGAGACTATGGCGAATTTTTCCGAAAATTTAAGGCGTTAGAAAATTTTTGAGAAAATTGGAAAATTTTGAAAACTTAAACTTTGATTTGAAATTGAAAGTCAAACAATAGTGGTTGTTTTTGAAAAGATAACTAAGTATGATTTGGAAACTTAGTAAGTTATTATAAAAAGTTTAACTATGAATTTTTGGAAAATTAATAGCTTCTGTAACTTTTCTTACTTAATAATTTCGAGGACGAAATTCTTTTAAGGGGGGAAGATTGTAACGACTCAGAATTTTTGATAATTAAAATATGAATATTTAATTAATTTTAAATATTTATAAGTGAATTTATAAGTCGAATAAATTTTATTTTGAATTATTGGATTTAATTGGATTATTAAATCGATAATTTAATATGTGAAATTATGGAAATAATTGAAAATTGGGTTAAATATGATTGAAAATGATTTGTAAAATTTTATTTTATCATATTGAAGTTAGAAAGATATTTTAGAACTTTTAAAATCGAATTAAAAGTTAATTTGTGAAAATTGAATATTTTAATATTTAATCGACTAGTGAAAATAGTCAATTTTTGAACAGTCTCAGAATTGAACGAAACTAGTTCCATTTGATCCGTAATAGTTAGTTATTATCGGATTTCAATTTTCGTGTCAATCGGAGTTATCGTTTGATCGTGGCAGCTCGAAACGCATCGAATTATTTTTAATTTTAATTTAGCGAGTTAAAATAGCCATTTTTCAAAAAGTCTCGTATTTCGACGAAACCAGTTTCATCGGATCCGTAATGTGATATTATTGTAAGGTTTCAAATTTTGTGTCAATTGGATTTACCGTTTGTCCGGTACAAATTAAAACGCCTAGAAATCGATTTAAATCGGTTTAATTCAAATTGAGCGTTTATAGCCATAACTTGCACAGATGTCCGAATTAGCTTTCGAAACCTATTCCATTGTGTCCGGAACGCGGGATAAACCCTAGGAATGTCAGTTTCGTCGCGTAAATCGGAGTTCGGAATTTACGGATGAATAGTGTTCGATTTTCTTCTATAAATAGACATGAGCTTTCATAAATTTAGAAAAAAATAAAACCTAACCCTAATCTAAACCTAGTCGCCACCTCCCTGACCAATGGCCAGAAACGTCCCAACTTCCACCTCGATTATCTCCTCATCCATCGACATTTACCAACAACTTTCAACTAACAAATTGAAGAGGACGTCAAGATCTATCATATCAACGGTGGAGATCGCAATTGGAGTTGTATTTTGTGTGTTAAAAGCCTGCGTGCGTGGCCGTTGTCCTCGAGATTCGTGCAACAGGGGGGGGGGGGCGAGCCTTGTGCCATTCAGGCCGAGCATGGAGGGGGTCAAGAGCTTCGAATTGCAAGTTGTTGATCGAGTTTTCATCGTGTGTGGTGTCAGCAATATTAAACCCTAGTTCTAAGGGGATGGGTTTGGGTGTGCGGCCTGTACGTGAATGAAGGGGAGAGGAAGAAAGCAAGGTGCGGTGGTGATTGCATGATGAAGGATCTAACGGCCTGAAATGGATGTGGGTTTATAAAATTTAATTTAAGTTGTAAATTTAGTTATAAAATCGTGTATAAACTTCATAAAATCATAACTTTTTCATACGAGGTCGAAAACGCGCGAAACCAGTTGCGTTGGAATCGTATCGTCGAGCACTACGCGATGAAATTGGATTGGAGTCGTTTGGAGTTAGTGAGAATTTTGGGTAAAATTAAACGTCCGTTCAATTTTATTCGAAATAAATCGCTAAAACGAAATTAAATCAAGGTGAGAACTTCTCACTCAATCGAATCAGTTTCGATTTTATTTTAAATAGTTAGATTTAAAATATTTGAATGCATGTTTGAATGTTGATTGATATCTATTGATTGTTAAAATAGACATTATGCGCCGTTAGTGAGCGGATGTTATTTAATAAAAACATATACCGCGAATATTTCATAAACAGTGAAATTGGTATTATATATAATATCAATATATATATATTGGCATATGTATATATTGGAGTTATTGATTTTCCGCATTTTTTGTTTAGCGGATGAGACCCTATTGCGCCGTTATTAAGCGGATAATATTTTAAATCCCATATACCGCGATAATTTCGTACTGGAGCGAAATTGGTATTGTGCTAATGTTTGTGAATGCAGGAAAACAGGTTGGAGGGATCCAACTGGATTCCTCAACAGTATTTATTTAATTTCAGATATTTTGATATTTGATTGATTATCATATCGATATATGATATCGTTGTTGTCGTGATTGACTATTTTGTATGTAGCATCATTGGACCAAATTTGGAACTTTAAAAATGATTTTTAAAGTGATTTTTGAGAATATACTATATTTTGGAATTGATCCATTATAAATAAATAAACGTTATAATTTTTAAAGTTATAAAAAATTATGATTTTTAAGAAATATAGTTAAAAGCTGATTTTTGAAAATAAGGAATTAATGACTTTATAAAATAGTTAAATGGGGATTTCTGAAATAATTGTGAAAAGTTTAAATATAGGATTTATAAAATTTGATTATTTTATAAATCAAAATGATGAAATTATAAAGGAGATTAAAGTCGTTTTAAAGAATAATATAAATTGATTTATATTAAGAGATTTATAAATTGAAATATTGACATTATAAAATGAGTTTTATAAGTGTTTGAATGAAGTGAAAATGAATTTTGTAAATGAATGGAATTTATAAAATTATAAATGGTGAAGTTATAAATGAAATTTATAAATAGTAAGATTTATAAATTTTGTGAAATTATTAAAGAATATATTTGGATGAATAATTGAATCTTATAAGTTATAAGATTTATAATTATGAAGTTCAAAGAAACGATTTTGTAAAATAATCGTTTTATAAGTATTTAACTTATAATATGAACTTTTAGTTTATAATTGAGTTATAAACTGGACTAGGTTAATAAAAGAATTTATAAAAAGGAAGTTTTTATAAATAAATAGAAATGGAATTTATAAACGTTATTTTATAAATTCACAAACGACTTATTTTGATAAGTAAATTGTTGAAACCTATAAATGGAGTTATATTCATATTTTTGAATAGTGAATAATCCTTTGAATTAAAATGAATAAAAGGATGAAATTGTTAATGAAATATATTCACGTTTTTGAATAGTGAATAACACGTTAAAGAAATTGTTTTGGATTTGGATGTTTTAAATAGAATTAAAACGATCGAACAATGTTTTAAAATGTGTTGAGATTCGAAACCATAGATTTCAACATTTATTGTTGAAATAGACGTTTTCGAGAAATAGAAGGAGATGATGGACTATAACACTGTTGTTATAGTAAATGATTTCCGAAAGGAAATGTTTTGTATAGTATTGGGATTTATATATCTATTTAATTTCGAATCCCTATACTAGTGAATTTGGGTTGTCGTAACGATGTTTTACGTAACATTCGTTTTGGCCCAAATAAATATGTTTAAAAGAATGATTTCCTTAAAGAATGAAATATATACTTAATTTCGATTTAAGTATATTGAATATTTTCCAAGTGTTGAAAATAAATAAAATTTGTGAATTACTTATTAAATAAGTATGGAATTGTTTTCCAATATGAAGTGATATTTAGAATTCATCTTTTTGAAGATAAATTGAAAATGGATAATTGAAAACGTATATCAATAGATATTGTGAAATGTAAATTCAATATGGAATTTATAAAAGAAAGTGGAATCTGTTTAAAAATAAATATTGATTTATTTTTGAAGTGTGAAATTATATATCTAGTGAAGATATTTTTGGAAATAAATAATTTGGAAATTTTTTTGGAAACTGGTGATGTGTGCATATCCATTGATAGTTCAATAACCGACTATCAATATTTCCCTTTGAATGGGTAATAGATGTGATTTGTTTGAATTTTAATGCCACACTTATTTTTGAATAAGCGCTCACTATTCGGGTTAACCGGGAAAGGACCATGGGGTCGTATAACCCATTCCGAATATGTGATACGTCGTTATGAATTGCATTTGAAGATCGGTGTTGAAGACCCGGTATTTGCGAGAGCGATAGGATGACCTGTCGATTGTCTCTGCACTGAGTTGCAGCGGTATAGAGACTCCCTAAGTGATGGGAAATCCGATCAGGATTGTGAATATCCGGATTGCAAGGACTTCTTTGTAAGTGCCTTCGGTTTTGTTCGATCCCGGAACAGACTTGTATGGATTGTATGTCTGACATTACAAGTTGAGATATAAAGCCGATTTCTTTCAAATATATTTCTGTTGGTGGCGGAGAATTTATTCTTTTAGCTTAACACACTTCTCTGAGACGTACGAGCTCAGAGGTTATATAGTTGAAGTTATCAGCGATATATTCCCAATTTGGTAATGTGACATGCTGAGTGTTGCTGTAAATGATCATTGGGTTGATTATTTTTGATAGGATCATTTATTTGATCGTCTATCTTGGTGATCATTTCTATGATCATTTGTTGACCCAAAGCATGGCTTTTGTATAAAGTATGTTTTTGTGGACGTGACTTCGTCGAGCCTCACACCCCGGAAATGGTCAAAACAGGAAAGATGCGGCAAGGTTATGAGGGGTAGCTCCCTTTAGGGTATGTACATTTCCTTCTGGATAGAGGTGGTATCATGGTATGGAGCCCAGATATTTAACCTATGTGGTTACTGCGAATTTATTACTTTGTGGTTGTTGGTTATCGGGATCCCGTGAGAAAGGTCGTTTACGATCGGGGAATGGCGTGCTCGTGTCAGTAGTTACCCAGTTAGGGGTAACCCGGCCTTGTGTTGGCAGAGTTCCGGTTTGGTTCTCGGGGATGTCTTTCCAGAGGCATTCTCATGTGGCAATGGGAAGTTCCTTGGCCTGACCATTTGTTGGAAATCCAAAGAAACAATACGAAACTTGTACGGTATTAGTTGTAGAACCTATCATTCACTTATGGTGTCGCGACACTGTTTGGATGGTAGCTATAGTAGGCATACGATAATGGTCGTATGTTGGCTAAGATTTATATTCTACTTTCAAAATGAATTTTTCCCCTACACTATGCACTAGTAATAATATCAAATGTTATTTTAAATGCGTATCAAGCATCTTTGACTATCATAAGGAGAAATCTCCTCCGATTCTGCGTTTGCATTGTGTGTGTGTGCGGGAGGCCTTATGGTAGTCTCATTTTTAAAAGCATTGCGAATTGAATTTAAAAATAGTCCTCTATTTTGATTTTAAAGATAAACAAACTGTTTTGAGTTCTCACACCAGTCACATGACTGACTCGGAGTTTATTGTTTTCCTTCCTAAACTCTGGGTGCCCACCAATTTTCACACGGGCAGTTAAGAGTTAGGTTTATCAGGATATTCTGGATATTCTGGAGTTGCTGGAGGCAAGATGGATGGCATGGCGTATTACTAGTTTATATAGTATTTCTTTTTCCGCTGCACTGTTTGATGTTGTATATTGTTGTACACTCTGATGATGTGATGTAATGTAATAACTGATATAGTTCTTTGTTTAAAGATTATTCACTTATTTATTATATGTTGTTCCGCTGCGATTGTGAGATTCTGTTTGTTGTTCTGTTGTTTTCTTTCTGTTCCGTTCTATTTTAAAATTTTGTTCTATTCTCTATTTTCTTTCTATTCTCTTTTCTTTCTATTTTAAAATTTTTTTCTATTTTCTTTTCCCTCTATCTTCTACCTTTTTCTCTCTTTTTCTTTTCTTAAATTCTTTTTAAAAACCCTAACTATTCGGTTTTTCGGCAACGAAAAATCGATAACGTTACAGCAATGTTCAAGTTATTAAATATATTTTCATAATAAAAGATAAAATTTAAAATTTCAAACTTTTAAATTTTTAAGTTAAAAGTCAAAGTTTGACTATTTTGACCAAAATCAACATTTTCTGGAAATATTCAATTTATGCATGTTTGAAATTCTAATCCACATCAAAATCAACATTTATATTTAAATTAAAAAAATATATTAATTTTAATAAATAAAATAAAGTTTTTAAATTAGGAATTTAAATTAAAATAATTCAAATATACAATTACAATAATTAGAAAATACAGGGTTGTTACACTCTCCCCCACTCAAAACTTTTCGTCCCCGAAAAGGAATGAGGTACGGGAAAGCGCAGAAAAAGATTGAATGAAATAGTATTAAGATAAGATGACAAGAAGATTAAAATTATACCTGATAACTGTTGTTATAGGTAAGTTTAACAAGGTGGAGATGATCTTTCCAACATCCTCCAGAATCAAGAACACAAGCATGAAAAAAATCTTTTAGAATCTGATTCACCCTTCCCGTTTAACCGACGGTCTGTGGATGGCAAGCAGTGCTTAGATTCAAAGATGAGTACCAAAGATTATTAAAGATTATAGAAAGATTTCTAAACAGACTGGTATAAGCAATAACTTCTCATTCTGTAGCAAGACAAGGGAAATTAGGACAACCAAAAGATAGTTTGAAAAACAAAATAAGATAATAAATTTGAAACCATAAAATTTCAACTTAAACTGAAAATTAATTTTACATAAGTCAAATAAATCTTAAGCGTCTCTAATTTCATTATCTTATCATCCAATTATCTTAAATTAACAAATCCCTAAAATCATGTATTTGAAAAATCTTTTATTATACTCAAAATGTGCCAAATAAAATTTAATACTTCTTCACTACTAATTAAAATTAAATTTATTCCTCTCAATATATTTTATCACCTATGTTAAATATACTCACACTCGTTGCAACTGCCTTAAATTTATTCTTAGTTCCTTTATCATCATTTTATATTGTAAATTATTCCATTACCCTTTTTCTTTATTTACCTCTGTTAATCCTTTTATAACTTAAATTTAAGTATATAAAATTTATAATAACCACTCAAATTTTATTTATAAAATCTTTTTTTTATATTGTATATTATCCAATTACATATTCAACTTTTGAAAATTAAGGTAAGTTATATTGGAATGAAATTGTGTATTATACAAATAAAACTTTCTAATTAAATTATTTCAAGCTTGAATATTAATTCGAATCTTGAAATTATACTTAGAAATTATCTTTGAAGAAAAAATTTAGGAATTAAATTTCCGATAAATTCCAAACTATTTAAAGATAAATAAATGCTCATATACTATATATATATATATATATATATATCCATTCTAATTTAAATCATATATCAGCATATGTTATAAATCCATTCTTATTTTAGAAATTAAAATCAATTAAATTTTCCCAAAACAAAACTGTAGCAAGACTACAGAATGGTCTCTTCACTTCGAAACTCGAAAATGAACGTCGATGATGCCGCAGTCATCACCGAAATTATTTTCCAGCGACAAAGAGAAGAGCACTAAATTTAAATTTAAAATTCTTTGGGAACAAATTTCTATTCGAAAATACTTTAAATAATATATCCTTTAAAACTTTGAAAACAAAGTTTGAAATCCATCGAAAATTAAATTCTCAAATTCTTGTTTTACATTCATTTTAAATTTCCAAATAAATTTATAACCATGTTTTATAGTTCAATTAGATATATGAAACAATAGAAAATGATATATAAAACAAATATTATTTCTTAACAACCAATTCAAATAAAATCCATATAAAGATATATAATAAAGGTACAAAATTTATTTCACAAAAAATTATTTCATTACTAAATTTTAAAAACATATTGTGTCAGTTTGCTTTGTTCAAGTGTTTTGGAAATCTTATCGATAGCATTGATCAAACGAATCGATTAGAAACCCAAATCAACATCAACAGCTCAAACAACACAATATATAAAACATTTTAAATATTTGTTTACAAATACACTTCAAGAACAATTTGAAGATAAGTTGGAAACAAAGATGAGATGATTAAATAACAGAATAGGAAGATGGATGAGCTTATATAAATCGCGGGCAACCTTAACCGGGTCAACCGTGACTTAAAGAATAAAATCGATGTGGATTTCTGGGGGTAAATAAACATTCGATCTCAAGAGATAGAATTTTAGGATAATAAGAGATACTAGCATCTAAACCGAGGATATAAAATATTTGGTGAATCGATGCTATTGTAAAGGAGTTTCACCCTTTTACAAATAAATTTGAGATTGACGGGACCGCCGACTCATTATAAAGATCATTTGAAGCGGAGTTATGGGATACTCCCGAATCAAATGAAGATGAATAGTGAGGGACACGAAATGGATTTTGAAACCGCAGGGAACGTTCCAAAAATCAAAGGAATCGAGTCAAAAGGAAGAGATTCAAACTCGAATGAAAGTGATTCTGTAAATTCATTTACCCTATATGCTGAGTTTTGCCTAGAGCTACCAAAGCTCTGATACCAACTGTAACGACCCGATATTTTCAACCATTCGCATCCGCATATGTCGGACTTGAATTGCTCAAAATACCGCGTTGTAAATAAAATTTGGCAAATCTCAGAATATACAGTAAATACATAATCACAGATCACAGACACAGAGTATTTAATAATGCAACGGAATTTAAAAGAAATAGTAGTTCATGAAGCTACTATATAAAAATAAGATACTTCAGAGTTAAACATGATACAACAAAAAGTAACAAGATACATCAGGCACAAATCAGAATACTTCACTGAAATCACTGGATACAGAAAGCAAAATAGATGGCTGGATCTTCAAGGAAAGCTCCAACTCCGAAGGTGAATCTTGAATGCTAACTCACTCAATCTGACTCGAGCGTAAAGCAAAACACAAAACACTCGAGTCGGGACATAAATACTTATGAACTATAAATCAACTCAAATGAACAGTAACAAAAATGCATCAGTAACTTAAAGCATGCTTGGGATCGCCCATCCTTTAAGGATCCGTTAAACTATTTACTATGTAGTAATATTGCGCTATTATAATAATGTCTACAGTAAAATAAACATACTTTTAAATAGCGTTCCGGGCTACCCATATCACCCTTCACACATAATAGTCCTAGTAGTCCATCCAATATCATGCCATCTCCACTCCGGGTGACTGTCAGAGGATACCACATGGGCTACGGGAGAAAAACAAACTCGTAGTAAAGGCTCGGTATGGTAGGTGACACGGCACACAAGGCAATGCCAGGGTAGATATACCAATTACGCACACGGGCTGGTGGTAACGCAGCAGCCACATACGCCCATCTCGGAACACACTCCCATATCAAAATCGGAGGATGGCCATCTAATCAATCACCAGTAAGAGTATAGTATCGAAGGAATGTGTCCGATAGGAGGAATGACCTCACTTGGCCCGAGATCGCTCCTGCTTTAGCCACCTTATGCCAACTCACGGGAGTTGGGTCCACGTAATATACCTCAAGAACGTCGCCACCATCCTACTTCATTCTGGAATCTCCACCGCGTACACGGTTGTTAAAGTGGTTTTCGGAGTTGGCAGAGAGTATGACAACTTCGGATCCCGGTCTCTTTAACAACCAAACATTATTATAACGCCCTGGTCATTTCAAAATAGTTTATACTTTAAAAAAGATCAAATCATTTCATTTCAAACTATATTTCTTTCAAAATAGTTTATACTTGGAAACCAAAACCATTTTTATTTCAAAACTATTTATTCAATCAAAATAGTTTATACTTCAAAACCAAAACATTTCAAACATATATTCATTTCAAAATCATAATATTTTCAAAGTATAACTCTTTCGAAACCAAAAATACTTGAAACAATTACACTTTGAAAATCATAACATTTCAAAATCATACATTTGAAATCATTGGATATTCATTTAATTCTTTACATTTTACAATTCATTCAATTAATCCCAAATTTTCAATTTCCAACTTAATTCAATTCAAACCATCAGTTTCAATTAAATTTCCCAATAACCATTTCAAATCATATCATTTTCAAATATAGATTTGATCCACAAATTAAACTATTCAATTTTTAATAAATTTCAAAGCTTTAATATCCCGCATTTCAAAACTAAATTTTATAATTTCATATATCTCAAATCTAGTTTCATTATTACTTAGTTTTGAAATATTCATTTCATAAATCCAATACTATTTAAATAAACTCAATTTACAATTAAACTAAATATCCTTTCATACCAATATAAACTTCAAATATTCATTTATCAAAAGTACATATCATTCTAATTCATATTCTTTATCAAAATAAAGATCAAATCATTTCCAAACCTTATTATCAAATCATTATTTGAATTCAAATTCAAATACTCAAATTTAAATATCATTTTTAAATCAAATAAGTCATTCATTTGTTATTTCAAGTATCATTACAAAATACATTAAAAATTCCATTCAAAATTCATTTATCTCATTACATTTCATTCCATTTAACACATAACCAAGTAAAGCTTACTTAAATTCAAATTCAAATTTAAATTCCTTAAAAATTCAAATTTAAATATTAAAATATATTCAAAACTTCTTAAATTTCACAATTAATCAATTTCCAAAATTTAAATCATTTAACACTTTAAAATATAACTCAAACAGTGTTAAAACTATAACATTTCAAACATTGTCAAATTATAGCAACGACAGCATTTATAAAGTGCTATCGTAGCTTATAGCGTCCAAAAATGGTTTAGTTCAAGAATAACGGCATTTATAAAATGTCGTAATAGATATTTAGTTATTTCAAACATTGTTAGATTCAAAACAATAGCATTTAAAAATGCCGTCAAAAGACTACAACATTTTGAAAATGCTATGAATTCCAGATTTCATTTTTGCTTTTAAAAAATAATAATAAAACTCCAAATTTTATTATAACTCAAAAATCATATTTCTAGACTTCAAATTTCACATTTAAAATCATTTTAACATATGATTTAACACAACAAAATTTTTAGATCAAATATTCAATTTAAAAACTCCATTCATTTATTAAGTCAAAATTCACTGTTTATTAACATATAAATTAAATAAAACTTAAAATTTTACTTCAAATATAATTTTAAAACTTTAAATTTAATTTCCATTATTTATTTACATTTTAAAATAAAATTTAAAGTCTAAAATCTCAATTATTTGACATTTACGTACTCAAATTCACAATTTCAAGACTTAATATTTAATTTTCTTAAAACCATAAAATATATATTTTTAAATCACAATTTCATACTTTTAAAAATACATATTTTAATAAATATCATTTAAAAATATACCACGGGGTCTGTATATAATTTTCTAACCTAGGTCAAGTGATACGGATATATGTCATTTCAATCCGCAATTTACAAAGAAAACCCGGGTTCTATCATTTCAAACCCGCAATCCCAAGTCAAATAAAATACAATAAAAATCGCTCAGGCCTATCATTTCAGCCCATAACGATTTTTCCCTAATCTAAAGTCCGTTTGGGTATGTCATTTCAACCCATAGTGATTCTATTCTAACAGGGAACTTGCAGTGTGAATATATGCATAAACAATA
The DNA here is from genome assembly GCA_030765085.1 of Allium cepa. Taxonomy (NCBI): domain Eukaryota; kingdom Viridiplantae; phylum Streptophyta; class Magnoliopsida; order Asparagales; family Amaryllidaceae; genus Allium; species Allium cepa. The sequence goes on along the minus strand of CM060930.1, from coordinate 46,631,355 downwards.
TAAACAATGCCAGTGTCACAATATAATGTCATATATCACATGTCGGGTGATAATTAACAGTTTTAACATGGTAATAACATGGCATAGCATATCATATGATCATCATTAACTTGCATAACATTTTATATTACTAAACACTTGTCATCAATTCACTATTTCATAAGTATAAATGTCAGAGTGAGAAAGACTCACCTTTTACGAAGCTAGAGACAAACAACACACACAAGAGCGATTCCAAAGGCACGACAAGCACGATTTGATTTGAATTGATGGAGACCCTTGTAAACAACACAAAATATAACATACATAAGAACAAACATAGATATCGACATACAAATATAATCAACAACTTTAGTTTGCAGAACAGTTGCAAAACAAGAGAGATGACCAAACCTTAGAAGCAAAAGACTTGCACACGACAACATAAGCTTGTCACATGATCAAATGGGATTGCTCTCATCATACTAGGCTCAGCCTAGATGCCAACATGGCTCAGGTTTGGGTCAATATGGGTTCATGTGGCTCGGCCTAACTTGGATATGAAGGAGTGGAAGTTGTGACATGAGAAATACAAAAGTCAAGGCAATTAAGTGGATTTTTGGTGCAACTATAGGTTCGGCCTACCATGGCTTGGGCTTGGTCATGCAAGGGGATGGGCAGGTGGTGGATGGAGTGGCGGCCAGAGGTGGTGGAGGGACTGGTGGTGGCGACCATGGAGGTGGTTTAGGTTAAAAATGAAGGCTATGGCCTTAAGGGTTTGGCTAGGCTAGTTTGGTGGAACTTTTGTGCAAATTTTATGGTGCAACATCAATGGATGGTCATGGCTACTATCTTGGTCAGAGGAGAGGCTTATGAGCTGCTGGAGATGATGGTGGAGAGGATGGTAGTGGTGGTGGTAGAGGCTAGGCCTAGCAAAACACAAGAAGGATCAATGCAAAAATCAATAGGAAAATCATAAAAACAAGAAGAAAGATGATAGAATTTACCAAATTTTTGTAAAACAAATGGCCATGAGTTTCTTTCTCAAGAAAGATGATAAAATTTTCGTGAGAAAGAGTGAGGAATGTGGCTGAAAGATGGAGTAGGGTACGGCCAAAGCATTGATGAATGGAGTTTGGAAAGTGAAAGGTCGGAATGCAAAAGGACTAAGCATACAAAAGATCTCAAACTCTTCATATATTCATTATTTCTTTTTAAATTTTTATATAAATGAAAAACATATATAAATTCAGTTAAAATACGAAAATATAGTAAATAAACAAAAATAAATTAATTAATTATTAATTATATATAGTTTAATTAAATAAAACAGCAAAATTTGCAACTAGTCTTGAAAATATGAAAAATAAGTGCAATGAACTTGGGAAAATTTTTATGTACTTAAAAATATTTATAAATAAAGATAAGAAAAAAAAATAAAAAGGAAATCACAAAAATAAATAAAGAAATTTTAATTTAAATATAGTTTAGATGAAGAAAATAGCAGAAAAAGGAAAACAGCCTTTTAAAAATAGGAAATCATCATAGTAAATTTTAGAAAAATTCTATTATCATTTCAAAAATATTTAAAAGTCAAAATATACATAATATAACATATTAAAACATATTAAAATAAAATATGACAAAGAAAAATAAAATTTATACAATTTAAAATAATAAAATTGCAAAATAAACAATTTATAGTCAAAATTGAAATGTACATATCTTTTGCAGTTTAACTCCGTTTTCCACGAAACAAAAAGCAATGTTCAAGTTATTAAATCTATTTTCATAATAAAAGATAAAATTAAAATTTCAAACTTTTAAATTTTTAAGTTAAAAGTCAAAGCTTGACTATTTTGACCAAAATCAATATTTTCTGGAAATATTCAATTTATGCATGTTTGAAATTCTAATCCACATCAAAATCAACATTTATATTTAAATTAACAAAATATATTAATTTTAATAAATAAAATAAAGTTTTTAAATTAGGAATTTAAATTAAAATAATTAAAATATACAATTACAATAATCAGAAAATACAGGGTTGTTACACCCACAACCAATATTGTTTTCAAAATCGTGCTTCCCTTTCACGCAAATATCATCTGGAAAGAAATCAAACTAGATTTCCTTGCACATGACATATCAGTGAAATTTATTTCCTTTAACATCTTTGTCATTTGCCTCTTTATAGAGATTTGATTTAAAAACTTTCACAAATAAATTTTATTCCACTTGCCATTCATTCCTCTCAATCAAATATAATTGTTTGCCTTCTAAAATTCAATCAATCAGAAAATTAAATTTCTTACCATTTTCTCTCCGTGACATAAATCAACGCATGCATTCAAATCTGTCCTTGAAGTATCATCCAAAGCAAATTAATACTTAGTGATTCTTTGTATATAAATCTCTCAGACTATAAAAATAGCACGCAACTATTAATTGGAAAAAAAAGAAGAGATATAACGTTGCAATCAAATTTTTCGTAAATCTGGCAAAAATCACGCATATATTATCTGAGAGAAAATCAAATTTGCCTTCCTTTGCGCATGACATAAAATTTTATTCTTTTAACATTTTTGGCATTTGCCACTTACCTTCCTTATCTATTATTTCTTGCGCATGTCCCTGTATTCATTTTTAATTCACGTATCAGAATGAATGCATTAAATCAAGAATTTTAATATAACTTGGAATGGTTCAAATTCTTTCCTCTCTGCATTTAAAATCACTCAGACTTATCCATTCGAATGAAAGAAAATTAGCAATATTAATCACGTATAAATTATCTTCCATCAATGCTTGCCGTTTCTTCTCTGCATTTAAACCTTGCTAATCAAACAATGCAAGCCTTATCCATTCAAATCTGGCAATATAAATCGCGCATATTTTTCTAGAAATCAAACTAAAGAAAACTGGAAAGAAATCACACATATTTTTTTCGCTTGCCTCTTCCTTAAATTTCGCAAGTTCTTTATCTATATATATACACCATACTCAGTTACAAAATTCCACTATCTTCTCTCTGTTTCTTCTCGTGAGCTTGCATACAACCGGGTAATATTTCTATTCCTCTTCTTCTTTTGTATTCTCTCTGTTTTCTTTCTCCCTCCCTTATATTTTTGTTTTCTTTCTCCTTCCCTTATATTTTTGTTTTCCTTCTTCAGTTTTTTTTTCCTTTTCTTTTTCACCTTGCTCGGCTACTTCTCACTCCATATTTCTGCCGTCTTTGACTAAGTACATGCCTTTCTTTTCCCCCTGATAGTGTTGCCATGTTTTGCCATGCATATCATATAGGAAGTCAAGCTTAGTTGCATTCTGTAGAGATTTCATGCGTGTGTGCCTGTAGTTGATATAGTTTGTTATAGCCATAATGAAAAAAAAAGACCATTGACGAGCATAACCCTGTAATATCATTGAGTAGAACTGATAGAAGGCTTTCCAAATTTGGAAGAAGACATAGAATGTCAAAATGGGACGTGTTTTGCAAGGCATGGTTCATAAAATGGCAAAAGAATATAAAGAGTTTCAGTTGAAGGCCTGCAATGCTTTGAAGCATATAGTTGCGTGGGATAGTTTGCATCTATGCATGGAGATATTGGACGTGTTATCTGAAAACTGAAGGGGAGGCGTGACTATAAGGGAAAGGACTTTAAAAATATGGAGATGTTATGATGTGTGCATGTTTTGATTTGGAGTTTGGCAGAGACGTGTTTATCTAGGCAGAGACGCAAGTTTTGCATAAAATTCATATTTTCAAACTAGATAAGTAGGACATGCCGTTGGAAAATTTTATATATATATAAATATATATATATATATATATATATAATAATAATAATAAATAGCATTGCCAAGCCTATGAAGTTGGGGTCGGGATGTGGGGTGAGGCAGTCGAGCAAAAGCTGAACCAAAATTTCTTTTACTCTATTCGTTCCAATTGTCTCAAAATTTTTGCTTTGACCGTAATTTTTAAAGTCACGTATTCGGCATTTGGATCTTGAATCTAGGCGTGACATCCGGGGAAAATTTGATCGTTACCCGCTGTACGATTCTTTTTTGGGGGATTTTCATTTTGAATCAAAATTTCTGCAGCTTTAAGGTGAGTATTTCTCACCAGACAAACATACCTATATATCCGTGATTTATCACAAGTGTATTTGTAAATTATTTATTAAATTTTATCTGCCTGTGATATAACGTACGATGTTAAACCCCATTTTAAATTGACACCTCATCAGTTGTTTATCTATTGTAATATTATTACAGTTATACTATGTAATGCTTATTTACTGATTAAATCATCACTGTAAGTTCCTTGTAAATTTGAGATCGTTATAGGCTGAAATGATAGGCCTGAATGATAACCATTTGTTCATTTATTTAATTATTTAATTATTTATTTGTTAACTTGGGATTGCGGGTTTGAAATGATAGAACCCGGGATTTTGTAAATTGCGGATTGAAATGATATAAATCCGTATCACTTGACCTAGGCTAGAAAACTATATACAGACCCGTGGTTTATATAATATTTTTCTGAAATGTTTAAAAATATTTTAAATGGGAATTTATAATATTCTGGTTCAAATGTATTTAAAGGATTTTTATAAAATTTATAATGATTTTTGAATAAGTCAAAGTGTTAAATAAATAAATGTTTAAGTAATTTTTTTGGAATATAACTTATTTTGGGAAATTCTGAAATTTTGTTAAAAGTGAGTTTTAGTTAAGGAAATAATTGATAATAAGTTATATTTGGGAATTTAAAATTTGATTGTTAAGTTAATAATTTATTACAACACTTAAATGATGTCTTTTATAAATGAACTGTTTTGACTTACAGACTTTAGGTGGCATTTCATAAATGCTACGGAAACTGAATTTTCGGATTGTTTAAAATAAATGGAAATAATCATTGGGGAAAAAGGATTAAATTTTGAAATTTAATATGTAATTAGTAAAAAATAAGGAATTGACTTTAAATGGTTTTAAATGGAAGAATTTAACTTTTAAATGTGAGTTGAAAGGCAAATTAATTCCTAAATAAATTGAATAGATTTAAATGGTATTTTATATTAAATAAAATGACTGATGTTTAAATAAATGATGGTTGAAATGATATTATGGTATTGAAATGTATTTGAAACTTATTTTGATTTTTAAAGTATAAATACCATTACTAAAAGTTGTAACCACGGGTTATAATAACGTTTGGTTGTTAAAGAGATCGGGATCGAATATCTGGCATACTCTCTGTCGATACCGAAAACCACTTTAACAACCGTGTACGCGGTGGAGATTCCAGAATGAAGTAGGATGGTGGTGACGTTTCCTTTGAGGTATATACGTGGACCCGACTCCCGTGAGTTGGCATAAGGTGGCTAAAACAGGAGCGATCGACGGATTAATGAGGTAGCACCTCTGATCGGACGCACTTCTTCGTATGCCATTCTATTACTTTTATGATTGTTTTGGTGCGCACCTTTGATTTGGGAGTGTTGTTCGAGGTGGGCGGCAGCTGCGCGCTGTGCGTTTCCGTCGGTCCGGAAGCGTAATTGGTATATCTTCCCTGGCATTGCCTAGTTGTGCCGTGTCACCTGCCCTAGCACGCCTTATACGATTTTGGTTTTGTACCATACCTATGGAGTGCCCTCTGACGATGCCCATTCCGGGGGAGATTACGGTACTGTATAGACTATGGGAATATATTATGTGTTAAGGTGGAAAATGTAAAGCCTTAACGCTATTTAAAAGTAAGTTTATTTTACTAATAGACACTATTATAATAGCGAAGTATTACTACATAGTAAATAGTTTAACGGATCCTTAGAGGATGGGCGGTCCCAAGCATCCTTTAAGTTACTTGCTTTATATTACAGTACACTTGAATTAGCTTACACTATATAAGTATGTATGTCCTAACTAGAGTGTTTATGTTTTATTTTACACTCGGGTCAGCCTGAGTTGCAGTTCAGTCATCATCCAGGAGCTAGGACTTCTGTAGATACTTTCAAGCTGCTGGCTTCTTTCTGTCCGTTATCTTATTTATGAAATCAAGACTTTGGGATTTTTGTATTTTCTATAAGATGATTTAAACTATATTTGGGATGAAAGACTTTGAAATTTGTATTTGTTGAGACTATTTATAGTGGCTTCATGAACCACTAAGTATTTTTAAATTCCGCTGCGAGTATTCTGATTTTGTTTCTGTGATTCTATGATTAATTATTACTGTATATTATGAGATTTGCCAAATTTTATTTACAACGCGGTATTTTGAACAATTCAAGTCCGACATGTGTGTCTGCCATTGCACTTGGAGGGTGCGGCATGATAGGGGGTTCTCGCTTCCTGGTTTGGTAGCGAACGATTGACTCTTACTCCTACATGTCCCCGCGGGGGTTGGTGGTGCAGTCGAGAGGCTGGCCGTAAAGGCAGAACACAGGTACCAATGTATGCTACGGTGGGCATTACCCCACTGGCGCGGCCCGTTACATTTGGTATCAGAGCTTTGGCTCTAGGCAAAACTTAGAATGTATAGTAAATTTGATTTACAGAATCACTTTCATTCGAGCTTGAATCTCTTCCTTTTGATTCGATTTCCTTTGAATTTTGGAACGTTCCCTGCGGTTCCGAAGTTCATTCGTGTCCCTCACTATTCATTTTCTTTCAATTCTGGAGTGTCCCATAACTCCACTTTGGATGATCTTTATAGTGAATTGGCGGTCTCGCCAATATTCTAATAAAGGGGTGAAACTCCTTTACAATTAGCATTGATTCACCAAAGATTTATATTTAACCTCGGTTTAGATGCTAGTATCTTTGGTTATTCCGAACTCTATCTCTTCGGATCGAATGGTAAATCTACATTCGATCTGACTCTTTAAGTCACGGTTGACCAGGTTAAGGTTGCCCGCGATTTATATAAACTTATCTAGTTCCTTGTTCTGCTATGTAATCATCGGATCTTCTGATTCCAATTTATCTTTAAATCAAAATTCTCTTTGATTTGAATCCATCAAATTTGAGTCTCTATCCTTGTTTTGAAAAATTTATTCCTATATTTGGGAAAAATCTAATATTATATATAAGTATAATTTTCAGAATTTTATAATTAATTTAACTAGTTGTCAAGAGATAATAGTGTTTGATTTTATTTATGGTTTTGTAAACCATTGGTTTTGTCTTATATAAATAATTGAACTATAAAACATGGTTATAAATTTATTTGGAAACGGAAACGGATTTAAAACAAGAATTTAAGAATTTAATTTCTGATAGTTTCAAACCTTGTGTTTAAAGTCTTAAAAGGATATATTATTATTTAAATTATTTTCGAATATAAATTTGTTTCCAAAGAATTTTAAAGTTTTAAAAATTAGTGCTCTTCTCTTTGTCGTTGGAAAATAATTTCGGTGATGACTGCAACATCATCGACATTCATTTTCGAGTATCGTAGTAAAGAGACCACGTTGTAGTTTTGCTTCAAAAAATTAATTGATTTGAATTTCTAAATATGACTTAATTTATAATATATATAGATATATGATTTAAATTTGATTTGACATATGCTATATGTATGTATTTATTTATCTCTAAAGGGTTTGAAGTTAATTGGAAATTTAATTCATAAATTTATGTTAAAAGGTGATTCTAATGATAAAATAAAGTCAAATTTTGAATGAATATTTAAACTTGAATAATAAGAATTGGAAAATTTTACTTGTATAATTGCATGCCAATATAACTTACCTAAATCATTCAGAAATTAACTATGTAATTGGATAATAAGATAATTAATTTGGAAATAGTTAAGATTGATTTAACTTCAATAAAAATTAAATGAATTAAATCAATTATTGAATATTAATTAATTTAAATTGAATTTATATGGTTTAAATAAATGATTCCATTTTGAGTTTCAATTTAGTTTTCTTTCAGGGTGTTCTATTCTCCTACCTCCTTTCTTTTCGGGGACGAAAAGTTTTGAGTGGGGGAGAGTGTAATGACCTGTAAATTTCGATAATTAAACTGGTTAATTTAATAATATTTTTGTAATTAATTTTAAGAAGAAAAAAAACCTTTGTAATTTATAATGAAGTGAGTGTCTAAAATGAAATGAAAATAATAGGGATATAGTAACGGTTGTAAGTTACTATTTAATTGGTCTATTAATGTAGTTTCAACTGTTACATTTGGGTGTTAAATTGAATATATGCAAATAAACGTATGGTAATGGAGTCAATTCAACATTATTAAAACAATTCAACATTATATAAGCAATTCTGATAATTAGTGGAAATAATAATCTTGAGTGTAATATAAAGTTAGTGACAACATTTATGCAAGTCACCATTTTATTTAGGGCTGCTAAATTCAGACTAGTAAGTCAATTACATTTAAATGTAGGTAAATGTTCATTAATGTGAGATAAGACTGTAACTGTAATGTGTGAATGTAAATGAAATGACATAAATGGAAATTTATATTTTATTCATAAGATGAAATAAAGGAATGAAACCAAGTTGAATAAATTGATTTAGGTTTTATTTATGATAAATGTATATATTTGGGGAATTGAATATAATTGAAAATAACAAGTTATTACAAAAGAAAGATGAAAATTGGAATATATATTTTTGTAAGGAAAGATAAACAAATAATAACTAGGTTTATAAAGTAATAACAGATTTAATAAAAGAGTACGATTAAAGCATGGTAGTTATTGGAAAGTAATTAATTGAAATTTGGATGAATTGGGAATTTTTTTATGTATTAGTATAAAACCAATTTTAATATTACCCATAAGAGGATAAGTTAATAGTCGATTAAATAACATGATTGAGAAATCAAATATATGGATTTATTGGGAATTTAAAACTTATACTTTTTTTTGATAAAATACAGCGTTTTACACGCAATAAATTTTTCTACTTTTATTACATATTATATATATATATATATCTGTGTGTGTGTGTTCTTATTTTTATTATTTCATATATCCACCTCTATTTTATCTTTTTATTTTTATTTTTGACAGTTATGTTTATTTATTAGATGATTGCTTGTTTATATCTTTTATTTATGGCTTGGAAGAAACTAAAAGGGTATGCGTTATATTGTCTTAATTGCTTGCCGTTTTAATTGCCTGCTCTTTATTTCTTTTTATTTATAAAACCTTGAAATTTAATATAAATTTTAACTTGATTTAATCATTTCCTAAAAGTCTAAATATAAAATTGGAAGTTTTGAAATTTTTACTTTGTTAAAAGACAACTCCAATTGGAATTTTAATAAAAATGAACTATGTATATTTTAAATACGAAGAATGTAAACAAGTTAAAATTTTAGTTAAGTAATAACTTTGTAAAATCCAGTGTTTTACAGACTGTTAAATTTCGCATTTAAAAAGGGTACGCATTGTAATGATATAAGTAACGTAAAAACGTATAAATTAAAAACGTTACTGTTGTATAAATTTTTGGGTGTATTGTAATGTGTCAGTTTGGCGTATTTTAAAAAATTATATTTCAATATCTATATGGATTAATAAAATCGGTTAGGAGATTTCCAACCAAAACGTATTGATTTCGTGCCTATCCGTTTCTCTAAAATCATGCACTGATTAAGGAGATTCCCACTACCAATATTGTTTTCAAAATCGTGCTTCCCTTTCACGCAAATATAATCTGGAAAGAAATCAAACTTGCTTTCCTTGCGCGCGACATATCAGTGAAATTTATTTCCTTTAACATCTTTGTCATTTGCCTCTTTATAGAGATTTGATTTAAAAACTTTCACAAATAAATTTTATTCCACTTTCCATTCATTCCTCTCAATCAAATATAATTGCTTGTCTTCTAAAATTCAATCAATCAGAAAATTAAATTTCTTACCATTTTCTCTCCATGACATAAATCAACGCATGCATTCAAATCTGTCCTTGAGGTAGCATCCAAAGCAAATTGATACTTGCTGATTCTTTGTATATAAATCTCTCAGACTGTAAAAATAGCACGCAACTATTAATTGGAAAAAAAAAGAGATATAACGTTGCAATCAAATTTTTCGTAAATCTGGCAAAAATCACGCATATATTATCTGAGAGAAAATCAAATTTGCCTTCCTTTGCGCATGACATAAAATTTTATTCTTTTAACATTTTTGGCATTTGCCTCTTACCTTCCTTATCTATTATTTCTTGCGCATGTCCCTGTATTCATTTTTAATTCACGTATCAGAATGAATGCATTAAATCAAGAATTTTAATATAACTTGGAATGGTTCAAATTCTTTCCTCTCTGCATTTAAAATCACTCAGACTTATCCATTCGAATGAAATAAAATTAGCAATATTAATCACGTATAAATTATCTTCCATCAATGCTTGCCGTTTCTTCTCTGCATTTAAACCTTGCTAATCAAACAATGCAAGCCTTATCCATTCAAATCTGGCAATATAAATCGCGCATATTTTTCCAGAAATCAAACTAAAGAAAACTGGAAAGAAATCACACATATTTTTTTCGCTTGCCTCTTCCTTAAATTTCGCAAGTTGTTTATCTATATATATATACACCATACTCAGTTACAAAATTCCACTATCTTCTCTCTGTTTCTTCTCGTGAGCTTGCATACAACCGGGTAATATTTCTATTCCTCTTCTTCTTTTGTATTCTCTCTGTTTTCTTTCTCCCTCCCTTATATTTTTGTTTTCTTTCTCCTTCCCTTATATTTTTGTTTTCCTTCTTCATTTTTTTTTCCTTTTCTTTTTCACCTTGCTCGGCTACTTCTCACTCCATATTTCTGCCGTCTTTGACTAAGTACATGCCTTTCTTTTCCCCCTGATAGTGTTGCCATGTTTTGCCGTGCATATCATATAGGAAGTCAAGCTTAGTTGCATTCTATAGAGATTTCATGCGTGTGTGCCTATAGTTGATATAGTTTGTTATAGCCATAATGAAAAAAAAAGACCATTGACGAGCTTAACCCTGTAATATCATTGAGTAGAACTGATAGAAGGCTTTCCAAATTTGAAAGAAGACATAGAATGTCAAAATGGGATGTGTTTTGTAAGGCATGGTTCATAAAATGGCAAAAGAATATAAAGAGTTTCAGTTGAAGGCCTGCAATGCTTTGAAGCATATAGTTGCGTGGGATAGTTTGCATCTATGCATGGAGATATTGTACGTGTTATCTGAAAACTGAAGGGGAGGCGTGACTATAGGGGAAAGGACTTTAAAAATATGGAGATGTTATGATGTGTGCATGTTTTGATTTGGAGTTTGGCAGAGACGTGTTTATCTAGGCAGAGACGCAAGTTTTGCATAAAATTCATATTTTCAAACTAGATAAGTAGGACATGCCGTTGGAAAAATTTATATATATATATAATAATAATAATAAATAGCATTGCCAAGCCTATGAAGTTGGGGTCGGGATGTGGGGTGAGGCAGTTGAGCAAAAGCTGAACCAAAATTTCTTTTACTCTATTCGTTCCAATTGTCCCAAAATTTTTGCTTTGACCGTAATTTTTAAAGTCACGTATTCGGCATTTGGATCTTGAATCTAGGCGTCACATCCGGGGAAAATTTGATCGTTACCCGCTGTGCGATTCTTTTTCGGGGGATTTTCATTTTGAATCAAAATTTCTGCAGCTTTAAGGTGAGTATTTCTCACCAGACAAACATACCTATATATCCATGATTTATCACAAGTGTATTTGTAAATTATTTATTAAATTTTATCTGCCTGTGATATAACGTAAGATGTTAAACCCCATTTTAAATTGACACCTCATCAGTTGTTTATCTATTGTAATATTATTACAGTTATACTATGTAATGCTTATTTACTGATTAAATCATCACTGTAAGTTCCCTGTAAATTTGAGATCGTTATAGGCTGAAATGATAGGCCTGAATGATAATCATTTGTTCATTTATTTAATTGTTTAATTATTTATTTGTTAACTTGGGATTGCGGGTTTGAAATGATAGAACCCGGGATTTTGTAAATTGCGGATTGAAATGATATAAATCCGTATCACTTGACCTAGGCTAGAAAACTATATACAGACCCGTGGTTTATATAATATTTTTTTGAAATGTTTAAAAATATTTTAAATGGGAATTTATAATATTCTGGTTCAATTGTATTTAAAGGATTTTTATAAAATTTATAATGAATTTTGAATAAGTCAAAGTGTTAAATAAATAAATGTTTAAGTAAATTTTTTGGAATATAACTTATTTTGGGAAATTCTGAAATTTTGTTAAAAGTGAGTTTTAGTTAACGAAATAATTGATAATAAGTTATATTTGAGAATTTAAAATTTGATTGTTAAGTTAATAATTTATTACAGCACTTAAATGCTGTCTTTTATAAATGAACTGTTTTGACTTACAGACTTTAGGTGGCATTTCATAAATGCTACGGAAACTGAATTTTCGGATTGTTTAAAATAAATGGAAATAATCTTTGGGGAAAAAGGATTAAATTTTGGAATTTAATATGTAATTAGTAAAAAATAAGGAATTGACTTTAAAAGGTTTTAAATGGAAGAATTTAACTTTTAAATGTGAGTTGAAAGGCAAATTAATTCCTAAATAAATTGAATAGATTTAAATGGTATTTTATATTAAATAAAATGACTGATGTTTAATAAATGATGGTTGAAATGACATTATGGTATTGAAATGTATTTGAAACTTATTTTGATTTTTAAAGTATAAATACCATTTCTAAAAGTTGTAACCACGGGTTATAATGACGTTTGGTTGTTAAAGAGACCGGGATCGAATATCTGGCATACTCTCTGTCGATACCGAAAACCACTTTAACAACCGTGTATGCGGTGGAGATTCCAGAATGAAGTAGGATGGTGGTGACGTTTCCTTTGAGGTATATACATGGACCCGACTCCCGTGAGTTGGCATAAGGTGGCTAAAACAGGAGCGATCGATGGATTAATGAGGTAGCACCTCTGATCGGACGCACTTCTTCGTATGCCATTCTATTACTTTTGTGATTGTTTTGGTGCGCACCTTTGATTTGGGAGTGTTGTTCGAGGTGGGCGGCAGCTGCGCGCTGCGCGTTTCCGTCGGTCCGGAAGCGTAATTGGTATATCTACCCTAGCATTGCCTAGTTGTGCCGTGTCACCTACCCTAGCGCGCCTTATACGATTTTGGTTTTGTACCATACCTATGGAGTGCCCTCTGACGATGCCCATTCCGGGGGAGATTACGGTACTGTATAGACTATGGGAATATATTATGTGCTAAGGTGGAAAATGTAAAGCCTTAACGCTATTTAAAAGTAAGTTTATTTTACTAACAGACACTATTATAATAGCGAAGTATTACTACATAGTAAATAGTTTAACGGATCCTTAGAGGATGGGCGGTGCCAAGCATCCTTTAAGTTACTTGCTTTATATTACAGTACACTTGAATTAGCTTACACTATATAAGTATGTATGTCCTGACTCGAGTGTTTATGTTTTATTTTACACTCGGGTCAGCCTGAGTTGCAGTTCAGTCATCATCCCGGAGCTAGGACTTCTGTAGATCCTTTCAAGCTGCTGGCTTCTTTCTGTCCGTTATCTTATTTATGAAATCAAGACTTTGGGATTTTTGGATTTTCTATAAGATGATTTAAACTATATTTGGGATGAAAGACTTTGAAATTTGTATTTGTTGAGACTATTTATAGTGGCTTCATGAACCACTAAGTATTTTTAAATTCCGCTGCGAGTATTCTGATTTTGTTTCTGTGATTCTGTGATTAATTATTACTGTATATTTTGAGATTTGCCAAATTTTATTTACAACGCGGTATTTTGAACAATTCAAGTCCGACATGTGTGTCTGCCATTGCACTTGGAGGGTGCATCATGATAGGGGGTTCTCGCTTCCTGGTTTGGTAGCGAACGGTTGACTCTTACTCCTACATGTCCCCGCGGGGGTTGGTGGTGCAGTCGAGAGGCTGGCCGTAAAGGCAGAACACAGGTACCAATGTATGCTACGGTGGGCGTTACCCCACTGGCGTGGCCCGTTACATTTGGTATCAGAGCTTTGGCTCTAGGCAAAACTTAGAATGTATGGTAAATTTGATTTACAGAATCACTTTCATTCGAGCTTGAATCTCTTCCTTTTGATTCGATTTCCTTTGAATTTTGGAACGTTCCCTGCGGTTCCGAAGTTCATTCGTGTCCCTCACTATTCGTTTTCTTTCAATTCTGGAGTATCCCATAACTCCACTTCGGATGATCTTTATAGTGAATTGGCGGTCTCGCCAATATTCTAATAAAGGGGTGAAACTCCTTTACAATTAGCATTGATTCACCAAAGATTTATATTTAACCTCGGCTTAGATGCTAGTATCTTTGGTTATTCCGAACTCTATCTCTTCAGATGGAATGGTAAATCTACATTCGATCTGACTCTTTAAGTCACGGTTGACCAGGTTAAGGTTGCCCGCGATTTATATAAACTTATCTAGTTCCTTGTTCTGTTATGTAATCATCGGATCTTCTGATTCCAATTTATCTTTAAATCAAAATTCTCTTTGATTTGAATCCATCAAATTTGAATCTCTATCCTTGTTTTGAAAAATTTATTCCTATATTTGGGAAAAATCTAATATTATATATAAGTATAATATTCAGAATTTTATAATTAATTTAACTAGTTGTCAAGAGATAATAGTGTTTGATTTTATTTATGGTTTTGTAAACCATTGGTTTTGTCTTATATAAATAATTGAACTATAAAACATGGTTATAAATTTATTTGGAAACGGAAACGGATTTAAAACAAGAATTTAAGAATTTAATTTCTGATAGTTTCAAACCTTGTGTTTAAAGTCTTAAAAGGATATATTATTATTTAAATTATTTTCGAATATAAATTTGTTTCCAAAGAATTTTAAAGTTTTAAAAATTAGTGCTCTTCTCTTTGTCGTTGGAAAATAATTTCGGTGATGACTGCAACATCATCGACATTCATTTTCGAGTATCGTAGTAAAGAGACCACGTTGTAGTTTTGCTTCAAAAAATTAATTGATTTGAATTTCTAAATATGACTTAATTTATAATATATATAGATATATGATTTAAATTTGATTTGACATATGCTATATGTATGTATTTATTTATCTCTAAAGGGTTTGAAGTTAATTGGAAATTTAATTCATAAATTTATGTTAAAAGGTGATTCTAATGATAAAATAAAGTCAAATTTTGAATGAATATTTAAACTTGAATAATAAGAATTGGAAAATTTTACTTGTATAATTGCATGCCAATATAACTTACCTAAATCATTCAGAAATTAACTATGTAATTGGATAATAAGATAATTAATTTGGAAATAGTTAAGATTGATTTAACTTCAGTAAAAATTAAATGAATTAAATCAATTATTGAATATTAATTAATTTAAGTTGAATTTATATGGTTTAAATAAATGATTCCATTTTGAGTTTCAATTTAGTTTTCTTTCAGGGTGTTCTATTCTCCTACCTCCTTTCTTTTCGGGGACGAAAAGTTTTGAGTGGGGGAGAGTGTAATGACCTGTAAATTTCGATAATTAAACTGGTTAATTTAATAAGATTTTTGTAATTAATTTTAAGAAGAAAAAAAAACCTTTGTAATTTATAATGAAGTGAGTGTTTAAAATGAAATGAAAATAATAGGGATATAGTAACGGTTGTAAGTTACTATTTAATTGGTCTATTAATGTAGTTTCAACTGTTACATTTGGGTATTAAATTGAATATATGCAAATAAACGTATGGTAATGGAGTCAATTCAACATTATATAAGCAATTCAACATTATATAAGCAATTCTGATAATTAGTGGAAATAATAATCTTGAGTGTAATATAAAGTTAGTGACAACATTTATGCAAGTCACCATTTTATTTAGGGATGCTAAATTCAGAGTAGGAAGTCAATTACATTTAAATGTAGGCAAATGTTCATTAATGTGAGATAAGACTGTAACTGTAATGTGTGAATGTAAATGAAATGACATAAATGGAAATTTATATTTTATTCATAAGATGAAATAAAGGAATGAAACCAAGTTGAATAAATTGATTTAGGTTTTATTTATGATAAATGTATATATTTGGGGAATTCAATATAATTGAAAATAACAAGTTATTACAAAAGAAAGATGAAAATTGGAATATATATTTTTGTAAGGAAAGATAAACAAATAATAACTAGGTTTATAAAGTGATAACAGATTTAATAAAAGAGTACGATTAAAGCATGGTAGTTATTGGAAAGTAATCAATTGAAATTTGGATGAATTGGGAATTTTTTTATGTATTAGTATAAAAACCAATTCTAATATTACCCATAAGAGGATAAGTTAATAGTTGATTAAATAACATGATTGAGAAATCAAATATATGGATTTATTGGGAATTTAAAACTTATACTTTTTTTGATAAAATACAGCGTTTTACACGTAATAAATTTTTCTACTTTTATTACATATTATATTATATATATATATATGTTCTTATTTTTATTATTTCATATATCCACCTCTACTTTATCTTTTTATTTTTATTTTTGACAGTCATGTTTATTTATTAGATGATTGCTTGTTTATATCTTTTATTTATGGCATGGAAGAAACTAAAAGGGTATGCGTTATATTGTCTTAATTGCTTGCCGTTTTAATTGCCTGCTCTTTATTTCTTTTTATTTATAAAACCTTGAAATTTAATATAAATTTTAACTTGATTTAATCATTTCCTAAAAGTCTAAATATAAAATTGGAAGTTTTGAAATTTTTACTTTGTTAAAAGACAACTCCAATTGGAATTTTAATAAAAATGAACTATGTATATTTTAAATACGAAGAATGTAAACAAGTTAAAATTTTAGTTAAGTAATAACTTTGTAAAATCCAGTGTTTTACAGACTGTTAAATTTCGCATTTAAAAAGGGTACGCATTGTAATGATATAAGTAATGTAAAAACGTATAAATTAAAAACGTTACTGTTGTATAAATTTTTGGGTGTATTGTAATGCGTCAGTTTGGCGTATTTTAAAAAATTATATTTCAATATCTATATGGATTAATAAAATCGGTTAGGAGATTTCCAACCAAAACGTATTGATTTCGTGCCTATCCGTTTCTCTAAAATCATGCACTGATTAAGGAGATTCCCACTACCAATATTGTTTTCAAAATCGTGCTTCCCTTTCACGCAAATATCATCTGGAAAGAAATCAAACTTGCTTTCCTTGCGCACGACATATCAGTGAAATTTATTTCCTTTAACATCTTTGTCATTTGCCTCTTTATAGAGATTTGATTTAAAAACTTTCACAAATAAATTTTATTCCACTTGCCATTCATTCCTCTCAATCAAATATAATTGCTTGTCTTCTAAAATTCAATCAATCAGAAAATTAAATTTCTTACCATTTTCTCTCCATGACATAAATCAACGCATGCATTCAAATCTGTCCTTGAGGTAGCATCCAAAGCAAATTGATACTTGCTGATTCTTTGTATATAAATCTCTCAGACTGTAAAAATAGCACGCAACTATTAATTGGAAAAAAAAAAGATATAACGTTGCAATCAAATTTTTCGTAAATCTGGCAAAAATCACGCATATATTATCTGAGAGAAAATCAAATTTGCCTTCCTTTGCGCATGACATAAAATTTTATTTCTTTAACATTTTTGGCATTTGCCTCTTACCTTCCTTATCTATTATTTCTTGCGCATGTCCCTGTATTCATTTTTAATTCACGCATCAGAATGAATGCATTAAATCAAGAATTTTCGTATAACTTGGAATGGTTCAAATTCTTTCCTCTCTGCATTTAAAATCACTCAGACTTATCCATTCGAATGAAAGAAAATTGGCAATATTAATCACGTATAAATTATCTTCCATCAATGCTTGCCGTTTCTTCTCTGCATTTAAACCTTGCTAATCAAACAATGCAAGCCTTATCCATTCAAATATGGCAATATAAATCGCTCATATTTTTCTAGAAATCAAACTAAGGAAAACTGGAAAGAAATCACACATATTTTTTTCGCTTGCCTCTTCCTTAAATTTCCCAAGTTCTTTATCTATATATATACACCATACTCAGTTACAAAATTCCACTATCTTCTCTCTGTTTCTTCTCGTGAGCTTGCATACAACCGGGTAATATTTCTATTCCTCTTCTTCTTTTGTATTCTCTCTGTTTTCTTTCTCCCTCCCTTATATTTTTGTTTTCTTTCTCCTTCCCTTATATTTTTGTTTTCCTTCTTCAGTTTTTTGTATTCGTTCCAATTGTCTCAAAATTTTTGCTTTGACCGTAATTTTTAAAGTCACGTATTCGTTATTTGGATCTTGAATCTAGGCGTGACATCCGGGGAAAATTTGATCGTTACCCGCTGTGCGATTCTTTTTCGGGGGATTTTCATTTTGAATCAAAATTTCTGCAGCTTTAAGGTGAGTATTTCTCACCAGACAAACATACCTATATATCCGTGATTTATCACAAGTGTATTTGTAAATTATTTATTAAATTTTATCTGCATATGAGATAACGTATGATGTTAAGCCCCATTTTAAATTGACACCTCATCAGTTGTTTATCTATTGTAATATTATTACAGTTATACTATGTAATGCTTATTTACTGATTAAATCATCACTGTAAGTTCCCTGTAAATTTGAGATCGTTATAGGCTGAAATGATAGGCCTGAGTGATAATCATTTGTTCATTTATTTAATTGTTTAATTATTTATTTGTTAACTTGGGATTGCGGGTTTGAAATGATAGAACCCGGGATTTTGTAAATTGCGGATTGAAATGATATAAATCCGTATCACTTGACCTAGGCTAGAAAACTATATACAGACCCGTGGTTTATATAATATTTTTCTGAAATGTTTAAAAATATTTTAAATGGGAATTTATAATATTCTAGTTCAAATGTATTTAAAGGATTTTTATAAAATTTATAATGATTTTTGAATAAGTCAAAGTGTTAAATAAATAAATGTTTAAGTAATTTTTTTGGAATATAACTTATTTTGGGAAATTCTGAAATTTTGTTAAAAGTGAGTTTTAGTTAAGGAAATAATTGATAATAAGTTATAGTTGGGAATTTAAAATTTGATTGTTAAGTTAATAATTTATTACAGCACTTAAATGCTGTCTTTTATAAATGAACTGTTTTGACTTACAGACTTTAGGTGGCATTTCATAAATGCTACGAAAACTGAATTTTCGGATTGTTTAAAATAAATGGAAATAATCTTTGGGGAAAAAGGATTAAATTTTGGAATTTAATATGTAATTAATAAAAATAAGGAATTGACTTTAAATGGTTTTAAATGGAAGAATTTAACTTTTAAATGTGAGTTGAAAGGAAAATTAATTCCTAAATAAATTGAATAGATTTAAATGGTATTTTATATTAAATAAAATAACTGATGTTTAAATAAATGATGGTTGAAATGATATTATGGTATTGAAATGTATTTGAAACTTATTTTGATTTTTAAAGTATAAATACCATTTCTAAAAGTTGTAACCACGGTAACGTTTGGTTGTTAAAGAGACTGGGATCAGATATCTGGCATACTCTCTGTCGATACCGAAAACCACTTTAACAACCGTGTATGCGGTGGAGATTCAAGAATGAAGTAGGATGGTGGTGACGTTTCCTTTGAGGTATATACGTGGACCCGACTCCCGTGAGTTGGCATAAGGTGGCTAAAACAGGAGCGATCGACGGATTAATGAGGTAACACCTCTGATCGGACGCACTTCTTCGTATGCCATTCTATTACTTCTGTGATTGTTTTGGTGCGCACCTTTGATTTGGGAGTGTTGTTCGAGGTGGGCGGCAGCTGCGCGCTGTGCGTTTCCATCGGTCCGGAAGCGTAATTGGTATATCTACCCTGGCATTGCCTAGTTGTGCCGTGTCACCTACCCTAGCGCGCCTTATACGATTTTGGTTTTGTACCATACCTATGGAGTGCCCTCTGACAGCGCCCATTCCGGGGGAGATTACGGTACTGTATAGACTGTGGGAATATATTATGTGGTAAGGTGGAAAATGTAAAGCCTTAACGCTATATAAAAGTAAGTTTATTTTACTAACAGACATTATTATAATAGCGAAGTATTACTACATAGTAAATAGTTTAACGGATCCTTAGAGGATGGGCGGTCCCAAGCATCCTTTAAGTTACTTGCTTTATATTACAGTACACTTGAATTAGCTTACACTATATATGTATGTATGTCCTGATTCGAGTGTTTATGTTTTATTTTACACTCGGGTCAGCCTGAGTTGCAGTTCAGTCATCATCCCGGAGCTAGGACTTCTGTAGATCCTTTCAAGCTGCTGGCTTCTTTCTGTCCGTTATCTTATTTATGAAATCAAGACTTTGGGATTTTTGGATTTTCTATAAGATGATTTAAACTATATTTGGGATGAAAGACTTTGAAATTTGTATTTGTTGAGACTATTTATAGTGGCTTCATGAACCACTAAGTATTTTTAAATTCCGCTGCGAGTATTCTGATTTTGTTTCTGTGATTCTATGATTAATTATTACTGTATATTTTGAGATTTGCCAAATTTTATTTACAACGCGGTATTTTGAACAATTCAAGTCCGACATGTGCGGACGCGAATGGTTGAAAATATCGGGTCGTTACATTATCACAATAGATAATTCATATCAAACATTCATCTCACAAAGCAGCATATCATACATCATAGATATCCAAATCATCCAGTATCAACCAATCACCCAATATCAATCAATCAATATTAACCAATCATCCAAAAGCAGAATTGATTAACTCTTAATCAATTGGATTACCTTAATCCTTCCTCATTAATTTATTTCAAATAAATAATTTAATGATCTCTTAATGATCTTCCTTAATTAATCTCCCTTGATTAATTATCTTTTGATTACCTTCAAGTAATTATCCATATACAGTAATTAACCTTTAATTACTATCATTAATTACAATAATTAATGATCCTTCATTTGCTTCCAATTATTAATTAACTATGATTAATTGCATTAAACCTCAATTAATTACAATTAATTAATCGCACTTTAATTACTTTTATTAATTAATCTTGGTTAATTCATTAATTATATTAACTAATGATCCTTATTAATTAATAATTCCTTTAAATTAATTAAATAATTAACTTGTAATTAATCATCTCATTAATCATAAAAAGTAATTAACAACTTGTAATTACTTATCTTAATAAATTAACTTCTAAATTAATTATATTAACCCTTTGATTAATTATTCTAATTAATTAATCTTTAATTACTTCATTAAGTAATTATTATTCAATTAAATTAATAAATAAATCCTTAATTAATTACTTTATTAATTAATTACATTTTAATTAATTATCCTTAGTAATTAATCTTAAATTAATCACATTCATTAATTAATGAATCATATAAATTAATTAACTAAATTAATTAAGTAATTAACCCTTAATTACTTACATAAGTAATTATCTTCTAATTACTTTATTAATAAATCTTGATTACTCTCTTAATTAATTACTTAACAAGTAATTAATTCCATCATTAAATAACTTTAATTCTTTAATTAATTAATTACTCCACAATTAATTAACTTCAAAATAATTATATTAATTAATTCCTTAATTAATAACATCAAGTGATTATCCATTAATCACTTCCATTTAATTACTCCCATGAGTAATTTTCCACTAATTACTTCCATAAGTAATTTCCATTCTTAATTACATTCAATAATTAACCATTAATTACTTCATTAAGTAATTACACTTAATTAATTCATAATTAAGTGATTATTTTAAATTAGACAAACAATTAACTAATCATTTAAAATTAATTAAATAATTAATTAATTAACTTCTTATATTTAAAAACCCTTAATTAATTAAGAAAACATTAATCTTAATTAAACTTTTACTTATTAACAAATTATATTAATTAAGTATTCTTAAGTTCATATCCAAATAATTTAACCTTAATTATCTTCATAAATAAATTATTTGAAATTAATCAAATTTTAATAACTTAAAAACAAATTATTCTATTTGAATTTCAAAATCATAATAATAAACTTATTTGAAAATGAGGCATTTAGAATTCAATTTCAAATTTAAAACACTTTAATCATCTAATTTAAACTTATCTATTTTCAATAAAATTTGAAACTTAAGTTTTTAAAACATTACTTTAAGATTTAACTTAAAACTTTAATTTAATAATTAAATTCAAAACATTGAAATTCAAAATTTAATTAAGATAATTACTTACAAAAGAAATCATCTTTAAACATTTTTAAATTTGAAATTTAAATTCAATTAACATTTTTAAAAGTTTAATTAACTTTTACTTACAAAGAACAAGATTTAACTTTTATAAATTTGTTTACTTTTATAAACTTGTTTTATAATTTTAAAGCTTAATTTCATTTATCCAAAAACAAGTTTAAATTTGCACTTAACATCATTACACAACTAAACAGAAAGCACCACCCAAAATAAGAATTTATTTGTATTATAACTAATTTTATAATTAATTACTTCTGATCTCACTGAAGTAATTAGAAGTTTGTCTGCATCTGGAGTTGAGTTACATATTGTTTTGGTTCCAGAAGCGATTCTGGTAGTCAGCCTGGTTGTAGGATGGTTCTTGGAGAAGGAAGAGTTGGTGTAGCAGCTCAGAAATATTTTGGAATTTGGATTGGTCAGATCTAGTTTTTGAGTTGGATTTCTGTTATAAGGTAGTGTGACCAAGTCAGATGTGTCACTAAGATTTTATGGATTTGATGAACAAAGTTTCTCGGATATATTGTGGATAAGTTTGTACTCATGTTCATCAATAGTACTGTCATCTATTTCAGAATCAGAGTTGTGCAGCGGAAGCAAGGTAGCAGCTGTGCGAGGAAACTGTGGCGACCCGACTTTCTAACACCAGAAAGTCGCATCACAAATTAAGAAAGAAAGAGATGGAAGAAGAAAAGATAAGAAATAAGAAACAAAGCAACATCAGATAACTCACAGCGGAACAAATGAAATATAATATATCACATAAAATATTACATAGTATCATATTACATCAGAGTACACGACTTATACAACACATATTAGACAGTCATAAACATCTGTCTAACTATACAACTCAAGTACACAAGATACAGATACAATCTCAAACACAGTGGAACCATAATATATCTACACGTGGAAGACTCCTGCTCCATATCTCCTCCAGAGTTCGTCAAGGTAACCTGAATCCCTCGACTACTCATACATAATATGAGTACCCAAGAGTTTAATAAAACAGAAAATAAACACTCGGGTCAGACAGGGGTCTGGTGTGAGTAAACGGGTTAAAATTTTCTTAACTTTAAAAAATCCTTTGAAAAGAAAAGGTATCACGTAAGTCTTCCCACACGTAAACTTGGAAAAGTTTTTACCTTACGCTAACCAAAACATTTGATAGGAAATCCAGTGATATTATAATACTGTCTAGGGTTTTCAAGTAAATATGAAATAGCCGAAATTGTTACATTTATTAAATTCCAGCTACTAGCCACAAAAGTGGATAATACAAACAAAACCATAGGGTCTCGTAGGAAGAATGGGTTTCCATCAATGGCAGGGCTACCGGGGTACCGCCCGTCACAGTACGTGGCCTAGATCACAGTACCGAGGATTACTCCCAATCCCCTGCATCACAAAGTCGGGACCATTCCTTACTGAATAGTCCCGAGTAAGATCACTCCGTGGTTGGCGCGACCAACCACCAATTAAGTCGAAATAAAGGGACATCTAGACAGGAATGACCTTACCCTGAAATGGGTGCTACCCACCTAGCCTTGCTGCACCTCCCATGTTTTAGCCATCCTGGTTGATGAGGCTTGAGGCTGCGATTACCTTTATAGAACACATCTATCTTAGAATGCTCACCGTCCAACTGACGATGTTCTGAAAGCATTCAATCCATACAAGTTCGTTCCGAGTTCGAACGAAACCGAAGGCACTATCTCGTTGTACTCATTTTGGAATCACCCTCAGAGTCAACGACCATAGCCCTTGCACTACAAATCATCATCTCGAACCTATAAGTGTTATCTCCGTCAAACTCATCACGGAATCACCCCTAGAGTTCTACTGACGAATAGTTCTTACACCTCGGGTCTTCACTAAGCTCCACTTGGATTCACGATCTAACGTGTAACAACCCGCATATTTATCGATTATATATTTAAATATTTTGTTTAAATATTTTATCGTTATTCGGATATTGGTCCGAAAAGCTACTTTTTTCAAACGGTCGAATTAGGACTCGAGACCACTTCTATTGATTTCGAAATGCCGTTTACAATTTTTTTAAGTATAAACATTGATAGGTTTGAAGTTAGTGAAATTTCACTAACTTTCCCGCTTTGGACTTTGGGTTAGTCTAGCCATTATAACTCAAGCCCACTTCTCTCCTTCTCCTCACTCTTCATAAATTCATACCAAACTCTAGCTCAAGCATTAATGGTGAGTGGAAAGGGAAACTAAAACTCCAAACCTAGGCTTCTACTTCAAATCCATCTTTCAACTCCAAATTCAAAGAGAAGATATTGGATTCAAGCTTCTTGTGTTGAGATTAAAGTGGATTGATTCTTGCTTTGCTTCAAAGCTTCATTTTCATTCATTTTTGGCCCAAAAGTGAGATTTTTATCTCACAATTCTAGTCTATAACTATATTGGACTGTTGGGAATGATTCCCCATCACTTTAGCATGTACATTTGCATTTGGTTTGGATTGGATTGGTGAAAAACCCCAATTTTTGGTGTTTTAGGCGAAAAACTGCAGTTAGGTCGTTCTGCCTATGCTAGGTCGTTCGCATGGAAAAGTCTCGGCCTGCATATTTCGTTCGCCCTTAAGTCGTAGGTCGTAGGTCGTAGGTCGCTCGGCACTAGGTCATAGGTCGTAGGTCGCTCGGCACTAGGTCGTAGGCCGTTTGGCCTTGAAATGCTCGGTCTAGTTCGATTTAGGTTGGCCTTCAGATAGGTCGCTCGACTGAGTTAGGTTGCATACCCATTTAGGTCGCGTGTTCCACTAGGTCGCGTGGACCCTTAGGTCGTTGTACCTTATTTACTATAGGTCGTTGGACCTTTAACCCTCTAGGTCGCGTGACCATATTTCCCTTAGGTCGTTGACCTTAATACCGTTAGGTCGCATGACCTTTATACCTTTAGGTCGTGTACCCTGTTAGGTCGCGATTTTAATTAGGTCGTTCGGCCTTAAAATGTTAGGTCGCTTGGCCTGTGCTTTTGTTAGGTCGCGAGTCCATTAAGTCGCTCGCCTCTGTTAGGTCGCTCGTTTCTGCTAACTCGCGAACACCCCTAGGTCACAACCAATAGGTCTCTCGATCCTATCCTCCCTTAGGTCTTCACTAGGTCGAACCCTATAGCGGGGGTGTTGCCCCCGCACCCCCACCTTGGGGGGTTGTCACCCCACCTGGACCCCCCTCCGTAGGGGATCTTATCTGAAAAACATTCAACAGAACTTGCTTTGTTGAGATGATGAGTTGACCATTCTTTGAGACAAGCTATCTTTGGCTTCTCGGTCGATTTTATGGTATCACGGCCTTGCTAAAAAGGCGGGATAACAACTTTAGAAATATGAAGGTTTCAATACTAGTAGTAAATATCAAAACTCTTTCAACAAAATGATTTCAACTCGATTTTCAATAACAAAGCTCTTTTCTTAAAACCGTTTTCCAAACTACTAGTATATACAAACCTTTATCTCACTCAGATGAGAAATTTAATTAAACGGCTTAGTAAAACAAGTGGTATGAAACACTTGCGTTCACTTTGTCGGTTAATTCTTGGACTTGTTCGATTGAACCTCTTGAGACAAATTTCTAGTGAAGATTTACAGTTTGTTCATAAATATTTAAGTTAAGCAAGTGGTTATGGGACACGAACATAAATTTTTATATTTACTAGCTTAGTGTAATTGACACTTCTCGTTGATCATGACGATTATTTTATGATTTAGACTAGCAATTGTGCGATGTCTCTTTGTTTGCAAGGTTAGACTAGACCTCATGGGTGTGATTCCGACTCACACATATCTCTTTGTCCGCAGGGTTAGTCTAGACACCATTTGTGTGATTCCACTCACACATACCTTTTTGTTGCGAGGTTAGGCTAGACACCATTTGTGTGATTCCACTCATACATACCTTTTTGCTTTTTGGTTAGCCTAGACCTCATCTGGGTGATTCCGACTCACCCATAAGGGGTAGCTCCCATGGTCTTCGGACCGTCATGTGATAGGCCTCTTTCCCTTTTTCTGTGATTTTTGGATTTCTTGTGTTGATTTCTGTAATTTATGTCATTGACTTGTTATGAGTACAAGTTTAGGGTATGATGCCCTCTTTGGATCTTTGAGAAGATTCTTGTGATATCGATTTATCTCTTATTGATTGATCTTCTGTTGATCATCATTTGCATACTTATAGTAGTATGTCAGTATGGATATTTTATGTTTATGCCATATCTTTTACTTTATACCATGTCATCTGATATTTATAGCTAGACTGATCCGTTTATTATTTTCTTAAATAATACTCGGGTCGGACCGAGATGTTACAGGTGCTTCTGCTTAACTTCTTCCCGGGATTTGCTACTCTGACTTTTGGCTAACTATTTAGATTAGCAGTTTTTTTTGTATACACTTGAGATATAGACTCATAGTTCTATTCTTTTGTATAGCACGTGTTGCTATTCTTTTATATTATTGTGGATCTTCTTGACCACTACTCTGATGTACACTTTCATGTGTTAGTTATATATTTATATCTTCTTTCGCCTTTGTGATATGGATGTCTGTGACTGATTTGTGTTATGCTTATTTCTATGTTTGTTTTCGAAGATTATTTATAGTCACCGTGTGATAAGCAATCACATGGAGGGTCGCTCTTCAACAGCCTTATTCTCCGTGCTAGTTGACAGCACTACACCATAGTGTTCTTGGCTAGCGTGGGTATAGAGGTGGGGCGTCACATAACGTTTAATTTGGATCGATGTGGTTTTCAGATATCCAAATATGGAAACCCGATTCCGGTCTCATCGAAATTCAATCGCCATTTTAATGTCCAAGTTGTTTTAAGGGTTTAAACAGTTAACTTATATTCAGGATGATATAAACAGATAGATGAATCACATTATCACAATAGATAATTCATATCAAACATTCATCTCACAAGCAGCATATCACATATCATAGATATCCAAATCATCCAACATCATTCAACATCCAATATCAGCCAATCAATGTTAACCAATCATCCAAAAGAAGAATTGATTAACTCTTAATCAATTGGATTACCTAAATCCTTCTTCATTAATTTATTTCAAATAAATAAATTAATTATCTCTTAATGGTCTTCTTAATTAATCTCCCTTGATTAATTATCCTTTAATTACATTCAAGTAATTATCCTTAACCATATACAGTAATTAACCTTTAATTACTATCATTAATTACAATAATTAATGATCCTTCATTTGCTTCCATTAATTAATTAATTATGATTAACTGCATTAAACCTCAATTAATTACAATTAATTAATCACACTTAAATTAATCACTTTTATTAATCAACCTTGATTAATATGATTTATTATATTAACTAATGATCCTTATTAATTAATAATTAACTTGTAATTAATCATTTCATTAATTAGACTTAATTAATCATAAACAGTAATTAACAACTTGTAATTACTTATCTTAATTAATTAACTTCTTAATTAATTATATTAACCCTTTGATTAATTATTCTAATTGATTAATCTTTAATTACTTCATTAAGTGATTATTAATCAATTAAATTAACAAATAATCCTTAATTAATTACTTTATTAATTAATTGCGTTTTAATCAATTACCCTTAGTAATTAATCTTAAATTAATCACATTTATTAATTAATTAATCGTATTAATTAATTAATTAAATTAATTGAGTAATTAACCCTAAATTACTTACATAAGTAATTATCTTCTAATTACTTCCATTAGATGATTATTCTTTAAAACAATTACCTTAACAAGTAATTAACCCCATCATTAAATAATTTCTAATTCTTTAATTAATTAATTCCCCCATAATTAATTAACTTAAAATCAATTATATTAATCAATCCTTAGATTAATAACATCTAGTGATTAACTATTAATCACTTCCATTTAATTACTCCCATGAGTAATTTTCCACTAATTACTTGTATAAGTAATTACACACTAATTACTTTCATCAAGTAATTATTAATCAATTTAAAATAATTAATAAATCCTTAATTAATTAAGAAAAAACATTAATCTTAATTAAACTTTTACTTATTAACAAATTATATTAATTAAGTATCCATAAGTTCATAACGAAGATAAGTTAACCATATTTATCTTCATAAATAAATTATTTGAATAAATTAAATTTTAATAACTTAAAAGTCAAATTATTTTATTAGTTACAAAATTATAACCTTAACCTTATTTTGAAATGAAGCATTAAGAAATCAAGTTTAAAATTTAAAACACTTTAGCCATCTAATACAAACCTAATCATTTTCAACATTATTTGAAAACTTTGTTATTAAAACATTACTTTAAGATTTACTTAAAGACTTTGATTAATATTTATATTCAAATCATTCCTCATTTAAATTTAAAATTCAAATTTAATTACGTTAAATTTATTTCAAAAGAAACCATCTTAAACAAATTTAAATTTAAAATAAATTTAATTAACACCCTTTTTAAAGTTTGATTAACTTTATTTCTAAACAAGTTTTAAATTTTGTTTCTTATCTAAAACTTGTTTATAATTTTAAAACTTACCTTCATTTATTCAAACTTAAGTTTACTATGCAACTTATACCGTTACACAATAACCAGAAAGCGCACAACAAAAATACTCGAGTTCGAACCCTCCTGAACACGAGCCTCTCCCCGAGACACTCTAGCTCCCCTTCGACTTCGAGTCATCACCGAGAAAAACGCGAGAGCCAACCCGGGTAAAACCTTTCTTCCCCAAACCATGATTTCCAGTGCACACACCATACTCTCGTGCACGTGCACGACTGCCTCCGGCCACCGTAGGTCGTCGCAACCATCGCCCACGGTCATACGATCGCACGCGAGCAAGATTATGAACCCAAATCGTAAAAAATTTATTCGAATCAAAATTCGACCTATATCTCGAAAAAACTGCAGAACAACTCGACACAAAACCCCCCAACGCCGACCATCTTGACGCCGATGAACCGCGTCGACCCCACCATCGAAACTCCACGTCCATGAACATCAACTCCCCCAAATGCGAACGACTCCGGTCCATCTTCCACGACGCAATCATCTCGACAGCAAAGCCGAACAAAATGCAAGCTTAAACGCTAGTTCGATCTAATCCCATCACCACAGCCATTGGAAAAATTCAAAAGCATTTTTCCTCCCGTCAACAACTCACAAGCTAACTTCGATCAGGATTTCAAATCAAATTATTGAGTTGATAATCGACAATTCACCCAATTGCCGAAACCCTTCAACAGCAAATTCCCAATTGAATATAAATTTAAAAATTATGAATTTCATGTTAAAAATCATCATTTTTGTCTACAAATCCAATCATATAATTCATAGTAGAAATTAAGGTTATTGATTTTTGACATAAAACAAAGTTTTACTGTAAATTTCATTTTAAAAATTATTTGTAAATTTAATTTTACAGAAACTATTTTTAAAATTACCATCAAACATAAATATACAACTTTCATTCACATCACAAGTTCAAATAAGGTTTAGATTGGAAATTTTTTGCATTTTTCCTTAAGAAGAACAACCCCTGTAAAAATACAAAGATGAACTTTACAGGTTCATCTATACCCAGACATCCCATACCCTCAATCATGCATATACAACAGTACTAATGTAAACATTTATTCATAACCATAGCCAAATATTTATGAATAAATTACAAATATAAAATATTTGAATTAAAACCCATGACCTTTTCTTCGGTGAATTGGCTAGGCCAGCATAAGCTGTTCTGATTGGTAAAGAGAGAGCAGTTTCTTTGGAATTAGGCTGGGTTGATCGCGAAAGTGACTTGCGATAGTTTAGTGTTCTCTTTAGTTGTTGGAGATTTGTCCGGATCAGGGAAGTCAGAGATTTGTCCGCATCTGGAAATCAAGTTTTCTTATTGATTTGGATTCCAGGAGAGGTACCAGTGGTTCAGCCTAATGGAAGGATGATTCCTAGACATAGAGTTGGCGAAGCAATTTAGGTTTCGGAGGAACTTCTGAATTTTCTTTATAGGATTTGTTGAACCATATTTCTATGCTATGTTATCCAGTTTGTGCTCGTGTTCTTCCTCAGCATTTTCTTCTACTTCGAATTAGAGTTGTGCAGCGGAAGCAGTTTGGGAATGTTTCTGTTTTCTTATCCGGATAAGGAGAAGTTTGTACTATCTTCTGTTGTTGAGGAGTAGAGTTGTGTTCCTAGTTTTGGATTTATCTTGAGGATGTCTTAGCAATCAAAGCTTTTTCAGATTTAATGTTCAGGCCTGGAACAAGTTTTGCTCACTGCAAATTAAAAAGGTGAGTAAATTATTTTAAAAACAGTTTAAATTGATTTAGACTCTAATGCATGTGCTAATTTGTGGATTGATCTTGGTGATTACATGAAAATTCTTTTCAGTATATATATTATTGAATTTATAAGATCTGTATATATATATGTGTATAGGTCTGTATACATATTAAACTCTGTTTACCGTTTTTTTTCTAAGACCGGAATTCTCTTCAAAAAAAATTCAAATCTTCTACCAACATCATTATTTGACATTGATGATTGAATAAAAGTTGTTTGTTACTGTTTGTTGGTAATTTTAAAAATAGTTTTTTAAAATTTAAATGTACAAATAATTTTTAAAATAGAAATTACAGTAAGTAACTGTTGCATGTCAAAAAATTGATATCCTTAATTCTTGCTTTCATTTGTATAGATGGATTAATAGTTAGAAATGATGAATTTTAATATGAAATTCATAATTTTTAAGTTGCTAATTTGTTGGGAATTTGGGGATGAAGGGTTTCGGTAATTTGATCAATTGCCGATGATCAACTCCTTGATTTGAGTTGAGATCTTGATCGAGGCTTGCTTTTGAGTTGAGGATGAAGGGAAAAATGCTATTGGATTTTTTCTATGGCCATGGTGATCTGATTCGAACGATTTAGGGTTTTAGCATGTTTTTGTTTCAGCTTGACTGTAGAGGCATTTGCGATTTGGATTCGTGACTGGAGTCGTTCACATTTGGGGAAGTTGATGTTCTTGGACGTGGTGTTTCGATGGTGGGGTCAGCGAGTCTAACGGTGTCGTGGTGGTCAGCCGTGGGTGGTTTTGTGGAATTGGGTTCTGTAGATTTTTGAGCTTAAGTTTCGAATTTTGTTTCGCATGTATGTTGATGGACCTGGGTTTGTTGATGGTCACGATGACCGTCGCTAGCCGGAGTTTCAGGTGCATGTGCACCATGCACGGTTTTGGTAAGGAGGAGTTTTCGAGTTGGGGAAGACGAAGGCTGCTCGGGTTTGCTCTCGCGTTTTCATAGGGTCGACTCGAAGTAGATGGTGTTGGGTTTTTCTTCGGGACTGGCTCGGGTAGTTTGAGTGATTAACTCGAGTTTTTAGGGTCTTTTGTTTTCTGGTTTGTACTGTGTAATAATATAAGATTTCTGATTTAAAACTTATTGAATAAATAAAAATCAAGCTTGAGTTTTATAAAAGAAAACAAAATTTAAAACCCGTTGTTTTGAAATAAAGTTAATAAACTTTTAAAAGGTGTTAATTAAATTTATTTTAAATTTAAATTTGTTTAAGATGGTTTCTTTTGTAAGTAATTTAACTTAATTAAATTCGAATTTCAAATTTAAATGAGGAAAGTTTTGAATTTGAATATTTAATCAAAGTTTAAGTAAATTGTTAAGTAATGATTTAAGAACTAAGTTTCAATTTATACTGAAAATAAATAAGTTTAAATTAGATGTTTAAAGTGTTTTAAATTTTAAATTTGATTTCTAAATGCCTTATTTTCAAATAAGGTTATTATTATGATTTTGAAATCCAAATAAAATAATTTGTTTTTAAGTTATTAAAATTTGATTAATTTCAAATAATTTATTTATGAAGATAATTAAGGTTAAATTATTTGGATATGAACTTAAGAATACTTAATTAATATAATTTGTTAATAAGTAAAAGTTTAATAAAGGTTAATGTTTTCTTAATTAATTAAGGGTTTTTAAATATAAGAAGTTAATTAATTAATTATTTAATTAATTTTAAATGATTAGTGAATTGTTTATTTTTGTGACGACCCAGAATTTTTAACATTGTAGAATGGGATAATTGAATTGATTTTAAACATATAAAAGTTAATTTTAACGTGAATTTGAGATATAAGTATTTACTTCAAAATTAAATCATTGAATTATATAGTTTAAATATTGTATTTAATAATTGAAATTGGGTAAATTGTTGAATCTGAAATTTCTAAGCCTATTTAAAATAATTTGAAGGCTTATAAAATTTATAACGATGATATTGAAGATAATAGAATGGTTGAAATTTAATTTAAAGGTGATTTGTTCGGTTTTGAAAATATACTATCTACACCATCTCTATTTTATTTATATTTATGTATGCTTTTAAATAATACAAAAGGTATAAGTATGTATACATTTATAAGTATAGGATAAGTGGCATGACATGGTGAAGACAAGTGGCATAATATGGACCATACACCTATCTTAAGATGAAATAGAATTATGACACATATATCACTTTGGTGTACACTTCTAGAACACCTTAAATGATTACTAAATAAGGTATGTGTCATGAAATAAGGCTTGCATAAAAAAATTGAAGGACATGTGTCACAAGATTAAATAAAATAGTGACACATAAGCTCATTAGGTGTCCATGTGTAGAAACATCTTAAGAAACCTAAGTAGACATGTGTCAACATTCTAAAGCTTGTGCAAAGAGAAGTAGACAAGTGTCCAAAACTAAAATTACCAAACTATCCTTGAAAATTTCTATATAAAGGGTGGAAATGTTCACTTATTTTTTTTTTTACTTTCACAAAGCAAAAAAAACAAAAGTAGGATAAAGTGAAAAAGCTTGGAGAAAGCTAAGGAAAAAGAGTCAAGTCAAATACACAAGTGTAAGGTGAGAAAAACTATTCAAATTTCTAGTATTCATGTTATTCTTGAAGAGATGACAGTTGTAAGTAAAAGTGGCTCTGTTCTATCAAAACGCAACTTAGTAATTTGACCATAACTTTCTCAATTCTTAATGAAATTTCGATTTCTTGAATGTTATGGAAAGCTTATTTCATGTGCTACAACTTTGATGTTTTGTGTTTTCTGTAATTTGGAAGTAAGCTATGTAAAAATTGAATTTATCTACTGTAATCCCGAGAACAAAACCAATACTAGCTCTGTGCTTAAGGCTGAAACTAAATTGTCCATAACTTCTTCGTTCCTCAACCGATTTCGATAAATTTAGATGTTCCAGAAAGCTTAGACATTGTTCTAAAAGTTTAAAGTTTTGAGTTTTCTAAAATTTCGATGTTATGTTGACCAAAATTATAGTTGTTTATCGCTGTCCCTAGACAAAATGACAGAAGTTGTGAAATTCAAATCTCAGAATTGTTTTATCCATAACTTTTACAATTCTTATCGGAATTCGGTAATTTTTAATATTCTGGAAAGCTTATAAACTAAGCGACAACTTTTGCCTTATTCATTTTGCCTGATTTCGTAGTTTCCTATGCTAAAATTACAAATGTTGGTCGCTGTCCTGCAAATGTATAAGTTCAGGCTAAGCTTAATGTTTTTAGTAAAATGGTCATAACTTTTGAACCGTGGATCCAAATTCGATGATCTTGGTCATTCTGGAAAGATAACAGAAAGGCCTATAACTTTCATTTGTATCACTTTTTAAAATTCGGCCATCTATATATATGAATTTGAGGTGCAAACTCGGGTTAAATTTCTGCCCGAAATGAACATGTTTGTTTCTAAGAAAATGCCTTACTTGTTAGATTTTTATCTTCGATTTGATAAACAATTTGATGGGTTTCTTTTCATGGTGGTTGAGTATACAAAGTAAATTACTTTAAAGAAGTATTTTCACACAGAAGAATTAGTCGAGGATGCGGTATAAGACCATAGAAAAGATGGGTATTAAATATAAATACACCATATTGAATGTAATTCAAATCTTGATAGTCAAAATATAAAATAAAAATTTAAATAAAAGCAAGAATTAAGTAATTTGGATATGCTTGTAACATAAGCTGAAATTGTACATACAAATGTAAAGTTAAAAAAAAATGTCAAAAGAGCTGAGGACACTCGGGTATTGTTGAGTAATGCTTGGTTTTCCTCAGGTATAATTGCTTATGTTTCAGGTGTTAAAGATAACATAAATAATTTTTTCTATTATTTCACTTAAATCGATATTTTAAATAAAGGTGTTGTTTTAACAGTTAATGATAATTTAACTTCAAGATAATTTAGTGAGTTTGTTAATGGAAACTAAGAAGTTAATTAAGATGAGTAGTTAATGATTGTGAACAATTAATATAATATAATCAATTAAAGGTTAATTAATTCTAGAGTAATTAATAATTTGGAATAATCAATGATTGATTAAGGTAATTAATCAATGTTGTTAATAGAATTACTAATAAAAGCAATCGAAGAAAAATTACTTAATACCATAAATCAAAGGGGGTAATTATTGGTAATTACTTAATTGAGGATTAATTACTTGTTTAATTAGTGTAACAAAATTTATGGAGGGTTAGTAAATTTATGAGCATGATTAATTCAAGGATTTTAATCAATGTAAGTGATTATAAGTTAATGAATCTGAGAACTTAATCAAAGATAGATGTGATTATTGTGAAAAGGGATGGTAAATTAATAACATTGAATTCGAAGAGACTGGAGTCGGGTATTAGTTAATACCCGAAATCACTTCGATTCTTTACAAATTGATATGTGGAATCAATAGGGTATATTGGAATGATTTTAAGTGAATTGGACTATAAAATCTAAGTTCTAGCACTTAGAAATTGATGTGTGGAATAAGTGATGTCTATAGCAACTTATGAAGTGGAAATTGATATAAGTTACCCGGGTTTATATGGGTTGTAAACTATTGCAATTCCATGTTAGCTGGGTTTACACACGCTGGTTTCCAGCCTGACCCGGGTGTTACTTTGGTGTAATGCTCGGGTCAGACCGAGTATTACAGATTTTCAGGTAGGGACATTCTGGAGCTCAGGAGGCAAACTGGATGGCAGTAACGAGTAGAGTATTTCCGC
Source organism: Allium cepa (assembly GCA_030765085.1). Taxonomy (NCBI): domain Eukaryota; kingdom Viridiplantae; phylum Streptophyta; class Magnoliopsida; order Asparagales; family Amaryllidaceae; genus Allium; species Allium cepa. The sequence continues at coordinate 46,595,868 of CM060930.1, read as the reverse complement.
TATATTTATATATTCGTTAATCTGAGACATGATGCTTGTATTTATTCAGTGACCGTATATGTGTGGAACTCTGATGTATATTAAATATAATCAACAGATAGAGTATTCTTTCATAGACATTTATTATTTATTATATTTTATCCACTGCGAATGTGAGATGTTTGGTGTTTCTCTTCTTCTTCTTCTATCTCTTTCTTCTTTTTCATAACTATCTAGAATTTTCGGCTTCGAAAATTTCGGGTCGTTACAATTTTATTTTAAATAATCGCTTAATTATGAATTAATTAAGTGTAATTACTTAGTGAAGTAATTAATGGTTAATTATTGAATGTAATTAAGAATGGAAATTACTTATGGAAGTAATTAATGGAAAATTTCTCAAGGGAGTAATTAAATGGAAGTAATTAATAGTTAATCACTAGATGTTATTAATTAAGGAATTGATTATTATAATTGTTTTGAAGTTACTTAATTATGGAGTAATTAATTAATTAAAGAATTAAGGTTATTTAATGATGGGATTAATTACTTGTTAAGTAATTAATTAAGAGAGTAGTCATCTAATGAAAGAAATTAGGAGATAATTACTTATGTAAGTAATTAAGAGTTAATTACTTAGTTACTTTTAGTTAATTAATTAATGTGACTAATTAATTAATGAATGTGATTCATTTTAAGATTAATTACTTAGGGTAATTAATTAAAATGTAATTAATTAATAAAGTAATTAATGGATTCATTAACTATTTTAAATTGATTAATAATTACTTAATGAAGTAACTAAAGATTAATTAATTAGATTGATTAATCAAAGGGTTAACATAATTAATTAAGAAGTTGATTAATTAAGATAAGTAATTACAAATTGTTAATTACTGTTTATGATTAATGAGATGATTAGTTACAAGTTAAATATTAATTAATAAGGATTTGTAGTTAATATAATTAATGAAATTAATCAAGGTTGATTAATAAAAATGATTAATTAAAGTGTGATTAATTAATTGTAATTAATTGAGGTTTAATGTAATTAATTATAGTTGATTAATTAATGGAAGCAAATGAAGGATCATTAATTATTGAAATTAATGATAGTAATTAAAGGTTAATTGTTGTATATGGTTAAGGATAATTACTTGAATGTAATTAAAGGATGATTAATCAAAGAAGATTAATTAAGAAGATCATTAAGAGATGATTAATTTATTTATTTGAATAAATTAATGAAGAAGGATTCAGGTAATCCAATTGATTAAGAGTTAATCAATTCTGCTTATGGATGATTGATTGATATTGGATGATTGATTTATATAGGATGATTGATATTGGGTGATTGGTGGATACTGGATGATTTGGATATCTATGATATGTGATATGCTGCTTTGTGAGATGAATGGTTGATATGAATTATCTATTGTGATAGTGTGATTCATATATCTGTTTATATCATCCTGAATATAAGTTTAAATTGTTTAAACCCTTAAACAACATGGACATTAAAATGGCGTTTGGATTTCGGTGAGACCGGGATCGGGTTTCCATATTTCGATAATCCGAAAACTACATCGATCCAAATTAAACGTTAGTTCGTGAATCCAAATGGAGCTTAGTGAAGACTCGAAGTGTAAGAACTATACGTCAGTATAACTCGGGGGGTAATTCTGTGATGACTTTGATGGAGATAGTACATATAGGTTCGAGATGGTGATTCAGAGTACAAGGGCTATGGTCGTTGACTCTGAGGGTGATTCCAAAATGAGTGCAACAAGATAGTGCCTTCGGTTTCGTTCGAACCCGGAACGAACTTGTATGGATTGAATGCTTTCAGAATATCGTTAGGTGGACGATGAGTATTCTAAGATAGATGTGTTCTATAAAGGTAATCGCAGCCTCAAGCTTCATCAACCAGGAATGGTTAAAACAGGGGAGGTGCAGCAAGGCTAGGTGGGTAGCACCCATTTAAGGTTGAGGTCATTCCTGTCTAGATGTCCCTTTATTTCAGCTTTGTGGGTGGTTGGTCGCGCCAACCACGGGGTGATCTTACTCGTGACTGTTCAGTAAGGAATGGTCCCGGCTTTGTGATGCAGGGGATTGGGAGTAATCCTCGGTATTGTGATCTAGGCCAAGTACTGTGACGGGCGGTACCCCGGTAGTCCTGCCATTGATGGAAACCCATTCTTCCTACGAGACCCTATGGTTTTGTTTGTATTACCCACTTTTGTGGCTAGTAGCTGGAATTAACTAAATGTAACAATTTCGGCTATTTCTTATTTACTTGAAAACCCTAGACACTATTATAATATCACTGGATCTCCTATCAAATGTTTTGGTTAGCATAAGGTAAAAACTTTTCCATGTTTATGTGTGGGAAGTCTTACGTGATACCTTTTATTTTCAAAGGTTTTTCTAAAGTTAAGCAATTTTAACCGTTTACTCACACCAGACCCCTGGCTGACCCGAGTGTTTATTTTCTGTTTTATTAAACTCCTTGGTACTCATATTATGTATGAGTAGTCTAGGGATTCAGGTTTGCTTGACGAATTCTGAAGAGATATGGAGCATGAGGCTTTCACGTGTAGATTATTATGGTTCCGCTGTGTTGTATGGTATCTGTATCTTGTGTACTTGAGTTGTATAGTTAGACAGATGTTTATAACTTTCTAATATGTGTTGTATAAGTTGTGTACTCAGATGTAATATGATACTATGTAATATTTTATGTGATATATTATATTTCATTCGTACCGCTGTGAGTATCTGATGTTGTTGTGTTTCTTCTTTTCTTATCTTTCTTCTTCTATCCCTTTCTTTCTTAAATTAGTGATGAAACTTTCTGTAGATAGAAAGTCGGGTCGCTACAGGTGGTATCAGAGCACCTAGGGTTGTTTGTGTTTTTGTTAGTACTATAATGATATTAGGTTGCATATTTAACTTGTGTTTGAATAAATAAAAATCAAGCTTTATATTGTAAACAAGTTTTATAAAAGAAAACAAATTATCAAAGTTAAAACTTGTTGTTTTAAAATAAATGTAAATCCAACTTTTAAAAGTGACAATTGAATTTATTTTCAAATTTAAAATGTTTTAAGATATTTGTTTTTGAAAGTAATTATCTTAAATTAATTTTGAATTTTAATTTAAAAAGAAGAGTTTCAATTAAAGGAGTGTTTCCAAATTTTGAAATGTTATATCAAAGTTTAAAATAAATTTTAAAGTAATGATTAAATAACCAAGTTTTCAAATTTATAATGAAAATAAATAAATTTAAATTAGATAATTTAAAGTGTTTTAAATTTTAAAATTGATTTCTAAATGCTTTATTTCAAAATAAAGTTTAATTTATGATTTTGTAAACCAAATTGAATAATTTGTTTTTAAGTTATTAAAATTTGATTAATTTAAATAATTAATTTCTGAAGATAAATATGGTTAATTTATCTTTGTTATGAACTTAAGAATGCTTAATTATTATGATTTATTAATTAATTTCATTTTTAATTAATTACCCTTAGTAATTAATCTTAAATTAATCACATTAATTAATTAATTAATCACATAAATTAATTAACTAAATTAATTAAGTAATTAACCCTTAATTACTTACATAAGTAATTATCTTCTAATTACTTCATTAATAAATCTTGATTCAGCCGTACCATAATATATCTACACGTGGAAGCCTCCTGCTCCATATCTCCTCCAGAATTCGTCAAGCTAACATGAATCCCTCGACTACTCATACATAATATGAGTACCCAAGAGTTTAATAAAACAGAAAATAAACACTCGGGTCAGACAGGGGTCTGGTGTGAGTAAACGGGTTAAAATTGCTTAACTTTAGAAAATCCTTTGAAAAGTAAAGGTATCACGTAAGACTTCCCACACATAAACATGGAAAAGTTTTTACCTTACGCTAACCAAAACATTTGATAGGAAATCCAGTGATATTATAATAGTGTCTAGAGTTTTCAAGTAAATAAGAAATAGCCGAAATTGTTACATTTATTAAATTCGGCTCCTAACCACAAAAGTGGGTAATACAAACAAAACCGTAGGGTCTCGTAGGAAGAATGGGTTTCCACCAATGGCAGGCAACCCGGGTACCGCCCGTCACAGTACGTGGCCTAGGTCACAATACCGAGGATTGCTCCCAATCCCCTGCATCACAAAGCCAGGACCATTCCTTACTGAACAGTCCTGAGTAAGATCACCCCGTGGTTGGCGCGATCAACCACCCACTAAGCCGAAATAAAGGGACATCGAGACAGGAATGACCTCACCATGAAATGGGTGCTACCCACCTAGCCTTGCTACACCTCCCCTGTTTTATCCATTCCCCGTTGATGTGGCTTGAGGCTGCTATTACCTTTATAGAACACATCTACCTTAGAATGCTCATCGTCTGCCTGACAATGTTCTGAAAGCATTCAATCCATACAAGTTCGTTCCGGGTTCGAACGAAACCGAAGGGACTATCTTGTTGCTCTCATTTTGGAATCACCCTCAGAGTCAACGACCATAGCCCTTGCACTCTAAATCACCATCTCGAACCTATAAGTACCATCTCCGTTAAACTCATCACGGAATCACCCTCAAAGTTTTACTGACGAATAGTTCTTACACTTTGAGTCTTCACTAAGCTCCACTTGGATTCACGACCTAACGTTTAATTTGGATCGATGTGGTTTTCGGATTACCAAATATGGAAACCCGATCCCGGTCTCATCGAATCCAAACCCCATTTTAATGTCCAAGTTTTTTAAGGGTTTTAAATAATTAAACTTATATCCAGCATGATATAAACAGATAGATGAATCACATATCACATAAGTAAGTGGATTAAAAGTAGGATGTGACAAGTGTAGCATTTGTAAACAAGTGTCAAGATTTATTTTTATTTTCTTTAATTCTAAATTAAATCCTAATTCACATTTTATAGACTCTCCTCTCCTCTCTTTTATTTATTTTCCATCTTCACTTTCTAAAAAAAATTATGGTAGTTAAAATCCAGAACAAACTGTTTTTAAAATAATTTACTCACATTTTAAATTTGCAGTGAATTAATCTTGATGTTGCATTAAAATTCTTCAGTATTTATATTATTTGATTGATAGATTTGCATATGTATGTGTAGTGGTCTGTGTATAGAATTTTGTTACTCTGTTATCTGTTTCTTCCCAATCCAGAATCAACTTTTATGAAAAAATTCAAATCTCCTAAAAACAATCATTATTTAGCTTTGATAATTTAAATGAAAATTGTTTGTTAATGGATGATGATTGTGTTTAAAATCATTTCAGGATTTTTATTTCAGTAAATAAGTTTAAATTTAGGAAATACAGTAATTTTTTTGATTCATGTAAAAATCAACTACCTTAAATTTTAATTTTAATTACCTGCATGTAATCATGATGGAAAATCGTGAATTTTGATATGCATTTTGTAACTTTTAGTTGGTTAATTCGTGTGAATTCTGGGTTTGAACGTTTTGGGTATTTTTGGTGTTTGCCGATGATCAACATGGCGAGGTTTACCCATTTTTGGTATGAAGGTGGTGTGATTGATGGTGAGCATGGGAAAATTGCCTTCGAATTTTCTTTAATGGCCATGGTGATCTGATTCGATCAAATTAGGGTTTTAGCCTGATTTTTGCTCGGCTTGACTTTCGTATCATTGGCGATGAGGGAGATGGTCCGGAGATGTTCGCATTTAGGGGAAGATGAAGCTCGTGACGTGGCGTTTCGATGGTGGGGTCGGCGAGGTCTAATGGTGTCATGGTGGTCGGCCGTGGATGGTTTTGTGGAAGTGGGTTATGCAGATTTTCGAGCTTAAAGATCGAATTTCGATTTGAATAAGTTTTCTTGGATCTGGGTTTGTTTTCATGCTCGCACGCATTCATGTGATTGTCGTCGATGGTCGCGACGACCTAGATTGGGCGGGGCTTCAGGTGCACGTGCGCCGTGCACGGCTTTGGGTCTGGTGAGTTTTTGAATAGGGGAAGAAAGGATTTTCCCAAAGTTTTGCTGTAACATTCTTGAAAATTCATTAAATTTAATTTGGCAATTAAATTAATTTTTGAAAATAAATCATGAATTAATTAGTGATTTCTAGTATAAATGCATAATTTTTGATTATAAATAGAAGTTCAATCTGAAATTTCAGCATAAGTACCTTACAAATAAATTTTGGGAATAAATTTGAATTTAATTAGTAATTACAAAAGGTAGACATTTTAAAGATATTTGGATGAGCTTTTATTTATATATAATTAGTTTTATTACATTTCTTTAAAAGGAAATTCAGATATACATTTACATAAGAATGAATAAATTAAGTCAAAAGCTCTTTCTTAACATTTAAAAATAAATAAAAATTACTTAATTACAAGTGTCATATTATTTTTGATTTTTCTTTTATCACAAAATTTAACTCATATAGACACATTGATCTCTCATTCTTCATTTTCTTTTCTTCAATTTAAAAAAAACTAAGAAAATCAGTAATAAAAAAATCCTTTCACAAACCAGGAAATTTATCAAAATCAAATCACTCTCCTCAACCAAAATTTATCAAAACAACAAAGCCTGAACTCATTTTTTTTTTCAATCTTTCGTCTTCAAATCAGAAAATCATGTTCAAGTAATCATCTCTGTTTTAAAAGCAATCTAAAAATCAAGAGCCTACAACATTTTCAAGTTTCAAATTCAAAACCTGAGATGAATCAAAGCCTGTACATTTTTCAAAATCAACTAAGCCTGTAACATCACCTCTGAAATTAAAAAAATAAACAAGTAAACATGCATTAGATCTCATAATCAAATTCTCTTTACAAATGGCATTCATTACATTTATTTGAATAAAATAATTAAATAAAAAATTACAAAAAAAACCTTTCCATCTCCCCACATGAAATCATGATATATCAGCCAAATCTTTGAAAAGAAAAAAAACAGTAAAAAGGGGAGATTTGAGTATCACAAGTTCAAACTCCCAAGAAAAAAAAATGATAAAAACCTGTAAGCAAACCAGAAAATCTGAGAAATCTTCCTTAACATCAAGCTACAGATTATTCTCAGGTAAATTTTGACTTTATAGTTTAATGAATTATGATTGCAAGATCAAGTTTTAACATCAAAACAAATTTAGAAAAATTTGCAGATTTGTTCAATAAAAAGAAAAAAGAGTGGAGCTTCTGTTTTTCCAGCGAGCAGTTTTCTCTGGAATGGAATAAAGGCAAGTGAAATTTCTTTTCAAAATTTGAATTTGATGTTAGTAATCAGTAAATAAAACAAACATTTAAACAATTCTATTTATCAGTTGCAGGAAGAAAATAGAGTGCAAGGCAAAATGAATATTTTCCAACAACAGACCATATTCTCTGTTATATGAAAAAGGATTCAAAACTGTAAGAAATAAAAAGAAAAAAAATCAAATTGTTAGTTATTGTTGAAGTAAATAAATAAATACAACAAGAGTAAGCAAGAATTTTCATCTACAACTTGCAGATCTAAACTAAAAAGAAAGAGATTAAAGTAGAAAGGGAAGAAGAGAAGTTGCCAGGCTTTACTTCCTCTCTGTTCCTGTTCTCTGTCTTTCTTCATCAAAATCATCAGGTGAGCAACTTTAATTTTTAAACCTGTTTCTTTGAATCCAATGCTTGAAGAATCTGTGTGCAAGCCTGCATCTTTTAAACTAAATCTTGTATGCCTGGTTGATGCTAACTGGCTCCTCTGTCTTCAATCTAATGTGGGCAAAACTTTTAAAACTTAAAACTAGAATCTGTTACAGTTTGATGGTACTTGAAAGAATTTTGTTGTGATGTGTTTGCATGTGAAATTTGAGTAACTTCACTCTTTAAACTCAAAGTAAAATTATGGTTGCATGGTTTGAGTCCTTTCTGTTCATGTTTTCCAGATTCTGGTTTTAATTTAAACTCAAAAAAAAAACTCTTGTGTTAATCTTTGTTTAAACTTAAGTTATAAACAAAACTTGCTGTTTCATCTCAAAATTTAGATTGAAATTATACTTAAGTTAAAATTAGTGAAGTGTCTCTGGAGATTGTCTAGAAATCAAAAATGACTGAGCAAAAAAAAATGTGTCAAAACCAAAATTTTGAAATTCATAAATTCAGGATTATAATTGGAATTCATAAACTTAAACATGATTTTTAACACTAAAATCATAGTTTTTAATTTGGGATTGAGTGGGCATTTTTAGTTTAACCAGAAATGGGTATTGGGGAGTTTTCTGGTCATTTCTGTGATTTTGGGTGTCACGATTCTTTTTAAAGGTCGTAGAGTGATCAGGGAAGTGGGGAAAATTGTCAGGAGGGTGGTTAATTCGTTGTGGAATTCGCAGTAGTTGATTCTTGTATGGAACCCTAGTTTCAACTAGGTCTAGTAATTCGATTCGTTCGTCCTTCCTTGTTGATCGAGTGTTATGAGTTTTTGGGGAGTGATAGTTGGGTGGTTTAAGAATACGTGGCCGAAGTCGCCGACGCTCAGGTGGCCGGAGTCGAGGAAGTGGGACGTTGCCAGGTTTTGGGTTGAGGAGGTTCAGCTGTTCCAGGGTGATTGCGTCATCTCGAATTCGACTTTGAGATTCAAGGGAGGATCTGATGATCGCATCAGAGTGTATGGACGAAGATTGGTATGGGAAGATCACCGTACATGATCTGACGTGTCAACGACACCGTGCATGTGCACGGTGCACTGTTGTTCGAGTGAAGAATTTGGTTTGTGCTCGTGTGAATTGATTTTTGACTCGGAGTGTTGTCGTGTTTTTCTCGGAGAAGACTGCTTTTGGTTCGAAGTGAATTAAGTTTGCCTCGGGTAAAAATATTGATACAGGTTTCAACAGCAACCTGAAGTGTTTTGTTTTAGAATTTTACCTGAAGTTTAAAAAAAAAAGAGAAATGAAAATCAAAGTTTTAATCTAAGTATGAAACCTAAATTTTGAATCTGAATTCAAGTAAGTTGATTTTCAGTTTTGAAATAATTTAAGTTTTTGAAATTTAAATTTGTTTTAACACCTTTAAGTATTTAAAGTGAATTTGGCAGGAACTTAAAACTGAAACTTGAATTATAAAGTAAAGGTTTAAATAAGTTGAATATAAGTTATGAAATCTAGAATGTGAGCTTGAATCTCAGTTTCTTTAAATAAAATAAAGTTTTTAAATTTAAATCGTTCAACTACTTTAAAAATGGTCAAATGATGTGTTATTTAAAATGAAGTTTAAATGTAAGTAAGTTTTTGAATCTAAGTAACCTGTAGTCAAAATTTAATATGTATTCCAGTTTTAAAATGAAAGGGAATTTTTAAATTTAAAAATAATTTAAACAAACTTTGAACGTTATAGTGAATTTTTAAATTGATTTGAATCTAAAGATGATTTTGGTTTAAATTCTTTTAAACCTCTTTTATAAAATGAATATTTCTTTAACTTGTGAGAAAAAAGGTTTTTTTCGAATTTTTTTTTAAAATTTGTTTAAGTTAAATTCGTATTCATTTTAAATCTTAAATTAAAATGAAAATTAAAGTAAAGTTGAAAGCAAATTGATTTTAAATGCTTTGATTGAGTAAGAAATGTTTTATCTTAAGGATAAATAGAATTTAATGATTTGGGTTCACTAAAAAAAATTATTAAGTTAATTAATCAGGTAATCAATGAATGATTAAATAAATTGTAATTACTTAGTGAAAGTAATTAAGAGAAGATAATTAAAGGTTAAAGATTGATTAATTAAATATTAAGGGTTAATTACTTTAAAGAATAATTAATTAATGTGGTAAATTAATTAAGGCGATTAAATCAAGAATATCTAATTAAGGTTAATTAACTTAAAGCGATTAAGAAATCATTATTAGTTAAGGGGTAATTAGTTATTGTAATTAATTAAGGAATAATAAATCTATTAATTTATCAATTAAGGAAAATAAATTTAATTAAGATTTAATTAATGGTTAAGGATTTATTAATTAAAGTAATAAATTAAAGTATGACTAATAAAAGTAATTAAGATTCAATTAATTGCAATTAAGGGTTAATTAATTAAGATAATTAACTAAAGAAATGATTAATTAATGAAGGTGGTTAAGTCTTAATTAATTGTAGTTAATGATAATTTATCATTGATTTAAAGACTACAAATGAAAGTGATTATGTGGGTAATAAATTTATAACCACACAGTTTATTCATCTTAATTAAAGATGTTTGATTGTTATTGAATGCTATGTGATGGATTGATATATTTGATATGTGATGTGATCCTATGTAATACTTTGTGCTAAGCTGTTATATCTGTGATGTATATATTGTTATGCAAATCCTTGACCCGTAGAACGGCATTCGAATTTCGATGCGACAATGAGTCGGATTTCCAATCGGTTATCCGAAATCCACATCGAATCATAATAGTGAACCTTTGTGATTGATAAATTTACTTTGTCTATGAATCTGTGAATAAAAATAAGCGTTATGGGTTATACCGCTTATCGGTATGATAGAACCTGTGATGATGATGTTGTGCACTATTGTGTTGAACCCCGGGACCACACCATACACACACAAATATGGATTGAACGTGGAAATTAGTTAAGTCACAGATTTCGAAATTGTTTTAAAATTTAATTTTTGAAACCAAAATAGTTTTGGAATTAGAATTGAAGCTTTTGAAAACGAGTTTCAAAAATAAAAGTTATTTTGAATAACTTGATTATATCTTAAAATTTAAATAACTTGATTTAAATTTGAATTCAATATTTGAATTTGAATTCTATAATTTGGAAACAAGAGTTTAAAAAGTTATTCAACTTATAAATGGGTTCATATGGGTTTTTAAACCATTTTAAAGATGATGTTTTGGAATTTAAATTCAACCCAAGATATCAACTTGTATAAATTGGATTTTTCTGAAACGAAAACTTTTTGTTTCAAATAATAAAAGCTTTCACATAAGAATTGAACTTCCAATTTGTGTTAAAAGGATTTCAAGTCTAAAGTGGAAAATAGTTTTCCAAGTTATAGATAAACCTTTGGAAACGGTTTGAAAACAATAAATTAAATCTTTAATTTAAAGATTTAACAAGTTAATCCGAATTGAAATTGACATTGTTTTGGGAAACTATGAATGGATCTTTGTGAAACTGGGTGGAACTTTGTGAAACGAATCTTTTTGTTAAAAGATTTAAAATGGTAATTTATTTAACCATTTGAAGAAAAGTTTTGGATTTTAAAGTTGTGACTTAACTGAAATCCCATATCCATATATTTTTAAATATTGCGCTCACTATTCGGATTGGGCGGGAGAGGACCTTGTGTCATATAGCCCATTCCGAATAGTGATACGACGTTATGGATTGCAATTGAAGACCGGTGTTGAAGACCGGGTGTCTTCAAGAATGATAGGATAACCTGTCGATTGACTCTGCACTGAGTTGCTCCGGTATAGAATTTCCCTAAGTGATGAGAAGTCCGATCGGGATTGTGGATACCCGGATTTGCAAGGGCTTCTTCGAAAGTGCCTTCGGTTCTGTTCGAACCTGGAACAGACTTGTATGGTTGTATGTCCGACATTACACTTTGAGATATTAAACTGATCTCTATCAAATACATTTCTGCTTGGTGGCGGAGAATTTATTCTCTTAGCTTAACACCCTTCTCTAAGACGTACTGCGACGGGCCTGACTCGACCTTCGAAAATCGGCACCGAATACGACACTCGTATTCAAATGCCGCAGATCCAAACGTCGAACCTGGTTCGCCGGAGCTTATAACACAATAAGTACAACACAGCGGAAGAAATATACATGATACATTTGATATACAACATATAATACAATATCTGATACAATAGAATACAATAGAATGGTACAATGGATAACAATACTATCAGAGATACAAGAAGATAGCAGCGGAAAGATAATGTCTTCAATGCCAAACTCCAAGAACTCCATCTTCTATCCAAAGCTAGCTCGAACTCTAGATCACGTTCACTAAGAGAGCAAGACTGGTGTGATGCTGAAGTGTAGCAAATGCGATCCACAAATCCAAAGAGCTTCGAAGGTTAATGAATCTATACCTATTACTGGAATATCTGAAAACCCAACTCTAGACTGCCCGTGTGGAAAATAGTGGGCACCCAGAGTTTAGGAAAGGAACAATAAACTCCAGGTCAGTCATGGGAATGGTGTGAGCAAACAAAACAATTTGGTCTTTTAAAACAAACAACAAAGCTTTAAAGTTAAAATCCGCAATGCTTTTGGAAAATGAAACTACCATAAGGCCTCCCGGCACACACACAATGCAAACGCACACATGGGGGAGATTTCTCCTTATGATAGTCAAACATGCTTACTACGCAAAAATTCTTTTGATATTATTATTAGTGCATAGTGGAAAACACTTCGAAAATATAATATAAATCCTAGCCAGCATAGGTACCATGATACTATGCCTACTATAGCTGCCATGTTAAATGGCAGGTTCTACAACTAAAACCGTACAAGGCTCGTATTTGAAGAATGGATTTCCAACAAATGGTCAGGCTAAGGAACTTCCTATTGCCACATGGGAACGCCTCTGGCGGGACGCCCCGAGAACCAACCTGTTCTCTGCTAACACAAGGCCGGCTACCCCCTTCCCGGGGAATAAAACCTGAGATATGCCACCCCCGGTCCTTTGGGACCTTTATCCGAGGGACCTCCAACAACAACATCACACAGTAATAAATATAGTGTGTCCACATGAGTAAGTATCTGGGCTCCATACCATGATACTACCCTTTTCCAGAAGGAATGGTCATACCCTTGGGGAGCTACCCCTGAAACCTTGCCGCATCTTTCCTGTTTCGACCATTACCGGTTTGTGAGGCTCGATGAGGTCTCGACCACAAAGCTACGCTTTTCACAAAGCCATACTTTGATCAACCAATGATCAACAAATGATCATCAATCACACAGCAGCACTTAGCATGCCACACTACCAAATTGGGAGTATATCGCTGATAACCTTCAACTACATAACCTCTGAGCTCGTACGTCTCAGAGAAGGGTGTTAAGCTAAGAGAATAAATTCTCCGCCACCAACAGATATGCATTTGAAAGAAATCGGCTTTACATCTCAAAGTGTAGTGTCAGACACACAACCATACAAGTCTGTTCCGGGCTCGAACAGAATCGAAGGCACTTCCGAAGAAGCCCTTGCAAATCCGGGTATTCACAATCCCGATCGGACTTCCCATCACTTAGGAAATCTCTATACCGTAGCTACTCAGTGTAGAGACAATCGATAGGTCATCCTATCATTCTCGCAAATACCCGGCCTTCACCACCGGTCTTCAAATGCTATCCATAACGACGTATCATTATTCGAAATGGGTTATATGAAACAAGGTCCTCTCCCGGCTAAACCGAATAACGAGCGCAATATTTAAAAACATATGAACATGGGATTTTCAGTTAAGTCACATCTTATTATCCAAAACTTCCCTTTAAATGGTTTAAACCAAATTACCATTTTAAATCTTTAAACAAAAGCTTTATTTCACAAAGTTTAACCAGTTTCACAAAGATCCATTTACGGTTTCCAAAACAATATCCATTTTAATCGGATTAATTCATTTAATCTTTAAATCCAAGGTTTAACTTATAGCTTTCAAAAACCGTTTTCAATTATTCATTCACAACTTGGAAAACCATTTCAATTCAAACATGAAATTCCTTTTATACACATTGGAAATTCATTTCTCATACGAAAGCTTTATCATTTGAAAACAAACAGTTTTCATTTTGGAAAAATCCGATTTCATTTATAAAAGTTAAAATCTTTGGGTTAAATTTAATTCCCAAAACAACACTTTTAAAAATGGTTTGAAACCCATATAAGCTTCTATAACCTTTTTACATTTTAAATCCTCAAAATATAATTTAATTTCAAACCTTGAATTCAAATTTAAATCAGATTTCAAAACTAAATTAATTTATTCAAAAATAACTTTTATCTTTGAAATTCTTTTTCAAAGCTTTTTACTTTAAACCCCATCCATTTCAAAAACCATTTAAATTTAAAAGTTCAATTTTAAATATTTTCAAAAGTCAATGACTTAACCGATTTCCACGTGCAATCCATATTTGTGTGTGTATAGTGTAGTCCGGGGGTATTAAACGATAGTGCACAACATCAATCATCACAGATATATCGATAAGCGGTATAACCCATAACGCTTATCTTCATCAACAGATTCATAGATAAAGTAAATTTATCAATCACAAAGATTTACTACTATGATTCGATGTGGGTTTCGGAGGAATCCGACTCCCTGCCGCATCGAAGTTTAAATGCCGTTTCATGGGCAAAAGGGGTTTCACACACATATAGGAACAAAACAAAAATCACAAATCACAGTCCATCACAAAGCAATCACAACATCACAACAAAAATATCAATCCAATACAGAACAATTGATGATAGTTAATCATCTCTAATTAGGGTGAATATGATTAAGTGTGTTAACCACACAATTTATTTTATAAAATTTTAATCAACGATTAATTATTCTTAACTATAAATTGGTTCAATCCTAATTAACTTTATCAACTAACTTTTCTTAATTTAATTATCTTAATTCATAAATCCTTAATTTAAAATTAAGTAAATCTTAGTTACTTTTACCCTTTAATTAAATCAACTTTCAATTATAAAGTAATTACAAATTTTAATGGTTTAAAATCTTTATTCAATCATTATAAAGAATTTTGTCTTTAAGTTAAAATTTTGAATATTTGATTTACTCCTAAGTATTTTATCAAGTTAAATTTTTTTTTTTAAACAATTTTTTTTTAAAATCTAAGTTTAAAATACTTCATTTATCCCGGATAATTATTGAAATCTGATTAAGGTTTAAAAACAACACGACAAACGCTAAAGCCACCCGAGTCTCTCTTCGAGTTTTCTACCTAAATTCCCGAGTGGTGCTTCGAGCTTCCCTCCCTGCTTCCCCAAACCAGTTCATTGACACACCGATCATCCACGTGCACGTGCATGATCAACCTCGCCGCCGTTGGGCGGTGCTGCGGCCACCAACAAGTCTCTGTCCAACCCCCAAGACGCCACGAACACCCAGATTTGGAAAAAAGTTTGAAAACGTGGATCGCGACCTTCGACCATCAACCCATCAGAAATGCCACCTGAACATTTACCTCGCGCCGCCTCCCCAGCCCGTTATCGGCCACACGATTTCGACCTTAGCTTCGTCACCATGTGACGCATCGATCTGCACCAGAAGCACGAATTCCGATCACCTGTGGAAGGCGCAGCAACATCGTCTCTGACGTGGAAAAAAATGGGTTTTAAACCCTAGTCTTACCTCGAATCTACAATCCCTTGTTTTATAAATTCCAGTAATATTTTTCTGGTGATGCTTAACATTCAAACGATCTCCAGTGACGAATTCAAGGCCCATAACTACATAGATCACCAAAATTGTTCAAAAGTTCATTTTCTGTTCTACTTACATTTTCCAGAGAAATGTCCAATGAAAAATCTTGATTTTTGTTTTTAAAATCATCATTTTCGAATTAGATTCACATGGTATTATATAATTTAAATTTTTAGGAAGTTCAAAATTCTTGAAAGTTTGAAACTGTGGCTGTGTTTCATTATTTCCAGGAAATTTTTCTTATACAATTTTACTCCAGTTCATTTCTGAAATAAAACACAGGTTTAAAACAAAAATTTAACTAGTTACAATTTTTTTTCAAAAGTAGAGAGAAAGAGAGGGATTGAAAATTTATCTTTGGCATGGGTTAACCTATAATCCAACATTTAGATGTCATTGTTTTCTTTTTTATTTTTCTTCCAGTAAAAGAAATTTTCAAAACTTGTTTTTAATTTGTTGCTGAAACCTAGTGCAAGTTGAATATACAACTCCAACTTGTTTAAATTTTTTTCTTCTAATGCAACAGAAAAAGAAACAGAAAGAAAGGAAATGGGGGTTTGACAGGTTTGGTTTCCTGTAGCTAAAAACAGTGACTAGTTTTTGTGTAAGATCAACATGCAAGCCAAGCCTTCAATCATACATCCAGATCCCTTGCATGCAAACAACAATTTACTTTACTATACCATCCAAGAATTCACACAGCAACAAAGATTGGAAAGAAAAAAAAAGCAAAAGTTTACTCACTGTATTTATCAGAGAAGATTGTCACTATCTTTTTTTTTTCTCTCTAAAATGTCAGAAAAAGCTTTAACAACTTATGCTTAAATTTTTAAGACTCAAATCATGGTCATTCAACAGATTTTACTTAGATCTCGAAGCCTAAAACTGATTCGAGAAATAGCTCCTAGTTTCTGAAACAGGTTTTACAGCCTGTATTCTTAAAAACAGAGATGTAACAAATATGCACAATCACACACCTATGTATATATATGGTATACATTCAAGCAGATTCACAACTTTACTTTAGCATGCATCAAATCATAAATCAGATCAAGTAAGGTTTGCTCACATATTTTCCAGAAAAACAGGAATGTTTCCTGACAGTTTTTCTTTCAAACAGAGATGAGGCCTGGGAAATCCTTTTCTACTTGATTTTGAATTTTAAATCTGCAACTTGAAGTTATAACATTTTGTTTGATCACTGTTGCATGCTATTGTTTATTCAATTTATTAACATCAAAACAAGAAATTTAAATTTTACTTACTGTTTTGAATGATACAGAGAAGCCTCTTTTTTTTTCTGCAACTAGAAACCAAAATAGATTAACCTTGATCTTGATTTTTTTCCTGCAATTGATTGAATATTGTTGTACTTAATTCTTGCTTTATTACAGATTGTAGCTTCAATTCAAAATTAAAAAGGTTACTTGCCTTTTAAAAAATTGTTTTCCAGAAATCAAAGAAAAACTGCCCTCTGCCTTTACAAGCTAATCTGCAGTTTTAATTTAAAAATTGTCGTTAAAATATGACTTCAAAACCATAATTTTATTAACTATAAAATTTTAAAAACTTACCTGAATGTATCACACTACACTTGATGCTTTAGAAATCACTTCAGTTTTTAATTTGCATTGAAGAAGAAATTAGGCAGTTTTCTTTCTTATCTTTTCTCTGAATTTTTTTCTTCTTGAAAGTTGAAGTAAGGATTGCAAAATCTCTTTTTTTTTATTACTGAACAACAGCTTGTTAGGGGATTTAAAATTTGGAATGTTGGAAGGTGAAGAGGTTTTCTGAAATTTTTTATTTGATTATTTTATTTAGGAAATGATGGTTTGTGCCATTTGTAAGAAGATATCTTAAAACATAGATTTTGTTAATTATTAAATTTTATTGTGAAGGTAAGTTTCAGCTTTTGATGTAACAAGGCAAAAGAAACTTTATAGATATTATTTCCTATATTATATACATACTTTTATAAACCAATATATATATTTTTATTCATTTGTATGCATATATGCATATGTACAATGTGTTTTAAGTCCTTTATTTTATCAAATCTAATTATTAAGTATACAAGATGATTTAGCTTTTGTAAACTTTTGTTTATATCAATTTTACAATATCACTTTTTAAACCAATATATTTGAACTTACTTCATTATATATTTTTTTCTTTTGAGTTAAGATTATTATATCTTTTAAATAAACAACTTAACTATATATATTATTTTAAACTTTTATTGCTCATTTTATACACATTTTATTTTATTAATTTTAAAGAAAGAAATGATTTTTAATGCTACTTAATTTTTAAAACATTTATTTCAAATTTAAATTCAATTTTCAATCTCGAACTTGAAATATAAACTTTCATATCCATTTATACATTCACACTTTATTTTGAACAAATTTAAATTAATTTTTTTTTTAATGTGTATTCAATGTTACTAATATATGTCATTTTCATATGTATAAGATCTTAAATCTATATGACTTTTTACAACATTTATTATTTCAATATTTTAATCTCAAAATAAAATTGGGATTTAATTATGTATTACCATCACTCATTTTTTTATTTGTTTAGGATTTTTCTTCCAATTTAATTTGAAATTAAATCCCAAAAGTTTGATATATATTATTTATTTAAATTGAAAATTTTGGGATGTTACTTTTTTTCTTTATAAGATTTTAAATATAGATATTCAAAATCTCAATTAAATTTTAAAAATCAATACTCAAATAAACAAATATCCTATTTAATTTGAAAAATTCAAATTAATTTACAATTTTATTCCAAAATTTATTTACACTATCAATTAAATTTCAATTAAAAATCAGGATCGTTACAGATTTCCCCCCTTAAAAAAAATTTCGTCCTCGAAATTTGCAAGGAAGACGACAAAGGAAAAATGAAAGATAGAGAAATATCTTTCCAAATAAAACTGGATAGCAATTCTGTATTTGGCTTAACAAATCAGAATATCAACAATATGAGAATATACTCATACAATTATTTGATAAGATACTCGGGCTATCCGGTCTACGAATATGCAAGGGCATTGATTAGTTCGAAGGATAACTAATCGTTCGTAGAATATATCGGATCCCAGATAATAGATAGATAGATAGATTCTTCTACAATTTCTCAAACACTAGATATGGATTCCAACTTAGGTCGGAATAACCCAAAGTATACATCAACTTGTCCCTCTTCGGACTTCAATCAACATAAGGAACTACAACAGAATTTCAAATACGGTTTCAATCGAAATTGTTTTATCGATACAAATTATTTAACTTTATATTTTAGATACCAACTTATCAAATTTAAATTTTGCTAAGGTTAAGAACGAAAAGCTGATAGAAATTTGACCAAGAGAATACGAAATAGAGACTTATCTACGATTCGTAGGGTCACTATCACAATGAAGCTTCCTCTTTCTTGAGCTGCTACTAAGCAATAAAAAGAATTGAAAAGACGAATCAAAGGAGATTGATAAAGAAAGTTATTTCCGTTGTTGCAGGGAATTGACCACTTGTACTGGTATTCCCCTGTCCCCTATCTCGTTCTCTTCTTGCACTCATACTTACTATCAGTGAATAGTAAGAGAATTTACTGAGGCATTCGAATGGATATCTTAGAGATTACTCATTCTAGAGTATACTTCACCCTATCTCTAATGAGTTACTTAATGTGTTATACTCCTGAGCTAAAGTTTTAACCTTCAGCTCTGATACCAAATGTGACGGCCCTGACTCGACCTTCGAAAATCGACACCGAATACGACACTCGTATTCAAATGCCGCAGATCCAAACGTCGAACCTAGTTCGCCGGAGCTTATAACACAATAAGTACAACACAGCGGAAGAAATATACATGATACATTTGATATACAACATATAATACAATATCTGATACAACAGAATACAATAGAATGGTACAATGGATAACAATACTATCAGAGATACAAGAAGATAGCAGCGGAAAGATAATGTCTTCAATGCCGAACTCCAAGAACTCCATCTTCAATCCAAAGCTAGCTCGAACTCTAGATCACGTTCACTAAGAGAGCAAGACTGGTGTGATGCTGAAGTGTAGCAAATGCGATCCACAAATCCAAAGAGCTTCGAAGGCTAATGAATCTATACCTATTGCTGGAATATCTGAAAACCCAACTCTAGACTGCCCGTGTGGAAAATAGTGGGCACCCAGAGTTTAGGAAAGGAACAATAAACTCCAGGTCAGTCATGGGACTGGTGTGAGCAAACAAAACAGTTTGGTCTTTTAAAACAAACAACAAAGCTTTAAAGTTTAAATCCGCAATGCTTTTGGAAAATGAAACTACCATAAGTCCTCCCGGCACACACACAATGCAAACGCACACATGGGGGAGATTTCTCCTTATGATAGTCAAACATGCTTACTACGCAAAAATTCTTTTGATATTATTATTAGTGCATAGTGGAAAACACTTCGAAAGTATAATATAAATCCTAGCCAGCATAGGTACCATGATACTATGCCTACTATAGCTGCCATGTTAAATGGCAGGTTCTACAACTAAAACCGTACAAGGCTCGTATTTGAAGAATGGATTTCCAACAAATGGTCAGGCTAAGGAACTTCCTATTGCCACATGGGAATGCCTCTGGCGGGACGCCCCGAGGACCAACCTGTTCTCTGCTAACACAAGGCCGGCTACCCCCTTCCCGGGGAATAAAACCTGAGATATGCCACCCCCGGTCCTTTGGGACCTTTATCGGAGGGCCCTCCAACAACAACATCACACAGTAATAAATATAGTGTGTCCACATGAGTAAGTATCTGGGCTCCATACCATGATACTACCCTTTTCCAGAAGGAATGGTCATACCCTAGGGGAGCTACCCCTGAAACCTTGCCGCATCTTTCCTGTTTCGACCATTACCGGATTGTGAGGCTCGATGAGGTCTCGACCACAAAGCTACGCTTTTCACAAAGCCATGCTTTGATCAACCAATGATCAACAAACGAGCATCAATCACACAGCAGCACTTAGCATGCCACACTACCAAATTGGGAGTATATCGCTGATAACCTTCAACTACATAACCTCTGAGCTCGTACGTCTCAGAGAAGGGTGTTAAGCTAAGAGAATAAATTCTCCGCCACCAACAGATATGCATTTGAAAGAAATCGTCTTTACATCTCAAAGTGTAGTGTCAGACACACAACCATACAAGTCTGTTCCGGGCTCGAACAGAACCGAAGGCACTTTCGAAGAATCCCTTGCAAATCCGGGTATTCACAATCCCGATCGGACTTCCCATCACTTAGGAAATCTCTATACCGTAGCTACACAGTGCAGAGACAATCGATAGGTCATCCTATCGTTCTCGCAAATACCCGGTCTTCACCACCGGTCTTCAAATGCTATCCATAACGACGTATCATTATTCGGAATGGGTTATATGACACAAGGTCCTCTCCCGGCTAAACCGAATAACGAGCACAATATTTAAAAACATATGGACATGGGATTTTCAGTTAAGTCACAACTTATTATCCAAAACTTCCCTTTAAATGGTTTAAACCAAATTACCATTTTAAATCTTTAAACAAAAGATTTATTTCACAAAGTTTAACCAGTTTCACAAAGATCAATTTACGGTTTCCAAAACAATACCCATTTTAATCGGATTAATTCATTTAATCTTTAAATCCAAGGTTTAACTTATAGCTTTCAAAAACCGTTTTCAATTATTCATTCACAACTTGGAAAACCATTTCAATTCAAACTTGAAATTCCTTTTATACACATTGGAAATTCATTTCTCATACGAAAGCTTTATCATTTGAAAACAAGCAGTTTTCATTTTGGAAAAATCCGATTTCATTTATAGAAGCTAAAATCTTTGGGTTAAATTTAATTCCCAAAACAACACTTTTAAAAATGGTTTGAAACCCATATAAGCTTCTATAACCTTTTTACATTTTAAATCCTCAAAATATAATTTAATTTCAAACCTTGAATTCAAATTTAAATCAGATTTCAAAACTAAATTAAGTTATTCAAAAATAACTTTTATCTTTGAAATTCTTTTTCAAAGCTTTTTACTTTAAACCCCATCCATTTCAAAAACCATTTAAATTTAAAAATTCAATTTTAAATATTTTCAAAAGTCAATGACTTAACCGATTTCCACGTGCAATCCACATTTGTGTGTGTATAGTGTAGTCCGGGGGTATTACACGATAGTGCACAACATCAATCATCACAGATATATCGATAAGCGGTATAACCCATAACACTTATCTTCATCAACAGATTCATAGATAAAGTAAATTTATCAATCACAAAGATTTACTACTATGATTCGATGTGGGTTTCAGAGGAATCCGACTCCCTGCCGCATCGAAGTTTAAATGCTGTTTCATGGGTAAAAGGGGTTTCACACACATATAGGAACAAAACACAAATCACAAATCACAGTCCATCACAAAGCAATCACAACATCACAACAAAAATATCAATTCAATACAGAACAATTGATGATAGTTAATCATCTCTAATTAGGGTGAATATGATTAAGTGTATTAACCACACAATTTATTTTATAAAATTTTAATCAACGATTAATTATTCTTAACTATAAATTGGTTCAATCCTAATTAACTTTATCAACTAACTTTTCTTAATTTAGTTATCTTAATTCATAAATCCTTAATTTAAAATTAAGTAAATCTTAGTTACTTTTACCCTTTAATTAAATCAACTTTTAATTATAAAGTAATTACAAATTTTAATGGTTTAAAATCTTTATTCAATCATTATAAAGAATTTTGTCTTTAAGTTAAAAATTTGAATATTTGATTTACTCCTAAGTATTTTATCAAGTTAAATATTTTTTTTTTAACAATTTTTTTTTAAATCTATGTTTAAAATACTTCATTTATCCCGGATAATTATTTAAAGAAAAACAAGTTTAAATCACGTTTCAAAATTTTTTTGCTGTTTTTAAGTTTGACCCGAGGCTTACTTCGGGTTTACCCCGAGACAAACACCCCTTAACTTCGGGTTTTCCACCAAATGGACCCGTGCTTCATTCTTTTTTTTGAAATCTGATTAAGGTATAAAAACGACACGACAAACGCTAAAGCCACCCGAGTCTCTCTTCGAGTTTTCTACCTAAATTCCCGAGTGGTGCTTCGAGCTTCCCTCCCTGCTTCCCCAAACCAGTCCATTGACACACCGATCATCCACGTGCACGTGCACGATCAACCTCGCCGCCGTTGGGCGGTGCTGCGGCCACCAACAAGTCTCCGTCCAACCCCCAAGACGCCACGAACACCCAGATTTGGAAAAAAGTATGAAAACGTGGATCGCGACCTTCGACCATCAACCCATCAGAAATGTCACCTGAACATTTGCCTCGCGCCGCCTCCCCAGCCCGTTATCGGCCACACGATTTCGACCTTAGCTTCGTCACCACGTGACGCATTGATCTGCACCAGAAGCACGAATTCCGATCACCTGTGGAAGGCGCAGCAACATCGTCTCTGACGTGGAAAAAAATGGGTTTTAAACCCTAGTCTTACCTCGAATCTACAATCCCATGTTTTATAAATTCCAGTAATATTTTTCTGGTGATGCTTAACATTCAAACGATCTCCAGTGACGAATTCGAGGCCCATAACTACATAGATCACCAGAATTGTTCAAAAGTTCATTTTCTGTTCTACTTACATTTTCCAGAGAAATGTCCAATGAAAAATCTTGATTTTTGTTTTTAAAATCATCATTTTCGAATTAGATTCACATGGTATTATAGAATTTAAATTTTTAGGAAGTTCAAAATTCTTGAAAGTTTGAAACTGTGGCTGTGTTTCATTATTTCCAGGAAATTTTTCTTATACAATTTTACTCTAGTTCATTTCTAAAATAAAACACAGGTTTAAAACAAAAATTTAACTACTTACATTTTTTTTTTCAAAAGTAGAGAGAAAGAGAGGGATTGAAAATTTATCTTTGGCATGGGTTAACCTATAATCCAACATTTAGATGTCATTGTTTTCTTTTTTATTTTTCTTTCCAGTAAAAGAAATTTTCAAAACTTGTTTTTAATTTGTTTCTGAAACCTAGTGCAAGTTGAATATACATGCAACAGAAAAAGAAACAGAAAGAAAGGAAAGGGGGGTTTGACAGGTTTGGTTTCCTGTAGCTAAAAACAGTGACTAGTTTTTGTGTAAGATCAACATGCAAGCCAAGCCTTCAATCATACATCCAGATCCCTTGCATGCAAACAACAATTTACTTTACTATACCATCCAAGAATTCACACAGCAACAAAGATTGGAAAGAAAAAAAAAAGCAAAAGTTTACTCACTGTATTTACCAGAGAAGATTGTCACTATCTTTTTTTTTTCTCTCTAAAATGTCAGAAAAAGCTTTAACAACTTATGCTTAAATTTTTAAGACTCAAATCATGGTCATTCAACAGATTTTACTTAGATCTCGAAGCCTAAAACTGATTCGAGAAATAGCTCCTAGTTTCTGAAACAGGTTTTACAACCTGTATTCTTAAAAACAGAGATGTAACAAATATGCACAATCACACACCTATGTATATATATGGTATACATTCAAGCAGATTCACAACTTTACTTTAGCATGCATCAAATCATAAATCAGATCAAGGTAAGGTTTGCTCACATATTTTCCAGAAGAACAGGAATGTTTCCTGACAGTTTTTCTTTCAAACAGAGATGAGGCCTGGGAAATCCTTTTCTACTTGATTTTGAATTTTAAATCTGCAACTTGAAGTTATAACATTTTGTTTGATCACTGTTGCATGCTATTGTTTATTCAATTTATTAACATCAAAACAAGAAATTTAAATTTTACTTACTGTTTTGAATGAAACAGAGAAGCCTCTTTTTTTTTCTGCAACTAGAAACCAAAATAGATTAACCTTGATCTTGATTTTTTTCCTGCAATTGATTGAATATTGTTGTACTTAATTCTTGCTTTATTACAGATTGTAGCTTCAATTCAAAATTAAAAAGGTTACTTGCCTTTTAAAAAATTCTTTTCTAGAAATCAAAGAAAAACCGCCCTCTGCCTTTACAAGCTAATCTGCAGTTTTAATTTAAAAATTGTTGTTAAAATATGACTTCAAAACCATAATTTTATTAACTATAAAATTTTAAAAACTTACCTGAATGTATCACACTACACTTGATGCTTTAGAAATCAGTTCAGTTTTTAATTTGCATTGAAGAAGAAATTAGGCAGTTTTCTTTCTTATCTTTTCTCTGAATTTTTTTCTTCTTGAAAGTTGAAGTAAGGATTGCAAAATCTCTTTTTTTTTATTACTGAACAACAGCTTGTTAGGGGATTTAAAATTTGGAATGTTGGAAGGTGAAGAGGTTTTCTGAAATTTTTTATTTGATTATTTTATTTAGGAAATGATGGTTTGTGCCATTTGTAAGAAGATATCTTAAAACATAGATTTTGTTAATTATTAAATTTTATTGTGAAGGTAAGTTCAGCTTTTGATGTAACAAGGCAAAAGAAACTTTATAGATATTATTTCCTATATTATATACATACTTTTATAAACCAATATATATATATTTTTATTCATTTGTATGCATATATGCATATGTACAATGTGTTTTAAGTCCTTTATTTTATCAAATCTAATTATTAAGTATACAAGATGATTTAGCTTTTGTAAACTTTTGTTTATATCAATTTTACAATATCACTTTTTAAACCAATATATTTGAACTTACTTCATTATATATTTTTTTCTTTTGAGTTAAGATTATTATATCTTTTAAATAAGCAACTTAACTATATATATTATTTTAAACTTTTATTGCTCATTTTATACACATTTTATTTTATTAATTTTAAAAAAAGAAATGATTTTTAATGCTACTTAATTATTAAAACATTTATTTCAAATTTAAATTCAATTTTCAATCTCGAACTTGAAATATAAACTTTCATATCCATTTATACATTCACACTTTATTTTGAACAAATTTAAATTTTTTTTTAATGTGTATTCAATGTTACTAATATATGTCATTTTCATATATATAAGATCTTAAATCTATATGACTTTTTACAACATTTATTATTTCAATATTTTAATCTCAAAATAAAATTGGGATTTAATTATGTATTACCATCACTCATTTTTTTATTTGTTTAGGATTTTTCTTCCAATTTAATTCGAAATTAAGTCCCAAAAGTTTGATATATATTATTTATTTAAATTGAAAATTTTGGGATGTTACTTTTTTTCTTTATAAGATTTTAAATATAGAAATTCAAAATCTCAATTAAATTTTAAAAATCAATACTCATATAAACAAATATCCTATTTAATTTGAAAAATTCATATTAATTTACAATTTTATTCCAAAATTTATTTACACTATCAATTAAATTTCAATCAAAAATCAGGATCGTTACACGTACGAGCTCAGAGGTTATGTAGTTGATATTTATCAGTGATATATTCCCAATTTGGTAGTGTGACATTCTAAGTGCTGCTGTGTGTTGATGATCATTTGTTGATCATTTGTGATCAAAGCATGGCTTTTGTATAAAGCGTAGCTTTGTGGACGAGACTGCATCAGGACCTCACACCCCGAAAATGGTGGAAACAGGAAAGATGCGGCAAGGTTATGAGGGTCGCGCCCTTTAGGGTGTGTCATTCCCTTCTGATAAAGGGTGGTATCATGGTATGGAGCCCAGATACTTACTTATGTGGATACTGCAGATCTATTACTTTGTGATACTTTGTGGTTGTTGGTGTCGACCGCTCGGATAAAGGTCCCAAAGGACCGGAGGATGGCATGCTCGAGTAGTAGTTACCTAGTTACAGAGGTAACCCGGCCTTGTGTTGGCAGAGATCCGGTTAGGTTCTCGGGACGTCCCGCCAGAGGCGATCCCATTGACAGTAGGAAGTTCCTTAGCCTGACCATTTGTTGAAAATCCAATCAAAACAATAGGCGTCCTGTATGATTTTAGTTGTATAACCTGCCATGGAATGTGGTGGTAACCTGCTATTGAACATGGTAGCTATAGTAGGCATAAGTGCGAAATGCCTATGCTGGCTAGGATTTATTTTATACTTTCGAAATGATTTTCTACACTTCGCACTTATTATAATAATATCAAAGAATTTTCTCGTATTAAGCATATTTGACTATCATAAGGAGAAATCTCCTCCAAGTCTGCGTTTGCATTGTGTGTGTGGCGGGAGGCCTTATGGTAGTTTCATTTTCTAAAAAGCATTGCGGTTTTTTCAAATTTATATACGTCTGCTTGTTTTAAAAGACCAAATTATTTTGTTTGCTCATACCAGTCTTATGACTGACCTGGAGTTTATTGTTCCTTTCCTAAAACTCTGGGTGCCCACAATTTTCCCACACGGGCAGTCTAGAGTTGGGTTTTCAGATATTCAGGTTTAGTAGATTATTTGGAGCTAGTTCAGTCTTTGGATCACGACTGTACTTGCTTATCTTTGTGCATCGTTATTGGAAGTTCGAGCAATTTCTGGATTGGTTCTTTGGAGATGGAGATTACTGATACTGAAGTTATTTCTTTGAAGACCATATTGGAGATTTGTTCCGCTGCTGTGTTACCTTTTCTTTTCCGCTGCTATTATCCTGTATCATATCTCTGATGTATATTGATATTCATTGTATCATTCTGTTGTATCACATACTATCAAATGTTTTATATTGATATATTCGTTTCTTCTGCTGTGTTGTTGTACTTAATGTGTTATAAGCTTCGGCGAACCAGATTTGATGTTTGGATCTGCGGCATTTGAATACGAGTGTCGTATTCGATGCCGATTTTCGAAGGTCGTCTCAGGATCGTTATATTTGCTCGCGTTTTCATGGAGATCGACTCGAAGCAGGGTGTCTGGGTTTTAGCTCCGGGAAGGCTCGTGTAGTTACCGTGTTTGTCTCGAGATTTAGGTTGTTGCTTTAGTTAAGTACTGTATTAAGATATTAAGTACAGTAAAATTAAGATATTGGGTTTGCATTTTAAAACTTGTTGTTTTTGAATAAATAAAATCAATGCTTAGTTTTATACTAGACGATATAAAGTTTGCAAATTTAAACTTATTGTTGAAAAATGAAATCAAGCATTAAACTATAAACAAGTTTTATAAAAGAATCAGAATACAAGTTAAAGCTTGTTGTTTAGAAATAAAGTTAATCGAACTTTAAAAAAATATTAATTGAATTTATTTTAAATTAAAGTGTTAAGAAGTTTTTTTTGAAAGTAATTATCTTAAATAAAATTTGAATTTTAATTTAAAGAAATATTTTGAATTTTAATTAAAAAGAAGTGTTTCAATTTTAAGTATTAAATCAAAGGTTTAAGTAATGTTTTAAAAACTTAAGTTTCAAATTTTATTTAAAATAAATAAGTTTAAAATTAGATAATTAAAGTGTTTTAAATTTTTAAACTTGATTTCTAAATGTTTTATTTTCAAATAAATTTAAGGTTATAAATTTGTAAACTCATAAAATAGTTTGTTTTAAGTTATTAAGATTTGATTAATTTAAATAATTAATTTATGAATATAAATAAGGTTAAATTATTATTGATAATAACTTAAGGATGCTTAATGTGATTTATTAATAAGTAAAGAGTTTAATTAACCGTCTCGACAAATACACATCCAAGCTCAAACATATGGACCTATTCCATCAGTGGTAGTCGTGTTACAAACACACACCACTACTCCATCTATCTCTAAAAATTATGTTGGAAAATCTGATTAAGAAAGAAAGGGATAGAAGAAGAAAAGATAAGAAAGAAGAAACACAACAACATCAGATAACTCACAGCGGACCGAATGAAATATAATATATCACATAAAATATTACATAGTATCTTATTACATCAGATTACACAACTTATACAACACATATTAGACAGTTATAAACATCTGTCTAACTATACAACTCAAGTACACAAGATACAGATACAATCTCAAACACAGCGGAACCGTAATATATCTACACGTGGAAGCCTCCTGCTCCATATCTCCTCCAGAGTTCGTCAAGCTCCCTCGACTACTCATACATAATATGAGTACCCAAGAGTTTAATAAAACAGAAAATAAACACTCGTGTCAGACAGGGGTCTGGTGTGAGTAAACGGGTTATAATTGCTTAACTTTAGAAAATCCTTTGAAAAGAAAAGGTATCACATAAGACTACCCACACTTAAACATGGAAAAGTTTTTACCTTACGCTAACCAAAACATTTGATAGGAAATCCAGTGATATTATAATAGTGTCAAGGGTTTTCAAGTAAATATTAAATAGCCGAAATTGTTACATTTATTAAATTCTATCTACTAGCCACAAAAGTGGGTAATACAAACAAAACCGTAGGGTCTCGTAGGAAGAACGGGTTTCCATCAATGGCAAGGCTACCGGGGTACCGCCCGTCACAGTACGTGGCCTAAATCACAGTAACGAGGATTACTCCCAATCCCCTGCATCACAAAGCCGGGACCATTCCTTACTGAACAGTCTTGAGTAAGATCACTCCGTTGTTGGCGCGACCAACCACCCACTAAGCCGAAATAAAGGGACATCTAGACGGGAATGACCTCACCCTGAAATGGGTGCTACCACCTAGCCTTGCTGCACCTCCCCTGTTTTAGCCATTCCCGGTTGATGAGGCTTGAGGCTGCAATTACCTTTATAGAACACATCTATCTTAGAATGCTCATCGTCCACCTGACGATGTTCTGAAAGCATTCAATCCATACAAGTTCGTTCTGGGTTCGAACGAAACCAAAGGTACTATCTCGTTGCACTCATTTTGGAATTACCCTCAGAGTCAACGACCATAGCCCTTGCACTCTGAATCACCATCTCGAATCTATAAGTACTATCTCCGTCAAACTCATCATGGAATCACCCCCAGAGTTACACTGACGAATAGTTCTTGCACCTCGAGTCTTCACTAAGCTCCACTTGGATTCACGACCTAACGTTTAATTTGGATCGATGTGGTTTTCGGATATCCAAATATGGAAACCCGATCCCGGTCTCACCGAAATCCAAACGCCATTTTAATGTCCAAGATGTTTAAGGGTTTTAAATAATTTAACTTATATCCGGGATGATATAAACAGATAGATGAATCACATTATCACAATAGATAATTCATATCAAACATTCATCTCACAAAGCAGCATATCACATATCATAGATATCATACCCAAATCATCCAACATCATTCAACATCCAATATCAGTCATCCAATATAAATAAATCATCCAAAAGCAAAATTGATTAACTCTAAATCAATTGGATTAACCTTAACCCTTCTTCATTTATTTATTTCAAAATAAATAAATTAATCATCTCTTAATGATCTTCCTTAATTAATCTTCTTTGATTAATTGTCCTTTAATGACCTTCAAGTAATTATCCTTAACCATATCAGTAATTAACCTTTAATTACTATCATTAATTACAATAATTAATGACCTACATTTGCTTCCATTAATTACTTAACTATGATTAATTGCATTAAACCTCAATTAATTACAATTAATTAATCACACTTAAATTAATTACTTTTATTAATCAACCTTGATTAATTCATAAATTATATTAACTAAAATCCTTATTAATTAATAACCCTTTAATTAAATAATTAATTTATAATTATTCATCTCATTAGTAATTAACCATAATTACTTATCTTAACTAATTAACTTCTTAATTAATTATATTTACCCTTTGATTAATTACTCTAATTAATTAATCTTTAATTATTTCATTAAGTGATTATTATTCCATTTAATTAATAAATAAACCCTTAATTAATTACTTTATTAATCAATTACATTTTAATTAATTACACTTAGTAATTAAGCATAAATTAATCAATCCATTAGTTAATTAATCACATTAATTAATTAACTAAGTAATTAACTCTTAATTACTTACATAAGTAATTATCTTCTCATTACTTTCATTAGATGATTACTCTCTTAATTAATTACTTAACAAGTAATTAAATAATCCTTAATTCTTTAATTAATTAATTACTCCATAATTAATTATCTTCAAAACAATTATATTAATCAATTTCTTAATTAATAACATCAAGTGATTATCCATTAATCACTTCCATAAGTAATATACTCTTTCCTTAATTACATTCGAAAGTTTACCTTTAATTACTTCATTAAGTAATTACACTTAATTAATTCATAATAAGGTGATTATTTAAAATTAAATAAACAATTAACTAATCATTTAAAATCAATTAAATAATTAGTTAACTTCTGATATTTCAAAATCCTTAATTAATTAAGAAAGTCATTTATCTTAATTAATTCTTTTACTTATTAATAAATCATATTTATCAAATATTCTTAAGTTTATATCAAAATAATTTAACCTTATTTATCTTCATAAATAAATTATTTGAAATTAATTGAATTTTAATAACCTTAAAAAAATTATTCAATTTGGTTTACAAAATTATAACTTAAACTTTATTTGAAAATAAAGCATTTAGAAATCAATTTCAAATTTAAAACACTTTAAATTATCTAATTTAACTTATTCATTTTCAATATAAATTAAAACTTAGTTTTTAAATCACTACTTTAAAATTTAACTTAAAACTTTGATTTAATACTTTAAAATGAAAACATTTTAAATCACTACTTTAAAATTTAACTTAAAACTTTGATTTAATACTTTAAAATGAAAACATTTCCTTTGAATTAAAATTCAAAACACTTCTTTAAATAGAAATTCAAAATTTACTTAGATAATTACTTTCGAAAACAGAAATCTTTCTCAAATCTGAAATTTAAACCAAAAAGCAAATCTGAAGTAAAATCTGCAAGGATAAGTTCTTCACAACAATTCAACCTACAACTAAAAGGGGAGTTCAGATCTGTTCCAACATTTTAAAACATCAATTGAATGCATGCAAAAATTTTCTTCAGCAAAGCAAAATCAAACATTTTCCAGATTAAGGATTTCAAGGCCTGGAAGAATCAAAACCTGCTCTGCAAAATAATAGGTGAGTAAATTATTTTAAAAACAGTTTGATCTGGTTTTTAACTACCATGCATGTGATGATCTATGATTTGATCTTGGTGTTGTATAAAAATCTTCCAGTGTTTATATTACCGAATTTATAGATATGTTTATATGTGGGAATAAATCTGTGTGTACAAACATTATGTTTCCTGTCTTTCTTTATACACACCAGGATGCACTTAAAAAAAATGCAAAACTTCCAATAACATCATTATTTGACATTGATGAATGAATAAAAGTTGTTTGTTATTGTTTGTTGGTAATTATAAAAATAGTTTCTATAAATTTAAATTTACAAATAATGTTTAAATAGGATAATACAGTGAAACACAATTGCATGTTAAAAATTGATTTCCTTAATTCTTTTTTTGGATAGTATTAATGGATTAGATGTTAGAAATTATGATTTTTAACATGCAATTCATAATTTTTAAAGTGATAATCAATTGGGAATTTTAAGTTGAACGATATCGGCAATTTGATGAATTGCCGATGATCTACTCAATAATTGTAGTCAATTTATGGGTGAAGGTTGCTTTTGTGATGTGGATGATGGGAAAAAATACTGGTGAATTTTTCCTATGGTTGTATGGATTGGGATCGATCAATCTAGGGTTTTATTTTGATTTTGGCTCGGTTGGACTGACGAGGCTATTGCGACGTCGGAGATGGACCGGAGTCGTTCGCTTTTGGGGAGGATGATGTTCATGGACATGGCGTTTCGATGGTTTGGTCAGCGAGGATCATCAGCGTCGTGGTGGAAATTAATATTTTTCAAAAGATAATTTAAGATGTATTCAATTGTTTTCAAAATATAAGATAATTATTTATTTTAAATATGATAGTTTAAATAATGTTTTGTTTTGTTTTTTTAAGTGTTTAAATTTAAAATGGTTATAAAAATATATGTATCAAGATTTGTTTCTATGATAACTAGTTTTATAATATTTTCTTTAAAAAGTAAATTTATATATAAGTATTTATTAATAAAGTAACTTAAATAAGTTAGCTTATATTAACATTTTAAATTAAATAAAAATTTATTAAAAATATTTAAGTAATATGTGTAACATATTAACACATCTTAATAACATATGTAAGAAAATTAAGTTATATGAATGACAAATGTAAGCTTTTGGAAGCACTCGGGTGGTTCTACTTTCAAACTGCAGTATTTAAAATAAGAATGAAGTTAAGCAATCTGTGTCCATCAGGATTTAAACATTGTAAATTTAGTAAATGCTTAACAATTTGAGTTAAAACTTTAATATAAGTTAAATTATTTAGTTAATGTATAACAATGTTTAAACTCTTAACTAATTAAGTATAACTTTAACTTAAGTATAAATTCAACTACAATATGATTAAAACTGTTTTTAACCCGTTTACTCACACCAGACCCCTGTCTGACCCGAGTGTTTATTTTCTATTTTATTAAAATCTTGGGTACTCATATTATGTATGAGTAGTAGAGGGATTCAGGTTTGCTTGACGAATTCTGGAGGAGATATGGAGCAGGAGGCTTCCACATGTAGATATATTATGGTTCCGCTGTGTTTGTGTCATATCTGTATTTTGTGATATCTTGAGCTGTATAGTTAGACAGATGTTTATAACTGTCTAATATGTGTTGTATAAGTTGTGTACTCTGATGTAATTTGATACTATGTAATATTTTATGTGATATATTAAATTTCATTCGTTCCGCTGTGAGTATCTGATGTTGTTGTGTTTCTTCTTTTCTTATCTTTTCTTCTTCTATCCCTTTCTTTCTTAATTAGCGATGCGACTTTCTAGTGTTAGAAAGTTGGGTCGCTACGTAATTACACGTTGTTATTACTATTTATGATTAATGTAACAACCCACATATTTATCAATTTTATATTTAAATATTTTATTTAAATATTTTGTCGTTAATCGGATATTGGTCCGAAAAGCTACCTTTTGCAAATGGTCAAATTAGGACTCGAGACCACTTCCACTGAGTTCGAAATGCCGTTTACAACTTTTTTTAAGTATAAACATTGATAGGTTTGGAGTTAGTGGAATTTCGCTTACTTTTCCCGCTTGGGACTTTGGGTTAGATTAGCCATTATAACTCAAACCCACTTCTCTCCTTCTCCTCACTCTTCATAAATTTCCTAGCAACCAAGCTTTAGCATTAATGGTGAGTGGAAGGGGAAATTAATATTCCAAGCTCAAATTCTCTTGCAAATCCAACATTCAATTCCAAATTCAAGAAGAAGATATTGGATTCAAGCTTGTGATTACTTCTCCATTGCTTTCAAGCTTTTCTTCATAAATTTGGTACAAAGGTGAGATTTTTATCTCACAATTCTAATCTATAACTATATTGGACTGTTGGGAATGATTCCCCATCACTTTAGCACGTACATTTGCATTTGGTTTGGATTGGATTGGCGAAAAACTCCAATTTTTAGTGTTTTTGGTGAAAAACTACATTTAGGTCGTTCTGCCTATGTTAGGTCATTCGCGTTGAAAAGTCACTCAGAGAATAGCTCGTTTCTGGCCTTAAAACCGTTCACACGTGTTAGGTCGTTCGCCTCGGAATTAGGTCGTTGGGTTTTAATTCGTAGGTCGCTCGGCCTTGTTATAGTGGTTAGGTCGTTGGACGATAGGTTACTCGTTTGTTAAACCTCTTAAGTCGCTCGACCTTATAAACCGTTAACTCATTAGGTCATAGGTCGCATCGGTACGTTAGGTCGCATGACCTTAGGTCGTATGACCTTGAGTCGTTCGCATGGTTTAAGCCTTTAAGTCGTTAGGTCGTAGGTCGCAAGGCAGTAGGTTGCGCAATCCCCTTAACTCGTTCGGCCTTGTCATTTTTAGGTCGTGAGTCTTGCTAGGTCGCCCCTTGTGTCATTTCGTTCGGCCTTTATCACGTTGAGTCGTTCCCATTTTAGGTCGCGTGGCACCATAAGTCGCATGACCTCAACCCACATAGGTCGCTCGGCCTTTGTTCCATTAGGTCGCGTACCCCGTTAATTCGCTCGGCCTTTGTTCCATTAGGTCGCGTACACCCTTAAGTCGCTCGGCCTTTGTTCCATTAGGTCGCGTACCCCCTTAAGTCGCTCGATCCTATCCTCCCTTAGGTCTTCATTAGGTCGTACCGTTTTGGTCGGGGCGCTGCCCCTTGGAACCCCACGACCTGACCGGGCAGGTCGAACCCCGTAGCAGGGGCGTTGCCCCCGGACCCCCGCCTCCGTAGGGGATCTTATCTGAAAAACGTTCAACAGAACTTGTTTTGTTGAGATGCTGAGTTGACCATTCTTCGAGGCAAGCTATCTTGGGCTTCTCGGTCGATTGTATGGATTTTTGAATATCTATTTCGATGGATTCTTTATCGATTTCTTTGGAATTTATTCACGTCTTCGTATGTGAATTTTGATGATCGATTGTTCTACAATCATCTTTGTGATTTGTCACTTTAAAATATACAAAGGTTTCAATACTAGTAGTACATATCAAAACTCTTTCAACAAAATGATTTCAACCCTATTTTCAATAACAAAGCTCTTTTCTTAAACCGTTTTCCAATCTACTAGTATATACAAACCTTTACCTCACTCGTATGAGAAATTGAATTAAACGGCTTAGTAAAACAAGTGGTATGAAACGCTTGCGTTTACTTTGTCGGTTAATTCTTGGACTTGTTCGATTGAATCTCTTGTGACAATTTTCTAGTGGAGATCTACAATTTGTTCGTAAATATTTAAGTTAAGCTAGTGGTTACGGGACATGAAGATAAGCTCATATATTTACTAGCGTATTGTAATTGACACTTCTCGTTGATCATGACAATCATTTTATGATTTAGACTAGCAATTGTGCGATGACTATTTGTTTGCAAGGTTAGACTAGACCTCATAGGTGTGATTCCGACTCACACAATCTCTTTGTCCGTAGGGTTAGTCTAGACACCATTTGTGTGATTCCACTCACATATACCTTTTTGTTGCGAGGTTAGGCTAGACACCATTTGTGTGATTCCACTCACACATACCTTTTTGATTTTTGGTTAGCCTGGACCTCATCTGGGTGATTCCGACTCACCCATATGGGGTAGCTCCCCATGGTCTTCGGACCGTCATGTGATAGGCCTCTTTTCCTTTTTCTGTGATTCTTGGATTTCTTGTGTTGATTTCTGGAATTTATGCCATTGACTTGTTATGAGTACAAGTTTAGGGTATGATGCCCTCTTTGGATCTTTGAGAAGATTCTTGTGATATCGATTTATCTCTTATTGATTGATCTTCTGTTGATCATCATTTGCATACTTATAGTAGTATGTCAGTATGGATATTTTATGATTATGTCATATCTTTTATTTTATACCATGTCATCTGATATTTATAGCTAGACTGATCCGTTTATTATTTTCTTAAATAATACTCGGGTCAGACCGAGATGTTACAGGTGCTTCTGCTTGTCTTCTTCACGGGATTTTCTACTCTGACTTTTGGCTAACTATTTAGATTAGAAGTTTTTGTTGTATACACTTGAGACATAGACTCATAGTTGTATTCTTTTGTATAGCACGTGTTGCTATTCTTTTGTATTATTGTGGATCTTTTTGACCACTACTCTGATGTACACTTTCGTGTGTTAGTTATATATCCATATCTTCTTCTGCCTTTGTTATATGGATGTCTGTGACTGATTTGTGTTATGCTTATTTCTATGTTTGTTTTCGAAGATTATTTATAGCCACCTTGTGATAAGCAATCACATGGATGGTCGCTCCTCAACAGCCTTATTCTCCGTGCTAGTTGACAGCACTACATCGTAGTGTTCTTGGCTAGCGTGGGTATAGAGGTGGGGCGTCACAGCTTGGTAACAGAGCCAAACTTCGGAACAACTTAGAATAACTTAACAAGGATCATCGTCCTAAGTCCACCTTAGGAGTTATGTCTTAGGATTAATTCGAGTCGTCGTACCAATTCATCCTATATCCTTTATGATTCCTTTTTTTATCTAGCAAGATTGCTTGATATTTATTACTGAATAATCTTTTTCTTTCTCTTTTTTCTTTCTTAAGGAAGAGAAATGGTTAGACCTGGTCGTCCCAGAGCTGGACCATCTGGTGCTCTACCCCAAGATGGAGTTTTTATGACTATCTAACAACTTCTTGACCTTGTCACGAATGCTCAAGCAGCTGGTTCTAATCCGGAACCTACTCACCCTAAATCTGGGTTTGCACATTTGTGCAATGATTACACCAACTTGGGTGGGAAGCCATTTAAAGGTTCTGAAACTATCATCGAGGTCCAGGCTTGGTTGAGGACCTGCGATCGAATCTTCATTCGCATGAATCTCGTCGATCTTCACCGTGTTCAGGTGGCTTCCAGTATGCTCCAAGAGAGGGCATTGGACTGGTATGAACTTCTTATTTCTGAAGTCAACGAAGCGGACCTTACCTGGGAGCAATTTCGGACACGCTTCGAGTTAAAATTTGTACCAGAAGCAGAGAAGGTAACTCTGGCTCGACGCTTTATACACCTTGTTCAAGGTGAGTCCTTTGTGACTGATTACGTCACAGCCTTTGAGTCGCTTTCCAAATATGGGGTTGAATACATCAACATCCCATTGAAGAAGAACCAGAGGTTCGTTTGTGGCTTAAACAAAAGCCTCAAGAAGCCATTACTTCTAAAGTTAGAAGTTCCTTTCGACCAACTTATAGATATCGCTCTTCGTTTGGAAGAGGCTGATAAAGAAAGTGATGTTGAAGTTGTAGCTTCCAAACCCAACTTCAACAACAAAAAGAGGCCCAGTAAATTCAAAGGCCCTTATCCCAACAAAAAGGGTAAGCATGCAACCCCTGCGGCAAAGTCTCCTTCTCCTAGTGGTGCGAGATGCTTCAACTGTGGATCTGAGGGTCATTTTGCGAATAAGTGCTCTAAGCCCAAATCTTGTCGCTATTGTAAGAGCCCAGATCATTACATACATCAATGCCTCAAACGTGAAGGTAAGAAGGAAGGAAAGTTGAATGTGGCTCAAGCCCCTGGCAACACATCTCGTGGCTAAGGTATTTCTCACTCCATTCTTGATGGTATTATTTTATTTCATGATCAACCTATTAGAGTTCTCTTTGATACGGGTGCATCCCATTCTTTTATATCGAAGGAACTGGTATACACTTTTTCCTTAAGTGTTACTGCATTAATGACTTCTTTAAAAATTACGAATCCTGTTGGTGGATCTGCAACTCTTAGTTTGCTTTGTAAAGATGTGGAGATTATTTTATGTGATTTTTCTTTCCTAGCCGATTTGCATGTTATGCATTACTTAGGCTTTGGAATGATATTGGGTATGGACTGGCTTAACCGTTATGAAGCTCATATCCTATGTCCTGAGCGAACTATTTATCTCCGACATCCACAATCTGTAAATCAGATTTC
The DNA here is from genome assembly GCA_030765085.1 of Allium cepa. Lineage (NCBI taxonomy): Eukaryota > Viridiplantae > Streptophyta > Magnoliopsida > Asparagales > Amaryllidaceae > Allium > Allium cepa. Next base: position 46,557,897 of record CM060930.1, on the reverse strand, counting down.
TATTATTCTTAAAGATTCGGATTCTTCTTTGACTGCATCTTTATATTCTTTAAATCCTCGAGACGATGATGATGATGATGAGGAAGACGTCATTTCTCGAATTCACGTTGTCCGTGAATTTTCTGACATATTCGAGCCCGTTTTAGGTTTACCACCTAAGCGAGCAATTGAGTTCAGAATTAATCTTACCACTGAAGCTCAACCTATTGCTCGTCCTCCTTATCGCATGTCCAATAAGAAAAATGAAGAGATGCGCAAAAAATTATCCGAATTGGAAACGAAGCAATTTATTCGCTCTAGTTCCTCGCCTTGGGGAGCTTCGGCTATTTTTTGTAAAGAAATCCGATGGTACCCTTAGGCTCTGCGTTGATTATCGCAAGCTTAACGATCTTACTATTAAAATTAAATATCCTTTACCTCGGATTGATGATCTATTCGATCAGCTGAGTGGTGCTAAGGTCTTTTCACAAAGTGACTTAGCTACCGGTTTCCATCAGCTTCGTATCGCAGAGGATAGCATTCCTTTGACATCATTCCGTACTCGATATGGATCTTATGAATGGCTTGTTATGCCATTTGGGTTAACGAATGCTCCAACTTATTTCGTTGACCTCATGAATCGAGTTTTCAAAGATTTCCTCGATCGGTTTGTTCTCATCTTCATTGATGATATCCTTGTGTATTCTAAAACCGAGGAGGAGCATGAAAAGCATCTTCGAATTGTATTGGAAACTCTTAGGAGTAATCAATTAAAGGAGAAATTTTCTAAATGCCACTTTTGGAAATCTCGTGTGAAGTATCTCGGTCATATTATTTTCGAATCCGGAATTTCCGTGGATTCATCAAAGATTGAAGCGATTCAAGATTGGAAGAGACCGGAGAGTGTGACAGAGATTCGTAGTGTTCTCGGATTGGCGGTTTATTACCGTCGTTTCATTAAAGACTTTTCTAAGATTGCCGTGCCTCTTGCTGGCTTGACTAAGAAGGGAGTTAAATACATTTGGTCGGACAAATGTGAAGCCTCTTTTTAGAAATTGAAAGAACTCCTTTCCGATGCTCCTATTCTTGTTATTCCCGAAGGGAATCAAGATTTTGTTGTTTATACTGATGCTAGTCACGTTGGTTTGGGTGCCGTTCTTATGCAAAAAAAACGTGTTATTGCTTATGCTTCTAGGCAATTGAAGCCGGCCGAGACTAGATATGCCACACATGATTTAGAACTCGCGGCTATTGTTTTCGCCCTTCGAATTTGGCGTCATTATCTATTGGGAGAGAAATTTATTCTTTACACGGATCATAAGTCTTTGAAATATTTATTTTCTCAAAAAGACTTAATTTACGTCAACAGCGTTGGCTCGAGTTCCTTGCACCTTATGATCTTGATATCCTTTATACCCCCAGTAAGGGTAATCGTGTCGCCGATGCTCTTAGCCGTAAACAACAAGCGGTTGTTTCTATGATGATATCCGAATGGAACGATCTCTAGATTTTATCCACTTGTGAGATTCGAGAGCGCGTATCCGATTTATGCTCATCACTTGTTTTATGTACCCTTGAGGCCCATCCTTCTCTTTTAGACCGCATTCTTGAAGCTCAAGGGCTAGATCCCGAACTGGCTCTTCTTGGCCAAAATGTTAAGGATAAAATTTATATTGAAGGTTTGAAAGACTTTGATATTGATTCTCGTGGCGGCATTCGAAAATTTGGTAGACTTATCGTACCAAATATTGGTGATCTTCGTAAAGATATTTTAGAAGATTCCCATCGTTCTAAATTCACCATTCATCCCGGTAGTAGTAAAATGTACGCTGATATGAAGCAACTTTATTATTGGGAGGGAATGAAATCTGATATTGCTTTGTTAAGTGTTGCATGGCTTGACAACTTGTCAAGGCCGAACATCAAAGGCCTGGTGGGTTATTGCAACCTTTAGAAATTCCAATTTTGAAGTGGGACCAAATTTCCATGGATTTTATAGATGGCCTTCCCTGTTCTCGTTCGGGTCATGATGGCTTATGGGTGATCGTTGATAGACTTACTAAATCCGCCCATTTTTTTCCCGTTCGGTCTAACCGAACCGTTCCTCTTTTGGCCAAACTCTTTATCAAAGAAATTGTTAAATTGCATGGAGTTCCTACTTCTATTGTTAGCGATCGAGATCCATTGTTTACTAGTAGATTTTGAAAGAGTCTTCAAAAAGCTTTAGGAACAAAGCTTAACTTTAACACTGCTTATCAGCCCCAGTCCGATGGACAAACCGAGCGTGTGAATCAAACTTTTGAAGATCTTCTTCGTGCTTGTGTGCTCGATTTTGGTGGAAGTTGGGAAGATCATATTTCACTTGTTGACTTTTCCTATAATAATAGCTTCCAATCTAGTATTGGTATGGCACCTTTCGAGGCACTCTATGGAAGGCCATGCCGATCTCCTTCTTGTTGGCTTGAGGGCGGTGAGAAGTTGGTTTTAGGTCCAGACTTTATTCATGATTCCACAGAGAAGATTGAACTTATTCGACATAGGATGAAAGAAGCCCAGTGTAGACAAAAATCCTATGCCGATAATCGAAGAAGGAAGTTAGAATTTTCTGTGGGAGATTCTGTTTTTATTCGTGTTTTACCTATGAAAGGTGTTGTACGTTTCGGTCGATCGGGAAAGTTAGCACCCCGATATATTAGGCCATTTCCTATCAGTGAACGTATTGGTTCTGTGGCTTATCGCCTTGCATTACCGGCTCAGTTTTCTGCTATGCATGACGTGTTTCATGTTTCTCAATTACGGAAATGCCTTCGAGATTCCGATTCTATTCTTGAGCCTGGTGTTGTGGAAAAAATTGAAGTTTTGCCGAATTTAACTTACGAGCAGCATCCTATTCGAATTATTGCTTCGGAGGTCAAACGACTCCGAAATAAAGATGTTCCGCTTGTGAAGGTTCAATGGACCTCAAATCCTAAGGATTGTTGTTGGGAATCCAGAGAATTCATCGAGCGAACACATCCGGACTTGCTTACTCCTGCTCTTTAAGGTGAACTTCCTATTTCAAATTTCTTTTGTTTTAATATGCTTTTATGGTTGTTACTTTTTATTTCCATCTTATATTGCGAGGACGCAATTTCTTTAAGGAGGGGAGTCTGTAACAACCCGCATATTTATCGATTTTATATTTAAATATTTTGTTTAAATATTTTGTCGTTAATCAGATATTGGTCCGAAAAGCTACTTTTTGCAAATGGTCAAATTAGGACTCGAGACCACTTCCATTGAGTTCGAAATGTCGTTTACAACTTTTTTTAAGTATAAACATTGATAGGTTTGGAGTTAGTGGAATTTCACTTACTTTTCCCACTTTGGACTTTGGGTTAGATTAGCCATTATAACTCAAACCCACTTCTCTCCTTCTCCTCACTCTTCATAAATTTTCTAACAACCAAGCTTTAGCATTAATGGTGAGTGGAAGGGAAAATTAATATTCCAAGCTCAAATTCTCTTGCAAATCCAACATTCAATTCCAAATTCAAGAAGAAGATATTGGATTCAAGCTTGTGATTACTTCTCCATTGCTTTCAAGCTTTTCTTCGTAAATTTTGTACAAAGGTGAGATTTTTATCTCACAATTCTAGTCTATAACTATATTGGACAGTTGGGAATGATTCCCCATCACTTTAGCATGTACATTTTCATTCGGTTTGGATTTGATTGGCGAAAAACTCCAATTTTTAGTGTTTTTGGTGAAAAACTGCACTTAGGTCGTTCTGCCTATGTTAGGTCGTTCGCGTTGAAAAGTCACTCAGAGAATAGCTCGTTTCTGGCCTTAAAACCGTTCGCACGTGTTAAGTCGTTCGCCTCGGAATTAGGTCGTTGGGTTTTAAGTCGTAGGTCGCTCGGCCTTGTTATAGTGGTTAGGTCGTTGGACGATAGGTTGCTCACGTGTTAAACCTCTTAAGTCGCTTGACCTTATAAACCGTTAACTCGTTAGGTCGTAGGTCGCATCGGTACGTTAGGTCGCGTGACCTTAGGTCGTTCCCCTTTAGGTCATATGACCTTGAGTCGTTCGCATGGTTTAAGCCTTTAAGTCGTTAGGTCATAGGTCGCAAGGCCGTAGGTCGCAAGGCAGTAGGTCGCGCAATCCCCTTAACTCGTTCGGCCTTGTCATTTTTAGGTCGCGAGTCTTGCTAGGTCGCCCCTTGTGTCATCTCGTTCGACCTTTATCACGTTGGGCCGTTCCCATTCTAGGTCGCGTGGCACTTTAGGTCGCGTGGCACCATAAGTCGCATGACCTCAACCCACATAGGTCGCTCGGCCTTTGTTCCATTAGGTCGCATACCCCGTTAAGTCGCTCGGCCTTTGTTCCATTAGGTCGCGTACACCCTTAAGTTGCTCGGCCTTTGTTCCAATAGGTCGCGTACCCCCTTAAGTCGCTCGATCCTATCATCCCTTAGGTCTTCACTAGGTCGTACCATTTTGGTCGGTGTATGGACCCCCGTGACCTGACAGGGAAGGTCGAACCCTGTAGCAGGGGCGTCGCCACCCCTCTGGACCCTCCCCCCTCCTTAGGGGATCTTATCTGAAAAACGTTCAACAGAACTTGTTTTATTGAGATGCTGAGTTGACCATTCTTCGAGACAAGCTATCTTGGGCTTCTCGGTCGATTGTATGGATTTTTGAATATCTATTTCGATGAATTCTTTATCGATTTCTTTGGAATTTATTCCGTCTTCGTATGTGAATTTTGATGATCGATTGTTCTACAATCATCTTTGTGATTTGTCACTTTAAAATATACAAAGGTTTCAATACTAGTAGTAAATATCAAAACTCTTTCAACAAAATGATTTCAACCCTATTTTCAATAACAAAGCTCTTTTCTTACACCGTTTTCCAATCTACTAGTATATACAAACCTTTACCTCACTCGTATGAGAAATTGAATTAAACGGCTTAGTAAAACAAGTGTTATGAAACACTTGTGTTTACTTTGTCGGTTAATTCTTGGACTTGTTCGATTGAATCCCTTATGACAATTTTCTAGTGGAGATCTACAATTTGTTCGTAAATATTTAAGTTAAGCTAGTGGTTACGAGACATGAAGCTAAGCTCATATATTTACTAGCTTATTGTAATTGACACTTCTCGTTGATCATGATGATCATTTTATGATTTAGACTAACAATTGTGCGATGTCTCTTTGTTTGCAAGGTTAGACTAGACCTTATAGGTGTGATTCCGACTCACACATATCTCTTTGTCCGTAGGGTTAGTCTAGACACCATTTGTGTGATTCCACTCACACATACCTTTTTGTTGCGAGGTTAGGCTAGACACCATTTGTGTGATTCCACTCACACATACCTTTTTGCTTTTTGGTTAGCCTGGACCTCATCTGGGTGATTCCGATTCACCCATATGGGGTAGCTCCCCATGGTCTTCGGACCGTCATGTGATAGGCCTCTTTCCCTTTTTCTGTGATTCCTGGATTTCTTGTGTTGATTTCTAGAATTTATGTCATTGACTTGTTATGAGTACAAGTTTAAGGTATGATGCCCTCTTTGGATCTTTGAGAAGATTCTTGTGATATCGATTTATCTCTTATTGATTGATCTTCTGTTGATCATCATTTGCATACTTATAGTAGTATGTCAGTATGGATATTTTATGTTTATGTCATATCTTTTATTTTATACCATGTCATCTGATATTTATAGCTAGACTGATCCGTTTATTATTTTGTTAAATAATACTCGAGTCAGACCGAGATGTTACAGGTGCTTCTGCTTGACTTCTTCCCGGGATTTTCTACTTTGACTTTTGGTTAACTATTTAGATTAGCAGTTTTTGTTGTATACACTTGAGACATAGACTCATAGTTGTATTCTTTTGTATAGCACATGTTGCTATTCTTTTGTATTATTGTGGATCTTTTTGACCACTACTTTGATGTACACTTTCATGTATTAGTTATATATGCATATCTTCTTCCACCTTTGTGATATGGATGTCTGTGACTGATTTGTGTTATTCTTATTTCTATGTTTGTTTCCGAAGATTATTTATAGACACCGTGTGATAAGCAATCACATGGATGGTCGCTCCTCAACAGCCTTATTCTTCGTGCTAGTTGACAGCACTACACCATAGTGTTCTTGGCTAGCGTTGGTATAGAGGTGGGGCGTCACAATTAATTACAAGTAAACTATTTAATTATTAATTAATAAGGATTATTAGTTAATATAATTAATAAATTTATCAACTGTAACGACCCGCTATTCATCTCCACAGAATGACGCATTATTAATAAGAAAGAAAGGGATAGAAAAGAGAAAGAAAGAGAAGAAAGAAGAAACAACATATCAGAATCTCAACAGCGGAATGAATAAATTATATTAATAACTTAAGATATTACATAGTATACTGAAAGTGTACGTACAGTAATAAGGATCGTGTAATATTATATATAAATGCGGAAACTGATAATAGCAGTAAAATAAAAATTAAAGTAAGCACACGAGGAATTTTTATACTGGTTCGAACTTCCCGTTCTACGTCCAGCCCCAGAATATCCTCTGGATTTAGACTAAAACCCCTCACTTAACTCGGAGGAATAGGTATATCACACCTGAGCAGCCGAACAGGAATTTTTCTGCCTCAACAACCGAAGAGGACTTCAATTAATACAAATACTTTGTTGACGAGTGTGTTCTGAATAACACGGATTGTCTTTTGATAGTACAATTTCCTATAATCAAATCCTCAAGAATATGCATTGTATGTGAAGATTTAGAAGAAAGATAATCTCGTAGAATCAAAGTATATAAATTATTTCAGAGATTCTAGAGATGTTTAATAAAAAATGAATGCTTTTATTTGCAGAAATAAATAGAGAATAGATTGCAGAATTATAAACAAGAATCAGTAATTGTAGAAGTGATTTGAACATGTTTATATAGTTGTAGAATAGTTATGATCTTTCATGAAGATTTTCAATCAAAAGTTATGTCCGTATCTCTTGGATTGAGGGACATTCCTCTTCATGAACAATCGCAACTCTTCAGAAAACTAGCCGTTATGTTCAGGTCGGTCGACCGAGAAAACTGGCCGGTCAGCTGAGGTTTAAAACCGTATACAAAAAAATGTATCTCTGTGCACTTGGCACAGAGTCGGTCGACTGAGGTTTCTGGTCGGTCAGCCGACCTGTTGTCAATTGCACAGTACACACTAATTTATGTATAACTTAATATAAATCAATTTGTGTATGTGTGTGACTACTTGAGGAATGATTTTAACAATATTCTAAGACTCAATACATTAAAATATTCATACTAATCTCTAGATTGTAGTCTTGTCTCCTTTATAGTGCATAATATACACTTATTCTCTTTTTATGGCTTTCGTATAGTATTCTCGTCGTATAATCTCCGAAGCTTGTGTCATGAATAAAAACTCATGAATCAACATTCTCCCCCTTTTTGATTGATGACAATACTTATGTGACGAAGTAGTATATATATTCTCCCCCGAATATATGGCGACCTTTTCTGACTTTTCTGCAAAAATTTGTTAGCTTTCATATATTTCTCCCCTTTTGTCATCAAAAAAAAGGAATACTTATTAGACGTATAAAAAATATGGAACATGTAACACAACATAAGAAAACATCAATTTTTAAATAGTACATACTCAAAGCAAATAGGAATATTAATGATGTTTACTTAGTACACAACATCTAAAAACAGAATACTAGAAATTATGAGATAGCAAGTTGTAAATCAATATGATCACTCCTCATCATCATCGGAATCCCAAAATTATGGACGGATATTTTCTTTCGGAGTAGCATGTTCCATACCACGTCTTTAAGCGTTAGAAGTGTGATTTCCTGATGTACCGGAACTTGTATTCTCCGAAGTGGAAAAAGAGAAGTTTGGCGCTGGCCTTTTTCCGGGAGCAACATAAGAGGCATCGGCTTCGGAAGTACATGATAAGGCATCCCATAAATTCACGAAGAAGCCCTTGATTTTCTTGATTAATAAAAATTCCATTTTCAATTTATTTAATTTGTAATCCAAGAAAATATGACAATTCTCCCATATGAGACATTTCAAATTTATTTGTCACTATAGTTGAAAAATCCTGACATAATTTTTCATTTGTCTAACCAAAAATGATATCATCACCATATATTTGAATTATTAAAATATCTTTATTAGTTTTTTTAATAAAAAGTGTTTGATCTACTTTACCAATTTCAAAACCAGATTCTAATAAATAGCTTTTAAGACGATCATACCAAGCACGAGGTGCTTGCTTTAGACCATATAAAGCTTTTTTTAGTTTATAAACATGATCTGGAAATTTTTCATGATTAAAAAGTGGTGGTTGTTCAACAAAAACATTTTCTTTTATATAACCATTTAAAAAAGCACTTTTAACATCCATTTGATAATGTTTAAAATTATGAAAACATGCGAAAGCTAATAAGATTCGTATTGTTTCAAGTTGGGCAACTGGAGCAAACGTTTCTTCATAGTCTATTCCCTCTTCTTGATTATATCCTTGTGCAACTAATCTAGCTTTATTCCTAGTTATATTTCCTAGTTCATCTGCTTTATTTTTAAAGACCCATTTAGTACCGATAACTGATTGATCACTTGGTCTAGGAACAAGTTCCCAAACTTCATTTCGTTCAAATTGATTTAGTTCTTCTTGCATAACAAGAATCCAATAGTCATCAATTGAGGTTTCTTTTATATTCTTAGGTTCTATGTTAGAGAGAAAAGCTACATGACCAATTTGATTTAATTGATGTCTGGTTTTAACGTTCGTATTTACTTCTCTAATTATATTTTGCACAGGATGATGTCGTAAAATTTTAGGTGGAGATTTTATTATATTAGTACTAATATTCTCATTTTCAATAATATCATGGTCATTATTGAAAATTTCTTCAGTATTACTATTTTCATTCTGAGTAGCTTCATCATCAGAATCGATAGTAATATTTGGATTTATATATTTAAAATTTTCGTCAAATGAAGCATGTAAACTTTCTTCAATAATTTGAGTTCTTTTATTAAAAATTCGATAAGCTTTACTTCGTTCCAAATATCCAACGAATATTCCTTCATCGGATTTTGGATCGAATTTGCCTAGTTGATCTTTAGTATTTAAAATAAAACATTTAGAGCCAAAAACTTTAAGATGTGAAATATTTGGTTTTCTTCGATTTAGAAGTTCATATGGAGTATTCTTAGTTAATGGTTGAATGGAAACACGATTCAATACATAACAAGCAGTAGCTACAGCTTCTGCCCAAAAATGTTTTGATAAATTGGTTCCATTTAATAAAGTTCTTGCACATTCTTGTAATGTTCTATTTTTTCTTTCTACAACGCCATTTTGTTGTGGTGTTTTAGGAAATGAAAAATTATGGTTAATACCTTTCTTGTTACAAAATTGTTCAAAAACTCCATTTTTAAATTCTCCTCCATGATCAATTATGATATTTTTAATTTTCAAACTTTTAATATTTTGAATTCTTTTAACAAATACTTTAAAATTATAAAAAGTATCACTTTTATTTTTTAAAAGGAAAATCCAAGTGTATCTAGAAAAATCATCTACAATAACAAACACATATCTATTATGATTAATAGATTGAACTTGAGTGGGACCAAAAAGACCCATGTGTAAAAGTTCAAGCGGTTGCTCTGTAGAAATTACTTTTTTTGATTTAAAAGAAGATTTTGTTAATTTTCCTAATTTACATGCATCACAAAATATATTTGTTTTGAATTTTATGTCAGGTAATCCTTTAACTAATTTATTTTTAGCTAATTTGTTGATGGTTTTAAAATTTATGTGACAAAATCTTTTATGCCAAAGACAAGAATCATTTTCCTTAGCTATTAAACATAAATTTGAATCATTTTTAACGTTCATATTCAAAATATTAATGTTTTTATCTCTTATTCCTTCAAAAATAGTGTTATAATTTTTATCGAAAATATTACATTTATTTTCTGAAAAAGTTATATTAAAACCATTATCACATAACTGACTAATACTCAATAAACTATGTTTTAAATTTTTGACTAATAAAACATCAGTAATGAGAGGTAAATTAGTGGTATCGTTGCTGCTGACATCGCCTTTACCGATGATATAACCTTTAGAGTTATCTCCAAAAGTGACCGATCCTCCATTTGAGTAGATAATATTTGACAACATTTCTTTATTTCCAGTCATATGTTTTGAGCAACCGCTGTCTAAAATCCATTTTCCTCTCCTTTTATGTGGTACCTGCAAATTTTTTTTATAAAAAGTTGGTACCCGTTTCTTTTTAGGGTCCTAAGAGTTAGATCTTAGGAAGCCAAACCCATACGGGTTCAGAATTCCCTTTATAAACATAGTTTTTGTTATTATGAACAGTTTCCATGAACATTTTGATATGTTTATTTCTTATTAAAGCATTAATTGATTTTGGAATCCATATCTTAATGGTTTTGGTGTTTGACCAAACTGTTTTCTTAATATCCTTTTTAATATTATTATTAATTCTACTTTTAGCAAACTTATTTTGTTCCTTAAATCCTAGTCCAGGTTTGTTGTTAGTGGATTGAGAATTTTCTAGTATTTTAGAAAGATTCTCTCTTCCTTTATTGAAATTGGAGATATTGTTAGAGATGTCATCAAATTTTATTTTTAGACTAGATTTTTCTAAATCTAAATCTTTAGTTTTAGAATTTAAACCATTATTTTCAAAAAATAAAACAACATTTTTACTTTTCTGAATTTCTAGTTCTTCAGTTATTGAAGAAATTTGAGAAGATAAGTTAGAATTTGATTGTTAGAAATTTCAAGTTCTTCTTCTAATATTTTCTTTTCATCTTTCAACATATCTACTTCTAAGACTGTCCTATCTAATTTTCTTTGTAAATCTTTATTTTTCTTTCTAAGTTGCTTTGCTAAATCTACTAATTCAGAATTAATTTCAATTAAATCTTCAAAACTAAGATCACTTACATCGTCTGATGAAGCCATGAAGCACACATTTGCTTGTTCATTTTCATTTTCACTTTCACTTTCTGATGAAGATGATGAGTCTGTGTCGTCCCAAGTGACTGAAAAAGCTCTTCGTTTGGTTTTGTCCTTCTTAAAATTGCTCTTTTTACGTTAAGGACAATCTTTCTTCATGTGACCTTTCTTGTGACATTCATAACATTCCATTGCTGAAGATGATGGTTTGCTACTATTGATATTGTTGTTGGAATTATTTTTGTTTCCCCTGAATTTATTTCTTTTGAATTTCAGAAACTTTTTGAAATTTTTAGCAATCATTGCCATATCTTCATTCTCTGAGTCGGAATCATCTTTTTCTGCTTGAAATGCCACATTCTTCTTTTCTTGTGTTACATTTCTCTTTGCCTGTAAATTTACTTCCTAGGACATTAAATACCTATCAATTCTTCTGGTTTTAATGTTGACAAATCACTTGCTTCTTCAATGGCTAGGACTTTTCTTTCCCATTCGTCAGTTAAAGAATTTAAGATTGTTGTGACAACATCAAATCAGTAAATGTTTGTTCTAATGATAGTAGAGCATGATGAATATCCTGAAATCTAGAGTACATATCATTTATAGATTCGTTTGGCCTCATTTTGAAATTTTCAAATTGATTTTTCAACATAGAAATTTTGCTTAATTTAACTTTGTTCGTTCCCTCATGTGTTATCTTAAGTGTTCTCCATATTTCATAACCAGAAGTGCACATGCTAAATCTATTGAATTCATTTCTATCTAATGCACAAATAGAATATTCATTGCCTTTAAATTTGATGTAGCATCTAGTTTTTGTGTGTTACTCCTAGTTGAGTATTCTCCAGTAGGAGTTGTGTACTCTCTTTGTGTAACATTCCAGATATCAAAACTACTAGATTGCGTATAGATTCTCATTCTAGTTGACCAATAATTATAATTTAAACCATGAAAAAGTGGAGGTCGTGAAGTTGATTGACCCTCTGTGAAACTAGTACTAGTGTTAGTGCTAACATTATTAGTTTGTGTCGTTGCCATATTACTAGAAATAAATATCAAATAACTTTGTGACAGTTATAGGAAAACCTCGCTCTGATACCAAATGAAAGTGTACGTGCAGTACTAAGGATCGTGTAATATGTTATATAAATGCGGAAACTGATAATAGCAGTAAAATAAAAATTAAAGTAAGCACAACAGGAATTTTTATACTGGTTCGAACTTCCCGTTCTACGTCCAGTCCCAGAATATCCTCTGGATTTAGACTAAAACCCCTCACTTAACCCGGAGGAATAGGTATATCACACCTGAGCAGCCGAACAGGAATTTTTCTGCCTCAACAGCCGAAGAGGACTTCGACTTAATACAAATACTTTGTTGACGAGTGTGTTCTGAATAACACGGATTGTCTTTTGATAGTACAATTTCCTATAATCAAATCCTCAAGAATATGAAGTGTGTGTGAAGATTTAGAAGGAAGATAATCTCATAAAATCGAAGTATATAAATTAATTCAAAGGTTCTAGAGATGTTTAACAAAAAAATGAATGCTTTTATTTGCAAAAATAAATAGAAAATAGATTGCAGAATTATAAACAAGAATCGGTAATTGTAGAAGTGATTTGAACATGTTTATATAGTTGTAGAATAGTTATAATCTTTTATGAAGAGTTTCAATCAAAAGTTGTGTCCGTATATCTTGGATTGAGGGACATTCCTCTTTATGAACAATCGCAACTCTTGAGAAAACTAGCCGTTATGTTCAGGTCGGTCGACCGAGAAAACTGGCCAGTCAGTAGAGGTTTAAAACCGTATACAAAACAATGTATATCTGTGCACTTGACACAAAGTCGGTCGACCGAGGTTTCTGGTCAGTCAGCCGACCTATTGTCAATGCACGGTACACACTAGTTTATGTATAACTTAATATAAATCAATTTGTGTATGTGTGTGACTACTTGAGGAATGATTTTAACAATATTCTAAGACTCAATACATTAAAATATTCATACTAATCTTTGGATTGTAGTCTTGTCTCCTTTGTAGTGCATAATATACACTTATTCTCTTTTTGTCACTTTCGTATAGTATTCTCGTCGTATAATCTCTGAAGCTTGTGTCATGAATCAAAACTCATGAATCAACATATACAACAACTATCAGAGTTACACAGCTTATACAACACATACTAGACAGTTATAAACACCTGTCTAGCATTTACAACTTAATACAAACACAACACAGAGAACACACAACGGAATCTATATATCTACAACGCAGAAGCCTCCTGCTCCATTTCTTCTCCAATATTCATCAAAGCTAACCTGAATCCCTCGGCTACTCGTAAAAATTTGAGTACCCCAGAGTTTAAGGAAATAGAAGGTAAACTCCGGGTCAGACATGGGTCTGGTGTGAGTAACACGTTAAAGTTGCTTAATTTTAAAAACCTTTTGAAAAGAAAGGTATCACGTAACACTTCCCACACATAAACATGGAAAAGTTTTTACCTTACGCTAACCAAAACATTTGATAGGAAATCTAGTGATATTATAATAGGTCTAAGGTTTTCGAGTAAATAAGAAATAGTCGAAATTGTTACATGATTAAATTCCAGCTACTAGCCACAAAAGTGGGTAATACAATCAAAATCGTTGGCGCTTATTGGATTCCATTCAATGGCAGGGCTACCGGGATACCGCCCGTCACAGTACGTGGCCTAAATCACCGTACCGAGGATCACTCCCAATCCCTTGCAACACAAAGCCGGAACCATCCCTTACTGGGCAGTCCCGAACAAGACAACCCCGTAGTTGGTGCGCATATCCAACCACCCACTAAGCCGAATAAAAGGGACCTCTAGACAGGGGAAAATCTCGTCCTACTTGGGCATGACCCACTTAGCCTTGCTGCACCTCCCATGTTTTAGCCATTCCCGGTTGATGAGGCTTGAGGCTACGATTACCTTTATAGGACACATCACTTAGAATGCTCATCGTCCACCTGACGATGTTCTGAAGCATTCAATCCATACAAGTTCGTTACGGGTTCGAACGAAACCGAAGGCATTATCTCGTTACACTCATTTTGGAATCACCCTCAGATTTAACGACGATAATCCTTGCACTCTTAATCTTCATCTCGAATCTGAAATTAATATCTCCGTCAAACTCATCTCGTAATCACACTCAGAGTTATACTGACGTATAGTCCTTACACCTCGAGTCTTCACTCTTCACATGATATTCACGACCTATCGTTAATTTGGATCGATGTGGTTTTCGGATATCCAAATATGGAAACCCGATCCCGGTCTCATCGAAATCCAAAGCGTGTCTTTTAGGTCCAAGTTGTTTTAGAGTTTAAAACAATTCAATACAATTATCTATACACACACAGATAGATAATTCACAGATTCACAATAGATAATCATCACCACAGATAATCCATATTATCATTATCAAAGATAATCCATATCATCATCACAATGCAACCAATGCATCCATATCACTCAACATTACTTATCTCATAGTTGAGATTCAAACCATTCAAGGCAACCAATATCATCCATTCATATATAAGCAATGATCTATAATCACACCATCTATAATTAATTTAAAATGAATTAAATTAATTACTTCCATCTCTATATAATTTAAAATGAATTAAATTAATTACTTACATCAATACAAATCTTGCTTACATAACCATTAATTAATTAAAAATTAATTAATTAATTAACCTCTAGTTAATCAACTTAATTAATCACCCTTGATTAATTGTTCTTTAATTAATTTCACAAAATAAATTACTCTAAACCAAATACAGTAATCAACCTTTAATTAATTCATTAATTAATTAACTATAATTAATTACATTAAAACTTAATTAATTACAATTAATTAATTATACTTAATCACTTATTATTGATTAATTAATCTTAATTAATCAATCTCAATTACATCATTAATTATATTAATTAATGATCCTTAATTTATTTAATTAATTACTTATTTAAATTAATTACATTCAGTAATTAACCTCAATTAAACCATAATCATTAATCACCTTTGATTAATCACATTCAGTAATTAACAACCCTTAATTACTTATCAAATTAATTACTCCTTAATTAATTTCTTTAATTAATCCCTTGATTAATTATACAAAGTAATTTAATCTCGATTACTTTCACAATTCCCTCATTATCCACTAATTACATCTAGTAATTATCTTTAATTACTTCACCGAGTAATTGCATTCCATTAATTACATTAAGTAATTATTAGCAACCAACAAGTGATTAAAATTAATTAAACTTAGTTAATTAATTTAAACTAATCACAATAAACTTCATTAATAATTCCTTATTTACTTCCATTAAGTGATTAAACTTAAATAAATTTCACTATTGATTATCATTAAATTAATTAATCTAATTAATTATTAAAAATTAATCATATTAATTAATTGTTAAATAATCTCAAGTTAATGTCCATCATTAACTATTAGTCAATTTATAATCTTTTAAATAAATGTAAATAACCTTTATTACTTACATTTGAAACTTATATAAGATAAGCCTTTTAACTAATTTACTTATTTAAAATTAAGTTTTTAAGTACATTACTATTATACTTGCAAATTCAAGTTATCAAATCATTTAACTTTCACTTATAAACCTTTTATAAAGAACTTATTAAAAAAGAATCAAGTTTAAATATATATTTTGAAAACAAATTTACCTTTTTAACAAGCTATTTGAATTTAAACTTGTTTTGAAAACATTCAAATTTTTTAAAACTTATTCAAATATCCAGATTTGAATTCAAGATACTTGAATCCATTATTTATTTAAAACATTTGATTTAAAACTTGAATTAAACTTTATTTTAAACCTTGATTTTAAACCTTTTTATTAAAACCCAAATTTCATTTTAAACTTTAAAATTCAAAAGCTATTTGGAAACTGAACTTAGCCTTTGAATTAAAATACTATTTTAAATTACGTTTCAGATTTTTAAAATAAAATTCAAATTCTAGAAACTGTCAGGCTTCTCTTCTTTTTCTTTTTCTTTTTTAAAAACTAAAAAACCCACTTTCAACATTTAAAAACCTTTAAGATTCAAAACCATTTGAATCTATAATACATACTAGATTTAAACTTGTTTTAAATCTTATCATTTCAACTTTTGAATTCATTCAATTTTTTTTTAAATTTAAATTTATAGACAGGTTACAGAAAACTGTAACACTTCACTGACCCGAGCCAATTTTTTTCTTCTTCGAGTCATTAGGTTAAAAACTTCGAGCAAACAGAGTTACTACTTGAGGAAACTCGAGACAATCCTCTTAGTTTCCACCCAGAGTTCATCAGAACCCAAAAGTGCACGGTGCACGTGCACCGTGCCTCCGGCCAACTCCAGCCACCTCCGGTGGCCTCCACACATCGGCGACCAACCTCCTATTCCATTTCGAACATCACATCGCTCACATACGACTCAAATTCGAATTCAAGTTCAAATCTTAAACCTGGAAACAGAAAAACCATTACCCTTCAAAACCTGTGAACTCTTCATCTACGGCGCTTCGACCACCAGAGAGCCTCCACCACCGGCCACAGCCTTGACTACGCTTCAGCAACCATCACCCAAAAGCACATGACACTCAAACAAACATTAAAGCCGAGTCCATCAATTTACTAAATCCTCCAAAAACTAAGGCTACAAATAAGAAAACATCATCACTGCTTCCATGGTGATTTTCATCACCATCACTTATTTTTCCAAACTTCTCTGATCTCTCCTCTACCCACTGGAAGAAACCCGATACCCCAAAATCTATAGATCATCAGGAAATACCAAATTTCCCTTTTCTGTTGAACCTAGAACTGCTCTCTAACCCCTTAGCTAAAAATCCTAATTTTTGTTCTAAAAATCATGTTTTGATTTTAGTATTTAATTCATAATACTGAATTTATAAATTATACAGTTTGAATTTTCACATATTTTAACATGCACTGATGTTTTTATAATTCTAGTGAGCTTTCAAATTTAATTTAACTTAAACAAAACTTTAAAACCTTCTCTATGACATAACAACAAATTTTATTTAAATTTTAAGTACTAACATCAATGGGTTCAAGAGAATGTGAATTTTGAATCAAGTCTTGAACTTGAAAACTGGTAACAGAGATGACAATGGGACACATACACATATCTTCACATCCTTTTATATATCTTTAGTAAAAATTGGGAATTTTGATTTTATTTAAAAGTTAAACTTTTAAAAGTTATTTAATGAATAAAGTATGGTTTTAAATTGATAAGATAAAAATTTAATTTGTTTAAATTGATTTTTGAGTTTAAATTTAAATAAAAATTTACAATAAGGTTTATTTTGATTTTCTTTTAAAAATAGTTGGATAAAATAAATAATTTATTGATAAAGAAACAATTTCTTTTATAAGTTATTTATAGTTATCAATTTTGTTATTTTTAAAATATAATAATACATTGTTTTTAACAAATAGATTTTTAATAAAAATAATTGTTTTTCAAAATTTAATTATGTAGTTATATATGTATATATATAACTTGACTTGAATTTGAATTCAAAGCTTTAAAATTTGAAGTATAAATATTTTAATTTGTTTTGATTTTAAAATATTTGCATAAACTTTATTTTATAAATTAAATTGGATTTATTCATTTTAAAATTATCTACATACAAATAAATACATATTAACTAATTAATTAAACAAAGATTCACTATTCTCTCATATTAACATATTAACTAAATAACTAATTAACATTTAATAATAACTAATTAAATTTAAAGACAAGTGTAATCTTCTTAGGCTTATAATAACACATGTTAAATAATAAAGTAAGGTTTATGAATTTTTCAAAAACTAGGTGCTCTGTTCTAGCTTTTCAAAAACTAGGTGCTCTGTTCTTTAATATGGTGAGTAACATCACATTTTTAAAATCTTAAATTGGTTATGGTTGCATGCTGAGTCTGGTATGAATTTTTACGTGTGTGTTGGTTTCCAAGTTTAAGTTAAAACTTGTTCTAATTGAAAGGGAGGTACTCGGGTCTGGACTTGATTATATGTTGGGTTGGGCTCGAAGTAAATATGTATAACAGTTTAAAGTTTTATAAAAAACAAGTTTTAAAGATTTTAAACATAAATCAAATTTTCTTTATAATTTATGTGTTTTAAATACTTGGTTTTTAAGAATAGTGGTATGTTTTGCTTAGCTTAAAATTTATTAAGTTAAGTTGAAATATAAAATTAAGTAGTTTATTATAAGGTAAAATGTTTTAAATTTATGTGTTAATCATAATTAAGAAATTTATGTGTTAATCATAATTAACAAATGAGATTAGTAATGTTGAGTGATATGGATGCATTGGTTGCATTGTGATGATAATATGGATTATCTGTTTATAATGATAATATGGATTATCTGTTTATAATGATAATATGGATTATATGTTGATGATGATAATTTTAATTATGTATTGTGTTGTGAATTATCTATCTGTGTGTATATAGATAATGAATTGGAATTGTTTTAAACTCTAAAACAACTTGGCCTTAAAAGACACGTTTTGGATTTCGATGAGACCGGGATCGGGTTTCCAATTTGGATATCTGAAAACCACATCGATCCAAATTAACGTTAGGTCGTGAATCTGAAGTGAAGATGAAGATTCAGAGTGCAAGGGTTATCGTCGTTAACTCTGAGGGTGATTCCAAAATGAGTGTAAAGAGATAATGCCTTCGGTTTTGTTCGAACCCGGAACAAGCTTGTATGGATTGAATGCTTTCAGAACATCGCCAGGTAGACGATGAGCATTCTAAGCGATATGTCCTATAAAGGTAATCGTAGCCTCAAGCCTCATCAACCGAGAATGGCTAAAACAGGGGAGGTGCAGCAAGGCTAAGTGGGTCATGCCCAAGTAGGACGAGATTTAACCCTGTCTAGATGTCCCTTTATTTCGGCTATGTGGTGTGGTTGTCGATCACAACTGCGGGGTGGTCTTGTTCGGAATTGTTCAGTAAGGAATGGTTCCGGTTTTGTGTTGCAGGGGATTGGGAGTGATCCTCGGTACGGTGATCTAGGCCACGTACTGTGACGGGCGATACCCCGGTAGCCCTACCATTGTATGGAATCCAAATTCCAATAAGTGCCAACGGTTTTGATTGTATTACCCACTTTTGTGGCTACTAGCTGGAATTTAATAAATGTAACAATTTCGGCTATTTCTTATTTAATTGAAAACCTAGACCTATTATAATATCATCGGATTTCCTATCAAATGTTTTGGTTAGTGTAAGGTAATTTTTTTTCCATGTTTATGTGTGGGAAGTCTTTCGTGATATCTTTTCTTTTCAAAGATTTTTCAAAGATAAGCAACTTTAACCTGTTACTCAAACCAGACCCATGTCTGACCCGGAGTTTATTTCTGTTTTCTTATACTCTTGGGTACTCAAATTTTTTACGAGTAGCCAAGGGGTTCAGGTTAGCTTTGACGAATTATGGAGGAGCAATGGAGCAGGAGGCTTCTGCGTGTAGATATATAGTTTTCCGCTGTGTTGGTATCTCTAAGTGTTTTCTGTATTGTGTTTTGAGTTGTAATAACTAGACAGGTGTTTATAACTATCTAGTATGTGTTGTATTGTCTGTGTAACTCTGATAATTGTTGTATACTATGTAATACTTATATTATTAATATAATTTATTCGTTCTGCTGTTGAGATTCTGTTGTTGTTTCTTCTTTCTCTTCTTTCTTTTCTCTTTTCTATCCCTTTCTTTATTAAAGACGATGCGACTTTCTGTGGAGAAAAAGTCGGGAAAATAAATAACCAAGTAATAATAATATAATGTCTTAATTATGGTGTGACGCCCCACCTCTATACCCACGCTAGCCAAGAACACTACGGTGTAATGATGTCAACTAGCACGGAGAATAAGGCTGTTGAGGAGCGACCATCCGTGTAATTGCTTTGCACGAGCATCGATATGTCAGATAGTATAACATGCACTTTATTTCAAGAGGAAATCCGACATACCGATACAAACACAAAGCTACTACACAGTGGCTATAATAATCTTCGGAAACAAATATAGAAATAAACATAACACAAATCAGTCACAGATAATTCATATCACAAAAGCGGAAGAAGATATGACTATATAACTAAAACCTGAAAGTGTACATCAGAGTAGTGGTCAAAAAGATCCACAATAATACAAAAGAATAGCAACACGTGCTATACAAAAGAATACAACTATGAGTCTATATCTCAAGTGTATATAACAAAAAAACTGCGAATCTATGTGGTTAGCCAAAAGTCAGAGTAATGAATCCTTGGGAAGAAGTCAAGCAGAAGCACCTGTAACATCTCGGTCTGACCCGAGTATTATTTATAAGAAAATAATAAACGGATCAGTCTAGCTATAAATATCAGATGACATGATATAGAATAAGAGATATGGCATAAACATATGATAACCATACGGGCATACTACAATAAGTATGTAATTGAAACTCAACATTAGATTAATCAATATCACAAAAATCTTCACAAAGATCCAAAAAGGATTTCATACCCAAAACTTGTATTCACAACAAGTCAATGACACACGAATTCACCAATGCACAAAAATTGACAAATCATATCAATCAAAATCACTAAAATTGGTGAAGCATAAATTCCAGAATCCAACACACGAAATCCAAAAATCATAAAAAGGGGGGAGGCCTATCACACGAACGGGAGCATAAAAACTCACCAACATATGTATCACACGAACGAGACGCTATCCCATGGTAGCTAGCCATTAATATTTGACACACGAACGGCCTGAAGACCATGGGGTGCTACCCCACATGTGTGAGTCGAAATTACACTGAAACGGGGTCTAGTCTAAATCGCAGACAAAGAGACATCGCACAGTTGCTAGTCTAAATCACAAAAATGATCGTCATGATCATCAAGAAGTGTCAATTACGGTAAGCTAGTAAATATATGAGCTTAGCTTCATGTCCCATAACCACTAGCTTAACTTAAATATTTACGAACAAATTGTAGATCTCCACTAGAAAATTGTCACAAAAGATTCAATCGAACAAGTCCAAGAATTAACCGACGAAGTAAAAGCAAGCGTTTCATACCACTTGTTTTGCTAAGTCGTTTAATTAGATTTTTCATCCGAGTGAGGTAAAAGTTTGTATATACTAGTAGATTGGAAAACGGTTTTTAAGAAACGAGCTTTGTAATAAAATAGTGTTGAAATAGTTTTGATGAAGGAGTTTTGATATTTACTACTAGTAGTGAAACCTTTATATTTTTAAAGTGACAAATCACAAAAAATGATCGTAGGAACAATCAATCACTAAAATTCACATTCAAAGACGTGAATAAAATCCATAGAAATCGATACCGAATCCATCAAAATGGATATTCCCAAAAATCACGAAGAAAATGTCATCAAAGTCGATAATAAGTGATAATAACAAAAGGGAATCCACACGAATCGATTAAAGTTGGAATTCTCAAGCAAATAGGCAAATTGGCAAAAGAGTGCATATTCAAACTTCTGAAATCAAGGATTCAGACGTCTGAATCTAGAAAATAAAATATTTTCCAAAACAGAATTCAGACGTCTGAATCGTTGATTTCAGACGTCTGAAATAGGCACTTTTTAGCCTATTTCCTTTCTGGTTCCAAATGAACCAATTCAGACATCTGAATATAGATTCAGACGTTTGAATACTGGGGAATAAAAATTCCCAGTATAATATTCAGACGTCTGAATACTACGTTTCAGACGTATGATTCAAGGGTTCAAGGCATTCCCTAAACCTAGGCCAAAAATGGCCAAACGGATACCTGAAGCGATCAAACGAGCAACGATGACTAAGGATTTACGTCTAACGACAACCCAGCCTTAACGACTCTTCGATACGCCTCAAATGTCAATGTCCAAATATCCATAAAAGGATTTTCATAGATTTTGATTTCAAAACATCGAAAATTGGAATATACACCAAATCAATCCAAACCAAAATCAATTGCACAAGAATAAGTGTTAGGAATTCATACCTAATAATTGAAGATAATTATAGACAAAGATGTGAGATAAAAAATCTCACCTTTGAACCTAAACAAATGAAGAAGAAGCTTGAAAGCAAAGGAGAATCAACCACTCTTCAAATCCAACTCAAGAAGCTTGATTCTAAGCTTTAAAAAGAAGAACATCCCCAAAGTTAGGTTTAGGAATTTCTGAAATTCAAGAGAGATGGAGTTGGAGAAGATGAAGAGAAGGCTTACCAATGGTTTCTTCTATTAGTTTGGAGCTAGAGTTTGATTTGCAAAAGAAAACTAGGGTTTGGAATTTTAATTTCCCATTCCACTCACCATTGTTGCTAAAGCTTGAGTACTAGGAATTAGAAATAAAGTAATGAAGAGTTGAAGTGGAATTGGGACTGAATACATAAGTGGGGTTATTGGGCTCAGCCCAAACCAAAGCCCTAGTAAAAAAGTAGCAAAATTCCACTAACTCCAAACAAATCAAAGTTTATACTCAAAAAGGTTGCAAACGACATTTTGAACTCAATGGAAGGGTTCTCGAGTCCTAATTCGACCATATGCAAAAATTAGCTTTTCAGACTAAATTTCGAGTATCGATAAAATATTTAAATAAAATATTTAAACATAAAAATCGATAAATATGCGGGTTGTTACAGACTCCCTTCCTTAAAGAAATTGCGTCCTCTCAATATTTAAGAAGGAGATATATAGTAACAACCATAAGAGCATATTCAACACAAAAGAATTTTGAAACAAAAGGTTCACCTTAAAGAGCACGGGAGAGTAAGTCCGGATGTGTTCGCTTGATGAACTCTCTAGATTCCCAAGAACAATCCTTGGGATTTGAAGACCATTGAACTTTCACAAGCGGGACATCTTTATTTCGAAGGCGTTTGACCTCCGAAGCAATAATTCGAATAGGATGCTGCTCATAAGTTAAATTAGGCGAAACTTCAATCTCTTCCACAACACCGGGCACAAGAATAGAATCGGAATCTCGAAGGCACTTCCGTAATTGAGAAATATGAAACACGTCATGCATAGCAGAAAACTGAGCCGGTAATATTAGGCGATAAGCCATAGAACCAATATGTTCAGTGATAGGAAATGGCCCAATATATCGAGGTGCTAACTTTCCCGACCGACTGAAACGTACAACACCTTTCATAGGTGAAACACGAATAAAAACAAGATCTCCAACAGAAAATTCTAATCTCCTTCTTCGATAATCGGCATAGGATTTTTGTCTACTCTGGGCTTCTTTCATCCTATGTCGAATAAGGTCAATTTTCTCTATGGAATCTCGAATAAAATCTAGACCTAAAACCAGCTTCTCACGAGCCTCAAGCCAACAAGAAGGAGATCGGCATGGCCTTCCATAGAGTGCCTCAAAAGGTGCCATACTAATACTAGATTGGAAGCTATTATTATAGGAAAATTCAACAAGAGGAATATGATCTTCCCAGCCTCCACCGAAATCAAGCACACAAGCACGAAGAAGATATTCAAGAGTTTGATTCACATGCTCGGTTTGTCCATCGGACTGAGGGTGATAAGCGGTGCTAAAATTAAGCTTCGTTCCTAAAGCTTTTTGAAGACTCTTCCAAAATCCACTAGTAAACAATGGATCACGATCACTAACAATAGAAGTAAGAACTCCATGTAATTTAACAATCTCTTTAACAAAGAGCTTGGCCAAAAGAGGAACGGTTTGGTTAGACCGAATGGGAATAAAATGGGCGGATTTAGTAAGTCTATCAACTATAACCCATAAGCTATCATGACGCGAACGAGAACGAGGAAGGCCATCTATAAAATCCACGGAAATTTGGTCCCACTTCCAAACTGGAATTTCTAAAGGTTGCAATAACCCACCGGGCCTTTGATGTTCGGCTTTAACGAGTTGGCAAGTCATGCAACACTTAACGAAGTTAGCGATGTCAAGTTTCATTCCCTCCCAATAATAAAGTTGCTTCATATCCGCGTACATTTTACTACTACCGGGATGAATGGTAAATTTAGAACGATGAGAATCTTCTAAAATATCTTTACGAAGATTTCCAATATTTGTACGATAAGTCTACCAAATTTCCGAATGTCGCCACGAGAATCGATGTCAAAGTCTTTCAAACCTTCAATATCAATTTTATCCTTAACATTTTGGCCAAGAAGAGCCAATCCGGGATCTAGCCTTTGAGCTTCAAGAATGCGGTCTAAAAGAGAAGGATGAGCCTCAAGGCTACATAAAACAAAAGATGAACATAAATCGGATACGCGCTCTCGAATCTCACAAGTGGATAAGATCTCAAGATCGTTCCATTTAGATATCATCATAGAAACAACTGCTTGTTGCTTACGGCTAAGAGCATCGGCGACACGATTACCCTTACCAGGGGTATAAAGAATATCAAGATCATAAGGAGCAAGGAACTCGAGCCAACGTTGTTGACGCAAATTAAGTTCCTTTTGAGAGAATAAATACTTCAAAGACTTATGATAGGTATAAAGAATAAATTTCTCTCCTAAGAGATAATGACGCCAAATATGAAGAGCGAAAACAATAGCCGCAGGTTCTAAATTATGTGTGGCATATCTAGTCTCGGCCGGCTTCAATTGCCTAGAAGCATAAGCAATAACACGTTCTTTTTGCATAAGAACGACACCCAAACCAATGCGACTAGCATCGGTATAAACAATAAAATCTTGGTTCCCATCGGGAATCACAAGAATAGGAGCATCGGAAAGGAGTTCTTTTAATTTCTGAAAAGAGGCTTCACATTTGTCCGACCAAATGTATTTCACTCCCTTCTTAGTCAAGCCAGTAAGGGCCACGGCAATCTTAGAAAAGTCTTTAATGAAATGACGATAATAACCCGCCAATCCGAGAAAACTACGAATCCCTGTCACATTCTCCGGCCTCTTCCAATCTTGAATCGCTTCAATCTTTGAAGGATCCATGGAAATTCCGGATTCGAAAATAATATGACCGAGAAACTTCAGACGAGATCGCCAAAAGTGGCATTTAGAAAATTTCGCCTTTAATTAATTACTCCTAAGAGTTTCCAATACAATCCGAAGATGTTTCTCATGTTCCTCCTCGGTTTTTGAATACACAAGAATATCATCAATGAAGATGAGAACAAATCGATCGAGAAAATCTTTGAAAACTCGATTCATAAGGTCAACGAAATAAGCCGAAGCATTCGTTAAACCAAATGGCATAACAAGCCATTCATAAGATCCATAACGGGTACGGAACGTTGTCAAAGGAATGCTATCCTCTACAATACGAAGCTGATGAAAACCGGTAGCCAAGTCCAATTGTGAAAAGACTCTATGACCGCTAAGTTGGTCAAATAGATCATCAATCCGAGGTAAAGGATATTTATTTTTGATAGTAAGATCATTAAGCTTGCGGTAGTCAATGCAAAGTCTAAGTGTACCATCGGATTTCTTCACGAAAATAGCCGAAGCTCCCCAAGGCGAGGAACTAGAGCGAATAAATTGCTTCGTTTCCAAATCGGATAATTGTATGCGCTTCTCCTCGTTTTCTTTATTGGACAAACGATAAGGAGGACGAGTAATAGGTTGAGCTCCAGGGGTAAGATTAATTCTGAACTCAATTGTTCGCTTAGGTGGCAATCCTAAAACGGGCTCAAATATGTCGGAAAATTCACGAACAACGTGAATAAGAGAAATGATGTCCTCCTCATCATCATTATCGTCATCACGAGGATTTAAAGAATATAAAGATGTAGATAAAGTGGAATCCGAATCTTTGAGAATAATAGAAATTTGCTTAACAGATTGAGGATGTCGAAGATGAACAGTCCGCTTAGGACATAGGATATGAGCTTCATAACGGTTAAGCCAATCCATTCCCAAAATCATCCCAAAGCCTAAATAAAGCATGACATGCAAATCGGCTAGGAAAGAGAAATCACATAAAATAATCTCCATATCTTTACAAAGCAAACTAAGCGTTGCGGATCCACCAACCGGATTCGCAATTCTCAAAGAACTCATTAAAGCAGCAACACATAAAGAAAAAGTATCAACAAGCTCTTTTGATATAAAAGAATGGGATGCTCCCGTATCAAAAAGAACTCGAATAGGTTGATCACGAAATATAATAATACCATCAAGGATAGAATGAGAAATACCTTGACCACAAGATGTGTTGCCAGGGGCTTGAGCAACATTAAGCTTTCCCTCCTACCTATTTTGAAGTTTTGGACAAGAAGATAAATAATGATCCGGGCTTTTGCAATAGCGACAAGTACGAGGCTTTGAACACTTGTTCGCAAAATGGTCCCTAGAGCCACAATTGAAGCATTTCCCACTACTAGGAGAAGGAGTCTTTGCAGTAGGAGTTGCTTGCTTACCCTTTTTGTTGGGATACGAACCTTTGAATTTGTTTGGCCTCTTCTTGTTGTTGAAGTTTGGTTTGGAACCCACTACTTCAACATCACTTTGCCTATCTGCCTCTTCAAGACGAAGAGCGATATCAATGAGTTGGTCGAAGGGAACTTCTAATTTTAGAAGTAATGGCTTCTTGAGATTTTTGTTTAAGCCATAGACAAATCTTTGGTTCTTCTTCAATGGATTGTTGATGTATTCAACCCCATATTTGGAATGTGACTCGAAGGATGCAACATAATCAGCCACGGAGGCTTCACCCTAAACAAGGTCTATGAAACGTCGAGCCAATGTCACTTTCTCTGCTACTGGCACGAATTTTAATTCGAAGCTTCCCGGAATTGCTCCCAGATGAGATCTGCTTCATTAATCTCAGAAATAAGAAGTTCGTACCAGTCCAATGCTCTCTTTTGGAGCATACTGGAAGCCACCTGAACACGGTGAAGATCGACGAGATTCATGCGAACGAAGATCCGATCGCAGGTCCTCAACCAAGCCTGGACTTCGATAACAGTTTCAGAACCTTTAAATGGCTTCCCACCCAGGTTGGTGTAATCATTGCACAAACGTGCAAATCCCGACTTTGGGTGAGTAGGTTCCGGATTAGCTCCAGCTGCTTGGGCATTCGTGACAAGGTCAAGAAGTTGCTGGGTAGTCATAAAAACTCCATCTTGGGGTGGAGCACTAGATGGTCCAGCTCTGGGACGACCAGGTCTAACCATTTCTCTTCCTTAAGAAAGATAGACGGAAGAAGAAGAAGGTTATTCACAAAATGAATATCAAGCAATCTTGATAGATAAAACAAGGAATCATAAAGAAAATAGGATAAATCGGTACGAAGACTCGAATTAAATCCTAAAGCACGACTCCTAAGATAGATTTAGGACGATGATCCATGCTAAGTTATTCTACATTGTTCCGAAGTTTTGCTCTGATACCAAGCTGTGACGCCCCACCTCTATACCCATGATAGCCAAGAACACTACGGTGTAATGCTGTCGACTAGCACAGAGAATAAGGCTGTTGAGGAGCGACCATCCGTGTAATTGCTTTGCGCGAGCACCGATATGTCAGATAGTATAACATGCACTTTATTTCAAGTGGAAATCCGACATACCGATACAAACACAAAGCTACTACATAGTGGCTATAATAATCTTCGGAAACAAATATAGAAATAAACATAACACAAATCAGTCACAAATAATTCATATCACAAAGGCGGAAGAAGATATGAGTATATAACTAACACCTGAAAGTGTACATCAGAGTAGTGGTCAAAAAGATCCACAATAATACAAAAGAATAGCAACATGTGCTATACAAAAGAATACAACTATGAGTCTATGTCTCAAGTGTATACAACAAAAAAACTGCTAATCTATGCGGTTAGCCAAAAGTCAGAGTACTGAATCCCTGGGAAGAAGTCAAGCAGAAGCACCTGTAACATCTCGGTCTGACCCGAGTATTATTTATAAGAAAATAATAAACGGATCAGTCTAGCTATAAATATCAGATGACATGATATAGAATAAGAGATATGGCATAAACATATGATAACCATACGGGCATACTACAATAAGTATGTAATTGAAACTCAACATGAGATTAATCAATATCACAAAAATCTTCACAAAGATCCAAAAAGGGTTTCATACCCAAAACTTGTATTCACAACAAGTCAATGACACACGAATTCACCAATGCACAAAAATTAACAAATCATATCAATGAAAATCACTAAAATTGGTGAAGCATAAATTCCAGAATTCAACACACGAAATCCAAAAATCATAAAATGGGGGGAGGCCTATCACACGAACGGGAGCATAAAAACTCACCAACATATGTATCACACGAACGAGACGCTATCCCATGGTAGCTAGCGATTAATTTTTGACACACGAACGGCCCGAAGACCATGGGGTGCTACCCCACATGTGTGAGTCGAAATCACACTGAAACGGGGTCTAGTCTAAATCGCAGACAAAGAGACATCTGTTAGTCTAAATCACAAAAATGATCATCATGATCATCAAGAAGTGTCAATTACAGTAAGCTAGTAAATATATGAGCTTAGCTTCATGTCCCATAACCACTAGCTTAACTTAAATATTTACGAACAAATTGTAGATCTCCACTAGAAAATTGTCACAAAAGATTCAGTCGAACAAGTCCAAGAATTAACCAACGAAGTAAACGCAAGCGTTTCATACCACTTGTTTTACTAAGTCGTTTAATTAGATTTTTCATCCGAGTGAGGTTAAGGTTTGTATATACTAGTAGATTGGAAACGGTTTTTAAGAAACGAGCTTTGTAATAAAATAGTGTTGAAATAGTTTTGATGAAGGTGTTTTGATATTTACTACTAGTATTGAAACCTTTATATTTTTAAAGTGACAAATCACAAAAAAGATTGTAGGAACAATCAATCACTAAAATTCACATTCAAAGACGTGAATAAAATCCAAAGAAATTGATACCGAATCCATCAAAATGAATATTCCTAAAAATCATGAAGAAAATGTAATCAAAGTCGATAATAAGTGATAATAACAAAAGGGAATCCACACGAATCGATTAAAGTTGGAATTCTCAAGTAAATAGGCAAATAGGCAAAAGAGTGCATATTCTGACGTCTGAAACCAAGGATTCAGATGTCTGAATCTGGAAAATAAAATATTTTCCCAAACAAAATTCTAACGTCTGAATCGTTGATTTCAGACGTCTGAAATAGGCACTTTTAGCCTATTTCCTTTCTGGTTCCAAATGAACCAATTCAGACGTCTGAAATATAGATTCAGATGTCTGAATACTGGAGAATAAAAATTCCCAGTATAATATTCAGACGTCTGAATACTACGTTTCAGACGTCTGATTCAAGGGTTCAGGGCATTCCTTGAACCTAAGCCAAAAATGGCCAAACGGATACCGAAAGCAATCAACGAGCAACGACGACTAAGGATTTACGTCTAGCGACAACCCAGCCTTAACGGCTCTTCGATACGCCGCAAATATCAATGTCCAAATATCCATAAAAGGATTTTCATAGATTTTGATTTCAAAACATCGAAAATTGGAATATACACCAAATCAATCCAAACCAAAATCAATTGCACAAGAATAAGTGTTAGGAATTCATACCTAATAATCGAAGATAATTATAGACAAAGATGTGAGATAAAAATCTCACCTTTGAACCCAAACAAATGAAGAAGAAGCTTGAAAGTAAAGGAGAATCAACCACTCTTCAAATCCAACTCAAGAAGCTTGATTCTAAGCTTTAAAAAGAAGAACATCCCCAAAGTTAGGTTTAGGAATTTCTGAAATTCAAGAGAGATGGAGTTGGAGAAGATGAAGAAAAGGCTTACCAATGGGTTCTTCTATTAGTTTGGAGCTAGAGTTTGATTTGCAAAAGAAAACTAGAGTTTGGAATTTTAATTTCCCATTCCACTCACCATTTTTGCTAAAGCTTGAGTACTAGGAATTAGAAATGAAGTAATGAAGAGTTGGAGTGGAATTGGGACTGAATACATAAGAGGGTTTATTGTGCTCAGCCCAAACCAAAGCCCTAAGTAAAAAAGTAGCGAAATTCCACTAACTCCAAACATATCAATGTTTATATTCAAAAAGGTTGCAAACGACATTTTGAACTCAATGGAAGGGGTCTCGAGTCCTAATTCGACCGTATGCAAAAAGTAGCTTTTCGGACTAAACTCCAAGTATCGATAAAATATTTAAATAAAATATTTAAATATAAAAATCGATAAATATGCGGGTTGTTACATATGGTTATAGATTGGTTTTAAAATAAGAATAATTATTTTGTTTGTGTAAATAAATTCTAAATTGACTTATTATTTTCAAAGTTAATAAGTGTGTTTAAATATATACATATCTGTGTATTTAAATTGATTTTTAAAATAGGATAAATTATTTATAAATAATAATGAGCTTATTTAAAAATTGATATTTATATTTATTTAAATTGATTTTAGATTTGGATTTTTAAATTGACTTTGAATTTGAATATAAATTTGAATTTAAGGGAATATACATACATCTTAAAATAAAATAATAATATAGTTTGGATTTAAAATACATAGATAATGTTTTTATTTGAAAATAAGATTTTTTTTATATTATTCTTTTTATAGAAATTTATCTATAGAAATTTGGATATGTATGTATTTTTATTAAATAAATAACACGAGCTATACGAACTCAGATTCGGATAAGCTTCCTAAAATTATCTTAAGTTTCCCAAGTACAGACGCATGGATACTCGCTCTACTAAACCCAAACTAGCTATACTGCTAAGCTACTGAGTTCCTACTCAGCTTATGACACAGATCCAGATAAGCTTCCTAAAATTATCTTGAGTTTCCTAGGTACAGACACAGGGATACTCGCTCTACTAAACCCAAACTAGCTATACTGCTAAGCTACTGAATGAAAATGAAATGAAAAAAAGAAAAAAAAGCAAAGATGAAAATCATGATCTCAGCAAACCTGAAGCATTATACAAAGTGCAAATCAAAATTCTATCCAAATTCATCATACAATCAAGACCAGATCACTCAATAACCTAAAAGCAAACTAAGAATCAAATACAAGTTGCAAGAAAATCAGATCACCTAAATGATCAAGCAAGTTAGAGCAAAATTCAAAGTTTGATTCCAGTTCAAAGGCATGAATCATTTTCCAGGCTTACTCTCTGTTCGACTTCAAGAGGTGAGTAGACTTTTAAATTAAAATCTTAACTAAACTATAGCTTGTTGCTTGTGGAAATTTCTGTGATAACTGATGCTCGCTTGTGAATATTTATGTGATTTTCTGTATGAAAGTTGAAATATGTGATTAAGATATGTGTGCATTTTCTGTGCTACCTTGTTCCTGATACAGAATTTAAAATTTTGAAACAAAATTTCAATTCTTTTACCTGATCTTTGTCAAGCTTGGATTTTCAAGCAAATTAGTTAAATTTTTAACTTGGTCTAAGATTTAAAAATATGTACCAATGTTTTAAAATTTAAAAATATGCTAAAGTCTAGGAATACAATGATAAATCATAGTATCTTGATAAAACCAAATGATAGATTTTATGGATTCAAGTTTACATCTTGAATCATCACTGGAAATCAGGATTTTTAAAAGAAAAATCAAGATTTTTAGTAATTGGGTGAAAGAGGATTTCAGTGCTGACTGGAATGAGAGTTTTTGGGTTTTTTGATGATCGGCCGTCGTTGGAGGGTCGAGATTTTGTCTAGAGGAGGAAGGATGTTCGACGTGGCTAAAAAAAATGTTTGGAGGCGGAAATGATGGTCGTGGTGTCGGCGGTGAGGTGATTTAGTCCATAACCCTAGAATTGGTCGAATGGGAAGATTTGATCATCTCTCTCTCTGGTGCATCGAGTGTAATGGAACCTTGGGAATGGGTTCGTGGCAGATAGGCGAAGAGGTGGCTGGAGTTACAATAGCTCTGGTGGTCGAAGGAAGGTGATCTAGGTTTTTCTGTTGAAATTATGGGTTTCAGTTTTCAACTTCCTAGCTCGATTTTGATTCGAGACATGTGAATAAATTTGGGTGATCGGACATTGGTGCTCCGGTAAGGTTCAATGTGTCGAAGTTATCTATGGTGATCACCGACGTCGAAGTTCACTGTGCAGGTGCACAAGGTGGTGGAACATCTGATGTTAGTGTAGGGTTTTACTCGTAACACTGCTCGGGTATTTGGGAAAAAAACTCGAGAGTAAACTCGAGTGAAATTTGGTGTTAAGAGCTACAGGTTTTTTAAACTCAAATCTAAACTAAGTTTTTAAAATGGGTGGAAAAGTCGATTGACTCGGGAATGGGTCCGAGTGGGCTTGGGGTAAAACCAGAAGTAGCTTCTTGAATAGTTTTTAAATGATTTAAATCAAATTGTTTTTGAAATTTAAAGTTAAGTTTAGATTAAACTTTTATATAAACTTACCTTATATATACTAATTATTTCTTAAACAATTGGTTATGAAGTTTTAAAGGTTGAAGTGATTTTAAACATTAAATTGAAATGTAAGTTTAAGATTTTATAAAAGTAAATTTTAAAATACAAATTGTATTTAGTTTTGAAACCTCTACATGATAATGTTTAAGTTATTTAAGGAAGTTTAGTTTTGTTAACTTTAAAATTATCAAGTTAAATGGTTATTTTATTCTATGTCTTAATTAAAGGATTTAATTAAGTAAAGGTTAATTAAAATGTTAAAATATTTAAAAATGTTAATGTAAAATGTTTTTTTATCATAAGATGATGGAGGGTTAATGTTTTGAGATTAACTAAGTTAATTGTGGAAATTAAGTAAATTTATCTAGTTTGATTAATTAACTATAAAAGATTTATTAAGTGATAAATTAAGAAGTAATTAGCTAATTAATGATAAATTAATTATAGGAAGAATTATGGATTAATTAATTTTTATTACGAAATATTGATTAATAATTAAGGTTATTAATCAATAGAAAATGGATAATTAATCGGTTAATTAAAGGTTAATCAATTGATTATAAAAGTAATTGAGGATTGATTACTTTGAAATAAAGGAGATTAATTAGTTGATAGATAAGATAATCAGGGAGTGATTAATTAAGTAAAAGTGAAATTAATTAATAATTTTTTTAACAGGTTTAGGTGATAAATTCATAGGTAATTTATTTAATTTAAGGTAATTAAATTAATTATTAAATGGATTTATAATTCCTGTTTATGGATGTTCGTTTGTGTAGAATGTCTAAATGATATCTATGGGATGATATCTATTGGATTGTATCTATTGGATGATAAGCTGTAATATTCTGTTGTTATGATTTTTGATATATCAGTAATAAATATGTGATATTTATCTATATTAAATGCTGTGTGAATTCAATAAATGTATTGAATTGAATTGAATTGTTTAAACCTTTCAAACAACTTGGCCTTTAAGATACGGTTTGATTTCGAAGAGACCGGAGTCGGGTATTAGTGAATATCCGAAACCACTTCGATTTTTTTTAAAGATTGATATGTGAAATCAATAGGCTGGGATGGAATGATTTAAGTGAATTGGACTATTTAATCTAAGTTTGGTACTTTGAAATTGATGTGTGAAATATGTTGTCTTTGGCAAAATTGTGAATTTGTAAAATTAACATAAGTTACCACGGGTTTATATAAGTTGTATGCTTTTGTATTCCATGTTAGTTGGGTTTACTCACGCTGGTTTCCAGCCTGACCTGGGTGTTACTTTGGTGTAATGCTCGGGTCAGACCGAGTATTACAGATTTTCTGGTAAGGACGTTCTGGAACTCAGGAGGCGAGCTGGAGGGCAGGAACGTATGGAGAGTTTTTCGCTGTGATATGTTATTGTATAACGAGGACATGTTATTTTAAACTGTCCAGTGATTGGTAATGGTTGTAACTCTGATGTATAAAGTATAAGTCAACTGATGCAGTTCTTCTTTGTAAACTGTTATTTATGTGATATTATATTTTGATCCGCTGCGAATGTGAGGTTTCTGTGTTTTGGTGTTTCTGTTTCTTCTTTTTCTTCTATCTCTTTTTTCTTTTTCATAACTATTTGGAGTTTTTGGGATCGAAAATTCTGGGTCGTTGCATTTGGTATCAGAGGAGAAGGTTAAGCGAGAACCTTGGCTCTGGTGGGATTACTCATTAAGGATAGGGTAAGTGGTACCCTAGGATGAGTTGAGTGTGTGTGTGTGTGTGTGTATATATATATATGAGAGCGCATTTGTTATTTTCTTATATAAAGATTTTAAATGATTTTATATAAGAATATATTTTGATATATAAAGTAATATATCTTTCTAATAAATATTAAGGTAATTGGATGTTAAATATTGGAATTAAATTAAGTGGTAATAGAATTACAACCAAATTAAATAAATAAAGATAAGTTTGAAATGGATTCAAACTGAAATTAAATCTTGAAGTTGGGGAAGAATTTCAAAATAAGATGAATTAGAATTGGTTACAAATAAGAGAAATATAATGGTTATTGTGTTTAATAATGGGATGATTGTTTTCCAATTAACAATAAAATGTTTTAAGAAAGTAACCATTTAAAGAGAATAACTTGTAAATTTTGAAAGGATGTGAATTAAAGTGGGTTTCAAATTGTGAAGTTCTGAATTCTAAATCTAAACATTTGAAATTGTTTCCAAAGTGTTAAAGGAAATAATATTATTCAAACTATTTTGAATGCAATCTTATTTTAGAATAAGAATTTGTTTGTAAACTTTAAAAGAATTTGTTTTGAATTAAAACCAAAGGTGGTTTAAAATTTTAAAACATGGCTAGGAGGGCCAAGAAAAATGTATATATGTATGGATATACATGATATCAAGGATAATTTAAAATAAACTCTAAATATTGAGTTTTAAATTTAGAATGAGATATGATACCCAAAATGATAAGTTTTTGAACTTAATAAGCGGGAAGATTATTTATGAAAAGTTCAAAATTTAAGATGGACGTTTTAAAATAATTTGAATGATACCATTCCGTTGTTATTAATAATCTTTAAGCTGAAATTGGATTTGATAAATGAAGAATTGGACTGTAGTAATATATCTATTATTGAGATA
The DNA here is from genome assembly GCA_030765085.1 of Allium cepa. Classification (NCBI taxonomy): domain Eukaryota; kingdom Viridiplantae; phylum Streptophyta; class Magnoliopsida; order Asparagales; family Amaryllidaceae; genus Allium; species Allium cepa. The sequence continues at coordinate 46,522,722 of CM060930.1, read as the reverse complement.
AAAGGAAAATTTAACTTTAGTTTGAAAATAGAGAAATGGAATCACTTTGGACTTGAGATTTGGGTGTTTAAAATAGAATTTCAACTGAAATTATTGAAAATTGGTTTTAAGGGTGAATTTGGTTAAAAATTTGGTTTTTGAAAGATTGAATTGATTTAAAATGAAATTCTGGAATGTGGACTTAAAAAAAATTGAATTGAAATTAGTTCAAATTGAATTTGATTTGAATTAGTTGAAATTGTGATTGAAGATGTATAAGTATAAAATTCAAGTGGAAATTTTGAATTGGATTAAATTGCAACGATTTGAATTTAAAGTGGGTTCAATTTGAAATTAGTCCGAATTGATTTGAATAATTTGGAATTGTAATTAAAGTTGAATAGTTTTAAATTCGAATGGAATTTGAATTGAATTTTGGAGGAAGTCAAGAATAATTCAACTTGATTTGGAAATGGAGTTTGAAATTGGAATTAATTCAAACTGGAGTTGAAATGAATTGAAATTGGAACTAGTTAAATTGAAATTGGAACTAGTTAAATTGAAATTTATTTGAATTAGTAGAATTTAAGATCAAGGATTGAATATAGTTAAATTTGGAAAGAAAATGAGGTTAATTTAACTTGAATTGGGGTTGAATCAATTTCAATGGAAATTGAAGTTATTTAAAAATGGAATTGAGTCAATTTAAATGGAAGTGGAAATTTAAATTGAATTGATGAGAATGGAGATTGGGAAATGAGCAGTTTTGACTCTGGACTATTTTTAGTATAAATTGTTTTAATATAAACCTATTTTTCCAAGCTATTCATTATATATACAACTTTCCTTTTAAAAGCCAAAACTATCTTATACTTGTTTTACAATTATTTTTGAAATTGTTTATGATTTTCCAACTATTCTGTGATGCCCCACCTCTATACCCACGCTAGCCAAGGACACTATGAGGTAATGCCGTCAACTAGCGCGAAGAATGAGGCTGTTGAGGAGTGACCATCCATGTAATTGATTTGTGCGAGCACCAATATGTCGGATAGTACAAGGAAGTCTGACACGCCGATACAAACTCAAGGCTACTACACAGTGGCTATATATATTCTTCGGAAACAAACATAGAAATAAACATAATACAAATCAGTCGTAGACATCCATATCACAAAGGCGGAAAAAATATGGATATAACACATGAAAGTGTACATCAGAGTAGTGGTCAAATAAGATCCATAATATCACAAAAGAACAGTTACAAGTGCTAGACAGAAGAATATGTATAGATCTAGAATTCTATATCTCAAAGGTATACAACAAAAACTACTCATCTAAGTAGTTAGCCAAAAGTTAGGATGATAATCCCAGAAGTGAAGTCAAGCAGAAGCACCTGTAACATCTCGGTCTGACCCGAGTATTATTTAATAAGAAAACAATAAACGGATCAGTCTAGCTATAAATATCAGATAAATTGATGTAGAATAAGAGATGTGACATAACATATGAAAACCATAAAGCCATACTGTGATAAGTATAAAAATTGAAAATCAACAAGAGATTAATCAATTTCACCAGAATCTTCTCAAAGATCAAAAGGAATGTCGAACTCCTTATTTCATTCACCAGGTCACAAATACTGACAACATATAAATGCCAATCATAAAATTGGTGAAATTCAAATTCTAGAAGTCATCAATGGAAATCCAGGAATCACAAAAAGGGGGGAAGGCCTATCACAAAACGGGAGCCTGAAAACTCACCAACACGTGTGTCACAAAACGAGACGTTATCCCATGGTCGCTAACCACAGAGCCGGTGCAACGACGTAGTACAACGGTACGCCCGAGGAGCCAGAAACTCGTATAGTTCGGAACAACAACGTAGTACAACGGTATGCCCGAAGATCCGAACACCATAAAAACGTGGGTGGGCAGCCCACAAAAATTGGGTCGAAACCCCAAGAAATAAATAGGTCGTTAGCCTATAATAAAAATGAGACGAAACTCAATAAAACGAGGTAACGTTCCCTTTGTGGACAAAAAAACATAGCATAGCACTAGTCTAAAACACAAAAATGATCCTCAATGATCATCAAGAAAGTGTCAATTACTCTAAGCTAATAAATACATGAGCTTAGCTTCATGTCCCATAACCACTAGCTTAACTTAAATTTTTACGAGCAAATTGTAGATCTCCACTAGAAAATTGTCACAAGAGACTCAATCGAACAAGTCCAAGAATTAACCAACGAAGTAAACGCAAGCGTTTCATACCACTTGTTTTACGAAGCCGTTTATTAGATTTCTCGTACGAGTGAGATAAAGTGACAAATCACAAAAAATGATTGTAGAACAATCAATCACCAAAATTCACATACGAAGATGTGAGTTAATTCCAAAGAAATCGATATCAAATCCATCAAAATGGATATTTACAAAAATCCCAAAGAAAATGTCATCAAAGTCGATAATAGATGATAACAACAAAAGGGAATCAACACGAATCGATAAAATTGGAATCTCAAGCTAAATAGGTAAAATAGAGCCCAAACAGCAGTTTCAGACGTCTGAAATATAGATTCAGACGTCTGAATCTGGAAAAATAATTGTTTTCCAAAACACAATTCAGACGTCTGAACCCAATATTTCAGACGTCTGAGATAGGCAATCTTTAGCCTATTTCCTTTCTGGTCCAAAATAAACCAATTCAGACGTCTGAATCTGGGAATAAAAATCTTCCCAGAATAATATTCAGACGTCTGAACCCAACGTTTCAGACGTCTGAAACTGGGGTTCAGGGCATTCCCTGAACCTAGACCAAAATTGAACGAAATAAATACCGGAAGCGATCGGACGAGCAACGACGACTAAGGATTTACGCCAAGCGACAACCCAGCCTTTAAAGCTCTTCGATATGCCTCAAATATCAATTCCAAATATCCATAATATGATTTTCATAGATTTTGATTTCAAAACACCAAAAATTGGGATATACACCAAATTAATCCAAACCAAAATCAATTGCACAAGAATAAGTGTTAGGAATTCATACCTAACAATTGAAGATAATTATAGACTAAGATGTGAGATAAAAATCTCACCTTTGAACCCAAAACAAATGAAGAAGAAGCTATAGAGTAAAGGCAAGGACAATCACCCTTCAATTCCTACCCAACAAGCTTGAATCTAAGCTAAGAAGAGAAACATTTCCTAAGTTAGGTTTAGGAATTTCTGAAATTGGTATGAGAATGAGTTGGAGAAGAAGAAGAGGAGGCATACCAAAGCTTTTTCTATAAATTTGGAGCTAGAACTTGATTCGCAAATGGATACTAGGGTTTGGAGTTTTAATATCCCATTCCTCTCTCCGTTGTTGCCAAAGCTTGAGTATTAAGAAATAGAAATGAAGAAATGAAGAGAAGAGGGATGTAGCTTGGGTCTAATGGGCTGAAACAAAACCAAAGCCCTAAGTGAAAAAGTAGCAAAATTCCACTTACTCCAAACATATCAAAGTTTATACTTAAAAAGATCGCAAACGTCATTTTGAACTCAATGGGAGCGGTCTCGAGTCCTAATTTGACTATTTGCAAAAAGTAGCTTTTTCGGACAAAACAATCCAACTAACGATGAATTATTTTAAACAAAATATTTAAATATTCAATTGTAAAATATGCGGGTTGTTACATGTTCTATAAACTAATTACTATATTCCAACTATTTTACAAAACTAATTACTATCTTACTATTATTTTGCAATCATCTAAAATTTCTATAATTATTTTAACTATTTTCTAACTATTTTACCCCTATTTTACAAACTGTAAATTATTTTCCAACTACTTATCTATTTTTAAAATTTTCAAGCTATTTTCTAAATAAACTGGTCGGAGTTCAAACTGTTATTGGTTAAATACCCAATCGAGATAGGAATAGAGGTGATAATCCAAATGGATTGAAGCAATTATGAGTAAGTGAATGAAAATCAAAGTGAATGTGAATAGAAATGGAATTGATTTGGCTAATAACCAATAAAGATAAATACGTAGGGTGTACGTATGTTATTACATTCGCATAATGATTTGATCCAGATTCGAGCATAGAATTTCGAGATAGTATGTTGATCAGAGTTGGGATTTTTCACTCCATTTTCGATGGCGAACCTGGATATGGATTGTTGATTAGTTCTGGATATTCTCTATCATAGTTATGACTATGCAAGGAGAATGACAGTTTCTGATCAAGAAACCATATCTGTGTCCGCACTAGGAAGTTGGGTGGACGATACTAATTCGGAAGTAAAATTGTGTAGTCAAGTGAGCGATTAAATTGGTATAGCGTACGAATGATATGTGTACATCATACAGATTCAAATGAAAATGATATTGAAAGGAGTAATCAAATTTGAATATTTGATTTTGAGTAAAAACAAAGTTAAATATCATTGTTTTATAAAACGAAACTCCCCTTGTTGAATCTTTTGCCAGAAGAAAAGGGTTTTTGAAAATGTTTGAAGTATAAAAGAAGTTTTATAAAAGTTTGAAATGATCCAAAGTTGTAAAAATTATATATATATATATATATATATATATATATAAAGGATCTTATGAGGATTTTAGAAAAGGTTTTAGGAACCTTTGGATTTGGAAAGGCTCTTCATTTTTGGGTAAAATCAATATGAGAATTTGGAAAGCCTAGTTTGAGAATTATCGATTTTGGAATAATTGATTTTGTGTAAAGGAGCTTTGTATGAGATCATACTAGGTGTATGATTTGAAGATACTATATGTGTATAGTAAAAAATGTTTTGATGATGACTCTGGGGAAAAAGGCGCTCCCTTGAAATGAACTTCTTAGGAGTGCCACCGGGTGGTGCTGCCTTGAGCCCCAAGGGGGTTCTAAAGTTGATCCTGTGAGGAGTCCGGACAAAACTAGTTCCTGGGGATTATGAGTAGTGTGTACCATAGCGAAAGTCGTTTGTGCTGCTGAGTGCCAATAGTCTGCGTTTGATTTTATATCGGTAGACTGCGACCTATGGTAACATAGCGAAAGTCGTGTGTGCTGCTGAGAGCCAACAGCCTACGTTTGATTTTACATCGGTAGACTGTGACCTATTTAGGAGTGGAGAAGTTTCATTTTGACAGCGAAAATCAAAGGCGGCAAAGAGCCTATGTTACATGGACTTTTGCTGCGATGGCAACGTAACCCTGGAATGTAACTGCTATCTGTCGTCGGTTCCATGGCGTAATCGAGAGGCCGCGGAGAGCGTACACTTACATGGACTTTTGCTGCGATGGCAACGTAACCCAGGAATGTAACTGCGACCATGGATGTGGGTGATGATTTCCAGAGCATTCTCACCAAAGATATATCGTCTATTTTCATAAACTATTTTCTATATTTTCAATAAAATTATTTCCCAAAATATTTTCACTAGGTGTTGGAACGGGTTTACCATGTACTTATAGATTTTCAGTCCTACGCCTGATCAACGTATGACCGAATTTTTGTGAGAACGAAGATGGACTTGTTGGGACATCGAGTTATAAAAAGTATTTTTATGAAAACTATTTTATAATATAAAATTGATTTTAAAAAGTGTTTTAAAATGATCAAATAAAATTTATATGATTTTAGGTATTGAATAAATTCTGGTTTCATTCCTTTTCGAGGACAAAAAGGTTCTAAGGGGGGAGGAATGTGACAACCCAAATTTTTGAACATCTGTAGTTGATTAACAGACTGGGTTGATTAATAGAATATTGAATTATAAATTGGACGAATGAATCTGATCATAAATATTTATACTTAGTAAATATTTTTGTGATAATCTCCTAATATAATTTCTTGAATTTTAAATCGAAATTGAATTCATATTCGAAAACATAAGATAAATATCTATTTTATTTTATTTTAAAAAAATAAAAATAAGAATAATAAATAGGAAGAAATAAGGGGGTATGATAGCTTATACAAATTTAATAAAATTTCTATTTTGATTTCTTTTTGAAAGTTCTTAAACGAGAATAGTTTATATATATATATATATATATATATATATTTAAATTATTCCTTCTTTTAAAACATCTTATGAATGAAGTACTGTTTTATTTGTATACACTTAAACCATAGTGTAAGCATTTAAGGTTTTAAGACATATGTATAAAATAAATTGTATACATATATATTAAAATCTAATACATTATATATATATATATATATGTAAAAATAGAAATTTATATATATAAATAAGTCCAAAACACTTGTCAACTTAAGAAGTAATGAGAAATACATTTGTCAATTTAGGAACAAAAGAATGATACATTTGTCACATTTGTAAACAAGTGGAAATTTCTCATTTAAATGGAAATAAGTAAAATATGTTAGGAAAATTTTTGGAATCCTTTTTAGTTCAAATTTCCTTCTTCCTTCATCTTTTTTCTTCTTGTTCTTTCTAAAAAACAAGTTAATTATTTGAATTTATTAAGTAATTATTAATTAATAAGGATCATTAGTTAATGAATTAATCAAGGTTGATTTATAAAAGTGATTAATTATCAAATTAATTAATCTAATTAATTAATTTTTAATTACTTCATTAAGTAATTATTATTCAATTTAAATTAATTAATAAATCCTTAATTAACTACTTTATAAATTAATTACAAAATTTTAATTAATTACACTTAGTAATTAATCTTAAATTAATCATATTCATTAATTAATTAATCACATTAATTAATTAACTAAAATTAACTAAGTAATTAACCCTTAATTACTTACATAAGTAATTATCTTCTAGTTACTTCCATTAACAAATCTTGATTATTCTTTTCATTAATTACTTAATAAGTAATTAATTCCATCATTAAATAATCCTTAATTCTTTAATTAATTAATTACTCTATAATTAATTAACTTCAAAATAATCCTATTAATTAATTCCTTAATTAATAACATCATGTGATTATCCATTGATCACTTCCATTTAATTACTCCCGTGAGTAATTTTCCATTAATTACTTCCATAAGTATTTTCCATTCTTAATGATATAAGGACAAATTATTTTAAAATTGATCAATTAAGAATTAATTACTTCATGAAATAAATCAAGGATTAATTAATTAAGGAGTTAATTAATTAAGAAAAGTAATCACAGGATAGCTAATTACTGGAAGTGATTAGGGATCCATTGATGGGTGTCATTAATTAATTAAAGATTAATTAATGGGAATGGTTAAGGCCAATTAATCTTGGTGATAATTAAAAATTAATTACTTAATGTACTTAAAGAATAATTAATCGAGGAGGATTAATTAAGATGGATAATGAACGGGTTATTAATTTAAATAGGGTTGAAATTAAGTAATGATTAAGTAAGTAGGGTTTTTTTAGTAAGGAATATAATTAATTTAAATTATCTTAAATTAATTAGAAATGGTATGACAAATTAATCTTGCTTATAGATGATAGGATTGTATGCCTTAAATTAGCTGATATCTCTGATACGTGATTTGTGATGCTATGTGATATGATTGGTTTAAACTATGAAATGTGGTTATCCATCAATGGTGAATTAATGTGTAATGATGACACCCTGTATTTAAAGTTGAATTGTTTTTATCTTAGGATAGATGATGAGTGATTCGAAGAGACCGGGGTCGGGTATCAGTAAATACCCGAAACCACTTTGATTTGTAATCTACAATAATTTTATTAAAGGTTTGATATGTGAGATAAATAGGCTGGAACGAAATAATATGGACCTTTGAAAACTAAGTAAAGTTACTTAGAGATTAATTTGTGAAATAAGTGTTGACATTAATCAGTTATGAACTCGTAGTAAGGTATGAGTTACCTAGGATGCCTATTGTGTTTTAGAGCTTAGTATTTCAAACTGTTTTGGGTTTACTCTTTTAAAAACAATCTTAAACAAATATATAGTGGGATGTTGATGCATGTGTTGGAATTTGCTTTGATATTGAATACATGTTTACATTAGTACCATTGTTTATGCATGATTGAGTGTATGGCATGTCTGGGTATAGATGAACCTGTTTATGTTCATCTCTGTATAATTACAGAAGTTGTTCTTCTTAAAGAAAAATGAAAAAATCTTCCAATCTATACCTTATTTGAACTTGATATATGAATGAAAATTGTATGATAATGTTTGATAGTAATTTTAAAAATAGTTTCATAATTTTAAAAGCAACAAATAATTATAAATAAGGGGTGATCTTACTCGGGACTGTTCAGTAAGGAATGGTTCCGGCTTTGTGATGCTGGGGATTGGGAGTGATCCTCAGTACTGTGATCTAGGCCACGTACTGTGACGGGCGATACCCCGTTAGCCCTGCCATTGATGGAGACCCATTCTTCCTATGAGACCCTATGGTTTTGTTTGTATTACCCACTTTTGTGGCTAGTAGCTGGAATTTAATAAATGCAACAATTTCGGCTATTTCTTATTTACTTGAAAACCCTAGACACTATTATAATATCACTGGATTTCCTATCAAATGTTTTGGTTAGCGTAAGGTAAAAACTTTTCCATGTTTATGTGTGGGAAGTCTTACGTGATACCTTTTCTTTTCAAAGGTTTTTCTAAAGTTAAGCAATTATAACCCGTTTACTCACACCAGACCCCTATCTGACCCGAATGTTTATTTTCTATTTTATTAAACTCTTGGGTACTCATATTATGTATGAGAAGTCGAGGGATTCAGGTTAGCTTGACGAATTCTGGAGGAGTATATGAGCAGGAGGCTTCCACATGTAGATATATTATGGTTCCGCTGTGTTTGTGTGATATTTTTATCTTGTGTTATCTTGAGTTGTATAGTTAGACAGATGTCTATAACTGTCTAGTATGTGGTGTATAGTTGTGTACTCTGATGTAATATGATACTATATAATATTTTATGTGATATATTATATTTCATTCATTCCGCTGTGAGTATCTGATGTTGTGTTTCTTCTTCCTTATCTTTTCTTCTATCCCTTTCTTTCTTAATTAGTGATGCGTCTTTCTGGAGATAGAAAGTCGGGTCGCTACAGGTGGTATCAGAGCATCGCCGTAACACTTATCATTGTACTAATTTATTAATAAAGTAATTATTGGTTAATTATTGAATGTAATTAAGAATGGTAATTACTTATGGAAGTAATTGAAGTGGAAGTGATTAATGAATAATCACTTGATGTTATTAATTAAGGAATTGATTAATATAATTGTTTTGAAGTTAATTAATTATGGAGTAATTAATTAATTAAAGAACTGAGGTTATTTAATGATGGAATTAATTACTTGTTAAGTAATTAATTAAGAGAGTAATCAAGATTTATTAATGAAGTAATTAGAAGATAATTACTTATGTAAGTAATTAAGGGTTAATTACTTAATTAATTTAGTTAATTAATTTATGTGATTAATTAATTAATGAATGTGATTAATTTAAGATTAATTACTAAGGGTAATTAATTAAAAATGAAATTAATTTATAAAGTAATTAATTAAGGATTTATTAATTAATTTAATTGATTAATAATTTCCTTACTAAAAAGTCCCGAGTAAGACCACCATGTGGTTGGCACGACCAACCACCCACAAAGCCGAAATAAAAAAGGACATCTAGACAGGAATGACCTCACCCTGAAATGGGTGCTACCCACCTAGCCTTGCCGCACCTCCCCTGTTTTAGCCATTCCCGGTTGATGAAGCTTGAGGCTGCGATTACCTTTATAGAACACATCTATCTTAGAATGCTCATCGTCCACCTGACGATGTTCTGAAAGCATTCAATCCATACAAGTTCGTTCCGGGTTCGAACGAAACCGAAGGCACTATCTCATTGCACTCATTTTGGAATCACCCTCAGAGTCAACGACCCCCTTGCACTCTAAATCACCATCTCGAACCTATAAGTACTATCTCCGTCAAACTCATCATGGAATCACCCCCAAAGTTATACTGACGTATAGTTCTTACACTTCGAGTCTTCACTAAGCTCCACTTGGATTCACGACCTAACGTTTAATTTGGATCGATCGAGTTTCCAGCCTGTAGCGACCCAACTATCTAACACCAGAAAGTCGCATCACTAATCTAATAAAGAAAGGGATAGAAGAAGAAAAGATAAAAAAGAAGAAACACAACAACATCAGATAACTCACAGCAGAACGAATGAAATAAAATATATCACATAAAATATTACATAGTATCATATTACATCAGAGTACACAACTTATACAACACATATTAGACAGTTATAAACATCTGTCTAACTATACAACTCAAGTATATAAGATACAGATATCATACAAACACAGCGGAACCATAATATATCTACACGTGGAAGCCTCCTGCTCCATATCTCCTCCAGAGTTCCTCAAGATAACCCGAATCCCTCGACTACTCATATGTAATTATGTAAAAGATTAGTTAAGATAAATGATTTTCTTAATTAATTAAGGATTTTGAAATATAAGAAGTTAATTAATTATTTAATCAATTTTAAATAATTAGTTAATGTATATTAATGAAATGCAAGTGAACGATTAAAATTTAAAATGCAATGAAAATGGGAATATATGGAATGTGAATAAATTTAAGCAAAAAATGAAACAGAATTAAGTATAAATTGAGTCGGAATCAATGTAAATGGGTTATAAAACTTAAGTACTTATTTATTCACATGGATATCGTCAAATTGTATAGAATAAATCATCATTTGACGTGAACGGAAGAATTAAAATTTTGTGACTTGGTGGAAGTTAAATAAATTGATTTTTTTAATCAATTGGAGTAATATGGGTTTGTTTAAAATTAAAAATGAATTGAATGTAAGTGATTGAGATTAGAATTATTGAAAAAATAAAGAAGAAATTGGAAAAATCTGAAATTTGTATATTTCAGTTGGAAACTAATAAAAATAAAAATAAAGTCCATAATTAACGAATTTTGAAATGAACTGAGAAAGTAAAGAAATTTATATCAAATGGAATAAATTGGAAATCAATTTGGAAAATTGATTTAAGTGATTTCAGTGGAGATAGAAAATATTTGGGAAGGTTTATTTTGAAAAAGGAAGATGGTTTGAAACTGTTTCAAAAGGGTTTGGAAGTGAAAATATATCTTGCGAAGATATTTTGAGATAAATAAATAATTTGAGAAATTATTTATTGTTTGATGGATGTTTGTGAATGTTTATTAATAGTTAAATAACCGAATATCAATATTGGCCAAATGCGCTGATCGTTTCGAAGAGACCGGGATCGAGATTTATTTCTCGAAAACCACTTCGATCCGGTTTGTACGTTTCATGGGAAAAGAGTTTGGATTCGAAGATGGAGCAGTGAAGTGCAAGGGCTAGTCCCTACTAATCCTGAGGATATTTCCAAAATGGATGTAGTAGAAATAGTGCCTTCGCTTCCGTTCGAACCCAAGACAGACTTGTATGGATGAATGCTTTCGGAACATCGTCAGGCGGACGATGGGCATTCTAAGTGAAACAGTCTAAAAAGGTAACGCTTAGTCTCGAGCCTCATCAACCGGGAATGACTGAAAATCAGGGGTTATGCAGCAAGGTTAGGTGGGTCATGTCCAAGCAGGACGAGCTATGCCCCTGGCTAGATGTCCCTTTATTTCGGCTCTGTGGGCAGTTGTCGGCCACAACTACGGGGTTATCTTATTCGGTACTGTTCAGTAAGGAATAGTTCCGGCCTTGTGTTGCAGAGGAGCGGGCGTACTCCTCAGTACTGTGATCCAGGCCAGGTACTGTGACAGGTGGTACCCCAGTGCCTAGTCATTAGTTGGAAATCCATTCTCCCTACGAGCCTTGTACGAGTTTTGTTTGTATTACCCACTCTGTGGCTAGTAGCTGGAGTTTAATAGATGTAACAATTTGGGCTATTTTATAAGTATTTGTATATAGACCCTATTATAATATCAGACTTGCGCAGCGGAAAGCGTGGTGGGCCTATAACCCATAGAGCAAGGTTATTGATTTTCTAACATGAATCAAAGATTTACTGTTATTCTTAAATTTTAACTTATTTAATGAAATAAAAATCCCGAACGAAGAATTTTCTTTATCAAACGATTTTACAATTATTTTTAGATATATTATGGTTTCGCTGTGTTTGTATGGTATCTGTAGCTTGTGAACTTGAGTTGTATAGATGTATAGATATATTAAAGGAAATTTAAAATTGAATTGATTAGGAATGGAGGTTGGGAATTGAACAGTTTGACTCTGGACTATTTTCAAAATAAATTGTTTTAGTACAAATCTATTTTTTTTCCAAACCATTTACTATAAACTTTTCTTTTTAAACCTAAAACTATCTTATACTTGTTTTACAATTATTTTTGGAACTATTTAATAATTTTTCAATTGTTTTAATAATTATTACTGTTTTTCAACTACTTTATAACTAATTACTATTTTATAGCTATTTTGCAATTATTTAAAATTTCTATAACTATTTGACTATTTTCTAACATTTTACAATTACTTAATTATTTTACATCTATTTTACAAACTAATAGTTATTTTTCAACTATTTATCTATTTTTAACCTTTCAAGCTATTTTCTAAATATAAGCTGGTCAGAGTGCAAATTGTTTATGATTGAATATCCATTTGAGACAAGGATAAAAGTGATAATCCAATGGAATTGTAAGAATTGTGATTATGTGGATAGAAATTAAAGAAATGTGAATAGATAGGAAAAAACTGATTTAGATAATAATCAATGAAGATAATACGTAGGATGTACGTATATTGATCTATTCGCATAGTGATTTAATCCAAATTCGAGCACAGAATTTCGAGATAATATATCGATCTGAGTTGGGATTTTTCACTCGATTTTCGACGGCGAACCTGGATATGGATTGTTGATTGGTTATGGATATTCTCTATCATAGTTATGTGTGACGACCGCCCATGACTCCCGCACCAAAGCAAGAAAATAATGCGCTGAAAGGTGTGCCAGGCAGCCATGGGTGACCGTCAAGGGTAGAATAAATGTCGCAGAATCTATTGCATAACTCACAGCGCATGGATAAAATACAATAGAGAAATATATGTATAGTGAAGCTTCATAACAGAATATCATCAAATAAGCATCTTAGAAGTTTGATACAATCATCAAAATAGTCAATACATCAAAACCTCACTACAAAGCACTCAAAGTATATACAGCGGAACACCCAGTACATAATATGAAATAATATGCAAAAGCCTCCTGCTCGTCTTCGTCATCATCAACATAGATCTCCAAGAGCAGCATCTGTCACCTGCTACCTAGTCTGCCCAGCCCAACATGGATGAACAGCCCAAGGTAATAAGAGGAGACATAAAACCTTGAGTCAGACAAAGTCTTCGTGAGAAGTAAATCAACTATCAAACATACCAAAAGAGCATAAGGGATAAAAGGAATAGGAACCAAACCATCCCACTCCGCCTCTTTCTACAGTGATAGCCCCCAGACACACACTAAGGAGAAGCAAACATAACATGGCAGACAATCAAAGTAAAGCAATAATCATTCGAATCAAGGTGATGTTTTCCAGATACAAACCCCCAAGGCCTAAACCAAGATCAGATAAGCACCCGGAAAACACCGCTCTTGAGACCGATTGATGATACAACTAAACGTCCAAACATCCATGACTCTGGCTATCACTGTTATCATTGCCTTGATTTCACCGTTAGTTGAATGACCACCTGTCAAGGGCTAATGGGAACCCCGGTTCTAGACATAACTCCGCACGTCGTCGCAGCCCGTGCCTAGGAATTTTCGCAACTACCCAGAGTACTAGCACGTCGTCGCAGCCCGTGCTTGGAACGTCATCGCAGCCCGTTCCAACGTACTCTTGCTTTGAGCATGCTAGAACCTTCAACAACGATGAGATCTCAGCCTCCTAGTCATCCTCCTTGACGACTATTTTCATACTAGCTCAAGCGCCTCTCAAGCTAACCATTATCATCAACCCGGATCACATCATCGAGTTATCAACATAGCTTCGCACGTCGTCGCAGCCCGTGCTTGGAACGTCATCATGACCCGTCCCATCTCATCATCATGCTTTGCCTCCTCGCATCATGGCAAAGTCCATCTCAATACCATGCTTTGCCTCCTCGCATTATGGTAAAGTCCATCTCAACATCATCTAATCCATACATATGAGCTTCAACATCCGCTTCATATGCCACACGCAGCTTTCACCATTCAAGAGCCTTTCCACTTAGCTTTTGAATCATCTTCGACCATCTTGTCTAGATCTAACTATCAATCAACTAACATACATAGCAATCAATCAAATCAATCTTTAGCTTAAGCAATCAAGTAATCAAATATGGTCTAAGTAGCCATTTATAACTACAATGGCAATTTCGTAAATAAATGAGCATAGATATAACATACATGAATAATGGGTTTTTAGCATAGATCCAACAAATATAAATCATGGGTTTTGTCTCTACAACTTGATGAATGAACTTGCATAAGTGAACATCTTCATAAGTAATGGATCTACACTTGGACCTAAGGAAAATGTATGAAACCACTATCTACAACACTCTAACAAACCACCAATCCAATATACTCCTTTGGGCCCGCGTGAGAGATAACCACTACTCACCGAATCACCCAAACACTTCAAAAACTAACAACTTCAGATCTGGACAGCAAGGATTCAAGCTTGATTCGTCGAAATCCCGCTTGAAACGATGAAATCTAGCTTGGTTGGATGAAGATCTTCAACTTTGACTCTTGGATCTTCGATCTTGGATGGATGTTGGAACTAGATTAGAGTGGAGAAAAGAAGATGAAGAAATGTTGTAGTCGAGCTCTCAAAATGGCAGCACTTCGTCGCTTCAAAAACCGGTGCCAAAAAGTGAGCCAAACCCCTCTTTTTATAGGCTGAAATCACCCTTAGGTCGCCCAGATCTTAACTCGTAGGCTCGCTATTAGGTCGTTGCCGACCTAAAAAGTCTCGACCTAACTATACTACGACCTAAGACCCACAGTATGCACGCTACCTGAAAACATAAGCGCGCGACCTAACAATCTATGCAACCTACCTTAGGTCGTCTAATCGACCTAACTGCACCACATAACTACCCAGCGACCTAACTATTGCCGACCTACCATTCCCAACGACCTATGACTCAATGGAAACTCGACCTAACGGTCTAGCCACCTCCCCGACCTAACAGCAACACGAGCTACGACTCATCAGTAAGTCGCTAACGACTTAGCATGTGCAGACCTAAACCCACGCGACCTAAAAACCCTGCCGTCCTAACTTAGGTCGTCTACGACCTAACTAACATGACCAACTTCCTTAGGTCGTAAACACCCTTAAGTCAGTCCATTCTTATAGGTTGTTTAACTCTTAGGTCGGCTAACTACTGGGCCGCTTCTCCTTAACTCGGCCGATACTTAGGTCGGTCAGAAACCATAACTCGTATACGACCTATCACTTATCTTGTTAACTCGGCTAACTGTTAGGTCGTTAACCCTAAGTCACTCATTCCTATAGGTCGGATATCAGCCTTAGGTCGCTCCCATCCTATAGGTCGCTAATCCTATAAGTCGCTCCCCTCGACCTAAACATCATACGAGCCAAAATCTGCACGAGCTAACACTCACTACACTACTAGGTCGCTAACCTGTCCCAACTTAAGTCGCTCCATATCTTAAGCCGCTTGCCTAAGCCACCATACGACCTAAGCTACACCACGACCTAAGCCTCTACACAAGTTAACTTCTATAACTCGGCAACTTCCTTAAGTCGGTCAGGCACTATAGGTCGGTCACTACCTTAACTCGGCCACACGACCGAAGCTTCCTACGACTTAAACACCACAACACGAACTAACTCAGGTTGACCCAAACAATACTAACGACCTAATATAACCATTTTACGATTTATCGACACGTAAAATACGGGTCGTTACATTCTCTCCCTCTTAGGAATTTCGCCCCCGAAATTCCAATCAAACAAGAGCAATCAAAATTATTCCGCATGCCTACCATCCATAGCAATCAATAAACCATGCATCCAATTTCTAACCTAGCATGCAGAATTCTAAGACTGGAACAAGCTACAAATTCATGAGATGTCACGACACCTTAGGGCCATACCTCGAAGAGTTCAGGATGAGCTGCCTTCATCCTCTCTTCCTCCTCCCATGTACAGTCGTTAACATCATCACTCCATTGTATCTTGAGCAACGTAATCGTCTTCCTCCTAAGCTGTTTCGTATCGGTTTCAACAATACGAAGCGGCTTACGAGGTCTTCTAACAACTGGATCAATCTCCAAATCTTCACAGCTATCAGCAGAAACCACCGTATTTGAGTCGTGCACATACTTCCGTAGATAAGATACATGAAAAACATTGTGCACACCCGCCATCTTTTCCGGTAACTCCAATCTATAAGCGAGCTTTCCAATTCGCTCGATAATCGGGAATGGTCCAACAAATCTCGGAGTTAACTTTCCTTTCTTCCCGAATCTAATAACACTCTTCAGAGGAGAAATCTTCACAAAAACCCTATCACTTACGTCGAATTCCAAATCCTTACGACGCTTATCGGCATAACTTTTCTGGCGGTCTTGGGCTGCCTTCATTCGTTGCCGAATGATCTCTATACAATCCGTAGTCTGACGAATCATCTCTGGCCCAAGTATTAGCTTTTCTCCAGTTTCCAACCAACATGTCGGAGAGTTACACGGTCTTCCATACAGCGCTTCATACGGTGCCATACCAATGCTTGACTGGTAACTGTTATTGTACGCAAACTCCACCAAATGAAGATGATCTTCCCACGATCCTCCGAAATCCAAAACACAAGCTCTGAGAAGATCTTCCAAAACTCGGTTGACTCTCTCAGTCTGACCATCTGTTTGGGGATGATAAGCTGTACTCAAACACAACTCGGTTCCCAAAACTTCCTGGAAGCTCTTCCAAAATCCACTAGTGAACAATGGGTCTCGATCGTTCACTATACTCTTCGGAATACCATGGAATCGAACTATCCACTTAACATACAACTCAGCTAACTTCGATGCAGTCCTAGTCGATCGAACAGGAATGAACCTTGCACTCTTAGTCAAACGATCTACAATCACCCAAATCCCTTCATTTCCCGCTCTGGTTCTAGGTAGGCCATCGATAAAATCCATCGACACTTGCTCCCACTTCCACATAGGAACTTCTAATGGATGAAGCAATCCACTTGGCTTCTTCTGCTCCACCTTAACCAACTGGCAATTCATACACTTGGAAATAAAATTTCCAACATCCTTCTTCATACCTTCCCAGTAGTAGGTTCTCTTCATGTCCCGATACATCTTATTTCCTCCTGGATGAATTGTCAACTTCGAGTGATGACTTTCCTTCAAAACTTCATCTCTCAAATCATCGATATCGGGAACAACCAGCCGTCCTTGCTTCCGAAGCCAACCCTCTAGGTCGACTTCGAATCTTTTATCCTTCTCCGGGTCCAATCCAGATTCCAAATCACGGATAATCTTGACAAGCTTATCGTCTCGCTTTTGGCTCTCGCCAATCCTTTCCACAAGAGTAGGTCTTATCGATAAGTTTGCCAACATTTCAGGTTCCAATTCACATCTAGGCCTGAAGTCAAATCCAGCCAAATACTCGAGACTCTTCCATTCCGTAAACATGGCTCCCAATCCGACATGTCTTCGACTTAACGCATCAGCCACTGCGTTACCTCTTCCCGGAGTATAGGCTATACCAAAATCATACGATGCCAAGAACTCTAGCCACCGTTGCTGTCGAAGATTCAAATCCTTTTGAGAGAACAGATACTTCAACGACTTATGATCTGTAAACAACTCGAATCTAACTCCCAATAGATAATGTCTCCACATCTTCAAAGCAAATACGATCGCCGCTAACTCCAAATCATGAGTCGGATAATTCCTTTCATGCGGCTTCAGTTGTCGACTTGCATATGCAACAACTTTATTCTTCTGCATTAGTACTGCTCCAAGTCCAGTACCACATGCATCGGTGTAAACCACCATCTCATCATTCCCACTTGGAATAGTCAAAACAGGAGCACTCGTCAGTTGCTCTTTCAGGATTCCAAAGGCCTGCTCACACTTAGCATCCCAACTGAATACCTGATTCTTCTTCGTCAATCCTGTCAATGGTGCAGCTATCTTGGAAAAGTCTTTGATAAACCGTCGATAATATCCTGCTAATCCAAGAAAACTTCTCACATCAGATGCATTCTTAGGTCTAACCCAATCCTGGATCGCTGCCACCTTAGCGGGATCAACCGCTATTCCATTTCCAGAAATAACATGGCCTAAGAATCTCACTTCACTCTTCCAGAAGTGACACTTCGAAAACTTAGCCTTCAGCTGATGTTTCCGCAAGATTTCCAAAACCAAACGCAAGTGCGTCTTGTGCTCTTCTTCTGTTCTGGAATAAATCAGAATATCATCTACGAACACAAGTACGAACTTGTTCAACTGATCTCTGAATACTCTATTCATAAGATCCACAAAATATGCCGGTGCGTTAGTCAATCCAAACGGCATTACCAGCCACTCATAAAAACCGGATGGTGTCCTAAAAGCAGTCTTCGGCACACTATCCTTTGCCACTCTCAACTGGTGAAATCCCGTTGCCAAATCCATCTGAGAAAACACCTTAGCCTCGTGAAGCTGATCAAACAAGTCATCTATTCTCGGCAATGGATACTTGTTCTTCTTAGTCACCTTATTCAGCTCACGATAATCGACACACAACCTCAACGATCCATCCGCTTTGGTTGCGAAAACAACTGGTGCACCCCATTCGGACACACTACGCCGAATGAATCCTTTCCGTAAAAGGTCATCAACTTGCACCTTCAACTCTTGCTGTTCCCTAGGCGCCATCCGCCTAAGAGGCATCACAACGGGTCTGGCTCCCTCAACCAGATCGATACGAAACTCGATCTCCCTATGCGGCGGTAATCCTTTGACTTCGTCAAAGACATCCTCGAATCCATTCACGATTGGCACCGATGACAGTCCATCCCATGGAACAACCAGCGAATACATGAAGCTCATGAAGACGCCTTCTTCATGCTTACATCGTATCACAGCCTTTCGCCTCTCCACATTCTCGACTGTCACCTCCAATCTCTCACAATCAACCTTTGCCGCATACTTCCTAAGCCAGTCCATACCCAAAATAATTCCGAACCCCGCAAAGTTCAGAACAAAACAATCACAAACAAAAGAGCAATCATGACTCGACACAACTAGACCACGGCATATCATACACAAACATGACGAACCCCCAATTGGATTAGTCACAACCAATGGCCTATCAACAATATCTGGTTCCAAACCTAACCGGCCTACAAGATCATCACAAACAAAAGAATGCGACGCTCCAGTATCAAACAACACCCTAACTGGAACACCACAAATGGAAAGAGTACCTTGAACCACCACACTCTTCCCTTTCTCTTCAGCAGTAAGAGCTTTTGAAAACGACGGCATAGCTCCCAAAGCATAAGCTTGCACAATCTGCCTGTCCTTCCTCGGTTCCGGACAATCTTTCCTGAAATGCCCTGGTTTGTCACAGTTGTGGCATTTCGCCGGCGCTTTTGGATTCCTACAATCCTTAGAAAGATGGCCCTTCTGCTGGCAATTATAGCAAGTCATTTCGCCCCTCGGCTTCTTCTGGCCATCCTTACCCTTCTGTTGTTGTTGCTTCCTCTTCTTGTTTCCACCCTTCTGTGGCTTAAACCCTTCCTTGGTTGCAGCAACAACAGAACTCTCCCTAGGAAACAAACTCTCATGCCTGAGAGCTTTCTCCACAAGCTTCTCAAACGGATCGTCCAGATGATCCACCAACTTTCTTCCAAGATAAGCATCCAAACCGGTCACAAACTTCTCATTCTTCTGATAGGGAGAATCAATATACGATCTGGCATACTTGGACAAAGCTTCAAACTCAGAAACATACTCCAGAACCGATCTCCCACCTTGCTTGAGCTCAACCAACTTTTTAAACAAGACAGATTTCTGAGCCGTAGAGATGAACTTAGCTTCAAACCTAACTTGGAATTGCTCCCAAGTAATCTCTTCCTCTGGAGTATCAATGGTGATAGAATTCCACCAATCCGAAGCTCTCCCTTGAAGTTGCCTTGATGCAAGCTTCCTCTTAGTTGCATCCTCAACTCCCAAGTCACCAAAGATCCTTCTACAAGCATCAATCCATCTTTGCACTTCAATGGTTGATTCCGTTCCCAAGAAAACCTTTCCTCCAAGAGAAGTATAGTCCTTGCAAAGCTTAGCAAAATCCACTGGTCTTGGAGCTTGAACTTGAACTCCAACATCTATTGATGGCCCCGAGGCTGGTATCCTTCTCATGATCGAAGTCATCATGGCCTCAAACATAGGAGCATAATCAACAGCTTCCCTAGCAGCACGGCCTTCCCTAGCAGCTGGTCTCCCCCTTCGACTCATCCTTAATGTCTACAAAAAGGAATGACTTAGAACACCTTGAGAAACAACTGCATAAGGAGTTCAAATCCTTCTAAACTACTATATTATATATAGTAATCATTCATCAAAATACAATTATGTCTCTCATACGTAGTTACGTCAGCGAGCGTTGGCTAAAATCGATTAACCTCGCTCTGATACCAAATGTGACGACCGCCCATGACTCCCGCACCAAAGCAAGAAAATAATGCGCTGAAAGGTGTGCCAGGCAGCCATGGGTGACCGTCAAGGGTAGAATAAACGTCGCAGAATCTATTGCATAACTCACAGCGCATGGATAAAATACAATAGAGAAATATATGTATAGTGAAGCTTCATAACAGAATATCATCAAATAAGCATCTTAGAAGTTTGATACAATCATCAGAACAGTCAATACATCAAAACCTCACTACAAAGCACTCAAAGTATATACAGCGGAACACCCAGTACATAATATGAAATAATATGCAAAAGCCTCCTGCTCGTCTTCGTCATCATCAACGTAGATCTCCAAGAACAGCATCTGTCACCTGCTACCTAGTCTGCCCATCCCAACATGGATGAACAGCCCAAGGTAATAAGAGGAGACATAAAACCTTGAGTCAGACAAAGTCTTAGTGAGCTGTAAATCAACTATCAAACATACCAAAAGAGCATAAGGGATAAAAGGAATAGGAACCAAACCATCCCACTCCGCCTCTTTCTACAGTGATAGCCCCCAGACACACACTAAGGAGAAGCAAACATAACATGGCAGACAATCAAAGTAAAGCAATAATCATTCGAATCAAGGTCGATGTTTTCCAAATACAAACCCCCAAGGCCTAAACCAAGATCAGATAAGCACCCGGAAAACACCGCTCTTGAGACCGAATGATGATACAACTAAACGTCCAAACATCCATGACTCTGGCTATCACTGTTATCATTGCCTTGATTTCACCGTTAGTTGAATGACCACCTGTCAAGGGCTAATGGGAACCCCGGTTCTAGACATAACTCCGCACGTCGTCGCAGCCCGTGCCTAGGAATTTTCGCAACTACCCAGAGTACTAGCACGTCGTCGCAGCCCGTGCTTGGAACGTCGTCGCAGCCCGTTCCAACGTACTCTTGCTTTGAGCATGCTAGAACCTTCAACAACGATGAGATCTCAGCCTCCTAGTCATCCTCCTTGACGACTATTTTCATACTAGCTCAAGCGCCTCTCAAGCTAACCATTATCATCAACCCGGATCACATCATCGAGTTATCAACAAAGCTTCGCACGTCGTTGCAGCCCGTGCTTGGAACGTGATCATGACCCGTCCCATCTCATCATCATTCTTTGCCTCCTCGCATCATGGCAAAGACCATCTCAATACCATGCTTTGCCTCCTCACATTATGGTAAAGTCCATCTCAACATCATCTAATCCATACATATGAGCTTCAACATCCGCTTCATATGCCACACGCAGCTTTCCCCATTCAAGAGCCTTTCCACTTAGCTTTTGAATCATCTTCGACCATCTTGTCTAGATCTAACTATCAATCAACTAACATACATAGCAATCAATCAAATCAATCATTAGCTTAAGCAATCAAGTAATCAAATATGGTCTAAGTAGGCATTTATAACTACAATGGCAATTTCGTAAATAAATGAGCATAGATATAACATACATGAATAATGGGTTTTTAGCATAGATCCAACAAATATAAATCATGGGTTTTGTCTCTACAACTTGATGAATGAACTTGCATAAGTGAACATCTTCATAAGTAATGGATCTACACTTGGATCTAAGGAAAATGTATGAAACCACTATCTACAACACTCTAACAAACCACCAATCCAATATACTCCTTTGGGTCCGCGTGAGAGAACCACCACTCACCGAATCACCCAAACACTTCAAAAACTAACAACTTCAGATCTGGACAGCAAGGATTCAAGCTTGATTCGTCGAAATCCCGCTTGAAACGATGAAATCTAGCTTGGTTGGATGAAGATCTTCAACTTTGACTCTTGGATCTTCGATCTTGGATGGATGTTGGAACTAGATTAGAGTGGAGAAAAGAAGATGAAGAAATGTTGTAGTCGAGCTCTCAAAATGGCAGCACTTCGTCGCTTCAAAAACCGGTGCCAAAAAGTGAGCCAAACCCCTCTATTTATAGGCTGAAATCACCCTTAGGTCGCCCAGATCTTAACTCGTAGGCTCGCTATTAGGTCGTTGCCGACCTAAAAAGTCTCGACCTAACTATACTACGACCTAAGACGCACAGTATGCACGCTACCTAAAAACATAAGCGCGCGACCTAACAATCTATGCAACCTACCTTAGGTCGTCTAATCGACCTAACTGCACCACATAACTACCCAGCGACCTAACTATTGCCGACCTACCATTCCCAACGACCTATGACTCAATGGAAACTCGACCTAACGGTCTAGCCACCTCCCCGACCTAACAGCAACACGAGCTACGACTCATCAGTAAGTCGCCAACGACTTAGCATGTGCAGACCTAAACTCACCCGACCTAAAAACCCTGCCGTCCTAACTTAGGTCGTCTACGACCTAACTAACATGACCAACTTCCTTAGGTCGTAAACACCCTTAAGTCAGTCCATTCTTATAGGTCGTTTAACTCTTAGGTCGGCTAACTACTGGGTCGCTTCTCCTTAACTCGGTCGATACTTAGGTCGGTCAGAAACCATAACTCGTATACAACCTATCACTTATCTTGTTAACTCGGCTAACTGTTAGGTCGTTAACCCTAAGTCACTCATTCCTATAGGTCGGATATCAGCCTTAGGTCGCTCCCATCCTATAGGTCGCTAATCCTATAAGTCGCTCCCCTCGACCTAAACATCATACGAGCCAAAATCTGCACGAGCTAACACTCACTACACTACTAGGTCGCTAACCTGTCCCAACTTAAGTCGCTCCATATCTTAAGCCGCTTGCCTAAGCCACCATACGACCTAAGCTACACCACAACCTAAGCCTCTACACAAGTTAACTTCTATAACTCGGCAACTTCCTTAAGTCGGTCAGGCACTATAGGTCGGTCACTACCTTAACTCGGCCACACGACCCAAGCTTCCTACGACTTAAACACCACAACACGAACTAACTCAGGTTGACCCAAACAATACTAACGACCTAATATAACCATTTTATGATTTATCGACACGTAAAATACGAGTCGTTACATTATGACTATGCAAGGAGAATGACGGTTTCTGATCAAGAAACCAGATCTGAGTTCGCACTAGGAAGTCGGGTGGACGATACTAGTTCGAAAGTGAAATTGTGTGATCGAATGAGCGATCAGATTGGTATATCATACGGATGATATGTGTACATCATACGGATTTGAATGAAAATGATATTGAAAGGAGTAATCAAATTTGAATATTTGATTTTGAGTAAACATAGTTAAATATCTTTGTTTTATAAAATGAAACTACGTTTGTTGAATCTTTTGCTAGAAGAAAAGGGGTTTTTGAAAATGTTTGGAGTATAAAAGGAGTTTTATACAAGTTTGAAATGATCCAAAGTTTTAAAAATTATATATATCTGTATATATATATATATATATATATAAAGGATCTTATGAGAATTTTAGAAAAGGTTTTAGGAGGAACCTTTGGATTTGGAAAGGCTCTTGATTTTTGGGTAAAATCAATATGAGAATTTGGAAAGCCTAGTTTGAGATTTATCGATTTTGAAATAATCGATTTTGTGTAAAGGAGCTTTGTATGAGATTTGAAGATACTATATGTGTATAGTATAAAATGTTTTGATGATGACTCTGGGGAAAAGGGCGCTACCTTGAAATGAACTTCTCAGGAGTGCCACCGGGTGGTGCTACCTTGAGCCCCAAGGGGGGTTCTAAAGTTGATCCTCTGAGGAGTCCGGACAAAACTAGTTCCTGAGGATTATGAGTAGTGTATACCATAGCGAAAGTCGTGTGTACCGTTGAGAGCCAACAGTCTGCGTTTGATTTTATATTGGTAGACTGCGACCTATGGTAACATAGCGAAAGTCGTGTGTGCCGCTGAGAGCCAACAGTCTGTGTTTGATTTTATATCGGTAGACTACGACCTATGTAGGAGTGGAGAAGTTTCATTTCGACAGCGAAAATCAGAGGCCGTAGAGAGCCTACAGTTACATGGACTTTTGCTGTGATGGCAACGTAACCCTGAAATGTAACTGCGATCTGTCGTGGGTTCCATGGCGTAATCGAGAGGCCGCGGAGAGCCTGCAGTTACATGGACTTTTGCTGCGATGGCAACGTAACCTAGGATGTAACTGCGACCATGGATGGGGGTGATGATTTCCAGAGCATTATCACCAAAGATATATCCTCTATTTTCAAAAACTGTTTTCTATATTTACAATAAAATTATTTTCAAAGTATTTTCACTGGATGTTGAAAATGGGTTTACCGAGTACTATAGATTTTCAGTCTTACGCCTGATCAACGTATGACCGAATTTCTATGAGAACGAAGATGGACTTGTTGAAACATCAAGTTATAAAATGATATTTTTATAAAACTATTTTGACAATAATATATAGATTTTAAAGGTGTTTTAAAAATGATCAAAGAAAAATTTATTTGATTTTAAGCAATTTAAATTCTAGTTTCGTTCCTTTTCGAGGATGAAAAGATTCAAAGGGGGAAGGAATGTAATAACCCGGATTTCTGGGCATTGTAATTAATAATATAATTGGGTTAATTAGTAGAAATGCTGATTTTATAAATTGAACAAATGAATCTGATCAAATAAATATTTATATTTGTAATTGTGTTTTGTATATATATATATACATAGATTTTAAATAGAATTATTATATACAAGTTGAAATTGTATTTGTTTAAATATATGTATATATCAAATTAAATATGAAATTTAAATTGAATTTGAAATTTAATTTGAATTTGGATATTTAAATTGAAAATCAAAACATAGCTATATACATCTTAAATTATACTATGGTTTTAAAGTGTATTTTATTTAATTTTATTAAGAACACAATTTTTTTATAGTATTTTCTTTTTAAAGGGATCTATTTATATAAATTAAAACATGTATTTATAAATTAAGAAAATGCATTAACTAAATGGAAGACAAATACAAGGATTTAAAAAAAAAATAATGCATGCATATTTACAAGTGTAGATTAGAGAAAAACATAGATGTACAAGTGTAAGATTAATATACAAGTGGCAAGATGATTTCATTTAAGAAATTAAAAAAATAGGCTGCTCACTTTTCTCTCCATACTTTTATTCATAAAAAAATGAAAATCAGATCAACTAGTCCTGGAAAACAGAAAAGAATCATGTCCAAATTTTAGAACTAAAAACCAGATCAAAGTAAAAATCACCTCAACTTCAAAACAAATTCAACCTTCAACCTGGAAATCAAAGATTTCCAGATTTAACATTAGCTTCAACATCAAAATAATTCCAGATTTTAAAATTCGAACATTGTTCTCTGTTTTCTGGAAGCGGCAAGGATTCAAACCAACCTGTAAACTAACTAGAGGAAAAGAAAATCAAGAGGAATTCAAATTTAAATATCAGGTAGCAGATCAACTCAAACAAAATTCAAGAGCATTTTCAGATTCTCTAAAAGCTCTTCTCTGTTCAATAGTTTTAAGGTGAGTAAACATACCACCTCGAAGTTTAAATCTTGATAATTGATTCATGGAAATCTTGTGCTTGCTATCTTTTGTAAATATGAAGTTCTGTGTTGGTTTGTTGTTTACTGGAAGCTATACTTTGACATGTTGTTCAATATTTCAAGCTACTGACTAAAGGAAACAGATAAAATCTTAAATACTTCTTCATATAAATAATTTTAACTTAGGAATTTAAATTAAATAAGTTTGTTTGAACTAAAGTCAGGGTTTGGGATTTTGTTTGGGAAGTTACAGTGTGATATAGATACTGGATATTCAAGTTTATAGGGAAAGGGAACCATATGTTAAAATTCGAATGTTTTAAATCGTGGATTTGATTTCATATCTTGATTAAGCATACAAAGGAATGATTTTTAAAACAAAAACGATGATTTTTAGGTGAGTATACATGGTGCAGTTCTTATATGAAATCGAAATGCAATTTCATCAATTTTTTTTAGTTTAACAAATTTTAAATGTTGAAATTTGTTGTATAGCTAGCTTGAGGGTTCTCGAATATAGGAAAAATGCCAGAAAATTTTTCTAATGCGAAATTTTTTGAGTCGAATCGATAATATGGTTTGGGTTTGAGTTTTCCCTGTGTTCTGTGAATTGTTGATTTCGTCGCCACGTATTGATCGAGCCATTCGAAATTCTGGGAGATGGTTGAGGGGAGTATGGACGTGGTGTGGCCGAAGCGTCGTTGCCACTGGTGATCGGCATTCGAGAGGCGAGGTTTTTTTCTTCTCGTAGTTGTTCGAGTTGTTAGTTCGAGCTTTAGGCATTTTTTGATTCCGCCCTGTTCGCGTAGTTTCAAGTTTTGAATTCGTATTGGTGGTCGATTTCTGGTTTATAGGAGACGATGAGGGTCGCAGTTCCTTCCGGGCTCGAACGAAACCGAAGGCACTATCTCGTTGCACTCATTTTGGAATCACCCTCAGAGTCAACGACCATAGCCCTAGCACTCTGAATCACCATCTCGAACCTATAAGTACTATCTCCATCAAACTCATGATGGAATCACCCCCAGAGTTATACTAATGAATAGTTCTTACACTTTGAATCTTCATTAAGCTCCACTTGGATTCACGACCTAACGTTTAATTTGGATCTTTGTGGTTTTTGGATTATCCAAATATGGAAACCCGATCCCGGTCTCACCGAAGTCCAAACGCCATTTTAATGTCCAAGGTGTTTGAGGGTTTAAACAATTAACTTATATTCAGGATGATATAAACAGATAGATGAATCACATTATCACAATAGATAATTCATATCAAACATTCATCCCACAAAGCAGCATGTCACACATCATAGATATCTAAATCATCCAGTATCAACCAATCATCCAATATCAATCAATCAATATTAACTAATCATCCCAAAACAGGATTGATTAACTCTTGATCAATTGGATTACCTTAATCCTTCTTTATTAATTTATTCCAAATAAATAATTTAATCATCTCTTAATGATCTTCCTTAATTAATCTCCCTTGATTAATTATCTTTTGATTACCTTCAAGTAATTATCCATATACGGTAATTAACCTTTAATTACTATCATTAATTACAATAATTAATGATCCTTCATTTATTTCCATTAATTAATTAGCTATGATTAATTACATTAAACCTCAATTAATTACAATTAATTAATCACACTTAAATTAATCACTTTTATTAATCACCCTTGATTTATTCATTAATTATATTAACTAATAATCCTTATTAATTAATTAACCCTTTAATTAATTAAATAATTAATTTATAATTAATCATCTCATTAATCATAAACAGTAATTAATAATTTGTAATTACTTATCTTAATTAATTAACTTCTTAATTAATTATATTAACCCTTTGATTAATTAATCTAATTAATTAATTTTTAATTACTTTAAGTAATTATTAATCAATTAAATTAATTAATAACCCTTAATTAATTACTTTATTAATTAATTACATTTTTAATTAATTACCCCTAGTAATTAATCTTAAAACCTCATTTACTAATTAATTAATCACAATAATTAATTAACTAAAATTAACTAAGTAATTAACCCTTAATTACTTACATAAGTAATTATCTTCTAATTACTTTCATTAGATGATTACTCTCTTAATTAATTACTTAAAAAGTAATTAAATAATCCTTAATTCCTTAATTAACTAATTACTCCATAATTAATTAACTTCAGAACAATTATATTAATTAATTCCTTAATTAATAACATCAAGTAATTATCCAATAATCACTTCCATTTAATTACTCCCATGAGTAATTTTCCATTAATTACTTCCATAAGTAATTTCCTCTTAATTACATTTAATTATTAACCATTAATTACTTTATTAAGTAATTACACTTAATTAATTCATAATTAAGTGATTATTTAAAATTAAACAAACAATTAACTAATCATTTAAAATTAATTAAATAATTAATTAATTAACTTCTTATATTTCAAAATCCTTAATTAATTAAGATAATCATTTATCTTAATTAAACTCTTTACTTACTAATAAATCACATTAAGTATTCTTTTAGTTCATATCAAAGATAAATTAACCATATTTATCTTCATAAATAAATTATTTGAAATTAATCAAATTTTAATAACTTAAAAACAAATTATTCTATTTGGTTTTCAAAATCATAACCTAAACTTTATTTGAAAATAAAGCATTTAGAAATCAAAATTGAAATTTAAAATACTTTAAATTATCTGATTTTAAACCTATTTATTTCAAATAAAATTTGAAAACTTGGTTTTTAAACATTACTTTAAAATTTAACTAAAAACTTTGATTTAATACTTTAAATTGAAAACACTTCTTTTTAAATTAGAATTCAAAATTTAATTAAGATAATTACTTACAAAAGAAATCATCTTAAAACAATTTAAAATTGAAATATAAATTCAATTAACATTTTTAAAAATTTGATTTACTTTTATTTTAAAACAACAAGTTTTAACTTTGTATTTTGTTTCTTTAATAAAACTTGTTTATAATTTAATGCTTGATCTCACTATATAGTACTAACTAATAATCAAACAACCCTAAAACTCGAGACAAGCACGACAGCTTCATGAGTTTGCCCCGAGTAAAAATTTTCGGCTCCTCATCTTCGAGTCGTCCCATGAAAACGCGAGCTTCCCTTCAGGATGACCTTGTCTTCCCCAATTCCTATACTTCTCAGTGCACACAACGTACACGTGCACCTACCCAAATGCCTCCGGCTACCATAGGTTGTCATGACCAACATCGACAATCATACGAACCCACATGAGCAAGAAACCAAACCCAGATCGAACGAAAAACAATCGAATCGAAATTCAACCCAAAGTTCGAAAACTGCAGCAAAACTCGATCGCAAAACTGCCATCGCCATTGATGAACTTGCCACCGGCATCTCCAGTATACATCCATAGTCACTGCGTCTCATCACACAACTACTAATTCCTGAGGTATCAAGATACCATTATTTTCTTCTGTCCAACCGACAGATCCAAACTCTACTCATCCAACTCAAAGATGAACTCCGAAGATGTTTCTTTGGAACAAGTTTAGGAAGTATGACTGCTTCGATGTTGTGGCTGGGTTTAGCAGGATGTTTCTATCTGGTTTGAGGTCCGAGTTTCTCGAAGAGCTTTGGATTAGGAAGTCTTTGGCGTCAGTGTCAGCTGTGCAGATCGGAGTATTCTGTGTGCTAGAAAGAAAGTCTTCTGGTTAGTAGTTTTTCTGGAGATGGAGTTCAGAAGCAGCAGAGTGGATCCATTTCTTCGATGGATTGCCTAGTTAAGCGTAAGCTGTTCTGATTGGTAAAGAGAGAACAATATCTTTGGATATTGGACTAGTTAATCGCAAAAGTGACTTGCGATAGTTTGAGTGTTCTCTTGAGTCATCAGGAGTTTGCCCGTATCTGGAGGTTGAGTTTTCTTATCGACTGGATTCTAGAAGTGCTACCGGTGGTTTAGCTTAGGATCAGGTGGGACATCTAAGTTTTCTTTTATGGATTTGTTGAACCATATTTCTAAGATGTGATTGTTGAGTCAGACTTGTGTGGGCGGTTGGAACGTAAGCCAACTGCGGGGTTGTCTTGTTCGGGACTGTCCAGTAAGGGATGGTTCCAGTCTCGTGTTGCAGGGGATTGGGAGTGATCCTCGGTACGTTGATCTAGGCCACGTACTGTGATGGGCGGTACCCCGGTAGCCCTGCAATTGATGGAATCCAAAATCCAATAAGTGCCAATGGTTTTGATTGTATTACCCATTTTTGTGGCTAGTAGCTGGAATTTGATAAGTGTAACAATTTCGGTTAATTCACATTTACTTGAAAACCCTAGACCTATTATAATATCACTGGATTTCCTATCAAATGTTTTGGTTAGCGTAAGGTAAAAACTTTTCCATGTTTATGTGTAGGAAGTCTTACGTGATACCTTTCTTTTCAAAGGTTTTTCAAAGTTAAGCAAATTTAACCTGTTACTCACACCAGACCCATGTCTGACCCAGAGTTTATCTTCTGTTTTCTTAAACTCTTGGGTACTCAAATTTTTACGAGTAGCCCAGGGATTCAGGTTAGCTTTTGACGAATTATGAAGGAGCAATGGAGCAGGAGGCTTCGACGTTAGATATATAGTTTCCGCTATGTGTTCTCTATGTTGGTATCTCTTTGAATTGTAATAACTAGACAGGTGTTTATAACTATCTAGTATGTGATGTATATTCTATGTAACTCTGATTAGTGTTGTATACTATGTAATATATATGTTATTAATATAATTTATTCGTTCCGCTGTTGAGATTCTGATGTTGTTTCTTCTTTCTTCTTTTTCTTTTCTCTTTTCTATCCCTTTTTTTCTTCAAGATGATGCGACTTTTTGTGGAGAAAAAGTCGGGTCGTCATAATTTATTATTCATTTTAATTAATCATCCCTGATTAATTAACCTTTAATTACATTCAAGTAATTATCCACTAATTAATTTCTCAAATTAATTGTACTTAACCAAATACAGTAATTAATTTTTAATTACTTCCTTAATTAATTAAATATAATTAATTACATTGGTCCTTAATAAATTACATTAATTAATTCCTTCATTTATTAATTATTTCTAAATAAATCTATTTTTAATTACATCATTAATTATAATAATTAATGATCTCTAATTACATTTTCTATTAAATTTAATTACATTATGTAATTAATCTTTATTTAATCCATAATTGTTAATCACCCTTGATTAACTCCATTCAGTAATTAACTACCCTTAGTTACTTCACCAAATAAATTAATTACTCCTTAATTAATTATCTCAAATTAATCCCTTGATTAATTCACAAAGTAATTATACTCAAATTGCATCCATCAACAGATCACCTTCAATTAATTACATACAGTAATTATCCATTAATTACTTTCCTAAGTAATTTCTCTTCATTAAATTACATTAAGTAATTATACTTCACGAATCATCAAATGATTATTCTAAAATAATTAAACTGAATTAATTAACTTAATCTAATCAAATTAAACTCAATTAATTACAATAAGTAATTAATTCCTTAATTATTTCCATAAGTAATTATACTTAACAATTTACACAAATGATTGTCTTTAAATTAATTAATTAATTATTAAAAATTAATCACATTAATTATTTATTAAATAATCCTTAGTTAAAGACCTTCATTAACTATTTAACAATTCATTAATTATTTTTCCAAAGTAATTAACTATTTTAATCATTATTAATTACAATTTAATTAATCATTAATAACCCATCAATTAACCCTTAATTATTTAATTAATTAAGTGTTAAATGTAACTTAATTAATCTTTTATTACATGATTAATTTGTTACTAATCACTAATTAAAAATCAAATCTTATTTAATTAATGAATCTTAAATTACAAGTTAATTATTCTAAGAATAATTAATCTTAAACCTTTAAGATTAAACTCTTAATTACTTTAAGTAATTATCCATTTCATTAATTTATTAAATAAATTAATTATCCATTTAATTACCCTAATAATTAAATGAATAACAAATCATTATATTATAATTTAACTTTAAGATAAACCTTTTTCTAATCTATGATTAAATTATCACAAATATATTTGAAACATTCATTTCCAAATTTAAATTTCAAATTTCATTTTAAATTCAAGTTTTAAAATGAAATTCAAATTTATCTTCAACAAGTTTTAAAATCAATTTAAAAACTTTAAAATTACATGATAAAGAATACTTCTTCTTATAAAAGAAATTTTACAAAAGTTTAAATTAAATTCCTCTTTAAATTCAAAACATTTAAATTTTTCTTTATCATTCAAAATTGTTAAACACTTAAATTTGTAAAACTTAAATTTATTTTAAACCAAAGATTCAAATTTAGATTTGAATCAGTTAAACTTTGTTTGACATTTCTTTATATTTCAGACTCAAACTTTGAACATCCCACGGTCGCACGCTAGCAAGAATACGAACCCAGATCCATCAACATACATGCGAAACGAAATTTGAACCTTAAGCTCGAAAATCTGCAGAACCGACTTCCACAAAACCACCCACGGCCGACCACCACGACACCATTAGACCTCGCCGACCCCACGATCGAAACGCCACGTCACGAGCTTCATTTTCCCCCAAATGCGAACACCACCGGTCCATCTCCCTCGTCGCAAATGACACGACAGTCCAGTTGAAACAAAAACCAACTAAAACCCTAATTTGATCAAATCCCATCGCCACGGCCATTGGAAAAAATTCATGAATATTTTTCCCATCATCAACCATCCACTAGTTAGCTTCGATCAAGATTATAGCTTCGATCATCATGCCGATCAACGGAAAACCACCAAAACACTCAAATCCAACAAACCCAAAATTCACATTAATTTCTCAACTAAAAATTATGATATGTACTTTAAAAATCATAATTTTTAGTCCTTAACACATTCATGAAATCCAAATCAGAAAACAAGATTGTTGATTTTTGACATGAATCAAGATTTTACTGTATTTTTAAATTTTAAACTTATTTACTAAAGTAAAAATCTTGAAATGATTTTAAACACAACCATCATACATTAACAAACAATTTTCATTAAATAATCAAAGCTAAATAATGAATGTTTTTGGGAGATTTGAATGAATTTGAATGATCATAGCCTGTAATTTAACAGAGCATACCTATGCAGTCATATACATGCATCTCTTCTTTGTATACAAACATGCAATCTTCTTCACAAAACTATTGAAACTAAGCTACTATATAAATCATCACACATGTCTGGGTTTATAACAGGTTCAAATCCCTTTTTAAAATAAAGATTTACTCACCTTTTTCTAATTTGTAGAGCACACGGCAGTTTTAAATTCTTCTTCCAGGCTCTTGAAATTGTTAGATCTGAAAAAGCTTTGATTTTGCTTTGCTGATGAAATTGAATGCATGCTTCAATTTGTTGATTAAAAGTGTTGAACTGATGTTGAAACTGCTGAGTTGATCATCATTCCGTTTGAATTGCAAAAGATTTGAAATTGCAGGATTTTATTTTGCTTTGTAGATTTTACTTCAGATTTGATTTTTGGTTTTAAATTTCAGAAAGTATTTTGAGTTACCTAATTTGTTGGGTTATCTATTCGGATTTTCCAACATAAGTTTTAGAGGTAGATGGAGTAGTGGTGTGTGTAACACGACTACCACTAATGGAAGAGGTCCATATGTTTGAGGTTGGAAGTATATTTGTCGAGACTGTAGACCAAATACCGTCTCAAGTAAGATTTGTAGTTTGGAATTCGAATTTGAAGTCTTCATTGTTGTTAAGATTTCTCTGGTTAAGAGAGCAGTACTTGGGTAAGATTGGATGGCTAGTTCTAAGCCATTTGAGATTTCTTATCTGTGTTTTTACATTTATTTCAAAACAACAAGTTTTAACTTTGAAAATTTGTTTATTTTATAAAACTTGTTTATAATTTAAAACTTCATCTTAATTTATTTCAAACTACAGGTTTTAATTTGCAAACTTTATCATTTTACAGTAGTTAACTAAAGCAACATCCTAAATGTTCTATTTTCAAATAAAGTTAAAGTTATAAATTTGTAAACTCATAAAATAGTTTGTTTTAAGTTATTGATATTTGATTTAATTCAAATAATTAACTTATTGAGATAAATATGGTTAAATTATTATTGATATGAACTTAAGAATACTTAATTAAATATGATTTGTTAGTAAGTAAAGATTAATTAAGATAAATGCTTTTCTTATTTAATTAAGGATTTTCTTTAAATATAAGAAATTAATTAATTAATTAATTAATTTTAAATGATTATTTAATTGTTTATTTAATTTTAAATAATCACTTAATTATGAATTAATTAAGTGTAATTACTTAATGAAGTAATTAATGGTTAATTAATGAATGTAATTAAGAATGGAAATTACTTATGGAAGTAATTAATGGAAAATTACACATGGGAGTAATCAAATGGAAGTGATTAATCGATAATCACTTGATGTTATTAATTAAGGAATTGATTAATATAATTGTTTTGAAGTTAATTAATTGTGGAGTAATTAATTAATTAAAGAATTAAGGATTATTTAATGATGGAGTTAATTACATGTTAAGTAATTAATTAAGAGAGTAATCATCTAATGAAGTAATTACAAGATAATTACTTATGTAAGTAATTAACAGTTAATTACTTAATTAATTTTAGTTAATTAATTAATGTGATTAATTAGTTAATGAATGTGATTAATTTTAAGATTAATTACTAAACGTAATTAATTAAAAATGTAATTAATTAACAAAGTAATTAATTAAGGATTATTTGTTAATTGAATTGATTAATAATTATTTAATGAAGTAATTAAAGATTAATTAATTGGATTAATTAATCAAAACGTTAATATAATTAATTACGAAGTTAATTAATTAAGATAAGTAATTACAAAATTGTTAATTACTGTTTATGATTAATGAGATGATTAATTACAAGTTAATTATTTAATTAATTAAAAAATTATTAATTAATAAGGATCACCAGTTAATATAATTAACTAATTAATCAAGGTTGATTAATAAAGTGATTAATTAAAGTGTGATTAATTAATTATAATTAATTAAGGTTTAATGCAATTAATCATAGTTAATTAATTGATGGAAGTAAATGTAGGATCATTAATTATTGTAATTAATGATAGTAATTAAAGGTTAATTACTATATATGGTTAAGGATAATTACTTGAATGTAATTAAAGAATGGGGACCGCTCCTTTTCTTCTTCCCTTTCCCGCGGATCCGTCCCATCCATCTACTTCCCTTCATCCTAGTCCTTCTCCTATACTTGTACCTCCCTCTGCGCCACCCTTACTTCCTCTGCTAGACCATTCTTCTTCTTATAAACTCCCCTCTGTCAGTGGTTCTCCTCAAATCGCTGCTGTTTCATCTTTGCCTAAACCTCCTCGTCTCTCAAACGCTTCCTTGCCAACTCTGTCACAACCTAAACTTCCTTTAACTTGGAACTCTCTATTCAAAGCAAAACCAAATAATGCTGGCTCCTATGTGCCTCATGACATACAACTAGATTTCCGAGGAGATGCCATTGTTCCTCCTTCTGAAGTAGTCAAGTCAGAAAGTTCTATGTGGTGTGATTATCTTGTTGGATTTTTCCTAGATAATCCTCTATCGTATTCAACTGTTTTGTATTATCTTAAGCGAGCTTGGAAGCTTATTGGTTTCATTTCTGTAAAATCAGATGGTTTTCTGTTCTTGTTCAAGTTCAGTAATGATGAAGATAGGAAAAGAATTTTTGAATCAGACCCTGTAGTGATGAGGAATAAGTTATTCATAGTAAAGCCATGGGATGAAAATATAGGCAATAGCTGTAGTAGCATAAAAGCAGTACCAGTTTGGATTAAAATATTAAATATTCCACTTTATGCATAGTCTCCTATGGGTATAAATTGGTTAACTGCTAGGGTTGGAAAGCTTCTGTGTATGGATGCATCAACTGAAAAATTTGAGCGTATCTCTTTTGCCAAATGTTTAGCTGAAGTAACTCCAAACAATGAATTACCGGATAACTTCTCAATGATTTTGCTTGATGGAACCGAACAAATTGTGAAAGTAGAATACTTGTGGAAACCAGAAATTTGCACCGTTTGCAAAGAGTTTGGGCATTTGGTCAAAAACTGTAAGAAGTATGAAGTGGATGAAAATGTTGATCAATGTGTAATTACTGAACAACAGAGAACTAGTGATGATAAAAAGAATAAGATGAAGAAGGGGAAAACAAATGATAAACAAGAAAAAGTGAAGCAAGTTTGGCAAAAGGTTAACAAGAATAAGGAAAAAAGAAGAATTATGAGTGAAGATGTGGGAGCAAATTTTTTGAAGATGCAAGGTGAAAAGGTGACTTCTGAGAATGATGGAAATGAGAAAATAAAAATCGGGCATAAAGAGCTGCATAAAACTCCAAGTGATGATCAAGCTAGTGCAGTTACCACACAAAATAAGTTCCATTTGTTGCATACTGTTGTGGATAAGGAAGACTTACTGGAAATAATTGATGTAGAGGAAGGGGAAATTACAAATGAAGACTTTAGTGCAGAACCTTGTTTTGTTGTTTCCACTAATGTTAATGCTAAAATTTGAACGCTAACACCCCGGTGTATAAAGTGTAGTTGTGAAAGCACCACCCGATGATTCGGGAACAGAGTATAAGCAGAAAATCACAGAAAAAGCAGTGAATAACAACGATTTTATAGTGGTTCGGCTCAAGGCAAGCCTACGTCCACTTTAATTCTCTTTATTGCTAAACCGATTACAACTTTACAACAATCTTCAATTACAATTACGACGAGACAAACAACTAGAACTTTGGTAGAGAAGAATTCTTCGAATCCATGTAGATTGCGTTAGATTTTCCCTTGAAGTTAGTTGGGATGCCTTTCGAACTTGAAGTGTTGGGTGAGTTGAGAATTCAGCAGAGTATTGGCGCTTGAAATGATTGGCCAAAAAGTCCTTTTCATGCTTGAGGTGGGTTGGTATTTATAGGGAAAATCCCACCCCTTAGGTCGTAAGCCGTGAACTGTCCAAGGTTAGTTGTGGCCAGTCTAAGGCAAATCGCGGCCGACTCATCTGACCCCTCCATGGTTTCACCTAGGCTCATTTGTACAAGTCCCAGGTCGCCCCCGAGTCAACACAGCCTTATCTCAGTAACACGGCATCGGGCTTGCATTTAGTAGCTTTAGGTCGTTGACGACTCAGGTTAGGTCGTGAGCCGTGAACGAGTTAACTGGCAACTGGATCGTGCACGAGTTAAGAGGCTGCTGTGCCGAGTAGCTGAATTGAAATTGTCTTCCTTTACTTGAGTCGTGAACGAGTTAACATTGGTCCTAGGTTGGCTATGACTTAGGTCGGCAACTATTTTAGGTCGGTAGCTTGGCAAAGCATTAGATCGGTAACTTGGTTAAGTCATTAAGTCGGCATCTCTTTTAGGCCTTAGGTCGGCCTTCCTGTTAAGTCGGCATCCTCTGAGACTTAGGCCAGTACCCACGTTAGGTCGGTAGCTACCTTATTTTAGACAGTTGGGTCGGCAACCTTGCTAAAGCGTTAGGTCGGCAGCTGTTTACCCTTAAGTCAGTATCCCTCTTAGGCCTTAGGTCGGCTTCCATATATGATCGGTAACCCACCTTAGCCTTAAGTCGGTATCCTTTTGGGTCATAGGTCGGCACTCTTTTAAGGCGGTTAGGTCGGTATGCCTCTCAAACCTGTTAGGTCGGTAACTCTTTTAAGCCGTAGGTCGGCATCCCTTTGAGTTGCTAAGTCGAAACCGAGAAGGAGTTAACAATTGCCCCTCGAAGTATACGCCTACTAGTTAGGTCGTGTGCTTTGATATCCTCTAACTCGTCCACTCTTTATGTCGGTAGGTCATACGCGACCTAATAGTTGAGTCGTACATACCGCTTCATATCCCTTCACTGCAGGGTATAAGTCACATCTCCTTCTTCCTTCTCATTACCTACTCCTTTGATTCTTCCATTAAAATTTTCCCGAGCTCCAAAAGGCGATTTAACTCCAATCAACTACTAACAACCTCTGCTATTCATTGCGTAAGTAAACCCTCTTCTTTGATCACTGTTGGCTCATGAATTTCGTCACTTAAACCGCTTCCTTGCATGATCCTTCATCACGAATCCTATTACACTCATGGCTGATGGAGCTTAGATTGCTCGGTTTGGCTTTAACTGACCGATGAGACGATAAAGATGATTTATTGATTCAGGCTAGTTGATTTTGATTCGCGCTAGGATTGCAAGGCGTTAAATTTGCAGTGGTTTCAAAATGGTGTATTGGATGATCCGATAGCATGAAATAGCATAAATGAAATGAGGGTTTTTTGGTTGAGGGAGTGGCTAACGGGTTAACGGGTTGAGTGGGGCGAGGTATTGATTTAGATGCGACCCGGTGATTTTAAGTGACTTTGCTTTTGGCCGACCCAATCCTTAAATCGTGGCCGTGTTAGCACTTGGGGGAAATCTGCCGACCTATTCTTCTGCCGATCTAAGCCTTATACCGTGGCCGAGTTAATCCTTAAGCAGTGGCCGAGTAAACCTTCAAACCGTGGCCGAGTTAACCCTTAGGGAATTTCACACCACTTTTTTGAACCAGAGCTTTCCTTCTTACTACTCTTCATGACTCGATTTACTGGGCCGAACTGCTTAAATCCTGGATTGTTTCAACTTTGCTGTCTTATTTTGCATACCACATTAACTCATAGGCTAACAACCTGCTGAAAACAGCAATCACAAAAAAAACCAAGGCAAATATACTGCCATTAACTGCCCACATCAAATGACAGATTAGTCGATGTAAAGTAATCAACTTAAACACATTGTATGAAATGCTGTGAACCAATCAACTAAAGTGAAGCATTAATGCAAAGCATCGTTAACTTGAACTGATTTATTTGCATTAACATTACACTTGAATATTAAAACAACGTACCTTGGACTTTACAACTGATAAATATTTGCTATTTATTATATTTTTTATTCCAGTTGCATTTGCTTGTTGCTTGATTGATTTTACACAACACTTCACATACTTTAGGAAACGTGCACCTTCATGTTTGAATATCCAATTGTTTGTGTAGAATGACTTCCCATCAAGAAGAAATGGCAACTCAAGAGGAAGAAACTTTTCCGGTAGCTCTACCTATAGAGAACCCTCCAGAGAGAACTCCAACCATTCTAACCCCGAGAGCATTTACTCAACTACGCACTCAATTTGGTTTTACTGAAAGTGATGTCCTGCTCCCTGGGCCAAGTGATACTGCCGACAGTCCTCCCCGTGGCTTTATTGCAATCAATCGTCAAATGTGTTTAAGCGGAGCGATCCCTCCTTTTAATGACTTTCTCCGAATTCTTCTCCTTCGGTTGTCGATCTCTCCGTCCCAACTTCATCCTAATGGTTATGCCATCTTGATGGGGTTGTGCGTTTTGTTCAGAAGAACTTTTGATCGCTTACCAAGTTTTGAAGAAATCCGTTACTTATGCTCGTTTGCAAAGAGTAGAGATCATCCTTCCCTTATAATTGTGAGGAGTGCTAGAAACCGCAAACTTATTTCTGACCTTACCGAAAGCGTTCATGGATTTCTGAACCAATTTTTCTTTGCTCGCTGCCCCCCAAGGTTTTATGCCGATTGGAGAGTAGGAAGCAAGATTACTTGTCTCCATTTTTAAACTTTCTCGAGATCCGAGTTACTAATTGCTAATTTCATTCTTTGCTCTTTTCAGCACTTCCTCTTCCCTCTAGAGATCCGGTCCATAAGCAGACTTTTGATAGATTGAGTACCGTGGCCGTAGCAGAGAGAAGCATCAAGTTTTTGTTGGGGGATGAATTATTGCACCAATACGGGCTTTTGCATACTTCTCGTTCTACACATCCTCATGAAATCCCAGACTCCCCGGCTAGAGCATTGGATGCCCCAGTTTCTACAGATACATCCAAACCAAAAGGACCTGCTCCCGAGGCTTTGCTAGTGAAATGTTCCACTTCTGTTGATGTTGCGGGGCCATCTGACGAACTTGCCCCTGTTATCGAGGAAGAGGAGCCTCAGGGATCTCCCCGACGCTCACAGAAATCTGGTGAAGAAGCCGAGAAAACTAGCCTTGCTAAGCAGAGCAGGGATGATACTTTCAAAGGGCTGAGCGACCTTTTTTCCACCTCGCAAGAAATCTTTAAAGATGATCCTATCACTACTGGGGTTTCTTCTTCAGTAGTTGAAGCAACTTCTGTCCTGCAGCAGACTCCGTCAACTCAGGAGTTGACGTTGAGTATTACACCCACAACCACTCCTCAATTAAAGAGTGGTTCGTAGTTTGATGCGCGTAGTTTGCACGCCACACACACTTAGAATTTCTTTTTTGGCACTTTTACGCTTCTGACCTTTTGTACTCTGAAGAATTCTAAGATTTAGCACTTTTTTATTTCAGATCCTCTGATGGGACGCAGCGGATCTTATTATGATGATTTCCAGCGCTACGGGAGGCGTAGCCAGTATGACTACATGCGTTACCTTCCCTCTTACAGAGAATCTGATGAAGAGAAAGCTGCTCGAAAGGCTCAAGAAAAGAGGGCTCAAGAGGAGCGCTATGAAAGAAGAGAGAGGGAAGAGCGCCACGATTCTTCACAGAGAGGTGACGATTTCCATAAAAGGAAAACCCATGATGACAGAGGAAAAAGTCATGTGGTTGAAGATTCGAGCAAGCGAGCCCGACATGGTTAGAAGCACACCACTACAACTCCTGAAAAGGTTACTGCTCCTGCCTCGCTTGATATTCCTTCCGGCTCTCCCGCTCTCGGGAAGTCAGACATCCAAACTATAATTAGCAGACCAAATTCCAAGTTGGACCGGGTCCTGCCACTTTGCAAAGTCGGTTTCCTCAGTGGTGTCTGAAGGGAGTAAGGTTTGACCTTGACTTGGTCCCCATTGACAAGTCTGCCATGTTACGAAACCTTGACGCCGTCAAGCTTGATATTGAGAGGATGTCAAACTGGCAGAAACTTGTTGACGAGCTTCAGAGGGTTAATCGTGCAAACATAGAGGCCATGCTCACCATGGAAAATGATAAAGCCGAATGGCAAAAGGTGCTTGAGCAACATGACACCGAGATGAGAAGCATTGCTTCTTACAATGAGGAGCTTGAAGCAAAAGTTGAAGAACTGAAACAAGAGCTTGCTGCTTCCTCTACTTCTTACTCTCAAAAAGAAGAAGTGCTCCTAAAACAAGTGAGAGATGCTCATGCCAGCCAAAGGGATGCCGAAGACAGGCTTGAAGTGCAGAAAAGAATTAGTGAGGGATATGTCGCTGACATCGAAGAGCTTCGGAAGAAAAACAGCTCCCAAGAGGTGGAGATTCAAATGCTGAAGCTTCAACTTTCTAAAGCTGAAATGGAGTGTCATGAGGCCGTTGCCGGCAAAATTGCAGCTGAAGATTCTCACGAGGCAACGAGGGCCAACATTAGCTCAACATTATTTGATTTCTATCTGCACAGCATTTTGGGGCGTGGTAGCCTCGCCTTTCTAGGCCCCAAGTATGAAATTACACTGGCTGAAGTTTGGGAGGCAGCACTCGATATGCTTGGTGGTAAAGGCGCTGGCTACGCTGAGTCAGCTCTTGAAGAGCATTATCTTGATGATGATGCTCGTGCCGCTCTCGCCAAGGGGAGAGAACAGCTTGCAAAATTAAGGGCCGAAACAGCGGCAGGAGAATATTCAGGGAAAATCACCTCAACTACTCCAATTCAACCTTCTCCTTCAGCCGAAATTGACATCATCGGTTCTAGTTCTCATTCCCCCTCTCCTACTAAAGTCACCACTGATATTACAAGCACACAAGGTGGATATGAGAGCGGCGAGAGTGCCGAGGCACAGGCTTACGAAGTTGACGTCAGGGAACCGACTTCTGCAGGTAACCCTATTGACAATCTTGCCCATGTAGACTGCTCATCTGTTTCTTATGAACTTGATGGGCTTTTTGACTACTTCTTGAATCTCAGCGAACCTTTATCTCCGCTTTTTGCCGATTCAAACTTTTTTCCTTCTGCAGAGAAAACGTCGGGCATTGTTCAGGCTTCTCCTCCTCCAATTATTCCTTCTCCGCCTCCTAAGGTCACTCCTCCTTCTGCCTCGCAACCCGGGTCACAGGAAGAGCAAATAGAAGCCCTTCACGGCTTAGATGATCCCGTTGCTTCTCAAGATCTGAAAGGAGAAGAAACTGAAGGAAGTGAGAGGATGCCAGAACCCACTGGCCCCGACGCTGAACCGTTATCCAAACTTCTTTCTCCAGGG
Organism: Allium cepa; assembly: GCA_030765085.1. Taxonomy (NCBI): domain Eukaryota; kingdom Viridiplantae; phylum Streptophyta; class Magnoliopsida; order Asparagales; family Amaryllidaceae; genus Allium; species Allium cepa. The sequence goes on along the minus strand of CM060930.1, from coordinate 46,480,135 downwards.
AGTGGGCCTTCCTCCAAGAAGAGAGGGAAGCAGGGAGTTTCCAAGAAGAAGAATAAGAAGGAATCTTTAACCGGTGAAGAAGAGACGGAAGAAAGTCCGATCGAGCCCCTTTCTCCTTCATCCCCTACCCTTACAAGCCGACCTAAAAAGTTGGTCATTCGGCCAGGTGCGGGCTCGAAAGGTGGGCGGAAGAAGAAATGATGGCTCTGGTTCTGTGGCTTTCATATCGCTTTTTTGCCTTTTTTGCATGCAATGACAGGAAATTGTGCGGGTACCGGCCCCCCGCTTTTCTTTTGTTGGAACCTATACCTGTATATAAAATAGTGTTGAATAAAATGATTCTTTTTCTTTGTATAAACTTCTGTCTATATCTGAGAATGCATTTACTATTCATTTTTGTACAAGTTTCTTTGTACGATATTGCAGTGAGCATGTGGTATATATTGCTCGAGCGCAATTTTACCGATGTAGTTATGCCATGCTGCCCCTATACCATAAGCCCATTGTAATATTTTATTTTATGAGGAACTTGTGCTTTTATTTTTTAGAGAATAATTATTCCACATTTGGAGGAATATGATTTCATTAAAAAATAGAGCACAAATAAGTTTCTACGCTTCAACTTTCGAAGATATCACTCTTTATTTTGTGCATATACACATTTTATTGAATGAAATCTTCTATGTGGTAAAGCGGGTATTTGTAAAGTACTTCAACTTCTTTTTGAGGAAGAGAATTTTTTAGAACAAGTAATTCACTCTTCCTTTGAAAGTTAAAGTGTGCTTTTAATGAGGATTTTTTTTTTTGGCCACAATAAAGGGCTTCTTGATTTTTGTTTCTTTGAAAAGTTGCACCTCTGTGGAAGACTTTTTCACGTTTCAACACTTGGAAGTTTTACTTCAATCTTGGTGAAACGTGTGCCTCCGAAGAGGTCTTTCTGCTTGATTGTGCCTCCGGGAGGAGGTCTTTTCATTTCTGCCTTCGGGAAGAGGTCTTTCTGTCTTATTGTGCCTCTGGGAAGAGGTCTTTCTGTTTCTGCCCCTTGGGAGAGGCTCTTTTTTTTTTAGCATTTCATCTCTGGTGAAGTGAAACTTCGAAGAGCGGCTGTTGCACTTCAACTCCTGGCGAAATGGGACTCCGAAGATGGCTTTTATTTTGTTTTACATTTCAACTCTGGTGAAGCGAAACTCCGAAGAGCGGTTGTTACACTTCAACTCCTGGTGAAATGGGCCTCCAAAGAGGGCTTTTATTTTGTTTTACATTTCAACTCCGGTGAAGTGAAACTCCGAAGAGCGGTTGTTACACTTCAACTCCTGGTGAAATGGGCCTCCGAAGAGGGCTTTTATTTTGTTTTACATTTCAACTCTGGTGAAGTGAAATTCCGAAGAGCGGTTGTAACACTTCAACTCCTGGTGAAATGGGCCTCCGAAGAGGGCTTTTATTTTGTTTTACATTTCAACTCTGGTGAAGTGAAATTCCGAAGAGCGGTTGTAACACTTCAACTCCTGGTGAAATGGGCCTCCGAAGAGGGCTTTTATTTTGTTTTACATTTCAACTCTGGTGAAGTGAAATTCCGAAGAGCGGTTGTAACACTTCAACTACTGGTGAAATGTGCCTCCGAGGATTGCCTGGAAGTTACTCTCTCATGGTTGGAGGGTCATGACTCCTCCAATCTTTTTTTGTTGAGTAGAGAACTTTCTTTTTTGCGGCATATGCCTCGTTAGAGGTCTTTATCCCCCGAAGAGTTGTGCCTTTAAAGAGGACTTGTGCCTCCGAAGAGGGCTTTAGTTGTTCCTTGTCCACTTGCTTATGCCTTTTTAGCGATCCTCTATTTTTTTTTCTTTTTTCTTTTCAAGCTCGCACTCCCTTCTCTTACAAGTAGTTTGTTTAATCCAAAGAAGTATACTTCATTGCTAGGCCAGTTCGCGAGAACGGACATAGGCTTCTTAATTGGATGTTTGTTTGTTCAAACTTCTCAATTTATTAGCTAGAGCCCGTTTTCGACAAAATCATTGACCGTTCAATTGAAGCACTTCTTATCTAGGATTTGAATTCGGGAATTTTGTGACTTGGAATTTGTTTGTTGAATGATAACAAGAATCACTTGGTCTTGTGATGTGCATGTTTTGTTTTCGTTGCCTGCAAAAATTTAAATCGACATTTCAGTAATACATTTAATGTACTTTTCATATCGAAAATAAAGCAAACATGTAATAATAATAAGGAACACAAGATTTATAGTGGTTCGGCCAAGAATTTGGGCCTACATCCACTTTATAGTCTTTCATTATTCACTTGCATCGGTTTTACAATCGCTTTCAATTACAGGAATCATACATTCATAATTCTTTTTACAATATTTCAACAAAGCTATCAAGTAAAGTATGGACGCAAGTGATTGCTGTTCCAAGCTCTTGGAATTTGATCTCCTTCGACAGTAGTGAGTTTGAATGTGCCGTCAAGAAGCTTCTGACCTATGACATATGGTCCTTCCCAATTTGGCCCAAACACACCTGTCGCTGTCATAATTCTCTTTAGGACTAGATCTCCAATCTCAAAGCTGCGTCGGCGAACTTTGGAATTGAAATGTCTGGCTATCCTTTGCTGATGAGATGCGATTCTGAGCTCAGCCTCTTCTCTTTTTTCATCAAGGAGATCTAGTGCCTCAAGCTGTAGTTTTCATTCTCCGCTTGATTGAAATGGATTCTTCTATGTGAAGGGACCTCTGTTTCTACCGGAATCATTGCCTCTGATCCATATGCCAATGAAAACGGAGTATGCCCAGTCGCAGTTTTGTGGGTAGTTCTGTATGCCCATAGTGCTAGCGGTAGCTTATCGACCCAACCACCTTTTGCTCTTTCAAGTTGCTTCTTGATGGTTGACTTGATAATTTTATTTACTGCTTCCACCTGCCCGTTTGCCTGCGGATGAGCTACTGCTGAGAAGCTTTTTCGGATTTTGAATCGTTTGCAAAAATCTTGGAATTCTTCACTTTCGAACTGAGTACCATTGTCTGTAATTATTTTTTGAGGCACACCATATCTGCAAATGATACTTTTAGTCACAAAACTTATCATCTTTTTTGAGGTGATAGTAGCCAGTGGTTCAGCTTCTGCCCACTTAGTTAAATAATCTACAGCAACAATGGCATATTTAATTCCAGATTTGGCAGTTGGTAACGGTCCTACAAGGTCTATCCCCCATATTGCAAACGGCCATGGACTGACCATCCGTGTGAGTTCAGTGGAAGGAGCTCTAGGAATTTTGGCGAATCTTTGGCATCTGTCACATTTTTGGGAATAGTCTGCTGCATCTCGATTAATTTCTGGCCAAAAATATCCGTATCGGAGAATCTTTTTCGCTAAAGTTTGACCACCTAAATGATCACCACATTCTCCCCCATGCACCTCAGCTAGGATTGTTTTGGACTCTTCCCTGGATACACATCGAAGTAACGGCATTGAGAATCCCCGTCTGTATAGCTGGCCATCCTGGACTATATAGCGAGAGGCTTTCCTCAGTAGCTTCTTTCGTTCTTTTGAATTTTCCGGTAAAGAGCCATTGAGCAGATATTTTGTTATTGGAGTCATCCATGATTCTTACTCTTGAGACACGCTCATGATCCAATCAATATCCATCTCATCAATGCTCGGAGCCGACAGGACCTCCACTGGAGTCAACCCCAGAAATTGAGCTTCGCCTGTGCTAGAGTACTTTGCGAGAGAATCTGCTTTCATATTTTCTTCTCGAGGAATATGACTTATCATGCAATGATCGAAATCACCCAGGAGTTCCCAAGCCTTTGACAAGTAGGCGGGCAGATTTCCCCCTTTCGCTTGGAATTCCTTCTTGACTTGGCATACAATAAGCTGAAATCACTGAAGATCTGTAATGCTCGGATGTTTAGTTCTTTAGCAATCCTTAAGCCAGCGATAAGGGCTTCGTATTCTGCTTCATTGTTTGTTGAAGGAAATTCCAATCTTAGTGCATTGCATAATGATCGACCTTCAGGGATCTCAAGTACAACCCCGGCTCCAGAATAGTAGTCGTTTCTCGCGCCATCAACATATAACTTCCACTGGATTGGGGAATCGTCGATCGTTTCCTCCTCACTGTTACCCTTATTTGTGAATTCTGTGATGAAATCCGCCAAAGCTTGTCCGTTGATTGCTTTTCGGGGATGATAAGTGATGTCATATTGACTGAGTTCAATATTCCACTTTAGAAGACGACCCGAAGTCTCAGGGCGAAACAGGACTTGTTTTAAAGGTTGATCAGTGAGGACTCTGATAGGATGAACTTGGAAATATTGCCTCAACTTTCTGAATGCAATCAGTAGGCAATAGGCGAGTTTTTCCAACTTAGAGTAATTCATCTCTGCCCCAGTGAGTCTTTTGCTGATATAGTAAACTGGATGTTGAATCCTCTTGTCTTCTCGTATCAGCGCTGCACTTAAAGCATGAGATGATACTACCAAGTATATAAGAAGATCCTCGCCATCGCCGGGCCTAGAAAGTATTGGAGGCGTTCCCATATGGCGAATCAATTCATCAAAGGCTTTTTGGCATTCGGGAGTCCAATCGAAGTTTTTCTTTCCTTTCTTTAGGGGGTCAAAGAATGGGATGCATTTATCTGTGGCTTTGGAAATGAACCGACTCAAGGCGGCGACTTTTCCATTAAGACTTTGCAATTCCTTCTTTGTTCTAGGAGCTTTGACTTCCTTTAAGGCGGTAATTTGAGCTGGACTAGCCTCAATGCCCCTAGCGCTCACGATGAAACCTAAAAACTTTCCGGATTCCACTCCAAATGAACATTTTAAGGGTTAAGCTTCATTCCGTATTTTCGGAGGACTGCGAACATGTCTGCTAAGTGTTCTATGTGATCCACTGCTTTCTTAGACTTTACTAACATGTCATCGACGTAGACTTCCATAGTCTTGCCCAATTGCGGTTTGAACATAGCATTAACAAGTCTTTGGTATGTTGCCCCTGCATTCTTCAGCCCGAAGGGCATAACTCTGTAGCAGTAAAGACCAACGTCGGTGATAAAGCTCGTGTCCTCCTGATCTGGCTCATGCATCATGATCTGGTTATATCCAGAGTAGGCATTCATAAAAGATAACAATTCGTGTCCCGCTATTCCGTCTACCAGTTGATCGATCCTGGGTAATGGGAAGCAGTCTTTGGGGCAGGCCTTGTTTAGATCTGAAAAATCGATGCATACTCTCCATTTTCCGTTGGCTTTCTTAACCAGCACTGGATTTGAAACCCAATTCGGATAGGTAGATTCTTTGATAAAGTTATTCTCCATGAGCCGATCAACTTCTTCTTTTAACGCTGCTGACCTTTCTGGACCTTGAGTTCTCCTTTTCTGCTTCACAGGTGTAAATTTTGGATCAACATTCAGAGCGTATACTGCAACTTCTGGGGATATTCCGCACATATCGGCATGAGTCCAAGCAAAAACATCCAAATTTGCCTTTAAAAAAGATATTAGGATATTCTGAATTGACACATTAAGTTGTGAACCCACATTCAACACCTTGTTTGGGTCCTTTGGGTCAACAGGTACTGGTATTGTCGTTTCCACTGGTACCACTCTATTCTCCCCTGCACTGGCTTTTCTAGGATCCATCTCTTTCCGTGCTCCGCTGTGCTCGCCAGTGCAGGGTCCGCCCTGTAATTGCTACAAGGCTGCTTCTTTGATGCGGACTGGGTTGCCGCATCCTTTCCCATTTCTCTTTTCCTTGTTTCTCGTAGCTCTGTCAGGTAACACTCCCGCCCAGCATTCTGATCCCCTTTTATAACTCCCACTCCTTTATCTGTGGGAAATTTAATGGTGAGGCACCATGGGGCCAGAACGGCTTTGAATGCTGCGAGAGTTGGACGGCCAAGGAAAGCATTATAAGCAGAAAATTCGTCGACAATCACAAAAGTTTGCTTGTGGACCACTTTTCTTTCTCCCTCTCCAAGTTCTACAAGCAAATCAACGGTTCCTATCGGCTGTTTTGGCTCCCCAGTGAAGCCAGTGATTTTCTGCGATGAGGCTTACACATCAGCCATAGGGATCTTCATTTGGTCGAATGTTTTCTTGAAGAGGATATTGCAGGATGCGCCACAATCAATGAGAACTCTTCTGACAATAGCTGGCCCGATACCAGCCGAGATGACTAAGGGATCCAAGGTAGGAGCTTCAATACCTGTGGAATCCCTGGCTCTGAACACAATATCATCATTGAAAGTTCTTTGTTGCTTCAGGGGCATAGCACCTTCCAAAACAAATACATCTTCCTCGGTCGGTACATACTTCAAAGCTCGGGTATACCTTTCCATCTCACCCCAGCTCCTGCCTGCTGGGTGAGGTCCTCCCGTAATGACATTGATAACAGGCCTTCCGGATCCATGCCCTGCAGTGTCCTCACTTGTCCTGGGTTGATGAGCAGGAGCTCGTTACCCCTGACTAGTCGAAGCGGGATTGCTGCTATTCTTTTCCACAAATTGCTGCAGCTTGTTTTCCCTTATCAATTCTTCAATCAAAATTTTCAATTGGCGGCATTCATCGATATCATGACCGGGTTGATTATGGAAGCGGCAAAACTTTCCGCTTTGTACAGCTTTTTTCCCGGTTCTCAGAACGGGAGGTTTAGGATAATCAATAGAATCTTTAGTGGCAAGGTAAATACGCTCCGGCGTATCCGATAAAGGAGTATATTCCGATGGCTTGAAGGAACGAGGCTTCTTCAGATTTTTCTGTTTCTTCCCATCGTTATTTTCCCTTTTCTGTCCTACAGATTCACTCTTGCGTGGAGCAACAATGCTATCTTCATCTTTTTCCAATGCTGCCTTTACCGGTATAGGACGGCTTTCCAGACGTATGAACTCATCTGCTTTCTTGTAGAATTTTTCAAGGGAATTTGGTTCCTTCATGTTAAGCCATTTTCCAAATTCGCTCGACTTGTCGATGGCCCTCATCAGATAGGTCAAGATCATCTGTGGTTCTGCATTGTCTACCTCGGCCAGCGCTATATTAAAGCGATTCAAGAAAGATCTGATAGTTTCCCCTGGATTCTGCTCTAAACTTGACAACGACATGATATCTTTGGCTTTTGAAGCGTATAGTCTGAACTGCTCCTTGAATTTCCGGGCTAGGTCAGAAAACTGATCTATGGACCGAATCGGTAGCTTGGTGAACCAAAGCAGAGCTACACCTTCCAAATATACAGCAAAATATCGACACTTTATTTCATCAGAAGCTCTGGCACCTGTCATGTGCCAATCATACTTATACAAGAATTCGTTCGGATCACTTGTTCCTTTGTAAGCTGGGATAGTTGGAGGGACGAACTTCCTTGGGAACTCAGCCTTTAAGATTCTTTCGGTAAACGGGGTTTTACTTGGAGCGAAACCCCATTCCTTCTCATCTTCATTCCTTTGCATGCTTTCTTTCATGATTTGTCGAACCATTTCAGAAAGATACCCCTCATCATTTCGAGCTTTAGATCCACCAACTTCAGGAAATGTCTGCTCAAAGGGGCTGGCAGCCCTCTCAGGAATGTTTCTTTCTTCATCCTCATGATTGTTGCCAGCAAAGTTCCTTTCATTACCCGTTGGTTTACGCTTTACTCCAAGCAAGTCATTCAACTTATTCAAAATTAGGGCATTTTGGGCATTCTGAGCCTCCAATTGTGCACTTTGGGCATTTATCTGTTGGTTCAGCCCTAAGATTACAGCATCCAACTCCGCTTTTGTAACCCCAACAGGTGGAGTGGCTTGATTAGATACTGGGGAAGCGAAGGTTCCCTCTTGAACATTTCCAGATCTAACAGATCTACTCTTTCTCCCCGGAGCCATGATTTCAGATAAACTTCTAGTCTTCAGAGAGGTTACTTCGAAAAAATTTCGTGGAGCAATGATGATAATTGTCCCTGAGTTCAATTCTCAGTGAAAGCACCAAAAATGTTAACGCTAAAATTTGAACGCTAACACCCCGGTGTATAAAGTATAGTTGTGAAAGCACCACCTGATGATTCGGGAACAGAATATAAGCAGAAAATCACAGAAAAAGCAGTGAATAACAACGATTTTATAGTGGTTCGGCTCAAGGCAAGCCTACGTCCACTTTAATTCTCTTTATTGCTAAACCGATTACAACTTTACAACAATCTTCAATTACAATTACGACGAGACAAACAACTAGAACTTTGGTAGAGAAGAATTCTTCGAATCCATGTAGATTGCGTTAGATTTTCCCTTGAAGTTAGTTGAGATGCCTTTCGAACTTGAAGTGTTGGGTGAGTTGAGAATTCAGCTGAGTATTGGCGCTTGAAATGATTGGCCAAAAAGTCCTTTTCATGCTTGAGGTGGGTTGGTATTTATAGGGAAAATCCCACCCCTTAGGTCGTAAGCCGTGAACTGTCCAAGGTTAGTCGTGGCCGGTCTAGGGCAAATTGCGGCCGACTCATCTGACCCCTCCATGGTTTCACCTAGGCTCATTTGTACAAGTCCCAGGTCGCCCCCGAGTCAACACAGCCTTATCTCAGTAACACGGCATCGGGCTTGCATTTAGTAGCTTTAGGTCGTTGACGACTCAAGTTAGGTCGTTAGCCGTGAACGAGTTAACTGGCAACTGGATCGTGCACGAGTTAAGAGGCTGCTATGTCGAGTAGCTGCATTGAACTTGTCTTCCTTTACTTGAGTCGTGAACGAGTTAACATTGGTCCTAGGTTGGCTATGACTTAGGTCGGCAACTATTTTAGGTCGGTAGCTTGGCAAAGCATTAGATCGGTAACTTGGTTAAGTCATTAAGTCAGCATCTCTTTTAGGCCTTAGGTCGGCCTTCCTGTTAAGTCGGCATCCTCTGAGACTTAGGCCAGTACCCACGTTAGGTCGGTAGCTACCCTATTTTAGACAGTTGGGTCGGCAACCTTGCTAAAGCGTTAGGTCGGCAGCTGTTTACCCTTAAGTCAGTATCCCTCTTAGGCCTTAGGTCGCCTTCCATATATGATCGGTAACCCACCTTAGCCTTAAGTCGGTATCCTTTTGGGTCTTAGGTCGGCACTCTTTTAAGGCGGTTAGGTCGGTATCCCTCTCAAACCTGTTAGGTCGGTAACTCTTTTAAGCCGTAGGTCGGCATCCCTTTGAGTTGCTAAGTCGAAACCGAGAAGGAGTTAACAACTAACAAAACTACTGGTGCTGATGGAAAAGAAAATGAAAACATAGATCTGACCACAGCTGATGAAGACCAAAATATGCTTTCAAATGATACAAACATTTCAGGAAATTGCCATGTATATGGTAAAGGAAAATCTGATGTGCATGCTCCTATGGATACATTTGTATCAGACTTGGACAAAGACTGGTGCAAAAAATTTGAGCAACAAGTTACACAACTAATTACCACAATGCATGAAACATCTGAAAATATACACCCTACTGACTCAACTCATTACAACTTTACTTTTGAGTTGCCAGGATGGCCAGCAGGTATCCCCATCTCCCAATCTTCTACTGTTCCCCCAATTGACACAACCACCATCCAATCTATCTCCCAACCACCCTCCCCTCGACCTCAGTCTCGTAGGAAAATAAAAACTAGATCTCTTTCAGCAAAGAGAAGAAACAACACTTCTTTTCCTCAATAATTATTTATGTATCAAAAAATTGCATCATGGAATCTTAGAGGAGCACACAGTAATTTGAAACTTGATCAAGTAAAAAGAACAATTTCTGAGTACAAAATTTATCTCTTTGGTCTGCTTGAAACAAAGCTTAATTTAACTTTATCAATAAAAGCTACTTCTTACATCAATCCATCCTGGTCCTTTCACCATAATCTTGATAGTGCCTCTTATGGTAGGATTCTAGTTATCTATGATCCTACTATCTTGACACTTACTCCCCTCCTATCTACTAGACAGTACATTCACTTTCATGTTCTTGAAGCCCAAACCAAATCCTCCTACTACACTACTTTTGTATATGCTGACAACTCGGTCAACTCCGGGAATGCTTTCTTTAAGTCCTTTCCACCATTAAGACAATCTTCTCATCCCTGGATTGTGATAGGTGATTTTAACTCCTGCTATGAATATAGTGACAAATTTGGTGGAACTCCTCTAACTCCTGTTGATCTTGATCCTCTCAACCTTGCTATTTTTGAATCTGATCTGATCATAGTTAACAAGTCTAGAGCTAAGTTTTCATGGAATAATAGAAGCCGAAGTGGCATTCGTACCTTCACAACTATTGATCACACTTTCTGTAATATCCAAGCTATCACCCACTGGCCTTCTCTTTCTGTTTTCCTCCCTCAACCCAATATGTCTGATCACTCCCATTTAATCTTAACTCTTGGTCTCCATTTTAAAAAGGAAAAGAGAAGTTTTAAATTTTTTAATGCTCGGGTCAAACATGAATTCTTTCTTATTTTAGTTTCTAAAATCAACTCTGAATTTTCTTATTTTGGTAATCCAATGTATAAGTTTTGCAGGAAGCTAAAAAGAATTAAGCAGGAGATTAAATTGTGGGCTTCCTCCACATTTGGTTCTGGTTTCCTACTGTCATCAACACTAAAGCATAAGCTGAAGAAACAACAGGATTATATGATGGAGCATCCTCTTGATGTTCAGGCTGCTGAAGAAGAAAGTAAACTATTAAGGGAGGTTAATAATGCCCTGTACATGGAGGCTAGTATGAAGAGACAACAACTGCATAAAAGATGGATTACCGAAGGGGATAAAAACACTAAGTTCTATCATGATTTTTTAAAGGTTAAGCATGCCAGGGAGAATATACATAGTATTTTTGATGAAAATGGTACTTTTTTTCCACTGCAGAAACTGTTGATAAGACTTTCATTGACTACTTCTCTAAACTGCTTGGTAACACTGATGGTTTCATCCCCGATATTGACCTCATATCCTCTCTTGCACTTCCTAGCATTTCTTTTCTGGAAGCAGCATCCCTTATTAAACAAGTCACTGATGAGGAAATTAAGACAACTCTTTTCTCCATGAATCAACAATCTTTAGGAGGTCTTGACGGCCTAAATGTGATCTTCTTTATCTCCACATGGAGTGTGCTAGGTAGTGAGTTCTGTAGAGCAATACACAATTTTTTCAACAAATGCAAGTTATTGGGTGAAGTAAATTGCACAAATATTGCTCTTATCCCCAAAGTTAATCCTCCATCTAGTGTCTCCTCTTTCAGACCTATATCATGTTGTAATGTTATTTACAAATGTATCTCTAAAACTCTTGCTACTCGGTTAGTCAAAGTTCTACCCTCTGTAGTCTCAAGTAACCAAGCTGCATTTATACCTTCTAGGAGTATTCTTGATAATCTTCTCCTTGCTCAGGAATTACTAAAAGGTTATGGTAGAAGTAAGGTTCCCCCTGCTGCAGCAATTAAAATTGATATATCTAAGGCTTATGACTCCATCCACTGGGTTTCAATGGTTAGGGTTATGGCTGAGATGGGTTTTCCTAAAATATTTGTATCCGGGATTTATGCATGCATCTCCACTCCCTCTTTCTCTTTTGCTTTAAATGGAAGACCTATGGGTAATTTCAGAAGTAGTAAAGGTATAAGACAAGGTGATCCAATTTCTTCCTATTTATTTTTGCTTGTTATGGAAGTATTCACTGTTATTCTCTAAGCAAGATATAATCAGAAGATAATTAAGTTTCATCCAAAGTGTTCTCAACATCACATTACATCTATCATGTTTGCTGATGATGTAATGTTGTTTACAAAACCTTAGTTACCTTCCTTAAATGGAATATCTGAGGCATTGCAAGAATTTTATAGTATGACTGGTCTAAAAATAAATCAAGACAAATCTTCTTTGTTGGTTTCTGGAGTCAGTGAAGTACAAGCTACTGCTCTTCAACACCACATTGGTTTTTCTTCCATGGACACAGATATGAAGTACCTTGGTCTTCCATTAATTTCAAAAAGAATTACTAAAGTTGACTGTCTTCCTCTTTACAACAAGATCACTTCTGTTATGACTGCTTGGGAAAATAGGAACTTGACACAGAGTGGTAGATTAGTGCTGATTAAATCTACTGTTTTTTCCTCACTTGTCTACTGAGCTCGATCTATGATTCTTCCTGTTAGACTTATACAACTTGTTAGGTCAGCTATGAACATATATTTTTGGACTGGTAGTATTCATAATAGGAAGTTGTTGCCTTGTTCCTTTTCAAAATTTGAAACATCTAAGAAAATGGGTGGTCTTGGGGTTATTGATGTTAGGAAGTGGAACATTGCAGCAATAAGTAAACACTTTGATGATCTCATCAACAAGAGAGACAGCTTATGGGTTAACTGGACATGGCACTACAATATAAAGAATAAGTATTTTTGGTGTATGGCAAATCCTCTGAATAGCAGTTGGATCTGGAGAAACATTTTGAAACTGAGACATGTTTTCCTTCCTATGATCCTTTATATTGTGAATGCTAACTCTCCTGTCAGTTTCTGGTACGATCCATGGGCAAGTAAAGGTCTTATTTTGTCCAAATTATGTGACTATAATCAGTTTATGCAGTTAGGAATTCACTTAGATGCAAAAGCAAATTATTTTATTCATGAAGGCAAAATTGTGCTGCCATACAATAGCAATCAAATTATTAGGCAACTGTGAGTGACATGCAGCTTAAATACTTCCCTGCTAGACAATATGATACTGTAGTTTGGGATCTGAAGCCACATACTATTAATGGAGTTTATAATTATCTCTCTGTTTCTACTCCATTGCCTGCTTCTAAATGGTTCACTATGATTTGGTCTAGTGATTCTCAACCCAAAGATAATTTGATGCTATAGAAAGTTATAATCCAAGCCTTGCTTACTAGAAGTGTTCTGAACATATTTGGTATGGGATGTTCTTCTACATGCCTGTTTTGTGACCAGTTTGATGAGTCTCCTCAACATATTTTTTTGGTTGTCCAGCACTTCTATACTTTTTGGATAGAATTAGCATGAAAACTGGAGTTAATCTTCTTATTACAAACTCTAGGGATGTTTGGAATGTTTTCTTCAAAGCCTCTGGAATGAATAATGAAAGAAGTAGAATTCTTGTTGTTTGCATGAAAATTTATATGTCTGTCATATGGAGCGAAAGAAATGCAATATTTTTTGAAAAGCAAAGAAAGAATGTGGAAGAGCTTTGGAATGAAGTTAAGTATGGTACATATTGTCAACTGAAGAACTGCCATACCGCTTTCACTCTTGATAAGCTGCCAGTTTGGGCTTGATTCCTTTTGTATTCCTTTTTTTTACTATGTCTTTTCTGTACTATTTATTTTTTTGCAATAAATCTGGTAGGGGCCCAGTTAACCCCGCCGACTTTGCCAAAAAAAAAGAATAATTAATCAAGGGAGATTAATTAAGAAGATCAATAAGAGATGATTAATTTATTTATTTGGAATAAATTAATGAAGAAGGATTTAGGTAATCCAATTGATTAAGAGTTAATCAATTCTACTTATGGGTGATTGATTGATATTGGGTGATTGGTTGGTATTGGATGACTTGGATATCTTTGATATATGTTATGCTGCTTTGTGAGATGAATGTTTGCTATGAATTATCTATTGTGATAATGTGATTCATCTATCTGTTTATATCATCCTGGATATAAGTTTAACTGTTTAAACCCTTAAAACAACTTGGACATTAAAATAGCATTTGGATTCGATGAGACCGGGATCTGGTTTCCATATTTGGATATCCGAAAACCAAATCGATCCAAATTAAACGTTAGGTCGTGAATTCAAGTGGAGCTTAGTGAAGACTCGAAGTGTAAGAACTATTCGTCGGTATAACTCTAGGGGTTATTCCGTGATGAGTTTGGCGGAGATAGTACTTATAGGTTCGAGATGGTGATTTAGAGTGCAAGGGCTATGGTCGTGGACTCTGAGGGTGATTCCAAAATGAGTGCAATGAGATAGTGCCGTCGATTTCGTTCGAACCCAGAACGAACTTGTATGGATTGAATGCTTTCAGAACATCGTCAAGTGGACGATGAGCATTCTAAGATAGATGTGTTCTATAAAGGTAATCGCAGCCTCAAGCCTCATCAACCGGGAATGGCTAAAATAGGGGAGGTGCAGCAAGGCTAGGTGGGTAGCACCCATTTCAGGGTGAGGTCATTCCTGTCTTGGGGTCCCTTTTATTTCGGCTTAGTGGGTGGTTGGTCGCGCCAACCACGGGGTGATCTTACTCGGGACTGTTTAGTAAGGAATGGTCCCGGCTTTGTGATGCAGGGGATTGGGAGTGATCCTCGATACAGTGATCTAGGCCACGTACTGTGACGGGCGGTACCCCGGTAGCCGTGCCATTGATGGAAACCCATTCTTCCAACGAGACCCTACGGTTTTGTTTGTATTACCCACTTTTGTGGCTAGTAGCTGGAATTTAATAATGTAACAATTTCGGCTAATTCTTATTTACTTGAAAACCCTAGAAACTATTATAATATCACTGGATTTCCTATCAAATGTTTTGGTTAGCGTAAGGTAAAAACTTTTCCACGTTTATGTGTGGGAATTCTTACGTGATACCTTTTCTTTTCAAAGGTTTTTTCTAAAGTTAAGCAATTTAACTCGCTTACTCACACCAGACCCCTGTCTGACCCGAGTGTTTATTTTCTGTTTTATTAAACTTTTGGGTACTCATATTATATATGATTAGTCGAGGGATTCAGGTTAGCTTGATGAACTCTGGAGGAGATATGGAGTAGGAGGCTTCCACGTGTAGATATATTATGGTTCCGCTGTGTTTGTATGATATCTGTATCTTGTGTACTTGAGTTGTATAGTTAGACAGATGTTTATAACTGTCTAATATGTGTTGTATAAGTTGTGTACTCTGATGTAATATGATACTATGTAATATTTTATGTGATATATTATGTTTCATTCGTTCCTCTATGAGTTATCTGATGTTGTTGTGTTTCTTCTTTCTTATCTTTTCTTCTTCTATCCCTTTCTTTCTTAAATTAGTGATGCGACTTTCTGGTGTTAGAAAGTTGGGTCGCTACAGGTGGTAATTAATTCATTATTAATTGTTAATCAATTAATGGTTAAGGCTTAATTAATTAAATGATTAAGGTTAATTAATTTATAATTAATTAAGTAATTAAGATAAAATGATTAATTCTTAAGTAATTAATTTAACTTGAATTAATAAAATTAATTATAATATGAATTAGAGATATGCTTGCTTATGGATGATTGTTTTGAATTGAATATCTGGATTTGGTTGATATCTGTTGGATGATAGTCTGAGATATTCTGTGATGAGATTTTGTAAATATCTATGATAGATGTTTGTTATTATCTATGGATAATGTTGTGTGAGATTCTGATGATTGTTGTTCTTTCTTTCTATCTTTTCTATTTCTATCTCTTTCTTTTCTTATTGATGATACGTCTTTCTGGGTATTGAAAGACGGGTCGTCACAGTCATTTAAATTTTAAGATTTAAAAATGAATGCAAATTGACTTTAAAAAAAGCTTAACGACAATTCAAAACCCTTAATTCACATGTTAAAGTAATATTCATTTCATAAAGAAGATCAAAAGAAATTTAAAACCAAGTTTATGTTTAAATTCAAATCATAGTTAAAAATTCACTTTAATATTTAAATTTAAAAACTTCTTTTTATTTCAAAATTTAAATGCATATTAAATTTTGATTCCAGATAAATTTTTAGATTTAAAAACCTATTTTTAATTTAAAACTTCATTTTTAATATACAAACTACTTATCCCTTTTTAAAGTAGTTAATTCAATTCAAATTTAAAACTTGACATTATTTTAAAAAAAACTGAGATTTAAATTTTAACTTGGATTCTAGATTTCAAACTAGAATTTAAAACTCAGTTCAAATTCTTGCTTTACATAAAAAAAAACTTTTGTTTTAAAAATTTATAGCCTGATATTACAGGCTTTCTGAGAAACCTGAAACCCAGAAATCAACTCGAGGCAATTCTAGTTTGCTTCGAGTCAAATCCCTCTATACTTCGGGCAAACCATCTAAGCTCTTCGAGTCAAACCCATCAATTACTCAAATGCTCCAATCACCAAAGCAACTTCATCAATTAAATGTGCACCATGTATGTGCACTGTGCCGATGATCATCATTGATCATCAACGATGATCTTCCCCTATCCCAAACATCATCCAAACCCCTAACCTGATCACCAGATTATCTTAGCTTAACCTGAATCTGAATTCGAGATTCAAAATAAACCTGGAACCCATCAACATGAACTCCCCTAAAACCTGTCAATGCGCCGCTTACAATATTCCGACCACTTGACAATCTGCAATTCCTACATCGTCTTCGACTACGGCCCAGCTACCCTCCCCCACAAACTTTCTGCACTCGATCAACTTCACACGCCGTAGTGATCGGTTCTTAAATCACTGTAAAAGCTAGGGTTAAGAACAGAAATCATTCACCATCAACATCACAGTTATTTGAACACCAAACTAAAAAATTTCCTCCACTCACCGATCATTCATCTACCTCCAGAATGATTCACGACTTCCAAAAACAATTAAATTGCCAGGAAATCCCAATATACCATTTTCAGTTCAAACCCAAACTGCTCCCTTAATACCAATCTAAAAATCTTAATTCTTGAATTAAAAGTCATATTTTGGTTGAAGTATTCGATTTGTAATACTGAAATTATAAATTAACAAGTTTGAGTTTTGATTTAACGTAATATGCTCAGTTAATTTAGTACTTCCAAAGTCAAACAAACTTATTTTAACCATCTTAGATTTTTTAAACATTAATTTGGGTTAAATCAAACAATATTAGTTTGACGAGCATGTCCTAACAAGAACTGGATCATCAGGAAGAATTTTTTTCTAATAAAACATGAACCTGGAAATCAAGGCAGAGCACAAAACATAAACACAACATGCACACACAAATATGCACAAAGACATACTTATACATATACATCACAAACATATTATTTTCAGAGATGAGTGTGCAACAGAATTTATAACTTAAATTATTTAAATTTGTGATGTTACTCACCTTTTCGAAAATTACTTGTGGAAGTAATTAATGGTTAATTATTGAATGTAATTAAGAATGGAAATTACTTATGGAAGTAATTAGTGGAAAATTACTCATGGGAGTAATTAAATGGAAGTGATTAATGGATAATCACGTGATGTTATTAATTAAGGAATTAATTAATATAATTGTTTTGAAGTTAATTAATTATGGGGTAATTAATTAATTAAACAATTAAGAATTATTTAATGATGGAATTAATTACTTAATTAAGAGAGTAATCATCTAATGAAGTAATTAGAAGATAATTTCTTCTGTAAGTAATTAAGGGTTAATTACTTAATTAATTTAGTTAATTAATTAATGTGATTAATTAGCTAATGGATGTGATTAATTTTAAGATTAATTACTAAGTGTAATTAATTAAAATGTAATTAATTAATAAAGTAATTAATTAAGGATTAACTTATTAATTTAATTGAATAATAATTACTTAATGAAGTAATTAAAGATTAATTAATTAGAATAATTAATCAAAGGGTTAATATAATTAATTAAGAAGTTAATTAATTAAGATAGGTAATTACAAGTTGTTAATTACTGTTTATGATTAATGAGATGATTAATTACAGGTTAATTATTTAATTGATTTAAAGGAATTATTAATTAATAAGGATCATTAGTTAATATAATTAATGAATTAACCAAGACTAATTAATAAAAGTAATTAATTAAAGTGTGATTAATTAATTGTAATTAATTGAGGTTTAATGCAATTAATCATAGTTAATTAATTAATGGAAGCAAGTGAAGGGTAATTAATTATTGAAATTAATGATAGTAATTAAAGGATAATTACTGTATATGGTTAAGGTTAATTACTTGAATGTAATTAAAAGATGATTAATCTAAGGAAGATTAATTAAGGAATATCATTAAGAGATGATTAATTTATTTATTTTGAATAAATAAAGGAAGAAGGATTAAAGTAATCCAAATGTTTTAGAGTTAATCAATTCTGCTTTTGGATGATTGGTTAATATTGATTGATTGATATTGGGTGATTGGTTGATATTGGATGATTTGGATGTGATATCTATGATATGTGATATGCTGCTTTGTGAAATGAATGTTTGATATGAATTATCTATTGTGATAATGTGATTCATCTATCTGTTTATATCATCCTGGATATAAGTTTAATTGTTTAAAACCCTTAAACAACTTGGACATTAAAATGGCATTTGGATTCGGTGAGACCGGGATCGGGTTTCCATATTTGGATAATCCAAAAACCACATCGATCTAAATTAAACGTTGGGTCGTGAATCCAAGTGGAGCTTAGTGAAGACTCGAGTGTAAGAACTATTCGTCAGTATAACTCTAGGGGTGATTCCGTGATGGGTTTGAAGAAGATAGTACTTATAGGTTCGAGATGGTGGTTCAGAGTGCAAGGGCATCCATTTATGTTAAGTGATATTCTGATTATCTACTGTTTAAAACCCTTAAGTGCAACTTGGACATTAAAATGGCGTTTGGATTCGGTGAGACCGGGATCGGGTTTGCATATTTGGATATCCGAAAACCACATCGATCCAAAATAAACGTTAGGTCGTGAAACCAAGTGGAGTGCAAGTGAAGACTCGAGGTGTAAGAACTATTCGTCAGTATAACTCTGGGGGTAAGTGTGACGACTTGTCTTTCTCACCATAGAAAGACGCATCATTTTTAAAAAAGAAAGGGATAGAAAAGAGAAAAGACAGAGAATAAAGAAAGAAACAACATCAGAATCTAAACAGCGGAACGAATAAATTATTTTTATCACATACATAGTATCATATACATCGGAGATACACAGCTAAAGCAACACATACAAGACAGTTATAAACACATGTCTAGTTATACAACTCAATATACAACACAGACAATGACTTAGAGAACACACAGCAGAATACTATATATCTATACGCAGAAGCCTCCTGCTCCATTGCTCCTCCAGAATTCGTCAAGCCAACCTGAATCCCCTGGCTACACGTAAAAATTTGAGTACCCAAGAGTTTAAGAAAAAAAGAATAAACTCCGGGTCAGACATAGGTCTAGTGTGAGCAAACGGTTAAAGTTGCGTAATTTTGAAAACCTTTTGAAAGAAAAGGTATCACGTAAGACTTCCCACACATAAACATGGAAAAGTTTTTACCTTATGCTAACCAAACATTTGAAATGAAATTCAATGATATTATAATAGGTCTAGGGTTTTCAAATAAATATGAAATAGCCAAAATTGTTACACTTATTAAATTCTAGATACTAGCCACAAAAGTGGGTATTACAATCAAATCCAAGGGCGCTTATTGGATTTTGGATTCCATACAATGGCAGGGCTACCGGGGTACCACCCGCCACAGTACGTGGCCTAGATCACCGTACGGAGGATCACTCCCAATCCCCTGCAACACAAGGCCAGAACCATTCCTTACTGAACAGTTCTGAACAAGACAACCCCGCGGTTGTAGCTAACAACCGGCCACAAAGCCGAATAAAAAGGGACCTCTAGACAGGGGAAAATCTCATCCTACTTGGGCATGACCCACTTAACCTTGCTGCACCTCCCCTGTTTTAGCCATTCCCGGTTGATGAGGCTTGAGGCTACGATTACCTTTAGTGAACACATCACTTAGAATGCTCATTGTCCACCTGACGATTTTCTGAAAGCATTCAATCCATACAAGTTCGTTCCGGGTTCGAACGAAACTGAAGGCATTATCTTGTTACACTCATTTTGGAATCACCCTCAGAGTTAACGACAATAACCTTTGTACTCTGAATCTTCATCTTCATTTGAGATTCACGACCTATCGTTAATTTGGATCGATGTGGTTTTCGGATATCCAAATATGGAAACCCGATCCCGGTCTCATCGAAATCCAAAACATATCTTTTAGGTCCAAGTTGTTTAAGGTTAAACAATTCAATTCAACTATCTATATACACACAGATAGATAATTCTAGATATCACAATAGATAATCTACATTATCATCACAATAGATAATTCATGTTATCATCCCAAATATATAACTTACTATCGTCTCAATGCAACCAAAGCATCCATATCATATATCACAATATCTCCTCAGAGATATCAAACAACCAAGCCATTCAATATAAATCACCACCCATAAGCAATGATCTATAAATCACACCATTTATAATTAATTTAAAATGAATTAAATTAATTACTTCATCTCTTAATTAATTTAAAATTAATTAAATTAATTACCTTTATCACAATAAATCTTGCTTACATAAACATTAACTAAACCAATTAATTAATCATCATCTTAACTAATCAACCTTGATTAATTATCTCTTAATTAAGTAATTAATCCTTAATCATTCTCATTAATCATACTAATTAATGAACCTTAATTAATTACTTCCATTAATTAATTAACTATAATTAATTACATTATTGCTTAATTAATTACATTAATTAATCATGCTTAAATTAATTGCTTTCATTAATCAACTAAATTAATTATAAAAGTAATTAGGGAATGATGCGACCCGACTTTCTATCTCCAGAAAGATGCATCAGTAGTTAAGAAAGAAAGGGATAAAAGAAGAAAAGATAAGAAAGAAGGAACACAACAACATCAGATACTCACAGTGGAACTAATGAAATATAATATATCACATAAAATATTACATAGTATCATATTATATCAGAGTACACAACTTATACAACACATATTAGACAGTTATAATCATCTGTTTAACTATACAACTCAAGATATCACAAGATACAGATACCATACAACATAGCGAACCATAATATATCTACACGTGGAAGCCTCATGCTCCATATCTCCTCCATAATTCGTCAAGCAAACCTGAATCCCTCAACTACTCATACATAATATAGTATCCAAGAGTTTAATAAAACAGAAAATAAACACTCGGGTCAGACAGGGGTCTGGTGTGAGTAAACGGGTTATAATTGCTTAGCTTTAGAAAAAAGTTTGAAAAGAAAAGGTATCACATAAGACTTCCCACACATAAACATGGAAAAAAATTTACCTCACGCTAACCAAAACATTTGATAGGAAATCCAGTGATATTATAATAGTGTCTAGGTTTTTCAAGTAAATAAGAAATAACCGAAATTGTTACATGATTAAATTCCAGTTACTAGCCACAAAAGTGGGTGATACAAAAAAAACCGTAGGGTCTCGTAGGAAGAATGGATTTCCATCAATGACTGGGCTACCGGGGTACCGCCCATAACAGTACGTGGCCTAGATCACAGTACCGAGGATCACTCCCAATGCCCTGCATCACAAAGTCGGAACCATTCCTTACTGAACAGTACCGAGTAATATCACCCCATGGTTGGCGCGACCAACCACCCACAAAGCCGAAATAAAAAGGGACATCTAGACAGGAATGACCTCACCTGGAAATGGGTGCTACCCACCTAGCCTTGCTGCACCTCCCCTGATTTAGCCATTCCCGGTTGATGAGGCTTGAGGCTGCGATTACCTTTATAGAACACATCTATCTTAGAATGCTCATTGTCCACCTGACGATGTTCTGAAAGCATTCAATCCATACAAGTTCCTTCCGGGTTCGAACGAAACCGAAGGCACTATCTTGTTGCACTCATTTTGAAATCACCCTCAGAGTCAACGACCATAGCCCTTACACTCTGAATCACCATCTCGAACCTATAAGTACTATCTCCATCAAACTCATCACGGAATCACCCCCAGAGTTATAATGACGTATAGTCCTTACACTTCGACTCTTCACTAAGTTCCACTTGGATTCACGACCTAACGTTTAATTTGGATCGATGTGGTTTTCGGATTATCCAAATATGGAAACCCGATCTCAGTCTCATCGAATCCAAACGCCATTTTAATGTCCAAGTTGTTTAAGGGTTTTAAACAATTAAACTTATATTTAGGATGATATAAACAGATAGATGAATCACATTATCATAATAGATAATTCATATCAACCATTCATCTCACAAAGCAGCAAATCATATATCAGAGATATCCAAATCATGCAGTATCAACCAATCACCCAATATCAATCATCCAATATCAATCAATCATCCATAAACATAATTGATTAACTCTTAATCAATTGGATTACCTTAATCCTTCTTCATTAATTTATTCCAAATAAATTAATTAATCATCTCTTAATGATCTTCCTTAATTAATCTCCCTTGATTAATTATCTTTTGATTACCTTCAAGTAATTATCCATTTACAGTAATTAACCTTTAATTACTATCATTAATTACAATAATTAACGATCCTTCTTTTATTTCCATTAATTTATTAACTATGATTAATTACATTAAACCTCAATTAATTACAATTAATTAATCACATTTAAATTAATCACTTTTATTAAATCAACCTTGATAAATTTATTAATTATATTAACTAATAATCCTTATTAATTAATAATTCCTTTAATTAATTTAAAATAAATCATCTCATTAATCATAAACAGTAATTAACAACTTGTAATTACTTATCTTAATTAATTAACTTCTTAATTAATTATATTAAACATGTGATTAATTTAAATAATTAATTAATGTTTAATTACTTCATTAATTAATTATTTATCAATTAATAAATTCTAAATTAATTACTTTATTAATTAATTACAATTTTAATTAATTACACTTAGTAATTAATCTTAAATTAATCACATTCATTAATTAATTAATCACATAAATTAATTAACTAAATTAATTAAGTAATTAACCCTTAATTACTTACATAAGTAATTATCTTCTAATTACTTCCATTAGATTATTAGTCTCTTAATTAATTACTTAACAAGTAATTAATTCCATCGTTAAATAATCCTTAATTCTTTAATTAATTAATTACTCCATAATTAATTAACTTCAAAACAATTATATTAATCAATTCCTTAATTGATAACATCAAGTGATTATCCATTAATCACTTCCATTTAATTACTTCCATGAGTAATTTTCAAGTAATTACCTTCATAAGTAATTAATTTTCTTAATTACATTCAATAATTAACCATTAATTACTTCATTAAGTAATTACATTTAATAAATTCATAATTAAGTGATTATTTAAAATTAAACAAACAATTAGCTAATTATTTAAAATTAATTACATAATTAATTAATTAACTTCTTATATTTAAAGGAAATCCTTAATTAATTAAGAAAACCATTAAACTTAAATACACTCTTACTTATTAACAAATAATATAATTACGTATTCTTAAGTTCATATCAATAATAAATTAACCATAATTATCATCAAAATTTTATTATTTGAATTAACTAAATTTTAATAACTTTAAAGTCAAATTATTTTATTGATTACAAAATTATAGCCTTAACCTTCTTTATCTTCATAAATAAATTATTTGAAATTAATCAAATTTAAATAACCTAAAAACAAATTATTCAATTTGGTTTACATAATTATAACTTAAACTTTATTTGAAAATAAAACATTTAGAAATCAATTTTGAAATTTAAAACACTTTAATTATCTAATTTTAAACTTATTCATTTTCAATATAAATTGAAAACTTTAGTTATAAAACATTACTCAAAAATTTTCTTAAAACTTTGATTTAATATTTTAAATTGAAAACACTTCTTTTTAATATTAGAATTCAAAATTGAATTAAGATAATTACTTACAAAAGAAATCATCTTAAAACATTTTAAATTTGAAATATAAATTTAATTAACACTTTTATAAGTTTGATTAACATTTATTTTAAAACAACAAGTTTTAACTTTGTATTTTTTCCTTTTATAGAACTTGTTTTATAATTTTAAAGCTTACCTTCATTTATCCAACCACTAGTTAAATTTGCAACTTAATCATTATACAGTACTTAACATCCTTACACGGTACTATCAAAAATACCCATCGCCTAAAGTACTCGAGTTAAACACTGAAACTACTCGAGCGGATTCCCAAACCACACGAGCCAGCCCCAAAGCAAACCCAAAAACCACCGTCTTCGAGTCGACCCACAGGAAAACACGAGAAAAACTTCGAGCTATAACTCATCTTCCCCAATTCGAAAACTTCCCCAGACCAAACCGTGCACGGTGCACGTGCACTAACGCCGCCGTCCTCTGGCGAGCGTTGCAACATTCCCCTACAAACCCTCGATCTCGTGCGAACACAAAAACCAACCCAGATCGAATAAATCTCACTCGAATCAATATTTTGACCAAATGCTCGAATTACTGCAGAAACTTGATCCACAAATCCCATCGCCTCTGGTCATAGCAACTACCGGAAGCTCCAATACCACCTCTAGAGCATCGTCGTAACACCATGCTACCATCCCCCACCTCGAGAACACCTCCGGTCCATCTCCCACGTCACAAAAGCCTCGACAGCCCAAACGAGCAAAATGCTAGCTTAAACCCTAGTTCGATCTAATCCGAACAATCGACCAAAGGAAAAAAATCATGAACGTTTTTCCCTTCATCGACACTTCGAAAGCTAGCCTCGACTATAAATTCAACTCAAATCAACGAGTTGATCTTCGGCAATTCACCATATTGCTGAAATCCTTCATCTCCAAATTCCCAATTAAATATCAATTTAAAAATTATGAAATGCATGTTAAAAATCTTCATTTCTAACATCTAATCCATTTATACAATCCAAAATAAGAATTAAGGTTATTGATTTTTCATGTGTATCAGTATTTTTACTGTTATTCTTATTTTAAAAATTATCTCTTAAACAATAAATATAAATGTTTTAGATTTTTAAATACATATATAAGAAATATATTTGTATTATAATTAGTTTTAGAATATTTTCTTTAGAAAGTAAATTTATTTATGCATACATAAGTATTTATTAATTTAGTAAATTAAATAAGTAAGCTTATATTATCATTTAGATTTAATAAAAATTTATAAAAAAAATACTTAAGTACATGTGTAACATATTAACACCTCTCAAAAACATGTGTTGAAAAATTAAGCACTAAAGAGACAAGTGTAAATTCTTAAGAAAAACAAGTAGCCTTCATTTTTCTTTTATTTAAAATTTAAACATATAAGAGAAAGTTTGTTTTTCCTCTTTTAATTTCCAAACCTTCTTCTTCTTCTTCTCAATTTCTTTTCCTTCCTTCATTCAAGAATTAATGGAAGATGTGGAAGTGGGAGATGATTTCAATGGTTTTCATCAACGGGTTGCCTAGAACAAAGAAGCGGAATGAAGGAATATGGGTGATTGTTGATCGCCTAACCAAAAGTGCCCATTTTATACCAGTTAAGGAAACCCGTACTGCAGCTTCTCTGGTAGAAATTTTCTTGAGAGAGATAGTCAGATTGCATGGTGTTCCAGTCAGTATTGTAAGTGATCGAGATCCTATCTTCACCAGCAAGTTCTGGGAGGCTTTGCAATCAGCTATGGGAACAAGTTTGAGATTAAGTACAACATATCATCCCCAGACAGATGGGCAAACGGAGAGGCTAAATCGAATTCTAGAAGATATGCTGAGAGCCTGTGCATTGGATTTTGTTGGATCATGGGAAGACCATCTACATCTAGTGGAATTCTTTTATAATAACAGTTGGAAAATATAACGACCCAGAAATTTCGATCTCGAAAATTCCAAATAGTTTGGAAAGAAGAAGAAAGAGAAAGAAGAACAACAGGAACAAGTCACAGAAACCTCACATTCACAGCGGATCAAAATATAATACCACATAAATAACAGTTTACAAAAAGAACTGTATCAGTACACTTATATATTATACATCAGAGTTACAACCATTACTAATCACTGGACAGTTTTAAACAACATGTCCTAGTTATACAATAACATATCACAGCGGTAGAGACTCCATACGTTCCAGCCATCTAGCTCGCCTCTTGAGTTCTAGAAGGTCCCTACTTGAAAAATCTATAATACTCGGTCTGACCCGAGCATTACACCAAAGTAGCACACGGATCAGGCTGGAAACCGGCGTGAGTAAACCCATCTAACAAGGAATACAAAGCATACAACTTATATAAAACCCAAGTAACTCGTATAAATTTACAAATTCACAATTTCTATAGACATCACTTATTTCACACCGCAATTTCTAAGTACTAAAACTTAGATTAAATGGTCCAAATTCGCTTAAAACATTCCATACAGCCTATTGATTTCACACATCAATCTATAGAGAATCGAAATGGTTTCGGATATTAACTAAAATCCAACTCCGGTGTCTTCGAATCCAATGTCCCCTTAATTCAAGTATTCAAGTGAAATTTTAAACACAGGATGTCACGGTTTAGCCCAAACATATTGTATCACAAAGCATCACTCATCACCTAACAGAAATATCAACTAATCTAAACATACTCTGTCATTCAATCATTCACAAGCAAGATTTATCAACCACACCATCGGTAATTAATTTAATTAAATACCAAATTAACTACTTCAATTACTTATGAATCCTGCTTACTAATCATTAATTGATGACAAACCCATTAATTAATGATCCACTAATTTCTATCTTAATTAATCATTCTAGATTTATTATACTTCAATTACATTACATCAATCCTTAATTAATTACATTAATCATTTATCTTCAAATAATTTTATTAATCAATTCTTAAATTAATTACACTAAGTAATTAATTATTAATTACTTCCACTAAGTGATTACCCTTCTTGGTAGTTACACAAGGTAATTAAACCCAAATCATATGCCATAAAATTACCATTTCAAATTCAATTAACATCTAATACTTATCCATTAATTGCTTTCATTAAGCATTTTCCTCTAATAATCTTCTTACATTAAGTAATTAACTTATTAATCATTTATTACTAAACTATTCAACTTTAATTACAATTCCAAATTATTCAAATCAATCCGGACTAATTTCAAATTGAGCCCACTTCAAATTCAAATCGTTTCAAATTAATCCAATTCAAATTTTCCATTTGAATTTTATACTTATACATCTTCAATCACAATTTCACTTAATTCAAATCAAATTTAATTTGAACTAATTTCAATTCAATTTTTTTAAGTCCACATTCCAGAATTTCATTTTAAATCAATTTAATCTTTCAAAAACCAAATTATTAACCAAATTCACCCTTAAAACCAATTTTCAACAATTTCAGTTGAAATTCTATTTTAAACACCCAATCTCAAGTCCAAAGTGATTCCATTTCTCTATTTTCAAACTAAAGTTAAATTTTCCTTTTATCTCAATAATAGATATATTAATACAGTCCATTTCTTCATTTATCAAATCCAATTTCAGCTTAAAGATTATTAATAACAACGGAATGGTATCATTTAAATTATTTTAAAACATCTATCTTAAATTTTGAACTTTTCATAAATAATCTTCCCGCTTACTAAGTTCAAAAACTTATCATTTTGGGTATCATATCTCATTCTAAATTTAAAACTCAATATTTAGAGTTTATTTTAAATTATCCTTGATATCATGTATATCCATACATATATCCATATTTATTTCTTAGCCCACCTAGCCATGTTTTAAAATTTTAAACCACCTTTGGTTTTAATTCAAAACAAATTCTTTTAAAGTTTACAAGGAACTTCTTATTCTAAAATAAGATTGCATTCAAAATAGTTCGAATATTATTATTTCCTTTAACACTTTGAAAACAATTTCAAATGTTTAGATTTAGAATTCAAACTTTATAGTTGGAAACCTACTTTAGCTTACATCCTTTCAAATTTACAAGTTACTCTCTTTAAATGGTTACTTCCTTAAAACATTATATTGTTTATTGGAAAACAATCATCCCATTATTAAACACAATAACCATTCTATTTCTTTGGTTCGAAATCAATTATAATTCATCTTATTTTGAAATTCTTTCCCAACTTCAAGATTTAATTCAGTTTGAATCCATTTCAAACTTATTTTTAATTTAATTTCAATTTGGTTGTATTTCTATTACAACTTAATTTAATTCCAATAATTTAACAACCAATATTTATTTAAAAGAAATATTGCTATATATATATATCAAAATATATTCTTATAAAATCATTTAAAATCTTTATATAACTAGTACGCTCTCATATATATATATATATATATATATATACACACACACACACACACTCAACTCTTCCCTAGTCTTCTCTTTATTCAAACACTCGTTTAAGTTTCAATAAAATTTGTGACATAAAAATCTGGAGGGTAGTGTGCTTGAAGTAATTCCCGGAGGATTTTGCTGATTTTCTCGAAGAATTGGAAGCCTCCAAACTGAATTTGGAAAGCCTAGTTTCAGATTTTAAACCAAATGTAACGACCTGGAATTTTAAATTCCGAAAACTCCAGATAGTTATGAAAAAGAAGAAAGAGATAGAAGGAAAAGAAGAAAATAGAAACACCAAAACACATCATGCCACAAATATTTCATATCAGACATATCAACCAATCATTCATAAGCAAGATTAATTAGTCATCCATTCCTAATTAAATCAAATTAATTACTTTAATCACTTTTAATCTTGCTCACCTAACAATAATTAATTAAAAACCATTAATTATTCATCCCCTAATTTATCCTTTATAATTACATTCAGTTATTAGCCTTTAGTTAATTTACCACATTCATTAACCAACCTTGATTAATCCCATTCAGCAATTAATTATTCTTAAATACTTACATTGATTAATTAACCTCTTAATTAATTAGTATATTCTTTAATTAATTACACTGAATGATTTATACTTAATTACATCCACTAGGTAATTTTCCTTAACTACTTTCCATCAATTAATTACCCATTAATTAATTACTTCTATCCTTAATTAACTCTCAAATAAATTATCTAATAATCGCTTACATTGATTTATTATCCTTTAATCAATCATACTCATTAATTAACTAATTCTTAATTAATTTCCTTAATTAATCAATCCTTAATTAATAAATTCTTGATTACTTCATTTAAGTAATTTCCCGTTAATTATTTTCATCTGGAAATTATCATTTAATAAATCATATTTAATAATTGTCAATAAATCCTCCACCTTAATTAATGAATAAAAACAGTTATTCTTTAGTTACTTTCATTAAGTAATCATTTCCAATTAATTACATTAAGTAATTAACCATTAATAGATTAATCACCTTTTAATTAATTACCTTAATGAATTAATAAATCAATCCTTTAAATTGATTTATTCGCATTACTTAACCTTTAATTAATTATCTTAATAAATAACTTGATTGATTACTCCTTTAACTAATTTTATTGGTTAATTATCCATCCTTAACTCATTAATCTTTGATTTAATTACCTTATTAAATCATCTTTGAAAACATTTAGGAGTTTAACTTATTGATGCAATTACCTCTAAACGAAACAACTTTTAAAACAACTTTTAAACTTGAAAATTTTGTCTAAACTCACTAATACGTTGTTTAGAACTTGACTTATATTTTCACTAACTTTAAAACTTGAATCAAAACAATTTATTTAAGGTGGGTAGGTTTAAAGTTGAAAACTCTTTTTTAGATTGAACCCGAGGCTTTCCCGATCATCACCCGAGACAATTGCCTGATATCTTTGAGTTTTCCTGAATTTCCCCGTGTAATTTTCATTTCCAAAATTTGTCTAAGCGTACACACGATCCAGAACTCGAGCTAAAACCCAATCTTCCCCAGATAGAACCCGAGTCATCATCCATCTAACCTTAACTGACACGATCATCGACATGTGCACGTGCACTGCGATCTCGGTCTTCTACGACCTAAGTTCTGGCCATCGACCAGTTATATTTAGAAATTAGCTAGAAAAAAAAATTAAAAGTAGATAAGCAGTTGAAAAATAATTATTAGTTTGCAAAATAGCTGTAAAATAGTTAACTAATTATAAAATAGTTGAAAAATAGTTAAATGGTTTCAGAGCTTTTAGATAATTGCAAAATAGTTGTAAAATAGTAATTAGTTATAAAACATTTGAAAATTTGTTAATAGTTTCGATATAATTATAAAACAAGTATAAAATAATTTGGCTTTTAAAAGAAAAGCTATATATATTAAATAGCTTGGAAAAATAAGTTTATATTAAAACAATTTATGTTAAAAATAATCCAGAGCCAAAGTATTCAATTCCCAATCTCCATTCCCATCAGTTCAATTTAAATTTCCACTTCCATTGACTCAACTCCAATTTAAATAACTTCAATTTTCATTGAAATTGATTTATCTCAAATTCAAGTTGAATTAACCTCAGTTTCTCTCCAAATTTAACTTTATTCAACTTTGATCTCAAATTCTACTAATTTAAATAAATCTCAATTGAACTAGTTCCAATTTCAGTTCATTTTAACTCCAGTTTGAATTAATCCCAATTTCAAATTCCATTTCCAAATGAAGTTGAATTATTCTTGATTTCCTCTCAAATTCAATTCAAATTCCATTTGAATTTTTGAACTTATCCATCTTAACCCAAGTTATTCAAGTGAAATACAATTCAACTCTAAAAAGATGTCATCTTTTTACACAGCAATTCATCATCGATAATTAACCACATTATCATTGTATACCCAAAACATATCATTTTTAAAACAGTTTGACTATGGACTATTTTCAAAATAAATTGTTTTAATATAAACCTATTTTTCCAAGCTATTCATTATATATACAACCTTTCTTTTAAAAGCCAAACTATCTTATACTTGTTTTACAATTATTTTTGAAACTGTTTAACGATTTTCCAACTGTTTTATAAACTAATTACTATATTCCAACTATTTTACAAAACTAATTATTATCTTACTATTATTTTGCAATTATCTAAAATTTCTATAATTATTTTAACAATTTTCTAACTATTTTACACCTATTTTAAAAACTAGTAATTATTTTCCGACTACTTATCTATTTTAAAAAAATTCAAGCTATTTTCTAAGTAAACTGGTCGGAGTTCAAACTGTTATTGGTCAAATACCCAATCGAGATAAGAATAGAGGTGATAATCCAAATGGATTGAAGCAATTGAGAGTAAGTGAACGAAAATCAAAGTGAATGTGAATAGAAATGGAATTGATTTGGCTAATAACCAATGAAGATAAATACGTAGGATGTAAATATATTGATCTATTCGCATAGTGATTTAATCCAGATTCGAGCACAGAATTTCGAGATAATATATCGATCCGATTTGGGATTTTTCACTCGATTTTCGACGGCGAACCTGGATATGGATTGTTGATTGGTTCTGGATATTCTCTATCACGGTTATGACTATGCATGGAGAATGATGGTTTCTGATCAAGAAACCAGATCTGAGTTCGTACTAGGAAGTCGGGTGGACGATACTAGTTCGGAAGTGAAATTGTGTGATCGAATAAGCGATCAGATTGGTATAGCGTACATATGATATGTGTACATCGTACGGATTGGAATGAAAATGATATTGAAAGGAGTAATCAAATTTGAATATTTGATTTTGAGTAAACAAAATTAAATATCTTTTTTTTATAAAATGAAACTCCCCTTGTTGAATCTTTTGCCAGAAGAAAAAGGGTTTTTGAAAATGTTTGGAGTATAAATGGAGTTTTATACAAGTTTGAAATGATCCAAAGTTTTAAAAATTATATATATCTGTATATATATATATACATATATATATATATAAAGGATCTTATGAGAATTTTAGAAAAGGTTTTAGGACCTTTGGATTTGGAAAGGCTTTTGATTTTTGGGTAAAATCAATATGAGAATTTGGAAAACCTAGTTTGAGAATTATCGATTTTGGAATAATCGATTTTGTGTAAAGGAGATTTGTATGAGATCATACTTGGTGTATGATTTGAAGATACTATATGTGTATAGTATAAAATGTTTTGATGATGACTCTGGGGAAAAAGAAGAAAGATTCAACAAGGAATTTTAATATGGTTTAAAATTTAATTTGAATATATATACAACATTTATAAACAAGACAAAATACATTAAAAACATTTGTGAAAATTATAACATCCATTTAAAACAAATGTAAGGTAAATATAGTATAAGATTAACAAGTGTAATCATCTCTTCATAAATTAAACATTTGTAGGATTAATAACATACAAAAATAACAAGTGTCACCATTTTGTTTTCTTTCTCTTTTATTTTAAATAAATCCTAATTTAATCTATATAAAACACCCATCTACTTTCTTCTATCTCTTTTACTGTTTTCATAATAAAAACAAGAAACAAGGCCATGAAAACAAAGATCTGTAACTTAAAACCTATAAAGGAAGCTAAACACTGGAAAACAATATTCAAAATAACCAGTATCAAGCAATTCAAAGATCATCTCAGACCTTAATAGCCTGAGCAAGGATCAAGCAGATTCAGTATGAATCCAACTCAAAACTTCAGCAAGTTGTTAAGCAATCCAAAATTCAACTCGACTAAGTAGCAGATCAAAAATTCAAAGTGTAGTTTCATCTTTAAAGCATCTATGTTTTTCTGTTCGACATAAAGGTGAGTAAATATTTATTAATAAGTTTAAGTAGATAAATGTTGTTGCATGTGTATTTCCGTGATGAAGAATGAGTTCCATGTATATATGTGTCTGATCAAAAGTATGCATGTATGTTGAATACCTCTGTTCTTAGTTTAGGTTTAAATTTTTGATCTAAATTCAAAATATTCTTCTCTGATCTTTGTTAGGACGTAGATTTATGTCAAATTTAGTTTGTTTAAATCATGAACTAGGATCTAAAATTAATATAAACATGTTTAAATATGTATAGTATCTAGAAAACAAGTTTTACAGTGGAATTTTTTTTAACATGATAAAAAATAAAGAACCAATTGTTGAAATTATCTGATTCGAGTATATAAATTAAATCAGCTTGAAAAAATATATATTTTGTCTGTAATAACTAGGAAATTGATTTTTAAAATATTTCAAGGGAAGTTTTAAGATAGTTTTTACCAAAATAGACAAAATTAAAGTGAATTCATGATTATATCAAATTTTCAATTTAAATAAATCATGAATTCAGGTACAAAATCTGGTGTAATATATGAAATGGTGATTTTTAAAAATAAAATCATGAATTTAAAATAGGTGGTTCGAGAGGAGTCGTATGATGAACATAAATTGGGTTTCGAGTGATTTCTGATGATCAGAGGATTTTAGGGTCGAGTGTTCATGGGTAAAGCAAGCTGTGTGATTGTCGATGACGGCAAAAATATAGGATGGATTTTCAGGCCCATGTGGCGGTGTCAGTTGGTCGTGTAGGGTTTAACTTTAGTTTTGGTCAAGGCTGGAAAATTGGAGATCGCACTATCGTTAGTGAATCGGGTTTGTCTAGACATGGGGGAAATGTTGCTGGAGATTTTGACGAAGCTTGGGTTGGAGGATCATGATTTCTGGTGGCCTGAACCAGAATGGCGAAGTGATTCAATGTCGAGGTGTTTGATTCAGTGGGTTCGACCATATCGAATCTCGTTTTCACGATTGTTTTAGGAGTTGGGTGGTAGAGATCGAAAGAGGAGATGATTGTCGATCTGTCAACGTGGTCGTGCGCGCAGAAGTATCATCATTGGACGGTGCATGTGCACGGTTGAATTCTGTGCACCTGGGTTGGTTTTGGAGACGACGGGTTAGTCTCGAATTTTGACTCAGGTAGGGTAGGGTTTTGCTCAGGTCAGAACTCGTGTAGAATGCGTGTTTTCTCGAAGTAGCAGTTTGGTGGGGTGACTTGTTGTTTTTGTTCGGGTTGCTCGAGATTTCAATAGTTAGGCTGGGGTTTAGTTTTTTTGAGTTGTTAGCAGGACTCTAATTTAGGGGATAGTGAAGCCAGTTTTCCAGAAGAGAAATCTTTTAAAGTATAATAAAAACATGTGTCCTTTCCAAGTTAAATATTTTTGTTTAAAATATAGAGTGAAATGTTTGAACAAACTTGTGTTTGTTTGTTGAATGATGTAATAAGTTAAATTAAATTTTAAAAATTTATTTCTAATTAATTTGAGTTATGAATGATTAAAAGGGTATTTAATTTGGAAAGTTAATCATTCAATGAAATTAATAGGGGTTATTTGATTAATGTTAAAAATCAAAGTTAATTATTTAATAATGAATAGTAATGAATAAAAATTGATTTAGGTATCATTAACTAATTAGTTAGGAATAATTAATTAGGGTAATTAATTTAGGATAATCTATTTGGACAAATTAATTAAGAATGATCTCTTATGATGCTGATTAGGTATTAATTACTTAATTAAGTGGATTGCTTAGTATAAGAGATTAATGTATAATTATGGAACATAATTAATTAAATAAGATAATTGATTATGGAAGTAATTAAGTGGAAGTAATTAAGGATTAATTACTCAATATTATTAATTAAAGAATTAATTTATTTAAGGATTTATTCATGTAAGTAATTGAGATATGGTGATTAATCTATTAAAGGTTAATTACTTAATGTAATTAATTGGAAATGATTACTTAATGAAAGTAATTAAAGAATAACTGTCTTTATTCATTAAATAAGGTGGAGGATTTATTGACAATTATTAAATGATAATTTCCTGATGAAAATAATTAACGGGAAATTACTTAAAGGAAATAATTAAGAATTTATTAATTAGGAATTGATTAATTAAGGAAATTAATTAATAATTAGTTAATTAATGAGTATGATTGATTAAAGGATAATAAATCAATGATAGTGATTATTAGATAATTTATTTATGAGCTAATTAAGAATAGAAGAAATTAATTAATGGGTAATTAATTGATGGAAAGTATTAAGGAAAATTACCTAGTGGAAGTAATTAAGTATAAATTATTCGGTGTAATTAATTAAAGAATTTACTAATTAATTAAGAGGTTAAATAATCAATGTAAGTATTTAAGAATAATTAATTACTGAATGGGATTAATCAAGGTTGGTTAATGAATGTGGTAAATTAATTAAAGGCTAATTACTGAATGTAATTAGAAAGGATAATTAGGGGATGAATAATTAATGGTTTTTAATTAAATATTGCTAGGTAAGCAAGATTAAAAGTGATTAAAGTAATTAATTTGATCTAATTAGGAATGGGTGACTAATTAATCTTGCTTATGAATGATTGGTTGATATGTCTGATATGAAATATTTGTGATATGATATGTTTTGGGTATATCATTGTGGTTAATTATCAATGATAAATTGCTGTGTATAAGGGACATCCTCTATTTAAAGTTGAATTTTGTTTAATGGAATAACTTGGGTGAAGATGACATGAGATTCAAAAAGACCGGAGTCGGATATTAAAAAAAACCCGAAACCATTTCGATTCTTTGAAAATTGATATGTGAAATCAGTGGGTTGTGATGGAATGATTTATGTGAATTGGATCATTTAATCTAAGTTTGGCACTTAGAAATTGATGTGTGAAATAAGCGACGTCTATAACAACTTGTGAAGTTGTAAATTGATATAAGTTACCCGGGTTATATACAGAGCCAATTCCAATAGACTTATTGAATGTTCCCATTGGCATGAATCCAGCAGGAACTGAACCTACGAATTTGCCAATTATGAGTTGGGCGCTTTAACCATTCAGCCATGGATGCTTAACTGGGCTCATTGTACATTGTGAATAACCAAATTCCAAAGCTTTATGCTTTTGTAATTCATGCTCTGATACCAAATGTAACGACCCCTGGAATTTTCGGGATCGAAAATTTCGGGTCGTTACATTTTATTAAATAATTCTTAATTCTTTGATTAATTAATTACCCCATAATTAATTAACTTCAAAACAATTATATTAATTAATTCCTTAATTAATAACATCAAGTGATTATCCATTAATCACTTCCATTTAATTATTCCCATGAGTAATTATCCACTAATTACTTCCATAAGTAATTTCCATTCTTAATTACATTCAATAATCAACCATTAATTACTTCATTAAGTAATTACACTTAATTAATTCATAATTAAGTGATTATTTAAAATTAAACAAACAATTAAATAATCATTTAAAATTAATTAAATAATTAATTGATTAACTTCTTATATTTAAAAACCCTTAATTAATTAAGAAAACATTAATCTTAATTAAACTTTTACTTATTAACAAATTATATTAATTAAGTATTCTTAAGTTCATATCCAAATAATTTAACCTTAATTATCTTCATAAATAAATTATTTGAAATTAATCAAATTTTAATAACTTAAAAACAAATTATTCTATTTGGTTTACACAATTATAACTTAAACTTTATTTGAAAATAAAACATTTAGAAACCAATTTTGAAACTTAAAACACTTTAATTATCTAATTTTAAACTTATTCATTTTTAATATAAATTGAAAACTTTAGTTATTAAACATTACTTAAAAATTTTCTTCAAACTTTGATTTAATATTTTAAATTGAAAACACTTCTTTTTAAAATTAGAATTCAAAATTAAATTAAGATAATTACTTACAAAAGAAATCATCTTAAAACATTTTAAATTTGAAATATAAATTTAATTAACACTTTTATATGTTTGATTAACATTTACTTTAAAACAACAAGTTTTAACTTTGTATTTTGTTCCTTTTATAAATCTTGTTTTATAATTTTATAGCTTACCTATCATCCAGTTACTAACAACCAATTGAATTAACACATAAAATTAATCACATTCATTAACTAATTAATCACATTAATTAATCAACTAAAGTTAACTAAGTAATTAATCCTCTATTACTTACAGAAGTACTTATCTTCTAATTACTTCCATTAGATGATTATTCTCTTAATTAATAAGTAATTAATCCCATCATTAAATAATCCTTAATTCTTAAATTAATTAATTACTCCATAATTAATTAACTTCAAATCAGTTATATTAATCACTTCCTTAATTAATAACATCAAGTGATTATCCATTAATCACTTCCATTTAATTACTCCCATGAGTAATTTCCCACTAATTAATTTAAGTAATTATACATTAATTACTTCATTTAGTAATTACACTTAATTAATTCATAATTAAGTGATTATTTAAGATTAAATAAACAGTTAACTAATTATTTAAAATTAATTAAATAATTAATTAATTTCTTATATTTAAAGAAAATCCTTACTCCAAACTACAAATCTTACTTGAGATGGTATTAGGTCTACAGTCTCGACAAATATACTTCCAACCTCAAACATATGCACCTCTCAAGAAATTTGGGCTTTAGAACAAAGAAATTTAACAGCATGCATATAAATACAATTACACATCAGACAGTTAATTATAAACGTGTGCAATATTTATTCATTTCAGTATACTAGCATGCAACAAATTTTTAACCTTTAATTTTTTTTTAAAGAAAAGTTACTCACTTTTTTTAATCATGCAAAACAAAGCATCAGTTTTTGAAAAGCTTCTGAATCCTTTGAAATCATGTTTGAGTGCTTTTAATACTTGAGTTGTTAGATGCTTTTAAAAGCTTTAAACCTGAATGCTTGGTTGCTGAAAGATTGTTGCATGCAGAAGCCACTTCCCAGATTTTTGAAAAATGAATGCTTTAATTGTTGCATGCAGGTATTTTAACTTAGTTATAATTTTAGTTTGCATTTTAAAACTTTACTTTTAATTTTAAAAACTGGAAGACGCATCACTATTTAAGAAAGAAAGAGATAGAAGAAGAAAAGAAAGAGAAGGAAGAACAACAACACATCAGAATCTCACAGCGGAACGAATGAATAATATATAACATATACATAGTATCATATACATTAGAGTACACAACTTTACATCTCAATTTAGACAGTTATAACATATCTGTCTAATATATAATACGAGAACAACTATACAGAATAACACACAGCGGAAACTCTATCTATATATCTACACGCTGAAGCCTCCTGCTCCAAAGCTCCTCCAGAATTCATCAAGAATACCTGAATCACTTGACTATTCATACATAATATGAGTACCTAAGAGTTTAATAAAATAGAAAATAAACACTCGGGTCAGACAGGGGTCTGGTGTGAGTAAACAGTTTAAGATTGCTTAACTTTAGAAAATCCTTTGAAAAGAAAGGTATCACGTAAGACTTCCCACACATAAACATGGAAAAGTACGCTAACCAAAACATTTGATAGGAAATCCAGTGATATTATAATAGTGTCTAGGGTTTTCGAGTAAATATGAAATAGCCGAAATTGTTACATTTCATTAAATTCCAGCTAATAGCCACAAAAGTGGGTAATACAAACAAAACCGTAGGGTCTCATAGGAAGAATGGGTTTCCATCAATGGCAGGGCTACTGGTGTACCGCCCATCACAGTACGTGGCCTAGATCACCGTACCGAGGTTCACTCCCGGTCCCCTACAACACAAGGCCGGGACCATTCCTTACTGAACAGTCCCGAACAAGACCACCCCGCGGTTGGCTGCAGATCCAACTGCCCACAAAACCGAAATAAAAAGGGATATCTAGACAGGGGTAAATCTCGTCCTACTTGGGCATGACCCACTTAACCTTACTGCACCTCCCTGTTTTAGCCATTCCCAGTTGATGAGGCTTGAGGCTGCGATTACCTTTATAGGACACATCTATCTTAGAATGCTCATCGTCCACCTGATGATGTTCTGAAAGCATTCAATCCATACAAGTCCGTTCCGGGTTCGAAAGGAACCGAAGGCACTGTCTCGTTGCACTCATTTTGGAATCACCCTCAGAGTTAACGACCATAGCCCTTGCACTCTGAAACACCATCTCGAACCTGTAAGTACTATTTCCGTCAAACTCATCACGGAATCACCCCTAGAGTTATACTGATGAATAGTTCTTACTCCTCGAGTCTTCACTTGCACTCCACTTGGATTCACGACCTAACTTTTATTTTGGATTGATGTGGTTCTCGGATATCCAAATATGGAAACCCGATCCCGGTCTCGCCGAATCCAAATACCATTTTAATATCCAAGTTGTACTTAAGGGTTTAAATAGTAGATATTCAGAATATTACTTTAACATCAATGGATGATTCATAACACACAAATAGATAATCCACCATTATCACATTCATCCATACATATCACAAAGCAGCATATATATATCACATCCAGATATATCACATTCATATCATCACATATCAACCAATGACATACGATATCATCCAATATCATTAACTCATCCAATGATATTTATCATCCAATCATTAATCATCCATAAACATGTTTTGATCCAACTTAATTAATTTAATTGACTTTAATTTTTTAAACAAAGATTCCCTTTTAAAAACCCCTTTTCAATTTAAAACAAGGATCACCAATCTTTAACAAAGATTCATTTCTAGCCTTTCAAAACAATTCCATTTTAAATTGGGTTAACCATTTAAATGAATTTTTTTGGATAATAGGTTGTGATTTAACTGAAATCGCATTATCCATATGTTTTTAAATATTGCGCTCGTTATTCGGTTTAGCCGAGAGAGGACCTTGTGTCATATAACCCATTTCGAATAATGACACGACGATATGGATAGTATTTGAAGACCGGTGGTAAAGACCGGATACTTTTGAAAGCAAAAGGATGACTTGTTGAATGTCTCTGCACCGAATAGCCCGGTATAGAGATTTGAGCACCCATTGTGATGGGAAGTCCGGACGTGATTAGAAATTATCCGGATTGCAAGGGCTTCTTCGGAAGTGCCTTCGTTCTGTTCGAACCCGGAACAGACTTGTATGGATGTGTGTCTGATATTACACGTTGAGATGTAAAACCGGTTTCTATCAAATACATTTCTGTTTGGTGGCGGAGATTTATTCTCTTAGCTTAACAATCTTCTCTGATACGTACAAGCTCAGAGGTAATGTAGTTGATGGTTACTAGTGATACATTCCCAATTTGGTAAAGTGACATACAAAGTGCTGCTGATCATTTGTTGATCAAAGAAAGGCTTTGTGAAAAGCCTAGCTTTGTGGACGAGACTGCACCAGGACCTCACACCATGGAAATGGTTGAAACAGGAAAGATGCAACAAGGTTTCATGGGTAGCACCCCTAGGGTATGTCCATTTCTTCTGGATAGAGGTGATATCATGGTATGGAGCCCACATATTTAACCTATGTGATTATTGCAAATACATTGCTTTGTGGTTGTTGGTATTGAGTGCTCGGATAAAGGTTGGTTACGACCGGGGATGGAATATCTGAGGTGATACTCCCAGGCGGGGGTACACCGGCCTTGTGTTGGCAAAGAACTGAGGGATGGTTCTCGGGGTGTCCCTCCAGAGGCGTACCCATGTGAAAATGAGAAGTTCCTTAGCCTGACCATTTATTGGAAATCCAATCATCCAATACGCGCCTTGTACGGTTTTTGTTGTATAACTTGCCATCTACTTATGGTGGAGCCCCACCATTTAGATGGTAGCTATAATAGGCATAGTTCGGAATGTCTGTGCTGGCTAAGATTAATATTATACTTTCAAAATGTTTTCTCCACTATGCATTAATAATAATATCAAAATGGGTTTTCGCATATCAAGCATTTTTTATTATCGTAAGGAGAAATCTCCTCCAATTCTGCGTTTGCATGGTGTGTGTGGTGGGAGGCCTTATGGTAGTTTCATTTTCCAAAAAGCGTTGTGGATTTCAAATTTAATTCTTTTGTTTGTTTTAAAAGTAAAAAAATGTTTTCGTTTGCTCATACCAGTCCCATGACTGACCCGGAGTTTATTGTTCCCTTCCTAAACTCTGGGTGCCCACAAATTTTCCACACGGGTAGTCTAGAGTTGGGTTTTTAAGATAGTAGATATCGGTTCTGTAGCTTTCAGTTTTCTCTTTGGTATTCTTTGGAGACTTTGGATATTGAAGTATCTGGTTGGGACGACGGACCAGTCTTGCTTAGCTTGGTAAAGCGTGATGGTGGTTCAAGCTAGTGATTTGGAGTTTTAGCTTTGGAGCATTGGATTGGAGTTATCTCTTGGCTATTTGTTTTTCGCTGTTATATCATATTGTTATTCCGCTGTAGAACTGTTATCTTGTATCTCTGATATTGATTCATATTGTATCATTGTTGTATCGAATGTTGTATATCAATGATATTCATTTTCTTTTCTTCCGTTGTGTTGTACTTAATTGTGTTATAAGCTCCGGCGAACCAGATTCAATGTTTGGATCTACAGCATTGGAATACGAGTGTCGTATTCGGTGCCGATTTTCGAAGGTCGAGTGAGGGTCGTTTCATTCGACAGATATAGTATTCTTCTGTAAACTGTTATTACTTATTATTATATTTTATCCGCTGCAAATGTGAGATGTTTGGTGTTTCTGTTCTTCTCCTTCTTCTTCTATCTCTTTCTTCTTTTTCATAACTATCTGGAATTTCCGTGTTCGAAGATTTTGGGTCGTTACATTATAAATCCAACAGAGTGAGATTTGCTCACCTTTGATTTTGCAATCCAAATCCGATCTCGATTTGTTTCCTTCATATTTAAACCTTGTATAAACAGTTATACGATCTTATTAATATTCGAATAAGTTCAATTTCTATTTAATGTATTTCATTTTTACCTAATAAGTAAATTTCAAACTAATTTTCTGTTTATAAAATATGTTCTAGTTATCAAATAATTATATAAGTTAAATAAATAAATTGGTTTGATGTGTACTGATGATGAGGTGACTTTGGTTTTGGTTGGATCTCGAGTAAATTGTGGGTTGACTCGAAGTATTCGGGTTTTTAATTGTTTTAGATTTAAGTTATAAATAAGGAAATGTTTCATTCTAATGATGTTAAGGGCTTAATGATTTCTGATCCATAGAGTTAGTTGGGTAATTTAAATAGATAATTAATTAATTCAATTAATTAATGATTTGGGTTGATTAATTTAGTAATTAAGGATTTGAATTAATTAATTAATTAATGAAGGTTTAAGTTCATTTATTAAGTTTAATTAATATAGAATGATCAGTGGATGGTTTGATAGGTTATTATTTAATGTAATTAACAAAATATAATTACTTCGTGAATTAATCAAGATAATTAATTAAG
Organism: Allium cepa; assembly: GCA_030765085.1. Classification (NCBI taxonomy): domain Eukaryota; kingdom Viridiplantae; phylum Streptophyta; class Magnoliopsida; order Asparagales; family Amaryllidaceae; genus Allium; species Allium cepa. The sequence goes on along the minus strand of CM060930.1, from coordinate 46,438,009 downwards.
GATTCATAAATTTATTTAATGAAGTAAATAACAAGGTAGATAATTACCGGTTGAGGTAAATCAAAAGTGATTAATATGTGTGGTTTAATAAATGATTAATTATTTAATGTAATTAAATTAGATTAGGGTAAATTGAAATGTAAATGGAAATACATTAATTTATATAATCAATGACGTAATAAAATATTGATTTATTAAGATTAATAAATCAAAAATAAGTGACTTATGAGAAGTTAATATATAAGTAATTAAAGATTAATGTAACTAAAAACAGTTAATTAGTTTTGGTTAAGAATAATTAACATAGTGAAGTTAATTAAAGATAGATGCTTGAATGAAATTCAAGGATAATTAATCCAGGTTGATTAATTCAGATGAATATTGAAGGGAAGATTGAATTATTTGATTTGAAATTAATTAATTGACAAGTAAAGAAATCTAAGTGATTGAGGTTAGAAATTCAATTAGAATTAATTGAATTAATTTGGAAGTGATCAAATTTGTTGTGGATGATTGGATGGTATTGGAAGCTTTGAATGGGTTGATGTCTATGGTATGAAATGTTGTGTATTTCATTTAGATAACTTGGGTTAGGATGACATGAGAATCGAAGAGGCTGGGATCGGGTATTAGGAAATACCCGAAACCACTTCGAAATTTTATAGATTGGTATGTAAAATCCATATGCTAGAGTGAAGTGATTTGGAGGAATTGGACTATTTTAAAACTAAATCTTGGGTATTTAGAAACTTATATGTGAAATAAGTGATGTCTAAAATAAATCATGGCTTTGTGAATTGATATGAGTTACCCGGGTTTTATATAAGTTATATGCTTTGTATTCCATGTTAGTTGGGTTTACTCACGCTGGTTTCCAGCCTGACCTGGGTGTTACTTTGGTCTAATGCTTGGGTCAGACCGAGTATTACAGATTTTCAGGTAAGGACGTTTTGGAGCTCAGGAGGCGAGCTCGATGGCAACAACGTATGGTGTGTTTCCGCTGTATTTTATTTCTGTATATCTGTGACATGAAAATTGAGCATATTTGGTGACTGTATATATATGAAACTCTGATGTAATAAAATGTAATCGACATAATAATTACTCTTTGTAAACTGTTATTATTTATTATTATTATTATATTTGATCCGCTGCGAATGTGAGGCGTTGTTCTGTTCTTCTTCTTCTTCTTCTTCTTCTTCTTCTTTTTCTATCTCTTTCTTCTTTTTCATAACTATCTGGAATTTTCTGGGATGAAAATTTTGGGTCGTTACATTTCGCGACGACCTATGGTGGCCGGAGTTTCAGGTGCACGTGCACCGTGCACGGATTTGGATCTGGTGATTTTTTGAGCTGGAGGTCGTGACGAATTGATGTGGAGGTCAGTGAAGTTCGACGCCGTCGTAGTGGTTGGCAATGGGGGGTTTTATGGAGGCGATCTGCTACAGTTGTTATCAGAGCATTAGGTTGAGTGAATACCTAGGCTCTGGAGTGGTGTCATTCTTGAGAGAGCGTACTTGTATTTTTATATATAACTATATATTTATTTATATATCTACCTGATCTGTTGGGTTATCTGTTCGGATTTTCTAACATAAGTTTTAGAGGTAGATGGAGTAGTGGTGTGTGTGTGTAACGCGACTATCACTAATGGAAGAGGTCCATATATTTGAGGTTGGATGTATATGTGTCGAGACCGTGGACCTAATACCGTCTCAAGTGAGATTTGCAGTTTGGAGAAAGGATTTCTCTGATCTCCGAAGGAAATCTTTTAAAGATTCGGAGTTTATCTTTGAAGTGTAAGTTTGGATCTATCGGAAGTGCAGAAGTAAGTGATGATATCTTGATAACTGGATGATGAGATGCAATATCCATGGATATTTCCGAAGATGTTTTCTCTTGAAGCAGTTTTAGAAGTAGTTGAGGAGAAGTCTTTACCTGTCGTAGGGAAGATTCATCTTTGTAGAAGTTATCTGGATCTTTGGCAAGGAGGTTGGCTGTTTTGGAATATGAGACTAAGGTCTATAAGTTGCTTCGCTTCGGCATGGTCTCATTTGTCATTCCTTAAGGAGAGCGAGAGGTTGATGCTTGGTTTGGTGCCCAAATTTCTTGAGAGGATGTCTGCCATCTCGAAGGTCCGTTGTGTGGTTTGTTGATAGTTTTGGTTTTCGAGAAGCCCTTTGGATTAGAAGTCGGGTCGCCACAGGTGGTAATTTGAAATTTAAAACACTTTAATTATCTAATTTTAACTTATTCATTTTCAATAAAATTTGAAACTTAAAGTGTTTTAAAAACTTAAGTTTCAAATTTTATTGAAAATGAATAAGTTAAAATTAGATAATTAAAGTGTTTTAAATTTCAAATTACCACTTGTGGCGACCCGACTTCTAATCCAAAGGGCTTCTCGAAAACCAAAACTATCAACAAACCACACAACGGACCTTCGAGATGGCAGACATCCTCTCAAGAAATTTGGGCACCAAACCAAGCATCAACCTCTCGCTCTCCTTAAGGAATGACAAATGAGACCATGCCGAAGCGAAGCAACTTATAGACCTTAGTCTCATATTCCAAAACAGCCAACCTCCTTGCCAAAGATCCAGATAACTTCTACAAAGATGAATCTTCCCTACGATAGGTAAAGACTTCTCCTCAACTACTTCTAAAACTGCTTCAAGAGAAAACATCTTCGGAAATATCCATGGATATTGCATCTCATCATCCAGTTATCAAGATATCATCACTTACTTCTGCACTTCCGATAGATCCAAACTTACACTTCAAAGATAAACTCCGAATCTTTAAAAGATTTCCTTCGGAGATCAGAGAAATCCTTTCTCCAAACTGCAAATCTCACTTGAGACGGTATTAGGTCCACAGTCTCGACACATATACATCCAACCTCAAATATATGGACCTCTTCCATTAGTGATAGTCGCGTTACACACACACACCACTACTCCATCTACCTCTAAAACTTATGTGAGAAAATCCGAACAGATAACCCAACAGATCAGGTAGATATATAAATAAATATATAGTTATATATAAAAATACAAGTACGCTCTCTCAAGAATGACACCACTCCAGAGCCTAGGTATTCACTCAACCTAATGCTCTGATACCAGAGAAATCTTAACAACAATGAAGTCCTCAACTTCGAATTCCAAACTCTACCTCGATGGTACTACAAAGCTAAAAGAAATCCTGCAATTTCTAATCTTTTGCAATTCAAATGGAATGATGATCAAATCAGCAGTTTCAACATTAGTTCAACACTTTTAAACAACTTGGACATTAAAATGGCATTTGGATTCGATGAGACCGGGATCGGGTTTCCATATTTGGATAATCCGAAAACCACGTCGATCCAAATTAAACGTTAGGTCGTGAATCCAAGTGGATCTTAGTGAAGACTCGAAGTGTAAGAACTATTCGTCAGTATAACTCTGGGGGTGATTCCGTGATGAGTTTGATGGAGATGGTACTTAGAGGTTTGAGATGGTGATTTAGAGTGCGAGGGCTATGGTCGTTGACTCTGAGGGTGATTCCAAAATGAGTGCGATGAGATAATGTCTTCGGTTTCGTTCGAACCTGGAACGAACTTGTATGGATTGAATGCTTTTAGAACATCATTAGGTGGATGATGACCATTCTAAGATAGATGCGTTCTATAAAGATAATGGCAGCCTCGAGCCTCATCAACCGAGAATGGCTAAAACAGGGGAGGTGCAGCAGGCTAGGTGGGTAGCACCCATTTCAGGGTGAGGTCATTCCTGTCTAGATGCCTCTTTTTATTTCGGCTTATTGGGTGGTTGGTCGCGCCAACCATGGGGAGATCTTACTCGGGACTGTCCAGTAAGGGGTGGTCCCAGCTTTGTGATGTAGGGGATTGGTTGTAATCCTCGGTACTGTGATCTAGGCCACGTACTGTGACGGGCGGTAGCCCTGCCATTGATGGAAACCTATTCTTCCTACGAGACCCTACGGTTTTGTTTGTATTACCCACTTTTCTGGCTAGTAGCTGGAATTGAATCATGTAATAATTTCGGCTATTTCTTATTTACTTGAAAACCCTAGACACTATTATAATATCACTGGATTTCCTATCAAATGTTTTGGTTGGCTTAAGGTAAAAACTTTTCCACGTTTATGTGTGGGAAGTCTTACGTGATACCTTTTCTTTTCAAAGGATTTTCTAAAGTTAAGCAAATTTTAACCCGTTTACTTACACCAGACCCCTGTCTGACCCGAGTGTTTATTTTCTGTTTTATTAAACTCTTGGATACTCATATTATGTATGAGTAGTTGAGGGATTCAGGATTGCTTGACAAATTATGGAGGAGATATGGAGCAGGAGGCTTCCACGTGTAGATATATTATGGTTCCGCTGTGTTTATGTGATATCTGTAACTTGTGTACTTGAGTTGTATAATTAGACAGATGTTTATAACTGTCTAATATGTGTTGTATAAGTTGTGTACTCTGATGTAATATGATATTATGTAATATTTTATGTGATATATTATATTGCATTCGTTCCGCTGTGAGTTATCCGATGTTGTTGTGTTTCTTCTTTTCTTATCTTTTCTTCTTCCATCCCTTTCTTTCTTAAATAGTGATGCGTCTTTCTAGTGGTAGAAAGTTGGGTCGCATTCAAGTGGTGTGATATATCTGATGTTGTTGTGTTTCTTCTTTCTTATCTGTTCGGATTTTCCAACATAAGTTTTAGAGGTAGATGGAGTAGTGGTGTGTGTGTGTAACACGACTACCACTAATGGAAGACGTCCATATGTTTGAGATTGGAAGTGTATTTGTCGAGAATGTAGACCTAATACAGTCTCAAGTGAGATTTGTAGCTTGGAGTAAGGATTTCTCTGATATCCGAAGGAAATCTTTTAAAAGGATTCAGAGTTTATCTTTGAAGTGTAAGTTTGGATCTATCGGAAGTGCAGAAGTAAGTGATGATATCTTGATAACTGCGTGGTGAGATGCAGTACCCATGGATATTTCAGAAGATGTTTTCTCTTGAAGCAGTTTTAGAAGTAGCTGAGGAGCAGTCTTTACGTGCCGTAGGGAAGATTCGTCTGTGTAGAAGTTATCTGGATCTTTAGCTAGGAGATTGGCTGTTCTAGAATATGAGACTAAGGTTTATGAGTTGTTTCGCTTCGGCATGGTCTCATTTGTCATTCCTTAAGGAGAGCGAGAGGTTGATGCTTGGGTTGGAGCCTGAATTTCTTGTGAGAATGTCTGCCGTCTCGAAGGTCCGTTGTGTTGTTTGTTAGTCATTTTGGTTTTCGAGAAGCCTTTGGATTAGGAGTCTTCGGTTAGCCGTGGTAGTAGTTTCATCTCGAAGAGTTCGGTGTGCTGACAAGAAGGTCTTTTAGCTTTACAGTATCATCGAGGTAGAGTTTGGATGCAGCAGTGTTGGCCGTTTCTCCGACGGTTCAGGAATCTTTATGGTTCTTCTTCAACAGTCCGGGCAGTTGGTGAATGTTTTCTTGAAAGGTTAACCTTGTTTGGAAAAGCTTAAGGCTGTTCTAATTAGTAAAGAGAGGACAGTTTCTTTGGAATCCGAACTAGGTAGGATCGTAAAAGTGGCTTGCGATTAGTTTGGGAATTTTTTCTTGGGCAATCTTTTGTTTGAGATTGAGAGTTCTCATGTGGAAGTAGGAGCTACTGAAGTATTCAGAAGTTTATCTGCATCTGGAGTTGAGTTCCATATTGTTTTGGTTCCAGAACCGATACTGGTAGTTAGCCTGGTAATAGGATGGTTCTTGGAGAGGAAGAGTTGGTGTAGCAGCTCAGAAATTTTTTGGAATTTGGATTGGTCAGATCTGTTGCGACATTTTAAACAAAATGAAGCATGCATTCAATTTCAACAGCAATCAATGCTTTTTCAGATTTAATGTTCAGGCCTGGAACAAGTTTTGTTCACTGCAAATTAAAAAGGTGAGTAAATTATTTTAAAAACAGTTTAAATTGATTTACACTCTAATGCATGTGATAATTTGTGGATTGATCTTGGTGATTGCATGAAAATTCTTTTCAATATTTATATTATTGAATTTATAAGATCTGTATATATATGTGTATAGGTCTGTATATATATGAAACTCTATTTACTATGTTTTTTCTAAGACTAGAATTCTCTTCAAAGAAACAAGTTCAAATCTTATACTAACATCATTATTTGACATTGATGATTGAATAAAAGTTGTTTGTTACTGTTTGTTGGTAATTTTTAAAATAGTTTCTGAAAATTTAAATTTACAAATAATTTTTAAAATAGAAATTACAGTAAGTAACTGTTGCATGTCAAAAAATTGATATCCTTAATTCTTTCTTTCGTTAGTATAGATGGATTAATAGTTAGAAATGATAAATTTTAACATGAAATTCATAATTTTTAAGTTGTTAATTTGTTGGGAATTTGGGGATGAAGGGTTTTGGCAATTTGATAAATTGCCGATGATCCACTCCTTGATTTGAGTTGAGATCTTGATCGAGGCTTGCTTTTGAGTTAAGGATGAAGGGAAAAATGCTATTGGATTTTTTCTATGGCCATGGTGATCTGATTCGAACGATTTAGGGTTTTAGCATATTTTTGTTTCGGCTTGACTGTAGAGGCATTTGCGATTTGGATTCGTGACCGGAGTCGTTCGCATTTGGGGAAGTTGATGTTCTTGGACATGGCGTTTCGATGGTGGGGTCGGCGAGGTCTAACGGTGTCGTGGTGGTCGGCCGTGGATGGTTTTGTGGAAGTGGGTTCTGCAGATTTTCGAGCTTAAGTTTCGAATTTTATTTTGCATGTATGTTGATGGATCTGGGTTCGTATTCTTGCTCGCGTGCGATCGTGGGATGGTCGTTGATGGTCGCGATGACTGTCGCTGACCGGAGTTTCAGGTGCACGTGCACCGTGCACGGTTTTGGTTGGGAGGAGTTTTCGAGTTGGGGAAGACGAAGGCTGCTCGGGTTTGCTCTCGCGTTTTCATAGGGTCGACTCGAAGTAGATGGTGTTGGGTTTTGCTTCGGGACAGGCTCGGGTAGTTTGAGTGATTAACCCGAGTTTTTGGGGTCGTTTTTTTTCTGGTTTGTACTGTGTAATAATATAAGATTTCTGATTTAAAACTTATTGAAGAAATAAAAATCAAGCCTGAGTTTTATAAAAGAAAACAAAATTTAAAACCTATTGTTTTGAAATAAAGTTAATCAAACTTTTAAAAGGTGTTAATTAAAATTATTTTAATTTAAATTTGTTTAAGATGGTTTCTTTTTTAAGTAATTTAACTTAATTAAATTTGAATTTTAAATTTAAATCAGGAAACTTTTGAATTTGAATATTTAATCAAAGTTTAAGTAAATTTTTAAGTAATGATTTAAAAACTAAGTTTCAATTTATACTGAAAATAAATAAGTTTAAATTAGATGTAAAGTGTTTTAAATTTTAAATTTGATTTCAAAATGCCTTATTTTCAAATAAGGTTATTATTATGATTTTGAAACCCAAATAGAATAATTTGTTTTTAAGTTATTAAAATTTGATTAATTTCAAATAATTTATTTATGAAGATAATTAAGGTTAAAGTATTTGGATATGAACTTAAGAATACTTAATTAATATTTAATAAGTAAAAGTTTAATTAAGATTAATGTTTTCTTAATTAATTAAGAGTTTTTAAATATAAGAAGTTAATTAATTAATTATTTAATTAATTTTAAATGATTAGTTAATTGTTTATTTAATTTTAAATAATCAATAAATTATGAATTAATTAAGTGTAAGTAATTAATGAAGTAATTAATGGTTAATTATTGAATGTAATTAAGAATGAAAATTACTTATGGAATTAATTAGTAGAAAATTTCTCATGGGAGTAATTAAATGGAAGTGATTAATGGTTAATCACTGGATGTTATTAATTAAGGAATTGATTAATATAATTGTTTTGAAGTTAATTAATTATGGAGTAATTAATTAATTAAAGAATTAAGGTTATTTAATGATGGGATTAATTACTTGTTAAGTAATTAATTAAGAGAGTAATTATCTAATGAAAGAAATTAGGAGATAATTACTTATGTAAGTAATTAAGAGTTAATTACTTAGTTACTTTTAGTTAATGAATTAATGTGATTAATTAATTAATTAATTAATGTGATTCATTTTAAGATTAATTACTAAGGGTAATTAATTAATAAAGTAATTAATTACGGATTCATCAATCATTTTAAATTGATTAATAATTACTTAATGAAGTAATTAAAGACTAATTATCTCGATTAATTAATCGAAGGGTTAATATAATTAACTAAGAAGTTAATTAATTAAGATAAGTAGTTACAAGTTGATAATTACTATTTATGATTTATTAAGATTGATTAATGAGATGATTAATTATAAATTAATTATTTAATTTATTAAAGAAATTATTAATTAATAAGGATTATTAGTTAATATAAATAATGAATTAATCAAGGTTGATTAATAAAGTGATTAATTAAAGTTGATTAATTAATGGAAGTAAATGATGGACCATTAATTATTATAATTAATGATAGTAATTAAAGGTTAATTACTGTATATGGATAAGAATAATTAATTTGTGGAATTAATTAAAGAATTGAAGGCTAATTACTTGAATGTAATTAAAGGATAATTAATCAAAGAAGATTAATTAAGAAGATCATTAAGAGATGATTAATTTATTTATATGGAATAAATTAATGAAAAAGGATTTAGGTAATCCAATTGATTTAGAGTTAACCAATTCTGCTTTTGGATGATTGAATGATATTGGATGATTGATTATATTGGATTAATGATATTGGGTGATTGGTTGATACTGGATGATTTGGGTATGATATCTCTGATATGTGTTATGTTGCTTAGTGAGATGAATATTTGATATGAATTATCTATTGTGATAATGTGATTCATCTATCTGTTTATATCATCCTGAATATAAGTTTAAATGTTTAAACCCTTAAACAACTTGGACATTAAAATGGCGTTTGGTTTCGGTGAGAACGGGACCGGGTTTCCATATTTGGATAATCCGAAAACCACATCGATCCAAATTAAACGTTAGGTCGTGAATCCAACTAGAGCTTAGTGAAGATTTGAAGTATAAGAACTATACGTCAATATAACTCTGGGGGTGATTCTGTGGTGAGTTTGACAGAGATAGTACTTATAGGTTTGAGATGGTGATTCAGAGTGCAAGGGCTATGGTCGTTGACTCTGAGGGTGATTCCAAAATGAGTGCAACGAGATTGTGCCTTCGGTTTCTTTCGAACCCATAACGAACTTGTATGGATTGAATGCTTTCAGAACATCGTCAGGTGGATGATGAGCATTCTAAGATAGATGTGTTCTATAAAGTTAATCGCAGCCTCAAGCCTCATCAACCGGGAATGGCTAAAACAGGGGAGGTGTAGTAAGGCTAGGTGGTAGCACCCATTTCAGGGTGAGGTCATTCCTGTCTAGATGTCCATTTTATTTCGGCTTTGTGGGTGGTTGGTCGCGCCAACCACGAGGTGATCTTACTCGGGACTATTCGGTAAGGAATGGTCCCGGCTTTGTGATGCAGAGGATTGGGCATAATCCTCTGTATCGTGATCTAAGCCACGTACTATGACGGGCGGTACCCTGGTAGCCCTGCAATTGATGGAAACCCATTCTTCCTACGAGACCCTACGGTTTTGTTTGTATTACCCACTTTTGTGGCTACTAGCTGGAATTTAATAAAAGTAACAATTTAGGCTATTTTCTATTTACTTGAAAACCCTAGACACTGTTATAATATCACTGGATTTCCTATCAAATGTTTTGGTTAGCGTAAGGTAAAAACTTTTCCATGTTTATGTGTGGGGAGTCTTACGTGATACCTTTTCTTTTCAAAGGTTTTTCTAAAGTTAAGTAATTTTAACCGTTTACTCACACCAGACCCCTGTCTGACCGGAGTGTTTATTTTCTATTTTATTAAAGTCTTGGGTACTCATATTATGTATGAGTAGTCGAGGGATTCAGGTTTGCTTGACGAATTCTAGAGGAGATATAGAGCAGGAGGCTTCCATGTGTAGATATATTATGGTTCTGCTGTGTTGTATGGTATCTGTATCTTGTGTACTTGAGTTGTATAGTTGGACATATGTTTATAACTGTCTAATATGTATTGTATAAGTTGTGTACTCTGATGTAATACGATACTATGTAATATTTTATGTGATATATTATATTTCATTCGTTCGCTGTGAGTATCTGATGTTGTTGTGTTTCTTCTTTTCTTATCTTTCTTCTTCTATCCCTTTCTTTCTTAAATTGGTGATGCGACTTTCTGGAGATAGAAAGTCGGGTCGCTACAGGTAAATTGAATTATGTTATGTTTATTAAAATTAAAGAAAGTAAAAGCTGCAACCAAAAACTACAACTTCAACCTGCAGTTCAAAGGAATGTTCAACAGCAACTTCTAGATCAGTTTCAACATTTAAATCATCAAATTTGAGGCATGCAGTAAAATTTCTTCAACAAGCAAGATCAAAACATTTTCCAGACTAAGGATTTCAAGGGCCTGGAACAAGTTTTGTTCACTGCAAATTTAAAAGGTGAGTAAATTATTTTAAAAACAGTTTGTTCTGGATTTTAACCGCCATGCATATGATGATCAGTGAATTAATCTTGATGTTGCATTAAAATTCTTCAGTATTTATATTATTGGATTGATAGATTTGCATATGTAAGTGTAGTGGTCTGTGTATAGATATTGTTACTCTGTTATCTGTTTCTTCCCAATCCAGAATCAACTTTTATAAAAAATTCAAATCTCCTAAAAACAATCATTGTTTTGCTTTGATAATTTAAATGAAAATTGTTTGTTGATGGATGATGACTGTGTTTAAAATCATTTTAGGATTTTTATTTCAGTAAATAAGTTTAAATTTAGGAAATACAGTAAAAAAATTTGATTCATGTAAAAATCAACTACCTTAAATTTTAATTTGAATTACCTGCATGTAATCATGATGCAAAATCGTGAATTTTGACATGCATTTCAAAAAAATTAGTTGGGAAATTCATGTGAATTTTGGGTTTGTTCGAAATGGTTGTTTTGGGCGATTGCGGATGAACGACGTGGCGAAGTTGTACGATTTTTGGTATGAAGGTAGTTCGATTGATTGCGAGTGTAGGAAAAATACCCCTGAATTTTTCTTAAGGCCAAATTGAGCAGATTAAATCGAAGTAGGGTTTTGGTTTCCTGTTTTGAAGGCGTCGCATCTGTGGGTTTTGCGGTGTCGTGGATTGATCGGAGTCGATCGCGTGGCTTGCGAGAGTAGCTGGAGATTGAGACGAAGGGATGGTGTGGATGGCGAGGTTAATCAAGAACGGTGGCGTCGGTAATGGGGAAGCTTCTGGTCATGGTGAGTTTCGTTTGGGCTCGAGTGCCTCGTATTTGATTCTCGAGTTCGTTAATCAATCCGAGGACGTATTCGAGATCGCATGAGTTCATGGAATCGTAGGGGATCGCCGCTCCGTTCGTCGTCAGCCAGAGGGGCCGGTGCACGTGCACCGTGCAAGTTTGGGCCGGTGAGTTTTGCTGTGGGATTGAGTTTTGGAGAAGAAGGGGGATTCTCGTGTAAGGCTCGCAGCTGTTTCGTGGATGACTCGAAGTGGAGGTAGTTGGGTTTTGCTTCGGTGTAGGAACGTATAGTTGAAGTGATTGACTCGGTTTTTAGGTAATGTTTTTCTGGTTAGTTCTAAGTAATGATATAAAGTTTGCAAATTTAACTTGTAGTAAATAAAGATCAAGCTTTAAATCATAAACAAGTTTTATAAAAGAAACAAAATACAAAGTTAAAACTTGTTGTTTAAAAATAAATGTAAATCAAATTTTAAAAAGTGATAATTGAATTTATTTTTAAATTCAAAGGTTTAAGATGATTTCTTTTGTAAGTAATTATCTTAATTAAATTTTGAGTTTCAATTTAAAAGAGTGTTTTGAATTTAATTATTTAATCAAAGTTTTAAGTAAAATTTTGAAGTAATGTTTTTAATAACAAAGTTTTCAAATTATTCTGAAAATAAATAAGTTTAAATTGGATAATTAAAGTGTTTTAAATTTCAAATTTGATTTCTAAATGTTTTATTTTCAAATAAGGTTATTGTTATGATTTTGAAAACCAAATAGAATAATTTGTTTTTAAGTTGTTAAAATTGATTAATTTCAAATAATTTAGTTATGAAGATAAATAAAGGTTAATTTATCTTTGATATGAACTTAAGAATACTTAATTATTAGGATTTGTTAATAAGTAAAGAGTTTAATTAAGATAATTGCTTTTCTTAATTAATTAAGGATTTTTAAATATAAGAAGCTAATTAATTAATTTTAAATAATTAATTTAATTGTTTATTTAATTTTAAATAATCACATAATTATGAACTAATTAAGTGTAATTACTTAATGATGTAATTAATGGTTAATTTCTTAATGTAATGAAGAAGAGAAATTACTTACGGAAGTAATTTGTGGAAAATTACTCATGGAAGTAATTAAAGTGGAAGTGATTAATGGTTAATCACTTGATGTAATTAATTAAGGATTTAATTAATATAATTGTTTGGAAGTTAACTAATTATGGAGTAATTAATTAAAGAATTAAGGATTATTTAATGATGGAATTAATTACTTGTTAAGGTAATTAAGTAAGAAATCATCTAATGAAAGTAATTAGAAGATAATTACTTATGTAAGTGATTAAGGGTTAATTACTTAGTTAATTTTAGTTAATTAATTAATGTGATTAATTAATTAAAGAATGAGGTTAATTTAAGATTAATTACTAAGGGTGGACGATGTATGGATTGAATGCTTTCAGAACATCGTCAGGTGGACGATGAGCATTCTAAGATAGATGTGTTCTATAAAGTTACCCTTAGTAATTAATCTTAAATTAATCTCATTCTTTAATTAATTAATCACATTAATTAATTAACTAAAATTAACTAAGTAATTAACCCTTAATTACTTACTTAATTAATTATCTTCTAATTACTTTCATTAGATGATTTCTCACTTAATTACCTTAACAAGTAATTAATTACATCATTAAATAATCCTTGATTATTTAATTAATTATTCCATAATTAGTTAACTACCAAACAATTATATTAATTAAATCCTTAATTAATAACATCAAGTGATTAACCATTAATCACTTCCACTTTAATTACTTCCATGAGTAATTTTCCATAAATTACTTCCACAAGTAATTTCTCTACTTCATTGCATTAAGAAATTAACCATTAATTACATCATTAAGTAATCACACTTAATTAATTCATAATTAAGTGATTATTTAAAATTAAATAAACAATTAACTTAATTATTTAAAATTAATTAAATAATTAATTAACTTCTTATATTTAAAAATCCTTAATTAATTAAGAAAAGCATTTATCTTAATTGAACTCTTTACTTATTAACAAATCACATTAAGTATTCTTAAGTTCATATCAATAATAATTTAACCTTATTTATCTTCATAAATTAATTATTTAAATTAATCAAATCTTAATAACTTAAAACAAACTATTTTATGAGTTTACAAATTTATAACCTTAACTTTATTTGAAAATAAAACATTTAGAAATCAAGTTTAAAAATTTAAAACACTTTAATTATCTAATTTTAAACTTATTTATTTTAAATAAAATTTGAAACTTAAGTTTCTAAAACATTACTTAAAACTTTGATTTAATACTTAAAATTGAAACCCTTCTTTTTAAATTAAAATTCAAAATACTTCTTTAAATTAAAATTCAAAACTTATTTAAGATAATTACTTTCAAAAACAAACTTCTTAACAATTTAAATTTAAAATAAATTCATTTAATATATTTTTTAAAATTTGATTAACTTTATTTCTAAACAACAAGTTTTAACTTGTATTCTGATTCTTTTATAAAACTTGTTTATAGTTTAGTGCTTGATTTCATTTTTCAACAATAAGTTTTAAATTTGCAAACTTTATATCTTCTACTAAGCATTGACTTTATTTATTCAAAAACAACAAGTGTTAAAATGCAAAACCAATACCTTAATTTTACTGTACTTAATATCTTAATACAGTACTTAACTAAAGCAACATCCTAAATCTCGAGATAAACACGGTAACTGCACGAGCCTTCCCCGAGCTAAAACCCAGACACCTTGCTTCGAGTCTATCTCCATGAAAACGCGAGCAAAACTTCGGGAAAATCCTTTCTTCCCCAATTTAAAAACTCACCAGACCGAAAGCCGTGCACGGTGCACATGCACCTGAAGCTCCGGCCAACCTAGGTCGTCGCTACCATCGATGACAATCACACGAACGCGTGCGAGCATGAAAACAAACCCAGATCCAAGAAAACTTATTCGAATCGAAATTCGATCTTTAAGCTCGAAAATCTGCAGAACCCACTTCCACAAAACCACCCACGGCCGACCACCATGACACCGTTAGACCTCGCCGACCCCACCATCGGAACGTCACGTCATGAGCTTCATCTTCCCCCAAATGCAAACACCTCCAGACCATCTCCCTCGTCGCGAATGACAAACAGTCAAGCCGAGCAAAAATCAGGCTAAAACCTTAATTTGATCGCATCAGATCACCATGCCCACTAGAAAAATTCAAAGGCAATTTTTCCATGCTCACCATCAATCAAACCACCTTCATACCAAAAATGGGCCAACCTCACCACGCCGATCATCGGCAAACACCAAAAACACCCAAAACGTTCAAACCCTGAATTCACACGAATTAACCAACTAAAAATTACAAAATGCATATCAAAATTCGCGATTTTCCATCATGATTACATGCATGTAATTCAAGTTAAAATTTAAGATAGTTGATTTTTAACAAAACTCCTAGTTTTACTGTTAGTCCCTTATTTAAAGTTATCTTTTGCATTTAAAATCATGAAACTATTTTTGTGATCTTCATTTTACATTCACAAACAATTTTCATTCGTATATTCAAGTCTAATATGGACTAATTAAGAAATCTGGATTTTTGAAAACAAAAGTCACAGGTTTTATCAAACAGAGATCAAACATCAACATATACTGTCATATGTTTACATGCATAAATTTGCAAATCCAGATAAGTTTCGAACTATAGAATTTAATTCAATCTAACATCACCACATGCACATAAGTTAAACAAGATTAATCCGTTTTTAAAAAATATTTCCTCACCTTTTATTTTAAGCAGAGCAAGTTTAAGACTTTCCAGGCTTGACTCTTTAATCTGAAAAATATGCTTTGATTTTGTTTTGCTGAAGAAAAGTGAATTCTTGCATGCTTTCTAATTTATGTTTTAAAAGAGTTGAAACTTGCAGTTGCTCCTCATTCTTCATTTTAGTTGCAGGTTGAAGGTTGCAGATCTAAATGTTGTGAAGAACTTATTAAGCATTAAGCCTCATCAACCATAAATTTATCACATGCACCTTTGAAACTGCATGCCTGCAGTATGTTTTCAAAAAGTTCAAGCAAGTCAAACTGTAACAAATTTTCAAAAGCAAGGAACATCTTCAGATTTGCAACCTGAAGCAAGCACTCCAGTTTTATAAATCACAGTGATTTCAAAAATTTCAAGCATTTGCCAGTTTTCAAAATGCAAACCTGAAGCATTTCAGTTTAAAGCAAATCAAGTATTCAGTTTTCTAGAATCAATATACAAATGCATGCAGATTTCAATCCAGTTTCTAAAGCTCTGCATCTCCTTGATAAGTGAGTAAACATTCTAATTCAAATGCTAAGTAATTTTAAGTTTGCTTTCAAATGATTTCTAAGATGAATTGCCTGTGCATGTGAATTTTCTGAGTGCTTGTCTGTAAATTTTGAAGCGCCTCTGTTCCAATATTTAAACCTCTGTTTGAATCTGCTATCATGAACCTCTTTAAAGTATGATGCATTGACATATGGTTAAAGTGGATCTGTAATGTAAGTTTGAAAATATGCTTGCATGATGATTTTGGGAATTTAGAACATAATTATACATAGGAAAATGTTGAGTATTAACTGAGCATGCCTGAGTTATATCAGACAAATGAAATACTTTCCAAGCTTACAGACATCAAATATATTCATAAAACAATTCCTATTTCTATGATTTATTTTAGAAATTAGTTTCTAAACAAAAGTTGTGAATTTTAACAAGACACAAATTTAAAAATAGTTTAAAGTTAATTAAAGCAAAGTTTCACTGGAAAATTTGATTTACAAATAAAATTTCAAATATATTAGAAATTCAAGCATCCTGGTTTGTTGTTTCAGGATTCTAATTCGAATGCATTTTCAAAATAAAGATTTTTAAGACAAAAATCCAAGTTTATAAAGAAGTATTGAACGTGTATTTGGGGTTTTGCTGGAATTTGGCTTTTTCTCAATATTTGATGATCTATGTATTTGGGGTGTTTGGGATTCTTGATGGAGCTAGAAGTAGGATCAGGGAGTGTGGCAAAAAATGGCTGAAGGGTAGTTAATCCATCGTGGAGTTTGGATTTGCTCAATTTTGTTTTTAAACCTAATTTTGGGTTGTGGTCAGAATTGGGAGGAGAGCGTCACCTATGATCGATCGAGTTGGTCGTGGTTGTAGGATGTGGTTGCGTAGGTGTTCGGCAAGGTGTGGACGAAGGGGTTCATCCTCTGGTGGTCAGAGGCATGTGGGCGATGAGTTTTATGGCAGTGGTTAATTCCTGTGACGACACAGAAAATTTAACGATTTAAATTGAAGCAATAAATTGAATTTAAACATTTATATTTACTTGGTAATTATTTTTTTTTAAATTTTATAATTCGAGATTGGGTAAATGTTGAATCTGGAGTTTTAAACCAGTTAAAAATAATTTGAAGGCTTATAAATTTATAATGATGAATACTGAAGATAATATGATGGTTGGAATTTAATTTAAAGGTAATTTGATCAGTTTTGAAATTATATCGTTTAAATTGAATTTAAAAATAGCCTTCCGAGGCATAGTCTCGGAATTCGATGAAACCAGTTTCATTGGATCCGTAATAGTTAGTTATTATTGGATTTAAAATCTTGTAGCGTTTGGAATTACCATTGGCTCATACGGGAAAGAAACGCGTCAAAATTGAACCCGAAAGTACAATGAGATATTTTCAATATTAAATTATTTTATAAACAGCGTGCCCAAGAAGCCATCTCACTTCGTTATATTTCTAGTATTCTCCACCCTTCCCTTATCTTCTCCAAGAAAAAATGAACGAAAAAAAAGAAAAAAAAATCTCGCTGATGAAATCGAATTAATGGCCGACATTCAAATCTTTTGGCTCACGAAAGAAATTGAAGCGACAGTTGTAAACCAAATTGAAACCCTCTTCGCCTGGATAAGGAGTGGAATGGAGGCGCCGGCAAGATGAACTCGAGTTCGAGCATCAGTGGAGCGCGTGTGTTGGAGTCGAAGCTGGAAGTCTAGGGGTAGAGCGACATCAATCGAAGAGACCGAAGGCTAGGGTTTTGAATCGCGTGTTGCAGGAGGCGCGGTGGCACGTCCAGGTTGCTGCATTCGTGAGTCGCTCGGCGCGCGTGAGTTTTGGGTGTACGTGATGGACTCGGCAACGATGATTGGGCTGTTCGTCAGCGATACTTGAAACAAGGTGAGATTTTCTACCCTATTTTAATTTAACTAAATTATTATATAGAATTGAAAGATAGGATGTGGGAAACCAGATTTTTACAGAGGTTTATTTTTTTTACAGTAAGAGTATCCTTATATGTTATACAGTTTCAGATTTTAGGTTGATTTAATATAGGAGAATAAACAGAGAAAAAAAATAGTAATATATATATACATAAGATTTTAAAATAGAAATTTTAAATGGTTTGGTTGAATGATGAAATTTATTGGATGTGCACTGATGTGATATCACTTTGGATTTGGTTGGTCCTCGAGTTATTTGTGGCTTGATTCGAGGTATATTGGGTTCTAAGTAGTATTAAACTAAGATCATAAATGAGTAAATGTCTTCATTTTAAATTTAATAAGAGGTTGATGTTTTGGGATTCATTAAACTAATAGGGTAATTGAAATGAGTAAATTGATTAATTCAATAAATTAATGATTGCTTTAATTAACTTAGTGGTGAAGGGTTTGAACTAATAAATTTAGTTAAGTTAATAAATTAAGTGTAAATAATTCAGAATAATCAATGGTTGGGTAAATAATTACTTAATGAAATGAAATATAATTATTTCTGAAATAAATCAAGAGATTTATTAAGTTATTGATTAAGGAGAAATTTGATTAATAAAGTAAATAAATGGGTAATTAATTATAAGTTGAGATTAATCGAAAGAAATTAATATTGTGGTTGAATTGAAGTAAGTAATTTAGATTGGACATATTAAAATATAATTGGAAACAAATTTAATTGAAATAGTTAACGATGTAATTGGAGATTGGTTAATTAATAAGAATTAATCAGTAATAAGTGACTTATGGGAAGTTAATTAGTATAAGTGATTAAAGATTAATGTGATTAAATAATTAATTAATTCATGAGGTAATTGAGATTACTTAATGATCCTAGTTAAGACTAATTAATATCGTGAAGTTAATTTAAGGAAGTTACTTGAATGTAATTGAAAAATAATTAATCCAGGACGATTAATTGAGATGAATAGTGAATGACTGATCAATTAATTGATTTGGAATAAATTAATATTGAATGAAGGAATCTAAGTGATTTAAGTTCGAAATTCAATTAGAATCAATTGAATTAATTTGTATGAGATTAAGCTTTGCTTATGAATGAGTAAATGGTATTGGATGTTTTGGATGAGTGGATATTTATGATATGGAATGTTATGTATTTATTTTGAATATCTTGGGTTAGAATAACATGAGTCTCGAAGAGACCAGATTCGGGTATTGGGAGATATTCGAAACCACTTCGAATTTTTATAAATTGATTGGTGAAATCAATAGACTGGAAGGAAATGATTTAAGTAAATTGGATTATTTTAACTAAGTTTGGTACTTAGAAACTGATGTGAGGAATAAGCGTTGCATATAACAAATTGTGGATTTATTAAATTGATGTATGATACCCGGGTTTTATGTAAGTTGATTGCTTTGGTATTCCATGTTAGATGGGTTTACTCACGCTGGTTTCCAGCCTGACCCGGGTGTTACTTTGGTGTAATGCTCGGGTCAGACCGAGTATTATAGATTTTCAGGTAGGTTCGTTCTGGAGCTCAGGAGGCGAGCTGGATGGCTATAACGTATAGAGTATTTCCGTTGCAGTATATTATTATATATCCGAGACATGATTATTGTGTATATTCAGTTCTGTGTATATATGTGAAACTCTGATGTATATTAAATGTAATCGACAGATATAGTATTCTTTGTAAACTGTTATTATTTATTATTATATTTTATCCGCTGCGAATGTGAGATGTTTGGTGTTCTGTTCTTCTTCTTCTTCTTCTATCTCTTTCTTCTTTTCATAACTATCTGGAATTTTCGGCTTCGAAAATTTTCGGGTCGTTGCAGTTGGTATCAGAGCTGAAGGTTAAGCGTGAACCTTGGCTCTGGTGGGGATTACTCATTAAATAGAGTCTGTAGTACTCTAAAATGAGTTAAGCATATATATATATATATATATATATATATATATATATATATGAGAGCGTACTTGTTATTTGCTTATAAGGATTTTAAATGATTTTATATAAGAGTAAAGTTTGATATACAAAGCAATGAATATTAAGGTGGATGGTTGTTAAATTAGTAGAATGAATTTAAGAAGTAATATAATACAACCAAATTAAAACTAAATTAATTAAAAATGAAATTCTAGAATTAGAACTCAGAAATTAGAATTTTTTGAAACTTTAAATGAACAAAATTAATTTGGTTTAATAGGGTTAAACCAATTGTTGAGAATTTAGCTCGAATTATATACTTCGAGATGGTTTAAATTTGAAGTTGGAATTGAACTCATTCAAATCGAATTCGATTTGAATTAATTGGATTTGGGATTGAAGATGTATAAGGTCAAAAATTTAAATGGAAGATTTGAATTGGGTTGAATTGAAATGATTGAAATTGAAGTGGGTTCAATTAAATGGATATTAGTCCAAAGTAATTGGAATAATTTTGGAATTGTAATTTAAGTGGAATTGGTTTAAAATTAAAAAAAAAAAGAAATTTGAAATATATATTGTAAATGTAATTTATAAATTGAAATAAACTTCATAAATAAATGAGATTATAATTTGAAATAGAATTCCAGAGAATATTTGAAATAGAGTAAGATGAAAATTCCAGAGTAATGTTTAAATATGAATTTGATGGATTGGGAGTTTGGAATTTTGGGTAAAATTAGAATTCCTTTGGGTTTGAAAGTGGTTTCCAAGGGTTTTGAAGAAAGAATAGTATTATTTCAAAAATATTTTTGTGTTGAATTTGAAATTTGGGAGATTTGAAATCAAAAATATTTGGAAGTGTTTTTAGAGAGATAAAAGCATTGAACTCTTTGGTCACTGGAAAATAAAGTCGGTGATGACTGCAGCATCGTCGATGTTCATTTTCGAGTTTCTAGAAGAGAGATTGCTAGCAAATTGTTTTAAATTGGAATTGTAGGAGAACTGGGTTTGGTTTTGAGATTCAAAGGGATAATTGAATTTGCCAAAGAATATTGAATATAGTTGAATTCTAAGGTGATACCGGAATTTTGGAAATTGTTTAAACTCTGGAATCTTGTTTAAAATGTTTATGGAGCAATAAAAAAATAAAATGTATAATTCTAAGCTAAAAGCAAATGTGAATGTAATTGATTATAAATAGAAGATGTAAAATTGAAATTATACTTAAAGTTGTACAAATTTAAAGATCAAATGGAATTTGATTTGAAGTTAGAAAGGAGTTGAGAATCAATTCAATTTGAATTGGGAATGAATCAAGTCCAATGGAAATTGGAGTAAATTAAATTGGGATTGGGTTAATTTAAATGGAGAGGAAATTTAAATTGAATTGTTGGGGAAGTGAATAGTTTTGACTCTAGACCATTTTCAATGTAAATTGTTTTAATATAAATAGTTTTAAATCTATTTTCTTATCTATTTACTATACAACTTTCTTTTTAAAACCTAAACTATTTTATACTGGTTTTGCCACTACTTTTGGAACTCTTTAACTATTTTACAACTGTTTTATAAACTAATTATTAATTTTCAACTAAGTTACGAATTAATTTCTATTTTACAACTATTTTGCAATTATTTAAGATTTCTATAACTATTTAACTATTTTCCAACTCTTTTACAATTAGTCAATTATTCTACAACTATTTTGCAAACTATTGATTATTTTTTCAACTACTTATCTATTTTCAAAATTTTCAAGCTATTTCCTAAATATAAACTGGTCGGAGTTCAAACTGTTATTGATTAAATACCCAACTGGGATAAGAATTGAGGTAATAATCCAAATGAGGATTAAGGCAAATGTGAATAGAAAGGAAATTGATATTGGAAAGAGTAATCAAATGTGAATATTTGATTTTGGGTAAACAAAGTTATATCTTTGTTATATATTCTTCCCTTGTTGAATCTATTGTTGGAAGAAAAGGATTCTGGAAGTGTTTGAAGTATAAAAGGAATTTTATATGAGTTTAAAGTGATCCAAGGTTTTAAAAATTATATATATATATATATATCTGTATATATATATAAAGGATCTTATGAGGATTTGGAAAAGGTTTTGGGAACCTTTGGATTTGGAAAGGCATTTGATTTTTGGGTAAAATCAATATTGAATTTGGAAAGCCTAGTTTGAGAATTATCGATTTTGGGAATAATCAATTTTGTGTAAAGGAGCTTTGATAAAATTCATACTAGGTGTATGATTTGAAAGATACTATATGTGTATAGTATAAAGTGTTTTGATGATAGCTCTGGGGAAAAAGGCGCTCCCTTGGAATGGACTTCTCAGGAGTGCCACTGGGTGGCGCTGCCTTGAGCCCCAAGGGGGGTTCTAAAGTTGATCCTGTGAGGAGTCCGGACAAAACTAGTTCCTGAGGATTATGGGTAGTGTACCATAGCGAAAATCGTGTGTGTCGCGGAGAGCCAATAGTCTGCGTTTGATTTTATATCGGTAGACTGCGACCTATGGTATACCACATAGCGAAAGTCGTGTGTGCCGCTGAGAGCCAACAGTCTGCGTTTGAGTTTATCTCGGTAGACTGCGACCTATTTAGGAGTGGAGAAGTTTCATTTCGGCAGCGAAAATCAGAGGCCGCTGAGAGCCTGCAGTTACATGGACTTTTGCTGCGATGGCAACGTAACCCTGGATGTAACTGTGATCTGTTGTGGGTTCCATGGCGTAATCGAGAGGCCGCGGAGAGCCTGTAGTTACATGGACTTTTGCTGCGACTACAACGTAACCCTGGTATGTAACTGTGACCATGGAATGGGGGTGATGATTTTCAGAGCATTGTCACCAAAGATATTTCCTCTATTTTCAAAAAACTGTTTTCGATAATTTGAATAAAATTGTTTTCCAAGTATTTTCACTGGGTGTTGAAAACGGGTTTACCAAGTACTTATAGATTTTCAGTCTTACGCCTGATCAACGTATGACTGAATTTCTGTGAGAACAAGGATGAACTGGTTGAGACATCGAGTTATAAGAAATATTTTTATAAAATCTATTTTAATAGTATAAGGTGGATTTAAAAGCATTTCTAGATTGTTAAAAATAGAAGTGTTGAAATTTTGGGAAAATTTAAGGGGAAAATCCAAACTGGAATTATAAAATAAAATTGGACTCGGGAAAAATTTAAATGATGTGATTCTTTGTAATAAAATCGAATCTTGATATAAAATTGGAAGTAAGCTAATTAGCTGAATAATTGTTTGATCGAGTATGTTAATAAAATTTAACTTGGGTAAATAAAATGGATTGTAAGTTGATAATGGAGTTGGAAATGAATTCGAATTATAAATAGAATTCGACTTGGCTTTGATAATGGATTAAATAAGAAGAGATGGTGTAAAACTAAAATTGAGTTGGATTGAAAAATGATGGTTGGAATTGCAAATAAAATTCAAGTGATTTGAAAAATATTTAACGTAATTTGCAAGTAAATTTGATATAATGGAAGTGTTGTCGAATGAAATAAAAGTGGATTATAATAGAAATGGTTTGAGTTGCAAACAAAACCCAAGTGAATAGAAATAAATTGAGAATGACCTTGTATTAATAAAATAAATTCAAAAATGAATTAAGTAAGTAAAATAAAATTTAAAATAGGTTAATTGAGTTAAATAATAAATGGATGAAGTCTGATTGAATGAAAATTAAATCAAAAATGTGATTGGAATTGGATTATCAGAATGAACTTAAGTTCGGTAGCGTATTAATTTGAAGTATAAATGAGTTAAGTAGGTGCTTGGATATTATTTTGATAAATTGTGGAGGTGAATTAAAATGAAAGTGATGGATTAACTGAATTAAATAGAATTTGATTTGATGAGAATCAAATTGAATGGAAGTGAACTTAAGTTGATGTTGGAATAAATTAAAGTAATTAACTTAAGTTTAAAATTTATTGAAGCTTGGTTTCGAATAATGTGACGACCGCCCATGACTCCTGCACTAAACAAAGAAATGATGCGCTGAAAAGTGTGCCAGGTCGCCATGGACGATAGTCAGGGTAAGGTAAAAACAATAAACTCTATCGTATTACTCACAGCGCATGGACAAAATACAATAGAAAATATACATAGTGAAGCTCCATATAACAGAATCTCATTATATAAACTCTAATAGTTTGATACAACAATCAGCAAAGTCAATACATCAAGCCTCACTACATATCACTCAGAGAATATACAAACAGTGGAACACCCAGTACATATAGTAAGAAAACCATATGCAAAAGCCTCCAGCTCGTCTTCGTCATCAACAGCGTTGGCCACTATGAACAGCACCTGTCACCTGCTACCTAGTCTGCCCATCCCAACATGGATGAACAGCCCAAGGTAATAGGAGTTAAACATAAAACCTTAGGTCAGACAAAAGTCTTAGTGAGCAGTAAATCAACTATCAAACATACCAAAAGAGCATAAAGGGTAAAAGGAATAGGAACCCAACCATCCCACTCCACCTCTTTCTACAGTGATAGACCCCAGACACACTAAGCAGAAGTAAACATAGCAATTCAGACATTCAAAGCAAAGTAATTATCACTCGAGTCAAGGTCGGCGTTTTCCAAGTACAAACCCCCAAGGCCTAAACCAAGATCAGATAAGCACTCTGAAAACATCGCTCTTGACCCAAGCGACGATACAACCAAACATCCAAACATCCATGACTCTGGCTATCACTGTTATCATTGCCTTGATTTCCCCGTTAGTTGAATGATCGCCTGTCAAGGGCTAATGGTAACCCCGGTTCTAGACATAGCTCCGCACGTCGTCGTGACCCGTGCCCAGGACTATCGCATCTGCTCAGAGCACTAGCACGTCATCGTGACCCGTCCTTGGAACGTCATCGTGACCCGTCCCAACGTACTCTTGCTTTGAGCATGCTAGAACCTTCAACAACGATGAAATCTCAGCCTTCTAGTCATCCTCCTCGACGACTATTCCCATACTAGCTCAAGCGCCTCTCAAGCTAACCATTATCCACAAACCCGGACCACATCACCGAGTTAATCAACATGCTTGGGATGATCCCGTCTGGATTAAACCAAGGCTTTCTCACATCATGCTTTGCTTCATCGCATCATAGCAAAGTCCCATCTCAACATCATGGTTTGCCTCATCGCATCATGGCAAAGTCCCATCTCAACATCATCATCAAATCTATCCATATGAGCTTCAACATCCGCTTCATATGCCACAAGCAGCTTTCCTTATTCAAGAGCCTTTCCACCTAGCTTTTGAATCATCTTCGACCAACTTGTCCAAATCAAGTTATCAATCAACTAATCCATCAAATCAAACATTAATCCAAGTAATCAATCATTCAAACAAGATCTAAATAAACAATTACAACAATAATGGCAATTTCGTAAATAAAGAGTCCAAATCTAACATGCATTCTAACAAGCATGAATTGTGAACAATATCTCTACAACTTGATGAATGAACTTGCATAAGTGAACATATAGTAAAATATATGTCAAATCATCATGAACAATAGATCTACATGCAGACTTAAGAAAAATGCACGAAATCTCTATCCTTAACACATAAACAAGCCACCGATCCAATATACTCCTTTGGGTCCGTGTGAGAGATAACCACCACTCACCGAATCACCTAAACACCTCAAAAGCTACTAACTTCAGATCTGGACAGCGAAGAAACTAGCTCGATCCGACAAGATTCCGCTTCAAACGATGAAATCTCTCTTTGAAGAATGTAGATCTTCAACTTTAGCTCTTGGATCTTCGATCTTGATCTTCGATTTGGATGGAAGGAATCCTTAGATTAGAGTGGAGAAAAGAAGTGAAGAAGTGTAGTAGTCGAGCTCTCAAAATGGCAGCACTTCGTCGCTTTAAAATCCGGTGCCAAAATAGTGAGATAGGCGCTTCTATTTATAGGCTGAATCTTAGGTCGCACGGTATTAGGTCGCTCACGACCTAAAAACATCTCGACCTACGACCTAGCATAGCTGCCGACTTACGACTCAAACAGACACAGGGTCACACGACTTAACAACTGCCAACCTACCAATCTCCACGACCCACGACCTAAAACACACGCGCGACCTAACGACTTAACCCTATATGCGACCTAACACTCTAACACAGCCGCATCCTTTCCTAAGTCGCCTGGTCGACTTACGACCTAATATAGGTCGTCCCACGACCTAACTAAGACACGAGACCAACAAACATGCGACACAACTGACGTAACACAGCAACGACTTAACGAGTACGCCTTCACGCGACCTAACAACTTAAGACCTAACAAAGGCCGCGACTTAACATCCCTACGACCTAACTGATATACACGACCTACGACCTAACTGGTATGCAACTTAGCAAATTCCGCGACCTAACCAAACCCCGGCCACATGACTTAACTATGTGACGACCTAAAAATAATACGACCTAACTAAGCACAGGGTCACACGACCTAACACTTATGCGATCTAATCACTAAGTCGCTCGCGACCT
Source organism: Allium cepa (assembly GCA_030765085.1). Classification (NCBI taxonomy): domain Eukaryota; kingdom Viridiplantae; phylum Streptophyta; class Magnoliopsida; order Asparagales; family Amaryllidaceae; genus Allium; species Allium cepa. Next base: position 46,411,793 of record CM060930.1, on the reverse strand, counting down.
ATCTATACACTGCTGTCTAATATAGGTCGCTCACCACTAAGTCGCTAACTCCTATTAGGTCGCTCCAATCCTTAAGTCGTCAACCACCACTAACCCACTTATCCCATTAGGTCGGTCACTCTCTTAGGTCGTAGCATCCTATAAGTCGCTAATTCTATAAGTCGCCACTACGACCTAAACCACTACTCGACCTAACCCCTTAGGTCTCCCGAACCATTAAGTCGCTTGCTTTTAACTCGTTTACCCGTGGCCTTCTAACCCGCTAACTTCCATAACTCGCCCAACATTCTTAAGTCGTTATTTCTATAGGTCGCTCCACTCGACCTAACTTTCACACAAGCTAACTTTCACATGACTTAAGCTCCTCCATGACTTAAACTCTAAACGACTTAACCACATCAACGACTTAAAGTTGATAGTTTTACGATCTTTCGATCCGTAAAAATACGGGTCGTTACATTCTCTTCCCCTTAGGAATTTCGCCCCCGAAATTCCAAACAAACAAGAGCAACCAAAACTATTCTGCATGCCTACCATCCATAGCAATCATCAAACCATGCATCCAATTACTAGCCTAGCATGCAGAATTCTAAGATTAGAACAAGTTACAAATTCATGAGATGTCACGACACCTTAGGGCCATACCTCGAAGAGTTCAGGATGAGCTGCTTTCATCCTCTCTTCCTCCTCCCATGTACAGTCATTAACATCATCACTCCATTGTACCTTGAGCAACGTAATCGTCTTCCTCCTAAGCTGTTTCGTGTCGGTTTCAACAACACGAAGCGGCTTATGAGGTCTCGTAACAACTGGATCAACTTCTAAATCTTCACAGCTATCAGCAGAAACCACCGTATTCGAGTCATGCACATACTTCCGTAGATAAGATACATGAAAAACATTGTGCACACCCTCCATCTTTTCCGGTAACTCCAATCTATAAGCGAGCTTTCCAATTCGCCCGATGATCGGGAATGGTCCAACAAATCTCGGAGTCAATTTTCCTTTCTTCCTGAATCGAATAACATTCTTCAGTGGAGAAACCTTCACGAAAACCATATCGCCTACGTCGAATTCCAAATCCTTACGATGCTTATCGGCATAACTTTTCTGACGATCTTGGGCTGCCTTCATTCGTCGCCGAATGGTCTTTATGCAATCCGAAGTCTGTCGAATCATTTCTGGCCCAAGTATCAATTTTTCTCCAGTTTCCAACCAACATGTAGGAGAGTTACACGGTCTTCCATACAATGCCTCATATGGTGCCATACCAATGCTTGACTGGTAACTGTTATTATACGCAAATTCCACCAAATGAAGATGATCCTCCCATGATCCTCCGAAGTCCAAAATACATGCTCTGAGGAGATCTTCCAAAACTCGGTTGACTCTCTCGGTCTGACCATCTGTTTGGGGATGATAAGCTGTACTCAAACACAACTCGGTTCCCAAAACTTCCTGGAAGCTCTTCCAAAATCCACTAGTGAACAATGGGTCTCGATCGCTCACTATACACTTCGGAATACCATGGAATCGAACTATCCATTTAACATATAACTCAGCCAATTTCGATGTAGTCCTAGTTGATCGAACATGAATGAATCTTGCACTCTTAGTCAAACGATCTACGATGACCCAAATCCCTTCATTTCCTGCCCTGGTTCTAGGTAGACCATCGATAAAATCCATCGATATTTGCTCCCACTTCCATGTAAGAACTTCTAAAGGCTGAAGCAATCCACTTGGTTTCTTCTGCTCGGCTTTTACCAACTGGCAGTTCATACATTTGGAAATAAAGTTTCCAACATCCTTCTTCATACCTTCCCAGTAATAGGTTCTCTTCATATCCCGATACATCTTATTTCCAACTAGATGAATTGTCAACTTCGAGTGGTGACTTTCCTTAAGAACTTCATCTCTCAATTCATCTATATCGGGAGCAACCAGTCGTCCTTGCTTCCGAAGCCAACCCTCTCGATCGACTTCGAATCCTTTATCCTTTTCTGGATCCAATCCGGATTCCAAATCACGGATAATTTTGACAAGCTTATCGTCTCGCTTTTGGCTCTCGCCAATCCTTTTCACAAGAGATGGTCTTAACGATAAGTTTTCCAACATTTCAGGTTCCAATTCACACCTAGGCCTGAAGTCAAATCCAGCCAAATACTCGAGACTCTTCCATTCTGAAAACATTGCCCCCAATCCGGCATGTCTTCGACTTAATGCATCTGCCACTGCATTACCTTTTCCCGGAGTATAGGCTATACAAAAATCGTATGATGCTAAAAACTCTAGCCATCGTTGCTGTCGAAAATTCAAATCCTTTTGGGAGAAAAGATACCTCAATGACTTATGATCCGTAAACAACTCGAATCGAACTCCCAACAGGTAATGTCTCTACATCTTCAAAGCAAATACAATTGCCGCTAACTCCAAATCATGAGTCGGATAATTCCTTTCGTGCGGCTTCAGTTGTCGACTTGCATATGCAACAACCTTATCCCTTTGCATCAGCACTGCTCCAAGTCCAGTATCACATGCATCGGTGTAAACCACCATCTCATCATTCCCACTTGGAATAGTCAAAACAGGAGCACTTGTCAGTCACTCTTTTAGGATTCCGAAAGCTTGCTCACACTTATCTTCCCATCTAAATACTTGATTCTTTTTTGTCAATCCTGTTAACGGTGCAGCTATCTTGGAAAAGTCTTTGATAAACCGACGGTAATATCCTGCTAATCCAAGAAAACTCCTCACATCAGATGCATTCTTATGTCTAACCCAATCCTGGATTGCTGCCACCTTGGCGGGATCAACCGCTATTCCATTTCCGGAGATAACATGGCCTAAGAACCTCACTTCACTCTTCCAGAAGTGACACTTCGAAAACTTAGCCTTCAGCTGATGTTTCCGCAAGATTTCCAAAACAATCTGCAAGTGTGTCTTGTGTTCCTCTTCATTTCTGGAGTAAACCAAAATATCATCCACGAACACAAGTACAAACTTGTTCAACTGATCTCTGAACACCCTATTCATAAGATCCACAAAATATGCTGGTGCATTGGTCAATCCAAACGGCATTACCAGCCACTCATAGAAACCAGATGGTGTCCTGAAAGCAGTCTTCGGCACACTATCCTTTGCCACTCTTAACTGGTGAAATCCCGTTGCCAAATCCATCTGAGAAAACACCCTAGCTTCGTGAAGCTGATCAAACAAGTCATCTATTCTCGGCAATGGATACTTGTTCTTCTTAGTCACTTTATTCAGCTCACGATAATCCACACACAACCTCAACGATCCATCCGCTTTGGTTGCAAACACAACTGGTGCACCCCATTCGGACACACTACGCCGAACGAATCCTTTTCGTAAAAGGTCATCAACTTGCACCTTCAACTCTTGCTGTTCCCTAGGCGCCATTCGCCTAAGAGGCATCACAACAGGTCTGGCTCCCTCAATTAGATCGATACGAAACTCGATCTCCCTATGCGGCGGTAACCCTTTGACCTCGTCAAAGACATCCTCAAATCCATTCACAATAGGCACCGATGACAGTCCATCCCGTGGAACAACCAGCGAATACATGAAGCTCATGAAGACGCCTTGCTCATGCTTACATCGTATCACAACCTTTCGCCTCTTCACATTCTCGACTGTCACCTCCAGCCTCTCACAATCAATCCTTGTCGCATACTTCCTAAGCCAGTCCGTACCCAAAATAATTCCGAACCCCGCAAAGTTCAGAACAAAACAATCACAAACAAAAGAGCAATCATGACTCGATACAACTAGACCACGACATGCCATACACAAACAAGACGAACCCCCAACTGGATTAGTCACAACCAATGGTCTATCAAAAATATCCGGTTCCAAACCCAACCGGCCTACAAGTTCACTACAAACAAAGGAATGCGATGCCCCAGCTTGTCACAGTTGTGGCACTTCACCGGTACCCTCGGATTCTTGCAATCCCTGGAGAGATGACCCTTCTGCCGACAATTGTAGCAGATCACTTCGCCCTTCGGCTTCTTCTGGCCATCCTTACCCTTCTTCTGCTGCTGCTTTCTCTTCTTGTTTCCACCTTGCTTGAGCTCCACAAACTTCTTAAACAGAACAGATTTCTGAGCTGTAGAAATGAACTTAGCTTCAAATCTAGCTTGGAATTGCTCCCAAGTAATCTCTTCTTCTGGAGTATCAATGGTGATATAATTCCACCAATCCGAAGCTCTCCCTTGAAGCTGTCTTGATGCAAGCTTCCTCTTAGTTGCATCCTCAATTCCCAAATCATCAAAAATCCTTCGACAAGCATCTATCCATCTTTGGACTTCAATGGTCGACTCTGTTCCCAAGAAAACCTTTCCTCCAAAAGCAGTGTAATCCTTACACAGCTTAGCAAAATCCACTGGTTTTGGAGCATGAACTTGAACTCCAACATCTACTGATGGCCCCGGAGCTGGCATCCTCCTCATGATCGAAGTCATCATAGCCTCGAACATAGGAGCATAATAAGCAGCCCCCTCAACAGCACAGCCTTCCCTAGCAGCTGGTCTCCCTCTTCGACTCATTCCTAATATCTATTAGAAAATGATTAATATATCCTGACAAACAACTGCATAAGAAGTTCAAATCCTTCTAAGCTACTATATTATATATAGTAATCATCCATAAAAATTACAATTACGTCTCTCATACGTAGTTACGTCAGCGAGCATTGGCTAAAATCGATTAACCAAAGCTCTGATACCAAATGTGACGACCGCCCATGACTCCTGCACTAAACAAAGAAATAATGCGCTGAAAAGCGTGCCAGGCCGCCATGGACGATAGTCAGGGTAAGGTAAAAATAATAAACTATATCGTATTACTCACAGCGCATGGACAAAATACAATAGAAAATATACATAGTGAAGCTCCATATAACAGAATCTCATCATATAAACTCTAATAGTTTGATACAACAATCAGCAAAGTCAATACATCAAGCCTCACTACATATCACTCAGAGAATATACAAACAGCGGAACACCCAGTACATATAGTAAGAAAATCATATGCAAAAGCCTCCAGCTCGTCTTCGTCATCAACAGCGTGGGCCACTATGAACAGCACCTGTCACCTGCTACCTAGTCTGCCCATCCCAACATGGATGAACAGCCCAAGGTAATAAGAGTTAAACATAAAACCTTGAGTCAGACAAAAGTCTTAGTGAGCAGTAAATCAACTATCAAACATACCAAAAGAGCATAAAGGGTAAAAGGAATAGGAACCCAACCATCCCACTCCACCTCTTTCTACAGTGATAGCCCCCAGACACATTAAGCAGAAGTAAACATAGCAATTCAGACATTCAAAGCAAAGTAATTATCACTCGAGTCAAGGTCGGCGTTTTCCAAGTACAAACCCCCAAGGCCTAAACCAAGATCAGATAAGCACTCTGAAAACATCGCTGTTGACCCAAGCGACGATACAACCAAACATCCAAACATCCATGACTCTAGCTATCACTGTTATCATTGTCTTGATTTCCCCGTTAGTTGAATGACCGCCTGTCAAGGGCTAATGGTAACCCCGGTTCTAGACATGGCTCCGCACGTCGTCGTGACCCGTGCCTTGGACTATCACATCTGCCCAGAGTACTAGCACGTCATCGTGACCCGTGCTTGGAACGTCATCGTGACCCGTCCCAACGTACTCTTGCTTTGAGCATGCTAGAACCTTCAACAACGATGAAATCTCAGCCTTCTAGTCATCCTCCTCGACGACTATTCCCATACTAGCTCAAGCGCCTCTCAAGCTAACCATTATCCACAAACCCGAACCACATCGCCGAGTTATCAACATGCTTGGGATGATCCCGTCTGGATTAAACCAAGGCTTTCTCACATCGTGCTGTGCTTCATCGCATCATAGCAAAGTCCCATCTCAACATCATGGTTTGCCTCATCGCATCATGGCAAAGTCCCATCTCAACATCATCATCAAATCTATCCATATGAGCTTCAACATCCGCTTCATATGCCACAAGCAGCTTTCCTTATTCAAGAGCCTTTCCACTTAGCTTTTGAATCATCTTCGACCAACTTGTCCAAATCAAGTTATCAATCAACTAATCCATCAAATCAAACATTAATCCAAGTAATCAATCATTCAAACAAGATCTAAATAAACAACTACAACAATAATGGAAATTTCGTAAATAAAGAGTCCAAATCTAACATGCATTCTAACAAGCATGAATTATGAACAATATCTCTACAACTTGATGAATGAACTTGCATAAGTGAACATGTAGTAAAATAGATGTCAAATCATCATGAACAAGAGATCTATATGCAGACTTAAGAAAAATGCACGAAATCTCTATCCTTAACACATAAACAAGCCACCGATCCAATATACTCCTTTGGGTCCGTGTGAGAGATAACCACCACTCACCGAATCACCTAAACACCTCAAAATCTACTAACTTCAGATCTGGACGGTGAAGAAACTAGCTCGATCCGACAAGATTCCGCTTCAAACGATGAAATCTCTCTTTGAAGAATGTAGATCTTCAACTTTAGCTCTTGGATCTTCGATCTTGATCTTTGATTTGGATGGACGGAATCCCTAGATTAGAGTGGAGAAAAGAAGTGAAGAAGTGTAGTAGTCGAGCTCTCAAAATGGCAGCACTTTGTCGCTTCAAAATCCGGTGCCAAAATAGTGAGATAGGCGCTTCTATTTATAGGCTGAATCTTAGGTCGCACGGTATTAGGTCGCTCACGACCTAAAAACATCTCGACCTACGACCTAGCATAGCTGCCGACTTACGACTCAAACAGACACAGGGTCACACGACTTAACAACTGCCAACCTACCAATCTCCACGACCCACAACCTAAAACACACGCGCGACCTAACGACTTAACCCTATATGCGACCTAACACTCTAACACAGCCGCATCCTTTCCTAAGTCGCCTGGTCGACTTACGACCTAATATAGGTCGTCCCACGACCTAACTAAGACACGAGACCAACAAACATGCGGCACAACCGACCTAACACAGCAACGACTTAACGAGTACGCCTTCACGCGACCTAACAGCTTAAGACCTAACAAAGGTCGCGACTTAACATCCCTACGACCTAACTGATATACACGACCTACGACCTAACTGGTATGCGACTTAGCAAATGCCGCGACCTAACCAAACCCAGGCCACTTAACTATGTGACGACCTAAAAATAATACGACCTAACTAAGCACAGGATCACACGACCTAACACTTATGCGACCTAATAACTAAGTCGCTCGCGACCTATCTATACACTGCTGTCTAATATAGGTCACTCACCACTAAGTCGCTAACTCCTATTAGGTCGCTCGAATCCTTAAGTCGTCAACCACCACTAACCCACTTATCCCATTAGGTCGGTCACTCTCTTAGGTCGTAACATCCTATAAGTCGCTAATTCTATAAGTCGCCACTACGACCTAAACCACTACTCGACCTAACCCCTTAGGTCGCCCGAACCTTTAAGTCGCTTGCTTTTAACTCATTAACCCGTGGCCTTCTAACCCGCTAACTTCCATAACTCGCCCAACATTCTTAAGTCGTTATTTCTATAGGTCGCTCCACTCGACCTAACTTTCACACGAGCTAACTTTCACATGACTTAAGCTCCTCCATGACTTAAACTTTAAACGACTTAACCACATCAACGACTTAAAGTTGATAGTTTTACGATCTTTCGATCCGTAAAAATACGGGTCGTTGCAAATAAGGATAAAGCCCATTAAATAAAAGCTTGCATTAAATTAATTTGGAAATGGTTATTAATTTAGAAGTATTGCATGTGCCAAGCTTAATAAATAGTTTGAATGAAATCAATGCGGAGATGAAATGAAATGCGTATGTATGGTTGGTGAATAAATTAGAAATGAAACGGGATTAAATACAGGATGAGTTGAAACTAATTTAAAGTGGTTATGAATTGAAATAGATACTCTATTAAGCGAGTATTGTTGAATTTGCATAAAATAGTTGTCATTGATGTAAAAAAAAGTAATTAAAATTTTAAGGGTTAAGAGAAGTTAAATAAAATTGATTTTGAATCATTTGATGTGAATATGGGTTTATTTGGATTAAAAATAAATTGAATGTAAGTAATTGAGTTGTAAACCAATGAAAATTTAATGAATTGGCTTATGAATTTGTTGGAAGTAACTGAAATTAGCTTTAAATCATATAAAGTGCTTATGGAAAAACATTTGGTGCTTATTGTTTATGTAATGCATGTGTTTGGCTATTGAAAGTAAGTGAAAGGCAAATAGATTTTCTATATATGGTACTTATATGTTTAAATTGAAAAGTACAGGTATAGGGAAGCAGTTTGGCTATTTTGGGGTATGCAAATTGCTAAAATAAATAAGCTGCTTGCTTAAAATGCAAAATAAGGTACGCCTACGCAAAACGAATAGGAGATATGAACTGTTTTTGTTTTTTCCGACCATGTGGGTCGATGTATACATATTTATATATATTGTCAAATTGTAAAAGCTCCTCCATACAGAGGAGACTCTGCCAAAAATTTCTAAAAATTTTGGGAGTCAGAAATTTTTTCAAAATTTTTGGGAACTTTTTGTTAACGACCAAAACAATTTCAAATTGGAAGCTTAGAGTAAATTAGTAGAACTAATATGAATTAGTTATAAATGAACGATAAAATTTAATACTCTGAAGTAAAGACAAATTGAATTCATATGGGAATGGGAAAAACTAAATTGAATAGAAGCAAATGTGAAAGCTTCTGTAAGGAAATGTATACAGTGATTTGAAGGTTACGATAGGCTATTGTTGTTAAATAGAGTATGCAGGTATTAAAGGGAAAAGAAATTGGATTTGATTCCAGAAGATAAATGTGAATTGCCCGACAAAAGGTATGTATTTTAATATCTGTATGAAATTAGATTGGGTTTTTGATGTAGCCACTTGGCTTTTGTTTTCTTTTTGGAATTTGGGAGCCCGTAGAGGCCTTTTGCAGTCATACCGAGCTAGCCGCGCAAAGGAGACGCTGGCAAAAAATTTCGGAAATTTAGGGAGTTAGAAAATTTCTGAGAAAATTTTGATAATTCAAATTTGGTTGTAAACTGGAATTTAAAAGATTGAGCAATAGGGTATTGCATGGAAACTATAGAAGGTTTTTGGGAAGTTGGTTAAGGTGATAGTGGGTTTTTAATAGAAGATAGCTGATAGGATGTTGAATTGTGCGTTTTGGGAAAAGGTAAACGGGTGTTGGTCCATTCTTCCTAGCTAATAATTTCGGGGACGAAATTCTTTTAAGGGGGGAGGAATGTGACGACCCAGAAAATTTAACGATTTAAATTGAAGCAATAAATTGAATTTAAACATTTATATTTACTTGATAATTATTATTTTTTTAAATTTTATAATTCGAGATTTGGTAAATGTTGAATCTGGAGTTTTAAACCAGTTAAAAATAATTTGAAGGCTTATAAATTTATAATGATGAATACTGAAGATAATATGATGGTTGGAATTTAATTTAAAGGTAATTTGATCAGTTTTGAAATTATATCGTTTAAATTGAATTTAAAAATAGCCTTCCGAGGCACAGTCTCGGAATTCGATGAAACCAGTTTCATTGGATCCGTAATAGTTAGTTATTATCGGATTTAAAATCTCGTAGCGTTTGGAATTACCATTGGCTCATACGAGAAAGAAACGTGTCAAAATTGAACCCGAAAGTACAACGAGATATTTTCAATGTTAAATTATTTTATAAACAGCGTGCCCAAGAAGCCATCTCACTTCGTTATATTTCCAGTATTCTCCACTCTTCCCTTATCTTCTCCAGGCAAAAATGAATGGAAAAAAAATCTCGCTGATGAAATCGAATTAATGGCCGACATTCAAATCTTTTGGCTCGTGAAAGAAATTGAAGCGACAGTTGTAAACCAAATTGAAACCCTCTTCGCCTCGATAAGGAGTCGAATGGAGGCGCCGGCGAGATGAACTCGAGTTCGAGCATCAATGGAGCGCGTGTGTTGGAGTCGAAGCTGGAAGTCTAGGGGTAGAGCAGCATCAATCGAAGAGACCGGAGGCTAGGGTTTTGAATCGCGTGTCGCAGGAGACGCGGTGGCACGTCCAGGTTGCTGCATTCGTGAGTCGCTCAGCGCGCGTGAGTTTTGGGTGTACGTGATGGACTCGGCAACGATGATTGGGCTGTTCGTCGGCGATACTTGAAACAAGGTGAGATTTTCTACCCTATTTTAATTTAACTAAATTATTATATAGAATTGAAAGATAGGATCTTGGAAACCAGATTTTTACAGAGGTTTATTTTTTTTACAGTAAGAGTATCCTTATATGTTATAAGGTTTCAGATTTTAGGTTGATTTAATATAGGAGAATAAACAGAGAAAAAAATAGTAATATATATATATATATATAAGATTTTAAAATAGAAATTTTAAATGGTTTGGTTGAATGATGAAATTTATTGGATGTGCACTGATGTGATATCACTTTGGATTTGGTTGGTCCTCGAGTTATTTGTGGCTTGATTCGAGGTATATTGGGTTCTAAGTAGTATTAAACTAAGATCATAAATGAGTAAATGTCTTCATTTTAAATTTAATAAGAGGTTGATGTTTTGGGATTCATTAAACTAATAGGGTAATTGAAATGAGTAAATTGATTAATTCAATAAATTAATGATTGCTTTAATTAACTTAGTGGTGAAGGGTTTGAACTAATAAATTTAGTTAAGTTAATAAATTAAGTGTAAGTAATTCAGAATAATCAATGGTTGGGTAAATAATTACTTAATGAAATGAAATATAAATATTTGTGAAATAAATCAAGAGATTAATTAAGTTATTGATTAAGGAGAAATTTGATTAATAAAGTAAATAAATGGGTAATTAATTACAAGTTGAGATTAATCGAAAGAAATTAATATTGTGGTTGAATTGAAGTAAGTAATTTAGATTGGACATATTAAAATATAATTGGAAACAAATTTAATTGAAATAGTTAACGATGTAATTGGAGATTGGTTAATTAATATGAATTAATCAGTAATAAGTGACTTATGGGAAGTTAATTAGTATAAGTGATTAAAGATTAATGTGATTAAATAATTAATTAATTCATGAGGTAATTGAGATTACTTAATGATCCTAGTTAAGACTAATTAATATCGTGTAGTTAATTTAAGGAAGTTACTTGAATGTAATTGAAAAATAATTAATCCAGGACGATTAATTGAGATGAATAGTGAAGGACTGATCAATTAATTGATTTGGAATAAATTAATATTGAATGAAGGAATCTAAGTGATTTAAGTTCGAAATTCAATTAGAATCAATTGAATTGATTTGTATGAGATTAAGCTTTGCTTATGAATGAGTAAATGGTATTGGATGTTTTGGATGAGTGGATATCTATGATATGGAATGTTATGTATTTCTTTTGAATATCTTGGGTTAGAATAACATGAGTCTCGAAGAGACCAGATTCGGGTATTGGGAGATATCCGAAACCACTTCGAATTTTTATAAATTGATTGGTGAAATCAATAGACTGGAAGGAAATGATTTAAGTAAATTGGATTATTTTAACTAAGTTTGGTACTTAGAAATTGATGTGAGGAATAAGTGTTGCCTATAACAAATTGTGGATTTATTAAATTGATGTATGATACCCGGGTTTTATGTAAGTTGATTGCTTTGGTATTCCATAGATGGGTTTACTCACGCTGGTTTCCAGCCTGACCCGGGTGTTACTTTGGTGTAATTCTCGGGTCAGATCGAGTATTATAGATTTTTAGGTAGGTTCATTCTGGAGCTCAGGAGGCGAGCTGGATGGCTATAACGTATAAAGTATTTCCGCTGCAGTATATTATTATATATCTGAGACATGATTATTGTGTATATTCAGTTCTGTGTATATATGTGAAACTCTGATGTATATTAAATGTAATCGACAGATATAGTATTCTTTGTAAACTGTTATTATTTATTATTATATTTTATCCGCTGAGAATGTGAGATGTTTGGTGTTCTGTTCTTCTTCTTCTTCTTCTATCTCTTTCTTCTTTTCATAACTATCTGGAATTTTCGGCTTCGAAAATTTCCGGGTCGTTACAATTCCAGTTTCAACTGGACAGTTCAATCGAGGTGGCTCGATCCTGTTTCAGGGATTGTTGTGGTTATCTGAATGGTCGAATGGTGGGAGGAGGTCGAATGGATCTTGTCAACGATCTTCGTTGATGCCGGAAGTTCGCCAGTGTTGAGTGCAGGTGCACATGGTGATCGGTGCACGATTAGGGTTGTTTGTTTTTCTCGAGTAGGTTCTCGGGGTATAATGTAGATGACTCGGGGGAAACTCGCATAATTCTTGGTTGTGCCTCGAGTTGTTTCTGGGGTTTTTGCAAGCCTGGTTAAACTGTTAAGTTTAACAGTTGTAAATATTTAACTAAAACAGTTTTTATAATTTAAGTCAAATTGTTTTTAAAAAGAAAGATGATGTTCTTGGTTCAAGTATACATGGGTTGAACCCAAATTGAAATGTTTAACCAGATTTTTAATTTAAAATAAAGTAAGTTTTAAATTTTAAATAATTAAGCTAAATTAATTTTTTGAAATTCATTTTTTTTGAATTGATGAATTTGTATGAATGGTTTTAAATGTTTTAAAGTTAAAACCTTAATGTTATTTTCGAACTTATTTTGAAATATAAAAGGAAATTTATAAGAAAAGGTTTTTTTTTAAAATTAGTTAATGAATAATGATTTATAAATTAACAATTAAAGTTTTCAAGTAATTTATTAACTTGTAACTAAGGATTGTTAATTAATAATTAAAGGTAAGTAATTGATGATTACTTTATATTTTAAACTAATTAATGAATTAAGTTAAGTAAAGTTTTCAAGGTTAATTAAAGAAAATATTTTATCTTAAGAGATAATTAAGTTTTTAATGAAAAATAATTAATTAGTTAATTAATTATTTTAAGTTTAAATAATTAATTAAATTGATTATTTAAAAGGGATAATTAAGTAATTAATTAAGTATAATTATTAATTTAATTAACTAATAATTATGATGATTTAATTAATGATTAATTAAATTGTAATTATTTATTAATTAAGTAATTAAGGGTTAATTAAACTAGTAATTAAGGAATACTTAATAAAGTTTTATTAAGTGATAATTGGATTTTCTTGAATAATAATTAAAAGGTTATTAACCTATAATGCAAGTTAATTAATAATTAGTTAACTATTATTAAAGGTTAATTAATTATAATTAAGGATTGATTAATTATAATTATGAATTAATTAATTTGTAGTTAAAGTTGTTAATTAACAATTAAGTTCTATTAATTAATGATTAAGAGATAATTAATTAGTTAATTAAGGTTAATTAATTAATAATAAAAGTAATTAGGGATTGATTACTTTGTATTAAAGGATTAATTAATAATTAAGGTTTATTAATTAATAGTTGAAGATTAATTTGGTTAAAGAGTAATTAAGGGATGAATTGCTCGATTATGATTTATGAGGTGATTGTGATCATGTTAAGTTAATTAATTTGTTAATTAATTAAAGATAGTCACATGATAAATGATTAAGTATGCTTACTAATGAGTTTTGATAAGAGTAATTACTTAAGATAAGTAATTGATGAATAAATTACTGGAGGTAATTGAGATAAGTGAAATTACTTAGTGGGAAGTAATTTTAAATAGATAATTACTTGATAAAGTAATTAAGGATTTATTACTTGGCGTAATAAATCAAAGGATTTATAAATTTAATTAAAAGTAATTAAGTGTAATTTATTATTGTTTAAATTTTTTAAAGTTAATTTAATTAATTTAAGCATGATTAATTAATGTAACTAATTAAGCAATAATGTAATTAATTATAGTTAATTAATTAATGAAAGTAATTAATTAAGGTTCATTAATTAATATGATTAATGAGAATAACTAAGGATTAATTACTTAATTAAGAGATAATTAATCAAGGTTGATTAATTAAGATGATGATTAATTAATTGGTTTAATTAATGTTTATGTAAGCAAGATTTATTGTGATGAAGGTAATTAATTTAATTAATTTTAAATTAATTAAGAGATGAAGTAATTAATTCAATTCATTTTAAATTAATTATAAATGGTGTGATTTATAGGTCATTGCTTATGGATGGCTAATTTATATTAAATGGCTTAGTTGCTTGATATGTCCGAGGAGATATGTGTGATATATGATATGGATGCTTTGGTTGCATTGAGATGATAGTAAGTTATCTATTTGGGATGATAACATGAATTATCTGTTCTGATGATAATGTAGATTATCTATTGTGATATCGTGAATTATCTATCTATGTGTATATAGATAGTTGAATTGAATTGTTTAACCTTAAACAACTTGGACTTAAAAGATACGTTTTGGATTTCGATGAGACCGAGATCGGGTTTCCATATTTGGAAATCCGGAAACCACATCGATCCAAATTAACGATAGGTCGTGACTCTCAAGTGAAGATGAAGATTCAGAGTGCAAGGGTTATTGTCGTTAACTCTGAGGGTGATTCCAAATGAGTGTAACGAGATAATGCCTTCGGTTTCGTTCGAACCCGAAACGAACTTGCATGGATTGAATGCTTTCAGAACATCGTCAGGTGGACGATGAGAATTTTAAGTGATGTGTTCACTAATGGTAATCGTAGCCTCAAGCCTCATCAACCGGGAATGGCTAAAACAGGGGAGGTGCAGCAAGGTTAAGTGGGTCATGCCCAAGTAGGACGAGATTTTCCCCGGTCTAGAGGTCCCTTTTTATTCGGCTTTGTGGGCGGTTGCTAGCTACAACCGCGGGGTTGTCTTATTCGGAACTGTTCAGTAAGGAATGGTTTCGGCCTTTTGTTGCAAGGGATTGGGAGTGATCCTCGGTACGGTGATCTAGGCCACGTACTGTGACGGGCGGTACCCCGGTAGTTCTGCCATTGTATGGAATCCAAAATCCAATAAGCGCCCTCGGATTTGATTGTATTACCCACTTTTGTGGCCGGTAGATGGAATTTAATAAATGTAACAATTTCGGCTATTTCATATTTATTTGAAAACCCAAGACCTATTATAATATCACTGAATTTCCCATCAAATGTTTGGTTAGCGTAAGGTAAAAACTTTCCCATGTTTATGTACGGGGAGTCTTACGTGATACATTTTATTTCAAAAGGTTTTTAAAGTTAAGTAACTTTAACCGTTTACTCATACCAGACTCATGTTTGACCCGGAGTTTATTCTGTTTTTCTTAAACTCTTGGGTACATAAATTTTTACGAGTAGCCAGGGATTCAGGTTGGCTTGACGAATTCTGAAGGAGCAATGGAGCAGGAGACTTCTGCTTATAGATATATAGTATTCCGTTGTGTGTTCTCTGAGTCGTTGTCTGTGTTGTATATTGAGTTGTATAACTAGACAGGTGTTTATAACCGTCTAGTATGTGTTGTTTTAACTGTGTATCTCTGATGTATATGATACTATGTAATATATTATGTGATAAATATAATTTATTCGTTCCGCTGTTTACATTCTGATGTTGTTTCTTTCTTTCTTTTCTTTTTTTTCTCTTTTCTATCCCTTTCTTCAAGATGATGCGATTTTCTATGGTGAGAAAGTCGGGTCGTCTCAGTTGGTATCATAATTTTTAGTTGAGAAATTAATGTGAATTTGGGGTTTGTTCGAATTTGGTTTTTTGGTGGTTTGCCGTTGATCGGCATGATGATTGAAGCTAGAATCTTGATCGAAGCTAGCTAGTGGATGGTTGATGAAGGGAAAAATGTTGTAAAATTTTTCCTATGATCGAATCGTTTGGATTCGATCAAATTAGGGTTTTAGCTAGTTTGTGTTTCGGCTTGGCTGTAGAGGCATTTGCGTCGTGTGTAGAGGACCGGAGGTGATCACGATATAGGGGATGGTGGCGTGGAGGTCCGGTGGTGTTTTGGAGAGGTCGCTGGAGCTTCGGGTGGTGGCAATCATGGAGGGCGATGTGGTTTTGTGAAAGAAAACTTCAGTTATTCGAGCATTTGGTCGAAATTTTGATTCAAATAAGTTTTGTTCGATCTTGGTTTGAATTCTTGCTCGTGTGCGATCGTATGACCGTTGGCGATGGTTGCGATGACCTACGGTGGCCGGAGGCAGTCCCGCACATGCACGCGTGAATATTGTATCAGGTAGAAGTTTGGAAGTTTGGGGAAGAAAGGTCGTCCCGAAGTTTTGCTCGCATTTTCATGGAGATCGACTCGAAGCAGGGTGTCTGGGTTTTAGCTCGGGGAAGGCTCGTGTAGTTACCGTGTTTATCTCGAGATTTAGGATGTTGCTTTAGTTAAGTACTGTAAAATGATAAAATTTGCAAACTAAAACCTGTAGTTTGAAATAAATTAAGATCAAGTTTTAAATTATAAACAAGTTTTATAAAACAAACAAATTTTCAAAGTTAAAACTTGTTGTTTTGAAATAAATGTAAATCAAACTTTAAAAAGTATTAATTGAATTTATTTTAAAATTTAAATTTGTTTAAAATGATTTCTTTTGAAGTAATTAACTTCATTTAATTTCGAATTTTAATTTAAAGGACTGTTTTGAATTTAATTATTAAATCAAAGTAATAAAGTAAATTTTTAAGTAATGATTTAAAAACTAAGTTTCAATTTATATTAAAAATTAATAAGTTTATATGAGATGTTTAAAGTGTTTCAAATTTCAACTTGATTCCTAAATGTTTTATTGTCAAATAAAGTTAAAGTTATAAATTTGTAAACTCATAAAATAGTTTGTTTTAAGTTATTGAAACTTGATTTAATTCAGATAGTTAACTTATTGAGATAAATATGGTTAAATTATTATTGATATGAACTTAAGAATACTTAATTAAATATGATTTGTTAATAAATAAAGATTAATTAAGATAAATGCTTTTCTTATTTAATTAAGGATTTTCTTTAAATATAAGAAAGTAATTAATTAATTAATTTTAAATGATTAGTTAATTGTTTATTTAATTTTAAATAATCACTTAATTATGTATTCATTAAGTGTAATTACTAAATGAAGTAATTAATGTATGATTACTTAAAGTAATTAGTGTATAATTACTTATGGAAGT
Organism: Allium cepa; assembly: GCA_030765085.1. Taxonomy (NCBI): domain Eukaryota; kingdom Viridiplantae; phylum Streptophyta; class Magnoliopsida; order Asparagales; family Amaryllidaceae; genus Allium; species Allium cepa. The sequence goes on along the minus strand of CM060930.1, from coordinate 46,394,600 downwards.
AATTAATGGAAATTATTCATAGGAGTGATTAAATGGAAGTGATTATTGGATAATCACATGATGTTATTAATTAAGGAATTGATCAATATAATTGATTTGAAGTTAATTTATTATGGAGTAAATAATTAATTAAAGAATTAATAATTATTTAATGATGGAATTAATTACTTGTTAAGTAATTAATTAATAGAGTAATCATCTAATGGAAGTAATTAGAAGATAATAACTTCTGTAAGTAATTAAGGGTTAATTACATAGTTAATTTTTAGTTAATTAATTAATGTGATTAATTAATTAATGAATGTAATTAATTTTAAGATTAATTACTAAGGGTAATTAATTAAAAGTGTAATTAATTAATAGAGTAATTAATTAAGGATTATTTATTAATTTAATTGATTAATAATTACTTAATGAAGTAATTAAAGATTTATTTAATTAGATTAATTAATCAAAGGATTAATATAATTAATTAAGGAGTTAATTAATTAAGATAAAGTAATTACAAGTTGTTAATTACTGTTTATGATTAATGAGATGGTTAATTACAAGTTAATTATCTAATTTATTAAAGAAATTATTAATTAATATAGATCATTAGTTAATATAATTAATGAGTTAATCAAGGTTGATTAATTAAAGTAATTATTTAAAGTGTGATTAATTAATTGTAATTAATTGAGGTTTAATGTAGTTAATTTTAGTTGATTAATTAATGGAAGTAAATGAAGGATCATTAATTATTGTAATTAATGATAGTAATTAAAGGTTAATTACTGAATATGGTTAAGGATAATTAGTTGAATGTAATTAAAGGAATATTAATTAAGGAAGGTCATTAAGAGATGATTAATTTATTTATTTGGAATAAATTAATGAAGAAGGATTTAAGTAATCCAATTGATTAAGGGTTAATCAGTTCTGCTTATGGATGATTGATTGATATTGAATGATTGGTTTATATTGGATGATTGATATTGGGTGATTGGTTGATACTGGATGATTTGGATATCTATGATATGTGATATGTTGCTTTGTGAGATGAATGGTTGTTATGAATTATCTATTGTGATAATGTGATTCATCTATTTGTTTATATCATCCTTAATATAAGTTTAACTGTTTTAAACCCTTAAACAACTTGGATATTAAAATGGCATTTCGATTCGATGAGCCCAGGATCGGGTTTCCATATTTGGATATCCGAAAACCACATCGATCCAAATTAAACATTAGGTCGTGAATTCAAGTGGAGCTTAGTGAAGACTCGAGGTGTAAGAGCTATTCATCAGTATAACTCTGGGGTGATTCCGTGATGAGTTTGACATAGATAGCACTTATAGGTTCAAGATGGTGATTTAGAGTGCAAGGGCTATGGTCGTTGACTCTGAGGGTTATTCCAAAATGAGTGCAACGAGATAGTGCCTTCGGTTTCGTTCGAACCCAGAGCGAACTTGTATGGATTGAATGCTTTCAGAACATCGTCAGGCGGACGATGACCATTCTAAGATAGATGTGTTCTATAAAGGTAATCGCAGCCTCAAGCCTCATCGACCGGGAACGGCTAAAACAGGGGAGGTGCAGCAAGGCTAGGTGGGCTGCACCCATTTCAGGGTGAGGTCATTCCTGTCTAGATGTCCCTTTTATTTCGTCTTAGTGGGTGGTTGGTCGCGCCAACCACGGGGTGATCTTACTCGGGACTGTTCAGTAAGGAATGGTCCCGGTTTTGTGATGCATAGGATTATGAGTGATCCTCGATACTGTGATCTAGGCCACGTATTGTGACGGGCGGTACCCCGGTAGCCCTGCTATTGATGGAAACCCATTCTTCCTACAAGACCCTACGGTTTTGTTTGTATTACCCACTTTTGTGGCTAGTAGCTGGAATTTAATAAATGTAACAATTTTGGCTATTTCATATTTACTTGAAAACCCTAGACACTATTATAATATCACTAGATTTCCTATCAAATGTTTTGGTTAGCGTAAGGTAAAAACTTTTCAATGTTTATGTGTGGGAAGTCTTATGTAATACCTTTTCTTATCAAAGGATTTTCTAAAGTTAAGCAATTAGAACCCGTTTACTCACACCAGACCCCTGTCTGATCCGAGTGTTTATTTTTTGTTTTATTAAAATCTTGGTTACTCATATTATGTATGAGTAGTTGAGGGATTCAGGTTTGCTTGACGAATTCTGGAGGAGATATGGAGCAGGAGGCTTCCACGTGTAGATATATTATGGTTCCGCTGTGTTTGAGATTGTGTCTGTATCTTGTGTACTTGAGTTGTATAGTTAGACAAATGTTTATAACTGTCTAATATGTGTTGTATAAGTTGTGTACTCTAATGTAATATGATACTATGTAATATTTTAAGTGATATATTATATTTCATTTGTTCCGCTGTGAGTATATGATGTTGTTATGTTTTATCTTTTCTTATCTTTTCTTCTTCTATCCTTTTCTTTCTTAAATTAGTGATGCGACTTTCTGGTGTTAGAAAGTCGGGTCGCTACAGGAAATTTGGGCTTGTCTGTAAATTTTGAAGCTTATATTAACAAGTGAGTAAATCTTGGTGGTGTGGTACTGCCATGCATGTGATGATATTGACAAAAACTTAATTAAATTTTAATCAATTACCCTTAGTAATTAATCTTAAATTAATCACATTTATTAATTAATTAATCACATTAATTAATTAACTAAAATTAACCGAGTAATTAACCCTTAATTACTTACATAAGTAATTATCTTCTAATTACTTCCATTAGATGATTATTCTTTAAAACAATTACCCTAACAAGTAATTAACCCCATCATTAAATAATTATTAATTCTTTAATTAATTAATTAATTAATTACCCTATAATTAATTAACTTCAAATCAATTATATTAATCAATCGTTAGATTAATAACATCTAGTGATTAACCATTAATCACTTCAATTTAATTACTCCCATGAGTAATTTTCCACTAATTACTTCCATAAGTAATTACACACTAATTACTTTCATTAAGTAATTATTAATAAATTTAAAATAACTAATAAATCCATAATTATTTAAGAAAAAAACATTAATCTTAATTAAACTTTTACTTATTAACAAATTATATTAATTAAGTATCCATAAGTTCATAACAAAGATAAGTTAACCATAATTATCTTCATAAATAAATTATTTGAATAAATTAAATTTTAATAACTTAAAAGTCAAATTATTTTATTGGTTACAAAATTATAACCTTAACCCTATTTTGAAATGAAGCATTAAAAAATCATTTTGTTAAACGACTACACAAAAACATCAGATATATTCAAATCAATTAAATTATTATTACAGATTATTAAATTTATATTGCCTAAAATCCTGGGTCGTCACATTCCTCTCCCCTTAAAAGAATTTCGTCCCCGAAATTTTAAAAGCAAAGGTAATTAATAACCCAACAAAGATTTTAATTTCAAACAGCAAAGCATACCTATCATCCAGTAACTAACAACCATAGCAATCAATCAAACAAACAAACCTAACTAATTATCCTGACACAAATCAGAAAAAATCTTCTAATACTATCTAGAGTTTTCCATGTATAAATTACCGGGAGACTCGCTCTACAGAAGCTCAACTAACTATACTGCCAAAATCTAGAGCTCCTCTCCTCTCTAGATCCATCAATCTGAGCAAAACGTTAGACTATACTCAAGTCTAACACAACTTCCAAAATCCAACTGAACTGCAGATTCTACAACCAACAATTAATCATACACTTGCTCCCTCAGAGATACGTGAAATACAATGAATTCCAGCTATCCAAACTGGCAATTCAATCTTATCCTATCAAAACACAGATAAGAAATCCCAAATGTCTCAGAACTAGCCATCCAATCTTACCCAATTACTGCTCTCCAAACCAGAGAAATCTTAACAACAATGAAGTTTCCAACTTCGAATTCCAAAATCCTTATCTCATATCTGCATAACTCAACAGACAATCCTAGGCTGCCCATCTTCTGATCATCTCAACTTATGCTGATGCTTCCAGAAACAACTAGACCAAAGCAAACCAGTTTCTGGATCCCATTCAACAGAAAAGTCTTCCAAAATCCATCGAAATCCAGAACACAAGCTCTACTTCCCAAGGAATAGAAAATTGAACTTGCTTCCTTTCTGGCACAGCGCTGCCTTCCTTCCGCTGCACAACTCTGATTCTGGAATAGATGAGAATACTGTTGATGAACACAAATACAAACTTATCCAATATATCCGGAAAACTTTGTTCATCAAATCCATAAAATCTAAGTGACCCATCGGACTCAGTCACACAACCTACAGTAGAATCTAACTCAAAAGCTAGATCTCACTAATCCAAATTCCAAAGATTTCTGAGCTGCTACACCAACTTCTCCAAGAACCATCCTACTACCAGGCTAACCACCAGCATCGCTTCTGGAACCAAAACAATATGGAATTCAACTCCAGATGCAGGCACACTTCTGATTACTTCAGTAGCTCCTACTTCCACAGGATAACCCTTAATCTCAAACAAAAGATTGCCTAAGAAAAATTCCCAAACTAATCGCAAGTCACTTTTGCGATCCTACCTAATTCGGATTTCAAAGAAACTGTCCTCTCTTTACCAAATAGAAAAGCATTAAGCTTCTCCAAACAAGGTTAACCCTTCAAGAAAACTTTCACCAACTGCCCGGACTACTGAAAGAAAAACCACCAAGATTCCTGAACCATCGGAGAAACGGCCACACTGCTGCTTCCAGACTCTTCCTCGATGATACTGCAAAGCTAAAAGACCTTCTCGTCAGCACACCGAACACTTCGAGTTGCACTACTACCACAGCTAACCAAAGACTTCTAATCCACAGGCTTCTCGAAAACCAAAACTATCAACAAACCACACAACGGACCTTCGAGATGGCAGACATCCCCTCAAGAAATTCGGACTCCAAACCAAGCATCAACATCTCGCTCTCCTTAAGGAATGACAAATGAGACTATGCCAAAGCGAAGCAACTTATAGACCTTAGTCTCATATTCCAAAACAACCAACCTCCTTGCTAAAGATTCAGATAACTTCTATACAGACGAGTCTTCCCTACGGCAGGTAAAGACTGCTCGTCAACTACTTCTAAAACTGCTTCAAGAGAAAACATCTTCGGAAATATCCATGGATATTACATCTCATCATGCAGTTATCAAGATACCATCACTTACTTTTGCACTTCCGACAGATCCAAACTTACACTTCAAAGATAAACTCCGAATCTTTAAAAAGATTTCCTTCGGATATCAAAGAAATCCTTACTCCAAGCTGCAAAGCCTACTCGAGAGGGTATTAGGTCTACAGTCTCGACAAATACACATCCAACCTCAAACATACGGACCTCTTCCATTAGTGGTAGTCGTGTTACACACAAACATCACTACTCCATCTACCTCTAAACTTATGTTGGAAAATCCGAACAGATAACCCATCCGATTAGGTAGATATATATATAGTTATATATCAAAATTACAAGTACGCTCTCTCAAGAAAGACCCACTCCAGAGCCTAGGTATTCACTCAACCTAATGCTCTGATACCTACTGTAGCGACTCGACTTTCTAACACCAGAAAGTCGCATCACTAATTAAGAAAGAAAGGGATAGAAGAAGAAAAGATAAAAAAGAAGAAACACAACAACATCAGATAACTCACAACGGAACGAATAAAATATAATATATCACATAAAATATTACGTAGTATCATATTACATCAGAGTACACAACTTATACAACACATATTAGACAGTTATAAACATCTGTCTAACTATACAACTCAAGTACACAAGATACAGATACAATCTCAAACACAGTGGAACCATAATATATCTACACGTGGAAGCATCCTGCTCCATATCTCCTCCAGAGTTCGTTAAGCTAACCTGAATCCCTCGACTACTCATACATAATATGAGTACCCAAGAGTTTAATAAAACAGAAAATAAACACTCGGGTCAGATAAGGGTCTGGTGTGAGTAAACGGGTTATAATTCGTAACTTTAGAAAATCCTTTGAAAAGAAAAGGTATCACCTAAGACTTCCCACACATAAATATGGAAAAGTTTTTACCTTACGCTAACCAAAACATTTGATAGGAAATCCAGTGATATTATAATAATGTCTAGGGTTTTCAAGTAAATATGAAATAGCCAAAATTGTTACATTTATTGAATTCCAGCTACTAGCCACAAAAGTGGGTAATACAAACAAAACCGTGGGGTCTCATAGGAAGAATGGGTTTCCATCAATGGCAGGGCTACCGGGGTACCGCCCGTCACAGTACGTGGCCTAGATCACAGTACCGAGGATTACTCCTAATCCCCTGCATCACAAAGCGAGGACCATTCCTTACTGAACAGTCTCGAGTAAGATCACCATGTGGTTGGCGCGACCAACCACCCACAAAGCTGAAATAAAGGGACATCTAGACAGGAATGACCTCACCCTGAAATAGGTGCTACCCACCTAGCCTTGCTGCACCTCCCCTGTTTTAGCCATTCCCGGCTGATAAGGCTTGAGGCTGCGATTATCTTTATAGAACACATCTATCTTAGAATGCTCATCGTCCACCTGACGATGTTCTGAAAGCATTCAATCCATACAAGTTCGTTCCGGGTTCGAACGAAACCGTAGGCACTATATCGTTGCACTCATTTTGGAATCACCCTCAGAGTCAACGATCATACCCTTGCACTCTGAGTCACCCTCTCGAATCTATAAGTAATATCTCCGTCAAACTCATCATGGAATCACCCCCAGAGTTATACTGACGAATTGTTCTTACACCTCGAGTCTTCACTAAGCTCCACTTGGATTCACGACCTAACGTTTAATTTGGATCGATGTGGTTTTCGGATATCCAAATATGGAAACCCAATCCCGGTCTCACCGAATCCAAAGGCCATTTTAATGTCCAAGTCGTTTAAGGGTTTAAACATTTAACTTATATCCAGGATGACATAAACAGATAGATGAATCACATTATCACAATAGATAATTCATATCAACCGTTCATCTCACAAAGCAGCAAATCACATATCATAGATATCCAAATCATCCAGTATCAACCAATCACCCAATATCAATAATCCAATATAAATTAATCATTTTATAAGCCGGTTTGATTAACTCTAAATCAATTGGATTATCTAAATCCTTCTTCATTAATTTGTTCCAAATAAATAAATTAATAATCTCTTAATAATCTTCCTTGATTAATCATCCTTGAATTACATTCAAGTAATTAGCCTTCAATTCTTTAATTAGTTCCGCAAATTAATTATTCTTATCCATATTTAGTAATTAACCTTAAATTACTATCATTAATTCCAATAATTAACGATCCTTCATTTACTTCCATTAATTTAATTAACTATAATTAATTACATTAAACTTCAATTAATTACAATTAATTAATCATACTTAAATTAATCACTTTTATTAATCAACCTTGACTAATTTATTAATTACATTAACTAGTGATCCTTATTAATTAATAATATCTTTAAATTAATTAAATAGTTAATTTATAATTAACTATCTCATTAATCATAAACAGTAATTAACAACTTGTAATTACTTATCTTAATTAATTAACTTCTTAATTAATTATATTAACCCTTGATTAATTAATCTAATTAATTAATCTTTAATTACTTCATAAAATGATTATTAATCAATTAAATTAACAAATAATCCTTAATTAATTACTTTATTAATTAATTACATTTTTAATTAATTGCCCTTAGTAATTAATCTTAAATTAATCACATTTATTAATTAATTAATCATATTAATTAATTAACTAAAATTAACTAAGTAATTAACTCTTAATTACTTACATAAGTAATTATCTTCTAATTACTTCACTAGATGATTATTCTTTAAATCAATTATCTTAACAAGTAATTAATCCCATCGTTAAATACTCCTTAATTCTTTAATTAATTAATTACGACGTACTAGGATTAGTTCTAACTGTTGTTACAAATCTTTCCGGGAGTCAATCACCATGGAATCTCATCACAAAAAGGGGCCTTCTATTTTAGACCCGTTCAGGGCCTGCAAGACTTCTTAACTTCAAAACAATTATATTAATCAATTCTTAGATTAATAACATCTAGTGATTAACCATTAATCACTTCCATTAAATTACTTCCATGAGTAATTTCCATTCTTAATTACATTCAATAATTAACCATTAATTACTTCATTAAGTAATTACACTTAATTAATCCATAATTAAGTGATTATTTAAAATTAAACAAACAATTAACTAATCATTTAAATTTAATTAGATAATTAATTAATTAACTTCCTATATTTAAAGAAAATCCTTAATTAATTAAGAAAAACCTTAATCTTAATTAAATCTTTACTTATTGACAAATTATATTAATTAAGTATCCATAAGTCCATAACAAAGATAAATTAACCATATTTATCCTCATAAATAAATTATTTGAATTTAAATCAAATTTTAATAACTTAAAAAACAAATTATTCCCTCTTTCTATATATATATAAGTTTAAGTCATCTTCTAACCTAAAAATGTCAGGCGATTGAATATGGGTTTCTGGCGTTTTTCCCCGTCTTCAGTTTCTTCTCCGTGCCTCTCTGTTCCCCCTCTCTCTTCATGTCCTTCACTCCACCTTTAATTTCTTCTCTCCGATTCCCCTCCCCTTCTTCCACTCGTTCTGGAAGACGCTTCCGTGGCATGGAGGTTAGTGAATCAGACCGCCCTAACCTTCTTTCGGCAAGAGATTTTCCTCCGCTTCTCTCTTGTGACAGGTTTACTTCTATTGTCCGCCCTGTATCAAACGTTGTTTCTGTTGCAGTGGCTTCGTCTAAGTCATTTTCTTGCACGCCGAGTAACTTGTCTGGGTCCGATGTTGGTGTCGCTGACTCAACTGGTTGCGTTGTGGGTGATACAATTGTGGGTTCCGTTGTTGAAGTCAGTGAATTTGTTGATTTGGCAGGTCGTGCCTCTGACTTGGTTTTGCCTGTTTTACCTCTATATGGCACTCCAAGTGCTTGTCATAATGCTCCTGATGGAACTGGTCCCAATTTCAGTGTAGAGTGTGAGGCATATCCTGATCAACCATCAGATTTAGTGATTCCAGGTCCATCCTGTCCCTTACCTGGTTTTATTAGTGGCAAGATTAGGTCCAGTGTCGATGTTGTTGAGGTTCCAATGAACAACGATAACTTGCGCTCAGTATCCTCTAACGTTAATGCTCAATGTCCCAAAACTGTCTCTACTGCTATTATTGATTGTTGCCCTACTGCACCCTGCTCAGCTCCTCCCAAATCTTGGTCCTCGCTCTTTAAATCCGTGCCACGTAATGCGGGTGTTTATGAACCGGTTGAGTTTGATATCGTTGAAGAGAATGGAGTGATGATCCCTCCCCCCTGTGTTATGCAAGCCGGTTTGGACTTTTGGTCTGGATATGTGGTTGGTTTCTTTTTGGATCCGAAACACCGTCTTCTTGATGCAGCAGCTGTTTGTCGTAGGGCTTGGAAGCTAAAGGGAGGGCTTAAGGTAAAGTTGATTGATTCCTTGTACTACCTATTGTTCTCCTCCTCTGAGGAACGTTGTCGGGTTCTTGAGTCTGAGCCTTCCTTCTTTGACGGACAACCTTTTATTACCACCCCCTGGTCTCCAACGGTTACTAGTGTTCGTGACCAAGTATTTTCTATCCCTGTATGGGTTTATTTCTCCCAAATTCCATCTGCATTACAACCGTTGCTTGGATTGAATTGGCTTGCGTGCAATATCGGTAAATTAAAGTGTTTTGACTCTAATACTGTAACGCGTGATAGGCTTGTTTTCGCCAAGGCCCTGATTGAGATTACTCCTGATAAGCCTCTCCCTACCTCTATTCCTGTCCAACTTGCTGTTGGTCATGTGGAGGATGTTCGTGTTCGTTATGGATGGGTCCCTGATATATGTTCCGCCTGTCACTCTTTTGGTCATATTGCCTCTGCCTGTGTGCGCTCCTGTATCCCGTCTGCTGCTCTTAAAATTCCGCTGCCTCGGCCTCCGCTTAGAAAATGGGTTCCTAAAACTTCCTTGGCTGCTTCAGCCACTGGTCCATCTACTGGTAATGCTCCATCAGATCTTCCTGCTTCCTCAGTTCCTGGTAATGTTCCTACTGTTCTTCCTGCTTCCTCTGATCCTGGTGATGTTCCTTCAGTACTTCCGGCCACCCCAGTTCCTGTTGTTGATCCTTCAGTTCTACCTGCTTTGCCGGATTTCTCTCTTCCGCACGTTGTTTGGGCTGAGTCTGAACATAGTTGGGTTGATCTTCGTTCTGATATGAGATTCAACCCTGTGGACGGCACCTATTTTAGGTATATTTCTGATAATTTATTAGATCTGCGGAGCCTTTATTATTGTGTCTCTGGTGATTCCTTGGTTCTTGACTTGGATGGTACGTCTTCTGTGATAAATGCTGCTCTTCTAGCTGATTCTGCCTGGGACAGATCTTTTGTGTACTCTTCTGACATCGACTGTTATGATCCCTCTCTTGCTGTTCTGTTTCGCCCCTATATTGGTCTTCTTGGGGATGGTACTCTGCTTTCTTCCTTGGAAGTAGAGGGAGTTGGTGATTCTTCCTCTGCGGAGGAGAACTAGCCTTGATATATATATTTTAGTAGTAGTGACGTGTCAGTCATTCTCCTGTGCTGTTTTATTTTGTTTCTCATTCATAGTAGCTAAGGTGTCTTTACCTTTCTCCTGTACTTCAACTTTATTACGTTCGTAATAAAAGTGGTCGGTCCACTATAAAACCGTCGGCCATGCCAAAAAAAAAAACAAATTATTCTATTTGGTTTTCAAAATTTTAACTTTAAATTTATTTGAAAATAAAGCATTTAGAAATCAATTTTAAAATCTAAAACACTTTAATTTTCTAATTCAAACTTATTCATTTTAAATAAAATTTGAAATTTAAGTTTTTATACATTACTTTAAAATTTTGCTTAAAACTTTGATTCAATATTCAAATTCCAAACATTCCCTTTTAAATTGAATTTCAACGTTTAATTAAGATAATTACTTACAAAAGAAATCATCTTAAACTTTTAAATTTAAAGGTAAATTCAATTATCACTTTTTAAAAATTTGATTCACATTTATTTTTAAAACAACAAGTTTTAACTTTGTAATCTGTTTCTTTTATAAAATTTGTTTATAGTTTAATGCTTGATTTCATTTTTCAACAATAAGTTTTAAATTTTCAAACTTTATACCGTCTAGTATAAAACTAAGCATTGATTTTATTTATTCAAAAACAACAAGTTTTAAAATGCAAACCCAATATCTTAATTTTACTGTACTTAATATCTTAATACAGTACTTAACTAAAGCAACATCCTAAATCTCGAGTTAATCACTCAAACTACCCGTGCCTACCCCGAAGCAAAACCCAGCACCATCTAATTCGAGTCGTTACTTATGATAACGCGAGAGCTACTTCGGTCTCAACTCGTCTTCCTCAGTTCAAAAGCTCACCAGATCCAAAGCCGTGCACGGTGCATGTGCACCTGAAACTCTGGCCAACCTAGGTTGTCACGACCATCGACGATAATCACACGATCCCACGCGAGCATGAATTCGAACCCAGATTCAAGAATCCATCATCAAATTGTAATTCGACCTACGCATCGAAAAACTGCAGCAGATCACCTCCTTAAAACCCCCCACGACCAACCACCATGACGGCGTCGAACTTCGCTGACCTCCACATCAACTCATCACGACCTCCAGCTCAACGTCCCACCATCACGATTGCTTTCGGTCCATTCTCCACGACGCAAAAGTTTCGGCACCCCAAACGAACAAAACACACTGTTAAACCCTAGAACAATCAAATCCCATCACCACGGCCATTGGAAAAATTCATGAATATTTTTCCCATCATCCACAACACAAAAGCAAGCTTCACCCATGAAATCCGCCCCGATCATCACGCCGATCAACGGCAAACTACCAAAACCCCCAATTCGAACAAACCCCAAATTCACATTAATTTCTCCGCTAAAATGTTTGAAATGCATGTCAAAATTCACGATTTTCCATCATGATTACATGCAGGTAATTCAAATTAAAATTTAAGGTATTGATTATTACATGAATCAAAAAATTTACTGTATTTCCTAAATTTAAACTTATTTACTGAAATAAAAATCCTGAAATGATTTTAAACACAATCATTATCCATTAACAAACAATTTTCATTAAATTATCAAAGCTAAACAATGATTGTTTTTAGGAGATTTGAATTTTTCTATAAAAGTTGATTCTGGACTGGGAAGAAACAGATAACAGAGTAAAAATATCTATATACAGACCGCTATACATACATATGCAAATCTATCAATCCAATAATATAAATACTGAAGAATTTTCATGCAACATCAAGATTAATTCACTAATCATCACATGCATGGTAGTTAAAATCCAGAACAAACTGTTTTTAAAAATAATTTACTCACCATTAATATGCAGAGAAATTTTCAATTTTTTATCCAGGCTTGAATCTTTAAATCTGAAAAAAATGCTTTGATATGCTTTGCTAAGAAATTGAATTCTTGCGTGCTTTAAATTAATGTTGAACTGCTGTTGATCATCATTTGAATTGTAGGTTGATTTGATGTTGCAGGTTTAATTGTTGTGAAGAACTTTAATTTACAGGTTTTGCTTCAGATTTAATCTTTGCATTTTGCTTTTGATTTCAATCTTGAAATTATCTTTGTTCAGTTGAGAATATTGAAGAAAAGAAGAAAGATATGTTTAATAAACTTAGTTATGATTTAATAAAAATTAAAGAAAGTAATTTTTTAATTGAAGACACTTGTAAAACTTTAACAAACACTTGTCACAAATCTAACTTAATTGCTTTACAAATGTTATTAAGATAACTTAAGATAACAACACATGTTTTTAAGTATTTTTAATTAAATTTTCATTTAATTTAAAAGATAATATAATCCTACTTACATAAATCTCTTAATTAATAAATATTTACATATGTATATATAAATTTACTTTTTAAAGAAAATATTCTAAAACTAATTATAATACAAATATATTTCTTATACATGTATTTTTATAACCATTTAAATTTAAACACTTTAAAGGAAACAAAAAGAAAACTTTGATTAAATCCTTTTTTAAACTATCATATTTAAAATAAACAATTATCTAATATTTGAAAACAATTGAATTAAACTTAAATTAGCTTTTTGAAAAATATTGATTCTAAAATAAAGCTTTAAACTACAATTCATACATGTATAAATTATCAATAGATTATATCTCAAAACAACTCCAAATTATAACATATACATACATATATATTACAATTTGAAAATTCATCTTTTATTTAAAACAAAAGATTTTCCTATTCACTATATATATCAAATATATATTATAAATAGAATAAAATTTTATTAGCTTTGAAAAGTAAATCTTATCAATATTGCCAGATTCAAAATTTACTAACCTTTAAAAGAATAAATTTACCAATTTAAATTAAAATTATAAAGAAAAATTATCAAATGCATGGCAATAATTACTTCCATTAATAAATCTTGATTACTCTCTTAATTAATTACTTATCAAATAATTAATTCCATTATTGAATAATCCTTGAATCACTTCAATTTAATTACTCCATGAGTAATTTTCCACTAATTACTTCCATAAGTAATTACTTCTTAATTACACCTAGAAATTCACCATTAATTACTTCATTAAGTAATTATACTTAATTAATCCATAATTAAATGATTATTTAAATTAAACAAACAATTAACTAATTATTTAAAATTAATTAAATAATTAATTAATTAACTTCTTATATTTTAAAACCCTTAATTAATTAAGAAAAACATTAATCTTAATTAAACATTTACTTATTAACAAATTATATTAATTAAGTATCTATAAGTTCATAACAAGGATAAATTAACCATATTTGTCTTCATAAATAAATTATTTGAATAAATTAAATCTTATTAACTTAGAGAAAAATTATTTAATTTGGTTTTCAAAATTATAACATTAACCTTATTTGAAAATAATGCATTTAGAAATCAATTTTGAAATTTAAAACACTTTAATTATCTAATTTTAAAGTTATTCATTTTCAAAATAATTTGAAAACTTAGTTATTAAACATTACTTTAAAATTTACTTTAAAACTTTGATTTAATATTTAAATTCAAAATACTCCTTAAATTGAAATTCAAAATTTACTTAGATAATTACTTTCAAAAACAAACATCTTAACAATTTAAATTTAAAATAAATTCAATTAATACTTTTTAAAGTTTGATTAACTTTATTTCAAAGAACAAACTTTAACTTGTAAATTTACTTTCCTTTGCAAATTCTTAAACCTTGAATTTATTTATTTATTAATAGTAACAAGTTTAACTTATAAACTTGTCTCCTTCTACAGTGCTTACCCAAAAGCATATCACCCTAAAAAACTCGGGTCGAACCCATCCTGAACACAAGCTTGCCCCGAGAAACCTATCTAATTATCCTGACACAAATCAAAATAAATCTCAAATACTATCTAGAGTTTCCCAAGTACAAATCACCGAGATAATTTATTAAAATTCTTAAATTGGGTTTGCATTTTAAAACTTGTTGGTTTTGAATAAATAAAATCAATGCTTAGTTTTATACTAGAAGATATAAAGTTTGCAAATTTAAAACTTATTGTTGAAAAATGAAATCAAGCATTAAACTATAAACAAGTTTATAAAAGAAACAGAATACAAAGTTAAAACTTGTTGTTTTAAAAATAAATGTAAATCAAATTTTTAAAAAGTGATAATTGAATTTACTTTTAAATTTAAAAGTCTAAGATGATTTCTTTTGTAAGTAATTATCTTAACTAAATGTTGAAATTCAATTTAAAAGGGAATGTTTTGAATTTGAATATTGAATCAAAGTATTAAGAAAATTTTTGAAGTAATGTTTAAAAACTTAAATTTCAAATTTTATTTAAAATTAATAAGTTTGAATTAGAAAATTAAAGTGTTTTAAATTTTAAAATTGATTTATAAATGCTTTATTTTCAAATAAAGTTAAAGTTAAAATTTTGAAAACCAAATAGAATAATTTGTCTTTTAAGTTATTAAAATTTGATTTAAATTCAAATAATTTATTTATGAGGATAAATATGGTTAATTTATCTTTGTTATGGACTTATGGATACTTAATTAATATAATTTGTTAAAAAGTAAAGATTTAATTAAGATTAAGGTTTTTCTTAATTAATTAAGGATTTTCTTTAAATATAAGAAGTTAATTAATTAATTATCTAATTAATTTTAAATGATTAGTTAATTGTTTGTTTAATTTTAAATAATCACTTAATTATGGATTAATTAAGTGTAATTACTTAATGAAGTAATTAATGGTTAATTATTGAATGTAATTATTAAGAATGGAAATTACTCATGGAAGTAATTAAATGGAAGTGATTAATGGTTAATCACTAGATGTTATTAATCTAAGAATTGATTAATATAATTGTTTTGAAGTTAATTAGTTATGGAGTAATTAATTAATTAAAGAATTAAGGATTATTTAATGATGGGATTGATTACTTGTTAAGATAATTGATTTAAAGAATAATCATCTAGTGAAGTAATTAGAAGATAATTACTTATGTAAGTAATTCAGAGTTAATTACTTAGTTAATTTTAGTTAATTAATTAGTGTGATTAATTAATTAATAAATGTGATTAATTTAAGATTAATTACTAAGTGTAATTAATTAAAAATGTAATTAATTAATAAAGTAATTAATTAAGGATTATTTGTTCATTTAATTGATTAATAATCATTTAATGAAGTAATTAAAGATTAGTTAATTAGATAAACTAATTAAGGGTTAATATAATCAATTAAGAAGTTAATTAATTAAGATAAGTAATTACAAGTTGTTAATTACTTCTTATGATCAATGAGATAATTAATTATAAATTAATTATTTAATTAATTTAAAGAGATTACTAATTAATAAGGATCATTGTAATTAACGAATTAATCAAGGTTGATTAATAAAAGTGATTAATTTAAGTATGATTAATTAATTGTAATTAATTGAGGTTTAATGTAATTAATTATAGTTAATTAAATTAATGGAAGTAAATGAAGGATCCTTAATTATTGAAATTAATGATAGTAATTTAAGGTTAATTACTGAATATGGATAAGAATAATTAATTTGTGGAATTAATTAAAGAATTGAAGGCTAATTACTTGAATGTAATTAAAGGATGATTAATCAAGGAAGATTATTAAGAGATGATTAATTTATTTATTTGGAATAAATTAATGAAGAAGGATTTAGATAATCCAATTGATTTAGAGATAATCAAACCGGCTTATAAAATGATTGATTTATATTGGATGATTGATATTGGGTGATTGGATGATACTGGATGATTTGGATATCTGTGATATATGATATGCTGCTTTGTGAGATGAATGGTTGATATGAATTATCTATTATGATAATGTGATTCATCTATCTATTTATATCATCCTGGATATAAGTTAAATGTTTAAACCCTTAAACAACTTGGACATTAAAATGGCATTTGGATTCGGTGAGACCGGGATCGGGTTTCCATATTTGGATATCCGAAAACCACATTGATCCAAATTAAATGTTAGGTCGTGAATCCAAGTGGAGCTTAGTGAAGACTCGAAGTGTAAGAACTATTCGTCAGTATAACTCTGGGGGTGATTCCGTGATGATTTCGACGGAGATAGTTCTTACAGGTTCGAGAGGGTGATTCAGAGTGCAAGGGCTATGGTCGTTGACTTTGAGGGTGATTCCAAAATGAGTGCAACGAGATAGTGCCATCGGTTTCGTTCGAACCCAGAACGAACTTCTATGGATTGAATGCATTCAGAACATCGTCAGGTGGACGAGGAGCATTCTAAGATAGATGTGTTCTATAAAGGTAATCGCAGCCTCAAGCCTCATCAACCGGGAAAGGCTAAAACAGGGAAGGTGCAGCAAGGCTAGGTGGATAGCACCCATTTCAGGGTGAGGTCATTCCTGTCTAGATGTCCCTTTATTTCGGCTTAGTGGGTGGTTGGTCGCGCCAACCACGGGGTGATCTTACTCGGGACTATTCAGTAAGGAATGGTTTCGGCTTTGTGATGCAGTGGATTGGGAGTAATCCTCGGTACCCTTAATTACTTACATAAGTAATTATCTTCTAATTACTTTCATTAGATGATTACTCTCTTAATTAATTACTTAACAAGTAATTAAATAATTCTTAATTCTTTAATTAATTAATTACTCCATAATTAATTAAATTCAAAACAATTATATTAATTAATTCCTTAATTAATAACATCAAGTATTTATCCAATAATCACTTCCATTTAATTACTCCCATGAGTAATTTTCCATTAATTACTTCCATAAGTAATTTCCTCTTAATTACATTCAATTATTAACCATTAATTACTTCATTAAGTAACTACACTTAATTAATTCATAATTAAGTGATTATTTAAAATTAAATAAAAAATTAACTAATCATTTAAAATTAATTAAATAATTAATTAATTAACTTCTTATATTTCAAAATCCTTAATTAATTAATATAATCATTTATCTTAATTAAACTCTTTACTTATTACTAAATCACATTAAGTATTCTTTTATTTAATTAAGATAAATGTTTTCTTTAAAGTGTTTAAATTTAAAATGGTTATAAATATATGTATAAAGATTTATTTGTATTATAACTAGTTTTATAATATTTTCTTTAAAGATTAAACTTGTATATTTATCTAAATTCAAAAGATTATTATTTTAAAAACATTTCATAAATACATATAAATACAAGTGTCCATATTACATGGATATAAGATATAATTATTATTTTTATAAGGTTTTAAACACAATTATGCAAAGATCTATAACACTTGTAACTTTTTAAAATATGCTAATGACATTTGTTCAATTTAACAACATGTGGCAACCTTTCTATTTTAATTTTTAAATAAATGTTTAAGAAGAAAATTAGTTTTTACAAACACTTTCGTTCCTTTGCTTTCATTTCTTAACTCAAATTAATGGCAAAAACAGAAAACTTTTCTCAAAACCAGAAATTTAAAAGCAAAAACAAATCTGAAACTAAATCTGAAAATTGCAAACCTGCAATTCAAAGGGAATGTTCAAAAGAAAATCAAATTTGAAATGAAATCTGCAATTATCAAAACTGCAACTTCAACCAGCATTTCAAAGGGATGTTCAGATCAGTTTCAACATCTTTTAAAACACCAAATTGAAGGCATGCAGAAGATTTTCAACAGCAAAGCAAAACCCAAATAAGCATTTTCCAGATTTAAGATGTAAGGCCTGGAAAGTCTGAAACCTGCTCTGCAATTAAATTGGTGAGTAAATTATTTTAAAAATAGTTTAAATTGATTAGACTCTAATGCATGTGTGATGATTTATATAGTAGTTTAGTTTCAATTGTTTTGTGTAACGACCCGTATTTTTATGGATCGAAGAATCGTAGAATTGTTGTTATTAGGTTGTTAGTGTTGTTAAGTCGTTCAGAGTTAAGTCGTCCAGGATTTAGGTCGTGCAGTGGCTTAGGTCGGTGGAGCGAATTAGGAGTTGGAGCGACCTATAGGAGTGACCGACCTATAGGAGTGAGCGACTTAATGGGATAGTGGTTGAACGAGTTACCGACCTAAGGGAGATAGGTCGGTGAAGCGACTTAAGGTAGTTAGCGGCTTAAGGAGGGTAGCGACCTAGTGGTTAGCACTGTGTTGAAGTTAGGTCGTAAGCGACCTATGATAAGTCGCTATGTTTAGTTAGGTCGCGAGGTGACTTAGTGTTAGGTCACGACCATAGTTAAGTCGCTAAAGGCGCATAGGTTAAGTCGTTAGGTCGTTGAGCCGTGGAAAGTCTTAGGTCGGGGGCACTGCTAAGTCGTAGGTCGTGGAACTGTTAAGTCGCGAGCGACTTAAGGGCGAGCGACTTATAGTTCGGCCTATAAATACACGTGCTTCCTTCACTTTTTGGGATTCGGATTTTTGAAGCGACGAAGTGCTGCCATTTTGAGAGCTCGAGTGCTACACTTCTTCAATTCTTATCTCTTCTCTAATCTAGTGCTTCCTTCCATCCAAGATTGAAGATCAAATCGAAGATCCAAGAGCCAAAATTGAATATCTACATTCTTCAAAGAGAAACTTCATCGTTTGAAGCGGAATTTTGACGGATCAAGCTAGATCCTTCACTGTCCGGATCTGGAGTTTGTTGCTTTTGAGGTGTTTAGGTGATTCGGTGAGTGGTGGTTATCTCTCACACGGACCCAAAGGAGTATATCGGATTGGTGGTTTGATTTTGTGTTAAAGTAGTGGTTTCATGCATTTCTGTAAAACCTAAGTATAGATTCATTGTTCATGAAGATTTGACATCCATTTTAGCACAAGTTAACCTATGCAAGTTCATCCATTAAGTTGTAGAGATAATACTTATGATCCATGCTTGTAAGATTTGGACTCTTTATTTACAAGATTGCCATTTAGTTATAATTTCTTTTAGATCTTGTTTGAATGCTTGATTACTTGGATTAATGATTGATTTGAATGATTAGTTGATTAGCGATTGAATTTGGACAAGTATGGTCGGAGATGATTCAAAAGCTAAGGGGAAGGCTCTTGAATAAGGAAAGCTGCTCGTAGCATATGTGGCGGATGTTGAAGCTCATATGGATAGATTTGATGATGATGTTGATGGGCTTTGCTATGATTAAATGAGGCGAAGCATGATAGGATGAAGCCTTGGTATAATCCGGATGGGAGCATTACAAGCAGGTTGATAATGGTTGGCTTGAGAGGCGCTTGAGCTAGTATGGAAATAGTCGTCAAGGAGGATGACTAGAAGGCTGAGATCTCATCGTTGTTGAAGGTTCTAGCAGGCTCAAAGCAAGAGTACGCTGGGCAGATTCGATAGTCCCAATCGACTAATAGTTGATGGTCGAGTACTCTGGGCAGATTCGATAGTCCTAGGCACGGGTTACGACGATGTGCGGAGTTCTGTCTAGAACCGGGGTTACCATTAGCCCTTGACGGATGGATGAAAGAATGAGCCGGTCATTCAATTAAGGGTAATATCGAGGCAATGATAACGGTGATAGCCAGAGTCATGGATGTTTGGATGCTTTGGTTGTATCGTCACTCAGTCTCAAGAGCGATGTTTTGTGGGTGCTTATTTGATCTTGGTTTAGGCCTTGGGGGTTTGTGCTTGGAAAACATCAACCTTGACTCGAGTGATAATTGTTTTACATTAAATGTCTGCTTTGCTGTGTTTATTTCTGCTTAGTGGGTCTGGGGGCTATCACTGTAGAAAGAGGTGGAGTGGGAGGGTTGGATTCCTATTCCTTTTTCCTTTATGCTCTTTTGGTATGTTGTTAGTTAATTTACCGCTCACTAAGACTGTTGTCTGACTCAAGGTTTTATGTTCAACTCTTATTACCTTGGGCTGTTCATCCATTTTGGGATGGGCAGACTAGGTAGCAGGTGACAGGTGTTGTTCTTAGTGACCAACGCTGTTGATGACGAAGACGAGCTGGAGGCTTTTGCATATTGTTTTTCTTACTATACGTACTGGATGTTCCGCTGCTTGTATGATTCTCTGAGTGTTATGTAGTGAGGCTTGATGTATTGACTATTCAGATGTTTGTATCAAATTGTTTTGTAGTGTATTGATGAGGTTCTATTTAGTGAAGCTTCACTATATATATATTTCTCTATTGTATTTTATCCCTGCGCTGTGAGTAATACGATAGAGTTTATTGTTTTACTTTAACCCTGATGATCGTCCATGGCGGCCTGGCACACTTTTCAGCGCACTATTTCCTTGTTTAGTGCAGGAGTTATGGGCGGTCGTCACATTTGGTATAAGAGCTTGGGTTAATCGATTTTAGCCAATGCTCGTTGACGTAACTACGTATGAGAGACGTAATTGTATTTTGATGGATGATTACTATATATAATATAGTAGCTTAGAAGGATTTGAACCTCTTATGCAGTTGTTTCTCAAGGTGTACTAATCATTCTTTTATAGATATTAAGAACGAGTCGAAGAGGTAGACCAGCTGCTAGGGAAGGTCGTGATTCTGAGGGGGCTGCTGATTATGCTGCTATGTTTGAGGCCATGATGACTTCGATCATGAGAAGGATGCCAGCTCCAGGACCAACGGTAGATGTTGGAGTTCAAGTTCAAACTCCAAAACAGTTGGATTTTGCTAAGCTGTGTAAAGACTATACTGCTCTTGGAGGAAAGATTTTCTTGGGAACAGAATCAACCATAGAAGTCTAGAGATGGATAGATTCTTGTAGAAGGATCTTTGGTGATTCGGGAATCGAGGATGCAACCAAAAGGAAGCTTGCTTCAAGACAGCTCAGGGAAGAGCTTCTGATTGGTAGAATTCTATCACCATTGATACTCCAGAGGAAAAAATTACTTGGGAGCAATTCCAAGTCAGATTTGAAGCTAAGTTCATTTCTACAGCTCAGAAATTCGTTCTGTTTAAGAAATTTGTGGAACTCAAGCAAGGTGGAAGACCAGTTCTTGAGTATGTTTCGGAGTTTGAAGCCTTGTCCAAGTCTGCTCGGTCATATATTGAATCTCCTTATCAGAAGAATGAGAAGTTTGTGACAGGCTTGGATACTTACCTTGGGAGGCAGTTGGTGGATCATTTGGACGATCCATTTGAGAAGCTTGTGGGGAAGGCTCTCAGGCATGGGAATCTGTTTCCTAAGGAAGGATCTGTTGTTGCTGTGAACAAGGAAGATTCTAAACCACAACAAGGTGGGAACAAGAAGAGGAAGCAGCAGCAACATAAGGGTAAGGATGGCCAGAAGAAGCCGAAGGGCGAAGTGACCTGCTACAATTGCCAGTAGAAGGGCCATTTCTCCAGAGATTGTAAGAATCCAAAGGTACCGTTGAAGTGTTACAACTGTGAAAAACTGGGGCATATCAGGAAGAATTGTCCAGAACAGAGGAAGGACAAACAGATTGTGCAAGCCTATGCTTTGGGGGCAGTGCCATCATCTTCAAAAGCTCCTACTGCAGAAGAGAAAGGAAAGAGTGTGGTGGTACAAGGTACCCTTTCCATTTATGGTATTCCAGTTAGAGTGTTATTCGATACTGGAGCATCGCATTCCTTTGTTTGTAAAGAACTTGTAGGTCGGTTGGGTTTGGAACCAGATATTGTTGATAGACTATTGGTTGTGACTAATCCAGTTGGGGGTTCGTCCTGTTTGTGTATGCTATGCCGTGGTCTGATTGTATCGAGTCATGATTTCTCTTTTTTTTTGTGATTGTTTTGTTCTAAACTTTGCGGGGTTTGGAATTATTTTGGGTATGGACTGGCTTAGGAAGTATGCGGCAAAGTTTGATTGTGAAAGGCTGGAGGTGACAGTCGAGAATGTGGAAGGGCGAAAGGTTGTGATACGATGTAAGCATGAGGAAGGCGTCTTTATGAGCTTCATGTATTCGCTGGTTGTTCCACGGGATGGACTGTCATCGGTGCCAATTGTGAATGAATTTGAGGATGTCTTTGATGAGGTCAAAGGGTTACCGCTGCATAGAGAGATCGAGTTTCGCATCGATCTAGTTGAGGGAGCCAGACCTGTTGTGATGCCTCTTAGGTGGATGGCGCCTAGGGAATGGCAAGAGTTGAAGGTGCAAGTTGATGATCTTTTACAGAAAGGATTCATTCGGCGTAGTGTGTCCGAATGGGGTGCACCAGTTGTGTTTGCAACCAAAGCGGATGGATAATTAAGATTGTGTATGGATTATCGTGAGCTGAATAAAATGACTAAGAAGAACAAGTATCCATTGCCGAGAATAGATGACTTGTTTGATCAGCTTCACGAAGCCAAGGTGTTTTCTCAGATGGATTTGGCAATGGGATTTCACCAATTAAGAGTGGCAAAGGATAGTGTGTCGAAGACTGCTTTTAGGACACCATCAGGTTTCTATGAGTGGTTAGTAATGCCGTTTGGATTGACCGATGCACCAGCATATTTTGTGGATCTTATGAATAGAGTGTTCAGGGATCAGTTGAACAAGTTCGTACTTGTGTTCGTAGATGATATTTTGATTTATTCCAGAACTGAAGAGGAGCACAAGACGCACTTGCGTATTGTTTTGGAGACCCTGCGAAAACATCAGCTGAAGGCTAAGTTTTCGAAGTGTCACTTCTGGAAGAGTGAAGTGAGGTTCTTAGGTCATATTATCTCTGGAAATGGAATAGCGGTTGATCCCGCCAAGGTGGCAGCAGTCCAGGATTGGGTTAGACCTAAGAATGCATTTGATGTGAGAAGTTTTCTTGGATTAGCAGGATATTATCATCGGTTTATCAAAGACTTTTCCAAGATAGCTGCACCATTAACAGGATTGATGAAAAAGAACCAAGTATTCAGATGGGATGATAAGTGTGAGCAAGCTTTCGGAATCCTGAAAGCGCGACTAACAAATGCTCCTGTTTTGACTATTCCAAGTGGAAATGATGAGATGGTGGTTTACACCGATGCATGTGGTACTTGACTTGGAGCAGTGCTAATGCAGAAGGATAAAGTTGTTACATATGCAAGTCGACAGCTGAAGCCGCATGAAAAGAATTATCCGACTCATGATTTGGAGTTAGCGGCGGTTGTATTTGCTTTGAAGATGTGGATACATTACCTATTGGGAGTCCGATTTGAGTTGTTTATAGATCATAAGTCATTGAAGTATCTTTTCTCCCAGAAAGATTTGAATCTTTGACAGCAACGATGGTTGGAGTTTTTAGCATCATATGATTTTGGTATAGCCTATACTCCGGGAAAAGGTAACGCAGTGGCAGATGCGTTAAGTCGAAGACATGCAGAATTGGGAGCCATGTTTTCAGAATGGAAGAGCCTTGAGTATTTGGCTGGATTGGACTTCAGGCCTAGATGTGAATTGGAACCTGAGATGTTGGCAAACTTATCGATAAGACCTACTCTTGTGGAAAGAATTGGCAAGAGCCAAAAGCGAGACGATAAGCTTGTCAAGATTATCCATGATTTGGAATCTGGGTTGGACCCAGAGAAGGATAAAGGATTCGAGGTCGATCGAGAGGGTTGGCTTCGGAAGCAAGGACAACTGGTTGTTCCCGATATAGATGAATTGAGAGATGAAGTTCTAAAGGAGAGTCATCACTCGAAGCTGACAATTCATCCAGGTGGAAATAAGATGTATCGGGATATGAAAAGAACCTATTACTGGGAAGGTATGAAGAAGGATGTTGGAAATTTTATTTCCAAGTGTATGAACTGCCAGTTGGTAAAAGCCGAACAGAAGAAGCCAAGTGGATTACTTCAGCCATTAGAAGTTCCTACATGGAAGTGGGAGCAAATATCGATGGATTTTATCGATGGGTTACCTAGAACCAGAGCAGGAAATGAAGGGATTTGGGTCATCGTAGATCGTTTGACTAAGAGTGCAAGATTCATTCCTGTTCGATCAACCAGGACTGCATCGAAATTGGCTGAGCTATATGTTAAGTGGATAGTTCGATTCCATGGTATTCCGAAAAGCATAGTGAGCGATCGAGACCCATTGTTCACTAGTGGATTTTGGAAGAGCTTCCAGGAAGTTTTGGGAACCGAGTTGTGTTTGAGTACAGCTTATCACCCTCAAACAGATGGTCAGACCGAGAGAGTCAACCGAGTTTTGGAAGATCTCCTCAGAGCATGTGTTTTG
This sequence comes from Allium cepa, assembly GCA_030765085.1. Taxonomy (NCBI): domain Eukaryota; kingdom Viridiplantae; phylum Streptophyta; class Magnoliopsida; order Asparagales; family Amaryllidaceae; genus Allium; species Allium cepa. The sequence continues at coordinate 46,369,740 of CM060930.1, read as the reverse complement.
GACTTCGGAGGATCAAGGGAAGATTATCTTCATTTGGTGGAATTCTCGTATAATAATAGTTACCAGTCAAGCATTGGTATGGCACCGTATGAAGCATTGTATGGAAGACCATGTAACTCTCCGACATGTTGGTTGGAAATAGGAGAAAAGTTGATGCTTGGGACAGAAATGATTCGATAGACTTCTGATTGTATAGAGATCATTCGACGACGAATGAAGGCAGCCCAAGACCGTCAGAAAGCTATGCCGATAAGCGTCGTAAGGATTTGGAATTCGACGTAGGTGATATGGTTTTTGTGAAGATTTCTCCACTGAAGAATGTTATTCGATTCGGAAAGAAAGGGAAATTGACTCCGAGATTTGTTGGACTATTCCCGATCATCAAGAGAATTGGAAAGCTCGCCTATAAATTGGAATTACCAGAAAAGATGTCGGGTGTGCACAATGTTTTTCATGTATCGTATCTACGGAAGTATGTGCACAACTCGAATACGGTGGTTTCTGCCGATAGTTGTGAGGACTTTGAGATTGATCCAATCATTGAGAGACCTCGTAAACTGCTTCGTGTTGTGGAAACTGACACGAAACAGCTTAGGAGGAAGGTAGTCAAGTTGCTCAAGGTACAATGGAGTGATGATGTTAACGACTGTACATGGGAGGAGGAAGAGAGGATGAAGGCAGCTCATCCTGAACTCTTCAAGGTATGACCGTGAGGTGTCGTGACATCGCATGACATTGTAACTTGTTCTAGTCTTAGAATTCTGCATACTAGGCAAGTAATTGGATGCATGGTTTTTTGATTGCTATGGATGGTAGGCATGCAGAATAGTTTTGGTTGCTCTTGTTTGTTTGGAATTTCGAGGGAGAAATTCCTAAGGGGGAGAGAATGTAACGACCCGTATTTTTACGGATCGAAGGATCGTAGAATTGTTGTTATTAGGTCGTTAGTGTTGTTAATTCGTTCAGAGTTAAGTCGTCCAGGGTTTAGGTCGTGCAGTGGCTTAGGTCGGTGGAGCGAATTAGGAGTTGGAGCGACCTATAGGAGTGACCGACCTATAGGAGTGAGCGACTTAATGGGATAGTGGTTGAACGAGTTACCGACCTAAGGGAGATAGGTCAGTGGAGCGACTTAAGGTAGTTAGCGGCTTAAGGAGGGTAGCGACCTAGTGGTTAGCGCTGTGTTGAAGTTAGGTCGTAAGCGACCTATGATAAGTCGCTATGTTTAGTTAGGTCGCGAGGTGACTTAGTGTTAGGTCGCGGCCATAGTTAAGTCGCTAAAGGCGCATAGGTTAAGTCGTTAGGTCGTTGAGCCGTGGAAAGTCTTAGGTCGGGGGCACTGCTAAGTCGTAGGTCGTGGAACTGTTAAGTCGCGAGCGACTTATGGTTCGGCCTATAAATACATGTGCTTCCTTCACTTTTTGGGATCTGGATGTTTGAAGCGACGAAGTGCTGCCATTTTGAGAGCTCGAGTGCTACACTTCTTCACTTCTTATCTCTTCTCTAATCTAGTGCTTCCTTCCATCCAAGATTGAAGATCAAATCGAAGATCCCAGAGCCAAAATTGATGATCTACATTCTTCAAAGAGAGACTTCATCGTTTGAAGCGGAATTTTGACGGATCAAGCTAGATCCTTCGCTGTCCGGATCTGGAGTTTGTTGCTTTTGAGGTGTTTAGGTGATTCGGTGAGTGGTAGTTATCTCTCACACGGACCCAAAGTAGTATATCGGATTGGTGGTTTGATTTTGTGTTAAAGTAGTGGTTTCATGCATTTCTGTAAAACCTAAGTATAGATTCATTGTTCATGAAGATTTGACATCCATTTTAGTACAAGTTAACCTATGCAAGTTCATCCATTAAGTTGTAGAGATAATACTTATGATCCATGCTTGTTAGATTTGGACTCTTTATTTACAAGATTGCCATTTTGTTATAATTGCTTTTAGATCTTGTTTGAATGCTTGATTACTTGGATTAATGATTGATTTGATGGATTAGTTGATAAGTGATTGAATTTGGACAAGTATGGTCGGAGATGATTCAAAAGCTAAGGGGAAGGCTCTTGAATAAGGAAAGCTGCTCGTAGCATATGTGGCGGATGTTAAAGCTCATATGGATAGATTTGATGATGATGTTGATGGGCTTTGCTATGATGAGATGAGGCGAAGCATGATAGGATGAAGCCTTGGTATAATCCAGACGGGATCATTCCAAGCAGGTTGATAATGGTTGGCTTGAGAGGCGCTTGAGCTAGTATGAAAATAGTCGTCAAGGAGGATGACTAGAAGGCTGAGATCTCATCGTTGTTGAAGGTTCTAGCAGGCTCAAAGAAAGAGTACGCTAGGCAGATTCGATAGTCCCAACCGACTAATAGTTGATGGTCGAGTACTCTGGGCAGATTCGATAGTCCTAGGCACGGGTCACGACGACGTGTGGAGTTCTGTCTAGAACCGGGGTTACCATTAGCCCTTGACGGACGGATGAAAGAATGAGCCGGTCATTCAATTAACGGTGATATAGAGGCAATGATAATAGTGATAGCCAGAGTCATGGATGTTTGGATGCTTTGGTTGTATCGTCACTCGGTCTCAAGAGCGATGTTTTGTGGGTGATTATCTGATCTTGGTTTAGGCCTTGGGGGTTTGTGCTTGGAAAACATCGACCTTGACTCGAGTGATAATTGTTTTACTTTAAATGTCTGCTTTGCTATGTTTATTTCTGCTTAGTGGGTCTGGGGGCTATCACTGTAGAAAGAGGTGGAGTGGGAGGGTTGGATTCCTATTCCTTTTTCCTTTATGCTCTTTTGGTATGTTGTTAGTTAATTTACCGCTCACTAAGACTGTTGTCTGACTCAAGGTTTTATGTTCAACTCTTATTACCTTGGGCTGTTCATCCATTTTGGGATGGGCAGACTAGGTAGCAGGTGACAGGTGCTGTTCTTAGTGACCAACGTTGTTGATGACGAAGACGAGCTGGAGGTTTTGCATATTGTTTTTCTTACTATACGTACTGGATGTTCCGCTGCTTGTATGATTCTCTGAGTGTTATGTAGTGAGGCTTGATGTATTGACTATTCAGATGTTTGTATCAAATTTTTTTGTAGTGTATTGATGAGATTCTATTTAGTGAAGCTTCACTATATATATATTTCTCTATTGTATTTTATCCCTGCGCTGTGAGTAATACGATAGAATTTATTGTTTTACTTTAACCCTGATGATCGTCCATGGCGGCCTGGCACACTTTTCAGCGCGCTATTTCCTTGTTTAGTGCAGGAGTTATGGGCGGTCGTCACATTTTGTGAAGAAGATTGCATGTTTGTATACAAAGAAGAGATGCATGTATGTGACTGCATAAATATGCTCTGTTAAATTACAGGCTATGATCATTCATATTCATTCAAATCTCCCAAAAACATTCATTATTTAGCTTTGATAATTTAATGAAAATTGTTTGTTAATGGATGATGGTTGTGTTTAAAATCATTCAGGATTTTTACTTTAGTAAATAAGTTTAAAATTTAGAAATACAGTGAAATCTTGATTCATGTCAAAAATCAACTTTCATGTTTTCTGATTTGGATCTCATGAATGTGTTAAGGACTAAAAATTATGATTTTTAAAGTACATATCATAATTTTTAGTTGAGAAATTAATGTGAATTTAGGGTTTGTTCGAATTGGGGGTTTTGTGGTTTGCCGTTGATCGGCGTGATGATCGGATGAGATTTCTTGGTTGAAGCTTTCTTGTGAGTTGTTGATGATGAGAAAAATATTCATGAATTTTTCCAATGACCGTGGTGATGGGATTAGATCGAACTAGGGTTTTAGCTTGTATTTTGTTCGGCTTTGCTGTCGCGACATTTGCGACGTGAATGATGGACCGGAGGTGATCGCGACGTGGGGAATGGGGGCGAGGTGTTTCGGCGATGCTCTGGAGAAGTTATTGGAGATGGGATTGGGTGATTGCAAGAAAATCAGATCACCTTAATGATCAATCGAGTCAGAGAAAAATTCAAAGTTTGATTCCAATTCAAAGGCATGAATCATTTTCCAGGCTTACTCTCTGTTCGACTTCAAGAGGTGAGTAGACTTTTAAATTAAAAGCTTAACTAAACTATAGCTTGTTGCATGTGGAAATTTCTGTGATAACTGATGCTAGCTTGGGAATATTTATGTGATTTTCTGTATGAAAGTTGAAATATGTGATTAAGATATGTGTGCATGTTCTATGCTACCCTGTTCCTGATACAGAATTTAAAATATTATTTTCAAATGATTGATTTGTATATTTTTTTTATTTATAATTATACAAGGTGCAAATAAAAATTCTATCCAAATTCATTATACAATCAAGAATAAGTCAACTTGATTTGTAAATGGAGTTTGAAATTGGGATTAATTCAAACTGGAGTTGAAATGAATTGAAATTAGTTCAAATTGAATTTGATTTGAATTAATTGAAATTGTGATTGAAGATGTGTAAGTATATTAAAGCTTAATTTAACATGTATTGACATGTGTAAGTTACAATAGCTCTGGTTGTCGGAGGAAGGTGATCGAGGCTTTTCTGTTGAAGTTATGGGTTTCAGTTTTCAACTTCCTAGCTCGATTTTGATTCGAGACATGTGAATAAATTTGGGTGATCGGACATTGGTGCTCCGGTAAGGTTCGATGTGTCGAAGTTATCTGTAGTGATCACCGACGTTGAAGTTCACTGTGTAAGAACTATTCGTCAGTATAACTCTGAGGGTGATTCCGTGATGAGTTTTTCAGAGATAGTACTTATAGGTTCGAGATGGTGATTTAGAGTGCAAGGGCTATGGTCGTTGACTCTAAGTGTGATTCCAAAATGAGTGCAACGAGATAGTGCCTTCGGTTTCGTTCGAATCCGGAACAAACTTGTATGGATTGAATGCTTTCAGAACATCGTCAGGCGGACGATGAGCATTCTAAGATAGATGTGTTCTATAAAGGTAATCGCAGCCTCAAGCCTCATTAACCGGGAATGGCTAAAACAGGGGAGGAGCAGCAAGGCAAGTTGGTTAGCACCCATTTCAGGGTGAGGTCATTCCTATCTATATGTCCCTTTATTTCAGCTTAGTGGGTGGTTGGTCGCACCAACCACAGGGTGATCTTACTCGGGACTATTCAGTAAGGAATGGTTCCGTCTTTGTGATGCAGGGGATTGGGAGTGATCCTCGGTACTGTGATCTAGGCCACGTACTGTGACCCCCGGTACCCCTGCAATTGATGGAAACCCATTCTTCCTACGAGACCCTATGATTTTGTTTGTATTACCCACTTTTGTGGCTAGTAGCTGGAATTTAAAAAATGTAACAATTTCGGCTATTTCTTATTTACTTGAAACCCTAGACACTATTATAATATCACTGGATTTCCTATCAAATGTTTTGGTTAGCGTAAGGTAAAACTTTTCCATGTTTATATGTGGGAAGTCTTACGTGATACCTTTTCTTTTCAAAGGATTTTCTAAAGTTAAGCAATTTTAACCCGTTTGCTCACACCAGGCCGCTGTCTGACCCGAGTATTTGTTTTATGTTTTATTAAACTCTTGGGTACTCATATTATGTATGAGTAATCGAGGGACTCAGGTTTGCTTGACGAATTCTGGAGGAGATATGGAGTAGGAGGCTTCAGCGTGTTAGATATATTATGGTTCCGCTGTGTTTGAGATTGTATCTGTATCTTGTGATATCTTGAGTTTTATAGTTAGACAGATGTTTATAATTGTCTAATATGTGATGTGTAGGTTGTGTAATCTGATGTAATATGATACTATGTAATATTTTATGCGATATATTATATTTCGTTCGTTCCGCTATGAGTTATCTTATGTTGTTGTGTTTCTTCTTTTCTTATCTTTTCATCTTCTATCCCTTTCTTTCTTAATTAGTGATGCGACTTTCTGGTGTTAGAAAGCCGGGTCGCTGCGACCCGGCTTTCTAACACCAGAAAGTCGCATCACTAATTAAGAAAGAAAGGGATAGAAGAAGAAAAGATAAGAAACTAAGAAACACAACAACATCAGATAACTCACAGCGGAACGAACGACATATAATATATCGCATATAATATTACATAGTATCATATTACATCAGAGTACACAACTTACACAACACATAGTAGACAGTTATAAACATCACTACTCCATCTACCTCTAAACTTATGTTGGAAAATCCGAACAGATAACCCATCCGATTAGGTAGATATATATATAGTTATATATCAAAATTACAAGTACGCTCTCTCAAGAAAGACCCACTCCAGAGCCTAGGTATTCACTCAACCTAATGCTCTGATACCTACTGTAGCGACTCGACTTTCTAACACCAGAAAGTCGCATCACTAATTAAGAAAGAAAGGGATAGAAGAAGAAAAGATAAAAAAGAAGAAACACAACAACATCAGATAACTCACAACGGAACGAATGAAATATAATATATCACATAAAATATTACGTAGTATCATATTACATCAGAGTACACAACTTATACAACACATATTAGACAGTTATAAACATCTGTCTAACTATACAACTCAAGTACACAAGATACAGATACAATCTCAAACACAGTGGAACCATAATATATCTACACGTGGAAGCATCCTGCTCCATATCTCCTCCAGAGTTCGTCAAGCTAACCTGAATCCCTCGACTACTCATACATAATATGAGTACCCAAGAGTTTAATAAAACAGAAAATAAACACTCGGGTCAGATAAGGGTCTGGTGTGAGTAAACGGGTTATAATTCGTAACTTTAGAAAATCCTTTGAAAAGAAAAGGTATCACCTAAGACTTCCCACACATAAATATGGAAAAGTTTTTACCTTACGCTAACCAAAACATTTGATAGGAAATCCAGTGATATTATAATAGTGTCTAGGGTTTTCAAGTAAATATGAAATAGCCAAAATTGTTACATTTATTAAATTCCAGCTACTAGCCACAAAAGTGGGTAATACAAACAAAACCGTAGGGTCTCGTAGGAAGAATGAGTTTCCATCAATGGCAAGGCTACCGGGGTATCGCCCGTCACAGTACGTGGCCTAGATCACAGTACCGAGGATTACTCCCAATCCCCTGCATCACAAAGATGGAACTATTCCTTACTGAACAGTCCCGAGTAAGATCACCCCATGGTTGGCGCGACCAACCACCCACAATGCCGAAATAAAAGGGACATCTAGACAAGAATGACCTCACCCTGAAATGGGTGCTATCCACCTAGCCTTGCTGCACCTCCCCTGTTTTAGCCATTCCCGGTTGATGAAGCTTGAGGGTGCGATTACCTTTATAGAACACATCTATCTTAGAATGCTCATCGTCCCCCTAACGATGTTCTGAAAGCATTCAATCCATACAAGTTCGTTCCGGGTTCGAACGAAACCGATGGCACTATCTCGTTGCACTCATTTTGGAATCACCCTCAGAGTCAACGACCATAGCCCTTGCACTCCGAATCACCATCTCGAACCTATAAGTACTAAATCCGTTAAACTCATCACGGAATCACCCTCAGAGTTATACTGACGTATAGTTCTTACACCTCGAGTCTTCACTAAGCTCTACTTGGATTGACAACCTAACGTTTAATTTGGATCGATGTGGTTTTCATATTATCCAAATATGGAAACCCGATCCCGGTCTCACCGAAATCCAAACGCCATTTTAATGTCCAAGTTGTTTATGGGTTTAAACAATTAATTTATATTCAAGATGATATAAGAAGATAGATTAATCACATTATCAAAATAAATAATTCATATCAAACATTCATCTCACAAAGCAGCATATCACACATCATAGATATCCAAATCATCCAGTATCAACCAATCACCCAATATCAATCAATATTAACCAATCATCCAAAAGCAGAACTGATTAACCCTTAATCAATTGGATTACCTTAATCCTTCTTCATTAATTTATTCCAAATAAATAATTTAATCATCTCTTAATGATCTTCCTTAATTAATCTCCCTTGATTAATTATCTTTTGATTACCTTCAAGTAATTATCCATATACGGTAATTAACCTTTAATTACTATCATTAGTTACAATAATTAATGATCCTTCATTTATTTTCATTAATTAATTAACTATGATTAATTACGTTAAACCTCAATTAATTACAATTAATTAATCACACTTAAATTAATCACTTTTATTAAATCAACCTTGATAAATTTATTAATTATATTAACTAATAACCTTATTAATTAATAATTAAATAATTTACTTGTAATTAATCATCTCATTAATCATAAACAGTAATTAACAACTTGTAATTACTTATCTTAATTAATTAACTTCTTAATTAATTATATTAATCCTTGATTAATTAATCAAATTAATTAATCTTTAATTACTTCATTAAACGATTACTAATCAACTAAATTAACAAATAATCCTTAATTAATTACTTTATTAATTAATTACATTTTAATTAATTACACTTAGTAAATAATCTTAAAATTAATCACATCCATTAGTTAATTAATCACATTAATTAATTAACTAAAATTAACTAAGTAATTAACCCTTAATTACTTACATAAGTAATTATCTTCTGATTACTTCCATTAAATGATTACTCTCTTAATTACTTAACAAGTAATCAATCCCATTATTGAATAAATTCTTAATTCTTTAATTAATTAATTAATAATCGTTTAATTATTATGATTTATTGTTTTCTTATGGAAACCCGATCCATAATATGGAAACCCGATCCCGGTCTCATCGAAATCCAAAGCGTGTCTTTTAGGTCCAAGTTCTTTTAGAGTTTAAAACAATTCAATACAATTATCTATATACACACAGATAAATAATTCACATATTCACAACAGATAATTATCATTATCATCACAACAGATAATCCATATTATCACTATCAAAGATAATCAATATCATCATCACAATGCAACCAATGCATCCACGTCACTCAACATTATTAATCTCATAGTTGAGATTTCAAACCATTCAAGGCAACCAATATCATCCATTCATATATAAGCAATGATCTATAATCATACATCTATAATTAATTTAAAATGAATTAAATTAATTACATTATCTCTAATTAATTTAAAGTGAATTAAATTAATAACTACATTAATATAAATCTTACTTACATCACCATTAATTAGTTATAAATTAATTAATTAATTATCCTCTAATTTATCATCTTAATTAATCACCCCTGATTAATTATACTTTAATTAATCTCACAAAATTAATTACTCTAAACCAAATACAGTAATTAACCTTTAATTACTTCATTAATTAATTAACTATAATTAATTACAATTAACCTTGATTAATTACAATTAATTAATTACCCTTAATCCTTATTATTGATTAATTAATATTAATTAATCAATCTTAATTACATCATTAAATATATTAATTAATGATCCTTAATTATATTTAATTAATTATCTTATTTAAATTAATTACTTTTAGTAATTAATCACAATTAAACCATAATTATTAATCATCTTTGATTAATCACATTCAATAATTAACTACCCTTAATTACTTATCAAATTAGTTACTCCTTAATTAATTTCATAAATTAATCCCTCGATTAATTATACAAAATAATTTAATCCAAATTACTTTCACAATTCCATCAATATCCACTAATTACATCCAGTAATTATCTCTAATTACTTCACCGAGTAATTACGTTCCATTAATTACATTAAGTAATTATTATCAAACCAATAAGTAATTAAAATTAATTAAACTTAATTAATTAATTTAAACTAATCACAATAAACTCCATTAATTACATTAAGTAATTAATTTCTTAATTACTTTCATTTAGTAATTAAACTTAAATAGTTTTCACAATTGAATATTATTAAATTAATTAATCTAATTAATTATTTAAACTAATCACATTAATTAATTGTTAAGTAATCTTTAAGTTAATGACCATTATTAACCATTAACCATACTTTAATTACTTATCATAAGTAATTAACTTTCATTAGTCATTATTAATTTTAGATTAATTAGTTAACTTAAACTTTAAATTGATAATTTAAAACCCTTAATTACCTTAATTAATTATCCATTCCATTAATTAATTAAATAAACTATTCATTTAATTACCTTAATAATTAAATGAACTTATAAATCATTAAATTCTTAATTTTGTTTTTAAGATAAAACCTTCCTTATCTATGGTTAAATTATCATTCATAAATACTTTTGCAAATATTTATTTCGAATTCAATTTCAATTTTCATTTTAAATTCAAGTTTTAAAATGAAATTCAATTTATCTTTAACCAAATTAAAAACTTTGAAATCCACATGTTAAAGAATAATTATAGAAAAGAAATTTAAAGATTTTAAACTAAATTCCTTTTAAATCTCTAATCATTTAAAGTATATTTTAACTTTTAAACTTATTTACAATATTAAATTTATAAACTTTATTTCCAAAACTTAAGATTCAAATCAAATTTGAATTCAAATTTAAAATTCTGATTTAGCTCTGTTTAAATCATCTTTTACATTTCAAACTCCATTTAAATTCAAATTCTTTAATTACACTTTAAACTTCTTAAACACTTTAATATTATTAAGTCGATTTGAATGTAAAAGCTCATTTATTTCCAAACTAGATTCAAATTCAACTTGAATCTATTTTAAACTTAGATTTAAACTTAAATTCATATTTGAAAACTAGATTTAAAACTTTACTTTCATTTAAATCCAGGGTTTTAAATTTTATTTTAAAATTTTAAACAAAATAGCAGGTTTCTGTTCTGAAACCTGTCATCCTACTTTAACCCGAGCCAGAGTAAATCTGCTTCGAGTCCACCAACCAAAATCTTCGAGCAAACACAGCAACTACTCGAGAAATTCTCGAGTTTCCCTACTGCTTATACCCAGGCAATCATCAGAATATCAAGAGTGCACGGTGCACATGCACCGTGCCTCCGAACATTAATGTAAATGATCAATCATGGAGTTTGAAATTTAAAGCTTTTAATTTAAAAGTCTACTCATCCAGTATCAACCAATCACCCAATATCAATCATCCAATATCAATCATTCATCCATAAGCAGAATTGATTAACTCTTAATCAATTGGATTACCTTAATCCTTCTTCATTAATTTAATCCAAATAAATAGTCATCTCTTAGTGATCTTCCTTAATTAATCTTCCTTGATTAAGAATCCTTTAATTACATCCATGTAATTATCCTTAACCATATTCAGTAATTAACCTTTAATTAATATCATTAATTACTATAATTAATGATCCTTCATTTGATTCCATTTATTAATCAACTATGATTAATTGCATTAAACCTCAATTAATTACAATTAATTAATCTTTTTCAGATTTCAGGCCTGGAAGAATTCAAAAACCCGCTCTGTCCTCTGCAATTAATAAGTGAGTAAATTATTTCAAAAACAGTTTAAATTGATTTAGACTCTAATGCACGTGATAATTTGTGGATTGATCTTGGTGATTGCATGAAAATTCTTTTCAGTATTAATATTATTGAATTTATAAGATCTGTATATATATGTGTGCGTGTATAGGTCTGTATACATATGAAACTCTGATTACTATATTTTTTCTCTTCAAAAAAAATTCAAATCTTCTACTAACGTCATTATTTGACATTGATGATTGAATAAAAGTTGTTTGTTGCTGTTTGTTGGTAATTTGAAAAATAGTTTCTGAAAATTTAAATTTACAAATAATTTTTAAAATAGAAATTACAGTAAGTAACTGTTGCATGTCAAAAATTGATATCCTTAATTCTTGCTTTCGTTTGTATAGATGGATTAATAGTTAGAAATAATGAATTTTAACATGAAATTTATAATTTTTAAGTTGATAATTTGTTGGAAATTTGGAGATGAAGGGTTTCGGCAATTTGATCAATTGCCGATGATCAACTCCTTGATTTGAGTTGAGATCTTGATCGAGGCTTGCTTTTGAGTTGAGGATGAAGAGAAAAATGCTATTGGATTTTTTCTATGGCCATGGTGATCAGATTCAAACGATTTAGGGTTTTAGCATGTTTTTGTTTCGGCTTGGTTGTAGAGGCATTCGCGACTTGGATAGTGGACCGGGGGTGTTCGCTTTTAGGGGAAGATGAAGCTCTTGACGTGGCGTTTCGATGGTGGGGTCGGCGAGGTCTAACGTGTCATAGTCGTCGGCCGTGGGTGGTTTTGTGGAAGTGGGTTCTGCAGATTTTCGAGCTTAAGGTCCGAATTTTGTTTCGCATGTATGTTGATTCATCTAGGTTCGTATTCTGGCTCGCGTGTGATAGTGTGATCGTTGGCGAAGGTTGCGACGACATACGGCGGCCTCTATCATCCGATATTAATCACCCAATATCAATCAATCCATATTAACCAATCATCCAAAAACAGAATTGATTAACTCTTAATCAATTGGATTACCTAAATCCTTCTTCATTAATTTATTCAAAATAAATAAATTAATCATCTCTTAATAATCTTCCTTAATTAATCTACCTTGATTAATTATCCTTTAATTACATTCAAGTAATTATCCTTAACCATATACAGTAATTATCCTTTAATTACTATCATTAATTACAATAATTAATGATCCTTTATTTGCTTCCTTTAATTAATCAACCATAATTAATTACATTAAATCTCAATTAATTACAATTAATTAATCACACTTAAATTGATCACTTTTATTGATCAACCTTGATTAATTCATTAATTATATTAACTAATGATCCTTATTAATTAATAATTCCTTTAATAAATTAAATAAATAACTTGTAATTAATCATAAACAGTAATTAACAACTTGTAATTACTTATATTAATTAATATCTTAATTAATTATATTAATCCTTTGATTAATTAATCTAATTAATTAATCTTTAATTACTTCATTAAGTAATTATTAATCAATTAAATTAATAAATAATTCTTAATTAATTACTTTATTAATTAATTACATTTTAATTAATTACCCTTAGTAGTTAATCTTAAATTAATCACATTTATTAATTAATTAATTAATCACATTAATAATTAATTAAAAATTAACTAAGTAATTAACCCTTAATTACTAACATAAGTAATTATCTTCTGATTACTTTCACTAAATGATTACTCTCTTAATTAATTACTTGACAAGTAATTAATCCCATCATTAAATAATCTTAATTCTTTAATTAATTAATTACTCCATAATTAATTAACTTCAAACAATTACATAAATCAATTCTTTAATTAATAACATCAAGTGATTATCCAAATATCACTTCCATTAATTACTTCCATAAGAAATTCCCATTCTCAATTACATTCAATAATTAACCATTAATTACTTCATTAAGTAATTACACTTAATTTATTCATAATTAAGTGATTATTTAAAATTAAATAAACAATTAACTAATTATTTAAAATTAATTAAATAATTAATTAATTAACTTCTTATATTTAAAGAAACTCCTTAATTAATTAAGAAAAACATTTATCTTAATTAAACTCTTTACTTATTAATAAATCATAATAATTAAGTATTCTTACATTCAAAACAATAATAAACCAACCTTATTTATTTCCACAAATTAATTATTTGAATTAACCAAATCTTAATAACTTTAAAGACATATTATTTTATTTGATTTACAAAATTATAACCTTAACCTTATTTGAAATGAAGCACTAAGAAATCAAGTTTAAAATTTAAAACACTTTAACTATCTAATTCAAACTTATTCATTTTCAATAAAGTTTAAAACTTAAGTTTTTAATCATTACTGTAAAATTTTGCTTAAAACTTTGATTAATTCTTTAATTTGAAAACACTTCTTTTAAATTAAAATTACAAAATTTAATTAATTTAATTATTTCCAAAAGAAATCATTTTAACAATTTAAATTTTGAAAACAAATTCGATTAATACTTTTTTTTAAAGTTTGATTAACTATTTACTTTAAAAGACTAAGTTATAGCTTTGAAAATTTAATCCTCTTTACAAAAACTTATGACTTGATTTTGCAAAAGAAAGCGACTCGGGCCAAACCCATGTTAAATACCATAAAAACTCGAGTTTGCCTCGGTTCACTTCCCTACTTGTCTGTTTCGAGACCAACCCAATGCTTGCACGAACCCAAACCCGAGAGTACTCCTTCTTCTCAAAACAAAACTCTACCTGGTTTCAAACCCGTGCACGGTGCACGTGCACCTGATGCTCCGGCCAGCGACGGTCATCGCGACCATCAACAACCATCACACGATCGCGTACGAGCCTCCTCAAACACTCAGATTACACAACAACAACTCGAAACAAAATTCGACCATTCGCTTCGAAAAACTGCAGAACTCACTTACCCAAAACCACCCACGGCCGATCACCACGACGCCATGGAACTTCGCCGTCCCCACCATCGAAACGCCACGTCCCTGAACATCAACTCCACCAAATGCGAACGACTCCGGTACCCTATCCAAGTCGCGATGTTCGACATCCAAGCCGAACAAGAAAACTAACTAAAACCCTAAATCGTTTGAATTCGAACAATTCAGCCATTGGAAAAATTCAATTGCATTTTTCCCATCATCCACAACACATAAGCAAGCTTCACCCAAGATTTCAACTCAAATCATGGGTATGATCATCGACAATTGATCAAATTGCCGAAACCCTTCAACATTAAATTCCCAATTGATTATCAAATTAAAAATTATGAATTGCATGTTAAAATTCGTGATTTTCAAACACGAATCCATTCCTATAATACAAATATGAAATTATAGAAGTTGATTATTATGAAAATTTAGGTTTTTACTGTTATTTTACAAATTTTGAAATGAAAACATATTATTAATTCCTGGAATGTTTTTTGGTGGTGATGTTACATGATTCCAATCATTTCTTGTCTACAAATCAAAGACTAACAATGATTAAAGAGGTGATATTGAATTTACAGAGGAAAAATCAAAATCTGTTTAAACAACAGAACCTACATTCTTTTTTTTTACAGACACTAAATACTTATTATAAACATATTTATAAATTCAATGACATAAATACTGAATGATTTCATACAACACCAAGATTTATCCACAGATTATCACATGCATGGAACAGAATTCAACTTATCTGTTTTTAAAAATATTTACTCACCTTTTAAATTTGCAGTGAACAAAACTTGTTCCGGGCTCTTGAAATCCTTAGTCTGGAAAATGTTTTGATCTTGCTTGCTGAAGAAATTCTACTGCATGCCTCAAATTTGATGATTTAAAAGTTGAAACTTGCAGAGTTGATCTTGATCCCTTTTAAGTTGCAGTAGATTTGAAGGTTGCAACTTTTACTTTCAAATTTGATTTTGCAGAATCTAATTTCAGATTTTACTTTGCTTTTGGATTTTAAATCTCAGGTTTTGAAAAGATTTCTGTTTTAAGTTAAGAAAAGTAAACAAAGAAATGAAAGTGTTTGTGAAAAACTAATTTTCTTCTTAAACATTTATTTAAAAATTAAAATAAACATTAATGGGTTGGAAATAAAGCAAGCAAATTTAAAACATTAGCAACTCAATCTGTTCATCAACAACCTGCATTCAATTCATTCAAACCTGGAAAATTTACCCTGCATGCAACTATTAAAGCAAGTTGAAACATTCTGCAACTCAAGTTTCAAAGATCAAAGCACTAAAGTTTTAAAGCATTCAAACAATTGTAAAAGAAGTTCAAAAGGGTTTTTCAAATCTGGACTGTGCTCTGCTCTGCATATTTAAAAAAGTGAGTAACTCCATTTTTATTTTAAGTAGGTAAAAGTTTGAGTTGCATGCTGGTTTATCTGAGAGGAAGTTTATACTGTGTTTATATATCTTTGAAAAATTCCTATGTATGTATGAAAGAATAAGTGATTTTGCTGTAATTATTGCTTTTGCCTGTTCTTAGTTAAAGTTAGATTCAAAAACAAAATAATCCAATATCTTTTGCTTCAATCCATTTGGATTATCACCTCTATTCTTATCTCGATTGGGTATTTAACCAATAACAGTTGAACTCTGACCAGTTTATTTAGAAAATAGCTTGAAATTTTTTTAAATAGATAAGTAGTTGAAAAATAATTATTAGTTTGTAAAATAGCTGCAAAATAATCAATTAATTGTAAAATAATGGGAAAATAGTCAAATAGTTATAGTCTTAAATAATTGCAAATTAGTTGAAAAATAGTAATTATTTTGTAAAACGGTTGAAAAATAGTTAAATAATCCCAAAATAATTGTAAAACAAATTCAAGATAGTCTTAGTTTTAAAAGAAAAGTTGTATAGTAAATAATTTAGAAAATTAGATTTATATTAAAACAATTTATTTGAAAATAGTCCAGATTCAAACTGTTCAATTCCCAACCTCCATTTCCAATCAATTCAATTTTAATTTCCACTTCCATTTAAATTGACTCAATTCCAATTTGAATTGATCCCAATTCCAATAAATATTAACTTTCAATTTCAATTTAAATTAAGTTAACTTCCATTCCCATCCCAAATTCAAATCAACATCCTATTTGAATTTGAACTCATTCAACATCAATTCTTATTCAGATTATCCAATTCAAATTTCCATTTGAATTTTTTTAAACATATCCATCTTCAATCACAATTTCAATTAATTCAAATCAAATTCAATTTGAACTAATTTCAGTTCAATTTTTTTTAAGTCCACATTCCACAATTTTATTTTAAATCAATTTAATCTTTCAAAAACCAAATTATTAACCAAATTCACCCTTAAAACCAATTTTCAACCATTTCAGTTGAAATTCTATTTTAAACACCCAAATCTCAAGTCCAAAGTGTTTCCATTTCTCCATTTTCAAACTAAAGTTAAATTTTTCTTGAAACAGTTTAATAAATGATTTCCGGAATGCACGTGATAAATTGTAAAGGAAGTCGTAATTTGGTTTGCATGTTTGTGATTATCTGGTTCTATGCTTGAATTTCTCTGTTTAGATGTGTATTTATATCTGTATATATGTATACAGACTATCTCTGTATATATTGCAGGTTCAATCAACTTTAAAAAATCTAAATCCTCTCATGCAATCAGAATTGGGCCTTGATTCTTGAAAGGAACATGATTATAACAACATAATATTACTTCTAAAAATAGTTTTCAAAGATTTTAATGCTGTAATTAATCAAAATTAAGAAAATACAGGGGTAAGCTGGAACGGGTTAAAAATAAACCATTATAATTTTAAGTTTGGATTTTATAATTTGATTTGTAAGTGCAAATGATGAATTTAGGTATTAAAAATATGATTTTTAATCTTGGGTGTGTTGAGAATTTTGGGTGTGAATGGAATTGACTTTTTCGTCAAATTCCGGTGATTGACGATGATTTGGGTACCGTGGTTGATACTGGAGCAAGATCGTGGGACGGTGGTCATGGAAAAATTAATGACTTGATTTTCCTGTTGCCGTGTTGGTCGGGCGAGTTAATTGTAGGGTTTGGTTTGCGTTTTGGGGAGGGTCTGTTCCATGGGTGATTCCGAAGTCGTGCTAGTATCGAGATGGTCAAATGGTGGGGGAAAAAGATGACGGAGGTCAGGCAAAGGTACTAGCTTAAGGATGGCATCCCTGGTGGTCGGAGATAGTGATGAAGGGTGAACTTAGGCGATAGGGTCTGGAGCCTATTGTGGTTGGTTTGTTTAAATTTGTATTCTCGTGATGATTCGGTGATCTGTGTTGGGAGGCGACTCAGTGGGAGATTGTCGATATGTCAATGGTCAGAGCTGGGTTCGACGCTGACCAGATGTTATGTGCATGTGCACCATGTCACGTGTGTAAGTGGAAGATAGAATGAGGAAGGAGAAGAAGAAGTGGGTATTTAAGGAAGTTTGCTCGAGATTTTTTTTCTCGGTGTTTCTGTTGATTTGTACTAGGGGAACTTCGAGTTTTTGTGCGAGTGCTATTCCAGGATTTAGGTATGGCAGTTTAAATTTAAACTATAACCAAATTTTTAAAAAAACTATATGTAGAAGAAGGAACTCGAAGCCAGTTTCGAGTTGAATCCGGGTCTAACCCGAAGCAGGAGTGAAGCTGAAAGTAATCACTATTTTAAGCATGTTTTCAAAAAAAAAGTTTTATAGAAAAACAATGTTTTGAATGAAAATGGAATGACTATTGTTTTAGAACTTTTCTTAAATAATTTCTTCCTTTTATCAAGGTTTCGTTAACCTTTAATTAAGAAAAGGGAATGATTGTTTAACTTATGTTATTGAGTTAAACTTCGAGACAATTTAAAACTTAATTTTTATAAATAAAATTAAGAGTTAATTTAAGAATAAATGTTTAATCTATGGATTAGAAAATTAGTAAAGATAATGATTTACCTTAAAGGTAATTAAGATTTGATAATCAAACGAAGGAATAAAAATGTGATTTATTATATCAATTATTGATTGAGTGATTAATTAATTAATAATGAAGAATTTTAAATTAATTAAGAGGTTAATTAGTTTGTAATTAAGAATTTTTAATTAGATAATTAATAATTAGTGGTTACTTAATTTTGTATTTAATTAATAATTAGTGATTAATTAATTAAGTAATTAAGTTGTAATTAGTGATTAATTAATTAAAGTAATTTAGGATTAAATTACTTAGCAAAATTAATTGATTGGCTAAGCAAATTGATTAATTAATTAAGAGAAAGTTGATCAATGAAGTGATTATAAGATAATCAATTTGAGGATCAATTGTGTAATTAATTAAGAGATAATTACTTATTGTAATAAAAGGATAATTAATAAAAAGGTGATTAAATAAGATGGATAATTAAAAGGTGATTACTTAATTGATTTATAATTAATCAATGCTAAATAAAGATCTAAGTGATTAAAGATTAGTAATTAATTTAATAAGTGACAAATAAAATTAATATTGGAAATGATCCTTTTTTATATGAGTGATTGAATAATGATTAAATACCTTAAATTGATCGATATCTCTGATATGAAATGTTTTGTGATATGATATGATTGTATTGAACAGTGATAACGTGGTTACCTATTGATGACGAATTGATGTATAAAAAGTGACATCCTATATTTAAAATTTGAATTACATTTCATTTAAAAAGCTTAGGATAAGATGACATTGGATTCGAAGAGACCGGAGTCGGGTATTAGTTAATACCCGAAACCACTTCGATTCTTTATAAATTGATATCTGAAATCAATAAGCTGGAATGGGATGATTTAGATGAATTGGACTATTTAATCTAAGTTTTGGTACTTAGAATTTTGTGAGTGAAATAAGTAATGTCCATAACAATTTGTGAATTTTGTATTTGATACAAGTTTACCCGGGTTATATATATATATATATATATATATATATATATATTGTATGCTTTGGTCATTCAAGTTAGATGGATTTACTCACGCTGGTTTCAAGCCTGACCCGGGTGTTACTTTGATGTAATGCTCGGGTCAGACCGAGTATTATAGATTTTTAGGTAAGGACGTTCTGGAACTCAGGAGGCGAGCTGGAGGGCAGGAACGTATGGAGGGTTTTCCACTGTGATATGTTATTATATAACTAGGACAGTTTCTTTTAGACTGTCCAGTGTTGTGTAATGATTGTAACTCTGATGTATAAAAATATAAGTGTAAAGATACAGTTCTTCTTTGTAAAACTAAATATTTATGTGATATTATATTTTATCCGCTGCGAATGTGAGATTCTGAGTTTGAGTTTTCTGTTCCTTCTTCTTTCTCTTTCTTCTTTTCACTAACTATCTGGAATTTTGAGGATCGAAATTTTCGGGTCGTTGCATTTTAAATTATCCTTGATATCATGTATATCCATACATATATACATATTTATTTCTTGGCCCTCCTAGCCATAAGTCCTAGGAGTTTGGTTGTTCAATTTCAATTTTATACTGAATATGCAAATCTGTTGTTCATTATCGTTGTATGTTCAAGTTCATTGAGATGAGATTGGTTCTAATTGTTCATACAAGTGAACATGGATTGATTTTCAAGTTTAACTCAGAGCTTAAAATTGGCTGGATACCCATAGCCGATCCCTCTATATAGAAAAATGAATAGCTAATCCCTATTATAGAGCCTACAATCGATCCCTATTACAAAGAAAAAAAACCGATCCTTTCATCCTCATACGCAAATCCATCGATCCCTTTACTTAGCTGCATTCACACTCCTCCTAAAGTAAACTTTCGATCCCCCTTTACTTTACAAATAACCTATCCCTCCACTTAGCAATGCAACCAACCCCTACGCCTAACCCAACATAACTGATCCCTCTTCAAACTTCAATACCGATCCCTCTACTTCAACGATATCACACTTACCTCAAACATTCAATCCAATCCCTCTCCTTTACCTACATTCCAACCGATAACTCCATGTTCCACACAAAATGCTCAATCGATCCCTATGCTTCCTTCATGCTTCATACTTTCCTTTCTCCTTCACAATTACCTCGTCGAACCCTGCGTCGCCATTATCCATCTCATCTGCTCCAAACTTTACCCAAGATTATCATAAATAGAACCCATCATCTTGTCACAAATTAAAGGTTAAAGGCAAGGAAACCTACCTAAGTATATATAATGAGTTACTCGAGGAGAGTTATTGGATTTCATTTCAAATTGAAGAGGAAGTGGTGATCTAAAATAAGAGAGAATCGTAAGTTTAAGGATGAAGGCGGTATGTGATTGTAAGGGAAGGGATCAAAGTTTGAATTGAAGGAGAGGTTTCAGAGGCGAGTTTGAAGGAAATAGGAAGGTAGGTTCGAATATAGGATTAAACTAAATTAAGGGATGGAAAGGAGAGTGTTTGCTTATATATGAAGGTTAAGGGTTCGACTTGCCTTTTCATCCTCGACGAAGCCAAAAGAGTTGAGTTCCCAATAAAAGGAGGGATTGGGTACAATCCCTTTGCTTGGGGATCCATCTGATCCCTGTCAACATAATAAAAAAAGAGAAAGAAGGAGGGGGGATCGGCTAGGAGACTGCCAATCCCTGCGAACAAAAAAAGAGGAAAGAGAGAGGAAAAGGGGATCAGTCATGAATCCTTTGTGCATGCAAGCATATACATGAAAATTATACGTATATATAAAAAGCAATGAAAGTACAGCTAGTTTAGTGTAAATTTGCAGCGATCCCTAAGCGTGCAAACATGTCCGGGAGTCAACAACAAGAACGTGTATCCAAACGTGCACGTGTATAGTTTAAAAGTTCGAATTTTGAAATCGATAGAAATTGAATTCAAACCTAAAGCTTTCAAGGCCGAGACTGAATCAGATAGCCAAAGTTATTAACTTCATAGAATCAGACATAAGTATCAACTGATGGAATATAAATATGAATTTATGCTATTGGAAATTGACCAAGTGTCGCGATGATCAAAGAGAGATGCAACACTTTGGGAAAATAGTTTGGCAGAAGAACAATGACTATTCCGAAAACTGTATAGATTTCTTGTCGACGACTCTAATTGTTTCGATTCAAAGCACCTCTTGTTCAACACAAGACGTACTTTGGGGGGAAAGTGTTATCCAACATTTTAACATGACTATATTCAAGCGGATTGGACAAGTTAAGTTCGATTGTCGTCAAGGCCAATAAGTCCAGAGTGATGATTGTGGGGTTTAAAAGTCAAGTACAGATGGTAATATGAAGCCTTGGTTGAAAGTAACTGAGAGATATGCAATACATAATGTTCGAAGTATGGAATATAGTTTAACATATGAAAGGGATTGTCTATAATCCCTCTCAATCATAAGGATTGGTATATTTCAGCTAAGCAAGTGCAAGTCAATGAGAAACAATCCATATCTCAAGATCCATAAGTCCAATGCATATGAAATTTTGCGAGCAAAATGGTGGACTTTCGGGAGGCTACCCAAGGCATCACACCTTAAAAAGTTGAAGCAAGGGGGACTGGCCCTATTCCCTCGATAAAGATCAGCTAAAATTAGAAAACAACTCACATTGTAGCAAAAATCAAACAATAACTCAAGTTCTACTAATCCAATTGGCATAAAATTTGGAGGCAAAGCATAACACAGTATGGTAACGCTACCATAGGGATCGCATCCTCAAATTACTCCAAAACAGGGATAGGCATCGATCCTTATTCCTTGGGGTTTGGCTATGCGATCCGTCTTATGGGTTCATATGGTTTTGGAGATCATTCTGCTGAATTTTCAAGGAGATACTTCACCATCTTCTTCTATAAATACAGGCTTGGTTGTCCGTTTTATGAAGATGGCTGCTAGTTGCTTTGTACTTTATTGTAGTTAAAGAAATTTCATCCAATCCCTACTGTATTCTGTAACAACCCGCAAATTTATCAATTGTATATTTAAATATTTTATTTAAATATTTTATCATTCATCGGATTTTGGTTCGAAAAGCTACTTTTTGCAAACAGTCGAATTGGGACTCGAGACCACCCCCATTGAGTTCAAAATGACGTTTGCGACCTTTTTGAGTATAAGCTTCGATATGTTTGGAGAAAGTTGATTTTTGCCACTTTTTCACTTAGGGCTTTGGTTTGGACTGAACCCATTAGCCACTTACTAACTCAGTCCCAACCCCCCCTTCTCTTCATAACTTCTCCTCTTTGCTTAAACACTCAAGCTTTAGCAACAATGGTGGAAGAGAATGGGAAATAGAAATTCCTAAGCCCTAACTTGCTTTGCAAATCCAACTTCTAGCTCCAAATTCAAGAGAACCCATTGGTAAGCATCTCCTTCTTCTTCTCCAAACATTTCTCCTTCCAATTTCAGAAAAATTCCTAAACCTAATTTAGGAAATGTTTCTCTTTTAAGCTTAGATTCAAGCTTCTTGTGTTGAGATTGAAGTGTGGTTGATCTTCCTTCGTCTTCAAGCTTCTCATTCATTGTTTTTGGGTTCAAAGGTGAGATTTTTATCTCACATCTATGCTTATAATTATCTTCGAATGTTAGGTATGAATTCCTAACACTTATTCGTGTGCATTTGCTTTTGGTTTGGATTGATTTGGTGAACATTCCAATTTTTAGTGTTTTGGGTTCAATTCCTTAAAAATCATAGCTTTGATCTTTGATCATGTTTTTGGAGATGCATCGAAGAGCTTATAGGGCCGGGTAGTCAATTGGCATAATCCCTTAGCGCCGTTGCTCGAGAGAATGCAATTTGGTCGAGGTTGGACCTCAATTGGATGGACTGGGAGGGGACTGGCAACAGGTCCGGCCGACCGAGCTCTGTAGCCGGTCGACCGACCTGCTGCCAGGTGCATAAGCACCTCTCTGGTTAAGGTTCGGTCGACCGAGTACAGGGCTTAGCCGACCGACCTGCTTCCCGAGACTTTTTTGGAACAGGGTCCGGTCGACCGAGCACTGTAGCCGGCCGACCGACCTGGTGCAATTTTGCCTATTTCGCCTAGTTGTTTGAATTTCCAACTTTAATCGATTCGTGTTGTTTCCTATGTGTTGTTATCATTTGTTATCACTTTGATGACTCCTTTTTAGGGATTTTTGAATATCCATTTCGATGGATTCTTTATCGGTTTCTTTGGATTTTATTCACGTCTTCGAATGTGAATTTTACTGATTGATTGTTTTTACAATCTTCTTTGTGATTTGTCACTTTAAAAATATAAAGGTTTTCTATACTAGTAGTAAATATCAAAACTCTTTCTTCAAATGATTTCAACACTATTTTATAACGAAGCTCGTTTTCTCAAACCGATTTCCAATCTATTAGTATATACAAACCTTTACCTCACTCGTATGAGAAATCTAATTAAACGACTTAGTAAAACAAGTGGTATGAAACGCTTGTGTTTACTTCGTCGGTTAATTCTTGGACTTGTTGGATTGAATCTCTTGTGACAATTTTCTAGTGGAGATCTACAATTTGTTCGTAAATATTTAAGTTAAGCTAGTGGTTATGGGACATGAAGCTAAGCTCATATATTTACTAGCTTACTGTAATTGACACTTCTCTTTGATCATGACGATCATCTTTGTCATTTAGACTAGCAATATGCGATGTCTCTTTGTCTATGTGGAGGACTGTTCCTCATTTTTATTGAGTTTCGTCTCATTTATCACATGGGTCGTACCTTTTTAGGTGCGTCAATGTTTTATTATGCATGGGGTGTACCTTTCTAGGTGCATCGATGTTTGTTTATACATGGGTCGTACCTTTTTAGGTGCGTCAATGTTTATTTATGCATGGGGTGTACCTTTCTAGGTGCATCGATGTTTATTTACTTCGTGGAGCAATCGGCTCAATAAGTCGGGACATGGGGCGTATCTTTCTAGGTGCGTCGATGTTCGTCTATGCATGGGGCGTGTCTTTCTAGGTGCGTCGATGTTCGACTTAGCATGGGGTGTATCTTTCTAGGTGCATCGATGTTAGACATTACATGGGGTGTATCTTTCTAAATGCATCGATGTTTATTTATGCATGGTATGTATCTTTCTAGGTGCATCGATGTTTATTTATGCATGGGGCGTATCTTTCTAGGTGCGTCGATGCTAGAGCATAGGGCATATCTTTCTAGGTGTGTCGATGTTCGACTGTACATGGGGCGTGTCTTTCTAGGTGCGTCGATGTCCAGTTTGTGGGATTGGCCATCCTTTTTATTGTGATTTCTGGATTTCGTGTGTTGATTTCTGGAATTTATGTTTCACCAACTTTTACGATGGGCATTGATATATATGTCATTTATTGTGGCTTGGTGAATGAAATTAGGAGTATGACATTCCTTTTTATCTTGAGTAGATTATTGTGATATTGATTAATCTCTTGTTGATTTTCAATTACTTATTTATCACAGCTTGGCATTGTGATTATTATATGTTTATGTCATATCTTTTATTATATATCGCTTCATCTGATATTTATAGCTAGACTGATCCATTTATTATTTTCTTCTTAAATAATACTCGGGTCAGACTGAGATATTACAGGTGCTTCTGCTTGACTCCTTATCGGACTTTCATCTGATCTTTTGGCTAACTACTTAAGTTTAGTAGTTTTTGTTGTATACATTTGAGATACAGACTCTATGATGTATACTTATTCTTTTGTCTAGAACTTGTATCTATTCTTTTTGGATATTGTGGACTTTGTTTGATCACTACTCTGATGTACACTTTCATGTGTAGTATTCATATCTATTTCCGCCTTTGTGATATGAATTATCTGTGACTGATTTGTGTTATGTTTATTTCTATATTTGTTTCCGAAGACCTTTATAGCCACTGTGTAGTAGCTTTGAGTTTGTGTCGGTATGTCGGATTTCCTCTTGAGATGAAAAGTTATATTTTTATCTGGCATATCGGTACTCGCACAAAGCAATTATACAGATGGTCGCTCCTCAACAACCTTATTCTCCGTGCTAGTCGACAGCATTACTCCGTAGTGTTCTTGGCTAGTGTGGGTATAGAGGTGGGGCATCACATATTCAGTTTACGAAGTGATTAGTAAAGCTTTATATTGAAAGTGGACATAGGAAAACAACGCCGAACCACTATAAATCGCTGTATTATTGCTATTTCTTTAGTTTTATCTTATTTACTTGCTTGTTTCCTCTATTTGCATTTTATACTCTTCATATATTTTTCTACGTAAGCTCTATTGGGTGTTTGTGCCTATTTTTGGTCCAAATAATTCCTATCCATCCTAAAAGCAGTAGCAAACCATATCAAAACAATTCATCCAAACAAAATATCATCCATAATCATTCATTTAACATATACAATCCATTCAAACAAGATTAACATACAAGATTCAACCTTGATCTAGTTTTGTACCAAAATGGTAGTATGATCCAAAATGGGTTGCAAACTCATTTAAAATCAAATCTAATCTTTTTATATTCGACCACAAATTTTAAGGGTTAAATTAAAATTAATTTTTTTTAATCTGGAAATTATATTATAAACATCATTTTTAACTATATGGACAAGCATATAATAGTAAGAGATTAATAATTATTCATATAATACCCAAATTACCACACTAATCCCTAGATCTAAAATGGACAGCAAGGAGAAAAATTCCAAAGAATCAAATTGGTGTAATATGATCCCTCTTTTCTATTTACTCTTCTAATGATGGATTGGACTAAGATTAGTAAAAAGATGCACTTTTTGACAAAATTAGGGTTAATGGAGGTTTGGAATTGTTTTGGAAAAGTGGAATTAATTTTGATATGCCCCAAATACCCCAATTAGTACGATTCCCTAAATTAATTAGTGGCCCTAAGTATGAGCTTAGTTTAATTGCCCACTAATCTGTCCAGTAGCAAATAGAGCTTAAAATGACCATTTCTCCTAAATGGTAAGTCCGTTTTCCAATTATGACCACTCTACAGAAAGGCAAACAATAAGTCTGATCTACTGGAAGTGGTTTCACACTAAAACTCAACCATTATCAACAGGTAAAGGCTTTACAAGAATTTCTACGTCCACATTGTTCGATAAAAATTCTAAATGTGGAAAATGTTCCTAGTAGTCATTTTCCAAAGTTTTTGAGTCATACATCCACATGTGAATGAAATAATAATATTTTATGATCATTCAATATGTAAGACATAGGTTGTTACACTCTACTTTTTTAGGAATTTTGCCCTCGTAATCTCCAACAATTTCAAAGATCAGTCAACCATATTTACCATTCATGTCTAACAATCATATGCAACCATCAAAAAATCAAACAGGTAGCCATGTGATCAATAGCATATGTAAACCTATACTTGCACGGAGATAATAAATTATTGTATATGACATCAAAGCGAAAGCCAATATAATTAACAGTACGCCTTACCATGCAAAGAGCTCTAGATAACAGTAAGCCTTACCATGCAAAGAGCTCTAGATATGCATCCTTCATACATTCCTCAGTTTCCCACGTGCAATTGCTTTCACTCTCACACTATCTTTCTCTTAATTGTTACGTATCACGTCTGACAATACGAACTAGCCAATAAAGTCACAAAGCTTCTGGTTCAATCTTGATATCTTCAAGTTGATCAAGTGAAATAGTCATGGCTTGGTTGTGCATGAACTTAGTAAATGAGAGATGTGGAATATGTTATGCACACACTCCATCTTTTGAGGTAAGTCAATCCTATATGCTAGGTTCCCAATCCTCTCTACTATAGGAAAATGACATATGAATCTTGGCGCCAACTTTCCTTTATTTCCAACTTGAATAACATTCTTCAATGGATAAATTTTAACGAACACCATGTCGTCGATAGAGAACTTCAAATCTCTATGTCCTTTATCAATATAACTCTTCAACCCATCCCGAGCAGCTTTCATTCATTACCAAATGATCATAATCTTCTCTGAGGTCATTCTGATCATATCTTGCCCAAATATCAGTTTTTGCTACACTTCCCACTAATATGGAGGAGCATTACACAATTAGCCATTTAATACTTCGTATAGTGTCATAACGATACTAGATTGATAACCATTGTTGTATGCGAACTCCACCATATGTAAGTGATCATCCCACAAGCCTCCGAAATTGAAAATGCAAGCTCTTAAAATATCCTTTAATATACGATTCACTTTCTCGGTCTGCCCATCTGTTGGCGGGTGAAAAGCTGTATTAAGAAGCATCTTGGTTCCCAGTGCCCCATGTAACCTCTTCCAAAACCCACTAGTGAATAAAGAGTCTCTATCGCTTATAGTGCTCTTCGACACACCATGGAATTCCACCACCCATTTTACCTACAACTCAGCCAATTTGGAAGTCATTCTTCTGGATTTAAGAGGTATTAATCAGGTAGTCTTTGTCTATTTCCTATGATCCAAATGTTATCGTACATGCTCTGGTCCTCGATAATTCATCTGTAAAATCCATTGAACTGGCTTCCATTTCCACTCGAGAACTTCAAATGGTTACATAAATTCACTTGGCTTCATTTTTTTCATTCACCAACTGGTAATTCATACAATTCGAGAAGAATGTCCCGATATCCTTCTTAGTCACCCCCCAATAGTAAGTCTGATTTATATCATGGTACATCTTATTCCACTGGGATGTATAGTCAATCTGGAATGGTGGCGCTCCCCAGCACCTCATCTTGTAATCCGTCAACATCGAGAACAGACAACCTCCCTTCCTTATGGAGCCAACTGTCTCAGTCTAGTCCGTACTACTTTATCTCCTCAGACTCTACCCCCTTTCCATCTTCACTATGATATCCGCTAGTCTAATGTCTCACCTCTTACTAGTATCGATCTACTTCATAAAAGTAGGTTCGATGGTCAAACTTTCCAACATCTCTAGCTCTATCTCGTAATGAGGTCTAAAGCCATAACCAACAATATACTCGAACTGCTTCCACTCTAAGAATTTCACTCTCAAAACGGCATGTCTTCTACTCAAAGTATCAGGGACTGCTTTATCCTTATTGGGCGTATAGGAAACATCAAAGTCGTAGGAGGCCAAGAATTCCAACCATCTCTACTAGTGAAGGTTTAGATCATTCTAGGAGAAGATGTACTTCAACGACTTATGTTTAGTGAATAGATTAAACCTCTCTCCAAATAGGTAGTGCTTTTGAATCATTGAAGTAAACACTATTGTCGCCGACTCCAAATCATGGGTCGGATACTTCCTTTAATGTGGATGTAGTTGTCGACTAACGTAGGCGACAACCTTACCTCCCTGCATCAGTACTACACCCAATCTAGTACTACAAGCATTGGTATATACCATCATCTTCTCATTCCATCTCAAAATAATCAATACTTGCAAACTCATCAACATCTCCTTTGGACTCACAAATGCAAGCTCACACTTCGCATTCCAAACATAGGTCTCTTCTTTATTAAATTGGTCAACGGTGCCACTACATTTGGGAATTCCTTGACAAAACATCTATAATATTCCGCCAATCCTAAAAAATCCCTTGCATCTATAGCGTTCTTGGATTGGTTCTAATATTGAACCGCTACCATCATGTCAGTCTCTACTATGATGCCTTGCTTAGAGTCAACATAACCAAAAAATATCACTTCCCTCCTCCAGAAGTGACACTTCAAAAACTTCTATTCCAACCTATGCTTCTTCAACACCTCAAGCACAATCCTCAAGTGCATCTTGTGTTCCTCCTCGGTCCTAGAACAGACAAAAATGTCATCCATGAAAACAAGCATGAACTTGTTCAACTGATCTTTGAAGATATAATTCATGAAATAACAAAGTATGTCGAAGCATTGATTAGCCCGAACAGTATAACCAACCTCTTATAGAAACTAGACAATTTACAAAACACAATGATTGGCACACTCTCCTTTGCTACTCTCAGCTATTGAAACCCTATCGTAAAATCTAACTATGAGAACATCTTCACACCGTGGAGTTGATCGAACACGTTATCAATATGTGGGAGTGGATATTTGTTCTTTTATGTCACCTTATTCATCTCATGGTAATCTACATACAACCTCGAAGAACCATCTGCCTTAGTTAAGAATACTATGGGTGCGCTCCACTTAGATATACTCCTACGAATGAACCCTCGCTTCACCAAGTCATTCACTTACACCTCCAACTCCTTCTATTCTATGAGCGTCACCCACATCAAAGGCATAACTATCGGACCGACATCCTTCACTAAGTCTATTCAGAACTCCACCTCTCAGTGTGGTGATAATTCAATCACCTCCTCAAATTCGTTCGAATACTCTCTGACGATGGGCACAGATGACGACTCATCCCGTGGGACCTCAAGTGAATGTAGAAAGCTAACCATAACCACATTCTCTTGTAGGTAGCTAATCACTACCTTCTGCCCGTCCTCAGCACTAATCGTCACCAAAAATTTCTCGCAAGCCACCATTTTCACATGCTTCCTCAGCTAGTTCATCCCTATGATAATCTCAAACCTAATTAAATCCCAAACAAAGAAATCACAAACAAAAAAGCATCAATAACTTGATTCAAACAAACCACGACAAACCATATAAAGACTAGTGGGGCCTCTAGGGGTTCATCACTACCAAAGATCAGTCAACTATTTCAGGTCACAATCCTAATCTATCAATCGAGTCGCTAGATATGAAGGAATGTGAAGCCCTGGTATTGAAAAAAACACTTATGGAAACACCATAAATAGAAAGCATACCTTGAATACTGATAATCTTCCCCTTCTCCTTTGCTAAGGGAGCCCTCGTCGGAATCGGAATAACATCCAAAGCATATGCCTTCACTACCAGCTTCTGCTGCACTAGTTCTAGGTAGTTCTTTTGCATAGGTCCGAACTTAACACACTTATAACACTTCTACTTTCCATCTGCATTGCAATATTTGATTAAGTGGCCTTTGTCTCCATAACTATAGCAAACAAAATCCCACTTTTCCTTTTTTGAGCAATCTTTCTCTAAAACTGCTTATGTTTACCATTTCATTTCTCCTTGCCTTCACCT
Source organism: Allium cepa (assembly GCA_030765085.1). Taxonomy (NCBI): domain Eukaryota; kingdom Viridiplantae; phylum Streptophyta; class Magnoliopsida; order Asparagales; family Amaryllidaceae; genus Allium; species Allium cepa. The sequence continues at coordinate 46,339,242 of CM060930.1, read as the reverse complement.
CTTTTCTATGTCGTTGCCACCTCCTTAGCAGCAACAGTAGACTTAGGTTTAGGGTACAAGCTCTAAAGTTAAAGGGCTTTCTCAACCACCTTCTCAGCGGCTCATCGATATGCCCTACCAGCTTATCCTCTAAGTAGTCATCTAGCCACATAATCAGCTTCTTATTCCTCTTTGAGGTAGTATGGATGAAAGACATCCTATACTTCGACAGGCGTCAAATTCAGCAACATACTCCAAGATAGATTTATCTCTTAGGCTCAATTCAGCAATTTTTTTAGATAGCACTGACTTTTGAATAATCAAAATGAAATTCTCCTCAAATTGGGTTTTGAACTAGTCCTAAGCGAATTGATTTGAGGGAGTAGCAATTGTAGTAGCATTCTACCAGTTCATGGCTCTCTGTTGAAGCAATCGAGAAGCCAACGCCTCCTCCTTGCATCATCCAATTCAAGGTCATTAAAGATCCCTTTTTAAGTGTCCAACCAATCCTGCACTTCTACAATCGATTTCTTTCCTTGAAAAGATTTGCCACCAAAACTAGAAAAATCCTTGACTTCTTGAATTGATAATAGACGCCTGTACTTGAGCATTACCGCCGATAACAACATTTGAAGTGGCCGCTTGGGCATTTTGCAACATATTCGCTAGCACCATGTTGAACATAGCCTGTAAGTTAGGGTTAGCGGCACCCAAGGCTGTTCCCTCTTCTTAAACTCTAGAAATAGAGTTCTCATAGAATGTCTTGTATGCTAACTCATTCTTGATCTATAAGAAGAATGATCGGTTTCTCAAAAAGAAAACCGCATAACGGTACTCGTGTGTGCATTGACTTATATATTATGTACACTACTATATAGTTTTGAAACTAAAATAAATAAAAAGTATGCTCACTTATACACATAGATATGCATGCATGCACATGCACGCACTCTCAATTTAGTCTAGGGTGATAACTCCTTCCCTATCTCTACTGGACCATGGTGTCATCTTAGGTTAATCATGTAACTTAAGATTTGATACCAAACGCAACAACCACCCTATACCTTTGGCACCAAATATAAAAAAGTTTGCTACTATGGCACCCGACCGGTATAGGATGCTGTCAATGGTTGAAGGAAGTAAATACATCAAATAACCACCATATATACCAAAATGCTTTGAATGCAATATAATAATAACATCACATACATAAAACTAGTGAGACACTAATAACTAAAATGAACCACAATATCAAAGCACACAGGTTCACAAAGTTATACAAAATGATAATGGAGTTTATACAACTAAAATTAAACTCTAACCGTCCCTTGTATATGTAATAGATGAACATTGTTCGGGTTCTACAATGTCGCAAATCGGAATAAGCATAAGTATCCATATGATACTAGAAAGCTCCATCCTACTCCTCTACACTTCCATCATGTATCATTGAGACATGCAATCTAGTCTACTCATTTGAGAGTACCTGAGATGATAAGAAGAAAAGCATAAAACCTCGAGTTAAACAGCAGGTGGTGTGAGCAATAAGGAATCTTAAAATACTATTCAAGCTGATATAGTTATCTACAAGGGTATAGAACCATATTTGACATGTCCCTGCAACCAAAAAGTTAGCACAAAACATATATATATATATATATATATATATATATATGTATGTATGTATATATATATGTATGTATATATTCTACTCTACAAACATCATAAAGGTTTACTACATCCTAAGTACAACATCAGGTATCTAGGTATCCACATATATAATACCTACATCATACGACATCCTTAGAGTGACAGTTACGAGAAAAGCAACCAGAGAGAAATGGCATATATTAAACAATTCTCGCTGCCACTCAATGTGCCTCGAATATAAGATAACTCGTACGACCACTACTAGGGTTTAATGGAAAATCTCGGTATCTATATAATTACTCATAGCCCGAAGCTGGCACTAGATCCATTCCACTGATTCAGGGTATACAAATCCATTCCACCGATTTGAGGTAGCCATTTGAAGTGCCCAATGAGCATTCTCACAATACCCTTGCTTTTGCGTACATTAGAAAACATGTTGAGTATCAATGATCCCTCAGCAATGTATCTAAGCCCTTTCCTTGCTCCATCAAGTTTCCATTCAACCTCAAAGAACCATTCCACGTTCCTTTCATTCCATGGTAGAACCATTCAACGATTTACATGAGCTACCCTTCCCAGAATCTGCCTTTTGTGGATAATTATCCTTACGGCTCCATTGAACATCGAGCCATCATCATCGAAACGCAACACCGTTCACCGTTAAGTTCCCATCATCGAAGTCTCAAAGCCATTATCCTTCATCATGTTACCACATCTCCATCAAATGCCAACCGAACAAACGAACACCTTCGACACAACCTACAAAACATCCTCTTTCCATCCTGGAAGTTTGGCCCTCATGAGGCTTACAAATTCCAGTTGGTACCGACCAAAAGAGTTTGGTATTGGCATGAATTCCTATCCACTAGTTAGCAAAATTTTAGCTAAGTACTTTTCTCACCGATCACCTTTCCTTTTGCATGCTTGAGACGCCCTTGCATCATTCCTCGAGCTCCTAAGTCCCCAGCACCCTCCTAAAGGCAAGAAAAGAGGTCTATACAGACCTGGACTGGTTGGTATTGAATTCTATACTTAGCCGATATTTGAAGCTTTGACTCATGGAACATCCCCTTAGCCCCTACTCGTAGTGTGCCCTGAAGTTCCTCTGATTTTGGCCCGAAGCAATCTTCAACAGAATAGAACTAAAGCTAAGTCCATCGAAGAGAATTCATATTGGCATCGACGTCCAATTAAACAACCAAACCAACTCCAAACAACTTGTGACAATAATCATATGCTCCTCCCTTCCTCCAAGTTTCATCCCATTTTGAGCAATTTTGCCTTTGTTTGCCCAAATTGACGACCAATTCCTATCTCTCCTAAAAGCACTAGCAAACCATATCAAAACAATTCATCCAAACATACTGTTGAACTAAAAGTTGACACAATGCCCCCAAAAGCAAGTAGATCTAGGTATAACAAGAAAAAGTGAAGGACAAAAGGGAAAATGTACTTTTCATAGTGGATTGACAAATTCTTCGGCCTACATCCACTTTAATTTTTGTTATCTTATGCTTTTTCTTTGGAATACAAAGATTCATTCAAATCCAATCATAATATCGTAATCTCATATTTTCAAGAGGCTAGGGAAGAAAAGATAGAACAAGAAGTCCAAAAGGAAAAAGTCCTCTCTAAATGGTAGGTTGCTTGGTATTTATAGGAAAATTTCTACAGCAATCTTATAATCTAGGTTTGCAAACGTTACCACTCCAAGATCCGTATATCCAGCAGGTTGATAAGGTTATGCAGCATGCATATCAGGATTAAATTCATATTGGTACGAACATTAATTTATGCATCCAAAGCCAATTTTCTCTACATATCTAAGCTCTATTAATCCATCTCCTACCTTTACAAGTCTTATAATCATGTCGGTACCAACCGAATCATGTTGGTACCGACATGGTTTTGTTGTTATAAAGTTTGCCTGACTTCTTGAGTTTCTTCATATCATCATTCTAGATAGTTCTAATCATGTTAGTGTGAATTATATTGGTGAAAGTCATGTTCGTACCAACGTGAATCATGTCGGTGCCAACCTGATTTGCATTTCTGAAACTTGGCAAAATCTTCGATTTATTCAATCTTTACACCTTCTATGCTTCTTAACTTGTTACTTTATCAATTTGCAATCCATTTCATACGTTTAAGATTATTCTAAGACCGTAGAGAATTTGTCCATAACACTTGTTCCCCAAAGTAGACCTTATAAACACAAGGTGTGCTTTGCTCAAGAACAAGTTCCAAGAATGATCAATCATAGTAGTTGAGTTCTCCAGCCATCCATCAATCCAAATTGTGGTGAATCATTCGATTCCTTTAGATTCGTCTGCAAATTAAAGCTCGTTCTAGACCTTATAGCTAAGGACTCTTGTTCTTCCTTAAGGGTTAGTTGTAAATCTTAATTATTCCATGTTCGTCTCGAGTTATTATATCATATATTATTTCCAAAGTCATCCCGTGTCCCCTAAGGTTAAGTTATCACATATCATTATCAGAGCCATCCCATGTTTGCTTAGGGTTAAGTTATCATAAATCAATACATGTATCATCCCGTGTTCAACCATGATTTATATATCTTAGGTTAACCATAGGAGTGCATTGCCATAGATTGGAACGATACTTATAAATTTTCTAGTATCACCTAGCATCCTATTAAAAGTAAACCCAACCGGATCAAGGTAATCATAATCTTTAATCAATAAAATATCATTATCCAATTATAAGCATCCAAAACCTATGGTAGTTTGGATCTCTCTAGATCCACAATCAATGTCTAATCTAGGGTCTAATCTCTTTGGATTATACTATCGACATCCAATGTAGGGTTTAATATCTCCAAATCGTACTATCAGTGTCTAATCTAGGGTCTAACCTCTTCGAATTGTATATTCATACCGAGTCCAATCCGCTTGCTCGCCGACAAGAGGGCCTAACGTCCAAGAAAGTCTATCTGCTTACTCTTTAGTGATGGAACTTTACCGTACAAGTCCACCCACTAACTCTTTTACAAGGAGTCTTAGACCTTATGGTTCATCGCCCTGCCTCTTCGATCAAAATAACCATGTCTACTCAGTTTGCATGTCAGTTATCTTGTTCAAATGATTTTTAAAATCAAATATTCATTTAACAAATCCAAATCAAAGTATAAGCAAACATCCTAAATATCCATCCTATTAAATGATTAATCCTACATATCTAACTCTAAGCATTCCTAAAGACCAATTAAGGTCCCGTACATGCATAAACGGTCTTAGAATAATGTTGTCTAATTTATTCAATGCAAAAAGGTAAAATGAAGGAATTGAACATGATTCATATCCATCACGATCATGGGATAATTATTCTCGACCTAGATCCATAATTATATCCTCATGAATTTGTCGCATATGGTGGTTGCTCCTGCTATACCAATGCAGTTTGGTCCTTAAGTACTATTATAGTCAGTTGTTCCAAACTTTCTTTTCTATTAGATCATGAAGTTACTTGCACTCATTCATTTCATGTCCATCTATCTCATGAAAAAGGCAAAACCTTCTGGATCTTTTCTCTCAATCCATGGGTTCTCTCTTAGTTGGCTTCTAATAAGGGATCTGTCCTCTGGTATCTAGGAATATCCTCTCTGGCGTTTCGGTTAGATTAGTGTAGAAAGAGTATTTCGATTTCCTCCTTTACCACTTTTGTCCGTGAAATCCATCACCGGCTTCCGCTTTCCTTTGTCTTTTCTTTATCCTTCTTTGGGCGGTCCTTCATCATCCACAACATTAGATTCAGCATTTTCTGCTGGGCGTCTCCTAACACAAGTATCTCTCAGTATCATTGTAAAACTCCCTAAAATTTATCAATGGATCCCTTTCCAAAGGAATTTTGAAGTCAATCCTATTTGTAAATCCAAGCACTAACGACGTCAGTATTATTGATGGAACTGGCTTACGAAGCATAGCGACTGTTGCGTTTAATCTAGTCAAGTAATTTCTTAGGGTCTCTTCGGACCTCTGCTTCAGACTCGAAAGCATCATCACATTCTTTGGTTAAGAAATGTGAACTTTGCCTCAAGATTCTATCTATTAATCCGGCCCACGTGCCAATGGACCCATTCTCTGACTTCTTTAACCATATAGCACTAACTCAGTTAAGTATAACGAGAAGGATCGCCCCATTACCTCTTCAAGTGCGCTCAACACCTCTATATATCGGATGTATCTCATAAGATGAACGATCAAATATGTTCACCCATTGTATAGTTTTAGCATCGTTAACTTTAAATCAGGTGGATTCCTTGTGTACCAGATATTAGAGGTTAATGGATTCTTTTTATGTCCTTCCAATTATGTTCTACGGGTTCACCTCTCACTATTCTTCTAATAATTTCATCTATAAAGTTGTTGTTATCTAATGGAAGTCTTTGATCCATTGCTTCATTTTCCCTCCATTCCTGCAGTGAGCTTCTAGTTCCAACTCTAGTTGTGTATCAACATTATGATCTGAATTTTTGGCTTTATCATTGTCCACTCTCGACATCCCAACTTGCTCGAAGTTCAAATCTATGGTGCCTTCATAAATTCATATTTGGTTATGTATTCCAACTACTTCGACCTTTGTATGTTGATCCATCCTTGTAAAAAAAACCTATCTAACATTTCTTGCTCCTAGCCCATCATCCTATCCTTCATATCTTTCATCAACCTTTCCATCTCCTCTCTGGTCATGAAGATCATTGGATTAGAATTTGAGGACCTCCTGGCTGCCCCATGATTTGGTTGGATTAGTCCTATAATAGCTTTGGTAGAAGGCCACTTTGTTTCATTCAAACTTTAAATCCACGCTTTAAGTTGTCAAATCCTAGGTCTTTCTCCGTGAAAGCACCAAAAATGTTGTGTTAAAAGTTGACATAATGCCTCAAAAGCAAGTAGATCTAGGTATAGCAAGCAAAAGTGATGGAAAACAAGAGCAAACAAGCACTTTTTATAGTGGTTTGGAAAATTCTTTGGCCAATGTTTATCTTATGTTTTCTCTCTGAATACGAAGATTACCACTTAAATCCGACCAAAATCTAGTAGATCTCAAATTAGGGTCTAGGCAAGAGAAGATAGAAAAATAAATCCAAAAGGAAAATGTCCTCTCTAAGTGATAGGTAGCTTGTTATTTATAAGCCGAACTTTGTAGTAATCTCATCATCCACATTTGAACCATCAACACTCCTATCCAACTGGTAGATCAGGCCTTGTCGTACAAATATCAAGAAGAAATTAGATCTGTGCCAGCCTAAATCATGTTGGTACTACCCTGAATTTATGCATCTAAAGCGATTTTCTCTTCATATTTAATCTTCGCTCATCCAACTCTTGTCATTCCAAGTCTCAAAATTATGTCGGTACCAGCCAAATCATGTCGCGACCAACATGATTTTATTGTTCAAAAGTTCATCAAACTTCCTAAGTTTCCTTATATCATCATTCTAGATTGTTCTAATCATGTTGGTGTGAATTATGTTGGTGAAAATTATGTTGGTACTAACATGAATCGTGTGAGTACCAACATGGTTTGCAATTTTGAAACTAGCTGAAATCTTGGATTTCTTCGATCTTGATATCTTTCATGACCCTTGACTTAGTACCTCATCAGTTACAGTCTAATGTATCTGTTTGATTCTATTCTAAGACTATGGAAAATTTGGCCATAACACTACATATCACACATAGGCATTCATTTAACATATACAGTCCATCCAAACAAGATTAACATATAAGATTTATCCTAGATCTAGTTTTGCACAAAATGACAATATGATCCAAAAGGGGTTGCAAACACCTTTAAAATATGATCTATTCTTTTTAAATTCAACCACAAACATTTTAACAGGTTCAATTAAAATTTAAGATCATTTATATCATACTAAAAACATCAATTATAACTATATGGACAATCATAGAATGGTGAAGTATCAATAATCACTGACAAATACCTAAATTAACACTCTAATCCCTAGATCTGAAATGGACAGCAATAAGAATGAATTCAAACGCACCAAATTGGCGAATTTATGATCTATCTTTGATAACTACCCTTATAATGATGGATCGGGCTAAGATTGGTCATGAAAAATTAAACTTTTTAATGAATTTAGGGTTAATGGAGGTTTGGAATTTTTTTAGAGAGGTCGGAAATGATTTAGATCTATCTCATCTCCCCAATTAGGCATAATTCCCAAAGTTAATTAGTGGGCCTAATCATGGACTTAGTTTAATTACCCACCAATCTATCGTATAAAAAATAGAACTTAAAACGGCTATACCTTCTAATGGAAAGTTCGTCTTTCTATTATGACTACTCTACGGAAAAAGAACCACACGCCCGATTAATGAAAGTGCTTTTAAACCCAAATTCAACACCTATCGAAAGTTATAGGCTTTAAAAGAATTACTGGGTCTAAATTGTTCGATAAAATTTTAAAGGTGGAAATTTTCCATGATGGTCATTTTTCAAAGTTTTAGAGTCATACGATCTTATATGAATTAAATGATAATATTTTATGATCATTGATATGTAAAACATGGGTCATAATAAAAAACCATTCCTATTATTCATTTCTAGATAGTTACAATTTAACCAAAATACTCCTAAAAACACACCTTTATTATTATTATTGCTACTATACTCAAAAGGTCTCTTATTTATACTACATACATACATATATATATATGATGATTTCCATAAACTCAATAAAAATAATTATATTGGGTTTTTTTTTTCAATTTAAGTAGGGTTTTTAAAAAGGGCCCTTTCCTCTTTCTATTAATGTAAAATAAAGATAGTTACAAAAATTGTTTGGCCTATATACAGAAACCAAGCCATCTATCAAGGACTTATTTATTATGTATTACACAAAAGGGATCCAAACCAACTTAAAACTTTTTTTCTAATGTTAAATAAGAAAATATAGGTTATTTCTGTAATTGATCTAGATTTCCTTTCAAACATTCGACCACTTCTATCCTTCAAACCTCTTGGAGGATCGTTTTTAGCACTTGTAACATGACTCGTGCTTCCATCTCTCCATCTTGTGGCTAAGAAAATGGAGTAACACTCTTTAATGCTGTTTGTGCTTAGTTGATGACACCCCCGACTTCCAAAGTTCGTTTCCATATTACATAGACATATTGGCATTGAAAGAATAAGTGCAAGTTAGATTCATTATGAAGCTGATAGAGATTACATAGGGAGGTGCTAACCATGCTCATGTGACATAGTTTGTCCTGTGCGAGAATGGTGTTGTTAAGTATCTCCATAAGAATATGTTCTATTTTTGGTTTCCAAAATTATCTCAAACTCTACTATGCCAGGGATCAATATTCAGAAGACCGCGTTTCATCACCAAGTTGTACAATAGTTTAATCAAATGCTCAGTGGGGGCACTCCTAGAGTATCGTGTCTGATTGAGATACAATGGATTTTTAAGTTGAAGTATAACTCTCTTATTTTAGATTGTTGGAGTATGGCAGCACAAGATGGCTATCATAAAAATAATCAGAGGCTTTTGCTTAAGGGGAATTCCACTTTGGATCTTTTTGTTGTAAGTTAGTTTATCACCTAATGTAAGTGCCTTTTAAGATCTAAGGAGAGTTCCAAAAGGACACTTTCATGTCGCATGCAATTACCAACTTCATATGCTATTTCAAATTATATCCAGATTCTAGAATACCTTTCCAGACCCGTCTCATGTTTTGCTTCTTCTCAATCAGCCATAAATTTCTATCTCTGATGTAGTAATGCCTGCAGCTAGTCATCCAAATTTATTTCTTATCATTTATTAAGTTGTTGAAGTTTGTGGAAAAGGTAGCCTCATTCCATTCATACATGTTTATTACACTTAAGCCACCATGCTTAAGAGGAAGTTGTAATTTAGAGTATGTTATTGGAATAGACTTCCTTGAGGAGGGGTTTCCAGACCGAAGAAAATGACAACAAGCTTAATTGATCATATGAATCAATTTTTTTGGTAGAATAAAAATTCCAGAGTAGTATATTTGCATAGAGAAGATAATTGATTTGATAATCATTAATCTACCTGCTTGAGACAAGAACTTGTTGTGCCATATAGATAGCGTACAAGTTATTTTTTCAAACATAGGAAAGTAGTGCTGGGTAAAAATTCTACTAGTCGTGAGGGGGACACCAAGATATTATATTTCGAGCTGCTGCAGAGGGATATTGAAAGCTAAAGACATAGCTTGGTTGGAAGTTAAACTCAGGCCAGTGATGATGAGAGAAGACTTGGTCGGGTCCATGCAGAAACTAGAAAGATCTTTGAAATCTTGAATGGACTGAAATAGACATCCCAAGGATTTAGGTTAGGCTTAGTGAAGACCATGAAATCATCAGCAAAGCAGATGAACGTTATGGAAGGGTCATGACATTTAGGGTGGTAGTCAATCAATTTATTAGAAACAATGCAATCTTCCCAAAACAATTGTATATTATTCATTCAAAACAGTGCAATCTTCTCAAAATCACATTATTATTTATTAATAAACAATAAATCCTCAAAATTCACTTTAAAAATAGATTTTTTGTTATTTTTCATCAATCTACTCAGAAATTCATTAATGATAACCTTATTAAAATTTTCACATCATTTCAGTAAAAATTGTTAAATTACTATTATATACAAATACCTCTCAAAATCTATAAATAATCTTATTTCCCATTAATTCATTTATTGTCACAAATCACATAGTTTTTCTTATTTTCTACTAACTTATTATTTCTTAAATCTACAGCTAATTACTGTAAAATAGCATCATCCAATGATACAATAATTAAATTATTAAACAGCTAAACCACATCAAGTTATCACAACAATCAAGTTTTCATCAAAAAAGCGTAACCCATATCAATGATGTATAATTTTTATCAATGAATATTCGTTATACATTTTTAATATATAATAATTACAACCATTAAATCCTACCAACACATTTTTACCAATAACTACAAAAATTAGCAAACCACATATCAAATTGTCTTAAATTTTGCCACAAATCCAACGTAACAAACTACGTGTGAAAGGAGATCGTATGCAAAAGATACAGCAATTAGAAGGTATAAGGGAATTTTGGTAATCTGATATTTAACATAATCAAATCACGTATAGTATCTCCTCCACTTTCCTCCTACATGACATGTCGTCGCCATTTCTCTAGCCTACCGCCACTGCCCTACTATATTGGACCCTAGCCAAAAACCTCCGTCTAAATGCCCCAGTCCCTTCTCCTCACCCTAACCATCATCTTTGCCGCATAGCAGCCACAACCGACACACAATTCAAACTGTAGATCAACGTTTATATCCTTCTCAATAATGACGACCGCCCAAACCACTAGTACCAGTAGAGTATAAATAGTGCGCTATAGTCGTGCTCGCTTTATATAGGATAATCATTGGGGTTTAGAATGAATAAATGTAACATATAACCTATCCTATATCTCACAGCGCATGGACAAAATATAATATCACATATAAAATGGAAGAGATGGTAGTAACAATGTGAACAAATCATCATCTGAATATAATATCCATAGAGTCATATATCAATAGTAGATCTTATACAATGGTAACAAAACCAACAACCGTCTCAAATTCAAATAGTGTTGATGCCAAAATTGGCGTCAACACCTAACATAATCTTGTAAGGATTAAACGAAGAATGAAATTAAAACAAAGCAAAAAATTATAAAGGAACATACATATTTTTACAATGGTTCGGCAATCTTGGCCTACATCCGCTTCATATTTTTATCGATCTTCCACTTAATTATGATTAGAATGAATGTTTGGATCAGCTGGGATCCATTAGTACAAAAGTGAAGAATAAAAGTGGCAAAGCTTTGATCGAGAAAGCAGGATCCATTTTCTGACACCACACCTGCTGTATTTAGAGGGAAAGAAGTGCACGGATCAGACTAAAATTTTGGTAGAAGGTTCAGGAGACCAAGACGAGGCTATTTGCAGGATTATCGGGCCCACAATAGGGATAGGTATCAATCCCTGTTAATGCATCCAAATGGGCTACGGTCCCTATTAATGCATCCAAATGGGCTGCGATCCCTATGAGGGACGCCTCATGATGTTAGCTACTTGCTCCACAAATTTCGTGCAATTCTAACTACGGTTTGTGAGATATCTCATTTTCCATGAAGTAGTGTTGCTTGAATTCTGATTTCTGATGAACCCTCTAGAGGGATAGGTACCGATCTCTCCAATTTGCTCTAAAATGCCATGCAATCCCTTTTAGTAGGCGAAGTAATTTGACCATAACTTGAGCATACAAACTCCAAATGACTTAAAACTTGAAATGCAGCATCATAGGGCCTTCCTTGTCACTCAACAATGATCTTAGCAAGTTTGGGACAAAAATTGAGTATATGTACTGATCCCCTAGGGAAAGGGATAGGCATCGATCTCCCACCTAGTGGAGGCATTATTCCATACTTACACTATTCTGGAGAGCCTATCTCTTAGTCTCGTTTGATCGCCGCTTCATATCATTTCTTATGCTTGATCTCTGAGCCTAATAATCATATCTTCGGGTTGTCTTCCTCAATGATCGTCTAGTCTAACTTGTCAAGTTGGTCTAAATGTAGTCGGGCCAAAAGGCCGGTTAACACTTGCCCCCCCAAAGTACGTCTTATTGCCTACATGACGTGCTTTGAATTGAAGAAAGTTAGAGTCATCGAAAAGAAATCCATTCAGTTTCCTAAATAGTTACTATCCTTCTGTTGAATTATCTTCTCGAAGTGTTGTATCCCACTTTGATCGTCATGATGCTTGGCCAATTTCCAATAGTATAAATTTAGAATTGTATTCCTTTAGTTGCTATCTGTGTCCAGTTCTACAAGGCTAGTAAGCTTTGGCTATCTAACCCAGTCTTTTCATTAATAATTCAGGTGAAAATTCAGTTTCTGTCAATTTTGAGACATCAAAATTTTGAATATACACGTGCACGTTCAAGTACACCTTCTTGCCATTGGCTCCCGGATGCATTTTATACGCCTAGGAATCGTCACCAATTCCTTCTAGTTTTATTGCAATTCGATTGCAATTCCTTGTTTATATTTTTTTATAGTGAAATAGGGGTTGTAATAAGTCATTCGATGAGAGGGAACTTCAAGTTCTATAGGGACGACGGCCTTGGAGCCGTAAGCAAGGGTGAATGGAGTATGGCCAATTGTGGACTTGTGGGTTGTTCTCTATGCCCATAATGTTGATGAGAGTCCATAGATCCACTTTCCTCTAGCCTTTTCCAAACGCTTCTTTGGATTGGACTTTATGATTTTGTTAATAGCTTCGACTTGTCCATTAGCTTGAGGGTGAGAAATTGCCATAAATCTCTTTTTAATATAATGTAGTTGGCAGAAGTTTTTGGATTTAACGTTGTTGAATTAGGTTCCATTATTAGTTACAATAGTTCATGGAAGGCCAAAATGACAGTTGATGTTCCATATAATGAAGTTGATTACTTTCTTCAACGTAATCGTGGTTAAAAGTTCTGCTTCATCCCATTTGGTGAAGTATTCAACCGACGATGGCGTGTTTTGCACCACCTTTATTATCGGCAAAAAGATGATAATGTAAATACACCAAGTGACAGATGGTATGGAGTAACCATTTGAGTAATTTTCATCGGAGGGGGCCCTTAGAATTTTTGCAAACATCTGGCACTCGTCGCGTTGTTTAGCATAATCAGCTTCATCTCGATTGACAGTTGGCCAGTAATACATGTAACAGAACACTTTCTTTGTCAAGGTTTGCCCCCTTGTGTGGTCGCTGCATTCTTATGCATGGACTTCTCTCAAGATTCGTTTGATATCATCATAGGTTATATACCAAGGTAGGGGAATGGAAAAAGCCCCTTCTATACATAACTCCTTCTTGGATGATGCAGCGTGAAGCTTTAAGGAGGATCTGTCGGTTTTCATTGCTCCATTCAAGAAGAATTCCCCATTGTAGATAGTCTTTGATAGGAGTCATCCATGACTCCTTTCTTTGGTCCGTCCCTAAGATCTAGTCGATCTCCATTTGTTAATGCTTGGAATGTTAAGTACTTCAACCGGGATAAGTCTATTTGTCGTGCATCCGCAAAACTGGCCAGCTTGGTCAGTGACTCGGTTTTTCATTTTTTTCTCTGAGGATGTGTGTAATGGTGTAATACTCGAAGTCAGTCAGTAGCTCCTAGACCCAGCTGATGTAAGTAGTAAGGTGCCACCCTCTAGCAAGATAATCTTTCCTGAATTGGCTACTACTAAGCAAGAATCACAAAAGATATGTAAAGTTTCCACTCCCAGTTCTCTAGCATGTTTGAGCCTAGCGACTAAGACTTTATACTTAGCTTCATTATTTATTACAGGAAAGTCTAGTTTCAAGGCATAGCAGATCGATCGTTCCTCAAGAGTGATTAACGCAACTCCGATGCCAAAACACCTATCATTGGAAGTTCCATTCGTGTACATTTTCCATCAGTTGGTTGGTTCTCTACTACTTTTCGGATAGTCGTCTGATGTAGTGAATTTAGTTATGAAGTTTGCTAATGTTTGTCCATGGATAGCTCTCCGTGGGAGATAAGTGATATCAAATTAGCTCAAGTCGATATTCCATTTGAGTAACCTCCCAATGTCTAAGGTTGCTGTAGGACCTATCATAATGGCTGGTCGGTATAGATGTTAATGGGATAAGCCAGTAAATCGCTTGCTTACATCATATACTGGTCTTTGGATCCATTTCTCTTCGCATAGCATTACGGTGCTTATGGCATGTACCTACATAGCTAAATAGATGTATAAGTCTTCACGATTCAGTGGCTTGGATAGGATGGGAGGTCTCTCTAAGTGATAAACTAGAGCTTGAAACACATCTATGTATAATCTTACATCCATTCGAAATTCCTTTTCCCTCTCCCAATCAAGTCGAAGAAAGGAATACATTTGTCGATGGACCTGGAGATGAAGCGGCTTAGGGCAGCAGCCTTCTCGTTTAAGCTCTGTGCCTACTTAATCATCTTCTGTACCTAGATATTTTGAATTGCTTGAATATTCTTGGGATCTGCTTCAATTCTACAAGAGTTGAGCATTAAATCCAGAAAACTTCCCTGACACAACGTCGAAAGAGCATTTCAAGGGACTGAGTTTCATTCTATATCTTTGGATAAACTAAACATCTCCACTAAGTCATCGATGTGGTTATTTGATCATCATGACTTCACAATCGTATCATCAACACATACTTTCATCGATCATCCGATCTAATCTTTGAACATTTGGTTGACTAGTCTCTGGTAAGTAGATTTAGCATTATTTATTTCAAATGGAACCATAACATAACTATATAGCGGTAAATCAGTAATGAAGTTGGTATGCTCCTGGTCAAGGACGTGCATCAAGATCTGGTTATATTCGGAATACACATCCATAAATGAAAGCAGTCCATATCCAGTGGTGAGTCTACCTGCTTGTCGATCCTTGAAAGTGGAAAGCTATCTTTCAGGCATGCTTTGTTCAGGCAAGAGTAGCTGATGCATGTCTGATACGTGCCATTTGCTTTTCTATCAAGAACTGGATTGGATACCCATTTCGCCTATTGTTTTTGAGTTTATCCACCTCCTCTTTAAGTGTAGAAAATTCCTCTGGATCCATTCCATTGCTTTTGTTTCAGTGGGGCATGCCTTGGGTTAATATTCAATGCATGGCTCACGATAGTCGATGAGATCACACGCATGTTAGAATGGGTACAAATGAACACATTAAGATTTATTTGGAGAAAACCAGCTAATTTATGCATCATCGTTGCATTGAATTGCGATCTGATCTTCAGTACCCATGATGGGTCGCCATAACTGACTGTAATATTGATTGTCAACTCATCGGGTGTAGTCTTGGATTCCTTGAGTTCAAACATAACTATTTTGCGTAATGATCAACGTGAAATCTGGTTAGGAGATAAAAATGATGGTTACTTCGGTTGTATCTCAGAGTCTTGTCGTGAGTTATTTAGTCTGATAGTGAAGGGCTCTAAATGTTTTGAGCAATTATCTACAAATAGCCGAAGATTAAGCTTAGAAGCACGTTGAATCAAATGTCGAGTAGGTGTCAGCATCGAGTTGCGTGAAACTGCATGGTTGACTCTTTCTTTGATTTGAATCTGCTTGGGTATTCGAGTAACATGATTTCCATTCGATCTACTGGCGATCTGTTGCTCATCATGATAGTCAGTTGACCAAGAGCTTGGGCACCAATTCGATGATCCTATCTATAGGCGTCCTTTCAGTCGTAGCCTCGAGTCATTGTAAATACTTATATAAGTTACAATATTGAGCTATTGCAGCCAGTCTCTGGATGATCACACTTTTTCTCCTAGTCTCGGGTTGATAAATATACTATATGCACGGTCGAGTCTCGTCCTAGCTATGTTTATACTCCCACCTAAGCTCCAAAGAGATAGAGTATCGATGAATGGTCATTTCGCATTCATCTTATTTCTCGCTCGTGCCCTCAAGTCTAGGGCATACATCGATAAGTAGGAAGGCAAGCCATGTCTACTTTAGCTTTACACTCTTTCCCATTGAATCGTAGGATCAGGTTAGTTGATGGAAGGTCGAGTCTCACCTATCTTGGATTGTATTCTAGTTTTTCCTTCCAGGGGGGATACTTTGATGCTCCATTAGATTTCGGGCATGAATTGGGTACTGAACGGTCAACCACATCCACTTTAGTTCATATTCTCTAATCAAATCAAAGGTAGAGTTGGCTCAGGTGCAGTCAAGTCATTCTTATCATGTTTCATACCCCCCTCGATTGATCGAAGGAGGGTGCTAGAGAATTAATGATCAAGTCTTCGTGGTTTATTCTCCTATCCACACTATGGTGATCATAATTTTTCAAGGGACATCCAGGTCACATTAATAGTGTTTGGTGTGGATCGATATTGAACGCCGACCCAGCGACACAATGTTGCCAATCACCCATAACATCGAACATCGTTCTGATTAGTTTTATATTAAGGCCTCCTTGTAGTTGTTGCCTTAAGTCATAAAGAACACTAAGCCAGAGCTATAGTAAGCTCTCGTGTTTAGGTTTTAGTGATTTTTACTCTTGCCCCTAGCATTGATTTGACGAGGCTATAAGTCAGACGGTCGAATTCTATCCTTAGCGAATCCTCCTGTTGATTTCAAGCCGGAGTTTGTCGAATAGAGAACGGGAGAAATCCACTCATCTATTCATTCATGTTTATACTCTAGTGCACACTCTGGGGATTTAGAGTCATTTTGTGGAATAAAGAATGGTCGAAATCCACTTATCTAGTCAATCATGTTTATACTTCAGTCCACACTATGAGGAATTACAGTTATTTTGTGGAATAGAGAATGATCAAAATCCACTAATCTATTCATTCATGTTTATACTCCAGTCCGCACTCTGGGGATTTAGAGTTATTTTGCGGAATAAATCGCTCTGGGGACTCAGAGTTATTTTGTGAAATAGAGAACGGTTGAAATCCACTTATCTATTCATTCATGTTTATATTCCAGTTTGCACTCTGAGGAATTAGAGTTGTTTTGTGGGCAGTTGGTATCCACCCGACTTATGTTTATACTATAGTCTGCACTCTGGGGACTTAGAGTTATTACGTGGACAGTCGGTATCCGCCCGATTTATGTTTATACTCCAGTCCACACTTTGGAGACTTATAGTTGTTTTGTGGGCAGTCGGTATGCAACCAATTTATGTTGATACTCCATCTGCTAAGTCGAGATAAGAGTTATCGATTGTACGGTCAAATCACATTTATTCATGGAATGGAATTTTTCCCCCATCATGAAGGGCAGAACTTGGCAAGTGAGATGATCGATTCTTATCTGCTTGGTGGTTTAGCTCCTCTTGTCCAGTCAGGGAAGGGAGTAGGCAACGGATTGTCGGATCACGTCCATGCTTGGCTTGGAGTTCACGTCCACCTCAAGCTATAGTCATGTCCATGTGTTAAGGGAGGTGTGTGATGAGTAGGCCGTCGGTCGCGCCTGCTTTAAGTCAAGCTTTCGAATTGCCTCCTTTGTTCGGGGCAGGAGTTAATGTGTGGACGGTCGAATTGCATCCACATTATTTGGACCTCGGTCATGCTGAGCTTCGGGAGAGGCATAAGTATTTTAGCGAACTTCAAGTATGAGCCGGGGAGCAGATGGTTGGGTTGCATCCACTCGAAGTCTTTCTTTGGTCCCCAAGTCAGGCATGAAAGTTGATGAGTGGACGATTAGTTGTGTCCACTTTTTGCTAAATCCCAACCTTGTTGGGTTTTTTCGTTTCTAGTCCTTGTCCCTAAATCAGGGGCATATGGTAGCTGATGAGCGGTTGAATCATGCTTATCTTAATAAAACTCCAAAGTTTCGATCATGGTCCATGGAGATTGGTTAGCGCCCAGCTCTAAGTATTTGGTCACCTACATCGTTTGGAAGTAGTTTAGTTCAAGTTGCTAGTAATTCACAGCACAATTGAAATTGAAATAGAAATAATTCAAAGAAGATTGGACTAAATCTCATTGATAAGTGAAGCAATGTCGTATGCTCACTATTCCACTTTGTCTAAGCCGTTCTTAGCTGGAAGTCGATCGTTTGCAGTCCAATTGATAATCAAAATTCTTTATTGATAGGCATCAGATGCTCCCTAGTTTCTTTTGGGTTTCAGTGGGCTCTCTCAAAGATGGTTTCTAGTACTGCTTCGAGTCACGAGTCTCTAAGTAGATGTTTTTTATTGAATCGTTCAAAAGAGTGTATAAGTCGAATTGTTAGATTCTAGGTCGTCTCCTGGAATCTGAGTCCTTAGCCAACGGGCCTGTATTGTTCTTTCTCCTATTATGCTCTACCTCCTCCTTGCTTAGGTTCCGATTCACTTTGTAATATAAATGATCCAAGGTCATGGGAGGCTCTTCAGCTAATTAGCTGCCAAAATCTAACTTAGGGTCGATTCCCCAAATCCATGCCATCGGTATAGTATCCTTGCTGGGATTGCTTGCTTTATTGATGATGACGACGACATTAAATGTCTATAGGAAGTCATTGAGTGGCTTACTTGGCATATGGAATAAATTGGATAGACATCACATCCTTGGTGTGAGTCACATGCATTCTGAACTACTCGACAAACTTCTGATCCAGTTGACTGAATGAGGAGATGAATTTGGGAGATAATCGCATAAATCGCATGATCGATACATCTTCAAGGAATATTGGAAAGCATCTGTATTCAATGACACATATCTCTTTGGGGGAATTATATGCCACTCGAATTTCATGAGATGTAGTCCAAGGTTGGTTATCCCTGAGTAAACCAATATGATTGGTACATTGAATCTCCTCGGATATTCTGCACACTAAACGACTTCGATGAATAGGCTTCGACTAGGGGAGATGCTTCAGTCATCATCAGTCTGGTTCATTTTTAAGTTACAGCTACTTGTTATTCTTGTGAATGATGTATGCATGCCCGAGATATGAGCAAAGCAAGATGGACCGATATTGATGGATCAGTAGTAAGTTACTTGGAGTCGGACCTAAGAAAATCTACTATTTTCTTGGAGTCAGCAATTTATTTGCTTGGATTCACCGAATTCAAAGTGCTAGGTCAGTGAAGAACAATGCTTGGAGTCATCATGGCGTTTTCTTAGAAAAAATCTTGGTTTTACCCAAGTTTTTCTTTGGGCCAAAGTTTCTTAGGTTTTCTTAGGATCACATCACCTATGTTCTCCACCCTTTGGGAGTATCGTTTGAGCAGCAATTGCTTGTCCGTTCCTTGGTTGCAATTCAAAAGCTGTTGCTTGGTCCTTTATGCCTCGGTCAGTCATAGGATGTAAAAGAAGTGGATAGAATGCACCATCATTAACTTGAGTTACGAATTCAAAATGCGGGAGGCACTGTTCTACGGCATGGTATCATAGAGGTCGGTTACATGGGCTTCTGAGAGAGGCATCGGTAGTACAGGGGACGGTAATATGGAGTTTTAAAGGATTGGCATATGAAGTATGCTGAGGGATCGTACAAAGTATGGAGGGATCGACATACTGAGTATTGAGGGATCGACATATGGGGTATAGAGGGATTGGCATACTGAGTATTGGGGGAACGACATACAAAGTATAGAGGGATCGGTATATGGAGTATTGAGGGATCTCCATACCAAGTATGGAGGGATTCGTAGAAGGAGTATGGAGGGATCGATATTGATGAGGCTAGAGTGGGATCTGCCATCTTGGCCATAAGAGAGGCATCGGCCATTATGGCCTTGTGAGAGGGATTAACCATCATTGCCTTGAAAGAGGGATTGAACAACATGGCCTTGTGAGAGGGATCGACCATCATAGGCTTGAGAGTGGGATCGGACCTTCGCTAATCTAAGTGCGAAATTCAACATCTAATCCCTAAGAATTTACATACACGAGTGAATCCGATCCATTCCAAATAGAGATGAACAAATGAATGCATAAGCAACTCCAAACAAGAACACTAGCATAATCATTCCCATCAACTTCGTAAAAAGTTGATTTAATTCTTCTAACCATGGCTATCAGCTGCCTTTAGATTTCCTTCAAATCTCAGTAGAATAGAAAGTTTGTTGGTAAATAACTGGATCTATGTCATTGTTATTTGGATTTTTAACCCAGCATAAACTAATAGAAAACAAAAGAACCATGTGTAGATAGGATGGTTCAGAACTCAACCAAGAAAGCTAAGATAAGGGATCGGCAAGGGCCAAGCTATATAACTAGGACAACACCCGAGATCAACAAAGTTGAGAGATCAGCATTCATTTAGTCCAATCAGCAGTAGAATGTAAGCAGCTAGTGACTTGCCATCAATGCGTAACAACAATAATAAAAGGCTATGGAAACATATTCAATTTGAGACTTTAGAAAAATCTTGAGTGGTCGGATCATCAATGACCCATGCTTCTCTTCAAGCCATCAAACAAGCCAACTATGGATCACTACCAAAACAGGCAAGACGTTGTCCCGCAAAACGAACCAATTCCATGGGTCGCCAGCGACCCATGGTTCTGACTTGTTTTGCGAGCAAAAGTCACCCTAGGTCGCCTATTACCTACCTACGAGCTGGTAAAGACAGGCCTGGCCCAGAAGCTCTTCAACCTATGTAAATACCATCCTACTTGTAACATAAAGGGGATCTTCTCCAAACTGGTTGCTGAAGCTCTACTAAAATTATTCTTTACTCTCTACTTCACTCACAATAATCTCTAAAGGAATATATTGTGATTCTCATGTAGATTCCAACTCTGAAGATTAGATCCAGCTAAAAGATAATCAAAGCCTTGTTACCAAACATCTCTTGTAATAGCAATCAGTCTATAACACTACACCAAAATAGGCAAATTCTAACATTTATAAGTGTTACAAATAATTTCAGTAACACTTTTTAAGTGTTACTAATGGACTGTGAGGAATGGAGCAACCAAATTTGTAACACTTATAAGTGTTACAAACATACGTATTACTAACACTTATAAGTGTTGGTACCTAAATATACGGTAACGCTTATAAGTGTTGGTAACGAAATATACGGTAATACTTATAAGTGTTGGTATAGAAATATACGGTAACGTTTATAAGTGTTGGTAACGAAATATAAGGTAACACTTATAAGTGTTGGTACAGAAATATATGGTGACGTTTATAAGTGTCGGTATAGAAATATACGGTAACGTTTATAAGTGCTGGTAACGAAATATACAATAACACTTATAAGTGTTGGTACTAAAATATACGGTAATGCTTATGTGTTGGTAACGAAATATACGGTAACACTTATAAGTGTTGGTATAGAAATACACGGTAACGCTTATAAGTGTTGAAAAGTGATTATTTAGTAAAACACACATATATATTTACACCAAAACATATATATATATATATATATATATATATATATACACACCAAAACTTAAACGCAAAGTTTAAATATAAACACAATGTAAATAATGGTTTCCATATCACAAATAATTCATCATACATATTCAATGCAACGTTTAAACAATATACAATCATAAAACTGCTATGAATTTCTATTAACCCAATAAATAATTACAGTGTCCAATCCAGTTATAAACAATCATACAACTAAAGCCACTATGTGTGGCCACAGAGATAAATAAGATGTAACATTTCAAATGGAGGTGTAAACTCTCTCCGAAGCACCAACCTCCAATACCAACGTAGATAAACTTATATCTCATCACCAAGTGCAATAACAAGTAGAGAGTGGAGATGTGGAGTTAAAAAAAAAGAGTAGACAACCCAACTAGCTATGCTTTAGTTCCACTTCCTTCATCCTTCCCTCCAATTCAAACATCCCAAGCCCTTCCTTCTTCCCCTTAAAAGCTCTCCTCCTCTCATTTCTCCTCTCGTCATACTGAGGATTCGCAGTCAAAATCCTCAACTGCTTACCCTTAACAATCTCCAACACTTCCGGCAATCCATTCCCACACCCTCTTGAAATGCCAACATCGATCCTGAGTGCTTTGCCTTCACAGACACCATTGATTCCTTCACTATGTATCGTATGTCCCATAACCATCCTCTTCGCATCATGAGTGCTTTGCCTTCACGACATTTCAATTAATTCATATCACATTTATTACAAAATTTACACATGTTAATAAAGACTTACATGATTTCTGCAGGTTTCCAGATGATGGCATAGTTATGAAATGCTAACTAGATTAATTTCACATTTGCAACTAGATTAATTTCACATTTGCAACTAAATTTTATCAAAATCTCAACTTATATAGTTTTCCAAAAAATACTCAAAAAGAACAACTCAAAACTACATTCAAGTGTTTTTTTAAATAAACTGTTGCCACATCAATTTATGATAAAGAAAATTTATTAGTTTCGATAACTCAAAGATAATATTATAATGTTTACATCTTACATGGCAACAAAAAGTAAGCAACGATATATGAGATATAAACTTCTGAAATAGACACACTCGGGCATGACATGAAATTGTAGAACTTGAATCTTCTATGTGCACTTTCACATCAGGCTACACCATTAAACCATAAAAACATCAATTCAAAAGAACATCAAGTTGGCTAGAAAGTGGGACATACCCCAAAACACTACCTTTTATTTATGGAATAACAGCATACCCATATTAGGAATTTTGTCCACAGTACATCACTAGCCGAATAACGTATGTACACAAACGTGAATTAAATCAAGCCTACTGTGACAACTTAACTCAAGCCTGCTTTGACAACTTACACTAGGGTAATTGCCAACCGAGTTCTACATAACCTTTAGCTATATCCAACATTAAAGTAATATTGAGATAATTGTGGAGTGAAACGTATGCACTTAATTATAAAACAAAATCCATCTTCTTTAGAAAGATTAGTTTGTAATTGAGATTTCAGGTTATAAGACCCAAAATCAGAAGAAACAAAAGAGTTTATAGAGAAACAATCACTCGATTCTTTCACAAGCTGAAGAAAGAGAAAAACTTCGATGCCAACTAACTCCTTTATACAAAGATCCAAGAATTTATGTTCCATTCAAAAGAAGCTGCAAATACTTCTATTTTGAAAACACCTAACACCTTCAAGCACACACTGTCTTATACTTCAAGGTTTTTTATTATCTGTTTATTATATGGAATACTACTAAAGTTATGCATGTGAGTGATAGGATCATTTTTCCTAATACTATTTCATGGGTCAGCCTAACCAATTCATAGTTTTATCAGTTTTGATCATTCACTTGCATTGCTTAAATTATAACATAATTCTAACATTAACTACTCCAAGTAAAGTTTTCATCCAGGAAAAATATATTAAGGATCAATGATTTGGGTTAACAAACAATAAAAAAAATTCAATTTACAAACACAAAATCACAGTTTTATTTTCATTTTTATTCTCAATACAAGTTATTTTCAGTTTACAAACACAAAAATGCCACTGCTTTTATTTTTGGTTTTAGAACAACTTCAGTTTTTAAACTTTCTAAATCAAAGTACTCCTGGACCGCACATTTAAGTTTTAAAACAATTTTATATGTGAAAAAATCAACGAAAAAAATGACGGTGTTAATTGTTTTGACATTTTTGTAGAGTTAATTAAATGTTGCGGCAAATGCACATGCTCTATTCTCCATGATTGTTATTCAAATGAGTGCAAACCTGTCCTACGCACTTGGAGTAAACCTGTACTTTAAGCAGTAATGCAGCTTTAGAAATGATAGTTATATGGTTCTGTGCTCTATGCAAAAATCGAGGTATATGGATGTTAGTCATTTACTTGTGCTAAAGCACAATAAATAATTTCAAAAAGTTATAATTTTAAAATATGTTAGCCACAATCAGAAGTTAAAAATAAAAGAACTTATTTTATTATAAAAATATTTCATTATTCACATTATTGATCCATACTAACAGCAATCTAGATTTACATGAATACATACTTGAAACCTATGATTTTTGCTTATTGCAATTATAAATGAAACAATATATGTAACTTTCGCTAAACTATATACATATTTACTGCAAATCATTTGTTAACATCAATACCCATTTCCAAGTGAATCTACACTATGCCTTAGTTCAACACTCCTATTCATATCTTTGGCTTCAGTACTCGTTGTTATTAGATCTAGGTCTTCCAAAGTTGTATATACAGCAACGTAAATTTACAAACACAGCTATTATTTGTTAATCAAGATCAAATGAGAAAAGAAATAATAAATCACTACGCAGTGATAAAGTTCTAAGCAATAATTTTTTTGCATACTCCATTATATATACTGTTATGGAATGCTGACATAAAAAAATCAAATAAGGATTGAACTATTTTTATACTCATTCAAATATAAACATGGAAGAAAATTAAAAAAAATGGAACTATTTGTGTACTTGCATTGCTAATTAAAATGCATATCAGTCGCTTGCATCACATTATAAGTTGTAACTTGTGTTGCTAATTAAAATGCATTAAGCATTATACAATGTTCTAGATTTTAAAACTAAGTATAGTTCGTACTCGGTTTTAAAGTTTTGAAACTGAGTACAGTTTTGTGCTTAGTTTTAAAATTGAGTACAGTTTTGCGCTCAGATTTAAAAACTTATCGTCCAAGACATATACATTGCCAACTAAGGTACATGCAAGTGATAACTTATGATAGTCCTAGCCATTTTACTCATGATAAAACTAATTAAGACTACTTGAATTACATTGAACTTATTTTAAAAAACAAAATTTCAATACGATATTAAAGTAAATATGCAATTAAAATGTCGGTACATATTCAAAAAAACATGTCAATAGCCTTAGTACAAAAGGAACCCTGAAAATGGAATATACCTTATAAAAATAGAAATAAACATAGAAAAAACAATATATCACAAAAATTGGACATTATAAAAATAAAACATAATAACAATATTATCACTTGCATGAATTTAAACTATAGGTCATTTAATTTTGTTAAACAAGAGGAATACCTTACAGAACCTCGTGCAACTAATTGTCCAGTTGTGTACTTCACAGTTCCTTGAAACATACGGAAATCTTATGCAAATGTGCTTTCTTTTCTTTCTTTTTTTGTGATAAATGCAAGTGCGCTTTATTATTCTGAGTCCATAGAGGCACAACTCCTCATTTTCTGCATGTTTTCATATATAGTAAATGTTAACAATGTATGTATGATGTCTTTGTAGTTTAATATGTTATGTTTGCACTACATTTCCTGAGATTAAAAACTATAATTTATCAATGTAAATTAAAAGATTCAATATCATTAAAAAAATATAGTAGAAAGGAAAATGACCTCGAATTTTCTGTTAGGATAGCTGTAAAGCAAGCTAATCCTTTTGTGCATATTTTCATTTATAATAACTAATGGTAAACTAATACATACATACATACATACATATATATATATATATCATTCATATTTAAAATTTTATCTACATTACCAGACATAAGGAAATATAAATGGTAACCATTTATTAAGAGATGATCATTAAAAACAAATAATTATAGCATGGAAAATAAAAGAAAGATGCAATATTTAACTGATTATTTCATGGATAAAATTTCATGGATTCATCTTATTGTTTTGGACCTGTAAGGAAGGATATCTGCAGCCATATGAAAGCTTAGTAAGAACTTTGGTTTCTTGCTACATACAAGTATCTAATATATGCACTGGTTATAGGGCTTGATCATTACAGTTTAGCCGTACGTCATCGATGATTAGTAACGACGAAAGTCAAGCATTGGAAAATATAAACTTACTCTTCCTAGTAAGTGAAGGAAACAACGGATCATAGTAACTTAATTTTGTCATTTCTTTTCGGTGCGAGAAAAATTAATTTCTATTTATCATTTTTTTATTAAATAAAGCCTTAATTAATGATGCTAATAAGATTTGATTTAGTACTGTATCATTGTACCAGTGGACAGTGATAAACATAAAATAAAATAGAATAAAATAACATTTTTCTTTAATATTCCAGTTACAATGCTTTTTCACAAAAGATTCCATGAACATAACATGTGTTTAAATGCAAATGTTAAAATTCTAGTGTCAAACAATAAATACTTTAAAATTTTGCATTGATAAGCTGAACTTAGTACGTAGAAATTATAAAATTGCAATCTAAATATGTTTCCTTAAAAATACATGTAATTTTAAATTACAAAATGCTACGCTCATTAGTCCTTTGAAGGGCGATTAAATACTCATTACTCCTTGGTCTTTTTTTATTGGCTAACGTTGGAAAACTTTCTTTCTGGTTTCATAAAAAGTGTTGAGGTTCATTATGTTCACTAATGGGTATAAATGCATTGCCTTACACTCTAGTAGACAAAAACTAGCTAGCACTCCTCTAACTGTTTATGCTCCAGCAGGTACCAATTAAAATAACATAATTAAGACATAGATAATTGTGTGACGAGTTTAGGACAATAATAATTAATAAGCTACTATCTAAAATTTTAGAACAGTTTCTTTGTTTCTTCCCCAATGTCAATAACTAAATGTAACTAAATTTGTTATGATTCCCATGTCAATAACTAGATGCAGCTTTATGCTTTTTGTTGCACTAGTTTAGTTGACTGGCTCCAATGAGCCGGTCGAATGAAACAAGCCAGAAATGATTTGTTTCTTTTCTGCCTTAGCTACACTCAATAGTCTAGTGGATGAAAA
Organism: Allium cepa; assembly: GCA_030765085.1. NCBI lineage: Eukaryota > Viridiplantae > Streptophyta > Magnoliopsida > Asparagales > Amaryllidaceae > Allium > Allium cepa. Next base: position 46,312,347 of record CM060930.1, on the reverse strand, counting down.
AAGTATATCTTCTTTATCCAAATGATAAACCATGCCCAAATTAAATAAACAATAATGACCCTTAACAACACAAGTAAAGTTCTACATCTCTTCATCAAATTTTTATATATCGAGCATAACAATTTCATACTTATTTGTTAAACAAGTAAATATCATGTAAGATAAATTTACACATTTACTGTGCATATCATAGTCCCATTATTAATAAGCTCATCAATTTATGGACATTATGTGTATGTATATAATGAAAAATAATAAAACGAAAGATTTCATATAAGTTTGAAATTTTGCATCCTCGCCTATCAAATAAATAATTTTAAAAAAATAATAATCATTCGTTCTTTTTCTTTTTTTAGAAAGAATGGCAAGACACATGATTATATATGTACTTGTTGGCATAAATGATTAAACTATATTTCTTATTGGCAGAGCAAGCTATAAGTTTCATGTTCGGTGAAGTAAAACTACGAAATACTATTCATTGTGAATGTTACGCTTACAACTATTTTTATGAGATATGAAGTAACAATATATATTGAATATGCTTAAGTTGTCATTGTCGCGGCTTACAAGTTTGGTACACTCTCAATAGTCAAATAAACTATTAGATGCTTAATTTTACTTATTTTGCCACAAACTGATATTCAACTATTACTTTAGTACTCCTTAACTACTGTTTCATGCTACATAGTTTCGCCAATCTAATCAGCTTCAACAGAAACAAAAATAGAAAGCAAAAACCTTCTTAGTCTAGTATTGCTATGGGTTGGAAAAAATGATGTGGGCTGGAAAGTGTGATAATAAATTGAATTTGCTAAGGTAGCTTTCCAGGAATTTGTATAAAAGAAATTGTGATAATGCAAACATTGGTTCAGTAAATTTAAGCAAGAGGGCTAATTTTCATTTCTAAAGTGCTTCTTGTTGTATCTTTTCTTATTACTATTTTAAAAAGCAACAATTGGTATAAAAACAGCACAAAGAAGTTTGTTAGTTAAATCAAATAAAAATATTCAACATAAAAAATGCAAAATTTATTAATAAACACCAATTGATGTAACAGTCCACTTATAGCTGCAATCAGCAAATAATACAACAGTCTATAGAAGCATTTCATAAAACAGTCTCATTTGCCTGAAGCTATATCAACTCAAAAGCAATTTATCATAATGCTACTATTGGTAGGAAAGAAAGAGATGATACATATGAAGATAATGAGTTATCACAAAAGAATTAACTAATGGAAGAAGTTTCAGTTTTGCACTAGTTGAAATGAGTCTATATATATGCATGCATCAGGTTATGGGAAAAGGTGCAAATTGATACATGATGTTTCAGCCAATAGTTTCTTTATTCTTTGTACATTGATATAGTGGGCTATTTACATGCTAAGGTATGGTTAGAACTAGGATGGAGTGGGTGATGTATATGTGCATGGTTATATATAAAGCATGCACAGGAAATGATGTAATAGGTAGGATATTGAAATAACAGTCGTTTTCTTTTTCCTGCTTGCAATCTCATGCACTTATTCTTTCTTGTACTCTCTATTTCTCTTCTACTATCTACCTGAACCTTCCCTCCGTTCATCTTCCCTAACTATCTAACCTTAATCCTCCTTTATTGCTCTTACTCTCAACACTCTTCTTTCTATTTTTTTCGTCAAGTTCCCTCACTTACCTTCTTCTCATTAACTCCTCTCCCTATAACAACCTTTCACCCACCACAAACATCACCAAAAACCATGAAAGAAGTCCTTGAGCAACCAGATTCTTTCGATTGATAATCAATAAAAATATTCGATACTTGCAATCAAATCATATTAACCAGTGCAAAGCAATTGAAAGAACTAATTATACATCAAAATTCATATAGATGTATATGTAGATCAGGAAAAACTAACCTTTATTTTCTTCAAATAAAACTTCCACCTGCATATCTCGGGCTTAAGGGATCGGGCTTTTTACTCTTTTTTTCCCTCTTATTTCCGTTCTGGGATAAGGGGATCTAGCTAGGACTTTATTTTATTAAGGAGAAATAGTCAAGTTGGGCTAATTGTGGCTGATGACGTGCAAACTAAAATGAGAAATTAACGGATTTGATGAAGCTGAGGACCTGCGTATGTTTCTTGGAGGAGAAGGACCGCTCCAGAAGCCATTCGTCGTCGTTGAGGTCAACAGAGTGGGTATCGCTTGAAACCCTAGTTAAAAAAGAAATAATTTTATGCGGCCTGAAACGTATGGGAAGTTGGGGAAGCGTCACAAAACCTATCATACGTAAAAATTACGAAACTCTCCATTTTTCGGTGAATAATTTACATGTTTACCGGCTAGTACAACACTTATTTGTGTTGCAAATTATAATCAATATGTTGCAATGTTTATACACATGACTATTTATTTTTACCAACACTTTTTTAGGTACCCTAACACTTTTTACTGTTGGTAGTTTATAACATCTATAAGTGTTGGAAATTGATGGGTATAAAATGTTGCAAAATCACTATTTTAGTGTAGTGTAATAAAACTATAAAGTGGACGTAGACTTTGTTTGCAGCCAAACCACTAAAAAATTCTTTGTCTACTTTCTTTTACTGTTCTTTCTTGATATCTGTGATATGTGATATTGCTCTTTCAAAATAGGTCTGGTGCGTTCAGATTCAAACTAGGGTGTCGGTACATTTTTTGGATCAACATTTTGGTGCATTCACTGAGAATCCAACTCACGAGCCAGATCTAGCTATCTATTTTGGATCCCATAAGTCCAAAAGTTAGATCCCTAATCTTTGCTTAAGGAACTTGTTGTTTTAGGACCAATGGCTCTTGGAAGAAGAAGAATTTCCTTTGGAAGATCCATAGGGGCAATAATAGCTGGAGAAGGCACTAGTCTCCAACATGCTGAAGTAAATGGTGCTAACTTAGGAAACCATGCACTAGCATCTTCTAATCGGCACGAAGTTGCCACCAAGGACAAGAACTGAATAAGATGGCTGAGGAAATCAATCAGAAAATGGAAAATAGTCAAAAGTATCTGATGGAGAAGCTTAAAGCTCTGTTGACCCTACAATCAAACCTCGCTCCAAGGGCTATGCCTAAACCAGTGACTGCCGTAGAACAAGAGAATTCCTCCGTTTTCGGTCTGCATTGAGGGAAAAAAGTGGCCACAAAGAAGGGTAACAACAGGATGCAGCATGGAGGAGAATGAGAATACTCCACCTGGTGTAAGGAAACTGATCTTGAATTTGAATCAAAGGGTCAAAACCCCACAGGAAGATATAACTGTCAATCTCTCCAATTCAGAAGATGGAAAACAAAATAATCAAGATGGAAGAGAATGTCAATGCGTTCGGTGATGCTAGAAACGTCCAAACTACCCCAATTAGACCAACTGCAAGCCAACGGGGTTTCGCGAGAGTGGATCTCCTGGAGGAAGGAGGGCCTAGGCTTCAGCCCATGCGCCAAGAACGTTTGCAGATTCAAACACTCAACACAGTGACTGATTTCCCCCCTAGGGCTACCAGACATCAAAGGCATACATAATAGACATATTTAGACAGCTGATGGATGAGAGTAAGGGCTAAAAGGACGATGAATGGGGATTTGCCCCGAGTCGAACAGCTTTTACTAATGAGATCTTGAATGTAAGATATCTATACAAATTCACCATGCCAACTATCCCCTCCTACGATGGAATGAAGGACCCAAAACCCCATTTGTACAAGTACAGCTGGTACATGGATGGAGCCAATCCTCCAAAGGCCGTCCACTACTGATGTTAACCTATTTTTATAGAAGGAGTCGTGTCTTTGTGGTTCACTAGACTCCCCCAAGATCCATTTCTATTTTTGAACAACTTGTAATGAAATTCCTTGACCAGTTCAAGCTTCATATCGCATAACAAAAGGACGTCATATCCCTATCCGGATTGGTCCAAGGGCGCAATGAGTTATTAAAATCATTCAGAGCAGGTTTAACACCTCGGTAATGGAAGTAAATAACCCCAATGAGGATATGGTTTTTATGGCATTAGTCTGCGCTGTTTACCCAGAAACATAGTTCGGGAAATGGATTAAGATGAAGCAATCTACCAACAAGAAAGACTTCAATCGTATTTGAAATTGGAGGGCATAGGAGTTGGAAAGAAAGTCTACTAGTACACAACAGATGAACGTTGAATACCATGACATGGAGGCAAACTAAAGCATGCACGGTCCTGAAAGTACTCAAGGAGTTGTGAAAAAGAGCAGGGATCAGAAGAAAAGAAACCAGAACTCCAACTAAAGAAATAATGGTGGCAGCAACAAAAGATTTAGAGGGTTTAAAAAGGAGGACCATACCCCCCGAATGACACTTTGGAGAATATTTATTTCACAACATAAGAAACTGAAGAGTATAAGAAACCTCTTAGAAAGGAGGCAATGGAATAGCAAAAGCACTTAGGGAAATTCTGCTACTTCCACGAGACGCACGGGCACAATACAAACGAATGCTAGCCCCTTAAGGACCTCATCATAGGGTTAATCCAAGACAACAAATTTCAACAATATGCGAAGAAGCCACAAAAACCCAATCAACCCATGGTGCCTCAACCTTCTAGGGAGCAAAGAAATCAAGCTGGAACCAGTGAAGAAGGTTCAAAATGAACTGACCAAAGGCTTATTATCGTAACAATATCTGGGGGACCACATCCCATGCAACGAAGTTGGGGAGAGATGGAGCGATATGCAAGTTCATTAAAGCATACTCCAAAGGAACCGTGTTTAGCAATAGATGATGAAACTCTAGCCAAGCAGTAAAAGCTTCTGAGAGATGACATAGTGTTCCGCAATCGGGACACCAAAAGGATTGAAGCTCCAACTCTTATCCCAATGGTGGTGATAGTTGGAATCGATTCCGCCGTAGTCCGATGAGTGCTGGTTGATAGTGGCAGTTCAGTTAACATACTTTTCAAACGTACTTTTGACCAAATGAAGAGTGGTATGAAAAGCATATCTGCATGCCTGACTAAGATTCGGAGGTTACCGGAGAACCCAAACAATCGATGGGAACAATCGACCTGCCTTTGGAGCATGGAGAGGGTAAGCGACAAGTCACCCTCATTCAGACTTTTGTGATTGTGGATGAAATATCAGCATACAATGCATTCTTGGGACGGCCTCACTAGCCGACTTCATAATAGCATTGGCCTAATGGTGCCTTACAATGAAGTTCCCTACCAAGCATGGAGTCGAAATTGTGAAAGGAGACCATAGCGTTGCCTAGGAATGCTACATCGTAGAGTTGCGCAAGCCAAGAAGAAAGAAAAAAGGAAAGGATGTAGGGAAAGCCCTCCACATCTACGAACCCTCCGAATAGCAACTACAAAGTTGTCCTGGCTTGGGGACCATAGTTTATTTGATAAGGCTTTGGACTCTAGGAAGAAGAGCTCAAGGGAGGATCGGGCAGCATTGGCAGAATTGACGGCATCTGTCCTAGAATGTATAGATGGCCCAACACGGGTCCTGAAAATTGGGTCGCACATTGGAAACTAATTACTAATAGCTTCATTCGAGATGCAACCTACCCCGAATGGGTATCGGATTCGGTCCTAGTCAAGAAGTCCAATGGAAAAAGACGAACCTGTATTGATTTCTCGGACCTCAACAAAGCCTATCTGAAGGATAGCTTCCCGCTCCCGAGGATTGATCAACTGGTGGATGGAACAGCGGGACATGAGCTGCTATCATTTACTGATGCATACTCAGGCTATAACCAGATATTGATGCATGAACCATACCAAGAGAACACTAGCTTCATCACCGATTTGGAACTGTACTACTATAGGGTAATGCCATTCGGTTTGAAAAATGCAAGGGCAACGTAACAAAGGCTAGTGAATACTATGTTCAGATGCCTGATTGGAAAGACTGTGGAAGTTTACGTGGACGATATGTTAGTCAAACCCCAAGTAGCTGCTAACCATCTAGATAATCTCGCTGCAATGTTCGAAATACTCCACAAATATAGAATGAAGCTCAGCCTGCTTAAATGTCACTTCGGAGTGGCCTTTGGGAAATTCTAGGGATTCATAGTAAGTGCCTGGGGCATCGAAGTAAATCCAGAACAAATTACAGCGGTACGGGAAGTCCAAACCGCTAAAAATAACAGAGAACATCAAAGCTTGAAAGGTCATAGCACTAAGTCGGTTCATCTATAAAGCTACAGACAAGTTCATACCATTCTTCGATGCACAGAAGAAAGGAAGGAAAAACTTTGAATGGAGCGAAGCTTGCCAGACAGCTTTCGAGGAACTGCTATGACACATAGAAATTCCCTTGATTTTATCAAAGCCCATGGATGGAGAAGACCTATTCATTTATTTAGCAGTTTGCTCGCACGCACTGAGCGCGACTCTTATGAGGAAAGAAGCGAGTATCCAACGACTAGTTTACTACATCAGAAAATGATTCACTGGAGCCGGGAAGAATTACCAAAGGCTAGAAAAGCTACCGTATTGCCTTTTGATCGCATCTTAGAAATTACGACTGTACTTTTAGGCTCATCCAATTAATGTATTGGCTGACTAGCCCCTGAAGAAAGTTTTATACCGACCAGAAACTTCTTGACGACTACTCAAGTGGAATATAGAGTTGAGCCAATATGACATCACATACAATCCAAGGAAAGCAATCAATGGGCAAGCGTCGGCTGACTTCATTGATGAATTTACCGTAAGGGATGACAAGGAGGAAGTTTTGTCGGAAGCAGGCATGCAACGGAAGCTCTTCGCCGATGTTGCATTAAATAATCTCTGTTCGGGAGCAGGGGTAGTGCTTGAAACCCCCGAGGGGCGAGACATTAGCTATGCTTTGCGCTTGGAATTCCCAGCAACAAATAACGAAGCAGAGCATGAAGCCTTGATCGGTGGACTAAAGGTTGTGAATGAACTCAGGATAAAATCTATTCGCATATACAGTGATTCCCAACCGGTCGTCTGTCAAATGAAAGGGGAGTACGAAGCGCGTGGAGAAAATCTTGCCCCGTACAAGTCCAATTTGCAAGAGCTGTAAAGTGATATCGAGCACTACACCATAACTCACATCCCACGAGAGCAATACATTAAGGCAAATTATTTGGCCAAGCTGGAAAGCTCCGGAGAAGCCCAGTCATTGGGATTGGTTCTTGTTGAAATGCTAATCAACCTGGATAAAGACGAAATGGACGTGAACTGGATTTTAGAGACCACCATCGAGCCAGATACATGAATGACACCGATAAAGGACTATCTACTTTCAGGAACCCTACCAATTGACCGAAATCAACGAAAGAAGCTCCTCCACAAGGCGCCAAGGTTCAATGGTACAAGATGGGATACTCGATTAAAGAAGATTCTTGACCCTTCTTCTTAGTTGTGTGACCAATGATGAAGCACGACAAATCCTAAAGGAAGTACATGAAGGCGAACGTGGAGACCACACTGGGGGCAGATGGTGGCAAAGAAAGTCCTTCGATACGGATACTATTGGCCAACAATAAATCGCGATGCTGTAGATCACGCCAGAAGATGCGATCGCTGTTAATGATTCAGCAAAATTAAGGGAACGCCTTCAACGGAACTGACACAAATGGTCGGCCCATGGCTATTTGTGATATAGGGGATCGATCTGATAGGTTTCCTTCCAATAGCTAACGGAGGAGCCTAATATGCTATAGTTGCCATAGATTATTTCACAAAATGGGCCGAAGCGGAACCGCTGGCCACCATAACCACAAAGAAAGTTAGAAGCATCATTTGCTGGTTTGGTGTGCTATAAAAATCATCACTAATAATTTAACCCAATTTGAAAGTGTCGAGTTCAAAAATTCTACGGGCGCTTCCGAATCAAAAAAGGATTTTCCGTAATGGCTCCTCCATAAGCAAATGGGCAAGCGGAAGCAATAAACAAGATCATCAAATCCACCATCAAAAAGCGATTAACAAAAGCAAATGGAAATTGGGTTGATGAACTTCCACTCGCACTTTGGGCATACATGACAACACATAAAAAGACAACTGGCCGTACTACGTTCGCATTAGCATATGGTTCAGAAGAAATGATTCATGTTGAATTAGAAGTCCCCTCGCACCAAAGGTAGAATTTTAATCAAGCATAAAACAAGCAACTCTTACTCGAATCATCAACTCCTACTCGAATCACTAGACATGGTAGATGAAAAAAGAGAAGAAGCAGAGTTAAGAATGGATGCCTACTAAAAAAAGGGTTGCACGGTACTTCAACTCAAATTCATAGTCAAACCTTCGAAATTGGAGATCTTATGCTCAAGCGAGTTTACCCTGTACCGAGAGCCTTCAGACCAAACTGGGAAGGACCGTATGTCATTAATCAAAAGCTTAACAACGGGACTTTCATGCTAACAACCATCGACGGAGTATAGTTCCCAGAGCCTAAAATAGCGAATCGCTCCGCCGTTATTTCATCTAAAAAACTATTTTACGTATTTTCTATTTTTCAACGAATAAGCCATATTGGAAATGCCGGTGGCATTGTAAATATGCAAAAAATCTGTCATGCTTTCATTAATAAAGTTTGCTTCTTGAACTAACCAAACTGAGTCGATGGAAACAAATCAACTCAAATTGTTGGATCAGTCGAACTCAATCCTTGCCTCTCAAAAGAGAAAAACCGACGTTGCTTTGGAAACCCTGGGAAGTAAAAAAACCGACTTCCTGATGTTGCCCATAGATAGGCAACATCGAGGACCACCTAAAAAACTAACTCCTCTGTGTTGCCCGGAGATAAGCAACCCCAAGTAATATCGAAAACAAATTCCTCGCATTGCTCTGAGATAGGAAATGCCGAGGAACATTCAAAGCCATACATCTTGTGAACCGCGCACTCAAACTGAAACTCGTCGCATTACTCGGGGATAGGTAACACCGAGGAACATCAAAAACAAACTCCTCACATTGCTTAAAGACAGGCAATGCCGAGGAACATCGAAAAAAACTACTCATGTTGCTCAGAGATAGGCAACACCGAGGAACATCAAAAGACGCGCATCTCGTAAGCCGCGCACTCAAATTGAAACTCCTCACCTTGACAGAAGATAGGTAATGCCGAGGAACATCAAAAACAAACTCCTCGTGTTACCCGAAGATAGATGACATTGAGGAACGTCGTAAAGCAACTCCTCGCGTTTCCTAGAGATAGGCAACACCGAGGAACATCTGAAGCTGCACATCTCGTAATCCGCGCACCCAAATTTAAACTTCTTGCATTGCCCAAAGATAGGCAACGCTGAGGAGCATCGAAACCGAAATCCTCGTGTTGCCTGGAGATAGACGACACCGAGGAACATCGAAAACAAGCTTCTCGCGTTGCTCGAAGATAGGCAACGCCGAGGAACATCCAAAGCCATGCATTTCGTAAGCCGTGCACCTAAATTTAAACTTGTCACGTTGTGCGGAGATAGGCAACGCTGAGAAACATCAAAAGTCGCACATTTTGTGGCTGTGTACTCAAGCTGAAACTCCTCGCGTTGCCTAGAGACAAGCAACGTCGAGGAACATCGAAAATGAACTACTCGCATTGCTTGGCGATAGGGGATGCTGAGGAAGCTTAAAATAAATGTCTCGCATTGCCTGAAGATAGGCAACACAGATGAACATCTAAAACCAACATCTCACGTTGCTGGAGATTGACAATGCCAAAAAGCATCCAAACTCACACTCTCTACTACACAAGTAGGGCGCTAAATCCCAAAATTATAGCCCCCGCATGACCCCAAGATAGGCAGCGCCGAGGAGAGTGAGAAACCCCGCCATATAGTCAGGAATAATTAGTGCTAGAAGGAAGGCACTCAGTGATTGACAATGCATATCCATGCATAAATTGCATACTTACCTGAATGCTACCGAAAACTATGAATACATGTTAAGGTTGCAAAACTTTAGAAGCAAGATCAGGTCATGACTTAGCTAGATTTCTGGGAACGAGTTATTTGATGTTTATACTCCAATTCACACCCTGGGAATTTGGAATTAGAGGAAGGATTATCCTGTATCAGTCCTTATAAATGCTGATGTAGTGTTCTGCCCCCCGAGCTTGGGTTTCACTTAGTGAGTGACCGGTCGTATCATAGTCACTCCCTATTTGAATAAATCCCACCGCATTATGGAACTTAGCTCTCCATGCATCGTGATATTGTACGTCATATTCAATGAATCACAGCTCTGGCTCGAAGAGATGGCATTTTATTGCTGAAATGAAAGAAGCGTGGCAAAATCAGTTGCCTTATTACAAATTCAAACTTCGAAATAAAATTCAAAGGAAGAAATTGACTAAAATAGATAAATAAAGCCTGTTATATGTAGTAGCGACGGAGACTTTCACTATTCTAGGCTCTCGGCAAAGTAAGACCATCAACGGTTGACAACTTGAACGTGCCATCTCCGAGCTTTTGTGAAATCACATACGGCCCTTCCCAATTTGGTTTCATGTGCGAAGGGACCAGATAAATTCTCTTGAGTACGAGATCGCCGAGTTCAAAGGTTCGCGGTCGGACCTTGGCATTGTATATTCGGACGACTCGACCCCGATATGCGGCTGCCCTCAAATCAGCCTCTTCACGCTTCTCATCGAGTAGATCCAAAGATTCAGCAAGTAGCATGGCATTCGTTTTTGGGTCATAAAATGTCACACGATGAGAGTGAATTTCCATTTCGACTGGAATAACGGCTTCAGAGCCATAAGATAGAGAAAATGGAGTGTGTCCGGTAGTAGTTTTGTGAGTCGTCCAGTAAGCCCATAAAGCCATAGGAAGTTCATCAACCCACTTGCCCCCATCCTTTTCCAGTCGTTTCTTCAAAATAGATTTGATAACCTTATTAACGGCTTCAACTTGACCATTCGCTTGAGGGTGCGCTACTGCAGAGAATTTCTTATGGATGTGGAATCGTTGACAGAAATTCTTGAATTCAATACTGTCGAATTGGGCTCCATTATCGGTGATAATAGTATGCGGGAGACTAAACCGGCAGATGATGTTGCGTACTACGAAATTGATTACTTTCTTTGTCGTAATTGCGCAAGAGGTTCAGCTTCAGCTCATTTGGTGAAGTAATCAACTGCGACGATGGCGTACTTTGCGCCACTTTAGCTAAAGGCAATGCACCAATTATATCAACCCCCCATATTGCAAATGGCCAAGGACTGACCATTTGGGTTACCTCAGTAGGTGGGGATCTAGGGATCCGAGCGTGTTTTTGGCATTTATCACATTTTTTAGCATAGTCCATAGCATGCGATTAACAGTAGGCCAATAATATCCATATCGGAGTATTTTCTTGGCAAGTGCTTGCCCCCCAGTGTGATCGCCACATTCTCCTTCGTGCACATCGTGTAACACTCGTTTGATTTCGTCGTGCGCGATACACCGGAGAAGAGGAATAGAATACCACCTTCGATACATAACTCCATTCTGAATGACAAATCGTGAAGCTTTTCGAAGAACTTGTCTTTTCTCACTTCGACGCTCAGGTAATATACCATGCTCAATATAATCTCGATAGGGGGTCATTCACGACTCCCTACTGGAAGTAACTTCAAATGTAAAATCATTCTCCATTCGATCAATGCTCGTAGAGGATAGAGTTTCAACAGGAACGAGTCCCAAGTGTTGAGCTTCGCCCGTATCGCCAACTTTGCCAACGAATCGGCTTTCCGATTGCGCTCTCGGGGTATGTTGAAAATGGTATAATAATCAAACTGATCAAGCATCTCCCGGACTTGGGTTAGATAAGCAGCTAGTCTTCGATCTTTGGCCTGATATTCACCCCGAAACTGGCATACTACCAACTGAGAATCACAGTAAATTTCCACAGCGATGATTCTTAGGTCACGGGCTAACTTCAACCCATTAAGCAAAGCCTCATATTCATCTTCATTGTTGGTTGCACGGAAATCGAACTTTAAAGCGTAGCATATGGATTGGCCCTTGGGGGTTTTAAGCACTACTCCTGTGCCCGAGCACCGATCGTTGGATGCACCATCAGTGTACAGCTTCCATATGTATTCGGGAGATTTGCTAGTCTCAGGTAGGTCTTCAGGAACAGTGAATTCGGCAATGAAATCTGCTAGGACTTGACCGTGTATGGCCCTTCTCGGAGTATATGTGATGTCGAATTGACTCAGTTCAATGTTCCATTTCAGTAATCTGCCAGATGTTTCAGGCCGTGTGAGGACCTGTCGTAACGGCTGATCGGTGTATACAGTGATAGGATGAGCCTGAAAATACGGACGGAGCTTCCTCGACGCGATGACTAGGCAATATGCCAACTTTTCTAGCCTTGGATAATTTTCTCGGCTCCGGTTAATCGTTTACTAACATAGTAGACCGGTTTCTGCACTCGGTCTTCTTCCCGAACTAACGCAGCACTGATTGCGTTTTCAGATACCGCCAGGTAGATATATAGCTGTTCATGGTCAACAGGTTTTGAAAGAATCGACGGTGTGGAAAGATGTTGAACTAGTGATTGAAATGCGCCCTCGCATTCCGTAGTCCATTCGAAGTTTAGTTTCCCTTTTCGGATCAGATCGAAGAAGGGTATGCATTTGTCAGTTGATTTCGAGATGAACCTGCTCAGTGCTGCTACCTTCCCATTAAGACTCTTAACCTGTTTTATGGTCCTTGGAGTTTGAAGATTCCTGATAGCCCAGATCTTTTCAGGGTTGGCCTCTATTCCTCGGACGTTGACGATGAACCCAAGGAATTTTCCGGATGCGACTCCAAAATGACATTTTAGCGGATTAAGCTTCATCTCGTATCTTCGAAGGATATTGAACATCAATTCTAAGTCTTTGACGTGATCATGGAGTATCGCGATTTCATCAACATGTCATCTACATACACTTCCATAGTCTTTCCGATTTGGTCGGCAAACATCCGGTTGACTAAGCGTTGGTAAGTTGCTCCAGCATTCTTTAATCCAAAAGGCATGACCTTGTAGCAATATAGTCCCAGATAAGTTACAAAGCTCGTATGTCCTTGGTCGGGCACATGCATGGGTATCTGATTGTAACCAGAGTAAGCATCCATGAAGGATAGTGATTCGTGTCCGGTCGTTGAATCCACAAGTTGATCAGATCGGGGAAGTGGAAAGTTGTCTTTCGGACAAGCCTTATTTAAGACAGAGTAATCAATGCACGTTCTCCATTTCCCATTTGATTTTCAGACAAGTACAGGGTTGGATACCCACTCCGGGTATAGAGCATCCCGGATAAACCCATTCGCCTTTAGCTTATTAACTTCTTCTTTGAGGGCGACAGATCTCTCTGGATCCATACTGCGTCTCTTTTGTTTGACCGGGATATACCGTGGGTCAACATTCAAGGTGTGGCTCGCAATGTCCGGCGAGATTCCACACATATCAGAGTGCGTCCAAGCGAATATGTCTAGATTTTCTTGGAGAATTCGACCAATTCCTGTTGTGCTTTTGGGTTTAGCTGAGACCCAATTTTTAACATCTTTGAATCATCATCATCACCGATTGGAACATCAATCGTCAGCTCGGCTGGGGAAGCTTGACTTTCTTTAGATTCACCACTATCTTCAGTGTCTCTGGGTCAAGATCCCTCTGGAATTGGTCGTGGTGCCCGGGCTGAGGCCCAGGCACTAATTGTCAACCGTCGGCGAAACGGATGCAGAGAGATTCTTCCACGCCCTTTCCTTTTTCCTTTCGCTGCGCTTCTCGCAGCTCAGCAATATAGCAGGCTCTCCCAGTAGCCTGATCTCCTTGAATGACTCCAATCCCACCATCAGTAGGGAATTTCAAAGTTAAACACCACGGGGCAATCGCTGCCCTGAATTCGGCAAGGGTTGGTCGGCCCAAAAAGGCATTGTACGGAGAGTGTATATCTAAAACAACAAACTGTAACATTCGAACACTTCGGCATTCTCCGACTCCTAACTCCACAGGCAACTCCACCACTCCAGTGGGTATATTAGCACTTCCGTCGAAGCCATGGATTCTAGATTGGCAAGGCTTTAAATCTTTGGCTTCCATCTTCATTTGATCATATGCTCTCTTAAACAAAATGTTTACCGAGCTCCCACTGTCCACCAGGATCCTCTTCATCCAAGCAGGACCAACCTGGGCAGATATGACTAGCGGGTCTATAGTTGGGGCTTCGACCCTATCAGCATCTCGGTTTCTAAATACGACGTCGTCTGCCATCGTTTTCTGTTGTTTGGCCGGGGCCCCTTCATCAAGCGTGCTACAACTCTCGAAATCCACATGCCTGATCGAATTGGCATATGATTCCATTTCCCTCCAGCTTCGGTCTGCTAGATGGGGACCACCACTAACTCTATTAATAACCAATCTCCCGCCTGTGCGAGCGGGCTCCTCGTGCTCTCTTGGTTTTTCGCACGGTTTTGGTTTGACGGGCCCACACCACCAGCCTGTGGTGCCCGCACGAATTGATCTAACTTTCTTTCCCTGATCAATTTTTCAATGAGGTCTTGCAAATGTCTACACTCATTGGTATTATGTCCGTAACTCTCATGGAATCTACAAAACTTTCCTGTTTGAATCTGTCTCTCCGACGATGGCTTCGGAGCAGGCTTTTTATACTGCATCGCATTACAAGTCTATAGATACACGTTCTCCAGTGACGTGTTAGTGGTGTGTAGCTCTCAAACATTGGTGCCTTACGCCGCGGGCCACGATTCTGATCTTACTTCTTATTTCTATTATCACCGTTCCTCGGCTGGGTTTGCTTGTTTTGAATATTCAGTTGGACTTTTCCAGAGCTCTCCCCTGACTGTTTTACTGCCACATTGCTTTGAATCCCTTTATTGCTGGGTCTCGCATCGTCCTGTTTCCTAGATTGTTTCGCATCCTCACGCCTTAAGAATTGAGCGGCTTTGGAGTAGAAACGATCCAACGATGCGGGAGGCTTCCCAGCTAGCCAATTTCCAAATTTGGAATCGGGGTCAATCCCCTTAGTCAAGGCCATCAAGATTGAATTATCATTGGGGTTAGTGATCTCCGCACAGGCGGCATTGAACCTTTCCAAATCTCGCCTGAGTGTCTCTCTAGGAGCTTGAGTGACACTAGATAAAGTATTAACGTCTTTAGACCTGGCAATGTGCATACGAAACTGTTCAACAAATTTAGTAGCCAACTGATCAAATGAAGAGATAGATAGTGGTGGTAATCATGTATACCACATCGTCGCAATTCCCTCTAAAGAAATGGGAAAACTACGGCACTTTACTCCATCATCAGCTCTTGCAGCAGTCATCGACCATTCGTATTTCAGAATATGTTGATTAGGGTCGGAACTTCCTTCATACATAGGCAGAGTCAACATCCTGAATCGCCGAGGAGGTTCAACTTATAATATGTCATCAGTGAACGGAGTATGACTTTGGGAGATTCCCCAATCTTCATTTGTTAAGCCCTGACTCTCGCGAATCATTTGGCGTACCATGGCTGAGAGGTCTGGTGTTGCTATATTCTGAGGGTGGTGAGCCAAAGTGTGGTCGGGTTCCACAGTGCGAGGTGGGATCGGGCGCTGTCGACGATCCGTATCTCGCCTCCTTCGCTCGATGCCTTCTGGGACATATGGTTCTACAGCATGTTCCTTCTGGTGGTAGTTATGATTCGAGTGATTTCGGGTATCAACTCCTATGTCAACCGCAGTGGCGGTGGCATGGTTATCCATGGTATATTGTGGAACAGTGCCTCCTCAGGAGGAGGGTCCTGTAAGAAAACTGGCAGAAGGTCCAACTCTTATCTGCCCAACAATTAATGCCTGTTGGTGACCGGCAGCATGTGCATGACTTCCGTCTAGCCTGGGACGAGTAGATCTACCGCTGTAATCAGACGAAGCAGAACTTTCAGTGGAAGAATGAGGGGCGTGATCCCTTCTGGATCTTCTACGCCTTTGGCGATTTAGTTGATTAGTCAACTCAGCATTAGCGCGCAACTGTTCAGTCAGCTATTGCCGACTTTGGGTTAGTTCCTGGAGCAATGTATGGAACTCTTGTCGAGTGACCGGATCTGATGGATCTGAATGTCCGGTATCATCTTGATTAGATGGAGGTAGTTGCGCGAGATTCTGTCTATCACGGCCTTCTTGACCAGCGGCGGTAGAAGTGGTTCTCATGCTAACCATCTTGAGGTGTAGAATCCTTTCCTAGACTTTGGCAAATCTGAATAGTACGGAAGGAATCTGAAATTGAAGTCTGGATCTCTCTCTTAGATCTATTCAATCCGGTATCGATGACAGATCGAAAGAGCAGGAGAAAATCTGGGTTTTCTCGGTGAAAGCACCAAAGTATTTGCACCAAAAGTGGGCACAACACTCTTCGGAAGATTTCGAAGAGATAATAAATGAAGAAATCAAATTGAAAATGAGGATTATCTAACAAAAACTCTAAGTCACAGAAAAGTAAATTGCGCGGAAGACAGTAATTTAGAGTGGTTCGGCGTATCGCCTACGTCCTCTATGAAGTTTTGTCACTTTATTGCTCGATACTTGAAGATTACAAGTTTTTTATAGCGAAGTACCGCAGATAATAAGTCAAAATTCGAAATCAATGGCAGCAATGATGATATGGAGTGATTCTGGCGGTGTCCGGGCCTGCATTGTCTCTAAAAATTCTCCGATCCCCTTTCTGACTGACCAGGGGGTCTATTTATAGGCGTAGGATGTTGATATTTCGCTGAAAATTCGAGAGACCACTTCTGGCACGTGAGGGGCCCCACATGCCCGGCCTCAGGAAATTTGGGCCCACTTTGGGATCGATTCGAAGTACGTTTGAATCAATCAGGAAATCATCCAATCGAGGTGAAATTTGGCGTGGACATTCTTCAACATATATGCAAGCTTCTGTGAAAATTTCGTGGCATTTGGACTTATGGATCTCGAGATATGGTTGATTCAAAATCGTGTTATCTGGCCATTCGTCTCCTTCGAATCGACCCCCTCGTATCAATTCCTTCGAATCGATGGTGGCCAGCGGCTTCATGATGACATGGAGCGGAGTTTTCGCATCGATCCACTTTCTTCGCCTATTTGATCGAGTCATCCCGGAGACTTCGCCACCTTGACTCGATGGCTTTGAAAGGCTCCAAACACCCATGGATTCGAACAATATGTCATTTGTATCGATCGTGTCTTGCTTGGGTCGATCGATACGAAATGACCGCACAGGATGGATTCGAGGTGAGGTGCTTTCATGGATTCGAATGACCGTGAGTTTGATGGATTCGAACCAGATGGAGGCGAGGCTGTCTTCCTTTCGACCGTTTTAAGTGCTATGGAGTCGAAGGTTGATGTTACTGATGGACTACGAAGGCGGAAGCTCCGATGGATATGAAGTAGCACATCCGGACCGATTCGAACGAATGC
This sequence comes from Allium cepa, assembly GCA_030765085.1. Lineage (NCBI taxonomy): Eukaryota > Viridiplantae > Streptophyta > Magnoliopsida > Asparagales > Amaryllidaceae > Allium > Allium cepa. The sequence continues at coordinate 46,294,949 of CM060930.1, read as the reverse complement.
TTGTTGGTCGTTGCAAACTGGATGGATTCGAACCGATGGATACGAACAGAATTTCTGTCTATGGATTCGAACTAGAACGTAACCTATGCATTCGAACAAGGGGTATCTCCTTCATCTTGAATCGATCATAGCTTGAGCATACGAACTCGGATCGACTTGAAATTTGAGATGCTGACTTCTATGATCTTTCTTGTCATGTCCTACCAATTGTAGCTCAATCTGGACTCGAAAAAAATTCAGCGATATCCATAGTGAAGCGAAGTATGACCAATTTCTGAGACGAACTGTCATTTATTTTCGATCGATCTTTTGGTATCATGACTTTGCCAAATAGCGGGTTAACAAGATGGTTCTTTAGTTTACCCAATGGAGGCGCTTTCGATCCCGGGATCTGTTGTTTATGGATCTTCTGAGAAGAAAGTGCATCCATTGCGTAAATCATTGAATCAGCAGCGTACCACTGCAGCAGGGGTCGATGGTCCCTTGTTTACGAACTGGCTACGATATTTTTCTGGAATCCGAAAGGTAGAAGGATCTTCTGGAAAGTGTTGTGCCTATTTCGTAAATACTGGATTAGCAATGGGCCACTGCCATCGTATTATCATCATTTGACATTGGATTTTGAGCGGAACTTCTCATACCTATTTTTTTAGTATTTTCACTGGGTGTTGAAACATGTCTACTAAGTACCTGGAGAATTCTAGCTTTGCGTCTGATCAACGCATAGCCAGAGTCTACAGGAACGAAAGTAAACTTGTTAAGACATCGAGTTATAAAAGTATTTTGGTAAAGTTTGTATAAAGGATATTCTAATCATGATTTAAAATGTCTTAAATATTGTTTACTTCGAACTATCAAATTTGAATCACATAACTAATTATCATATTAAATGTTTAACATGTCAAATATAAAAAAACAATTCAAAATAATGGTTCATCCATGTCTTTCAACGTGCTTTCCCTCCTAGCTACTTTTTCCCTACCTTCTTTCAGGATGTCTTCCAACCTATTGTTCTTTCTTTTTTTTTCTCCGCTTCCTTCCTTTTCGAGGATGAAAAGATTTGAGTAGGGGAGAGTGTAACAACCCTAGATTTTTCATATATTTTAATGTTTGACTTTTTTTATTTTGAAATTATTTTAAACTTATTTATTTCAAACATTTCATTTTTAAATGTAGGTGTTGATTATTATGTGAATTATAATTTCAAAACCGGTATAAATTGGATATTTTACTGAAAGATGAATTTCTGTTCAAACTGGTCACACCTTGACTTTTAAATTTCAAATTTAAATATTTAAATTATTAAATTTTATCTTTTATATGAAAATAGATTTAATAACTTGAATACTGCTTTTCGTTTTGTTGAAAACGGATTTAATTTGTGAAAGTTATGTATATTTCAATTTGGAGTATAATTTGTTTTATTTTGAAATTTTGTCTATTTTAAATTATATAAATCATATTTTCTATGTTATATTTTATTTTAATATGTGTTAATATATTATTTTATGTATATTTTTTCTTTTAATATTTTTAAAGTGATAATAAAAATTTTCCAAAATTTACTGTATTTATTTCCTATTTTTAAAGGCTGTTTTCTATTTTTCTGCTATTTTCTTCATTTAAATTATATTTAATTAAAATTTAAACATTTACTTTTTGAATGTATTTTTATTATATGTTATTATTTATGTTTAAAAATATTTTTCAAGCTATAATGAATTTTCTAAAAATTATTCTATTTAATTTCAAATTTTCTAGTCTATTCACTATTTTTAGCTATTTTTCTTAATTTAACTTTATATAATTAATAATTATTATATAAATTTTTATATTTCGATAAATTTTTGAAATTTTATCGGGGATTATTATTATTTCCAGAAATATAAAGTTATAGAAATTAAATAAGGATATATGAAGAGTTTTGACTTTTGAATTGCCTTTTGCCTTTCTGAATTCCACCTCTTCATTTTCCTCACAACTCTTCATTTCTTTTGGCATAACTCCCCACATTTCAGCTGACTAATTCATTTTCATTTCACGTATCTTCCTTTCCTCCTTCCTAAGAAAAAATTTTTGGCCATCACATGCTTGGGAAGTGGGTAAACAAATTTATTTCTTTTATCTCTTTTTCTACTTATATTGTTTATTCTAGTTTGATTTTTTGCACATGCTTTCACCTCTTTTAGGATCGGCCATGCCTCCATTGCTGCCTAGCCACCTCCAGCACCTGATGGCACATCACCAACACCTCCTCCTCACCAACCAACCATGTCGTGACCCCCCTTGGTGATGCCGATCCACAAACTATTCAAAACAACCCGAATTCCTAGCCTAGCCGAGCACAACATCACTTCCATCACCTCACCACCCCTCTAGCCGCCACCTACCATGCCTCCACCACCTCCAGCACCCTCGGCCATACCACTACAGTGGACCCCACACCTCTGGCCATGTCATTTGGAGCCTTGGCTGAGCCCAAATCCATGACCAAATGCATGTATTCATGCTTATGTGTATTATTCCCTTCATCCACTTTGGCACCATCACAAATGACATCTAGGCCGACCCATACCCACCATAACCTGACCCAAATGCCTGCCATTATTTTTATTTCCCCTTATAACTGAGCCTAGTAAAGGTTAAAAGCAAGTGCTAGCATTTCTATTTGATTCTGTGTAGTCTATTCTAGTGTAGTTTTGTTCGTAGTTGATTTGAAACTCATCGTTGTTATATTGTTTTGTTTGATGGTATCCAAGGAATTTGACATTTGGCTCCTCTATTCGAATCTATGTCGTGCTTTTGTGTTTGTGTAGATCCCGTTTGCGAAATTTTTCATTGGGTCATCAGCTCAAACCAGTGAGTTATTCTCACCAAACAGTTTTATGCTTATATGAATAGTAAATCGATTGCTTGTGAATATGTAAACTACATCACCATATTTTATTTGCTACGTCACTATCATATGATGTTCACACATGATTAAACACCAGTTGTATCATACGTTACTGTTATATTATTGTTGTTTTGTTATTTTATTAGTTAATCACACTGCAAGTTCCCTTTAGATTAGAATCACTATGGGTTGAAATGATACATACCTGAATGGACTTTAGAATAGGAGAAAATCGTTATGGGCTGAAATGATAGGCCTGAATGATTTTCAATTATTTTCATTTACTTGGGATTGCGGGTTTGAAATGATTAAACCCGGGGTTTCTTTGTAAATTATGGGTTGAAATGATATATTACCCGTATCACTTTACCAAGGCTAGAAAATGAAATACAGACCCGTTGTTAAAATATGTTTTTCTTAAAATTTTAAAATATTTTAGAAATGTAAATATTATAATATTTTTATTTAAATTTGATTAAAAATGATTTTTGTAAAGCATTATTGACTCTCTGAAAATTTATAAGTGAAATAAATTAATGGTAAAGTTAGAAAATCTGAAATGTAAGTTTTTTTGGAAATTATAATTTTGTGGTAAGTGGAATTTAAATTAAATATGAAAATATGATAAATTTATGATATTTTGAATTAAATGAATTTAAAATAATTTTAAAATATATTAATGATTTTTGAATTAAGTTAAAATGTGAAATGAATGAATATTTAAGTTGAAATTTTGAAATATAACTAAAATTGGAAATTTGTGAATTTGGCTTAAAAGTGAATTTTAAGTTAAGTAAATAAAAATGAAATTAAGTTATATTTGAAAATTTAAACTTAAGTGTTCAGTTAAATTTAATTTAATGAATTTAAAATTTAATGTTGGAATATAATAAGTGAATTACTATTAAATTTTGATTTTTGAATAGACATTTAACTTTATAAAATCATGAATATAAGGTTATTTGAATGATTGTTTTAAAAGTGAAATTTTGTGATTTTATAAGTTAAAAATGGTTTAAATAAAAATATAATTGTTTGTGAAATTATACTGAATATTTGAAATTAATTTACTGCATTTCTAAAATGCTATTAATTCTAATGTAAAGGATAATACAGCATTTGTAAATGTTGTAGTAGATAATAACGAACCAAATGGCTCAATTTAATCAAAGGATATTATATCATTTTTTGTGAATGTAATAATGGTTGAATTTAACTAAATTTATTTGAAACTAATGGAACCCTATTACAGCATTTTAAATGTTGTCTTTTGTTAAATTGAACTGTTTTAAGTGTGACTTTCCGTAGCATTTTCTAAATGCTGCGAAAGTTGAATTTTCATTGTTTTATAAATTTAAGTGAATAAATGAACTTTGAAAGATTAAAATTTTTGAAATTTAGTAATTTAATTATTAAATATAGCATGTTCATTTTAATGATTTAAATGAAGCAATTTGTTTCGAAATATAAACTATTTTGAAATGTGTTTTGAAATGGTATTTAAATTAAACAAAAATGAATGTGGTTTGGAAGATATGATATTTTGATATTTTAAAATGGATTTTGAATGATATTGAATTTTTAAATGATATTTGATTTCGAAGTATAAATACTATTTTGAAATTTTAACCACGGGATGTATTTAATTTGTGGTTTAACTGATCTTTAAAGGATGGGCGATCCCAAGCATCCTTTAAGTTATGGTGCATTTCTACTACAGTTCACTTGAGTTGATTTACATTATATAAGTATATATTGTCCTGACTCGAGTGTTTTGTGTTTTACTTTACGCTCGGGTCAGGCTGAGTATTCATAGCTTTGGATTGTCTTTTTGGAGCTGGTCTTTGCTGGAGTTTCTGCTTACCTACGTTTTTATATACTTTCTGTTTCAGTTATTCTAGTTTATCTCATGTATTAGTGAACTTTTATGTATTTGGGATTTCTATTTTGTTGTTTTCAGACTGTATTATGTTTTTGGTTTGAGACTCTGCCGTAGTAGCTTCATGAACTACTATGTATTTTATATTCCGCTACGAGGTATTCTGTTTGTTCTGTGTCTATGATTCTGTGATTTGTATTTCATTTGCTCCAAATTTATTTACAATGCCGTATTTTGAGCAATTCAAGTCCGACATGTGCGGTTGCGAATGGCTGAAAATAACGGGTTGTTACATATTTCAAAAATGTAATTTCTACTCAAAGGCGATGACAATGAAGCGGGTCTAGTGTCTAAACCTGGTAGATCTGGCCTTTTTTTGACCTGCCAAGACCCACCATATTGGGTTATCGGGGCGGGTAGATCTATGACCGGTTCTTTAGAGCTTCGGGTCTAAAGTCGGGTCGGGGCTTGGCTGACGCACCCAAAACCGACCCGCACTACTGAGATCTTACAAAATTGCTTTATTACTAACGATGATTCGTTAATCGTTTTATACATAAGTTGTTATAGCATGGATGTTCTAATATTTCATTCAATAAGTTATATGATTTTTATGGTCTTAAGTTGCATCAATAAAAATTATACAATAACATATGCATGTTTTTCTTGAACCATTAGCATATACCTCATTTTAGTTACCTTACTTTCTAATGTAAACACATTGATCTCTATATTTATTATATCATTTAGTAACATTCTCTCTTCAAAAAAAATGAATAAATATATGTACATTAATACATAATTTTGAATGACTATGTAAAGCCTCGTTGGGTCTTGAGGTGGGACGGGTCTACCCTGATCTATATAGTTTTTGGGTATGGGATGAATATCCAAATCCACACCGGGTCTACAAGGCGGGTTTGGGGCATTGTTTAAAAAACCCAAGGTGGGTCTGGGGCATAAAAAAACTGCCGCAACCCGTCCCATTGTCATCCCTACTTATAATTGAGCTCTTTTCTAGCCGCAGCTACCAAATTTGTCGCATATTGTGTAAGGTTAGCCTTCTAGTGCTTGAAACTAGTCAAATCCATCTATTGTAATCTACTCAACTTTAGACTTACAAATTCAAGATAAAAGCTCATTGCATTTCTTGCTTAATGGTCAAAGAGGAGAGTTATCGTTCATTTGATAATTGAGCTACTTTCTAGGTGCAGCCACCAATTCCGTCATTTTTTGTGAAAGATTGGCCTTTTATTACTTGAAAATAATTAGACGCAAATGGTTTTCAATTTCTTGAACTTCAAATTTGTGAATTCAAGCTAATAGCTTAGTTGATACTTTCTTAGCGGTCTATGAGTGGGTTTGTATGGAAGCTACCTATGCTAAAAATAGATATTTTTTGGTAGATCGTATTAAATGAGAAAAGGAAGGGGGAGACAGCCATTTTTATATTTTTTAACAAAAAGGAGGAATGTGTCAATAAACACAATAAGATTGGTTCTTATATGGAAGATTAGGGTTGGTAGTGGTTTGGTTTTGTCGAGACTGAAGTAGTAGAGGGAAGAAGATTTTTTTAAAATGATTTTTAAGAAGAAAGAAAAGAAAATGATGTACTTTAGAAAGGAAGTAAATGTATTAAAGAAACTGAATATAAATGTTATACTATAATTTCTGAAAAGTACAAATTGCTAATATTCAAAAGGAAAGCTCATTGGCTAGTTATTCCGAGACCTATCTTTTAGTTTCTAACGAAAATATGCAATCTGAGAACATGAACCAATGTGTCAACCAAGGCCGAGGTTATAATTCGGTCAGGGTAAGAAGCCTGACCGAGAGCATCAGTTGCCGAAGCCTAAAACAACTCAACAAACAACAACAATCAATGGCTTAGATATCCCAGACCGAAATCAACGGTCAAGATGAATGAAGGATATCTAAAGGCTGTATATAAAAGCATCATGTCAGCAATTCGCGTCAAGTCATACTCAACCAGATGATGACATGTGTTCGAATCAAGACCACTCATATTCATCCTGATCATCAATCCAAAGAAAAGTCGCTCAACCAATATCATAGCATGTTGGCTATTGACAAGGCAATCTCAAGGCACAAAGGAGCTCATGGCAGATAACGAACAAAAACTAGATAGTACTTTCCTATGTTAGAGCTCTAAGCAAAAACTCATTAATGGAAGAAAAAACGCTTAGAATCAATGTAAAAAGCCTCTCGACTATACAAAGAGTGACTAAATAAGAAAAGGACAATGGGCGTAGGGACTTTCGGCTCAAACAGTTATAAAATTCTCAGTGTTATTTAGTTTCATAAGTTTACTTCCTTTCCATTCCTCATCCTAATTCAGTAGTACAACATGTAGTAGTTCCAGCAATACAACATTTCGTCTCGGTATTCGCATATCTAGAACCTATAATCAAACCAATGTCTAGAGCTAGACGCAGACCTTGGGGTGTTTGTTTAGACGAAATTCTGCACTAACATTTTTGGTGCTAAAAGGAGGGTCGAACCTCCGCATTTCTTTTCCTTTCGAAGATCCAACAAAGCCTTTCAACTAGTTATGTCCAGTCCTGGAAACAAACGAATCATCTCGAAACTACCCTTCAACATTCGCATTCAGCTCATTAAATATGATAATAACAAAATATTGGCCACCCTCATTTCGAAGAAGGAAAAAAGCCAAGGATATGATCCTATCCATGAACTCCAAGCTTCTCAAATCAGACAACTTTGGGAATACCTTCAGAATCCCTCCTTGAATCTATGAAACTTTGGAAAATCATTAAAGGCCTACATGATGAAGCTAAAGATCTTTCCGCTGAGTTGCAAAAATACGAAGGTTTGGATACCTCTAATAAGAGGACCACCCCAGACACTCAATGTGGTGAGCCTTGAAAGAAATTAAAACGTGATCAAGTTCTTACTCCCCTTCAACAAGAATCTGTCTCAGATCTTTCTGAGGACCTATAGAGAGATCCATTATCCTAACTATCCTCCTTCCACCATAGAAGATCCAAAAGGAAAGAACTATTGTATCTATCATCGAGTAAATGGACACGAAACAGATAAGTACCAAAAGCACTCTTACGTAGTCGAAGAATTTATAAAGAAAGGAAAGTTGACAAAGTTTATTAATAATTAAGTTGAACATCTCATTTCAGATTATTTTTAACCTTGTCATGTTTCTATGACTCCAGGACAAGTTCATGTAACTCTTCCAAGTGAATGCATTCGGCACTTTTAGATGGAAACGCATGAAGAATCCCTTTAAAAAAAATTCCATGGTTAAACGAAAGATAACAGTCCAGTTCCCTGATCCTCTCTATTATGTCCTCTCTTGTAAAATGTTTAAACTCTAACAAGCAATTTAAGGCTCAGAAGTCTTGAAGATTTTATTGGAAGATCTCACTCATCCCCTTCTAGTGAAATTCTTCTTGAATACAATCCAATGCACTATGTCTTTCCCTAAGATGTGCACCCATATGGCAGCATTCACGGTATCTCTTTTAGCATTTTCTCTCTTCTTAAGAACTTATACATATCATATTTGTGCCCTGAATTTAGAAATTGAAACTCTGTCATTGAGTTGTCGAGGTCAATGTATAGTTTCACTTTACCTGGTTTAAGTGAAGCCCACTCGATGACCTAACGAGATTAATGATAGGTTTTCACTTTACTAAGTCTAGTGTCTTTTCTCAAACTCAAATTAAAAACCTTCTACGAAACTAAGTAATCATGTGAATTCAAAAGGATTTTTACAAAATGTGTAACGGTCCAAAATTTTACCACATTAATATCTAAACGTTTAGTTAATTTTAAATATTAAAATAATATGTTTATAAGTAAAATGAAAACTCTTTTAAATAATAAATAGTGATGATAAAATAGTCTTCAAAATTAGTTTACAAAAATATTTAGTATGAAGAAAAATCAAAAATGTGGTCGGAATTCGTTTTCTGAATTTTTGATTTTTTGTCGGTTAAAATTTATCAGAAATGTTGTAAACTCTTTAGTATAAGTACACACATTTCTAAATAAGTTAGCATGTGTGTATTAATGTATGCATATATGTATTCATACCTAAGTATACAAAGTTTAAAATATAAATATAGTAAAAGGTAAACATCAGGTCACATGGAACGTGTTTACACATTAGTACATATGTAATTAAATGGACATTTTTCTCATGAAGAGAGGGAAGGGGGACAAGAAGGTAGCTGAAGGACATGAGGTGGAGGGGGTTAGGTGAGGTGGCAAGAGGGCAGTGGAGGGTAAATGATAAGAGCATTTTGGTAATTCACATTTTCACTTGCTTATAAATGGCCTTTCATTTCTCTAAATTTTCCTCTTATTCTACCAATCAGATCTCTCGTACCTTGGTCAAATGAAGTTTTTCTTTTATTCAAACTATGTAAAATTCCAGTGGCTACAACTTTTATCTTGATCACTTCTTCAAATTTCGAGCATAGCTATGCCAAAATATTAATTTTTCACAGAGTGTTTTTGGATCCAGAATTTCAAGTCCAAAAATGGTCTTTCTTCTTTTGAACATATCTTCTTCAAACTGATTGTAATTGAGTGATTCTTTTTTTGAAATTGTATAGAAAATAATTTTCTAAAACTTTCCTGCTTGTCACTTTTACAAAATCTAAGAGAAAGTAGTCCAAAAACCAGTTAGAATGATATATTTTTGGGCTCATTTTGGAGAGTTCGATGATTATCCAAAGTCACTCCACCTTATCAAAACAGGTTCCACTTCCTTCTTCTTTCAAGGCCAAGCCTACCTAGAGCATTAAGGGTCCAGGACTCCATCTTTTGCTTAGAAATGGAAGTGCTGGGTCTATCCTACGTTAGCAAAGATTTGGATAGCATTCGGTGAGTAAAACTACACCTTCTTAAACCGAGCTTATATTATGTTAATAGCCTATGAATGCTTGTTGTATATATGAAGTGATGGTTTAGTTGTTTGTTTTTTTCATGCTTTGAAAAGTTGTCGCATTTAAAAGTCAGTAAGCACGTGGTTAGATATATGAAAAGTTAGTAGTTAAAGTTAATATAATTGTTAGTAAATAGTTATTACAGATCATTATTTACCTTGTATTGTACTTAAACCATTGTTATGTGATGTTTGGTTTTATAGCTAACGTCGTCAGTTTGTTTGTCAAACTTCCCGTATAGCAATAGTCGCTATATCGGCACTTTCGAAAAATCACTTTTTATCGAAACTATTTTGTTTCATCTTTATGCTTGGAATTGTTTTACAAGTTAAGCAAGATTTTGATTAACTATGTTTTCAAAGTTATTAACCATTTTAATATTGATTATTTAATTTAATTAATTACTTAATTAAAATGGATTAAGCTTAACTAATTACTTAGTTAATGTAACGGCCCACCTTTTTGGACAGTTTAAATTGACAATAAACCACACATGTCAACTCAAACCATTCAAATAGGAGGATTGTTAATGAGGTAAATAAGAAAATAAGTGAAAAGAAGGAAAAAAACAAAACACAAAATCTCACAGCTGAATGACAAAATATAATAATCAAATAAACAGTTCATGAAGCTGTTTTACAAATAATATTTGATTACACTTTAGAGTACAGATCAGAGTTATACATACAATAGGAATAAATAAATAATGCAGCGGAACAACATGATGTTGTGGAATATATATATATATATATATAGTAGTAACATACTAAATCTTCATCTTGGTCCTCCAGAAATAAGGTCTTCAACACAGAAATGCTCAGGTTGAGCCGAGCGTAATGAAAAGACAAAATATTCGAGTCAGAACTAAAAGATCTTATGTAAGTTAAATCAAAATAAGTAAATATGAGTATAACGGCTTCAGATATGTTTATCAGATTTTGCATCCCCTATCCAATGTCTAATATGCGTGCAACAACTTAAGAGATGTTCGAGGTTCCATCTCCTAAGGATCCGTTAAACTATCTACATATGTAATACAACACGCTATTATAATATGTCTATAGTAGAGTAAAGTATTAAAATAACGTTAAGGCGTTACCCGTATCCCCTTTAACACATTTTTATAAATGTCGTAGTTTAAACAGTACCGTAATTCCTCCGTAAACTGGAAGGCTATCAGAGAGCACTCCTTAGTGTACGACACAAACCAACCTCATAGTGCGCGCGATCAGGATAAGTATGACAAGGCGTGCGAGGCAATGCCCAGGGTTGGATTCTACCATTTCGCACTCCCGGACTGGTGGTAACGCGTAGCAGTTACTACCGCCCACCTCGGAACACACTCCCTTAATCAAATCAAGGCTGGCCACCAAATCAATCACAAATAAATAAATATGGTATCGAAGAAAAGTGCCCGATAGGGGGAGCAAACCCACATGGCTCGGTATAGCTCCTTCTTTAGTCATTTTAATTATGGCCCAAAAGTCAAGGTTATCCATCATCGTTCTCTTACTTCATTCCAGTAGTGTTCACCAAACCATCTTACTTCACTATGGATTCTGCACCATGTTCACAGTTGTTAAAGTGGTTTTCGATATTGATAGAGAGTATGACAATATCTGATCCCGATCTCTTTAACAACCAAACACTTATTTCACACCGGTTAGTTCATTTACATTTCCAAAACCGATTCATAATTGACATCAAAATATCATATTCACTTCAAAATCATCTCACTTTCGAAATCATATTCACTTTCGAAATCATTATTCACTTTAGATCATATTCATTTTCAAAATCATAACCACAAAATAGGTTAAACCATCATATCGAATATCCGCATTTAAATTAAATTAAATCTAAATCATAACAGTTCCAACTTTAAACGGTTTGAATATTAAAAGCAGTTTATATATTGGAATAGTTATACATTAAAAATAGCATAGATATTAAAATATATATGTTTAAAGTTGTTTATAAATTTAAATAATATATATTAAAATAGTATATATATTAAAACAGGTTATAGATTAAAATAGTTTATATATTAACAATATTTTATATATTAAAATAATTTGTATATTAAAAATTGTTTCAAATTAGAATTATTTCTCTCAATTTCATAAATCAATTCAAATCAAATTTAGTTCCAAAAAAATTCAATTTAAATCAATCTCAGTTCAACAATTTCACTTCAAGAGGCTAAAAGTTTCAATTCAAATTCTCATTAAAACATTTCAATTTATGTCAATTTCAAATCCATTTGTGAACTACACATTTAAACCACTTCAAATTCAATAGGTTTCAAAGTTTAAATATTCAAACGTTCACAATAACTCAATTTTGATAATTTAATTTATATTTCAAAATTCAACTTTAAGATTACAATTTTAATTCTTTAAACAATTTATTTAAACCATTTTCAATTTCAACATTTTAAGGCTTAGATTTTGAAAATAATTCAGTTCTTATAAATCTAATTTTATTTCATAATACATTTAAATGGATTCAAAAATTAAGGATTTAAAATCATTTAATTTAACCAATTCGGTGTTCGCATATAATTTTCTACACTATGGTCGGGTGATACGAATACATATCATTTCAACCCGCAATAACTTAAATTTTTGGATATATATCATTCGAACCCGTACTCCAAATCACAGTTTGCAAATCCATAAAATCGCTCGGTTTATCATTTCAACCCATAACAATTTTTCTCTAATGTATAAGATTATGTATCATTTCAACCCATAGTGATATTCCTAACAATAACTAATGGAACTTGCAGTGTGATATCGACATATATAATAAACATAACATCCAATCATCCACAATGTCAACAAATAAAAATCCACCACAATCATCATTCAAATCAACCAATAAATCACAATAATTAACTAGTTATTATTATCAGGTATTTAACTAACAAGTTAAATTCAATATTAATTTATATGGCAACTAAATTCAATACAAATTCAAATTAAATTAAAATGTCAAATTAAACTACCAAATAGCAACCAATAATATTTTTATCACATTATAAATTTAATCCAACTAATACAAGAAAGTTTAGAATTTGTGAGTGGGTTAAATCACCCTACCTTTGATTTATAGTTGATTTAAATTTCAATAAAAACCCAAAATTCCAATAGAAGAAATCGTGAGTGAATCGAAGTTTATATGCAAAAGATATTTATGTTAAAAGAAACATTATCAAAATAAAAATTAGTACACGTTTAAATAAAAAAATAAACAAAGTTTAATACTTATATTTTTCTCAAGATAAGGCTTCAGGCAAAAATGGAAAAACAAACTAAGATGAGGGCGGGACATGTAGGAAAAATGAAAAAAAATGAAACTCATGTTTCATAAGAGAAGCTTTTTAATTTGCAAAAATGAGAGCTTTTGAATTTGCAAGCTCGTATTAAATTGATTCGGGGAAAGGATGATTTGAAATGGAGATCTAAACATAGGAAATGAAGCGACGAAAAGAAGAAAATGAAGGAATAATTTTAAAAACGTGAACAGTTTGCTGATGAGAGTGTAACATTAGAAAAAAATAATTTGAACTAAATAAATATGAGGTGTCAGGAGGAATAAAATGTAAAAGAAGAAATTAAGTGACAGGTTATTTAATAATAAAGAAATGAAGGTGGATGGATAAAAATGAATGTCACATTTCTAAAATGAAGGCTTTAGGAAATATAGGCTACCAAAATTAAAAAAAAAATGACGTTGTGGAAGAAGGCTACTAGAAAAAAAAATGAAAAGAAATGAAGTGGCTGTAGAAATATAAAATGAGATGGAGAAAACAACGAACTCACTTTTTTTTACTTTAGAAATTGGAGGTAGGACATGGTGTAAAGAGGTGAAGAAAGGTAAAATAAAAAAATATATGTACACATATAAAATGAAACTCACGTTTGAGAAGATGTAGCTTCAGGAAAAAGAGGAAGGAGAAAATGAAGAAACAACAAAAATGATGAAAGAAATGTGGTATGTATTAAAAAATGATGGAATGCACAAACCAAATGTACACTACCAACAAACCTTTGTAACCCAAATTTCAAACTTATATCTCATCTTTATTACTTTTCTTAACTCTCATAAACTCATAGTTACACCTATTTAATTTTACATTAACACACAATATATGAAAATAAATTCTCTACACAAATTTATGTAATTAATTAAGGTAATATAAAACATTAAGAACCTTTCATTTCTCTCTATGTGATTAGATTGGGAATTTAAACATACATGTTAACATTTCGATTAAACATTTTACTAGGAATGTAACATACATTAAACAAATATGACAACATAAATGAGGTAATATAAACAGGTGTATAATATATATATATGTGTGTGTGTGTGTGTGTGTGTGCGCGCGCATCTTTATCTCCACTTATAGTTTACATTCATAAATAAAAGGTATGCTACTAATCCACACAAGGAGGTAATGAATGTAAGAGTAATTAGAAGAGCGAAGATGGAACGGTAAATTATGTTGCAACTAAAATCTAATCAAGTCTAAGTGAAAAGGAAACAGTAAAGCGTAAATCTATTTTACCCCTTTGCAATCTTCTGTTAACATTTCATTTAAAACCATATGAGATTTCAAACCTAGATAATCATTTTTTTTGATATAATTGGATCTAAAACATAAGTTTATATTTAGGTACATACATATATACAGTAAACCAACACTAAAATTTGAAACATGAACTGCATTAATTGGAAATAAATCACCCAAATTAAATTTATTTCAATATATGTTTACAATTAACGTATTCTCTCTTTTTAATTAAAAGGTTCCAATCACGTTAATTGTCATTGATTTTTAAGTTCAATTTTAAAAGAAAAATGAGACGATTCAATTCCTTTTACGGTAATTTAACGTATTTATGGAATTATTGTATACAAACCAAAAGCTATTTATTTCTTATTAAATAATTGATTTCTTATACCTGTAATTAATCTGTAAGCTAAAATACATTTCAAACAAATAAACATATGTTTGCTCCTTTACTAAACTTATTCATTTTTATTCTTTTATTTTTGATTTAAATGTTCTCATATTAGATCAACTATTACTTTATAAATTTATTTAATATAAATTTTCATTTTATTTCACTCAACTCTATAGTTAACATCTTTTCTTATATTAACTGTAATATTTAATTACATTTAGTTTCATTGATTTCTAAATTGATTTCAACAGATTAAATAATAAGATGATAATTTAAACAATATTTACATCTAAGTAATTTAAACACATTTACAAATCTATTGCTTACCACAAAGATAACTGAATCTACGTATTAAATAATTGGTTTTCTATTGAATGTTAAAACCAACCAAATCAATTAGCATTGATATCTCTTTTTAATACAACGTTCATATTCCTTAATAACTTACATTATTACAATTAATTGAAATTATATTAGAATAGTTGTCAACAACAATCAAACAACATTACTAAATTATATTATAATAAAAAATTCTTGTAACGACTCGGAATTTTTGATATTTGAAATTGGAATATTTAATTAATTTTAAATATTTAGGTGTTGGTTTCTAACTTGAATTTAAAATATAACTTTGTATTGTGTAATTAAATTATTGAATTTAATAATTTAAAACTGCGTAGAATATTGAATCTGGAGTTTTGAGTTTGTTAAAAATATTTTAAGGCTCGTAAAATTCATGTTAATAATACCGAAGACAATGCAATTTTTAAAATTGAATTCGGAATGATAGATAATCACATTATCACCGCCATCCAACATATCATATCACAAAGTAATTCATATTAGAGGTATTAACTAATTCAAAGCACTCATCATCACTCAATCATTAATAAGCAATGTTAACCACTTCCATTAATTATTAATCAATGATCCTCTAATTACTTTCATTAGTTAACTATTCTTAAATTTCATTTAATAATTAACCTTTAACTTAATTACATTCATTAATCAACCTTGATTAATCACATGAGAAATTAACTTTCCTAAATTACTCTATCAATTAAACCAACTCCTTGATTAATTATATTAATTAATCCCTTAATTACACTGAGTAATTATCACTTAATTCCTTTCATCAAGTAATTATCCCTTAATTACTTCCCACCAAGCAATTTCCTTTTGATTAATTATATCCAGTAATTATCCACTCATTACTTCACTAAAGAATTACACCACATTAATTACCTTAAGTAATTATACTTAATCTTTAATTAATTATATTTATTAATCACCCTTGATTCATCTCATTCTGTAATTAATTACTCTTAATTAATTACATCACTTAATTAACTTTCCATAACTTTCATTAGTCAATTTTTAAATTAATTACACTAAGTAGTTAATTATTAATTAATTCTACTAAGTAATTATTCTTCATATTAATTACACCAGGTAATTAACCCAAAACTACTTCAATTTTCAATTAATTGCACCCTGTAGTTACCATTACTAATTACTTTACTAAGTAATTACACTTTATAAATCTCATTAAGTAATTATACTCAATCCCATCATCAAGTGATTATTTAAATTAATTAAACCAATTAATTAACTTAAACTAATCATATTAATTAACTACATAGAGTAATTAATCCCTTTAATTACTTCCATTCAGTAATTATACTTAAAAATTTTCATAAATGATTATCTTTAACTAATTAATATAATTAATTATTAAAATTAATCACATTAATTAATTGTTAAATAATCTCAATTTAATAACCTTCATTAACTACTAACAATTCTTGAATTACTTTTCTTTAAGTAATTATACTTACATTAATTAATATTAATTACAAATTAATTAATATTTAATAACCCATTAATTAATTCCAATTATTTAATTAATTAAGTTTTAACTATAACTTAATTAATCTTTAATTACTTGATTAATCAATCTTTAAACATTAATTTAAAAGTTATTCTTGTCAAATTAATGATTCTTAATTACCAATTAAATATTCTTAATTAATTAACTTAAACCTTAATTAATTAATTAAAATCCTTAAGTACTAAATTAATTAATTCAATCATTAATAAATTAAATCAATTAATTATCTATTTTAATTACCTTAATAATTTAATTTATCCCAAATCATTTAATCTTAATTAACTTTAAGATAAAAACATTCTTCTATTAATGACTTAAATATCATTTACAAATGCATTTGAAATCATTATACTTTTAAATTTACTTTTACATTTCATTTCAAATTTAATATTTAAAATGAATACAATGTAACTTTAACAATGTTTAAGACAATTTAAAACCCTTTTTTAAAAACTGTTCAACCACTTGCATCGGGTCAATCCCGAAATCTACTCAGGTCTAACCTGAGTTCTCTTTCCATTTCAAATTTAGTTTTAAATTTAAATTTAAGTTTTAAAACCTGGAACCAAATCCCACTGGAACTACTCGAGTTCCCACTCGAGTCATTTCCTTCTAAAACTCGATCTCCCCTTCGAGTCACTCATGCAAAAACTCGAGCAACGACCCAAGCTCCTTCTTCTCTTCTCCAAACAAACATGCCCAAACATGCGCATGTACGTGTACAGTAGTTTCGGCCATCATTGGCCAACGTCGCTACTCTTCCCCAGTCGACGACTACCTTCTCTGACGAATCCACCACCCAGATCGCCGATACCTTCATCAAAATACAATCGAGCTTCTCGATCGAAAAACTGGAACAAAACAGAAATGAAGAAATCAACTCGCCGCCGATGATCGAGATTGCTGGAACTCAAGGCACTCATCCCAGAGCACCACCACATCGCCACGCTGCTATCCCTTGCCTCACGATCCACTTCGATCCACCGTAACCAACGCAATCACCTCGCAAAGACCCTCGACCAAAACACATAGCAAAACCCCACACCTTCGTCCCTCGACCACCACAATTACCAGAAAATTCCCTACCCATTTTTCCTATGAACCTCATCACATCGGCCACCTCCAGCCTTGGCCCTGACCAAAACCATCATGTCATTCGTCGAAATTCGTTAAATACCCAATTTCTGATTATCTCAGAAACTCCCAACATATCTAATCTAAAAATCACCAATTTCATCTTAAAAATCCTATTTTATAAAGATGATTCAAGCTATATAATTGAAACAACAATTTACAACATTCGAATTTTTACATATTTTAAATTTTTCTCTGTAAAACTAATTTTCCAGATGCCATAAATCACAATCATACGTAAAACTATTTTTAGATCTTAATTTATGTTTAAACAAACTTGTTTTGTTTGAAACTCTAAGCCTATCAGTGACTAGATGAAGATAAATTGAATTTCTTTGTTTATTTTTCAACTCTGTAACTAAGATAACGGAGACGATCAGGTATATTCAGCATGCACAGAACAAACACATTTATACACGGAGATACATAATTAAAAATATACATGCAAGCACAATTAATTCAAGAATCACATGCACATATCTTAGTTTACTTAAGTTCTTAAATATTGTGTTTACTCACCTTGTTTTGATAGGCAGAACAAGTCTGTAGTTGATTTTAAAAGACTGGATCCTGGAACCTGAAGTTTGCTTAACAACTTGCTGAAGTTTGAGTTGAATTCATTTGGTTTGAAAAGAATTTGGACTGGAGCCTAATATTTGAGATGACCTTCTTGCCATGCTGCTCCAGGAAATAATTTTCTCAGTTTTAAAGAAAATACTTTGCAGGCTTGATATTGATTTTTAAAAATTTACAGGCTTTGTGTTGTTTTAATGATATGCAGTTTATTGTTTGATAAATTCTGGTTTAAGGGGAGATTTATCATTGATTGTTTTGGAGTTATAGGGTTTTAGTTTCTTAGCTTGAAATGAGATCAGGAAAAAGAAATGAAGAGAAGGAACAATGTTTTATATAGGCTGAATATGAGTTATTTAAAATAAAAGAAAAATCAAAAATAAAAAGTGACACATGTTTAAAATCTTTACATTTGTCATTCACTATAGTTTGTTAATCAACATTAGTTATAATGAAACCTTAATATACATACACTTGTAATTAAGTAACTTATATTTGATTTTAAAATGTTAGTAAAAGCCATTACTTAATTTATTTATGTAAATGTATATATGAATTTCTTTTTAAAGAAAATGCAATAAAACAAATTATATATAAATAAAAGTCCATACATATATTTTAAATCCAAATATTTAAAATGTCTGTCTTCTGAATTTCTTAATAAATCCAAATTCATAATCAAACTAAATTTGAAAATCTAATTTAAAAATAAAGTCAAGAATACACACATATTTTAAACAAACCCAAATTCAATTTGTAATTAATAATTCTATCTAAAAATTTATTTATCTATATTTAAAAACAACCCATTATCATTGTTGTTTGAAATAATAATTTTACCAATTTAAAATATTTATATTAGGAGGATTAGCAAACCAATACTTATCCAGATATATATATATTTTTATGACCAGAATTGTTTATTTAACTTATAATTCAATATTCTACTAATTGAATCCAGTTAATTATATCAATTACAAATATTTTAAAATCCAGGTTATCACATTCCTCTCCCCAGAAACTTTTCGTTCTCGAAAAGGAACGAAGCCAGAATTTATTAAATACTTAAAATCAGATAAATTATCTTTTGATCATTTTCAAAGCACTTTAAAATCTATATAGTACTACAAAAACAGTTCTACAAAATACTTTTTATAACCCAATGTCTTAACAAGTCCATCCTCGTTCTCACATAAATTCGGTCATACGTTGATCAGGCGTAGGACTGATAATATATAAGTACTTGGTAAACCCGTTTTCAACACCCAGTGAAAACACATGGAAAATAATTTTATTAAAAATATAGAAACATTTTGCAAATAGAGGAAATATCTTTAGTTAGAATGCTCTGGAAATCATCACCCCCATCCATGGTCACTGTTAACCCGATGGTTACGTTGCCGTCTCGGCAAAATCAATAGATAACTGTAGACCTCCGCGCCCCTCGACTATGCCATGGAACCTGCTACAGATCACAGCTACAACCGGGGTTACGTGCTGTCACAGCAAAAACCCATATAACTGTAGGCCTCAGCGCCCTCGAATTTCGCTGCCAAAAGAATGAAACTTCTCTACTCCCACATATGTCGCAGTCTACCGATGTAAAAACAAACGTATACTGTTGGCTCTCAGCGGCACACACGACTTTCTCTATGTCACCATAGGTCACAGTCTACTAATATAAAATCAAACGTAGACTGTTGGCTCTCAACGGCACACACGTCTTTTGCTATGTCACAATAGGTTGCAGTCTACCGATATAAAATCAAACGTAGACCGTTGGCTCTCAGCGGCACACATGACTTTCGCTATGGTCTGTAGTAGATCGCAGCGACATCGATCATCACAGCATAACCCAAGTGCCTCTGTAGGCATCAGCGCCCTCGACTTCCACTACACATTACACCAAATCCTCAGGAACTAGTTTTGTCCGGATCCTCATAGGATCAACTTTAGAACCCCCCTTAGGGTTCAAGGCAGTACCAACCTATGGCACTCCTGAGAAGTTCATTTCAAGGGAGCGCCTTTTCCCTAGGGCCATTTTCAAAACACTATATACTATACACATATAGTATCTTCCAAATCATACACCTAGTATGAACCTCAAATAAATCTCCTTTCTCAAAATCGATTATCCCAAAATCGATAATTCTCCAATTAGGCTTTTCCAAATTCCAATATTGATTTTACCCAAAAATCAAAAGCCTTTCCGAATCCAAAGGTTCCAAAAACCTTTCCAAAATCATCCTCATGAAATCCTTTATATATATACATAGATATATATAATTTTGAAAAAATATTTGGATCACTTCAAACTTGTATAAGTTTCCTTTTATACTTCAAATACTTTTCAAAAATCCTTTTCTTCGGGCAATAGATTCAACAAGGGGAGATTTATCTTATATAACAAAGATATATAACTTTGTTTATTCCAAATCAAATATTCAAATTTGTTTACTCTATAATGTCACTTACCAGTTTACTTACTTTCACAAAGTAATTTCAATCATGAAAATATCTAATTTCCATTTTATTTCATATATATTTCGCAAAACATATTTTTCACTTCAAAAAAACCATTTTACAGTTCTTATCCGCAAACATTCAATATCAATTTCATTCCAATCCGTACGATGTACACATATCATCCGTACGCAATATCAATCTGATCGCTCACTCGATCACAAAATTTCACTTCCGAACTAGTATCGTCCACCCGACGTCCTAGTGCGGACTTAGATCTGGTTTCTTGGTCAGAAACCGTCATTCTCCTTGCAAAGCCATAACTATGATAGAGAATATCCAGAAATAATCAACAACCCATATCCTGGTTCGCCGTTGAAAATCGAGTGAAAAATCCCAACACGGATCGATATAAGTATCTCGAAATTCTATGCTCGAATCTGGATCAAATCACTATGCGAATAGAATAATATACGTACATCCTAAGTATTTATCTTTATTGATTATTAGACAAATCAATATCCTTTTCTATTCACATTCACTTTAATTTCTATTCACTTATTCACAATTGTTTTAATCTCGAGATGATTATCACCTCTATTCTTATCTCAATTGGGTATTTAATCATAAACAGTTTGCACTCTGCCCAGCTTAAATTTTGAAAATAGCTTTAAGAGTTTAAAAATAGATAAGTAGTTGAAAACAATTACTAGTTTGTAAAATAGCTGTAAAATAGATAAATAATTGTAAAATAGTTGGAAAATAATCAAATAGTTATAGAATTTTTTTAAATAATTGTAAAATAGTAATTAGTTATAAAGTAGTTGAGAAATAGTAATTAGTTTATAAAACAGTTGAAAAATTGTTAAATGGTTCCAAAAAAAATTGTAAAACAGGCATAGGAAAATTTGGCTTTAAAAAGAAAGGTTGTATATATAACAAATAGCTTGGAAAAATAGATTTGTACTAAAATAATTTATTTTGAAAATAGTCTAGAGCCAAACTGTACAATTTTCAATTTCCATTCCCAACAATTCAATTTAAATTTCCCCTTCCATTTAAATTGACTCGATTCCAATTTAAATAACTTCAATTTCCATTGAAATTGATTTAATCCCAATTCAAGTTGAATTAATCTCAATTTCTATCCAAATTCAAATCAAATTCCATTTTGAATTTTCAACCTATTCAACTTTAATCACAATTCCAAATTATTCAAATCAATTTGGATTAATTTCAAATTGAACCAGCTTAAATTTCAAAACATTTCAATTCTAGTTTAAATAATCCCAATTCCAATTTGAATTTGAACTCATTCATCTTCAGTTCCAGTTTATAAGTCACTTTTCTAAATGTTTTACTTCCCTAAAACATTTCATTTTGCTTACTCATTAATACACATTTTATTATCAAGCACAATAATCATTTATGTTAATAGCCAAGATTACTATATTTGGAAACCAATTCATTATCATCTAGTTCTGAAACTCTTCCCTAAATTCAAGATTTTAATTTCAGTTTTGAATCCATTTCAAACTTATCTTTATTTAATTTTAATTTGGTTGTATTTCTATTACCACTTAATTCTCATTATTAAAATTTTCAAATAATACAACAACTAATTACCTTAATATATAATGGTTAGAAGAATCGATGCTTTATATATAAACTAATATAAAAATCATTTACCTTTAAAACCATTATATAAGAAGATAACAAGTACGCTCTCTCATATAAATGTTACACTCAACTCATTTTATGGCACTACTGACCTTATCCTTAATGAGTATCGCACCAGAGCCAAGGTTCTCGCTTAACCTTATGCTCTGATACCAAATGTAACGACCCGGAAATTTCGATCCCGAAAAAATTCCAGATAGTTAGAGAAAAGAAGAAAGAGATAAAAGAAAAAGGAAAACAAAGCACCAAATCGCGGCGGATAAAATATAATAATAAATAATAGTAGTTATACAAAGGAAACTATACTTGTCAAATTTCACTTTAATACATCAGAGTTACAACATATATACAAACACTGGACATATACAATCAACATGTCAGATATACAATGATATAATACAGCGGAAACACTTCATACTTTCTTGCCATCCAGCTCGCCTCCTAAGCTCCAGAATGCCCTTACCTGAAAATTTGTAATACTCGGTCTGACCCGAGCATTACATCAAAGTAACACCCGGGTCAGGCTAGAAACCAGCGTGAGTGAATCCATCTAACATGCAATACAAAGATATAAAATCTATTCGAAGGACCCGGGGTGACTCAAACTTCACTACGAGTTCATTACATACTATAGTAAATACACATCATACAATCATATCTAAGTATTATTACTTAGATTAAATGACTATGCTTACATTTTAATTCCTTTCTGCCTATTTATTCCAAAGTCGAATCCATAAAGAATTATTGTAGATTACAAATCGAAGTGGTTTCGGGTATTTACTTATACCCGACTCCGGTTTCTTCGAATCCAATGTCATCTAAACCCAAGTTATCCAATTAAATACAGTTCAACTTTAATTACCGGATAACACTTTTACATAGCAATTCATAATTGATAGATAATCACATTATCACCGTCCATCCAACATATCATATCACATAACAATTCATATCAGAGATATCAACTAGTTCAAAGCACTCATCATCATTCAATCATTAATAAGAAAGATTGATCACTTCCATTAATATATTAATTAATGACCCTCTAATTACTTTCATTAGTTAATTATTCTTAAATTTCATTTAATAATAACCTTTAACTTAATTACATCCATTAATCAGCCTTGATTAACCACATGAGAAATTAACTTTCCTAAATTGCTCTATCAAATAAACCAACTCCTTGATTAATTATATTAATTAATCCCTTAATCACACTGAGTAATTATAACTTAATTCCTTCCACCAAGTAATTATCCTTTAATTACTTCCCATCAAGTAATTTCCTTTTAATTAATTATGTCCAGTAATTATCCACTCATTACTTCGCTAAGGAATTACACCACATTAATTACCATAAGTAATTATACTTAATCTTTAACTAATTATATTTATTAATCACCCTTGATTAATATCATTCTGTAATTAATTACTCTTAATTAATTACATCACTTAATTAACTTCCCATAACATTTATTAGTCAATTCTTAAATTGATTACACTAAGTAATTAATTATTAATTACTTCTACAAAGTAATTACTTTTTATATTAATTACACAAGGTAATTAACCTAAAACTACTTCAATTTTCAATTAATTACACTCTGTAATTACCATTACTAATTACTTCACTAAGTAATTACACTATATAAACCTCATTAAGTAATTATACCCAATCCCGTCATCAAGTGATTATTTACATTAATTAAACCAATTAATTAACTTAAACTAATCATATCAATTAATTACATAGAGTAATTAATCCCTTTAATTACTTCCATTAAATAATTATACTTAAACAATTCCATAAATGATTATCTTTAACTAATTAATATAATTAATTATTAAAATTAATCACATTAATTAATTGTTAAATAATCTTAAGTTAAAGACCTTCATTAACTACAAACAATTCTTTAGTTACTTTTCTTAAGTAATTATACTTACATTAATTAATATTAATTACAAATTAACTAATCTTTAATAACCCATTAATGAATTCCAATTATTAAATTAATTAAGTTTTAACTATAACTTAATTAATCTTTAATTACTTGGTTAATTAATCTTTAACCAT
This sequence comes from Allium cepa, assembly GCA_030765085.1. NCBI lineage: Eukaryota > Viridiplantae > Streptophyta > Magnoliopsida > Asparagales > Amaryllidaceae > Allium > Allium cepa. The sequence goes on along the minus strand of CM060930.1, from coordinate 46,270,428 downwards.
TAATTAAAAATTTATTCTTATAAAATCAATGATTCTTAATTACCAATTAAATATCCTTAATTAATTAACTTAAACCTTAATTAATTAATTAAAATCCTCAATTACTAAATTAATTAATTCAAATAATTAATAAATTAAATCAACTAATTATCTATTTTAATTACCTTAATAATTTAATTTATCCCAAATCATTTAATCTTAATTAACTTTAAGATAAAAACATTCTTCTGTTTATGACTTAAATATCATTTACAAATGCATTTGAAAACATTATACTTTCAAATTTACTTTTAAATTTCATTTAAAATTTAAGATTTAAAATGAATATAATGTAACTTTAACAAAGTTTAAGACAATTTAAAACCCTTTTTTAAAAACTGTTCAACCTCTTGCAACGGGTCAATCCCGAAATCCACTCAGGTCTAATTTGAGTTCTCTTTCCATTTCAAATTTAGTTTTAGTTTCAAAATTAAATTTAAGTTTTAAAACCTAAAACTAAATCCCACTGGAAGTACTCAAGTTCCCACTGAAATCATTTCTTATAAAACTCGATCTCCCCTTCGAGTCACTCACGCGAAAACTCGAGCAACGACCCGAGCTCCCTCTTCTCTTCTCCAAACAAACATGCCCAAACGTGCACGTGCATGTGTACAGTAGTTCCGGCCCTCATCGACCAACGTTGCGGCCCTTCCCCAGTCGACAACCACCTTCTCTGACGAATCCACAACCCAGATCGCTGATACCTTCATCAAAATAGAATCGAGCTTGTCGACCGAAAAATTGGAATAAAACAGAATCGAAGAAACCAACTCGCCGCCGATGATTGAGATGACTGGAACTCATGGCACTCATCCCAGAGCACCACCACATCACCACGCCGCTATCCCTTGCCTAGTAATCCACTCTGATCCACCGTAACCAATGCCATCACCTCGCGAACACCCTCTACCAAAACACAGAGCAAAACCCTACACCGTCGTCCCTCGACCACCACAGTCACCAGAAAATTCCATACCCATTTATCCTGTGAACCTCAACACATCGGCCACCTCCAGCCTTGGCCCTGACCAACACCATCACGTCGTTCGTCGAAATTCGATAAATACCAATTTCTGATCATCTCAGAAATTCCCAACATATACTAATCTAAAAATCACCAATTTCATCTTAAAAATCCTATTTTTAAAGATGATTCAAGTTATATATTTGAAACAACAATTTACAACATTCGAATTTAACATATTTAAAAAATTTCTCTGTAAAACTAATTTTCCAAATGCCATAATCACAGTCATACTTAAAACAATTTTTAGATCTTAATTTATGTTTAAACAAACTTGTTTTGTTTGAAACTCTAAGCCTATCAGTGAATAGATGAAGATAAATTGAATTTCTTTGTTTATTTTTCAACTCTTTAACTAAGATAACAGAGAAGATAAGGTATATTCAGCATGCACAGAACAAACACATTTATGCACAGAGATACATACTTAAAAATACAAATGCAAGCATAATTAATTCAAGAATCACATGCACATATCTTAGTTTACTTAAGTTCTTAAATATTGTGTTTACTCACCTTATTTTGATGGATAGAACAAGTATGCAGTTGATTTTAAAAGATTGGATCCTGGAACCTGAAGTTGGCTTAACAACTTGCTGAAGTTTGAGTTGAATTCATTTGGTTTGAAAAAAAATTGGACTGGAACCTAATATTCGAGATGACCTTCTTGCCATGCTGCTCTAGGAAATAATTTTCTCAGGTTTGAAGAAAATACTTTGCAGGCTTGATATTGATTTTTTAAAATGTACAGGCTTTGAATTTTTTTAATGATATGCAGTTTATTATTTGATAATTATAGTTTGAGGGGAGATTTATCACTGATTGTTTTAGAGTTATAGGGTTTTAGTTTTTTAGCTTGAAAAGAGATCAGGAAAAAGAAATGAAGAGAAGGAACAATGTTTTATATAGGCTGAATTTGAGTTATTTAAAATAAAAGAAAAATCAAAAATAAAAAGTGACACATGTTTAAAATCTTCACATTTGTCATTCACTATAGTTTATTAATCAACATTTGTTATAATGAAACCTTAATATACATACATTTGTAATTAAGTAACTTATAATTGATTTTAAAATGTTATTAAAAGCCATTACTTAATTTATTTATGTAAATGTATATATGAATTTCATTTTAAAGAAAATGCAATAAAACAAATTATATATAAATAAAAGTCTATACATATATTTTAAATCCAAATATTTAAAATGTATGTCTTTTGAATTACTTAATAAATCCAAATTCATAATCAAATTAAATTTGAAAATCTAATTTAAAAATCAAGTCAACGATACATATATATTTTAAACAAACCCAAATTCAATTTGTAATTAATAATTCTATTAAAAAATTTATTTATCTATATTTAAAAACAACCCATTATCATTATTGTTTGAAATAATAATTTTACCAATTTAAAATAATTATACTTGGAGGATTATCAAACCAATAATTATCCAGATATATATATATATATATATATATATATATATATATATTTATGACTAGAATTGTTTATTTAACTTATGATTCAGTATTCTACTAATTGAATCAAGTTAATTTTATCAATTACGGATATTCTAAAATCCAGGTTATCACACAAGGGCTCATGCATATAAAATAATGTGAAATATCTCAATTTTTATCAAATTACCCATATAATTACTCATATCTTTTCCAAATTATTGTCAAAAATAAGTAACAATTTGTTCAACAATAATATTTTTGTCATAAAATCATATTACAAGCTTGAAGATAAGATTACCAAATTTCATAGATTTTACTATTTGTATCACCATTTCCACATGTATTGCTAAATTTAAAATCTATGTCCTCCTCAATATGTAGCGTACCTACAAAAAATATAAATTCATTTTGGTACTCACTTCCTACATTCGGATCTAGTGGGTTAGGTCGAATGTAACCATCGTTTGGAACATTTTTCAAAGAATCTACATATTATGGAAATAAGTATTTTTATTGTATATTTATTAGTATTTATATACAGACATATATACATATATATACGTATGTACGTTTGTTAAATATTTGACATACAAAAATTTGATGCAGGAATATAATTGTATTTGTAAGTCATACCTTTTGATTTTAAGTTGGGGTCTTCTTCTTCTATCTTCTTATAGACTTCACTGTCGATTGCATTTTTGTTATTCACTAATTTAAGCGAATCATCATTTGTTTGTCAAATTTATTGTATTGTTAAGTATTTTATTTAAATAACATATCAAATATATACAAGGCAAATATTTGTCATATTTTTTTTTTAAATTTTAATACATTTACCTTCTTTATCTCATCTATTTTTCCTTCTATTGACACTTCATTTTCATCCTCCCTCTGCTTATGAAGTTTCGTTTCTTTTTCATCCTTTTCTCATTGTTGTTGCTCCTTTGTTTCTTTTCCATCAACATTATCATCACTATCACCACCACCGTTATCATCTTTTCCATCTTCAGCTTCAGCTTTAGCTTTCTTTTCATTAGGACCCTTGTCATTACCTTCTTTAGGACCATTTCCTTATCACGATCTTTTTTGTCTTTATCTTCATCACCATTTTTCCCATTATCATCAACATTAGCGGCACTATCACCACCACCATCATCAACATTGTCTTTCCCATTGCCATCTTTATCCTCATCGTCATCCTTTTTTTCTTTCTTAACACCACCACCTTCACTAACTTTTACTGCATTAAAATGATCAACATCAACATCTATAACTGCAACATCATCATCAGCATCTTCGCCTTTATTACTACCATCACCACCACCATCATTCTCTTTCTTAACATCATCTCCATCTTTATCCTCATCTTCATCTTGTTTATAATCATCATCATCTATTATTTTGTCTTTCAGTTTGATCATTATAACCCTCTTCATTATTATCTTCTTCGTCAACTTTTTCTTTATCTTTACTTTTTTTTCAAATCTTTATTTTCTTTTTTTAGGGGATCTGTGATATCCCGAAAATTTGGGCAATATAAATTTAATAATCTGTGTTATAAATTTAATTTGATTTGATAATTTTAATAACAAATTTGGAATTTTATTTAATAATCATGCTTTAATAAAGGTTTTATCCTTTTGAATAAATAAATTGTTTTCTATTTATAATATATATAATTGTATATATTGTAAATTGATAGATTTTGATTTTGAATTTAGTAAATGGATTAATTTTCTAACTCTAATTTATATTTGATAAATTGGAGATTTGATTTAAAATTTAACATATAACTTTTCAAAGCAATTCAAATAAATAATTATATGGTTTATATTAAAGGAAAATCTTATTTGTTTAGATTTATATTTTAATTAACTTAAATATGAAGTTAAATTTGATTAACATCAAAGCTTTGTTTTGTTTTCTTTTTAAAAAGTATTGCTTGAAAATGTTATATAAGAATTTAAAATACAGTTTACTTATGGTTTTAATATATTTAGCGATAAAGGAAATTTATAATCTCATTTATAAATTATTTAATATTGTTTAATTTGTTATTTTTGAATAAAAATTATAATACTTAAATTCTTTTGAACATAAATAGACTTGTAGTAATAGGATTTGTTATTTTAAATATTTAATAAGAGTTATGTATGCATATATATAACTTGATTTTAAAATTGGAGTTTATAATTTAATTTAAATTGGAGTTCAATGTTTTAAAATTTAAAAGAATAAACACTTAAAAATGTTTGAATAAGCTTGTATTTATATTTGTTTTGTTTCATTCCTTTTAATTAGAAAAGAAGAAATAAAATTCATTTATATATACATATGGAATAAAATAAGGTAAACAACTGAAATTAAAATTTAAATACTTAATATACATGTGTAAATTTCTTAATACATGTGTTAGTCTCTTAACACACTCAAATGACACATGTTGAACCATAAATAAACTATTATGACAAATAGTAAGAATAGAGACAAGTGTCTCATTTAAATTTCTTTTTCTTTTATTTTTAATTAAATCAAGAATTTTGTTTATATAAACATATCTTCTTAACCTCATTTTTTCTTTTCCCTATTCTTTTTCAAACTTAAGAAATCTTCAGATCTAAAATCTGAAATCAACACTCATACTTAAGTTTAAATTCTTTGATCATCTTCCACAAAACAGAAATCTGTTCAAAACCCAAAACTGCAACTTTAAAACTCAATTCTGCAAATTCATATACCTGAGATTCATTTACAAAGCTAAATCAATTTGCAACTCTAAAAAAGGGAAATACAAACCTGCAGTTCTTTTTCTAAATCAACCATAACCTGCATGTTTTTCCTGGAAACAACATGCTGGGAAAAAATTTGTGAAAGGCTGCATTTTACTCTGGAAAGCATGCAAATGAAATTTATGGAGCTTAGGCATTTCAGCAATAAATCAAGCTTGCATTTTCATATATGGAAGCATGCATGTAGATCAGGAAGCCAAGCATTGTGCAAAACAGGATTTTTAAAGTTCAAGCATTTTTCTGGAAAAAAAAATGTGCTCTGCTCCTAGACCAGGTGAGTAACATTTTAACTAAATAATTTAAGTAATATAGTTGCTTGATTTACTACTGAGATAATCATGTTGGAATGGATTAATATGATATTGATATCCTCTGTTATATGTTGAATGCATGTTGTGTTGTAATTCTGCCTGTTCTAGATTCCAGATTTTCTTTGTATATTCAAAAATCAAGACTTCATGTTAAAATCATTATTATAGTTTAAGATTTTAACAAGCATGTGTGTAATAAGTAAAGTTTTAATTTAGTAAATATGAAAGATAAATAAAAACTGTGATGTTTCTGTGAACTCAGTAATAACAGAGCAATAGAATATAAGTAAAAAAAATTTATTATCCTGATTCATTAATTCAAGAACATAAATCAATTACATAAACCAATACTTGAATTTTAAAACTAAAATCATGAATTTTAGTTCGAGAATGGGTGAGCATTTCTGGTTTAACCAGAAATGGTATTTTTGGGTGTAAATGTCGTTCTAGATGATCTGGGTGGTCAGTGGCTTCTCTGGTGATGGAGGGGAGATAGGAGAAGCAGGGAAAAATATGGAGAAGAGAATTAATGCATCGATACAGAATTAATTTGGGATTGAAGTTTTTAACCCTAAGTTTTCTGTTCAATTGAAAATTTATCACCGTAATCTTTTTAAGTGAACGAGTGGTTGTAGATTCATGTTGGTTGTGGATGAAGTGTAGAGGAGTTGGTGGCCGGAGGCGAAGTCATTCTAGCGATCGAAGGCGATAGACTTTGATGATTCACAGTTCGACATTGTTCATATTGTTGAGCTCGAATGTTCAAATTTCGATTTAGGGTTTCTGAAGTTGAATTGATGGTCGAGTTGGTGTTTGGAGAGGATTGTCGACTTGCGTAGGGGATCGTGAGGGATCGGAGATGGATTTTCCGATGGTGCAGGTGCACGATTTAATGGCGTGTCAGCTCTTTCTTTTTGGGAAGAAGGAGCACGTGTTGTATCGTGAAGTTTTGTGATGAGCTCGAAGCATTTGGATGATAGTCTCGAAGCTGATGGGTTGGGGACTCGAAGTAAAGGAGATGAGGCCTTGGGTATTTAGTTGTGTTTCAGGGTTTGGGTAAACCTTTTATCACAGGTTTGTATAAACCTGTTTTTAATTGAGATTTAAATAGATTTTAGGATGAAAATTGTATTCGAGTTACTCGAGTTGCTTGGGTCAGCTCGAGCTAGTTATTGAAATTTAGAATTTGTCGTATTTCAAATTTTAAATTGAATTTCAAAAATACTAAGTAAAGAATTTAATTAAATCTTAAATCTAACTTTAAACTGTGAATTCAAGTTTTGGTTTGAATCATGTCTGGAAATAAATAGGCTTTTAAATTTAAACTTGTTTAACTTTAAAAGAAGTTTATTGTTTAAGAATGTTTTTAAAGAATTTGAATTTAAATTGAAATTGAAATATAAAGTAATGTTGAACAAAGTTTAAATTTGATTCAAATTTGGATTTGAATCTTTGGTTTAATAATAAATTTAAGTTTTATAAATTTGAGTGTTGAAAACAAATTTGAATGATAATGTGAAAATTTAAATGGTTTTAATTTTAAAAGAAATTTGTTTTGACTTTTGTGAAATTTCTTTTATAATAAAAGTTTTATTTAACAATTAAAGGTTTGAGATTGAATTTAAACTTGTTGATGTTAATAACAATTTAATGTTTTATATTTCATTTAATTATTAGAGCAATTAAATGAATAATTAATTTATTTAATAAATTAATGAAATAAATAATTACTTAAAGTAATTAGGGGTTTAATCTTAAGGATTTAGGATTAATTATTCTTTGAATAATTAACTTGTAATTTAAGAATAATTAATTAAATAAAATTAGTTTTTAATTAATGATTAATAATTACTTAATCAAGTAATAATGGATTTAATTAAGTTTTAATTAACACTTAATTATTTAATTAATTAGGGGTTAATTAATGGATTAATTAATGATTAATTAATCTGTAATTAATAATGATTAAAATAAGTTAATTATTTTAGAAAATAATTAATGAGTTGTTAATAGTTAATGAAGATCATTAACTAAAGATTATTTATTAATTAATTAATGTGATTAATTTTAATTATTAATTAGATTAATTAATTTAAGGATAATCAAATGTGTAAGTTATTAAGTATAATTACTTATGGAAGTAATTAAGGAATTAATTACTTATTGTAATCAATTGAGTTTAAATTTGATTAGTTTAAGTTAATTTAATTCAGTTTAATTAATTTAAAATTAATCATTTGGTGATTTATGGAGGATAATTGCTTAATGTAATTAAATGAAGAGGAATTACTTAGAGAAGTAATTAATGTGTAATTACTATATGTAATTAATTAGAAGTGATTTGATAATGAAGTTATTTGAGTAAAATTACTTTGTAAATTAATCAAGGGATTAATTAGAATTAATTAAGGAGTAATTAATTTATTTGATGAAGTAATTTAAGGGAAGTTAATTACTGCATTGGGTTAATCAAGGGTGATTAACAATTATGGTTTAAATTAAGATTAATTACTTAAAGTAATTAATTTTAATAAGGTAATTAAAATGTAATTTGAAGATCATTAATTATTATAATTAATGATGTAATTAAGATTGATTAATTAAGACTAATTAATCAATAATAAGTGATCAAAGGTAATTAATTTAGGTAATTAATTAAGAAAGTAATTAAAGGTTAATTACTGTATTTGGTTAAGTATAATTAATTTGAGAAATTAATTAGTGTATAATTACTTGAATGTAATTAAGAGTTAATTAATCAGGGATGATTAATTAAAATGAATAATTGGATGATGGTTAATTATTTGATTGATAATTAATAATGATAAGCAAGGATGATATTGGTGAAGTAATTAATTTAATTTACTTTAAATTAATAGAATGATGTAATTAATTTAATTCATTTTAAATTAATTATATTTGGGTGTGGTTAATCATTGCTTATATGGTTGGATAGTGTTGTTTACTTTGGATGATTTGAATCTCAAATATGAGATAGATAATGTTGAGTGATTTGGATGCATTGGTTGCATGGTGCTATTGATATAGATTATTATTTTGAATAATGACAATATGGTTTATCTGATATGATGATAATGTTGATTATCTGTTGTGAATCTGTGATTTATCTATTTGTATATATAGATAATTGAATTGTTTTAAAACCTTTAAAACAACTTGGCCTTAAAAGACACGTTTTGGATTTCGATGAGACCAGGATCGGGTTTCCATATTTGGATATCCGAAAACCACATCGTTTCCAAATAACGTTAGGTCGTTAATCCAAGTGGAGCGAGTGAAGACTCGAGGTGTAAGGGCTATACGTCAGTATAACTCTGTGGGTGATTCCGTAATGAGTTGACGGAATAGTGCTTATAGATTCGAGATGGTGATTTAGAGTGCAAGGGTTATCGTCGTTAACTCTGTGGGTGATTCCGTAATGAGTGTAACGAGATAATGCCTTCGGTTTCGTTTGAACCCGAAACGAACTTGTATGGATTGAATGCTTTCAGAACATCGTCAGGTGGACGATGAGCATTCTAAGAGATGTGTCCTCTAAAGGTAATCGTAGCCTCAAGCCTCATCAATCGGGAATGGCTAAAACAGGGGAGGTGCTGCAAGGCTTCGTGGGTCGCACCCACTGGAGAGCAAGATCGATCCCTGTCTAGAGGTCCCTTTTTATTCGGCTTAGTGGGCAGTTGTCAGTGTACACCAGCTGCGGGGTTGTCTTGTTCGAAACTGTTCAGTAAGGAACGGGTCCGGCTTTGTGTTGCAGGGGAGTGGGAGTACTCCTCGGTACGTTGATCTAGGCCGCGTACTGTGACGGGCGGTACCCCAGTAGCCCTGCCATTGTATGGAATCCACAATCCAATAAGCGCCAACGGTTTTGATTGTATTACCCACTTTTGTGGCTAGTAGCTGGAATTTAATAAATGTAACAATTTCGGCTATTTCTTATTTACTTGAAAACCCTAGACACTATTATAATATCACTGGATTTCCTATCAAATGTTTTGGTTAGCGTAAGGTAAAAACTTTTCCATGTTTATGTGTGGGAAGTCTTACGTGATACCTTTTCTTTTCAAAGGTTTTACAAAATTAAGCAACTTTAACCTGTTACTCACACCAGACCCATGTCTGACCCGGAGTTTATTTTTTTTGTTTTTCATAAACTCTTGGGTACTCAAATTTTTACGAGTAGCCAAGGGAATTCAGGTTAGCTTTGACGAATTATGGAGGAGTAAATGGAGCAGGAGGCTTCTGCGTTAGATATATAGTATTTCGCTGTGTGATCTCTGAGTTGTATTATGTTGTAAATACTAGACAGGTGTTTAGAACTGTCTAGTATGTGTGTATATCTGTGTACTCTGATAGTGGTTGTAAACTATGTAATATTTTATGTTATTAATATAATTTATTCGTTCCGCTGTTGAGATTCTAGTGTTGTTTCTTCTTTCTCTTCTTTCTTTTCTTCTTCTATCCCTTTCTTTCTTAATTGATGATGCGATTTTCTGGGAGTGGAAAGTCGGGTCGCCACAGGTGGTATCAGAGCATTAGGTTGATTGAATACCTAGGCTCTGGAGTGGTGTCTATCTTGAGAGAGCGTATTTGTATTTTTATTATATATATATTTATATAATTACTTCTACCTATTTGTTGGGTTACCTGTTCGGGCTATCCAATATAAGCTATAAAGGTAGATTAGGTAGTGGGGTGTGTAACACAACTACTACCCTTGGTTGAAGTTTGGTGCTTGAGATTGGTAGTGTATTTGTCGAGACTGTAGACCTAATACCGTCTCGAGTGAGTTGTGTGGAGTATAGGATTTCATAGATCTCTGAAGGTAACCTGTAAAGGTTCGGAGTCTATCTTTGAAATTGGATGAGTAGAATTTGGATCTATAGGCTAGGTAGAAGAGATAATAATGGTATTTTGAAACCTTAGGGAATAGTAGTTGCGTGATGAGACGCAGTGACTATGGATGTTCTCGAAGATGTCTTCTTTGGAACAAGTTTAGGAGGTGAGTCTGCTTCAGTGTTGTGGCTGGATTCAGCAGGAAGTTTCTGTCCAGTTTGAAGCCTGAGTTTCTCGAAGAGCTTCGCCTTATGAAGTCTTTGGCGTCGGTGTCAGCAGTGCAGCTCGGAGTGTTCTGGGTGCTGGCAAGAAGATCTTCTGGTTAGTAGTTTTTCTGAAGGAGTTCTGAAGCAGCAGAGTGGATTCCATTTCTTCGATGGATTGGCTAGTTAAGCATATGCTGTTATGATTGGTAAAGAGAGAACAGTCTTCTTTGGATATTGGACAGGTTGATCGCAAAACTGACTTGCGATAGTCTGAGTGTTCTCTTGAGCTATGAGAAGTTTGTCGATATTGGGAGGTTGATTTTTCTTATCGACTGGATTCTAGGAGTGATACCGGAGGTTTAGTGAAGCAGCTTTGGATCAGATGGGGCATCTGAGTTTCCTTTTATGGGTCTGTTGAACCATATTTCTGTGATGTGTTATCTAGTTTGTGCTCGAGTTTTTCTTCTGCTTTAGATCAGAGTTGTGCAGCGGAAGCAGTTTGGGAGTGCCTTGTTTTATCTTTTCCGGTAGGAGAAGTAGGTTAGTCTTATGATATTTGTGGAATAGAGTTGGTATTCTTGGTTTGGGATTGATCTGGAGGAGATCATTTTGTTGGATTGTTTTGGTCCGGTTTGTTTCCAGGGACATCAGCAAAGGTTGAGCTGATCAGGAGAATTGAAGGCAGCCCAGGATCGTCAGAAGTATTTTGTGGATAAGAGATGAAGGAATTTGGATTCCTGAGTCGGAGATTTGTTTTTGAGGAAGTTTTCTCTGATCTAAAGAGCTATAAGATTGAGTAAGACTGAGTAAGTCAGCTCCGAGGTATTTGGATCTTTTCTGTGTGTTTGTGAGGATTGGTGTTTGGTTTTCTAGGTTTGAATTGTCAGTTTGGATAATTGGAATTTGATGTGTTTTACGTATCTCTGAGGGAGTACGTGTATGGTTTATCTCTGGTTGTGAAACCAGCAGTTCAGGAGGATGTGATTGTTGATTCAGACTCGTCTGCAGTCTGATATCTTGTTTAGTTTTGTAGATTTAGTTGGATAGGAGCTCTGTAGCTTAATAGTATTGATTGTTTAGATTTTATAGAGCGAGTATCCCGATATGTATACCGGGGAAACTCGTGAAAATTGTATCCAGGTTTTTCTGGATAATTAGGTTTGTTTTGTTTGAATTGGTTGCTATGATTGTTAGCATATGTTTGATGATATATGCTTGTGTTTTAAAATAAAAATCTTAAGATAGATTATTAAATTACCTTTGCTTTTAAATTTCGGGGACGAAATTCTTTTAAGGGGGAAGGAATGTGATATCCCGGAAATTTAGGCAATATAAATTTAATAATCTGTGTTATAAATTTAATTTGATTTGATAATTTTAATAACAAATTTGGAATTTTATTTAATAATCATGTTTTAATAAAGGTTTTATCCTTTTGAATAAATAAATTGTTTTTTGTTTATAATATATATAATTGTATATATTGTAAATTGATAAATTTTGATTTTGAATTTAGTAAATGGATTAATTTTCTAACTCTAAGTTATATTTGATAAATTGGAGATTTGATTTAAAATTTAACATATAACTTTTCAAAGCAATTCAAATAAATAATTATATGGTTTATATTAAAGGAAAATCTTATTTGTTTAGATTTATATTTTAATTAACTTAAATATGAAGTTAAATTTGATTAACATCAAAGCTTTGTTTTGTTTTCTTTTTAAAAAGTATTGCTTGAAAATGTTATATAAGAATTTAAAATACAATTTACTTATGGTTTTAATATATTGAGTGATAAAGGAAATTTATAATCTCATTTATAAATTATTTAATATTGTTTAATTTATTATTTTTGAATAAAAATTATAATGCTTAAATTCTTTTGAACATAAATAGATTTGTAGTAATAGGTTTTGTTATTTTAAATATTTAATAAGAGTTATGTATGCATATATATAACTTGATTTTAAAATTGGAGTTTATAATTTAATTTAAATTAGAATTCAATGTTTTAAAATTTAAAAGAATAAACACTTAAAAATGTTTGAATAAGCTTGTATTTATATATGTTTTGTTTCATTTCTTTTAATTGGAAAAGAAGAAATAAATTTCATTTATATATACATATGGAATAAAATAAGGTAAACAATTGAAATTAAAATTTAAATACTTAGTATACATGTGTAAATTTCTTAATACATGTGTTAGTCTCTTAACACACTCAAATGACACATGTTGAACCATAAATAAACTATTATGACAAATAGTAAGAATAGAGACAAGTGTCTCATTTAAATTTCTTTTTCTTTTATTTTTAATTAAATCAAAATTTTTTTTTATATAAACATATCTTCTTAACCTCATTTTTTCTTTTCCCTATTCTTTTTCAAACTTAAGAAATCTTCAGATCTACAATCTGAAATCAACACTCATACTTAAGTTTAAATTCTTTGATCATCTTCCACAAAACAGAAATCTGTTCAAAACCCAAAACTGCAACTTTAAAACTCAATTCTGCAAATTCATATACCTGAGATTCATTGACAAAGCTAAATCAATTTGCAACTCTAAAAAAGGGAAATACAAACCTGCAATTCTTTTTCTAAATCAACCATAACCTGCATGTTTTTCCTGGAAACAACATGCTGGGAATTTTTTTTGTTAAAGCCTGCATTTTACTCTGGAAAGCATGCAAATGAAATTTATGGAGCTTAGGCATTTCAACAATAAATCAAGCTTGCATTTTAATATATGGAAGCATGCATGTAGATCAGGAAGCCAAGCATTGTGCAAAACAGGATTTTTAAAGTTCAAGCATTTTCCTGAAGAAAAAAAATGTGCTCTGCTCCTAGACCAGGTGAGTAACATTTTAACTAAATAATTTAATTAATATAGTTGCTTGATTTACTACTGAGATAATCATGTTGGAATGGATTAATATGATATTGATATCCTCTGTTATATGTTGAATGCATGTTGTGTTGTAATTCTGCCTGTTCTAGATTCCAGATTTTCTTTGTATATTCAAAAATCAAGACTTCATATTAAAATCATTTTTATAGTTTAAGATTTTAACAAGCATGTGTGTAATAAATAAGTAAAGTTTTAATTTAGTAATTATGAAAGATAAATAAAAACTGTGATGTTTCTGTAAACTCAGTAATAACAGAGCAATAGAATATAAGTAAAAAAAAATTATTATCCTGATTCATTAATTCAAGAACATAAATCAATTACATAAACCAATACTTGAATTTTAAAACTAAAATCAGGAATTTTAGTTCAAGAATGGGTGAGCATTTCTGGTTTAACCAGAAATGGTATTTTTTGGTGTAAATGTCGTTCTAGATGATCTGGGTGGTCTGTGGCTTCTCTGGTGATGGAGGGGAGATAGGAGAAGCAGGGAAAAATATGGAGAAGTGAATTAATGCATCGAGACAGAATTAATTTGGGATTGAAGTTTTTAACCCTAAGTTTTCTGTTCAATTGTAAATTTATCACCGTAATCTTTTTAAGTGACCGAGTGGTTCCAGATTCATGTTGGTGATTGATGAAGTGTAGAGGAGTTAGTGGCCGGAGGCGAAGTCATTATGGCGATCGAAGGCGATAGACTTTGATGATTCACAGTTCGACATTGTTCATATTGTTGAGCTTGAATGTTCAAATTTCGATTTAGGGTTTCTGAAGTTGAATTGATGGTCGAGTTGGTGTTTGGAGAGGATTGTCGACTTGCGTAGGGGATCGTGAGGGATCGGAGATGGATTTTTCGGTGGTACAGGTGCACGATTTAATGGCGTGTCAGATGTTTCTTTTTGGGAAGAAGAAGCACGTGTTGTATCGTGAAGTTTTGTGATGAGCTCAAAGCATTTGGATGATAGTCTCGAAGCTGATGGGTTGGGGACTCGAAGTAAAGGAGATGAGGCCTCGGGTATTTAGTTGTGTTTCAGGGTTTGGGTAAACCTGTTATCACAGATTTGTATAAACCTGTTTTTAATTGAGATTTAAATAGATTTTAGGATGAAAATTGTATTCGAGTTACTCGAGTTGCTTGGGTCAGCTCGAGCTAGTTATTGAAATTTAGAATTTGTCGTATTTCAAATTTTAAATTGAATTTCAAAAATACTAAGTAAAGAATTTAATTAAATCTTAAATCTAACTTTAAATTGTGAATTCAAGTTTTGGTTTGAATCATGTCTGGAAATAAATAAGCTTTTAAATTTAAACTTGTTTAACTTTAAAAGAAGTTTATTGTTTAAGAATGTTTTTAAAGAATTTGAATTTAAATTGAAATTGAAATATAAAGTAGTGTTAAACAAAGTTTAAATTTGATTTAAATTTGGATTTGAATCTTTGGTTTAAAAATAAATTTAAGTTTTATAAATTGAGTGTTGAAAACAAATTTGAATGATAATGTGAAAATTTAAATGGTTTTAAGTTTAAAAGAAATTTGTTTTGACTTTTGTGAAATTTCTTTTATAAAAAAAGTTTTATTTAACAATTAAAGGTTTGAGATTGAATTTAAACTTGTTGATGTTAATAACAATTTAATGTTTTATATTTCATTTAATTATTAGAGTAATTAAATGAATAATTAATTTATTTAATAAATTAATGAAATAAATAATTACTTAAAGTAATTAGGGGTTTAATCTTAAGGATTTAGGATTAATTATTCTTTGAATAATTAACTTGTAATTTAAGAATAATTAATTAAATAAAATTAGTTTTTAATTAATGATTAATAATTACTTAATCAAGTAATAATGGATTTAATTAAGTTTTAATTAACACTTAATTATTTAATTAATTAGGGGTTAATTAATGGATTAATTAATGATTAATTAATCTGTAATTAATAATGATTAAAATAAGTTAATTATTTTAGAAAATAATTAATGAGTTGTTAATAGTTAATGAAGATCATTAACTAAAGATTATTTAATAATTAATTAATGTGATTAATTTTAATTATTAATTAGATTAATTAATTTAAGGATAATCAAATGTGTAAGTTATTAAGTATAATTATTATGGAAGTAATTAAGGAATTAATTACTTACTGTAGTTAATTGAGTTTAAATTTGATTAGTTTAAGTTAATTTAATTCAGTTTAATTAATTTAAAATTAATCATTTGGTGATTTATGGAGGATAATTGCTTGATGTAATTAAATGAAGAGGAATTACTTAGAGAAGTAATTAATGTGTAATTACTATATGTAATTAATTAGAAGTGATTTTATAATGAAGTTATTTGAGTAAAATTACTTTGTGAATTAATCAAGGGATTAATTAGAATTAATTAAGGAGTAATTTATTTATTTGGTGAAGTAATTTAAGGGAAGTTAATTACTGCATTGGGTTAATCAAGGGTGATTAACAATTATGGTTTAAATTAAGATTAATTACTTAAAGTAATTAATTTTAATAAGGTAATTAAAATGTAATTTGAAGATCATTAATTATTATAATTAATGATGTAACTAAGATTGATTAATTAAGATTAATTAATCAATAATAAGTGATCAAAGGTAATTAATTTAGGTAATTAATTAAGAAAGTAATTAAAGGTTAATTACTGTGATTGGTTAAGTATAATTAATTTGAGAAATTAAATAGTGTATAATTACTTGAATGTAATTAAGAGTTAATTAATCAGGGATGATTAATTAAAATGAATAATTGGATGATGGTTAATTATTTGATTGATAATTAATAATGATAAGCAAGGATGATATTGGTGAAGTAATTAATTTAATTTACTTTAAATTAATAGAATGATGTAATTAATTTAATTCATTTTAAATTAATTATATTTGGGTGTGATTAATCATTGCTTATATGGTTGGATAGTGTTGTTTGCTTTGGATGATTTGAATCTCAAATATGAGATAGATAATGTTGAGTGATTTGGATGCATTGGTTGCATGGTGATATTGATATAGATTATTCTTTTGAATAATGATAATATGGTTTATCTGATATGATGATAATGTTGATTATCTGCTGTGAATCTGTGATTTATCTATTTGTATATATAGATAATTGAATTGTTTTAAAACCCTTAAAACAACATGGCCTTAAAAGACACGTTTTGGATTTCGATAAGACCGGGATCGGGTTTCTATATTTGGATATCCGAAAACCACATCGTTTCCAAATAACGTTAGGTCGTTAATCCAAGTGGAGCGAGTGAAGACTCGAGGTGTAAGGGTTATACGTCAGTATAACTCTGTGGGTGATTCCGTAATGAGTTGACGGAATAGTGCTTATAGATTCGAGATGGTGATTTAGAGTGCAAGGGTTATCGTCGTTAACTCTGTGGGTGATTCCGTAATGAGTGTAACGAGATAATGCCTTCGGTTTCGTTTGAACCCGGAACGAACTTGTATGGATTGAATGCTTTCAGAACATCGTCAGGTGGACGATGAGCATTCTAAGAGATGTGTCCTCTAAAGGTAATCGTAGCCTCAAGCCTCATCAACCGGGAATGGCTAAAACAGGGGAGGTGCAGCAAGGCTTCGTGGGTCGCACCCACTGGAGAGCAAGATCGATCCCTGTCTAGAGGTCCCTTTTTATTCGGCTTAGTGGGCAGTTGTCAGTGTACACCAACTGCGGGGTTGTCTTGTTCGGAACTGTTCAGTAAGGAACGGGTCCGGCTTTGTGTTGCAGGGGAGTGGGAGTACTCCTCGGTACGTTGATCTAGGCCGCGTACTGTGACGGGCGGTACCCCAGTAGCCCTGCCATTGTATGGAATCCACAATCCAATAAGCGCCAACGGTTTTGATTGTATTACCCACTTTTGTGGCTAGTAGCTGGAATTTAATAAATGTAACAATTTCGGCTATTTCTTATTTACTTGAAAACCCTAGACACTATTATAATATCACTGGATTTCCTATCAAATGTTTTGGTTAGCGTAAGGTAAAAACTTTTCCATGTTTATGTGTGGGAAGTCTTACGTGATACCTTTTCTTTTCAAAGGTTTTACAAAATTAAGCAACTTTAACCTGTTACTCACACCAGACCCATGTCTGACCCGGAGTTTATTTTTTTTGTTTTTCATAAACTCTTGGGTACTCAAATTTTTACGAGTAGCCAAGGGAATTCAGGTTAGCTTTGACGAATTATGGAGGAGTAAATGGAGCAGGAGGCTTCTGCGTTAGATATATAGTATTTCGCTGTGTGATCTCTGAGTTGTATTATGTTGTAAATACTAGACAGGCGTTTATAACTGTCTAGTATGTGTGTATATCTGTGTACTCTGATAGTGGTTGTAAACTATGTAATATTTTATGTTATTAATATAATTTATTCGTTCCGCTGTTGAGATTCTAGTGTTGTTTCTTCTTTCTCTTCTTTCTTTTCTTCTTCTATCCCTTTCTTTCTTAATTGATGATACGATTTTCTGGGAGTGGAAAGTCGGGTCGTCCCGGGATCATTCACTTTCTTAGAGCTGCATTCTCCTTTTTCATCTTCATCATTTCCAATTTTGTATCTTTCGGTTGTTTGTTGATATTTTCATATTTTTATCAACAATTGAAGCTTTTTCTTTAGGAGATTTTAGCTTTGTAGATTCAGCTCCTTTCTCTTTTTTCTTTTTCTACTGAAAATTAGAAGAAAAAAATTTAACTTTTGTATTTTCTTTCCATGTATATGCTAGATAAATATTTACCATTAACCTTTTTATAACTGCATTTTGTGTATTGTTAGGAGATTTATCTTTTTGTCAAGAAAGCACTTGATTTTGTTTGGAGTAACTTCCAGTAGTGTCCATTTACAAAAAGTTGGCTCATTCTATTTATAACTTATTTTTGGATGAATAATTTATGTAATATCAAAAAATTAACACTTTACATAGAGGTATATGATGTTAGTTTAGTTTACGATAGAAATTATGAAAAATAAAATGAGTTTTTAGAGTTCGAACTGATGCATTTTGTTCACAATAGCTATCTTCGTTTGGTATATTCAAACATGAAAGAACCCCTTCAATAAATTTTCATATATTTGCCTTTTTTGGGAAATCACTTTTATTTCTTCCTTTCGAACAAGTGGACGATTGAAATGTCAGTGGCGAGTTTAGCTTCAATTTATTCCATCGATCAACGTAGAAAACCTAATTTGCAATTTAGGTATTTAGTTCGATTTTCAGTTTTCATGTGCTTTTTTCTGTTCGATGGAATGGTAGATGAAAGCGGCTAGGGTTTTTCTATTTTGTGTTTTTTGGTTATTTAAAAATACGGATGTAGATTATAATGTTAAAATGGAAGGGATGTGGGCCTAATTATTTCTAAATGGAGGTATGTGGCCAAAATTTTCTTGACATAAATTTTGTAGTTCTTCATTTTGATTCTTTATATCAGCAACTTCTAAATATTTTTCATTTCAAAAAGTCATTGAGTCTAAAAATTAGTTTCTAATTTTGAAATCTCATTTTCTAAACTCCACAATTCATTTTTTTAATTTTGCAACATTGAATTCACACCCTTTCATTGTTTCTAACATAATAAGATTAAGTTTTGATGCATTTTCCAAACTATCTAATAATTTATCATAATTACTAAACAACTAATCATATGAATCAAGAAGTACCTTGTTGCAATTTGCAGTTGCTTTAGCAATAATGGTGCTCTTTTTTTTTCTGACAATGTCTCGACTAGATCTTGTTTTAGCCATTATTCTAAGATGTTGTTACCATCGGTAGAACACCAGGCTTTGATACTAAATTTAGTCGCTATGCAGAGGATCAGAGATGACCAATAGTAATAAATAATGTAAATGCAATGGGAATAGTAAAGTAGATTACATAATCGATTTTATTCTGGTTCATGTCACCTTTCTTATGTCCAAGGCTTAAGCATCTTTTAGGAATTCACTAGCAATACTCTCACCTCATCCTGAGGACATGTTTATTTAAGCCGCTTGAACAATCGGAAAAGACTTCAACCTTGTTGAATTCTCGGACTTGGTAAAAAAAAGATATATTCAACTTGACTTGATTTATGTCAACAATACACTGATTAGTCACACTTCGGTACAAAT
This sequence comes from Allium cepa, assembly GCA_030765085.1. Lineage (NCBI taxonomy): Eukaryota > Viridiplantae > Streptophyta > Magnoliopsida > Asparagales > Amaryllidaceae > Allium > Allium cepa. The sequence continues at coordinate 46,250,693 of CM060930.1, read as the reverse complement.
TTCCTATAACCACCATAAATAATATAGAGATGAATGAATAAGGTGTATAGAAAGTGGTACAATCTTTACCTGATAAAGTAAAGTGACAATGTGAGGCCTAAAGCTTCTTAATTTACTGTTGTAAAAGATTTAGAACCAGCTACACAATAAACAACAATTGGGATTTTTGATTGGAGAATATAAAAAGCAATTTCAATGTTGAGAAAGTGCGTTTGAATGCATATAACCGATCAATTATTTAGGGATGATGGGAGGCTTATATAAGAGTAAAAGAAAGCCATTGAATAGGTGCAACCCTTCAAAAATCTTTTGGGGAAGAAAGGTTATTGAATAGATATGGAACACCTTTTCAAAAATATATAGCTATTATAGGAATTTTACATACGAGATTTTAGATAGCATTGTGCAGCAGTAGTATGCTTCAGAAGACACCAAAAGTATACTCATCATAGCCTTTGGTAGCATTTTTGGCCAAAATGATACGCTTTGCTTCTGTGGAAAAAAAATACTGTTTTGCATTTTTTAACATTTTTTATCATTTTTCTTGTATTTAAAAATTTCTGAAAAATCTAAAAAAATTAGATATATTTTAGATATGTTAGAGGTTTGGTAAAAATTTGAAATTGTTTGGAGTTTATTTGTGGGGTTTTAACAATTCTAGATTATAATAACTCGATCTGGACTCAACTTATGCCATACATTGTTTTAAAGCTCATGAGTCGGTCTCTTCTTGTCCTCTTCATGCGTCTGCGTTCAATTAGGTTTGTAAACACCACAATTGATCTAATACTGACTGAACAGTCCATAACTGATTTGTATCCTTCCTATCTTGTGCTTGTGCATATGTATATTATCTGGATTGTGCACATCTATTTGTTTGTTGAATGACCTAGAAACTTGATAAAACCATTGGTAGCATTGTTGTAACATTGTTATCCTCAAAATGATAAAAACATTTTCCAAACACGTGGGACTACTGGGGTCACGACATACAACAAGACTGTTCCCAATACATTACTCCTTATCCAAGCCATAGGCTTATCACCATCCAATATTATCTCATAACGAGTCATCCAATCTATCCAAAATCAATCAATACCCCAAGAAACATAGTACATGCATCTAGCTAAAGGACCCCGCATGATGTTTAACTAATTTAAATTCACGGAAAATCATATATAGATGGGTCAATCCCTTGAAAAGGTTCCACGCCATAATATATTCACGCTCCATGTGAGAGTTACAGTCTAAACTATCTACCATAACACTCTATATTTAATAGTAATTCATCTTGTATCACGATTTGCTTCTTCTCCTCCAAACTAGTCAATTGTGGCATGCTTGCACTTAGGACTACTTCTAATAGATAGGATTTGACTATCTATACATCCTTCTGCAAAGCTGGGCATTTTTGCTTCATGTGGCCTAATCGATTATAGTTGTAACACTTGATTTGTGAAAAGTTAACCATAGTCTTTCTATACATGTCCTGTCTTTTGACGTTGATTACACCTCTTCCATTCTTCTCTTCCTTGAGGTTTCTCATTTTTATGTTTCCCTGGTTAGTTCGCTTTTCCTTTTCTTACTCTTTGATATCTCTCCATTAATAGAGTTTAACAAGTTGCTTCTACTAAACCTATAATTTTAGCACGCCAGAGAATCTGATTTAGTGCAACACCCATAAGTTGATAATTCAATCACTTTGCAAACTTTTTTGCCTTCTTATCTAGTGTAATTATCGAATTAAATCAAAACATCACAAGTTCATCAAAATAATTCACGTATGTAACTTTCCGATATTTCATGCCATTCACATCCACACATGTCAGACTTGAATTGCTCAAAATATCAGATTGTTAATTTATATTTGGCAAAACTCAGCACATACAGTAAATAAATCGATCACAGAATCACAGACACAGAGTAATATAACAATAAGTAGCGGAAATGGATGAATTGTAGTTCATGAAGCTAGTATACATATAACAGAGTATGAAACAAAATACAACGGAAATCAAGATACATAGAAGTCTCAATTCATAGTCAAATAACAAAATCTGAATATATCGCTGGAGTCAACTGAATAACTCCAAGCCGAATAGATAGTTGGATCTCAAAGCGAAGCTTCAAACTCCAAAGGTGAGTCTCAAATGCTGTGGCACTCGGTCTGAACCAAGAATAAAGCAAAACACAAAACACTCGAGTCAGGATTAACATTTTTATATCAATAAATCCAACTCAAATGAAATATCATCTGAAATACAAGTAACTCAAAGGATGTTTAGGATGACCATCCTCTAAGGTTCCATGGAACTATCTACTATGTAGTACAGTACGCTATTATAATATGTATATAGTAAGATAAACTATTAAAATAGAGTTAAGGCGTTACTCATATCCCCCTTAACACATTTTTCTATATTGCCATAGTCTATACAGTACCGTAAATCCTCCGTAAACTGGAGGCTGTCAATGGGCACTTCAAAGGCATGGTACAAAACAAATTCGTTGTGGACTCGATATGGCAGGTGACACGGCACAACTAGGAAATGCCAAGGTAGATATACCAATTAAACTTCTAGGCTGTTGGTAACACATAGCCACAGCTACCGCCCTGCTCGTCCAACACTTCCAAAATCCGAGGGTGCACCCAATCAATCACAAAGTAATAGAACGGTATCGAAGAAGTGCGTCCGATCGTGTAACGACCCGTAAATTTTGATAAATAAATTGATTAATTTAATTAAGATTTTGTAATTTAATCTAGAAAGAAATAATAAAATTTATAATTTATATTGAAGTAAATGTAAAAAAATGAAATGCGACCATGGAAATTAAAGCTAAGTATTAGCAATTGAAATGGAATTATAATCAATTGAAATTTATGCAATCAATGTTGATAAGTAATTTTAATGTTTATTGTTGATATTAAACGTACTTAAATGGTAATTAAGATAATAACGAAAAGTGTGAAAGTATAAATTTGTTGTAAACAAAACGTAGGTAAACAAATGTTAGTATTGAATTAATTAATGTAATAATACAGTGTTAATGGTAGGCAATAAATTTGTAAATGTAGTTAAAAGTAAACGGTGACAATAATTATGGGTTGCCGTTTAATTAGGCTATTAAGTGAAATGAGAAATCAAATTTTAAAAAATATAAACAAAAGTTACATAAATGTGTGGAGTAATTCAACGTTTGGAAGTTGTTAATTTAGAGTATTTTAAGATTTAGAAATTGAATTTTGAATCCATTGCAATAAAAATAAATAAAATTTTACGTTAATGTTAATTAAGGGAAATTTGGAAATAATGTTACCGGTATTTAAAATAGAACTAGTTGTCGAATTAAAGGAATGGAAGAAAAGATTTATTAGTGTAAACTTAATAAATGGATAAGTGGAAAGGGAAGGTCTAGGGAATTATTGAAATTTGTCATAATTGGTTATGAGTTTGAAATGTAAGAAATGAATGTACTTACTAAATTTGTTAATGGAATAATAATAATATAGTTAAGGGTAATTAATGAAAACAGAAGTATTTAAGAATTGTAACATTTGCTTGATAATAAGGAATTCATAGAGGTCATTAAAATCATGGTAACATATGTTATAAGTTACCCGTTTATTTGGTTTAATAATTAAAATGTGAATCAGTTGGAATTAAATGAACTTTAATGCATATTAGTGAGAATTTACGCAATAACTAGAGGTGTGAATGTAATAAATGCAAACCAATGTAAATGGTAACTATGAGATGACAATTAAGTGGATAACAGGATTTAAAAACCAAATAAAAAAATTCCTTGGGAATTTAAGTTTTAATTACTGGATAAATTGAAATTGTAGTTTAATATTATAAATTGGGAAATAAATTTCATTAAAGGTTATGCAATTTAAAGATAAATATGAGGAAATTTATATCATAGTTTTAAATCCAATGTTTAATCCATCCATAATATGACTATTGGTTGATTTAAAGTTCAGAAGGTAAGATTTATTAATTTAATTGAAGTATAAAATTCAATAATTAAATTTATTGCAAAATAAAATGGAATTAAACATTTAAATATTACATTATTGAAATTTGAATGAATTTGAGGACAATAATGTAGTAACACACGAACCAATGTTAGTGGCATTCGTATTTTGGTAAAAAAAAATGTGAATAAAAAGGTTTAAAAAATTAATAAATGGGTTTTTTGAGAATTTAATTTATAATTTCTAAATATAATGAAATGGAAAAATTAACATTGCAATTGATAGATTTATCAACTTTTAATTTACATCTAAACTTGTTTAAATTTTTGAAAATGATTAAGAAATAAAAGTGATAAAATTGTCAATTATAAAATTGAAATTGAAATTTGGATTTAATCAATTAATTATAAATTTATTTAATTAGTGTAAAATGGCCATTTTGCTCACTGACTCGGATTTCGACGAAACTAGTTTTATCGGATCCGTAACAGTGAATTATTGTAGGATTTTAAGTTTCGTAGCGATCGGGCTGGTCGTTGTTCGTACAGACTCGAAACGCCTTGAAATAAACGAAATTGAAATCAATTGAAATCAATTTGAAATAATTTGATTTTGGCATAACTTCTTCATACGATGGAATTTGGACCTAAAACCTTTTCCATCGCGTTTAAAATATTTTAAAACATCTATTTTGGTATATGGGTTGACCCAATTTCATTTCGGAGCCGAAACGGGCTTTTTGGGCCACTTTGTCCTTAGCGCGTATATTCAACCCCATCCGTCTATTCTATTTCCAACCTGCCTATTTATACCCGGTTTTAAACCCCAGCAGCCCTCTATTCCTCATTTCTGTATGTAAATTCATTCTATTCCTCCTCTTCCTCAACGGAAGACAAAATTCTATATTTCCAGATCCAATTGCAAATCAAATCCAAAGCATAAATTTCGAAGTCCTCGGAAAAATCTAGAAAAAAATATATGTGGAAGCTCTCAATAAGCGTAATCTTTTGGTGAATTTCGTTTCTGGGTTCGAATCATCATTTCTCCTAAAATCGCAAATCAACGCTGGCCGTTTCGTATAGGAATTTGATTGATTCAACGGTGGATCTGAAGCTAATCGACGATTAGCTTATGACGTTGCGAAGGTGGCGTCGACCAGCACGCATCTGTACGGCTAGAGTATCGAGATGGTTATTGGATTCGCCGCAAAGTGGTGGTGAATAGCCGGATAAATGCCTCGGCCTGGGGGCTAACTGTAGCGGCGCGTTGTTCGAGATGGAGTCCGAGGGGTCTGCTGGAGTTGGGGAGGGGCCCGCCGAGGTCAGATCGTGTTATGGCGTATGGTTCGACCGTGGATCATTGGTTAAAATTTGAAGTGGCGGCTCGTGTTTTTGTTCAAGTGCGTGAGGAAGGGTTTCGGCCTATAAAAAGGAAATCGCATGACGTGGCCTTCGATCTGCGTGTAAGGCATGGAGTGGATTAACGTTTGTTGTTATTTTAATTTTAATTAAGTTTTCACTTGTTCTAATTGCTATATTTTTCACTTACGAGGTCCTTTTCACGCACGATTTTTTGCATTGGGATGGAAATAAAATTCCGGACATTTTGGCGCTGGTTTGGGAGGATTTGGAGACTGTGCAATTTTTGGGTTTAAATTGGATTTAAATTCAATTTAAATTCGAAAGGTGAGTGTCTTAACCCACTCACAACTTCTAAAATATCTTATGTTTGTTAAATTGATATATGATGTGATTTGAAATTTATTTATAACTGTTTGGCATATATTTAATCATCATCTTAGTTAAATTGCATTATTTGAAATTTAATTGTTATTCAACTTATTATTGCATATAAACTGCCAGTTAAGTAAATTTATTATTGAATAATAAACTGTCAGTAATTGATTGTTATTTATTTATGTTATTATTTGAATTTGGATGATGTTTGCAATAAATGGTTGATGATTGATATTGGGTGAATGGATGCCGTATTCTATATTGTTATAAAATGCAAGTCATTATGCATTCTCATTTCATTCGGGATTTCGGTTTGAAAAGATATATAACCGTAATTTTATTTTAAATTACGGATTGATATGATAAATACCTGTATCACTTAACAATAGGATAGAAAATTTTATGCAGACACTGTGGTCTATATATAAAAATATTTTTAAATGATTTCTATGGTTTTGACAAGGAATATACGGTTTATTAAATATTAATTTTGATGTTATATAAATATTATTATATATATAGTTAAATTCTTGAATTTAAGCTATGTATAAAATTGTTTAATAAAAATGAGTTCAATAATGGAGTTTGATGGTTTATACTATATAGGTAAGTACCTATTTAAGGTATTATATATATAGAGTTTAAATGACTTAAATGAAACTTAAGTTGGAAGATAAATAAGAAATTGGTTTAAATTGAATTATTTAAGAATTGTACTTGAATACATTTGATTTGGAATTTAAAATAAGTTGAGATTTTGAAGGGTATGATTCTTATAACTTGATTTGGTTTAAAGTGTTTTCAATAAATATAAAGTTGAGATAAATGAATATATCAAGTTAATAAAATTTAAAGAATATTGAGTTGTTTGAAGTTAAAAGTTTTACTTAAATTTTTTTGGATTTATTAAGTAAACCTGTCAAATCTAAATAATACTAATTGAATTTGATATATATGGAATTATCAAAGAAATTGTTTTGAAATGGTGGAATTTTTAAAGCTTTGAAATATATGAATTGAAATGGTTTATTGAGAGGTTCAAATCGGTATTAGGGATTTATTTGAAAGATTAAAGAAGCTATTTTATTATATAAGTTATTTAATATGTGTTTCCTGAAAATTCGACCAAGCAACTTGGTACTCGGTTCAACTGGATTGTTCGGCCTACCATTATGGTCGGCATCCAGCAAGTACTCGGCATTTAAGGGGCACTTGGCATCCAAGTTCGTTCGGCGTCTATGGAACGTTCGGTATGACAGAGCATTCGGCATCGAGAGACGTTCGGGGTGGAGTAATGTTCGGCATGTGAGAACGTTCGGCATGGCAGGATTATCCGGCAACAACTACCGTTCGGCTAACTATTGCTTGGCCTAAGGATCGTTTGGCCGAGACATAGTTCGGCCTGGGTAATGTTCGGCCAAAATATCGTCCGGCCTAGGTTCTTCTCGGCATACAAACATCGTTCGGCAAAGTCACTAGTTCGGCTTCCAGTATCGTTCGGTCGTTCGGCTAAGTCACTGGTTCGGCTTCTAGTATCGTTCGGTGCAAATGCTTCCCACGGCACTAGAGCATTCGGCTTCGCTACGCTCGGCATGAGGAGATCGTTCGGCATAACAAGGACACTCGGCATAAGATCGTTCGACATCCAGAGATTGTTCGGCCTCCCGAGAACTTTCGACAACCAAAGATTGTTCGGCACTCTTTGCTCGGCACTCTTTCAATCTCGTCCGGCTTCGATTGATTGCTCGGCCAACTCTTCCTACGTAACACCACATCGTTCGGCATGAAGACGATGGATCGGCATTTGGCCGTTCGGCATGTTCGGGTCGGCACACAGAGTTTACTCCATTTGGGCCGTGATATCCAACTGCCAAGCCCACCAGGGAAGGCCAACCCACCTTTGTCTATAAATAGAGAGGCAGGGCCATAGTGAAATGGATCCTTTTTTGAGAACACTGAGGAGACTCTGCCATTTTTATACTCTCTTCTTTTTCATTCAAACTTGTATTCAAGTGATTGATTTATGGAAATGGAGATAGCAATAAAGATTAACTTCAAAGTGGATGTAGGCAGTTACGCCAAACCACTATAAATTTGGTGTTCTTGTCCTCTGCATTTAAATTTATATGTTGTTCTCTATTTTCATTTACTTTCTTCATTAATCTCTCTATACAATCTTTCTAAGGGTGTTAGTGACCAATTTTGGTGCTAACATTTTGGTGCTTTCACTGAGAGTCGAACTCAGGCTGTTAGGATCTGCTTTATAGCTACTGGATTGCATAAATCCCCTAGAGGAGATCCAAGATCATTGACAAGGCATCTGTTGATTCGATTCAGAGTTATAACCAACAACTATACCATGGGAAGACCAAGAACTAGATCGGCTTCCCATAACGCAGATGTCCATGAAACTGCTAGCGTACAACAAGTTGGACCTAGAAATCAGCAAGCAACAAGAGGTGCAGGGACCTCCACCCAAAACCAAGCGGAAGTTGTTTCCCGAACAGAGTTAGACGACTTGCTAAGAGAACTCAAGGAAAGTAAAAGGAAACTGGCTGAGCAGATTCAAGCCAACACTGACCTTATGACTCAGCTCGCTCAGCAACAGCGCAAGAATGCTTGAAGTAACCCTGCCCCTTATTCTGAATCTGATAGCTCAACCTCAGCTGACAAACCTTCTAGGCGTAAATGCCGTAAGGATGAAGGTGCACAAGCAGGCGTTGGGAGTCAAGCCCGCGAAGAGACCGGACACCCGAATCTCCATGTAACGACTCGGTATTTTCAACCATTCGCATCCATTATAAGTGTATAGGTAGACACTCATGCCGGAATTGAATTGCTCAAAATACCGCGTTGTAAATAAAAATTTGGCAAATCTCAGGATATACAGTAAATAAAAATCACAGATCACAGACACAGAGTAATAATAATGCAGCGGAAGTAAAAAGAGATAGTAGTTCATGAAGCTACTATATAAATATGAGATACATCAGAGTTAAATAAGATACAACAGAAGAGTAACAAGATACATCACTGAAACACTGGATACTGAAACAAAATAGAAGGCTGGATCTTCAAGGAAAGCTCCAACTCCGAAGGTGAATCTTGAATGCTAACTCAATCAATCTGACCCGAGCGTAAAGCAAAACACAAAACCCTCGAGTCAGGACATAAATACTTATAAACTGTAAATAAACTCAAGTGAACAGTAACAAAATGCATCAGTAACTTAAAGGATGCTTGGGACCGCCCATCCTCTAAGGATCCGTTAAACTATTTACTATGTAGTAATATACGCTATATACGGTAGTGTCTAATCAGTAAAGTATAATCATATAGAAAATAGCGTTAAGGGGATGGTGAACCTTAACGCGGTCGGATCTTTAAAACCAAAATCGTAGTGGGCTCGATATAAGGATATGACACGGCACGCGAGGCAATGCCAGGGTGGATACACCGTTTGCACTCACGGACCGGTGGTGACGGCAAGCCTGCAGCTTCCGCCCACCTCGAACAATACCCCCGAATCAAAGTGGCGCCACCGAATCGAATCACAACAGTAATAGAATGGTTTTCGATGGAGCATGCTCGATGAAAGGGTGCGACCCTTTGTGTAGCCCGGTATAGCTCCTGTTTTAGTCATATATGCCAACTCACGGGAGTTGGGTCCACGTAACATACCTCGAGAACATCGCCACCATCCTGCTTCATTCTGGAATCTCCACCGCGTACACAGTTGTTAAAGTGGTTTTCGGTATTGTCCGGCTATAAGACAATATCCGATCCCGGTCTCTTTAACAACCAATCGTTATTATAACCCATGGATATTTATTTCAAATAATTTATACTTTCAAGACCAAAATATCATACTCATTTCAAAACAATATCACAATTGTATCATTTCCATTTCAAAAATAATTCAATATTATATCATTCAAATAAAACCCAAATTTTCATATCATTGAATATTTCTTTAAATTTATAAAACTTGAAATATTCCTTTAAATTATCATAGAATTTTGGCAATGTTACCTTAAGGAATCATAGCATTTTTGGAATGTACTACTTTCCACTTTACATTGTATATAATCAAAGTATCGATAAGCTTAAAAATTTTACATGTCAATTTATCATAGCCTTATAGTTAAATAAACTTTCTTACTGTAATATACAATTTAAACCGAAATTCTTATGTTAAGTTAAAAGCACCTTATTAACTTACATTATTATTACAATAAAGAAACTTTATTATTTTAATCATTTAAAGTATGCCATTCACATAAATTAAAACTTGCTTATCAAATGTACGTTATCAACTTACATTTTATAATTACAGTAAGTAACATCTATCATTTTAATCAATTTAAAATACACCATTACATTGATTAAAATCTACGTGTCAAATGTACGTTTAAATTTTGTATTCCTATTACAATAATGAACATTTATTAATTTAAATCAATACCACACTACTTAAAACTTTACATGTTTCTTTCTTAATTAAAACTTTACATGTTCTTGCATTAATTAAAACTTTCATGTTCTCTCATTAATTAGGACTTTACACGTTTCTTTCATTAATTAAAAACTTATACATTTCTTTCATTAATTAAAACTTATACCTTTCTTTCATTAATTAGGAATTTACATGTTCCTATTATTAATTAGAACACCATACGTTCTTTCGTTAATTAAAACCTATACGTTTCTTTCATAAATTAAAACCTATACGTTTCTTTCATAAATTAAAACCTATACGTTTCTTTCATAAATTAAGACCTATACGTTTCTTTCATAAATTAAAACTTAACATTTCAGATTTATATTACCATTTCACAAATTTAACTAAACTTCCAGTTTATTTAATTAATTTAACATCTTTAGTTAAAACTCAAATTTCACATTTTCAAGTCAAGTTATATTTTAAAATTTCATTTTCAACGGTCATTTATTCAACCACTTAAATTTATAGAAAATCAATAATTCTTTAATAAATCACTTAAATTCAAATATAAATCAATTTATCATATTTACCATTTTCCAAATAAAATTAAAGTCCATTTTATTCATGTAACTTAAATATCATTTTTAGTCAAAATTCCAAATTTCAAACATAAGTTATATTTCAAAAATCCAGTTAATCCATTCATAAATTACATTTTTAACACATAGAAAATCATAATTTATTTATTTTAAAACCTTTCAAAATCTATTTAAATCAAATTTCATAATTTTATATTTTTAAAATACTTAAAATATTCAAAGCACTTTATAGAATAACCACGGGTCTGTATATAGTTTTCTAACCTAGGTCAAGTGATACGGATATGTATCATTTCAATCCGCAGTTTAAAAGGTAAAAATCCGGGTTCTATCATTTCAAACCCGCAATCCCACGTTTAAATAAATAAATAAAATAACTCAGGCCTATCATTTCAGCCCGTAACATTTTTTTCTAACAGGGAACTTGCAGTGTGATCATATACAGAAATAATATAAACAAGGTCAATATCACAATATACAGTCATATATCAGATGTCAGGTGAAAATTAACAGTTTTAACATGGTAATAACATGGCATAGCATATCATATGATCATCATTAACTTGAATAAACATTTTACATTACTAAACACTTGTCATCAATCCACTTTTCATAAGTATATATGTCAGAGTGAGAAAGACTCACCTTTTTCAAAGCTAGAGACCAAAACAACATATAAGCACGACTCCAAAGGCACGACAAGCACAATTTCACGACTTTTGATTTGAGTTGAAAGATAGGCAAGATATGATTTTGTATCATCAACCCAAAACAAAACAAACCAGACAATATATAAACATTCAACATAAAATAACATTGAAACAATTTTGAAATACAAAGCGAAATGAACAAGATAGATTGGAGCTTGCTTCAACCACTTCAATGCTTGGCCTAAGGGACACTTATGCTTGGCTATGATGATGCTTTGGCTCAGGTATGACATCATATAGATCAGGTTTAACATCATATAGGCAAGGCAACAAGTGGAGATGAAGGGAATGAGGCAACAATGGTCAAAAACATTGTTTTTAGGCATGTAGGTTGCAATTTGAAGGGTTTGGCCACCATAGATGGCTCGGCCATGGTCATGGTTGGTGGAGTAGATGGTGTTGGAGGCATGGAAGAGATGTAGGAGTTTGTGGCTGCGGCTATGGAGAAGAGGCCGATCCAAACTTAGAAGAGAAACAAGGCAAAATTGCATAGAAAGTAAGAAAAGTAGAAAGAAGAGAGGGATTTACCTAATTTTTTTTCTTCAAAGTGGAGGCCATGATTTTTAGGGTTTTGGGGCTTCAAAAATTCGTGAATGACAAGAGGAAGTCGGCTGCAAAGGATGGGGAAAGGAATGGCTAAGATGAATTGATGTATTAATGACAGAAAAAACTGCAAAAGAAACGGATAAAACGTTTTTCCGTTTCTTAGCTCTTAACCCTTTCAAATTTCTCATATATATTTATTTACATCCAAATAACTGAAATTAATTAAAATCTCAGTTAAAATTCAAAAATATAACAGATAAACAAAATTAAAAAAAATATTAATTAGATATGATTAAATAAGAAAAATAGCACAGAAAAATGAAAACTAGACTTAAGAATTAGAAATAACTTCAATACACTTTGGAAAAATTTACTTTAATTTAAATACATGTAAAATGAATAAAAATAAAGTAAAACACAGCAAATAAAAGTGAGTGCATAAAATAAATAAATAAATTTTAATTATATATAATTAAAATAAGAAAATGGCTTAAAATTATAGACTAGGCTTTAAAATTAGAAATAAATCCAAATGAACTTTAGAAAACCTTCATGGACTTGTAAAATATTTATAACAAAAAAAATAAAAGTGCATTCACAAAAGTTTTTTTTATTAAATATAATTTATATGAAGAAAATGGCAGAAAATTAGAAAACAGTCTTTAAAAATAGGAAATAAATACAGTAAATTTTGGAAAAATTCTATTATCATTTAAAAATATTTAAAAGTCAAAATATATATACTAAAACATATTATCACATATTAAAATAAAATATAACCAAGAAGAAGTAATTTATACAATTTAAAATAGTCATTGTTAAATAACCCTATATACGCACAATATTGTAAAGGGTATAACTTTCACAATTTACATCCAAATTCAACGAAACGAAAAGTGGTGTTCTTATAATGTTATGTACTTTCATAATAAAAGAAAAAATTTAAATTTTTAAACTTTTAAAATTTTAAGTTGAAAGTCATAGTTTGACTATTTTGACCAAAATCAGCATTTCAGGCAAACATTCAACTTACAAAATTTTGGAATTATAACTCATATAAAAATCAAGGTTATATTTAAATAATAAATTTAATCATTTCAAATAAGTAAAATAAGTTTTTAAATCAAAATCTTACATTAAAAATAATTAAAATATACAATACAATAATTACAAAATACAGGGTTGTTACACTCTCCCCCACTCAAAACTTTTCGTCCCCGAAAAGGAATGAGGTATGGAAGGGCACAGAAAAGATAGAGTGAAATAGGATTAAGATAAGATGACAAGAAGATTGAAGTTATACCTGATAACTGTTGTTATAGGTAAGTTTTACAAGGTGGAGATTATCAAAGATTATAGAAAGATTTCTAAACAGAAAGATCATAGAAAGATGCATATACCAGTCTATAGCAAGATGAGGACGATAAGAACAACCAAAAGATAGTTTGAAAAACAAAATAAGAAAATGAATTTGAAAGCATGGAGATTTCAACTTAAAAAGAAAATAAACTTTTACACAAGTTACATAAATCTTAACTATCTCAAATTTCATTATCTTATTATCCAATCATCTTAAATTAACAATTTTTTTTTTAAAACCATGGGTTAGAAAAATAATCATTTATTACACTCACAATGTATTTAATAAATTTTATTCTTCTTTATTCCTAATAAAATTAAATTTATTCCTCTCAATATATTTATCACTCATGTTCAATATACTTACACTTATTATAATTGCTTTTTTTTATTCTTAGTTCTTTTAACATCATTTTGTTGTAAGTTATTCAGTTACCCTTTATTATATTTACCTCTGTTAATCATTTTATAATTAAAACTTAAGTGTATAACATTTATTATAACCACTCAAATTTTATTTATAAAATCTTTTTATATTGTATATTACCCAATTACATTGTTAACTTCTGAAATTAAGGTAAGTTATATTGGAATGAAATTGTGTCATACAAATAAAACTTTCCAATTCAATTATCTCAAGTTTAATCATTTATCCAAAAAAATTTGATTTTCTTTTTATAATTGAAATTATTGTTAAAAATAAAATTTAAGAATTAAATTTCCAATTTCTTCAAACCATTTAGAGATAAGTAATAATATATATATATATAATATGTCAAATCATATTTCAATCATATATCTATATATATTATAAATTAAGTCATATTTTAGAAATTCAAATCAATTTAGTTTCCCAAAACAAAGCTGTAGCAAGACTACAGAACAGTCTCTTTACTTCGAAACTCGAAAATGAACGTCGATGATGCTGCAGTCATCACCGAAGTTATTTTCCAGCGACAAAGAGAAGAGTACTAGTTTTAAACTTAAAATTCTTTGGAAACAAATTTCTATTTGAAAATATTTTAAATATTATATCCCTTTAAACTTTTAAACAAAAGGTTTGGAGCCATCAGAAATTAAATTCTCAAATTTCTTTTTCTAAATTCATTTGAGTTCCCATATAAATTTATAAACAATTATTTATAAATTCATTTATAGAACAATAAATGATAAATCAAGTATTATCATTTCAAATTATCAATTTGAATCATTTTATTAAGTTCCATAAATATATATATCAAAATTTTCTTTCATTAACCAAATTTTAAAATAATATCGTGTCAGTTTGTTATGTCAAAGTGTTTTAGAAATCCTATCGATAACGTTGATCAGACGAATCGATCGGAAACCCAAATCAACATCAACAACTCCAACAACACAATATAAAAAAAAATAGATTGACAAATACAATTCAAAATGTTTGAAAATATGTTGGAAACAAAAGACAAGATGATTAAATACAGAGTAGGGAGGCGGATAAGCTAAAATAAATCACGGGCAACCTTAATCGGGTCAACCGTGACTTAAAGTATAAGATCGAAGTGGATTTTCTTGGGTAAATCTACGTTTGATCTCAAGAGTTAGAGTTTGGGATAATAGGAGATACTAGCATCTAAACCGAGGATATAAAATCTTTGGTGAATCGATGCTGTTGTAATGGAGTTTCACCCCTCTTACAAGAAAATATTTGAGATTGGCGGGGCCGCCAATTCACTATAAAGATCATTCAAAGTGGAGTTGTGGGATACTCCAGAATCAAATGAAGATGAATAGCGAGGAATAAGAATGGACTTTGGAACCGCAGGGAACGTTCCAAAATTCAAAGGAATTGAGTCAAAAGGGAAGAGATTCAAACTCGAATGAAAGTGATTCTGTAAATACATTCACTCTATATGCTAAGCTTTGCCTAGAGCTACCAAAGCTCTGATACCAACAGTAACGACCCGGTATTTTCAACCATTCGCATCCATTATAAGTGTATAGGTAGACACTCATGCCGGAATTGAATTGCTCAAAATACCACGTTCTAAATAAAAATTTGGCAAATCTCAGGATATACAGTAAATAAAAATCACAGATCACAGACACAGAGTAATAATAATGCAGCGGAAGAAAAAGAGATAGTAGTTCATGAAGCTACTATATAAATATGAGATACATCAGAGTTAAATAAGATACAACAGAAGAGTAACAAGATACATCACTGAAACACTGGATACTGAAACAAAATAGAAGGCTGGATCTTCAAGGAAAGCTCCAACTCCGAAGGTGAATCTTGAATGCTAACTCAATCAATCTGACCCGAGCGTAAAGCAAAACACAAAACCCTCGAGTCAGGACATAAATACTTATAAACTGTAAATCAACTCAAGTGAACAGCAACAAAATGCATCAGTAACTTAAAGGATGCTTGGGACCGCCCATCCTCTAAGGATCCGTTAAACTATTTACTATGTAGTAATATACGCTATATACGGTAGTGTCTAATCAGTAAAGTATAATCATATAGAAAATAGCGTTAAGGGGATGGTGAACCTTAACGCGGTCGGATCTTTAAAACCAAAATCATAGTGGGCTCGATATAAGGATATGACACGGCACGCGAGGCAATGCCAGGGTGGATACACCGTTTGCACTCCCGGACCGGTGGTGACGGCAAGCCAGCAGCTTCCGCCCACCTCGAACAATACCCCCGAATCAAAGTGGCGCCACCGAATCGAATCACAACAGTAATAGAATGGTTTTCGATGGAGCATGCTCGATGAAAGGGTGCGACCCTTTGTGTAGCCCGGTATAGCTCCTGTTTTAGTCATATATGCCAACTCACGGGAGTTGGGTCCACGTAACATACCTCGAGAACGTCGCCACCATCCTGCTTCATTCTGGAATCTCCACCGCGTACACAGTTGTTAAAGTGGTTTTCGGTATTGTCCGGCTATAAGACAATATCCGATCCCGGTCTCTTTAACAACCAATCGTTATTATAACCCATGGATATTTATTTCAAATAATTTATACTTTCAAGACCAAAATATCATACTCATTTCAAAACAATATCACAATTGTATCATTTCCATTTCAAAAATAATTCAATATTATATCATTCAAATAAAACCCAAATTTTCAAATCATTGAATATTTCTTTAAATTTATTAAACTTGAAATATTCCTTTAAATTATCATAGAATTTTGGAAATGTTACCTTAATGAATCATAGCATTTTTGAAATGTACTACTTTCCACTTTACATTGTATATAATCAAAGTATCGATAAGCTTAAAATTTTTACATGTCAATTTATCATAGCCTTATAGTTAAATAAACTTTCTTACTGTAATATACAATTTAAGCCAAAATTCTTATGTTAAGTTAAAAGCACCTTATTAACTTACATTATTATTACAATAAAGAAACTTTATTATTTTAATCATTTAAAGTATGCCATTCACATAAATTAAAACTTGCTTATCAAATGTACGTTATCAACTTACATTTTATAATTACAGTAAGTAACATCTATCATTTTAATCAATTTAAAATACACCATTACATTGATTAAAATCTACGTGTCAAATGTACGTTTAAATTTTGTATTCCTATTACAATAATGAACATTTATTAATTTAAATCAATACCACACTACTTAAAACTTTACATGTTTCTTTCTTAATTAAAACTTTACATGTTCTTGCATTAATTAAAACTTTCATGTTCTCTCATTAATTAGGACTTTACACGTTTCTTTCATTAATTAAAAATTTATACATTTCTTTCATTAATTAAAACTTATACCTTTCTTTCATTAATTAGGAATTTACATGTTCCTATCATTAATTAGAACACCATACGTTCTTTCGTTAATTAAAACCTATACGTTTCTTTCATAAATTAAAACCTATACGTTTCTTTCATAAATTAAAACCTATACGTTTCTTTCATAAATTAAAACCTATACGTTTCTTTCATAAATTAAAACTTAACATTTCAGATTTATATTACCATTTCACAAATTTAACTAAACTTCCAGTTTATTTAATTAATTTAACATCTTTAGTTAAAACTCAAATTTCACATTTTCAAGTCAAGTTATATTTTAAAATTTCATTTTCAACGGTCATTTATTCAACCACTTAAATTTATAGAAAATCAATAATTCTTTAATAAATCACTTAAATTCAAATATAAATCAATTTATCATATTTACCATTTTCCAAATAAAATTAAAGTCCATTTTATTCATGTAACTTAAATATCATTTTTAGTCAAAATTCCAAATTTCAAACATAAGTTATATTTCAAAAATCCAGTTAATCCATTCATAAATTACATTTTTAACACATACAAAAATCATAATTTATTTATTTTAAAACCTTTCAAAATCTATTTAAATCAAATTTCATAATTTTATATTTTTGAAATACTTAAAATATTCAAAGCACTTTATAGAATAACCACGGGTCTGTATATAGTTTTCTAACCTAGGTCAAGTGATACAGATATGTATCATTTCAATCCGCAGTTTAAAAGGTAAAAATCCGGGTTCTATCATTTCAAACCCGCAATCCCACGTTTAAATAAATAAATAAAATAACTCAGGCCTATCATTTCAGCCCATAACATTTTTTTCTAACAGGGAACTTGCAGTGTGATCATATACAGAAATAATATAAACAAGGTCAATATCACAATATACAGTCATATATCAGATGTCAGGTGAAAATTAACAGTTTTAACATGGTAATAACATGGCATAGCATATCATATGATCATCATTAACTTGCATAAACATTTTACATTACTAAACACTTGTCATCAATCCACTTTTCATAAGTATATATGTCAGAGTGAGAAAGACTCACCTTTTTCAAAGCTAGAGACCAAAACAACATACAAGCACGACTCCAAAGGCACGACAAGCACAATTTCACGACTTTTGATTTGAGTTGAAAGATAGCCAAGATATGATTTCGTATCATCAACCCAAAACAAAACAAAGCAGACAATATATAAACATTCAACATAAAATAACACTGAAACAATTTTGAAATACAAAGCGAAATGAACAAGATAGATTGGAGCTTGCTTCAACCACTTCAATGCTTGGCCTAAGGGACACTTATGCTTGGCTATGATGATGCTTTGGCTCAGGTATGACATCATATAGATCAGGTTTAACATCATATAGGCAAGGCAACAAGTGGAGATGAAGGGAATGAGGCAACAATGGTCAAAAACATTGTTTTTAGGCATGTAGGTTGCAATTTGAAGGGTTTGGCCACCATAGATGGCTCGGCCATGGTCATGGTTGGTGGAGTAGATGGTGTTGGAGGCATGGAAGAGATGTAGGAGTTTGTGGCTGCGGCTATGGAGAAGAGGCCGATCCAAACTTAGAAGAGAAACAAGGCAAAATTGCATAGAAAAGTAAGAAAAGTAGAAAGAAGAGAGGGATTTACCTAATTTTTTTTCTTCAAGGTGGAGGCCATGATTTTTAGGGTTTTGGGGCTTCAAAAATTCGTGAATGACAAGAGGAAGTCGGCTGCAAAGGATGGAGAAAGGAATGGCTAAGATGAATTGATGTATTAATGACAGAAGAAACTGCAAAAGAAACGGATAAAACGTTTTTCCGTTTCTTTGCTCTTAACCCTTTCAAATTTCTCATATATATTTATTTACATCCAAATAACTGAAATTAATTAAAATCTCAGTTAAAATTCAAAAATATAACAGATAAACAAAATTAAAAAATATATTAATTAGATATGATTAAATAAGAAAAATAGCACAGAAAAATGAAAACTAGACTTAAGAATTAGAAATAACTTCAATACACTTTGGAAAATTTTACTTTAATTTAAATACATGTAAAATGAATAAAAATAAAGTAAAACACAGCAAATAAAAGTGAGTGCATAAAATAAATAAATAAATTTTAATTATATATAATTAAAATAAGAAAATGGCTTAAAATTGTAGACTAGGCTTTAAAATTAGAAATAAATCCAAATGAACTTTAGAAAATCTTCATGGACTTGTAAAATATTTATAACAAAAAAAATAACAAAAAAAATAAAAGTGCATTCACAAAAGTTTTTTTTATTAAATATAATTTATATGAAGAAAATGGCAGAAAATTAGAAAACAGCCTTTAAAAATAGGAAATAAATACAGTAAATTTTGGAAAAATTCTATTATCATTTAAAAATATTTAAAAGTCAAAATATACATAATAAAACATATTATCACATATTAAAATAAAATATAACCAAGAAGAAGTAATTTATACAATTTAAAATAGTCATTGTTAAATAACCCTATATACGCACAATATTGTAAAGGGTATAACTTTCACAATTTACATCCAAATTCAACGAAACGAAAAGTGGTGTTCTTATAATTTTATGTACTTTCATAATAAAAGAAAAAATTTAAAGTTTTAAACTTTAAAAATTTTAAGTTGAAAGTCATAGTTTGACTATTTTGACCAAAATCAGCATTTCAGGCAAACATTCAACTTACAAAATTTTGGAATTATAACTCATATAAAAATCAAGGTTATATTTAAATAATAAATTTAATCATTTCAAATAAGTAAAATAAGTTTTTAAATCAAAATCTTACATTAAAAATAATTAAAATATACAATACAATAATTACAAAATACAGGGTTGTTACACTCTCCCCCACTCAAAACTTTTCGTCCCCGAAAAGGAATGAGGTATGGAAGGGCACAGAAAAGATAGAGTGAAATAGGATTAAGATAAGATGACAAGAAGATTGAAGTTATACCTGATAACTGTTGTTATAGGTAAGTTTTACAAGGTGGAGATTATCAAAGATTATAGAAAGATTTCTAAACAGAAAGATCATAGAAAGATGCATATACCAGTCTATAGCAAGATGAGGACGATAAGAACAACCAAAAGATAGTTTGAAAAACAAAATAAGAAAATGAATTTGAAAGCATGGAGATTTCAACTTAAATAGAAAATAAACTTTTACACAAGTTACATAAATCTTAACTATCTCAAATTTCATTATCTTATTATCCAATCATCTTAAATTAACAATTTTTTTTTTAAAACCATGGGTTAGAAAAATAATCATTTATTACACTCACAATGTATTTAATAAATTTTATTCTTCTTTATTCCTAATAAAATTAAATTTATTCCTCTCAATATATTTATCACTCATGTTCAATATACTTACACTTATTATAATTGCTTTCTTTTATTCTTAGTTCTTTTAACATCATTTTGTTGTAAGTTATTCAGTTACCCTTTATTATATTTACCTCTGTTAATCATTTTATAATTAAAACTTAAGTGTATAACATTTATTATAACCACTCAAATTTTATTTATAAAATCTTTTTATATTGTATATTACCCAATTACATTGTTAACTTCTGAAATTAAGGTAAGTTATATTGGAATGAAATTGTGTCATACAAATAAAACTTTCCAATTCAATTATCTCAAGTTTAATCATTTATCCAAATTTTTTTGATTTTCTTTTTATAATTGAAATTATTGTTAAAAATAAAATTTAAGAATTAAATTTCCGATTTCTTCAAACCATTTAGAGATAAGTAATAATATATATATATAATATGTCAAATCATATTTCAATCATATATCTATATATATTATAAATTAAGTCATATTTTAGAAATTCAAATCAATTTAGTTTCCCAAAACAAAGCTGTAGCAAGACTACAGAACAGTCTCTTCACTTCGAAACTCGAAAATGAACGTCGATGATGCTGCAGTCATCACCGAAGTTATTTTCCAGCGACAAAGAGAAGAGTACTAGTTTTAAACTTAAAATTCTTTGGAAACAAATTTCTATTTGAAAATATTTTAAATATTATATCCCTTTAAACTTTTAAACAAAAGGTTTGGAGCCATCAGAAATTAAATTCTCAAATTTCTTTTTCTAAATTCATTTGAGTTCCCATATAAATTTATAAACAATTATTTATAAATTCATTTATAGAACAATAAATGATAAATCAAGTATTATCATTTCAAATTATCAATTTGAATCATTTTATTAAGTTCCATAAATATATATATCAAAATTTTCTTTCATTAACCAAATTTTAAAATAATATCGTGTCAGTTTGTTATGTCAAAGTGTTTTAGAAATCCTATCGATAACGTTGATCAGACGAATCGATCGGAAACCCAAATCAACATCAACAACTCCAACAACACAATATAAAAAAAAATAGATTGACAAATACAATTCAAAATGTTTGAAAATATGTTGGAAACAAAAGACAAGATGATTAAATACAGAGTAGGGAGGCGGATAAGCTAAAATAAATCACGGGCAACCTTAATCGGGTCAACCGTGACTTAAAGTATAAGATCGAAGTGGATTTTCTTGGGTAAATCTACGTTTGATCTCAAGAGTTAGAGTTTGGGATAATAGGAGATACTAGCATCTAAACCGAGGATATAAAATCTTTGGTGAATCGATGCTGTTGTAATGGAGTTTCACCCCTCTTACAAGAAAATATTTGAGATTGGCGGGGCCGCCAATTCACTATAAAGATCATTCAAAGTGGAGTTGTGGGATACTCCAGAATCAAATGAAGATGAATAGCGAGGAATAAGAATGGACTTTGGAACCGCAGGGAACGTTCCAAAATTCAAAGGAATCGAGTCAAAAGGGAAGAGATTCAAACTCGAATGAAAGTGATTCTGTAAATACATTCACTCTATATGCTAAGCTTTGCCTAGAGCTACCAAAGCTCTGATACCAACAGTAACGACCCGGTATTTTCAACCATTCGCATCCATTATAAGTGTATAGGTAGACACTCATGCCGGAATTGAATTGCTCAAAATACCACGTTCTAAATAAAAATTTGGCAAATCTCAGGATATACAGTAAATAAAAATCACAGATCACAGACACAGAGTAATAATAATGCAGCGGAAGAAAAAGAGATAGTAGTTCATGAAGCTACTATATAAATATGAGATACATCAGAGTTAAATAAGATACAACAGAAGAGTAACAAGATACATCACTGAAACACTGGATACTGAAACAAAATAGAAGGCTGGATCTTCAAGGAAAGCTCCAACTCCGAAGGTGAATCTTGAATGCTAACTCAATCAATCTGACCCGAGCGTAAAGCAAAACACAAAACCCTCGAGTCAGGACATAAATACTTATAAACTGTAAATCAACTCAAGTGAACAGCAACAAAATGCATCAGTAACTTAAAGGATGCTTGGGACCGCCCATCCTCTAAGGATCCGTTAAACTATTTACTATGTAGTAATATACGCTATATACGGTAGTGTCTAATCAGTAAAGTATAATCATATAGAAAATAGCGTTAAGGGGATGGTGAACCTTAACGCGGTCGGATCTTTAAAACCAAAATCATAGTGGGCTCGATATAAGGATATGACACGGCACGCGAGGCAATGCCAGGGTGGATACACCGTTTGCACTCCCGGACCGGTGGTGACGGCAAGCCAGCAGCTTCCGCCCACCTCGAACAATACCCCCGAATCAAAGTGGCGCCACCGAATCGAATCACAACAGTAATAGAATGGTTTTCGATGGAGCATGCTCGATGAAAGGGTGCGACCCTTTGTGTAGCCCGGTATAGCTCCTGTTTTAGTCATATATGCCAACTCACGGGAGTTGGGTCCACGTAACATACCTCGAGAACGTCGCCACCATCCTGCTTCATTCTGGAATCTCCACCGCGTACACAGTTGTTAAAGTGGTTTTCGGTATTGTCCGGCTATAAGACAATATCCGATCCCGGTCTCTTTAACAATCAATCGTTATTATAACCCATGGATATTTATTTCAAATAATTTATACTTTCAAGACCAAAATATCATACTCATTTCAAAACAATATCACAATTGTATCATTTCCATTTCAAAAATAATTCAATATTATATCATTCAAATAAAACCCAAATTTTCAAATCATTGAATATTTCTTTAAATTTATTAAACTTGAAATATTCCTTTAAATTATCATAGAATTTTGGAAATGTTACCTTAATGAATCATAGCATTTTTGAAATGTACTACTTTCCACTTTACATTGTATATAATCAAAGTATCGATAAGCTTAAAATTTTTACATGTCAATTTATCATAGCCTTATAGTTAAATAAACTTTCTTACTGTAATATACAATTTAAGCCGAAATTCTTATGTTAAGTTAAAAGCACCTTATTAACTTACATTATTATTACAATAAAGAAACTTTATTATTTTAATCATTTAAAGTATGCCATTCACATAAATTAAAACTTGCTTATCAAATGTACGTTATCAACTTACATTTTATAATTACAGTAAGTAACATCTATCATTTTAATCGATTTAAAATACACCATTACATTGATTAAAATCTACGTGTCAAATGTACGTTTAAATTTTGTATTCCTATTACAATAATGAACATTTATTAATTTAAATCAATACCACACTACTTAAAACTTTACATGTTTCTTTCTTAATTAAAACTTTACATGTTCTTGCATTAATTAAAACTTTCATGTTCTCTCATTAATTAGGACTTTACACGTTTCTTTCATTAATTAAAAACTTATACATTTCTTTCATTAATTAAAACTTATACCTTTCTTTCATTAATTAGGAATTTACATGTTCCTATCATTAATTAGAACACCATACGTTCTTTCGTTAATTAAAACCTATACGTTTCTTTCATAAATTAAAACCTATACGTTTCTTTCATAAATTAAAACCTATACGTTTCTTTCATAAATTAAAACCTATACGTTTCTTTCATAAATTAAAACTTAACATTTCAGATTTATATTACCATTTCACAAATTTAACTAAACTTCCAGTTTATTTAATTAATTTAACATCTTTAGTTAAAACTCAAATTTCACATTTTCAAGTCAAGTTATATTTTAAAATTTCATTTTCAACGGTCATTTATTCAACCACTTAAATTTATAGAAAATCAATAATTCTTTAATAAATCACTTAAATTCAAATATAAATCAATTTATCATATTTACCATTTTCCAAATAAAATTAAAGTCCATTTTATTCATGTAACTTAAATATCATTTTTAGTCAAAATTCCAAATTTCAAACATAAGTTATATTTCAAAAATCCAGTTAATCCATTCATAAATTACATTTTTAACACATAGAAAAATCATAATTTATTTATTTTAAAACCTTTCAAAATCTATTTAAATCAAATTTCATAATTTTATATTTTTGAAATACTTAAAATATTCAAAGCACTTTATAGAATAACCACGGGTCTGTATATAGTTTTCTAACCTAGGTCAAGTGATACAGATATGTATCATTTCAATCCGCAGTTTAAAAGGTAAAAATCCGGGTTCTATCATTTCAAACCCGCAATCCCAAGTTTAAATAAATAAATAAAATAACTTAGGCCTATCATTTCAGCCCATAACATTTTTTTCTAACAGGGAACTTGCAGTGTGATCATATACAGAAATAATATAAACAAGGTCAATATCACAATATACAGTCATATATCAGATGTCAGGTGAAAATTAACAGTTTTAACATGGTAATAACATGGCATAGCATATCATATGATCATCATTAACTTGCATAAACATTTTACATTACTAAACACTTGTCATCAATCCACTTTTCATAAGTATATATGTCAGAGTGAGAAAGACTCACCTTTTTCAAAGCTAGAGACCAAAACAACATACAAGCACGACTCCAAAGGCACGACAAGCACAATTTCACGACTTTTGATTTGATTTGAAAGATATCCAAGATATGATTTTGTATCATCAACCCAAAACAAAACAAACCAGACAATATATAAACATTCAACATAAAATAACATTGAAACAATTTTGAAATACAAAGCGAAATGAACAAGATAGATTGGAGCTTGCTTCAACCACTTCAATGCTTGGCCTAAGGGACACTTATGCTTGGCTATGATGATGCTTTGGCTCAGGTATGACATCATATAGATCAGGTTTAACATCATATAGGCAAGGCAACAAGTGGAGATGAAGGGAATGAGGCAACAATGGTCAAAAACATTGTTTTTAGGCATGTAGGTTGCAATTTGAAGGATTTGGCCACCATAGATGGCTCGGCCATGGTCATGGTTGGTGGAGTAGATGGTGTTGGAGGCATGGAAGAGATGTAGGAGTTTGTGGCTGCGGCTATGGAGAAGAGGCCGATCCAAACTTAGAAGAGAAACAAGGCAAAATTGCATAGAAAGTAAGAAAAGTAGAAAGAAGAGAGGGATTTACCTAATTTTTTTTCTTCAAGGTGGAGGCCATGATTTTTAGGGTTTTGGGGCTTCAAAAATTCGTGAATGACAAGAGGAAGTCGGCTGCAAAGGATGGGGAAAGGAATGGCTAAGATGAATTGATGTATTAATGACAGAAGAAACTGCAAAAGAAACGGATAAAACGTTTTTCCGTTTCTTAGCTCTTAACCCTTTCAAATTTCTCATATATATTTATATACATCCAAATAACTGAAAATAATTAAAATCTCAGTTAAAATTCGAAAATATAACAGGTAAACAAAATAAAAAAAATATTAATTAGATATGATTAAATATGAAAAATAGCACAGAAAAATGAAAACTAGACTTAAGAATTAGAAATAACTTCAATACACTTTGGAAAAATTTGCTTTAATTTAAATACATGTAAAATGAATAAAAATAAAGTAAAACGCAGAAAATAAAAGTGAGTGCATAAAATAAATAAATAAATTTTAATTATATATAATTAAAATTAGAAAATGGCTTAAAATTGTAGACTAGGCTTTAAAATTAGAAATAAATCCAAATGAACTTTAGAAAATCTTCATGGAATTGTAAAATATTTATAAAAAATAAAATAACAAAAAAAAATAAAAGTGCATTCACAAAAAAAAAATTTATTAAATATAATTTATATGAAGAAAATGGCAGAAAATTAGAAAACAACCTTTAAAAATAGGAAATAAATACAGTAAATTTTGGAAAAATTCTATTATCATTTAAAAATATTTAAAAGTCAAAATATACATAATAAAAAATATTATCACATATTAAAATAAAATATAACCAAGAAGAAGTAATTTATACAATTTAAAATAGTCATTGTTAAATAACCCTATATACGCACAATATTGTAAAGGGTATAACTTTCACAATTTACATCCAAATTCAACGAAACGAAAAGTGGTGTTCTTATAATTTTATGTACTTTCATAATAAAAGAAAAAATTTAAATTTTTAAACTTTTAAAACTTTAAGTTGAAAGTCACAGTTTGACTATTTTGACCAAAATCAGCATTTCAAGCAAATATTCAACTTACAAAATTTTGGAATTATAACTCATATAAAAATCAAGATTATATTTAAATAATAAATTTAGTCATTTCAAATAAGTAAAATAAGTTTTTAAATCAAAATCTTACATTAAAAATAATTAAAATATACAATAAAATAATTACAAAATACAGGGTTGTTACACTCCGAGACCCAAGTCAGTCAGGACATCATCCCGCACGGTCCTGTGGAACGGAACCCAACCTTCCATCCTTCATACAAATTCCAGACTTAACAGCTATGGTCGGGCAGTTGATGAGAGAAAACCAAGGCTTGACCAATGAAGATTGGGGAGTGTCCAAAAGCCATACCCTCTTTACGGATGGTATCCTACAGGCTGAGTACCCCAAGAAGTTCAATATGCCGACTATCCCAGCCTACGAATGGAAGACTGATCCCAGGCAGCATGTGATGAGGTACAGATGGATGATGAATTCTACAAGAGCTAATGATGCAACCAAATGTAGGTGCTTCCCAATCACTCTGTCCGGAATTGCCACCATGTGGTTTACTCGACTTCACCCGTGATCTATATCCAGCTTTGACGAATTGGAAATGAAATTCATAGAGCAGTTCAGGATACACACCGCTCGTCCAAAGGATGTGATGTCCTTTTCAAGCATAATCCAAGCTCTGGGAGAGTCATTGAAAGCATACTTGCAGAGATTTCATGTTGCTACTACTGAAGTGAGCAATCCAAACGACCACGCAATTTTGATGGCGGTAATGCGTGGAGTGGATCCAGACTCTGAATTTGGAGACTGGTTGGCGAGAAACCCCCAGCCACGCTGGAGCGTTTTTATTCGAAAGCTCATCAGTTCATAAGAAGGGAAGAAGCTCGATGGACGAGACGAGACAAGGCACCAGGGCCTGCTCAGGAGACTGTGAAAAATACCGTCGCCATGAAGCAAGCTGGCGACAATTCGAGAAAAGCTCAAGCCAACGTCAAAAACAAGCCTGGACAGCCTAAAGGATCCGAAGGTGGGAATCCCGGGAAGAAAAGAGAGATGGGGAAATGGAAGTCAAGGATCCCAACCTACAATGAATACACCCCGCTCAATGCATCACTTGAGAACATCTATTTGTCAACTTGCAACACTTTCCAGTATAGAAAACCACGCCCAAAGGAATCAACGGAGGAACAGAAGCGAACTAGAAAGTACTGCCGCTTTCACGCGTCTTATGGGCACAACAAAGAGGAGTGCAGGCACCTCCATGATGCTATTGAAAAGTTGATTAGACAGAAGAAACTGCAGGAGTTCGTCAACGATCCATAAGACGAAAACCAAGAGACGTCGGACCCCGGACGTGGGCCAACTCCACGCCAACTAGAACAACCTGCTCGAACTGTGGGTAGATTGGTTATCAACACGATTGCGGGCGGACCTCATCCTGCGGATAAGAATTAGCAGGATATGGAGCGATATGCTAACTCTTTAAGACATGTGGAATATGAGTTCTATTCGAATGTGGAGGATGGGACTCCTACAAAGCAGCAGCGAACGATGGATGATGATATTGTATTCAGGAGACGAGATGTGGACAAGGTGGAGGTCCCTACCATCGTCCCGATGGTCATATCTATGACAATCGGGCCGGGGTTTGTGTAGAGAATTCTAATTAATTGTGGAAGCTCCGTTATCATCATCTTCAAGAAGGCATATGACCAAATGAAGCTGGAAGCTAAGGATTTGAAACCATCCAATGCTAGAATACATGGCTTTAACGGTACAGCAACGGATGCAATAAGATATGTGGAGTTACCAGTTGAACTGGGGTAAGGCGAGCGTAGGAGGGTGCGAATCCTACCATTCATAGTGTTGGACGTTGACTCTCCATATAACGTATTTCTAGGGCATCCAGCCTTGGCAGAATTTAGGGCAGCATTGGCCCCTTGGTGTCTGATGTTAAAATTTCCCACAGACAGTGGTGTTGGAGTGGTACACGGTGACCAAGCGACCGGACGTGCCTGCTATGTGGATGAGCTGAGAGAGGCTCGGCGTAGAGAGAAAGGAAAGGTTGCGGACCGCTCCGTCCGCATCCGAAATGTTGATGATTGACAAGTAGCACCCGAGCCCTGGCTCGGGTAACATTCTCGGATCTATAGAGACATAGATCTGAGAGACAATGATGGGGGACCAAGGGAAACCAATGCGGCACTGGCTGAACTCACAATTGACATCCCAGTCAGTTGGGATGACCCGTCACGAATTCTTAAAATTGGATCACAACTCGACACCGTGATGGCCGAGAACCTCACTGACTTCCTCCGAGCAAATCTTGTTGTTTTCGCCTGGACTCACTCTGATATGTGCGGGATTTCTCCAACAGTTGTGAGTCATATCTTGAACATAGACCCCAAGTACGTTCCTGTAAAATAGAAAAGGAGAGGCATGGACCTGGAGAGGTCCGCAGCTCTCAAAGAGGAGGTGGACAAACTCAAAGCCAACGGGTTCGTCCGCGACGCCCTCTATCCCGAATGGGTATCTAACCCAGTGTTGGTGAAGAAAGCAAATGGAAAGTGGAGGACTTGTGTTGATTACTCCGATCTGAATAAGGCATGCCCGAAGGATAGTTTTCCTTTATCTAGAATCGACCAGCTCATCGACTCTACCTCGGACACGAATTACTATCATTTATGGATGCATACTCTGGATATAACCAAATCCCGATGCACCTCCCAGACCAGGAACACACCATTTTTGTCACAAGCGTCGGGTTGTATTGCTATGTAGTGATGCCCTTTGGATTGAAAAACGCTGGAGCAACTTATCAGCGTCTGGTAAATCGGATGTTCAAAGACCAGATTGGTAAAACAATGGAGGTTTATGTGGATGACATGCTCGTGAAGTCACGGCAGTCAAACGACCACATCTGAGACTTAGCGGAAATGTTTGACATACTCAGGCGTTATGGAATGAAGATCAATCATTTGAAGTGTATGTTCGGCGTAGTATCAGGAAAGTTTCTGGGTTTCATTGTGAATGCACGTGGAATCGAGGCTAACCCGGAGAAGAGATATACAAGTGCCCAGAACCATAAAACAGTTGCAAAGCTTGAATGGAAAGGTGGCTGCGCTGAGCCGATTCATATCCAGAGCCACAGACAAGTGTATTTCTTTCTTCGATGTCATAAAGAAAGGAAAGTGGAATTTCGAGTGGACATCCGACTGTGAGGAAGCATTCCGAGCTCTTACAAGCCACTTGGAAAGTACCCCGATATAATGGAAACCAATAGACCACGAAATGTTGTACGTACACTTGGCTGTAACCAAGCACGCTATCAGCACAGCCCTGGTTCACGAGGAAGACTGGGTTCAGAAGCCAGTTTACTATGTTAGTAAACGCTTAACGGGGACAGAAAGAAATTATCCAAAGATTGAAAAACTAGCTTATTGCTTGGTGATTGCCTCACGCAAACTTCGCCCGTATTTTCAGGCACACTCAATCAGTGTCTATACCGATCAACCATTGCGACAGATACTCCAACGACCGGAAACTTCCGGAAGGATGTTAAAATGGAATATTGAGCTAAGTCAGTTCGACATTACCTTCCTGCCACGAAGGGCCACACAAGGACAGGCACTAGCTGACTTCATTGTTGAATTCACTATGACAGACGAATCAAATGATCACAATGTCATACCTCCCGTTCAATGGAAGATGTACACCGATGGGGCATCTAACGACCATTGTTCGGGGTTGGCATAGTTCTTGTAACTCCTGAAAACCGATCGGTTTGCTACACTTTGAAGCTTGAATTCACAGCAATGAATAATGAAGCTGAATATAAGGCGTTGATCACCGGCTTAAGACTTATTAAAGAACTGGGAGTAAAATCGGTTGACATCTTTAGTGACTCTCAGCTGGTGGTATACCAAGTGGGAGGAGACTACCAAGCGAGGGGGCAAAGACTTCTCCCATATTTGGTCCGAGTACAGGAAATGCTAGCGAATCTCGAGTACTATGATATTTCACATATCCCGCACGAGCAAAACAGAGCAGCCAATCCATTAGCAAAATTCGCAAGCACTGGTGATGCGCAACAGATGGGATTATTTCCTATTAAGACCCTCCATGCTCCGAGTATAGATATGATGGAGGTAGATTTCGTGTTAGAAACAGAAATCGAAAAGGAATCGTGGATGACCCCA
This sequence comes from Allium cepa, assembly GCA_030765085.1. Taxonomy (NCBI): domain Eukaryota; kingdom Viridiplantae; phylum Streptophyta; class Magnoliopsida; order Asparagales; family Amaryllidaceae; genus Allium; species Allium cepa. The sequence goes on along the minus strand of CM060930.1, from coordinate 46,219,796 downwards.
ATCAAGCAGTACCTGCTATTCGAGATCTTACCCGAAGAAAGGAGCGAAAGACGACAAGTCCTTCGTAAGGCTTCTCGCTATGTAATGCGGGACGGAATAATGTATCGAAGAGGATTATCAACCCCATTACTCCGATGCATTGCCCATGATGAGATAAAACGAGTCCTAAAGGATGTCCATGAGGAAGAGTGCGTTACCATACTGGGGGGCAGACATTAGCAAAGAAAGTCCTCCGTTATGGATACTACTGGCCAACTGTGAATCGGGATGCCGCAAATTATGTGAGAAGATGTGATAAATGCCAGATATATGCAAAAACCCCGAGGGCCCCGTCGACGGAGATCACGCAGATGTTTAGTCCCTGACCATTTGCAATGTGGGGGATTGACCGAGTCGGCTCTTTACCCATATCCAAAATGGAGCGAAATATGCAATAGTTGTGGTCGACTACTTCCAAATGGGTAGAAGTAGAGCCTCTGGCTACAATAACCACCAAGAAGATTACTAATTTCGTCGTACGAAATATCATATGTCGTTTTGGCCTTCCACAGATCATCATTACAGACAACGGGACTCAATTCGACAGCAAGGAGTTCAAAGATTTTTGTCAGAAATACGAAAGTGAGAAGAAGTTTGCAGTGGTTGCTCACCCGAAAACCAATGGACAAGTGGAAGTCGTAAACAAGATAATCAAGTTTATATTGAAAAGGAGTCTGGAAAAGGCAAGAGGCAAGTGGGTGGATGAACTTCCAATGGCACTTTGGGCCTACAGAACCACCCACAAGACCGCGACCGGCCACACTCCATTCGCATTGGCATATGGCGAGAAAGCCGTCATACCCGTGGAACTTGAAGTTCCATCACATCGGGTGACTCATTACGACCCCGAGTCGAACTAGAATCTTTTATTGGAATGTTGGACTTCATTGACGAAAAACGCAGAGAAGCCAACTTGAGAGCGGCCGCATACAGACTAGAATCGCAAAATATTATAACGAAAAGGTCCGACCAAGAATTTTTAGTGTGGGAGACCTCGTTTTGAAATGAGTTTTACCGATTCCGTCCCATATGAATCCCACATGGGAAGGCCCATACGTCATCGAACGGAAGCTTGGAGAAGGAACTTTCAAGCTAGCGACCATCGATGGTGCGACACTTCCCCGAGCATGGAACAGCGAGCACTTACGGCATTATTATACTTAGTCTATTTCTTTCATGTATTAGTTGCACTTATTTCCAATACGCTTTTATTTCTAGTTCTTGGCATGTAGTAAGACAATTCAGCTTGCTCTCATTAATAAAGATTTGAAGCCATCTTTACCATGAATGACTAATGTTTCTTCGTATGATAATCCTATGACGGGCAAACGAAACCGTATTATTCTGGCTGACGTACGAACGAGTATAAACGATTCCAAATCTCCAAGTCCTTGGAGTGCAGACTGGAGTACTCTAAGTCCCTGGAGTGTGGAATCGAGTATAAACGATTCAAAATCTCCAAGTCCCCTGAATGTGGACTGGAGTAATCTAAGTCCTCGGAGTACGGACTTGAGTATAAACGACTCCAAATCTCCAAGTCCTTGGAGTGCGGACTGGAGTACTCTAAGTCCCTAGAGCGCGGACTCGAGTATAAACGATTCCAAATCTCCAAGTCCCCGGAGTGCGGACTGGAGTGCTCTAAGTCCCCGGAGCGCGGACTCGAGTATAAATGATTCCAAATCACCAAGTCCCCGAAGTGTGAACTGGAGTGCTCTAAGTCCCCAGAGTGTGGACTCGAGTATAAACGATTCAAAATCCCCAAGTCCCCGGAATGTGGACTGAAGTACTCTAAGTCCCCGGAGTGCGGACTCGAGTATAAACGATTCAAAATCTCCAAGTCCCCAAAGTGCGGACTGGAGTAATCTAAGTCCCCGAAGTACGGACTCGAGTATAAACGATTCAAAATCTCTAAGTCCCCGGAAAGCAGACTGGAGTACTCTAAGTTCCCGGAGTGCGGACTTGAGTATAAACGATTCAAAATCTCCAAGTCCTCAGTGTGCGGACTACAGTACTCTAAGTCCCTAGAGTGCGAATTGGAGTATAAATGATTCCAAATCTCCAAGTCCCCGGAGTGCGGACTGGAGTACTCTAAGTCCTCGGAGTGCGGACTCGAGTATAAACGATTCAAAATCTCCAAGTCCCCTGAATGTGGACTGTAGTACTCTAAGTCCCCGGAGTGCAGACTCGATTATAAACGATTCCAAATCTCCAAGTCCCCGGAGTGTAGACTAGAGTACTCTAAGTTCCCGAAGCGCGGACTCGAGTATAAACGATTCCAAATCTCCAAGTCCCCGGAGTGCGGACTGGAGTACTCTAAGTCTCCGGAGTGCGGCCTCGAGTACAAATGATTCCAAATCTTCAAGTCCCCGGAATGCGGACTGGCATACTCTAAGTTCCCGGAGTGCGAACTCGAGTATAAAAAATTCAAAATCTCCAAGTCCCCGGAGTGCGGACTGGAGTACTCTAAGTCCCCGGAGTGCGGACTCGAGTATAAACGATTCCAAATCTCCAAGTCCCTGGAGTGCGGATTGGAGTACTCTAAGTCCCCGGAGTGTGGACTCAAGTATAAATGATTCCAAATCTCCAAGTCCCTGGAGTGCGGACTGGAGTACTCAAAGTCCTCGATTTGTGGGCTAGAAAATATTCCAATGCTTGGAGCGCAGAAGAAAAAGCAGATAGCTCTCAAAGAATTTCCGAGCTATATGAAGATGAACCGAGAGGTCTATTATATTCACAACGTCTTGGATTTGAATTACAATCACAAAGAAAATTGAACGATAAGAGACATGGAAAGACAGAGAAACTGAGTTTTATTCATCGAAGATAAGTTTCCATTACAACTCCTTTGAAGCTCGGAATCAAAAGTTTGTTTACACAAACTAAGAAAAAAAATGTACTTGCCTAATCTAAACTGACTCTCATTGAACGAGAGTAATAATTACTTTTTTTGCTTGTTCGCCTTCTTCACCTCCGTTGTCTTCTCAGACGACTCCTCTCCTCCACGTTTACCCTTGGTACCCTTCTTTGATGGAGGAGTGACAGCCGATGAAGTATGAGGGACATCCATGGGTTTAGACCTGCCAGGGAGAATGATCTTCAGCGGTTTATTCAAAGGATCGTCGGGGTCCACGGTTTGAGGTTCGTCCTTAATCTTGGTTGTTTCTCTCTTCTCCTTCTCCAGCCGCTCCTTCATACTCAGCTCAGATGTGTATTCGAAGGCGCCTGTGATCTCTACTTCGTAACTCCCCTCGATGGAAGAAGAAGTCTCGGATTTGTCTTCATCTAGCGCCCCAATCACTTGAGCATCTGGCCCGGGAGCTTCTCTTGCCTGACTGGCCTCACCTATCTTTTCCTCCACCTCCTTGGCGACATCGCTCCTCGGAGTGGGCCCGGGATCAGAATGACCTGTGCGAAAGCATGAAAAACAAGCATTAGAATACAATAGTCCTTCCTAAAGAATGACGACATTTGAAATCTTAAAGTGAAGAGTTATCTACCAGGTTCTGGCAGGCTCTCAACCGTCAAGGGGGTCTCACACTCCAGAATGGGAGACAGAATATGGACGCCAAGGCCGGGGTCCTACGGGTTGTAACCAATATGCTGCTCAAATGGATCGAGTATCGGCCGATCGAGTAGGTGCATGAGCTGGAGGCACGGCCCCTGATGGACTAGTAATAACTTCTCTCCCTTTCTTTGAAGGGGAACCTTTGCCATATATAGTTTTAGTTGCAGACAAGTCCGAAGGCTCGCTTCCCTTGAGGAATTATTTTATCAAGGCCCCCTCGTCAATCTCTTCGGTAACGTGCTCGGCTTTCTGATTTCGAATAACGTCTCCAACGCCTCGGCCAGAGATTCAAGATAACCCTCGCCCAAGAAAGTCAAGTCTCGATGCATGAGAACGTAGGCATTGAATTCAGCGAGTAGTGGGTCAAACATATTTTTGACCTCCTCCCTGCCTTCTTCTCTAGCTGCCTCAAGACGCGAGTAGATATCGATGGACGCTATCCTCTTGCCCTATTCACGGGCCTCACTCTTTAACGCCTCAACCCTGGAAAGCTTACCCTCAAGTTTTTCTTTTAAGAGTCGAGTGGCCACAATCTCGTCACAGTATCGTCGTGACTCTTCTAGGGCAGCCGTTTCCTCTTCCTTCTCCCTGCGATGATGCTCCTCAAGTTCCTTGACTCGGAGGCTGGGCGCATCCCTCTCCTTTTGAACTGAGTCCTTCTCTAGAGCCAAAGCCCCACATCTTTGAACCACCCTGTCGAATTCTTTCTTATGAGCCAATTCTAGACGAGTGACGGCCTCAGTAGTGTCCTTGGCGCGCTGATGGGCGACCTCAAGTTCAGATTTATAAGTTGCAATCTCTTCGTCTTGGGCTTTAATGATATCCTTGTCGTGGATGGCCTCGAGCTTCAGACGGTCGATTTCATGGTGGCACTCCATGGAGACTTCAGAAAGTTTTTGAGCCAAATGAACAAACGCGTCGTGTTGAACATAGACGTCGTTTGTACAGGCGATGGCGCTCTGCTTGACGTGTCCGGGGATAGGATGAAACGCTGGGAGGAATTTTAGGCCGTCGAAGCAGATTTTCGAAAAATTACCTTTAAGCTCGGCCAGCCTCTCCGATACTGATGGGTCTGTTACGGGAGCAGGAGGAGAAGGCTTTGAAAGTTCGCCTCTCCTGTGAGAATCTCGGGACTACCGAGTGGAAGAGTAATCGGAGTGTTGGTCGCGGGGAGCATCAGATTGCGACCTCTTATGGTCGCGCTTGTCTTTACTTTTCTATGGGTGAGAAGAGGTATCCTGGTGGTAGTTCAGCTGATAGTAAGTTTTCCTCCGAGATGACGAGTCCCGGGAATGATAGTCTTTATCGCCGTCACCATCTCTATCTCGACGTTTCCCGGGACCCGAGTCCCGTCCGGACTGATAAAAAATAGTCAAACCACAAAGACGATGGAATCCATGTGAGCACCCCATGTCACCTGTAGAGAATTCAAATAACAGCGAATTAGCAAAGAATAGTGTGACGACAAAAGTCTAAGTGCGAATTGAAGTGCAAGTGTTTGTGTGTATCCTAGTGTTTCCTCGACGGACCAATGGCTTTGCTAATAGGAGTTTTCTCTCCCTGGCTTTGGGTTAGAACGCCCGCATCGCCTCTGATGGGCGAATGAAGCTTGAATGCCTCCAGATCGTCAAAGTCGTAATTGACTAGATCATCTGGAATGGAGAGGTTCGATAGGCCCCTTAAAGAACTTTCTACGTGCTGTGAAGAACCTACTTTCTCCGTTGGAATAAGCGTAACCTTTGAAGTTCCGCCAACCTTTTCCTTCCTAGTCTTGTACGTCAATCCCTTTTTCCTCTTTGTAGGAGAAGATGACATTTCGATATCGTGCACTTCGACTATAGGATCTTGAGCGGGACCCAAATTATCACCTTGTGCTTCGGTTGGTTCATTCTCTTTGATTTCCCCCTCTTCTTGTACATCAAGGGTGTGGCATGATGACGACTCAGCTAATTTTTTCCCCTTGTCGGATGCAGGCTTGGGTATGGAGACGCCCTCAGGAAGGCTTACCCAACGACCTTCTGCTAACAGTCCGAACCGCGATAGTAACTCATTTGAAATGAGAGTTCGGATGTCTCGTTCTTCAGCGGGAAGAGCTCTAATAGCTTCAACGGCCTTAGAATATCCACGGCCGTCAGGACGTGGATTGATACCTGAGAAGATGAAACAAGTGTTAGAAAAGTCACAGCCTCGACCAAAACATGAGTATTGTTCCAAGAAGAAGACTTACTTCCTTCAACCCATCTCCTCGCGAAACCAGGGGGCAACGCACATAGAACCATTCCTGTTTGTACGGGGGAAACTTGCTCCACGTCCCAGCTAAAATTTGGTATTTGTGGTGCGGCTCGAGGAACATAAAGGAGGGGATATCTCTCCGCTTCTTGATCGTCTAAATATACTTGATGTCGCCAGGAGTTGGGAGACTAGAGAAGACGGTCATGAAGAGTATGTAAGTTCCATAGATGAAGGCGTGACCGCTTGGGTGCAGCTGCAACGGGGCGAAGTCAATGTATTGTAGCACGTTTCGAAGAAATAAATTGAGTAGCACGCTGCCAACCCAGCACATGAATTAATTACATGTCGTGTATCTGACTAGGGGCAGGTGTGGCCATTCGTGCCCCGATGGAACCAGCACGTCGTTAAAGGGTATTCCGTCAATGGAACATATTCGCTGGAGCGCTACTTCATTGATTTTTGGAGCCTGTGAATCGGCAAGGTTGTTCAAGGGAATCGATGCCTCCAGGGCATCAGGGGCTAAGTTATGTGCAGGGGAGGTTGATGGATTTGAGACATCTGCAACTTCTTGTCGAGAGGATGGTCCCGGTCTGTCAGAAATCATGGCGGAGCTAGATTTCTTAGACATCTTCGATAAATATCGAGTTTGACAAGAGCACCTGTTTGAGCAATACTTGAAAAACAATCGATGTCAGAATTAACAGCACAAGAATTCCCTTCCCCCCCCCCCCCCCGGGGTGGTGTATGGACTAGTGTGATCATTTGTGTGTAAGCGCTGAAAAATTGAAAGTTACTAATATAAATTATGCTTCGAACCATCGCCTTCGAAGACGGCCATCGCTGACCGTCTCCAAAAGCCTTCCTTATGGTGTTGACAATTCCATATTCAGGAAATGTTGAAAGAATTTATCTGATTATGTCGATTAAAGTTCAGGTTCGAGACTACAAAAATTAGGAATTTATCAGTCCGGATTAGTTCGATATGCTAGTATGCTGGTGTCCTTGTCCTTGTTTTGTTATATGATTAGGCAAGGTAAATAAGTACTCGGTCTAAGCTAGAGGGTGGTTCGGCATTCGTGATTGCTCGACCTAAATTTTGTTCGGCCTAAGTATCGACCGGCCAAACTATCGTTCGGCCCGAATATTGTTCAACCAAAACTTTTGCTCGGCCTAACTACCGTTCGGCCTAGGTATCATTCGGTCGAAGCATCGTTCGACCTAGGTATCGTTCGGCCAAAATTCTGTTCGACCGAAATCACGTTCGGCATCTCCACTAATTTATGCTTACTCTCTCACCTTCCATCCCACTATTTGGCGTATGGTGAGTCAAGCCGAGCCAGAGTTACGCCGAGCCCCAACGCTCGGCACTCCACCCTTAACTACGATTTCATTTTTTCCTCTCCTCCTCCATCCACGCCGAACGATGAGAACACATCGTTCGGCGAGTCATTCCAGACCGTGTCGTTCGGCATCCTAACCACCTCCTACTCCGCCTCTATTCTTTCTTTTCTTAAAATTTTGTTCGGCACAAAGAAACCATGCCAAACCACAGCACATCACCCAACAACTCCCTCGCATGTTCATCCGCGTGTTCATCCCTGGCCAATTCTTCCTTCCTTCCCCCCACATCGTTTACCCTAAAAATATCCTGATCGAGTTTCGATTCCCGCTTGGCTAAGGTTCTAATTTACAAACTTAAGCCTCTTATTGAAACTGTTAATCATGGAAACGATGTAGATGTAGAAGTCAGTACCTAGTTGGTAGATCGAGGGCTTGGGAAGGATTAATTAAGTCTTTAGTATCCGTTAACAGACGAGGTTAGCAAGTACAAAGTAGCAGAAGTGAAAAGTGAAAAGAGAAAAAAGGAGGTGCATACTGACTTTTATAGGGAAGAAGAAGAAGGCGAAACGACGATGACCGGTAGAACCGGTCAAAGCAATGTCGTACGGCCTCGGTTTGTTCGGCATGCACGGGATGTTCGGCTTCGGCTGCATCGCTCGGCATTTACACTACGTTCGGCACACACCTCCACAACTGGTATTCACAAGTAAACAACCCCAAAGAGTGATGGGCCAGGATTCGAAGCAAAGCACAAAGGACACGTAGTACAAAGCGCATCACGTTTGGTCATGCGATACGCTTTGGGGGCAAGTGTTTCCTGAAAATTCGACCAGGCAACTTGGCACTTGGCTCAAATGGATTGTTCGCCTACCGTTATTGTCGGCATCCAGCAAGTACTCGGCATTTAAGGGGCACTCGGCATCCAAGTTCATTCGGCGTCTATGGAACGTTCGGTATGACAGAGCATTCGGCATTGAGAGACGTTCGGGGTGGAGTAATGTTCGGCATGTGAGAACGTTCGGCATGGCAGGATTGTCCGACAACAACTACCGTTCGGCCTAACTATTGCTCGGCCTAAGGATCGTTCGGCCGAGACATAGTTCGGCTTGGGTAACGTTCGACCAAAATATCGTCTGGCCTAGGTTCTGCTCGGCATACAAACATCGTTCGGCCAAGTCACTGGTTCGTCTTCCAGTATCGTTCGGTCGTTCGGCCAAGTCACTGGTTCGGCTTCCAGTATCGTTTGGTGCAAATGCTTCCCACGCAATCAGAGCGTTCGGCTTCGCTACGCTCGGCATGAGGAGATCGTTTGGCCTAACAAGGACGCTCAACATAAGATCGTTCGGGATCCAGAGATTGTTCGGCCTCCCGAGAACGCTCGACAACAAAAAATTATTCGGCACTCTTTCAATCTCGTTCGTCTTCGATTGATTGCTCGGCCAACACTTCTGACGTAACACCACATCGTTCGGCATGAAGATGATGGATCAGCATTTGGCCGTTTGGCATGTTCGGGTCGGAACACAAAGTTTGCTCCATTTGGGCCATGATATCTAGCTACCAGGCCCACCAGGGAAGTCCAACCCACCTTCGTCTATAAATAGAGAGGCAGGGGCACAGTGAAAAGGTTCTTTTTTCGAGAACACTAAGGAGACTCTGCCATTTTTTATACTCTCTTCTTTTTCATTCAAACTTATATTCAAGTGATTGATTTACGGATTGTATCTGTACTCAAGTAATGGAGATAGCAACAAAGATTAACTTCAAAGTTGACATAGGCAGTTACGCCGAACCACTATAAATTTGGTGTTCTTGTCCTCTACATTTAAATTTATATGTTGTTCTCTATTTCCATTTACTTTCTTCATTAATCTCTCTACACAATCTTTCTAAGGGTGTCAGTAACCAATTTTGTGCTAACAATATGTAAACCATTGAAGTATATTAAGTTGTGTTTCAAAGCTATAGATTTCAAGGTATATAGATTTGAAAGTGCTATGATTTCTTGAAAAAGAATATATTTGAAATAAAATGATATCATATTGATTTGGGTCTTAAAATAAAAATGATATCATATTTATATGGTTTTGAAATGAATATTTTATTTTGGTTTTGAAGTATAATTATTTTAAAATGACCGCGATATTATAATAAAGTTTGGTTGTTGAAGAGACCGGGATCGGAAGTTTTCATACTCTTTGCCAACTCCGAAAACCACTTTAACAACCGTGTACGCGGTGGGTATTCCAGAATGAAGTAGGATGGTGGCGGCGTTTCCTTTAAGGTAAATACATGGACCTGACTCCCGTGAGTTGGCATAAGGAGGCGAAAACAGGAGCGATTCTCGGGCCAATGAAATCATTCCTCTGATCGGATGCACTCCTTCGATATTATACTCTGACATTTGGATTGATTCGGTGGCCACTTTTAATTTTGATTTTGGGGGTGTTGTTCGAGGTGGGCAGTAGTAGCTGCTATCCGTTACCACCATCTCGGATGCGTAATTGGTATATCTACCCTGGCATTGCCTAGTTATGCCGTGTCACATACCCTATCGCGCCTTGTACGAGTTTGGTTTTCTCCCATAGCCCGTGTGGTATCCTCTGGTGGCTTCCCGATCAGGAGGGACTATGATATTGGATGGACTACTGGGACTATTACGTGTTAAGGGAAATATTGGATCACTCCTTAACGCTATTTAAAAGTAAGTTTATTTTACTAATAGACACTATTATAATAGCGAAATATTACTACATAGTAAATAGTTTAACGGATCATTAGGAGATGTGAATCCCGAGCATCTCTTGAGTTACTGCACTCACGTTAGACACTGGATAGGAGATGTCAAATCTAGTAAACATCTCCGACGCTGTTACCTCATATTTATTTCAGTTAATTTAACTTACATAAGATCTTTTAATTCTGACTTGAGTGTTTTGTCTTTTTAATTCGCTCGGGTCAGTCTGAGCGTTTCAGGATTTGAAGATTTTATTCTGGAGGACGAAGACGAAGATTTGTAGTACTATTATCTACTATATTATTCCACTACACCATTTTATTCCGCTGCATTGTTATTATCCTTTGGTATGTGAACTCTGGTATTTATTGTATAAAGAAAAATCAAATGTTTTGTAAAACAGTTTTATGAACTGTATATTGATTATTATATTTTATCGTTATGCTGCAAGATTCTATTTTATTTTTTTTCTTTCTCGACTTTTCTTATTTACCCCATAACAATCCGCCCTATCGTATGGTTTGAATTGGCACGTGTGTCGATTTAAACATATGAAAAGGCAAGATGTTACAGATCGAAAGAGCTACCTTACTTTGCCCGTCAATTACTTCTATTTTAGCCACCTTAAGCTAATTCATGGGAGTCAGGTCGACGTATATACCTCATATGGAATCATCGCCAGCCATCCTACTTCATTCTGGAATCTCCACCATGTACACAGTTGTTAAAGTGGTTTTCAATATTGGCAGAGAGTATGACAACAACTGATCCCGGTCTCTTTAATAATCAAACATTATTATAACACCGTAGTCATTTTATTTCAAATAGTTTATACTTCATATCGAAATATCATATCATTTCCAAAAACATATCGATTCGAGATCATTACTCACTTTAAAATAACATGCATTTCAAAAATCATAACACTTTCCAAAATTATAACTCTTTCTAATTTATAAACCTTTGAAACTTGGCCATGCCCGAAGTCGTTGCCTTAACCGCAAGGAAGGGGATGCCGAAGGTGGGGCTAGTGACTGGAGTATAACACTTTGGAAATCATAGCTCTTTGAAAACATAACCTTGGAAATCATAATACTTTGGAAACGTAATACTTTGAAAATCACAACACTTTGAAAACATAACTTTGAAATCATATCACTTTCCTCTTAAACAGTTTAGATATTAATAATAGTATATATATAATAAAATAGTTTATATAATAAAATAGTTTATATGAAAAACAGGACTTATAAGTTAAAATAGTTTTTATTAAAATAGTTTATATATTAAAATAGCTTCTAAAATAAAATATTTATATATATATATATATATATATTAAAAATGCTTTATATAATAAAAAATAGTTTCCTCAAAGTTTGCAAATCGATTCCATCAACTCGAATTCCAAAATTCAATTTATTCAATCTTAATTCATCAAATTTCAATTTAGTTCAACATCTCAATAAACTATTTTCAATTTACATCGATTTCAAATATAGATTTGAACTACAATCAAACCATTTCAATTTTAATGGGTTTCAAAGCTTTAAATATTCAAATACTTACAAAACTAAATTTGATAATTCCATTTATCTCAAATCCAACTTTACTATTATTTAGTTTTGGAAATATTCACTTAATCAATACAATAGTATTAAAATAAAGTTTCAAAAAACAGATTTAAATACAAACTAAATATCCCATTTAAATTTATTTAAATTTGAAAATATTCATTTGATTATCTTTAATCAAAATCAAGTTGTAAAAATCATATCCTTAAAATTTCAAATTCAATAAGTTTCAAATTATTTTTTATTTAAATATAATCCTTAAAAAAATAAAATTTCAAATCAATTTCTATTTATCTTTCCAAACTTAATTTATTAAAATTTATTATAAAATCTATTTTTAAGAATATAATTTTAAATAAACACATAAACATATCATATACTAATTAAATCAAACTTTATTAAATTAAATCTTATTACTAAATTTATTTTATATTAATACTCATTTTATATATTTTTAAAAGCAGTAAAATATTAAGAAAAATCTTAAAATTTATAATTTCATAACTAACTTAAAAATTTAAATATCCGATACATATAATTTTAAAATAATCACATAAAATAAAATTTATATATAATATTTAAAAATCAATATTTATATAAAACCATATATATTTTCCTTTTAAAACATTGGAAATCATTTCAAAATATATAGACCAACGGTGTCTATATATAATTTTCTATCATATGATCAAGTGATACGGATATTTATCATTTCAATCCACAATTGAAATATTTACGGGTATATATCATTTCAACTGGCAATCCCAAATTAAATTTAATGAAAATCACTTAGGTTATCATTTCGACCCATAATGATTTTCTCTTATTCGACAAGATTGTTCGGGTATGTATCATTTCAACCCATAGGGAATTCTACACTAACAGGGAACTTGCAGAGTGAGAACATTTATGATAATATAACAATCAGCAACATGCATATATCATCAGTGATAAATTAAAAAATATATAGAAACAACAGGATATGGTGTCATGTCTCACAGGTTAACAATTACAATAATAGCATATCATATATGGTAATTATATAAATAACAGTTAAGCATGTTTCAATTGTCGTTTCAAACGAAATCAAATTTAATAAATATAAGAATGTTAATCGTGAGTGATTTCTCACCTTTCGAGGCTAGAGAAACAATAAGATAACACGGACACAAATACGCACACAGAACAGCGACAAGTTAGGGATTGCTGCTACAAGTCGATATTGAGATGGTAAGTAAAGATGGACAGGAGATCGATGAGACACAGTATAAATTATATATATTCAAAAACAAAATTTAAACATACATTTTCTAATTAATATTCAATTCAAACACATAAAAAATGTTCCTAGATGTAAATTTGAAAACCAAAATAATGTATGCTTGTATATATAAACCAATATATATAAACATACATATATTTAACTTAAATACATATTATACTTCAAAAACAATACATATCATAAAAGTCAATATTTATACAACCTGAAATATATATGTACTACACGCAAATCAATTTCTTAAACTAATATATATCCTTTTATATTATACATACTGTAAACATTTATATGCAAACAACAAATGCTAGTATGCAAATAAACATATATACTTATAAACAATTATATGCTTCAGGCTATGAATCATTATTTGCAAAATGAATATATATATATATACACACACACCCACATCTTAAACATTAATATATCAACACTGTTATAAATATAGATTTATATTACATGTACATCGCCTAAAATCACTTCCTAAAATAATATTATTACTGACATATTAATATATAACTGATAATATATCTTTATATAGACTTATATGTAACTATACATTATATAAACGAACACAAATATATACCTTATTATCTCAGTATGTTATATTAACACCAAAGCTTGATAAAGCTTTATATATATAAGTTATACAAAATCATAGTTTAAAATCTATATGCATCACAAAATCAAAATATCGTACATATGATGTTTTAAGACAATCCAGTGAGCATAAGCCAAGAAGAACAAATGGAATATATATAACTTAACAACTTTATATATATAAACAAACAAACAGCCTACCTCTATTTTATATAAATATATATAGAATATATATACACACCTTACCTATTAAAATATGAAGCTTTATATTACATATAACTTTATAATATAATTATAAAATGACACCCATGTATTATAACGAACCATAGCAGCTGACCACCACATGCTGCTACAAGATGGAGAAGCGGGCGAGACGGGTGACGAGATGGACCTCGGGTTGTTATTGAGGTGGTAGGTAGTGATGGCTTCGTCCAAGAGAGGGTAAATGTGATGGGTTTGCTAGCTACTATCACATGCGGGCTAGTATGGGGATGTGAGCAGGAAGGGTGAGGGCGAGTTCATGGCCAGGGGTGGATCTGAGCTGGGCTATGCATGTGAGGCCTCATGCGGTGGTGAGAACAAGAAGAGGGTAAGGGGGCTTCGGCTGATGTGGAGAATAGGCAAGGCGAAAGGAAAAAGTGGGGAACTGTGGAGGAGAAGCATCTCAGCTGCAAAAAGGAGGAGTAGGAAGGTGAGCACAAGGAGATCAAAGGGGAAGAAGGGAAGGAAAAACATAGGTGGAAGAAGGAGGGGTGGTGGTCAAGAAAATGATGGAGAATAATAGGAATCGGCAAAGGTTTGGAAATGGGAAGTGGGCAAAACGTATAGGGTTTGAGGCAAAATATGTAAATAACTATTATCTCTCAAACTTAAGAGCAGATCGAATTTAGGAATAAATTGGAAAGTTGGGATAGCAAAAGTCATCATTAAATTAAAAATTAATAAAAGCACGGTCTATTGGTATTTCACGGTTGGAAATTTAAAAGACAAAGGAAACAAAAAGGTCCAATACGGCACCGATATGAAAATTGTTCCATAGATTTCGCCGTTTCCCGAACTTCAAAACACCCAAACAAATATACATCAAAGATCAGCACACTGAGACGATCGAAACGTATACAGATATCAACGATACAACCATCTTATCAAAAGTCGATAATCGGTACCAAAAATGCTGCTAAAACACCAAAGAAAAGATAAACAGTGCAATAGCAGTCTAAATTTGATGAAACGAAATATGACGTCTCACTCAGAAGATGATTTACAAATTTATTATATAAAAATAATCAGATCTGGAAAACATTTTATTATCGTCAAATATTAACAGATTTAAATTGAAATTGAAATCACACAACAAAATAAATTTCCATGTTATCAGATGAAAATTTACCATTTGCTATATTTATACAGACGTATTCCAAATATCAAAAATAATTCAAAATTCAATATTTAAAATTTCAAACAATTCTGTTAATTACGTTATTAAAAACTATTAAAATTTACGGGTCGTTACACTCTCCTCCACTCAAAACTTTTCCACCCTGAAAAGGAACGGGGTTGGAGAATATGAACAACTAGAAAGAAAAAATAGATTGAAATAGTGTAAGACAATTTATTCAACCATGTAAATTCCATTTATTTTTAAATTGGTTTGTTTTTAACTAATTTACTTTAATTCAAACTATTTCATTCAATTGATTTAATTTCAATTTATTAATGTTTGTTACAAAATTTCTTTCAAAACAAAATTCACTTTATTTACCTCATTTATTAGATCCATTTGATCTCACTTAAGTTAATTTCACTTATAATTTAATTTTAACTATTTCTAAATTCATATTTATTTATTCATTTTCTTATTATTCAATTTATCCCAATTAACATTTCTAAAATCAATTTATTCAATTTATTCAATTTTTTTCTTTTTTCAAAATATTATCCAATTTATTTCACTTAATATATCTTATCACATAGATTAAGTATATTGGCACTTATTGTAACTACTTAAATTTATTTATAAATTCCTTTAACATCATTTTATATTGTATATTATTCAATTACATATCCAACTTCTGAATAATTTAGGTAAGTTATATATATTGGAATGCATTTGAGTGTTATACAAGTAAATTTTCCCAATTCAATTATTTCAAGTTTAAATATTTATTCAAAATTGTTGGCTTCATTTTATAATTGAAATCTTCCCTCAACAAACTTTTAAGATTTAAATTTCCAGTTTACTTCAAACCATTTAGAGATAAATGTGTGTGTGTGTGTGTGTGTGTATATCAAATCTAATCTATAAAAATATACTTGTGTATATATAAAATACAACAAATCATTCTTAAGAAATCCGAATCAAATTTATTTTCCAAAACAAAAGTGTGGCAAAGCTACTAAATGGTCTCTCAACTCTGAAACTCGAAAATGGATGTCGATGATGTTATAGTCATCACCGAAATTATTTTCCAATGACAAAAGAGAGAGTACTGATTTAAAAACTTTAAAATTCTTTGACAATGATTTCTATTCGAAAATAGTTTTGAATAATATACCCTAAAAATTTAGACCAAATTCGAAAACAATGTTTTGTTAGTTTGCTTTGTTCAAGTGTTTTGGAATTCTTATCGACAGCGTTGATTGGACAAATTGATCGAAACCCCAAATCAACATTAACAGCTCAAACAACACACTATAATATATTTCATTAATAACAAATACACTGCCTCACTCGATGATTCAAGAATTGATTACAAATCACGAATAGGGATCCAAATTTAGAGGGACCCTAATTAAATAGAATTCTAATTCGAAGATAGGCTCGAAACAAAGATAAGATGAGTTAATAATAAAAATAAAAGATGGATATACTTATATTAATCACAGGTGACCTTAACCGGGTCAACCGAGACTTTAAGAATAAGATCGATGCATAATTCTAAAGCAAGTTGACATTTGATCGCAAGAGATAGAATTCGGGCATAGCAAGTGATAGCAGCATCTAAAACGAGGATACAGAAAACTTCAGTGACTCAATGCTTTGTTGTAAAGGAGTTTCATCCCTTTACAAATCATACGGTGGAGCTATGGGATGCTCTAGAATCAAGAAAACACGAAAAGGGAGAGAGAAGAATGAATTTTAGAACAAAGGGGAAAGTTCGAAAATTCAAAGGAAATCCAAATCAAATAGGAAGAAACTCAAGCTCGAACGAATGGCTACTCTGTAATTAAATTTACTCTATATGCAAAGTTTTGCCTAAAACCAGAGCTCTGATACCACATATAACATCCCGATGTTTCGTGTCATTCACATCCACACATGTCAGACTTGAATTGCTCAAAATATTAGATTGTTATTGTATATTTGGCAAAACTCAGCATGTACAGTAAATAAATCAATCAAAGAATCACAGATAGAGTAATATAACAATAAGCAGGGGAAACGAATGAATAGTAGTTCATGAAGCTACTATGTATATATCAAAGTATGAAACAAAATATAACGGAAATCAAGATACATAGAAGTCTCAATTCGTAGTCAAATAACAAAATCTGAATATATCACTAGAGTCAACTGAATAACTGCAAGATGAATAGATAGTTGGATTTCCAAGCGAAACTCCAAACTCCAAAGGTGAATCTCAAATGCTGTGACACTCGGTCTGACCCGATCATAAAGCAAACACATAACACTCGAGTCAGGATTAACATTCTTATATCAATAAATCCAACTCAAGTGAAATACCAACTGAAATACAAGTAACTCAAAGGATGTTTGGGATAACCATCCTCTAAGGATCCATGGAACTATCTACTATGTAGTACAATACGCTATTATAATATGTTTATAGTAAGATAAACTATTTAAATAGCATTAAGGCATTACTCATATCCCCCTTAACACATTTTTATATATTACCATAGTTTATACAGTACCGTAAACCCTTCGTAAACTGGAGGCTATCAAAGGGCACTTTATAGGTATGGTACAAAACAAACTCGTAGTGGGCTCGATATGGTAGGTGACACGGCACAACTAGGAAATGCCAGAGTAGATATAACAATTACACTTTTGGATGGCTGGTAACACATAGCCGCTGCTACCGCCCAACTCATCCAACACTCCTAAAATCCGATGGTGCACCCAATCAATCACAAAGTAATAGAATGGAATCGAAGAAGTGTGTCCGACCGGAGGAGCTACCTCACTTGGCTTGTCAATTGCTCTTGTTTTACCACCTTCAGCTAACTCACGGGAGTCGGGTCCATGTACATACCTCATATAGAGTCATCGCCCACCATCCTACTTCATTCTGGAATCTCCACCACGTACACAGTTGTTAAAGTGGTTGTCGTATGGGCAGAGAGTATGACAAAAACCGATCCCAGTCTCTTTAATAACCAAACATTATAATAACACCGTGGTCATTTTATTTCAAATAGTTTATACTTCATATCAAAATATTATATCATTTCCAAAAACATATCAATTCGAGATCACTACTCATTTTAAAATAATATACATTTCAAAGATCATAACACTTTCCAAAATTATAACTCTTTCTAATTTGTAAACCTTTGAAATCATAACATTTTGGAAATCATAACACTTTGAAAACATAACTTTGGAAATCATAATAATTTGGAAACATAATACTTTGGAAATCACAACACTTTGAAAACATAACTTTGAAATCATAACACTTTCCTCTTAAACAGTTTAGATATTAATAATAGTATATATATATATATTTATATAATAAAATAGTTTATATAATAAAATAGTTTATATGTAAAAATAATAATTATAAGTTAAATAGTTTATATTAAAATAATTAGTATATTAAAAAAAATTATATTAAAAATAATTTATATATTAACATAACTAATAAAATAAAATATTTATATATATATATATTAAAAATGCATTTTATAATAAAAGTAGTTTCCTCAAAGTTCACAAATCGATTCAATCAACTCGAATTCCAAAATTTAATTCAATCTCGATTCATCAAATTTAAATTTACTTCAACATCTCAATATACTATTTTCAATTTATATCGTTATAGATTTGAACTACAATCAAACCATTTCAATTTCAAAGGGTTTCAAAGCTTCAAATATTCAAATGCTTACCAAACTAAATTTGATAATTCCATTTATCTCAAATCCAACTTTACTATTATTTAGTTTTGGAAATATTCACTTAACCAATACGTATTAAAATAATGTTTCAAAAAACAGATTTAATAAAAACAAAATATCCCATTTAAATTTATATAAATTTCAAAATATTCATTTGATCATCTTTAATCAAAATCAAGTTGTAATAATCATATCTTTAAAATCACAAATTCAGTAAGTTTCAAATCGATTTTTTTATTTAAGTATAATCCTTAAACAAATAGAATTTCAAATAAATTTCTATTTATCTTTCCAATCTTATTTTATTAAAAATTTATTATAAAATCTATTTTTTTAACTATAATTTTGAATAAACACTTAAACATATCATATACTAATTGAATCAAACTTTATTAAATAAATCTTATTATTAAATTTATTTTATATTAAAACTCATTTTATATATTTTTAAAAATAGTAAAATTAAAAGAAAAATCTTAAAATTTATAATTTCAAAACTAACTTATAAATTTAAATTTCCCGAGCATATAATTTTAAAATCAAGTATTTTAACATATAAAAAACATTTATATATATAATATTTAAAAATCAATATTTATATAAAATCATATATATTTTCCTTTTAACACTTTGGAAATCATTTCGAAATATATAGAACTATGGTATCTGTATATAATTATCTATCCTACAGTCAAGTGATACAGATATTTATCATTTTAATCCACAATTTAAATATATATGGGTTTATATCATTTCAACCCACAATCCCAAATTAAATTCAATGAAAATCGCTTGGGTTTACCATTTAAACCCATAATGATTTTCTCTTATTCTACAACATCGTTCGGGTATGTATTATTTAAATCCATAGGGAATTCTATACTAATAGAGAAAATGAAGAGTGAGAACTTATATGATAATATAATAATTAGCAACAGGCATATATCATCAGTGATAAATTAAAAAGTATATATATAAACAGCTGGATATGGTGTCATATCTCACAGGTGAACAATTACAGATAATAGCATATCATATACAGCAATTATATAAATAACAGTTAAATCTAGCAGCATATTTCAATTGTCATTTCAAATGAAATCAAATTTAATAAATATAAGAGTGTTAATCGTGAGTGATTGCTCACCTTTTGAGGCTAGAGAAGCACGAAGATGACAAAGATACAGATACGCACACGGAACAGCGACAAGCTAGGGATTGCTGCAAAAAATTGATATTGAGATGGTAAGTTAAGATGGACAGGAGATCGATGAGACACGGTACAAATTATATATATATTCAAAAATCAAATTTCAACATACATTTTCAAATTAATATTAAATTCGAACACATAAAAACAAAGTTTCTATATATAAATTTGAAAACCAAAGTAATCTTGTTTATATAAACCAATATATATATATAAACATATGTATATTTTAACTTACATACATATTATACTTCAAAAACAATATATATCATATAAGTCAATATTTATACAACCTGAATTATATATGTACTACACGCAAATCAATTTCTTAAACTAATATACATCGTTTTATAGTATACATACTATAAACATTTACATGCAAACAGCAAATACTAGTATGCAAATAAACATATACTTATAAACAATTATATGCTTCAGGCAATGAATAATTATTTGCAAAACATATACACACACACACATCCTAAACATCAATATATCAACACTGTTATAAATATATATATATATATATATATTACATGTACAGTGCCTGAAATCACTTCCCAAACTAATATTACTACTGACATATTAATATTTAACTGATAATATATATTTATACAGACTTATATGTACCTATACATTATACAAATAAACACATATATATACCTTATTATCTCAGTATGTTATATTAACACCAAAGCTTGATAAAACTTTATATATATAAGTTATACAAATTATAGTTTAAAATATGTATACATCACAAAATCAAAATATCCGTATATGCGATGTTTTAAAACCACCCGGTGAGCAAAAGCTAAGAAGAACAAATAGAATATATATAACTTAACAACGTTATATATATATATATATATATATATATATATATATATATATATATATATATATATATATATATATATAAACAGACAAATAGCTTACCTTTAACTTATACAAATATGTATAGAATACACACACACACACCTTACCTATTAGCATATGAAACTATAATCTTCATATTGTATTACATATACCTTTATAATATAATTATAAAATGACAACCATATATAATATATATAATAAACCATAGCAACTGACCACCACATTCTACTACAAGAGGGAGAAGTGGGTGAGAGGGGTGACGAGCTGGACCTCGGGTTGCTGTTGAGGTGGTAGGTAGTGATGGATTCAGCCAAGAGAGGGTAAATGTGATGGGTTTGCAAGCTGCTATCACATGCGAACTAGTATGGGGTTGTGAGTAGGAAAGGTGAGGGCGAGTTCATGGCTAGGGGTGGATCTGGGCTGGGCTGTGCATATGAGTCCACATGCGGAGGTGAGAACAAGAAGAAGGGAAGGTGGCTTCGGCTGATGTGGAGAACAGGCAAGGCCAAAGGAAAAAGTGGGGAACGGTGGAGGAGAAGCATCTCGACTGCAAAAAGGAGGAGGAGGAAGGTGAGCAAAAGGAGGTCAGAGGGGAAGAAAGGAAGGGAAAACGTGGGTGGAAGAAGGAGGTGTGGTGTACGAGAAAATGACTGTGACTCCCCCACCTCTATGCTCATAATAACAAAGGTTATTATAAGGAATAACGTCTGCTATTGCGAAGAATAAGTGTGACGCCCCACTCCGAGAGCCTCGTTAACAAAGAGTATTACGTAGATAATACTGTCGGCTAACGCGGACAATAGAGTATAATGGAAGCGACCATGTGTAATCTTACCTTAACTATTAACTAAATACGTCGAAAAGTAGAATCACATTAAAATTCGACCTATTCAATAAATATTTAAAGCAAAACTACAATGGCTATAGGATCTATCAGAAGAAAATATAACAACTCAAATGTAATTCACATCACAGAACAGTCGATCATAATATACACATAAACAGATACACAGCAGAGTATACAAAATAATACATGTCCAGTGGTACCCGAGACCATAATATACAGACGAGACGAAAAAGTATAAATATCAGAGTTACAACAGATAAGGACTACAAAAGACACTATAACAAAATGAAGCTAGCGAATAGTCCATGCGGAAGCAAAATAGGCTAAGTCTCAAAAGCACCTAACCTGAAACATCTCGGTCTGACCCGAGTAAAAATACACGGGTCAGTCTATATAACAAATCAGTTAGATAAACTGAACAATAATAAACCTGCAAGGTCATACAGTATAACAAATATCTCTAGAGGAGATAACACAATCATCAACAAGAGATGAATCATATAGAACAAGCCTCATATCATCGGCAACATATAGAAACAAAGGATACAAATATCCTAAAACAATCCAATAGGCAAATAACAAATACCAATAAGGTATACAAGTTCCACAAGGCAATCGTTATACTCCATGCAGCTCAAAAAGACCAACACCGAAGGGCGATACCAAGGGAATATACATATCAATGAAACATCATAAAATTGCTCGAGCTCAGTACTGTACAAACAAGGATCCATGAGCCTGAAGACTCCAAACCCAAGTATCACCCATGCGGCACATAAGGCCAACATCAGAGCGAAACTATATAGGGCAACAAACCCGAAGGCACACACCCGAAGGCAACATACCCGAAGGCAACAAACCCAATATCACTCATGCGGCACATAAGGCCAACATCGGAGCGATACTTATAGGGCAACAAACCGTAGTGGTGAAGGTCGTAGACCCAGTACTGGACACCACTAACTGGCGGAATGTGTCACAACTCTCGAAAAGGAATCCGAACAGTGTTAACGTATGTCCCATAACCACAAGTTCGCACTAAACGGTTTACTATCCGTCGGTCACTTTCACACTCAAAGCAGTACAAATTTACCTCATATCATCGGTAAACTAAACCCGAAGGTCAAAACGATCAATTGAATAGGTTGGGGATTAATCGAAAGGATAAACGCATAGATTCATGGTCCGTGTTTTGCCCAACCATTTAATCACCCTTCCACTTCGCTCGAAGTGCGAAAGTGTGTGTTTTAAATAGAATTTATAAATTGGAGAAACGAGCTTTTAAATGCGATTCGAGAGATTATTTTATAAAAACCCGTGGATGAAGTCAAGAGTAAGTTATCAAAGTCAAATATGCAATAACAACCACTAAAAAGCAACTTGAATCGATAAAATCCGAAAAAATCAATCAAATATGCAAAATAGGCAAAATAGGCAAACATGTGCAGGTCGGTCGACCGGACTACAGGGCTCGGTCGGCCGTCCAGATGCAGGAAACAAGATTTTTGCTCGGGGTAGCAGGTCGGTCGACCAGCCCAGGGAGCTCGGTCGGCCGAACCTGATGAATTTGCAATTCCAGCCTTTTTCAATGAAATGCAAATCCTTTCCAAATCCACAACAATGGCACATGCATAATTGTTAGGAATTCATACCCAACACCCATGAAATCAAGAGAAGTAGATGTGAGTTCAAAACTCACCTTTTTACACAAAACAAAGAAGATGAAGAAGCACAAATGCAAGGAATCAACCAACTACACTCCACTTTGACAATACAAGCTTCAATCTAGAATCAAAGCAAGTATTTCCTAAGTTAGGGTTAGGAATTTACTGAAATTGAAGAGGAGAAGAGATGGAGAAGATGGAGATGAACTTACCAATGGATTCTCTTTGATTTTGGAGCAAGAAATCAAGATGCAAGAAGAAACTAGGGCTTGCTAATTTCTATTTCCAATTCCTTTCCCCCATTTCAGTTTTTAACTTGAGAAAGAAATGAAATGAAAATGAAATGAAGAGAAGGGTTTGAGCTAGAGGGTTAAGTGAGCTAGTGGGCTGAACCCAAACCCAAAATCCAATAGAAAAAGGTCAAAATTTCACAAACTCCAAACATATCAAAGATTATACTCAAAAGGATCGCAAACGCCATTTTGGAACCAATGGAGGTAGTTTCGAGTTCCAATTCGGCCATTTGCAAAAAGTAACATTTCGGACCCCAAAATCCGAATAACGACGCTATATTTAAATCAAACATTTAAATATAAAATCGTTAAATATGCGGGTTGTTACAGATCTCCCCTCCTTACAAAATTGCGTCCCCGCAATTCCTAGAGACGATATTTGTAACAACTACATACATACAACATACAAAAGAAAAAGGAAATAAGCTTGAGATACCGAAATAGACTTACCATTACGAAGCAAGGATAGAAAACCCGGATAAGATTGCTCGATATACTCTCTGGTTTCCCAAGTACAGTCATTGGGATTAGCGGACCATTGAACTTTAACGAGCGGCACGTCCTAGTTACGAAGGTGTCGCACCTCCGTGTCAAGCACGCTAATAGGTTGCTGTACCAAAGATAAGTCTGGTGAGACCTCAAGCTCTTGCAAATCAGGAGAAGTAATAACAGAATCCGACTCCGGAAGACACTTCCGAAGTTGCGAGACGTGAAACACGTCATGAATGCCAGACAGATGAGCTGGAAGTGAAACTTTATAAGCCACAGGGCCAATACGTTCAGTAATAGAAAACGGTCCTATATAACGAGGAGCTAATTTTCCAGTCGTACTGAAGCGCATAACCCCCTTCAAAGGAGAAACACGAATAAAAACAAGATCGCCGATCGAGAACTCGAGAGGCTTCCTACGGTTGTCCGCGTAGGATATCTGGCGACTCTGTGCCTCTTTCATTCTCAACCGAATAAGGTCAATCTTCTCGGAAGAATCACGAACAAAGTCCGGGCCAAGAATAAGCTTCTCTCCAGATTCCAACCAACATGAAGGTGATCGACATGGCCTTCCGTATAAGGCTTCGAAAGGAGCCATACCGATACTAGACTGAAAACTATTGTTGTAGGAGAACTCTACAAGAGGTAGGTGATCCTCCCAACTACCACCGAAATCAAATATACAAATACGGAGAAGATCTTCCAAAATACGATTTACCCGTTCAGTCTGTCCGTCAGACTGCGGATGATAAGCTGTAGAAAAATTAAGCTTTATTCCCAAAGCTTGCTGAAGACTCTTCCAAAAATGACTCGTGAATAAAGGATCACGGTCACTCACAATAGAACTAGGAACACCGTGAAGTCTCACGATTTCCTTGATATACAACTTAGCCAAATGCGAAGCAGTCCTATTAGACTTAATAGGGACGAAATGAGCAGACTTAGAAAGGCGATCAACAATAACCCAAATACTAGAATGACCTGATCTCGAACGAGGTAGGCCGTCAATGAAATCCATAGAAATTTGATCCCACTTCCACAATGGAATCTCAAGAGGCTGAAGAAGACCCGAAGGACGCTGATGCTCGGCTTTAAAATGCTGCCAAGTTATGCAATTGCTCACATAACTCGCCACATCGCGCTTCATGCCTTCCCAATAATAAAGACGACGCATATCGGCATACATCTTACTACTACCGGGATGAATGGTATACTTAGAACGGTGACAATCATCAAGAATGTCATGCCTAAGTGCAAAGTCAGAAGGCACAAAAAGATGGTTCTTCTTACGAAGACACCCATGAGAATCAATGCTAAAATCTTGCAACGCCTCATCGCAAGATCCAGACTCACAAAGCTAAATAAGATGCATCAACTCAGAATCATGCCGCTGACCATCGACAATACGATCCAATAAAATAGGTCGAGCTTCCAAACTAAATAATAGAATAGGAGAATCAGAAGATGAATCTCGATCACGAATTTCACAAAAAGATAGAGTCTCAAGAATATCCCATTCGGCAAGCATCATAGAAATAACAGCCGAATGTTTGCGACTAAGTGCATCTGCAACACGATTACCCTTACCAGGGGTATACTGGATATCAAAGTCATAAGAAGCAAGAAACTCGAGCCAACGTTGTTGCCTCATATTGAGTTCCTTCTGAGTGAACAAATACTTCAAAGATTTATGATCGGTATAGAGAATGAAGCGCTCGCCCAATAAATAATGTCGCCAAATCTTCAAGGCAAAGACAATGGCGGCAAGCTCAAGATCATGAGTGGCATAGCAAACTTCATTCGAACGCAGTTGCCTAGAAGCATAAGCAACTACCCGATCCTTCTGCATAAGCACAGCACCGAGACCACTACCACAAGCATCGGTGTAGACAACAAGATCATGATTCCCTTCGGGAACCACAAGAATAGGAGCATTAGTGAGAAGTTCCTTCAATGTCTGAAAGGAAGCTTCACACTTGTCGGACCAATCAAAACGAATGCCTTTCCGAGTAAGGAAAGTGAGAGGAAGCACAACTCGGGAAAAGTTCTTAATGAACCGACGGTAATAACCCGCCAATCCAAGAAAACTACGAATCTCATGAACATTCTCGGGCCTCTTCCAGTTCTGAATGGCTTCGATCTTTGAGGGATCGACAGAAATGCCATCGGAAGATACAACATGGCCTAAGAACTTAACCTTATTCTCCCAAAAGTGGCACTTGGAGAATTTGGCTCTAAGCTGATGACGACGGAGAGTACTCAAGACAATTCTCAAATGACTAGCATGCTCAGCTTCAGACTTAGAATAAATAAGGATATCATCAATGAAGACAAGCACGAACTTATCGAGATATTCCAGGAATACACGATTCATGAGATCAACAAAGAAAGCAGGAGCGTTCGTCAAACCGAACGGCATAACGAGCCACTCAAAAGAACCATATCGAGTGCGGAAAGCGGTAAGAGGTATGCTATCCTCCGCGACTTGTAATTGATGAAAACCTGTGGCAAGGTCAAGCTGAGAAAAGACCTTAGCACCACTCAATAGATCGAACATATCATCGATCCTAGGCAACGGATACCTATTCCTAATGGTCAACTCGTTAAGCTTGCGATAGTCAATGCAAAGCCTAAGAGTTCCATCAGACTTCTTCACAAAGATGACCGCGGATCCCCACGGAGAAAAACTAGATTGAATCAATTGCTTGGATTCAAGCTCTAAAAGCTGCTTCTTGAGTTCCTCGTTTTCCCTTGTAGACATCCTCGTGGGAGGACGACTAACTGGCTGCGCGCCTGGAATGAGATCAATGCGGAACTCAATTGCCCGCTTGGGTGGCAAACCCGATACAGGCTCAAAAACATCAAAAAAATCACAAATAATAGGAATACGAGATATACCCTCATCATCTCGCAAATCAAGAGAATATAAAGCCATCTCGGAATTATCCACATCCCGAAGAACAAGAGATAACTGAGAAGGCGAATCAGGACGACAAAAATATAAAATTCTCTCGGAACAAATAATCCTGGCATCGTACCTCACTAGCCAGTCCATACCCAAAATCATATCAAATCCCAAATGAGAAACAACGGGCAGATTCGCACGGAAAGAAAAGCCACATAAAACAATCTCAATATCATCACAAAACAAGCTAAGGGTCGCGGATCCCCCAATAGGATTCGCAATCCTTAAAGAAGTAATCAAACAAGAAACATCCAAAGATAAATCATCTACAAGCTTCTTCGATACGAAAGAATGTGAAGCACCCGTATCGAAAAGAACTCGTATACTATGATCATGAAATAGAATTGAACCCTCCAAAATAGATGGAGACATACCTTTGGATTGAGATGAACCTCCAGAAGCATTAGCCACACTGAGCTTGCCAGATTTTGCATTAGCAGGAGCAGTAAGACAAGCTGAAACATGATGACCTTCCTTCTTGCAATAACGGCAGAAGAGAGGCTTAGGACAAGCTCGAATAATATGATCCGGAGAACCACAATTGAAACACTTTCGAACGAAAGGTGTTCCGGAAGACTGAGTCTGAGAGCTAGGACCATCGGTCGTCTTCTTCTTAGAAGGAAAAGGCTTCTTCTGAAACGGAAACTGCTTCTTGTTGGGGTTCTTGGAAACCTCAACATCAACATCACTATCACATTCCTTCTCGACAGCCTCAAGATGAAGCGCAGAATCAACTAACTCCTCAAAAGAAAGTTTAAGTTGGAGCAACAAAGATTTCTTAAGATATTTCTTAAGACCAGAAACAAACTTCAAATTCTTCTTATAAGAAGTACTGATAAATTCAAGACCATACTGAGATAAGGCCTCAAAAGGTGCGACATACTCAGAAACAGAAGATTTCCCTTGCTTCAACTCAAGGAAGCGACGGGTCAATAAAACTTTTTCAGATTCAGGAACGAACTTGAGTTCAAATCGTCCCCGAAACTGAGTCCAAGAAAGAGTAGACTCATCAATCTCGGCTACAAGAAGCTCATACCAATCAAGAGCACGCTCTTGTAACAAACTAGAAGTCACAAGAACTCTATCATGGTCGGAAAGATCCATGCGAGAGAAGATACGTTCGCACGTGCGAAGCCAAGCTTGGACTTCAAGAACAGACTCGGAGCCCTTAAACGGTTTTCCTCCAAGATGAGCAAAATCACTGCACTGACGTGCAAAGGCAGACTTGCGAGGTGGAGACACTCGAGGAGGAACGAGAGGCTGAGTGCTCCTGAACAACTCCATAAACTGATCGGCAGACATATAAACGCCATCCGGATGTGAGCCACTAGATTGCCCAGCATCCGAACGTCGACCTCTGCCTCTTCCAGACATAAGCTGAAAGTCAAGATAAGGAAAAGATTATTCACAAGGTAGATATTGCAAAATGGAATACTACGGAATTAAATGCATTCCTAGACGTATTCCCAAACTCTATCTAACCTTGATGGAATAAAGAGACACGATGATTCAAAGATCTGTATTGCTCACACACTTTGATGTATCATAATATGTGCATCTATTCTGTGTTTATCATATTTTGTTCTGAACTCAGCTCTAATACCACGCTGTGACGCCCCACTCCGAGAGCCTCGTTAACAAAGAGTATTACGTAGATAATACTGTCGGCTAACGCGGAAAATAGAGTATAATGGAAGCGACCATGTGTAGTCTTACCTTAACTATTCACTAAATACGTCGAAAAGTAGAATCACATTAAAATTCGACCTATTCAATAAATATTTAAAGCAAAACTACAATGGCTATAGGATCTATCAGAAGAAAATATAACAACTCAAATGTAATTCACATCACAGAACAGTCGATCATAATATACACATAAACAGATACACAGCAGAGTATACAAAATAATACATATCCAGCGGTACCGGAGACCACAATATACAGACGAGACGAAAAAGTATAAATATCAGAGTTACAACAGATAAGGACTACAAAAGACGCTATAACAAAATGAAGCTAGCGAATAGTCCATGCGGAAGAAAAATAGGCTAAGTCTCAAAAGCACCTAACCTGAAACATCTCGGTCTGACCCGAGTAAAAATACACGGGTCGGTCTATATAACAAATCAGTTAGATAAACTGAACAATAATAAACCTGCAAGGTCATACAGTATAACAAATATCTCTAGAGGAGATAACACAATCATCAACAAGAGATGAATCATATAGAACAAGCCTCGTATCATCGGCAACATATAGAAACAAAGGATACAAATATCCCAAAACAAGCCAAAAGGCAAATAACAAATACCAATAAGGTATACAAGTTCCACAAGGCAATCGCTATACTCCATGCGGCTCAAAAAGACCAACACCGAAGGGCGATACCAAGGGAATATACATATCAATGAAACATCATAAAATTGCTCGAGCTCAGTACTGTACAAACAAGGACCCATGAGCCCGAAGACTCCAAACCCAAGTATCACCCATGCGGCACATAAGGCCAACATCAGAGCGAAACTATATAGGGCAACAAACCCGAAGGAACACACCCGAAGGCAACATACCCGAAGGCAACAAACCCAATATCACTCATGCGGCACATAAGGCCAACATTGGAGCGATACTTATAGGGCAACAAACCGTAGTGGTGAAGGTCGTAGACCCAGTACTGGACACCACTAACTGGCGGAATGTGTCACAACTCTCGAAAAGAAATCCGAACAGTGTTAACGTATGTCCCATAACCACTCGTTCGCACTAAACGGTTTACTATCCGTCAGTCACTTTCACACTCAAAGCAGTACAAATTTACCTCATATCATCGGTAAACTAAACCCGAAGGTCAAAACGATCAATTGAATAGGTTGGGGATTAATCGAAAGGATAAACGCACAGATTCATGGTCCGTGTTTTGCCCAACCATTTAATCACCCTTCCACTTTGCTCGAAGTGCGAAAGTGTGTGTTTTAAATAGAATTTATAAATTGGAGAAACGAGCTTTTAAATGCGATTCGAGAGATTATTTTATAAAAACCCGTGGATGAAGTCAAGAGTAAGTTATCAAAGTCAAATATGCAATAACAACCACTAAAAAGCAACTTGAATCGATAAAATCCGGAAAAATCAATCAAATAGGCAAAATAGGCAAACATGTGCAGGTCGGTCGACCGGACTACAGGGCTCGGTCAGCCGTCCAAATGCAGGAAACAAGATTTTTGCTCGGGGTAGCAGGTCGGTCGACCGGCCCATGGAGCTCGGTCGGCCGAACCTGATGAATTTGCAATTCCAGCCTTTTTCAATGAAATGCAAATCCTTTCCAAATCCACAACAATGGCACATGCATAATTGTTAGGAATTCATACCCAACACCCATGAAATCAAGAGAAGTAGATGTGAGTTCAAAACTCACCTTTTTACACAAAACAAAGAAGATGAAGAAGCACAAATGCAAGGAATCAACCAACTACACTCCACTTCAACACTACAAGCTTCAATCTAGAATCAAAGCAAGTATTTCCTAAGTTAGGGTTAGGAATTTACTGAAATTGAAGAGGAGAAGAGATGGAGAAGATGGAGATGAACTTACCAATGGATTCTCTTTGATTTTGGAGCAAGAAATCAAGATGCAAGAAGAAACTAGGGCTTGCTAATTTCTATTTCCAATTCCTTTCCCCCATTTCAGTTTTTAACTTGAGAAAGAAATGAAATGAAGATGAAATGAAGAGAAGGGGTTGAGTTAGAGGGTTAAGTGAGCTAGTGGGCTGAACCCAAACCCAAAACCCAATAGAAAAAGGTCAAAATTTCACAAACTCCAAACATATCAAAGATTATACTCAAAAAGATCGCAAACGCCATTTTGGAACCAATGGAGGTAGTTTCGAGTTCTAATTCGGCCATTTGCAAAAAGTAACATTTCGGACCCCAAAATCCGAATAACGACGCTATATTTAAATCAAACATTTAAATATAAAATCGTTAAATATGCGAGTTGTTACAATAAGGCTTGTTAGAAGCGACCATCTGTAAGTTATGCCTTAGACGAGTATCAATTACTTCAATAGGAGTTGTGTAAATTACTCCCAAAGATATATATTCAATCCAAATCTAAAATGAAACTACGGTGGGTAACGAAAAATTCAGAACAACTCATAATAACAACAACACAGATAGTATAATCACATCAGAACAGAAATATCAGATATATAGCGAAAGACAAGTCTGGATACATTCTACAACAATCGATAGTTCATATGAACCAAATGTACATATACATAAGTATCAACATACATGGGACGATAGTCAATATACCAAAAGAAACGCCTCGAAGTCTAGACGATAGACGAATTGAAATCCCAAAAGCTGAAGCAGCAACTAAATCAGAGATAGCGATTATCATGAAATAACTCGGTCTGACTTGAGTATTATTTAAAAGAAAATAATAAATGGATCGGTCTAATTTAAACTTCAAAAATAAGTGTATGATAAACAACACTTAAGCAAATAATTATAATCTCGAACGAGATTATACAGCATAAATAATCAGCATAGTTTAAAGGAAGAAATCTCATTGAACTCAATTGAAATCATCATTCAAATTCATAATTGAATTCAGAACAGTAATACACAAAATTATAATCTCGGATGAGACTATACACCAAATTATAATCTCGAATGAGACTATTCAACGTAAATAATCAATATATTTTAAATGAAGAAATCTCAAAAAATCAACTTTCAAATTCACAATTGAATTCAAAACAGCAATACTCAAAATTATAATCTCAGATGAAACTATACACAAAATTATAATCTCGACTGAGACTATCCATAAGATTATAGTCTCGAATGAGACTATACAACATAGTTTAAATGGAGAAATCTCATTAAACACTATCAAGATCAACTTTCCAATTCATAATTTAACTTGAAACAACAATATACAAAAATCTAGAAATCAATTAAGATAACTAGAAAATCAGCATTCACAAAATCTAGAAATCAATATAAGATAACTAGAAAATCAACATAAGAAATGGATCGATCCCAGCAGATAGCGAGTTTTAGCTACGCCGCACGTGCATCTCATATGGCCGAAGCCTACCAAGATATTTTTGGCGCCCAACAAATGACTCGAAGGTCTAGTGCTGGTAATTGACCCGAAGGTCCAACAAATGACCCGAACATCTAGTGCTGGTAATTGACCCGAAGGTCCAACAAATGACCCGAAGGTCTAGTGCTGGAAATTGACCCGAAGGTCCAGCAGAGTGGCTCGAAAGCCAAATAAAATCATCAAAATCATCAAAACAGCAAATATTTCAATTAACGAGTCCAGAATTAACCGAAAGATTATATGTAACAGCCCGCGAATCCGTACCCCTTGAGTCAACACTATTCTACAACAATCAACCCAAGTTGCACAGAAATACGAACCATTTGGGTTTAAAAACAAGAGGTAGAAGAAGAAAATAGAAAACAATAACAGAATCTAACCATCGCAGCGGAATAAAATATAATTGATAATAAATAATCTTTACTCAATCAAATATATCTCTGTTTATATATTACATCAATCAGAGTACATCAATCACAACTCAACATCAATATCATACAAATGGGTACACAACAACTCAACACAGCGGAATACGTATATAAATATACAAGTACGAGAGTACGTTTCGTCATCCAGCTCATCTCCTGAGCTCCACAACATCATATCCTGTATCCTATAATACTCGGTCTGACCCGAGCATTATAGTTAAATAACACCCGAGTCAGTCTAGGATACCAGCGTGAGAAAATCACACCCAATTGATTATTAAAGTTTCAAAAATCATTTGAAAACAAAAGCATCTCGTAAGACCACGCCACAAATAAACATGTCGGGTTTTTACCTTACGATAGCTAAAACAATTTTTATAGAAATTCTCTGATATTATAATAGGGTCTATGTACAAATACTTATAAAATAGCCGAAATTGTTACAAGATTAAATTCCAGCTACTAGCCACAGAGTGGGTAATACAAACAAAACTCGTACAAGGCTCGTAGGGAGAACGGATTTCCAACTAATGACTAGGCACTGGGGTACCACCTGTCACAGTACGGGGCCTAGATCACCGTACCGAGGAGTACGCCTACTCCCCTGCAACACAAGGCCGGGACTATCCCTTACTGGATAATCCCGGGTGAGATCACCCCGCGGTTGGGATCAGCAACCGCACCACTAAGCCGAAAATAAAAAGGGACATCTAGACTGGAATCACCTCACCCTGCTTGGGTGCTACCCACCTAGCCTTGCTGCATAACCCCTGATTTTCAGTCATTCCCATTTGATAAGGCTTGAGGCTAAGCGTTAACTTTATAGAACATATCCCTTAGAATTCCCATCGTCCACCTGACGATGTTTCGCAAGCATTCATCCATACAAGTCCATCCCGGGTTCGAACGGAACCGAAGGCACTATTCCTACTACATCCATTTTTGAAATATCCTCAGGATTAGTAGCGACTAGCCCTTGCACTTCACTGTCCATCTTCGAATCCACAATCGTTTACACGAAACGTACAAACCGGATCGAAGTGGTTTCCGAGAAATAAATTTCGATCCTGGACTCTTCGAAACGATCAACGCATTTGGCCAATATTGATAGTCGGTGATTTAACTATTAATTTTTATTTACAAACATCCATCAAACAATAAATAATTTCCCAAATTATTTATAATCTTCAAAATATCTTTACAAGATATATTTCTATTTTCAATCTTCTGAAAGCAGTTTCAAAACCACCTTTCTCTCCAGAATAAACTTTCCCAAATATTTTCTATCTCCTCTGAAATTGCCAAGCACAAAACTAGATTTTAAAAATAATTTTAAAACATTTTACTTTGAAATATATACTTTTAAAACATTTAAAATAAAACTACTTTAATAATTTGTTAAAAATACTTATTATATAATAAGGTTACTTAATAAATATAAAACTAGATTTATACTTTTAAGCACATAATATTAAGTCATTCTTTAAATAATTACTACTACAATAGATTAGAGAAAATACTTACTTTAGAATGTAAATATTAGAAATAAGAAATTTTCCAAAATTTGCTTTTTAAAACAACTTTCAATCTTTTAACTTATATTAAAAATTTACTTTGAAAACGTACTTGGTTATCCAGGGAGAATTTCAAATCTCAATCACTTAAATCAATTTCCCAAATTGATTTCCAATATTACTCCATTTGAAATAAATTTCAATACTTACTCAATTCATTTCAACATTCATTAATTATGGACTTATTATTATTGTTATTATTTTCCGTTGATTTTTAATCTCTTATCCGAAATATACAAATTCAGGTCTTTCCCGATTCTCCTTTATTCCTTCAATAATTTAAATTTTAAATAAATGTTTGTTCTCTTTAAATAATAGCACTACTGTTTAAAATTCATTAATTTTCCTTCTATACTTCTAGTTTTATTTATTAAAATTTAAAAGTCACTTTATCTCTTTCCAATTCATTCTTAACCTTATTCAACTCCCTATAAATATTTCCTTACACATTCACTTCTTTTATTTACAAATTCACTTCTTTTATTTCTTTTCAACATCCAATTAAATATTTCAGTAATTCATTATACGCAATTATATCCAATCGAAACATAGCATTCAATACTCCAATAAAGTTCATCATAGAATATCAAACAACCACAACATAGGGGATTAAATAATTTAAATAAATAATGAGGGATCCAGTTGGATCCCTCTAACCTGTTTTCGCTGCATCCACAGATGTTAGTACCATATAATACACCAATTTCCAAAATATCATACTATATCACATCGATCAATTCAACCAGACAAACAATTATTTAATTTTATCATTTTAAATCTAAATTTAAACTGAGTGAGATTAACTCACCTTTTGATTTTGCAACCCACTTCATCTCGACTATTTCCTTCATGATATTTGGACCTTGTATAAATATTAAATGTTTTATTAATATTCGAACTAATTGAACAATCCATTTCTTTTAATAAATTTAATTTACTAATGATTTAGTTTAAACTAAAAATTTCCTTTAATAATCTATTTAGTAGCTAAAATAATTAAAATGAGTTTGCTAAACAATTTTTGTTTTTTTATTTTTTTCCACCAAACCCATTATTAAAAATAAACCTAGCAAATTAAATAGGTATGTGTGTATTTACTAACACTTCCTTTACTGTATATACACATATGTATATAAGATATTTATATTTATTTTACTTCTGTGAATAAACAAAACAGGATTTGTTTCTTTACTGTAAAGCCCTTTTTTTTTTTTTTCCATACCATAGCTTATTGTAATAACTTCCTGTATATATTATATAAATTAAATAAATTTAGGGATGACTTAAAACAAAGCATATTCATTGTCTCTATTTAATTTTATTTTCTGTATACAAATAATTATGATTTTAAATTCAGTTTAAATTGAAAATAAAAATAAGATAAAAAAATGAAACGAGCCAATCGAGAATACCTCATTCGAACCCAGATCCATCCTTGTTCGTGCCGCCGAAACTCCACTGCGAGTATCCCCACGCGACGCCGCCTGCCGTGCCTCCCCACGACCTTCCCAGTCGCACCCCTGTGCTCGCTCTCGAGTTCCATGGTTCCCAAATCAAACGCCAAGTACCTCGCGAAACCCTAACGCGAGTTGCTCGCCTGAAGCTCCCATTGGCCTGCCGCCGAGCACGAGTTTCCCCCTCCTAGTTCGATGATGACGACGCGATGCCTTCGCGTGTTCGAGCCCGCGACTCCCCCCTTTTTGTTCCGCGTATTTTTTTTTAATTGACTGAAATCGAATGATTTAGGGGAAAAGAAATATAGGAGGAGGGAGACGCGCGTATCAATCAACAGATTTGCTCGGCCACCATTTCTTAATTTTCTTTTTTTTTTAGTTTTAGGGATTCAGCTGATTTGTTTGATAGAGATGAATCTTTAAGGGGTCGAATTGCTTCCAAAGGAAGCCAAGATAGCATGGCAAGGAAAGAACTGGGAAGGTTGAAATGTAAATTGAATTTGACTAATCACGTACAGTGTTCACTTATTTTAAATTCAAATTGGAATCGATAATTATCAATTAAATTTTCATCGCGTTTATATATCGTACACTCACACACTAAATCCGATCAATACAAAATTTGAAATCCGATAATAATTCAATACTACGGACCCAATGGAACTGGTTTCGTCAAATTCCGAGACTGCGCCTCGGAAGACTATTTTTAAATTCAATTTAAACGACATAAAATTTTAAAACTGAACAAACCACGGTTCATTTCAATTTTACAACTTCTATTATCTTCAGTGTTATCAATATAAATTTTATAAGCCTTCAAATTATTTTTAACAAGCTTAAAATTCCAGGTTCAATATTTTATCCAACTTCAAATAATTTAATTCAATAATTTAATTATCAAATAAATTGTGATATTCGTAATTCAAGTTAAATTATTCTATTGAATATTTAAAATATATTAAATATTCAGATTTTAAATGCTTGAATATTCCGGGTCGTCACATTCCTCCCCTCTTAAAAGAATTTCGTCCCCGAAATCACTAGTTAGGAAGAATGGTCCAATACCCGTTTACCTTTTTTCCAAAACCAACAATTCTGCTATCTTTTAATAGAAGAACCATTACCATCCTTATTAACTTCTCAACTCTCCCATAGTTTCAAACTATACTATTTGTTTAACCAATCAAGTTTTAATTTAAAACCATATTTTGAAATTTCACAATTTTCTCAAAAAATTTCTAACTCCCTAAATTCCCGAAAATTTTTGCCAGCGTCTCCTTTGCGCGGCTAGCTCGGTACAACTACAAAAGGGCTCTACGGCCTCCCAAATCCAAAAAGAAAATAAAAAGCCAAGTGGCTCAATCCAAATCTCAATCAAATTTCATACCAAATTTAAAATACATACCTTTTTGTCGGGCAATTCAAATTTTATCTTTTGATATCAAACCCAATTTTCTTTTTCCTTTATAATACCTGCATACCTGCTTAGCACCAATATCCAAACACAATATTCCAAAACATTTTATCGACTTCCTCACAAAATGTCAAAATCTATTCATTCCAATATTGACTTAAATTACATTGGTAGTATCAATTTCCATTTAAGATTTCACCATTCCCTCTTAAATTTAGTTTAAGCATTTTATACGCTTCTTATATTATTTTCATCTTCCACTTTAGTTCATATCTATTTCTATTCAAATTGATTCTTTCATTTTCATACAAATTCAATTCATCTTTAACTCAGAATATATAAATTTTATTGGTCATTTATTACTAATTCATGTCATTATTTTAATTTTCATTCACTAACTTATTTCAATTTCTAGTTTAATATCGTTTTGTCATTAGCAAAATTTTCCAATTTTCTTTTCTAACTCCCAAAATTTCTGCAAAATTTTGGCAGAGTCTCCTTTGTACGGAGGAGCTTTTGCAATTTGATAAAAGAGATAAATCTATATACATCGACCCACACGGTCGGAAAAACCAAAAACAGTTCATATTTCCTATTTTAATTGTGTAGGCGTACCTTATTTAGCATTTTTAAGCATGTAGCTTATTTATTTAGCCGTTAGCGCAACCAAATCCAGCCACACGGCTTCCATGTACCTGTACTTACTCAATTTAAACATGTAAGTGCCGAATATAAGAAGTTTAGCACATTTCACTTACTTACAATAGTTAAAACATATGAATTCTAAAAGAAATTCACACCAAACATTTTTCCATAAGCAACTTCTACAATTTCCATGTTAATTCAACCGTTCCAATTTATTTATAACCATTTACATTCAATTCGAATGGTTTTCAATCCATTCGTATACATCTTCATCAATTTAAATGGTTTAAAACTCAGTCGCTTACATTTAATTTATTCTTAAGCAAGCTGAACTCATATTTAATTCAATTGCTTTCAAAATCAATTTATTTTACTCCTATCGATCCACATAATTTTAATTACTTCCATTTACATCCAACGACAATTCATTCCATGCAATTCGACAAGATTTATGTGAATAAATAAGTATTTATGTTTATAACCAATTTAAATTGATTTCAACTCAATTTATACTTAATTCTATTCCATTTTCAATTTATTCACAATCCATATACTTTCATTTTCCTTGCATTTTAAATTTGAATACCATTCACTTGGCATATTTTTTTTTATCCAACTAGTTCATTCAAAACCATTTACAACCTAGGTTCATCTTGATTTCCAATTAAATTTTCTTTTTATTTTAATTCATTCACAACCATTTATTTAACTCGACACATTCCATTTAAATTTTATTCATAGCCCATTTATTTGCATTTCATTCCATATTTGTTTATTCCAAACTATTATATTTAGCTAGAAGACAATCCAAGCTATTGCATTCCATAATCATTTTCCTACTTATTTAAACCACTCTTCATATGATACTTATATATTCCATCATTTAGTTATTCAATATAATTAGTTTATCCACATTCTCTCAAACCATTCTAATAAACTCGACACATTCTATTTTCCTTATTGTCTCAAGTTATTTCAATCCCTTAATGATTTTCAATGGTTGACAATTATTTATTCTAGAATTTCATTCCATTAATATTATTTATAACTCAACGAATTTTATTTCGATTAAAAAATTATTTTCACTTGATTTAAATCCAATCCATTATCATTAAACTTAATTTTAGGTTGAATTCAATTCAACTTCTTTTCATTCTTTAGCTTAAGTTTATTCGCTCCAATTTATACTTAAGCTCATGTTTTTTTTTTTTCAAGTAAACCTTTCTCTTCCATTCAACTTAATTCTATTGCAGTTAAATCTCATTTTAAAATTTACAATTTCATTTGATTGGTTATTATAGAATTGAACTTCCCAGATTCAACTCATTCAATTTATCATAAAGCCATTTCCAACTTATTTCCAGTGATTTAGATTTTATTTGCAATTCATACCATTACTATTTTAAATCAATTTCCATTTTTTTTTGATACATTCCAATTTTATTTAATTTGTTATACATTCCAAGTTAAATTTTAATTAAAAACTCAAGTTCTGATTTCACCATTCACTCTTTAATTTAGCATCCAATTTTATTAACTTACATTGCAATTTCATTCACAAATCAATTAATTAATTGCAAGGCCACTTTCAATTATATTTCCTTCATCGACAATGTAAGTCGAATTTAATTATAACTTGAGTTTTATTTTCAAACCTCATCATAAACTCACAATTCAATTTCATTAACTAATTTATTAACAAACTTGTTCTTCCTTTATTTATAATCCAATACTTGAATTTTAACTCCAAATATCACTCCATTAAATTTTCTTAGTTCAATTTAGTTTATAATTCAAGTTTTGATTTTATTTCTATTCTCTAATTCATCAATACTATTTATTTTGGATTTTCTATCCCATTTTTCAATTTATAAGTCACAACTTATATTTCATACAATCACACTCATTCTAGGCCTGAATATATTCATCTTTTATTTTTAACCCAAGCCTTATTCCTATTTATAACCCAAGCATATTTTTATTTCACGGATTTCTAATTCTTTTACAAGTCATTCTGATTTATTTAACTCAATCTAATTCTTATCCAACTTATTTTCCAGTTATCCAGGTAAAAATTTAATTTCATTTAATAACTTAATTGAATTTTAATTCCAATTCAATTTCATTTTAACCCAGATTTATTTAGCCCAATTCGATTTCAACTTAATTCGAATACAACTGGATATTATTTTCAGCTTATTTAATTTATTTTAATCCAGTTAAAATTTTATTCTCCAATCAAAGTTAATTTCATTTTTAACTTTCCACTTTAAATTTAAATCCCCAACACCCAAAGCTTATATTTCCCTGATTTAAAAACCTTCTCAATATATAAGCTTACAACCCATCTCATCAGATTTTTTTTTTTAAACACCCAGCTTTTGGTTTCAAATCATTTAAAATCTCCAACATCACAAATCGCATTTCTCAAAGGCCAACCCAATCCTGGTTTTCATTCTCAACAAATTTCCTTTGGAATTTCAAAAACAAACAGGTTTTCCTGAGCAAATCAATTTGGTAGCAATTCATCACTTAGAAACTCGAAAATGAATACTAATGATGCGGTCGTC
Source organism: Allium cepa (assembly GCA_030765085.1). Classification (NCBI taxonomy): domain Eukaryota; kingdom Viridiplantae; phylum Streptophyta; class Magnoliopsida; order Asparagales; family Amaryllidaceae; genus Allium; species Allium cepa. Next base: position 46,179,742 of record CM060930.1, on the reverse strand, counting down.
ATCATCAGAATTAATTTCCCATAATCCAAGTGATTTCAATGCTATATCACTTTCAAAACCCATTTTAAACAAATTTCCTTTCAGAAATACTTTCAAAATAATAATGCTATCATTTATCTTTAAAACATTTCGAAAATACTCCCAAAATCTCCGGGATTATAAATTTACAAATCCCGCTTAAATAAATTTTAAATATAATTCATTTGTACACTTTATTTATGAAAATTCTCATTTGATTGTATTTCAATTCATAAATTACATTTATAATTCATATTTATAAATTTCATTTTATAATGAATTTATTCCCCTAAATTTTAGTTATATTTCAATTTTTATTTAAATTTTTACTTAACAATGATAATACTTTAATATTATCATTTCTAACATCCAAGCAACCATATATTAGCTAAATAGTTTTCAAAAACCTTCTTTATATCAAAATATGTTTTTGGGTAAAATTATTTCATTTACCCATATTTAAAATAATATCATGTCGATTGTTCTTCAAGTGTTTAGAAACCCCTTCAATACAGTTGCGCAGACTATGCCGACGAAGGTTCATATGCCACTTAATAAACCAATCAACACAATATTAAAACAATTTATATTCACTAACAAATACGCGCTCATATCTATTTATACGCTCAAACTCATTATAGAGCACTACGGACTCTACTTGAGTAAATACCACTAGAGCCAAGGTTATCACTACCTAAGCTCCGATCCCAACTGTAACAGCCCGCGAATCCGTACCCCTTGAGTCAACACTATTCTACAACAATCAACTCAAGTTGCACAGAAATACGAACCATTTGGGTTTAAAAAGAAGAGGTAGAAGAAGAAAATAGAAAACAATAACAAAATCTAACCATCGCAGCGGAATAAAATATAATAGGTAATATATAATCTTTACTCAATCAAATATATCTCTGTTTATATATTACATCAATCAGAGTACATCAACCACAACTCAACATCAATATCATACAAATGGGTACACAACAACTCAACACAGCGGAATACGTATATAAATATACAAGTACGAGAGTACGTTTCATCATCCAGCTCGTCTCCTGAGCTCCATAGCATCATATCCTGTATCCTATAATACTCGGTCTGACCCGAGCATTATAGTTAAATAACACCCGAGTCAGTCTGGGATACCAGCGTGAGAAAATCACACCCAATTGATTATTAAAGTTTCAAAAATCCTTTGAAAACAAAAGCATCTCGTAAGACCACGCCATAAATAAACATGTCAGGTTTTTACCTTACGATAGCTAAAACAATTTTTATAGAGATTCTCTGATATTATAATAGGGTCTATATACAAATACTTATAAAATAGCCGAAATTGTTACATGATTAAATTCCAGCTACTAGCCACAGAGTGGTAATACAAACAAAAATCGTACAAGGCTCGTAGGGAGAATGGATTTCCAACTAATGACTAGGCACTGGGTACCACCTGTCACAGTACGGGGCCTAGATCACTGTACCGAGGACTACGCCCGCTCCCCTGCAACACAAGGCCGGGACTATCCCTTACTGGATAATCTCGGGTGAGATCACCCCGCGGTTGGGATCAGCAACCGCACCACTAAGCCGAAAATAAAAAGGGACATCTAGACTGGAATGACCTCACCCTGCTTGGGTGCTACCCACATAGCCTTGCTGCATAACCCCTGATTTTCAGTCATTCCTATTTGATGAGGCTTGAGGCTAAGCGTTACCTTTATAGAACATATCCCTTAGAATGCCCATCGTCCACCTGACGATGTTTCGCAAGCATTCATCCATACAAGTCCGTCCCGGGTTCGAACGGAACCGAAGGCGCTATTCCTACTACATCCATTTTGGAAATATCCTCAGGATTAGTAGCGACTAACCCTTGCACTTCACTGCTCCATCTTCGAATCCACAATCGTTTACACGAAACGTACAAACCGGATCGAAGTGGTTTTCGAGAAATAAATCTCGATCCCGGACTCTGCGAAATGATCAACGCATTTGGCCAATATTGATAGTCAGTGATTTAACTACTAATTTTTATTTACAAACATCCATCAAACAATAAATAATTTCCCAAATTATTTATAATCTTTAAAATATCTTTACAAGATATATTTCTATTTTCAATCTTTGGAAAGCAGTTTCAAAACCACCTTTCTTTCCAGAATAAACTTTCCCAAATATTTTCTATCTCCTCTGAAATTGCCAAGCACAAAACTAGATTTTAAAAATAATTATAAAACATTTTACTTTGAAATATATACTTTTAAAACATTTAAAATAAAACTGCTTTAATAATTTGTTAAAAATACATATTATATAATAAGGTTACTTAATAAATATAAAACTAGATTTATACTTTTAAGCACATAATATTAAGTCATTATTTAAATAATTACTACTACAATAGATTAGAGAAAATACTTACTTTAGAATGTAAATATTAGAAATAAGAAATTTTCCAAAATTTGCTTTTTAAAAAAACTTTCAATCTTTTAACTTATATTAAAAATTTACTTTGAAAACGTACTTGGTTATCCAGGGAGAATTTCAAATCTTAATCACTTAAATCAATTTCCCAAATTGATTTCCAATATTACTCCATTTGAAATAAATATCAATACTTACTCAATTCATTTCAACATTCATTGATTATGGACTTATTATTATTGTTATTATTTTCCGTTGATTTTTAATCTCTTATCCGAAATATACAAATTCAGGTCTTTCCCAATTCTTCTTTATTCCTTCAATAATTTAAATTTTAAATAAATGTTTGTTCTCTTTAAATAATAGCACTACAGTTTAAAATTCATTAATTTTCCTTCTATACTTCTAGTTTTATTTATTAAAATTTAAAAGTCACTTTATCTCTTTCCAATTCATTCTTAACCTTATTCAAACTCCCTATAAATATTTCCTTACACATTCACTTCTTTTATTTACAAGTTCACTTCTTTTATTTCTTTTCAACATCCAATTAAATATTTCTGTAATTCATTATACCTAATTATATCCAATCGAAACATAGCATTCAATACTCCAATAAAGTTCATCATAGAATATCAAACAACCACAACAGAGGGGATTAAATAATTTAAATAAATGTTGAGGGATCCAGTTGGATCCCTCCAACCTGTTTTCCCTGCATCCACAGATGTTAGTACCATATAATACACCAATTTCCAAAATATCATACTATATCACATCGATCAGTTCAACCAGACAAACAATTATTTAATTTTATCATTTTAAATCTAAATTTAAACTGAGTGAGATTAACTCACCTTTTGATTTTGCAACCCACTTCATCTCGACTATTTCCTTCATGATATTTGGACCTTGTATAAATATTAAATGTTTTATTAATATTCGAACTAATTGAACAATCCATTTCTTTTAATAAATTTAATTTACTAATGATTTAGTTTAAACTAAAAATTTCCTTTAATAATCTATTTAGTAGCTAAAATAATTAAAATGAGTTTGCTAAACAATTTTTTTTTCCACCAAACCCATTATTAAAAATAAACCTAGCAAATTAAATAGGTATGTGTGTATTTACTAACACTTCCTTTACTGTATATACACATATGTATATAAGATATTTATATTTATTTTACTTCTGTGAATAAACAAAACAGGATTTGTTTCTTTACTGTGAAAGCCCTTTTTTTGCTTTTCTTTTTTTTTTCCATACCGTAGCTTATTGTAATAACTTCCTGTATATATTATATAAATTAAATAAATTTAGGGATGACTTAAAACAAAGCATATTCATTGTCTCTATTTAATTTTATTTTTTGTCTACAAATAATTATGATTTTAAATTCAGTTTAAATTGAAAATAAAAATAAGATAAATCAAAATGAAACGAGCCAATCGAGAATACCTCATTCAAACCCAGATCCATCCTTGTTCGTGACGCCGAAACTCCACTGCGAGTATCCCCACGCGACGCCGCCTGCCGTGCCTCCCCACGACCTTCCCAGTCGCACCCCTGTGCTCGCTCTCGAGTTCCACGGTTCCCAAATCAAACGCCAAGTACCTCGCGAAACCCTAACGCGAGTTGCTCGCCTGAAGCTCCCATCGGCCTGCCGCCGAACACGAGTTTCCCCCTCCTAGTTCGATGATGACGACGCGATGCCTTCGCGTGTTCGAGCCCGCGAGTCCCCCTTTTTTGTTCCGCGTATTTTTTTTTAATTGACTGAAATCGAATGATTTGGGGGAAAAGAAATATAGGAGGAGGGAGACGCGCGTATCAATCAATAGATTTGCTCGGCCACCATTTCTTAATTTGCTTTTTTTTTAGTTTTAGGGATTCAGCTGATTTGTTTGATAGAGATGAATCTTTAAGGGGTCGAATTGCTTCCAAAGGAAGGCAAGATAGCATGGCAAGGAAAGAACTGGGAAGGTTGAAATGTAAATTGAATTTGACTAATCACGTACAGTGTTCACTTATTTTAAATTCAAATTGGAATCGATAATTATCAATTAAATTTTCATCGCGTTTATATATCGTACACTCACACACTAACTCCGATCAATACGGAATTTGAAATCCGATAATAATTCAATACTACGGACCCAATGGAACTGGTTTCGTCAAATTCCGAGACTGTGCCTCGGAAGACTATTTTTAAATTCAATTTAAACGACATAAAATTTTAAAACTGAACAAACCACGGTTCATTTCAATTTTACAACTTCTATTATCTTCAGTGTTATCAATATAAATTTTATAAGCCTTCAAATTATTTTTAACAAGCTTAAAATTCCAGGTTCAATATTTTATCCAACTTCAAATAATTTAATTCAATAATTTAATTATCAAATAAATTGTGATATTCGTAATTCAAGTTAAAATTATTCTATTGAATATTTAAAATTAATTAAATATTCAGATTTTAAATGCCTGAAAATTACGGGTCGTCACAGTAAAAGTGTGGTTCCGTACTCCGCACTTTTGCTAAATCGTTTAAATCTCTTCATCGTTTCCTTGAAAGTGCAATTTTTTTTAAATAACATTTTACGTTCTCGAACGGACAAGTCCGTACTTAAGCGAATCAGTAAAAGTAAGGGTTCATTGTCCTTAATTTTGCTGAAGCGTTTAAATCGCTTCCTCATTCTTTTGAAAGCGCAAACGGTAAAATTTTTGGAAATAATTTTATTTTAAATTGATTTTTAAAACACGTGATTAAAACAGCAACTACTATAGCAATTTCGACGAGGAAATTGCGCTTCACAAAACACCGTAAAAACGGATATCAAATCAGCGTTGCGGGATAACCGCTGAAAATTTACTTTAAAATTTGATGGTTACAAAAGTCAATAAAACAGTAATTTTTATTCGTCTAAAATGTCATCAAAACAGCACGCTTTAAAAATATAATACCGGTGTAAAAGTTCCGTTATAAAAATAACGGCAAGAAAATACGTTTTAAAATGTAACACCGGTTCAACGTAAAATTAACAGTAGACTGCACTACTATATATTCAACGAAAAATATTGCACTGTCTGAACTATTTACACTTTTCAAAACATGTTTAATGCAATACAACTTACATAAAATTTGCCCAAAAATGAATAATAAAACTGATACGTGCACACAAATATAATATGCACGCAATTGACGTTGCATGCAAATGAAACAAAATGCACGCTGACCTGGATAACACTTTTGATACACGCACACAATATGTAATCAACTAAATGAAATATCAAACCAAAGTAAACTAGCATCACTTATATACGTAGGCGTAACAAAAGGAACTGGACACGAACTTTTTTATGCAATTCAACTTTATAAACTCAACCAAATTTTTCCCTCGCATATACTATAACTCAACACGCATGCACAAAGTAAATATGAAGACCTAGACATGCAAGCAAAAATGGCCTCTGGACATGTAACATCATAATTAATTGCATGAAGGACCTATTCATTCCCATCTGCACGTAAGAAGGTGCACAAAACAAATGGTTTGGGTAAGTTTTCAATGCCTGGCCATATTTAATTCCTATCACATACACTCTAACCTGGAACGCATGCACTCAATCAATAGAAACAAATTTTCATGCAAACTGCAAAAACCCCCTAAGTGTACAAGAAAATATGAAACAAAGACCTGGGCAACTACAAAAAGTTTCACACACACAACTAAAAGGCATGGCCAGGGTGAGTTTATAACATGCTATTTATTTTCTTGCAACACGAATTAAAACGATTAGGCAATTTACATGCCGACACACACGCTAGCCATGCACCCATCCATGTTGCCTGGGTTGTGAAAAATCGATGTACAGGTAACCATATAAAATCAAAGCAGTTACATATAACCATTTCAAGGCACGACATTAAATGATGAAACAAGTCAGCCAACGAAATAGGGACGTGACAAACTTTCATGCCTGCAGGAAAGCGCGCATACAAAAACAATGCAGGCAGGGACAAAACAAAATCAACGGGGACATGCGAAACTGAGCACTAAAAGAAACAAGGTCAATAAGGCAATGTACATACAAATTTTAAATCAACAGGGGAAGGGACGTACGAAAACTAGGAACAGACAATAACGGTAGATCATCATCTCAATTCACAATCATTCCTTATAAAAAATTAACTGCATACAAAAAGGAATTTAAAGATAGATCTTGTGAGGTTTTAACTCACTTTTAATTCGCTTCAAAAGCAACTAGGAACCCAAAAGAGAGAAAAAGTGAGCTGCCATTAATGCCTCACTGAGCTTCAGGAAGAACGCAGAATATGTAGGCTACTAGAAGTGAAACAAAATGAGGAAGTGATGAAGGCATATTTTTCTCTTCACCTTTTTTGGTGCACAAGTCAAAGAATAGTGTGCTAGCAATGGTTTGTGGTAACAATGCATTAAATTGAAAACGTGTATCAGTGCAACAAAGGACTTGCTGTCCATAAATTGATGATGGAAAAGTATGCACTTTTGCTTTATAAAATAAGTGATGACAGCAAGACAAAATTGTGTTCATGCTTGCTTGCAAAAATGTTCAAACAAACCTTATGAATGGACCATTATATTTAAACGCAAAAGGCAAAGGTGCACTTCCTTTCAACATGCAACCGTTTGCAAGCACATACTGACTTGGCAACAGATTTTGAATCGCTTTTTTTTAAATATTTATTACGATAGTAATTCAAAAAACACGGTCGTTACAGACTCCCCCCTTATAAAAATTGCGCCCCCGTAATTTTCATACTAGAAGTAGTCAATAACACAAATAATTCGTCACAACAAAGTTTAAAAAAGAAAAGACGGATAAGAGTGCTCACCCCCAACCGATGAGGAGAGAAAACCCGGATAAGAACGCTCGATGAATTCTCTGGTTTCCCAAGTGCAATCTTTGGGGTTTGCGGACCATTGAATTTTCAAAAACGGGACTTCTTTATTTTCAAAGGCGTTTAACCTCCGAAGCTAACACACAAATAGGATTTTGCACATAGAAAAGTCGGTTGAGATCTCAAGATCTTTCAACATATGAGAATCAATAACAGAATCCGAATCTCGAAGGCATTGACGAAACAGGGATACATGAAATACGTCATGAATTCCCAAAAACTGGATAGGTAGCGATACATGATAAGCAAAAAGGTCAGTGCATTCCGTAACAGGAAACGGTTCGATATAACGAGGAGCCAATTTCTCGGAGCTACTTAAATGCACCACACTCTTCATCGGGGAAACACGAATGAATACGTGATCGCCAATAGAAAATTCCAAAGACTTCCTACAATGATCGGCATAAGATTTCTTCCTAATCTGAGCCTACTTCATTCTTTATCTAATAATATTAATCTTCTCAGAAGATTCACGAATAAAATCGGGGCCGAGAACTAACTTTTCCCCGGATCCCAACCAACAAGATGGTGATCGACACGGCCTTTCGTAAAGGGCTTCGAAAGGAGCCATATCGATACTGGATTGAAAACTGTTGTTATAAGAGGATTCAACAAGAGATAATTGGTCTCCTAACTACCACCAAAGTCAAGAAGCAGTCCGATTGGACTTGATAGGAATAAAATGGCTGATTTGGTCAATCGGTCAACAATCACCCAAACACTAGCATAGCCCGACCACGAACGAGGTAAACCATCAACGAAGTCCATGGAAATTTGATCCCATTTCCATAATGGAATCTCTAGAAGATGCAAAAGACCACTAGGATGCTGATGTTCTGCTTTAACATGTTGACAAGTCATGCAACAACTCACATAACTTGCAACATCACGCTTCATACCCTCTCAAAAGTATAAGCGTTTCATATTAGCATACATCTTACTACTATCCGGATGGATAGTATACTTAGAACGATGTCAGTTCTCAAGAATGTCATTTTTAAGATTAGGAACATTAGGCACGATCAACCTTCCCTTCTTTCGAATACAACCATGAATATCGATAACGAAATCTTTAAGATCATCACTTTGGGATTCCGATTTACAACTCTGAATAAGATGAGAAATATGTGGATCTTGTTTCTGGGCATCGACAACACGATCCAACAAACTAGGACGAGTTTCCATGCTAAATAAAAGCACGAGAGAATCAGAAACTAAAGGGCGGTCTCTACTATCCCATGAGATAAATCTTCCAACATATTCCACTCTGCTAGAATCATGGAAACAACAACTTGCTACTTGCGATTAAGCGCATCAGCAACTCGATTACCCACACCAGGGGTATACTGAATATCAAAATCATATGAAACAAGAAATTCGAGCCAACGATGTTGCCTCATATTAAGTTTCTTCTGAGTGAATAGATACGTCAAGGATTTGTGATCAATGAAGAGATTAAAACGCTCGCCCAATAAATAATGTCGCCAATCTTTAGAGCAAAGACTATGGCGGCTAACCCCAAATCATGGATAGCATAACCAATCTCGTTAGGCTTTAGTTGTCTAGAAGCATAGGCAACTACTCTATCTTTTTGCATGAGAACAGCACCGAAACCAATATGGCTAGTATCGGTACAAATAATGAAGTCTTGGTTCCGTTCGAGAACCATAAGGATAGGAGTATCGAAAAAGAGTTCTCTCAAATAATCTTCTTTCCTGAAAAGCTGAAACTTCCAAAATTACAAATATCTTTATGAAATCATTTTCTAGAAAAATTTACTTTCTATAGGTCAATTTATTGTGTCAAATTGTCTCATCAAAGCGTTTATGAGATTCCTATCGATAATATTGATCAAGCGCATCGACCAGAATTCTTAAAGCACTCAATGGGCAATACAATCACAAAATCATCTTCTATATGATAAACACAAATCCAATTATACTTGTAAATAAATCTTATGAAAAATATTTGCAAAATTTTTAAATTGTTATTTTCATACAAAATCAATAAATACACAAATGGAGTCATCGAGATATTCGTAGAATACTTGATTCATAAGATGGCTTAAATAAGCTGAGCAAACTGAATGACATAATAAGTGATTCATAAGAATCATAACGAGTGCGGAATGCGGTAAGTGGAATGCTAACTTCCACAACTTTCTAAATGAAAACCGATGGTAAGGTTGAGTTGGGAGAAGAGCTAGAACGAATAAATCATTTGGCTTCCAACTCAGGTAATTGTTGCTTGAGTTCCTTATTTTCCTTAGTAGACATCCTCGTGGGAGTACGACTGACAGGATGAGCACCAGAGATAAGATTGATACGGAACTCAATTGCCATATTTGGCGGCAAACTCAACTAGGCTCGAAGACACCAGAAAAATCACAAACAACTGGAATATTTAGCTATAACATCCTCCGATTCGAAGGAAGAAATGAGAGCATTCGAGGTATGGTCTATGTTTTCAAATATAAAAGATAACTACTCGATATCATCGGGATGCTTGAGATATAAAGTTCTTTCGGGACATAAGATTGAACTCCATAACGGACGAGCCTAACCATTCCCAAAATCATACCAAAACTAAGATGATCCATAATATGCAGATCCGCAGGAAAGGAGAAACCACATAGAATAATCCCAACATCAACACACAACAAACCAAGAGTAGCGAATCCACAAATAGGATTCACAATCCTCAAAGGGTCACAAAGATTAACAACATCCAAAGGAATAATATCAACAAACTCCTTAGATACGAACGAATGTGATGCACCCATATCGAAAAGAACTTTAGTAGAACGACAATGAAATAAAATAAAACCTTCCAAAACAGAAGGAGTAAAACCTTTGGGCTGAGAAGAATCACCAGAAGCTTAAGCAACATTAAGCTTCCCAGATTTGAAACCCTTAGGAGCAGTTAAAACAACTCAAGATTGATAAGGAATTTAACAAATGGAATGCTACGGGAGCATGAAATTTATTCCTAGACATATTCCAATTTGTTAATGAGGATAAAAGTTTAAGAACAACGAAGGAATAGATTAGAAAGGCGCGAATGAAGCCCTCCAATAGTTATAACACATGTTACATTCTGCTTCCGTTCTGTGTTTATTATAATTTGTTCTGAATCTCAGCTCTGATACCAAGTTGTGACGCCTCACCTCTATGCTCACAATAACAACGGTTATTATAAGGAATAACGTCTGTTATTGCAAATAATAGGGCTTGTTAGAAGCGACCATCCGTAAGTTATGCCTTGGACGAGTATTGATTACATCAATAGGAGTTTTGTAAATTACACCCAAAGATATATAAATTCAATCCAAAACTAAAATGAAACTACGGTGGCTAACGAAAAATTCAAAACAACTCATAATAACAACACAGATAGTATAACCACGATAGAACAGAAATATCAGATATATAGCGGAAGACAAGTCTGGAAACACGCTACAACAATCGATAGTTCACATGAACCAAATGTACATATACATAAGTATCAACATACATGGGATGATAGTCAATATACCAAAAGAAACGCCTCAAAGTCTAGATGAAAGATGAAGTGAAATCCCAAAAGCTGAAGCAGCAACTAAATCAGAGATAGCGATTATCCTGAAATAACTCGGTCTGACCCGAGTATTATTTAAAAGAAAATAATAAAAAGGATCAGTCTAATTTAAACTTTAGAAATAAGTGTATAATGAACAACACTTAAGCAAATAATTATAATCTCGAAAGAGATTATACAGCATAAATAATCAGCATAGTTTAAAGGAAGAAATTTCATTAAACTCCATTGAAATCATCATTCAAATTCATAATTGAATTCAAATAGTAATACCAAAATTGTAATCTCGGATGAGACTACACACCAAATTATAATCTCGAATGAAACTATTCAACGTAAACAATCAACATATTTTAAATGAAGAAATCTCAAAAAATCAACTTTCAAATTCACAATTGAATTCAAAACAGCATACTCAAAATTATAATCTCAAATGAGACTATACACAAAATTATAATCTCGACTGAGACTATCCACAAGATTATAGTCTCGAATGAGACTATACAACATAGTTTAAATGTAGAATCTCATTAAACACCATCAAAGTCAACTTTTCAATTCATAATTGAATTCGAAACAATATACAAAAATCTAGAAATCAATTGAGATAACTAGAAAATCAGCATTCACAAAATCTAGAAATCAATACAAGGTAACTAGAAAATCAACATACAAGACGGATCGATCCCAGCAGATGGCGAGTTTTAGCTACGCCGCACGTGCATCTCATATGGCCGAAGCCTACCAGGTACTATATTTTTGGCGCCCAACAAATGACTAGAAGGTCCAACAAATGACCCGAAGGTCCAACAAATGACCCGAAGGTCTAGTACTGGTAATTGACCTGAAGGTCCATCATATGACCCGAAGGTCCAGCAGAGTGGCTCGAAAGCCAAATAAAATCATCAAAATCATCAAAACATCAAATATTTCAATTAACGAGTCTAGAATTAATCGAAATAGTAAAAGCGTGGTTCCATACTCTGCACTTTTGCTAAATCATTTAAATCTCTTCATCGTTTCCTTAAAAGTGCAAAATTGTGTATTTTATATAAATAACATTTTACGTTCTCAAACGGGCAAGTCCGGACTTATGCGAATCTGCAAAAGTAAGGTTTCACAGTCCTTAATTTTGCTGAAGCGTTTAAATCGCTTCCTCATTCTTTTGAAAGCTCAAACAGTAAAACTTTTAGAAACAATTTTATTTTAAAATGATTTTTAAAACACGGATTAAAACAACAACAACAATAGCAATTTCGACGAGGAAATTGCGCTTCACAAAACGCCGTAAAAACAGATATCAATCAGCATTGCAGGACAACCGCTGAAAATTTACTTTAAAATTTGACGGTTACTGAAGTCAAAACAGCAGTAATTTTTAATTTGTCAAAAATGTCATCAAAACAGCACGCTTCAAAAATATAATACCGGTGTAAAAATTTCGTTATAAAAATAACGACAACAAAATACGTTTTAAAATATTACGCCGGTTCAACGTAAATTTAACACTAGACCGCACTACTATATATTGAATGAAAAATATTGCACTATCTGAACTATTTACACTTTTCAAAACATGTTTAATGCAATACAACTTACATAATTTTTTTCTTCCAAAAATGAATAATAAAAACTGATACGTGCACACAAATATAATACGCACGCAATTGACGTTGCATGAAAATGAAACAAAATGCACGCTGACCTGGATAACACTTTTGATACACACACACAATATGTAATCAACTAAATGAAATATCAAACCAAAATAAACTAGCACTATTTATATACGCACGCGTAACAAAAGGAACTGGACACGAACTTTTTTTATGCAATTCAACTTTATAAACTCAACTAAATTTTTCCCACGCATATACTATAACTCAACACGCATGCACAAAGTAAATATGAAGACCTGGACATGCAAGCAAAAATGGCCTCTGGACATGCAACATCATATTAATTGCATGAAGGACCTATGCATTCCCATCTGCACGTAAGAAGGTGCACAAACAAATGGTTTGGGTAAGTTTTCAATGCCTGGCCATATTTAATTCCTATATGCACATACACTCTAACCTGGAACGCATGCACTACATCAATAGAAACAAATTTTCATGCAAACTGTATAAACCCCCTACGTGCACAAGAAAATATGAAACAAAGACCAGGGTAACTACAAAAAGTTTCACACATACAACTAAAAGGCACGGCCTGGGTGAGTTTATAACATGCTACTTATTTTCTTGCAACACGAATTAAAACGATTATGCAATTTACATGCCGACACGCACGCTAGCCATGCACCCATCCACGTTGCCTGGGTAGTGCAAAATCGGTGTACAGGTAACCATATAAAATCAAAGCAGTTGCATAAAACAATTTCAAGGCACGACACTAAATGATGAAACAAGTCAGCCAATGAAATGGGGACGTGACAAACTTTTATGCCTGCAGGAAAGCGCGCATACAAAAACAATGTTGGCAGGGACGAAACAAAATCAATGGGGACATGCGAAACTGAGCACTGAAAGAAACAAGGCCAATAAGGCAATGTACATACAAATTTTAAATCAACAGGGGAAGGGACGTACGATAACTAGGAACAGACAATAATGATAGATCATCATCTCAATTCACAATCATTTCTTATAAAAAATTAATTGCATACAACAAGAAATTTAAAGATAGATCTTGTGAGGTTTTAACTCACTTTTAATTCGCTTCAAAAGCAACTAGGAACCCAAAAGAGAGAAAAAGTGAGCTGTCATTAATGCCTCACTGAGCTTCAGGAACAACGCAGAATATGTAGGCTACTAGAAGTGAAACAAAATGAGGAAGTGATGAAGGCATATTTTTCTTTTCATCTTTTTTGGTCCACAAGTCAAAGAATAGTGTGCTAGCAATGGTTTGTGGTACCAATACATTAAATTGAAAACGTGTATCAGTGCAACAAAGGACTTATTGTCCATAAATTGATGATGGGAAAGAATGCGTTTTTGCTTTATAAAATAAGTGATGACAGCAAGACAAAATTGTGTTCATGCTTGCTTGCAAAAATGTTCAAGCAAACCTTATGAATGAGCCATTATATTTACATGTGAAAGGCAAAGGTGCACTTCCTTTCAACGTGCAACCGTTTGCAAGCATATACCGACTTGGCAAAATATTTTGAATCACTTTTTTTTTAATTATTTATTACGATAGTAATTCAAAAATCATGGTCGTTACAATAATGGAGAATGGTGAGAATCGGCAAAGGTCTGGAAATGGGAAGTGGAGGAGATGTATAGGGTTTGAGGCAAAATATGTAAATAAACAATATCTCTCAAACTTAAGAGCTGATTAAATTTAGGAATAAATTGGAAAGTTGGGATAGCAAAACTCATCATTAGATTTAAAAATAATAAAAGCATGGATTGTTGGTATTTTAGGGTTAGAAATTTAAAACACAAAGGAAACAAAAAGGTCCAATACAGAACCGGTATGAAAATTATTCCGTAAATTTCGTTGTTTCCTGAACATCAAAACACATAAATGAATATACTACGAAGATCAACACGATGAGACGATTAAAATAGTACACCAATATCAGCGTTAAGACCATCCTATCGAAATTCAATAATCAATACCAAAAATGCTGCTAAATGCCAAGATAAGATAAACAGAGCAGCATCAGTCCAAATTTGACGAAACGAAATATAACGTCTCACTTAGAAGTTGATTTGCAAATTTATTATATAAAAATATTCAGATTTGGAAAATATTTTATTATCACCAAATATTAACTAATCTAATTGAAATTGAAATTGGACAACAAAATAAACATCCATATTATCAGATGAAAATTTACCATTTGCTATATTTATATAGACGTATTCCAAACATCAAATTTTTTATTTCAAAATTTAATTATTTAAATTTGCGAAAAATTCGATTAATTACGTTATTAAAAACCATTAAAATTTACGTGTCGTTACAACATATCCTCCATCCAACAATTCTCCCTGCTTTTGATGAATAAGCTCCTCACTTCAACAATCGGACTTTCAATGGCATTTTGAAAACACAATGAAAACATTTAATAGCATTTTCAAGACCGTTGCAAAATGACATGCTAGAATTGAATCAATGCCTGCTTTAGTAGAAGAAAAATAAATGCGGTAGAAAACACTATATAACATTTATAAAATGTTGTTGGAAACAAATGCTATAAAAAGGTAAATCGGTTACGAAACATATTTTTATAGCGTTTATCTTCTTAGTCATAAAAGTTTGAAAACTCTATAGGGGGATACTTTACCTTCTTTGTTATAGCATTTTGATAAGGCTACATATAACTTTTGATAGCGCTTCTAGAACCATATTATTTCTTTCTATAGCATTTAATTAATGTTATTATTATTTTTATTATTTTTCGATAAACAGTACTTCTTCATTTCATATATGTTTCACACATATAAATATTACTACGTAGGAATTGGTTTTGATGGCAATAACCATACGAGATGTGACGACCCATATTTTGGAAGGTTTAAATCGACAATAATCCACACATGTCCAACTTAAACAATCCGAAACGTAGATAATCAATGTAGTTAAATAAGAAGAATAAGAAACAAAGAAGAAAACAAACACAAAATCTCACAGCGAAAATGATAAAATATAATAATCAAATAACAGTTCATGGAGCTATTTATATAATACATTTGATTATAATCTATACACATTTATCAAAGTTATATATATACATCAGGGATAAATAATCAATACAGCAGCATAGCATGATTCATGGGGTAATAATAATAGCAATGTACCAAATTTTTATCTTCATCCTCCAAAGAATAATCTTCAATACGCTGAAAAATCAGGACTGACCCGAGCGTAATGAAAAAGACAAAACACTCGAGTCTAGACAAAAAACTCTTATGTAAATCAAATCAATATCAATATCAATAAATATGAGTGTAACGGCATCAGAGATGTTTATGGGATTTTACATCATCTATCCAGTGTATAACGTGCGTGCAATAACTTAAGAGAAGTTATGGGATTTTCCACCTCCTATGGATCCATTAAACTATTTATATATAATAGCATACGCTATAATAGATAACGTCTATCGGCAAAATAAATATCAAAATAGCGTTAAGGCTTTACATTGATCCACCTTAACACATTTTTATAGGTAAACCAAAATCGTAATGGGCTCGCATAAGGACAAACATGAGGTATGTGTGGCAGTGCCCAAGGTAGGATTCTACCAGTTTTCCCTTCTGGCTGGTCGTAGCCCGTTTGTGGCCGACCGCGACAATCAATCCAAACAAAAAGGGTGCACCCATCGAGTACAAAATCACGATAGTAACATGAGTAATCAACATCACTAGAGGTAGCTAACCTCATTGGCCAGAAATAGGCTCCTGCTTTAGTCATTTTAATTATGACACGAGTGTTATGGCTATCCATCATCGTTCTCTTACTTTGTTCCAATAAACGTTTGCCAGTTCAACAACTACATTTTGGATATCATCCATAGCATACATGTTGTCAAAGTGGTTCCAATATTGACAGAGAGTATGCCAATAAGAGGTCTGGTCTCTTTAACAACCACATCATTTTACACACCGGTTGGTAATTTTATATTTCGAAAACAATTCAAACTTGATATCAAATATCATATTTGCTTCAAAATCAAATCTAATTCGAAATCATCATATTTGCGCCAAAATCAAATTTACTTAGGAATCATCATATTCGCTTCAAAAATCAAATCTATTTTGAAATCATCATATTTGCTTCAAAAATCATATTTTACTTCAAAATGTCAATTCAGTTTGATATATCGATTTCACTTCAAAATTTGATTCGAATTACAATTTAGGTTATAACTTCACTTTAACACAATTCGCATTTAAATCCAGGATTTCAATATAAACATTTCACCCTTTTGACCAGTTTGAACTTTAGAAAATAGTATAAATAGTTTTAAAATAGTTAAAATAGTTTAGTAGAAAATATTTTGAGTAATAAAAATGGTTTATATAGTAAAATAGTTTGGAAAATCAAATAATTTGAATATTTCAAGAACATAGATTTTAAACCGTTTATATTAAAATAATTCGTTTGAAAATAGTTTCAAAGTCAAACCGATTCAACTCCAAATTTCCCAATTTAAATCAATTCCAATTTCCATTTCGAGTTAATCGATTAAATTTCGATTTCAAGTCGAATTTTACTTCGATTCAAAATTAATTTCAATTCCAATTCCAAATTAATTTAAATTCCAATTCCATAATCATTTAAATTCCAACTCCAAATTAATTTCAACTCAATTCTCGAATTTAAACCATTTTGATATATGTCAATTTCATGTTCGATTTTCAAAATATCGATTCAAAACACTTAAATATAATTTACCTTCGACATCCCAACTAAAAATCGAAATCTTCAAATATAATTCAATCTGAGCTCAATATCGATATATCGTTTTATACCACTTTTCCCTAGCAATATGCAGAGTTCGAATAAAAGTCCAATCTTTTAAAACAAATCAATTTTAGAATTCAAATCATATTTTGATCATAACTACAAAATCCCTAGTTCGATTATTTAAACAATTTCGTTTACCACATTTAAATTTTAACATTTTGAGCTCCAATTCCAAAATAATTCAATTTCCATAAATTCAAATTTATTTCTTAAAAATCAAAAATCAATTTAAATAATTTCAAATCAAATTTTAAAATCATTTAATTTAACCAACTCGGTGTCCGTACATAATTTTCTATCCTATGGTCGAGTGAATTAATTATTTCTATTTAATTCTTGAATGGATATATATCATTTCAATCCAAATAAATTTCATAGGTATATATTATTTCAACCTTTTTCTTTATTTATTCGAAATAATTCCATTTATAGTTTATAAACTGTAAATAATGTATAGTATGATAACATGATATATCAAAACAAATAAACTTCCAAAATATCAACCAATAGCATCCATCACAACCAATCATCCAAACAGTCAATAAATTTCACAACAATTTCATAATTATCAATATCGGATATTTTACGGGCAATTAAATTCAAATTCAATTTAACTGTCAATTCAAATTTATCAATTAATTTAGATGTCAATTTAAATGTCAATTAAACTCATTAAACAACAATCAATAAATTTCAGTCACTTTATGATATAAATTTAACTAACAAAAAATTTATTTCAATCAATGGTGAGCATATAACCATTCACATTTTTCTTTATTTGAAACTAAAATATATTGTCAGAGCCTTGCCAAAAAAATATATTGTCAGCTTCAAATAAACCTCTTCAATCCTATGCCATAGACGATGTCGACACGATCGCACTACGATTCGTTTTGTCCAAAACGGACCTCGCACGAAAAAGTAACGATTTTATTAATATACGATTTTAATTAATATTAAAATTAACAAAAAATAACAAAACAAAAATTCTTTTACCTCACTGTTTAACTCATGCATTCCCTCTTTGCTCATGCGACTTCGTCTTTCTCCCCAAACCGCACATGATCCACTGCCATCATCAAATTTTTTTTTCGAACCAAGATTTTCCTACTCCCACATCACGTCACCATCGTGCCTCCATACATCTCCCATGCCAACCGTCTTTAGCCTATCGCGCATCTCCAGGTAATAAATGAACACTCCTGGCACATAGGATCTGCTCCTCCATGTTGTTAGGCTTCGCTCGTGATTTCTCAATCGCATTTTATTTTTTTCTTCTGGGCGATTTGATCTTTCACTTTTTTTTAGATCTTTGATTAGAAATAAAAAGAAAAGGGGGAAAGGAGGGATACATGATATAAAGGAATATGAGCTTGAATGTGTATATATATATATACGCACACATGTAACAACCCGCAAATCCATACCCCTTGAGTCAACACTATTCTACATCAATCAACTCGTGATGAATGGAAATACGAACCATTTTGGTTAAAGAAGAAGAGGTAGAAGAAGAAAATAGAAAACAGCAACAGAATCTAACCATCGAAGTGAAATAAAATATAATAGATAATAAATGATCTTTACACAAAGAAAACTATATCTGTTTATACATACATCATCAGAGTTCAACAACATCAATAACATACAACTGGATACACAGCGGAATAATAATCAAGTACGGAAGTACGTATTGCCATCCAGCTCGTCTCCTGAGCTCCACAGCATCATATCATGTATTCTATAATACTCGGTCTGACCCGATCATTACATAAATAACACCCTAGTAAGTCAGGAAAACCAGCGTGAGAAATCACACTCATATTGATTATTAAAGTTTCAAAAATTTCTTTGAAAACAAAAGCATCTCGTAAGACCACGCGACAAATAAACATGCCGAGTTTTTACCTTACGATAGCTAAAACATTTTCATATTAAAATCCTCTGATATTATAATAGGGTCTATATACAAGTACTTATCAAAATAGCCAAAATTGTTACATTCATTAAATTCCAGCTACTAGCCAAAGTCGTGGGTAATACAAACAAAAGTCGTAAAAGGGGCGTAGGGAGAATGGAAATCACCAAGCACAAAAACTTTAGATTTTAGAACACTTTTAAAACACTTTATTATAAAATATACTTTAAAATATTTAAATTAAAAACTACTTTAACACTTAATTAAAAATAATACTTTAGGAATATTTAAAATAAGGTTTCTTTATAAAATATAAAGCTAGATATTCTCCTTTAAAACAAAATACTAAGTCACCTCTAAATAATTACTACGATAATAGATTTGAAAAAAAATACTTACTTTAGAATTCAAACCTTTAGAATAAATTTTCTAAAACATGCTTTTTAAAACAAATTAAAGCTTTTATCTTATATTTAAAAATTTGCTTTGAAAACGTTCTTGGCTATCCAGGGAAATATACTTCTCTTCACATTCATTAAAAATAAATTACTGTTTACTTTTAAACAAATGTTCCCATTCCTTTAATAAATTCCAATTGTGAATTTATTTTCCCAAATATCCGTTGATATATTACTTTGCTTTTATAAACCCAGTTTATAAATTCCATAGCCACATTCTCCTTTAAATTTCCAATTTCAAACACTTGAATCAATTTCCAAATTGATTTTCGATTTACTCCCTTTTATTCCAAAATCCATTAATTTCAGATTTTATTCCTTAATTAGATTTATAATACTTTTAACTGAAAATACAAATTTTAGATTTCTCAAATTACTTATTAATCCTTTTAAATAAATTTAAACTTTAAATTTTAAAATAATTCTTTATTCCTTTAAAATAATATCACTTAATTTTACAATTCATTAATTTCTGTTTATCCAAAATCTTTTTTTTCATACTCGAAGTTATTTATTAGCATTTTAATATCACTTCCATTTCTTTTCAATTCATTCTTAATTTATTCAAATTTTCTATAATTATTTCGCTTACAAATTCACTTCTTTTATTTTCTTTCCAAAATCCAATTTATATATTTTTGTTAACTCATTATACCCAAATATATTCCATCAAACCATAGCATTCAATATCCCAATATAATTCATCGTAGAATATCAAATAATCACAACAGAGAATTTTGAATAATTTAAATAAATGTTGAGGAATCCAGTTGGATCCCTCCAACCTGTTTTCCCTGCATGCACAGATGTTAGCACAACATAAATACCAATTCCACTTCAAGGTGGAATATTGCAGTATATGGGATTAATATAAATCATCCGCTATTATGCGGCGCATAGGGTCTCATCCGCTATATAATGTGGAAAATCAATCATTCCAAGATATATTATATATTATAATATAGCACATCACATCAATTCAACCATTCAACCATTTATTTAAATTTAACTATTAAAATTTAAATTAAACCATATGAGTGAGATTAACTCACCTTTGATTCTTGTTTTGCAATCCGACCCAGCCCGGCTTGCTTCTATCAGATTTTGACCTTGTATAACAATCATACGATTTATTAACACTTTGAAATAACTAGAACAATTTATTCCATTTTATAAATTTAATTAACCAATGATTCTATTTTAACTAATAATTTTAGTTTGAATTAATTTTTCTTAAATAGATTATTTTTAGTACCTAAAATAATTGAACAAGTTAGTTGACGGTTTAATCACATAATTCTTTATTTTAAATATAAACGGGTAAGTTCAAATATATACCTACACTTTGAAATAATCGGTTGGTTACTATTTGTGCATAAATCTTCCTGTAAATAAAATTTTCTTTGTACAAATATTTATATAAATATCAACAGTAATTTATCTTGCTGTTATTAAATTTTCTAACCTATACATACATTTATAGACCTCAAACTAAAATATGACCAAACCTTACTGTAATAAATTTTCAATTTCAACTTATAAAATTACGTCCATATTATATATATATATATATATATATATATATATATATATATATATATAAATTATTCCAAAACAAAACTGATATACTTTACTGCCTAGAACAGCAGCCTAAGGGCGACTCCCAAAATGCCAGCATCATTCAAACCCATCCACAACCGTGCACGAGTGCCCACTGACTCACGTCTCCTTCAGACGAAACCCAAAGCCCATCACTCCGATAACCTCCCACTTTCTCTAGAACGAGCGCACACCCACTCGACACTCCACAGCTTTTGTCGAAAACGCGACCTACCCACTGGAACTCGACCACGCACGAAACCCCTCCACCACGCCGCCGGCCGTGGCGCTCCCATCGAAAGTTGCGCGAGCATCCCAACGCGACACCCTCCACATCGAACGCCATGCCTCTCGACACAACCTCCGCCCTTCGCCGGAGCACGCGACTTATCAGCCTGCCCTCTTCTATTTTTTTATTTTTTTTCAATTCACCGATTAGATTATTAAAAGAGGAGGAGAGGCTCGGTTTGATTTGAATTAAAAAGGATGAGCGGCCATTAATTATTTTCGAGAAGTAGAGAAAAAGGGAATTGACTGGATTGATTTTCGTTCGTTCTCTTAATACAAAAGTAAGCTCGGTTTTAAAATGAAAGCATTAGCTTCTGAGGGAAGACAGAGTACGTGATGTGAATGGAGACAGAAAAACGCTGCAGTGAAGGAATGTCGGCTGGTGAAGGTTGCTTATATGAGAATATACATATATAATTTAAATTGAATTTTCGATGTAAATTTCAATACGTTTATATATCGTACGCTCACACAATAACCCCAAAAACTACGAAAATTGAAATCCGATAACAGTAAAATATTACGAACCCAATGAAACTGGTTTCGTCGAATTCTGAGACTGTGCCTCGGAAGGCTATTTTTAAATTCAATTTAAACGATATATTTTTAAAACTGAACAAATCAGTGTTAAATTCAATTTCAAAACTTTTATTATCCTCTACACTATCAATATAAATTCTACAAGCCTTCAAATCATTTTTAATAGGCTTAAAATCTCATATTTCATATTTTACCCAATTTCAAATTGTTTAATTTAATCATGAAATTACCCAATAAAAGGTGATATTTGAATTCAAGTTAAAATTAACCTTTCAAATATTTAAAATAAATTAAATATCCTCATTTCAAATGCTCAAAATTCCCGGTCGTCACATTCCTCCCCCCTTAAAAGAATTTCGTCCCCCAAATTACTAGTTAGGAAGAATATCCAATACCCGTTTACTTTTTCAGAACCAACAATTCAACATCCTACCAATTATCTTTTATAGAAGACCCATTATCACTCTTACCAACCTCCCAAACTTTCCCTTAGTTTTTAAACAATATTATTTGCTCAATCATTCAAATTTCAATTTAAAACCAAATTTTGAATTATCAAAATTTTCTCAAAAATTTTTTAACTCCCTAAATTTCCGAAAAATTTCGCCAGCGTCTCCTTTGCACGGCTAGCTCGGTACAACTACAAAATGCCTCTACGGGCCTCCATGTTTCAAAAGAAAACAAAAGCCAAGTGGCTAGATCAAAAGCCCGATCAAATTTCATATAGAAATTTAAACACATACCTTTTTGTCGAGCTATTCAAATTTATCTTTTGAAATCAAAACCAAATTTCCTTTCCCTTTATAATGCCTGCATATCCTACTTAGCACTAAATCCAATCACAACTTTCAAAATATTTTATTGACTTCCTTACCAAATGTCAATATCTATTCATCCAAATATTAACTTAGAATGTATTTGTAATATCAATTTCCAATCAAGAATTCAACATTCCTTTCTTAAGTTTAGTATAAGCATTCAATATGCTTCTTTATTTATTTTTACTTCACCGCTTTAGTTTATATCTACTTCTATTCAAATTAGTTCTCCCATTTCCATATGAATTCAATTTATTTTCAATTTTGAATATTAAATTTTTATCTTCCATTTATACTGATTCATGTCATTATTTTAAATTAGTTGCATTGCCTAATTTATTTTAATTTCCAACTCTAAAATCGTTTTATCGCTAACAAAAAAATTCCAAAAATTTTCAAAAAAATTTCTAACTCCAAAAATTTCTGAAAATTTTTGGCAGAGTCTCCTTTGTACGGAGAAGCTTTTGCAATTTGACAAGAGATATAAATATATACATTGACCCACCCAGTCGGAAAAACAAAAACAGTTCATATCTCCTATTTTTATTGCGTAGGTGTGCCTTTATTTAGCATTTTTAAGCAAGCAGCTTATTATTTAGCAATTAACACGATCCAATCCAGCCAAACGGCTTCCCGGTACCTGTACTTACTCAACTCAAACATATAAGTACTAAATATTTGCAAATTTATTAACATTTCTCTTACTTTCAATAGCTAACACAAAATTTCACATATAATGCACGTTATATAATTTCCAAAAGCACATATAAGGTTCCGACGCTTATTACAATTGCTTACAACCAATTCTCAAACCATTTCATTCAGTTTAAGTGATTTACAACTTACACGCTTATATTTAATTCATTCTAAGCAAAGCAAACTCATATTCATTCTAATTGATTTCAAAATCATCCTATTTCACTTATACTAACTCATAGGATTTTATCTAATCTCGTTTACATCAAACGATCCATTTTCTTATCCAATTCAACAATATTAATGTGAATAAATAATTACATAAGCTTTATAACCAATTTAGATTGATTCCAACTCAAAGTATATAAATTCCATTCCAATCTAACTTATTTACAAACCGTATAGTTGCATTCCATCCCGTTTCACATTGGTTTTGTTCAAAGCCATTTTGTTATACTCGACATCATCCCATGCTTCTATTAACTTTAAACTTAAGTTAATTTACTTCAATTCACTACCATAACTTAAGTTCATTCTCGTTTTAATTTATTCATAGTCGAATTGGATTTATTTTCATCTCAAATCATTTTTATTTTAATCCAATTCCATACAACTTCAACTCATATTTAATTCACTTACAATTCTAAGTTGAATTTCTATTTATAACTCAAGCTTCATTTCCAAACTCTATTATCTATTCACAATTCAATTCTAAGTTAATAATTTCAAGTTCCATTTCCATATTTCATCAACTAATTTGTCCCAAATTTAGTTTATTTCTCACTTTTAATTCAATATTTAACTTTTATCTTCAAAAATCACTTTATTACTTAACTTGAATTCAATTCTATTTTATAATTCAAGATTGGATCTTCATTTTGTCCACCAAAATGTCAAACAATTCTATTTTGGCCTTTATTTCTCTCTTTTTCTCTCTTATAAGTCACTCACTTATATTCCCAAACTTCCTTTCATTTTAGCTCAAATATATTCACTTTTCAATCTTTATAAAACACACTTTCAATTTATAATCCCATACTTGATTTTCTTTTTATTTCCAGAATACCAATTGTGACGCCCCACCTCTATACCCACGCTAGCCAAGGACACTACGAGGTAATGCCGTCAATCTGGCATGGAGAATAAGGTTGTTGAGGAGCGACCATCTGTGTAATTGCTTTGTGCGAGCACCGGTATGTAAGATAGTACAACATGCATCTGTTTAAGGAGGGAAATCCGACATACCGATACAAACTCAAAACTAGTGCACAATGGCTATATATATTCTTCGGAAACAAATATAGAAGTAAACATAACACAAATCAGTCAAAGACATCCATATCGCAAAGGCGGAAATAGATATGAATATATAACACATGAAGGTGTACATCAGAGTAGTGGTCAAACAAGATCCAAAATATCACAAAAGAATAGTTACAAGTGCTAGACAAAAGAATATGGATACATTTATGAGTCTATATCTCAAATGTATACAACAAAAACCACTAATCTAAGTAGTTAGCCAAAAGTCAGGGTGATAATCCCAGATGTGAAGTCATGCAGAAGCACCTGTAACATCTCGGTCTGACCAGAGTATTATTTAATAAGAAAATAATAAACAGATTAGTCTAGATATAACTACCAGATAAAATGATATAGAATAAGAGATATGACATAAATATATAATAACCATAAAGCCATTCTGTGATAAGTATGCAGATGAAAAATCAACTAGGTATTAATCAATATCACGAGAATCTTCTCAAAGATCAAAAGGAATGTCATACTCCTTATTTACCAAATCACCAAACTATAAATATTGACAATAATATCAATGTCAATCACAAAAGTTAATGACACACAAATTCACCAATGCACAAATATTGATAAAACTTATCAATGTAAATCACAAAAATTGGTGAAACACAAAATTTTAGAAATCATCAATGGAAATCCAGAAATCACAAAAAGGGGGAGGCCTATCACAAAACGGGAGCATGAAAACACACCAACACGTGTATCACAAAATGGAACACTATTCCATGGTTGCTAACCATTAATTTTGAGCCGAAGCTCCACAAAACGGCGCGAAGACCATGGGTCGCTACCCCACCAATTGGAGCCGAAGCTCCACAGAAACGGGGTTTAGTATCCATCGTAGACAAAGAGACATCGCACAATTGCTAGTCTAAATCACAAAAATGATCATCACGTTCATCAAGAAGTGTCAATTACAGTAAGCTAGTAAATATATGAGGTTAGCTTCATGTCCCATAACCACTAGCTTAACTTAAACATTTACGAACAAATTGTAGATCTCCACTCAAAAATTGTCACAAGAGATTCAATCGAACAAGTCCAAGAATTAATCGAAGAAGTAAACGCAAGCATTTCATACCACTTGTTTTACGAAGCCGTTTGATTTAGATTTCTAGTTCGAGTGAGGTAAAGGTTTGTATATTTTTAAAATGACAAATCACAAAAATGGTCATAGAAATGATCAACACAAAAATTCACATATGAAGACGTGAATAAAATCCAAGAATACGATTCCAAATTCATCAAAGTGGAAATAGCCTAGCGACTCAACACGGTGCGACCTAACAGTGGAATGACCTAAGGAGGTAGCGGCTCAAAAGAGGTCGAGTGACCTAACATGTTGCGACCTAACGTTGGTGCGATGCATAGCAGGTGCGACCTAATGAATGGCGCGACCTAACTGCATTGCGCGACCTAACAGGAAATGAAGGTCGAGCGACCTAAGGTGCATGCGACCTAAGGGGTAGGTGCGACTTAATCAGTACAAACGACCTAAGGAAAGGCAAGCGACTTAAGAAACTCACGTCCTAGGTGGTGCGACGTAATCAAGGCGCGACCTAAGACACAGTGCGACCTATAGGGGTTGCGACCTAAAAGGGTAGCGGCGTAACATGGCCGAGCGACCAAGGGGTGCAACGACCTAAAAAATAAAAGGAGGGCGAGCGGCCTAGTGGGAAGGCCGAGCGACCTAACGACTTAAGGGGTAACAAGGCCGAGCAACGACCTAGCACGACGCGACCTAACCAATGCCGAGCGGCTTAAGAAAGTAAAGACGGCCGAGCGACCTAGCGACCTATGTTTACCACCTAACGCCGAGCGACCTAACAACCTATTGGGGAGGAACGACCTAAATGTATACCGAGAATCCTTCATATGCAGGCCGAGCGACCTAAGGGTTTTGAAGCTCAAAACTCACTCAATTTGCAACCGATCGACCACGAACGATAGGGGATTACGCCTATCGGCTACCCGGTCGTATTGGCTACTCGATGCATCACCAAAAACGTGTTCAAACATCAAAGGTTGGATTTTTTTAAAGATAGAACCCAAAACACTTTACACAAAATCAATGAAGGAGAAGCCTAAAAGCGAAGGAGTAGCCTAAAAGCAAAGGAGGAATCAACCACACTTGAATCTCTACATAAGAAGCTTGAATCAATGGCTTCTCTTTGAATTTGGAGTTGGATGTTGAATTTGCAAATGAACTAGGGCTTGGAGTTTTAATTTCCCATTCCTTCCTCCATTTTTGATGAAGCTTGAGTGTTAGGAAATGAAAGTAAAGTTATGAAGAGAAGGGGGTTGAGCTAGAGTAAATAGTTTAGGCTAATGGGCTAAACCAAACCCAAAGTCCAAAGTGAAAAGGTGACAAAATTCCACTAACTCCAAACATACCAAAGTTTACACTCAAAAAGATCGCAACCGGTGTTTTGAACTCAATGAAAGTGTTTCCGAGTCCTAATTCGACCGTATGCAAAAAGTAACTTTTCGGACTAAAATCCGACTAACGATAAAATATTAAAATAAAATATTTAAATATTCAATCGTAAAATATACGGCTTGTTACACCAATACTTTTATTCCGGCTTATTTATTCCCTTTTTAAATTTTTATAAGCTACTCACTTATTAATATTCATACTCCTCCATCTATTTACAGTCAATCATATTCACATTATAGTTTTAACTAGGGATTATATATATACATACAAATATGTATATATATTATTATTTTCAATGCTTTTCAATTCTTTTATAAGTTTCCGAAGATTATTTATACAAATTCAATACTTACTTAGTTTACGTTTATTTGTTTGAGTAGAATTTTATTCCATTCAATATTATTTATACTCAACTGAATTCATTTCAATTCAATTTTATTTAACTTAACTCCAGTTAAATCTAGCTACATACCATTCCTTTGAATTTTGTTAAACAATGACTTAATTCCATTTAATATCATTACAATATCCAGTTTCAGTTCATTTACTTATAATTATAAATTCATTTATTCATTCACAACTTAATTTTCAACTAATAAATTTTTCCAAAAGTTAATTATTTTTAGTCCATTTGAACTAATTCTGCACCTTATTTTACATAATTTTAAATCAAACATCATCCAATATTGAATTTCATTTCATTTGCATATCATATTAATTAATCAGTTACTTATTAATTTTAATCTTAAAGCTTTGTTTATTTGATCCAACTTGGCTAATTTTTCTCATTCAAACTTAAGTTCAACATTCAGTTTAAATTTCCTTTTTTTCCTTACATGTATGATCTCATTACTAAAAATGTTCAAAATCCAATTTTGAATATATATAAATATATATATATATATATATCAAACTATTCCCTTGCATTTCAAAATCAAACCAATTTTCATAAACAATCATTAATTAAAACATCCACGTAGCAATCCCCCTCTTGGAAACTCGAAAATGAACACTGATGATGTTGCGATCATCATCGGAATTATTTTCCAGCGACCGTAAAGAGTTCAATGCTTTTATCTCTTTTAAAACCCATCAAATATTTTTAAATTCCAAATCTCTCTAGATTTCAAATTCGATTCAAAATATTTTTCAAATAATTTTATTTTTTCCCAACTTTTTGAGAATCATTTTCAAATACAAAGGAATTTAAATTTCCAAATCCCAAATCCCAAATGCTTTAAATTTATATTCAAACATTACTTTGGAATTTTATCTTATTTTAATTATTAATCACGCTATAATTCACATTTATAGTTTACGTTTACAAATTTCACTTGTATATGATTTGTTTCTTAGTTTTTAATTATGGTTTCAATATCTTATTCCATTATAATTCACATTTTCAAATTCCATTTATTTTATTAATTTATTTCTTAATCTTTGGTTATTATTTCAATTTCTTATTCAATTCTCATATAACAATGATAATAATTTAATATTATCATTTTCTAGCAACCAAGCATCCATATATAATTATAATAATTTACGAAAAATCATTTCTTTTATATACAAAAATAACTTTGGGTAAAATTATTTCATCTACCCTATTTAAAACAATACCGTGTCGATTTATCATGTTTAAGAGTTTAGAAACCCCTATCGATGACATAGCGTCCCACACATCGACTAGAATCCATAAACACTTAACAGATAAGTCAATACAACATAAAATAATTTTATATTCACTAACAAATATGCGCTTATACTATTAATACTCTCAAACTCATTCTAGAGTACTACGAACTCTATTCTATGAGCAATTCCCACCAGAGCCAAGGTTATCACCAACCTAAGTTCAGATACCAACTGTAACGACCCGCAAACCCGTACCCCTTGAGTCAACACTATTCTATATCAATCAACTCAAGATGAACGGAAATACTAACCATTTGGGTTAAAGAAGAAGAGGTGGTAGAAGAAAATAGAAAACAACATCAGAATCTAACCATCGTAGCGAAATTAAATATAATAGATAATAAATGATCTTTACACAAAGAAAACTGTATCTGTTTATACATACACCATCAGAGTACATCATCAGAGTTCAACAACATCAATAACATATAACTTGATACACAGCGGAATAATAATCAAGTACGGAAGTACGTATCGCCATCCAGCTCGTCTCCAGAGCTCCATAGCGTCATATCATGTATTCTATAATACTCGGTCTAACCCGAGCATTACAGTTAAATAACTCCCGAGTCAGTCTGGAAAACCAGCGTGAGAAATCACACTCAAATTGATTATTAAAGTGACAAAAATTTCTTTGAAAACAAAAGCATCTCGTAAGACCACACCACAAATAAACATGCCGGGTTTTTACCTTACGATAGCTAAAACATTTTTATATTAAAATCCTCTGATATTATAATAGGGTCTATATACAAATACTTATCAAAATAGCCAAAATTGTTGCATTCATTAAATTCCATCTACTAGCCACAGTCGTGGGTAATACAAATAAAACTCGTAAAAGGTGTGTAGGGAGAATGGATTTCCAACTAATGACTCGGCACTGGGGTACCACCTGCCACGGTACGTGGCCTAGATCGTAGTACCGAGGATCACTCCCGACCCCCTACAACACAAGACCCAGACTATCCCTTACTGGATAATCCCGAGTAAGATCACCCCACGGTTGTGATCACCAACCGCACCACTAAGCCGAAATAAAAGTGACATCTAGACAGGGATGACCTCACCTGGAAGTAGGTGTTTCCCACTATGCCTTGCTCCATAACCCCTGATTTTCAGTCATTCCCGGTTGATGAGGCTTGAGGCTAAGCGTTACCTTTTAGAACATATCCCTTAGAATGCTCATCGCTCACCTGACGATGTTCTGAAAGCATTCATCTATACAAGTCCGTCCTGGGTTCGAACAGAACCGAAGGCACTACTCCTACTACATCCATTTTGGAATAATCCTCAGGATTAGTAGCGACTAGCCCTTGCACTTCACTACTCCATCTTCGAATCCAAACTCGTTTTTTTACGAAAACGTACAAACCAGATCGAAGTGGTTTTCGACAAATTAATCCCGATCCCGGTCTCTTCGAAACGATCAATGCATTTGGCCAATATTGATAGTCAGTTATTTAACTATCAATTAACATTTACAACAACCATCTAACAATAAATAATTCCCCAAATTATTTATTTATCTCAAAATATCTTCCCAAGATATATTTTCACTTTTCAAATCCTTTTGGAAAAGTTTCAAACTATCTTCCTTTTACAGAATAAATTTCCCAAATGTTTTCTATTTCCACTGAAATCACCAAGCACAAAAACTTTAGAACACATTTAAAACACTTTATTATAAAATATACTTTAAAATATTTAAATTAAAAACTACTTTAATACTTAATTAAAAATAATACTTTAGGAATATTTAAAATAAGGTTTCTTTACAAAATATAAAACTAGATATTCTCCTTTAAAACAAAATACTAAGTCACCTTTAAATAATTACTACGATAATAGATTTGAAAAAAAAATACTTACTTTAGAATCCAAACCTTTAGCAATAATAAATTTTCTAAAACATGCTTTTTAAAACAAAGTAAAACTTTTATCTTATATTTAAAATTTTGCTTTGAAAACGTACTTGGCTATCCATGGAAATATACTGCTCTTCACATTCTTTAAAAATAAATCACTATTTACTTTTAAACAAATGTTCCCATTCCTTTAATAAATTCCAATCATGAATCTATTTTCCCAAATATCCGCTGATATATTACTTTGCTTTTATAAACCCAGTTTATAAATTCCATAGCCACATTCTCCTTTAAATTTCCAATTTCAAACGCTTGAATCAATTTCCAAATTGATTTCCGATTTACTCCATTTTATTTCAAAATCCATTAATTCCAGATTTTATCCCTTAATTATGATTTAAAATACTTTTAACTGAAAATACCAATTTTAGATTTCTCAAATTACTTCTTATTCCTTTTAAATAAATTTAAACTTTAAATTTTAAAATAATTATTTATTCCTTTAAAATAATATCACTTAATTTTACAATTCATTAATTTCTGTTTTTTCAAAATCTTTTTTTCATACTCGAAGTTATTTATAAGTATTTTAATATCACTTCCATTTCTTTTCAATTCATTCTTAATTTATTCAAATTTTCTATAATTATTTCGCTTACAAATTCACTTCTTTTATTTTCTTTCCAAAATCCAATTTATATATTTTTGGTAACTCATTACACCCAAATATATTCAATCAAACCATAGCATTCAATATTCCAATATAATTCATCATAGAATATCAAATAATCACAATAGAGAATATTAAATAATTGAAATAAATGTTGTGGAATCCAGTTGGATCCCTCCAACCTGTTTTCCCTACATCCACAGATGTTAGCACAACATAAATATCAATTCCACTTCGAGGTGGAATATCGTAGTATATGGGATTAATATAAATCATACGCTATTATGCGGCGCATAGGGTCTCATCCGCTATATAATGCGGGAAATCAATCATTCCAAGATATATTATATAATATAATATAGCACATCACAACAATTCAACCATTTATTTAAATTTAACTATTTAAATTTAAATTAAACCAGATAAGTGAGGTTAACTCACTTTGATTCTTGTTTTGCAATCTGACCCAACCCGGCTTGCTTCTATCAGATTTTGACCTTGTATAACAATCATACGATTTACTAACACTTTGAAATAACTTGAATAATTTATTTCCATTTTATAAATTTAATTAACCAATGATTCAATTTTAACTAATAATTTAAGTTTGAGTTAATTTTCCTTAAATAGATTAATTTTAAATACCTAAAATAATTGAACAAGTTAGTTGACGGTTTAATCACATAATTCCTTATTTTAAATATAAACTGGTAAGTTCAAATATATACCTACACTTTGAAATAATCGAATGGTTACTATTTGTGCCTAGATCTTCCTGTAAATAAAATTTTCTGTGTACAAATATTTATGTAAATATCAACAGTAATTTATCTTGCTGTTATTATATTTTCTAAGCTATACATACATTTATAGACCTCAAACTAAAGTATGAATAAACCTTACTATAATAAATTTTCGATTTCAACTTATGAAATTACTTCCATTTTATATATATAAATTAAATTATTCTAAAACAAAACTGATATATCTTACTGCCTAGAACAGTAGCCTAAGGGCGACTCCCAAAAAGCCAGCATCATTCAAACCCATCCACAACCGTGCACGAGTTCCCATTGACCCACGTCTCCTTCATACGAAACCCAAAACCCATCACTCCGATAACCTCCCACTTTCTCTAGAATGAGCGCACACCCACACGACACTACACAGATTTTGTCGAAAACACGACCTACCCACAGGAACTCGACCACGCGAATTGAATGAAACCCCTCTGCCATGCCGCCTGCCGCGGCGCTCCCATCAAACGTTAGACGAGCGTCCCATCGCGACACCCTCCATATCGAACGGCACGCCTCTCGACACAACCTCCGCCCATCGCCGGAGCACGCGACTTATCGGCCTGCCCTCTTCTATTTTTTTTTTTTTTTGATTCACCGATTAGATTATTCAAAGAGGAGGAGAGGCTCGGTTTGATTTGAATTAAAAAGGATGAGCGGCCATTAATTATTTTCAAGAAGTAGAGAAAAAGGGAATAGAATGGATTGATTTTCGTTCGTTCTCTTAAAAAAAAGTAAGCTCGGTTTTAAAATGAAAGCATTAGCTTCTGAGGGAAGACAGAGTACATGATGTGAATGGAGACGGAAAAAACGTTGATGTGAAGGAATGTCGGTTGGTGAAGTTTGTTTATATGAGAATATACATATATAATTTAATTGAATTTTCGATGTAAATTTCAACGCTTTATATATCGTACGCTCATACAGCAACCCCAAAAACTACGAAAATTGAAATCCGGTAACAATAAAATATTACAGACCCATAAAATTGGTTTCCTCGAATTCCGAGACTATGCCTCGGAAGGCAATTTTTATATTCAATTTAAGCGATATATTTTTAAAACTGAACAAATCAGTGTTAAATTCAATTTCAAAACTTTTATTACCCTTAGCACTATCTGTATAAATTCTACAAGCCTTCAAATCATTTTTAATAGGCTTAAAATCTCAGATTTCATATTTTACCCAATTTCAAATTATTTAATCTAATCATTAAATTACCCAATAAATGGTGATATTTGAATTCAAGTTAAAATTAACCTTTCTAATATTTAAAATAAATTAAATATCCTCATCTCAAATGCTCAAAAATTCCGAGTCGTCACAATATATATATATATATATTATTAATTAATTTGGAAAAAAAATTGACGTTTAACGTCCGAAATTTCTCAAGCTCTAAACAAAACATGCCATCAGGCGTTTATAATGTTTTACACTCATTCCGAGCACAATGGAACTTGTCTCGAGGCCTAATTCAATTGTATGCGGAAGGTAGCTTTTCAGATTGAATTATTTTAATTAAATTCCAAAATTAATTTCTACGCATTTCAAGCTCGCACAGCCAAATGACAAGTCTGATCGCTACGAAACTTTAAATCCTATAATAGCTCACTATTGCAGATCCTATGAAACAAGTATCATCGGAATCCGAGACAGTTGCCAAAATGGCTATTTTTACACATCAGTTAAAATACAAAATTTCCAATTTTTAATTACTCATATTTAAATCTAATTTTTAAATGTTAACTATCTTCATTAATCTTTAAATAAAATTTTAATCAAACTCCGATACCATTTTCAATCATATTAAATCCATAATTCAATTATTCAAATAATCTCCAATATTAAATTTAAACAAATTAAATTATCTAATAAATCAGTATTAATAAATCATTAAATTTCAAATAAATTTTAGTTATCAACATTATTTTATTTCTATCTAATTAATTCACATTTATTATTCAACTCCAGTTATTTATCATAAATATCATCAATACATATAATTTATTTCAATATAAATAATACCTAAATTTCGAAAATTGTTTATTTCAAGATTTTTATCAAAATTCATATTCAATAACTACACTAATAATAAGTTAAATTTATTTTTACCATTTTTATTCAATAATTATATCAAATATTATAATTTGAAATCACTAAAAAATACTGGTCGTTACATACTCACCCACTAAAAACTTTTCGTGCTTGAAAAGGAGTTAAGTAAAGAATTTAACATACAATATATTATATTCAAATAACCAGTTTATAAAACATAAACATCTTATTAAAAAACCTTTACTACATTCTCACCACCACATCTCAAAATCGGTTTTACGTAAATTACAACTTATATATAAAGAAAAGCTATAAAAAAAATTAAATCTCAAAATTTTGGTAACTCCCGGATCTACGAAAAATTTCGGCAGAGTTTCCTTTGCACGGCTTGATCGAAATTTTTTTACAATATAATATATAACACAATTATACCCAATATATATCAAATATACATATCATCTCAATGATGAGGCATCCCGAGAGGGAAAATATAAAATCACGGTATGTAATTCGAGATACATACCTTATTATTAGCGTTATAAGCAAATTAGCTTATATTGAAGCGAGCGAAAGCAATATACACACAAGCAAGCTCCAAAAGCTAACATGTGCCATCTATACCTACTAAATACTCAATAACCAAATGAAAACATATATATAAAGAATAAAATCGATATATAACATGGATTATGCAATAACCATAAACGAATACAGCAAATGCAACAAACAAACATCCAACAAACAATATCCATCTAATCTTATTCACAGCAGTACCAATTCATAACAATACCAATTCACATGTAACGTCCTGCCTTTTTTGTACGTTTGAAATCGACGATAAACCACACACGTCAGACTCAAACCATACAAAAGGGCGGATTGTTATAGGGTAAATGTGAAAAAGCAGAGAAAGAAAAAATCAAAAATAGAATCTTGTAGCGGAACGATAAAATATAATAATCAAATATACAGTTCATGAAGCTATTTTACAAAATATTCTATTATACTTATACAATACATATCAGAGTTACACATAGCGGAGAATAATAAATAATGCAGCGGAATAGTATGAATGTAGTGGAATACTATAATAAATAATAGTGATAAAATCTTCGTCTTCGTCCTCCAAAATAAAGTCTTCAAAATCCTGAATTGCTCAGGCTGACCCGAGTGAATTAAAAGGAAAAAACACTCGAGTCAGAACTAAAAGATCTTATGTAACTTAAATCAACAGTAAAATATGAGTGGAACGGCGTCAGAGATGTTTACGGGATTTGACATCTCCTATCCAGTGTCTAACGTGAGTGCAGTAACTTAAGAGATGCTCGGGATTCACATCTCCTAAGGATCCGTTAAACTATTTATTATGTAATAATATTTCGCTATTATAATAATGTCTACAGTAAAATAAACTTACTTTTAAATAGCATTAAGAAGTTGTGACGCCCCACCTCTATACCCACGCTAGCCAAGAACACTCCGGAGAAGTGCTGTCAACTAGCACGGAGAATAAGGCTGTTGAGGAGCGACCATCCATGTAATTGCTTATCACACGGTAGCTATAAATAATCTTCGGAAACAAACATAGAAATAATCATATCACAAATCAGTCACAGATATCCATATCACAAAGGCGGAAGAAGATATGAATATATAACTAACACATGAAAGTGTACATCAGAGTAGTGGTCAATAAGATCCACGATAATACAAAAGAATAGCAACACGTGCTATACAAAAGAATACAACTATGAGTCTATATCTCAAGTGTATACAACAAAAACTGCTAATCTAAACAGTTAGCCAAAAGTCAGAGTGATGAATCCCTGGGAAGAAGTCAAGCAGAAGCACCTGTAACATCTCGGTCTGATCCGAGTATTATTTAAGAAAATAATAAACGGATCAGTCTAGCTATAAATATCAGATGACATGATATAACATAAAAGATATGGCATAAACATAAACATCCATAACGACATACCACTATAAGTATGTAAATAATGATCAACAGAAGATCAATCAATAAGAGATAATCAATATCACAAGAATCTTCTCAAAGATTCGAAGGGGGCATCATACCCTAAACTTGTACTCATAACAAGTCAATGACATAAATTCCAGAAATCAACACGAGAAATCCAGAAATCATAAAAAAGGGGAAGAGGCCTATCACATGACGGTCCGAAGACCATGGGGAGCTACCCCACATGTGTGAGTGGAATCACACAGAATGAGGTCAAGACTAACCAAAAAGCAGAAAGGTATGTGTGAATGGAATCACACAAGTGGTGTCTAGTCTAACCTTGCAATGAAAGAGACATCGCGCAATTGCTAGTCTAATTCATAGAGCGATCATCAAGATCAACGAGAAGTGTCAATTACACTAAGCTAGTAAATATAGAAGTTTAGCTTCATGTCCCATAACCACTTGCTTAACTTCAATATTTACGAACAAACTGTAAATCTTCACTAATAAAATTGTCATAAGAGGTTCAATCGAACAAGTCCAAGAATTAACCGACGAAGTGAACGCAAGCGTTTCATACCACTTGTTTTACTAAGTCGTTTAATTAGATTTCTCATCCGAGTGAGGTAAAGGCTTGTATATACTAATAGATTGGAAAACGGTTTAAGAAAAGAGCTTTGTTATTAAAAATAGAGTTGAAATTGTTTGTTAAAAGAGTTTTGATATTTACTACTAGTATTGAAACCTTTATATTATAAAGTGACAAAACACATAAGTAAGTGTAGAAACAATCAGTCACAAAGATCGCATACGGAGATGCGAATAAAATCCAAGGAAATCAGCTCAGGAAGTTCGGTTGAATGTTCTTCAGATAAGATCGCCTACGCAGAGTTATACGGGGTTCGACCTGCCCGGTCAGGTCGCGGGGGTCCAGGGGGCAGCGCCCCCGGCGGGGTGCGGGGCAGCGCCCCGTCACGGTACGACCTAAGTGAAGACAAGAGGCCTACGACCTAAAGCAAAATGAGGTCTAACGACCTAAGGGTTCACGCGACCTAACACAATAGCTGAGCGACCTAACTAAGTGCGCGACCTAGTAGGTAAGGAGGTCGAGCGACCTAAGGAGAAAGGAGGCAACGACTTAAGAGTGCAAGATAGGTCGAACGACCTAACGATGCTGAGTCATACGACCTAACTGGGGTAGAGGGGACACGCGACCTAAAGGTACGCGACCTAAGAAAGCACGCGACCTATCGGCAACAAGGATCGAGCGACCTAACGGCAACATGGGTCGAGCGACCTAACTTTGCCGCGACCTATAAATGTCACGACTTAAGGCCATAACGACCTAAAAGGGTTCGCGACCTAAGAAAGTGCGCGACCTAAAGCACACGCGACTTACGACCTAAGGAAAGCAGGCGATCTAACTCCACACACAAGGCCTAACGACCTAAGAGTTAAACGACCTACGACCTACGCCACCAACTCACGAGCGACCTAAGTACTAGGTCGTGAACGACCTAACTCCGAACACACGAAAAGTGGCCAGAACGATCTAGGAGCTATCTCGTACGCGACCTACGACCTAAGATCCACACGACCTAACTCCGAACGACCTAAAATGGCCAGAACGACCTAAATGCAGAAATTTCGCCAAAACGCCAAAAATCGAAGTTTCTCGCCAATCCAATCCAAACCAAAAGCAAATATGCATGCTAAAGTGATAGGGAATCATTCCCAACAGTCCAATATAGTTATAGACTAGATTTGTGAGATAAAAATCTCACCTTTGCACTAAAATTTATGAAGATGAAGCTTGAAAGCAAGGAGAAGCAATCCAAAGCTTGAATCCAATATCTTCTACTTGAATTTGGAGTTGAATGATGGAGTTGCAATTGAATTTGAGCTTGGAGTTTTAATTTCCCATTCTCTTCACCATTAATGCTAAAGCTTGAGTTAGTTAGGAAATTTATGAAGAGTGAGGAGAAGAGGGTTGGAACTTGGGCTTAATAGGCTAAACTAACCCAAAGTCCAAAGCGGGAAAAGTTAGTGAAATTTCACTAACTCCAAACCTATCGATGTTTATACTTAAAAAGTTGTAAACGACATTTCGAACTCAATGGAAGTGGTCTCGAGTCCTAATTTGACCGTTTGCAAAAAGTAGTTTTTCGGACCAAAATCCGATTAACGATTTAATATTTAAATAAAAATATTTAAATGTAAACTCGATAAATATGCGGGTTGTTACAGAAGTTACCCAATCTCACCCTTAGCACAATAATAGTCCCAGTAGTCCATCCAGTATCAGCGCATCTCCAGATCGGGAGACTACCCATTACTCCACGGGCCATGGAAGAAAACCAAACTCGTACAAGACGCGATAGGGTAGGTGACATGGCACACAACGCAATGCAAGGGTAGATATGTCAATTACGCATCCGGGCTGGTGGTAACGCGTAGCAACTAATGCCGCCTACCTCGAGCCACACCCCCAAAATCAAGAATGAAAAGTGGCCACCGAATCAATCCAAAAGTCAGAGTATAATATCGAAGGGATGTGTCCGATAAGAGGGGCTACGTCCTTGGCCCGAGAATCGCTCCTGTTTTAGCCACCTTATGTCAACTCACGAGAGTTGGGTCCATGTATATACCATAATAGAACGTCGCCACCATCCTACTTCACTCTGGAATCTCCACCGCGTACATGGTTGTTAAAGGGGTTTTCGGAGTTGGCAGAGAGTATGACAACTTCTGATACCGGTCTCTTTAACAACCAAATGTTATTATAACACCACGGTCTTTTCAAAATAATTTATACTTTAAAACCAGAATATATTATCCATTTCGAAACCATATAATACGATATCCTTTCCATTTCAAAAACCCAAATCATTATGATATCATTTTTATAATAACCCATATCAATATAATATCATTTTTCCAAATATTCTTTTTCCAAAAATCATAGCACTTCAAAGTTATCACGCTTTGAAAACAAAACACTTGAAATATAACTTCCACCACTCAAATGGTTAAAATATTAGAATAATTTATATAATAAATGGTTTCTTAGATTTCACAAATCAATTTCATAGCAGCTTGAATTTCTAAATTTTAAATTTAACCGAATCCCAAATCATACATTTCAATACGATTCGGTTTACAATTAAACTATTCCAATTTATATCGATTTCAAAACTAAATTTGGTAATTACGATTCAACAATCCAATTTTCTATTATTTAGTTTGAAATATTTTTATATAATAAATCCATTATCATTTAAATGAAACTCAATTTACCGATAACTATATATATATCCTTCAATTTATTTATACTTGGAATATTCATTTAATTCATCTTAAACCAAACTCCAGTTATATAAAAAAATCGTACTTTTAAAATCTCAATTTTATTAAATTTCAAACTCATTTCATATTTATCTTCCTACCTTATTCTCATTTGAGTCATCGTAAATTCCAGAAATATAATTTAAGAAAATACTTAACCATATTATATCTAAATAAAATCAACTTTATTATTGAACTTATTTTATACTTTAAACCAATTTTATACATAGCTTAAAACCAAGAATTTAACTATATATAAATAACATTTATAAAATATCCAAATCAATATTTCATAAAACCATATATTTCTTTACAAAATCATAGAAATCATTTCAAAATAATTTTATATATAGACCACGGTGTCTGTATATAATTTTCTACCCTATGGTCAAGTGATATGGATATTTATCATTTCAATCCTGAATTTAAAATAGAAAAATACTGTTATATATCATTTCAAACCCAATCCGGATGAAATAAAAATGCATAATAACTTGCAGTTTATAACAATATAAAATACAACATCCATTCATCCAATATCAATCATCAACCATTTATCGCAATCATGACCCAATTCAAACAATAACATCAATTTATAAAAGATAATAAATATCATGTTTTTACTGGCAGTTTATAATCAATAATAAATTAATTAACAATTTAACTGGAAGTTTATATGCAATGATAAATTAAATAAAAATTTAATTCAATAAATTCAATTTAAATGGAATGATGATAAAAATATACCGAATGGCCATAAATAAATTTCTAATCACATCAAAAATTTATTTAACACATTGTGACGCCCTACCCTATACCCACGCTAGCCAAGAACACTCCGGAGTAGAGCTGTCAACTAGCACGGAGAATAAGGTTGTTGAGGAGCGACCATCCATGTAATTGCTTATCACACGGTGGTATAAATAATCTTCAGAAACAAACATAGAAATAATCGTATCACAAATCAGTCACAGATATCCATATCACAAAGGCGGAAGAAGATATGAATATATAACTAACACATGAAAGTGTACATCAGAGTAGTGGTCAGTAAGATCCACGATAATACAAAAGAATAGCAACACGTGCTATACAAAAGAATACAACTATGAGTCTATATCTCAAGTGTATACAACAAAAACTGCTAATCTAAACAGTTAGCCAAAAGTCAGAGTGATGAATCCCTGGGAAGAAGTCAAGCAGAAGCACCTGTAACATCTCGGTCTGACCCGAGTATTATTTAAGAAAATAATAAACGGGTCAGTCTAGCTATAAATATCAGATGACATGATATAACATAAAAGATATGGCATAAACATAAACATCCATAATGACATACCACTATAAGTATGTAAATAATGATCAACAGAAAATCAATCAATAAGAGATAATCAATATCACAAGAATCTTCTCAAAGATTCGGAAAGGGCATCATTCCCCAAACTTGTACTCATAACAAGTCAATGACATAAATTCTAAAAATCAATGCAAGAAGTCCAGAAATCATAGAAAAGAGAAAGAGGCCTATCACATGACGGTCCGAAGACCAAGGGGAGCTACCCCACATGTGTGAATGGAATCACACAGATTAAGGTCCAGACTAACCAAAAAGCAAAAAGGTATGTGTGAGTGGAATCACACAAGTGGTGTCTAGTCTAACCTCGCAACAAGAGACATCGCACAGTTGCTAGTCTAAATCATCAGAATGATCGTCATGATCAACGAGAAGTGTCAATTTCACTAAGCTAGTAAATATAGAAGTTTAGCTTCATGTCCCATAACCACTTGCTTAACTTAAATATTTACGAACGAACTGTAAATCTTCACTAATAAAATGTGTCACAAGTGGTTCAATCGAACAAGTCCAAGAATTAACCGACGAAGTGAACGCAAGCGTTTCATACAACTTGTTTTACTAAGTCGTTTAATTAGATTTCTCATCCGAGTGAGGTAAAGGTTTGTATATACTAATAGATTGGAAAACGGTTTAAGAAAAGAGCTTTGTTACGGAAAATAGAGTTGAAATCATTTTGTTGAAAGAGTTTTGATATTTACTACTAGTATTGAAACCTTTATATTTTTAAAATGAAAAATCACAGAAGAGATTGTAGAAACAATCATCACAAAGATCACATTCGGAGATGTGAATAAAATCCAAGGAAATCAGCTCAAAAGCATCAAAGTGGAAGTTCCCCAACGACCAAACGTGGCCGAGATAACCAAAGATGGTTTGTCTCGAAGAATGGTCAACTCAGCATCTCAACAAAGCAAGTTCTGTTGAATGTTTTTCAGATAAGATCCCCTACGGAGGGGGGTCCAGGGGGGTGGCAACCCCCCAAGGTGGGGGTGCGGGGGCAACGCCACCGCTTACGGGGTTCGACCTGCCCGGTCAGCTCGCGGGGGTCCAGGGGGCAGCGCCCCCGGCGGGGTGC
Organism: Allium cepa; assembly: GCA_030765085.1. Taxonomy (NCBI): domain Eukaryota; kingdom Viridiplantae; phylum Streptophyta; class Magnoliopsida; order Asparagales; family Amaryllidaceae; genus Allium; species Allium cepa. The sequence continues at coordinate 46,137,387 of CM060930.1, read as the reverse complement.
GGGGCAGCGCCCCGACCAAAATGGTACGACCTAGTGAAGACAAAATGAGGTCTAACGACCTAACGATTCAAGGGTCATACGACCTAATGACTCAAGGGTCATACGACCTAACGACTCAAGGGTCTAACGACCTAACGACTCAAGGGTCATACGACCTAACGACTCAAGGGTCATACGACCTAACGACTCAAGGGTCTAACGACCTAACGACTCAAGGGTCATACGACCTAACGACTCAAGGGTCATACGACCTAACGACTCAAGGGTCTAACGACCTAACGACTCAAGGGTCATACGACCTAACGACTCAAGGGTCTAACGACCTAACGACTCAAGGGTCATACGACCTAACGACTCAAGGGTCATACGACCTAACGACTCAAGGGTCTAACGACCTAACGACTCAAGGGTCATACGACCTAACGACTCAAGGGTCATACGACCTAACGACTCAAGGGTCTTACGACCTAACGACTCAAGGGTCATACGACCTAACGACTCAAGGGTCATACGACCTAACGACTCAAGGGTCATACGACCCAACGACTCAAGGGTCATACGACCTAGTGTTGACTCGCGAGCGACCCAACTGAAGCGACCTAACTCCGAACGTGCCAAAAACGGCCAGAACAACCTAACAACAGTTTCTCCCGAAAAACACTAAAATTTGGAGTTTTTCGCCAATCCAATCCAAACCAAATGCAAATGTGCATGCTAAAGTGATAGGGAATCATTCCCAACAGTCCAATATAGTTATAGACTAGAATTGTGAGATAAAAATCTCACCTTTGCACCAAATATCAATGAAAATGAAGTTTTAAGCAAGCAAGAATCAATCCTTCTTCTATCTAAGCACAAGAAGCTTGAATCCAATGTCTTCTTCTTGAATTTGGAGTAGAAAGATGGATTGCAATTGAATTTGAGTTTTGGAATTTTAATTTCCCATTCCCTCCACCATTAATGCCAAAGCTTGATTAGTTAGGAAATTTATGAAGAGTGAGGAGAAGAGGGTTGGAACTTGGGCTTAATAGGCTAAACCAACCCAAAGTCCAAAGCGGGAAAAGTTAGTGAAATTTCACTAACTCCAAACCTATCGATGTTTATACTTAATAAAGTTGTAAACGACATTTCGAACTCAATGGAAGTGGTCTCGAGTCCTAATTTGACCGTTTGCAAAAAGTAGCTTTTCGGACCAAAATCCGATTAACGAGTTAATATTTAAATAAAATATTTAAATACAAACTCGATAAATATGCGGGTTGTTACACACACATAAGAAATTTTAGAAATTGTGAGTGGGTTAAATCACTCACCTTGGAATTTAAATTGGATTTATATCCAATTTAAACCCAAAATTTGAACAATCCCAGAATTCGTCCAAACAACCGTCAAAATGCCCGGAATTTTGCTAGGATTGCAGCGGAGAAAATCGCGCGTGAAACGGACCTCTTATGCGAAAGTTATGTTAGTTAGAGCGACTTGAATTAAATTTATATAAAAATAAAACGAAACAAAACTCGCCTCCCCAAAACAAAGCCACGTCATTGTCTCCTTCACCCTACAGGCCGAACCAAAACACGCACACACGAGACCTCGCTTGTTCGAATGCCGCTCATGCCCCAAAGCCAATCGCGGCTCGCCACCACAACCAGGCGGTGCGTCGACCTCGGCCTCGAGTCCACCACCCCGCGACGACACCAAACCCATCGACCATCACCACATCGAATGCAGCCACCGCCGTTATTTTTTGCCCTAGGTTGATTAGACCATCAAATTGAAGAAATAGCGATGCCGATGAGCTCCCCATCGTTTACTATACAAAATCCATAAATCAATTTGTCGATCCGCCGATATTCATCGACGCGCGATGAACGGCCGTGAATGTTTCCTCGATTTCTGGCTACATCAAAACTCAAATTGAAAACCGAATCGTATATCTGACTTGCGCTTGTCGAGAGCTTCAAATCCATATATAATTCGATATAGTTTGAAGAGATTTAATTTTTGGCTTTGAATTTTTTTTGAAATTGTAATTGGAATTTAGGGTTTGCAGCCATTGGAAAGAGGAGGAGCTAATAAAATTGTACATATAGAAATGAGGAATAAGAAATAAGCTAGGGTTTATAACAGGGTATACATAGGTAGGGTTGAAAATAAAAGAATGGATAGGAACGGTTTGGATCGTTGAACGATTAATGGCCCAAAAAGCCCATTCTGACTCCGGAACGAAATTGGGTCAACCCATATATCAAAATAGATTTTTTTTTAGATTTTAAACGCAATGGAATAGGTTTCAATTCCAAACTCCATCGTATGAAGAAGTTATGCTAGAATCAAGTTATTTTTAATTGATTTTAATTGATTTCAGTTTCATTGATTTTTAGGCTTTTCGAGTCCATACGATCAAACGACAAGTCCGATCGCTACGAAACTTGAAATCCTATAATAATTCACCTTACGGATCCGATGAAACTAGTTTCGTTGAAATCCGAATCGGTGGTCAAAATGGCTATTTTTACATTAATTAAATAAATTGATAATTAATTAATTAAATCAAGTATTCAATTTCAACTCTATAATTAACAAATTTCATCAGTTTTAACTTTCATAATCATTTACACTAATTTAACCAAATTTAAATGTCAATTTAGAGTTGATAAATTTATCAATTTCAGTGTTAGCCTTAATTCCATTAACTTCATAAATTATAAATTTAATTTCCAATAATTCAATTTATATTACTTTCATTCTATTATTCAATTCATTATTGTCAATTAGATGAATTCAACCTTGGATCCATACTATTACATTAATATTCTCACAATCCATATTAATATCAATTAACGTAATATTTTATTTCATTTAATCCATTTATTACAGCTCAAAATCCAATAAATTAATCAAACATGAATTTCAATTGTTTTCATTAAATCAATTTCCATATATGGATAGAGTTTACATTTGTTACTTCTGTTGAATTAACAATCTTCAATGACAAATCAAAACTACCCTAACTGCACAAATTAAGTCAATTAACTGCAATTGATTTCACACTAAATTTTAATTTCCATTTGTTTGCAATTAATTCAATTATTAAATTTAAATTCCAATAAATTAATAAATCTTGAATTTCCTTCCTTTTATCCAACCAATTGTCATATTATGAATAAAGTAAATGTTATTTCCCATTATTAACTAAACTCACATTAACAAAATATTTAATTTAGATTTATTGAAAATTTTACCACATTTAAATTAACAGGCTAAATAAATAGGTAACATAAAATATTTGTTACCATTTACTTTCAATCACACTTATGAGTTATAATTCCCAAACAATTGTTACAATTGTTTACATCACACAAATTTCATTCAATCATTATTAACATACTATTTAATTATATTTATTGAAATTTATTCCAATTTACTAAATACACTCAATTATAACATTACCATTGTTTCGATTAAATTGGGGTAGCACTAAATTAGTTATTTATCAACTGGCATTAACCTTACTACCTTAATTTACATTAACATAACATTTAACTAGATTTATTGCACTGATTACCAGTTTTGAATTTAATAGACTAAATAAATGGTTAACTTATAAAAATTGTTACCATTGACGTTAAATTATACTTATAAGTTATTACCAACAAACAAATGTTAAAATTGATTACTTAACAATGTTCTTATCCAATTATCATAAATTTTATAATAATTCATCAATTAGTTCAATATCTACACTTGTTTCCTTATGTTCAGTTCATAGTCAAGTATGACATCTAAATTATTTTAATAAATTGGAATTTCATTCAAATCGTTAACGATTAACTTTAATTGACATTGTTACGTTTTATTTTTTAACATTCACTTCATTATAAATTATAAAGTTTTTATTTCGTTCTAAATTTAATTATAAAATTTTTATAAAAATAACCAATTTAATTATCGAAATTTACGGTCCGTTACACTCTCCCCCGCTCAAAACTTTCCGTCCCCGAAAAGGAAAAAGAAGGGCAAAGAAGGAATTGAGTAAACAATACATCTTATTCAAAAAAATATTAACTTTATAAAAAAATGAATTTACAAAATTAATAACTTTAAATTAAATATACCAATTTATAACCATTCAATCTTTTATACTCAAATTAATAAAGTTTGGAAAATTTTCCAAAATTTTTTCTAAGTCCAAAATTTATGGAAAATTTTGGCAGAGTCTGCTTTGTACGGAGAGGCTTGGGAGAAAATATAATATCAAATATAACAATATACAATATATATTTCAAATATTATATCCCAAACAACGGGGAATATATATGTATGTATATGTGTATATATATATATAACAGCGCTATAAAACCGTAATCCAAAAACGTACCTATTTGTTGGGCAATTAATGCTTATTTATGAAACCAAAAGCAGTAGCAATTGCTTCAATGACATGTATTTCACTTATATAATCTAAAAGAGTTAATAATTATATAAAATGAAATATTTAAGGTTGTTTCAATCAATAGCAAACAAATCAATATAACATCAACCAACCGCAACCAACAGCATACACATCAAATACAAATCAACCATCCAAGCAAGCAAACCATTGGTTTATTTGGGTTAAGATACTTTAAATCACATGGAATGACAAATAACTATGAAGTATCCCCCTTACTCAACAGTCTTAGACAAACTCAATAAATTATTAATACATCCAAGCAAATTTAAAGTATCCTTGCCCAAATGACCATAAACCAAACAAATAACAATTCTAAACTATAAATCAAGTTAATTTTTTAAATTTCATTTCATGACCGTTGTTGTTTGGTTTCCTTTTCTTTCATATAATACTTATCTTTATTTAATTTATTCACATCATGTCAATTCTCTTTTTATTGTATTATATATTCATTCATTACTTGATTTCATTTATTTACATTTATTTATTAATAGTATTTATTTATTCATTTATTTATAATACTTGCCTTCAATTTATTTAATTTGTAGCCTTTCAATTATACTTAAGTTTTATAACAACTACAACATCCAATTCTTATTATTAAAGAATTTTATTGGACATTTTCCTTTCTTCAAGTTTTACTAGTATAATAACCAATTACATTTCTTACAAGCATTGGAACTTTTAATATTTGGTAAGTTATATATATGCTTTTAAGGATGTAATTAAAAGTTAGACAAGTTTTTTTTTTTTTTAATTAACTTAGTGTTCAATACTAATAGCCTTTGTTTCATAGGTTACAATTTCAAATTCCTTTTAATCCCATTTATACTTAGTATTAAATCTCTTATTTCATTTGGAGGTTCCAGTTATTAGTTACTTACTTTCCATTTCACTACAATGATTGAGGCTATTAATTAACGGAAGTTAAGAACTAAATACCGGGTTTTATTCAAAATCATTTTAAAATAACAGATAAATGTTTATACTTGCAACTTATATATCCAATTATATTTAAAGAAATTTAAAATTTATATTTTTTTATAAAAATAAATCTACAGTAAAACTACTACAGTGGCATTCCCCCTTCGAAACTCGAAAATGAATGTCGATGATGCGTGCACTCATCACCGAAATTATTTTCCAACGACAGAGAGAGGAGTATAGAATTTATTTCTTTCCAAAATTTCTTTAAAACAATTCTTTCAAATTATATTGAAATATTTATATCAAAAAATACTTCTAAATAATATTGTTATTACATTCCAAAATTATTCGAAAGAAAGTTTCTAAAACCCAGGAACTTAAGTTCTAAATTTCCAATTTTGCTTTATTTAAATTTTATTTTACAACCAACATTTATAAATTTCACTACCTAACCACCAATATATGACAACCAAATATAACCTTTATAAAAATTTATTACTTTATATACAGAAAATATAATAGGTGAAATTATTTCATTTACCTATATTTCAAAACAAATATTGTGATGGTTTGTCCTATTATGTGTTTAGAAATCCCTATTGATGTCATAGCGTCCTATGCACCAACCAAAATTTATAAATACAAAACGGAACAGATTAACACAATGTCAAAACCTTTTCATAACACTAACAAATACGCTCTCTCATATATATATACTCAGCGACTCATCATAGGGTATTACTACCCTATTAATAAAGAGTCAGACCCCACAAAGCTAAGGTTATCGCTAAACCAAAGCTCTGATACCAGATGTAACGTCCCGCCTTTTTGTACATTTTAAATCAACGATAAACCACACACGTCAGACCCAAACCATACAAAAGGGCGGATTGTTATGGGGTAAATAAGAAAAAGCAGAGAAAGAAAAAAAACGAAACTAGAATCTTGCAGCGGAACGATAAAATATAATAATCAAATATACAGTTCATGAAGCTGTTTTGCAAAATATTCGATTATACTTATACAATACATATCAGAGTTACACATACCAGAGAATAATAAATAATGCAGGGGAATAGTATGAATGTAGAAATACTATAATAAATAATAGTGATAAAATCTTTGTCTTCGTCCTCCAAAATAAGGTCTTCAAAATCTTGAAATGCTCAGGCTGACCAAGGCGAATTGAAAGGACAAAACACTCGAGTCAGAACTAAAAGATCTTATGTAAGTTAAATCAACGGTAAAATGTGAGTTGAACGGCGTCAGAGATGTTTACGGGATTTGACATCTCCTATCCAGTGTCTAACGTGGGTGCAGTAACTTAAGAGATGCTCGAATTCACATCTCTTAAGGATCCGTTAAACTATTTACTATGTAATAATATTTTTCTATTATAATAATGTCTATAGTAAAATAAACTTACTTTTAAATAGCGTTAAGGAGTTACCCAATCTGCCCCTTAACACAATAATAGTCCCAGCAGTCCATCCAGTATCAACGCATCTCTAAATCGGGAGACTACCCTAAATACTCCACGAGCTACGGGAGAAAACCAAATTCGTACAAGGCGCGATAAGGTAGGTGACAGGGCACACAAGGCAATGCCAGGGTAGATATACCAGTTACACATCCGGGCTGGTGGTAACGCGTAGCAGCTACTACCGTCCACCTGGAGCCACACCCCCAAAATCAAAAATCAAAAGTGGTCACCGAATCAATCTAAAAGTTAGAGTATAATATCGAAGGGATGTGTCCGATAAGAGGGGCTACCTCCTTGGCCCGAAAATCGCTCCTGTTTTAGCCACCTTATGCCAACTCACGGGAGTCCGATCCACGTATATAACTAAATAGAATGTCGCCACCATCCTACTACATTCTAGAATCTCCATCGCGTACACGATTGTTAAAATGGTTTTCGGAGTTGGCAGAGAGTATGACAACTTCCGATCCCGGTCTCTTTAACAACCAAACGTTATTATAACACCGCAGTCATTTCAAAATAATTTATACTTCAAAACCAGAATATATTATCCTTTTTGAAAACATATAATACGATATCCGTTCCATTTCAAAAATCCAAATCGTTATGATATCATTTTTATAAAAACCAATATCAATATAAGTCCAAATATTCATTTTCAAAAATCATAGCACTTCAAAGTTATAACACTTTGAAAACGAAACATTTGAAATATAACTTCCACCACTCAAATGGTTTAAATATCAAAATACTTTATATAATAAAATGGTTTCTTCGATTTCACAAATTGGTTTCAAATTAGCTCGAATTTCTAAATTTTAAATTTAACCAAATCCCAAATCATACATTTCAATACGATTCAGTTTCCAAATAAACTATTCCAATTTATATCGATTTCAAAACTAAATTTGGTAATTACGATTCCACAATCCAATTTTCTATTATTTAGTTTTGAAATATTTTTACATAATAAATCCATTATCATTTAAATGAAACTCAATTTACTGATAACTAAATATTTCCTTCAATTTATTTATACTTGGAATATTCGTTTAATTCATCTTAAACCAAACTCCAGTTATATAAAAAAATCAAACTTTTAAAATCTCAATTTTATTAAATTTAAGACTCTTTTCATATTTATCTTCCCACCTTATTCTCATTTGAGTCATCATAAATTCCAGAAATATAATTTAAATAAATACTTAACCATATGATATCTTAATAAAATCAACTTTATTATTAAACTTATTTTATACTTTAAACCAGTTTTATACATAGCTTAAAACCAAGAATTTAACTATATATAAAATAACATTTATAAAATATCTAAATCAATATCTCATAAAACCATATATTTCTTTACAAAACCATAGAAATAATTTCAAAATATTTTTATATATAGACCACGATGTCTGTATATAATTTTCTATCCTATGGTCAAGTGATACGGATATTTATCATTCCACTCCGAAATTTAAAATAAAAAAATACAGTTATATATCATTTCAAGCCGTAATCCCGAATGAAATAAAAATGCATAATAACTTGCAGTTTATAACAATATAAAATACAACATCCATTCATCTAATATCAATCATCAACCATTTATCACAATCATCATCAAGTTTAAACAATAACATCAATATATAACAAATAATAAATATCATGTATTTACTGGCAGTTTATATTCAATAATAAATTAATTTTATATTTAACTGGAAGTTTATATGCAATGATAAATTAAATAACAATTTATTTCAATAAATTAAATTTAACTGGAATGATGATAAAAATATATCAAACAGCCATAAATAAATTTCTAATCACATCAAAAATTAAATTAACACACATAAGAAATTTTACAAGTTGTGAGTGAGTTAAAACACTCACCTTTTGAATTTAAATTGGATTTAAATCTAATTTAAACCCAAAAATTGAACAGTCTCAAAATTCGTCCAAACAAGCGTCAAAATGCACGCGATTTTGCTAGGATCGCAGTGGAGAAAACCGCGCGTGAAACAAACCTCGTATGCGAAAGTTATTTTAGTGAGAGCGACTTGAATTAAATTTATATAAAAATAAAACGAAACAAAACTCACCTCCCCAAAACAAAGCCACTTCCTCGTCACCTTCACCCTACATGCCGAACCACAACACGCACGCACGAGACCTCGCTCGTTTGAACGCCCTTCATGCACTGAAGCCAATCGCGGCTCGCCACCACAACTAGGCGATGCGTCGACCTCGGCCCCGAGTCCACCACCCCGCGACGACACCAAACCCATAGACCATCACCACACCGAATGCAGCCGCCGCCATAATTTTTCGCCCTAGGTCGAATTATTGAGGTTGATCAGACCGTCAAATCGACGAAATAGTGATGTCGACGAGTTCCTCATCATCCACTTTATAATACCCATAAATCAATTTGTCGATCCGCCGATGTTTATCGACGCGCGATGAACGGCCAATGATGTTTCCTCTATTTCTGGCCACATCAAAATGCAAATTGAAAAACAAATCATATATCTGACTTGCGCTCATCGAGAGCTTCAAATCCATATATAATTCGATACAGTTTGAAGAGATTTAATTTTTGGCTTTGAATTTAATTTGAAATTGCAATTGGAATTTAAGGTTTGCAACGATTGGAAAGTGGAAGAGCAAATGGAATTGTATGTACAAAAATGAGGAATAAGAAATAGGCTAGGGTTTATAATAGGGTATATATAGGTAGGGTTGAAAATAAAAGAACGGATACGAATGGTTTGGATCGTTGGACGATAATGGCCCAAAAAGCCTGTTCTGACTCCGGAACGAAATTGGGTCAACCCATATATCAAAATAGATGTTTTTAAATATTTTAAATGCAATGGAACAGGTTTCAAGTTCAAATTCCATCGTATGAAGAAGTTATGCTAGAATCAAGTTATTTTTAATTGATTTTAATTGATTTCAGTTTCATTGATTTTAGGCGTTTCGAGTCCGTACGATCAAACGACAAGTCCGATCGCTACAAAACTTGATATCCTATAATGATTCACTGTTACGGATCCGATAAAACTTGTTTCGTTGAAATTCGAGTCAGTGGCCAAAATGGCTATTTTTACATTAATTAAATAAATTGATAATTAATTAGTTAAATCAAGTTTTCAATTTCAACTCTATAATTAACAAATTTTGAGACGACCCGACTTTTTCTCCACCAAAAGTCGTATCATCCTTAAGAAAGAAAGGGATAGAAAAGAGAAAAGAAAGAAGAGAAAGAAGAAACAACACAAGAATCTCAACAGCGGAACGAATAAATTATATTAATAACATAAGTATTACATAGTATACATCAAATATCAGAGTTACATAGACAATACATCACATACTAGATAGTTATAGACACCTGTCTAGTTATTACAACTCAATACACAAAATGGAAACACTCAGAGATACCAACACAGCGGAAAACTATATAACTATACGCAGAAGCCTCCTGCTCCATTTGCCCCTCCACAATTCGTCAAAGCTAACATGAATCCTAACCTGAATTCCCTTGGCTACTCGTAAAAATTTGAGTACCCAAGAGTTAAAGAAAAACAGAAATAACTCCGGGTCAGACATGGGTCTGGTGTGAGTAACAGGTTAAAGTTGCTTAACTTTGAAAAACCTTTGAAAAGAAAAGGTATCACGTAAGACTTTCCACACATAAACATGGAAAAGTTTTTACCTTACGCTAACCAAAACATTTGATAGGAAATCCGATGATATTATAATAGTGTCTAGGGTTTTCAAGTAAATTACAGAAATAGCTGAAATGCTTACATCTCACATTCCAACATAGTTGGGCACAACTAATACGTACGGCACTTATTGGATTTTGGATTCCATCAATGGCTGGGCTACTGGGGTACCGCCCGTCACAGTACGTAGCCTAGATCACCGTACCGAGGATTACTCCCAATCCCCTGCAACACAAAGCCGAACCCGTTCCTTACTGAACAGTTCCAAACAAGACAACCCCGCAGTTGTGATCAGCAACCGCACCACTAAGCCGAAAATAAAGGGACCTCTAGACAGGGATAAATCTTGCTGTCAAGTGGGTGCTACCCACGAAGCTTTGCTGCACCTCCCTGTTTTAGTCATTCTCGGTTGATGAGGCTTGAGGCTATGATTACCTTTATAGGACATATTACTTAGAATGCTCATCGTCCACCCGACGATGTTCTGAAAGCATTCAATCCATACAAGTTCGTTCTGGGTTCGAACGAAACCGAAGGCATTATCTCGTTACACTCGTTTTGGAATCACCCTCAGAGTTAACGACAATAACCCTTGCACTCTGAATCACCATCTCGAATCTATAAGTACTATTCCGTCAAACTCATTACGAAATCACCCATAGAGTTATACTGACGTATAGCCCTTACACCTCGAGTCTTCACTCGCTCCACTTGGATTAACGACCTAACGTTTAATTTGGATCGATGTGGTTTTTCGGATTCCAAATATGGAAACCCGATCCCAGTCTCATCGAAATCCAAAGCATGTCTTTTAAGGTCCAAGTTGTTTTAAAGTTTAAAACAATTCAATTCATTATCTACATATACACAGATAGATAATTCACAACACAATAGATAATCAACATTATCATTATCAATAGATAATTCATATCATAATCAGATAATCCATACTATCATCCAAAAGTAACCAATGCATCCATATCACAACATTACTCATCTCATAACTGAGATTACAAACCATACCAGGCAACCAATACCATTCATCAAACATAAGCAACTATCTAATGATCACACCATTTATAATTAATTTAAAATGAATTAAATTAATTACCAACACTCCAATTAATTTAAAATGAATTAAATTAATTACTTCATCATTAAAATTCTGCTTAACTTAACCATCAATTGATTACAAATCAATTAAATAACCACCATCTCAATATTCATTTCAATTAATCATTATTGATTAACCATCTCTAATTACAATAAGTAATTAGCATTTAATATTAATTACACAAGTTAATTATATTAACCCTTTGCAGATAATTAACTTGTAATTGCTTAATTAATTAATTAGCTAAAATTAATTACATTAATCATTTATTTATTAATTACTTCATTATTAATTATACCTTAATTAACTACATCATTGATTAATTAATTAATGATTTCTGATTATATTTAATCAATCTCTAAATATAAATTAATTACATAAGTAATTAATCCTCAATTTAAACCATATATATTAATCACACATGATTAATAACCATTTAGTAATTAAATACTTTAATTACTCATCCCATTAATTAATTACTCTTAATTAATTATCTCCATTTATCACTTGATTAATTTCAAAGTAATTTAAATCCAAATTACTTCTATAATAAATATTTTTAATTACATCCTGTAATTATTAATTAATTACTTCTCTAAGTAATTACAATCCATAAATTACATAAAGTAATTATTAACAATCAACAATTGTTTAAATTAATTTTAATTAATCTAAACTAATCACCTTAATCAAATTAATTACACCAAGTAATTATTTCATTAATTGCTTCCATTAAGCAATTAAACTTAAACAATTGATTATTATTAATTAATTAATCTAATTAATTATCAAAAATTAGTTACATTAATTAATTGTTAAATAATCTTAAGTTAATGACCTTCATTAACCTTTCTTAATTACATAATTAAGAGTTAACTTAAATTAATCATTATTAGTTATCAATTAATTAATACTTAATTACGATTTAATTAACCTCTAATTATTAATTAATTAAGTGTTAATTAAAATTTAATTATCTTTAATCGCTTGATTAAATAAATCTTAATCATTAATTAAAATTTAATTAACCATTCTTAATTATAGATTAATTAACCTTAATTAATTAATCTCAAATCTTAGTTAATTAACTTAAAAATATTAATTACTTAATTAAATATCCACATTATTAATTAATTAAATAATTAATATTCCATTTAAAATAATTTAATAATTTAAATGAAACCAATTTTCTTAAGATCAAAATTAAGAAACATTCTTCTTTATACAAAATATTTTAAACACTTTATTTCAAACAAAATTCAATTTAAAATTTCTTTTAAATTTCAAACTGAAACACAATTCAAATTTTCATTCTAGATTCAAACTTAAAAATTTAAAAACTTAACTTACACTTCCATCTTCATTTTTAAATTCAAATTATTTAAACTTTCTAAAATAGTTAAAACAAATTTAAATTTAAAAACTTATTAAATTTTAAAAACTGACATTAAAGTCAAATTCCAGATTTTCAAAATAGAATTTAAACTTATTTTAAATTCTTATTTCATAATTTAAAACTCATAGTTTAAAATTCAAACCAATATTCCTTTATACTCTAAAAAGTTTAAAAACTAAATTTAAATTCCCAGTTTTAAATTAAATTCAAACTTAGTTTCATTTGCTAAGTTCCATATTTCAGATTTCCAGATTTAAAACTTTATTTTAAATTTCAGTTCCATTATAAACTTACTTTTAAAGTTTAAACAGAAAACAGTTTCTGTTTGGTTTAAAACATCTTAAATTTCTGAATTCAAAATTGTTCCAAAATCCAAGAATTAAATTATTGAACTCAGATTTAAATTTCAGTTTTTTTTAAAAATCTCAGATTGAACTTCATCTTTCAAATTTTAAATTTATCTTTTAAATCTAAAAATAGAAAACAGTTTCTGTTTCATTTAAAACCCAAACTAAATTTTAAAAACTCAATAATTACAAAGACCAAGATTCAAATTATTTGAATTTATATCTAAATTCAGGTTACAAGCTAGTTTTCAAATTTTAAGTTTACATTACTATTTTACTTTAAATTTTATAAAACCTGGAAAAAAACAGGTTTCCTGATCTCTTCCTTTTTTTTATTTAAGCCAAACTTGAATTTTATTAATTCTAATTATTTCAAAACCAGAATTCAAACTAATTGAATTCATCTTTAGATTCAGGTTTAAATCCTAAGTTAAACTTTTAGTTTATATTTAAAACTTGCTTTTAATTTTTAAAACTGCAAAACAGGTTTCTGTTTTATATTGAAAACCTGAAACAAAACATGAACCCGAGCCTACCCAGTTTACTTCGAGTCATATGACTACCTGCTTCGAGTCACTCACTAATTTCCCCGGGGTCATCACGAGGCATAAAACCCTGCACCCAAAAACAGAACACCACCAACATCACCAAAATCACCTTGCTCTTGTGCACCTGCACACGGTCTCCGGCCATCACTGGCCACCCATACAACCACCCCACTGCCAACAATCATCCCTTCAGACCATCTCAACAACAACCTCTACAACATATACTCGAATTTAAGTTCGAGGCCCAATTCCAAACCTGGAAAACATTTCCCCCTTTCAGTGACCAACCTGTCAACGACAAGAACTCATAACTCCGGCCACCATCACCTTCCATACTTCGGCGACAACTTCATCAATCCACCACTTAACAGTGCCCAAAACAACATTGAACTCGATCTACTATAAATGCAGAAATGCTCGATTCTTCACAGCCCAGAAATAACTAGGGTTCTACACTAAAATCCCAAATTACCATCTCAAAATTTAATTGCAATACAATTCAAAAATTTTATCATCATCAATGATGACTACACTATTACCCGAAACAATTTCAACCAAATTAAAAGCAAGTATCAACTGTGCCAATCAATTATGTATAAAACAGTAAATTTGAAACTGTTCTGTGCTTACAGCACTATCAATTGTAAATTTTGATTTAAAATTCATGAATTCACTTGTCGATCCTATTTATAAACCTGAAAAATTGAATCATAAAGTTTGAATTTTTCTTTATGCTAATTTTCTTTGTGTAACTTGATATCTCAGGTTACAGATAACTAAATCTTAAATCATATAAAATTTGTATTTACTCTATTCTAAATAAACAGATTTATTTCAATTGTTTAAGACATAACAGCAACAAGTTAAGGGAAAGAATTCAAGAAATCAATCAGAAGCTTGGGGTTTGGAAACACAGACATGGTGCAGTTAACCTCAAGTATACATACATATATTTACAGGAAAAATATTCATAGCAGTTTCATATAAATTCATTCCTAAGGTAAAAAGCATGTACAATATTACCTATTAACAAATTTTTAAAAGAATGAGTTACTCACATGTTTATTATGCAGAGCCCAGATTCTAAGGAATAGATGGATGCAGATGCAAATTGAAATTGCAGTTTTACTTGGTTTGCATTTATTTCCAGATTGAAGAAATGCATGCTCCTGCTTCCAAGAAGATGCAGGCTCTTGCTTAAAATTGAAATGCAGGCTTCAACTTGATTTAATTTGCATGTTCCAGAGTTTTGAAAAATGAATGCATGCCTTAGTTCTGTTGCTTGCAGGTTTGTATTTTTGAAAAAGAGGAGTTACAGGGTAATGATTTTGAAGGATATTTAGAGGAAAAGTTTCAGTTGAAAAGTTTTAATTAAGAAATGAAACTGAGAAAATCAGGAATAAAAGAATGCAATGTTGTAAAAACTAAATTTATGATTTATTAAAACAAATAAAAGATATAATTTGACACATGTCTTAAGCTATTACATTTGTCACTTTAAAATGATGATAAGTTTACACATGTACCTTTCAAGTAATTAGTAATTTAGATTAAGTGTTAAAGATAAATTAAACTTAATGAATGCATATTCATATTTTAAATTGTATTTCAAATTAAATTTACAATCAAAATTATCAATTTATATTTTAAAAAGAATAACACAAATATTTTTGTAACTTATTTTAATATACAAACTTAAGTAAAAATGAATTTTAAACCAATAAAACATTTATCTCATATATTTAAAATCATATAGTATTTTATTAAATATTTTTGAAAAGCTTAAATTGAAAATAAATCACAATTCCTATTTTCAAAACATTAAAATTATGCTATACTAATTTAACAACTTATCTATTTAAAATATATATAAATACATATACATTATTAAATAGAAAACAATTTATTAACTCATTAAAAAAAATTTCACAAATTAAATATTTAAATGAAGGAAATTATTAGTTCAAATCAAATTTATTAACAAAAATATCAATTCAATTTAAATTTAAACACAGATTATTAAATTTAAATTGCCATAAATTCCGGGATATTACAAATTTCATCAATTTCAACTTTCATAATTATTTACACTAATTTAACCAAATTTAATTGTCAATTTAGAGTGGATAAATTTATCAATTCAAGTGTTAAGCCTTAATTCTATTAACTTCTGAAATTATAAATTTAATTTCCAATAATTCCATTTAATTTACTTTCATTCTATTATTCAATTCATTATTGTCAATTAGATGTATTGAACCTTGGATCCAAACTATTACATTAATATTCTCACAATCCATCTTAATTTCAATTAACGTAATATTTTATTTCATTTAATCCATTTATTACAGCTCAAAATCCAATAAATTAATCAAGCATGAATTTCAATTGTTTTCATTAAATCAATTGCCATATTATGGATAGAGTTTACATTTGTTACTTCTTGTTGAATTAACAATCTTCAATGACAAATCAAATCTACCCTAACTGCAAAAACTAAGTCAATTAACTGTGATTGTTTTCGCATTAAATTTTAAATTCCATTTATTTGCAATTAATTCATTTATTAAATTTAAATTCCAATAAATTAATAAATCTTGAATTTCCATTCCTTTGTATCCAACTAATTGTCATATTATGAATAAAGTAAATGTTATTTTCCATTATTAACTAAATTCACATTAACAAAATATTTAATTTAGAATTATTGAAATTTTTACCACATTTAAATTAACAGGCTAAATAAATAGGTAAATAAAATAGTTATTACCATTTACTTTCAATCACACTTATGAGTTATAATTCCCAAACAATTGTTACAATTGTTTACATCACACAAATTTCATTCAATCATCATTAACATACTATTTAATTATATTTATTGAAATTTATTCCAATTTACTAAATACAATCAATTATAACCTTACCATTGTTTCAATTAAATTGGGATTGCACTAAATTAGTTATTATCAACTTGCATTAACATTACTACCTTAATTTACATTAACAAACATTTAACTAAGTTTATTGCACTGATTACCAGTTTTGAATTTAATAGACTAAATAAATGGTTAACTTTGTTACCATTGATGTAAAATTATACTTATAAGTTATTACGAACAAACAAACGTTAAAATTGATTACATAATACTGTTCTTATCCAATTATCATAAATTTTATACTAATTCATCAATTAGTTCAATATCTACACTTGTTTCCTTGTATTCAATTCATAGTCAAGTATGACATCTAAATTATTTTAATAAATTGGAATTTCATCCAAATCGTTAGCGATTAACTTTAGTTCACATTATTACGTTTTATTTTTAACATTCACTTCATTATAAATTATAAAGTTTTTATTTCTTTCTAAATTTAATTACAAAATTTTTATTAAAATATCCAACTTAATTATCGAAATTTACGGGTCATTACATCACACTTCCTAATGTCAATATTCAGTTTATTATATTTTCATTTCCTATCAATATTAAATTGATTTACTTTTAATTCATTGACGTTTATTTCACCATGTACAATTTTTTTGCTTTCAATTTTTTTCATATGGATTTCTTTCGAATTTAATTGGTTCACCTTAAATTTATTCACATTCGATTGATTAACATTCACTTTCTTAATCATTTAATGGATTTATATTCAGTTCATCCGCCTTTATTTTTACATTCAACTATTTTGGTTTCAATCCATTTTTATTCAATCAACCAATACTCATTTCATTCACATTTGATTGATTATAATTCGATGTATTTACATTTATTCGATTTACTTTCAATTGATTAATATTTATTTTAATGACATTCATTTTTATTTATCATCCAATGAATTTTCATTCCATATAACCTTGTTAAGTTAAATTTATTTCATTATCACTTAGTAGACCCTCTTTTTTATAACTAAGATCATTTATAAATCATCCAAGTTTATTGTAAATATTTTATACAACATAACTCACGCTTATTATTATTCCATAACTTAAGTTTAATCTATTGATTCACATAATTAGTTTATTCATTAATTCAAACTCATATAATAAGTTTACTTAAGTAAATTTTATTTTATAACTCCAAATCATATTCATAAATAAAAATTATCACCATCAATTTTATTTAACTCCTCTTAAGTTAAACTTCAAATTTATATTTCATTCCCTTAACTTATCCATATTCAGTTAGTAACCATTCAATTTTATTGAAACTCATTCTATTTGAATTTAATTTATTTACATCCAATTTAATTTAAATTCAATTACTCATATTAATTTTTACTTACACTCATTTATTTTCATTCAATTTCTTTCACTATTCAAATTGCATTTCAATTTATGATTCAAGTTGGATTCATTCTATTTATTCATTTTATAGCTTACGTGGAATTAATTCACTTCACAAATTTATGTAGTTATATTCCAATCCAATTCATTCATTTAATCTTTATTAAATTAAAATTTATTTCATTTTATCCATTTTTCGGTTTATTCAACTTTATTCAAGCTAAACTTTTTCTTTTTCATTATCATTCATATTCAACAAATTTAACTTTTTTTAGCTTAATATTTACCAACTCAATGAGTTATGCAAACTTATTCACTTAAAATTTCATTTTATTATTTTATCTAATTCATTTCAAATGCAATTCACTTTTATTTAAGCTCTCTAGACTCCATTTTATTTTTCATTTCACTAACTCAATTTTATTTAACTATCCTTAAGTTAATGATTTCTTTAATTCAAATTTTTTCCTTTTATTTGCTTTACCACAAATTTAACGATTTTTAATTTGGTTTTATTTTCCTATTCAAATTTATAAGCAAACTTATCTTAATCTATACTATTTTGAATTATAAGTTTAGAACTATTTTCATATATTTATCAAATTATACATAGAATAATTTTTCACAATCAAAACTTGTCTAAATCGAAAATAAATTTCAATTGGTAGCAATTCTCATCCAGAAACTCGAAAATGAATACTGGAGATGCTGTAGTCGTCCCCAGAATTATTTTCCAACGACCAAAACGAGATTGATGCTTTTATTTTCTTCCAAAAATCTTTTCAACATATTTTTCTAGTCAAACTCTTTCAAATAATATTAATATTAATCTTTAAGGCATCGAAAATAATTTTGAAAACAAAAGGATTTTAAATTCTAAAATTCTCAATTTTTAAAATCATTTTTATATATAAGCTATATTATAAATATACTTATATAAATTTTCTTACCTTATTATCAAAACATTCCATTTATTTACCACTTGGTCATTTTAACCGATTCTTATTTTAATTAATTTCAATTCGATTTAATTCCAAATGCTTTATAAAATAAAATTCGTTGATTATTCGTTTTATTTTAATTCAACCAATAACCGATGATAATTAAATATTATCATCTCCTAACAACTATCATTCATTAAAAATTATCATTTTATATATATATAATAATTTAGGTAAAACTATTTCATTTACCTTATTTTAAAACAATATTATGTCAACTTGCATCATTTTAGTGTTTAGAAACCCTTATCGATAACATGGCGTTCCACGCATCGACCAGAGTTTACAAACAACCCAACGGATAAGTAAGCACAGTATAAACATTTTATAAGACTAACAACTATGCTCTCTCATATGTATACACTCAAACAGACTCATTTTAGGGTATTACTACCCTATCTCTAATGAGTCAAACCCCATAAAGCCAAGGTTATCGCTAAACCAAAGCTATGATACCAACTATGACGACCCACATTTCAGAAAGTTTAAACTGACAATAATCCACACATGCCCAACTTAAACAATCCGAAACGTAGATAATCAACAAGGTTAAATAAGAAGAATAAGAAAAGAAGAAGAAAACAAACACAAAATCTCACAGCGGAAATGATAATATAATAATCAAATAATACTTCATGAAGTCGTTTATATCATACATTTGATTATAATCTATGCTCATTTATCAAAGTTATATTTATACATCAGGGATAAATATCAGTACAGCAGAATAGCATGATGCAGGGGGTAATAATAACAGTAATATACCAAATTTTCATCTTCATCCTCCAGAGAATAATCTTCAATTTGCTGAAAACTCAAGACTGACCCAAGCATAATGAAAAGACAAAACACTCGAGTTAGGACTAAAATACTCTTATGTAAATCAAATCAATATCAATAAATATAAGTGTAACAGCGTTAGAGATGTCCATGTGATTTTACATCTCCTATCGAGTGTATAACGTGCATGCAATAGCATAAGAGATGTTACGAGATTTTCCATCTCCTAAGGATCCGTTAAACTATTTATATATAATAGTATATTCTATAATAAAATGTCTATCAATAAGATAAATATCAAAATAGGGTTAAGGCATTACATTGATCCACCTTAACATATTTTTTAGGTAAACCAAAATTGTAATAGGCTAGCTTAAGGATAAATATGATAAGGCACATGAGGCAATGCCTAAGGTTGGATTCTACCAGTTTACCTTTCTGGCTGGTCGTAATCCATCTGTGGCCTATTGCGATAATCAATCCGAATAAAATGGTGCACCCATCGAGTACAAAATCATGATAGTAATACGAGTGATCAGCGTCGCTAGAGGTAGAAAACCTCATTGGCCAGACATAGGCTCTTGTATTAGTCATTTTAATTATTTCACAAGTGTCAAGGCTATCCATCATCGTTCTCTTACTTCATTCCAGTAAACGTTTGACGGTTCAACCACTTCATTTTGGATATCATCCACCATGTGCACGGTTGTCAAGGTGGTTCCAATATTGACAGAGAGTACACTAAGAAGAGGCCCCGGTCTATTTAACAACCAAGCGTCATTTTACACACCAGTTGGTACTTTTATATTTCGTAAACAATTCATATTTGATATCAAGATACTATATTTGCTTCAAAATCAAATCCAATTCGAAATCATCATATTCGCTTCAAAATCAAATCCATTTTGATATCATCATATTTGCTTCAAAAATCAAATCTATTTCGAAATCATCATATTTGCTTCAAAAATCATATTTTACTTCAAAATGTCAGTTTAGTTCGATATATCGATTTCACTTCAAAATTTGATTCGAATTACAATTTAGGTTATAACTTCACTTTAACCCAATTCGTATTTAAATTCAAGATTTAAATATAAACATTTTACCCTTTTGACCAGTTTGAACTTTAGAAAATAGTTTAAATAGCTTTAAATAGTTAAATAGTTAAAATAGTTCAATAGAAAATAGTTTGAGTAATAAAAATGGTTTATATAGTAAAATAGTTTAAAAAATCAAATAATTTGAATATTAGAAGAATATAGATTTTAAAACGGTTATACAAAAATGATTCATTTGAAAATAGTTTCAAAGTTAAACGATTCAATTCCAAATTTCCCAATTTAAATAAATTACAATTTCCATTTCGATTTAATTGATTCAATTCCGATTTTAAGTCGAATTTTACTTCGATTCCAAATTAATTTCAGTTTCAATTCCAAATTAATTTCGCTTCCATTTCCAAGTTAATTTCAATTCCAATTCTAAATTAATTTAAATTCCAATTCCAAATTAATTTAAATTCCAATTCCAAATTAATTTCAACATAATTCTCAAATTTAAACAATTTCAATTTATATTTTGATTTTCAAAAATATCAATTCAGAACACTTAAATCAAATTTACCTTCAATATCCCAACTATAAATGCAAATCTTCAAACATAATTCAATTCTGAGCTCAATTTCGAAATATCGTTTTGTATCGCTTTTACCTAACAATATACAAAATTCGAATAAAAGTCCAATCTTTTAAAACGAATCAATTTTAGAAATTCAAATCATATTTCGATTATAAGTACAAAATCACAACTTCGATTACTTAAACAATTTCGTTTACCACATTTATATTTCAACATTTTGAGCTCCAATTTGAAAATAATTCAATTTCCATAAATTCAATTTTATTTCTTAAAAATAAAAAATCAATTTAAATAATTTAAAATCAAAATTTTAAAATCATTTAATTTAACATACCCGGTGTCCGTATATAATTTTATATTCTATGGTCTAGTGAATTAATTATTTCGTTTAATTTAGGAATGGATGTGTATCATTTCAATCCAAATAAATGTCATTGGTATATATCATTTCAACCTATTTATTAATTTGTTCGAAATGATTCAATTTACAGTTTATATACTGTAAACAATATACAGTATAAGAACATGATATATCAAAATAAATAAATGTCCAAAATATCAACCAATACCATCCATGATCCATCACAACCAATCATCCAAGCAGTCAATAAATTTCACAACAATTTCATAATTATTAATATCGGGTATTTTACGGGCAATTAAATTCAAATTCAATTTAACTGTCAATTCAAATTCTATCAATTAATTAAGATTTCAATTTAAATGTCAATTAAACTCATCAAACAACAATCAATAAATTTCAATCACTTAACAGTATAAATTTAACTAATATAAAAACTAGTTCAGTCAATTGTGAGCGTATAAATAGTTACCTTTTTTATTTGAAAATGAAATATATTTTTAGCTTCAAATATATCTCACTTCAATCCCATGCCTTAGATGATGTTGACACGATCACACTGCGATTCGTTTCGTCCGAAACGGACCTTGCACACAAAAGTAACGAATTTATTAATATACGATTTTAATTAATATTAAAATTAACAAAAAAAAAATTCTTTTGCCTAACTGCTTAACTCACACGTTCCCTCTTCGCTCATGTGACTTCGTCTTCCTCCCCAAACTGCTCATGACCCACTACCATCATTAATTTTTTTTCGAACCAAGAAACGCTTGCTCCCTCATCGCGTCACCGTCGTGCCTCCATACGTCACCCACGGCAACCGCCTCCAGCCTATCATGCATCTCCTGGCCGGAAACGAACGCTCCAGGTGCACGCGATCTACTCCTTCATGTCATTTGGCTTCGCTCACGACTTCACAATCGTAATTTTTTTTTCTTTTGGTCGATTTGATCTTTCTTTGTTTTTTTAGATCTTCGCTTTGGAATAGAAAGAAAAGGGGGATAGGAGTGGTACGTGATATATGGCTAGAGAAAGGAAATTGATTTCGAATGTAGATATTTATAATGTTTCACATCCATTCCGAACACTATGGAACTTGTCTCAAGGCCTAATTTGATCATATACGGAAGATATCTTTTCAAATTGAATTATTTTAATTAAATTTCGAAATTAATTTCTATGTGTTTTAAGCTCGCATGGCCAAACGACAAGACTGATCGCTACGTAACTTAAAATCCTACAATAGCTCACTATTATGGATCCGATGAAACTGGTTTCGTTGAAAATCCGAGACATTTGCCAGAATGGCTATTTTTACTCGTTAATTAAAATATAAAATTTCCAATTTTTAATTATTCAAATTTAAATCCAATTTTTAAATGTTAACCATCTTCATTCATTTTAAACAAAATTTAAATCAATTTTCGATACTATTTTCAATCATATTAAATTCATAATTTAATTATTCAAATAATCTCTAATATTAAATTTAAACAAATTAAATTATCCAATAAATCAATATTAACAATCATTAAATTTCAAATAAATTTTATTTATCAACATTGTTTTATTCCTATCTAAATAATTCACATTTATTATTCAAATCTAGTTATTTATGATAAATACCATCGATACATATAATTTATTTCAGTATAAATAATTCCCAAATTTTCGAAATTGTTTATTCAAGATTTTTATCCAAATTCATATTCAATAACTACACTAATAATTCATTAAATTTATTTTTACCATTTTTATTCAATAATTATATCAAATCTTATGATTTGAAATAGTTAAAAATACTGGTCGTTACACGTGATCATATAAAATACAGATATCAATATTTTATTAAGTTATATATAGTATATAATGTAGGATATTAGATAGGTGTTGATTAAGAAAACCATACAGTATCAAAAGCAGACTCAAGAAGCTGATACAGTGATTGATTTAGAGACTCAGGAGATAGAGATTGAAGACTCATGGATTTGAAGATTCAAGATATCAAGATAAATTATGGAGTCATGGATTATTCTGTTAAAGCCATAGTCACACTTGTTTGATTTCTCTTCTTTTTTTTTTCAAAAAGGTTTTTAAAATCTATTATCAAATTTTGATGATTTCCAATATCATGGTTGTCAAGAAAAATGATTTTTAAGAATCCCTTGTTTTAAAATGATTTTTCAAACATCTTTTCAAAATAGCTTTCGATTCATAGCTTTTTAATTATTTATTTACGAAATTATTATAATCATTTTATAAGTATTTTATATTTTAATATATACTTTTAATTTATTGTATTTAGATATAGATTTTGGTGTTATGTTTTCTAAATGTTTATGGTATTTAAAAGTATGTTTTGACATTCATTAATACTTTGATATATATATATATATGTATGTATGTATGTATTCACTTATGGTTTATATAATATTTTATTTTTCAAAAGAAATTTATATTTATATCATTTATATAAATATTTTAAAATATTTTTTATAACATTTTCTTAAGTTTTATTATGATAAAAATGTACATAAACTGTGCTTAAATGATTTGACAAAGTATCAAAATATTTTACAAACTAAATATTGTCAAACAATTTTTGTAAAGTGATTTTTCAAAATACAAAAGGATATGTTGACATATCCTCCTTATGTATATTGACATATCCGTCAAGATTTTCAAAATTCAAAATTTGAATTGAAATGCCTTTTCATCGTAATTCTTCATGAATGGACATGATTGTTGTTTCTCTATAAGTAGGGGTTCTCTCGACGAATTTTAATGAACTACTTTCTTATATTTTCTCTACTCTTTCACTCTCTTGATTTCTAAAAGAAGTTATACTCAAGGTCATTCTGAAATTCAATCAGAATCAAATTCAAACTTTATTTATCTGATGCTTTATTGAATACTCTTTGTTCTCTCTCATCTTTCAAACTTAAATCACGATAAAAGTGCTATTCAAGAAGCTATAGGATTATTTGTATTTAATATCAAGAAATTGATTTTGTAAACTCTATCAAATCATACTCAGATACTCTTGGGTGTGTTTGGTGTCGCTTAATTCTAAGTGGATGTGCTTGTGTCTCGTTCGAATCAAACAGGTGTGTGTGGTGTCCCGTTTGAATCCAAATGGGTGTACGGGTATCCCGTCTGAATCTAGTAAGTGTACCTAAACTTAGAAAATCTAAAGAGTGTGTCTCATAGCCTTGAAATCAAGATTGTATAAACTTTCATATTTAGAAATCCATATAGAAAATTATACAGGATTAGATGTAGCGTAACTTCAACTAGCAAAAAAACCATGATGTGATCTATCCAACTCTTTACTTTTTATTTTAGTGCATTTATATCTATCCATGTTTGCATCTGTGATTATCAATTTGAATTGTTTATACTATAATCTTAAAAGAATTCAAAAAGATTCATAAAAGTTAGTAAACACTATTCAACCCCGCTCTAGTGTTAAATAGCCTAAGTCCTTCCTCCTTAAACTGACATTTAGATCAGAGCATAAGTTTTCAAAGTATTCATAAATTCAATTTTTGGAAAGTTTTAAAAGAAAACATTATTAATACAATTTTTAACACTTATATTAAAAAACAACTTTGAAAAATCAACATTACATGTTTCATAAATTTGCATCCATTTATTATGAAAAGCCACTTGATCTTTTGAAAAGGTAAAATTTGCAGGAACTGATGTCTTGCATGGCTTTTGATGAAAAATCACCGAATGATCAAACATTACAAATCAAAAAGGATAAGTGGATATTGGACGGTGATGCTTAAGGCATATAACTGGAATGAATTAACTGGGCCAGTCCGCAGCGGAAGAAATGGGTGAACTTTAAAAATTTAACCATTTTGGATCTTTGATGGGCCTATGAAGTCCAAATTCGTTTGGAACTTTTCTAAGTTTCTTTTAAATAAATTCAATATTTTATTTAACTTCATAAATATTTCACTTTAATTTATTGCGTATGTAAGTTAGAGTATATCAAATATACTCTTATATACAAATTTGTGTGTAACATTTACTTTTCAAATTTATTCCAAGAATAAAATATTTCATTTCCTTTCTCTTAATTTATTAAATTAGTGAGAGGGCATAAATTTATTCAGAGAAGGAAACATTCATTTCCTTTCTCTTAAATTATTCAATTAATGAGTGATCATAAATTTAATTAGAGAAGGAAACTTCTTGTTTCCTTTTCTTAATTGAATTAAATAATTGATTAATAAAATAACATTAATAACTAATCCAAATATGACATGAATTGTAAATATATTCATAGTAAATATGGTGCAAGTGCAACATATAGGGAATGTGCATAGTCAGTGGTAACTAATATGTATACATAAAATAAGCAAGAACAATTTGAATGATTATTACATAGGAATTGAAATTTAAATAAATAAGGGATGACTAGGGTGATTGATGCAGTTTTACTTTTAGCGAACTTAATTAATGCAACATATAAATGACAGTTAATAAGCATCATAATATATGGATTGTAACAACCCTAGATTTTTGAAAATATTTTTAATTAGATTTTATTTCATTTTGAAAATATTTTTAAGATTGATTTTATTTCAAGATTTTTATTTTTTAAAACATTTTAAAAAGTGTAGTGGTAATTTTCCAATGTTAATTGTATTTTGTTTACAATTTTAAATTCTAGTTTCAATTAAATAAACTATTTTCAATTTTCCTAAAAATATTTATTTATTTTCATTTCTACTTTATTTTATTTTTCATTTTCTAGTTTATTTACTTGATTTTTCTATTGGTTTATTTTGAATAAAAGAAATTAGAAATTTGAAGAGACAAAGCCTTTTCAACTTGTGACTTTGCATTTGACTTGTCTTTTCATTTTCCTTAGGCTTTTCACTTGCCTTGTTTTGACCATACACTCTTATACTATAGCTGTGTGTTTAATTTAGTTTTCACGTGAAAAAAAAATCCTTCTCATTTTCATTTCTCACGGCCAAAAGAATTTGGTAAGCAATGGCTTCTTGTTTCTACTTTTCTTCGTCATTTTCCCATTGATTTTTGCCTTGATCGTTCTTGTGCTTTGCTCGGCCACTACCACCATCACCATCCACGGCAGCAACCACCTCCTTTCCTCTTGTCTAGATCTGGGCGTGACCACTAGATGAAGCAAACACCACAAGCTTTGCAAAACTCCACCAAAACATTGCCTAACAGACTATACTTCACCATCCCCTTCATATTTCACCTCGGCCACCACCCTAGAACCATCACCACCTGCTAACTTCACCTTTGGCCATCACTTCACCACTGACCTGACCTTTACCAAGCTATCCAAGCCCATATGATGACATGGCCAAGCCTAGTGGTGCACCAAAACCTTCCTTTTTGCCTTTTCCTTTGACCCTCCCTATGTTGTAACTCCGACCCCTTCACACTCCATGTTGCCGTGTGTTTTGATGCCAAACCCGAGCCATTTACCACCACAACATGACTATGGTCGAGCATAAGATACCCTAGGCCAAGCATTTGAGTGGTTAAGGCATGGTCAAGTCATCTTGTTCCTTGTTGCTTTTTATTTCAAAATGTTTCAATGATGTTTTTGTGTTGAATATTTATGTTTATACTATCTTGTTTTATTTGTTGTTTACAAGATCAACATCTTGGCTCTCCACTCACTTGAATCAAAAGTCGTGCCTATCGTGCTTTCTGGATTTATCTATGTGTTTTGATTTGCTAACTACAGCTTGAAAAGGTGAGTATTCATGCTTGACATTCATACTTATAGAACTGTGAAGTGATAACAAGTGAATGTGTAGAAATATTATATCATGTTATACCTGCTTGTGATATGAATCATATGATGTTAACCCTTGTTTATAAAGCTGTCACATCATCTGATACTGCTATATGTTGCTATATTGTTTATTTTATTCTGTTCTCACACTGCAAGTTCCCTGTAGAATAGAATCACTATGGGTTGAAATGATACATACCCGAACGGACTTTAGAATAGGGAAAAATCGTTATAGGATGAAATGATTGGCCTGAGCAATTTTTATTTATTTTATTTAACTTGGGATTGCGGGTTTGAAATGATAGAACCCGGAATTTTCTTTGCAAATTGCGGATTGAAATGATATATTATCTGTATCACTTGACTTAGGTTAGAAAATTTTATACAGACCCGTGGTTATTTTATAAAGTTTTTCTGAAATTTTTAAGTATTTTTTTAAATGTAAATTTATGATAATTTGTTTCAAATTGAATTTAGAATATTCAAATAAAGGATTAGTGATTTTTCGATAAGTTAAATATGTTAAATAAATGAATGGTTAAGTTAAAATTTGAAATATAATTTAAATTTTAGATTTGTTTAAAAATGAAGTTTAAGTTACGTAAATAAAATGGAAATTAAGTTTATATTTTGAAATGGTAATTAAAACTTAAGTGTTAAGTAAATTTTTAAAATGCAAAGAATAGAAATTTGTATGCTTAAATTTAATAAGTGAATCATTGAAAATTTTACTTTTATGTATAAAATTTTACTTTATAGAAATCATAAATTAAAGGGTATTTAAATGAACATTTTTGAGTGGAAAAATATGATTTTTATAAGTTACAAGGGATAAAATCAAATTTTAATTGTTTCTGAAATTTTGTTGAAAATCTGGGAAATGAATTAACAGCACTTCAAAAATGCAATCATTTCTGAAGTTAACTTAAAATCTGAAGTAAAGGATATTAAAGCACTTTGTAAGTGTTATGATTGCAGAAAGAAAACTAAAATCTAAAACTAATATATAGGCTACAGTAGCACTTGATAAGTGCTGCAGTTTGCTGAAATAAGATTTTTCAAGTGTAACTGAACTACTACAGCAGTTTTAAATGCTGCCTTTGCTGAAATGAATTGTTTTCAAATATAACTTACTGCAGCATTTTCGAAGTGCCGTAAAAAGCTGAAATTTCAATGTTTTCATAGTTTTTAACTGAATAAATGAACTTAGAAAAGGCTAAATTTTAGGAATTGAATATTTGATTAGTAAGTATAATGACTTCATTTTTAAATAATTTAAATGGAGTATTTTGATTTGAAATATAAATCATTTTGAAATGAGGTTTTGAAAGGATATGATATTTTGATATTTTGAAATGGATTTGAAATGATATTTGATTTTCGAAATATAAAATAACATTTTTAAATGTATAACCACGGGTTATAATAACGATTGGTTGTTAAAGAGACCGGGATCGGATATGGACATACTCTCCGTCGGTATCGAAAACCACTTTAATAACATATGTACGCGGTGGAGATTCCAGAATGAAGTAGGATGGTGGCGACGATCCTATTATGGCATGAACGTGGACCTGAATCCCGTGAGTTGGCTTAAGGTGGTTAAAACAGGAGCGATCGACGGGCCAAGTGAGGTCATTCCTCCTATCGGACACATTTCTTCGATACTATACTCTTATTTGTGATTGATTTGATGGCCATCCTTCGATTTTGATTGGGAGTGTGTTCCGAGGTGGGCGTAGTGGATGCTACATTACCACTAGCCCGGAAGTGTAGTTGGTATATCTACCCATGCATTGCCTATTTGTGCCGTGTCACCTACCATAGCGAGTTTTACTACGGGTTTGTTTTTTTTCCGTGGCTCATGGAGTATTTAGGGTAGCCTCCCGATCTGGAGGTATGCTGATTCTGGATGGACTACTGGGACTATTACGTGTTAAGGGCTATATGGGTAACCCTTTAACGCAATTTAAAAGTAAGTTTATTTTACTATAGACATTATTACAATAGTGCAATATTACTACATAGTAAATAGTTTAACGGATCCTTAAAGGATGAGCGGTCCCAAGCATCCTTTAAGTTACCTGTACATTTACTGCAGTTCACTTGAGTTGGTTTACATTGTATAAGTATGTATGTCCTATCTCGAGTGTTCGTGTTTAATTTACGCTCGGGTCAGCCTGAGTATTCACAACTTTGGATTTCTCTTTCTGGAGCTAGGAATCGCTGGAGATTCTGCTTATCTAGTTATTTATCTATTTCAGTTTCAGTTGTTATATTTCAGCTCTTATATTTCAGTTTGTTTTTAGACGGATATTATGTACTTGTTTTGAGACTTTGTAATAGTAGCTTCTTGAACTACTATGTTATTTTAATTTCCACTACGAGTTATTCCGATATTTCTATGTCTGTGATCCTGCGGTTGATTTTATTTGCTTCAAATTTTATTACAATCTATTATTTTGAATTATTCAAGTCTGACATGTGTGTCTTCCTATGCACTTGGCAGGTGCAGCATGATAGGGGGTTCTCGCATTTGATTTGGTTGCGAGCGGATGACTCTTACTCCTACATATCCCTGCAAGGGTTAGTGCAGTCGAGAGGCTGACCGTAAAGGCGGAACATAGGTACAGCTGTATGCTATGGTGGACGTTACTCCAGTGACGCGATCCATTAAAGTTGGTATCGGAGCTTTGGTTTTTAGGCAAACCTTAGCCTGCGGAGCAAAAACTCATTAGAGATAGGATAGAAATACCCTAGAATGAGTGAAATCAACCTTAGAATCATTTTCTTTGTGAGAGAATGTATTTTCAAAGTATAACTGATTTTTCAAATGATTTTTCAAAGGACTTTTTTTCAAAGATTATTTTGATATAAACTTTTCTTGTTTTAAAGGAAATTTTTTTTTCTAAACTTCCTTCCTTTCGTATCTACCTTGTTAGTATTTTCTTTCTTTAGGATATCTTTCCAAGTAAATTTATTTTTGTCTTCTCTTTGCCTTTGTCCTAAAATTCATTCTTGACTTTTCAGGATGAATCGAGGAAATGCCAGACGTAGGGGTCGTGGTATTGCCCCAACTCCTTAGCCTGTTGCACCTGTTAGGTTTACTATTATCTTTAAGGAACTCTCTCAACTTGGTGGAACCAAGTTTACTGGTTCAGCGTACATTATTGAAGCCCAGCAGTGGTTACAGAATCTAGAGAGGATATTTACTAGTCTTGAGATTACTGATGTCCAGAAGCGTCAGTTGGCAGCATGCAGTTGCAGGAGGCTGTCCAAGATTGGTGGGGTCTCTTACAACTAACACCGTCGAGGCTGATCTTACTTGGGAGAAGTTTAGGTATCTTCTTATGTTTCTTTGAATTCCAATTTTCTATCTCTTTCGTGCCATTTCTAAGCTTATCTATCATCTTTTAGGATGCTTTCGTTGCTAAGTGGATGCCCAAAGCCGAGAAATCCCAGCTTTATAGGGAGTTCATGGATCTCAAGCAGGGAAGCATGTCTTTTTCTGAGTATGAGAGGAAGTTCAACGAACTTTTTAAGTTCGGTCCTGGTCTGATAGACACTCCTCTCAAGAAGAATGAGAAGTTCATTGCTGGTGCTCGTCCTAACTACTATGATCGTCTTATTGCCCATGTTCACAGCCATTTCATTGGACTTATGGATATGGATATTCGTTATGAGAACCCTACTTCTAAGGGTCCTGCTGTTGTTGGTGCTCCTTTATCTCGGTCTTCCTCTGCTAACTCTAAGAAGAGAAAGCCTAATTTCCAGCGGCAGATGAAGAATTGGCTCAAGAATCCGAGTTTGGGATCTTCATCACCTTCCCCTTCTCTGAGGCAGCCTGTTGACCTTTCTGCCATCACCTACTTCAAAAGTGATCAGAAGGGACACTATGCCAATAGTTGCCCTACTTTAGCTGGAGTTGTTGTTCCTCCTCCTGCTCAGTTGGGTAAGCCTTACGGTATATTTGCTATCACCTCTGCATCTTCTCCAGCTCCTACTCCTAGTGATGACCAAGATACTCATCAGGGCACCTTTTCGTTATTTCAGTATCATGTTCGTGTTTTACTTGATACTGGTGCTTCCCATAGTTTTATTTCTATTGATTTGTGTGATAAGTTCGAGCATCTCCTTTCTCCTGAGTATGCTTATGTACCCTTGTGTGTTTCAAATCCCATTGGAGGTCCCGCAAACCTTAATCGGATTTGTAAGCAAGTGAAACTTCTCTATTCTGATCATCGCTTTAGTGGTGATTTCTATGTTCTGGGCTTCGATGCTTTTGATTTATTGCTTGGAAGTAATTGGCTTGATAGGCATGATTCCCATATCTCTTGTAAAGCCCGTTATTTTTATCTTGTTGATGATCAAGGAAATCCCTTGATTATTCAGTGCCGCATGCCTCAGGATTTTGCTGGCAGTTTTATTTATTCTCTGGATTCTTCTCCTGGTGATCTTCATTCGACCTGTGTGGTCAGATTATATCCCGATGTATTTGGTGAAGTCACCACTTTACCTCCTAAGAGGGAATCGATTTCCGTATTGATCATATTCCTGGAGCTCGATCTTTAGTTCTTCCTCCTGGAAGAATGGCACCCGTAAGAAGGTTGAGTTAGCAAATTGAGGACTTGTTCTCCAAAGGTCTGGTCAGACCTAGCCCTTCAGAATGGGAAGTAGTGTGGTTTTCGTCACCAAGTCCGATGGATCCTTGAGGATGTGTGTTGATTATAGGGAGCTGAACAAGCTCACTATGAAAAAATGATATCTAATGCCTCATATCAATGATATGTTTGATCACTTTATGGTGTCATTGTTTTCTCTCAGCTTGATCTTGCCATAGGTTTTCACCAGCTTAGAGTTGCTATGGAAAGTATTCCCATGACTGCTTTCCGTACTGAGAATGGGTTTTATGAATGGATAGTCAGGCCTTTTGGTTTGACTAATGCTCCTGCTTTCTTTGTTGATTTGATGAATCGTGTTTTTCGTGATGTGATTAATAAATTTGTTCTAGTCTTTGTTGATGATATCCTTGTCTTTTCTAAGACTAAGAAAGAGCATGAGTCGCACTTGAAATATGTTCCGGAAACTCTTAGAAATCATCAACTGAAGGATAAATTTTCTAAATGTCATTTCTGGAAGGATGAAGTCTGATTCCTTCGACATTTTTTTTCTAGTAATGGAGTTTCTGCTGATCCAGTCAAGATCGCTGCGATCAATGTAAGTCTATTTTTCTTTCTCTTTTTCCTTTGTCATTTAATTATTCTATCTCTCCTATTGTTCTTATTTCTCCCTATTCTATTACAGGATTGGGAGAATCCTAAGACTCCTTCTAAGATTCGTAGTTTTTTGGGCCTTGCCGGTTATTACCGGAGATTCATGGAGAATTTTGCCCGGATTGTTGCACCTCTCATTTCTTTCACTCGTAAGAATGCAAAGTATCTGGGTTATTGTGGATAGACTGACCAAGTCCGCTTATTTCATTCCGGTCAAGTCTACCCATTCTGCTTCTAGCTTTCTAAGATCTACATGAGAATGATTATTCGTCTCCATAGTGTCCCTCTCAGTATTGTTTGTGATCGTGATCCTATCTTTACCAGTCAGTTTTGGAAAGCTTTTTAGGAATCTTTGGGTACTCATCTAAATCTGAGCATTGCTTACCATCTACAGACCGATGGTCAAATGGAAAGAGTGAACTAGATTCTCGAAGATCTTCTTCGTGCTTGTGTGCTTGATTATAGAGGATCTTGGGAAGATCATATCCACCTTGTCGAATTCACCTACAATAAAAGTTATCAGGTATAATCTAATCTTCTAATTTAAGTTTATCTTAATCCTTTATCTATCTCATTCCATCTTTGAATCCAGGCCAGTATTAAAATGTCTCCGTTTGCTGCTATTTACGGACGACCCTGTAGATCACCATCTTGTGGATTGAATCCGATAATCGTTTGGTTCACTGGTCCTTTCTGCATTGTGGAAAGAGTTGGTTCTTTTTCTTATCGTCTGGATTTTCCCAAGAAGCTTTCTGAAGTGCATAATGCAATCCACGTCTCACATCTTCGCCGGTATCTTCATGACCCATCTCTTATTGTCAGCCTTCTGCTCTTGATAGTTTGGATATTGAGCCTAATCTGATTGTCGAGAGGAAGTCACTTCATATTATTGACAGAGGTATGAAGCATCCAAGAAGGAAATCTGTTAGTCTAGTCAAAGTACAGTGGAGTTGTGACGACCGTCCATGACTCCCGCACCAAAACAAGGAAATAATGCGCTGAAAGGCGTGCCAGGCAGCCATGGGTGACCGTCAAGGGTAGAATAAACATCGCAGAATCTATCGCATAACTCAGAGCGCATGGATAAAATACAATAGAGAAATATATGTATAGTGAAGCTTCATAACAGAATATCATCAAATAAGCATCTTAGAAGTTTGATACAATCATCAGAACAGTCAATACATCAAAACCTCACTACAAAGCACTCAAAGTATATACAGCGGAACACCAGTACATAATATGAAATAATATGCAAAAGCCTCCTGCTCGTCTTCGTCATCATCAACGTAGATCTCCAAGAACAGCACCTGTCACCTGCTACCTAGTCTGCCCATCCCAACATGGATGAACAGCCCAAGGTAATAAGAGGAGACATAAAACCTTGAGTCAGACAAAGTCTTAGTGAGCAGTAAATCAACTATCAAACATACCAAAAGAGCATAAGGGATAAAAGGAATAGGAACCAAACCATCCCACTCCGCCTCTTTCTACAGTGATAGCCCCCAGACACACACTAAGGAGAAGCAAGCATAACATGGCAGACAATTAAAGTAAAGCAATAATCATTCGAGTCAAGGTCGATGTTTTCCAAATACAAACCCCCAAGGCCTAAACCAAGATCAGATAAGCACCCGGAAAACACCGCTCTTGAGACCGAATGATGATACAACCAAACGTCCAAACATCCATGACTCTGGCTATCACTGTTATCATTGCCTTGATTTCACCGTTAGTTGAATGACCACCTGTCAAGGGCTAATGGTAATCCCGGTTCTAGACATAACTCCGCACGTCGTCGCAGCCCGTGCCTAGGAATTTTCGCAACTACCCAGAGTACTAGCACGTCGTCGTAGCCCGTGCTTGGAACGTCGTCGCAGCCCGTTCCAACGTACTCTTGCTTTGAGCATGCTAGAACCTTCAACAACGATGAGATCTCAGCCTCCTAGTCATCCTCCTCGACGACTATTTCCATACTAGCTCAAGCGCCTCTCAAGCTAACCATTATCAACCAACTCGCATCGCATCGTCAAGTTATCAACATGCTTGGGATGATCCCGTCTGGATTAAACCAAGGCTATCTCACATCATGCTTCGTTTTATCGCATCATAGCAAAGTCTCATCTCAACATCATGGCTTGCCTCATCCCATCATGGCAAAGTCCCATCTCAACATCATCTAATCCATACATATGAGCTTCAACATCCGCTTCATATGCCACAAGCAGCTTTCCTTATTCAAGAGCCTTTCCACTTTAGCTTTTGAATCATCATCAACCAACTTGATCAAATCAAGCTATATATCAACTAATCAATCAAATCAAACATTAATCCAAGCAATCAATCATTCAAACAAGATCTAAATAAACAATTACAATGATAATGGCAATTTCGTAAATAAATGAGCATAGATCTAACATACATGAATCATGGGTTTTTAGCATAGATCTAACAAATATAAATCATGGGTTTTGTCTCTTCAACTTGATAAATGAACTTTTATAAGTAAACATCTTCATGAGTAGTGGATCTACACTTGGATCTAAAGAAAAAATGCATAAAATCACTATCTACAACACTCCAACAAACCACCAAACCAATATACTCCTTTGGGTCTGCGTGAGAGATAACCACCACTCACCGAATCACCCAAACACTTCAAAAACTAATCACTTCAGATCTGGACAGCAAGGATTCAAGCTTGATTCGTCGAAATCTCGCTTGAAACGATGGAATCTAGCTTCGTTGGATGAAGATCTTCAACTTTGGCTCTTGGATCTTCGATCTTGATCTTCGATCTTGGATGGATGTTAGAACTAGATTAGAGTGGAGAAAAGAAGATGAAGAAATGTTGTAGTCGAGCTCTCAAAATGGCAGCACTTCGTCGCTTCAAAAACCGGTGCCAAAAAGTGAGCCAAACCCCTCTATTTATAGGCTGAATCCCCCCTTGAGTCGTCCATCCATAAGTCGTCGCCGACCCATCCTTGAGTCGCCCCCGACCTAAGACCCACGACCCAAAACTCCAACGACCTAACACGCACGCGGGCTACGGCTTACGACTCATCGGAGACACAGGATCACACTAAGCCGACCCAACTGCATACGACTCAAAAGCCTCCGACCTAACCACTCAGAACACATGCCGACTCACGACCTAACTAACGCGGCCTAACGACTCAACAACCCCTACGACTCATCACCTAGCCGACCCAACAACTTAACTCGTGTACGACTCATAGCATACACGTCCTAAAACACAGGCCGACCTAACGACTCATCGACTCAACAACACTATACAACACACGACTCAGCGACTCGGCGACTCAACAACACTATACGACTCAACGACCTAACTCATTTTCCTTAAGTCGTTCCATCCTATGAGTCGGTCCAATACATGAGTCGGTCACCTCTATGAGTCGGTTATCCTATGAGTCGCTCACTACCTTGACTCGGTCCAAACCTTAAGCCGCTGCCTCTCTTAACTCGCTAACAACCATAAGTCGGCAACTACCACTCACTCCTATAAGTCGGCCAACCTATAAACCGTTGACCCCATGAGTCGGCCACCTACCCTAAGTCGCTCCATCCTCTAAGTCGGTCACGACTTAAGTTCCACACGACTTAACTTTAACACGACTTATCTCTAGAACGACTCAAGCTCCAAACGACTTAATGCAACTATTATACGATTTATCGACACGTAAAATACGGGTCGTTACATTCTCTCCCCCTTAGGAATTTCGCCCCCGAAATTCCAAAAAAACAAGAGCAATCAAAACTATTCTGCATGCCTACCATCCATAGCAATCAACAAACCATGCATCCAATTACAAGCCTAGCATGCAGAATTCTAAGATTAGAACAAGTTACAAATTCATGAGATGTCACGACACCTTAGGGCCATACCTCGAAGAGTTCAGGATGAGCTGCCTTCATCCTCTCTTCCTCCTCCAATGTACAGTCGTTAACATCATCACTCCATTGTATCTTGAGCAACGTAATCGTCTTCCTCCTAAGCTGTTTCGTGTCGGTTTCAACAACACGAAGCGGCTTACGAGGTCTCGTAACCACTGGATCAACCTCCAAGTCTTCACAGCTATCAGCAGAAACCACCGTATTCGAGTCATGCACATACTTCCGTAGATAAGATACATGAAAGACATTGTGCACACCCGCCATCTTCTCCGGTAACTCCAATCTATAAGCGAGCTTTCCAATTCGCTCGATAATCGGGAATGGTCCAACAAATCTCGAAGTTAACTTTCCTTTCTTCCCGAATCTAATAACATTCTTCAGTGGAGAAATCTTCACAAAAACCATATCACCCACGTCGAATTCCAAATCCTTACGATGCTTATCGGCATAACTCTTCTGACGATCTTGGGCTGCCTTCATTCGTTGCGGAATGATCTCTATACAATCCGTAGTCCGTCGAATCATCTCTGGCCCAAGTATCAGCTTTTCTCCAGTTTCCAACCAACATGTCGGAGAGTTACACGGTCTTCCATACAATGCCTCATATGGTGCCATACCAATACTCGACTGATAACTGTTATTGTATGCAAATTCCACCAAATGAAGATGATCTTCTCATGATCCTCCGAAGTCCAAAACACAAGCTCTGAGAAGATCTTCCAAAACTCGGTTGACTCTCTCAGTCTGACCATCTGTTTGGGGATGATAAGCTGTACTCAAACACAACTCGGTTCCTAAAACTTCCTGGAAGCTCTTCCAAAATCCACTAGTGAACAATGGCTCTCGATCGCTCACTATACTCTTCGGAATACCATGGAATCGAACTATCCACTTAACATACAACTCAGCCAACTTCGATGCAGTCCTAGTCGATCGAACAGGAATGAATCTTGCACTCTTGGTCAACCGATCTACTATGACCCAAATCCCTTCATTTACTACTCTTGTTCTAGGTAGACCATCGATAAAATCCATCGATATCTGTTCCCACTTCCACATAGGAACTTCTAATGGATGAAGCAGTCCACTTGGCTTCTTCTGCTCTGCCTTAACCAACTGGCAATTCATACACTTGGAAATAAAATTTCCAACATCCTTCTTCATACCTTCCCAGTAATAAGTTCTCTTCATATCCCGATACATCTTATTTCCACTTGGATGAATTGTCAACTTCGAGTGATGACTTTCCTTCAGAACTTCATCTCTTAATTCATCTATGTCGGGAACAACCAATCGTCCTTACTTCAGAAGCCAACCCTCTCGATCGACTTCGAATCCCTTATCCTTCTCTGGGTCCAATCCAGATTCCAAATCACGGATAATCTTGACAAGCTTATCGTCTCGCTTTTGACTCTCGCCAATCCTTTCCACAAGAGTGGGCCTTATTGATAAGTTTGCCAACATCTCAGGTTCCAATTCACATCTGGGCCTGAAATCAAATCCAGCCAAATACTCGAGACTCTTCCATTCTGAAAACATGGCTCCCAATCCGATATGTCTTCGACTTAACGCATCAGCCACTGCGTTACCTTTTCCCGGAGTATAGGCTATACCAAAATCATACGATGCCAAGAACTCTAGCCACCGTTGCTGTCGAAGATTCAAATCCTTTTGAGAGAACAGATACTTCAACGACTTATGATCTGTAAACAACTCGAATCTAACTCCCAATAGATAATGTCTCCACATCTTCAAAGCAAAAACAATTGCCGCTAACTCCAAATCATGAGTCGGGTAATTCCTTTCATGCGGCTTCAGTTGTCGACTTGCATATGCAACAACTTTATTCTTCTGCATTAGTACTGCTCCAAGTCCAGTACCACATGCATCGGTGTAAACCACCATCTCATCATTCCCACTTGGAATAGTCAAAACAGGAGAACTCGTCAGTCGCTCTTTCAGGATTACGAAAGCTTGCTCACACTTATCATCCCATCTGAACACTTGGTTCTTTTTCGTCAATCCTGTTAACGGTGCAGCTATCTTGGAAAAGTATTTGATAAACCGTCGATAATATCCAGCTAATCCAAGAAAACTTCTCACATCAGATGCATTCTTAGGTCTAACCCAATCCTGGATCGCTGCCACCTTAGCGGGATCAACCGCTATTCCATTTCCAGAGATAACATGGCCTAAGAATCTCACTTCACTCTTCCAGAAGTGACACTTCGAAAACTTAGCCTTCAGCTGATGTTTCCGTAAGATTTCCAAAACAATACGCAAGTGTGTCTTGTGCTCTTCCTCAGTTCTGGAATAAATCAGAATATCATCCACGAACATAAGCACGAACTTCTTCAACTGATCTCTGAAAACTCTATTCATAAGATCCACAAAATATGCTGGTGCGTTAGTCAATCCAAACGGCATTACCAGCCACTCATAAAAACCGAACGGTGTCCTAAAAGCAGTCTTCGGCACACTATCATTTGCCACTCTCAACTGGTGAAATCCCGTTGCCAAATCTATCTGAGAAAACACCTTAGCATCGTGAAGCTGATCAAACAAGTCAACTATTCTCGGCAATGGATACTTGTTCTTCTTAGTCACTTTATTCAGCTCACGATAATCCACACACAACCTCAACGATCCATCCGCTTTGGTTGCGAACACAACTGGTGCACCCCATTCGGACATACTACGCCGAATGAATCCTTTCTGCAAAAGGTCATCAACTTGCACCTTCAACTCTTGTTGCTCCCTAGGCGCCATCCGCCTAAGAGGCATCACAACAGGTCTAGCTCTCTCAACTAGATCGATACGAAACTCGATCTCCCTATGCGGCGGTAATCCTTTGACTTCGTCAAAGACATCCTCAAATCCATTCACAATAGGCACCGATGACAGTCCATCCCGTGGAACAACCAGCGAATACATGAAGCTCATGAAGACGCCTTCCTCATGCTTACATCGTATCACAACCTTTCGCCCTTCCACATTCCCAACTGTCACCTCCAGCCTCTCACAATCAATCCTTGCCGCATACTTCCTAAGCCAGTCCATACCCAAAATAATTCCGAACCCCGCAAAGTTCAGAACAAAACAATCACAAACAAAAGAGCAATCATGACTCGACACAACTAGACCACGGCATATCATACACAAACATGACGAACCCCCAACTGGATTAGTCACAACCAATGACCTATCAACAATATCCGGTTCCAAACCTAACCGGCCTACAAGATCATCACAAACAAAAGAATGCGACGCTCCAGTATCAAACAACACTCTAACTGGAACACCACAAATGGAAAGAGTACCTTGAACCACCACACTCTTCCCTTTCTCTTCAGCAGTAAGAGCTTTTGAAAACGACGGCACAGCTCCCAAAGCATAAGCTTGCACAATCCGCCTGTCCTTCCTCGGTTCTGGACAATCTTTCTTGAAATGCCCTGGCTTGTCACAGTTGTGGCATTTCGCCGGCGCCTTTGGATTCCTACAATCCTTGGAGAGATGGCCCTTCTGCTGGCAATTATAGCAAGTCATTTCGCC
Source organism: Allium cepa (assembly GCA_030765085.1). Classification (NCBI taxonomy): domain Eukaryota; kingdom Viridiplantae; phylum Streptophyta; class Magnoliopsida; order Asparagales; family Amaryllidaceae; genus Allium; species Allium cepa. The sequence goes on along the minus strand of CM060930.1, from coordinate 46,096,768 downwards.
CCTCGGCTTCTTCTGGCCATCCTTATCCTTCTGTTGTTGTTGCTTCCTCTTCTTGTTTCCACCCTTCTGTGGCTTAAACCCTTCCTTGGTTACAGCAACAACAGAACTCTCCCTAGGAAACAAACTCTCATGCCTGAGAGCTTTCTCCACAAGCTTCTCAAACGGATCGTCCAGATGATCCACCAACTGTCTTCCAAGATAAGCATCCAAACCGGTCACAAACTTCTCATTCTTCTGATGGGGAGAATCAATATACGATCTGGCATACTTGGACAAAGCTTCAAACTCAGAAACATACTCAAGAACGGGTCTTCCACCTTGCTTGAGCTCCACAAACTTTTTAAACAAGACAGATTTCTGAGCCGTAGAGATGAACTTAGCTTCAAATCTAGCTTGGAATTGCTCCCAAGTAATCTCCTCCTCCGGAGTATCAATGGTGATAGAATTCCACCAATCCGAAGCTCTCCCTTGAAGTTGCCTTGATGCAAGCTTCCTCTTAGTTGCATCCTCAACTCCCAAGTCACCAAAGATCCTTCTACAAGCATTAATCCATCTTTGCACTTCAATGGTTGATTCCGTTCCCAAGAAAACCTTTCCTCCAAGAGAAGTATAGTCCTTGCAAAGTTTAGCAAAATCCACTGGTCTTGGAGCTTGAACTTGAACTCCAACATCTACTGATGGCCCCGAGGCTAGTATCCTTCTCATGATCGAAGTCATCATGGCCTCAAACATAGGAGCATAATCAACAGCTTCCCTAGCAGCACGGCCTTCTCTAGCAGCTGGTCTCCCCCTTCGACTCATCCTTAATATCTACAAAAAGGAATGACTTAGACACCTTGAGAAACAACTGCATAAGGAGTTCAAATCCTTCTAAACTACTATATTATATATAGTAATCATTCATCAAAATAAAATTACGTCTCTCATACGTAGTTACGTCAGTGAGCGTTGGCTAAAATCGATTAACCAAAGCTCTGATACCAAATGTGACGACCGCTCATGACTCCCGCACCAAAACAAGGAAATAATGCGCTGAAAGGCGTGCCAGGCAGCCATGGGTGACCGTCAAGGGTAGAATAAACATCGCAGAATCTATCGCATAACTCAGAGCGCATGGATAAAATACAATAGAGAAATATATGTATAGTGAAGCTTCATAACAGAATATCATCAAATAAGCATCTTAGAAGTTTGATACAATCATCAGAACAGTCAATACATCAAAACCTCACTACAAAGCACTCAAAGTATATACAGCGGAACACCAGTACATAATATGAAATAATATGCAAAAGCCTCCTGCTCGTCTTCGTCATCATCAACGTAGATCTCCAAGAACAGCACCTGTCACCTGCTACGTAGTCTGCCCATCCCAACATGGATGAACAGCCCAAGGTAATAAGAGGAGACATAAAACCTTGAGTCAGACAAAGTCTTAGTGAGCAGTAAATCAACTATCAAACATACCAAAAGAGCATAAGGGATAAAAGGAATAGGAACCAAACCATCCCACTCCGCCTCTTTCTACAGTGATAGCCCCCAGACACACACTAAGGAGAAGCAAGCATAACATGGCAGACAATTAAAGTAAAGCAATAATCATTCGAGTCAAGGTCGATGTTTTCCAAATACAAACCCCCAAGGCCTAAACCAAGATCAGATAAGCACCCGGAAAACACCGCTCTTGAGACCGAATGATGATACAACCAAACGTCCAAACATCCATGACTCTGGCTATCACTGTTATCATTGCCTTGATTTCACCGTTAGTTGAATGACCACCTGTCAAGGGCTAATGGTAACCCCGGTTCTAGACATAACTCCGCACGTCGTCGCAGCCCGTGCCTAGGAATTTTCGCAACTACCCAGAGTACTAGCACGTCGTCGCAGCCCGTGCTTGGAACGTCGTCGCAGCCCGTTCCAACGTACTCTTACTTTGAGCATGCTAGAACCTTTAACAACGATGAGATCTCAGCCTCCTAGTCATCCTCCTCGACGACTATTTCCATACTAGCTCAAGCGCCTCTCAAGCTAACCATTATCAACCAACTCGCATCGCATCATCAAGTTATCAACATGCTTGGGATGATCCCGTCTGGATTAAACCAAGGCTATCTCACATCATGCTTCGCTTTATCGCATCATAGCAAAGTCTCATCTCAACATCATGGCTTGCCTCATCGCATCATGGCAAAGTCCCATCTCAACATCATCTAATCCATACATATGAGCTTCAACATCCGCTTCATATGCCACAAGCAGCTTTCCTTATTCAAGAGCCTTTCCACTTAGCTTTTGAATCATCATCAACCAACTTGATCAAATCAAGCTATATATCAACTAATCAATCAAATCAAACATTAATCCAAGCAATCAATCATTCAAACAAGATCTAAATAAACAATTACAATGATAATGGCAATTTCGTAAATAAATGAGCATAGATCTAACATACATGAATCATGGGTTTTTAGCATAGATCTAACAAATATAAATCATGGATTTTGTCTCTTCAACTTGATAAATGAACTTGTATAAGTAAACATCTTCATGAGTAGTGGATCTACACTTGGATCTAAGGAAAAAAATGCATAAAATCACTATCTACAACACTCCAACAAACCACCAAACCAATATACTCCTTTGGGTCCGCGTGAGAGATAACCACCACTCACCGAATCACCCAAACACTTCAAAAACTAATCACTTGAGATCTGGACAGCAAGGATTCAAGCTTGATTCGTCGAAATCTCGCTTGAAACGATGGAATCTAGCTTCGTTGGATGAAGATCTTCAACTTTGGCTCTTGGATCTTCGATCTTGGATGGATGTTAGAACTAGATTAGAGTGGAGAAAAGAAGATGAAGAAATGTTGTAGTCGAGCTCTCAAAATGGCAGCACTTCGTCGCTTCAAAAACCGGTGCCAAAAAGTGAGCCAAACCCCTCTATTTATAGGCTGAATCCCCCCTTGAGTCGTCCATCCATAAGTCGTCGCCGACCCATCCTTGAGTCGCCCCTGACCTAAGACCCACGACCCAAAACTCCAACGACCTAACACGCACGCGGGCTATGACTTACGACTCATCGGAGACACAGGATCACACTAAGCCGACCCAACTGCATACGACTCAAAAGCCTCCGACCTAACCACTCAGAACACATGCCGACTCACGACCTAACTAACGCGGCCTAACGACTCAACAACCCCTATGACTCATCACCTAGCCGACCCAACAACTTAACTCGTGTATGACTCATAGCATACACGTCCTAAAACACAGGCCGACCTAACGACTCATCGACTCAACAACACTATACAACACATGACTCAGCGACTCGGCGACTCAACAACACTATACGACTCAACGACCTAACTCATTTTCCTTAAGTCGTTCCATCCTATGAGTCGGTCCAATACATGAGTCGGTCACCTCTATGAGTCGGTTGTCCTATGAGTCACTCACTACCTTGACTCGGTCCAAACCTTAAGCTGCTGCCTCTCTTAACTCGCTAACAACCATAAGTCGGCAACTACCACTCACTCCTATAAGTCGGCCAACCTATAAACCGTTGACCCCATGAGTCGGCCACCTACCCTAAGTCGCTCCATCCTCTAAGTCGGTCACGACTTAAGTTCCACACGACTTAACTTTAACACGACTTATCTCTAGAACGACTCAAGCTCCAAACGACTTAATGCAACTATTATACGATTTATCGACACGTAAAATACGGGTCGTTACAGGAGTACTGATGATCGACATTGTACCTTGGAGACGGAGGAGACCATTCGTGCTTCGAATCCGAAATTATTTGTTTCAAGTACTATTTGCCTTTCTATCTTGCTTTCCTTATTTTCCTTGTTCGTTCTTTTCAAGGACGAAAAGATTAGAGTAGGGGAGAGTGTAACAACCCTATATTTTTGAAAATATTTTTAATTAGATTTTATTTCATTTTGAAAATATTTTTAAAATTGATTTTATTTCAAAAAAATTATTTTTAAAACATTTTAAAAGTGTAGTGGTAATTTCCCAATATTAATTGTATTTTGTTTACAATTTTAAATTCTAGTTTCAATTAAATAAACTATTTTCTATTTTTCCTAAAAATATGTATTTATTTCATTTCTATTTTATTTTTTTTATTTTTTATTTTATTTACTTGATTTTACTATTGGTTTATTTTGAATAAAAGAAATTAGAAATTTGAAGAGACAAAGCCTTTTCAACTTGTGACTTTTCATTTGACTTGTCTTTTCATTTTCCTTTGACTTTTCACTTGCCTTGTTTTGGCCATACAGTCCTATGCTATAGCCATTTTTTTCGTTTAGTTTTCACATGAAAAAAAATCCTTCTCATTTTCATTTCCCATGGCCAAAAGAATTGGTAAGTAATGGCTTCTTCTTTCTACCTTTCTTCTTCATTTTCCCATTGATTATTTTCTTTATCTTTCTTGTGCTTTGCTCGGCCACTACCACCATCATCTCCACCGACCACCACCACCATCCACGGAAGCAACCACCTCCTTCCCCTGTGTCCAGATCTGGCCGTGACCACTAGATTAAGAAAACACCACAAGCTTTGCAAAACTCCATCAAAACATTGCCTAGCCGACTATACTTCACCATCCCCTTCATGTTTCACCTCGGCCACCACCTTAGAACCATCACCACCTGCTAGCTTCACTTCTGGCCATCACTTCACCACTAACCTGACTTGTACCAAGCATGGTCGTTCCCAAATGATGATATGGCCGAACCTAGTGGCGCACTAAGACCTTCCTTTTTACCTTGTCCTTTGACCTTCCCTATGTTGTAACTCGTACCCCTTCACACTCCATGTTGTCGTGTGTTTTGATGCCAAACCCGAGACATTTACCCCCAAAACATGACTATGGCCGAGCATAAGATAACCCTAGGCCAAGCACATGAGTGGTTAAGGCATGGTCAAGTCATCTTGTTCCTTGTTGCTTTTTATTTCAAAGTGTTTCAATGATGTTTTTGTGTTGAATATTTATGTTTATATTGTCTTGTTTTATTTGTTGTTTACAAGATCAGCTTCTTGGCTCTCCACTCACTTGAATCAAAAGTCGTGTCGTATCGTGCTTTTTGGATTTATCTGTGTGTTTTGATTTGCCAACTCCAGCTTGAAAAGGTTAGTATTCACGCTTGACATTCATACTTATAGAACTGTAAAGTGATAACAAGTGAATGTGTAGAAATATTATATCATGTTATACCTGCCTATGTATGAATCATATGATGTTAACCCTTGTTTATAAATCTGTCACATCATCTGATACTGCTATATGTTGCTATATTGTTTATTTTATTCTGTTCTCACACTACAAGTTTCCTGTAGAATAGAATCACTATGGGTTGAAATGATACACACCCGAACGGACTTTAGAATAGGGAAAAATCATTATGGGCTGAAATGTTAGGCTGAGCGATTTTTATTTATTTTATTTAACTTGGGATTGCGGGTTTGAAATGATAGAACCCGGAATTCACTTTGTAAATTGCGGATTGAAATGATATATTATCTGTATCACTTGACTTAGGTTAGAAAATTTTATACAGACTCGTGGTTATTTTATAAAGTTTTTCTGAAGTTTTTAAGTATTTTTTTTTAAATGTAAATTTATGATACTTTGATTTAAATTGAATTTAAAATATTTAAATAAAGGATTTGTGATTTTTCAATAAGTTAAATATGTTAAATAAATGAATGGTTAAGTTGAAATTTGAAATATAACTTTAAATTTAAGTTTGAGTTTTGTCTAAAAATGAAGTTTAAGTTAAGTAAATAAAATGGAAATTAAGTTTATATTTTGAAATGGTAATTAAAACTTAAGTGGTAGGTTAATTTTTAAAATGCAAAGAATAGAAATTTGTATGCTTGAATTTAACAAGTGAATCATTGAAAAATTTGATTTTATGTATAAAATTTTACTTTGTAAAAATCATAAATTAAAGGGTATTTAAATGAACATTTTTGAGTGGAAAAATATGATTTTTATAAGTTAAAAGGGTTAAAATCAGAGTTCAATTGTTTCTGAAATTTTATTGAAAATCTGAAAAATGAATTAACAACACTTCAGAAATGCTATCATTTCTGAAGTTAACTTAGAATCTGAAGTAAAGGATATTACAGCACTTTGTCAGTGCTGTGGTTGATGCGAATAAACTATGGTTGGAATTTAACTAAGTGATATTACAGCACTTGGTAAGTGTTGTGATTGCAGAAAGAAAACTAAAATCTGAAACTAATATAAGGGCTGCAATAGCACTTGATAAGTGCTCAGTTTCCTGAAATAAGATTATTCAAGTGTAACTGAACTACTACAGCGGTTTTAAATGCTGTCTTTGCTGAAATGAACTGTTTTCAAATATAACTTAACGCAACATTTTCTAAATGCTGTGAAAAGCTTAAATTTCAATGTTTTCATAGTTTTTAACTGAATAAATGAACTCAGAAAAGGCTAAATTTTAGAACTTGAATAGTTGATTAGTAATTATAATGACTTCACTTTTAAATAGTTTAAATGGAGTATTTTGATTTGAAATATAAACCATTTTGAAATGCGGTTTTGAAAGGATATTATATTTTGTAATGGATTTGAAATGATATTCGAATTTGAAATGATATTTTATTTTCGAAGTATAAAATACCATTTTTAAATGTATAACCACGGGTTATAGTAACGATTGGTTGTTAAAGAGACCGGGATCAGATATGGACATACTCTCTGTAGATACCGAAAACCACTTTAACAATTGCGTAAGCGGTGGAGATTCCAGAATGAAGTAGGATGGTGGAGACGATCCAATTATGGTATGAACATGGACTCGACTTCCGTGAGTTAGCTTAAGGTGGCTAAAACAGGAGCGATAGATGGGCCAAGTGAGGTCATTCCTCTTATCGGAAACATTTCTTCGATACTATACTTTTACTTGTGATTGATTTGATGGCCATCCTCCGATTTTGGTTGGGAGTGTGTTTCGAGGTGGGCGTAGTGGCTGCTATGTTACCACCAGCCTGAAAGCGTAATTGGTATATCTACCCTGGCATTTCCTAGTTGTGTCGTGTCACCTACCATAGCGAGTTTTACTACGAGATTGTTTTTCGCCCATAGCCCATGGATTATTTAGGGTAGCCTCTCAATCTAGAGGTATGCCGATACTGGATGGACTACTGGGACTATTACGTGTTAAGGGCTATATGGGTAACCTTTTAACACTATTTAAAAGTAAGTTTATTTTACTGTAGACATTATTATAATAGCGCAATATTACTACATAGTAAATAGTTTAATGGATACTTAGAGGATGGGCGGTCTCAAGCATCCTTTAAGTTACATGTACATTTGCTGCAGTTAACTTGAGTTGGTTTACATTGTATGAGTATGTATGTCCTGACTTGAGTGTTTGTGTTTTATTCACACCCGGGTCAGCCCGAGTATTCAAACTTTGGATTTCTCTTTCTGGAGCTAGGAATCGTAGGAGATTCGCTTATCTACTTATTTATCTATTTCAGTTTCAGTTGTTCTATTTTAGCTCTTATATTAGTGGACTTCTATGTATTTGGGATTTCTACTATGTTTGTTTTCAGACAGATATTATGTATTTGTTTTGAGACTTTGTAATAGTAGCTTCATAAATTTCTATGTTATTTTAATTTTCGTTGCGAGTTATTCTGATATTTCTGTGTCTGTGATTCTGTGATTGATTTTATTTGCTTCAAATTTTACTACAATCTGTTATTTTGCATTATTCGAGTCTGACATGTGTGGATTATTGTCGATTTGTATGATCCAAAATAGTGGGTTGTTACAGGGATATAAATAGTCAAAAATAAATGTATGTATATAATCGCCTTGTTTTAAATTGTTTTTTTGGAAGAGAAATCTAATTCATACTTTGACAATATGTAATGCATATAATAAGTTTTATATATACAAACATACATATAAATTAATTGCGTGTATAGAAGATTAAAAAAACCTTCCTAATTAACACAAATTAGAGATTTATACTAATCAATTTAAAAGTAGATTTACTGTCAAAACATTATTTGTGTATGTAAAATTCAATAAAATATCCCTAATTAATACAAATTATAACTTATAGTAATCAAATTAAAATTTAGATTTATTACCAAAACATCATCTGTTTTTTATTTCTAAAATAATACAAACACAAAATACATACATATAAACTTTCAAATCTAAAATTACATCTTGTTTTATATGATTTTAACATGAATCTTCGGTAAAATATGTAATATTCATACACAAATTTAAATTTAATTTATTAAGGTAAAATCCTATCAAAACAATATGATCATACAAGGTTTTTAAATCTAAAGGATTATACTTTGAATTGAATGTTTACAATATAAATCTATAATAAAACATCGTATTCAAACATATACAAATTTTAATTTAACAAAATAAGAACCCAATTGATAAATTGAACTTACAAAACTTCTGATCTAAAAAAAGACTTTAAATTGAATGTTTAGTACAAAGTTACAAAAAAATTGTATTTAAACATATATAAATATTATTTTTGATTTATTAAAATAAAACACCAATCGGTTCACTCAACAAACAATTCAAGCTATATAAACAATTTTCAAATTAAATGAGGCAATGGTATGTACATACAAATTATGATAGTTAAATTTCTCTTTCAACAAATACTACGTCAAATATCATTATCTATTAAAGAAAAATATACCTTATTACCCAAATACACACCTTAAAAATGGACTCCCCTTAGGACGTTGCCAAGAAGTCACACCTTGAATGATGATATCTCCTTAAATCTTCAAGATCCCATCTTATCCTTGCAAGAGAAGGATGAACCACTTTTGTTTAATTTTATTTGATGCTTTCTATGGAGTTAAAAGGTTTTTTGGAAAAAAAAAATCTGCAGTGAAAAATTAGGAGGATAGAAAGAAACAAACTGAATGAGATGGAATGAATTATACGTACAAAATTAATTAGAGAATAATTTTTATTTGAAAAAATGAAACTTTTCCATTCTTTAATTAAAATTTCCGTAATTAATTTCCTTGCTTTTCTCTCTCTAATCCTTTCTTTACACGTATGTCATCAAATGACATAAAATTTCCATAATCATTTCATGCAATTATCTTTAAATTTCATCTACATCGTATATCAATGCACGCAAGTATAACTTTTATAAATGCATTAAAATAATTACAAAAAACATCCAAATATCAAATAAACGATAATTAATATTTCTCAAATATCAATTAGTTTAATCAATTTACAACATTTCGTAAATGAATTAAATCATGTGGATTTTTAACGAATTCATCATTACGATTGTGCGACTCAAAGGTGTAAATTCAATCTGCGATTAATATCGAACTATTCGAATATTAATGTTCACATGTCACTTAGCAGGTGGTGTGACATTTTGTTCAAATTTATCGCTTGCGCATCTTTTGGTAAATATCTAATTTTACTTATTATAAGTGGTACTTAACAGTGACAATTATTTAGACCAATTTCGTTCGTCAAAACTATATCACTTTGGATTTATAGAATCTAGTAATGATCAAAATTCGAATATCATCCACAGTCAACTTTATAATCCCAAACAATTTTTTTGGTTCAATAATAACAATTATTATCAATTGAAATGCTCTGGCCGGAGACTTTAACTTTGAGTTGACTTTAGTTGACCATGATACTAATCTCGTATAACCAAGAAGACAAATCCTCTCTTAAATAGTGTTTCACTTCCAAAATTCCAATTTATCCAACTATAATCATTTGATGGATGCCGTGCCACGATTTAACTATAATCAAAGCAGAGCTTCCATATTAAAGATCAACAGTATTCTTGAGTCGAGAGAACTATGTAAATTAGTCACATCGATATTTCCATTTGACATTAGTTTTATTAACCAACAGAAAACTATCGAGTGAGTCATTCTATAGTTATGCAATAACTATCAGTACGTAACTCTTTGGCGCTCTAACAGTCATGAGTAATACACTGCCTAACATTTGGAGAGCATTATGTGCTTTACTCTCCATGGATACATCGATATCCAGTCTCGATGCATCTTGAATTGGAACATCTAAAATGGTATATTTAGTTCATTGTGATAAATTACTTATGGTCACAACACTTCATAAATACTACCACAAAACAAATCATTAATAGATTTTCTATTAAATATACATTTAGTTAAATTGATTGATTAAAATAACTACATTATATCAAGTTTATAATAGAAAGAAAATACCTTTATTTCGAACAAGATTGGTCAACGAGTTAGATATATATATTAAATTACATAATTTCCCCTATGGCATACCCCTAACTTTATCAATTTCTCATTTGCACTTGGGATTAATTATGGAATCTTACTCGAAATTCTCCGATCGGTTTTCTCAAAACCAATTGGGTTAGTCCCTTGTGAATGGGTATGCTATTAAGTTTTAATTATCTGCTCCATAAATCATCTCTCTCCGACGATGGTAAACTGCTTTATCATATGGAACAATACGGTGTATGTCTTTCGACTTCTAGTGAGTTATTAGTCCTGTTACATCATCCTAGTACTTTAATAATTCATCATCGTTAAATTAATGACATGATCATCTAAGAAGGAAATTCATAAACAGTAAAAGTCATCATTAAATTAATTATTGACAACCTAATCTTTGTTGCTAGCCAAGATCAGATAGGAGGTCTCTTCCTTCTTCTTAGTCTAATTCTCCTCCACTACCAAGTCTCATTCCACATTCATAGGAACATCCAATTGAGAAAGCCTCTATTATTGATGAAAAGGGTTTTCAAATTGTTCAGAATAGTCAATCTAAATTTTCGAATAATAGATCTGTATCTCAGATTCATCGAACTGGAATTGCGTCAAACCAATTAAATCTGAAATATAGAAATGCAAATCATACAAGGGGTGCTTATGGAAAAGGCTTATATTTAGTGAATCACAATTCTAGATATGTTGCGGAATCAAGAAACTCAACAAGAATCGGCTAATCAAATGTGTTTTCAGAAACACTTCAGAGATACAAGAAATTATTAAGAAACATTCAAACAAATGGGAATTTAGATTCTATGACGACCTATCTTTTTGCATGGTTTAAACTGACAATAAATCACGTATGACTAACTCAAACCATTCAAAAAGGCAGATTATCAATGTGATTTTATAAGAAAATAAGAGAAAAGAAGGAAAACAAAATACATAATCTTATAGCGGAATGAAAAAAATAAAATAATCAAATAAAAATTTCATGAAGCTGTTCTACAATATACATTTGATTACATAATTTTTACAACATAATCAGAGTACAATCAACAAACATACCAAAATAATGCAGCATAATAATAATAGTAACTACGATCTAGCAAACTCCATCACCATCTTCAAGGAATAATGTCTTCAATACTGGAATACTTAGGCTGACCCTACAGCGTAATGAAAAGACAAAGCACTCAAGTCAGAACTAGAAGTTCTAATGTAAGTTAAATCAATAACAAGTAAATATGAGTATAATAACTTCAGAGATTTTACAGAATTTCCCATCTCCAATCAATCGTACAAATGAGAGCAATTACTTAAGAGATGTTATGGGATTTTCCATCTCCTAAGGATACGGTAAACTATCTATATGTATTAGAATATGTTGTATATGAAGTGTCTATCAATAAATTAAAGTACTAAATTAGCGTTAAGGCTTCAAATTGATCCCTCTTAACACATTTTTAAATATTGTCTTACAGTTTGCCTTAGTAGCATCACCAGTAATGTCGATAGCCAGGGAGGCACTGTGATAAGATAAGACTAAAACAAAGTCGTAGTGGTCCCGTATAAGGATAAAAGTATGACAAGGCACGTGAGGCAATGCTAAAGTTAGGATTCTACCAGTTTACCCTTTTTGGCTGGTCGTGACACATTGTAGCAATGACTGACGACCGATTCCACCACCCCGAAATCAAATCAAGATGCACTGATCGAGTCAAAATTTGTACAACAATACGAAGGGGTGGGGCCTCCAAAGGTAGCTGACCCCTTGGCCAGACATAGGCTCCTGTTTTAATCATTTCAAATTGAAATAAGTGTCGGAGTCATCCGTCATCGTTCTCTTTCTTCATTCCCGTAAACATTCCCTATTCAACCTCTAAATTCTGGATAATATCCACCACATAAACGATTTTTAAAGTGGTTTTGGTGTTGACAAAAAGTATGACGATAGACGGCCCCGTTCTCTTTAACAACCAAACGTCATTTTTCACACCGGTTGGTTCTTCTAAGTTTCAAGAATAAGCCATGCTTCATATCAAAATGTCAGATTCGCTTCAAATATCATTCCGAATTCAAATTGGTTATATTTCAAAACCTTCATATTTAATCATTGATTTAAATCTAAACTATTCCCACTTTTAAAACAGTTTGAATATTAAAAATGGTTATGATGAACATAGTTTGAACATTAAAAATAGTTTGGATAACTAAAATAGTTTTAATATTGAAAAATAGTTTGGATAATTAAAATAGTTTTACTATTGAAAAAAGTTTGTAATAATTAAAATATTTTTAATATTAAAAAACAATTTGTAATAATTAAAATAGTTTTAAAGATTGGAGATAGTCTTGAATATAAAATAGTATTAATATTGAAAATAGTTGGATAATTAATTAGTTTATATATAAAAATAATTTGGTTATTAAAATAGTGTGCATATTAAAATAGCTTATATTAAACTGTTTCTTCTTTACAATTTGAACTCATGTTCCAATTTCAAATCACAAAAAATTCAAATTTTCAACTTCCAATTTCAATTCAACATCATATTCAAATTTCGAATTAAATTAGCCTCAATTCAAAAAAATTCAAACAATACTTTAAATTCAATTTAAACAGTTCTATTCAAATGACTAAATGTTTTCAATTCAAATTCTCATATTTTAAAATAATTTAGTTTAAAACCGTTTACATCCCAAACTTGAAATACCAATTTAAACCATTTTAATTAAGCTAAATGTACATCACATTTCAGTTTCAACTTTAAGATTTAAAATTAAATTCCATAACAATTTCATTTCAACAGCTTCAATATTTGACATTTCAAAGCTCGAATTAGAAAATAATTCTGATTCATGTAAATTCATATTTTTTTTCATTAAAACAACATCATTTAAACAAATCCAATTTCAATAATTTAAAATTATTCAATTTAACCAAATCTGGTGTCCCTACATACTTTTCTAACCTATGGCCAAATGATCAGTTATTTCAGTTTTGATTACATAGATGGATATATATCATTTCAACCCATAATTAAATGACATAGGTATATATTTTTCAACATATTTCTTAATCCATTTCATATATTACAAATGATAGTTTTAGGTTAACAAATAGGATAATAATAAGGATATGACCTAATAAATAAACAATCATACATCCGACATATCAATCAATAGGCATCCAATCCCAATTAACATCCAAATCAATCATGATATCACAACAGTTACTAGTCATCTATTATCGGTGTTTAACTAGTAATTAAATATAATATTAATTTAAATGTCAATTTAATTCAATATAAAATTCAAACTAATTTCAATGTCAATTTAGAACTACCAAACAACAACAAATAAAATTTTACCACTTCATGATTCCAATTTAACTAACATTAGAAAATTTAGTATTGCGTAAGTGGGTTAAATCACTCACCTTTGATTTATAGCCTATTAAAAATCCAATAAAATCCCAAAATTTCAAAAGTCTCTAAATTCAACCAATAAGTTTCACGTTGTTCGGAATTTTGATATGAATCCAATAAAAGAAACCGTGCGTAAATCGAAGTTCATATGGAAAAGTTATTCACGTTAGAACATTTGAAATTTGAAATTAAATTAAAATAAATCGAGGGCAAATGGTAATTAGAAAAATCCACCCAAATCCTCATTTATCTTCTACACGCGAACAAACCCAACCACGGACTTCTTATGCCCCTTCCCGATGATCTATGCCGCTACACCCAGATCGGATCCAATCACCACATGCGCCACCTCCGACCGCCCACTTGGCCACACGTGATGCCCTCCAACGACCCCAATCAAGCCGCCGCCGCCTCATTGACCTTGATTTCTGGCGAAATCGAGCACCTCTGACAAGATCTACTCCACTAGATTGACTTTGTGCATCCTCTTCTACATAGCAGCGCATCCCGATCGTGGATTGGTCGATGATCCACCGTTGAACGACAAACCTTAGAATTACGGCCAAGACTTCTTCGCCAATTTCTAATCAAACCAAGATTTGATTGCAAAAAAGAATTCCAAACGCTGAATCCATTACTCGAGAGCTTTGTGATGATATATTATATGACAGGATTAGCAGTTTGAATTTTTCAACTTGATATTAAATCAATAATTAGAGTTTTGGGATATTGACCATTGAGAAGGAGCATATTAGAACTAAAATGTACGTACAGAAAATAAAGCAGAAGGCTGCTAGGGTTTCATAATAGCATATATATATAGACAAAGATGGACATGAATAGATGGAACATATCGATTGAGCAAAAGCAGTAACAAAGGCCCGAAAAGCCCGTTTCGTTTCAAAACGAAAATAGGTCATCCTATATGTCGAAATATAGGTTTTCAATATTTAAACTCAGTGAAACTAATTTCAGAACCTAATTCCATTTTATATGTAAGTTAGCTTTAAAATCAACTTATATTTATTTTTACATGTTAATCAACTGAATTATTATTAAATTGATTAATCACTTTTAAATTCTAAATTAAAAGTTTTCTATCATCATTCTTGATTAACATGAATTTAATAATTTTTTAAAATTTAATTTTCCATGTTAAATCCAAGAATTAGATATTAAATTAGTTTGAACATTTAATTACAATAGTAGTAAAATCTGTTCATTATAATTAAATTTCAAGTGATTTCTTTTATTTTGTTTTAAATTCTTATTGTTAAATTAGAAAATACCTTATGAATTTATTAATCATAAGTTTCTATTCTATTACACGCATATTCTACAGTTAATGTCTTTGCTCATATTAATTACATAATAATTAGATTAAATTTCATTGATTTCCAAATTAATTTCAAACGGATTAAATAATAAGATGAGAAATAAGAAAATATTTACATTTAAGTAACTTCAACGCATTTATAAGTTTATTGTTTACAAACAAAAGTTAATAAATTTACGTACAAATTAATTGGTTTCATATTCCATATTAAAACCAACTAAATTAAAACCAATCAAATAATCAATTCAAAAAGCTTCTTTTCTTCCATCCATAAGGACCGTTCCCCGTCATTTCCTTCTGACTCTACCATCCCTCACCATGCTTCGTCCCTTACTCCTTCTACTTCGTCCTTTCACCATGCTCGTTTCTCTGCTTCCCCTAAGCATGCTCCTTCTGCCATAGACCCTCCTTCTCTCTCTGTCTCTATGTCAGTTTCTCCTCCCAAGCTTGCCTCTCCTGTCCCTGTCCCTCCTCCTCTATTTGTCCTTGTGTGCTTCCTTGCTCTTCGTTGTTTCTCCTTCCCTTCCTTTGCCCACTAACAACACTCTACCATGGACTTCTCTTTTCAAGTCGAAGCCACGCAAAGCTAGCAGTTACTGTCGTCATGAAATACCTCTGAGCTTCTTCGGTGATGTTCTTTTATCGTTGAATGATATCATCAAGCCTGGTAATGAAGTTTGGATGGACTACCTAGTGGGTTTCTTCCTTGATAAACCTCTGTTGTATTTTGCAGTTGTTTTTCACTTGAAAAGGGTGTGGAAGCGAAAGGGTGAAGTATTTGTTAAATAAGATGGGTTCCTATTTCTCTTTAAATTCTCCTCTAATGACAGTCGACATAGGATAACTGAGGCTGATTGGATAATAATGAAATACAAGCTCTTTATATTGAAGCAATGGAATGCAACTGTTGGCAATAGTTGTGACACTATTCGTTCTGTTCCTGTATGGATTAAGTTAAGCAACATACCACTGTATGCATGGTCACACTGTGGCATAAAATGGATAGCTTCTAGAATAGGGAAGTTTTCATGCATGGATCAATCTACTGAAAAGCTTGGGATGATTACGTTTGCAAAATGTCTTGTAGAGGTGAAACCTGATCAAGGACTTGTGGACAAGTTTCTAGTTAAGTTGCTTGATGGAAGTGATCAGTTGGTGCAAGTTAGCTATCTTTGGAAACCATAAATTTTTGTTTGATGCTCTGATTTTGGCCACACTGATCTTACTTGTCTTTTGGAACATAGTGAAAATAAGGTGGAGGTACCAGATGGTACTTATCCAGTTGGTGATGATGAGGGAGGTATATGATCAAATGAAGTCACAACCAAGACTGAGAAAATGAAACAGGTATGGAAGAAATTATCACATAACAAAAAGAAATATAAAGGTAGCACTGTGATGATAAATGTTGGGCATGTTTCCACCTGCTACCGAACCAACCCCAATTCCCTGCATAGCCGAACCAATCACATTCCCACCAACTACCAGTTCAAACACAGTTCCCCTGCTCCAACGGACCAACCTCACCGGACCAAGCTCCACCGGACCAACCTCATCGGACTAGCCTCCACCGAATCAACCTCCACCGATCCAAGGCCTCACCGCTCCAACCACTACCGGACCACTCACCACCGGACCAAGTCCCACCGAACCAAACTCAATCCACTTACAACTGGACCAGGGCGTACCAGACCAACACTTCCAGGCCAGATTACATCAGCCCAGGCCCACCAGCAGCTATATACATCCAAGACCCTTGCCCCCAGCCTCACTCTATAAATAAAGGGGCAGGGGTACAACAATGGCAGACAAGTTTGAGAGCTCAAGCACGGATAGAACTTTCAAACAACTTTCAGATACTTGTAATCAAGCTTTATACTTGTAATCTGAACAGAAAAGGAGAATAACATATAAAGTGGACGTAGGCGCATTCTGGCCGAACCACTATGAATGTGTGTGTCTTTTACAGTTTAGTCCATCTATTTTATATATTTTCATAAATCACCCAAGTCACTAAGAACAACGTATAATCAACTACAATCATACGACTTGGAGGTTTTTGCCCATATTTTGTGCAAACATTTTTGGTGCTTTCACTGAGAGCTCGAGGTAGAAGCTTTAGCTTCTCCCCCTCGGCCTTCTTCCTAACAGCTTCGCTCATGGCTTGGAAAACATGCCTCCCAGGCAGAAGAAAGATGTTAACAAAGGAAAAAACATCGCGACTAGCAGTATTCTGGATCCAGTAATCACAGATCAAGGGAATCGTTCCGTTCCAACAGCAAATGGAAATCAAGCAAATCCGACAGCCCCCGCCACGGAGCAACCAATTACTAGGGCAGATCTGGAAAGGGTTGTGGCTGAAGTAACTAACCGCTTCACATCTCAACAAGAAGCCTTGGTGACCAACTCATGTCACGCTTAAGGGATGCTGAAAAATCCAAACGCAACACCGAATCATGGGGCGAGTCCCAATCTGGAGGATCTGGGAGGCGACAAAGATCTTTCTTCTTCGAAGAGGCTAACAACAGAAACAGCAATGGTAGGAGCCGAGCCAAAACTCAGCTCGAATTCCGACCCGAGGAAACACTTGGGACTGAACCCAACGGGGGAGGTACTAGGCAGGGGTCGGATATGGCTGAGCCTGTCATGCTACCTAACCATGGGAACACCAATGGACGGGGCCGAGCAGGAGTCCAGCCCGAAGTTGGGCCCGAGGGAATGCTTAGAACAAAGCCCAATAGGGGAAGATCGAGACAAGGGCCAATTGTGGTTGATCCCAGCATGCTCCCAGAAGACCGGAGACAGCCATCGGAAAATGTTAGGAGTGATAGACGATACCATCCCTACAAGTCATCCGGACGGAATCAATCCCGCAGAGAAGAACCAAACTCATTTCTATCCACCCTAAATTCCGATGAAAGGATGGCGCAATTGTTCAGAGAGTGCATCCAACGGGATCAAAGGGATCGGGGGATAGGCGCTAGGGTAACCAGCCCCTTCACCCGCAATATCGAAACTGCCGTCACCCCCTGAGAATGGAAAATGCCAACAATGGAACCTTACAAGGGAACCTCTGACCCCGTTGTACACTTGCAGAGATACAAACAGCATATGCTCATGAGCGGAGCAACAGAAGGAGTGTTGTGCAAATGCTTCCCGCTATTCTTGGCAGATCTAGCTACCTCCTGGTTCTGCCATCTACCCCAAGGATCCATTAGCTCATGGGAGATGTTGAAAGAAAAGTTCATCAGCCATTTCCGCATTCATGTAGAACAACCCAAGGACGCTTATTCCCTATCTAATATTAAACAGAAGCCCGGAGAGACAGTGCAACAATATCTAACCCGATTCAACGCCGCAGTGGCCGCAGTCCAAGATGCCGATGAGAAACTTATCCTAATGGCTCTTTGTAGTGGCGTACATCCGGATACCAAGTTTGCTAGAAGATTAACAAAAGAAAAACCAGCTACCTTACCTGATTTCTTCCATGAAGCCGAAAAATATATGAGACTTGAAGACACTACCATTGAAAGGCGGACAGGGCAACAAGCTAAGACAGCTCATGGCAACACACCTGCAGTAGCAAAGGACGTTCGGAGAAATGACGCCAGAGATAGTGCTGGGGCCAAGAAGGGAGAAAAACGCCTATATCGGCCAGGACCAAGATTTGACGCTTACACTCCTTTTAATGAAACAGTCGAAAACATCTTCCTGGCCACCCAAGACGAGCTTAAATACAAATGCCCCCCGTACAAGAAGGAATCAGATCACGCAATCAAGTTTGTAAAGTTCTGCCGTTTCCACGAATCCCATGGGCATGATACCAATGAATGCCATCATCTCCGGGACCTGATTGAAGAACACGTCAGAAGGAAGAGATTGGAACACTATGTAAAGGGTCAGGACAGGACTCCAGCTCCTGCCAAGGAGAACCCAGGGCAACTCCACCCAGAGATAGGCGGAAGAAATCACAACACCAGCGGTTCCAGTCAAGAGAAGATAGTGGCCCATACAATATCGGGAGGACCACACATCGCCGACAGAAACTGGGTAGAAATGGAGAGATATGGAAAGTCGCTTAGAAACAATGTGGATTGCATCAATTCCGTCATGGAAGAATGCCGCCCGAAGCAGAAAGAGGATAATGACATCATATTCAGTAGGCGAGACCTAGAAGGAAAGCAGTACCCTCACATGGATCCCATGGTTATCTCTGCCTGCTTCGGCCCAGCCGAAGTTTTACGAATTCTGGTAGATACTGGAATCTCCGTAAACATTCTATTCAAGTATGCTTTCGACAAAATGAAGCTGTCAATGAAGGATGTGTCTCCCTACAATAAACCACTACACGGTTTCACTGGACATGCGAAGATGCCCCTCGGGCAATTGGACCTCTTTGTCGATATAGGAAGTCATCCCCGCTCCGTTGTGCGAAAACAAACATTTGTGCTAATAGAGAACCACTCTGCCTACAATGTCTTTTTGGGAAGACCAGCCTTGTCTGACTTCCAAATTGTCCTAGCCCCATGGTGCCTGAAGATGAAATTTCCAACAGACAACGGAATAGGAGAAGTAGACGGAGATCAAGACGCTGCTCGAGATTGCTATGTAACTGAACTTCGCAATAACCGCAGGAAGGATAGAGGGAAGGATGCAGAGACTACTCTCTGCAAGAAAAACTTGAAAGCATAGCAACTAAAGAAAGCCCCTCCTCTTCGATATACTAGTGATCCTTTCAATGAATTAGACCCCAGGGACAAAGAGGAGGAGGCCACCGCCGAGCCTGCAGAGGCCATGGAATCTGTATCTGTAGACAAACACGACCCAAGTAGACTGCTGAGAATCGGGTCTCAGTTAAGAACAGAGTTGAAGGATCAACTCGTCGATTTTCTTCGCCACAACTTGGATATATTTGCATGGACGCATGCCGACATGACTGGAATCTCCCCAAATGTAGCGTGCCACGTACTGAACATCGATCCAACCAAGGTACCAGTAAAGCAGAAAAAGAGAAGTATGGGGGCAGAACGATCAGCAGCCCTCGAGGAAGAAGTAAAGAACCTACTTGCCAATAACTTCATACGAGAAGCCATTTACCCAGAATGGATCGCCAACCCTGTACTGGTAAAGAAGGCTAATAGGAAGTGGCGAACGTGTATTGACTTCTCCAACTTAAATGACGCTTGCCCGAAGGATTGCTTCCCACTCCCCCGAATCGATCAGCTTGTAGACAGCACAGCCGGGCACGAACTCTTATCTTTTATAGACACATACTCAGGATATAACCAAATTCCTATGCATGCCCCCGATCAAGACCACACTTGTTTCATCACTGGCCGGGGATTGTACTGCTACAGGGTAATGCCTTTTGGACTTAAAAACGCTGCGGCTACTTATCAGCGCCTCGTCAACAAGATGTTTGCAGAACTAATAGGACGAACTATGGAAGTTTATGTGGACGACATGCTGCTAAAATCGAGGAAAGCCAACGATCATGTAAGCTACCTGGACGAGATGTTTCACGTACTTCGCCAATATGGAATGAAGCTGAATCCTCTAAAGTCTCCTTTGGAGTATCGTCGGGAAAGTTCTTGGGATTCGTCGTTCATGCCAGGGGGATTGAAGCAAACCCCGAACAAGTCCGGGCTTTACGAGATATCAAGATACCATCCACTCTAAGAGAGATGCAAAGCCTAAACGGGAAGGTGGCCGCCCTGAGCAGATTCATCTCTAAAGCAACCGACAAATGCATCCCTTTCTTCGAAGCTCTAAAGAAAGACAAAGGGAAGTTCGAATGGACTGACGAATGCTCAACCCTTCTTAACCTCATTGAACACCTCCAGAGACCACCAGTACTCTCAACTCCAAATGAAGGTGAAGAACTATACCTATACCTTGCTGTATCGTCCCATGCCCTAAGCGCCGCTTTGGTGAGAGAAGACAACCGCGCGCAGCGGCCCGTATACTTTGTAAGCAAGAGATTTACGGAGGCAGAAGCCAGATACCCTAAACTTGAGAAGCTAGCATACTGTTTGCTAATCACGTCACGGAAACTGCGGCACTATTTCCAATCTCATTCCATCAGAGTTTTAACCGATCAGCCGCTAAGGCAGGTACTCCATCACCCCGACACTTCTGGACGAATACTTAAATGGTGCATTGAACTGAGTCAATATGATATCACCTACCATCCTCGCACCGCCATCAAGGGACAAGCCATGGCCGATTTCATTGTCGAATTCACTACCAACGAAGGTAAGGAGCAATCTGAAATAACAGGAGATATCAAGTGGAATCTCTTTGTTGATGGAGCATCGAACGAACAGGGCTCGGGGGCAGGTATTGTGATAATCACCCTCGGGGGAAGGAAGCTGCACTATGCCCTAAGGTTGGAATTCACCGCCACCAACAACGATGCAGAATATGAAGCAGTAATAGCAGGATTAGAACGTGCCTTAGAAATTGGAGTCAGTTCTTTATGTCTTCATAGTGATTCTCAACTTATCGTAAACCAAGTACTAGGAGATTTTCAGACTCGAGGAAAACGACTCACAGCATACCTAAAGAAGACCAAGCTGTTACTCGATCAATTGGATCACTATTTAATCAAACACATTCATCGAGAAGAGAACCGAGAGGCCGACGAACTGGCAAAGCAAGCTAGCATTAAGAACAGCACCATTTCCGGAACAGTAGCCATCTCGAAACAACTATCCCAAGTTTCGAACAAGAAGATCTGATAGCTGCAATCGAAGAGGAAACTTGGATGACTCCTATCCGAAAATACTTACAAGATGGCACACTGCCCCAAGGGCGTAACGAAGTTAAGAAAATCTTGAGGAAAGCTTCCCGCTACACAATACAGGAAGGCATCCTCTATCGGCGCGGCTTCTCTAACCCCTTATTGAGGTGTGTCACTAGAAGGGAAGCCAAGGAAATCTTATCCAACATCCATCAAGGGAGCTGCGGAGATCACACTGGTGGGCAGACTCTGGCAAGGAAGACGCTCCGATATGGATATTACTGGCCCACTTTAAACAAAGACGCCTTAGACTTCGTCAAAAGATGCGACAGATGTCAGAAATTTGCTAAGATTCCTCGACTACCAACAAATGAGATTACTCAGATGACCAGCCCTTGGCCCTTTGCAGTATGGGGAATTGACTTGATTGGCGAACTGCCGATGGGCCGAGGCGAAGCCAAATATGCTATAGTGGCAATCGACTATTTCACCAAATGGGTGGAAGCGGAACCTCTAAATAAAATATCTTCGGAAAAAGTTATTAACTACTTGATCAAAAATGTTCTATGCAGGTACGGGGTTCCACTCAAAATCATATCGGACAATGGACTTCAGTTTGACAGCGAGGAGTTCGCCGACCGGTGCCAAGAGCACGGAATTCACAAAAGCTTGTCATCCGTGGCTTATCCCCAAGCAAATGGACAAGTCGAAGCTGTCAACAAAATTCTTAAAACTCTAATCAAGAAGAAGCTTGAAAAGTCAAAAGGCGCTTGGGTGGATGAACTTCCTACGACACTTTGGGCCTACCGCATGTCTTTCAGAACATCAACAGGGCATACTCCTTTCTCTTTGGCATACGGATCAGAGGCCATGCTCCCAGTTGAAACTGTAGTGCCATCCCACCGTAGGATCCACTACAACCCAGAAGAGAATGAAAAACTCCTCCACATGTCTTTGGATCTAATCAAAGAAAGAAGAAATGATGCAGCACTCAAAGCAGCAGCGCACAAGCAAAAATTGGCAGCATAATACAACTCCAAAGTCAAACATCGCAGCTTACAAGAAGGAGATCTTGTCCTCAAGCGAATCTTCCCGCGCCCTGGAGCGCTAGATCTCATCTGGGACGGACCATATGTAATTCATAAAGATCTCCACAACGGAGCTTATATTTTGTCAACAGTGGACAGAGAGGTGTTCCAGAGGTCATGGAACATCCAACACCTTCGTCGATACTTTTCTTAATTGTACTGCCCATATAAAGTGGATTAACAAAGAGAATCAGTGGACGTAGGCATTTTTCGTGCCGAACCACTTTAAAAATCTTGTCTCTTTTTAACTTGTTCCTTTATATCTTGGCTGCTTGTTAAGCTTTATCCTTTTCTATTAAACAAAATCCTATGTAATGGCATTTCCATCCTAGACACTTCACGGCGCAACCTCACCTGGACAAGACCTAACAGGTACTATACGAATCTATGCCCTCGCTAATGAGACACTTTTGCTCCAACATCCCTCTGCTGCGGGTTAACTCATTGCTCGCGACGGCCCTCAAAGCCAACTGTAATGAGCAGATTATAAGCCACCGAGGAGGCCGAAAATAGCCTAGGCAGCTTATTACGGCGTTCGGCTCGCCGACAACTATGAACTGATTATAAGCCCTAACATAAGGTGTGGCCAGCCAGGGGCAGTTCACAGTTGACGATCGGCACCCGCGCTAGCCGGCCACGGTAAATCGAATAATACCCACGATTACGGGCCATAATGGCTCGGGTAGTTAGTTTGCGCGATCTCGGCTCCGATGTGTCTTAAGTACGGCTGTGGTAAAAAAGAAAACTCCCCACGGAGGCGTAAGATGGGTGACAAATGTCTCCAAGACCCACAGCTAGGGAAAGTGACTACAAAACCCGTTTGCCACGAACTTAAGCACATCGAAGCCCTTCCGTGATTGGAAGTTTTACTATTTCTTATATTTCCATTTTATTTATAAAAACTCTCCTCCTATCTTCTATAACGATCACTAAAGTACAGGACACAAAATAGGAGACACTCGCTAATGGGAATAAGAACTCACAGCTGGATGATAGGTCATTCAGCTGCATTCCATGTTCGATTACACAAGGCATTCAAATCTACCGTCTACAGCAAAAACTTGAAGGGCGGTACTTTCTTCTCTTGTACATAAATATGTAACTATAATTTCTACGCACATCACACTAACATTGCAAGACATGAAATTATATTTTAAGCAAAAACGTAACGTCAAACACAAGTGAATCACTAACACATGCGCAGCTATATTTTATGCAACACATCAAAATTACAACAGCATTCAAACATGACAAAATCAGCTTATGTTATAAAGTTACATGCCAAAAATCAAGTTGTTCGTTACATAATTATAGCCCGAAAATTAAATTAATGTTTTAAGACTAACATAGACAGCAATGTCAAATAAGCTGAAAAATGTCCAGATCAAGCCAAGGAGCCGACTGCATCGGGGCCTCACTTCTATCCTGCTGGCCCTCCGAGATCTACTTAACTGCCGGATTAGAGCTCCCAGCATGCTGACCAGAGGTAGTTGGCGCTTCGGAGGTCCTGCCTGTCCAATTCAGGAGAAGAATTCATTCAATAAACAATAAGCAACCAAGCTATGAAAAGGCTAAAAGGGGAGACTTACCAGCATCCGTTCCTTGGTCATCATCTCCCAACTGCACACCTACCTCCTCTGCAGCGAGCAGCCGCATGCCCTCCTTCACCGCCACTTTCTCCTTCTTAGTGAACTGGGCCGTAACCACATCTATCCTGAAGGCCATACCACCCTGCTTATCCGCATCAGCCTTGGCCTCCTCCAGAGCCCGGAGATAAATCCTAGCCATGATCCGGGGATAATCATCTATCCAGGATAAGTTGCACTGCTTCCAAGTACGGAAATACATATCCTGGAGCATCTCATCCATCATCCCCTCGTTTTCCTCAAACTCCCTCATTCGGACCTCAGAACCCAACAGCTTTGCAACGGCAGCATCCTTATCCGATCGATATCGTGAGAGGTCAGCCTGAAGGGATTTCCTCATCGCCTCCATCTCCTCCTTCAGCTTGGCTTAAGCAAGCTACGCGGCTTCAAGCTTCCCATATAACTCCTCTACCCGCTCGAGATCCTCTTTCCGAACCTCGTCCACCGTTGCAATGGATATATCGATCCGTTCCTTGCAGATGGCCTCCATTTTCCGCAGCTCGGCTCTGCTAGCCTCTTCCATGGTTTTCTTTAGCCGTCTGGATGCAGCCTCGTGCTCAGAGATCTGGATGGCCTGATCGGCGAGTTGCTTGGCCTGGTCGACAACCACTAACCACAACCTTATGTTGGCGCTCCCAATTTCCTCCCCGGCCTTGACCAGTCGGGCATGATGCCCCATCAACTTCCTAGTCTCCTCAGCAACCCGGTCGATATTTGCCTTAGCTTCATCCCCTATAGTTACAATCTGAGTAGTAAGCAAATCAAGGTCCAGAGACTTGGCCTCATCAAGCATCCTGACCATAGGATTGCGAGGGAGAAGGTGCTCACCGGTAACCTCGTAAAAGGAAATATCATGAGAACCCGGATCCAGATCGGGATGACCCGCAAAGGGATTACGAGCCAAGCCTGGACGATCAATCTGAGTAACGCTAGGATTCTCAGACGGATGCGGAGAGGGTATGAACTCAGTATCCTCCCCCGTGATATCATGGATAGGCTAGGTTGGGTGCTGAGGACTAGGTGAAGGTTTGAATAAGGAGCGCCTCCTCTTTTTCTTTTGAATATCCTCTTCAATAACTCCGAGAAGAGGACGGAAGCCGACTACGTCCCTGGAACGGTTGGTCGGAGGCTTTGGTTTAGCGGAAGCTTTGAGGAGTTTGAATTGTTCGAGGCGGTGCCGAATGTCTGATGTCTTGGCCGCCTTACCCGTTCCTGGAATAAAAACCAAGTGTTACAAGCATGCATAAGACTATAATCCAAGAAACATGTGAAGTTAAAAGAGGAGTCAAAAATTCACCTTGAATCGCCGGAGTTGCCCTAGCTGAAATGCTCTCGGAAGATGGACCGGCACCAGTCTTGGCTTATCAGTTTTCTTTGGCTTCTCCACCAAGGCCGATCCTTCCTCCAACTCCTCAAAAGCCTGGCGAAAAACATCATCTGTCTACTGTTGGATCTCCCCTGCTTGCCAGAAGACAAAGCCCCGGCGCCATCACCGCTCTGTCCTTCGCCACCATCACCACCATCACCTTCTCCATCACCTCCACTCTCATCCTCGCCTCTTTCCTCCTCTACACTTTCCTCCTCCGAAACATCTGGACATGTGCTAGGGGAGGGTCCATCAGATTTCTTAAGCTTCTTCCCCCCGGCGACTGGAGGTATCGAGAAGGGTTTCCTCTTGTTGCTCTTTGTCGTGGCCCCTCCTTTAGCTTTGGCAGCCCTCTCCTCGGCTGTGTCTCTCTGCTTGACCACAGACTGACGTGGTAGAATCAAGTTGTGCTGCAGAAGAGTAGCATTCCTGATCAGGTAAGAAGCTGACCTCTCCCTTCCCGAAATGGCTTCTATTTCCGCAGCCATCTGAACCAGGCGATCGTTCTCCACGACCGCAAAGCCACCTATCGCTAGCAAGAAATAAAAACACATAAGAAGAAGCATTGCAATCAGAACGGAAGTTATAAATAAGCTTCAACTTACATCCGGAGGTGAAGCGACGGATAGAAACAGAGTCATCCTTGACAAAAAACCATTCTTTCTTGAAAACGCTAAACTTCAAATATAAGTCCAGGACCGGCTTGAAGGACACGGCCGATTCCAAGATAATGTATAGAGACCCCTTCTTGTAGCCTCTCAAGTTGTACAAATATCGGATCTCCCGGTTGGAAGGGGTACGCCCGTATTTTCTCTGGACAATGATGAATAGGCTCACCAAGATAGCGTGAGAGTTGGGCTGAAGCTGGAAAGGGGCCACCTTTAGGTAGGTGATGAAGCTGACTATCCAAGCATTGATCGGGGGAATGGCCCCACACATACAATGGTACCTGCTGTAAGCAAAACACCCTTCAGGAGGGTCATACGGCATAACTCCATTCCTTGGCAGCACCATGTGTGCTCTATCAATCCCGAAAGAACGAGATATAACATCAAGCTGCTCCTCTTTGAGGGAGCTAGGAAAACAATCAGGAGGAGAGTTCAAGAGCTCCTGAGGGCCATATCCATCCACTAGTGATCTCGAGGTGGGTCCATGTCGCCCCAGTCCTGGCTGGGCTGGGGGCATAACGGGGGACTCTCTTCTGTCCATAGATTTCCTCTTATCTGATCGAGTTTCCACTTTATGAGACATTTATCTGCAACATAAGAAAGTACGTCGTTAAAACAGAAGATATAAACATGCAAGTGTATGTATCCTGGAATTTCACTCATAATTCAAAACATAAAAGAACATTCGGTAGTTCAAGGGCAAAAAGGTCATTTGGCATTATACTCCCCAAGATCATTCGGTAAGTTCATTCGGTACTTGAGGTCCCCGAGCTCATTCGGTAAATCAAAGTCATCAAGTTCATTCGGTAATTGTGGTCCCCGAGCTCATTCGGTAAATCAAAGTCATCAAGTTCATTCGGTACTTGAGGTCCCTGAGCTCATTCGGTAAATCAAAGTCATCAAGTTCATTCGGTACTTGAGGTCCCCGAATTCATTCGGTAAATCAAAATCATCGGGTTCATTCGGTACTTAAGGTGTTCCCGACCTCATTCGGTAAATCAAAGTCAAAAAAGCCATTCGGCAAGAGAATGTCTCACCTGATTCGGCACTTCAAACGGTTCGGCAAACAGAACTGATTCGGCACTATAATCAATTCGGCAGTCGAGAATTTGGTCCGGCTATTTCAAAAGGTAAGGAATGAAGGAAGCATAAGGCCCATACTTATAAGCAAATATCAACGACCGGACCAATTGGTTCGGCATTAGAGACCGGATAAGAGCGCTCAGGATGAATGACTTAAAACAAAGCACGCCATATACAGGCATATGCTCTACTTTGGGGGGCAAGTGTTGGAAATGTTTCCACCTGTTACCGAACCAACCCCAATTCCCTGCATAGCCGAACCAATCACATTCCCACCAACTACCAGTTCAAACACACTTCCCCTGCTCCACCGGACCAACCTCACCGGACCAAGCTCCACCGGACCAACCTCACCGGACCAACCTCACCGGACCAGCCTCCACTGAATCAACCTCCACCGATCCAAGGCCTCACTGCTCCAACCACTACCGGACCACTCACCACTGGACCAAGTCCCACCGAACCAAACTCCATCCACTCACAACCGGACCAGGGCGTACCAGACCAACACTGCCAGGCTAGAATACATCAGCCCAGGCCCACCAGCAGCTATATACATCCAAGACCCTTACCCCCAGCCTCATTCTATAAATAGAGGGGCAGGGGTACAACAATGGCAGACAAGTTTGAGAGCTCAAGCACGGATAGAACTTTCAAACAACTTTCAGATACTTGTAATCAAAGCTTTGTACTTGTAATCTGAACAGAAAAGGAGAATAACATATAAAGTGGACGTAAGCATATTCTGGCCGAACCATTATAAATCTGTGTGTCTTTTACAGTTTAGTCCATCTATTTTATATATTTGCATAAATCACCCAAATCACTAAGAACAACGTATAATCAACTAAATCATACGACTTAGAGGTGTTTGCCCATTTTTTGTGCAAACAATAAATAGAGCTAATCAGAATGATTATGCAGTTAAAGTGGCTATGGAAAATACTGTCGAAATTGAGGAGGTCGATATTTCCCTTAAACCATACCGACCAAAAACAATCTATTAGTCATGCTGGTGGAATTAATGTTACTTTGAACAAGTTTCAAGCTTTAGCAAATGATGATGAAAATGGTTTTGCTGTTGTAGATTTAGAAGCTCAGGGAAATGGATGTGCAAATGTTAATGATGTTGAGGAGGGAGAGTGTCTCAAAGTAGGTTGTGAAATTCCACCTTCTGGTTCCAAAGAAAATGTTGTTTCTCAACGATGCACGACCTTGCCAAACTCATATCTTCCTTTGCCTGTGTCTAGTAGTACAGTTAACGAAAGGGAGACATGTCTCTAAGCAAACTCTGTTTTTTCCAAGGTAGTCCCCAATGTCTCAAGAGATTGCAGTGGTGAGATAGATGTGAGTAATTTGGTGCATAGTAAATCTCTTGTGCACGTGCACACTCAAAATGGAAATGAAATACACAGTAATCACTCTAAAACTCACTTGACTCAACTTGACAAACTACACAGTGAAGGATGCAAACAAAATAGTTCAAAAGAATCAGATTCAAACTTTTGAATGGAACATGGAAATCAAATTATCCAGCTCGTAAACTCCATGCATGAAAATTTTGTTCAACCTTCTTCTCTTTCATCATTCATCTCAAAATCTATCTCTTCTACCTTTTCACTGCCTTCACCTCTTCCACTATCTGACTCTCCATTGTTCCCCTATGTCAATAATTCCAGTATCGCTGGACGGGTAAGTAAAGATAAAGGGTTGCAAAATGTCAATAGCCTTAGTGGCACTGAAGTTTTTAAAAAACCTTCCTCAACCAAAAATGTCAAGTCCAAAGTTGCATTTACAAACTCCCAATCTCTTGCAACCAATAGCAATAAAAACACCATCCATTAATCTCTATAGGTAATGATGATACAAAGCACTAGAGTGTGGAACATTATAGGAGCTCAAAGTCACCTAAACCTTGATCAAGTTAAGAATTTTATATAGTCCTATGGTTTGAAAATTATTGCCATACTAGAAATAAAGTTAAAGCTTCTACTTACTAATCGAGTTGCAAGCTATATAAACCCTCCATGGAAACTTCTTCATAATCTCTGTGATGTAGAATATGGAAGGATTTTTGTCCAATATGACCCCAACATCTTCACACTATCTACTATCCTCTCATCCAGACAATTCATTCACACTTAAGTTTCTTGTCTTCAGTCACCTACTTCCATTTATCTAACTTTTGTATCCAAGAAAAATTTTCTCGACTTTATTCGTCATCTTATGCAAGAAACTCATCCATGGCTTGTCATGGGTGACTTCAACTTCTGCCTTCACTTGGATGACAAGCATGGTGGTTAATCCTTACTGCCCAAGCACATCCTCCCTCTTAACATTGCATCCTTTGATTCTAATCTTATCAAAATTCGAACTTCTGGGGCTAAATATACGTGGGACAACAGAAGCAGGAGTGGTATGAGAACTATCTCAACCATAGATCATGCCTTTTGTAATATCGACCTTTCATTGTGGCCCAATCTATCCATTTCTATTCCTTGCCCCATTCTATAAGATCATTCTCCTTTAATTCTATCTTCTGCTTCTACCATTGTTAAGGAGAAAAGAAGCTTCAGGTTCTTCAATGCTTGGACCCTTTCCACTGAATTTACACCTATAGTAAATAATGCCTGGTCCACAAACTGTTATGGTAATCCTATGTTTAAATTATGCAGGAAACTCAAACTGTTTAAAAAGGCTCTGAGAACTTGGGCTTAGAATCTGTATGGGTATGGATCGAAGCAGTCTTCCCTTCTTAAGGAAAAGTTTAAAATGGCATAGGAGTACATGAGGAACAACCCTAATAACATTCAAGCTGCTTAGGAGGAAGGGAAACTTTACACTTTACTCAACTAAGCTCTTAATAGTGAAAGCGGTATGAAAGAACATCAGTTTCATAATAATTGGCTTCAGTTTGGTGATTGTAATACTGCGCTTCGATCAAAATCAAGCAAGCAAGAGAAAATATTCATATGATACGTGGCCAGTATGGTACACTTTTCTACACTCCTGAACAGGTTGACACTATCTTCCTCGGTTACTACATTGATTTACTAGGCAACTCAACCAACTTCACGCCTGACCTCAACATGTTTGATGAAATATCCCTTCCTATCCTCACCAGTGAATAGTTTTCCTTGCTTGTTGTTAGATTCACTGATCAAGAGATTAAGCAAACATTATTTGCAGTGAATAAGAAGTCGAGTGGTGGCCCGGTTGGTTTCAGTGTGCATTTCTTCACGTCAAGCTGGGATTTCATTCACTATGATTTTTGTAAGGTTATGCACAACTTTTTTGACAAATGTACTCTCCTCTCTGAAGTTAATGATAACCTAGTGCTAATCCCTAAAACTTCTGATGCTAGCTCTATCTCATCATTCAGATCAATCTCTTGCTGCAATGTAGTATATAAGTGTATATTCAAAATTCTTACAACAAGACTTGTTCGAGTTCTTCCATATTTAATTTCTCAAAATCAGGTGGCCTTCTTACCTAAAAGAAGCATTTTAGATAACATTCTTCTTGCCTAGGAACTCCTTAGTGGGTACGAAAGGTCAAATGCTACCCCAGCTGCCATAATGAAGCTTGACCTAATGAAGATGTATGATTCTATCCATCGGACTTCAATAGTTCGCATCATGGACTTAATGAGATTTCCTAAACCATATGTTTGGTGGGTGAATGAATCTTTCACTTCTCCAAGATTCTCCCTCATCCTTAATGGTCAATCAGTTGGTTACTTCAAAAGTAAGCAAGGGATACGACAAGATGATCCTGTCTCCTCTTATATATTCCTTCTTGTGATGGAGGTGCTCACTAGATTTGTCACCCTAAAGTATAGTGCAAACCTGATTAGCTATCACTCGAAGTGTAGATTCCATAATTTAATAACCCTGATGTTTTCCGATGACATCATAATCTTCATGAAACCTCAGCTTACTTCATCCGGTGTATATTAACCACCTCGACACCTTTCTACTTAATGACTAGTCTCACACTAAACCAATCTAAATCTAGCATCATATTCTCCGGTACCGATTTACAACTATCTACTAGTCTAATGCAAGCCTCTGGCCTTCAGCTGGTGGACACAAACATGTCTTATTTAGGTCTTCCACTTATTTCTTCTAGACTTTCTTTATCTGACTGCCTTCCCCTGTACAATAGATTCACATCTTCTTTGGATAGTGGGGCAAATAGATTTTTATCTCAGGCTGGTCGTCTTACTCTCATCAAATCAATGAGCTTCTCCATGGTTACTTATTGGGCTAAAGCCTTTAACTTGCCTAATAAACTTTTGAAAATGATTAGAAGTGCAATAAATCTACTGGTGTGGATCAATCCATAAAAAGAAGCCCATGCCTTACTCCTTCAGTCGGTTTAAAAAGCTAAGAGACAAAGGAGAATTAGGAATTATTAATATATTGCATTGGAATGTAGCAGCTTTCAGCTCACACTTCAACTCTGTCCTTTCTAGCCAGGGAAGTGTATGGGTGAGCTGGGGGTTGAAACATAGAATAGGCAGGAAGGACTTCTAGAGTTTGAAAGTCCATTAAATTTGTAGTTGGGCTTGGAGAAAAATGCTTGGTTGAGGAATAATTTCCTGCATTTGATTGTCATGAGAATGGCTACATTTTCTGAAGTTAAGTTCTAGCATGATCCCTCGGTTGCCACTGTATTCATTCTGACCAACCTATTGAGTCACCAGCAAATTACTAAAACAGGAATTCCATCTGAAGCTAAGGCTTTTAATTATATTTTCCATGGGCTACCTTTATCTTCCTTACACTTCTAACCAGCTTATCAGAACAATGTGGACTCAAGGTCAGGGTAGTTGCTTTCAAACAGTGATTGCTGATCATGTAGTCTGGAGGGCTAGGAAACATTCTGTCTCTCTTGTATATTGTTTGCTTTTTGGGCTTGATAGTATGTGAAATTGCAAATGGAAGAAGATAATCTGGAATGTAGATACCTTTCCAAAAGAAAATATGACGCTGTGGAAGGTTATTCACCAAGCCTTGCTAACTAGATCTATCTTGTTGAGAATGGGTCTCAACCTTGGGGACTTGTGTTTTTTCTGTTCCAACAGTCATGAAGCAAGTAAGCACATACTTTTTGGCTATGATGTTAATCTATCTTTATGGAGACGAATTATGTTGGTTGCTTGAAGCATTTGTTGTCTTCCCCATCAACTATTGACTTGAACTTGATCTACAAATAAACAAGATGGAGAACTAGGAAATCTCGACTGATAGCGTTGTGTTTGAAGAAATACTTGTCTTTGGTTTGGCGTGAATGTAATCTTATATGTTTTGAAAAGAGAAGAGCTGGTGAAGTTCTATGGAAGATATTGAAAAAGGAAATTCTGGAAGCATTGGTGAGATTGTCTATATTCCCACCTGCTTTGGTTGCTACTTGGAGATAATTTAGGTTTTCTTTGGGTTCTTTTGTGTCGCCTTTTTTTGTACTCTATGTCTGCTCTGCATGCTTGTTGTTTATTTCCTATACTTCCTAGTGTGCTTTTTTGATGCTTGAATTTTATTTTGAGCATCTTTATTTTATTGTTCTTTGCAATAAAATCAGGTAAGGGTCATGTTAACCCTGCTAGCCTTTGCTAAAAAATTAAATTAAATAACCTATGATTTCATTTTTTTATGCATCATTTAATTTTATTCCTTATTAACCTTTATTATCACAATTAATTGAAATTACATTAAACAGTTGTCAATTACATTTAATTAATATTATTAAACTATATTCTAAAAATAATTTTTCATTAATAAATTATAAATTTTAATTTCTCATAATATTAAATTCCAAATCCTTTTTTAGTTTAATATTTTTAATTATCAAAAATGCGGATCATTACAATCTCCCTCACTCAAAACTTTTTGTCCCAGGAAAGGAACAAGAAAGGATCGATCGTTATATTTTATTTAAAATAATCAATTTATAACCAATTAAACTTACATATTTAGTTTAATATAAATTTGAAAATAATTCAGCTTCCATGAAAAATTTCTTAAGTCCTAAATTTACGAAAAATTTCAACAGCATGTCATTTGCGCGGATAGGTCCAGAAAAATAACAATATCAATAATTACATTGTATACATATTTCAATACTAAAGCGTTCCAAACCATGGGAAAAGAATAAATTATTGCTACAAAACCATAATCTGAAAACATACATATTTGTCAGACAAACAAAACTTTAATTATGAAACCAAAAGCCACAGTTATTGCTTCCATAAACCTGTACTTTACTTACATTATCCAAAAAGGTTAAAATTATGTAAAAGAGCAATATATTAGTTGTTCCAATCAAAACACAAGCAACATAAAATATATAATAATCATATGCAAACAAAAGAGTACAACCATTATATGCAATAGAAGAATCCATCACACATCCATAACAATAAAAAACTAATGGTTTGTTTAGTTTTAGAAACTTTTCATCGCATAAGGATGATAAATAAACTACTAGGCGTACCTTATGCTCAACAACCTTAGATAATTACTTAATAGATTATTCATACAACCTCGAACGACATAGAACTTAAATGTTATTTAAGTTTTTTATGATATACATATATCATTTGAACGCAATATCAATTCTGATCGCTTGTTTGAATACAAATTTCACTTTCGTATTAGCATTGGTAACCCGAACACTTTAGTGCAGACTTTGATCCGATTCCTTGATTAGAAATCTCCATTCTCCTTGCATAGCCATAAACTATGATAGAAAACTTCAAAATCCAATCAAATTTTTTATCAAATGTTCGTCATCAAGAATCCAGCAAAAAATTCTAATTTGGACTGGTGTGAATTTCCCAAATCATGTATTCAGATCCGAATCAAAACTGCTATACGAATAAATGATCTACGCACAACATACATGTTTTCTTCTATTGCTTCTGTACCGTTTAATTCATATTTATTTACTTATATAACTTGATTTTCATTTAATATTAATATTCATTAATGGACCATCTCATACTTAAGTTTCTCTATTCTTTGATTCACATATATTTCTTTATTTATTGTGACATTTAGTATCAAATTTATTTCTAAATCGTTTCAACATTTTCTTAATTTTATAATCATTTACTTAAATTATATTCACTTTTTACTATTCAATTTGATTTTTAAGCATTTCAAAACATTAACATAAGTTTGTAACATTTCTTGTACATCTCAATTCTTTATTTATAGATAAAATTTCACTTGGAAACATTTTCATTACTTAACTTATTTACATGTATGACATTCCATTATCTTTTAATTTACAAGTTATACAAAGCATCAATTTTATATTTTCATTAAACGCTTATCTTTTTAATTTCATTTCGATTTGGAAGTTTCCAACCATTTAAAACCATTGAAAATTCATTTCATTTCAATAATAGAAAATCAGTAATTAATAGAGAACTTAAGAACTAAATATCGAGTTTCATTTCAAATCATCTTGAAATAATATATACTATATCTTTTTATAAATATCAAATCATACTTAGGAAATTTAAATAAAAATTTGTTTATCAAAACAAATGTGTAGCAAAGCTACTATAGTACTCTTTCCACTTTGAAACTAGAAAATGAACGTCGATGTTTCTACGGTCATAACCAAAATTATTTTCCAGCGATAGAGAGGGGAGTACAGAACTAATTTCCTTTAAAATTCTTTTGGAAACATTTCTTTCAAATCACACTGAAAATATTTCTATCCGAAAATACTTCCAAATAATACTAGAATTAGTTTTCCAAAATCTTTGAAAATCAATTTCAAAACACCAGAATTTAAGTTCCCAAATTTCCATTTAAATTCATTTTATTTGTAAATCATATTTTATAAACCATATCTATAAATTAAATTTTCTTAGAACATATAATAGTCAATAGTTTTAAAGAACCTTGATTGACAAATCAATAAATGACAATAATCAAATATTATCATTTCCTAACAAACTACACACCAATTATGAAATATAATTCTTTTAATTATAAAATAAAATATAATATTAGGTAAAATTATTTTTTACCAATTTCAGAACAATATTATGTTGGTTTACCCTTCAAGTGTTTAGAAATCCCTGTCGATGCCATAGTGTCCTATGTACCGACCGAAATTCATAAATACTAAACAGAACAAATTAACCTAATACAAAACATTTTCATACAGCACTAACAAATATTCTCTCTCGTATATATACACTCAACTCATAATAGGGTATTCCGTTACCCTATCTCTTAATGAGTTAATTTCCAACAGGCTAATGTATCTCTAAACCAAAGCTCTGATAACAACTGTGACGATCCACCTTTTTGAACAATTTAAATCAAAAATAAACCACACATGTCTAACTCAAACCATTAAAAAAGAAACTTTATCAATGGAATTTAATAAGAAAATAAGAGAAAAGAAAGAAAACAAAATATAGAATCTTGCAGCGGAATGACAAAATAAAATAATTAAATAAATAGTTCATGAAGCTGTTTTAAAATATACATTTGATTACACAATTTTTACAACATAGTCAGAGTACAATTAACAAACATACGAGAATAATACAGTGGAATAATACTAGTAAATACGATCTAGCAAATTCCATCTCCATCTTCAAAGAATAATATCTTCAACACTGAAATATTCTGGCCGACCCTATAGTTTAATGAAAAGACAAAACGCTCGAGTCAGAGCTAAAATTTATAATGTAAGTTAAATCAACAAGTAAATATGAGTGTAATAGTTTCAGAGATGTTTACAGGATTTTCCATCTCCTATCAAGTGTACAAGGTGAGTGCAATAAATTAAGAGATGTTACGGGATTTTCCATGACTAAGGATCCGTTAAACTATCTATATGTAGTAAGATACGCTATATATGTAGTGTCTATCAATAAAGTAGAGTATTAAAATAATGTTAAGGCTTTCATTAATCCCCCTTAACACATTTTGAAGCATTTTCCTACAGTTTGCCTTAGTAGCATCACCAGTAACGTCGTTAGCCAGTGAGGCGCAGTGATAAGACAACACTAAAACAAAGTCGTAGTGCTCGTGCATAAGGATAAAAGTATGACAAGGCACATGAGGCAATTGCCAAGGTTCGATTCTACCAATGTACCCTTTCTAGCTGGTCGTAACGCATCTTAGCAACGATTGTCGACCGAGTATACCACCCCAAAATCAAATCAAGGTATACCGATTGATTCAAAATCAATATAATAATATGAAGGGGTGTTGTCCCTAAAGGTAGCTAACCTCTTAGCCAGACATAGACTCTTGTTTTAGTCATTTCAAATTGACACAAATGTCGGGGTCATCTATCATCGTTCTCTTTCTTCTTTCCAGTAAACATATTTAACCTCTACATTCTGGATAACATCCAGCGCATACGCAGTTGTTAAAGTGGTTTCGGTATTGACAAAGAGTATGCCAATATTTGGCCCCGGTCTCTTTAACAAGCAAACGTCATTTTTTTACACCGGTTGGTTCTTTTAAATTTCAAGAACAAGTCATACTTCATATCAAAATATCAGATTTGCTTAAAATATCATTTCCAATTCAAATAGATTATACCTTCAAAACTTTCATAATTAAATCAATGATTTAAATCTAAGCAATTCCAACTTGTAAAATAGTTTGAATATTAAAAATGGTTTTGAATAATGAATATAGTATAAATATTTAAAATAGTTTGGATAATGAAAAATAGATTTTGGTATTAAAAAATAGTTTGGATAAATAAAATAGTTTTAATATTGAAAAATAGTTTGTAATAATTATATTAGTTTTAATATTGAAAAATAGTTTGTAATAATTAAAATAATTTTAGAGATTGGAGATAGTTCTGAATATAAAATAGTTTTAATATTGAAAATAGTTGGATAATTAAAATAGTTTATATATGAAAATAATTTGGTTATTAAAATAATTTATATTAAACGGTTTCGTCTTTTCAAACAATTTGAACTCATGTTCCATTTCAAATCACAACATTCAATTTTTCAACTTCCAATTTCAAGTCAACTTTATATTTTTATTTCGAATTAAATTAGCCTTAATTGAAAAAATTCAAACATTGCTTCAAATTCAATTTAAACAGTTCTATTCAAACGACTGAAAGTTCCAATTCAAATTCTCATATTTTTAAACAATTTAGTTTAGTGCCAGTTCACATTCCGAACATGAAATACCAGTTTAAACCATTTTAATTAAAATAAATTCATATTTAAATTCAAAATTTTCACCCTTTAAAATAATTTAATTTCATAAATGTACATCATATTTCAATTTCAATTTTAAGATTCAGAATTAAATTCTATAACAATTTCATTTAAACAGTTTCAGTTTTTGACATTTGAAAGCTCGAATTAGAAAGTAATTTAATTCATGAAAATTCAAATTTATTTTCTTTAAAACAACATCATTTAAAAAAAATCCAATTTCAATAATTTAAAATTATTTACTTTAACCAAATACGGTGTCTTTATATTATAATGGCCCGTTTTTCCATACCCATTGAATCGACAATAAACCACACATGTCCAACTCAAATTGCACGAATAAGCGGATCATTAAGGGTAGAAAGAACACAATGACATAATAGAATCTCATACGAATGGAATAAGTAATATTATTTCAATAATAATCTTCACAGTGGAAAATTTTAGATATAATATCAGAGTCTAACCTAGATTCAGTTTCGGCAGTTATAACACTTGCCCTTGCAAATGCTGACAAACAACAAAACAAATGCAATAGATGTAGCGGATAATAGAATGCGTCCATACGATGATGAAGATCTCCAGCTCTCCTCTGGAAACTCCAACCATCTTCAACTCAACCAAAAACTACTCAGATGCTCGAGTATTAAAAATACTTGGATCAGGCTTGATAAACTAACGTGAGATACTCGAAATTCTAAATGCATAGATCATGATAATACTATCAAAACCTTTGAAAAGAAGGGTATCTCATAAGACCATGCCCATACATAAACACGGATAGGTTTTTACCTTATGATAACCAAAACACTTTTATACCAAAATTCACTTGATATTAACTTTAATGACATTCTTTTGAAAACACTTTTCAAATAAGGTATCAATATCTGGACTAAGTCTAACGGAATATATCTGGACTGCATCAACGGAATATACCGAACAGAATATATAATACCAAAGGGGTAGCTGAAATGTTTGCATGTTATTACAGCTATTTTGAGACTACAATCAAAACCGTAATTTTGGTATTGGGATTGGGTTTCCAACATGATAGGAAACTAGTGGAAAGATCAATCTGTATCTACGACTTCTAATACTCAGACGCCTTTATACATCACAAATGGCTAAAAGTGGATACAATATGTGAATAACATCCAAGGACTCGGACTTCGTACATCCCTACCATGAGGCCCAGACGTATCTGGTACCTGGGGCTCAGAACATCTGATAACCCAAATCCCTACTATCTGAAATGCGAGCATACGTCTGACCACATAGAATCCCATCATAACTGGGATGTGAGGCTCCCGAGGCTACGATTACCTTTCACATATCACATCTCTGAATGCCACACTGCCATTCTTTTTATCACTATTTGACTCCCACAAGCATACAACCTTTGAGCTCGTATGTCTCAAAGAAGGGTGTTAAGCTAAGGAAGTTGCCTTCTCTGCCACCACAGATGTGCATTTGTAAAAGTCAAATGTTGTGTCTCAGAAATGCAATGTCAAACATTCATCCATATAAGTTCATTCTAGGACTGAACGAAACCTAAGGCACTGCCCTACTACCACTAGTAGCGAGTAGTCCATGCAATCTGAAAAATCTCCACAACGGGGAGACCACTGCTATAAATAACTCTATAATAGGAGCGACCTAGAGCATGTTCAATAAGCAGCCCTCATGATATGAAGATCCAAGATCTTCAATAACCATCACCTTCAACATGTTCCACTTTCAAATGTATACATTGGTTCAAAGTGGTTTACGGATAGGAATCGCCCAAATCCGACTCTGGTTCCTTCGAAGCCAATCATCGCTTTAAAAGATGTTAAGTTCATAAGTGGATATCAATCATCAATCGAATCACTACAACAAGATTCACTTTTGACAGCAAATTTTATCAGCGTTTCAACAACAAATGCAGTTAATGGTATTTTAAAGGAATAAGATTGATCAATAAACGCTGACATTCTAGGTTAGAGCTGAAATTTTAACGCGGGTAATAAAAATTCTTTTTAGCCGCATTTTCTTCTTACCCACATACTTCATCCCCAACAAATATCGATTATCTTCTTCACCAAAATCTACTGCATTTCATTCTTCGTGCGTTTATCTTCAAATCTAATCTTAGTTTTATTTTTTTGCCTTATTCATGTTCATTCTTTGATTTTAAACCCGATATCCCCAAATACAAAGCTCAACCCTAAATCGTCGGCATTTGTCCAACGACAACTTCAATTCTACCACCACAACATGCGAAAGGCTGCTTAAATGGCCATTAGGAGCACTAGTGTATCAATCGCCATTAAGATCTGGATGATGATTCGGTAATTTATAATTTTAATATAATAGTTATCACAATCAGGAATTTGATAGTTTATGCATCCTCTAGAATTTTATT
Source organism: Allium cepa (assembly GCA_030765085.1). Classification (NCBI taxonomy): domain Eukaryota; kingdom Viridiplantae; phylum Streptophyta; class Magnoliopsida; order Asparagales; family Amaryllidaceae; genus Allium; species Allium cepa. Next base: position 46,056,463 of record CM060930.1, on the reverse strand, counting down.
ATTTCAGTGAGTGTAGTTTGAATTGAGCTATAAATTTACAAAGGTTTTATAGTTTATACATCCAATAGAAGACAAAACGAAGCAATACGTGTTCAATAACTATGTAGTCTTAGAAAGCAACTATCACAATCAGGAAATGAAGCAAAACTATGTTGAAAGCATAAAAAGAAGTAGTTCCATCCAAAGAGCAGTAAAGGCGGCAAAAAGAAACTCCAAAGGAATGCAAGTCTGTATCGCTTGCCCATGCTTTCATAGTTCAAGAATAAATGTTTGTGACAAACAAGTGCATGTGCCATGTTAGGCTTGCTGATAATTTGCTGCATGGGCATCTTTGCAGAACCCTGGAATTGCATTCATTCATAGCAAATAACAAATTGAGGGTACTTGGAAATCTACAGCAAGGGTACACTAGATGCAAGAAGTAGAATTGCATGGATATAAGGTACCATGGGCTACAAACTAACAACAAAGTTATACAACATAGAACCGCATAGAAGCTAGAACAGTATAGTTGAACAACATAAGCAGATCATGAAGTGTATGAGCATGTGAGGGAGCTGCTAAAGCTGTTGGGTTAGAGAGCAACCAAACGATTGTAACATGAGACATAGCAAGTTTCCCAAGTGATTAGGAAGGAGATGTCAAGGCAAAGAGCTTTTCCAAGTACATGATAATTAGGATATGCATGTTTACCTAAAATTCAAAAAAGTAGACCAGGGATGCAGGCAAGGCTTTATGTAGAAAAAAGTGTCCATAGTTATGAGGTTGAATGGTGAGGACTTCAGTATTGGTAGAAGATAAAGCCAAGAAGTTGGTGCTATTGAGAATAGTGTAATGCAGAATAGAGTACCAGTATGATTAGGAAGACTTGATTGAACTTTGTTTTTATTGTTGTGAGGAATTGTATTTGTATCGCCATGCACATCTTGTGCATGTCTGGATATAGTTAGAAATGAAACTCAATTTCATGTTTCATTAAGATGATCAAGATTGCATTCATATTTGGATAATTCAACTAAGAGGGCAAAAGACTAGATACATTAGTGGTTAAAGCTAGATTTTGATGATGATCATTACTAGAGGATGATTCTTTTCCTTGTTCTAAAGGATTAGGCTTGATGATAAGATAAGAGACAGGATTTGTAACAAGGGACATGACATAAGTTGTTGCATGGGTGAGGGGATGGGGTAGTCGTTGATTGGACATAGGTTGAGGCAATATGATTTTCATTTTGATTTAGACACATGGCAATAATGCCTTGATGGGAATTAACAAGTCGTTTCTTTGTTTTCTAAAGACGCAACTTTTGAAATATAGACTTTCTTATTAGCTAGTTGTTTAGAGGTAGAAGGCTTATGAATGGGTACTGTTCTTTTTGAGTTCTGAAAATGACATAAAGATCTATGATTAGCCAGCCTTATATATTCTTCTCCATATTAATTTTAAGGTTTAGCTTGTATCTCATTTACATAACTATTTTGGATTCTCTCCATTATATGGGTAGAACTGTAATGTATGCCCAAAATCTTTACACATAGGTCATATATCAGATAACTGCGAGTAGTGAACATTAACGTGAGCAATTTCTTTAGAGGACACGTGAACATCAATTTGTTTATCATCTTAGTTTGGATCATAGTTGGATTTACTTTTGAGCTTATATCTTTTACTACAAGTTTGTTTGTCAGTTTAGTAATACACTCATAATATCTTTTACTTATCTCTTACTATATTTTTTCTTCAGGTTTCCAACTGGAAGTTGCAGGTACACAATTAGTGATACATCAAAATTTGCTTCTTAGGTACAGTTAAGGATCAAATCAGCTTCTCCTGTTCATTTATTGAACACCAAGGCTTAAGTTTTATTTCAGGTTTAGATTGACATGACATTGAAGACTGTATAGTTTGCAAAAGGTAACTAGGTATGCATATAAAAATATCGTGTTGATTTATTTATATTTTATTTCAGGCTATTCATTTTTTCTACGAATCAGTTTCATGTATCAATTGTTCTATTAATTATACTTATATGCTTCAAGAAGCTTTAATTTTTTTATTAAACACACTTAAAACTAAACTGTGGGTATATCCGTATAGGTACTTTACTATTGTCCCACGGATTCTCAAACTTATATATATGTGTGTGTGTGTGTGTGTGCGTGTGTGTGTGTGTGCTTTTCACTTTTGTTGCATATCAGTTTCATGAATTAATTGTTCTATTAATTATACTTCTATGCTTTAAATAACTTTTAAAAACTTGATTAATCACACATATAGCTAAACTATGGGTATAGTTCCTTACTTCTTTCCTGGGACTTGTAAGGTTAATATTCTAATTCAAAACAAAAGGCTAGTGGAAGCAATTCTTTCCCATCTTAGTTAACGTATAGTTAACAGAAATCTTTCAAGTCCGTGGTTTTAAAAGGTAAGCATTGCTAACAGAAACCTTTTGAGCTTAACAAAATTTATAGCATACAAATTAATATTGCTCAAGTTATGAATGTGTTTTTCACACTAAAAATATGAATTGTTTTTCTAGTTTAATAGAACTTTCAGAACTAAGGCACAAACATGACATTATAAGTCACCGCCTGAGTATGCAAAGAAATTACATATAAATATATAAACTTATTTTGTGAGATGTTTATCATACATAACATAATTTAGCAAATATTATGTCAGGACTAGTGTCCACAGAGTGACTAAAAAACAATATAAAAAGACCCGTATTTAATTCAGCATTTTAGCGCAAGTCTATAAATAAAATATTTGAGGAACAAAGGAAGATAATGAATTATAGCAAAGATAGTTGATGGCTGCCCATAAGAAAACCAAGCAGGGGGGACTTCTTCAAAACAACATCAACAGTTTTCTTTGCAAACTCTTCTACAAGAGTTGCTCTGGGGCCTTGAGAAAGAGTAGTACGTGAGCGTATTGCAGCCTCAAATTGTTTATAATATTTCCATTCGGGCATTTTGCTGTAATTGGCCATTGATGAATTTCCTAGATTTGATTTAATTGCACCTGGAACTACATGTATGACATTTATGTTGAAACTCCTCAGTTCCAGCCTATAATTAATGTAAAACAAGTTCAAAATATATAAACAGTGACTGAACTCCTTTTCTTTTATATAGCAAATGCTGTATGAATTAGTATCATTCACAACATGATTACCCAACATGATTATTTTCAATTTTCATACTTATAAACCGAAAGCATTGATCGGTCTCTTCTCGGGTAGAAACGTTGGGAAACAAGTAGTTGCCATTACCCAACATGATTAGAGAATTTTGTATGAAGTTGGTCGCTGTCGCTGCTATTATTATTTTCTTCACTTAGATTAATCCTACAAATAAAAAAAAGCATTATGTATTTTCTTTTATTTAGTTGTTTTTTTCACAATGTCACCCGGTGTCATTGCATTTTCACTTTCATGCTTTTATAGATTTGCTCGTCTGAGAAATTGATGGTTCCAACTAACTATCTGCGCATAATAATACCCAGGGGAAAGTGTGTCCCATAAATTGCATGTTACTCGTTGTCACTGAAGTTTAAGAGATGAATTCGGTAAATCACGGCTCCTTAGAAACTACAAGTTGCAAATATTTTGTCTGCATCTCCTCCGGTAGATTTCAACATCCAATTTTATGTCGATGAGAATTTCTAGTATTCCATCCGCAACAAAGAGATGAACTATTGATGCTACTTCATCACCCAGATCTCTATCTGAGCCTTAACACGTGAGAAATCAATCAATTACTGATTCAGAACTGACTGATTTCAAAAGTGTGGTTGAGCACCATATGAGTGTATACTATGTAGTCATGACAACATTTTTATTAAATGAGATATTTTCTATATTTTTGCAGATGAGGTAACAAAATATACGCTTGTTTGTCGTCGTCGTCACCATCTTCTTTGTCTCTTTCATTTCAAACGATTGGATCGACAACTTAAATTCTTTTAACTATAAGTTTCTATCTTCAGTTACATACTCGGCTAAAGTTAGTTTTAGTTATTGTATGACCATATATAATATCTTTTTACTTTGTTTTTCTTGTGAAGGATCCTCCGGCTGATGACGGTCAATGGGACCAGAGCTATATCAACATTAGGATGGAAATTCTAGGCTTAACTATGGAAAATTTAATTGCAAATTTAGCCATACATCACCAGGAAATGCTTCAACTTTCAAACCCGGAAGTCGGAAAACATGGGCTCAGTTATTCTCTGCCCAAATAGAGAATTGTGAAGATCTGAAACCACTTCGGAAGTCGGATATAACTATTGAAGAATTTAGCCCTTAAACGAATTTGCATTCAGAACCCTGGGTAAGGGTAAAATTGTTATTAGATATGTTTTATATCAGTTTGTTATAGTTCAAAGTTGAATTTAATATTTCTACAAATTATTTCCTTTACCAACTTGATCTGCTCAAATGTTTGGTCTGCTCATCTGATGTTGCGTATCTTTTTACGAATATTTTAGTAAACAACTTGATAGTTTGTAGCTTTCTTAATAACTTATTCTTTTTTCTCAAGGTGCTATATAATTAAGGTACTGTGTTTATAGGTTTGAGCTTGGAGTTAAATATTAAGTAGATTCTAGGAGAATTAGTTTTGCTACAATGAAGTTCATGAAGCTTGGATCGAAGCCTGATTTATTTCAGACAAATGGAAAGGATGTGAGGTAGGTATTCATTGTTAAATTGCTACGGTTAAATTTAGATTTACATCAGCTTGTTATGCTAAATGCTGAATTTAACCTATGAATATCTGCTTGCTTGTACTTGCATGAGAGTTGTTAATCTATAATTCTTAGCCCTAAGTAATTCCTTGCATTGAAATTCATATTTTTTGTTTGCATTCTATTTAGCATAGAGACTTTTTATATTTCAAATTTCTAACTGTAGAAGTTTTATATAATTTATCTGTAAATTTCTATCTGTTAAAGATTTACATTAGCTTGCAGCAAACTAAAAATATATTTTTTTAGCCCATTTCACATATCCTAGCTAATCATATAATTCTATTTATAATGAATTTTTTGCTTTTCATCTTACGCAAAACTAATTATGGATCTCTAATGATCAATATCTTCAAAGTTTATGTGATCTAAGTTGGTTTATCTTGTAGGTTTGTTGGAACTGAACTGGAAACTGACCTCATTGTGAATGTCGGAGATTTGAGCTTTTACCTACACAAGGTAACAATTTCTCGTCACCTAGAAAACCCATTAAATCTTACTCTACCAATAGGCAATAGTAGATGATTATCCCATTTTATGTTTTAGCCATTTTTCATGACTTTGATTTACCAACAAAAAAATACCATGTAAAAAGAGCTCTATTTTTGTTGCATAGTACTGAACATGCTTGTTAATTTATGATAAAACACCCTTCAACTCGTTCTACTGTTTTCACTCTGGAATTCTTCTTGCTCAAGTATTAAGAAATAAAAATGACTTGATTTGGGGGTCCATCCTTCGTAAACAAAATTGTCTCTCCATGATCACATTGTTCGCTACAGAAAATATGATCATGTGAATGATCAGATGATGTAGAAAATTTTTCCTATGTTAAAAGATTTTCCTTGCTTGAATTTAAGAGCAAAGAGAGTGCCTTAATCTTACCATTATATGACAAAACATGAAATGTTTCTGGAATCTTAAGCTGGAACTTCATCCCAGTCAACACATAAGAACGACCCTGTAATAAAAATGCAGTTAAAACAAATTAAATGATTTTCTTTTTAATAATGCAGTTTCCCCTTCTGTCTAAGAGTTTGCTTTTACAAAGATTAGTAAACAACAACGACGACAATGACCTAGTATATAAAATACACGATATTTGCAATCACTTTATTTATAAAGATAATTGTTATATCTTTTTGTTATATATTACATAGAATATTAGGTGTAAAACTGAAAATGAATTCAAACATTGGGCCCAAAACCATTTCAGCCAGGCTAATTTGGGTAGGAATCTGACTAAAATTTCAAAAAGGAAAACTAAATTAGCATAGGATTCAAGATGTACTTTTATTCATAGAAAAGAAGCTATATCTTGCGTCGTATGCAAAGTATACATTAAAAAACCATCATCATGTCTGTGCATCTGAATTATATTACACCTGCAATGCTTCATATACAAATCTCCTATTCATATATATATATTTATAGTTAGTTTTCATGTACATGCATTCTTGTCTTATCGCTCCTCTGGTTTCAGTAGAAAAATAAAGCACAGTAGAAAAATGTAAGTGTTCCTACTCCTGGTTTAGTTTTTTCTTCTAATTATTATATATTTGACGTACTGAAATTACAATATTGACGTTATTGATGATGCTAGATGGAGTTTCTAAATATATGCCTAACCGAATTTGTTAGAACATTATGGCACCATAAATATTCATATATTGGTAGTTAAAGAAGAAATGCGAAGATTAAATGGTTTTTGTTAGAAATATTTGGTATGTACTTGAGTCCCTCCCCCCTCGAACACTAGAACATTTTAAATTCATCATGTGATTAACAATGTTGTGATTTAGTTAAATTTGTAAGAATTTATGAAACACAAATAAGTTCCTTAAATTAATTTATATAATAACAAGGATTGTGAAAAAAAATCTCTCTAGATTATTGAATTTAGTGACGGTTTTCTGAAATTTGAGCTATTAAAGACGGATGATTGCAATGTGTTGCACTTAAGACATTAATAGTTTTCTGATTGTTGATGTCTTGGTGATAACTATGTTAATGATTTGCAACAATTAATTTACTTGCATATGACTTAAAAGTAAATTATTTTGGGTACAATGAAGGTAAAAATATTTATTGCTTGCATAGCTTTAATATAGTTTGTACATGACCTTATAGCTTGTTAACTTTGTAGACCGATACATTTGGTCAAGTTATCAACGAATGCACTGAGCACAACTCGCAACTCCTGCCCTTAATCAGGTACTTATTAATTTCCATTGGATTAGATATCCTGAGTTTTGAAGATTAAAACGGGGTTATCATTTTAATTTTGTGTTTTTGCATTGTTCCTCACATCAATTTCCACTTTTTGTGCACTACACATAACTGGTAGAAAAAAAATGCTTGTGTAATCTACCTATATTATTTCTTTTGACAATGTTGCCTATGCATTCAATAGGAAAATATCAAAGATGGAACTAGGCATAAAAAATAAACTAGAAACAAGGATCATTTTTTGTTATTATATATCACCTTTAAAAAAAAAGTTGCCCCATCCATATATAAAAGAACATCATAGAACCTGTAAAACCATCCATAACTTGATTATAAGACGATGAACTTGATTTTACTAATTTTTCAAGTTTTTGTTTCACTATCTGAACCAACTCAGGTTGTCCACAGTATATGCCACTTCAAAAAATATTACTTTTAATTACATTTATTAACAGTGTTTTGACGTAAGTATAGCCTAAATTTTTTGTACTTTTATTTGTGTACTACCATTGGAACACCAATGCCGTTTTCATATATATATATATATATATATATATATATATATCCTGAAGTATATAAAAAATCTCACCTGCAGTCTAATCTATTTTATCATGTTAAAAAAATTAAATATATGACTGTTTGTATCCTTTGCTCTCATTCAATAGATCATATTCTTATTTCTTCTTTGTTTGAATAAACATTTGCATTTATCCCCTCCATCTATTCGTTTCCCACTTTTCTCCTCTATTAAATTTGTATGCCATCCATTATTTATTCAACTCTTCATCTTCATTATCTTTTTTAAATCTATTAGTTTAGGGAAACTTACTAGAAAAATGAAAGAAAATCATCGTTTATCAAATAATTTTTCCCAAAATTGTGTAAAGATATCATAATCTTATCAGAAACTGCTCTGTAATATTCACTTCTTACTTTTATTTTTTCAATTAGTTTGCAAGTGGGCCTGGTTCTCATAGCAATTCCGGGCTGCTTTTTTGGAAAGCACTATTGCTCTTCTCGCAACTTTGAGTAGAAAACCTTGATAATAAGGTTAATTATTACCTAAAATGTTGTTAGGTTTTTTTATTTGTTTATGTGTATATTTTATTAATTTATATGTTGATGTACAAGCAATTGATTATCATTAGTCAAGCAAGGATCATAGGGCGGTGGTGGATTATATTTAGCTAAGACATTGAAGTCTAAAAAGATTCATTACATAGATCAGGTATCTTAATGGCAATTTTAGGATCCGAGAATTACTACTCTGGAATTTTAGTTCCTTAGTTTACTGTTTATTAAGGATACATGTGGAGGAATAAAGAGTATATTTGGTGATTGAAGGAAGTTTAGCTTAAGTCATTCATCATTCTCAATGTTTGCGTTTAATGTCACAAAGCTGCAAGGCTTTAGCTGTACAAAACAAATTTATACGGGAATCAAGATTCCAAATGATAATTTTTACAAAACCAATATTGCAATTGTCAACCTTTGTTTTTCGACTTGCTTTTTAGCTACTACAAAACCAATAGAGTTTTTCGACTTACTTTTTAGCTACAAATTTATTGTAAAAATATCTTTTATGTTTATTCGCATCTTAATATTGATATGTACCTAGTATGCTGTGAAGGTGGTATATGGATGCATGCTTTGTTCCAAATCACAACAAGAGGAGGTAATATTATATGATTATTTATGCATTTTATATGACATAGTTTTCAATCTATGATGTTAAATTTTATTTTATCATGATTTCAGACCATCTCGCTATTCTTGTTTGTTGTCAATTTGTCAAAACATGTTTTCTTTCCCACAGTGGTGCAACACATATTGCCAACAACTACATTATTCCTTACTTACCTTAGAAGTTTACTGATTTTATAATTTCCAAACATGAACATTGTAATCCTTTGTTAAATTCAGCGTACAATGCCATGTTCTTCTAACACTACATGCTATAAATGCAATGAAAAAAATCAATTGAAAAGCTTAAATATGTATCATAAAATTTTAACTAAATTAACTATGTTTTATAAAAAATTGATCAAATATATAAAAAATAACTATTATAGATAAGTTTTGTAAAAATTAATTAAACTTAACAAAAACTATGTTTTTGAAAGTTAACCATCGTTTATTAAAATTTAACCAAGTTAACTAAGTTTTAAAAGAAATAACTATGTTATGTATTCAATCTCTATTAACAATTAGTCATGCTGATAGGAAAATTTATAATTTAGAATCACACCAAAATGATATAACAATGATAACTTAAACTTTAATAAAATATTTAAAATGGAAAACAAATAACAACAAAATTGTTGCTAACCTTCTTCGAGGGTATCCTAGTTATGCTCTTTCAAGTCGGTACTCGAGTTGTTTGAGTTCTTTGAGACTTAAAGCACTCAGTGAGTCACCCATTAAGTGTCTATATTTTGAATACAATAAATAGTATGTAAATACAAATATTTTCTGAGATGAAATGCTTTCAACATTAGCCATAATTAAGCTAACTTGTTAGCATTAGTTAAAATTTTAATCTGATGGCGTAATTTTACAGCTTCCTACTCATAGTACTGCCAACCATTTCACACATATTACACTTAATATAATTTTAATCATATACCTCTAAGGATCTGATACATTTTACTCATATATGAAACCTTACATTTCTATGTTTAATTAAAACTATAAGCAGTTCAACCAAAATTGGTGTATAATTAATTTCATGCATAAATTTCAAAATTAATAAATAAACAAAGAATTTGGAATCAGGTAAAACATTTAATTTAAGAAACAAAGAAAATGGAACTGATCAGTCATATTTAAAAAGAAAAATATACACTATAAGAAGCCTGTCATAAGTCGACTGAAAAACAAAGATAGCTAAAATATGAAGAGGGAAAAAAACTTTTCTATCTTATTAAAAGAAACAAACACGATCTACACTTAACTTTTTGTTCTTTTAGTTATTTTGTTTCAAACAACATACATATAAACTGCTGGAAATACACAGAAAAACATAAAATATAGCAATTGTTGACCTTGATCTTGTTAGTTTTTAACTAAACTCAAGAAAAGAAAGAAAATGAGGTCTAGAATACAACAACCTAGATCTAGAAGATGTAATAAAAGATCAAAGATGTATAAGACAAGTTGAAGAACTTAAGCTAAATCAAGAATAACTAAGAAACTGACCTATTCAAATTTGAGTATTCGTCGAGGCGGCCTCGGCTTGAAAAAACAATGAAGGCAATTTCAGCATCACAAAGCACAGAAAGTTCATAAGCTTTTTTCATTGATCCATTCCTCCTTTTGCAGAAAGTAACTTGGCAATTTGTTGTGTTTTCAATCCTATTAATTTCAATCTTTCCTCTCCCCATGGCAGTGATATGTTTGATGACCTGATACATTATACATTTTGGCATTCAGTCAGTTTATTATTATTATTTTAGCGTATGTGATATTTCATACGATAAACATCATAGTACTAGATAGTGTTACAATATATTGTGCAATCAAAATGAACTGGGATCGCAAAATTTTGCTATTTCATAAAGGATCTTGTTTCTTACTTTTAGTTGAACACTATTTATCTTCAAAATTGATTTCTTGCATTACAAACATAAAATTGTCTGAGTAACAAATATGCTCTGGTATTTCTAGAGGAAGATGATGAGGCTCTGGTGCTGGTTGGTAGGTGATGTTGTTGTTTGAAGGAGGGGGAGGTTGCAACTGCAGTGAAGTGGGAAGGCTGTTTTGATGTACATAGCAAGTTACAAGGTAATTCATGTCATCTTTTAGCCCTTCACTTTAATATAAATTTGCTTGCTAACATAACTGTATTTATATGGCTATTTGTTTTGCATATATATGCAGTTTCTATCACCATCCACATAGTGGTAATTTTTTATGCAGTTAAATCATTTCCGTGCATTGAAAAGGTACTGTATATGACCCAAGAGAAATTTGTAAACGGATATTGTGCTAATTAAATATGTTGGACCAAAGGAATTGGATTATCATATTGGTAAATATCATATTATAGGAATTTAGAAATTATAATGGTAAATTATATATTTGATAGTACATATTAAATTATTTATATTAAAAAAATCATAAAGTAATCAAAACCGGAACCGAAACTGACCCAAAACTTTCAATATTCTGAAACAGAACAAAAATTTCAGATATGTCAAACTGAACGAAACTGAATCGAAAACCAAATTTCAAACTTTATTTCAACCAAGTATTTAAAATAATTTTGGTAGCTTTCTTTTCATGGGAGGTGAATATAGTTTGTTATGTGCCAATAGTAAATGTTAATGTATGAAACTTGATTGGCATGATCAATCATATAATTTAGTCTACATGATACACAATAGTTTAATAATTTGTTAGGCCTTACTGTTATGATGATGTTCTCTCCATACTTATGTTTGATATGGTCATGGTGATCTACATGTGCTAAACTTGATAGGGTTAGTTATATTGCTAATTTCATAGTTATAATCAATAAAGCAAGAACTTAGCAATCTATCAAAATGTTTTTAACCAGCCTTATTACTGATTGAGCTCATCACCAGCGCATTGTACATAAAAAATTAGAGCTTTTTTGTCCTATTTTTATTAACTTACAAATGGTTTATATTCATTACCATACAGGTTTAGATTGTCGAGGCTGCTCTGATTTAAACTAAAGCTGACGATGAAATCTGTGTTTCTTTTACTAAACCTGTTTGCAAGATCAACATTAAAGGCACCTGGTTTGGACCATATGTGACCAACCAGATTGAGCAGTTGCATGGGTTATCCAGCTGTTGCAAGGCACCAAGCATGAAGCATAGATCTGAATGAATCTTCCACATGACAGTGCTTCCAATTTTGCCGTGTTTACTCCAAATTGTTGGTTCCGGCAGAAGTAGGAGGCAAGGGAGAAGTGATATGCCGCAGGGTGTTGGAGATATGGTGGAAGTAGACAGTAGAAAGGAGTTTGATAGGGTAGTTGCAACGTTGAACAGTGGGGAAGTAGATGGAGATGGTCAGATTGTATACGTATTGAAAGTTAATGCAGTGGTCTGTTTATAGTTGCAAGCACTATGATGATGAATAGTTTGTGATTTCTGCTGGGGGTGAAGAAGTGGGAATGTTTTGGTTTGTGGTCTGTGTGAAGTCTGGTGAAGGGAGAAATGACCAGAAATGTGAAGTTTGATGGTTTTAGTGTTTGCAAGGAGCAGAGGGGTGGATTTGTTTGTGGTGCTTGAATGTAATTTGTTTGTGATTGGGCTTTGTCCTTTGATGTTGATGAATATAAGGCAGCAAGCATAGTTTGATAACAAGTCAGAAAGGGGCTGACAGATTGAGATGGTGGTCTGAACTGAATGAAGGGGATGGGAACAGTGTTGTTTGCAAAGTGAAGGCAGCAGGAAGGCAACAGTTGTGAATGGCCAGAGTACATACTACTTATAGGACACAGCATGTACATACTACTCTCTTATCTTCCTGATTCATGTTTTGTATGATCTATATTTACATGCCTTGCTTTCCTGCTTTTGATAGATTTGGCACTCATTTTTCTTACTACTAGATACTAATTCCCAATCTTGTTCATTCCTCACTGTAGATTCCAGTCACCAGCGACATTTTAAGAGATTCACTCAAGCTAAAGTCCAACTATGCGGATATGGTTGTTGGCATTTGGTGCGGACTTACTGTATTGATATTATATTTTTGTTTAACATATAACGTGTCTTTGTTTAGCAGAATTTGTGGCAACTTGGTTTACTTTGTTATTTTTGTTTATGGATATTATTGAAACTTAGTTTATGGATGTCTTTTGTTTATTAATATTGTCTTAACTAGTTTATGTAACTAATTAATAGTTATGAGAACATGTTATATTTACTAGTTGTTTGAATATACTCAAAATATAGTTCTGGAATATTCAAAAATAGAGTGGAATATTAAAGCTGTTATATAAATAGAAGACAGCGTTTGATTAATGCTTTCAATGAAGAAACAACAGCGTTCAATTCGTGCTGTATTTATCTTTAAATAGTCAATAACAGCGTTTAGTACATGCTGTCGAAATAGTTGATAATTCAATAACAGCGTTTATAAAAAGCTGTTGTAAACAGTTAAAGTGGAATTAAAACATCTCCGACAACATGTTTAAAAACGCTGTAAAAACATTATTGACAGCTTGTAAGAAACGCCGTCAAAGTGATGTTTCAACAGCGTTTATCAAAAAGCTGTTGTAAGTTCTGTATATACGACAGCATGTCGTTATACAGCGTTTGAACTAACGCTGTTGTATCTTATTACAGTGTTTATCAAACGCTGTTAAAATCCTTTTGTGGTGTAGTGAATACTTCATCTTTTATCTAATCAAATATCTTTCTTAGATATGTTTTTTCAATATATTCCATTTTATTTTCAAGAGTATATGGAATATCATTAAGCCTCATTTATCAAATCATTTGATTTATTTAAACCTTTCTTAAATCCTGGAAGAATTCCAAATCATTTTCTCTTTTACTGAGGAAAACTTTTCCAAATCTTTCTTTTACTCTTAATCAATGATTTCTTATATTTAAAATATAATCTTTAGCTTAGGGAAAATATTCCCAAATCATTCATTAAATCTTAGTCAAAGATTTCTTTCTTAACTTCAAATCATATTTTGCAAATCGAAGATTTTCATAACAGAGCGCTACAGCCACTTTAAATATGGTAAATTTCACCTCCAGGGACTAATGGAAAGTAATTCTACATCATGAAGGTCTTTGTCTTCAATATGTTTTATTTCAAAAATTAGTTTGAAGGGGTTTCCGGATAAAAATCACCCAAATCTGATCACGGTTTTTCATGTAGGAAGCGCCCAAATCTGACCCCGGTTCCTTCATGCTAATCATCGATAAAAGATGTTAAGTTTATATGGGGTTTCGACAATTAGTTTGAAGTGATTTTCAGATAGGAATCACTCGAATCTATTCCCGGTTCTTCGGATAGGAATCGCCCAAAGCCGATCCGGTTTTTCGGATAGGAATCACCCAAATTCGATCTCGGTTCCTTCGTACCAATTATTGAACAAAAAATATAAAACGGTTAATTAATATTCAAAGAATTTATTTTTTTTCTTTTATCTTGGAAAAACTTAAATATGATCTTTTAGAGCACCGGGCTTTTCTTTCGATCTGTTCCACCCCTCACCTAAGAAGAGAAAACATAGGCCAAGTAAGTTCAGAGCACTGGTTGCTCCATCCCTAACCTTAGTTAAACACCTTATTTTATCTTCCCAGATCTCACAGGCGGGACAAATATACTAGTCGTTTCCACATACTCAACTTGTTATTACATTCAATATTCTTCACTTTTTGTGTAAGTGGTATAAATAATTTCTCTTAACCATTTATTCAAACACTTATTTAACTTCCAAATCATCTGTACATTACTTAATTATTCCATCAACATAATTTACAAAAGATTTAGGATAGAATTGTTAATTTTAAAACTCGTATTAAAAAGGTTACAGAATCCGTAGCATAAAGTGCTGCGGAAAGTGCTATATAACTTATTTGATTTAAACAACTTTTTAATATTTGAAAATTCATATTTTCCATTCCAAATCTCTTATAAACCATTTTAATAGATTTATCAAATTTATTTCATGTTTTTAATCATTTAAAAATATCATTTACAAAGAAATCCTATTTTGGATTTCGAACTGCAAAACCGCGATGTTTTAAGAAAATTGTTTTGGACGTATTTCAAAATATTCTTGATAAAATCTGGATTTTCTTTCTTCGTTTGGAAACTATGGATATAATAAACTGAAAAATTCTTATCACGAAGAATTCTGAGCTATATTTCACTTTGTACACACATTTAACTTTTATGGCGCGAAATCACGAACCACCGTTATGCGACGTGCCTAGTTTGACTTGTTTTTCAATTTCTTTTCAAACTTCTTGGAAACACTTTTAAATGTTTATAAAACATTTCAAAATCATTTTAAACTCATTTTAAATAATATTTCAATATTTCCAACTCATATTCCATTTCATTTCACTGTATAATATTATATCATCATAATATTATTTCTAACCTTTTTAGATCATTTAAAATCATTAAGAGGCTAAATAATTTCCATATGCACATTTATATGGATTTAATTCTCATTTAATTAACTTTGCTTACTAACCATTTCTCTTATCATTTATCAAACCAAGTTATCGTCCATATCACAAACATATAATCAACAATAATATCAACCAAGTTATCATCCATTAAATCATCCAATATATACTAAATTTTAAATCATTATACCTGAAATAATTTATGGATTAATTAGTAAATATGAATACTCACCTTTAACAAAAGATTAACTTCCTACCAACATTCATTTGCAACTACATTTCACTTAAACTTCAACTAATCAACTTCTACTCCATTTCTTTTGCTTTATGCCATCGACCACTTCTTCCGAACTCCCGAAAATTGGACAGAGCTTCCACAGCACGTTGAATTTGCTCCTAGCTTCTTGGAATGAAATTGGCGGCACTTCCTTCTCTTTTTCTTGCTCGGAGCTTTACGACTTGCTCTCTTATCTTACATAGTATAACGACCCGTAGATCTTAATAAATTTTATAGCGTATTTAATTTAATTTTTGAGAAATTTTAAACAATAATATTTTTAAAATAAAAAATTTAATACTTGTCAGCTAAATCAATGGGGGACCGTTGCTTGTAAAACTGCTCATATTTAATTTGATATGTTTAATTTCTATTTGTTCCATTCTTTTCCCTGTTGCCTTTTTCATTCCTTGATTTTGGTGCTATTGGCTTCAACAAACGTATCATATTCAGTACAAAGTTTATATATATATCCCTTACCTTATCTGTGTCAGTTTAAATTGTGAACGGTCATTTCCTTTATTATCCCCTGAAATCTACGCTTGAATTTTTTTGCCATATTCATTACTTTACATTTATATCAGTACATTTAATTGTGACAGTTAATTTCCCTTCGGTTTTAAATTTCAAAAAGTGCTGCGCACACTTATCAATTGCTTAATTATCTACGTCAATCAAGTGTTTATGTTACTTCTCATTTATTTTATTGCGAACGGTACAAATTCAGACGGTCATCTAGCTTTATTACTTCCTTTATCTTTTGTTCTGCACGATCACTTGAAGAAACGTATAACGTACGTACGTTTTTCCTTTTTTCATTATTTGATTTAGCTGCAGCTCATATTTATTTGCGTGTATGAATCAACGCGAATATTTATTGCCTAAAATCCTCACCTGCTACTTTATAATTATAATTTATGTGATATGTTTCCCAATTTGTGCCTATTCGTTTTTCCTACATTACTTGTTTTAACCGCTAAAACATTTTTAACCTTTTGACGGTTCAGTTTTTCCACTCTACCCATTTTATATTTTTCTTTTCTTCCCCCTCTCCCTGTTCTCTGCTTTCAATATAAATTTTCCAAATCCACTCACTCGGTAAGGAAAAAAAATTATAAAAATAAAAGCATCGTTGCTTCATCTTTTGCCGCCTGGATCTCGTTGCCTTCGCCAATTCCGGAACAAGCCTTCTGCTTCCTTCCCCCTCATTTATATACTTATATAAGTAAGTAAGTTGTTTTAAAACTTATTTTGGGTTAATCTGCAGTTTTTTTATCAAGGTTAGCATGCTTTTGTTATATACATAATACATATAGGTTAGGTTAATGTGTTTACTGTTATACAAAAAAAGATATGTATATGGTTTTGGTTGATATATTTTGTAATAAGGTTGTACTAGTATGGGTTGGCATGTGATATATAGTGTGATATAAACTTTGGAGATAGCAAATATATGGCCTGCAAATTTATTCATATGTATATTATGTTATTGTATATTTCATTTTATCAAATCCTTTTATATGGTGTTATAAGTTGCTTCTTCTTCTTTTTTTGTATGATGCGTGTGTTACATATAATAGTATAGTATATTATTATATCATAGTATATTTTATCACTATTGTTTATGATTTTAAAGTACATATATATAATTTACTGTATGTATATGTCAGTTTTGGATCAAAATACGTTAGTATATATAGATATAACTCAGAGCTTTCTATTTTGGGTTAATATATGTACAAACTTATATTTTGTTTTGCGTGTGATTTCTATCTGTTATATATATAAAGGTAGTATATATTCTATTTTCGTTTATATGAATACTTTGCTTTCTGATTATATATATATACACGTTTTAGTATAATATACATAAACTTATATAAATTTTAAATGTGTCTGTTATACAAATTCTACCATTCATGCATATATTAATTATGTTATAGTATGTTATATTAGAATTGGTTATAGTTTTATATTAGTAATGTGTTTAAGTAGATATATATAACAGTTTTGATTTTTATTATACATTAATGTTTTGATTCTTTAATAAATATATGTATATATTTGGGAGCAGTAGTCTTTTGTCGTGTAAAGAAATTTGTGTAAAATTTTGCTTTAAACTTTTGTTTTGTTTGAGGTAGTGAGGAGTTTTATAAATATTGGTTTAAATAGAAAATAGATGTAGATGTACCCAATATATATACGTTAGTGTATACGAATTTTTAAAACATGTTAGCATTTTTTTATTTTTGTTTTGAAAAAAAAATGAGTTGCATCATTGTTTAAGTTGTACCGATACCTATTGCTTTATATATACAAATTTATGTACGTCGTATAATATATTGACAAAACTTATATAATGCATATGTTTACATGGAGGCTGATGGATTGTGTACATGCTTATAATAGTTTATTTGTATATGGTTTGTTTAAGTAAATGATATTAAGTTCTGTGATATATGTTATACTATTTTATATAAAATAATAAACTTTTTGTTAGTGTTGTAAATCATTGTTAAAGTTAAAATATATAGTTATTTTGTTTCCATCGTCTATTTTAAGTATTATATATATTTGGTTTGTTTTAAAACAGCATCTTATGTTTTTAGGCGTCGGCATGAATTTTTTTGGGTATGCATATGTTATACTTATTAAGTTGTTCATATTCTAAGATATGTATAAAGTATATGGGGTTATGATGGATTTAAGTATATTTTTAAGTACGCTTAAAAGCTTGTATATAAAATGAATACTGACTTTAGGTAAATGTAGGTGTTTTAGATAAATTGCGTTTTATTCTAAACTAATGGATTTTGAAATGTGTGTGTATATATAATATGTGTTTAAGAAATTTTTGTGGGAAATAGTTTAAGTATAATAAAATAAAATAAAAATATAAAAATCTTTGATTTTTAATGCTTGAGTTAATAATGATGATTTAGAAAATTTTATATTATTTTGATTTTTGTCTTAAATTAGAATACTGAATATGTGTTAATAATATATTTAGTTTCAATTTACGTCAAACGGGTCCTAATCGTTCCATCGATTCCTCATTATCAGTTGTCTGTCGTGCTTGTTTTCTTCATCGAATCATATCCACCTAGCGTTGCTTTGGAATTCGTAGCTCGTTTCCTTGTCAAATTTCTCTAGCCTCGAAAGGTGAGTAATCACTCACGATTAACGTTCTTATATCTACTAAATTTAATTTCAATTGAAACAACAATGGAAATATGTTGCCGTAGTTATTTAAATAGTCATCTGTGCTATTATCTGTAACTGTTCACCTGTGGGATATGACACCATATCCTGTTATTTATATTATATTGTTATTGATAATATATGCCTCTTATTATTATTTTTCATATCTGTCATCACTCTGCAAATTCCCTGTTTGTATAAAATTCACTATGGGTTGAAATGATACATACCCGAACGGACTTTAGAATAGGAGAAAATCGTTATGGGTTGAAATGATAGAACCAAGCGATTTTCATTGAATTGAATTTGGGATTACGGGTTGAAATGATATCCACCCGTATATATCTAGTGTACGGATTGAAAAGATAAATATATGTATCACTTGATCATAGGATAGGAAATATATACAAACACCGTTGGTCTATATATAAATATTTTGAAAATAATTTCTATGGTTTCGGAAAGAAATATATGGTTTAATAAGTATTTATTCTTAATATATTATATATAAATGGTAATTTTATATATAGATTTATTAGTAATATTTAATTTAAATTAGATTGATATAATATGGTTAAGTATTTATGTAAATCTATATTTCAAATTGATTTTCTTGTAATAAATTGAATAAGTAAGATTGGGAAGATAAATTTGGGTTTATTTGGAAAGGTATTTAATCAAGGATTTTATTTAATTAAATCAATTTAAAATTATTGAATGTGAAATTTAAAGGTATGATTTTATAACTGGATTTTTGATTTAAGTGATTTAATGAATATTTCACGTTTAAATAAATTAAAGAAATATTTAGTAAAATGTAACTTAAGGTTACTTACACAATATAAAATCAAATGAGGGAATATCTCAAGACTAAATAATAATGAAGATAAACTAAATCTATCTGAAATCGTAAAATTTAGTTTGAAATGATGAATATTTAAAGTTTTGAAGTAATATTGAAGTGTAAAGGGGTAATTTAAGATTTCAAATTCAGATTTGAGATCGATAAATTTTGAAATGGTTATTTAGAAATTGAGTTGAATTTAAATTGATAAATTGAGACTGGACTAAATTTGAATTTGGAAATTGGGAAGATCTGAATCGTAACTCTGAAAGTGATAAAATTGGAAATAACTATATTTTAAAAGAAATGATATTTTGGTTTTGAAGTATAAATTAATTTGAAATGACTACGGCGTTATAGTGTATATTTCTACATTGTAGATAGCTCCACGGATCCTTAGAGGATGGTTATCCTAAACATCCTTTGAGTTACCTGTATTTCAGTTGTTATTTCACTTGAGTTGGATTTAATGATATAAGAATGTTAATCCCGACTTGAGTTTTTTGTTTTTTGCTTTACGCTTGGGTCAGACTGAGTGATACGGCATCAAAGACTCACCTTTGGAGTTTGTAGCTTCATTTGGAGATCCAACTTTCGATTTAGCTTTTTCATTTGGTTGGTTCAGAGAAGTCATCGGTTCGTACCGAAGACTTCACTGTATTTGAGATATTCTGATGTGCTTTATTTCTAACTCTGATATATATAGTAGCTTCATGAACTACTATGCTTTATTTATTCCGCTGCGTATTATTGTACTAATCTGTATCTGTGATTCTGTGATTGATTTATTTTACTGCATATGCTGAGTTTTGCCAAATATAAATTAACAATCTGATGTTTTGAGCAATTCAAGTCCGACATGTACGGATGCGAATGGTTGAAAATACCGGGTCGTTGCAGTTGGTATCAGAGCTTTGGCTTTAGGCAAACTTAGCATATATGAAAAATTTGTTTACAGAATCACTTTCGTTCGAGCTAGAATCTCTTCCTATTTGATTCTGTTTCCTTTGAATTTTGGAGCATTCCCCTCAGTTCCAAATCCATTCTTGTCTTTCCCTATGCGTGTTTTCTAAATTCTAGAGTATCCTATAGCTCCACCGAATGATTTGTAAAGGGGTGAAACTCCTTTACAATAGCATCAATTCACCGAAGATTTATATATCCTTGGTGTAGATGCTGCTATCTCTGGTTATGCCGAATTCTATATCTGACGATCGAGTGTCGATTTGCCTTGGAATTCCACATCGATCATATACCTGAAGTCACGGTTGACCCGGTTAAGGTCTCCTGCGATTTATATCCATCTTCTATTTTGAAATTTAATTATCTCATATTCATTTGACCCTAGCTTCGAATCTGAATTCTATTTGATTAGAGTTCCTCTAATTTGAATCTCTATCTTTGTTTTGAAATCCATTCTTGAATCATCCTTTGAAAAATCGGGTTTGTTTGTATTTTTAAAATTGTTTTTGTTTATCAAAATTATTGTTTTGATAAGTACGATTTTATTCAATATAAAAAAGTGAAATGTTTTCGATAAGGATTATATACCTTTTAAAAATGAAAATTTGAAAGGATTTGAAATTTCGAAAATTTTATAAGAAATTTGATTTATATAAAAATGATTTTTATGGAAAGGATTTGAAATTGAAATTTGAGAGATTGAACTCCGGCATTTTTTTAAATTAGTGTAAGAAAAATATATAGTAATACTATTTGAAAGTATTTTCTAAATAAGAAATGTTTCAAATGAGTTCCAATAATTTCGAAGAAATTTCAAAGAAGTTTTCAAGAAAATAGAAGTCTAGAACTCACTTATGTCGCTGGAAAATAACTTCGGTGATGAGTGCATGCATCATCGACATTGATTTTTGAGTTTCAGAGTGGGGGAGAGGCCACTTTGGTAGCTTTGCTATGCGGGTGATTTTATGAAGCCAATTTAGGTTTCAAATTCTGAAGAATGATTTGATATTCGAAGGATATATGTATATATATTTGAAACGATTTGAAATGAACCGGTGTTCAGTCCTCGGATTTCGAATTTGATTTGGTATAACCCTATCTATCAAATTGATTTACCTTTTTTGTTACTGATTTCCAGCTCTTGGATTTGAAATTTGATTTCACAGACTATTTTGAATGTTCGAACACTTCCAAATCGAGGTTCAATTTTTCAAAGCTAAGTAATTTCAAAGAGTATAAAGTATATGATAAGTATATAAGATTAGTTTTGTATGTTTAATATGATTTAAATAAGTATGAAACGTCTTTGTTAAGTAAATGAATAAGACTATTTTGAATTATACTAGTATGAAATATAGATTTTAATGTTTTGAATAAAGTATATATATAGAATAATAATCTTTCCAATGGTAAATTGGATTTTTTTCATATAGAAATAAATAGTTTAAAGGTTTTAAAGGGATAATTATAAATTTGGAACCATTTTGAGTATAATTGATTTTGAGAAAAATATTTGGTTCTGAAATTAGATTGGAATTAAAACCAGTACTTATATGGTGATTTTGAAAATAAATTTGTTTGACTTGAGATATTTAATTTGGAAGAAAATTTAGTGAAATCATATATGATTTTGAAACTGAATTGATATTGAAATAATTTGAAATTGAAAACCTTATATTATTAAGTACTTGATTTAGGAGTGGTCGAACTTATATTAAATGGATTTGTATAAGTATGAAGTTGATTTGAAAACTACCGATTTGAAAGGTACTCAATTTGGAAAGAGAAATCTTATATAATCGAAGTCTATATAAGAGTGATTTGATATACTATTGATTTTGGAAAGTATTCGATTTGAAAATGAAAGCCTATATAATGGACTTTATAAAAAGTATGATAATTGAAAGTGATTTCAAAAGGTACTATATGATACATATTTTCGAAGTAATGATATGGAAAGTGCCTTCTGCTTGATATCCGCTTTGTGGCCACATTGTGGATTCATTCTATCGATATTATTCTCTCTGATTTAGGTTTTTCAGATGTGATACTCGACTGTCCCACCATGGCGTAACCCACGGTCATTTTTTTGGGTAGCATAATCCGTAAGGCAGAGATTGCTTAAAGGATATGGATGTTTCCTGGAGGATCCAGGCATAACCATTGTTATGTATCCTGCGGTCTACAAGTTTTGTTGTCGTGGCGTAATCCATAAGGAAGAGATTGCTAAAAGGGTATGGATGTTTCCTGGGGGATCCAAGCGTAACCATTGTTATGTATCATGCGGTCCATGGGTTTATGTTATCATGGTGTAATTCGCAAGGCAGTGAATGCTTAAAGGATATGGATGTTTCCTGGGGGATCCAGGCATAACCATTGTTATGTATCCTGTGATCCAGGTTATTTTTTTTGGATTATACTTTCCATATCGTTTTTGAAGGTTTTTCAAGTATTTTTACTGGGTGTTGAAACAGGTCTACTAAGCACTTGAAGAATTCTAGCTTTGCGCCTGATCAACGCATGACCAGAGTCTGCAAGAACAAGGATGAACTTGTTGAAATATCAAGTTATAAAAGTATTTTCGAAAGAAAGATTTATTTCGATATAATGGTATTTTATTATTAAAGTATTTTTCAACAAAGAAATTTTGTGTTAATAGTTGAAATTGAAACTCTTATGGTTTGAAATTAAAGATTCGTGCCCGATTCTATTCTTTTGAATCTACCTTATCTGCTGAGCTTATTTATTCACCTATATTCTATTTTCCGAATCTACCTTCTTTCCTTTTTGAATATATCCTTTTAAAATATGGTTCGTTCATATACTACATGGTTAATAGAAATTTTTAGTGTTATAAATTATTAATTAAATAAAAGTAGATGATTAGTGATAATATTTGGAAAACATCTTGAGATAGATAAATAAATTTATGAATTATGGATTTAATGTTTTCAATAGCTTCTGGTTGATTCTCCTACTTTGTTCTTTTTCGGGGATGAAAAATTTTGAGTGGGGGAGAGTATAACGACCCATAGATCTTAGTAAATTTTATAACGTATTTAATTTGACTTTTGAGAAATTTTAAACAATAATATTTTTAAAATAAAAAATTTAATATTTGTCAGCTGAATCAATGTGTGACCGTTGCTTATAAAACTGCTCATATTTAATTTGATATGTTTCATTTCTATTTGTTCCTTTCTTTTCCTTGTTGCCTTTTTCATTCCTTTATTTTGGTGCTATTGGCTTCAACAAACGTATCATATTCAGTACAAAATTTATATATATATATATATATATATCCCATACCTTATCTGTGTCAGTTTAAATTGTGAACGGTCATTTCCTTTATTATCCCCTGAAATCCGCGCTTGACTTTTTTTTCCGTGTTCATTACTTTACATTTATATCAGTAACTTTAATTGTGATAGTTTATTTCCCTTCGGTTTTAAATTTTGAAACGTGCTACACACGCATATCAATTGCTTAATTATCTGCGTCAATCAAGTGTTTATGTTACTTCTCATTTATTTTATTGCCAACAGTACAAATTCAAACGGTCATCTTACTTTATTACTCCCTTTATCTTTTGTTCCGCACGATCACTTGAAGAAACATATAATGTACGTACGTTTTTCCTTTTTTCATTATTTGATTTGTCTGCAGCTCATATTAATTTGCGTGTATAAATCAACGCGAATATTTATTGCCTAAAATACTCACCTACTACTTTATATTTATTATTTATGTGATACGTTTCCCAATTTGTACCTATTCGTTTTTCCTACATTACTTGTTTTAACCGCTGAAATATTTTTAACCTTTTGATAGTTCAGTTTTTCCACTCTACCCATTTTATATATTTCTTTTCTTCCCCCTCTCCCTGTTTTCTGCTTTCAATATAGATTTTCCAAATCCACCTTCATATTTACACTCGGCAAGGAAAAAAAATTATAAAAATAAAAGCATCGCTGCTTTATCTTTTGCCGCCTGGATCTCATTGCCTTCGCCAATTCCAAAACAAGCCTTCTGCATCCTTCCCCCTCATTTATATACTTATATAAGCAAGTGAGTTGTTTTAAAACTTATTTTGGGTTAATCTGCAATTTTATTATCAAGGTTAGCATGCTTTTGTTGTATACATAATACATACAGGTTAGGTTAATGTGTTTACTGTTATACAAAAAAAGATATGTATATGGTTTTGGTTGACATATTTTGTAATAACGTTGTACTAGTACGGGTTGGCATGTGATATATAGTGTGATCTAAACTTTGGAGACAGCAAATATATGGCCTGCAAATTTATTCATATGTATATTATGTTATAGTAAATTTCATTTTATCAAATCTTTTTATATAGTGTTATAAGTTGCTTCTTCTTCTTTTTTTGTATGATGCGTGTGTTACATATAATAGTATAGTATATTATATCATAGTATATTTTATCACTGTTGTTTATGATTTTAAAGTACGTATATATAATTTACTGTATGTATATGTTAGTTTTGGATCAAAATACGTTAGTATATATAGATATAACTCAGAGATTTCTATTTTGGGTTAATATATGTACAAACTTATATTTTGTTTTGCGTGTGAGTTCTATTTGTTATATATATAAAGGTAGTATACATTCTATTTTCGTTTATATGAATACTTTGCTTTCTGATTATACATATATATATACACGTTTTAATATAATATATATAAACTTATATAAATTTTAAATATGTTTGTTATACAAATTTTACCAGTCATGCATATATTAATTATGTTATAGTATGTTATATTAAAATTGGTTATAGTTTTATATTAGTAATGTGTTTAAGTAGATATATATATATATATATATATATATCAATTTTGATTTTTATTATACATTAATGTTTTGATTCCTTAAGAAATATATGTATATATTTGGGAGCAGTAGTCTTTTGTCGTGTAAAGAAATTTGTGTAAAAAAATTCTTTAAACTTTTGTTTTGTTTGAGTTAGTGAGGATTTTATAAACATTGGTTTAAATAGAAAATAAATGCAGATGTACCCAATATATATAGGTTAGTGTATATGAATTATTAAAACATGTTAGCATTTGTTTATTTTTGTTTTGAAAAAAAAATGAGTTGCATCATTGTTTAAGCTGTACTGATACCTATTGCTTTATATATATACAAATTTATGTACGTCGTATAATATGTTGACAAAACTTATATAATGCATATGTTTATATGGAGGCCGATGGATTGTGTACATGCTTATAATAGTTTATTGGTATATGGTCTGTTTAAGTAAATCATATTAAGTTCTGTGATATATGTTATACTATTTTATATAAAATAATAATCTTTTTGTTAGTGTTGTAACTCATTGTTAAAGTTAAAATATATAGTTATTTTTTTTGACCTGCTATTTTAAGT
The DNA here is from genome assembly GCA_030765085.1 of Allium cepa. Taxonomy (NCBI): domain Eukaryota; kingdom Viridiplantae; phylum Streptophyta; class Magnoliopsida; order Asparagales; family Amaryllidaceae; genus Allium; species Allium cepa. The sequence continues at coordinate 46,030,642 of CM060930.1, read as the reverse complement.
ATTATATATATTTGGTTTGTTTTAAAACAGCATCTTATTTTTTAGGCATCAGCATGAATTTTTTTGGGTCTGCATATGTTATACTTGTTAAGTTGTTCATATTCTAAGATTTGTATTAATTATATGGGGTTATGATGGTTTTAAGTATATTTTTAAGTACGCTTAAAAGCTTTTATATAAAATGATTACTGACTTTAGGTAAATGTAGGTGTTTCAGATAAATAGCGTTTTATTCTAAACCAATGGATTTTGAAATGTGTGTGTGTATATATATAATATGTGTTTAAGAAATATTTTGGGAAATAGTTTAAGTATAATGAAAAAAAATCTTTGATTTTTAATGCTTGAGTTAAGAATGATGATTTAGAATTTTTATATTATTTTGATTTTTGTCTTAAATTAGAATATTGAATATGTATTTATAATATGTCTATTTTCAATTTACGTCAAACTGAACCTAATCGTTCCATCGATTCCTCATTATTAGTTGTCCATCGTGCATATTTTCTTCATCGAATCATATCCATCTAGCGTTGCTTTGGAATTCATAGCTCGTTTCCTTGTCAAAATTCTCTAGCCTCAAAAGGTGGGTAATCACTCATGATTAACATTCTTATATTTATTAAATTTAATTTCAATTGAAACAACAATGGAAATATGTTGTTGTAGTTATTTAAATAGTCATCTATGCTATTACTGTAACCATTCACCTGTGGGATATGACACCATATCCTGTTGTTTATATTATATTGTTGTTGATGATATATGCCTGTTATTATTATTTTTCATATCTGTCATCACTCTGCAAGTTCCCTGTTAGTATAGAATTCACTATGGGTTGAAACGATACATACCCAAACGGACTTTAGAATAGGAGAAAATCGTTATGGGTTGAAATGATAGACCCAAGCGATTTTCATTGAATTGAATTTGGGATTACAGGTTGAAATGATATCCACCCGTATATATCTAGTGTACGGATTGAAATGATAAATATCTGTATCACTTGATCATAGGATAGGAAATATATACAGACACCGTTGGTCCATATATAAATATTTTGAAAATAATTTCTATGGTTTCGGAAAGAAATATATGGTTTAATAAGTATTTATTCTTAAGATGTTATATATAAATGGTAATTTTATATATAGATTTTGTAGTGATATTTAATTTAAATTAGATTGATATAATATGGTTAAGTATTTATGTAAATCTATATTTCAAATAGATTTTCTTGTAATAAATTGAATAAGTAAGATTGGGAAGATAAATTTGGATTTATTTGGAGTGGTATTTAATCAAGGATTTTATTCAATTAAATCAATTGGAAATTATTGAATGTGAAATTTAAAGGTATGATTTTATAACTGGATTTTTGATTTAAGTGATTTAATGTATATTTCACGTTTAAATAAATGAAAGAAAATATTTAGTAAAATGTAACTTAAGGTTACTTAAACAATATTGATCAAATGAGGGAATATCTCAAGACTAAATAATAATGAAGATGAACTAAATCTATCTGAAATCGTTAAATTTAGTTTGAAATGTTGAATAATTAAAGTTTTGAAATAATATTGAAATGTAAAGGGGTAATTTATGATTTCAAATCCAAATTTGAGATCGGTAAAATTTGAAATGGTTATTTAGAAATTGAGTTGAATTTAAATTGATAAATTGAGATCGGACTAAATTTGAATTTGGAAATTAAGTAGATTTGAATCATAACTTTGAAAGTGATAAAATTGGAAATAACTATATTCGAAAAGAAATGATAATTTTTTTTTGAAGTATAAATTAATTTGAAATGACTACGGTCTTATAATGTATATTTCTACATTGTAGATAGCTCCATGTATCCTTAGAGGATGGTTATCCCAGACATTCTTTGAGTTACCTGTATTTCAGTTGTTGTTTCACTTGAGTTGGATTTATTGATATAAGAATGTTAATCCTGACTCGAGTGTTTTGTGTTTTGCTTTACGCTTGGGTAAGACTGAGTGATACAGCATTAGAGACTCACCTTTGGAGTTTTGGAGCTTCATTTGGAGATCCAACTATCGATTCATCTTTTAGCTTTTCCAGTTGATTGGTTCAGAGAATTCATCGATTCGTACTGAAGACTTCACTGTATTTGAGATATTCTGATGTACTTTATTTCTAACTCTGATATATATAGTAGCTTCATGAACTAATATTCTTTATTTATTCCGCTGCGTATTATTGTACTGCTCCGTATCTGTGATTCTGCGATTGATTTATTTTACTGCATATGCTGAGTTTTGCCAAATATAAATTAACAATCTGATATTTTGAGCAATTCAAGTCTGACATGTATGGATGCGAATGGTTGAAAATACCAGCTCGTTACACATAGGTTCGGCCACACTCCATCCTACCTCTTCCTCCATCATTTCTTAACTTCTTACATGCTGAACCGTGTTTTAATGGTATCCTAAGGTCTTTGGCAATGTTTGATGGTGTTTGGAGTTGATATGATTTTGAAAAAGTTAGTAAGGAAATGGAAAAAAAGAATAAGCCATTAAAGAGAGCTTCAAGGAGGAAGAAGATGAAGGTAGAAATAGTGTGAAAGAAAGTGAGAAAGTGGTTGGTATTTATAGAAAAAGTAATGAAGTAGTACGTTACCAAAATATCCCTTTACCAAATTACCAAAATAACCTTACTTACTTCTTAAGTAACCTTATTTTTTTCAACACTTAACATCACATTTCAAATCATTACTTTTTGTCATTTTCACTTAGATATTACGTAAAAAAGTAATAATTATGTTCCTTTGATTTGCTGTTTTACTTTTTTGACTTTTGTACTTTTTTGTCTTTTTATGCTTACTTTTTGTTAGTTATATTCTAGAATTTTCTAAGTATGTTTAGTAAAATTAAATTTGATTAGTGAATTAATTAATGCTTATACTATTTGAATATATATTCCTATATATAAAAGTAAAGGTGCGATGACGTTGCGACAATCTTTAATCGACAAAACGTTGTTTTTCGACAAAATGTTTTACGGTCACATTTTGACGTTTTAGTTAAACTATTTATTTGTGTAAACCAAATTTAAAAATAAATTTTTACAATGCTATTAAAAAATATAAACACTCATAAATAAATTAAAATAATTTATTTAACCATTGAAACTTACCTTTTTGAATCAGCATTTTGTCACTTTTGTTGTTATAGGCAAATGTTACTATTTTTGTGCATACTTCTCTTCCCAAATCCTATATATAATATTTGAATCATATAAACTTACTTATTTTATATTTAAAATTGCTTTAAATAGTATATTTTAAAGTGGTTAAATTCTGCATCGTTACATATATACTTTTCCACCCTTTGGCCAAGTGATCGGTTATTTCAGTTTTAATTACATGGATGGATATACATCAATTCAACCCATAATGACATAGGTGTTTATCATTTTAACCTATTTATTAATCCATTTCAAATATTACAAGTGACAATTATAGGTTTAAATAATAAATAGGTTAACGATAGGGATATGTCCAAATAAATAAATAACCATACATCCAACATATCAATCTATAGGCACCCAATTGCAATCAACATTCAAATCAACCATGATATAACAACAGTTATTAATCATCAATTGTCGGAGTTTAACTAATAATTAAATTCAATATTAATTTAAATGTAAATTTAATTTGATATAAAATTCAAACTAATTTAAATGTCAATTTAAAACTACCAAACAGCAACCAATAAAGTTTTATCACTTCAGGATTTGAATTTAACTAACATTAGAAAATTTAGTATTGTGTGAGTGGGTTAACTCACCACCTTTGATTTATAGCCCACTAAAAATGCAATAAAAGACCAAAATCTCAGCAATCTTCAAATTTAACTAAACTAGTTTTATGTTGTTCGGAATTTTGATACAAATCTAGTGGAAGAAACCGTACATAAATCGAAGTTCGTATGCAAAAGTTATTCACAATAGAACATTTGAAATTTGAAATTAAATTAAAATAAATCGAGGGTAAAATGTTAATTAGAAAAACCAACCCAAATCCCCATTTATCTCATACGCACGAACAAACCCAGCCGCCGACTTCTTTTGCTGGCGATCTAGGCCGCTACACCCAGGTCGGACCCCATCACCACATGCATCACCTCCGACCGCCCTACCTGGTCACGCGCGACGCCCTACGGTGCCCCCAATCAAGCCTCCGCTGCCTCTTTGACCTTGATTTCTGGAGAAATCGAGCGCCTCTGGTAAGATCAACCCTACTAGATTGACTTCGCACATCCTGCAGTATACATTAGCACTCCCGATTGTTGTTTGGTTAATAATCCACCGTTGAACGACAAACCCTAGAATGGACGGCCGAGACTTCTTCACCAATTTCTAGTAAAACAGAGATTCGATTGCAAAAAATGAATTCTAAATCTGACTCGATTCATCGAGAGCTTCGCAACGATATATTATATGATAGGATTGGAGCAGTTTGAATTTTTCGATTTGATTTGAAATCGGTAATTATGGTTTTGGGATATTGGCCATTGAGAAGGGGCATATTAGAACTAAAATGTAAGTAAATAAAATAGATTAGAAGGCTGGTAGGGTTTCATAATAGCATATATATAGACAAAGATGGATAGGAATGAATGGAACAGATTGATTGGGCCAAAGCGATAACAAAGGCCTAAAAAGCCCATTTTGTTCCCGAAGCGAAAATAGGTCATCCTATATGTCAAAATATAGGTTTTCAATAATTTTAAACACAATAAAACTAGTTTCAAAACCTAATTCCATTATATATAGAAGTTAGTTTTAAAATCAACTTATATTTATTTTTACATGTTAATTAACCGAATTATTGTTAAATTGATTTAATCACTTTTAAATTCTAAACTAAAAGTTTTCTATCATCATTTTTGATTAACATGAATTCGATAATCTTTTAAATTTTAATTTTACATGTTAAATCTGAGATTTAGATATTAAATTAATTTCAATATTTAATTACAACAGTAATAAAATCTGTTCATTATAATTTAAATTCCAAATAATTTCTTTTATTTTTTAAATTCTTATTATTAAATCAAAAAATACCTTATAAATGTATTAAAGATGAGTTTCCATTTTATTACACTCATAATCTATAGTTAATGTCTTTGCTCATCGCATTAAGATATTAATTACATTAAATTTCATTGATTTCCAAATTAATTTCAAATGGATTAAATAATAAGATGAGAAATAAGAGAATATTTACAATTAAATAATCTAAACGCAATTTTAAGTTTATTGTTTACAAACAAAGGTTAATATATTTACATACAAAATAATTGATTTTATATTCCATATTAAATCAATTAATTTAAATAACCTATGATTTCATTTTCTTTTATACACCATTTAATTTTATTCCTTAATAACCTTTATTATTATAATTATTGAAATTACATTAAATAGTTGCCAATTACATTCAATCAATATTGTTAAATTACATTCTAATAATAACTTTTTTCACTAATAAATCATAAATTTTAATTTCTCACGATATTAAATTCCATAGTCTTATTTAATTTAATATTTTCAGTTGTAAGAAAATTAGAGTCATTATAGATTCACAATACAGGACGAACCTTAACAATGCCTCTTCTTGGGCTGATATGATCAAAAAAGGATTAAATTCCGATTTTGATCCCAAGTATGTTGCTCCCCTTTCCATGGATGAGAAAAATATTTTTGTTGTGAATGCATAGGCCGAGGCCAGTAATAGGATAGAGAATAAGTGGAATTTTTCGGTTATTACTTATGTATTTGGCAATAAACCCATGCATCATCACTTCAAGGTTGTCATTGCAAGATCATGTAATCCCACTGGTAATTTTGACGTTTATACCCATGATAATAGTTTCTTTATTATCAAATTTTTGAATGTTAATGACTGTGAAAAAAAACTAATGGTGGCCCATATTTCATAAATGGGAAACTTATTATTACGCAAAAATGGAGTAAAAAAATAAATCTTGATAGAGATCTGCATACTACAATGCTAATATGCATTAGATACCAGAATTAAATCTTAGACCGTGGGATGAGAAAAATTTTAAGTGCAATAACTAGTGTAGTAGGTAATCCTCTAAAGTTAGACGAACATACTACAGGAGACTAGATTATCATGTGCAAGAATTCTGGTCGAAATTAAGGTTGATGCAGATTTACCAAAAGAAGCCTACATTTCTATACATGATGGAGTATATTTAGTGCAAAGCATACATTAGGAATTGATTCCTCCAAGATGCAAAACACGCTCATGCTTTGGCCATTCCCTAGATAATTGTGTTTCCAAAATAGTGTGGAAAGAAAAGAGTTCAATGCAATAAAAATCTGTAGAAGGAAGAAGCAATATGCAAGAGGAAAGTGATGTAAATATTGAAAGGGTACATTTTGAACTTAATAATGGGACAGATTCACACTCTTTAAAGGACATACCAAATAAGGGAAAAATAATAAGGATCCAGCTTACGTTCAAGAGATTTCTTAAGAAAGTGAACTATAAGAAGGCATTGATGAATAGAAATTTGTTGGAAATGTTGATACTATGCCTACTACAAATTATGTGGCATAAGAAGAAATCATGGAAAAAATTTCTGAAAGACATATTAAAGGAAAAGAAGCAGGTATTCAAGAAAAAGAGTTTATCCCTTCTGAATCTGATGGCATGAATTTGGATGAGGGTTCTTACATTAATAAAAATCTTGGTAAAGTGACATCTGATAATCCCAAAATAAGTCATCTAGAAAATCATATATCCCCACAAGTTAAGAAATCTATTTCAAAACAGAATATTCAAAGGCAATCAACTTAGTTTCAAATTCCTCTTCCTCTATAAGAAAAAGCGGAAAGGAAAGAAAAGAAAAAAAGAAAAAGTAGAATGAAGAATATAAATGATATTATTGCTAATGATAGTATTAAAGATGCAAATGACAGTGATTTTAAAAGACATCATTAAAAACTCCAAATGGGATATAAGATAAAAGCATTAAGCAAAATATCATACAACGAAAAAGGGAAGAGGTTGCAGATGATGGAAGATGGGAACAGACATAGTGTTTAACTGTTACTGTTGAATATATCCTTTGGTGTATCCTTTAGATATAAATTTTTTAATTTACATTTTATATAGCATGTCAATTATTACTTGGAATGTTAGTGGACTTAATTCCCCTGAAAAAAGACTAAATTTATCAAATCTACTTTTTACTTTAAATCCCAGTATTGTTGTATTATTAAAACACAAGTAAGATAATTCTAAAATAATAGATTATTAAGCTAAAAGTTTAAATAAATGGAATATTATGAACAATAATCATATAGGAGGGAATGGTATGATTTTGGTAAATTAGTACCCTAATATATGAGATATTATTCAACATTTTATTAACTTTCAGTTTATCCATTATAAATGTGTAAATAAAGGAGGGTTACATCTTGAAATTACCTTTGTTTATGCATCTAACAGTGGGAATGAAAGACAAAAACTATGGAGTCAACTTGAACAATAAACTCAAACATTGGTCACCATGAATTATTATTGGAGATTTTAATACTTTCATGCGTGTTTATGAGAAAAGGGGAGGGATTTGTATTCCTTTTAAAAAATTAGTAAGATTAGATAAATTTATGCTTAAAACTGGGTTAATAGAACAAGTTTTATTTGGAAATAGGTTTACATGGAAATCTAGGGAATTCAGAAACATTCATTGTAAATTAGATAGAATATTAGTAAATCAAAGTTTTATAATTTTTTTAAGGATTTTAAAAGTTACACATTACCCCAGGCAATAAGTGACTACACATCAATACAAACATATCTCATGCAGAATAATAATTCAACGAAAAATACTCCTTTCACATTCATAAATGGTTGGGTACTTGAGGATAAATATAGAGATATGCTTAAGAATAGTTTGACTATAATTGTACAGGGCACTACCTAGAAAAAGTTACGTAAATTTGCTCAAATAATCAAGGATAAACTGAAATCTTGTAATAAAAATAGAACCAGAAATGAATTACATTAGAGAGGAATTTGAGTTGAGGCAAAATGAATTAGATAATGATTGCTCAAACATTTGTAAAGTCAACAAAATTTCTCAAGCCCAAAATAATATGATTAAGTCTCTTCAGGTTCAATCTATAAATTTGAGGCAAAAAGCTAAAGTTGATTAGTTGACTAATCGTGATGAAGCAAGTAAATTTTTTTATGTAGAAAATATCTAGCCGGAAATATAAGAATGATATAGAAAAGCTAATAGATGCAAAAGGCAATGTTATTAATGATGTTTCTTATATAAAAAAGAAAGCAATAAACTATTTTACAAATTTATACAATGCCAATTTTTATTCAAGTACTTTCCCAAAAAATGAAACAAAATTTAAATTGAATGATAGTAGTCAGGATATCCTTCTTGCTCCCATTAGATTAAAGGAAATCAAAATTATCATATTTTATACTAATAATGATAAAACTCGAATGCCTGACGGCTTTGGAGCAAAACTTTATAAACCATTAGGAGGAAATAAAGGAAAATTTATTTGAATATATCACGGGATTTTTTAGAACTGGGAAAATACTAAAAAGTTAAATCATACTTTTATTACTTTGGTTCCAAAAATTGAAATTCCTAATAGTTTAGAAGATCATAGACCAATTACATGTTGTAACTTTATATATATAACTATTTCTAATATATTATGCAATAGAATTAAAATATTTTTGAAATATTTAGTATCAGAGAACCAGAGTGCTTTCATTCTAGGTAGGCTTATAGCAGAGAATACTTTGCTTGCCCATGAGTTGATTAGAAACTTTAAAAATAAAAACAAGAACCTCATGTGTATCAAAATGCACTTACATAAAGCTTTTGATAAGATAAATATGAAATTTATAATACATATGATGAAACGAATGGGCTTTGATGATAAATTTTGTACTCTAATTAATGAATGTATTAACAATGTCACATACTCGATATTGGTTAATGGTTCTCCTAAATGGTTTATTCATAGCAATAGAGGTATTAGGTAAGAAAATGCACTTTCTCCTTACCTATTTACTATTATTACGGAATACTTTTTGATACTAATGAACACTGAACATTAAAAGGAAGTATTAAATCCATTAATAGAACCAAACTACATATTACGCTTTTGTTATATTATGATGATTTGCTTTTGTTTTTAAATGTAGACTCACAAAGTGCAAAGGCCAATGTAAAAATTTTGAAAAATTAGAAGATCATGCTGGTTTAAAGGTTAATGAATATAAAAGTAAAGTCTACTTCAGTAAAGGTTGTCCAAGGATAGTGGAGATTTTATATATTTTAAAATTAAAGGAAGAAAGTCTACCAGTAAAGTATTTGGGGTTTCCTCTTAATCTCAATCAAATAAATGGCTGGGACCGCATAAGATTATTTGACTTATACATAATAGATTGGAAGTGTAACAACCTAAATTCCAGTAGTTTGGATTTTTCGAAAAAATGCTAATAACTAAGGCCACTAAAGCCCGAGTTGGGTATATGGTATCCTATAAATAGAAAAAGACAAATATATCAGTGCTCAATAATTTATCTCACAATGGGATTGACTAAAATATCATAGTAAGTAAATGCTTACCTAAATAATAATACTTTCTAAGCAAATGTCATAAAGCTGAGATGTCTCTTCCATCTACCTAACCTGTACGATGTTATGAGGAGGGGTCAGAACAAAAGTTCTGGTGAATAACTAAATTTTATACTTCTAGGCTTAATTCTACATTAATCTTTTTATTTCTATTTACTCTTATATTAGGTTCATTAGGCTCCAATACTCTTGCCTCTATTCATGAACCATGCCCATCTATTCCATAGTAGATTAAAACCTAATAACAAATATATACATATATGTAGCTATATGCCCAATGACCATATTGGTCGTAGGTACCACTCATAGTACCTTCTGTATCCTCCTCCAAAAGGGCTCCATCGTCTTGCTTCAAGAGCGTTCCGTAAGTACATCTATAAAGAACTGCTTTGTAAGGCCTACAATACAAATGCTCCATCATCTTGATCTGTAGCTATATCTGTAAAGGACTGCTTTGTAAGGCCTACAATACAGATACTCCATCGTCTTGCTCCACGGGCGTTCCGTAGCTACATCTTTAAAGGACTGCTTCATAAGGCCTATAATACAGATGCTCCTCTACTTACTGTGAAAACATAAATTGCGTTCGCACTAGTCTATGGCAGTGCTCGAACATCTACGATGTACCACCCAGTGCGTACATTGAGAACTATGTAATCGTTCTGTCTACTATTTGAATTCGGCCAACAAAGTCTACCTTGTACGGAATTCAGTCGGAGATTTTCTATATCTATAAAAGACTGCTTCATTAGGCCTACAATATAGATATTCTAGTTGGTCGGTCTCTTTCGGCTATGGCCCAACGCAGCCATCCCTCAACTGACCGAAATACTTTTAAAGAGTTAAGTGGTTATGCCCTACTGCAAATAATTTAACATCCAAATGGTAGTGTCTGTAACGTACGCGATTTTTCGTTGCCGAAAAACCGAATAGTTATGGTTTTAAAAAGAATTTAAGAAAAGAAAAAGAAAGAAGAAGAGATAAGAAGATAGAAAAGATAGAAAATAGAGAGGATAGAGAATAGAAAAGATAGAAAGTAGAGGAAAAGAAAAATAGAAAATAGAGAAAATAGAACGGAACAAAAAAAAACAACTGAACAACAACAGAATCTCACAATTCGCAGCGGAACAACATATAATAATAAATGAATAATCTTTAAACAAAGAACTATATCAGTTATTACATTACATCACATTTCATTACATCATATCATCAGAGTGTACAACAACAACATCAAACGGTGCAGCGGAAAAAGAAATACTATATAATAGTAATACGCCATGCCATCCAGCTTGCCTCCAGCAACTCCAGAATATCCAGAATATCCTGATAAACCTAACTCTTGACTGCCCGTGTGAAAATGGGTGGGCACCCAGAGTTTAGGAAGGAAAACAATAAACTCCGAGTCAGTCATGTGACTGGTGTGAGAACTCAAAACAGTTTATTTATCTTTAAAATCAAAATAGAGGAATATTTTTAAAGTCAATTCGCAATGCTTTTAAAAATGAGACTACCATAAGGCCTCCCGCACACACACACATGCAAACGCAGAATCGGAGGAGATTTCTCCTTATGATAGTCAAAGATGCTTGATACGCATTTAAAAGAACATTTGATATTATTACTAGTGCATAGTGTAGAGAAATATTCATTTCGAAAGTAGAATATAAATCTTAGCCAACATACGACCATTATCGTATGCCTACTGTAGCTAACTATGTTCAATAGCAGGTTACCACCACATTCCATAGCAGGTTATACAACTAAAACCGTACAAGTCTCGTATTGTTTCTTTGGATTTCCAACGAACGATCAGGCCAAGGAACTTCCCATTGCCACATGAGAATGCCTCTGGATGGACATCCCCGAGAACCAAACCGGATCTCTACCAACACAAGGCCGGGTTACCCCTAACTGAGTAACAACTGACCGAATATGCCATCCCCCGGTCCTTTGGGACCTTTTCACCGAGCGCTCGTAATCAATTCACACAATCATAAAGTGTTTTCAACATGAGTAAATATCTGGGCTCCATACCATGATACCACCCTTTTCCAGAAGGAAATGCACATATCCTAAAGGGCGCTACCCCTCATAACCTTGCCGCATCTTTCCTGTTTTGACCATTCACGGGGTGTGAGGCTCGACGAAATCACGTCCACAAAAACATACTTTATACAAAAGCCATGCTTTGGGTCAACAAATGATCATAGAAATGATCACCAGGATAGACGATCAAATAAATGATCCTATCACAAATAATCAACACAATGATCATTTACAGCAACACTCAGCATGTCACATTACCACATTGGGAATATATCGCTGATAACATTCAACTACATAACCTCTGAGCTCGTACGTCTCAGAGAAGGGTGTTAAGCTAAAAGAATAAATTCTTCGCCACCAACAGCAATATATTTGAAAGAAATCTGCTTTATATCTCAATTTGTAACGTCGGACATACAATCCATACAAGTCTGTTCCGGGCTCGAACAAAACCGAAGGCACTTCTTACGAAGCCCTTGCAATCCGGGTATTCACAATCCCGATCGAATTTCCCATCACTTAAGGAATCTCTATACCAGGAGCTACCCAGTGCAGAGACAATCGATAGGTCATCCTATCGCTTTCGCAAATACTCGGTCTCCAACACCGGTCATCAAATGCAATTCATAACTACGTATCACATATTCGGAATGGGTTATACGACCCCATGGTCCTTTCTCGGTTAACCCGAATAGTGAGCGCTTATTCAAAAATAAGTGTGGCATTCAAATTCAAACAAATCACATCAATTACCCATTCAAAGGGAAATATTGATAGTCGGTTATTGAACTATCAATGGATATGCACACATCACCAGTTTCCAAATAATTTTCCAAATTATTTATTTTCCAAAATATCTTCACAAGATATAAAATTTTCACACTTCAAAAATAAATCAATATTTATTTTTAAACAAATTCTCCTTTTCATTCATAAATTCCATAGTGAATTTATATTCCAAAATTGTCCATGCATATACGATTTCAATTATTCATTTCAATTTATCTTCAAAATCATAAATTCTCAAAATATTCACTTTATATTGGAAAACATTTCCATACTTATTTAATAAGTAATTCACAAATCTATTTATTTTCAACACTTGGAAAATATTCAATATACTTAAATCGAGATTAAGTATATATTTCATTCTTTAAGGAAATCATTCTCTTAAACATATTTATTTGGGCCAAAACGAATGTTACGTAAAACATTGTTACGACAACCCAAAATCACTAGTATAGGGATTCGAATTTTAAGATAGATATATAAATCCCAATACTATACAAAACATTTCCTTTCGGAAATCATTTACTATAACAACAGTGTTATAGTCCACTATTTCCTTTTCATTTCTCGAAAACGTCTATTTCAACAATAAATGTTGAAATCTATGGTTTCGAATCTCAACACATTTTAAAACATCGTTAGATCGTTTTAAATTCCATTTAAAACATCACATTCAAAACAATTTCTTTAACATCTTATTCACTATTCAAAAACGTGAATATTCTTTGTTAACAAATTTCATCCTTTTATTCATTTCATTTTAAAGGATTATTCACAGTTCAAAAACGTGAATATAACTCCATTAATAGGTTTCAACAATTTACTTATTAAAATAAGTCGTTTGTGAATTTATAAAACAACGTTTATGAATTCCATTTCTATTTATTTTATAACATCTCCTTTTATAAATTCCTTTATTAACCTATTCGATTTATAACTCAATTATAAAATAAAGGTTCATATTATAAGTCAAATACTTATAATTTATTCGTTTACAAAAATCATTCCTTTGAACTTCATAATTATAAATCTTATAACTTATAAGATTCAATTATTTATCCAAATATATTCTTTAATAACTTCACGAAATTTATAAATCTTTACTATTTATAAATTTCATTTATAACTTCACCATTTATAATTTTATAAATTCCATTCGTTTACAAAGTTCATTTTCACTTCATTCAAACACTTATAAAAACTCGTTTTATAATGTCAATATTTCAATTTATAAATATCCATTTATAAATCTCTTAATATAAGTCAATTTATATTATTCTTTAAAACATATTTAATCTCCTTTATAATTTCACCATTTTGATTTATAAAATAATTAAATTTTATAAATCCTATATTTAAACTTTTCACAATAAATTCTAAAATCCCGATTAAACTATTTTATAAAATCATTAGCATCATATTCTCAAAAATCAGTTTCTTTTAACTATTTTTCTCAAAAATCATAATTTTTATAACTTTAAAAATTATAACGTTTATTTATTTAAAATAGATCAATTCCAAAATTATTTTATAAAACGTATACTTTTCAAAAATCACTTTAAAAATCATTTTAAAGTTTCAAAATTTGGTCCAATGATGCTACATACCAAATAGTCAATCACGACAACAACGATATCATATATCGATATGATAATCCATCAAATATCAAAATATCCATAATCAAATAAATACTGTTGAGGAATCCATTTGGATCCCTCCAACCTGTTTTCCTGCATACACAAACATTAGCACAATACCAATTTCGCTCCAGTACGAAATTATCGCGGTATATGGGATTTAAAATATTATCCGCTTAATAGACGGCGCAATAGGGTCTCATCCGCTAAACAAATGCGGGAAATCAATAACTCCAATATATACATATTCCAATATATATATATATATATATATATATATTGCTATTATATATAATACCAATTTCACTGTTTATGAAATATTCGCGGTATATGTTTTTAATAAATAACATCCGCTTACTAACGGCGTATAATGTCTATTTTAACAATCAATAGATATCAATCATCATTCAAACATGCATTCAAATATTTTAAATCTAACTATTTAAAATAAAATCGAAACTGATTCGATTGAGTGAGAAGTTCTCACCTTGATTTTATTTTCGTTTTAGCGATTTATTTCGAATAAAATTAAACGGACGTTTAATTTTACCCGAAATTCTCACTAACTCCAAACGACTCCAATCCAATTCCATCGCGTAGTGCTTGTCCATATGATTCCAACGCAACTAGTTTCGCGCGTTTTCGACCTCGTATGAAAAAGTTATTAATTTTCAAAGATTACACGTATTTATATTAACTAATTTACAACTTAAATTAAAATTATAAACCCACAACCATTCCTAGCCACAAGATCCCACTGTTTTGCATCAGGGCCGTCCACATCTTCATCTTCCACTTGCGTTCCTTCTACAGGTAAGAGCCGAACAACATAACCCATCACATAGAAACTAGGGTTCGACTTTGCAACCTCATTTCTCGACGAAACTTCATCAAACCACCGCCATCTCGAAGCCCTTCACTTGCTCAAACTTCGGCCATAAGCTCATAGAGCTCGGTTGTCCCTGTAGCACGCAGTTCGAGGCCGACCCTATGGCCTTTGAATGCAAATATCCGTTGATTCGTAGCTCCAATCTCGATCTCCACCGTTGAATATAAGGATCTCAACGTGCTCTACATCTTTCTAGTTGTAAGTGTGACAGCCCGCAAATCCATACCCCTTGAATCAACACAATTCTACCTCTATTAACTCAAGTGGCACAGAATTACGAACCATTAGGGTTAAAGAAGAAGAGATAGAAGAAGAAGAAACTAAACAATATCAGAATCTCACAGTCGCAGCGGAATAAAATATAATAGTAAATATAGAACTTTACACAAAATGAAATCTATAACTGTTTATACATCACATCATCAGAGTATCTCATACCTCAACAATCACAAATCAGACATACCATACAATCATAGCAGCGGACCATACATATATATATATATAGATAATACGTCTCGGCTCCAGCTCCTATCCTGCTCCAAAGCATCAAGTCCTGTATAAATAATACTCGGTCTGACCCGAGCATTATAATAAAATAACACCCGAGTCAATCTGGAATACCAGCTGATAATAATGCGTCCAATTTGATTATTAAAGTTTCAAAAAAATCCTTTGAAAACAAAAGCATCTCGTAAGACCACGCCATAAATAAACATGTCGGGTTTTTACCTTACGGTAGCTAAAACTCTTTTTATAGAAATCCTCTGATATTATAATAGGGTCTATTTACAAATACTTATAAAATAGCCGAAATTGTTACATCTATTAAATTCCAGCTACTAGCCACCGAAGTGGGTAATACAAACAAAACTCGTACAAGGCTCGTAGGGAAAATGGATTTCCAACAATGACTAGGCACTGGGGTACCACCTGTCACAGTACGGGGCCTAGATCACCGTACCGAGGACTACTCCCTTCATCCCCTGCAACACAAGGTCGGAACCATTCCTTACTGAACAGTCCCGAACAAGATAAACCCCGTGGTTGGCGCGACCAACCACCCACTAAGCCGAAATATAATAAGGAACATCTAGACAGGGGAATTATCTTGTCCTGCTTGGGCATGACCCACCTAACCTTGCTGCATATCCCCTGATTTTCAGTCATTCCCATTTGATGAGGCTTGAGGCTAAGCGTTACCTTTTTGAACGTTTTCACTTTGAATGCCCATCGTCCACCTGACGATGTTTCGCAAGCATTCATCCATACAAGTCCGTCCCGGGTTCGAACGGAACCGAAGGCACTACTCCTACTACATCCATTTGGAAATATCCTCAGGATTAGTAGCGACTAGCCCTTGCACTTCACTGCTCCATCTTCGACTCCGAACACGTTTTTCGCACGAAAACGTACAAACCGGATCGAAGTGGTTTTCGAGAAATAAATCTCGATCCCGGTCTCTTCGAAACGATCAACGCATTTTGTCCAATATTGATAGTCGGTGATTTAACTATCAATTTATGTTCATAAACATCCATAAGCATCCATCACACAATAAATAATTCCCATATTATTTATTTGCTTCAAATATCTTTAAAAGATATATTTCCACATTTCCAAATCTCGTTTGAAAACAATTCCCAAAACTCTTTCCTTACAAGGAAAATCCTTTACCATTTATTCCCAATGGAAATAACCAAGTTCAACCAATTTAGATTTAAAACAGTTAAAATACTTTATACTGAAATATACTTTAAAATATGCAAATTTACTTCTAGTTATTTACTCAAAATAAAATTTTAAAATATTTAAACACAACTATTTATAAGATATAACTAAATCAAAAATAAGGTTTTGGTTATACTATATTTAAAAATAGAGTTTAAAAGAAATTAATAATTTCAAACAACTTATTCCCAAAAACTAGCCTTTAAGTAAGTCCATTTGTAAAAATAATTATTAAGGCATTTGTAAAATTTACTCTTG
The DNA here is from genome assembly GCA_030765085.1 of Allium cepa. Classification (NCBI taxonomy): domain Eukaryota; kingdom Viridiplantae; phylum Streptophyta; class Magnoliopsida; order Asparagales; family Amaryllidaceae; genus Allium; species Allium cepa. Next base: position 46,013,606 of record CM060930.1, on the reverse strand, counting down.
CTAATTTATTTATAATTACTTTAAAATGGCAATTTTCAAACACTCTTTTTACAAGCTGGAATTTTAAAAACTTCCTTTTTATAAAACAGTTTAAACTCGAACTTGGGTTTTTTCCCAGGAAATCTCATTTCCACTTAAATATCATAGAAATCCTTCTCACGATTTCTGTCAATTTATTTCAATTTAGTTTTATGGTTTAATAATATAAATTTATTTTCCCATTTATCAACTAATAACTTTTCTCTTTGTTAATCAATTCAGATTTACCCAATTTTCAATCTTCATTCTAAATAGATTTCAAATTTTAATTCTTTAAAATTCATTAATTAACAATATCCTTTATTTCTCTAAAATTCAGTTTATCCATTTACAATTAATTATGGATTTATAATTTACTCAGCAATATTCCAATTGAATTTTATTTCAGTTTTCATTCAATAAATCCAAATTTTATATTTCTTTAAATTCCTTATTTATAAATTTCTTAATTTCTTTTTGGAACCCAATTTAATTTCTTTATAAATAAAACACCAATTTTCTTTAAAATTATCATTCTGGGTTACAGTTTATCCAACAACATCACAATACAATTTAAATCCAAATTTGTCAATCACAATATAAACAGGCATCATTATCAATTCTAAAGATAATTACTACATGTGAGGAATCCTGTTGGATCCCTCCAACCTGTTTTCCCTGCATCCACAAATATTAGCACATCACATATATCGATTCAATTTGATAATAATTAACATATTCAGCTACACATCCAAACAAACAATCAATACTAGCTGTCTAACTTTACTAGTATCCAGATGTGAGTGAGAATAACTCACCTTGAGTTTTGGCGAGCATTCGAAATTCAAATTAAACCGGACGGTGTCCGATTTAACCTAAATTTCTACTTGCCCGGAATGGATCCGGATCTGCTCCATCGCGTAGTGCTCTTTTCTGCGATTCCAACGCCACCAAATTCATCGAATTCTGAATACGAATGAATGAGTTACGATATTATAAAGTTTTGATATAAATTTAAAAACAAATTCTCTTTTTTTTTTTTTAAATTATACCAAACAAACGCAGCCGGTTCCCTCTCTTTCCCCCAACTTCACGCATGCTTCAGGAAAGGTCACGAACGCAAATAAACCCATCATACACGCGACTAGGGTTCCCATCGCCCCCTCCCTCTGCTTATCTATAAGTCGATCCAAGGTAGCCACGACAAAGCCCACGGCGACACTCACCCATGGCCCAAAGGACTCCGAGCTCGGCTGCTCCAAACGCCCTGAAAACGCACTCGAATTGCATACGAACGCGGCAAGATAACGACGCCATCTTCGAACAATATACCATCATAACCATCCACCTTGTAGATCTCAACACCACCTTCAATTTTCTAGTTGGAGATTCTTGAAATTAATGTGTGGATTGGTGGGAAAAGGAAGAAGAAACGCGCGAGTTATCGGCCATTGAAACGTTGTAACTGGGGGCTCACGGTTATGCTAGGGTTTAGTAAAGAAAATTGTATATATTATATTATTTAATATTTTTTTATTAATAAAATTCTCAGTTTAACAACTTATGCAAACGAACTCCAATTCTCACGTTCCGATAGGCGATTCTAGGGTTTTTCGGCATTCCGGACACAATGGAGCAAGTTTCGTAAGCTAATTCGGTCGCATGCACGAGTTACGAGATTAAACGATCAAATTTTAATTTAAACCGATTAAAACGATTTCGATGCGTTTCGAGCTGCCGGGGTCAAACGATAACTCCGATTGCTACGAAAATTGAAATCTGATAATAACTAACTATTACGGATCCAATGGAACTGGTTTCGTCGAATTCCGAGACTGTGCCCCGGAAGGCTATTTTAACTCGTCTATTAATTAAGAAATTTTCGAAATTATCGAAATCACTCAAAATTTCCACTTTAAAATTTTATTAACTTAACAATAATTCATATAACATTTATAAACACATTAAAAATCATTTTGGCTCATTCCAGACCAAATCAGATTATTTGCATTTGAATAATATTAAATTCATTTTTAAATTATTATAAAATTCAAATTTTAATTTATTGACCTCAAAATTCACCTATAATTTCCACCATGCTATTTACACTCAGATAGCCCAAGATAAATTTTTAAAACCATATTATATCTATTTACATCCAGAATTTCTTTTATTTCCATTCTGAATATTATATTATTATTGTTCAATTTTCAAATTAAATCCACACCTTAGAAATTTTAACTTGTTAATATAATTTAAACCAATTCCTTTAGTTTAAAATAAATTTTAAACCCATAGTAAACATTTAAAATGAATTAAATGTTCACAAATCCGATACTCAAAATTCTGGGATGTTACATTCCTCCCCCCTTATAAAAATTTCGTCCCCGAAATTTGTATAAGGTAGAACATACTCTCAAACCCATTTACTTATCCCATTTGCTTAGTTAAAAGCTTATATACACTTCACAAAATCCTTTTTCTCAATTCCCAAACCTATTTGCTTTACTTATCTCTAAAGCTTTAATTTTAACTTATAACTTCATAAGTTACTTAATTTTTTCCAAAACCCAAAATTTTTCTAACTCCCAAAATTTACGGAAAATTTTGGCAGAGTCTCCCCTGTACGGAGGAGCTTCTACGACATCGCAGGATACACAAATATATATACATCGGCCCACACGGCCGGAAACCAAAATATAACACAATATATATATCATTTTCCCAATTTTATTTGCGTAGGCGTACCTATTTAGCAAATTTTTAATAGCAAGCAGCTAATATAATGCATATACGCACTCCAACTCTCTCAAACGCCTCCCGCACCTGTGCTATACTCAACAAACACATCAGTTACAAGATATGAGCATTTTAAATCAGCATTTCCAATATAAAAGCAAGCTAAGCATATCCATTTCTTATCCTAACCAAGCAACTTCATACCTTTAACAATGTTAACCATTTACCAACAAATCAAAGATTTAAATCACCTTTCAAATTACCTATTCAAGTCCAACTTTGTTTTATTTTACTTGAGTGGTTTAAATTCAAGTTCACTACATACAATCCATATTTATCTCTACCAATTCATTTCTATTTAAATATGATTAACATATGCTTCACTTACCTTTTCTTATTACAACTTACATTTCCAATTTGAAGCACTCACATTTCTTTTATGTCTATGTCCATTCAAATGCAAAATTACTTAATTAGGTTGTATTTATCTAATTAATTTAAAACCATCTTTATTTTCAGTTTGGAACAATTGCATTTCTTTTATGATTCACTTGTATTAATATACAAAATTATTTAATACAATTCTAATCTATTTCCATTTATTCAAAACCAACTTAGTTGTTATTTAAACAACTCAATTTTAATATCTACAATTTCTCATGTCATTCAAGCAAAATCATCACTTCAGCCTATACCTATTTAAAATTAATTTCAGTTTAGATTTATATCAATTTTATGCAATCTTGTATGGTGCTCAATCCAAGCATTTTTATTCCATTTCAATATTTAATTCAATTCTTATTCACACTTCAAAACCATCATTTAAGTTCAAATTAATAACATCCCATTCCATTTTATTTACAGCCCAAACATTTTTGGTTTATCACACTTATTGAATTATATTTCAAATCTTATATTTCCAATTCATTATCTAATAGGTTTATATGAATATCATTCCACTTACAATTCAATTTTTAAATAAACATTGGAGAAGTTATTAATTTAAAATCCATTATTTAACCATACCCCTTTTTATCTTCTTATATCAATTTTTATTCCCATTTGATTCTCAATCAATCAATTCCAATCTATTTACAAATTTGAATGCTCTTTGTTTATTTATTCAATCCATTTACAAATTTATTTTATTAACAAAGAGTCCATTTAAATTTTTTTCACTCATTTGAATTTTACTTACAATTCAAAACCTTCATCATTATAGCTAATTCCATTATACATTCATACTTCCAATATTTATTACCACAATTTAAATCCCAATCCAAAATCAGGATTTTTATTTACCTTCAAATTTTGACTGACTATCAAATTCTATCCATTACAATACAAATTCCATTAATTTGTAACTTAATTCAGTCAATAACCTAATCCATATTAGTTTTCAATCCACTTTCTTAATTCACTCTGAATTCATTTATAATATCACCATTTTCCAATCATTTCATTTAGCAAATTTAGATTTCTACCTTTCCTTTTTACTCCTTTTCAATAGAATCTAAATTTCTTTCAATATTATTTATTACTCAACTGAAATTCAATTACAATTTCATTATCATAGCAAATTTCATCTTCCCAATACATAAGTCCAAGACTTATTTGCCAACATAAGAATATCCACATTTATGTTCTCACTTTACATTTCATTTATGGACAAAATTTAAATTTGCCACACCATTCCACTCTTTTCATTAATGAATTACAATTTCACTTCCATTCAAGAGTTTAGATTTCTTATTGAAGTTCATTTCCATTTTATAATCACAAGTTTAAATTATAGCATTCAATAACTTAAGAATATGAATTTCTTTATGTAATTATAAGCAATTTACATTTCAACTTTATATCTAATTCAATTTATTTATTTTTATTTTTTCATTTAGATTTAATTCAATTTCAAATTCTCCAATTTAATTCTCCATATACAAGTTCAAAACTTGTTTTCTAATTTAAGTTCATTCATTTCTTTTATATATCACTTTACCTTATCTCAATTAACATTTCTTTTGAGATTAAGTTTGAATTCACCATACCATTCAACTACTTCCATTTGTGATTATAATCTCACTTTCAATTTATAAGTTCTCCAACTTATTTATTTCATAGCTCATATTGCTCATTTGAATCCATATACAGCATATAATCACAATTCCAAAGTTATAATTTTTCAATCTTAATCCCTTGCAAATTTTAAATCCACACTTCCAGATTATAAGTATAGCACTTAATAGCTCATGGGTAGAACTCATTTCTCAATGACTCACAATTCAAGTCATCTTACATTTCAATTTAACCCAAGTCAATTTAATTCTAAGTCCAATTTATTTAACTTATCCAAGTTATATTCAAATTTTCTATTTACTTCAATATATATTATTCACTTTCATTTACTTAGGTTAAATTTTCATTCCAAGACTAAAATTTTCATTTTCTTACTTCTTATTAATATCAATTTCACTTACTAAGTTCAATAGTTAGTTCATTTTAAATTTTACACATCATTTAAATATAATTTTCCAGAATTCAATTTACCTGGTTTTATTTCAAAACCATTTGAAATATATCAATATATATACCTATTTGGTATATCAATCAAATCTCAGATTTCCAAAACCATTTGGTTGTACCAAAACAATTTCCACCTTTGAAATTCCCAAAACAACTAATATACCCAACAAATCCAAACAATACCATAACCAAATACTAGGGAAGCAATCCATCACTTTAGAAACTCGAAAATGAATTTTAATGATGTGGCCAGCATCATCAGGATTATTTTCCGGCGACTGCAGTGAGTTCAATGCTTCTTACTTTCCCAAATTCATTTCAAAAAAGTTTCCATTCAAAAATATTTCCCAAAACAATTTTCCATCATTACCTTCAAACACCTTCAAATCTCAACAAACATTTCAAACTTTCCCAGGATTTTAAATTTCCAAACTTTTATTTTTATTTAAAATCCTTTCCTAAACTCCGGGATTTGAATTCTGGTTTAATTCAAATTTAGTTATTCTTTCTTTTATATAATTTATATTCATGGAAGTTATTTAGTTATAACCATTTCAAATTTTAGATTAAATTTTAGATTCTTCTTTGATTAGGTTATTCACATCCAAACAATCCATTATATATATAATAATCTCAGAAAATGATTTCCCTTATACCAAAATATAATTTTTGGGTAAAATTATTTCATTTTCTCACTTTAAAATAATTACTATGTCGGTTTATCTTGTTTAAGAGTTTAGAAACCCCTATCGATACGGTTGTACTTCCCGCACCGACCAGAATTCATAAACACTCAACCGATAAGTCAACACAGTATAAAACAATTTTTATATGCACTAACAAGTACGCTCTCATAGCTATTATTACACTCAACTCATTATAGAGTACTATTGACTCTATTTAATGAGTAACTTCCCCACCAAAGCCTAGGTTGTCGCCAACCTAAGCTCTGATACCAAGTGTAACAGCCCGCAAATCCGTACCCCTTGAATCAACACAATTCTACCTCTATTAACTCAAGTGGCACAGAATTACGAACCATTAGGGTTAAAGAAGAAGAGATAGAAGAAGAAGAAACTAAACAATATCAGAATCTCACAGTCGCAGCGGAATAAAATATAATAGTAAATATAGAACTTTACACAAAATGAAATCTATAACTGTTTATACATCACATCATCAGAGTATCTCATACCTCAACAATCACAAATCAGACATACCATACAATCATAGCAGCGGACCATACATATATATATATATATATAGATAATACGTCTCGGCTCCAGCTCCTCTCCTGCTCCAAAGCATCAAGTCCTGTATAAATAATACTCGGTCTGACCCGAGCATTATAATAAAATAACACCCGAGTCAGTCTGGAATACCAGCTGATAATAATGCGTCCAATTTGATTATTAAAGTTTCAAAAAAATCCTTTGAAAACAAAAGCATCTCGTAAGACCACGCCACAAATAAACATGTCGGGTTTTTACCTTACGGTAGCTAAAACTCTTTTTATAGAAATCCTCTGATATTATAATAGGGTCTATTTACAAATACTTATAAAATAGCCGAAATTGTTACATCTATTAAATTCCATCTACTAGCCACCGAAGTGGGTAATACAAACAAAACTCGTACAAGGCTCGTAGGGAAAATGGATTTCCAACAATGACTAGGCACTGGGGTACCACCTGTCACAGTACGGGGCCTAGATCACCGTACCGAGGACTACTCCCTTCATCCCCTGCAACACAAGGCCGGAACCATTCCTTACTGAACAGTCCCGAACAAGATAAACCCCGTGGTTGGCGCGACCAACCACCCACTAAGCCGAAATATAATAAGGAACGTCTAGACAGGGGAATTATCTTGTCCTGCTTGGGCATGACCCACCTAACCTTGCTGCATATCCCCTGATTTTCAGTCATTCCCATTTGATGAGGCTTGAGGCTAAGCGTTACCTTTTTGAACGTTTTCACTTTGAATGCCCATCGTCCACCTGACGATGTTTCGCAAGCATTCATCCATACAAGTCCGTCCCGGGTTCGAACGGAACCGAAGGCACTACTCCTACTACATCCATTTGGAAATATCCTCAGGATTAGTAGCGACTAGCCCTTGCACTTCACTGCTCCATCTTCGACTCCGAACACGTTTTTCGCACGAAAACGTACAAACCGGATCGAAGTGGTTTTCGAGAAATAAATCTCGATCCCGGTCTCTTCGAAACGATCAACGCATTTTGTCCAATATTGATAGTCGGTGATTTAACTATCAATTTATGTTCATAAACATCCATAAGCATCCATCACACAATAAATAATTCCCATATTATTTATTTGCTTCAAATATCTTTAAAAGATATATTTCCACATTTCCAAATCTCGTTTGAAAACAATTCCCAAAACTCTTTCCTTACAAGGAAAATCCTTTACCATTTATTCCCAATGGAAATAACCAAGTTCAACCAATTTAGATTTAAAACAGTTAAAATACTTTATACTGAAATATACTTTAAAATATGCAAATTTACTTCTAGTTATTTACTCAAAATAAAATTTTAAAATATTTAAACACAACTATTTATAAGATATAACTAAATCAAAAATAAGGTTTTGGTTATACTATATTTAAAAATAGAGTTTAAAAGAAATTAATAATTTCAAACAACTTATTCCCAAAAACTAGCCTTTAAGTAAGTCCATTTGTAAAAATAATTATTAAGGCATTTGTAAAATTTACTCTTGCTAATTTATTTATAATTACTTTAAAATGGCAATTTTCAAACACTCTTTTTACAAGCTGGAATTTTAAAAACTTCCTTTTTATAAAACAGTTTAAACTCGAACTTGGGTTTTTCCCAGGAAATCTCATTTCCACTTAAATATCATAGAAATCCTTCTCACGATTTCTGTCAATTTATTTCAATTTAGTTTTATGGTTTAATAATATAAATTTATTTTCCCATTTATCAACTAATAACTTTTCTCTTTGTTAATCAATTCAGATTTACCCAATTTTCAATCTTCATTCTAAATAGATTTCAAATTTTAATTCTTTAAAATTCATTAATTAACAATATCCTTTATTTCTCTAAAATTCAGTTTATCCATTTACAATTAATTATGGATTTATAATTTACTCAGCAATATTCCAATTGAATTTTATTTCAGTTTTCATTCAATAAATCCAAATTTTATATTTCTTTAAATTCCTTATTTATAAATTTCTTAATTTCTTTTTGGAACCCAATTTAATTTCTTTATAAATAAAACACCAATTTTCTTTAAAATTATCATTCTGGGTTACAGTTTATCCAACAACATCACAATACAATTTAAATCCAAATTTGTCAATCACAATATAAACAGGCATCATTATCAATTCTAAAGATAATTACTACATGTGAGGAATCCTGTTGGATCCCTCCAACCTGTTTTCCCTGCATCCACAAATATTAGCACATCACATATATCGATTCAATTTGATAATAATTAACATATTCAGCTACACATCCAAACAAACAATCAATACTAGCTGTCTAACTTTACTAGTATCCAGATGTGAGTGAGAATAACTCACCTTGAGTTTTGGCGAGCATTCGAAATTCAAATTAAACCGGACGGTGTCCGATTTAACCTAAATTTCTACTTGCCCGGAATGGATCCGGATCTGCTCCATCGCGTAGTGCTCTTTTCTGCGATTCCAACGCCACCAAATTCATCGAATTCTGAATACGAATGAATGAGTTACGATATTATAAAGTTTTGATATAAATTTAAAAACAAATTCTCTTTTTTTTTTTTTTAAATTATACCAAACAAACGCAGCCGGTTCCCTCTCTTTCCCCCAACTTCACGCATGCTTCAGGAAAGGTCACGAACGCAAATAAACCCATCATACACGCGACTAGGGTTCCCATCGCCCCCTCCCTCTGCTTATCTATAAGTCGATCCAAGGTAGCCACGACAAAGCCCACGGCGACACTCACCCATGGCCCAAAGGACTCCGAGCTCGGCTGCTCCAAACGCCCTGAAAACGCACTCGAATTGCATACGAACGCGGCAAGATAACGACGCCATCTTCGAACAATATACCATCATAACCATCCACCTTGTAGATCTCAACACCACCTTCAATTTTCTAGTTGGAGATTCTTGAAATTAATGTGTGGATTGGTGGGAAAAGGAAGAAGAAACGCGCGAGTTATCGGCCATTGAAACGTTGTAACTGGGGGCTCACGGTTATGCTAGGGTTTAGTAAAGAAAATTGTATATATTATATTATTTAATATTTTTTTATTAATAAAATTCTCAGTTTAACAACTTATGCAAACGAACTCCAATTCTCACGTTCCGATAGGCGATTCTAGGGTTTTTCGGCATTCCGGACACAATGGAGCAAGTTTCGTAAGCTAATTCGGTCGCATGCACGAGTTACGAGATTAAACGATCAAATTTTAATTTAAACCGATTAAAACGATTTCGATGCGTTTCGAGCTGCCGGGGTCAAACGATAACTCCGATTGCTACGAAAATTGAAATCTGATAATAACTAACTATTACGGATCCAATGGAACTGGTTTCGTCGAATTCCGAGACTGTGCCCCGGAAGGCTATTTTAACTCGTCTATTAATTAAGAAATTTTCGAAATTATCGAAATCACTCAAAATTTCCACTTTAAAATTTTATTAACTTAACAATAATTCATATAACATTTATAAACACATTAAAAATCATTTTGGCTCATTCCAGACCAAATCAGATTATTTGCATTTGAATAATATTAAATTCATTTTTAAATTATTATAAAATTCAAATTTTAATTTATTGACCTCAAAATTCACCTATAATTTCCACCATGCTATTTACACTCAGATAGCCCAAGATAAATTTTTAAAACCATATTATATCTATTTACATCCAGAATTTCTTTTATTTCCATTCTGAATATTATATTATTATTGTTCAATTTTCAAATTAAATCCACACCTTAGAAATTTTAACTTGTTAATATAATTTAAACCAATTCCTTTAGTTTAAAATAAATTTTAAACCCATAGTAAACATTTAAAATGAATTAAATGTTCACAAATCCGATACTCAAAATTCTGGGATGTTACATTCCTCCCCCCTTATAAAAATTTCGTCCCCGAAATTTGTATAAGGTAGAACATACTCTCAAACCCATTTACTTATCCCATTTGCTTAGTTAAAAGCTTATATACACTTCACAAAATCCTTTTTCTCAATTCCCAAACCTATTTGCTTTACTTATCTCTAAAGCTTTAATTTTAACTTATAACTTCATAAGTTACTTAATTTTTTCCAAAACCCAAAATTTTTCTAACTCCCAAAATTTACGGAAAATTTTGGCAGAGTCTCCCCTGTACGGAGGAGCTTCTGCGACATCGCAGGATACACAAATATATATACATCGGCCCACACGGCCGGAAACCAAAATATAACACAATATATATATCATTTTCCCAATTTTATTTGCGTAGGCGTACCTTTTTAGCAAATTTTTAATAGCAAGCAGCTAATATAATGCATATACGCACTCCAACTCTCTCAAACGCCTCCCGCACCTGTGCTATACTCAACAAACACATCAGTTACAAGATATGAGCATTTTAAATCAACATTTCCAATATAAAAGCAAGCTAAGCATATCCATTTCTTATCCTAACCAAGCAACTTCATACCTTTAACAATGTTAACCATTTACCAACAAATCAAAGATTTAAATCACCTTTCAAATTACCTATTCAAGTCCAACTTTGTTTTATTTTACTTGAGTGGTTTAAATTCAAGTTCACTACATACAATCCATATTTATCTCTACCAATTCATTTCTATTTAAATATGATTAACATATGCTTCACTTACCTTTTCTTATTACAACTTACATTTCCAATTTGAAGCACTCACATTTCTTTTATGTCTATGTCCATTCAAATGCAAAATTACTTAATTAGGTTGTATTTATCTAATTAATTTAAAACCATCTTTATTTTCAGTTTGGAACAATTGCATTTCTTTTATGATTCACTTGTATTAATATACAAAATTATTTAATACAATTCTAATCTATTTCCATTTATTCAAAACCAACTTAGTTGTTATTTAAACAACTCAATTTTAATATCTACAATTTCTCATGTCATTCAAGCAAAATCATCACTTCAGCCTATACCTATTTAAAATTAATTTCAGTTTAGATTTATATCAATTTTATGCAATCTTGTATGGTGCTCAATCCAAGCATTTTTATTCCATTTCAATATTTAATTCAATTCTTATTCACACTTCAAAACCATCATTTAAGTTCAAATTAATAACATCCCATTCCATTTTATTTACAGCCCAAACATTTTTGGTTTATCACACTTATTGAATTATATTTCAAATCTTATATTTCCAATTCATTATCTAATAGGTTTATATGAATATCATTCCACTTACAATTCAATTTTTAAATAAACATTGGAGAAGTTATTAATTTAAAATCCATTATTTAACCATACCCCTTTTTATCTTCTTATATCAATTTTTATTCCCATTTGATTCTCAATCAATCAATTCCAATCTATTTACAAATTTGAATGCTCTTTGTTTATTTATTCAATCCATTTACAAATTTATTTTATTAACAAAGAGTCCATTTAAATTTTTTTCACTCATTTGAATTTTACTTACAATTCAAAACCTTCATCATTATAGCTAATTCCATTATACATTCATACTTCCAATATTTATTACCACAATTTAAATCCCAATCCAAAATCAGGATTTTTATTTACCTTCAAATTTTGACTGACTATCAAATTCTATCCATTACAATACAAATTCCATTAATTTGTAACTTAATTCAGTCAATAATGTAACGACCCAGAATTTTTGATAACTTAAATTTGAATATTTAATTTATTTTTAATATTAATAAGTGGAATTTTTAAGTCGAATAATTTATTTTTCGAATATTGGATTTAATGGGATAATTAAATCGATGATTTAATAAGTGAAATTCCAAAAATAATTAAATATTGGGTTAAATATAATGGGAAATGGTTTGGAAAATTTTGTTTTATCATATTAAAGTTATAGAAATATTTTAGAACTTGTAAAATTGAATTTGGAGTTAATTTGTAAAAATTGAATATTTTAATATTTAATTATCGACTGAAAAATAGCCATTTTTCAAACGGTCTCGGATTTCGACGAAACCAGTTTCATCGGATCCGTAATGTGATATTATTGCAAGATTTCAAATTTCAAGTCGATCGGATTTGTCGTTTGTCCGGTACAAGCCAAAACGCCTAGAAATCGCTTAAATCGGTTTAAATTTAAATCGACTGTTTATTGCCGTATCTCACACATACTTCCGAATTAGCTTACGAAACCTGTTCCATTGTATCCGGAATGCGGAAAAACCTTAGGATCGCCTGGCGGCACGCGTCGTTTGGAGTTCGTTTGCAAAAGTGTTAAATTGGGTATTTTATTATTAAAATAATAAGGGTATATATGTAAATCTCCACTCCAAAACCCTAATTCACTTGCTCCAGCCGCCACCTCTCCATTAATGGCCAGAAATTTTCGAATTTCATCCCTCAAGATCTCTCAATCCATCAACATTTAGGAAAAACTCCCAACTACAATGTTGTAGAGCACAGTAAGATCTCCCTATCCAACGGTTAAGATCGAGATTGGAGCGACGGATTGGAGGCTAGGGGCCCGCGTTCTCTGGAGGTTGCGCACGCATTCCAAAGCAGTGGAGGTGGCCGAGCTCTAAGGGGTGGTGGCCGAGCATTGCACTTGTCGAGGGCTTCAGAATGGCGCCTCCTGATCGACAAATAGGCGAGCGTGTTGGAGGCGATTTTTAACCCTAGTTGGAGCTTCTATGGGTTGTTCGTGCGTTCATAACCTGGAGAGGAACGTATGCGAACGGGAGAGAAGATGGTGGTGGGGCCGCACGTGTGTATGGGGTGAGATAGTTTTATTTATTTTAATTTAAATTTGAATTGTAAATTTAAATCGTTCAATGTTCAAACTGCGATAACTTTTGCATGCGAGGTCGGAATCGGACGAGATTTTTTGCGTTGGCTTCGTATCGCCGAGCTCTTCGCAATGCAACTGGTTTGGAGTCGATTGGAGCTCGTTTGAATTTCGGGTAAAATTAAACGTTCGTTTAATTTTATTCGAAACGAACGCCAAAAACGAAAATAAAAATCAAGGTGAGAACTCCTCACTCAATCGAAAGGTTTTGTTTAAAATTTTAAGTAGTTAATGTTGATTGATGATTGCTGTTTGATTGTGCTAGTAGATATAGTAGGATATATACTATATATAGCGATATATATATATTGGTATATGTATATATCGGATTTGATTTCCCGCCTCGTATAGCGGATGAGACCCTATTGCGCCGTTATTAAGCGGATATTTTATAAAATCCCATATACCGCGATATTCCACCTCGAAGTGGAATTGGTATTGTGCTAACGTCTGTGGTTGCAGGGAAACAGGTTGGAGGGATCCAACTGGATTCCTCACATATTTATTTGATTATTGATATTGTGTTATTGTTGATGTTCATATCGACATATGTTGTTAGTTCCCGTAATTGACCATATGATGCTGTTGCATTATCGGATTCAAAAATTTTAAGTTAAAAATAATGATTTGAATTTAAAAAGGGATTTTAAAGAAAATTTTCAAGTATATGTTTTTAGTAAAATTTTGAACTTGATGCAATTTAAAATAAATTAAGATTTGAAATTTTAAAATTATTAAACTATGATTTTTATGGAATATAACCAAAAGGGAAATTTAAAATAGATAGATTTATAAAATAGTTAAATTTTAGATTTTTGAATTTTTATAAAGGATGAATATAAAAGATTTTTTTTTAAATTGATATTTTTAAATAGAATTTTTGGGATTATAAAATGAGTTTATAAAGTGCTAAGTTAATGTATAAGATGAATTTCATTTAAAATTTTAGATTTATAGAATGTGAAATTTATAAAACGAATGGTTATTGGAAAATTTTAAGTTTATAAGTTATTAACTTATAGAAATGGATTTGGGCATTAAAAAGGGGAATTTTATAGAAATTGTTAATAAATGAAGATTTCATTAGTTGAAATTATTATAAACCATAAAGAAATCTTGTAAGTGATAAGATTTTAAATTGGTGAAGTTCAAAGGAACGATTTGGTAAATAAATAATATTATAAGTATTTAACTTACAATATGGCTTTTGGGTATGAAATTGGGTTATGTAAATTGCATCGGATTAATAAAGGGATTTATAAAATTGGGGTTTATAATAGAAGTGGAATTTATAAACTATGTTTATAAATTTGAAATTCATCGAATTTGATAAATTGAAATATGGGAATTTGTTAAGTGGGCTATATTCACTATTTTGAATATTGAATAGATTATTAAATAAAATGGGTTTGTTTTTGGGAAAGGAATGTTTTAAATGGAATTTAAAACGAATTAAAGGTGTTTTAAAATGTATTGAGTATTGAAAACATAGATTTCAACATTGATTGTTGAAATAGACGTTTTCGAGAAACAGAAGGGGATAATTGGTATAGTATTGGATTTATATATCTATTTTTAATTTCAAATCCATATACTAGTGTTTTTGGGTTGTCGTAACGATGTTTTGCGCAACATTCGTTTTTAACCCAAATAAATGTGAATAAAAGAATATTTCTTTAAAGGAATGAAATTAATACTTAACTATGGTTTAAGCATATGGAATATTTTCGAATTGTTGAAAATAAATTGAATTGTGAATTACTTATTTTTAAATAAGTTTAGAAATGATTTTCCAATATGGAATGGAACGTTTTTGTGAATTCACCTTTTAAAGGTAAAAGTGTAAGCGAATATTTTGGAATCGATTTGAAATCAAATATGAATGGGTATTTGGGATTTAATTCACGTTGGAATTTATAATAGGAAGGGAAATTGGTTTAAAAATAAATGTTGATTTATTTTTAAAGATGGAAATAAAATTCACGAATTTGGAGCGTAAAATTTAAAAATAAATCGGTAAGGATTTATATGTTGTTTTGAAATTTGTTTTCAAAAGGGATAAAGGATGAATGGTGGTTTGAAATTTGTTTTCAAATGGTTGAGTTGTGTAATTTGAAATTTGTTTTCAAATGGTTGAGGTGTTTAATTTGAAATGGGTTTTCAAATGGTTAAGTGTGGAAATTATATCGTGAAGGTGTTTTGGTAAAGCAAATAAATTGGGCAATTATTTGGAAATTGTGTATATATATCTTGTAAAGATATTTTGGGACTTAATAATTTTGGAAAAAAATATTTGGAATCTGATGATGTGGCGCATCTTTATTGATAGTTAAATAACCGACTATCAATATTTACCCTTGGATGGTATTGATTGTGTTTGTTTGGAATTGAATGCACACTTATTTTTAAAATAAGCGCTCGCTATTCGGTTTAGCCGGGAGAGGACCTTTGTGTCATATATCCCATTCCGAATATGCGATACGTCGTTTGGATTGCATCTGAAGACCGGTGTTGAAGACCGGGTATTTGTGAGAACGATAGGATGACCTATCGATTGTCTCCGCATCGTTAGCTACGATATGGAGATTTCCTTTGTGATGGGAAATTTTATCGGGATTGTGAATACCCGGATTGCAAGGGCTTCTTTGGAAGTGCCTTCGGTTCTGTTCGAACCCGGAACAGACTTGTATGGTTACGTGTCTGACATTACATTTTGAGAGATAGAGCAGATTTCTTTCAAATACATTTCTGTTGGTGGCGGAGGATTTATTCTCTTAGCTTAACACCCTTCTCTGAGACGTACGAGCTCAGAGGTTATGTAGTTGAAGGTTATCAGCGATATTTCCCAATCTGGTAATGTGGCATGCTGAGTGCTGCTGTGTGATGATCATTGGTTGGTCATTTGTGATATGATCATTTGTTTGATCATTTATCTTTGTGATTATTGCTTTGGTCATCTGTGGACCCAAAGCATGGCTTTGTTACACAAAGCGTAGCTTTGTGGACGAGACTTCGTCAGGACCTCACTCCCCGGAAATGGTCGAAACAGGAATATGCGGCAAGGTTATGAGGGTCGCGCCCTTTAGGGTATGTCATTTCCTTCTGGTAAAGGGTGGTATCATGGTATGGAGCCCAGATATTTACTCATGTGGAAACACTATATCTATTTCTGTGTGGTGTTGTTGGTATCGAGCGCTCGGATAAAGGTCCCAAAGGACCGGGGGATGACATATTCGTGTAGTAGTTACCTAGTTACAGAGGTAACCCGGCCTTGTGTTGGCAGAGATCTAACCGTAACGTTAGTTCTCGGGACGTCCCGCCAGAGGCGATCCCATGTGGCAGTAGGAAGTTCCTTAGCCTGACCATTTGTTGGAAATCCATTCATCCAATACGCGCCCTGTACGGTTTTAGTTGTAGAACCTACCATTTAACATGGCAGCTATAGTAGGCATAGTATCATGGTACCTATGCTGGCTAGGATTTATATTATACTTTCGAAATATTTTCCACTATGCACTAGTAATAATATCAAAGAATTTTTCTCGTAGTAAGCATGTTTGACTATCATAAGGAGAAATCTCCCCCATGTGTGCGTTTGCATTGTGTGTGTGCCGGGAGGCCTTATGGTAGTTTCATTTTCCAAAAAGCATTGCGGATTTAAAAATTTAAACTTTCTTGTTGCGTGTTTAAAGATAAACTGTTTTGAGTTCTCACACCAGTCCCATGACTGACCTGGAGTTTATTGTTCCTTTCCTAAACTCTGGGTGCCCACTATTTTCCACACGGGCAGTCTAGAGTTAGGTTATCAGGTTATTCTGGATTCGGGAGTTGCTGTGCAGATCTGGAGGCGAGCCAGATAGCGTAGTCTATTATCTATTGTATATAGTATTTTCTTTCCGCTGTTTTATTGTTGTACACTCTGATGATATGATGTATTGTGATGTATGTATAAAATGTATAGTTCTTTTGTTTTAATGATATTCATTTATCTATTATATGTTGTTCCGCTGCGATTGTGAGATTCTGATATTGTTTCTCATTCTGTTACTTGTTTTCTGTTTTCTCCTCTCTTTCTTTTCTTTCTTCTTCTACCTCTTTCTTCTTCTAAAACTCTAACGGTTCGATTTTTCGGCAACGAAAAATCGCGATCGTTACATTTGGTATCAGAGCTTATGGTTAAGCGACAACCTGCTCTGTTGGGTGTTACTCATTAGAGATAGAGTCAGCAGTACTCTAGAATGAGTGTGAGTGTAATAATAGATATGAGTGCGTATTTGTTAGTGAATATAAAATTGTTTTATATTGTGATGATTGGTTTGTTGAGTGGTATATGAACCTTCGTCGGCGCAGCCTCGAAAACTGAATCGAAGGGGTTCCTAAACACTTGAATAGAACAATTCGACACAATATTGTTTTAAATTGGGTAAATGAAATAATTTTACCTCGATTATATTTTATATATAAAAAGAAAATAATTTTTCAAGAATTATTGAAGTGTGTATATAATTGATTGCTTGGTTGTTGTAAATGATATATATATAAAATAATTAAAAGTTGTTTGAATGAGCTAATAAAAGCAACTATTGTAAAAAGAATAATGGTATAAACCAATGAATCATAAGATGAAATTATAATTAATAATGATTTACAATTGTAAGATAATCATGTATGTATATAAGAACTAAAATTATATAAGTAAAAGGTTTATAAAAGTGATTTATGAATAATAAAAGAAAACTTTTTGAAAGAATATTTAGCATTGATTTCACTATTGTCACTGGGAAATAATAAGGGTGATGACTGCAGCATCATCAGTATTATTTTCGAGTTTTTATGTGATGGATTTGCTACAAAAATGAATTTAAAATTGAAGTTTTGTTGTAATAAATCAATTTGAAATTAAAATTCAATTTGAAATTGATAAATATAAGTGAAAAAGGTTTTGAACTTATAATATAAGTTAGAAGTTGAATAATAAGTTTTATAACTTATTAAATGGGAAAATGTAAGTGAAACCAGTTGTTGAAGTGGTTAAACAATTAAGTTAAGTAAAATGGAATATGAATTTGAATATCGATATGAATTTGACTTAAGTAAAAGTTAAATAGGATTTACTTTGGAATTTAAAATCCGAATTGAATTGATAAGTAAAACTTAAGTTTAATTAACAAATGATGTTAAATGGAGTATAACTTAAGTGAAGTTGAATAAAAAAAAAATTGATCTTTGTATCAAAGTTAAATAATCAAGTAAATTAAATGATGTAAATAGAGTTGAAATGGAATATAACTTAAGGAATATTGAAAGAATTGATGTTAATATCAAAATAAATGAATAAAGTGAGTAAATGAAATTGTTAAAGAGGTGAACTTAAGTTATATAAATGAAATTCAATTTTATTTGTAAAAAAAAGAACTAGCAATTGAGTTAAAGTATGAATTGAATGTTAATCAATAGAATATGAATAAGTTGATATGAAATGATGCATGCAAGTGTAAATTCATTTGAAAATAGTTTAATAATTGGATGAAAATCAATTGAATGCTAAACCAATTGGAATTAAAACAGTTGAACCAAATTGAATGTAAGTAAAATAAATAAATTTGGTTGTATTGGATGTACATTGGTCGTTATTGCTTGTTGGTTGGTTGTATGTAAATTCATTAAGTGTTAATGAAATTGAATTAGTAAAATTTGAAAGCTATGTAATTGAATTCAAATGAAAATTGAAATGCAAAGTTGAATGAAAATGAATATGCAACTTTAATAGTAAACTAAAAGTGGTATAAGAAGCATGTATTGGAAATTTTATAATTGAATTGGCAAATTGGTTTGAATATTATAATTAGATATTATGCTAGCAGGATATACAGGTTATAAAGGAATTGGGATTTTGATTTCAAAGTTAAAAAAATTTTTAACGCTCGACAAAAAGGTACGTATTTCAGTTTTTATATGAGATTTGATGATTTCCTTCTCCAGCCACTTGGCTTTCTCTTTTCTTTTTGATTCTGAGGGGCCGTAGAGCCGTTTTGTAGTCGTACCGATCTAGCCGCGCAAAGGAGACTCTGGCGAAATTTTTTGAAAATTTAGGGAGTTAGGGAAATTTTGAGAAATTTTGAAAGTTTGAAAATTTGAATTTAAATTTAAATTTGAATTGTAAGTAAACAATATTGTTTGAAACTTATAATCGGAGTTGGAAAGTTAATTGAAATAATAGTGAATCTTTAATAAAAAGATTTAGGTTAGAAAGTTAATAAACTAATTAGTTTTGGAAAAATAATAAACGGGTTAGGATCGTTCTCCTTAACTTGTAATTTCGAGGACGAAATTCTTTTAAGGAGGGAAGATTGTAACGACCCAGAATTTTTGATAACTTAAATTTGAATATTTAATTTATTTTTAATATTAATAAGTGGAATTTTTAAGTCGAATAATTTATTTTTCGAATATTGGATTTAATGGGATAATTAAATCGATGATTTAATAAGTGAAATTCCAAAAATAATTAAATATTGGGTTAAATATAATGGGAAATGGTTTGGAAAATTTTGTTTTATCATATTAAAGTTATAGAAATATTTTAGAACTTGTAAAATTGAATTTGGAGTTAATTTGTAAAAATTGAATATTTTAATATTTAATTATCGACTGAAAAATAGCCATTTTTCAAACGGTCTCGGATTTCGACGAAACCAGTTTCATCGGATCCGTAATGTGATATTATTGCAAGATTTCAAATTTCAAGTCGATCGGATTTGTCGTTTGTCCGGTACAAGCCAAAACGCCTAGAAATCGCTTAAATCGGTTTAAATTTAAATCGACTGTTTATTGCCGTATCTCACACATACTTCCGAATTAGCTTACGAAACCTGTTCCATTGTATCCGGAATGCGGAAAAACCTTAGGATCGCCTGGCGGCACGCGTCGTTTGGAGTTCGTTTGCAAAAGTGTTAAATTGGGTATTTTATTATTAAAATAATAAGGGTATATATGTAAATCTCCACTCCAAAACCCTAATTCACTTGCTCCAGCCGCCACCTCTCCATTAATGGCCAGAAATTTTCGAATTTCATCCCTCAAGATCTCTCAATCCATCAACATTTAGGAAAAACTCCCAACTACAATGTTGTAGAGCACAGTAAGATCTCCCTATCCAACGGTTAAGATCGAGATTGGAGCGACGGATTGGAGGCTAGGGGCCCGCGTTCTCTGGAGGTTGCGCACGCATTCCAAAGCAGTGGAGGTGGCCGAGCTCTAAGGGGTGGTGGCCGAGCATTGCACTTGTCGAGGGCTTCAGAATGGCGCCTCCTGATCGACAAATAGGCGAGCGTGTTGGAGGCGATTTTTAACCCTAGTTGGAGCTTCTATGGGTTGTTCGTGCGTTCATAACCTGGAGAGGAACGTATGCGAACGGGAGAGAAGATGGTGGTGGGGCCGCACGTGTGTATGGGGTGAGATAGTTTTATTTATTTTAATTTAAATTTGAATTGTAAATTTAAATCGTTCAATGTTCAAACTGCGATAACTTTTGCATGCGAGGTCGGAATCGGACGAGATTTTTTGCGTTGGCTTCGTATCGCCGAGCTCTTCGCAATGCAACTGGTTTGGAGTCGATTGGAGCTCGTTTGAATTTCGGGTAAAATTAAACGTTCGTTTAATTTTATTCGAAACGAACGCCAAAAACGAAAATAAAAATCAAGGTGAGAACTCCTCACTCAATCGAAAGGTTTTGTTTAAAATTTTAAGTAGTTAATGTTGATTGATGATTGCTGTTTGATTGTGCTAGTAGATATAGTAGGATATATACTATATATAGCGATATATATATATTGGTATATGTATATATCGGATTTGATTTCCCGCCTCGTATAGCGGATGAGACCCTATTGCGCCGTTATTAAGCGGATATTTTATAAAATCCCATATACCGCGATATTCCACCTCGAAGTGGAATTGGTATTGTGCTAACGTCTGTGGTTGCAGGGAAACAGGTTGGAGGGATCCAACTGGATTCCTCACATATTTATTTGATTATTGATATTGTGTTATTGTTGATGTTCATATCGACATATGTTGTTAGTTCCCGTAATTGACCATATGATGCTGTTGCATTATCGGATTCAAAAATTTTAAGTTAAAAATAATGATTTGAATTTAAAAAGGGATTTTAAAGAAAATTTTCAAGTATATGTTTTTAGTAAAATTTTGAACTTGATGCAATTTAAAATAAATTAAGATTTGAAATTTTAAAATTATTAAACTATGATTTTTATGGAATATAACCAAAAGGGAAATTTAAAATAGATAGATTTATAAAATAGTTAAATTTTAGATTTTTGAATTTTTATAAAGGATGAATATAAAAGATTTTTTTTTAAATTGATATTTTTAAATAGAATTTTTGGGATTATAAAATGAGTTTATAAAGTGCTAAGTTAATGTATAAGATGAATTTCATTTAAAATTTTAGATTTATAGAATGTGAAATTTATAAAACGAATGGTTATTGGAAAATTTTAAGTTTATAAGTTATTAACTTATAGAAATGGATTTGGGCATTAAAAAGGGGAATTTTATAGAAATTGTTAATAAATGAAGATTTCATTAGTTGAAATTATTATAAACCATAAAGAAATCTTGTAAGTGATAAGATTTTAAATTGGTGAAGTTCAAAGGAACGATTTGGTAAATAAATAATATTATAAGTATTTAACTTACAATATGGCTTTTGGGTATGAAATTGGGTTATGTAAATTGCATCGGATTAATAAAGGGATTTATAAAATTGGGGTTTATAATAGAAGTGGAATTTATAAACTATGTTTATAAATTTGAAATTCATCGAATTTGATAAATTGAAATATGGGAATTTGTTAAGTGGGCTATATTCACTATTTTGAATATTGAATAGATTATTAAATAAAATGGGTTTGTTTTTGGGAAAGGAATGTTTTAAATGGAATTTAAAACGAATTAAAGGTGTTTTAAAATGTATTGAGTATTGAAAACATAGATTTCAACATTGATTGTTGAAATAGACGTTTTCGAGAAACAGAAGGGGATAATTGGTATAGTATTGGATTTATATATCTATTTTTAATTTCAAATCCATATACTAGTGTTTTTGGGTTGTCGTAACGATGTTTTGCGCAACATTCGTTTTTAACCCAAATAAATGTGAATAAAAGAATATTTCTTTAAAGGAATGAAATTAATACTTAACTATGGTTTAAGCATATGGAATATTTTCGAATTGTTGAAAATAAATTGAATTGTGAATTACTTATTTTTAAATAAGTTTAGAAATGATTTTCCAATATGGAATGGAACGTTTTTGTGAATTCACCTTTTAAAGGTAAAAGTGTAAGCGAATATTTTGGAATCGATTTGAAATCAAATATGAATGGGTATTTGGGATTTAATTCACGTTGGAATTTATAATAGGAAGGGAAATTGGTTTAAAAATAAATGTTGATTTATTTTTAAAGATGGAAATAAAATTCACGAATTTGGAGCGTAAAATTTAAAAATAAATCGGTAAGGATTTATATGTTGTTTTGAAATTTGTTTTCAAAAGGGATAAAGGATGAATGGTGGTTTGAAATTTGTTTTCAAATGGTTGAGTTGTGTAATTTGAAATTTGTTTTCAAATGGTTGAGGTGTTTAATTTGAAATGGGTTTTCAAATGGTTAAGTGTGGAAATTATATCGTGAAGGTGTTTTGGTAAAGCAAATAAATTGGGCAATTATTTGGAAATTGTGTATATATATCTTGTAAAGATATTTTGGGACTTAATAATTTTGGAAAAAAATATTTGGAATCTGATGATGTGGCGCATCTTTATTGATAGTTAAATAACCGACTATCAATATTTACCCTTGGATGGTATTGATTTTGTTTGTTTGGAATTGAATGCACACTTATTTTTAAAATAAGCGCTCGCTATTCGGTTTAGCCGGGAGAGGACCTTTGTGTCATATATCCCATTCCGAATATGCGATACGTCGTTTGGATTGCATCTGAAGACCGGTGTTGAAGACCGGGTATTTGTGAGAACGATAGGATGACCTATCGATTGTCTCCGCATCGTTAGCTACGATATGGAGATTTCCTTTGTGATGGGAAATTTTATCGGGATTGTGAATACCCGGATTGCAAGGGCTTCTTTGGAAGTGCCTTCGGTTCTGTTCGAACCCGGAACAGACTTGTATGGTTACGTGTCTGACATTACATTTTGAGAGATAGAGCAGATTTCTTTCAAATACATTTCTGTTGGTGGCGGAGGATTTATTCTCTTAGCTTAACACCCTTCTCTGAGACGTACGAGCTCAGAGGTTATGTAGTTGAAGGTTATCAGCGATATTTCCCAATCTGGTAATGTGGCATGCTGAGTGCTGCTGTGTGATGATCATTGGTTGGTCATTTGTGATATGATCATTTGTTTGATCATTTATCTTTGTGATTATTGCTTTGGTCATCTGTGGACCCAAAGCATGGCTTTGTTACACAAAGCGTAGCTTTGTGGACGAGACTTCGTCAGGACCTCACTCCCCGGAAATGGTCGAAACAGGAATATGCGGCAAGGTTATGAGGGTCGCGCCCTTTAGGGTATGTCATTTCCTTCTGGTAAAGGGTGGTATCATGGTATGGAGCCCAGATATTTACTCATGTGGAAACACTATATCTATTTCTGTGTGGTGTTGTTGGTATCGAGCGCTCGGATAAAGGTCCCAAAGGACCGGGGGATGACATATTCGTGTAGTAGTTACCTAGTTACAGAGGTAACCCGGCCTTGTGTTGGCGGAGATCTAACCGTAACGTTAGTTCTCGGGACGTCCCGCCAGAGGCGATCCCATGTGGCAGTAGGAAGTTCCTTAGCCTGACCATTTGTTGGAAATCCATTCATCCAATACGCGCCCTGTACGGTTTTAGTTGTAGAACCTGCCATTTAACATGGCAGCTATAGTAGGCATAGTATCATGGTACCTATGCTGGCTAGGATTTATATTATACTTTCGAAATATTTTCCACTATGCACTAGTAATAATATCAAAGAATTTTTCTCGTAGTAAGCATGTTTGACTATCATAAGGAGAAATCTCCCCCATGTGTGCGTTTGCATTGTGTGTGTGCCGGGAGGCCTTATGGTAGTTTCATTTTCCAAAAAGCATTGCGGATTTAAAAATTTAAACTTTCTTGTTGCGTGTTTAAAGATAAACTGTTTTGAGTTCTCACACCAGTCCCATGACTGACCTGGAGTTTATTGTTCCTTTCCTAAACTCTGGGTGCCCACTATTTTCCACACGGGCAGTCTAGAGTTAGGTTATCAGGTTATTCTGGATTCGGGAGTTGCTGTGCAGATCTGGAGGCGAGCCAGATAGCGTAGTCTATTATCTATTGTATATAGTATTTTCTTTCCGCTGTTTTATTGTTGTACACTCTGATGATATGATGTATTGTGATGTATGTATAAAATGTATAGTTCTTTTGTTTTAATGATATTCATTTATCTATTATATGTTGTTCCGCTGCGATTGTGAGATTCTGATATTGTTTCTCATTCTGTTACTTGTTTTCTGTTTTCTCCTCTCTTTCTTTTCTTTCTTCTTCTACCTCTTTCTTCTTCTAAAACTCTAACGGTTCGATTTTTCGGCAACGAAAAATCGCGATCGTTACAAATAACCTAATCCATATTAGTTTTCAATCCACTTTCTTAATTCACTCTGAATTCATTTATAATATCACCATTTTCCAATCATTTCATTTAGCAAATTTAGATTTCTACCTTTCCTTTTTACTCCTTTTCAATAGAATCTAAATTTCTTTCAATATTATTTATTACTCAACTGAAATTCAATTACAATTTCATTATCATAGCAAATTTCATCTTCCCAATACATAAGTCCAAGACTTATTTGCCAACATAAGAATATCCACATTTATGTTCTCACTTTACATTTCATTTATGGACAAAATTTAAATTTGCCACACCATTCCACTCTTTTCATTAATGAATTACAATTTCACTTCCATTCAAGAGTTTAGATTTCTTATTGAAGTTCATTTCCATTTTATAATCACAAGTTTAAATTATAGCATTCAATAACTTAAGAATATGAATTTCTTTATGTAATTATAAGCAATTTACATTTCAACTTTATATCTAATTCAATTTATTTATTTTTATTTTTTCATTTAGATTTAATTCAATTTCAAATTCTCCAATTTAATTCTCCATATACAAGTTCAAAACTTGTTTTCTAATTTAAGTTCATTCATTTCTTTTATATCTCACTTTACCTTATCTCAATTAACATTTCTTTTGAGATTAAGTTTGAATTCACCATACCATTCAACTACTTCCATTTGTGATTATAATCTCACTTTCAATTTATAAGTTCTCCAACTTATTTATTTCATAGCTCATATTGCTCATTTGAATCCATTTACAGCATATAATCACAATTCCAAAGTTATAATTTTTCAATCTTAATCCCTTGCAAATTTTAAATCCACACTTCCAGATTATAAGTATAGCACTTAATAGCTCATGGGTAGAACTCATTTCTCAATGACTCACAATTCAAGTCATCTTACATTTCAATTTAACCCAAGTCAATTTAATTCTAAGTCCAATTTATTTAACTTATCCAAGTTATATTCAAATTTTCTATTTACTTCAATATATATTATTCACTTTCATTTACTTAGGTTAAATTTTCATTCCAAGACTAAAATTTTCATTTTCTTACTTCTTATTAATATCAATTTCACTTACTAAGTTCAATAGTTAGTTCATTTTAAATTTTACACATCATTTAAATATAATTTTCCAGAATTCAATTTACCTGGTTTTATTTCAAAACCATTTGAAATATATCAATATATATACCTATTTGGTATATCAATCAAATCTCAGATTTCCAAAACCATTTGGTTGTACCAAAACAATTTCCACCTTTGAAATTCCCAAAACAACTAATATACCCAACAAATCCAAACAATACCATAACCAAATACTAGGGAAGCAATCCATCACTTTAGAAACTCGAAAATGAATTTTAATGATGTGGCCAGCATCATCAGGATTATTTTCCGGCGACTGCAGTGAGTTCAATGCTTCTTACTTTCCCAAATTCATTTCAAAAAAGTTTCCATTCAAAAATATTTCCCAAAACAATTTTCCATCATTACCTTCAAACACCTTCAAATCTCAACAAACATTTCAAACTTTCCCAGGATTTTAAATTTCCAAACTTTTATTTTTATTTAAAATCCTTTCCTAAACTCCGGGATTTGAATTCTGGTTTAATTCAAATTTAGTTATTCTTTCTTTTATATAATTTATATTCATGGAAGTTATTTAGTTATAACCATTTCAAATTTTAGATTAAATTTTAGATTCTTCTTTGATTAGGTTATTCACATCCAAACAATCCATTATATATATAATAATCTCAGAAAATGATTTCCCTTATACCAAAATATAATTTTTGGGTAAAATTATTTCATTTTCTCACTTTAAAATAATTACTATGTCGGTTTATCTTGTTTAAGAGTTTAGAAACCCCTATCGATACGGTTGTACTTCCCGCACCGACCAGAATTCATAAACACTCAACCGATAAGTCAACACAGTATAAAACAATTTTTATATGCACTAACAAGTACGCTCTCATAGCTATTATTACATTCAACTCATTATAGAGTACTATTGACTCTATTTAATGAGTAACTTCCCCACCAAAGCCTAGGTTGTCGCCAACCTAAGCTCTGATACCAAGTGTAACAGCCCGCAAATCCGTACCCCTTGAATCAACACAATTCTACCTCTATTAACTCAAGTGGCACAGAATTACGAACCATTAGGGTTAAAGAAGAAGAGATAGAAGAAGAAGAAACTAAACAATATCAGAATCTCACAGTCGCAGCGGAATAAAATATAATAGTAAATATAGAACTTTACACAAAATGAAATCTATAACTGTTTATACATCACATCATCAGAGTATCTCATACCTCAACAATCACAAATCAGACATACCATACAATCATAGCAGCGGACCATACATATATATATATATAGATAATACGTCTCGGCTCCAGCTCCTCTCCTGCTCCAAAGCATCAAGTCCTGTATAAATAATACTCGGTCTGACCCGAGCATTATAATAAAATAACACCCGAGTCAGTCTGGAATACCAGCTGATAATAATGCGTCCAATTTGATTATTAAAGTTTCAAAAAAATCCTTTGAAAACAAAAGCATCTCGTAAGACCACGCCACAAATAAACATGTCGGGTTTTTACCTTACGGTAGCTAAAACTCTTTTTATAGAAATCCTCTGATATTATAATAGGGTCTATTTACAAATACTTATAAAATAGCCGAAATTGTTACATCTATTAAATTCCATCTACTAGCCACCGAAGTGGGTAATACAAACAAAACTCGTACAAGGCTCGTAGGGAAAATGGATTTCCAACAATGACTAGGCACTGGGGTACCACCTGTCACAGTACGGGGCCTAGATCACCGTACCGAGGACTACTCCCTTCATCCCCTGCAACACAAGGCCGGAACCATTCCTTACTGAACAGTCCCGAACAAGATAAACCCCGTGGTTGGCGCGACCAACCACCCACTAAGCCGAAATATAATAAGGAACGTCTAGACAGGGGAATTATCTTGTCCTGCTTGGGCATGACCCACCTAACCTTGCTGCATATCCCCTGATTTTCAGTCATTCCCATTTGATGAGGCTTGAGGCTAAGCGTTACCTTTTTGAACGTTTTCACTTTGAATGCCCATCGTCCACCTGACGATGTTTCGCAAGCATTCATCCATACAAGTCCGTCCCGGGTTCGAACGGAACCGAAGGCACTACTCCTACTACATCCATTTGGAAATATCCTCAGGATTAGTAGCGACTAGCCCTTGCACTTCACTGCTCCATCTTCGACTCCGAACACGTTTTTCGCACGAAAACGTACAAACCGGATCGAAGTGGTTTTCGAGAAATAAATCTCGATCCCGGTCTCTTCGAAACGATCAACGCATTTTGTCCAATATTGATAGTCGGTGATTTAACTATCAATTTATGTTCATAAACATCCATAAGCATCCATCACACAATAAATAATTCCCATATTATTTATTTGCTTCAAATATCTTTAAAAGATATATTTCCACATTTCCAAATCTCGTTTGAAAACAATTCCCAAAACTCTTTCCTTACAAGGAAAATCCTTTACCATTTATTCCCAATGGAAATAACCAAGTTCAACCAATTTAGATTTAAAACAGTTAAAATACTTTATACTGAAATATACTTTAAAATATGCAAATTTACTTCTAGTTATTTACTCAAAATAAAATTTTAAAATATTTAAACACAACTATTTATAAGATATAACTAAATCAAAAATAAGGTTTTGGTTATACTATATTTAAAAATAGAGTTTAAAAGAAATTAATAATTTCAAACAACTTATTCCCAAAAACTAGCCTTTAAGTAAGTCCATTTGTAAAAATAATTATTAAGGCATTTGTAAAATTTACTCTTGCTAATTTATTTATAATTACTTTAAAATGGCAATTTTCAAACACTCTTTTTACAAGCTGGAATTTTAAAAACTTCCTTTTTATAAAACAGTTTAAACTCGAACTTGGGTTTTTTCCCAGGAAATCTCATTTCCACTTAAATATCATAGAAATCCTTCTCACGATTTCTGTCAATTTATTTCAATTTAGTTTTATGGTTTAATAATATAAATTTATTTTCCCATTTATCAACTAATAACTTTTCTCTTTGTTAATCAATTCAGATTTACCCAATTTTCAATCTTCATTCTAAATAGATTTCAAATTTTAATTCTTTAAAATTCATTAATTAACAATATCCTTTATTTCTCTAAAATTCAGTTTATCCATTTACAATTAATTAAGGATTTATAATTTACTCAGCAATATTCCAATTGAATTTTATTTCAGTTTTCATTCAATAAATCCAAATTTTATATTTCTTTAAATTCCTTATTTATAAATTTCTTAATTTCTTTTTGGAACCCAATTTAATTTCTTTATAAATAAAACACCAATTTTCTTTAAAATTATCATTCTGGGTTACAGTTTATCCAACAACATCACAATACAATTTAAATCCAAATTTGTCAATCACAATATAAACAGGCATCATTATCAATTCTAAAGATAATTACTACATGTGAGGAATCCTGTTGGATCCCTCCAACCTGTTTTCCCTGCATCCACAAATATTAGCACATCACATATATCGATTCAATTTGATAATAATTAACATATTCAGCTACACATCCAAACAAACAATCAATACTAGCTGTCTAACTTTACTAGTATCCAGATGTGAGTGAGAATAACTCACCTTGAGTTTTGGCGAGCATTCGAAATTCAAATTAAACCGGACGGTGTCCGATTTAACCTAAATTTCTACTTGCCCGGAATGGATCCGGATCTGCTCCATCGCGTAGTGCTCTTTTCTGCGATTCCAACGCCACCAAATTCATCGAATTCTGAATACGAATGAATGAGTTACGATATTATAAAGTTTTGATATAAATTTAAAAACAAATTCTCTTTTTTTTTTTTTAAATTATACCAAACAAACGCAGCCGGTTCCCTCTCTTTCCCCCAACTTCACGCATGCTTCAGGAAAGGTCACGAACGCAAATAAACCCATCATACACGCGACTAGGGTTCCCATCGCCCCCTCCCTCTGCTTATCTATAAGTCGATCCAAGGTAGCCACGACAAAGCCCACGGCGACACTCACCCATGGCCCAAAGGACTCCGAGCTCGGCTGCTCCAAACGCCCTGAAAACGCACTCGAATTGCATACGAACGCGGCAAGATAACGACGCCATCTTCGAACAATATACCATCATAACCATCCACCTTGTAGATCTCAACACCACCTTCAATTTTCTAGTTGGAGATTCTTGAAATTAATGTGTGGATTGGTGGGAAAAGGAAGAAGAAACGCGCGAGTTATCGGCCATTGAAACGTTGTAACTGGGGGCTCACGGTTATGCTAGGGTTTAGTAAAGAAAATTGTATATATTATATTATTTAATATTTTTTTATTAATAAAATTCTCAGTTTAACAACTTATGCAAACGAACTCCAATTCTCACGTTCCGATAGGCGATTCTAGGGTTTTTCGGCATTCCGGACACAATGGAGCAAGTTTCGTAAGCTAATTCGGTCGCATGCACAAGTTACGAGATTAAACGATCAAATTTTAATTTAAACCGATTAAAACGATTTCGATGCGTTTCGAGCTGCCGGGGTCAAACGATAACTCCGATTGCTACGAAAATTGAAATCTGATAATAACTAACTATTACGGATCCAATGGAACTGGTTTCGTCGAATTCCAAGACTGTGCCCCGGAAGGCTATTTTAACTCGTCTATTAATTAAGAAATTTTCGAAATTATCGAAATCACTCAAAATTTCCACTTTAAAATTTTATTAACTTAACAATAATTCATATAACATTTATAAACACATTAAAAATCATTTTGGCTCATTCCAGACCAAATCAGATTATTTGCATTTGAATAATATTAAATTCATTTTTAAATTATTATAAAATTCAAATTTTAATTTATTGACCTCAAAATTCACCTATAATTTCCACCATGCTATTTACACTCAGATAGCCCAAGATAAATTTTTAAAACCATATTATATCTATTTACATCCAGAATTTCTTTTATTTCCATTCTGAATATTATATTATTATTGTTCAATTTTCAAATTAAATCCACACCTTAGAAATTTTAACTTGTTAATATAATTTAAACCAATTCCTTTAGTTTAAAATAAATTTTAAACCCATAGTAAACATTTAAAATGAATTAAATGTTCACAAATCCGATACTCAAAATTCTGGGATGTTACATTCCTCCCCCCTTATAAAAATTTCGTCCCCGAAATTTGTATAAGGTAGAACATACTCTCAAACCCATTTACTTATCCCATTTGCTTAGTTAAAAGCTTATATACACTTCACAAAATCCTTTTTCTCAATTCCCAAACCTATTTGCTTTACTTATCTCTAAAGCTTTAATTTTAACTTATAACTTCATAAGTTACTTAATTTTTTCCAAAACCCAAAATTTTTCTAACTCCCAAAATTTACGGAAAATTTTGGCAGAGTCTCCCCTGTACGGAGGAGCTTCTGCGACATCGCAGGATACACAAATATATATACATCGGCCCACACGGCCGGAAACCAAAATATAACACAATATATATATCATTTTCCCAATTTTATTTGCGTAGGCGTACCTTTTTAGCAAATTTTTAATAGCAAGCAGCTAATATAATGCATATACGCACTCCAACTCTCTCAAACGCCTCCCGCACCTGTGCTATACTCAACAAACACATCAGTTACAAGATATGAGCATTTTAAATCAACATTTCCAATATAAAAGCAAGCTAAGCATATCCATTTCTTATCCTAACCAAGCAACTTCATACCTTTAACAATGTTAACCATTTACCAACAAATCAAAGATTTAAATCACCTTTCAAATTACCTATTCAAGTCCAACTTTGTTTTATTTTACTTGAGTGGTTTAAATTCAAGTTCACTACATACAATCCATATTTATCTCTACCAATTCATTTCTATTTAAATATGATTAACATATGCTTCACTTACCTTTTCTTATTACAACTTACATTTCCAATTTGAAGCACTCACATTTCTTTTATGTCTATGTCCATTCAAATGCAAAATTACTTAATTAGGTTGTATTTATCTAATTAATTTAAAACCATCTTTATTTTCAGTTTGGAACAATTGCATTTCTTTTATGATTCACTTGTATTAATATACAAAATTATTTAATACAATTCTAATCTATTTCCATTTATTCAAAACCAACTTAGTTGTTATTTAAACAACTCAATTTTAATATCTACAATTTCTCATGTCATTCAAGCAAAATCATCACTTCAGCCTATACCTATTTAAAATAAATTTCAGTTTAGATTTATATCAATTTTATGCAATCTTGTATGGTGCTCAATCCAAGCATTTTTATTCCATTTCAATATTTAATTCAATTCTTATTCACACTTCAAAACCATCATTTAAGTTCAAATTAATAACATCCCATTCCATTTTATTTACAGCCCAAACATTTTTGGTTTATCACACTTATTGAATTATATTTCAAATCTTATATTTCCAATTCATTATCTAATAGGTTTAT
The DNA here is from genome assembly GCA_030765085.1 of Allium cepa. Classification (NCBI taxonomy): domain Eukaryota; kingdom Viridiplantae; phylum Streptophyta; class Magnoliopsida; order Asparagales; family Amaryllidaceae; genus Allium; species Allium cepa. Next base: position 45,980,997 of record CM060930.1, on the reverse strand, counting down.
ATGAATATCATTCCACTTACAATTCAATTTTTAAATAAACATTGGAGAAGTTATTAATTTAAAATCCATTATTTAACCATACCCCTTTTTATCTTCTTATATCAATTTTTATTCCCATTTGATTCTCAATCAATCAATTCCAATCTATTTACAAATTTGAATGCTCTTTGTTTATTTATTCAATCCATTTACAAATTTATTTTATTAACAAAGAGTCCATTTAAATTTTTTTCACTCATTTGAATTTTACTTACAATTCAAAACCTTCATCATTATAGCTAATTCCATTATACATTCATACTTCCAATATTTATTACCACAATTTAAATCCCAATCCAAAATCAGGATTTTTATTTACCTTCAAATTTTGACTGACTATCAAATTCTATCCATTACAATACAAATTCCATTAATTTGTAACTTAATTCAGTCAATAACCTAATCCATATTAGTTTTCAATCCACTTTCTTAATTCACTCTGAATTCATTTATAATATCACCATTTTCCAATCATTTCATTTAGCAAATTTAGATTTCTACCTTTCCTTTTTACTCCTTTTCAATAGAATCTAAATTTCTTTCAATATTATTTATTACTCAACTGAAATTCAATTACAATTTCATTATCATAGCAAATTTCATCTTCCCAATACATAAGTCCAAGACTTATTTGCCAACATAAGAATATCCACATTTATGTTCTCACTTTACATTTCATTTATGGACAAAATTTAAATTTGCCACACCATTCCACTCTTTTCATTAATGAATTACAATTTCACTTCCATTCAAGAGTTTAGATTTCTTATTGAAGTTCATTTCCATTTTATAATCACAAGTTTAAATTATAGCATTCAATAACTTAAGAATATGAATTTCTTTATGTAATTATAAGCAATTTACATTTCAACTTTATATCTAATTCAATTTATTTATTTTTATTTTTTCATTTAGATTTAATTCAATTTCAAATTCTCCAATTTAATTCTCCATATACAAGTTCAAAACTTGTTTTCTAATTTAAGTTCATTCATTTCTTTTATATCTCACTTTACCTTATCTCAATTAACATTTCTTTTGAGATTAAGTTTGAATTCACCATACCATTCAACTACTTCCATTTGTGATTATAATCTCACTTTCAATTTATAAGTTCTCCAACTTATTTATTTCATAGCTCATATTGCTCATTTGAATCCATTTACAGCATATAATCACAATTCCAAAGTTATAATTTTTCAATCTTAATCCCTTGCAAATTTTAAATCCACACTTCCAGATTATAAGTATAGCACTTAATAGCTCATGGGTAGAACTCATTTCTCAATGACTCACAATTCAAGTCATCTTACATTTCAATTTAACCCAAGTCAATTTAATTCTAAGTCCAATTTATTTAACTTATCCAAGTTATATTCAAATTTTCTATTTACTTCAATATATATTATTCACTTTCATTTACTTAGGTTAAATTTTCATTCCAAGACTAAAATTTTCATTTTCTTACTTCTTATTAATATCAATTTCACTTACTAAGTTCAATAGTTAGTTCATTTTAAATTTTACACATCATTTAAATATAATTTTCCAGAATTCAATTTACCTGGTTTTATTTCAAAACCATTTGAAATATATCAATATATATACCTATTTGGTATATCAATCAAATCTCAGATTTCCAAAACCATTTGGTTGTACCAAAACAATTTCCACCTTTGAAATTCCCAAAACAACTAATATACCCAACAAATCCAAACAATACCATAACCAAATACTAGGGAAGCAATCCATCACTTTAGAAACTCGAAAATGAATTTTAATGATGTGGCCAGCATCATCAGGATTATTTTCCGGCGACTGCAGTGAGTTCAATGCTTCTTACTTTCCCAAATTCATTTCAAAAAAGTTTCCATTCAAAAATATTTCCCAAAACAATTTTCCATCATTACCTTCAAACACCTTCAAATCTCAACAAACATTTCAAACTTTCCCAGGATTTTAAATTTCCAAACTTTTATTTTTATTTAAAATCCTTTCCTAAACTCCGGGATTTGAATTCTGGTTTAATTCAAATTTAGTTATTCTTTCTTTTATATAATTTATATTCATGGAAGTTATTTAGTTATAACCATTTCAAATTTTAGATTAAATTTTAGATTCTTCTTTGATTAGGTTATTCACATCCAAACAATCCATTATATATATAATAATCTCAGAAAATGATTTCCCTTATACCAAAATATAATTTTTGGGTAAAATTATTTCATTTTCTCACTTTAAAATAATTACTATGTCGGTTTATCTTGTTTAAGAGTTTAGAAACCCCTATCGATACGGTTGTACTTCCCGCACCGACCAGAATTCATAAACACTCAACCGATAAGTCAACACAGTATAAAACAATTTTTATATGCACTAACAAGTACGCTCTCATAGCTATTATTACACTCAACTCATTATAGAGTACTATTGACTCTATTTAATGAGTAACTTCCCCACCAAAGCCTAGGTTGTCGCCAACCTAAGCTCTGATACCAAGTGTAACAGCCCGCAAATCCGTACCCCTTGAATCAACACAATTCTACCTCTATTAACTCAAGTGGCACAGAATTACGAACCATTAGGGTTAAAGAAGAAGAGATAGAAGAAGAAGAAACTAAACAATATCAGAATCTCACAGTCGCAGCGGAATAAAATATAATAGTAAATATAGAACTTTACACAAAATGAAATCTATAACTGTTTATACATCACATCATCAGAGTATCTCATACCTCAACAATCACAAATCAGACATACCATACAATCATAGCAGCGGACCATACATATATATATACATAGATAATACGTCTCGGCTCCAGCTCCTCTCCTGCTCCAAAGCATCAAGTCCTGTATAAATAATACTCGGTCTGACCCGAGCATTATAATAAAATAACACCCGAGTCAGTCTGGAATACCAGCTGATAATAATGCGTCCAATTTGATTATTAAAGTTTCAAAAAAATCCTTTGAAAACAAAAGCATCTCGTAAGACCACGCCACAAATAAACATGTCGGGTTTTTACCTTACGGTAGCTAAAACTCTTTTTATAGAAATCCTCTGATATTATAATAGGGTCTATTTACAAATACTTATAAAATAGCCGAAATTGTTACATCTATTAAATTCCATCTACTAGCCACCGAAGTGGGTAATACAAACAAAACTCGTACAAGGCTCGTAGGGAAAATGGATTTCCAACAATGACTAGGCACTGGGGTACCACCTGTCACAGTACGGGGCCTAGATCACCGTACCGAGGACTACTCCCTTCATCCCCTGCAACACAAGGCCGGAACCATTCCTTACTGAACAGTCCCGAACAAGATAAACCCCGTGGTTGGCGCGACCAACCACCCACTAAGCCGAAATATAATAAGGAACGTCTAGACAGGGGAATTATCTTGTCCTGCTTGGGCATGACCCACCTAACCTTGCTGCATATCCCCTGATTTTCAGTCATTCCCATTTGATGAGGCTTGAGGCTAAGCGTTACCTTTTTGAACGTTTTCACTTTGAATGCCCATCGTCCACCTGACGATGTTTCGCAAGCATTCATCCATACAAGTCCGTCCCGGGTTCGAACGGAACCGAAGGCACTACTCCTACTACATCCATTTGGAAATATCCTCAGGATTAGTAGCGACTAGCCCTTGCACTTCACTGCTCCATCTTCGACTCCGAACACGTTTTTCGCACGAAAACGTACAAACCGGATCGAAGTGGTTTTCGAGAAATAAATCTCGATCCCGGTCTCTTCGAAACGATCAACGCATTTTGTCCAATATTGATAGTCGGTGATTTAACTATCAATTTATGTTCATAAACATCCATAAGCATCCATCACACAATAAATAATTCCCATATTATTTATTTGCTTCAAATATCTTTAAAAGATATATTTCCACATTTCCAAATCTCGTTTGAAAACAATTCCCAAAACTCTTTCCTTACAAGGAAAATCCTTTACCATTTATTCCCAATGGAAATAACCAAGTTCAACCAATTTAGATTTAAAACAGTTAAAATACTTTATACTGAAATATACTTTAAAATATGCAAATTTACTTCTAGTTATTTACTCAAAATAAAATTTTAAAATATTTAAACACAACTATTTATAAGATATAACTAAATCAAATATAAGGTTTTGGTTATACTATATTTAAAAATAGAGTTTAAAAGAAATTAATAATTTCAAACAACTTATTCCCAAAAACTAGCCTTTAAGTAAGTCCATTTGTAAAAATAATTATTAAGGCATTTGTAAAATTTACTCTTGCTAATTTATTTATAATTACTTTAAAATGGTAATTTTCAAACACTCTTTTTACAAGCTGGAATTTTAAAAACTTCCTTTTTATAAAACAGTTTAAACTCGAACTTGGGTTTTTCCCAGGAAATCTCATTTCCACTTAAATATCATAGAAATCCTTCTCACGATTTCTGTCAATTTATTTCAATTTAGTTTTATGGTTTAATAATATAAATTTATTTTCCCATTTATCAACTAATAACTTTTCTCTTTGTTAATCAATTCAGATTTACCCAATTTTCAATCTTCATTCTAAATAGATTTCAAATTTTAATTCTTTAAAATTCATTAATTAACAATATCCTTTATTTCTCTAAAATTCAGTTTATCCATTTACAATTAATTATGGATTTATAATTTACTCAGCAATATTCCAATTGAATTTTATTTCAGTTTTCATTCAATAAATCCAAATTTTATATTTCTTTAAATTCCTTATTTATAAATTTCTTAATTTCTTTTTGGAACCCAATTTAATTTCTTTATAAATAAAACTCCAATTTTCTTTAAAATTATCATTCTGGGTTACAGTTTATCCAACAACATCACAATACAATTTAAATCCAAATTTGTCAATCACAATATAAACAGGCATCAGTATCAATTCTAAAGATAATTACTACATGTGAGGAATCCTGTTGGATCCCTCCAACCTGTTTTCCCTGCATCCACAAATATTAGCACATCACATATATCGATTCAATTTGATAATAATTAACATATTCAGCTACACATCCAAACAAACAATCAATACTAGCTGTCTAACTTTACTAGTATCCAGATGTGAGTGAGAATAACTCACCTTGAGTTTTGGCGAGCATTCGAAATTCAAATTAAACCGGACGGTGTCCGATTTAACCTAAATTTCTACTTGCCCGGAATGGATCCAGATCTGCTCCATCGTGTAGTGCTCTTTTCTGCGATTCCAACGCCACCAAATTCATCGAATTCTGAATACGAATGAATGAGTTACGATATTATAAAGTTTTGATATAAATTTAAAAACAAATTCTCTTTTTTTTTTTTTTAAATTATACCAAACAAACGCAGCCGGTTCCCTCTCTTTCCCCCAACTTCACGCATGCTTCAGGAAAGGTCACGAACGCAAATAAACCCATCATACACGCGACTAGGGTTCCCATCGCCCCCTCCCTCTGCTTATCTATAAGTCGATCCAAGGTAGCCACGACAAAGCCCACGGCGACATTCACCCACGGCCCAAAGGACTCCGAGCTCGGCTGCTCCAAACGCCCTGAAAACGCACTCGAATTGCATACGAACGCGGCGAGATAACGACGCCATCTTCGAACAATATACCATCATAACCATCCACCTTGTAGATCTCAACACCACCTTCAATTTTCTAGTTGGAGATTCTTGAAATTAATGTGTGGATTGGTGGGAAAAGGAAGAAGAAACGCGCGAGTTATCGGCCATTGAAACGTTGTAACTGGGGGCTCACGGTTATGCTAGGGTTTAGTAAAGAAAATTGTATATATTATATTATTTAATATTTTTTTATTAATAAAATTCTCAGTTTAACAACTTATGCAAACGAACTCCAATTCTCACGTTCCGATAGGCGATTCTAGGGTTTTTCGGCATTCCGGACACAATGGAGCAAGTTTCGTAAGCTAATTCGGTCGCATGCACGAGTTACGAGATTAAACGATCAAATTTTAATTTAAACCGATTAAAACGATTTCGATGCGTTTCGAGCTGCCGGGGTCAAACGATAACTTCGATTGCTACGAAAATTGAAATCCGATAATAACTAACTATTACGGATCCAATGGAACTGGTTTCGTCGAATTCCGAGACTGTGCCCCGGAAGGCTATTTTAACTCGTCTATTAATTAAGAAATTTTCGAAATTATCGAAATCACTCAAAATTTCCACTTTTAAAATTTTATTAACTTAACAATAATTCATATAACATTTATAAACACATTAAAAATCATTTTGGCTCATTCCAGACCAAATCAGATTATTTGCATTTGAATAATATTAAATTCATTTTTAAATTATTATAAAATTCGAATTTTAATTTATTGACCTCAAAATTCACCTATAATTTCCACCATGCTATTTACACTCAGATAGCCCAAGATAAATTTTTAAAACCATTTTATCACTATTTACATCCAGAATTTCTTTTATTTCCATTCTGAATATTATATTATTATTGTTCAATTTTCAAATTAAATCCACACCTTAGAAATTTGAACTTGTTAATATAATTTAAACCAATTCCTTTAGTTTAAAATAAATTTTAAACCCATAGTAAACATTTAAAATGAATTAAATGTTCACAAATCCGATACTCAAAATTCTGGGATGTTACAGTAAGTTTCTTGAATCGTTGAGTGGATGAAGAGATAAGAGGAGGAGAAGTTCATGAATTTCTGGCCGTGTATTAAGGTGGAGGCGGCTAGGGTTTAGTTTGTTTATTTTTTTTTATTTTTTTATGAAGAGATATTGGTCTATTTATAGAGAAAAACGAACACTATTCATCCCGGAAATTCCGAACTCCGATTCATGCGCCGTAACCAGCGTTTCTAGGGTTTACCCCGCGTTCCGGACACAATGGAATAGGTTTCGAAAGCTAATTCGAACATCTGTGCGAGTTATGGCAATAAACGTTCAATTTAAGTTAAACCGATTTAAGCGATTTTCTAGGCGTTTTAATTTGTACCGGACAAACGGTAAATCCAATTGACACGAAATTTGAAACCTTACAATAATATCACATTACGGAAACTGGTTTCGTCGAAATCCGAGACTTTTTGAAAAATGGCTATTTTAACTCGCCAAATTAAAATTAAAAATAATTCGATGCGTTTCGAGCTGCCACGATCAAACGATAGCTCCGATTGACACGAAAATTGAAATCCGGTAATAACTAACTATTACAGATCCAATGGAACTGGTCTCGTTCAATTCTGAGACTGTTCAAAAATTGACTATTTTCACTAGTCGATTTAAATATTAAAATATTCAATTTTCACAAATTAACTCTTAATTCGATTTTAAAAGTTCTAAAATATCTTTCTAACTACAATATGATAAAATAAAATTTCCCAAATCATTTTCAATCATATTTAACTCAATTTTCAATTATTTCCATAATTTCACATATTAAATTATCGATTTAATTATCCAATTAAATCCAATAATTCAAATTAAATTTATTCGACTTATAAATTCACTTATAAATATTTAAAATTAATTAAATATTCAAATTTTAATAAATTAAAATTCTGGGTCATTACAGTGTCCCTCAACCAATGTCTCGATAGTGAAAGAATGGTCAGTTCGTTTAACTCTAGTCTTTCCCAAAATTGCTTTCGGTCTTAATGCTGGCCGATATCCGCATGCGACTATCCTTAAACTTACTTGCAAGTACTGGACATATGAATACCCTACTCTAAACACCAAGCTCTTCTGACTGCCTACAAAGGTCTACTTCATTAGGCCTATAATGTAAATGCAGTCAAGGCATAATCTCTTGATGGAACACCTACAGACCTGCCTCCGGGGCTGCAGCTTCGTTAGGCCTACCCAGAGGGCCATCCTAGAGTATCCTCACATCCCTTTAAGTCTCATACTTCCTTAAAGCCTAAAAATACGAAGTTGTACATGCTTCTCTATTTCTAAAATCTGTGGTGAACTGCTTCGTTGGACACTTCATCCTTTGGGCTGCTCCATACGCATCTTAGTTCTTTTATTAGACCCTAAGTCTAATCTTTTAATTTGCGTTTAGTTTACTTTCTTATCATGTTGGCTATTTATTTACCCTAATTAGCATATTCTTACCCTCGTATCACCTCATCTATTGTGAGATTTCCATTGATTTAGTAGGAAATGATGTTGGTATAAACCACATTCATTATCTTGCTTATTTAACTTAATATAAATCTTAAGTTCATTAAAATAAGCCTATTTTATCATTCCTGCATTATTTTCTTATTGACTTAATATAAATTATTTAAATAAGCTTCTACAATAATTATTGCTCAATAATTTATTCAAAGTCTCAAAATAAACTTTTCCATTTGTATTACTTTGTGATGACACGGAATTTTAAGCAATATCAATTTAATAATCTGAATTAAAAATTAAATTGATTTGATAATCTTTGATAATAAGATTTGAATTAATTTAATAATCCAATTAGAATAAATATTTCATTAATAGATTTTATCTTTTTAAATCTAATAATTGTTTTATATTTACAATGTATATAGGATATGTATATATTGTAAATAAATTTTGATTTCTATAAATATTTATATCTTTAGTAAAAATTGGGGAATTATGATTTTATTTAAAGGTTAAACTTTTAAAAGGTTATTTAGTAAATAAATATGGTTTTAAATTTGATAAGATAAAAATTTAATTTGTTTAAATTAATTTATTTGATATTAAGTTTTAAAAGTATATAATAAATAACGTTATGATTTTAAATGCATAAGGTGAATATTGAAATAATTTAAAATATGTTTAACTCAAGATTTAAATTTAAATAAATAACAACAAGGTTTATTTTGATTTCTTAAAAATATGGTTGAATGAAATAAATAATTTATTGATAAAGAAACAATTTCTTTTATAAATTATTTATAGTTATCAAATGTTATTATTTTTAAATATAATAATACATTGTTTTAACAAATAAATTTTTAATAAAAATAATTGTTTTTCAAAATTTAAATTGTGTAGTTATATTTCTAAATAAACTTGATTTCAAAATTTAATTTGAACTTGAATTCAAAGCTTTGAAATCTAAAGTATAAATGTTTTTAATTTGTTTTGATTTTGAAATATTAGTATAAGTTTCATTTTATAAATAATATTTGACTTATTCATTTTAAAATTTATCTACATGTAAATAAATATATGTTAACTAATTAATTAAACATGGATTTTCATTTATCTTATATTAAACATCTAATTAAAATACAAGTTAACTTAATTATAGCTTATTAACATTAAAAACAAGTGTAAACTTTTTAGAAACTTAAACTAACATGTGTTAAAATATTAAACAAGGTGCATGACAAATGTTATATTTAGGGACAAGTGTCAAAATTGAATTTAGCTTATTCTTTTGTTTTTATTTTCAAATAATTTCAGCATATGTGAAATCTTCTTTCCTCATTTTTCTTTTCTTTCCTAAATCTAAATACAAAGAAGAACACACACATCCTCAAAAACTAATATCTGAAACATCTTCAACAAAACTCTGAAAATCATCTCCAAAATCCACTTCACAAACCTGAAACAAGTCTGCATGCAAACCATTTTTTACAAATCAAAAAAAAACCTTCACGTCTTTTAACATTCAAGCAAACTTGTCACCATACTTGAAATCTGTAGCATGCATGCAATGGAAAAATCAGGAAGCAAAGCTGAAGCCAGCATTTCACTTAGAACCTGGAAATCAATGCATGTATGCAGTTTTAATGTAAGGGAGCAAACTGCAGTTTAAAATTCCTAAGCAAAACAAAGGAGCAATCCAGTTTCAAAGCAAAAAGAGTTCAGAGTTTTCACGCTTTTCAAATAAAATTTGAGGCTCTGTCTTCTGAATTTATAAGGTGAGTAACTCTATTTTAAAAAAAAAATTAAGTATAAAATATGGTTGTTGTTATTTCTGTGGTTAAATCTGCAGTTTGTATATATGAAAATGGAGTCTGCAGTATGCATGTTTTATTCCCAAAATGAATATCCTCTGTTTTTAAATTGTAGTTTACTGTTTTAAATTTAAATTCATTTTCTCTACAAACAATTGTTAATAGGACTTGGTTTATAAACAAAAGTTGTGTGATTTATCATGGATTAATGTTTTAAAACTTATTCAAGCTAAATCACATCTGAGTGTCTCTGGAAATATAAAAAAAAGAAACAATTGTGATTGTTATACAAAGTGAAAATCAAACTTTGTAAATTATGAATTCAGTAATATAAAATGGAAACACAAAGCAAAATATGAATTTCAATATAAAAATCATAATTTATAGATTAAAGGGAAAGGTGCAGTTCTGTGTTGAACAAAAAATGGAATTGGGGGATTTTTAGATGATCTCTGCAAATTGGAGAGCCGGGATTCATCTTGAAGGTAGAGGAGTTATCATTGATGCAGGGAAAATATTTGATATTGATGCAAATCAACATGGAAGTAGCAGTAGTAATAATTTGTCAGTAGCCCTAGTTTAAACTAGGCCTCTTGTTTGAGTCAGAACTACCAGTAGGTATGATCGAGTTGAACGGGGTTTTAGGTGTTGATAGTTTGGTGTAGGCGAAGTTGTTGCCGGAGGTGGAAGTTCTTTGGTGGTTGGAGCGCCGTAGAGAAATGGTTGACAGGTTTTGGTGGAGTTTTTTCTTTCTGGTTCTAGGTTTTGGGAATTAAACTCGAATTCGATTTTGGGTTGTGGAGGGAAGAATTGATGGTCGTGTTGGGTCGTGGGGTTTGTCACCGTCGTGGAAAGACCACCGGAGGTGGTTGGAGATCGCTGGAGGCACGGTGCATGTGCACCGTGCACTTCTGTTTTCAGGTGGTTGCTTGGGTGCAAGCATTGGGGCAACTCGAGAATCACTCGAGAAGTTGTGGGGTATGGCTCGAAGCAGTGGGCTTGCTGACTCGAAGCAAATTTTGTTCTTGCTTGGGTTTAAGCATATTAACAGGTTGTAGTTTTTAAACCTGTAGTTCTGTTTTTATTTTAAACTAAAATTTTAAAAACTGAATTTAAATGAAGTAAAGTTTAAGTAGGATTTAAATCTAGTTTTTAAATATGAGTTAAGTTTGAATCTAAATTTAAAAATAGATTCAAGTTGAATTTGAATCTAGTTTGGAAATATATGGGTTTTAAAATTCAAATTAACTTAATAATATTAAAATGTTAAAGTAGTTTGAATTTTAAAATAAGTTTAAAAAGGTAAGTAAGGTTTTTAAAAAAAATCTGAAGATTAATCTGAATTCAAATTTTAAGTATTTCAGTTTTGAAATATAGGAAGGTTTTGAAATTTAAAAAGTTTTAAACAATTTGAAAAGTTTAAGGAATAATTCAAATTTATTTGAATTTAAATATGAATTTGGTTTTAAACCCTTCTAAACTTCTTATCTAAATGAGTATATCTTAACTTGTGAAATGAAAGGTTTAAAAAAATGTGTTTTGAAACTTTGTTAAAGATAATTTGAATTCATTTTAAATATTAAATTTAAAATGATATTTGGAAGAAAATTTAAAGTAATTTGTTTTAATGTTTTGTTAATGATAATGTGATCATTAATAAGGAAATATTTTTATCTTTAAAACAAGTAAGAATTTAATGATTTAAATTATTAAGTTAATTAAAGTGGATTATTTATTTAAATAGAGTAATGATTTGGAAAAAAAAGTAAAAGTAATTAAAGCTTTTTAATGTATTAATTAAAGTTAAGTTAATTAATTAATTTAGATTAATTAAATAAGCAATTAAGGTTTAAACTAATTGATCAATGGTTAAGATTAATTAATTACGAATAATTAATTTTGTAATTAAGGATTATTAATTCGATTTTAATTAATAATCAGGGATTAATTAATCAAGTAATATAGAATTAATTAAGTTACAGTTAACACCTAATTAATTTAATTTAAGATTAATTAATAAATAATTAAAGATTAATTAGTTGTAATTAATATTGATTTATGAAAGTTAATTACTTAAGAAAAAGTAATTGAAGAATTAATAATAGTTAATGATGCTCATTAACTAAGGTTTATTTAGTAATTAATGGATATGATTAATTTTTAATAATTAATTAGATTAATTAAATGATAATAAATTATGAAATTTATTTAAGTTAATTACTAAATGAAAGTAATTAAGACATTAATTACTTAATGGAGTTTATTGAGTTTGGTTTAAATTAATTAATTAATTTTAAACAATGGATTTGGTAAAAATTACTTAATGTAATTAATGAAATGTAATTACTCAGTGAAGTAATTAAAGATAATTACTGGATGTAATTAGTGGAAAATGATGGAATTGTGAGTATAATTTGGATTAAATTATTTTGTATAATTAATCAAGGGATTAATTAAGGAAATTAATTAAGGGGTAATTAATTTGATAAGTAATTATGGGTAGTTAATTACAGAATGAGATTAATCAAAGGTGATTAATAATTATGGTTTAAGTGAGATTAATTACTGAAAGTAATTAATTTAATTGAGTAATTAATTAAATATAATTAAGGATAATTAATTAATATAATTAATGATGTAATTAAGAATGATTAATTAAGATTAATTAATCAATAATAAATGATTAAGGGTAATTAATTAATTGTAATTAATTAAGGTTAAATGTAATTAATTATAGTTAATTAATCAATGAAGTAGTTAAAGGTTAATTACTGTATTTAGTTTAGAGTAATTAATTTTGTGAAATTAATTGAAGTAGAATTAATCAGGAGTGATAATTAAGATGATAAATTAGAGGTTAGTTAATTAATTAATTTGTAATTAATTAATGGTGATATAAGCAAGATTTTTATTGTGTAAGTAATTAATTTAATTCATTTTAAATTAATTAGAGATGATGTAATTAATTTAATTCATTTTAAATTAATTATAGATGATATGATTATAGGTCATTGCTTATGAATGGATGATATAGTTGCTATGAATGGTTTGGAATCTCAGCTATGAGATTAATAATGTTGAGTGATATGGATGCATTGGTTGCATCGTGATGATGATATGGATTATCTTTTGATAATGATAATGTGGATTATCTGTGGTTATGACAATGATAATTATCTATTGTGAATCTGTGAATTGTCTATCTGTGTGTGTGTACAGATAATGTAATTACATTGTTTTAAACTCTAAAATAACTTGGACCTAAAAGACACGCTTTGGATTTCGATGAGACCGGGATCGGGTTTCCATATTTAGATATCCGAAAACCACGTCGATCCAAATTAACGATAGGTCGTGAATCTTATGTGAAGAGCAAATACTCGAGGTGTAACGACTATTAGTCAGTATAACTCTAGGGGTGATTCCGTGATGAGTTTGACGGAAGTAGTACTTACAGGCTCGAGATGGAGATTCAGAGTGCAAGTGTTATCATCGTTAACTCTGAGGGTGATTCCAAAACGAGTGTAATGAGATAATGCCTTCGGTTTCGTTCGAACCCGGAACGAACTTGTATGGATTGAATGCTTTCAGAATATCATTAGGTGGACGATGAGCATTCTAAGAGATGTGTTCTCTAAAGGTAATCGTAGCCTCAAGCCTCATCAACCGGAATGGCTAAAACAGGGGAGGTGAAGCAAAGCTTCGTGGGTAGCTCCCAATGGAGAGCGAGATTTTCCCCTGTCTAAAGGTCCCTTTTATTCGGCTTAGTGGGCGGTTGGAATTGCGCACCAACTGCGGGGTTGTCTTGTTCGGAACTGTTCAATAAGGAATGGTTCTGGCCTTGTGTTGCAGGGGAGCGGGCATACTCCTCGGTACGTTGATCTAGGCCACGTACTGTGACAGGCGGTACCCCAGTAGCTCAACCATTGTATGGAATCCAAAAATCCAATAAGCGCCAACAGTTTTGATTGTATTACCCACTTTTGTGGCTAGTAGCTGGAATTTAATGAATGTAACAATTTCGGCTATTTCATATTTACTTGAAAACCCTAGACCTATTATAATATCACTGGATTTTCTATCAAATGTTTTGGTTAGCGTAAGGTAAAAACTTTTCCATGTTTATGTGTGGAAAGTCTTACGTGATACCTTTCTTTTCAAAAAGATTTTTGAAAGTTAAGCAACTTTAACCTGTTACTCACACCAGACCCATGTCTGACCCGGAGTTTATTCTTTGTTTTCTTAAACTCTTGGGTACTCAAATTTTTACGAGTAGCCAAGGGATTCAGGTTAGCTTTGACGAACTATGGAGGAGCAATGGAGCAGTAGGCTTCCGCGTTAGATATATAGAATTCCATTGTGTTTGGTATCTTTATGTTGTCTTTAAATTGTAATAACTAGACAGGTGTTTATAAGTGTAACAGCCCAATTTTTTTTAACAAGTATTTTTCACTTGTATTTTTCTAAAAATAAAAACTTTGGGGTTTATTTAAAGTGATTAAAAATATAAAAAAAATTAGGATTAACTAATAAGATCTCTGAAAAAATCAAGTTTTAATTAAGAAAACATTAATAGCTTAAGTGGTTAAGACATCTGGGCTATTCACGACAGGTCACGAGTTCGAGACTCGGCATGGTCAGAATTTTGATTTTTTTTGTGTATAAATGAACTGGGAAATTACGCGTTAAAAAGGGCGCGTAAATTTAGGGAATAAATACTATATATATATATATAAAAGATTATATATAAGAAAACGTATAGAACTTTAATCCGTTATTTTTCTCTTTCCAGTAAAATTTACTTCCCAATTTATATACATATATAATTTGATTTAAATCATTTCCTTAAAATACTAAATATGGAAATTTAAAGTGTGAAACGGTTAAATTTGTTAAAAGACAACTCCATTTGAATTTTAATAAAAGGAATTTTGTATATATATATATATATAATATGTGAAAACCAATTAAGTTTGTTAAGTAATAATTTTGAAGAATTTAGTGTATTAATGAACTGTTGGATTTCGCGTTTAAAGGACGCGTAAAAATCTATGGTAGGTAACGGAATAAAACGTATAAACTTAAAAATGTTATTTTTATAGAAATTTTTGATGTTCTGTATTACGTCAGTTTGATGTATTGTAAAAAAAAATATTTTTAATATTTTTGGATATAAAATATCAGTCAGTGATTTTATAGCAAACGTTATTTTGTTTTAACGGACAGTTTGGTTTTTTTAAATAAATTTATATACGTTTCATTCCTAAAGCCTTACATAATTTTTGCCATTTCATTTATTGCAATCAAACTAAAAATCAAGATTGACAAACTAGAAATGAATCACACATATAAGTAAAGTCCAAATCTGTTTATCCTCTGTTTCAAGCAGTACTACACAAAATCAAGTTCCTCAATCACGCATAAATATTGAAATCAAAGCTTCTCATAAAATTTGCAGTAATCGCATGCATTAATTTCAATTGGCAGTTTTAAATCTCGCAAGCCATATTCCCACAATCAACGCATGTTTTAATAAATATGGGTAACGTTCAAACATTTATAACTGAGAATCGATATCACACATATAAAGATCAAAATGTATAAAATGAAATAAAAATGAATATGAAGTAACGTTCGAAATATTTTTCCCTCTGATATCCTTTTACACAATCAATGCATGCACTTTAAAGACTGAAACGTGCATATCCTATATTCTCCCATTCTCTGCTTCCAATAGCTCTACCAAAATCAAGTACATGAATCTCGCAATTCATTGAATAAATCAAACCATTTATCACGCTTGCCATTTTTTTTTTCTCTGCTTTAATCACGTATCTATATTCACAATTTATGTCAATATAACTGATGCTTGCTTGCCCTTCCTTTGATCAATATTCCCTTAAGTAACGTTCACGCATTCATGTTAACAACTTTATATCTGTGTAACTGACATGCTATATCAGTGGTTCTTTCATCACGCAAGAAGATCTCAATCAAACCTTTTCGAACATATTCTTTTGTTCAAAACTGGAAATGTGTTTTGCCTTTTCTTTTCTCAGCAATAAAATCACGTATTCATATCTTTCGTCTCTAATAGCTTCAAGTCTTCAACTAATTGCTCTCCCTCCCCATTGATCTTGCAGCAGTTCAAATCTTTTTAATTTTTGCAACGTTCGAACTTTATCTATTTCCTTTGAACTGATGAGGAAATTTCGCAGTCATATCAACCAAATTTATATCAATAAAACTGATGCTTTTACCTCTCCTTTAATTCGCACTGCCTATATATATACCCACCTCACCAGTTTCTTTCTCCGCATCTAAATATCTCTGCCTTCCCCTTCCTCGTACGTTCAAGATCCATCAGGTAATAAGTCTTATTGTTTTTTTTCCTTCCAGTTTTCCTTCCTCTTTCTCTTGATGTTGTTCTATCTGTGCCTTGCTCGGCCACACTACTATTTATTCACTTTGTCTTTCTATGAGACTCTTATCATCTGCCTTGAACTAAACATATGGGATCTGGATATGTTGAACTGTTTTTGTTTTGGAAAGTTAGGTCTAGAAACAGAGAGGAAGTGAGATCTTGTGTGTGTGTTATAGGCTTAACTCTCGACACATAGGTAGTGGAATGTTGTGCAAATTTGTATATGGGAACTGTGTTGATGTCATGCCAGGTAAGTTGTAGGGCCTGGGAGTTATTTTGGGAACAGATCTGTCGAAGAAAAAAAAATATATACTTGAGGTATAAATTGCGTGAACATAAGATGGTCTGGAGTTGTTTGAGAGGAGTAGGAAGGGCAGTGTTGTCAAAATATTTAAGAAAAAGGGATGGGTTCATTTAGTAAGGATCTGATGATGCTTAGTTTTTTTGTTTTGTTGTTGCGTGAATATGTGTTGGCAGGGATGTTAGACTGGGTTGTGCATTGGTGTCACCGTGTACGTGTATCACAGTCACAAATATTTAGAAGCATGCATTTGTTTTGTATCTGGTTAGGAGTTGTTTTGTTTCGTGTAGAGGTCTGATAGGAACAGTGAGAAACCCTTTTTGCATGTTTGAGTTGGATGTTAACAAGGCCTAGAGAGTTTTCTTTCATTTGCAAAAAAAAAAAAAAAAAAGGGTGAGGATGGGAAAGAGGTAGGCTAGGACTGTGAGTTCAGTTAGTCTGCATATATGTAACCTTCATATGATAGAGGAAGCAGAGAATAAGGAGGAGAGGAGATGTACACATTCAGTAGATGCTTTGATTTAGTCGCATGATTTTACTCGAAGTCGTTGCATAAAATTCTCGAAGTCTTTATATTTTGTCCCGAAGATTTGTTGCATTTTTCTCGAAGAAATTCCATGGTTAGCTCGAAGAAGTGGGGTTGTGGCGCGTGTAGCTGATGATGAATTCCTGTCTGATTGTAAGTTTGTAAAGCCTGCAAGTTTAAATTTAGACTGTAAAGAAATATTGTAAGTACTTAGGTTGATTTGCAGTAGTAGATGATATTTTTAGTAGTTGGATCCAGGTAAAAGGAAAAGAAAATAATGAATGAAAGTGGCAGAAGAGATGTAAGTATGTGGAAATGTTGGCGTGAGTGCGTGTACGCGAGTAAGTGTAATGGAAGTGTGCACGTGTACATGTACCCCGGCATAATAAGAAAACTCCACCATTTTGCCTTAGTTGTCTTTAGGAAATTTTATCATGGTTATAGTGTTAGCACAGTTCGTGTGTTTGGAAATGTTTTGGTTGTTGTACACGGTAGAGTGGTCGAGCAAGTCAAACAAAAAAATTCTCTCCCTACTTTTAAATTTTTCTTTGACCGTAAATTCTAAAGTCGCGTATTCAATATTTTGAATCTTGTTCTAGATTTGAATCTAAGCTTGACATCCGAGGGATTTTGATCGTTACTCTCTGTAGTTCTTTTCCGGTGAATCATCGTTTTGAAATTTAAAATTTTCTGCAGCATTCAGGTGAGTATTTCTCACCAGACATACGTACATATATTTTGGTAAATTATCGCAAGTGTATGTGTAAAATTTTATTTAAATATTATCTGTCTGTAGTATAACGTAGAATGATGAACCCCATTTAATTTGACACCTCATCAGTTATTTATCTGTTGTATTATTTCTGTAGTTATATCATTAAATGCTTATTTACTGTTTAAACATCACTGCAAGTTCCCTGTAAAATTTAGATTGTTATGGGCTGAAATGATAGGCCTAAAATGATTATTATTGTCCAATTTTTCTGTAAACTGCTTAACTGTTAACTTGGGATTGCGGGTTTGAAATGATAGAACCCGGGGTTTGTAAAATTGCGGATTGAAATGATATAAATCCGTATCACTTGACCTAGGCTAGAAAATTTTATACAGACCCGTGGTTCCTATAATATTTTTCTGAAATATTTTAAAATTATTTTTAAATGGAAGTCTATAATATTGTGGTTTAATGTATTTAAAGGATTTTTATATAGATTTAAAAATGATTTTTTGAATGAGTTAAGATTTTAAATAAATAAATATAACTTATTTGGAAAAATTCTGGATTTTTGTTAAGATGAGATTCCAGTTAAGAAATAATTGATAATAAGTTGTATTTGGAATTTAAACTAAATTGATAAGTTAATAAATTTTGAATGCTGTCTTTTAAAATTGGACTGTTTAACCCATAAACTTTAGGTAGCATTTCATAGGTGCTGCAGAAATTGAAATTTGATTTATTTAAATTTATAGAAATTTATTTTGGGAATAAATTAAATTTTTGGAATTTAAATATGTAATTAATAAAAAATTAAGAAATGGACTTTGGATAGTTTTAAAGGAAGAAATTGATTTTAAAGTTTGTTAAAAGCAATAAATTCCAAATTAAATTGAATAAGTTGAAATGGTATATTATCAAATGAAATGTTTTAATCAAGAATTTGATATTGAAGGTATTTGAAATATATTTGATTTGTAAAAATACCATTTTTAAACTATAACCACGGGGTATAATAACGTTTGGTTGGCAAAGAGACCGGGATCGGATATGGACATACTCTCTGTCGATACCGAAAACCACTTTGACTAACCGTGTACACGGTGGAGATTCCAGAATGAAGTAGGATGGTGGTGACGGTTTCTTTAAGGTAAATACGTGGACCCGACTCCCGTGAGTTGGCATAAGGTGGCTAAAACAGGAGCGATTCTCGGATTAATGAGGTAGCACCTCTGATCGAACGCACTTCTTCGTATGCCATTCTATTACTCTTGTGATTGTTTTGGTGCGCACCTTTGATTTGGGAGTGTTGTTCGAGGTGGGCGGTAACTGCGGCTACGCGTTTCCACCGGTCCGGATAGCAATTGGTATATCTACCCTGGCATTGCCTAGTTGTGCCGTGTCACCTACCCTAGCGAGCCTACTACGAGTTTCTATTTGTGTCGTACCTATGGAGTATCCTCTGGTAGCTTCCCGATCAGGAGGTATTACGGTACTGTATAGACTATTGGCATTATTTGTGTTAAGGGGAATATTGGGTCACTCCTTAACGCTATTTAAAAGTAAGTTTATTTTATATATAGACACTATTATAATAGCGCAATATACTACATAGTAAATAGTTTAACGGATCCTTAGAGGATGGGCGATCCCAAGCATCCTTTAAGTTACTTGCTTTATATTACAGTACACTTGATTTAGCTTACATTATATAAGTATGTATGTCCTGACTCGAGTGTTTTGTTTATTTGTACGCTCGGGTCAGCCTGAGTTGCAGTTCAGTCATCATCCCAGAGCTAGGACTTCTGTAGATCCTTTCAAGTTGTTGGCTTCTTTCTGTCCGCTATCTTATTTATGAAATCAAGACTTTGGGATTTTTATTTAATGATTTAAACTATATTTGGGATGAAAGACTTTGTAATTTGTATTTGTTGAGACTATTTATAGTGGCTTCATGAACCACTAAGTATTTTTTAATTCCGCTGTGAGTATTCTGATTCTGTGTCTGTGATTCTGTGATTAATTATTTACTGCATATTCTGAGTTCTGCCAAATTTATTTTTACAACGCGGTATTTTGAACAATTCAAGTCCGACATGTGCGGATGCGAATGGTTGAAAACACCGGGTCGTTACATCTGGTATCAGAGCTTTGGCTCTAGGCAAAACTTAGAATGTATGGTAAATTTGACTTACAGAATCACTTTCATTCGAGCTTGAATCTCTTCCTTTTCGAATTTTGGAACGTTCCCTGCGGTTCCGAAGTTCGTTCGTGTCCCTCACTATTTATTTTTCTTTCGATACGGGAGTATCCCATAACTCCACTTAGGATGATCTTTATAGTGAATTGGCGGTTTCGCCAATATTCTAATATAGCGGTGAAACTCCTTTACCACTAGCATTGATTCACCGGAGATTTATATTTATCCTCGGTTTAGATACTAGTATCTTTGGTTATTCTGAACTCTATCTCTTCAGATCGAATGTAGATTTACCCCAGAAAATCCACATCGATCTGACTCTTTAAGTCACGGTTGACCAGGTTAAGGTTGCCCGCGATTTATATAAACTTATCTGGCTTCTTATTCTGTTATTTAACCATCGGATCTTCTGATTCCAACTTATCTTTAAGTCAAAATTCTCTTTAATTTGAGTCCTTCAAAATTTGAATCTCTATGCTTGTTTTGAAAAAAATTTATTCCTATATTTGGGAAAAATCTAATATTATATATAAGTATAATTTTCAAAATTTAACTAGTTGTTTAGAGATAATAGTGTTTGGTTTTATTTATTGTTTTGTAAACCATTGGTTTTGTCTTATATAAATAATTGAATATAAACATGGTTATAAATTTATTTGGAAACAGAAATGGATTTAAAACAAGAATTTAAGAATTTAATATCTGATAGTTTCAAACCTTGTGTTTAAAGTCTTAAAAGGATATATTATTATTTAAATTATTTTCGAATATAAATTTGTTTCCAAAGAATTTTAAAAGTTTTAAAAATTAGTGCTCTTCTCTTTGTTGCTGGAAAATAATTTCGGTGATGACTACAACATCATCGACATTCATTTTCGAGTATCGAAGTAAAGAGACCACGATGTAGTTTTGCTTCAAAAATTTAATTAATTTGAATTTCTAAAATATGACTTAATTTATAATATATATAGATATATGATTTAAATTTGATTTGACATATACTATATGTATGTATTTATTTATCTCTAAAGGGTTTGAAGTTAATTGGAAATTTAATTCATAAATTTATGTTAAAAGGTGATTCTAATGATAAAATAAAGTCAAATTTGGAATGAATATTTAAACTTGAATAATATAGTTGGAAAATTTTACTTGTATAAATTGCATGCCAATATAACTTACCTAAATCATTCAGAAATTAACTATGTAATTGGATAATGTATAATATAAAAGGATTTTATAAATAAAAATTTGAGTGGTTATAATAAATGTTATACACTTAAAGTTTCAGTTACAACAAGACAAATAGAGGTAAATAGAAATAAAAGAGTAATTGACTAATATACAATATCAAATGGTGTTAAAGGAAATTTAGAAATATATTGGAATAGTTATATTAAATATAATCTACTTAATATGTGCGATAAGATATATTAAGTAGAATATATTTAATAATAATCTGGAATAAAGAAAATTAAATTTGTTGAATAAAAGATGATTATTATAAATGACTATACAAATTTCTGATTTTAGAAAATAATTGGATAATAAGATAATTAATTTGGAAATAGTTAAGATTGATTTAACTTCTGTAAAAATCAAATGAATTAAATCAATTATTGAATATTAATTAATTGAATTTATATGGTTTAGATATTGAGAAAAATATTTGACATAGATGAGAAAAATATTGAGAAAAATAAATTTAATTATAGTTTGGAATAAAGAAGAAACTAAATGGGGAATTTAGTTTATTTTGGGAAATGGTAAATTTACTTTAACAATTAAGTTAAATTACCATTTCAAATTTGGATTAAAATTAAACATTTTAAATTAGAATGTTATAATACCTTGGGTAAAATTTGGATAAAAAAAAAAATTGAATGATTTTTTTTAAGTGTAGGGATATTATACAAGTAAATATGTAAATAAATAAATGTTAAAATTTTAAGTATAGATAGATGAAATCAATGATTAATTTAAAATTGAATTTTTATTGTTTACATTAATGATTCTAATTTAAGTTTCAATTTAGTTTTCTTTCAGGTTGTTTCTATTCACCTACCTTCTTCCTTTTCGAGGACGAAAAGTTCTGAGTGGGGGAGAGTGTAACAGCCCAATTTTTTTAACAAGTATTTTTCACTTGTATTTTTCTAAAAATAAAAACTTTGGGGTTTATTTAAAGTGATTAAAAATATAAAAAAAAATTAGGATTAACTAATAAGATCTCTGAAAAAATCAAGTTTTAATTAAGAAAACATTAATAGCTTAAGTGGTTAAGACATCTGGGCTATTCACGACAGGTCACGAGTTCGAGACTCAGCATGGTCAGAATTTTGATTTTTTTTGTGTATAAATGAACTGGGAAATTACGCGTTAAAAAGGGCGCGTAAATTTAGGGAATAAATACTATATATATATATATATATATAAGATTATATATAAGAAAACGTATAGAACTTTAATCCGTTATTTTTCTCTTTCCAGTAAAATTTACTTCCCAATTTATATACATATATAATTTGATTTAAATCATTTCCTTAAAATACTAAATATGGAAATTTAAAGTGTGAAACGGTTAAATTTGTTAAAAGACAACTCCATTTGAATTTTAATAAAAGGAATTTTGTATATATATATATATAATATGTGAAAACCAATTAAGTTTGTTAAGTAATAATTTTGAAGAATTTAGTGTATTAATGAACTGTTGGATTTCGCGTTTAGAGGACGCGTAAAAATCTATGGTAGGTAACGGAATAAAACGTATAAACTTAAAAATGTTATTTTTATAGAAATTTTTGATGTTCTGTATTACGTCAGTTTGATGTATTGTAAAAAAAAATATTTTTAATATTTTTGGATATAAAATATCAGTCAGTGATTTTATAGCAAACGTTATTTTGTTTTAACGGACAGTTTGGTTTTTTTTAAATAAATTTATATACGTTTCATTCCTAAAGCCTTACATAATTTTTGCCATTTCATTTATTGCAATCAAACTAAAAATCAAGATTGATAAACTAGAAATGAATCACACATATAAGTAAAGTCCAAATCTGTTTATCCTCTGTTTCAAGCAGTACTACACAAAATCAAGTTCCTCAATCACGCATAAATATTGAAATCAAAGCTTCTCATAAAATTTGCAGTAATCGCATGCATTAATTTCAATTGGCAGTTTTAAATCTCGCAAGCCATATTCCCACAATCAACGCATGTTTTAATAAATATGGGTAACGTTCAAACATTTATAACTGAGAATCGATATCACACATATAAAGATCAAAATGTATAAAATGAAATAAAAATGAATATGAAGTAACGTTCGAAATATTTTTCCCTCTGATATCCTTTTACACAATCAATGCATGCACTTTAAAGACTGAAACGTGCATATCCTATATTCTCCCATTCTCTGCTTCCAATAGCTCTACCAAAATCAAGTACATGAATCTCGCAATTCATTGAATAAATCAAACCATTTATCACGCTTGCCATTTTTTTTTTCTCTGCTTTAATCACGTATCTATATTCACAATTTATGTCAATATAACTGATGCTTGCTTGCCCTTCCTTTGATCAATATTCCCTTAAGTAACGTTCACGCATTCATGTTAACAACTTTATATCTGTGTAACTGACATGCTATATCAGTGGTTCTTTCATCACGCAAGAAGATCTCAATCAAACCTTTTCGAACATATTCTTTTGTTCAAAACTGGAAATGTGTTTTGCCTTTTCTTTTCTCAGCAATAAAATCACGTATTCATATCTTTCGTCTCTAATAGCTTCAAGTCTTCAACTGATTGCTCTCCCTCCCCATTGATCTTGCAGCAGTTCAAATCTTTTTAATTTTTGCAACGTTCGAACTTTATCTATTTCCTTTGAACTGATGAGGAAATTTCGCAGTCATATCAACCAAATTTATATCAATAAAAATGATGCTTTTACCTCTCCTTTAATTCGCACTGCCTATATATATACCCACCTCACCAGTTTCTTTCTCCGCATCTAAATATCTCTGCCTTCCCCTTCCTCGTACGTTCAAGATCCATCAGGTAATAAGTCTTATTGTTTTTTTTCCTTCCAGTTTTCCTTCCTCTTTCTCTTGATGTTGTTCTATCTATGCCTTGCTCGGCCACACTACTATTTATTCACTTTGTCTTTCTATGAGACTCTTATCATCTGCCTTGAACTAAACATATGGGATCTGGATATGTTGAACTGTTTTTGTTTTGGAAAGTTAGGTCTAGAAACAGAGAGGAAGTGAGATCTTGTGTGTGTGTTATAGGCTTAACTCTCGACACATAGGTAGTGGAATGTTGTGCAAATTTGTATATGGGAACTGTGTTGATGTCATGCCAGGTAAGTTGTAGGGCCTGGGAGTTATTTTGGGAACAGATCTGTCGAAGAAAAAAAAAATATACTTGAGGTATAAATTGCGTGAACATAAGATGGTCTGGAGTTGTTTGAGAGGAGTAGGAAGGGCAGTGTTGTCAAAATATTTAAGAAAAAGGGATGGGTTCATTTAGTAAGGATCTGATGATGCTTAGTTTTTTTGTTTTGTTGTTGCGTGAATATGTGTTGGCAGGGATGTTAGACTGGGTTGTGCATTGGTGTCACCGTGTACGTGTATCACAGTCACAAATATTTAGAAGCATGCATTTGTTTTGTATCTGGTTAGGAGTTGTTTTGGTTCGTGTAGAGGTCTGATAGGAACAGTGAGAAACCCTTTTTGCATGTTTGAGTTGGATGTTAACAAGGCCTAGAGAGTTTTCTTTCATTTGCAAAAAAAAAAAAAGGGTGAGGATGGGAAAGAGGTAGGCTAGGACTGTGAGTTCAGTTAGTCTGCATATATGTAACCTTCATATGATAGAGGAAGCAGAGAATAAGGAGGAGAGGAGATGTACACATTCAGTAGATGCTTTGATTTAGTCGCATGATTTTACTCGAAGTCGTTGCATAAAATTCTCGAAGTCTTTATATTTTGTCCCGAAGATTTGTTGCATTTTTCTCGAAGAAATTCCATGGTTAGCTCGAAGAAGTGGGGTTGTGGCGCGTGTAGCTGATGATGAATTCCTGTCTGATTGTAAGTTTGTAAAGCCTGCAAGTTTAAATTTAGACTGTAAAGAAATATTGTAAGTACTTAGGTTGATTTGCAGTAGTAGATGATATTTTTAGTAGTTGGATCCAGGTAAAAGGAAAAGAAAATAATGAATGAAAGTGGCAGAAGAGATGTAAGTATGTGGAAATGTTGGCGTGAGTGCGTGTACGCGAGTAAGTGTAATGGAAGTGTGCACGTGTACATGTACCCCGGCATAATAAGAAAACTCCACCATTTTGCCTTAGTTGTCTTTAGGAAATTTTATCATGGTTATAGTGTTAGCACAGTTCGTGTGTTTGGAAATGTTTTGGTTGTTGTACACGGTAGAGTGGTCGAGCAAGTCAAACAAAAAAATTCTCTCCCTACTTTTAAATTTTTCTTTGACCGTAAATTCTAAAGTCGCGTATTCAATATTTTGAATCTTGTTCTAGATTTGAATCTAAGCTTGACATCCGAGGGATTTTGATCGTTACTCTCTGTAGTTCTTTTCCGGTGAATCATCGTTTTGAAATTTAAAATTTTCTGCAGCATTCAGGTGAGTATTTCTCACCAGACATACGTACATATATTTTGGTAAATTATCGCAAGTGTATGTGTAAAATTTTATTTAAATATTATCTGTCTGTAGTATAACGTAGAATGATGAACCCCATTTAATTTGACACCTCATCAGTTATTTATCTGTTGTATTATTTCTGTAGTTATATCATTAAATGTTTATTTACTGTTTAAACATCACTGCAAGTTCCCTGTAAAATTTAGATTATTATGGGCTGAAATGATAGGCCTAAAATGATTATTATTGTCTAATTTTTCTGTAAACTGCTTAACTGTTAACTTGGGATTGCGGGTTTGAAATGATAGAACCCGGGGTTTGTAAAATTGCGGATTGAAATGATATAAATCCGTATCACTTGACCTAGGCTAGAAAATTTTATACAGACCCGTGGTTCCTATAATATTTTTCTGAAATATTTTAAAATTATTTTTAAATGGAAGTCTATAATATTGTGGTTTAATGTATTTAAAGGATTTTTATATAGATTTAAAAATGATTTTTTGAATGAGTTAAGATTTTAAATAAATAAATATAACTTATTTGGAAAAATTCTGGATTTTTGTTAAGATGAGATTCCATATAAGAAATAATTGATAATAAGTTGTATTTGGAATTTAAACTAAATTGATAAGTTAATAAATTTTGAATGCTGTCTTTTAAAATTGGACTGTTTAACCCATAAACTTTAGGTAGCATTTCATAGGTGCTGCAGAAATTGAAATTTGATTTATTTAAATTTATAGAAATTTATTTTGGGAATAAATTAAATTTTTGGAATTTAAATATGTAATTAATAAAAAATTAAGAAATGGACTTTGGATAGTTTTAAAGGAAGAAATTGATTTTAAAGTTTGTTAAAAGCAATAAATTCCAAATTAAATTGAATAAGTTGAAATGGTATATTATCAAATGAAATGTTTTAATCAAGAATTTGATATTGAAGGTATTTGAAATATATTTGATTTGTAAAAATACCATTTTTAAACTATAACCACGGGGTATAATAACGTTTGGTTGGCAAAGAGACCGGGATCGGATATGGACATACTCTCTGTCGATACCGAAAACCACTTTGACTAACCGTGTACGCGGTGGAGATTCCAGAATGAAGTAGGATGGTGGTGACGGTTTCTTTAAGGTAAATACGTGGACCCGACTCCCGTGAGTTGGCATAAGGTGGCTAAAACAGGAGCGATTCTCAGATTAATGAGGTAGCACCTCTGATCGAACGCACTTCTTCGTATGCCATTCTATTACTCTTGTGATTGTTTTGGTGCGCACCTTTGATTTGGGAGTGTTGTTCGAGGTGGGCGGTAACTGCGGCTACGCGTTTCCACCGGTCCGGATAGCAATTGGTATATCTACCCTGGCATTGCCTAGTTGTGCCGTGTCACCTACCCTAGCGAGCCTACTACGAGTTTCTATTTGTGTCGTACCTATGGAGTATCCTCTGGTAGCTTCCCGATCAGGAGGTATTACGGTACTGTATAGACTATTGGCATTATTTGTGTTAAGGGGAATATTGGGTCACTCCTTAATGCTATTTAAAAGTAAGTTTATTTTATATATAGACACTATTATAATAGCGCAATATACTACATAGTAAATAGTTTAACGGATCCTTAGAGGATGGGCGATCCCAAGCATCCTTTAAGTTACTTGCTTTATATTACAGTACACTTGATTTAGCTTACATTATATAAGTATGTATGTCCTGACTCGAGTGTTTTGTTTATTTGTACGCTCGGGTCAGCCTGAGTTGCAGTTCAGTCATCATCCCAGAGCTAGGACTTCTGTAGATCCTTTCAAGTTGTTGGCTTCTTTCTGTCCGCTATCTTATTTATGAAATCAAGACTTTGGGATTTTTATTTAATGATTTAAACTATATTTGGGATGAAAGACTTTGTAATTTGTATTTGTTGAGACTATTTATAGTGGCTTCATGAACCACTAAGTATTTTTTAATTCCGCTGTGAGTATTCTGATTCTGTGTCTGTGATTCTGTGATTAATTATTTACTGCATATTCTGAGTTCTGCCAAATTTATTTTTACAACGCGGTATTTTGAACAATTCAAGTCCGACATGTGCGGATGCGAATGGTTGAAAACACCGGGTCGTTACAATAACTGTCTAGTATGTGTTGTATTGTCTGTGTACTCTGATAGTTGTTGTATACTATGTAATATTTTATGTTATTAATGTAATTTATTCGTTCCGCTGTTTAGATTCTGATGTGTTGTTTCTTCTTTCTTCTCTTTATTTCTCTTTTCTATCCCTTTCTTTCTTATTAATGATGTGTCATTCTGTGGAGACGGATGGCGGGTCGTTACATACTTAATTATAACCTATAATATAATTCTACCTGTAATTGTCATTTTTTCTTCTTTTATAGTCCGTACATAATTTCATCATTTCTTTTCTGTCCTAATCTGCCTTCTTTTATTATGATATAGAATATTCTTTAATCTCTTATATTATATAATTCACCTATCATAATACTAGTCTGCGCAGCGAATGTAGACCTAGGTTCATTATCGTTTACCGCTTCAAGTTTTTATCTAATAATTTACTTGATTCATGCCATGCTTTACTTTATTATCCTCTATTCTAGGAAGTTATTCTATTTTATTTGGTTGGTTATGAAAACTATATTTAAAAATCCATTTCCATATTTTAATGTTATTAATACTATAAATGATAATCTGTAACTGCTAGATATTTCTTTTATTATTTAGGAATAGTGTAAAATATAGTGGTTTCTCTATTTCACACTAATTCTCTTTTTCTTTCGTTTATTCTAGCAATTACGTTCATTGTTTTCTTTTAAATATTAAACTATAGAAAGGTATCCTATTTTCTAAACCAACTAATTAACCTTTTAGTTACTTCTAAATAAAGTTATTAGATTAATTAACTTTTCTCATTTTATCATAATTTATTACAGTAATTTCGTTCCTCAAACTTTTAGTACTTTACATCTGTAACGACCCGTAATTTTTGACAAAAAAGTTAATTTAATAAGACTCTGTGATTTAATACTGTAAGAAATAAAAATTTGTGATTTACTGATGAATATAACAACTCGAATGAAATGTAATAATGTTAACTTAAGTTAATTATTAACAATTTTGATGAAATTCTAATTAATTGAAAAGATTAAAATGTTATACGTGGTTATAAATTAATATAAGCAAATAAATGTAAATGTTGTATTAATTAATGAAATAGTATGTAATCAATGGTAACTGAATAAAATTAGTGTTGTGTAAATAATTATAACATTTGTGTAGACAATCAACTTATAAATGTCGTTAAATTAAGCTAAAGGTGACAATTGTTATTTGTTACCTATTTATTTAACTTGTTGAAATAAAATTAGAAATAAATTGCAATAAATGTAATTAAATATAGTGTTAATATGAATTAAGATAATGACTGAAGAATATTAATGTAATAGGTAGAAACCAATGTTAAATATACACATAGAGTAATGAATGATTGAATATAAAGATTGAAATCAAGTTTGATCAATTTATTGAAATTTAAATTATAATAATTGGATTTATTACAATTAAATGTAATTAAATATTACGTAAATGAAAAATTAAGATGATAACTTAAAATATTACTGTAATAAGATATAAACAAATGTTAATTATAGCCATGAGATCACAATTGATTGAATAACAAGTTGAAAAGGAAAATAAATGGATTTATTGGAATTTAAAGTAATGATCACTGTATTTATTTCAATTGAAATTAAACAGTGTAATTAGTAAAATAATTAACATTGAATTGATATATAAATTTGTTTTAAATTATTGTAAATATACAAGTAATCAAAAATGATAAAAAATGTCAGTTATAAATTTTGAAATTAGAAAGCGGTTTAATTAATTTAATAATAATTTATTTGATTAACGTGAAAAAAGCCATTTTGGCCACTGTCTCGGATTTTGATGAAACTAATTTCATTGAATTTGTAACAGTGAATTTTTGTAGGATTTCAAGTTTCATAGCGATCATACTTGTTGTTTGATCGTGCAGGCCCGAAACGCGTAGAAATCAATTTAATAGAAATCAATTTGAAATAAGGTGTATTTAAAAGCTAACTTATGTGAACAATGGAATAAAGACTTAAAACTAGTTCCATTGAGTTTAAAAATATCGAAAACCTATATTTCGATATATTGAATGACCCATTTTCATTTCGGGAATGAAACGCGCTTTTCGGGTCGTCGTTATCATTTCGATCCAGCCCTGCATATATATAGCCTGTTATAAACCCTAGTTTGTTTCTCATTTTACTATTTTCTGTACGTAAATATTCTCCCTCCATCTCAAACGTCTAAACATCAAACCTAATTCCCAAATTTCAAAACCTAATTTCAAAAAAAAATGCCCTAGGTTTACTTCGAGTTGGGAAGATGTTCACTTCAAGTTTCAGAGGTGAAAACCCTGTAGCGACTTGGAGTTAGAGAGAGTTTCATTCCAAACTAGGCGGACCTAGGCGCGCTTCGAGTTCTAGAGGCAAAAACCATGGAGCAACTTCAGGTCAGGAGCCAAATGCCTCGGTTCTCGAGTCATTTTGGCAAAAACTCAGAGCAACCACCGGGTAATTAAGGCGGCGACTCAAAGTAAGACCCGAAGTCTAATTTTCTAATCTTCTAAAAATAATACCTTTTGAATACTAGCTTGGATTCATGTGCGGTTTTCTTCATTGGGATCTATTAGAATTTTGGACATTATGGAACTAATTTGGTCGAATTCTGAGACTGTTGAATTTTGAGCCCTATTTTGGATTTCAAATCGATTTGAAATCAAAGGTGAGTGTTTTGACCCACTCACAACAACTAGATTATCTTATGTCAGTTTAATTGAATTTATGATGTGATTAAAAATTTATTGGTTGATGTTTGGTATATTTAAATGGTTATTCTAGTCAAATCGGACCTTTATTGAATTTAATTGCTATTTAATTTAATATTGAATTTTAAATTGCCTGTTAGTATCCATTATTGATGATCAGTCAATTATTGTTATTTAATGGTTGATTGGATGATGATTGTGATGGATGTTTGATTGATTGATATTGGACGATTGGATATTATATTTCCTATTGTTATAGCACTACAAGTTCCCTATGGGTTGAAATGATACATACCCGATCGATCTGATAGATTAGGGAGAAATCATTATGGGTTGAAATGATAGACTCGAGCGATTTCATGTGTTTGAAATTAAATCTCGAGATTGCGGGTTGAAATGATATATACCCATAAAATTTTAAATTGCGGATTGAAATGATAATATCTATATTACTTGACCATAGGTAGAAAATTATATGCGGACACCGAATTGGTTAAACTAAATGGGTTTTAAATCTTTAAAATTTGAATTCAGTTAACTGGTATTTTGAAATAGAAATTGATTTATAAAAATTGAAACAAATTTCTAAAAATTCAAGTGTTAATATTGAAATTGGAATACCCTAAATTGATACTTCAAGATTTGAAATTGATTTTTTGATTTGAAATCTGGTTATGGTCCAGATTTGTTGAAATGGAGGAAATGGATAAATTTGATGTTAATTTTAATTATTTTAATATAAACTGTTAAAAATGTTATTCCAAATTCTAATTAGTAAGATTTACAAACTATTAATCTAAGTTAATCTATTTTAAAATATTTTGAGCCATTTAATCAATTTAAACTATTTTAATTCATTTTAATCAAAAAATTAATTTATTTAATCCAATTTAATCTATTTTATCCTATTTTAAACTAATTAACCCATTTCAATCTATTTAAATCTAATTAATCTATTTTAAATCTATTTAATCTATTTTAATTCAACTAAAACTATTTTAAATCTACTTAAAATATTTTAACCCACTTTTTAAATTATTTTAAAGTATTAAAAAATATTTAAATTATATTGCAAACTATAGTAAACTATTTAAACTATTTGTAACCATCTATACTTTTTTCTAAATTCTAATTTGTAAAGTGAAATGGTCATTCCTCTTATGAAGCACATTTCTTCGATACTATATTTTGACTTTGTGATTGATTTGGTAGCCACCTCTATTTTGATTATAGTAGTATGTTCGAGGTGGGCGGTAGTAGCTGTTATTCGTTACCACCAGTCCGGGAGTGCAATTGGTATATCTACCCTAGCATTGCCTCGAGTGTCGTGTTCACATGCCCTATCACGCCTTCTATGAGTTTGGTTTGTACCATACCTATGGAGTGCTCTCTGGTAGCCCTCCAGTTTAAGGAGGAATTACGGTACTGCATAGACTATGGGAATATATAAAAATGTGTTAAGGGGATATGTGTAACGCACTAATGCTATTTTAATACCTTACTTTACTATAGACACTATTATAATAGTGTATGTACTATGTATGTAGATAGTGTAACGGATTCTTAGGAGATGTAAATCCCGAACATACCTTAAGTTATTGCACTTACGTTGACACTGGATATGAGATGTCAAACCCCATAAACATCTCCGACATCGTTACACTCATATTTATTTACTGTTGATTTTACTTACATAAGATCTTTTAGTTATGACTCGAGTGTTTTGACTTTTCAATTTGCTTGATTCAGCCTGAGCTTTTCAGTTTATCAAAGACTACTTTCTAGAGGACGAAGACATAGATTATTTACTATTACTATTTATACTTATTCCACTGCATCATGTAGTTCTGCTGCATTTATGCATTTTTTATTCTTGTTGTATGTAACTTTGATCTGTATTATAAAAGTATAATCAATGCTATAGTAAAAAGGTTCATGAACTATTTATTTTATTATTATTATATCTTGTCATTCCGCTGTAGTTTCTGTATTTTTTTCGTTCTTTTTGTGTTTTTTTATTTACCCCATAACTATCTTCCCTTTTGAACGGTTTGAGTCTGGCATGTATGTCTGCTTATGCACGTGGCGGCCGTAGCATGATAGGGGGTTCTCGCATTTGGTTTGGGCAGTGAGCAAATGACTCTTACTCTTACATGTCCCGCGGGGATGGTGCAGTCGAGAGGCTAGCAGTAAAAGCAGAACACAGGTTCCGATATATGCTACAATAGGCGTTACCCTACTGGCGGCGTCCCGTTACAGTCAGGATGGTTTGGTGTACGATTCTATATGAGGTATTTACGTGATTCTAACTCCCGTGAGTCAGCTTTGATGTGACTACAACAGGAGCTATACCGGGTCAAGTGAGGTCATTCCTCCACATTTCTTCGATACTATGTCACTACAACAAAATGTGGTTTTGAAGGGATTAGAAATCATCGTTTCTACCCTAACTGCTGGCAAAAGTACGCTAAAAAATAAAAACTAGAATATGAAACGCTGTGTTGACATTTTTTCGTTTCGCGGTTACTTTAGCCGCCTTCCTTCCTTTCTTTTCTTTTTAACTTCTTGTAAAATCCCAAATCCTCGATGGATTATTTTACACCTAATCGAAATACAAAATACACGTGAAATATCCCATGAAATTTCGTTCATCATCTGATTTTCTCTGTAATATCCAATTCAGTCGATCCTGATGCGTCTTGAATTTGTCCTTGGCAAACAGAAGAAAAGGATCTGATTTTGAGTTCACTCAATAGTTAAGACCACCATTCACTAAAGAATTCTCTAACGATTCTCTTCAATAATCTAAGTTGAGGTAATTTATGTAGAATATTGAAAATTAATTAGGTTGGAGAAAACGATATCAAAAAGGAGAATTTATCTAACAGCCTTAGTATTTGTCATTTTCCTACTCTCATAAACTAAGAGGTTTCTGCTTTTTCATTATACTACAAATGGAAAGATTGTTCTATAGGTTATGGGGCTCTCGAACATGCAAGTTTGAGGGATAATGGATTAATCAATGTTGTGTGACTTCATCCTTGTTGGAATGGGTATGTCCTATGCTTATTCTTTGGTTTGTAAGTCGATAAATTCATTGATAATATGTAATGTATGTCTTAGCAGTTTGTTGATACACAGGTTTCCCTTCTCTAGCAATTATGGATTCCAGAATCATACAAACTTTATTGAATTTGGCAATTAACTATAGGTCGAGAATGGATATCTTTATCATATAGCATCATTCCAGCGTTTGTATGGAAATGTTGATTTGGTTCGTAACCAAGGAGGCACTCCAGAAGGTATCATTTTCAGGTTGCTTTGCTTAAATGATAAGGTCGAGAGTGCAATAGGAAAAGGTGGAAGCATCATCAAAACTCTTCAACTTGGGACTGGTTCCGAAATTAAGATTCTTGATACCATACCTGCAACCGAGGATCGCCTTATAGTCATATCAAGTCCAGCTGTAAGTTATCTCGTGTGCATATGTGCGCGTGCGTTTGTATGTGCGCACGTGCATAACATGCACTTATCATACATGCTACATTCAGAAAATCGCTCCCTTTTGGTTGTGTAGCTGGAAACATTCTTATCTTTTAAACCGTGTCTATCATTCATTAGTTGTTGAAGACCATTATAAATCTACGACCAAGCACTTGCACAACTTCATTGTCGATAATTTGGTGTTTTTACTTTTATAGTTATTACTTTATGATTGTTTGGTCAACTAGGTTGTACACAGTTGGAATGTATTTTATAAGTTTGCTTGTTATATTAAAAAAATCAATAAAATGATTTTTTTTCCAACTAGAATAAAGTCTTTTAATAACATGCTAGACATCGTATTCATATTTTTATTTTTACTAATTCAATGTTTAGTCAACTTGATGCAATGAAGCCACGATGATTAAATCTACAGTGCAAGAGGTCCTCTTAATCCAGCTTTGCATGAGAAAGTAGATGTTTCCATGTTGAAGGGTTAAAAACTCTGTCGGTCAATATTTGTTTTCCTACCTCGGTCTATCCATTTTGTTATTTTTCAATACCTTTCGAATAATTATTGTTTCATAAATGATTGGTTCACAGTCCCACTTAGCCTAAATCCATTGGAACATGTACTAAATAATTTGGCATATCTAACACAATGTATGCTTATATATTTAACTTCAAAATAACATAATACCTTTTGCGAATCTGCCAAAAACCTTATGTTGATTTAATGTACTTTATATTCATGTTCTATAATACCGCTCTCATAAATAACTGTTGCACTCCATTCTCAATCTATTCCACTTTGTTCTTTCCCTTTTCAATATTTTAATACCTTGCTGATTGTACTTTTGACACAATCTGTCATCAAATGATTGGTATACAGTCCCCATTTAAAGCCTTGGAGATTTTTACACCACCGAAAATCTGGAACATGCACTTCTTTATTTAACACTAGTATAAATAGCAGGCACGTGCATCCAATAGCTTTGATGGTCACAATATTTTAATTTCAAGATGTTTTGTTGGTGATGTCCGCTATAAATTTATAGTGAAATTCCATTAATGAGTAGTGGGAAAGGGATGGTGGTGAAGATTGCAAATCGACGTTAAGATTCCATTGGTGGGTGTAGGGTACTTTCGAAATTTTGAAAAGACAAAATTGAAATCTTATTCATCGAATTCTCATTATTAGTAGTAGAGATATTAAGTTTCCATAATACACAGTAAATGCCTATACATATTTTCCTATTTGATTAACACAATGGCTTTTGGGAAACTGCAAGAAATATCCATGTTTCTAAACCAGTTCAATCTCGGGATCAACACAATACAACAAAGTAACATTAGTTGCTTTAGACTTTTGTTTGCTCATTTGATGAACTTTTGCTACACATTTGGTAATACAGTCCTCTGATGTTACATTGCATTTTTCTAGCTATGGTAACAGCTTTATGTACACTGCTATCATGACTTTAAACCAGATCCCAGTCGATGGCCTTTCACCAGATCAAGATGGTCTGTTGCAAGTATTACATAGAATTGTTGTCTCTGTACCTGGTTACAATGTATTGGCAAGGCTTATTGTCTCATCCAATCAAATCGGTTGGGTTCTTGGGAAAGGGGGTTCTATTATTTCAGAAATGAGAAAATTAAGTGGTGCGAATATACGCTTATAGAGAAAAGATCAGACACCACCATGTGTGTCATGCTATGAAGAGCTTGTTCAGGTCTGATATATTTTCCTTCCTTGAGCAATATAATCTACATAAAATAGTTAGAAACTCTAAACTGATCCATGGTAGAGTTTGCTTGTTTGGATTACTGTAACGTTAAAAACATTGTTGAATGTACTGAGTATCATAGGCATAGCAAAGCAGGATTGCTTAACGAATTTATTTTTATGCAACTCAACTAGCAATCTCATTTGGCTTTTGATAGCGAAGGCCGTAGGTGTAAGCCTATCCGTTGATTTGCATTGCATTTATTTATTAAAAATTCTGATTTATGATATATATGAAGCAACTGGCATGAAAATATTTATTTAACTATATAATGTAATAAAATTAGGTCCACTAATCTATTAGCATTTTCTTGTTTTGTATGCAGGAAATGACTTCTTTAATTGAATATATTTAAATGCGATGGTTCTCAATCTTATGAAATATCAAGTAAGAACTACATATATTTATCATGTTCGTAATTAAAACTTACATATGGTAAAAGATGATCTTGTATTTGAATTTTTTATCATAAATCAGAAAGTACTCTATGGTCTTAATTCCAGTTTTCATTTTGTATATCGGTTGTGGTATATTCCTTGCATTGGCATAATCTTTTTCAGTTGGGTATTATTTGCTTATTGTCTTTAGCATTTGTGGCTAAAACAGAAATGGTTAAATGTTTGTTTTGTTGGATTCTAATAGAAAATTTTAAAACTAAGCAAAGAATAACGAAGAATTCAAACTAAGTTGGAGCCCCCTCAAACAAAGTTGGAGCCCCCTCAAACAAAGTTAAATAAGTATTGACTGCACATAGGTATTAACATGCAGTTTTTCAATTGTTAAACTATTATTCGTTCTAGTTATTAAACCAAAAAATATCTCCACCTAATCACTGTCAGATTCAGCACTTAGAGATAACACATTAACTTCATTTGATTTAGTAGTGTTATAGAAGCCTTCAATGAATCTGTGCTCAATTATAATTGACAGCCACTTCCGTTGTCAATTGATATTGTTGGTGTTGAACACTGACATTGCACTTCCACACCATAATATTCACAATCTGTCAAGCAACTACAACATCCAAAAAAACAACTTAAATAGTTGGATTTTTCAAATCATGCAAAGGAGGTACTGTTGGATTTCGCAGAATTCCAGTAATACAATTTATATAAACCAAAGTAAATTAGTTTATAAAAATTGTATAAATTTATAAAGTTAACTAATTTCACCAAGTTTTATAAAAATTATACAAATTAACTATGTTTTATAAATTAAAATAAGTTGACTAGGTTTTATTAAATTTAACTAAATTTGTAAAGGTGTCTAAGTTAACTATTAAAAAAGTTAAGCAAGTTTACAAAAAATAATTAAGTTTATAAAAATTTATTAAGTTTAAAAAAATTAAGTCTATTTATAAAATTAACTAAGTTTATAAAAATTAACTAAATTTTTAAAAAATAAAATAAGTTTATAAAGTTAGTCTAGATTTTAAGCATTTATCAGTTGCACTTTTAAGTAGTTATCGATTTTAACTTCTTTAACTTGTTCCATAACGGAGTAGTTTATATATACAAAATCTAGTTTTTAGGCTTCCAAATTCTAGAAGTTGTTTTGATGAAATCCTTATATGCAGTAAAGTTTTGATGCTTTCATTTTATTCATGATTTTATAAAAATCATTTTTGCAACACTCAAACTCAGTTCTGCTAAAGGATAGTTCTTTTGAAAATATATATGCTATTTTCCAGGTCCAAAGGTTGAGAAAAAGTGACCATGAGTTGAGGCTGTTTACAGAAATATACAAACATGAATCAACCGGTTCCAGGTATTGCTATCGCATTATTTCTAAAATATATAGTTATTCATCATATACGTTTTGATGAAAATAATAATTCGATCATAACTCTCATGGATGGGTTACATTTTATGGTGTTATTGTTTTGCATGAGACCACAAATGTTTTTATCCAGAATGTTGCATTGCTGCCTTAGCTCCTTAGAGAGAGTGTGTGTAGTAATCACCAAAGTTTTCATTATCATTACATATACACGCAATATAACTGTTATAGCTAATATGTTATGGAAATCCTAGCCTCGGTACCCCACAGTAAGAGCACTGAAATAGCCGTGGAAACAAAATAAATTATTTATTATAAAAATACATGAAGGAAACTTCCCCTTACCTTATCAATTGATGTAAACAAAAATGATTAATTTATCAATCATATATGTATTTTTAACTTGCTTGTAATTTCATTCTCATTTAATAACTAAGTTAATTTATTTATATAATAATAATAAGTTTATAAAAGTTAACTAAGTCATGAAAATCAACTAAGTTAACTAAGTCTATAATAACTAAAAAAATTCATAAAAATTAATTAAGTTCAACCATAAAACATGACCGTTAGATATATAAGGTCAACATATATTTATTCCCATTTGAGTTTACACTACAAGAATAATTATTGTTAATTGCATGGGGTTACAGCATGGTATTACAACCTGCTGTTGTTATTCTTATGAATCATAGGACTATACGAGCAAAACGAAATATAGACGCTGTGAATAAAAATAATAACACAAAACTTATAGGCGGGCATCCAAATTATTTCATGGCCGTTCATTTTCCAATTGATGATACATATTAAGTTGAAGTTAAGCTTGGTACGTTGATACCATGTTAGAGTTGTAGGTGGTTGACGGAGTTGGAGATGGATTGTTGGGGGTAGGCAATGCAGATCGAGGCAGAAGAAGGGAAGATGGTTCTGGTTATATAGTTTGGCAATGAATGATGATGTTGATATTGAGAGTGAATGATTATAGTAGCAAGTAGAAGTTTTTGAAAGTGGTTGTTTGGATTGGCAGTGTGAAGGCAGCAATTGATCGCAAGGAAAAATAGCAATTGCGTGTATTGTTTGTAGCAATTGAAAGTATTGGAAGTGTGCGGGGTGATGAAGTTTGTTTGTATTGTTTGTGCATGGTGGTTGTTTTGTTTTGTTAGAGGAATAGTGATGTATGGTTATGAACTTGGGAGTTGACAGTGGTATGGTTCAGGGTATTTAGGCAGATTTGATGAATGGGCAGTGATGTGATGGAAATGTGGAATTGATCTGTTTGGGTTGTGGGATGTTTTGTGTTTGAAGTTTTGTGCACTGAAGTTATATGCACTGAAGTATTGAAGCAATATATTGAGTATTATGAGTTATGTGCATTGAAGTTTGTAGGGCAATGGAGAAGTGAAATAGTGGTTGGACTAGGTAGACAGTGGGGTGAATGGACTTGAGGAGGGCAGTGAAGTGATGAATGTCATAATGGTTAACAGTGGATGATGATAGTGTAACAGTGAAGAGATTGGCAGTCGAGTGTTAACAGTGGAAATGGTATGTCAGTGGGAGGTTAGAGTTAGTTTGTATAGGTTGACGGTGAAGGAAGGATGTGCAATTTGGGATGAATTGTGGATGTACAGAAGCAGATGAAGGTGTGGTGGTTGGAGATGGTAACAGAAGACAGTTTGATGGAGTGGTGGAAAATGAGTTGATAGTAGTGGATATGTGTTTGTGTGAAGGCAAGTACGAAGATGTGTAGAAATGGTTTCTGGATCTATGTATGCATATGGGAGAAGTATGTATGCACTAGGATTTGATGTTGATCAGAAGGTGTGTGCAAATGTAAGTGATGTAATGGCTGAAGGGTGGTGGTTGAGATGTTTTGTGAAGGGTAGTTTGGATGGTTACTGTGAGTATGTATGCAGTGATAACTTTGTTGTAGCAGTGGAAGTATGGAGATGAGTTGTAGTTATATGGGAGATGGATATGTTGTGAAGTTGAATATGTTGATGTATGTTGGCAGATTAATGGAATTGGTAGATGTGCAGTTGGTTGTCTTATGAAGTTTGGCTAGGATGTAGGGAGACTGTGGTTGTTTGTATGGTTGTGAAGGCAATTAGAAATATGGCATGAGGTGAGATGGTTTGTTTGTGCAACAGAGGACGGTTTAGCATAGTTATGTAATAGCAGTGATAATGAGGATGTAGTTTGTTAGCAGTGGGATATATGGATAGAGAGGATAGATGTTGTATGAAGTGCAGCTTGATGGTGGGGTTGTAACTGCTTTGTGCAGTTGTGTGCAGTGCACAGGAAGAAGGGTATTAGGATGATGTTTGAGTGGGTTAGGTGACGGAGTAAGGTAGAAAAATGTGGTATGTGGTAATGCAGAAGTAAGACAGAAGTAAGGCAGAAAAATGTAAATTTATAAACAAACCACTTCATACGTCGATAATATGCAGCTTGATTTTACTCCAAGTAAATTACCGAGTTCGTTTATTATTTTTTACTCTACTTCACTTGTAAATGCTACATGATTTTATGGCATGTTGTATACTTTGTATTAGTAAATCGCCTATTGAAATAGTGTGATGAATATCTAGTATTTGCATTATGAATCCGATTTAACTTTGTGTACACTTTTTGATGAATTGATTCTCAAGCAATACTTTTTCTTTACAGGTAGATAGATGACTGTGATGCAAAAAAAGGTTGTAATGAGTTATGGATCGAAGTTATTTTTGCTACTAGAACAACTTTTTGGTTTTAATGTATGTACAACTTGCTTTTGTTTTGCTATTGCTACTTGTTCTATATTTTGTTTTTGAACTATTGATGACGAACTATTTATGTTTGGTGTGTATTTTGATTATGAAATTTCATATGTTGGTTGTCAAATATGTGTCCAAAAGTGGTATTGATATAATATGTTGATTTTGAAATGTGATATTGATATAATATGCTAATTTTGAAATGTGATATATACGCACATTGTGACGAATGTTTGTTGAAATGGAATTAAAACATTCCACGGCGTTTTTAAACGCTGTTAAAATATTCCTCGGCGTTTTTTAAATGCAGTTAAAACATTCCACAGCTTTTAAAGCAGTTAAAACATTCCACGGCATTTTTAAAACACCATTGAAAGTTTTAACATCGTTTTATAAATGCCTTTAAATTGTATCTAAAAACATAAAGCGTGATCTATCGCAACAACAAAACGCTGTAAATAAATATCACAGCATTGAAAAAATGCTATAAAATCTTATCTTAGCACGAAACAAACGCTAAGAAAGGTCTCTAACTACACCCAACCAAACGTTGTTAAAAGATTTCATGACACAAGGGAAACGCTGTTAAAAAGGATATTTAACAGCGTTTATTTCTTGTCATTGTATATCCTTGACATATAACTGCATGTCGATATGCAGCGTACGTAAAAACGTTGTTAAAGCTTTTATATCATTTTTAAAACGTTGTTAAAGGTCCTATTTGTTGTAGTGTATTTTGACTTTGTGATTGATTTGGTAGCCACCTCTGATTTTGATTATGGGAGTGTGTTCGAGGTGGGCGATAGTAGCTGCTATGCATTACCACCAGTCCGAGAGTGGAATTGGTATATCTACCCTGGCATTGCCTCGAGTGCCGTGTTCACATGCCCTATTGCACCTTCTATGAGTTTGGTCTGTACCATACCTATTGAGTGACCTCTGGTAGCCCTCCAGTTTACGAAGGAATTACGGTACTGTACAGACTAGGGAATATGTAAAAATGTGTTAAGGGGGATATGGGTAAAGCCTTAATGCTATTTTAATACTTTACTTTACTGTAGGCACTATTATAATAGCGTATGTACTATGTATGTAGAAAGTTTAAAGGATCCTTAGAAGATGTAAATCCCGAACATCTCTTAAGTTATTGCACTCATGTTGACATTGGATAGGAGATGTCAAACCCTGTAAACATCTCCGACGGCGTTACACTCATATTTATTTACTGTTGATTTAACTTACATAAGATCTTTCAGTTCTAACTCGAACGTTTTGTCTTTTCAATTCGCTCGATTCAGCCTGAGCTTTTCAGTTTATCAAAGACTATTTCTAGAGGACAAAGACGAAGATTTTGTACTATTACTATTTATTGTACTTATTCCACTGCATCATGTAGTTCCGCTGCATTTATTCATTATTTATTCTTGTTGTATGTAACTCTGATCTGTATTATAAAAGTATAATCAATGTTATTAGTAAATGGCTTCATGAAATGTTTATTTGATTATTATATCGTCATTCTGCTGCGAGATTCTATGTTTGTTTTCTTTTTTCTCTGTTTTTTTCTTATTTACCCCATAACAATCTGCCCTTTTGAACTGTTTAAGTCTGACATGTATATATGCTTATGCACTTGGCGAATGCAACATGATAGGGGGTTCTCACATTTGGTATGGGCAGTGAGCGGATGACTTTTACTCCTACATGTCCCACTGGGATGGTGTACTCGAGAGGCTGGCAGTAAAAGTAAAACATAGGTGCTGATGTATGCTACGGTAGGCGTTACCCCACTGGCGGTGTTCCATTACAGTCAGGATGGTCTGGTGTACGATTCTATATGAGGAATTTACGTGACTCTGACTCCCATGAGTCAGCTTAAATGTGACTAAAACAGGAGCTATATCGGGCCAAGTGAGGTCATTCCTCCTATCAAGCACATTTCTTTGATACTATATTTTGACTTTATGATTGATTTGGTAGACACCTCTGATTTTGATTAGGGGAGTGTGTTCGAGGTGGGAGGTAGTAGCTGCTATGCGTTACCACCAGTCCGGGAGTGCAATTAGATATCTATCCTGGCATTGCCTCGAGTGCCGTGTTCACATACCCTATCGCACCTTCTATGAGTTTGGTTTGTACCATACCTATGGAGTGTCCTCTGATAGCCCTCCAGTTTACAGAGGAATTACGGTACTGTATAGACCATGGGAATATATAAAAATATGTTAAGGGGGATATGGGTAACGCTTTAATGCTATTTTAATAATTTACTTTACTATAGACACTATTATAATAGCGTATGTACTATGTATGTAG
Organism: Allium cepa; assembly: GCA_030765085.1. Classification (NCBI taxonomy): domain Eukaryota; kingdom Viridiplantae; phylum Streptophyta; class Magnoliopsida; order Asparagales; family Amaryllidaceae; genus Allium; species Allium cepa. Next base: position 45,938,179 of record CM060930.1, on the reverse strand, counting down.
ATAGTTTAACGGATCCTTAGGAGATGTAAATCTCGAACATCTTTTAAGTTATTGCACTCACATTGACACTAGATAGGAGATGTCAAACCCCGTAAACATCTCTGATGCCTTTACACTCATATTTATTTACTGTTGATTTAACTTACATAAGACCTTTTAGTTCTAACTCGAGTGTTTTGTCTTTTCAATTCGCTCAGTTTAGCCTGAGTTTTTCAGTTTATCGAAGACTGCTTTCCAGAGGACGAAGACGAAGATTTTGTACTATTACTATTTATTATACTTATTCCACTGCATCATGTAGTTCCGCTGCATTTATTCATTATTTATTCTTGTTGTATGTAACTCTAATCTATATTATAAAAGTATAATCAATGTTATTAGTAAACGGCTTCATGAATTGTTTATTTGATTATTATATCTTGTCATTCCACTATGAAATTCTGCATTTGTTTTCTTTCTTTCTCTATTTTTTTCTTATTTACCCCATAACAATCTGCCCTTTTAAACAATTTGAGTCTGACATGTATGTCTTCTTATCCACTTGGTAGGTGCAGCATGATAGGGGGTTCTCGCATTTGGTTTCGGCATTGAGCGATTGGCTCTTACTCCTACATGGCCCACGGGGATGGTACAGTCAAGAGGCTGGCAGTAAAAGCAGAACACAGGTGTCGATTTATGATACAATGGGTGTTACTCCACTGGAGGTGTCCCGTTACAGTCAGAATGGTTTGGTGTACGATTCTGTATGAGGTATTTACGTGACTCTGGCTCCCGTGAGTCAGCTTAGATGTGACTAAAACAGGAGCTAAACCAAGCCACGTGAGGTCATTCCTCCTATCAAGTACATTTCTTTGATACTATACTTCGACTTTGTGATTGATTAGGTAGCCAGCTCTGATTTTGATTATGGGAGTGTGTTCGAGGTGGAAGGTAGTAGCTGCTCTGCGCTACCACCAGTCTGGGAGTGCAATTGGTATATCTACCCCGGCATTGCCTTGAGTGCCATGTTCACTTGCCCTATCGCACCTTCTATTAGTTTGGTTTGTACCGTACATATGGAATGCCCTATAGTAGCGCTTTAGTTTACGGAGGAATTACAGTACTGTGTAGACTATGGAAATATATAAAATTTTGGAAGGGGGTATGGGTAACTCCTTAATGCTATTTTAATACTTTACTTTACTGTAGACACTATTATAACAGCGTATGTGCTATGTATGTAGATAGTTTAACGGATTCTTGGGAGATGTAAATCTCAAACATCTCTTAAGTTATTGCACTCAAGTTGACACTGGATAGAAGATGTCAAACCCCTTAAACATCTCCGATGCTGTTACACTCATATTTATTTACTTTTGATTTGACTTACATAAGATCTTTCAGTTCTGACTCGAGTCTTTTGTCTTTTCAATTCGCTCGATTCAGCCTGAGCTTTTCATGTTATCGAAGACTGCTTTCTAGAGGACGAAGACGAAGATTTTGTGCTATTACTATTTATTATACTTATTCCACTGCATCATGTAGTTCCGCTGCATTTATTCATTATTTATTCTTGTTCTATGTAACTCTGATCCGTATTATAAAAGTATAATTAATGTTATTAGTAAACAGCTTCATGAACTATTTATTTGATTATTATATCTTATCATTCCGCCATGAGATTCTTTATATGTTTTCTTTCTTTCTCTTTTTTTCTTATTTACCCCATAACAATCTGCCCTTTTGAACGGTTTGAGTCTGACATGTATGTCTGCTTATGCACTTGGCGGGTGTAGCATGATGGGGGTTCTCGCATTTGGTTTGGGTTGCGAGCAGATGACTCTTACTCCTACATGTCCCATGGGGATGGTGCAGACAAGAGGCTGGCAGTAAAAGCAGAACAAGGTGCCGATGTATGCTACGGTGGGAATTACCCCACTGGCGGTGTCCCATTACAGTCAAGATGGTTTGGTGTACTATTCTGTAAGAGGTATTTACGTGACTCTGACTCCCGTGAGTCAGCTTAGATGTGACTAAAACATGAGCTGTACCGGGCCAAGTGAGGTCTTCCTCCTATCAAGCACATTTCTTCAATACTATATTTTGGCATTGTGATTGATTTGGAAGCCACCTCTGATTTTGATTATGGGAGTGTGTTGAGGTGGGCGGTAGTAGCTGTTATGCATTACCACCAGTCTAAGAGTGCAATCGATATATCTATCCTAGCATTGCCTCGAGTGTCGTGTTTACATGCCCTATCGCACCTTCTATGAGTTTGGTTGTACCATACCTATGGAGTGCCCTCTATAGACCCTCCAGTTTACGAAGGAATTACGGTACTATATAGACTATGGGATATATAAAAATATGTTAAAAGGGATATGGATAACGCCTTAATGCTATTTTAATACTTTATTGCAGACATTATTATAATAGCATATGTATAATGTATGTAGATAGTTTAACGAATCCTTAGGAGATGTAAATCTCAAACATCTCTTAAGTTATTGCACTCATGTTGACAGTGGATAGGAGATGTCAAACCCCGTAAATATCTCTGATGCCGTTACACTCATATTTATTTAATGTTGATTTAACATACATAAGATCTTTTAGTTTTGACTCGAGATTTTTGTATTTTAAATTCGCTCGATTCAGCCTGAGTTTTTTAGTTTATCGAAGACTGCTTTCTAAAAAACGAATATGAAGATTTTGTACTATTACTATTTATTATACTTAATCCACTGCATCATGTAGTTCTGCTGCATTTATTTATTATTTTTTCTTGTTGTATGTAACTCTGATATGTATTATAAAAGTATAATCAATGTTATTAGTAAATGGCTTCATGAATTGTTTATTTGATTATTATATCTTGTCATTCCGCTATGAGATTCTGCATTTATTTTCTTTCTTCCTCTATTTTTTTATTATTTGCCCCATAACAATCTGCCCTTTTAAACGATTTGAGTCTGACATGTATATCTGATTATGCACTTGGCGGATGCAGCATGATAGGGGGTTCTCGCATTTGGTTTGGGTAGCGAGCAGACGACTCTTACTCCTACATGTCCCTGGTGCTGTCGAGAGGTTGGAAGTAAAAGCAGAACACAAGTGTTGATATATGCTACGGTGGATGTTACCCCACTGGCCGTGTCCTGTTACAGTCAGGATGGTTTGGTGTACAATTCTTTATGAGGTATTTACGTGACTCTGACTCCCGTGAGTCATCTTGGATGCGACTAAAACAGGAGCTATACCAGGCTAAGTGAGGTCATTTCTCCTATCAAGCACATTTTTTCGATACTTTGTGATTGATTTGGTAGCCACCTCTGATTTCGATTATGGAAGTGTGTTCGAGGTGGGCGGTAGTAGCTGCTATGCGTTACCACCAGTCCGGGAGTGCAATTGGTATGTCTACCCTGGCATTGCCTCAAGTGCTGTGTTTACATGCCCTATCGCACCTTCTATGAGTTTGTTTGTAACATACCTATGGAGTGCCCTCTGGTAGCCCTCCAGTTTATGGAGGAATTACGGTACTGTATAGACTATGGGAATATATAAAAATGTGTTAAGCGGGATATGGGTAATACCTTAATACTATTTAAATACTTTACTGCACACACTATTATAATATCGTATGTACTATGTATGCAGATAGTTTAACGGATCCTTAGGAGATGTAAATCCAAACATCTCTTAAGTTATTGCACTCACGTTGACACTGGATAGGAGATGTCAAACCCCATAAACATCTCCGACGCCGTTACACTCATACTTATTTACTGTTGATTTAACTTACATAAGATCTTTTGGTTCTGACTCGAGTGTTCTGTCTTTTCAATTCGCTCGGGTTAGCCTAAGCTTTTCAGTTTATCAAAGACGGCTTTCTAAAGGACAAAGACGAAGATTTTATACTATTACTATTATTATACTTATTCCATTACATTATGTTATTCCGCTGCATTTATTCATTATTTATTCTTGTTGTATGTAACTCTGATCTGTATTATAAAAGTATAATCAATGTTATTAGTCAATGGCTTCATGAAAAGTTTATTTGATTATTATATATTGTCATTCCGCTGCGAGATTCTGCATTTTTTCTTTCTTTCTCTGTTTTTTCTTATTTACCCCATAACAATCTGCTCTTTTTAATGGTTTGAGTCTGATGTATGTGGTTTATCATCGATTTAAACAGTCCAAAAAGGCGGTTCATTCTAGTTGGTATCAGAGCTTTGGTTTAGCGAAAACCTTAGCTTTGTGGGGTCTAACTCATATAGAATAGGGTAGTAATACCCTAGAATGGGTCATTGAGTGTATATATGAGAGAGCGTATTTGTTAGTGTTATAAAATGTTTTGTATTATGTTAATTTGTTCTGTTTTGTAATAAATTTTGTTCGGTACATAGGACGCTACGACATTGATGGGGATTTCAAAACACTTAATAGGGCAGACCGACACTAAATTGTTTTGAAATATAGGTAAACGAAATAATTTTACCTAGTATTATATTTTGTATATAAAAAATAAGCTTTTAAAATGTATATAATTGGATGTGATATGTTTAGTTATTTCTTAGGAATTGAAATTTTATAAATATTGGCTGCAAAATAAAATTTACAAATAAAATGAATATAAATTGAAATTATACAACTTAAGTTCCGGGATTTTGAATTTGTTTTCAAAAGATTTGGAATATAATACTAATATTATTTGGAAGTATTTTCTGATATAAAATAATGATTTGAAAGAAATAAGAAGTTTCAAAAGTAAATAAGTTCAGTACTCCCCTCTCTGTCACTGGAAAATAATTTCGGTGTTGAGTGCATGCATTATCGATGTTCATTTTCGAGTTTCAAAGTATGAAGACCGCTGTAGTAGTTTTATTGCACATTTGTTTTGATAAACAAATCTAAATTTTGAATTCCTAAATATGATTTGATTTATAAAGGATATGAACACATTTGTTCTTAAAACTTTTTGATAATTAGTAATTTCAATTATAGCAATGAATGAAATCTTAACCTTTTAATAATTGGAAATTTCTAAAAATGAAAATAAGAAATTTGATGCTAAGTAATCAAATATATAAGAAATTAAAATTTTGTAACTTGTAGATATGAAAATTTAGAAGATGTAACTTTGAACATTTTTTTGACTAAAATGAATAAATAAACTTGTTAATAGAAATATGTAATGGAATATTATACAAGTAATTTTTAGTAATGAAGGTGTTCAATAGAATTATTTATGTAAATAAGAATAGATGTTATAAAATAGCTATAAACTAAGTTAATACTTTGAATGCTACTAATTAAATTTAATAAAAGGTGAATACTATAAGTAAATGATTATAAACTTAAGTGATGTTTGGAGTCAATTATAGTTAAAGTAAATAGTAAACTGAATATTAAATATGAATGAAATAATAGTGAAAAGAAAAAGAATAAAAATTTAAGTACGTGTTTCTCCACAAATGAATATTGGTGCTAAAACGGAAATTTAAGAAAATAATAATGGTGAACTAAATTTGTCATGGGACTTATATCATATTATAAGAACTGATTATGGATGATCTAAATAATTGAATGGAGATAACTTATGTAAGCAATGAATGTAAAGTAATGAAAAGAGAAAAATTGGCATTATATGAATAAATGAATGGTAAATGAATCTTTGTAAGTAATGAATGTAAATTAAAGATAATAATCATTGTACGAAAAATAGTAATGATTATGAATGGTAAATAATGTGAAAGGAGATTAATAAGAAGAACTTACATGACATTTCAAATTATTGGTTATTTGGCTTATGGGATGATTGGGAGGTGATAGTTTAAATTGTTTAGGATGTATGAATAGTTTATTAAGTTTTATCTAAGACTGTTCAGTATATGGTATACTTAGTAGTTTATTTATCGTTCTATACGATTAGAAGTGTCTAAACCCGAACAAACCATTTTTTTATTGCTATGGATGGATAATTGATTACTTTGATTGCATGTGATTGTTGTATGTTTTGTTTGCAAAGTAAATATTGTTACATTGTGTTAATTTGTTTTGTCATTAATTGGAACAACGTAAATATTTCTCTTTTGCATAATTCTAACTCTTTTGGATTATATAAGTGAAATACAGATTTATGGAAGCATTAGCTACTGCTTTGGTTTCGTAAATAAGCGTTGTTTGCCCGACAAATAGGAACGTTTTCGGATTACGGTTTTCTAGCGATATTATATTATTTTTCTGTGGTTCGGGATATTTTATTTTGAAATATATGATATCTATTGTTATTATTGATATTATTATTTCTCCCAGACCTCTCCGTACAAGGGAGACTCTGCCGAAATTTTCTATGAATTTTGGACTTATAAAAATTTAGTGAAATGCTTTTCAAACTTTTATTAACTTGAATATAAAAGGAATTTAAATTTTTTATAAATTGATATATTTTTTTAAATTATTTAATTAAGTAAATTAATTGTTTATAAATTTAATATTTTAAATAAGATATATTGAATCTTCAGTTCCATATTCCTTCTTTTCCCTTCTTTTTCCTATGCGAAGACAAAAAGTTTTAAGTGGGGAAGAGTGTAATGACCAGTAATTTTCGATAATTAAAAATAGTTAATTTAATAAGATTTTGTGATTTAATATTGGGAGAAATAAAAAAAATTACTAATGAAAATAATAACTAGAATGAAATGCAACGATGTTAATTTAAGTTTGATGAAATTCCAATTAATTGAAAAGATTAAAATGTTACACTCGGTTATAAATTAAATATAAGGAAATAAATGCAAATGTTGTATTAATTAGTGCAATAGTATGTAATCAATGGTAACTGAATACAATTAGTATTGTGTAAATAGTTATAACATTTGTGTAGACAATCAACTAATAAATGTAGTTAAATTAAGCTAAAGGTGACAATTATTATTTATTACCTATTTGTTTAACTTGTTGAAATCAAATTAGAAATAAATTACAGTAAATGTAATTAAATATAGCGCTAATATGAATTAAGATAATGTCAGAAGAATATTAGTGTAATAAGGTGGAAACCAATGTTAAATATATACATAGAGTAATGAATGATTGAATATAAAAATTGAAATCAAGTTTGATTAATTTATTGGAATCTACATTATAATAATTAGGTTTATTTCAATTAAATGTAATTAAATATTATGCTAATGTAAAATTAAGATGATAACTGTAAAATATTTGTGTAATAAGGTATAAACTAATGTTAATTATGGCCATAAGATGACAATTGATTGAATAACAAGATGAAAAGGAAAATAAATGGATTTATTGGAATTTAAAGTAATAATCACTATATTTATTTCAGTTGAAATTAAACATTGTAATTAGTAAAATAATTAACATGGAAGTGACATATGAATTTGTTTTAAATTATTGTAAATATCCAAGTAAACGAAAATGACAAAATTGCAAGTTATAAATTTTAAAATTAAAACGTGATTTAATCAATTTAATAATAGTCTATTTAATTAACGTGAAAAGAGCCATTTTGGCCACTCTCTCGGATTTTAACGAAACCAATTTCATCAAATTCACAATAGTGAAGTTTTGTGGGATTTCAAGTTTCGTAGCGATCGGACTTGTCATTTGATCGTGCAGGCCCAAAACGCGTAGAAATCAATTTAATTGAAATCAATTTGGAACAATGTGATTTTAAAAGTTAACTTCGGTATACAATGGAATTAGGCATGGAACTTGTTCCGTTGAGTTAAAAAGTATCGAAAACCTATATTTCGATATATGGGACGACCCATTTTCGTTTCGGAAATGAAACGGGTTTTTCGGGTCGTTGTTACCGTTTCGATCCAACCCTGCCTATATATAGGCTGTTATAAACCCTATTTGTTTCTCATTTTATTATTTTCTGTATGTAAATCTTCTTTTTCCTTCTCAAACGTCTGAACATCAGACCTAATTCCCAAATTTCAAAACCTATTTTTTTTTTAAAAATGCTCTAGGTTTACTTCGAGTCGAGAAGAGGCTCACCTCGAGTTTCAAAGGAGAAAACCCTGCAGCGACTTGGGGTTAGAGAGAGTTCCATTCCAAGCAAGGCGGATGTGGGCGCACTTCGAGTTCCAGAGGCGAAAATCCTGGAGCAACTTCAAATCAGGACCCAAATGACTCGGGTCTCGGGTCATTTTGGCAAAAACTCTTAGCAACCACCGATAATAGTGGTGGCGACTCGAAGTAAGACACAAAGTCGAATTTTCCAATCTTCTAACGTTAATAACTTTTGCATACGAGCTCGGATTCACCGCAGTTTTCTCGCCTGAAGATGAAATTATTGCCTTTGCCATACCTTTCTTCGCCTAGAAGCGATTGGGGAGAGGCGTAGCGTGGTGGCGTGGAAATGGGTCCAAATGCGGTGACTTTGGAGGGCTCGATCTCGAGCTATGTTGATGTTAGAAGGAGAGATTGATGGCTATGGGTCATTCTTGCGTAAGGCTATCCACTAGAGACATGCGGTGGCATATGGTGGTCGGAGGTGGGGGCGTGGAGTAAACAAAGGGGCGGCTGCATTTTGGGATGAACATGATTAGGGTTTGACGAGATAATGAATGTAATTAACATTAAATTAATTATTTATTTAATTAATTAATCGTCAAATGTTCATTAACTCGTATCTTGTCTATATGAGGTCGGATTCGAAAGTGGTTGCTTGTTTTGGAGTCGTAGAGACATCACCTTTGCAATGGAGTATCTTTGGTCGCAATCTGGACAACTGAAAAATTTGGCTAAGGTGAGTTGAACGATAATTCTACAATTAATTATCATATAAATCCCAGTATTCTTGTATAACAGTTTTTATGATTAGAATGATGTAGATTAATCTAGTTCATTGATATTGATATTTGGATGGATCATTATCGACATAGAATAGTTGTTGAGACCCTAGGTAAATGTCGACAATAATTATGATATTTATTTAATAATTTCCATGTTTGAATAAAGTAGTTTGAGTGGATATTCGGGATGATTGTTTTAGATCGTGAATATATACGCACACACATATATGGTGATCTATTCGTATTGAATAGAGTTGGAGGGGATTAATATTAATTAATAACGTTGTTATTAATTCATTTAAGCAAATTATTTGTTTAAATTAGTGATAGAAACATTGGTATGTATTTTATTACGGATCATGGAAAAGTATGACCTTTAAGATAAGCATAAAGACTTGAAAATGATTGAATGATTTTGTAGATTTGATAAATGGATTTACACTTAATTTAACTTGATAAATTAAGTGTTACAGTTACTTAAAAAATTAGTTTTGAGTAAATGTGATATTTTATAAAATGCTTATTGATACTATAAAATAATATGATTGAGACTTACTGCTTTAGTTTGATAAATTAAGTATATTATGGCTTAAATGGATTTTGAAGCGAATATAATAGTTTATAAAAGGATTTATGGATTTATAAAATATTATGAGGTGAAATATATTACTTAATTCGGGTTGTAAGTATATAATGATATTTTTTATAAAATGGTTACAATTTTACAAAAATAGTATAAAGTATATTTAATTATAATTGTACGATTAAATAATATTAAGCTTTTAAATGATTTATAAGCTTATGGTTGTTTTATAAATAATATATTATGTTTGGAAATAATATATCAATAAATGGATCATCTCCTAAATTACCGTATGGTGTAACGAGTTGATTAATGGTTGAATCGTATAATTTTCATGTCACTGTTTTTAATTGGTTGAATTCGTCGATTAAATTGATTGTAGATTAGAATTGAATGATAGATAAGTAGATTGTTCAATTGGATAATGAATTTGACTCTGAGAAGGTAGAATAGTTGTTTTCATTTGGTATTGCCTTCGTGTATGTAAATAGGCACGAATGTATTAATTGGTTCCATATAGATGGACTGGTTGTATATATACCTGCATATAGTTCATGCAGAGTTATACATGTCTATATTTATATACATTTCTAGTATTCCCGACTTAGGACTGCTGGGAGAGGCATGGAATATTTTATAGATATTCATTGATATGCGGTTTCAGGCATAGTATATACTTCTAGTATGTCCGACTTGGACTGCTGGAAAAGGCATGGAATATTCTATAAATATTCATTGATATGCAGCTTCAAGCATATGTATATAGTTTTAGTATGTTCGACTTGGGGATAGTGGAAGGAGCATGGAATATTTTTATAGATATTATTTTATATGTAGGTTCAAGCATATGTATATGGTTTGGTATGTCCGACTTGGGGCTATTGGAAGGAGCACGAAATATTTTTATAGATATTCTTTGATATGTGGGTTCAGGCATATGTATATGGTTCTGGTATGTCCAACTTGGGACTACTGGGGAGAGGCGTGCAATATTTTATAGATATTCATTGGTATGAGGTTTGAAGCTTATATATATACACACACACATACATACATACATACATATATCTTGGTATGTTCGTCTTGGAACTATCGATATGTTCTAGGGAATCCATTGTACCTTAAGGAACACGACCTACATATGTGGTTTTGGAGCAAGGGGGGAGAAATAATAGAATGCCAGTCTAGAGTAGGTCATATGCTGTTGTGTTGTACTCTTGGAGGCTACGATGGGACCTATAGGCCAACTATTATTGAGGTGTTGGTTTTTAGGGGAGTCCACACTATAGTTGTGGCTCTCGATAGGCCTTATAGGTACCTAATGGAAATTCATAAAGAATTAATGATCAACACGGGAGCGACGGTACTTCTGCATTGTGTACCCATGTGGAAAGGTTGTAGGCAAGGTTTAGTGTTTCCATACATTTTCGATATCTCGGTATTGACAATCAGAAGTAAAGGACACTAGCACAGAATCCATTGTACCTTTAAGACGACACAACCTGCAGACATGATCCCGGAGCAGGGTCGAAGAGAGACTGGAATTTCGGTCTAGAGTAGGTCATATAATGTTTCGTAGCACTCTTGGATTGCTACAACGGGACCTATCGGCCAAACTCTTGTATGATTTTGGTTTTCAAGGAAGTCCATAAGTTAGTTGTGGCTCTCGATAGGTCTCATTTGTGGCTAATGGCATTTCAGTATGGGTAATAGTTATAGATATGGAGATCCTATTTTAGTAGCATTGTTATATAGCTGGTTCATTTTGCATTTCGGATGCTTTTTGGGGACCATTGGATGGGTTGGTGTTAATAGCGAACCCCACCCACCAGCCATGATGGGTATCAACTTGTTCTTTGGGCTCTACTATTGTTATGATTATGTATGTTATATTGGTTGGTTGATTATCATTATTGAAAATTGTATGTCGGACTTATATAGGGAAGTTTATATTACTCCAGCACTGATACATTACGTTACCCTTACCATGGTGTGTTTTTACATTTCAGTCATATTACTAGTTGTGCTGACTCATTGGTTACGGGCGAAGAGCAGATTATGGTATGGTCCCCTACTTTTGAGTTAGGTTTTACTTTGCTTGTTTAAGAGCAGTCTAGGTTATCCCTAAGCCACGTTTGTGGAGAGGACAGGCTATACTTCACAAATTCCCTATATATTTTTATATGGATTTGATATACAATACTTTGAGATTATTCCCCTCACACTAGGTTTTATTTATGACTCGTATTTTTTCTTTGTCTGCTTGCGTCATGACAACTCTCGGGCACTCAATTGAGTAGTTGGAGAGCCAGGTGCTTTTGGGGACATGCTTTCTAGACAGCCGGAGCAATTTGGAGGCGAAGATAGTATCTAGGATATATACTTGATGTTTTAATAGTACGTAACAAATAGGCCATTTATATACAAGACTTGTTGTATCATATATTGTATTCTGGCTTTTTGTATCAATATCCATTTATCAGTTACTTCCATGGGCATAGTCTCTTATATATTGTTTAACGTATTGCTCACGTATATTTAGTACATTATACATCATCATTACGTTGTGAAATTCTACCATTGTGCCTTGCTGAGGCTGAGTTATTTTTTTCCCCGATGGACTGCCCTTTGTGGTACTCTGAAGTCAGATGTTGTCACTCAACGTTGACTCAGGGTACTACAGAGGGTGGGTCGTTACACTTGGTAATGGAGCTTAGGCTCAACACGTAGGTCCTTGTATACCAATCTGAGTTAAGCAAACTGGTAGGTGAAGATACATTAAGAGAATGTACTTGTATTTTTCTACTATATAATATTGCATACACCACTTATCCTCTTAACTTAGATTTATTTTAGTCATTGGTTGCTAAGGTATAGTCATTCAGGCTATCAGTATTAGAAACAAAATACAAGAGTGACTACGGATAAGCAATCTAAGATGCCTGATTAGTTCAGAGATTATTTTGACACAACACCAAATGTTCAACCACATGAGAACATTCCAATAGTTGCGGTAAGTTTTGAATGTTGTGTATCCCTTTAGGCATAGTAGTAGAAGAGATTGTCTAGCAGACCATAACTTGGATAGATTCTAAATGTCCCTTTGAATCTTGCGTTATTCCTGAGATTAAAGGGGATGGAAAGCTTAAGCGAATGGCTTATACGTTCTGTGTATAGTCATTCGTGTTTAAAATGTTTTTCCTTGTATTAATAAACCTCAAGGATGGTAGTATTCCCACGTGCTAAGAAAGATTTTCTAAAGATCAATCCATTTACATACCAGTTCTTAATCCCTAGTTCAAGCACAAGGTTTCTAGGTGATTTGCACAAGTTAGACAAGAGGTTTTCACTTTATTCTCAAAAGGTAAGCACTTGAGTCGAATTCTTGAGATGATTGGGAGATTTTTGAAATGCCGCCCTAGACGTGCTAGGAAGTTGTGGTGGTCGGACCAAGTAACCGGATCGTAGTTCGCACAAGAGGGGTTAGGTGACCGACTCTAATTTAACAAAGGAACCTTGTGAGCAAACAAATGATTTGATCAGGTGTCGTAACCATATGGAATGATCTTTATTCGTTGTAAAATTGTGTATGTGGTATGGTATATGCTAATCCAAAAAGTGGATCAGCACTTGAATTAAGTGTGAAAGCACCAGCTCTATTTATCAAGGCAAATAAAATAGGAACAAGGAATAATCACTGGTAGATAAAGTAAAGAGACAAGAGATTTTTATAGTGCTTTAGCTGTTAACAAAGCCTACATCCAATTTATAACTTTTGTCATGGACCAACTACAATTATGAGCTCAGATTCAATTTGATTGGATCTTGTAAGTTAGAACAAGCCACCAGTGTTAGAGTTCACTGGAGAATCATAGTGAACCCTTTGGGTGACTGTTGTGTGGGAGGAGAAGAGTGAAAAATAGATTTTGCAGAGTTTTGGAAACCAGTCCAGAAGATCCACTTTATGTTGTAGGTAGGATTGTTTATAGAGGCTGGATTGTACTTGGGCCAAAGTTTCTTTGCCAAAGACTTACATTTGAAGGTATGAAGATGCTCCACAAGTTTTATAGCGAACCGACCGAATATGATGGATCGCTAGCCATCCATAGGGCATGCATCGTTAGCGATCCATGAAGTTAGCACATTTTTAGCTCGTTTTGGATCGTGTTCCTTAACTTGCGCAGATGCTTGCCATGTGATTTCATGACTATATGCTTTGTTTTGATTATGATTGTGTACTGGTTGCATGGAACTATTGTTGGAATCAGATAAATGCCCACTTCTCGATCTCGTTTGTTTGGAACATCGTGAAACTTAGCAGGCATGCCTAGAAAAGATAATGCTTCATGATGCAAAAAGAATGGACGACCCAAGAATAACGTTTATGGATCGCTAGCGATCCATGGGTGATGGATCGTTAGCGATCCATACCCCTAGGCAATTGTTTGCTTTTTTTCTCTTGAGTCCCTCTTGGTTCCTTCTTTTGATCCTTCTGGTTGATTCTTGAGTTGTTTTAACCTGGTGTAGATGTACAAACTTCCATTGAATTATATTAGGTTAAAGTATCGAATAACATTTGCCCCTCAGAGTATTCCTTCATTGGAAACAAGGAATGCTCTGAAAGTTATTGCTTTTGAATTTCCATTTAGTGAGGTTCAAATTATCGTATTGAGGCCATCATGTAAATTTGGATTTGGTTATTCAGCCATCTATTGAGTTTTGATGGAATCGTTATAGCCTATAACAACAAATCAATTTCAGACCCATAATTTCCACGACGCTTGCAAATAACACGTGGATCATGCTCGGGAAATTTGTAGGAGATTGGTTGCAATTTTAAGGATCGCTAGCATTCCATAGCTCATGGATCACGCACGATCCTAAGACTTAGCAGTTTTTTATTCAATTTCCTATTTAGCTTCCCATTCGAGCCGATCCTTCATCTACCTCATTTTCTTTTGTGGATCGAGCTTCCTGCCTTATGACCCGATCTAGAGCATTCAAAACCAAAATTTTCTCTTACCATCATCGCCATTGATCTCCACCAACGGAACTCGTTACCATCGACCAAAATTGACCTTGATGTCACCTTAACCTTTGCTTCGTCTTTTTAGATCACTGCCAACCTTACCACCTGGATCACCATTGATCTTTCCTGCCTTAGGTCGCCAACAACCTAAGTGCAACCATGTTCACCTTTTGATTCTTGACTAGAGGAAGGTAATGCAGATTTTGGCGTTTGTTTAGCAATTCGACAATGAGTTGTATTGTTGGTGATCATTATGGAGAATACGAGTTAATTGCGATTTAGTGGAAGAAGATGGTAAATCGGGTCTTAAGTTCCTTTCGGAACGAAATCTGGGCTTTTCCCTTAGTGCTTAACATGTTTTGCTATCTTCGTCCACAGAATCAGAATTAACTTGCACTAAGTTATATTGTTAATCTAGCATGATATCTTGCAGATTGGTTTTGGCTTTTATGGGAGGTGATGATAGCTTAGGGTAGTGTCTTGTGTGCAGCTTGTGCTACTATCACCTTCCAAAGAGCTGAGATAGACTTATGCTGAGAATTCTCTAGTTGATTTTGACCTATCAATCGATATTTTCTCAATTCGGATTTGTCCTATTATTGCACGAGCGGTGTACCTAGTATGGGAAGATCTTACCTTGTCGCTTCGGATAGTGGATCCGTTATCGATCGTTGGTTGATAACGGGTAACTACAAAAGAAATAATTTTAATGAATGATATGAGAAGCACTTTTCTTTCCTCACTACGAGTGTTCATGACACGGATCCCATTCCACATAGATAACATACCACACTTGCCTTGGTCAACATTTGGAACTCGATGTGTTGGTGTAAGTCAATATTTCTTTAGAGTTCAAGTGTCGTAGGGGGACTTTTAGTTAAAAATAGTATTACCTGACCGCGTTTGATACAAGTATTGTTGTATATAATGAAGCATCTGTCATCTCACAGTAAGTCCAGTGGAGGAAGTCGGGCACTTTCAGAAACTGAATTGTCATCAGTTGCACCTTCATAAACAGTTTCAGTAGCGCCTACTTCTTCAATACTGTGAGCTGAATACGATCAATTGATTCTGGTTGGTCTGGTTGTAGATCAGACTCCTCCAAAAAATTAGAGTTTTACTCGATCCCCCAGAGAGAGCTTCCTCACTAATCTTTGCTAAAGTTCTATATAACTTTTGTTTACAGCATGCCATTCCAAACATTGATGTGTGCCTTCTATCAAAGAATGAGTATGCATATATGCCGCCTTTAGGGTATACCGCTTGCCACTGGTACATGTGCTTAGATGGAGTAGTTCCCCTTTCAACCACTTCTTAAGAGAAACCCTTCTGAACTTGAAAATTGTTCCAATTCAAATTCATCCTAATGGGTACAAAATCCTGACTTTCCTTTACGTCTTGTTTATGCGGACATTTAACTGTGCCCTGTGCTTCGATGAGTTAAGATATTTTCTCTCATTCAAGAAGAGAGATGAATGTCCATCCTTATGGTCATCAAGGCTCAAAGAAAACTATCGCTGATCATAATGAAGTCACTGAAGCCTATAAAAAGACAATAGTTGATTACATAGGAATGATGAAATCCCGTGACAAGATCATTTTTGATTAGACCCAAATAATTGCTTTGCTCTAGGAAAGAGTCGCGCAGCTTAATGCTGGGAAACTCGAGTTAAAATCAAGAAGGCCGGCGCGATAGCGGACTACTTGGAGTTATAGGATACTTTTGAAAAGAAGATAGACGACATCATCTTACATTTCTATGTGAAATCCCTACTGCCTCAGGGGAGCCTCGACTATTTGAGCTCCAAGTGCCCGTGTACTCATGATGTGGTTTAGGATGAAGTTTGGCCCATTTCAAAGAGAATTGGGATGTATACACAAAGCAAGAGTTGGAGGATGCCTATCTTAATGAAGAATCGAAGAAATCTTTGATAGAGATCGGGAGAACATTCAAAGTGAGAGGGAACAGGAGGCCGCCGATGCTGTTGTGACTGCAACTGCTAAAATTATGCTATAGCTTTTCATTTTCTAGCCTGGCGAACCATCATAACAACCTCGCGATCAATTAGCGAGCTCAGATGGTACTGCCTTGTTGTTTGCCCTTCTATATGTTGTCTAGGAAGCCTCGGGTGGTCCTGAAACTTCTCCAAAGATCGTACAGTCGTCCAAAGAAGGAGAAGGTGTGGAATATGAGATTGAAATTCTTGGCGATTCTTTTGATGCAGGTAACCCTCTTGTTTTCTCTGAGTTTGAGAATTTTCAACTCATGCCGTGAAAACAGGATGAATTGAATGCTTTCATTTTTGATCTTATAGGTATGTCTTCTTTACCTACCGAACTGTCGATTTCTTCAGTCCCCGGGCTCGCTGCTATTTCTACTGCCTTGACACTTTTTTCCATAGCCTCTTCGATTGCTACACCTGTGTCTGGCTCACAACTAGGACCAAACATCCGAGAAGATTACTGCATTGCACGGTCTAAAGGACCCTTCCATATCTTTGAAGCGCGATTTCACAGCAGTTGAAGATCGAGAGAAAGATGACCAAACTGACCATCTAAATAAAACTGAACAGCAGATGGTGGCCATTAAGAAGGATAAGATCGAGGAGAGAAAATCTTCAAGGAGCTCCCGCAAGTCCCGGAAGCGCAGGACCAAAGGGGACTCTTCCGATAAGGTCGAAGAACTGGGAGGAGATGCTGGCATGAAGGAGATAGTTGATATTTCAAGAAGTGACATAACTCGTGGCAGGGATTCTGAGAGGAAGAAGAAACTTCCAACCAAAGGTGGGAAGGGAAGCAGTGGACGTAATCATTAACAGGCTCGAGTAGCAGTGGAGCCATATTTTGGGACATTTCAGTTTGTTTGATACGTGTTTTGTAAAAGTGTATAGTTCGCACTTATTGCTTTTGTTGTTGTAGCATCTGTATTTCCCTTTTTGTTGGCCGATATTGTGTGGGTATAGCCCATACATTTTGACTTTGTATAGAAAATGTTATAAGTAACACAGTGTTGACATTTTGATTGTAACCTTGTTTTTTCTATTTATTTATGTTTCATGCACTTATGGCAACTTTACTTACTGTTATGCTATTTAAAGATGTATTCTCTGCCAAAATTATCTGTTTGGAGTAACAAAACCGTGAAATACTTGGTTTTTTGGTTGGGTATTAGTGTGTGCCCCCTAGTTTATGGTGCTGTCTACTTCAAACACTCGACAAATGGTCGGTTGATCCGTGTGACTCTTCGAATGTCTATTTTTTGGTTCCTATCTTCGAGAACTTGTGATTTAAGCATCTCGATTCAAGAGATTTTATCGGTCAATGGTGGGCATTCTTTGCCAGTTCGTAGTTGCTTGTCATTGCTGGATTCATACCCGTTACTCCTGATACTGGGAGTGGACTACCTCTTATTAGGCCTGCAATAGACGAATTTTCCAGCATTATGGGGATAATACCTATACTTCAGAGTGTGCACGGCTTTTAAGAGTATGCGTGGCTTATGAGATGTTCAGCTTTTGGGACTATGCGCAGTTTATGGGATGCATGGCTTTTGGATTGATATTATCGGTCGATCCGGAAAGATATGGAATTTCTCGACGTTACCAATCTCTAAGCAACGTGAACAGTTCGTGTTTTGGGAGCGTAATTCCATGACTCAAGAAGCAATGCACAGCCTATGGAGGTGCGTGGCCATGATTGGGGACTTCCATGTGCTGCTGGAGCAACACTGGTTCTTAGAATGCATGGATCGAGTTCCATCGATTCAACGGTTTGAGTCGATTTTCTTTCATCGACCTAGGGGGTAGATGGGGTGTACTTGAGTGTGATTCGACTATCTCAAGCGGGTATCGGATGGTTTTGAGCTGATTTGACCCCGTCGACTCAGCATTTTACTTTTTTTAACATAGTTTTAATGGTTCAAAAAGCAAAGCAATTTTATTAATGAAAGTTGGGAAACATTTGCCTATTTATAATGCCTCTGGTATTCTAAGGTGGCTTATTTACTGGAAATAGGAAATACATAAGATAGTCTTAGATAATATAAGATTTCGAATGCTCCTTGTATAAGGTAGACCCTCTTGAGGACAAAATCTTCCACCTTGAAGGTGCGGTTATGAAGTTTGGTGTTGACGTATCGTGCGGCCCTTTTCTGGTGAGCTGCAGTCTGTAGTTCGACTTATTTCCTCTTGTCATCAACTATATCGAGTGACTCGAGTAAAAGCTATTCATTCTGCCATTGATCGAAATTTTGCCTTCGTTGAGAAGGACTTCTAGCTCAACTGGGATCATTGCTTCTGAACCATATGCTAGGGCGAAATGGGAATGCCCAGTTGTGGATTTCTGCATTGTCCAGTAGGCCCCTAGTGCGAACGGAAGTTCATCGACCCAGTTTCCTTTTTCTTTGGTTAGCCGCTTTTTGATGATGGACTTGATGATCTTATTTACTACTTCCACTTGCCTATTTGCTTACGGATGTGCGAAAGGGAAAAGCTTTTCTCAATTCGGAAGCGTTTGCAAAAGTCTTTCAACTCGACGCTTTCAAATTGAGTCCCGTTATCCATGATGATTTTCTATGGCACCATAATCTACAAATAATATTTTTAGTACGAAGTTAATGACTTTCTTTGTGTTAATAGTGTCTGCGGTTGCGCTTCGGCCTCGATTCCCAAGATTACGAATGGCCATGGGCTGACCATCTGTGTTAGCTCTATCGTGGGGGTTTTTTTGATCTTGCTGGATCTTTAACATTGATTGCACCGTCTGGCGTAATCTGCTGCATCATGGTTTATTTTGGCCAAAAGTACCCATACAGGTTAACTTTCTTTGCAAAGGTTTGTCTCCCCGTATGATCTCCACAGTCGCCTTCATAAATTTCTTGTCCTTCGAGCTATGTTTTTGGTCATACATCTGAGAAAGTGGGTAGAGAATCCACTTCGGTAGAGTATCCCATCCTGTGTTGTGAACCGTGGTGCCTTTCGAAGAAGCTTTTTCCACTACTTCCTGTCTATAGGGAAAGTTCTCGTGAGCCGGTAATCCTTGATTAGTGTCATCCATTCCTTTGGTTCTTTGGTTGTCTCAAAAATCAAGTCTATATCCACTTTGTTTATGCTTGGAGTGGTCAGGATTTCAACTGGGACTATCCCCAATGACTGAGCTTCTACGGAACTGGCCAGTCTGGCCAGATAATCCGCCTTTGTGTTCTGTTCACTTAGGATATGAGTTATGGTGTAATGTTCGATGTCATTAGCAATTCCTATAGCTTAGATAGGTACAGGGCAAGGTTCTCCCCCTAGCCTGGTATTCGCCTTTCACCTGACAGACGACTAGGTGAGAGTCGCTATAGATGTGTATGGATTTTATCTCGAGTTCCGTCACAATCTTTAGCCCAGCTATTAATGCTTTGCATTCTGCCTCGTTATTTTTTACAAGGAATTCCAAGAGCAAGGCATAGCAAACCGACCATCCGTCGGGAGTCTCGAGCATTACCACTAATCCCAAACAGAAATTGGTAGATGCATTATCGACGAACGGCTTCTGACGTGTCTCCACTTCTGGAGCCATTTCTTCCTCATTATCTTGTATTATGAATTCGGCAATGAAATCTTCTTGTGCATGCCCCTTGATCCCCTTTCTAAAATGGTATGTGATTTCATACTGACTTAATTTTATGTTCCATTTGATAAGCCATCTAGAGGTCTCAGGGTAGTATAACACTTGCTTCAAGGATTGATCATCAGCACTCTAATCGGGTGTGCCTGGAAGTACGATTGTAATTTTCGAGATTTGATCAAGAGGCAATATGCCAGTTTTCCCAATTTTGGATAGTACTTTTCTGCCTCAATGAACCGTTTACCGATGTAATATATGGGTCGCTGGACATTAGCTTCTTCTCATACGAGTGCGGAACTCAATGCATATGGCGAGATTGCTAAGTTGATGTACGAATCTTCTCGTCTACCGGCTTGGATAGGATTGGCATGTTTCCAAATGTCGCAGCAGCTCTTCGAATGCGTTTTGAAAAGCTTGATTCCATTCAAAGTTCTTATTTCCCTTCTTTAGCGCGTCAAAGAACGGAACACATTTATCGGTTACTTTTAAGATGAAACAGCTTAGTGCTGCGACTTTTCCATTCAAGCTTAGTAACTCTTTTCTATTCCTTGGGGCCTCGGCTTCTCGCAAAGCGATTATTTGTTTGGGATTTTCTTCGATGCTTTACCGCTTACGATGAATCCCAAGAACTTTCCAAAGGCAACCCTGAAATGACACTTAGGTGCATTGAGCTTCATTCCATATTTGCAAAGTATTTCTAACATTTCAACAAGGTTATCCAAGTGATTTTTAGTTATGCATGATTTAACCAACATATCCTCTACATAAACTTCCACAGTCTTCCCAATCTGATGTTTAAACATGGAATTCACTTGTTGTTGGTAAATTGCTCTAGCATTTTTAAACCAAATGATATCACTTTGTAGCAAATAGTCCTATATCAGTATGAAGCTGGTATTTTCCTTATCGGGTTCATGAAACATGATCTGGTTGTATTCCGAGTATACATCCATAAACGATAGCAATTCATGTCCAGCCATCCCATCTACAAGCTGACCAATTCTGGGAAGAGGAAAGCTATCTTTCGGGCAAGTTTTGTTTAGATTCGAGTAGTCAATACAAGTTCGCCATTTCCCATTGGACTTCTTGACCAAGATCGGGTTGGATACCCATTCGGGGTACGTTGCGTCGCTGATAAAACCATTCGCCATCAGTTTTTCCACTTCTTCTCTCAGTGTTTTGGACCGCTTGGGTCCTAGGATGCGCCTTTTCTATTTCACTAGCGCATACTTAAGATCAATGTTTAGTGTGTGGCATGAAATCACTGGAGATACCCTGCACATATCGGAATGCATCTAAGCAAATATGTCTAAGTTGGTGAGAAAAATTTGATGAGTTTAGATCGCATCTTGTTTCCATGATGTGATCCAATTTTCAGGACCCGTCTTGGGTTATCCATATCAACTGGTATAGACACCGTCAATTCTGTTGGTACTGCCTGTTCCTCCCTTGAACTCTTCTTTCTAGGGTCCAAAGCCTTATCAAATTGGCTATGGTCCCTAAGCCAAAGGCGGCTCTGTAGTTGCTGCTCGGTAGGTTCACAAACATGGAGAGTTTTCTCCACATTCTTCACCTTTTATTTTCTTTTAGACTTGCATAGTTCTGAGATATAGCATTCTCTAGCGGCACTTTGGTCTCTTTTGATCATCCTGACTCCCCTTTCTATTGGAGTTTTCATAGTTAGACACTGTTGAGCTAAAGAAATCCAAAAATCTACCAAGGCGGGCCACCCTAGGAAGGCACTGTAAGCAGATATTTCGTCTACAATCACAAAGATTTGGATGAGGGTGACTCTTCGGTGGCCATTTCCGAGTTCTATGGGTAAGTTAATCGTTTGACAGGTTGTAAGGGTTCACCGGTGAATCCCTAAATCTTTGTTCGGCGGGCGGATACATCTTTCATACTGATCTTCATCTGATAAAAGGTGTGTTTGAAAAGGATATTGATAGAACTTCCACTATCTACCAATACTAGTCGAACCACGGCGGGTCTGATTCCTACTGTCACGACCATGAAGTCGAGAGTTGGAGCTTCTATCCCTTCGGTATCCTGATTCCGAAATACTATGTCATTGTTCAGGGTTCTTTTCTTCTTAGTAGGGGTTCCATCTTTGGTCGCAAAGCATGCGCCTTTTGGAACATGCTTTAATGAGCTCACATACCACTCTAATTCTCCCATGCTCTTCTAGGCGGGATGGGACCCTCCAGATATTGTTCTAATGATGAGTCTTTGGTCAGTCCGTATGGGTCCCTCTTTACTGGTTCCAGCTTGATTCCATTGGTCTCTAGGAGCTTGGGGCGCTATGGGTTGGTCAGAATTTAGTGGTTTCCTCACATACTAATGAAGCTTATTTCCCTGAATCAACTCCGCACAAGTTCTTTAGGTGACGAAACTCAGTCGTGTTGTGGCCATATATCTTATGGAAGCAGCGATACTTTCCGAAACACTTTTGTTGTTTAGTTGCTTCCTTTTTAGGTGGCTACTTGTACTCTTCCATTCTCTGTTTCATGAGATAGATGTTTTCTGGAGTATCCTTAAGCGGCGTGTATTCTTCAGGCCGTAAACCTTTGAGTCACTTGCTACTTCCATTTCGCTTACTGGAATTCTGCTTCTTCCTTTTCTGATTCCCATTTTTTCCTGCATTCCCTTCTACGGTCTTGGAGATATTTATGTCTTGGCTTGTGCTATACCATTCTGCCAATGTTGGTTGGTCACTCCTTTTTGTGGTTGCTTTCCGTTTCTCCTGTTTAGGACATAGACCTAAGAATTTTTTGTTCCATGGCAGCTCGGGCGCTGTCATGGTACTTGGAGCAGCATGTCACTGTTGTTAGTCCCTGAGGAGATAGTTTTGATGACAACAACCTTAGAATAAAATTATAACATTAATACTAACATTATAGTCTAGATATATACGTATATGAAGGATTTAACCATGTAGGTACCAAGAATGAAGACTATACAGTAAAGAGATTCTAGATTGTAGACTCATGAGTATCAAGATTATCAAGAATTCAAGATTTCAATAATAAGTAATTTAATTAGAAATTTTCTTAAAAATCTTAGAAAAACACTGGCATCTTAAAATCCAATTTATTAGTCGAATGGAATCCACTTCGAGCTAGTTAAAGGGATGGAACCTACGAAAAATCTAGTGGAACATTGTTTTGTATCCACTAACTTCTATTCAAAATGTTTTTACAAAATTATATCTTATTTTCAAAATGATTTTAAAATCTTCCTTTTAAAAAGAATCAAAAACATCTATCCTGGCTTTTCAATACTTTTAGCCTCAAAATGATCTTTATTTTTGAAATCAAATTATCCTCGGTTTTGAAAATATCTTTTAATTATAAAATATTTAACTTTTAATATTTGTACTTAGATTTAAATATAAAATTATAGAAAAACTTTATATATACCAAAATGTTATTCTCTATACAATTTATGTATTTTAAGTATAGTTAAGTATATTTATAAAGTTTAAATAATAGTATTAATACAAGATGAAAGCTATTTTCAAAGAAAAACAATCACCAAAAATACCTTAGGCTTTTCGACAACCCCTAGGACCCCATGTCGACAAGGTGGCAGTTGATTTCAAAATTTTGAATTTGAAAATAAGTGTCTATTCGTCATATCCTTTCACGAATGGACATGGCTGTTGTTCTACTATAAATAGGGGCAGTTTTAAACGAATTTATATACAATTTTTCTTTGATTTCACTCCTCTTCTTCTTCCACATTTATTTACATATATTTTTACCATTACTCTGCTGAAATCACCATTGAATCTAACTAGATAATCTCTGGTTTGATTCTCTATCACTATCTCAACAAGATCTCAGTGCTATTTAGAGTTATAGGTTTCTTTGTAATTAATTGAGCGAGAAAAGGTATGATTGTAGCCTGTGAAATCAATCAAGCGAGAAAAGGCATGATTGTAGCCTATGAAATCAATTGGGCGAACCTGTTGTCCATAAAATCAAGTATCTCTACCCAAAGGATTGTGAATCTGGAGTGGTGTACCTCATGGCCTTGAAATCGAGGGTGTAATTGTAAAATTTGCTTTTGAAAGGAATTCCGTACTTGTGTGCGGGACTGGATGTAGGGTAACTCCGAACCAATATAAAATCTGATGTGTTCTTTTCATTATTGCTTTTACTTTATTTTTGCATCTGTGTTTGATTCTGTGATCGTATCTGTGTCTGAATATTGCATACATTTGTGTTTAAATTAACATAAACTCAAAAATATCCATAATCCGCATTTCTCACATTTGGTATCAGAGCAAGGTTTTCAAAGTTTCATAATCTGAATTTTGAAAAATTATCAAAATGGCTACCAACACTGGTATTGTTAACACTACCAACAATGGTTCTATTATCCCTGTCATAGTTCATTTGTAGAAGTCAGTCTATTGCCAGACCACCACTTTTTAATGGCAGTAACTATGCATATTGGGAATATAGGATGAAAATATATTTACAATCTATAGGACTAGACACTTGGAATATCACACAGACTGAATATTTTGAACCCACAACTGATTTTGCACAGTGGAGCGCTGAGCAAAAGACCGTCGCATAAAAAAATTCTAAAGCTATGAATATTTTGTTTTGTTCACTTGATAGGAATGAATTTAATAGAGTGTCAGTTTGTAAGTCTGCATATGAAATCTGGAAAACTTTGCAAGTTACTCACTAAGGAACAAGCAAAGTTAAACAGATCAAATTTTCCATGCTCACTAATCTGTTTGAATCATTTAAAATGAATTCTAATGAGTTTATTTTCGATATGTATAGTAGATTTCAGAATATTGTGCATTCTCTAATATCCTTGGGAAAGGAATTTTCGGAAGAAGATCAAGTCAGAAATTTGTTAAATTCTCTTGCTCCAGAATGGGATCAAAAGACACTTGCGATCGAAGAGGCAATGACATCAGTAACTTAAAGGTAGAAGAATTAATTGGAAATCTAATGTCGTTTAAATTCCAAATGATTGAGATAAGAGAAAGCAAAGCATCTAAAAAGAAATCAATGGCATTCAATGCATTAACCGATGGATCAGACTCAAACAGCGATAATGATGAAGAGATAGCCTTTATGACCAAGAATTTTTGAAAATTCCTGAAATACAGAAAGATAAATAATCCCAAAAGAAACAACTATAAGAACTCTAGAAATCAGAATGTAGTGTCAAACTATATCAAATGTTTCAACTTTGACGAATCTGGACACATCAAAAGAGACTGTCCGCATTCAGATAGGCAAAATCTTCCTATAAACAATGATTCCACGAAGAAACGAAAACGTGCGTTTACTGCTACTCTAGATGACTCGGACTCGTCTTCAAGCGATGATGATGAAAAGACAGATGATTCAAATATGTGTCTTGGGGCTGTTCACGACTCCGACGAATTCAGAGAAACGAACTCAGAAAAATGTATTACAATACATTGGCTGAAATTGCATGCTTAGAATTAAATGTTTGATTGGTTGATTTTGAATTGGTGTGTTGTTTGAATTTTAAAAATTTTCATTTTTATTATTTTTTTACTATTATATTAGTATTATTATTTAATGCCATAATGTTTTATGGGATATGTTATAATTTAGTAATATTCCATATATATATAGACATTAAAAATAATATATATATATATATATATATTAGAATGTTTAAGAGAAATAAATCATTAAAATTCAAAGACACATGTCGACATGGTCCCCACCATGTTGTCGACAAAGGTACAGAAATTTGAAATTCAAAATTTGAATTCAAATGCTTGAATTTCCCTCCATCTTTTCACTTCATTCAAGTCTCCAAAAAGTCACCTTTTGACCAGAGGACATGTCCTTTGAGAATCTATTTATTCACTATCTCTTATCACAACTTTTCACTTTCATTTTCATATTCAAATTTTTATTCCAAAATATCAAGCTCTCTACTCTCTACTCTAATGGCTTTTTCAAGCAACCCCTCCACAATGAGAATTTCTAAAAAGATAAAAGAGCAACTTTACAATGATTCGGAGGCTATAAAAGCATATATCAATTGTGCTAACTATGAAAAATTCCATCCTTGGAAGTTTTCTCTATTTCAAGATTTCACTTCTTATGAAATCGATTCTCTTTTTGCAAACAATCAAGTTCTTAGTCTTGTTGATGCTTCATAAAATGATTTTTTTTTGTTATCCAAATCTTGTTAAAATTTTCGATGCAACTCACAACCGTGGATTTTGTAATGGAAATGATGATGAAATTTAGAGTAGGGTCAAAGGCACTAGAATCATTTTAAATTGTGATCTTTTAGGTACCATTCTCAATTACAAGAGCACGGGAATGGATCTTTCCAGTTTTATTATCGATGACATTGATCGTGAGACATTTCATCACATTTAAGAAGGAGATAACTTTGATTTTATAAATCAAAACTTTCGACCAAAAGGTAGAATTGTTAATCTTCTTTTACAACATACTTTGACCCCAAGATCGGGGAGTTTTAAAATTCCATCTTCAAAAGTTTGCAAAGCATTATTTGCTATTTTCGGAAATTAGATATTAATTGGGCGCAAGTTATTTTGGATGAATTTCGTCCCAAAAATCTTGAAATGGGTGAAAACACTTTGTATCATGGAATCTATCTCACTCGAATTTTTAATTATTTTGGAGTAGAATTCAAAGGAAAATAATTAGTTTCAAGAAAAGTTTTTAATCACTCAAACATTTCTCTTATGAAAATTCCATACGTTTTTCAACCATATGAAACTCTTTCTGAAAAGGAAGAGCGTTTGGCTCATGAGGAGATGGAAATAGAAGAAGATGAAGAAAGTGAAACATCTTTGGAAAGTATTGACTATCCATCTAATCCAACCAACAAAACCTTATTCAAAAATCAAAAGATCATTGTTGAGAATCAACGGACACTTAAACGATCCGTTAGTAAGAAGTTGGATAAAATGTCATCCAAGATGAACAAGTTTTTCTCCAAAGTCAGCAAGAAGCTTGGGTTATCTTCATCTTCGTCATCCTCTAACTATTTCTACCTTTTCATGTCTTGTTGTATTAGTTTTAATTTGTTTTGATTTGAATGTTCGTGTAGTTCTTAATGTTTAATCATCGTATCGTTCTATTAATGAAATTGAATTACCATTCTGTTATCTAGCTTATCATATCTTCAGAATAAATGTTAGTACATTATATAAATATATATACACAATTATTCACAAGATCAAAATGAGTCATCAAAATTAACTGACCCCTGTCGACAACCCCCTAGACCCTGTCGACAAGTACTGGTCAGAAATGACTTTTCATTTTAAGTTTGAAATTAGAATAACTACCTTGTGTCTATTCATTTCAAACGAATTTCTATACCTATAAATACATATCTCTTCTAGAATTCATCATTCAAAATCATTTCTTATCTACTTTATCTATATTTCTTCTTGCAAACTCAAAAATGGCCAATCCAATTTCATAGTTTAACCGAGAATCTAAAAGAAACCCTTAACTCTTTCAAATATATTCTTTATTTCATTGTTCGTTATCAACGACACTTAAAGTTGAGTCAAATGCAGATGATCAAGGAGCAAGAAAAGCATTTCGATGCAATACGATGGATGATTTCTTCCCTACTCAAAGATGATAATAAAGCACATCTTCTAGTCACTCTCACCAATGATAATGAAAATTAGGATGCCATTAAAGCCGACCCTATATTTGGAGAAGAAGGATGAGTGGAAGTTCTTCATAATGTTTGACTTATTTGATTGCTTTGTTTGATTTGAATTGATTGCTTGGATTGATTTAATTTGATTTGGTTTGGTGTGGATTGATAATTGGTGTGCAAAACATAATATGTATACACATTAGTTTCTGTTCTTACTTATGTCTCTACACAAATGTAAATATAACAATATATAATTAATAAATGATTTGTGTTCTCACATTTGAGTTCTCACATTTGTGTTCTTATATATAATTATCACTATTATAAGTATTATCATATATGGATTATTAGTTAGGATAGTTAGTAATTAAGGACTAAGTTTTAGTTTTAGAATTAAGTGATGATTATTTACGATAACACTATCATTATAGTCACATGTCATATAGTTTAGAATAAGGGGAAGTTATATAGTTTGGAGTTAGTTTTTTGTTGATGACAAAGGGGCAGAAGTATAAAATAGGATAGTTAGGCATAGATTTAGGGGTAGTTATTAGGACAGAAGTAATATTTTATAAACAAAGGTTGTTATCATCAAAAAGGGGGAGATTGTTACTCCCTGAGGAGATGGTTTTGATGACAACAACCTTAGAATAAGATTATAAAATAAATACTAACATTATAGTTTAGATATATATGTATATGCAGGATTTAACCATGTAGGTACCAAGAATGAAGACTGTACAGTAAAGAGATTCAAGATTAAAGACTCGTGAGTATCAAGATTATCAAGAATTCAAGATTTCAATAATAAGTAATTTAATTAGGAATTTTGTTAAAACTCCTAGAAAAGCATTGGCATATTAAAATCCAATTTATTCGTGGAATGGAATCCACTACGAGCTTGTTAAAGGGATGGAACCCTAAGTAGGATGGAACCTACGAAAAATCTAGTGGAACATTATTTTGTATCCACTAACTTTTATTTAAAATGTTTTTACAAAATTATATCTTGTTTTCAAAATGATTTTAAAATCTTCCTTTTAAAATGAATCAAAAACATCTATCCTGGTTTTTAAATACTGTTAGCCTCAAAATGATCTTTATCTTCAAAATCAAATTATCCTTGGTTTTTAAAATATCTTTTAATCATAATATATTTAACTTTTAATATTTATACTTAGATTTAAATATAAAATTATAGTAAAACTTTATACATACCAAAATATTATTCTCTATACTTATTTATGTATTTTAACTATAGTTAAGTATATTTATAAAGTTTAAATAATAGTTTTAATACAAGATGAAAGCTATTTTCAAAGAAAAACAAATAACTAAAAATACCTTAGGCTTGTCGACAACCCCTAGGACCCCATGTCAACAAGGTTGCAGTTGATTTCAAAATTTTGAATTTCAAAAGAAGTGCATTTTCGTCATATCCTTTCACGAATGGATATGGTTGTTGTTCTACCATAAATAGAGACAGTTTTAAACGAATATATATAACTTTTCTCTGATTTCATTCCTCTTCTTCTTCCATGTTTCTTTACATATATTTTTACCATTACTCTGCCAAAATCACCATTGAATCTAACTACATCATCTCTGGTTTGATTCTCTATCACTATCTCAACAAGATCTCGGTGCTATTCAGAGTTATAGGCTTCTTTTTAATTAATTGAGCAAGAAAAGGTGTTATTGTAGCCTACGAAATCAATCAAGCGTGAAAAGGTGTGATTGTAGCCTGTGAAATCAACTGGGTGAACTTTTTGCCCATAAAATCAAGTATCTCTACCTAGAGGATTGTGAATCTTGAGTGGTGTACCTCGTGGCCTTGAAATCGAGGATGTAATTGTAAAAATTTCTTTTGAAATGAAATTTGTACTTGTGTGCCAGACTGGATGTAGGGTAACTCTGAACCGATATAAAATCCGGTGTGTTCTTTCCACTATTGCTTTTACTTTATTTATGCATCTGTGTTTGATTCTATGATTATATCTGTGTCTGAATATTGCATACATTTGTGTTTAAATTAACATAAACTCGAAAAGAGCTAGTAATTCCTTAAAACATTATTCAGCCCTCCCCCCTCTAGTGTTAATTCTAGCCATAAAATCCATAATCCGCATTTCTCACATTTGGTATCAGAGCAAGGTTTTCAAAGTTTCATAATATGAATTTTGAAACATTTTCAAAATGGCTACCAACACTGGTTCTATTATCCCTGTCACTAGTTCATTTGTAGAAGGTCAGTCACCTGTCAGACCACCACTTTTTAATGGCAGTAACTACGCATATTGAGCATGTAGGATGAAAACATATTTACAATCTGTAGGACTAAACACTTTGAATATCACACAGACTAAATATTTTGAACCCACAACTGATTTTGCACAATGGACTGCTGAGCAAAAGACCATTGCACAAAATAATTCTAAAGCTATGAATATTTTCCATTGTTCACTTAATAGGAATGAATTTAATAGAGTGTCAGTTTGTAAATCTGCATATGAAATCTGGAAAACTTTGCAAGTTACTCACGAAGGAACAATTAAAATTAAACAGACCAAAATTTCAATTCCCACTAATCAGTTTCAATTATTTGAAATGAATTCTAATGAGTCTATTTCAGATATATATAGTAGATTTCAGAATATTGTGCATTCTCTAATATCCTTGGGAAAGGAATTTTCGGAAGAAGATCAAGTAAGAAAAATTTTAAATTCTCTTACTCCAGAATGAGATCAAAAGACACATGCGATCGAAGAGGCAAATGACATCAGTACCTTAAGGATAGAAGAATTAATTGGAAATTTAATGCTGTTTTAAGTCCAAATGATTGAGAGAAGAGAAAGCAAAGCATCTGAAAAGAAATCAATGGCTTCAGTGCACCGACCGATGGATTAGACTCAAACAGCGATAATGATGAAGAGATAGCCTTTATGACCAAGAATTTTCGAAAATTCCTAAAATACAGAAAGATGAATATTCTCAAGAGAAACAACTATAAGAACTCTAGAAATTAGAATGTAGTGTCAAACTATATCAAATGTTTCAACTATGACGAACCAGGACTTATCAAAAGAGACAGTCCGCATCCACGTAGGCAAAACCTTCCTATAAACAATGATTCCGTAAAGAAACGAAAACGTGCATTTATTGCAACTCTAGATGACTCCGACTCATCTTCAAACGATGATGATTAGAAGACAAATAATTCAAATATGTGTTTCACGGCTGTTCACGACTCCGATGAATTTAGAGAAAGGGACTCAAAAAAAGGTACACATTTACAATTAATTGGTTGAAACTGCATGCTTAGAATTAAATGTTTGATTGGTTGATTTTGAATTG
This sequence comes from Allium cepa, assembly GCA_030765085.1. Classification (NCBI taxonomy): domain Eukaryota; kingdom Viridiplantae; phylum Streptophyta; class Magnoliopsida; order Asparagales; family Amaryllidaceae; genus Allium; species Allium cepa. The sequence goes on along the minus strand of CM060930.1, from coordinate 45,907,116 downwards.
GTGTGTTGTTTGAATTTTTTAAAAAAATTATTTTTTACAGTTATTTTATTATTATTATTTATTTTTTAGTTTCATAATATTTTATGGAATATGATATAATTCTAGTAATATTCCAGATATATATAGACATTAAAAATAATAAATATATATATATATATTAGAATACTTAGGAGAAATAAATCATGAAAATTCAGAGACACCTGTCGACAAGGACCCTACCATATTGTCGACAAGGGTACAGAAAATTGAAATTCAAAACTTGAATTCAAGTGCTTGAATTTCCCTCCATCTTTTCACTTCATTCAAGTCTCTGAAAGTCGCCTTTTGACCAGAGAACATGTCCTTTGAGAATCTATTTATTCACTATCTCTTATCACAACTTTTCACTTTCATTTTCAAATTCAAGCTCTTATTCCAAAATATCAAGCTCTCTACTCTCTACTCTAATGGATCTTCAAGCAACCCCTCCACAATGAGAATTTCCAAAAAAGATAAAAGAGCAACTTTACAATGATCCTGAGGCTATAAAAGCATATATCAATTATGCTAACTATGGAAAAGTCCATCCCGGGAAGTTTGCTCTATTTCAATGTTTCTCTTCTTATGAAATCGATTCTCTTTTTGCTAACAATCAAGTTCTTAGTCTTGTTGATGCTTCACAAAATGATTTTTTTGTTATGCAAATCTTGTTAAAATTTTGTATGCAAATCTCAACCGTGGATTTTATAATGGAAATGATGATGAAATTTGGAGTAGTGTCAAAGGCACTAGAATCATTTAATATTGTGATCTTTTGGGTGCCATTCTCAATTGCAAAAGCACGGGAATGGATCTTTCCGGTTTTAATATTGCTGAAAATGATCGTGAGACATTTCATCGCATTTTGGAAGGAGATAACTTTGATTTCATAAATCGAAACTTTCGACCAAAAGCTAGAATTGTTAATCTTCTTTTACAACATACATTGACCCCAAGATCGGGGATTTTTAACAATCCGACTTCAAAAGTTTGCAAACCACTTTTTTCTATTTTTGAAAATTAGATATTAATTGGGCGCAAGTTGTTTTGGATGAATTTCGTCCCAAAAATCTTGAAGTGGGTGAAAACACTTTGTATCATGGAATCTATCTCACTCGAATTTTTAATTATTTTGAAGTAGAATTCAAAGGGGAAGAATTTGTTTCAAAAAAAGTTTTTAATCACTCAAACATTTCTCTTATGAAAATTCCATATGTTTTTCAACCATATGAAACTCTTGCCGAAAAGGAAGAGCGTTTGGCTCATGAGGAGATGGAAATGGAAGAAGAAGAAGAAAGTGAAACATCTTTGGAAAGTATTGACTATCCATCTAATCCAAACAACAAAACCTTACTAAAAAATCAAAAGATCATTGTTGAGATTCAACGGACACTTAAACAATCCGTTAGTAAGAAGTTGGATAAAATGTCATCCAAGATGATCAAGTTTTTCTCCAAAGTCAACAAGAAGCTTGGGTTATCTTCATCTTCGTCGTCTTCTAACTAGTTCTACCTTTTCATGTCTTGTTGTATTAGTTTTAATTTGTTTTGATTTGAATGTTTGTGTAGTTCTTAATGTTTAATCATTGTATCGTTAATGAATTTGAATTACCTTTCTGTTATCTAGCTTATCATATCTCCAGAATAAATGTTAGTATATTATATAAATATATATATACACATAATTATTCACAAAATCAAAATGAGTCATCAAAATTAACTGACCCCTGTCGACAACCCCCCTAGACCCTGTCGACAAGTACTGGTCAGAAATGACTTTTCATTTTAAATTTGAAGTTTGAATAACTACCTTGTGTCTATTCATTTCAAACGAATTTCTGCACCTATAAATACATATCTCTTCCAGAATTCATTACTCAAAATCATTTCTTATCTACTTTATCTATATTTCTTCTCGCAAACTCAAATATGGCCAATCCAATTCATAGTTTAACAGAGAATCTTGAAGAAACCCTTGACTCTTTCAAAAATATTCTATCTTTCATTCTTCATAATCAGCGACACTTAGAGCTGAGTCAAATGCAGATGATCAAGGAGCAAGAAAACCATTTCGATGCGATATGATGGATGATTTCTTCACCGCACAAAGGCGATATTGAAGCACATCCTCCAGTCTCTCTCACCAATGATAGTGAAAATTGGAATGCCATTAAAGCAGACCCTATATTTGGGAAAGAAGGATGAGTGGAAGTTCTTCGTAATGTTTGATTTCTTTATTTGATTTGAATTGATTGCTTGGATTGATTTGATTTGGTTTGGTGTGGATTGATAATTGGTGTGAAAAACATAATATGTATACACATTAGTTTCTTTTCTTACTTATGTTCTCTACACAAATGTAAATATAACAATATATAATTAATAAATGATTTGTGTTCTTATATTTGACTTCTCACATTTGATTTCTCACATTTGTGTTCTTAAATATAATTATCGCTATTATAAGTATTATCATATATGGATTATTAGTTAGGATAGTTAGTAATTAAGGACTAAGTTTTAGTTTTAGAATTAAGCGATGATTATTAATGATAACATTACCATTATAATCACATGTCATATAGTATTAGAGTAAGGGGGAGTTATATACTTTGGAGTTAGTTTTTTGTTGATGACAAAGGGGGAGAAGTTTAAAATAGGATAGTTAGGCATAGATTTAGGGGGAGTTATTAGGATAGAAGTTATATTTTATAAACAAAGGTTGTCATCATCAAAAAGGGGAAGATTGTTAGTCCCTGAGGAGATGGTTTTGATGACAACAACCTTAGAATAAGATTATAAAATAAATACTAACATTATAGTTTAGATATATATGTATATGCAGAATTTAACCATGCTGGTACCAAGTATGAAGACTGTATAGTAAATTGATTCAAGATTGAAGACTCATGAATATTAATATTATCAAGAATTCAAGATTTCATAATAAGTAATTTAATTAGGAATTTTGTTAAAACTCCTAGAAAAGCACTGGCATCTTAAAATCTAATTTATTCGTGGAATGGAATCCACTTCGAGCTTGTTAAAGGGATGGAACCCTAAGTAGGGTGGAACCTACGAAAAATCTAGTGGAAAATTGTTTTGTATCCACTAACTTTTTTTCAAAATGTTTTTACAAAATTATATCTTGTTTTCAAAATGATTTTAAAAACTTCCATTTAAAAGGAATCAAAAACATCTATCCTGGTTTTTAAATACTTTTAGCCTCAAAATGATCTTTATCTTCTAAATCAAATTATCCTTGGTTTTTAAAATATCTTTCAATTATAATATATTTAACTTTTAATATTTATACTTAGATTTAAATATAAAATTATAGTAAAACTTTATATATACCAAAATATTATTCTCAATACTTATTTATGTATTTTAACTATAGTTAAGTATATTTATAAATTTTAAATAATAGTTTTAATATAAGATGAAAGCTATTTTCAAAGAAAAACAAATCACCAAAAATACCTTAGGCTTGTCGACACCCCTAGGACCCTATGTCGACAAGGTGGCAGTTGATTTCAAAAATTTGAATTTCAAAAGAAGTGTCTGTTAGTTATATCCTTTCACGAATGGACATGGCTATTGTTCTACTATAAATAAGGGCAGTTTTAAATGAATTTATATACAACTCTGATTTCACTCCTCTTCTTCTTCTACATTTCTTTACATATATTTTTACCATTACTCTGCCGAAATCACCATTGAATCTAACTAGATCATATCTTGTTTGATTCTCTTTTACTATCTCAACAAGATCTCAATGCTATTCAAAGTTATAGGCTTCTTTGTAATTAATTGAGCGAGAAAATGTGTGATTATAGCCTGTGAAATCAATCAAGCGAGAGAAGTTGTGATTGTAGCCTGTGAAATCAATTAGGTGAACTTTGTTAACGCTTAAAATTGAACGCTAACACCCCAGTGTAAGTAGAGATTAAGTGAAAGCACCACCTATCTATACGGGAATTAAAAGTAAATAGAAAAGTCATAGAGAAAGCAGTAAAAGATAACAGTTTTATAGTGGTTCGACTTCAGGTTAAGCCTACGTCCACTTTAATCTTCTTTATTGTTGAATCAATTACAACTTTACAACAATCTTCGATTACAACACTGATAGGACAAATAACTAAAACTCCGATGTAGAAGAATTCTTTGAATCCATGTCGATTGTGTTAGATTTCCTCTTGAAGCTTGTTGAGATGTCTTTCGTGTTTGAAGTGTCGAGTGAGTCGAGAATTCAGCAGAGTATCGGCGTTTCAGAAATGATCCAAAAGATCCTCTTCCTGTTGGAGTCAGTGAGGTATTTATAGAAGAGTTCGGAGTTAGGTCGTAGGTCGTAGACGACTTAGGAATAGGTCGTAGGTCGTGAGTGACTTAGTAGACATGGTTTACGGCCTAACAGGAGCACCCTTGATCACCTGAACAAGTCATAGGTCGTGGGCGACCTAGGGACTAAACCACATAAGGAAGACAAGTTACCTCGGTTTTGTATAGCTCGCTATGTCGTTAAGTCCTTAGGTCGCTAAGTCGTTAGATACTTCAGGTCATTAACTCGTTAGCTCATTAGGTCGTTAGGCTCTTTAATCCGTTAGGTCGGTTAATCCACTTAGCTACCAGGTCGCTTCACACTTTAGGTCGCTGCATCCCACAGATAGTTAGGTCGCTTTAGTCCGTTGAGTCGCGAAGCCCCTTTGCTGTGACATGCTGTTGATGGTTAGGTCGCTGGGTCGTTTGATAAGCTTAGGTCGTTAGGTCGCGATATCCTTAGGTTGCTAGGTCGTTGGTGGTCTTTAGGTCGTTCATATCTTAATTCTTTTAGATCGCTTATTTCTCTTAGGTCGCTGAGCCGTGGAACAGAGGAGTTAACATTTGCCCCTCGAAGTATACGCCTATGCCATAGGTCGTGTGCTTCGACTTAACCTTGCTACGTCGTGAGCGACCTAAGAGATAAGTTAACTCGCGTGTCCATTCGTCTTCCTCTTTTCCCCCTATATAATCTGCTAAGTCGTTTCTTCCTCCTTGCTTGCTGCTGCCTTTAGAAACGCCATTGAAGAAACTTCCAACCTGAACTCACTGATCACCGATCATCCTTGCAACCTCATTACGTAAGTGAATCCGTTCTCTGTTCAATTCACGACCATCATTAAACCACGTGTCCTGGATTCCCTCCTCTAACCTCCGATCCAACTTCGTATTTTTATGTTTCATGCCACGATCGATTTCTGATGGAATTGAGGTGACTCGATTCGGTTTTGGGTGATCCTTGATGATTTGAGGAGGAGATGATGGATTGTAGTGCCTCGAATTAACTAGTCTGCGAGTTTAGAGGGCATGAGAAGGCTCTTAACGGGTTGATGGGTTATTGTATTCCAGGTTGAATCGTTGCACTTCTGGTGATTGTGAGGTGATGGACACGTGAGTGCATTCGAGTGAAGGACAGGCCTTGGGCCTATCGGTTTATTTGCGAATCATACGACCTGTCATACTTGCGATCTACCATACTTGCGATCTACCGTACTTGCGACCTACCATACTTGCAACCTATCACACTTGCGACCTAACTTTAAGTCGTGTGTACACTCGAGCGACCTAAGACATAACCGAATCTGCACTGTCTTTTCCATGAAACTTTAAAGCAGAGCGACCTACGAGATTGATGATTTAACTTCTCAACCTAGGACTTAGGTCGTAGGACGCGTATGCAGTTGCATAGGTCGTAGGTCGTAGGTCACGTATGCAGTTGAATGACCTAGGACTTAGCCTATTTTGTATTGCCCTGAACTCCTTTCAACTTGAATGAACATGACATTGCTGGATTGAATTCCCAACTTGAACTGCCGAGATAACATTTCTGAACTTGTTGCACTTATTTACATATCTCATTAGCTTTAATGCTAATAACCTATTAAATACAACATTTGCAGAAAAATGGGACGAATATACTGCACTGATTGCCCACATCAAATGACAGATTAGTCGATAAAAGATAATCAACTTAAAGAAATTATATGAAATGCTGTGAACCGACAAATTCAAGTGAAGTATTAAAGCAAAGCCATATTAATCAATTAAGACTGACTTGTTTGCAGCAACACTGCGCTTGTATTTGGACTTAAAACAACAAGCCCTGAAACTTTAAAATTGACAAATGCATATTAGTTTAATTTCAATTATATTTGCTTGTCGTTTTATTAGTTTTGCACAACACTTCACACATTTAGGAAACGTGCACCTTCATATTTGAATATCCAGTTCCTTGTGTAGAATGTCTTCTCAAGAAGAGATAATAGAGCAATCTGAAGGGGTCTTCTCGATAGCAATCCATTGGATAATCCTTCGAAAGGAACTCCAACTTCCCTGAGTCAACGGGCGTTCAACCAATTACATATTCAGTTTGGTATTGCTGAAGCAGATGTTATGCTTCCTGGGCCAAACGATACTGCTGATAGGCCACCCCTCGGTTTTATCGCCGTCAACCGTCAGATGTGCCTATGTGGTGCCATTCCTCCTTTCAATGACTTTCTTCAACGACTCCTTCTTCGATTAACTATCTCTCCTTTCCAACTGCATCCCAATGGCCATGCCACCCTAATGGGACTTTGTGTGCTATTCAGGAGGACAATTGATCGTCTTCCGAGTTTTGAAGAAATCTGTTACTCGTGCACATTTGCAAAGAATAAAGATCATCCCTCTATCACACTCGTGAGAAGCGCCAGAAACCGTAGATTGATTGTCGATCTTCCGAAAAGCGCCCATGGGTTCTTAAATCAATTCTTCTTCGTTCATCGTCCTCCAGGATTTTACGCCATCTGGAGAGTAGGAAGTAAGATTGCTCACTCCCACTTTTTCCATTTGAGTTTTTCATGATCCGAATTGCTAAGTGCTAACTTCATTCTTTTCTTTACAGCGCTTCCTCCTCCCTCTAGAGATCCCAGTCATAAAACGACTTTTGAAATATTAAGTGTCGTGCCGGTTGAGGAAAGAATTATTAAGTTTTTGCTGATAGATGAACTTCTTCACCAATACGGGCATCTGCACCCTTCCCGTTCTACTCAGCCTCATGAAGTCCCTTAATCTCCAGTAGAGACATCGGATGCCCCAGTTTCCGTCGGAGAACTTACACCGAAAGAACATACTGTTGAGGCTTCATTGGTAAAGAGTTCTACTTCAACTGATGTTGCGGGGCCATCCGACAAACTTGTACTTGCCCCAGTCATCGAAGAAGAGGAACCTCCCCAACAATCCGGGAAATCTGGTGACGAAGGAACTGAGAGAACAAGTCCCGCCAGGCACAGCGGTGATGATACTTTTGAGGGGTTGAGCGACCTGATGATTACTTCATAGGAGCTTTTCAAAGATGATCCTATCACTGCTAAAGTTACTTCTCCAGCAGTTGAAGCGATATCCGTTCTGCAACAAACTCCATCAGCTCAAGAGTTGGCACTAGCTGTAAAATCCATCATCACCCCTCAACCCAGAAGTGGTTCGTAGTTTGATGCGATAGTTTGCACGTTACACACACTTAGGACTTTTCAGCACTTATATGCGTTCAACTTCCTTGCTTTTGAAGATTTCTGAGTTTATTTTTTCTTCATTTTCAGGTTCTCTAATGGACGAAGTGGCTCTTACTACGACGATTTCCGGTGTTATGGGAAGCGCGGTTCTTATGACCCAAGGAGGTATCTTCCTGCCTCTTGGGAAACCGACGAAGAAAGAGCTGCGAGGAAGGCTCGTGAGAAGCGCGCTTATGAAGAACGCTATGGGAGACGGGACGAACGACATGATTCTTCCCAGAGAGAGGATGATTCTCACAAGAGAAAATCCCGTGATGACAAAGGAAAAAGTTATGTCACTGAAGATCCGAGTAAGCGGGTCAAACTTGGTGAAAAATTGACATCTGAAATCTCTGAAAAGCCCGCTGCTCCCGTCTCTTCGGAAATTCCTTCCGACTCTCCCCCTTCAAAGAACTGATATTCAAACAATCATAAGTAGGCCCCCCTACAAGTTGGACAGGGTCCTGCTACTCTTCAAAGCTGATTTCCGCACTGGTGCTTAAAGGGAGTGCGTTTCGATCATGACTTGGTCTCGATTGATAAGCAAGCCATGTTGTGAAATCTTGATGCCATCAAACTCGATATCAAGAGAATGTCTGGTTGGTAGAAACTTGTTGACGAGCTTCAAAGGGTAAATCGTGCAAACCTCGAAGCCATGCTGACTATGGAAAATGACAAATCCGAGTGGCAGAAAACACTCGATCAGCATGATGCCAAAATGAAGAGTATTGTCGCTTATAATGAGAAGCTTGAAGCGGAAGTTGAAAAACTTAAGGAAGAGCTCGCCACTTCTTCCACTTCCTATTCTCAGAGAGAAGAAGTGCTTCAAAAACAAGTGAGAGATGCTCACGCGGCACAGAGAGATGGTGAAGCTAAATTTGAAGCACAGAAACAAGTTGTGGATAGCTACCGAGTCGATGTTGCTCAGCTACGAGAAAAAACCAACTCGCAGAACTTGGAAATTGAACTAGTAAAAGCTCGACTTTCTAAAGATGAAAAAGAGCGCGATGAAGCTATTGCCAGTAAAGCAGCAGCCGATGAATCTCATATGGCAACTAAAGCCGAAGTCAGCTCTACTTTATTTGAGTTTTACATTCACAGTGTTCTGGGGCGCGGTAGCCTTAAATTTTTGGGACCGGAGTATGAATTCACTTTGGCCAAAGTGTGGGAAGCCGCATTTGATATGCTTGGAGGAGCCGGATATGCCAAAGTAGATTTAATGGCACACTATCTGGATGATGATGCATGTGCCGCTCTTGCCAGGGGAAAGGAGCAACTCGCCAAAGAGAGAGCCGAAATGGCCGAAGGAGAACATTTAGGGAATGCAACTTCAACCGACCCAGTTCAACCTTCGATTTCGGCCGATATCGATATTGTTGGCTCCAGTTCCCATTCTCCACCTCCTGCTCAAGCTGTTATTGAAAGTGCCACCGCCCGCACTGGAGATGAGGCTCAAGAAAGCACTGAAGCACAGGACTTTGAAGTTGACATAGTAAAGCCTACTTCTCTAGGTAACCTCAATGTTGATCTCGCTCAAGTGGACTGCTTGTTTACTTTACATGAGCTTGATGAACTTTTTGATTATTACTTAAATCTTGACGCGCCACTTTCTCCTCTTTTTATGAGAGATACTGATTTTAACTTCTCTTCTCCTGTAGTGAAAGCGCCAAGTGTTGCTCAGGCTTCCCCTCTTCCAGTTGTTTCCTCTCCGCCTCTTCAGATTACTCCCCCTACTGTTTCTCAACCGGGGTCACAAGAGGACCAGATAGAAGCACTTCAAGGCTTGGATGACCCCGTCGCTTCACAAGAACAGAAGGCCGAGGAACCTGAAGAAGGCGAAAGAACCCCGGAGCAAACTATTTCTGATGACATAAAGTTGTCTGCACTTTTCACTCTGGGCAATGAGTCTTCTACAAGGAAGAAGGGGAAGCGTGTAGTCTAAAAGAAAAGGAGAGAAGCTTTTGTTGGCGAAGAAAAAGTAGAAGAAAGTAAAATTGCACCCCTTCCTCTTTCTTCCCCTACTCTCACAAGTCGGCCCAAAAAGTTAATCATCCGGCCAGGCGAAGGCTCGAAAGGTGGCAGGAAGAAGAAGTGATGGGTTTGGGACTTATGCTTTTCATCTTGCTTTTTATTGCTCGTATATATAAAGACTTGTGTTGACCGGAGATTGCACGGGTACCGGTCCCCGCCTTCTTTTGTTTTGAAACCTGCACATGTATAAAAAAATTATAGTATGGAATAAAATGATTCTTTTACTTGTACAAACTTCTGTCTGTATTTGAGAATGCATTTATTCTTCTTTTTCATACAAGTTTCTTTATTTTCTCTGTGTGATGTTGCAGTAAACCTATGGTATGTTGCTTGAGCGTTGTTTTTATTTTTGTAACTATATTATATTGCCCCCATACCATGGTTTATTGCAACCTCTTTCACATTTGCAAAATTTTGGAGAACAACTCTTTTATTTCGAGAAGACTTGTACTCTTTCTTTAGAGAACAACTTTTCCATTCGAAGGAGGTTTGCATCTGTACTTTATAGAATAATTTTTCCATTTTAAGGAAATATTTTTCTGATTTAGTAGAATGCGCCTCGTATTGGAGAAGTTTCTCTTTCTTTCTTTCTCTCTTTTTTTTATGGAGAAGTTTTTACACTTCACTTTCGGAGAAAGTATATTTTATTTTTGGCAAGTGAGTTTTCCTTCGTGGTAAAGTGGGCCTCCAAAAAAGGTCTTTGACCTGTTTGTGCTTCCAAAGATGGCTTTTTTGTTTGATTGTGCCTCTAGGAAGAGGGCTTTTTTGTTTGATTGTGCCTCTGGGGAGAGGGCCTTTTTGTGTGTGCCTCTGGGGAGAGGCCTTTTGTTTTTTCCCTGTACTCGGGGAAGCGGGCCTCCGAAGAGGGCTTTTTGTTTCTGCCTCTGGGGAGAGGCTTTTATTTTTTCGCTGCTCGCTGGGAAGCGGGCCTCCGAAGAGGGCTTTTTGTTTCTGCCTCTGGGGAGAGGCTTTTATTTTTTTCCCTGTTTGCTGGGAAGCGGGCTTCCGAAGAAGGCTTTTCACATTTCGACTCGTGTGAAGTTTTATTTCAGATCGCGGTGAAATGTGTGCCTCCGAAGAGGTCTTTTAGCATTTCAACTCTAGTGAAATGGGCCTCCGAAGAGGGCTTTTCACATTCCAACACTTGTGAAGTTTTATTTCAGATCTCGGTGGAATGCATGCCTCCAAAGAGGTCTTTTCACCTTTCAACTCGTGTTAGGTTTTATTTCAGATCACGGTGAAATGTGTGCCTCCGAGTAGGGCTTTTGCTTGGAAGCTTCTTCCTCGTGGTGGGTTGGATTCATGGGGCGGACACAAGTTACTTGGATTGTTTGTTTGCACAAACGTTCTCATCTAGTTAACGAGTGTCCTGTGCCACCGGTCATTCCACCAATCTTTTTTGTTGAGAAAGAGAACTTTCTTTTTCTGGCAAGTCCCATTAGAGGTATTTATCCTCCGGAGAGTTGTGCCTCCGAAGAGGGCTTGTGCCTCCGAAGAGGTCTTTTGCTGTTTGCTGCCTGCTCGCCCATGTCTTTTCGCCATTTTCTCATATCAACGGTTCCCTGTTATCATTTTCAAGCACATATTCCTTTCTTTTTCAAGTAGCTTATTTTATCCAAAGAAGTGTACTTCATTGTTAAATGAGTTCGCAGGGGCAGACACAGGCTAATTAATCGGATGTTCATTTGCACAAACGATCACAATTAGTTAGGAAGGGTCCACCTCTGGCGGAACCACTAACTGTTTTCCTGTAGCACTTCTTATATAGGATTTGAGTCTGGAATTTTTGTGGCTGAACATTCATTTGTTGAGTGATGTCAAGGATCGCTTGGTCTTGTGATGGGTAAGCTTTGTTTTAATGGCCTGCAATATTAAATCGACATTTTAGCAATACAATTGAAGTACTTTATATATCAAAATAAAACAGGCAGTTTATAATAGTAGAGAACACAATATTTATAGTGGTTCGGCCAAGAACTGGGCCTACATCCACTTTATAGTTCTTATTATTCACTTGCACTGGCTTTACAATGGCTTTCAATACAAGAATCATACATCCATAATTCTTTTACAGTATTTCAGTAAAGCTTTTAAGTAAAATATGGGCGCAAGTGATTGCTGTTCCAAGCTCTTAGAATCGGATCTCCTTCGATAGCTATCAGTTTGAAGGTGCCATCAAGAAGTTTTTTTCCTATGACATATGGCGCTTCCCAGTTTGGCGCAAACACTCATGTTGTCGTCATGACCCTCTTCAAGACTAGATCTCCAATTTCAAAGCTGCGTTGGCAAACTTTGGAATTGAAGTGCCTGGCAATTCTTTGCTGATGGGCTGCAATTCTGAGCTGAGCCTCTTCCCTTTTTTCATCAAGGAAGTCAAGTGCTTCGAGTTGCAATTCTTCATTTTCAGCTTGGTTGAAATGAATTCTTCTATGTGAAGGGACTTCTATTTCCACCGGAATCATTGCTTCTGATCCATATGCCAATGAAAATGGAGTGTGCCCAGTCGCAGTTTTATGTGTAGTTCTATATGCCCATAGTGCTAGTGGTAGCTTATCGACCCAACCACCTTTTGCTTTTTCCTGCTTTTTTTTATGGTTGATTTGATAATTTTGTTTATTGCTTCCACTTGCCCGTTTTCCTGCGGATGAGCCATTGCTGAGAAGCTTTTTTGGATCTTGAATCGCTTGCAAAAATCTTGGAACTCTTCACTTTCGAATTGGGTTCCATTGTCTGTGATTATATTTTGGGGCACACCATACCTGCAAATGATATCCTTAGTCATAAAGTATATCATCTTTTTAGAGGTAATAGTAGCTAATGGTTCATATTCAGCCCATTTAGTAAAATAATCAACAGCAACAATAGCATATCTGATTCCGGACTTGGCGGTTGGCAAAGGCTCGATGAGATCTGTTACCCAAATAGCAAATGGCCACGGACTGACTATCCGTGTTATCTCGGTGGAAGGTGCTCTTGGGATTTTTGCAAATTTCTGGCATCGGTCACATTTTTGGGCATAGCTTGCAGCATCACGATTAATATTTGGCCAAAAATATCCATAACGGAGAATTTTCTTTGCTAGAGTTTGGCCACCTGAATGGTCTCCACACTCTACTCCGTGTACTTCAGCTAGAATTGTCTTAGCTTCTTCGTTGGTCACACATCGGAGTAATGGCATTGAGAATCCCCGCCTGTACAATCGGCCATCTTGAATTATATATCTGGAGGCTTTTCTTAGCAACTTCTGTCGTGCTTTTGAATTTTCTGGTAGAGAACCGTTGAGCAGATATTCCATTATCGGAGTCATCCATGATTCTTGCTCCTGAGATATAGTCATGATCCAGTCAATATCCATCGCATCAGTGCTTGGAGTTGACAGGACTTCCACAGCAATTAATCCCAATAATTGAGCTTCACCAGTGCTTGCGTACTTTGTGAGAGAATCTGCCTTCATGTTCTCTTCCTGGGGTATATGATTTATCGTATAATGGTCAAGATCATCGAGAAGTTCCCAGGCTCTTGACAAGTAAGCAGGCAGATTTCCTCCTTTAGTTTGAAACTCTTTCTTGACTTGACATACAATAAGCTGTGAATCACTGAAGATCTACAACACTTTGACATTCAATTCTTTAGAAATTCTCAAGCCGGCAATAAGAGCTTCATATTCTGCTTCATTGTTTGTCGAAGGGAATTCCAATCTCAATGCATAGCACAATGACCGCCCTTCAGGGGTTTCAAGCACAACCCCAGCTCCGGAACAGTAATCGTTTCTTGCACCATCAACATATAATTTCCATCGAATTGGGGTATTATCAGTCATTTCTTCCTCACTATCACCTTTATCTATACATTCTGCGATGAAATCTTCCAAAGATTGCCCATTGATTGCTCTTCGGGGATGATAAGTGATGTCATATTGACCGAGTTCAATATTCCACTTCAGAAGATGACCCGAAGTCTCAGGACGAAACAGGACTTGCTTTAGAGGTTGATCAGTGAGGACTTTGATAGGATGAGCTTGGAAATACGGCCTCAACTTTCTTGATGCAATCAGTAGACAATAGGCAAGCTTTTCCGATTTTGAATAATTCATCTCTGCCCCAGTGAATCTTTTGCTGATATAATAGACCGGGCGCTGAATTTTTGCGTCTTCCCGTACCAATGCTGCACTAAGAGCATGAGATGAGATTGCCAAATATACGAAAAGATCTTCACCATTGTCAGGCTTAGAAAGTATTGGAGGCGTTTCCATATGATGAATCAATTCATCGAAAGCTTTCTGGCATTCAGGAGTCCAGTCGAAATTTTTCCTTCCTTTCTTCAGAGCATCAAAGAATGGAATGCATTTATCAGTAGCTTTGGAAATGAATCGACTCAAGACAGCGACTTTTCCATTAAGACATTGCAATTCCTTCTTCGTTCTAGGAGCCTTGACTTCTTTTAAGGCAGCAATCTGAGCAGGATTAGCTTCAATGCCCCTAGCACTCACAATGAAACCCAGGAACTTTCCGGACTCCACCCCAAATGAATATTTCAAAGGGTTAAGTTTCATTCCGTACTTTCGTAGGACAGCAAACATCCCTGCCAAGTGATCCATATGGTCTACTGCCTTCTTTGATTTCACCAGCATATCGTCAACATAAACTTCCATGGTTTTACCAATCTGTGGCTTGAACATATCATTAACGAGTCTTTGGTAAGTTACCCCTGCATTCTTAAGTCCGAAGGGCATGACCCTATAGCAGTAGAGACCAGCATCGGTAATGAAGCTCGTGTCCTCCTTATCTGGCTCATGCATCATGATCTGGTTGTATCCGGAGTAAGCATCCATAAAAGATAACAACTCATGCCCGGCTGTTCCATCCACCAACTGATCTATCCTGGGTAACGGGAAGCAGTCTTTGGGGTAGGCTTTGTTTAAATCTGAGAAGTCGATGCATACTCTCCACTTCCCATTAGCTTTCTTAACCAGTACTGTATTTGAAACCCAATTCGGATAAGTAGACTCCCTGATGAAACCATTCTCCATGAGCAGTAGTATTATCCTTAACCTCTGTCAATGCTACTTTAACCGGTGCTTGAAGGCTTTCCAAGCGTATGAATTCATCAGCTTCCTTATAGAATTTCTCAAGCGAATTCGGTTCTTTCATCTTCAGCCACTTTCCAAATTCACTTGATTTGTCGATTGCCTCATCAAGTATGTCAAGACCATCCGTGGTTCCGCATTGTCCACTTCAGCCAAAGCTATGTTGAAGCGATTCAAGAAAGATCTAATAGATTCCCCAGGATTCTGTTCCAGGCTTGACAGTGACATAATATCCTTTGCCTTTGAAGAATACAACCTGAATTGCTCTTTAAACTTCCGAGTCAAGTCGGCGAACTGGTCTATGGATCGGACTGAAAGCTTTGTGAACCAGAGTAGAGCCACTCCTTACAAGTATACCGAAAAATACCGGCATTTAATCTCATCAGATGCCCTAGCACCAGTCATGTGCCAGTCATATTTATACAGAAATTGATTAGGGTCGCTTGTTCCCTTATAAACTGGAATGGTAGGAGGAACAAACTTTCTTGGAAATTCAGCTTTCAAAATCTTTTCAGTGAACGGAGTCTTGCTCGGAGAGAATCCACATTCTTTTCCATCTTCATCCCTCTGCATGCTTTCTTTCATGATTTGTCGAACCATGCCTGAAAGATATTCTTCATCAGTTAAAGGATCTGCAGGACAGACTTCAGCCATTTTCTCGGAAGTTTGTCTGCACAAACGTTCGCGGAGAGTTGGCTGCGGTCTCGATCCTCTAGCTTGGGGAGGTGTTTCTTTGGCGGGGCTAGCTGCTCTTTGAGGAATATTCCTTTCTTCAGGATTATGAACATCATCTGCAAGGTTTTCTTCATTATTCACCGGTTGACGGTTAGCTCCGAGCAATGCATTTAACCTTTCAAGCATTAAAGCATTCTGGGTTCCGCTCGTGTAATTCCGGCGCTTGGTGCTGCTTGACTTGACGAAGGAGAAGTGGCAGTATTCTCATGGACATTACTGGGTCTTGTAGATCTATGCTTTCTTCCAGGAGCCATTATCTCTGATAAACTTCTGGTTTTGAGAGAGATTTTTTCAACAAACTTTTGCGAAGCAATGAAGAAAGTAGCTTGAGTTCAATTCTCAGCGAACGCACCAAAAATGTTAAAGCATTGAACGTTAACACCCCGGTGTAAGTAAAGATTAAGTGAAAGCACCACCCGTCTATACGGGAATTAAAAGTAAGTAGAAAAGTCATAGAGAAAGCAGTAAAAGACAACAGTTTTATAGTGGTTCGGCTTCAGGTTAAGACTACGTCCACTTTAATCTTCTTTATTGCTGAATCAATTACAACTTTACGACAATCTTCGATTACAACACTGATAGGACAAATAACTAGAACTCCGATGTAGAAGAATTCTTTGAATCCATGTCGATTGTGTTAGATTTCCTCTTGAAGTTTGTTGAGATGTATTTCATGTTTGAAGTGTCGAGTGAGTCGAGAATTCAGCAGAGTATCGGCGTTTCAGACATGAGCCAAAAGATCCTCTTCCTGTTGGAGTCAGTGGGGTATTTATAGGAGAATTCGGAGTTAGGTCGTAGACAACTTAGGAATAGGTCGTAGGTCGTGAGCGACTTAGTAGACATGGTTTACGGCCTAACAGGAGCGCCCTTGATCACCGGAACAAGTCATAGGTCATGGGTGACCTAGGGAAGGAAGCACATATGGAAGACAAGTTACCTCGGTTTCGTATAGCTCGCTATGTCATTAAGTCCTTAGGTCGCTAGGTCGTTAGATACTTTAGGTCGTTAACTCGTTAGCTCATTAGGTCGTTAGGCTCTTTAATCCGTTAGGTCGGTTAATCCACTTAGCTACCAGCTCGCTTCACACTTTAGGTCGCTGCATCCCACAGATAGTTAGGTCGCTTTAGGCCATAGGTCATTAGGTCGCTTTAGTCCGTTGAGTCGCGAAGCCCCTTTGCTGTGACATGCTGTTGATGGTTAGGTCGCTAGGTCGTTTGATAAGCTCAGGTCGTTAGGTCGCGATATCTTTAGGTTGCTAGGTCGTTGGTGGTCTTTAGGTCGTTAGGTCGTTCATACCTTAATTCTTTTAGATTGCTTATTTCTCTTAGGTCGCTGAGCCGTGGAACAGAGGAGTTAACAAACTTGTTGCCCGTAAAATCAAGTATCTCTACCCATAGGATTGTGAATCTAAAGTGGTTTATCTCGTGGCCTTGAAATCGAGGGTGCAATTGTAAAAATTGCTTTTGAAAGGAAATTCGTACTTGTGTGTGGGACTGGATGTAGGGTAACTTCGAACCAATATAAAATCTGGTGTGTTCTTTCCTTTATTGCTTTTACTTTATTTCTGCATCTATGTTCGATTCTGTGATCATATCTGTGTCTGAATATTGCATTCATTTGTGTTCAAATTAACATAAACTCAAAAAGATTCAGTAATTCCTTAAAACACTATTCATTCCCCCCTCTAGTGTTAATTCTAGTCGTAAGATCCGTAATCCGCATTTCTCACAACTGTAAGGTCTATAGGGCATTTAATTTGTTTTTGAGAGCCCTTTGGTTGTTTTCCATCTTTTGATTAATTTCGTCCACCATTTTATTTAATTCATCTTTAGTGACAACTTCATGATGAACAGAGGATCCAGGAACCTAATCTCTAGAGTTAACTCTTAACTATAGAAAGTTGGGGTTGTTGACTTTAATTGACGATGGTTTGTTTCTACTCTGGCAATGGGAGCTCCTATAAATCTTCCGGAAGTAGTTCTCCTTCTTCCAGGTGCCACTGATTCTCAACATCAGATTTTCTAAGCAAAGATTAAGGATCTAACTTCTGAACCTATCTGATCCAAAGTAGATAGCTAGATCTAATCCTGAATTCTGTTATCTCAGTGAAAGAACCAAAACGTTAATCCAAAAGATGGATCGACACCCTGAATTGAGTGTGAAAGCAGAAGCCATGTTTATCAAGGCAAATAAAATAGGAATAAGGAATAATCACTGGTGGAGTAAGTAAAGAGAAGATATTTTTATAGTGGTTTGGCTGTTAATGAAGCCTACGTCCACTTTATTACTTTTGTTATGGGATGACTGCAATTAAAGTTAAGTCCAATTACAATTTGATTGGATCTTGTAAGTTAGAACAAGCCAGTAATGTTAGAGTTCACTGGAGAATCACGGTGAACCCTTTGGATGATTGTTGTATGGGAAGAGAAAAGTGAAGAATAGCATATGTAGAGTTTCAACAACCAGTCCAGAAGATCCACTTTATGTTGCAGGTAGGATTACATTTATAGAGGCTGAAGAGCACTTAGGATAAAGCCGCATTGCCAAGGACTTACTTTTGAAGGTATAAAGATGCTCTACAAGTTTTACTGTGAACCGACCCAATATGTGGATCGCTAGTGATCCATAGAGCATGGATCGCTAGCTATCCATGAAGTTAGAACATTTTTAGCTCGTTTCAATTGGATCATGTTCCTTGACTTGCGTAGATGCTCTCCATGTGATTTCATGACTAGATTCTCTGTTTTGATGATAGTTTATGTACTGGTTGCATGGAACTGTTGTTGAAATCAGTTGAATGTCCACTTCTCGATCTAGCTGCCTTGGAACATCGCAAAACTTAGCAAGCATGTCTAGAAAAGATAATGCTTCATGATGCAAAAATAATGGACGACCCATGAGCAATGCTTATGCATCGCTAGCGATCCATTGGTGATGGTTCAGTAGTGATCCATACCCTTAGGCCATTATTTGCTTTTTTTCTCTTAAGACCCTCTTGGTTCCTTCTTTTAATCCTTCTGGTTGATTCATGAGTTGTTTTGACTTGATGTAGATGTCCTAACTTCCATTGAATTCTATTGGATTAAAATCCTGAATAACAGTAAAGTTAGGTTAGCTTATAATAATTCAGGAAAGACTGCTTGATTAGTTCTGTGACGATTTGGTAATCTTCTAAGTGGTTATATGATACATTTCTAACTGAACGTCATAGTACACTTAGTGTATTATCCTTATTACCATTGTACGGTTGAGGTGAGTTGAACCCAAGCGAGCCCAAGTGTTTGTAGATCGTCACCTAATGATGATTTAATTATAAGCTTTCTTCTTGGGAGAATGAGTTGTGTTAAGAAGGGATGGAAAGTTGAGGCTTAGTTCAATTAATTTATGCGGGAGTTTTAGGAACGAGGTCCGGCATATTAACTAAGTTTTCCTTTCTAGAGTGGGAAGTGTGATAGTCTTTCACGAAAGGGGTTACACCACTTAAGCATTTGGGTCATCTAGATTGTCGACGGACTCATCGGGTTATACGGTTGGACATGCCCGTTTTGACTATTGTAAATTACCATGCATGTATGTATAAATTCATTCTTATGTTTCATTGTTTGGTATGCTTGGTTGTATGTTATTGCTTACTATTATTTGATGGTTGGTTTATTGTTGTTGTTTGTTGTTGTTAACTACTGATTGATTATTTGTCATTGCTTAATTATTGATTGTTTAATTTTGTTGAGTGATGTTTTTTATTATCGTTGATGGATTATTATTAGTATAAGTATTTAATTTTAGTGACGTTGTCATGATGAGTTGACTAGAGAAAGCGGAAGTGAACTGGATTTAGCTTAGACCTCGATTGCCTGTTCATTTTTGGGAATAGTACTATGTGGCTTAAAACTGATGGGGTTAAGCTTGTGAATGTTAGATAGAGCTTTGTATAGATAGGCTTCTAGTTACGTAAAGAAAATTTTAGCTTCCTTTTGTGTTTTGTTGAAATGTAAGAAAGCATGGTGTAGAGCTTGCTTTGTTGTTGCTTATGTTTTACAAGTGTACCTGTCATATTTATTTGAGATGCTTGTTGCATTGTCTTTATTGCATAGTTAGTTGTAACTTATTTATTTGAGATACTTGTTGCATAGATGTGTTTATTGCACGGTTAGTTGTAACATATTTATTTGAGATGCTTGTTGCATTAGATGTGTCTGTTGCATATTTAATTTCAACATATTTATTTACGATACTTATTGACATGGACTTAGGCCATGTTAGATTTTACGTGTAGAATTGCACCATGCTATTGTTTGCATTCATGATAGGAAACACAAGTTAGGCTTGTGTTGAGTTGCATATTTAGTTTCTATTCATGATTATGTGGTCGTGGTGACATGTGCGCATTTATTATTTGGATAAGCATGTTGTAACAATTTTGCTACTTATACTTGTATGTGATGCATATATGGGGTATATAGATTCTCTTTAATATGCATGACTTTCTTTTGGATTATATAAGTGGAATGTGGTGCATGGAAGCAAAGGCTTGTTAGCTGCTTTTGGTTTCATGGGTTGAGTTAGTGTGCTCGCCACATGGTACGTGTGTATACTTAATGGGTTTGTTTACTATGCGGCATACATACTCTATAAGGTATATTATACATATATATTGTTGTTATGTTATCCTCGGATATGGAAGGTCCTAGATATGAGCTTATGTTGTTGTTTTGGGAGTGGTTATGGTTTTTTTGATTGAGCAGCGCAAAAAAAATGCTGTCGAAATTTTTAGTAACCTTAGTCAAATTTAAAAGAAATGTTAACAAGAAGGTTGTTAGACGTAGCTGATAGTCAAGAGAGTTGGTAGCGTGGCATACCTAGTTAACTTCTCTTTTGGCTTGCAAGTTTGCACTTCGTTTTCCATTTCATTCCTCGGAAAACATGTGTGTAGATTAGGCATTTGGGTTAGTCGATTAGACTTAGGTTTGTTTGCAAGTGTACTTAGGGAGTTAAGATGAAGGCCTAGCCTGGTCCAAGTCTTTTCCCTCTATTATGATCACTTGAAGTTAGTGGTTCATTGCTTAAATTTTGATTATTTACAAATGCTCGATTAGCGAGATGCATCACGTTAGTAGACATGTATATATTCGGGTGTGTTACCATGTGCGTTCTTCTGCAGGCTGGTGCTGAGATGTGATGGTATAGGACCTGCTTGTTATGAGTTACTATACGTTGCATATGCATTTACTAGCGAATGATTGTTATGGATAAGAAATGGTTTAAGTGTAGTATCATTTGTAACGGGGTATTAGGGTAGAGTTACATTTTGCCTTGGAATTTTAAGGACGAAATTCTTTTAAAGACGTAAGAATGTAACAACCCATATTTTTATACATCGCATATTTAAATAATTGATTTGTTAAATGTTAAATTGCTAATATAAGCTTGGGCTAAAAACTTGACTTTCACAAACGAACGAAATAGGACTTGAGACCACTTCCATTGAGTCCGGATCATTTGAGCGGTTGAGAATGAGTATAAGCATCGATGTATTTCAACCAATAGATTTTTAGCTAGTAGCATGTGTTCGATTAGTAGATCGATTCAAAAGGCTAATTTTTGTATATGATGGAATTAGCTCCCGAAACCTTTTCCGTTAAGTTCGAAATAGGCATATGTGGTTACAAATGATAGTAAGAATGGTTCATTTATAGTTGCAAATTTTCCGATAGAAATTTGTAGTTGATACGTGCAAAATTAACCATCTAGTGAGTAGTCTTGATGGTATCGTATTTTATACCATCAGGACTGAAAAATGAATAAAGCCATGTGGTTCGAGCATCGTCTCAATCCAAAAGGAGCTAGAGCTTGTGCGATTTGAAAACGTGGAGGGAAAATAGGACAAATACAATAGCCTTTAATTTTTTTCATAAAATAAAATGACATTCTCTCCCTCGTTCTCTCTCTCTCTCTCTCTCTGGTCAAAATATGGATGGCCACCTCTTTTTGACCTAGGATCTCCTTTGTCAATATGTTTCAGGCGGCGGTGCTTGAAGGTGAAATGATCGCCTTAGCTAGACCTTGCTTCGCCTAGAAGCGGTTGGGGAGAGGCACAGCGTAATGGCATGGAAATAGGTCGAACGACGGTGACTTTGGAGGGCTTGATCTCAAGCTATGGTCGATGTTAGGAGGAGAAGTTGATGGCTATGGGTCGTTCTCGGCTAGGGCTGTCCACTGAGGCATAAGTGGCGTATGGTGGTCGGAGGCGGCGGCGTTGAGTAAATAAAGGGAAGGCTACTTTTAGGACGAACGCGATTAAGGCTAGACGAGATAATGAATGTAATTAACATTAAATTAATTATTTACTTATTAATCATTAAATGTTCATTAACTCTTATCTTGCCATACGAGGTCGGATTTGGATGCAGTTGCTTGTTTTGGACTCGTAAATACATCACTTTTGCAATGGAACAGCTTTGATCGCAATCTGAACAACTAAAATTTTTGGTTAAGGTAACAAGAACAGCAACTCTATAATTAATTATCGTATAATTCCTAGTATTCTTGTATACCAGTTTATATGATTAGAATGATGTAGAAAAATATGGTTCATTGACATATGATGTTTGGATGGATCATTATCGACATAGAATAGTTGGTGAGACCCTTGGTAAATGTCAACAATAGTTGTGACGTTTATTTAATAATTTCCATTTTTGGTTGGACTAGTTTGAGTGGATATTCGGCAGATTGATTTAAATCCTGAATATATATATATGGAGCTCAATTCTTATTGAATAGAGTTGGAGGGGGTTCATATTAATTTATACTGTGGTTATAAATTAATTTAAGCCCAATTTATCATTTAAATTAGTGATAGAAATATTGGTATGTATTTTATTACTAACGGGATTTAAAAGTATTACCTTAAGATAAGCATGAAGACTTAAAAATGATTGAATGATTTGTAGATTTGATAAATGGATCTACACTTAATTTAACTTGATAAATTAAGTGTTGTAGTTACTTAAAAATTAGTTTTCAGTAAATGGGATATTTTATAAATGCTTATATGATTTTAAATAATGTGATTGAGACTTACATGATTTAATTTGATAAATTAAGTATATTATAGCTTAAGTGGATTTTGAAGCAAAGTTTATAAAAGTATTTATGGATTTATAAAATATTATAAGGTGAAATATATTACTTAAATTGGGTTTTAAGCATATAATGATATTTTTCATAAAATGGTTACGATTTTATAAAGATAGTATGAAAGTGTATATTTAATTATAATTGTATAATTAAATAATATTAAGCTTTTAGATGATTAATAAGCTTATGGTTATTTTATGAATAATATATCATGCTTGGAAATAGTATATTAATAAATGGATCATCTCCTAAATTACCATATTGTATACCAAGTTGACTAATGATTGAATTGTATAATTTTAATGTCATTATTTTTAATTGGTTGAATTGGCAGAATTGATTGAATTGATTGTAGATTCAAATTGAATGATAGATAAATAGATTGTTCGATTGGTTAGTGAATTTGACTCTGAGATGGTGAATAGTTGTTTTGGTTGGGTATTTCCTTTGTGTATTTAAATAGGCAAGAGATGTATTAATTAATTCCATATAGATGGATTGGTTTTATATACCTGCATATATTTCATACAGGGTTATATATTTCTATATTTATATACGGTTCTGGTATATCCGAATTAGGACTGTTGGAAGAGGAACGAAATATTAATAGATATACATTGATATGTGGTTTCCAGCATATGTATATAGTTCTGGTATGTCCGACTTGGGATTGTTGGAAAGGGAATGGAATATTTTGTAGATATTCATTGATATGCAGCTTCAAGCACATGTATACAGTTCTTGTATGTTCGACTTGGAGCTACTGGAAGGAGCACAAAATATTTTTATAGATATTCATTGATATGCGAGTTCAGGCATATATATATGGTTATGGTATGTCCGACTTGGGACTACTGGGGAGAGGAATGGAATATTTTATAGATATTCATTAGTATGAGGTTTAAAGCTTTTATATATATTTATATATTGGTATATTCAACTTAGGACTACCGACTGGTGCTAGGGAATCCATTGTACCTTAGGGTGCATGACCTGCATACATGGTTCCGGAACAGGGGCAGAAAGAGACTATAATGCTAGTCTAGGTAGGTTATATACTGCATGATACTCTTGGAGGCTACTATGGGACTGTAACGACTCGGTATTTTCAACCATTAGCATCCGCACATATCGAAACTTGAATTGCTTAAAATGTCAGATTGTTACTTTATATTTGGCAAAACTCAGCATATGCAGTAAATAAATAAATCATAGAATCACAAACACAAAGTAATATAACAATAAATAGCGGAATAGACAAATAGTAGTTCATGAAGCTACTATACAAATAACAAAGTTTGAAATAAAATACAACAGAAATCAAATACAATGCAGTCTCGAATAGAAATAGATGACAAGTCTGAACAAAACCTCTAGATAACTGAAAGCTGAATAGATACAAATGGATGTCCAAGCGAAGCTCCAAATTCCAAAGATGAGTCTCTAATGCTATGACACTCAGTCTGACCCGAGCGTAAAGAAAAACACAAAATACACGAGTCAGGATTAACATTCTTATATCAATAAATTCAACTCAAGTGAAATGTCAACTGAAATACAAGTAACTTAAAGGACGTTTGGGATTTCCATCTGTGGAACTATCTACTATGTTGTAATATACGCTATTATAACATGTCTATAGTAAAGTAAAAGTATTAAAATAGCATTAAGACGTTACCCATATCCCCCTTAACACATTTTATATATTCCCATAGTTTATACAATATCGTAACTCCCCTCATAAACTGGAGGGCTGTCAGATATATTATGTACATAGTATAACTATAATCCTCAGACAACAAGGAGCACAGCAGCAAGAAGGGGAAGCATGCTATGTTCTAGGCAGAGGTGGATGTGGATGTGTCGGAGCGGATGGCAATGGAAGGAAAGTGTTAGCGGATGAAGGGTCGGCGGCTGCTATGGTGGAAGGCTGTGGAGTAGGCGCTGGAATGGCTGATGGTTGGCAAAACTCGAAGGTTGAGGGTGGAGATGAACAGCGTGTAGGAGGACGTGCATGCGGCCATGGCTGCATGGTGGGGCTGAAGGCGGTCTCGGTTCAGGTCATGGAGGCGAGGCCGGATGAGGATGGAAGGTTGTGAAATGAGGAGGAGGCGGGTGGTGGAGAGTGGGAAAGCAATGCGGCCGCGAGTTGAGAGAGAGAAGGTAGGAAAAATTTGAGGAGGTGGTTGGATATATTATTTCAAAGTTACATATGAAAAGAAGAAGAAGAAGAGTAAGATATATAACATATAATATAGTTGTAAAGTATGCACAGCTCGGAGAATGAAACGAAGAGATCCAGGGAAAGAACGAACGGACTAGTGATGGAACGTATTAGAAAATGATGGAACCAGTATGGAAAGTAAAAGTCAAAACTGAAAATAAATGAACGTTAGTGGGCTTTTGAAATTTGAATGGCCACTGAATATCAAAAGCTCAAAATGGGTGCCGATACGGTTAACCGCTTTCACGGATTTCACCGCGTATCGGACTTTGAAATACACAAATGAATATACTGCGGAGATTAGCGAGATGATCAAAATGGTAGATATGACCATCCTATCAAAAGTCGATAATCGATACCGAAAATGCTGCTAAAACGCCGAAAATAAGATAAACAGAGCAATAGCAGTCCAAATTTGAAAAAACAAAATATGACGTCTCACTCAAATTTAAATAAAACTTCTTAATAAAATAAACTTCCATATTTTTAGATGAAAATTTACCGTTTGCTATGTTTATATGAATGTATTTCAAATATCAAATTTTTATTTCAAAATTCAATTATTTGAAATTTCACAAAATTTCAGCTTAATTATGTTGTTGAAATTATTAGAAATTTATGGGTCGTTACACTCTCCCCCACTCAAACCTTTTCGTCCCCGAAAAGGAACGAGGTAAGAGAATAAAAACAACCAGAAGGAAAATTAGATTGAAATACCAAATACAATAATTAATTTAAAACCATATAAACTACATTTATCTTAAAATTGGTTTATATTCAATTAGTTGATTCTATCTCATTTTATTTAATCAATCAAATTTATTGTGTTCATATTTGATTGGTTTCACTTCCATATATTTTTTATCCAATTGATTTATTTCCCATTCATTACAAAATTTTCACAACAAAATTTGTTTTATTTTACTCATCTATTAAATCTATTTGATCAATCATAGTTAATTCCACCTCAGCATTCAACTTCACCTATTCAAACATATAGATTTCAATTTAAATAAATTGATATTCAACAATTTGGTTTAATCCATTTTATTCAACTAATAAATAGTCATTCAATTGAAAATTGATTTTATTTCATTTTATCAACATTTCTTTCAAGCAAATTTACTTTTAAGTTAACTCATTTATTTTATCTCTTTTTATTCAGCTAAGTTGATTCCACTTAAATTCTTGTTCACTATTCTTAAGTTCATATTTATCTACTTAAGTAGTCTTCTCTTTTATTTATTTAATTTATTTCTATATATATTTTCAACATATATTATGTGTATAACATTTATTATAATCTTATATTATTCAACAAATTTATTCTCTTTTTATTATTCAATTTATTATCCATAAATTCCCTTAATAAATATCATTTTCGGACATCTTTTGTTCACATCTATATATTTTATTATTCAGTTACCGATTCTCATTAACATTTAACTATTTCTAGGTAATTTATATTGAGGTTCTGAGCATAATTAAATACTATACACTTTTTCTTCTATTTACAACATTTATTTTAATCCAAATTTTAGTTTAAACAATTTATTACTTAAGTTTTCTTCCTGTACAACCCTTTATTATATCCTAACATTTCAACCTTTTGAATAATTTAGACAAGTTATTTATATTAGAAAGCAATTTAGTATTATACAAATAATTTTTTATTCAAATTCAACTATTTCTAGCTGGTTAAATTTCCTTCATCATTTTAGGTATTCCACTTATTCAAAAGTTCACTTTATTTCAATAATTGAAACGATTTCTTAATATAAAACTTAAGATTCAAATTTCCGGTTTCATTTCAAACTTTTTTAAAATAATTATATTATATATTTTATAAATCAAATTATACATAAGAAATTTTAAATCAACTCCATTTTCCCAAAACAAAAGCGTAGCAATGCTACCAAGGGCCTCTCCTCTTCGTGACTCGAAAATGAATGTCGACGATGCTGCAATCATAACTGAAATTATTTTCCAGCGATAAAAGAAAAGAGTACTGACTTACTTTATTTTAAAAAAAAAATCTTTGAAAATAATTAATATTCGAAAATACTTCCAAATAATATATTTTCCAAAACCTTTGAAACCAAACTTTTGAAAATACCGAAAATTGAATTCTCAAATTCTTAATTTAAATTCATTTAAATTCCAAATCAATTTATAAACTAAGTTTTTATAATTACATTTATTTATACCATGTTGCAATAGTCAATGGTTTATGTAACGATCTCGAATTTTTACTGAGTTTAAATTAATAATTAATTTAATTTTGAATAAAAATTTGTGAAATTAAATGGGGAAATTGATTGAATTTATAATATATATCTATGTAATTCATTTGATATGTATGTAAACTTGAAAATAAACTTTGTAAAATACAAAGTGGATACATAAGACAAAAGATAAGTAACAAGAAGAGATAAAAATTTGATGTTGATGATTAAACTTTGAATAGAAATGAAATTTAAAATGTATGTTGAAATAAAATCATGTGGTTATGAAATGACATAGGAAAATAAATAATAATAGATAAGTAAATATAGAATGTCATTTATATTACAAAGAAAAAAGACAATAATATACATAAGTATGAACAAATAAAAGAAGTTCATTTTATTTTATAAAGGGATAAGGCCGTAGCTTATAAAAACAAAGCAAAGGAAAGCGAAGATTACAAAGAAAGGATAACAAATAAAAATATATTCAAATATAAGTATGAGCACTTGCAAAATGAAGCAACAAAAGGAAATATCTTTGAGTTGTTATATCTATGTACACTTAAACAAAACCATAGCATATCATCTCAGTCGAGTTAAAGAAGGTAAGAAGTAAGAACATAAATAAAGTATAAAATAAATAAATAAAATAAAATATCTGCCATATCTCTAATACATCTCAGTCCATAATGCAAGCATCTTCACCCATGCCTATTGTACAAACCAAGTAATCCCTATACACTTTTCCTATATATCACCCTGTACAAGCAAATTGCATCACTCTGTACACTTTTCTTTTATATACATCAACTTCTTCATTTCATCAGTTCGTTCCTTCAAGCTAAGAAAATCTGAAGACAATATCATCTCAAACTTAAAACAAAATTTACTTTGAACAAAACAACAAGAAGATCAAAAGGGGATTCAGCTAACAGTTTTCAAAAGCAAAACATTCTCTGCTCTAAAACTTTTACGATGAGTAGCTTCATTTTAAAAAAAAATGCTTAAGTGTATTTCTATACGGTTGCTTGATGTATGTCTGAAATAAATTGTATTTGTGTTTATATATTGTTGAATTTCTGTGTATGATGAATGCATGTTTGTATAACCTGTAGAACACCTTTGTTCAAAATTTCAAACTCAGGTTGTAATTCAAAAATTATTTACTCTTGATCCAAGCAAAACCTGGATTCATAATTTAAACAAAACTTTATTGTTTTATCATAAGCTTTAATTTAAAATTTTATTTAAGTTAAAAAAACTAAAGCAATGACTTTGGAAACAAAGAAAGAACAGAGAAAATCTATTTAGTCAAAATTTAAAGTTAGTAATTCATTAATTCAGGATTATGAATCGAATCCCTAATCAGAAACATGATTTTTAAAATGAATTTGGTGATTGTTAGGGTGGTGGTTTAATAGCAGTTGGAAGATGATCAAAATGGGTACTTTGGCCAATTACTGGCGATATGATGAGCTGGATGTGTCGGGGTTGCTGGTGGAGGTGGCCTCGACCACTGTGGCGACGGCGGTGAGGTTTTGAAAATCATAAACCTAGTTTTGGTAGGCTCTATAATTTTGATCGTCGTGTTTCCTCTAGTTGTTCGAGCGCTGTGGAATTTTGGGGGATGATGGAGGCGGTGCTGACGAAGCTTTGACCGGAGTTTTAGGTCCTCCAGTGGTCAAGGTTGCGAGAACGAGCGATGTTTCCAAGTTGATGGCGAAGCCTGGTGACATTTCCAGGTTTGGGTTTTGACTCGAATTCGATCTCAAGTCCACCTGGAAACGATCTGATGATTAAGTTGAAGTTTGGTGATGTTAGTGGATGGGGGATGATCGCCGTTGATGGTCGAAATCGCCCACAGCCTTAGTGCACGTGCACGTGCACGTGCACTGATTACTGAAGGTCTTGGAATTTTGGTTGCTCGCCTAGGTGATTTCAATAGGTACTCGGATTTCCTCGCGCTGGTCTCGAGTGTTTACTCGAACGAATGTGAATCAGGCTCGAAGCAGGATTTCACTGGCTCGGGGAAGAAGTTTGTAACAGGTTTGAAAACCTGACCCTGTTTTATTTTGGGCTTTTGACATTTTTATGTTGAATTTCAAAGTATAAAACCAAATTTTAAACTAAATTTTCAAAAGGTAAAGAAGATATAAATTAACTTTAAATAAAAAATTTGAAAAAAAAAGAATTTGTAGTTAAAATGAAATTTGAAATTAAAATTAGAAATGAATGCTTTCAAATATAGTTATGAATGATTTAATCTTAAAGTTAAATTAGAATTTAATGATTTGTAATTCATTTCAATGAACAATTAATTTATCTAATAAATTAATGAAATGTTTAATTGTTTAAAGTAAATAAGGATTCTAAATTTAAAGTTTAAGATTAATTATTCTTGGAACAATTAATTTGTAAATTAAGAATTATAAATTAGATATTAATTAATGATTAAAGTTGATTAATCAAGTGATTAAGAATAATTAATGTAAGGATAATGTGATAAATTAACCAAGGTAATTAATTTGAGAATAATTAATTTATTAAAGGTTAATTAATTAATGAAAGTGATTAAGAATAATTATTAATTAAGGAGTAATTAATTAGTTATTATAATTAATTAAGAATAATTAATTAAGGATTAATTATTAATTAAGGGTTAATTAATGATTTATTTAAAGGATAATTTATTAAATATTTTGTAATTAATTGATTACTAATTTACCATGACTAGCAAATTTATTCATAGAAATTAATATGATTTAAAATCAATCAGATAATTAAATTAATCCTACTTATGGACGTTTGGATTTTATTGGATGTTGAATTGTTTGATATCCTTGATATCTAATGCTTTGTGATATATCCTGATTTGTGTTGTGATCCGTAATATACTGTGAATGTAATTTATTATCTGTGATATATATATCTGTGAATCTGTGTATGAAAGATAAGCGTTATAATTTACATCGCTTATCAAATATATTGTTGTATTTGATCTGTGATGATTGATGTTGTGCACTATTGTGTTAAACCCCTGGACCACACTTATATACACACAAACATGGATTTCACGAGGAAATCGATTAAGTCACAGATTTTTGAAGTGGTTCTTAAATAGACAATTTGAATTCAAATGTTTTGGAAATGGATTGGGTTTAAAATAATAAAAGCTTTTGAAATGGAGTTTCAAAGACGAAATTTATTTTGAATAACTTGATTAAGTTTTGGAATTTAAATAATTTGATTTAAACTTAAATTCAAGATTTGAAATTGAATTCTAGGATTGGAAACTAGGGACTAAAGATGTTATACCAGTTATATATGGGTTAAACTATTTTTAGAAGTATTGATTTGGGAATTTGAATTTAATTCAAGAGCTTTAACTGGTGCAAATATAATTTGATTTTTCTGAAACGAAAACTGTTTGTTTTCAAATAATAAAAGCTTTTACATAAGTAATGAGCTTCCAAATTGTGTTTAAAAAGGGATTTCAAGTTAAAAATGAAAATGATTTTCCACGTTTAGGAAACGTGTTTTGAAAGCTATAAGTTAAATCTTTGATTTAAAGATTTAACGAGTTAATTAAAGTGGAAATTGTTTTGAAATCCGTAAATAGATCTTTGTGAACGGGGTGAACTTTGTGAATTGAATCTTTTGTTTAAAAGATTAAAACTGTGGAAATTGTTTAAACCATTGAAGGTTGTCAAAATGAATCTTTTTACAAGATTGGAAATGGTAATTTGTTTTAACCATTTGAATGAAAGGCTTTGGGCTTTAAGCTGTGATTTAACTGAGACCCCAGTATCCACATGATTTTTAATATGAGTTCGTTATTCGGTTTAGCCAGGAGAGGACCTTTGGGTCATATAACCCATTTTGAATAATGATACGTCGTTATGGATAGCATTGGAAGACCGATGGTGAAGACCGGGTATTTGCGAGAGCGATAGGATGACCTATCGATTGTCTCTGCACTGAGTCGCACCGGTATAGAGATTCCCTAAGTGATGGGAAGTCCGAGCGGGAATGTGAAGACCCGGATTGCAAGGACTTCTTCGGAAGTGCCTTCGGTTCTGTTCGAACCTAAAACAAACTTGTATGGATTGTGTGTCTGACATTACATTTTGAGATATAAAGCAGATTTCTTTCAAATACATTTCTGTTGGTGGCGGAGAATTTATTCTCTTAGCTTAACTCCCTTCTCTGAGACGTACGAGCTCAGAGGTTATGTAGTTGAAGGTTATTAGTGATATATAACCAACTTGGTAATGTGGCATGCGGAGTGATGCGGATCATTCGTCGATCAAAGCGTGGCTTTTGTGAAAAGCGTGGCTTTGTGGATGAGACTTCGTCGAACATCACAACCCGGTAATGGTCAAAATCGGAAGAATGCAGCAAGGTTATTTGGGGATAGCGCCCCCAGAGGGTATGTTCATTTCCTTCTGGATAGAGGTGGTATCATAGTAACGACCCAAAATTTTCACACCCGAAAATTCCAGAACGTTATGAGATAGAAGAAGGAGATAGAAGAAGAAGAACAGAAACACCTAACATCTCACAATCGCAGCGGATAAAATATAATAATAAATAATAACAGTTTACAAAAGAATACTATATCTGTCAATTACACTTAATATACATCAGAGTTTCACATTTTATACAATCACTGAATATTTATTTACAATTATCATGTCTCAGTTCAACAATAATACAAATATAGCGGATATACTCCATACGATCCTTCCATCCAGCTCGCCTCCTGAGCTCCAGAACGTACCTACCTGGAAATTTGTAATCCTTGGTCTGACCCGAGCATTACACCAAAGTAACACCCGGGTCAGGCTGGAAACCAGTGTGAGTAAACTCAACTAACATGGAGTACCAAAGCAATCAACTTATATAACCCGGGGTAACTTATATCAATTAACCAATTCACAATTTGCTATAAGCAATGCTCATTTCATATATAAATTTCTAAGTATCAAACTTTGATAAAATAATCCAATTCACTTAAAACATTTCACTCCATCCTATTTATTTCACAAATCAATTTATAAGAATTCGAAGGGGTTTCGGGTATTTCCCAATACCCGACCCCGGTCTCTTCGAAATTCATGTTATCCTATCTTAAGTTATTCAATTGAAATACACAACATTCATATCAGAGATACCAACACATTCAAAACATCCAATACCAAGCAATCATCCATCACATACAAATCAATTCAATTTACTCAATTGAATTTCAAATCTCAATTAAAGTTAATTAATTTGTTAACCCATCCTCATTCATCTTAATTAATCACCCTGGATTAATTATCTTTCAATTTCATTCAAGTAATCATCTTTAATTAGCTTCACGAATTTAATTATTCTTAACCAAAGTCAATAGGTAATCTTAATTACTTCATGAATTAATTAACTATTTTAATTACATTAATCCCTAATTACTTATTAATTAACTTCATAAGTCACTTATTTTGATTAATTCATCTTAAATTACATCCTTAATTATATAAATTATGAGTTCCAATTTCATTTCCATTATCCTAATCCAAATTAATTACATTAATTAAACCCCGATATTAATCCTTCTCAAACAACCTCTACCTATATTTAATTATCTTTTATTTACTTCATTTAAATAAATTACTTACACCTTAATTAATTATCTCATTTAACCTCTTGCTTTCTTCGCAAAATAAATTTTATCTCATTAATTTCATTAAGAAATTAATTAACACACCATTCGATTATTATTCTGAATTACTCGCACTTAATTAGTTTACTTGAACTTCAATTAATTAATTCAACTCATTCGTTACTAAATTAGTTAAGCCAAATCATTAATTAATTAAATCAATCAATTATTCATTTCAAGTTCCCTACTAATTTAATGATTCACAACACATCAAGCCCTTACTAAATTTAAAATGAAATCATTGTCTTATTTATGATTTTAGTTTAAAACAATTTAAAACCCCATATACTTCGAGTCAATCCACATCTAACTTGAGAATCAATCAAAGCCAAAGTCACATCACCATCAGTATACATCCAATCAACTTAAACACTCAACCAATTATTTAAATTTAACCATATAAATTTAAATAAAAGAAACCCAACAGAGTGAGGTTTACTCACCTTTGATTTGTGCAATCCACTTCAACCTCAACTCGATCTCTTCATGAGTCAAGACCCTTAAATGAATATTAGATGATTTTATTAACATCCGAATAATCAATCATCATTTAATAATTTAATTTAACTAATGATTTAAATTTTAATGAATAATTAAAATTCAAACTAATTTTCTTTTTAATAACCTTTTAGTAATTAAAATGATAAATTAATTAAACACATAAAGTACTATATTCCATTAATTTAAGATAAATCTAAAATTCTACAATGTGCATAATTAGATTTATTATGTTTTTCCTTTGAGACTACAAATATATTTATTTATTTATTTTAAAAAAAAACTATATAGATTCCTAAATCATACGATATATGAACTATCAACTATTTAACAAATTCTATTTATTTTAATCTATTGTATATAAACAAACATAAATTTTGTATAGTGTTAAAGTTTATACCTCACTGCTCCACTCACGAACAACCCAACGTCGGCGATCCCAAACCCTAGCACACCACCGCCTCCCTGAAATTGCCTTAGAAATCGCCCCTCCACCAGATCTAGCTCGTGACTTCCCCTTGCGTTCCTCCCCTGCGCGATTCGCGCGCGTGCTCTGCTCACGCCCTACTTGCTGAAACGAGATTATCGAACTCGACGAAAAGAAATGATCTTTGATTGTACGAGCTTCGAATTTCTTAGAGGCCAGCTTCGGCCATTTTTATTTTATTTTAATTTTTCGTTCGTGAATTTTCTTTTGTTTCCCGGTTGAAAATTAGAGAGGGGTTAAGGTATAGGGTTAGAAAACTTCCTGCGTACGCTCGCTATAAAAAAATCTCTGACCAAATGTACATTTAGTTTTAATATTATAAAATTTGCAAACGTCTCGTTCAACATAACACGAAATTCTGGACCCCGTATTCGACATGCCGACAGGAGTTTATAACGTTCTACCCGCATTCCGAACACAATGGAACGTGTTTCGGAGGCTAATTTAATTGTATGCGCGAGTTACGGAATTAAACGATCAATTTTAAATTAAATCGATTAAAATAGTTCTAAGCGTTTTGAGCTGTCAGGGTCAAACGACAACTCTGATTGCTACGAACTTAAAATCCGATAATAACTAACTATTACGGATCCAATGGAACTGGTTTCGTCGAATTCTGAGACTATGCCTCGGAAGGCTATTTTTAAATTCCAATTTAAACGATATATAATTAAAATTTAACAAATTACCTTTAAATTAAATTTCAACCATTCTATTATCTTCAGTATCTTCATTATAAATTTTATAAGCCTTCAAATTATTTAAACAGGCGTAAAAATTCCTGATTCAACAATTTTACCAAATTTCAATAATTAAATTCAATTCTTAAACCATATAATTTAATGATTTAATTATCAAATAAATATTGATATTTGGAATTCAAGTTAAAATTAACTTTAAATATTTAAAATCGATTTATTATTCCAACTTACTTTGTTAAAATTTTCGGGTCGTCACATTCCTCCCCCCTTAAAAGAATTTCGTCCCCGAAATTACTAGTTAGGAAGAATGGACCAATCCCTTTTACCTTTCCTCCAAAACGAACAGGTTTACCAACTTGCCACGATATCTTTTATCAAAGATTCACTATTACCTCAACTAACTTCCCAAAACCCTTCATGGCTTCCAACAATCCATTTTTACCCAATCGTTTAAATTTCAATTTAAAACCAAATTTGGGATTATCAAAAGTTTCTCAAAAAAATTCTAACTCTCTAAATTTTGTCAGCGTCTCCTTTGCGCGGCTAGCTCGGTACAACTACAAAAGGCCTCTACGGGCTCCCAAATCCGAAAGAAAACAAAAGCCAAGTGGCTACATCAAAAACCCAATCCAATTTCATCCAGAAATTTAAATACGTACCTCTTTGTCGGGCAATTCACATTTATCTTTTGGAATCAATTCCAATTCCCTTTTCCCTTTAATACCAGCATAACCTACTTAGCAATAATATCCAATCATAGCCCTTTTAAATCTTTACATACTTTCCCTTACAGAAGTTTCATATCCATTTCTATTTAAATTAGTTTTCCCCATTTCATACGGATTCAATTTACTTCAAATTTTGAATGTTGAAATTTATCTTTTCAGTGTATCTGATTCATATTAGTTTCATTTACTAATTTACTTTAGTTTCAAATTTGAAATTGTTTTGTCGTTAATAAAAAAATTTCTCAAAAATTTTCCAAAAATTTTCTAACTCCCAAAATTTTCGAAAATTTTTGGCAGAGTCTCCTTTGTACGGAGGAGATTTTGCAATTTGACAAGAGATATAAATATGTATACATCGACCCACTCGGTCGGAAAAAGTAAAAACAGTTCATATTCCCTATTTTTATTGCGTAGGCGTACCTTATTTAGCATTTTAAGCAAGCAGCTTATTAATTTAAGCAATTAGCGCAATCCAAACCAACCAAACAGTCTTCAGGTACCTGTACTTACTCAATTTAAATATGTAAGTGCCATATATTGAAAATTTATTAGCTTTTCACTTACTTTCAATAGCGAAACACATGTATATCATAAGCAACAAGCACCAAAACCTTCCTATAAGAGATTTATATAATCTTAAAGCTGATTCAATTGCTTTCAACCAATTCATATGTCAATTCATTCTATTTAAGGGTTTACAATGAAATTGCTTGCATTCAATTCATTTCTAAGCAAAACAAACTCGTATTCATAACAATTGATTCAAAAATCAATTATATTTGCTTTCACTAATTCATAGAATTTAATTAAATCTCGTTTACGTTAAACGACAATCATTTCTACGCAATTTGTTAATATCCATGTGAATCAGTAATTACTTAAGTCTTATAACCAATTAAAATTGATTCCAACTTAATTTTATTTAATTCCAATCCATTTTAATTTATTCACACCCATTTATTTAATTCGCCACATTTCATTCTTGTATACTAATAGCCATTCCCAAATTAACTCAATCCAAGCTTTCATTAATGGGCTTTCATCCTTATTCGAAGCCAAGTTTCCAAAATTTTAAGCTTAAATTAATTTACTTTAATTTATTCCAAAATCAAACTTAAGTTTACCTTAATTTGACTCTCATTTAATCAAATTCCTTTAAATTCAGTTAGCCCCTCCACTTTAACTTTAATTTTAGTTTACTTTCTTAATTTATCAATATAATATGCAACACATACTTAACTCATTTATACTTCAAATTAATATGCCACCGAACTTAAGTTCAGTCTGATAATCCAATTCAAATCACAACTTTGATTTATTTTTTATTAAATCAGGCTTCATCCATTTTTTAACTCAATTAACCCATTTTAACTTCTTAATTTACCCTCTTAATTTATTATCGAATTTATTTTATTAATACAAGGCCATTCTCAATTATCTCTACTCACCTGGGTTTTGTTTGCAACCCAAACCATTTCTATTATAATCCACTTTCATTTCATTCGACAACACTTCCATTATATCAAATTTACTTGCAAATTACGTTAAATATTTACTCAAATCACTTGCATTTTATTTGCAATTCAACCCATCACTTTTTCAATCCAACTCTATTTGATTTTTATTTTACAACGTCTCCTCTTATTTAATTCATTATCAAATCTAACTCGAATTATATTTACAATTCTAATTCATTTCCAAACTCCATTATTCATTTACAATCCATTTATTTATCAAGGTTAAATATTTTTTAACATACTTTATCAAATAATTATTTATTAGATTACTTCCAACTTTTATTACAAAGAAAATTACTTCATTAAATTTTTCCTAAGTTCAAATTTATTTTTTTATAATTCCAGTTTGGAGTTCCCCTTTTATTTTCCCAAATCCCAACTCTTTCATTTTAAAAATTTAGAAATGCCTTTAAAATCTCATAATATTATTAAAATAGATTTTATAAAATATTTCTTATAACTCGATGTCTCAACCAGTCCATCCTTGTTCTCATAGAAATTCAGTCATACATTGATCAGGCGTAGGACTGAAGATCTATAAGTACATGGTAGACTCGTTTTCAACACCCAGTGAAAATATTTGAAAAATAATTTATTGAAAATATTGAAAGCGTTTTGAAATAGAGGAAATATCTTTGGTGAGAATGCTCTAGGAATCATCACCCCCATCCATGGTCACAGTTACATACCAGGGTTACGTTGCAGTCACAACAAAAGTCCATGTAACTGCAGGCTCTCCGCAGCCTCTCGGTTACGCCATGGATCTCAAACAACATATCACAGTTACATCCAGGGTTACGTTGCTGTCACAGCAAAAGTCCATGTAACTGCAGGCTCTCCACGGCCTCTCGATTACGCCATGGATCTCACACAACAGATCACAGTTACATCCAGGGTTACGTTGCTATCACAGCAAAAGTCCATGTAACTGCAAGCTCTCCGCGGCCTCTGATTTTCGCTGTCAAAATGAAACCTCTCCACTCCTATATAGGTCGCAGTCTGCCGATATAAAATCAAACGCAGGTTGTTGGCTCTCAGCGGCACACACGACTTTCGCTATGTTATACCATAGGTCGCAGTCTACCGATATAAAATCAAACGCAGACTGTTGGCTCTCAGCGGCACACACGACTCCCACTATGGTATACACTACTCATGATCCTCAGGAACTAGTTTTTTCCAGACTCCTCACAGGATCAACTTTAGAACCCCCTTGGGCTCAAGGCAGCACCACCCTGTGGCACCCCTGAGAAGTTCATTTCAAGGGAGCGCCTTTTTCCCCAGAGCCATCATCAAAACAATTTTATACTATACACACATAGTATCTACAAATCATACACCTAGTATGATATTATACAAAGCTCCTTTACACAAAATCGATTATCCCAAAATCGATAATTCTCAAACTAGGCTTTCCAATTTCAATATTGATTTACCCAAAAATCAAAAGCCTTTCCAAATCTAAAGGTTCGCAAAACCTTTTCCAAAATTCTCATAAGATCCTATATATATATATATATATATATATATATATATATAGATATAATTTTTAAAACTTTGGATCATTTCCAACTTGTATAAAATCCTTTTATACTTCAAACACTTTCAAAAAAATCCATCAGGGTGAGATACACTCACTTATTCCCATTTTCCCTTAATCCCCATTTGGATTATCACCTCAATTCTTATCTCAGTTGGGTATTAAATCAATAACAGTTTGAACTCCGACCAATTTAGAAAATAGCTTGAAAATTTTTAAAAATAGATAAGTAGGTGAAAAATAATTATTAGTTTGCAAAATAGCTATAAAATAGGTAACAAACTGTAAAATAGTTAAGAAATAGTCGAATAGTTTCAAAAATTGTAGATAATTTCAAAATAGTTGTAAAATAGAAATTAGTTTGTAAAATAGTTGAAAAATAGTATTTAGTTTAGATAACAGTTGAAAAATGGTTAAATAGTCCCAAAACAATCGTAAAACAAGTATATAAAATAACTTGGCCTTAAGAAAGAAAGGTTGTATATACTTAATAGCTTAGAAAAATAAGTTTATATCAAAACAATTTATATTAAAAATAGTCAAGAGCTAACTGTTCACTTTCCCAACAATTCAATTTAAATCTCCATTTAAATTGACCCAATTCAATACTAATGACTCCAAATTCCCTTGGACTTGATTTATTCCCAATTCAAGTTGAATAAATCTTGATCCCTTCCCAATTTAAATCAAATTCCATTTATTTATTTTTATCCTGTTCAACTTTAATTATAATTTTAAATTATTCCAATCAATTTGAATTATTATCCATTTAACCCATTTCAATAAAAAAATTTAAAATAATCCAACTTAATTTCCCATTCAAATTTTAAAACTTATACATCTTCAATCACCAATCCACTTAATTCAAACCAAATTCAATTGAAGTCTTGAATTTAAACTATCTCGAATTATATAAATTCGAGTTAAACCCTCAAAGGTTGGTTTAACCATTTAAACCAAATTAACCTTTATTAAAAGTTTTTAATCAGTTTAATTTCTGAGTTTAATTCTTAAAATTCCATTTAAATCACTTTTATCTATGTATTTCAAGGTTCAATACAATTTTATTTGTTTTCAAAACTTAATTTATTATTAAATTTTATCTTCCAGTTTGAAGCCAGTTCTTAAACAAGTTTACTTTACAATTCAATTATTATAATTTATTTTATTTATACAATACCATTCTCAAATTAAAGGTTTTTATTAACAATAGGATAATATTATCCAATTTATTTTAAAATGTCCATCATTTTCAAATTTTTAAATCTCAAACCCGATTTGAGATCACACAAACTACTAATTCAAATTAACCATTTAACTTTCCTAGTTAAATTCCAATTTCATCTTGAAATTTCCAATTCTGGTTGCTTTTTCTACCCTTATTTAACTTTCCCAAAGTTAAATTCCAATCAACCTTACTCAAATTCGAATTCTCACTTCAAATTTCAAAATTCTTTCCCTCTTATAAGTTCAAACTTATATCACTTTAGGTTTTTACATCACACTTAGGGAAAAATCAAAACTCAACCTCTTAGAGTTTACTTCAAGTTATCTTTGATATCATGTACATCCATACATCCATACATATTTATTTCTTGGCCCTCCCAGCCATGTTTTACAATTTTAAACCACCTTTGGTTTTAAATTCAAATAAATTTTCAAACAACCCATTGTTTGCAATAAGTCCCAATTATCCAATTAATACTTTATTTACTATTATTATTATTTTTTCATTTCTTTGAAACAAAATTTTCAAATTCGGGGACCAGATTTAGAATTTCATTTCAACCCATTAAATTTTTAATTTGGTTGTATTTTTATTTTTACTTAATTAAATTCCAATTCTAGACTTCAGTTTGGTTGTATTATATTACTTCTAAATTTTAATTTTCAATAATTAACAACCAATCACCTTAATATTTATTAGAAGGAAATATTGCTTTATATATATCAAATATAGTTTATATAAAATCATTTAAAATCTTTATATTAGAAAATAACAAGTGCGCGCTCATATATATACACTCAACTCATTCTAGAGTACTACAGACTCTCTTAAATGAGTGATCCCCACCAGAGCCAAGGTTCTCGCTTAACCTTTCTGCTCTGAAACCAAAAGTAACGACCCGAAATTTTCACACCCGAAAATTCCAGAACGTTATGAAAAAGAAGAAAGAGATAGAAGAAAGAGATAGAAGAAGAAGAACAGAAACACCTAACATCTCACAATCGCAGCGGATAAAATATAATAATAAATAATAATAACAGTTTACAAAAGAATACTATATCTGTCAATTACATTTAATATACATCAGAATTTCACATTTTATACAACCACTGAATATTTATTTACAATTATCATGTCTCAGTTCAACAATAATACAAATATAGCGGATATACTCCATACGATCCTGCCATCCAGCTCGCCTCCTGAGCTCCAGAACGTACCTACCTGAAAATTTGTAATCCTCGGTCTGACCCGAGCATTACACCAAAGTAACACCTGGGTCAGGCTGGAAACCAGTGTGAGTAAACTCAACTAACATGGAGTACCAAAGCAATCAACTTATATAACCCGGGGTAACTTATATCAATTAACCAATTCACAATTTGCTATAGGCAATGCTCATTTCATATATAAATTTCTAAGTATCAAACTTTGATAAAATAATCCAATTCACTTAAATCATTTCACTCCATCCTATTTATTTCACAAATCAATTTATAAGAATTCGAAGGGGTTTCGGGTATTTCCCAATACCCGACCCTGGTCTCTTCAAAATTCATGTTATCCTATCTCAAGTTATTCAATTGAAATACACAACATTCATATCAGAGATACCAACACATTCAAAACATCCAATACCAAGCAATCATCCATCACATACAAATCAATTCAATTTACTCAATTGAATTTCAAATCTCAATTAAAGTTAATTAATTTGTTAACCCATCCTCATTCATCTTAATTAATCACCCTGGATTAATTATCTTTCAATTTCATTCAAGTAATCATCTTTAATTAGCTTCACGAATCTAATTATTCTTAACCAAAGTCAATAGGTAATCTTAATTACTTCATGAATTAATTAACTATTTTAATTACATTAATCCCTAATTACTTATTAATTAACTTCATAAGTCACTTATTTTGATTAATTCATCTTAAATTACATCCTTAATTATATAAATTATGAGTTCCAATTTCATTTCCATTATCCTAATCCAAATTAATTACATTAATTAAACCCCGATATTAATCCTTCTAAAACAACCTCTACCTATATTTAATTATCTTTTATTTACTTCATTTAAATAAATTACTTACTCCTTAATTAATTATCTCATTTAACCTCTTGCTTTCTTCCACAAAATAAATTTTATCTCATTAATTTCATTAAGAAATTAATTAACACACCATTCGATTATTATTCTGAATTACTTGCACTTAATTAGTTTACTTGAACTTCAATTAATTAATTCAACTCATTCGTTACTAAATTAGTTAAGCCAAATCATTAATTAATTAAATCAATCAATTATTCATTTCAAATTCCCTACTAATTTAATGATTCACAACACATCAAGCCCTTACTAAATTCAAAATGAAATCATTGTCTTATTTATGATTTTAGTTTAAAATAATTTAAAACCCCATATACTTCGAGTCAATCCACATCTAACTCGAGAATCAATCAAAACCAAAGTCACATCACCATCAGTATACATCCAATCAACTTAAACACTCAAATAATTATTTAAATTTAACCATATAAATTTAAATAAAAGAAACCCAACAGAGTGAGGTTTACTCACCTTTGATTTGTGCAATCCACTCCAACCTCAACTCGATCTCTTCATGAGTCAAGAACCTTAAATGAATATTAGATGATTTTATTAACATCCGAATAATCAATCATCATTTAATAATTTAATTTAACTAATGATTTAAATTTTAATGAATAATTAAAATTCAAACTAATTTCCTTTTTAATAACCTTTTAGTAATTAAAATGATAAATTAATTAAACACATAAAGTACTATATTCCACTAATTTAAGATAAATCTAAAATTTTACAATGTGCATAATTAGATTT
The DNA here is from genome assembly GCA_030765085.1 of Allium cepa. Classification (NCBI taxonomy): domain Eukaryota; kingdom Viridiplantae; phylum Streptophyta; class Magnoliopsida; order Asparagales; family Amaryllidaceae; genus Allium; species Allium cepa. Next base: position 45,864,814 of record CM060930.1, on the reverse strand, counting down.
ATTATGTTTTTCCTTTGAAACTACAAATATATTTATTTATTTTTAAAAAATAAACTATATAGATTCCTAAATCATACGATATATGAACTATCAACTATTTAACAAATTCTATTTATTTTAATCTACTGTATATAAACAAACAGAAATTTTGTATAGTGTTAAAGTTTATACCTCACTGCTCCACTCACGAACAACCCAACGTCGGCGATCCCCAAACCCTAGCACACCACCGCGCACCACCGCAGCCTCACCACCGCAGACCTCAGCCCCTCTCGCACCACTGCGCGCCATCGCCTCCCTGAAATTGCCTTAGAAATCGCCCCTCCACCAGATCTAGCTCGTGATTTCCCCTCGCATTCCTCCCCTACGCGATTCGCGCGCGTGCTCTGCTCACGCCCTGCTTGCTGAAACGAGATTATCGAACTCGATGAAAAGAAATGATCTTTGATTGTACGAGCTTCGAATTTCTTAGAGGCCAGCTTCGGCCATTTTTATTTTATTTTAATTTTTCGTTCGTGAATTTTCTTTTGTTTCTCGGTTGAAAATTAGAGAGGGGTTAAGGTATAGGGTTAGAAAACTTCCTACGTACGCTCGCTATAAAAAAAATCTCTGACCAAATGTACATTTAGTTTTTATATTATAAAATTTGCAAACGTTTCGTTCAACATAACGCGAAATTCCGGACCCCGTATTCGACATGCCGACAGGAGTTTATAAGGTTCTACCCGCATTCCGAACACAATGGAACGTGTTTCGAAGGCTAATTTAATTGTATGCGGGAGTTACGGAATTAAACGATCAATTTTATATTAAATCGATTAAAATAGTTCTAAGCGTTTTGAGCTGTCAGGGTCAAACGACAACTCCGATTGCTACGAAACTTAAAATCCGATAATAACTAACTATTAGGATCTAATGGAACTGGTTTCGTCGAATTCCGAGACTGTGCCTCGGAAGGCTATTTTTAAATTCCAATTTAAACGATATATAATTAAAATTTAACAAATTACCTTTAAATTAAATTTCAACCATTCTATTATGTTCAGTATCTTCATTATAAATTTTATAAGCCTTCAAATTATTTAAACAGGCTTAAAAATTCCAGATTCAACAATTTTACCAAATTTCAATAATTAAATTCAATTCTTAAACCATATAATTCAATGATTTAATTATCAAATAAGTATTGATATTTGGAATTCAAGTTAAAATTAACTTTAAATATTTAAAATCGATTTATTATTCCAACTTACTTTGTTAAAATTTTCGGGTCGTCACAATCATGGTATGGAGCCCAGATATTTAACCTATGTGGTTACTGTGAATTTATTACTTTGTGGTTGTTGGTTGTCGGGATCCCGGAATAAAGGTCGGTTACGACCGGGGGATGGCATACTCGTGTCAGTAGTTACCTAGTTAGAGGTAACCCGACCTTTTGTTGGTAGAAATCCGGTTAGATTCTCGGGCATCCTTCCCGAGGCGTACCGATGTGGCAATGGGAAGTTTCTTGGCCTGATCATTTGTTGGAAATCCGAAGAAACAATACGAGCCTTGTATGGTTTTAGTTGTATAACCTGCTATGGAATGTGGTGGTAACCTGCTATTGAACATGGTAGTTATAGTAGGCATAAGTGCGAAATTCCTATGCTGGCTAAGATTTATATTCTATTTTCGAAATGTTTTCCTACACTTTGCACTTATAGTAATAATATCAAAGAAATTTTCGTATCAAGCATGTTTAACTATCATAAGGAGAAATCTCCACTGATTCTACGTTTGCATTGTGTGTGTGTGCGGGAGGCCTTATGGTAGTCTCATTTCCTAAAAGCATTGCGAATCTAATTTAAAATATTTCTTTGTTTGTTTTTAAAGTTAAACTGTTTTTGTTACTCATACCAGTCTCATGACTGACTTGGAGTTTATTGTTCCTTTCCTAAACTCTGGGTGCCCACAATTTTTCCACACGGGCAGTCTAGAGTTGGGTTTTTCAGAAAGTCAGGTTTAATAGATTATCTAGAGCTAGTTCAATCTTTGGAAGTGGATGGCACTTGCTTATCTTTGTGCATTGTTATTGGGGATTCGAGCTATTTCTGGATTGGTGCTTTGGAGATGGAGATTATCCGCTGCAGGTGTTATCTATTTTTCCTTTCCGCTGCTATTTTATTGTATCATATCTCTGATGTATATTAATATCTATTGTATCATCTGTTGTATCAGATATTGTATCAATGTTGTATATCAATGTATTATAGTTATTTCTTCCGTTGTGTTGTTTACTTAATTGTGTTATAAGCTCCGGCGACTCGGATTTGAACGGTCGAATCTGCGGCATTCGAGTACGATGTAAAGTATGGATGTCGATTTTCGAACGCGAAAATTTGTATTCGTTACAGTTTACAAAAAAATAAATGAAAATCAAATAATAGTATTACTAACAACCAATTCATTTAACAATTTAATTTCAGAAAATTTTATACATACAAAAATTTATTTCATTTACCAAATTTAAAAATAATATTGTGTCAGTTTGCTCTATTCAAGTGTTTTGGAATTCCTATCGATGGTGCTGATCAGATGAATCGATCGAAACCCCAAATCAACATTAACAACTCAAATAACGCACTATAAATATTTTAATATTAATTACAAATTTAATCCCTCACTCGATGATTCCAGAATGGATTCAAAACAAGGATAGGGATTCAAATTAGAGGGACCCAAATCAAGAAGAATTCTATCTAAGAAGATAGGTTCGAAAGAAATAAGCTGGTTAAATAGCAAAAGATAAAAATAGATAGACTAGTATAAATCGCGGGCGACCTTAACCAGGTCAACCGTGAGTTCAAGAATAGGATCAATGTAGAAATTATGAAGCAAGTCAACATTCGATCACAAGAGGTAGTAGCATCTAAACCGAGGAATAGAAATCTCCAGTAAATCAATGCCTATTGTAAAGGAGTTTCACTCAATTACAAATCATTCTAAAATTGGCGAGACAGCCGATTCATTATAAATATCAACCGAAGTGGAGTAATGCGATACTCCAGAATTAGGAAATCACGATTAGGGAGAGACAAGAACAAATTTTAAAATGAATGGGAGAGTTCCAAAATTCAAAGGAGACCGAGTAAAAGAGACACAGATTGAAGCTCAAACGAAGGTGATTCGTAATTGAGTTTACTATATATGCTAAGTTTTGCCTAAAACCAGAGCTCTTATACCAACTGTAACGACCCGGTATTTTCAACCATTCGCATCCACACATGTCGGACTTGAATTGCTCAAAATTGTCATATTGTTAATATATATTAGGCAAAACTCAATATATATAGTAAATAAATAAATCACTAACATAGAATAATATAAGAATAAGCAGCGGAATAGACAAAATAGTAGTTCATGAAGCTATTATATAAATAACGGAGTTTGAAATAAAATACAATAGAATATCAAATACAATGCAGTCCCGAATACAAATAGATGACAAGTCTGAACAAAACCACTGGATAGCTGAAAGCTGAATAGGTACAGATGGATCTCCAAGAAAAGCTCTAAACTCCAATTGTGAGTCTCAAATGTTGTGACACTCAATCTGACCCGACCGTAAAGAAGAACACAAAACACTCGAGTCAAGTTTAATATTCTTGTATCAATAAATTCAACTCAAGTGAAATGTCAACTGAAATACAAGTAACTTAAAGGATGTTTGGGATTTCCATCCTCTAAGGATCCGAGGAACTATCTACTATGTAGTAGTATACGCTATTATAATATGTCTAAAATAAAAGTATTAAAATAGCGTTAAGGTGTTACACATATCCCCATTAACACATTTTATATATTCTCATAGTCTATACAGTACCGTAACTCCCCCCGTAAACTAGTGGGCTATCAGAGGGCATCCAAAGGTATGGTACAAAACAAACTCGTAAAAGGTGCAATAGGACATGCGACAAGGCACTCGAGGCAATGCAAGGGTAGATAAACCTTTTGTGGATCCGGACTGGTGGTAACACATAGCAGCTACTACCGTCCACCTCGTGACACACTCCCAAATCAAAGGTGCACCCAATCAAATCACAAAAGCAATACAATGGCATCGAAGAAATTATTGAGACTTGGTTTTGATTCATGATACAAAGTTGTCACTACGACATACAGATTTGATGACTGCTACTAAAAAAAGAGAATGGAGACAAGACATCAAAATCGGTGCATCAATTATATTATCTTGATTTTGAGTCTTAGGTCAATTTTGTTAAAATCTCTCCTCGTTAACGTATATATTACCTTATATATAATCTTAATGATTTATACATATAAGCATAGAATATATATATATATATTATCAAAGAGTTTCTTTAAAATCATATAATATGTATATAACTTATGAAAATAGTGCAAACTGCATAGAAATCACCAGGTCAGTCGACTGACATGGTAGGTCAGTCGACTGACCTATAAATTTCTGTGTAACATGTACAGGTGCACAAATAAACAAATAATAAGTTTGAATATCCATTCGACTGACCCAGAGGTTTAGTTGACCGAATTCCTACAATAGCTATTTTTTGAAAAGACGCGACTATTTGTGAAGAGTTACGAACCTCTACGAAAATATTTGGACGCAACACTTCAATCGAAACTCTTCATCAACAGTTGCTACTTTTTAACATCTATATATACATACTCTAACTTAATTCCAATCTACCGAATTTTCTTACCTTTCTTATCTAACTCTCTTGAATCTACTTGCAATTATACTTTCAAATATTCTGCGTTAAAGCAATATTATACATTTTTATTCTTCATAACTTCAAATATATATATTTATACTCTAGGAAAAGATTATAGGAAGTGTGTACTACAAGTGATTAATCTGCGTTATTAGAACACACAAAGTCAAAACAATCTTTTGTATTTGTTGAAGTCCTGTTCTGCTGCTCGGGCGTGTGAAGTCCTCTTCGGTTGCTGAGGCGAAATCCTGTTCTGCTGCTCAGGTCCTTGTTCGGCTGCTCAAGGGTTGTATAGACCTGTTCCTGTGAGTTAAGTGAGGGTTATTATTTTAGTGAAATTCCAAAAGGAGTCTGGGAATGGACGTGGGACGGAGCTCCGAACCAGTACAAAAATTCCTGGCGTCATTTTACTTTACTGCTTTTATATTCCATACTATACAGTACTATTCACTGTATAGCTATCATCACTACACTTTGTATTATCATATATCCATGTTACACGATCCATAGCACACTTTTATTTGGTATCAGAGTAAGGTCATCATAAAACCTTAACACAGTTATATGATAAACTAATAATATGGAAACTAACACTGTCACTAGCATTAACACTAGCTTCATTTAAGGACAATCCACTGCACGTCCACCACTATTTAATGGCATGAATTATAACTATTGGGCTTCACGAATGAGAACATATATGCAAGAAAATGGTTTTGATTCATGGAATATAACTCAGATAGAATATATTATTCCTACTGAAGAGTATTCTACTTGGACAAATACACAAAGACTGGATGCCACAGCAAATGCAAAAGCCATGAATATGTTGTTTTGTGCCTTGGATAAAAATTAGTTTAACCATGTTAGCATGTGTAATACTACATATGAAATATGGCGTACATTCAAAGTTACACACGAAGGAACTAACGGGGTCAAACAAAGAAAAATATCCATGCTTAAAAGTCAGTTTCAAAACTTTAGGATGAAAGAAAATGAATCTATAAATGATATGTATTCAAGATTTCAGGATATCGACCATTCATTAGTAAGATGAGGAGAAAAATATTCAGATTTTGATATTGTATCTAAAATCCTTAACTCTTTAACGGAAGAATGAGAAAGAAAGGTTCTCGCTATTGAAGAAGCGAATGATATTTCCAAAATAACTCCGGAATATTTAATTGGAAATCTAATGTCCTATGAAGTGAATTTGCAGGCTAAATGAGTTCAAGCTCAAGATAGAAAGAATACAGCATTCCATGCAGAACAAGAAGAATCAGATTCAGACAAAGACAACCTGGCCTTTATTGCAAAAAACTTCAAGAAATTCTTAAAGTATAGAAAAGGAAACAGAAATAATGGCAAGAGAAGCTCAAACAGCAATAAACCACCGTCTTCATCAGTTATGGAGTGCTTTTACTGTCACAAAAAGGGGCATATTAGAAGGACTGTCCAGATCAAAAGAAAGAATATCGAAATAAAAGGAAGGACAAATTCAGAAGAAAAACCTTTTCAGTTACATGGGATGATTGAGATTCTTCCTCTTCTTCTGAAAGTGAGAGTGACAGCAATAATGAACAAGCCAACGTATGCTTTATGCCTAAAGATAATGAGGTTAGTGATTTAACTTTTGATGTATGATAGAGATAAACTCAGAATTATTAGATACTTTAAAAAGTCTCAAAAGAAAATATAAAAAGGTTGTAGAAAATCAGAACAAGGCAAAATTCGAAAGAGATATGCTTAAAGACGAGAAGAAAATATTGAAAGAAGAACTTGAGAAAACTCAAGAATCTCTTTCAAATGTTAGTTCTAAATTTATATTATTGAGTCAAGAAATTGAAACTCAAAAAGAAAAGAATGATGTTCTTGTTTCTGAAAATCATGATTTAAAAACTAACATTAAAATGGTAGAAGTAGAAAATTCAAGTCTAAAGGCCAAATTAGAAGGAATCGCTAAAAACTTTCAAATTTTAATAAAGGAAGATAAAATTTATCTAGTGTTATTGAGAATTCACAACCTGTTAACAGTAAAAAATGGTTTAGGTTATAAAAAGAAAGTCAATAATTCACAATCTGGTCATTTAAACAATGTTTAGTCTAATAAAACACACATATCTTCAAAAAGACTAGTTTCTAAAACCATAAATATATGGGTACCAAAAACTAATAACAAGTTAATAAGGATAAGTATATTAGTTCATTCATAGAAAAATGTTCATAATAATAAAAATTATGTCTATAAAAGGGATATTAAACCCACTTGGATTTGGTTTCCTAAGACCTAACTCTTAGGATTCTATTAAAAAGGTGGGTACCAACGTTATCTCATATTTTTTACAGGTCCCACTCAAGAAGAGAGGAAAATGGATATTCGGCAGCGGTTGCTCAAAACGCATGACAGGAGACAAAGATATGCGGACAAATATTACATACTCAGATGGAGGTTCTGTCACTTTTGGAGACAATTTCAAGGGCTATATCATGGCAAAGGCGATGTGAGCAATTACGGTACATCTAATGCACCTCTTATTTCAAACGTTTTATTAGTTAGGAATCTAAAACACAATCTATTAAGTGTAAGTCAATTATGCAATAAAGGTTTTAAAATATCAATCTCTGAAAATAATTGTAGTATCTTCGATCAAAATCAAAATCTTATTTTCGAAGGAGATAGAGATAAAAAAAACATTTACGTTTTGAATATGAAAGTTAATCATAACTCAGATATGTGTTAATAGACAAAGAAAATGATCCCTAGATATAGCACTAACGATTCTGTCATATCAGTTTCAAAACTATAAATAAAATTTCTACAAATAAACTCGTAAAAGGATTACCAAAGATGAGTTTAAAATTAATAATTTACGTAAAGCATGTCAATTAGGTAAATTAATTAAATCTTCATTTTTAAACCACTTGAATTACTTCATATGTATTTATTTGGTCCTACCCAAGTTCAATCCATAAATCACAGTAAATACGTATTTGTAATAGTTGATGATTTTTCTAGATATACATGGACTATCTTTAGAAAAATGAAAGAGATACTTTTGAAAATTTCAACACATTTGTTAAACGAATTCAAAATTTAAAAGTACTGAAATTAAAAATATTAAAAGTGATCATGGAGGTGAATTTGAAAACGTACAGTTTGATAACTATTGTAAAAAGAAAGGAATATTTCATAACTTTTCGTTTCCTAGAACTCCACAACAAAATGGAGTTGTAGAACGAAAGAATCAAACTCTATAAGAATGTGCAAGAACCTTACTAAATGAAAGCACATTACCAAAACATTTTTGGGCAGAAACTATTGCAACTGCCTGTTATGTATTGAATAGTGTTTCTATTAGTCCTCTCATTAAGAATACACCTTACGAACTTTTTAACAGTAGAAAACCAAACATATCTTATTTTAAAATATTTGGATCAAAATTTTTTGTATTAAATACCAAAGATAAGCTTGACAAATTCGATTCAAAATGTGACGAAGGTATATTTCTTGGATATTCGAATTGAAGCAAAGCTTATCGAATTTTCAATAAACGAACCAATACTATTGAAGAGACACTCAATATATCTTTTGATGAAAACTCTAAACTTATTTTAAAAAAAATGACAATGATTTACTTAATAATTGTGACGACCCGCCATTCTTGACTGATGCAGCGCGAACTAACATGGTTTTAGGTCGTTCGGAGGAAGCCGCGGGTTTAGGTCGCTCACGACCTAAGGATGAAGTTTTAGGTCGTTCACGACCTAATGAAGGTCGCTCACGACCTAACCGAGAACCGAAGAAGGAAGGTGCAGAGAATTTACGACCTAATATGTTGGTAGCTCGTCCAAACGACCTAACGAGTTATGACCAACGACCTACTGAAGTTGACTCGTGTGAAGAATTAGGTCGCTCTATTGAAGGCCGCTGAAGTTTAAGTCGCTGCAATGAGTTACGACCTAGTTAGGTCGCGTGAAGTAGTGCAGAAGCTATTCTCTTAAGTCGTTAAGGCTTTTGGGTCGCAACCTTTGTTAGGTCGTAGTCGTCCGTGTTTGTGTATATTGTGTTGAAAATTGTAAGCCGTAAGTCGCGAGTAAGTCTCTGTTTGTGCTAAGTCGTGAGTCGTTGTATCTGTTAGGTCGCTGTGTTTGGTAAGTCGCTGAGTTGTATATATGTTATGTTGTTAAGTCGTTGTGCTGATATGTCGTGTTGTGTTGTATTGTTATGTCGCGTACGACCTAAGTAAGTCGTAAGTCGTGTGGACTTTTATGAGATAAGTAATGGACGACCTAAGTTGGGTCATGTAACAATGTTAGGTCGCGTGCGACCTAGTGAGACGCGGGTTGTAAGCCTATAAATAGGCGCGTGGGTCATTTGTAAAAACTAGGTTATTGTTGAATAAAACTTTTGTTTGTTAGCTTTGTGCTTTCACTAAATTGGTAGTTGAGTGTGATCTCCTATCTCCACTTTCGGTTATTCGAGTGCGCTCGAATCAACGATCGTTGAAGCCAATTCACGGTATCAAGTGCGCTTGATCAACGTTTGAAGAATTGTAGATCTTCTTTCACGGTATCGTGCACGATCAACGTGTCGAAGATAGTTAGAATTCGGTATCTTTGTGATCAACGAATTTGGGCATTACGGTATCTTCAATCCACCGTTTGCTACTTTCACCGTTTCCATCTAAATTTCGTATTATCCGCTGCGTCAGTTTGGTATCAGAGCTAGACTTAGCCAATCATAGCTAAGCCGAGTCTTGGAGCCAAGGAGTTTGAAGTTGGTGTTCATCGTGTTCATCTTGAAGTTGCAACAAGTTGGAAGTTTTCGATCCATTTCAATTTGGATCAAAGTTTGAAAGGAGTTTGAAGTGAAGGCCATGCATAACTTTGTGTTGAGTTTGAGCCGTGCACCATTTTTGTATCAAAGTTGAAGTGTGTTTGAATTGTTGAAGTATTTGTGTTTGATTCAACCATGCCGCCGAGGAGAGCTAACCGACATCAAAATGTGGAAGCATTATATCGAAGGGAAGAAGCCGAGCAGATGGAACAATGCATTAATGAGAAATTTGATGAAGGCATTGGAAAGTTAGAGAAATTGATGAATGACTTGAATCAAAGTCAAAGGAGAAGGTCACCAGTCTTGAACCATGGAGGAAACAGAGTTTTGCCATCGGCTACGGAAGCAAGGACGGTGTCACCACAATCTTTTAGAGAAAGAAGAGAAACATCAATTTCATCGAGGAGAGATCACCATGACTATAGAAATGAAGAGAGAAGAACTCCACGTGAGTTCGAAAATGAATCACATCCCGATATGGATAGACAAGGTAGAAGGACCATGCATGATCATAGAGATGAAGAAAGACGGAATCGGTATCGACGAATATTTGATTTTGATGAAGATGGTGATAGAGCTAGTTTTCATTATCGAGATCGAGAGCAAGTTCGAAATTTATATAGGGATGTAGGTAATGATCGTCGATGGGAATCGGGTATGAAAATGGAAATTCCAGAATTCAAAGGTGGAATGGTTGCAAAAGAATTCTTGGATTGGTTGTCTAATGTTGAATAGATCTTTGATTTCAAAGAGGTTTCGGAGAATCGTCGAGTGAAGTTGGTTGCTACTAGGTTGAGAGGGAGAGCTATGGCGTGGTGGCAGCAAACCAAACTTACACGAGAACGGATGTGGAAGTCGAAGATTGTTGACTGGGAGAAAATGAAGAAATTGATGAAAGCTACATTTTTACCTTACAATTATCAATCACTCATGTATCAGAGGTTGTAGAATTTGAGGCAAGGGACGAAGACTGTTAATGATTATGCCGACGAGTTTTATCAACTGATTGCTCAAAATGACATTATGGAGATAGAGGACCAGTTGGCTGCTAGGTTTGTTGGAGGGTTGCGAATGCAGATCTAGGATATGGTTAATATGTTTGATCCGAGATCCGTGGCGGAAGCATACCAGAAGGCGATAGCTTGGGAGAAGCAGGGAAGATGAGGAGGTGGTGTGTTTACAAATTCCAACAATCAAGTGAAGGGTGCCAGTGGGGGTTCCAATGTTTCTAAAGTTGTCGGTAAACCAGTTGTGAATGAGGCTGCGAAAGCAAAGGTCAACAACAGTTTCAAATGTTATAATTGCCAGGAAATGGGTCATAAAAGTAACGAATGTCCAAATCCAAAGAAGAGAACGATGATTGCTGAAGTTGAAGGCGAGGATGTTGGTGAAGGTGATTCTAGTCCAATGGAGGAAGATGAGCAGGATATTGCGTCAGGAGATGAAGGATGTAATCTAATGATGAGGAGATCTTGTTTAACATCGAAGCAAGAGGATGAGGCTAGTTGGTTGAGGAGCAACATTTTTCAATCTACATGCACTATTCTGGGAAAAGTTTGTAAGTTTGTGATTGATGCAGGAAGTTGTGACAATATTATTTCTGCTGAAGTTGTGAGGAAGCTGAAGTTGAAGACGGAGAAACACCCTAATCCTTACAAGTTAGCATGGCTAAGAAAAGGAGGAGAGGTGAAGGTGGACAGGCGAGTTCGAGTTACATTTTCTATTGGGAATAAATATAAAGACGAGATCTGGTGTGATGTAGTTGAGATGGATGTTTGTCATTTGCTTTTGGGAAGACCGTGGCAGTATGATCAAGCAGTGCAGCATGACGGTCGAACCAATAGCTACAGTTTTATGTTTGAAGGCGTTAAGATTATTTTAGTTCCAAAGAAGAGACAACAGGAAGAGAGTAAATCTGAGGAGATTGAGGAGCTGAAAACTTTATTGACTTTGAAAGAATTTGTTGAAGAAGTAGAAAAGAGTCCAGAGGTATTTTTGTTGATTGGTCGAGAGTGTAATGAAGTGGTTGAAATTCCTGAAGAAGTGAAGCCAGTACTGGAAGAATTTGATGATGTATTTCCTAAGGAGCTGCCAACGGAGTTACCACCATTGAGGGACATACAACATCAGATTGATCTTGTGCCAGGGTCAATGTTACCTCACAGACCACATTACCGAATGAGTCCAAAGGAACATGAGGAGTTGCGAAGGCAAGTGGAAGAATTGCTAGAACAAGGGCGTGTGCAGGAAAGCTTAAGTTCTTGTGCTGTACCAGCATTGTTAGTACCTAAGAAGGATGGTTCGTGGAGGATGTGTACTGATAGTCGGGCATTGAACAAGATTACGGTTCGTTACAGATTTCCTATGCCTAGACTGGATGACTTGCTAGATCAGTTGAGTGGAGCTGTTATGTTTTCAAAGATTGATCTTAAGAGTGGTTATCATCAAATTCGGATCAGACCAGGGGACGAATGGAAGACAGCATTCAAGACGAGGGAAGGATTGTATGAATGGCTGGTTATGCCGTTTGGTCTATTGAATGCACCAAGTACGTTCATGAGGGTGATGAGTCAAATTTTCAGGCCATACATTGGGAAGTTTGTGGTAGTTTATTTTGATGATATTCTGATCTATAGTGCTAGTATAGAAGAGCATATTCAGCATTTGCGGAAGGTGTTAATTATTCTTCGTGAAGAGCAGTTTTATGCAGCAACAAAGAAGTGTGTGTTCATGACTCGAAGTGTTTTATTTTTGGGGTATGTTGTATCTGAGAAGGGTATCCAGGTGGATCAAAGTAAAGTTGAAGCTATTAGAAATTGGCCACAGCCCAGAACTATCACTGAAGTTAGAAGTTTTCATGGGTTGGCATCATTCTACCGAAGATTCATTCCACACTTCAGTAGCGTGATGGCACCGGTTACTGATTGTATGAAGGGAAAGCAATTTTTATGGTCAGAAGAAGCAGAATATGCTTTTGAGCAGATCAAAGAACTTTTGACGACAGCATCAATTCTTGTTTTACCAGATTTTCAGTTGTTGTTCGAGTTACATACCGATGCATCTAAAGTTGGGGTTGGTGGAGTATTGAGTCAGAGTGGAAGACCAGTTGCTTATTTCAGTGAGAAGTTATATGGAGCTAAGTTGAGATATAGCACTTATGTTGTTGAGTTTTACGCAATTGTTCAAGCTGTGAAGCACTGGAGACATTATCTATTTCAGAAGGAGTTTGTTCTCTATACGGATCATGAAGCTTTGAAGCATTTGCAAGGGCAGGACAAAATTTTAGCTAGGCACGCTTCATGGGTCACGTATCTTCAGCAGTTTACTTATGTTGTTGAACACAAATCAGGGGTGATGAATCGTGTAGCTGATGCATTGAGCAGGAGGAATCATTTGTTGACAACGATGAAGGTTGAAGTGACAGGATTTGAGCTATTGCCAGAATTGGTTGAAGAGGATCCTTACTTTGCAAATTTTGTTGAGGAAGTTAAAGATGGGAGTACTGATGAGTTTGTGTTGATAGATGGATTCTTATTCAAAGGGAATCAATTATGTGTACCAGATTGCAGCTTGAGAATGAAAATTATGAAAGAGTTGCACGAAGAAGGGCATGTGGGTATAGATTGAACATTGCAGTTGATTTCTCAGTCTTATTATTGGCCGTCAATGAGAATGGAAGTTGAAAGGTTTGTGCGTAGATGTCATGTTTGTCAGGTTTCGAATGGGACAGCTACAAATGCGGGATTGTATATGCCATTACCTGTTCCTACAAAACTGTGGGTAGACACTAGCATGGATTTCGTGTTGGGTTTGCCGAGAACTCAAAGGGGGAATGACTCTATACATGTTGTAGTGGATCGGTTTTCGAAAATGGAACATTTTATTTCTTGCAAGAAGATGGCGGATGCTGTTCATGTTGCTTAGTTATATTTTAAGGAGATCTATCGACTACATGGGTTACCAGAGTCTATCGTGTCAGATAGAGACGCTCGTTTTCTGAGTCATTTTTGGTTAAGTTTGTGGAAGATGGTCGGAACGAAGCTGAAATTTAGTAGCGCTTATCATCCGCAAACTGATGGACAAACGGAGGTGGTTAACCGATCGTTGGGAAATTTATTGAGATGTCTTGTGAAAGACAATTTGAAGAGTTGGGATTTGAAGTTTTGTCAAGATGAATTTGCACACAATCACGCAGTTAACCGAAATACAGGTTTCAGTCCATTCCAGATTGTGTATTCGAGCTTACCGAAGGGACCACTGGATTTGACAACAGTACCATATCAGAAGGGAGTTGTTAAGCGGGCTAGTGACTTCATGAATGAGTTACAGGAGTGCCACGGAACTGTTCATGAACGATTGCTTGCATCAAATGAAAAGTATAAACGACTGGCGGATAAGAAGCGGAGAAGTGTGAATTTCGAGGAAGGTGATTTGGTTTATGCAATATTGACAAAAGATCATTTTCCGGTAGGAACATACAATAAATTGAAGGCGCGAAAAATTGGTCCAGTTGAAATTTTGAAGATAATCAATGAGAATGCATATCAATTGAAATTACCTGATGATGTTCATACTTCAGATGTTTTTAACGTCAAATACTTAATTCTGTATTATGGAAATGAACTTGTGGTGGAAGAAGATAGTGAAAATTCGAGATCGAATTTCTGTCAACCAGGGGAGGATGATGCAGCGTGAACTAACATGGTTTTAGGTCGTTCGGAGGAAGCCGCGGGTTTAGGTCGCTCACGACCTAAGGATGAAGTTTTAGGTCGTTCACGACCTAATGAAGGTCGCTCACGACCTAACCGAGAACCGAAGAAGGAAGGTGCAGAGAATTTACGACCTAATACGTTGGTAGCTCGTCCAAACGACCTAACGAGTTATGACCAACGACCTACTGAAGTTGACTCGTGTGAAGAATTAGGTCGCTCTATTGAAGGCCGCTGAAGTTTAAGTCGCTGCAATGAGTTACGACCTAGTTAGGTCGCGTGAAGTAGTGCAGAAGCTATTCTCTTAAGTCGTTAAGGCTTTTGGGTCGCAACCTTTGTTAGGTCGTAAGTCGTCCGTGTTTGTGTATATTGTGTTGAAAATTGTAAGCCGTAAGTTGCGAGTAAGTCTCTGTTTGTGCTAAGTCGTGAGTCGTTGTATCTGTTAGGTCGCTGTGTTTGGTAAGTCGCTGAGTTGTATATATGTTATGTTGTTAAGTCGTTGTGCTGATATGTCGTGTTGTGTTGTATTGTTAGGTCGCGTACGACCTAAGTAAGTCGTAAGTCGTGTGGACTTTTATGAGATAAGTAATGGACGACCTAAGTTGCGTCGTGTAACAATGTTAGGTCACGTGCGACCTAGTGAGGCACGGGTTGTAAGCCTATAAATAGGCGCGTGGGTCATTTGTAAAAACTAGGTTATTGTTGAATAAAACTTTTGTTTGTTAGCTTTGTGCTTTCACTAAATTGGTGGTTGAGTGTGATCTCCTATCTCCACTTTCGGTTATTCGAGTGCGCTTGAATCAACGAACGTTGAATCCAATTCACGGTATCAAGTGCGCTTGATCAACATTTGAAGAATTGTAGATCTTCTTTCACGGTATCGTGCGCGATCAACGTGTCGAAGATAGCTAGAATTTGGTATCTTTGTGATCAACGAATTTAGGCATTTCGGTATCTTTAATCCACTGTTTGCTACTTTCACCGTTTCCATCTAAATTTCGTATTATCTGCTGCGTCATTGACCCTCGAAAATCGATACAAAATATACCACAGATTAATATGCCGACGCTCGAGTGCCGGAAAAGACAGATTGTTGAGGGAAAAGAAAGAAGATAGAAGAAAGAAGGAACTAAACAATAACAGAATCTCACAATCGTAGAGGAACAATATAATACATAATATCATATCTTTATGCAAAATGAAACTATATCTGTTTTATATAATATATCATCAGAGTATATCTCAAACAAACAACGATTACCAGCTTGACGATTTTCAACAAATCACAACAGCAGATATAAACAAGTATGGATGATACGTCTCGGTCTCCAGCTCCTCTCCTGAGCGCCAAGCATCCTATCCTGAACATATAATACGCAGTCTGACCCGAGCATTATAATAAAATAACACCCGAGTCGGTCTGGAATACCAGTGTTAGAGAAATACACCCAAATTGATTATTAAAGTTTCAAAATTCTTTGAAATCAAAAGCATCTCGTAAGACCGCGCCAAAAATAAACATGACGGGTTTTTACCTTACAATAGCCAAAATATCTTTATCAAAATCCTCTGATATTATAATAAGGGTCTATATACAAATACTTATTCAAATAGCCGAAATTGTTACATTTATTAAATTTCAACTAATAGGTGTACAAACAAAACCGTAAAGGCATGTAGGGAGAATGGATTTCCAATTAATGACTATGCACCGGGATACCACCTATCAAAGTACCTAGTCTATATCAGCGTACCGAGGATCCACCCTAAATCCCCTGCAACACAAGGCCGAGACTACCCCTAACTGGATAATCCCGAGTAAGATCACGGTTGGGATCAGCAACCGCATCACTAAGCCGAATAAAAAGGGACATCTAGACAGGGATGACCTCACCCTAATGGGTGCTACCCACATAGCCTTGCTACATATCCACTGATTTTCAGTCATTCCCGGTTGATGAGGCTTGAGGGTAAGCGTTACCTTCTTAAAACATTTAACTTAGAATTCCCATCGTCCACCTAACGATGTTACGACGGCATTCATCCATACAAGTCCGTCCCCGGTTCGAACGGAACCGAAGGCACTACTCCTACTACATCTATTTTGGAATCAACCTCAGGATTAATAGTGACTATCCCTTTCACTTCAATGCTCCACCTCTGAGTCCAAACTCTTGTTTTTCACACGAAAACATACAAACCGGATTGAAGTGGTTTTTGAGAAATTAATCCTGATCCCAGTCTCTTCGAAACGATCAGCGCATTGACCAATATTGATAATCTGTTATTTAACTATCAATTAACATCCACAACATCCATCAAACAAATAAATAATTACCCAAATTATTTATTAATCTCAAAATATCTTCGTAAGATATATTTTCCTTTTCAGCCCCTTTTTGAAAATAATTTTCAAAACCGCACTCTTTTCATGGAATAAATTCCCATATATTTATTTCCACCGAAAACACCAAGTACAATACCTTAGATTTCAAAACGTTTAAATCACTTTATTCTAAAATATACCTTAAATAATTAAATTAGACTACTTAAACATTTTATTCAAAAATGTATTTTAAAAATATTTAAAGCAAAACTATTTTATAAGATATAAACTAATTTTATAATAAAGGTTAAGTTGCATTAAATTTTAAAAGAGGATTACAAAATTCTATACTAGTTTCGAATAACTTTAACCAAACTATCTTTAAAATAAATCCATTTTATAAAATATAAATATTAAAAATATTCTTTCAAAACATAATACTAATTAACCCTTTAAAATAATTACTACTATAACTAATTTGATAAATATTCACTTTTAAAAATTTTACCACTTAAATAATAATTTCTTGAAACCATTCTTTTAAAACAACTTCAAACCTTCTAACTTTTACTTAAAATCTGCTTTTAAAACGTACTTGGCTTTTCAGAGAAATACACTTCCATTTTAGGATAAACCAAAGAATTCTTTTTATAAATCCAGCTGGATTTATCTCAATTCAAATTTATATTTAAATCCCGTAGATTTCTCCCTACACTTTAAAAATAAACCCTTTTTATTTTTAAACACATTTCCCATTTCCCGGAAATCACTTCCAAAATATACTTAAAATATAATTACTAAATTCTTTATTCAAAATGTACTTTTGAAAATCTATAGAAGTTTCTTAAGTAACTTAAATCAAAAATTTCCTTTTTATATGAGGTTATTATATCAAATATTTATATTAAATTCCCTTTGGAAAACATAATACTAAATTACCTTTTAAATAATTAAATACCATAATTACTTAAATAAATATTTGCTTTCACTTAAAAATAATTAAAAATAATAATAATAATTTCTAAAATATTCTAAAAACACCTTTCAAAACTTTCTAGTTTATACTTCGAAAACTTTTCTTTGAAACATGCTTAGTTTCCAGGAACAATACACTTCCTATCTTTTAAAAATAATCCCACTGTTACCTTTAAAACAATTTGCATCTTCTTATAGAAGTTCCCACCGGAAATCTATGCTTCCAAATTGATCCCTCGATAAATATTCCATTTCATTTATAAACCCGATTTATAAATTTCCATTCCTCTTTTCCTTTTAAATCACAATTTCAAAAACACTTCAAATTCCAAACCAATTTCCTGAATTTCATTTCTTAAATTCATTACTTAAAAATTACTATTCAATTCCCTTTCAATCCCAATTTATTTTATTTTCATTTATATTTTTAAAATACCAGATTATACTTATTCAATCATAACACAGCACTGCTTAATTTCCAAATTAATCTATCACAGTATATAAATAAAATACATCATCAATTATGGAAATAATTTCTATATTGTTAGGAATCCAATTGGATCCCTCCAACCTGTTTCCCTGCATCCAAAGATGTTAGCACAACCAATAAATATCGAT
This sequence comes from Allium cepa, assembly GCA_030765085.1. Lineage (NCBI taxonomy): Eukaryota > Viridiplantae > Streptophyta > Magnoliopsida > Asparagales > Amaryllidaceae > Allium > Allium cepa. The sequence goes on along the minus strand of CM060930.1, from coordinate 45,846,613 downwards.
CCAATCTGATAATAATTATCATATTCAGCTAATCAACCAATCAATCATTTAAATATTAGCTATTTAAATTAAGTGGCATCCAGATGAGTGAGATTAACTCACCTTGAATTTCGAAACACCGAGAGTTCAAATTTTACATTAAATAGAGCACGTTGGATTTAATGCAAATTTTCACTTGCTCAAAACGACTCCAGATCTGCACCATATCGGGTTGCTCGTTGCTGCGATTCCGGCGCTTCTTGTTTCGTCGAAATCTGATAAAATATGTACAAGATATGAATTTTATAGTTTGAATAAATGTTTAAAACAAATTTCCTCTTTTTCTAATATTATACCATCAGCCGTCCCTATACTTCTTCCTTCATCACACAATCGTGTTCCAGCATCTCACAAAATCCATAGCCACCCACTAGGGTTTGGAACCGTCGCCTCCTCGATCGCCTAGGCCACAATCAGTAACCACCATACGAACGGTCTACACGAGCTCATCCATCGCCTGGCACCTGGCCAAACTCGGTCGCTCCATCAGCTCGAAAAATGAGCGCGAACGACGGGTAAGCGCAACCTCATAATGCCTCCAATCGACGATGATAACCCCGATCCACCATAGGATGCATAGATCTCGAAGCCCTCTACAATTTTCATTTAGAAATCGAGGCTTAATTGTGTAAGGATTTCGAGACATTTGAGAAAGAAATTCATGAATTTTCGGCCATTGAAATAACATAGAACGGCGGCTCGAAAATGATACTAGGGTTTCGACCTTATATGTGTACATATATATACGTGTAATCAAATTATTTTATTAATATTCTCAATTTTAACAAACTTTTACAAACGAACTTTAAATCTCACGCGCCGCCAGGCGTTTATAAGGTTTTACCCGCATTTCGAACACAATGGAACGTGTTTCGGAGGCTAATTTGATTATATGTGGAAGATAGCTTTTTGAATCGAGTTTAAATATTAAATTATCGATTTTAATTTCAACGTGTTTCTCACCCGTACAGACAAACGGTAATTCCAAACGCTACGAAAATTGAAATCCGATAATAACTAACTATTAGGATCCAATAGAACTGCTTTCGTCGAATTCCGAAACTGTGCCCTGGAAGGCTATTTTAACTCGTCGATAAATTCGAGCGATTTTTCAAAATCGTCGAAATCACTTAAAATTTCACTTTTACTATCTTCATTATAAATCATATTGAATTTATAGTCACATTAGAAATTATTCTAATTCGTTTTAATCAAAATCTGATTATTTGCATTGTTATATTAAATTCCATTTTTAAATTAATATAAATCCCAAATTTTAAACTTATCGACTTTTGATTCCATCCAAAACTCCAACGTTATAATTCGAATTCAACTAGACTTTAAATCAATTTAGAAATTGTTTCCATAACCATTTATTCCTAGATTTACTAATTATCCCAATTTCAAATAATAATTAATACTATTCAAATTCAATTGAATTGCCATATTTGAAATTTTAACTAATCTTATTGATTTAATCAAAATCTTCTTGTTTTAAAATCAATTAACAATCTACATTCAAAATTTAAAATGAACTAAATGTTCAAAATCTAACGACCAAAATTCTGGGTCGTTACATTCCTCCCCCCTTATAAAAATTTCATCCTCGAAATTTGCTAAGGTATGAAAAATGCTACTAAACTCATTTATTTACCCATACTTACTTAGTTAAAAACTTACATTCACCAAACCCAAAACTTTTAGCTCGATTCCAGAACCATTTGCTTCATTTTTAACTCAAGAGCTTATGTTTCAACATCATTTCAAAAATCGACCTTTTCTTGTTAACTCAAAATTTCAAAATTCTTAAAAAATTTCTATCTTCCAAAATTTTAAAAAAAAATTGACAGTGTCTCCTTTGTACGAAGTGCATTTCACAATATCACAATAGATATAAATATATATATATATATACACACACACACACATCGACCCACACGGTCAGAAAATAAAATATACCATAATATATATCATTTTTCAAATCTATTGTGTAGGCGTACCTTTGATTAGCATTTTTTAAGCAAGCGGCTAATATATTATGCATTTACGCACTACAATTCTATCGATTGCCTTCCGTACCTGTACTTACTCAAATATACATATCAGTATTCAATAATATAAGATTTTTAACAACCTTCCATACATTTATCTTAGCTAAACACAACAATTACATAGCCCAACAACAAACTTCATAATCCTACAAGTACCATCTTTATAGCAATCACAAGTTTTCACCAACATTTAATTCACCCAACAAATCTAAACTTCATTTTATTCCACTCGAATGATTTACAACCAAGTTTACTTTTTACAATTCATATTTACTACAACCAATTCATTTTCTCTTGAATATGATTAACCTATGCTTTACTTACATCAATTACTTCAATTCAATTCCAAATTGATTCACAATCAAATTTTTATTTTAAATTTGATCTACTTGCATTTCTTTTATGATTCACTTGCATTTATATACAAAATCGCTTAATTAGATTTCACTTAATCCAATTGATTCAAAAATCAGCTTAATTTGCTTCTTTAAATCAATTCAATTCTGTATACAACAAACAACCAATTTCCATGCAAATTCTAAAGTTATCCATGCAAGTAACCTTCACTTAAACTTATAACCATTCAAAATTAATTCCATCTCAATATATATCAATTTTATTTCATTTGGAATTATTCATAACCCAAACAATTTTTACTTCATCACAATTATTAAATCAAATCCATATTCTCATTTCAAGTTCATCATCCAACTGAAGTTTATATTAATATCATTCCATTTTGTATTGTTTGCAACTCATACATTCTTATTTCATCACGATAAGAAGTTAAAATTCTTTCACTTGCATTAAAATTTTATTATCTAAACAAACTTCATTCAAGACCCTTTATAAATCTCGACCACGATCATTTTCCAATTTGCTTAAGTTATCTCAATAACAAAATAACTCCATTTCTTCTCACCTTAATCTTATTTCCATTTTTATTTGATTCTTATTCAATCAAATTCCAATCCATTACAAATTTTAATTCAATTTGTTTACTTACTCAATTCATTTTAAACTTATCCACCTTCTCAATTCATTTCTCAATTTATTAATATCATAACCATTCCAATCATTCTAAACCAGAACTGGGTTTTATTTTGCTTTTTAAATTTTTAACAAGCTACCAAAATTTTATTCATTCCAATATAATTTCCATTTAATTTAGCTTACACTAAATTCATCCTCAAACAATTCCTTTGGATTTGTTGAGTGAGCATTTACTTCATTAAATATCATTTCAACTAAATTAAATTTCCTTTCGATTCAATTCTTTTCCGATTCTAATTCAAGTTCAACTAAATTTTATTTTGCCAACTTAAGTTCATACCATTTCCTTTACTATTTTGAATAAGAATTTAATTCCATTCATTATTATTCATAACACAACCGAGTTTTGATTTTAATTCAATTCAAATTCAACTAAATCCTATTTCTCTGTATATAAGTTCAAACTTATTTACTAACTTAAGTCCATTCACATTTTATTTTTCTTCACCTTATTCCAATTTATATTTTATTTAGGATCAAGTTTTGAATTTCCCATAAAATACCAACCATTTTATTTGGTTTTACAACTTTCATTTCCTATTCTTAAGTTCACCACTTATTTATTTAAAAGCTTATATTGCTCATTTGAGTCATTTTCACCTTATAATCACAATTCCAAATTATATATATATATATCACTTAATAGCTTAAAGTTATAAATTTTCATTACACAAATCATTTCACATTTCAACTTTATATTCGATTTAATTCAATTTCAATTTCAATTTTATATTTAATTTATCCTGAGTTAAATGCAAATATATTTTATTCACTTCCATTTACTCAAGTTAAATTTTAATTCTAGGATTAAAATTTTCTTTTTCTTCTTATTAATATCAACTTCACTTTATACGTTCGATAGTTGATTTATATTAACTTTTCATATTATTTAAATAGAGTTCCCATAATTCAATTACCTGGTTTATTTCTAAACCATTTTGAAATCATAAATAACACATACCCACTTGGTATATCAAATCAAATCTCCGAATTCCAAAACACTTGGTTTTACCAAAACAAATTTCCCTTTTGAAATTTCTAAAACCACTTGTATACCCAGCAAGTCCAAACAAATATCATAACCAATCACCATGGTAGCAATCCATCACTTCAGAAACTCGAAAATGAATTCTGATGATGTGGCCACCATCGTCAGGATTATTTTCCAACGACTGAAGTGAGTTCAGGGCTTCCTTACTTCCAAAAATTCCTTTCAAAACCATTTCCATTCAAAAATATTTCCCAAAATAATACTCCATTATTTCCTTCAAATTTGTGGAAAACATTTCCACCAGTCCCAAGGTTTCCAAACCTTTGTTTAAATACACTTTAAACGCTTTTCAAAATTTTCAGATCCAATGGAACTGGTTTCATCGAATTCTGAGACTGTGCCCCAGAAGGCTATTTTAACTCGTCGATTAAATCGAGCGATTTCCGAAATTGTCGAAATCACTTAAAATTTCACTTTCAAAACTTTACTAACTTAATTATAAATCATATAGAATCTATAATCACATAAGAAATCATTCTGATTCAATTTAAATCAAAATCCGATTATTTGCATTATTATATTATTAAATTCCATTATTAAATTAATATAAAATCCTAAATTTCGCTTATCGACTTTTGCTTCCATCCAAAAGTAAAATATTATAATTCAGATCAAATTAGACTTAAAATAAATCTTGGAAACCATTTTCATATCTATTTATTCCCATATTCAAAAATTATCCCAATCCCAAATGTTAAATTATTATTATTCAAATTTTAATTGAATTTCCATATAAAAAATTTAACTAATTTCACTAATCTAATCAAAATCTTTTTATTCAAAAAAAAAATTATATTTCACATTCAACAATTAAAATGAATTAAATGTTCATAATCTAATGACCAAAATTATGGGTCGTCACGTTCCTCCCCCTTATAAAAATATCATCCCCAAAATTTGCTAAGGTAGGAAAATGCTACTAAACTCATTTACTTACCCAAACTTACATTTACTTCACCAAAACTTTTAGCTCAATTCCAAATCATTTGCTTATTTTAAACTAAAAGCTTTGTTTTCACTATCATTTCAAAAACAACTTTACTAGTTAACCAAAATTTTCAAAATTTCTAAAAAAAATGCTAACTACTAAATTTTAGAAAAATTTTGACAGCGTCTCCTTTGTACGGAGAGCGTTTTACAATATCACAATAGATATAAATATATATATACACATCGACCCACGCGGTCGGAAAACACAATATACCACAATATATCATAATATATTATCGTTTTCCAATTTTATTGCGTAGGCGTATCTTTTGATTAGCAATTTAAAGGCAAGCGGCTAAATAATATTGCATTTACGCGCTTCAACTCTATTGATTGCCTCCCGTGCCTGTAAACACATCAGTTTTCAATAATATGAGAATTTAATAACATTCCATTCATTAATCTTAGCCAAGTATAACAATAACATACCCAACCAACCAGTTTCCATAAATCCTATATGTAAACCATATTTTATAAGCAATTACAAGGTTTCAACACCATTAAATTTCCCTAATAAATCCAAATTTCATTTTACTTTACTCAAAAAGGATTTACAACCAAGTTTGCTACACTCAATACATATTTATCATGACCAACTCAAAATCACTTCAATATGATCGACATGTGTCTACTTATATAAATTTACTTCTATGCAATTCCAAATTGATCCACAATTAATTTTATTTTCAATTTGATTTACTTACATCTCTTTTATAATTCACTTACATCTATATGCAAATCCAATAAATTAAATCCCATCTCATTCCAATATATTCAAAACCCACTTATTTACTTACTTTAAACAATCTACTTCCGTTTACAACAAAACGACAAATTTTCTATGCAAATTTAAATGTTATTCATGCAATAACCATTACTTAAGCTTGTAGCTATTTTAAATTAAATTTAACTCAATTTATATCAATTTTATTCAATTCTGCATTGTTCAAGATCCAAACATTCTTATTTCATTGTAATTATTAAATTAAATCCTTATCCTTACATTTCCATTTCATTAACTAATTCAAGTTTATATTAACATCATTCCATTCTAGATTATTTACAACTCATACATTCTTATTTCATCATAATAATTAGTTAAAATCCTTTCACTTGCATTTCAATTTTATTATCTAAAAAATTTCATTCAAGAACACTTAATAAGCTCGACCATAATCATTTTCCAATTTGTTTAAATTATTTCATTAACAAAATAACTCCATTTCTTCTTACATCAGTATTATTTCCATTTTTAATTGATTTTTATTCAATCAAATTCCAATCCATTACAAATTTTAATTCAATTTGTTTACTTACTCGATCCATTTTAAATTTTAATTCACCTTCTCAATTCATTTCTGAATTTATTAATAACATAAACATTCCAATTATTCTAAACCAGAACTGGGTTTTTATTTTGCTTTTTTTAAATTTTTAACAAGCTACCAAAATTTTATTTATCCCATTACTCCTTTTATTAGTTTAGCTTACGCTAAATTCATCTTCAAACAATTATTTTGGATTTAGTTGAGTGAGCATTTACTTCATTCAATATCATTTCAACTACATTAAATTTACTTTCAATTCAATTCTTTTCCAAATTTAATTCAAGTTCAACCAAATTTTATTTAGCCAACTTAAATTCATACCATTTCCTTTACTATTTTAAATAAGAATTTAATTCCATTCATTATTATTTATAACACAACTGCATTATAATTTTAATTCAATCCATATTCAACTCAACTTCTTTTAATTTAAGCTAAATCCAATTTTTATTTCTCCGTTCAATTTAAATTTTTACCTTCTAATATATAAGTTCAAAAACTTATTACTAACCTAAGCCCATTCACCTTTTATATTTCACTTCGCCTTATTCCAATTTATATTTCATTTAGGATTAAATTTTGAATTTCCCATAAAATTCCAACCATTTTATTTTGGTTTTACAACTTTTATTTCTTATTCTTAAGTTCACCAACTTATTTATTTAAAATCTTATATTACTCATTTTTAATCCATTTACATCTTACAACCACAATTCTAGATTATGTATATATATACCACTTAATAGCTTAAGGATATAAATTTTCATTACACAATTATAGTCATTTTACATTTCAAATTTATATCCAATTTAATTCAATTTCAATTCCAATTTTATTTAATTTATCTTAAGTTAAATTCAAATATATTGTATTCACTACCATTCATTCAAATTAAATTTTAATTCCAAAAATAAAATTTCAAATTTCCTTCTTAATTAGATCAACTTCACTTTAAAATCTCAAAAGTTGATTTATCTTCAAACTTCTCTTTTATATTTTCAAATAGGATTCCCAGAATTCAATTGCTCGGTTTTATTCCAAAACCATTCTAAAATAATAAATAACTCATACACACCTGGAATATCAAATCAAACTTTCGGATTTCCAAAGCCACCTGTTCATACCAAAACAAATTCCCCTTTTTAAAATTTCTAAAGCAAATCGTATACCCAACAAGTCCGAATAAATATCATAACCAATCTCCGCGATAACAATCCATCACTTTAGAAACTTGAAAATGAATTCTAATGATGTGGCCATCATCATCGGGATTATTTTCCAGCGACTGAAGTGAGTTTAGTGCTTCCTTACTACCACAAATTCCTTTCAAAACAATTTCCATTCAAAAATACTTCCCAAAATAATACTCCATCATTGCATTCAAACACTTTGGAAACATTTCCACCATTTCCAAGATTTTATAATCCTAAACTTTTTGTTTAAATTCATTTTAAACACTTTTCAAAATTTTCGGGATTTAAATTCTGGTTTAAATCAAATTTGGTTATACTTCTTTTTATTTAAACCATACTTAGATAATTCTATTCGGTTATAAACCATTTTAAATTTTAGATTTCTTATATTTGATTATAATATTAACAACCAAACATCCAAATATATATAATAATTTCAGAAAATTATTTCTTTTATATCAAAGTATAATTTTGGGTAAAATTATTTCATTACCCTCTTTTAAAAACAATACCATGTCGGTTTCTCTCGTTTAAGAGTTTAGAAAACCCTATCGATACGGTTATACTTCCCGTACCGACCAGAATTTATAAACACTCAACCGATAAGTCAACACAGTATAAAAACAATTTTTATATTCACTAACAAGTATGCGCTCATAGCTATTAATACACTCAACTCATTATAGAGTACTATGGACTCTATTTAATGAGTAATTTCCCCACCAAAGCCTATATTATCGCTAACTTAAGCTCTGATACCAAGTGTGACGACCTTCCCTTCTCGACCCTCGAAAATTGACATAAAATACACCATAGAATAATATGTCGATGCTCGAGTGTCGGAAAAGACAGATTGTTGAGGGAAAAGAAAGAAGATAGAAGAAAGAAGGAAGTAAACAATAACAGAATCTCACAATCGCAGCGGAACAAAATATAATATATAATATCATATCTTTACACAAAATGAAAACTATATCTATTTTGTACAATATATCATCACAGTACACCTTAAACAAACAACAATTACCAACCTGACAATTTCAAACAAATCACAGCAGCGGACATAAACAAGTACGGATAATACGTCTCGGTCTCCAGCTCCTCTCCTGAGCTCCACAACATCCTTCCTGTAATCTATAATACTCGGTCTGACCCGAGCATTATAATGAAATAACAATTGAGTCGGTCGGGAATACCAGCTGATAAAAATACACCCAAATTGATTATTAAAGTTTCAAAAAATCCTTTTGAAAACAAAAGCATCTCGTAAGACCACGCCACAAGTAAACATGTCGGGTTTTTACCTTACGATAGCTAAAACATTTCTTATAAAATCCTCTAATATTATAATAAGGTCTATTTACAAATACTTATTCAAATAGCCGAAATAGTTACATTTATTAAATTCCAGCTACTAGCCACAATCGTGGGTAATAAAAACAAAACTCGTAAAAGGCTCGTAGGGAGAATGGATTTCTAAGTAATGACTAGGCACTGGGGTACCACCTGTCACAGTATGTGGCCTAGATCACCATACTGAGGACCACTCCCGATCCCCTGCAACACAAGACCGGGACTACACCTTACTGGATAATCTCGAGTAAGATCACCCCACGGTTGGGATCAGCAACCGCACCACTAAGCCGAATAAAAAGGGACATCTAGACAGGGATGACCTTACCTGTAACATTCCGCCTTTCCACATTGTTTAAATCAACACACGTGCCAATTCAAACCATACGGAAGGGCAGATTTGTTATGGGGGTAAATAATAAAAACGAGAAAGAAATAAAAGAAAACAGAATCTCATAGCGGAAGGATAAAATATAATAATAAAATATACAGTTCATGAAGCTGTTTAAAAAATATTTAATTTTACTTGTACAATATGTATCAGAGTTGCACATACCAACGAATAAATTGATGCAGCGGAATACAGTGTGTAGTGGAACAATATAATATAATAATAATAATCAAATCTTTGTCTTCGTCCTCTAGAAATAAAGTCTTCATCCTGAAATGCTTGGACTGACCCGAGCGAATTGAAAAGACAAAACACTCGAGTCAGAACTAAAACATCTTATGTGATTTAAATTAATAGAAATAAATATGAGTGAAGTAACTTAAGAGATGCTCGGGATTCACATCTCCTAAGGATCCGTTAAACTATTTACTATGTAGTACTATTTCGCTATTATAATAATGTCTACAGTAAAATAAACTTACTTTTAAATAGCGTTAAGGGGTTATCCATATAGCCCTTAACACGTAATAGTCCCAGTAGTCCATCCAATATCATGGTCCCTCCTGAACCAGAAGCCACCGGAAGATACCATACGGGCTACGGGAGAAATCCAAACTCGTACAAGACGCGTTAGGGAAGGTGACAGGGCAGAACTAGGCAATGCCAGGGTAGATATACCAATTACGCTTCCAGGTCGGTGGTAACGCGTAGCTGCAGCTACCGCCCATCTCGAGCCACACCCCAAATCAAAGAAAAAAACCAAAAGTGGCCACTGAATCAATCCAAAAGTCAAAGTATAATATCAAAGGGATGTGTCCGATCAAAGGTGCTACCTCGGTTAACCCGTCGATCGCTCCTGTTTTAGCCACCTTATGCCAACTCACGGGAGTTGGGTCCACGTATTTACCTTAAAGGAAGCGCCACCACCGTCCTACTTCATTTTGAAATCTCCACCGTGTACACGGTTGTTAAAGTGATTTTAGAAGTTGGCAGAGAGTATGACAACTTCCGATCCCGGTCTCTTCAGCAATCAAACGTTATTATAACACCGCGGTCTTTTTCAAAATAGTTTATACTTTAAAACCAGAATATAATATCCCTTTTCAAAACCATATAAATACGATGTCATTTTCCTCTTTTAAAACCAAATCAATATGGTATCATTTCAAATATATCCTTTTTCTAAAACAATACCACTTTAAAATTTATAATATCTCGAAACCATACATTTGAATTATAACTCTTCAAAACCTAATACTTCGAAATCCATGGCTTTAAAACTATAACTTCCAAAACTTAAATGGTGTGGATATTCAAACAGTATATAAAATAAAATGGTTTGAATTTAAAATTACTTTATAAAGTAAATAATTTCCCTGACTTTAGAATTTTATTCTCTTTAAATTAAGTCTAAATCCATAAATTTTATATTTACTTTTAGTTTTCAACAAACCACTTCAGCTTCAATATATTTCAACTTTGAGTATTAAACAATTAGAAACAAAGGTGGGGAATTTCTATTCAACAATTCAATGTCCTATTATTTAGTTTGAAATATTTGCATAATAAATCCATAATCATTTAAATAAAACTCAAATTACCTATAACTAAATATTTCCTTCAATTTATTTATGCTAGAAATATTCATTTAATTCATCTTGAATAAAATTTAGTTATAAATATCATACCCTTTTAAAATTTCAAGTTAATAAGTTCTACATCAACTTATGGAGTTTAATTCATAAACAAGCTCAATTCTAAAAAAAATTCCAATTTACCTTCCAATTTTAATTGATTTAAATTATTAAAACTCTATATATATTCAATATCTTAAACATGTACTTAACCATATAATATAAAATAATCAAACTCAATTTTTCAACTTATTTATTTTATTTAACAAATTTATACATAGCTTAAATTTAATAATTTAACTATATATGTATATATAAAATAATATTTATATAATATCAAAAATTAATATTTATTTAACCGTATCCTATCCAAACCATAGAAATCATTTTCAAAATATTTATATATATAGACCGATGGTGTCTGTATAAAATTTTATATCCTATGGTCAAGTGATACGGATATTTATCATTTCAATCCGCAATTTAAAAATAAAATTTACGGTTATATATCATTTCAAACCGCAATCCCAAATGAGATGAAAATGCATAATAACTTGCAGTTTATAACAATATAAAATACAGCTTCCATTCATCCAATATCAACCATCAACCATTTATCGTAGTCATCATCAAATTCAAACAATAGCATCAATATAGAACGGATAATAAACAACAGGTATTAACTAGCAATTTATGTTCAACAATAATTTAATTAACTATTTAACTTGCAGTTTATATGCGATAAATAAATAAATAACAATTTAACTGGCAGTTTAAATGCAATGAATAAATTAAATAGCAATTTAATTTAAATGAAATTAACTGGGATGATGATTAAAAATATGCCAAACAACCATAAATAAATTTTAAATCACACCATATATCGATATAACAACAATAAGAAATTTTAGAAGTTGTGAGTAGGCTAAAACATTCACCTTTTGAATTTAAATTGTATTTGAATCCAATTTAAACCCAAAAATTGGACAGTCTCCAAATTTGCCCAAACCTGAGTCATAAAGTCCAGAATTTCAATAAGATCCTAACAAAAGAAACCGCGTGTGAAACGGGCGTCGTATGAGAAAGTTATGACGATTAGTGCGATTGGATTTAAATTTATATAAAATAAAAATAGAACAAACTCGCCCCTTAACACAATACGCCACGTCATCATCCTTCTCTCAGCACAATTAGCTCCAGGCATTTTCGAACAGAAGATTCAACACAGCCACGCACTCATCACGAACGCCCAAACGAGCCTCTTTGACCACGATCGGCTGCATCACTCACGGCGAGTCAAGGGCCGCCGCACCACGCCTAAGACGCGCCTCCTCACTGCCGTCGACCGGCACCATCGTAGCCTCCCGTAGCAATGCCTCCGCCGCCAATTTGTGCAACCCTAATCGAAATTCGACGATGATCTAACCGTTGATTCTCGAAACAAACCATACCGATCGACTCCCCTCGGTCACCTCTACAATACCCAGAAGGGTTGACGATCCGACAACGTTCATCGACGCGTGATGAATGGCCGAGACTTCTTCGATTTTTACTGATCAAATGACAATCCAAAACGAAAAACGAATTTCACCAGAAGATTACGCACTTCGAAAGCTTCAATGTATATTTTTTCTGAATTTTTCTGAGGAGTTTGAATTTTCATTAGATTTTTGAATTTGCAATTGAATCTAGGGTTTGCAGACATTGAGGAAGAGGAGTACAGAAGTTTCTATACGTATAGAAATGAGGAATAGAGGCTGCTAGGGTTTATAACCGGTTATTTATAGGTAGGGTTGAAATAGAATAGATGGAATGGGTTGAATATACGCGCTAACGACAAAGTGGCCCAAAAAGCCCGTTTCGACTCCGGAATGAAATTGGGTCAACCCATATATCAAAATAGGTGTTTTTAAATATATTAAACGCGATGGAACAAGTTTCAAGTCCAAATTCCATCGTACGAAGAAGTTATGCTCAAATCAATATTTTTTAAATTGATTTCAATTCCATAAATTTCAAGGCGTTTCGAGTCCGTACGATCAAACTTGAAATCCTATAATAATTCACCGTTACGGATCCGATGAAACTTGTTTCGTCGAAATCCGAGTCAGTGGCCAAAATGGCTATTTTTCCATAAATTAAATAAATTAAAAATCAATAGATTAAATCCAATTTTTAAATTTCACTTCCATAATCGATAATTTTTATCACGTTTATTTTTCTTTATCAATTACACTAATTTACCCAAATTTAAATGTCAGAATAGAGTTGATTAATCCATCAATTCCAATGTTAACCTTAATTTCAATATTTAATTTCAATTTCATTAAATTTAAAAATTATAAAATAAACTCCAAAAATCCATTTATTAAATAAATTTTATTATTATTCCATTCATTCCTATCAAATAGATGGATTAAACCTTTGATTTAAAACCATTACATAGATATTCTCACTCGTCTAAATTCCCATTTTAAATATTTAATTCATTTAATTGCAATTAACCCTTTTATCATACATTAAATCCCAATATATTGATAAAACTTTATTTCCATTCTTTTTATTCACTAATTATCATATTATAAAGAATATTTACGTTATTCCCTAATATTACCTTAATTTATTTTAACGTAACATTTAATTTAGATTTATTGCAATGATTTCCAATTCAACTGAATGAACTAAATATATATATATATATATATATATATATATATATATAACTCATAATAATTGTTGTCAAAACTCTTAATCACACATTTATAAGTTTATTATTTCCACTCCAATATTATAGTTATTTATAGAGTATTGGTTTTTTTCAATCATCATTTATTATATATATATTAATTAATTAATTCAATACCTAAGTTCGTTTAAATTTATTACCAAGTACACATTTACCTTATTCCAACAAATTGGAATTCCATTCAATTACTATAAACAATCATTTTCCATTCACACTTTATTATCAACCCACAATTATTGCAATTCATTATCTTATATTGATTTTTATCCAATTACCATTAAATTTACATTCAATTACTATTCAATGTATATTTATTCATTAAATAAATTCGATATTTACGTTTGTTTCCTTCCATTTGATTTATAACTTGTATAACATTTACATTAATCTCATTTCATTTCATCCATTAATGGGTATTGCATTGAAATTTAATTTATTAGCTTATATCAACATTATTACCATTAATTGTAATTGGATTACCAATTTTATTCAATATCCTAAATAAATAACATATGTTAATTCAATACTTACATTTTTTTTATCTATGTTTCATTTATACAAATTATATTATTCCACCCATTAATACAATAATTGCATTTGTTCTTATTATATTCCATTTATAGTTAAGTCATAATATTTGAATTTTTATTAAATTGGAACGTTCATTCAAGTTCATTAATTATTAACTTGCATTAACACATTCCTTAATTTAGAATCAAATACTGTTAACAATTTTTTATTACATTAATCAATTTAATACTTCTTTTTTTCTCTCATATACAATTTACATCCAGGTATAATCTTTTCACTACTTTCATTCATTAGAATTCTATTCAAATTACTAATAAATAGGTTTTTAATTACCATTAAATTATTTTAATTTAGCGTTCATTTCAATATTTTTTTATAAAGTTTTTATTTCTACTAAATTTAATTACAAAATCTTATTTATTTAACCAATTTAAATTGTCGAAAATTTCGGGTTGTTACACTCTCCCTCACTCAAAACTTTTCGTCCCCGAAAAGGAAAAAGAAGAGAAAAGAAGAACTAAGAATCAATATATCTTATTTAAATATTAAATTTGTAAACAAATAAATTTACAAAATTTTATTAATTTGAATAAAATATACAAATTTATAACCAATAGATCTTTTTATACTTAAATTAATAAAGTTTGAAAAACATTTTCAAAATAACTTCTAAGTCCAAAATTTATGGAAAATTTTGGCAGAGTCTCCTTTGTACGGAGAGGCTCGGGAGAAAATATAATATCAAAAATACAATATACAACATATATTTTTCAAAATAATATATATCCCAACTCGGAAAAATAATATAATAACGCTATAAACCGTAATCCGAGAACGTACCTATTTGTCAGGCAAATTACGCTTATATTATGAAACCAAATGCATTAGCAATTGCTTCCATAACATGTATTTCACTTATATAATCCAAAAGGTTAAAAATTATTTAAAAAATGAATTGTTTAACTTGTTTCAATCCATAAAAAACAATCAATACAAACAACAATCACTTTCAACAAAGTATACAACCATCACACGAAATCAACACAAATCAATTATCTATTCATATCAACAAACAAATAGTTGTTCGGGTTCAAAACTTTAAATTGTTCGGAATAAAAATAACTACTAAGTACATTGTAACATCCCGGAATTTTGGACAATATAAATTTAATAATATGGATTTAAATTTATATTGAATTGATAATTTTGTTAATAAATTTGATTTGATTTCAATAATCTTCTTTATTTAATTATTTAATTTGTGAAATTATTTTTAATGAGTTAATAAATTGTTTCCTATTTAATAATGTATATGCATTTATATATATTTTAAATAGATAAGTTGTTTTTAGTTAAATTAGTATAGTATAATTCTAATATGTTTTGAAAATAGAAATGGTGATTTATTTCTAATTTGAGCTTTTCAAAAATATTTAATTAAATACTATTTGATTTTATATATGAAATAAATGTTTTATTTAGTTTAAAATTCATTTTTAATTCAAGTTGTATATTAAAATTATGTTACAAGCTCTTTTATAATTTGTTTTAAAAGTTTCTTTTCCAAATGAACTACTTGTATAATAAGAATACTTTATTTATTTCTTAAGATTTAATTAACTAAGCTTAATACTTATTTAACCCTAATTAAACATTAACTTAATTCATAAAGACATGTGTTTGTGTATTAAAACTTTAAGCTAACAAGTGTCTCTATGTTTACAAGTGTCAATGATTTATTTTCTTTTTCTTTTATTTCATTTTCTGAAAATACATTCATATCATTCTTGTTCTTCATACTCATTCATTTTCTCATTCCTTAATCAAGAAAAGATCAACTTCATCCTCATTCATGTTCAAATCTGAAACTCTTCAAATATTCAAAACTACATTTTTCAAATCTGCATACATTTGCATTCATGTCTGAAACCCAAGCAAACCTTCAACTCCTCTTTTCAAATTCAACAAACCTGCATTTACAAACAAACCTGTAACTCCTCAAACCCAAATTACTGCCTGCACCAACATGAATAAGTTCTGCATTCATGGAATCTTCAATTTGGATCTGAAACCAAATACATTCAGACCTGCATGCAATTTCTAGCATCCCTGCATCAAATATGAATCAAAGACCTACATCTCAATTTTCATAATCTGGGAGCAATTCACCTGCATTTCAATCTTCATCAAGTTGAGGCCTGCATGCATCATGTTGAAACATGCATTCATGAAATCTGGAAGCAAGATAGGGGTCTGCATTCTGGGCATTTGAACTGGAGGCCTGCATGAATTTTCAAACAAGGACCTGCATGTTTTAAAAAGCAATATTCAAGTTTTAAAAAAGGGATTAAAGCTACTGCATGCATTCATTTTCAAGAATCTGGAACCTGCAATGTGCTCTGCATTTGGAAAATGAGGTGAGTAACTCCTCTTTTCAAAAATTTAAGTAGGTTGATTGCATGCTTTAATCTGAAATGGATATAATTTATGAAATTTGCAGTGACTATTTTTATTTATGAATATATATGTGTGCATGCAGTTTTCTGTACAATGATATTTTTATTTAATTTTCAAAGTTGCTGTAAATTATTATCTTTGGATTATAAACAGTTGAGCAAGCATTAAAATTAGCAAGAATTCAAGTATGAGAATTTGATAAATAAGTAATGTAAAGTGAAACCCTATACTAAACATGATTTTTAAGTTCAAAATATAAATTTTTAGAAAAGAGTTGGAAATGCAGTTTTGAAAGTACTGTATTTTACATATTTGCTTAGTACAGTTGATACATGGTTTTAGCTTGGTTGAAATTGTTTCTGGTGATGGTTTATCCATCATAAATCATAAGAAAATTATTGAATTGATTTACAATTCAAGCTTGAGAGTGGAATTTGGGATTTTAGTTGAGGAACCCTAGTTTATTTGGGATACTGTTTTGTGGTCGATTGTGTACTCCTCAGTGCATCGAGTTAGAAGCTGTTTTGGGAATTGGTAGGTGGTGTGTTGATGAAGCTTTCGCCGAAGTTTAGGTGGAAATGGTGGTCGGAGGCGCGCAGGGTCGCCGTTGACAGGTTGGGGGAAGACTGGGTATTGGTCTGTTTCAGGTTTTGAATGTTTGTTGGGTTGTAGAGATAATTGACTCGGGTTGGTCTCGAGATTTTTGGAAGGGAAACTCGAAGTAACAAGGGTTTTGTCTCGAGGTCAATAGGGTGTTCAGTGTATTTTTGTTTTCAGGCTTTTAGACAACAGAACTGTTCTGTTCTGTTTTAGAAATTTTAAAAATGAAGTTTAAATTTAATTTGAAACTTTAAACTTAGAATCTAACTTGAGTCTGAAATTGAATTCAAAAAGTTTGAATTATTTTTCTGTAATAATTTAAATGCAGAATTTTAAATTGGATTTTAAAAAAAAAAAATATAAAGAACAGGAAAACTGTTGCAGGTTTAAAAATTTAAAAGTAGTAAATAAGTTTTAAAAGTTAGGCTAAAGTTTGAACTGAGTTAAGACCTGAATTTAAGTATGAATTCAAATAGTTTGAATTCTGTTTCTTTGAAATAATTTAAATTCAAAAATTTCAAAAGTTTGTTTTTTTTAAATTAAACAGAGAACAGTTTTCTGTTTTTATATGTAAAGATAAATTTAAATTTGCAGGTGAAGGTTTTAAAACTGGGTGTAAGTTTGAAAATTTAAATATGAATTCAAATTTGATTTATCTGGTATTTGAAATCATTGATGGTTTTTAAATTTAAATTTGATTTTCAAACTCTTTGTGGAAATGCATATGTGATTTGCATTAGGAATGGAGGGTTAAATATTTAATTTAAGAATTCAAAATGAATTCAATCTGAGTTTTTAAATCTGGATTTAAAATTTAGACTTCAGTTTTTAAATAAAGATTTAAATTTAAATTTCTTTCAAATGACTTACATTTGAATTGAAAGTGTAAATTATAGAAAGAGTTTTAAAGAGTTAAAACTAAAATGAGAATGAAAGTTGTATTTCAATTTGGAAATTTTAAAGTAATTTTTAAATTGGTTTGAATTTAATTTGAATTGAAATTCAAATTCTTTTTAAACTTATTAATTAAGCATATGTTTCTTGTAAACATATAAGATTAAGTTGTATTGATTTAAAATCTTATTTTAAATAAGTTTGAGTTTTAAAGTTTAAAGAAATGTCAAATGGAATTTAAAGTAAATTTAAAACATTTTGTTTTTAAATGCATAATTTAAATAAGGAATGTTTATCTAAAGGATAAATAAAAGGTTAATGATGGGATTCATTAATTATTAAGGTAATTAAGTTGATTATTAATTATTTAATTAATTAATAATGTGGAAGTTTAATTAAATAATTAATGATTTTTAATTTGATTTGAGATTAATTAATTAAGTTTAATTAATCTATAATTAAGGATGGTTAACTAAATTTTAATTTATGATTAAGATTTATTTAGTCAAGTGATTTATGATTAATTTAGTTTTTAATTAACACTTAGTTAATTAATAATTAGAGATTAATTAAATGGTAATTAAATATTAATTACTTAATAATTAATGATGATTAGTATAAGTTAATTCTTAATTAAGTAATTATGAAATGTTAATGAAGTCATTAACTTAAGATATTAACAATTAATTAATGTGATTAATTTTTGATAATTAATTAGATTAATTAATTAATAATCAATTGTTTAAGTTTTAATTACTTAATGAAAGTAATTAGTGAATTAATTACTTAATGTAATTAAGGTTAATATGATTTGTTTAGATTAATTAATTAAGTTTAATTGATTTAAACATTTGTTGAATTGTTGATAATTACTTATGTAATTAATGAATTTGTAATTACTTAAGGAAGTAATTAATTAATAATTACAGAATGTAATTAAGGATATTTATTATAGAAGTAATTTGGATTTAAGTTACTTTGAAATTAATCAAGGGGATTAATTTAGATAATTAATTAAGAGTAATTAATTATTGGGTTGAGTAATTAATGTAGTTAATTACTGAATGGTTATTAATCAAGGGTGATTAATTTATGTAGGGTTTAATAATTAACTTGTGTAATCAACCTATAATGCTAATTACTTATTGTAATTAGAGATGATTAATCAATAATGATTAATTGAAATAAATATTAAGATGATTTATAAATTGATTTGAAATCAATTGATGGTTAAGATAAGCAGAATCTTTATGATGAAGTAATTAATTTAATTCATTTTAAATTAATTAGAGATTGAGTAATTAATTTAATTCATTTTAAATTAATTATAGAAAGTGAGATCAGTAGATCATTTGCTTATGTTTGATGAATGGTATTGATTGTTTGGTATAGTTTGTAATCTCAGTTGTGAGACGAATGGTGTATGTGATATGGATGCATTGGTTGCTTTTGGATGATAATATGTATTATTTGATTATGGTATGAATTATCTGTTGATAATGATAATGTTGATTATCTGTGGTGTTGTGAATTATCTATCTGTGTATGCTTAGATAATGAATTGAATTGTTTTAAACTTAAAACAACTTGGACCTAAAAGACACGCTTTGGATTTCGATGAGACCGGGATCGGGTTTCCATATTTGGATATCCGAAAACCACATCGATTCCAAATAACGTTAGGTCGTTTATCCAAGTGGAGCGAGTGAAGACTCGAGGTATAAGGGCTATACGTCAGTATAACTCTGTGGGTGATTCCGTAATGAGTTTGACGGAATAGGTCTTATAGATTCGAGATGGTGAATCAGAGTGCAAGGGTTATTGTCGTTAACTCTGAGGGTGATTCCAATATGAGTGTAACGAGATAATGCCTTCGGTTTCGTTCGAACCCGGAACGAACTTGTATGGATTGAATGCTTTCAGCACATCGTCAGGTGGACGATGAGCATTCTAAGTGTTATGTCCTATAAAGGTAATCGTAACCTCAAGCCTCATCAACCGGGAATGGCTAAAACAGGGGAGGTGCAGCAAAGCTTCGTGGGTAGCCCCCACTTGAGAGTAAGATTTACCCCTGTCTAGAGGTCCCTTTATATTTCGGCTGTGTGGGACGGTTGATCATGACAACCGTCGGGGTTGTCTTATTTGGAACTGTTCAGTAAGGAACGGGTCCGGCTTTGTGTTGCAGGGGAGTTAGGGTGGCTCCTCGGTACGGTGATCTAGGCCACGTACTGTGACGGGCGGTACCCCAGTAGCCCTGCCATTGTATGGAATCCAAAATCCAATAAGTGCCAACGGTTTTGATTGTATTACCCACTTTTGTGGCTAGTAGCTGGAATTTAATAGATGTAACAATTTCGGCTATTTCTTATTTACTTGAAAACCCTAGACACTATTATAATATCATCGGATTTCCTATCAAATGTTTTGGTTAGCGTAAGGTAAAAACTTTTCCATGTTTATGTGTGGGAAGTCTTACGTGATACCTTTTCTTTTCAAAGGTTTTTTTAAAGTTAAGCAACTTTAACCTGTTACTCACACCAGACCCATGTCTGACCCGGAGTTATTTCTGTTTTTATATAACTCTTGGGTACTCAAATTTTTATGAGTAGTCAAGAGAATTCAGGTTAGGATTCAGGATTAGCTTTGACGAATTGTGGAGGAGCATATGGAGCAGGAGGCTTCTGCGTATAGTTATATAGTTCCGCTGTGTTTGGTCTCTGAGTGTTCTGTTTGTATTGAGTTGTAATAACTAGACAGGTGTTTATAACTGTCTAGTATGTGTTGTATATGTCTGTGTACTCTGATAGTGTTGTAAACTATGTAATATATTATGTTATTAATATAATTTATTCGTTCCGCTGTTGAGATTCTTGTGTTGTTTCTTCCTTCTCTTCTTTCTATTCTCTTTTCTATCCCTTTCTTTCTTAATTCATGACGCGATTTTCTGGGAGTGAAAGTCGGGTCGTGACATTTTGGTATCAGAGCTGTAGGTTGAGTGAATACCTAGGCTCTGGAATGGTGTCTATCTTGAGAGAGCGTATTTGTAATTTTATATGTATATATATATTTATTGGTTCTACCTATTTGTTGGATTACCTGTTCAGGTTTTTCCAATATAAGTTATAAAGGCAGATGAGGTAGAAGTGTGTGTAACACGACTACCATTGGTAGAGTTTGATGGATGAGGTTGGAAGTGTATTTGTCGAGACTGTAGACCTAATACCGTCTCGAGTGGGTTTTGTTTGGTTGAAGGACTTCATCGATCTCTGAAGGTAACCTGTTAAGGTTCGGAGTTCATCTTTGAAGTGTTGAATTGAGTTTTGATCTGTCGGTTGAGCAGAAGCAAGCAAGTGATGGTGTCTTGATATCTTAGGAAGTAGTAGCTGCGTGATGAGATGCAGTGACTATGGATATTTCCGAAGATGTTTCCTTGGAATAAGAATAAGAAGTGAGTCTGCTCGGTGATGTGGCTGAGTTAACAGAGTATTCTGAGATGATAAGGAGTCTTCTGGCTGGGTAGTTTTTCTGAAGGGGAATTCAGAAGCATCAGAGTGGATCTTTTCTCTGGTAAGTTGGCTAAGTCAGCATAAGCTGTTCTGTTTGGTTGAGAGAGAGCAGTTTTCTTTGGATTTAGGCTGAGTTGATCGCAAAAGTGACTTGCGATAGTATGTTCTCTTGTGTTTGTTGGAGATTGTCTGGATGTCTTCTGGAAGTCAGAGTTTGTCTGCATCTGGAGATCGAGTTTTCTTTCCAGGATTGGATCTGGTGGTTCAGTTAGTAGATGGATGGTTCCTTGAGACAAAGGTTGGTGAAGCAACTCAGGTTTGGGAAGAACATCTGAGTTTTTCTTATGGATATGTGGAACCATATTTCTGTGCTGGGTTGTTTAGTCTGTGCTTGTGCTTTTCGTCAGCATTTTCTTCTGTTTCGGATCAGAGTTATGCAGCGGAAGCAGTTTGGAATGTTTCTTTTCCGGATAAGGAGAAGTTTGTTCTTTCTTCTGTTATTGAGAAGCAGAGTGTTTGTTCTTGGTTTTTGAGTGATCATGAGGGTCATTGGATTGTTTTTGATTTAGTCTGTTTCTTTTGGAATCAGCAAGAGTTAAGCTGATTAGGAGTGATGTTGGTAACCCAGGATCGTCCGAAGAATTTTTATGGATAAGAGACAGAGAATTTGGATTCTGGAATCGGAGATTTGATTTTGGTTAAGTTTTCTCTGATCCAAGGAGCTATAAGTTTGGGAAGCTATCTCCGAAGTGTTTTGGTTTCTTCTGTGTTTTTGGGTTAGATCAGTGTTTGGTTTTCTAGAGTTGAATTGCCAGTTTGGATAACTGGGATTCAGGGTGTTTCGCGTATCTCTGAGGGAGTTTGTGTTTGATATTTCTGGTTGTAGAACCACTAGTTTAGGATGGTTTGTTTGTTGAGTCAGACTCGTTTGTAGTCTGATATTCTGTATAGAATTGTTGTTAGAAGCTCTATAGCTTAGTAGTATTGATTGATTGTATTCTATAGAACGAGTATCCCGATATATATATATACCGGGGAAACTCGTGAAGGTTTTATCCAAAATTCTTTTGGATAATTAGATTTGTTCTGATTGTGTGAATTGGTTGCTTTGATTGTTGGCATATGATTAACATATGCTGTGTTTTAATATAAAATCTGTAAATAGATTATTAAATTGCCTTTGTTTTAAATTTCGGGGACGAAATTCTTTTAAGGGGGAAGGATTGTAACATCCCGGAATTTTGGACAATATAAATTTAATAATATGGATTTAAATTTATATTGAATTGATAATTTTGTTAATAAATTTGATTTGATTTCAATAATCTTCTTTATTTAATTATTTAATTTGTGAAATTATTTTTAATGAGTTAATAAATTGTTTCCTATTTAATAATGTATATGCATTTATATATATTTTAAATAGATAAGTTGTTTTTAGTTAAATTAGTATAGTATAATTCTAATATGTTTTGAAAATAGAAATGGTGATTTATTTCTAATTTGAGCTTTTCAAAAATATTTAATTAAATACTATTTGATTTTATATATGAAATAAATGTTTTATTTAGTTTAAAATTCATTTTTAATTCAAGTTGTATATTAAAATTATGTTACAAGCTCTTTTATAATTTGTTTTAAAAGTTTCTTTTCCAAATGAACTACTTGTATAATAAGAATACTTTATTTATTTCTTAAGATTTAATTAACTAAGCTTAATACTTATTTAACCCTAATTAAACATTAACTTAATTCATAAAGACATGTGTTTGTGTATTAAAACTTTAAGCTAACAAGTGTCTCTATGTTTACAAGTGTCAATGATTTATTTTCTTTTTCTTTTATTTCATTTTCTGAAAATACATTCATATCATTCTTGTTCTTCATACTCATTCATTTTCTCATTCCTTAATCAAGAAAAGATCAACTTCATCCTCATTCATGTTCAAATCTGAAACTCTTCAAATATTCAAAACTACATTTTTCAAATCTGCATACATTTGCATTCATGTCTGAAACCCAAGCAAACCTTCAACTCCTCTTTTCAAATTCAACAAACCTGCATTTACAAACAAACCTGTAACTCCTCAAACCCAAATTACTGCCTGCACCAACATGAATAAGTTCTGCATTCATGGAATCTTCAATTTGGATCTGAAACCAAATACATTCAGACCTGCATGCAATTTCTAGCATCCCTGCATCAAATATGAATCAAAGACCTACATCTCAATTTTCATAATCTGGGAGCAATTCACCTGCATTTCAATCTTCATCAAGTTGAGGCCTGCATGCATCATGTTGAAACATGCATTCATGAAATCTGGAAGCAAGATAGGGGTCTGCATTCTGGGCATTTGAACTGGAGGCCTGCATGAATTTTCAAACAAGGACCTGCATGTTTTAAAAAGCAATATTCAAGTTTTAAAAAAGGGATTAAAGCTACTGCATGCATTCATTTTCAAGAATCTGGAACCTGCAATGTGCTCTGCATTTGGAAAATGAGGTGAGTAACTCCTCTTTTCAAAAATTTAAGTAGGTTGATTGCATGCTTTAATCTGAAATGGATATAATTTATGAAATTTGCAGTGACTATTTTTATTTATGAATATATATGTGTGCATGCAGTTTTCTGTACAATGATATTTTTATTTAATTTTCAAAGTTGCTGTAAATTATTATCTTTGGATTATAAACAGTTGAGCAAACATTAAAATTAGCAAGAATTCAAGTATGAGAATTTGATAAATAAGTAATGTAAAGTGAAACCCTATACTAAACATGATTTTTAAGTTCAAAATATAAATTTTTAGAAAAGAGTTGGAAATGCAGTTTTGAAAGTACTGTATTTTACATATTTGCTTAGTACAGTTGATACATGGTTTTAGCTTGGTTGAAATTGTTTCTGGTGATGGTTTATCCATCATAAATCATAAGAAAATTATTGAATTGATTTACAATTCAAGCTTGAGAGTGGAATTTGGGATTTTAGTTGAGGAACCCTAGTTTATTTGGGATACTGTTTTGTGGTTGATTGTGTACTCCTCAGTGCATCGAGTTAGAAGCTGTTTTGGGAATTGGTAGGTGGTGTGTTGATGAAGCTTTCGCCGAAGTTTAGGTGGAAATGGTGGTCGGAGGCGCGCAGGGTCGCCGTTGACAGGTTGGGGGAAGACTGGGTATTGGTCTGTTTCAGGTTTTGAATGTTTGTTGGGTTGTAGAGATAATTGACTCGGGTTGGTCTCGAGATTTTTGGAAGGGAAACTCGAAGTAACAAGGGTTTTGTCTCGAGGTCAATAGGGTGTTCAGTGTATTTTTGTTTTCAGGCTTTTAGACAACAGAACTGTTCTGTTCTGTTTTAGAAATTTTAAAAATGAAGTTTAAATTTAATTTGAAACTTTAAACTTAGAATCTAACTTGAGTCTGAAATTGAATTCAAAAAGTTTGAATTATTTTTCTGTAATAATTTAAATGCAGAATTTTAAATTGGATTTTAAAAAAAAAAAATATAAAGAACAGGAAAACTGTTGCAGGTTTAAAAATTTAAAAGTAGTAAATAAGTTTTAAAAGTTAGGCTAAAGTTTGAACTGAGTTAAGACCTGAATTTAAGTATGAATTCAAATAGTTTGAATTCTGTTTCTTTGAAATAATTTAAATTCAAAAATTTCAAAAGTTTGTTTTTTTTAAATTAAACAGAGAACAGTTTTCTGTTTTTATATGTAAAGATAAATTTAAATTTGCAGGTGAAGGTTTTAAAACTGGGTGTAAGTTTGAAAATTTAAATATGAATTCAAATTTGATTTATCTGGTATTTGAAATCATTGATGGTTTTTAAATTTAAATTTGATTTTCAAACTCTTTGTGGAAATGCATATGTGATTTGCATTAGGAATGGAGGGTTAAATATTTAATTTAAGAATTCAAAATGAATTCAATCTGAGTTTTTAAATCTGGATTTAAAATTTAGACTTCAGTTTTTAAATAAAGATTTAAATTTAAATTTCTTTCAAATGACTTACATTTGAATTGAAAGTGTAAATTATAGAAAGAGTTTTAAAGAGTTAAAACTAAAATGAGAATGAAAGTTGTATTTCAATTTGGAAATTTTAAAGTAATTTTTAAATTGGTTTGAATTTAATTTGAATTGAAATTCAAATTCTTTTTAAACTTATTAATTAAGCATATGTTTCTTGTAAACATATAAGATTAAGTTGTATTGATTTAAAATCTTATTTTAAATAAGTTTGAGTTTTAAAGTTTAAAGAAATGTCAAATGGAATTTAAAGTAAATTTAAAACATTTTGTTTTTAAATGCATAATTTAAATAAGGAATGTTTATCTAAAGGATAAATAAAAGGTTAATGATGGGATTCATTAATTATTAAGGTAATTAAGTTGATTATTAATTATTTAATTAATTAATAATGTGGAAGTTTAATTAAATAATTAATGATTTTTAATTTGATTTGAGATTAATTAATTAAGTTTAATTAATCTATAATTAAGGATGGTTAACTAAATTTTAATTTATGATTAAGATTTATTTAGTCAAGTGATTTATGATTAATTTAGTTTTTAATTAACACTTAGTTAATTAATAATTAGAGATTAATTAAATGGTAATTAAATATTAATTACTTAATAATTAATGATGATTAGTATAAGTTAATTCTTAATTAAGTAATTATGAAATGTTAATGAAGTCATTAACTTAAGATATTAACAATTAATTAATGTGATTAATTTTTGATAATTAATTAGATTAATTAATTAATAATCAATTGTTTAAGTTTTAATTACTTAATGAAAGTAATTAGTGAATTAATTACTTAATGTAATTAAGGTTAATATGATTTGTTTAGATTAATTAATTAAGTTTAATTGATTTAAACATTTGTTGAATTGTTGATAATTACTTATGTAATTAATGAATTTGTAATTACTTAAGGAAGTAATTAATTAATAATTACAGAATGTAATTAAGGATATTTATTATAGAAGTAATTTGGATTTAAGTTACTTTGAAATTAATCAAGGGGATTAATTTAGATAATTAATTAAGAGTAATTAATTATTGGGTTGAGTAATTAATGTAGTTAATTACTGAATGGTTATTAATCAAGGGTGATTAATTTATGTAGGGTTTAATAATTAACTTGTGTAATCAACCTATAATGCTAATTACTTATTGTAATTAGAGATGATTAATCAATAATGATTAATTGAAATAAATATTAAGATGATTTATAAATTGATTTGAAATCAATTGATGGTTAAGATAAGCAGAATCTTTATGATGAAGTAATTAATTTAATTCATTTTAAATTAATTAGAGATTGAGTAATTAATTTAATTCATTTTAAATTAATTATAGAAAGTGAGATCAGTAGATCATTTGCTTATGTTTGATGAATGGTATTGATTGTTTGGTATAGTTTGTAATCTCAGTTGTGAGACGAATGGTGTATGTGATATGGATGCATTGGTTGCTTTTGGATGATAATATGTATTATTTGATTATGGTATGAATTATCTGTTGATAATGATAATGTTGATTATCTGTGGTGTTGTGAATTATCTATCTGTGTATGCTTAGATAATGAATTGAATTGTTTTAAACTTAAAACAACTTGGACCTAAAAGACACGCTTTGGATTTCGATGAGACCGGGATCGGGTTTCCATATTTGGATATCCGAAAACCACATCGATTCCAAATAACGTTAGGTCGTTTATCCAAGTGGAGCGAGTGAAGACTCGAGGTATAAGGGCTATACGTCAGTATAACTCTGTGGGTGATTCCGTAATGAGTTTGACGGAATAGGTCTTATAGATTCGAGATGGTGAATCAGAGTGCAAGGGTTATTGTCGTTAACTCTGAGGGTGATTCCAATATGAGTGTAACGAGATAATGCCTTCGGTTTCGTTCGAACCCGGAACGAACTTGTATGGATTGAATGCTTTCAGCACATCGTCAGGTGGACGATGAGCATTCTAAGTGTTATGTCCTATAAAGGTAATCGTAACCTCAAGCCTCATCAACCGGGAATGGCTAAAACAGGGGAGGTGCAGCAAAGCTTCGTGGGTAGCCCCCACTTGAGAGTAAGATTTACCCCTGTCTAGAGGTCCCTTTATATTTCGGCTGTGTGGGACGGTTGATCATGACAACCGTCGGGGTTGTCTTATTTGGAACTGTTCAGTAAGGAACGGGTCCGGCTTTGTGTTGCAGGGGAGTTAGGGTGGCTCCTCGGTACGGTGATCTAGGCCACGTACTGTGACGGGCGGTACCCCAGTAGCCCTGCCATTGTATGGAATCCAAAATCCAATAAGTGCCAACGGTTTTGATTGTATTACCCACTTTTGTGGCTAGTAGCTGGAATTTAATAGATGTAACAATTTCGGCTATTTCTTATTTACTTGAAAACCCTAGACACTATTATAATATCATCGGATTTCCTATCAAATGTTTTGGTTAGCGTAAGGTAAAAACTTTTCCATGTTTATGTGTGGGAAGTCTTACGTGATACCTTTTCTTTTCAAAGGTTTTTTTAAAGTTAAGCAACTTTAACCTGTTACTCACACCAGACCCATGTCTGACCCGGAGTTATTTCTGTTTTTATATAACTCTTGGGTACTCAAATTTTTATGAGTAGTCAAGAGAATTCAGGTTAGGATTCAGGATTAGCTTTGACGAATTGTGGAGGAGCATATGGAGCAGGAGGCTTCTGCGTATAGTTATATAGTTCCGCTGTGTTTGGTCTCTGAGTGTTCTGTTTGTATTGAGTTGTAATAACTAGACAGGTGTTTATAACTGTCTAGTATGTGTTGTATATGTCTGTGTACTCTGATAGTGTTGTAAACTATGTAATATATTATGTTATTAATATAATTTATTCGTTCCGCTGTTGAGATTCTTGTGTTGTTTCTTCCTTCTCTTCTTTCTATTCTCTTTTCTATCCCTTTCTTTCTTAATTCATGACGCGATTTTCTGGGAGTGAAAGTCGGGTCGTGACATACATCATTTACTCGACAGTCTTAGATGAAAACTAAATAGATTATTTATTCATCCAAACAATCTTAAAGTATCCTTGCCCG
Source organism: Allium cepa (assembly GCA_030765085.1). Lineage (NCBI taxonomy): Eukaryota > Viridiplantae > Streptophyta > Magnoliopsida > Asparagales > Amaryllidaceae > Allium > Allium cepa. The sequence continues at coordinate 45,817,705 of CM060930.1, read as the reverse complement.
AATAACCATAGACCAAACAAACAACAAATCCAAACAATAAACTAAGTTTATTCTTGTTAATTACATTTCATACTATTGTTGTTTGATTTCCTTTTTATCCATATACTGATTTATCTTTTTACTTTTCATTTCCTTTTCATTTATTATTTATTTTATCTATTTCTTTTCATTACCTACCAATTCATTTTCATCTATCTATATAATGCCAATTTCTATTTATTGCATTACATTTATTTATTCATATATTTCATATTCAATCAAATTTCTTAGTAGGTAAATTTTTCTTAACTTTAGTTTATAGTCATTTTCAATATTCATCTTTTATTCTTGTTTTATTCAGAGGTAACTTCAACCTATTACTTAAGTTTTAATTACTGTCTTATAATACATAATCTCTATCAAAATTTATAAAACCAAATTTTTATTGAACCCTTCGTTATTTAAGTATTACTTGTATAATCTTCTACTACATTTCTTATTAACATTTCAAACTTTTAAATCTTTTGGTAAGTTATATATATGCTTTTTAAGAATGCAATTGAAGATCATACAAGTTTAACTTATTTCTTTTAAAATTTATTCAATGTTCAGTAATTATATCCTTTGTATTATAGGTTACAATTTCAACTTTCTTGTTATTTCATTTATAACCTATCCTTTAATTTCTCTTTATTTATAACTTATCATTAAATCTCTTATTTCCTTTAGAGGTTTCAGTTATTAATTACTTACGTTCAAATTCACTACAATAACTGAAACTATTAATTAATGGAAACGTAAGAATTTAAATACCGGGTTATAGTTTCAAATCATTTTAAAATAATAGATAAATGTATATATTTACAATTTATATATCCAATTATATTTAAAACAATTTAAAATTTATATTTGCTTATCAAAATAAATCTGCAATAAAACTATTACAGTGGCCTTCCCCTTCGAAACTCGAAAATGAATGTCGATGATGCGGCTGCCATCACCGAAATTATTTTCCAACGACGGAGAGGGAAGTACAAAACTTAAATTTTTCCAAAATTTCTTTTAATAAATTTCATTCAAGTTATATTGAAATATTTATATCAGAAAATACTTCTAATAATAATATTATTATTATATTGCGAAATCATTTGAAAGAAAGTTTTAAAACCCAAAAACTTAAGTTCTAAATTTCCAATTTTCATTTATTTTATTTTCAATCTTATTTCGACTATTATTTATAAATTTCATTACCTAACAACAAATATATCGCAACCAAATATATATATCATTTATAAAATTTATTTTATATATATAGAAAATATAATAGGCAAAATTATTTCGTTCACCCATATTAAAACCAAATATTATGTCGGTCTGTCCTATTAAGTGTTTAGAAAACCCTATTGATGTCATAGCGTCCCATGCATCAACCAGAATTTATAAATACAAAACGGAACAGATTAACACGATATTAAAACCTTTTATAACACTAACAAATACGCTCTCTCGTCTTTATACGCTCCGCGACTCCCATATGGTATCACTACCCTATTAGTAAAGAGTCAAACTCCACAAAGCTAAGGTTTATCGCTAAACCAAAGCTCTGATACCAGATGTAACAAACCGCCTTTCCACGCTGTTTAAATCGACACACGTGCCAATTCAAACCATACGGAAGGGCAGATTTGTTATGGGGGTAAATAAGAAAAACGAGAAAGAAATAAAAGAAAATAGAATTTCACAGCGAAAGGATAAAATATTATAATCAAATATACAGTTCACGAAGCTGTTTACAAAATATTTAATTTTAGTTGTACAATATATATCAGAGTTGCACATACCAACGAATAAATCGATGCAGCGGAATGTAGTGTGTAGTGGAACAATATAATATAATAATAATAATGAAATCTCCGTCTTCGTCCTCCAGAAATAAAGTCTTCGATCTTGAAATGCTCAACTGACCCGAGCGGATTGAAAAGACTAAACACTCGAGTCAGAACTAAACTATCTTATGTTAAATTAACAGAAATAAATATGAGTGCAGTAACTTAAGGGATGCTCTGGATTCACATCTCCTAAGGATCCGTTAAACTATTTACTATGTAGTAATATTTCGCTATTATAATAATGTCTACAGTAAAATAAACTTACTTTTAAATAGCGTTAAGGGGTTACCCATATAGCCCTTAACACGTAATAGTCCCAGTAGTTCATCCAATATCATGGTCCCTCCTGATTCGGTAGCCACCAGAGGATACCACACGGGCCACGGGAGAAATCCAAACTATTACAAGGCGTGATAGAGAAGGTGACACGGCACAACTAGGCAATGACAGGGTAGATATACCAATTACGCTTCCGTGTCGTTGGTAACGTGTAGCCTCAGCTACCGCCCACCTCGAGCCACACCCCAAATCAAAAAAAAATCAAAAGTGGCCACCAAATCAATCCAAAAGTCAAAGTATAATATCGAAGCGATGTGTCGGATCAAAGGTGCTACCTCAATTAACCCGTCGATCGCTATAGTTTTAGCCACTGTATGCCAACTCACGGGAGTCGGGTCCACGTATTTACCTTAAAGGAAATGCCGCCGCCATCCTACTTCATTCTGGAATCTCCACCGCGTACACGGTTGTTAAAGTGGTTTTCGGAGTTGGCAGAGAGTATGACAACTTCCGATCCCGGTCTCTTCAGCAACCAAACGTTATTATAACACCGCGGTTTTTTTTCAAAATAGTTTATACTTTAAAACCAGAATATAATATCTCTTTTCAAAACCATATAAATACGATATCATTTTCCACTTTTAAAATCAAATCAATATGATATCACTTCAAATATATCCTTTTTCTAAAACCATACCACTTTAAAATTTATAATATCTCGAAACCATACATTTGAATTATAACTCTTCAAAACCTAATACTTCGAAATCCATTGCTTTAAAACTATAACTTCCAAAACTTAAATGGTTTGGATATTCAAACAGTATATAAAAATAAAACGGTTTGAATTTAAAATTACTTTATAAAGAAAATAATTTCCACGACCTTAGAATTTTATTCTCTTTAAATTAAGTCTAAATCCATAAATTTTATATTCACTTTAAGTTTTCAATAAACCACTTCAGTTTCAATATATTTCAACTTTGAGTATTAAACAATTAGAAACTAAGGTTGGAAATTTATATTCAACAATTCAATGCCTATTATTTAGTTTGAAATATTTGCATAATAAATCCATAATCATTTAAATAAAACTCAAACTACCTATAACTAAATATTTCCTTCAATTTATTTATACTAGAAATATTCGTTTAATTCATCTTGAATAAAATTTGGTTATAAATATCATACCCTTTTAAAATTTCAAGTTAATAAGTTCTACATCAACTTATGGAGTTTAATTCATAAATAAGCTTAATTCCAAATAAATTTCCAATTTACCTTCCAATTTTAATTGATTTAAATCATTAAAACTCTATATATATTCAATATCTTAAACATGTACTTAACCATATAATATAAAATAATCAAACTCCATTTTTCAACTTATTTATTTTATTTAACAAATTTATACATAGCTTAAATTTAATAATTTAACTATATATGTATATATAAAATAATATTTATATAATATCAAAAATTAATACTTATTTAACCGTTTCCTATCCAAACCATAGAAATCATTTTCAAAATATTTATATATATAGAACGACGGTGTCTGTATAAAATTTTATATCCTATGGTCAAGTGATACGGATATTTATTATTCCAATCCGAATAAAATTTACGGTTATATATCATTTCAAACCGCAATCCTGAATGAGATGAAAATGCATAATAACTTGCAGTTTACAACAATATAAAATACAGCATCCATTCATCCAATATCAACCATCAACCATTTATCGCAATCATCATCAAATTCAAACAATAGCATCAATATAGAACGGATAATAAACAACATGTATTAACTAGCAGTTTATATTCAACAATAATTTAATTAACTGTTTAACTGGCAATTTATATGCGATAAATAAATAAATAACAATTTAACTGGCAGTTTAAATGCAGTGAATAAATTAAATAGCAATTTAATTTAAATGAAATTAACTGAGATGGTGATTAAAAATATGCCAAACAACCATAATTAAATTTTAAATCACATCATATATCAATTTAACAAACATAAGAAATTTTAGAAGTTGTGAGTGGGTTAAAACACCCACCTTTTGAATTTAAATTGAATTTGAATCCAGTTTAAATCCAAAAATTGGGCAGTTGTAACGATCCCGAATTTTAATTTATTTTAAATTGATAATTTAATTTATTTTTGATTTAATATTGAGTTATTTTTAAACAATATTGATACAGTGATATTTGAATTCAGTCTTATGAAATGGATTTTTAAAGTTGTGTAAATATAACAAAATTTTTGAAATAAATATTTAAGTTAAAAATAAAATCAAACATGCAAAATATAAAGTATTCAAACAAAAAAATGTATGAAGAAAAACAATATGCTCACCAAAACAAGTAAACATATAATACATTCAAATAGTCTAGCATACATATACTTACCTATGTACAAGCAAAAGAAAGACAACAAAATATATAAGTATATGTAGGCTGAGAAAACAAGTAATAAGAAACAAAAAAAAGTAAAAATAACAAACAAAAACATAAGTATGCAAAAGCAAACAAAATAAAGTTGCAGCCACCAAATAAAAACAAGTAAGCTAGGCTGTAGACAAAGTATGGGTAATAGCTTGTAAATAAAAACCTAAAGTACTAAGTAATAAATGCCATATCTTTAGCCTCCACAACAAAATCATATCAGCTGGTTAAAAGAACAAGCAGGAAAGAAATCTTTGTCCTTGATATTGTATAAACAAATAATATCATATCCTGTCAACTTCTCTATATTTATTAATCTACTTCATTTCCTATATCAAACATCATCATCATTTCATTCCTTCAAGCTAAGGAAATCTGAAGACAATACCATCTTAAAACTCAAACATAAATAAAACATCAATCTAAAATATCAAGACAATACAAATCAGAGAATCAAGAAAAGAGTTTTCAGATAGCAGTGCAAACCTGTTTCCAAATGGATGAGGCTCTGTCCATTTTCAAACACAGTGAGTAAACTTTTGAATCTGAATTTAGCTGGTTGTTTTGATAATCATGATAAAGTAAAAGTGATGAAGTATTGTATGCATACAGATAGGTATGTATATGAGTATGAGTGAACTATGCATGTCAGAGAACAGACATGTTCTCAGTTTGAACATAACAGGTTTCCAAAATCAAATTCCCTCTCTTCTGATTATTGTTAAACTTCAGACCTTAAATAAAAGTTGTTAGTTTTAATATGGTTCAAATATTAAAAATAGATTTAAGTAAAACAAAGGAAGTTTCTCTTGAAAATTTGAAAATACAGACATCATTTAAATTATGTCGAAATTTCAAACTTCATAAATCTTAGTTTCAGGTAGACCATTTTAAATGACATCGAAGATAATGATTTTTGAAAGGAAAATCATGATTTTAATGAACTATGGAATGATAAAATCAAAGTGGAACAATATTTAGGTTTTTGATGAATTCGAGTGATCTCGTCGTTGAGGGACCTCGGGGTTTCGAGTGAAGGTAGAGGGGAGTACTGTGTGCCGGGGAAAAATGAGGGGAAGTGCTCCTGTTCAACGTGGAAGTGGCGGCGAACGTTTTAAATTTTTAAACCTAATTTTTACTGGGTCGAGTGTTTCGATTGGCTCGTCGTCGTCGTGCGATCGAGTGCGGCGAGTTTTGGGGTGATGGTAGGGGGAACGTGAACGAGTAGAGGGTCGAAGTTTGAGGCTCTCTAGTGGACGGGATTTCGAGAACGTCGACGAGTTCCAGGTTGATGGGGGTTCCAGTTTTTGATTTCCAGGTTTTGAGTTTTACTCAATTTCGATTTCGAAGTGATGTCGACGCTCTGGTGATCGGGGGAGGGTGTGTAAGTGGTTGTCGACTTGCTTGACAAAGGGAAGTTGATTGGAGAAGTTCGACGGAGTTGTACACGTACACCGTGCATTAGCTTTGATGATCTGGAATTTTGTTAAGTTTGGGAAGAGTAGGAATTTGCGTTGGTCTCGGGTGATTGCTCGATGTAAATGGGGTTGGTCTCGAAGCAGGTTTTAATAATTCTCGGGTAAAAATACTGTAACAGGCTTTCAAGCCTATTTTCTGTTTTGAAATCTAGAGACTAGATTTAAATTTTTAATCAAGGTTTTAAAACTGAGTTTAAACCAAAATGTAATTATAGATTCTAGTTTGAATTGAAATTTAGTTTATAAATAAATAAAGTTTACAAATTCAAAAAAAAATTGTTTTTAATAACTTGAAGGTAATTTAATGTGTTGGAAAATTTTGGATTTAAATAGAATTGAATTGTAGATGGGAATTAAACAAGTTAAATTCTTCCATTAAATGATTTTGAATGAAAGTTAAATAATTTGTTAACTTGAATATGCAAGTTAAATAATTAATGTATTCAAAAAGCTAAATTTTTAAATATAATTAAGTAATCTAGTTTAAAATTTCTTACATAAGTTTCATATGTAAGTAATAAATGTTATTTACATTTATTTAAAAGATTATAAATTGAATTTAAAATTGGTTATTGTTTAAATAAATAATCATTTTGAATCTTAAATTCAAAATGGAATTTGAATCTAAATTTAAAATGTAATGTTCTAATACACTTTAATATTAATTAAGCCATCAATAAAGGAATAGATTATCTTAGAAATTATTAAGGTATAAAAATGATTTAAATTAATAAGATGATTAAGGAATGACTTATGTATTTAATTTATAAATTAATAATTTAGATTAATTTATAATTAGAGATTAATTAAGAAGTAAATTAAGAAATGTTATTAGTTAATGAGGATAATTAACTATGAATTATTAAGTTACAATGTGATAAATTTTGATAACAAATTAGATTAATTAATTGAATCAATTGTAAATTGTTAATTACTTAATGAAAGCAATTAAAGGGTTAATTACTAATTGTAATTAAATTTGGATATTTTGATTAAATTAATGATAAAGATAAATTGGTAATTAATGATTTGTTATTATGAGATGATTGCTTAATGGTAAGTAATTAAAGAGTAAATTTCATGAAATAATTAATTAAGAAGTTAATTAATTATATAATTAGTTCAAAAGTCAATTTAATTAATAAATCAGAATTGGATAATAAATTCATAAGTACTTAATTAAATTGGAAATGAATTGAATTAATTAGGATTAAACAATTAATTAATCCTGTTTATAAATGATTATCAAATGCTTGACCTTACTTATGAATGATTGTATTGTATGAGATGCCTTGAATTGATTGTCCTATCTGATCTGTGATATTTTATTCTGTAAATTGTGGTATCACTACACCAAAACAGCAAATTTGGCACACCAGGAAGCGGAGATTTGATACAACTCTAAGCCGTATCAAATTTGATACGGCTCAGATCCGTATCAAATTGCCTCTGTGACCCACACCCCCCACAACACCTTAAATCTAACCCTACGTTTGAAAGGCCGCGGATCACTACATTTTTCTCGCGCTAGTTTTCATTTCCCGCACTATTTTCATTTTGGGCACTATTTGCAAAACTCAGAAATCAAATACCGCGATTCTCGACCCAATAAAAAAAATTCTGATATAGAGCAAATCAACCCAAACATCCAATCAACACAAATAACAAATGAAGGCGATTTGAATTTGGTTCGTCGTGGTTTCGGGTCGAAGTTTGAGTTCGATGGCGATTCTCGATTTGGGAATTCGATTTCGGCGATGGTTGCTGGAATGGGCGAGACAATTGGTTCGCGATGAAGTGGAAATGGTTCATATGTGGAAAGGTGTGGTGAAGACTTGATGAAGTGGAAGTAGAGTCTTGCGGCAAGTGGTAGAATTTGCGGTCAGTTGGGTTGTGTACTGTTGGCTGTGATTTCAGAGGTTTGGGGATGGAATTGGGTTTGCGGGTGACGCGATTGGGATGCGAGGTTGCGGTTGATTTTGGTGGTGAAGAGGGTTTGCGTGGTGGGTTCTGGAAGTTGCTTTGGGGTTGTCGCGAATTGGGTGCTCATCAGTAATTGATGGAGAGGGAGGTCGCCGGTCAGAGGCGAGGGAAGTGTAGAGATTTTAGCTGGGTAGCACTTTGATCAGAGGTGGTTTGTATAGTTGATGGTTGGTTGTGGTTGTGGATGTCGTGGCAGCTCTGTACACTTGCGTGGTTAAGTGTTGATCAGGTGAATCAGGGAGTTTTATGGTGGAGATGACAGCAGCTAGGAAGTGGTGAATTGGTAATTGAAAGGGGGATGTCGGAGTTGCTGAAGTGTGCAATGTGAAATGAATCTGAGTTGTAGTATGATGTATTGGCACACTTGGTGGATCTTTGTAAATGATGTTTGATTGCCTTACTAACAGGCAGTGGTAGTATGGGGTTTGATGGATGAGCAGTGGATAGCTACGGCAAGTTCCAGTGGGTAGTTGTTGTGAGTATTATGGTTGGTGATGGGTTTGGCACAATAGTTTGTAGGGGGAAGTGCACTGGAATGATGCAAGCAGTGTGCAAAGAGGAAGTGGAACTGTGTTTTGATGTGGTTTGTGTAGTGGAGATGCAGTGGTTGTTACCGTTGAGTCAATAAAACGTACCGTTTTGGACGGGGTGCTGCCCCGCACCCCGCCGGGGGCGCTGCCCCCTGGACCCCTGCGACCTGACCGGGCAGGTCGAACCCCGTAGCGGGGGCGTTGCCCCCGCACCCCCACCTCGGGGGGTTGCCACCCTCCCTGGACCCCTCCTCCGTAGGGGATCTTATTTGAAAAAACATTCAACATAATTGTATATCTTATATAGAGTTTCATATATGTGTTAAACATTGTATATCCTATATTCATTTTTATACGTGCTAAGCTTGTCCATTTATTTGTATTTTTAATTGACTGCTGACCGTAGGCATCGATGTAGAAGAAGGGAACATGTAATGTGAAAAATAGAAAGCAATGCATTTTTTTTACTTTAATACATTAATTTGATACGGCTCAAAGCCATATCGAATTCATGAATTTGATACAGCCCAAAGCCGTATCAAATTCATGAATTAGGGAGTGCTTTGAGCCGTATCAAATTCATGAATTAGGCAGTGCTTTGAGCCGTATCAAATTAATCAATTTGATACGGCTTTGGGCCGTATCAAATTTTTAACCATGCCAAAATTTGATATGGCCCAAAGCACTGCCTAATTCCATTTGATACGGCCAAAAGCACTGCGTAATTGGCATTTCTGGTGTAGTGTATGTGTAATTTATTCATTTATTGATGATACATCTGTATATTATCTGTGAATATATAAATGAAGATAAGCGTTATAGTTTATATCGCTTATCAACTATATTTCTGTGTTTTAATCTGTGATGATTGAATGATGTTCACTATTGTGTTAAACCCCTGGACCACACCATACACACACAAATATGGATTTCACGAGAAAATCGATTAAGTCATAGATTTTTGAAAATAGTTTTGAATTTGAATTTTAAATTCAAATGGTTTGAAAATAAGATTGAGTTTAAGGTGAAAAGCTTTTGAAATGGAATTTCAAAGATGAAATTTATTTTGAATAACTTGATAAAGTTTGAAATTTAAATAATTTGATTTAAATTTAAATTCAAAATGTTAAACTGAATTCTATAATTTGAAACTAGGGATTAAAGATGTTATACCAGTTATATATGGGTTAAACCATTTTAAAATGTATTAATTTGGGAATATGAATATAAATTAAGAACTTTAACTTGTACAAATATAATTGGATTTTTCTGAAACGAAAACTATTTGTTCTCAAATAATTAAAGTTGTCATATAAGAAATGAACATCCAATTTGTGTTAAAAAGATTTCTAGTTTAAAAAGAAAATAATTTCCAAGTTATAGAAACGGTTTGAAAGCTATAAGTTAAATCTTTGATTTAAAGATTTAACGAGTTAATCCAATTGGAATGGAAATTGTTTTGAAGTCTATGAATTGATCTTTGTAAATTAAATCTTTTTGTAATATAAAAGTTTGAAATGGTAATTGGTTTAAACCATTTGAAAAGGAAATTTTTTGGTTTTTAAGTTGTGACTTAATTGAAATCTCATATCCATATGTTTTTGAATACTGCGCTCACTATTCGGTTTAGGCGGGAGAGGACCTTTGTGTCATATATCTCATTCCGAATATGTGATACGTCGTTATGGATAGCATTTGAAGACCAGTGGTGAAGACCGGATATTTTCGAAAACGAAAGGACAACTCGTCGAATGTCTTTGCATCGACTGGTCCTCGGTATAGAGACTCCATATGTGATGGGAAGTCCGAACGTGATTAGTGAATATCCGGATTGCAAGGGCTTCTTTGGAAGTGCCTTCTGTTCTGTTCGAACCCAGAACAGGTTTTTATGGATTGTAGGTCTGACATTACATTTTGAGATATAAAGCATATTTCTTTCAAATACATTTCTGTTGGTAGTGGAGAATTTTTTCTCTTAGCTTAACACCCTTCTCTGAGATGTACGAGCTCAGAGGTTATGTAGTTGAAGGTTATCAGTGATATATTCCCAACTTGGTAATGTGGCATGCTGAGTGTTGTTGATCATTTGTTGATCAAAGCATGGCTTTTGTAAAAAGTGTAGCTTTGTGGACGAGACTTCGTCGAACCTCACACCCCGGAATGGTCGAAACAGGAAAGATGCGGCAAGGTTATTGAGGGTAGCGCCCCTTAGGGTATGTTAATTTCCTTTTGGAAAAGGGTGGTATCATGGTATGGAGCCCAGATACTTACTCATGTTGAAACACTTTATTTATTACCGTGTGATGTGGGTTATCGAGCGCTCAGATAAAGGTCCTAAAGGACCGGGGGGTGATATACTCGTGTCAGTAGTTACCCAGTTAGGGGTAACCCGGCCTTGTGTTGGCAGAGCTCCGGTTAGGTTCTCGGGACGTCCTTCCAGAGGCGTTTCCATGTGGCAATGGGAAGTTCCTTGGCCTGACCATTTGTTGGAAATCCAAAGAAACAATACGAACCTTTACGATTGCAAATTGTAGAACCTGCCTCCTCAGGAGGTAGCTATAGCGGGCATAATATAATGGTACCTATGCTGGCTAAGATTTATATTCTACTTTCGAAATGTTTTCTACACTATGCACTAATAATAATAATCAAACGATTTGATTTTGCGTAGTAAGCATCTTTGACCAACATAAGAAGAAATCTCCTCCAAGTCTGTGTTTGCATTGTGTGTGTGGTGGGAGGTCTTATGGTAGTTACATTTTCAAAAAGCATTGCGAATTGATTTTAAAAATCTTTTGTTGATTGTTTTAAAAGATAAACTGTTTTTGTTGCTCACACCAGTCCCACGACTGATCCGGAGTTTATTGTTTCTTTCCTAAACTCTGGGTGCTCATTATTTTCTACACGAGCAGTCTAGAGTTGGGTTTTTCAGATAGTCAGGTTTAGTAGATTATCTGGAGTTAGTTCAGTCTTTGGATTACATTGCTTAGCTTGGTGCATCGTTATTGGGAGTTCGAGCTATTTCGGAATTGGAGCTTTGGAGATGGAGATTATCCGTTGTTGATGTTATCGCTTTCTTTTCCGCTGCTATTTTATTGTATCATATCTTTAATGTATATTGATATCTATTGTATCAGATATTGTATCAATGTTGTATATCAATGTATTATTCTTTTTCTTCCGCTATGTTGTTTACTTAATTGTGTTATAAGCTCCGGCGACTTGGATTTGAACGATCGAATCTGCGACATTCGAGTACGATGTAAAGTATGGATCTCGATTTTCGAACGCGAAAAATTCGTTTCGTTACATTTTGTATCAGAGCTGAGGGTTAAACTTTAGCTCAGGAGTATAACACATTAAATAGCTCATTAAAGCTAGGGTGAAGTATACCCTAGAATGAGTAATCCCTAAGATATCTGTTCGAATGCCTCAGTAAAGTCTCTTGCTATCCACTGATAGTGAGTATGAGTGCAAGAAGAGGAGGGGACAGGGAAATACGACTATAATTGGTCAATACTTTGTAACAACAGTGGAAACAACTTTCTTCTCAATCTCTTTTTGATTCGTTTCCAAATTCTTTTGATTTCTTTGTGACAGCTCCAGAAAGAAGTTTCGATGCGGTGGTGGCCCTACGATTCATTGTAGGAAATTTTTACTTCGTATCTTCATTGGTTTCTTATCAGCTATTTGATTTAAAATCTTAATGAATATGAATTAGAAACTTGAAATTGGAAATTTTAAATAAATTAGAAATTTTAAATTGAGTTAAATTGATTAATAGAATATGAAGCTAAATTTGAATTATATCGATAAAACGATTTCGTTTCAAACTAAATTTGAAATTCTATTATAATTTCTTGTATCTATTGTTGATATTCTGATTTGGTGAGACAAATGCAGAATTGATATCCAATTTAATGTGAAAAGATATTCCTCTATCTTTTATCTATCTTCGTTATCTCTCTTTGGCGAATTTCGAGGACGAAATTCCTTTTAAGGGGGGAAGTCTGTAACAATCCCGAATTTTAATTTATTTTAAATTGATAATTTAATTTATTTTTGATTTAATATTGATTTATTTTTAAACAATATTGATATAGAGATATTTGAATTCAGTCTTATGAAATGGATTTTTAAAGTTGTGTAAATATAACAAAATTTTTGAAATAAATATTTAAGTTAAAAATAAAAGCAAACATGCAAAATATAAAGTATTCAAACAAAAAAAGTATGAACAAAAACAATATGCTCACCAAAACAAGTAAACATATAATACATTCAAATAGTCAAGTATACATATACTTACCTATGTACAAGCAAAAGGAAAGACAACAAAATATATAAGTATATGTAGGCTGAGAAAACAAGTAATAAGAAACAAAACAAAGTAAAAATAACAAACAAAAACATAAGTATGTAAAAGCAAACAAAATAAAGTTGCAGCCACCAAATAAAAACAAGTAAGCTAGGCTGTAGACAAAGTATGGGTAATAGCTTGTAAATAAAAACCTAAAGTACTAAGTAATAAATGTCATATCTTTAGCCTCCACAACAAAATCATATCAGCTGGTTAAAAGAACAAGCAGGAAAGAAATCTTTGTCCTTGATATTGTGTAAACAAATAATATCATATCCTGTCAACTACTCTATATTTATTAATCTACTTCATTTCCTATATCAAACATCTTCATCATTTCGTTCCTTCAAGCTAAGGAAATCTGAAGACAATACCATCTTAAAACTCAAACATAAATAAAACATCAATCTAAAATATCAAGACAATACAAATCAGAGAATCAAGAAAAGAGTTTTCAGATAGCAGTGCAAACCTGTTTCCAAATGGATGAGGCTAAAACATCAATCTAAAATATCAAGACAATACAAATCAGAGAATCAAGAAAAGAGTTTTCAGATAGCAGTGCAAACCTGTTTCCAAATGGATGAGGCTCTGTCCATTTTCAAACACAGTGAGTAAACTTTTGAATCTGAATTTAGCTGGTTGTTTTAATAATCATGATAAAGTAAAAGTGATAAAGTATTGTATGCATACAGATAGGTATGTATATGAGTATGAGTGAACTATGCCAGTCAGAGAACAGACATGTTCCCAGTTTGAACATAACAGGTTTCCAAACATGTTTTGAAATCAAATTCCCTCTCTTCTGATTATTGTTAAACTTCAGACCTTAAATAAAAGTTGTTAGTTTTAATATGGTTCAAATATTAAAAATAGATTTAAGTAAAACAAAGGATGTTTCTCTTGAAAATTTGAAAATACAGACATCATTTAAATTATGTCGAAATTTCAAACATCATAAATCTTAGTTTCAGGTAGACCATTTTAAATGACATCGAAGATAATGATTTTCGAAAGGAAAATCACGATTTTTAATGAACTATGGAACGAGAAAATCGAAGTGGAACAATATTTGGGTTTTTGATGAACTCGAGTGATCTCGTCATTGAGGGACCTCGGGGTTTCGAGTGAAGGTAGAGGGGAGTACTGTGTGTCAGGGAAAAATGAGGGGAAGTGCTCCAGTTCAACGTGGAAGCGAGGCGAACGTTTTAAATTTCTAAACCTAATTTTGACTGGGTCGAGTGTTTCGATTGGCTCTCGTCGTCGTGCTATCGAGTGCGGCGAGTTTTATGGTGATGGTAGTGGGAACGTGAACGAATAGAGGGTCGAAGTTTGAGGCTCTCTAGTGGACGGGATTTCGAGAACGTCGACGAGTTCCAGGTTGGTGGGGGTTCCAGTTTTTGATTTCCAGGTTTTGAGTTTTACTCAATTCGATTTCGAAGTGATGTCGTCGCTCTGGTGATCGGGGGAGGGTGTGTAAGTGGTTGTCGACTTGCTTGACAAAGGGAAGTTGATTGGAGAAGTTCGACGGAGCTGTGCACGTACACCGTGCACTAGCTCTGATGATCTGGAATTTTGTTAAGTTTGGGAAGAGTAGGAATTTGCGTTGGTCTCGGGTGGCTCGGGTGATTGCTCGATGTAAATGGGGTTGGTCTCGAAGCAGGTTTTAATAATTCTCGGGTCAAAATACTGTAACAGGCTTTCAAGCCTGTTTTCTATTTTGAAATCTAGAGACTAGATTTAAATTTTTGATCAAGGTTTTAAAACTGAGTTTAAACCAAAATGTAATTATATATTCTAGTTTGAATTGAAATTTAGTTTATAAATAAATAAAGTTTACAAATTCAAAAAAATTGTTTTTAATAACTTGAAGGTAATTCAATGTGTTGGAAAAAATTGGATTTAAATAGAATTGAATTGTAGATGGGAATTAAACAAGTTAAATTCTTCCATTAAATGATTTTGAATGAAAGTTAAATAATTTGTTAACTTGAATTTGCAAGTTAAATAATTATTGTATTTAAAAAGCTAAATGTTTAAATATAAATTAAGTAATCTAGTTTAAAATTTTCTTACATAAGTTTCATATGTAAGTAATAAATTTTATTTACATTTATTTAAAAGATTATAAATTGAATTTAAAATTGGTTAATGTTTAAATAAATGATCATTTTGAATCTTAAATTCAAAATGGAATTTGAATTTAAATTTAAAATGTAATGTTCTCGTGCACTTTAATATTAATGAAGTCATCAATAAAGGAATAGATTATCTTAGAAATTATTAAGGTATTAAAATGATTTAAATTAATAAGATAATTAAGGAATGACTTATGTATTTAATTTATAAATTAATAATTTAGATTAATTTATAATTAGAGATTAATTAAGAAGTAAATTAAGAAATGTTATTAGTTAATGAGGATAATTAACTATGAATTATTAAGTAACAAAATTAATGTGATAAATTTTGATAACAAATTAGACTAATTAATTGAATCAATTGTAAATTGTTAATTACTTAATGACAGCAATTAAGGGGTTAATTACTAATTGTAATTAAATTTGGATATTTTGATTAAATTAATGATAAAGATAAATTGGTAATTAATGATTTGTTATTATGAGATGATTGCTTAATGGTAAGTAATTAAAGAGTAAATTTCTTGAAATAATTAATTAAGAAGTTAATTAATTATATAATTGGTTCAAAAGTCAATTTAATTAATATGATTGATTAAGAATAATTTAATTAATTAAAGTGTTTGATAAATTAATTTATATCAAATGATTTGGAACTAATAAATCAGAATTGGATAATAAATTCATAAGTAATTAATTAAATTGGAAATGAATTGAATTAATTAGGATTAAACAATTAATTAATCCTTTTTATAAATGATTATCAAATGCTAGACCTTACTTATGAATGATTGTATTGTATGAGATGCCTTGAATTGATTGTCCTATCTGATCTGTGATATTTTATTCCGTAAATTGTGGTATGTATAATTTATTCGTTTATTGATGATCCATCTGTATATTATCTGTGAATCTATGAATGAAGATAAGCGTTATAGTTTATATCGCTTATCAACTATATTTCTGTGTTTTAATCTATGATGAGTGAATGATGTTGCACTATTGTGTTAAACCCCTGGACCACACCATATACACACAAATATGGATTTCACGAGAAAATCGATTAAGTTACAGATTTTTGAAAATAGTTTTGAATTTGAATTTTAAATTCAAATGGTTTGAAAATAAGATTGAGTTTAAAGTGAAAAGCTTTTGAAATGGAATTTCAAAGATGAAATTTATTTTGAATAACTTGATAAAGTTTGAAATTTAAATAATTTGATTTAAATTTAAATTCAAAATGTGAAACTGAATTCTATAATTTGAAACTAGGGATTAAAGATGTTATACCAGTTATATATGTGTTAAACCATTTTAAAATGTATTAATTTGGGAATATGAATATAAATTAAGAACTTTAACTTATACAAATATAATTGGATTTTTCTGAAACGAAAACTATTTGTTCTCAAATAATTAAAGCTTTCATATAAGAAATGAACATCCAATTTGTGTTAAAAAGATTTCTAGTTTAAAAAGAAAATAATTTCCAAGTTATAGAAACGGTTTGAAAGCTATAAGTTAAATCTTTGATTTAAAGATTTAACGAGTTAATCCAATTGGAATGGAAATTGTTTTGAAGTCTATGGATTGATCTTTGTAAAATAAATCTTTTTGTAATATAAAGATTTGAAATGGTAATTGGTTTAAATAATTTGAAAAGGAAAGTTTTTGGGTTTTAAGTTGTGACTTAATTGAAATCCCATATCCATATGTTTTTAAATACTGCGCTCACTATTCGGTTTAGCCGGGAGAGGACCTTTGTGTCATATATCCCATTCCGAATATGTGATACGTCGTTATGGGTAGCATTTGAAGACCGGTGGCGAAGACCGGATATTTTCGAAAACGAAAGGACAACTCGTCGAATGTCTTTGCATCGACTGGTCCCTGGTATAGAGACTCCATATGTGATGGGAAGTCCGAACGTGATTAGTGAATATCCGGATTGCAAGGGCTTCTTTGGAAGTGCTTTCGGTTCTGTTTGAACCCAGAACAGACTTGTATGGATTGTAGGTCTGACATTACATTTTGAGATATAAAGCAGATTTCTTTCAAATACATTTCTGTTGGTGGCGGAGAATTTATTCTCTTAGCTTAACACCCTTCTCTGAGACGTACGAGCTCAGAGGTTATGTAGTTGAAGGTTATCAGTGATATATTCCCAACTTGGTAATGTGGCATGCTGAGTGTTGCTGATCATTTGTTGATCAAAGCGTGGCTTTTGTAAAAAGCGTAGCTTTGTGGACGAGACTTCGTCGAACCTCACACCCCGGAATGGTCGAAACAGGAAATATACGGCAAGGTTATTGGGGGTAGCGCCCCTTAGGGTATGTTCATTTCCTTCTGAAAAACGGTGGTATCATGGTATGGAGCCCAGATACTTACTCATGTTGAAACACTTTATTTATTACTGTGTGATGTGGGTTATCGAGCGCTCGGATAAAGGTCCTAAAGGACCGGGGGATGACATACTCGTGTCAGTAGTTACCCAGTTAGGGGTAACCCGGCCTTGTGTTGGCAGAGATCCGGTTAGGTTCTCGGGACGTCCTTCCAGAGGCGTTTCCATGTGGCAATGGGAAGTTCCTTGGCCTGACCATTTGTTGGAAATCCAAAGAAACAATACGAGCCTTTACGATTGCAAATTGTAGAACCTACCTCCTCAGGAGGTAGCTATAGCGGGCATAATATAATGGTACCTATGCTGGATAAGATTTATATTCTACTTTCGAAATGTTTTCTACACTATGCACTAATAATAATAATCAAACGATTTGATTTTGCGTAGTAAGCATCTTTGACTAACATAAGAAGAAATCTCCTCCAAGTCTGCGTTTGCATTGTGTGTGTGGTGGGAGGTCTTATGGTAGTTACATTTTCAAAAAGCATTGCGAATTGATTTTAAAAATCTTTTGTTGATTGTTTTAAAAGATAAGCTGTTTTTGTTGCTCACACCAGTCCCACGACTGATCCGGAGTTTATTGTTTCTTTCCTAAACTCTGGATGCTCATTATTTTCAACACGAGCAGTCTAGATTTGGATTTTTCAGATAGTCGGGTTTAGTAGATTATCTGGATTTAGTTCAGTCTTTAGATCACACCGGTCTTGCTTAGCTTGGTGCATCGTTATTGGGAGTTCGAGCTATTTCGGAATTGGAGCTTTGGAGATGGAGATTATCCGTTGTTGGTGTTATCGTTTTCTTTTCCGCTGCTATTTTATTGTATCATATCGCTGATGTATATTGATATCTATTGTATCAGATATTGTATCAATGTTGTATATCAATGTATTATTCATTTTCTTCCGCTATGTTGTTTACTTAATTGTGTTATAAGCTCCGGCGACTCGGATTTGAACGATCGAATCTGCGACATTCGAGTACGATGTAAAGTATGCGTGTCGATTTTCGAACGCGAAAAATTCATTTCGTTACAACAGTCTCCAAATTTGCCCAATCCAGCATCATAAAGTCCGGAATTTCAACAAGATCCTAACAAAAGAAACCGCGCGTGAAAAACAGCATCGTATGAGAAAGTTATGACGATTAGTGCGATTGGATTTAAATTTATATAAAATAAAAATGAAACAAACTCACCCCTTAACACAATACGCCACGTCATCATCCTTCTCTCAGCACACTTAGCTCCAAGCAGGTTCAAACAGAAGATTCAACACAGTCATGCACTCATCACGAACGCCCAAACGAACCGCTTTGACCACGATCGGCTGCATCACTCACGGCGAGCCAGGGGCCGCCGCACCACGCCTGAGATGCGCCTCCTCACTGCCGTCGACCAGCACCATCGCAGTCTCCTGCAGCAACACCGCCGCCGCCAATTTGTGCAACCCTAATCGAAATTTGATGATGATCTAACCGTCGATTCTTGAAACAAACCATACTGATCGACTCCCCTCGGTCACCTCTACAATACCCGGAAGGGAATTGACGATCCAACAACGTTCATCGAGGCGCGATGAACGGCCGAGACTTCTTCGATTTTTACCGGTCAAACGACAATCCAAAACGAAAAACGAATTTCACCAGAAGATTATGCACTTCGATAGCTTCAACGTATATTTTTTCTGAATTTTTCTGAGGAGTTTGAATTTTCAATAGATTTTTGAATTTGCAATTGGATCTAGGGTTTGCAGACATTGAGGAAGAGGAGTACAGAAGTTTTTGTACGTATAGAAATGAGGAACAGAGGCTGCTAGGGTTTACAACCATTTATTTATATGTAGGGTTGAAATAGAATAGATGGATCGTGTTGAATATACGCGCTAACGACAAAGTGGCCCAAAAAGCCTGTTTCGACTCGGGAATGAAATTGGGTCAACCCATATATCAAAATAGGTGTTTTTAAATATTTTGAATGCGATGGAACAAGTTTCAAGTCCAAATTCTCTTGTATGAAGAAGTTATGCTCAAATCAATATTTTTCAAATTGATTTCAATGTCATAAATTTCAAGGTGTTTCGAGTCCGTACGATCGAACGAAAAGTCCGATCACTACGAAACTTGAAGTCCTACAATAGTTCACCATTACGGATCCGATGAAACTTGTTTCGTCAAAATCCGAGTCAGTGGCCAAAATGGCTATTTTTCCATAAATTAAATAAATTAAAAACCAATAAATTAAATTCAATTTTTAAATTTCACTTCCATAATCGACAATTTTTATCACCTTTATTTTTCTTTATCAATTACACTAATTTACCCAAATTTAAATGTCGGACTAGAGTTGATTAATCCATCAATTCCAATGTTAACCTTAATTTCAATATTTAATTTCAATTTCATTAAATTTTGAAATTATAAAATAAACTCCAAAAACCCATTTATTAAATAAATTAATTATTATTCCATTCATTCCTGTCAAATAGATGGATTAAACCTTGGATTCAAAACCATTACATAGATATTCTCACTCGTCTAAATTCCCATTTTAAATATTTAGTTCATTTAATTGCAATTAACCATTTTATCATACATTAAATCCCAATATATTGATAAAACTTTATTTCCATTCTTTTTATTCACTAATCATCGTATTATGAAGAATATTTACGTTATTCCCCATTATTGCCTTAATTTGTTTTAACGTAACATTTAATTTAGATTTATTGCAATGATTTCCAATTCAGTTGAATGAACTAAATATATATATAACTCATAATAATTGTTGTCAAAACTCTTAATCACACATTTATAAGTTTATTATTACACTCCAATATTATAGTTATTTATAGACTATTGGTTTTTTTCAATCGTCATTTATTATATATATATATATATATATATATATATATATATATATATTAATTAATTCAATACCTCAGTTCGTTTAAATTTATTACCAAGTACATATTTACCTTATTCCAACAAATTGGAATTCCATTCAATTACTATAAACAATCATTTTCCCATTCATACTTTATTATCTACCCGCAATTATTGCAATTCATTATCTTATATTGATTTTATCCAATTACCATTAAATTTACATTCAATTACTATTCAATATATATTTATTCATTAAATAAATTCGATATTTACGTTTGTTTCCTTCCATTTGATTTATAACTTGTATAACATTTACATTAAACTCATTTCATTCCATCCATTAATGGGTATTGCATTGAAATTTAATTTATTAGCTTATATCAACATTATTACCATTAATTGTAATTGGATTACCAATTTTATTCAATATCCTAAATAAATAACATATGTTAATTCAATACTTACATTTGTTTATCTATGTTTCATTTATACAAGTTATATTATTCCACCCATTAATACAATAATTGAATTTGTTCTTATTATATTCCATTTATAGCTAAGTCATAATATTTGAATTTTTATTAAATTGGAACGTTCATTCAAGTTCATTAATTATTAACTTGCATTAACACGTTTCCTTAATTTAGAATCAAATACTGTTAACAATGTTTTATTACATTAATCAATTTAATACTTCCTTTTTATCTCTCATATACAATTTACATCCAGGTATAATCTTTTCACTACTTTCATTCATTAGAATTCTATTCAAATTACTAATAAATAGGTTTTTAATTACCATTAAATTATTTTAATTTAGCGTTCATTTCAATATATTTTTTATAAAGTTTTTATTTCTACTAAATTTAATTACAAAAATCTTATTTATTTAACCAATTTAAATTGTCAAAATTACGGGTCGTTACATTACCCTAATGGGTGCTACCCACATAGCCTTGCTGCATAACCCATGATTTTCAGTCATTCCTGGTTGATGAGGCTTGAGGCTAAGCGTTACCTTTTAGAGCGTTTCACTTAGAATGCCCATCGTCCACCTGAAGATGTTCCGAAAACATTCATCCACACAAGTCCGTCCTGGGTTCAAACGAAACCGAAGGCACTACTCCTACTACATCCATTTTGGTAATATCCTCGGGATTAGTAGCAATTAGCCCTTACACTTCACTGCTCCATCTTCGAATCCGAACTCGTTTTTCCCATGAAAACGTACAAACTGGATCGAAGTGGTATTCAAGAAATAAATGCCGATCTCGGTCTCTTCGAAACGATCAACCATTGGCCAATATTGATAGTCGGTGATTTAACTATCAATTAACATTCACATACATCCATCACATAATAAATAATTTCCCACATTATTTATTTTCCTCAAAAATATCTTTGCAAGATATATTTCCATTTTCAAACCCTTTTTGAAAACAGTTTTCAAACCAACTCTTCTCATGGAATAAATTCTTAAATCTTTACTTCCTCTGAAAACATCCAAGTACCAATACTCAAGATTTAAAATAATTTAAATTCTTTATTCTTGAAAATACATCAAAATATTTATATTAAACTACTTACATACTTAATTTAAAATATATACCTTTTTTTAAATATTTCGAATAAAACTGCTTTATAAAATATAAATTATTTTCTTTAAAGTAAAGGTTAAGTTAACTAAATTTTTGAAAATAGGAGTTATGAAATACTATTCTAGTTCCAAATAATACTTTAACCAAACTTATTCTTAAAATAAAACTATTCTATAAAATATAAATGTTAAAAATTATCTTTAAACATAATACCCATGAACCCTTTAAAATAATTGCAACTATAACTATTTTAATACTATTTACCTTTAAACTTAACAACTTAAATAATTTCTTAAAAACATTCCTTTAAAAACAAAATTAAACTTTTAACATTCACTAAAAAAACTGCTTTGAAACGTACTTGGCTTTTCAGGGAAATACACTTCCATTTCAGAATAAACCGAAGAATTTTTTTATAAATCCTGCTTGACTTATCTCAATTCAAATTTACGTTTATCCCGTATATTCCTTTTCCATACTTTACAAATAAACTCCTTTTACTTTTAAACACATTTCTATTTCCTGGAAATCACTTTCAAACTATATGCTTAAAATATTCAGAATAAGGCTACTAGAAATTTCTTAACGAAAAATATTTAAGGAAATATAGAGAAGTTTTAAAGTAATTTCAAACAAAATTACCTTGTAAAATAAAGTTATTAATCAAATATTTATACTATCATTTCCTTTTTATATAAAGTTATTACATCAAGTACTTTTAATAAAATTTCCTTTAGAAATCATAATACTAATTTATCTTTAAATAATTAAATACCATAATTACTTTACTAATATTTACTTTTCACCTAAAAGTAATAAAGATAGTAATTTTTCTAAAATATTCTAAAAACACATTTTTAAACTTTCTAGTTTATACTTTGAAAGCTTCTCTTTTGAAATATACTTCATTTCCCAGAAAAAATACACTTTCCATCCTTTAAAAATAATCCCATTATTATTTTTAAAACAATTTGCACCTTCTTATAGAAGTTCCCACCGGAAATCTATACTTTCAAATTTATCACCCGATAAATATCCATTTCACTTATAACCCGGTTTATAAATTTCATTCCTTATTTCCTTTTAAATCACAATTTCAAAAACATTTCAAATTCCAAACCAATTTCTTGAATTTTATTTCCTTACATTCATTAATCAAAATTCCTTTTCATTTCCCTTTAATCCCAATTTATTTTATCTTTATTTTAAATACCAAATTTTATTTATCCAACTATAACACAGCATAATTAAATTTTCCCAAATTAAACTATCATGGAATATCAATAAAATACAACACAGATTATAAAGATAATTTCTATATTGTGAGGAATCTAGTTGGATCCCTCCAACCTGTTTCCCTGCATCCACAGACGTTAGCATAACAGATAAAATATCATATCCAGACTGATAATGATATTCACATTCAACCAATCAATCTTTCATTTAAATTTTAACTATTTAAATTAACTAGAAATTCCAGATGTGAGTGAGATTAACTCACCTTAAATTTAAACACTGAGCCGTTCCAATTTTAAATTAAATCGAGCGCCTTCGATTTAATCTAAAAAATTTACGAGCTTCGATTGACCCCAAAATTGCTCCACTGCGTAGTATTCGTCGCTGCGATTCTGGCGCCGCCAGTTTCGTCGAAATCTGACAACGTACGCTCAAGTTACGAATTTATAAAGTTTGAATAAAATTTATTATATTACCGTCGGCCGTCAAAATTGCTTCTTCTTCAACATCTTCACGTACGCAAGACCCTGGGTTGTTCGAAACCCACTGCCGTTACCACAAAGCGAGAAACGCGACTGTCCCTAGTGCCATTCACCTCGATCGGAGGTCACCACTCCGAAGCCCAACGTCAACTCCACCTCCACCCATAATTTCATCGAACTCGGCTACACCATCGGCTTGGAAATCGCAAAAGAACGTCCGACACTCACCATCAATTTGTCGCAAACCATCTCTCTAACCCCGATCATGGCCATTGGATCTCTAGAGCACGGAGAGTTCGACGCTTTTCTAGAAGGAAGTTTTTGAAATCAGAGAGTGGATCGAGAAAAAATTATGGAAGATCAAGGGATGTTTTCGGCCATTGATGAACATAAGCGGTGGCTAGAAGGAGAATAGGGTTTCGGCCCTAAAACGTTCATGTAAATACGTTTTATAATTATTATTCTATTAATATTCTCAAATTTTTACAAGCTAAACAAACAAACTCCCAATCGCACATGCTGCCTGCAGTTTATAAGGTTTTACCTATGTTCCGAACACAATGGAACGTATTTCGGAGGCTAATTCGATCATATTCACGAGTTATGGAAATAAACGATCGATTTTAAATTCAATCGATTAAAATAATTTCTATGAGTTTTGAGCTGCCAGGGTCAAACGACAACTCCGATTGCTACGAAAACTGAAATCCGATAATAACTAACTATTATGGATCCAATGAAACTAGTTTCATCAAATTCCAAGACTGTGCCCCGGAAGGCTCTTTTAACTCGTCGATTAAATCGAGCGATTTCCGAAATTGTCGAAATCACTTAAAATTTCACTTTAAAAACTTTACTAACTTAATTATAAATCATATAGAATCTATAATCACATATGAAATTATTCTGATTCAATTTAAATCAAAATCTGATTATTTGCATTATTATATTATTAAATTCCATTATTAAATTAATATAAAATCCTAAATTTTGCTTATCGACTTTTGATTCCATCCAAAAGTCAAATATTATAATTCAAATCAAATTAGACTTAAAATAAATCTTGGAAACTATTTTCATATCTATTTATTCCCAGATTCACAAATTATCCCAATCCCAAATATTAAATTATTATTATTCAAATTTCAATTGATTTTCCATATTGAAAATTTAACTAATTTCATTAATCTAATCAAAATCTTTTTATTCAAAATCAAATTATATTTCACATTCAACATTTAAAATGAATTAAATATTCAGAATCTAACGACCAAAATTCTAGGTCGTCACAGAAATTATTCCCTTAACCATTTTTATTACAATTTATTTAAATCCCAATTTATACATATAAATCGGTATTAAATATTCAATCTCACTTTTATTCAAGTTTGAGAATATTCATTTAATCAGTTTTTATCCAAACAAGTTACAAATCCAATCATAATTGTATCTTTTCAAAATCTCAAAACCAATAGGTTTAAATCGCTTCTTTCTTAAGTTCGTCTATTAACCTTTATTATTAAGTTATAAATCTATTTTATAATATTAATATAAATTTTAAATAAATATTTTAAAACACATTATATACTAATTAAATTAAATCTTATTATTACTTATGTTTTGTATTACATCTTATTTTATATAATTTTAAAATAATAAAACTATAAGAAAATCTTAAAATTTATATTTTTCAAAACTAACTTATAAATTAAAATTTCCAAACGTATTATTTTAAAAATATAGATTTTATACATATATAAAAGTAACATACATATACATATATATATATATATATATATATATATATATATATATTATTTTAAAATCAATATTTATTAAAACCATATATTCCCTTTCAAAACTTTGGAAATCATTTTCAATATAGACCAACGGTGTCCGTATATAATTTTCTATCATATGATCAAGTGAAACGGATATTTATCATTTTAATCTGCAATTTAAATATTTACGGGCATATATCATTTCAACCCATCCCAAATTCAATTCAATGAAAATCGCTTGGGTTTATCATTTCAAACCATAACGATTTTCTCATATTCTACAAGGTCATTTAGGTATGTATCATTTCAACCCATAAGGAATTTCTATACTAACAGTGAACTTGCAGTGAAAACAAATGTGATAATAATATAACATCTCAACAACAGGCATATATCATCAGTAACAAATTAAATATAATATACAGCAGGATATGGTGTCATATGTCACAGGTGAACAGTTACAGATAATGGCATATCATATATCGTAATTAAACAATTAACAGTTCAATTTAGCAGCACATTTCAATTGTCGTTTCAAATGAAAATCAAATTTAATAAATATAAGAATGTTAATCGTGAGTGATTGCTCACCTTTCGAAGCTAAAGGAATTTAACAACCCAACAAGTTACGAATTTGAATTGGGAACCAGCCGATCGACCAATCCAATGACAAATCTCAAAGCGAAGCAAATGGAATCGAGATCGGTGAAACAAGCTGATAATTGGAAACCGATGAAACTAAATCAAAATCAGCTTGATATAAGCTGGAACGAGATGCATACTATATAAAAGCCAAATTTTAAATTTAGGTATACACCTTTAAAAATAAAATCTCCATATTATATATTTAAATATAATATATTAAATATATATATATTACAAAATCATTCTTATATTTAAAGCACGTATATTTAAAAATCAAACATATACATATATAACAGGACAGCATAACAATCACTATGATTCCCTTGAACTTAAATATATATATATATATATAGTTATGTATATAGTCTTATGCAGATTTATATTTATAAATGAATAGTTATATGCAGAATATATTTATTAACAAATATATATATACATATATCAAAAAAGAAAAAAATGTAAAAAAAATATATTTCCAAATCAAACTATGAGCAAAATATGCATACGGAGAGTGTTGTAATCAAGTTGCTGGTAGTCGAGAAAAATATGAACATAGAAACACTTATTAAACAAATAAATACAATCAGGCTTTCTTTCCTTTTCTTCCTAAATCAAAGCTAAGTCAGAGAAAATCTATATATATGTGAAGTAAAATTTAAATATAAAACAAACAGATCAAACAACTTTTATAACTTAATATATATAAACAACAGATCTTAATTATTATAATATATATTAAAAAAATCAGATCATAACATATATATTTAATTTCTTTTATAAAACAAGAAGAAAACCATTATCCATATATATTGACTGCTTTATAACTCATATAAATCTAAAAGGTTACAATTTATACAAGCACATACACTTTATATTGAATCGTATGTATATTATAATTAAGTCAATATAAAATTTGAAACGCATATATATAACATTCTACAAATATATTTTGAAATCTATATATAAACTCACGTTATCATATACATATAAATAATTAAAATCCAACACTGTAAAGTATATATAACTGACACAGCATAACTATCAAGTATGAACTACTATAATTCAATATATTACGTACATAGTATAACTATATATCCTCGGACAGCAAGGAGCACGGCAGCAAGAAGGGGAGGCACGCTATGTCCTAGGCGGAGGTGGATGTGGCTATGTTGGAGCGGATGGCAGCGGAAGGCGAGTGTAAGTGGATGAAGGTTCGGAGGCTGCTATGGTGGAAGGCTATGGAGTAGGCGCTGGAATGGCCGATGGGTGGCAAATCTCGAAAGTTGAGGGAGGAGGCGAACGGCGGGTAGGAGGACGTGTAGGCGGCCACGGCTGCATGGTGGGCCTGAAGGCGGTCTCGGGTCATTGCGAGGTCATGGAGGCGAGGCCGGATGAGGATGGAAGGTGGCAAAATGAGGAGGAGGCGGGTGGTGGAGAGTGGGAAGGCAATGCGGCCGCGAGTTGAGAGAGAGAGAAGGTGGGAAAAATTTAAGGAGGTGGCTGGATATATTATTTCAAAGTTACAGATGAAAAGAAGAAGAAGAGTAAGATATATAATATATAATACAGTTGTAAAGTATGTACAGCTCAGAGAATGAAATGAAGAGACCCAGGGAATGAATGAACCGACTATTAATGAAGTGATGGAACGTATCATAAAATGTTGGAACCAATGTGGAAAGCAAAAGTCAAAAGTGAAAATAAATAAATGGTAGTGATTGTTTGAAATTTGAATGGCTACTGAATATCAAAAGCTCAAAATGTATGCCAGTACGATTAACCGTTTTCACGGATTTCACCGCGTACCAGACTCTGAAATACATAAATACATATACTATGGAGATCAGCAAGACGAGACGATCAAAATGGTATACAGATATCAGTGATATGACCATCCTATCAAAAGTCGATAATCGGTACCGAAAATGCTGCTAGAACATCGAAAATAAGATAAATAGAACAATTGCACGAAATATGACTTCTCACTCAAAAGATGATTTACAAATTTATTGTTCAGGTTTGGAAAACATTTTATTATCATCAAATATTAACTGATTGGAATTTATATAAAGCCACACAATAAAATAAACTTCCATATTTTCATATGAAAATTTACCATTTGCCATGTTTATATGAATGTATTCCAAATATCAAATTTTTATTTTAAAATTCAATTATTTAAAATTTCACAAAATTTCAGCTTAATTACGTTATTGAAATTATTAAAAATTTACGGGTCGTTATAGGGACCTTCGGGTAAACTTCTTTTGAGGTGTTGGTTTTCACGAGAGTCCATAATATATTTGTGGATCTCGATAGGCCTCATAGGTAGCTGATGGAAATTCAATAAGATTTATCGGTCCACGTGAGAGCGATAGTACTTCACCATTATTTACCCATGTGGAAAATATGTAGGCAAGATTTAGCGTTTCCATATGTTTTCAATATGTCAGTATTGATAATCGAAAGTAAATGACGCTAGCATAAGAATCCATCATATCCTTGAAACGACATAACCTGTAGACGTGATCCCGGAGCAGCATCAGAGAGAGACTGGAATGTCGATCTAGAGTAGATCATATATTGTTCCATAGCACTCTTGGATGCTGCGACGGGACCTACAGGCCAACCTCTTTTACGATGTTAGTTTTCAAGAAAGTCCACAAGTCAGTTGTGGCTCTCGATAGGTCTCATTGGTAGCTAATACTAGTGCAGGACGGGTAACAGTTATGGATATCCATATTTTGGTTTTGGGTATGGAGATGCTATTTTGGTAGCATTGTTATATATCCATATTCATTTTGCACAGATGCTTGATGATGGTCATTGGATCGGTTGGTGTTCATAGGGGCACCACCTACTAGCCATGATAGGTATCAGCTTATTCTTTGGGCGTCTGCTATTATTATGATTGCGTATGTTATATTGGTTGGTTGATTACCATTATTGAACATTGTGCGTTAGACTTATATAGGGAAGTTTATATTACTCCGGCACTCGTACATTAGATTACCCCTATCATGGTATGTTGTTACATTTCAGTCACATTATTAGTTGTGCTGACTCATTGGTTGTAGGAGAAGAGAAGATTATGGTATAGTCCCCTACTTTTGAGTTGGCTTTTGCTTTGCTTGTTTAAGAGTAGTTCGAGTTATCCGTAAGCCACATTTATGGAGAGGACCGGCTATACTTCACAAATTCCTTATGTATTTTTATATGGATTTGATATACAATACTTTGAGATTATTCCCCTCACACCAGGCTTTATATCTGACCCATATTTTTTTCTCTGTCTACTTATATCATGACAACTCTCGGGTACTTTATTGAGTAGTTGGAGAGTCAGATGCTTTAGGGATATACATTCCAGACAGTCGAAGAAATTTGGAGGCATAGACAGTGCCTTGGATATATACTTGATGTTGTAATAGTACGTGACAAATAAGCTATTTATATACGAGACTTGTTGTATCAGATATTTTATTCTAGCTTTCTGCATCGATATTCATTTATTAGTTACTTCCATAGGTACAATCTCTTATATACTGTTTATCCTATTGCTAATTTATATTTAGTATATTATACATTATCATTCTTCTATGAGATTCTACCATTATGCCTTACTGAGGTTGAATTTTATTTTTTATTTTTCCTCAACTAGCTATCATTTGTGGTATTCTGGAGTTGGACGTTGTCACTCAACGTTGATTTAGGGTACTACAAAGGGTGGGTCGTTACTACGCTTAGGGATACCGATTTATTTAAGATTAAGAAGAAAGTGTGAATTTTTCCTCATCTTCTATGGAAACAAAATGTGGTCGAATTAAGTTAGACCATAAGGATGGTTGCTATTAGACCAAAATATGGTCACATCAAGTTAGGCCATAAGAATTATTGCAATTGAACCAAAATGCAAAATGTAGTCAAATCAAATTATTCCATGAGCATGTTGTCATTGGACCAAAATGTGGTCAAATCAGGTTGAGCCATAGTTGATATGAATTATTTTTATTGGACCGAAGGGTGATCGAATCAGGTTTGGCTATGGAAGGTTGGAAAGTTACTAAAGTACACTCCTCTTGATCACATATAAATACCATATTCCACATCTCATTTTATTTCATTCACAAACCAAAGCAAGAAACCGAATACCATCTTCATCTTTAAGGCAACCAAAGTTTTCATTTGCTTCATCAAATTAAATGTTTTAAAGTTTAGGGGGTGAGTATAACTTATTCTAGGATTTATTGTCAATAAAAACTATTATTTGAGTATAATCTTATTTTTGTGAAGAATGGATCTACCGCCACACATGTTATTATTTTAATATTATAAGGGGAGACTCTGCAACCACCGCATTTAGTTATATTATTTTTGCAAGAGCAGGCTCTGCCACCATCGCATTTCGTTATTTTATTTTACAAAGGCAGGCTTTGCCGCCACCACACTCGGCTACTTTATTCTACAAAGGAAGGCTATGCCACCACAGCATTCAATTATTTTATTTTGCAAGGGTAGGCTCTGCCATCGCTGCATTCTATTATTTTATAGCAAAGGTAGGATCTATCGCTGCCGCATATTTAAATATGCTATGAAATATTTAATTATTTGAATATATTGTTATAAATGGTTAATCATGCATATTAGTATGATTCAAACTAGTAACACTCAGTGCCACTGGGTATGTGATAGTTAGGTGAGAATTACTATCGTATATAAAAAGGTGAAATATGATAAACCCCTTAGTGACATCCGGTTAATGACAGTTTGGTGGGATTGCTATCAAATTGGAATTTGAATATATTAAACCTCTTAGTGACATCAGGTTAATGATAGTTAAGAAGGATTATTATAGTATATACACTTGTGAAACATGTTAAATATTATAAATTGATCAA
Organism: Allium cepa; assembly: GCA_030765085.1. Lineage (NCBI taxonomy): Eukaryota > Viridiplantae > Streptophyta > Magnoliopsida > Asparagales > Amaryllidaceae > Allium > Allium cepa. The sequence continues at coordinate 45,786,688 of CM060930.1, read as the reverse complement.
TAAGTACTATACCAAATAGAGCAATTATCCATCCTACCTGGATTGACTCCGGGTAGCACCATGAGTGTTGCATCATTGCCTCAATGTCACTAGTCCGACAATCTTCTATACGAGCATAGAGTGTTGTAGCTACAAGACTTAAATAAGATGATGGATAGAAGAGTGTTTTCATGTAGGCTAGAGTAGACCAAGAAGGGTCATGTAGAGTATTGTGGATCGTGTGGGTGCACCCACAATGTTGATTCATAGGTGATATTCGTTATCATTGGGTATTGATTTGGTTTCTGGTATATTGAGTCATGGATCGTACTAGGTATCGCTGGGTGTCAATTCACTTTTTGGTAATTGATCAAATTTATCACTATTATATGCTTACATGATGAGATATTAATAACTTGCGATTGGGGAGAATCAAATTGAGTATATTTGCAATTGTGGTCAAATCAAATAGAAACAGATGATCAGCTTAACATGATTTACATACGATACCTACACAGGGTTGGGTACTTGACATATATATTAGTATAATGATTTTGTTCTATTCTCTTTTATTGTTTGATAATTAAGTTTACTCACAGCTAAATGCTACCTGACCCGGGTTGTTATTTGTTTTAATAACCTTGGATCAGGCAGAGGTTGTATTTCAGGTCATGATATCGTTTCTAACTTATGCTTTTAGAGAGGAATGCGTATGATCTAGATATATTATTCCATTTCTCATATTTTTCCATAATAGTCATGGAAGATGAGAAGATTTTCGACCAAATCATTCGAGACTTCAGGATAGTACTCTAGTATTTTGGAGGGATGTTGACCATGTGTGTAGTTATCTATGTATCTTTTTGATGGTGTTTTTAACTGGATGTTAACACGGGTTGTATAAGGATGTGATTTATATATATGTTTTTGTGACTTTTTAACCACACTGATGTTGTTTTAATTTATATAATCATATCTCTGTATTATTCACCATGGGAAACTCGTGTATATGTCTTTGTTTCGATATGAGATACATGTTTTGCAGAGATTCAAGTATATGATATCACCTATTTGTGTTGACACAAAGGAGTATATACAAGAGATCGCGCCTATCGTGTCCTTTACTCTGGTGACAATGAAAGTCTTTGTAGGTCGACAATGAAGCCTTCGTGGAATGATTCACAAGAGCCATCGTGTGGTGAAAATGAAAGTCTTCGAGGTTGACAAATAAAGCCTTCATGGATGCATAAGAACCATCGTGTGGTAAAAATGAAAGTTATTATAGGTTGAAAATGAAAGCCTTCATGGGATGATTTACAAGAGTCATCGTGTGATGACTTTGAACATAAAATATAGAAGCCATCATGATATAACCTGTGAAGATATCGTGATATAAAGCATTGAAGTCATCATGAGGTATTTCATAAAGCTATCATGATATAAAGCGTTGAAGTCATTTTAAGGTATTTCATAAAGCTGCCGTGGAACGAGGGATTAAGGTCATCGTGTGATGATTCATGAGGTCATCGTGGGATAATGAAAGAAAGCCATTGTGTGCTAGCAAACCACGCTATCGTAGGATGATAAATCAAAGCTATTGTGTGATGACACACCCAGTTATTAAAGGACAATAAAATTTAGTTGTGATGAGAAGGTGAATCAGGCCACTAAATTAAGAAAAGATGTGCTACATGTCATTTCGAATGTGCCCCACTTTAGCAAATCACGGCCGTCTACTTTTAACAAGCTGCCATGTGTCAAAAATCCTACAGCTCAAGTTCTCTATAAGTAGACGTTCACCCACATCTATAAAGGCGTTGATCTTTAGATCTTCTTCTCCTCCATTTTTCATTTTTCTTTCAACGTTGTAAAATGAACTTTGAATTGGGGATTCAAGGTCGCTAGGGCAAATTGAATTGAAGACTTCGTAATCGAGGACTTGCACTTAGCGTAATTTGTGTAATTGATTCTTTTAGACTCTTGACTTATGCATGTGACTATGCCCTTTACCTTGAATATACGACTCTTGACTTTGAACATGCATATATGACTATAGATTGCATAATGACTATGGACTCGTGCGCTCTCTCTCTCTCGACTTGATTTGACTCAACAACTTAAAGTGCATAAAGCCCAACTTTTACCCTAACATTAATTTGCATAAAGCCCAAATTTTACCCTAACATATATGTAGTTAACTACCCTTGGTTGTACATGATTACAGGTTCTGAAATATAGAGGTCAACATGACAGTTATAAACTATTAAATTATTTGCTTAGTTACTATTATTTGGCACTTGCCGAGAAGCATCGCACGCATTAGATTATATCGCATGCATAAATATTATTGTTGATTATTGTTCCTTCATGCAAGCAAAACATTCTTATTTTGTATGTGTTGTATGCTGGAATTCATAAATAGAGAGCATGTAAATATAAAGATAGTCCTGGTGGATGTTTAAACTCATAAACAGAGTGTACACAGGAGAAGTATGCTAGTTAACAAATAAATCTGGTCTTTGGACTAATGATGAAATGATTATGTGATGTTATTCTATTTTATTTTAGTGTCATTTTTTGAAAGTTTGATTTACTTGGATGGAAATGCTTTGGACCTTAGCCAGGCTATTGACGTATAGTTTGTTGCATACCAAAATCAAGTTTAGCAAACTTAAGTGGGTTTTATGTGTGCTTCCTTCTCATAAATATTAATATATTGTTAGAAAAGTACGCAATACTATGACGAAGTTAGCTAAATTAGTTTAGGACAATTAATTTTGACTACATTCAACCTGGCAATTTAAGCGAAATTAACAGTCCTTCCGATTAGTACTTATGAATTCATTATTGTAATACAGCAAGCTTAAACCAAGTTATAAAATAATCTTACATTTGGGTTAAGTACCTTGAACTTTATTTCGCGTATTATTTTACATATCGTAGAGCTGTCTTATGTTATTTGATGTAATATTTTTTGACATCATCATTTCGCTTCCAGCGTTGGCTTATTTCTCTGGCTTTATAAATTAAAAAATAATAAAACTTGAAGTTTCTTGTCATCTCTAACATGTTGTTTAATTAATAAGTGTGTATAGGTAAATATTCATCGGTGAGACAATGCTAAAATGCAGAGCTTTATTATCGATCCATTCATGATCGACCAGTATATTTAATTAGATTACAATACAATGATTTAAGTACATGATATTTTTGGGATGGAGATTAAGTCAGTGTTGTATTAATTCATGTAGAGATGTTTTGCCTTGAAATGCTCTGTGAGCTATCGATGGAAACATTCATACTGATTCTTTACCTTATGTCAGTGATTTTTCTCTCCTAATTGGTGTTGGTCATATCATGTTTTATAGCAAATATTGTCTATTTTTTCTAACGTAGTAGTACATTTTCTTTATTTGCACTATGCAGCATACTGCATGCTGGTGGCAAAGCAGCAACTGCTTCAGCAAATAGCCTTAATTAACAGAGAGTTTGGGTATATTTATTTCAACCTTCACAAAATTAGAGGCCAATAATACCTTATTTTTACAATCATATTACTTTTTACCTTTAATAATTCAGGTCAAAATATAAAGAGTACATGCAACACAATACTATGTGGACCACCTTGAAGAGATCTGTAGGCTCGCTAAAGTGAAGGCTCAGGTTTCAGAAGTTAAAGGTGTCATGATGGAAAACATCGAAATGGTGAGTTATTTTAAGGTGAATGAAAATCATGTTCAACATACAATTATCATACCATGTAGGACTGTTAACAGAAAATTTACCATTATCGTACCATTACCAAAGAATTGTAACCACCGTTTGAACCATATCGACATACCAATACCCAACATTGTTAAAAGTTTGTTAATTTTTGTAGTCTTTGTCTAGGTTCTAGACCGAGGGAAGAAAATCGAGCTTCTTGTTGACATAAATGGCATATGAACAGCTGTCAGGATAGCATGGTGCAACTCTGACATTACTTCTTTGGTTTAACCTACGAAGATTTTTTATAATCATTCATGCCCTTTAAGGCTTCTAAGAGCTTTTCTGATTGCTAAAGTAAGCCAAGACAAGCAGCTTCACACATGGTTCCCCAGATCTAGTTTCAGAGTTCCAAATAGCGAATATGGAAATAAAAAATGAAATCGTGATTAGGTGGTGGCAAATCGGGATTGTTTGTGCCCAAAATCGAGATTGAATCATATTTACAGGAATCCACAACTGAAACTATGTTGACCTCTTATTTGTGAATCTTGGCACGTCAGGCCTATTTATGCAATAATTTTCCACAACAAACACAACGGACCGGGTCTCGGCACTCTATGGTCGGATTGTCCTTATCTCCATGGCGGAGACACATCGACTTAAGGCTACAATTTTTTCGCTGAATCCAGGAATGGGAAGGGGGAGTTAGAAGGGGCGAGGCAGGTAGATTGGTTTGGGAGAAGAGGATAGATGATCTGAGCACATCATCATATAGTCTGTGCAGTGGAGGAAAGGAGTAAGGAGATAGGTCATTGGCAGTGAGCAGGCGGTGCAGATGTAACACCCTGATTTATAAAAAAAAATGTGTTAGATTAGGGGATTGAGATTTGATTTAATTAAGAGGTAGTCGTGCCATTTAAATAATGAATTAAAGGAAGAGTTTAAATTGAGATAGAGGGGGGTAAAATAGTAAAGGGGACATTCTTATACTCTAAACCCTTGGCTGTGCACTCCCTACACGTCCATTTCGTTTTATCAAAAAAAAATAAACTAAGGTCGGCCACCATTAACAAGAGAAAGAGGAAGAAGATAAGAAAAGCTAAGGAACAAGCGAATTCAAATCAAATCCATTCACATCTCAATCTCTTAAATCTCTAAAGCTAAGATGAATAATGTTTACATCTTTATTATTTTCGATTTTAAGATGAATTTCAAATATTTTACATTGATTTGCCATATTTTGAATGATGGAATGATTATATATACTTGTTGATGAATTATGGTTGTTCATATTGAATTTATGATATGTTTTAAGGTGAAAACCCTATAAAATGAGGGCCATATGAATTTTTATGAAGATTCCAAATGATATTTTAGAGATGGGTTTTAATTTTCAAATTTTTCTGAATAATTATGGAATTTATATGAATTTTCTAGTAAAGAAAATGTTAATTTGGGTTAATAATTATTTACGGTTAAATAATAAAAGATTTAGGTCTGAAATTTTTATATGTTGGAAAACATATTAAAAGAGATTTTTTGTAATTTTATAGATTTTTCCTAAGTGTTTTAATGGATATATAATATTATTTAAGGTATGCGACTTAAATGATTTATATATCTATAAAATGAGAAGGGGCTTTTTGCAAATAATTCAAAAAGATTAGTTCTGAAAGTTGTATATTTTTATCGGTAAAGAAATAGACAGCCAATCAAAATTCGACATGTAAAGCAGATTAAGTGAAAAGAACTATTTGCTCCATGTTTTTCATTGTATCGATGCTTTCGGCACGAGGTTCTGCTTCCTTGGCTTCGCCTTTGACATAGTCGAAACCAATGCACAAGGTATTAGGAAACTGGTACGTAATGAATTGGATGTGGAGATGAGATATGGGTCAAAACTAGGGGTTCTGAAGGGGTTGAGGCATTACTTTGGTTTTAAATTAAAAATGCATCTGCTTGCTTTCGACTAAATGGCATTCGACTGAGTAGTTTTCGTCTCAATTAGCTTTCGACTGGGTTTAATGGATTTAAATTAATGGTTTTGAAAGGGTTGCTTTGTTTTTAAAATATGACCACTTTTCCAATGCTTTCGAAGGGATGGTTTCGACACCGTCACTTCTTTACTTAGGAAATGGTTTCGAAATAGATGTTTTCGACTTAAATGTTTTTATGACCCTTTTTCTAATGATTGAAGAAAAACCCAAATGGCTTCGAAAGAGACAATTTTAAATGGTTTTGAAATAGATGCTTTCGACTTTAATGGGTTTTTGATCCTTTTGCTCTACTTGAAGAAATAATCCAAATGGTTTCGACCGAAACGATTTTAAAAGGTTTCGAAGGAGTAAATTTTCGAATGGTTTCAAACGATTCCCACATGTTTTAAATTGAACCTAAAGTGCTTTCAAATGTATTGATTTTTGACTATTTCGAAAAGTTTTAATAAATGGTTTCAAAAGGGTGGTTCCTAGGGTTTCGAAAAGGTTGAAAGGAAGGGTTTTCCTATGTTTTCGAAAGGCAATATTTAAAGATTTTAAAGGAGGATGTCTAATGTTTTGAAGCTTTCAGAGAAAATAAAGGAAAGGTTTCTCTAATGTTTTCGAAAGGCTTTTAATGTTTTGAAAGGGTCACTTTCAATGGTTTCGAATAGGTTACCTTCAGTGATTTCGAAAGGGTTGTTTAAAGTTTTAAACAAAGGTTTCGAATGTATTAAATAGGCAATATAGCCTAAGTATTTTCAATTTAAAAAGGGTTTTAACTTGTTTTGGATGGATAGCTAATCCTTATTAAAATTCATCATAATTATTTTGAGTAAAGTATATATATCATGGCAACATAGCTTGAAGTAAAGCTAAGAACATATTTTCCCTGTATGAGTATGATTTAAAGGGTCAAATCATTTTGAAAAGGTTTCAAGGAAAAAGATAAGGGTAGTTAACCCTAAGAAAATGATTTGGATAGATAATCCATTTTGATTCGAACAGTTAGTCCAGTTTACGGACAGTTAATCCAGCTTGCAGATGGTTGGCCCAGTTATCAGACAAATAGTCCATTTATTACTTATGGACAGTTTACCTGTTTTAGCATAACGGACATTGTATTAGTATAATCAGTTGATTAACCAGTTTGGTTGTAGGAAATGATTTGCAAAATATATGTTTTAAAGATGATATTAGTGAGGGAAAACCCGTTTCACTAAGCGGCATGGTCTCACTTAATATCTGTGAACCGAGATGTAACAGTATTATTCACACCACACTTTATGTCGGACTCGAAGTTTTTATTTTCTCCTTAAACTCTCGGGTGGTCAAAATTGATTTTAACAGGTTGAGGGTAAAAGTTTTCAGGTTTAGAAATTTTGGTGAATAAAGCTTTTGGAGACGAGTAGGTGGCTGACGGATAGCTAAATATGAATTGCAGATTGTTTTGTTTATTTCCGTTGTGTATTAAGTCAGATATGACTATATTGCTTTGATCAACTAAGAGGGCATCGTCACATGTCGATCTTGGCTTATTATTGTAATGATTATAATTAATCTTTACCTGGGAAATAAAATGGATTTATATAACTTGGATATGAATTTGTTTCGAAATGTAATTAGTAAAATATTGTTTTTGGAAATCTATGATTTTGTTCATACTCAAGTGCTTCTGTTATTATGCATACTATTAGAATTACTGTATTTTATCACCAAAATTCAATACTATGGATGACTCCAGCATTTATAGTGCTTAGCTTTTAGCCTCTAGATACGGGATATTATAGCAGATCACAGAGCAAGGGGTAAATCTACCTCTAAAAAACATAGGGTGAGAAGAAAGGGGTGGAGAAACGAGATGCTGATGAAGGAAAGATAGGTTTGGTGTTGGCGGCGATGGTAGAGGTGCTGCTGAAGTGGGAATAATATGGAAAAAGATGAGTGTTTATCGATGGTCGGAAACGAAAGATAGTTTATCGCCATTGATTTTTATGATGACTATAAAAATATTGTACACTCTACAATGATGTATTTTCAATTTAAATATTTAAATACTAAATACTACTAATAGCACATGATAATAATAATGTTATGTGCAAGCATAAGATTTTAGGATAATGGAAACACAAATGAGGAGGAAGATATGGTTGCAGAACATGAATTTAAAACTGATAGTGTTAGGAATCTATTTGTCACGGTTTCAAATGCTAGTAGGTTCTTTGACAAAAATACCTTGCAGAGGAGGATATTATATGTCTTACACTCATATATAAATATATCATCATTTTATAATGTTGATGTTACTTTAGACATGTATTTATATGCACGATCAACTAGTTTTTGAGCCTGGTCAAAATAAGCATTGATTATACATGGGTCTAAAGCTATACTTATAAAAAAAATCTGATCCATTAAACTTGCACTTCAAGCACAACGCTTTACCTATTTGTGAATGTTACTATATAAGAATGTTATGATGAGGAGAAGCAAAAAAAATTAAAATGCTATAATATTTTGCAATGGCTTTAGCCATTGCAAATTAACATTTAGTAACGACTACAATCCGTTATGAAATTATAGTATAGCAACATGCAAAAGCCGTTACAAATCGTAAATTAGCAAAGGCCAAAAGCTGTTGGAAAATAAATTTTTGCAATGGTTATGGCCTGTTGTAAAATATTTTCACTCCCAATTTCACAAAGGCTTTGGGCCATTGCGAAATGCTTTAGCAGCGGTTCAAAGTCGTTGCGAAATAGCATTTCTATTAAAGTGTATTGCCTTTGTTTTTGTACATTGGGTTGCCTTATCATAGTATACTGTTACTATGAGTCACATTATATTAGTGGTGCTGACTCATTAATTACAGGGGAAGAGCATGTTATGATATGATTCTCTACATTTGAGATGGGCTTACTTTACTTGTTTATGGACAGTCCGGATTATCAACAAGCCATGTTTTTGGAGAGGACTGGATGTGCCTTAGTAGTTTTCTATTTTATATATGTATATAGTTTTAATATACAATATTTTTAGACAATTCCCCTTACACTAGGCTTTATGTCTGACTCGCGTTTTGTCTTTATTTGTTTTTGTCACGACAACTCTTGGGTACTCGATTAAGTAGTTTGGGAGTCAGGTGCTTTTGGGGATACAATATCAAAGTGGCACAGTTGGAGCTCTAGAGGAAAAGAGGATACTTGGATATATATATATATATATATATATATTTGATATTGTAGTAGTACATGATAAATATGTTATTTGTATATGAGACTTGTTGTATTAAATATTCTATTCTGACTTTCTATATTGATATTTACTTATCAATTACTACCATCGGTGTAGTCTTTTATATATTGTTTATCCTATTCTGTTCATGTATATTCATTATATTATATTTAATCAGTCCACCGTGAGATTATATCATTATGCCTTGATATGGTTTTTTTTAGCCCGACAAATTGTCTTTTATGGTATTTGGGAGCCGGATGTTGTCATTCGATGTTGATTTCTGGGTTTTATGAAGGGTTGTATGTTACACGGCGTAACTGTATTGTTCAATTTACCTTACATGATAAGATTTCGGGAGCGAAATTCTTAAAGAATGGGAGAATGTAATGAACCATATTTTACATATAGAAGGGTCGTAAAAAAATATTTTAAACTCAAATTGGGTCATATGACGCTATAACTTTGGGAAATGTTGAGATTGACATTTTTATCGTTATAAATTTTATTGGATGATTTTGACTCTAAAAATTTGTAAAGTCCATATCTTTTAATAGGAGTTTAGTTAAGGTGCGAGATAACATCCGAATGAAAGACATGGTGGTTTCTCTTTCTATATAGTGATCATAATATATTTTTTGCTTTATAATTTAGGAGATATGGCCATCTGAAGTTTGTCGGGTTTTGGACATATTAGTGCGTCGTTGGGATACACCTATACATAGTCCACTAACTTATTTCAGTATATGAGCTGATATGACCTGATAGGACAACCCCTTATCATTTCCGCACTTCCCAAAAATATTCTAACCTCCATTGATCATATCCTTAGCTAAAAAATAACTCCAATCCTTACTTTAATTATCTATATCAACCAATTAAGAAGATAAGAATGAGATTAGCAAAGGATTCACCAATTACATTTCAGGTACATTGGAATTTGATCAATCACTATTCATCTTAGACTCTCCATGGTTTTTGTGCATTTGAACCCATAGGTGAGTGATTAGAGTCACTTACTATAATATGATTGCTTATATAGTATTTAATGATGTTTTAATTTTAACTTAAAAATGTGATTTTTATCAAATCTAAACTTACCAGTGTTTTCAAAACGTATTTAAATGATTTAAGAATCCACATGTACGTTCTTACGGATATGCAATTTTATGATTTGACGATTCCGGTGTCATGATGGACATATCGGATGATACAGTGATTATATTAGATTTATAATGATATATGATGCATGTTTAGTAGTGTTTGCATGTTTTTTTGCTTAACTTAGAATATGGATTATCGATATACATTTTATAGACTCGATTAGTTTTAAAGTGTTTGGTGCTGAATCGATGCAAACAAATTTCATGGAGGGTTAACACATTTAGAGTAGAGGGGAAACCAACTCAGATAATGTTGAAACGAAGACAAGTTTATTTGGATGACCAATCACAACCAATTGATCGTCATTGACTAATCCAAATTATTCCAAATCACTTGCGACAACACAGGGTGCTGGTGATGATGTGAAGAAGCTATATAATTGGTCGCATGCATTTAGGAGTTGATTTAATGGAGTTATAGTATAAATCAGTTGTGAATGGATTGGAGTCTCGAAAGTGTGTTTTGTGGTTTTGGATAAGGTACTTCAGGAATTATTGTTGGAAACTTTATGGCTTATGTGAAGAGCCGGAAATCCGACCCGATTCAAGATGACAATAAACCACACATATCCAACCCAAACCAAATGGAAAGACGTGTGATCATGAGAAAGAAAGAAGAGAAGAGAGAAGAGGAGAGAAGAAGAAGAAGAAGAAGAAGAAGAAGAAGAAGAAGAGAAGAAAGAGAAAGAAACTAAAACAATCATAGAGTCTCACATTCCCAGCGAAACAATATATAATATAATATCAATAATCTTTACAAAACAAAAATTGTAATATAATATACATCCATTAGAATACAACAATCAATCACTAATCATCATCCTGGATAGTTATAAGAACTCGCCCTCCCAATTGCTGATAACTTAAACAATAATGGAGTGGAAAAATAAACATATACGTGAATACGACCAGAAGACTTCCAACTTCTCTATTGAAGCATCAAATCTGTATCTGTAAATATACTCGGTCTGACCCGAGCATTGGAAGAGAAGAACGCCCGGATTATTCCGGTAAACTAGCATGAGAAAACACATCTCAACTGAATTTTAAAGTGATATAAACAGTCCTTTTCAAAACAAAGGTATCTTGTAAGACCACGCCCACACATAAACACGGACGAGTTTTTACCTTACGATAACCAAAACATTTCATATCAAATCTGTTATATTATATTAGTGTCTAGTATACAAATAATATTAATCATAGCCGAAATTATTACATTGATTAAATTCTATCATACCACTATGTAATACAAGGCTTTCTATATCTAAAATCGTACATGCACGTAGTGGAGAATGGATTTCCATACAAATGACCAGGTAAAGGGACTACCTTCTGGCGGTACATCTCTAAAGGAATGTACCGAAGCTTACAGAACATCTGCACCTCTACCAACACAAGACCGACCTACCTATCTCATTAGATAATACCAAATATGTCATCCCGGTTCGTTACCGACCTATCCATGGGCCTTCATAGTATACATCCACAATAATTTACAACTTGAACATCATAGCGAGAATAAATATATTTAGAAAGGGATGATCATACCTTAATGGTTACGAACCACATAGTCTTGCTGCATCTACCCTATTTCGATCATTTTCGGGTGTGAGACTCAAGGTCAAGTTTACCTTTCACATAGCACATATCACTTTAAATGTCACAATGCCATTTCATAATCACCTAACTGATTTATATAAATGTATGACTCCTGAGATCGTACGTCTTAAGAAAGAGTGTTAAGCTAAGAAGTTTTCTTCTCCACCACTATGCAGAACATATGTTTACAGAGATCAATCAATGTAATTAGAAATGCAACATCAGGCATTTGTCTATACAAGTCGTCCAGAAACAGGGCAAACCGAAGGCACTCTCCTACCACATCATGTCAGGAATTACTCTTAGGATCAGCAGCGATTAGTCCTTGCATTGGATATTTCATAACGAAGAGACCACTAATACTTATGTATATTGGGAGTGTATCCCCAATTGATCAACAAGTAGTCCTTTATTACAAAAATCCCACATATCAATGTCTTCCAATACCTGCACATTCGAACGCATATATGTTAGTCCGAAGTAGTTCTCAGATAAATCCAACTTCGGTCTCTCCAAACCAACAACGATAAAGAGGCCAAGTTTGATAGTCGGTTATTTACTATCAAAGCTGACAACAAAATCTAGCACATAAGGAATCACTAGGCTCATTTAATAAAAAAAATATTACTTAAATCACTTTCCAAATATTTACTTCAACTATCTTTGAAAAGATATATCCACAAAGCAATTTCAAATTTTACATAAATGAAAAACATTTCCATATACATATTAACGATATACGCATGTTGACAAATCATTTGATTTTCAATGCTAATCTCCATATACTTAAACAGAAATAAGTATATATACAAATTTTAAGGATATTCTTTTAAACTCACATTATTTGGGTCAAAACGAATGTTGCGTAAAACATCGTTACGACAATCCAAAATATTAGTATAGGGATTTAATTAATTAAATATATGTATATATATAATCCTATATAATATCCAAAACATTTCCTTCAGGAAACTATTTACTATAATAACTTTGTTATAGTCCATCCCTTCCTTACTTCTTCGGAAACGTCTATTACAGCAATAAATATTGAAATCCATGTTTTCGATACATATCACATTTTAAAATGTTTTTCAAACCATTTAAATTCCATTTGGAATTATTACTTTCCAAAACATTACTTCAAAAGGATAAATTGCATTTTAAAACCATTAACTCCATCAAAATATTTCTTCCAAACATTCTTTTAAATAAAAATCCATGTTTAACACGATTGACTTCATATCTAAATTTCAACATAAACCGTTTCTAAATTTATCAACTATGTTTATAAATTTCGTTTCTATTTTATAGAACTTCTATTTTTTTAAATTCCTCTATTTACAAAATTCTATTTATGAATTCATTCTTTTATAAAAACTAATTTCACTATCAAAATCCATATATAAATCCTTATTTTTATAAATCAAATTTATTTATAAAATCAATTTATAAAACCATTTCTAAAATAATTTCAAATCCATTTTATAAATATTTATAAATTCCCATTATAAATCTACTTCTTTTTTATAAAATATTGCTTCTATAAATCCTTTTTGCAAACTTATCCCAAAATCTTTATTCAAAGCATTTCGTAAAACTGTACGTTCATAACATCAAAAATCCAAACTTTTATTTCTTTAAAACAAATTCCTTTCTTTTAATAATTTAAATATATGTGAGAAATGCGGATTACGGATCTTAAGGCTAAGATTAACACTAGATGGGGGGTGAATAGTGTTAATAAAGAATTACTAAATCCTTTTAATTTATGTTAATTTAGACACAAAAATATGCAATATACAGACACAGATATGATCACAGAAACAATCACAGATGCAGAAATAAAATAAAAGAAGTAAAGGTAAGAAAACACCGGATTTTATACTGGTTCGGAGTTACCCTACATCCAGTCCCGCAACACAAGTACAGATTTCCTTTCAAAAGCAATTGTACAATTACACCCTCGGTTTCAAGGCTACGAGGTACACCCTCCAGAATTTCGATCCTCTGGGTAGAGATACTTGATTTCTGGGCCACAAGTTTACCCAATTGATTTACCAAGGCTACAATCACACCTTTTCCCTTTTGATTGATTTTCAAGGCCACAATCACACCTTTTCTCGCTTAATATATTACAAAGAAGTCTATAACTTTGAATAGCACTGAGAATCTTATAGAGATAGTGATAGAGAAACAAACTAGAAGTAATAGAGTATGATTCAATGTTGATTTCGGCAGAGTAATGATAAGAATATGTATTAAGAAACGAGGAAGAAGAGGAGGAGTGAAAACCAGAAAATTATGATTTAAAATTCGTTGAAACTGACCCCTATTTATAGAAGAACAACAGCCATGACCATTCATGAAGAGTTATGGCGAATAGACACTTCTTTTGAAATTTGAATTTTTGAATCAAACTGCTACCATGTCGACATGGTCATGCTAGGCATGTCGACATCCCAAAGGATTTTTTGGTGTTTTTGATTTTCTTTGAAAATAACCTTTATCTTATATAAAAACTATTTTAAACTCTATAAATATACTTGACTATAGTTAAAATTCATAAGTAAATATAAAGAATAATATATATAGATTTTAACTATAATTTTATATTTAAATCTAAGTATAAATATTTAAAAGTTAAATATATTATTTAAAAAGATAGTTTAAAATCAGGAGTAATTTGACTTTGAAAATAAAGATGTTTTTGAGGCTAAAATTATTTAAAATCAGGATCGAGGGTTTTGAATCTTTTAAAAGGAAAGTTTTGAAAACATTTTGAAAACAGGATATAATTTTGAAAATCATTTTGAATAAAAGTTAGCGGATACAAAACAATGTTCCAATAGAATTTTCGTAGGTTCCATCCTACTTAGGGTTCCATCCCTTTAACGGGCTCGAAGTGGATTCCATTCCACGAATAAATTGGATTTTAAGATGCCAGTGTTTTTCTACGAGTTTTAACAGAAATTCTTAATAATAATAAAAAATACTTATCCTTGAAATCTTAAACTCTTGATAGTCTCGATACTCATGAGTCTTCTATCTTGATATCTTGAATCTCTATACTGTACATTCTTTATTCTTACTACCTACATGGTTAAATCCTGCATATACATATATATCTAAACTTATAATGTTAGTATTTATATTTTATAATCTATTCTAAGGTTGTTGTCATCAAAACCATCATCTCACGGACTAACAATATATACTTCCAAAATTACTTCGAAATCCTTCTTAAAACAAAATCATCATCTTTAGTATTTCAAGATACCCAAAAATATGGCCTAGTGTTACCATAGCACTAAATAAGTCAAATCATGTCAAACACGTCAACATGGCATCCAACACATCATATATATGAAAAGTAAGTCAACAGTGTAAGGAATCCTGTTGGATCTCTCCAACCTATCCCTTTGCATCACATACAACATATAATCATAAAAATATAATCAACCGCTTCGAGGCGAGATTTATATACAAAGGGTCATCCGCTCATACATGGGAACGTAATAGGGTCTCATCCGCTCCAATAGGTGGAATATATCCAAACCAACTAATAAATATAGTTTAACATCCAAACAAGCAACAATCATCATAAATAAACTTATTTCCACTTATATAAAAAATATAAGCAGGCCAGAGAAGTGAGTTAACTCACAAAAATGCCAGAAATCACCAAAGCGCTTCGGTTTGAATTAAAATTGAACGGTCATTCAATTTAACTCAAAATTCCAACTAGCTTTGAATTTGACCAATCCAACTCCATATCGTAGTCCTCGCTGATACGAACGCAATTCAACCCGCTGCGCTCGAAACAAACCTTGTATGAATAAGTTATGAATTAGTTTACATATGATATAATTAAAATTAATTAACAAAATTAAATAAAAATTTAAACTTTTAACCTATTCTTCCTCTCCCTCGCTCATGCTTCTTCCTCTAGGTTGCACGCACGAATTTTTATTTTTGCTTCAACGTCGATCGAAGAACGAACGTCGTGCCTCCAGCCGTCGACCTTGCAACCGCCGCCGTGCCATCCCCAGCCATGACCTCCCCCAACCAATCGCGCGCACGCGTACGCGCATATGAACACAACCAAGAAACTCTTCAACCTGCTGCAAACAGAGCCCTCCAACGGCCACCTCGGCTCATCGTTCGACGGCCCGACCATTGACCAAGCCCATATGGTCGCTCTCTACATTTCTCTAGTTGAAGTCGTAGACTAATTCGACCCCTATAGGCTCCGATCGACAAAGACCGTTGGATTGCTTTATTTTAATGGCGGTTGAAAATTAGGTTTAGGGTTTGGTTTGCAAATGGAAGAAACTTAAGGTCTATTTATAAAAAATAACTCTACACTATTTATACGTTAAAATTTTGAATTCCAAACGAAACATGGCGCCTGATGTTGTATATGTTATATCCCTATTCCGAACACAATGGAACTAATCTCGGAACGCAATTCCATTATATACAGAAGATAGCTTTTCAAATAGAGTTATTTGAATTAAATTCCTTTAATTAAATTCTAAAGCGTTTCGAACTTGAATGACCAAATGATATGTCCAATCGACATGAAATTCAACAGCTAATTCACTATCAAGAATCCGATGAAACTGGTTTTGTCGAAATTCGAGACAGTGTCCAAAAGGACTATTTTTACACGTTAATTAAAACGATTAATTTTCAATTTCTGTTTATTCTCTTTTATTTCCAAATTAAATTCACTATCTCCATTCAAATTCAAATAGAATTTAAATCAACTTTAGAAATCATTTTTCATTCACATTAAATTCAAGATTCAATTATTTTAACAATTTCAAAATTAAATTTAACAATATAATTATCAAATAAATTGCTATATTTGAAATATAAGTTACTTAACATATAAAATTAACTTTTCAATATTGAAAATCAATTAAATATTTCAAATTCAAATGACCGAAATTCTAGGTCGTTACATTCTTCCCTCCTTAAAAGAATTTCGTTTCCGAAATTACCAAGTGAGAAAAATGCCACAAACCCATTAAATTTTCAAATTAGTTGAAATGGATAACAAATTTATTTAAACCCTTTTAGCTTTTCAAAATCAATCGGTTAAACTTCTTATAAAAACTTTTCTAAGTTTTCAAATTCATTCATAGTTATTAACTAATACTATTCCAAAAAATCAACTAATATCATTTCAAGTTATAACTCAAAATCATATTTTTAGTTATCAATTTATTTTTCGAAGTCTCAAAAAAAAAATCCAACGCCTTAAATTTATGGAAAATTTCGCCAGCATATCCTTTGCGTGGTTCGATCGTAAAAAATTATATATATTGTTGAATATGCGCTTATATGATTTGTGTTTGATGATAATAAACATATATACATTCATTTAAATGTATTTGTTAATATACTATTTATTTTCACAGATTAAATAAATATTTTCTGAATAAAATAAATAACACGGAATTTGAATTCAAACGAATATTTTATTCAAACAAATATTTATTACAATTTTGAATAGTACAAATTCAAGCTCTCACTATAACTATACAATTTCAGTTATAATACATTTATGATTACATCACAATTCATTTTTTACATATCATTACCTCACTACATATCAATCACACTCGTATTGATCTTCAACTTCATTCCAGTTAGAATCCAGCATCTGAGCTATCTGCAAAAATATTCACTAACGCAGTAAAATTGAAAAAGAAATATTTTTGCAATATAAAATAAAATATGGATTTTGAAAATATTATTTGCCTCAGTTATTTGGGTTGTTCGTCATCATTTATATTTGAATTCATCACACACGAACAATGTGACATGCACAGTGTATCACTATACATGCCACAAGGCCGTGCACACCGATATACACTTGATAATGCTACAGGGATAGGTGAGCACAAGGTCAAACCCAAATAAAAAGACGGGTTCAACTCAGGTGCAATATAAATAAAATCACAACATGCACACAAGGTCAAACCCGAGATATTAGCTGGATTCAACACAGGGCAGTTGTACAGGCTACGAATTCAAGCAATGCAAACTATATCAAACAGTGGCAAATGCATGTACATTGATGCACACATCCATGAACACACATATATGGTCTGAAACTCAAGTGACTCAACAATGCAATGCTCAAAGACATAGTACACAAGTGACCCAAGCCTGCAACTAAAATTGAAACCAACACAATGCATTAGACTACGTGAATACTATAGGCCGAGAACCAGACCAGATAGTACAAGCAACAAGACTATGACATAACATACAAACAGCAAAATGACAAAGACAAAGGTCGAGGCTTAGACTGAAGCAAACCCAGATGAACACATGACCGAGAAACAAAATCAAGACCAACTCTAAGCAACAAACTATGTAATCCAGGCCAGTTGATAACAAGTAGTACAAGTATCACAGAACCGATCACATGCCAAATATACCGGACCCCAATTGCATCAAGACTCAAGCAAAGACAAATGCAACAGTTCAAAAATAATGATATACAATAAGTTTAATTCATGTGACAGCAATGCATACATATGATGCAAGACCAGAGAACTGCACAAGTGACCAAAGCAAACAGAGGTGGCAATATGAAACAGCTACAACTCAAATGCAAATACCACAAATCCAGACTGCATGATGAACCAACTACACAACTCGAAGCACAATGCACACATAGCAGTAAAGTACACAAGCCAATCCAAACAACAGCAAGCAGATGCAAGCTAACCGGCATATGAACAACTACAACAGGTCAGGGAAGCAACAATTGTACAGAGGCAAAAATCACTTCACCAAAGTACAACTGAAATCAAGATCAGCATTGAAACAAAGATGGCCAGAGCCAAATTACACAGGGGCCAGAAATTCAAGAAGCCGGAATTACAAAAATTGGAACAAGTCAAAAACCAAGTCGAAGTCAAACATTATCCAGCATCAAGCCGAAGCCTAGTCAATCAAGAAATCGAACAAGTCAAACCGTGTTAACCAAGTAAACACGAATTATATGAATTTGATTGAGTCAGTAAAATCATCAACATCAGAAATTAATCGAATGGCCGAGGAGAATTATTGACAAATTCAAATGATTTTATACGAACGCAAGAATAGGATTTCGAAACCTATATAAACCCACTCATCATCGGCTTTCAACATCATTGAGTTCAAGTACGAAAAATCAAAAGAAGCAAAAGCAAAAATTACATACCGAAGCAAGATCAAACTCGATCATAGAAGGAACCGTGAGCAAAGTAAAAAGACAATCGTTTGCCGACGCAAATCAGAAGATCAATTGCAAACGATCAACAAATCAATCGGGTTCCTCAATAAACGAAGCCCTAATTTGCGCAAAGCCAAAGCACTAGCAAATCAACAGGAACGAACGCGAGGCCAAAGCCATAGCCAATCTCACAGGAGCAAACACAAGGAAAAAACCCTAATTTGGATAAAGAGGAACAAACGAAAAACAAGGCCGCCTTTTATTTTTCACAAGCTAAGAGAAAAGAAGACCGGGCTAAAATAAAAGGGAGAATAGGGCCGGCTGAATAATAATAGGATCAAAGGGTTTTGTTTATTTTTTAATTAGGGATTTTATTTTTTATTGCTTTTTAATTTTGTTTTTAAATTTTAAACTGTTATTTTTTCTAGTCGTGTGACTAGGGGACAAGCTACGTGGCGTAGCTTGAGAATTCGCAACTCAGTGGCTGAGTTGTGGCAGGGTTTTGAGCGTAGAGTTAGATTTAGTCGATAGCGGGTGTCGCGAGTTTACATGTGTAAGCGAGGGACTATCTAATTTCTAGTAGAAACCTTGGGGCGGCACGTAGGCAGGGTTTTGCCGAAGCTGGGTAAATTCTGTGTCGTTCTATTTTTGCATTTATTATTCTGCTATTATCTGTGCTGCTATTAATCTGTGATCTGTATCGAAATAATTTTATAAGCTTCCGCAATTAATTTTTATAATTAATACCATCACCCTATTCACCCCCCTCTAGGGTGAAATCGATCCTACACATATATATATATATAATCATAGATATACATCTCTTCTTCGAGGATGAGGCATCCCATAGGGAAAAAATATAAAGGTACAATATGTGATCCAATATATGTACCTTTTATTATATTAGGAAGCATGTACAATCAATATAATGAGAAAGCAAGCTCCAAACGTAAAACATACGCCATCCGCACCTACTAAACACTCAACAACAAATGAGAACATGTATAAAAAAATATATCAATATATAGCACGGACCATACAATATCTATATGCAAATGCAGCAAATGCAACAACAGAATCCATCAAACAATTAATATTCATCCAATTAATTCATATCAATTTGCATTTTCTAATATCAACATTTAATTTATTAAACCCCGTACAATGTACATATATCATCCCTACGCAAAACCATATCTAATTGCTCGCTCGATCATACAATTTCACTTCCGAACTAGTATCGTTCACATAACCACTCTAGCACGGACTCAGATCCGCTCCTTAATTATAAAATAATCATTCCCCTTGCATGGCCATATAATATGATAGATAATATCAGAATCAATCAAAATCCCATATCCAGGGTTCGACGTCAAGAAATCGAGTAAAAAATCTAACTGGGATCAGTGTAAATCACCTCGAAATTGTATATTTGAATCTGGATCAATAGTTATGCGAATAAAATAATATACGTACAACTTACTTATTTATTTCAATTGGTTTCTTATTATATCCCATTCTTTTTTTTTCATTCAATTCCTTTTACATTCAGTTGATCTGCATCAATTTATATCAAATTCAATTATTCATATTAATTTCACTTACATTCAATTCCTTAACATTCACTTATTAATATTCACTTTAATTCCAATTTATGTTTAACAAGTTTTCATTCCATACTCAATTTATTTATGAATTATTTTCATCAAATTTCACTTAAAGTTTATTGTAAACATTCTTAAACAACACTTCTTATATGTATTTTCACTTCACTTCAACACTTAAGTGTATATTCACTCCATTATTTTATCCAATTCGTTTAAAAAGTCAAATTCTAATTTATTTAACTCGTTTTATCCCGCTTCACTTAACTTGAGTTAAATTTCATTTCATTTACTTCATTTCTCTAACTCAATTTATTCAACTTACTCAAGCTAATTATTTTTATTTCATATCTCAAAATAAAATTTCCTTTTGTTTGCTTAACCAAAATGTTCAAGCATTTCAAAATTTGATTTGTTTACTTTCTTGTTCAAATTCATAAGTTGCAAACTTATTTCTTATCTATACCGTTTTCATTTATAAGTTTAAAAACTTATTTTTCATATTTTTATCAAATCATATTTGGAATTTTATAATCAAAACTTGTTTTTTCAAACAAAACTTTAATAGTAAATTATTAAGATGGCAACTCGATATTTAGAAACTCGAAAATGAATACTAATGATGTTGTAGTCATCACCTGCATTATCTTCCAGCGACTGTAGTGAATTTAGTGCTTTTTATTTCTTTTAACTTCCCTTTTTTTATAAATCACATTTATAAATTTATACTTATATATAATTTCACGTATTCCACCTTGGTTATATACAACCATTTCTTATTTGTTTATCTTTGTTTATTTAATAATAACAACAATTACTTTTATTTGAACACAAACAACAAACAACAAATAATAATAATCAAATATTACCATTCACTAACAACCAAACAATCCATGTAAAACTATAATAATTTCTGGAAAATTATCCCCTTATATATTTAGGTAAAATTATTTCAGTTACCCACTTTAAAACAATATTATGTCAATTCACTTGTTTAAGTGTTTTGGAATCCCTATGGATAACGTTAGCTAGACGCATCAAGCAGAACCCAAAATTCAAACTTAACAAATCAAACAACCTAATATAAAACATTTTTATATCACTAACAAATACGCGCTCATATATGTAATACACTCAAACTCGATCTAAGGTATTACGAACCCTATCTATAATGAGTACCCAACCAAAGACTACGTGTATCGCTAAATCCTAAGTTCCAATACCAAATGTGAAGACCCGCTAATCCGACCCAATTCGACCTGACAATAAGCCACACATGTCCGACCTAGAACGGAAAGACGGATAATCATGAGAAAGAAAGAAGAGAAGAGTGAAGAGGAGAGAACGAGAAGAAGAAGAAGAAGAAGAAGAGAAGAAAGAGAAAGAAACAAAAACAACCACAGAATCTCACAATCCCAGCGGAACAACATACAATATAATATCAATAATCTTTACAAAATAGAAACTGTAATATAATATACATCCATCAGAGTACAACAATCAATCACAAATCATCAGCCTAGACAGTTATAACAACCTGTCCTCATAATTGCCGATAATTTAAACAATAATGCGGTGAAAAAACAAACATATACGTGAATACGACTAGATGACTTCCAGCTCATCCACTGAAGCTACAAAGCATCAAATTTGAACCTGTAAATATACTCGGTCTAACCCGAGCATTGAAAGGGAAGAACGCCCATACCAGTTTGTTAAACCAGCGTGAGAAAACACATCTCAACTGAATTTTGAAGTTATATAAACTTTCTTTTTAAAAACAAAGTATCTAGTAAGACCACACTCACACATAAACATGGACGGGTTTTTACCCTACGATAACCAAAACATTTCAAATAAAATCTATTATATTATACTAGTGTCAAATAATATTAATCTTAGCCTAAATTGTTACATTGGTTAAAAACAATTGGTTAAATTCCAGCTTGCCACCTTGTAATACAAGGCTTTCTACATCTAAAATCGTACAGGCACGTAGTGGAGAATGGATTTCCATACAAATGACCAGGTGAAGGGATACCTTCCGGTAGTACATCTGTAAAGCAATGTACTGAGGCCTACAGAACATCTTCACCTGTACCAACACAAATCGACCCACCTTTCTCACTAAATAGTACTGAATATGTCAACACCCCAGCCGTTACCGACCTATCTGAGGTCCCTCATAGCATACATCCACAATAATTTACAAACCGAACATCATAGCGGGAATAATATATCTAGAAGGGGATGATCATACTCTATTGGTTGTGAACCACATATCCTTGCTTCCACTACCCTATTTCGGTCATTTCCCGATGTAAGGATTAAGGTCATGTAACGTCCCGCCTTTTCGCACGCTTTAAATCGACACACTTGCCAATTCAAACCATACGGAAGGGAGGATTGTTATTGGGTAAATAAGAAAAATAGAGAAGAGAAAAAAACTAAACAGAATCTCACAGCGGAAGGATAAAATATAATAATAAATATACAGTTCATAAAACTGTTTACAAAACATTTGATTCTTCTTTATACAATAAATATCAGAGTTCACATACCAATAAATACCAATGCAGCGGAATACAGTGTGTAGTGGAACCATATAATAATAATAATAATAATAATAATGAAATCTTCGTCTTCGTCCTCCAGAAATAAAGTCTTCAATTCCTGAAACGCTTGGACTGACCCGAGCGAATTTGAAAAACAAAAACACTCGAGTCAGAACTAAAATATCTTATGTGAGTTAAATTAACAGAAATAAATATGAGTGCAGTAACTCAAGAGATGCTCGGGATTTACATCTTCTAAGGATCCGTTAAACTATTTACTATGTAGTATATTGTGCTATTATAATAGTGTCTAATTGTAAAATAAACTTACTTTTCTTAGCATTAAGGGGTTACCCATATAGCCCTTAACACGTAATAGTCCCAGTAGTGCTTCCAATATCATAGTCCCTCCTGATCGGGAAGCCACCAGAGGATACCACACGGGCTACGGGAGAAATCCAAACTCGTACAAGGCGCGATAGGGTAGGTGACACGGCACAACTAGGCAATGCCAGGGTAGATATACCAATTGCTATCCGGGCTGATGGAAACGCGCAGCGCACAGCTACCGCCCACCTCGAACAACACCCCTAAGTCAAAAATCAAAAGTGGCCACCGAATCAATCCAAAAGTCATAGAGTATAATATCGAAGGAGTGCGTTCGATCAGAGGAATGACCTCATTGGCCCGAGAATCGCTCCTCTTTTAGCCACCTTATGCCAACTCACGGGAGTTGGGTCCACGTATTTACCTCAAAGGAAACGCCGCCGCCATCCTACTTCATTCTGGAATCTCCACCGCGTACACGGTTGTTAAAGTGGTTTTCGGAGTTGGCAGAGAGTATGACAACTTCCGATCCCGGTCTCTTCAACAACCAAACGTTTTTATAACACCGTGGTCATTTAAAATAATTATACTTTAAAACCAGAATAAAATATCCATTTTAAACCCGTATAAATACGATATCATTTATATTTTTAAAACCCCAAATCAATACGATATCATTTAGGCCCAAACCAATATAATGTCATTTTATTTTCCAATATATATTTTTTCCAAAATCATAGGGTTTTCAAAGTAAAATATTTAGAAATCAAAAACTCTGGAATATAATATTTCCAAATTATACTACCTTGAAAATCATAACTTTGAAACAAATTTCCATCTCTCAAATGGTTAAATATTAAATTCTTTTATAAAACAAAATAGCTTCTTTACATTTCACAAATCAATTCCAAATATCAATTTAAACTTCCAAATACCATTTTTAATTCTTATGTTTCAAAGCTTTAAATATTTTACCATTTCAAAAACAAACTCATTTGACAACCCATATATATCAAATTCAATTTCTTATTATTTAGACTTGAAATGTTTACTTAATGAATTCAATATAATTTAAGTAAAACCTTTAACTTCACATAATTGGAAAATCTTTCAATTTATTAAACTTGATATATTCATTTAAATCAACCTGATATTCATTTAAATCACTTTACACAAAAATCAAGTTATAAAAATCATATCCTTTAAAAAAATTAACTTTTATTAAATTTCAATTTAACTTAATATTCATCTTCCAAATCTTATCCTCATTTAAGTCATAAAAACTCCAGAAATTAGATTTTAAATAAATGCTTAATCGTATTTGATCTTAAAAATCAAACTTTATTTTATACTTCAAATCAAATTTATACGAAGCTTAAAAACCGAAAATTACTATATATATATAAATAACCAATTCAATATCTCATAAACCATATATATATATATAGCTTTACAAAACCATAAAAACATTTCAAAATATATTTTATATATATACCGCGGTGCTTGTATAAAATTTTCTACCCTATGGTCAAGTGATACGGATGTTTATCATTTCAATCCGCAATTTAAAATAAAAATGCGGTTGTATATCATTTCAAACCGCAATCCCGAATGAAATGAAAATGCATGATGACTTGAAGTTTATATAATATAAATGTAGCATCCATTTATCCAAATATCAATCATCATCCATCATTTGCAATCATCATCCAATTTAAACAATCATCGATATAGAGCATATAAATTATACTGGTAATAAATAACATGTATTAACCAACAGTTTATATTCAATAATAAATTCAGTAACTGTTAAACTAGCAGTTTATATGCAAATAAATAAATTTAACTGTCAATTTATATGCAATAAATAAAATTAATTAATAGTTAAACTGAATAAATGCGAATTAACTGAGATGGTGAATAAAACATGCCAAACAATCATAAATAAATTTCTACTCATATCTTAGGTCAAATTAACAAACATAAGGAATTCTAGAAGTTGTGAGTGGGTTAAAACACTCAACTTTTGAATTTAAATCGAATTTAAATCCGATTTAAACCAAAAAATTCAACGGTCTCCAAATCTTTCCAAACCGGCGTCAACGCGTCTGGAATTTTATTACGATCCTAACAAAAAAAATCTCGCATGAAACGGAGTTGGTATGTGAAAGTTACAGCAATTCAATCGAGTTGAAAATCAAAATAAATAAAAGAAAAAAAAAACAACCTCACCTCTTTCCTTCTTGTCCACGTCATCCCCGCTTACGTCCTTCTTCCAGAAACCAGCTCTACGTGTTCGAACCCAATAAGTTGTCGTTGACCATCCTTTGACCGTCGATTTGGACCCCTAGACGCTGCCATTTGCCACGCCGCCGCCCCCATAGGGTTCGCCTCGTTCTCCCCTACCCACGGCCAAAGGCCGCACGCCTCTGCTGTCCAAAATCGTCGCGCCGCCGAACCCATTTCTGAAACCCTAATTCGACAATTCCATTACATCTAACCGTTGATCCACCTTGCAATTGCCACCGATGAATTCCCCTTGCCGATCTCTACAAGACCCAGAAGGGAATTTTCGATCCGACGAAGTTCGTCGTCGAGCGATGAACGGCCGAAACTAAACGCCCAATTTCTGGTCAAATTACAACTCGAATC
This sequence comes from Allium cepa, assembly GCA_030765085.1. Classification (NCBI taxonomy): domain Eukaryota; kingdom Viridiplantae; phylum Streptophyta; class Magnoliopsida; order Asparagales; family Amaryllidaceae; genus Allium; species Allium cepa. The sequence goes on along the minus strand of CM060930.1, from coordinate 45,760,654 downwards.
GAAAAACGAATTACACCATTGAATTGCGCTCGTCGAGAGCATCGACATATATTTTTTTAGAATTTTCCGAGGACTTTGGTTTTTGACTTTGGATTTGATTTGAAATTTGAATTTGGATCTAGAATTGTTTGTTGCCATTGAAGAAGAGGAGTGTAGATGTTCCTATACGTAGAAGTGAGGAATAAAGGCTGCTAGGGTTTATAACAGCCTATCTATAGACAACTGCAATAGAATAGGTGGGCACGAATTATAAACGCGCTAACCGATAGTTGGCCCAAAAAGCCCGTTCTGACCCCGGAACGAAATTGGATAAACCCATATATCAAAATAGGTATTTTAAAATATTTTGAACGCGATGGAAAAAGTTTCACGTACAAATTTCATCGTATGAAGAAGTTATGCTGAAATCAATATTTTCAAATTGATTTCAATTAAATCGATTTCAAGGCGTTTCGCGTTCGTACGATCAAACGATAAGTCCGATCGCTACGAAACTTGAAACCCTACAATAATTCACTGTTACGGATCCGATGAAACTAGTTTCGTCGAAATCCGAGTCAGTGACCAAAATGGCTATTTTTGTATTAATTAAATAAATTAAGAATTAGTAATAAATCCAAACTTTAATGTTTCAGTTTTAGAATTTGAAATTTTTATCACTCAAAAATTCTCAAACATTTAAAATGATTTAACCATTTTCAAATGCCAATTTATTAAAAATTAAATCAATAAAATCTCCAATTTCATAAAATTTCAACATTTTGGATAAATTTCCAAAATTTCCCTTTTATTTGAATTACCCTATATTTATTCCATTCATAAATGTCAAATATAAGGGTTTACCATTTTTTTTTTAACTTATCACATAGATATTTCCAGTTTTCAACTTATATTTTAAATTAACGTAAGAATTTCATATTTGATTTTATTCATTTGCAATAAATCCAACTATCATATTTTTAAAATAAATAAATAAAGCTTGATTCCCGTTTAGATACGTACTCATTTGATTGCAATTTACCTTTTGTCATAAATTAAATTCTGATATATTAATAAATTTTATTTTCACCTTTTTTATTCACACATCATCATATTATGAAGGCATTTACGTTATTCCCCCCTTATTTACTTTAATTTATTTAACGTAACACTTACTTTACATCTATTACAATGTTTTTCCAAATCCAATTGAATGAACTAAGTATATAACTCATAATAATTGTTGTAAAACTCTTAATCCCGCATTTTATAAGTATGTTATCTCCACTCAAATATTATAGATATTTACAGAGTATTGGTTTTTATTTTAATCACTATTTATTATATACATTAATTAAATAAAATCACTATTTAAGTCCGTTTAAATTTTATTACCAAATATCCATTTACCTTTCCCATCAAATTTGAATTCTATTCAATTAATATAACAAATCACATTTCCATCCACACTTTAATATCAACCCACAATTTGCAATTCATTATCTTATATTGATTTTAAACAATTACCATTAACTTTACATTCAATCACTGTTCAATGCATATTTATTCATCAATCAATTCAATATTTACTTTTCTTTCCTTCTATTGGATAAATAACCTAGTATACATTTACGCCCATTCTTTATGGGTATTAAATTAAATTTATTAGCTAATACCATCATTATTACCATTAATTACAATTGGATTCCCAATTTTATTCAATAACCTGAACAAATAACATATATATTAATCAAATCCTTACATTTGTTTTTCTTCATATTTAAAATCAAATCATAACATTTAAATGATTTAATTGAATTGGAATTTCATCCAAGTCATAAATTATTATCTTGCACTAACATGATTCCTTAATTTATTCCAATTACCGTTTACACTCTTTTATTGCATTAAATCAGTTTAATAATTTCCTTAATTTCGCATATTAAATTTTATATCCAGGTAAGAATCTTTTTTTCTACTTAATTCATTTGGATTTTATTCAAATTTCTATAAATAGGTTTTTAAGTCGACATTTACATAATTTATTTTAGCCTTCATTTTAATATTTATTTACCCCTTTTATAATTTCTACTAAAATAAATTACAAAAATCCTATTAAATAAACAAATTAAATTGTCGAAATTTACGGACCGTTACACTCTCCCCCACTCAAAACTTTTCGTCCCCGAAAAGGAAAAGAAGGGAAAAGAAGAATTAAATAACAATACATCTTATTCAAAATATTTAACTTATAACCAATAATTTACTAAATTTATTTCCTTAAATAAAATATACCCGTTTTGTAATCATTGTATCTTTATATACTTAAATTACTAAAGTTCGGAAAACATTTTCAAAATATTCTAAGTCTAAAATTTTACGGAAAATTTTGGCAGAGTCTCCTTTGTACAGAGGGGCTCGAGAGAAAATAAAATATCAAAATATAACAATATACACAAATATTTCCCAAAAAAATATATATCCCTACACGGGAAAATATATAAAGCAGCGCTATAAACCGAAATCCGAAAACAAACCTATTTGTCGGGCAATTTACGCTAAATTTATGGAACCAAAAGCAGTAACAATTGCTTCCATAACCTGCATTTCACTTATAAAATCTAAGGGTTAACAATTTATATAAAGTGAAATATTTGAGTGGTTTCAATCCCTAACAACAAATCAATACACAACCATCCATTTCAACAAACAGCATACAAAAGAAACAAAACAACCATTCAATCAACAAGCAAATAGTTGTTCAGGTTCAAAACTTGGAATTGTACGGAGTGAAAAATAACTATCAAGTGCGTCATTTACTCAACAGTCTTAGATGGAACAAAATAATTTATTTATTCATCCAACAATTTCGAATTTCCTTACCTGACCAACCATAAATCAAACAATAACAATTCAACCCAACAAATCAAATTAACTTATTATAATTTTATTTCATACTTTAGTTGTTTGATTTCCTTTCTTTTATTCATTGAGTGATTACCTCATTTATTTTCATTTATTACTTACAATATTCATTTTTTTTTATTTTAATGTCATGGAAGTTTCTTTTTATTGCATTCCATTTATGCATTTCTAAATTTTATTTATTTATTTCTCACGGTTTCATTTAATATAGAATTTCATTCTATTTACTTAAGTTTTAAAATCACCTAATTATAATACTTACCTTTAATTATGGTAAAATTTCAATTTACAACTTAAGTTTATAACATTAAATTCCCATTTATAACAGCAAATTCATTGAATACTTTCATTACCTCAAGCTTTACTTGTACAATTTTCATTACATTTCCTATTAAACATTTCAACTTTTTATTTTTGGTAAGTTATATATGTTAAAGAAAATGCAAATGAACCTATACAAGTTTTATCTCAGCCTTTTATAAATTTTAATGTTCAGAAATATTACTCTTTGTTTCATATGTTATAAATTTCAAATTTCCTTTAATACCATTAATAACCTAGCATCTAAATCTCTTATTTTATTTAGGATTTCAATTATTAGTTAAATTCTGTTTCACTACAATAATTGAAACAATTAATTAATGGAACTTTAAGAATTTAATACCGGATTAAATTTTCAATTTATTTTAAAACAATAAATAAATATATTCTTACAACTTATATATCTCTAATTATATTTAAAACAATTCAAAATTTATATTTTTTTCAAAAAAGAATCTGCAGTAGAACTACCACAGTGGCCTTTCCCCTTCGAAACTCGAAAATGAAAGTCGATGATGCGGCGGCCATCACCGAATTTATTTTCCAGCGACAGAGAGGAAAGTACAACTTATTTTCTCAAAAATCTTCTTTAAAACAATTCTTCCGAATTATATTAAAATATTTATATCAGAAAACACTTATACACAATATTATTATATTCCAAAATTTATTCGAAAGAAATTTCAAAACCTCGGATCTTAAGTTCTAAATTTCCCAAATTTCATTTATTTTATATTTTTAAATCTTACTTTTATCTATTATTTATATATCTTATTCCTAACAACCAATCTATTGCAGCCAAATATAGATATTATTTGAAAAATTATTTTATAGAAAATATAATAGGTAAAAATTGTTTCATTCACCTATATTAAAACAAATATTATGTCGGTTTGTCCTATTAAGTGTTTAGAAATCCCTATTGATGTCACAGCGTCCCATGCATTAACCAGAATTTATAAATACAAAACGGAACAGATTAACACAATATTAAAATCTTTTTATAACACTAACAAATACGTCCTCTCATATATATACACTCAGCGACTCCCATAGGGTATTACTACCCTACTAGTAAAGAGTCAAACCCCACAAAGCTAAGGTTTATCGCTAAACCAAAGCTTTGATACCAGATGTAACGTCCCGCCTTTTCGCACGCTTTAAATCGACACACTTGCCAATTCAAACCATACGGAAGGGCGGATTGTTATGGGGTAAATAAGAAAAATAGAGAAGTGAAAAAAACTAAACAGAATCTCACAGCGGAAGGATAAAATATAATAATAAATATACAGTTCATAAAACTGTTTACAAAACATTTGATTCTTCTTTATACAATAAATATCAGAGTTCACATACCAATAAATACCAATGCAGCGGAATACAATGTGTAGTGGAACCATATAATATAATAATAATGATGATGAAATCTTCGTCTTCGTCCTCCAGAAATAAAGTCTTCAAATCCTAAAACGCTCGGACTGACCCGAGCGAATTTGAAAAACAAAAACACTCGAGTCAGAACTAAAAGATCTTATGTGAGTAAAATTAACAGAAATAAATATGAGTGCAGTAACTCAAGAGATGCTCGGGACTTACATCTCCTAAGGATCCGTTAAACTATTTACTATGTAGTATATTGCGCTATTATAATAGTGTCTAATTGTAAAATAAACTTACTTTTTCTTAGCATTAAGGGGTTACCCATATAGCCCTTAACACGTAATAGCCCCAGTAGTCCATCCAATATCATAGTCCCTCTTGATCGGGAAGCCACCAGAGGATACCACACGGGCTACGGGAGAAATCCAAACTCGTACAAGGCACGATAGGGTAGGTGACACGACACAACTAGGCAATGCCAGGGTAGATATACCAATTGATATCCGGGCTGATGGAAATGCGCAGCGCGCAGCTACCGCCCACCTCGAACAACACCCCCAAATCAAAAATCAAAAGTGGCCACCGAATCAATCCAAAAGTCATAGAATATAATATCGAAGGAGTGCGTTCGATCAGAGGAATGACCTCATTGGCCCGAGAATCGCTCCTGTTTTAGCCACCTTATTCCAACTCACGGGAGTTGGGTCCACGTATTTACCTCAAAGGAAACGCCGCCACCATCCTACTTCATTCTGGAATCTCCACCACGTACACGGTTGTTAAAGTGGTTTTCGGAGTTGGCAGAGAGTATGCCAACTTCCGATCCCGGTCTCTTCAACAACCAAACGTTATTATAACACCGCGGTCATTTAAAATAATTATATTTTAAAACCAGAATAAAATATCCATTTTAAACCCATATAAATATGATATCATTTATATTTTTAAAACCCCAAATCAATACGATATCATTTAGGCCCAAACCAATATAATGTCATTTTATTTTCCAATATATATTCTTTCCAAAATCATAGGGTTTTCAAAGTAAAATATTTAGAAATCAAAACTCTGGAGTATAATATTTCCAAATTATACTACCTTGAAAATCATAACTTTGAAACAAATTTCCATCTCTCAAATGGTTAAATATTAAATTCTTTTATAAAACAAAATAGCTTCTTTACATTACACAAATCAATTCCAAATATCAATTTAAACTTCCAAATACCATTTTTAATTCTTATGTTTCAAAGCTTTAAATATTTTACCATTTCAAAAACAAACTCATTTGACAAACCCATATATATCAAATTCAATTTCTTATTATTTAGACTTGAAATGTTTACTTAATGAATTCAATATAATTTAAGTAAAACCTTTAACTTCACATAATTGGAAAATCTTTCAATTTATTAAACTTGATATATTCATTTAAATCAACCTGATATTCATTTAAATCACTTTACACAAAAATCAAGTTATAAAAATCATATCCTTTAAAAAAATTAACTTTTATTAAATTTCAATTTAACTTAATATTCATCTTCCAGGCCTTATCCTCATTTAAGTCATAAAAACTCCAGAAATTAGATTTTAAATAAATGCTTAATCGTGTTTGATCTTAAAAATCAAACTTTATTTTATACTTCAAATCAAATTTATACGAAGCTTAAAAACCGAAAATTACTATATATATATATGTACAAATAACCAATTCAATATCCCATAAACCATATATATATAGCCTTACAAAACCATAAAAAAAATTTAAAATATATTTTATATATATACCGCGGTGCCTGCGTAAAATTTTCTACCCTATGGTCAAGTGATACCGATGTTTATCATTTCAATCCGCAATTTAAAATAAAAATGTGGTTGTATATCATTTCAAACCGCAATCCCGAATGAAATGAAAATGCATGATGACTTGAAGTTTATACAATATAAATGTAGCATCCATTTATCCAAATATCAATCATCATCCATCATTTGCAATCATCATCCAATTTAAACAATCATCGATATAGAGCATATAAATTATACAGGTAATAAATAACATGTATTAACCAACAGTTTATATTCAATAATAAATTCAATAACTGTTAAACTATCAGTTTATATGCAAATAAATAAATTTAACTGTCAATTTATATGCAATAAACAAAATTAATTAACAGTTAAATTAAATAAATGCGAATTAACTGAGATGGTGAATAAAACATGCCAAACAATCATAAATAAATTTCTACTCATATATTAGGTCAAATTAACAAACATAAGAAATTCTAGAAGTTGTGAGTGGGTTAAAACACTCAACTTTTGAATTTAAATCGAATTTAAATCCGATTTAAACCCAAAAATTCGACGGTCTCCAAATTTGTCCAAACCAGCGTCAACGCGTCTGGAATTTTATTACGATCCTAACAAAAAAAATATCGTGTGTAACGGAGTTCGTATGTGAAAGTTACAGCAATTCAATCGAGTTGAAAATCAAAATAAATAAAAGAAAAAAAACAACCTCGCCTCTCTCCCTCTTGTCCACGTCATCCCCACTTACGTCCTTCTTCCAGAAACCAGCTCTACATGTTCGAACCCAATAAGTTGTCGTTGACCATCCTTTGACCGTTGATTTCGACCCCTAGCCGCCGCCGTTTGCCACGCCGCCACCCCCATAGGGTTCGCCTCGTTCTCCCCGGCCCACGGCCAGAGGCCGCAAGCCTCTGCTGCCCAAAATCGCCGCGCTGCCGAACCCATTTCCGAAACCCTAATTGGACAATTCCATCACATCTAACCGTTGATCCACCTTGCAATTGCCACCGGTGAATTCCCCTTGCCGATCTCTGCAAGACCCAGAAGGGAATTTTCGATCCGACGAAGTTCGTCGTCGAGCGATGAACGGCCGAAACTAAACGTCCAATTTCTGGTCAAATTACAACTCGAATCGAAAAACGAATTACACCATTGAATTGCGCTCGTCGAGAGCATCGACATATATTTTTTTTAGAATTTTCTGAGGACTTTGATTTTTGACTTTGGATTTGATTTGAAATTTGAATTTGGATCTAGAATTGTTTGTTGCCACTGAAGAAGAGGAGTGCAGAGGTTCCTATACGTAGAAGTGAGGAATAGAGGCTGCTAGGGTTTATAACAGCCTATTTATAGACAACTACAATAGAATAGGTGGGCACGAATTATAAATGCGCTAACCGATAGTTGGCCCAAAAAGCCCGTTCTGACCGCGGAACGAAATTGGATAAACTCATATATCAAAATAGGTATTCTAAAATATTCTGAACGCGATGGAAAAAGTTTCACGTACAAATTTCATCATATGAAGAAGTAATGCTGAAATCAATATTTTCAAATTGATTTCAAATTGATTTCAATTAAATCGATTTCAAGGCGTTTCGCGTTCGTACGATCAAACGATAAGTCCGATCGCTACGAAACATGAAACCCTACAATAATACACTGTTACCTCGGATTGATGATCTATTCGATCAACTTAGTGGTGCTAGAGTCTTTTCACAATTAGACTTAGCTACTGGATTTCATCAGCTTCGTATTGCAGAGGATAGTATTCCTTTGACATCGTTCCGTACTCGTTATGGATCTTATGAATGGCTTGTTATGCCATTTGGTCTAACGAATGCTCCGGCTTATTTCGTTGACCTTATGAATAGAGTTTTAAAAGACTTCCTCGACCGGTTTGTTCTCATATTTATCAATGATATTCTTGTGTATTCTAAAACCGAGGAGGAGCATGAAAAACATCTTCGGATTGTGTTGGAAACTCTTAGGAGTAATCAATTAAAGGCAAAATTTTCTAAATGCCACTTTTAGCAATCTCGTGTGAAGTTTCTCGGTCATATTATTTCCGAATCCGGAATTTCCGTGGATCCTTCAAAGATTGAAGCGATTCAAGATTGGAAGTGACCGGAGAGTGTGATAGAGATTCGTAGTTTTCTTGGATTGGCGGGCTATTACCGTCGTTTTATCAAAGACTTTTCTAAGATTGTCGTGCCTCTCACTAGCTTGATGAAGAAAGGTGTTAAATACATTTGGTCGGACAAATGTGAAGCTTCTTTTCAGAAATTAAAAGAACTTCTTTCTATGCTCCTATTCTCGTTATTCCCGAGGGGAATCAAGATTTCCTTGTTTATACCGATGCTAGTCGCATTGGTTTGGGTGCCGTTCTTATTCAAAAAGAACGTGTTATTGCTTATGCTTCAAGGAAATTGAAGCCGGCCGAGACTAGATATGCCACACATGATTTAGAGCTCGCGGCTATTGTTTTCGCTCTTCGAATTTGGCGTCATTATCTATTGGGGGAGAAATTTATTCTTTATACCGATCATAAGTCTTTGAAGTATTTATTCTCTCAAAAGGAACTTAATTTGCATCAACAGCGATGGCTCGAATTTCTTGCACCGTATGATCTTGATATCCTTTATACTCCCGGTAAGGGTAATCGTGTCGCCGATGCTCTTAGCCGCAAGCAACAAGCGGTTGTTTCCATGATGATATCTGAATGGAATGATCTCGAGATTTTATCCACTTGTGATATTCAAGATCGTGTTTCCGATTTATGTACTTCCCTTGTTTTATGTAGCCTTGAGGCACATCCTTCTCTTTTAGACCGCATTCTTGAAGCTCAAAGGCTAGATCCCGACTTGGCTCTTCTTGGCCAAAATTTTAAGGATAAAATTGATATTGAAGGTTTGAAAAACTTTGATATCGATTCTCGTGACGGCATTCGAAAATTTGGTAGACTTATCGTGCCAAATATTAGTGATCTTCGCAAAGATATTTTAGAAGATTCCCATCGTTCCAAATTCACCATTCATCCCGGTAGTAGTAAGATGTACGCGGATATGAAGCGACTTTATTATTGGGAGGGAATGAAACTTGACATCGCTAACTTCGTTAAGCGTTGCATGACTTTCCAACTCGTTAAGGCCGAACATCAAAGGCCCGGTGGATTATTGCAACCTTTAGAAATTCCAATTTGGAAGTGGGACCAGATTTCCATGGATTTTATAGATGGCCTTCCCCGTTCTCGTTCGGGTCATGATAGCTTATGGGTGATTGTTGATAGGCTTACTAAATCCGCCCACTTTATTCTCGTTCGATCTAATCGAGCCGTACCTCTTTTAGCCAAACTTTTTATTAAAGAAATTGTTAAATTGCATGGAGTTCCTACTTCTATTGTTAGTGATCGTGATCCATTGTTTACTAGTGGATTTTGGAAGAGTCTTCAAAAAGCTTTGGGAACGAAGCTTAAGTTTAGCACCGCTTATCATCATCAGTCCGATGGACAAACCGAGCGTGTGAATCAAACTCTTGAAGATCTTATTCGTGCATGTGTTCTTGATTTTGGAGGAAGTTGGGAAGATCATATTTCACTTGTTGAATTTTCCTATAATAATAGCTTCCAATCTAGTATTGGTATGGCACCTTTCGAGGCACTCTATGGAAGGCCATGCCGATCTCCTTCTTGTTGGCTTGAGGCCGGTGAGAAACTGGTTTTAGGTCCAGATCTTATTCGTGATTCCACAGAAAAGACTGAACTTATTCGACATAGGATGAAAAAAGCCCAGAGTAGACAAAAATCCTATGCCGATAACCGGAGAAGGAAGTTAGAGTTTTCTGTGGGAGATCTTGTGTTCATTCGTGTGTCACCTATGAAAGGTGTTGTGTGTTTCAGTCGATCGTGAAAGTTAGCGCCTCGATATATTGGGCCATTTCCTATCACTGAACGTATTGGTTCCATGGCATATCGCCTTTTATTACCGGCTCAATTTTCTGCTATCCATGACGTGTTTCACGTTTCTCAACTTCGGAAGTGTCTTCGAGATTCCGATTCTATTCTTGAGCCCGGTGTTGTGGAAGAGATTGAAGTTTCGCCTAATTTAACTTATGAGAAACATCCTATTCGTATCATTGCTTCGGAGGTCAAACGACTTCGAAATAAAAATGTTCCTCTTGTTAAAGTTCAATGGTCCTCAAATCCTAAGGATTGTTCTTGGGAATCTAGGAATTCATTGAGCGAACACATCCGGACTTACTCTCTCGTGCTCTTTAAGGTGAACTTCTTATTTCGAATTTCTTCTTTTGTGTTGATATGCATCTATGGTTGTTACTATTAGTTCATTTATTCCTTATGATTGTGTGGATGCAATTTCTTTAAGGAGGGGAGTCTGTAACAACCCGCATATGTTATGATTTATATATTTAAATGTTTTATTTAAATATGGTATCGTAGTCGGATTTTAGTCCAAAAAGCTACTTTTTGCATACAGTCGAATTAGGACTCAGAACCACTCTCATTGACTTTAAAATGCCGTTTGCGACCTTTTTGAGTATAAGCTTCGATATGTTTGGAGTAAGTTGATTTTTGCTACTTTTTCACTTAGGGTTTTGATTTGGGCTGAGCCCACTTATGTATTCAGTCCCAACCCCTCTCCTCCTCATTCACTTCCTTTCTATTTTCCTTTTTACTCAAGCTTTAGCAACAATGGTGGGAGAGATGAGAAATTAAAAATCAAGCCCTAGTTTTCTTTTGCAAATCAAGTTCTAGCTCCAAACTAAAAGAAGAACCCATTGGTAAGCTTCTCTTCTTCTTCTCCAACTCAATCTCTTATCAATTTCAGAAATTCCTAAAGCTAACTTTGGGAATGTTCTTATTTTAAAGCTTAGAATCAAGCTTCTTGAGTTGGATTTGAAGAGTGGTTGATTCTCCTTTGTTTTCAAGCATCTTCTTCAATCGTTTGGGTTCAAAGGTGAGATTTTTACCTCACATATATGACTATAATTATCTTTGGTTGTTGGGTATGAATTCCTAACACTTCTTCATGTGCATTTGCTCTTGATTTGGAATGGTTTTGTGAATATTCCAATTTTTTGGTTTTTAAGTCAAATTTGTGTGAAAATCCTTATATGGATGTTTGATCGTGCTTTTGGTGATGCATCGAGGAGCATATAGGGTCGGGTTGCCGATTGGCATAAACCCTTAGAGCCAATGTTCGTCCAGTTGCATTTTGGAAGAGTTTGCTCTTCATTTGGATAGGCTGAAAAACAGCCCAGGCAAGATTCAGTCGACTGAAAAGTTTGTTCAGTCGACTGAACCTGGAACCCGAAAGTTTCCAGGCATGATTCAGTCGACTGAATCCTCTGTTCAGTCGACTGAACCTGGAAACAGAAAGTTTCCTAAACCTAGAAAATTTCCAGGCACAGGGTCAGTCGACTGAAAACTCTATTCAGTCGACTGAACCTGCTGTTTGAGTCCATTTTGCCTTTTTGGATTGAATTTCCAATTTAAATCGATTCGTGATGATCCTATTTGTTGTTATCATTTATTATGACTTTGATGACTCCTTTTTAGGGATTTTTGAATATCCATTTCGATGGATTCTTTATCGGTTTCTTTGGATTTTATTCACATCTTCGTATGTGAATTTTAGTGATTGATTGTTCCTACAATCTTCTTTGTGATTTGTCACTTTAAAAATATAAAGGTTTCGATACTAATAGTAAATATCAAAACTCTTTCTTCAAACGATTTCAACACTATTTTATTACAAACCTCGTTTTCTCAAACCGATTTCCAATCTATTAGTATATACAAAGCTTTACCTCACTCGTATGAGAAATCTAATTAAACGACTTAGTAAAACAAGTGGTATGAAACGTTTGCGTTTACTTCGTCGGTTAATTCTTGGACTTGTTCGATTGAATCTCTTGTGACAATTTTCTAGTGGAGATCTACAATTTGTTCGTAAATATTTAAGTTAAGCTAGTGGTTATGGAACATGAAGCTAAGCTCATATATTTACTAGCTTACTGTAATTGACACTTCTTGATGATCATGACGATCATTTTTGTGATTTAGACTAGCAATGTGCGATGTCTCTTTGTCTACGAGGGAGACTAAACCCCGTTTGTGTGAGTTTCAACTCACATATGTGGGGTAGCTCCCCATGGTCTTCGGGCCGTTCGTGTGTCAAAAATTAATGGCTAGCTACCATGAGATAGCGTCTCGTTCGTGCGATACATATGTTGGTGAGTTTTCATGCTCCCGTTCGTGTGATAGGCCTCCCCCCTATTTTGTGTGATTTCTGGATTTCGTGTGTCGAATTTTGGAACTTTTTTCTTCACCTATTTTTGTGATTTTTATTGATAAGTTTTATCAATTTTTGTGCATAGGTGAATTCGTGTGTCATTGTCTGGATTTCTTGAGATGATTTCTAGAATTTGTGCTTTACCAATTTTCGTTATTTCCATTGATAAGTTTTATCAATATTTGTGCATTGGTGAATTTGTGTGTCATTGACTTTTGTGATTGACATTGATATAATCGTCAATATTTATGGTTTGGTGAACGAAATAAGGAGTATGACATTTTCTTTGATTCTTGTGTAGATTTGGTGATATTGATTAATCTCTTGTTGATTTTCAATTACTTATATATATCACAGCTGGCATTGTGATTATTATGTGTTTAGTCATATCTCTTATTCTATATCATTTCACCTGATATTTATAGTTAGACTGATCCGTTTATTATTTTCTTATTAAATAATACTCGGGTCAGCCCGAGATGTTACAGGTGCTTCAGCTTGACTTCTCACTTGGGATTGATTTCTCTGACTTTTGGCTAACTACTTAGATTAGTAGTTTATTTTGTTGTATACACTTGAGATATAGACTCATAGTTGTATTCTTTTATATAGCACGTGTTGCTATTCTTTTGTATTATTGTGGATCTTTTTGACCACTACTCTGATATACACTTTCATGTGTTAGTTATATATTCATATCTTCTTCCGCCTTTGTGATATGAATTATCTGTGAATGATTTGTGTTATGCTTATTTCTATATTTGTTTTCGAAGATTACTATAGCCACTGTGTAGTAGCTTTGAGTTTGTGTCGGTATGTCGGATTTCCTCCTGTGATGAAAAGTTATATTTTTATCTGGCATATCGGTACTCGCCCAAAGAAATTATACGGATGGTCGCTCCTCAACAACCTTATTCTCCGTACTAGTTGACAGCATTACTCCGTAGTGTTCTTGGCTAGCGTGGGTATAGAGGTGGGGCGTCACAGCTTGGTATCAGAGCGAAACTTCGGAACAATATGGAATATTATAACAAGGATCATCGTCCTAAGTCCATCTTAGGAGTCATGCTTTAGGATTTACTTCGAGTCTTCGTACCGATTCATCCTATTTTCTTTTATGATTCCTTGTTTTATCTATCAAGATTGCTTGATATTCATTAGTGAATAATCTTCTCCTTGTTCCTCTTTCTTTCTAAAGGAAGAGAAATGTCTAGACCAGGCCGCCCCAGAGCTGTACCATCTAGCACTCCGCCCCAGGATGGAGATTTTATGACTGCTCAACAGCTTCTTGATTTAGTGACGAATGCTTAAGCAGCTGGAGCTAACCTGGAACCTACTCACCCAAAGTCGGGATTTGCACGCTTGTGCAGCGATTACACTAATTTGGGTGGGGAGCCATTAAAAGGTTCCGAAACTATTATTGAAGTACAGGCTTGGCTAAGGTCATGCGATCGAATCTTTTCTCGCATGAATCTTATTGACCTTCACCGAGTTCTGGTGGCCTTTAGTATGCTCCGAGAAAGAGCATTGGACTGGTACGAGATTCTTATTTCTGAGATTAATGAAGCGGATCTCACCTGGGAGCAATTCCGAGAACGCTTTGAGTTGAAATTTGTACCAGAAGCGGAGAAAGTGACATTGGCTCGACGATTTATAGACCTTGTTCAAGGTGAGTCCTCCGTGACTGATTACGTCACCTCCTTCGAGTCGCTTTCCAAATATGGGGTTGAATACATCAACACCCCTTTAAAGAAGAACCAGAGGTTCGTCTATGGCTTAAACAAAAATCTCAAGAAGCCATTACTTCTAAAATTAGAAGTTTCTTTCGACCAACTCGTTGGTATCGCTCTTCGTCTTGAAGAGGTGGATAGGGAGAATGATGTTGGAGTGGTGGGTTTCAAACCAAACTTCAACAACAAGAAGAGGCCAAACAAATTCAAAGGCCCTTATCCCAATAAGAAAGGGAGGCAAGCAACTCCTGTTGAAAAGACATTTTCCCCTACTCAAGGGAAATGCTATAATTGTGGTTCGAAAGACCACTTTGCGAACAAGTGTTCAAAGCCTCGTACTTGTCGCTATTGCAAAAGCCCGGACCATTTTATGCATGTATGTCCCAAACTTCAAAATAGGAAGGAGGGAAAGCTTAATGTTGCTCAAGCCCCTGGCAATACATCTCGTGGCCAAGGTATTTCTCATTCTATTCTGGATGGAATTATTTTATTTCGTGATCATCCTATTCGAGTTCTTTTTGATACGGGTGTGTCCCATTCTTTTATATCAAAAGAACTTGTTGATACTTTTTCTTTGGATTTTTTGTGTTTAATGACTTCTTTGAGAATTGCGAATCCGGTTGGTGGATCCGCAACAATCAGTTTATTGTGTAAAGATGTCGAGATTATTTTGTGTGATTTTTCTTTCCGAGCCGATTTGCATGTCATGCGTTATTTAGGCTTTGGAATGATTTTGGGAATGGATTGGCTTAACCGTTATGAAGCTCATATCCTATGTCCTGAGCGGACTATTCATCTTCAACATCCTTAATCTGTTAAGCAGATTTCTATTAATCTTAAAGATTCAGATTCCAGCTTGGTTGCATCTTTATATTCTTTAAATCCTCGTGATGACGATGATGATGATGAGGGTGATATTATTTCTCTTATTCACGTCGTTCATGAATTTTCTGACATATTCGAGCCCGTTTTAGGATTACCACCTAAGCGAGCAATTGAGTTCAGAATTAATCTTATTCCTGGAGCTCAACCTATCACTCGTCCTCTGTATCGTATGTCCAATAAAGAAAATGAGGAGATGCGTAAACAATTATCCGAATTGGAGACGAAGAAATTTATTCGCTCTAGTTCCTCGCCTTGGGGAGCTTCAGCTATTTTTGCGAAGAAATCCGATGGAACACTTAGGCTTTGCGTTGACTACCGCAAGCTTAATGATCTTACTATCAAAAATAAATATCCTTTACCTCGGATTAATGATCTATTCGATCAACTTAGTGGTGCTAGAGTCTTTTCACAATTAGACTTAGCTACTGGATTTCATCAGCTTCGTATTGCAGAGGATAGTATTCCTTTGACATCGTTCCGTACTCGTTATGGATCTTATGAATGGCTTGTTATGCCATTTGGTCTAACGAATGCTCCGGCTTATTTCGTTGACCTTATGAATAGAGTTTTCAAAGACTTCCTCGACCGGTTTGTTCTCATCTTTATCGATGATATTCTTGTGCATTCTAAAACCGAGGAGGAGCATGAAAAACATCTTCGGATTGTGTTGGAAACTCTTAGGAGTAATCAATTAAAGGCAAAATTTTCTAAATGCCACTTTTGGCAATCTCGTGTGAAGTCTCTCGGTCATATTATTTCCGAATCCGGAATTTCCATGGATCCTTCAAAGATTGAAGCGATTCAAGGTTGGAAGAGACCGGAGAGTGTGACAGAGATTCGTAGTTTTCTTGGATTGGCGGGCTATTACCGTCGTTTTATCAAAGACTTTTCTAAGATTGTCGTGCCTCTCACTAGCTTGACGAAGAAAGGTGTTAAATACATTTGGTCGGACAAATGTGAAGCTTCTTTTCATAAATTAAAAGAACTTCTTTCTGATGCTCCTATTCTCGTTATTCCCGAGGGGAATCAAGATTTCGTTGTTTATGCCGATGCTAGTCGCATTGGTTTGGGTGCCGTTCTTATGCAAAAAGAGCGTGTTACTGCTTATGCTTCAAGGCAATTGAAGCCGGCCGAGACTAGATATGCCACACATGATTTAGAGCTCGCGGCTATTGTTTTCGCTCTTCGAATTTGGCGTCATTATCTATTGGGGGAGAAATTTATTCTTTATACCGATCATAAGTCTTTGAAGTATTTATTCTCTCAAAAGGAACTTAATTTGCATCAACAGCGATGGCTCGAATTTCTTGCACCGTATGATCTTGATATCCTTTATACTCCCGGTAAGGGTAATCGTGTCGCCGATGCTCTTAGCCGCAAGCAACAAGCGGTTGTTTCCATGATGATATCTGAATGGAATGATCTCGAGATTTTATCCACTTGTGAGATTCAAGATCGTGTTTCCGATTTATGTCCTTCTCTTGTTTTATGTAGCCTTGAGGCACATCCTTCTCTTTTAGACCGCATTCTTGAAGCTCAAAGGCTAGATCCCGACTTGGCTCTTCTTGGCCAAAATTTTAAGGATAAAATTGATATTGAAGGTTTGAAAAACTTTGATATCGATTCTCGTGACGGCATTCGGAAATTTGGTAGACTTATCGTGCCAAATATTAGTGATCTTCGCAAAGATATTTTAGAAGATTCCCATCGTTCCAAATTCACATTCATCCCGGTAGTAGTAAGATGTACGCGGATATGAAGTGACTTTATTATTGGAAGGGAATGAAACTTGACATCGCTAACTTCGTTAAGCGTTGCATGACTTGCCAACTCGTTAAGGCCGAACATCAAAGGCCCGGTGGGTTATTGCAACCTTTAGAAGTTCCAATTTGGAAGTGGGACCAGATTTCCATGGATTTTATAGATGGCCTTCCAAGTTCTCGTTCGGGTCATGATAGCTTATGGGTGATTGTTGATAGGCTTACTAAATCCGCCCACTTTATTCCCGTTCGATCTAATCGAACCGTACCTCTTTTAGCCAAACTTTTTATTAAAGAAATTGTTAAATTGCATGGAGTTCCTACTTCTATTGTTAGTGATCGTTATCCATTGTTTACTAGTGGAGTTTGGAAGAGTCTTCAAAAAGCTTTGGGAACGAAGCTTAAGTTTAGCACCGCTTATCATCCTCAGTTCGATGGACAAACCGAGCGTGCGAATCAAACTCTTGAAGATCTTCTTCGTGCATGTGTTCTTGATTTTGGCGGAAGTTGGGAAGATCATATTTCACTTGTTGAATTTTCCTATAATAATAGCTTCCAATCTAGTATTGGTATGGCACCTTTCGAGGCACTCTATGGAAGGCCATGCCGATCTCCTTCTTGTTGGCTTGAGGCCGGTGAGAAACTGGTTTTAGGTCCAGATCTTATTCGTGATTCCACAGAAAAGATTGAACTTATTCGACATAGGATGAAAGAAGCCCAGAGTAGACAAAAATCCTATGCCGATAGCCGGAGAAGGAAGTTAGAGTTTTCTGTGGGAGATCTCGTGTTCATTCGTGTGTCACCTATGAAAGGTGTTGTGCGTTTCAGTCGATCGGGAAAGTTAGCGCCTCGATATATTGGGCCATTTCCTATCACTGAACGTATTGGTTCCATGGCATGTCGCCTTTTATTACCGGCTCAATTTTCTGCTATCCATGACGTGTTTCACGTTTCTCAACTTCGGAAGTGTCTTTGAGATTCCGATTCTATTCTTGAGCCCGGTGTTGTGGAAGAGATTGAAGTTTCGCCTAATTTAACTTATGAGCAACATCCTATTCGTATCATTGCTTCGGAGGTCAAACGACTTCGAAATAAAAATGTTCCTCTTGTTAAAGTTCAATGGTCCTCAAATCCTAAGGATTGTTCTTGGGAATCTAGGAAATTCATCGAGCGAACACATCCGGACTTACTCTCTCGTGCTCTTTAAGGTGAACTTCTTATTTCGAATTTCTTCTTTTGTGTTGATATGCATCTATGGTTGTTACTATTAGTTCATCTATTCCTTATGATTGCGTGGACGCAATTTCTTTAAGGAGGGGAGTCTGTAATAACCCGCATATGTTATGATTTATATATTTAAATGTTTTATTTAAATATGGTATCGTAGTCGGATTTTAGTCTGAAAAGCTACTTTTTGCATACAGTCGAATTAGGACTCGGAACCACTCCCATTGAGTTTAAAATATCGTTTGCGACCTTTTTGAGTATAAGCTTCGATATGTTTGGAGTAAGTTGATTTTTGCTACTTTTTCACTTAGGGTTTTGATTTGGGCTGAGCCCACTTATGTATTCAGTCCCAACCCCTCTCCTCCTCATTCACTTCCTTTCTATTTTCCTTTTTACTCAAGCTTTAGCAACAATGGTGGGAGAGATGAGAAATTAAAACTCAAGCCCTAGTTTTCTTTTGCAAATCAAGTTCTAGCTCCAAACTAAAAGAAGAACCCATTGGTAAGCTTCTCTTCTTCTTCTCCAACTCAATCTCTTATCAATTTCAGAAATTCCTAAACCTAACTTTGGGAATGTTCTTCTTTTAAAGCTTGGAATCAAGCTTCTTGAGTTGGATTTGAAGAGTGGTTGATTCTCCTTTGCTTTCAAGCATCTTCTTCAATCGTTTGGGTTCAAAGGTGAGATTTTTATCTCACATCTATGGCTATAATTATCTTTGGTTGTTGGGTATGAATTCCTAACACTTCTTCATGTGCATTTGCTCTTGATTTGGATTGGTTTTGTGAATATTCCATTTTTTGGGTTTTTAAGTCAAATTTGTGTGAAAATCCTTATATGGATGTTTGATCGTGCTTTTGGTGACGCATCGAGGAGCATATAGGGCCGGGTTGCCGATTGGCATAAACCCTTAGAGCCAATGTTCGTCCGGTTGCATTTTGGAAGAGTTCGCTCTTCATTTGGATAGGCTGAAAAACAGCCCAGGCAAGATTCAGTCGACTGAAAACTCTGTTCAGTCGACTGAACCTGGAACCCGAAAGTTTCCAGGCATGATTCAGTCGACTGAATCCTCTGTTCAGTCGACTGAACCTGGAAACAGAAAGTTTCCTGAACCTGGAAAATTTCCAAGCACAGGGTCAGTCGACTGAAAACTCTGTTCAGTCGACTGAACCTGCTGTTTGAGTCCATTTTGCCTTTTTGGATTAAATTTCCAATTTAAATCGATTCGTGATGATCCTATTTGTTGTTATCATTTATTATGACTTTGATGACTCCTTTTTAGGGATTTTTGAATATCCGTTTCGATGGATTCTTTATCGGTTTCTTTGGATTTTATTCACATCTTCGTATGTGAATTTTAGTGATTGATTGTTCCTACAATCTTCTTTGTGATTTGTCACTTTAAAAATATAAAGGTTTCGATACTAATAGTAAATATCAAAACTCTTTCTTCGAATGATTTCCACACTATTTTATTACAAAGCTCGTTTTCTCAAACCGATTTCCAATCTATTAGTATATACAAACCTTTACCTCACTCGTATGAGAAATCTAATTAAACGACTTAGTAAAACAAGTGGTATGAAACGCTTGCGTTTACTTCGTCGGTTAATTCTTGGACTTGTTCGATTGAATCTCTTGTGAAAATTTTCTAGTGGAGATCTACAATTTGTTCGTAAATATTTAAGTTAAGCTAGTGGTTATGGGACATGAAGCTAAGCTCATATATTTACTAGCTTACTGTAATTGACACTTCTTGATGATCATGACGATCATTTTTGTGATTTAGACTAGCAATGTGCGATGTCTCTTTGTCTACGAGGGAGACTAAACCCCGTTTGTGTGAGTTTCAACTCACATATGTGGGGTAGCGCCCCATGGTCTTCGGGCCGTTCGTGTGTCAAAAATTAATGGCTAGCTACCATGAGATATCGTCTCGTTCGTGTGATACATATGTTGGTGAGTTTTCATGCTCCCGTTCGTGTGATAGGCCTCCCCTCTATTTTGTGTGATTTCTGGATTTCGTGTGTCGAATTCTGGAACTTTCTTCTTCACCTATTTTTGTGATTTCTATTGATAAGTTTTATCAATTTTTGTGCATAGGTGAATTCGTGTGTCATTGTCTGGATTTCTTGAGATG
Organism: Allium cepa; assembly: GCA_030765085.1. NCBI lineage: Eukaryota > Viridiplantae > Streptophyta > Magnoliopsida > Asparagales > Amaryllidaceae > Allium > Allium cepa. Next base: position 45,740,184 of record CM060930.1, on the reverse strand, counting down.
ATTTCTAGAATTTGTGCTTCACCAATTTTCGTGATTTCCATTGACAAGTTTTATCAATATTTGTGCATTGGTGAATTTGTGTGTCATTGACTTTTGTGATTGACATTGATATAATCGTCAATATTTATGGTTTGGTGAATGAAATAAGGAGTATGACATTTTCTTTGATTCTTGTGTAGATTTGGTGATATTGATTAATCTCTTGTTGATTTTCAATTACTTATATATATCACAGCTTGGCATTGTGATTATTATGTGTTTAGTCATATCTCTTATTCTATATCATTTCACCTGATATTTATAGGTAGACTGATCCGTTTATTATTTTCTTATTAAATAATACTCGGGTCAGCCCGAGATGTTACAGGTGCTTCAGCTTGACTTCTCACTTGGGATTGATTTCTCTGACTTTTGGCTAACTACTTAGATTAGTAGTTTATTTTGTTGTATACACTTGAGATATAGACTCATAGTTGTATTCTTGTTTATAGCACGTGTTGCTATTCTTTTGTATTATTGTGTATCTTTTTGACCACTACTCTGATATACACTTTCATGTGTTAGTTATATATTCATATCTTCTTCCTCCTTTGTGATATGAATTATCTGTGAATGATTTGTGTTATGCTTATTTCTATATTTGTTTCCGAAGATTACTATAGCCACTCTGTAGTAGCTTTGAGTTTGTGTCGGTATGTCGGATTTCCTCCTGGGATGAAAAGTTATATTTTTATCTGGCATATCGGTACTCGCCCAAAGAAATTATACGGATGGTCGCTCCTCAACAGCCTTATTCTCCGTGCTAGTTGACAGCATTACTCCGTAGTGTTCTTGGCTAGCGTGGGTATAGAGGTGGGGCGTCACATAAATAAACAAATTAAATTATCGAAATTTACGGGTCGTTACAGGTCATAATTACCTTTCATAGCACATAGCACATATCACTTTGAATGCCATTACATAATCACATAACTGATTTCTATAAACGTATAACTCCTGAGTTCGTACGTCTCAAGAAAGGGTGTTAAGCTAAGAGAAGTTGTCTTCTCCGCCACCAGGTAGAATATACGTTAACAGAGATCAATCAATGTAATTAGAAATGCGGCGTCAGGCATTCGTCCATACAAGTTGTCCAGGAATAGAACAAACCGAAGGCACTCTCCTACCTATCCTATCGGGAATTACCTCTAGGATCAATAGTGATTAGTCATTACATTGGATATTTCATAAAGAAGAGATCACCGCTACTATATGTATGTTAGGAGTTTATCCTCAAATGATTAACAAGCAGTCTTTTATTACAAAAATCCCACATATCAATGTCTTCCAATACCTACACGTTTGAACGCATATACGTTGGTCCAAAGTAGTTATCGGATAAATCCAACTTCGGACACTGCGAACCAACAATGATAAAGAGGTCAAATTTGATATTCAGTTATTTAACTATCAAAGCAAAAAAAAAAATCTAGCGCATAAGCAATCACTAGGCCCATTTAATAAATCTTTTATCACTTAAGTCACTTTTCAAATATTTACTTCAATAATCTTTAAAAAGACATATCCACAAAACCATTTCAAATCTTCGAAAATTGGAAAAAAATTCATATACTTGTATTAACGATATACGCATATTCACAATCATGTCATTTTCAACACTTAGAAAATATCTCAATATACTTAAAACAAAAATAAGTTTATATACAAACATTAAGGAAAGTATTCTTCAAAACTCACTTTACTTGGATCAAAACAAATGTTGCGTAAAACATCAATACGACGACCCAAAAACATTATTATAAGGATTTAATTAACATATATATATATATATAAATCGTACATACTATATAAAACATTTCCTTCCGGAAACCATTTACTATAACAATAGTGCTATAGTTCATGCCCTTCTTACTTCTCCGAAAACGTCTATTACAACAATAAATTTTGAAATCTATGTTTTTGATACATATCACATTTTTCAAACCATTTAAATTCTATTTAGAATTATTACTTTCCAAAACATTACTTTAAAACGATAAATTACATTTTAAAACCATTAACTCCATCAAAATATTTCTTCCAAACATTCTTTTAAATAAAAATCCATGTTTAACACGATTAAATCCATACCTAAATTTCAACACAAATCATTTCTATATTTATAAACTAGGTTTATAAATTTCATTTCTATTTTATAGAACTTCTATTTTATAAAATTCCTTCATTTACAAAATTCTATTTATAGCCTTGCCAAAAAAAATTCTATATAAATCCACTCTTTTATATATACTAATTTCATTATCAAAATCCATTTATAAATCCTTGTTTTTATAAATCAAATATATTTATAAAATCCATTTATAAATTCATTTCCGAAATAATTTCAAATCCATTTTCAAAATATTTATTAATTCCCATTATAAATTTATTTCTTTTTTTACAAAATATAACTTCTATGAATCCTTTTCATAAACTTATCCCAAAATATTTACTCGTTCGTAACATTGAAAATCGTAGCTTTTATTTCTTTAAAAAAATTCCTTTCTTTTGATAATTTAAAACTATTAAAACATATGTACTTTCAAAATTACTTCGAAATCCTTTTTAAAACAAAATCATCATCTTTGGTATTTCAAAATACCCAAAAATATGGCCCATTACTACCATAGCACTAAATATGTCAAATCATGTCAAAGGCATCAACATGGCATCCAGCACATCATGTATCAGCATATGTATGAAAAGTAAATCAATTGTGTAAGGAATCTTGTTGGATCCCTCCAACTTGTCCCCATGCATCACATACAACATATAACCATAAAAATATAATCAACAGCTTCGAGGCGGGATTCGTATACAAATGGTCGTCCGCTCATATACGGAAACATAATAAGCTCTCATCCGCTCCAATAGTGAATATGTCCTAACCAACTAATAAATATAGTATAACATCCAAACAAGCAACAAATAGCATAAATAAAATTATTCCTACTTATATAAAAAAATATAAGCAGGCCAAACAGGTGAGTTAACTCACAAAAATGCTAGAAAGCGCCAAAACGGTCAGGTTTGAATTAAAATTGAACGGTAGTCCAATTTAACTCAAATTTCCAACTAGCTTCAAATTTGACCAATCTAACTCTATAGCATAGTGCTCGCTGATACGAACGCAGCGCAACTTGCCGCTCTCGAAACGGACCTCGTATGAATAAGTTACGAATTAATTTACATATGATATAATTAAAATTAATTAGCAAAATTAAATAAAAATTTAAACTTTTAACCTATTCTTCCTCTCCCTCCCTCATGCTTCTTCCTTCAGGTCGTGCATATGAAATTTTTTCTTCTTAGACGTCGACTGACGAACGAACGCCACGCCACCAGCCACCTACCGCCGACCTCGCAATTGTCGCCGCTTTATCGTATGAATGCGATCTAGAAACCCTCCAAGATACTGCAAACGGAGCCCTCCAAAGGCTGCCTTGGCTCATCATTCGATGATCTAACCATTGAACAAGCTCGTATGGTCGCTCCCTACATTTCTCTGGTTGAAGTCGTAGACTAATTCGGCCCTTAGAGGCTTCGATCAACAAAGGTCGTTGGATTGTTTTATTTTAATGGCGGCTGAAAATTAGCTTTAGGGTTTGGTTTGGTTTGAAAATTGAGGGCTATTTATAGAAAATAAACTCAGCACTATTCATGCGTTAAAATTTCGAACTCCAAACAAAGCTTGCCGTCTGGTATTCTATATGTTATACCCATATTTCAGACACAATGGAACTAGTCTCGGAACCAAATTATATCATACATAGAAGATGGCTTTTCAAATCGAGTTATTTAATTAAATTCTTTTAATTAAATTCTACAAGTTTCAAACTTGCACGACTAATCAAGATGTTCAATCGGCACAAAATTCGACAGCATATAATAATTCACTATTATGGACCCAATGAAACTGGTTTCGTTGCAATTCAAGATAATGCCCAAAAAGACTATTTTTACACGTTAATTAAAATGAATAATTTCCAATTTCTGTTTATTCACTTTTAATTCCAAACTAAAAGTTCACTTTCTCCATTCAAATTAAAATAAAATTTAAATCAACTTTAGAAATCATTTTAATTCACATTAAATTTAAGATTCAATTATTTAAACAATTTCAAACAATAAATTTAACTATTTAATTATTAATAAATCACTATATTTGAAATATAAGTTATTTAAATTATAAAATTAACTTTTCAATATTTAAAATCAATTAAATATTCCAAATTTGAATGATTGAAATTTTGGGTTGTTACAGCTTAGGAATGGAAACTCTGGGATTTGACATGAGAAATGCAGTACAAAGTGGATTAATGAGATCTAGTTGAAAATTGGTTTAAGTCGTGGAATCAAAATGATTTGGACTCGAACCGTCCTAGCCGATCCATCCACGACCAAACCATTTTTATGAACAACCATTTTATATTGAAGGATTTAGAATAACAGACTCCAGGCAAGAGGAGAGTGAACTTTGGGTCCAAGGGCTTATTGCTTTAGGCCAAGACATGAAAAACATGGGGAGTGAGGCCATTACCAAATGTTTGTAAAGCTTGGCCAAAATAGTCCAATGGCCATGCGACCAATTTGATGAGGCCATAGCATCATGTTGAGCCTCTATTATCGATTGTCAGGTGGTTGGGTTGGAGAATGTTGAGTTACGATGATGTGATGGTTTGTAAAGATAATGTGGATTACCTAAGATAACCTTGGGGTTTGTGGTGGCTGACTTTGGGTCATGCGCTGGTAGGGGAGCTCTTAGGAACTAAGTATGGCACTTCAAACTTCGATTAATCAACAACATGAGACATTGGATTGAGAAATTTATGAGGAAAGTGACTAGGGCATGAGAGGAGCTATCAAGCGGGAAAGTACTGTGTGATACTTGTAAAGCATATAAAAGGAGGTTCTACAATCGCTATGTATGTCGGAGATAGGTCCTCATTTAGGGTAAGGTAGTCCGAGTACACCTTATGGTAGTATGAGTGTACCTATGAGTTGGAAATCTGAGTGGCACATATCCTTAGCCATTTAAGAGTGGGTATGAGTTTGAGCATTGAGTATTTGCAACGTTGAGTAGTCGTTGACCATCTAAGTTGGTCTCATGAGTCATCCAAGAGTACCCAAGACTACGATGGTTGCTTCGATTGCTTTGATTCTTATGTGTGTCATGATAGCCGTGTTTGCCTTGATTGATGTGAGAATGAGATGGATACCTTATGATGTAGGCATTACTGTGTTAAATACCCCAACACCTTATTCTGTACTTTGAGCACTGGTACACCATGATGATAGTTTGGCATATGTTTGAGTTTATTAAATGAGTAGATTATATAACAAGTTTGATATTAGTGCATGGAGCTGTTCAGAAGACGAGCAGAAAGCTGACAATATCATATATATACAATTATCTTAGCTTTATTTTCTTATTCCGCTGTGTAGCACTAAGAAGTTTTATTTGAGCTACATTTTATTTTAGAGACAAATATTTGAGTTTATTTATTAGTTGTATAAACTCTATTGCTGCTTTATATAACTGTAGTGAACCTATGCGCTAATCTATGATGGTTCACAAAGTTATATTTCTGTCAGGCCTATTTTATATCTGTTTGATTATCATGTTTTATTCACTACACTGTGAGATATGTGATAGGTTTGTATTTGGATTTTACTATCTTATCCTTGACCATCTCTTTACATCGGTCGGGTACCATTGCAAGTCATTATATGTATATATCGGGTATTAGAGGTGTAGGACGGTCATCATACTTGTATTTTGGGCTCAACTGCAGTATTCAGTGCTTTCCTTCCTATTAATTCTGTTACAAGCTTCGTATTCAGACTTCGACACCAGGTCATAGGGGTTAGGCTCGATTTCGGACTCAGTTTTCATCTTCATTTTATTCTCATACGCTTTATTTTACATGTTAGGCTAATATGCTTTTATGCCTTTTCTTCCTTGCTTGGTTCCAGCATCGGTTTTAGAAGTACGTCTTGTATTTCTTAGCATTGCATCCTTATCTAAACATGCCCATAAAGGTTGAATTCTTTTCTCAGATCTAGCTTTAGTTTCCGACCATACGCACCTAAATTTTCAATTTTGATTTAGCACATGTCTACACTTTCTGAATCTTTGATCATGCCAAGCAGATCGAAGTTTGTTAACTTCACATCCTTTGAAACTTGCATTCCCTAACCTACTACTTTAGAACTCACATACTCAACTTCATCCCCTACCACAACTAGCCAATTTTAGTTAAAACCTATTATAATGCCATCATACTACAGTTGAATTAATTAGAAGCACACACTATTTTAGTGCGTCGCATTTGTATGCATATATATATGTATGTATGTATGTATGTATGTATGTATGTATGTTTAACTTCAAGCATACACACATTTTAACTTTTCTTCCCTTCCATTCTATTTTTGTAATCATTTATGTTATTATCTTATATTTTGTACCTAGATCCTCTACTTATGTATAATACCCATCATACTTGTCGATAGATATTTGTTTATTAAAAGTTAATAATAATGAGTGCTCTCCTCGGTTGGTACTTTTACATTTCGAAAACGATTCATACTTGATATCAAAATATCATATTTACTTCAAAATATCATATTCTTTCCGATATGTCATTTTCACTTGAAAATATCATTTCATTCAAATTTCTCTATTTTACTTCCAAAATCATTTTGAATTTCAATTTAGGTTATAACTTCATTTTAACCCAATTCGCATTTAAATCAACGATTTAAATACAAACATTCCAACCTTGACCAGTCTGAATTTTTAGAAAATAGTTTAAATAATTTTAAAAGTTAAAATAGTTTGATATAAAATAGTTTAATAAAATGGTTCAGATATTAAAAATGGTTTGTAAAGGAAATAGTTTGGAAAATCAAAATAATTTGAATATTTAAAAAGATAGGTTTTAAGTAGTTTATATTAACATAATTTATTTGAAAATAATTTCAAAGTTAAACTGATTCATTTTCAAATCTTTCAATTTGAATCATCTTCAATTTCAATTCCATTCAAATCGACTCAATTCCGATTCCAATTCGAATTAACTTCGAATCCAATTCCAATTCAAATCAATTTTAATTTTCATTTCTAACTTAAAATTCGATCAATAATTCGATTTAATGGTTTAAATTTCAATTCAATTCTAATTTTAAACCACTTCAATTTATATCAATTTCGAGTTCACTTTCAGAATATCGATTTAAATCATTTAAATTAACCTTAACTTCGATGTTCAAAATTTTAAAATAATTTAATTTCGAGTTCAAATTTGAAATATCCATTAAAATTACTTTTGCTTAGATTTATTTCAAAGATTGAATAAAAGTTCAAATCTTTTAAACAAATCAATTTCCATAATTCAAATCTATTTTAATTATAACTTCAAATTTCAAATTTCATTTTTAAACAATTTCGTTTAACAAATTTTAATTTCACATTTCAAAACTCAAATTCAAAATTAATTCAATTTCCATATTTCAATTTAATTTTCTATTTATAAAACTAAATCATCTGAATAAATTCAAATCCAAAAATTTGAAATCATTTAATTTAAACAAATCCGGTGTCCACATATAATTTTCTATCTTGTAGCCAACTGATTGATTATTTCAATTTAATTTTAGGGATGGATATATGTCATTTTAATCCAAATCCAAGTGTTATAGGTGTATACATTTCAACCTATTTCTTAATTTATTCGAAATAATTTAAATAACAGTTTATAAACTGTCAAATAATATACAGGATGATAAACAGGAATATATAAAAATAAATGAACATCCAAATCATCCAAAATATCAACCAATAACATCCATCACAATCAACATTCCCAAACAGTCAATATATCACAACAGTTGACCAGTTATCAATAATCGAGAATTTAACTAGCAATTTAATTCCCATTTAACTGTCAAATTTAAATTTCTATAAGTTCAAATCAGATGTCAATTTTAAATGTCAGTTAAACTACCAAACAACAGTCAGTAAAATAAACAACTTCACGATTTCAATTTAACTAACATAAAAATATTTTAGTACTTCGTGAGTGGTATAAAACATTTTTATTTGAAACTGAAAATATTTCAGTTTCAAATAAATTCCACTTCTACTCCATATTGTAGACGACGTCGATACGGTCGCAACGCGACTCGTTTCACTCGAATCCGGCCTCGTATGGAAAAGTTGCACGATAATTAACAAAATTAATTAATTAAAATTAATTAATAAAATAATTAAAACTTAACCTAACCTGCTAATCTCCTTCCTCAATGCGATTGTTCCCAAGTGCTCTCACGTTCTCCTGCTCGCGACTATCGTTCCATTTATTTATTTTTTTAAACAATGATCGACGAACACCGCACAGAGCTGCCGTATCGTCATCTACCACTTCGCACACAATCGAAGCTCGCGACCAGTGAAACCCAAGACCCGTCGAGAAAACATGGATGCACGCAGGCCGCTTGGACCATCGCTTCCCAGATCCAACATTGCGTCGGCCAAGCCTCCGCGCCACCAAGGAATCCTCCAGTCGCGCCACAGCCTGGCCGTCGGGCACCTCAACGCGCCACGCGCTCTCACGATTTTTTTTTTCCTCTTTAGAAGTGAAAGGAGAAGGAGAGGGGTACGGGATAGACAGGAATGTATTCGGTCGTACAGATTGTTGGAGGAGGGGATACACACACATATGATTATAATTTGAAATTATGTAGCCTCTTAACGTTCAAAATTCTTGAACTCCAAACGAATCGTCGTTTGACGTTCTATATGTTATACCCCCATTCCAAACACAATGGAACTAGTTTCGGGTGCCAATTCCATCATATTCAGAAGATAGCATTTCAAAATCAATTTATTTTAATTAAATTTCTTCATTTAATTTCTACGCGTTTCAAGCTTGCACGGTCAAATGATAAGTCCAATCGCTACGAAACTTGAAATCTTACAATAATTCACTATTAGGGATCCGATGAAGCTAGTTTCGTCGAAATCCGAAACAGTTGCCCCAATGGTTATTTTTACGCGTTAATAAAAAATAAAATTTCGAAAGTCAATTTAATCACTTTAAATTCAATTTTTAAAAGTTAACAAACTTCATTCTTTTTTAAATAAAATTTAAATCGACTTTCGAAATCATTTTCATTCATATTAAATTCAGAATTCAATTATTAAACAATTTCCAATATTAAATTTAAACAATTCAATTATTAAATAAATTACATTAATAAATCATAAAATTATAAATGAATTTTAATTATCGACAATTATTTTTTGGCAAGGCCAGCCGGTTTTATAGTGGACCGTCCACTTTTTATTACGAACGTAATAAAAACATGAAGTACAGGAGTAAGGTAGAGGCACCTTAACTACAAAAGAAAATAAAAATAAAGAAATTACAGCACAAGAGTGTGACAGAAATATCACAGCTACAGCTAACAACAAGCAAACTAAGACTCCCCCGGAGTGATAGTAAGACGAACATCATCTCCACCCAGGGAAGAAGCCAAAGAAGCGTTCCCAAGGTGACCATAAAAGGGGCGAAACAGGAGAGCAAGAGACGGGTCATAAATATCAGCATCAGTCGAGTAAATAAAAGATCAGTCCCAGGTAGTATCAGCAAGCATAACAGAATTTACCTCAGCATACGTTCCATCCAAGTCAAGAACCAAGGAATCACCAGAAGGTCGATAGTAAAGGCATCGTAGGTCCGATAGATCAGCGGATACATATCTAAAAAAAGAATCATCCACGGGGTTAAATCGCAAATCAGACCGACGATCAACCCAACATCTCTCAGACTCTACCCAAACAACATCCAACTGAGACGGAGCTAGGTCCTGAGCAGTAGAGGAAACCACGGTATCAACAACAGGGACAATGGGAACTGAAGGGGTTGCAGGCTGAGCAAGAGAAAGAGAAGACGTCAAACCAGGATCAGGAGATGGAGGTTCAGGAGGAGGAGCAACCAGAGAAACTTTGGGAACCCATTTCTTGAGCGGTGGCCGTGGGAGTGGAATCTTTGGCGCATCAGCAGAGACAGCAGAATGCGTGCATGCAGTAACTAAGTGACCAAAAGAGAGACAGGAGGTACAAATTTTCGGGACCCAGCCATATCGAACACGGACATCCACCACATGGCCAACAGCTAGCTGCACAGGAATAGAAAAATGGAGAGGCTTACAAGGGGAAATCTCAATAAGAGCCTTAGCGTACACCAGCTTATCACGCGCAACAGTATTAGCATCAAAACATTTCAATTTTCCAATATTGCAAGCAAGCCAATTCAATCCAAGAAGCGGTTGTAGAGCAGAAGGGATTTGAGAAAAATAAACCCAAACAGGGACAGAACGAACTTGTTCACGGGCACTAGCTACCGTTGGCGACCAGGGAGTAATGATAAATGGTTTCCCATCAAAAAAAGTAGGCTCAGCCTCAAGAACTCGACTACGATCCTCAGAGGAGGAGAACAACATGAAATACATAGTGTCAACCAGCTTAACACGAAGATTCCTCTGAAGCCTCCAAGCCCTACGACAAACTGAAGCCACATCATGAAGGCGTTGTTTCGGGTCCAAAAAGAACCCAACCAAATATTCAGACCAATAGTCCTTTCCTGCTTGCATAACATTTGGCGGAGGGATCATCACACCATTTTCCTCAACTATATCAAATTCCACCGGAACATATACACCCGCATTACGGGGCAGAGATGTGAAGAGCGAAATCTAGGTTTTGGGACCACCGTGGGAGGGCGCAGCTAGAGGGGTCTCCGCAACAATGTGAACACCATCTGAGGCCGCAGGCAGGGAGGCGGCAAGCAGTTTATCATCAGAACTAAAAACACAGGAATTGGGAATGTCATTCACATAACCATTTTGACAAACACCCGCTGTGCAACGAGCAAAATTCCCATTATCAGCAACAACTGAGATATGCTCACAATCAACCATACCCACACCCTCACCAGTCGCACCAGAGGCAACGTCAACATTCACTAGCTTTGCCACAGTTCCACACTCGGATCTAGATACATCACATACATCAGTGCTCAAGGGTTCAAAACGCTCAGCAGAGCACACTACATCAGCAAGTACGGATCTAATGACAGATGGCAATGGTGGATACTCGGTGTCCGAAAGCATGGGCGGCATTGGAATCAAGGGCGCAGGGATCCTAAAAGGCTTTCCAGAACGGGAGGACGAAGGTGAGGATGAAAGAGCAACTGGGAAGGACGAAGATACTGGAGAGAGAGGCATTAAGGAGGACGAAGCGAGAGAAGGAAAACTGGGGACGAAGTGGAAGAAAGGATCTGCAAAATAATTGCTTCACGAGCAATCCGAAGATCGCCATTTTTCCAGGAGCGTCATTTTCTATTTGTTCCACTTAATTTTGTTAAGTGTTGTTATATTATTTTATTTCCATCTAAATAATACAACATTTATTATACAGTTTCAACTATTGATTATAAACACATTCGATACCTAAAATTTCATTTCAATGCTTATTATTGCATAAACCTTCGAAATTGGTTATTTCAGTGCATATTAAATAAATTACATAATAAAACATAAAATTTCATTTCTAACCATTTTTATTCAATAATTTTATTAAATTTAATAATTTAGTATAGTAAAAATTATGGATCGTTACACATGATGAGTAATATATAATATAGAACAAGTCTTTATAAAAAAGAAAGAACTTTAATATACATACATCAATCAGAGTACAATTATCCTATCATCAGCCTGGACAGTTATAACGCCATGTTTTTACAAATATTGATAAATACAACAAGAACAAACGACGGAAGACAAAAGAAAATATGGGAGTACATCTTGGAGGTATCCAGCGCATCTCTTGAAGCTCCAAAAGTGTCGAACTAAATCAGAAAAATATGCTCGAGCTGACCCGAGCATTATAAGAAAATAACGTCTGGATCGGTCTGGTAAAACCATCGAGAGAAACACAACCAAATGGGTTATTTAGTGTTATAAAATCTTTTGAAATAAAGGTATCTCATAAGACCACGCCGCACGTAAACACTGATGGGTTTTACCTTACGATCATCCGAAATATTTCTATAGAAAATCCAATGATATTATAATAGTGTCTGTGGGTCGAAAATAAATATATAAAATAGTTGAAATGCTTGCATCTGACATTTCAACATAGTTGGACGCAACTAAGTCCATAAAGACACACAATAGGGATTGGAATTCCATCAATGACAAGGCTATTAGGATACCGTCTACCATAATACACCTCTAAAAACGTATCGAGCTCGAACCAATCAACCCCTACAAACACGGAGCCAGCAACACCTTTAACATGGCATACTGGATTACATCATTCCCTGGACTAAGGCTTCAAAAATAATGTGCATTAGCCTGACCCCACTCTTTGTGCGCATATCAAAAACTATAAATATCGAATCTAGATCGAGGAATGAGGCTCCTATGGTAGCGAACCACATGGTCTACTTCATATCCCCTGTTTTAGTCATTATCCGGTTGTGAGGTCACTATTACTTTTCTCTCTCTTAGAAATTCCCACTTGGAATGTTAACGCTGCCTTTCGGTCACAATGCAATGCTAGCATTCATCCATACAAGTTGTACAGGATATGAACAAACCGAAGGCACTACTTCAACTACATTCATTTTGGAATCACCTTAAAGACTAGTAGCAAGTAGCCCTTGCTCTTTAAAGAACTCCGACTTTGATTCCATCATCTTCAAGATCTCTTAAATATGAAGCTTGGGTTGGATTGATGTGGTTTTTGGATAATCTATGCTTATCTAGTCTCGGTCTCTTACAAACCAACATTCGGTAATTTCCAGTAAACTCAACTCTAATCCTTTTTGAAAATATCATACAATATGTAGAAGTAGGGATCACCCCCTAACCGTTTAATTTCACGTGGAATTTCCCAAGCCTCCATTAATTAAACTTAATTAATTAAAACATTTTAATTACTTGATTTAAAATTCCTTCACGAAGGATCTATTCACAAACCCCTTATACTCCTGTCGATACTTAGAAAACAAACATATACTTATCTCACCAGAATAAGTATATACAAACATTTTATTTTAAATACTTATAAAATATCCATATACCTATCTCAATGGTATAAGTATATTAACAAAAATTTAAGGAATATTTTCTCTTTTCCAAATTCATATTTAAATGGGCCAAAAAATATATCATTTAAAACGTTTCTTACTATAAACCAAACCACCATCCTTCAATGTTAAGTATGGAAAGAACATTTCCATACCACTTAATTTAAAAGAATTATTCATCAAAATAAAATCTCATTCCTTTCATAAAAATCCTTTTTTTATACCCATTTAAAATTTATAAATCCTTATATAAATCTCCAAATTTATTTATAAACTTCCTTTAAAATCTCTAAAATGATTTATAAAATCCCTTTCTATTTATAAAACTCTTTTCTATTAATAAAACTCTTTCTATCTATAAAATCTTTTATAAATCTCCCTTTATAAGTTCCTTTATACAAATCCTTTATAAACGTCCTTTTTAACAATTGCAAAGTCCTTTTATAAATCATATATATTTATCAGAATCTATGTTATTTTTTTAAGAATAGCACTTCTAAATTTATTCTTTTATTTATAAATTACCATTTATAAATCTCTCTTACAAGCATCACTTATAAACCTCCTTTAAGAAATATCATTTGTAAATCTCCTTTATAAAATATCATTTGTAAATCTCTTCCTCTATTTCTAATTTTTTTTTTAAAAACACTTTAAATAGGTTACTTTATTAACTATAACACGATTAATTAAATCATTTAATTATTTTTTAACATCATTAATTCCATCGATTAATTAGCTTCGAATATCACTAATTAAATAATTAGTTGACTAAAATTATCGTTAGTAAACAATTATTTAATTAATTTAATTATCATAAAATAATTAATTAACTTAAACACTGATAATTAAAATAATTGATTAACTTAACCTCATTAATAAGATAATCAAAACATATTTAAACAATATTAATAATAAAATTAAATAACTAAAACATCATTAATAAATAAATAAATAAATCAACTTAATCATCATTAATAAAATAATTAATTCCTAAACATCATTACTAAAATAATTATTGAACTTAAAAACATTATTAATAAAATAATTATTTAACTTATAAAACATTCTTAATTAGAATAATAATTGAGTTTGAAACATTCTTAATTAAGTAATTAATTAAGTTTGCAAGTACAGAAAGAGGCTTAACGACCACTACGCTACTTGAACAAGCTACCATTTGTTTTCATATCTCAAACGAGTTCAACTTTTAACATATATCAATGTCATACTCAATACAGCCAGGCTACCAAGCTTTGGGCACCCAATAATTAATAATCAAGTGTTATTCACCGTTTAATGCATATATTAATTAATTGCGCTAATCATCATTTTAGTTGGCAAGCTACTCATTTTACATGTGTCCACAAAAGTCTACTCATTTTAATTTATCCAAATGATATTTCATTTGGCCAAATAAATGTCACCAATAAGGTAAAATAAATTTAATGATGTTATTAATTAAAATAATGCAATTAAATTAAACCACTATTATTATATCCTAAATTTTCACATCAGTGGACCTATCAAAAAGTTACGCTACAATGTTGTACTCGTCAATACGAGTTCAATGTAAAAGTCCATGAGTAAATCAGTTTCGTATAAGCAAATTATCACATTTTTAAGTTTAACACAATTAATAATAATAAATAAATAAAACATATAAATCATGTCTCACCAACAAATGGGCCGAGCCCATTATTTATTTAAACCCGACCCGCTCTCTAACCCCTACGCTTGCAAATAACAGGAAATTTTCTTCAAGGACACATTTTGGGGCTTTTTTTTATGAAGGACGGCCCATAAATATTTTTCTTCAAAGGACAAATTATCGTTTTTAGTTTTCCAGCCCAATTCTCGCGCGCTTATTCCTCTTCTTCTTCATTCGATCAAAATTTTGAGTCACGATCAAATATCTTTCTTCCAATTGTAATATCAATCAACGTTGTTCGCTTATTTCAATTTCGTCCACTTCAACGATTATTATTTTTTCTTTCATGCTTTTGTTGATCTCGTTCTTTTCATATTTGTACGATGATCTCGTTTTCTCAGGTATGCTTATATCATTCTATTTTTTTGATGTTTTTCTATTCGAGTTAAGTAAAATTGTTTGTGATTTATAATTGTGTTTATTATTATGAATGATATGCAGTCTTGTTCTTCTCCTTGTTTTTTCATTCGTCGATGGATGATTGTGGAAGTACCAGCAGGTTTTTTATTGTTATTCTCATTTCTTTATGCAGTGTTGTTTTGTAGTTACTTTTCATTTGATTTATTTTGCATTTTCTTGCATTAATGTTGGGATGATTGGAGAAGTATCGTTGGTTGGGTTGTATATAAATTTGTGATTGAGTGGAAAACTACTGTATTTTAGGTTTAGTT
This sequence comes from Allium cepa, assembly GCA_030765085.1. Lineage (NCBI taxonomy): Eukaryota > Viridiplantae > Streptophyta > Magnoliopsida > Asparagales > Amaryllidaceae > Allium > Allium cepa. The sequence goes on along the minus strand of CM060930.1, from coordinate 45,724,600 downwards.
TCTGGGTATCATTTTTATATTTTCTTAGTATCATTTTTTTTATCAGTATCTAGGTATCAGTTTTACTACGGTAGGTATCAGTTTTGTGAAATTGAATAATTACCGTTCTAAATCGTACATATTTTTACTAATGTTTATTTTTTTATTTTTTTTGGCAGTGGGGATAACAGCCGTCTTTGTTTGTTTGTGTTGAATAATAATACTTTTAGCACTCGATTGTTTATCGATTGCTCTTTGTATGATTTGAGGAATGAGATATGTCGATATTGGTCTCAATTAACTCCTTCTTCTATTCAGATTTCTTATGTACATGAGAACAAAGTTATTATGCTTGACACTGATTCTGATATTCAGAGCATAATTTGTTTTCAGTTACACAAGAAAAGTTCTTTCTTTAGTTTTACTGTTAAGGTTAAGGGTTGTGAATTGGAAGTTGTTGATGGTGCTTCTATTTCAAGTTCATCCTGTGTTCCTGCTTCTCATCTTCTATTGTATCTGTCTGTTCAAATGTTGTTGTTAATGGTAAAAGTTATTTAAAAGATATGTTGAGGAGAGGGTTGACATTAAGCATTTCCAATTTTTTTGGTTTTTGTTTTAGAGGCGTTGAACATTTTAGAGAGTTTTTGATGGCATATCAAATTCAAAAGGGGCATGAATTAGTATTTTTAAAGAATTGTGCTACAAGAGTTACTGTGATTTGCTCTTCATATAAGGATGGTTGTCTTTTCAAAGTCCATGCTTCCTGTGATTCTGGAGAATTGAAAAGGTTCTTTATGAGAAATTTGGTTCCTGATCATTCTTGTGAGGTTGGTCTTAGACATGTGAATAATCCACATATATCTAGTTCTTTTGTTAAATCGATGATTATTGATGAGATCCGCGATTGTCCAAGTAAAAAGCCTAAGGATATTATACTTGATTTTAAAAGAGAATACAATTTTCAGTTGTCTTATGGTTATGCTTATCATGGGAAACAACTTGCATTGATGGAGTTGCACGGTAATGATGCTTTGTCTTATAATGATTTGAGTTGGTATTTGGAAGTAGTGAAGAAATCTAATCCAGATAGTTATGTTGATATGGATGTTGATCCTTGTAGTAATGAATTTCAAAGGGTGGTTATTGCTTTTGGCGCTTGTTTACTTGGTTTCAAGTCTTGTCGTCCTATGATATTCTTAGATGCTACTCACTTGAAGGGACGTCCTAGTGTATTGATGGGTGCTACTGCAAAAAATGGTGATCAAGGTATGTGTTTGTTTTCAAATTTGATTTGTTTGTATTTTAGATTATAATACTAGGCATAATTATTAAGGTACATTTTTTTACCATAATTTGTATTCTGTTGGTATCAGTTTTAAGAAATGTAGTTTATAAGTAGCAAGTTTCTAGTATCAAAATTTTCATTGTATTAAACCGTAAGTTTGTATTTCGTATAATATGTTCATACTGCTAAACAGGAGCTTAGTATCAGTTTTTGTACATTATTAGTATCAGTTTCAATTAGTTCATATATGGTATCATTTATAGTTATGTAGTATTGGAATTTGCTTTGTATCAAAATATATGTCATGTTTTGTTTCTTTGTTGTTTTAGAATGAAGATTAATGTGCATACTGTTGTGCTTATCAATATTTTTATAATGGTCATACCAGGTTTTAGGTATCAGTTTTGTTACTGTTAGTATCAGTTTTATGAATTTTTTTATATTTATGGTTGTAGTTACTTTTATTTTATTTTTTACTAATTATTTTTGCATTTTCAGGTTTCTTCCCTTTAGCTATGAGTGTAGTTTCTGTTGAAAATGTGGATAACTGGACATGGTTTTTGAACCATTTAAAACGAATGCTTCAAGAAGAGCGTACTTTAGTTTTTATGTCCGATCGCCACCAAGGTTTGCTTTCAGGTGTTCGTGATGTTTTTCCTTTAGATTATCACAGTTATTGCTACTTGCATATGGAACAAAATCTTCTTTCTGCAGCGAAAGCCAAAAATGCAAATGTATCTATTGTTGATTTATTCAAAATGTGTTCTAGAGCTTCAAATCTATATGAATTTGAAGGAGCATATTCTAAGTTTTGTCAAATTGGTGGTGTTGCTGGTGTTAATTTTTTAAAGGATAAGCCATTTGATAAGTGGGTGGATTTATTTTTTCCAGGGAAACGTTATGGTGAATATAGTTCCAATGTTGCAGAAAGGTTTAACAGTTGGATTTTAAATGAACGAGCATTGCCTATTACTTTGTGTTTAGATGGTATTCGTATTAAGATTATGGAACAAATGGATTGAAGAAGAGAAGAATGCCGTTTGTGGAGAACAAGTCTATGTCCTTCTATGGAGTTACGTTTAGATGAATTGATTGAAAAAGGGTTTGGATGGGATGTACATAAATCTTCTGATTTTGCTTTTGAAGTGAAATCTCCAAACTCTCATTGTGTTGATTTGAAGGAGCGCATTTGTACTTGCAACAAGTGGAAAATTACAGGATTTCCTTTTGCTCATGCTATAAAGTGTATGAACAAGTCTAAGTTGTCTGTATATGATTTTGTCGAGAATTATTTCACTGTTGATGCTTATCGATGTTCTTATGCCAATGCTATAAATCCTATTCCAAATTATGATAGGCCTATTGTTGATGGTAGCATACAAGATGTTATCAAGCCACCAAAGGAGAAACGTGGCGCTGGCAGACCATCAGTGAAGCGCAAAGGAGGATTTTCATATTTTCATAACAAGCAAAACAGATGTGGCAAGTACAAGCAATTTGGTCATAATAAACGGAATTGTCAAGCTTCAAAGAGGATATGATTTGATTTTATATTTTTAATTTGTTTAGAGTAATAAGTGAATGTGAGACTTGTTTCAGTGGTCTATAGTAATTGAACCTTTTGTTATTAATTTGTATTTAGTATAGCATATTATGGAATTGATTATAATTTTAGCTATTTTAGTATAGATGATAGTATCAGTTTTTTGTTTTTGCAGTATGATTTCTGTTGTTTGTTTGTGGAGGTTTTGGTACCAGTATCATTTTTTACAGTACCAAATATTATCAGTTTTTAGCTGTATCAGTTTTTTAAGTTTTGGTATCATTTTTTAAGTTTTGGTGTCACTTTTACAGTTCTGGTATCAGTTAATTTGGTTGGAGATAATGTTTCATTGATTGGATATAAACGGTTTATTATCAGTTTCTGTTTGTTTTTAGAATCAGTTTTGTGTATTATAATATATGCTATAATTTACAGCAGTAGTCCTTAATAATTATAATAATATATGGTGTTTGCAAAACCTGATACCTGAACTAATTGTTGTTTCATACAGTATGTTGAGTTTAAGTTCTAACAAAACCGATACTATCAGTCATAAGAAGTGATGCCCAGTTACTGTTTTGTATTGTAATATTACATGAAATTTGATAATATCATTTTACAACTGATAGTTGTATCATAAAACTGATAATATTATGTTGGATCCATAGTTGGATGATAGAATATACATTATTTAATCTTGTTATAATATAAACAACAGAAAAAGAAAAGAACATCACCACAACATATCATTCCAGGAGACCAGTATTGTTTTTAGAAGTAAAAGCTGAAGTGTTTTGCTTACAGAACAACATTTCTTCATAAGTATGAAATTACAACAGAACATCAATAATTTGCAGCTATACATTTCAACATAACAACATTATGTCACAGGTATCAAATTTAATTGTGAAATAATGCAATGTGAACTCATTTCCTTTCTTTTCTTTGTTCTTCTAGGCTTGACATGTATTTTGACAGACTCCAGCAGTGTTCATCGTCTGTTAATATTGCATGTGCAATTCTTGCTCTTGTTGATAATACATCTTTCTTTTCAATTTTTATTGGTATCCTGCTTCTGTTCAGCGAAATGATGAATATCATTACAAAAATCCCACAGTCAAGCCTGTTGAAACCAAGATGTAATATTAGTATAAATTTTCATCTGCTTTATTAATAGGTTTATAATTAGTACAAAATTTTGAATTTTAGAAATAATGGTACAAGCATACAGTATGGTTTGAATTAAAATATTTAGCAGTTATACTAGTACACTATGTATTTATTTCTATAGGTATCGGTTTATTTTTTGTAGGTGTCAGTTTTGTTTCTGTAGGTATCAGTTTCTTGTTATGTAGGTATCAGTTTTCTTCCTGTAGTAAATGTTTATTTGTATTTAAAGTTTATTGAATTGAGAGATAATTATTCTCAATATTTTTATTACGAATCAAATTCAATTAAATATAAACGGTATACAATGATGTCTAGAAGTATGTATGGAAAATTATAATGCAAAAACATTTATTATAATGGAAAAAACCTTACGTGTCTGCTCCCTGCTGTGCACACTTTATTTGATGCATTTCATCTGGTTTCACTGCCATGTCTTTTATGTCATTGCTTTTCCAGATTTCTTGGAGCATTTCCTCTATTTCATGTCTATAAAACAGGTAATATATTAAAAATTTAGCTCATATTCACGGCAATAAGTATTTTTTTTAAAAGAAAGATAAATCTCATACCAATTTTATAGCCTCCTTTAAACTTGAGTTGTTTCTTTCGTTTGATCTTCTAGGGCGGTTAGAATCAATGTGGCACCATTGCATTGTTGGGTATGTTAAAGTTACTAATGTCCAGTGTTTCTCACAATGCAAAGGAAAATATATACTTTCAGTAAATTTTTCGTGTACAATAGATTCTAGCATAGGAGAATGAGACTTTTCTTCACACTCTTCATATCACACACAATTTCTTTCTGTTTAATATGAAAATAAGTGATGATATAATAAATGAAGCAATTATTATGTACTTGAATATTAAAGTTTTATTTACCGTCATTGTAGTTGTGAAAGCATAGTTGTGGTCTTCTATTCCACATTTTGAAATGTACCAATCTATGATCTGTAATAAAATCAGAATAGTATACGTTTTTTTATTGGTGGAGCAATATTAAATGTTAATAGTTTCAATGCTCTTAGTAGTTGTTGTGTATGTTGATAAGTATAAAAATAATAAAGCATAAGGTCAATTTAAGCATGTTGTGGATTTTGGTATCAGTGTTGACGTAAAGAAAAAAATTATTATGTACCTGCCCTTCTGTTTCGCCTCCTTCTAGTAGAAGTTTTAGTGCATTCTTTGTTATGACACAACCTCCTCTGATTGTGTCATTGTCTTCCCATGCCACTACACTATTTTGATAAAAACAATTTGTATATGTTAGATAAACTTAATTTCATATTTAAAATTAATATACATATTTGTACACTTACTTTTGTGATGATATTGTTAATGAAAAGAAAGTTTCGATCACATTTTGTTGCTCAACGTTGAGGTAGATCAAACATTTGCAATGACCAAGCCCTATCTCGTAAAGTGTTGGCTCTATTACTGCAAGTGGCTTTGGACTATTGTCTTGTTCACTTTGGTTTTCAACATTTTCTTTTTTTTCAGGTTCCTGTTTTTGCTTATTTGCAACTTTCTTTTGTTTCATCCCATATTCAAAGCTATCACGTTGTTTTTTCACTCTTGTTCTTGCCTTTAATCTTTGAATATAGGAAGCTGTCCCTTTTTGTGTTGCTTTGATTTTTTTGTCAGTTGATTTTATGACTTTTTGTTTCCCTTTTCTAACAGTTGTTTGCCCATGTTCTTCTGCATCTTTTTTTTCAGGTTTTTCGCTTGCAAAGTCTTGTGTGTCGTAAAGTTTGAAAGATGGAGGGGTAAAGTCAAGCACTGAAGCGACATACGGTGTACTTTTGTTTTTTACATCTGTATCCTGTTGAAGAGTTTGAGTATCTTCTGAGTTGTCTCCCTGCACTTCACTTTCTTTTTCCAACTCTTCTTTTTGGTGTACTTCAGTTGGAGTCTATTTTTTTTCTTCATGGTCACATTGTCTTTCTTCACTGCTTGTTTTTTTTACCCAATTCACCTTCTATTTCGATTGGCATTTGTTTGTTCATTTCTTTTATTTTATCTGCTGTTTTTTGTACACTTTCTTCATTTTTTTCTTCATTTTTTTCTATTTCCATTTGTACAAAAGTATCTGCATCTAGTTCAGTTTGTAAAATGTTGCTTTGTAGGTTGAAACTTTCCTTTTTATTTTCACCATTTTCTTCACTGCCATTCAAAACATCTTCAACTTCATTGGTGTTGTCTTCAGCCTGTGATGTTTTCTCTTCATTATCTTTCAGTTTCAACTTTATTTCTTTCAACTCTTCTTTCAACCTGAAAACTTCTTGCTCTGCTTTAATTCGTTTCTTTTTTTCCACTTCTAGTTCTTTTTTTGTTTTCTTTATTTCTTCTTCCAAATCTTTTATATGCATTTGGAATATCCTGATGCTTACGTCTTCCTCAAATGAATGTGCAGTTTCTATGGTTTCTTCAAACTTTATTTTCTTTCCATGCTTTTCTTTTTGAATTTTGGGGAATTTGTGTTGAACAGTCTCTGTTTGAAGTAGACTTTCTTCATATGGGCTGAGATTTGTGATTTCTTTCACCTAGAAAATTGGTATTGGAAAATTTGTTTCAGTTTTAAGCTATGATATCAATTTGCAATGATAATTGAATTTTTACTGTAATGAAAAAAGAAAATTATATTCAATAAAACAAATATTTATTTATTGATACTATTAATATCAGGTTCAATCATATTAGTATCAATTTCTTATACTATAAGTATCAGTTTCTAATCAAATTAGTATCAGTTTCTTATACTATAAGTATCAGTTTCTAATATGTACAACTATGGTATCAGTTATTGGATTGTAGCATCAGTGTAAATTGTGAAATTATAAGGTATCAGTTTTTGCATTCTAGTATCAGTTTTGAATATATCCACATTTAGTTTCAAGCATGTAATCAATTGTTATAAGTTTTTGCATTTTTGTCTCAGTTTATGATACTATTAGTATTTGTTTCAAGCAAGTAAACATATGGTATTAGTTTTTTGCATTATATTTTTTATTATTGATACTATTTACTATGTTTTGATATGGTATCATTTTTCATCACTGTAGTATCAGTTTTATTCTATAGGATAAATGATCGACAGTAAAACTTTATTCTGCATAATAGTTAAAGCATATTGATTAACAAAAAATGAAATGGAATTTTTACTTACATCACCCTCTTTCACATTATCAAAAACTGCTTTGACTGCTTTGTCTTTGAGTTTCCTTAAATCCCATCTTGCAAATCTTGGTAAGGCTGGAGTATAATATTGTCTTTGTTGAATGAGATCCAGTTTCTCACAAATGCAATACTGTTAACATTAAAAGAATTGATTAGATATGTTTGTTAAAAAAATAACTAATAAATTTTTGAATAAGTAATCTTACCAGTGGAAGCATGGAGCATCCTAAAATATTTCTTGGATTATGAATGAACTTCTTAACAAATTTATTGAAATTCTTTTCTATCGTCGGTGGCCAAGAAACTAATTGCATTGTCTCTACATTAATTAAGTATGGCAGAAGTCCCCATCTTAATTTTTGCTGGTTGTTTGGAAAGAAAAATGTTAATAGTATTTCAATTACTATTAACATTGGCAAGTCTTCTTCATACTCTTTTTTCTTTTTTGCAACTTCTTGCTTTATTCTTTTTTCCACAACATTTCTTGTTATATAAGTGATGTTGCCAAAGTTTCTGTTTGCAAATTCCCTACACTGCATTGGAATTGTTTTGTTTGTCATTTTTTGAGTCGGCTCAATGTTAATTCCTTTTAGTGGTAGGCCAAAAATCGAACTTATATCCGTTACTGTAACTTTCATCCTTTCTATGGAAAATAAGAAAGCATCTTCGACAACTGAGTAGCATTTGTATAAAGCATCCAAATTGTGTTGATGCTTTTTGCATTCTTTCATCAAATTTTTCTCTTCATAGAAAAATCTAAAGAAGTTATAGAAAGGGGTGATCTTCATTATATCCATTTGCTTCTTTGATAGAGCATTTTTTTTGTTTTATCAGTTTTACTGTTTTGAATATTGCCTGCAGTCCACATCTGTAAGCTGTTTCATGCTTTTTATCTTCAGATTGCTGTTTTGTTTGTGATCTTTCTTTTATGTATTTTGGATGAGCATCAACAAAATCATCATCCTATTAGTTCAAAATAAAGACAATAAGTTATTTGTGAAATAAATTATGTTTAAAAATAACAATAGATTCGGGTATTAGTTGTAGTGAAATATCTTCTGTCAAATATATAACAATTTCAAGTTTGAAGTAATTAAGTATCAGTTTTGCAGTACCTAAGTATCAGTTGGTACTAAGTAGGTATCAGTTTTCTCTTACCAGGTGTCATTTTTTCAAGTAGGTATCATTTTTTTATAACTAGGTATCAGTTTTTTGTAACTAGGTATTGGTTTTCTGTAAATAGGTATCAGTTTTTGTTAATAGGTATCAGTTTTTGTAAATAGGTATCGGTTTTTTGTCTATTTCATATTTCAACTAAATGATGACTATAATTTTATCAAACAATTTACGCCTAATGATAAACACTATTATTACTTGTGACTAGGTATCAGTTGGTACTAATTAGGTATCAGTTTTCAGTAATCAGGTATCAAGTAGGTATCATTTTTATATAACTAGGTATTATTTTTTGGTAATTAGGTATCAATTTTTGTTAGTAGGTATCATTTGTTTGTTTGTATCATATTTGAAATAAATGTCACTGACTATTGTTTTATCAAACAATTTATGCTTAATTATAATGAGTATTATACTAATAATTGGGTATCAGTTTGTTATACCTATCAGCCTTTTCTTTTAGCAAATGATTTACAGGTATTTTTGAAATATACATTATGGTATAAAGTTATGATGTTTTATATTTTACCGAATTGAGTTGTTCTTCTTCCAGTTCTTGATCTGAAGCTTCTTTATCTTCTTTTTGCTGAGATTTAACAAAATGAAAATATTAGTATTTCAATGTTGCTATAACAAAACTATACTAATTTTGTTGTGTTTGATTTTATATTAATAGTTACCTTCTTTGGTATACTTTCACTTATTTCTGGTTTGCTTTTTCTTGCTGTCATTTTTTTCTCTTCTCTTTGTCCTTTTTTCTCTATTTTGGTTTTGTTCTTCTGTTGCTGTAGGTTTTTTAAGCCTTAATTTGTTGCTTTTTCTCTTTAGTGCCGACGCTATCGTTTGTGCTAAAGGAAGGTGTAAGAACCCGCATATTTAACGATTATATACTTAAATGTTTTATTTAAATATAGCGTCGTTAGTCGGATTTTTGGATCCGAAAAGTTACTTTTTGCAAATGGCCGAATTGGAACTCGAAACCATTTCCATTGGTTCCAAAATGGCGTTTGCGATCTTTTTGAGTATAAGCTTTGATATGTTTGGAGTAAGTTGAATTTTGCAACTTTTACTAGTTGGGTTTGGGTTGGGTTCAGCCAATTTGTTAGTTTAATAACCTAACTCAGTCCCTCTCCTCTCCATTCTCTCATTCCACTCTTCTTAAGCTTAAGAAAACTGAAAATGGTGGAAGGGAAGAGGAAATAGAAATTGCAAGCCCTAGTTTAACTTGCAAACTTGATTTTTTGCTCCAAAATCAAGGAGAAGCTATTGGTAAGTCTCCTCTTCATCTTCTCCAACTCTTTCTCCTTCAATTTCAGAAAATTTCCTAAACCTAACTTAGAAAGATATGTGTTTTATTCTTAGACTGAAGCTTGTTGTGTTGAAGTGAAGAGTAGTTAGTCTCCTTCTTGTGTTTGAGCATCTTCTTCTTTGTTTTGTGATATAAGGTGAGATTTTTATCTCACATCTATGCTTATATATATATATATATATCTTTGTTTGGGTGTAAGAAGGTGAGTTTTGAACTCACATCTACTTCTTTTGATATCATTGATGTTAGGTATGAATTCCTAACACTTGTTCATATGTTCATTTGCTTTCGATTTGTTGGCCATAGATGGCCTAGGTTCAGGAAATGCTTGACCATCAGGTTTCAGACGTCTGAAACTCCTATTTCAGATGTCTGAATATTGTTCTGGGGAACATTTTCACCCCCAGATTCAGACGTTTAAAATTATATTCCAGACGTCTGAATTGGCTAAATTTCGACCAGAAAGGAAATAGGCCAAAATATGCCTATTTCAGACGTCTAGAAGGTTGGATTCAGATGTCTGAATTCTGTTTTGGAAAACAAATTAATTTTCAGATTCATACGTCTGAATCCCTTCTTTCAGACGTCTGAATATGCTGTTTTTGCCAAATTGCCTTATTCGTTTGGTTTTCCAAATTTGATCGATGCATATTGATTCCAATTAGTTGTTTATGCCTATTTAATCTTGACGATTCCTTTTTGAATTTATTCACGGGTTTTTATAAATGATTTCTTCAAATCGTATTAAAAGTTCGCTTCTCCGATTTATAAATTCTATTTAAAATATACACGCACAATTTCGCACTTCGAGCGAAGTGGAAGGGTGATTAAATGGTTGGGAAAAACACGGACCATGAATCTGTGAGTTTACCCTTCCGATTAATCCTCGACCTATTCAATTGATCGTTTTAACCTTTAGGTTTGGTTTACCGATGATATGAGGTGGACTTTGTACTGCTTTGAGTGTGAAATTAACTAACGGATAGTAAACCGTTTAGTGCGAATGAGTAGTTATGGGACTCACGTTACCACTTTTCGGATTTCTTTTTGAGAGTTATGATACATTCCTCCAGTTAGTGGTGTCCAGTACTGGGTCTTCGACCTTCACCACTACGGTTTATTGCCTTCGGGTATGTGCCTTCGGGTTTGTGCCTTCGGGTTTGTTGCCCTTTAGTATCGCTTCCGATGTTGGTCGTTATGAGCCGCATGAGTGATATTGGGTTGCCCTTTAGTATCGCTTCCGATGTTGGTCGTTATGAGCCGCATGGGTGATATTGGGTTTGGAGTCTTCGGGCACATGGATCCTTGTTTGTACAGTACTGAGCTCGAGCAAATTTTCTGATGTTTCATTCATATGTATATTCCCTAGGTATCGCCCTTCGGTGTTGGTCTTTTTGAGCCGCATGATGCGTAACGTTTACCTTGTGGAACTTGTATACCTTATGGGTATTTGTTATTGCCTTTATGGCTTGTTTTGGGATATTCCTATCCTTTGTTTCTATGAGTTTCCGATGATATGAGGCTTGTTACCATATGATTCGTCTTTTGCTAGATGATTGTGTTATCTCCTTTGGAGATATTTGTTATACCTTGTAACCTTGCAGGTTTATTGTTGTTCAGTTTATCTAACTGATTTGTTTAGCTAGACTGACCCGTGTATTTTATACTCGGATCAGACCGAGATGTTTCAGGTTAGGTGCTTTTGGACTTAGCCTATTTTGCTTCCGCATGGACTATTCAGCTTGTTTCTTTTTGTTAAAGCTTTTTGTGTAGTCCTTTTGTTGTAACTCTGATATATGTATTCTTTTGACTCATCTGTATATTGTGGTTTGCTATACCACTTGACATGCATTATTTTGTAAACTCTGTTATGTATCTGTATATGTGTATATGATGATCTACTGTTCTGTGATGTATATTACATTTGAGTTGTTATAATCTGTTCTGATAGATCCTTCAACCACTTATGGTTTTGTTTTAAGTATTCATTGGATATCTCGACCTGCTTGGTATGTCTATTGTCGATGTATTCAATAGATAGTTAGAGCAAGGCTATAGATGGTCGCTCCTAACTAGCCTTATTCTCCGTGTTAGTTGACGGCATTACCCTATAGTGTCCTTGGCTAGCGTGGGTATAGAGGTGGGGCGCCACAGAAGGTTTTCCTCTTCTATCTCTGCATTTTCTTTTTGAACATCTGCTTCGTCGATATTTCGATTTTGGTTTTGTTGATTCGCCGTCGACTTACTTAGGTTTTCTTCGGCTTTCGATTGTTGTGGTCGTTCTTCATCTACAGTCGATTTTTGAGGTTCTGTTGGAGATGTAGATTTATTTCTTGTTTGCGGTGCCATTTTTTTATGTCGAGCAAAATTAACGTGAATCTTTTGTTTCGAGCAAAATTACCGATTGTTGGAGTGTAAGGAAGGAGGAGGAAGATGGACAGAATACTTCGTTTTGTTTGAAATTCTTTCTAGGCTTTGGGCTTTGTCCTTACGGTAAAAGTTATATGCGCGTGTCCTTCTGGACAAGTATTTATTATAATTTGTCCTTAAAAAAAATTTCCCCTGCAAATAACCCCCTCCATACGCATGCAATTGTACACCTTAAGAGGGGATAATTTGCAAATTTCTTTGCAAGGAATAGTATTCCCTCCTATTCAAAACGCAAACTTCCAGGTTATAAAACAAACGCCTCAGCCACTCTCTCTACGCCGCCGCCGCCATCTCAGCTCGACGTGCCATTGTTCCCAACACCACCACCCTCAACCACGCTGAACTAGGCTCCACCACGCCGTAGCTAGAAGCCAAACCCAAGCCTCCAAAACAATAGGGTCGAAACCCTTCCCTCCTAGCTAACGATCAGCATTTCTCCTCCTTCCAATACCATTATAACACACCTCGTTTAAAGAAAAGCATAAAATTTGTGTGTATACATACATACATACACACACATAGATGCACACACATGAGGAAGAAAGTTGTTTCTTTGTTTTATAGGGAAGTGGAAATGTTAAAGAAGTAGTAGTAGGAAATAAAGATGAGATGAAGTGGAGAGGCCGCTGTGTAAATTTTATTTTGCAGAGAGGAGAAAATGAGTGTTCATCTTTGCACAGGAGAAAATGGAAATGTGTATTCATATTTTGTGTCCTGCGTAAAAAGTTTTTGTGAACAAATATATAGACCAATTTACTTACACAAGTAAACCAAAATTTTCGCCTTTCCATCCCATCAGACAAAAGCGAAAATCAAGAAAGAACGCTTATATATATATATATATATATATTGACGTTTCAAGTTTTTTTAATTAAAGTTTGGTCCACAAAATAGTAATGTGTTCAAGTTTAATTTTAAAGATTTTGAACGTTGAAAAGTTTTAAGGTACGACACTATATAATATCATGTTCGCGTACGAATTACGAACGACAAAAATAAAAATACAATCATGCAAAACAAAGTGAGATGATAATAAAACAACAATAAAATACACTGGTTAACTTATTCTATGCAGTTTTCTAAAAACACCGACGTTTTCCGTAAAATACGTCAAACAAAAATTTAAATATTTTCCAAACTAAAAATTGTGGAAAAATCTTATAAATTAAATAAAAAACTCATCACCGAAAATCGGCCAGTTGTTTGAAACATTTTTTTTTATAATTTAAATTGAAATCCAAATATTTAAATAACTTAAATATTCAAATTCGGAGACTCAAAAATTACGGTCATTACATTCTTCACCTCTTAAAAGAATTTTGTCTCCGAAATTCCATCATTATCAAACTAAGAAAGAAATTAGCCCACATAAATACTTAATATTTTTCTAAAAGCCCGTACGATGTATATAGACCACCCATATACAATATCCAATTATATCACATACTCGAACACAAAAACTTCTCTTCCGAACTAGTATTGCTCACCTGGCATCCCTAGTGTGGACTTCGATCGGGTTTCTTGATTAGAAACATCCGTTCTCCTTACATAGCCATATACTATGAAAGAAAATTTTTGTTCCGTACAAAGATCCCTCACCAACTGTTCGCCATCAAGAATCGAGTGATAGATCCTTATTCGGATTGGTGTGAGCCACCACAAAGTTGTGTACTCGAATTTTTGGACAAAGAACGGTTATATGAACAAAAAGATCTACGTACAACTCACGTACTTATTCTTATTGGTTCTTACTTATATCAATTACTTTTTACTTCTAAAATCATTTATGAAAATATTTCATAAAAACTTAACTTGAGTTTATTAACCTTTTCCAATTCGAGTTCATATTTATTTAATACTCCTTTAAATCTTAAGAGTACATATACCATATTATATTTGTTTTACTTTACCCAGGTGTTCAAAAATTTAAAATTTATGCTAACTGACTATATCTTCAAATTTATAAGTTACAATAACTTATTTTCGTATATTTTCACAAAATAATTAGTTTCAATTTCTATATCAATTCAAAAGTTTCAACTATCCAAAAATTCCATTTCATTTTTAATAAATGAAAATTACCAAACAACATATTATGATAAGATGCACAAACCAAACTACTCTATTGCATATGATATATGTGTCTATAGTATCACTTAACTAAAAACTTAAGAACTAAACATCGGGTTTTATTCCAAATCATTTTGAAATAATAAAAACAATAATAATATACATCTCCTTTATATATTGAAATATACTTTTGGAATTTAAAACAAAATTTGTTTAACCAAATAGTCTTATAGCAATTTACTATGGTAACATTTCCCCACTTAGAAACTCAAAAAAGAACATCGATGATGCTGCAGTCATCACCAGAATTATTTTCCAACAATAGAAGCGAGTTCGATGCTTTCTAACTCTTTTAATTTTTTTTAAATATCGCTATTTATCAATACTTCAAAAATAATACTATGATTATTTCTTCCAAAACTTTGAAAAGAAAATTTCAAAATACCTAGATTTACGTTCTCAAATTCTAAATTTAAATCATTTTTATTTATAAACCATGTTTATAAACCATACTTATATAATTTCACTTATTACATAAAATTATTTCACTAATGTACATCTTTGTTTAGATTAAAATAATTAACTTTTATTAAAATTTAATTTTAACCCAATATTAACATCGAACAGCTTATAGTCAAATTGCGAAACTTAATTCATAAGGGTTCGTTTTTTAAGTTCCTATAATTTACTATCTACCCAACCCATGCAATGAAATGGTTAAACTGCTCGTAAACTGGCTGAGCACAACTAATCAAACAATAAATGATAATAATTGAATATTCTCATCTCCTAACTAATAAAATCTATATAAAATTTTGAAATTATTCTTTTAAATGTAAAATATAATTCTAGGCAAAATTATTTCATTTACCAATCAAAAAAATTATCATGTCGGTTTGCTTATTCAAGTGTATAGAAATTACTATCAATAACTTTGAACACACGCATCGATCGGAATTCATAATCACTCAACAGACCAATCAACACAATATAAGTTTTTTTATAGCACTAACAAATGCACTCTCGTATATAAAATACACTCGAACTCATCCTTGGTTGTCACTTACCCTATCTCTGATGAGTTTTACCCCATCATGCCTAATGTTCCTGCTTAACCTTCCGCTCTGATACTAAATGCAACAATCCCCCTTTTCGATCTTTAAAACTCGATACTAATACATCCACGGTATTCACTTGTCGAACATCCAAGTGTCGGAAAGACAGATAATCGAGGTAAAAGAAAGAGTAGTAAGCAGAATCTCACAAAAGAGATGAGTAATATATAACATAGAATAAGTCTTTATAAAAAGGAAAGAACTTTAATATACATACATCATTCAGAGTACAACTATCCTATCAGTCTAGACAGTTATAACACACTGTCCTTACAACTGCTATTAAATACAACAAGAACAAATAGCGGAAGATAAAAGAAAATATGAGAGTACGTCTTGGATGTATTCAACTCATCTTTTGAAACTGAAAAAGTGTCCAGCTTAATCTAAAAAATATGCTCGGGCTGACCCGAGTATTACAAGAAAATAACGCCCAAGTCAGTCTGGTAAAACCAGTATGTGAAACAAAATCAAAGGATTGTTTAATACTATAAAATCTTTTGAAATAAAGGTATCTTGTAAGACCACGCCGCACATAAACACGGATGAGTTTACCTTATGATAACCCAAAAAATTTCTATAGAAAATCCAATGATATCATAATAATGTCTAGAGGTTGAAAATAAATATAAAAAATAGTGGAAATGCTTGCAACTCATAGTTCAACATAGTTAGACACAACTAAGTCCATAAATGCACGTATTGGAGATTGGGTTTCTATCAATGACAAGGTTACTAGCGTACCATCTTCCACATACACCTCTAGAAAAATGTACCAAGGTCGTACCTATAGACCTTTTCCAACACAAAGTCGGCTTCCCCTTTAACATGGCGTACCGGATTACATCATTCTCCAGGACCAAGGCTCCAAAAAAAGTGCACCATCCCGGCCTCACTCTTCGCACACATACTAAAAACTATAATATCAAATAATCTAGGTTGAGGAATGATGTTCCTAATGGTAGCGATTCCTACTTGGAGGTCACAAGGCTTGTGAGGTCACGATTACCTTTTTCTCCCTTAGTAATTCCACTTGGAATGTTAACACTGCTTTTCAAGCACAATGCAATACTAGCATTCATCTATATAGGTTGTTAAGGATATGAACAAACTGAAGAAACTACTTCTCTTACATTCATTTTGGAATCATTCTCGGTATTATTCCAAGTAGCCCATGCTCTTCAAAAAACTCCGACTTGGATTCCATCATCTTCAAGATCTTTTAAATACGACGCTTAAGTTGGATCGAGGTGGTTTTTGGATAATTTATACTTATCCGATCCTGGTCTCTTCAAACCAACATCTGCTAGTTTTCGGTAAAATCAACTCCAGTTTTTTTTGAAAATATATAGATAATACATAGGAGTGGGGATCACCTCCTAACCGTTTAAGTGGACGAATCTCCCTATCATTTGTCGTAGGAAACAAAACGAGATTTATACGCACGTTACAACATCATCGAAGATGATTGTGCCATATAACCCCTGTGTTTCTCCTAGATATTTTTGGAGTTATATTTTTGGGCCAAGATTTAATAGTTGGTTATTTAACTATCAAATAAATAAACAATCAAATATAGCTTAGTTCCATGTGAAATCCCCTAAGCCTCCGTTAATTAATCTTCATTAATTAAAACATTTCAATTACTTGATTTAAAATTCCTTCACCAAGGATTTATTCACAAACCCCTTATGCTTCTTTCGATACTTGGAAAACATACTTATCTCATAGTATAAGTATATACAGAACATTTTATTTAAATACATAGAAAATATCCGTATACTTGTCTCGATGACATAAGTATATTAACGAAAACTTAAAGAAGATTTACTCTTTTCCAAATTGATATTTAAATGGGCCAAAAACATATATCATTTAAAACATTTTTTACTACAAACCAAACCTCTATCCTTAAGTGTTAAGCATGGAAAGAATGTTTCCATACTTTCATAATTAAAAAGGATTATTTATCAAAATCAAATCTCATTCCTTTCATAAAATTCCTTTTTTATATGCCCATTTCATATTTATAAATCCTTTTATAAATCTCCAAATTTATTTATAAACTTCCTTTAAAATCTCTAAAATGATGTATAAAATTCCTTTCTAATTATATGACTCTTTACTGTTAGTAAAACTCTTTCTATTTATAAAATTCTTCCTTTATACAAATCTATTATACAATCCTTTATAAAAGTCCATTTTACAAATTCCAAACCTAATTTATTAATCATATATATTTATCATAATCTACGTTATCTTTTTAAAAATATCACTTCTAAATTCATACTTTTATTTATGAATTACCATTTACAAATCCCTCTTAAAATTATCATGTGCAATTCCCCTTTACAAAATATCATTTGTAAATCTCTTTTATAAAATATCATTTGTAAATCTCTTCCTTTATTTCTAACTTTTTTATTTAAAAACGCTTTAAATAAATTACTTTATTAACTAAATACAATTAATTAAATCATTTAATTATCTTTTAACATCATTCATTACGTCGATTAATTAATTTTAAATACCATGAATTAAATAATTAGTCGACTAAAGTATCATTAGTAAAAAAATTAATTAATTAATTTTAATTATCATTAATAAATAATTAATTAACTTAAACACTGATAATTAAAATAATTGATTAACTTAAACCTCATTCATAAGATAATCAAAACATATTTAAACAATATTAATAATAAAATTAAATAACTAAAACATCATAAATAAACAAACTTAATCATTATTAATAAAATAATTAATTCCTAAACATCATTACTAAAATAATTATTTAACTTAAAAACATTATTAATAAAATGATTTTTTAATTTTTAGAACATTCTTAATTAGAATTAGGATAATAAATTAGGTTTGAAACATCCTTAATTAAAATAACTGATTATGTCTGCAAATTCAGAAAGAGCCATAGCGATCACTATGATACTTGAACAAGCTACCATTTGTTTTCATATCTCAAAGAGAGTTCAACTTTTAACATATGTTAATGTCATACTCGATATGGTCAGCTACCAAGCTTTCGACACTCAATAATTAACAATCAAGAGTTAATTCACTGTTTAATCCACATCAATCAATCAATATATTAATTAATTCCGCTAATCATCATTTTACATGACAAACACGGAATGAAGATTTATTCTGCTCAATAAGTGTCTACAAAAATCTATTCATTTTAATTTATCTGTATGGTGTTTCATTCGGCCAAATAGATGTAGCCAATAAGGTAAAATAAATTTAACGCCATAATTAATTAAAATAACGTAATTAAATTCACTTCCCATTATTATATCTTAAATTTTTATATCACCAAATCTATCAACAAGTTACGCTACAATGTTGTACTCATCAATACGAGTCCAATGCAAAAATCCGTTAGCAAATCGGATTTCAAACAAGCAAGTTAAAATGTAATACGTTTATTTATATTTAAATAAATAAAACATGTAAAGACATCTCACCAGCAAATGGGTCCAGCCATTATCTATTTAAACCAGACCAGCTCTCTAACCCCTACGCCTGTAAATAATCCCCCTCCATATGCATGCAATCGAACACATTAAACGGGACAAATTTGCAAATTCCTTTGCAACGAACAGTACTAAATATACCCAGTGGTATGGGGGTTTGGATCAGAGGACGATTTTACTGTACCCTTCTCAGGAGTTTACCGGCCTGCCGGGTTCTCCTGGGCTTTCAAAATAAAATAAAATGCAAGCTCCCGGGTTATAAAACAAACGCCTTAGCTACCCTCACTACATCGCCACCACCACCTCAGTTCGACGCGCCATCGTCCCCAGCACCACCCCCAACCACGCTGAACTCAGTTCTACCACGCCACCACTAGAAGCCAAACCCGAGCCTCCAAGACAATAGGGTTGAAACCCAAACAAAAACTTATCCCACTTAGCCTGTTGCCGACACTGTCTCCTCTTTCCATTACCATCATAACACACCTCATCTAAAGCAAAGTGTAGTATATACGTGCGTGTATACACACACACGAGGAAGGGAGTTGTTTCTTTGTTTTATAGGGGAGTGGAAATGTTAAAGTAGTAGTAGGAAATAGAGATGAGATGAAGTGGAGAGGTTGTAGTGTAAATTTTATTTTGCAGAGAGGAGAAAATGAAGTGTTCATCTTTGTAGAGGAGAAAATGGAAATGTGTATTCATTTTTTGTGTCCTGTGTGTCCAAGTTTTTGTAAACAAATATATAGACCAATTTACTTACACACTAAGTAGACCAAAATTTTCACCTTTTCATCCCATCAAACAAAAACATAAATCTAGGAAGAAGGCTTATATGCATACATGTTGGATAAATAGGTGTTCCAAGTTTTTTTCTTAATTTAAGTCTGGTCCACAAAATAATAACGTGTTCAAGTTCGATTTCTAAAGATTTTGAACGTTGAAAAGTTCTGAGGCACGACGCTACACAATATCATATTCGCGTACGAACCACGAATGACAAAAATAAAAATACGATCATGCATAATAAATTGACGTGATCATAGAACAATAATAAAATACACTGGTTGGCTTATTCTACGCAATTTGCCGTAAAATACGTCAATTTTTTTTTAAAATATTTTCCAAATTAAAAATCCTATAAACTAAATTAAACACACGTCATCGAAAATCGAACAGTTATTTGAAGCATATATTTTATTATATTTTAAGTTCAAATCAAATATTTAGATGAATTAAATATTCAAATTTAGAGGCTAAAAAATTACGGGTTGTTACAACTTTTGTCTTTCGTTTCTTTTATGATTTCTGTCAAGTTCTCTTACGAGTAGGCTGAGAGTCAGTTGATGAGGATTATGTGCTTAGCTGGTACAACATCTTGCTTTGGGAGTTTATGAGGGATCATAGATAGTTGCCATCGAATTATCTAGCATTTTATTAGTTCAACATTTATGCATATGAGACCACATACTTTAATTTAGGTTTTATTCCATATTGCTATGCATGAGAGATTACCATGCACTCTAATTTGTTTATCATCAACGATATTATCAATTGTAGTTCTTTCATACTATATCTCATATGATGTTTATAATATTTTGTATTTATGTATTTATCATATTATATTTGATCTCTTTTGTCATGAGTTGTTACGTACAAATTCAAGATGATTAGTTAGTTAATTTCAACCTCAACACACTAGTGCTAGCAGTATTGTTGGAAATGAATGTACTACTATCTAGACATTGATTTGAATGACGTAAATGATGGCTATTAACTGCAAAAGCATGGATTTATTTATAAAACGAAAAATGTGTAATCGATTTATGCTAAAAAACAATATGTAGATTTTGATATTGAAAATGATTTTTATTCGTTTAATAGTTTTCAGCAGTTAATATGCATCAAATGCATATAATATAAATTATTAACTTAATAAAACAATAAATACATATATTTTATTTTACTATAATAAGCATAAAATAAGTTATAATCTTTTATGAAATGAATGGATGAGTGCGGATGTGTTCGTATCCATCTGTATTTTTTATTTTTTATTTATTTATTTATTTTTTGTTTTTTTTGTTTTTGGAATCTGGGATGTTTATTCGGTTTTGGAGTACGGACGTGAAAAGTTCCGACCTTCTGAGAAATCCATCGGAAGCCTTATGTCTAACTAGCAACTGGGAAATAAGAACCGCCTTTGACTAGAGCATGATCAAGTTTGCTACCAGGAAATCAGTCACGAGCTCAAAGGGCGTTCCAGTTTCATAGCTCATTTGTTCCACCAAATTTCCATTTTCAAAGTTCGTTTCCTTCCTATTTTTTGGCAAATCCCGTCATAGTCTAATTAATGTCGACTTTCCAGCCTAGTATGTCGCAGAAGCTGCAACAGCAGCTCAGGGACGTTGGAATTAAGCTCCTTAGCCCCCCGTCTTCTAAAGATGCGCTTATCAAGCTCTTGAAAGTTAGTCTAAATTACTTTTCTCTTTAAAGCTGTTTAATTATTACTTTTAAGCTTTCCTACATAAGTTTGAGCTAGGGGTTCGGAGAAATCATATATGTACGTTGTTGATAATTTGTGTGTGATTTTCTTATTTTGAATTTATGGATGCTTCCGAGTTTTTAATTTGGTTGGAAGGCATATATAGGTGACGTTTACTTTATATTGTGAAATTTACTGGAAATATTTGACGGCACGATGGGTTTCAGTGAAACCCTAATTAGAGGGTAGGAGAGATTTTGGTGTTCGAGGTTGCATAACCAGTACCATTTGATGAGTATACGCCTGCATGGTGCAGTTTCCAGGTACCGTGTGTCTTTATGGGTTTACACTACTTCAATGTCATTCAGTCATTTGACATGAACTAACCATAAGATCAACTTCAACGCTATCCAATCATCTGACATAAACTAACCATAAGATCAACTCCAACAGCAGAGCATCATCAATACGGCATCAAAAACGTGATCTTCGCAAGCATTTCACACATTAATCTTCATCTGTCAATCACAGACTCACTTCATACGGTCGATCACACCATCCGAAGTTTTTTTGTGATCCATTACTCCTCCCATCACAACACGACCATCCTTCATCATTTTGAACTCCATACCGGTTTGATAAATTGTACCACTGCGATTGAACTGATCAAGAGAAATAAGATTATACAAAACCATCATTATATGTCTCGTGTCAACTGCTCTAATTATCACTGTGCATTCAAAACATAACATAAATAATGTCACGAACTGGTAGCTCATCTTTGTTTGCAGTTCTTATCACGACGACACTCTTCTCGTAAGAAAAATAATAATTCACACAGCTATATATGTAAAAACTAGCACCCACATTCATGTTTGATGATTTATCATCACGATTCTGAACATCAGAAAGAGGATCTATCTTCAGCTATGCTGACCCGAATGCAGTTAACAATCATGCCGATTCTTGTGTAAATACCCCACAATTTTATTTTGTAGGTCCTTTCAAACACTTCTACACGCCACATCTTTGATACCATACAGTATCTTGCCACAAACCCTTGATATTGTATAACACTTTCTGACAGTACCTAACACTATTATTTAAAATTCCAAATTCACTGCCGATTTCAAATCGTCCCGATTCACTGAATGCAGCCATAGGTGGCCTAGCTGTTTTAGAAATTTCCCGCAGAAGCAGTTCCAAATTGCCTAAATTATAAATATTTAAATTAAACGTAAGATCCTTGGGTTAGTTAGGCTGGCATAACTCATCTCTATTACTAATAATGAAAATTTGTTGAACTAATTTACTCGGTGTCCTTTTGAAATTCCAAAAATGCCCTTCTTTCCGTTTACATATTTGCGCTCAAACAAAATATTAACATATACAATAACACAAACAGCCCGTACACAAACAGTACTTGTGCGAAGCACGAACACATACTAGTGAGCATAAAAAAATAATTGTGTCCGTCAGAGACACAATGGTGAAGGAGTGAAGTTACATAATCAGTTTAGTTTGTGTAATCAAAGCAGATTTTTTGTTGATAAAACTGCTTCTAATCAGTGTATTTCTTTATTAATAGTTGGAATAGCTGCAACATTTTGGTTCAACTGTAAAGTGCCAAAAATACCCTTACCGTATATATATGCCATGTAATGTCACAAGTTCGAATTCGGTCATGACTAAAATTATTATCTATTTGTGGGTAGAAATTTTGAATTAATATTAAGGTCTTAGGTTCAAATTCTGATCATGTCAATTTTTTACATATGCTTTTTATCATATTTTCCATTTTTCTAACGCTTCTTCAATTCTAGATATCAATAAATCATCATCAAGTCTTAGTTTACTTCATAATTATGCCATATACATTCTTTATTATTATTTTTGTTTGATTTTAGCTTACTTTACGGGGAAAAAAGTACAAATTTTCAATATCTGGACATAAAATGCAACTTTATCAAATCATAATTAAAATTATCTATTCATATATCATTTTCAATAACATTATTATTTTTCTTATACGTATAAGCTAATTTTAAAAAGGGATGTCTAGTTTTAAGGACGCATTTTGGAAAAAATTATCCAAGAACAACAAACTTTAATAATTAGATCAATGACGAAAACCCTATTAATTAATGTAAAGCTCAGTTCATTTTAATTACTTATCTTCACTATAATAAAAATAAAGAATAACGCTCACATTGCAAGAAATAAAAGTGATTTCGAAAACATTTTAATCGATTAATGTAGCATAAAAATATAGAAGGAAACAATGCGGAAATCTAAGTGAATGTTGCTTTATAACTTAAAAAATAGCGGTATATTACATCACTTAATATAGAACTAAGCAATTTGGAATGCTATTCCCATTTAGCATTTAAAAAAATGTTAGTTGTAAATAAAAAAGCTATATAGATCTAGTATTTATGTTGTTTTTTCCTATATTCATTTTTTCACGTAAAAAAAACGTAAAAAGGCGTTTTCATAATTAATTTTTATTATATGTTATATTCCTTTTTCTCACATTAAAAAACGTTTTTTATAACTGGCTTCCATTATTTGTGAAATGTCGATGTGCGATCTTGATTTAAAATATTTGGATTTTATCCAATTAAAACTTGAAAGTTACCATTGGTATAAATAATGGAAGTTGGTTGTCCTTTGAGATAAAAAAGAAAACAGTTTTATTCTTCAAACAAAAATTCGCTTTCAAAAAAATACAACTATTATATGTGCATGTGGTGTGTATGTGGTGTGTATGTGTGTGTAATTTTGTGTTTTTAATCTAAAACTCAGTATTTGAAATCATTTCCAATTGTATGTTTCCCACTAGTGTTTTATATAAAATTGAAAATTAATCAATATGATGTACAAAACTTTGAATATTCTAATGATGTACGTGCTAATTAATTTTTTTGCAAGTTCGAAGTGTGCGCCTTTTGATCTCGTTGAACAAAGTTCTTACGACATGCCTTTTGATCTCGTTAAACATAAAGTTCTTACTACATTAGTTTACAACCATCTCCACTCAAGGAACAAACCATATAAAATACAACTAGATATCCTTTACATCATCACAATCAAAATAAAACACAAAACAACCCGTGTGTTGATACTCTAAAACGAAAATAACTAGAAATATCATCCCTACTCATCAACGATCATGAACTTCCTTGCTGCAACTTTCTAACCAAGAGACGTGCTACTGCTACCTTCACCATTAACATCAACATAATTCCTGTTAAATAGCCCTGCCCACAAACAACATAGTTAACAACATGATTTACAAAGGCTTAATTAGTGAACATTTATTATTAAAACATCTATTGTTTCTCTTCCTCTAAAGATCTTAAGTAAAGTAGGATTCAAAGCATCAAATATGTATACACTACCATCTATGAATCAAAAACTAATCTCACACCTGATCAGCCAACGCGATATCAATGTGAAGCTAAAAGAAAGCTAAACAATCTTTCCAAAGGCTCTTGGCAACATAACGTAAAGTGAAGAGATGACCCAAAGTTACTTATAACACTTAATTTTTTTACATAAGAAAAATTTAAGCGGTCTTAAATAGATTTCACAGTAAATGAAACATTTGCTTTCAAACCTCGTTTGATAACATCCATCTATTCAATTTTTTAGTGGATTATCATTAAACAGAGCCTTCAACTTACTAAACTGAATAAGAGCGTCCCCTAAAAAAATATGCTAAAACTCAAATTCTACCAAACCCTTATTCTCGAGGATCATAACAGTCACTAATCCGATTAAGATAAATATTAAACAATTTAGGAAACTCCAATCTCAAAGAAATTTCAGACACTCGAACATCTTTTAAAAATAAATCTTGTCGCCAGCACCAATCACATTCTTAACACGAATCCTGAAAACATGAATAAGACTTTAACATTTTTCCGTAAAGGTGAAGGTGATCTAGTAAACTTGTAAAACCTGAAATTTACTACATGATAAACATTACAAATCTAGAATTTCTTCAAAGTTTTTCTGATATTAATCATTTCCCGAAGCCACTTACTAAGCAAAGCTTTATTTAAATCAAACAAATTCAAAAACCCAAGACCATCTTGAATTTTGACTTCACATTGATCCAAGCAACTAAACATTTAACATTCTCCGTACCCTTTTCAATAAAAAATTCCTTATGATTTGATTAATCTTGGTAATAATCCAAGTAGGAAACTTAATATAAAAAATCTAACGAAGAGGGAGAGAGGTAAGAACAGAATTAGCAGTGCTAATTTGTCAGCTATAGACATAATGTTATCTTTGTACCAAGATAATTTCTTATTAATTCTATCAATAATAGGTATCCAACCATCATGTTTCAAGCCATTAGGTTTTAAAGTCATATGTTTTAAAGTAAGTTGTAGGAAAAAAATCAAGTTTGCAGTTAAGACAACTTGCTATCACCCTGCCAATGAAGGAATCTCCATTAAACATTCTCAAAGTATTCTTATGAAAGTTATATTCAACCAGAAAATTTCTCTTATAAATTATAAAAAACCAATAAATTGAGGTTCAGAAGAACAAGATGAATTATATTATCAACATATTGAAGGTAGTAATGTCTCCTTAGAAAGAATACCATTGTTAATAGCTTCTTGTATTATCTTAATAAAAACATCTGCAACTAAGTTGAAGAAAGGTAAAAGAGAGCATCTTGCCATAAGTCCTTCTTTGACAAAATTTTATTCCCCAACAACAAAAGAAGTACCACTAAAAAGTATATCTTTGATCCATGCAACCCACTTCAAACTATAACCTCTAGCCCGAAGAGTTGGAAGGAATGTCAATCAAAATCAAGTTTTAATAAAACACCACACATGATTCTTATGACGGTAGGATAAGATCTCTTGTGCAATAGCAACATCCTCTAAAATGAACTTTTTTTTATGAAAGTGGTTTGGGAGCCATCAATCAGATCATACACCTTCAATCTGAGCTTATAAGTAAGATTTTCCGACAGTTTTGAAAATACAGTTGAGCAAATTAATTGATTTAAAAGTCCCCAACAGCCTCAACACAATCTTTGTTTGGTGTCAAAACGATTTTTCTTACATCTATTAGCCCTCCATCAACTTGTTTTCCCACCCCAACTCAAATTAAAAAAAACAATATTTCTTCATTTGCCCGTTTACGTTTCATACAACAACATTTATTCTTTCTTCCTATCTCGGATCTCAAGAAAAAATAAACAAACATTCCATATTTACGTGTAATTCTTTTCCATGAAAGTATAAAATTCATTTGAAGAAAATTTCAATCTAATTCAACAAATTCCAAGCATCGATTAAATAATTCTAAGAAAATCAGGATTATATTAAATTTAAAACCATTGGAAGTGTTTTATTATTGATGTAACTTTTGATTTCTTCACAGTGTTTGTTTTGGCAAAGATTTGATGATTAAAAATTGAAGATAAGTATTAGCTTCAACCGTCATAAATTGAGGAAAAAAAAACATGAAGGAGCAAATGAATAAGAGAGAAATTAAAAGAAGAAAAATGATAACATCGGTATAAATTGGGGGCGAGTAAAGAAAATTACACGATGTTAATACTTTTTACAACATATTGGGGTGGGAAAAGAAAATTGCAGGATATTGATAGATTTAGCCAACGATATTAGCATAATCAAACCTCTGTAAGCTCAAATTCCCGGATTAAAGATTTTGAAAAATTGCACATGGTGTCATTTTTAAGGAAACCCCAAAACTTTCGATAGAAAAAAGCAGGGAAACATCAGGTCCTAGAGCTTTATCACCATGCATATCTTTGAAAACTTTTCACACCTCATCTTCAAGAAAAGGATCATCCATATCAGAGAAAAAAGATAAGAATTACAATTATGATAAAAGCACTTCAGTCAACATCTTTAGGATCAGATGACTTAGTACCCAACAAATTTTTATAAAATTCAGTAAAAGAAGAGAGAAGCTCTTTATGTTCAGTAACAATTACCCCATCATCCATCTTAATACTATTAGTGGAATTTTCCCTTTTTCTACCATTAGCAATAGGATGAACATATCTTGTATTATTGTCACCCTCATCAAGCCACTAAACTCTTGATCCCTGCCAACAACTAGACTTTTAATCAAGGGTTGTACAAAATTAGGAATATTACATATATACCTCTTGGGCTAACACCAACTGATTAAAGCTGGTAAGATAGGTTTCTATTCGGAAAAGATGGTAGGGTCACTGGGGTGGTTGGTATTAGTAACCAACTAGATTAGGTTCATTCAAGTCTCAAACTAATGGGGTTTTGTTATCCTAGTCTTTGTTTCCTAAATATATACTATAATACTGTGATAACATAACGTTAATTAAATAATTTCTTAATTCTGAGTTTTCTAATTTGCAGCATGCGACAAGTTTCCTCTGTGAGGTACAGCAATCGCCAACTCCTTCTATGTTAGGCTCAATGATGCCTTGTGTTAACGCAGTTGTAAAAGAAGAATTGCTGAAACACCATGATCAAGAAGTCAAATCGCTCTTAGCAATAAGTATTTGCGAGATAACCCGGATAACTGCACCCGAGCCTCCGTTCCCTGATGACGTTTTAAGGGTAAGCCTCAATTAGCATAAAATTATTTTTCTATGTATTCCACCACACTCTGGTCGTTTCTGTGTTTCAAGTTTCAACCAATTATTTATTGTTCTCACTTTCAGCTATATTTTGTTTACATGCACATTATCACCATTTATCTAACCTACTAATCACTTGGGGGGAAAATATTGAATTGTGGTAAATCGTTATTTTGGCTGTGATATTGTATAATGTCGGTTATCGTTAAGAACACTAAGTTTGAACTAGATAGGCATACTCAACTCTTGGAGGAAACCAATAGAAAGGAAGTTGGAGAGAGGGGAATAGATGCACATCTACATGATTTTGTGTGTGTGTGTGTGTGTGTATAATATTTGTGTGTATGTGTGTGTATGTCTTCTTTTATGGTTTCTGCATCTATAAAGATACATGGGTGCATTATTAAGTTGCTAATAAAAGTTGAAAATATTATTTATCAAGCAAATATAAAGGATCGTTTTAAGTTCTTTACTATTATGTGGAATTATTATCAACAGTGTAATTTAAGCTATAACTTGAATGATTTAAACTTTAAAGTGACAAATTGATAAGACATGAGAAACTTTATTTTTGGATAAAAAGTTCATCTATACGACTATCACTTGTTGAATTGTAATTTTATATAGATGGGTTTAAAGAAGAGTTATTTCTTTGGAAAAAGAAAAGAAAAAAGAGAACCACCAACTGAAACTTTTGCCTCTCGTTTTTCCATTTCTAGTCAAATAAAATAATGGACTCTCTCTAAGCAGAGCAACTTTTGTAAGACTGAACAAATGATTAAAAGATGGGATCTAACTGGTAATTTTCGATGAAGTTACAAGTCTTTGGGGTGTTATTCAACTAGAATATTCTTCATATATTTTTGACGAAGTTAAAAATGATTAGCTGACAGCATTTTTTTACGGTTATCCATATGCTGCATATTTTTCACCGCACTGTACTTTTTATTGTCACTTAACATGTATATGTCCTCCTGCAGGATATCTTTCATTTAATCATTGGTACTTTTAGCGGTTTAAGTGATATTAACAGTCCATCATATGCGAGGAGGGTTATTATTTTGGAGAGCCTTGCAAGATATAAGTCGTCTGTTATGATGTTGGATATAGAATGTGATGATCTGATTGAAGAAATGTTCAGTACATTTTTTACAGTTATTAAGTAAGTACAACAGTTCTATTTATTATTTTTTATATTTTCTTCTCCTTTTATTTTTGTTTTTTACGGTTATACTGTAACTTAAACAGTTACTCCAGCGGTTATAAATAGACTTCTGATGTAATATATAGATAAGTGTTAAGAACATAATGAAATGATTGGTCCATAATGCAACTTGACAAAAAAAAAGTTTTATAATAAGTGTCATTAATCTATATGCATTTTTGATTTGTCATAAACAAAGATGGTTGAATTCCTCACTTTTCTTGATTAAATAGAAAAAGAGAGTTCTTAGTTTTACTATTTTGGCTCAATGCAGTGATGATCATTCAGAAATTGTTGTTACATCAATGCAGAAGATCATGAATCTTATCCTTGATGAGAGTGACGACGTGCAAGAGAATTTGTTAAAAGCTATACTACTACCTTTGGGGCGGAAAAGAACCGTACGTTTCTTTCTTTTTTTCTATTCAAATAAATTCTTATATGGTTTCTATTAATTTGCTTTTTTCCCCCCTTTTTTTTGGTCATCAATTTATGTTGTAGGTTTTTTCTCAAGCTGCCCGGAGGCTTGCTATGGATGTTATTAAACATTCTACAGAAAAACTTGAATCGGGCATGAAGCAGTTTCTTGTATCTTCTCTATCAGGGGACATGACTTCCCTGAACAACTCAGTAGACTATTATGAAGTCATGTATGATACATATCAGTCTGCTCCGAAAATTCTTCATGGGATAGTTCCATACATTACAGGAGAGTTGTTGGTGGGAGTTCCTTACTCTAATTGTTCTATCATTTTTGAATGATGTTAAATGATATAAATGGGTAGAATTTCTAGTTTAGTTCCCCCCTTTTGAGATATGCGATTCTTTGTTTACTTTTTCTGTGAAATAATGAAGGCATGCCTCCTACTAGTTTACCAGTTTAGTTTACCGAGTTGACGTTGATCATCAAGCGCTGGCAATATGTCAACAGTTAACTTGTGGTGTTCAACAAATTCAAATAAGCAGGATACAGTTTATGATATTGCTATATCCAGTTCTCCCCTCTCCCCTCTTCCCTTCTTTTTCTTCCTCCTTATTGTTGCCCTTCGGAATACTCACTTGTCTTAATATTTTTGTGCCTGGGACATGTGGCTGTCTGTGCCCATATGCACATGGTTTCGGTTGTTCAATTGTTAGCAGTTGATTGTGATAAGTAATCCAATTGGTTTATTCTGTTTTCTTTATGATAGACACTCGTTAAAGTATGATATCATCGTCTCTTTCTAGTCTACATGTCCATGTGATGTATTTTTGTTACAACAAACTTCTCTTCTCTTAGTTACTACCTTTCAGTACCCGTGACCTCAAATGAGTTGGCTAGAGACAAAATCACATGGAAAAATAAGTCAGAAGTCAATTCCACTATTATTATTATTATTTTGCAGTTTTTTTGTGTTAAATTTTTATTAGTGACGATTTTGATCAATTGGTCAACATGTAGAGTGACGTACTGGATATTAGGATGAAAACTGTCCAACTCCTTGGAGAACTCTTTGCTTTACCTGGAATTCCCATATCTGAAGCTTTTCAACCACTATTCTCTGTATTCTTGAAACGATTAACTGATCGAGTTGTTAAAGTTCGTCTTTCAGTTATAGAACACTTGAAAAATTGTATCATCGCTGATCCTACTCGATCTGAAGCTTCTTCTATAATTAGTAAGGAGTCACTGTGTCACATGACATCACACTGCTTTTGCATGTTAAAATCAGCACACATCATAATAAATATGTGCACAATTCAATTTTTTCAGAGTCTCTCTGTGACCGGTTATTGGATTATGATGAAAATGTCCGGAAGCAAGTTGTGACTGCAATCTATGACATGGCCTGCAATTCAACTATAGCTTTCTCGAGAGATACTTTTGAGCTAGTTGCCAGTCGGCTTCGAGATAAATCCGTTTGTCGCTATGAACCCAATAAACTTTTACCTTTTTTTAAAATTACTCGTTTAACCATCTGACTGAATTCTTGTCTTCATTTTTTAGTACCCAGTGAGAAAACATACCATGGAGAAACTAGCTGATATTTACAGATTAAATTGCTTGAGAGTTGAAGGCTCAACCACTGTTTATGAACTAGACTGGATTCCTGGCAAGTTATTGCGATGCATATATGACAAAGATTTTAGGTTAGAACACAAATTAATGCTTCATGATTTTTTCTCTTCACGATTAAACCGAGCTTTGGGTAGGTGTAAAAGATGTACTTTCTTGTCTTATTGTGGCTGTGAACATAAATTTAACCTGCTTTTATTTAATAATATAAAAACCATCATGCCTGGAAATGCTGCATAAGAATTGTGATGCGACCGATGATATGTATACGGAAGCATTTGCATGTGTGGTGATAATAGGTACAGCAAAACCACCTTATTTTTTGTTTATGTATACATGGTTGTATCAAGGTGGCATAATCTTGGTAGCTTATACAACATAGGATGTGCTTTTTATTTAATATTCTAAAATACTATAGATATTTTGTGCTGAAATTTCTGAAAACAGTGGGCTAATTTGGGTATGTTAAGTGTATATCATACTATGGGGGAGGTTCTAGACAATTAAACTTCTAAATTGTCTAGCGTTCAGAATCTCAGTGTATTATTTATGACCATCGACTTTCCTAGCTCTATTGGTTATTAGGCTACTAACCAGCAGACTATATATAACATGATAATATTCCATGATCAATTTTAGTGTGACGTACAGCTAATAATAAAGCTGCAAAGAGAAGGTTCGTTAAAATATGTATACTGATGGATGTATTTCTGGGTGCAGCTGCTTATTACGATGAAGCTGTCATGTTTAATTTTAACTGTGGGTTGGCATATACCTTGGTCCTATTTTACAGAAATCTCAAAATTTTAGGCAGCGTTTGCTTTTGAAAACGAGTTTTGTGTTTTGCGTTTTCAATATGTATGCCTAATGGTGTGTAAGAGGAGTGATTGGAAAATACAAATCATTCCAATAAAGGGAAGAAAGAGAAGAGAGAAGATAGTTTTAGATATTTCTCAAAAAACAGAAACAAAAAGTCATTTTCTATTTTATATGTTAAAATCATTTTTCAAATTGACCATTTTTCACCCTCTTCTCCTCTTGTGCGTTTTAAAATACATGTTGAAAATGCAACACAGACCCATTTTTAAACCAAATACCTGTACAGTTAAAGCACTTAGCGGTTCTATAGCGGTAGAGGTGCAAAAAGTTATAATGTGGATAAAACGAGGATATAGCGGAAAATAGCAGAGGTTCAAAAAACATCATAGATATAAAACCAAATATTTAAAGTTAATTGATTATCATTCTCACATCATTTGTGTAGGAAAAATAAATACTGCTTAATCTTTTGTAACAAAACCGAAGAATATCATGATTTATGCATTTCAGATTTGTTGGCCACAATAGATTTCTAACATATATTGAGCACCTGTGTTTTAAAATTAGGTCTTTACCGTGACTTTGTTGATTTGGTTTAAAAGAGAATGAATCAAATCTAACCTTTTTATATTAATGTTACTAAAACGTGTGCTAAAAATACTTAATTTAACGGGTGTAGCATAAAATAGCGTGCTTAAAAGCAGATCTATTATTTAATAGCGTTAAATTGAAAAATCGTAGCGGGTGAAGAGCGCTATGCGCTATAACAGAGATTTTGTGGGGCTTTAATGGGGATTCAACTACACAACCATACACTATCTTACTATTTGAATCCCCTTTTGATTTGAATCTCTAAAGCTCCGATCGATTCTTAAATTCCGATGAAATACTCAACTCAAATAAAATGTTACAGAAAATTAAGCCTTAGGTTCGGAAATATAGAACCTCAAGCATTAAATTCAATTCTGCATAAATAAATTTGATTTTACTATGGAAAGTAGATCCTCTCTATTCACGTTATAAAGTCTTTTGAATTTGCGATTCACGATGTAGATTTTGTTTCAATCTAAAATTTGAATTCACGGTTTATAAGGCATTGCGACATTACATCCCTAATTCGATCCATACATCCTACATGCAAATTACTCTGACCACAGTCCCATTTTCATCCATTTTGTTTAGTACTATCTGGAAATTAAAAGCTGTAATAATTAACCCAGATTATGAGAGTAAAAAAATTCATCCACTGTGGAATTTATGGGCCAAGTGAGAGTAATCATAAACACCATACAAAAATATTTGGTTGTCCTGTTTTGGTTACTATTCCACCAGCAGTGCTTTCACTGTTCAGCATGTTGTTTTTTTTCTTCTGACATAATCCTTTTGTTTATTTGTAAGTAATTAACATATGATATTTCACACAGACCAGAGACGATAGAGCTTATATTATGTGGTTATTTGTTCCCACCTGAGATCTCAATTGATGCTAGACTAAAGCACTGGACTTCGATGTTTTCTGGATTTGATAAAGTAGAATTGAAGGCTCTTGAACTAATTCTAATGCAGAAGCAAAGGTGTTATATATAATCCTTTTCTTATTTTTGATATGGTTACGCCTTCAATTCTTTTTCTAGAATTTGATAGGCTTTGAACAAATTTTCAGGTCCTTTCCTCTTGGATTGCAGGTTACAGCAACACATGAAAAAGTTTCTGTTGCTTAGACAGTCATATCAGGTATAAAATTGGTTTTTTTTTAATGGTTACATAATTCCAGACTACCATTACAATGTATGCTGAACAGGAAGGAGATAAATCTAATATTCAGAAAATTATTCGTGTTTGTTGTCGGAGCATGGCTCGCATATTTAGCGAGTCTGTAAAGGCTGAAGAGGGTTTCCTTTTACTTAATCAATTGAAAGATGTTCATGTGTGGAAGATGTTGACAACTTTACTTGATCCAAGCACTGGATTGAATCAAGCATGGTCTTGTCGGGTATTTTTATTTCTGATAATTTTTTGTGCGAATAAGAGATTATTATTTGTTTAGACTAAATATAGTTTTCTCCCATTACGAAATTGAGTTGGCCCTGGTATCACTGTAACACTTACAGCTACCAGTTATGTGGGTTTAAGTCCCGGACCCTGACCTATGGAACATTTATTCCAAGACAAGGCTATTTCACATTACGTGTAGCCTTGCCTTGTGCAATGAGTTCTACCATATTCTCCGTAAGTATCACTTAAATGTATTCTTGCAGCTTATATTAAGATTCTCATTTATTGTTGCAGAGTATCCTGCTTAATATACTTGGAGAAAATCATCCACTTTATGATTTTATGGGTGCACTTACATTGAAATGCTCGTATCTTCTGTTCAACAAAGATTTTGTCAAGGAGGCTCTTATAAATGCTTCTGCCACAAAATTTGAAGATGCTAATTTCTTATCATCATCCATGAATTTACTCGCGGTATAATATCCTCTTTATATTTCCATAGTTAAGCTATTACATGACCTTCACTAAATAGTCAGCTGACATGATTGCCACCACTGTGGCCGACACCTTATTGAACCAATATAACAATGGAATAAAACTCGTTGTTTAAAATACAGATATTTACACACACATACACAGAGAATCTTTAAGAGTGAGTGTGCACAAATTCTGACTTGGTGAATGCAAACCTATTTTTGTAATAAGTTTTCAGTGGGGCTTATTTTGACAATAAGTTTATTTAGGAAACCTATATCTAAAACATGTTTTTATATTATCAAACATTGAGTATTGGAAATCTGCTTAACTGTTCATTTTATAAGCCAAAGAGAACATCAGATTATGTAAGGAAGACACCCATTGAAAGAATCGAGTACTTTAGTATATGAGTAACAACTTTCCGCTTCAAGCAACATTGAGACGTTTGTAAGGACAAAATTACTCAGTTAATGTCAAATAATATTGGTGATGTATCATTGATACATCACATATTTATTTGAAGTGATCAAAATAGCAGTTCAATATTGATTAGATATACGTGCAATATATATCATCAATTATTATTATTCTATACATACATACATATGTATTTATACATAAAGTGTACACGTCTCATATTTCAATAAAATTCTAGAGTGAATGTGCAAATCACTTATATTATATTATATATTATATTTCAACTCAAAACATTCCAACCTTATTGTTTGAAGCTAAAAAAATAATTCTACATACAGCTTTGGTTATTATCATATTTTTTTCAACTTGTCAAACATTGAGAAGAGCATGATGTTTTGGGAATATCACATATCTAGCCATAGTTATTAATGGCGCACGATGCAAAAATGTGCAAAGTCTCCTTGGAGCCTTTGCGCATGGCGTGGCGAATGACGCGCTCTTTCTTAATTTACTACATATGTTTAGAATTTGATATATATAACAATTAATTTAAAAAGTTCAATATAATTTATGTTTAACCTATGTAATAAAGATTTCTTGACAATTTGCAAAAACCATCATCACATATAATGTCATAAACATAGAATTTCAAGCATTATAGTCTTTAAAACTAAAACCCAAGATAATAGTACATATTACCCAAAAAAACTAGAAATCTGAATTTGATTCAGCTATCATATTTTCTAAGTCAATATCTATATAATCATATTCATTAGATTCAATTACTCGTCTGTCTCATATCGATTGATAATTTATCCGGTGCGACCATGATAGGAATAGACAGTTCGAAGTTCGTTGGAGACAAAAAACATCCATCTGAGACTATCTGTTCGGCGCAACAATAATAAGAATAAATAGTTCGAAATTCGTTCGAGATTAATTCGGAGAATGCGACGAGATTTATTTGTTTGGTGCAACAGTGGTAATTAGACCCGTAGAGTCGTATTTGGACTTGACTCCACTTGTCTCGATTCTAGTCGGGTTGGGTTTTGTCAATTCTAGTCTGCTTGTCCCAAACACAAAACCCAACCCTACTAGAATAGATTCTAGTGGAGATAGATCTGTCCTATATTTTACCGATACCGATATCGGTTACGTTGGGACAAAAAGAATTTTGAAACTTGGCCTGTATCATGAAGATGATTTAGTTGGTATAATGCCTTAATTTGTGGGTGTAGGGTACTAAGGGTGTGTTCTTTTTTGAACCGAAAGGGGCAAACAAAATAGGCACGGGAAAGGGAAAGGGAAATAGGTTGGTCCGCGAAATGGGAATGTGTTCTTTTTTGCACACGAAAGGGGCATGGAGAAGGTGCACGAGGTGTAAAATAGAGAAGAAAAGGGAAAGGGGCAAACGAATTGTTCGTTCTGAACTGTTCGACGAACTGGGCTGGGAAGTGGGGGCCTGCGTTGGATGCGTCAGATGCGTCCGATGCAGGCACGAACTTTAACTTCCAAGCGTCCGACGCAGACACAAACTTTAACTGCCATGTCCGCATATAGAACGGTACCTAAAGTATAATCGTGGAATCAAATCTTGATGGTTGTTTTGGAGATGAGTGAAGATGCATAGTTGCAAGATGTCAATCTTTCCTTTCAGTGTGTGTGTGGGCAAGGATCGACTACATCTCATTTTTACTACATCTCAAATCTCTCTCGATTTCAATCACATATTTCGATTTAAATAATTATAGAAGCGACAAGAGAAAGAAACTATAATTATTTAAATCGAAACACGTGGTTGAAATTAATGAGATTTGAGATGTAACAAAAATGATGTGTAGTTGATCTTGTCCCGATATATATGTATGTGTCTGTGTGCGTATAATGAAAAATCTATCGAGACACAAAATGGTGACACAAGGAATCTCAACTATTGGATTGTTCCCCTGATTTCAGCCCCATATGTGAACACAATGGTTTGGAGGTCGTGTGTGTGGGGGTTGGAGTGGTTTGGGGGTGGGAGGGGGGGTGGGGGGTGGTTTGGGTGGAGCGGCTATTAAGATGTTAAATAAAACACAAAATTTGATGCAACAAACAATGACCATTGCTACATGGAATTTGGAAATCAAGAGGAGATTTAATTGTTGAGATTGCTTGTGTCAGATTTTGTGCTACTAATTTGTGTCTCCACTTTTCAAGTAATTTTCTACCTAATGAAGGCATCAGATTGTTCATCTTATTATTATATATAATATTGTATTGCACAGATGATTGCATGTTTTACTCCCCAACTCTTTAGTGGATTCGAAGAGAATTTAGTTCATCTTCTTAGGAATGACAGTGAAATGATTAATGAAGATATTGTTCATTTTCTGGCAATTGCTGGTGGCTCTATCTGCTCACTGCTAGCAAAATCTAAAAGGTATCAGTCTTAAAACTGTAAATGCAAAACTTGTGGAATAAAACCACTAATTTATAGATCACTGAACCTTTCAATACATTATGTTTTCAGTTCATTTAATTTATTCCTAGAAAGGTTATGTGTCGAGGGAAGTCGAAAACAAGCTAAATATTCTGTTAAGGCCCTAACTGCTTTAAACAAAGATGATGATCTCAAATCGCTCTCCGTTGTATACAAGGTTGACACAGTATAACTCTGGTTTCTTATAGTTTAAGTTTAAGCTTATACTCCTATATCATTAACAGTCATTTATATGTATACATTAATACGCAGAGGCTTGTGGATATGTTGGATGATAGAAGGAACTTGCCAGCTATACTTCAGACGTTGGGATGTATAGCACAACTTGCGATGCCGATTTATGAGACAAGAGAGGATGAAATTTTTGCATTCATAAAGCACAAAATCTTGGAATGTAACAATGTATGTTTCTTAGCAAACTGTTGATTTTCCTCAAACAAGATTCTGAAATGTAAAAATGTGTCTCAGTGAACTGTTGATTTTCCTCAAATTAAATTTGATTCCTACTTTTACATTTAATATGTATTAGAATATGGAAGGAACTTCTACTTTTGAACCTGAACAGACTGAAGTAAATGAAGATTGTCTGCTAAAGGTTAGCATGCCATATGCTTTAATTTAATGAAAGTAAATGATGCTTTTCAGACTCATTATGTAGGTGTTGTGGTGTCAACGAAATAACATTCGTCTGTTGCATATGCTGGTTATGTCCTCTTGGTGGGAAGTTTCTAGTTTAGCAGCTCAGCTTTCTTTTGAATTTTCCATCTACAATTGTTGAACATAAAAACCATAGCCTCTATTATGGAAATGGAACCTAGTTGTCGAACATACTGCTTGCTTGCATTTACCACTATTAGTAGACTGATCTTGTTGATATTTTCAATTCTGGTTTCTATTTTGTTATATTACTTTTCTTACAGCAGACATTCAGCAGTATAGTTCCAGTTTTATCACTGTTAGTAGACTGATCTTGTCAGTATCTTCCACTTTTATCATTATTAGTAGATTGATCTTGTTGAGCTATATATTTCCATTTTACCACTATCAGTAGACTGATTTCATTGATATATTCAAATATAGACACTAGTTTTTTATATTACTATTCTTGCAACAGATATTCAGCATCAAAGCATTGTTGAAAAGTATTTTACCATCAAAAGATGCTCAACTTCGACCACAGAGTGAGAGAGCAATTAAACTATTGAAAAACATTCTTTCGTTTGGTGAAATTTATCCAGATATAAAATCGAGGTACCCATCTTGTCTTTACTTTTGAAGTTACCCACACTAAATACATTTCTTAATTTGTATATTGTAATTTCCAGTCCTGTTGACAAATCTCATATGAGACTAGCATCAGCTAAAGCTATTATTCGTTTGTCAAGGCGATGTGACCATTTGATACCTCTTGATGTCTTTTATCTGACTCTTCGAGTTTTGGAGGTACCGTCCCTTACTCAGATTTCATGTATAACTTTAATGATTTGTGAGATCATAGGTAGCTCACAAAGAATTATATAATTTGGGGTTTATGCATTTGTACGGTTTTTACTGTAGCCATGCACGTTTGTCAGCTGTTGAAAATGTGCATCATATAGTAATTTCTTCCTTAACTACATGCTTGGCCTTACCACCTCTTTATGATCATCACCAACTTGATATTGATCTAATTAGCTGGAGACAGGATACACTCTGTAATAATATCATAATATATTTATGTGTTCGTGCATGCACGCATGTGTCTGGGTATACATATATCATCAGTGTTTGTTTTGACATTTTAAAGAAATGTAGGTAGCGTTTGGTTTTAAAACAAGTTTTGAGTTTTGCGTTTCAATATTTGTGTGTATGGAAGTTGTGGAGTCGGAACATCTTCGTCAATCTAACAATCGGAAGAAGAGATGAAATAAAATGGATTTTGATATTTTTCACAAAGTGAAAAACACAAAAAAAAACCATTTTTAATTTTATATGTTAAAACCATTTTCCAAATTGACCGTTTTCCACCTACTTCCGTCATTCGGTGTATTTTAAAGTACACATTAAAAATGCAAAATACAATACTCAATTTTCAAACCAAATACTACGACAGATACATAGGTTTAGTGACTGCAACATTGGTTAGATAACTCTGTTGTTGTTTGGTTTCCATATAAATGATTTTATTTGTTTTCAGTT
This sequence comes from Allium cepa, assembly GCA_030765085.1. NCBI lineage: Eukaryota > Viridiplantae > Streptophyta > Magnoliopsida > Asparagales > Amaryllidaceae > Allium > Allium cepa. The sequence goes on along the minus strand of CM060930.1, from coordinate 45,685,126 downwards.
GCAATTCATGGTTTTTGATAACAGTAAATGTAACAAGTCACTTGTCATATGTTTTCAAAAGGCAAAGAACAGCATTTTCCTTTGAAAGTCTTTAGCGACAACTAATGAAAAAACAGAGTATACTGAAAGAACAGCGTTTTCCGGTTGACTAGTTAATACCTCAGGAATCATTATGGGGCCAAGAAATTGGAGCGATCTTTCATTCCTAGGAAGCCACAAATTTGGTGAACTAGTCAAAATGTAATGGGGGCGACCAAGTTAAGCTCATTAGAGTGAATAGGATTTTGCATATTGGGTCAATTTATCAAGAAGGACATGCCAGCAAAGCCGGTCTTTTCCCCGGCGGGGGGGGGGGGGGGGGGGGTGGGGGGAGGGGAGGTGGTGGTGGTTTGGGTTGCCAACTTTAACCAACTTGCATATAGTTCAAAAAAATATAAAAATAAACGCGTGCATGAGGGACTAGTAATTGTTTAAGGAAGATAAAATTGACTGTTTTATGATGAACTGAAATGTCTTTGACCTGTATCAAATTTTCTCTTCTTAACTCACAGGATATATGTTCCAAATCTAGGAAAATTCTCATTAATAAAGTACAGTCATACATAAAGGAGCGGCTCTTAGATCCAAAGTATGCTTGTGTAGCAATCTTCAATGTAAATCAATATCACTCACTTGAATATGATGAGGTATATATTTATAAGAATTTGTATATTCATGCATATATTCAAGTTCTCATTTATCAACGATTAATAATATTTTACCTATTTAATAGGGGAAAACCATTTTATTTGAGATATTTCAAATTTGCCAACAACATAAGGTGCACCAACCTTCTTCACAAAGTTTTGGGAACTCCGCGGTTGATTATCCTGAGTGTATTCTAGTATATTTGGTCCATGCTTTAGCGCATCATCCTTTCTGTCCAAGTATAGATAGACACAAGGATATCAAGGCATACGAGCCAATTTACTGGTATGTGTTATTTACCATTGAACTCAGCATGAACATTCAAAATGAAGAAAATCTATTTCCCTTTACCTCAGCTATGAAGTTTGTATATAGAATTTAAATGTCATGATCTACAATATATTCATAAGCATTACTGTTTTTCTTTTTCATTTTTCTTTTCATTTTTTATATTTTATGAATGTCATTTCTTCAAGTTGAGGAACGTGGATCAATACACCATTCATTATTGAACCATACGCCTCATCTATAAACATTTAAGTGGAAGATTCACATAATAAAGGTTGATGCAAGGTTTACAGTACAATTTTTATTTCATATTTTGCTTGGAAAAAATAGCCATGATTTCTTCCAAACAACAAACCTATAAATCACTCATGTTCACGAACAGTGGAATGGTGTTAGTTAGTCCACAATTTATGTTGTTCATTAGTTAGTAGAATTCTTTTTAATGCTTACTCTGTGTTACTGAAACAAAATTCAATTGCATTCAGGCGTTTGCATCTATTTCTCTCTGTGTATTTGCATGGTTTTGGAGATGGAAAATCTAGAGAGGATCCAAATCTGATGGCAAATTGTATCAAAATGGTTTCTATCTTCCATAATATCAAATGCTCAGAAGATGCAGTTGACCCTAACAAATCGAAGGTAAGTGATGGTAGGATAATCACTGCTAGATTTCTATTTTCTTAATTGTTCTGTATGTGTTTGTCGACTTGATAATATATGTTATGTATTTACAGATCTCACATACTATATGTGATCTTGGTTTATCGATCATTAAGGACTTGGTGGAACAGAAGTTTGATAGTTCAGGAACATATACTTTAACGCTTCCATCTAATTTGTATAAGCCAGCAGCCTGTAAGGAAGGTGGAAAAGTTCTGGTACGCGTTTCTAAAATTAATGTTTACGACATTCTTGTGTGATGCTGATTTGCATTATCATTATATTCACATGATCATTATATCAGACGTTCAATTGTTGAGGCATGATATAGCAGTTTACTACACGATTTATGTTTGTGGCTCATTAAGTTCAACAATATTTGTACTATCATCCCTTGCATTAACTATAATCAATATAATTCATGCTAATATGTCTTCTTTAAATGTCTTATGATTTTTAATTTGAAATTTATTTAAGGGAATGGCTAAATGTTAGGATTTTTCTTAAGATCCCTACACGGTTAGATTTTAGAAGAGATATGAAGTGAAGAAAAAATAATGATAAATATATTAATTCATACAAAACTTTATTAATTCACCAAAAAGATTACAAGAAAAAAACCTAAAAATTGAGAAGATACCTCAATCCATAAAACCTTAGAAAAACAAACTTTTTTCCACACATCTGATGACCATGTACATGCATATTTATAATAGTCTTGATTATATGCCTTCTTTAATCAACCGTTGATTATTTCTATCTTCCAAAATAAATTCTTTCTATGTAGATGTAGATGATTCTGTCTTCTTTAATACAATAAAAGAGACAATTAATCATCTTCGAAATTTGTAAAATAAGCAATGTATTTGAGTCGCAATTCCACATTCATATATCTTCAAAATCTACTTAAATATGGAATATTATATCACCAAAATCTGACATTCTACATCTTGATACGATATTTCGTAAATGTCATCCAAGTTCCATCTAGAATCTCAAACTTCAAACAATCTCTAATATTACAATGGAAACAAATCTTTTCATCCAAATAAAAAAACCAACCTCCAAACCAGCTAAATATGCATGCCTTCTAATTGAACATGTATATGATTAATAAATCAGAATTGCTTGTAATAACATAAAGGTCTTCAAGTAGACTTGTATCCTCCATCTTGGTTTAGACAAATTTGTTTCTGCAACTTTAAATTGAGAACTTCCTTTATTCATCACCGTCTTTCCAAGCATTTTGTATACATTGTTGCTTCCTCTTTTTACGAGTAGTATCTTCCTAGTATCCTTCCAAACTCTTACGACTCCATCTTGAGTTGAATAGTTGCAGCCTTTTATCTTCAAATGTCCTACTGAAATAAGATTCTTTGTAATTTTTGGGATGTGCATAACTTCTGTAAGTTTCACTGCGCTTCTATCATGCATCTTTAATCTAACATAATCTTTGCCCTTAATATCTAAATCTTCATCATTAGCATATTTTACCTTAGCATATTGCTCTTCATAATCAGTAAAAGATTCATTTTGATTGCATATGTGGAAACAAACACCTGAAATAAGCATCCAATGTTTTCTTTTGCCTTTATCCACACACAGAACATTGTTATTAAATTTCTCGCCCTAACGCACCTCGCTATTATCTTATTGTTCATTTTGGTCTTCTTTCAATGCCTTCATCCTCTCATTATTTCTTTTAAGCTTATTGCAAAATCTCCGCCGACGATAATGGTTTTCACGGTATTAACAGATGAAATCTCTTTTTCTGTTTGATTTATTTGACCGTCTTTACATATTTGATCGATTAACCCTCGTTGCAAGATGGACCTCTTCAATTAGATTTTTACTTTCCTTATTCTCCTTATCCTTTCCTTCTGTGAGGCTAATCCTCCTCATCTCCTTATTAAGTAGGCTACCTAACCACTGAACCCATTGAAACAACTCCATCCGAATTCGAGTTGCTCAATGCAACCACAAGCACTTCTCAACTCTTCAGTAATGCTCATCAACATCAAAGCTTGTGTCTCATCATCCACTTTGTAATTCATGGCCGTCAATTGATCACAATTGTTTGAAAATCGTTAAGATGCTCTTCAATTGATCCACCTTCTTTAAGTTTTAGATTCAATCTTCTCATAAAAAGAGTCTTATTGTTGCGGAGTTCTTTATATAAATTCCTTTTAGTTTCTTCCAAATTGAATAAACAGATGTTTCATTAGCAACAATATGAAACACCGAAACATTGTATTCTTCAAAAATATCGAATAGCCGTTGCAACCTCTCTACCAAAGTCTTCCATTTTGCTTCAGATACACTCCTAGGTTTCTTCACTTTGTTCTCCAATGGTTGATGAAGATTGTTGAGATAAAGAAAATCCTACATCTTCGACTTACATAACTCCTAATTTCTTTCGTTAAGTTTTTTAACCCTTATCTTCTCCATAATCAAAATTCTCTTCAAAAAATTTGTGTAGTAGGCTCTGATACCAACTGTTAAAAATTGAGGAGATATCACAATCCCTACACCTTAGATTTTTTTTTCCCACACATCTAATAAACCATATGCATGCCTATTTATAATAGTCTTGATTATATGCCTTCAACCGTTGATTATTTTCATCCTATTATAATTGGACGTGATTTAACAATATTATATTGACATGTCTCTACATTAGTACATGACCATTATGACCTCTTGTATGGCAGTTAGTTAAAGATATAATTATTTTAGCTGTTTAACTTTACTTGTATGTAAAAGAAACATATTTGTATATTATATATTCTTTCGATCTTTGCTTCAATAGGATACTTCTGATATGACATGGCTGGGTGATGAAGATATTTTGATTCACTTAAAAGCACTTATGTTTGAGGATAAAGACCAGGTAAGAGGGCATGCATGTTTTGCATGATTGATTTTTTCCAAGTCTGTTAATACAACCTTTGTACATCCCTCTCTTAACCTTTTGTTCTACTTATTCAGGTGTCAGGTTCAGACAAAGAAAACGTAGTTTTAGAAAATTTAGATGCAAATACTGAAGATATGCCTTTAGGAAAAATGATGAAGCTTATGAAGTCCCAGCGATCTGAGAAAACTAAATGCATGAAAAGACATAGAGTAGCTTCTAACAAAAAAGTGCCAGCAAAGAATATAACTGCAAATGATTTGAAAAGTGAGCACATTATGCAAGTAGGCGAGATAACACAACACACTGAGAGCTTTAAATGTGAAAGATTGGGCATGGTAAAGAGCAGTGTAGATGCATCCGTCTCTACAAGAAAGAAACAATCCAATGGTATCGCTAGACTTACTACACAAATCCCAAAATGCAGAAAGCATGAATGCACAATTAAAGTTCCCGTTGAGTTACATGCTAATGAAGCTCAAACAATAGATGAAGGTGCATACAAGTCGAAGATGGGAGAAGCAGTTAACTGTGATGTTATGGTAAGTCCTGATTTCATTTTTTATTGATTTGGAAAGAGCTACTGCTTCAGATGTTAATGGTTCGGTTTATTTCCTGAACCAGTCCGGCTCAATCAAAAAAAATAAGATTGGATTTAAATTTAAGAACCCAACTAAAACAGATCATTTAGTACATTGTTGTGTATGAAAACAGTCCATAACGTTGTCAATATTAGTACTAGTACATTTTATGCTAAACTTAGTATGTCTTATTCTTTTCTATTGGCCTTTGAAATGAAATCAATTTACTCATTTCTAATCGTTTAAAAGATGAATTAAGTACAACCAAAGCTAAATTTCTCCGATCAACATTCTTTGTTTAGAAATCTTCTTCATATTGAACAGCTGCCAACTAGAGTTTTGGATGTTCTTCCCATTTGATTTTGATTATGATTATGTTAATATACAATTATTACGCTGTATGTTTTAAATCATAAATGTATAATGTTCTTCCCGTACGATTTTGATTAAAGTTAGTTAGAAATATCAGTTTAATTAAATGACAAGTTTAACAAAGCTGAATACACACTGACTTGTTTGTATTTTAAAACCTTTGATTAGTTTAATGAATATTGTTCTTTTGATAATAATATCTCTCTTTATTAGTTGGTCTTTTAAATAATAATTTTTAAAAGGGGGAATTTGAAAATTTTAAATTATATATTTAAATATTTTAAACTACAAAAAGTTCGAATTAAAAGAAATTTGGATGCTAAAAATAATAATTTTTGAATTTTAATTTAAAATTGTAGGAACCTTTTGCAACTTCAGATATTAAGAGAAAAATTAATTTCCAAATTTAATAATTCTAAAATCCAAAATTTAAAATACTTTAACTCTCAAATTTTAAGATTTTGAAAGCTTGGGTTTTACAAGTTTGGGCTTTAATGAGTGGAAATTTCTAAATTTTGAAATCTCGGAAGTTAAGTTTGAATTTATTACGATTCGTAAGTGTTAACGAGAGTATAAATGGAAGGAGTAATTATTTATACTTCAAAAGTAGTAATAAGTAGAAATAAAATGCTAAACGCTTGTTTCTGAATAAATGGTTTAAATCAGAAGAGCTGAAAAAAACAAAAAAAGCAACAATAGAAGTTTTGAATAGTATTTCGGAAAGCTCATTATAAACTTAAGAAGGAAAAAAATGCTCTGCCCTCTTTAAATAATAAATGGATCTGACATGATTGGATTGAAAAGTCAATACGGGTTGGAAGCTCGGAAGCTAATCCAAATTTCAAGATCGAGTTATAAATCAGATTCGATCATAGATCTGATCAGCCATGCAACCCTATCTTCAACATAATCATTTATATTTTTAAATTACTTCTCACTTTTGGATTTATTTCCAGAAAGCAACCACTTTAACTGGTGATGATTTAATTTGCAACTACAAAAGCATAAAAGGTGCTGCTAAAAAGAGAAAAATCAGTTCTGGCATGGCAAAGGTATAAAAAGTCTAAAACACACCTTTACCATTTGGTTCAGCCTGTTAGGGCATTTCTGTTTTATTTAAGTTATTGTTATACATAGAATATTATCATTAACCTTTATTTAAGTTGCTTATGCTCGCTCTTCTAGTGAATATGCAGATTGTGAGTTTTCAGTGAATTTCAAAGGCTAATTTTGATTCCATTTTCTTTTCCTGGTCGTGGTTCATGGTTTTCTTTTTTCCTGCAGTGTTCTTCAAATTGTGCATCGTTGACCGAAGAAGAGTTGATTGGATCAACAATCAAAGTATGGTGGCCGGTGGATAAAGAGTATGCTACTACGATTTACTCTTATATAGGACTTTTATTAATTCGTTATAGTTATATTTGTAGAATTCACATTTGGGCTATGTGTGTTGAAAGTTGAAACCCTGCTATTAACTGTGCCCATTAAGCAAAACTGTCTTGCATACCCAAATAATCTTTCATGTTAATATATTGTGCTTATCTATCATATATTACTTGTTCACAAATTTGTCAAATTTTATCTACTTATAAATTTAATTTAGGTTTTGATTTGGAGAAGATAGTTATGAATTGAGAAGAAAGAGGATTTGATTATCTATTGATAAAGCCTGGGCCTTTTGAGCATCCAATTAGGTTTTTATATTAACAGAAGACATGCACAAACCAGGTCACACTCCCATGCATTTTGGATGTTCATCTAATTGGTTGGCTAGCTTTATTGTGTTAGGGCATGGATTCAACATATTTTTTGGCTAAAATTTATGGGAATGAGCTGGTTCTTTTTCTGGATATAAGAAAAGAAATAAAAACATAAGTGATTGACCACTTGATGTTCTTAACATGTTAAAATCAAGGTTTGAAGTTCCGGCCGTCACCGGGACGGGATTAGGGCAAAATCCCGTCCCATTCAAACAATTGAAGGAAAAAAAGACCACAATCGAAATCAGAAGGAAGGAGAGCGACAACAAAACACATGCGAGACTTACCCATGTCGACATCGATTTTAGTATCGACAATAGCATCGACTTTGGCGGCGACGAGATTTTGGCCGTGATGACTTTGAATTTGGCTGCGACGTATTACTCGACGTTGATATTGAAAGGAAGAGGGGGAGACGATGTTTAATTTGGCTTCAGTAATTGAGGGCTGGAATGTAATTGAGTAATTTAAGGCTGGAATTTAGAGATGGAAAATAATTTAGGGCTGAAATATAATTGAGACCATATTTAATTTGGTCCATGATTAATTAGGGCTGGGCTGTGGTTGAAATATTTAGGACTTTAACCATCTACTTGGGGATTTATTTGGGTTTGTGTTGGGTTAAGCTAACAAATATATTTACCTAACAAACAAATGTAATTACATTTACAAGGATTATTATTACATATACATTCAAAACCATTAAAAACCGAAAGTAAGACCAAAACCTAAATAAAAACTGGAACTTTTGAAATTTTCAAAATCGTCGGAAACTATGAAAATTTCAAACGACCGAAACCGAGTTCTCGAACCTTGGTTAAAAGTAAAAATTAGCAGCCATTCTTGTTAAAAAATTTAGAAGTTAAAAATCTTACGATTTAGTTCTCATTTCAAATCGAATCTTTCCTTTTATGATTTGACCTACATTCCGATTCAAACCCAGTTAAAATCACAGTTGAGAAGAGTTATGCAATCCAAACTGATATATTCAATATACTTATTGTATCCACAATTCCAATTCTAATGTTGTCCGAAGAAAAAAAATGGAACAAGAGAAAATTAAATATTTGGTTTGGATGTATAGCACAAGCATCAAAATCAATTTCAAAGTATATACATAACTTAAAATATTGATCTTTTGCATATACGATTTATGATTAAAATCTCATTTCGCATTAAAGTTTGGATTTTACGATTTACAATTTGAATCCCGTTTTGAAAACCGTGTTATCAAACATTTTTGGATAACATGTAACAGTTGACGAACAACTCTCTGAAACCTATTATGAAAGGACACTGACAGAGACATAGACATAAATTTTTATCTTTGTACTCTCCAAATCATCATTTCTTTTGTTATTTCTTGTCTCTATCATTCAAAAATCAAGAAGTTTTTTACCACTGCATATTCCTCGCTCTTGTCCGTTGAATGATAATTTGGATCGATCATGTTAATGCAAACACATTCGATAATAGAGATAAAAATCTCAAGTTTCATTGTATGCTAGAGATGAATTTTCCAATACTCACACATGCATACCCAGTTGAATGGTATAGTAAGGCAAACATTATCTTAAGAACAATGACATGGTAACATGTCTTGGAGTGGTTCCCATCTCATTGCCAAAAAACATCATTGATTAGTGTCTAGAAGAACTTATCATTCAACATAACCTTTAGTCGGTTTAGTGGAAAAGGACAAGTAATTTGATTAAATTGCCACTCATCACCAATATGTTTCCTTAAAAACTTCAGCCATGTCAAGGACCTATAGCTCAAGTGGTTTTAGGTATGTAAGACTGGGGTTCTAGAGGTCATGCGTTCGAGCCTCTGAGACATCATAATGATTGCTCTACTTGAAATAAGTATCACTTTGTTTCAATATTGACATGTGAGAGGTGATGGCTTGAAATAACTATCCCAGTGGTTAGACGCTTGGATTTTGATCCGAGAAGTCACGAGTTTGAAACTTGCGTAGTGTGATTCGAACATACATTGATATGTAGTATGTTGTATACCACCTAAGACTGCCATCTAAGTACCCAACTTTTTTTTGCAAGTATCACTCGTTATCAGAATATTAAAAAACAAAACAAAACAAAACTTCGGCCATGACGCAAGACCGCAACTCCTTCAATTCTTCCCACTTTTGTCTTGGCGGACTGGATAACAGCTTTGTTCAGAGACAGTCCACTTAACATTAAGATATTGTGATATATGTGTCAAACATCTGTTGGACATGTGGTAGTTGGCTTGATTTAGGACATGTTTAATTCATATGTTTCAAAAGTTGGGTTGTGTTTTTACCATTTTATGTAATGTAATAAATGTTCGTACAGTTTGTGTTGATTTTGTTTTTGTTTTGAAAGAATAACTATTATGTATCAAAAACCAACGAATATATCATTTATTAACAATAATATATTATTATCATGAACTTTTGAGATTGTTAGATTTGTTTATGTATGCTAATGTATGTTTTGGATGCTACAAAAATGCTCTCTTAAAATTAGTTGGTAACCTTACTCTCTTATATTACTTCATGAAACAGATTGTAGGAAAATGTGATTATGTAGAGAGATATTTGATAATCATATAGTAGCATTAAGATTGAAAGGACTTTTTAATGATGATGATGCATTTTCAAAGTTTGATTCAGTATAATTTTTAAGTACTTTTACTTTTGAACTTGGATTAAAGGCTAAGAATGGTAATGATGACCTTAGAAATTGAATTCAAATATGCTTTAATCCTTGGCCTATTGCATTTAAATAATAATCCGATGACGTTTCATATTAAATATTTAAAATTTAAACAGTTCATTGCAATTTAGTGACAGTGGACACTAGTTTCATGAAATTTAATTGCATTCTTCAATCTTTAATGTAAGCCAAGGCGAGTGGTTTTGGCCGGAAACCTGGGATTCCGACTGTTCCAGTACAATTCTGACGATGAGATTAGGGCAAAAATCCATCCTTAGTAAAGAAAATTAAAGAATTTAATATGCTTTAGGCAGTGAGGAATTAGGCTAAAAGACAAAATCATGAAAGCAACCAAAAAAGGAAAAAAATATATATTAAAACTCAAACCTCAAATTCCGAACAGCTTTCATCAAATTCGAAGTTCGCACAAAGAAAAAGAAAATACAGCTGCAGAAATCCAATTAAATCGTCTACATTGCTTTTTGAGGATACGCTTTAATGCAATTAGAGGCACACAATGAAGAATTAGGGCTATGGTTGTTTATTTAATCGAGTTTTTTCTGTTTAGACTGGGTCCTGGTATATTATGTGTTATATTATAGGGCTAACTGATTAGTAGTTTTAGGTTATGTTATGTTAATGTTTGGGTCGGGTTTGAGCTGGCTTTTGTTAAATTAATCTAGGAATAACTTTTTGGTCCGACCTTCAAAAAGGCCCTTATATGCAATAGAGATGACAGTTGTTCAAAACCTGCTTTGAACAATAGTCAACGTTTATCTTCAAATGTGGAAAAGCTGGTACATAAATAAGATCACGGGTTGGAATCTCAATCTTTCGAGAAATTTCACAATTTTTTCTTTATATTTATTAGAACTATATATTGAATTGAGGTAAATGAGGCGCTAAAACGGATGAAAGTAGGCAAGACATTGTGATCCGATGACATCCCATTGAGGTGTGGAGATGCATTGGAGATGCATGGATAGCCTGACTGACTAAGTTGTTTAATAATATTTTCAAATCAAACAAGATGCCAGATGAGTGGGGGAGAAACTTATTAGTTTCAATTTTTAAGAATAAAGGAGGTATCCAAAGTTGCACAAACTACGGAGGAATTAAACTTATGAGTCATACGATGAAGCTCAGCGAGAGAGTTATCGAACATCGATTAAGAAAAATGACAAGCGTTTCAAAAAACGAATTTGGTCTCATGCCTGGGAGGTCGACCACGGATGCTATTTTCTTGATAAGACAACTTATGAAGAGGTTTAAGAAGCAAAGGGAGGATTTACACATGATTTTTATCGATTTGGAGAAAGCTTATGACAAAGTATCGCGAAAGATGATGCGGTGGGCTCTAGAAAAGAAGAGAGTCCTAACAAAGTACATTACCCTTATCAAGGATATGCAAGATGATGTTGTGACTAGTGTTAGAGCATGCGATGGTGTAACCAGTGACTTCCCCATTAACATATGATTATATCAAAGGTCGGTTTCGAGTCCCTACATTTTTACCCTGTTGATGAATGATGTTACGAAGGGTATACAAGGGGAGATTCCTTAGTGTATACTATTTGCTGATGATGTGCTAATTGATGGTAGTATGATTGTGGTTGATAGACAACTTGAGCTGTGGAGACAGACTTTAGAATCTAAGAGATTTATGCTTAGTAGAATTAAAACAGAGTATATGAAGTGCGAGTTCAACAGTGTCAGGTCAGAGAATGGAGATGTCATTCTGGCTGGACAAATAGTTTCTAAGAAGGAATCCTTTCGATATGTATGATTAATGTTGCAGTGTAATGGTGAGATTGATGAAAATGTTAGTTTTAGAATTCGAGCGGGATGAGTGAAGTGACGACAGACATCTGACATTCTCTGTGACAAGAAAGTTTCACAGAAGCTTAAAGGAAAGTTCTATAGAACGGCAATAAGGTCTGCGATGTCGTATGGTGCAGAATGTTGGCTTACTAAAAACCAACATGTCCAGAAGATAATCGTAGCAGAGATGCATATGCTGCGATGAAGTTGCGGTCATACAAGAAGAGACCGACTTAGAAATGATGATATACGTGAAAAACTTGGATTAGCACCAATTGACGAGAAACTAATTCAACACCGCTTAAGATGGTTTGGACATCTGCAACAAAGGCCGCCTGAGGCACCTATGCGCGTTGGAATTATAGGCCACGTCATTTGCTCAAAGAGAGGCAGAGGTCGACCAAAGTTGACATGGGAGGAAGTAGTTAAAATTGACTTAAAATGTTGAAATATATCCGTAGAGCTCGTAACGGATATGAACGCATGAAAGTTAACGATCCACGTATTAGAACCATGAACTATGAGTTTTACAAGTTTTAGATTATAAGATTAGGGAAAAAGAGCCTAAGACGTAGTGTTTGGTTTTTGATTAATATTACTATCAGTATCATTATTACTATTTGTACTGTTATCATCATTTATTGATTTTTCTTAAGTTTTTTTACATACATATGTATTTCTGTTTTTATTTTTATTTTACTTAGTCACTATTATTATTAATTTACTTATTTGACTTTATTTTATTATTACTATTATTATTGTTGTTATTATTATAACCTTTAAATTACTTTTGTCATTTAGTTTCGGATTCCATCTCTAGCCGACCCCAACTTGTTTGAGAATAATGGCTTTGTTGTTGTTGTTGTACATATTGAATTGAAATTTAATAATTCCTGATCATTACATATGAATTTCTTACATGCACGTGCCAAAACATCTCACGTTATGCATTTTAGTTTGTTTACTTTAGTTATATTAATTAATTAGTATGTTTCGTTTTATTATAACGGTTATGTTTATTAGTTATAATTTCATTACTTTTTAGTCAACCGTTTATATATTTTTTCCTGTTATTTTGTTAAAAAAAAAAAATCAAAACCAAAACTACAACCGAAATTTCCTAAATTGTGAAATTGATTGAAACTTTGAAATATTTAAATGATCAAATTGAGATGAAACCCGAGCACCTTGCATCAAGCATATATATTGGTTCGGATATATTTAATTTTGGTTGAAATTTAATTACTTTTTAATAATAAAAATTCTTGTTATTTTTCAAAAAAAAAAAAAAAAAAAAATTTGTCAAATTCGAAACCGGTACAAAAACCAAAATTCCTAATTTTCCAAATTGATTGCAATTTTGAAAATTTGAATGATTGAAAATGAGACCAAAACTGAGCTCAGATTTATGTTTTTTAAACCTAAAATTTGTCAAATGTTATCTGACATGTATTCTAATATATTAATAGGTTTTATGAGGGGATTGTGCAGTCTTATGATCCTGTTAAGAAAAAGCATGAGGTATGTTGTTGTCATTTACTATCAAATCTGAAAGAGTTTTTCTTCTGACTTTGAAAAGTCTTGTTGCACCTGCTGACTTTGCAAACAATAAATAGTTAGAAATTTGACATACATGTACCTTATTTCTACTTAAACACACGCCTGGTAATTTTGCACATTTTGACAGTCATTGTCCTCTATATAGACCGTCCACTTTACATTACTAAACACGTCTGACAAAAAATTAAGGATTCCGGTTTGAGAACGAGTTGTGTTATGTGTTTTCATGTTTCAACAATGTATTTCAAAATGTACGGAGGATGGGAAGAAATGGAATACGGTCAATTAGGAAAATAGTTTTAACGTATAACATGGGAAACAACCTTTAATTCTTTTCCACTTTCTGTATAATGTCAGAAAATATCTTCTTTCCCCATCCCCTCCTCTTTGTTGTAATGATTAGGATTTCCACCTCTTTCTTCATCTCACATGCCTGTGAGTTTTGGAGCCAAACGGTGCCTAAGCTATTGACATTTTATTTAACCAAATCAATTGTTCCATTATGTACATTAGTATAAACCGCACGTACATGCGTCTAATAGGTAGAGATATCTACATTTTATATAATAATAAAAAATGAGTGGATGAATATGTGTTGTAAGTGTAAAAGCTTTAGTAGTCACAGCGTTTTTCAAGTTGTTTTGTTGATAGCGTCAGTGATTACGTTGAGAGTAAAATTACATTGATAGGTAGTTGGAAAGAAAATGGTGACGAATGTTGCAAACCGGCGGTGAGATTCCGTTGACGGATGAGGGTATATTTGGAATTTAAAAAAGACACCATGGAAGTTCCATTCATTGAATTTTCTTTATTAATGGTAGAGATATAAAAATTATTCCTTAATCACACTTCAGGTAATGTGATCCTGATCCGTACATCAAATGATTTGAAACAACATAATGGATTGAATTTTCCTAAAGTGTTAAAAGTCATGTGATGGTGTATTTGATGTAAAATAAGATGATTGATCATTTGCAGTTGATAAAAAGTTTAGATTCAGCATAAATTATAGATTATATGTCACTGCTTATTCTGATTGCCTGGTAACGCTAAAGTTTCTTTTCGTATCTGCATGGATTCATCAAAAACTGTTCATGATAATGGCTGTATCATCCTTAATAGTCTAATGTGAGCTTTCAGCTGTAGAATGTAACTTCATCATTTTCAATATTCTGATCACTGGTGTCAGCGGTTTTTTAGATTGTGTATTATGATGGGGATGTAGAGATTCTCGATCTAAACAAGCAGAAGTGGGAACATATAGACAGTGGTGGCACGCCTAGAAAGGTTCACATGCTGCCTAATTTTGCACTTACATAGTAGTGAACCAACTTTCTAACCGATATTTTTGACATTGCTATGCAGAAGGAAAATGTTCAACTTCCTTTGTACAAGAAAATGTGAGTAGTTATTCATGTTAATTTTTTTACTTTGCTATATATGTAACTGATTTAACCTTGAGCTTAAAAGGTACGGTTGCTCCAATGGGAGAGACGTCACCAATTAGTTAGAGGTGACAGGATTGATTTTCAGTGACCTAAAAATGCTTTCTGGGCAAAAGTTGGACTATATGCTATAACGCTTACAGGGATATGTGTGTGTAACACCTTGGGTACTTAACCTCGGTATATGTTGGAATTTACTCAAATGATGAACTAGATAATTAACGCATAATAGATAAGTGCCTTGAAGAGGTATGGAAGGATCGATTTTTAACGATGTCAAGGTGCCCACTGGGTAAAATAATTAGATTAAAAAAAAGTAAAAAACAGCAAATTTAGTAGTGGGAGGATTGGCACTGTTGTATTTTTTTGGTCATATCTGTTGTGTAAATGTATTTGTTTTTCACTCAAAGAACGAATTAAATAATCAGCGCATAATAGTGTTAAACTATTATGTGCTGAAGAGGCAAGGAGGGACAATGATTTTGGCCATTAACATAATTTTTGCAGTGTTAATCTGGGACTTTGAGTATCAGAGCGTATCTCTCTTTATATATTTGCTTGTGCGTGTGTGTATGTATAGGCAAGGATCAGCTATATATAAATATATGTAGGCAAGGATCGGCTACACCTCATTTTATAACTCCATATTATTTAAACGAGAACATGTGATTGAAATCGATAAGAAATAGAAGTGTAGCAGAAATGAGGTGTAGCCGATACTTGCCCTTATACACACACAGAGAATGTTCCACTACACCTCATTTGCACCCCTTTTATTTTTTGATCTACACAATTTGAAATCGTATGAAAAGTTGTAGATATGTTATAACTCAAGATAATCTCAACAAAATTTTGTTTGATTTGAGTGATCCTAACATGTTCAAAATCACGTTTCAAATTAATGTTTAAAATAAATGTTTTACCATTGATATTCAACTTAACATTTTGAACATGCTAGGAGTTTTGAAATGATCTTATTTTTTGCAGACATGATGTTTATACTGTTTATACTGTAGATTGAACATTCTTAAAGTTTCATATGATTAGAAATAGTGTAGAACCACAAACCGTAAAGATGCAATAGATCCTTACCATGCACATATGCGCATTGTTATCAAAAATCTTAAAACCATACGTTTTAAATCCCGTTTTGGTTCGGATATGTTCTGTTTTGATTTTTAGATTTCGATTCAAACTCACTTAAACCCGCAGTTGAGAAAAATCATTCCATACGTACTTATATATTCAATATGCTTATTTGAATTCACAATTTTGATTCCAGTGTTTTCTAAACGAAATAAAAGTGAAACGAGAAAAAAAAAACTAATTTTTGAGTTTAGATGTAATAGTTCAAACATCGTAATCAATTTCGAAGTGTGTACAAACCTTAAAACATGAACATTTTGAATCTACGATTTACTATTAACATCCCGTCTCGATTTAAAATTTGAACATCACGATTTAGTGCGTGTATCAGCTCAATTCATCTATCCTCAAAAGCCATGTGCCTCCGTCCCTACTTAATCTTTGTCGTCCATTGTTGATTGATTAATTAAGTCAATTACTTAATTTGATTGAATGAATAGTTATGAATCGTGATTGCATGGGGACAGAGGGCAAATGCCATTTGGGGATGGAAGATTTAAACCCTACACACACACATGTAGTGTGTGTACACATACATACATATATATATTATGTATGTATCTTGTTTTTCTTGAATCTATTTTGTTGCATAACCTGCATATAGATCCACCTTGATTACTGTTTAATACTGCAGATCAGATGTGAATAGCACTGGAATCAGCTCACACAGTTCAGGAAAAAAATCGAAGTCTTCAATAATGTAATGGTTTGAATCTGTTTCCTTTTTTCACCAAGGTTTTTTTTTTCTTTATTGTATAATCTTAAGTTATCATTTTTTGCAGCAAGGTAAGAAAAACTGCTTCCAAGAAGCTTGTAGTATTTGATACTAACAAGGAATCAGAGAAAAATCAACATGATGCTGAAGTTAAAGATGTTGGTTCAGGTACATTCTATAAGTCAAATCTTAAAAAAAGCCTAGTTTTTGACACATTTCTTAACATCATCATTTTTTCCCACCTCTCTGCAATTTAGTTTTTAGTACAACCCAATCTTAAAGATGGAACCACGAATAGAACTATGATTGACTGGGTAACCAGGCCATTTGTTAATATTTTTCATTAATTTTTTTTACCCACTTAAAAATGATAATCTTATTTGTTGCATAGTGTTTTCCTCACAATAGTTTTTAACATGATAGGCACATGAATCAGCTGATGGTTTTGTGTTGAATTTAATTCAACATTGTAATAGAGTAGATCTCATCAAATACATTCTAAAATGAACACTTGCCATTCCTTTTGGTAAACAGAGTAAACATACAAGACCTCCCTCAATGCTTTGGTTGTAAACAAATATAAAAACTTACAAGGAATCA
Organism: Allium cepa; assembly: GCA_030765085.1. Taxonomy (NCBI): domain Eukaryota; kingdom Viridiplantae; phylum Streptophyta; class Magnoliopsida; order Asparagales; family Amaryllidaceae; genus Allium; species Allium cepa. Next base: position 45,667,878 of record CM060930.1, on the reverse strand, counting down.
TATCCGATGAGGAATATTGTTTTCCTTCAAAAGGAAAAGTAAGAAAATGGACCAATATGTAAATATCTAGTATGGATTGAATAGTTTATTTTATCACGACGGTATAAATAACATCTTCTTACTCATGAGTTCATTGTGTATTATATTAGGTATGGATGGTGATTCAACAAAGGACGAGCTAAGCCTAGTCAAATATTCAGTGGAAAAAACAAAAAATTCGACATCATTGCCTGAAGTGAACCTAGAATCTACCAGCTCACATAGTGCTGAAGAGTCAGATTCCGACAACGTACCCCTGGTAAAAACTCTCTTCCTCTCATGTTCTTATAATATTTTTTATTATATCATTACAATACGTTTTGGTTAACTCACAGATTGTCTGGCAAACCCGTATTGGTAAAAAACGCAATGGTGCTCAATAGTAATACAGTTCTTCAATGCGTTTCAAGCTTCCTATATTTTCACTGTTTTTGTTCAATGATGAACGGCTAAAACATTATTGTAACTATGTTAAAGGACATAAATGTAGTTTCTGTGCATATGGCATAGGATGGTTATTAATTATGTGAATTATTGGACAAATATCTTCAGCCTTTTGTCTCTTTTGTCTGATCGATAAAAACACATTTAATAAATTTTATATTGATAAAATCAAGTTTTTGTCTATTGCTTGTTATCATTTGTTGTCCAATAAGCTCTTTTCAACTATTAATAGTGTCGGTGTTATGTTGGTTAAACTCAATTATTTTTCAGTTTTATTACACTGTCGCATGGTACGTGCAAATTCTTTAAGGGGTTGAATGACTACAAGTTGACGATGGTAGCTTGCTCTAGTTAAAATGGAGAGATGATCATATAATACGTTAACTGCAGAAAATAAAACGTCCAAGCAAAAAACAATATAGAATAAAATAATAATCAAATCCGTACGACTCCAAAGACCCTACGACAAATGCTCCATGGGACTATAAATAAGAAAACGAAGAACAAAGAACAGAAGGAAATTCTTCAACCTCATAAATACATTCAGACAAACATCACAGGCAACAAAGCAAGAACGCTACCGAACCCAACACCAGCTTTCAACACTGCAGCACCACTGGACTTGGGCGAGGTAGAAGGACCGGGTCCATAACCCGAATAAGAACTCGCCCCACCACCGGAGGAATAAGGAGCATGGGCCGGACCCATTCTTCCAAGTGGGTGCACCATGACCCGCACCACCAGCTTCTCCCCAGCTTCACAGTGCCCAGGCACACCGCTAACGAAATAAAAGTAGCCATGTCGAGTGAACGGAAACGTCGTATTGCCATCATTGAAGCTTAAAACAGGGTTGGACGTGTTGCAATTTGCGTACTCTTCTTTGTTCACCACAAGTACGGAATCGTCGGTGTACTTGAAATCTAGTTTATATACATAATCAAAAGCTGGTTAGTATTGGAAAGAAATCATGAATTATACGTGGGTACGAAGGGTAAAAAAACTTACACAGTGAATCTCCGATATGAAAGCGGTTCCTTCCGGCCCACTGATTGTAGGACTCAGACTCTTGTCCAGTTGGTTTGGTCCAGCCTCTGACTCCGCCTACTCGAAATTCAATGGCGGATGCGGTGGAGATTAGCATCATGATACAGATGACTGAGAGTTTGGTTATCTGGCTCATGGTTACGTAAGAGTGTGCAGATGAAAACAAGTAATAAGAAGCAATGAAGTGAAGTGAAGCGAAACTAAAAGCCTTGGCGGTGCAAATGGAGAATGAATGAGAAGGCAGAACGGGGTTATATAGAGGGGTGATGAGTGAGGTGGTTTATATTGGTTTGAACGAGGAAGTGTGGGAATAGTGGGGTTTGAATGCGTAGTTTGGGTGGGGGAGTTGCTGGTCTTACGTGGCGTTAACCTGACGGTGACTGTGGATTGTAGTGGTCAAAGTTGAAGTAATAAGTGTTTTCGTGGGGTTGAATCAGTCAACATCTTATTCTTTTGTTTGTTTATCTGTAATTATTTATCTTTTACCATCTGTACAGAATAGTAGATGCCCTTGAAATAACAATGCATGCATAGTTGCGTGCACATAATTACGGAAAGAACATAAACTCATTACAACTATCGTTATGCACTACGTGCATGTTCATGGTTCGGGCTGGTTATCTTATCTGCCTATTCCTGAAAAAAAACAACTTTTATTTTAGCCTACTAACCAATTAGTTGATTGAACAGTTACCAAGTTTACCGGTCTGGGTTAGCACTGTGCATGGTAACCTGTTTATGGATGTTCGAAGATATCAAAATTTATCAATCAAATATTTATATTTGATATCCATTCGTATTCATGAATGCAGATATTCGAAATTAATTACAAATGCCAATGCAGATATGTCACTGTAGAGAGTGCTTTGAATTTTCCTCTATGAAATTGTCTCCTTACATGTACGGTAGCCGTTTGTACCACATTGGTATATGTGAAGAGGTTCGCTAAGTCTACTCGAAGTTCATAGATACACACTTACTCTCCATCTTTTACCGTTAATCCTGCTTTTATAATATGAAGAAACATAAAAATTACGCTCCACCAGTAAACTGAGGACGCGAGTAACAACAATTGTCATTTTCACGACTAATGCAACCAATTGTATATATCAATATATGTGAATTATATATAATATTGCTCTTAGATTTTTCTAAATGCTTTAATTGAGATATAATAGATACTTGAAAAGAGAAGAATATTTGATGAAATATAAAAGTGGACCAAATAAAATACAAATTGACTACAACTTATACAGAGGAGATAACAGTATAACAAAATGTAACGAATGTACAAAAAATGACAATTAAATTATGACAAATATCACAAATGTTATCAAAGAAAAGGGTAAAGAAATATTAGTGGAAACATAGAAAAGCTTTATCAAAAAAACAATTAAAATGTGGAAAAAAATAGTAGGAGGTAGGAATATTAAGACATCTATATATCCAAAAATGAAACAAACAAAATTATAAGTATTGACAAGCAAAACGCTTATAAAAATATCAGGCAAATTTAGTACCAAACAACGGGAAAATGATATTTATAGACTAGCCAAAACAAAAATATCTTAACAAATGAGTTGGAATAAATAAATTGGTTTAAATATATGGGAAGATTATTTGAACAATTATGTAATGAAGAAAACCCGAGAGAGGAAGTTGAACAATTAGGTAATAACATAGAGATTATTAACAAAAATGAAAATAAAGAAGTAGAAGAAAAAATTCAAAAAATGAGGAAAAATCTAGTAGTAAGTCCAAATAATATACTTATAAAGGCGTGAAGGAATGTTGAAGTAAAGGAATTGGATTATTTACAATTTATTTAGTAAAATAAATATGAATAAAAAGGCCAAACAAGCGGAGAAAAAAAATACAATAATATCAATTCTTAACCGATATACAAAACCACAATAAACATAAATGAATTAAACAAATGAGTAACACGATGAAACTGCGAAAGAGTGATAAAAACAATTATTAAAAAGTGAGTCACCGATATCAAATAAATAATTTGATTTTATGCCACGTCTATCTACGATAGAGGCTATACACTTAATAAGACGATTAATAGAACAATTTAGGAGTAAACAATTTGCATATGATATTCATAGATCTAGAAAAGTATACGATTAAGCACCAAGCGATGTAATTTCTCTTAAGGCATACCTTTAACTCTATCAATTTTCTATTTGCACCATGCTAACTATGCTGCCTCATAACCGTAGTGAGTGGGTCTGTAACAAGCTAGCCTCGTAGTTAGCCAACAAATCCATATTAAGAACTACTCTAAAGCAAACACAATGAAACACATGCATTCTAAAAATTAATATGCGATTGAGGAACATAATTCTACACCATCACAATGAAGGCTAAGAGTACTACGACCACTAATAGGATTTGTGACTCTGAAGGAGATGATGAGGTATGTAAGCTTAATTTTTAGCATATCGATAAGATGTTCAGTGATAAGAGAACGTAAAGCTTTGATATTAAATAGTAGTTTAACTGGAAATTTCTAAATGATTAAAATAACTTCCATAATGGCCTTTCTTTGGCTGATGCTAAGGGTCCTGGTACTTTGGGCTCTGCTACAAAATGTTTTGCTTGCCCACTCCTAGATATCTCTGGAAAATTCCTTCTTATGTGCTTCAGTTTGTCATAGTTGAAGCACTTAAAACTGCCACCTCATGATCTTTTCTTGCTTCCCACCTATGGAAACTCGATGAAATATTTCCTTGACTTTTGACACTTGAAGAAAAACAATATGGGACTTATCTGCCTTTAGAGCCCCAATTTCAATCCTCCTTCCCTCATAGTTCACAAGAATATCTTTCTTTTGTTACTTGCTTTAATCTATGATTTCGTTTAACATCCTGTTCTTACGCCACATTATTTCATAAATTTAATTAAATGTTAATTAAATAATAATGTGGAAAAATGTATCAAGTATGGAGATTTTTCCATAGGGTTTATTTTCGAATTTAAATTCGAAACGAAGCAATGAATTTCTATTAAGAGAAAGAAATTAAAGGATTTTTTGATAACAAGAGTGGTATTTAATTCAAGAAGAGCACTCTTCTAATTTTTTTTTGTTTGATAACAGGAGTGATACTTAATTTTAAGTAGAACACTCATTTTGGTGTCTAGATTACGATCTAGAGATCTTATCACTTGAGCTAGTGGTCCATGATAGAAATTAAACGATTTAATTAAAAGGAAGAGTAAACAAGGAAGTGAGGTTAAGGCCCTTTATTCATTTCCTTAAATCTCCCCTCCCTCTCCTTATACCTTATTCACTCTTCATAACTTAGAAAAAGAAAGAAAGAGAAAGAAAGAGAAAGCTGCACTAAAATTCTAATTAAAAGAAGGAAGAAAAACCTAGCACTATTTTAGTACTTGCAATAGCTATAGTTTTTATAATTGCGTTAGCAATATTTTTACACTTGCGATAACTATATGTTTCTAAATGTGCGATAGCACTATTTTTAACACTTGTGATAGCTATGGGGTTTTAAATGTGAGATAACACCACTTTTATACTTGCAGTAGATAACCTTATACTTGCGCTAGCTATATATGCGATAACTTTATACCTACAGTAGACTATACATGCGATAGCCTAATGGTTGCGATAACTATATATTCGATAGCTTTAAAGATGCAATAGCTTTATTTTACAAATGCGAAAACATTATTAAGTATTGGGCTTGGATTTTCCTAATAAACAAAGATGGGTTTTTGAAGTTATATATTTCAACACTATGATTTGTAATGAAGGGAGAAGTAAAATTTAGCCTAAATATTTTATGAGTTTACATGAAATAAAATACATGTTTGTTTATATGCGATTTATGTGTAAGTGGCTATCATGATAGCATATTTGTATGGTTGATGATGATTTTATATGTTTAATTATGTATTTTGACTAGTTATGCTATTGGTTATGTAAATTATTGACATGCTCACATGTGTGATATCATCAAGTATTTATGATATTGGGATTTGAGAACCGATGACCAAGTAGTGTTGTTCCATTAGTGAGTATGGTTAGGCTAAACTGCTTATGAGTAGAATTGCATCAAGGAGATTGGGAAGATTAAATTATATTAGAATGCCCAAAACTGATAAAAAATAATGATTTATTTGATAATTTTGTTTACGCATCTAAGAATCGAGTGAGGACGTTGACTATTAGTTTCTTCCATCATAGGGGTATCTTTGTGTCCTTGTGAATATAGAGGACCGTTATTATTTTTCTTTAATCACCAGAGTATTTTGGTACTCTTATTGGAACGATCGATTGTTATGGATTACCTAGTTTTTGCTTGAGTCAGCACGAAAAGTTTTTAGTTGGTCGGTGAAAACTAATAGGTTTATAGCGATCTTAAGAAAATAATATTAATGTATGGACACATAATGGAATGGGAGGATTAAGAACCATATGACCCTTTAACCCTATTGATTACTGGACAATTGATTTTTGATCCATCTTTTATAATGTTTATGTTGTTCTAACCATTGTGGTTGTAGGTGGATGAGAAGAGCACAGTGCGTTAGATCTGTCTCACCCTATAAAATGGGTATTATGTTTGGCATTTGATTGTAAAAAACTATGAGGGGAAACCCCTTTCACCTAGCGGTGTTGTATCAATATGTATCTATTTTTGTTGGGATTGGCTAATATTATTCATATGAGACTTTTTGTATGATTCGAAGTTTTTGATTCCTCCTAAACTACTGGGTACTCATTTGAGTAGGTCGAGGGTAGGCTTTTCAAGTTAAGACGAATAAATCTTCTTTAAACATATAAGAGGCAAATCAATAACAGTTTATATTTATTTTTGCTGTGCAGTATAGCTGATTTTGTTTGGATGTAAAGATGGGATGTACAACCGTTAGTAGTTATGACTTTAGTCATACAAGGGGCATCATCACATGTCGCTCTTGGAGTTGTATTTTGTAATTATTATATTTTATCTGAATGATGTAAATGAGTTATGTAATGAATGAATGAAAAATGTTTTAAGAATCTTTTTGCAATATCTGTGCTCTTGATGTTAATGATATAATAACTGGTCTTATTTTGTTGCTGAAAAATAATTCTAAAGAGAAATTATGCCTATTTTTAGGTCTCAAAATGGGTGGATTTTATAACTTGGTTTCAGAGCACATGTTTATTCAAAACTTAATAAGATTTTTGGAAAACATAACCCAAATAAATAGAAAGAGTAGATTGAGGACTGTGGTAATGCTATAGTAATGTAACTAGCGCGAACCCATGCTTCGCACAGGAATATGGCAAAAATATTGTAGTAGCATAGGCCATAAACAAATATATAAGAATTTTATTATAATGCTAATGAAAAAACATTGCTGAACATAGCATGAATTATAAGTAAACAACCTGTATGTATAATTTTGTAGATATCAATCTTTGATGAATGTTTCTAAACAAAAAGCATTGCTTCGCACATGGTTGTAATATATAATTACTAAACGAAAAACCATAAAAAACTCAAGTATTGTTGAGCAGCGTGGGTATGCTTTTGAGTTATAAGCATAAATTTTGGTACATAAAGATATTGATACACCAACTTATCTAGTATATTTGTCTCTTGTTTGCATTTTTTTTCAATCACAAAAATCATACATATGCTTCATGAATTAAAAATGCATCGAGTTAGTTAGAGCATAGTTAAAATAAGGAGAAACCACAACAATAAGGAAGCTTTGATGCACTAACTGTTGATGAAATATATTGTTTATTTGTACCCAATGAAAGAAGTTGTTTATTCAGTAGGAAGAAAACTAAAATAAAGAAATATTTCAAAATAGTGCATTGCTTTAATGCAAACGAAAAAATTTCCATACAAAGTAAAATTTTATTGCATCATTATGTATTATAGTTTAATAAATCTGCATGCTAGTTAAATTTTTTGCAATAGTCTGAAGTTTCAAAGTAAGTTACATTAAAAATTATAACCACTTCCAATCAACAGTTTGTTATTTTCTATTTCTCACAATTACAAATTCCTATTTTTCTTTTCCATCTACAACTTATCTTGGTCAACTCATCCTTCCGAATAGGATGAACCCACCAAAATTTGAATCTATTTCCAAATCACCTACATTATCTAAAAAAAAAGTTAAATGGTTGGTTTATGTAACATTTAAAAATGCGAGAATGCTATAAATATTTTTTTGTTATTTAACAATATCTGTTACCACTGCTATGAAACTAGACAACAATCAGATTGATTTGACTATGAGCAAAATTTAGAGGCTTATTAGTCCATTATATTAACGTTCACTGCTGTGCAATACTGGAGTGCACGCATGTTTTTTAGCAACACAAACCAATAGAAAGAACTCTTTTCTATCAAATATGAATTAGTTTTGATGATTGTATGGCTAGAATATATCTGGTAATTGTATTTTAAGTTGATTGTAGAAATTAAGCTAACCCTAATGTTACCCAAGTAACAATATCCACATTTTACAACTGATTTTTATTTGTTTTGAATTTTTGAGTTTATATCATAGAAATTAAGCTAACCGTAATGTTACCCAAGTAACAATATCCACATTTTACAACTGATTTTATGGCTAGGATATGTCTCGTAATTGTATTTTAAGTTAATCGTAGAAATTAAGCTAACCCTAATGTTACCCAAGTAACAATATCCACATTTTACAACGGATTTTTATTTGTTTTGAATTTTTGAGTTTATGTAAATATAACTACATAGTTAGTAAGGTACCTATCTATTTTCAAACTTTTCAAGAATCAACTGTAGATGTGTAAGCTTATGTCTGTCCACTGTCCTAATAGTTTTTTTTAGTTTAATACTGATATATTGGAAACTAATGAAATGTCTATAAGATTATAAAAATCTATGGCGATATTAATACTGAACAAATTAACCATTTTCAAAAAAATTAATGAAATGAAAATTATGAATTTTTTTTAACAACCTTTGCTAAAGAAAATTGCTAACTTGAGTAGATTGTCACTATATGATCATGGGTTCATGGTTGTACTTGATGTAGCACTTTTCCAATCAAGGTGTAGTGAAAATACACCATTTGTGCGACCAAGACATTGGATCGGAGACGCTATTATGTCACATAACAAAGATACACCATTTGCATTATTTTGGTGATTAGCTTATTATTTCACTTCAGTCGTAATCAATTCTGTGATGTTTCAAACTACCTCTCATCACTTCTCATGTTCATGCTATGATGTTTATCAAACATTGATAAAGCATATGATTCGTTGGAATCCAGTGCTAAAATGCAACCCAAAAAAGCATTCAGGTAAGACTGGTTGGATCTTACAAAATTATACTAAAATTTATTAATTTGTTAATCATAGGTAGTATAAATTTTTAGTTGTAGTGTATAAAAAATGACAAACATGATTAACTTACGCACAATTTTGCATGTATTAGAAGAAAAAACATCACGTGAAAAAATGATTTGTATTATCAAATAATATCAATGCATGTCAAATATTTTCAGTATAAAATAGATTGGTTCAAAATGAAAAATGAATTTTAAGACTGGTTTATACTAAAGGCCAATTTCTTTAGTTGACATCACACCTGAAAACATTTCAGCTAATAAAACTAAGGAACATGTACCATCGATAATTGCATGATCAAAATAATTATTGCACACTATGAGAGGGAAACAACAGAATTTATCTTCTAAATTACACTACACCAAATAAGTGATTTTACAACATTTTATGTCTGTCAATTGCTAACACTTATAAATGTCACAGACCGCTAACAGTAAAAAAGTGTTAGGATACCTAAAAAATGTTAGTAAAAATAAATAGTCTTCTGCATTAATTTTGCCAACGCATATAAGTGTTACAACAATCGGTAAAAATGTAAATAATTTAATTACAAAAGGAGCCTTTTGTAATTTGTAAGTACAATCCCTTTTCCCACGCTTGTCCATTCCTAAACAGATTTTGGCTACCTAAAATTTAATTTAGGTTTTGCTCTTCCTCGCAGAAAATCCAACGTCCTTCTCCCTCAATCGCACTGAATTAAATCCAGGCCTAATTAGTTTTAACTTCATTTATTGGAAGTCGATGTTTGGAAATTCGAGCGGTTCGAATTTCTCGAATTTGGGTCTAGTTGCTGTCGATGCTCGTAGTTATTGTGGTAAGGTCGAAGGATTTGTGGTCAGGCGAGGGAGGCGTGAATTCACATTGAAGTCGCGGTTGCGATTGGATCTGTTGTTCAAACTGAGGGAGGTCGAGATTGAATTAGGGACAATGAAATTCAACGCAACGTTTGTTGTTGGTTTGGGAATGGGGGTTAAGGCTCGACCGGTACGGATTTGTGGTGATTTGGGAAGCAGTTGCAGGCGATTGGCTGAGGAGCAGAGGAACAATGTCGTCGAACTGGGTAGAGATGTTGCTCGAGTTGAGAAGGCGGTTGCTCTGGTTATTTTGGTGATCTTCTGTATAGCATATGCGGTTATTTTTCATAAGTATGAACAAATTGATAGACTCGGGTTTGTCTTCTGAAGAACTGAGAAAGCTTCACTATGCCTGTCAAGACTGGGGATTTTTTCAGGTTATGTTCTCTTCTTACTTTTATTACATTGTTCAAACCACATGGACTTTACTCTTAAATCTTCAGCACATATACCCTTTAAGAAATTATTTCATAGTGTCGTGCAGAGGCGAAGTTAAGTTTAGGTTGAAAGGGTCTTAGAGGAGTCAGCTTATGATGTTGCCATAGCTGTAATTTTTTAAATCCGGCGCTATGTAATTAATGGGACACGATATAATTAATCAGATATGACATACTGTTTCTAATGAACTAGTTAGTAGCCATCTTTGTCTTGTCTAATTCCTCAGTGCCATACTGTAACTACTTGTGTATCTGACTCTTGTTCGTACTCTCTTTATTCAAGGGAAACTATCCGATACCTTGGCCTGAGAAATCCATATTAATTCGTTATCCGTAAATAATGAGAAAGAATTAAAGCTACCGTCGTGGTGTTAACTTTGTGAAACCTTCAGCATTGGTTATTGATACCATTGTAGTTGTTATAAAGAATAGCATTTCAAGAAGCATTAAGCGTATTCATTTTTCTGTGTCTACGTAATTTGCAGTTGATAAATCATGGCATTTGCAGCGAATTAATCGAGAGAATTAAGGGTGATATTTCAGAATTCTTCAAACTCCCATGAGAGGAAAAAGAAAAGTTCAATCAGTTGCTAGGAAATCTCGAAGGCTATAGGCAGTTATTTGTTATGTCTGATGACTAGAAATTCGATTGGGCAGACATGTTGTACTTCAATACTCCACTTATGAAAAGGAACGTCAATATTTGGCCTTCCAATTTAAGGTCCTGGTAATTTTTCTTCTTTAATTGAGAAGGCTGCATCCTTTAATTCCTTCATTGTAACATGTGTAACTAGTAATCCTTTCCCAAATCATTGCAGTTAATTTCCTCAAACCGATGAATATATTGGCGGTCCCCATTATACAGATCATAAAAATACTGAAATGCTTCAACCTGAATATGCATAGTATTTCCAAGTTTGTTCGGTGCACCGATTGTTCGCATAACTATTCACCCAAATGCAATGAGGGTAATTTTTCTTTCATGTTCGAAGTCTTTTGTTTTACGTATGGGTTCATATGATTTGATCTAGTAGAATGCAGCTTGGATACTGTTCTAAGGCAGTGGAACTTCTATCGAGGTTGGTCTCATCTTCTTTTAGCGCTTTGTCTAACAAATGTTTTCAAAATGATACATAGAAAATTCCTTGTTTATCCAGAATGTTCTTGAATTTAAATTGCCATAATATATGTTATGCGAAGGTGGTTGCATTCTCAATTCTGTAATCTGTAGCTCATACAAATCGATGCGCACACATTAAACTATTGACATTTGTGGAACCTTGCAACTCTTTTCAAAATTACCGTTGGATGTTGGTTTTTCTTTTTCTGTTTTATGAGTAGATAGAAAATACTTGTAAAATAAAATAAAGTGATTGCGTGTGATACAAGGTACTATGAACGACAGTTGGCAGATTTCAATGAAGAAGATAATGAGGAGACCGAAGAGCCTAAGCCAAGGTCACAGTCACAGAAGCTACAGAGAAGGTATACCTAAAAACCTTTATTGCTAAAATATTTCTCAACGCTGGTAAAATGGTTCTTGCTTATATGATTTACATGACGTACGCTCACAACCTATTTACTAGAGTCAACAAATATCTAGTTTAGTCAAAATGAAACAACCCATTATTCTAAAACTTAGTCAACAAATAACTTTTATGCTGCGAATCGTATAATTTTTTGAATATGAGTTTAAACGTAACGATTTTTTCCAGAATCAATTGTGAATATTTTAAAAGAAAAATTAAGAGTTTTGAAAGATAATTTAAAATATTTATAACCAATTCCAAAATAAAGTCGATAATCGAGTATGCGGAAACGACTAGTTCGTTTGTCCCGCCTATGAGATCTGGGAAGATAAAACAAGGTGTTTAACTAAGGTTAGGGATGGATCAACCAGTGCCCCGAACTTATCTAGCTTATGTTTTCTTTTCTTAGATAAGGGGTGGAACAGATCGAAAGGAAAACCCAGATGCTCTTAAATAAAAAGATCGTATTGAGTTTCCAAAATAAAAGAAGATTGGTATTATTCAAAATATAAGCAATCTCCAAAATGAATGATTTCTATGATCCTACTTACTCAAAAATGTTTGCGAAGATTGATTTTAGGGTTTATCGTAAACGATGTCTTAAATAATATTGTTTTTGACTCGCTTAAAAAGTTAAGGAATTTGGATCGAGAGTTAAGTGTGAAAATTTAAGATATTTTCCAAAGCAATATAATGAATTACTTCGAATTATCCTAAGTCAAAATAAAGAGATTTCAAAATCAGTCGAAAAGAATTTAAGTGAAAAGAGACTTGATAAATCCTATGTACTAGCATTCACTTTTTATCGATAATTGGATTCCGAAGGAACCTGGGTCGGATTTAGGTGATTCCTATCCAAAAACCACTTCGAAATTATATATACATTGGAACGTGAAGACATGTTGAAGATGATGATTATTGAAGACCGTGGAACTTCATAGCATGAAGAATGCTTGTTAAACATGCTCGGGTAGCTCCCATTATAGAGTTATTTATCGCAATGTCTCCTCATGGTGGAGATTTTTCAGTTTGCAAGGACTACTCGCTACTAGTGGTAGTAAGGGAGTGCCTTCGGTTTATTCTGTTCCTGGACTACTTATATGGACGTTTGTCTGACATTGTATTTCTAAAGATTACGTACATTGGTTTTTACAAATGTAAATTAGCGGTGGCAGAGAAGGCAACTTCTTTTAGCTTAACACCCTCCTTGAGATGTACGAGCTCAAGGGTTGTATTTTTTTGGAAGGCAATTTGTATTTAACGGAAATGGTAATGTGGCATTCAAAGATGTGATATATGCTATATGAAAAGGTAATCGTTGCCTCGAGCCTCATCAAATCGAAATTGATCGAAATAGGATTTGATGCGGCAAGGCTAAGTGGGTCATTCTCAAGTAGGGTATGATCATCCCCTTCTAGATATATTTCTTCCCGCTGTGACATTCGGGATGTAAATTAATGTGGTGTATGAAAAACAAACGTTCAGTTAAAGGTCGGTAATGACCTGGGGATGACATATTCAGTACTGTCTAGTTACAGAGGAAGGTTGGTCTTGTGTTTGCAGAGGTTCCTTTGTGTTGTTCCTCGAGGCATCCATCTAGAGGTGTACCCATTTGGAATGTAGATCCTTCACCTGGTCATTTGTATGGAAATCCATTCTCTAATAAAAACCTACGATTTTGTTTGTAGAACCTAATATGTTGGAATTTAATAATGGTAAAATTTCGGATAAAATTAATAAGTTTATTTGCAAATGTTTTCAAAGAGATGTCATTAAAAATAATATCAAATGTTTTGATACAAAAGTGTTTTAGTTATCATAAGGTAAAAACCCATTTGTGTTTATGTGTGGGCGTGGTCTTATGAAATACTCTTTGTTTTCAAAGGATTTTATTCAAAGGCTGATATATGACAATGTCATTTATTATTGAGTTTTTCTCATGCTGGTTTATCAAGCCTGATCCTGGTATTTTCAATACTCGGGTCAAATCCAAGTAGTTTCAGGTTCGAAGACGGTAGGAGTTTCCAGAGGAGAGCTGAAGATATCCATCTACGTATGGACGTATTCTATTATCCGCTGTGCTTTGTTAGTTTTAGTTTGATGTTTGTCAGCAATTATAAGGACAGATGTTTATAACTGTCCAAGCTAAATTTAAGTTAGACTCTGATATATGTATTTAAAAGTTTTCTGCTGTAAAGATATTTGTTCAATATTATATATTATTCCATTAGAATGAGATTTTTTTCTGTCTATTTTTCTTTATTACCCTTCATGTTCCATATTTGTGCAATTTGAGTTGGACATGTGCGATTTATTGTCGATTCAAAGGGTACGGAAAAACGGTTCATGACATTTGGTATCAGAGCTGAAGGTTAAGAAAGAAATTTGGCTTTGTTATAGGTAAAGTCTCATCAGAGATAAGATTAGTAATATCCTAGGATGAGTAACTCATTTGAGATAGGGTTAGTAACACCTTAGAATAAGTTATGAGAGTGTTATATATATGAGCGCGTATTTATTAATTTTATAAAAGTGATTTTGTTTTAAAGAAATTGGTAAATGAAATAATTTTACCTTCGGTTTGTATTTTAAATATTAAAGGGAATATTATTATTTTTGAGTAGAAATTAAGGATTGTTTGAAACTGAGCTTAGTAAAACCAAAGCATGAATATCTTGTGATTATAATTGCACGATTTGACTATAAGATATTCCATATAGAACCAATTAGTTGAGAACTAGAATTTATAACCTTCATCATATACCCTTAGGTATTAAGTATTAAGAAATAATAGCGATTAAGTGATTATCATAATGGATGGATTTAAAGTCTAAGTACAAATATCTTGTGAAGTAAAATTCACGATTTGACTATAAGATATTTTATGATAATATTTTAGCTAGAAGTTGCAACTAGAGAAAGTAATAGAAAATGCACAGAAAAATTCTTATCAATAAGATAGAAAAAGATAAGCCAAAATTGAGATTTTTGGGTAAATATAATATGAAAGGGTAAGTTCTATAACTTATAAAGGAGATAAGTTAATTTGAAATTTAGATACTTTGATTAGGTTAAAAATTAAAGTGAAATTTAGGAATAAGAGATATAAGAAATATCATCCTAATATAAAAATTTGAACTAGTGATACATTTAGGGTAACATTTGTAATTCATGATAAAGTAAGATTGGAAGTGGATAGGTTAGAGAGAAAAAAAAGAAAAAAGGGAAGTTTTGAATAATATGGTTAGTAGGTTGATTGTTGGATGAAAATATTTAAGTAACAAATACCCTGTGAATTAAGTTTCACAATTTGACTATAAGGCATTTTATGGATTTAAGGTTAAGAAATTTGATTTTAAAGAAAATGGATAGGTAAAAAAGTTAAGTAATAAGCCTAGAATTAGTAAGGAAAAGATGTATACTTAGTGAAGTTGTCTTATTAATATATGGATAAGATAAATAATATTAGTTAAGTTGAGACCTTAGATAAATAGAGCTAAGGATTAAGTTTTATAACTTATTAATTTGAGATAATAGTAGAATTCCACATTAGTTAAACACCATAATTGAAGTGATAACAAATTAAAGTTTGGGGATATGTATATATACTCTTAGGAAGTAAAGGTATATTATACAAGTTTAAGTCACATTTGTATGCTTAAGTAATAATGGATTTAGAAGAAAGTTAATGGTTGTGAAATAAACTTGGATTAATAGAAATTTTGAAAAAAAATGTATTAGGTAAAAATGAATGTGAATAAGTACATAATTTATACATAGATCATTTTGGCACATAAAATTTGATCTAAGATTTGAGTACGGAACTTTAAGGTCTTTACACCAATCCGAAAAAGGGTTTATCACTCGATCCTTGACGACGAGCATTGATGATAGTTTGTGATTATATACTCAAGTTTTCTATCATATTTGAGAGCTATGCAAGGAAAGCAAGAGTTTGTGGTCAAGAAGTCTGATTAAAGTCCGCACTAGAAAATCGGAGGGTCGATACTAGTTCGAAAGTAAATTTGTGGATTCAAATAATAGATCGAATCAAATATCACATATAGTATGATGTTTTGGGTTTTTCTACTTAGTTGTTGGATAGTTATCTTAAATAGTAGGCACTAAGAGATAAGGGATAAACATATGTTCTGTTATATAGACCTCAGGTATACCTCGTCTCAGGGTAACCAAACAAACATAACATGCATGCGATGAGGGCTTCCCATCAACTCCCAGAGATCTAGCCTCTCTCCGTGACAGTTCTCTGATCTTTCATTATCAAGTTTCTTCGGTTCAATCGTATACTCCTTTAGTCTCAGGTTTCAACTACTTTCTTTTAGTTCAAACTGGGAATGATTTTGATATAAATAAAAAATATAAAAATTTGGTTTAACTAAATAATTAAAGAAAATAGATAGACCTTTCTCTTCGTCTCAAGTCGATGGACTTTTCCGGACAGAATAAGGGCTACTTCCATCCACACGGAAGATGGATGCTTAGGGCAGAGGATGAGTTATGTGGATGTATTCATTTATGTTGATATAATATTAGTTTGGTTGTTTTTGGATGTATAGTCTTGTTTGGTTGTTGTACAAATTATCTTAAGTGTGCAGTATGCACTAGGATGGGTACGATAGAAGTATGACTTGATGTATGTATATATAACCTTAATTACGTGATAACTACTCATGTTAGTGCCGGGAATCTCTATATGTATGTTTGACATCATTTTTTTAGTGTTGTTATGATGTCAACCTTCTTCTTTTCTATCGTCAGTATAAATAAGTCAAATTATTTGAGGATACGAGTATGAGATAGATTCCTTTATCTAACTTTCATTTCGAGAACGAAATGCTTTTAAATAGGGGAGAATGTAACAACCCGTAATTTCGCTAATTCGAAAATGAGAGATTTAGTTTATTTTTAAATTTAAAAGGAATTTAAAATTTAAATAAATATGTTATATATAATAAATAATTATCTATTCTTATAGTTAATAAATTAAAAAGTATAAATATGGATTTTAGAACAAATCGACAAAAGTTAAGTTTTGTTAATTATAAATAAGGCTTAAATATATAAGTTTAAATATTTATTTGATAAGTTAAATCTTGTTTAAAACATCTAATAAAGATAATAAAAGTATATTAAAATATTTAAAAGTACGTTAATAATCGTTTTACAAAAATAACCAAAATTTGTCGTATTTTGTCAGTTTTACAGACACTACAAAATTAGAGATTTTGATGTTAATTAAATATGATTTTAAAACATAAAGAGATATGATTTAATTTAATTAAAGAAGTAAAAATGTTCATTTTAAATTTGGTTTACATAAGTGAATTGATTAGCTAAAACATCAAAATGTGACTATATAACATTTTGTTGAAAATCACCGTTTTGTCAGTTAAAAATTGTCGCAATGTTGTTGCACCTTTATTTTCTTATATATGAAAATATATTCAAATAGTATAAGTATTTTTTAATTCACTAATCAAGTTTACTTTTACTAAACAAGTTTAGAAAACAATTAGCAAAATTAAACACAAAAGGACAATACATCTCACATCAAATCCAACCAAATCTTTACTTTTCTTTACTTAAATATTAAGCGATTAAGACATAAAGTAATGATGTGATAAGGTGATGGTAAGTGTTGATAAATTAAGATAAATTAAGGATATTTTAGTAATTTTGTAAAAGGTTAATTTTGTAATTTACCATTTCTTACTTTTCCAATAAATACCCATCTATTCTTCTCGATTTTTCACACAAATCATTCTCTTATTTTTCTTCCTTTAAGCTATTTTAATGGCTTCTCTATTTAAGAGAGGTAGGATGGTTAAAAATAGTGGAGTGCTTAAGCACTAATTGTTACTCTCTAACCTCTTCTTAATTCACTTCTTCTTCTTTTCTTCTTAAAAATGGACTTAGGCCGTGAGTTTGGGAGTTGATAGGGGGAGAACATAAGCAGTATGGAAGGGGAAGGCTATGGCCAAGAGCAAGAAGGAATGTGGGAGGGGGAGGGTGGGGGAGCACTTGGAAAAGGTCGAAGAATGTTTAAGTGGTTGTTTAGTGAAGCGTTGAATTAAATGAATGTTGGTAGGAAGTTAACATTTTGGTTAAAGGTGAGAAATTCTCATTGCTTTTAAAAGATCATATTTTGGTTTTCTATAATAATTATCTTATGACATATGCAAGAATACACCCTTTTAAAATGTTGCTATGGATGTTTAGTAATGTTTGTGTAATGTTTGAATAAGTAGCAAATGTTCATGGTTGTGATTATTTATCATTTTAGCTTACAGGAAAATGGGCTGAAGGAAAAACACATCATGTTTTTTGCTTGAGAGACGTATAGATTTTTTTTCTTTTTCAAGGACGCGATTTTTATAACTTCGGCTGAAGGAAAAACTTGAACAAAAATTAAATCGTGCGTCTTCTTCAATCTCGTTCCTCTTCAATCTCGATCTTAAATCATGCCGACTACCAAAAATTAAATTGATCTTTGCTTCTCCTCGAATAAAATTCCCCGCTCCGTCTTTCCAAACACACTGTTGCTATTCACCTGAAGATGCCGACTCGAAGATGCATCTCACTTCACCTTCTCTCAGATGAAGATCGAGATCGTCGTCCTCCATTCTAGATTGCTTGATTCGAGTTCGCCATTCTCGTTGTGTTTTGTGATATCGAGAATAGGAGATGATGCTGTGAGCGCTTTGAGTTTGAGTGCATCGCCACCTGCTTGTGAACGCTATGGAGTTCTAACACGATTTTGATCTTAATTGGATGTTTGACATGTATTGGAATTATTGATGATTGGTAATGTTTTTTGATCTGTTTTTTGTTTCTGGTGTGATTACTGTATCTTTCATATTATTATACAATATGAAACTAGTATTTCTGTGTATATTATACAATTTAGTCTTTTATTGTTTTATTATTTGTATTTGATGTGGAATGTTGCTCTTGTTAGTTTCAGACGGTGTATTTAATGTTGATTGTATTTCTGGCAAGCTTCAAGCTGTTGTTCATAACTATAATGCTATATTAAACTATCATTTTGCATATTGTAAACATGACATTGGAATTCATAACTCAAATGCTATGTTATACTATCATTTTGTATGCCTAAAGTATGTTAGTGGACTTTGTGATTAAAATGCTACATTGGATATCATTTTGCATACTGTAACTTTGATATTGGACTTCGTAAGTAAAATGCTATATCAAACTATCACTTTGCATATTTTAAATGAGATAATTGACTTGATAACTTAAATGCTACATTAAACTATCATTTTGCATATCATAAACATGGTAGTGGACTTTGTGATTAAAATGTTGCACTAAATCCCAATTTGCATATTGCAATCATAATATTGGACTTCATAATTAAAATGCTACATTAAAGTATCATTTTGTCTATTTTGAACATGATAGTAGAGTGCATAACTCAAATGATACATTGAACTATCATTTTGTATATCATAAACATGGTAGTGAACTTTGTGATTAAAATGTTACATTAAAAAATACAGATGCTATATGTAGTTATCATTTTGTATATTCTATTCATGGTAGTTCTCTTTAGAAATACTTATTTCATTTTGTATATTCTATTCATGCTAGTTCACTTTAAATATACTTATGCTATATTCAAGTATCATTTTGCACTTTTTTAGTCATTATTCAGTTGAAATATGCTTATGCTATAACCAACTATCATTTTGCTTAGTCAGATAATGAGACTAAAAAGTACAAATGCTATATTAGTCTATCATTTAGCATATTAAACCCAATCTACTGTGTCTCAAATCTAGAAATGCTATATCTAAATATCATTTGAAATTCATGGTACTTTTTAGACTGTTTTCTTCTTCTTCTAGATTTTTCTTTTCCATTCGTTTCTTAGATCTTGAATTTGCAGCTCTTGAATTCAAAGGTCAAATAATTTCTGACATAGGTTTGGGTTGGGGCGACGAGTTAATTTTTCTCTATTTTGGAGAAATCGACGTCGACAACGGAAGATCCAATTCGATTCGAACATTGGCAAGAGAGAGGCTTGGACGATGGCGGCTTGGACGACAATGACTTCAGATGACGACTGCTTGGACGGTGGCGGCTAAGGCAAGCAGTAGCTGAAGGTAGATGGCTGCTGGGGTAAACTTGGACGAAAGCGGAGGAAACAGTTGAAGTCGGAAAATTGAAAAAAAGCACTACTGTCCTTCTGCCTAAATTCTAAATGTTGTGTCTTTGGTTTAAAGTTTTTCCTTTAAACTAATTACCTCTTTAGCTTATGTATGGACCATAATTGTAACGACCTGATATTTTCAACCATTCACATTTCCGGAAAATATTCTATTAATTCATGTGTGGAATTCTAATCCACACCAAAATTTTATCAATTTACAATTTTAATTATTAAAAATTTATGGGTCGTTACACTCTCCCCCACTCAAAACTTTTCGTTCCAAAAAGGAAGAAGGTAGGGGAATAGAAACAACCTGATAGAGAACTAAATTGAAACTCAAAATAGAATCATTAATCTAAACCATACAAGTTAAATTTTAAATTTAATAATTGATTTCATCTATTTAATTTCACTTAAGCTAAATTTAGATATTTCAAATTTCATTACTTCATCTTCCAATTATCTTAAAATAAAATTTTCTAAAATCATAAGTTTGAAAATCATTTGTTATACTCAAAAATGTGTTCAATAAATTAATTTCTTCTTTATTCATAATTATAATTAAATTTATTTCTCTCAATATATTTTTATCATCTATGTTAAATATGTTTACACTTATTACAACTACTTAAATTTATTCTTAGTTCCTTTAACATCACTTTATATTGTATATTATTCAATTAACTTTTTATTCTATTTACCTTTATTAATCCTTTTATAACTAAAATTTAAGTGTATGACATTTATTATAAACACTCAAATTTTATTTAAAAAATCCTTTTATATTGTATATTATCCAATCACATAGTTAACTTTTAAATAATTTAGGTAAGTTATAATGGAAATGCAATAGAATATTATACAAATAAAGTTTTCTAATTCAATTATTTAAACTTAAATATTTATTCAAAATTTTTGGTTCGTTTTATAATTGAAAACATTCTTTAAGGTAAATTTAAGAATTACATTTCCGATTAACTTCAAACCATTTGGAGGCAAACAAATATATGTACAATATATATCAAATAAAATTTAAATCATATATCCACATATATATATATATATTATAAATCAAGTCATATTTTTGAAATTCAAATAAATTAAATTTTCAAAGAAAAACAGTAGCAAAGCTACACAATGGTCTCTTCACTTCAAAACTCGAAAATGAATGTCGATGATGCTGCAGTCATCACTGAAATTATTTTCCAGCGACAAGAGAAGAGCACTGATTTAAACATTAAAAATTCTTTGAAAACAATCTCTATTTGGAAAACACTTTAAATGATATATCTTTTAAAACATTAAAACCCAAGTTTGAAACCATCGGAAATTAAATTCTCAAGCTCTTGATTTAGATTCATTTTAATTTCCAAATTAATTTATAGCCATGTTTTATAGTTCGGTTATATATATAGGAGACAAAAGCCAATGGTTACAAGATATATATAAAGTCAAATATTATTTCTTAATAACCTATAAAATTCAGAAAATTACACTTATATAATTATACAAAATTTATTTCCTTTTCTAAATTTGAAAACAACATTGTGTTAGTTTGCTTTGTTCAAGTGTTTTGGAAATCCTATCGATAGCGTTGATCAGACGAATCGATCGAAAACCCAAATCAACATCAACAACTCAAACAATAGAATATGTAAAACATTTAAATATAGATTTACAAATACACCATATAGGAATAGATTTTCAAAGCAAGGATAGTAATTCAAATTGGATTGACTCAAGTCAAAGGAAATTTTGATTTGAGTGTAAGTTAGAACAAAAGATAAGATGATTAAATTGATAGAATAAGTAATGGATAAGTTTACATAAATCGCGGGCAACCTTAACCGGGTCAACTATGACTTCAAGAATTAGATCAATGTGGAATTCTGAGGTAATTCTACATTCGATCTTAAGAAATAGAATTCGGAATAACAAGAGGTACTAGCATCTAAACTGAAGATATATATAAATCTCTGGTTAATCAATGCTAATTGCAAAGGAGTTTCACCTCTTTACAAGTCATCTGAATGTTGACGAGACCGCCAATTCATTAAAGATCATCTGAAGTGGAGTTATGTGATACTCCAAAATTAAAGGAAGATGAATAGTGAGGGACAAGAATGGATTTCGGAACTGCAGGGAACGTTCCAAAATTTAAAAGGGATCGAGTCAAAAGGAAGAGATTCACACTCCAATGAAAGTGATTCTGTAAATAAATTTACCATATATGCTAAGTTTTGCCTAGAGCCAAAGCTTTGATACCAAATGTAACGACCCGATATTTTCAACCATTCGCATTTTCGGAAAATATTCTATTAATTCATGTGTGGAATTCTAATCCACACCAAAATTTTATCAATTTACAATTTTAATTATTAAAAATTTATGGGTCGTTACAATAATTATGTTAGCGACAAACGTTAACTTGATTATGTTCATTTTGATTTAATAATCCCTTTGTTAATAAGACCATATTTTAGTGATATGAGATATTTTGAAACAATAAGTCTGTTTTCATTTAGAAGTGAAATTAAAGTTAAAATAAAAGTGAAATTGAAATGTGAAGTGAAATGGGTTTGAAAAGGATAGTTAAATTGAAATTGAGATGAATAGTGAAATTGAATTTAAAATCGATTTTGAAAATTGAAGTTGAGATTAAGGATGAATTGAAGTTTAAATTGAAATTAGATTTGAAATCTAAGTTTTAAATGTGTTTAGTTTGAAGTTAAAATTGAAATTGAGTTGACATTGGAAATTAAAATTTAATATTAAAATAATAGGAATAAAATGATATTATAATATATATGGTAATAGTGAAAATATATTTTAAATACTTTAAAAAGTGAAAATATTGATTTAAAATGATTTGTAATGATTTTATATGTGATAAAATCCAATTTGAATAGATTATTTCAAGTATTGAAAAATAAGTTAAAACTAGACGCGTCGCGCAACGGTAGTATGCGATTTCGCGCCGAAAAGTTCAAATGAGTGTATAGAGTGAAATATAGCTCGGAATTCTTCGAGATACGAAAATTCCAGACTATTATATCCATATCTTCGAATTGAAGAAAGAAAATCAAGATTTTATCTTGTAGATTTTGAATTTAGTCCAAAACAATTTTCTAGAAAATCACGCTAGTGCAGTCAAGTGACCATAACATGAAATCTGTTTAAATGAATGTTTTTAATTATGAAAAAATATGGAATAAATTTTATAAATACATTTAACTAGTTTAAAAGATATTTGGATTGAAAAATATAAATTGTCGAATGTTTAAAAGTTGCTTTAATCAAATAAATTTATATAGCACTTTCCGCAGCACCTTTATGCTGCAAATTTTATAACTTTTTGAATATGAGTTTAAACTTAACGATTTTTTCCAGAATCAATTGTGTCTATTTTTAAAAGGAAAATTAAGAGTTTTGAAAGATAATTTAAAATCTTTATAAGCAATTCCAAAATAAAGTCGATAACCGAGTATGCGAAAACGACTAGTATATTTGTCTCGCCTATGAGATCTAGGAAGATAAAACAAGGTGTTTAACTAAGGTTAGCGATGGAGCAACCAGTGCCTTGAACTTACATGACCTATGTTTTATTTTCTTAGACGAGGGGTGGAACAGATCGAAAGGAAAGCCTGGATGCTCTTAAATAAAAAGATCGTATTGAGTTTCCAAAATAAAAGAAGATTGGTATTATCCAAAATTTAAGCAATCTCCAAAATAATGATTTATATGATCCTGTTTACTCAATAATGTTTGCTAAGGTTGATTTTAGGGTTTATCATAAACGATGTCTTAAATAACATTATTTTTGACCCGCTTAAAAAGTTAAGAAATTTGGATCGAGAGCTAAGTGTGAAAATTTGAGATATTTTCCAAAGCAAAAGAATGAATTACTTCAAATTATCCTAAGTCAAAATAAAGAGATTTCGAAATCAGCCGAAAAGAATTAAACTGAAAAGAGACTTAATAAATCCTATATACTCATATTAACTTTTTATCGATAATTGGATTTCGAAGGAACCGGGGTCGGATTTGGGTGATTCCTATCCAAAAACCACTTCGAACCAACATATACGTTCGAGCGTGAAGACATGTTGAAGATTATTATTATTGAAGTCCGTGGATCTTCATAGCGTGAAGATTGCTTGTTGAACATGCTCTGAGTAGCTCCCATTATAGATTTATTATAGCAGTGGTCTCCTCGTGGCGGTGATTTTTCGAATTGCAAGGACTACTCGCTACTAATGGTAGTAGGAGAGCGCCTTCGGTTTGTCATGTTCCTGAACAACTTGTATGGACGTTTGTCTGACATTGCATTTCTAAAGATTACGTACATTGGGTTTTACAAACGTACATCAATGGTGGCGAAGAAGGCAACTTCTTTTAGCTTAACACCCTCCTTGAGACGTACGAGCTCAAGGGTTGCATTTTTGTGGAAGGCAATTAGTAGTTAACAGAAATGACGATGTGGCATTCACAGATGTGATATGTGCTATGTGAAAAGGTAATCGTTGCCTCAAGGCTCATCAAACCGGAAATGACCGAAATAGGATTAGATGCGGTAAGGCTAAGTGGGTCATTCCCAAGTAAAGTTGGTTGTCCCCTTCTAGATATATTTCTTCCCGCTATGACGTTCGGGATGTAAATTGATGTAGTGTATGAAAAAACGAGCGCTCGGTTAAAGGTCGGTAACGACAGAAGGATGACATATTCGATACTATCTAGTTATAGAGGTAGGCCGGTCTTGTGTTGGTATAAGTTCCTTTGTGTTGTTCCTCGGGGCATTCATCTAGAGGTGTACCCATTCGGAAGGTAGATCCTTCACTTGGTCATTTGTATGGAAATCCATTCTCCAATAAGAACCTATAATTTTTTTTTATAGAACCTAATATGCTGGAATTTAATAATGGTAACAATTTCGGATATGATTAATAAGTTTATTTGCAAATGTTTTCAAAGAGATGTCATTAAAAATAATATCAAATGTTTTGATATAAAAGTATTTTAGTTATCATAAGGTAAAAACCCGTCCGTGTTTATGTGTGGGCATGGTCTTATGAGATACTCTTTGTTTTCAAAGGATTTTATTCAAAGGCTGATATATGACGTTGTCATTTATTATTAAGTTTTTCTCACGCTGGTTTATCAAACCTAATCCGGGTATTTTCAATACTCGGGTCAGATCCGAGTAGTTTCATGTTAGTCGAAGATGGTTGGAGTTTCCAAAGGAGAGGTGGAGATATCAATCTACGTACGGACGTATTCTATTATTCGCTGTGCTTTGATAGTTTAAGTTTGATGTTTGTCAGCAATTGTAAGGATAGATGTTTATAACTGTCCAAGTTGAATTTAGGTTAGACTTTGATATATGTATTTAAAATTTTTCCGCTGTAAAGATATTTATTCAATATTATATATTATTCCATTCAAGTGAGATTTTATTCTATCTATTTTTCTTTATTCCCTTCATGTTCCATATTTTCGTGCAATTTGAGTTGGACATGTGTGGTTTATTGTCGATTCAAAGAGTATGGAAAAATGGGCCATGACAACCCTCAGGGAATAGTTATAACCCATGACAAAAGTGAACCGTGTTTTAATTAGATTTCTTATATCAAGAATATCATGGAATGAATAATCACGTACAGTAAAAATCTAGTAAATACATCTCATGAAATTATTTTTCCATTATAAAAAAAAGAAATAGTCCTTGGGAAGCCTAGAGAAAGTAGTTCCGTTTGTTGCATTATTAATGAATGTTATTTAGCAACCGATTTTTTTCGAATGTCTGCATTATTTACGATTGTCTATAAAAAAATAACAACCTGTAATATTATTATGAAATATTGTAATTAACTATTTTAGGATCATCGGAAATGAGGAAATAAATAATACAAACCATATATATCACTTCATATAATGGAGGTTTCACTAATAATACCCAAGAACACCGTCTTGGTAGTTTTGTTAACTAGCAAGCATTTTGTGCCAAAATACTGTATGATTGAACCATATTTAGGACACTCGAGATGCTTGAGCACCTTTCATATATTTTCACACATCACTATTGTAGCGATTGAAGTCATTCAACCTAGCAAGCATAGATGTTATAGAATGAAAGTACTCTCTAAATAAAAATGTTGGGCATGATAATATCCAATCAAATGCTTTGTAATTTGTCACACATTTTATTAAACACACACCCTACAATACATTAATGACATAAGTGCTATTGAAAAAATACAAAATATAGTGAAACATAAAGAAAACATTAAACTAACTTAACATGACAAAACTATATGTACATGAAGAAATTCGCCATAGGAGATTTGATGATAGTAAACAAAGAGAAAATGAATTCTTTCAGAATCCTATTAGTAGGAGCATACCTGAAGAAGATTGCATCAATTCATTTTACCGTTTCCTTTTGCCAAAGCTCTCAACTTTAAGATCATATCATTTTCTTTACTACTTCGTTTCTATGTTTCTCATTGGATAGTTCATTGTCCGTTTGATTTGAGCAGAGGTTTGATCTTCATTTTTCCGGTCTTCATTTTTCGAGGAACTAAATTAAAATTCAAAGAATCACCCATTAATTCTTCTTCTTAATTTTTAGTTTTTGGATTAAGAATGATGATTGGATTTTCATAGGCCTGTCAAAATTAGGGTTTTGATTACAAAAAGTTAGGTAGGAAAAAAACATTTAATAAAATGAAGTGCGGACCTGCAAAAAAATCTAAAGCTTATTATATTTGATGTGTTGAGATCATCCAAAAAAAGAAGAATATAAAAAATGGGTAGTTTCCATTGTGGAGTCAAACGCACGTTGTTGTATTATAGATGATGAGTTTCTAGAACATAAAAAACAGTAGGAATAAATTGCCGAAATTGTCCTTTATCTAGTAACTTATTCGATGGGATAGTTTTTTAATTTCAAAAGCTTCAAAATAAGGTTTTCCTTTAATATGTAGATATATAAGTACGTATATCTGTATATGCTCTCCCTTTATTATTCAGTCTATTCTTCTGAATCTCATGAAGACTCGACAAAGACTCGAGAAAAGTATTTATGGATGCTAGAAGTGGAAAACTTAACTTGTAAGGCAGAACCACCATAGCTAATGGAAATGTTCAGCCTAATGCGAGATGATTCTCAGTAAATCTCTTTTTCATTATTTGAAAGTTTCTTCCTTTTCCCATTAAGAGTTGAGTTTACAAGGTCTTTCTATTTCCGAGCAAATTTGTTTAAGCCATCTTTTAGTTCTATTTAAAAAAAGTTTCCTCAAGCTTGAATTTGGATACATTGTTTTGCATGAGTAAATGGATCATTTCCCAACTTTGGTTCTTTATGCCCTCGTTCTGGCTTCTCTCTATTTAATTTATTTGCTAAGGCGAGAATAGGCTCTTTCCCCATATGAAATGGATTCAGACTCCATCTACTTGGGTTGTATTGTGTTATCCTCTTCTTTTCTTCTATGGTTCGAAGGGATAAATTCTTTAGGTTTAATTCTTATTCTTCGCTGAATCGTAGGATATCTCGTGAATGGACTAGGTTGTTCAAGTGAGGTTATGAAGATCCTTGTTAGGATTCAATTATCATAATCAAGGCTTAAATGAGATCGATTTTGTTTTATGTTCAAAAAAAGATACGCTCCTTGAGTTTAGCTCTTAATGAAAGCATAATAACGTTAGGTCAAAAATTAATCCTTGTTTAAGATTAAGTATTCAATTTGAAGGAGAAACATTCCCATAGTTCAAGTGTCTAGTTAAAGAGGCAAATAATATTATTCAATATGCCAGTCAAGGAGGTAAATCCCTTTTTTTCAATAGGCAAGTCACAAGTTATATACGCAAGGTAAGAGTCCTTATGAGAGTAAACATGCAAATTGACATCCATTCAAGTCCTTGATTATAAAATCTTGATTTCAATTTGACCTAATGGCCATTTAAATCCCAAACTTAAGCTTTTTTTACACTCTTAAGAAAATGAAAAATGAGCAAGAGGGATACTTGGAATTATCGCCTCAATGGTAGGGGATACATGCCTATTTATAGAATATTTGGACCTTTGGATTCATGACATGTGTCTTTTGTTAGAAATGGATGACCATAATTTGCTAATATGGCACATGTTCGAGATAACATGTGGCATACCACTCCACTTAAGTCACGATGACATGGTATAGCTGACCCAATCGGAGAATACCACATGGCTAGCTGGATATTGATCTTATGTGAATTAGTCAGTTGGCGATAGCTTAAAAAAATCAACCTTCGACAACTCATTTAATCATAATGTGATATTTAAGAAACCCCATCCTTCGATAACCAAATTAATCAAACACGCAATGCTTGGGAGCATCATCCTTCGATAGCTAATTCAATCAGCATGTGATAGGTAGGAAGCCTCATCCTTCGATAACCAAATCAATTAGCATGCAATAGCTTAGAAGCATCATCCTTCGATGACCAATTAAACCAACATGTGATAACTCAGAAGTGTCATCCTTCGATAGCTAATTTAACCAACATGCGATTGCTAGAAAGTGTCATCCTTCGACGTCTAATTTAATCAACACACGATAGCTGGGAATTACCAACCTTCGATGGCTCAATTATATGCTATAGCCTCAGTATATCACCCTTTAATAGTTTAATCATTCATTATATGATAGCTTTGAAGTATCAATCATCGATAGCTAGATTAGTCAACTTGCGATGCTTCAAATCGTCATCCTTTGACGGCTCAATTATCCAACGTGCGATAGCCTCAGAATATAAACCTTCGATATTTTAATCATTCATCCTATGATAGCTTTGAAAGTATTAGTCTTCAATAGCTAGATTAGTCAACCTGCGATGGCTTCAACACTGCCAATTTGTGACGGCATGCTTTGGCTTTCAACATACAATGGCTTTATCTTTCACCAATTTGCAATAGCTTACTTTGGCCTCAAACATGCGATTGCCCTTTTATTATCCACCTATGATAGCTAGCATGTTTTGGGTATAATAGTGGCATTGCCCAAGTGATCTCAGGCTTCAATCCCGAATAAACTTCTTGTTCTTCTTGAGCAAGTTGCTAATCATGGCCTGGACATACCTTTAGAGTTCATTAAACTTAGTCCAATACTCCAAAACTGTCATATCTAATTGTTCCAACTAAAAAATATTCTAAACAAAGTAGATTTTGCTTCTTAAAGCAATAAATGTTCCTAAAACCTTACCCTAAAATCAGCCTAAGTAAGGTCATCCTTTGTCATATCCATAGTTACACTATTCTACCAGTACAAAGTTGTTCCTTGCAGCTGCCTGGAAGCCAGCCTCTGTTTATGCTTATCAGTCAAACCCAAGTTAGCAAATATCCTTTCACAATGAAGAATTCAATCCTCCACTTTGATGGCATTCTCTGTACCCGTAAATGGATTTCTTATCAAACTAGTGAAATCTCTACTTAATGAGGCATAGTTATTACGAGCAACTACTTCAAAGACGACATAACTTGCGACGTTTCCTCTTATTAACCTAGCTGCTACTCCAGCTTGCATCATACTTAGAAAGAACTAATACATCATTTTCATATCAACTGATTCAGTTCCAACACTTACATTACTAGCACTAGTGGTTTGGTTGGTATTGGGGAGGTTATGAACCCACAAAAATGGTACCGAGCCAATCAAAGAAACCATATACAAAAGGACTAAGGAATAAGATTGTTACTCCTCTTTGTACTTGTCAAGAACGAGCATATTTTCTTATAAGGGAAATACTAGCTTATTGGACTTAAGAAAACACAAAGAAGAGAAGAAAAAACAAGAAGGAGGTGAATATTGCCACTACCATAAAACAGACGGGAACAATACTAATGATTGTAGAGCTTTGTTAGGGATTATAGAATATTATGTAAGGAAAGGAGAGTTGCAAGGATTTGTTGAATATGGGCTTTCAAGGATCTAGAGAAAGGACAAACATAATTTCAAATAGTATAGGACAAAATTAATGAACAAGGTCATATTTTCAAATAAAGAGGACTTTAAATGAAATGGAATTGAAACCAAGGTAGAGCCTTCGGCCCTACAACAAGGCCTGGCCAAAACGCCCATTCAAAAAGTGATGGTCAATTAAGCCTTTAATCCCATCGTTGGGCCTGACTAAAGCACCCATCCAAGGGAGATGGACAAGAAGGTTTAGTCCTGCCACAAGACCTGGCTGAATCACCCACCAAAGGGTGATGATCAATTAAGCCTTTAATCTTGTCATTAGGCTTAGTTGAAGCAACCATCCAAGGGAGATGGATGAGAAGCCTTCATCCCACTGCAAGATCTGGCCGAAGCACCCATCTAAAGGGTGATGGTCAATTAAGCATTCGGTCCCACCGTTGGGCCTGACTAAAGCATCCATCTAAGGGGATGGACAAGAAGCCTCTGGTCCTACCACAAGGCCTGGCCGAAGCATCCATCCAAAGATTGATGATCAATTAAGCCTTTTGTCCTACCGTTGGGCCTGACCAAGGCACCTATCTAAGGGAGATGGATGAGATCAATTAAGCCTTTTGTCCTACCGTTGGGCCTAACCAAGGCACATATATAAGGGAGATGGATGAGAATACTTAAGTTCTGCCACGAGACCTGGCCGAAGAAGTCATCCAAAGAGTGATGGTCAATTAAGCCTTTGGTCCACCATCGGGACCGGTCAAAGCACATATCAAAGGGAGATAGATGAAAGGTGACTGATTCCACCACGAAGCCTTATCTAAACATCCATGCGAAAGAGATATACAAAGCTTTCTGATCCTATCATTAAACCCGCTTAAAGGATCTGTGAGAAAGACATAAGGATTATATTAGAGACAAAAGCAAACTGCTTCTCATGAAGCATAATGAAACAAGTAAGCAAAATTTTAACTACATAAAAAGCTATATTATATAATGATTTTCTTTTACAATAAGGTTAACTTTCACAAAATTCACTGCTCTGGAGGATGAGGAAGAGGGTGATGTTGGTAAACAAGCTCTTTTCCTTTCCCCTCAACTTCTAAACTACAAGAGTTGGATTCACTAGTTGAACCCTCATTCTTGTACAAAATATAAGGACTCCCAATTTTCTTAAGAGCATCAATGCATCCATACTGGAAGAAATGCTATCGTTGATAACTAGAAGCAACATCCTTCCTTAATTGACAATCTTTTTTTGAGCCTAAAAATGAGATGTCTCCTTTAAGTCAAAAGCGACCATGACTTCAACTAAATAATCTACCAGTGAATTAAGTTGAGACACCCTAGTAGAATAAAATTTCATTAATTCTAATTAGGCTTTAAGTTCCTTTACCTCTTTCATTAAAGTTGAATCTCTACATCAGGGTATTTCTTTAACTTCTTCTCCTTATGACGAATAACTTTGAGAGGATCAATAGAGTCGATCATCTGAACTATTAATGCCTTCACATAAGTTTTTATAGCACTTTTTAGTTAAGAAAATTAATGAGATAAGCCAGATTTTTCATTCTCAAGTGGTCTGAACCTTTAACGTAAGTTCATTCTTCTTGCGCTTCAACATCTCAACTTTGAGTTTAAGGTCCGAGAATGCTTCAGTGCGCTTTCCGTTCCTCTAATATTTTATTCTTTGATTACATTCCAACATGAAGGAATTAATCTGTGTAGCAAGTTCACTAGATTTTTTAAAGAGCTATAGCAGTTACCCTGCTACTATGTGCCGAGCGACCTCGAGATAAGAAAAAATCTACAAATATTCCTTTCTAAAAGATTTTGCTGGATTTAGGTAGGAAACCTTTCTCACCTTCATTTAATGTAAGTTCATATGATTAGCACTCATTTTTAGACTTTATTAAGTCTATCTCCAAATCAAGAATACATTGTTAAGCGAAGCAATTTTTGTGTCATATTCCAACTTTTGAGGGTCAAAATAAGAGCTAAGCTTTTTTCAGTTAGATCCAAAGTGTCACGGTTCTTGAAAGAAACATTCTTTTCCAAATCCTCAATTGTTCCTTAAGAAGCTTATAAAATAGATTTCACTTTAGCATACTTCTCATACTACTTATTGGTGTCAGCATTATCAATGGATGACAAGCCAAAAACTGAACACGTAGAATGATTCTATATGGTTGTCACTAAATTGGATTACATGCCGATGAAGGCATTAAAATTAAGGTTAGGATTGACAAGAGATAAAGGAAATTCTTTGTACTAAGTGAAGAAGTAAACAGTAACTAATTTATAATAAAAGAAGGAAAAATAATAATAATTTTTTTATTGATAATTTGAAGAATAACCAAAATCGTTACATTCGCATTGAGACGATAATAATAGAAACTACATGTATACTATAATTTTTTATAATTCTTAGAATCTTGAAATCTTTGGAAGGATGAAGGAGAATGTAAATGGAGCTCTAATACAAGGAGGAGTGTAGACTGGAGGAAACCTCCAATAATCCCATTCTTTGGAAGGAGGGCTAAGTTCATCACATAGTAATTTGGCATAATTAGTTTGAATCCCATGAAGGTATTCTCTTTGATCTCCTAAAATACTAAAGTGCAAATTAGGCATTTGAGTATACATATGATGATGGGCCGCGAAGAAAGCAATATTTTGATAAGTGAGACTTGTTAATCAAGAAACGATTTTCCTTAAAAGACATTTTTAATCTAACCAACTTACTTAGGGTCCCTCTTGAAGTAGAAGATAAGGAGAAAGTGGAGGCAAATTTGGTAACTTGCATATCAACGATGGTAAATATAAAGTTTAAATTCTACATAAATGTACCATTACAACATTGACTTAAACTTAAGATTAAAATAATACAACAATATCATTAAGGTTCACAAAGACCAAACTCTTATAATATTATGCAATAAATCTATCCTCGTTAAACTTAATCTTGTTAAGAGAAAGAGAATTGACATTCAAAGAAGCGGTGGGAACTTCAGGTAAGTTCCAACGTTCACTGGGATGAGGATCAGATCCACGTTCGTCCAAGTAACTTTTCTGAAGACACCCAATCAAGCCTCCACAATCATTGCCTAAGAAAGAAAAACTAGTCATAGGGAACAAGAATAAACCAAGTAAAGACATTCCATCAGTTTGGCCCTATATCCAATCAACATCCAAAAAAGGGCGATGGGCTCTTCATTCTCCTTATGGAAGTTGGAGTTATGGGAACAAGACTTTCGAAGGAGAGGGTGACCAATTTATTATGAAAGTATTCAAGGTATTTGAGGCATTTTAAGAGCCTCATGTATCTTTCGTTCGATTCATTTAAATATTTGCATTACCTTTCTCCTTTCCTATTTAGTCTCAAAATTTCATCTCTTTTTTATCTAATATAATATCTATATAGTTTCTACTTCTCCTTCTATGCTGGTAGTTAGGTAAAATTAGAATTATCAACTATACAACAAGATAAATAAGGAAATAAAGTTTGAAGATAGAAATTACCTATTGATTTAAAGGGCTGAGTTTTTCGAATCATAGAAGAAGGTGACCGAGTTTTCTTAAACGATGGAGAGTTGAACTGCTAGGAGAACTCATTAAGGATGGATTATCCCCAAAGTTTTTATCAGCACCTGGAAAAGAGAAATAAACATCATGGCTTGAGTCTTAAGGAGCCTCTAACCCAGCTTGGCTAGAACTTTTGTCCCCAACTTTTCTCTATGAGCCATCTCAAGTGTGGTGGAAGCACCACCATCACCATCGTCATCATCGTCATTGTTATTATCATCTGACTTATCTTCTCCATTATTTTCTAACTCATCATCATCCAACGAGAGGTCGTCAAAAGTCAGGAATTTAACAGGATCGATTGGGTCGTCATCCCCAAAATTGGAAAAATCTTCCAAAATGCGTTCAAGACGGACATAAAATTTTCTTTTATCATCATCCCCAAACTTGGAAAAATCTCCCAAAATGCGGCCAAGAAGGATATTAAATTTTCTTTTATAGTCTATTCTGGTAGAATGAAGAGAAAAGAACTTCATGTCAGGGCATCGATCGGTGTTGTCTTAGTAAGCAGTAAATAGTATGGCCTTTGAACTTTGATTTCTCCAGTGAGGAAGAGCTTCAATTAGGAAAGAAGATACCTTAGCCTTAATATTACATAAAGATAACTTTGGCTTGTTAAGAGACATGTTATTCTTTTCTCAATCATTTTCCAAAAGTGGAATTTTAAATGAGGTTTCTTTAAGGTCATAAACTTCTATTTGATCATATGCAAGGTCTTTTTCTAAGACTCTCTCTCTCTCCTCTAAATCATGAATTCTCGTTTTTTTCCAAATCAAATAAAGATGTGACTCAAATATTCTCGAAGGTTAGGGAACCATTGTTAGGTTGAAGATTTTGAATCTCGCCTTTAATAGTCTTTATCTTCTCAAACAACGAAGAAATTAATTCTTGTAACGACAACATGTTTTGAGAGGAGAGCAAAGTAGATCATTGAAAATTGAATAGATTTTTTCCAACCTGAAAAGAATCGTAACAAAGTTGTTACTAAATTAATCAAATACCATAGTACGTTAAAATAAAAGGGAAGTCATACCTAAATAAGTTGCTGCAAAATAGGGGCAAAAACTTATTGCGGAAATGGAGGAGAAACCTTAGTGGAACCAAAATATGCAATAGCAAGACATTAAAGAATGTTCATCAATAGTTCTTCAAAACCTAAAGAGTGAGGAGTTTCCATTCAAAAATGTGAAGAAAGAGCATTCTCGAGAAGGAGAGAATTAAGTCCTAGCTCCTGGTGGAGGAAGGCTATAGAATTGTCGAGTGGAGAGCCAGTAATATTAGTAACCAAATTTTGGATAGGTAAAGTCGAAGAAGTAGTGATAGCACTAGAAGTAGAGACCAAAGGTAGCATGGAGTGGGGTTAGCCTCTTTGGATTTCTTAAGAGGAGGTTCAAAGGAAGTATGTTCATCGTTAGACCATTTTGTTTCTTCTCATTTTCTAATGCAAAAACATCTCTTACCACATAGATCAATGATGATGAAAGAACTTTGAAAGTGAGAGAAAGTGGTGACTTTCTAGCAGCTTAGGGGGAGATGGGTAAATTTGAGGGTTCTTTACCTAACGACAAGGCGATGACATCGACAAGATGCACATCTACAACATAGGAAATATAAGCTAATAAAAGAAGAAGAAATATATTCAATATTTCCTTCAACATAAAAAGTAAAAGAATAAAACCTGGGTAATATCCAGGATTATCAGTAATTAGATGCTGATCTGGGGAGTTTGTAGAGAAGACTTTAAGTCTGGCGACAACAAGAGTCGATGAGTCATATTGTTTCCTTTTTATCGTATTGTGCTTACCAAAAATTCAATGAGATGGTTGAATCAAAGTATATTTTCATAGTTTTTCTTCGGTAAAGGGATCAATCGACTCCTTGGGAAGTTGGAAGCATCTCCAAGGTGATCAATTTTAGCTAAAACCTTAGGATCGATGTTTTTAGTCAACAGCCGAAAACGATAACAGGAAATAAAATAATAATAGTTGATGTAAAAGATGAAAAAATAATAGTTATAAGGTTGCGGTAACCTACAAAGGATGGGGAATTTCCTAGAAATCTCTGGAGAGAAGCATCTTACATAGAAAAATTGATGGCATCAATCTCTAGTTTAGTTGATTGAGTAGGAAATCACCACAACGTCATCAGGGCAGAAGTAATACACAGTGCCTTCAGGTTGGTTCTTTATTTTTTGAAGAGTAGCTAGTGAGCACAAGATAGAAGGAGACAAATCATCCAGCTTGAGTCCTTTAAATAGCACGAATAGAGAATGAATGTAGCTGTAAGAGTTCGGGTTGCGTTGAATGGGCGCAATCTTGAGGAAGGACAAAACACTAGTAACGATAGGGTTAAAAGGTAGATAACAAGAATGCAGATGTGGATGAGAGTGAAAGTAAAATATCCTTTTGGAGGAGTGTCAATTGTATCAATAGGACCTGGAACACTGTTTTAATTCCAAAGATTCCAAAATATCGTAGTGATGAGTCAATGTTCTCATGCTTCGAGAAATAAGACAGATAACTAGTATAAAGCTTTTCCTCTAAAGATTTCGTGTGCCTACGATACTTGTGACTATTAAGAGGTTTCCTTCTTTTTCCTAGCCATAATACTTATATTATTGTCATTAGACATGTGGGTTAATAGATCTCTAATTAGAAGAAACAAGGTTCAAATGTAGGTTATTCAAAGAATAGTCAAGCTAAAAAGCTCCCCAACTCAATTAAACTAGTAAAATTTCATGTAATAAGGAAATTATATACATACATACATACATGTGTGTATACATACATACATGTGTGTGTGTATATATAAAAAGTCACTCCATGATTAAACAAAAATTTAAGCTATTACACAATAGTGATATGGGCCATTGCATTTTGATCTATCATGAGATAAACAAGGCAAATATACGGAGTTATCGCGTGTTGACCTATTATGAAGTGAATAAAGCAAACAAAGTAAGCTGTCACTGTTTAGCTATCATGAATTGAGGAAGGAAAGAGAAGTGGGGTATTGCGTATTGGCTATCATAAATTGAGTTAAGTAAATAAAATGAGTTATTTCATGTTGGGCTATCGCATGTTAATATACTAAAAATAAATAAACTATTTCATGCCAAGCTATTGTAGGTTAAGAAAAATAAGAAAATAAGCTATCGTACATTAAGCTACCATGGGTTAAGAAAAGTAAATAAGATAAGCTACTACACATCTAGTTGTCACTGCTGAGTTAAAATAAGCAAAATAAGCTATCATATAGTGGACTATCGCATGTTGAATAAGTCAACGCTATCACATATTGAAATAGCAAATATAGCCAGTAGAAAATAAGTTGATAGTGTGTTAGAGTAACCCAAAACCCACTAACAGAAAATAGTAGCTTAAGAAAATAATAACGGATTGAAATGAAAATTAAAAAGGGAACTTGAATGTTCAAACTAGGTCCAAAAGTCATCATTGGTAATAGAGAACTATGCAACTTCTGGAATGATACCTGGCTTCATGACATCTTTCTCAAAATACTCCTCCTCGACCTCTGCAACATAGTGGGGTGATCTGCTCCTATTAAGACATGCAACAACTGTCCCTGCCTTCAGCCAATTACATCAGCTTCAACTTAAAGCCT
The DNA here is from genome assembly GCA_030765085.1 of Allium cepa. Lineage (NCBI taxonomy): Eukaryota > Viridiplantae > Streptophyta > Magnoliopsida > Asparagales > Amaryllidaceae > Allium > Allium cepa. The sequence goes on along the minus strand of CM060930.1, from coordinate 45,630,812 downwards.
TACCCAGACCCCAGATAAATTCCATTGGAGCCTTACGAGCAATGTTTTGTACTCTGTTAATTCACTATACTACCACATAAACAACTCTAGATGTCACTTCTCCTTTCCCAGGCGCTGGAAAACCATATCCCCTATCATGTCAGCCTGCTCATGTGGCTTCTTGTTCATGGGAATGTAAATACCAGAGATCTTGATCCATAAGAGCATGAACATGACCCCACATACAGTACGTGTCATAGTTCCGCTGAGAATATCAGCCATCTTTTCTTCGACCGTGACTGGCTACCTATGTTTGGAATACCTGCTATGCTCACCTTTTCGGAGCCATTCCTCACATTACATCAGTCTATTATCATTGGAAATACAATACTCACATGGTGATTTCACTTACATGTTCTTACTTACTTTTTGCTAGGTTATTTGGACCGAAAGGAATCTCCATGCTTTGATAACAAGTGTACAAACCCCAAACAACTATGTCGGAAAATCTTATGTAAATTTTACTCATGGAATGTTTAGATTTCCAAGCTCCATCTCTAATGGTCACTGATGAGCTGGATTATGATGGGTCGATTAATAGCTGCGTAGCAATACAAGCTGCCGATATTGATGTTGATAGTGGAGCTTGTGGAGATTAGTTGTTATTCCTGATGCTATGCTCACTGGATGTTGTACTTGCTATTTTTCTTCTTTTGCTCGTTATTGTCTAAGGTAGTTGTGGTTGATGTTATTATTTTTTGTGCGTGGATGGGATTGTGTAGTATTTGGCTTATGCTTATATGAACTCGAAGTATTAGCTACATATTTTTTGATGCCATCGATCGGGCTTGTTGATCGAAACCTTTATTTAGTGTAATATTTCAGCTATATAGTTCCGCACTACACAACCGCTTTGCAAAAGAAGGGAATCTGAAAAAATTCATGAAAATTCATGGAATTAACAAATTCACCAAAAGCCAAAATTGGTGAAAATTAAGCTAAAATAAAATAATATGACAATTCGATAACATAATTAATATGTTAAAAATAAATAAATCATTACCAAAATAGAATCTTCAAGGAACTAGGGTTTATTAGGAAAGTTAATGGCAATTTGAAATTAGGATTTTAGAAAATCAGTAAAAGAAGAAGAAGAAGAAGGGAAAGACGATCATTTATAGGACAAGAAGGAAAGTAAATTAACCGTTGGGTTAGGAGGGAAAATGCATGGCTAGAACGAAGAATTTTAGAAAATGAAGAGGTTGAATTGAATTTTACACTAAAGTATAATGCTTTTATAAGGGGGAAAATGTTATACCTAAAATATTTGCATGTTGGAGGCCAAAGTAAGCTACCACAAATCGGTGAAAGATAAAGCCATCGTATGTTGAAAGCCAAAACAAACTATGGCAAGTTGGTTGGGTCGAAGCCATCGCAAGTTAAATAATCTAGCTACCGAAGATTGATACTTCAAAGCTATCATATGATAAATGGTTAAACTATTGAAGGGTGGTATTCCGAGGCTATTGTATGTTGGATAATTAAGCCGTCGGAGGATGACAATTTCTAGCTATCGTGTGTTGATTAAACTAGCTATTAAAGGATGACACTTCCCAGTTATCGCATGTTGGTTAAATAAGCCATCGAAGGATGACACTCCTAGCTATCACATGTGGTTAAATTAACTATCGAAGGATGATACTCCTAAGCTTTCGCATACTAATTGATTTTGTTATCAAAGGATGAGGCATCCTAGTTATCGCATATTGATTGAATTAGCTATCGAAGGATGATTCACCCAAGCTATCGCATATTGATTAAGTTGGTTATTGAAGGATGAGGCTTCCCATCTATCGCATGATTGATTAAATGAGCCATCGAAGATTGATTTTTTTTGGCTATCTCTTACTGACTAATTAACTTAAGGTCAATATCTAGCTAGCCATGTGGTATTTTCCAGTTGGTTCAACAGTTCACATCATAATGACTCAAGAGGAGGGTTGTCCCATATGTTATCTAGAACATGTACCACTTCAGAAAATCATGACCATTCACTTCTCACAAGTGATATATGTCGTGAATTCAAAGGTCCAAACCTTTCGTAAATAGGCATGTACCCCCTACTTGGAAGGGAACAAATTCCAAGTGATCCTTATTCACCATTTTTCATATTCTTAAGAGTGTAGAGAATAGCTTGAGTTTGGGATTTCAATGGATGTTATGTCAAATTGAAATCAAGATTCTATAATCAAGGACTTGAATGAATGTAAATTTGCATATTTACTCTCATAATAACTCTTACCTTGCATACATAACTTGTGACTTGCCTATTGGACAAAAAGTCTTACCACTTTGACTAGCATATTTAATAATATTATTTTCCCTCTTTAACTAGAAGCTTGAACCATGTGAATTTTTCTCCTATAAGTTGAATACTTAACTTGAACTAAGCTTAGTTTTTGACTTAACAACCATAGCTTAGAGATCTATACAGTATTGTGGTAGACATGATTTTGACGAATAAAGATTTACATGCAATGCTTGGGATAAATAAGTTGGTAGGCACTTTCAACGAACGAGATTTTCAACCCTCGAAAATTGACACTAATACGTCCACTATATTTCATGCCAAGCATTCAAGTGCCGAAAAAACTGATTGTTAAAGGTAAAAGAAAATAAAGATAGAACAGAATCTCACACGAATGGAATAATTTATAATATCAATAATCTTTATAGTGGAAAATTTGAAAATACATATATCAAAGTCTAACCAAAGCTTGACCTGGATAGTTATAAATACTCGTCCTTACAAACGCTGAAAAACAACAAATACAGTGGAAAAGTAAACTATGTCCATATGTTGATGAAGATCTCAGCTCCCCTCTGGATACTCCAAGCGTCTTCAGCTAATTCTGAAACTACTCGGATCTGGCCCAAATATTAAGAATACCCAATCAGGCCTGGAAATCAGCATGAGAAACACGAATTATAAATATATATGACAGTGTCATAGATCAGATTGATGCCAAAACAAAACCATTTTTTAAAGAAAGGGTATCTCATAAGAACACACCACATATAAACATGGACGATAATTTACCTTACAATAACCAAAATACCATATATCGAAACATTTTGATTTTATCTTTAGTGGCATTGGTTTGAAAACACTTTTCAACTATATATATATATATATATATATAAAGAAAGTACCAATACGTGGACAAGTCGATGGAGTATATGGTACTAAGTGTAACGATCCGGGATTTTTGACATCCCGAGTTGTGAATATTAATTTATAATACTCAATAATATTGTATTTTAAGATAAAAAATTCTCAACAACTGACAATTGTATACAATTTTCCAAAACCAATATAATTTGAATTATCAGATCTATATTAAAATACAGATTGATGAAATGGAATTTCTTATATATGTATATTTTTGTTTTAAATAAAATATGTATACTTTGTTCTAAAGATAAAATATAATAGAGAATTAAAATCATACACATACATTCTTGCATATAAGAATAATAAAATTTATATGTATATATGCAATTTGGATAGAAATTCATAATAAAAGAAAAAGGGTATTGTTGGTTTTTGGGGCATACAAACAATATGATTTATATTAAATAAAAGATTTTTAAGCTAAACATTTCTAGAATAATATATATACACCATGAATAGGAAAAATTATATATTTGTAAAGACAAGTTCAATTTTTTTTTAATAATATTTATAAATAGATAAAAAAATGTTATAAATTAAATGATGTGTGTAATAATCACATAAGTATAACTAGGAGAAACTATATACACACATAGATAACAAATGAACTTAGTTTATTTGAAAATAATATACTTCTATATTATCAATAAAAAAAGATGTATATATGGATACATATACACGTGAAGGCTTAAAATAGTTTCTAACCATCTTATAGTTCTTATAACACATATGTATATAAGGTGTTTAATATAGAATGTTATTTATTTTAGTAATATATATACATAAAGGTATATTAACTAAGAAGTGTTATTTTAAGTTTCTCATTTTTGTTTTAATACTGTATAAGGTATGTAGAGATTTTTGCAAACACTAACTTAGTCAAAAGCAAAGATAACTTTGGGCTGTATAACTTCTTAAGTATACATATATATACGTTAAATATTGTATGGTTTATATAAATATAATAATATGAAGATTTCAAAGTCATTAGTAGTTAAGAGAAAATAGGTTAACAAAAACTGTTTTAAATCAAGTAAAACAATGGGTAAATAAGTGATAAAATTTAAATTAGTAAATATACTAACACCTGATAAAATGTTGTAATAATTATCCTTTTCTTTTCAAATTTCTTTCATCATAAAGCAAACATCTGCTCAGTCACCAAAAGATCATCTCAGTCTATCATCATAAAATATAATTTTTATTATAATTATGATTTATTTAAACTATTTTCTAGTATAAAAACTATTTATATAGTGATCATTTAAAAGTAAAATTTTATTTTAGAATAATTAGTATTTGAGTATATTTTCTTCAGTATAAATCTATTAAATATAAATGTTGTTTTAAATAATACATTATAGTAACATTCTATAAAAGAATATTTTATTTTAAACTTGAGAATTTAGTTGGAAATTTTATAAGTATGATTTGGAAAGAAATGGTTTCATGTACATATTTACCCAGTGAAATAAGCTTACTTAGTAAATTTTTATTTGTTGGGATTTTAAATGTGAACAAGGCTTAATAATTACAATGGGAAATGAAATTGGTTGAATTTATTGATTATTTTGAAAATTAAATAAACGACTATCGAATCTGGACAAACTTAACTTTGGAAATATCTAGAGGAAACTCGGGAATTATATGGTACAGTTACCGTTCGTGGTGCTATACCGTATGTACAAACTCGTTTGTTCTCTAGGATGAACTATAAGGAAACCCGTCCACTAGCGGTTAGGAGGTGAACTCTGATCTTATTTTTCATTTGTATATTTCCTAAAGAACTAGGGTTGAGTTTACCAGGAAATAGCGAACGTTGTTTCGAAGAGACCGGTATCGGATTTGTAATCCGAAAACTACTTCGATCCAACGAGTGCGTTTTCGTGATGAAGACTAGAGCATGGAGTCAAAGATGGAGCAGTGAAGTGCAAGGGCTAATCGCTACTAATCCTAAGGATGATTCCAAAATGGATGTAGTAGAAATAGTACCTTCGGTTCCGTTCGAACCCGGAACGGACTTGTATGGATTAATGCTTTCTGAACATCGTCAGAAGGACGGTGAGCATTCTAAGTAAATGTTCTAAAAAGCTAACGCTGAGCCTCGAACCTCATCAACCGGGAATGACTGAAAATCAGGGGATATTCAGCAAGGCTAAGTGGGTAGCACCCAATTAGGGTAAGGTCATCCCTGTCCAAAGGTCCCTTTTTATTTGGCAGTGCGGGCGGTTGCTGATCCCAACCATGAGGTGATCTTATGCAGACTATCCAATAAGGGTAGCTCCGGTCTTGTGTTGCAGGGGATCAGGGTGGACCCTCGGTATGCTGATCTAGACCAGGTACCATGACAGGTGGTACCCCAGTGCCTAGTCGTTAGGTGAAAATCCATTCTCCCTACGTGCCTTTATGGTTTTGATAAGAAATGTTTTGGTTATCGTAAGGTGAAAACCCGACATGTTATTTGTGGCGTGGTCTTACAAGATATCCGTGATTTCAAAGGATTTTCAAACTTTAATTAATCAAGTTGAGTATGTTTCTCATGCTAGTTTACCAGACTTACCCGATTGTGGTGTTTTTCCTATATGCTTGGGTCAGACCGAGCATATTTCCAGGTTTAGCTGGAAGACTAGAAGCTTCGAGAGAGGAGCTGGAATCAGGAGACGTATTCGTGTAGATGCTTATATTCAGTTGTAATTGGTTGTGTTGTCAACAAGTTATAAGGGCAGATTGTTATAAACTGTCTAAGTTGAATGGATGTAACTCTGATTTAAATCTGTATAAGTTATTAAAGCAACAGTTTTGTTTCGATGTAAAGATTTGTTTATATTATGAATTATTCGTTCCGCTGTGAGATTCTGTTATTGTTCTATCTTCTTTCTATCTTCTACATTTCTTCTTTCTTTCACTATCCATCTTTCCATGTGATTAGGTTGACAAGTGTGGTTAAAATCAGTTTAAATCGGATGGAAAAAATGGGTCGTGACATTGTGGTATCAGAGCCTAGGTTGAGCGAATACCTAGGTTTGGGTGGGTTGGTCGTTAGAGATAGGATCTATAGCAACCTGATTGAGTCTGAGTGTGTATATATGTACGAGAGTGCGTATTTGTTAGTTATATAAAAATGATTTTTTATATATTGCGTTAATAGATTGGTTAAGTGGCATATGGATTCTGGTGAATACGAGTAGCTAGCGTTATTGATAGGGATCTCTAAACACATAAATCAGGCCAATGGACACAATATTATTTTGAAGGATGAATGAAATAATTTTTCCCAGAATATATTCTTCTATATGAAAGGTATGATTTTTAAATATATCGTATTTAATATGATTGGTTGTGATGATAATAATTTATCATCTAGGATTGAGTGGTCTTAGCCATCAACCTTGAGCATACCCTTAGAGATCTGGACCTTTTAGGATTTGAATCTTGGGAAAAAGGGATTTTTACTAAATTCATTTTACATAAGGAATTTGGAAGATTTTTTAAACTAATATTTTGGAAATTTTTTCCACAATTGAAGATAATTTGATAATCATGGATTTCTAAAAAAGATATTTGAAGATTTAAAAACTTGTAACACTTTACTTTGTTGTGTATATATATATATATCTATAAATTGAAGAAATAGATCATTTATAAACTTACTGTATTATTATATATATTTTTTAACCACTTTCAAAATATATAAGCTTAAATTATTTTTGGAAGGATGATTTTATAAATTTGGGTAATAGAAATTTAAAGGGGGGATTAATTTTGAAGTGCAAACCTTGATGTACTCTTTAGCCTATAGAAGTCTAAACCTTAGGATCTCATCTTTGGGTTTTGGTATTGGTTGTAGAGAACCCGTAGCATCAGTCGAGATGGAGCACTAGGGGGGATGGTGATTTTGACCGAGTCAGGAAAATTCGAACGGATTTTAACGAGTCGTCATTATAAAAGAAGAGCCAGAGGAGCCGGTAGAGCCTATCGAGCAGCCTCAGCCTCAGCCTCTGGAAGAAGACCACGAAGAGGAATTCTACAGTGAATAGAGTTCGAAGTCGAGGGTGAAGATGATGAGTGTAACAACCCAGGTTTTAGCAATTACCTGAGAATATTAAATTATAACGGCAGTTATAATTTAATAGTGTAAATTAATAATTAAAGAGGAATTTAAATTTTTTATTGGAAATAAACAATATATTTGAGTATAAAATGAGAAAATAGAAATTTGGAAACTTTATTAAGATGGTTTGAGTTAAAAGATTGAGGAAATGTGTTTTATTTAGAGTTAAAGCGATAATTTTATTAGTTATTGCTATTTACTTCTTTTAGTAATTTTTAAAAGAAGTAATTAATTTTTAAAATGGGATATCTTTAATAAAATGATGGAATTGAGTTTAAAAAATAATTTGAGCATAAAATTATATTTGAAATGAGTTATAGAATTTTATTACACAAAAATGTGATTTTTGTATAATTTGTAATGCTAGTTACAATGAGTTTTGTAATTAAAGACGTAAATTTGCTATTTTATTTAAAATAGAGAAATACGATAGTAGAATGTTTTAAATATAGAAATAATCTTTTATTTTGAGTGTAAAACATTTTATTCATCAAGAGTACGAAGTTCATAACTTTTAAAGAAGAAAAACTTGTATTATTGTGATTTTATTTGTTAACATACATGGTTAAGTGTTTAAATAAGTGAATGAATATTATCTTAAGCTAATTTTCTTTTAAATTGGACCTTAACCCATTACCCTAATCCCAACTTGGCCTGTAAGAAATGAGAGAAAGAAAACCTGTACGTATCTTTTTCTCACTTCTTCCTCTAGCCTCCAGAAGCATGTTACTGGCTGAAACCCTCTTTCCTCCTTCAACCTATGCTAAATCCATAAAATTAAAAGAAAAATTGATGATTTAAAAGGTTAAAGAAAGAGCTAAACTCAGGTAATCGATTTCTAAAACCCTTCTCTTCATCAAAAAAATCTATTTTTGTAATGATAATTGTTGATTTGCTTCTCTCGTACATGTTCTTAGTTTTACTGGTTTGGATGCCCAGTTCTTGGCTAAAAGCATCAACCTTTGGCATCTAAATCATAATTCAATCTTCGTGGCAATGTGAGTGTAGAACTCACAAACCCTAGCTTTTATATGATCAAAATGTTATAATCAGTGAATTACTGAAGCTGAAATAAATTTAGGCATAACTTTCTCGTTTTTGATCCCATTTTGATAATTTTGGATGTTCAGAAAAGCATAATTCATGTGCTACAATTTTCGTGTTTTGAGTTTTCTGTAATTTTGAAGTTAGCTATGTCAAAATTTAATTTTTCTACTGTAAACCCGAGAGCAAAACCAATATTTATTCTTTCATTGAAGCTGAAACGAATTTGACCATAACTATTTCGTTTCTTAACCGAATTTGATGATCTTGGTCATTTCGGAAAGATTAGAAACTAAGCTACAACTTTCATTTTATTCATTTTGCCTGATTTCGAAGTTATCTATGATAAAATTGCAATTGTTTGTCACTGTCCTGTAAATGCATAAGTTCAGGCTGAGTTTGATGTTTTTTTTTTTAGTAATTTGATCATAACTTTCTTGTATCAAATCAGAATTTAGAAATTTTAGATGTTCTAAAATCCTTTTGAAATATGCCACAACTTTTCTGTTTTCGGTTTTGAATGATTTTGAGGTTTACATAGTGAATAACTGACTTTTTAGTCGCTGGCCTGTGTTGATAGCCAGTGCACATAAATTTTTCTAAGTAGTATTTCACTCATAACTTATTCGTTACTGATCGAAATATTAAAATGTTTTATGTTCTGGAAACCTTATGATGTAGGCTAGAAGTTTTATGTTTTGAGTTTTGTAAAATTTTGAAGTTTAAATGGTGAAAAATTAACGTTTTTACTTCTGGCCTGTCATTGACAGCCATAATATTTATATATTTGTCATATTTCGACGATTTCATTTGCATTCTTTTGCAAAAATTTTTATATGAAATTCGATGCTAATTTTTGATCATTTTTTTCAGCAATGGACTAATCAAGTTAGGATGAGATTTGAATTTAAATTAATTTAAATTCGATTTAAATTTGAATATCACTTTAGGCCGATTAAAATTGCAAATTGATGTTTTCTTGAGTTTTTTTTAAAAAAAATATCCGAATAAATTCCAGAAAATCTTCTAACATCATGGTTGGAGTAATAAATGTTTTTATGTATTTTATAGGTTTCTAATCAATTATTCTTTATTTTTAAGGCTTTTAAAAATTATTAAAATCCTTTTTAATGGTGTGTTTTCTCTCACAATCTTTTAGATGAATTTCTAAAATTTGTTTTATAACCGCATTTTATGAAGTAAAATCTTTTATAATTATTTTTTTTATTTTAATTACTTTGACGCTTTTTCGGACGTATGAGGAAGTAAATTAAACAATTTAGAAAAAAAATACGTGGGATCGGACTTGTACGATCGAAACCAAGTTGAAGTGTTATTTTGAGTTGATTTAGAAGTTACCAAATTTTGATGAAGATTATTGGTTTGAGAATTACTCTTTGAGTACATTCGACGACGAACCAATCTAGATGCATTTTGTGATGGCCGATGAAATGAGGCAATATTTATGTTAAGTTTTAATTTGCAACTATGGTTAGAAATAACCATCACGATGTTCTTTTACTTGCCTAGGAGATGAGGCAAGTTGTTATGATGGATTGATGATGATTTCGATATTTATGATGAATTTTTACTTGTCGATGAAATGAGACAAGTCTCGATGTCACTTAAAACTCGTCCAAGTAAGAGATAAGACGAGTTAGGTATCTTACACTGGCCGATGAGATGAGGCAGTGTTTATTTGATGATGTTTTACGATGGTTTTCTAATGTGGCATCGACTAACGATTAGTAAACCAATAGGTACGAACGTATGGTATGGGACGTACGTTGACGCCTATTGGGTTCCTATTCGAGAAGTTGAGACACATTCACGATATTACTAGTGCTACAAACCGAGTACTCGATTGGAGTCATCACGATGTTCATGAAGTTATTACTCGACTCCAATCATCACGATGTTATTACTCGGGTTTTGTGACTGGGTGTCATCAAGATGTTTCCGACTATAGTCAATCAAGATGATCACAATGCTATGATGTTATGTGACCCCAAGTCATCACGATGAATGGTACCAAATAATGGTAGTACTAGTCAAGATGTAAATGCACGTGCTGCTTTCCATGAGATTTTAGGTGTTTCGATTTCACTATTTTGATGATGATGCTTTAGTATAGCCTTATGTATGAAAAAGGCTTATTGACATACATGGTTTTATTTGTGATTTTGTATATGATGTTTTGGATTCTTTCCGGGCTCTATCAAGATGGATTTGAGACATTATATATATTTATACCAATGAGATGAGGTATAAAAGTACGGTAATGCTTTTATGATGAGTGTTGATAATAGATTTAAGATATATTTACATTTATACCAATGAGATGAGGTATAAATGATTATGGAGATTCCTTTGTAATGAGTTTAATGATGGATTTGAGATGTATTTATATTTATACCGATGAGATGAGGTATAATAATTAAGAAATTTCTATTAGATGAGTTTTATTTATGATGGATTCTTGAAGTTTTAATTATCTTATGAAGATTTACTTTATGGTCCATATCCTCACCCATTTCTTTCGGTTATATATACAATTAGGTGAACCATATCAATATAATATACATATTGTATTCCTTTATGCAATCATGACGAACCATTGATGTATCACTCTAGAGATAACTTGATGACTTATATCATTCCATTGGTAATGATGGAATGGTTTTCCCCTTATCTCTTATCATCACCTGTACTAATGATAAGTTCTTGCTAGCCTGACCCGTGTGTTTTCACTCGGGTCAGACCGAGTTGTTTCAGGTATCATCTATTGGGCTTAACTTGAAGTTGATGTTGGACATCAGCTCTTCTTTCTCTTGAGTAGTTTTGGTTCTTTTGCATACTCTAATATATTTATATCTGATTCGATGTATATGGTGTGGTCAAGTACCAACGTTATTGTATTCATATTGTATTGTACTAAACATGTATCAGTGTATATATATGATGTTGATTACTGTTCTGTGACGTGTTTTTCATTTAATTATTGTATTTTGTTCTGATAGATCCGTAAGCCACCTATAGTTTTGGATTAAGCACTTATTGGTTATGTCGATCCAGTTGAGATAGAAAATAAAAAATCATATTGCATTTATCGATGTATTCAGTAGATGTTTAAGACAAAATTATAGATGGTCGCCCTTAACCAGCCCTTTTCTCCACTTTAGTAGACGGAATTACTCGTCAATTCTCTTTACTTAGATGTGTCTCGGGGTGGGGCGTTACAACTTGGCATCAGAGCTATGGTCAGAACAAAGTAGAATAAACACAGAACAGTATGTATATCATGATACATCGAAGTACAATACGGGTGAATCATTGTCCTTTATTCAAGCTTGTTTTTGAATCGAGCCTTGATTCTTTTTTGAGCTTTGGGATTGTTAAGATGGAATATGTCTAGGAATATAGATAAATTGTATTCCATAGTATTCCATAATAGAGTTTAATGTCATCTTATCTTATAAAATCTTATTTGGGGATTATTAGGTTCTTATTTTTGTCGGTACGAGTGAGTTCGTATCGATGGAGCTGGTTGATTTCTTTGGGCATTCTTGTTGCATTCCTTTGAGAGTTGTGAATCCTATTAAAGGGATCCACAACGATTGGCTTGTTGTGAGCATTCTGAGTTCTTTATTTGTTGATGTTTTAGTGAGTGTTTGTTTATTACTCACTATCTTGAGATGTATCTGATTTGAGATGAATTAATTTATTTGATGTAAAGTCTGATCCTTTTGTTGTTATAGGATCCTATATTTATTTAGGCATCCTAATTTGATTAGTTTATTATTTCTGTCACTTTGGAATGTTAATGGTGATTCCAAAGTTTTTGATTTCACTCTTGAGTATCGGTATGATGATGATCTATCTCAAATTCCAGTCATAGTGACTTTGTTGATTTTTTTTGAGCCTATTTGAAATTGACATCCAATTGGGCAATCGAGTGTTGAGGTAACCTTATTCCTGGCTCTTAACTCTTCGGTTATCCTTCCACGAGGATATCCACTGAGGAATAAGGTGAGTTTCTAGATTGTTCGAGTTTGATTGAGTTTATCATTCGGTTTTTTTTTGAGTTATCCTTTTCAGATACTCAATCAATGTTATCCTTTAGCATCACTCCGTTTGAAGTAGTGATTCGTGGATTGTGTGTTTCTTCTCTTTCGAGAAGAATATCTTGCTTATCCTGTATGTTGGTGACTTTTGAGAGTGGCTCATGACATCGTAAGATTGACTAACACTCTATCTCCTTCTGTTGATTTTGAGAATCGCGTATTCCAGGAATATCTCGATGCATTCTCTTAATGTTCTTTGGTTTGAGTTTTTGAAGCTATATATGTATATGAGTTTTAAAAAGAGAAATTAGAGTTTTGAGATATTTTAAAAATCAAAGAATTTTTTGAGAATATATTTATATGAGTAGTATTCTTTCATAGAAATAATATGAGAGTGTTGGGTTATCCATCGAGTAGTTAAGAGTTCTAGTCGATACGCCTGATCAACGTTATCGATAGGAATCTCCTAAATGCTATGATGAGGCAATCAGACACGATGGTTTGTGTTTAAAAATTGAGATTTTGAAAATAATATTTTGAGATTAAATATTAAATTTATTTCAAATGGTAATTGCAGCCATTAATTTTAGAGACGAGTAATAGAGTGGCGAGGTAGTTTTGATCGTTCGATCAACTCTACAGCCAACAGATATATTTATTTATTAGAGATTCAATAGCGAGGAAAATCCATTTATTTATTTTTAAATTATAAAGATGAGAATATAAATTAGATTATTTTTGTGTTGTGCTTTATTGGAAGTATATTTTGAGATTTTAGAATCTATATTGTATACATTGGATGTTTTAAGAGAAGAGTTATAAGAGAATTTGAAGATTGTTTTAAACCACTTAAGTGGTTTAATAAAAAGAGTAAAGAGAATTTGACCCCTTAATTTATTTTGAGGAATATTATTATGGATTTACAAATTCCTTTGGAAATTAACTTTGAAGTAAGAGAATAAATTTGGACTTTTACTTTGAGTTTTAAATTACTTACTAAGTAATATAGTAAAGAGTATGAAAATTTTCAAATGTTGAAAACTGAGATTGAAAATTTAAAAGATGTTGAGATTTATAAATTGTAAATATCTTGGATTGAAAAGTAATTTGAGCTTATATCCTTGTTTCTTGAGTATATTCTATCCCTGAGCTAATACCAACGACATGCATATTTCGTAGTCGTTCGAGTTTGGTGGCCTTGTGAGAAGCTATCTTGTGATTTATCTATCTTGTCTATTATGTCTATCTTTGTTGTGAAGATGTTCTTTCCGTATTATTGTGTGGAAAATCTTATTGTTGATCTTCTTTATTGCTTAGAGATCGGATTTGAGTGAGTTTAGTCCCAACTCTATTCATAGAATTTTGAGTAATCAATCATTTTCGGTTGATTATTTGTTGAGCATTTTGTTGAGTTTTAATTCGAGACAGGAGATCTTCGAAATTCTTTCGAATTGCTTGGAAAATTCGATGGTTTGCTAATAACTATATTAGCATATGATGGGCCATTGAATTAACCAAGTGAATTTTTCCTTGTTTCTTTCTACCATTCTATATTGAGAGTATGAATGGTTTGGAATTCGAGCTTGTCTTTATCCTTCGATGATTGTATCTTTTATGTTGTTTACAGCTCTTTTTCTAGAAAATTGCGGGGATGCAATTTTTATAAGCGGGGGAGTCTGTAACAAGCCAAGTTTTAGCGATTACCTGAGAATATTAAATTATAACGGCAGTTATAATTTAATAGTGTAAATTAATAATTAAAGAGGAATTTAAATTGTTTATTGGAAATAAACAATATATTTGAGTATAAAATGAGAAAATAGAATTTTGGAAACTTTATTAAGATGGTTTGAGTTAAGATTGAGGAAATGTGTTTTATTTAGAGTTAAACCAATAATTAACAAAATTATTGCTATTTACTTCTTTTAATAATTTTTAAAAGAAGTAATTAATTTTTAAAATGGGATATCTTTAATAAAATGATGGAATTGAGTTTTAAAAATTATTTGAGCATAAAATTATATTTGAAATGAGTTATAGAATTTTACTACACAAAAATGTGATTTTTGTGTAATTTGTAATGTTAGTTACATGAGTTTTGTAATTAAAGATGTAAATTTGCTATTTTATTTAAAATAGAGAAACACGATAGTAGAATGTTTTAAATATAGAAATAATCTTTTATTTTGAGTGTAAAACATTTTATTCATCAAGAGTATGAAGTTCACAATTTTTAAAGAAGAAAAACCTGTATTATTATGATTTTATTTGTTAACATACATGGTTAAGTGTTTAAATAAGTGAATGAATATTATCTTAAGCTAATTTTCTTTTAAATTGGACCTTAACCCATTACCATAATCCCAACTTGGCCTGTAAGAAATGAGAAAAAGAAAACCTATACGTATCTTTTTCTCACTTCTTCCTCTAGCCTCCAGAAGCATGCTAATGGCTGAAACCCTCTTTCCTCCTTCAACCTATGCTAAATCCATAAAATTAAAAGGAAAATTGATGATTTAAAAGGTTAAAGAAAGAGCTAAACTCAGGTAATCGATTTCTAAAACCCTTCTCTTCATCAAAAAAATCTATTTTTGTAATGATAATTGATGATTTGCTTCTCTCCTTGTTTCCATGTACATATTCTTAGTTTTACTAATTTGGATGCTTTGTTCTTGGATAAAAGCATCAACATTTGGCATCTAAATCATAATTCAATCTTCATGGCAACGTGAGTGTAAAACTCACAAACCCTAGCTTTTTATATGATCAAAATGTTATAATTAGTGAATTACTGAAGCTGAAATAAATTTAGCCATAACTTTCTCGTTTTTGATCCGATTTTGATAATTTTTGATGTTCCGGAAAGCATAATTGATGTGCTACATCTTTCATGTTTTGAGTTTTCTGTAATTTTGAAGTTAGCTATGTCAAAATTTAATTTTTCTACTGCAAACCCGAGAGCAAAACCAATATTTACTCTTTCATTGAAGCTGAAACGAATTTGACCATAACTATTTCGTTTCTTAACCGAAGTTGATGATCTTGGTCATTCCGGAAAGAATAGAAACTAAGATACAACTTTCATTTTATTTATTTTGCCTGATTTCGAAGTTATCTATGGTAAAATTGCAATTGTTTGTCACTGTCCTGTAAATGCATAGGTTCAGGCTGAGTTTGATGTTTTTTTAGTAATTTGATCACAACTTTCTTGTTTCAAATCAGAATTTAGAAATTTTAGATGTTATGAAATCCTTTTGAAATATTCCACAACGTTTCTGTTTTCGGTTTTGAATGATTTTGAGGTTTACATAGTGAATAACTGACTTTTTTATCGCTGGCCTGTGTTGATAGCCAGTGCACATAATTTTTCTAAGTAGTATTTCGCTTATAACTTATTTGTTACTGATCGAAATATTGAAATGTTTTATATTCTGGAAACCTTATGACGTAGGCTACAAGTTTCATGTTTTGAATTTTGTAAAATCTTGAAGTTTATATGGTGGAAAATTAACGTTTTTACTTCTGGCCTGTCATTGACAGCCACAATATTTATATATTTGTCGGATTTCGACGATTTCATTTGCATTCTTTTGCAATTTTTTTAAAATGAAATTTGATGCTAATATTTGATCATTTGTTCAGCAATGGACTAATCAAGTTAGGATGAGATAAATTAATTTAAATTCGATTTAAATTTAAATATCGGTTTAGGCCGATTAAAATTGCAAATTGATGTTTTCTTGAGTTTTAAAAAAAATATCCGAATAAATTCCAGAAAATCTTCTATCATCATGGTTGGAGTAATAAATGTTTTTATGTATTTTTATAGGTTTTTAATCAATTATTCTTTATTTTTAAGGCTTTTAAAAATGATTAAAATCCTTTTTAATGATGTGTTTTCTCTCACAATCTTTTAGATGAATTTCTAAATTTGTTTTATAACCGCATTTTCTGAAGTAAAATCTTTTATAATTAATTTTTTTTATTTTAATTACTTTGATACTTTTCGGACGTATGAGGAAGTAAATTAAATGATTTAGAAAAAAATACGTGGGATCGGACTTGTACGATCGAAACCAATTTGAAGTGTTATTTTGTGTTGATTTAGAAGTTACCAAATTTTGGTGAAGATTATTGGTTTGAGAATTACTCTTTGAGTACATTCGACGACGAACCAATCTAGATGCATTTTTTGATGGCCGATGAAATGAGACAATATTAATGTTAAGTTTTTATTTGCAACTATGGTTAGAAATAACCATCACGATGTTCTTTTACTTGCCTAGGAGATGAGGCAAGTTGTTATGATGGATTGATGAAGATTTCGATATTTATGATGAATTTTTACTTGTCGATAAAATGAGACAAGTCTCGATGTCCCTCAAAACTCGTCCAAGTAAGAGATAAGACGAGTTAGGTATCTCACACTCGCCGATGAGATGAGGCAGTGTTTATTTGATGATGTTTTATGATGGTTTTCTAATGTGGCATCGACTAACGATTAGTAAACCAATAGGTACGAACGTATGGTATGGGACGTACGTTGACGCCTATTGGGTTCCTATTCGAGAAGTTGAGACGCATTCACGATATTACTAGTGCTACAAACCGAGTACTCGATTGGAGTCATCACGATGTTCATGAAGTTATTACTCGACTCCAATCATCACGATGTTATTACTCGGGTTTTTGTGACTGGGTGTCATCAAGATGTTTCTGACTATAGTCAATCAAGATGATCACTATGTTATGATGTTATGTGACCCCAAGTCATCACAATGAATGGTACCAAATAATGGTAGTACTAGTCAAGATGTAAATGCACGTGCTGCTTTCCATGAGATTTTAGGTGTTTCTATTTCACTATTTTGATGATGATGCTTTAGCATAGCCTATGTATGAAAAGGGCTTATTGACATACACGGTTTTATTTGTGATTTCGAATATGATGTTTTGGATTCTTTCCGGGCTCTATCAAGATGGATTTGAGACATTATATATATTTATACCAATGAGATGAGGTATAAATTATGGTAATGCTTTTATGATGAGTGTTGATAATAGATTTAAGATATATTTACATTTATACCAATGAGATGAGGTATAAATGATTATGGAGATTCCTTTATAATGAGTTTAATGATGGATTTGAGATGTATTTATATTTATACTGATGAGATGAGATATAATAATTAAGAAGTTTCTATTAGATGAGTTTTATTTATAATGGATTCTTGAAGTTTTAATTATCTTATGAAGATTTACTTATGGTCCATATCCTCACCCATTTCTTTCGGTTATATATATAATTAGGTGAACCATGTCAATATAATATACATATTGTATTCCTTTATGCAATCATGACGAACCATTGATGTATCACTCTAGAGATAACTTTATGACTTATATCATTCCATTGGTAATGATGGAATGGCTTTCCCCTTATCTCTTATCATCACCTGTACTAATGATAAGTTCTAGCTAGCCTGACCCGTGTGTTTTCAGTCAGGTCAGACCGAGTTGTTTCAGGCATCATCTATTGGGCTTAGCTTGAAGTTGATGTTGGATATCAGCTCTTCTTTCTCTTTAGTAGTTTCGGTTCTTTTGCATACTCTGATATATTTATATCTGATTCGATGTATATGGTGTGGTCGAGTACCAACGTTATTGTATTCATATTGTATTGTACTAAACATGTATCACTGTATATATATGATGTTGATTACTGTTCTGTGACATGTTTTTCAAGTAATTATTTTATTTTGTTCTGATAGATCCGTAATCCACCTATAGTTTTGGATTAAGCATTTACTGGTTATGTCGATCCAGTTGAGATAGAAAGAAAAAAAAGCATATTGCATTTATCGACGTATTCAGTAGATGTTTAAGACAAAATTATAGATGGTCGCCCTTAACAAGCCCTGTTCTCCACTTTAGTAGACGGAATTACTCGTTAATTCTCTTTACTAAGATGGGTCTCGGGGTGGGGCGTTACAATGAGTTTGATGACGAGGAAAAGTTTAAAGTAGAGGAGGATCTTGAATCGAAAAATGACGACGCGGTCATTTGGGAGATAGGTGAAGTTGTTGAGGAGCCAGTTGTTAATGTAGATTTCCTTCAGAGAGAACCTAGTCCAGAGATTGTTTGGGTTCTGGACGGTGATGTGGAGTCTAGGGAAATGTCGGGACCATAAGGGGAGGACTCTGGTAGTAAGAGTCCACAGTTAGTGTTGGATTACTTTCTTTAGGTAGTGTATGCCTTTTTGTATGTGTCTACGACCCTTGGACATCATGGATGTTAGATGTTTGGTAGGACAATATATATATATATATATATGTATGTATGTATGTATGTATGTATGTATATATAGGTATGCTTGTATGGATGATGATATCACTCGTAGGAATATTCTGGCTGGTACTAGATGTAATGTATATTGTTGATATTTATGTAAGTATGAAATGTATATATTTACTGGTGAAGTATGGGTTGTTATTAATCAGTTCGAATATGTGTAGATAGTTCTACTAACTTAGCTGTGGAATTTCGGGGATGAAATTCTTTTAAGGGGGAAGGAACGTAACGACCTGGAGTTTTTGACATCCCTATTTGTAAATATTTATTTATAATATTTAATAATATTGTATTTTAATATGAAAAAATTCCCAACAACTGATAATTGTATACAATTATCCAAAACCAATATAATTTGAATTTTCAGATCCATATTAAAATACAGATTGATTGAATGGAATTTCTTATATATGTATATTTTTGTTTTAATTGTGTTCTAAAGATAAAATATAATAGGGAATTAAAATCATATGCATACATTCTTACATATATGGATAATAAAATTTATATGTATATATAATTTGGATAGAAATTCATAATAAAATGAAAAGGGTATCTTTGATTTTTGGGGCATACAAACAATACGATTTATATTAAATAAAAGAGTTTTAAGCTAAACTTTGCTAGAATAATATATATACACCATGAATAGGAAAAATTATATATATGTAAAGATAATTTCAAAAAAAATTATAATATTTATAAATAGATAAAAAAATGTTATAAATTAAATGATGTGTATAATAATCACATAAGTATAACTAGGAGAAACTATATATACACATAGATAACAAATGAACTAGTTTATTTGAAAATAATATACTTCTATATTATCAATAAAAAAAGATGTATATATGGATACATATACACGTGAAGGCTTAAAATAGTTTCTAACCATCTTATAGTTCTTATAACACATATGTATATAAGGTGTTTAATATAGAATGTACATAAGGCTTAAAATAGTTTCAAATCCTAAAGGGTCCAGATCTCTAAGGGTATACTCAAGTCCAAAAGGGCAACCAATGAAAATATTCAAGGTTGACGGCTAAGACTACTCAAATCCTAGATGATAAATTATTATCATCACAACCAATCATTTTAAATATCATATATTTAAAAATCATTCTTTTTTATATAGAAAATATATCTGGGTAAAATTATTTCATCTACCCCTTAAAAACAATATTGTATCCGTTGGCCTGATTCAAGTGTTTAGAGATCCCTATCAATGACGTTAGCTACTCGTATTGACCAGAATCCATATGTTACCTAACCGATCAACTAACACAATATATAAAATCATTTCTATATAACTAACAAATACGCGCTCTCGTATACACACACACACACACCCAGACTCAATCAGTTTGCTACAGACCCTATCTCTAATAAGCAACCCACCAGAACCTAGGTATTCGCTCAACCTAGGATTTGATACCACAATGTCATGACCCATTTTTCCGTACCGATTTAAACTGATTTTTAACCACACTTGTCAGCCAAATAGCACGGAAAGACAGATAGTGAAAGAAAGAAGGAAGGTAGAATATAGAAAGAAGATAGAAGAAAAAGAGAACAATTCAGAATCTCACATCGGAGCAAGTAAACTATAATATAAACAAGTCTTTACATGAAACCAAAACTGTTGCTTTGTAACATATACAGACTTTAATCAGAGTTTACATCCATTCAACTCGGACAGTTTATAACAACTTGCCCTTATAACTTGATGTCAACACAACCAATTACAATTGGATATAAGCATCTACGTGAATACGTCTTCTAATTCTAGCTCCTCTCCTGAAGCTTCCCATCTTCGAGCTAAACCTGGAAATATTTTCGGTCTGACCCTAGCATATAGGAAAAACACCACGCCCGTGTCAGTCTAGTAAACCAGCGTGAGAAACGCACTCAACTTGATTAATTAAAGTTTAAAAATCCTTTGAAATCAAAGGTATCTCGTAAGACCACGCCACAAATAAACATGTCGGGGTTTTACCTTACGATAACCAAAGCATTTCTTATAAAATCCTTTGATATTATAATAGTGTCTAAATACAAATACTAATTCAAATAGCCAAAATTGTTACATTATTAAATTCCAGCAAATACTAGGTTCTACAATCAAAACCGTAAAGGCACGTAGGGAGAATGGATTTCCAACTAATGACTAGGCACTGGGGTACAACATGTCACCGTACCTGGTCTAGATCAGCATACCGAGGATCCACTTGATTCCCTGCAACACAAGACCAGAGCTACCCCTTACTGGATAGTGCGAATAAGATCACCCCGCGGTTGGAATCAACAGCCGCCCACACAGCCGAATAAAAAGGGACCTCTACATAGGGTTAACCTTACCCTAATTGGGTGCTACCCACTTAGCCTTGCTGCATATCCCCTAATTTTTAGTCATTCCCGATTGATGAGGTTCGAGGCTCAGCGTTACCTTTTTTGAAAATTTAACTTAGAATACTCACCGTCCTCCTGATAATGTTTTGAAGGATTCATCCATACAAGTCCATTCCGGGTTCAAACGGAACCGTAGGCACTATTATTACATCCATTTTGGAATCACCCTCCGAATTAGTAGCGATTAGCCCTTGCACTTCACTGCTCTATCTTCGACTCCAAGCTCTAGTCTTCATCACGAAAACATATTCGTTGGATCGAAGTGGTTTCTAGATTACAAATCCGATCCCGGTCTCTTTGAAACAACGTTCACTATTTTCTGGTAAACTCAATGCCAATTCTTTAGGAAATACACAGACAAAAATAAGATCGGAGTTCACCTCCTAGCCGTGAACGGGTTTCCTTACAATTCGTCTTAGAGAATAAACGAGTTTATACGTATGGTATAGCACCTCGACCGGTAACTGTACCATATAATTCTTGAGTTTCCTCTAGATATTTCCAAAGTTAAGTTTTTGTCCAGATTTGATAGTCGGTTGTTTAACTATCAAAATAATCAATCAATTCAACTAATTTATTTCCCACCGCAAACCATTAAGCCTTGTTTGCATTTAAAATCCCAACATATTAAAATTTACTAAGTAAGCTTATTTCACTAGGTAATATATACATGAAACCATTTCTTTCCAAATCATACTTATAAAATTTTCAAATACATTTCTCAAGTTTTAAAATAAATACTTTTTTATAGAAAGTTACTATGATATATTATTTTTAAAACAACATTTATATTTAATAGATTTATATTGAAGAAAATATACTTAAATACTAATCATTCTAAAATAAAATTTTACTTTTAAATGATCACTATATAAATAGTTTTATACTGGAAAATAGTTTTAAATAACTCATAACTTGTAATAAAAATTATACTTTATAAAGATTTCCAATAATAATAATTAACTTCCTTTAACATTAAAAATAACACTCGTTTAAAAAAAACTAGGTTCAAAATTAACCCAACAGAATAAGGCTTATCAGTCTCGACGGTACTTATCATGCTACAATTCACAATCAATAAAGATATTCAAAATCAATCAGCTTCCACAGATCGATTCACATTATATACTTAAATATAACTAAGAGGAAAAATAAAAAGATGTATGCATGAATAAGTAGATCAGAGATTTATCATTGCTAGTAAATATTTAAAACATTTATACAGAAAATATCAGAATGATGGCTTGTACTACCCACAGAAGTTAGATTAAATAATTAGCGGAATGATATCTGTTTTCGCTGACCAGATGTCAAGAAGTTTGAATAATCTATAATTAACACATCTATTTAGTTTGGAAACAACTTAACAGATAGGCTATATAAAATTATACAATGGCATTTATTTTCAAACGGTAATTTAAGCTTGTAAATTTCACTTATTTTTCTACACAATGGATCATACGACGAAGTAATGTCCGTCGATACAAACCATCTTCTTAATAACACTTATCTTATTTAACATTTGGAATAAAATAATTATTATATATAAAATCACTTAAGAATTTGTATTAATTCAAAAGTATAAACATTTTATTTCCCTTAATTATCTGCTTAATTGTACTCAAATTATCCAAATAAACTCAATTATTAATAATAAAAATTATTTTTAAAAGCTTGACTAATTCATGATGAAAACAATTTATTTAAATGAACTTAATTGAATTTTTTAAAAAGTAAATCAAGTTTATTATTTCCAAAATTCCTTTGTATATATAACTTTAAATAACATTTAACATTAAAGAGAATTGGTTTAAAAATATTTTCTTTAACTAACACTGCGATGATCCGGAATTTTGGGCAATAGCAATTTGATAATCTCCTAAAAAAATTATTTAAATTGGCATTATTAGCTTAATAATCTTCTTTTATGATTATTTTAATTTAACAAAATTTATCTTTTCAAAGCAAATAATATTTAATTTGAAAAAATTTACCTTTTCAAACTAACAAAGATAAGTTTTCAAATTATAATATATATATATATGTATGTATGTATGTATATTGTGGTTTGGAAGTTATATTTTAGATTCAATATAATAATTTTTCAAAAGTTATTTAAAGTTAATTTGAGAATGCTAAAAATAATATCTATATATTTGTTTGTTAAAAATATTTTAACTTGATAGTATTTGTTATAACGATTTATTACATTTTTTAAAATTTAAAACAAGATTTAATAAAAAGGTTTAAAATGCTTTCTTTTAAAATTATATCTGAGATAAAGAAAGTTTGTACAAATATAAAGAATTAAAAGCTTATTAATAAAAACATATAAAAATATAAACATAATACAAAATACATAAATCTATATAAACATAGGCAACTAATAAAAAGAAAGATTAAATATTTGTAATTCATATAATACTTTTCAAAGGCTATTTAAAGTTAAACTTTATAATTCTTAACAACAAAGATAATATCTATAAATATTTATTTATTTAAAACTATTTTAGCTTAAGTTAAAAATTTAAATAAGATTAATAAACGGTTTGTTTTACTTTCTCTTTAAATTTGCTTGATCTAAATATGGTTTGTAAATATATAAAGGTTTAAAATATATTTAACAAACATTTAAAACACATAAAACATATTACATAATGAAAAAATAAGAAAACAATTAAATAAAGGGTTTTGACATTTGTAAAATTTTAGAAACATGCACTAACATTTGTAACTTATATATGCATGCAAATTAACAAATGGCGACATTTGTTTCCTTAAAATTTAATTATATAACTAAGTGTTTTAGAGAAAGACCTGGCCATTTGATTTCAGCTCTAAGTTTTTACAATCCTCTTTTCTTCTTCTAAAATTTGAAAACCAAAATCAAACAATAACCACATCAGTTTCAAAGTTTCAAACCCGAGCAAGGATTCAACTCAATATTAATCAAGATCAACTCGATAAATTTGGATTCAATTCAAAATTAGGAAGATCAAAGCAAGCTTCAGTTTCAAAACCAATTTCTAGATCATTTCAAATAGAGAGAAACTATTCTCTATTTTATAATATTAGGTGAGTAAACATTTGTTTTAAAAGCCCCAAATTATTTGATAACTTGACGAATGTGATAGTCTTTGAAATTTTGATGTGAATTATGTTTTTCATGATTGTTTAAACATGATTGCATGTATAAATGTATGATGTTTTTGTGTGCATATCTATGTATATACATATGTATACTCCTCTGTTTGTGTTACAGGCTAAATCAACCTTAATAAATTCAAATTCTCTTCACAGATTCAATGTTAGGCTATGATTTCTAAAGGAAATATGATTGTAAGAGAGTAATACTATTTTTAAAAATAATTTCAAATGAAAATAATTAGTGAATATTTTGAAAATAAGGAATTATAGCAAAATCTATTTAAATCAGGAAAATTGATGGTTTTAATTTCATGATTTGGTTTCATAATATGATTTGTATTGACAAATGATGAATTTAGATAAAGAAATCATAATTTTTAGTATTGTAAGTGTTGAGATTCGTCGAGTTGAACGATTTTGTACTTTCGTCGAATTCCGATGAACGACGTCGAGTCGTAGGTCGTGCTTGTTGTCGAAGGTAGCTTGCGAGTTGGAGATCATCGGAAAAATAATGGGAGGATTTTTAGATGCTCGTGGCGGCCAAGGGACGTCGAAGTAGGGTTTTGTCATCAGTTTGGGTGGTCGATGTATTCGAGGCGATTCCATCGCCGAGGGGAGATCGAACTCGATCTCGAGGGGTGGAATCGACGCTTGGGTTTAAGACGAAGCTCTAGGGTAGTCGGAGAGGATTCTCGGTGTCGGAATCATCAGTGAATGATGGTTTTTCTAATCAGGTTGGGTTCCAGATTTTGATCGTTTGGCTCGATTTTGTTTTGCTGTCGTTTTCGATGATCTGGGCAGTCGTGTTAGTCGGCGAGGTGGTAGGCGACTTGCTGATGGACGGAGAGTTAGTCGGAGGAGTGTGGAGTTGACGCGCACGTGCACGTGTGCACGTCTATGATTTGGGTTCGTATGGCATCGGAGAAGAAGGATGTATGCTCGAGTCTGGCTCGAAGGAGTTCATGCGATGTCTCGAAGTCAAGTGTCGTGATGAGTGCTCGGGGACTTTATTTGTTGGCTCAGGATTTTGTATAACTGGGCTCGGGTATTGTGTAAGTAATAACCAGATTTTAAAAAAAAAGTGAAAACAATCAAAAAAACAAAAACAGAATGTTTAAACAAGTTTAAAGTTTTAAAAGTTATTAAAATGATTTAGTTTTCAAAAGAATGTTTAACCCAGTTTTAAAAGTATATTTAAAACGAATTAGTTTTCAATGCAAAAATTAATCTAATTAACAAATTTTCAAAGAAACGAGTTAACTAAGTTTTAAAGGTAAATAAATATGAATTTAGTTAACAAGTTTTAGAGTTTTAAAGAAATTGAATATGTTTTCAAAGGATTATTAACCGGGTTTCCAAAAACAAGGTTTTTTAAAACAAGTTTGTTTAAAATAAGTTTCAACGATTTAAAATGTTAAAATTTAAATGTTTTAAAAATTGTTTTGTTTAAAAATAATTATGTTAGATACATTAATTCAATTAATTTATAAATGTTTTCAAAATGATTTAATGAGGTTATTAAGATGTGATTAAAATATGAGTATTTGACTTTAATAAATCAAAGAGTTCTCAAATGATTTTTGTATAACTTAATTGTTTTCAAGCATCTAATCTAATGATAAATAAGTGTTTAATTAGGGTAAATTTTTTATTTTAATTAATTAAGGTGTTAGTAATTGAAGTATAATTACTCAATTAATTAAAGAATAATTAATTAGTGAAATTAATTAAGATAATTACTTAATGTAATTAGTTAAATAATAATTAATTAATGAAGTAATTATGGGAAATTACTTAAGATTACTTAATAAAAGTAATTAAAGGATAATTTATTAGTAATGTGATTAGTTCAAGAATAATTAATGAATATAATCATTTAAATGATAATTACTTGATGAAAGTAATTAATGGATAGTTAATGAATGTAATTAATTCAAGGATCATTAACTAGTGATTAAGAGATAACTAATTAATGTAATTAATTTAAGATAATTAATTAATTTAATTAATTAAGGATAATCACTCAATGAAATTGATTAAGTAAAATTACTTAATGTAATTAATATACTGTAATTACTTAGTGTAAGTAATTAATGGATAATTATTGAATGTAATCAATTAAAGGGAAATTATTTAATTAAAGGGATATTACTTAATGAGTGTAATTAAGGATTAATTACTTAGTGTAATTAATTAATTGAAGGGTTTGTTAATTAATGAATGCGATTAACTAAAAGATAATTAATCAATGTAAGTGATTATAGAATAATTAATTCATGAAATTAATTAAGGGTCAATGTAATTAATTATAGTTAATTAATTAATGAGAGTAATTAAAGGTTAATTAATACGAATGGTTAAAGGATAATTAATTTGTGCAATTAATTAAAGGCTAATTACTTAATGTAATTAAAGAATAATTTATTAAGGAGGATTAATTAAGATGATAATTAAAGAATGATTAATTAATTGGTTTGTAATTAATTAATGTTAAGTAAGCAGGATTTAAAAGCGATTGAAGTAATTAATTTAATTTATTTAAATTAATTAGAAATAGAGCGACTAATTAATCTTGCTTATGGATGATTGAATGATATTGAATGCCTTGGATTATTTGATATTTGCTGCTCTGTGATATGAGACACTTTAGTTGAATTGTGGTAATATGGATTATCTATCTGTGGTAATGTGAATTATCTAATTAGAAATAGAGTGACTAATTAATCTTGCTTATGGATGATTGAATGATATTGAATGCCTTGGATTATTTGATATTTGCTGCTCTGTGATATGAGACACTTTAGTTGAATTGTGGTAATATGGATTATCTATCTATGGTAATGTGAATTATCTATCTATGTGAATATGTTATTCTAAATAATATATTAAATTGTTTAAACCTTAAAACAACTTGGACTTTAAGATGGTGTTTGGATTTCGATGATACCGCGATCGGATTCTAAAATTGGATATCCAAAAACCACATCGATCCAAACTAAACGATAGGTCGAGAAATCTCAAGTGAAGATCAAGATGAAGATTCAAAGAGGAAGGTCTATTTTCGTTAACTTTGAGGGTGATTCCAAAACAAGTTTAACGGAGATAGTTCCTTCGATCGAGATGAAGATTCAGAGTGCAAGAGGTATTGCCGTTAACTCTGAGGGTGATTCCAAAATGGAGGGTGATTCCAAAATGGATGTAGCGAGATAGTGCCTTCGATTTCGTTCGAACCCGAAACGGACTTGTATGGATGAATGCTTGCAAACCATCGTCATTAGAGGACGATTAGCATTCCAAGATATATGTTCTTAAAAGGTAATCGTAGCCTCAAGCCTTATCAACTGGGAATGGATAAAATAAGGGAGGCGCAGCAAGGCTAAGTGGGTAGCACCCAAGTAGGATAAGATCTTTCCCTGTCTAAAGGTCCGTTTTATTCGGCTGTGAAGGTGGTTGGTCGCGCCAACAGCAAGTTTGTCTTATTTGGGATTATCCAGTAAGGGGTAGTCCCAGTCTTATGTTGCAGGAGATCAAGGTGGATCCTCAGTATTCTGAACTAGGCCAGGTACTGTGACGGGCGGTACGCCAGTAGCCTTTCCATTGTATGGAATCCAATCTCCAATAAGTGCCGTACGTTTTGATTGTGCCCAACTAAGTTGGAACGTGAGATGTAAGCATTCCAGCTATTTCTATTTTACTTGATAACCCTAGACACTATTATAATATCGCTGGATTTCCTATCAAATGTTTTGGTTATCGTAAGGTAAAAACCCGACATGTTTATTTGTGGCGTGGTCTTACGAGATACCTCTGTTTCCAAATGATTTTCAAAGTTAAACAACTTTAACCCGTTTACACACACCAGATCCATGTCTGATCCGGAGTTTATTTTTTTCTTAACCTTTGGGTACTCAAATTTTTATGAGTAGCCAAGGGATTCAGGTTAGCTTTGATGAATTCTGGTGGAAACTTGGAGCACGAGGCTTCAGCATATATAGATATTGTATTTCCGTTGTGCTGGTATCTCTGTATTGTATTTTGGCTTGTAATGATAGACAGGTCTTCATGACTGTCTAATATGTGATGCATAAGCCGTGTAACTCTGATAGATGTTCTATATTATGTAATAACTATGTGATTAATATATTTTATTCGTCATGCTGTGATATTCTGATATTGTTTAGTTCTTTCTTTCTTATCTTTTCTCTTTTCTATCCCTTTCTTTCTTAATGATGATCCGTCTTTCTATGGAACGAAAGGCGGGTCGTCACAAACATGCTTGTTAAGTGCTTTTGAAAGACAAATGGTTATGATTTTAGTTTTTTACTTTATAACCAATTTCTTTTATTAATAAATATTGTTTAGAGTAAAACAGACCTAACGGGCCGAAGCACAAAACCCAAAGCCTAAAAACAAATCCGAACCTATTTACTTGCTCAAACCCAAACGAGCCATAGCCCAAACCCAAAAACCAACCCACTTCTCCTCTATCTCTTCTCTCTTCTTCTCACCTACCAGACTAACATCCCCAAATCCACTCGAATTTTGACACTATGAACTGGAGATAATCATCTCCGATCAACTCAATCAATCCTCATGACTCGATCATGACACAAGATGCAGCCTGGATCGGACCTGTACTTCTCTCCTTCCTGATTCCTGCCATGGTCGAGTATCATGTGCACACGGTGCACGTGCACCACCGCTCCGATGTCACTCCTACCTCGCGAACCCTTTAGTCGATGCCCCTTCCTCCACAGGTCGCCATCATCACTTCGACGAAGACTCAAACTCACCCTAACGAAAAAAACCTTAGACGAACCAACGAAAAACCCGAAGCCCAAACTTCGACAAACTGCTCTCATTGTTCCCCTCTGATCCCATCGTCTCCTTCACCAATCTTAAGCCCTTCCACTACACTACCTCTCTGCAAAAAATCAAGTGTCCCGGTTGCGCCTCCTGCTCCAAGTTCTATCGCGTTCTCCTACCTTCCCAAAACCCTACAATCCATTGTCCATTCCAATCCAAGCCTAAATCCAATAAACGGCCATAGTAGTCACCTCCCCTAGGTCCTCCCGCTCCCTCCAGACAAGGCCTCACCACCCCACAATGACGAGGTCGACAGAAAAATATTTTTGAATGCATTTCGGTAATCCCTCAATTTCTCGAGATATAGAACACTAAAAATCACGATTTTGCTACTAAAATTCATATTTCTATACCTTAAACCTGATTTCATGCTTGAATTCTTGATTTAAAAATATTACATTTTCACTAAAATATGTTATTCACAGTAAAACATATCATTAATTAACTACACAGTATAATTTATTCACGAATAAATTTTAACTTAAACTATAGTAGAAAATACATATTTTCCTAGTTTACATCATCATCAAATATGATCTAGATTAAGAGATTTAGATTTTTGAAACTGGTATGAACAAAAATATTCACTGTCAACAAAGAACAGATCAATTCGTTTCCGGTTTAAAATAAAGTTTCTCACCTTAAACATTTTGATTCCAGAAGCTTTAAGTTGAATTTGAAAGTCTTTAAATCTAAATTCTGGACTCGCTTTAAAAATCTCTTGGTGGTTTGAATTAAATAGAGATTGCTTCCTATCTTTTTAAATTTCCAGACTTGGTTAAAGAGTTCTTTCTTTTTTTTGATTTTGTTTTCCCGTTGCCTATAAATTTTGAATAGATGCTATATTTTTTTTCTTAAGTTGCAGGCGTAGATTTTAGAACAACAACACGGATCAAAGCCTATATATACACAAGCTTTGCAATATCCAGAAGATAGACAGAAATGATCTTTCGGTGGCTAAGCAGATGTTTGCTTTATGAAGAAATATTTTAAAAGGAAAAAGATAATTATTACAACATGTTATCAGTTGTTTTATGCTAGGTGTAAGTTTGTTTTTTTATTAAAAATCTATTACTTGTTTACCCATTGTTTGCTTGAATTAAAACAGTTTTTGTTAACTTTTTTTTCTCTTAACACTAAATGACTTGAAACCTTTTTATTATTATATATTTTATATAAAACATAAACTACTTTAAAGTATATGTAAGTGTACTTATGAAAATAAATAGCCTATAGTTATCATTACTTTTGACAAAGTAGTGTTTGCATTTATCTCAACACACCTTATTCATTTTAAAACAAAAATGAGAAACTAGATAATTAAAATAACACTTCTTGATTAATATACCTATATATACATTACGTAAATAAAATGAATAACATTCTATATTAAACACCCTATATACATATGTTACTTAAAACAAGAACTACAAAGTGGTATAAAATTATTTTTAAGCCTTCATGTATATATGTAACCATATATGTCCATTTTTTATTGATAATATTGAAATATATTATTTTCAAATAAACTAAGGTCATTTGTTACCTATGTATATATATACATTCTCCTACTTATACTTATGTGATTCTTATACACATCATTTTATTTTATATCATATTTATCTATTTATAAACAATATAAATTTTCCTTTGAACTTATCTTTACATACATATAAAAAAATTATTCATGGAGTACATATATTATTTTAGAACTTTCAACTTAAAACTCTTTTTATTTAATATAAACAATATTGTTTATATTCCCAAATCAAAAATATCCTTTAACTTTATTATCAATTTCTATCCAAATTATATATACACACATAAATTTTATTATCCCTATATGTAAAAATATATACATATGATTTTTCCCAATTAACTTTAATTCTCTATTATATTTTATCTTTAGAACAAAATATACATATTTTGTCTCTAAAACAAAATACACATATTTTATCTAAAACAAAATATACATATTTTACCTTTAAAACAAAATATACATATATAAGAAACTCCATTTAATCCATCTCCTATTTAATATAGATCTGAAAATTCAAATTATATTGATTTTGGAAAATTATATACAATTACTAGTTGTTGATTAATTGGAATATTGTATATTAAAATATAATATCATTGAATATTATTAATTAATATTCACAACTCGGAATGTCAAAAATCCCGGGTCGTTACATTCCTCCCCCTAAAAGAATTTCGTCCCCGAAATTCCATAGCTCAGCTAGTAAAACTATCCACACATATTAGAACTGATTAATAACAATCCAAACTACACTAGTAAATACATAGATTCCATACTTATATAAATATCAATAATATACATTACATCTAGTACGAGCCAAAATATTCCTACGAGTGCTATCATCATCCGTACAAGCATGCCTATATATATATATATATATATATATATATATATCGTCCCACCAAATATCTAGCACCTATCATCCATGACGTCCAAGGGTAATAGACACATATAAAAAGGCATACACTACCTAGAGAAAGCAATCCAACACTAACTATGGACTTTTACTACCTGAGTCCCCCCTTCGGGTCCCGATAATTCCCTGGACTCCACATCACTGTCCGAAACCCATACCATCTCTGGACTAGGCTCTCTCTGAAGAAAGTCTACATAAACAATTGGCTCCTCAACAACTTCACCTATCTCCCAAATGACTGCGTCGTCATTTTCTGATTCAAGATCCTCCTCTATTTCGAACTCTTCCTCGTCATCAAACTCATCGTCTTTTGGCTCGATTTTGTTTTGCTGTCGTTTTCGATGATCTGGGCAGTCATGTTAGTCGGCGAGGTAGTAGGCGACTTGCTGATAGATGGAGAGTTGGTTGGAGGAGTGTGGAGTTGACGTGCATGTGCACGTGTGCACATCTGTGATTTGGGTTTGTGTGGCATCGGAGAAGAAGGACGTATGCTCGGGTCTGGCTCGAAGAAGTTCATGCATGTCTCAAAGTCAAGTGTCATGATGAGAGCTTGGGGACTTTGTTTGTTGGCTTGGGATTTTATGTGACTGGGCCCGGGTATTTGTAAATAATAACCAGATTTTAAAAAAAAAGTGAAAACATGAACAGTTTTAAAAAAACAACAAATAAATGTTTAAAAAAGTTTAAAGTTTTAAAAGTTATTAAAATGATTTAGCTTTTAAAAGAATGTTTAACCCAGTTTTAAAAGTATATTTAAAATGAATTAGTTTTCAATGCAAAAATAAATTTAATTAACAAATTTTCAAAGGTATGAGTTAACTAAGTTTTAAAGGTTAATAAATATGAATTTAGTTAACAAGCTTTAGAGTTTTGAAGAAAATGAATATGTTTTTGAAGGATTATTAACCGGGTTTCTAAAGTAATTTATTAAATAAACAAGTTTTTTAAAAACAAGTTTCAAGGATTTAAAATGCTAAAATTTAAATGTTTTAAAAATTGTGTTGTTTAAAAATAATTATGTTAGGTACATTAATTTAATTAATTTCTAAATGTTTTCAAAATGATTTAATGAGGTAATTAAGATGTAATTAAAATATGGTATTTAACTTTAATAAATCAAAGAGTTCTCAAATGATTTTTGTATAAATTAATTGTTTTCAAGCATCTAATTTAATGATAAATAAGTGTTTAATTAAGGTAAATAGTTTGTCTTAATTAATTGAGGTCTTAGTAATTATATTATAATTACTCAATTAATTAAAGAATTATTAATTAGTGAAATTAATTAAGATAATTACTTAATGTAATTATTTAAAGAATAAGTAATTAATGAAGTAATTAAGGGAAATTACTTAAGATTGCGTAATAAAAGTAAGTAAAGGATAGTTAATTACTAATGTGATTAGTTTAAGAATAATTAATGAATATAATTATTTAAATGATAATTACCTAATGAAAGTAATTAATGGATAGTTAATGAATGTAATTAATTTAAGGATCATTAACTATTGATTAAGAGATAACCAATTAATGTAATTAATTTAAGAGAATTAATTAATTTGATTAATAAAGGATAATCACTCAATGAAATCGATTAAGTAAAATTACTTAATGTATTAGTTAATTAATGAATGCGATTAATTAAAAGATAATTAATCAACGTAAGTGATTATAGAATAATTAATTCATGTAATTACTTACGGATCAATGTAATTAATTATAGTTAATTAATTAATAAGAGTAATTAAAGGTTAATTAATGTGAATGGTTAAAGGGTGATTAATTTGTGTAATTAATTAAAGGATAATTACTTAATGTAATTAAAGAATAATTAATTAAGGAGGATTAATTAAGATGATAATTAAAGGATGATTAATTAATTGGTTTGTAATTAATTAATGTTAAGTAAGCAGGATTTAAAAGCGATTGAAGTAATTAATTTAATTTATTTAAATTAATTAGAAATGGAGTGTCTAATTAATCTTGCTTAGGGAAGATTGAATGATATTGAATGCTTTGGATTATTTGATATCTCTGATATGTGATATGTGCTGCTCTGTGATATGAGACACTTTGGTTGTATTGTGATAATATAGATTATCTATCTATGATAATGTGAATTATCTATCTGTGTGAATATGTTATTCTAAATAATAAATTAAATTATTTAAACCTTAAAACAACTTGGACTTTAAGACGGTGTTTGGATTTCGATGAGACTGCGATCTGATTCCAAATTGGATATCCAAAAACCATATCGATCCAAATTAAACGATAGGTTGAGAAATCTCAAGTGAAGATCAAGATGAAGATTCAAAGAGGAAGGTCTATTTTTGTTAATTCTGAGGGTGATTCCAAGACGAGATTAACGGAGATAGTACCTTCGATCGAGATGAAGACTCAGAGTGCAAGAGCTATTGTCGTTAACTCTGAGGGAGATTCCGAAATGAGTGTAGCGAGATAGTGCCTTCAGTTTCGTTCGAACCCAGAATGACTTGTATGGATGAATGCTTTCAAACCATTGTTATTAGAGGACGATGAGCATTCCAAGATATGTGTTCTTAAAAGGTAATCATAGCCTCAAGCCCCATCAACCGGGAATGGCTAAAATAGGGAAGGTGCAGCAAGGCCAAGTGGGTAGCACCCAAGTAGAATAAGATTTTCCCTGGTCTAGAGGTTCATTTTATTCGGCTATGTGGACGGTTGGTCGCGCCAACTGCAACGTTGTCTTATTCGAGATTATCCAGTAAGGGGTAGTCCCGGTCTTGTGTTGTAGGGGATCAGGGTTGATCCTCAGTATTCTGATCTAGGCCAGGTACTATGACGGGCGGTATGCCAGTAGCCCTGCCATTGTATGGAATCCAATCTCCAATAAGTGCCGTACGTTTTGATTGTGCCCAACTATGTTGGAACGTGATATGTAAGCATTCCAGCATTTTTCTATTTTACTTGAAAACTCTAGACACTATTATAATATCACTGGATTTCCTATCAAATGTTTTGGTTATCGTAAGGGAAAAATCCGACATGTTTATTTGTGGTGTGGTCTTACGAGGTACCTTTGTTTCCAAATGATTTTCAAATTTAAACAACTTTATCTCTTTTACTCATATCAGACCCATGTCTGACCCAGAATTTATTTTCTGTTTTCTTAAAATTTTAGGTACTCCAATTTTTACAAGTAGCCAAGGGATTAAGGTTAGCTTTGACGAATTATGGAGGAGACTTGGAGCAAGAGGCTTTAGTGTATATAGATATTGTATTTCCGTTGTGTTGGTATCTTTGTGTTATATTTTGGCTTGTAATGATAGACGAGTCTTCATGACTGTCTAATATGTGATATATAAGATGTGTAACTCTGATAGATGTTGTATATTATGTAATAACTATGTGATTAATATATTTTATTCCTCCTACTATGAGATTCTGATATTGTTTAGTTCTTTCTTTCCTATCTTTTCTCTTTTCTATCCCTTTCTTTCTTAACGATGATGCATCTTTCTATGGAATGAAAGGCGGGTCGTCACAAACATGCTTGTTATGTGCATTGTAAAGACAAATGGTTATGATTTTATTTTTCTTACTTTATAACCAATTTCTTTTATTAATAAATCTTGTTTAAAATGAAATAAAGACCCAACGGGCCGAAGCCCAAAACCCAAAGACCAAAAACAAACCCGAACCTATTTACTAGCACAAACCCAAACGGGCCATAGCCCAAACCCAAAAACCTACCCACTTCTCCTCTATCTCTTCTCTCTTATTCTCACCTACCAGACTAACATCCCCAAATCCACTCGAACTTCAACACCACGAACCGAAGAGAATCATCTTCGATCAACTCAATCAACCCTTTCGAACATGACTCGATCACGACACAAGACGTAGCCTGGATCGGACCTGTACTTCTCGCCTTCCTAATTCCTGCGATGGTCGAGTATCATGTGCACATGGTGCACATGCACCATCGCTCTAATGTCCACTCCGACCTCGCGAACTTTTGAGTGGATGCCACTTCCTCCGCTGGTCACCATCGTCACTTCGACGAAGACTCAAACTCACCCTAATGAAAATAACCCCCAGACGAACCATCGAAAATCCCGAAGCCCAAAATTCGACGAACTGCTCTCACTGTACCCCTTTGATCCCATCGCATCCTTCACCAATCGGAATCCCTTCCACTATATTACCTCTCTGCAAAAAATCAAGTGTCCCGGTTGCGCCTCCTGCTCCCAATTCTATCGCGTTCGCCGGCCTCCTAATGCCTTCCCAAAACCCTACAATCCATCGCCCATTCCAATCCAAGCCTAAATCCAATAAAGGGCTACACTAGTCACCTCCCCTTGGTCCTCCTGCTCCCTCCAGACAAGGCCACACCACCTACGTTGACGAGGTCGGCAGAAAAAGATTTTTGATTGCGTGCTTGAATTCTTGATTTAAAAATATTAAATTTTCACTAAAGTTTGTTATTCACTGTAAAACCTATCATTCATTAACTGCATAGCATAATTTATTCACAAATAAGTTTTAACTTAAACTATACTAGAAAATACATATTTTCCTAGTTTACATCATCAGCAAAAATGGTCTACATTAAGAGATTTAGATTTTTGAAACTGGTATGAACAAAAATATTCACTGTCAACAAGGAACAGATCAATTCATTTCCATGTTTAAAATAAAGTTTCTCCCCTTAAACATTTTGATTCCTGAAGCTTTAAGTTGAATTTGAAAGTCTTTAAATCTGAATTTGGGACTTGCTTTAAAAATCTCTTGGTGGTTTGAATTAAACAGAGATCACTTCTTATCTTTTTAAATTTCCAGACTTGGTTACAGATTCTTGCTTTTTTTATATTTTGTTTTCTCTTTGCTTACAGATTTTGAACCGATGCTATATTTTTTTCTTAAGTTACAGGCTTAGATTTTAAAACAACAACACAGATCAAAGCCTATATATACACAAGCTTTGCAATATCCAGAAGATAGACTGAAATGATCTTTTGCTGGCTGAGCAGATGCTTCCTTTATGAAGAAATATTTTGAAAAGAAAAAGATAATTATTACAACATGTTATCAGTTGTTTTATGCCAGATGTAAGTTTGTTTTTTAATAAAAAATTTATTACCTGTTTACCCATTGTTTGCTTGATTTAAAACATTTTTCGTTAACTTGTTTTTCTCTTAAAAGACTTGAAATCTTTCTATTATTATATATTTTATATAAACCATAAAATACTTTAAAGTATATGTAAGTAACTTATGAAAATAAACAGCCTATAGTTATCATTAATTTGACAAAGTAGTGTTTGCATTTATCTCGACACACCTTATTCATTATAAAACAAAAATGAGAAACTAGATAATTAAAATAACACTTCTTGATTAATATACCTATATACATATATATATATATATTACTTAAATAAAATGAATAACATTCAATATTAAACACCCTACATGCATATTTTACTTAAAACAAAAATTACAAAGGGGTATAAAATTATTTTTAAGCCTTCATGTATATATGTAACCATATATATACATATTTTTTTTATTGACATTATAGAAATATATTATTTTCAAATAAACTAAGTACATTTGTTACGTATGTATATATATAGTTTCTCCTTGTTATACTTATGTGATCCTTAGACACATCATTTTATTTTATATCATATTTATCTATTTATAAACATTATAAATTTTCCTTTGGACTTACCTTCACATATATATATATATATAAAATTATTCATGGAGTATATATATTATTTTAGAACTTTCAACATAAAACTCTTTTTACTTAATATAAGCAATATTGTTTATATGCCCAAATCAAAAATACCCTTTTTACTTCATTATCAATTTCTATCTAAATTATATATATACATATAAATTTTATTGTCCCTACATGTAAAAATATATTCATATGATTTTTCCCAATTAACTTTAGTTCTCTATTATATTTTATCTTTGAAACAAAATATACATATTTTGTCTCTAAAACAAAATACACATATTTTATCTAAAATAAAATATACATTTTACCTTTAAAACAATATATACATATATAAGAAATTCCATTTAATCCATCTCCTATTTAATATAGATTTGAAAATTCAAATTACATTGGTTTTGGAAAATTGTATACAGTTATTAGTCGTCGATTAACTGGAATATTGTATATTAAAATACAATATTATTGAATATTATGAATTAATATTCACAACTCCGGATGTCAAAAATCCCGGGTCGTTACATAGATGGATTTGAGTTGTGATCTTAATTCAAGCCTGTAACTTAAGAAAATAACCTCTGTTCAAAATTGTAAGGAACATGAAACAAAATTAAAAAAAGCAAGTACTCTGTAACTAGTTTGGAGATAGGAGCATCTCTGTTTAATTCAAACTACCAGGAGATTTTTAAAAGCAAGTTCATAATTTAGATTTAAAGACTTTCATATTCAACTTAAAGCTTTTGGAATCAAAATGTTTAAGGTGAGAAACTTTAATTTTAAACTTGAAAATGATTGATCTATTTCTCTGCTGACAGTGAATATTTTTGTTCATCCCAAATTCAAAAATCTATATCTCTTAATCTAGTTTATATTTGATGATGCTGTAAACTAAGAAGATGTTCATTTTCTAGTATAGTTTAAGTTAAAAATAGTTTGTGAATGGATTATGCTGTGTAGTTAGATATTGATAAGTTTTACAGTAAATAACATACTTTAGTGAAAATTCAATAATTTTAAATCAAGAATTGAAGCATGCAATTTGGATTCCTATGTAGAAATATGAATTTTAGCAGTAAAATTGTAATTTTTAGTGTTCTATATCACGAGAGATTGAAAGATGATCGGAGTACATCAAAAAATCATTTTCTGTCGACTTCTTCGATGAGAGGTGATGCGTTCGAGTCTGGTGAGAGTAGAAGGACCTAGGGGAGGTGACTACCATGGCCGTTTGCTGGATTCAGGCTTGGATTGGGTTAGGCGATGGATTGTAGGATTTTGGGAAGGCATTGGGAGGCCGACGAACGCGATCGAACTGGGAGCAGGAGGCGCAACCAGGACACTCAATTTTTGGCAGAGAGGTAGTGTAGTGGAAGGGCTTTCGATTGGTAAGGAGGTGATGGGATCAGTGTACGGTGCGAGTACTTCATTGAAGTTTGGGGCTTCGATTTTTCGATGTTTTTTCTGAGGATTGTTTTTTTATAGGGTGAGTTTGAGTCTTCGGTGAAGTGGAAATTTGGATTTGGGGATGATGAGGGACTGGGTGGTGGTGTCATCGCGGTGAGTTGATCAGAAGCGAGGGGGTGCACATGCATAACGTGCACGTAGGGGGTTTCCAGAGCTGGATGAATCAAGAGAGGTGGGTAGGTTTTTTTCCAGGCTGTGTTTTGTTTTGCAAGCATCGATGTTCGTATGGAAGATGATTGAGTTGATCGGAGATGTTTCTCTCCGGTTCGTGGCATCGGAATCTAAGTGGATTTGGGGTGGATGGATGTTAGTCTGGTAGTAGAAGAAGAAGATGAAGGTTTGGGTTGGAATTGGATGTTGGGCTTCGGTCCAACGAGTTTGAATAGTTACTTTTGTAATAGGTTTCGGGTTTTTTTTTAATCTTTGGACTTTGGGCTTCGGCCCGTTGGGTCTTTGTTTTATTTAAAAACAGGATTTACTAATAAAAAGAAAAAGAAAAAGAAAAAGAAAAAAAATAGTTATAATAAAATTTGTAACAATTTGTATTCCCAAGCATGTAATAAGCAAGTTGATCAAAGTGTTGAACCCATCCTCTTTTATATGTAAATGTTTTATTTAAAGTTTTAATATAGACAAACAAATTTTGAAAAAAGTAAAACTCATTTTGCTTAAGGTTGTTTAGTTAAGTTACATAAATAAATTATTTTTTATCATAAATTAGTTAAACTTTTAAAGCAATTTTTATTATTAATACTTGAGCTTTATTTGAATATTTGAAGTATAATTAAGATAATTAAGGAAAATAAAATGTTTATACTTTTGAATTAATTCAAGTTCTTAAGTGATTCTATTTTTATAATAATTATTTAATTTCACATATAATAAAGTATTATTAAGAAGATGGCTTGTATCGACGGATATTACGCTGTCGTATAGCCCGTTGTGAAGTTAAATAAGTAAAATTTTACAAGTTCGTTTGGACTGAATTTAATTACCATTTGAAAATAAGTGCCAATGTATAATTTTATATGGCCTATCTGTTAAGTTGTTCCCAAAAAAATTAAATGTGTTCATTGTAGATTATTCAAACGCCTTGACAACTGGTCAGCGGAAACAAACAGCATTCCGCTAATTACTTAATTTATTGCCGTGGGTGGTATAAGCCATTGTCATGATATTTTCTCTATATCGTTGTGAATATATACTAGCATTGATAAATTTCTGATCTGCTTATTCATGCATACTTCTGCTTATTTGCTTGTTAGTTATATTTGAGTATATAATATGGAAGCTGATTGATTTTGAATATCTGTATTGACTGTGAATTGTAACTTGATAAGTACCGTTGAGACTAATAAGCCTTATTCTTTTTGGGTTGATTTTGAACCTAGTTTTGTTTTAAAAATGAATATTATTTGTAATGATGTTTTTAAAGGAATTGATAAATATTTTAGAAATGACCAAAAGTGGTTAATTTATTATTTTTGGAAATATTTATAAAGTATAATTTTTATTATAAGTTATGAGTTATTTAAACTATTTTCTGGTATAAAAACTATTTATATAGATCATATAAAAGTAAAATTTTATTTTAGAATAATTAGTATTTAAGTATTTTTATTCAATATAAATCTATTAAATATAAATGTCGTTCAAAATAATACATTATAATAACTTTTTATAAAACTGTATTTTATTTTAAAACTTGAGAATTTAGTTGGAAATTTTATAAGTATGATTTGGAAAGAAATGGTTTCATGTATATATTTACCCAGTGAAATAAGCTTACTTAGCAAATTTTAATCTGTTGGGATTTTAAATGTGAACAAGGCATAATAATTGCAATGGGAAATGAACTTGGTTGAATTAATTGATTATTTTGATAATTAAATAACCGACTATCGAATCTGGACAAACTTAACTTTGGAAAATATCTAGAGGAAACTCGAGAATTATATGGTACGGTTACCGTTCGAGGTGCTATACTGTACGTATAAACTCATTTGTTCTCTAGGAAGAACTATAAGGAAATTCGTCCACTAATGGTTAGGAGGTGAACTCGAATCTTATTTTTCATCTGTATATTTCCTAAAGAACCAGGGTTGAGTTTACCGGAAAATAGCGAACATTGTTTCGAAGAGACCGGGATCGGATTTGTAATCCGAAAACCACTTCGATCCAACGAGTATGTTTTCGTGATGAAGACTAGAGCTTGGAGCCAAAGATGGAGCAGTGAAGTACAAGGGCTAACCGCTACTAATCCTGAGGGTAATTCCAAAATGGATGTAATAGGAATAGTGCCTTCAGCTCCGTTCGAACCCGAAATGGACTTGTATGGATGAATGCTTTCAGAACATCGTTAGGAGGACGGTGAGCATTCTAAGTGAATGTTCTAAAAAGGTAACGCTGAGCCTTGAACCTCATCAACCGGGAATGACTGAAAAACAAGGGATATGCAGCAAGGTTAAGGGGGTTGCACCCAATTAGGGTAAGGTCATCCTTGTCTAGAGGTCCCTTTTTATTCGATTGTGTGGGCGGTTGCAGATCCCAAACGTGGGGTAATCTTATTCAGACTATCTAGTAAGGGGTAGCTCCGATCTTGTGTTGTAGGGGATCAAGATGGATCCTCGGTATGCTGATCTAGACCAGGTACCGTGACAGGTGGTACCCCAGTGCCTAGCCATTAGTTGGAAATCCATTCTCCCTAGTGCCTTTACGGTTTTGATTGTAGAATGTAACATCCCCGTTTTTAAATCAAATTTGAATTGGTAATTAATTTAATTTTTGGAATTAAATTGTGAATTAATTTGAATTTTTAAAAATAAATAATATTTGTTTATTTATATATATGTATAAAATTGATTTTTAATTTAATTTAAATTTGAAATTCAAGAATAAATATCTTAGAAGATAAATTGAATTCGAATATTCTATATATATATATATAAGTTATATTTAGAAGTTGTTTAAAGTTAAATTTTATATTATCTAATTTACATACTATTTATTAAAGTATAATTAGATTTTAAAATCATTTTCTTTAAAAGTTATACCAATATTAATAATAGAAAATGTATAAAAACATAACTAAGTATAATTTGTTTAAATTAATAAAAGGTTTACAACACTTTTCCATTATATTTGTAATAAATCATTTGTGTGTGTATATATATATATATATATTAATAAACATTTGAAAATACATAAAAACATGTATATGTAAAACATATGCTAATATAAAAAGGAAATATATTTTAAACATATTAAAAATTATTAATGCATGAAAGATTACACATGTAATCATCTTAACAAGGAATTAAACAAGTGAAACTATTTTAATATATGAAGTTAACAAGTGTCATCTTTATAAATTTTCTTTTCAATTTTGAATTTAATAAATTAAAGGAAACTAAAGATATAAATATCATTAACTCCTCCTCTTCTCACTTCTTTAAAATTCAAAGCAAAATCAAAATCTGAAAATACAAAATCAAAGAAGAAAAATAAGATTCAAAAGCAAACCAGAAATAAAAAATTCAACCTGAAAACAAATACAAGAGAGCAGTTTCAAATCATCATGTGCAAATTCATCTCAAACAACAAAGCTTCAACCTGAACAATTCAAGAATAAATGCAATTCAAAACTTCAGATCATCTCAACTTAAAACAAGATTCAAGTTGCTATTCCAGATCAAATATAATTTTCAAAAATCTAAAGCAGGTTCAGTTTCCAAATCAAGATCAAAATCCAATTTCAAAGTTTCAAAAACAAATTCCAGTTGCAAGCATTCAAACCTGTTCTCTGTTTAAACACAATCAGGCACCTAGGCTTCTCGGTTTCTTCAACCTGATGAGTAGACCTATATACTTGATGCTTGAATCTGTATATATAGTTGTTGTTTGTGACCATGCTTGAAGTAAAAAATTGAAAATATGTTTATATATATACAAATCTATATATATTTGCCTGTGCATGTCTGGAACAGGAAATATTTACTCTGTTCTTAGTTTCAGGTTTCAAAACCCTATCTAAAATCAAATTCTCTTCCTATCATTCTTGTTAGCTTTGAAAATCTAAACAAAACATGTTTGTAAAATCAAGACTGTAGTTCCAAAAATAATCTTAAGTTGAAACTGAAAGTAGTTTTTGTCTGGGTTGAAGATAAACAGTGGAATTCAAAAATATGTCGAGATTCGATTGTTACAATTGCTTGATTTACCAATACCATTCACCTCGCCTTTATAAATCATGATTTTAGACTTAAATTTCAGATTTTTTGTATTATGATTAACGAGATGTTGCGAGTTGAACGAATAATGATCTTTCGTTGATTGACATTGATCGGTAAAGGTATGGAGGCCGTGCTTAAGGCTGAAGGTGGAGTGAGGGATGCAGATCAATGGAAAAATGGTAGGGGATTTTATTGATGGCCATGGTGGCACGGCGAGATGGTTATAGGGTTTTAAATCTAGTTTGCTCGTCAAAGTTCGAAGAGGAAGTTCGTCTGCATGAGTGGATCGAAAGGGGCCGGGCCAAAGGGGATCAAAGCTAGGGATTGTAGTGTTGCTCTGGATGGGATTGCAGGGATTCTGGTGAACTAGATCATTGTTGGCAAGGCGTTTTTGTCGGAGGTTTGGGTTCCAGTTTTGAGTTGTAATGCTTGATTTAGATTCTTTGTCGTATTGGATAATCTGGGTGTTTGTAATGGATGAGAACATGTTCGTCGTCGTTCCGGAGGTCTCAGCGATGATCAGTAATGGTCGGAGTAAGCGTACACGTGCATATGGTATCAGTGCTATCAGGTGTGGTTGTGGGTTTGGGGGAGAAGAAGGATGTTGGGGTTGGTCTCGAGATAATTTCATGTTTGACTCGAAGTAAATGATGATTTTGCTCGGGAAAACAATGGTGTGGGCTCGGGATTTCTATAGTTTTGGCTCGGGTTTTATTAAAACTTGATGATTCTATAAGTTTTTCAAATAAACGATAACCAAGTTTTAAAGTTTATTTATAAGAATAAATTTTCAAAAGAAATGTCACCAAGTTCTAAA
Source organism: Allium cepa (assembly GCA_030765085.1). Classification (NCBI taxonomy): domain Eukaryota; kingdom Viridiplantae; phylum Streptophyta; class Magnoliopsida; order Asparagales; family Amaryllidaceae; genus Allium; species Allium cepa. The sequence continues at coordinate 45,586,895 of CM060930.1, read as the reverse complement.
GTAAAATTATTTAAACAAATTTTAAAACAAGCTTCAAAGTTAAATATAAAAGGTTAAATGTTTTAAAAATTATTTTGTTTAAAACAAATACATATTAGGTTAATTTTTGTAATTTAATTTCTAAGTGTTTCAAATATAATAAGACGTTGTAATTAAGATAAGTGTATTAAATTTTTGATAAATCAAGAAGAAATGATTTTGTGAAAACTAAATTCAAGTTTGAATTTAATAAGATCTAAATGGTGAATTATGTTTACTTAAGATAAATGAATTATCTTTAATTAATATAGGTTTTAAGTGATTAAAGGATAATTATTTAAGGTAACTAATTAAGGCAAGTAATAAAAGATTAATTTATATAAGTAATTAAAGATTAATTACTTAATGTCATTAATTAAGGTGATTAATTAATGGATAATTACTGAATGTAATTAATGTGATTAATTAATTAAGGTGATAATTAAAGGTTAATTAATTAAGCAATAAAAGGGTAATTAATTAATAGTTAAAGGTTAATTAATTTATGGTTGGAGAATAATTACTCAATTAATTAAGGGATAATTAATTGATGTAAGTAATTAAAAGATAAATTACTTAATGAAAGTAATAAAGGATAATTAATTTAATGTAATTAAAGGTTGATTAATTAATTAATTAAGAATAATTAAAGGTTAATCAACAAAAGAAAGTAATTAAAAGTAATTAATTAATGATTAAAGGTTGATAAATCAAGTGATTAAACAATAATTAATTAAAGGATAACTAAAGTGATTAATTAATTAAGGTAATTAATTTGAGAATAATTGATTAAAGGTTAATTAATTAATGAAATTGATGAGGGATAATCACTTATTGTAATTAATTAAGGATAATTAATTAAATGGTAATTAATTAAGGGATAATTAATTTATGTAATTAATTAAGGATAATTAATTAAAGAATAATTAAATAATTGAAGGTTAATTATTTAATGATTAAAGGTTAATTGATTTATTAATTATGGTTGATTAATTAATAATTAAAGGTTAATTAATTTATCATTAAAGGTTAATTTATAAATGATTAAAGGTTAACTAATAATTAAGGTTTGTAATTAATTAATATTAATTAACCAGGATGAGTAATTTATTCATAAATAATTAGTCTAGTTTAAATTAATCAGATGACTAATTGATCTTACTTATGAATGTTTGGATTGTATGGAATACTTTGAATTGTTTGATATCGCTGATGTGTGATGCTTTGTGATATGAATTATTTTGATTTTAGATGTGATGAATTTAATTTATTTATCTATAATGAATTTATATTATTTATCTGTGAATCTGTGAATGAACATAAGCGTTATAGGATTATATCGCTTATCGATATTGATGTGCTTAGATTTGTGATGATTGATGATATTGTATTGTTATGTGTAAAACCCTGGACTACACCACACACACACACAAATATGGATTGAACGAGGAAAGTCATAGATATTTTGAATTTAAACATTAGTTTATTTAAAAGATTGATTTTCGAATCCAAAATGGTTTTGGAAATGGAATTGGGTTGAATATAAAAAGCTTTTGAAATGAAGTTTTGAAATTGAAATTTAGTTTGAAAATAATATATCTTATTTAAGATTTGAAATTATTTTGAAAATTATGGTTTGAAAGGGTTATATAAGTTATACCATATATATAGGGATTTTAAATCATTTTTGAAGTATATTAAAAGTATTATTTTCGGAATTTAAATTTAACCCAAGTTTATACTTGAAGGGGTTTAACTTGAGTAAATATATCGGAATTTTCTCAAAATGAAAAGCATTTGTTTTCAAATAATAATAGCTTTCATATAAAGAAAGAATTTCCAGTTTTTGTTGAAAGGATTTTAAATTTGAAATTGAAATAGTTTTGAATGCTATGAATGAATCTTTGTTAAAGATTTGGCGAACTTTGTTTTTAAACAAAAGAGGATCTCAAAGATAGATCTTTTGTTTAAAACATTATGAATGAATCTTTGTGAAAGATTGGTGAACTTTGCTTCAAATTGAAAAGGATTTTAAAAAGGGTGAATCTTTTGTTTTAAAAGATTAATGTGGAAATTTGTTTAAATCATTCAAAAGGAAAGATTTTGGGCTAAAAGTTGTGGCTTAACTAAGATCCTAATATCCATATGCTTTTTAAAAATTAAGCGCTTATTATTCGGTTTAGCCGGGAGAGGACTTTGTGTCATATAACCCATTCCGAATAATGATACGACGAAATGGATAGCATTTGAAGACCGGTGGTGAAGACCGGGTATTTTCGAGAACGATAGGATTGCCTCTCGAACGACTCTACACTGAGTAGCTACGGTATAGAGATCTCCATATGTGATGGGGAGTCTGATCGGGATTGTGAATGCCCAGATTGCAAGGGCTTCTTTTGAAGTGCCTTTGGTTCTATTCGTACCCGAAACCGACTTCTATGGATGTATGTCTGACATTACACTTTGAGATGTAAAGATGGTTTCTATCAAATACATTTCTGTTTGGTGGCGGAGAATTTATTCTCTTAGCTTAACACCCTTCTCTGAGACGTATGAGCTTAGATGTTATGTAGTTGATGATTACTAGTGATACATTCCCAATTTTGTAATGTGGCATGCTGAATGCTGCTGATCATTTATTGATCAAAGCATAGCTTTTATGAAAAGCGTAGCTTTGTGGAGCGAGACTTCTTCGGACCTCACAACCCGAAAATGGTCGAAACAGAAAGGATGCAGCAAGGTTATGAGGGTTGCGCCCTTTAGGGTATGTCCATTTCCTTCTAGATAAAAGTGGTATCATGGTATGGAGCCCAGATACTTAACTTATGTGGTTGATGCAAATTTATTACTTTGTGGTTGTTGGTGTAGAGGTACCTCGGATAAAGGTCGGTGATGACCGGGGGATGACATGCTCGTGTAGTAGTTACCTAGTTACAGAGGTAACCCGGACTTGTGTTGGTAGAGAGCTGGTTAAGTTCTTGGGGCGTCCCTACAAAGGCGTACCCATGTCGCATAGGAAGTTCCTTAACCCGACCATTTGTTGGAAATCCAAAGAAACAATATGCGCCCTGTATGGTTTTAGTTGTATAACCTGCCATGGAATGTGGTGGTAACCTACTATTGAACATGGTAGCTATAGTAGGCATACTATGAAATGTGTTTGCTGGCCAAGATTAATACTATACTTTCAAAATGTTTTCTGCACTATGCACTAATAATACTATCAAAAGGTTTTTGCGTATCATGCATGTTTGACTATCATAAGGAGTAATCTCCTCCAATTGTGGTTTGCACTTTGTGTGTGGCGGGATGCCTTATGGTAGTTTCATTTTCCAAAAAGCATGGTGGATTTCTTTTAATTTCTTTTTTTTATTTTGTTCAAATAAATTGTTTTTGTTTGCTCACACCAGTCGCGTGACTGACTTGGAGTTTATTGTCCCCTTTCTAAACTCTAGGTGCCTATAATTTTCCATACGAGCAGCCTAGAGTTAGATTTTTAGATAATCAGCTAGTAGATGTGGATTTGGTAGTCTTCAGCGTTTTGTTGGAATTCTTTGAAGTATTTTGTCTTTGGAGCCTTTGGATTTGGCGATAGCATTTGTTCACTTCAACTGACCTTGCTTAATACAATGTGATGGTGGTTCAAGCTTTTTGGTTTGGAGTCTTTAGAGCTTTGGCAATTGGAGATATCTTTCTGATACTGATGTTATCTCTTCTGTTGGTGCTATTATCTTTTCGCTGTTGTGTATCTATGATAATGTTTATTATCATTTGTATCATTGTTGTATCCATTTGTTGCATATCAATAAAGTAATTCATTTCTTTTCTGCTGTGTTGTTGTACTTAATGTGTTGTAAGCTTTAGCGAACTAGATTCAATGTTTGAATCTGCGACATTCGAATACAGGAGATGTATTTGGCGTCGATTTTCGAAGGTCGAGTCACGGCCGTTTCATAGAACCTAGTATTTGCTGGAATTTAATGAATGTACCAATTTCAGCTATTTGATTTAAGTATTTGTATTTAGACACTATTATAATATCAGAGGATTTTGATAAGAAATGTTTTGGTTATCCCAAGGTAAAAACCCAACATATTTTTTTGGCGTGGTCTTACAAGATACCTTTGATTTCAAAGAAATTTTAAACTTTAATTAATCAATTTGAGCGTGTTTCTCACGCTGGTTTACCAGATTGACCCGGGCATGGTGTTTTTCCTATATGCTCGAGTCAGACCGAACATATTTCTAGGTTTAGCCGGAAGACTGGAAGCTTCAAGAAAGGAGCTGGAATCAGGAGACGTATTCGCATAGATGCTTATATTCAGTTGTAATATTGTGTTGTCAACAAGTTGTAAGGGTAGATTGTTATAAACTGTCCAAGTTGAATGGATGTTACTCTGATTTAAATCTGTATAAGTTATTAAAGCAACAGTTTTGGTTTGATGCAAAGACTAGTTTATATTATAAATTATTCGTTCCGTTGTGAGATTCTGTTATTGTTCTCTTTTTCTTTTATCTTCTTTCTATCTTCTACCTTTCTTCTTTCTTTCATTATCCATCTTTCCATGCAATTTGGCTGTTTAAACCGGTACGGAAAAAAAGGGGTCTTGACACCAAGAGATTGTTGAAATGTTTGCAAGGCATTACAACTATTTTGGGAATACAATCAAAATCGTAAAGCTCGTATTGGAATTGGATTTCCAACATAATAGGGAGTTAGTGACCTTTTCCTTCCTTTGCGAACTCCACATATAACAATCATAGCACCAGTGGCTTCTCGTACAGAGACTCATACACCACTATGCCTATTCATTTAAACTCTAAAGATGCAACACCTTTCTATCCATGATTATATGATAATCTATTGTATTGTAATATTTCCTTTGGACCACATAGTTTCCCGTATCTTCTTCGAGATGTGAGGCTAGTGAGGCAATGTTTACTTTCCACAAAGCAAATTCCACTTAGAATGCCACAATACCATTTCTAATAACACACTATTGAATTTCACAAAAGTACAACTCTTTAGTTCATACGCCTTAGGGAAGGGTGTTAAGTATAAGAGCGGTTACCTCCTACACCACCAAACAGATGTACATTTGTAAAAACCAATTTATGTAATCTTAGAATGCAACGTCAGACGCTGTTCGATGCAAGTTGTCCAAATGAAGGACAAACCGAAGGCACTCCTCCTGCTACATCCTATTTGGAAATCACCCCTATGATTAGTGAGTGGTCCCTGCAAATTGAAAATTTTCAGAACGAAGGCACAACTGCCACCATGTATATAATATGGGAATCACCCCGGAGGTTAGGGGCAAGAAGCCCTACATTATGAAGATATCCATCTTTAAAATCATTTTCTTCAACATGTCTTCACTTTCGAACGCTTATATTGGTTCTATGTTGTTTTTGGATAGGAATCACCTAAATTTGTTCCCAGACTCTATGAACCAATCATCGATAAAAAGATGTAGGGTGTGTAGGTAATTATTAAACATCATCCAATTTATAAATATTTTCATCCAAATAAATATCTCTTCAGAGATATAAGCCTTAAACCATTTCTATTTCTTTCGGTATATATGAGATTATTAAGCCACTTTATAAATTTGGAAATACCAAATCATTTCTTTTAAATTTCTTAGGAAAATACTTCCATCTTCTAATATTTGTATAATTCCAATCTTAACAAAGATTTTATATTCTCAAAACATATCTTTAATAGGTTAAAACCAACGTTATTTATGACATCATTTACTGTAAATCCAACCAGTTAGTATTGAACAAAAGAGATCCATAAATTTTAGACTAATTATACTAAATACTAATTTCTGTATTCAACCTGTACAATTCATTAAACAACTGTGAAATCATCTTTTAATTCATACAGGTAGTATGAGTTCCCTCGTCGAAATTTAATACATAGTTCAACTAGAATGTTTTTTTAACAACCAAAATCCTATTTTAAATCTTGTTCAGTTTTTGGAAAACTCCAAATCTCTTTTCTTTTATCTCAAGAAAATGATGTATAAGTAAATCAAATTAACTATCCCTTTTGCCAAGCCAGTCCGGATAGCTAGGGGAGCAGGTAACCAGTTCCCCAAACTCTAGCCTAAAGACTATCTCTCTATCACCCTTATGGCGATCAAATTATGTGATTGAATCTAAACCATTTAAAATACTTTTGTAATTATTTAAAAAACATTTCCAAAAGATTCCAAAAAATCCAAGTTTAAAACATTTATTCAAAAGTTATCAAGTTATGTTGCTAAATTGCCGTTGAATAGTGATTTTAAAGCTTTATAGAACAAAACACCAATTTCATTATATATGTGTGTCCATTTTTAAAACTCAAATCCCTTTTATATTTTAACATATTTATGGAATTTAATTCATATTTTAAATGGTAAAAAACTCCAATTTTAAAGAGTCAAAAGAAATATTTTACAAAGTGCCAAAACGCGACGATTTTGAAAACTTATTTCAAACATATCCTAAACTTTACTAAATGAAATTTTGATTTTTCTTTTTATTAGAAAACAATAGTTATTAGAGTCTGAAAATTCTTATTTCAACAAATTCCGACTTATATTTCATTCTGCACATTGTTTTAAACTTTTTACGGCTTGAAATCGCGAGCTGTCATTGCGCGACGAGCTATTTTTACTCAAATTTTCAAACTTCACAAAAAAAATTCGAAACACTTTTAAAACTTTTATATAAAATTTTAAACCCATATTTTACTATTTTACTTTATTTCAAAATCCATTTTCACTTTGGTTCTAATTATTACAGTATTATATCATTATAGTATTTAATTTCCCATTTTTCCATTTACAATTCTTTTATATAATCCATTTTCATATCATTTTCATCTTTTAAAACCATTATTTATAAAAATCAAATGATAAAAATTATTTTACAAATAATTTCAAAACTCCACCTTTCCAACTTTTTTTATTTCAAAATCAAATTCCAATCTTTATAAAATGATACTTTTTTGATTTATCAAAGAAGCTTAATACTCCACACACACATATTATTTCAAAGTATAATATGGAATATTTTTCATGAATTAACCATGGCTATTTAAAACAATCGTTTCTATTCCATTGGACATGAACATCATTAGTTATAATAATTCTTTTTATCACAACCAAGTTATCAACCAATCAAATCAACTAATATTTATCCAGATATTTTAATTAACAAATTAGTCATCCATATCATCATTTAAAATCAATTTATGATTTGAAGAAACCAAAGTTAGGATATGTTCACTATTATAACTTCCCCTTTCGAATTCCTTGAAATATTCAAATGGTACTCCGGTAGCACTTATCCCCACTTTCTCTACTCCTAAGCTTTATGAACTTGCTTCTTGACCTTAGTCGTGTTCGGCCTTGGTGTTTGGGTGGTGGTTTCTCGGCCGTGAGTGGTGGATGGGGTGAGCCATGGATTATAAGGACAAGAGAAGGAGTTTGGCAACATTATGGAAGTGGAATAACTTTGTATATAATTTTTCTATAATTGTGCCTTATTTTCTTAGAAAAGAAGAAGCCATTAAAGACCATAAGGAAGAAGAAGAGAAGTTGGAGATGTAATGAATGAATTTGTGAAGGGGTATGGATGTATTTATAGGGTGGAAGTCTTTAACCTTAGGCTTGCAAAAGGAATAAAATACCCCCACCCTTCACCATTATGCTCTCGTCAACCCCTTGTCCCCTCATGTGCACTTATCCCTCTCATGTCATGATGTGTAGGTGATGGAAAGTTGATTTGAGGATTGCTTTTTGAGACTTAAGGATGAAGTTTGCATTTATGTACATATAAGAGTTATTATAAATATGTATGCTTTATTTTAAATATATTCTTTAGCTTTGATTTGACTAATTGTGAAGGTATGTGTGTATGTATATACACGTATATGCATGTGTGTATGTGTACAAAATAACATTCCAACAATTTGAAATAACTTCCCCTCGACGAAAGGTCGAAAATCTGAAAGTTGAACCTCGATCAAATTTTTAGTTTTTAATCAACTTATTTATTTATGTAAACAAAACTTGAAAACAAATTTCTTATCATCTCTAAATAATTAAAACAATATTATTTTTAAGTTACAAAATAATATTTGCGATGAAGTGCTATTTTTATAAAACAAATATATATTTATATAACCATTATAAATAACTTATTATCATTATATAACAACTATATGAAGTTCATTAAGGCTATTATATTTAAAACATTTAATAATTTTTTTAGAAACTTATATTTTATAACTGCAAAAGCACGATGTAGCTAATTTCTTTCTAAAATGAGTTCATATATTTATAAAACCATTTGAAGTGAATTATTATCACTATATTATAAATCAATTTGTATTATTTAATATTTGAAATCAATTATTTGAATATTTAAAATAATTTGAATATTTAAAATCAATTTAATATTCTAGAATTAAGTGATAAAATTTTGGGTCGTTACATTCTTCTCCCTTAAAAGATTTCGTCCCCAAAATTCAACCACAACCCAAATCCCAAAAGAACCCATAACATTATTTTATAAACTTAAATCCATATAATGTATACAGATCATCCATATGCAGTATTTGATTTGATCTTCAATTCGAATACACAACTTTACTTCTGAACTAGTATCAATCCTTTAATCCTCTAGTCGCGGACTCTGATCATGTTTCTTGATCAAAAACCTTCGTTATTCTTACATAGCTCTCAAATACTATATAAAAGGCAAGTACCTAACCACAAACCGTCATCAATGTTCGCCATCAAGAATCGAGCGGTAAATTCTTTTTGGACCAGCATAAACACCTTAAAGTCCTGTACTCGAATCTTAGATCAAAATCATACAATGAAATGATTTACATACCTCATATGTACTTATTTACCTTTCAAAAATTTTATGAAAATATTTCATAAAACTTTTATTCAAGCATTTTTATTAAGATGCTTCTTTATATATAATTACATTAAAATATTTATTCACCAAAAATTCCTATTTTCTTTCCAAAGAAACCATTTCAATTTCAACACTTAGAAAATACTTCTACATACTTAAATCCTTAAAATATTTGAGGAAAGCTTCATATTTCCGAAATACACTTTATTGGGTCAAAACAAATGTTGCGTAAAACATCGTTATGAAAACCCAAAAACACTTGTATAAGAAAACCTCTTTCGATCGCTCTCTAAGCGGCATAGTGATCGACCCGGTTGATAATTTACAAAAGGTCAATAATAACAGGCATGGAAAGGATCAGATTAATTACACTTAATATTAATTTTCGATGTTGAACTTAAACTATTTATTAGTTAACAATAAAGCCGATCAATTTGCGGTATTATTAACTCTCAGTTCTTGAATAGACATCATTCTTAACTTAAAAATGGATATAAGTTACCCATCTCGAATCTTAACATCAAATATAGGATATGTATAAATCTCATATACTACATAAAATATGTTCTTTTGGAAATCACTTACTATAACAACATTGTTATAGTCTATGTCTTCCTCGTTTTTTCGAAAACATTTATTTATGAGAATGATGTGGAAATCCATGTCTTCTTCCACTTAAGCCCTTTTTAAACCACTGTTAAAAATATAGTTTAAATCTCATTTTAAATATCACTTCCAAATCCTTTCTCTTAAAAGATATTTTAACTTTACAAAAACTCTTTTATAAATATAGACTTTTCATTTTATAAACTACTCCTAAAATTATAACTTCTACCAGATAATTTTAAATTTTTCGAAGCTTTTCCAAAATACCAAGATTAAAATTCTCAAAATCTCTTTTAATAAACGATCTTCTAAATCCATCTTGTAACAACCCTATATTTTGTAATTATTTTATTGTATATTTTAATTATTTTTAATGTAAGATTTTGATTTAAAAACTTATTTTACTTATTTGAAATGATTAAATTTATTATTTAAATATAATCTTGATTTTTATATGAGTTATTATTCTAAAATTTTGTAAGTTGAATATTTGCCTGAAATGCTGATTTTGGTCAACATAGTCAAACTGTGACTTTCAACTTAAAATTTTAAAAGTTTAAAATTTTAATTTTTTTCTTTTATTATGAAAGTACATAAAATTATAAGAACACCACTTTTCGTTTCGTTGAATTTGGGTGTAAATTGTGAAAGTTATACCCTTTACAATATTGTGCGTATATAGGGTTATTTAACAATGACTATTTTAAATTGTATAAATTACTTCTTCTTGGTTATATTTTATTTTAATATGTGATAATATGTTTTATTATGTATATTTTGACCTTTAAATATTTTTAAATGATAATAGAATTTTTCCAAAATTTACTGTAATTATTTCCTATTTTTAAAGGCTGTTTTCTAATTTTCTACCATTTTCTTCATAAAAATTATATTTAATATTTTTTTTTGTGAATGCACTTTTATTTTTTTTGTTATTTTATTTGTTATAAATATTTTACAAGTCCATGAAGATTTTCTAAAGTTCATTTGGATTTATTTCTAATTTTAAAGCCCAGTCTACAATTTTAAGCCATTTTCTTATTTTAATTATATATAATTAAAATTTATTTATTTATTTTATGCACTCACTTTTATTTGCTGTGTTTTACTTTATTTTATTCATTTTGCATGTATTTAAATTTAAGTAAATTTTTCCAAAGTGTATTGAAGTTATTTCTAATTCTTAAGTCTAGTTTTCATTTTTCTGTGCTATTTTTCTTATTTAATCATATCAAATTAATATTTAATTTTTAATATTTTATTTATCTGTTATATTTTTGAATTTTAACTGAGATTTTAATTATTTTCAGTTATTTGGATGTTTATAAATATATATGAGAAATTTGAAAGGGTTAAGAGCTAAGAAACGGAAAAAACGTTTTATCCGTTTCTTTTGCAGTTTCTTCAGTCATTAATACATCAATTCATCTTAGCCATTCCTTTCCCCATCCTTTGCAGCCGACTTCCTCTTGTCATTCATGAATTTTTGAAGCCCCAAAACCCTAAAAATCATGGCCTCCACCTTGAAGAAAAAATTTTAGGTAAATCCCTCTCTTCTTTCTACTTTTCTTACTTTTCTATGCAATTTTGCCTTGTTTCTCTTCTACGTTTGGATCGGCCTCTTCTCCATAGCCTCAGCCACAAACTCCTACATCTCTTCCATGCCTCCAACACCATCTACTCCACCAACCATGACCATGGCCGAGCCATCTATGGTGGCCAAACCCTTCAAATTGCAACCTACACGCCTAAAAACAATGATTTGACCATTGTTGCCTCATTCCCTTCATCTCCACTTGTTGCCTTGCCTATATGATGTTAAATCTGACCTATATGATGTCATATCTGAGTCAAAGCATCATCATAGCCAAGCATAAGTGTCCCTTAGGCCAAGCATTGAAGTGGTTGAAGCAAGGTCCAATCTATCTTGTTCATTTCGCTTTGTATTTCAAAATTGTTTCAATGTTATTTTATGTTGAATGTTTATATATTGTCTGGTTTGTTTTGTTTTGGGTTGATGATACAAAATCATATCTTGGCTATCTTTCAACTCAAATCAAAAGTCGTGAAATTGTGCTTTTCGTGCCTTTGGAGTCGTGCTTGTATGTTGTTTTGGTCTCTAGCTTTGAAAAAGGTGAGTCTTTCTCACTCTGACATATATACTTATGAAAAGTGGATTGATGACAAGTGTTTAGTAATGTAAAATATTTATGCAAGTTAATGATGATCATATGATATGCTATGCCACGTTATTTCCATGTTATTACCATGTTAAAACTGTTAATTTTCGCCTGACATCTGATATATGACTGTATATTGTGATATTGACTTTGTTTATATTATTTCTGTATATGATCACACTGTAAGTTCCCTGTTAGAAAAAACGTTATGGGCTGAAATGATAGGCCTGAGTTATTTTATTTATTTATTTAAACTTGGGATTGCGGGTTTGAAATGATAGAACCCGGATTTTTACCTTTTAAACTGCGGATTGAAATGATACATATCCGTATCACTTGACCTAGGTTAGAAAACTATATACAGAACCGTGGTTATTCTATAAAGTGCTTTGAATATTTTAAGTATTTTCAAAATATAAAATTATGAAATTTGATTTAAATAGATTTTGAAAGGTTTTAAAATAAATAAATTATGATTTTTCTATGTGTTAAAAATGTAATTTATGAATGGATTAACTGGATTTTTGAAATATAACTTATGTTTGAAATTTGGAATTTTGACTAAAAATGATATTTAAGTTACATGAATAAAATGGACTTTAATTTTATTTGGAAAATGGTAAATATGATAAATTGATTTATATTTGAATTTAAGTGATTTATTAAAGAATTATTGATTTTCTATAAATTTAAGTGGTTGAATAAACGACTGTTGAAAATGAAATTTTAAAATATAACTTGACTTGAAAATGTGAAATTTGAGTTTTAACTAAAGATGTTAAATTAATTAAATAAACTGGAAGTTTAGTCAAATTTGTGAAATGGTATTATAAATCTGAAACGTATAGGTTTTAATTTATGAAAGAAACGTATAGGTTTTAATTTATGAAAGAAACGTATAGGTTTTAATTTATGAAAGAAACGTATAGGTTTAATTAATGAAAGAACGTATGGTGTTCTAATTAATGATAGGATCGTGTAAATTCCTAATTAATGAAAGAAAGGTATAAGTTTTAATTAATGAAAGAAACGTATAAGTTTTTAATTAATGAAAGAAACGTGTAAAGTCCTAATTAATGAGAGAACATGAAAGTTTTAATTAATGCAAGAACATGTAAAGTTTTAATTAAGAAAGAAACATGTAAAGTTTTAAGTAGTGTGGTATTGATTTAAATTAATAAATGTTCATTATTGTAATAGGAATATAAAATTTAAAACGTACATTTGACACGTAGATTTTAATCAATGTAATGGTGTATTTTAAATTGATTAAAATGATAAATGTTACTTATTGTAATAATAAAATGTAAGTTGATAACGTACATTTGATAAGCAAGTTTTAATTTATGTGAATGGCATACTTTAAATGATTAAAATAATAAAGTTTCTTTATTGTAATAATAATGTAAGTTAATAAGGTGCTTTTAACTTAACATAAGAATTTCGGTTTAAATTGTATATTACAGTAAGAAAGTTTATTTAACTATAAGGCTATGATAAATTGACATGTTAAAATTTTAAGCTTATCAATACTTTGATTATATACAATGTAAAGTGGAAAGTAGTACATTCCAAAAATGTTATGATTCCTTAAGGTAACATTTCCAAAATGCTATGATAATTTAAAGGAATATTTCATGTTTAATAAATTTAAAGAAATATTCAATGATTTGGAAATTTGGGTTTTATTTGAATGATATAATATTGAATTATTTTTCAAATGGAAATGATACAATTGTGATATTGTTTTGAAACGAGTATGATATTTTGGTCTTGAAAGTATAAATTATTTGAAATAAATATCCATGGGTTATAATAACGATTGGTTGTTAAAGAGACCGGGATCGAATATTGTCTTATAGCCGGACAATACCGAAAACCACTTTAACAATTGTGTACGCGGTGGAGATTCCAGAATGAAGTAGGATGGTGGCGACGTTCTCGAGGTATGTTACGTGGACCCAACTCCCGTGAGTTGGCATATATGACTAAAACAGGAGCTATACCGGGCTACACAAAGGTCGCACCCTTTCATCGAGCATGCTCCATCGGAAACTATTCTATTACTTTTGTGATTCGATTCGGTGGCGCCACTTTGATTCGGGGGTATTGTTCGAGGTGGGCGGAAGCTGCTGGCTTGCCGTCACCACCGGTCCGGGAGTGCAAACGGTGTATCCACCCTGGCATTGCCTCGCGTGCCGTGTCATATCCTTATATCGAGCCCACTACGATTTTGGTTTTAAAGATCCGACCGCGTTAAGGTTCACCATCCCCTTAACGCTATTTTCTATATGATTATACTTTACGGATTAGACACTACCGTATATAGCGTATATTACTACATAGTAAATAGTTTAACGGATCCTTAAAGGATGGGCGGTCCCAAACATCCTTTAAGTTACTGATGCATTTTGTTACTGTTCACTTGAGTTGATTTACAGTTTATAAGTATTTATGTCCTGACTCGAGGGTTTTATGTTTAGCTTTACGCTCGGGTCAGATTGAGTGAGTTAGCATTCCGGATTCACCTTCAGCGTTGGAGCTTTCCTTGAAGATCCAGCCATCTATTTTGTTTCAGTATCCAGTGGTTCAGTGATGTATCTGATTTGTACCTGATGTATCCTGTTACTTTTCTGTTGTATCTTATTTAACTCTGATGTATCTTATATTTACATAGTAGCTTCATGAACTACTATCTCTTTTACTTCCGCTGCATTATTATTACTCTGTGTCTGTGATCTGTGATTTTTATTTGCTGTATATTCTGAGATTTGCCAAATTTTTAATTACAACGCGGTATTTTGAGCAATTCAATTCCGGCATGAGTGTCTACCTATACACTTATAATGGATGCAAATGGTTGAAAATACCGGGTCGTTACAGTTGGTATCAGAGCTTTGGTAGCTCTAGGCAAAGCTCAGCATATAGAATGAATGTATTTACAGAATCACTTTCATTCGAGTTTGAATCTCTTCCCTTTTGACTCGATTCCTTTGAATTTTGGAACGTTCCCTGCGGTTCCAAAGTCCATTCTTATTCCCCGCTATTCATCTTCATTTGATTCTGGAGTATTCCACAACTCCACTTCGAATGATCTTTATAGTGAATTGGCGGTCCCGCCAATCTCAAAAATTTTCTTGTAAGAGGGGTGAAACTCCATTACAACAGCATCGATTCACCCAAGATTTTATATCCTCGGTTTAGATGCTAGTATCTCCTATTATCCCAAACTCTAACTCTTGAGATCAAACGTAGATTTACCCCAGAAAATCTACTTCGATCTTATACTTTAAGTCACGGTTGACCCGATTAAGGTTGCCCGTGATTTATTTTAGCTTATCCACCTCCCTACTCTGTATTTAATCATCTTGTCTTTTGTTTCCAACATATTTTCAAACATTTTGAATTGTATTTGTCAATCTATATTTTTTTATTGTGTTGTTGGAGTTGTTGATGTTGATTTGGGTTTCCGATCGATTCGTCTGATCAACGCTATCGATAGGATTTCTAAAACACTTTGACAGAACAAACTGACACGATATTATTTTAAAATTTGGTTAATGAAATAAAATTTTGATATATATATTTATGGAACTTAATAAAATGATTCAAATTGATAATTTGAAATGATAATACTTGATTTATCATTTATTGTTCTATAAATGAATTTATAAATAATTGTTTATAAATTTATATGGGAACTTAAATGAATTTAGAAAAAGAAATTTGAGAATTTAATTTCCGATGGCTCCAAACCTTTTGTTTAAAAGTTTAAAGGGATATAATATTTAAAATATTTTCAAATAGAAATTAATTTCCAAAGAATTTTAAGTTTAAAACTAGTACTCTTCTCTTTGTCGCTGGAAAATAACTTCGGTGATGACTGCAGCATCATCGACGTTCATTTTCGAGTTTCGAAGTGAAGAGACTGTTCTGTAGTCTTGCTACAGCTTTGTTTTGGGAAACTAAATTGATTTGAATTTCTAAAATATGACTTAATTTATAATATATATAGATATATTATTGAAATTTGATTTGACATATTATATATATATTATTACTTATCTCTAAATGGTTTGAAGAAATCGGAAATTTAATTCTTAAATTTTATTTTTAACAATAATTTCAATTATAAAAAGAAAATCAAATTTTTTTGGATAAATGATTAAACTTGAGATAATTGAATTGGAAAGTTTTATTTGTATGACACAACTTCATTCCAATATAACTTACCTTAATTTCAGAAGTTAACAATGTAATTGGGTAATATACAATATAAAAAGATTTTATAAATAAAATTTGAGTGGTTATAATAAATGTTATACACTTAAGTTTTAATTATAAAATGATTAACAGAGGTAAATATAATAAAGGGTAACTGAATAACTTACAACAAAATGATGTTAAAAGAACTAAGAATAAAAGAAAGCAGTTATAATAAGTGTAAGTATATTGAACATGAGTGATAAATATATTGAGAGGAATAAATTTAATTTTATTAGGAATAAAGAAGAATAAAATTCATTAAATACATTGTGAGTGTAATAAATGATTATTTTTCTAACCCATGGTTTTAAAAAAAAATTGTTAATTTAAGATGATTGGATAATAAGATAATAAAATTTGAGATAGTTAAGATTTATGTAACTTGTGTAAAAGTTTATTTTCTATTTAAGTTGAAATCTCCATGCTTTCAAATTCATTTTCTTATTTTGTTTTTCAAACTATCTTTTGGTTGTTCTTATCGTCCTCATCTTGCTATAGACTGGTATATGCATCTTTCTATGATCTTTCTGTTTAGAAATCTTTCTATAATCTTTGATAATCTCCAACTTGTAAAACTTACCTATAACAACAGTTATCAGGTATAACTTCAATCTTCTTGTCATCTTATCTTAATCATATTTCACTCTATCTTTTCTGTGCCCTTCCATACCTCATTCCTTTTCGGGGACGAAAAGTTTTGAGTGGGGGAGAGTGTAACAACCCTATATTTTGTAATTATTTTATTGTATATTTTAATTATTTTTAATGTAAGATTTTGATTTAAAAACTTATTTTACTTATTTGAAATGATTAAATTTATTATTTAAATATAATCTTGATTTTTATATGAGTTATAATTCCAAAATTTTGTAAGTTGAATATTTGCCTGAAATGCTGATTTTGGTCAAAATAGTCAAACTGTGACTTTCAACTTAAAATTTTAAAAGTTTAAAAATTTAAATTTTTTATTTTATTATGAAAGTACATAAAATTATAAGAACACCACTTTTCGTTTCGTTGAATTTGGATGTAAATTGTGAAAGTTATACCCTTTACAATATTGTGCGTATATAGGGTTATTTAACAATGACTATTTTAAATTGTATAAATTACTTCTTCTTGGTTATATTTTATTTTAATATGTGATAATATGTTTTATTATGTATATTTTGACCTTTAAATATTTTTAAATGATAATAGAATTTTTCCAAAATTTACTGTATTTATTTCCTATTTTTAAAGGCTGTTTTCTAATTTTCTACCATTTTCTTCATAAAAATTATATTTAATGATTTTTTTTTGTGTGAATGCACTTTTATTTTTTTGTTATTTTATTTGTTATAAATATTTTACAAGTCCATGAAGATTTTCTAAAGTTCATTTGGATTTATTTCTAATTTTAAAGCCCAGTCTACAATTTTAAGCCATTTTCTTATTTTAATTATATATAATTAAAATTTATTTATTTATTTTATGCACTCACTTTTATTTGCTTTGTTTTACTTTATTTTATTCATTTTGCATGTATTTAAATTTAAGTAAATTTTTCCAAAGTGTATTGAAGTTATTTCTAATTCTTAAGTCTAGTTTTCATTTTTCTGTGCTATTTTTCTTATTTAATCATATCTAATTAATATTTAATTTTTAATATTTTATTTATCTGTTATATTTTCGAATTTTAACTGAGATTTTAATTATTTTCAGTTATTTGGATGTATATAAATATATATGAGAAATTTGAAAGGGTTAAGAGCTAAGAAACGGAAAAAACGTTTTATCCGTTTCTTTTGCAGTTTCTTCTGTCATTAAAACATCAATTCATCTTAGCCATTCCTTTCCCCATCCTTTGCAGCCGACTTCCTCTTGTCATTCATGAATTTTTGAAGCCCCAAAACCCTAAAAATCATGGCCTCCACCTTGAAGAAAAAAAATTAGGTAAATCCCTCTCTTCTTTCTACTTTTCTTACTTTTCTATGCAATTTTGCCTTGTTTCTCTTCTACGTTTGGATCGGCCTCTTCTCCATAGCCGCAGCCACAAACTCCTACATCTCTTTCATGCCTCCAACACCATCTACTCCACCAACCATGACCATGGCCGAGCCATCTATGGTGGCCAAACCCTTCAAATTGCAACCTACATGCTTAAAAACAATGTTTTGACCATTGTTGCCTCATTCCCTTCATCTCCACTTGTTGCCTTGCCTATATGATGTTAAACCTGACCTATATGATGTCATACCTGAGTCAAAGCATCATCATAGCCAAGCATAAGTGTCCCTTAGGCCAAGCATTGAAGTGGTTGAAGCAAGGTCCAATCTATCTTGTTCATTTCGCTTTGTATTTCAAAATTGTTTCAATGTTATTTTATGTTGAATGTTTATATATTGTCTGGTTTGTTTTGTTTTGGGTTGATGATACAAAATCATATCTTGGCTATCTTTCAACTCAAATCAAAAGTCGTGAAATTATGCTTGTCGTGCCTTTGGAGTCGTGCTTGTATGTTGTTTTGGTCTCTAGCTTTGAAAAAGGTGAGTCTTTCTCACTCTGACATATATACTTATGAAAAGTGGATTGATGACAAGTGTTTAGTAATGTAAAATGTTTATGCAAGTTAATGATGATCATATGATATGCTATGTCACGTTATTTCCATGTTATTACCATGTTAAAACTGTTAATTTTCCCCTGACATCTGATATATGACTGTATATTGTGATATTGACTTTGTTTATATTATTTCTGTATATGATCACACTGTAAGTTCCCTGTTAGAAAAAATGTTATGGGCTGAAATGATAGGCCTGAGTTATTTTATTTATTTATTTAAACTTGGGATTGCGGGTTTGAAATGATAGAACCCGGATTTTTACCTTTTAAACTGCGGATTGAAATGATACATATCCGTATCACTTGACCTAGATTAGAAAACTATATACAGACCCGTGGTTATTCTATAAAGTGCTTTGAATATTTTAAGTATTTTAAAAATATAAAATTATGAAATTTGATTTAAATAGATTTTGAAAGGTTTTAAAATAAATAAATTATGATTTTTCTATGTGTTAAAAATGTAATTTAAGAATGGATTAACTGGATTTTTGAAATATAACTTATGTTTGAAATTTGGAATTTTGACTAAAAATGATATTTAAGTTACATGAATAAAATGGACTTTAATTTTATTTGAAAAATGGTAAATATGATAAATTGATTTATATTTGAATTTAAGTGATTTATTAAAGAATTATTGATTTTCTATAAATTTAAGTGGTTGAATAAATGACTGTTGAAAATGAAATTTTAAAATATAACTTGACTTGAAAATGTGAAATTTGAGTTTTAACTAAAGATGTTAAATTAATTAAATAAACTGGAAGTTTAGTTAAATTTGTGAAATGGTAATATAAATCTGAAACGTATAGGTTTTTATTTATGAAAGAAACGTATAGGTTTTAATTTATGAAAGAAACGTATAGGTTTTAATTTATGAAAGAAACGTATGGGTTTTTATTTATGAAAGAAACGTATAGGTTTTAATTTATGAAAGAAACGTATAGGTTTTAATTTATGAAAGAAACGTATAGGTTTAATTAATGAAAGAACGTATGGTGTTCTAATTAATGATAGGAACATGTAAATTCCTAATTAATGAAAGAAAGGTATAAGTTTTAATTAATGAAAGAAACGTATAAGTTTTTAATTAATGAAAGAAACGTGTAAAGTCCTAATTAATGAGAGAACATGAAAGTTTTAATTAAGAAAGAAACATGTAAAGTTTTAAGTAGTGTGGTATTGATTTAAATTAATAAATGTTCATTATTGTAATAGGAATATAAAATTTAAAACGTACATTTGACACGTAGATTTTAATCAATGTAATGGTGTATTTTAAATTGATTAAAATGATAAATGTTACTTACTGTAATAATAAAATGTAAGTTGATAACGTACATTTGGTAAGCAAGTTTTAATTTATGTGAATGACATACTTTAAATGATTAAAATAATAAAGTTTCTTTATTGTAATAATAATTTAAGTTAATAAGGTGCTTTTAACTTAACATAAGAATTTCGGTTTAAATTGTATATTACAGTAAGAAAGTTTATTTAACTATAAGGCTATGATAAATTGACATGTTAAAATTTTAAGCTTATCAATACTTTGATTATATACAATGTAAAGTGGAAAGTAGTACATTCCAAAAATGCTATGATTCCTTAAGGTAACATTTCCAAAATGCTATGATAATTTAAAGGAATATTTCAAGTTTAATAAATTTAAAGAAATATTCAATGATTTAGAAATTTGGGTTTTATTTGAATGATATAATATTGAATTATTTTTGAAATGGAAATGATACAATTGTGATATTGTTTTGAAATGAGTATGATATTTTGGTCTTGAAAGCATAAATTATTTGAAATAAATATCCATGGGTTATAATAACGATTGGTTGTTAAAGAGACCGGGATCAGATATTGTCTTATAGCCGGACAATACCGAAAACCATTTTAACAACTGTGTACGCGGTGGAGATTCCAGAATGAAGTAGAATGGTGGCGACGTTCTCGAGGTATGTTACGTGGACCCAACTCCCGTGAGTTGGCATATATGACTAAAACAGGAGCTATACCGGGCTACACAAAGGGTCGCACCCTTTCATCGAGCATGCTCCATCGGAAACTATTCTATTACTTTTGTGATTCGATTCGGTGGCGCCACTTTGATTCGAGGGTATTGTTCGAGGTGGGCGGAAGCTGCTGGCTTGCCGTCACCACCAGTCCGGGAGTGCAAACGGTGTATCCACCCTGGCATTGCCTCGCGTGTCGTGTCATATCCTTATATCGAGCCCACTACGATTTTGGTTTTAAAGATCCGACCGCGTTAAGGTTCACCATCCCCTTAACGCTATTTTCTATATGATTATACTTTACTGATTAGACACTACCGTATATAGCGTATATTACTACATAGTAAATAGTTTAACGGATCCTTAGAGGATGGGCGGTCTCAAGCATCCTTTAAGTTACTGATGGATTTTGTTACTGTTCACTTGAGTTGATTTACAGTTTATAAGTATTTATGTCCTGACTCGAGGGTTTTGTGTTTTGCTTTACGCTCGGGTCAGATTGAGTGAGTTAGCATTCCAGATTCACCTTCGGCGTTGGAGCTTTCCTTGAAGATCCAGCCATCTATTTTGTTTCAGTATCCAGTGGTTCAGTGATGTATCTGATTTGTACCTGATGTATCCTGTTACTCTTCTGTTGTATCTTATTTAACTCTGATGTATCTTATATTTACATAGTAGCTTCATGAACTACTATCTCTTTTACTTCCGCTGCATTATTATTACTCTGTGTCTGTGATCTGTGATTTTTATTTGCTGTATATTCTGAGATTTGCCAAATTTTAATTACAACGCGGTATTTTGAGCAATTCAATTCCGGCATGAGTGTCTACCTATACACTTATAATGTATGCGAATGGTTGAAAATACCAGGTCGTTACACATCTCTTACAGAATCATTTTATTTTTGTAAAACACACTTTTATACAATATGCTCATTTATTATCTTATATAAATTCATTATCCTTAACCCAACGTCATTATCAAATAGCTCATAGTCAAATCATGAACTTAATTCACAAGGTATTCGTTCAATCAACAAATGATAATAACTAAATGTTATTACTCCCTTAACCATAAAATAACACACACAAATATCTGTATCTTTTTGAAAGATATCTTTTATATATAAAATATAGTCCTTTCAAAAACAATGTATCGGTTTGCCTTGTTAAGTATTTAGGAGTCCCTATTGAATACATGTCGTCACCGTGCATTGACCAGAATTCATAAACCGCTCAATGGACCAATTACACAAAACATTTTATTAGTCACTAACAAATACACACTCATATATATTATACACTCAAACTCATTCTAGGGTATATCTTACCCTATCTCTAATGAGATACTCATCCTATGGCATTACTAACCCTATCTCCGATGAGTCTTACCCCTACCAGGCTTAGGTGTTCGCTCATGTAACGATCTGTATCTTTGTACCCTTTGAGTCGACAATAGTTCACATCAGTTCAACTCAAATTGAACAGAAATATGAATCTTTAGGAGTGAAGCAGAAAGAGATAGAAGAAAACGAAAACAATGATACACATAATCTCACAAACGCAGCGGAACAAAATATAATATATAATCGCAGATTTTATACAGAAGAAATATGTAGTTGTTATATATATATATATATATATATATATATATATATATATATATATATATATATAATCATCAGAGTGCAACAATCAATACATCAATATGGATAGTTATTATAACTTGTCTTCGCCAATGCAGACTATACAGTCTATACACACATCGGAATATAATCAAGTACGTGATATATGCCTAAGTCTCCTTCAGGTCGTCTCCTGAGCTCCATAGCATTCTAACCTAAATCTGTAATACTCGGTCTAACCCAAGCATTATAATAAAATAACAACCGAGTCAGTTTGGAAAACCAACGTGAGAAAACACTCTCAATTTGAATTATTATTATCAAAATCCTTTAGAAAAGAAAAGTATCTCATAAGACCACGTCACGCATAAACACGACGAGTTTTTTTCCTCACGATAACCAAAACATTTTATATCGAAATCCTATGATATGATAATAGTGTCTATAGAAAGCAAATTAGAAAATAGCTGAAATGTTTGCATCTCACATTTCAACATAGTTGGGTACAATCAAAACCGTATGGCGCTTATTGGAGAATGGATTCCATACTATGTCCAGATAAGGAACTACATTCTGATGAGTGCATCTCTAGACCAATGCACTCGGGTCTGACAAGAACATCTTTTACCCTGCCACTCAGGACCGGCCTAGCACTTGACTTCTAGTATTGAATATGTTGTCATTCCGATTGTTCCCACCCTTATTGAGCGCTCTTTTTCTATGCACAACTATTTCCATAATTTTAATATATCCACGGGTATATAGAAAAGTGATAACATATCCTAATGGGAGTGACCCACTTAACCCTGCTACATGCCCAGTTTCGATCATTTTTCCGGTTGATGAGGCTTGACGCTACATTTACCATTAGTATAACATTCATACTCGGAATGCTAACATGGCCTTCTAGAAACGATGTAATGATAGCATTCATCCAAAAAAGTTGTCCTGGGTATGGACAAACTGAATCACTATCTTCACGATATCACAATTCGCAATGCTCAAATCAGATCGAAGTGATTTTCGGATAATTAAATCTGATCCCGGTCTCTCCGAAACGATCAACGAAATTAGCCAATATTTGATAGTCGGTTATTTAAGTATCAATATAACGTCCACAAGCAGTCACTAAGCCTATATTATAATTTTTCAAAATTTATTTTCAAAATATCTTTGTAAGATATATATCCAAATCCCTTTCAAATTTTCAATATTTGAGATAGCTCAAATACTTATATCCATATTAGGATGTTTCAAACATCTCTTATTTCAGGGCTTAGAAAAATATTTAAAAATATTTTTTTAAACCCCATACTTCTTAACACTTAGGAAAGTTCCATTTATTCTCTTTCTTAGAATCCTTCACAATTTATATTGTAAATTCCTTAACTCGTTTATAAAGAATTCTATAAGTTCGGAGTTTTTTAATTAATTTCCTTTGATATTTCTAAAGACAAAACACTTGTCTATAATTCCAAATATCCATTTCTAACTACTCCTTTTATGAATCCTAATTCAATTTTCGAAGTTCACTTTTATTTATCTACTTCGGAAATTTTGCTTACATTCCCCAAATTCCATGTTGGGAATTTCTCTTATAAACCTCGTCTACTGAATAAACCCCATTTCCAAGCCTCGAAAAGATTTATAAATAAATTTAAATTATTACAAAATTATATATATATATATATATATATATATATAAAAAATGAGTGTTTAAAGAATAATGTTTTGTTTTAATAATACGATTAAGTAATTATTTAAAATATCGAAACTCTTTTTATGAACACCAATAACTCATTTTAAAATCATTTTTAAATGGACTAATTGATTTATAAAGCTGATTTTGAAAAATCATAATTTATTTCTATAAATATTAAATATCTGAATAACTAACTTTTTTGAAATATCTTAATCTAAATTATAGTTTTTACTACATAGTTTAATAAATAAATAAAATCTCATTTTAAAACAATTTTAATTTCTCGATAAAAAATTATTAATAAATCCAATATTCCAATTTCAATTTGTAAATCTCTCTCAATTCATGTCACATCAATTACATCTCAATTTCATAATCATTCTCACATTCATAAATAGATTCCACTATTTATTTTCCAAAACAACTTCCATAACTCGATATAAATTTAAATTGTAAATTTATATTTACAATTGATCAATTGATATCATTTTTCCTCATTTATAAACATCGTTCATAAATTAACAAACCCCTAGAGCTTCACTTATTTATAAAAGTAAAACCATTTATTAAATCTTATTTTATAAATCCATTTCTTAATAAATTCTTTTTATTTTTCAAATCTATTTTAAAATACCGATTTTAACTTCTTCCATATATTTTCTTGAAAATATCCTTTAAAAGTCAATAATTAAATATTCACTATATAAGTTATTTTAAAATCTCTATTTAAAATATTTTTACAAATATTTAAGTACAATTAAAAATGAATTATTGTTTTATCCAAATCAATTTTTTTAAAATAATCCAAATTTCGATATAAATATTTTTATATTCAAAATATCCTTTTAATTCCTTCAAATTCAAAATAATACTTATGGTATTTAAAATACCAAAATTCAGGCCAGTGCCCCTAGAGCATCCAATAATTCACATCACAACAATAATCTATATCCGATTATTCTAACACATAAAATATAATATATATGGAAAACAATTAATATAAATTTGGGAAATCCAATTGGATCCCTCCAACCTGATTCCCTACATCCACAGATGTTAGATAACATAAAATACCAATCCCACTTCGAGATGTATATTGTGGTAAAATAGGGTTATCACCTATTATACGGGGCATATAGGGTCTCATCCGCTCTAATCGGCAGGAAATAAATGCAACTACTAATACATATATATAATATAACATCCAAACAGATAATAATTTATAAATTCAACCAACATCAAGTAATTATTTTACTATTTAAAATTAAACCAGCAATCCGAAAATGAGCAAGATTAACTCACATTGATTTCAAATTTGTCAATCGTTCCAATTCTAAATTTTTGTTCCATTTCATAGTGTTTGTAATTTTTGAACCTTGCATGGATAAGATATAAAATTTATAAGTTTTGATTATTAAATAAGATCTTAAATTTACTAATTACAAAAATTAATGTTTCAATTACTCAAATTGAATTTAAACCTCTCTGTCTTCGCTTGAAATCTAGCTCACGGCCTTAAATTTTTTCCATGTCGAAGCTGATAGCTCCGAGTTACTATCAAAACTCGCACGCAAGCAGGCCTTCGTTGCTTTCTCCAGCTAATGATTTTTTTTTATTCAAGCATTTCTTCGAAGTACTCACGTCAGCCACCATAACCATCGCCCTCCTATACCTGCCCTCAATCGCAGCCTCCAACAATCCATGCCTGCCTTGACCACCATGAACTTGATCGACATCACCAATCCTTCTTACCTCAACGCGACTCCAACTCCCAAAAACACGATCATCTACTCACGAAGTCACGAAGTCGCACCACCCTATAGTCCTCAACACGATCAAGTTAAGTTTTCGGACCCATGCAGCAACCTCGCGACCCCAGATTCCACCCAATCACGAGTATCGGTCGTGCTTTCAGGTCCCATACCCACAGATCCTAACACGAGATCTTGATGTAAACGTAGAACGACTACTCTTGAATGTAGGCGTCCAAAGACCGATAGAAGCTTAGGCCAGATTAAATTCTTTCTTTTGGAATTATTTCGACGATTGGGTCTAATTTCAATTGCGATTATGTGGTGAAGACATTATTGAGGAGGAAGACAAGATTTGTTCTCCGTTATATTCGATTCCATTACTTAACTAGATAAAGGAGTTAACATATGATAATGTTTATCCTTTTCTTTTCTTTTTTTAATATATAATTTGATTTCGAACAGCAGAAAAAAAGGAGAAGTAACGTGACTTATCAGGGAAGAGGGTAGGCTAGTACGAGATAGGGCGGCTGAAATGAAGTAATACTGTTTGACCTTTAAATTTATAATATAAATATATTTAAAAATATCTCCATTAGTAAATTTAAGATTCTAAACACCTATTGAGACATGCCGTTTGACATTACTAATGTTATATCTCTATTCCAAGCGCAATGGAGCAAATTTCAAAGTCTAATTCGATCGTATGTAGAATATAACCTTTTAAATCGACTATTTAAATTAAATTAAATTAAATTATTTCTAAGCGTTTTCAGGTTGTACGACCAAAAGGTAAATCCAATTGCCACGAAATTTGAAATCCGATAATAATACACTATTATGGATCCAAAAGAACTACTTTTATCGAATTCTGAGATTGTGCCCTAGATCGCTATTTTAACGCGTAATAAACTCGGCGATTTTTAAAATGGACGAAATTACTTGAAATTCTAGTTCTAAAAACTTATTAACTCAACTATAATTCCAATAAAATTTATATCATTATTAGAAAACATTTTGATTCATATTCAACTTCAATTCAATTATTTAAATGATTTTCAATACTCAATTCAACAATTCAATTTATCTAGGAATTCGCTATATTTGGAACTTGGGTTTAATTCCACTTATTTGATCGATAAACTTTCCCTTTACATTTCAAATTCAACATTTAAAATAAATTGAATGTTCAAAATCAAACGGTTGAAAAATCCGGATCATTGCAGCTCAACCAAAAGCCCTGTTACCAAATGTATTAGCCGAGATTTTCGACCCTCAAAAATAGACACCAATACATCCACTATATTGCATGCCGGCCATTCGAGTGTCGGAAATACCAAATTTTAAGAGTAAGAGAAAATAAAAACAGAACATAATCTCAAACGAATGGAATAGTTTATAGTATCAATAACCTTTACAGCGGTTCCTCTAAAAACTCTAAGTGTCTTCGGTTATTCATAAAACTACTCAAATCTGACCCGAGCATTAAGAATACCAGGATCAGGCTTAGCAAAACAGTGTAAGAAACATGAAATATAAATATATATGACAATATCATATATCAGATTAATGCCAAAACAAAAACTTTTTGAAAAGAAAGGGCATCTCGTAAGACAATGCCATATATAAACACAGATGGGTTTTACCTTATGATACCCAAAATGCTTTATATCGAAACATTTTGATATTATCTTTAGTTACATTAGATTTGAAGCACTTTTCAAATAAATATATATACAAAGAAAGTACCAATACCTGGACAAGTCGATAGAGTATATGGTACCAAGGGGTAGCCAAAATGTTTGTAAGGCATTACAGCTATTTTAGGAATACAATCAAAATCTTAATGCTCGTATTGGAATTGGAATGCTAACATGATAGGGAACTAGTGGCATTTTCCTTCCTTTGTGGACTCCACATATAGCAATCATAGTACCCGGTGGCTTCTCATACAAGGACTCATATACCACCATGCCACATTGATACACTACTATGAGTTAACGCATCCGATGGCTTTTCGTACAGGGTCTCATACACCACTATACTTGTTCATTTAAACTCTAAGGCTACAACATCTTTCTATCCATGATTATCCGATAGTCCGTAATACTATAATATTTCCTTTGGACCATATAGTTTCCCGTATCATTTTTAGGATGTGAAGCTCGTGAGGCCATGATTTATTTTCCATAAAGAAAAATTCAATTTAGAATGCTACATTGCCATTTCTAACAACACACTATTGATTTTCATAAAAGTGCAAACCTCGAGTTCTATGCTTCAGGGAAGGGTGTTAAGTATATGAGAGATTACCTACTAAACCACCAAACAGATATACATTTGTAGAAACCAATGTATATGGCCTTCGAAATGTAATGTCAGGTACTTGTCTATCCAAGTTGTCTGGGCGAAAGATAAACCAAAGGCACTCCTCTAATTAGGTTCTGTTTGGGAATTACCTCTAGGATCAGTAGCGAGTAGTCCTTGCAAATCAAATATTTTTAGAACAAGGCACTACCAGCATCTTATATATAATATGGAAAACCATAGAGGTTAGTGGCAAGCAACCCTTAATTATGAAGATCTCTGTCTTCAAAATCATTGTCTCCAACATATCTTCACTTTCGAACGTGTATATTAATTCAAAGTTGTTTTCAGATAGGAATCTCCCAAATCCGATCCTGGTCTCTCCGAATCAATCATCGATAAAAAGATGTTAGGTATGTAGGTGATTATTGAACATAGTCCAATTTATAAATCTTTTCATCCAAATAAATATCTCTTTAGGGATATAAGTTTGAAACCAATTCTATTTCTTTCGATATATGGGATTATTAAGTCTCTTTGTAACTTTGGATATAACAAATCATTTCTTTTAAATTACATTGGAAAATATTTCCATCTTCTAATATTATTATAATTCCAATCTTAACAGAAATTTCATATTCCCAAAACATATATTTAATGGGTTAAAAATAATGTTATTTAAGACATCGTTTACTATAAACCCAAACAAGTTAGTATCGGAAAAAGAGATCCATAAAATTTAGACTAATCATACACAATACCGATTTCCGTACTCAACCTGTACTATCCATCGAATAATGATAAAATCACTTTTTAAATTCATATAGATGGTGCGAGTTCCCTCCTCGGTATTTAATATAGAGTTTAACTAGAATGTTTTCTTTAACAACAAAAATCCTTTGAATCTTATTTAACTTTTGGAAAACTCCAAATCTCATTTCTTTTATTTTAAGAAAATGCGATTCGAGTAAATCAAATTAACTATCCTCTCCGTCGAGCAAGTCCATATAGCTAGGGGAAGTAGGCAACTGGCTTTTCAAACTTCAGCCTAGAGACTATCTCTCTATCGCCAATAAGGCGTTTAAATTATTTGATCGAATCTAAACCTTTTAAATACTTGTACAATTATTTTAAATTTTTTTCCAAAAGATTCGGGAATAAAACCCAATTTTGAAACATTTATTTAAAGTTATCAAATTCTATTGCCAAATTGCCGGCGAATTGTGAATTTAAAGCTCTATAGCACACAACACCAATTTCAGTATATATATATATATATATATCCATTTTTATAACTCAAGTCTCTTTTAAAACATTTTAACATATTTATGGAATTTTTTTCATATTTTTAAGGATAAGAAAAATCCATATTTAAAGAGTCGAAAACAATATGTTACGAACTGCCAAAATGCGATGATTTTGAAAACTTGTTTTGGAGATATCTAAAACTTTACTTAATGAAATCTTGATTTTTCTTTTTCATTTGAAAACTATAGTTATAAAGGTCCGAAAAATTCTTGTTTCAATAAATTTCGACCTATATTTCATTCTGCACATTGATTTAATCTTTTATGACATGAAATTGCGATACCGCTACGCCACGAGCTCATTTTAATCAATTTTCCAAACTTCGCCAAACTTTGCCGAAACACTTATAAAATTTTATACAACATTTCAAAACCTTATTTTATAATTTCACTTTATTTCAAAATCCATTTTCACTTTCTTTATAAATATTATTATGTTATTATATCATTATAATATTCAATTTTCTATTCTTCTGTTTACAATTCTTTTATATAATCCATATGATATTTTCGTATCATTTTCATCTTTTAAAACCATAATTTTTCAAAATCAAATCATAAAAATTATTTTACAAATAATTTTAAAACTTCTCCTTTCCAATTTTTTTATTTCGAAATCAAATTCCAACCTTATAAAATGATGCTTCCTTGATTTTTAAATCAAAGAGGCTTACTACTCTACATACACAATTATTTCAAAGTATAATACAGATTATTTTTTTCATGAATTAATCATGGCTATTTAAAGCAGTCATTTCTATTCCGTTCGATATGATTTTCACATCATTAGTTACAATAATTTTTTTTATCACGACCAAGTTATTAACCAATCAAATCAACCAATATTTATCTAGATATTTCTAATTAATAAATTATCTTGCATATCACCATTTAAAATCAATTTAAGATTTGGGGTAACTAGAGTTAGGATATGTGTAGTGACGCCCCACCTCTATGCCTATGCTAGCCAAGAACATTATGAAGAAATGTCGTCAACTAGCATGGAAAATAAGGTTGTTGAGGAGCGACCATCTGTATAATTGCTTTGTGCGAGTACCGATATGCTAGATAAAAATACAACTTTTCATCACAAGAGAAATCCGACATACCGATGCAAACTCAAGGCTACCACACAGTGGCTATAATATCTTCGGAAACAAATATAGAAATAAGTATAACACAAATCAGTCATAGATATCCATATCACAAAGGCGGAAAAGGATATGAATATATAACACTTAAAAGTGTACATTAGAGTAGTAGTCAAAAAAGATCCACAATATCACAAAAAGGATAGTTACAAGTGCTTCACAAAACAATAAGTATACATCAATGAGTCTATATCTTAAATGTATACCAATAAAAACTACAAATCTAATGTAGTTAGCCAAAAGTCAGATAATACTCCCAGATTAGGAGTCAAGCAGAAGCACCTGTAACATCTCAGTCTGACCCGAGTATTATTTAATAAGAGAATAATAAACGGATCGGTCTAACTATAAATATCAGATGAAATGATATAGAATAATAGATATGACAAAAACGTATGATAACAATAAAGCCATACTGGGATAAGTATGTAATTAAAAATCAACTAGAGATTAAACAATATCACAAGAATCTTCTCAAAGATCAAAAAGAATGTCATACTCTTTATTTTAATTCACCAAACCATAAATATTGACAATTATATCAATGCCAATCACAAAAGTTAATGACACACAAATTAACCAATGCAAAAATATTGATAAAACTTATCAATGTAAATCACGAAAATTGGTGAAAACACAAATTCTAGAAATCATCAATGGAAATCCAGAAATCACGAAAAGGGGGAGGCCTATCACAAAACGGGAGTATGAAAACTCACCAGCACGTGTATCACAAAATGGAATGCTATTTCATGGTTGCTAACCATTTATTTTGAGCCGAAGCTCCACAAAACGGCCCGATGACCATGGGTCGCTACCCCACCAAATTGAGTTGAAGCTCCACAGAAACGGGGTTTAGTCTCCCTCGTAGACAAAGAGACATCACACAATTTCTAGTCTAAAACACAAAAATGATCATCATCGATCATCAAGAAGTGTCAATTACAACAAGCTAGTAAATATATGAGATTAGCTTCATGTCTCATAACCACTAGCTTAACTTAAATATTTACGAACAAATTGTAGATCTCCACTCGAAAATTGTCACAAGAAATTCAATCGAACAAGTCCAAGAATTAACGGACGAAGTAAACGCAAGTATTTCATACCACTTGTTTTACTAAGCCGTTTAATTAGATTTCTAATATGAGTGAGATAAAGGTTTATATATATACACTAATAGATTGGAAAACGGTTTTATAAACAAGTTTGATATTGAAAACATAGTTGAAATCATATTGATGAGAAAGTTTCGATATTTACTACTAGTATAGAAACCCTCGCGTTTTAATGTGACAAAGAACAAAAATGATTGTAGGAACAATCAATCACCAAAATTTCACGTTCAACCACGTGAATTAAATCCAAATAAATCGATTCCAAATCCATCAAAATGGATATACCCAAAGATTCCAAAATAGAAGTCATCAAGGTCGATAATAAATGATAACAACAAATCGGAAAACCACGAATCGATAGAAATTGGAAATCAACACAAAATAGGCTAAATAGGCAAATAGGAGCAGGTCAGGCGACTGACTGCAATTGGCCAGTCGGCTGATCCAGAAACCTAGAAATTCCATTTCCTGCAGTCAATCGACTGATTACAAAGGGTTAGTCGACTGACTGCAGAAAACAGAGACTCTCTATTTCTACAGACAATCCCGGAAGTGTCAATTTTCTACAGCCAGTCGACTGACTGCAGGGGGTCAATCGACTGACTGGCACTGGGGCAGTTTTTCAGCCTATTCAAATGAAGAGCAAACTCTTCCAAAATGCAATCAAATGAGCAACGACGCTAGGGGTTTATGCAAATCAGCAACGCGGCCTTATAGGCTCTTCAATGCATCACCAAAAACATGTTTAAACGTCAAAGTTAGGATTTTTGAAGATTTGACTTTAAAACACCAAAAATTGGAATATTCACCAATTCAATCCAAACCAAAAGCCAATGCATATGAATAAGTGTTAGGAATTCATACCCAACAATCAAAGATAGATATAGGCATAGATGTGAGATAAAAATCTCACCTTTAAACCCAAAATTATAAAGAAGAAGCTATAGAGCAATGGCAAGAACAATCACTCTTCAATTCCAACCTAATAAGCTTGAATCTAGGCTTAAAAGAGAAACATTTCCTAAGTTAGGTTTAGGAATTTCTGAAATTGGAAGGAGAATGAGTTGGAGAAGAAGAAGAGAAGGCTTACCAAAGCTTCTTCTATGAATTTGGAGTTAGAGCTTGGATTTGCAATGAAACTAGGGCTTAGGAATTCTAATTCTTTCTTTCTTCCCCCATTTTTATCTAAAGCTTGAGTATTAGGAAATTATGAAGGAATGAAGAGAAGAGGGTTGGAGCTAGGTTGATAAGTGGGGTTGATGGGATAAAACCCAACCCAAAGCTCTAAGTGAAAAGTAGCAAAATTCTACTAACTCCAAACATATCGAAGTCTATACTCAAAAAGGTTGCAAACATCATTTTGAACTCAATGGGGGTGGTCTCGAGTCCTAATTCGACTGTTTGCAAAAGTAGCTTTTAGGACAATAATCCGACTAACGATGAATTATTTTAAATAAAATATTTAAATATTCAATCGTAAAATATGCGGGTTGTTACAGACTCCCCTCCTTAAAGAAATTGCGTCCTCGCAATCTTAAGAAATAAATGAACAAAAAGTAGCAACCATAAAAGCATATCAACACAAAAGAAGAAATTTGGAATAAGAAGTTCACCTCAAAGAGCATGAGAAAGTAAGTCCGGATGTGTTCGCTCGATGAATTCTCTGGATTCCCAAGAACAATCCTTAGGATTTGAGGACCATTGAACTTTCACAAGAGGAACATCTTTATTTAAAAGGCGTTTAATCTCTGAAGCAATAATACGAATATGATGTTGCTCACAAGTCAAATTAGGTGAAACTTCAATTTCTTCCACAACACCGGGCTCAAGAATAGAATCGGAATCTCGAAGGCATTTCCGTAGTTGAGAAACGTGAAACACGTCATGAATAGCAGAAAATTGAGCCGGTAATGAAAGACGATAAGCCACGGAACCAATACATTCGGTGATGGGTAATGGACCAATATATCGAGGTGCTAACTTTCCCGATCGACTGAAACGCACAATACCCTTCATAGGTGAAACATGAACAAATGCAAAATCTCCCACAGAAAATTCTAATTTCCTTCTTCTGTTATCGGCATAGGATTTTTGCCTACTTTGAACTTCTTTCATCCTTTGACAAATAACGTCAATCTTTTCTGTGGAATCACGAATAGAATCTGGACCAAAAACCAGCTTCTCACCGGCCTTAAGCCAACAAGAAGGAGATCGGCATGGCCTTCCATAGAGTGCCTCAAAAGGTACCATACCTATACTAGATTGGAAGTTATTATTATAGGAAAACTCAACAAGAGAAATATGATCTTTCCAACTTCCACCAAAATCAAGAACACATGCACGAAGGAGATCTTCAAGAGTTTGATTCACATGCTCGGTTTGTCCATCGGACTAAGGATGATAAGCGGTGATAAAATTAAGCTTTGTTCCCAAAGCTTTTTGAAGACTCTTCCAAAATCCACTAGGATCACGATCACTAACAATAGAAGTAGGAACTCCATGTAATTTAACAATTTCTTTAATAAAGAGCTTGGCCAAAAGAGGAACGGCCCGATTAGACCTAACGGGAATAAAATGGGCGGATTTAGTAAGTCTATCAACAATCACCCACAAGTTATCATGACCCGAGCGAGAACGGGAAAGGCCGTCTATAAAATCCATGGAAATTTGGTCCCACTTCCAAATTGGAATGTCTAAAGGTTGCAATAACCCACCGGGACTTTGATGCTCGGTCTTAACGAGTTGGCAAATCATGCAACACTTAACAAAGTTAGCAATATGAGATTTCATTCCATCCCAATAATAAAGTCGCTTCATATCCGCGTACATTTTACTATTACCAGGATGAATAGTAAATTTAAAATGATGAGAATCTTCTAAAATATCTTTTCGAAGATCACTAATATTTGGCACGATAAGTCTACCAAATTTTCGAATGCCGCCACGAGAATCAATATTAAAGTCTTTAAAACTTACAATACCAATTTTATCCCTACAACTTTGGCTAAGAAGAGCCAATTTGGGATCTAGCTTTTGAGCTTCAAGAATGCGGTCTAAAAGAGAAGGATGAGCCTCAAGGCTACATAAAGCCAAAGATGAACATAAATCGAACTCACGATCTCGAATCTCACAAGTGGATAAAATTCCGAGATCGTTCCATTCGGATATCATCATGGAAACAACCGCTTGTAGCTTTCGACTAAGGGCGTCGGCAACACGATTTCCCTTTCCGGGAGTATAAAGAATGTCAAGATCATAAGATGCAAGAAACTCGAGACAACATTATTGACGAAAATTAAGTTCCTTTTGAGAAAATAAATACTTCAAAGATTTATGATCGGTATAGAGAACAAATTTCTCTCCCAAAAGATAATGACGCCAAATTTTAAGAGCGAAAACAATAGCCGCGAGCTCTAAATCATGAGTGGCATATCTAGTCTCGGCTGGCTTCAATTGCCTAGAAGCATAAGCAACGACACATTCTCTTTGCATGAGAATGGCTCCTAAACCAACACGACTAGCATCGGTATAAACAATAAAATCTTGATTCCCCTTGGGAATAACAAGAATAGGAGCATCAAAAAGGAGTTCTTTTAATTTCTGGAAAGAAGATTCACATTTGTCCGACCAAATGTATTTAACTCCCTTCTTTGTAGAACTAGTAAGAGGCATGGAAATTTTAGAAAAGTCTATTATGAAACGGCGGTAACAACCTGCCAATCCAAGAAAACTACGGATTTCCGTCATACTCTCCGGTCTCTTTCAATTTTGA
Organism: Allium cepa; assembly: GCA_030765085.1. Lineage (NCBI taxonomy): Eukaryota > Viridiplantae > Streptophyta > Magnoliopsida > Asparagales > Amaryllidaceae > Allium > Allium cepa. Next base: position 45,551,534 of record CM060930.1, on the reverse strand, counting down.
ATCGCTTTAATCTTTGAAGGATCCATGGAAATTCCGGATTCGGAAATAATATGACCGAGAAACTTCACACGAGATTGCCAAAAGTGGCATTTAGAAATTTTTTCTTTCAATTGATTGCTCCTTAGAGTTTCCAACGCAATCCGAAGATGCTTTTCATACTCCTCCTCGGTTTTAGAATACACAAGAATATCATCGATAAAGATGAGAACAAATCGATCGAAGAAGTCTTTGAAAACTCTATTCATAAGGTCAACGAAATAAGCCGGAGCATTCGTTAAACCAAATGGCATAACAAGCCATTCATAAGATCCATAACGAGTATGGAACGATGTCAAAGGAATGCTTTCCTCTGCAATACGAAGCTGATGAAAACCGGTTGCTAAGTCTAATTGTGAAAAAACTCTAGCACTATTAAGTTGATTAAATATATCATCAATCCGAGGTAAAGGATATTTATTCTTGATAGTAAGATCATTAAACTTGCGGTAGTCAACGCAAAGCCTAAGTGTACCATCGGATTTATTCACAAAAATAGCCGAAGCTCCCCAAGGAGAGGAACTAGAGCGATTTAATTGCTTCGTCTCCAATTCAGATAATTGTTTGCGCATCTCCTCATTTTCTTTATTGGACATTAGATAAGGAGGACGAGTACTGGTAGAGCTCCAGGGATAAGATTAATTTTGAACTCAATTGCTCGCTTAGGTGGTAATCCTAAAATGGGCTCAAATATGTTGAAAAATTCACGAACAACGTGAATAAGAGAAATGAAATCTTCCTCATCATCATTATCGTCATCATGAGGATTTGAAGAATATAAAGATGCTACCACGTTGGAATCCGAATCTTTGAGTACAATAGAAATCTACTTAACAGATTGTGGATGTCGAAGATAAATAGTCCGCACAGGACATAGGATATGAGCTCATAATGGTTAAGCCAATCCATTCCCAAAATCATTCCAAAGCCTAAGTAGCGCATGACATGCAAATCGGCTCGGAAAGAAAAATCACACAAAATAATCTCGACATCTTTACAAAGCAAACTAATTGTTGCGGATCCACCAACCGGATTCGCAATTCTCAAAAAATTCATTGAAGCAACAACACTTAAAGAAAAAGTATCAACAAGTTCCTTTGATATAAAAGAATGGGACGCACCTGTATCAAAAAGAACTCGAATAGGATGATCATGAAACACAATAATGCCATCAAGGATAGAATGAGAAATACCTTGACCACGAGAAGTTTTGCAAGGGGCTTGCGCCACATTAAGCTTTCCCTCCTTATTGTTTTGGAGTTTGGGGGCATGCGGATAAATAATGATCCGGGCTTTTGCAATAGCGATAAGCGAGGGGCTTTGAACACTTATTAGCATAATGGTCTTTAGAACCACAATTGTAGCATTACCCACTACTAGAGACAGAAGTCTTTGCCACCGGAGTTGCTTGCTTTCCTTTCTTATTGGGATAAGGACCTTTGAACTTACTAGGCCTTTTCTTGTTATTGAAGTTTGGTTTGGCACCCATAACTTCAACGTCACTCTCCTTATCCGCCTCTTCAAGACGAAGAGCGATATCAATGAGTTGATCAAAAGAAACTTCTAATTTTAGAAGTAATGGCTTCTTGAGATTTTTATTCAAGCCATAGACAAATCTTTGGTTCTTCTTCAATGGGGTGTTTATGTATTCGACCCCGTACTTAGAAAGTGGCTCGAATGATGCAACATAGTCTGCCATAGAGGATTCACCTTGAACAAGGTCTATAAAACGACGAGCCAATGTCACCTTCTCAGCTTCTAGCACAAACTTTAATTCGAATCGTTCCCGGAATTTCTCCCAAGTAAGACCCGTTTCATCCATTTCAGAAATCAGAAGCTCGTACCAGTCTAATGCTCTTTCTTGGAGCATACTAGAGGCCACCTGAACTCGGTGAAGATCAATAAGATTCATGCGAGAAAAGATTCGATCGCATGCTCTTAGCCAAGCTTGGACTTCAATAATAGTTTCAAAACCTCTGAATGGATTCCCACCCAAGTTGGTATAATCGTTGCACAAACGCGCAAATCCAGACTTAGGGTGAGTAGGCTCTGGATTGGGTCCGGCAGCTTGAGCATTCTTCACGAGATCTAAAAGCTGCGGGGCAGACATAAATACTCCATCCTGGGGAGTAGCACTAGATTGACCGGCGCTGGGACGGCCAGGTCTAACCATTTCTCTTCTTTAAGAAAGAAAGAAAGAAGAATAAAAAGGTTATTCACAAAATAAATATCAAACAATAATAATTGATAAAACAAGGTATCACAAAAGAAAATAGGATAAGACGGTACGAAGACTCGAATTAAATCCTAAGGCATGACTCCTAAGATGGACTAAGGACGATGATCCTTGTTAAATTATTCTACATTATTCCAAAGTGTTGGCTCTGATACCAAGCTGTGACACCTCACCTCTATGCCCATGCTAGCCAAGAACATTACAGAGAAATGTCGTCAACTAGCACGGAGAATAAGGATGTTGAGGAGCGACCATCTGTATAATTGCTTTGTGCGAGTACCGATATGCCAGATAAAATACAACTTTTCATCACAAGAGAAACCCGACATACCAATGCAAACTCAAGGCTACTACACAGTGGATTTAATATCTTCGGAAACAAATATAGAAATAAGTATAACACAAATCATTCACATATATCCATATCACAAAGGCGGAAAAAGATATGAATATATAACACTTAGAAGTGTACATCAAAGTAGTGGTCAAACAAGATCCACAATATCACAAAAAGGATAGTTATAAGTGCTTCACAAAAGAATAAGTATACATCAATGAGTCTATATCTCAAATGTATATCAACAAAAACTACAAATCTAATGTAGTTAGCCAAAAGTCAGATAATACTCCCTGATGAGGAGTCAAGCAGAAGCACCTGCAACATCTCGGTCTGACCCGAGTATTATTTAATAAGAGAATAATAAACGGATCAGTCTAACTATAAATATCAGATGAAATGATATAGAATAAGAGATATGACAAAAACGTATTATAACAATAAAGCCATACCGTGATAAGTATGTAATTGAAAATCAACTAGAGATTAATCAATATCACAAGAATCTTCTCAAAGATCAAAAAGAATGTCATACTCTTTATTTTTATTCACCAAACCATAAATATTGACAATTATATCAATGCCAATCACAAAAGTTAATGACATACAAATTCACCAATGCACAAATATTGATAAAACATATCAATGTAAATCACGAAAATTGGTGAAAGAACAAATTCTAGAAATCATCAATGGAAATCCAGAAATCACGAAAAGGGGGAGGCCTATTACAAAACGGGAGTATGAAAACTCACCAGCACGTGTATCACAAAACAGAACGCTATTCCATGGTTGCTAACCATTAATTTTGAGCCGAAGCTCCACAAAACGGTCCGAAGACCAGGGTCGCTACCCCACCAAATTGAGCAGAAGCTACACAGAAACGGGGTTCAGTCTCCCTCGATAACAAAGAGACATCGCACAATTGCTAGTCTAAATCACAAAAATGATCATCATCGATCATCAAGAAGTGTCAATTACAATTAGCTAGTAAATATATGAGCTTAGCTTCATGTCCCATAACCACTAGCTTAACTTAAATATTTACGAACAAATTGTAGATCTCCACTCGAAAATTGTCACAAGAGATTCAATCGAACAAGTCCAAGAATTAACCGACGAAGTAAATGCAAGCGTTTCATACCACTTATTTTACTAAGCCGTTTAATTAGATTTCTAATACGAGTGAGATAAAGGTTTATATATATACTAATAGATTGGAAAACGGTTTTATAAACAAGTTTGATATTGAAAACATAGTTGAAATCATCTTGATGAGAAAGTTTTGATATTTACTACTAGTATAGAAACCCTTGCGTTTTAAAGTGACAAAGCACAAAAATGATTGTAGGAATAATCAATCACCAAAATATCACGTTCAAAGACGTGAATTAAATCCAAATAAATCGATTCCAAATCCATCAAAATGGATATACCCAAAGATTCCAAAATAGAAGTCATCAAGGTCGATAACAAATGATAACAACAAATCGGAAAACCACGAATCGATAAAAATTGGAAATCAACACAAAATAGGCTAAATAGACAAATAGGAGCAGGTCAGTCGACTGACTGCAATTGGCCAGTCGGCTGATCCAGAAACCTAGAAATTCCATTTCCTGCAGTCAGTCGACTGATTACAGAGGGTTAGTCGACTGACTGCAGAAAACAGAGACTCTCTGTTTCTGCAGACTGTCCCGAAAGTGCCAATTTTCTACAGCCAGCGACTGACTGCAGGGGGTCAGTCGACTGACTGGGGCTGTTTTTCAGCCTATTCAAATAAAGAGCAAACTCTTCCAAAATGCAATTAAATGAGCAACGACGCTAGGGGTTTACGTAAATCAGCAACCCGACCCTATAGGCTCTTCAATGCATCACCAAAAACATGTTTAAACATCAAAGTTAGGATTTTTGAAGATTTGACTTCAAAACACCAAAAATTGGAATATTCACCAATTAAATCCAAACTAAAAGCCAATGCACATGAATAAGTGTTAGGAATTCATACCCAACAGTCAAAGATAGATATAGGCATAGATGTGAGATAAAAATCTCACCTTTAAACCCAAAACTATAAAGAAGAAGCTATAGAGCAATGGCAAGAACAATCACTCTTCAATTCCAACCTAACAAGCTTGAATCTAAGCTTAAAAGAGAAACATTTCCTAAGTTAGGTTTAGGAATTTCTGAAATTGGAAGGAGAATGAGTTGAAGAAGAAGAAGAGAAGGATTACCGAAGCTTCTTCTATGAATTTGGAGTTGGAGCTTGGATTTGCAATGAAACCAGGGCTTAGGAATTCTAATTCTTTCTCTCTTCCCCCATTTTTATCTAAAGCTTGAATATTAGGAAATTATGAAGGAATGAAGAGAAGAGGGTTGGAGCTAGGTTGATAAGTGGGGTTAATGGGCTAAAACCCAAACCAAAGCCCTAAGTGAAAAGTAGCAAAATTCTACTAACTCCAAACATATTGAAGTTTATACTCAAAAGGGTCGCAAACGTCATTTTGAACTCAATGGGGGTGGTCTCGAGCCCTAATTCGACTGTTTGCAAAAAGTAGCTTTTCGGACAATAATCCAACCAACGATGAATTATTTTAAATAAAATATTTAAATATTCTATCGTAAAATATGCGGGTTGTTACATGTTCTCTCTATTATAGCTTTCCCTTTCTAACTCCTTGAAATTATTCTGGTGGTACTTCGACAACACTTCTCTCCGCTTTCTTCACTCTGGAGCTTTATGAACTTGCTCCTTGACCTTATTAGTGTTCGACCTTGGTATTTGGGTGGGGTTGCTCGCCCTTGAGTGATGGATAGGGTGAGTCGTGCACTATAGAGGAGAAGAGAAGGAGTTTGGCAATATTTTGTAAGTGGAATAACTTTGTATATAATTTTTTTTTTATTTTGCTAGAATTTTTCCTTATTTTCTTCGAGAAGAAGAGGCAATTAAAGGTCTTAAGGAAGAAGAAGAGAAGATGAAGATGGAATGAATGAATTTGTGAAGGGTTATGGATATATTTATAGGGTGAGAAGTCTTAACCCTCAAGGTTGCAAATGGACTAAAATACCTCATCCCATCACCATCATGCTCATACCTCTTCCCTTATCCCCTATGTACATTTGTCCCCATCATGTCAATATGTGTGTGATGAAAATTTTATTTGAGGGTTGCTTATTGAGACTTAAGGGTGAAATTTGCATTTATATACATATAAGGAGTTTATATATAAATATGTATACTTCATTTTAGATATTTTCTTTAGTTTTGATTTAACTAATTGTGAAGTTATATGTGTATGTATATGTATGTAAATGCATGTTTTATGTGTATCTAATAATGTTGCAATGATTTGAAACAACTTCCGTTCGACGGAAGGTCGAAAATACGAAAGCTAAATCCCAGTCACGTTTTCAGCTTTTAGTCAAACTATTTATTTATGTAAACAAAACTTGAAAATAAATTTCTTATTATATATAAATAATTAAAACAATATTAATTAAGTTAGAAAACCATATTACTAATATAAAAGTCCAATTGTAAAAATACGAGTCGATCTGCTAAAATGCGACGAAGTTTGTATATTTTTATAAAATAAATATATTATTTGTAGAACCATTATAAATCACTTATTATCATTATATAACAATTATATGAAGTTTACTAAGGCTATTATATTTATACTATTTAATAAAAAATCAAGAAGCTTATATTTTCTAACTACAAAAACGCAACGAAGATAATTTCTTTCTAAAATGAGTTCATATGTTCATAAAACCATTCGAAATGAATTATTATCACTATATAACAAATAAAAATGTAAATATTTGAAATCAATTATTTGAATTTATAAAACTAATTAATCATTCCAGATTTAAGTGATAAAATTCTGGGTCATTACAAGACCATTGGTTTCTAAGGCAAGAAGAGAAGATTCTTTAATAAGAAGGGAGCTAGGAAAGTTAGTGTCTCTGTGAAGGGAAAGTTTAAGGTGACTTGTTATAAGTGTGATAAGAACAACCACTTTGCTAACGAGGGTTGTGAATTGTATAGAGAGAAGACCATGGACACGAAAAGGGTGAGATTTTATAACTGCAAAAGGATTGGGCATTTTAAGAGAGAACGTCCTGAACCAATCAAAGCTTAGAAAGGGAAAGATTATGCTCTAGTACCTACAACTTTCGGACTGCCTACTGAAAAGAAGGGATAGACTATGCTGGAAGGTATGCTTCTGATACAAAGCATACCTGTTAAAGTGTTATTTGATACTGGAGCGTTGTATTCTTTTATATCTAAATGTTTGGCAGATAAACCAAAACTTGACTCGACATACGTTATAGCATTTCTAAGGGTTACGATTCTGATAGGCGGCTATGCAACTCTTGGAATGAGACGTGACCATGTAAAATTTTATTTATTAGATTATAAATTTACTTGCAATTTGCTTCTATTTGACTTTAGGGTTATGGGATAATTTTGGATATGGATTAGTTAAGCTTATATGATGCTACGGTATTTTGCAAAGATAGAATAATTTCCTTAAGACATCCCAATGGTGGTGATCAAATACTCATTAGAAGAGTCAAGTTTCAATGTATGTGGCTTGTTTGTGCTATGGAAGATGTGAAAAATGAAATTGATTGGGTTTTTGTAGTGAGCAAATATGATGACGCCTTTGAGCCAGTTATGCGACTAAGAGAAATTGAATTTCTAATAGATCCTATACCAAAAGCTAAATGTGAAAGTAGACTACCTAGTAAAACAACACCTACCTAAATGGAGGAATTAAAGGTGTGGCTGGTGGAGTTGAAAGGAAATATTTTTTTCAAACCAAGTAGTTCGCTTTTGGGAGCTGCAGTCATAAATAAACCGAATGGGACATTGAGGATGTGTATCGATTATAGAAAGCTTAATGAGAAGACTGTAAAGAATAGACATCCTTTTGTCAAGAATCAATGATTTATTCGGAAAATTAGGTGGAGCTAAGGTGTTCTTGCAGTTGGACTTAGCATTGGGTTTCCATCAATCGAGAGTAGCGGAGGAAAGTCTACCTTAATGGCGTTTCAAACAAGATATGGTTTGTATAAGTGGTTAGTCATGCCTTTTGGACTGACCAATGTTTCTGCTTTATTTGTAGAGATGATGAATCTGATCTTCTGAGAGCGTTTGGATAGATTTGGTTTGATGTTCATAGATGATATTTTTGTTGGACTAGGTGCATAATGGGTGTAGGGTTAAATGGGTGAATTTCAGAATTTTTTTTATTTTATTTGAACAAGATCTTTATTCTCGGTTTGTGCCGATAAATATTTGTTTATACAAAATAAATGTAATATTTTAATAAATAAAAGAGGTATGGAATATTCTAATTTAATTTTATTGATTAAAATATTTATTTATTATTAATGTTTAAAATAAATTATTAGTAATCTAAATTTAAAATAGGAATATCATGACTATACACACACACACACAATAGGAAATCATGACTATACACACACGCATACACAGACACACACACGCACACAAATATATATATAATATACCAAAAAAGGGGTTCATGGAGAAAACAACTGCATTGTCCTATGGTCAAGGTTAACTGAGTGATATATATATATATATAATATCCATTATAAATTATCCAAGGTGTACATGAGTCAAATAAAATAATAATACTTTTAAATTGGCCATAATTTTTTAATAACATACACACACACACCCCTTTCGAAAATAAATAAAATCAACAAAAATAAATTTTTTGTTGTAAGCTTATTAAATAAATAACACGCATATACACGCGCACGCGCACACACACACACACACACATATAATCAATTTTATTTTCGGCTTAATATATTTACGTTGATTTGAAAATCAAGTTAAAAATATTTTGACTACATAATTTTGTTAAGCTGCAGCCTCCAACATTTAAAATTAATATTTTTTTATAATTAAATTTGGTCGAAATAATTACATTATTGAAAATTGAAATTTTGCAAAATTTTAATACCTTTTCACTTAGTACAAAATAATTATAAAAAATTTATATGCCTTATATATTATCAGATCCAAAAGTTTTTTTTAGTATCTGAAAGGATATTTAAATTTAAATGAATACACACACACACATATCTATTTATGAAGATATATATATGTATATAATTTTTTTTAATTATAATTATTATTCGAATCGGCAAAGAAATTTATCTTTTAGAATATATTTTTATATGAACCGAAAGTTTATTTTAAAACAATATTGTTCAAATGTGTGTGTGTGTGTGTGTATTTGTCGAAGAACAATTTGTCTATATATATTATATTGGTTTAACATATATATATATATATATGATTTAAAAATTAAAATTGATTTCATTTTTTTGTAAATTGGCTGAGTATAAATATAGTTTAATGGTGGAGCATAATGATATACATTGGGACATAACCATGAATTTATATAAATAAAAAATCACCATTCTCTAAATAGATCCTGTCGAGAGTCAGTATGTTGTTTGAACTGTCTTTCTTGTTAGATCACCATGACCCCCTCCTTCCTTTGAGTTGCAATGCAAGAGAGATAGCTCCTCCAAGGACAAGATAGACATCTAAGAATGAAAAAAAGATATTTCAAAAGTGGGCACAAAGAGGCGTGGAAGCTAGGCTATTTATGGACATCAGTTAGCACCTTTCGCTCCTCCTTTTCCTTTAGGAGACTAGGTAAAGTCACAAAAATCCCCCTGAAATGGCCAACCATATATGTTGACCAAGTATTGTAAAATACGCATTTGACTCCTCTTGAATCATTAATTAATTATTAGCTGCAGACTCCAAAATAGATCAAATCATATAACTTCTATTCATTGTTCTGTCCTATTCTAAGCCTAAAAGAAATAATTAAATTGGCTATAAATATTAATACAACATTTGTACTAATTTGTGACATTTATAAATTAATTTTATCCTTGGTCAAATTCGAAAATAACTGACAACACAGTTCTACTGACTCTTTGGTGCAAACTTGATCGACAACCAATATTTAAACAATTTGAATATCAAAGTATGTACAGATTTTGCTGAAGTATAGTGTAGGGTTAAGTTCCATACTTATATATCGTTAGGCAAAATTATATTTCAGATCTAACATAAGCTCACCTAATAACTACAGTTTTTACATATATTCTTCCTGTCATCACTATATCATTTATTATTTGGAGTTTGTCTATGGTCAAAATTATTACTAATACTCGTATTAATCGAGCATGTCACTTTAAAGTCCTCGGTTCAATCCAAACATTTATAGATTAACCAATTTACTTGGACCATAATTTAGAGTTTAAGTTGACTTACGAATTATGGATATCGACCTTCTATAATAAAGGAGACGAATCCTCTCTTGAGTGGTGTTTCACTTTAACCAGTACAACATTACGATGGCTGTGCTATGGTCGCTAAGTCATGTGCTTAACTTAGTCAAAGTATAGTCTAAATACTTAAGATCGATGGTACTCTTAAGTTAGAAGATTATTATACATTGTTGCATCGATATCTTATATTTTGATTAAGTTATATTAATGTATAAAATACTCCCTTGAGTTGTTTTGTGATTGTTCCAAATAGTCACAAGTACGTAACCCATGGTGCCCTCAATTATCATAAGTCAATCACTATCCATTATATGGAGAATATTACGTACAATAGTCTCAGTAGATGTATCGATAACCTTTTCTTGCATACACCTTGACTAGGAACATTTAAGGAGTAAGTGTTATATACATGTATGAATGTGTATCGATTCAATACTCACGGTTACGAACTCGTTCGCAACTACAATCGATAAAATACTTTTCTTAAGGATTTTCTACTTATATACGTTTAATATAATTAATTCAGTATTGATATCTATATAATTTATAAAAAAATAAAACCAGATACTTACATCATTTCGAACGAGATTATCTTATAAGAGTTAAATTATGTAATAAATTACAGAATTTCCCCAGGGCACACCATTAACTCTATCAATCTTCCACTTGCACTAGGGGCCAATTATGGTGCCTCATGCTCATACGTTCGATCTCCACCTAAACTAGACTAAAAAGGAGCCTTAGCGAATAAATCTATGACATTATTGTCTCGTATCTACTTTTCAATTATGCTTCCCCATTATTGTTAAACATTTTATTACCATGTATTCACAATAATCATATCATGATTTCTTATTGACTTAATGGTTCCTATTACAATCTATATTGATTATTAAAATCACAATACTTTACTGGATTTTCAATGGTGTGAACCACTCGTAGCTCTCTTATAAATTTGAACATACACACACAATATATATATATATATATATATATATATATATGTTGTTTTTATTGCAGCGCTGCTTAAGGCAATGTACTTAGTCTCTTTCATTAATTCTTCCATAACTTATCGTTTGGAACATTTCCAAGTTATCCTTAATTAAGTTTGAACATTAATTTAAGATTGACTTAACTATATACAATATCATGTATGAAGTATTAGTTCGAACACTTCTTTGTAAGGAGATTATTGTTCCTATAAACAGTTCTATAGTATTTCATAAATCTTGAGAACATTCATAACTACCATTTAGCAGTTTTACGTTCGATTTATATTTTCTTAATACGTGAAGTGTATAAGTAAAAAATCTAATGTACCAATAATATAAATTCTTGGTAATCCCTTTTTCCAATGCATAATGGATTTATGTGATAAGTTCCATATTAACATTTTAATATGGTGTTTATATATATATATATATATATATATATTGGGATAACCATGATGTACCTAAATACTAATTATAAAATATATTTTGTCAAATGCTTCATCAATAATTATACAACCATGCTAAAATGATTTTAACATGGGTACATCATTAACAATTAGTAGTATTTTATTTTTTATAAATCCCTTTAATTTTCTTTCTTAGGACACACTCTTTCTCTGTATTTTGATTGAAAATCAAACTATTTGATACCGTGGGCGTCAAAATTGGCCACTAACACCTGATTATGTAAAAGTACCAATATTTAATCCAATCACAAAAATATGAAGAGGAATAAATAAATAACAAAATTAAAACAATCAGAAAGCAAGTAAAAAGAGACAAGATTTATAGTGGTTTGGCTAACTTCGGTCTACGTGCACTCTCAAATAATCCTTTTTATTATACTGAAGTTTGTTTAAAGTTACAATCTAAAATCAAGGTAGCCTATATTGAAGATAAAGAGAATTCAAAAGAAGTTCCATTTTCTAATGCCATGATTGATGTATTTATAAGAAAAGATATGCACGGATCGCGCTGAAATTTTGATAGAAGGTTTGGGAAATCAAGACGACGCCACCCAAAAGTTTCTAGGCCCATTGGGGCCCACAATAAGGATCATTACCGATCCCTATTTTGGTTTCCAAATGAGTGTGATCCCTTTGGGGAGGGTCCCCATGATGTTAGCTATTTGCCCTCCAAATTTCATGCCATTTCGACTTACAGTACGTGAGATATCGCGTTTTCTGTGATGTAGTGTTGTTTAAATCCTAATTTCTGCCGATCCCTCCAACTTCTTCTTAATGCCATGCAATCCCTAGGGGATCTTCTCCATGTTGTATTATTCTTAGCCTCCAAGTTTCATTCCAATTGGATTAGAAGAACTCGAGTTATTGATCAATCTTTGTTGCAAATCCAACTAAACAATTCTGAATAGGGATATGTATTGATCCCTACTAAGGGAAGAGTGTCCATCCCTTCAAACTCCTCCAAATGACATGTGATCCCTATAGAGTATTCCATATGTTGTAATTAGCTTGTGTTCCAAGTCTCACAGCAATTGGTTTAGTAGAACTCAATTTGTCGTTTGATCTTTGAGTCAACATGACTTGGATGCTATCTTCTACCGATCCCTCTCTAGGGGTGTATACAGATCCCTCCTACTTTGTCCATTTAATAAGTGATCCTAAGATAGGTTCCCTAGGGCCCATATACCTTTCTCTCCATTTCATAAGCTTTGGAAATGTAGATCTCGATATATTAATTGTTCTTTGCAAGAATGCTCCTATATTTCGATGTATGCTGATCCTTCCTTCATGAAGTATGCTTATCCCTTTCAATGAGCTAATCCATGCCAATCCCTTCCATCCATTGCGCGAATACTTTGAGCATCCTACATCGTACGTCCATGAAGTCCATTCAATCTTGACTTTATATTATTATCTGTTCTCAATTTCTTGGTCGCAAAATCATCACTCTAGACCCATCGGCGTCGATAATCGCGAAGTTTGTTGGGTTAAATCCACTTGTATAGTGCCTTGGCAAAGGTGGGTTACCACTTTGCCCCTAAAAACTCGCCTTCCGATAGGAAAGTGTATTTTGAATGGCCGTAATCCAAAATCCAAAATCCATTAATAGCCGTATTTCTAATCCAGAATCCAATCCGTTACCAATCCAAATCCACGATCTCTATGGATCGTCAGCGAAATCCATGACTATTTCGAGTCGATATCCAATTTCGAATACATTCCAATTCCTTAGCCAAATCCATATCTATCCAAAGACAATAGACAAATCCGTTATCTTACCAGAATTTTTTTTCTAAATCTAAGTCCTCATTCTCACCGGATCATTGCCAAACACAATCCATATTCGACTACCTGAGTAGGCCGATCCATCGCATTCGAGTGGAGCGACCTACACCTTGGGAGGCATAGTCCATACCTGACGATTTTGAGATCTTCAAATCCTTGCCGAGCACAATCCATACTCGATGACCTAAGTAAGCCAACCGATTACATTTGAGCGAAGCGACCTACCCATTGCCAAGCATAGTCCATACCTAATGATCTTGATCTCTTCGAATTCTTGCGGACCACAATCCATACTCGATGACCTAAGTAGGCCAATCCATCGCCTTCAAGCGAAGCGACCTACCCCATGGCAAGCATAGTCCATACCCGACGATCTATGTTATCTGATACATTGATCCAAACTTAAACTTTCCTATATCCATTTGGTGTAATGTAAAATAAGAGTCCGTACAATCAATAACTAGAGTTCGAATCAAACAAGAATAGAAAATAAGAAAAAGAAAAACCAAATTTACAAACCCAAGCACTACGGTTTATCATCATCTCAGAACGTGCCTAGGGACCATCCTTGATCCCGTACATGTGTAAGTGACTTAGTCGTCCTACTGCGGAGTTGGTTACTTATACCATGCCATCCTGATAAATTGATGACAAGTTAATGATGATGCCTTGATCCAGTTCCATTTTTATTCGAGGTGGATGGTGGCTGCTTCTGTTCCACCGTCATAGCCCGAGTCCCTATGTATTGTTGTAACTGACCATTCCTCATGTGTTCCTCAATGATATCCTTCAAATGCCTACAATCATTTGTATTGTGCCCATCCAGCTCATGGAATAGGCAGTGCTTTCTTGGTGTCCATTTGCGTTCGAAAGTTTCCTCCTTGCCGATCTTCGATATGGAAGGCGCCATGAGCATCCAGATATATCTGTTCTAGGGGTTTCATTCAATTTTGAGTAAGAAGAGAATTTAGGTTTCCCCCTCTGTCTCTTTGATCCATCAAAGCTATTATCCTTGTTCTACTAACCTTGTCCTTCCTGAGCTTTCACCGGGCGGTTCTCCACCCCGTACCGTATTAACTTTCTTTGCCTCTTTATCAGTTTTCGCATCTTCTTGTCATAAAAACCTTTTTTCTTCACAGTAGAAATCACTTAGATCCATCGGTTGATCCCATATCAGTAATATCTTAAAAATCTGAATTATCTGCAACTCCTGATGCTGTGACATCAAAACCATTGATTGATCTGGTCCATCCCCCGAAACAACTGCCGCATTGAACCTGGTTATGAAATTCTTGAGTGATTATTCTTCCCAATTCTTTACTAATATCAATGTCATCACATTCTTGGGTCTCGTAATGTGAACCCGAAATTGATAAATCTTTCGAGCAGTTCTGTCTATATGCTAATAGAACCGCTCTCCAACTATTTGAACCATAATGCAACTACATCCGTTATCAAAAGGAAACATCATGCCAGGACTTCTTTCGATGCCCCTAGTAATTCCATATGTCATACACATCTCATCATATGCATAGTTGGATCTGACTTTCCATCATAAGCTTCCAATGTTGGTAGTTTGAATTATGGTGGATTCCTAGCATTCCTGGTATTAGGAGCGAATGGACTTCTATATACATCCTCGAGATCCCTGTTCACCAATCCTCCACACATAGCTTGCCTTATCATCTCTACAAACCTTTCATTGTCTTCTAGTGGTAGTCTTCTATCATCATGTCCAAGCTATCCCCCAAGTCTATGAGGGAATTCAGGAACGTATTATGTTGAATATGCGCTTATATGAATTTTGTTTGATGATAATAAACATATATTTATTCATTTAAATGTATTTTTTAATGTACTATTTTATTTTTCATAGAATATTTATTGAATAAAATTAAGTTACACAGAATTTGAATTCAAACAGAAATTTTATTCAAACAAATATTTATTACAATCTTGAATAGTACAAATTCAAGCTCTCACTATACATATACAATTTTGATTCTAATTACATCTCAATTCAATTTACATAAATGCCTCACTACATATCACTCACACTCGTAGTTTATCTTCAATTTCATTCCAGTTATAATCCAGCATCTGAGAAATCTGCAAAAATATTCACTAACGCAGTAAAATTGAAAAAGAAATATTTTGCAATATAAAATGAAATATGATTTTTGAAAATATGATTTGCCTCAGTTATTTGGGTTGTTCGTCATCATTTACATTTGAATTCATCATACACGAACAATGTGACATGCACAGTATATCACTGTACATGCCACAAGACCGTGCACATCGATATACACTTGATAATGCTACAGGGACAGGTGAGCACAGGTCAAAACCAAATGAAAAGCCGGGTTCAACTCACGTGCAATATATTTAAAATCACGTCACGAGCACAAGGTCAAACCCAAGTTTTGAAACTGGATTCAACTCAAGTGAAATTTCAAAAATCAACATGAAATGATCAAGAACCAGACAGAGACCAAGTTCATATGAACAGTAAGGCAATGCACCAGTGAAACAACTCAGCATTGAATTGGATGAACAAGACTCAAACAATCAAATGAAGAAAGCAACCCAACAACAATGCATGAAACAGGGACTCAGACAAATGTCCAGACAACAACATGAATACAAGTACAGGGAGCATGTTATAATGCAAACTACAATGTAACTGTAAAAACTGTGCACCAGAGACATGACTACACATCAGTTCACCCAAGTTCAAGAGAAACCAAGTTACAAACATCAAGTGTCGACCAGGAAACAAACAAGGTCAAAGGCAAATCAGTAAAAAGAAATGACAAGAGAGACAAGTGCTGCACTTAAAGACTAGTTCAATATAAACATGACCAGGATACATAATATCAAAGTTCAGTGAAACAGAGATAAGATGGTCAGCCACCATAATGATGAAAATGTCGAGCTCAATGCAACACAGTGGCAACCACAAGATGCAGACATAAACAACATCAAAGAAACAACTATATACATGGACACAAAAGAAAGCTGTTGTATTCAAGTAACCAAAAATGCAGACCAACCAGAATGAAGAACCAGAAGTACAAGTGCAGTTTAAATGGTCGGGCAAGTGCACAACTAAACCAACAAACATCAGCAAGTACAATGTCATAAAACAAATGTCTATGCCGAGAAACAATGCAACAACCAAATGATGTCGAAGCCAACTAAGTAATTCACAGTGAAAGTCGAAAGATTAAAAGTGCAGACCAAATGAAAGACCAGTGATGCAAACAGTGAACAGAAGACAATTGAAACAACAACCTCGGCAAACAACAACAGCATACAACAAAGACGATGCGACAGTAATTGAAGCCGAGAAACAATGTGATTTAGATCAGGAGTAAAAGTTCGAATTTAATGCAGACGCAAACAAAATTCATGTTTAAAAAGTCAAGTGCCGAAGTCCAGATGAAATAGAGTTGATGCCAGAGAAATCGAATTTCAAATGTCAAGTGCGTATTTTTGAAAAAGTCAAAAATCAAAAGAGGAAAGTTTTTGCCGTATCAACCAAGGGAGAATCGAACGCTACAGAATAGAAACCGTGTGCATCAAGTCATAAAATCATGAAATAGGAAAGTCAGAATCCATATAAATATTCACCGAACAAATTCATCATCGGCATCGAGTTTAAGCAATCATTAAACCAGCAACGAAAGAGAATACATACCATAATCTATCTAACTCGATCAACAGGGGAGCAGCTGCAAACGAGCGCAAGCAAAAGCAACCAGAGAATTGATCATCAGAGAAGCCGCGAGCAAGAGCAACACAAACCAGAGAATCGAATTTGAAGAAAAACCCTAATTTCTGTAGAAAGAGGATCGGCCGCCATTTTCTTCACAAGCCAAAAGAAAAAGGAACGGGCAAAACAATTGGGCCGGCTTTGTTTTATAAAGGGGGCTTTAGTTTATTTTATTTCAAATAGGGTTTTAGTTTTAAACCGTTTTAAGTTTGTTTTAATTTTTCTTTTAAGGTTCAAATCTTGGTAAATCACCACCTAGGTTTTAGGTAGTGCCAGATTGTCTAGTTAGAATTAGTTCAGTGAGCAGGGTGTGCGAGTTTGCAAAACTCTATAGGCGGTAGCAGGGTGTACAGTCTGTTATAGTGTTTGTAAGCAGGATACTGTTTAATTCTAATAGAAATCTGGGAATGCAGCAATAGGCAGGGGTTGCCGAAGCTGGATAAATTTTGTGTGTGATTTACTTTTCAGTATATTTATTTCTCTGTGGTTTGTTTTTGTGTTTAATTCGATAAAATTTGCTATAACCCTATTCACCCCCCCTCTAGGGTTAATCTAGATCCTACATATTCTACCGAACGAGCATCCAAATTCTGATTCACACCAAGCTCCATAGGATTGACCGCAGGTCCTCCAGCATCATGATCAACCAGACTTGAGGGCATGCCCCCTTGCCTTTAGGGATCAGTACCGACCCCTCTAGAGGGATCGATGTCGATCCCTTTAGGATGGTAAAGGACTGCCTCTGGCTGCTCTGTTCCATTCCTTTATTTATTAGCTCCATTTCTATGTTCTCGATTCTAATTTTCAACGATTCCTACTACTTCAACTGCTTTATTCCGTGCTCAAGCTTGTCTAATCCGTTGGAGTAAATTCTGCATTATCTCCTCCACCTTTTCAGCATCCTCTCCTGTATAGCATCCATCATCGTTTCCATTTCATCCATGGTGATGTAGATAGATGCTTGATTAGCTCCAGCTCCCGAGAAAGCCTCCTAACTCCCCCCATGGTGTCTCCTTTCCGGTAGCACTCTCCTTGTTGATTGCCTAGCTATTGTTTTCTAGATCCAAGTGTTCAAGTTTCCAAATCCAAGATCCTAGCTTCCAAATCTGTAGGTGCAAGTCCTCTTAGTGAAAGCACCAAAATGTTGACGTCAAAATTGGCCACCAACACCCGATTATGTAAACGTACCAATATCCAATCTAATCAAACAAATATGAAGAGAAATAAATAAAGAACAAAATTAAAACAATCAAAAAGCAAGTAAAAATAGACAAAAGTTATAGTGGTTCAGCTAACACCGGCCTAGGTCAAGTCCCAAATAATCCTTTTTATTATACCGAAGTTTGTTTACGGTTACAATCCGAAATCAAGATCAAAATTGGTAGAGTGTAGCCTGGGTTAAAGATAAAGGAAGAAAAAAGAATATCCTTTTTCTAATTCTATGCCTACTATATTTATAAAGGAAGACATGCATGGATCGAGCTGAAATTTTGATAGAAGGTTCGGGAGACCAAGACGAGGCCACCTAAAATTTCTAGTCCCATTGGGGCCCATAATAGAGATCGGTACCGATCCTTATTTTGGAGTCCAAATGGGTTGTAATCACTCCAGGGTCCAAATAATGTTAGCTACTTGCCCTCCAAATTTCATGCCATTTTGACCTATGGTTTGTGAGATATTGCTTTTCAGTAAACTAATGTTGTTTAAATCCTGATTTCTGCCGATCCCTATGGAGGGATAGGTACCAATCCCTCCAACTTCTTCCAAATGCCATACAATCCCTGTAGGAGCATCTCCGTATTGTATTATACTTAGCCTCCAAGTTTCATGCCAATTAGATTAGTAGAACTCGAGTTATTGATCAATCTTTGTTGCAAATCCAACTAAACCAATTCTAAATAGGGATATGTGTCAATCCCTACCAAGGAAAGAGTGCCGATCCCTCCAAACTCATCCAAATGACATGCAATCCTTATAGAATGTTCCTAATGTTGTAATTAGCTTGTGCTCTAAATTTTATTTCAATTGTATTTGTAGAACTCAAGTTTTCACTTGATCTTTGAGTCAACATGACTTGGATGTTGTCTTCGATCGATCCCTCTAGAGGGGTGTGTACCGATCCTCCTACTTTGTCCATTTAATATGCGATTCCGAGGTTCCCTAGGGTCCATATAACTTGCTCTCCAAATTTTATATTTTTTGGACTTGTAGATCTTGAGATATTAATTGTTTTCTACAAGAATTCTCTTGTATTTCAATGTATGCCGATCCCTCCTTCATTAAGTATGCCGATCCCTCTCAATGATCCAATCCATGCCGATCCCTTTCATCCATTGAGCTATAATCCATACACTGAGCATTCTACATTGTACATCCATCAAGTCCATTCAATCCCGACTTTATATTATTATCGGTATTTGATTTCTGGTTCCTACAATCATCACTCTGGACTTATCGGCCTCAACAATCGTGACATCTATGGGTTGAATCCGCCTTTATATTGCCTTGGAAAAAGGTGGGTTGATAACTGTAAGAGGCTATGCGGTAGGATCGTGTAATATGGAATAACGGAATTGTCTAGGTAGATAAAGTAAGTAAAAGCAAGGTAGACACTAGGATTTTATACTGGTTCGGACCTCTAGTCCTACGTCCAGTCCCTAAGCTTCACTTAGGAATTCCACTAACCAAAACCCTCACTTAACCCGGAGGAATAGGTTTACAACTTACCCGAACAACCGAACAGGATTTCTTGCCTCAACTACCGAAGAGGACTTCAACTCAATTAAAAAACAATATTCGACTTGTTGTGTTCTTGTCAACACTAATGAGTCTAATGTAGTACAATATTCCTATAATCTTATCCTCGAGAGTATGCAATGTGTTTGTGAAGATTTAGGAAATGTGAATTGCTATGAATCAAAAGAATGTTAAAAACAAAGTAGTGATTCAAGCAATAGATTTGTGATTGCTTTGAGAATTTCTAGTTAATATGTTCAAGAAAATAGTAAGACTAAAGCAAGAGAATTCGGTGAATTGAAGATGTTAGAATTATTTATTTATACTTGTAGAAGAGGTGCATCTGCTGGCTAAGGGTGCAGACAAGAGATGCTTCCATTTCCATTGGTGAATGGTTGCAACTCTTGGGAGGAAGAAGGTGTCCATTCAGAGAAAATTCGCAGGTTCAAATTCAGTCGAATGAACAGAGAATTCAGTCAACTGAAAATATGAAGTAAAATTTTCAGGAACAAATTCAGTCGACTGAGCAAGGTGTTTCAATCGACTGAAACTGTACATGTTTGTGTATGCGTAACAGGTTCAGTCGACTGGTCATTCCTGTTCAGTCAACTGAACTACTAAACTGTGCACAGTGAATGTGTATTAAAAAATGAAATTTATAAAATGTGTTCTAGTGTTTATGCAAGCCTCTTGAGGATAGATTTTAACAATAAATCTAAACTAAGACCTATATAAAAATCATACTTATGTTTATTCTTGGTCTTCATCGTTCTTTCTTCAGCTTTGCACATATCTCTTCCTTTTTGTTGAAGCACATTGTCATTGATCAAAATCTTAGCGTATCAACATTCTCCCCTTTTTGATTGATGACAATACTCATGTGTGTAGAGATTATTTCCTCCTCCTGAATATAAGCACTATCTTTTCTACAAAACAAGGTTAGTAACATAGATTTCTCCCCCTTTGTCATCGGAAAAAAGGAAGTAATAATCGCAGAAGTATATTGTCAAAACAATCACTGATATGTATGTCTATATTTTAAGAATGTAGCATAGAATATATTAAAAATATAGAAATAAAACATAGAATGTTGCATGAATGAATAAAACATAAAATGTAGCATGAATAAAACATAAAATGTAGCATCATAAAATGTAGCATGAATGAAACATAAAAGGCTATTTATACAAGCCTTTTGATTAGTGTTTTTGAAATAAAAAACCATAAAAGAGTTATTCATCTCTATCCCAATCATACGAGGCTTCTCTCCCTCCCTCTGGTTCATGAATGATTGGTCCACCGGTGGGTGGTCTATAGCTTCCTCCTTGACCACCACTAGTGCCACACGTGCTGCTGCTTGTATGTTCTTCGGATGTTGTCCATGTGAAAGTAGGTGTAGGACGCTTACCGCGTGATGTTGAAGCGGTAGTGGAAGTTGAGCATGGGATGGCATCCCATAATTTATTGAAGAATACTTTAATTTTATCAAGTTTGTGATCTACCTTCTTGAGGCGATTATCAAGAATTTCTTGATAAAATTCCTAACGATTGAGTGGTAGTAAAACTTGGCTCAATGATACGAATTTCATTTTCTCGGTCGAAAGGTTCTTCATGTGGAGCTTGTGGAGGTTGTTGCTGTTCTTGATGCCTTGCTTCCCATTCGGCAAGAGATATGATGCGAGGAGGTCTAGCCGGGAGTTGCATAAGGATTATAGTCCGTTGGTTAATTTGATGGACCATTGTATTTTCGGAATCGGGTAACGGCGTATCAACATTGAGGAGAAGTCTCATGATATATTCTCCAAAATATATAGTTCGCATTTTGCCATTATTAAATGTGAGAAACTCATCAAGAATTAGTTGGACCCAATTGACTTGAATATTACCCCAAATAGCGTATAGAGCTCGATAATTGATTGGGTAGACAATTTCATATGAACCCGTTCTTGGAGTAATTGTTCTCATAAGAGCTTTGTGAAGGATTCTAGCTCTAGGTCGTAGGGAAGTGGATTTAAAATCTTGAATGTTAACATTATCATCCATAAATTGATGGTTTATGTTATCTCGAATTTGTGGATTGAATTCTACCTCGTCAAGCTTTCTCCCCACATTAGGTGATCCTAAGATGTATGCAATTCGATCTAAGGAGAACCAAACTTTCTTTCCGCACACCATACTCCAAACACTATCATTTGGATTTCTTGGAGTTTGGTGTCCAAGATTAAGCTTTCATAAAATAGTTTGACCATGATATGATTTATGGCATGGTCGTTTCTTTTTAAATCCAAGAGAGAAGTTAAACCTTTCCGATCCGTTAATGCTTGGATGTTGTATGTCTGAAGGCTTTGAAAATCAACGAAGGAGTGCTCGAAAATGCGAGAATTCTTCATTTTATTCCACCTCGTTAAAGCTACGCCATTGTAGAGCCATTGTGCAATTTGAGCATCAATTGGCTCGGAGGATGATGAAGAAGAAGCTCTTGATCTTTTTTGGGCCATTTTTCGTGAGATTTGAGAGTAATTTGTGAATTGGGGGATAGGGTTTTGGAAAACAACGGGGAAGAGAGAACTTTTGCAATGCAAAAAGTGAAGGTAAAAGGGTGAAAACTGGTGGATAAAAGGGAAAAGTTGCCTGAGAGTTGGCGTTCAATCGACTGAAAAATTCTGTTCGGTCGACTGAAATTTTGGCCGAAATTTTTCTGTGTTAAGTTCAGTCGACTGAACAGAGTTTTTAGTCGACTGAACTATTATGTATTTGTTTTCTGCCTAGTGTTCACTCGACTGAGCAGTGAGGTTCAATCGACTGAACCTTGAGTTTTTGGAATTCTATATTTCCAAAAAAAAATTTCAATAACCAATTACAATTGTATAGACATAATACAATATAATAACATGATTTGGCCACCGAAATAATCATTTCTTTGGAGATGGACTATTTTTCTTTTTATTTCCTTCATTCACCGTATAGTTTTTGTCCCATGAATTTGGACTATATTGAGGAGTTTTTGGCGACATCCAAGGATTCACGGGATCGGCTGGTGTACGGTAAGACGAAGATGGATCATATGAACTAACCGGTCGAGGTAGAGGCTCAGTCACTTCGTTTTTCTTTGAGCCACAAAAACGTAAACCAATTTGCTCTAGGAAGCTTAATCGTCTAGCCGTTACTTTTTGTTCGAAATATAATTCTCGTTGAAGATCAATTTGTTGTTGTTGAAAGTGATGAATCTCATCAATCTTTCTTTTCGTATCTAGTGAGATAAAAAGACCACGTTTAGCCTTCTTCGATTCCGGTGTGTAGCCAGTTCGATAGTTGTCCCGTTTATAGACTGGCTCATGCTTTGGTGTTGGAGTAGGAAGTTTTGGTGATGTTAGTGAGCTATCGACCGAAGAGGTGATGTTGATTGGGGAGTATGAGTTGTTTAAGGACATTTTTATATCGACTTTTCAATCTTTTGTAAGTGAAAATGAGTTGTGAAAATGAAAATATGTTAAACGTGTATTTATAGGATGAATATTTTAAAAATATTGTGGTGATAATTTATCAATTTTTTTTAACCAATCAAAGATTTAATGGTTAAAATAAATCAGTTAGAAATGTATGGATTAGAGATAACCCTTATATTATTATTTATAATGTATCATCATTTGAAAATATAAATTGAAAGTCATAGTTTTCTTCATTCAGTCGACTGAGCATATAGATTTAGTCGACTGAATTGTAAAAAAAAAATTTGATAACTTTCTATAAAATATCTTTAAAAGAGATCATTCCTAATTCTTGTCGTAATTTTATAAAGGAGTTTTCTAATAAAGGTTTAGTAAATATATCGGCAATTTGATTTTCGGTAGAAATATGTTCTAAATTTATGATTCCTTTTTCGATATTGTCACGTAGAAAATGGTGACGAATATCTATATGTTTTGTACGAGAGTGATTAACCGGTTTTTTAGATAAATTTATTGTACCTGTATTATCAAAATATATTGTAGAGTTTGTTAAATTTATATTAAAATCCTTAAGTGTTTGTTGCATGTAGATAACTTGAGTGCAAGCTAAAGCGGCTGATATATACTCTGCTTCACGGGTGGAAAGTGAGACACAATTTTGTTTCTTACTAAACCAAAACACAAGTGATTTTCCAATGAAATGGCACGTACCACTTGTACGCTTTCTATTTGTTCGAGATCCACCAAAATCAGCATCACTGAATGATACTAACTCAAATGGACATTCTTTTGGATAGAAAAGACCAAAATCTTTAGTATCATTAAGATATCGCATAATTTGTTTTACTGCTCTTAAATGTGATTCTTTAGGATTAGATTGAAAACGTGCACATAAACATACACTCATCATTATATCTGGTCTACTAGCGGTTAAGTAAAGTAACGAACCTATCATACTTCTAAACAATTTTTGATCTATACTTTTGCCATTTTCATCTCGATCGAGATGAGTAGTGGTACTCATAGGAGTAGGTTTAGCAGAAGTGTTCTCCATTCCGAAACGTTTAATTAGATTAGCACAATATTTTTCTTGGTTTATGAAAATTCCATTTGTTAATTGTTTAATTTGAAGACCGAGAAAATATGATAATTCTCCCATATGAGACATTTCGAACTCCTTAGTCATTATATTTGAAAATTCTTTACATAAATTTTCATTTGTCGAACCAAATATAATATCATCTACGTATACTTGAATTATTAAAATATCTTTAGTAGCATTTTTAATGAAAAGCGTTTGATCAACTTTTCCAATTTGAAATCCCGAATTTAGTAAGTAACTTTTAAGTCTTTCATACCAAGCACGAAGTGCTTCTTTAAGACCATATAGTGCTTTCTTTAATTTATATACATGATCTGGATATTTTTCATGTATAAATAAAGGAGGTTGTTCTACGTATACATTTTCTTTTATAAAACCATTTAAAAATGCACTTTTAACATCCATTTGATAAAGTTTAAAACTGTGAAAACATGCAAAAGCTAATAGAATACGTATTGCTTCAAGTCATGCAACGGGAGCAAAAGTTTCTTCAAAATCAATACCTTCTTCTTGATTATATCCTTGTGCTACTAGTCTAGCTTTATTCCTAGTTATATTACCTTGTTCATCTATTTTATTTTTGTAAACCCATTTTGTTCCTATGACAGACTGATTATTCGGACGGGGAACTAATTCCCAAACATTGTTACGTTCAAATTGATTTAATTCTTTTTGCATTGCAATAATCCAGTAATCGTCTGTTGATGCTTCTTTAGGATTTTTAGGTTCTATTGTAGAAATGAAAGCTATATGTCCATTTGATTTAGTTGATTTCTTGTCTTAACTTGAGAATTGATTTCGCCTATTATGTTTTGAGCAGGGCGATCTTGTAATATTCTTGGTGAAGATCTTAGTTCATTATTATAATTTTCAAGATTTGTATTTTCTATATTTATAAATTCTTCATCATCTTTTATATTTAATTATTTATTGAAATTCTCATCAAAAGATACATGTAAGGTTTCTTCGATTACGTATGTTCGTTTATTAAATACTCGATATGCCTTACTTCGTTCTGAGTATCCTACAGAAATTCCTTCGTCGGCTTTTGGATCAAATTTACCTAGTTGGTCTTTTGTATTTAGAATAAAACATTTTGATCCAAATATTTTAAAATAAGATATATTTGGCTTTTTGTTGTTAAATAGTTCATATGAAGTATTTTTAGTTAACGGTCTAATTGATATTCTATTTAATACATAGCATGCAGTAGCTATGACTTCTGCCCAAAAATGTTTTGGTAGAAAACTTCCATTTAATAATGTCCTAGCGCATTCTTGTAATGTTCTATTCTTTCTTTCTACAACTCCATTTTGTTGAGGAGTTCTGGGAAATGAAAAATTATGATTTATTCCTTTCTTTCTACAAAAAGTTTCAAAAGCTTCATTTTCGAATTCGCCTCCATGATCACTTCGTATATTTTTAATCTTCAAATCTTTAGTGTTTTGAATTCTTTTGACAAATGTTTTAAAATGCTCAAAAGTATCACTTTTATTTTTCATAAAAACAGTCCGTGTATATCTTGAGAAATCATCAACTATTACAAACACGTATCGATTATGATTAATGGATTGAACTTGTGTTGGTCCAAATAAATCCATATGTAGTAATTCTAATTGTTGTAAAGTCAAAATATTTTTCTTAGATTTAAAAGAAAATTTCGTTAATTTTCCTTTTTGACAATCATCACAAAGATTTTTTATTTTAAAGTTTATTTTGGGCAAACCTCTTACTAATTCATTTTTGGAAAGTTTTCTAATAGTTTTAAAATTTATATGACAAAATCTTTTGTGCCATAACCACGGATCATTATCTTTGGTTAGTAAACACATACTTGTATTATGATTAATATTCATATTTAGAACGTAAATATTCCTATCTCTATTTCCTTCAAAAACAAGATTTTGGTTTTGATCAAAAATACTACATTTATTTTTCGAAAAAGTTATTTTAAAGCCTTTGTCACAAAGTTGACTTATGCTAAGTAGATTATGTTTTAGATTTTAAACTAATGAAACATTTGTTATAAAAGGTAAATTTGATGTACCGTAATTGCTCACATCTCCTTTGCCAATGATATAGCCTTTTGAATTATCTCCGAAGGTAACCGAGCCACCATCAAAGTATGTGATGTTTGTAAGCATATCTTGGTCTCTGGTCATGTATTTTGAGCAACCACTGTCTAGTATCCATTTCTTCTTTTTAAGTGGGACCTGAAAATAAATACAAATCTATTGGTACCCACCTTTTAATAAGGTCCTAAAAAGTTAGAGCTTAGGAAGCCAAACCCAATTTGGTTTAGTATCCTTTTTATAAATATAGTTTTTATTATAATGAACACTATCCATAAATGTTTTAATATATTTATTCCTAATTAACACATTGTTAGTCTTTGGAACCCAAATTTTAACTACCTTTGTTTCTTTTTTTATTTCAATAGGTTTTCTTAACAATATTTGTTGTTTTGAATCAATATTCCTTTTAAGATTTATATCCTTTTTATTAGGAATTTTTGAATTCTTTTTATATCCTAAACCTTGTTTATTTGAAGATGACTGAGAATTTTCTAATATCTTGGATAAAATTTCCATTCCTTTGTTAAAGTTAGAAACGTTTTTAGTTATGTTATCTAATCTAGCTTGAAGACTATTATTTTCTAATTCAACTTGTCTAATCTTAGTTTTTAACTCATGATTTTCAGAAACAATTATATCATTCTTTGTCTTTTGTGTTTCAATTTCTTGATTTAGAAGAGATAATTGAGTTTTCGAATTTAAATAAGATTCTTTAACTTTTTCAAGTTCTTCTTCTAGAATTTTCTTTACATCGTTTAACATATCTATTTCAAATTCAACTTTGTTTTGATTTACACGAATTTCCTTAATTTTCTTTTTAAGAATTTTTATTGTGCTCAAAAGTTCAGAGTTTACTTCAATTAAGTCATCGAAAGTTAAATTACTTACTTCAGATTCTTGAGCCATGAAGCATACATTTGCCTGTTTATTGTCGCTATCATTTTCACTTTCGGATGAAGATGAACCCCAATCATCCCATGTTATAGAGAATGCCTTCTTTTTGAATTTCTTTCTCTTGTTTTTGGTGTTGAGAGCTTTCTGATTCTCCTTCTTTTGCTCTGGGCAATCCTTGTGCATGTGACCTTTCTTGTGATAGTTGAAACATTCTATATTGGAGGATGTAGGTTTGTTCAAGAAATTCTTATTGAATCCGTTTTTATTTCCTTTTCTATACCTTAAGAATTTCTTAAATCTTTTGGCTATGAATGCTAAATCCTCATCTTCAGACTCTGATTCTTCCTTTTCCGCATGAAAAACAACATTCTTTCTTTCTTGAGCTTGATCTTTCTTAGCTTGCATATTTACTTCATACGACATAAGATTTCCAATCTATTCTTCTGGTTTCATTGTAGATAGATCATTTTCTTCCTCGATTGCTAGTACTTTTCTCTCCCATTCATCAGTGAGTGAATTTAGAACTTTAGACACAATGTTAAAATCCGTGTATTTTTCTCCTAGTCTGATTAAAGCATGATGAATGTCTTGAAATCTCGAGTATATGTCATTGATGGATTCATTTTGTCGCATTCTAAAGTTTTGGAATTGATTCTTTAGCATGGATATCTTTATTTGGTTAACCTTGTTTGTGCCTTCTTGTATGACTTTAAGTGTTTCCCATATCCGATATGCAGTAGTACATATGCTTACACGGTTGAATTCATTTCTATCCAGGGCGTAAAATAGCATATTCATAGCTTTGGAATTTGCACTAGCTTCATTCTTTTGAGTTTGTGTCCATGTAGGATAATCGGTTGTGGGTACAACGAACTCTGCTTGAGTAGCATTCCAAGCTGCGAAACTTGTTGCTTGCATATAAATCCTCATCCTTGTAGTCCAATAGTTATAGTTTAGTCCATTGAATAGAGGAGGTCTTTGGGTAGATTATCCTTCCGCAAATGTAGAACTATAGGCAGATGTTGTGCTTGTACTTGTGTTATTTTCCATATTATCAATATGTCTAATAACGGTGTTATGGTTATAGGACAGCCTTGCTCTGATACCAATTATAAGAGGCTATGCGGTAGGATCGTGTAATATGGAATAATGGAATTGTCTAGGTAGATAAAGTAAGTAAAAGCAAGGTAGACACCAGGAATTTATACTGGTTCGGACCTCTAGTCCTACGTCCAGTCCCTAAGCTTTACTTAGGAATTCCACTAACCAAAACCTTCATTTAACCCGGAGGAATAGGTTTATAACTTACCCGAACAATCGAACGGGATTTCTTGCCTCAACTACCGAAGAGGACTTCAATTGAATTAAAAACAATATTCGACTTGTTGTGTTCTTGTCAACATTAATGAGTCTAATGTAGTACAATATTCCTATAATCTTATCCTCGAGAGTATGCAATGTGTTTGTGAAGATTTAGAAAATGTGCATTTCTATGAATCAAAAGAATGTTAAAAACAAAGTAGTGATTCAAGCAATAGATTTGTGATTGCTTTGAGAATTTCTAGTTAATATGTTCAAGAAAATAGTAAGATTAAAGCAAGAGAATTCAGTGAATTGAAGATGTCAGAATTATATATTTATACTTGTAGAAGAGGTGCATCTGTTGGCTAAGGGTGCAGACAAGAGATGCTTCCATTTCCATTGGTGAATGGTTGCAACTCTTGGGAGGAAGAAGGTGTCTATTCAGAGAAAATTCGCACGTTCAAATTCAGTCGACTGAACAGAGAATTCAGTCAACTGAAAATATGAAGTAAAATTTTCAGGAACAAATTCAGTCGACTGAGCAAGGTGTTTCAGTCGACTGAAACTGTGCATGTTTGTGTATGTGTAACAGGTTCAGTCGACTGGTCATCCCTGTTCAGTCGACTGAACTACTAAACTGTGCACAGTGAATGTGTATTAAAAAATGAAATTTATAAAATGTGTTCTAGTGTTTGTGCAAGCCTCTTGAGGATAGATTTTAACAATAAATCTAAACTAAGACCTATATAAAAATCATACTTATGTTTATTCTTGGTCTTCATCGTTCTTTCTTTAGCTTTGCACATATCTCTTCCTTTATGTTGAAACACATTGTCATTGATCAAAATCTTAGCGTATCAACAATAACATCTTTGTCATAATATCTCTCAAATACTATGCTAGTTAGATGTCATGCTTGTATTAGCTCTTGGATTACATCCAAAAACATATAAACCATGTTATCGCTCCCATTGACTTTGGGACATTTTAGTTGTTATGTGTAAATAGTCTCTTCTAATTCATTATTAAAAGTTCCATTTCAACATCAGTGTGGAAAAATTTAAAAACAAATTGTGCGATAATTGCATTTACAATTTGAAAGAACATAAGTATGTTGACTAGCGAAATTGCTTTATTGATTACAATACTTGAAACCGGTGAAGTTACTTCCTTTCAACACTCCAAATGCATTGATCTTCTCGAAGACTCTAATGCAATCGATGGATCATACCCTTTTAGGTAGAACTACCAGAATCATATTTTGTTAATGTATTTGGAATCCATTTTAGATTAAATGCATCATTCCATGTGGTAGAGTCTATACTCTCCATTGATTGTCGATAATTTTGGACATCATTATTTCTTACAATTAATTTTCTCGAATTGATAAATAACTTGTAGTTCCTCTTCAATAAGTAAGAATTCTTACTAGACATTCTACTAACTATGTCTGTCTTAGGCTTAGTTAAATTTGCATCATCTGTATAATCTTTCACTATGTTAGACTCTTGAATCCTACATAAATTCATCAAGCTACTACCGATTTCTCTAGAAATAATTACTTCGACAAGAAAGTGGTATTCTTTAAAATAATAATTTGTTTCTTAGTGCGTTGGAGTAGACATTCAAAATATTTTATGAATTGCCTATAGACTCGCATAAAATAGATAAATTTTTAAGTATAAAAAAATTACATTCATAATGTAAATTGGATGTAACGTCCCCCACTTTGGGACACAAAAATGAATGCCGACAATGGTGCAGTCATCACCAAAATTATTTTCAAATGATAAAATATGATCATTTATTTTTCAACAACATTATGTAAATAAAGCAGTTAAATTTCATTACATATAACTGTTTACAATTTCAAAATCCCTAAACGTGCCCACGTAGGGGTAAAATAAAATATCCACAATTAATAATGATGTGCCTGATAATGGAGACGGCGACATAAACACTTAACCAATTATATACCTTGGTTATACAACAGTTAATACAAAATAAATCTTACTATTACTAAGCCTTCTGCTTCATCTTTGAAGTCTTTATCCACCTTTACAAAAACAATCTGTCTAATCCTGTAATGTCTCGCAAATTTGACACATTAATTATTAATTAAATGTTAATATTCAACCAGCGATAAAAGGGTAACTATGAGTAAAAATGTATTTTGAGGGATTTGATGGTCCCATTGAGTTTATAAATATTGATAACATGTATTTTTCTATATATAACATGATAAAGTTCAAAAATAGGCTTTTGGGGCCTTTACGACCGCTTTGGCCCAGCACGATCATTTTCCCCTAAAAATACATAGTTAAAAAACCCTACTCATCATTATCTTCTCACTTTTCCACCCTAATCTTGAAGTACTCTAATCACCTCTAATGGTGATTAGCAAATTAACTAAAAAGTAATAAATCAAAATACCTAAACCACATTGAATTACACATCGATTCGAAGCTCTTCATGAGTGAAGAGATGGCATGTGTCCGTTTGTCAAAAATATGATCGAGCTAACCATAAATAAAAAAATATTCTCGACCATTGAATCTATGGTTTTTTATTCAATGTAGAACAACGACAATCGATGACCGGGAGGTATAGTTTGGTAGAAGACGACGAATGAAATGCATCATAGTGGTCTTTCGCCACAAATAAGCCTGAATTCGCTAGGATTTGGCCTTGAAGTCGTGGAGGTTAGGAATGATGTGGGAGACAACTCTTGGTGCGGTGCATTGGTCGTGGAAGGTGCGGCTCGGGTAGGAGAGGTCGGAGTTGCTTTCCGATCGAGGTGTAGACGTCAGGTGTGGCAACGACACGAAGTTGAAGTCGACGGCTAGGCCTATAAGTAGAGATGACAGAGGATGTTGGTTTATTGTAGTAGAAAGATACTTTTAGCTTAGCCCATGAATTGATTTAATTACAGTTTAGACCTTGAAACTTCTAAATTTTGTTTGATTTATATACAAATTCAGATTTACGGATGGTTTGAACTCGTGGTGGAATTTCAAATAATTTGGCCGTTGATTTTGCTGATTTTGAGGCTGTTTATAAAAGAATGTCGATATGGTTAATTTAAATTAATTAACCCAGTTTTTAAATATTAATTAATTAGCAGTCGATGAACAATTTATATTGGTTAAGATGTGTTGTGTTAAATTTATGGTTATTTGGACTATTGCGATATTTTAGATGTTAAGGATTGATTTGATTTGTTTGGTGTTAATTACTGTATTAATGAACATTTAATTATAGTTAATTGTTAGTTTGGAAAAATAATTAATAGAAAATAAATACAAATGTCTAATTTTGGGAGAATGAAGTAAATTGACAAAAAAAAAGATTATTTACAATTTATTAGCAATATATATAAATGATAGTAATCTGTCCACTTTTATTGAAATAAACGCGAAAGATTGAATAAGGTTGTTATGCGTATTTATGGGGAAATTTATAAGTAACAATGAAAAATATATTTCTAAATTGAAATTATAGAATTATTATTATTTATAAAAAAAATAATGAAGATTAACAAATAATAATATGACCGTGTGAAAAACTGCATTGTTTTGGGTAAATAACAATATAGTAACTTTTATGGAGTTTATTGAACAATATTATTACTCTATTATTTGAGTAACAAAAACAATAGATATTGTGGAATAATAATAGTAAAATTGTGTTTAAAAAATGTTCTTGAGTTATGTTATTACTATTTTGAAATAAATAGCAATAAAATGCGCTGGAGGATTAAAATGAGCAATCACTAATTTTGAGTTAAAGAGTGGTAAAATGGTTGTAAAAGAGGATTTTAGAAATTTGAGTATGCGCGTTATCATTTTGGGATAAGGTAGTGATATCACTGATTTTGAACGTAATTTGATGTAAATTACTATTTTCGTCCAAATCACAGTGTTTTGAAACATTTGGAGTGATAAACGTACTCTAAAGGGTTTTTGATGTAAAGTATCATTTGAAAAAACAGTTATTATTTTGAAAAAGGATAATAAAATTTTTGTAATAAACAATAATGAAACAATTTTACATTTAAGGGGAAATAATGAGCATAAATGCTTCACTTTGGATGGATGTAACACATGTGATTAGTTATTAGTTCATATTGTTATGTATATTTATTTTTTTGCTAATATTAAGTAGATAGCATACTTTTGATGGGTTTGGATATATTACTAGTATCGAGTAATTAATACATATTTGATGAGTTCGGTGTGATGTTACTAACATTAAGTACTTAGTTACCATTTTGATGATTATTAATGAGTTGTATTACTAGTACTAAGTAATTAGCATACGTTTGATGGTCTTTGTTAATGTACTTGATGTTTGAGGTTGACATTGAGTGTTGCCAAATTGTGCGATGTTTAATGGCTATTTTTTGTCATTATTATTGTTGCCCCATATTTATGATGATTGATTTTTATAGCTTGGTAGAGGTTGTGTTTTTTGCTTGCATTGGTTACATGAATGCTTTGATTATTATGCGGTAACAAGTATTTGAATATAGGAGAAGAGTAGGAAATAGAACTCTGCAGGCTTGATCTGGAAAGGGTACGTAGGCAGTCGTTTTCTATGCAATAACCCACGGTTACCTTATGGTCGAGGTGTATAGAAATTTGCATAGTCCAAATATAATTGGCACATTTTCCTTTTTGTATATATCATTTTGCAATGTTGGCAGGTGAAAAAGAGAAAAAGGAAAGGGAAAGAGCTTTAGTAGTATGCTACATTTACAGCTTACTTACTTAAAACTATTTCCATGTATTACTATTGTATTGTTTATAAATTAAATAAAGGACTGGTGTGTAAAAAGATAAAGTTGTTTTATTTGTTTTATGGAGTCTTGTATGGTCTATTAGGATATGTATATATTATTGAGACCTATGCATATTTTTATTTTTAATTCTACTATGAGGCTTTCTCTTTTTACCCATATTGATCTTAGTTTTCAAGTTAAATTACAAAACCCATGGCCATTGTTTTAACACCCGAGATTAGTGTCTAAGCATATTTTGATAGTGTTTTTCATTGATTTTAGACGTTAAAAGTAGTAGATCGTCACACTAGGTATCAGAGCTAAGTTTAATGATTCCTTATGCCTTAGAATGGTTCGACCCTTTAAGGTAGGATAATTTACACTTTAGATTCAGTTAGAATGTAGAATAAGAGAGCGCTTTCATTACTGATTATATGCCTTGTGTGTATGAGTTGTTTAGGTAATCAACATTACCTCACCCTAAAATAATGTTTATTTATGATAACCTTTATGTGGAAGACAAATAAAGTTGGTGTGCAGTCGGATAAGCACTTATAGAAGTGATTATGTGATGGTTATAACACGAGTGACACACGTACGATGTTAAATTATGATTGAAAACAAACTTAATAAATGAAACTACCTTTTGTTATCGAATTTAAATAAATAATATATGTTGGGAATAAACATTAAATATTAATTTTTGGTTTTTAAGATATTTTATTAAAAAGGAGAAATGTATATTTTTTGACATAAAGTGATTCGTTGAAATCTTTTACAAGGGTAAAAATAGACTATTTGATTTGAAAAATAATAATATATGAAGGTAATTTTGTAAGAAAAAATGGGTAGAATAAAATATTTTATGTTTATGGATGGATGGATGTTTGGTATTGGCACCAAAATTGGTTAACACCCTTGAATAGAATTACGTAGAGAGATTAATGAATAAAATAAATTAAAACTGAGAAATGTATGTAAAACTAAAGAAGAACATCAGAATTATAGTGGTTCGGTGTACCTACCTACGTCCATTGTTTATATAATCTTTATTGCATTCCTCTAAGACTTGAATACAGATACAATCCGTAAGCAAATAGCTCGAATACAAGTTTTAATTAAAAGAAAGCTAGTGTAAAAAAATTACAGAGTGTCCTCGTAGTTCTTGAAAAAAGGTCCCTTTTCACTACACCTCTGCCCCTCTATTTATAGACAAAGATAGACTGGACTTCCTTCTTAGGCCTAGGAGCAAATTACCTTGGCCCATATATGGTAACCTCGAGTCGAATGACCTAGGCATGCCCGGCGAGATACACCGAACGACAAATGCTGATCCAGAATGGTCGAACGGTGGTCATCGGGTAATTGACTCGAAGTGAACTCTTAAAGGACTCGGAGTAACTAGCGATGAACCTCGAAGTAAAATAGTACTGGCTTTCTCATTTCACCGTTGGTTCCATAGACAGGCTAACTTCCTCATCTTGCACCGAACCAGATACACCGATCACGCACGCCGAACCGTTTCTGACCGAACGATAACAACTCCCCTTTTACGAACGATATCTCCTAACCCGTATAGCCGAGCCACATATGACTTATGTCTTTGACCAATCCATGTGTGAATTCACTCCCTTGACCGAGCGGTGCGTGCCGAAGCATCTGGACCAAGCGACATATGCCGAAATACCCAGTCCGAACAAAACAATAGTTCCCTCAGCCGAGCAACGATTTCTCCTTTAAGCCGAGCGATGAACTTCTCCTTCAAGCCGAGCGACATACGTTATCTCATAAGTCCAAGTGACACACTTTTCTCCTTAAACTAGCTGAATGATTTCTGTATAGAACTTCCCAAGACTGAACGAGAAATGCCAAACCGTCATGACCGAACGAAGCATTCCCCCTTTGACCAAGCCATATAGAAATGCCGCAATACATCGAATGCACCAAACCCTTTATACCTCCAGCCTTTCCTTGGTCAAAATCTTGTATGGTCCCAACTATCACATCTGCAACTATCATCTTGTAGTCAGGCCAAGGTGCCGAGTAACATTTGCCTCCTAAAGTGTGTCTTGTGAAACAACACGACACGCT
Source organism: Allium cepa (assembly GCA_030765085.1). Lineage (NCBI taxonomy): Eukaryota > Viridiplantae > Streptophyta > Magnoliopsida > Asparagales > Amaryllidaceae > Allium > Allium cepa. The sequence continues at coordinate 45,516,115 of CM060930.1, read as the reverse complement.
TTGAATCGGTAATCAGTTCCTGCTTTCAGAAGGTATCTCATCTAGAATGACAATCATTTGTCATTTGAATCCCACCTTCATTTTTTTATTAATGGAGGGTTCAACATACAAGGATCAGACTACTCGGTCGGCCTATCTGATTTGGTTTGGCATGCCGACTTCGTGAAACATGATGACCGGGTCTTTTGGAGAAAAATGATTCACCTTCCGTTCACCGTATAAAAGCCTTGAACTTTTCTTTCTCCTCCTACTTTTACTTTATCATTCTTTTCCTTCTAGCCTACATAAAACCCAAGCTCCACTCTTCCATGGAACTGTCTTACTCCTTTGCTCGGTTATCTCCCTCGGTACACTCCCCCACCATTCTTGACTCCAGACCCCAAAAATTATTTGCATCGATTCAAAACTGCTACATAGGTAGGGATCTACGCTCCGCCTTAAGTTATTAGGGCTTGTCTATCTAGACACGAACTGAGTTCGAGCAGTATATACATAAAATTCTTCGTTGCGTGTAGGAGAAGAGAGGGATACAAGGAGCGAAAGGATAGGCAAAGGTAGTCGAGAGGGAGTTTTTCATGGGCATTATGAGAGAGAGAGGTGGGTTGGTTTGGGTTTAGTGCTCAGGCTATGGTCTTGCGCTTAGCCAGCGGTCAACGAAGAGAGATCGTTAGGTTCATAGGGTAAGGTTGGATTTGTAGGCACTCCATGGAAGTCTGGGTTAGTAGGAAATGTGTGTGGTTGGTCGGTAATTTTTTATGGAAGTGGAGCTAGAGATAGAGAAACATAACCCCTCGAGGTGTTATGATTCGGTAGGACTTGGGTGTTTGTAAGAGTAGTGGGCATAGGTTAGGTAAGGCCCTCGGCATGTAAAGTGGGAAGTTGGTAGTATGTGGTTCAATCAGTTATTCGATGGAGAGTTGTTCGATGCCGAACGGTGTTATGCGACTGGCTGAAGTACCACTAGAAGTATTCGGTATGCCGAGCGAGGATGTCGTTCGATATAGAGAGTGAGAGTGAGCGGGATGGTGTTCTTGGTCTAGTGGCCGTTCGGTAGACTATGGATAGGTGGTTCGGTACGGGAGTTTAGAAAGGCAATTGGCCTCGGGCTTCAGATTGGCATTGACAATCAGAATCTTCTCCACTTAAGCATAGCACATGTTAAGATCATATACCTGCATGCCTAACCATAGAACAACGAATAATGACTAGAACATAAGCACATGAACATATGGAATTGGTTTGGATTAACAACTCCATAGTTTTCAAGAACTATAATCGCGAGTTCAACTTAACAACAACAAACAATAGTCTTCACCATATAAAGCCATTTCCAATTTCAAGAACCCTACTACCGAATCATAGGACAAGCTCTCGGAGACGGTCAGCGATGACGGTCTTCGAAGACGATAGCTTAATGCTTAATCACACTTCATCGATTTTTAAAGCTTTAATTCTTTTATACTCATGTCTGAACGATTGCTCTAGTCTACGCATCACACGGGGGTAATATTTTAGTCGTTACATCTAATATCGATTGTCTTTTAAGTATAGTTCAAACAAAATTTTATCCACATCCATTACTCTTTAAAGAAGTCCAGAAAATCGAGCTCTTCTACAGTTTCCGATAAGCCTGATCCAGACTCTCAGTAGGAGGTAGTAGGTACTTCAGACCCACCGACAACCTCTACACAGGGTATTCCGGATCCATCAGCTGCAGTTATTGGCCCGACACCTGATACTATAGATGGAGCAATTATCCTGGATAATCCGATTGATTCCCAAGCTTCAAAATCAATGAAACCACTCTTCGCCGGCTATGTTCGATCCATGGAATCCCTTTTGACGATGTATTAGTTCCATTGGGATAAGATCGTCCTCATCTGTCCCCAGCTGGATATACAGCTTGCAACAAATTCATGTGCTAGGTCGGTAGCATGCCACCTTTCAAATCTTTTCTCCGCAAAGTGCTACAATATATCGGGATCGCCTCGACACAGCTACATCCCTAAAGTCATGCGTTCATCTATGACACTTGTATTCTCTTTATGAGTATCCTATTCAGGCTCCCACTCTTGGTGGCATCCGCTACATCTATCGCTTCAAAAGACGGTCTGATAGTCCATCTTTCATATTCCTTGAGCCACAAGTGTCATATTCTGACAGGGGCATGGAGTAAATTCATCCAATATAAGCAGGAATGGTTCTATGTACACCGTCGCTCGGGCTTTGCGAGAAGATGGCTGGAAGGGAGTAAGTCCGTTTTCGGATCAATACTTGTCTGTGGCACAAACTGCGTTCTTTCTAAACTTCTTTCAATTTTTACAGGTATCAGCCCACATCTCGACCTGGTATTCTGAGGCCGTCGAGGCCATTCGGGCTATTCCTATGGGAGACTAGGAAATCAAATCCGTCATTTCCTATGAATCTCTTTCAAAGTTCGGATTGTTGGCGGAAGGTCGTCGAATAAGTATCCCTCATAGTACCACTACAACCGGACCTGCCTCGAAAAAAGGCAAAAGGCAAGTTGGGCCTTCGATGCCTTCCATGGGAGGGACCCCCGATGTATCTAAAGTAAATGAAATAAAGGAGGCCGAGGTGCCAAAAATGATCGATGAGAACTTAGGCTCTAATATTGTGCCTATAACCGACATATCTGACGTCACCAAATCGCATCCCCCTTCAAAGAGGCAAAGAAGCTTAGCCTATAAATTGAAGAAGAAAACAGTTGGTGGACTGATAATGTTACCATTACTCCGGTTGAGAAAAAATCATCTCCCCAACATCCAGAGGGTTCACTAAAATGTCTTTCATACCTGACAATTCCCGACGACTTGTTGAATTATAGTTTTAACGACTCAAGGGACATGAGGCTTAATTCGCCCACGAGAGGCGATGTATGCCATTCGGCCAGTCATGGAGAGTCAACCCCAATGAGTAAAGCAAAAGAAACTAGTCTGTCGGGGGGAATCACTAGGACACTATGTTATTCTTGCTAACTTATCCTACTTAATTTCTGTGCAGGTGATATGGGGAACACTCATGGATTCGATCACCTTCGTGGGTCTTCTATCTTTCATCACTCTAGCTGAGACTCGGGGTCTGATATATGTTGCGATAGAGACGACAACAGTGATAGAGACTATCGTCCCTAAGATTCATCGTCGTCTTGAAGTAAAACTTACAGCCATTCTTCGTACCCTAATGATCCTCCTCCAGAACAAAGTAGGGAGAAATCTACTGAAAGGGGATCTCAATCTGAAGCTCCTTACGGCCAACACTCTGGTTCATCAAGCACTAGGCAATCTCGCGAGCCTTACAAGAAGTCCATGGTTTCGGCTAAACAAACTTCCTCAGTCCCTGCACACGATCGATAGCAGAAAAGCTAGCTGAGCTTAAAGCCACATTTCTAAAAATATGCTTTGATGGATTAAAATTTCTTCATGCGATCCATCGTATTCCAGGGCATGTTAAACAAAGTGCAATTTCTTGCAATAATGATGCCTACGTCCAACATGACTTGTTTGTTCATTGGCGGAAAAAGTTTCATAAGTTTCTATGGAACGTCAACATGAAATCGATCGCCTAAAACTTAAGGCCATCCACGATAAAGATATTATCAAAGCCCAGGATGAAGAGCTTTCCTTGTATAAATCTCAGCTTGAGGCCGCCCAAAAGAATGCTAAGGATACTACTGAGGCAGTCAATCGCTTAGAGGCCACCCACAAAAGGGAAATCGATGAGGCGGTTCATCGCTGTGGTGCTTTAGCTTTACAAAAAGACTCTTTTCAAAAAGAGAAAGATGTCCTTGCTCAACGAGTCAAAGAATCGGAGGAGCTACTCCACAAGGAGAAGGAAGAAAAAACTACTGCTCAAGAGGAGCTGCAGCAATATTATGACGAAATTGTCGCTACACGACTTCTAAAAACGAAGCTTGATGAGGGCCTCTCCAAAGCTGAAGCGTTGAAGGATGCATCACGTGAGGAGGGTAAAAGAATGGAGCTCTCAGAAATCGACTCTCGCCTCGAGGCTGCTATTGAGGCTAGTAGGGAGGAAATTAACTGCCTGTTTGATCCACTCATTGCCGAGTATATTGCTTGAATTCTCATGCATCGTGACTTAACCTTTCTTAGCCAGGGCTATCTCGAATCTTTTGCCGAAGCATGAGACACTTTAGTAAAAATTAAAAAGGTCGAGTTAGAAACTGAAGAGGTTGATGAGGATTCTCTTGTTAAGGAAGTGCTTCACGATAATGAGCGCACCGACCTAACTACGGCTAAGGGCCTTTACGAAAGAGATTCCTCCTTATCCAAAGGAAAAAATGACACTACTGGTCCATCCGGAACTGAGTCTCCAGTTCATCCCCCTGTTCAGCCGACTGGTCGCTCATCACTCGTTCCTTTCGAGCAACATATTGGCTATAACCTTGAGGAGCCTAGACTTGATATTCACGCTCTGTCCCCTATCCCAGAGGGTGAGACTCCCAAAATGGATGAGAGTCAGCTAGTGACTGCTACTTAACCTCCCTTTCTAAAGTTCAAATAACCATTGCTTCTTAACGGGCAATAAATGTATTCTAACATTTGTCCTTTGTAACTTCGTGTAGGCCATTTTGACCCTGAACCTACTCCAAGGAGCAATGCCTCCATGGAGAAGGAAGAAAAATTGGGAGAGGCATCTCACACTGGGAATGCGCCCGGACCTGCTGCTCAAATGATCAGGGCGATTGATGAGGACAAACTTGAGAACCCCTCACCCACAAAAGAAAACAACAAAGTCGAAATTACGGGCGCCTTCGAACATACTTTGAAACTGAGCATGGATGAACAAATCAAGGAAGAGGGGAAGAAGAAATCTGAGATTAAGATCGAGCCCCAAGTGGTGGAATTGGATGATCCTCTGAACATGCCCTTGAAGGTCATTCTCCCTGACGGGACCAGGCCATTGGAAGTTCCTCCTCCTTCCTTGGGCACCATATCACTAGGAAGTAAAGCATCTAAGAGGAAATGCTCGGTGAGGAGCCTTCGGAGAAGCCGAGGAAGGAAAAGAAATAAAAAAAGTGGCCATCCGATCACGCCATTTCCAACCCGAATAAGTCTGAATTATGTAGTTATTTCTATTTATTTTCATAGTCGTTTTAAATAGAATTTTTGCTCTGAGTTCAGGAGAAGTTGTAGTGAAATTGAATCTTCGATTATTAAATTAAAATTTATTTCTTTATTTTCAATGATTTTCACTGTTTAGCTTACTATCTAACTTGTAGTCGAGATTCGAAATCTTGTGGGTGACACAGGCTCCGGTCCGCTTCCGCATGACTCAGAAAATTTTCAAATCTTAAATCTTCTAGTCCACGCTCTAGGGGCTTAGAGTACTTTAGCCTGTACTCCAGGGATTTAGAGATTGTTTGAATCGTTTATACTCTAGTCCACACTCCGGCAACTTAGAGATTTTTAAATCGTTTATACTCTAATCCGCACTCTGGGGACTCAGAGTACTCTAGTCCGCACTCTAGGGACTTAGAGATTTTCATGTCATTTATACTCTAATCCGGACTCCGAGGACTCTGAGTACTCTACTCCGCACTCTATGAACTTAGAGATTTTTTAATCGTTTATACTTTAGTCCGCACTGTGGGAACTTAGAGTACTCTAGTCCGCACTCCGTGGACTTAGAGATTTTTAAGTCATTTATACTCTAGTCCGCACTTCGAGGACTCAGAGTAATCTAGTCCACACTCTGAGGACTTAGAGGTTTTTCAATCGTTTATAATCTAGTATGCACTCTGGAGACTTAGAGTACTCTAGTCTGCACCCTTAGGACTTAGAGATTTCTTAAGTCGTTAATACTCTTGTCCGTACTCCAGGGACTCAGAGTACTCTAGTCCGCACTCTGGGGACTTAGAGTACTCTAGTCCGCACTCTAAGGACTTAGAGATTTTGGAATCATTTATACTCTAGTCCGCACTCTGGGGACTTAGAGATTTTTGAATCGTTTATACTCTACTTCGCGCTCTGGGGACTCAGAGCACTCTAGTCCACACTCTGGGGACTTAGAGATTTTGGAATCGTTTATACGCTAGTCTGCACTCTAGGGACTCAGAGTACTCTAGTTTATAGTCGGGGGACTTAGATATTGCTTAAGTCATTTATACTCTAGTCCGCACTTCGAGCACTTAGAGTACTATAGTCCGCACTCTGGGGACTTGGAGAATTTTTAATCATTTATACTCTAGTCTGCACTTTGGGGACTTAGAGTACTCTAGTCCGCACTTTTCGGACTTAGAGATTTTAGAATCGTTTATACCCTAGTCGGCACTCCGAGGACTCAGAGTACTCTAGTCCGCACTCTGGGGCTTAGAGATTTCTTAAGTCGTTTATACTCTAGTCCGCACTTCGGGAACTTAGAGTACTCTAGTACGCACTCTGCGGACTTAGAGATTTTTTGAGTCGTTTATACTCTAGTCCGCACTCTGGGGACTCAGAGTACTCTGGTCCGCTGCATTCTCCTTCATGAACTTCTTTTTAGACCAGTTTTATATCACCGTGGGCAATGCGCCAAAGTAAAGGGATCGAGATTCCCTTTCGATACATTATTCCGTCCTGCATTATATATCGCGAAGCTTTGCGAATAACTTGTCGTCTTTCGTTCTTTCTTTCGGGCAAAATCTCGTGTAGCAGGTATTGTTTAAAAGGGGTTATACATGACTCCTTCTCGATTTCTATTTCTAACACAAAATCTACTTCCATCTCATTTATACTCGGAGCATGTAAAGTTTTGATGGGAACCAATCCCATCTGCAGTGCATCACCAGTACTTGCGAATTTTGCCAATGAATCGACTTCCCCATTTAGTTCGTGCGGGAGGTGTGAAATATCGTAATATTCGAGGTCTTCTAACAGCTATTGAACCCGAGCAAGGTATGGGGCAAGTCTCTTCCTTTTTGCTTGATAATCTCCCTGCACCTGGTACACCACCAATTGTGAGACACAAAAGATTTCAATCGATTTTACTCCAAGTTTTCTGATAATTTTCAAGCCAGTAATCAATGCTTCGTACTTGGCTTTGTTATTTGTAACTGGGAAATCGAGCTTCAATGCATAACAAATTGATCGGCTTTCGTGAGTCATAAGAATTACACCGCCCCTAGAACAACAGCCGTTGGATGCCCCATCGGTGTATAGTTTCCATCGAATGGAGGGAATAAAATCCTCAATGCTTGGCTCGTCTGATATGGTGAATTCTTGTAACGACCCGCTATTTTAGACTATTCGCATCCGCACATGTCGGACTTGAATAATTCAAAATATCGAATTGTTAATTTAAAATTTGGAAAAACTCAGATATACAGTAAATAAATAATCACAGAATCACAGATACAGAGTAATAATATGCAGCGGAAGTAAAAGAAATAGTAGTTCATGAAGCTACTATATAAATATGTAAGATACATCAGAGTTTACAATAGAAGAGTAACACGATACAACAGGTACAAATAAGAATACATCACTGGAATCATCGAATACTGAAAGCAGAATAGATGGCTGGATATTCAAGCAAAGCTCCAACTCCAAAGGTGAGCCTCGAAAGCTGGTACTCTCAGTCTGACCCGAGCGTAAAGCAAAACACAAAACACTCAAGTCAGGATTAATATTCTCATATCAATAAATCCAACTCAAGTGAAATAGCAATCGAAATACAAGTAACTCAAAGGATGCTGGAATCACCATCCTCTAAGGATCCGTTAAACTATCTACTATGTAGTAGTGTACGCTAAATAGATAATGTCTATCAGTAATATAAAATATCAAAATAGTGTTAAGGCGTTACCAGTATCCCCCTTAACACATTTTATATAAATGTCATAGTCTATACAGCACTGTAAACTCCACCGTAACTAGTGGGATATCAGGGAGTACTCCATAGGTATAACACAAAACAAATTCGTAGTTGTCGCGTATATGGAAATACAAGTATGACAAGGCACATGAGGCAATACCCAAGGCAGTGAAACTACCGTTTGCCTGATCCGGACTGGTGAGAACGCATCACCGCAACGATCGCAACACCGCGAAACAACACTCCTGAAATTCCGAGGGTGCACCAATCAATAACATGTAATGAGTAGTAGTTACAAAGAAGTGTGTTCGCTCGAGGTGGCTAACCCCATTTGGCCCGGCACGGCTCCTGATTTTAGTCATTTCCAATTTGACACAAGTGTCAAGGCTATCCATTATCGTTCTCTTCCTTCAGTCATCACGTACATCAATTCAACCACTTCATTCTGGATCATCACTCCGCGTATAGTTATTAAAGTGGTTTTCGGTTTAGATAGAGAGTATACCCATAACCGATTCCGGTCTCTTTAATAACTTTCGTAACTATTATACCGATTGGTCGTTTAGTAATTTCAAACTAAATCAATCCAATTTCAATTAGAATTTATAAATCAACATTTCATTTGTCTTTCAAAATATATTTCCAAAATCTACGTTTCAAACTCCCAAATTATCATTTCAAAGTCTTACAATTCAATTTCAATTTTATTTAAACAATTCAAATATTGATTCAAGTTCATATATAAGTTTTATTCCGAAAATCATTTAAATGATTAAATTCAACATTTAAACCAATTTAAATTCATTCATCGATTTCATTCAATATTCGTTAAGTTACTTTATCATTCAAAACAATTTTACTTAATTCCCAATTCATTAAATCAATTACTTACGTTCATCTTCATTTTATCAAAACTTCAAATTTAACTAAATTAGATTCGTCAAATCAAATTCTCAAAATTACAAGTCTTACATTAATTTCAAATAATCACATTTTATTTCTTGTTAAAGAAATTCAGTTTCACTTATTTACTTACTTAAATAATTTCCAAAACTTAATTAACAAAGAAACTCAATTTCAATTATTTACGAAGTTCCAATTCACTTATTCAAAAGTTCAATTTCTCTTATCAAAGAATTCAATTTTTATTCAATTATCAAATAATTCAATCTTATTCAATTATTAAATAATTTCACTTCATTACAAATTCAACTTAATAATTTCAAACTTAATGATAATTCCAAACTTAATTATAATTTCAAATTTAATTATTAAATGATTTCAAACTTAATAATTTCAAAACTCGATTATTACTAATTCCAAATTATTTATTAATAATTCCAAATCTAATTATCAATAATTAAATTTCAAACAACGTTCTTTCATCAATTACTACGTTAATATTTATTTCAGATTTCAATCTTTACATTTTCCTTTCAAAAATTCAAATTCCAACTTCATTTCAAAACTTATTCCTTGCTCGAATAAAATCATTATTTTATTTTTAAATCAATTTATTGACCAATCGGATTTTATTTAATTTTCTATCCTAGGTCAAATTCATTTGGGTATTTATCATTTCAACCCGATTCCATTTCAATTCAAAAATCAGAGCATAGCAAAGGGAACTTGCAGTGTGATAACTGGGATGGTGTCAAAGTAAATAAACAAGCAATAACAACAATCAATAACAATCAAATAATCAATCTCAATTTCAATTATTTACGAAGTTCCAATTCACTTATTCAAAAGTTCAATTTCTCTTATCAAAGAATTCAATTTTTATTCAATTATCAAATAATTCAATCTTATTCAATTATTAAATAATTTCACTTCATTACAAATTCAACTTAATAATTTCAAACTTAATGATAATTCCAAACTTAATTATAATTTCAAATTTAATTATTAAATGATTTCAAACTTAATAATTTCAAAACTCGATTATTACTAATTCCAAATTATTTATTAATAATTCCAAATCTAATTATCAATAATTAAATTTCAAACAACGTTCTTTCATCAATTACTACGTTAATATTTATTTCAGATTTCAATCTTTACATTTTCCTTTCAAAAATTCAAATTCCAACTTCATTTCAAAACTTATTCCTTGCTCGAATAAAATCATTATTTTATTTTTAAATCAATTTATTGACCAATCGGATTTTATTTAATTTTCTATCCTAGGTCAAATTCATTTGGGTATTTATCATTTCAACCCGATTCCATTTCAATTCAAAAATCAGAGCATAGCAAAGGGAACTTGCAGTGTGATAACTGGGATGGTGTCAAAGTAAATAAACAAGCAATAACAACAATCCATAACAATCAAATAATCAATCTCAATTTCAATTATTTACGAAGTTCCAATTCACTTATTCAAAAGTTCAATTTCTCTTATCAAAGAATTCAATTTTTATTCAATTATCAAATAATTCAATCTTATTCAATTATTAAATAATTTCACTTCATTACAAATTCAACTTAATAATTTCAAACTTAATGATAATTCCAAACTTAATTATAATTTCAAATTTAATTATTAAATGATTTCAAACTTAATAATTTCAAAACTCGATTATTACTAATTCCAAATTATTTATTAATAATTCCAAATCTAATTATCAATAATTAAATTTCAAACAACGTTCTTTCATCAATTACTACGTTAATATTTATTTCAGATTTCAATCTTTACATTTTCCTTTCAAAAATTCAAATTCCAACTTCATTTCAAAACTTATTCCTTGCTCGAATAAAATCATTATTTTATTTTTAAATCAATTTATTGACCAATCGGATTTTATTTAATTTTCTATCCTAGGTCAAATTCATTTGGGTATTTATCATTTCAACCCGATTCCATTTCAATTCAAAAATCAGAGCATAGCAAAGGGAACTTGCAGTGTGATAACTGGGATGGTGTCAAAGTAAATAAACAAGCAATAACAACAATCAATAACAACAATCAATAACAATCAAATAATCAATCCAAATAATCCCGAAATAATCGTATTAATTCACATTTTTGTTTGTGCAAATTAATATAATTATTTCTAGAATCTACACTATCATTTCATGTAGATTAAAGATTACTACATTACGGGTTTTCACTTGTCGTTAAATTTCAATTTCAATTCTACAACAATTTATTCAATATACGTTCAAGATTCAAAGTGTAATTTTTCAAATTCTACGTGTCAATTAACTTAACAATTTCAAGGGGTCATATTATTCAAATTAACTAATAAAATTCAATACATATGTCGATTCAAATTTTCAGGCTATTCTTCATCAATTTCAATTTCAATTTATTTATCACTTACTACATTAACAATTTAACGTCCAATTACAATATCAAACAATCAATCATTTATCAACCAAACTGGATTTATCATTGCATAAATAACAGATAATGGTGTCAGATGTCAAAGGTGAACTGATACATAAATAACAGTGCAATAAATAACAGCATCATATTTCAATTGTCGTTTCCATTGAAATCAAATTTAATAAATAAAAGAATATTAATCGTGAGTGATTGCTCACCTTTCGAGGCTAGAGAAGATATATGACACTGAATTTGAGTTACGAATGCAAGCACGACTCCCAAACAAGCTAGATTGGCACGAATCGACGAACAAAGCTGATAAATCAGAATTTGATGAAACCAATTAGATCATTTTGATAGAAACGGAAATTATATGTGTTATTACTATTTCTTTGAAATCAATATTTTATTTTAAGACAAATATAAAAATAATATATACAAATTAAAGTCATTGTTTCAAATTACACCAATGTATACTAGCATCCATATATACTGTAACCTTATAGACAAATGTTAATATAGACATATATATACATATAGTTGATTTTATACTTGTATAATTTATCCACATATAAATTTATACAAAAGACAGATATAAAACTATATATATATATATATATATATATATATATATATATATAAGACGTAAACAAAATACTATAAGCTTTATGAACTATAGTTAAAATCAAGCATATATGTACACGCTTTAGAACCCCACGTAAAAGAGATACTTATATTATAAACATCATATAATTCATATAATATTTATAAAAATCCGAAGTTTACAGTATATACATATATAATGAAGCATTTCTCCAATCTCTATACTATCTATAAATATGCAGACATCAGTTAATAATACAGGAAGGAACCCAACCATATTCATATACTTACATCTACCTATTATTTAACAATGCTTACATATATTTTCTATGCCTACTATAGATATATACGAACAATATATAAATTTTTATAAAATAATATACAACATATTATACAACTTAACACGTTATATATATTTAAATCATTGAACCCGTACTTAAAATTACTATAAATAAATACAAACATAAAAGTAAGTCAGTAAGCCTTATTTTGAACATATGTATACTTTATCAATACCATCACAACCCTATACAGTACAATATGATATATAATATAAAACGTACTATAACTTACATGCTTACAATTGATGGCAGCAAAACAATGGGAAGAGCGGTGACTAGGAAGGAAAACAAAGAGGAGGGGAGGCGCGGCTACAGGGAATGGGCGGAGCAGGAGAGAGGTGACGGTGGCAGCACGGTGCTTCGGAGGCGGTGCAGATCTCGGGTTTGAGTTGTTGGCCGACAGAGAAGAGGAGGTTAGGGAGGAGGCGATGGGTGCTTGCAGTGGTTTAGGTTTTGTTGCTAGGTGGGAGACGAAGCTCGCGTCAGGTAGGTGGTTCGGCTGGTGAGCTGAAAGGAGGCAGGAGTGGTTTTTTTTTTTGGCCGCTCGCATGGAGGAGAGAAGAGAAACGGACGGTGGAGATGAGGTTTATGGTTGCTTCGGCTGTGGCATAGGGGAGGTCGGCGTGTGGATGTTGCTGGATCGGAGGGAACGTGTCTCGTCGGTGAGGCTGGTAGTTTTTTTTTCATGCGGCTGTGGTGGGCGAAATGGAGTTGCTCGGCTTCGTGGTTCGGGTGGACGGTGGCGATTGCAACATGAAATGGTGGGGCGGGTTTGGATTGGCTGAAGTGCTGTGAGGCAAAGAAGAAGATGGCAAGGGTTGGCTACAGGTGTTTTCCTTCGCATAGATTGCAAAGGAAATAGCAGCAGTCCCAATCAAAATACATGAGCAACTGATTGAAAAAAATGTAAATATACTTAGGCAAAGGAAGAAAGCAAAGTTTTGAGTATGCGGATTTTGAGAGATATACAGCAAGTAGGCTTCACAACCATTTAACAAGCTTCTCCAAAAATTTAGAACGAATAGTATTCAAGTAAAAAAAATGTTTGGTGAAAGTGAAAATAGATTTGCAGAGAATGAAATGAAGAGTCCAACCAATATATGTTGGAACTAGCACATGAATTGAATATAGGTAAGTGAGAAAGTCAGGCACAAGAATTTATGAAATAATAAAACAAATGTCCGTTGATTTTTCAAATGGTTGATAATTGAAAGGTCATAGAACAGTCTAAACTCAAAATGGGTACCGATACACTACCCGTTTCGTGGATTTTGTCGCGAACCGAACACCGAAACACAGAAGTGAATATACCATGGTGTCCAGCGCGATGACACGGTTAAAACGATATCTAGGTATAAGTGATTCGATCGAATTATAAAAATTCGAATTTTTATACTAGCGGAAAATGCATGAAAAACGTAGAAAAATAAGATCGACGAAGCCATGGAAGTCCGAATTTGGAAAAACGACAAACTGACATCTTGCTCAGAAGATGGTTTAGAATTTTTCTATGTAAAAATATTTTGGTTTCGAAAACGTTTTATTTCCATCGCTTTTTAACTGATTAAGTTGAAGTAAATTTACGCATGAAGTAAATTTTCATATTTTCGAACGAAAATTTACCAGTGGCTATGTTTAACTAGACGCATTCCAAATATCAAATTTATATTTCAAAATTTTATTCTTATTTTTATTAAATTTCACTCAAATTCAGTTAATTAAATTAATTTAAAACCGTTAAAATATCCGGTTTGTTACAATTCTACAATGAAGTCCGCTAGTGCTTGCCTTTCGATAGACCTCCATGGAATGTAGGTGATATCGAATTGACATAATTCAATGTTCCACTTCAACAACCTTTCAGAGGTTTCGAATTGTTGGAGCACCTGTCATAGAGGTTGATTAGTATAAACACTGATCGGATGTGCCTAAAAATACGGATGGAGCTTGCGTGATGCAATCACTAAGCAGTAGGCTAGCTTCTCAATTTTAGGATAATTTCTCTCCGCCCCCAATAGACGTTTACCAACGTAATACACTAGCTTTTGAATTTAGTCCTCCTCAAGAACCAAGGACATACTGATGGCATGCTGAGACATGGCCAGGTATGCATATAATACTTCATGGTCTACAGGCTTTGACAAAACCAGGGGACTTTCCAAATGTCTCACCCGAGCTCAGAAGGCATTCTTACAGTCAGGTGTCCATTCAAAATTTCTCTTCCCTTTATTTATCACATCAAAGAAGGAAATACATTTATGGTCACTCTGGATGTGAACCAACTCAACGCGACGACCTTTCCATTTAGTCTTCGTACTTGCTTTATAGTTCTGGAAGCTATATGTCTCGAATAACCTGAATCTTTTCTGGATTAGCTTCAATTACCCGTGCATTGACAATAAAGCCCTAATTTTTTTCTGATGCAACACCAAAGGAACACTTTAGTGGATTGATTTTCATTCCATAGTATCCAAGTATATCAAGCATCTCCGCTAAGTCTCGAATGTGGTCGTTTGACTTCAGTGGCTTCACGAGCATGTCATCCATATAGACTTTCATTGTTCTACCTATTTGGTCTTTAAACATTCAATTTTCCAAGGCTGATAAGTCGCTCTTGCATTCTTCAACCCAAAAGGAATCACCAGATAACAGTACAGTCCGACATCCATGACAAAACTAGCGTGTTCCTGATCTAGAATGTGCGTTGGGATTTGATTGTATCTCGAATACGCATCCATAAATGACAATAACTCATTTCCGGCAGTTGAGTTAACCAGCTGGTCAATTCTGGGTAAAGGGAAACTATCCTTAGGGCAAGCCTTGTTAATTAAGGTCTGAGTAATCGACACAGGTCCTCTATTTCCCATTCGCTTTTCTCACTAGTACGGGGTTAGACACCCATTCAGGGTAGAGGGCGTCGCAAACAAACCCATTGGCTTTGAGTTTATCCACCTCCTCTCTGAGAGAAACAGACCTCTTTGGGTCCGTACCTCTCCTTTTCTGTTTCACTGGTACATACTTTGAATCAATGTTCAACATTTGACTTGCGATGGTGGGAGAAATCCCACACATATCAGAGTGGGTCCAAGCAAAAATATCAAAGTTCGCTCTGAGAAAATCAGTTAGGTCCTCAATCATCGAGGGAGTGAGTTATGATCCAATCTTAAGCACCCATGATGGGTCATCGTGGCTGACTGAAATGTCAATCTTTAGTTCAGCCGGTGCAGCTTTAGGCTCCTTCGGATCTTCATCATCGTCTCTCGAATCTATGTCTCTGTAGATCCGACCCTGCTGCCCAAGCCAAGGCTCGGGTGCTACTTATCAATTTTGCGCTACGTGGATGCGGACAGAGTTATCCACAACCTTCCCTTCTCTCTCCGTTGGGCCTCTCTCAACTCAGCCACATAACATGCACGACCTGTCGCCTAGTCGCCATATACAACCCCAACTCCTCTATCCATCGAAAACTTCAAAGTCAAACACCATGGGGCCAAAGTTGCCCGGAACTCCACCTGGGCCGGTCGACCTAGAAAAATATTATATGGGGAATCAACATCCAACACAATAAACAGTAGGATCCATACCCTCCTACGTTCATCTTCTCCTACTTCAACTGGTAACTCAATGAAACCTATTGCGTCAGTAGCTGCACCATTAAAATCGTGAATGCGGGTTTTAGATGGTTTCAGATCTTTTTCCTCCATTTTCATTTGGCCATACATCTTTTTGAATATAATGCTGATAGAACTCTCGTATCAATCAATACCCTTCTCACAAATGCTGGCCTAATCGTTGCCGAGATGACCATCGAGTCAATGGTAGGTGCCTCTACCCGATCAGCATCTCTACTTCTGAACATTATATCATCAGTCATCATTTGCTGCTGTTTCGCTGGAATCCCATCTTCCGAGTTCAATCACCATTCAAAATCCGCATGTTTCAAGGAACTAGCATAGAATTACATTTCTTACCAACTCTTATCCGCTAGATGGGGCCCACCGACTATCGTGTTTATGATTAGTCTACCTACAGTCCGAGCCGGTTCCTTAGGATGGCATGGAGCTTGCCTGCAACCGGGGTCTGATGTTCCTTGTCCGCCTTCCTGTGGATTCTTGACAAACTTCTGTAACTTCTTTTGCCAAATTAGTTTCTCTTTAGTATCATAGAGGTGTCTGCATTCCTTAATATTGTGCTACCTAGGTCTCGTGAAATCGAGAGTACTTCCCAGTCTTCTTTTGTTCCTCAGTGGATTCCTTTGGGCGTGGCTTCCAGTATTGGAAGGTGTTACAAATTGACAAATAAATATTCTCCAGAGATGCGTCTAGAGGAGTGTATTCATTGTAGGTCGGGATCTTTGGCTTCCACTTTTCAGCTTCCCTCTTTCTTTCGGAATTTTCCCTTCTAGATGCTTTAGGCTGTCGGGCTTGTTTTGAGCATTAACCTTAACCTTTCCAGAATTGTCGCCAGCCTGTTTATCGCAATGTTACTTTGCACTGCCTCTTTGCCAGGCCCTGGCGCACTACCTCGCCTCGTCCACCTGGCTTCCTCCCTTCTCATGAACTGGTGCGCCTTTGATTAAAAATGTTCCAGGGTAGCCGGAGGTTTTCCTACGAGTCAATCACCAAACTCTGAGTCCGGATCTACTCCCCGCATCATGACTATGAGAATAGCGTGGTCATTCAGGTTGCTGACTTTAGTAGCTGTAACATGAAATCTTTGCAAATATTCTTTTAAGGACTCCCTTGGGGATTGAATTACACTGGATAAAGACATCACGTCCTTTGGATAAGTGGTATGAATTCTGAACTGCTCCACAAATTTTGTCACTAACTCATCAAATCCAGAGATCGATTGTGGAGGAATTACGGTGAACCACATGGTAGCGATTCCGGATAAGGTTATTGGGAAACATCTACATTTAGTCGCATCATTCGCCCTAGCCTAGTCCATCATCCACTCGTATCTCATTACATGCTGTCGGGGATCAGTCTTCCCCTCATAGGCTAAAATGATTGGCATACTAAACTTCTGGGGGTATTCAGCCTGTAGGATGGCATCTGTGAATGGAGTATGACTACTATCTATGCCCCAATAATCATTGGAAAAGCCCTGATTTTCCCTCATCAGCTGTCTGACTATGGCTGACAAGTCTGGGGTCTGGATGGGAGGTGGCAAGTTGGACTCCGTCCTACATGACCATCTTGGCCGGTGCCTCCTTGATTGATGATCTCCCAAACGAGCGTCCCGGAGACCCGCTTCATTGCGTCCTTAGTGAGCCAATCAGTTTCCACTTGCACTCCAGATCCTATGTTTCCCATTCCAACTTAAGAGCGGTCTCCTAGATGCAAATGAGGGGTCACGGCTCTAGGTAGAACCTGGACCATTCCTGTTGGATTGATCTACTACGCCTATTTGCTCTGTTTCAATATTGCGACGACTATGCTTGGGTTGTTCATCGAACGAAGCAGAGCTGTCAGATGATGAGTAGATAGGGAGACTTCCTCCAACGTTCTGATGTTGTTGTTGTGTAAGTTGGATCATGAGATTAATGTTAGCTTGAATCTGCTCATTAAGCTATCTCATGCTTTCCACAAGTTCTCTCATTAGCTTGTTGAACTCCGTTCTAGTGACAACTTCTGTTTGGCTTAGGGCGGTAGCTATCCCTGCACCTAGATTAGCTTGTTGATTGCTGGGTCTTACTTGTTGGATGCCAGCGGTCTCGTTGACATCCGCGTTATGGGAGGCTGGTCTGGTACATGATCTTCCCATTGTAGATTTATTGGTAGGAACTATGAGTAGAATCTATGAACTTCTTGTGCATGAACTTGAATCTTCTTTAGAGGATTTCTTCAATCCAGTAGCGACAAAGTATATCCTAACGGCATGAGAATGCTATTCTCAGTGAAAGCACCAAAATGATAGCACCAAAATTGGTTACTAACACCTTTGAATAAAATTATGTAGAGAGATTAATAAAGAAAATAAATTAAAACTGAGAGATGTATGCAAAACTAATTACAAAAACAAGAACACTGGTATTATAGCGGTTCGGCCTAACTGCCTACGTCCACTGTTAATATAATCTTTATTGCTTTCCTATAAGACTTGAATACAGATACAATCCGTAAGCAAATAGCTCGAATACAAGTTCTAATTGAAAGAAAGCTAGTGTAAAAAATTGCAGAGTGTCCTCGTAGTTCTTGAAAAAAGGTCCCTTTTCACTACACTCCAGCCTCTCTATATATAGAGGAAGATAGACTCGAATTCCTTCTCAGGCCTAAGAGAAAAGTACCTTGGCCCATATATGGGAACCTCGAGTTGAACGACCTAGGCATGCCGGACGAGATACGCTGAACGAAAAATGCCGATCCAGGATGGCCGAACGGTGGTCATCAAGCAAGTGACTCGAAGCAAACTCTTAAAGGACTCGGAGTAACTCACGATGGATCTCGGAGTAAAGTAGTATCGGCTTTCTCATTTCACTATTGGTTCCATGGGCATGCTAACTTCCTCATCATGCACCGAACCAGATACACCGATCACGCATGCCGAACTGCTTCTGACCGAACGGCAACAACTCTCCTTTTACGAACGATATCTACTATCCGGTCTGGCCGAGTCACATGTGAGTTACATCGTTGACTGAGCCATGTATGACTTCACTCTCTTGACTAAGCGGTTCGTGCTGAAGCATCTGGACCGAGCGACATATACCGAACTAACCAGTCCGAACGAAACAATATTTCCCTTAGCCGAGCGACGAACTTCTCCTTTAAGCCGAGCGACGAACTTCTCCCTTAAGCCGAGCGACATACATTATCCCACAAGACCATGTGACACGTCTCTCCACAAACTGGCCGAACAGTTTCTGTATAGAACTTCCCGAGACTGAACAAGAAATGCAAACTGTCATGACCGAGTGAGGCATTCCCCCTTTTGACTTCGCCATACAGAATTGCCGTAGTACATCGAATGTACCAAACCCTTTATACCTCCAGCCTTTCCTTGGTTAGAATCTTATATGGTGCCAGCTATCACATCTGCAACTATCATCTTGTAGCTATGCCAAGTTGCTGGGTAACATTTATAATATTTGAAAAAATATATTTTGGTAGAAAATATTTTGATGGAAATAATTGGTTAAATTAGTTTTAAGTTTGAAAGCCTCCATTGAAATATATATATATATATATATATATATATATATATATATATATATATATATATATATTTGTGTGTGTGTGTGTGTTTTTGTGTAGTGAAAAGTGTATTATAATAGTATTATGGTCAGGCAACGCTTTGTTAAACATATTTTGTCAATGAACGTTTACGGAAAATTCTTGTTTAAGAAATGAATTTTTTTTTACTTATAAAGACATTTTCAGAAGGAGAAATTAGTGTAAAATATTTTATTCAAAATCTTTTGGTGAACAGGTTTTTGAGATGGTTGTTTTTGATGGGAAACATTTGATTAAAAATTGTTTTTGGTTTAAAAAACACCTTTTTGGAAAAGTATGTTATGAAAAATGGTTTTTAAGATATTCCGTTTTAAAATATTCGCCTATAGTATTTAGTTGAGAAATAATTAGCGAGAACTTTCATTTGAAAAAGTGAAAAACATCTCATTGGAAAGTACTTTACAATAAATACTTTGTGATTTGAGAATTATATGTTTTGAGAATGTTTAGAAGAAAAAAATGCTTTAATAAAAAGATAATTGATTCTAGAAAATATTTTGAGAAATTACTTTGGAGAAAATATTTTGTCATAAATATTTAAGAAATATGTTTTCGACTAAAGTGTATGGAAGACATTTTGTTTGAGAAATTTTTTTGTTTAAATAAAACATCCTTGAATTTGAAGAACTATTTTTTGAAAGTCAATTGTTAATTGTAAGTATTTTATGTAAGGTATTCTTTTTGATGAATAAAGTTTTGGAGGAATTCATTTTTTGTAAAGAACTCTAATGAAATAATACCTAATCTTGGAGAGAATATTTTCTAGATATATATTTGAAAATACTTTTTATAGAGTGTTACAAAATATCTGATTTTAAAATAGGTTTGGGAATATATTTTACAAAGATGAGATAGTAGTTGAAAAAGTTAGATATTTGATTTGAAAAACCAACTTTAGAAGTGTTTGTTAATAAGAGTACTTGAAAATTTTATTGAAGACTATTTTGAGGACTATGGGGCTAGACTGAGTAGCAAGGATCATTAAATGACTGGATGATATGGTTTAGGTTTACTCAACATGCATTATGATGATGATGATGTAACCTTTATGCCTATTTCATATGGTTCCCTAATGAGTTAGGGGACATCAAGGAATTCTATTACAGAGAAAGTTGGGATATATTGTTATGCTTATCCATTTTGACGTATGGGATATAGGTATTTTACTTTAGTAATACTTGTTCATTTTGATATAGTTGGTTGTGTTGTTCAATTGTTTGTTAAGATTTGTTTTATTAATTCGACTGTTTCATTTGATAGAAAATGTTTAATGGTCTATGACATTATTGTCCGAGTTAAATTATTCTATTTGTTTTGTACTATTATTGTTTTCTTGGTTGATAATGGTTGTTCATTAATTTATGTTATGCATGTTTGATTTATTTCTTTTTCTTACATTGTAATTTTTGTTGATTGTTTGTTTTTTGATGATTTTCTTAATTGTTTGGTTGCTTGTTATTTACCTTATTGTGATCATTTGTATAGTGCGCTAGGTTCTGTTTTTGATATTGTTTATAACTTTATGATAAGTTAATTATCTAATGTTGAGTATATATTGGATCAATTGGTGGAATGTTAAGGAACAATTTGGTTTGGTTATAGTGGGATGACTTAGTTTTCAAATCCGAGGGAGACTTGGCATTTGAATTGACTAAGAGATGTGATTGATATTCCCTGAGAATGAGTAATAGTAGCAGAAGAGTTTGGGTGACAAGGTAGCCCGACAGGTGCCAATTGGGGAATCAAAGCTACAATGGAAGGTTCATTACATCTTCACTGAAATTTAGAGTTTTAACAAGTACATGTTTCAATCTATTCTTATACAAGCGACTGCCAGATTCCATAAGTGATTTGATTTCAAAACAGACTTCTATTTTGATTTTTCAAGAAGTTTACGTAGTTTGGAGTTTTTTACAAGTTGATACAAAAAGTGAATTTTTTTTGAAAATTATTGTATGAAATAATGATGATATTTTGAGAATGGAAATCTTAATTTGAAAAGAATATGGGAGATTGGATTTGAAATAAAGATATTTTAGTATGAATGTTTCGGTTTGAAAATGTAGTGGAAGTCCCAATGCTAGCAAAGGCTAACGGACCCCTCTTTGTTATATTGGATAAGTAATCCCTATTACCAAATGAGAATGTTATTATAAGAGGACTATGGAATCAGATATGGGAGGTGATCTTAGGGATGGAACAAGAGGGGTTCCAATGTGGATTTGTAGTAATGGGTTGTGAGGTAGACCAAGCATACTCTGGGATAGTCTTAGTGTACACTAAGCTAGATAGTCTGAGTGTGTCCAAGTTTCTGGGCGGTCCGAATATGGCATGAGTTTGAGCATTAAGCATTTGCGATGTTGAGTAGTCCCCACCATCTGAGTGAATCATTTGAGTTATAATGTATCCAAGAGTGTTTGGTATGAGATCATCAGAGTGGGTCTAGACTCCCCAACCATCTAAGTGGGTTTGGGAATCAAAGATTGATGTAGCAAAGAGTAGGCACACCTTATTTTAAGGGTGCAACCATGAAGAGGCACATAAATTTAGAGATGTGGTCATGAGTTGGCATATATTATTTTGAGGATGTCGCCATGAGTGGGCATATATACTCCTAAGGATGTAGCCATGAGTAGGAAAATACATCACTTATAGGAGTGTAACCATAAGTAGGTGCACATAACGTTTTGGAAGGTGTGAAATGAGATGGTGCACTGATTGTTATGAGGATGAGGAAGAGACTACAAAGAAGCTCATCGACAGTTTTGAGGATACACATATTATGATGGATGTGTAGTCAGCATAGGAACTAACAAATATGTGTTATTTATTGATATGATGTTGTGATGATTACCATTTTTGTGTGTGTTTGCATGCTTTTCTTTGATGAGCTATGCTGATTATTTATTTATGTATATTTTATTTTACATGCATGTTTGGACCAATCTAATCTTGTTGTGTATTTTTGCTATGGGCAAGTATGATTGGATGGTTAAGATTCATGTTATGAATTATGAACAAAAATGACATATTATTGAGATAGTTTCACTCTTTGTTGATGGAGAGTTATTTTACATGCTATAGGTTGAAATTGTATGATTGAGGAAATATTTGTGGTACTATAGTCTATGTATTACATTCATTGTCGTAAATGAATTTTATTGATGGGTTGTGTTATACATTTGTTATATACTATTTTATAAGAAGTTAGCTTATGATAAATATACTCCTCCACGTTTATGATTAAACCCCTGATGATACTTTGATGATTTGGTGGAAGGTTGTATTTAGGAAATTGCAAGGGCGCAG
Organism: Allium cepa; assembly: GCA_030765085.1. NCBI lineage: Eukaryota > Viridiplantae > Streptophyta > Magnoliopsida > Asparagales > Amaryllidaceae > Allium > Allium cepa. The sequence goes on along the minus strand of CM060930.1, from coordinate 45,493,457 downwards.
TTCTATTATGGGGGTGGAGGAAGGATGTAACGATCCACAAATTTGACACATTAATTATTAATTAGTTGTTTAATATCCAACAAGTGATAAAAGATTACTTAGAGTAGAGATGTCTTTTTGAGGGATTTGACTGTCCTATTGAATTATAAGTATCGAAAAAGTGAATTTCAATATATTGCATGATATACTTTCGACAAAGTTCGAAAATAAGCTTTATGGGCCTTTGCAACTGCTTTGGACCAACACTACCATTCTTGCTTATAGATACAAAGTTAAAAATCCCTAGTCGTCATTCTCTTCTTACTTTTTGCCCCAATCCTAAAATCCTTTAATCACCTTCTAATGGTGACTAGAAAATTTATTAGGAAGTAACTAAAATTCAAAATACCCAAATCCCATTGAATTGCATATTGATTCGAAACTCTTGGTGAGTGAAAGAGATGGTAGGTGTCCGTTTTCAAAAAAGTGATAGTGTCAACCGAGAATCAACAAACTATTCTCGATCATCGAATTTAGGATTTTAGATTCAACGGTGAAACAACGATCAATGAATGACGTGGAGGTACCGTTTATTAGATGACGACGAATGGAGTGCATTCATGGTGGTCAAGCACCTCAGGTCGACCTGAATTCGCCAGGAACTGGCCTTGAAGTTGCGACCATTAAGGCATGACATGGGCGGTGACGTCGGTCCCTGGGGCGGCACATTGGTCATGGAATGTGTAGCTCCGGCAGGGAAGGTCAGGATTGCCATCCGATCGAGGTGCAAGCATCAGGTGTGACAACGACGTGAACTTGAAATCGATAGCTAGGCTTCCAAGTAAATGACGGGGTATGTTGGTTTATTGTACCAGCAAGGTATTTTTAGTTTAGCCCATGAAACTGATTTAACTACAGTTTAGACCTTGAAACTTCTAATCTCTGTATCTTTTGTATGAAAACTTGGATATACAAAGGCAATTTCTTCCATTGGACTCGTGGAAGAATTTTGACAATTTAGCATTTAGTTTGCTGAGTTTGTAGGCTGTTTGCAAAAGTGTGTTGGTATAGTTCGTTTAATTTAATTAATTGACTTTTTGAATACGAAATAATTAGACATTAATGAACAATTTATACTGGTTAAAATATATTGTGTTATATTGATAGATGTTTGGATTGTTGCGATATTTTAGAAGGCGAGGCATGATTTGATTGGTTTGGTGTTATGTACTATATTATTGAACAATTAATTTTAATTAATTGTTAGTTTGGAAAAATGATTAATTAATAGAAAATAAATAAAATTGTCTAATTTTTGGAGAAATAAGTAAATTAATAAAATATAATATTATTTTCCACTTTGACTAATATTTGTAAATAACATTAATTTGACCATTTTTATTGAAATGAACATGAAAGATTGAATAAGATTATTATTTACTAATTTTTAGGGAAATTCATAAATACTAATGAAAAATATGTTTTTAAATTGAAATTAGAGAATTTATTATTATTTATGAAATATGAGAGGTTTAATAAATAATAATATGATCCTGTGAAAAACTGTATTGTTTTGGTTAAATAATATAGTAGCTTTTATGGTGTTTACTGAAGAATATTATTATTACTATTATTTGAGTAAAAAAATAATATATATTTTGGAATAATAATAATAGCATTAAACCTTGTTTAAAAAGTGTTTTTGAGTTATGTTACTACTATTTTGAAACAAATAGCAGTAAAAAGATTTTGAGGATTAAATAGGAAATGACTATTTTTGATTTAAATAGCGGTAATATGGTTGTAAAAGAGGATTTTAGATATTTGAGTGTGTATTTTCATTTTAAGGTAATGTAGTGATATTAGAGGTTTTGAAAGTATTTTGATGTAAATTACTTTTTTGTCCAAATTATAGTATTTTGGGACATTTGAAGTAACAAGCGTACAATGAATGATTTTTGAAGTAAAGCATCATTTTTGGGAAAACTATTGTTGTTTGAAAAAGAATATATAAATGGGTTTTTATAATTAACAATAATAAAACAACTGTATACGTAAGGAGAACTTTGGACGAAAGTAACATATATGATTAGTTATTGGTTAAGAGTGTTACGTATGTTTGTTGTTTTGCTAATATTAAGTAGTCAGCATCTTTTGATAGGTTTGGATATATTGCTAATATAGTGTAATTAATACATATTTGATGTGTTCGATGTCGTGTTACTAGAATTAAGTAGTTAATACCTAGTTTGATGATTGTTGATGAGATGTATTACTAATACCAAGTAGTTAGTATACATTTGATATTGTTTGTTGATTTATTTGACGTTTGGAATTGACATCGAGTGTTGTCAAATTGTGTGATGTTTAGTGGTTTTTTGTTGACATCATTGTTGTTGTCCTGTATTTGTAATGATTAATTTTGATGGCCTAGTATTCTTCTTGCTTCGGTTGCACTCACATTTTAATTAATTATTAGTTTGGAAAAATGATTAATTAATAGAAAATAAATAAAATTGTCTAATTTTTGGAGAAATAAGTAAATTAATAAAATATAATATTATTTTCCACTTTGACTAATATTTGTAAATAACATTATTTTAACCATTTTTATTGAAATGAACGTGAAAGATTGAATAAGATTATTATTTACTAATTTTTAGGGAAATTCATAAATACTAATGAAAAATATGTTTTTAAATTGAAATTAGAGAATTTATTATTATTTATGAAATGTGAGAGGTTTAATAAATAATAATATGATCCTGTGAAAAACTGTATTGTTTTGGTTAAATAATATAGTAGCTTTTATGGTGTTTACTGAAGAATATTATTATTACTATTATTTGAGTAAAAAAACAATAGATATTTCGTAATAATAATAATAGTATTAAACCTTGCTTAAAAAGTGTTTATGAGTTATGTTACTACTATTTTGAAACAAATAGCAGTAAAAAGATTTTGAGGATTAAATAGGAAATGACTATTTTTGATTTAAATAGCGGTAATATGGTTGTAAAAGAGGATTTTAGATATTTGAGTGTGTATTTTCATTTTAAGGTAGTGTAGTGATATTAGAGGTTTTGAAAGTATTTTGATGTAAATTACTTTTTTGTCCAAATTATAGTATTTTGAGATATTTGAAGTAACAAGCGTACAATGAATGATTTTTGAAGTAAAGCATCATTTTTGGGAAAACTATTGTTGTTTGAAAAAGAATATATAAATGGGTTTTTATAATTAACAATAATAAAACAACTGTATACGTAAGGGGAACTTTGGATGAATGTAACATATATGATTAGTCATTGGTTAAGAGTGTTACGTATGTTTGTTGTTTTGCTAATGTTAAGTAGTCAGCATCTTTTGATAGGTTTGGATATATTGCTAATATAGTGTAATTAATACATATTTGATGTGTTCAATGTCGTGTTACTAGAATTAAGTAGTTAATACCTAGTTTGATGATTGTTGATGAGATGTATTACTAATACCAAGTAGTTAGTATACATTTGATATTGTTTGTTGATCTGATTGTTGATTTATTTGACGTTTGGAATTGACATCGAGTGTTGTCAAATTGTGTGATGTTTAGTGGTTTTTTGTTGACATCATTGCTGTTGTCCTGTATTTGTAATGATTAATTTTGATGGCCTAGTATTCTTCTTGCTTTGGTTGCACTCACATTTTAATTAATTATTAGTTTGGAAAAATGATTAATTAATAGAAAATAAATAAAATTGTCTAATTTTTGGAGAATAAGTAAATTAATAAAATATAATATTATTTTCCACTTTGACTAATATTTGTAAATAACATTAATTGTAACGACCCAGTATTTTCAACCATTCGCATCCGCTCATGTCGGACTTGAATTGTTCAAAATACCGCGTTGTAATTTAAAATTTGGCAAATCTCAAAATATACAGTAAATAATTAATCACAGAATCACAGACACAGAATCAGAATACTCGCAGTGGAATTTAAAAATATTTAGTGGTTCATGAAGCCACTATAAATAGTCTCAACAAATACAATTTACAAAGTCTTCCATCCCAAATATAGTTTAAATCATCAAATAGAAAATCCAAAAATCCCAAAGTCTTGATTTCATAAATAAGATAACGGACAGAAAGAAGCCAGCAACTTGAAAGGATCTACAGAAGTCCTAGCTCCGGGATGATGACTGAACTGCAACTCAGGCTGACCCGAGCGTAAAATAAAACATAAACACTCGAGTCAGGACATACATACTTATATAGTGTAAGCTAATTCAAGTGTACTGTAATATAAAGCAAGTAACTTAAAGAATGCTTGGGACCGCCCATTCTCTAAGGATCCGTTAAACTATTTACTATGTAGTAATATTTCGCTATTATAATAATGTCTATTAGTAAAATAAACTTACTTTTAAATAGCGTTAAGGCTTTACATTTTCCACCTTAACACGTAATAGTCCCAGTAGTCCATCCAATATCATAGTCCCTCCTGATCGGGAAGCCACCAGAGGATACCACACGGGCTAGGGGAGAAAACCAAACTCGTACAAGGCTCGCTATGGTAGGTGACACGGCACAACTAGGCAATGCCAGGGTAGATATACCAATTACGCTTCCGGATCGATGGAAACACATAGCCGTAGCTACCGCCCACCTCGAACAACACTCCCAAATCAAAGGTGCGCACCAAAACAATCACAAAAGTAATAGAATGGCATACGAAGAAGTGCGTCCGATCAGAGGTGCTACCTCATTAATCCGTCAATCGCTCCTGTTTTAGCCACCTTATGCCAACTCACGGGAGTCGGGTCCACGGATTTACCTTAAAGAAAACGTCACCACCATCCTACTTCATTCTGGAATCTCCACTGCGTACACGGTTGTCAAAGTGGTTTTCGGTATCGACAAAGAGTACGCCAGATATCCGATCCCGGTCTCTTTAACAACCAAACGTTATTATAACCCGTGGTTACAACTTTTTAAAAATGATATTTATATTTTGAAATCAAAATAAATTTCAAATACCTTCAATATCAAAATATTGTTTTTAAACATTAGTCATTTTATAAAATGGTCCATTTAAATCTATTCAATTTATTTTAGGAATTGATTGCCTTTTTCTCACCCTTTTTTTTGAAAATTGAATTCTTCCATTTAAAACCATTCAAAGTCAATTCCTTATTTTTATTAATTACATATTAACTTCCAAAATTTAAACCCATTTCCCCAAAGATTATTTCCATAAATTTATTTTTAAATAATCAAAATCCCAGTTTCTGTAGCACTTATGAAATGCTACCTAAAGTCTATAGGTTAAAACAGTTCATTTATAAAAGACAGCATTTAAGTGCTGTAATAGACTATTAACTTAACCATCAAGTTTTAAATTCCCAAATATAACTTTTTATCAATTATTTACTTAACTGAAACCTTATTTTTAACAAAATTCAGAAATTCCCAAGATAAGTTATATTCCAAAATTTATTTAAACATTTATTTATTTATTTAACATTTTTAACTCATTCAAAATCATTATAAATCTTATAAAAATCCTTTAAATATATTTAAACCAGAATATTATAAACTTCCATTTTAAAATAAATTTAAAATATTTCAGAAAAACATTATATAAACCACCGGTCTGTATATAGTTTTCTAGCCTAGGTCAAGTGATACAGATTTATATCATTTCAATCCGCAATTTACAAAACCCCGGGTTCTATCATTTCAAACCCGCAATCCCAAGTTAAAAAAATAAATAATTAAACAATTAAATAAATGAACAAATGATTATCGTTCAGGCCTATCATTTCAGTCTATAACGATCTCAAATTTACAGGGAACTTGTAGTGATGATTTAATCAGTAAATAAGCATTAAATAATATAACTGCAATAATATCACAATAGATAACAACTGATGAGGTGTCAATTTTAAATGGGTTTAACATCCTACGTTATATTACAGACAGATAACATTTAAATAAAAATCTACAAATACACTTGCGATAATTCACAGATATATAGGCAAGTTTGTCTGGTGAGAAATACTCACCTTAAATTGCAGATAATCAGATTCAAACGATTTTACCACTTGATAAAGGATCGTACAAATGGCACGATTAGGTTTTCCGCGGATGCCACGCCTTGATTGAAATCTAAAATAAGATCCAAATACCAAATACGCGACTTTTAAAATTACGGTCAAAGCAAAATTTTCGAAACAACTGGAACGAATAGAATTTGACTTGACTCGACCACTCCCACTACTCGACTTGCCTACGTTCTCAAGGCCAGGCAGTGAAATCTTAAGTGTTTACGTACCCATGAAAATTATAGTGGAAAGTTTTAGGCAAAAGCTGGAAAGAAAAAGGTGGACACAATACGTTATTCCCTTTCTACAAACAGGTGGCGTACACTAAAATTCTTCAGAAATTGAAAACAGTGAAATTTGCAACTAATATATATATATATATATATATATATATATATATATATATATTTTCTTTTTTTCTTCCTTTTTTTTTCTTTTTTCTTTCTCTGTATAAAAAATCACGTTAAATAAAAGTGAAGCATGTTGGTTCCCAAAACTTGAACACGCAACATAGCACAGCCACTCCTACCTCATCTTTTAAAACATGCATTTTTTTTTTCCGGAGATGCAAATGAAAATATAATTTTTTTTTAATATTTTATTAAAATGACTCATGCATGAATTCACAAAACAAGGTGATACAAACTAAATAAATGTCACGGTCTGCTTGCCTATTTAAAACCCCGTAAGCATGCACTCAAAATATACAAGTCACTGCATATTTTGGAAATAATTTAGGTAATAAAAAGTTCTACCTATCTGCTGAAACAAACGTGATTTTGCACGTGTAAAGTGTATGCAAATGAAGGATATTAGTTTTGTTTGTTACCATTTTTTTTCAAAGATGACACACTTTAGCAATTCATATAAAAAAAAAGACTCACGCAAGAAGTTCAAGTGGCCACAACTACAGGAATGCATGCATTTTCTATAGAATTCAAAAGAAGGATACTAAGCTTGTCTTCCTACAAAAATCTGACATAAAATAGATCAGAGAGGGAAAAAGGAGATGTGGCAGGGACAAGTGGTGGAGCAGCCGAGTAGTGTGGACATTGGACCAAATGAAACAAGAAGAAGAACAAAATAAATAAAAGCAAGGTGTGGCCATACCTGTGCAATTTCTCAAGAAGAACGAAGGCAAATTTTAGATGCAATATAAAATTTTTGTGTGAGGCTTTATATATATATATAAGAAAACAAGTTGAGAGTTATGAAGGCACGTGAGATCTTTTGAGATGCGAGTTGCATAATAATATATATGGGAGGCTTGCGTGATTATAGGAAAACAGTAATCAAATATAATTTTCTTTGAACTGAATAGACAAATTCGAATGAAATTTGAAATTCTCCCAGCTATACAAAATTTTGATTTAATGAATTCCTAGAATGATGCGTGAATTTAGGCAAGAGATTGATTCTTAATTTATAAAATTCTTTCCTATGTATTCATGGATAAGGCTTGCGAAATATAGGGGACCAAACAAGCAGGCAAGAATGGCAAGTGATAATAAACATTTAGGCAGACCAGAAAGTTGCGTGATTTATTATTGCCAGTTATACGAAAATCTTGATTACATGCATGCGTTGATACTTTCCAGTTTCTTTAGTTTGAACGTTATTTTATATGCGTGATTTATGCTGCTAATTTATGAAAATTTGATTTCAACATTTTATACCATTTAATAGTTGCGTGATCGGCTATATGAAATTTTGATCTTTATTAAATGAAACGGCAAGAATTGGCATAGATTTTGGAATGAAAAAGTCATATACAAAAACTAAAACCCAATTGAAAGCTATGGAAAAGGTAACGTTTACTATAAAACTACTGGCTGATATTTTAATCCATATAGATATAAATATAATTTTTTTAAAATACGCCAAACTGACGCATTACCATACGCCCAAAATTTATGCAAAAATAACATTTTTAATTTATACATTTTTACGTTACTTATATCATTACAATGCATGCCCTTTTTAAATGCGAAATTTAACAGTCTGTAAAACACTGAATTTTACAAAGTTATTACTTAAATTAAATTCGCTTACAATTTTTGTATTTTAAATATACAAAATTCATTTTTTATTAACATTGCGAATTTGAGTTGTCTTTTAACAAAATTTAAAAACTTCAAAACTTTCAGTTTATGCTTAGACTTTTAGGAAATGATTTAATCAAATTAATATATATATAAATTGGGAAGTAAATTTTACTGAAAAGAGAAAAATAACGTAAGAGATATGAGTAAAGAGAAAAACGCATATGAAATAGGCAAGCAGATAGGAGAATGGATACTGCGCATGACTGAGATTTAGGAGAAAATTGTGTTTTGAAAAATGCAAGAAATAAATTTTGTTGAATGGAAAAAAATCTATGGAAATCAAATTTTTAAAGTAATGCGTTGAATTTAGAGGCAACATATTTGATTTGAATGTTAGAATATTCCTTCCCTCTAAAACACATGCCACTGATAAATTTACTCATTTACACTAAGGTCATATTTTTAAGAATGTGTACCATAGCCATAATATTTTATTCCCAAAATATACCGAAATAACGGATTAAAATTCTATACGTTTCTTATATATAATCTTATATATATATATATATATATATATATATATATATACGGTATTTATTCCCTAAATTTACGCGCCCTTTTTAACGCGTAATTACCCAGTTCATTTATACACAAAAAAAAATTCGAAATTCTGACCGTGCTGAGACTCGAACTCGTGACCTGTCGTGAATAGCCCAGATGTCTTAACCACCTAAGCTATTAATGTTTTCTTAATTAAAACTTGATTTTGCTAGAAATTAAGTTATTTACCATCTTCGACAAAAACCCAAATTTCCAAATTAAAGTTAATTCTTAACCATGTCAAAATTTCAGGGATCTTATTATTTAATTAAAAATTTGGTCAATTGTTTTTTTATTTTTATTTTTAATCACTTTAAATAAACCCCAAAGTTTTTAAAATACAAGTGAAAAATACTTGTTAAAAATTTGGGCTGTTACACTCTCCCCCACTAAGAACTTTTCGTCCTCGAAAAGGAAGAAGGTAGGGGAATAGAAACAACCTGAAAGAAAACTAAATTGAAACTTAAATTAGAATCATTAATCTAAACAATAAAAATTCAATTTTAAATTAATCATTGATTTCATCTATTTATACTTAAAATTTTAACATTTATTTATTTACATATTTACTTGTATAATATATATCCCTACACTTAAAAAAAACATTCATTTTTTTTATCCAAATTTTACACAAGGTATTATAACATTCTAATTTAAAATGTTTAATTTTAGTCCAAATTTGAAATGGTAATTTAACTTAATTTTTAAAGTAAATTTACCATTTCCCAAAATAAACTAAATTCCCCATTTAGTTTCTTCTTTATTCCAAACTATAATTAAATTTATTTCTCTCAATATTTTTCTCATCTATGTCAAATATTTTTCTCAATATCTAAACCATATAAATTCAATTTAAATTAATTAATATTCAATAATTGATTTAATTCATTTGATTTTTACAGTAGTTAAATCAATCTTAACTATTTCCAAATTAATTATCTTATTATCCAATTATTTTCTAAAATCAGAAATTTGTATAGTCATTTATAATAATCATCTTTTATTCAACAAATTTAATTCTTCTTTATTCCAGATTATTATTAAATATGTTCTACTTAATATATCTTATCGCACATATTAAGTAGATTATATTTAATATAACTATTCCAATATATTTCTAAATTTCCTTTAACACCATTTGATATTGTATATTATTCAATTATTATTTTATTTCTATTTACCTCTATTTGTCTTGTTGTGACTGAAACTTTAAGCGTATAACATTTATTATAACCACTCAAATTTTTATTTATAAAATCCTTTTATATTATACATTATCCAATTACATAGTTAATTTCTGAATGATTTAGGTAAGTTATATTGGCACGCAATTATACAAGTAATTTTTTTTTCAATTCTATTATTCAAGTTTAAATATTCATTCAAAATTTGACTTTATTTTATCATTAGAATCACCTTTTAACATAAATTTAAGAATTAAATTTCCAATTAACTTCAAACCCATATAGCATATGTCAAATCAAATTTAAATCATATATCTATATATATTATAAATTAAGTCATATTTAGAAATTCAAATCAATTAAAATTTTGAAGCAAAACTACAATGTGGTCTCTTTACTTTGATACTCGAAAATGAATGTCGATGATGTTGTAGTCATCACCGAAATTATTTTCCTGCGACAAAGAGAAGAGCACTAATTTTTAAAACTTTAAAAATTCTTTGGAAACAAATTTATATTCGAAAATAATTTAAATAATAATATATCCTTTTAAGACTTTAAACACAAGGTTTGAAACTATCAGATATTAAATTCTTAAATTCTTGTTTTAAATCCATTTCTGTTTCCAAATAAATTTATAACCATGTTTTATAGTTCAATTATTTATATAAGACAAAACCAATGGTTTACAGAACCATAAATAAAATCAAACACTTCTATCTCTAAACAACTAGTTAAATTCTGAAAATTATACTTATATAAATAATATTAGTTTTTTCCCAAATATAGGAATAAAATTTTCAAAACAAGTATAGAGATTCAAATTTGAAGGACTCAAATCAAAGAGAATTTTGATTTAAAGATAAATTGAAATCAGAAGATCCGATGATTACATAACAGAACAAGGAACTAGATAAGTTTATATAAATCGCGGGGCAACCTTAACCTGGTCAACCGTGACTTAAAGAGTCAGATCGAATGTAGATTTACCATTCGATCCGAAGAGATAGAGTTCGGAATAACCAAAGATACTAGCATCTAAACCGAGGTTACATATAAATCTCTGGTGAATCCATGCTAATTGTAAAGGAGTTTCAGCCCTTTATTAGAATATTGGCTAGACCGCCAATTCACTATAAAGATCATCCGAAATGGAGTTATGGGATACTCCAGAAATCGAAAGAAAATGAATAGTGAGGGACATGAATGAACTTCGGAATCGCAGGGAACGTTCCAAAATTCGAATAGGAAGAGATTCAAGCTCAAATGAAAGTGATTCTGTAAATCAATTTTACCATACATTCTAAGTTTTGCCTAGAGCCAAAGCTCTGATACCAAATGTAACGACCCAGTATTTTCAACCATTCGCATCCGCTCATGTCGGACTTGAATTGTTCAAAATACCGCGTTGTAATTTAAAATTTGGGAAATCTCAAAATATACAGTAAATAATTAATCACAGAATCACAGACACAGAATCAGAATACTCGCAGCGGAATTTAAAAATACTTAGTGGTTCATGAAGCCACTATAAATAGTCTCAACAAATACAATTTACAAAGTCTTCCATCCCAAATATAGTTTAAATCATCAAATAGAAAATCCAAAAATCCCAAAGTCTTGATTTCATAAATAAGATAACGGACAGAAAGAAGCCAGCAACTTGAAAGGATCTACAGAAGTCCTAGCTCCGGGATGATGACTGAACTGCAACTCAGGCTGACCCGAGCGTAAAATAAAACATAAACACTCGAGTCAGGACATACATACTTATATAGTGTAAGCTAATTCAAGTGTACTGTAATATAAAGCAAGTAACTTAAAGAATGCTTGGGACCGCCCATTCTCTAAGGATCCGTTAAACTATTTACTATGTAGTAATATTTTGCTATTATAATAATGTCTATTAGTAAAAATAACTTACTTTTAAATAGCGTTAAGGCTTTACATTTTCCACCTTAACACGTAATAGTCCCAGTAGTCCATCCAATATCATAGTCCCTCCTGATCGGGAAGCCACCAGAGGATACCACACGGGCTACGGGAGAAAACCAAACTCGTACAAGGCTCGCTATGGTAGGTGACACGGCACAACTAGGCAATGCCAGGGTAGATATACCAATTACACTTCCGGACCGATGGAAACGCGTAGCCGTAGCTACCGCCCACCTCGAACAACACTCCCAAATCAAAGGTGCGCACCAAAACAATCACAAAAGTAATAGAATGGCATACGAAGAAGTGCGTCCGATCAGAGGTGCTACCTCATTAATCCGTCAATCGCTCCTGTTTTAGCCACCTTATGCCAACTCACAGGAGTCGGGTCCACGTATTTACCTTAAAGAAAACGTCACCACCATCCTACTTCATTCTGGAATCTCCACCGCGTACACGATTGTCAAAGTGGTTTTCGGTATCGACAGAGAGTGCCAGATATCCGATCCCGGTCTCTTTAACAACCAAACGTTATTATAACCCGTGGTTACAACTTTTTAAAAATGGTATTTATATTTTGAAATCAAAATAAATTTCAAATACCTTCAATATCAAAATATTGTTTTTAAACATTAGTCATTTTATAAAATGGTCCATTTAAATCTATTCAATTTATTTAGGAATTGATTGCCTTTTTCTCACCCTTTTTTTTAAAAATTAGATTCTTCCATTTAAAACCATTCAAAGTCAATTCCTTATTTTTATTAATTACATATTAACTTCCAAAATTTAAACCCATTTCCCCAAAGATTATTTCCATAAATTTATTTTTAAATAATCAAAATCCCAGTTTCTGTAGCACTTATGAAATGCTACCTAAAGTCTATAGGTTAAAACAGTTCATTTATAAAAGACAGCATTTAAGTGCTGTAATAGACTATTAACTTAACCATCAAGTTTTAAATTCCCAGATATAACTTTTTATCAATTATTTACTTAACTGAAACCATATTTTTAACAAAATTCAGAAATTCCCAAGATAAGTTATATTCCAAAATTTATTTAAACATTTATTTATTTATTTAACATTTTTAACTCATTCAAAATCATTATAAATCTTATAAAAATCCTTCAAATATATTTAAACCAGAATATTATAAACTTCCATTTTAAAATAAATTTAAAATATTTCAGAAAAACATTATATAAACCACGGGTCTGTATATAGTTTTCTAGCCTAGGTCAAGTGATACAGATTTATATCAGTTCAATCCGCAATTTACAAAACCCCGGGTTCTATCATTTCAAACCCGCAATCCCAAGTTAAAAAAATAAATAATTAAACAATTAAATAAATGAACAAATGATTATCATTCAGGCCTATCATTTCAGCCTATAACGATCTCAAATTTACAGGGAACTTGCAGTGATGATTTAATCAGTAAATAAGCATGAAATAATATAACTGCAATAATATCACAATAGATAACAACTGATGAGGTGTCAATTTTAAATGGGTTTAACATCCTACGTTATATTACAGACAAATAACATTTAAATAAAAATCTACAAATACACTTGCGATAATTCACAGATATATAGGCATATTTTTCTGGTGAGAAATACTCACCTTAAACTGCAGATAATCAGATTCAAACGATTTTACCACTTGATAAAGGATCGTACAAACGGCACGATTAGGTTTTCCGCGGATGCCACGCCTTGATTCAAATCTAAAATAAGATCCAAATACCAAATATGTGACTTTTAAAATTACGGTCAAAGCAAAATTTTCGAAACAACTGGAACGAATAGAATTTGACTTGACTCGACCACTCCCACTACTCGACTTGCCCACGTTCTCAAGGCCAGGCAGTGAAATCTTAACTATTTACGTACCCATGAAAATTATAGTGGAAAGTTTTAGGCAAAAGCTGGAAAGAAAATGGTGGACACAATACGTTATTCCCTTTCTACAAACAGGTGGCGTACACTAAAATTCTTCAGAAATTGAAAACAGTGAAATTTGCAACTAATATATATATATATATATATATATTCTTTTTTTCTTCCTTTTTTTTTTCCTTTTTTCTTTCTCTGTATAAAAAATCACGTTAAATAAAAGTGAAGCATGTTGGTTCCTAAAACTTGAACACGCAACATAGCACAGCCACTCCTACCTCATCTTTTAAAACATGCATTTTTTTTTCCGGAGATGCAAATGAAAATATAATTTTTTTTTAACATTTTATTAAAATGACTCATGCATGAATTCACAAAACAAGGTGATACAAACTAAATAAATGTCACGGTCTGCTTGCCTATTTAAAACCCCGTAAGCATGCACTCAAAATATACAAGTCACTGCATATTTTGGAAATAATTTAGGTAATAAAAAGTTCTACCTATCTGCTGAAACAAACGTGATTTTGCACGTGTAAGTGTATGCAAATGAAGGATATTAGTTTTGTTTGTTACCATTTTTTTTCAAAGGTGACACACTTTAGCAATTCATATAAAAAAAAAAAGACTCACGCAAGAAGTTCAAGTGGCCACAACTACAGGAATGCATGCATTTTCTATAGAATTCAAAAGAAGGATACTAAGCTTGTCTTTCTACAAAAATCTGACATGTATGTCAAAATAGGTCAGAGAGGGAAAAAGGAGATGTGGCAAGGACAGGTGGTGGAGCAGCCGAGTAGTGTGGACATTGGACCAAATGAAACAAGAAGAAGAACAAAATAAATAAAAGCAAGGTGTGGCCATACCTGTGCAATTTCTTAAGAAGAACGAAGGCAAATTTTAGATGCAATATAAAGTTTTTGTGTGAGGCTTTATATATATATATAAGAAAACAAGTTGAGAGTTATGAAGGCACGTGAGATCTTCTGAGATGCGAGTTGCACAATAATATATATGAGAGGCTTGCGTGATTATAGGAAAACAGTAATCAAATATAATTTGCTTTGAACTGAATAGACAAATTCGAATGAAATTTGAAATTCTCCCAGCTATACAAAATTTTGATTTAATGAATTCCTAGAATGATGCGTGAATTTAGGCAAGAGATTGATTCTTAATTTATAAAATTCTTTCCTATGTATTCATGGATAAGGCTTGCGAAATATAGGGGACCAAACAAGCAGGCAAGAATGGCAAGTGATAATAAACATTTAGGCAGAAAGTTGCGTGATTTATTATTGCCAGTTATACAAAATCTTGATTAAATGCATGCGTTGATTACTTTCCAGTTTCTTTAGTTTGAACGTTATTTCATATGCGTGATTTTTGCTGCCAATTTATGAAAATTTGATTTCAACATTTTATACCATTTAATAGTTGCGTGATCAGCTATATGAAATTTTGATCTTTATTAAATGAAACGGCAAGAATTGGCATAGATTTTGGAATGAAAAAGTCATATACAAAAACTAAAACCCAATTGAAAGCTATGGAAAAGGTAACGTTTACTATAAAACTACTGGCTGATATTTTAATCCATATAGATATAAATATAATTTTTTTAAAATACGCCAAACTGACGCATTACCATACGCCCAAAATTTATGCAAAAATAACATTTTTAATTTATACATTTTTACGTTACTTATATCATTACAATGCATGCCCTTTTTAAATGCGAAATTTAACAGTCTGTAAAACACTGAATTTTACAAAGTTATTACTTAAATTAAATTCGCTTACAATTTTTGTATTTTAAATATACAAAATTCATTTTTATTAACATTGCGAATTTGAGTTGTCTTTTAACAAAATTTAAAAACTTCAAAACTTTCAGTTTATGCTTAGACTTTTAGGAAATGATTTAATCAAATTAATATATATATAAATTGGGAAGTAAATTTTACTGAAAAGAGAAAAATAACGTAAGAGATATGAGTAAAGAGAAAAACGCATATGAAATAGGCAAGCAGATAGGAGAATGGATACTGCGCATGACTGAGATTTAGGAGAAAATTGTGTTTTGAAAAATGCAAGAAATAAATTTTGTTGAACGGAAAAAAATCTATGGAAATCAAATTTTTAAAGTAATGCGTTGAATTTAGAGGCAACATATTTGATTTGAATGCTAGAATATTCCTTCCCTCAAAAACACATGCCACTGATAAATTTACTCATTTACACTAAGGTCATATTTTTAAGAATGTGCACCATAGCCATAATATTTTATGCCCAAAATATACCGAAATAACGGATTACAATTCTATACGTTTTCTTATATATAATCTTATATATATATATATATATATATATATATATATATATATATATACGGTATTTATTCCCTAAATTTAGGCGCCCTTTTTAACGCGTAATTACCCAGTTCATTTATACACAAAAAAAAAATTCGAAATTCTGACCGTGTTGAGACTCGAACTCGTGACCTGTCGTGAATAGCCCAGATGTCTTAACCACCTAAGCTATTAATGTTTTCTTAATTAAAACTTGATTTTGCTAGAAATTAAGTTATTTACCATCTTCGATAAAAACCCAAATTTTCAAATTAAAGTTAATTCTTAACCATGTCAAAATTTCAGAGATCTTATTATTTAATTAAAAATTTGGTCAATTGTTTTTTTATTTTTATTTTTAATCACTTTAAATAAACCCCAAAGTTTTTAAAATACAAGTGAAAGATACTTGTTAAAAATTTGGGCTGTTACATTAATTTGACCATTTTTATTGAAATGAACGTGAAAGATTGAATAAGATTATTATTTACTAATTTTTAGGGAAATTCATAAATACTAATGAAAAATATGTTTTTAAATTGAAATTAGAGAATTTATTATTATTTATGAAATGTGAGAGGTTTAATAAATAATAATATGATCCTGTGAAAAACTGTATCGTTTTGGTTAAATAATATAGTAGCTTTTATGGTGTTTACTGAAGAATATTATTATTACTATTATTTGAGTAAAAACCAATAGATATTTCGGAATAATAATAATAGTATTAAACCTTGCTTAAAAAGTGTTTATGAGTTATGTTACTACTATTTTGAAACAAATAGCAGTAAAAAGATTTCGAGGATTAAATAGGAAATGACTATTTTTGATTTAAATAGCGGTAATATGGTTGTAAAAGAGGATTTTAGATATTTGAGTGTGTATTTTCATTTTAAGGTAATGTAGTGATATTAGAGGTTTTGAAAGTATTTTGATGTAAATTACTTTTTTGTCCAAATTATAGTATTTTGAGACACTTGAAGTAACAAGCGTACAATGAATGATTTTTGAAGTAAAGCATCATTTTTGGGAAAACTATTGTTGTTTGAAAAAGAATATATAAATGGGTTTTTATAATTAACAATAATAAAACAACTGTATACGTAAGGGGAACTTTGGATGAATGTAACATATATGATTAGTTATTGGTTAAGGGTGTTACGTATGTTTGTTGTTTTGCTAATATTAAGTAGTCAGCATCTTTTGATAGGTTTGGATATATTGCTAATATAGTGTAATTAATACATATTTGATGTGTTCGATGTCGTGTTACTAGAATTAAGTAGTTAATACCTAGTTTGATGATTGTTGATGAGATGTATTACTAATACCAAGTAGTTAGTATACATTTGATATTGTTTGTTGATTTGTTTGTTGATTTATTTGACGTTTGGAATTGACATCGAGTGTTGTCAAATTGTGTGATGTTTAGTGGTTTTTTGTTGACATCATTGTTGTTGTCCTGTATTTGTAATGATTAATTTTGATGGCCTAGTATTCTTCTTTCTTTGGTTGCATTGGTTACTTGGATGCTATGGTTATTATGAGGTATTAAGTTTTGGATGCAAGAGAAGAGTAGGGAATAGAACAACGTGGGCATGACCCCTAAAAGATACGTAAACAGTCTTTTTGTATGTAATAGCACATGGTTTTTTTATGGTCAGGGTGTATAGAAATTGGCATAGTCCAAACATAGTTTACACCTTTTCCTTTCTATATATGCCTATCTGCTAAGTTAGCTGGTGAAAGAAAGCAAATGGAAAATGAAAGAACTTTTATTGTATGCTACTTTTACAGGTTATTTACTTTAATTATTTCCATCTATTACTGTTGTATTACTTACAAATTAAATAAAGGATAGATGTGTAAAAAGTTATATTTGTTTTATGGAGCCTTGTATGGTCTTTTGGGATATGTACACATTGTTGAGACTTATGTAAATTTTTATTTTTAGTTCCGCTACGAGGTTTTCTCTTTTTACCCATATCGATCTTAGTTTTCAATTATAAAACCCAGGTCCATTGTTTTGATATCCGAGATTAGTGCACAAACATATTTTGACGATGTTTGTCACTGGTTTCAGATGTTAAATATAGTGGATTGTCATAAATTACATAAGCTCGGCCTACTCAAACGAGTACCCGTGAGTTTATGTGAAAACAATAACAAAAACATAGATCGAACATAAATCTCGGTATAAGTAATGCATTACCCTAAACATAATATATAGCGAGACCACACTGCCATGCAAAACGGGTTTCTTCTTTACCAGTTCAACAACAATTACATCATATTACGTAATAAACCGTCACATCCTATGCATGCATATAACATCAATTCAAACACAAGTATAGCCTATATTTACCATCAAATTATGACCCATGTTATTTAATTATCATACACATTCACGAACATCACTAGACCCTTATTTAGGTGTAATCTTAAAGTTATCATTAACTTTACTTAGTGATTACCCCCGCAGTATTCTTATCACTAATTATCTTTTGTTGAACAATGTCGTTGATGGAACGACCACTCATTCCACCAGGGGAATCTCACTGACTAAAACTACCCTGTCTCACATAGGAGGTTGAATGCAAGCACCTTTAATACATTTTAGAAAATATCCTTAGTAAGCATGATTATCACCTCTTAGTCCCAAGTACACTTTTATTTCATGTTCATCTTGATGTTTTTACTCTCCCTAGAGTTAGAATTTCTGAATTAAACCTCGTAGACTTCCTAAGTTTTTGGCACCCTACCCTATCCATTGAATTTTATACTTCACAAGGCTTGCACCCTGCTATTCAACCTCTCCATGAGTCGGTATATTCACTGACCTTAGGTTTAATCCATTTCTTTCATTCATTAGTTTTGTACCCTACACATTCTTTAGATCAAACATTTTCATTCTTTAAACAATGCATTATTATTATTATTTTTACATGATACACTTATAATTTCTTAATTTAGTTGCTAATGTTTCCGCTAGGATTATCAAACTAGCCACTAGTAATGAGATTTTAAATAATGTTGGAAATGAAACTACAAATAATGATATTTCCGTTCTTCAGTTTGCGGATGATACTATACTCCTTACATCACACTTACCTAGATGTATTATAACATTTAAGTTTATATCATAGAGTTTTGAGTTGTTATCTGGACAAAAGATTAATTTTGATAAGAGTTCTATGTTAGCATTGAATGATATATAAGACAGAGATTCAAGCCGCTTGTACACTGGATTGGAAAATTATGAAATTTCCCATAGAATATTTAGGATTTTTATAAGGCCAATCAAACTCAAACATGATGACTATTAATAATAATAGATAAAATAAAAAAAATTAACTAAATGGAATGGTAGGTTTTCATCAAGGGCAGGTAGAATAGTTCTTATCAACTCCGTTTTATCAGCACTATCTATATATTTAATGTCACTTTATCACTTTCAGAATGGGCAATTGAAAAAATGGATAGAATTAAAAGACATTTTTATGGAGTGGTGATAACCCTAATGTAAGTTCAAAGTGTTTAGTTAAATGAGAGATGATATGTAAATATAAAGAGGAGCGAGGATTAGGTATTATAATTAACATAATTTAAACACATCTTTATTAGGAAAATGAATATGAAAATTTACTGATAATAACGAGAATTTAATTTGGAAATAAATAATATCGAATCAATGGTTTGAAGGCATAAACGATCGACATCATATTTCTATAAATAATGTTTCGCTTTTTTGGAAATTAATGATAAAAAAGTTATAATATTTATAAATTAGAAATTAATAATATGGTACATTCAGTGAATAAAACCTTATTCTGGCATCATTGTTGGACATCAGTAATTCCTAGGTATGTCAATGGGACAGGTAGGATCTAAAACCGGTAGACCTACCCCTATTTTGATCCATCAAGACCTATCCCATTGGATCATCGGGGCTAGTAGACCCATGAACAGTTATTGAGAGCTCCGGTTCTAGGGTTAGATCTGGGCTTAGCTGACCTACCTTAACTCGACCTGCACTAACGAAATCACGTAAAATCGCTTTATTACTATAACGATGTTTTGTTGATCCTTTTATGCATAAGTAGGTATAATATAGATATTCTAATATTTTATTCAATAAGTTATATGATTTTTATGGTATTAATTTGCATCGCTAATATTTATATAATAACATATGCATGCTTTTTACGAATTTTTATTATACATCTCATTTTTATTACCTTACATATTGTTGTAAACACATTGGTATCTATATTTATTGTATCATTTAGTGACAATATATCTTACAAATAAAATAAACAAATATATTACACTAATACATTATTATGAACGAATATGTAAGCCTTACCAGGTCTTGGGGCGGAGTAGGTCTACCCTGGCCTGTATGAGTTCCGAGTATGGGGCGAAAATCTAGACCCGCATTGGGTCTACGGGACGGGTTTGGGGCATGGTTTACAAACCGGACAGGTTAGGAGCATAAAAAACTCGTCCCATTTCCATCCCTAGTAATTCCCCTTAATGGAGAATTTAAAGAACTTTATGAATTTGTAATTTTAACAAAGTGTTGATTTCAAAAATATATAGACCAAATTTAAATTTTCTGTGGGAATTTAGTTTCAATTACACTTTAGCTCGAAATAAATTATCTAAGTTTGCTTTACTTCGTGCTAAAGTAGAATTCTATAACATTGATAAAGAAAATGACATTAAAATATGGTGTTGGGATAATGTTACGTCCCGCCTTTTCGCACACTTTAAACCGACACACATGCCGATTCAAACCATACGGAAGGGCGGATCGTTATGGGGTAAATAAGAAAAACAGAGAAGAAATAAAACAAAATAGAATCTCACAGCGGAAGGATAAAATATAATAATAAAATATACAGTTTATAAAACTGTTTACAAAACTTTTGATTCTTCTTTATACAATTTAATATCAGAGTTCACATACCAATAAATACCAATGTAGCGGAATACAGTGAGTAGTGAAACCATATATATAGTAATAATAATAATAATGAAATCTTCGTCTTCGTCCTCCGGAGCTAAAGTCTTCGATCCTGAAACGCTCGGACTGACCCGAGCGAATTTGAAAAGACAAAAACACTCGAGTCAGAACTAAAAGAACTTATGTGAGTTAAATTAACAGAATTAAATATGAGTGCAGTAACTCAAGAGATGCTCGGGATTTACATCTCCTAAGGATCCGTTAAACTATTTACTATGTAGTATATTGCGCTATTATAATAGTGTCTAATTGTAAAATAAACTTACTTTAAAATAGCGTTAAGGCTTTACATTTTCCACCTTAACACGTAATAGTGCCAATAGTCTATACAGTGCCTGCATATCTCCTGATCGGGAGACTACGAGAAGACACTCCATAGGTACGACACAAATAGAAACTCGTACAAGGTGCGATAGGGTAGGTGACACGGCACAACTAGGCAATGCCAGGGTAGATACACCAATTGCTATCCGGGCTGGTGGAAACGCGCAGCTGCAGCTACCGCCCACCTCGAACAAAGTCCCCCAAAAATCAAAGTAAAAGTGGTCACTGAAAAAATCCAAAGTCAAAGTATAATATCGAAGAGGAGTGTCCAATCAGAGGAATGACCTAATTGGCCCGAGAATCGCTCCTGTTTTAGCCACCTTATGCCAACTCACGGGAGTCGGGTCCACGTATTTACCTTGCAGGAAACGCCTCCACCAACCTACTTCATTCTGGAATCTCCACCGCGTACACGGTTGTTAAAGTGGTTTTTGGAGTTGGCAGAGAGTATGACAACTTCCGATCCCGGTCTCTTCAACAACCAAACGTTATTATAACACCGCGGTCCTTTAAAATAATTTATACTTTTAAAACCAGACTATAATATCCATTTCAAAACCATATAAATATGATATCATTTCCTTTTAAAACCCAAAACAATATAATATCATCTTTATTTTCCAATATATTATTTCCAAAATTCATAGTGGTTTCAAAGTAAAATATATATAAATCAAAACTCTTGAATATAATATTTCCAAATTATACTACCTTGAAAGCCATAACTTTGAAACAAATTCCATCTCTCAAATGGTTAAATATTAAATTACTTTTATAAAACAAAATAGCTTCTTTACATTTCACAAATCAATTCCAAATATCGATTTATACTACCTTGAAATCTTCATCTTCGTCCTCCGGAGCTAAAGTCTTCGATCCTGAAACGCTCGGACTGACCCAAGCGAATTTGAAAAGACAAAAACACTCGAGTCAGAACTAAAAGATCTTATGTGAGTTAAATTAATAGAATTAAATATGAGTGCAGTAACTCAAGAGATGCTTGGGATTTACATCTCCTAAGGATCCGTTAAACTATTTACTATGTAGTATATTGCGCTATTATAATAGTGTCTAATTGTAAAATAAACTTACTTTAAAATAGCGTTAAGGCTTTACGTTTTCCACCTTAACACGTAATAGTGCCAATAGTCTATATAGTGCCTGCATATCTCCTGATCGGGAGACTACGAGAAGACACTCCATAGGTACGACACAAATAGAAACACGTACAAGGTGCGATATGGTAGGTGACATGGCACAACTAGGCAATGCCAGGGTAGATATACCAATTGCTATCCGGGCTGGTGGAAACGCGCAGCCGCAGCTACGGCCCACCTCGAACAAAGTCCCCCAAAAAATCAAAGTAAAAGTGGCCACTGAAACAATCCAAAGTCAAAGTATAATATCGAAGAGGAGTGTCCGATCAGAGGAATGACCTCATTAGCCCGAGAATCGCTCCTGTTTTAGCCACCTTATGCCAACTCACGGGATTCGGGTCCACGTATTTATCTTGCAGGAAACGCCTCCACCAACCTACTTCATTCTGGAATCTCCACCGCGTACACGGTTGTAAAGTGGTTTTCTGAGTTGGCAGAGAGTATGACAACTTCCGATCTCGGTCTCTTCAACAACAAACGTTATTATAACATCGCGGTCCTTTAAAATAATTTATACTTTTAAAACCAGACTATAATATCCATTTCAAAACCATATAAATATGATATCATTTCCTTTTAAAACCCAAAACAATATGATATCATCTTTATTTTCCAATATATTTTTTCCAAAAATCATAGTGGTTTCAAAGTAAAATATTTAGAAATCAAAACTCTTGAATATAATATTTTCAAATTATACTACCTTGAAAGCCATAACTTTGAAACAAATTCCATCTCTCAAATGGTTAAATATTAAATTACTTTTATAAAACAAAATTGCTTCTTTACATTTCACAAATCAATTCCAAATATTGATTTAAACTTCCAAATACCATTTTAAATTTTTACGTTTCAAAGCTTTAAATATTACACCATTTCAAAAACAAACTCATTTGCCCATTCCATATATATCAAATTCAATTACTTATTATTTAGACTTGAAATGTTTACTTAATGAATTCAATATACTTTAAGTAAAACTTATAACTTCACATAATTGGATAATCTTTCAATTTATTAAACTTGACATATTAATTTAAATCAACCTGATATTCATTCAAATCACTTTACACAAAAATCAAGTTACAAAAATCATATCCTTTAAAAATTCTAACTTTTCATTTAGTTTCAATTTAACTTAATATTCATCTTCCAACCTTATTCTCTTTTAAGTCATTAAAACTCCAGAAATTTAGTTTTAAATAAAGGCTTAATCGTATTTGATCATAAAAATCAAACTTTATTTTATACTTCAAATCAAATTTATACAAAGCTTAAAAACCGAAAATTTACTATATATATATATATAAATAACCAAATCAATATCCCAAAAACCATATATATATAGCTTTACAAAACCATAGTAAAACATTTCAAAAATAATTTTATATATTTACCGCGGTGCCTGTATAAAATTTTCTACCCTATGGTCAAGTGATACGGATGTTTATCATTTCAATCCGCAATTTAAAATAAAAATGCGGCTGTATATCATTTCAAACCGCAATCCCGAATGAAATAAAAATGCATGAGGACTTGAAGTTTATACAATATAAATGTAGCATCCATTCATCCAAATATCAATCATCAACCATTTTTTTCAATCATCATCCAATTTAAACAATCATCGATATAGAGCATATAAATTATACAGGTAATAAATAACATGTATTAACCAACAGTTTATATTCAATAATAAATTTATTAACTGTTAACTATCAGTTTGTATGCAAATAAATAAATTCTTAACTGTCAATTCATATGCAATAATAAAATTAATTAACAGTTAAACTAAATAAATGCGATTTAACAGAGGTGATAAATAAAACATGCCAAACAGTCATAAATAACTTTCTACTCATATCTTAAGTCAAATTAACAAACATAAGAAATTTTAGAAGTTGTGAGTGGGTTAAAACACTCACATTTTGAATTTAGATCGAATTTAAATCCGATTTAAACCCAAAAATTCGACTATCTCCAAATCTGTCCAAACCAGTGTCAAAAGATCTGGAATTTAATTTTGATCCTAACAAAAAAAAATTCGGGTAAAACGGATGTTGTATGCGGAAGTTATGAAAATTTGAACGAGTTGAAATTAAATTAAAACAAAAATAAAATACCGTGCCACATCCACTCTTCCCTCGCGTATGCTTCTTCTTGATTGCTAGATTTGTTCCGTAATTTTTCTTTTATTTCGATTTACTTTAATTTTCCTCCTTATTATATGAATGTATGTATTTTTGAAAGGTTGAAAGAAAAAAAAAGATTTGAAAAAGAAAATGATTAAAATAAGAACTGAAAATGGAAGAGAAGATCTAGATTTGAAAAGAAAGAAGAAAGTTTGAAATAGAAGAAAATTTTGAAGAAGAAGAATATTTGAAGAGGAAGGAAAAATTAAAATGAGAGATAATAAGGAGATTTGAAGAGAAAAGAAAAAAAAAGAAAAGGAAAAAAAGAAGAAGATTAGAATGGAGGCCGTGGTTTCATTTGCGTCATATCTTATTTATAAGGTTAGAATTTGGTTTAGGATCAAAGATATTTGAAAAGAAAGACCGCTATTAATTAGAAATAAATGAAATGACGTTTCAGAAAAATGAAGTTGGAAAATGAATGGAAAGAAATAAAGTAAATATGAACAAACTTGGTTTTGAAATATAGTAAATATGAACAGCCTTTTTAAAAGTAGCAGGTATTAAAAAGAGGCAATTATTAATTAGAAAGGGAATGAATGGACTAACTCTATACTGTAAACAAACTTTTAGAATTCAAATTTCAAAACAATTGTTTACTTAATAAATTTTGTTAACCCTAAACACACCAAAATTACTTCATTAACTCAAGTAATATTCGAATTTCTATGCATTTGGGTTTTTGTCTATGCATAATAATTTTTTTATACTTACCTTAAAAATGAAAACATTTGATTTGTTTTTCCCAAAATGATCTCTTATTACCATTGAAACACCCTTTTTGTTTACCACAGAACGCGCGTTTTTTTTATTAAACCTATTAATTGAAATCACCGTTTTCTTTCCTTTTAATTGAAATATTTGAACTACATTAATTGCAATCACTTACAAGGTTAAATTTTAAAACAGATAACTAAAATGCATAAAAAAATATAAAAATTGTTTATATACAAGAGCAATAAAAAGATTATTTTCCTACTCTTGTAATCAGTTTGTAAGCTAAACACGGCTCAAATAAACATATATTTCTTTCTATAAAATCAATCTTTCTATTTTTTATTTAAATTAAATTAAACCTACATTCACAGATGAAACTTTCATTTTATTGATGTAAATGTTTTTTCTTTCATTGAATCAAAACTTTTCTTATATTTCACAAAACATAAGCTGTTTTTAATTGCACCTATTACAATTAGTATTCTCTCTCCTATTAATTGAAAATTTTCAATTACATTAATTTCCGTTGATTAAGTTTCAAAATGGGCTAAATGAATGAAATGATAAGTAGAACAATTACTTCCTATTAACGTAATATTTAGATGTTAAATTTTCATTTATTTCAATTAAACCTATTATCATACATTATTTCAATATACTGACAAGCTTACTTTTGCACCCTTTCATTTACCCAACTGCCATTTTATAAATAAACTTAATAATAGATTCATACTCTATTACATAAATGCATACCCCTTTTATCTAAATTAAAATTTTCGTAACTTCAAACATTTGATCCATTTAATTCCAATTACTCCTTTCATTAAATTTTAGATTCAAATCAAGTTATAAAGCTTTACCTCCATTCTTTATATTCACTATTTATCATATTACCATCCTGGGTACCATTTATTTTAATATATATATCCAGATACTTTACATTTTTCCATTGTTTATCTCAATTGCATAACATTAATTTATATTTATTGCAATGGTTCCTGGTTTAATTGAACGAACTAAGTATATAACTCATAACGATTGTTGTAAAACTCTCAATCCCACATTTATAAGTATATCCTTATCCGTTATATCTATTAATTAAATAAATTCTATTTTTATGTCCTTTAATTTATTACTAAGTACCCATTTACTTTTCCCATCAAATTTGAATTCCATTCAATATATATAACAATCACTTTCCCATTCACACCTTATTATCAACCCACAATTATTGCAATTCATTATCTTATTTTGATTTTATACAATTACCATTAACTTTACATTCAATTACTATTCAACGCATATTTATTCATCAATTAAATTCGATATTTTCTTTTCTTTCCTTTTATTTGATAAATAACCTAGTATACATTTACATACATTCATTTCATCCCATTCATTTATGGGTATTGTATTGAAATTAAATTTATTAGCTAATACCAACATTATTACCATTAATTACAATTGGATTCCCAATTTTATTCAATACCCTGAATAAATAACATATATATTAATCAAATCCTTACATTTGTTTTTCTCATATTCCATTAAATATATGCACACATACAAATTAAGATTCTAAATCCAATTAGTTATTCCTTTTACATCAACCATCACTTATGAATAATTATCGTTTCCTATTTATTTTGTTACATTCACTTATATTCACTTTATGAGTAAATTGGTATTCCCTTTAACCCATTAATTACTAACTTTAGTCATTGCAATTTATTATCCAACATACAAATTGAATCTATTGTCAAATTTTCCATTTCAATAAATTAACACCTTACAATAGTTAATAAAAAAGGATTGTACTAAATAAAAATTTATCTTCATTGATGAATTCAATACTTGCCTTAATTTACTTATTCAAACTTTATATCAAATGCAACAATTTCCGCTATTTATTATTAATTGCAATATATAATTAAATTTGTACATTTTAATTACCCTTGATACATCAAATTTCAACATTCTCTTTCATATAAATAAATAAGATTTCTATTCCTTTCTAAATTTAAATAAAAATCCTATTAATTTAATTCATTTTAAACATCGAATTTATACGGGTCGTTACAGATAATAATAAAATTTATACAGTGCATCTTTTTATAAATTTCTTAATTTTTCAAGTACAAAGTCGAATATATTTAGATATATTTGGAAAGGTAATACTCCACTCAAAGCTAAAGTACATATGTGGTTCATTGTATAAGGGAAATTAAATAGCATAAAACTTTTAAAAAAGAAAAATACAGTTACTAATAATAAATGTTTTTTGTGATATGGGAACGGAAATATTTTGTACATATATTTTGAGTGTCATATCACGAATTATATTCTTATAGATTGTCTTAATATTTTTTACTTTAATGTAACTAATAATGTATTAATTGTGAATTATTTTGTAATGGCTTAGGTTTTTTTATATTGGATTTCAGAGGTTAGTAAATGACAGCATTTTTACTATAATATGTTGGTATATATGGTCTGAAAGGGATCAAAGAGTTTTTAGTAATATAATTACTCAAATGGATACGTTAATTTAAACAATTGCTTTATTTTTCTAATTGAATTTCAATTCCTAGTTATAATAAAAACAACAATATTAGTTTCAATGAATATCTTATAAAAGTAAAATATTGTATTAGCTTAGTTAAGGAAAATTTGGTATCTAAAAGCAAAAATAATAATAGTACCCTAAACATCTTTTAAATTGATATGTGTGCTAATGAATTCGATGTTATATTATATATAGGAAATTAATTAGACTTTAAAATGTTGTAATTTAGAATTGAACATTCATTTCATTACTACAAATGAATATTAGATATCATAACGTAACGTTTTTTATTTACTCTTTTATCTCATTCCTTGTTTATACTTAGAATATGTATCCTCTTATTATGAAATATGTATGTATATAAAATACATTTACCTACATACATACATTTGTACATACATGTGTGTGTGTGTCAATCTAATCATTTTGGTTGAGTGTTTGTTTTCAGTTTTAAATGTATCAACATATGGACGGTTTTAGCAGATCCTGCTATCATTGATGGATAGTTGGTATTGGAGCATATCTAGGGTTTAGCCTACCCTTTTATTTTATTTTATGGTATTTTATCTACATTATGGACTCTAGTCACTAGTATTGGGGATTTTTAGTTTATTGTATTGTTTGGGGTGATTTTGCTATCTGTCGGGCTTGTTAGCAGCGTCAATTTTAAGTGTAGAATAAAATACATGAGCACTCTCCTTCTCGAATAAAGGATCACTCATTTTTTCTTAAAAAAAGATACACTTATAATTTCTTTACTTCTCTAAGCTTACTTCCATTCTCGTTCTAAAATAAGTCATCACATTTTAAATTTTTACCTATGAAATTAAAAATTGAAATCTTGGAAAATGTCTTCCAAAATGCAACTATGATTCGCTTATTTACATAAGGAATTTGTTATCATTTTCTATCAAATTTCTGGCTTAATAACTATCATGTCTCTACCTTTCTATAGCTTTCGCACTCCTCATCCCATAGCCACCGTACGCATAACTATCGTGCCTTTAAGTCTATCACGCCTCTAAAATTATCGCACCACTAAAGTCGTTGTGCCTTGAAGGCTATTGTACATCAAAAGCTATCACACCTCTAAGTCTCGAATGTAGGGCTATCATAGATCACTGTTTAAAGCTATCGCACATAATGGATTGAGGCTCTTATAAGTCTCCACATAAGGCTATCATAGATCATAATCCAATCGTAAGTTTCAAAAAACATTTATTATAAGTACAACTTTGGGCAATGTATGCCATAGGTAAGAGCTATTATAGGTCACAAATAGGAGCTATCGCAAAACAAGCTTTAAGGCTATCATTGATCTAACTTTAGAGCTATCGTATTTCTAGCTTTGGCTATTATAAACCTAACTTTAGGGCTATGGTTCTTCTAAGGTTTTAAGGACATCATGAATCCAACATGAATGTTATCGTGAGTCTAACTCAAGGACTATCGTGAGCGTCAATAACGGCTACTGCAAGTTAAATGGCAAATCCATAGCTAAACGGAAAACTTGTATTTTCCCTAATAAAGTAAAAACTTTTTACTAATTCATTACACATATCTTATATTCATTTTCTACTTTTGTTTTGTAAGATTATTCCACGAAGATAGCCGAGTTTTATTCTATTTAGCCTCAATTAGTTAATTTCCTTAATTATTTCCTTTATTTAAGGTATTTTCTTCTTTACTAATTAATTCATAATGATTCAAAATTTGATGGGAAAATCCCAATAAATTCACAAAAATTCAAAGAAATCATCTTTTACCTACAATAAAAATTTCAAATCAAAATATTAAATTTATATATTTTTAAATATGTATTTCTACCTAAATTTACCCATTTTCAACTTAGAAAATTCATAATAAATTATTTTTTCATTCGAAAATTATGAAAATTAAAACCCAACTCTGTTTTATTGTTAAACATCATTTTAAATTTTTAAAGCATTTAGAAAATATTAATCTATGTTTTACCCTAAAACATGTCTAGAACAAAGTGTTTTAAATCCCCAAACATATATAAAACATTTTCACTTTATATAAATATATTTATCAACATTCAAAGCACTAATACACATAAAACCGAACCAAATGGGTTTGGAGGAGGTTGGAGTTAGCATTACTCACCTAGATTAGAAAAACTTGATTAAATACTCTGCCTTTCTTTAGACATGAAAACCCTTTTCCTTTCTATTTGATTTTCTCTTCCCATCTCAAATATGGTGGTCGGGCCTATATGAAATGTTTTGTTTTTTTGCGAATGAAAATGAAAGAAGGAGATAGTGTGTTTAGTGGTAGAATTTAATGATTTGGACTTGGGTTAAAATCCCTTCTTTCTTACGCATGTTAATAGTTTTCCCTTAATACATAAGATCTCCTAGATTAAAACATTATATTTTATTACTTTAATCTGTAGGATAATTTAATCACACTAATCACTCTTGGTTCATTCAATTAATATTTTAAGTGTCCCACGTTTGATTAATCAAATTGTCTTTAAATGATTTCCTCAATTAAATTATCTTAGTTATCATTTACTAAATTATATTACTAATTTAAATTCCCATATTATGGTACTCCAAAATATGGGCTTTTACATTGGATAACCAGACATCTTAAGTTATTTAAGAAAAGGTATTTTTTTCATATTCAAATCCTATATAAAATCGCTACCTATACTTTTAGATGAAATTAAATTTAACATATGTACTTACTCTTAAGGACATATCCTTATAAAAAGAAGTAACCCAACTTTATTCATCCTTAATCGTACTTTGTCCAACAAAATCATATTACTCTTTATTAATACATCATTAAGTAAGATAAGGAAGAGTAATTTAGAGAGTGGATTTTATGCTCTTTTTAGTTACCATTGAAACTCTTTTCAATATGCTCGCCTATTCGATCAAATTAAATTGTTTTATTTCCCTTGCATGTTTTGTTTACTACTTCCATTTTATATTCTATAAACTTATCATACATAACTTGTGTATCAAAAACACATATTAATATATTAGATAATTTATTGGGGAATTTAACGAATTTAACTGGGTCTGCCTTTGGTAGTATAAGACTTCGAATTATATAAATCTATACGTATCAATCCAAGAAGTTCTTTAACTCTTTTGTTGCTCCGATCAAATTACTGCTTTGCCCTTAGTACTTTGAGATATAATTAACAAATACCATATGATTAATAATTATATAATTACACAATCATTTCGCAAAGTATACGGCTTAGTCTATAATCCCAATTTTTTTTAAATATTTTATATGCTTCTATATTTTCTATAGTTACCAATCAAACAAATACAATTATGAAAATGCCAAGGTATATATTATTTTATAGCGAATATTCACTTGTTTGTAATAAAACAAAAGTGATGCATTTTTTGATAAACACTGAAAACATTCATTATTTCATACATAATATTTAGCATTTATGAAAATAATATATCAAAACTTGATGCATCCACCAGTAAGTGTTATATGGTATGATTCCACTATTTCCGTTGTTACAATAATTGCGTTTGAAATATAAATCTCCGTTCAACCACTTACTACAAGCTATTTATTTCCTTAATGTAACTAATTTACGGTCAAGAGTTTTTGATTGAACATCTTGAACTCAAAGGAATACATTTTATAAAATATAATTTTATATAGGTAAAATACATTTTGAATTGAAATCATATTTCCTGTTTCCTTATTACGTGTCTATGAATATTACCATCAATTTTCTTTGTGATGTCTCTTCATGAAGTAGAGGCGACCATTCACCCTCTTCATTCCAACTATGTTAATATTATTACTATTATCAAAGCCAAACTTTCACTTTCTTTTTCAAAAGGTCGAACCATTCAAAGAAGAAACCCTTTACTTCAAGAATGACTGAATTCTTTACAAAAATGCATTCAGTCATCAATAAAATTTAAGGATATTGAATAAATTGCACTTACGTAAACTTATAAAACAAACATTTTAATGACCGAACTTCTAAGTCTATCTTATAGCTCTTGGTCTGTGTTGCTTCTAACCTAACAAGATCCTTACTATACTCAATCTTATTGAACACATGATCTTGCACTATGATTTAATTGCTCATTTCAAGTGAAATAATTTCATCGAGATTTCCTATGATGACTGCCATACACCACTTATACCCAATGTACCTATATAATGCAATGTAAAGGTACTCAACCGATGTAGGATGGTAACTATGGGTGTCCATAAAGAAAATCCAAGCACAAACGTGTAGACTATCTCACAACGTATAAATAAAATATAATATAATAACATAGATGTGAAATAGGCAAGCAATGATATTATCAAGTGAACCATAAAAAGAACATTAGAGCATAACAGGTTCATAGAATATACAAAAATCAAAATAGTAGTTTATACATCCCAAATCTCCTAAATAAACTCTATGACTGTCTCTATGGTAATACAAGTACTAATATAGCTCCACAGTATTGAACAACGAAATATAAGTGATAGTAAGCTCCAAGTGTATACACACACATGAGTATTACAACATATGCGCATCGAGATGACAGTTGGTTCGCGTGTAGTTAGAAACACAATTTCTACAAATGGCATGTGATTCACACATGCAAAAGGGAAATGATTTCTGCAAATGGAATGTGTTTCGTGAACGTAGAGGAAAATAGAATGTGCCTTGTGCGTGGTAGAGAATTTTATATGTGTAATGTATTATAGATAAAGAGGAGAAACTTGATGGGATTTTATAGATCTGAAGCTTGTGGATAAGAGGATGGGGCATGCATAATGCTATCTTCTTAGTATGTTTTTGAACTTTGGCTTGGGGATCTAAATTTGGAAGTCCTTATTATAAGGTCATGTTCATCAATTTTAGTTAAGTACATACTATATTATACTAAGAGAAGTAAAATCATGGATGGCATGAGTGCATAGGATATATGATAATACAATTTTAGATTGTCGACGGATACTTTCAGATGCGTATAGTGCCATACCTGATGCGCATTCAAATTCATTTTCAGATATCTACATCCGTGGATACCAATAGATATCAAATAATTATCCTATCCACTAACGATCAATAAATAAAGAAACATATATATAATTTTTGTTTAATATAATTAATTTTCAATTCTACCGATTATAAAAATATATGAAACCAATCAATATGATGATTATAAATAGTTTTGAGCGGTTAATATGCATTAAATGCATATAACATAAACTATTAACTTCGTAAAACAATAAATACATATACAATATTATACTAAAATAAAAATAATATAAACTATAATCTTGACAAAAACCAAATGGATAATTTTCTAATGCAGATGCCTTTATAGCCGCATATATGTTTTTTAGATATCGAATATTTATACGCTTTTCGGATATAGATGAAGGTGGATTTTAGTTTTTTTGGGGATATTTATTGAGTTTATACAAGTTAGCTACGATAATATGTACCTTAATTTATATAACAATCACTATAGAGTACATAAATTCATTTAAAGTAAATTACAGCAAAAAGTTTACAAACTTCTTATAAGGTTAAGTTTGTTTACACTCTCATTGTTCTTGATACTACATGCATTAACCATTAAAAATAATACATACATAACTATCATTATGTTAATTTTCATCAATAATGTGGAATATATGACCCAAACATATAAAGAAAATTGATAAAATCTTTCCTCCAAATTGAAATACTAGAATTCAACTAATAAATGTGAGTAGATGGAATTAAATTTACAATTTTTCTAAAATTTGTCTCCATGCCTCTGTGGTGAACCCACCTAAATACTTGCTAATATTTAAACAATTGACAAACTAAGCAAAAAGAAGGCCTAAATATTATAAGTGAAAAAATTATCTTCTTTTTTGCAATAATTAATTTCTTCATATAATAATTTTTTGTCATGAATGTAATTTAATGTTAATCTAATTTACTAGTGTGAAGGAAATTTTGGAAATTCATATATAGAAAATGTAGTTACATAAGTATGTAGTTAATAATGATTTTGAAGTAAACTATCATTACTTAATCAACTACACAGTCCTTGCACAATATCAAATATGTACTTATGCATCTAGCATTCCAGGTCAATTAAACAATTATACAAAGTAAATTTCGCTCAAAAATATTTCAAACTAAGTGTTGTGGTTACAATACAGACATACATGAGATTTGGCTCACTTATTACTTGTTATAAATACATAAATGCACATTCCTTTATCATACATGATATATTTCTCATCTGTAGCCTTCGTAACAAATATACAAAGGTTTATGATACCTCAATCAAGATGAAGGGGCAAAATGTTGAATATACTAACATTGTAATGTACACATTAGTATGAAATTTCACCACCTGATTTTATATCATAATTTCTGTTATTGATTCCTTCTAGCTTTTAAGTCCGATAATGAAAATTTCAGTAATTAAGCAATTAGTTTACAACTGTTCGCTAACAGTTAACCCGAAACATAGTAACATAATGACTATGCTAGATACAATAACCCTCTTTAGCTATCTTTCCATAACAAATTATAAAGAGACACAGATCATAAACAATTAGTCATGGATTTATTTATATTGGAATCTGAGCATTGCTCTATTGCTAAGCACTAATATGGTTATTTTGAAGATTATTTATAAGTGCTTCCCGTTGCCATTTATTGTCTTACATTGCCAAGCAATTGAGTCTAGATTTCATGTTCTTTTTCTTCCAACGGGTTTCTAGTTAAGGTGCCCAATTTAATACCTGCCAATAATGTTCAATTGCAGAAAATAATAAAAGGCTAAATAAACAAATATTTGACTGAAATAAAATTGTTTCCAAAATATTTATCATCTTGGAAAAGGAAAATTATTACTAAGGACATCTGTAATTGAATTTTCATGTTAAAAGGAAATGAAAAAAGAAGGAAAGAAAGGAAAACACATCTATAACTATTTCCACAAATAGAAATGTTTTCTAAAGAAACACAGATACTAAATACAAATACCTACATTAATATAATAACCATATAATTATGTTGTGTAAAACTAAGCTGTAATCATTTTATATGGAATAAAACATTTGTTGTCAACTCAACATCTTTGTTGCAAAAATTAAGTGAAAAAGGTAATCTGTTGTTTTTCCGTCATATTTATTTATGTAAAAGAATAATAGCATGATTTATGACTAATTAATGTATGCCTATAAGCAAATGCATACTTTATGTTCTTGTGGCCTTGAATAGAAAAAAATGCCATCCTCCTATTTTACACACTCGTTGACCAAATCATTTTTTCACTCAAATAAAAAATCCTACTTCCGAATTAAATTTCAAAATTTAACTATTACGTTTAGATAGGTTATAAGATGATTAAAAGACATGAACCTGAGACACCCAATTAACTGAATGACTGAAAACGACTTTTAAAACACAATAGAGATAATTTTTACATATCTAGAATTGCATTCATCAAATTTCTAGCATAATGCACTAAAAAAAACCATGATGTCTGTTATCGCTAGAATCAAAAGGCTCGAATATAAGAAAATAGAGATGCAAATGAAAGCCTTTGCTTGGTTGATAACTTATCATTAAACTCCAACTTCAATTTTTCTAAACTATCTTAATCAACTTTCTTTCTACACAATACAATAAATGTTAAAATTATGCAAAGTCTTGAACCTGAAATGTATCATATTAACATCTTTAACTAAAATTTCTAATTCCCAGCTATTTCATATCACCCCAACATATATTCACTCATTTACCAAATAATAGGATCTACAATTTTCTCCTTCTAGTAAGATGAATACCGTTATTAACAACCGTCAACCTTATATTCATAAATGTACTATGTTCATGCCTTTGGATATATAGTGTTTATTTTCATTATAACTGCCCAATAACATAGAAAAGTGAAAATGACCAAGCCAATATAACAATCATATGTTACGAAAAGTGAAGAAAAAGGAACAATTCTTACTATGTTCTATACTGTTTCTTTAGACGAATATACAGATATCTTATATATCCCTTAGGCTAACTGCTTTATAAAAGAGTAAATAGGAATAATTAAGGAACAAAATGACCAGGCTAACATTTTTGAACAAGTATAATGAAATAAAACATTAGATGAAGAAAGTTGCGAAAAACCTTAGAATTTTTGTAATCTTGTTTCTTTATTATGGGTTAGTGCGATAAAAAGATTTTTGGTTTACAAAATAAACCACGAATTAGGGATGAATAGAAATAAGAGATGGAGGATAAACAAGAAGTGTAGGAAACGAGCAAGTTAAATTAATCCGTTGCTCTAAAAAACCTCATGATTGTTCAAAAGTGAAAATTTGATTATTAACATCTTTAATTTTAATCTCCAATTCCTACCTACTACACAATATCTTAATATTTATTTAATCATTTACCATATTATAGAATCTACTATTTTTTCTTTAAAAAAATGACTATAGCGTTTCAATAAGGAAAAGAAGTCTGGGATCTATGAATAAATGAGAAAGAGAAATGAAAGTTGACAATAAATAAATCACATTACTAAAATAATTCCAAAAGAAACAATAACAAAATTAAATGCATACCTATTGCCAAATATTGTACATTGCAACATGCACTTGAATCGAGATTATCAACTAAATTAGAATATTGATTTAAATGAAATTTATTTCAGATCGAAAATAGGCAGTATAATAATTTTACGAATTTGGCAGTATAATAATCAACTAAATATGTCAGCTAGATAGTACCGGTGAGTAGTCTACCTTGGGATTAAGTATTAAATGATGAGGGCCTCCCTATAAATAGATGTTAAATGGTCAGGGGTCTACCTAGTCCTTATTAATGAGGTATTAAGTAGCTTAGGTATAGTCTCTCACATTGCTAAGGCTATAATAACGATATTACCGGTGATGGGTTATAGGTATTAAATGATGTAGGACCTACCTAGAATATAGGTATTAAACGGTTAGAAGTCCGCCGGTCCTTTTGAAGGTATTAAGTAGCTTGGGTACCGTCTCTTACATGGCTTTGATTTTGTTTGCGATAGATGCGGTAATAGTTGGACATTAAATGTCGGAAGCCTTAAATAGTGGTTATAGGTTTTTGTAGCTAGGATCCTCGGACCATTGATAACATTGGTAGAAACCATCTTAGGAATATGTCTTAAATGATAAGGTCTACCTTGACTGAGGTACTAAATGGTTGAGTCTACCCATTTCTCTTTTAAAAATATTTTAGAAGCCCGCTTCATATTTAGAAGTATTAAGTGGCAAATGAGTTTGGCAGGATTGGGTGTTTGATAAGGCTTCATTGGTATTTTGTACCTTGAGAAGGGGTAGGTAAGTAATCGTGCGTGCAATGCAAGTTTAGGTTCGAATTGCTAACCTTAATAGACATAAATATTAAATAGGAACCAATCGGTATACATTTATGTTATGGACAGTTTATAAATTTTCCAGCCTTCCAAATGTTGTTCTGACTCCCTCCTCATTACAACTCCTAGGATAGAGGTACAAGTCACTTGAGCTGGATGTGTTTAGTTGTTGGAGAAGTCTTCTTTTCACTCATACTCTTTGCCGATGTGACAATGTATTATCTAAGAAATAACGTTAATTGCAAGGCAGTAGCCATACTTTGTATTCTTATCCTATTATTGTTTCCACCATGAGTTTAGATTTCTATCAATCTTTGATAACGCTCATGTTTATTTGCAAGTACTAAATCCAATGATCTGTGCTTTGAAGGACTTATATTTTGATTTTTGTCAAAATTTAGGCCCACTAGGGAATGGATTGTAACACTACCCATCTATTTATGGGTGACAAGCTCTACTGAGATGAGGCTCCACCCCAATGCCTCTTATGAGTTCTTTCAAAACCCAATAGTGAATAAAGAGTCTCGATCACTCACAGTGCGCCTTGGCAAACAATGGAATTGCACAAACCACTTCACACATAATTCAGCCAATTCTGATGTCCTTCTACTCGACGTGAAGGGTATGAATCAGGCACTCTTCATCAATTTATTGACTATGACCCAAATGCCATCATCCCCTCCTTTGGTCCTCGATAATCCATCAACGAAATCCATCAAAATTTATTTCCGTTTCCACTTGGGAATCTTGAGCAGTTGTAGCAAACCACTCGGCTTCTTCCGCTCTGCTTTACAAACTAATAGTTTGTGCACTTTGATATGAATTCCCCAGCATCCTTCATCCCTTCCCAATAAAATGTCTACCTCATATCGCAATACATATTATTACCACTGGGATGTATAGTCAATCTCGAATGCTGACACTCTCATAGCACCTTATCTCTCAACCCATCAACATAAGGAATAAACAATCTTCTATCCTTACGGATCCTACCGTCACGGTCTATCCCATACTGCTTTATCCCCTCAGATTCTACTCCTTTCTATATATTCCCCATGATCTTTGCTAGCCTAGCATCTCACCACTAAATAATATCGATCCGTTGGATTAAGGTAGGTCTGATCGTCATGCCAGACGACACTTTTAGCTTTGGCTCACATCGAGATCTAAAATCTTAGCCGGTGATATTCTCTAACTGCTTCCACTCTAGGAACATCGCTCCAAAGTTGGCATGTCTCCTACTCAAAGTATCAGCGATTGCACTTCCTTTACCGAGCATGTAGGAACTATCAAAATTGTCAGAGACTAGAAACTCTACCCATCGCTACCGACGAAGGTTAGGATCCTTCTAGGAGAAGAGATACTCCAATGATTTGTGGTCTGTATATAACTTGAATCTCTACACAAGCAAATAGTGCCTTCTTATCTTCAAGGAAAACATTATCGCCACCAACTCTAAATCATGAGTCAAACACTTTCCCTCATGCGGTTTCTGCTGTTGATTGGCGTAGGTAACAACCTTCCTTCTAGCATCAACACCGCACCTGGTCTAGTACCACAGGCTTCTAGCCGTCAGCTCTTCATTCCCACCCGTAATAACTAATACTGATGCGCTTGTCAACCTCTCCTTTAGACTCACGAATGCATGCTTGCATCTCGCATCCAAATAAAAGTCTAATTTTTTTCATCAAGTTGGCTAATGGCTCTGTTACTTATATAAGTCCTGGATAAAACATCTATAGTATCCCGTAAGTCATAGGAAACTTGTCACATCTATAGCGGTCTTGGGTCGATTCCATTCCCGTACTCTTGCCACATTGCAGGATCTAAAGCAATACCCTGATAAAAAACAACGTTACCAAAAAATCACACATCCCACCTCCAGGATGGACACTTCAAATATTTCGCCTCCAATATGTGCTTCCTTAACACTTCAAACAAAATCCTTAAATGTGTCTTGTGTTTCTACTTCTTCCTAGAATAAATAAGAATATCATCCACGAACACAAGTACAAAATGATTCAGTTTATCCCTAAAAACACGGTTCATAAGATCAACAAAGTTTGCCAGTGCGTTGGTTAGCCCAAATGGCATAACTAACCACTTAAAGAATCCAGACGACATACGAAATGCGTTAATCAGCACAGTCTCCTTCGCCACTCTTAGTTGGTGGAACCCCATCGCAAGGTCAACTGAGAGAACACCTTCGCACCATGGAGCCAGTCAAACAAGTCACCGGTACGCAAGAGCGGATACTTGTTCTTCTTCATCTTCTTATTCAGCTTATGGTAATCTATGCATAATCTTAAGGAGCCATCCGCCTTTTTGGCGAATAATATAAGTGCTCCCAACTTAGATATACTCCTTTAAATGAACCCTTTCGTTAATAGTCATTCCCTTGCACCTTTAGTTCATTTTACCCTTTAAATGTCATATGCCTCTCAGGCGTAACTACTGGCCTGACATCCTCTACCTAATCAATATGGAACTCCATCTCCCTATGTCATGGTAATCTAGTTATCTCCTCGAATATGTCCTAATGCTTCCTAACAATAGACATATATGACAATTTTTTCATGTCAGATCTCGAGTGAATATAGAAACCAAACCACTACCTCATCATTAGGTTAGCAGCCTAAATCCAACCTATGCCATCATTCGCTTTTATCATCATGAATAATCACTCGCAATCCATGACTACTCCTTACTTCCTCGGCCAGTGCGTTCCCTAAAATAATACCGGACCCTACAAAACCCAAAATAAATTAATCACAAAGAAAGGAACATCCATGAATCGAGAAAACTATGTAATGAGAACACATAGCCAAATTGAACGAACCATCAACTAGTTCAACACAATCAACGGTCAGTCTACTAAGTTGGGTCTCGATCCTAGTCTCTCTATTAGGTCACTAGATATAATGATTTAATGTATCAGTATTAAGGAAAATAAGAATACGTATATCATAAATAGATCATTCCTCTAATTATGATGCCTTTCCCTTTCTGCTCCGCCATTGGAGCATTCGACGAAGTCGGAACAACATCCAATGTAGAAACTTCCATAGCCTGTTCATCCTTCGGTAGTTCTGGGCAATCCTTATGGGTCTGCCCAAAGCCTTGGTAGAAGTAGCACTTCATGCCTTCTCTATTACAATCCTTACTCATATTGCCTTTGTCCCTACAATTAGCAAATAAGATCCTATTTTTTTTCCTGGGACCATCCTCATTTTGGGCGGCGCCTCATTAACTGACTCTAGATAATCTATCTTAATGTGCACAGTCCTACCATAGTTAAAGCATTTCTTCTTGCCACCTTTGGGTCCTTACATTCCTTATTAATATAATCCTTCTCCTTACAATTAAAGCACTTTCGCCCCCTCTTGTCTTTCTTTTGGTCACCTTTCATCTAGGACTATTTTCCACCTTGGTTGTCCCTTTTTCTCTTGCTACTTCCGCCTATTGCAGTTTAGCTTCCTCTTGAGGATCAACAACCAGTTGCGCTTGCATTTAAGCACCACTATCCACTTCCCCTATAGCCCCTCTTTGGGCTGCTTGCATTGTGCTCACCATCATATGAATGAATGCTCCTTGCACTTCCAAGTTGTTTTAATCAGGCGACCCTTCCATATTTAAATTCCGATGCGGAATTCCCAGTATGCTTGTCCATTCTTAGAAATTGTAATAAGAACGATTAGTCTCTTGTAGAGGAAAACTGCATCAATGGTGTTAACAAATTTCTTTTTTAACCAAATTTACAAGGTAGGCTTAGATTCGTTTGATAAGGGATTAAGTAGCTTATGCAAGCTTGGGATAGTATGCAGATCCCGTTCGATCTAAGTGAACTCATATGCATATTTGTTATTCTAACTCGAGTCCGAAAGATAGTCATATGCTTGTCCATAGTTTAATAATATTCAAATATAACTATTCAAAAGAAGTATACTATGCAAAATTCATTGTCTAAGTCCATATGTGGAAAAAAGTTCACAAGTTACAATCGGCTCTAAATCCACAAATCAATTTATGGTTTACAACTTTAAAACTTGAGAAATATAAAAGAAATAATAACCCTTTCCAAGTAGTAGATGGGTGCCTATTTATAGAGGCGATAGCAGGTAGGTTAGTTGCCACGTGTCCATTTGATATGACATGAGTTATATGTCCAAATTATTGATATTCAACATCCCTACCTTCTTTTAAGAATCAGCGTCCTTATAACATTGATGAAGTTGACATCACTTGTCGTCATAAATTCGATAATATAACCCCTCTTTAGTAGTTACTTGATAGCCTTAGACTGGTAAGTACTTTCGATAGTTGATATAATGGTATGATCTTGATTACAGTTGATGTATTATAGGCTCATCATCCTTTAGAGGTTCGATATCCTCTACTTTTGATTAGATGTGGCATCCTCCTTTCGTTACATGTTCCACAATGCTCCATGTTGTAGATGCTCGATATCTTTGGGCTCAATAGCTCTTGATTCTTTGATTCGACACCTTGATTTATTGTTTATACTCGACATTCTGTGAAAAATAGACATTCACCGCTTTTCATCTTGTAAATACTCGGCATCTTTCACCTTGTAATTATTCGGCATCCTTCACCTTGTTGATTCTCTGTATCTTTCACACCATAGGTACTCGAAAACCTATACTAGCTTGGAACCTTTTACTTCTTAAGGCTTGACATCTCATATTGTCTTCAAAATCGGCATGCTTTTTCTTTAGAAGCTCGATATGAATATTTGTAGTAACATTTACCCCCTATGTAGAAGAAGAGTATTATACTTTAGTATAATCTTAACTTTTCACTACTGCCTCGATATTAACATTGTCGCTTTGATATTGACGTTATCGCTTATTGATATTCTACTTCAATCTTACTCGTTCATTTGAATTCAAATTAACACCCAATATTGTTTCTCTTTCTCCTTATAAATACTTGCTTCTCCTCCATCTTCATGCTTTATTTTCAAATTAAACTTAAGCTACAATTTTGATTTTCTCATTTTAATTAAAATCTTTCAATCTCCACAGCGTCCAAGCTTGAAACTAAGGTGCAACCACTATGTCTAATCAATTTAAATGAAAGATAAAAAAGGTTTTCAATTTTTAAATTAGGGGTTTGAGGAAATTGGGTTTGTGTGCTCTTTATCATTTTGAAAATTTTAGTGTTTTGATTCAAACGTCGATTGCAATACATCACTTTACTAGTTGACAAAAACTCAATAATTTGATGGCTGTTGTAAATTCGACAAATTTTTGAAAATTCGATAACTTTCTGGAGTTTTGATAATGATAAAGGCCGTACCTACTTAGAAATTCCACACTTAATTAAGAATTTAGTTGATTGATGAAAACTCAATATCCATCTAAAATTCGACAGCTTGTTGGGTGTTTGCTAATCAGTTACTGGTTCATAATTTTATTAATCATCTTAAAAATCGATAACCAATTACAGATTCGGTACCATGTTAAGCTTTTGTTAACTAGTTTTAAATTTAACAGTCAATTAGTGATTTGGCAACTATCCTTTTATCGGGTTGTTAATTTTTACCAGTTTGACAACTGTTTAAGAGCATCATTTAGTTATAAGTTTGATATCTTGTGTAAATTCGACATCCTCCTATGGCTCGACACTTAATCATAGTGTTTCCAAATAGTTATAGATTTAACAATTGTTTATATATTCGACTGCTTGTTACGAATTCGACAACTAGTTGAGGAACTTTTAAATAATTTTAAATTCATAAACAATTTATGAGCTTGATGACTTGTCATGAATTCGACAAACAGTCACGAATTTGATGTCCCATCATGAACTCAACAATATGATGTAAGCCTGATTCTTTGTTACGAACCCAGTGGCTAGTTACAAACTCACCATCCAGATGTGAGCTTAGTAATTATTAATAACTTTTCAATTAGTTATGATGGTCTTAAACATCTATAAACTCGACACCTCATTATAAGCTCGATATCCCGCAATAGACTACTTACTGAAGTATCAAGTGGTTATAGATTCGATAACCATTCATGGTTTTGGCATTTTATTATGAACTAAATGATTTTCATCTAACTATGTATTTAAAAGTTAGACATCTAATTCTCCATTCTTGCGTCTATATCTAGAGATTCAACTTTCTTTAACATGCTCTTAGGTATTTTTAAACTTTTATAAATATGTATTACTTCCTTGATTTTGTGTAATATCATCTATCAGAATAAATGGCTAGCAAGAAATCTTATATGGGCTCCAAACCTTATCCTCCCTTTGAGAAAGGAGACTACAAGCTCGACCAATCTCTTATAACTACTCAAGATGAGGTCAACCCTTTCCTTGAACGATTCAGGATTAATGATATAGAGGCTAGTGTAGGGGGACCATTCGGCGGGATACATAATCCTCCGGATGGTTTCTTTCTTTCACACCAATCTTTATTTGGCATTCGGGCTATCTTCCTCTTTTCGACTTCTTCATTGGATACTTGGATCATTTAGGCATTTCCCCGATACAATTACTACCCAATTCCTACAATTATCTAAGTTGCCTTGAGATCTTTGCTAGGGAAGTTGAACTATTTTTTTTCCAATGTTGATACCTTTCGCTCATTAGTAACTCCCATTAAAGTGGTGAACTAGCCAGTAGGTACTAAGTATCGTCTTCTCCCCTAGACAAGTATGATCACCAACCTAATTAACAGATCTAAAGACGAGGGGATCCAATTCTTATATGTTAAGAGCCATACCTCTAAAATTATAAGATCCTTCTCTATTCCTAGTATGCGTTGTCGCTTCTTCTTTTATTACTCACTATATTATGTTATTGTCTTATAATAATTATTCATTTTCAGATCCTACCTCAAAGGGGATGAACCCTTTCATTGTTGATACAATTGGTACTTTAAGCTTAGCATCTCAAATTATAGGAGAACGATGTAGGATCTTAACTGAGGTCAATCTTAAAAATACTT
This sequence comes from Allium cepa, assembly GCA_030765085.1. Taxonomy (NCBI): domain Eukaryota; kingdom Viridiplantae; phylum Streptophyta; class Magnoliopsida; order Asparagales; family Amaryllidaceae; genus Allium; species Allium cepa. The sequence continues at coordinate 45,449,011 of CM060930.1, read as the reverse complement.
CTTGATCCTAGAGAACGACAAGGTGCTTGGAGATCCCCCTATGGTGAAGAAAGATGCCCATGGGAGACAAGCCCTAGTTATCGGTAAACAAGATTCCTTTTCTAATTCTTCCCCCATTCCTCGTGACTCCTCTGGTAAGCTCTTATTATGATTTTCAATAAAGTTTCCTACGTTGCAATTTTATGATTTTTCCTTTGATTTGGGTTCGGTTCTTATTATTGCAACTTCTAAATCCAAGAAGGCAAAAGCTCATGCTTCTCGGTCGGCCATGTCTACTAAAGTGGCCCCCATTGAGGATTCTATTGTTAATGCCCTAAAAAATATAACCAAAAGAATTGTGAAAAATACGTGAATTTCTCTAGTTGTGGCATGATCAGAACCTTATAGATTGAAAAAGACTTGATTTCAGGAAAATGATATTGGGAATCATAAAAGAATGAGGGATTTTGATGATTTATCTGGTATGTTAAGCTCTTTGCCGAATAAAAGGCACCATCTCGAAGAAGGCCAAATTTTTACTGCCACTGCTGTAGAGTCAAATGTAGATGTGATTACTATCTACCAAGAATCTAGCTCTGTTAATCCCACTTTGCTAATTCAGGATTCTCATCACCAGACAAAGACTGGTCCCACTCTAACTCTTCTATATATATCATGATTCTCCCATATATTTCCCCTTTTCAACATTTATATCAAGAGTTAGGCTTGACTCCTCTTCCTACTGAATCTCTTCCCTTGAAGGCACCAATTAAGTCCATCTTTCTAGGTTTTGACAATTTTATTTGTTCTGTCTTCTAGTCCCCATCCATGGCTATCGTAATGTCACTGCAACCTTCGACTTTTTCTTGGGACCATCTTTATATTCTCTATCAACAGCTCTTAGTGGTACGTATATTTATGGATTTAGGTAATTCAGACTCTAACTTTGTATATTTTTACTTAACACGTAGTTTTCATATGCTTTAGGTGGCCAAGCACGTGTTTTTCTTCCAACTAGCCTCTCAAGAATCTATCAGTCAAGTTCCAAATTTCAAGGAGCATATTTCCTCATTGACAAATATGGTTAGGTTTCTTGAGGGCTAAGTATTTGATGTTTCGGTGGAAAAGAATGATGCTATCTTAGAAAAGTATAATCTTGCTTCGAGCGTAAATAAGGAGAGAAAAACTAGGTCGGCGGTTAAAGAGAGGGTGAATGCCTTGAAGATGGAACTTGAGCAAGCCAGAAAAGAAAAGGCTCAAATGGCTGATCAGTTGGAAAGCAAAGATGCTACCCTTGTCTATGTGAACAATATCAGTAAAGACCTCAGAAGAAAAGTTTCCTACTTTATCAATCAAGCCCCCCCTAAAATTTGGGTGCTACGAGGATGCCCTCTTTATTTCATATTAATCCTTAAGAGTCATGATCTATTGATGATCCGTCGCTTAATGAAGATGAGAATAATGATAAAGGGAAGGGTGATGAAAAAGATGGAAATGATGATGATGATAATGATAATGATGACAATGGTGATGAGGATGGGGTTGATGGTAATAAGGATCCTGAAGGACTAAGAAATGGCGATAGTGAATCGGATAACCATGACTTAGGATCGTCTGCTCTGATACAAGCTTTCATGATCTTCCTGAATCCCAAAACGTTCCTTAGGAAGATATCCCATCAAAGGATGCCTATTCCCTCAAACATAAAGCAAAAGAGAAATCTCAGGTCCCAATTTCTTGAGCACCCATAGTGCATGTAAAAAATCACCATTTTTGGATACTTATAACTATTCATTAGCTTTAGTTAATAAATTTACTATTTTAGTTAAGGAAAGGAAATAAATAATATTTTGAGACTTTGCATGAGACAAGTAAGAGAGAATCGCTACGATTAAACAGAGAAATTAAAAAATTGTTTGTAGAACATAATAGCTTGTCTAAAAAATATAGGCATGTTCGTATCTATGCCGATTGATTAAAAGATTTCAAAGAAAAACGGGCAGCCCAGCTCTTGAAAAGACCCCGTCTTCATTGGAAAGAGTTCTAAAGGAGAATGCAGAATTAACCACATTCTTTTAGATGCATATTGAAGATAGGGATACTTCAGTGGAATTCCTTTACAAAGTCTATTCTAGGAATGTTTGACCGACTTTTCCTTCTTAGGGGAAAAGAGTGGAGGTTTACATAGGCGTCTGCATAATAGATATTTGAATGAACATGGGTCTGATCCTCATCCTGGGGAATGCTGGAACCTTTCCAGGATTGAGGATGTTCCACTCTCTTTGCCCACTCTTCTTCTTGAAAAAGTCAAGTTTAATAAAGAGAAATTCGTCTTTGAATTTTATAAAGGGTCCATATTATATAAAATCAAATGATTTTGTTATTATATTATGTAATTCAAATAATCTTTGTAAGTATTGAAATTCTCATTTCTTTGCAGCTTAATTTTTTTTGAAGTATTGGTTAAGGGATCATTGGGCACTCCTATTTTAAAATAACTCTTAAGTAAATTTGTCATGTTAAAACGAGATTTTAAGGAGCAAGCGTTAACTCTCAAAAAATCTCAATGAGCAATATATTGCTTTTTTATGGATCTTAAAGAAGTTTACATGTAGTTTTCCCACTTTTATTTTGGCTTCTTAGGTGATGACCAGGACAACTTGCTTAAAGAGCTACTTGTAATTAGGCTAAATTATTATATGGAGAAGCTAGTCCCTTTGTCGGGAAATAGGATTATCATCTATTCCCACCAGTTAGTATTCCTTAAGAATTAAATATTTACTTCAATTCTATTATTCCTATGTCTGTGGGTTTAAATAAAAGGCTCAAGTGGTTGTTTCTAAACTTTAAGAATCTAATGTACAAAACTTGTGTTGTTAATGTAGTTTGACCATTTTAATGTTTGTAAATCTTGTTGCTATTAATGAAAGAGCCCACATTTCCATGTACTGATTTCCTTTTCCTTTATCTATTTTTTAATAGGAAAGTCAATTGATGCTTGGGTCCAGCAATTGTAACAACCCAAAATTTTAACAAATATTTCATTCTTTTAATTATAAAACTTTGGGGTTTATTATATAAAAATCTAAAATTTTAAAATTTATTAAAACATTGCCCAAATTTTTAATTAAAGGATAAGATTTCTGAAATTTTGACTGTGGTTAAGGATTTACTTTAATTGGAAATTTGGTTTATTTTGTTGAAATGGTAAATAACTAAATTTTAAGCAAAACCATGTTTTATTTAAGCAATAAAACTTGGAAAAAAAATATAGTGTATGAATAAGCTTTATAAAAAGACGCATTTTAATTTGCACATTTATACCCATTTTGATTAATTTGGTGGTATAAATAGTATGTATTTAATGGATACTCTTTAAACGTATAAATGTAAAAAACGTTATTTTCATTTTAAATTTGGGCATAAAATGTCGTGTCTGTAGTACGCATTCTTAATTTTTACCTTAGCTATAAATGGATAAATTAAACAGGAGACGTAAAATTCTAAGTGGTAAATGAATCAGAAGATCGTAAACAAATGTATAAATTTGGGTGTATATTAGTGCGTCGGTTTTGCGCATTTCTAAAATTCATACCTTAACTGTTTATCAATCAATAAATCATGTTCAAAATTTTTCCATTTACCTCTGGTTTATAGTAGGAATAAATGCTTTCCTGACCGGTGCAAAATAAATGCTTGCCTATTTTCACCTTAAATCAGCGCAAGGTTTTATTTATTAGAACACGTTCAAATTTGATTTCTTGCCGTTCTTTTATTTATCAACGCAATCTCTTCCTGATAATTCTCAACCGAGTATAAATTGTAAAATTCTTGCCTATAATCCCTCATCTTAATCAACGCATACTTTTAAGTAGAATTTAAAAACCTCACGTACCTCTCTCTATATTCGTTCCAATATCCTTATTTCTTGCATTTATAAAAATCCATTTACTTCCTCACTAATATAAACGCGTACAAATTAATTGCTTCCAAATCTTTCTCCTCTCTAATTGCGTAATTTTGCTGATTTAATTACAAAACCCACGTCCTAATTTTTTTTCAAAAGTCTACCAAAATCAGTTTTATTCTTGCCTTTTTTTATCAACCAACGCAATCAATTCCTACTTGCCTCCTTTATTTTTCGCCTACCCATTTTTCATTTATTTCCTACGTTTAAACTTACAAATCATCGCATTTCTTCTGGTCAGAATATCAATCACGCGTTCTTTTTTTCCCTTGATTTACGTTACATCACCGATTTAATACCAAATTCCTTTATCCTTGCCTAAAGAAAAAATCCGCATGCCATGATTCACATTCCCATTCACGCAACCCTTTATATTAATACACTATTACGTCTAAATTTTCTCATCACCTCAATTGGATCCATCTCATTTTAGCTTCAGCTTCTTCTTCTTTGCATGAGCTTCACATATCAGGTATGGCTGAATATCTTTTCTCCTTCCTCCTTTTTTCTTTCTTCTTCTTTTATTTCCCTGTTCAAACTGCTCCACCGCATGACAAACGCCTAACTTCCATCCCCTCCTCTTCGATCTGGTCATGCATTGCTGAGCATCTCTGATGCAGTTTTAGCCTAACACTTGAATATTTATTTTATCGCCATCTGTATATTGTTATCCTTTTATAAGACAAACATTTCTTTACCATGTAATTTAAAAGGGTTTTTAAATTGTTTAAACTTTGTTTAAGTTAAATTGTGTTCATTTTACATCTCATTTTTGAAATGAAAATTTTACAGTAAATTCAAAAGTAAATTGTTTTCAATTATTTTTCTTAATAACAATTTAGTCATAATTAAGAAATGATTTTATCTTAAAGTTAAATTAAGATTTAATGATTTGAAATTAATTAAATTAATGAGGTAATTAAGGAATAATTAGTTAATTTAATTAATTAATGATTAGGGGTTAATAAATAATTGATTAAGGGTTAATCAATTTGAAATTGAAGATTAATAATTAGATAATTAATGATTATTAATTAATGATTTATCAATTAAGCAATAAGTTATAATCAAGGTTAATTAATCATGTAATTAAGGATTAACTGCATACTTGTTTGAGTACAAGCGCACTTCAGTTTGAAGAAGAAAAAAATAATATAAAAGGCATAGGCCAACTAAGGTTAGCCCAGGCTAAAAATTTTCAGATAATTCCACTGCTTTGTTTATGCGAGTGTTCAGGGAAGAAGTATTTCCAGACCGTACGCGTTTTTTTGTTGGTCACATGTGTTTTAAAATTTAAAAACATTACATATGAGGATATATGATATATGTAAGAACAGTAAAAGTTGTTTTGATTTGGAGATTTTGATATTTTACTTGTTTCCTAACAGAGAAAAAAGAAAAGAAAAGAAAAGAAAAGAAAAGAAAAAAGAAGAAAAAAAGAAAAAGAAGAAAAAGATGTAATAAATAAATATTGCATGCGCCACCTTTATGTATCATTGCCGTGAATTGCATGTCGCCCACATAAGATTTGTCACCTCTTTATTAACACCTCATAATATTTTGTAAAAAGGTAAAAAAAAATAGAGTATAAATTTATTTTGTAAATTTTGATTTGGAAAAAATAAATGGGCTAGCTGAGCTTTTGTTTTAAATGGGTCAAGTCGTGCGGTGGAGTGGTCGAGCAATTTGAGTCAATTTTCATTTTATTTTAGCTCGTTCCAATTTTGTTTTATTTAAAAAATTTGCTTTGTCCGTAATTGGAATTCGCGTACTCAGTTTTATTTATTTATCTTGTTTCAAGATCGAAATCTGTTTGTCTCATCTTTCAATATTTGATCGTGCTTTCTACGCTGTTTCGGTGTGGTTATCGTTGTTTTGAATCTAATCTTCAGCAGCATAGATGTGAGTATTCTCACCAGATAAACGTACTTATAGATAGGTAAATTAATAACAAGTGTAATTGTTGAATATTTATATTTTATTTTTCTTGCCTGCAATATAAATTTATGATGTTAAAAACCCTGTTATTAATTTGACACATCATCGGTCATATTTTATACTGTTATATTTAAGCTGTTATACTATTTATTTATTTACTATTTATCACTGCAATTTCCCTGTAGAATTAAATCGTTACGGGCTGAAATGATAGGCCTGAACGATATTTATTTATTTATTTATTTAACCTGGGATTGCGGGTTTGAAATGATAGAACCCGGATTTTTCTTTGTAATCTACGGATTGAAATGATATATTATCCGTACCACTTGACCTAGGTAGAAAACATTATACAGACCCGTGGTTATATATATATATATATATATATATATATATATATATATATATATATTTCTAGAAAAATTTAAGTAATTTAAATTGGTATAGTATTATTTTGATTTAAATTGAATTAAAATGATTTTTAGTGATTTATACAAGTTATATATATATATAAATAAGTGGGTAAGTTGGAATGTGGAATATAAATTTGTCTTGGAAATTGATTTTGTAAAGGAATGAAATTCAAGTTAAGTAAATAAAGTATAATAAATTTGATGTAATTGAATTTAAATGGATAAATAAGGTGTTATTTAAAATTTTTATAAATTAAATGGCTAATAAAATAAATACATAAAATAAAATTTTGAATATAACTAAACTTAGGAGAAGTGGAGTTTAGTGTAAGAAAATGGTTAAGTTAAGGAATAAACTGAAAAATAGTTATACTTTGGAATTATAAATCAAATTTAACTATTAAGTAAATTTTGAATGCGAAGAATAGACAATTTGATTTGACTTTTATAAGTGAAGCCTTAAGAAGTTGATATTTATTTGTGAAATTTACCTTATATAAATCATAAATTTTGAGAAATTTAAATGACTATTTTAAAAGTGGAAATATGTTTTTATAAGTTAAATTGGTTAAATTTAAGTTTAATTATTGATAAATTTATATTAGAGTCAAAAATTTAATTTACTTAAATACTGTTGTAAGGGATATTACCGCACTTTGTAAGTGCCATAGTTGATGAAAATGAACTAAAGGCTAAAATTTATTAAAGGCTACTGTAGTACTTGGTAAGTGCTGTGGTTGCGAAATTTAAAACTAAACCCGAATAAAAAAAAGGGCTACAGTAGCACTTGTTAAGTGTTGCCGTTGGCTGAAATGAGATTTTTGAATATTTGATTTGAAAATATAATAATTTCACTTTTGAAAGTTAAAATGAAGTATTTTGATTTAAATATAAACTCTTTTTAAAATTTGTAACCACAGGTAATCATAACGATTGGCTAGCAAAGAGACCGGGATCTGATATGGGCATACTCTCTGTCGATACCCAAAACCACTTTGGCAACCGTGTACGTGGTGGAGATTCCAGAATGAAGTAGGTTGTGGCGACGTTTCCTATAAGGTAAATACGCGGACCCAACTCCCGTGAGTTGGCATAAGGTGACTAAAACAGGAGCGATCGACGGGTTAATTGAGGTAACACCTTTGATCGGACACATCCCTTCGATATTCTACTCTGCCTTTGGTTTATTCGGTGGCCACTTTGATTTCTTTAATTTGGGGGTGTTTTTCGAGGTGGGCTATAGTAGCAGCTACATGTTACCACCGACCCTGAAGCGTAATTGGTATTGTTAGCGCCAAAATTGGTCACCAACACCCTTAGAGAGTTTAGGGAGATTGTGTAGAGAGAGTAATGAAGAAAATAAATTAAAACAGAGAGAGAATATAGATTAAAGTACAGAATGTAAGAACACCAGATTTATAGTGGTTCGGCGTTGTAGCCTACGTCCACTTTGAAGTTGATCCTTTATTGCTTCACTTGAAACTTGATAACAGATACAATCCGTCCTTAAGCATTTGAATACAATTGTTAAATAAACAGTGAAGCTTTGTATGAGGGTTGAATGTGGCAGAGTCTCCCCAGTGCTCTCTAAAATCTGATCCCTTTCTCTGTGCCCCTGCCCCTCTATTTATAGACGAATGTGGGTTGGACTTCCCTGGTGGGCCAGACGGCCAGACAGCTCGGTCCAGATAGGACGCGCCCTGCATGCCGAGTGGAACAGGCCGAACAGTCGGCATGCCGAGCCCTCCTTTCCAAGTCGATGGATCTCTCTGTTGAATGGAGGAGACGGACCGAACAATGCTAGGATGCCGAGTGAAGCGTGGGTGTCGAGTGAAAGGCTTGCCGTGTGAAGGGTTTTGCCGAGCACAGGACATGCTGAGCAAAGGTTATGCCGAGCAAAGGATATGCCAAGCACAGGACATGCCAAGCAAAGGTGATGCCGAGCAAAGGATATGCCGAGCAGATGGAATGCCAAATGAAGAACATGCCGGATGAAAAGCTTGCCGTGTGGAATGCTGGATGCCGAACTATCGCCTGGATGTCGGACGACCTTAAGCCGAGCAAGCTAACTTCCTTTAAGGAGCAATCGTGCCAAGCGAATTAAGCCAGACGACCCTATGCCGCGTACAGTCTTGGTCTGCCGAACCCCCTTCGATGCCGAGCACAGCCTTGGAAGGCCGAGCGTACTTCAATGCCGTGTAAAGAGCTGAATGGCCTTATGCCGAGCATCCACTTATGCCGAGTACAACTCTTCATGCCGAAAGTCCATGGATGCCGAGTATCCACTTATGCCGAGTACAGCTTTGTACTGCCGAGTGTTCCAATTGCCTAGTCGATTCTCCAGGTAACATTTTAGCACCAAAATTGGTCACCAACACCCATAGAGAGTTTAGAGAGATTGTGTAGAGAGAGTAATGAAGAAAATAAATTAAAACAGAGAGAGAATATAGATTAAAGTATAGAAAGTAAGAACACCATATTTATAGTGGTTCGGCGTTGTAGCCTACGTCCACTTTGAAGTTGATCCTTTATTGCTTCACTTGAAACTTGATTACAGATACAATCCGTCCTTAAGCATTTGAATACAATTGTTAAATAAACAGTGAAGCTTTGTATGAGGGTTGAATGTGGCAGAGTCTCCCCAGTGCTCTCTAAAATCTGATCCCTTTCTCTGTGCCCCTGCCCCTCTATTTATAGACGAATGTGGGTTGGACTTCCCTGGTGGGCCAGACGGCCAGACAGCTCGGTCCAGATAGGACGCGCCCTGCATGCCGAGTGGAACAGGCCGAACAGTTGGCATGCCGAGCCCTCCTTTCCAAGTCGATGGATCTCTCTGTTGAATGGAGGAGACAGGCCGAACAATGCTAGGATGCCGAGTGAAGCGTGGGTGCCGAGTGAAAGGCTTGCCGTGTGAAGGGTTTTGCCGAGCACAGGACATGCTGAGCAAAGGATATGCCGAGCATAGGACATGCCGAGCAAAGGTGATGCCGTGCAAAGGATATGCCGAGCAGATGGAATGCCAGATGAAGAACATGCCGGATGAAAAGCTTGCCGTGTGGGATGCTGGATGCCGAACTATCGCCTGGATGCCGAACGACCTTAAGCCGAGCAAGCTAACTTCCTTTAAGGGGCAATCGTGCCAAGCGAATTAAGCCGGACGACCCTATGCCGCGTACAGTCTTGGTCTGCCGAACCCCCTTCGATGCCGAGCACAGCCTTGGAAGGCCGAGCGTACTTCAATGCCGTGTAAAGAGCTGAATGGCCTTATGCCGAGCATCCACTTATGCCGAGTACAACTCTTCATGCCGAAAGTCCATGGATGCCGAGTATCCACTTATGCCGAGTACAGCTTTGTACTGCCGAGTGTTCCAATTGCCTGGTCGATTCTCCAGGTAACATTTTGCCCCCCTAAAGTATACCGTGTGTTCGAACAGAGTGTACTTTGAACTACTGGACCATTGCGTTGCCACCGAGTGATGAGGATGCCGAACGATTTTTGCCGAACGTCTCTTGTGCCGGACGATTGGGAGCCGAGTGAAACCGCTTAGTCCGGTAGAGCCAGTCAGAGTCTCTTCATCTTCTTCTTTTTCCTTATAAAAGTTGCCCTCTTCTTCTTCCTTCTCTTTTCTCACTCCTTGCTTCTACAATTCCGAGCTCTCAAGCCATTCGTGCGATCAGAATTCAAGAGTTCCTCATAACTTTCCTACGCTCGATTCACGTACTAGGTACAGTCTTCTCACCCGAGTTCCTTTTCTGGCAATTTCCCATCGATTCGCATAGATTTAATGTTGGTGAGGACTCGAGTTCGATTTGGAGCGTTTCCAAGGTCGAGCGTCTAGAGGTAGGGAGAGAGAGAGCTAAATTCGAATGCCTTGTAGGATTTTTAGTGGGCGTTTGGTGGAGGAGAGGAAGGTATGGAGGATATGCCGAGTGTTTGGACTCGGTCATGGTCTTAGTTGGCACGGCGTAACGATGGCCGAACAAAGGGGTTAGAAGGATGAAGTGTGAGCCAGCGGCAAGGCCGGGCGTTGATTTGGCCGAATTGTACTCTGGCCGAACGTCACATTCTCAGCGCGAACTGAGCTTTGGCCGAACGATGGATGTAGGCCGAACAATGGCCTTGCCGAGCCATCAGTTAACCGAGCAAACTCCCTTGCCGACCGTAGTTAGATGCCGAGCAAACCCTAATGCCGAACACATACACATGCCGGACATACCTAAATGCCGAACACTCTTAACATGCCGAACATAGCTAGGCGCCGAGTGTACCCTAGTGCCGAATATATACTAATGCCGATCATACCAAAATGCCGAACACTCTCAATTTGTCGAACATACATAACATGCCGAACATAATCAATCATTGCCCAACTTCATAACTGAACTTTACTTGGCATAAACAGTTAATTACTTCCAGTGTCTTGTTGTAGCCGTTATACAGAAGGCTTTCGGAGACGGTCAGCGATGACGGTTTTCGAAAGTGGTGGTTTTAAGCTTGACGTCATATTAAATGCTTATGCACGATTGATTGCACTAGTTCACACACCACGTGGGGGGTTATCTGCGGTGTTAACTCTAACGTCGATCATTTTTCGAGTATAGTTCGCACAAGTGCTTGGCTGGGTCTGCTATTTATTCAAGATGTCCAAAAGATCTAGTTCTGCTACACTTTCCGACAAACCTGGGCCGTCTTCTAAGCGAACGGCCCCCAACACATCTGACCCGTCAGTTTCTCCCGCTCATGACTGGGCTCCTGATACTTTGGAATCGTCGATTTTGCTGGATGACCCAGCTGACTCGCAGGCTTCGAGAGTCACTGAAGCCGCTCTTAAGCAGACATGTTCTATTCATGGCATCCCGTTTGCTGATGTGCTCGTTCCATCGGGGCATGACCGCCCACATCTGCCCCCAGTGGGATATACGGCGTGTAGCAAATTCATGTGCTGGGTTGGTAGCGTGCCACCGTTCAACCTATTCCTCCGTGACGTGCTGCGGTACCTAGATGTCGCCCCGTCTCAGCTTCATCCAAACGGTCACGCTTTCATTTATGGCACGTACATGCTTTTCATGGCCGTCTTCTCTAGGCCTCCAACCCCTGGCGATATAAGGTACATATACATGACCAAGAAACGGGGAGACAGCCCCTCTTACATGTTCCTTGAGCCACATCAGAAGTGCCAACTTTTCACTAGTGCGTGGAGTAGCAAATTAGCCCTGTACAAACAGGAGTGGTTTTACATGCGCTGCCCCCAGGGCTTTGCGAGGCGATGGATTGAAGGAAGTAAGTCTTTTCTCTGAGTTGATATCCGCTCCCGGTTGAGGTTGAGCTTCTCCTAACTCACTGTTCTATCTTTTCAGGTTCCATCCCACGTCCCGAGGGCCGAGGGTACTCCGATGCTGTCGACGCCATTAGAGCTCTTCCTGCTGAAGAGCGAGATATCCGAGCCCTCATTTCCAATGAGTCATTGTCAAAGTTCGGTTTGCTAGCCCCTGGCCGCCGGGTTAGTCTTCCAAAGGGCGCCTCGCTTCCCAAGCCCGTACACGTCAGAGGGAAAAAGCTGCCTGAATCATCCGTTCGCCCTTCTCTTGAAGCTCAGGAAGAAGGGGAAATTCCAGGCGAGCCACCTGAAAAGCAAGGTGAGGATTTAGGCTCTGCAGTCGAAGTTCATGATATTGAAATGTCATCTTCCCCTTCGAAGGGGAAAAAGAAGCTGGCGTGCAAGTCGAGGAAGGAGAAAGTTGGTGGAACTTCCAAAGTTACGCCTATTCAGCCAGAGAAAGAGGCTTCTTCACAGCGCGTTGAAAGTTCTCTGAAGGGCTTATCGAACCTCTCCATTCCCGACGACTTGCTCAACTATGATTTCAACGACCCGGAGCTGTTTAAGTTTCGCTCGCCCGTCAGGGGCGATGCGGGTGTCCCGGCCCCGATCCAAGGGGAAAAGACTCCCGTTAGCAAAGCCACTGGTCCGTCGGGGGGTAGCACTTGGACACATACAGACACGTGCACTTCACTTTGCATCTACTTTTCTTTCACCATTCTTCTCTCTCGCTAATTCGCTATTGTCTGATTGCAGGTGACATGGGGCGCTCTCACGGATACGACCGCCTTCGTGGTTCGTCGACTTTACGCCAGTCTGGTCGGGACTCGGGCCTCGAGAAGAGCCGAGACAGAGACAGCGACAGTGACCGAGATTATCATGCCCGGGACTCGTCATCCCGGAAGAAAACTTATTACCAGCCCGAACACCGCCAGGAGACCTCTTCTTATCAGGAGCGAAGCAAATACAGACGTGGCCATAAGAGGTCGCATTCTGATGCTCCCCGGGACCAACACTCTGACTCTTCTTCTACCCGGCACTCCCGAGATTCTCATAGGAAGGGCGAACTTTCAAAGCCGTCTCCTCCCGCTCCCGTAACAGACCCGACAGTGTCGGAGAGATTGAACGAACTTAAGGCTAAGTTTTCGAAGATTTGTTTTGATGGGTTAAAGTTCCTCCCGGCGATTCATCCTATTCCCGGAGATGTCAAACAAAATGCTATCGCCTGTACCAATGACGTCTACGTGTAACATGACGCGTTCGTCCATCTGGCTGAGAAACTTTCTGAAGTCTCTATGGAGCGCCAGCACGAAATTGACCGCCTAAAGCTTGAAGCTATTCATGACAGGGATATCATTAAGGCCCAGGATGAAGAAATTGCTGCCTATAAGTCCGAGCTTGAAGCTACTCGTCAGAGCGCTAAGGACACCGCCGAGGCTGTTTCCCACCTTGAATTGACTCATAAGAAAGAGCTCGATGAAGCGGTTCAACGGTGTGGGGCATTAGCTTTGGAGAAAGACTCCGTTCAGAAGGAGCGAGACACACTTAGTTATCGGGTTAAGGAACTCGAAGAGCAACTTTTCGAGGAGAGGAAAGAGAAAGTGGCTGCCCAGGTTGAGGCACAACATTATTGTGATGAGATTGTCGCCACCCGACTCCTAAAGGGGAAACTTGAAGACGATCTCTCCAAAGTCGAGGCACTGGGGAATGAGGCCCGTGAGGAAGGTAAAAGGGCAGCAACTGTCGACATCGACTCTCGCCTCGAGGCAGCCAGGGAAGAAGGCAGGGAGGAGATAAAGACCGAATTTGACCCGCTCATCGCTGAGTTCAATGCCCGAGTTCTCATGCATCGAGATCTAACTTTTCTGGGCGACGGCTACCTTGAGTCATTGGTCGAGGCATGGGAGACCCTGATTTAGATCAGGAAGGTTGAGAGCGGCACCGATGAGGTCGACGAAGAAGCATTGATAAAAGAATTCCTGAAGGGGAAGGAGCCTTCAGATTTATCGGCGGCTAAAGCCCTCTACAACAAAGGTTCTCCCTCCAGGAAAGGGAAAGAGGTGGCTAAGGACCCTTCCGGCGTTGTGCCCCCTGTTCACGTGCCTACCTATCGTCCAGTAGGTCAACACTTGACCCCTTCGAGCAGCACGTTGGTTATGACCCGGAAGCCCCTGGGCTTGGCATTCATGTTTTATCTCCCATCCCGGAGGGCGGGACACCCCTGGCGACTGAGAACCCACCGGCATCTGGTGAGTAACCTCTGGGCTTCACAAAGATCTTTCTCGTTCCCTCAGAAGTTGTTGTGTTCTAACACCTGTTTATTTTCGTGTCTTCTGTGCAGGCTGTTCTGACCCCGAGCCCACTTCGAGGAGCGACGCCGCCAAGGAGGCGGAGATAAAGGCGAGTGAGGCTACTCAAGTCGGCGGAGATCCTGGTCCAGATGCTCAAGTAATTGGGGCGCTGGATGAAGTAAAATCTAACTCTTCCTCGGAGAGTTTCGAAGTAGAAATCACAGGCGCCTCTGAGCACACATCCGACTTGAGCATGAAGGAACGGCTCGAGAAAGAGAAAAGAGACACGACCTCAGTCAAGGTCGAGCCGCGTGAAGTGGACCTGGACGATCCTCTGAACAAACCATTGAAGGTCATCCTTCCTGGCAAGTCCCAGCCCATGGATGTTCCCCCTACGTCTTCCGTCGTCACCCCTCCGTTCGGGAAGGATTCCAAGAGTAAGCGCTCTAGGAAGGAACCATCCGGGAAGAAGTCAAAGAAACACAAGAAATGACCGTCGTCCCCGTCCAACGAGAACTAGTTTAAATCATGTACTAATTTTTGTAGACTGTGTAAATAGGCTGTTGGCTCCGGACTTCGAAGCGTTTTTGTAACGGGAAGCTTTTTGTGAATAAATTTTGATCTTCACTTTTGTCTTCTCAAAAGACTTTTATTATTCAGTTTCCTTTATGGTTGTGATTGAAATCTGAATTGTTATGGGTAACTTAGACTTCTTGGTCCGTCTTTACATGGCTTGGGAGCTTCCCTGGATTTGATCAATCTCCACTTGGTGCTTCAAGCACTTAGAATATTTCATAGCCCGTATGTTGGGGACTTGACATATCCAAGTCATTTGCGTCGTAGTTCCTATTCAAGGAACTCGAAGGTCTGAACTGCTTGTAATTAAGTCTATACACCGGACTTCGAGTACTCCAGTCCATGCTCCAGGGACTTGGAGATTTCGAGTCATTTGTGTTCGAGTCCGCACTCTGGGGACTTGGAGATTTCGGATCGTTTATACTCGAGTCCGTATTCTGGGGACTTATAGTACTCCAGTCCGCGCTCTGGGGATTTTGAGGTTTCAAATCGTTTATACTCGAATCCGCACTCCGGGGACTTAGAGTACTCCAGTCCGCACTCCGGGGACTTGGAGATTTTGAATCATTTATACTCGAATCCGCACTCCGGGGACTTAGAGTACTCCAGTCCGCACTCCGAAGACTTGGAGATTTTGAATCGTTTATACTCGAGTCCGCACTCCGGGGACTTAGAGTACTCCAATCCGCACTCCAGGGACTTGGAGATTTTTTGTCGTTTGTACTCGAGTCCGCACTCCGGGGACTTAGAGTACTCCAGTCCGCACTCCGGGGACTTGGAGATTTTGAATCGTTTATACTCGAGTCCGCACTCCGGGGACTTAGAGTACTCCAGTCCGCACTCCGGGGACTTGGAGATTTTTTGTCGTTTATACTCGAGTCCGCACTCCGGGGACTTAGAGTACTCCAGTCCGCACTCCGGGGACTTGGAGATTTTTTGTCGTTCATACTAGAGTCCGCACTCTGGGGACATAGAGTACTCCAGTCCGCACTCTGGGGACTTGGAGATTTTTTGTCATTTATTATAAGCGTTCGTACGCTAGCCAGGATATCATAATTTTTAATTGCGCGTCATAGGAATATCATACGAAGAGACATTGGTCATTCATGGAAAAGATGGCTTCAAGCCTTTATTGATGAAAACAAGCTAGATTATCTTATTACATGCCAAGAAGAAAGCATACTGGAAATAGATGCAACTACCGCATAAAGGAAATAGACTAAGTGTAATAACACCGCAAATGCTCGCTGTTCCATGCTCGAGGGAGTGTCGCACCATCGACGGTCATTAGCTTGAAAGTTCCTTCTCCAAGCCTCCGTTCGATGACGTATGGACCTTCCCATGCGGGATTCATGTGCGAAGGGGTTGGAAAGACTCGTTTCAAAACGAGATCTCCCACACTAAAGGTTCTTGGCTGGACTTTTCCATTATAATATTTAGCGACTCGGTGTCTGTATGAGGCTGCTCTCAAATCAGCTTCTTCGCGTTTCTCATCAATGAAGTCTAACGATTCCAATAGGAGATCCTGGTTTGACGCAGGATCGTAATAGGTTACCCGGTGTGACGGAACTTCAAGTTCTACAGGTATGACGGCTTCCGTGCCGTACGCCAGTGCGAATGGTGTGTGGCCAGTCGCGGTCTTATGGGTAGTTCTATAGGCCCAAAGCGCTGTTGGGAGTTCATCCACCCACTTGCCTCTAGCCTTTTCCAAACGCTTCTTCAATATGGACTTGATGATTTTATTGACGGCTTCTACCTGCCCATTCGCCTTCGGGTGAGCAATTGCTACGAACCTTTTCTCAATGCCATACCTCTGACAGAACACTTTGAATTCCTTGCTTTCGAATTGAGTTCCGTTGTCCGTTATGATGGTCCGTGGGAGGCCAAAACGACATATGATATTTCGTACAACGAAATTAATGACTTTCTTGGTGGTGATTGTGGCCATTGGCTCTGCTTCCGCCCACTTGGTGAAATAATCGACTGCCACTATTGCATATTTCACGCCTCCTTTGGCTATGGGCAGAGATCCAATTAGGTCGATTCCCCACATTGCAAATGGCCAGGGACTAACCATTTGTGTGAGTTCCGTTGGCGGAGCTCTCGGAATCTTTGCATATATCTGGCATTTGTCGCATCTTCTCGCATAGTCTGCAGCATCCCGATTTATAGTCGGCCAATAATATCCACAGCGGAGGATTTTCCTCGCCAAAGTTTGCCCCCCGGCATGATCACCACATTCTCCCTCATGGACTTCTTCCAACACCCGTTTTACCTCCTCATGGGCCATGCACCGGAGTAAGGGGGTCGAGAATCCCCTCCGATACATTATCCCGTCTTGCATTACATAACGCGAAGCCTTACGAAGGACTTGGCGTCTTTCGCTTCTTTTCTCAGGTAAGTCCCCGTATAGCAAGTATTATTTGATCGGGGTCAGCCATGATCCCCTTTCGAGTTCGGTCTCCAAGTCGAGATCTATCTCCATCATGTCTATACTTGGATCAAGCAAAGTCTCGACAGGGAACAATCCCATCTGCTGTGCATCGCCGGTGCTCGCGAATTTAGCCAACGAGTCGGCCTCCCTGTTCTGTTCGCGCGGGACATGCGAAATGTCATAATATTCCAGGTTTACTAGAAGATCCCGGACCCGAGCAAGGTAAGGAGCCAGTCTCTGTCCTTTCGCTTGGTAGTCTCCCCGTACCTGATATACCACCAGCTGTGAGTCGCAGAAGATTTCGATGGACTTTACCCTCAGTTCATTGGCAAGTCTTAAGCCAGTAATCAGTGCTTCATATTCGGCTTCGTTATTTGTCGCTGTAAATTCGAGCTTCAAAGCGTAGCAAATCGATCGGTTTTCGGGAGTTACCAGAACTATCCCAGCTCCCAACCAACGGTCGTTAGATGCCCCGTCAGTGAACATCTTCCATCGGACAGGAGGGATTACTTTGTGATTTTCACTCGGTTCATCCGGAATGGCGAACTCAGCAACGAAGTCAGCTAATGCTTGCCCTTGGATGGTCCTTCGCGGCAGGTAGGTGATATCAAACTGGCTTAACTCGATGTTCCACTTTAGCATCCTACCGTAAGTTTCCGGTCGTTGGAGTACCTGTCGCAAGGGTTGGTCAGTGTAAACACTGATTGAGTGCGCCTGAAAGTAGGGACGAAGCTTGCGTGATGCATTCACCAGCAATAGGCAAGTTTCTCGATCTTTGGATAATTCTTTTCTGCCCCCGTAAGTCGTTTTACTAACATAGTACACCGGCCTTTGAACCTTGTATTCTTCGCGAACTAGGGCTGTACTGATAGCGTGTTGAGACACAGCCAAATATACGTACAACATCTCGTGGCCTACTGGTTTTGACAACACTAGAGGACTTTCCAAGTGTCTGACCAGGGCTCGGAATGCTTCCTCGCAGTCAGTCGTCCATTCGAAGTTTCTCTTTCCTTTCTTTATGACATCGAAGAAAGGAACGCACTTATCCGTGGCTCTGGATATGAATCGACTGAGCGCAACTACTTTTCCGTTCAAGCTCTGTACCTGTTTTATGGTTCTAGGTGCCTGTATATCTCGGATGGCCTGGATCTTCTCCGGGTTAGTTTCAATTCCTCGTGCATTCACAATGAATCCCAAGAACTTCCCTGATGCCACGCCGAATGAAAACTTTGAAGGATTGATCTTCATCCCATAGTGCCTTAGTACACCAAACATTTCTGCCAAGTCTCGGATGTGGTCGTTTGACTGTCGTGACTTCACGAGCATGTCATCCATCTAGACTTCCATTGTTCTACCAATCTGATCCTTGAACATTCGGTTCACTAGGCATTGATAGGTTGCTCCTGCATTCTTCAACCCAAAAGGCATTACTACATAGCAATACAGCCCGACGTTTGTGACGAAGCTGGTGTGTTCTTGGTCCGGGATGTGCATTGGGATTTGATTGTACCCGGAGTATGCATCCATAAAAGATAGTAGCTCATGCCCGGCAGTCGAATCGACCAGCTGATCAATTCGTGGTAGCGGGAAGCTATCCTTCAGGCATGCTTTGTTTAAATCAGAATAGTCAACGCAGGTTCTCCATTTCCCATTTGCTTCCTTTACCAACACACGGTTGGACACCCATTCCGGGTAGAGGGCGTTGCAGACAAACACATTGGCTTTGAGTTTATCCACCTCCTCTTTGAGAGCTGTAGACCTCTTCGGGTCCATGCCTCTCCTTTTTTGCTTCTCAGGTACGTGTTTCGGGTCTATATTCAACATATGGCTCGCAATTGCAGGGGAAATCCCACGCATATCAGAGTGTGTCCAGGCGAAGACATCAAGATTAGCTCGGAGGAAATCAGATAAATTCTCTGCCATTAGGGGATCGAGCTGTGACTCAATTTTAAGAACTCGTGTCGAATCGCTGTGGCTAACTGGAATATCAATTGTTAGTTCGACCGGTGCTGCGTCTGGTTCCCTGGGTTCCCCTTTGTCATCTCTCGGATCTATGTCTCCAACGATCCGAGAATGTCGCCCGAGCCAGGGCTCGGGCGCTAATTGTCAATCATCAGAATTCGGGATGCGGACGATGCTGTCCGCAGTCTTCCCTTTTCTCTGCGCTGGGCCTCTCTCAGCTCAGCCACGTAACATGCACGTCCGGTTGCTTGGTCGCCATGCACTACGCCAACTCCTTTGTCCGTCGGGAATTTCAGTGTGAGACACCACGGGGCCAAGGCTGCCTAGAAATCTGCGAGGGCTGGTCGTCCCAAAAACACGTTGTATGGTGAATCAACATCCAGCACTATGAATGGTAGGATTCGCACTCTCCTGCGTTCACCTTGTCCCAGTTCAACTGGTAACTCCACATATCCTACTGCGTCTGTGGCTGCGCCGTTAAAGCCATGGATTCGGGCTTTGGATGGCTTCAAATCCTTAGTCTCCAGCTTCATTTGGTCATATGCTTTCTTGAAGATGATGTTAACGGAACTTCCGCAATCAATTAGGATTCTCCTTACGAATGCCGGTCCGATGGTTGCGGATATGACCAATGGATCGATGGTGGGAGCTTCCACCTTATCCGCGTCTCTATTCGTGAATACAATATCGTCGTGCATCGTGCGCTGCTGCTTTGCGGGAGTTCCATCCTCCACATTTGAACAGCACTCATGCTCTGTATGTCTCAAGGAATTAGCATATCGCTCCATTTCCTGCCAATTTTTATCCGCAGGATGAGGTCCACCAGCAATTGTGTTAATAATCAATCTTCCCACAGTTCGAGTAGGTTGCACTGGTTGGTGTAGAGCTGGACCACGTCCGGGGTCTGAAGTCTCTTGTCTTCCTTCTGGCGTATCTTTGACGAATTCCTGCAGCTTCTTCTGCCTAATCAATTTCTCAATAGCGTCATGGAGATGCCTGCATTCGTCTGTGTTGTGCCCATAAGACTCGTGAAAGCGGCAATACTTTCCAGTCCGTTTCTGCTCCTCTGTTGATTCCTTAGGGTGTGGGACTTTATCCCCGGAGCTAGGGCTTCTGCAGATCATCTTTTCAAGCTACTGTCAAAGTTCCTTTCAGTTCTTTATCTTAGTTTTGGAGACAAATAAATTTGGATTTTTCTGTGGTGGATTTTTCTGTGGTGGATTTTTCTGTGGTTGATTCAAACTATATTTGGTTTTAAAATCTATGTAATTTATACTTATTTTGAGACTATGTGATAGTGGCTTCATGAACCACCAAGTTATTTTTATTCCGCTACGAGTATTCTGATTCCGTGTCTGTGATTCTGTGATTACTTATTTACTGTATATTTTGAGATTTGCCAAATTTTATTTACAACAGTGTATTTCGAACAATTCAAGTCCGACATGTGCGGATATGAATGGTTGAAAATATCGGGTCGTTGCAGCAATTTGGATTTCCTTTCCTAAGTAGACAATATTAAAAACCAAACTAATGTTGGACATCGAGAAGAAACGTTCTTCTCGAGATGCTTAAGTCCTACCACTTCCAAATAAATTAGAAGCACGGAAATGGTATAACAAGTATTAAAAATGAGGTCAATATTAAGTGACATGAAAGAGATGACCTCAAGCTTAGAGGAGAAAATTGGAGAGAAAGATAAAGAGGTTCAAGTGTTAAAACAAAGCATAAATGCGACTGGCCAATCTGGTCCTTCAGATCAAAGAATCGAGGCCGACGCGAAATAACTAGATTACATCAAAGGATTGAGGACCTTGAAGTACACTTATTAGAAAGACAAATATCCTTTCAATCTCTGGAACTTACTATGAGTGGAGGCGAATCCTACTATCCTACTCTTGCAAGAACAACTAGGCCCCAACCTTCTACTGATAAAAAGAGATTATCTTCCTTAGAAAACCCACCTCGGGGTGCAGATGATCGAGAAATTTCATGGTGGTGGCGGACATACAAATATGAGCATACCCAGTTTCTAAAAAGAAAATAGAATGAAAAAGTTTTGGAACATCTCAATAAGTATCAAAGTCAAGCTGAGGAGTTGGGACGTGAGAAGCATATTCTTGAAAAAAGGATAAAACTCTTAAAGGAGCCAATAAGATGCTTGATCATGCATTAAAATCCAAATTAGCTCCACTGATGACCCGAGCATCATCCAAAATAGGGAGAAGAAACTTAAAGAACTACTAGATGTAACAA
Organism: Allium cepa; assembly: GCA_030765085.1. Classification (NCBI taxonomy): domain Eukaryota; kingdom Viridiplantae; phylum Streptophyta; class Magnoliopsida; order Asparagales; family Amaryllidaceae; genus Allium; species Allium cepa. The sequence goes on along the minus strand of CM060930.1, from coordinate 45,427,877 downwards.
TTCGCCATATTACTGAGCTTTCTTCAGCTATTAATGATTTGAAGGAAAAAGTCGAAGATCTTGGGTTTCAATTGAAAGTACTCGAGATAACGTTGCTTGAACATTCTCTATTGGATTTCCTCATAGGTTATTTACTTGGAATAGTATTTTCTTTTGGCTTAGAAATTGAGTACTCTTTCTTAGGTCCAGAAATGAGCCAGAGGTTAAGTAGAGCAGCTGTACCAGGATACAGATGCTATCAACACTTATTTTTATACGGGTGTGCGACAACTCAAGAACATCGAAGGTCCTACGTTTTCGCTTTGCAGTGATCCTGCTTCAAGCAAAAATCATTCATGTCTTCTTTAGATGAGGGTAAAGGGAAATAAAAAGTATACCAACATCATCTGCTTCCTTAACCTCCTCCTTAGGAAGACTAGGATGGTCTTTCTTAATATTTGTAATTTTTGTATGTAAATCGATAAATAACGTTGTACCTGAATAGCTAATGTTTTGAATAGATCTTGTATTTTCTTTCTTATGCTTTTCTTGTACTTGAACTCATTGAGTTGTTTGAGATTTGTAACTCTCTTTAGTGTTTTAGTCTAATTCCATATGATCTGTAGTCGTAGATTTGCTTGTCCTTTATTTTTTTGTAGAATGTTTTAGTTAGGCCTTTCTAGTTCTCACTTTTATGAGACTCTCCCTTCTTCCTCTAGAAAAGAAAAAGGTAAATAATGATGACTTTCATATTTTCGAGAAATTATTCATTTCTTAAATTGTTCATTTTGTTTTATAAATTTAAAGAATATTTGTGAATAAGTTATCATGTTGATCTTTGAAATTTTGAAAGCTTGGTTTTGAAATTCATTTTTCAAAATAAATACTAGCAAAGCTTTAGACAAGTCGGATCAATTTGCTTTCTCATCTATCTTTTATAGGAAAATCATTGTTGTTTTAAATATCGTTATCCTGGCTAGTTCTTTGTAGTAAATGTCTATTCACTGACTTTTCTTTGTCACATGATAAGCATAAATAACCACTAATCAGCTTGATAAAAGACTAGAAATCCATCCGACAATATGACTAGAATTCCATCTGGTAGGAAAATAAGAAATCCAGTTAACAACAAGACCCAAATTCTATCTGGTAAGAAGAACGGAGATCCATCTAATAATAAGGCCAGAAGTCCATCTGGTAAGAGGATTAGATATCTGACTATTAATGGAATTCCCATTATTCGATTACTTTAATTCCAATCTAGAAATCAATGATTGATAGTTGATTCAATATTTCGAATGAAGCCCTGGCCTAAAGTAATAAATTAGAATTTCTCTAATATCCATATCTGACATTATAATCCTCAATTTTGTGTAATAGATAGCTTTTGACCGTTCCTCTGAAGGTTGTTTTAACTTTGCCTTTGTGCAAGACTAATCCTGTTTGATTATTGTTTCTCTAGAAGATTACTTTATTCGATCTCTAAAATCGATTTAGACTTTGCTATATTGATTTCTTTTACCCCTTATTACCTTTTAGGTAATGATTTAGGCTTTGATTTCTTTCGCGCCTTATTACCTTATAAGTAATTGTCTAGGCTAGTCGGTGCATTTGGTTAGCCATCTTAGGTAGAACCAAAGTTTTACCCATTCTCCCTCTAAGAGGCACTCCGGTCAGGCCTCATAGGTGGAACCGAAGGCTGGTTCAGTTCTTTAGCCAGGCCATCTTAGGTGACACCAAAGGCTTACTCCATCCTCCCTCTGGGAGGCATTACGGCCAAGCCATGTGGGTAGGATCGAAAACTTGCAGTGCTTTGGCTAGGCCTTATAGGTAGGACTAGAGACTTACTCTGACCTCCCTTTAGGTGGTGCTCTGGATAGGCCATATAGGTGGTGCTCTAGCTTAGCCATATAGGCGGGATCGAAGGCTTATGCTCTAGTCAGACCACGTAGGCGGACCGAAATCTTGCAATGCTCTAGGTAGGCCTTTTAGGCAGGACTAGAGGCTTACTATGACCTCCTGTTAGAAGGTACTTTGACTAGGCCCTTATGGCGGGATCAAAGGCCTTTTCTTTATTTTATGAATTATTTCCATCAAGCATTCCATTTTATTACGTACTTGCTCAGGTTTTGCTTACAAAATTTTGAATCTCTCCTTTTCCCAATAAATTCTCGATCATTCCCTTTAAGGCTTGACACTGATTAAGATCATGTCCATTCGTTTAGTGGTATTGACAATAAGCACCTCCTAGATTTCTTTAATTTCCTTATGGTTTCTTCATTGAAAGCCAATAATTCAACCTTTTTTAGTTAGGAGATAAATGTTTTCATATGAGGTGGTAAAGGAATAGGCTCTAGCATGTCAGAAATAGCTAGGAGATTATGCATTTATTCCTAATTTGGCTCTTTTGTAACAATGAATAAGCTTAATATCTCTAATGACAAGTATTCTCTTTAAAGAATCTTTAGTTCATATTGGTGTTGGAGAGCGATCGATTGTTCCTTCCATTTTGGCAAACTTATCGAAATCCTTTATGATTTCGCTTTCGAAGATAGTTCCTTTAGCCTAGAGCCATATAGTTTTTCTCATTTTTGAGAATGGACTATTTCTTTTCTTGTTTTCTTTTCTTAGAGTGGGATAATAAGCAAAGATCAGGGTAGATCCCATATGGAATGGATTTATACTCCATTATCCTAGTCATAAGGTATTATTCGTTTCTTTTCAACTAAAGTCATCGGTGCCAATTCTCCTAACACTTGTTCCTCATTGAATTGAAGACTATGGGTAACTTGATAAGTTGACTTGGGAAAGTAAACCTTTTAGGACTTCAAAGGTAATCATTATGTAGTTTGATAGGTTATGCAGGATATGAAATGTCTTCAATAGGAATATGCTGGACACGGATAGTCCCTGAAGTCCTCTATAGGAATATGTGGGAAAATAGAAAGTCCCTAAAGTCCTCTTTAGGGATATGCAGGGAGGTAGGAAAATCTTTTATTGGAATGTGTAGAAGATTAGAGGTTCAAGCTCTCCTTTTAGCGTCAAAATGTTAACAAATTTCTTTGCTAACCAAATATGCAGGGTAGGCTAAGATTGAGTTAGATAAGGGCTTAAGTAGGCTTATGCAAGCTTAGGATAATATGCAAGTCTAGTTCGGGTCCAAGCGAAGTTATATGCATATTTTTTGTTCTAAATCGAGTCTGAAAGATAGCCATATGCTTGTCCATAGTTTAATAATAGTCAAATATAGTAATTCGAAAGAAGTATATTATGCGAATGTTTATTGTCCAAGCTTTATGTGTAAAAAGTTCACAAGTTACAATCGGCTCTAAATCTCCAAATCAATTTAGGGTTTACAACTTTAAAAATTGAGAAATAGAAAAAAAAATCATCCCTTCCAAATAGTAGAGGGTGCCTATTTATAGAGGTCGTATCATGCAAGTTGGCTGACACATGTCCACTTGATATGATGTGTGTTTATGTGTTCGAATTGTTGATATTCGACATCCCCGCCTTCTTTTAACAATCGGCATAATTTTAACATTGATGAAGTTTGACATCACCTATCTTTATAAGTTCGACAATATAATCTCCCTTTAGCAGCTAATCAATAGACTTTAGGATGGTAAATACTTTAACAGTTGATATTGTGGTAGTAGCTTGATGATAGTTGATGTATTGTAAGCTCATCATCCTTTAGAGGCTTGATATACCCCACTTGTGATTAGATGAGGCATCCTCCTTTTATTATATGTTCCACAACGCTCCACGTTGTCGAAGCTTGACATCTTTAGGCTTGATAGCTCATGTTCTGCTGAAACTCGATATCTATAAGTATCTGTTGATTCGACACCTTCATTACTTCACAGGCTTAACACCTTGATTTATAGTTAATACCCGATATTCTTTGCAAAGTGGATGTTCATCACCCTTCATCTTTTAAATAATCAGCATCCTTGACCTTATAAGTATTCAACATCCTTTACCTTGTTGGTTCTCGATATCTTTCACACCGTAAATACTCAGCAACCTATATTGGCTTGGAACCTTTTGTTTCTTCAGGCTTGACATCCCATATCATCTTCAAACTCAACATGCTTTTTCGTTAGAAGCTTGATATGAATATTTCTAGTAAAAAATGGTACTCATATCAGCAATGAGACTTACTACATATATACTACTATATAATTTTGAAAAAAAATATATTGTTGTAGTAACAAAGCTCGACATGAATCTTTGTTTCGGCTAGTATAGCTTCTAAACCCTAAATGGGTTGGGCATCTTCCCAAACTCACTAATTACCCATTAATATTAAACTATAAATATTTAAACAACCATACCTCCTAACCAGAAAGTCCAAATCGCTATTATAACTATTCTATGGAAAGAAAAACCATTATTTCTTTCCAATGGATGTGGTTCAGATGCTAATTCGGCTTCTATCAAAAGTATAACCAATACAAATTTTCAAGGGTAAAATCATTTGATAAAATTCTAAAGATAGGAAATGTCATTCGTAGGCATTTTTCAAAGTTATAGAGTCATACGACCTCATATGAATTTAAATATAATATTTTACAATCTTCCAATACGTAAGATACGGGTCATTATATTTCGTATAACATGGACGTGACTGTTCACTATACAACATTTATATGTTATCGAAAATGGATCAAATATCCATATGCTTGATTGCTTTAGAGTTCAAAACTCATTGAAGACAATACACAATCTTGGGAAAATCAACACTTATATAACTAAAGTATAAATGTTTTTAATGTTATATAATCTTAAGTCTTACATTACTCTTGAAGCGACGACATGTCAAAAGATTTATTAGTAAGTATATTTTTACATTTCATTTTCATTCTTTAGTTCGTTTCATTTAGTATTTTTAATTGAGAAATAATTTTGTCAATTACATTAGTTGCTCAAATTAATTAAAGTAGATTATTTTAATATCACATATGTTCTTATACTTTTGATATTCATTGATTATATTTATCTAATAAGGCTCCTACTGAATTTTACATTCATCAAAAACCCTAAAATAGTTACATGAATTTCATAAATTCCTTTAAAGGATGTCATGATCCATTTACTATGTTACTACGACCTTGAGAGTCATCAAATTGTTGTCCACATAAACAGTTGGTAACCTATTACTAATTATATCCTATATAACTCCTAACATACATTTTTATCTATGCTCATAATCATCTTCATAACCTTGAGGATGCTCACCAAATTATGAAGTACATTAGACACTCTAGACCTAATATTTCACGATATCCTAAAGGGAGCTATGTAACCCTTGATGGTGTAAAACAAAGTTACATACCATTCTTATATATTTGTAGATAATAAAATAATAACCTTAGATTAACCATGGATTAAGGGTGCTCAACATCCATGGATATGTAAGTACTCTATTTATATACGAATGATGTAGATCACTCTTAATTTAAATTTATAATTAATGATTAAATTTGTAGAGTATTATCGACTATTTAAGGGAGATAACTATACTGATTATAGCTCATGATATCATATATATTTTACATGCATCCAATGTATACTTCCTTAAGTATCGTGGTATTTATTTATTTTGACCTCTTTTTTTATTCATACATATAATATATACACACTTAAGTATAACATTTATATTTATTTAGTTATATACATGTGTCTATATATATATATATTCATACGTATTTCCTTTTAATAATTAAAAATATAAATATTTTATATATGCAACATTTGTATTTATATATTTAAATCTAAAAAAATTTGAAATTTATATTCCATAACCTTTTACAGAATTATATAATTAATTACTTAATTTAAAACAATTTTAAATATGCATTTTATAACTTTTGTAAAATTATGTAGTTATCTATTTAATTTAAAATAATTTTATAGTATTCAAATATGCTATTTTATTTAACCTAAGACTCAAAACTATTTTTGAGTCTTCTATAAGGGCATACCCAAGCATCAGACCGTGACGGCCCAAAAATTTAATTGCAATATATTAAATTAATTAGGAATAAATTTTAATAAAAGGGTGAATTGGATATCATGTTTGTAACCGTTGCGAAGATCTTTCCGAGATGACCAGTTTAATATATAGTTTTGATCTTTTTGGAGTTACAGTTTGTGAAATAGAGATGTTATAGCATTTAAATAGCGTACACAGCTGTTTTGGGCCAAATTAGATAAACAACCTATAACCTAGCCTGGCGATTATATAAACGAGTCTGCGAAAACCTAGCGATCACCTTTATCTTTAATTTTCTTCTCTAATCAAAAAATCAACATTAATTCTTCTCTAATGGTGATTAGCAAATTAATTAAAAAGTGATTAAAAATTTAGTGTCCAAACCATATCGAATTATATACTATTATGAAGCCCTCGATGAGTGGGGTTGAGGGTGGTATTCGTTCATCGAAAAAGTGTCTGAGGCGATCAAAAATCGTAGTCAAAGCCAACAACGCGGCATTATGGTTTTTGGATTTAGGACTTTCTTATTTGAGCGATGATTAATGCAATTGGATGCATAGGATTTTAGAGATCATCGAGGGAAGTTAATGGTGGTGGTAGCATGATTTATAACATTGTAGGTTGGTCGGAATTTGTAAATTAGGATTTTAATACCGTAACGACGACAGATTTATAGTGACGCCAAAGGCAATCGGAGGTGGAGTCAATCGTATCGGTGGGAAGAGCTCAACATGGGGATCTCATTCTAAGTGGTTGACGATGTAATGATTGCCTGTGTTGGCGGTAGTGGTCGATCAAAATCATTGAGTTTGGGTTCAATTAGCGTACATATGGAGGAGGAGAGATACAACGGGGTAAGGATGGTATATTTTGTTTTATTTTTATATTATTTTATTTAAATAATGTCATATATCTTCTAATCTCAATATCTCTCATACGAACTCTAATTCACGGGTGGTGTTTTTTTATTTGACTCATGGTAGAATTTCAAATGATATGGAACTAAGTTTGTTGAGTTTGGAGATTATTTGAAAAGCATGTTGGTATGATTTATTTTCTTAATTAATTGAATTTGAAAATATTAAATTCATATTTATTAATGAAAAATCATAACTATTGATATATGTTGTGATATATTAACGGTTGTTTGGATACTGTGGACATTTTGGATATGTTGTACCTTTGATTGATTGTTGTTGATTATAGTATTATTCGATTTTTAATTATAAACAAACGTGAATTTAAGATATGAATGTAATTAATTAAATAAAATAAATGAAAATGTGTAGTATGCGGAAAATCAGTTAAATAAATAATAAATAATATTATTTACAGATTTTGGACGATATTAATAATGATTTAATGAATTCAAAGGAGATTAATGGTAGAAATATAGCAAGGTTATTGTTTATGAATTTCTGTTGAAATTAATAAATAATAATAGAAAATATATTTTAATCTAAAATTGAAAAGTTTAATAGTAACATTGAAATAAAATAAGATTTCATAAATAATAATACAATTTGTTTGAAAGGATTGATTAATATAAAATACGATGTCTAGAGCGATTTGAAGCAATAAGATTATAACGAAATACTTTGAAGTATGTTACTATTTTTGAAGGATTATTTTTATTTTGAGATAAATAAAAGGTGTTTTATAATAAGCAATGATAAAATGTTTTTATACTTAAGAGAAAATAATGGTCGTGAATATGATGTTTGGGATGGATGTAATATGTGATTAAGGTTGATTTTATTTATCACATATGTTGTTTTATGATGATGAGATTGCATTCGAATGTGTGCGTGATACTTTACCACTATAACTACATGTCTGTAGTTAATATGGTTTTATTATGTCGGTGTTTTTGTTACTAATATAGCAGTTTAGCACACATTTGATTGATTTATACTAACATGGATGGTGTATTACAAATGGTTGGTAATTAGTATATGTGGGTGTGTATGTGTGTGTTTGTGTATATTATGATTTGTTTATTTAATATTTGGGGCTGACATTGTGTTTTGTCAAATGTTTGTAATGTTTAATGGAAAAGTGTGCGTTTATTGTTATTACCTCAAATTTATGTTGATTGATAGGAATAGTCTAATAGGAGTCATGTTTTCTGCTTGCGTTGGTTGCAATGGTTGCATGGATGTAATGGTTGTTATGTGCTCATGATTATCTATATGTAGTAGAAGAGTAGGAAATAGAATTACTTGGGCTTGATCTTCCAAAAAGGTGTATGTAGGCAGTCTTTTCCTATGCAATAGGTATCGAGTCTATGACCATAGTGTACAGGGTTAGGCACAGTCCAAATAGTTGTAACCACTTTCCTTTTGTTTTTAATATATATATATATATATATATATATATATATAGTTGTGAAGTTGTAGATAGGATCAGAAGAGGAAATAGAATAGGGGATGCAGGCTATATTATGGATAGTTGATTGGTATATTCTTTTGCATCATTGTTTTATTGTTAATGAGTTAATGATAATTGATGTATTAAGATGTAAACTATTGTGATGGTGTTGTAAAATAATTGCATTATTAAGCTAATGTACATTTATATTGATATTTGATTCTGCTATGAGGATTTCTTCTATTTTCTTAGTTTGAAAATTTTAAATTATAATATAAACAGTCCACCTTTTTAATATTGGAAATGAGTTGTAGTGTATTTTATGGTATTTGTAATTATTTTTTGATGTTAAATATAGTAGAGCATTACACTTGGTATCAAAGCTTAAGTTTAGCGGCTCCTTGAGCCTTGAGAACAATTGATCATTTAGGTTAGGTTGATATACACTTTTGGTTGGGTTGAAAATATAGAATAAGAGAGCACTTGTAACGACCCAGAATTTCAATCATTTAATTTTTGAATATTTAATTGATTTTAAATATTGAAATATTAAATTTATAAGTTAAATAACTTATATTTCAAATATAGCGAATTATTTGGATAATTAAATTATTAAATTTAATATTTGAAATTGTTTAAATAATTGAATCATGAATTTAAATGAATGAAAATGATATATAAAGTTGATTTAAATTCTATTTAAATTAGAATGGAGTTAGTAAAATTTTAAAATTGATTTAAAAGAAATTGGAAATTACTTGATTTAATTAACGTGTAAAAATAGTCTTTTTTGGCACTATCTTGGATTTTGACGAATTTAGTTTCATTTAATCCGTAATAGTGAATTATTATACGCTGTCAAGTTTCGTAGCGATCAGACTTATCGTTTGGCCGTGCGAGCTTGAAATGCGTTGAAATTAATTAAAGGGATTTTAATTAAAATAGTTCGATTTTGAAAAGCTATCTTCTGTATATGATGGAATTGGCATCCTATACAAATTCCATTGTGTTCGGAATAGGGGTATAACATATAGAATGACAGGTGATATGCTCCGTTTGGAGTTCGAAATTTTCATGGATGGATAGTTTCGGGTTTATTTTCTATAAATAAACCTCAACTTCTTTCATTTTTCAAACCTTAACTCTAAATAGAATTCTCATCCACCATTAAACATTTCTATCTGAAGGCCATTGTAGATCGAAGCCTCTAGAGGTGAAATTAGCCATTCAACTAGAGAAATATAGAGCACGTTGATACGAACTCGATCAACGGTTGGGTCATCGTCCGGTGTCGCATGGTGGCCGAAAACCACCTCCGTGCGATAGCATTTTTTTGGGTTTCATGGTGTTTTTGGGTCACACATCGTGCGCAGGCGAGGTGGAGGCGGCGCTGGGTGGTTGCAAGCGTAAGGGAGGGCGACGGTTCGCTCGTAGTGGCGTAGATGGGTGAGATGCACGCGATTTAAAACAAAACCTTCATGCACGACCTAGGAGTGAAGAAGGCGTGTGAGTTCCTGGAGGGAAGAGAAGAGTTGGGTAAAAATTTGTATGTTATTAGTTTAGTTAATTAAATTTTAATTATTCGAATGTTCAATAGTTCATAACTTGTTCGTACGAGGTCCGTTTCGAGTGCGACAAGTTGCGTTGCATTCGTATCAGCAAACACTACACTATAGAGTTGGATTGGATGAATTCGGAGTTAGTTGAAATTTAGGGTTAATTTGAACAACCGTTCAATTTTAATTGAAAATGGAGTGCTTTGTCGATCTCTGGAATATTTTGTTAGTTAATTCACTTCTCTGGCCTATTTATATTTTTATATAAGTGGAAATAATTTTATTTATGTTGTTGGTTGATTTTTTGAATGATATACTATATATATTAATTGGTTTGGATATATTACCACCTATTGGAGTGGATGAGACATTATATGTTCCCACGTATGAGCGGACGATCCTTTTTATATGAATCCCACCTTGAAGCGGTTGATTTTTATATTATTTGAATATATGTTGTATTTGATGAATGGGACAAGCTGGAGGGATCCAATAGGATTCCTCACACTGTTGATTTTATTTTCATATATTTTTATATATGATGTGTTGGATGCCATATTTGATGGTAGGATTTGATTTGGTTATTTGGTGCTATAGTAGCACTGGACCATATTTTAGTATTTTTGAAATACTAGAAAATAGTGATTTTGAATTGAAAAGATTTTCAAGTATTTTGGAATATATATCTTTGATAATTTTTAAATTATTAAAAGGAATGAGTTTGTGTTTAAATTAATACAAAGTATGATTTTTGATGTTATAAAAATATGGTTTTGGAAATGTTTTTATATGGAGATTTTTGAGTATTTTATAAAGGACCTTTAAAAGCGATATTTTATAGGTAATAAAAAACATTTAAAATCGAAGTTGGTAAATATTTTATAAATGGATTTGAAGTTTATTTGGTAAATAGATTTATGGATACATTTTAATAAGTAAGTATATTTTATAAAGAAATATATTATAAATGAATTTTTATAAATAATTTAGATTTATAAAGAAATGGATTTATAAATGGATTTTGACACTGAAACAAGTTTTATAAAGAATGAGTTATAAATAGAATTTATAAATAGAGTGATGTTATAAATAGAAAGAAGATTTATAAACGTAGTTTTAAAAATATGGAAATGATTTTTTTGAGATTTAAATGTGGATTCTTATATAGACGAATTATATTCGAGTTTTTAAGCGTTAAACAATTTTTCAAAGGATTGTTTTGAAAATGATGTTTCAAGGAAATTAATGGCTTGGAAAAGTAAATTATCATTTTAAAGTAATGTTTAGGGAATTAATAATTCCAAATGGAATTTAATAGTTTGAACTTTTTTGAAATGTGCTACGTATCGAAAACATTGATTTCAAAATTTATTGTTGCAAAAGACGTTTTTGGAAAAGTATGGAAGGCATGGACTATAACGCTGTTATTATATTAAACGATTTCGAAAAGGGAATGTTTTAAATAGTATACGGGATTTTTATATTTTTAATCGAATCCCTATACTAATGTTTTTGGGCTGCCATGACAATGTTTTACGCAACATTTGTTTTGACCCAAAAAAGCGTGTTTTGAAAAATATGAAGCTTTCCAAAAATGATTTGTATACTTATTACAAATTTAAGTACAAGAGGATATTTCTAAGTGTTGAAAATAAATTAATTTGTGAATATACTTATACCGTTGATATAAGTACATGGAAATGTTTGTCCAATATTGAAAGATTGAAATGGTTTTGAAGATATATCTTTCTATAGATAATTTGAAGTAAATATTTGGAAAATGATTTAATTGATGAAAGATAAATAGCCCAGTAACTGCTTATGTGCTAGCTATTGTTGTCGCTTTGATAGTCGAATAATCGACTATCAAATATGGCCTCTTTATCGTTGTTGGTTCGGAGAGACCGGGGACGGATTTATTTGAGAATCACTTCAGACCAATATATGCGTTCGAAAGTGCAGGGTTATGATTGTGATTTTAAAGACAGAGATCTTCATGATGCAAGGCTATTTGCCACTAGTCCCTCGAGGTGAAATTTACCATATTATATATTTATGGTGGAAATAGTGCTTCGTTATGAAAATATACAACATACAAGGACTTCTCGCTACTAATCCTATGGGTAATTCCGACAAGATGTGATAGAAGAGTGCATTTGGTTTGTCATGTTTCTGAACAGCTTGTCTGGATAGATGGATGATATTGCATTTTTGAGAATACATTGTTGACTTTTACAAACGTACATCTGTTTGGTGGCGGAGAAGGAAACTTCTCTTGGCTCACTACCCTTCTATGAGACGTACGAGCTTGGAGGTTGTATCTTCATGAAAGTAACAATGATCGAAGGAATGAAAATGTGGCATTCAAAGTGAAATATGCTATGTGAAAGGTAATCGTTACCTTATGCCTCATCACCTGGAAATGACAAAAATAGGGTAGAAGTAGCAGGGCTATGTGGATCACTCTCATAAGGATATGGTCATCACCTTTCTAGATTACCATTTATATGTTGAGTATCTGTATACTATGGCCACGGATAGGTTGGGAACGACCAAGGTGATGTCATATTCGGTACTATCCAGCGAAGAGGTAGGCCAGTTCTGCGGTTGTTAGGAGTTCGGTATTTGGACCCTAGGTGCATTTTTCTAGAGATGTACTGTATGGAAGGTAGTCCCTTACCTTGTCGTTTGTATGGAATCAATTCTCCATTATGTACTTGCCGTTTTGTTTGTAGAACCCATATTGTGGCTAGTATGCTAGAATTTAATAATGTAACAATTTGGGCTATAATGAATATTATTTGCATACTAGACACTAGTATAATATCAGATGATTTGATATGAAATGTTTTGGTTATCGTAAGGTAAAAACCCATTCGTGTTTATGTGCAGCATGGTTTTACGAGATACCTTTGTTTTTTGATAAAGAAAAGTTTTGATAACATTGAAAAATTTGAGATGTGCTTTTCTCATGCCGATTTACCAAACTGATCCGGGCATTCTTCCCTTTCAATGCTCGGGTAGGACTGAGCATATTTGAAGATTCAGTTTTGGATCCTTTGGAGCTTTGGTTCACTAGCTGGAAGTCTTTAGGTCATATTCACGTATATGTTTATTTTCCACTGCATTGTTTTTTTGAGAAAAATGTGTGATCCTCTATGAATAGACGAGAGAATATATGTAAATATATATATATCACGGATATAAGGTGCTGCCAACATGCCTGGCAGGTAACAAGAACTAAATACATATATCCAATCTCGTATACTCCTATGACGAGGTCCGACAAGGCCACCACCCATCGCACCCCGATATCGAGCCCCGGCAAGGCCACCGCCCGATATAAAGGTGTTAGAATTACCTAAAAAGCTAAAGAAAAACCAATACTACTAAATGTCATCACATAAGGAAGCTCCATGCATCCGGATCAGTAGTATGAATAAGCATCTACTCTGAAGTGGATCTTCTGAAAAGAAAATCACTCTGAAGACTCAGTACAAAAGGAAGGAGTGCCAAGCAGAAGAATAGATCCTCCTGAGAATGGTACGCCTCGATGAAGATGAAGTATCCAATATCTATGGTGAAACTACTAGCAATCCTGAGTGGAAAGAACTCTGCTATGATGACCTCTATACTATCTTATATCCCGCAATCTGAAGAACTAAGTACCTGCAAAATGAACCTGATGTCCTATTACCCATACTTGTATCTGAAGAATGACTAGGGAAAAAAGTTAGATTGATACATATATATGTATATTTATAAAAATTATATATACATACATATATATATATATATATATATATATATATGTATTCATAAGATAGGGAATAAATACATATATATGTATATTTATAAAAATTATATACATATATATATATGTATTCATAAGATAGGGAATAAAAACCTAAATAAGACTATCTGCACTGTTACAAAAGCAATTAATTACCTGTAAACTAATACCGCACAGTGACTAGTGTAAAAATTAAGGCAGGTCTTTCTTATGAACCTTTAATCATAAGTAAGTTATGATTAAAAGTGAAATCATCATATAAATTTGAAGAAATATTAATACTACTATTATTAATGTTAAATATATTATTGTTTTATTTAAATAAGTTAATATTATAACTAACCTTGTTAAGATACCCTTTGAAAAGGATATTTTTAGCTAATTTATATTTGGGGTTAGAAATCCAATTAAAACAAAATGAAGAAATTATGAAAATCAATTTGTTAAAATGACTATTATTATTATTAAAAATTCTTTGATTTCTTTCAAACCAAATATACCAACTAATAATAATGAATAGAGTGTCTAGTAAAAATCTAATATTCTTATTGAAACTAAATCTAAACTTATTCCAGTAGAAATCACAATTCGAAATTTTAGTAATTATATTAAAGTTAAAAAAATTTAGTGTATTAATTAGGATGTAATAAGAATCCATACAATCATAGTATAAATGTTTAATGTCTTCAAGGTTCTGATTACAAAAATCACATTTATTATCATTTTGAATGTTTTTCCTCATTAAAAATTCTATTGTATTAAGTTTTCCATGAAGTATTAACCACAAATGAATTTTAGATTTAAAAGGAGCATTAAATTTCCAAATATATTTAAAAGAGTCGTTTGTTGTACCTGAAAAATTAATAAATCTGTAAAAAGAATTAGAAGTATATTTCTTATTCTTATCTCATTCCCAACTAATAATATCATTATCATTATCAATATTAAAAATATTTAATCTAGCATAAAGCAATGAAAGTTGCCTAAGGGTTGAATCTACTAAAATTCTGTTAAAACTAAAATTCCAAGGAGGATTGTTTTTTGGAGAATAAATTCATTAATTAAAGCAAACTTAAAGTTACAGATTTCATAAAGCTCTTTAAACTCTAACTTTAGAGGCAAGACCGAAATCCAACAGCCATGCCAGAAAGAAGTACAATTTCCAGAATGAACAACCGTGTTTATATCTAAATTAAAAATCTCATAATATTTTAAAATGTTTTTCCAAAAATTAGATAAATTTTGAGTGACAGGAGAAGCAATTTGATATAAATTGCTATTACCATTATAGTAATATTTGGAAATGATCTCTTTCCAAATAACATTATTATTTATATCCTTAAACTTCCATAACCATTTAGTAATAAAGATAAATTCATATTACGCGAATTAATAACTCCAAAACCACCTTCCATTTTAGTTTTACACGCTGTTTCCCAATTTACTAAACATTTTATATTATTATTAGGATTTTCCCAACTCCATAAGAAATCTCTTCTAATTTTATCAGTAACCCAATCTAGAAACAAATGCATAGACATACAATAAATCGGAAGGGATTATAAAACCGAATTTATTAACACTAGTTTACCTGCTCTAGATAGAAATCTCCCATTCCAATTAGTTATCTTATTTTCGATTTTATCAATGATAATAAGCCAATCATCATGTTTGAGTTTGGTACGTCTAATCACAAAACCTAGATATTCAAAAGGAAAGTTCATAGTTTTGCAATTTAGAATATTAGCAACTAAGTTTTCAAATTTTTCAAAATCATTTAAAACTAAAACTGAACTTTTGTCAAAATTTATTTTTAAACCTAATAGAAGTCCAAAAATACATAAAATGAACTTGAGGGTAATAATGTGTCTAGGTAAGTGGGAAGAAAAAAGCAAGGTACCATCGGCAAATTGAAAAACCGATATACCATTACGCGATATATCATTGCCTACAAACCATAGAGACCCATTATTCACTGCTCTTTTAATAATCTTAGCAAAAACATCAGCAACTAAGTTAAATAGTAAAGGCGATAAGGGATCCTGTTGCCTTAAACCTCTCTTAGATTGAATTTTATTACCTAAAATACTGTTTACCATGATACTAGAGTTACCGGTTCTAAGCAAGTTCATAATCCAACTAATCCATCTATGACCGAAACCTCTAGCATGAAAGATATCTACAAGAAAATCTCAATCTACCGAATCAAAAGCTTTTGCAAAATCTAGTTTTAAAATCGCGCAAGTTATGTTATTCTTACAACAGTAATTAATATATTCTTGAAAATTGCCACCCCATCGGTGATATTTCTCCCTATAATAAAAGCCGATTGTGAACAATCAATTAAATCATTCATTTTTTTACTAAGTCTATTAGCTAGAACTTTATAAATGATTTTAACTGAACAGTTAGTCAAAGATATAGGTCTAAAATATTTTATGTTTTTGGCTCCTACTTTTTTGTGTAATAAAATAACATTTGCATAAGTAAATCTCCCTAATTGCAATTTAAAATTATAAAATTCATTAAACATATTAACTAAGTCAAGTTTGAAAACATCCCAAAAAGTTTTATAGAATAAAATTGGAAACCCATCAGGTCCCAGGGATTTATCACTTGGCAAGTCATTAATAGCTTTTCTAATTTCTTCTTCAGTAAAAGTATTATCCAACTCTGATAAATCAACTACAGAATCAGATTGACACAATCTTTCCAACTAACATTGATTCTATGTTTGATTTTGTACCAAAAATTTTCTTATAATATTCAGTAAATGCCTTGTTAAGATCTCTTTGATAAACTAGCTCTTCATTATTAACAATAATAGAATTAATTGTATTACTACATTTTCTACCATTAGCTATGTTATGAAAATTTTTATTGTTATTATCTCCTCCATTGGCCCATTGAATTCTGTATCTCTACTTCCACATAACCTCCTCCTTTTCTAAAATAGAATTTAATTCATCTTTTAAATTAGCAAGAACGTTACGTTCTCCTATATTTAATTGTCTAGATTCTTCTACATTATTAATTTTAAGCATCTCATTAAGAATATTATCTTTTTTGATTTTTATATTGCCAAAAACATTTTTTTCCAAATTTTTAAGGAAAATTCTAAGCTCCCTAAGTTTTGATACAAATGATTTTGCAGAATTATCCTTATTTCTAGTATTATGATAAATCAATGAAATCCATTTACCATTAATTAAATTCACAAAGTTAGATTCCAAAAGCCACATCTTTTCGAATTTGAAATTATTAATAATGACTCTATGATGCTCGCAGGTTAGTATAATATGACAATGATCTAAGTACGTGTAAGGTAATCAGAGACTGTACAGATTGGAAATTTATCTTCAATTTCATCGCTAACAAAAATTTATCAAGAAGAGCTATGGATGCAGATTCCCTTGAATTACTCCATGTAAACTCTCTATTAGAAAGAGGGATCTCGATCAAATTAGAATTAATATTAAATTGATCGAATTCCTCCATAACAGAGTAGTCCCCTTCCCTAGAAGAACGCTCACCTATGAAGCGCATAACATTAAAATCACCCTCCAAAATCCAAGAACCCGGAGCTAAGGATCTAAAATCTAGGCATTCATCCCATAAAATTCTCCAGTTCATTCTAGAATTAGACCCATAGACATTAGAAATATTTAAAAAAGAATTATCAGAAAGATTAATAAGTATAACATGAAGAGAATGCTGCTTGATAATACATTAAAGTAATTTAAAATAATTATCTCGCCATCCTATCATTAATCCCCCTGAAGAATCCACACAAGGTAAAAAACCCATTTTATAAAGTGATAAACAACTAATCTTCTAAAAAACGAAAGTCGGGATAATTAATTTTAGTTTCCTGAAGTAAAGCAATGTTAATAGAATAATCTTTAAAGAACATTCTAACATTATCGAATTTATTCAAGTCATTTAAACTCCTAGTGTTCCAACTAATGATCCTCATAAACTAACTGTACTAGCCCTCTCTAATTGCTTACATCTAATATACTCCCTATCTATCTCAGCATCAGAAAAAATAAAAGATGTATCAGAATCTAACTGACTAAACTCAGCAGATGAAAGACTGCCTAACGCGTAAGAAGAGTACATACTACCCAACAAAGAAATCATACCTGAGCCTGAATTTGAAGCGCCACACGTGGCACTCGAACTAGGTAACTCACGCATGGAACGTGATTGACTAATACGAATCCTAGCACTTCGGCGAATGGATCCACTAGAAGCTACTGATTTTTTACTCTTAGCTTTCTTCGACGATGAATCCAAAACCTTATATGAATTATTTCTTGATACCGCACAGTTATTCTAAGATAAACCACTATCACGAGGAGTAAAATCTGAAACAACATTAACTGTCCCATCTGGTAAACTGCTCAAAGCCAACTGATTATCATTTTCTTTCCTCAAAGGAATGATGCACGAAACAGGAAAAATGCCCAGCTCTCTATCATCAGATTTATTCTCAGACAAACTCAGATTATCTTCACCAAAACCATCGATAGATTCATTTAAACTGGCTTGAATATCCATTGTGCATGTCAGTGTATCAGTTGAAGGCTTTGGTGTATCGTCCCTTACATCCAATAGGTTGTCAAAATGAGCGAAAATTTCATCTTCAAAAAGATCTACAACCACTTCAGAACCAGCAATCCACTCCAATATATTGCCATTGATCGAAGAAATTTCTAAATATATGGTTGAATCAATCGAAAAACTGCTATCACCAATATTTTCCAAAACCAAGGAACTAGCACATAACAAATCTTCATGGCGATTTTCCGAATTATTTACCAATATTAATGTTTGAATCACACAAGAATTTAAAGAGTCTAACACTTTGTCAAAACAAATTTTCCCATCAAATTTCGAGTTTGCGACAAAGCTTTTTATGCCAAAAGTCAAATTTTCTCCATAGCTGTTGCTGCCTAGAACCATCATATCATGCTCCATTAATTCATAATCCACGACTACAAGATCATCAGACCAATCCAATCTATCAACAATCGAATAACTACTATCAACTGAATTTTCACCATCACAATTGTTAGATTTTAATATCTGTTCATCAAAAAAATGCTCAGGCATCACCAACAAATCACCATTACCAAATAGACAATCTATATCATCTTCTGAGCAGAGACAATCGTATTTGTTAGAGGTAGATAATTCAAAATTTTCCTACACACATTGATTAGATTTATGACTTTTGTTCCGAATAAAAGTGAAGAAATGACTCCGTTCTTCAACATTTCCATTTCCATTCAACAATGATACTAAACAAGTCGGTTCTTTGCATACTAAAACATCAGGATCTAAAAGAATGGGATCGAATCTCAAATTATCATCTTTAGCAGCATGAAAATTTGGATTGTTCAAATCTACTATAAAAGCCTCAGGAGAATTAGATTTATTGATCAAGTCTTCAGACTTTTTGACAAACTCTGCTGATCTACCAAAACTTTCTTTATATCCTTTGCCAATATTTGGTTGATTAGTGATGTCAAAATGATAAAAAAGTTCATCAAGATAACAGATTCCTGCTTCTTTTTTATCCTAGAGATGATCAATCAAGATTCCCCTCAACATCAGATATTTCAAAACAAATTGAAAACCATGATTAGTTAATTTAGGCAAAGAGTTTCCCTAATCTTGATAATTGTAATTGTTGAATTCAACCTGTTCCTTGACTTCCCCAATTTCAGATTTTCCAAAGTATTCTTATGGGTTACCAAATCTCTCTATATATCCTTTTCCAATGTTTGGCTCATTAATAATATTAAAGTGATACAGAAGCTCGTCAAGATAATTGATGCCTGCATCTTTCTTATACTGTAGATGATCGATCAGAACCCCTTTTAGCATCAAGAATTTCAAAACGAATTGAAATCCATGATTAATCAAATTCGAACAGATCGATTTCTTCCTATAGTCCTTACTCTTGTGCCTAAAATTACCACAAGCGAAACATCTAACTAGATCACAGCATTTATTTGCAACGTGATTAAAATCCCCATACCTAAAACAAAACTTCTTGCCCTTCCTGGAATCAATCCAATTTGATTTAGTTTCACGAATCGATCCTTGAGTTTGAGAGGGCAACTTGTTCTTAACAACATGAGCGTAGGTATAGGGGTAAAGATTATTATTGAAAAGATTAGTAGTTCCTGAAGAGGATGAAGGCCTTTGATGGAAAGCTTGAGAGAACGATGATGAAGATTTCAGATGAAAAGCTTGAGAGAACGAAGATGAATTCAGACAAAAATCATGAGAGGACGCCATTGTTGTTTTTAGTCAAAAAGAAAAACTTATACCGAGTTTGTATTTGAGAAAGATTTTCCACTGCATCGTTGCTTAAATTATCAGCTTTTGTGAAATCGTGAAAACCAATCCAATTTTCCACTGTATTGTTGTTTAAATCATGAAAATCAATCCAATTTTCCACTGCATTGTTATTTAAATTATCAGCATTTGTGAGGACAAGTTATTATAACTATCCAAGATGATGATTATGATTTGATTATTGTACTCCGACGGATGTATGTATATTAAAGATTATAGTTTCTCTTTTGTAAAGCTCATTGATATTATATTATATGTTGTTCCGCTATGATTGTGGGATTCTATGTTTGTTTTTGTTTCTCTTTCTTCTTCTTCTTCTTCTTCTTCTTCTTCTTCTTTTCTCTTCTTCCTCTTCTCTTCTCTTCTTCTCCCTTCTTTCTTTCCCATAAAGATTCGGTTTTCCATTCAGTTTAAGCTGGACATGTGCGGTTTACTATTAGCTTGAACTGTGTGCGTTTGCGGGCCTTTATAGCGTTCTTATTGATGGTTTTATTTTTTTATGTATGGGTTATGTGCGTAACCACCATTACCTCACTCTAAGATAGGGACCTCTGGTGGAAAATAAATACTATGGTCGTGGGGTAGGATGGGCACTTTTAGGAGGGGTAAAGTGCTAGTTTTAACCCAACTGACATACATATGACAATAAAACCTAACTTTAAATAGTAGGCCTATTTTTATGAAATTTTAACTTGAGAATTAATATTAAAAATATACATTTTGAATTTTGAAAATTATCCTATGTAAGAAGTAAAAATGTATTTTTTGAATTAAAGTGATTTCCGAAGTTTTAAAAAGGTGAAAAACAAATATTTAACTTAATGAAAATTTGGTTTAAGGATATTTTATGGAAAAAATATTTTAGTAGAAAAGACAGTGGTACATAGAAAAATACTTTTGGAGAAAGTATTTTTGTTAGAATTTTTTTGAAAATATATTTAGAGTAAAGAGTGAGAGGAACATATTATTTGAAAAAAAATTATTTTTTGTAAAAGAACGTCCTTGAATTTTGAAAAGCTTTTATGTGGAATCTAATTTTGTCGTAATTGTGTAAAGAACACTTTTGATAAATGATGTTTAAGTGGAAAATATTTTTGTTCAAAATGATTTTGGTTGGGAGAGTACCCAATTTTTTTTAAAAGAAAATGTTTTATTGAGTATATATGTTAGAGGGTATTTTTCTTTTCGAAAAAAAGATTTATTGTAAAATATCATTAAATATTTTATAAAGATGGAAATAATTTGATTAAAAAGTGGACATTCACCACCATTAATCTTATAAATACTCGGCATCCTTCACCTTGTAAGTATTCAGCATCCTTCCCCTTATTGATTCTCGATATCTTTCACACCGTAAATACTCGGCAACCAATACTAACTTGGAACCTTTTGTTTCATCAGACTCGATAACCCATATTGTCTTTACACTCGACATACTTTCTCTTTAGAAGCTCGTTTTGAATATTTGTAGTAATAACTAGTACTCATATGTCTAGTGCGACTTACTATATATATACTACTATATAATTTAGAAAAATATAACATGTACGCTCTCTTATATATTGCTCGATCCATCCTAAGGTGGTAGCTCCTTCCTTATCTCTAATGGATCTACATATTAACTTAGGTCATCTACTCAACCTAAGCTTTGATACTAAATGTGACAACCGCCCTACACCACTTGCATCCAACATACCTGGATAATGCATTATAGAGGTACTCGGCCGATGTAGGATAGTAGCTAAAGGTGTAAGTAAAGAAAATCCAAGCATAAACCATATAAAACATCTCACATCACCTAGACAACTTAAAATATAATAAATAGATGCAAAACAGGCGGGACAGTGATATAATCAAATGAACCATAAACAAGAATATAAGAGTACAGTAGGTTCACGGATTATAAAAAAGTGAAATAATGGATTTTATACATCTGAAATCTTCCAAATAAACTTTATAACCGTCTCTAAGGTAATATAAGTACCGATATATCTCTATAGTACTGCATGATAGAATATAAGCAATAGTAAGCTCTATATATATATATATATATATATATATATGAAAGCGTAGCCTCCTTCTCGTACTTCTTACAGCTCCTTGCACTATCCAGACCCGTTGTCCATAATCTCCTCATTTAAAAGTACCTAAGATTATAAGAAGCAAAGCATACAGTCTCAACTCAAACAATAGTCTAGTACGAGCGATACATCATCGCAAAAATACTATAAAAATCATATATAGTAAACAGAGCAATGGGTTATGAAGAACTGTACCCGACCTATCACTACATCCAAAGAGTTAGCACATAACAGTCATTATATGCTAGTCTACTATCATTTCCATATAAGTGTACCACAAAGTAGAATTGTAACATTCCTGTTTTTAAATCAAATTTAAAATTGGTAGTTAATGTAAAATTTTAAATTTAAATTGTGAATTTAATTATTAAATTAAAATTGAGGGAATATATATATATATAAGTTTTTTAAAAAAGAATTTGATTTGGAAATCTAAATATTTTATAAATAAATTATAAACTGAAATTTGAATTTGAAATTCAAATACATATATGTTGAAAATAAATATTTGGGAAATAAATAGTTTGTGAATGGAATAAAATATATATTTATAAAAGATATTGTTTGTTTATTCATTTATAAATACAAATTGATTGTATATTAATTTTTGAATCTGAAATTTAAAAATAAATGTTTTGAATAATATATTTGAAAAGTTATATTTCAAAATTTATAGAAATTTGTTTCTAATTTATAATATACATAGGTAATATACATTTTGAAAGTTGTATTTGAATTCAATATAGTAAATTTTTAAAAGATATTTAAAAGTTAAATTTAATCTGATATCAGTAAATCTATATATGTGTTTATTTATTTAGTATAATTAGATTTCAAACTCAATTTCTTATGAAATTGTAAATATAACATATGTGAATATAAGGATTTAGTAATTTATAAAAAGAAAAAAAAGTTTGAAACAAAATTTATAAACTAATTAAAGGTTAGGGGTTTGAACACGATTTGTAAAATAAATTAATGATAAAGGATTTAAACATAAGTGTTTACATTTTTCACATTTGTAAAATGATAGTGCAAGTAAATAATAAAAGAGTAAATGTTTAATGATTAATTGAACAAGTGTAAACATCTTATGATATAATCTAACATTTGTGAGCCATATAAGTTGAAAATTAAACAAGTGTCAAAAATAAAATTCCCTTTTTATTTGAATTCTAAAAAATAATATTAAGTAGAAATTCAGGCTTCATCAATTTTTCTCACACCTTCATTCCTTAAAACAAAGATCTATGGAAACTTAAACAAGTAACAAGAAAAAAAATAATCAAGCCTGGATCTCGAAACTTAAAAAATAAATAGATTAAAGATCAAAATTCAGATCAGTCTAAAGCAAAACAAAGTTCTGATCAAAACACAAACCAGAGAAACAAATTCAACCCGGATGCTATCAAAACCTGGAAATGAGGATCAAGAAACCAAAGCCATATCAATGTTCAAAGTTTTCTAACCAATTCAGATCAACCTGGAAACAATGAAAATCAAAAACAAACAAATTAAAGTCTGGAAATAAATCTGGAAAAACAAGTACAGTTTTGAATCAGTGGCAGTTCGAAGGAGCAAATCGAATTCAATATTAACTCAAAGCAAAATGGAAAAAAATGCAATCCAGTAAACTTCAAACTGGAAGCTTTAACACAAAATCAAGCATACAAATTCCTGGCCTAAGAATCTTTCTCTGTTCTTCTTTATCTTTAATTCAAGGTGATCAAACTACCATTTTATGATTTGAACCTGTGGTTGTCATTGATGCTATGATTAATACTTGAAACTACTGTTTGTTGTCTGTCTGTGTGTGTATATATATAGATATGTATATATATATGTGTGTGTGTGTGGGGCTGTGCATGTCTGGAAACAAACATGATTTTGCCTCTGGTTAAAAATTACAGGTTTCAAAATTTGTTTAAAAACTTAAACTCTTCCTCTAATCTTTAGTAGGCTGTTAGGCATGAATAAGACATGTTGTAAAAATCAAGAGCTTTAAATACTTTTTTTAGAGGAATTTGAAAGAAAATGTTACTGGAACGAAATTGTACATTGGAACTTAAAATTTTGCAAAAATTCAAATGTTTTAAAATCTTGATTCAATTACATAATGTGATTTGTTTTCAAAGACCATGATTTTTAAAAATAAAATCAAGGTTTTTAAATAGATAATTCGAGTGACACTGAGAGTTGAACAGATTTGTTTGAAACGTCGATTTCTGATGAACAAGGTGATTATGAGCTTCGAGATTTACGTGGAAGGTAGCTTGAATGTTGGAGATTTGTGGAAAAATATCCAGATATTTTTTTTATTGATTCAAGTATTGGATCGAAGATGAATTAGGGCTTAAGCGCCTGTTTTGATCAATATTGGTACTGAGACAATAGCGGGGTTATCAGCGAACTAGAAGTGATCACGACTGGGGAAAAAGAAGAGGAGGACTTTGGTGGAAATTCTGATAGGGCGGCGTAAGCTCTAGTGACTAGAATCGGTGGCGCAAGGCGATGTTTGTCATCAGGGGTTGGGTTTCAGGCGGTAATTGGAATGCTCGATTTCGATTCGCTATCGAATTCTTGGACCTGGGTGTTTGTAGTGACTTGAGGTGTCGTCGACGACTCGTTGACGACGGCATGGTTGATCGGAGGTGATCACGCCAGTCATGCATGTGCACGAGATATCTTGGATATCAGATGATAGTGGAAAATTGGGAAGAAGGAAAGTTTTTCGGGTTCGACTCGATGCATTTGTGTATTTGGCTCGAGAAAAATTAAAATAGGCTCGGGGTGTTACGTTTTGATTATGTATGTAATTAACTAGGTTTTAAAATTATAACATGGTTTAAATCTGAAGCAATTTTGTATCAGTTTTAAAGGTAAAAGTAAAAGTAAATTTGGTTGGGGAAACTTTAAAATATTTTGACTAGTTTTCCAAAAACAATAGAAAAGGAAGTTTTTAAAACAAAGTTTTTTAGCAAATGTTAAGTAAAGATTCAAAGATGAAACGTTAAGATAAATGTTTGAAATTATCTTGTTTTAAAATAATTGTATAATAAGTTAATTATGAAATTAAGTCTTAAATGTTTTCAAATGTAATAAAAATAATTTAATTAAGGAATTGATTAAGAATCTAATAAAGAAGAGGTGTTTTTTAGTTAATTTAACTAAAGGTCTAAGTTAATTGGTTAATGATGATTAATTACAAGTTTTATTTATAA
Source organism: Allium cepa (assembly GCA_030765085.1). NCBI lineage: Eukaryota > Viridiplantae > Streptophyta > Magnoliopsida > Asparagales > Amaryllidaceae > Allium > Allium cepa. Next base: position 45,402,501 of record CM060930.1, on the reverse strand, counting down.
AGATTTAAATAATAATTAAAGTCGTTAATTAAGATAAATGGTTTGTCCTTAATTAATAAAGGTTAATTTATTAATGTAATTAATTAAAGGTTTATTTAATTAATGTAAGTAATTAAAGGTATTTCATTACTTAAGGATAATTACTTAATTAAAAATAATTAATTGATCATTAAAGTTGATAATTCAATTAATTAATTGATGTGATTAAGAATGATTAATTAAAGGATAATTAAATAATTAGGGGTTAATTATTTAATGATTAAAGGTTGATTAATTAATTTATTAAAGTTGATTAATTAAAAATTGAAGGTTAATTAATAAATGATTAAGGGTTAATTAATGACTAAGGTTTGTAATTAACTAATATTAATTAACCAAGATTAGTAAAATTATTCATAAGATATTAATCTGATTTCAATTAATCAGATGATTAATTAACTTTACTTATGGATGTTTGAATTGTATGAACTGCTTTGAATTTTTTGATATCTCTGCCGTGTGATGCCGTGTGATATAAATTGTTTTGATTCAAGCTGTAATGAATGTAATTTATTTATCTGTAATGAATGTATATTATTTATCTGTGGATCTGTGAATGGAAGATAAGCGTTATAGAGATATATCAATTATCTACAATCGCTGTGCTTGAATCTGTAATGATTGATGATGTTGCACTATTGGGTTAAACCCCTGGACTACACTATACACACAAATATGGATTGCACGAGAAATTGGTTAAGTCATAGATTTTTAAAATGGTTTTAAAAGTTAAATTTTAAATCCAAACGGTTTTGGAAATGGAATTGGGTATAAAGTGAAAAGCCTTTGAAAAGGAGTATTAAAGATAAAAGTTATTTTGAATAACTTGATAAAGTTTTGAAATTTAAATAGTTTGATTTGAATTTAAATTCAAAATTTGAAATTGAATTCTATATTTCAAAATTATGGTTTAAAAAGTTTATATAAGTTATAAATGTGTTTATATGGGTTTTTTAAACCATTTTAAAAGTAATATTTTGGGAATTTGAATTTAATCCAAGTATTACACCTGAAGGGCTTTAACTTGTATAAATATAATCGGATTTTTCAAAAACGAAAACTATTTGTTTTCAAATGATAATAGCTTTCACATAACGAAAGAACTTCCAGTTTGTGTTATAAAGATTTCAAATTTGAAAGTGAATTGTCTTGAAAGCTATGAGTGAATCTTTGTGAAAGAAGGTTGAACTTTGTTTTGAAATTGAAAAGGATCTAAAAATGTATCTTTTGTATAAAAAGATTTGAAATGGAAATGGTTTTGAAAGCTATAAATTGAATCTTCGGTTTAAAGATTTGATGAGTTAATCCAATTTGAAAAGGGAATTGTTTTGAAAAGCCGTGAATGAATCTTTGTGAAAAGTTGGTGAACTTTGTGAAGTAAATCTTTTTGTTTAAAGATATGAAAAGGTAATTTATTTAAACCATTTGAAAGAAAAGTTTTGGATTTTAAGTTGTGACTTAACTGAAATCCCAATATCCATATTTTTTAAATATTGCGCTCATTATTCGGTTTAACCGGGAGAGGACCTTGTGTCATATAATCCATTCCGAATAATGATATGATGTTATGGATAGCATTTGAAGACCGGTGGTGAAGACCGAATATTTCCAAAAGCGAAAGGGTAACTCGTCGAATGTCTCTGCACCAGCTGATCCTCGGTATAGAGATTTGATCACCTTTTGTGATGGGAAGTCTAGATGTGATTAGGGATTATCCGGATTTTCAAGGGCTTCTTTGGAAGTGCCTTCGGTTCTGTTCGAACCCGGAACAGACTTGTATGGATGTATGTCTGACATTACACTTTGAGATGTAAAGCTGGTTTCTATCAAATACATTTCTGTTTGGTGGCAGAAATTTATTCTCTTAGCTTAACACCCTTCTTTGAGACGTACAAGCTCAAAGGTTATGTAATTGATGGTTACTAGTGATACATTCCCAATTTGGTAGTGCAGCATGCTGAGTGCTGCTATGTGTTGCTGATCATTTGTTGATCAAAGCATTGTTTTTGTGAAAAGCGTAGCTTTGTGGACGAGACCACATCGGACCTCACTCCCCGAAAAAGGTCGAAACAGGAAAGATGCGGCAAGGTTTCAGGGGTCGTGCCCCTAGGGTATGTCCATTCCTTTTGGAAAAGGGTGGTATCATGGTATGGAACTGTAACAACTCGTAAAATTTTAATAATTTTAATTGATTTTATTTATGTATTTAACTAAATATTTATGAAATTTTAAATAATTGAATTTTGAAATAAAAATTTTATATTTGGAATATGTATATAGCAGATAGTAAATTTTCAACTAATTTTATGAAGGTTTATCTATTTTGTAATTCTATTAAATTCGAGCTAGCTAAAAATTGCTGGTAATAAATTTATTTCCAAACCTGAATATTTTTACATAGGAAAATTCTAAATCATCTTCTGACGGAGACGTCATTTTTTGTTTTCCAAATTCGGAATTCGTTAGCTCCGTCGATCTTATTTTCTGTGTTTTGCTGCACTTTCTCTTAATAAAAAATTCGAATTTTTTTAATTCAATCGTACCACTAGTATCTGTATACCGTTTTGATCGTCTCGTCGTGCTAATCTCAGTGGTATATCTATTTCTCTATTTTGAAATCCGATGCACAACGGAAGCAATAAAATGTTCGTTGTAACGGTACCCTAAACTGTGACTTTATTCTTTCCTTCGGTTTCAAAATTTTGAAACGTGATATCCAATCAAGCTATTAATTGATTTAATTGTTTCTGTATCAGTGGTAGTTATTACTTTTCCTACCGGTTAAGATTTAAATAGCTTTAAACAACTTTGCTAAATTAACGGAGCGTCTGTTACAAATCTTCCATTTCAATTTTATACAATTCCGTTTCTCTGCCTTTCCAAATTTGTGCGTTCATCTCGGGTTGATAAAAAATTTCATATTCAACAATTTTCTGGGGCCACGTTCCAGCCGTTTCTTTATTTCAACAGTTACCTTACTTTAAAAAGGGGAGTATATTTCCCGTAGCTCATTCTTCTTCTGTCCCCTCAAATTTTCTTTCCTCCCCTGTTACTTTTTTTTTGTTTTATGAAGACAACTTACCCCTTCTTTCTTCAATGGCCGATCCACTCTCTCCATGCTCGACCACCAGTAGCCCACGTTCCATCTTTCCCCCAATCTTACCTCCTAACCGCGAGCCGCCTATCCTTCCCCTTCATATATTTTGTCCCTTCATCACGTTTAGCCGTCCTCCCCCCTCACACGTTCCCAACCTCACATCGGTCTCCATAAACCCGACCACTATCTCGCCTATCTCCTCCTCTCCCTCATCACCTCATGCTTACCCAAACCCCAAACCAAAGCCGCAACAGCCGCTGTCTCATGCCAATGGCCGAGATCCACGCGCCAAGCATGCCATCTGACCTCTGCCTCTGCCATAGCACTGGCTCGCCACCGGAGCCTACCCACCGAACTGCACCAGGCCCTCACGCACGTCCTCCCATTCCTCAACAAGCATCGGCCAAACCCCTAAGCAAGTGCGGCCATGCTCACCTCCAAAGAGCCACCCGAGACCACACAACCGAGCCGAGCTGCTCCAGTCCCTTCTCTCTTCGGACCCGAGCTTTCTCCTTCCCTGAGTTGCGTGTGACAGAGCGTGTATGTAGGTGGTATATGTATTTTACATTTATTTATATATTTTGGGTTCAAAAGCATTTTTTTACTATATATGATGTTATGGGGTCAGTCGTATATTTGAAATCAGGGTGGGTATATTGATTAATTTGTCGTAAGCTATGTTTGCCTCCTCTCCTATTTTATATAATACGTATACGTTTGATATATAAATATATTTTTGCAAGTACTAAGTTTGTATATACCATATTTCATATATATGTATGTACAGTTTACAAAATATATTGACTTTGTATATATTATAAGTTATAAACTAGTGGTTTACACATAAAGTGGTATATATGCAGAGCTATTTTTATTATATAAAGCATATTTTATGAGGTACAACTGTTCGAGAGTCATGCATATATATGTTTGGGTTTTTGATAAAGCGATAAGTCTATAGTTGTTAAGTTTGGTTTTGCTGCTTACGGTCCTAGGGTATATTATAAAGTGCTGTTATTCTTCAGTACCGTGTACTACATTTATATAACTATATTTTTGTAACAATAGTTATATTCGAAAGTTGTATATGTTCATTCAGACTAAATTTTAATCAATTTAAAAAGTGGTTTATATAAGTAAATTTTCTACAGTTATATTAGTAAGTATAACAGTGCGAAAATTAATATATATTAAAAGTATAAGATTTATTACTTTGTGTAAAGTGGTAGCGTATATAATATATATGTATTTTGATTTGATGTGGATACAGGTTTGATGGGTCAGTTATAAATATATATTTATGGTCGTTTTAGTATTTTAAAAATTCTACTGTACTATATTTTATTTTCAAAAACTTACAATGTACGTGAGTTTTATTTAAATGTAAGTAATATGTATATCTTCTATGTTAGTATAAGTTGTATAAATATTTTATAAATTTCAACAGTATAGGCTTTCAAAAGTTATTTCATGTCAGTTTTAAAGTAGTTTGCACTGATTGATAAACATTTGATTTTATGGTAAGGGATGGGTATTTTTGATTCAAGTATAGTCAAATATATGGTCATATATAGTTGTATATAAGCTCACTTATCCCATTTATCTTCCTCGATCCAATTCTGATTTAAATTCGTCTATTCCTATTATCAGCTTTGGTCATCGAATCGTGTCCATCCAGCTTTGTTTTGGAATTCAGACCTGGATTTCGTAACTCACTTCATTGTCTATCTCTCTAACCTCGAAAGGTGAGCAATCACTCACGATTAAAATTCTTTTATTTACTTAATTTGATTTCAATTGAGACGACAATTGAAATATAAGGCTGTAGTTATTTAAATTGTTATATATGCTATTATCTGTAACTATTAACTTATGGGATATGACACCATATCCTATTGTTTATATATTTATTTTGATGATATATGCCTGTTGTTATTATTATTTACATATCTGTTATCACTCTGCAAGTTCCCTGTTAGTATAGAAATCACTATGGGTTGAAATGATACATACCCGAACAGACTTTAGAATAGGAGAAAATCGTTATGGGTTGAAATGATAAACCCAAGCGATTTTCATTTAATTGAATTGGGATTACGGGTTGAAATGCTATCCACCCGTATACATTTAGTGTACGGATTGAAATGATAAATATCCGTAACACTTGACCATATGATAAGAAATATATACAGACATCGTTGGTCCATATATATAAATATTTTGAAATTTAATTCATTGTTTTGGAAAGAAATATATGGTCTTATTAAATGTTAATCCTTAAATTTTTTTATATATAAAGGGTAATGATATATAGGTTTAATAATATTTAATTTAGTCAAAATTTGATTTAATACATAAATTATGCTAAATATTTATGTAAATTTTATTCCAAAAGTATTCTGCAATTTACTAAGATTGGGAGATAAATGTGGGTTTATCTAAATGGTATTTAAATAAGGATTTATTCAATTAAATCAATATGAAAATTTTAAAATGGAAATTTAAGGGTATGATTTTGTAACTGGATTTTTATTTAAGTGATTTAATGAATATTTCACGTTTAAATAAATTAAAGAAAATATTGAGTAAAATGTAATTTAAGGTTACTTAAATGATATTGTATCTAATGAGGGATTATTTTAAGACTAGATAATAATGAGGTTAAATCAAGATCTATATGGAACTATTAAATTGAACATTTAATTAAATATTAAAGCTTTGAACTATATTAGGATTTAAATGGTTTATTTTGAGATTCAGATATGTATTTGAAATCAGTATAGTTGAATTTATTATTTAGAAACTAAATTGATTAAAAAGTTAGTTTGAAATGTTGAATACTTAAAGTTTTGAAATATATTGAATATAAAGGGTATTTTGTGATTTCAAATCCGAATTTGAGATCGATAAAATTGAAGTGGTTATTTTAGAAATTGAGTTGAATTTAAATTAATAAATTGAGATTGAAATAGATTTAAATCGGGTGGTCGGGTTGATGTTAAACGATTTGTTAAGTTGAGGGAATTGAAATTCTTTACTGTACAAATTATTTAATATATAAAAATACTATTTGGGAAGTATAGAGATATTTGAAGTGAAAATGATATTTGGTTTTGAAGTATAAATTAAGTTGAAAAGACTACGGTGTTATAGTGTATATTTCTATCTTTTAGATAGTTCCATGGACCCTTAGAGGATGGTTATCCCAAACATCCTCTAAGTTAATTATATTTCAGTTGATATTTCACTTGAGTTAGATTTATAGATATATGAATGTTAATCCTGACTCGAGTGTTTTGTGTTTTGCTTTACGCTCGGGTCAGACTGAGAGATACAGCATTTGAGACTCATCTTCGAAGTTGGAGCTTTGCTTGAAGATCCAGCTATCTATCCCTTCAGTCATCCAGTTGATTGGTTCAGAGAAGCCATCTGTTGCATTGGAGACTTCATGGCATTTGAACTATTCGGTTGTATTTTATTTCTAACTCTGAGGCATATAGTAGCTTCATGAACTACTATTCTTTATCTATTCCGCTGCATTGTATTACTCTGTGTAAGTGATCTATGATTGATTTATTTACTGTATATTTTATGTTTTGCCAAATTTTATTAACAATTCGGTATTTTGAATTATTCAAGTCAGACATGTACGGTTTTATTGTCGATTTGAATGGTCCAAAATAGTGGGTCGTTACAGAAACCCAAATATTTAACCTATGTGGTTACTACAAATACATTACTTTATGGTTGTTGGTGTTGAGGGCCCTGGATAGAGGTCGCAAACGACCGGGGATGGCATATCTTAGGTGTTACTCCTAGGAAGGGAGTAAACTGGCCTTGTGTTGGCAGAGAGCCGAGTAGGTTCTCGGGGCGTCCCTCTAGAGGCATTCCCGCGTGGCAATAGGAAGTTCCTTAGCCTGACCATTTGTTGGAAAATCCAAAAAAATAATTCGCGCCCTGTACGGTTTTAGTTGTAGAACCTGCCATGGAATGTGGCGGTAACCTGCTATTGAACATGGTAGCTATAGTAGGAATACGACGAAATGTTGTATGCTGGCTAAGGTTAATATTATACTTTCAAAAGGTTTTCTTCACTGTGCACTAATAATAATATCAAAATGGATTTCGCGTATTAAGCATTTTTTACTATCATAAAGAGAAATCTCCTCCAATTCTGCGTTTGCATGGTGTGTGCGGTGGGAGGCCTTATGGTAGTTTCATTTTCCAAAAAGCATTGCAGATTTCAATCTTAAATTCTTTTGTTATTTGTTTTAAAGATAAAACTGTTTTTATTTGCTCACACCAGTCCCGTGACTGACCCGGAGTTTATTGTTCCATTCCTAAACTCTGGATGCCCACAATTTTTCACACGGGCAGTCTAGAGTCAGGTTTTTCAGATAATCACATAGTAGATGTAGATTCGGCAGCCTTCAGTCTTTGGAAATCTTCTTCAGTCTTTGGATGACTAACCTTGCTTAGTACAACTTGATTGGGAGTTCGAGCTATTTTTGGATTGGTGTTTTGGAGATGGTGGTTTCTGATATTGGAGTTCCTTCTTTGGAGTTCAAGTTTATTTTCCGCTGTTGCTGTTATATCTTCCGCTTTCATATATCTTTGATTTTTGTATTGATATTCATTGTATCAGAATGTTGTATCGACTATTGTATATCAATGATATTATTCATTTTCTTCAGCTGTGTTGTTATACTTAATGTGTTATAAGCTCCGGTAAGCCGGATTCGGCGTTTGAATCTACGACGTTCGAGTACAAGTGAAGTACGGGTGCCAATTTTTGAAGGTCGGGTCAGGATAGTCACATTTGGTATCAGTACTAAAGGTTAAGTAAGAACTTTAGCTATACAAGACATTAGGTAACTCATTAGAGATAGGGTTACAAACGCCCTAGAATGAGTATATCCCTTAGATATCCGTCTTACCGTCTATTGATAGTGAGTATGAGTGCAAGAAGAGGACGAGATAAGGGACAGGGGTGTACCACTTCTAATGGTCAATACCCTACAACAACAAGGAAATAACTCTTCTCAATCTCCTTTGATCCAATTTCGATTCTTCGATTTCTTCGTGGCAGCTCGAGGGAGAAGCTTTGGTGTGGTGGCTCTACAAATTGTTGTAGATAGGTTCCTAATTCGTATTTTCTTCATCGGTTCCCTATCAGCTTTTCATTTTTAACTTTAACGAAATTGAAATTTTATTGAAATACATCGGTTAACAAAATATGAAGTTAAAATTGAATTGTATCGATGAAACGGTTTTGGTTAAAACCAAAGTTTGAAATTTTATTATAATTTCTTGTGAGGATCAAAGTCCGAAGAGGGACAAGTTAGTGTATACTTTGTGATATTCCAACCTGGATTGAGTGCCCACTGTTTGTTCTCTTGGGTCTAGAAACATTCTACGTGTGGTTAGTTATCCTTCGTACTAACCAGTGCCCCTGCATATTTCGTAGACCGGATGACCCGAGTATCTTGTGAGATATTGAATGAGTTTGTTCTCACATCTATTGTTGATATTCTGATTTGGTAAGCCAAATGCAGAATAGATATTCAGTTTGACCTAGAAAGATATTTCTCTACCTTTCATCTGTTCTTTGTGGTCACCCTAGCAAATTTTAAGGACGAAATTTTCTTAAGGGGGGAATCTGTAACATTCCAATTTTTAAATCAAATTTAAAATTGGTAGTTAATATAAAATTTTGAATTTAAATTGTGAATTTAATTATTAAATTGAAATTGTGGGAATAAATATATATATAACTTTTTTTAAAAAGAATTTGATTTGGAAATCCAAATATTTTATAAATAAATTATAAACTGAAATTTGAATTTGAAATTCAAATACATATATGTTGAAAATAAATATTTGGAAAATAAATAGTTTGTGAATGGAATAAAATATATATTTATAAAAGATATTGTTTGTTTATTCATTTATAAATACAAATTGATTGTATATTAATTTTTGAATTTGAAATTTAAAAATAAACGTTTTGAATAATATATTTGAAAAGTTCTATTTCAAAATTGATAGAATTTTTTTTCTAATTTATAATATACATAGGTAATATACATTTTGAAAGTTGTATTTGAATTCAATATAGTAAATTTTTAAAAGATATTTAAAAGTTAAATTTTAATCTGATATGAATAAATCTATATATGTGTTTATTTATTTAGCATAATTAGATTTCAAACTCAATTTCTTATGAAATTGTAAGTATAACATATGTGAATATAAGGATTTAGTAATTTATAAAAAGAAAAAAAAGTTTGAAGCAAAATTTATAAACTAATTAAAGATTAGGGGTTTGAACACAATTTGTAAAATAAATTAATGACAAAGGATTTAAACATAAATGTTTACATTTTTAACATTTGTAAAATGATAGTGCAAGTAAATAATACAAGGGTAAATGTTTAATGATGTAATTGAACAAGTGTAAACATCTTATGATATAATCTAACATTTGTGAGCCATGTAAGTTGAAAATTAAACAAGTGTCAAAAATAAAATTCTCTTTTTATTTGAATTCTAAAAAAATATTGAGTAGAAATTCAGGCTTCATCAATTTTTCTCACACCTTCATTCCTCAAAACAAATATCTGTGGAAACTTAAACCAATAACAAGAAAAAAAATAATCAAGCCTGAATCTGGAAACTTGAAAAAAAAGAAAAGGAAATTTTAGATCAAAGATCAAAGATCAGAGTTCAGATCAATCTGAAGCAAAACAAAGTTCTGATCAAAACACAAACTAGAGAAACAAATTCAACTTGGAAGCTATCAAAACCTGGACATGATGATCAAGCAACCAAAACCATATCAATGTTCAAAGCTTTCTAACCAATTCAGATCAACCTGGAAACAATGAAAATCAAAAGCAAATAAATTAAAGCCTGGAAATAAATCTGGAAAAACAAGTGCAGTTTTGAAACAGTGGCAGTTCAAAGGAGCAAATCAAATTCAATATTAACTCAAAGCAAAGTGGAAAAAAATACAATCCAGCAAACTTCAAACTGAAAGTTTTAACACAAAATCGAGCATGCAAATTCCTGGCCTAAGAATCTTTCTCTGCTCTTCTCTTTCTTCAATTGAAGGTGAGCAAACTACCATTTTATGATTTGAACCGGTGGTTGTCATTGATGCTATGATTAATACTTGAAACTGTTGTTTTTTGCCTGTCTGTGTGTATACACACACACACACACATATACAGGTGTGACTGTTCATGTCTGGAAACAGACATGATTTTGCCTCTGGTTAAAAATTATAGGTTTCAAAATTTGTTTAGAAACTTAAACTCTTCCTCTAATATTTAGTAGGCTTTTAGGCATGAATATGACATGTTGTAAAAATCAAGATCCAAGCTTTAAATACTTTTTAGAGGGATTTGAAAGAAAATGTTACTGGAACGAAATTGTACAGTGGAACTTAAAATTTTGCAAAAATTCAAATGTTTTGAAATCTTGATTCAATTACATAATGTGATTTGTTTTCGAAGACTATGATTTTCAAAAATAAAATCAAGGTTTTTAACATGATAATTCGGGTGACATTGAGAGTTGAACGGATTTGTTTAAAACGTCAATTTCTGATGAACAAGGTGATTATGAGCTTCGAGATTTACGTGGAAGGTAGCTTGGGTGTTGGAGACTTGTGGAAAATGTCTAGATATTTTTTTATTGATTCAAGTAATGGATCAAAGATGAACTAGGGCTTAAGCGCCTGTTTTGATCAATATTGGCACTAAGACAATTGCGGGGTCATCAACGAACTGGAAGTGATCGCAACCAGGGAAAAAGAAGAGGAGGACTGTGGTGGAAATTCTGATAGGGTAGCGTAAGCTCTGGTGACTGGAATCGGTGGCGCAAGGAGATATTTGTCATCAGGGGTTGGGTTTCAGGCGGTAATTGGAATGCTCCATTTCAATTCGCTATCGAATTCTTGGATCTGGGTGTTTGTAGTAACTTGAGGTGTCATCGGCGACTCGTTGACGATGGCATGGTTGATCGGAGGTGATCAGGCCGGCCGTGCATGTGCATGAGATATCTTGGATATCAGATGATAGTGGAAAATTGGGGAATAAGGAAAGTTTTTTGGGTTCGACTCGATGCATTTGTTTATTTGGCTCGAGAAAATTTAAAATAGGCTCGGGGTGTTATGTTTTGGTTATGTATGTAATCAACCAGGTTTTAAAATTATACCACGGTATAAATCTGAAGCAATGTTGTATCAGTTTTAAAGGTAAAAGCAAAAGTAAATTTGGTTAGTGAAACTTCAAAATATTTTGACTAGTTTTCCAAAAGTAATAGAAAAAGAAGTTTTTAAAACAAAGTTTTTTAGCAAATGTTAAGTAAAGTTTCAAAGATGAAATGTTAAGATAAATGTTTGAAATTATCTTGTTTTAAAATAATTATATAATAAGCTAATTATGAAATTAAGTCTTAAGTATTTTCAAATGTAATAATAATAATTTAATTAAGGAATTGATTAAGAATCTAATTAAGAAGAGATGTCTTTTAGTTAATTAACTTAAAGGCCTAAGTTAATTGGTTAATGGTGATTAATTAAAAGTTTTATTTATAAAGATCTAAATAATAATTAAAGTCATTAATTAAGATAAATGGTTTGTCCTTAATTAATAAAGGTTAATTTATTAATGTAATTAATTAAGGGTTTATTTAATTAATGTAAGTAATTAAGGGTAATTCATTACTTATAATTACTTAGCTAAAAATAATTAATTGATTATTAAAGTTGATAATTCAACTAATTAATTGATGTGATTAGAAATGATTAATTAAAGGATAATTAAATAATTAGGGGTTAATTATTTAATGATTAAAGGTTGATTAATTAATTTATTAAAGTTGATTAATTAAAAATTAAAGGTTAATTAATAAATGACTAAGGGTTAATTAATGATTAAGGTTTGTAATTAATTAATATTAATTAACCAAGATTAGTAAAATTATTCATAAGAAATTAATCCGATTTCAATTAATCAGATGATTAATTAACTTTATTTATGGATGTTTGAATAGTATGAACTGCTTTGAATTGTTTGATATCTCTGCTGTGTGATATAAATTGTTTTGATTCAAGCTGTGATGAATGTAACTTATTTATCTATAATGAATGTATATTATTTATCTATGGATCTGTGAATGGAAGATAAACGTTATAGAGATATACCGCTTATTTATAATGGTTATGCTTGAATCTTTAATAATTGATGTTGTTGCACTATTGGGTGAAACCCCTGGACTACACTACACACACACAAATATGGATTGCATGCGGAAATTGGTCAAGTCACAGATTTTTAAAATGGTTCTAAAAGTTGAATTTTGAATCCAAACGGTTTTGGAAATGGAATTGGGTTAAAAGTGAAAAGCCTTTGAAAAGGAGTTTTAAAGATAAAAATTATTTTGAATAACTTAATAAAGTTTTGAAATTTAAATAGTTTGATTTAAATTTAAATTCAAAATTTGAAATTGAATTCTATATTTGGAAATTATGGTTTAAAAAGGTTATATTAAACCATTTTAAAAGTAATGTTTTGGGAATTTGAATTTAGTCCAAGTATTATACCTGGAGGGCTTTAACTTGTATAAATGTAATCGGATTTTTTTGAAACGAAAACTATTTGTTTTTAAGTGATAATAGCTTTCACATAACGAAAGAACTTCCAGTTTGTGTTATAAAGATTTCAAATTTGAAAGTGAATTGTCTTGAAAGCTATGAATGAATCTTTGTGAAAGATGGTTGAACTTTGTTTTGAAATTGAAAAGGATCTAAAAGATGTATCTTTTGTATAATAAGATTTGAAATGGAAATGGTTTTGAAAGCTATAAATTGAATATTTGGTTTAAATATTGGATGAGTTAATCCAATTTGAAAAGGGAATTGTTTTGAAAAGCCGTGAATTAATCTTTGTGAAAAGTTGGTGAACTTTGTGAAGTAAAATTTTTTTTGTTTAAAGATATGAAATGGTAATTTTTTTACACCATTTGAAAGAAAAGTTTTGGATTTTAAGTTGTGATTTAACTGAAATCCCAATATCCATATGTTTTTAAATATTACGCTCATTATTCGGTTTAACCGGGAGAGGACCTTGTGTCATATAACCCATTCCGAATAATGATACGAAAATATGGATAGCATTTGAAGACCGATGGTGAAGATCAGATATTTTGAAAAGCGAAAGGATAACTCGTCGAATGTCTCTGCACCGGTTGATCCTCGGTATAGAGATTTGATCACCCTTTGTGATGGGAAGTCCGAACGTGATTAGGGATTATCCGAATTTGCAAGAGGTTTTTTGGAAGTGCCTTCGGTTCTATTCGAACCCAGAACAGACTTGTATGGATGTATGTCTGACATTACACTTTGAGATGTAAAGCTGGTTTCTATCAAATACATTTCTGTTTGGTGGCGGAGATTTATTCTCTTAGCTTAACACCCTTCTCCGAGACGTACGAGCTCAGTGGTTATGTAGTTGATGGTTACTAGTGATACATTCCCAATTTGGTAGTGTGGCATGTTGAGTGCTGCTGTGTGTTGCTGATCATTTATTGATCAAAGCATGGCTTTTGTGAAAAGCGTAGCTTTGTGGACGAGACCTCATTGGACCTCACGCCCCAGAAATGGTCGAAACGGGAAAGATGCGGCAAGGTTTCAGGAGTCGCGCACCTAGGGTCTGTCCATTCCTTCTGGAAAAGGGTGGTATCATGGTACGGATCCCAGATATTTAACCTATGTGGTTACTGCAAATACATTGCTTTGTGGTTGTTGGTGTTGAGGCCCTCGGATAAAGGTCGCAAACGACTGGGGATGGCATATCATAGGTGTTACTCCCGTGAAGGGAGTGAACCGCCCTTGTGTTGGCAGAGAGCCGGGTAGGTTCTCGAAGAGTCCCCCCAGAGGCGTTCCCATGTGGCAATAGAAAGTTCCTTAGCCTAACCATTTGTTGGAAAATCCAAAAAAACAATAGGAGCCCTGTACGATTTTAGTTGTAGAACGCCATGGAATGTGGCGGTAACCTGCTATTGAACATGGTAGCTATAGTAGGCATACGATGAAATGTTGTATGCTGGCTAAGATTAATATTATACTTTCAAAAGGTTTTTTGGACTATGCGCTAATAATAATATTCAAAATGGTTTTTGCGTATCAAGCATTTTTGACAATCGTAAGGAGAAATCTCCTCCAATTCTGCTTTTGCATGGTGTGTGTGGTGGGAGGCCTTATGGTAGTATCATTTTCCAAAAGCATTGCGGATTTTAATTTTAAATTCTTTTGTTGTTTGTTTTAAAGATAAAACTATTTTTGTCTTCTCACACTAGTCCCGTGACTGATCCGGAGTTCATTGTTCCCTTCCTAAACTCTGGATGCCATCAATTTTCCACACGGGCAGTCTAGAGTTGGGTTTTTCAGATAATCACATAGTAGATGTAGATTCGGTAGCCTTCAATCTCTGGAAATCTTCTTCAGCCTTTGGATGACTGACCTTTCTTAGTACAACTTGATTGGGAGTTCGAGCTACTTTTGGATTGGTGCTTTGGAGATGGAGGTTGCTGATATTGGAGTTCCTTCTTTGGAGTTCAAGTTTATTTTCCGCTGTTGCTGTTATATCTTCCGCTTTTATCTATCTCTGATTTTTGTATTGATATTCATTGTATCAGAATGTTGTGTCGAATAGTGTATATCAATGATATTATTCATTTTCTTCTGCTGTGTTGTTATACTTAATGTGTTATAAGCTCCAGCGAGCCAGATTCGGTGTTTGAATCTGCGACATTCGAGTTCAAGTGAAGTACGGGTGCCTATTTTCGAAGGTCGAGTCAGGATCATCACTAGAATGTCCAACATCTAGGTATACGGTCGAAAATACCTACATCGTGTGACATCCTAGAGTGATAAGCAACCATGGAGAACATTACATCCATCAAACAGTACTCACCATCATTTGTGTGGATTGGATGCATGATAATTCATATGGCACAATCGTAAGTCAGAGACTCAATTAAATCCAAATTCTTGGTGCTCGAATCCATGCCACTTTAGAAGGTTAGGAACCATAATTACGGTCGCAAAAGTCCAGGGTAATCTATGGTCGTAAAGTTTGGATACGGTTGCAAATCCAAGTGGGAGCTACCCACATAACCCTTCTATACGAGCATGCTAGAAGCCTATGAGTTATCAATGACCCCTTTCCACGCGTCTCCATAATTGAACTCAATGGTTATTCCATCCGAGCTATATCTATAGTAGAACATAGTCGTAACTCCTACTTATATCCTCATCGTTGAGCTTGCCCTTGTGGATCACCATCACAACTCCCATCATTAAGTCACCATCATTGAAACACCCTTTGCAACCTTGTAAGCTGTAGAGTCATCTACTAAAGTTTTGAAGTCGTCATCGTCATGTCAAAGCGCTACACCATCACTTCACTAGCCACCACATGAAATCCAAGGCATACTAAGTCGTTTGGAGTTGTCTAGTTACTTCACTTAATATTTCCCCCAAGACCCTTGGAACACACCATGAAGAAATCCTTGAAGTATCTTCTTTCCATGACAAAAATTCTCAACCTTATTCTATGTCCGGTGATACTCGAACTGAGCTTGAAGTCACCAAGGGAAAATCCTAAAGTAACTCCTCATCTAACCCAAAACACCCCAAACCTCAAATCAAAATCTCTACTCGGGCATCGGAACGAGTCACCCTAAACCAAGCCCAAAGGACATGTAACAACCCTGGTCGAGATTACATGAAATTAAACATAAAATATGATTTAATTTATCTTAATTAATTTTAAGATGAAATTGGTAATTTAATTTGGTTTTGTTTCCAACTTGAAATAAATTTCAATTTAAGTAAATAATAAATTTATAAAATGGGTTTCCAAAGTAAGATAAATACAATTGGGAAATTTATAGTAAAAAGGTTAGAAATTTATATGAATAAGTTAATGAAATAAAATATCAAATTGATATATCTAAATATAGTTTTTATGCATTTTTATATATAATTTATGTGAAATTATATGCAGATATTTCATAATATATGAAAACAAACATGAAATTTTATTTAAACTATTATGGATATTTAATCATGTCAAATGGATACAAAATTATTTTATGAAGTTTGATATGATGGTATCAGAACTAAAAGGTTTTTTTTGGAATTTTATTTAATTTATATGAATTTATAAAGATGCTATGAGAATTAGCCCGATGTGATGTATACTTGATTAGGATATAAAATCTCATCAAAATGGTATAAAAGTGATTTATGAAGTTAAGATACATATGTATATGAATTTATAAATTTAATAATGGATTTATAGATATATATTCTAAAAGAAATGATTTATTTAATGAGAAATGGAAAATAAACAATACTTGAGCCATGAAATGAATTATATCGAAGTAAGTATACATAATATATATATATATATATATAAACTATAGTTTGATATATCAAGTCTTTCCATGATTTTATTTTGAATACATAATGATTTTTAAAGGTATTTTGAAGAACTATATGTAAAAATGGTATATTTTTTCTTTTGAAAACTAGCTTGAAAACACTGATATGCACAACAATTTCGAAACTATTTCTTAAAATTTTCGATGAAATGAAATTAGAAAGATAGTAGAGAGTCATATCTAAATTTAGAAAAAAAAACGGATTGACAATCAGATTAAAAATGAGTGAGAAACAAGCAAAACAAAAATCTAAAAAAATAGATATAATGGACAGTATGTTTGTACCGACCACCACAGGTGCACTAATGGTCACCACCGATGCACCGATGAGGCATATTTTGATCAGATTTTTTGATCAAACAGAGCCAAATTAAAAGGGTAGGTACATGTTTCTTCTGGGGTATTCGGGCAGCGATTAGGCCACGTCTTTGGACTAGAATTCCAGGTTTGATTTGTATTAATTTGGTATGTTAGATTTGATTGAAATTAGAGAAATCAATGTTTATTTTATAAAAAATTGTTGACTTGAGAAAATAGTGTTCTATGATAAGTGAAATAAAAGAAATAAGTGCATTTCTCCTTGATGGGTTCATACCCAAACCCTTTTGGCCAAAGATGGAGGAGTAGGGATGAGAAACATGTACGTTCTTTGTTTCTCATTTCTCATTTTCAATTCTAAAAACTAAAAAACTCAAACGCCTTCTTTAACATAAATCCTAGAAACTAAATTAAACCCCAAATCCAAATCAAATCAATGGGCTTTTGGAAGATAATTGAAGAAATAAGATCAAGGTAATCTCTACCATCTTCTATGCATCTATTAAGGTTTTAATTTCATATTTTAATCTTATTTAATAATCTTCTTTTTTCAATTTTTGAGATTCAATCTACGGTAATCGCTAAAATAGGCTAGCTTCAGAGAATCCAGTCTATTGTTATCCACTCAAGCTCGTATTCGTGAGTTAATCTCACACTTCTATCCTATAAACTGATGCTTGTTGCGGCTTATTGTTTTGAATGAATTTGGGGTTGACATTGACTCAATCTCTTGTGTTATTTACTTCTCTTGCTAGGAAACTTATGTTTGATGAAACCCACATCATATAATCTTGAATAAAATCTAATTGTAGTTGTTTATTGGCTTGCATGTTAGCCAAATCAATATGTCGAAGAAACAAGCACCAACGGACCATAGAAGGGCCGTCGGCATCGCTTGGGATTCAGCCCAGGCGTTGCCACCAGTCAACCAGTCCCACCAAACCGATGCATTGGTCATGACCTGGGTTGAACCTAGGTCATGTCGTTTGACCCTTTGGTTTAGCCTATTCGGCTGTTCGTTCACCCGTTTGACTCCTATATGTTAATTGCTTGTTTTGATGCTCTATTTCATATTGATTTCAATGCATATTTTTGGAGTTTTGATTATGAATTTTTGAATTCACCTTGGAGTTTCTATTCAACAGGAATGCTCTACAGATACATGAGACAGCACACAAGTTTTATCACACTATTTCAACTAAAATTTTCAAAAGAATGATTTTCAATCCAAACCGTTTTCTCAAATCATTTTAAGTATGAATATATTTTTTATAAAAGATATCTGGAATATATATATAACATATTTACTTTTCTTTACTAATAATAAAAGGAATCCATTTAATAAATTTACTCGGTGTCCTTTTGAAATTCCAAGTATACCCTTTTACATTTCATAGAGAAATGGTATTCAAATATAGGGATGTAGCCTGTTATTCTTTAAGTACAGCTGTTTGTCACCACGGAGAGCTACAATGTTCGTTCACAAGATGAAGTATCCGAGTGTTCCATATTTCTGTAATTTAGGTGAGAGTTCATCGGTCGAAGCCTCCCTTGATTCCAAGTTATTACGAAGTTATTGCAGTCTGACCAAAAAAATAGCGGCTTCTGCCTAAGTGGATTTCAAATATGAGTATGTAGCATGCTATTTTTTAAGTACAACTGCTAATAACCATGGAAAACTACAATGTGCGTTCAAGAGATGAAATATACATGTGTTTTATATTTCCCGTAATTTAGGTAGGAGTTTATCATCGAAGTCTTACATAATTCCGAGTTAGTATGAAGAAGTTATTGCAGTATGAATAAAAAATAGTGGTTTCTGCCCAGGCGGAGTTCAAATATGGGGATATAGTATGTTATTTTCTAAGTACAACTGTTAATCAACATGGAGAAATACGGTATAAGTTAATAAGCTAAAGTATCCAAGTGCTTTATATAGTTTGTAATTTAGGTGGGAATTCATTGATTGAAGTCTCGCCTGATTCCGAGATAGTATGAAAAAGTTATTGCGGTCTGAATAAAAAAATAGCAGCTTCTGCCTATGCAGAGTTCATATATGGGGATGTAGCCTAATATTTCCTAAATACAACTGTTAGTCACCACGGAAAATTAAAGTATGCATTGATGAGATGAACCATCCAAGTGTTCCATATTGTCCATAATTTAGGTGGGAATTCATCGATCGAAGTCTCGCCTGATTTTGATTTATTATGAAGACGCTATTGCAGTCTGAAAAAAATAGCGGCTTTTACCTAGGTAGGGTTCAAATATGAGGATGTAGCCTATTATTTTCTAAGTACAACTTTTATTCATCATGGAGAACTATAGTGTGCGTTCAAGAGATGAAGTATCTAATTGTTCCATATTGTCTGTAATTTAGGTGGGAGTTCATCGTTCGTAGTCTCGCTTGATTCCAAGTTAGTACGAAGAAGTTATTGCAGTATGAACAAAAAAATAGAGTTCAAATATAGGGATGTAGCTTGTTATTTTCTGAGTACAACTGTTAATCGCCAGAGAGAACTACAATATTCGAGTGTTCCATATTTTCTGTAATTTAGGTGGGACTTAATCGATCGAAGTCTCGCTTGATTTCGAGTTTGTATAATGAAATTATTACAGTATGAACAGATAAAATAGCAGCTTCTTCTTAGGCGGAGTTCAAATATGGTGATGTTGCATGTTATTTTCTAAGTACAACCATTAGTCACCATGGATATTATAGTGTACATTCAAGAGATCAAGTATCCACGTATTCAATATTGTCCGTAATTTAGGTGGAAGTTCATCGGTTGAAGTCTCGTTTGATTTCGAGTTTGTATGAAGAAGTTATTGTAGTATGAATAAAAAAATAGCGGTTTCTGCCTAGGCAGAGTTCAAATATAGGAATGTAGCCTATTACTTTCTGAGTACAACTGTTAATCACCATGGAGAACTACAATATTCGAGTGTTCCATATTGTCTGTAATTTAAGTGGGAGTTCATCGGTTGAAGTCTCGCCTGATTCCAATATTGCAAGAAGAAGTTATTGCAGTATGAATAAAAAAATAGCGTTTTTTGCCTAGGCGGAATTCAAATATGGAGATATATCCTGTTATTTTCTAAGTACAACTATTAATCACTAAGGAGAACTGTAGTATACGTTTGTAAGCTGAAGCATTCGAGTGTTCTATATTGTTTGTAATTTAGGTTGGAGTACATATGTCAAAGTCTCACCTGATTCCAAGTTGCATGAAGAAATTATTACAGTACGAAAAAAAAATAGCGGCTTCTGCCTAGGCGGAGTTCAAATATAAGGATGTAGCCTGTTATTTTCTAAATACAACTATTAATCACCATGGAGAACTATAGTATACATTCATAAGCTGAAGTATACGAGTGTTCCATATTCTCCGTAATTTAGGTAGGAGTTCATTGGTCGAAATCTCTCCTGATTCCAAGTTAGTAAGAAGAAATTACCGAAGTCTAAACAAAAAAATAGCAGCTTCTGCTTAGACGGAGTTCAAGTATGAGGATGTAGCCTGTTATTTTCTAGGTACAACTTTTAGTTACTATCGAAAACTATAGTGTGCATTCACAAGATAAAGTATTCAAGTATTCCATATTGTCCGTAATTTAGGTGGGAGTTCATCAGTCGAAGTCATGCCTGATTCCGAGTTATCATGAAGAAGTTATTACAGTCTGAACCAAAAAAAATAACAGCTTATGCCTAGGAAAAGTTCAAATATAGAGATGTATCCTATTATTTTCTAAGTACAATTATTAATCACCAAGGGGAACTATGGTATATGTTCATAAGCTGAAGTATCCAAGTGTTCCATGTTTTCCTTAATTTAGGTTGAAGTTCATCGGTCAAAGTCTCGCCTAATTCCAAGTTTGTATAATGAAGTTATTGAAGTATGAACAAAAAATAACGGCTTCTGCCTAGGCGGAGTTCAAATATTGGAATGTAGCTTGTTATTTTCTTAGTACACTGCTAATCACCATGGAGAACTATAGTATACTTTCATAAGCTGAAGTATTCGAGTGTTCCATATTGTCTGTAATTTAGGTAGGGGTTCATCGGTCGAAGTATCGCTTGATTCCGAGTTAGTATGAAGAAGCTACTGCACTCTGAACAAAAAAATAAGGGCTTCTGCTAGGCGGAGTTCAAATACCAGGTTTGCATGTACAACTAATAATTCTTTTATACTTCTTTTCTGATTCTTTTCATGTCTATTCTTTGAGGTTCATGTTTCCTTTCTTGAATTCTACAAAAATAAAGAAGAAAAATCATTAAAATAGAAATAAAATATAAAGATTTTGCTCGGGTAATTAATCATGTTAAAATTATCAGTATAATATTAAGAAAGATAATATGAAATTACCGGTTCCCAAAAGAAAAATAGTAATTTGAAAGCTGGCTTTCAAAAGAGTAACTTGAAAGCATAAAAGACAAAAATCTACAAAAGAATAGTAAAAATAATAACTAATCACTAATATATTTTGATACATTTTTACTTAAAGCTCACATTAGCTAAAAGAGCATAATCATGTAAAAGTACAAGTATTATTTCCATATCTAGTAGCATAAAATAAAATAAAACAAAAGAAAGGAGTGATAAAACTACGAATGCTTCCAAGTTATTGGTTCTATGAATGTTCTTCAGTTGTCTCAGTCTTCTTGGTCGTTGCCTCAGGTTCAGTTTCCGCTGGTAATGCTACTGTCAAATCTACTTCCACAGATGCAACTAAAAATGCATGCATATTGAGATTAAATGCGGGCCCACTTGGACGCGCATATATACTCATAATAATAATGATTTTAAAAGTTGATCTGGAATAATGGTTTAAAATTGTACTTATATATATTTAAATTTTAGCAAGGGCTATATGTTTGTTTTGATGCTCTATTTCGTATTGATTTCAATTAAAATTTTGTAGTTTTGATTATTAATTTGTTAATTCATGCATAGGAATGCTTTATGGATAAATGATATTGCACATAAGTTTCATTGCACTATTTTAACTAGAATTTTCAAAAGAATGATTTTCAGTCCAAACCGTTTTCTCAAATCATTTTAAGTATGAATATATATTTTTATAAAAGATATTTGGAATATATATATAATATATTTATTTACAATAATAGTGGTTATAAAGTTGGTTGGGAACAATGGTTTAAAATTGAACATATATATATATTTATATATATATATATTTTAGCAAGGGCTTTCCAACATATACGTATATATTCTAGTTTATAAATAATATTTTCATGAAGGATTTCAAGGTACTTTATTTCATAAAACGACATGACATTGATTAAATGAGGAATCAATTTAAAAGGATTAATAAAACGAGTGGTATGGAATGCTCGCGTTAATTTCTCTGATTAATTCTTGGACTTGTTCGGTTGAGCCATTTATACAAACAGTGGAATTTACTAGCTTACTAGCTTATAGTAAATTTTAGGTAAACCTGTGTGGTATGAGATCCATGGTTGTTACTTACTCAGTTGTTATTTGTAGTACATAACACTTATATCGACGAGTTACTGACTCACCCTTGTAGTTCTATCGGTCTTGTACCTATCATGGAGTTTTCATACATCTTGTACTAATCATTTAGTTTATAGGACTTGTTCCTATCTTGGAGTTTACAGGCCTCGCACCTATCTTGAAGTTCTATAGGCTCTTGCCTATCTTGAAGTTGCTATGGGAATTATACCTATCTTGGAGTTTTATAGACATATATGTCTATCTTGAAGTTACATGCATGTAGGTGAATTTATTCACCAATCATCAAGTTTGGCGCCTTTTACCCTTTTATGTGTGATTTCTGGATTTCTATTTATGATTTCTAAATTCTATATTATATGTGATATCATCAAATAATTTCTAGGGTATTTCTTTTAGAAGCTCTCATGAATTTTGATATTTTATGATTACATTCTTGATGTTTATTGAAGTATTCTTGATATTTGTCGATACTTGGCTTAGTGACTATATTTAAATTCTAGTTCATTTTACCTATCATTTATTTTACTAACCCATCTATTTTAGATCAGAATGATGCATTTATTATTTTATAATACTCGAGTCAGACTGAGCTATTTTAGGGCCTTCAGCTTGATGCTTTTAGGGTGGAATTCATATCAGTTAGCTAGATGTTTACTCTTATTATCACCATGTGTATATTTATGTTATGTTGTATCTTATGTCGAGCTAGACTCATTTTGTGTACATGTTTGTATCTTGAGATGTAATAATGTCCTATTATGTGGATCAGTATGACCACCGC
Organism: Allium cepa; assembly: GCA_030765085.1. Classification (NCBI taxonomy): domain Eukaryota; kingdom Viridiplantae; phylum Streptophyta; class Magnoliopsida; order Asparagales; family Amaryllidaceae; genus Allium; species Allium cepa. The sequence goes on along the minus strand of CM060930.1, from coordinate 45,379,253 downwards.
CATGTAATCTACATCATGAATCTGTATTATCCTTTTCAACTTTGTATCCATTTGTATTCCACTGTGTATACCAACCTTGTGATATGTGGTTCTATGATTTTTATTTAACACATATTATTCTAGATTATTATTTAGCTGTCGTTCTTTTGTTTTAAGCATGGATCGTATATGTCGATTTCGGTGTGATTAAGGAGAAAAAATATAGCATATTAATCGACGTATCGACGCTCGCTTAAAGTAAAATTCACGGATGGTCGAACCTAACCAGCCCTATTCTCTGCACTAGCAAATGATATTACTTTGTAATATCCGTTGTTAGTGTGGGTCTTGGGGTGGGGCGTCATAGCTTGGTATTGGAGTTGAGTTTAGATCAAAATATGATATTACAGATGCAAATCTTGACCCAAGTGAATCTTAGACTCCATCCATTAGGGGTTCTTATGGTAAATAGTAGGAATCACCCCTTTTTGAATAAGAAAGCGTCTTTTGGGATTTAAAAAACGTTTTCCTTTGTTTCCACTCTCCGATGTCCTTATTATCGAATCATGTGATTCCTGAGCAATCTCTATCTAATGTTATCTATTCTGGTAGTGTGGTTGGTCGGTGGCTGAGTCACTCATTATAGTATTGGGCAATCCAGTGAGCCCAGTAGAGACATAGTATTTTATCCGCCTAGCAAACCAAGAAGTTTTTGCTAATCTTCATCTGATCAAAGTTGCGAAGCAGGAGAAAACAGATGGTTCCACTGGGCACATTATCTAGTAAATTTGTGAGTGTTTAATTAGTTGATTGGATGTTTATTTGCAATGGATTCTTAGTAACAATTCAAATTCAAGTAAGAGTTACTCCTTGATAGTTAGAATTCTATTTGAAGGTTAATGATTGAATCTTGCGGTATCTTCCTATTGGAAATCACTGCAAGAGATATTCAATTTCTTAGATATAAAATAAACAAGGATCAAATCTTGTAATTTTATAAGATTAATCATTCAAAAACAGAGACAAGTTTTAGCATTTGATTACCAATTAACCAAAAATAAATGATTTTTTATTTACTCTAAACCAAGAGTTTGATTAAGAATTGTTTTGATGCAATCAACGTGTCACGACCTGAAATCCAGCGTTCAAAAATCGACATTAAATACGTCACCTGTATTCGACCATCGGAGATTCAAACGTTGAACTTTAGTTTGGTGGAGCTTATAACAACATTAGATGAATATAAAACAGTGGAAACAAAATGAATTATCATTGATCATAACACTGATACAACATTTGATATAATATTTGATTACAATAATTGAACACCATCAGAGTAGAATGCATATGACACAACAACAAAATATGACGCCACAACGGAGAAACAATAGGGTCTTCAAAAAGAAAGAGCGAGAATCCAAACTAAGCACCTTCTTCCAAACTTCAATGCTTCCAAGACTTCAAACCAAAAGCTTCCAAAATACGACAGCTACCAAAAGACTTCTAAATCCAAGCTAGCTCAAAAACATGGATAACCTGCTTCTAGGCTGCCCGTGTGGAAAACTATGGGCACCCAGAGTTTAGGAAGGGAACAGTAAACTCCGGGTTTGTCATGGGACAGCTATGAGTAAACAAAATAGTTATTTGTACCAAAAACAAATTATAAAAGAAATCCGTTCATGCTTTTGGAAAATGAAACTACCATAAGGCCTCCCTGCACACACACACAATGCAATCGCACAATTGGAGGAGATTTCTCCTTATGATAGTCAAACATGCTTGATACGAGAAACTCTTTGATATTATTATTAGTGCATAGTGTAGAAAACATTTTCGAAAATATAATATTAATCCAGCATACGTACCATTATAATATGCCTAATATAGCTACCATATTAAATGGCAGGTTCTACAACTAAAACCGTACAGGGCGCGTATTGGTGATTGGATTTCCAACAAATGGTCAGGCTAAGGAACTTCCTATGCCACATGGTCACGCCTCTGGAGGGATGCTCTAAGAACTTAACCAGATCTCTGCCAACAGAAGGCAGGGTTACCTCTGTAACTAGGTAACTACTACGCGAATATGCCATCCCCCAGTCATTGTCGACCTTTATCCGAGGGCCCTCAACCACAAAGCAACAACGATAAAATAATAAATTTACAGCAACCACATAGGTTAAGTATCTAGGCTCCATACCATGATACCGCCTTTTTCCAAAAGGAAATGGACATACCCTAAAGGGCACGACCCTCATAACCTTGCTGCATTCTTCCTGTTTTGACCATTTCTAGGTTGTGACGTCCGACGAGGTCTCGTCCACAAAGCTACGCTTTACACAAAATCCATGCTTTGATCAACAAATGATCAACACTCAGCACGCCACACTACCAAATTAGGAGTATATCACTAATAACCATCAATTACATAACCTTTGAGCTCGTACTTCTCAAAGAAGGGTGTTAAGCTAAGAGAATGAATTCCCAGCCACTAACAGAAATGTATCTGATAGAAATGAGCTTTATATCTCAAAGTGTAATGTCAGACATACAACCATACAAGTCCGTCCCGGGTTCGAACGAAATCAAAGGCACTTCATCAAGTAAAGGAAGAAGCCCTTGCAATTCGGGTATCCACAATCCCGATCGGATTGCCCATCACATATGGAGATCTCTATACCGGAGCAACTCAATGCAGAGTCATTCGATAGGTTACCATATCATTCTCGAAGACACCTGGTCTTCACCACCATCTTCAAATGCTATGCATTTCGTCGTATCACTATTCGAAATGGGTCATATGACACAAAGTCCTCTCCCAGCTAAACCGAATAGTGAGCGCTTAATTTAAAAACACGTGGATATATCAATCATAAAGATTCACCATTAAGATTCGATGTGGGTTTCAGATAACCAACTGGAATCTGACTCCCTGTCGCATCGAGATTCAAATGTCGTTTAAAGGCCAATAGTTTTCACATTCATACAAGAATACATCACAGGTATCACAATTCAATTCACAACAATTCACATCACAAAGTATCAAATCACATAATAGGGGTATCAATCAGTTCAAAGCATTCAATAATAATCAATCATCTACAAGTAAGATGAATTAACCATGGGATTATATTTGATTGCTCGCATAATTATTTTCGTTAATTATCTTTAATTAATGATTTATTTTTTTGCAAGGCAAGCCGGTTTTATAGTGGACCGTCCACTTTTATTACGAAAGCAATAAAGTTGAAGTACAGGAGTAAGGTAAAAGGACCTGTACTACTAAGAAAAAAGGAAAAATACAGCACAGGTATGTGACAGACATGCCACAGTAACTATAAAAATCACCACGTCTAGGACTCCTCCGAAGAGGTAGAATCACCATCTTCAGCAGAAACCAAAGGGACATTCCCACATAGTCCAGCAAAGGGGCTGAAACGGATAGCAAGACAAGGGTCGTAACCTATAGCATTATAAGAGTATATGAAAGAACGATCCCATGATGAATCAGCTAGCATGACAAAATTCTTACTTGCATACACACCATCCAAATAAAGAACTAATGAATCACCAAACGGTTTGTAATAAAGGCATCTAAGGTCCATCTGATCATCGGAAACAAATCTGAAAAAGGAAACATCCATGGGGTTAAATCTCACATCAGAATTGAGATCAACCCAACACCTCTCAGACTCAACCCAAACAACAGGCAACCAGGCAGAATCTGGAACAGCTAAAGGATTAGCTGTGGCAACACAAGGTACCACAACTACAGTAGGAGAGGTAGGCCTAGCAACAGAAACTGGAGGCGGTCCCAGATCAGAAAAAGTTACCGCAGGAGGGGGGCAATATGAGAGGCAGAGGTAGGAACCTTAGGAATCCATTTCCCCAGTGGGGGAAGAGGCAGAGGAATCTTACGAGCAGCAGCGGAGGATTTGGAATGCAGGCAGGAGATAGCCTGGTGGCCAAAAGAGTGACAGGAGGAACATATATTAGGAACCCAACCATAGCGGACATGGACCTCCGCCACATGCCCAACAGCAAGCTGAACAGGAATAGAAGCAGGGAGAGGCTTAAAGGGGATACCTCAATAAGTGCCTTTGCATACATCAATTTATCACGGGCGACCGTATTAGTGTCAAGGCATTTCAATTTTTCAACGTTGCAGGCTAACCAATTCAACCCAAGCAAAGGCTGAAGCGCAGAGGGGATTTGCGAAAAGTACACCCAAATGGGGATGGAAAGCACTTGCTCATGAGCACTCGCCACAGTTGGAGACCAGGGAGTAATAATAAAAGGCCTACGAGCAAAAAAAGAAGGCTCGGCACCAAGAACTATCCGACGATCGTCGGAAGATGAAAAGTTTAGATAATACATGGAGTCAATCAGCTTAACATGAAAATTACCACGCAGCTTAGTTAATGATTTATTATCCTTAATTATTAATAAATTAGACCTAAATTACTAATTTATTAATCTAAATTACTTTAATTAACTAATTATCCTTAGTTAATTAATCCTTAATTATAAATTAATTAACCTTTTATTAATAAATAATTAACCTTTAATTAATTATTCTTTAATTATTGAGTATTATAAATCATTAATTATTTAATTATCATTATCAATATAAATTAACTTAACTTTTAAGTTAATAATTTAAAAACATTTTATTAACTCCTTAATTACTTTGTTAAGTTTTTATTTAAAATAAACTTTTAAAAATATAAGTTTGAAACATTCTTAAACTTAATTAATTTAAAATATTTTATTTCAAAACCCTTAACTGCACATTCCAACTTAACAAACAATCATCATTTTAAAAATAATAAATTTTAGAAATTAAATTAACTTAAATTGTTAAAGTTTTAAAACTGGAAATTCTAATACCTGAGTCAACCCCAAGTGTTTGCCGAGACAAATGCCTATTTACTTCGAGTCTCCCCCGAATCAACCCATACTTTTTTTTAAACTTAGATTTTTTTTAAGTTTTTTTATACCCGGTACATACTTAAAAATGCATGAACTCAAACTTGAGCCAGTGCATGAATCCCTCGAGACTGACTTCGAGTGCAACCCTTCTTCCCTAAAACTTGTCCTTACTGACACCACCTTGACACCGTGCACATGCACAACTGTTACAACCATCTTCCGTCGACTTGGCCGACTTAAACACATCAACGGCCATCCACCCAAACCCTCCGATCACCCAGATCAATGAAACGACATTGAACTCATAATTGAGCCACTCGATATTACCTGCAACTAAATTCGATAGCCCATAACTGCCTCACTCTATCACCTCAGGCCACCAAAGGTCACGCGATCCTGGTCCAAGTTTTTTTGATAACCCATGAGTCATTTTCCCCAAGTCCGGCTTCGTCCGATTCGACATCGATTGCGAAATTGCCTTGAAACCAAGACCGACCAAAAACTGGGTTAAACCCCTAAAACCATCTCGCCCGACAACCATGATCAACTAAAAATTTGGTGAGCATTTTCCGCCGAACCCCCATCATCTAGGCTTCCACAAGCCCTGACCCTGACCTCCCTCATCACGCCGATGACCAGCAATGGCCAAAAGACCCAAATTCGTTCAACCTTGAATTTCTCAATCAATAAGTCACTAAAAATTCTGATTCTACTTTTAATAATCATGATTTTGGAAGACAAGATGAATAGTATAGGTAAATCAAGCAATTGCAACATTCGAATTTCGGCATATTTGGAATTCCACTGTATATTTTCTTTCCTGGTCAAAATCATCTTCTGTTTTAACCTATAAATAAGTTTAAAACTTAAATCTTGATTTTATAAACAAGTTTCATTTAGATCTCGAAGCCTAAAAATTATCTAAGAAAAAGCTTTTGATTTTGAAATAGGTTTTTAAAACCTGGAACCAACAGAGGCATCTCTACCTGTATACCAGACATGCAAATATCATTTTCATGTATAAATATATATGCACACATAAATTTTCAATCCATACTTTAACATCATTCACAACATGTTTTTAGTTCAGATCTTAAGAGGGTTTACTCACCTATTTGAATCAGAGGAAACTTGGAAGTTGAAAACAGAAAACTGGAAAATGTTTTGATTTCAGAGATTTGGTCTTGATTTTGTTTTGAATTCTGGAATGCTTGCTTCAGGTTGTTGTTGGAGATTTTACTTTGAAATCTTGTTTGAAATTGTAAAAGTGAATTGATTTGCTTTTGAATTGCTTTACAGTTTGAAGATTGAAGAGGCGTTTTGTTTTTTTGAATTTTCTCTTCTCAGATTTGTTTTTGATAGTCTTGTTTCTGGTATTAGAGTTTTTACAGGCTTTGTTTTGAAAATTATGTGATAAAAGAAATGAGAAGAAGAAGTTGAAATGGTTTATATATCTTATTTCTTTTATCTTTAAAAATAAATGAAAGTAAAAATAAGAAATTTGACACTAATAATTTTATTGAAAAAAATCATTCCACTTGTTTATTTTCTTTCTTCATGAATTACACTTGTTAATTTATGTGCTAAAAGCTTAACACTTGTCTTTTTCCCCTTTTATATAAATTTAAATTTTATTTTATAAGTAGATTTTCTTTACATATATATATATATATAACCTTTAAAGAAAATAACTTTGAAACTAAAAAATATATATTAATAAAAAATCACATGTATTATTTTTCAAATCTAAATTATTTTACGAAGATATTTATTATTTAAATACAAATTCAAATTCAAATTAAAATTCAAATCTATCCATATATATTTTTTTAATTTAATTTTTTTTTAAATATCTATTATTTTATATTTTTAAACTCAAATGCAAATTACAATCTTATTTATATATATAAATCAACACTTATTTTATTTGTTTTGAAAAATTCAAATTATTTCCAAAATTTATATTAATTACTAGGTTTAAATCTGATAAAAATTAGGATGTTACAGATTCCCCCCTTAAGAAAATTTCGTCCTCAAAATTTGAATAAAGAGAGACAAACAAAGAATATATGAATACACATAAAAGATAAAGAAATGGCTTACCAGATTAAGCCGAAATATCCACTCTGCAATTGGGATAGGACTTCTGCATGCTATCCTCTGTTTCTCAAGTGCAGTCATTTGGATCACCACTCCATTGCACTTTAACCAGTTTCACAATTTTATTTCTTAGCTGTTTGCATCTTGGTTAATTATCTTTAACAGTTCTCTCTTCACTGCCAGATTTGGTGTGATCTTCAAATCCTGCTGAGCGGCCTCTTCAATAATATATTCTGGATAGTGCATATATTTTCTAGGGTAAGAAGCGTGAAACATATTGTGCACGTCAGATAACCAATTGGGTAGCTACACTCGACATGCCAAAGGACCGATCCTCTCCAGTATAGGAAAGGGACCAATATATCGTGGTGCCAGCTTACCAGTTTTTCCAAACCTCAACACTCCACACATTGGAGAAACCTTTAGGAAAACGACATCTCCAACTTGGAACTCTAAATCTCTTCTCCTGAGATCAGCATAACTCTTTTGATGACTTTGAGCTGTTTTCAATTTCTTTCGAATAAAATCAACCTTTTCAGTAGCTTCCTTTATCATATCTGTACCAAGGACCAGCCTATCACCTGACTCGATCCAACACGCAGGTGATCAACACGGACGACCATATAAAGCTTCGAAAGGAGCCATTTTAATACTGGCCTGATAGCTATTATTATATGAGAGTTCAACCATATGGAAATGGTCCTCCCATGAACCGCCAAAGTCAAGAATACAAGCACACAAAAGGTCTTCTAAGATTCGATTTATTCTTTCCGTCTGCCCATCAGACTGTGGGTGGGTATGCAGTACTGAAGTTCAGTTTAGTTCCTAATGCGGCTTGAAATGCCTCCCAAAATTTGCTAGTGAAGATTGGGTCACGATCACTCACTATACTGCTAGGTATACTGTGGAGACGAACAGTCTCTTTTGTATACAACTTTGCCAAACTTGCCGCTGTTCGGGTAGAGTTTATTGGGATAAAGTGGGAAGTCTTCGTTAGACGATCCACGACAACCCAAATTGCCTCATTACCTTTCCGAGTTCATGGCAAACCATCTATGAAATCCATAGACACTTGATCCCACTTCCATTTAGGTACTTCCAATGGCTGAAGTAAACCCGCTATCTTCTTTTGACCACTTTTGATTTGTTGACAAGTAGCATAATGACTTACATAAATAGATATATCCCTTTTTATTATTTTCCACCAGAAGGTCCTTTTGATATCTCTATACATTTTATTAACACCTGGATGGATACTAAGTTTGGACTTGTGACACTCGTCCAAAACTTCACGTTTTAGATCCGGGATATCTGGAATACACATCCTGCCATTCAATCTTATAACTCCACAACTCTCGATTCCAAAAATGGAATCTTCACCTCGACGAGTCCTCCCATAAATTTCCTGAAGAAATTTTCCTTCGTTCTGCTTGCTGGCTACTTTCTCAAGAAGAGTAAGAGTGACAACAAGATGAGCAAGAATAGCATGTCTTCTACTCAAAGCATCGGCCATCACGTTTGTAACGTCCCGCCTTTCCATGCGTTTTAAATCAACGATAAACCACACACGTCAGACTAAAACCATACAGAAGGGCGGAATGTTATGGGGTAAATAAGAAAAAGTAGAGAAAGGAAAAAAAACAAAATAGAATCTTGCAGCAGAATGATAAAAATATAATAATCAAATATACAGTTCATGAAGCTGTTTACAAAATATTCGATTATGCTTATACAATACATATCAGAGTACACATACCATAGAATAATAATTATGCAGCGGAATAATATAGTAGATAATAGTAATACAAATCTTCGTCTTCGTCCTCCAGATATAAAATCTTCAAATCCTGAAATACTAAGACTGGCCTGAGCGAATTGAAAAGACAAAACACTCGAGTCAGAACTAAAAGATCTTATGTGAGTTAAATCAACAGAAATAAATATGAGTGAAATGGAATCAGAGATGTTTACGGGATTTGACATCTCCTATCCAGTGTCTAACGTGAGTGCAGTAACTTAAGAGATGCTCGGGATTCACATCTCCTAAGGATCCGTTAAACTATTTACTATGTAGTAATATTTCGCTATTATAATAGTGTCTAATAGTAAAATAAACTTACTTTTAAATAGCATTAAGGACTGATCCAATATTCCCCTTAACACAAATAATACCAATAGTCTATACAGTACCGTAATACCTCCTGATCGGGAGGCTACCAGAGGATACTCCATAGGTACGACACAAATAGAAACTCGTACAAGGCGCGCTAGGGTAGGTGATACGGCACAACTAGGAAATGCCAGGATAGATATGCCAATTACGTTTCCGGGCCAGTGGTAACGCATAGCCGCAGCTACCGCCCACCTCGAGCCACACCCCCAAATCAAAGAAATCAAAAGTGGCCTCCGAATAAATCAAAAGGTAAAAGTATAATATCGAAGGGATGTGTCTGATCAAAGGTGCTACCTCATTAGCCCGTCAATCGCTCCTGTTTTAGCCAACTTATGCCAATTCACAGGAGTCGGGTCCACGTATTTACCTCAAAGGAAACGCCGTCGTCATCCTACTTCATTTTGGAATCTCCACCGCGTACACGGTTGTTAAAGTGGTTTTTGGAGTTGACAGAGAGTATGACAACTTCCGATCCCGGTCTCTTCAACAACCAAACATTATTATAACACCACGGTCTTATCAAAATAGTTTATACCTTTAAAACCAGAATATAATATCCATTTCAAATCCATATAAATACGATATCATTTCCTCTTTTTAAAACCCAAATCAAATTTGATATCATTTTCAAATATATCCTTTTCTAAAACTATAACATTTCAAAGTTATAATATTTCGGAACCAAAACTTGAAATATAGCTTTTCAAAACATAAAACTTTGAATTTCATAACTTTGAAACATACTACACCACTTAAATGGTTTAAATATTTAATTACTTTATATAGTAAAATAGCTTCTTCACCTTCACAAATCAATTCCAATATGGATTTTAAATTCCCAAACAAACCAATATAATTTTCATATATTTCAAAGCTTTAATTATTCCACCATTTCAAAACTTATTCTTTAATAATTTCATATATATCAATTTGAACTAGTATTATTTGGATTTGAAATGTTTACTTAATAAATCAAATATTATTTTAGTAAAACCTTTAGGCTTCAAATAACTGGATATTCTTTCAATTACATTAACTTGATAATATTCAATTAAATCAATTTGATATTCATTTAAATCCTCTAAACAAAAATCAAGTTATAAAATCATACCTTTTAAATCTCAATTTATTTATATTTCAAATCAAATTTTTCGAGGATAATCCTTAAATCTTAAATTCAAACCAAATTCGCATTTATCTTCAAACCTTAATTTTATTTGAGTCATTATAAACTCTATATACAATATAATTTAAATAGATACTTAACCATATTATATAAAAGAAATTCAAACTTTATTATTTAGCTTATTTTATAATTCAAAACAAATTTATACATAGCTAAATCAATAATAAAATAGCATTCATATAACATCTAAAATCAATATCTGTATAGCCCATATATTTCTTTACAAAACCATAAAAATCATTTCAAAAATAATTATATATATATACCGCGGTGCCTGTATATAATTTTCTATCCTGTGGTCAAGTGGTACGGATATTTATCATTTTAATCCGTAGTTTAGAAATAAAAATGCGATTGTATATCATTTCAAACCGCAATCCTGAATCAAAATAAATGCATAACAACCTGCAGATTATGATGATATAAATAAACATCCACTCATCCATCATAAATCATACATCCATTAAAATCATCAAAACAATCAATCAATATCAATATATACTATAATATATAACAGGTAATTAACTAGCAGTTATATTCAATAATAAATTAAATAACGATTTAATATCAATAAATGCAATTAACTAAGATGATGATTAAAAATATACGAAACAGCCATAAATAAATGCATAATCACAACATAAATTAATTTACTAAACATAAGAAATTTTAGAAGTTATGAGTTGGTTAAAACACCCACCTTTTGAATTTAAATTGAATTTAAATCCAATTTAAACCTAAAATTCCAAGTCTCCAAATCCATCCAAACCAGCGCCAAAATGTCCGAAATTCCAATAAGAACCTAGCGGAGAAAACCACGCGTAAAATAGACCTCGTATGAAAAAGTTATACGTATTAAACATTGAACAATTTTAATTTTTAAGATAAGAAAATAATTAAATTAATTCACCTACCCCACCTCCACGTCACCCCGTACATGAGATCGTTCTCGTTCGAAGCCCTATCGCTCAACAGCAAAACCTAGCCGGCCGCCACCCTATTTCCAAATTTTTGCCGTCCATCTTCAATGTCGCGGCACGATCCAACATCGTCGAGCACTCCCCCTTCATCGGCCGACCTCGCCAGCCCCAACGCGGCCACTCGAAGTCACCCCAAGCGGCAGCACCGCTGCCACTGTACCCAACGTATTACGATGAATTTCGACCCCCCGACACCAAACTAACCGCATGGATGAGCTTCCCCAAGCCCCATCTACACTGCAGCACCATCGGATCGAGCTATCAACGCAGATCTACCATTGATCGAGGAAATGGCCTATGAACGGCTGAGGTTCAACTTGAGCTTCTGGATAAACGATGCATCGAACAGGAAAACAAATCATAGAATTGAGATGCGCTCTTCGATAGCTTTGATATATAATTTTTCTGAATTTTTCTAAGGAGTTCGAATTTTTGAGGTTGATTTTTGAATCGAAATTCGAATTGGATAAATTAGGGTTTACAACCATTGAGGAAGAGGAGCATAGAAGTTTCTATACGTATAAAAATGAGGAATAGAGGCTGGTAGGGTTTATAACAGGGTATTTATAGACAACGTTGAAATAGAATAGATGGACACGATAAATAAACGTGCTGAACAATCTATGGCCCGAAAAGCCCGTTTCGCCTCCGGAACGAAATTGGGTCAACCCATATATCATAATAGATGTTTTAAAATATTTTAAACGGAATGGAAAAGGTTTCAAGTCCAAATTCCATCGTATGAAGAAGTTATGCTAAAATCAAATTATTTCAAATTGATTTCAATTTCATTGATTTCAATGCGTTTTGAGTCCGTACGATCAAACGACAAGTCCAATTGTTTTGAAACTCGAAACCCTACAAAAATTCACAGTTATGGATCCGATAGAATTGGTTTCGTCGAAATCCGAGTCAATGGCCAAAATGGTTATTTTTACATTAATTAAATAAATTAATATTAAATAAATTAAATCACTATTTAAATTCAAATTCTATAATTCATAAATTTTATCATCTTGTATTACTTTAGTGATTTATAATTCTTTAAAACCAATTCCCATATCAGTTTGAAGTAAATTAATTCACCAATTATAATATTTATTTCAATTACTTAAAATAATCCCCTTATTATAAATTGAATCCAATTTGTTTTAATAAGTTTCCAATTAAACTGATTAGATTCAATTCCAACCCTTTAATTGAGTCTATTATAACTCTATAACACAGTTACCATTTATCTCACATTTCATTCCATTAATATATTCAAATTTCATCTTCATTTCAATTAGCGTAATAAATTAAATTTCATTTATAATAAATTCATTTACCAATTAATTAGGTAATTTTTAATAATTGTTATATTATGAATGGAATTAACGTTAATTTCAAATATTATCTCAATTTACCTTAAGATAATATTAAATTACCTTTAAATGAAATTTATTTCTTATTGCACTAATATACGCCTATTTACATCTTAATTAGAATAAATATTACATTTCTAAATGTATACTTCCATCAATTGTACACATTAATTAAGGGTTAAAGCTAATTAATGAATTTCCCTATATTCCATTCTTATACCAATTTATTACTTATACATACCTTAGTTTCTATGAAATTTATCCATTCACACTTCCGTTGTTTTATTCATTACCATTAAAGTAACGTTTATTATCAACAACAAACATTATAATTACTTACCTACATTGATTGTATAAATTTTCAATTTATTACGTATTACTTCATTGGTTTATATACTTTAAATTCATTCAATCACCACTAATTGAGTCAATTACTGCAATTGCTTTCAAATTAAATTTTTATGAAATAAACAAATAGGTAACTTATACGATTGCAACCATTAAAATTTAATTAACTTTAAGTTTATTACTTTCAAGCAAATAATATGATTACTTATAGAACATTGACCTTTATTCAATTATCATTTATTGAAATTCAAATTCATTAATTTATTAAATGCTTACATTTATTTCCCTATATCCAATTTGTTACAACTTTACTTACGTTAACACTATTTCCCTTATTTTGGTTATTATTTCATACATATATCACAAGTTTACATTCCTTTATGCTATCTTATGAAAACAATATACATTTCTAATACTTTATTGCATTAATTTACATTTAGTTACAATCAAATCAATATATTATTCCACACATTAGTACACTGATTGCATTTGTTTATACTATATTCCATTTAAAACTAAGTCATAACATTTGAATTATTATATTAAATTGGAATGTTCATTCACGTTCATTAATTATTAACTTGCAATAACGTATTTCCTTAATTTACATCCAATTACGGTTAACTATGTATTAGTACGTTAATCAATTCAATACTTACCTCTAATTTCACATATTCAATTTATATCCAGTTATAAACCCTTATATCCCATTATAACTTAATGCATACATTAATTAAGATTTTAAATCAAATTAATCATTTCATCTTGATAACATTCTTTTATTACAATAAGAATATAATTAACATTTACATTGTTTCACTTATTGGAATTACATCCAAGTTATTAACAATTAACTTACCAATCTTATTTAAGTTATTATTTACATTAATAATTCAATAAATTTTTTATTTCCTTCAACATTAAGTTACCAAAATCTTCCAAAATTAAGAAATTTAATTACCGAATTTTATGGGTCGTTGCAACGTTGGCCTTTCCGGGCGTATACAGAACATCTAGGTCATATGATGCTAGAAATTCCAACTAATATTGTTGCCTGAAATTTAAATCCTTCTAGGTGAAGAGATACTTCATATATTTATGATCGGTGAACAATTTAAAATTTTCACCTAAAACAAAGAGGGTTTATTAAGTATATATATTAAGTTAAGTTAAACTTTTAAATCTTTTTTGGAAAGCTGAAAGATATTTTTTTTATCCAGAAGATAGCGATGCCATATTTTCAAAGCAAAAATAACTGCTGGAAGCTCAAGATCGTGGGTTGGGTGGTTTTTCTCATGTGGACGCAATTTTATACTCGCATAGGCAATCACTTTACCATTTTGCATTAGCATAACACCCACACCATCACCACATGCGTCTGTATAAACAGACAAACCTTGATTCCCGTTAATAGTAGCTAGAACAGGAGCAGTACTTAATCTCCTCTTCAACTCCTAGAAAGCTTCATCACACTTTGGAGTCCAATCAAACTTGGCATTTTTCATAGTTAGCTTTGTCAACGGACTGGCTAACTTGGAAAAATCTTGCATAAACTTTCTGTAATATCCGGCTAAACCCCAAAAGCTTCTAACTTCTTTTGGAGTAGTGGGTTGCTTCTAGTCTAGAATAGCGGAAATCATGCCCGGGTTTATAGAAATTCCCTCTTTGGTAACAATATGAACAAGAAATCTAACTTCTTTGACCCAAAAATGACACTTAGAAATTTAGCAAACAAAATGTTCTTCCTCAATATTTCCAAAGCAATTCTCAAATGTTCAGCATGCTCTCTTCAGTTTTGGAGTATATCAAAATATCGTCAATAAACACAAGAACGAATTTATTCAACACTTCTCGGAATACACAGGTCATTATGTCTACGAAGTATGCAGGAGCATTGTTAGTCTGAAAGGCATGACTTAGTATTCGTAGAACGTGTCAAGACCCCTGAAAGCAGTTAAGTGAATACAGTCTTCAGCAATTCGCAGCTAATGGAATCCCTGGGCAGATCCATTTTTGAAAAGAATCAAGCACCATGTAGTTGATCGAACAAATCGTCGATTCTGGGCAAAGGAATTTGTTTTTGAGAGTTAGTTTATTGAGATCGCAGTAGTTCACGCACAATCTCAAGGATCCGTCAGACTTGGCCACAAACACCATAGCTGAAGCCCAATCGGAAACACTGGGGCATATTAATCCTTTCTCTAGCAAATCTCGGGTTTGCTTAACTAGCTCTATTCTTTTCTTGGGTGCTACCCTACGGCTACCCTACGGCTTGCATGAAAAATAGGACGGGCATTGGAACCAAATCGATTCCGAATTCAATTTCTCTGTGCAGAGGCAAAGATTTAACCTCTTCGAATACGTTTGGAAATTCTTGGACAATAGGTATAGACTCCAGACTAGGTTCAGGATATCCCAAAGTATACATCAACTTATCCCTTTTTGGACTAGAGTCTTCACAAGAAATCAAAATGAGATTCCCAAGTTTCATTTTGATTGAAATTGTTCGATTGTTACAATCTAATTTGGCTTCGTATTTCGTTAGCCGGTCCATTCCAAGTAAGATTTCAAATTCATTAAAATCGAGGACAAAGAGACTAATAGGAAATTGATGACGAGAATACTAGATAGAACTTCTCTACATCGTAGACAAAGGTTTGCAGGGCCACCAACTGGATTCTTTATGCAAATGGGCTCGTTAACAAATTTGGGTTCAAGTTTTAATTCATTTACGGTTTGTTGGGTGATAAAGCTATGTATAGCTCCCGTAATCGAATAAAACTCTAACAACTCTGTCATAAATGAAAAGGTTACCTTCTAAAACTTCTTTTCCTTAGTTTGCACCAGAGGATGACGTTTTATCTTTGATCGCATACACTTTCTCTACTTGTGCTTGCTTCATTTTTGAGCAGTCTTTAACTTCATGTCCTGGCCTATGATAGTAATAGCATTGCCTGGGTCTTGTCTTTATAGATAGATCCGTCTTTCCTTGTTTCTTAGGCTTTATACATCTACTCGAGTAATGGCCATTTTCCAAACAATTAAAATAAGTAATGTCTTTTACCTTATCCTTCTGATTATTCTTCTTGTCCTTGCCTTGCCACGGTTTCTTCCCTCCGAAGTTCCTTTTCTTCCAATTTAGATTGCTTTCCCTTCCTTTCTCTTCCGAAACTTCCTGCTTATCTAGGGTAGCATATCTATAACCCATATCTATCAGATTAGAAAAAGATTCCTTCACATTGGCTGTTATTCTCTCATGGAACTTCTTGTTCATTCCCCGAATAAATCTTTCATTCTTCTTTAAAGGGGTGTTCACCAACTCCAGACCAAACCGAGATAACTCATTGAATTTATTCAAATACTCTTCGAATGATTAAACTTCCCCTGCTTCAAGTCCATAAAATCTTGGTACATTCTGGAGATACCACCAGACGGTATATAGAGTTTCTCAAACACGTCTTTGAATCGACTCCAAGTGAACTCATCTTCCAGCTCATCCACTGTAACTGTCTCCCACTAGGCTAGAGCTTCCTCTTGGAGTTGCCAAGAAGCTATCAATCACAATTGATCGTCTTCCAATTTCAATCCTTTGAAAATCCTTTCACATGATCGAATCCAGGCTTGTGCTTGGATAATAGACCCCATGCTAGTGAATGGCTTTTCACCAAGTCTGGAAAAGCTTCGATATAGATTAGCCAAATTCGGCTGAGGTTGAGTGGGAATAGCTACTTCCGTTTTTGCAGGGACTTGACCAGTTGAAGTTGTACTTTCCCGTCCCCTACCTTGTCGTCTCTTCATCTCATTCTCACTATCTGTAAACAGTAAAAAAAACTTAATTTAGGCTTACAGGCAAGATATCTAAGGGATATACACATTCTAGGGCATTTCTAACCCTATCTATAATGAGCCACTTAATGTGTTATACTCCATAGCTAAAGTTCTTATTCAACCTTTAGCTCTGATACCACTTGTCACGACCTGAAATCTAGCGTTCAAAAATCGACATCAAATACTTCACTTGTATTCGACTGTTGGAGATTCAAACGTTGAACTTCAGTTCGGTGGAGCTTATAACAACATTAGATGAATATAAAACAGTGGAAACAAAATGAATTATCATTGATCATAACACAGATAAACATTTGATATAATATTCGATTACAACAGTTGAACACCATCAGAGTAGAATGCACATGTTACAACAACAAAATATGACGCCACAACGGAGAAACAACAGGGTCTTCAAAAAGAAAGAGCGAGAATCCAAACTAAGCACCTTCTTCCAAACTTTAAAGCTTCCAATACTTCAAACCAAAAGCTTCCAAAATACGATAGCTACCAAAAGACTTCTAAATCCAAGCTAGCTCCAAAACACGGATAACCTGCTTCTAGGCTGCCCGTGTGGAAAATTATGGACACCCAAGTTTAGGAAGGGAACAATAAACTCCGGGTCAGTCGTGTGACTGGTATGAGTAAACAAAAACAGTTGTTTGTACCAAAATTTTTATAAAAGAAATCCGTTCATGCTTTTGGAAAATGAAACTACCATATGACCTCCCCACACACACAATGCAATCACACAATTGGAGGAGATTTCTCCTTATGATAGTCAAACATGCTTGATACTCTTTGATATTATTATTAGTGCATAGTGTAGAAAACATCTTCGAAAGTATAATATTGATCTTAGCCAGCATACGTACCATTATAGTATGCCTATTATAGCTACCATATTAAATGGCAGGTTCTGCAACTAAAACCATATAGGGCGCGTATTGGTGATTGGATTTCCAACAAATGGTCAGGCTAAGGAACTTCCTATGCCACATGGGTATGCCTCTGGAGGGACGCCTCGAGAACTTAACCAGCTCTCTGCCAACACAAGACCGGGTTACCTCTGTAACTGGGTAATTACTACACAAGTATGTCATTCCTCGGTCGTTACTGACCTTTATCTAAGGGCCCTCAACCACAAAGCGACAACCACAAAGTAATACATTTGCAGCACACACATAGGTTAAATATCTGGGCTCCATACCATGATACCACCTTTTTCCAGAAGGAAATGGACACACCCTAAAGTGCACGACCTCATAATCTTGCTGCATTCTTCCTGTTTCGACCATTTCTAGGTTGTCAGGTTCGACGAGCTCTCATCCACAAATGTACGCTTTACACAAAACCCATGCTTTGATCAACAAATGATCAGCACTCAGCATGCCACACTACCAAATTGGGAGTATATCACCAATAACCATCAACTACATAACCTCTGAGCTCATACGTCTCGGAGAAGGGTTTTAAGCTAAGAGAATAAATTCCCCGCCACCAACAGAAATATATTTGATAGAAATCAGCTTTATATCTCAAAGGGTAATGTCAGACATACGACCATATAAGTCCGTTTCGGGTTCGAACGAAACCGAAGGCACTTCATCCAATAAAGGAAGAAGCCCTTGTAATCCGGGTATCCACAATCCCGATCGGACCCCTATCACATATGGAGATCTCTATACCGGAGCAACTCAGTGCAGAGTCATTCGATAAGTTATCCTATCATTCTCGAAGACACCCGGCCTTCACTGCCATCTTCAAATGTTATCCATTTCGTCGTATCACTATCTAATGGGTTATATGACACAAAGTCCTCTCCTTGCTAAACCGAATAGTGAGCGCTTAATTTAAAAACATGTGGATATATCAATCACAAAGGTTCACCATTAAGATTCGATGTGGGTTTCGGATAACCATCTGGAATCCGACTCGCTGTTGCATCGAGATTTAAATGCCGTTTAAAGGCCAATAGTTTTCACATTCACATAAGAATACATCACAGATATCACAATTCAATTCACAGGAATTCACATCACAAAGTATCACAATCACATAACAAGGGTATCAATCAATCCAAGGCATTCAATGGCATCAATCATCTACAAGTAAGACGAATTAACCGTGGGACTATAATTAATTACTCACATAATTATTTTCATTAATTATCTTTAATTAATGATTTATTATCCTTAATTATTAATAAGTTAGTCCTTAATTACTAAATTATTAATCTTAATTACTTTAATTAACTTATTATTCCTTAATTAATTACCTTAATTAATTAATCCTTAATTATAAATTAATTAACCTTTAATTAATAATTAATTAACCTTTATTTAGTTATTCTTTAATTATTGAGTAATTATAAATCATTAATTATTTAATTATCATTATCAATATAAATTAACTTAAATTTTAAGTTAACAATTTAAAAACATTTGATTAACTCCTTAATTACATTGTTAAGTTTTTATTTAAAATAAACTTTTAAAAATATAAGGTTAAAACATTCTTAAACTTAATTAATTTAAAATATTTTACTTCAAAACCCTTAACTACACATTCCAACTTAACAAACAATCATCATTTTAAAAAGACTAAATTTTAGAAATTAAATTAACTTAAATTGTTAAAGTTTTAAAGCTGAAATTCTAGTACCCGAGTCAACCCCGAGTGTTTCCCGAAAGAAATGCCTATTTACTTCGAGTCTCCCCCGAATCAACCATACTTTTCTTTTTAAAACTTAGATTTTTTTAAAGTTTTTTATACCCGATACGCACTTAAAAATACACGAACTCAAACCCGAGCCAGTGCATGAATCCCTCGAGACTGACTTCGAGTGCGACCCTTCTTCCCCAAAACTTGTCCTTACTGACACCACCATGACACCATGCACATGCACAGGTGTTTCGACCAACTCCGGTTAACTTTGCCAACTTCAACATGTCAACGACCATTCACACAAACCCTCTGATCACCCAAATCAATGAAACGACGTCGAACTCATAATCAAGCCACTCGATATCACCTGGAACTAAATTTGATATCCCATAACTGCCTCGCTCTATCACCTCAGGCCACAGAAGGCCACGCGGTCCTGGCCCAAGCTTCATCGATAACCCATGAGTCCTTTCCCCCACGTCCTGCTTCGTCCGATTCGACGTCGACGACGAAATTGCCTTGAAACCAAGAATGACCAAAAACTGGGTTAAAACCCTAAAACCCGACCACCACGATCAACTAAAAATTTAGCGAGCATTTTCCCCCGAACCCCTATCATCTAGGCTTCCACTTGCCATGACCCCGACCTCCCTTATCACGCCGATGACCAGTAATGGCCAAAAGACCCAAATTCGTTCAATCTTGAATTTCTCAATCAATACGTCACTAAAAATTCTGATTCTATTTTTAAAAATCATGATTTTGGAAGACGAGATGAATGGTATAGGTAAACCAAGCAATTGCAACATTCGAATTTCGACATATTTGGAATTCCACTATATATTTTCTTTCCCGGTCAAAATCATCTTCTGTTTTAACTTATAAATAAGTTTAAAACTTAAATCTTGATTTTATAAACAAGTTTCATTTAGATCTCGAAGCCTAAAAATGATTTGAGAAAAAGCTTTTGACTTTTGAAATAGGTTTTTAAAACCTGGAACCAATAGAGGCATCTCTACCTGTATATCAGACATGCACATATCATTTTCATGTATAAATATACATGCACACATAAATTTTCAATCCATACTTCAACATCATTCGCAACAACATGTTTTTAGTTCAGATCTTAAGAGGGTTTACTCACCTGTTTGAATCAGAGGAAACCTGGAAGTTGAAAATAGAAATCTGGAAAATGTTTTGATTGCTGAGATTTGATCTTGACTTAATTTTTTTTTGAATTCTGGAATGCTTGCTTCAAGTTGTTGTTGGAGATTTTACTTTGAAATTTTGTATGAAATTGTAAAAGCGAATTTATTTGCTTTTGAATTACCTTACTGGTTTGAAGATTAAAGAGGCATTTTGTTTTTTTCGATTTTTCTCTTCTCAGATTTTTTTTGTTGATAATCTTGTTTCTGGTTTTAGAGTTTGTACAGGCTTTGTTTTGAAAATTATGTGGCAAAAGAAATGATAAGAAGAAGTTGAAATGGTTTATATATCTTATTTCTATTATCTTTAAAAATAAAAGATAAAAAATAAGAAATTCGACACTTGTTAATTTAATTGAAAAAAATAATTACACTTGTTTATTTTTTTTCATGAATTACCCTTGCTAATTTATGTGCTAAAAGCTTAACACTTGTCTTTTTCCCTTTTTGTATCAATTTAAATTATATTTTATAAATAGATTTTCTTTATATATATATAACCTTTAAAGAAAATAATTTTGAAACTAAAATATATATATATATATTAATAAACAATCACATGTATTATTTTTCAAATCTAAATTATTTTACTAAGATATTTGTTATTTAAATTCAAATTCAAATCTATCCATATATATATATATATATTGAATTCAAATAATTTTAAAATATCTATTATTTAAATTTTTAAACTCAAATGCAAATTACAATCTTATTTGTATATACAAATCAACACTTATTTTATTTGTTTTGAAAAATTCAAATTAATACCAAAATTATTTCCAAAATTTATATTAATTACTAATTTTAAATCTGGTAAACATTGGGATGTTACACAACGCCTAGTTAGGAAATATCATCCTATGAGTTTTCCATAAGATGTTTAATAGTGGTGACTGTATAAACCAGGGTACATAAAGATATAAGTATTCTTTATGTTAAAAGAGGATTTTTGAAGTATATATATTTATGGGTGTTAAAATTGCCTTGTTGGATGGTTTAAGGATTTTGGTCGGGACATATAGCCAACGTACTCGATGGGGATTCTTAAACATTCAAATGAGGCAATTGGACATGCACTTTTACAAAAATAAGTGTTTTGAAACAATCATATTTTTAAAATTGAGTTAATACAATAAGGAATAAAATTTTTTTTGAAAACTAATGTGCTTAAAATAAAATAATATTAAGAAATATATATGAAGGTATGTATGTATTAAGGTTTTGTAAATATATAGGAACTTCTATATTATAGAAAGAAAAGAAATATGAATAAAAATAAATTATCTGAGTAATAATTTAGTAATGGTCTTAGATGCTTAATCTTTAGATCATCGAGAACAATGGCAAGGCGATGTTGATTTTATATTCAACATAGCAGCTAATGGTCAAGATTATTTGTTATGAATAAATGGTGAGTTAACATTATGTGTTGTTTATGATATCTGGGAAACGTTTTAAGATTTTCTCTAAAAAAATTGAATTTGATATAATGCTTTAGATAGGCTATGAAAGACCCTTATATTCCAAGTAAATACATATAAATATATATATATATATATCCTTAAATAGCCAAATCAACAAAACTAAATTAAAGCACGATTTTTTTGTTTAAATCAATTGGGGATAGTTTTTGATTGTTAAAAGGGGGCAAAATTTTAAGCTTGGAAATAAGCTTAGGTTAATTAATATATGAAAATTTAAGATGCCATCTCTAATTGTATTTGAAATAACAATTTATGGAAATAACTATATGAATTAATTCATCTTTTGGATACTAATTCTAGTATTGAAAAAATTGTAGTGCTTTATAAAACATATTTTACATACATCGACTCACTATTCAATTATTATAAGGAAGATAATTGTTTAAACTTAAACAATTCAGGGTTTCAAAGTATCTTGGAAATTGTAATGATGACTTTATGGATGAATTTATCTCTTGGATATTAATTAAGTACATTGACTCAATATTATATTAGAATTGTCTAAGGTTTCAAACTTGCATGAAGAAAATGATTTATTCCAAAATAAAAATAATCTGGGATTGAGGAATATTTTTAGTAATTTCAAAAGATGAGAAAGTGGAAATGGAAAAACCAAGAATAAGAAATAATATTGGATTTAAATTTTGGGTTTTAACCCAATATAAGCATAGTTGAAAGGAAATGAAACCCTTGTAATTTAATTAATGAATCCTTTTAACTAATACACACACTATGCAATAAAGATGAAGTGCATAGGTAGAAGTAACGATTGTACTTTAAGAGCTTTAACTATAAAAACCACTTTTGGAAAATTTTTAAGTTTCCAAAATTCCACATTAATTTTAGGAATAACCAAAGAAGTTTATTTATATGGCTAAAATATTAGTATGGTGCATAAAAAGGAGGTGAATTGAACATACACTCACTTTTTTATTAATTAAAGTAGTGCACTTTGATACTTATCTCAAGTGAGAGTTAATTTCGGAGGATATTAATCTATAAACTAGAACTTTGTTACTTCTTTGAAAATAATTCAAAAAGGGAAATATATAATTAGTAAAGAAAAATAGTTGGGATTTCTTTGGTAAAAGTTGATCTTCATTTTGAAATGAAATTTGTAGTGTAAGACTATAAAGGAAATTTAGTCAAGTAACGTAAATACTTTAGAACGAGTTATATAATTTTAGCCTTTCAAATTAAAAAAATCAGAGATTTATTTGACATAGAAATGAGTAAGAGGCAAGTTTGAAAAGAAAATAATTTACAATTGGGTTTTATGTGAATTTTGAAAATTTAAAATCCATGGAGATAGGTTTTAGTGATAAGATAATTAATGTTATGAATCTAGCAGTTGTATTAAGGAGATATCATAAATTAATCCACAACTATTGAATATGATTAATTAATCTAGTATCTTAAAATACTGAAAATTTTAGGAATTTTGAAAAGGGAAAATAATTTTAATAAATTATGATGTGAAAACTAAATTCAAAAATTATTCAAAAATTTTCAACTAAGAACCTCTTTTGGGTAATAACCTTTGTTTAATTGAATGAGGTTGAAATTTGCAAAATATTTTCAATTTAAACAAGTTATAGAAGTAATCCATAATCCAATCTATGAATATGATAACTAAGAAAATTTCTAGAGGTAAAAGACTATAGAAAATTTGAGAACTTAAACCAATTATTTGAGTTTATCTCAAATAGATAATGAACAAAACTGTATCTTAAGGGGATTTATATAGAGAAGTCCTATTGGCCTGAATGTAGAAAAAATTCTTAAAATTTTACATCGTGATTATATTCTTGACTTTGGTAGCGCTAGGAGGGTTGTGTCTGCCTTAACTGAATTTTCCTATTGTTAGAGTTTCCAATCCAGTATCGGCATGGCTCCTTTTGAGACTTTATTTGAGAGGCCATATAGATCACTCACTTATTGGCTTGAGTCTGGGAAAGAAATTGATCTTAAGTCCCAACTTTATTCGTGAATCTTTTAAAAAGATCTTGGAATTTTTATTGGAGATTATATCTTTATTCTTGTTTCTTCCTTGTTGGATGACTAGTAAGTCAGTCAATTTGGGATGATAGATCATTAATGTGTGGGACCCTACCCAACCATTGAGTGTATTGACCCTGTTGCCTATCGAGTTTATTTACCAGCCTTGTTCTTTGGGATTCATGGTGTTCTTCAAGTGTTTCAACTTTGGAAACATTTTATAAATTTTGATTCTATTCTAAGGCATAGAATCCTTGTTGCACCAGAGATTCTCGTCTAAATTATCTCCCGATCATAGCTTATTTCTTTTAAATAGATGCATCATCCGTAGTTTATTATTTACTTTTCCCTTAAGGAAAATTGTAGGGACGCAAGTTTTGTAAGGATGGAGTCTGTAGTAACCCTCGTCGAGATTATCTAAAATTAAACATCAAATATGACTTAATTTATCTTAGTTAATTTTAAGATGAAATTGGGGAGCTTTATTTGGTTCTGTTTCCAATTTGAAATAATTTTAGAATTAAATAAATAAGAAATTTGTAAAATGGTTTTTCCAAGTGAGATAAATACAATTAGGAAATTTGTTGTAAAATGGTGAAATATCAAATTAATAGACCTCAATATAATTTTTATATAATTTATATGAATTTACATACATATTGTAACGACCCGATATTTTCATCCATTCATATCCGCATATGTCGGTCGTAAATCGCTCAAAATATCATATTGTTAATTTATATTTGACAAAACTCAGCATATACAGTAAATAAAATAATCACACAATCAAAGATACAGAGTATTATAACAGAATATAGCGGAATAGATAAATAGTTATTCATGAAGCTACTATATAAACAACGGAGTTTGAAATAAAATACAATAGAATATCTCAAATACAGACCGATGACATCTATAAACAAATTAATTGGAAATGCTAAAAGCTGAATCAATAGTTGGATCTCCAAGCGAAGCTCCAAACTTCAAAGGTGAGTCTCAAATACTGTATTACTCAGTCTGACCCGAGCGTAAAGCAAAACACAAAACACTCGAGTCAAGATTAACATTCTTATATCAATAAATTCAACTCAAGTGAAATTTCAACTAAAATACAATTAACTTAGAGGATGTTTGGGATAACCATCCTCTAAGGATCCGTGGAACTATCTAATATGAAGAAATATACACTAAAGACAGCCAAATGTCATTATAACACCGGGGTTGTTTCAAAATAGTTTATACCTCAAAACCAAAATATCATTTTATTTTCATATATATATATATATATATATATATATATATTCCAAATTATAGCACTTTCGAAACTAAATTGATACTTTCATATATATATATATATATATATATATATATATATCATTTAACTTTATTATTATTTAGTTCTGAAATCTTCTCGTAATGAATCCACTATCATTTAAATAACCTTAATTTTCATTAAACTAAATATTTCCTTCGACTTATTTAAAACTTGAAATACCCATTTAATCACTTTAAATCAAAACCAAATTATAAAATCATACCTTAATACCCTCAAATTTAATAAGTTTCAAATCGACTTAATTAAACAAAAATTCTTAGTAAATTACTGTTTCAAATATATTCAAACTTATCTTCCCAACCTTAACTTATAAAATCATTATAAAGATCTATATTTTAAAATAAAAAATAAAAAAAAATACTCATACATATTATATATTAATTATGTCATTCTTGATTAAATTAAAACTTATTATTAAATCTACTTTATATTAAAACTTATTTATATATAATATATTACAATATTAAATAAACCATTTAATTTTCCTTTCAAAACCCATAGAAATCATTTTAAAATATTTATATATAGACCAGCAATGTCTGTATAAATTTCTATCCTATGATCAAATGATACCGATATTTATCATTTCAATCTGTAATTTAAATATATATGGGTATATATCATTTCAACCCGCAATCTCAAATTCAATTCAAATGAAAATCGCTTGGGTCTATCATTTCAACCCATAATGATTTTCTCCTATTATACAGACCGTTTGGGTATGTATCATTTCAACCCATAGTGAATTCTATACTAACAAGGAACTTGTAGAGTGATAACATATATGATAGGAATATAACAGCATATATCATCAATAACAATATGACGTAAACAACAGGAATTCTATACTATCAAGGAACTTGCAGAGTGATAATAAATATGATTATAATATAATAGCATATATCATCAATAAGTATATAATATAAATAATAGGAATTCTATACTAACAGGGAACTTGCAAAGTGATAACAGATATGATAATAATATAATAGCATACATCGTCTATAACAATATAATAAACAGCAGGATATTGTGTCATATCCCACAAGTGAACAGTTACAGATAATAGCATATATACAGTTTAAATAACTACAGCATCATATTTCAATTGTCATTTCAATTGAAATCAAATTTAATAAACATATGAATATTAATCGTGAGTGATTGCTCACCTTTCGAGGCTAGAGAAAGAACGATGAAACGAGATGAGTTACGAATCCAAGCACGAATTTCAAAGCACAGCAAGATTGACACGAATTCGATGATCAAATCTGACAAGTAGGAATTGATGAAATCCAATCAGAACTAGATCGACGAAGATAATTGATTATAGGTGAACTTATATAAAATTTATACAACTATATATAGTCATATTCAAACATATATTAAATTTAATTTATATGTATTTATATATTTCAAAAAAAAAATCATTGCTTTAAATTAAAACACACATATTAAAATAAACATATCTACCAGGTATATTTTGAAATAAATACATATATACTTATCAAAATGCAAATTACTCACAAATTTTATGTGTGTTCAATTGAAAATATCTATATATATATATATATTTCCAAAATCAATTTAAATAATTTATAATATAAATACATATAAACATATGTATAGCTTTTGTAATTATACATATTCTATTGATAACCTTCAGCAAATAAAACACATAAATGTATATGTATACCATTAAATATATGATATTCATATATATAACTACATATACAATAACACTTTAAACAAAATAATTGTATGTATACTGGTACATAAAGTACATTGACGACATATATATTACTGTAACATTTATACATAAGGCAACCAAATCCTATACAAACAATACAATATAAGATATCTATACAAACAACTTATAAACAGAGTATTTATATAAGTATTATTGTAAAATAAATACATCCTAGTTATACATTTAAACCATTAACCAAACTGTTAGATACACATATGTTTAGGATATTACAAACTGTTGTATATACATAGAATATGTTGTAACCAAATCAAAATAAAACATTTGAACCTATGCATACCTTTAAATCATAAGATATCTTTAATTATATAACTGTCGAAACATATTTGTTTTATAATATAAACTGCAACTTATATATAAAGAATAGGAACAACTATCCCAACTCATACTTACGTAGCTATATACGTATATACACTCACGTAAATACATACATATGTTTGAACTCTACAAATATATATAAAAGAAACCCACGGCTTATATTACAAAGTAACCATTATAACTTATATATAATATATTTAAAATCAATATAATTTACTATATATATATATATATATATATATATATGATTTATAATACACAATGCTAACACAACTCCAAATATATATGTACCAACCCATTATAACAGTAAACAAAAATTTAAAACATTGAAATATACATCTTCTTCTATACTACAATAGGTACTGAAAGCTTATAACTAACGGTGACAATTTGGTACAAACTTATATAACAATTAACCGATAACTAAAATATGACCAACACAATACAATATACCTTATATATATATATATATATATATATATATTAATAAATTCTCCTATTACACAATATATAGGAACACACATACCTATATGGAAGGAAGTAGGCCGAGCAGGGGAGAGTTGGGTCGGAGGGTGATAGCGTGGCTCGACGAAGGCAGGTGCGTTCGAGGCGGAGGAGGCTGCGTGCTAGGCAAGGAGAGCAAAATAGCTTCCATTTGGGTTACTGCAAATAGCGGCGTGGGTCAATCCGTGGGAGGTGAGTGCGGCACAACCGAGGCTAAGATGGCGTGGAACTGGGGCGGAGGGGAGAGAGAACGAGGCGGAGGAGAGAGAGTATGAGATGGAGGAGAGAGCGAAGATAAGGGAGGGGCGGTGAAGCTAGGGCCAAAGAGGGGATGGGACGTGGTGAGAATGAATGAGGAAGATGAATATATATTATTGTTTTTTCTTCTTTACAGAGCAAATGAAAACTGAAGATGCCAGACAACAATATCAAGCTTCGCAATGGAAAAGTTATAAAGGAAAAAGTGAACTGTTCAAAATTAATAAATGCAAACGTATAAAATTTTCATATTTCAAAACTGATGGAAATAAAGGCAGTTATCAATGCATTGAAAAGATGGAAAAGTAACAGCTGATAATAAATGCCTACAGACGTTTGAAATGGGAATGGACATCAAAAGTGGTACCACTACGACGAGCCGTTTTATCGTTTCTGTCGCATACCGCACCTCAAAATACAGAAATGAATATACTTCGGTGATCAGCACAATGAGACGATCAAAGTGGTATGTGGATATTAGTGGTACGATTATCCGATCAAAAGTCGATAATCGGTACAGATATACGTTGCTATTCCTTACGGAAAAATCCAAACGGAGCTAGAAACGTCCGAATTTTGCAAAACGAATTTCGCAATCCAATTCAGAATGTTCTAAATAATTTTTTTTCATGTTGACATATTTAGGTTTCGAAAAATATTTTATTATCATCCATTTCTAACTGATTTAAATTGAAACAGAATTACTCAATAAAATAAACTTCAATATTATCAGATGAAAATTTTCTAGCTGCTATGTTTAAATAGACGTATCCCAAATAATAAATTTTTATTTTCAAATTTTATTTTTTAAAATTTCACAAAATTTCAATCAATTTAATAAATAAAATCACTGAATTTTTTTTGGGTCGTTACACTCTCCCCTATTCAAAACTTTTCATCCCCGAAAGGGAAGGAAGTAGGAGAATAGAACAATCAGAAATAAAAGTTTTCTCATTAATGGATACGAAATGCAACACATCTTAATGGATACGAATTGTGGCTCCATGACTGATACGAACAGTGGTTATGCGATGGATATGAACTACGTAGTTCATATGGATGCGAATGTATCGATGCGAACATGAGTTCCATGAATACGAATAGATGAGCAATGCATGGACACGAGCTCGTCGATTTGAAACCATGCATAGTAGAGGATGCGAAGCTCAACCGATACGAACAAGGTCCCTTTAGATGGATTTGAACAGTGTAGCCTCGGATGGGTTCGAATCTGATCGATTCGAATGTGACCCTTTGATGGATACGAACAGTGGAACCACTTGGATTGCATCGATTATATTTCATACATATGAACTCCAATCGATCTGAAATTTGGAGCCCTGGTTTCTACAACTTTGCTTGTCATGTCATATCAATTATAGCTCGATCCAGACTTGGAAAAAATTCATCGATATCCATAGTGAGCCAGCGTACAACCCCTCTTCACGACGAATTGTCTTTGATTTTCAGTTAATCTTTTGGTATCGTGGCCATGCTAAAAGGTGGGATGACACTTGCCCCCCAAAACATGCCTTGTGATACGAAGGTGAGTTTTGTAATGCCATAAGTCAGGCGTTCATATCCTGTAGATGACCTGCAAAGAAATTGATAGTCTTATCTGACCATGAATGACAATCGTTCGGGATCGCATGTCATTCGAGGTGATAGTGGCCGTTCGCGATCAGATGTCGTTCGTGGCGAATGGTGACTGTTCGCGGTCGGGAGGCCGTTCGAGGTGAATTGTGATCGTTCGCGATCGGGTGCCATTCGTGGCGAATTATGACCGTTCGTGGTCGGGTGCCGTTCAAGGCGAGTTGTGATCTTTCGCGATCAGGTGCCATTCATGGCGAGTTGTGACCATTCGCGGTCGGATGCCGTTCGTGGTGAATTGTGACCGTTCACGGTCGGGTGCCGTTCGAGGCGAGTGATTGTTCCCGAAGGGACTTAGTATCATCAATACCAAATTCCACATTCGAGTGAGTTTCTGGATCGTTTGTTAGGACGATTTATTGCCATCTTAGAGCATGCCTAAGGACCGTTCGCGACCTCGTACATGTGTATGTAGCTTAGCCGTTTCAGAATTATCAAAACCAAATATCTATTCAAATGAGTTTTTCAACAAAAATGTACGACAAAATCAAATCCAATCATGAGAAGCAAAAAACAAAAGAAAAACACTGACGTCGAAGTGCAAACACCTACATCGATGTGGTTTATAGTTGTATCAGAGCATGTCTGAGGATCGTTCGCGATCCTGCACATATGTAAACAACTTAATCGCGTCGGTGTGGAGTTTGCCACTCATTCGTTATTATCTCAATCAATTGATAATAAGCTGACGTCTCGATCTTGAGATCAATTGGTGCAAGCGGTGGTCGTTCTTGTTCCACCGTCGTGGCCCTCCTTCTCGCATATTGCGATAGCAAACCATTCCAGATATGCCCTCCGACTTCATCTTTCAAGTGTCTGCAGTAGTAGGTGCTGTGACCATTTAACTTGTGGAATAAGCAATACTTGTCTTACCTTCTCTCGTTGCTGGTCGGACCTCTCCTCATCGGCTTTCGATAAGGAACCTGTCCCTTGGTGTCCCGGTAGATCCGCTTCAAAGTCTCGTTCAGCTCCGTATATGAAATGAATCTTGGTTCCTTTTGTGGTCGTGTTGATCTATTATCGTTATCTTCAGCCTTTCGTTTCCCTTTGCAAGTTTCAGCACCTTTTTCAGGAGGATTTCCGCCTTTGACTGCATAAACGTCAATTCCTTCTCCTTCCTTTCTTTCATCATTTGCATCCTCTAACTATAAAAACCCTTCAGCCTCATGATAAAATTCCCCTATATCCATAGGGGGATCTCTTGTCAGCGAATTCTTGAATTCTGTGCCATCTGCTATGCCCGATATAGGTGCCATCAAAACCATGAATGGATCCGGTCGATCCACCGATGCTGCTGCTGCATTGAATCGCGTCAAAAAGCTTCTCAAAGATTCCCCAGCTCTTTTTTTCAGTGCTGCCAAACTCATAACATTCTTGGGTCTCGAAATGTGAACCCTAAATTGCCTTATAAACCTTTCAGTCAAATCAGTCCATTTTTCGATAGATCCACTCTCCAGTTGTCTAAACCATAGCGCCGCAATATTTGCCAGGTATAATGGGAATCACGGGGCAATGACCTCCTCTGATGCCCCGAGCACTTCCATATGCCTCATATACTTCGTCAGATGAGCCAAAGGGTCTGTCCTTCCATAATACATCTCCAACGATGGTAGCTTAAAATCCAGTGGGTTCCTAGCTCGCTTGATATTTGGAGTAAAGGGACTCCTATTCACATCCTCCAAGTCTTTGTTTATCAATCCACCTCTTATAGCCCGTCTAATCATCTCCGCCAATCTGTCGCTATCTCCAAGTTGTAGTCCTCGCCCACTACCTTCGACCTGCCTCCCGAGTTCATCAAGGTATTCCGAAATCTATTCTCCTGGCTGAGCATCCGTTCCTCTGCCAATGCCATGCTGCTTGGGTCCACCTGATGCTCTTTTTGAGATTGGGTCAACATGCTTTAGGTGAGTGCCCCATAGTTTTGGTGCCACCCTAGATGGTCCTGCTCCGTTCTGAATTCTGGTTGCTCCGTGTTCCCGACTTCTATCTCCAGCATCTCCTGCAGTTGCGTTCCACTGATTTTGAACTCGAGCTTGTCCAATTTGTCAACGTAGATTCTGCATCATCTCCTCTTGTCTCTTGAACATTGTTTCCATCTCGTCCCTAGTGATGAAGATCGATGCCTGATTTGCTCCTGAGGAAGCCTCTTGACTCCCTTCATGCTGATTTCTCTCTGGTCTTTGCCTTCTACTTGATTGCCTTGTCATAGCTTTTCAGATTTGAATCCCTATGCCTTTAAATTCAACTTTTCCAAGTGACGGAACTCTTGAATTAGCCTTTTTCAGTGAAAGCACCAAAATGTTTGCACCGAAATTGGTCACAAACACCCAATTACCAATGAAAGCACCAGTTCGCAATGACATATCATAGATAACAAGTGTGTAGAGAAATAAAGATGAAGAACACTCAGAAAATTCAAAAGAAAGTAGTAAACAACACAGAATTTATAGTGGTTCGACGATCTAGCCTATATCCACTCTGAAGCTGATGACTTTATTGATATTCACTTGGTGATTACAATCGATTACAGTGGATTACAAGGAGTTATATAGCTCTGTAATTCAAGTACAACAGCAATGGTGAAATGCAAAGTTGAATTCGGTAGAGTCTGGACATTGGATCACTAAAAAGATCCTTTTTGTAGGCTTTAGGGGGCTATATATAGGCATAGGAGGCTGATATCTCGCTCAAACTTCGGGAGACTCCTTCTGGCATGTGAGTGGGGCCATGCGATCGATCCCATGAAATTTCGACTCGATCCATGGTCGATATGAACCAATTTCGTATCGATCAGGAATTTGTCCAATGGAGTCGAAACTTGGCACGAACCTTCTTTGGCTTGTGCGTAAGCTCCTGTGAAAATTTCATAGTATTTGGACTTGTAGATTGTAAGATATGATCGATGCAACATTGGGTTTTGCATAGGTTGTTGTGTTCGAATCCATAGTCTTCGCATCCAACTGTTCGTATCTCTCATTTGACACGTGCCCAAGTGTTGACATGGCACGCAACTTTCGAATCGATCCACGTTTTGCGCCGAATTGACCGAGTCATTCCCATGCATATGCCTTGCTCGTATTGATCACTCAGTGCTAACTTCTTATCGATCGATGGATGGCCCTTTTACGGTAGCCAATTTCGTGTCGATGGGATTGATACGAAACAGACCCCGTGTTACTTCCAATGGATTCAAATGGGCCAGTTGCCGATGGATATGAAGAGAAGTTTTCTCATTGATGGATACGAAATGCACCATAGCTCGATGGATACGAATTATGGCTCCATGATCGATACGAACAGTGGCTATGTGATGGATACGAACTACGTAATTCAGATGGATGCGAATGTATCGATGCGAACATGAGTTCCATGGATACGAACACATCTATTCGAAACCATGCATAGTAGATGGATGCAAAGCTCGACGATACGAACAAGGTCCCTTTAGATGGATTTGAACAGTGTAGCCTCGGATGGGTTCGAATCTAATCGATTCGAACGTGACCCTTTGATGGATACAAACAGAGGAACCACTTGGATTGCATCGATTATATTTCGTACATATGAACTTTGATCGACCTGAAAATTGGAGCACGGGTTTATATGACTTTGCTTGTTGTGTCATATCAGTTATAGCTCGATCCGGACTCGGACAAAATTCATGATATCCATAGCGAGCTTGCATACAACCCCTCTTCGCGACGAATTGTCTTTGATTTCCAGTTAATCTTTTAGTATCGTGGCCTTGCTAAAAGACGGGATAACATAAATTGCAACTAATATATCAGGTTTTACTATGATTTTATTTTAAATTTATAAATATTTTCAAAGGTATTTTGAAGATCTATATGTGAAAAGGCTACATTTCCATTTTCTTAGCTTGAAAATACCGATATTCACAACAATTTATTAACTATTTCTATTTAAAATTTTTGATGAAATGGAAGTAGAAAGGTAGTAGAGAGTCATATCTAAATTTGGAAGAAAATGGATTGAGAATCCGATTAAAAACAAGTGAGAAACAGCCAAAACAAAAATCTAAAAAATATATAAATGAGCAGTCTGTTTCTACTGACCACCACAGGTGCACCGATGGTCGCCATAGGTGCACCAGTGGGGCACATTTTGATCAGGTTTTCTAATCAAACAGGGCCAATCGAAGGGTTTGGTCCGGGGTTCTTCTGTAGTATTCAGGCGGCGATTAGGCTACATATTTAGACTAGAATTCCAGGTTTGATTTGTTTTAACTTGGTATGTTAGGTTTGATTCGAATAAGATAAACCAATGTTAATTTTATAAAACACTGTTTAAGTGAGAAAATATGTTCTATAATAAGTGAAATAAAAGAAACAAACACATTTCCCCTTAATGGGTTCATATCCAAACCCTTTTGGCCTAAGATGGAGGAGTAGGGAAGAGAAACAAGTATGTTCATTGTTTCTCATTTTCAGTTCTAAAAACCTAAAAGTTCAAACCCTCCTCTAATATAAACCTTAGAAACTAAATTAAGCCCAAAATCCAAAGCAAATCAAAGGGCTTTTGGAGAATAATTGAAGAAATAAGTTCAAGGCAATCTCTACCATCTTCTGTTACGTCCATTAGGGTTTTAATTTAAGTTTTTTATCTTAGTTAGTAATCTTGTTTTTGCAATTTTTGATAATTAACCTTGGAAACCGCTGAAAGAGGCTAGCTTCAGAGAAACAGTCTATTTCTATCCATTCAAGCTTATATTGGCGAGTTAATATTACACTTCTAGCATATAAATGGATGCTTGCTGCTGCTTGTTGTCTTGAATGAATTTAGGGCAGAAATTGACTCAATCTCTTATGTTATTTACTTCCTTGCTATGCAACTTTATGTTTGATGAAACGCATATCGTATGATCTTGAATAGCATCCAGTTGTAATTGTTTATTGGTTTGCATATAAGCCATATTAGTGCACTGGAAGTCACAACGAACAACACCAAAGATACAAGCGCCAACGGACCAACAGAGGGCCGTTGGAATCACCTAGGGTTCAACACTAGCATTGCCAACCAATCTACTAGTCCCACCAAACCAGTGCACTGATCGTGACCTGGGCTGAGCTCATTCGGCCCTTTGGTCGTGCCTATTCGTTCGCCCATTTGACTCCTAGATGTTAATTGCTTGCTTTGATGCTCTATTTCAAATTGATTTCAATGCAAATTTGGAGTTTGATTATGAATTTGTGAATTCATCTTGGAGTTTCTATTCCATAGGAATGCTCTATGGATACACGAGATTGCACACAATTTTTATCGCACTATTTCAATTAGAATTTTCAAAAGAATAATTTCAATCCAAACCATTTTCTCAAATCATTTTAAGTATGAATATATTTTTTATAAAAGATATTTGGATTATTTATATATAAATATATTGATTTGTAATAATAATGGATTTGAAGTTGATTTGGAACATTGCTTTAAAATTGTACTTATATATATATATATATATATATATTAGCAAGGGCTTCATATATATGCCTACATGCATATATTTTAGTTTATAAAACAATATTTTCAAGAAGGATTTCAAAGTAAGTTATTTTATAAAATTGCACGACACTGATCGAATGAGGAATTTATTTAAACGGATTAATAAAATGAGTGGTACAGAACACTCATGATTATTTTTTCGATTAATTCTCGAACTTGTTCTGTTGAGCCATTTATACACATAAGTGGAGTTTACTAGCTTATAGTAAACATTTAGGTAAACCCATATGGCATGGGACACATAGTTGTTACTTCTTCGGTATCCATTTGGCAGTACATGACACTTGTATCGATGATTTTATGACTCCTCCTTGGAGTTCTAAAGGTCGTGTATCTATCTTGAAGTTTTCATAGATCATGTACCTATCATGCAGTTTACAGGATTTGTTTCTATCTTGGAGTTTATATGTCTCATAGCATACACCGCATATTCAAAAAATAGAGGGTTATCTGGAAAGGTGATGATCATACCCTAATGATTACGAACCACATAGCCCTATGGACTACTCTGTTTAATCCATTATCGGATGATGAGGCTTGAGATAACGATTAGCTTTCACATAACACATTCTACTTTGAATGCCACACTGCCATTCCATGATCATACAACCGATTTCTGCAAACATATAACTCTTGAGTTCGTATGTCTCATGAAAGAGTGTTAAGCTAAGATAAGTTGCCTTCTCCACCACCAATCATAAGATACGTTCGTAGAGATTAATCAATGTAATTAGAAATGCAACGTTAGACATTCGTCCATACAAATTGTCTAGGAATAGGACAAACCGAAGGCACTCTCCTACCGTATCCTGTTAGGAATTACTCCTAGGATTAGTAGTGAGAAGTCCTTTCATCAAAGATCTCTAATGGAGAACTACAGCCACATAATATGATATGGGAAATTTTGTCCGAGGGTTAGTGACAAGCAACCCCACATTATATCTTACAAATCATTTCCATATCTTCACTTCGAATATGTAAATTGGTTCGAATTGGTTTCCGAATAAGAATTATTCAAATTAGACTCCGGTTCCTTTGAACCAATCACTGATAAAAAGATGTTAGGTATTGGGAGTTATTGTTTGATTGATTAATTTTTTTTATCAAAATATCTTCTAGAGATATATGTCTTTAAAACATTTCTTTCGGTATATATGGAATCATTGAACCTCTCTTATCAAATCCTTTGAGTACTTAAAACCTTTTTAAATTCCAAATCATTTCATTCTTTACTTAGGGAAATATTTCTAAACCATTTATCTAAATATCAACAAAGATTTCAAAATCATAACCTTTAAAACAGATCAAAAACAATGTTGTTTAAGCCATCGTTTAATATAAACCCAAACCAATTGATTTTAAGTAGGAATTAAACTAATTCCAAATCATTTTCATAAGTCAGATTAGAAAACAAAATTGAGTTAAAAAGGGTTGATAGAAATTATACTAATTCTACTCAACATCAATTTCCATATTCAACATTTACTATCCAACGAATAACGATGAAATAACCTTTTAAATTCACATGGATAGTATGGGTTCCCGTCTAGGAATTTAATACCAAGTATAAGAATATCATTTCCATGCAATTTAAGTTGTTTAAATTTGGAAAATTATGTCTTTTATACTTTGGGAAATTTTGGATCCGAAAATCAAATTTACTTTCCCCTCCATCGAGCCAGTCTGAGTAGCTTGGGAGGGCAGGCAACTGGTTTTCCAAACCCAAGCCTAGAGAATACCTCTATGTCACCCATAAGGTGGTCAAGTTATTTGATTGACTCTAATAATTTATCATACTTAATTAACGTTTAATTATTTATTTAACCACATAGGTATAATTTAAAATCCTTCAAATCACCTTAAAAATACTTTATTATTCATTTAATAACATTTATAAAAGGTTTGAAAAAGAAGTGTTGCGTTTAGAACTATATTTCAAAAGTTATAGAAAAGTAATGCAAAAAGTGCTACGACCGGTGCTTTTTAAGCTGTATTGATCAAAACGACTTTTCTATCATTTGAAACATTTATGTAACTCAAATCGCTTTTAAAATATTTTAAAAGAATTTTATAATTTATTTCATATTTTATATTTTTAAAGAATTAAAAATATATATTTTAAAACATTTACTATTTTTGCCTTCGAACCACTAAAGCGCGATTTTATTTAAAACTTGATTTGCTCATATTTTAAAATCTACTAAATCAAAATCTTTATTTTCTTTCTTTGTTTGAAAGCTATGGACAAAACAGTTTGGAAAATTCTTATCTTAAAGAATTCCAAGCTATGCTCTATTCTAAATATTCGTTTGACTTTTACTGTGCGAAATCGCGAACTACCGTTATGAGACGCACCTGTTTTTTGACTCAATTTTCAATATTCCTTTAAACTTGCCAAAACACTTTTAAATGTTTATAAGACATTTCTAAACCATATTAAACCATTTTAAAGATGTTTAAACATTCAATATACACCATTACATTCAATAAAGGAAAGTGATTTCCTTTGTGTTTATCAAAGTGTATTAACGTGACTTGTATATATTCAACAACCATATTAAACATCCATATTATCATATTCAAACATGATAAACAACCTTTATTAATAATCACATGCAAACATACATATCATCCAATAATATATATAACTATAGTTTAGGAGTTTTCTCACCTTCATTGG
Source organism: Allium cepa (assembly GCA_030765085.1). Taxonomy (NCBI): domain Eukaryota; kingdom Viridiplantae; phylum Streptophyta; class Magnoliopsida; order Asparagales; family Amaryllidaceae; genus Allium; species Allium cepa. The sequence goes on along the minus strand of CM060930.1, from coordinate 45,340,969 downwards.
ATATTAACATTAGGAAAATTTGCTATAGCTTCACAACGATCGCTCTAAACTCTACGAAATCGAACTCCTATGCCTTGAAGTGGTTGCTCCTTGGCCTTGGATGCTCACAGCCTTGGGTTTTCTTGGTGGTGGGCTCTGCCTTGGCTTTGGGGAGCGGTGGCCATGGATATTAAAGAGGCAACGGAGGAGTTCGATGATAGTTTTGAGGTGGTTTTACTAACATACATGTTGAATATGCGAGTATATGATTTTTGTTTGATGATAATTAACATATATATATTCATTCAAATGTATTTTTAATGTACTATTTTATTTTTCACATAATTAAATAAATATTTATTGATTAAAATAAATAACAAGGTATTTAAATTCAAATAGATATTTTATTCAAACAAATATTTATTACAATTTTGAATAGTACAAATTTATAAAACTCTCACTATATATATACAAATTCAATGACAATACAATTTCGATTACATCACAATTTTGAATTTACAAATACACCTCACAACATATCGCTCATTCACTCGTATTTATCTTCAACTTTATTCCAGATTGAATCCAGCATCTGAGCAATCTGCAAAAGTAAATACCGACGCAGTAAAATTGAAAAGGAAATATTTTTGCAGTATAAAATAAAATGTGGATTTTGAAAATAATATTTGCCTCAGTTATTTGGGTTGTTCGTCATCATTTAAATTTGAGTTCATCATACACGAACAGCTTGTGACATGCACAGTGTATCACTGTACATGCCACAAGGTCGTTCACACCGATATATACACTTGATAAAGTTACGGGGACAGGTGGGCACAAGGTCAAACCCAAATGAAAAGCCGGGCTCAACTCAAGTGCAATACAAATAAAGTCACGACACGAGCACAAGGTCAAACCCGAGCTCCAAGCTAGATTCAATTCAGGTGCGATCAAAATGTACAAACTCAAGAATGAATGAAATTGCAATTTAGCTTCAAATGAAAATAATGTACAAAGTGAAGCATGTGCATAGCAGCAGCAAGCATGTGAAAAACAACAATGAAATTAATATCGAACTAGTTCAAATGCTAAAGTGAAGCCACTAGACTTCAAGTCTACCAGGCAATGGCTAAACATCAAAATGCAATATGAACTAGATAAGTACACAAGTCATGGCACACTAGATTAACTTGAGTACAACAAATGGAGATGCAACCAAATCACAGATGTCTAGACTAAATGCAAAGACTGGTGCAACTCAATACAGCAACCACAAGATGAAGTAGTTAAATATAGAACCATATGTGCAAAATCTAGACTACTACATAATGCAGCAGACATCATCATTAATGGATTAATATAGAACTGTACTCAGACTACAAGTGCATCGAACCACAATACAGTGAACTACAGAATTCCAGGAACACAACTGACTTGATACAAACCAAATAGAAATGAAGACTATGTGCCAAATGGTCAGAGACAATGCAAGTGCAGACTCAAGTGGTACAAGACCGAACCAAACACAATACAACTGAAATGCAAACTGTCTCAAAGAGTGATACCAGAGTCTACAAGAATAACAAATTTCATATGCCAGTGAAACAGCAACCCAGACTAGTATCGCACAACAACTATATACATACGCAAAACCAGATTACATGATGACTGGAAACACAATACATCATAACAGTATGGAAGCAAGACTACTTGAATAGACTTGAGTACACAAATTGTTACCCAACACCTTGGGCCGGCTACAAAACGACAGTTGAAGATATTATTATTAGCACTAGACAAGATTCTGACCAAGAAGAGCCTGAAGGTATAAGGGTTTGATGCAATTGACATGTTTCGTCATCCTTGGCATGGTGCAGACTGAAGGTGTTAGTAAGTTGTCAGGCCCACAACAAAGCAGGAGCGTTCGGCATGACTCTGCTTCGAGTCATTCAATGATCGACTGGACAATTCTCGATCGGTACTCCTCGTTCGGCATTCCTGGCCCGGTGCATAGAAGTCACCTACTGTAGGCTGAGGTACCTTGTTCCTAAACCCATGAGGGAAGTCCAACCCATCTTCGTCTATAAATAGAAGGGCAGGGGTACAGTGAAAGGGACCTTTTTCCGAGAACACTGGGAGACTCTGCCATTTTTTATACTCTACTCTTTTTGATTAAAACTTGTACTCAAGCGATTTATTTACGAATTGTATCTGTATTCAAGTAATGGAGAAAGCAACAAAGATTAAACTCAAAGTGGACGTAGGCAGCTACGTCGAATCACTATAAATCTGGTGTTCCCGTTTTTGCATTTAATTTAGCATACAATTCTCTATTTCAATTTACTTTCTTCGTTAATCTCTCTACATAATTCTACTCAAGGGTGTTAGTGACCAATTGGTGCTGACATTTTGGTGCTTTCACTGAGAATTGAATTCCCAGCTTGATTGGATCTCATCGTCTACTAGTGGATTTCCATATTCGCAAGATAGATCCAGTTGTTCACTTGAAAACTTCCTATTCTACTTAGATTTAAAAGAAATCTAAAGGAAGCTGATAGCCATAGTCAGAGAAACCAAGTCTACGCAAGATATGGGGATTGGACGTTGAAGTTTGCACTCAAGTTGAATGAAGGTTGACCCTCATCTGAAGCCAATTCAGCCGATCACCCCCAAAAAGGCATATGCCGAGTCGCTCTAAACCGAGCCACATCCATGCCGAGCCGCTCTAAGCCGAGCCACATCCATGCCGAGATACTCTAGGCCGAGCCACAACCATGCCGAGCCACTCGAGGCGGAGCCACATCCATGTTGAGCCACTCTAGGCCGAGCCACATCCATGTAGAGCCACTCGAGGCCGAGCCACATCCATGCCGAGCCACTCCAGGATGAGCCACAACCAGGCCGAGCCACTCCAGGCCGAGCCACATCCATGCCGAGCCACTCCAGACCGAGCCACAACCATGCCGAGCCACTCCAGACCGAGCCACATCCATGCCGAGCCACTCCAGGCCGAGCCACATCCACGCCGAGCCACTCCAGGCCAAGCCACAACCATGCCGAGCCACTCCAGACCAAGCCACATCCTCGCCGAGCCACTCCAGGTTGAGCCACAACCATGCCGAGCCACTCCAGGCCGAGCCACATCCATGCCGAGCCACTCTAGGCCGAGCCACATCCATGTCGAGCCACTCCAGGCCAAGCAACATCCATGCCGAGCCACTCCAGGATGAGCCATAACCATGCCGAGCCATTCCAAGCAGAGCCACATCCACGCCGAGCCACTCCAAGCCGAGCCACAACCACGCCGAGCCACTCCAGACCGAGCCACTCGAGGCCGAGCCACATCCATGCCGAGCCAATCTAGGCCGAGCCACATCCATGCCGAGCCACTCCAGGCCAAGCCACAACCATGCCTAGCCACTCTAGGCCGAGCCACATCCATGCCGAGCCACTACAAGCCGAGCCACAGCCATGCCGAGCCACTCCAGGTGGAGCCACATCCATGCCGAGCCACTCCAGGCCGAGCCACATCCTTGCCGAGCCACTCGAGGCCGAGCCACTCCAGACCGAGCCACATCCTTGCCGAGCCACTCGAGGCCGACCCACTCCAGACCGAGCCACATCCTTGCCGAGCCACTCGAGGCCGAGCCAAATCCATGCCGAGCCACTCCAAGCCGAGCCACATCCATGCCGAGCCACTCCAGGCTGAGCCACATCCATGCCGAGCCACTCTAGGGCGAGCCACATCCATGCGGAGCCACTCCAAGTCGAGCCAGAACCATGCCAAGCGAGAGTATACCGAGCGAGAGTGTGCCGAGCGACCCTATGCCGAGCCACTCTAGGCTGAGCCAGAATCATGCCAAGCGAGAGTATGCCAAGCGAGAGTGTGTCGAGCGACCCTATGCCGAGCCACTCTAGGCCAAGCCACATCCATGCCGAGCTACTCTAGGCCGAGCCACATCCATGTCGCGCCACTCTAGGTCGAGCCACATCCATGCCGAGCTACTCCAGGCCGAGCCACAACCATGTCGAGCCACTCCAGTCCGAGCCACATCCATGCCGAGCCACTCTAAGTTGAGCCACATCCATGCCGAGCCACTTCAGGCAAAGCCACATCCATGCCGAGCCACACCAGGCCGAGCGACATCCATGCCGAGCGAGAGTGTGTCGAGCGACCCTATGTCGAGCGACCCAGTGCATGCCGAGCAAGAGTATGCCGAGCGACCCAGTGCATGCCGAGCAAGAGTATGCCGAGCGACCCAGTGCATGCCGAGCAAGAGTATGCCGAGCGAGAGTATGCCGAACGACATTCAGGCCGAGCTACATTACTATGCCGAGCGGCATCCAGGCCAAGCCGCATGCCTATGCCGAGCGGCATCCATGCCGATCCAAACTTAAGTTACATCGGTCTCTTATACAACCCCTATAAAGGAATTCAAAACTCAACTTAATAAAGGAACATTATATTCACTTCCCTTACATCCCATGATCGACCAGGGAATAGACGATCTAGCTACAGCTTTTGAACGACAACAAAGGAATGGACAAGCAAACTCTACTCAAATGATACTCCCAAAGTTTGGAGAACATAGATGATATGACTCTAGGTAAATGCCATGATGACTCCAAGGACCATTCTTTACTGACTTAGCATTTCAAGTTCAGTGACTCCAAGCAGACGAACGTTTGGCTCTAAGCACTTTATTCCAAATGCTATAAAGGATGTTATACTGATCGCGTTTGAGGAGTTTCGACCTCCAAATATATTTCTATAGCTAGTTAGCTGGAGAGCCTCCTAGGACCATGGATCGTTTCTACGACAAAAATGAATCTAAACCAAAGTGTGGTGGAGCGGAATAGACTAGGAAAAATAACAATGAAGGCCCGTTGGCTAAGGATGCTGATTCCAGTAGATAAAATAAGACCTCAAAATTCGACTCATATGCTCTTTGAAAGATTCAATTGACAATCTCTACTTGAAGACTCGCGACTCAGAGTGGTATTGGAAACCAACCTTGAGTGAGTACATCAAAGTCTAAAGAAAACCAGGGAAATGTTGTATATTCCTAGATGCTCACTGATCCTAACATGGCGAATCAAACACCTCCAAGGTGTGATCGAAAAATCGATCTAGAAAGGAAAGCCTCAATAGTCTGTACAAGTCCTGCAGAATGGCGGGCAGCGAACATCCGATGCCTATTAATAAAGGCCTATTATTATCAATTGGACTGCTGACGGCCGACATCCCTTTGAAAGAAGCCAGGGGCAAAGTCGAACAGCGAGCACACGATGCTGCTTCACTAATCAATGAGATTTATCCCAATCTTCTTTGAATTATTTCCATTTCTATTTATATTTCAGTTGTTCTATGAACTATGACTAACTTCAACTAAACTACTTTCAAAACGATGCAGGTAACCACGTACTCAGATTTGGCCGCCAATCAATCCACGCAGACCATGATCGGATGTGTGGAGTTTCATCTAGATGAGCATAACTCAATCGCTCATCGATAATCATGTGCCTTTAATTTGGGGCCAAGAACTAGAGATTGAAAAGCTCATCACGATCAGAGCACAATACAAAGTCAACATGACCGACCATCCATTCATCAACCTCCACGTTTGAATTGGAGACCTAAGCAAGGATTGGAATGAGTATGGCCCGATCATCCACTCAAATCGAGTCATAGAACATAGTTTGAAAAAATACAAATGCCTTTCCTGAAGCTTAGTGACGTCGGGATCTATCTAGAATAGACGTGATTTGATCATCTACACATCAAATCCTACCCTAAACACAAAAGTTTGCTAGAAAGCCCGACTTGGAGTAGCTGCGATGGACTGCCTACTCGTCAACCATCGCTTTCAATACATGGACACCACTGCACCTTGAAACATATGCAACTTGCTTTGTCTACTCAATAATCTATTATCCTTAATTTCTATAAAGAGATATGAAGCAAATTGTGCGAGACTTGATTATCTAACCCATCATGGATGTGATCCAACCATCTTCCATGTACCTCCTTCCTTGGCTTGATGGGAAGAGCTATAATCGCCAAGCGGACGAGAATCGACCGTCCATTCTTTAAGTTTCATCATTTATGCTAAGGGCAAAGTCCCATTCCATGAGCAAACGTGGTCCGATCGTTCATTCGACAGCATTAGCCTCGATATGGTAAATAAAATACAAGTTAAACGGGTGGAAATACGACTTCTCTCGACAAAAACCTCTAAGTCCCCGAAGCGGACTAGAGTATAAATGACTTAAAAATCTCAAAGTCCCCAGAGTGCGGACTAGAATACTCTGACTTCCCAGAGTGCGGACTAGAGTATAAATGGATTAAAAACCCCTAAGTCCCCTGAGTGTGGACTAGTGTACTCTAAGTCCCCTTAGTGCGGACTAGAGTATAAACAACTTAAAAACCTCTAAGTCCTTGAAGCGGACTAGAGTACTCTAAGTCCCCAGAGAACGGATAGAGTATAAATGACTTAACAAAACTCTAAGTCTCCATAGTGTGGACTAGAGTACTCTAAGTCCTCTGAGTATGGACTAGAGTATAAACGACTTGAAAACCTCTAAGTCCCCAGAGTGTAGACTAGAGTACTCTATGTCCCCTAAGTGCGGACTAAAGTATAAACGACTTAAAAACCTCTAAATCCCTAGAGTGTGGACTAGTGTACTCTAAGTCCCTTGAGTGCGGACTAGAGTATAAACGACATAAAAACCTCTAAGTCCCTAAAGTGGACTAGAGTACTCTCAGTCCCTTGAGTGCGGACTAGAGTATAAATGAATTAAAAACCTCTAAGTCCCTGAAGTGGACTAGAGTACTCTCAGTCCTTTAAGTGCGGACTAGAGTATAAATGGCTTAAAAACCTCTAAGTCCCTGAAGCGAACTAGAGTACTCTATCTCCCCAGAGTGTGGACTAAAGTATTAATGAGTTAAAAAACTCTAAGTCCCCATAGTGCGGACTAGAGTACTCTAAGTCCCCTGAGTGCGAACTAAGTATAAACGACTTAAAAACCTCTAAGTCCCTGAAGTGGACTAGAGTACTCTCAGTTCCCTGAGTGTGGACTAGAGTATAAACGACTTAAAAACCTCTAAGTCCCTGAAGTGGACTAGAGTACTCTCAGTCCCCTGAGTGCAGACTAAAGTATAAATGACTTAAAAACCTCTAAGTCCCTAAAGTGGACTAGAGTACTATCAGACCCTTGAGTGCAGACTAGAGTATAAATTATGTAAAAACCTCTAAGTCCCTATAGTGGACTAGAGTACTCTCAGACCCCTGAGTGCGGACTAGAGTATAAACAACTTAAAAATCTATTAGTCTCCAGAGTGCGGACTAGAGTATAAATGACTTGAGAAAAATATCTAAGTACCTGAAGCGAACTAGAGTACTCTAAGTCCCTAGAGTGCGGACTAGAGTATAAACAAATTGAAGAAAATCTCTACGTCCCAAACTGTGGAATATAGCATAAACCGTTCGATAGATCTCCAAGTCCCCAGAGCGTGGACCAAAACTTGAACACAAATTGGGCGCGAGTCGACTAGAGGGAGAATAACACTAAGTCACTAGAATACAGAGTGGTGCAAAAACATCGATAAATAGACGAGTGGATTCCGACCGTTCTCTATTTCACAAACTTTTGGCCTGAAATCGACATGAGGATTATTAAATCGCTAAGGATGGAGTTCAACCATCCAACTAGTGGCCTGGCCAAATCAATGTTGGGATTAGGAGTGCAAATCACTAAAAGCTAAATACGATAGCTTACTATAGCTCTAGCTTGGCGTTCTTTACAACTTAAGGCAATGACTGCAGGGAGGCCTCAATATAGAACCAATCGAAATGGCATCCCAAGCTACAGGCAACCGACTATATCATACCTCAGATCAAGGGTCAGTACCGATCCGCACCAAGCACATACGAATGTGCGTTGGATATTCCTTGAAAAACTATGACCTCCAAAGTGTGGAAAGGAGGGTAAACCATGAAGACTTGGTTAATAATTCTCCAGCACCTACCTTCGATCCGTCAGGAGGAGTATGAAACTAGATGAGCATGACACGACTGCATTTGAGCAAACTTTACTCCGAGATCTGACTATAGAACATGAACCAAAGTGGACGTGGTTGACTGTCCAGTGTCCATATTATGGCTTGAAATTGATGAGGCATCGAAGTATTCCTCTTGGAATGAAAAACCACAATACAATCCAAGATAGGCGAGACCTAGCCTCCCATCAACTTACCTAATCCCACGATTCAACGAGAAAGAGAAGAAAGCTAAAGTGGGCATGGCTGGTCTTCCTACTTAACGGTATATGCCCCAGACCAAGGGGCACAAGAGAGAAGCAAGATGAATGTGAACCGACTACTCACCAATCAACTCTGTGTCTTTGGAGTTTATGTGGGAATATAAACATAGCTAGGGTGAGGCTCAACCATCCATGCAGTGCGTTTTTCAACCCGAGACTAGGAGCAGACGCATGGTCATCCAAAGACTGCCTGCGATAGCTCAATGTTGAAACTTGTATATGGTGCTTACAGTTACTCAAGGCTATGATCGAAAGGATGGCTAGAGATAGAATCATTAAATCGATACCTTAGCTCGTGGGCAACTGACTGTCACCCCAACCCAAAGGACGTGTAAAGGATCATGAATGCATTGAATAGAAAGTGCGTTACTCGAATATATAAGCAAATTCAAACTCATAGCAAGATCCAGCTATACAGTTGCACACAACTCGAGGCTGACGCCTACTCGACATTTCCTTCAACGTGATTTTAAGTCTGATCTTTGGCCATTTGTTGATAATCGATTAAGGCATTCAGAGTCCTTCACTATTAGAATAACTCATGATAAGACTCTAGGATTCGACTAGAATAACCATCAACGTTGACCGTCCCAACAATATTTCACATTGAATGTTATGCAACATTGTTACATCTGAACTCAAAGAATCTGGGATTGTGTCTGCTAAGCTGACAGTCAACAATACAGCCAGCCATAGCGACCCTTTTCGGGTGCAGAATATCGGATCACATCTCAGTGCAGTGATGATAAAAGAATTAGCTGGATTTTTCTGAATAAATGATAATATGTTCCCTTAGACCCACTCTGACATGCATATATGATTTCATTAACTATCGCGAGCCATGCATTGGATATCAACCGGAAGCTATAAAAGCTAGCAACTATTGATTTCATCATGAAAGCTCCACTCTTACTTTTAGGCTCACCCCATCAACGTCTATGCCTACCAGCCATTGCGAAAGGGCATGCAACGACCTGAGACGTCTGAAAGACTATTTAAATAGAATATCGAACTAAGCCAATTCGATATCACTTATTTCCCTTGAAGGGCTATCCAAGGACGGAAATTAACAGACCTCACACCTGAATTCATTACATCAGATGACTACTTGAAGAGTAGTAGAGAACCAATTAACGGATGGAAAATGTACGTGGATGGAGCATCCAATAATCAATATTATAGCGCAGGAGTCATGCTAATGACTCCTAAGGAACGATCGATCTGCTATGTCCTGAAACTCGATTTCCTGTAACAAACAACGATGCTTAGTATGAAGCCTTGACCGCCAGCCTCAAACTTGCTAGAGGATTTGGAGTGGAAACTTTACATATCTTTTGTGTTTATTGATTGGTAGTATGCAAAGTTAAGGAAGTTGATCTTGCTGGGAGGCATTGTCCTGCTCCTTATCTCGGCCAGGTCCAAGAGCTACTAACCGATTTCATGTATTACATCATTACACAAATACTAGGTGAATAAAATGAAAAGAGTCCAATCACTGGCCAAGCTGGCCAGTTTTAGGGACGCGCAACGGACATACATTGTTTCGGTTGAAATATTTAATGTTCCAAGCATTGATGGATGAAGATCAGCTAGGTCTTGGAGACAGAGCCAGAAAAGGTGTCATGGTTGACTCCTATCGAAGACTATCTATAATGAGGAATTCTTACTGAATGGAGGAATGGAAAATGACAGATCCTCCTCAAAGCTTCATGCCAAATCATCCAAGAATAAGTCGTGTGTAGAAAGGAGTTTATCCATCCCGATGCTTCGGTGTATCGCCCATGATGATATCTTGAGCAAGTCTATGAAGAAGAATGCGGCGATAACATCAGAGGGAAAACCATGATAAAGAAAATACTCTGCTACAGGTATTACTGGCCAACTATCAATCCAGATGCAGTTGATCATGCTAAAAAATGCGACGAGTGAAAGATGTTTGCAAAAAATCCAAGAACCCCGCCAATGGAAATTACTCAAATGGCTAGACCATAGCCGTTTGCCACTTAGGGGCACTAAAATAATCTTCTTGCCGATCCTAAAGGTGGTGCGAAATACACCATCATGACAGTTGATTACTTCACTAAATGAGCAGATGAAGAACTCTTAACCACGTCCAAGATGAAGAAAATAATCAGCTTCATTATCCGCAATGCCATCTGTCCTTATGACCTTTCATGATCTATTATAACTTCAAATGGACAGGTTGAAGCTGTGAACAAAATCATAAAGTCTGTACTGAAGAGAGGTTTGTAAAAGGCTAAAGATAAATAGGCGGATGAACTCCCAACAGCATTATGGGCTTATAGAACTACCCGTGAGTCCATGACTGGTCGTACTCCATTCGCCCTTGCTTACTGCTCTGAGGTCGTCATCCATGTAAAACTTGAAGTTCCCTCTCATCAAGTGGCTAATTACAACCCTTATTTCACAAAAACAAAACAAATAAGGAATTGCAATTGAATTGCAATTAAACTAGATGGAGTTGGCGATGACTTATGAGCATACAAAACGCATCAGACAGCCAATGGCAAGAACATGTACCCGAACATGCATGTGTACATCCAAAAAAAGTTCGAATTCTTGAAATATCAATGTTGTTTTAAAGTAACATATTATAGAAAACTTATATAAAAGAGTATATTTATTTAAGAAACTGGATAAATATATTTGGTAAGTGTACAAGTATGATTTGGAGAGAAGTTGTTTTAAATATATATATATATATATATACACCCAATTAAATATGCTTTCTTAGTAATTTTAATCTGTTTAGATTTTAAATGAGAACAAGGCTTAATGGTTGCAACGGGAAATAACTTGGTTGAATTAATTGATTGTTTTGATAGTTAAATAACCGACTATCAAATCTAGACAAAAACTTAACTTTGGAAATATCTAGAGGAAACTCGAGAATTATATGATGGTTATCGAACGAGGTGCTATACTGTACGTATAAACTCGTTTGTTCTCTAGGACGAATTATAAGGAGACCCGTCCACCAATGGTTAGGAGGTGAACTCCGATCTTGTATTTCATCGGTGTATTTCCTAAAGAATCGGGGTTGAGTTTACCAGAAAATAGCTAACGCTGTTTCGATGAGACCGGGATTGGATTTGTAATCCGGAAACCACTTCGATCCAACGAGTACGTTTTCATGATGAAGACGAGAGCTTGGAGTCGAAGATGGAGCAGTGAAGTGCAAGGGCTAGTCACTACTAATCCTGAGGGTGATTCCAAAATGGATGTAGTAGGAATAGTGCCTTCAGTTCCGTTCGATCCCATAACGGATTTGTATGGATGAATGCTTTCAGAACATCGTCAGAAGGATGGTGAGCATTCTAAGTGATATGTTTTAAAAAAATAACGCTGAGCCTCGAGTCCTATCAACCGGGAATGACTGAAAATCAGGGGATATGTAGCAAGGCTAAGTGGGTAGCACCCAAGTAGGGTAAGCTCATCCCTATCTAGAAGTCCTTTTTTATTTCGGCTGTGTGGGCAGTTGCTGGTCCTAATCGCAGGGGGATCTTACTCGAGCTATCCAGTAAGAGGTAGTCCGGTCTTGTGTTGCAGGGGAACGGAAGGGTCCTCAGAACGCTAGTCTAGACTAGGTACTATGATATTGGTACCATAGTGCCTAGTCATTCGTTGAAAATCCATTCTTACTACATACCCTTTATGGTTTTAATTGTAGAACCCACTTTGTGTCTAGTATGCTAGAATTTAATAATGTAACAATTTCAGCTATTTGAATAAGTATTTGTATATAAACCCTATTATTATATTAGAGGACTTTATAAGAAATGTTTTGGTTATCGTAAGGTAAAAACTTGGCATGTTTATTTGTGGCGTGGCCTTACGAGATACCTTTGATTTCAAAGGATTTTTAAATTTTAAATTAATCAAGTTGTGTGTGTTTCTCACGCTGGTTTACCAGATTGACCCAGGCTTAGTGTTTTTCCTATATGTTCGGGTCAGACCGAGCATATTTCTAAGTTTAGCTGGAAGAGTGGAAGCTTCGAGAGAGGAGCTGGAATCAGGAGACGTATTCACGTAGATGCTTATATTCAGTTGTATTTGGTTGTGTCGTCAACTAGTTGTAAGGGATGGATTGTTATAAACTGTCTGAGTTGAATGGTTGTTACTCCGATTTAAAGTCTGTATGTATTATTAAAGTAACAGTTTTGGTTTCATGTAAAGATTTATTTATATTATAGTTTATTCGATCCACTGTGAGATTCTGATTGTTCTCTTTTCTTTTATCTTCTTTCTATTTCTACCTTCTTTCTTCTTTTCACCATCCATCTTTCCGAGCAATTTAGTTGACAATAGTGGTTTAAAGTCTGTTTAAATAGGTATGGAAAAATGGGTTGCGACATTGTGCTACTTGTCACGACCCGAAATCCAGCTTTTGAAAATCGACATCAAATACCTCACTTGTATTCGAATGTCGGAGACTCAAACGTCGGACTCCAGTTCGATGGAGCTTATAACAGCATTAGATGATACAACACAGTGGAAACAAAATGAATTTTCATTGATCACCACATGGATACAACATCATTACAACAATTGAACACCATCATCAGAGTTCTATATACATGATACAACAACAAAATATAACGCTACAACGGAAAAGACAACATATTAACAGAATAAGACCAACAAAGCTTCCAAAAAGAGAGAGGGCGAGAATCCAACATAAGCACCTTCAATCCAAACTTCAAAGCTTCAAAGGTCTTCCAAACCAAAAGTTTCCAAAATCCGACAGCTTCCAAAACCAAAAACTCTAAAAAGACTTCTAGATCCAAATCTGAACTAACTCCAGAACACGGATAACCTGACTCAAGGATGCCCGTGTGGAACAATTATCTTTTACTTAATTAGTTATCCTTAATTAATTATCCTTAGTTAATCACATAAATTAATTAACCTTAAGGTAATTACATTAATTAATTAACCCTTAATTAATTACCATTTATTAATCATCCTTTAAATAATTAATTTACCTTTAATTATTAAGTGATCAACCCTTAATTATTAATCAACCCTTAATTACAAATTATCTTTTAATTACTTACATTAAGTAATTATCCTTTAATCACTTGACTAATCAACCTTTAATCATTAACTAATTTTCCTTAATTACTTTCATCAAGTAATTTACCTTTAATTAATCAAGTAAGTAACATTAAATTAATCAAGTAATTAACCTTAAGTTCTTACGATAATTCTGTACCAACAAAATTATGAAGGATTACATATTTTGACCATGATTTGATAGTCGGTTATTTAACTATCAAGTAAACAAACATTCAAACAAAGATTTCATATCTCACTGAAATCACTAAGCCTCATTTAATTTAATTTAAATAAATTAAACCTCTTTATCAAAACAATCATATACTTATCCTATCGGAATAAGTATATTCACAAACCATATCTTTAAAAAATATTTGAAAACTCTTTAAAATAAATATGGAACACACCATTTGGTATCGATCATGGATCGCAGCTCGATGATTACGTCTCTATCTCAGAAAAATCCAAACTTAATTTAGGAAACCACTGCCTCTCGATTTTCGTCATGCAATCAATCATAGATCGAACCAACTGGAAAAATCTTGCACTCCTGTGCACAACTCACTAGACCTGCTACTACCTCTATGATATCCCTTGGTTCTAGAAGGTCTCAAGGAGAAAGTTGATTCATCTAGACTTTTACTTAGTCCAACTCAACTATTGATGGTCTAAAAATCGTAGAGATAAGCCAGTTTGGATCAAATTGCAGGTTAAATCGAAGGTGAGTTAATCTCACTCATTCGGGTATTATTTAAATTTAAATAGTTAAATTCAAATATTTGGTTGAATGATTTAATTGATTGGATGTGGTATATTATATAGTAGTATATATATTGGAGTGATTGATTCCCGCATTATATAGCGGATGAGACCCTATGCGTCGCATAATAGCGGATGAGATGATATAACCCCATATACCGCGATATTCCACCTCGAAGTGGAATTGGTATTATTATATTGTGCAAACATCTATGGATACGGGGAAATAGATTGGAGGGATCCAACTGGATTCCTCAAAATATTTAGATTGTTTTAATATTCTACGATATGATTTATTTGATAATCTAAGATAGATTATATTGATGATTGAAAATATTAGATGTTATGGTTTGATTGAACATATTTGGGTATACTGAGTTATCAAAATATATAGATTGGATTTTTGATGAGAAAATAAAAGAGAGCATTTTTAAGTAAAATAATTATAGAGAATTTGAATAAATTAAAGAATGAGTTGGAAAAGAATAAAAGTGATTTTTAAATTCTAATAAATAAATTCCGAGTATGGAAAAAGTGGTTTTGAATAAAAAGGGAAATAATAAATTTCAAAACTTAAGTGATATTATTTAAAGGAATAAAGAATTTATTTTAAAATTCAAGGTTTAAATTTGTTGGAAAAGATAAAGAAGGAATTTGAAAAAGTATGAAATTGGTATTTTTAGTTAAGTAAGATTTCAAATCATAATTAAGAAGTAAAATCTGAAGTTAATGGGTTTTGAAATAAATTGAGTAAGTAAAGGAATTTACTTTAAAATGGGGTAAATTTGGAAATCGATTTGGGAAATTGATAAAGTGTTTGAAACTGCGATTTAAAAAGGGGTGAGACTATGGAATTTATAAATTGGGTTTATAAAGTGAAATAAGATATTAGGGGATATTTGGAAGTATAAATTCATGATGGGAATTTACAAAGGAATGGGTAATTTATTTTTAAATATAAATAGTGGATTATTTTTTTAAAAAAATGTGGAAGAGAAGTTTATTTCCCTGAAAAGCCAAGTACATTTTTCAAAGCAGATTTTTAGTATAAGTTTAAAGTTTTAAAGTTTTTTTAAAGGAATGTTTTTAAGAAAATTATTATTTAAGTTGTTTAAAATTTAAAAGTCAACATTTATTTAGATTAAATATAGTAGTAATTAATTGAACGATTTGACTAATAGTATGATTTTAAGGATAATAATTAATATTTATATTTTATAAAATAGTTTTATTTTAAAGATAGTTTGGTCAAAGTTTTATTTGAAAACTTGTATAGAATTTTGTAACTCTTATTTTAAAATTCAGTTTGGCTTAACTTTTATTTTACAATTTTGTTTTATATTTTATAAAATAGTTTTAAAGTATATATTTATGAATAAAGTATTTAAGTAGTTTTAATTTAAATGTTCTAAAGTATATTTTAGAATAAAATGATTTAAATTATTTTAAAATCTAAAGTATTTGAACTTGGTAATTTTCAGTGGGAAATAAACAATATTTGGAAAATTTATTCCATGAGAGAAAGGTGGTTTGAAACTATTTTCAAAGGGTTGAAGTATGGAAAATAGCTTGCGAAGTTATTTGAAATAAATAATTTGGAAAATTATTTTAAAGTCTGATGGTTGTTTGTGGATGTTATTCTATAGTTAAATAACCGACTATCAATATTGGCCAATGCGCTGATCATTTCGAAAAAACCGGGATCGTGATTAATTTCTTGAAAACTACTTCGATCCAGTTTGAACGTTTCGTGAAGAAGATAAGAGTTTGGAGTCAAAGATGGAGCAGTGAAGTGCAAGTGCTAATCACTACTAATCCTAAGGGTGATTCCAAAATGGATGCAGGAGGAGTAGTGCCTTCGGTTCCATTCGAACCCAAAACGAACTTGTATGGACGAATGCTTTCAAAACATCGTCGGGAGGACGATGAGCATTCTAAATGAATGTGTGCTAAAAAGGTAACGCATAGCCTCGAGCCTAATCAACCGAGAATGGCTAAAAGATGGGATGTGCACACAACGCTAAGTGGCTAGCAACCAATTAGGGTAAGGTCACCCCTGTCTAGATGTCCCTTTATTTCGGCTGTGCGGGCGGTTGTTGATCCCAACTGCGGGGTGAACTTATTCGGACTATCCAGTAAGGGGTAGCTCCGGTCTTGTGATGCAAAGAATCAGGGTGGATCCTCTGTACGGTGATCTAGACCACTGTGATGGGCGGTACCCCAGTAGCCCTGCCATTGATGGAAATCCATTCTCCCTACGTCCCTTCACGGTTTTTGTTTGTAGAGCCCACTTTGTGGCTAGTAGCTAGAATTTAATAATGTAACAATTTCGGCTATTTAAATAAGTATTTGTATATAGACACTACTATAATATCAGAGGATTTTATAAAAAATGTTTTGGTTATCGTAAGGTAAAAACCCAACATGTTTATTTGTGGCGTGGTCTTACAAGATACATTTGATTTCAAATAATTTTGAAAACTTTAATAATCCAATTGAGTTTGTTTTCTCACGCTGATTTTCCAGACTGACTCGGGTGTTATTTAACTATAATGCTCGGGTCAGACCGAGTATTATAGATACATGAAAGAATGCTGTGAAGCTCAGGAGACGAGCTAGATGGCGAGATGTAGTATACGTACTTGATGCATAATTCCGTTGTGCTATATAAGTTGGATTGTCAGTTTTGTGAGGATAAGTTAACATAACTGTTCAGTTGTGTGTTATACATGTTGTTGAACTCTGATGTTGTAATCTGATGATGTGTGTATAAAACAGATATTGCTTCTTTTATGTAAAGATCAGTTATTAAATACATTTTATTCCGCTGTGTTGGTAAGATTCTCATATTGTTTCTATTTCTTCTTCTACCCCCTTCTTCTTTAACCCGAATGGTTTGGTTTTCCGACATTCGATTGTTCGGCATTTGATACAGTGGACGTATTGATGTCGATTTTCAAGCGTCGAAAAATCGAGTCATTACAGATTTGGTCGGCATGGTCTCAATAGATATCTAATTGGTTCGAGACGGTAGGTCAGTATTCACACCAAACTATTGTCTAACTCGAAGTTTTTGTTTTCCCATTAAACTCTCGAGTACTCATTTTAGTAGTTCGAGAATAAGGGTTTTCAGGTTTCCTCTTAGACAAATAAGCATCCAGACATGCAAGAGGCAATCTAGCTATTAGGAGCTTTATCTATTTCTATTGTGTACTTTGGTTTTGTTATTTGGGTGTAATGGCAAAGTTGCATAATTGCCAAGCATTTGACTCCGATCAATCAAGGGGGCATATTCATATATTGCTCTTAGAGTTTTTGTATAGTTATATTTTCTCTAAACGTGGAATCAAAAATTGGATTATGTAATGAATACAAAATTTTATTTTGAAATGGAATGTAAAGTTAATTCTGAATTGTGTTGAATTTTTTTAATATTAATGTGCTCATGTGTTATAACATAGCCGCATTTTATCGTCGGGGATTAATAACTGTAGATAACTAAGCATCCATAGCGGTTAATTTTGGGCCTCAGAATTGAGGATGTTACAAGTTGGTATCAGGGCATAGGATTATGATTAAAAGCATTTTAAACATTAAGAACCTTCGAAAATGTAACGACCCGATTTTTCGACGCCCGAAAGTCGACATTGATACGTCCACTGTATCAAATGCCAAACAATCGAATGCCGAAAACAATAACAGAATCTCACATCTCGCAGTGGTACAATATATAATAGATAACAGAATCTCACATTTCGCAGTGGTACAATATATAATAGATAAATGAATAATCTTTAAACAAAAGAACTATATCAGTTTATACAATAAATCATCAGAGTGTCACAACAACAAAACACAACACAAAGCTCTTATGATAACTTGAATTTTTCAACAACCTATATGCAGCAGATACTACATAATATAAATGATACACCTCACCATCCCGCTTGCCTTCTGATTTCCTCAGCAACTTCTTGACTTCGCTTCCAAACAACTGATAACCTAACTCTAGGCTGCCCGTGTGGAAAATTATGGGCACCCAGAGTTTAGAAAGGGAACAATAAACTCCAGGTCAGTCATGGTACTGGTGTGAGATCTTAAAAATAGTTATTTTCACAAAGAAAGGAGAAGAAATCCGCTATGCTTTTGGAAAATGAAACTATCATAAGGCCTCCTGCCACACCCATAATGCAAATGCATAATTGGAGGAGATTTCTCTTTATGATAGTCAAACATGCTTGATACGCAAAATCTTTTTGATATTATTATTAGTGCATAGTGTTGAAAACATTTCGAAAGTATAATGTTAATCTTAGGAAGCGTACACATTTCATAGTATGCCTACTATAGCACCAATTAAACGGCAGGTCACCACCATAAGTAAAAGGCAGGTTATACAACTAAAACCGTACAGGGCCCGTATTGTTTCTTTGGATTTCCAACAATGGTCAGGATAAGGAACTTCCTACTCCACATGGGTACGCCTCTGGAGGGACGCCCAAGAACCTAACCAGATCTCTGCCAACACAAGGCCAGGTAACCTCACGCTGTAATGAAGCTGTAACTAGGTAACCACACGAGTATGTCATCCCCGGTTTTTGCCGACCTTTATCCGAGGATCCACAACACCAATAACCACAAAGTAATAAATTTGCAGCTGTTATCCCGCTTTTTGGCAAAGCCGTGATATCAAAAGACTGGTCAAAAACAGAAGACAGTTCACCTCAGAGATTGATCGCACTCCCCTTCGCTATGGATAACGATGAATATTTTCCGAGCCCAGATTGGGCCAAAATCGACAAGACATGATGAGCAAAGTCATAGGAACCAGCATTTCAAGTTTCAAGTCAATCCGAGGTCGTATGCTCAAGTTATGATGGCTTCAAGATTGAAAGAGAGGAATGTTGCTTGGTTCGAACCCATCACCTCCACGTTGATTCGAGTTCGTCCAGTTCGAACCCACGTAATTCGAAACCATCCCCTGACCTTCCTTCGAATCCATCAAGACGCATGTCGCCTCGAACCCATGAGAAGTGCATTTGCTTCGAGTCCATCAAGCAAGCCTTCACTTCGAATCCATCTAAAGCACTCCCTACTTCGAATCCATCAGGGGCGTGCCTCCCTTCGAATCCATCGGAGGTGAATACGCTTCGAATCGACGACTTCACCTAACCTCGAATCCATCAGCCAGTACATACTTCGAACCCATCAACTTCGACTCCATCGGCCTCGCATCCATCAGCTTCGAATCCATCCACACAGTACACCACGTCACTGCCTTCGCATACAAAAGCATGGATTCGAACCATATGGATTCGAACCCACGGATTCGAACCTGTGGATTCGAACCATATGGATTCGAACCATATGGATTCGAATGAATCAATAAGTGGAGTCGAAGCAAACAGGGTACACGAAGACGCAATCTTAAATCGATCATATCTCTCAATCCCATGATCCAAATGCCATGAGATTTTCACAGTAGCTTGCATACATGTTGAAGAATGTCCACACCAAATTTCGCCTCGATTGGATGCATTTTTGATCGATTCGAAGTTCACTTCGAATCGATCCCAAACTGGGCACGGACTCCGAGAACGCAGGCTTATGGGCCCCCCTCACGTGCCACGCAACCTCCCTGAGTTTTAGGTGGGATTTTGGCCTTCCACACCTATAAATAGAGCCCCTGGTCATTCAGAAAAGGGGTCGGAGAATTTAGAGAAGAAGGATAAGCCTAAACGCTGCCAGAATCACTCCTTACCACCTCCTTGGCTGCTAATTTCGAATTTAAGTCCATCTACTGTTGTAATTTGCTTAAAAACACTTGTAATCTTCAAGTATTAAGGAATAAAGTGATAAATCTTCATAGTGGACGTAGGCGCATAGCCGAACCACTCTAAATCCTTGTCTTCTGTGCAATTTACTTTTCTGTGACTTGGAGTTTTTGTTAGATAGTACTTATTTCCACTTCCAGTTTTTTATTTATTACCTCTTCAAAAACTCCCAAAGGGTGTTGCCCAATTTTGGTGCAAACATTTTGGTGCTTTCACTGAGAAGAAAAAAAAACCAGCTCTTTCTCCTGCTCCGTGGATCTATCTTCAATACCGGATTGCATAAATCTAAGAGGGGGATCCAGACCTCAAATTCAGATTCCTTCCATTCTTTTCAGATTAGCTAAAAATCTAGGACAGGAATCCAACCTTCAGGATGGTTAGTACAAGAACCACTTCCAACGTTGGTAATCAAGAAGGCCGTGATAGGCAAAATCCCGCACAGCTATAGTCAGCCAATCAGGATACCGCTGGACAAACGGATCAATCAGGTCCGGTTACAAGACAGGAGTTCCAAACGTTACTCCAGGAATTAACTCAAAGCCGACAACAGCTAACTGAGCAGTTATGTGTCAATGCTGAATTGACTAACCAACTAAACCGTCAGGGGCAAAGAAGATTCAAGAGGGACCACGCTTCGCATTCTTCCACGGAAAGCTCTGCCTCATCCGACTATGACGGCAGATCTACGCGCCCCAGGTTAGACGGAAGTCATGCGCATGCTTCTGGTCTCCGGCAAACGTTAACTGTTGGACAAATAAGGGTTGGCCCCTCTGCCAGTTTTCATACGGGACTTTCCTCTCGAGGAGGCACTGTTCCACAGCACACTGAGGATAACCAAGCCACCGCAGCTGACACAGGAGTTGACACCCGAAATCACTCCAGTCCAAACTACCGCCAACAGGAACGTGTCCCCGAACCGAATGTCCCAGAAGACATCGAGCCAAGGAGGCGAGATTCAGATCGTCGACGGCGCCCGATCCCACCTCGCACTGTAGAACCCGACCACACTTTGGCTCGAAACCCTTCGAATATGGCAACGCCTGATCTCTCAGCTATGGTCCGCCAAATGGTTCGCGAAAGTCAAGGCTTAACAAATGACGATTGGGGGATCTCTCGAAGTCACACCCCGTTCACTAATGACATATTATATGCTGAGCCTCCCCGGCGATTCAGGATGCCAGCTTTGCCCATGTATGAAGGAAACTCCGACCCTAGCCAGCATATTCTGAAATACGAATGGTCAATGACTGCTACCAGAGCTGATGATGCAGTAAAGTGCCGTAGCTTTCCTATTTCCTTAGGGGGAATTGCGACAATGTGGTTTACACGTTTACCACCACGGTCTATCTCCTCGTTTGACCAATTGGCTACCAAATTTATTGAACAATTCCGTATGCACATCGCCAGGCCTAAAGACGTAAATACTTAATCTAGTGTCACTCAAGCCCCCGGGGAGACACTCAGGCGATACCTGGAAAGATTCAACGCCGCCTGCACAGAAATCACTAACCCCAATGATAATTCAATCTTGATGGCTCTGACTAAGGGGATTGACCCCGACTCTGATTTTGGAAACTGGCTAGCTGGAAAACCTCCCGCGTCGTTGGATCGTTTCTATTCCAAAGCCACCCAATTTTTGAGGCGTGAGGATGCGAAACAATCTAGGAAGCAGGACGATGCGAGGCCTAGCAATGAAGGGGTTCAAAGCAATGTGGCGGTTAAAAAGTCAGGGGAAGGCTCAGGAAGAGTGCAGCTGAATATTCAGAACAAGCAAAGCCAGCCAAGGAACGGTGATAATAGGAGTAAGAAGCAGGATCAGAATCGTGGCCCGTGACGTAGGGCGCAAATGTTTGAAAGCTATACACCGCTGAATACGACACTGGAAAACGTATATCTACAAACCTGTAATACGATGCAGTATAAGAAGCCGACTCTGAAGCCATCATCGGAGAAACAGATTCAAACGGGGAAGTTTTGTAGATTTCACGAAAGCTATGGGCACAACGCCAATGACTGCAGGCATTTGCAAGACCTTATTGAAAAGCTGATCAGAGAAAGGAAGTTGGATCAATTTGTGCGGGCACCGCAAGCCGGTGGTGTGGGCCCGTCAAACCAAAATCGTGCACAGAACCAAGAAAGACAGGAGGAGACCGCTCGTACAAGCGGAAGGTTGGTCATAAATACAGTCAGTGGTGGCCCTCATCCAGCAAATCGAAGTTGGAAGGAAATGGAATCATACGCCAATTCGATCAGGCACGTGAGTTTTGAAAGCTGCAGTACACTTGATGAAGGGGCTCCGGCTAAGCAACAGAGGACGATGGCGGATGATATCGTTTTTAGAAATCGAGATGCTGATAAAGTCGAAGCCCCGACTATAGACCCACTAGTCATATCCGCCCAGGTTGGTCCTGCTTGGATGAAGAGGATCCTGGTAGACAGTGGAAGCTCAGTGATGTAGCAAGATCTAAAGGAGTTTCGGGTTTAACCCGTAAGGCGCGCACAACTCAGGTGAAGGAGTCATATGGGAAAATGGCGACTCTTAACAGTTTAAGTCGTTCGTGCTTAATGAGTCGCACACGACTCAACGGCTCATCCATAAGTCGTTTACGACTTAACATGAAGAAGGATAAAGTTTCAGCAAGTAAAGATCTTGAGTCAGAGGAAGGACACGAGTTACGACTCAATGGGAGTTTAAATAGTTCTGGATTGATGAGTCGTACACGACCTAACTGCATGGCCATGAGTCGTCCACGACTCATCAAGAAGCAAAAGGGAATTCCAGTAATTGAAGGCCATAAGGCGGGGACGGGTTACGACCTAGATGAGTCGTTCGGTGTTGACTCGGTTGAAGGGATCTGCCACAAGGAAGCTTGGGAGCCTGAGTTGTTGGAAGTATGTTGAGTCGGTAAAGTCTTGAGTCGGTCTTGCATTGAGTCGCGTACTTTCTTAAGTCGTATCATTTTGGGGTCGTGTATGTGTGTGTTGTAATATAAGTCGTGAGTCGCT
Organism: Allium cepa; assembly: GCA_030765085.1. Taxonomy (NCBI): domain Eukaryota; kingdom Viridiplantae; phylum Streptophyta; class Magnoliopsida; order Asparagales; family Amaryllidaceae; genus Allium; species Allium cepa. The sequence continues at coordinate 45,317,990 of CM060930.1, read as the reverse complement.
GTCTGTTGCATTTCCTTGAGTCTTAAAGCGTTGAAGTTGAGTCGTTTAAGCCGTGTGTTGGTGAGTCGCAGCTGTCCGGGTTGTGCCTTTAGGAGTTGGGTCGTGCTTGGGAATGAGTCGGTGCCGACTCAATGAGTCGTAAGTCGCAAACGACTCAAGGACCAGGGTTGTAAACTTCTATAAATACGCGTGTGTTGTACATTTTTAGAAAGTTGATTTTGGAAATAAAATTTCTTGTTGATTGCTTTGTGCTTTCTTCTCCAATTGGTAGTTGAGTGTAATCTCCTATCTCCTCTTTCGGTTAATCGAGTGCGCTCGATTCAACGATCGTAGAAGCCGATTCACGGAATCTAGTGCGCTAGATCAACGTGCGAAGAATCGTAGATCTTTGAACACGGTATAGTGCGCTATCAACGTGTTTGAAATAGCTAGAATTCGGTATCTTCGGATCAACGAATTTGGGCATTGCAGTATTTTCAAATCACCGATTGCTACATTTCATCAATTGAAGTTTGTTTTGATTAATCCGCTGCGTCAGTTTTGGTATCAGAGGCATACTTAGCCAATCATAGCTAAGTTGATTCTTGGAGCCAAGTATTTGAAGTTGAAGATTGAAGTTGTGTTCGTTGTGTTCATCTTGAAGTTGCAACGAGTTCGAAGATTTTGATCCATCTCATTTTGGATCTAGATTTGGGGAAGTGTTTGAATTTGAAGTAAGGCCATGTATACTTGTGAAGTAGCCGAGCCTAGTGAAGGGTCTTGAAGGTTGAGCCGTGACTTATTGTTGTTTGTGAAGTGTTGTGTTGATACAATCATGCCACCAAGGAGAGCTAACCGCCATCAAAATGTTGAAGCCTTGTATCGGAGAGAAGAAGCCGATCAAATGGAACAACGTATGCATGAGAAGATTGATGAAGGCATTGGTAGGTTGGAGAAGCTTATGATTGACATGAATCAAAGTAGAAGAAGAAATTCACCTGAATCCATTCATGGAGGAAGTAGAGTTTCACATCACTCAGATCGGGAGAGGAGAGAGAGTCAGGATCATCGGAGTGTTGATAATCGAAGTAGGAGGAATGTTGATGATCATGATAGACGGGATGTTGGTAGTAGGAGTAGTGGTAGAGATGTTGGAGGGCGTGAAAGACAACGATATGCATCAGACTTTGATGAGGAGTTTAACGGTGATAGGGGAAGTGTTCATTTCAGAGGCCGAGATCAGGGACAACGTCAGTATCGGGTTATTGATGATGATCGACGTTGGGAATCGGGAATGAAGATGGAGATTCCGGAGTTTAAAGGAGGGATGGTAGCTGAAGAATTCTTAGATTGGTTATCTAATGTGGAGGAAATCTTTGATTTCAAGGAGGTTCCGGAGAATCGAAGGGTGAAGTTAGTTGCTACAAGGCTGAGGGGAAGAGCTTTGGCATGGTGGCAGCAAACTAAACTTACTCGTGAACGAATGGGGAAGTCAAAGATAGAATCTTGGGAGAAGATGAAGAAATTGATGCGAGCTACATTCTTACCATACAACTATCAATCACTTATGTACCAGAGATTGCAGAATCTGAGGCAAGGGACGAAGTCTGTTAGTGATTATGCTGACGAATTTTACCAACTCATTGCCAGGAATGATATCATGGAAACGGAAGAACAGTTAACTGCTAGATTCATTGGGGGATTGAGAATGCAGATCCAGGATATGGTTAATATGTTTGATCCTAGATCAGTGGTAGAGGCACATCAAAAAGTGTTGGCTTGGGAGAAGCAAGGTAGACGTGGAGGTGGTGTGTTTACTAATTCCAATAATCAAGCAAGGGGTGTTAGTGGAGGTTCTAATGTACCTAAACCTGTCAATAAGCCAGTGGTGAAGGAGGCTGAGAAGACGAAGGTTAACAGTGGTTTCAAATGTTACAATTGCCAGGAGTTGGGTCATAAAAGCAATGAATGTCCGAAGCCGAAGAAGAGAGCAATGGTTGCTGAGATTGAGGATGATGGTGAGGAGGCAGAATGTTCAAATACCCCTTATGTTGAGGAGGAAGAAGAATTATCTGGAGATGAAGGTTGTAATCTTATGATGAGGAGGTCATGTCTTACACCAAAGCAAGAGGAGGATTGTAGTTGGTTGAGAAGTAACATATTTCAGTCGACATGCACTATTCTAGGAAAAGTTTGCAAGTTCGTTATTGATGCTGGAAGTTGCGATAATATTATTTCTACCGAGGCTGTGAAGAAGTTGAACTTGAAAACTGAGAAACATCCTAAACCGTACAAGCTAGCATGGTTAAGGAAGGGTGGTGAAGTGAAGGTGTGTCGAAGGGCTTGTGTGAATTTTTCTATTGGGAGGAAGTACAAAGATGAAATTTGGTGTGGCGTTGTAGACATGGACGTATGTCATCTGTTGTTGGGCAGACCGTGGCAGTTTGATAGATCAGTTCAACATGATGGTCGTGCCAATAGCTACAGTTTCATGTTCGAGGGTACTAAAATCACTTTGGTTCCCAAGAAGCAACAACAGAAGGAGAGCAAGCTAGAGGAGATTGAGGAATTGAAAACTCTGTTGACTTTGAAGGAGTTTGTTAAAGAAGTTGAAGAGGAGCCTGAAGTCTATTTGTTGATTGGGCGAGAGAGCAGTGAAGAGGTTGAAATTCCTGAAGAAGCAAAGCCAGTTTTGAAAGAGTTTGAAGATGTATTTCCAGAGGAGTTGCCTAAGGAGTTACCACCATTGAGAGACATTCAACATCAAATCGATCTTGTTCCGGGAGCCGTATTACCACATAGACCACATTACCGAATGAGTCCGAAGGAACATGAAGAGTTACGAAGGCAGGTGGAAGAGTTGTTAGAACAGGGACGTGTTCAGGAAAGCTTGAGTCCTTGTGCTGTGCCAGCTTTGTTGGTGCCGAAGAAGGATGGAACATGGAGAATGTGTACCGATAGTAGAGCTTTGAACAAGATTACTGTTCGTTACAGATTTCCTATGCCGAGGTTGGATGATTTGTTGGATCAGTTGAGTGGGGAACTATATTTTCGAAGATTGATTTGAAGAGTGGTTATCACCAGATTCGAATTAGACCAGGTGACGAATGGAAGACAGCTTTCAAGACGAGAGAAGGGTTATACGAATGGTTGGTTATGCCATTTGGTTTGTCAAATGCACCTAGTACATTCATGCGGGTGATGAATCAGATCTTTAGACCATTCATTGGGAAGTTCGTGGTAGTTTATTTCGATGATATTCTGGTATATAGTAGAAGTATGGAGGAGCATGTTCTACATTTGAGGGAAGTGTTGATTATTCTTCGTGAGGAACAATTTTATGCTGCTACGAAGAAATGTGTGTTTATGACGAGGAGTGTTTTATTTCTGGGGTATGTTGTTTCGGAGGAAGGAATTCAAGTGGACCAGAGTAAAGTTGAAGCTATTAGAAATTGGCCACAGCCGAGAACTATCACTGAAATTAGAAGTTTTCATGGATTGGCATCATTCTACCGAAGGTTCATTCCACACTTCAGTAGCGTGATGGCACCAGTTACTGATTGCATGAAAGGAAAACAGTTTGTATGGTCAGAGGAAGCGGGAGTTGCTTTTAAACGAATCAAAGAACTATTGACGACAGCACCAATTCTTGTATTACCGGATTTTCAGTTGTTGTTTAAGCTACATACTGATGCATCGAAGGTGGGAATTGGAGGAGTCTTGAGTCAGAATGGGAAACCCGTTGCATATTTCAGTGAGAAGTTGTCAGGGGCAAAGATGAGATACAGTACATATGACGTTGAATTCTATGCTGTTGTGCAAACGATTAAACATTGGAGACATTATCTATTTCAGAAGGAGTTTGTTCTGTACACTGATCATGAGGCGTTGAAGCATTTGCAGGGGCAGGACAAGATTTCTGCAAGACATGCATCATGGATTGCCTATTTGCAACAATTTACTTTCGTTGTTAAACATAAGTCGGGAGTGACGAATCGGGTAGCTGATGCTTTGAGTAGGAGGAGTCATCTATTAACGACAATGAAAGTTGAAGTGACGGGTTTCGAGCTATTGCCAGAGCTAATTGAAGAAGATCCTTATTTTAAGAAATTTGTTGAACAAGTTAAGGAAGGGAATGCTGATGAATTCATATTGGTGGATGGTTTTCTGTTTAAAGGAAATCGTTTATGCATTCCGGATTGTAGCTTGAGATTGAAAATTATCAAGGAGTTGCATGAAGAAGGCCATGTGGGTAGAGATCGTACATTGCAGTTGATTTCTCAATCTTATTTTTGGCCGTCGATGAGAAAAGAAGTTGAAAGATTTGTGGAGAGATGCCATATTTGCCAGGTTTCAAAGGGAACAGCGACGAATGCAGGGTTGTATATGCCATTACCTGTACCGTCTAAACCATGGGTTGATATCAGCATGGATTTTGTTTTGGGTTTGCCTAAAACTCAAAGGGGAAATGATTCGATATTTGTTGTAGTGGACAGATTTTCGAAGATGGCACATTTTATTGCCTGCAAGAAGACAGCGGATGCAGTTCGAATGGCACAATTATTCTTTAAGGAGGTGTATCGATTGCATGGTTTACCAGAATCTATTGTTTCTGATCGGGATACTCGTTTTCTGAGTCACTTTTGGTTAAGTTTGTGGAAGATGGTGGGAACGAAGCTGAAATTTAGTAGTGCTTATCATCCGCAAACTGATGGACAGACAGAAGCTGTAAACAGGTCATTGGGAAATTTGTTGTGATGTCTTGTACAGGATAATTTGAGAAGTTGGGACATGAAATTATGCCAAGCAGAATTTGCTCATAATCATGCCAAGAATCGCAGTACGGGATTCAGTCCATTTCAGATTATATATTCAAATTTACCAAGGGGGCCGTTGGATTTAGTAGTGGTACCACAATCGAAAGAGACAGTTAAACGAGCTGCTGATTTTTTTGAAGGGTTGACGGAATGCCACAGGATCGTTTAGGAACGATTGGAAAAGTCGAATGAGAAGTATAAGAATTCTGCAGATTTGAAACGACGAAATGTTGAATTTAACAAAGGCGATTTGGTGTATGCTGTGTTGACGAAGGATCGTTTTCCAGTGGGCGCTTATAATAAGCTGAAAGCCAGAAAAATTGGCCCAGTTGAAGTTTTGAAGAAAATCAATGAGAATGCTTATCGATTAAAGCTACCAGATGATGTTTATACTTCTGATGTTTTTAACGTCAAACATTTAATTCCATATCATGGAGGTGAGATTGTTGTGAAAGAATTTACAAATTCGAGGTCGAATTTTTCTCAACCAGGGGAGGATGATGTAGCACGATCTAAAGGAGTTTCGGGTTTAACCCGTAAGGCGCGCACAACTCAGGTGAAGGAGTCATATGGGAAAATGGCGACTCTTAACAGTTTAAGTCGTTCGTTCTTAATGAGTCGCACACGACTCAACGGCTCATCCATAAGTCGTTTACGACTTAACATGAAGAAGGATAAAGTTTCAGCAAGTAAAGATCTTGAGTCAGAGGAAGGACACGAGTTACGACTCAATGGGAGTTTAAATAGTTCTGGATTGATGAGTCGTACACGACCTAACTGCATGGCCATGAGTCGTCCACGACTCATCAAGAAGCAAAAGGGAATTCCAGTAATTGAAGGCCATAAGGCGGGGACGGGTTACGACCTAGATGAGTCGTTCGGAGTTGACTCGGTTGAAGGGATCTGCCACAAGGAAGCTTGGGAGCCTGAGTTGTTGGAAGTATGTTGAGTCGGTAAAGTCTTGAGTCGGTCTTGTATTGAGTCGCGTACTTTCTTAAGTCGTATCATTTTGGGGTCGTGTATGTGTGTGTTGTAATATAAGTCGTGAGTCGCTGTCTGTTGCATTTCCTTGAGTCTTAAAGCGTTGAAGTTGAGTCGTTTAAGCCGTGTGTTGGTGAGTCGCAGCTGTCCGGGTTGTGCCTTTAGGAGTTGGGTCGTGCTTGGGAATGAGTCGGTGCCGACTCAATGAGTCGTAAGTCGCAAACGACTCAAGGACCAGGGTTGTAAACTTCTATAAATACGCGTGTGTTGTACATTTTTAGAAAGTTTATTTTGGAAATAAAATTTCTTGTTGATTGCTTTGTGCTTTCTTCTCCAATTGGTAGTTGAGTGTAATCTCCTATCTCCTCTTTCGGTTAATCGAGTGCGCTCGATTCAACGATCGTAGAAGCCGATTCACGGAATCTAGTGCGCTAGATCAACGTGCGAAGAATCGTAGATCTTTGAACACGGTATAGTGCGCTATCAACGTGTTTGAGATAGCTAGAATTCGATATCTTCGGATCAACGAATTTGGGCATTGCAGTATTTTCAAATCACCGATTGCTACATTTCATCAATTGAAGTTTGTTTTGATTAATCCGCTGCATCACTCAGTAAACATCTTGTTTAAAAGGGCATATGATCAGATGAAGATGGAAGCTAAAGATCTAAGGCCTTGTCAATATAGGATCCACGGCTTCGATGGAAGTGCTAATATACCCACCGGGATGGTAGAATTGCCAATAGAATTGGGAAACGGAGAACGCCGCAGAGTCCGAATGTTACAATTTGTTGTCCTGGATATCCATTCACCCTATAATGCCTTTTTGGGCCGTCCAGCCCTTGCCGAATTTAGGGCAGCAATTGCCCCGTGGTGTTTGACTCTAAAGTTCCCTACTGACCACGGGGTTGGGGTCATTCAAGGGGACCAGGCTGCCGGGAGAACCTGTTATGTTGCTGAACTGCGAGAAGCACAGAGGAGGGAGAAAGGAAAGGGCGTAGAGGAATCTCTCTGCGTCCGCTTTGCCGATGATTGACAATTAGCGCCTGGGCCTCTGCCCGGGCACCACGACCAATTCCAGAAGGATCTTGACCCTCGAGACACTGAAGATAATGATGAATCCAAAGAAAGTCAAGCTTCCCCAGCTGAGCTGACGATCGATGTTCCAATTGATGACAGTAATGATTCGAAAATATTAAAAATTGGGTCTCAGCTAAACCTGCAAGCACAACAGGAATTGGTCGAATTTCTCCAAGCGAATCTAGACGTATTCGTCTGGATGCACTCCGATATGTGTGGAATCTCGTCGGACATCGCAAGCCACACTTTAAATATTGACCCGCGGTACATCCCGGTCAAGCAAAAGAGACGCGGTATGGATCCAGAGAGATCTGCCGCCCTCAAAGAAGAAGTCGATAAGTTGAAGACGAATGGGTTTATCCGAGATGCTTTGTACCCGGAGTGGGTATCCAATCCTGTACTTGTCCGCAAACCAAATGGAAAATGGAGAACGTGCATCGACTACTCTGACTTAAATAAGGCTTGTCCGAAAGACAGTTTTCCACTTCCTCGAATCGATCAACTTGTGGATTCGACGGCCGGACATGAATTATTATCTTTCATGGACGCTTACTCTGGGTACAATCAGATACCCATGCATGTGCCCGATCAAGAACATACAAGCTTCGTAACTGACCTGGGACTATACTGCTATAAGGTCATGCCTTTTGGTTTAAAAAATGCCGGAGCAACTTACCAACGCTTAGTCAACCGAATGTTTGCCGACCAGATCGGGAAAACCATGGAGGTCTATGTGGATGACATGTTGGTAAAATCACGATACTCCACTGATCATGTCAAAGACTTAGAGTCAATGTTCAATGTCCTCCGGAGATATGGGATGAAGCTTAATCCGCTAAAATGTCATTTCGGGGTCGCTTCCGGAAAGTTCCTTGGGTTTATCGTCAACGCCCAGGGAATAGAGGCCAACCCCGAGAAGATCTGGGCGATCAGGAATCTTCAAACCCCAAGGACCATAAAACAGGTTCAGAGTCTCAATGGGAAGGTTGCAGCGCTGAGCAGGTTCATCTCGAAATCAACGGATAAATGCATACCCTTCTTCGATCTGATCCGAAAGGGGAAAAGAAACTTCGAATGGACTACGAAATGTGAGGGCGCGTTTCAATCGCTAGTTCAGCATCTTTCCACACCACCAATTCTTTCAAAACCTGTTGATCACGAACAATTATACCTTTATCTGGCTGTATCTGAAAACGCTATTAGCGCTGCATTAGTTCGAGAGGAAGACCGAACACAGAAACCAGTCTATTATGTCAGTAAACGATTAACCGGGGCCGAGAGAAATTATCCAAGGCTAGAAAAATTGGCATACTACCTAGTCATCGCCTCGAGGAAGCTCCGTCCATATTTTCAGGCTCACCCTATCATTGTGTACACCGTCCAACCGTTACGACAGGTCCTCGCACGACCTGAGACGTCTGGCAGGTTACTAAAGTGGAACATTGAACTGAGTCAATTCGACATCACATATGTTCCGAGGAGAGCCATACGCGGCCAAGTCCTAGCAGATTTCATTGCCGAATTCACTGTTCCTGAAGACTTACCTGAAACTAGTAACTCCCCCGAATATATATGGAAGCTATACACTGATGGAGCATCCAATGATCGGTGCTCGGGCGCAGGGATAGTGCTTGAGACTCCCGAAGGCCGATCCATCTGCTACGCCTTAAAGTTTGATTTCCGGGCAACCAACAACGAAGCTGAATACGAAGCCTTGCTCACCGGGTTGAAGTTGGCCCGTGACCTGAGAATTATCGCTGTGGAGATTTACTGCGATTCCCAGTTGGTGGTATGCTAAGTTCGGGGTGAATATCAGGCCAAGGATCGAAGACTAGCCGCTTATCTAGCCCGGGTCCGAGAAATACTGGGTCAGTTTGATTATTATACCATTTTCTACATACCACGAGAGCGCAATCAGAAAGCCGATTCGTTGGCAAAGTTGGCAAGCACAGGCGAAACTAAACACTTGGGACTCGTTCCCGTCGAGACTTTATCCTCTCCAAGCATTGATCGAACGGAGAATGAGCTCATATTTGAAGCTACCTCCGAGAGGGAATCATGGATGACCCCCTACCGAGACTACATTGAGCATGGCACACTGCCGGAACGGCGAAGTAAAAGAAGACAGATTCTTCGAAAGGTTTCACGATTTGTCATTCAAAACGGAGTTATGTTTCGGAGGGGATACTCTGTTCCTCTTCTCCGGTGTATCGCACATGACGAAATCAAGCGAGTGTTGCGTGAGGTGCACAAAGGAGAATGTGGCGATCACACTGGGGGGCAAGCACTTGCCAAGAAAATACTTCGATACGGATATTATTGGCCTACCGTTAACCGCGATGCTATGGATTATGCCAAAAGATGTGATAAATGCCAGAGACACGCTCGGATCCCTAGAGCCCCGCCTTCTGAAATAACCCAAATGGTCAGTCCGTGGCCATTTGCAATGTGGGGGATGGATATAATCGGTGCATTGCCTTTAGCTAAGGGGGGTGCAAAGTACGCCATAGTTGCGGTTGATTACTTCACCAAATGGGCTGAGGCTGAGCCTCTTGCAACAATTACAACAAAGAAGTTAATCAACTTCGTGGTACGCAACATCATCTGTCGGTTTTTTCTCCCGCATACTATTATCACCGACAATGGAGCCTAATTCGACAGTGCTGAATTTAGGGACTTTTGTCAGCGATTTCACATCCATAAGAGATTCTCAGCAGTAGCGCACCCACAAGCGAATGGTCAGGTCGAGGTCGTCAATAAGGTTATCAAGTCTATATTGAAGAAAAGACTGGAGAAAGCCGGGGGCAAGTGGGTTGATGAACTACCAATGGCTCTGTGGGCGTACAGAACGACTCACAAAACTGCGACCGGACACACCCTTTTTTCTCTATCCTATGGCTCTGAAGCAGTTATTCCAGTCGAAATGGAAGTTCACTCTCACCGTGTGACATACTACAACCCGAAAACGAACGCTATATTACTTGTTGAATCCCTAGATCTGCTTAATGAGAAGCGTGAAGAAGCCGATGTGAGGGCAGCTGCATATCGAGGACGAGTCGCTCGAATATACAACGCCAAGGTCCGCCCACGAACTTTTGAACCCGGCGACCTGGTACTCAAGAGGGTTTACCTGGTCCCTTCGCATATAAACCCAAATTGGGAAGGGCCGTATATGATTTCACAAAAGCTCAGAGATGGCGCATTCAAGTTATCAACCGTTGATGGTCTCACTTACCAAGAGCCTGGAATAGCGGAAGCCTCCGTCGCTACTACATCTGACAGGCTTTATTTATCTATCTTTTACCAATTTCTTCCTTAGCATTTTGTGTTTGCATTTTGAAATTTGAACTTGTAATAAGGCAACTGATTTTGCCATGTTTCTTTCGTTTCAGCAATAAAATGCCATCTCTTCGAGCCAAAAGTTGTGATTCACTAAAAATAACACATAATATCACGTTGCACGAAGAGCTAAATTCCATCGCACGGTGGGATTTATTCAAATAGGGAGTAACTGTGATATGACCAGTCGCTCACTAAATGAAACCCGAGCTCGGGGACAAAACACAATACCAGCATTCACAGGGATTGATACACGACAATCCTTTTTTCTAACTCCAACTTCCTACAGCGTAAATTGGAGTATAAACATTCCATAATTCGTTCCCGGAGTGCGAACGGACTCCAACTTCCCAGAGTGCGAATTGGAGTACAAACATCAAATCCGTCGTTCCCAGAGTGTGAACGAATTCCTAAAAAGCCCAAATAGGTGTGACTGACCACCTATCGGCTAACTCCAACTTCCCACAGCGTAAATTGGAGTATAAACATCAAATCCGTCGTTCCCAGAGTGTGAACGAATTCCTAAAAAGCCCAAATAGGTGTGACTGACCACCTATCGGCTAACTCCAACTTCCCACAGCGTAAATTGGAGTATAAACATCAAATCCATCGTTCCCAGAGTGCGAACGAATTCCTAATAAAGCCCAAATAGGTGTGACTGACCACCTATCGGCTAACTCCAACTTCCCACAGCGTAAATTGGAGTATAAACATTCCATAATTCGTTCCCGAAATGCGAACGGACTCCAACTTCCCAGAGTGCGAATTGGAGTGTAAACATCTAGTCCAGATTCCCGGAGCGCGAATCAAAGCACGAACAACAATTCGAAGTCCCCGAAATACGGGCCGAGATGTCAACATCAACTCCCAATTCCCATAGCGTGAAGTGGAGTATGAACATCAATTCCAAGTTCCCAAAGCGCGAACCGTGTTCCAAACATCGATAACTCTCAGATTCCTGGAATGCAGGACAGATTATCGATCTCAAATTGTCATAATTCCCCAGAAGGGGGGCATATGCCCAAGACTTGCAATAAACGCAATCAGCCACCAGAATATGAATATTATTCCCCGCAACTAAAGGGCAAAAAGCTGAGTGTTAATCACTGGCCTAAGCAATAATGTAATCAGAGTCCAACTCATTCATTAAATCACGACACGAAGCTATATTTAAAATATTAAGCGGATAGAAGACAAATGCTGCAAGGCATTTAGGTAAAAGAAAAGAATAATTTCCCATTTCATCAGCCAACAAAAACAGGTTTGATTACAGGGCAAGTAAAGATGTTTCGATTAAGTAGAGGTCGGATCCACACATATACACGGCCCAAAAAGAACAAGAGAAAAGATAAAAGAATTGTTATCCGTAATCACATGACGAAGCGAAGGGCTCACTCTTTCTTCCTCCGGTGCTTCTTCCTCGGAGTCGAGCCGCTAGACCCACTGCCTGGCTTCCTGCGAGACTTTTTTCCTTTCTTGGGAACATCCTCCGGGTCTGGCATAATATCGACGTCTTCCTCAGACCTAGAAGGGATAGAGATCCTTCTGTGGGAGTGAGCTGAGGGCATGGGAGCGGTAACATGTACTTGTTCAGCAACACTCGAGACGGTTGCCGTGCCACCAGGAGAAATCATCATTAGAGAAGATAAGCTTGAGGGAGCAGCGTCACAACCGGGACCAACTGTCACTGTCGTAGCCATCTCGGCACTTATCTCGGCTAAAATCTCTTCCTCTCGAGACAGTTGGGCCGCGCTAGATACGCTAGTGGTCATCACAATCGAGCTAGAAACTGGTGCAGCTCCACTCGCCGCAAAAGGAAGATCGGGAATGGGGTCAAGAGGGTGTCCAAATAGCTCTTCAAACATTTGAACATCGAATGACATTGAGCCTCCCTCTCCCATATCACCAACCATGGCGGCAGTTGAAATCGCCTCGGTGACAATAACTCCACGCGTAGGATATAAAGTTGAAGAAACAGGGAGCACGGGTGCGACACTCTCGGTCACTAAACAACAAAAATTAGAGCTATCAGACCAAGAAGTTCCCTCGAAAATCAATGTTTTAAGACGTAAGAAGAGTAATCAAAATACCTACTTTACCTTGCCTTGGAGCTTGAACAAGCTCGGGGACGAGAGTCTTGCCCGAAGACAGTTCCGGTTGGTCTGGATTGTAGGCTGGAATGGCTTGTGGATCGACCGCAGCAACAGCTGCGGACGAAGTCAAAACAGGGACTTCAGTATTCTCGCTATGATGCATAATACCCGAACCTTCGCCGACCTCCGTTTGATGGACGCTAAGTCTTTCTTTTTCAACAAAAATTACTGCTTCATGAAGGGTTCTCCTCTCATCCTCGCTGAGCAGACGTGACTCAAGCTCAAACTCATCTAATACCCCATCCGGACAAGACATCCTCTTGTTTTCCACTAATTTCTTCCAAGCATTGTAGAGAGGCATCGAGTAATCCCCTAGCCAGGAGAGATTTCTATATTCTAATACATTGGCATTATATGTGTCCAAAAGATCGTCGAATTCGGCCTCCATCTTGAACCTCTCTGCTTGGACTCTCTCCTCCACCTCCGATTCAACCTCCTTAACCCTTGCGATTGCCGCATCACGCTCAGCTCGAAAAGATATAGCCTGCTCACACGCTTCTTGCGCGGCCACGTTCGCATCATCTTTTTCTTTATTCATGCCAGCAAACTTAGCCTTTAACTCCTCTAGTTCCTTGGCTGCCGCATGCCGCTCAGCTTCAACATTCTTGTATCGATGGCCTAAGTCTTCAACTAAAGTACAATGTGCCTGTTGCATCTTCGCCATCTCAACTAATGTCTCATCAACCTTTTTTAACGACTCGACCTCGGCCTTGCGGGAAGATTCCGCCTCAGATTGGAGTATGTCGACGATGCGACTCTTTTGAGCCAAGTCGGCTTTCAGCTTCTCGATGGTTTGGGCCCGGTCGAAGGCAGCTTTGGAAGCCTTAATAGCCGCCCTGTACCATTCTTTGTACTGAGCATAAAAGTCACGGGTATAGCTGAGCGCCGTGGTCGTAGCATCTTCGGGAATTCTTTTAAGATTGGGAGGAAAAATACAAGCATCAAAGCAAATCTCTGGAAAATCCTTCCTCAATTGAGCAAGCCTGATAGCCCCTTCACCAGAAGACTCAATAAGGGTCTCCTCCGCGGACGTGGACGTTGCAACCTCAGTTCGAGGATGATGTGGCTCGAGCCTCGAAACTTGCGAAGACGGTTGATGTCGCATAGGCTCGGATACCTGGACATGACTTCGGGATGGCGGAGGAGATCGAGAAGGGGAGCGATGCCTACGATCCCTGTCCGATCGTTCCTGGCTAGAGTAACCGCGGTGATGATCCTTTGCATGATACTCCTGGCCATGATGCCTCCGGTCGCGATCACGATCGGGGTCTCCACGTCGAGATTCGTAATAAGCTGATGGATGATGCACTCTCCGGAGTTTGTCCAATGTAGACTGACGGCCAGCCATACTACCCGGAAAAGAGATGCGATTCAGTTAAGTACCAGGCAAAATCGATATGGCATGAGAAGCAGTCATGTAGTGTTATGAAAGTGTATGCAAATGCGCAAAGCCCCCGACCAACCGGAAGTATCGACTGCACTAACAGGTAAAAGCTCACTTATGTCTAACGCTTCCCGGAGCTCAACCAACCCGGACTTGTGATAAAGAGAAACGCATTCCGGGATGGGAACGTCATCCAGTCCTATGAAAATGTTTCCTGGTTGACAAAGAGCGGAGTCAGAAGAATTAATTCTAGGGATCAAGCGAGACGCGACTACATACTTCCGTCTCTTAAATTTAGGAACAACAGCCTTGCCTTTCCGCTTTTTTCCTGCTCGGAGAAGGTCAGCCGCTAGCCCGGTGTCAGTAGGCGTCCTCTCATCATCGCTCATTTCTCTTATCAATACACCGGTTTTCCTCTTTGCCTTCGGAGCCGATTTCGCCAATCCCTCAATGACAATACTTTGGTTCGTCTCGATTAAACCCAACATCCTTAAGTTATCATCAGTTAAGACCAAGTCAATGTTCCGCAAATCACGCGGGATCTCTTGTAAACTTCGGATGACGTTTCTGTATCGACCACCGTCTGGCCTTGATATGATAGCTGTAAGAAAAACGCCTGACGTCAGTTCGAGTGTCAACAACGGCTATTAAAGAAGGCTTACTTGTTTTACGGCACTCACGTCTGGACAGCCATCGCCTAGCGAATCCTGGGGGGCATCGGACAAAAAACCATTCATTCTTAAAGTATCTAAGTCTAGTCCAGGCTCCCGTCACAATCTGGAAGTTTCTAACTGCCTCCAGAAAGGTGAAAGACGGACTATCACCCCTGCTCTTGAAATTGAATATATGTCTAATCTCAGCTGGCCTAGGAGGACGAAAAAGGCGATCCATGAATAAAATGAAAACACTGTTCAGCAACGCGTGCCCGTTGGGATGAAGTTGTGCGGGAGCAATTCCAATGAACGATAACATCTCCCTGATATATTGGTTAAAAGGGGGGACAGTTCCAACCGCACAGGCATGGCGATAAAAAGTAGTGTAGCCTTCGGGTGGATTGTGAGGTCTATCATCAATTCCCGGTAGCAAAACGTCATCCGGAGATAAGTTATGTTTCGAACATATCCGACCCAATAATGCTCCAGAAATATTGGATCGAACGGAGTCTATGGGATCTTCGATAAGTAAGGCCTCCGGCAATCCGTCCGGAGCAGGATCTATTACTTCAGGAAGGATCTCTGGAATTTCTAGCACTGGAGGAGGCAAGCATTGTAACTCTTGTTGTTCAGAACCCGAAGACTCCATAATTAACTAACTCACGAGAAAGCAGCGTTAAAATACAAGGAAAGCCCGTATATTCCCCGGTGTGAAGTATATGAATATGCCGTGCGGTGCAAGTGCATAACTAAAGCAAATTTTACAAGATTGGAACACGGTGTCCGAACGACGAAACATTGGAATTGGAAAACGAAAACGACCGTCATCGCTGACCGTCACTTTCATGCCACTCAGATGCTACTGACCAATTCAAGTATGAATTCGTTATATGTGTTTAAGTCATGGTGCCATCGACGAGCTTCAAAAGACAGGTCAGGTCAACTTTGATCATGCAAGGCCGAAGCTCGTCGGAATCAAATATGCTAAAAATTTAGTGAGTTTGTCAGAGTTCAATTTAAAGTTGGTCGTAGTTCAGATATTGGAACAAATCAAAGGAGTGGAAGTTCCAGAAGCGAGAACGTTCGAATCGATCGACTCGATTCGACACGAGTCGAATCGATAAACTTCGAATCGGCGTGCCCCAACGCCACGTAGTTCGACTCGATGAGACATGGGAACAGAGAGGCAGTTCGAACCCATGGAGCCCCACCTGACTTCGGACCGATCGAAGTCGAACTCCTTCGAATCCATCAAGAGCAGTTCGAATCCATGGAACTCCACCTGACTTCGAATCGATCGAAGTTAAACTCCTTCGAATCGATCAACGTATCATCGCTTCGAATCAATCGGAATATTGCTGTTTCGAATCGATCACCGCAAGCCTTTTTCTTGTTCACCTGCAATCATCGATTCGAAGCCACACATTCGAAGCCAACTCAAATCGCTCACCCCTGGATCGATACGAAACAGTGAGAGACAATACTCTGAATGATACGACTCGAATGTTTTCATTCCTCAGTTCCATCGAGTCGACCCACTTTGTTCATATCTTATCACACTTCAAGATTTCCAGAAGAAAGCGTTGAATCAATGCCAAAAAATTGCAGTGTTATCATTTTCAACTCGAATCAATCCCTTGGTTACCTGGCTTGGTTCGATTGCAAATAGAAGCTTGGAGGAATTTGATCGACTCGTGGAAATGAACGTTTGATTTGGCTCTGAGATCGATTCAAAGAAGCAGCTAAAGCAATGGTAAAAAGGTAAAAAGAGAAAATGGAGTCGGCCTCGTGTATTTATATGGATTCCAAGGGGGATTAGTGGCGTTTCAACTCTCGGTCATTTTGACCGCTTACCACAGGTCACAACCTCATCGATTCGAACGACTACTTTCGAATCCTTTCTAAGCTTCGAGTCCATCACTGCATCGAATCCATCGCAGCTTCGAATCAATCACTGCTCCGACTCCCCCCCAAGCTTCGAATCCGGCAAGGCAGCATCGATACGAGGCATCATCGATTCGAAGAAACGCATGAGCAAGGGCTGGATCGAAGGTCCAATCGATTCGAAGCACGAGGTCCATCGGGCCATCGATTCGAAAGCCACCTATTTACGCAAACATAACTTCGAATCCATCGAAGGCCACTGACAAAAACAGACGAGATCGCCTCAAATGTAAAAAACTACTCGTCCACCTCGTATAACGATTCAGGGGAGGATCGATACAAAAGGATAATCATAGACAACCATAAAAGCAATACTTTGACTTGAATCTTAAATCGATTCAGGAGAAAATCGATACGGAATTCAGCAGCAAACAAAAACCAACATAACTTGTGAACGCACGACGTTAATAGGGATCAAACTAATACATATGCACACATATCAAACTAACATTCGATTTTAAACATTTACAGGGATCAAACACTCATCCTGTTACGACTACAACAGCCAACGACTAAGCGCAATTATACAGCAATCAATCATATCAAGGCAAAGTTACAACAATACGGCGTATGAGCCTCAGCGAAAAGAGGGCAATGGTTTTTCAGAAAGAGATGGCGACTATTCAAAGCACGTCATGTTCCCACAAGACATACTTTGGGGGGCAAAATGTTATCCCGCTTTTTGGCAAAGCCGTGATATCAAAAGACTGGTCAAAAACAGAAGACAGTTCACCTCAGAGATTGATGGCACTCCCCTTCGCTATGGATAACGATGAATATTGTCCGAGCCCAGATTGGGCCAAAATCGACAAGACATGATGAGCAAAGTCATAGGAACCAGCATTTCAAGTTTCAAGTCAATCCGAGGTCGTATGCTCAAGTTATGATGGCTTCAAGATTGAAAGAGAGGAATGTTGCTTGGTTCGAACCCATCACCTCCACGTTGATTCGAGTTCGTCCAGTTCGAACCCACGTAATTCGAAACCATCCCCTGACCTTCCTTCGAATCCATCAAGACGCATGTCGCCTCGAACCCATGAGAAGTGCATTTGCTTCGAGTCCATCAAGCAAGCCTTCACTTCGAATCCATCTAAAGCACTCCCTACTTCGAATCCATCAGGGGCGTGCCTCCCTTCGAATCCATAGGAGGTGAATACGCTTCGAATCGACGACTTCACCTAACCTCGAACCCATCAGCCAGTACATACTTCGAACCCATCAACTTCGACTCCATCGGCCTCGCATCCATCGGCTTCGAATCCATCCACACAGTACACCACGTCACTGCCTTCGCATACAAAAGCATGGATTCGAACCATATGGATTCGAACCCACGGATTCGAACCGTATGGATTCGAACCTGTGGATTCGAACCATATGGATTCGAATGAATCAATAAGTGGAGTCGAAGCAAACAGGGTACACGAAGACGCAGTCTTAAATCGATCATATCTCTCAATCCCATGATCCAAATGCCATGAGATTTTCACAGTAGCTTGCATACATGTTGAAGAATGTCCATACCAAATTTCGCCTCGATTGGATGCATTTTTGATCGATTCGAAGTTCACTTCGAATCGATCCCAAACTGGGCACGGACTCCGAGAACGCGGGCTTATGGGCCCCCTCACGTGCCAGGCAACCTCCCTGAGTTTTAGGCGGGATTTTGGCCTTCCACACCTATAAATAGAGCCCCTGGTCATTCAGAAAAGGGGTCGGAGAATTTAGAGAAGAAGGATAAGCCTAAACGCTGCCAGAATCACTCCTTACCACCTCCTTGGCTGCTAATTTCGAATTTAAGTCCATCTACTGTTGTAATTTGCTTAAAAACACTTGTAATATTCAAGTATTAAGGAATAAAGTGATAAAGCTTCATAGTGGACGTAGGCGCATAGCCGAACCACTCTAAATCCTTGTCTTCTGTGCAATTTACTTTTCTGTGACTTGGAGTTTTTGTTAGATAGTACTTATTTCCACTTCCAGTTTTTTATTTATTACCTCTTCAAAAACTCCCAAAGGGTGTTGCCCAATTTTGGTGCAAACAGCCGCAACCACATAATTTAAGTATCTGGGCTCCATACCATGATATCACTTTTTTTCAAAAGGAAATGGACACACCCTGAGGGCGCTACCCCAGAATAACCTTGTCGCATTCTTCCTGTTTCGACCATTTTTGGGCTGTGAGGTTCGACGAGATATAATCCATAAAGCAACGCTTTTCACAAAAGTCATGCTTCGATAAAAAAATGATCAGCAATACTTAGCATGCCACATTACCAAATTGGGAATATATCACTAGTAACTATCAACTACATAACCTCTGAGCTCGTACATCTCAGAGAAGGGTGTTAAGCTAAGAGAATAAACTCTTCGCCACCAACAGAAATGTCTTTGATAGAAACCAGCTTTACATCTCAAAGTGTAACATCAGACATCAGACACACGTCCATACAAGTCCGTTCAGGGTTCGAACGAAACCGAAGGCACTTCCTAAGAATCCCTTGCAAATCCGGATATTCACTAATCACGTCCCGACTCCCCATCACAAAGGGTGATAAAATCTCCATACCGGAGCAACTCAGTGTAGAGACATTCGTCGGGTAATCCTTTCATTTTCGAAAATACTCGGTCTTCAACCACCATCTTCAAATGCAATCCATTTCATCGTATCATTATTCAGAACGGGTTTTATGACACAAAGTCCTCTCCTGGCTAATCCGAATAATGAGCGCTTATTTTTTTAAAAATAAGTGTTACATTCAGATTTCAAGTAAATCGCAACAAATTTCCACTTTGATCTTTTAAACAAAAGATTCATCACAAAGATTCGATGTGGTTTTCGAATAACCATTTGGAATCCGACCCCCGGTCGCATCCAAATTCAAATGCCATTGAAAGGCCAATATTGATAGTCGGTTATTTAACTATCAATCAACATTCACAAAAATCACCATATTCAAATAATTTCCTCAAATTATTTATTTTTTAAAATACCTTTGCAAGATATATTTTAACACTTTAGCACTGGAAACAAATTTCGAATCACTTTCCTTACACGGAACAAATTTCCAAATATTTATTCCCACTGAAAATTTTCCGAGTCCGAATACTATAAAATAATTTAAATCACCTATCCAAAAAAATATATACTTGGAAACAATTAAAATAAAAACTATTTTTAAAACACTTTATTTAAAACATTAGTTATGAAATTTTATATCAATACCTCATATAAAACTCAAATTCAAATAATTTAAAAATAAAATTATTAGACAATGTGTGATTATTAAAATAACCATTTTCTGAATCAAATACCAATTTAATCTTGAAAATAAACACTTCTATAATCAATTTAATGATATTAACTTTAAAGATTTAAAAACAATTTTCGAAAATAATTTCTCCAACAATATTCTTTTTAAAACCAATTCTAGATTTTTTAATTTATATTTTAAAAGCTACTTTGAAAACATACTCGGCTTTCCAAGGAAAATATACCTTCCATTTCAAAATGGTCATTTTAAATCAATTAATAAATCCTTTTCGATTCATTTTAAATTTACATTCCAAATTCATAAATTTCTTTCCACACTTAAAAATAAACCAATATTTATTTTTAAAACAAATTTCCATTGTGAACTTAATTTTCCAAATATCCATTGATATACAATTTTCAAATTGATTCCCAAATATTCACTTTCCAACACCAAATCAAATTCCAAATTCATTTCCAATTTTATTTCAAACACGAAATCAAATTCCAAATTGATTTCCAAATTTATTTCAAACACCAAATCAAATTCCAAATGTATTTCAAACACCAAATCAAACTCCAAATTGATTCCCAAATTTATTTCAAACACCAAATAAAATTTCAAATTTATTTCCAAATTTATTTCAAACATCAAATCACATTCAAATTGATTTCCAAATTTATTTCAAACACCATATCAAATTCCAAATTGATTTCCAAATTTATTTTCTTTTAAAATAAATTCCTTTATACCTCCTAAACTATTTGGAATCTGAATTTTAAAAAACTCTCCAACTTTTAAACAATACTATTCAAAATCCATTTATTAAAATCTTTTCCCATATTTTGGAATTAATTCGATAGGATTACAAAAATTAATCTTTACCTTTTTAAATTCTTTCTTTTGAATTTACCCAAAATTTTCTATTTTAATTTCTAAAATCCAATTTATATATCCTGGTATTTTAAAATACCAGAATATATTCGGCCAAAATGATTTCAATTTCCAACATAATCATCAACATATTATCAATAAATCAACATACAACATATGAAACAAATTCAATTATTTGCGGAATCTAGTTGGATCCCTCCAACCTGTTTCCCTGCATCCACATACATTAGCACAATAATTAAACACCAATTCCACTTCGAGGTGGAATATCGCGGTATATGGGATTATATAATATCATCCGCTATTACGCGGCGCATAGGGTGTCATCCGCTATATAGTGTGGGAAATTAATCACTCCAATATACACATTACTATATATACTCTCACATCCAACAATCAATCAGTAAATTCGAATTCTATTAATTTCAATTTTAGTGAGAAGATCTCACCTTTGACTATGCATGCAACCCATTTCCATTCCCGACTTGTTTTCTTCACAGTTTAAACCTTGTATAAATATTTATACAATTTATTAATATTCGAAATATTCGAACAATCAATTTCCTTTTAATAGATTTAATCAATTAACACTTTAAATTTGAACTAATCTATTGATTAATTTCCTATTAGATAATTTATCTTTAGTAACTAAAATAAATTTGATAAGTAAATCAATCAGGTTAATACACATGCATACCTCACTGCAAAAATACTTTGTGTACACACACATTAACGTATCCAGTATATTTAAATTAACAGCAAAATTTTATACCTTACTGCCGATTGAAATTCCATCTTTTCCTTCATCGATCGAAACGATAGCCAGACCAGACTCGCGAATGCTACCGACGACATGCAACTTCGAAGCTATGCCTCCTCAACCTAACCCTGAGCGTCGCCTTGTCCATCGCGAACCTACCACGCCGCCTTCTCCATGCCTTGTACTGCTCGAACTTCGCCAACCTCCTCGCACGAGTTCGCCAGAAGTAGCCGCAGCCTGGAAATAATTATCGCGACAAGGTCGCGAAATCCACCTCCTTTGAACTAGATCGTAACACGCCCCCCTTTTCCAAAATTGAACGAAGTTGATTTTTTTCCAATTTGAAATCGAACACGAATAGAACGAACGAGAGAGAGAGCGATTATCTGCAGCGACCATATTATTTCTTTTTCGAGTTTGATTCAAATTTTGAAGATGAACAAGGCTCGGCCCTTTTTTATATAAACAAACGAAGATAAAAAATTTCTTTTGATTTGATTTTTCTTTTTTTCAACGGGATATGTATTTATAAATGATGCGTGTTAAAAAAAATTGACAATTGTTGAAGCAGGCACTACGCGTTAGAAGAGGAAACGTATATAATTTATCTTGTGAAGAAAAATATTAGACTTTAAATTTAAATTAAATTTATATCGTTTAAAAAAATGAAGCCGAAAAATCTCAATCTCCTATCGAGGCGTACCGCCAGGCGTTTATAATGTTAAATCCCTATTTCGAACGCAATGAAAAAGGTTATGAATCCAAATTCGATCGTGTTGAGAAGATAGCTTTTTTGGACCCATCTATTAAATTAAATTTCAACATAATTTTCAGTGCGTTTGCTTATCTTATGGCGAAACGATCACTCCAAACAATACGAAAATTGAAATGCAACAATAATACACTATTACGGATCCAATGGAACTGGTTCCGTCGAATTCCAAGACTGTGCCTCGAAAGGCTTTTTTTAAATATCGATTTAAATGATATAAACTCAAAACTGAACAAAACATTTTCAAATTCAATTCTGAAGCTTCCATTATCTTCACTATTATCAATATAGATTTTTCAAGCCTTTGAAATATTTTTAATCAGCTTACAAATCAAGATTCAATAGTTTACCAACTTCAATAAATTAAATTCAACAATTTAATTGCCAAATTCATAGTTATATTTGAAATTCAAGTTAAAATAACTTTCAAATATTTAAAATCGATTAAATATCTCAATTTCAAATGTTCAAAATTTTGGGTCGTCACATTCTTCCCCTCTCAAAAGAATTTCATCCCGAAATTACTAATTAAGAAGAATGATCCTTAACCCATTTATCATTTTCCTAATCCAAATAGTTTAATCAACTTTGTCAAAGCAAATCTTTTTA
The DNA here is from genome assembly GCA_030765085.1 of Allium cepa. NCBI lineage: Eukaryota > Viridiplantae > Streptophyta > Magnoliopsida > Asparagales > Amaryllidaceae > Allium > Allium cepa. Next base: position 45,295,370 of record CM060930.1, on the reverse strand, counting down.
TTAAAGACTCATTATCACTTCAACTAGCTTTCCAACCTTAACCATAAGTTTCAAACAATATTGTTTTCTTAACAATTTAAATTCAAATTTAAATTTAAATTTCAAATTATCCAAATTTCCTCAAAAATTTTCTAACTACCTAAATTTTCAAAAAAATTTGCCAGCGTCTCCTTTGTCCGGCTAGCTTGGTACAACTAAAAATGCCACAATGGGCCCCCAAACTTTAAAAAGAAAATAAAAAGTCAAGCGGCTAGACAAGAAAGTCATCAAATTTCATACTGAAATTTAAATACATACCTTTTTCGAGCAATTCAAATTTATCTTCGAAATCAAAATCCAGATTCCATTTTCCTTTAACACACTTGTATATCCTGCTTATCATTTTGCACATTCCTTTACAAAAGTTTCCATATTCATTCAAGCCCGTACGATACACTTATAACATTCATACATAATACCAAATTCGATCTCTCACTCGATCACGCAATTTCACTTTTAAACTAGTATCGTTCACCCGACTTCCTAGTGTGGACTCAGATATGGTTTCTTGATCAAAAATCGTCATTCTCCTTGCATAGTCGTAAACTATGATAGAGAATTTCCAAAATCAACCAAAATTCCATATCCAGGGTTCACCGTCGAAAATTGAGCAAAAAATTTCAACTCGGATCGATATAACTATCTCAAAATTTTGTTCTTAAATTCAGGATCAAATCGTTATGCAAATAAAAAATATACATACATCCCACGTACTTATTTCTATCGATTATTAGCTATATCAATTTTTTTCTTTTATTCACATTGATTTTCGTTCACTTATTCACAATTTTTGCAATTCATAACTTCGAGTTTAATCTTCATTCACTTATTAATTTAGAATATTTTCTCAATTCCAAATTTTACTTAAGAATTACACCATTCATTTTCTAAAGTTCGATATAAGTATTTTACAAACTTTCTATATTTATTTTCAATTTTCCACTTCGGTTAATATCTACTTATATTTAAACTGGATTTCAAATTCCATATGAATTCAATTTACCTTTCATTTATCATTATTGAATTCAATTCATTTCGAACCATATTTGTCTTGTCATTTCTTTAATTAGTTTCATATATTAAATTCATTTTAATACTTTGCTTCATTTTGTCCAACTTAACAAATTTTCCATTTCGCTTAATTTAACTTAATTTGAATATTCAATTTTAATCCAAACTTTAAGCTTCGATAAATTTTCCAATTTATTTACATTTCACACTTAATTTAATTTCAAGTTAGATTTTATTCTAACAATTTCAAATTTATAAGTTGCCAAACTTAATTGTATTCCTTAAATATTTCAAATAGGATTCCCGAGTCTTTCCAACGTTTCAAAATCATCTTTAATCAATCCAAATTATCCTTTGAATTTCCAAAACCAGACCCAGTTTGCAAACAACATCAATTTTAAAATAATTTGGCAACAATTCCTCTCTTGGAAACTCGAAAATGAACATCGATGAAGCTGCAGTAATCACCGAGGTTATTTTCCAACGACCGAAAAGAGTTTAGTGCTTTTACTCCTTTAAAACATTTCCAAATATCTTTAATTTTCAAAGTCCACCAAATTTTATATCCAATTCAAAATATTTCCCAAAATAATATTACTATTATTTTCCAAACCTTTGAAAATCATTTTCAAACTCAAAAGGGATTTAAACTTTTCACAAAATTTCAATTCTCAAATCCTTTCAATCCACTTTCAAATATTTCTTCGAAATTCTATTTCAAATTATAAATCACATTTACAATTTACATTTACAAATCCCATTTGTATATGAATTTATTTCTTTGTTATGATTTTAATTTCTTATTCAATAATAATGATAATAATTTAATATTATCACTTCCTAACAATCAAGCAACCACATATTACTATAATAATTTATGAAAAATTATTCCTTTTATATAACAAAAAAGCTTGGGTAAAATTATTTCGTTTACCCTATTTTAAAACAATACTATGTCGGTTTATCTTGTTTAAGAGTTTAGAAACCCCTATCGATATAGTTGGCCAAATTGCACTGACCAGAATCAATAAACAATCAACCGATAAGTCAACACAACATAAGACAATTTTATATTCACTAACAAATACGCGCTCATATCTACTATTACATTCAAACTCATTCAAGAGTACTACTGACTCTATCTCTAATGAGTAATCCCCACCAGAGCCAAGGTTATCACTTAACCCAATGCTCTGATACCACTTTGTAACCACCCAATTTTTCGACGTCCGAAAGTCGACATCGATACGTCCACTGTATCAAATACCGAACAATCGAATGCCGAATAACCGAACCGTTAGGGTTAAAGAAGAAGAAGATAGAAGAAGAAATAGAAACAATAATAGAATCTCACATTAGGCAGCGGTACAATATATAATAGATGAATGAATAATCTTTAAACAAAAGAACTATATCAGTTTATACAATACATCATCAGAATGTTACAACAACAAAACACAACACAAAGCAGTTCTGATAACTTGAATTTTTCAGCAACCCATATGCAGCAGATTCTACATAATATAAATGATACGCCTCGCCATCCAGCTTGCGTTCTGATTTCTACAGCAACTTCTTGACTTCGCTTTCGAATAACTGATAATCGGACTCTAAGCTGTCCATGTGGAAAATTATTGGCACCCAGAGTTTAAAAAGGGAACAATAAACTCCAGGTCAGTCATGGGACTGGTATGAGATCTTAAAAACAGTTATTTTCATAAAGAAAGGAGAAGAAATCCGCTATGCTTTTGAAAAATAAAACTACCATAAGGCCTTCCGCCACACATACAATGCAAACACAGAATTGGAGGAGATTTCTCCTTATGATAGTCAAACATGCTTGATACACAAAATCTTTTTGATATTATTATTAGTGCATAGTGTGGAAAACATTTCGAAATTACAATATTAATCTTAGCCAGCATCCACATTTCGTAGTATGCCTACTATAGCTACCAATTAAACAGTAGGTCACCACCATAAGTAAAAGGTAGGTTATACAATTAAAACCGTACAGGGCTCGTATTGTTTCTTTGGATTTTCAACAAATGGTCAGGCTAAGGAACTTCCTATGCCACATGGGTATACCTCTGGAGGGACACCCGAGAACCTAACTGGATCTCTGCCAACACAAGGTCGGGTTACCTCATGCTGTAATGAAGTTGTAACTAGGTAACCACACAAGTATGACATCCCCAATCGTTACCGACCTTTATCCAAGGATCCTAAACAAAAGCAACCACAAAGTAATAAATTTGCAGCAACCACATAAGTTAAGTACCTGGGATCCATACCACGATACCACCTTTTTCCAGAAGGAAATGGATATATCCTGAGGGCACTACCCCCAAATAACCTTGTTGCATCCATCATGTTTCGACCATTTTCATGTTGAGAGGTCCGACGAGGTCTCGTCCACAAAGCTACGCTTTTCACAAAAGCTATGCTTCGATCAACAAATGATCAACAACACTTAGCATGCCACATTACCAAATTCGGAATATATCACTAGCAACTATCAACTACATAACCTCTGAGCTCATACGTCTCAGAGAAGGGTGTTAAGCTAAGAGAATAATTTCTCCACCACCAATAGAAACGTATTAGATAGAAACCAGCTTTACATCTCAAAGTGTAACGTCAGACACACATCCATATAAGTCCGTTCCGGGTTCGAATGGAACTGAAGGCACTTCCAAGGAAGCCCTTGCAAATCCGGATATTCACTAATCACATCCGGACTCCCCATCACAAAAGGTGATAAAATGTCTATACTCGAGCAACTCAGTGCAGAGACATTCGACAGGTAATCCTTTGTTTTTCGAAAATACCCGGTCTTCAACCACTGTCTTCAAACGCAATCCCATTTCGTCGTATCATTATTCGCAATGGGTTTTATGACACGAAGTCCTCTCTCGGCTAATCCTAATAATGAGCGCTTATTAAAAAAAAATAAGTCTTACATTCAGATTTCAAGTAAATCACAACAAATATCCACTTTGATCTCTTAAACAAAAGATCCATCACAAAGATTCGATGTGGTTTTCGGATAACCGTTTGGAATCTGACCCCTGGTCTATCGAAATTCAAATGTCATTTGAAGGCCAATATTTGATAGTCGGTTATTTAACTATCAATCAACATTCACAACAATCACCATATTTAAATAATTTCCCCAAATTATTTATTTTTTAAAATACCTTCGCAAGATATATTTTAACATTTCAACACTTTGAAAACAAATTTCGGATCACTTTCCTTACGTGGAATAAATTTCCAAATATTTATTTCCACTGAAATTTTCCGAGTCCGAATACTTTAAAATAATTTAAATCACTTATACAAAAAAATATATACTTGAAAACATTTAAAATAAAAACTATTTTTAAAACACTTTATTTAAACATTAGTTATGAAATTTTATATCAATATCTTATATAAAACTCAAATTCAAATAATTTTAAAAATAAAATTATTAGATAAAATGTAATTATTAAAATAACCATTTTCTAAATCAAATACCAATTCAATCTTTAAAATAACCACTTCTATAATCAATTTAATAATATTAACTTTAAAGATTTAAAAACAATTTCTGAAAATAATTTCTCCAATGATATTCTTTTTAAAACCAATTCTTGAACTTCTAATTTATATTAAAAGCTACTTTGAAAACATAATCATCTTTCCAGGGAAAATACAGCTTCAATTTCAAAATGGTCATTTCAAATCAATTAATATATCCTTTTCGATTTATTTGAAATTTGCATTCCAAATCCGTAAATTTCTTTCCACACTTAAAAATAAAGCAATATTTATTTTTAAAACAAATTTCCTTTCCTTTATAAATTCCCATTGTGAATTTAAATTTTCAAATATCCATTGATATACAATTTTCAAATCGATTCCCAAATATTCACTTTCCAACATCAAATCAAATTCCAAATTTATTTCAAACACCAAATCAAATTCCAAATTGATATCCAAATTTATTTCAAACACTAAATCAAATTCCAAATTGATTTCCAAATTTATTTCAAACACCGAATCAAATTCCAAGTTGATTTCCAAATTTAGTTCAAACACCAAATCAAATTCCAAATTGATTTCCAAATTTATTATCTTTTAAAATAAATTCATTTATATCTCCTAAACTATTTAAAATCAAAATTTTAAAATAAACTCTTCAACTTTTAAACAATACTATTCAAAATCCATTTATTAAAATCTTTTCCCATATTTTGGAAATAATTTGATAAGATTACAAAAATTAATCTTTACCCTTTTAAATTCCTTCTTTTAAATTTATCCAAAATTTTCTATTTTTTAATTTCCAAAATCCAATTTATATATCCTGGTATTTTAAAATACCAGAATATATTCCGCCAAACCTTAGCCTTTAATGATTTCAATTACCAACATAATTATTCATATATTATCAATAAATCAACACGCAACATGTGAAACAAATTCAATTATTTGAGGAATCTAGTTGGACCCCTCCAACCTGTTTCCCTGCATCCATAGACGTTAGCACAACAATTAAATACCAATTCCACTTCAAGGTGGAATATCGCGGTATATGGGATTATATAATATCATCCGCTGTTATACGGCGCATAGGGTCTCATCCGCTATATAGTGCGGGAAATCGATCATTCCAATATATATATACACACACACACACATATATACATACATACATATATATATATATATATATATATATATATATATATATACTATCACATCCAACAATCAATCAATAAATTCAAATTCTATTAATTTCAATTTGAGTGAGAAGATCTCACCTTTGACTACGCATGCATCCCATTTCCATTCCCGACTTGTTTTCTTCACAGTTTTAGACCTTGTATAAATATTTATACAATTTATTGATATTCAAAATATTCGAACAGTCAATTTCCTTTTAATAGATTTATTAGTTAACACTTTAAATTTGAATTAATCTATTGATCAATTTCCTATTAGATAATTTATCTTTAGTAACTAAAATAAATGTGATAAGTAAATTAACCAGGTTAATACATATGCATACCTTATTCCAAAAATTCTTTTTGTATACATATAAAAAAAATTCTATTTATGAACATATCCAGTATATTTAAATTAATAGCAAATTTTTATACCCTACTGCCGATCGAAATTCCAGCTTTGCCTTCATCGATCGAAACCCTAGCCAGACCAGACTCGCGAATGCTACCGACGACATGCAACTTCGAAGCTATGCCTCCTCAACCTAACCCTGAGCATCACCTTGCCCATCGCTAACCTGCCGCGCCACCATCTCCTTACCTTGTACTGCTCGAACTTCGCCGACCTCCTCACCATGAGTTCGCGAGAAGTAGCCGCAGCCTGGAAACAATTATCGCGACAAGGTTGCGAACTCTACCTCCCTTGAACTCGATCACGACACGCCCCCTACTCCAAAATCGAACGAAGTCGGTCTTTTTTCTAATTGAAATCGAACACGAATAGAACAAACGAGAGAAAGTGATTATCTGCAGCCACCATATTATTTCTTTTTTGAGTTTGATTCAAATTTTGAAGACGAACAAGGCTTGGCCCTTTATTTATATAAACGAACGAAGATAAAAAAATTCTTTTGATTTGATTTTTCTTTCTTTTGAACGAGATATGTGTTTTTTTTATAAATGGCGCGTGTTAAAAAAATTTGACAAGTGTTCAAACAGGCACTAAGTGTTAGAAGAGGAAAATTATATAATTTATCTTGTGAAGAACAATATTAAATTTTAAATTTAAATTTAAATTTATATCGTTAAAAAACGAAGCCTAAAAATCTCGATCTCCTATCGAGGTGTGCCACCAGGCGTGTATAATGTTAAAACCCTATTCCGAACGCAATGGAAAAGGTTTCGAATCCAAATTCGATCGTATGAAAAAGATAGCTTTTTTGGACCCAGCTATTAAATTAAATTTCGATATAATTTTCAAAGCGTTTGCTTATCGCACGGATAAACAATCATTCCAAACACTATGAAAATTAAAATCCAATAATAATACACTATTACGGATCCAATGGAACCGGTTTCGTCGAATTCCAAGACTGTGCTTTTTAAATATCGATTTAAACATATAAATTCAAAACTGAACAAGCCATTTCCAAATTCAATTCTGAAGCTTCCATTATCTTCAGTATTATCAACATAGATTTTTCAAGCCTTTGAAATATTTTTTATCGGCTTAAAAATCAAGATTCAATATTTTACCCAACTTCAATAAATTAAATTCAATAATTTAATTGCCAAATTCATATTTATATTTGGGATTCAAGTTAAAATAACTTCCAAATATTTAAAATCAATTAAATATATCAATTTCAAATGTTCGAAATTCTGGGTCGTCACAGAAAACATAATCCTAATGAATCAGAGAATAAGATTGGTGTATGGGATAATGCTATAGTAACATACTTGTATTTACTATATATATATAAGTATGTATACTACCTCTATTATCCCCTCTCTCTTAGACTATTCTTCTGTATCTTAGTAAGTCTTGTATGCATTTAAGAGAAAGAAAGATAGTGAAGCAGGAAACGGAAGAGTGAATCTAGGGGCAGGAAGCACAACAACTAATGAAAATGTTCGACCCAATACTAAAAGGAACCTAGCTTGATGAGTAAATGCTAATCTAAATCCAAATTCCAATGTAGGTGCCACAATCCCCCCAGTAGATATGGGGCTATGTATCAGTTCCTCGTTAATCCGTTGCAAGATGGAGCAGATGCAGGAGTAGTTGGAGTAAGTGCTGCTAATGCAGGAGGAGTCAATCTCGTAGCCCCAATTGGTAGTAACCATGCTAAGTTGAGTTGAGATTACACTATTCTAGATTGGAAGCCTTTTTTGGGAATTGAGGATGTAATAAAAGTGGAGAACTGTTTGTTACATTGTGAAATCATTTATGCTGATTTGGGCCTGAATGATGAGCAAAAAAGGAGGTTGACTTTGAGACAGTTGCAAGGAGATACTTTATTCTAGTGGAACGGGGTGACCATATGAGTTCCAAAGGAGGAATTGACTTGGGTGGAATTTTAAAGGAGATTCGAGGTAAGATTTTTGTGGAGCAGGATGAAATGTCAATGTTGGAATACTCTACTAAGTTCGATGAGCTATCCAGATATGGGTTTGTCGTTAATGACATTGTTATCAAGAGGAATGAGAAGTTTATCCGAGGGTTGAGATTGTAGATTGCTAGGGTGACCATGCCATATTTCTAGGATCCATCAAATGTAGTCATGGTGATGACAATCAGGAAAAAGGAGATGCTTTCAACTTTTGAAAAGGAGAAGTCGGTTGGAAACTGGTATTCTCAAAATAAAAAGAGGAAATTCTTTAAGGGAAAGGGAGATCAGATGGGTGGAGCTGCTAAGAAAGGGAAGGAAAATATTATTTGTTATAAGTATGATAATAAACAGCACTATGCAAATGAATGTCGATCAGGTGATTTCAAGGTGGTTGTGAGTAAGAAAAATGTGAAGTGCTTTAAATGCGATCAGGTGGGGCATTATAAGAACAAATGTCCAGAGGCGGCCAAGGTTAATAAAGGAAATTTGTTTGCTTTGGAGCCATCTACATCAAGACCAACAACGGCTAAGAAGGGAAAGTTTGTGATGGAAGGTATTCCTTTGATTCATAACATACCAGTAAGGGTATTGATTGATACCAAAGGATCGCATTCATTATTATCTCAGTGAACATAATTTATGTTTAGAACCATCATAACTACGTTATAATAAGCGCTAAGCAAGACAAGCTGATAGAAGTCTCGCTTCTCTTAATGTCACTTAAGCACCGCTTAATTTTTTTAGTGTGCTTTGTTCATACTTATATAAATATATTATAAAGAGATTATATTAAGTGTATTGTATGTGTGCATGTGTACTATATGTGTACGGAAAATTCACACAAAGAACTAAAGTTAAAGTTTATTTTTGAAGTTAACTTATAAATTTATAGGTTTCAAAAGTTGGATTTAACTTTTGCTATTCATTAAAAGTAAGCAAACTCGAATTGAGTACAATTGCGCACACCGGTTAAATAAAATAATCATATCTTAATGCATACCATCCATTAATCCATATCATAGAAAATAAGAAGATTTTGTTAGGGATGTGGTTTCTTCCTATAATCCCAATTCTTTTTATTTTGAAAATATTAATTTTTTTGCTAAGTATTGCGTAAATTTAAGCAAGTGCATATAAACACCAATTAAGCATGCTTAAGCGCTCATCGCTTCATCGTTTTGATTTTTCCACAATATTAAGGGTTGTGCATGCATTTAGCGCTTAAACAATGCTTAAGCGGGCTTTTCATAACATAGGATCATAACTTATTACTGTCTTAAGGGTAGCTAATCATGTAGGCGGGTATGCAACTCTAGGGATGAAATGTGACTATCTAGGGTTTGAGATGCTATGTTATACTTTTGCATGCAGTTTGTATGTGTTTGGTTTGGTAGGTTTTAGGATTATTTTGGGTATGGATTTTTTAAGCAAATATGATGCTAGGATATTTTTTCGAGATATGAATATAACAGTTAGACACCCTGATATTACTGATCGAATTATATACTCGAAAGATAACTTGAGTGTGGATATTTGTACTTTGTTGGGCATAACGGAAGCAGAAGACGAAGTAAATTGGGTTTTTGTTGCAAGAGAATTTACATATGTTTTTGAGCCAGATATAAGACTACCACCAAAATGAACTATTGAGTTTCAAATAGATCTTGTACTTGGAGTTGAACCTGTAAGTAGACCACTTAGCATGATGAAACCTATCGAGATGAAGGAATTACATCCAGTGGACTTAGAAAGAAAGAGTTTTATTAGACCAGGTAGTTTTCCTTGGGGAGCAGCTGTGGTATTCGTGAAGAAACCGGATGGGTCGTTAAGATTGTGCATCGATTATCGTAATTTGAATGAGAAGAGGATAAAGAATTGATACCATTTGCCGAGAATTGATGATTTTTTTGATCAGCTGAGTGGAGCCAAAGTATTTTTTCAATTGGATGTGGTGACAAGGTTCCATCAATCGAGAGTGACATAGGATAGTATTCCTTAGATGACGTTTTGAATGAGATTTGATTCATATGAGTAGTTAGTGATGCCATTCATATTAGCTAATATGCCAGGTTTCTTTGTGGATTTGATGAACTAGATTTCCAAGATCACTTGGATGGGTTCGTATTGGTATTTATTGACAACATTTTGGTATATTCAAAGGATGGAAGAGATCAAAAGAATCATTTTAAAATTGTGCTTAAGATATTGAGACAGCATCAACTTAAAGCGAAGTTTTTGATCTGTCATTTTTGAAAGAAGGAAGTGAAGTTTCTTGGTCATGTAGTTTAGAGGAAGGAATGTCAGTCGATCAAACCAAGATCGAAGTTGATAACAATTGGAAAAGACCCAAGACGGTGACCGAGATAAGGAGTCTTCCCAGATTCGCGGGATATTACCTGGAGATTCATCAAAGATTTCTCATGGACAGTAGCACCCCTGACTAAACTAACCAAAACGGACAAGAATTTTATTTCATTCAACAAATGTGAGGAAGCATTCCTTGAGTTAAAGCAATTGTCGACCAATGCACCACATTAGTTGTTTCTGATGGGAATTCAGATTTGGTGGTGTATATGGATGCATGTGGAATAGGATTAGGAGATGTATTGATGTAGAGGGGTAAAATGTTTTCTTACGCTTCTCAACAGCTCGGACCACATGATGTTAGATATCCAACATGTTTTTTTGAGTTGGCAATGGTGATTTTTGCATTGAAAGTGTGGAGACACTACCTCTTAGGAGAACGATTCGGGTTGTATACCAATCATAAGTTTTTGAGGTATTTATTCTCTTGGAAAGAGTTGAATATGAGATAGTATAGGTGGCTGGAGTTTTTAGCAGCTTACGATTTTGTAATTAAGTATACACTAGGGAAAGGAAATAAAGTTGCAGATGTACTTAGAAGGAAACATTAGAATGTAGCTATATTGGCTGAATGGAAAGATTTGGAGGCATTGACTACATATAGGTACGGTTAAGATCGATTGTTAGTTCTAGTCGAAGTACTTGCTTCTAAGTAGAGAGATGTTCCACTAATAGCCGAAAGAATTAGAAGATTGGAAGGTGAAACTGAGATTGATGATCTAAAGAATTATAATCTTGACTAGAGAGGATGGTTAAGGAAGAAGGGATGAGTATGTATTCTAAATGTTGGTGACCTAAGGAGAGAAGTTCTTAGGGAATGTCATCGATCAAAATTTACGATTCATCCTAGAGGAACTAAGATATATTTGGATATGAAGAGAAGTTTCTTCGGAGAAGGCATGAAGAAGGATGTAGGCTTATGGGTGAAGCAATGTGAAAATTGCCAAAAAGTGAAAGCCAAACATTAGAAGCTAAGTGGATTGCTTCAGCCTTTAGATATACCAGTTTGAAAATGGAATTCGATATCCATGAATTCTATTGATGGGTTGCTAAGGTCAAATAAGGGAAATGAAAGTATATGGGTCATACTTGGATAAAATGACCAAGAGTGCCCGTTTCATTTTTGTGAAGTCAACCAGGACGGCACTTATATTAGCTAAGTTGTTTATGAAGAATATTGTTAGACTACATGGGATTCCTAGTAGCATAGTCAGTGATAGATGCCTTGTTCACTAGTGAATTCTGAAAGAGTCAATTGGAGGTATTAAGTACCAAGCTTAAGATGAGTACCACTTATCGCCTACAGACAAATGGGCAGACAGAGAGAGTCAATAAGGTACTTGAAGATTTGTTGAGAGCTTGTGTACTAGATTTTGATGGGTCGTGGGAAGACTCTTTGCATTTGGTTGAGTTTTCCTATAATAATAGTTATCATACTAGTATAGGAATGTCATCTTTCGAAGCTTTGTATGAAAGGCCATGCAAATCACCAGCACATTGGTTAGAGACCGAAGATAGATTGGTCCTTGGTCTAGATATGGTAGGACATGCCACATAGAAGATTGAGTTAATCTAAGATAGGATGAGAGAAGCTAAGTCTAGGTAGAAAAGTTACGCAGACAAAAGCGTAGAGATTTAGAGTTCTCAGTTGAAGATCGCGTTTTCATTAAGGTATCACCAATGAAGGGTACGGTGTGATTAGTAAAGTCAGAAAAACTAGCACTGAGATATGTTGGACCATTCCCTATTACAGAGATGATCGGAAAAATCACATATCGAGTAGATTTACCGAGTAGTTTGGCAGATGTCCATAATGTGTCGCATGTTTCTCAGAAAGTATGTGCATGATCCAGAGATTACTATTGCTCAGATTGCATTGGAAGATTTAGTAGTAGAACCAGGCTGGAATTTTGTAAGACAACCAGTTCGAGTTGTAGCAAGAGATGAGAAGAAGTTAAGCAGCAAGACAATTAGATTAGTGAAAGTCCAATGGAGTAACAACGAGAAAGACAGTACTTGGAAGATAGAGGACATGATTAGAGATACTTATCCTGAGCCGTTATGATCGTACGTTTCATATTTGTTTTATATAGACTTTATAGCTGGTAGGATATACTAGCATTGTTTGCATGTTTGATATGATTGTAAAGTAGTCCTTACTGAATTTCAAGGACAAAATCTTTAAGGAAGGGAGACTATAACACCTCTAATTTTAGTTCAACATTATTCAGGATATTTAAAATGATAGATTAAATAGAATGATGTAAATGGTTAAGGAAAATGAGATTTGAAAACTTATAAGGTTGACCCATTACTAATGAACTAAGTAAGATTGTTTTAAGTTTAATAAAGAAAGGGTGCATGAGAGGGGAAACCTAGGAAATAGACCTACCCTTTACCTTAAACCCTATCCCCCTCAATTCACTCATATTCTCATTTAAAAAACAATCGTAAAAGAAAACTTCGGGGCTGGTCGTTAAAACAAGAAGAAGAGGTTCGAAATTAGAAGAGATTCAAAAGCAAGCTTAGGGAAATTAAAGCAACACCAAATCTCAACTCCAACAATTAAATCTAAGGTGAGTAATACATGAACCATCTCTATTTTTAGTTCTTGAATTCGGCTATGGATAATATCCGAATGATTTTGATGAACTTTGCCAGCTTATGGTTGTTTAATGATTGTTTGGATAGAATAATGAAATATGGAATAATTTATGAAATTATTTAAGTGTGTTTTAAGAGTAAAACCTAAGATTTAAATTTCTAATAGCATTGATTTTCTAGTATGTTGACTAAAACATTACTTTGGAGATGGGTTTTATCTCATAATTTTTCAAATTAAATTGAATATTTAATGAATTTCCTAAGGAAGAAATTGGGTTATTTTCGTGTTTTATTTATTTAAAATAATTAAATATGGATTTTGGTCCATAAATTTTTATATAACGAAGAGTGTCATATTTTTGAATTTATGTGATATTTTGAAATTTTTCCCAAGTGATTTCTAATTATTATGTATTTATTATTCTAGATAAGCATATAAATCTATGATTAATTAAGGATGTTAATTAATTAAGTTCTTAAATGTTTTGGACCTTTAAAAACTGATATGTGATAATTTTTTAAAAGAATTGAGTGAAGTATTTTACAATCCAATGAGATTTTGACAAAGAATAAGATTTGGTGAAAAGAAGTTGTCTTTATTAGTAATAAATCAGTTTTTCTGATAGTTACAATAATGCCATGTCGCAAGTGTCTCGCCGAGCCCATTATATCACCATGATTTATGAGTGCCAACATCGATGAAGTTGATGTGCATGATAACTACTTAGATAGTTATGGAGTAATTCCAAGAGTATCGAAGTGGACAACGGCGGCATCCTATCTTCGACGACATTGCTTTATCATGATTTATCAAAATGTTTAAAAAGTTTTTCTGCCACACTAATTGATGTCACATGCCATCATCAATGTCTTCGCATGTATTCGCCTCTGCGTTTTGAATGATGCCACATATTATCCTTTTGATAAATCTTGATGCCATCTTTAACGTCGACCTTATTCCTACATATATTTCATCGTAGAATAGCCGAAGTAAGCTAAGTATGTTTCTATAATGACGCTGCTTGTATTTATGTCATCATTCATCAGTATAAGCAATGTTAGCCTTTTTTTACAAACACTAAGATTTGTTTCGAAAAGGGTAGGCAACCTATATTTTATCCATGTCATCGACATCATCCTCGACTTAGTGTTTTAATACATAAAAGAATTTAAGTGATGTTTTCGACCTTGGATAGAGTCGACGATGTTATAACGCCATGGGTTTCACATGTTATTTTGTTAAAGGCGGGGAGCCTTAAGCTCCTTTGCTGGCTTTGTTGTTGATGTAGACATAGATTTTTATCAACTATATTAAAGGCGGCGAGCCTTATGTTTTGAGATTTTGATTTTGATTATTGGGGATACTAATACATTTTAAACTATAAATTTTGACTTTGATCATTAGGGATATAAATACATTTTAAACCAAAGTCATTGGGGAAACCTATACATTTAAACTATAAATTTCGACTTTGATCATTGGGGACACCAATGAAGATTATTTTCGACTGGCAACACGTTTTAAGAAATTTGATAATAACATTGGGTATACCAATGTATTCAACTTTATAACATTGATATTGAATATTGGGGTACCAACATATTGTTGACATTAAACATGGGGGATACCAATGTAAATTTTTAACAAGTTCAACATAGAATATTTGGGGATACCAATGTATGTCACTTCGAGAGGTATAAATTTAAGGGAAAATAACTTAATTGGGGAAACCAATAGAAATATGTTAAACATGTGGGTAATATGAATTAAATTATTAAATGATGGGTTCGTTTTCATCCTAAGAAAATTATAGCATGTAAGATGGATAATCTACATGATGTCGGAGATGGGTAGTCTCTATGAGGCAATGAAGGGATCATAGTTAACCTAGGAAAACTATGGGATGTGTGATGGATAGTCCACATCAATTTTAAATAAAAGAGGATATGTGTAATGGATAGTCCATATAATTTAAATAGCTAAACCATGTGTGATGGGTAGTTTATGTGGTAAGGGATGGGTAATTCAAATAATAATTACAAATGAGATGGATAGTCAACATTATTATGTTAATGAAACCATAGGTGGTGGGTAGTCAACATGGTGGGGGATGGGTAATCCAGTGTATATTGCATGTTTGCATATCAGTATGTATTATTATGTTATAACCATTATGGATGTAGGAGCATAGTATATAGTTGAGATATTTTAGTTCAGATACCAGTTAGGGGAAAACCCATTCCATATAGCGGTGTGGTCTTACTTGATATCTAATTGGTTCGAGATGGTGCGTAATTATTCACACCAGACTATTGTCTAACCCGATGTTCTTATTTTCCCCTTAAACTCTCGGGTACTCATTTGAGTAGGTTGGTGGTAAGGTTTTACAGGTTTCAAATTAAACGAATAAGTTTTCGGAAACGTGTATAAGGCAATCTAGCTATTAGGAGCTTTATTTATTTCTGCTGTGCAGTTTGGTTTTGTCTGTTTGGATGTAATGGAAAAGTTCTATAATTGTCAAGCATTTGACTCTGATCAACTAAGGGGGCATCTTCATATGTCGCTCTTGGAGTATTTTGTGTAGTTATATTTTCCCTAAATTGAAATCACAAATGGGATTATGTAATAAATATAAAATTATATTTTGAAATGGGATGTAAAAGTTATTTCTGAATTGTGTTGAATTTTTTTTATATTTATGTGCTCCTAATTATTGATATGATTAACGTAGTCGTATTTTGTTGTCGGAGATTAATAATTATATATGGTTGTAACTCCATAACAGCTAGCTTTAGGCCTCAGAATGAGGGATGCTACATATGGACATAAATATCTTGGTCGTGGCTTTATGTTTAGGGGTCAGATACAAGTCTAGAATGTAGAGAGAGCTCTAAAAGCAGGTAGTTTCATCCTTGATTGCATACTAACAGCAAGTGAATGACATGATGAGGATGGAAATTGATCTTTCAAATACTGACATTAAGGCAAGATGCCCAACCCAAGCAGGTCAACCCGGTCCTTGTAATAGCAACGATTGCGAAAACAGTGGTCGTCAGGCTGACATCAGGAGACCAATGGTCGACCCTTAGTACAACCCCAGATATAATAGTTACTCAAATTTGAACATGGATATCACGACAATCTATCTCGTCACCTCAAATTGATTGTAATTTCAAAGGACCGCCTCCACCAAGGATGGAAAGCAGGAGGAACCTCGTGACAACAATAAATATTGCGAGTTCCATCAAATCAATAGACACTCTACAATAGAGTGTCAGGTGCTTAAGGATGAGATTAAGAGAATTATCCATGAAGGAATACTTTTGGAATTTGTTCGGCTTCAGGTCAAGCATAGGGCGAACCGCGAGGACTGGCCACGTCATCCCCCTCAACCCGGTAACACAAATGTCCAAGCTACCGTCGAGGTCCTGACCATATGTAGAGGCCCACAAGTGAACGGCAACATCTGGTGGTCTTTGTCCTAATATTGAAGGGAAGAAAGCATAATCAATGAAATCTATTTATTAGAACCTCGGGCGTCCAAGGCGCCCTGGACAGAATCGGAGCAATCGATCAGCTTTACAGCCAAAGACGAGAAAGTAGTCTCCTACCTCCGATAGGACCCCACGGTCATCACTCTTGCCTTGGCTAACTCCAATGTGCATTGGGCCTTCATGGTGGGGGGAAACTCGGTGAACATCATGTTCAAAAATGTCTTTTAGGCTCTCAAACTTCCTACCTCCAGTATCACTCCATATGCCTTACCCATTTACGGCTTTTAGGGTGTAGGCAATGTCACAATGAGCACAACCTCCTTGTAATGACATTGGTCAGGAGTCCCTAGCTACAAAGATCCATGTAAGCTTTATTGTGGTTGATTGCCCATCTACTTATAACTTGTTAATAGGATGACAAACACCTGCTGAATTGGATGCCATCGTCTCCCTCAATCGCCTCATCATGAAGTTACCTATCTAAAATGGGGTTGACGAAATTAGAGGAAATCAGTAGAATGCGGGTGTAACGTCTCGCCTTTTTGCATGATTTAAACCGACACATGTGCCAATTCAAACCATACGGAAGGGCTGGTTGTTATGGGGTAAATAAGAAAAAAACAGGGAAAGAAAAACAAAATAGAATCTCACAGCCGAAGGATAAAATATAATAATAAATGTACAGTTCATAAACTGTTTACAAACATTTAATTCTTTTTTATACAATAAATATCAGAGTTCACATACCAGTCATAATCAATGCAGCGGAATTAAATATTGTAGTGGAATATAGTTAATAATAATAGTAGAAATCTCCATCTTCGTCCTCCAGATCTAAAGTCTTCGATCCTGAAACGCTCGGACTGAACCGAGCGAATTTGAAAAGACAAAAACACTCGAGTCAGAACTAAAAGATCTTATGTGAGTTAAATTAACAGAAATAAATATGAGTGCAGTAACTCAAGAAATGCTCGAAATTTACATCTCCTAAGGATCCGTTAAACTATTAACTATGTAGTATATTGCGCTATTATAATAGTGTCTATTTATAAAATAAACTTACTTTTAAATAGCGTTAAGGGGTTACCCATATAGCCCTTAACACAAAATATATTCCCATAGTCTATACAGTACTGTAATCTCCCCCGTACTGGGCGTTGTTAGAGGGCACTCCATAGGTATGGTACAAAGCCAAAATCGTATAAGGCGCGCTAGGATAGGTGACACGGCACAACTAGGAAATGCCAGGGTAGATATACCAATTACGCTTCCGGGTCGGTGGTAACGCATAGCCCAGCTATCGCCCACCTCGAGCCACACCCCCAAATCAAAGAAATCAAAAGTGGCCACCGAATCAATCCAAAAGTCAAAGTATAATATCGAAGGGATGTGTCCGATCAAAGGTGCTACCTTATTAACCCGTCAATCGCTCCTGTTTTAGCCACCTTATGCCAACTCACGGGAGTCGGGTCCACGTATTTACCTTAAAGGAAACGCCACCACCATCCTACTTCATTTTGGAATCTCCACCGCGTACACGATTGTTAAAGTGGTTTTCGGGGTTGGCAGAGAGTATGACAACTTTCGATCTTGATCTCTTCAACAACCGAACGTTATTATAACACCGCGGTCATTTTAAAAATAATTATACTTTCAAAATCAGAATATAATTATCCATTTTAAAACCCATAAATACGATATCATCTCCTTTTAAAACCCAAATAATATGATATCATTTTATTTCAAATATATTTCTTTCCAAAATCATGCCACTTTTAAAATTTATAATATCTCGAAACCAAATATTTGAATTATAGCTTTCAAAACATAATACTTCGAATTTCATAGCTTTAAAACCATAACTTCTAATACTTAAGTGGTTTGGATATTCAACAGTATATAAAATAAAACAGTTGAATTTAAAATTTCTTTAAAAGTAAATAATTTCCACACCTTCACTTTTTTTTATATTCACTTTAAATTCAATCTAAACCCATAACTTCTAGATTCACTTTCAGTTTAAATAAAACACTTCGATTTCAATATTTCAAAACTTCGAGAATTTAATGAATTTCAAAACTAAGGTTGGAAATTTCAAAACAACAATTCATTTTCCTATTATTTAGTTTGAAAGGTTTATATTCCATAACCATTTAGAATAAACTAAATTTATTAACACTAAAATTGCCTTTCATTTATTTATACTAGAATTATTTGTTAATCCAGTTATAATATCATACCTTAAAATTTCCAATTTTAATAAGTTTACATCAACTTATGGAGTTAAATTTTCAAATAAGCTCAATTCCAATTAAATCTCCAATTTATCTTTCAATCTTAATTTATTTGAATCATTTATAACTCTATATATATACAAGAACTTAAACTCATACTAAATCGTATAATATAAATTATCAAATGCCATTTTTCAACTTATTCATTTTATTTAGCAGATTTATACATAGCTTAAATTCAACAATTGGTCAGGTTTTCAAAACATTTCACGGACAATTGGTTTTCATTTTCACAAGCGCATGTATGGTATGCTCTGCATTATTAGCCATATACACTTAATTAAACTACTCCCAACAATTTTATAACTGCACCATTAAAGTACCTTTTATTCTTTTCACCAGATACCTGCTGCATTACACTTGTTTAAACAAAAGGCGTTTTCTTTACTTTTTTAAAGTTATATATATTCGATCAAGATGTTGAACATGTTAAAAAAGTGATAATCGTACATAAGGCACTAAGCACATATACCAAGTTTATATGGGGATTTTCACTTCAAAGACTCGTTTGTGCAGGGTAAAGCACTTCTGAATAATTAGTTTTAAGGACAATTTACATGATAATGATAAATTCATTTATCTTTTTAAGTTATACAACAAAATGATAAATCCTTTTATTATTACTTCTGTATAACTGAAAATGATAAATTCTTTTATCTTTGTCCTGTAAAATATCCTTGAAACAAATTTTTCAGAAGTAGTGTACTTAAAACTTATCATCACGTACAAATAAACCCCTAAAATGAAAATCCTTTTATATTATTATCGTAGGTTTAATAGTAAATTAATCAGTAATTAATTACCAGCATCAGCAATATCATCATTATTTATATCTATATATAGTGTTCAACTTGTTTATATGAAAATATAGAGTACAACTTAGGGCATCTCCAATCGTCCAATTACTTGCTGAATTTGCGCAAAAAAAATATCCAGTCGTTCAATTCAACCTTAATATTAAGGTTAACGTTCAGGATCCAATTCAGGATTCTGAACTGGGCTTGGGCGCCCATTTAATGGGCGCCCAAGTTCTGGCGCCCATTTTATGGGCGCCCAACCCCCCCTCCTATTTCCGTCCCTACCAGCCATATTTCCCCCCTTTTTCACCCCTAACGGCTATAAACGGTCATATTTCAAATTACAACGGCTATAAACGGTCATATTTCAATTACAATGGCTATAAACGGTCATATTTATGATTTCACTACATATATCAGAATGTTATCCAGATTCTAATACACACATCTCTTCTTCTATTACAATTTTATTCGCAATTCTTTACTATTGAAAGTATGTCTCATCCGTTTCAATCATATACCGAAGCGATGAATATGGATAGCTGGGATTTAGATTCTCAACCCTTTCAAAATGGAATTTGTAACAACCCGCATATTTATCGAGTTTACATTTAAATATTTTTATTTAAATATTAAATCGTTAATCGGATTTTGGTCCGAAAAACTACTTTTTGCAAACGGTCAAATTAGGACTCGAGACCACTTCCATTGAGTTCGAAATGTCGTTTACAACTTTTTAAGTATAAACATCGATAGGTTTGGAGTTAGTGAAATTTCACTAACTTTTCCCGCTTTGGACTTTGGGTTAGTTTAGCCTATTAAGCCCAAGTTCCAACCCTCTTCTCCTCACTCTTCATAAATTTCCTAACTAACTCAAGCTTTAGCATTAATGGTGAAGAGAATGGGAAATTAAAACTCCAAGCTCAAATTCAATTGCAACTCCATCATTCAACTCCAAATTCAAGTAGAAGATATTGGATTTAAGCTTTGGATTGCTTCTCCTTGCTTTCAAGCTTCATCTTCATAAATTTTAGTGCAAAGGTGAGATTTTTATCTCACAATTCTAGTCTATAACTATATTGGACTGTTGGGAATGATTCCCTATCACTTTAGCATGCATATTTGCTTTTGGTTTGGATTGGATTGGCGAAAAACTCCGATTTTTGGTGTTTGGGAGAAATTTCTGCATTTAGGTCGTTCTGGCCGTTTTTAGCTCGCTCGGAGTTAGGTCGTGTGGACCATAGGTCGTAGGTCGCGTACGAGTTAACCCCTAGGTCGTTCTGGCCATTTTCGTGTTTTCGGAGTTAGGTCGCTCAGGACCTTAGGTCGTAGGTCGTATGGCCGTTAGGTCGCTCTGCTTTGGCTCTGGCCATTTTTGCTCACTCGCAGTTAGGTCGCTCACGACCTAGGACTTAGGTCGCTCGCGAGTTAGTACCATAGGTCGCTGGGCCATCTAAATGCTTGTTCGGTGTTAGGCCATAGGTCGTATGGACCTTAGGTCGTAGGTCGCTCGGTCTCTCTCACTTCGCTAGGTCGCTAGCTCGTAGCTCGCAGCTCGCGTTTGAGCTTAGGTCGTAGGTCGTGGGTAGGTGGGTCGTAGGTCGCTCGCCTATATCCTCTGGCCATTTCATCCCTTGGTCGCTTGACCTCTAGGTCGCGGGTACCATTAGGTCGCTCGGCCTTGTTTAGTGCTAGGTCGCTGGACCATTTAGGTCGTTCGACCCTTAGGTCGCGGGTTTTTAGGTCGTTAGGTCGTTAGGCCGTTAACCCACTAGGTCGCATGACCTATAACCTGTTAGGTCGCTCGACCGTTTACTCCATTAGGTCGCCCAACCCTACTACAAGTATTAGGTCGTATGACCTTGTTCCACTAAGTCGCTCGACCCTTAGGTCGTAACACATTAGGTCGCACGCCTTTCACACCATTAAGTCGTGAGTTTAATTAGGTCGCTCGGCCTTAAAACGTTAGGCCGCTTGACCTGTGCTATTGTTAGGTCGCTTGGCCATTTCAGTTAGGTCGCATGACCATAGAGTTGCTCCAGTTAGGTCGCTTGACTCCTTAGACCCCTAGGTCGCAACCATTAGGTCGAACCCCGTAAGCGGTGGCGTTGCCCCCGCACCCCCACCTTGGGGGGTTGCCACCCCCCCTGGACCCCCCCTCCATAGGGGATCTTATCTGAAAAATATTGAGCTGATTTCCTTGGATTTTATTCGCATCTCCGTATGCGATCTTTGTGATTGATTGTTTCTACACTTGCTTATGTGTTTTGTCACTTTATAATATAAAGGTTTCAATACTAGTAGTAAATATCAAAACTCTTTTAACAAACAATTTCAACTCTATTTTTAATAACAAAGCTCTTTTCTTAAACCGTTTTCCAATCTATTAGTATATACAAGCCTTTACCTCACTCGGATGAGAAATCTAATTAAACGACTTAGTAAAACAAGTGGTATGAAACGCTTGCGTTCACTTCGTCGGTTAATTCTTGGACTTGTTCGATTGAACCTCTTGTGACAATTTTATTAGTGAAGATTTACAGTTTGTTCGTAAATATTTAAGTTAAGCAAGTGGTTATGGGACATGAAGCTAAACTTCTATATTTACTAGCTTAGTGTAATTGACACTTCTCGTTGATCTTGATGATCGCTTTATGAATTAGACTAGCAATTGCGCGATGTCTCTTTCATTGCAAGGTTAGACTAGACACCACTTGTGTGATTCCATTCACACATACCTTTCTGCTTTTTGGTTAGTCTTGACCTCATTCTGTGTGATTCCACTCACACATGTGGGGTAGCTCCCCATGGTCTTCGGACCGTCATGTGATAGGCCTCTTTCCCTTTTTATGATTTCTGGATTTCTCGTGTTGATTTCTGGAATTTATGTCATTGACTTGTTATGAGTACAAGTTTAGGGTATGATGCCCCCTTCGAATCTTTGAGAAGATTCTTGTGATATTGATTATCTCTTATTGATTGATCTTCTGTTGATCATTATTTACATACTTATAGTGGTATGTCGTTATGGATGTTTATGTTTATGCCATATCTTTTATGTTATATCATGTCATCTGATATTTATAGCTAGACTAATCCGTTTATTATTTTCTTAAATAATACTCGGATCAGACCGAGATGTTACAGGTGCTTCTGCTTGACTTCTTCCCAGGGATTCATCACTCTGACTTTTGGCTAACTGTTTAGATTAGCAGTTTTTGTTGTATACACTTGAGATAAAGACTCATAGTTGTATTCTTTTGTATAGCACGTGTTGCTATTCTTTTGTATTATCGTGGATCTTATTGACCACTACTCTGATGTACACTTTCATGTGTTAGTTATATATTCATATCTTCTTCCGCCTTTGTGATATGGATATCTGTGACTGATTTGTGATATGATTATTTCTATGTTTGTTTCCGAAGATTATTTATAGCCACCGTGTGATAAGCAATTACATGGATGGTCGCTTCTCAACAGCCTTATTCTCCGTGCTAGTTGACAGCACTTCTCCGGAGTGTTCTTGGCTAGCGTGGGTATAGAGGTGGGGCGTCACAGCATTCCCCAAACCGCCCCCCCTCTATCGTTCCATTCTTCTGCTCCATGGTCTGGCAATGAAGATAAGGATTTGTGTTATATTTATTGTCATTTTTCTAACGACTCGGTAAAGGGGAACGACCAAAGTGGAGAGGCGTTTTGGGCAAAGCCATGAATGCGTACAATAAAAAACATGTTGAAAAGATGAGATCAATGTCTGCAATCACGGGTCGTTTTGGGAAGATTAATCGACAAACACAATTCTACGAGTCGCAGATCCATAAAATAAGAACAGCAAATCCAAGTGGAATGGGTGGCGAAGCTGAATTGGTAGCGTTTTGTAAAATCACATTTTTAATTTACATTCATTTCTAATCACTTTGTTAATATTTGATTTTGTTTTTCTGTTCCTGTAGAAGAGAATGGCGAACGATCAGTTCTTGAAATTATTTCCAAGAGAAAATGGTACAAAGAAACCCCACTACTATCAGTTTGCAAACTGCTATGACTTGCTTGTTAGTCAACAAAAATGGAACTCAAACACCGCAAAAGGCTTAAGAGATGTGCAGACGAAGTCAAAGGGGAAGAAAAAAGCAAGTAGATCTACTTACAATTCTAGCCCAGGCAATTCTTCTCATATGGCCTCAAATGAATGCCAAGATATCGAAGACGAAGAAGTAATTCCCGCATTTGATGAGGACGCTAGACCGATGAGGCAACGAGCAGCTAAGAAGAAAATTGCTGTTCAATCTCAAATCGATTCTCGCTTAGCCCTAATGCATGAAAAAAATGCGAGAGAAAATGCAGAATGTCAAAAAGGAAGCGCAGAAAAGCTTGCCGTGTTAAAAGAATTGACTGAGATTGAGAAGGGTCGTTTTGAGCTAGAGCGGCAACGCCAAGAGACCATAGTAATGGAAAAGGATGTCACCGGAATGGATCCAATTACATTGCAATATTGGATGGAGTACAAACAGCGCATTGTTGAGAGTAGATCTGGAACAAAACATATGTAGTTGACGTATTAATTTGATATTTCTAGTTATTGCAGTTTACATTTCCATGTACCTTCAGTTCATTTAGGTAATCAAGTGTTATTTTCGGTTTAACAATATTTAATGGTATATCATTTTTTCGATGCATTGTGTATATATCGATTTACTTCATCAAACATAAATGACATTACAAACATAATAATTGAAGCATTACACACTTCGTTATAGAAATAAAAAAGGCAAACATATGTAATTAAACAAAGACCACCATCTTCAACTACTGATTTCCATGAGAATTCCAAATATGCTCCATTAAATCCCTTTGGAGTCTATTATGAATAGCTGCATTACGATATACCTCATGATGATCGTTATGAATTGCGTACTGTTCTTCATTTCGTAACGTGGTTGTGCGAAACAATTCGGGTGGTTGTCTTGCCCCCTCATACTCGAAATCAGGATAATCCATACCGCGTTCATATTCAATGATCATGTTATGGAGAATTATACAATAGAACATAACTGTAGTCATTTTTGATCTCTTCCATAATCTACATGGATTGCTTACCATTGCAAATCTTGCTTGAAGGACCCCAAACGCCCTTTCTACGTCCTTCCTTTGTCCTTCCTGCATCGCAGCAAATTGTTTCTATTTTGCCGTCATTGGGTTTGCAAATGTCTTCACAATCGTACTCCATTTGGGATAAATTCCATCTCCTAAATAGTATCCATGGTCATATGTGTTCTGACCAAGAGTAAATGATACGAGAGTTGACTTACCTTGCGCCAAATCATTGAACAAATGAGATCGTTCAACAACGTTTAAGTCATTAAGAGAACCTAACATTCCAAAGAAAGCATGCCAGATCCACAAATCATGAGAGGCAACTGCTTCTAAGATGATTGTTGGTTTTTTTTCCTTGCCGTTATATGCTCCGTGAAAAGCTTTTGGACAGTTCTTCCACTCCCAATGCATACAATCTAGACTTCCAAGCATTCCAGGCCAGCCCTTGCTTTCATGCATTTCACGCAAGCGAGTTACATCTGTCTCGTTTGGAGATCGAAGATATTCTGTCCCATAAATGTCCACAACTGACTGGAAGAAGTGATCTGGGTTTTCCAATGCCGTACTCTCTGCAATACGATATGCATCGTCAAGGGCATCGGCGGGTGTACCGTATGCTAACATTCTCAAAGCTGCAGTCATCTTTTGATGCCCACTCAAACCATGTTTTTTTGCGGCGTCCTGCTTAAAAACAAAATAATTATTATTCTGCTGAATACTTTCGAGAATTCTTATGAATAATGGTCAACTCATTCTGAATCGTCGTCTGAATGTCTCTAGACCGTAAGTTGGATCACGGGCAAAGTAATCTTGCAGTAGTGTTTTGTGAAATGCTTGCTGGTTACGGTTGATATATTTCCTACCCTCTACAGAACCACCATGTTTTCCAGAAGTTGATCCGTATGCTTCACGATATATCTCCATCAATTCCTCCTCCTCCTGTTGATGCGCTAACGCATACGCTTCTTCTTCAGAGTCACTGTCGCAAAGCAATACAGCTTTTAGTAAATTTGCAGACATTGTTTGATATTTGAGGATAGTTGTCTGATATTTGAATGTTTTGTTAGAGTAAATTGTGGTGAACAAGTATGACATCTATATGCTTATATATATATATATATATGACCAAATCTTGAGTGGAGAGAGGGTGTGTCATTGTGCAGTCAAATCACGTACTGTAGCCACGTTCGTTTGCCGGTCAAGATTCTCTGCTATGTTTAGTGGATAGAGGGTGTGTCAGTGTGCGGTCTAATCACGTACTGTAGCCACATTCGTTTGCCGGTCAAGATTCTCTGCTATGTTTAGTGGATAGAGGGTGTGTCAGTGTGCCGTCTAATCACGTACTGTAGCCACGTTCGTTTGCCGGTCAAGATTCTCTGCTATGTTTAGTGGATAGAGGGTGTGTCAGTGTGCGGTCTAATCACGTACTGTAGCCACGTTCGTTTGCTGGTCAAGATTCTCTGCTCATTATCCATTATATAAATTCACAAATCGTTATACGTTTAAATCATTTACAAACCTAACATTATTCAAATTACAATGTCCAACATGACGTTTACGTCTCATGAATTGAAGTTGCTTATGCAGTACTACATTCAAACCGATGAGAAGTGCGATAATCAGGAGTCAATGGCAATTAATTTTTGGGACACTCTGGCTGACCTGTACAACAACGATGTGGGCTCTCAAGTCAGACGTACGGCTCAAGAGGTCAGGACTGCACACAAAATCTTTACTAGGGCATGCACACGTTACACAAAGATTATTAACGAGGTAATATTGGAAAATGTGTTTGAGACAACACGTTCGACTTATGACGGTCGATACAATTTAAAATATGGCACGCCCTTCATTGCCCATGATGCGTACTTCATACGTCAAAACTGGCTAGAAAGATTTGGATGACCTTAAGATAACAGTATTGATAGTTGGTTATGTAATGTTCGTTAATGTATCATGAGCTTTTTGAATTGTCTTTTCAAATGATAATGTATGCTTTTGTTGTCAAAGCTAATGCCTATGTCTAATGTTTGTTTTTGAATATGCCCTAGTGTAATGTATGTTGTCAGATCAAAAAGTACTGCGACCAAAAGTGTATTGTTTATATATTCTCTTTCTGGCTTACTTATTCATCATTCATAATCATCTTCTTCCATACTCACAACAATAAATTCTTCATCGCAATGCCTTCTTGGCCTTCTTCTATCGATTCAGATGCAGGTTACGTGCCTACGGAAAGTCCACATACTGATGAGGATTGGCTTATCGATTATCAAGAACGACACTATGAAGATGTACGTAGTCAGTTTCCAAACCTTGAGCAGCTGAGACTTCAGGAAGTGGTCGAACCGCGATACGAACAAAATGTTGTACGTATGGCATATGAACAACATGGGAACTTGGATCAAGTAGTTCAACCTCCCACTGAGCAAGAAGTTGAATCGCAGCTAGTTTATTGTCTGTGCGGGTTTGAAGTTGAAGTTGTAGTACGTGCGGATGGAGAAAATATTGGCCGTCGAATCCAACTATGTCAATTCTGGTCGAATGGTTGCAATTACGCGGAATGGTTGGATGATCCATTATGTCCAAGGGGCAAAACCTACGCAAATGAACTAGAACATGAGATAAGACGTCTTAGACTGTCTGTACAGGAGTTGTAGTTTAATCGTCACGTCTAGTTTCTTCATATGTGCAGTCTATTATTACTATGTCGTTTCTTATAAGTGTTCTATGTTTGAATCATTCACTAGTTAAACGAACATAAAGTATTCACATTGTACACCAACATATATAGTTCGTATTTAAACGGACACCTACAAATAATAATATACACCAATATGTATAAGTCACAGTACTCACAGACATATAGAATTCACAGTAACCACGAGCATTATAATCCAAAATCCAAGAAAGTGACAGCATATAAATAATACACAATATACTGAAACAATGACCTAAGTACATATACTCATACGCATAAACTAAAAAGTATACAACTAAAGGGAGGCAGCGTCGTCATCGTCAGCATCATCACCGTCATCACCATCTCCGTCACTGTCATCATCCTCATCTCCGTCACCGTCATCATCATCATCTCCATCATCATCATCGTCTACATCGTCATCCTCGTCATCCCCATCACCATCATCCCCCTCGTCCTCATCATCCCCATCGTCCTCATCTAAACCACTAGCACCATACCCACTGGGACCAGCATCACCTCCGCCTTGTGATCCGAAAGGCTCATATACAGCAAGTCTAGCTGATAGCTGATCAATCTGAGCCTCTAGCATCTGTGTATGCTGCTTGTACATATCATGCATCGCGTGTGTATGTGCAAGAGTCATATCGCGAAACACACCAAACCCTACTCTGGCCTAATCCAATCTAGAAGCGTACTACATAAAAATGACAAAAGCCATAATAAAAAACAAGCATAAAATAAAGGAAAATGACAGTAAACAACAAACGTACCTCATACGGAGGATATAACCCGACTGAAGGCACACCAGGATAGTCGGGGTGATCTGGAAAGACTAAAGGCTGCTCAATCAAAGTACCTGTCAAGTCATACGCTCTAAAAGTGGTATCAGGCTCCAACTGCATGGGAGCCTGGGAGAACTGTGACGGAATCGGGTCAAATGAAACCTGCGGTACCTGAACTCTACCGGCTGCCAGATGAGGTCTTATATGATCAGAGTTGACCCCACGAACATAATCTGGTACGATGAATCTACGGGGTGCTACTCTAGCCCAATAAGCGTCGTAATCCCCATCGATGAAAAAAGTACTACTATCCACCCATCCAGCCTGTCGTAGAGCATGTAAGTACTGATCACCGATCACCCTATGTCTACCAAACATGTCCTCGCAGGATAAAGGATCGTATGGTATACGACGATCACCCGCAATCTGATAAGCATATCTCTCTCCCAAATACCACATAGGCATAAATGCAGGCGTATGCAAAGCAACCCTACGTCTAGATACTGAATACGCAACCATCAAGGGATGGTCGTCCACCAGAAGACCTGCATCTGCTAGATGAGTCCAATGTGAGGCCCAAGGAGTCCGAATGATGTTAACACGACTACGCATATCCAGCTGTGACCTAGCCTCCATCAAGTCATGCCGTACACCTAAGGGGACATGATGTACGTACTGCATGATCTCCCATCGTCTCATCCTAGGGAAGTAATGCTCAGCAGCCTGACTAGCCGTGCCCTGGATGCGGGGATGCATGTTTGCCGTGTACTCGTAGTACCATAACGGCAAAATATACCAAAAAGCATACATCTACCTGACATCGCCAAACGCAAATGAATCTAGAGCGGTATATAGGGTGCCTAATATCGCCGTACCCCAGTCGATAGTATGTAGCTGGTCTAATCGGGCAAGGGAAGCTAAATAGCCAAGTCTAACCGTACCTTTTTGGTTCTAAAAAAAGGTCGAACCAAACAGGTACAACAAAAATGCTCTAGTAACTGCATCCATCATATCGGCTCTAGCTATATAACTGGTGATGTAATGCTGCAAGTACGTCAACTTAACAGAACCACTAGAGACACAGGTAACATCTATTAGTGGTAAAAAACAGTATACAAATTGGGCGACTCGTATAAATCATCAAATGGAAAAGGTCGAAGACCCTGTCGTCCAATCTCAATCCCAGTGAACATGTAGAAATCAATTGGGGTGATACCAAGCTCAAAATCTGAAAAATGAAACGTATGCGTGGTAGGCCACCACCTCTCAGCTAATGCCTCGATGAGAGGTCGATCAAAGGACTGAACAGTCCTAATTGACAAAAATAGACCAAAAGGGCTAGCCTGTAGCCTCTCAATAATAGGACCGGGAAGATAGTCATAAAACTGGGTAATGCACTTAGCCCAACTACCCCGACAGTGAATGTAATGGTCCTATAGATAGTTAATGAAACAACAATTTTTGATAGCGTAAGGGTTATTTAATATGAGTATGTAATGTACAAATTAAAATAACAAGTTATAGTAAGGGTTGATTAATACCTGTATGGTCGTCAAAGCGGTTTCGGCTCTATGCCGATAACCATCTGGCAGCTCATGTAGAACACGTAGATCGTCTGGTGAAACTCCAAGCGGTGGCGGAACGTGTAGTGGTCCTGCTTGCTCCTGTGGATGTCTACGAACCGTTCTTTTGGCGATTTTGGTTGGACGCGGCGGCATTTTGGATAAATTTTCTATTTTTCAAAAAAATTTCAAAACGAAAAGTGAAGAGAAATGAGGGGGGGAGGGCGGTGCCATTTTATGGGTGCCTTGCCTCAGGCGCCCATAAAATGGGCGCCTAAGGGTTAGGCGCCAATTAAATGGGCGCTTAATGCCAGGCGCCCATTAAATGGGCGCCTGGCCATTGGGCAAACCCACCCAATTACGGGCTGAATATTCAACCCACTGAATATTCAGCCCGTAATCGATTGGAGATGCCCTTAGAGAGAGTGAACTGTAATAATAGAAAATAAAAAATTTCAGGTATTAGGGCAGTTACTAATTTACCAATGGCTAGCTTCATTGAAAAGGTGAAAGGTTGCTTCTTCCATCACTTAGAATTTGTCACAGGCAACAACAATAGTACAAAGTCCCATGCTGAAGGTATATATATGTATGTTGCACTAAATTTTCTTCTCTAAGTTACTAAAGTCCTCCATAATATATACCATCAAACATTATGAAGTATATATCACGATCTATAAAAGAGATATGATCAGTAGTTTAACCATAGCTTTAAACATTTGTATGTGTAGATTCTTCCAGTAATGAAACAACAGAGAAGGTACGGCTTCATTTAGTTGTTCAAGTGAGTGTATTTAAGCTTTTCGTAATAATAGAAACTACAAATATTTAACTATCAGTTTTATAATTTTCTTTGCAGGAAAAAGGATTCACAGTAATGGAAAAAGGAGCTACCTGATGCGGTGCTAAAGAAGGGCAGCCATTATAGGTGGAGAAATAAGAAGTTAAGAAAAAATTGGAAAGAGAAGAGAATCTTTCTGAAAATTTCTGCTTGCTATTACTAACGATGATGCATACATTTATAATATTGTTGCTAACAAACCTCTAACAACTTTTCCTATGTGGCATCACAGGGACCACTGCTTTTCTAACAACTTGCGTTAAAATGCTAACAGAAAGTAACCAAGGAAAAAGCAAAAAGAAAAATAACGAAATACAACATATTTTGTATGATGCAGTCCTTGACATCAGTCCAAAAGCCTTATAGGTAACTACATGATCATTCTAGGTATTGCATGAGCGGTAGTATTGCCTTCATGTGCTGGTGGAATAGTAGTATACGTATCAATACCCACCCTTCAAGATCGACCTTGTCCTCAAGGTCGAAGATGTTTTTCATGTTGAGTGTACCACCGGGATCGAAGATGAGAACTTTGCTTCCACATCGTAACTTGTTCATTTCAGCAAACATACTACATGCATCAGCCCATTCAAACTTCAGTTTGTTCATTTCAACAAACATGTTGTGTGCATCATTCTTTTTCTGCTCAATATGCGTTGAAGAATTCTGTGTGGCGCATAAAGCCTTAACAAGTGCAATTCTTGCGTAGTATGCTTCCGACTGGTAATGAACACTATTTTTCATAGGCACAAAAGTAGGATAAAGTGGAGGTGGAGGTGAATTCATTGGCGATGGAGGAGGTAGTGGGCGAGGTATAGATCTTGTAGCAACAACAAGGGTAGGTGGACATGTAGGGGACGTAGGTGAGGGAGGAACAGAAACTGAAATTGCTGGTGGGCAGCATATGTTCTTCTGCGAACTGAAGTTGAGGAAAGGAGCAGTATCTGTAGAGATAGGAAGAGGTGCATCAGGTTTAGACAAAGGGAGGAGTTGCTGTTGTAGCGCTTGTGACAGCGACGGGCAGCGAAGTTGGAGGTGTCGGAGATAGCAGGAGAGGCGGTGGTAATGTGATTTGGAATCCAAGTTTTGTGGCAATCTCAGACACGAAGTGAATGATGTGATTAATGGAGGTTCGGATGTCGACGATGGTGGTTTTGATGTCGATGATGGCTTTTTGTTGACTTTCAAAGTTGGCTTGAATGGTGTTTATGGCGGTTTGATGTCGAGTGGTGAGTTGTTGGATGGCAGTTTCGACCATTGTTTAATTTTGTGAGATGACGAAGGAGATGAGATATAGACGAAGGAGGTCAGAACAAGAGTGAAAGCACCAAATTGATGCGGTGCTAAAGAAGGGCAGCCATTAGAGGATGAGAAATAAGAAGTTAAGAAGAAAATTGGGAAGAGAAGAGAATCTTTCTGAAAATTTCTGCTTGCTATTACTAACGGTGATGCGTACATTTATAATATTGTTGCTAACAAACCTCTAACAACTTTTCCTATGTGCATTTCAGGGACCACTGTTTTTCTAACAACTTGCAGTAAAATGCTAACAGAAAGTAATCAAGGAAAAAGCAAAAAGAAAAAAAGAAGAAATACAACATATTTTGTACGATGCAGTCCTTGACATCAGTCCAAAAGCCTTATAGGTAACTGCATGATCATCCTAGGTATTACATGAGCGGTAGTATTGCCTTCATGTGTTGGTGGAATAGTAGTATACGTATCACTACCCGACCAGCGATAACAGGGCCGCCTCCACCTCAAACTAATAACTTTATTTGAACTCAATTCAAACGATAACCTCAAACAAAATTGATCTAATCCAATTCAAAATGCAAACAGAAAAGAGTGGCTTTTAAATTACCTTATAGAGTTGAATTGTGTCGTATTTCAGGTGCTAGGTTTTGGAGAGGAATCAACGTAAAGTTGAATTACGCAAGGCAGAAGATGAGGAATTTTGTGACCGGTTATATTCGATAAAAGAGGACAAGATAGATTTAGGGTTGAATTAGTTTCGCACAAGATTTTTTGGGTTTCACCATTCTCTTTCAGGAGGATGAATAAATTTTAAGTGTTAAAAGATATATTAGCGGCAGCGTAAAATTTTAGCAAAATTTCACTGAAATGTCCGCAGGAATCATCAATCATAGCGTTTCTATGTTGATTTTTATATTTTAAAACAATAAACATTTACATATAGCCTTGAATCGCTACCAATAAATGCAATTAATAACAAGTTTTGTTTTGGTAACATTATATGTTCGTCGGGTGGATTATGGGCTTGTTAGCGTAATTCGAGAAGCAAGACTCCATCACGGGAGATCTCTTGTCAGGTGTAGATTCTTCTAAGGTCCACGGTCATTAACCTTGTAGCCCGAGAATCTGACAAGTTGTCGAGGACCATTATGTCTGTGAGATCTACATTGAGAGCGACATTACTTCGAGGTTCCTCAACTATCATAAGCGATATTACTTCGTTGGTGTAGTTCAGGAGGCATCTATGAGATTCCATACTATACTGAAAGTTTGAGAATAAGCACAGTCACGTAATTATAAATTTTGCTATTTACTTTAAAAATGCATTCTCCATGTGTGGTCGATATATAGAGTCCAACGAATGTCGACGTGTGTTGACCAATCAAATTTTGTACACCGATTGGGATGATGCAGCGGTCTATGTAGTGTGTGTCCTACGTCCTTCACACGTTGAAGAACTATGTTTAGAAAACCTGCTCGTGCTTGTAAACAAGCCCTAGCACACAATGGAACTGTGTCAAATATTACCCATTAATGAGGATTTACGTTATATGGACCGGATGGAATCCAAGACGGTACAGAGCTTTGTATTTTCAAGACAGAGGATATTTGACTAACGAATTCAAACATCGATGAGATTAACATCGATGAGCTTAACATTCTAGGATATAAAGATGTTTGATTTTATTGGAATTTAGAATGCGTTCATCGAGCCAAAAATGATATATTGACTCAATCAAAATGAGAAACCAACCTATGACATGACCGAATAGTAAAATTCTTTCACATCGCCAATACCATTTTCCCTATAGGAATTCTTGGCCTTTGAGTAGTATAGGGTCGGCGATGTTAGGCAACAGCGGCAGAGATAAGGATGGATTGGTTATGGTTCTAATGGCGGAGAAAAGAGGTGGTGGCAGCGCTCAAGGCTAAGTCGGGGGCATCGCCTACCTATGCTAGCTCGGGAAATGACGATGGTCGAAGATTGAAGAAAGCAAATGATTTGGTCTTTGAAGCTGGGTGGATCGGTGGTGAAGATCTTAGTAGTGATCTGGAATTGATGATAACTGGAAGCTTGGATTGCATGAAAGATGGCGATGTCATTCTTTCTATTAAAGACAAAGGCTCGAGAAATAAACTCAAGGAAATGAAAAGTGAATCAAAAAATTGGCTAAGTATTGTGTTTTTATACTTCCAGCCAAAAATCAATCAGTATCGATCACTGTTGATCGGTACCGATCCATGTGGTTTTAGAAAAGGATGGAAAAGCAGAAAAGTTACATGACCAAGGATTGGAACAACTTTCAAAAATTCTAAGCGATACTTGAAGATTTTACACGGAAGACTTCCACATTTATATTGATCGAAAACAGGTAACTCTATTGTTATCTGCAAAGAAGTGCTGATATTCTCAACGAAGATGCAACACTCCATGCAAAAAACTCAAGTAATGAAAGCATCATAGAAGATCCAGATTCTGTCACTTGTCTCGATCCAAAACATTGCTTTGTATTCACAGAAGCATACTTTTGGAGGCAAGTGTTATATGGGATTTGAACAAGTAATAGTGCGAATGGATTCGAATACGTAATGATGAAGGAATGAACCAAGGGGCTTGGAAGAGATCAATGCCGGAATATCCAAGAAATATGCTAAGTACAGAGTTAACAACATCGAATAGTATGATCAATCATAAAGCTTAGTATGGGACCCTCCTTACTTTTACTATGGTTCTACGTGTATGTTTGAAGAAAAAAGACAAATTTTAGGAACGCAACCGAGAATTTTTCTCTTAAAGATCCAAAACTTGAAGACTTGAGCAACATTAAGGAAAAGAGTAAAGGATTGGTCGAGGATATCGATCAGCACCCATTAATATATTGATCAGTACCAATTGATTAGGTCTATAATTTTTGGCAATTTGACTCGTTCTTCATCCTATATTCTTGAATCTGGTTGTTTGTGCAATTCATAAGAATATATGGTGATTTTGGTGCATGGATTCGTCTATACATAGTTATCCTCAACCTATGGAAAAGAATTTTTGATGAATCTTGACTGAGGGACTCTGTTGAATTCGAGATCAAGACATATTCAACCAAACTTCACCTTGTAATTCAATTTTAGCTATAACTTTCAGTTAACAAAAGTACACAAGTGGATGTAAGCCATACAATTCACCAAATCACTATAATAATCCAATGTCTCTCTATATTTTCTTACTATTTCTTTCATTAAAGTCTCATTTTTGTTCATTTGGGAGTGTTTGCCCATTTTATGTGCATACATACACACACAGATGTGTGTGTGTGAATTTTGTTTTGGCTATATATCTTTTATGTAGTATATACTATGTCACATCATATGTATTTCACTACTTGTTAAATGGTATAAACACGTCTATAAGCAATCAAGGATATTGTTTAGTTGTAACCCTTTGTGCATCTATACTATACACGTTGCACATGAACAAATAATGTTCAAATACCCACGCTAACAAAAAAATAGAGTAAATGAAAAATAGTTTATTTAATTTCCATTATAATAAATTAATATTAAATAATATTTAGTGTGTAATTATTATTTAGGATACTGTATGTTAAAGATCTAATGAAATAATTAATACAGGATAATTTAAAGTTTTCAATTTTCTCCCGACTGTCATTGCACATGATCCAACACCTCAAGGGTTCCAAAATTACCCTTAGGAAATCACAAACTAATATATAATGAGTAGTTAGTGTACTTCATGATTTTTTAAACACCTTTAAGGCCACAAAGAGGATTAAGAGCAAATAAATATATGAAGGAATCAAACATGAGATATAATTAATAATGTGTTACTTGACATTTATGGGAATTACAGTTTTTGGGCACCGACAAGGATGTAATAACATGATCAATGGATCCCAATACCCATTAGAAAATTTTGATAAATTATTTTATTTCTTTTAGAGTTTTTATGAGATGCATAGTGGGAGCCTTAGTAGAGAAATATTAAACCAATCAAATGAGTTTATGAACATATGTGGTATTATCGAATTTACTCTCAATAATTTTCATATATTAAATGGAAAAAATGAAGTTTTTCTTTGAGTAAAACATACCAAATGACACAAACTATAATGATTGGTTAAGAAATGCAAAAATTGCACTCGCATAAGCATTTTGCTAGGATTTGGTCGCCACTGAACCCATGGCTAAACCTAATGACAAGGTTACCCCCTACAAATAAGGACTTATGAATATGGTCATCAGATTGTGAACTTTCTCGATGTTTTGTTATGTCAACTACAAGCACCAAACTTCAAAAGAAGCATGAGAATATGGAAGTTTGATTCGTACTCTAGTCCAAGATCATGTACTCAATATGGCTAGGTACGTAAAGAGACTAGCTATGTTGGGAAGAGCACTTGATCAAGAGTTACAGATCGATTTGATAAATGGAACATTGACTTCACAGTTTGATTCAAAATGAACTTCAACATGAATTCATTGAAGTGTACTATTGTGAATCTCCTTGATATGTTAAGGACAACTAATAGTACATTCACGTGGGAATTAAGTGTCGTGCTTGTGGTTAAGAGTACTTTTTCTTTGAATAGATCAAAGAAAAGAAAACTTAAGTCGAAGGGTGACAACGATAAAGCCAAAGCTAAGGAAGAGAAGCGAGAATGTCACCATTGCTCTAAAACGGGACACTAGAAAAAGTACCGTCTAGAAAATTTGAAGATGCATAAAGAAAGAAGGTATATGATTTAGATCCTAAAAGTATTTTCCTCGCAGAAAACTATTTATCCATAAATTCTTCTTCTTGGTATTAGATACAGGATCTAGAACTCATATCTGCAATTTATTTTAGGGACTTAGAAGAAAGCGACCTGTAGCAAGAGAGACAATGGAATTTCTGATAAAAATAAATGTGTGCCCTAGGGGCAATTAGGTAAATAATTATTTAAAATTAGCTCTCTAAAAATTCTTGTTGAAACTGAAGTATGTTTTTTTATTTTCTATTATGTATATTATTACATAGTGTTATAAAAAATGAATTAATTACATTAAAATATATAGAAAATCCTTAGAAGAAGTATTCTATTGATTGCAATTGTGAAGATTTCATAACAAGTAGTGTTAAATTAATATATATATATATGTGTGTGTGTGTGTGTGTGTGTGTGTGTGTGTGTGTGTATGTATGTATGTGTGTGTGTGTGTATGTTAACATTAACTCCTTTAATGTTCCCGGTTAACATAATTGAGAAAAGGATATGTGAATAAATAATCGTCATTAGGTGAGCTTATTATAGATTAGAAATTGGATTTTGCCTAAATGATCTAAAAGCGTCGAACTTGTGGCCGATACTATACTTTAGCAAAGTCCGTATAGGCGTCGGTAATTAAATTGTTTAAATATTGACTGAGGGCATAGTTCACACTAGAGAGTAAGAAAAACCACGTTGTTAGTTATTTTCAAGTACAAAAAATGTAAAATTAATAATGAAATTCATACAAATGTTGTACTAAATTTTTATGGCATTTTAATTATTTATTTAAATTCAAAGATCAAATAAATAATGTTCAAAAGTTTTATGTCAATACAATTGAACAGCGAACTTAAATAGCATAACTAAATAATTTAATCAAAGCAAGTAAAATGGGTATTTTGACAAAGCAATGGTCAGTAGCGGCTGACCATTGCATGAAGGTGGACATAGGGATTTGTTTGCTAGGGTTTGAGAGAAAAGAAGCGGATATTTGATATCTGTGTGGCTATATATAGGCAGCCTCCACTGCCATTCTCTCGACACACTCAATCAATGCAACCCTAGCCTTCGATGGACATTGGTGAAGCCAAGAAGGAGATATCCAATAACCAATATGTTCGACAATCGGCTGGATTGCAAGTAGAAGGTAACTTCTTTATTTAAATTTATATATTTAAATACGAATACATTTCTATGCCCACACATATATGCATGCTATAAATAAACATTCTACGCTAATTTGAAATAAAATATAAATAAATATTTTTGAAAATTATTTTAATAATAAATTAATAAAGAAAATACTTTTGATATATTTATTAGTCATAAAAAGATTTTGGTTTTAGAATAAATAAATAATTATTTTTGGATCTAAATTTGTATGTATACATGCACATACATTAAAATGAATATTATGTGAAGATTCCATTTGATCTATTAAAATACACACACACACACACACAGAGATATATATATATATAAAAGTATGTATGTATGTATGTATGTGTGTATCGATTTTAATTATAAAAACTTAACTTTTTTGTCTCGGTTTTGATAATTAATAATAAAAAATTCTACATACATACACCCATATATATACATATAAATTTTCATATGAGAATTTGTAAAAAAAACATTTCCAAGGCTTACGATTTTTTGTAAGTAAAGAAATATTTTATTAAAAAATCCAAACATGTTTAAATTTTAAATTTGAGATATTTAAAATAAATTTTTCATCCATATTTTAATTAAAAAATAATATAATATAGTTGTGTTTTATGCTTATATCTTGAAGAAAAAAATTATTAGTTTTGGAAAAGTCAAAGCAAATTAAAATTTGACTTTTAAATTATTAAACATCTAAATCTTTTGATTTAATACTACTATATAAATTTATATTTTTTCTAAACCAAATAAATTATTTTCAATTTATATTTATATATGTATATGGCAAAAACTATTTTTAACTTATATATAATATCTATATTTTCAATAACATTATATTATGTATGTGTGTGTTATGCATAGATAAATATTAATAAGCATAATGGCAAAAAAATAAAAAAATAGTTTATACTATTGTAAGTATAAACTATATTAATAAATGTATATGTATATCACTTTGACATTATTATTGATATATGATTTTTACCTACATATTTATCAACAGTAAGTTACAATAGTTAATTATACGCATGTTTCCATATTACCCACAAGTTAGATAATTCCTTTTATTATAGTTACGATGTTTGTATTATGAATACAAATATATCCAAATATTAAAGAATAAAACTAACTTAATTAAATTTTTTAAAATTAAATCGATGATAAAAATATTGTTATTAAATAATAACAAATATGTAAATATTTAAATAAAAGTAATTCAACTAAAATATTTTATTAATAAATACCAGTTATGTTTCAATATAAAATTGATTATTTATGTAAACATAAAATACATTATTACACAAATAATAAAAGGATTTTTTTTTAGAATTCACCATTTTAACCCCGTTATCAATGCAGCTGTTTCATTAATGGTATCAAAGCCCGCATTATATTTATGTGAATCATTAACCAACACATAGGGAAATTATTTTGGAAAAATAAATTATATGGGTATCTAACATAAAAGCACTTAAACTAAGGAGAATGTTACTCTAATTAAGGACTGTTCTACGTGCGAAAAACATCCCAATCTCATGGCCTTTACGTGGCTCATCGAAGTGGTCTATTTTAATAGTGTGGAAGGCTCATAATTATTCTAAGCCTTAGGTTTATTCAAATAAATGTAGTTTTATATTATAAATTAAATGCACATTACTTTAAATTAAGTAAAGTAGTACATAATTTTATGAAGAGATATAAAATGAATTTTTTTAATTGTTTTAAATAAAAAGTAAAATTTCTAAGGGTTATGAACATAATGTAAAATTATTTTAAAATTATATTCATAAAGGTTATGAATAAGTAAATTTAAATTGTTTTGAACTATATATGTGTTAAATATATAATTAGTTAAATTGTTTAATTAAAGAAAGAACGCATATTTTTGTGTGTGTGTGTGTGTTTAAATTAATGAATTATAAACGTTAGAATATTAATATGTACATATATATTATATATGCATAAAGAAAATGGGAGGTTATATAAACAAGACCCTCAGACTTAAGGGAGCATAATTGGATGTGTATAAAGACACATGATGTCATGAGTTAAACTCATCTCCCTTGAATAGTTGATAATACTCTAGAAAAATTATATTAAATTAAGAAATTAAAATAATAATGTTCTCCATCATTTATAATATAAATAAATAGAGTACCCAACATTGCTATTGTTGTTGAGCACCCTAAAGCTATAAGATATCTAAGGTGATGTTTATATTATCCCTAGATAAGTATGGATATTATGTAATTTTGTTATGCACTCTCACGAATCACGTAACGCCCTTAGGATATCGCGAAATGATGGGTCTATGGTACATAACGTACTTTATAATTTGCTGAGCACCCTCAAGGTTATAAAGATGCTTATGAGCACAGTAGAATTACTGTTAGGAGTTATAAAAAAGATATAATTAGCAAAGAGTTACTTATCATTTATGGAAACCGCAATATGTTAAGCACCCTCAAGGTTGTAGTGACATGATAAAAGGATCCTATCCCTTAATGAAGGAATTTATGAATTTATTTATCTCTATTAGGGTTTTTGAGAGATGTAGAATTCAGTGGGAGTCTTATTAAATAAATATGACAAACGAATCAAATAAGTATAAGAACATATGTGATATTACAACAATCTAAAATAAATTTGCTCACCTAATATGACTGATAAAATTGTTTACTGATTAAAATATACACTAAATGAGCTAATCAAAAGATCGCAACGAAATAAAAAATGTACTTACAAATAAGTCTTTCGACATGTTATCGCTTCAAGACCCATGTAAGAGCCAAAATTGTATCACCGCTAAAAAATTATGCCATGATCACTTAAGTGATAATTTTCTCGAAACTATGTGTTGTCTTTTATGAGTTTTGAACTCTAAAGCAATATAAAAGTATGGATATTTGATCCATATTCTATAATGTATAAAAGTTGTATGGTGAACACTAATGTAACGATCCACAAATTTACCACTTTGATAAATTATATTAATTTTCAAAATATTTTGATATGAGTTTAAAAGTAAGAAATAATCATGTTTTAAGTGGTAAATAATAATAGTTATTTTGTTTGGGAAAAATATTTGGAGACAAATTACCGAGGTTAAATATTGATAATTTGTAAACATCGTCCTAGATAAAATAGCGGTAAAACAGCCGAAAATCGTTTTATCAGTAAAACTTCTTTTAAACAATTAGAATCATGCATGGCTCTAGATTCATACACTAATATATGTATTTAAACATGATTATGAAATAAATACTTATTTTATTTTCTTAAAATAAAATATATTTATGACATCGACGGTTGATATCATCGGTTTTATATATTTCTTCGAAAATTCAAATTAAGTTTAGATAATAAATAAATCGGTTTTATTTATAAATAAACCTTATTTAATTATTTAATAATGATGGTAAAAAAGTTTTTAATTTTTTTTACCAAAATAGATAGTACATAGAAAAATAGAAAATATGAATGAAGAACGTTTTCCAGAACATCGACTTTTCGACACCGAAAAGTTATCGTGAATGTTATTCGCTTTTATGCACCGTATGTACACATATAAGATATAATTAACAATATAACAATACACTTAATTGTAGATTATCTTATGTTAATTATGTTTAGCAAATGATGTGACAAGTCATGCTTTTAAAAATAATAACTTATATATAAGTATATATCATTATCTCTTGTCATATCTTAGCATTATCATCATTATCCATCATGACCTAGAGGATATGACTTGACAGAGGGGATGTGACATATGACGGGGAGGAAGGTTGTGACGTAACTTGTCAAAATAATGACATGTTAGGATATTTTAAAACTAAGGTTAGTTCGGTAATTTTCCTACTTTCTTATGTCTATCAATACACATCCATTTCACTATATTTTCATTTACTTATCCATTTCCATTTCCCTAAAGCTTTCTTTATGTTTCATGGCTTATTATGTTAGTTTAAGTTTTCTTTTAAATCAAAAGATTTAAATTGTTTTAAGGATGCAAACTTGTTTTTAAATTCTTTCTTCTCCATTTTTTCTCCACTTTATTAGGTCAAAACTTCCTATATTTTACTTCAAATCAAGATTTTTTTTTTAAATCGTATAAATTTTGATAGCCACAACTTTATTTTTTACTGCTTTTTCTAATTTCAAGCTTAGATTTGTAAACAAAACTCAATTCTTTGCAGTGTACTTTTAAGCTCAAAAATTCAAGTCCGAAAATAGCTCTCCTTCTTTTAACCATATCCACCTCAAAAGTAATCTCATTTGAATGATTCTTTTTTCTAAATTGTAGAGAAAATAATTTTCTAAAACTTTACATTTGATCACTTCTTAAAAATCTAGGAGCAATATTTTCAAAAATCAAGTGGAAGATGACATGTTTTTTAGGGTGATTTTTGGTGGATCTAAGGCATCTCGGGGTTCAAAGATTTTCAGTAAGTAAAATTAATTTGTTTTGGAAATTTTTATTAACTTTATTATGATGTGTTATTGCGGTGATAACATGATGGAAAAATGGAATGGTTATTATGTTGGTCGATGGTGATTTGATGGATGTTATGTTTGGTATTGAATTTGAGATTTGAACGTAATGTTGTCGAGTTAGTAAGTATATAATCTTATGTTTACATATATGTTTCACTGTGATGTTAAGAGTATGGTTGTATGAAAGTATGGTTGTGATTTAACAATTATGTATGTTGAGTTGAAACAAAGTTAACAACTTTGTGTGTTGCGACGGACATGAGATCCGATTAGAAATCAAAAACTATGATTTCTAGTTTCAAAGTTGGAAAATGGTTTCAAGTTTTAATTTGGTTTAAGGTTCCAAAATCTCTCTAGATTTTATTTAAAACATGTAGGAACAAGAATTTGAGTGAATTATTTCACTTAAAATAAGATAGAGTGAATTGCGTTCATTACGATAGTCGCTATGGATGTAGTTCGACAAAAATTCACGATTTCCATCTTTAGGTGATTCATTTTGGAATTGTTTTGCAAAAGATTTCCAGACTTAATTAGTAATATAAAAAGAGATTAAGTTTGGATTATTAATAATTTATTTATTTAATAAAATAATTAAAGCTAATTAGCAGTTGGTTAGTAATTAAGCAAGTGATTAGGGTTAAGTAACACTTAAGGAAGGTCAATGACTAATTATTGATTAATAAGGTTTTAATTAGTGATTAATAAAGATAAGAAGTAATTAAATGGTTAATTATTATTTAATTATGTTATGTAGGTTCATTAATTATTATTTAATTAAGCGATTATTTAATTAAATTTTAACTAATCAGGGTTTAATTATTTAAACCTTAATTAAGATAAATTAAGAAGTTAATTAGGACTTAATTAAGTTCATTAAGTTAATTAAAGTTTAATTATGATTTAACCTTGATTTAATCTTGATTTAATTATGATTAATTAAGAAATAATTAGGGTTAAGCTAACTAAATATGCTTTACTCTTTTCAAAGTTCGTTTTAAACTCAATCGGTTATATTTTAAATCAATTTTCTTTTTAAGATTAGTTGATTTTAAATCAAAGGATCTCTCATCTGGATCATCAAGTAGATAAATGAATTAAAGTACTGACTATTAAATGTTGACACATTTTGTGGGAAGTAAGTGACTTGCGTTTATCACAAATACCGAATATCGGTAATGTGATGGACACAAGGAAGTTAATTTTAATAAGCGGGTCATGATAACTTAAGCATATGAAATGTACTTCTTTATGTGCATTTTTCACCAGTAATGGATGTATCTATATTTGTAACTTGGACATCTACCTATGATTGATTGTATGTTATGTGTGAATTCCTGACATATCTGATGTTAGGCAATACCTATGATATAACTTGGATAAGTAAACTCAAATTTATTGATCCATTGTAGTCATTAAGCCTCCATTTGGTTTTGGAAAGTTAATATTTCATTTTCTTTTAAAATGGTCTTCAAGGTTATTCTATTTTTGTAACGGTCCACCTTATTGGACGGTTTAAGTCGACAATAAACCACACATATCAAACTCAAACCATTCAAAAGGGAAGATTGTTAATGTGGTAAATAAGAAAAATAAGAGAAAAGAAGGAAAAATAAAACACAGAATCTCACAATGGAATGACAAAATACAACAATCAAATAAATAGTTCATGAAGCTATTTTACAAATACATTTGATTACACTTTTATAATACAATCAGAGTTATACATACATCATGAATAGATAAATAATGCAACAGAACAACATGATGCAATGGAATATATATATATATATATATATATATATATAGTATATAAATCTCCATCTTCGTCCTCCAAATATAGAATCTTCAACGCTGAAATGCTCAGGCTAACTCGAGCGTACTGAAAAAATAAAACACTCGAGTCAGAACTAAAAGACCTTATGTAACTTAAATCAAATAAGTAAATATAAGTGAAATGGCTTCAGAGATGTTTACGGGGTTTTACATCTCCCATCCAGTGTCTAATGTGCATGCAATAACTTAAGAGATGTTCGGGATTCCATCTCCTATGGATCCGTTAAACTATCTACATACATAATACAATACGCTATTATAATATGTCTATAGTAAAGTAAACTATCAAAATAGCGATAAGGTGTTACACATATCCCGGTTAACACAATTTATATAAATCTCGTAGTCTATATAGTACTGTAAACTCTACCGTAAACTAGTGGGCTATCAGGGAGCACTCCATAGGTATGACACAAATCAAACTCGTAACAGGATCAATAAGGCATATGACAAGGAACATGAGGAAATGCCAGGGTAGGATTCCACCGTTTTCACTCTCGGACTGGTAGTAACGCATAGCAGATACTATCGGCCACCTTGGAACACACTTCCATAATCAAATCGAAGGTGGCCACCAAATCAATCACAAAATAACAGATATGGTATCAAAGAAATGTGCCCGATCGGAGAAGCGACCTCA
This sequence comes from Allium cepa, assembly GCA_030765085.1. NCBI lineage: Eukaryota > Viridiplantae > Streptophyta > Magnoliopsida > Asparagales > Amaryllidaceae > Allium > Allium cepa. Next base: position 45,250,512 of record CM060930.1, on the reverse strand, counting down.
CTTGGCCTGGTATAACTCCTGTTTTAATCAAATCTAGCTGACTCGAGGGAGTCTGGGCTGCGTTCATACTTCATACAACAACGTTCGCCAAACCATCCTACTTCATTCTGGATTCTCCACCACCTGCATAGTTGTTAAAGTGGTTTCGAAATTAGAAGAGAGTATAATAATATCCGACCTAGGCCTCTATAACAACCAAACGCTTATTTAACACCGGTTGGTTCTTTTACATTTTCAAAAACCGATTCATAGTTGATATCAAAATATCATATTCACTGCAAAAAAATCATATCGCTTTCCAAATCATATTGACTTTCGAAGTCATTATTCACTTTAAATCACATTAATTTCCAAAATCACAATCATAAAATAGGTTAAACCATCATATCAAAATATTCGCATTTATATCAATTAAATCTAAATCATAATAGCTCCAACTTAAATTGTTTGAATATTGAAAATAGTTTATATATTGGAATAGTTATACATTCAAAATATTTTATATTTTAAAATAGGTTATAGATTAAAATAGTTTATATATTAGAAATAGTTGATATATTAAAATAGGTTATATATTAAAATATATATATTAAAGTTGTTTATAAATTTAAAATAATATATATATTAAAATAGTTTAAAATTTAAAAATAGGTTATAGATCAAATAGTTTATATACTAGAAATAGTTTATATATTAAAGTAAGATATATATTAAAAATAGGTAATGTATTAAAATTGTTTATAAATTTAAAATAATATATATTAAGATGGTTTATATGAGAAAATATTTTATACGTCAAAAGAGTTTATATCGAAAATAGTTTCAAATTTAGAATTGTTTCTTCCAATTTTATAAATCAATTCGAATATACTTTAGTCCCAAATATTCAACTTAAATCAATTCCTGTTCAACGATTTTAGTTCAAAAGGATAAAGGTTTCAATTCAAATTCTCATAAAAAAACCATTTCGATCTACATCGATTTCAAATCCATTTTGAACTATAAATCTAAACCACTTCAAATTCAATAGGTTTCAAAGTTTTAATCTTTAAATGGTTCAGTTGAACCAATTCCAATTTCAACATTTAAAAACTTGGATTTGGAAAATAATTCAGTTCATATAAATCTAATTTTATTTCATAATATCATTTAACTAGAATCAAAAATTAAGAATTTAAAATCATTTAATTTAACCAATCTGATGTCCATATATAATTTTCTATCCTATGGTCAAGTGATACGGATATTTATCATTTCAACCTACGATAAATTTAAATTACGAGTATATATCATTTCAACCCGTATCCCTTCACAATTTGCAAATCCATGAAACCGCTCTGGTTTATCATTTCAACCCATAACGATTTTTCCCTAATCTATAAGATCGTTCGGGTATGTATCATTTCAACGCATAGTGATTTTTCCCAACAGCAAACTAAGGGAACTTGTAGTGTGATAACAACATATGAAAAACATACATCCAGTCAAAAATATCAACAAATAAGCATTCATCATGATCATCATTCAAATCAACCAATAAATCACAATAAATAATCTGGTTATCATTATCACATATTTAACTGGCAAATAGTTTCCAACATTAATCCAAATGGCAATTAAATTCAATACAAATTCAAGTTAATTGAATGATGATTTAAATATACCAAATAGAAATTAATCAATTTTTAATCACATCATAGATTTAATTTAACTAACATAAGATGGATTAGCATTCGTGAGTGGGTTAAATCACTCACCTTTGATTTCAAATCGATTTCAAATCCAAATAAAGCCCAAAGTTCTAACAGTCCCAGAATGCAGCCAAACCAGTTCCATATTGTCTGGAATTTCGATATGATCACAACTCAAGAAACCACATCCAAATCCGAGCTCGTATGAAAATATTACGCACATTAGAACATTTGAAAAATAAATTAAAATAAAATAAAATTGAAGGGCAATTTAGTAATTTCGTTACCTCTCATCATTTCAACCTTAACCCACGTGATATGCTCGATCCAAACACGTAGTCGCCAATGTCCACTGTCAAAATGTCGTCGCTTCATTCATTTGCCTCTCGATCCGCCGCCGCCGCGACTTCCCACACCTAGAGCCGCCTTAGAACAAGCCGCACCACCATCACCGGTGGCCAACAGTGGCTCAGCCGCCGCGATGCTATCATGACCAATTTCTGGCAATTTATGCACCATTGACACCGAAGAACTACATGGATGCGTGCTGCTCGACGTCCTCTACCCACCGGTCACCTTCGATCGTCCTATCGACGAAGATCCACCGTCGAAAAGTAAACCCTACTTTCGACGGCCAAGACTAAATCAATGATTTTTGGCCAAATTGTGACTTTGAATCCAAAAACAAATTACAATAGTAGATTGGGCTCTTCGAGAGCTTTCCAAAGATATAAAATTTGGTAGGGTATGGAGAGTTTGAATTTTGAAATTGATTTTGAAACTGAATTTGAGAATTAGGGTTTCACCCATAGGGAAGGAGGGAATGAACAAAAATTAGCAGTACGTACAGAAATCAAAAAATAAAGACCGATAGGATTAGAAAAATCTATTTATATAGAGGGATAGATAAGAATGAACGGACATATCGAATTGGGTCGAAACGGTAACAATGCCCCGAAAAATCCCGTTTCATTTCCAAAATGAAAGTAGGTCATCCCATATATCGAAATATATGTTTTCGATATTTTTAAACTCAACGGAACTAATTTCAAACCCAAATTCCATTGTATACAGAAGTTAGCTTTCAAAATCAAATTATATTCATTTAAATTATATTCATTTAAATTCTTTTAACCGATTTCTACGCGTTCGAGCTCGCACGATCAAAATGATGAGTCTGGTCGCTACGAAACTTGAAATCCTACAATAATTCACTGTTACGGATCCAATGAAATGGGTTTCGTCGAAATCCGAGACAGTGGCCAAAATGGCTAATTTTCACGTTAATTAAATAAATTATTGTTAAATTGATTTAATGACTTTTAAATTCAATTTTAAAAGTTAACACATTTATCATTCTTGATTACATATAAATTTATAATCTTTTAAAATAAATTTTTACTATTAAATCCAATATTTAAATATTACACTAAATTCATCGTTTAGTCGTAACTGTAACAAAATCCCAATTAATTATATTTTAATTTCAATCAATTTCTTTTATTTCGATTTACACTCTTATTATTGAACCAACTATTACCGTATTAATATAATTAACATTAGTCTATATTTTATTACATTCATATTTTTTACAGTTATCATCCTTTACATATTAATTATAATATTTCAATTTTATTAATTCCATTAGTTACCAATTTAATTCCTTATTTACAATTATAACCAAATTAACTTTACTAATTTCAATGGATTGAAATCACATTAAAATAGTTGTCAATGACATTCAAGCAACATTATTAAATCATATTCTAATTATCTTCCTCATTAATAAATCATAAATTTTAATTTATTATAATATTTAATTTCTAAATCTTATTTAATTTAGCGTTTTTATTTATCGAAAAATATGATTTGTTACACTTTTCTCTACTCAAAACTTTTGGTCCACGAAAAGGAACAAGAAGGGATTAAGAACTTGATAAAATTTATTCAAATTATTCAATCAATAAACACTTTAAACTTACATAATTAAGTATTTTAAATAAAATATATCAATTTATAAATAATTAAATCTTTCATATTCAAGTTAATAAAAATTTGAAAATATTTTCACTTTCACCAAAAATTTCTAAGTCTTAAGTTCATAAAAAATCTCGGCAGAGTCTCCTTTGTGCGGTTAGGTCTAGAAAAATAATAATATCAATAATTTTAATATATATATATATATATATCGTATTTCAAAATAAACATCCCAAACCATGCGAAAACAATAAAATATCATTGCAAAACCGTAATCCGAAAGCGTATCTATTTATCGGGCAAACAAACTCTATTTATCAAACCAAAAGCTATAACTGTTGCTTCCATAAACCTGTATCTCACTTATATAATCCAAAGAAGTTAATAATTCTGTAAAAAGAGTAATATATAAGTTGTTTCAATTAATAACATAAGAAAATTAACACCAAAACATGTACAAACAAACAACATGACCATCATATGCAACAAATAATCTATCACACATCCATAGCAATCAAACAATGGCTTGTTTAATTCAGAAACTTTACGTCGTACAAGGGTGATAAACAACTACTACGTGTACCTTGCGCTCAACCTCTTTAGATAATTACTTAATAGATTATTCATACAACCTTAACAATTTGGAGTATCCTTTAACAGACTTCGCATTAGCCAAACAGTACAGAATTTAAATGTTATCTAAGATTGTACCATTGGTTTCCATTTTCATATAATTAACCTCAGATTTATTTCAAATTCTCATTTATTCATACAATGATTATCTTCCATTCATTTACTTGCATAAATTTATTTCACATTTAAGATCTGAAGTCATCAATAAATCAATTCTTGAAATATTATACATTAGTTTCCTTATAATTTAATTCACGTTCATTTACTTATATAACTTGATTTCCATTTAACATGATTGTTAAATATTCATGAATAAAAAATTTCATACTTAAGTGTTGCTACCTTTTAATTCACATTTATCCTTTCTTTTATAGTGTCAATTAACAATAAACTCATTTATGAATCATTTTAGCCATTCTTAAGTTTATAAACATTTTCTTAGATAATATTCACTTTTTACTATTCAATCTAATTACTAGCAATTAAAAACATTAAGTTATGTTTACAACAATAATTGTACATCTTAGTTTTCATTTATAACATATGTTCATTTTGAAGCATTTTAGTTAATAAGATTTTACTTGTATAATATTCTATTACATATCTATATTTAACATTTTAACTTTTCAAATATTTCAGGTAAGTTTTATATATGTTTTTAGAAAGTAATTGAATTTTATACAAATATATCTTATTCGGTTTAGTTAACAAAAATGTTCAGCAATTTACATCTTCTTAATTTTCATTATCCTTTAATTTACAAGTTCAAATCTTCAATTTCTTTAAAATTTCATCAATCAATTAGCTTCTAATTTCTTATTTTTCATTTTAGAAGTTTCTGAACATTAAAGTTTCACTTTATTTCTACAATTGAAAATCATTAATTTAACATAAACTTAAGAACTAAAAACCAGGTTCCTTTCAATTCGTTCCAAATAATTTATATACATATCTTTTATATATCAAATCATACTTAAGGAAATAAAATTAAAATTTGTTTATCAAAGAAAAAGTGTAGCTTTGCTACTACAGTGGTCTTTCAAATTTGAAACTCGAAAATAAATGTCGATGTTGCGGCCGTTAGCACGAAATTATTTTCCAACGACATAAGAGGGGAGTACATAACTTATTCCTTTTAAAATTCGTTTAAAACATTTCTTTCAAATTGCATTGAAATTATTTATATCTGAAAATACTTCCAAATAAAACTAATATTATATTCCAAAATATTTAAAAACTAATTTCAAAACTCTAGAACAATGTTCTCAAATTTCCATTTCATGTTCACATTATTTGTAAATATTAATTTGCAGCCAATATTTATAAAATTTTCTTCCTAACAAAAAAACATATCACATACAACTATATCCATTTGTAAAAATTATTCTTTTACATACAAAATATAATATTATGTAAAATTATTTTATTTACCTATATTTCAAAAACAATATTTTTTCGTATTGCCCTATTAAGTGTTTAGAAATTCCTATCGATGCCATAGCATCCTATATACCAACCATAATTAATAAATACTAAATAAAACAAATTAACACAATATAAAAATATTTTTATAACACTAACAAACACATTCTCTCATATATATATACACTCAAACAACTCATTCTAGGGTATTACTACCCTATCTGTAATGAATCAAACCCCAAAAAGCTAAGGTTATCGCTAAACCAAAGTTTCGATACCAACTGTAGCGGTTAACTGATAGTGAAGTAACCCCCACCGAAACATACACCGGTGCCTATGTTCTGATTTTACGGCCAGCCTCTCGACTGCACCAACCATTCAAAAGGAAGGATTGTCAATGAGGTAAATAAGAAAAATAATAGAAAAGAAGGAAAAACAAAACACAGAATCTCACTGTTGAATGACAAAATATAATAATCAAATAAACAGTTCATGAAGCTTTTTTACAGATACATTTGATTATACTTTTACAATACAATCAAAGTTATACATACTGCAGGAATAAATAAATAATGTAGCGAAACAACATGATGCACTGGAATATATATATATATATATATATATATATATATATATATACATACATATACATATATATATATATATAGTATACAAATCTCCATCTTCGTCCTCCAGAAATAGAATCTTCAACGCTGCAATGCTCAGGTTGACCCGAGCATAGTGAAAAGACAGAACATTCGAGCCAGAACTAAAAGATTTAATGTTAGTTAGATCAAATAAGTAAATATGAGTGTAATGGCTTCAGAGATATTTACGGGGTTTTACATCTCCTATCCATTGTCAAACATGCGTGCAATAACTTAAGAGATGTTCAGGATTCCATCTCCTAAGGATCCGTTAAACTATCTACATACATAATACAATACGCTATTATAACATGTCTACAGTAAAGTAAAGTATTAAAATAGCGTTAAGGCATTACCATATCCCCCTTAACAAATTTTATATAAATGTCATATTCTATATAGTACTGTAAACTCCACCGTAAACTGGTGGCTATCAAGGAGCACTCCATAGGTACAACACAAACCAAACTTGTAATGGGCTCAATAAGGCATATGACAAGGCACGCGAGGCAATGTCAGGGCAGAATCCTACCGTTTGCACTCCCAGACTGGTGGCAATGCATAGCAGCTACAACCGCCCATCTCAGAACACACTCCCATAATAAAATCGAAGGTGGCCACCAAATTAGTCATAAAATAACAGATATGGTATAGAATAAATATGCTCGATCGGAGGAGCTACCTCACTTGGCCCGATATAGCTCATGTTTTAGTCATACTAAGATGACTGGAAGGGGTCAGGGCTGTGTTCATACCTTATACAGCAGCGTTCGCCAAACCATCCTACTTTATTCTAAATTCTTCAACATGTGCACAGTTGTTAAAGTGGTTTTGGAATTGGCAGAGAGTATGACAATATCCGACCTCGGTCTCTTTAACAACCAAACGTTTATTTCACATCGGTTGGTTCTTTTACATTACCAAAAACCGATTCATAATTGATATCAAAATATTATATTCACTTCAAAAAAACCATATCACTTTTGAAATCATATTCACTTTCGAAATCATTATTCGCTTTAAATCACATTCATTTTCAAAATCATAACCATAATATAGGTTAAACCATCATATCAAAAAATTCGCATTTATGTCAGTTAAATCTAAATCATAATAGTTCCAACTGGAACAGTTTGAATATTGAAAGTAGTTTATATATTGGAATGGTTATACAATAAAATTATTTTATATTTTAAAATAGGTTATATTAAAATAGTTTATATATTAGAAATAGTTTATATATCAAAATAGATTATATATTAAAATATATATTAAAGTTATTTATAAATTTAAAATGGTGTATGTATATATATATTAAAATAGTTTAAAATTTAAAAATAGGTTATAGATCAAAAAAGTTTATACATTAGAAATAGTTTATATATTAAAATAGGATATATATTAAAAATAGTCAATCTATTAAAATTGTTTATAAATTTAAAATAATATATATTAAGATGGTTTATATGAGAAAATAGTTTATATGTTAAAAGAGTTTTGTCGAAAATAGTTTCAAATTTAGAATTGTTTCTTCCAATTTCACAAATCAATTCAAATCAACTTTAGCTCCAAAAATTCAATTTAAATCAATCTCAGTTTAATGATTTTGGTTCAAAAGGCTAAAGGTTGCAGTTCGAATTCTAAAAAAAAAAACCATTTTTATTTACATCGATTTCAAATCAACCACTTCAAATTCATTAGGTTTTAAGTTTTAAATATTCAAACATTTACAATAACTCAATTTTAATAAATCTCGTTTGTATTTCAAAATTCAACTTTAAGATTTCAATTTAAATTCTTTGAATAATTCATTTAAACCAATTCTAGTTTCAACATTTAAAAGCTTAGATTTGGAAAATAATCCAGTTCATATAAATCTAATTTTATTTCATAATATAATTTAACTGGATTCAAAAATTAAGGATTTAAAATCATTTAATTTAACCAATCTGGTATCCATACATAATTTTCTACCTTATGGTCAAGTGATATAGATATATATCATTTTAACCCGCAATAAATTTAAATTTATGGGTATATATCATTTTAACCCCAATTTGCGAATCCGTAAAACTGCTCAGATTTATCATTTCAACCCATAATGATTTTTCCCTGATCTATAAGATCATTCGGGTATGTATCATATCAACCCATAGTGATTTTTCCTAACAACAAACTAAGGGAACTTGTAGTGTGATAAGTACATATATATAAACATACATCTAGTCATCCAAAAATATCAACAAATAAGCATCCATCATGATCATCATTCAAATCAACCAATAAATCACAACAAATAATCTGGTTATCATTATCAAATATTTAGCTGGCAATTAAATTCTCATATTAATTCAAATGGCAACTAAATTAAATTTAAACTTGAACGATGATTTAAATATACCAAACAACAATATATAAATTTTTAATCACACATAAATTTAATTTAACTAACATAAGATATTAGCATTCGTGAGTGGGTTAAATCACTCACCTTTGATTTCAAATCGATTGAAAATCAAAATAAAACCAAAATTCTAATAGTTTTGGAATATAGCCAAACCAGTTTCATATCATTTAGAATTTCAATACGATCGCAATGCAAGAAACCGTGTTCAAATCGGAGCTCGTATGAAAAAGTTACGCACGTTAGAACATTTGAAAAATAAATTAAAATAAAATAAAAATGATGGGCAATTTAGTAATTACGTTACCTCTCATCGTTGCAACCCTAACCTACATGATATGCTCGATCTAGACTTGTAACCGCCAACGTCCACTATCAAAACGTCGCCGCTTCATTCGCCTACGCCTCGATCTGCCACCGCCGCGGCCTCCCAGACCTTAAGCCACCTCAGAACAAGCCGCCCCACCACCACCTGTGGCCAACAGTTGCTCCACCGCCGTGATGTTATCATGGCCAAATTCCATCGATTTGTGCAACATCGACACCTAATTACCACATGGATGCGCGCTGCTCGACTTCCTTTACCCACTGGTTACCTCCAATCGTCCTATCGATGAAGATCCACCGTCGAAAAGTAAACCATAGTTTCGAGGGTTAAACTAAATCAATGATTTTTGGCCACATTTTGACTCAAATCAAAATACGAATTACAGCATAGATTGCGCTCGTCGAGAGCTTTCGAACAATATATAATTTGCTAGGGTTTGAAGAGTTTGAATTTTGAAATTGAATTTGGGAATTAGGGTTTCAACCATTAGGAAGGAGGGAATGAACAGAAATTTGCGGTACATACTAAAATCAAAAAATAGATATTGCAAGGTTTAGTATACAAGAATGAACGAATATATCGAACTATATAACAACCCACATATTTTACGATCGTATATTTAAATGTTTTATTTAAATATAACGTCGTTGGTCGGATTAAAGTTTGAAATGTGACTTCGTGTAAACAGTCGAATTAGGACTCGAGACCACTTCTATTGAGTTCAAAATGGCATTTACAACCTTTATGAGTATAAACATCGATATGTTTGGAGTTGATTAGAAGTATGGTATTTTGTTTGGGCTTTGGGTTGCGTTCTAGCCAACTAACCCAATAAGAGAACCCAAATCCCTTACCACATACATCTCACTCCACTCCTCTCCTCCTCATTCATTTCATTTCTAAAAAAAATTCCTAACACTCTTAAACCCTAAAAGAGAAATGTGGGAAAAGAGGGGTAATCAAAATTCCTAAGCCTTAGATTCTTAGGGAATTCAAATTCAAGTTAGAAATCAAGGAGAAGCTTAGGTAATCCTCCTCCTCATCTTCTCCATCTCAATCTCAATCTCTCTTCAAAAATTTTGGAAATTCCTACAACCTAACTTAGGAAATTCATTTCATTTGATAATAGATTAAGCATTCCTGAGGTTTTGTTGAAGAGGAATTGGTCTTGCTTTGTTTTAGAACTTCTTATTCATTGTTTTTCAGTTTAAAGGTGAGTTCTTGAACTCACATCTATGTCCATACCTTTGATAGTTGTTATGTATGAATTCCTTACATTTATTTCATGTCCATTTGCTTTTGAAATGAATTGATTTGGCGAATTTTCCAATTTTTGGCATTTTGAAGTCAAAATCTATGTAAATCCTTATATGGATATTTGGACATGTTGTTCGAAGTGTATTGATAAGTCAATAGAGATGGGTTGTCGCATGGCAGAAATCCCTAGCCATCGTCGCTCATTTGATCGCTTCCGATATGATTTGGCCATCATTGGCCTAGGCAAAAATCTTCCCCTGAGCGTCAGCTCATATGTCTGGTAAAGCACTCAAACGTTTGGGTAGTCGGAATAAAAATTCCCGACTTACAGCTCAGATGTCTAAGCTTATTTCCTAGACATCTGGGCGATCTGGAAGAAAATTCCAACGTTTCAGCTCATACGTCTGGGATAATCACAGACGTCTGGAGCTGTTAAATTCAGCTAATTTGCCTATTTTATGTGGTTTTCCATTTATATCGATTTTTCGTTGATCCGATCAGTTGTTATCACTTTTATCGACTTTAATGACTTCTTTTCTGGATTTTTGGAGTATTCATTTGATGGATTTGATATCGGTTTTTTATGGTTTTAATTCACCTCGTCAGATGTGAATTTTTGGTGATAGATTGTTTTTACAATCAATTCTGTGATTTGTCACTTTAAAATATAAAGGTTTCTATACTAGTAGTAAATATTCAAACTTTTTCACAAAAATGATTTCAACGTTATTTTTAATACAAAGCTCGTTTTTAATACTGTTTTTCAATCTATTAGTATATACAAACCTTTAACTCATTCGTATGAGAAATCTAATTAAATGACTTAGCAAAACAAGTGGTATGAAACGCATGCGTTTTCTTTGTTGGTTAATTCTTGGACTTGTTCGATTAAAATTTTGTGATAATTTTCGAGTGGAAATCTATAATTTGTTCGTATATAATTAAATTAAGCTATTGGTTATGGGACATGAAGCTAAACTCATTTATGTACTAACATAGTGTAATTCACACTTCTTATTGATCAATGGTGATCATTTTATGGTTTAGACTTGTGATATGCGATGTCTCTTTGTCCACATGGGGGACTGTACCTTGTTTTATGGAGCTTCGTCTCATTTTTATGGACTAGCGACCCATGGTCTTTTGACCGTTTTATGGAGTTCGGCTCATCGGGCGTACCGTTGTACTACGTCGTTGTTCCGACTTATCAGGTTCATCATCCATACTGCAGTACTACGTCGTTGTTCCTGTTTATTGAGCTTTAGGTTCCTCAGGCGTACCGTTGTACTACTTTGTTGCACCAGCTCTATGGGTTAGCGACCTATGGGATAACGTCCCTTTTGCGATATACCTGTTGGTGAATTTTCATGCTTCCATTTATGATAGGCCTCCTCCTTTTTATATTTTCTGGATTTCTAATTACTAATTTCTAGAATTTGTGTTTCACCAATTTTTATGGTTTATATCGATAAGTTTTATCAATATTAATGGTTTGGTGAATAAGCTAAAGAATATGACATTCTTTTTGGTGTTTGAGAAGATTTGAGATATTGTATGATTTTCGTTATTATCAATATATACTTATCCAAGCATGACGTTATTGTTATCATATATTCTTGTTAAATCTCTTATCCTATCTCATCTTGAATGGTATTTATAGCTAGACTGATCCGTTTATTATTTTTCTTTCTTAATAATACTCTGGTCAAACCGAGGTGTTTCAGGTGCTTCTACTTGACTTCTTATTAGGGTCCATCATTTGACTTTTGGCTTACTACTTTAGCTTAGTATTTTTTGTTTTTATACATTTGAGATAGAGACACCTTGATGTTTACATATTCTTTTGTCTAGCGCTTGTACCTATTCTTTTATGATGTAGTGGATCTTAAATGACCACTACTTCGATGTACACTTCTATGTGTTATATTCATATCTATTTCCGCCTTAGTGATATGAATATCTAGGCTGATTTGTATTATGCTTATTTTATATTTATTTTCGAAGACCACATAGCCTCTGTGTAGTAGCTTGAGTTTGTATTGGTATGTCGGATTTCCTACTTGAATGAAATGCATGATATACTATCTGACATATCGGTACTCGCACAAGGCAATTACACAGATGGTCGCTCCTCAACAGCCTTATTCTTCGACTAACTGACGGAATTACCCAGTAGTATCCTTGGTTAGTGTGAGTACAGATTTGGGGAGTCACAGCTTGGTATCAGAGCCAAACTTCAAAATAATATAAAATAATCCAGCAAGGATCATTGTCCTAAGTCTCTCTTAGGAATCGTGCCTTAGGATTTAGTTCGAGTCTTAGGACCCGTTCTATCCTATTCTTTAATGATGCCTTATTTTATCAATCAAGTTTATTTGATATTCATTCTGAGAATAACTTTTTTTCCTCTTCTTTCTTTCTTTCTTAAAGAAGAGAAATGGCAAGACCTGGCCGTCCTTGCACCGGTCAGTCCAGTGCCACTCTTCAAGATGGCATATTCATGTCTGCCCAACAGCTTTTGGATCTTGTAAAGAATGCCCAAGCTGTCAGACCTATTCCTGAGCCTACTCGCCCTAAATCCGGATTTGCACGCTTGTGTAGTGATTATACGAATTTGGGTGGAAGGCCTTTCAAGGGTTCCGAAAGCGTTATAGAAGTACAAGCTTGGCTTAGATCATGCGACCACATCTTTTCTCGCATGAATCTTGTGGTTCTACATCGAGTCCAAGTGGCTTCCAGTATGCTCCAGGAAAGAGCATTAGATTGGTATGAGCTTTTGATTTCAGAAATTATCGACATGGATCTTACTTGGGAGCAATTCCGGGAAAGGTTCAAGTTGAAGTTTGTGCCGGAAGCTGAAAAAGTAACTTTAGCTCGGCGCTTTATTGACCTTGTTCAAGGTGAATCTTCTGCGACAGATTATGTTGCATCTTTTGAATCTCTCTATATATGGGGTCGAGTATATTAAAACCCCATTGAAGAAAAATCAGGGGTTTATCTATGGGTTGAATAAGAACCTGAAAAAGGCTTTACTTTTAAAACTGGAAGTTTCTTTTGATCAGCTTGTTGATATCGCTCTTCGAATTGAAGAGGCCGATAAAGAAAGTGATGTTAAAGTTGTGGGTGCCAAATAGAACTTCAACATCAATAAGAAGAGGCCTATTAAGTTCATAGGCCCTAATCCCAACAAGAAAGGGAAGCAAGCAACTTCGGTAGCAAAGACTCCTACCTCTAGTTGTGGGCAATGCTACAATTGTGGTCCTAAGGGCCATTATGCAAATAGGTGTCCGAAACCCCTTTTATGTCGTTATAGCAAAAGTTTGGGTCATATTTTATCTTCATGTCCCAAACTTCAAGGCAAGAAAGAGCGAAAGTTAAATGTTGTGCTTACTCCTAGTAATGCTTCTCTTTGTCAAGCTATTTCTCACTCTGTCCTTGATAGCATTAATATATTTCATGATCTTCCTATTCGAGTTCTTTTTGATACGGGTGCATCTCACTCTTTTATATCAAAAGAACTTGTTGATGCTCTGTCTCTAAATGTTATGGGCTTGATGACTTCATTGAGAATTGCGAATATGGTTGGTGGATCCGCAATGCTCAGTTTACTTTGTAAAGATGTCGAGATTATTTTATCTGATTATGCTTTCCTAGCAGATTTGCATTTTATGCATTACTTAGATTTCGGAATGATTTTGGGAATGGAATGGCTTAATCATTATGAAGCCCACAACCTACGTCCCGAGAGGATTATGCATCTTCAACATCCTCAATCTGTTAAGCAAATTTCTATTGTTCTTAAAGATTTGGATTCCAATTTGGTAGCATCCTTATATTCTCTAAATCTACATGATGATGATAATGATGATGAGGAAGATGTCATTTCCCTCATTTACGTTGTTCGTGAATTTCTCGACATATTTGAGCCCGTTTTAGGATTACCCCCTAAGCGAGCAATCGAGTTCAGAATTAATCTAATCCCTGGAGCTCTACTTATAAACCATCCTCCTTATCGTATGTCCAATAAGGAAAATGAGGAGATGCGCAAATAAATATCTGAATTGGAAGCAAAGCAATTTATTCGTTCTAGTTCCTCTCCTTGGGGAGCTTCAGCTGTTTTTGTGAAGAAATCCGATGGTACACTTAGGCTTTGCGTAGACTACTGCACGCTTAATGATCTCACCATTAAGAATAATTATCCATTACCTCGGACTGATGATCTATTTGATCAAATTAGTGGAGCTAGAGTCTTTTCACAATTAGACTTAGCAACCGGTTTTCATCAGCTTCGTATTATAGAGGATGACATTCCTTTGACATCGTTCCATACTCATTATGGATCTTATGAATGGCTTGTTATTCCATTTGGTTTAACAAATTCTCCACCTTATTTCATTGACCTTACGAATCAAGCTTTCAAAGACTTCCACGATCGATTTGTTCTCATATTTATAGATGATATTCTTGTTTATTCTAAAGCCGAGGTAGAACATGAAAAACATCTTCGGATTGTATTGGAAACTCTTAGGAGAAATCAATTGAAAGCGAAATTTTCTAAGTGTCACTTTTGGCAATCTCGTGCGAAATTTTTAGGACATATTATTTCTGAATCTGGAATTTCCGTGGATTCTTCAAAGATTGAAGCCATTCAAAATTGGAAGAAACTGGAAAGTGTGACGGAAATTCGTAGCTTCCTTAGATTGGCAGTCTATTACTGTTGATTCATAAAAGACTTTTCTAAAATTTTCGTACCTCCTACTAGTTTGACAAAGAAGGGAGTTAAGTACATTTGGTTAGACAAATGTGAAGCTGCTTTTCAAAAATTAAAAGAACTCCTTTCTGATGCTTCTATTCTTTTGATTCTTGAAGGGAACCAAGACTTGATTGTTTATGCCGATGCTAGTCGTGTTGGTTTGGAAGTCGTTCTCATGAAAAGAGAACGCGTTATCGCTTATGCTTCTAGGCAATTAAAGCCTGCCGAGACTTGATATGCCACTCATGATCTAGAACTCGCGACAATCATTTTCGTCCTTAGAATTTGGCGTCATTATCTTTTGGGAGAGAAATTTGTTCTCTACACCGATCATAAATCTTTGAAGTATTTGTTTTCTCGAAAGGAACTTAATTTGCGTCAACAATGTTGGCTCAAATTCCTCGCATCTTATGATCTTGATATTCTCTATACTCCCGGAAAGGGAAATCGTGTTGCCGATGCCCTCTGTCGTAAGCAACAAGCGGTTATTTCAATGATGATATCCGAATGGAATGATCTCGAGACTTTGTTTACTTGTGAGATTCGAGACATGAGTCTGATTCATTTCATCTAGTGTTTTATGTAGCTTTGAGGCTCATCCTTCTCTTTTAGACCGCATCCTTGAAGCTCAAAAGCATGATCCTGAATTGGCTCATTTTGGCCAAAGTTGTAGGGATAGAAATACTGATGGTTTGAAAGACTTTGAAATAAATGCTCGTGGAGGTATTCGAAAATTTGGTAGACTAATTGTGCCAAATATTAGTGATCTTCGTAAAGACATTTTAGAAGATTCTCATCATTCTAAATTTACCATTCATCCGGTAGTAGTAAAATGTATGCGGACATGAAACGACTTTATTATTGGAATGGAATGAAATCTTATGTTGCTAACTTTATTAAGCGTTGCATGACTTGCCAACTTGTAATGCCCTAGCATCAAAGGCCCGATGGGTTATTGCAACCTTTGGACATTCCAGTTTGGAAGTGGGACCAAGTCTCCATGGACTTCTCATTCGGGTCATGACATTCTATGAGAGATAGTAGATAGACTTACAAAATCCGTCCATTTTATTCTCGTACGGTCCAATCGGACCGTACCTCTTTTGGCCAAACTCTATGTTAGAGAAATTTTTATATCGCATGGAGTTCCTACTTCTATTGATAGTGATCATGATCCATTATTTACTAGTGGATTTTGGAAAGGTCTTCAAAATTATTGGAACGAAGCTTAATTTTAGCACCGCTTATCATCCTCAGTCTGATGGACAAACCAAGCGGGTGAATCAAACTCTTGAAGATCTCCTTCGTGCATGTGTTCTTGATTTTGGTGGAAGTTGGGAAGATTATATTTCTCTTGTTGAGTTTTCCTACAATAATAGCTTCCAATCTAGTATTGGTATGGCACCCTTCGAGGGATTCTATGGAAACTATGCTGATCTCCTTCGTGTTGGCGTGAAGCCGGTTTTAGGTCTACATTTTATTCGTGATCCCACGGAAAAGATTAACCTTATTCGCCGTAGGATGAGAAAAGCTCAAAGTAGATAAAATCCTATGCCGATAACCGATGAAGGAAATTAGAATTTTCTGTGGGAGATTTGGTGTTCATTCATGTTTCACCTATGAAGGGTGTTGTGCGTTTCAGTTGATCAGGAATATTAGCACTTTGATATATTGGCCCATTTCCAATCACCGAACGTATTGGTTCTGTGGCTTATCGTCTTTTATTACCTGCTCAATTTTCTGCTATTCATGATGCATTCAACGTTTCTCAACTACGAAAATGCCTTTGAGATTCCAATTCTATTCTTGAGCCCGGTGTTATTGAAGAAATTGAAGTTTCACCTAATTTGAATTATGAGCAACATCCTATCTGCATCATTACTACAGAGGTTAAACGCCTTCATAATGAAGTGTTCCGCTTGTGAAAGTTCAATGGTCCTCAAATCCTAAAGATTGTTCTTGGGAATCTAGAGAATTCATCCAGTGAACACATCCAGACTTACTCTCTTGTGCTCCTTAAGGTGAACTTCTCATTTCAAAATTTTCTTTTGTGTTATTATGTCTCTGTGTGGTTGTTACTCTTTATTTTTTTAAGCACTGCAATGACGCAATTTTTCTAAGGAGGGGAGTCTGTAACAACCCGCATATTTTACAATTGTATATTTAAATGTTTCATTTAAATATAGCATTGTTGGTCAGATTAAAGTCCGAAATGTGACTTTCTATAAACAGTCGAATTAAGACACGAGACTACTTCCATTGAGTTCAAAATGGCATTTACAACCTTTTTGAGTATAAACATCAATATGTTTGGAGTTGACTAGAAGTTTGGTATTTTGTTTGGGCTTTGTGTTGTGTTCTAGCCCATTAACCCAATAAGAGAACCCAAACCCCTTACCGTATATATCCCACTCTACTCCTCTTCATTCATTTCATTTCTAAAAAAATTCCTAACACTCTCAAGCCCTAAAAGAGAAATAGGGGAAAAGAAGGAAAATCAAAATTCCTAAGCCCTGGATTCTTAGGGAATTCAAATTCAAGTTAGAAATCAAGAAGAAGCTTAAGTAAGCCTCCTCTTCATCTTCTTCATCTCAATCTCTCTTTATTTTTCAGAAATTCCTATAACCTAACTTATAAAATTCATCTCATTTGATAATAGATTGAGGATTCTTGAGGTCTTGTTGAAGAAGAATTTTGTTTTAGAGCTTCTTATTCGGTTTTTTAGTTTAAAGGTGAGTTCTTGAACTCACATCTATGTCAATACTTTTGATAGTTGTTAGGTATGAATTCCTAACATCTATTTCATATCCATTTGCTTTTGAATTGAATTGGTTTGGCGAATTTTACAATTTTGGCGTTTTGAAGTCAAAATCTATGAAAATCCTTGAGAATGTTATTCGGTGTATATTGATGAGTCTATAGAGATGGGTTGTCGCATGGCATAAATCCTTAGCCATCGTCGCTCATTCGATCGCTTCCGATATGATTTAGCCAACAATGGCCTAGGCAAAAATCTTCCCCTGAGCTTCGGCTCAAACGTTTGGGTAGTCGGAATAAAAATTCCAGATTTACAGCTCAAACGTCTGAGCTTATTTTCCAGACGTTTGGGCGATCTGGAAGAAAATTCCAGTCTTTCAGCTCAGACGTCTGGGATAACTACCAGACGTCTGGAGCTGTTAAATTCAACCAATTTGCCTATTTTATGTGGGTCGCCATTTATATCGATTTTTGGTAAATCTGGTTAGTTGTTATCACTTTTATCGACTTTGTTGACTTCTTTTCTGGATTTTTGGAGTATCCATTTGATGTATTTGATATTTGTTTTTTATGGTTTTAATTCATGTCGTCAAATGTGAATTTTGGTGATAAATTGTTTTTACAATCAATTCTATGATTTGTCACTTTAAAATACAAAGGTTTCTATACTAATAGTAAATATTCAAACTATTTTACAAAAATGATTTCAACGTTATTTTTAGTACAAAGCTCGTTTTTAAAACCTTTTTTCAATCTATTAGTTTGTACGAACCTTTACCTCATTCGTATGAGAAATCTAATTAAATGACTTGGCAAAACAAGTGGTATAAAACGCTTATGTTTTCTTTGTCGGTTAATTCTTGGACTTATTTGATTGAAATCTAATGACCATTTTCGAGTGGAAATCTACAATCTGTTCGTAAATAATTAAGTCAAACTAGTGGTTATGGGACATGAAGATAAACTCATTTATTTACTAGCTTAGTGTAATTCACACTTCTAATTGATCAATGGTGATCGTTTTATGGTTTAGACATGCGATATGCGATGTCTCTTTGTCCATGTGGGTTATGGAGTTTTGTCTCATTTTTATGGGCTAGCGACCCATGGTCTTTTGACTATTTTGTGGAGTTCGATTCATCAGGCATACTGTTATACTACGTCGTTGTTCCGACTTATCAGGTTCATCGGACGTACCATTGTACTACATTGTTGTTCCGGCTTATTGAGTTTCAGGCTCCTGGTGCATATCGTTGTACTACGTTGTTGTACCGGCTCTATAGGTTAGCGACCTATGGGATAGCGTCCCGTTTATGATACATGTGTTGGTGAGTTTTCATGCTCCCATTTATGGTAGGCCTCCCCCCTTTTGTATGTTCTGGATTTCTAATTATTGATTTCTAGAATTTTTGTTTCACCAATTTTTATGGTTTATATTAATAAGTTTTATCAATATTAGTGGTTTGGTTAATAAGCTAAAGAATATGGCATTCTTTTTGGTGTTTGAGAAGATTTGAGATATTGTATGATTTCGTTGTTATCAAATATATACTTGTCCAAGCATGACATTATTGTTGTCATATTTTTTTGTTATATCTCTTATCCTATCTCATCTTGAATGGTATTTATAGCTAGACTAATACGTTTATTATTTTTCTTCTTAAATAATACTCGAGTCAGACCGAGGTGTTGCAGGTGCTTCTATTTGACTTCTTATCAGGGCCATCATCTGACTTTTGGCTAACTACTTTAGCTTAGTAGTTTTTTATACATTCGAGATAGAGACTCCTTGATGTATACATATTCTTTTATCTGTCACTTGTACCTATTCTTTTGTGATGTAGTGGATCTTATATGACCACTACTTTGATGTACACTTCTATGTATTATATTCTTATCAGTTTCCACCTTAGTGAAATGAATATCTGTGACTGATTTGTGTTATGTTTATTTTATATTTGCTTCTGAAGACCACACAGCTACTGCGTAGTAGCTTTGAGTTTGTATTGGTATGTCGGATTTCCTCTTGAATGAAATGCATGATATACTATCTGTGTAACGACCCAGAATTTTAATTAATTAAAATTTGAATATTTAATTAATTTTAAATATTAATAAGTGAAATTTATAAGTCGAATAAATTTTATTTTGAATAATTGGATTTAATTGAATAATTAAATCGATAATTTAAAATGTGAAATTACAGAAATAATTGAAAATTGGGTTAAATATGATTGAAAATGATTTGTAAAATTTTATTTTATCATATTGGACTTAGAACGATATTTTAGAACTTTTAAAATCGAATTAAGAGTTAATTTGTGAAAATTGAATATTTTAATATTTAATCGACTAGTGAAATTAGCCATTTTTCGAACAGTCTCGGATCTCGACGAAACCAGTTTTATCGGATCCGTAATATGATATTATTGTATGGTTTAAAATTTCATGTCAATCGGATTTACCGTTTGTCCGGTGCAAGCTAAAACGCCTAGAAAATCGTTTAAATCGGTTTAATTTAAATTGAACGTTCATTGCCATATCTCGCACAGATGACCGAATTAGCTTCCGAAACCTGTTCCATTACGTCCGGAATGCGGGGTAAACCCTAGAAACGCTGGTCACCGCGCGTAAATCGGAGTTTAGAAAACCTGGATGAATAGTGTTCGATAATTTCCTATAAATAGACCTCAAATTCACAAAAATAAAAAAAAAATTAAAACCCTAACCCTATCAATGGTCGGCCACCTCTTATGCAACCAACGGCTAGAAAACAACAATCTTCTCCCCTTAATTTCTTTAAATCCATTAAGTATTTTTGAAAACTTTCAACTAATAAATCGAAGAGCATCCTGAGGGCTACGAATCCATACGGCTATGATGGTTTATAGTCGACGAAATTAACCCGAAAGTGACCACGAAGTCACCGTGTTTCGCACGAAATTCGAGGATGATGTGTTGACCGAGCTCGCTAGGGTCGTGGCCAAGAGTAGATATGGAGATGAACTTCAATATGGAGGTAGCTGATCAACTTTGAAACGCTCGTCGAGTTTGAAAAAAATCGAACCCTAATTTTCATGGATGGGTTTGTATGCGCGTGTGTTGCCTGTAGGAGACGAGGGAAGGGAGAAGGAAAAAGGAGGGTCGTGATTTGCAGATGGAGATCGCACGGCTCTGGATATGCTTGGGTATAAAATTATAAAAAAATATTGTTGTAAATTATTAAGTTAAAATTCGTGTAAACTTTGAAAAATCATAACTTTTTCATACGAGGTCGAAAACGCGCGAAACCATTTGCGTTGGAATCGTATGGACGAGCACTACGCTATGGAATTGGATTGAAGTCGTTTGGAGTTAGTGAGAATTTTGGGTAAAATTAAACGCGCGTTTAATTTTATTCGAAATAAATCGCTAAAACGAAATTGAAATCAAGGGAGAACTTCTCACTCAATCGAATCAGTTTCGATTTTAATTTTAAATAGTTAGATTTAAAATATTTAAATGCATGTTTGAATGATGATTGTTATCTATTGATTGTTAAAATAGACATTATGCGCCGTTAGTAAGCGGATGTTATTTATTAAAAACATATACCGCGAATATTTCATAAACAGTGAAATTGGTATTATATATAATAGCAATATATATATATATATATATTGGCATATGTATATGTTGCAGTTATTAATTTCCCGCATTGTATAGAGGATGAGACCCTATTGCGCCGTCTATTAAGCGGATAATATTTTAAATCCCATATACCGCGATAATTTCGTACTGGAGCGGAATTGGTATTGTGCTAATGTTTGAGGATGCAGGAAAATAGGTTGGAGGGATCCAACTGGATTCCTCAATAGTATTTATTTGGTTTCAGATATTTTGATATTTGATGGATTATCATATCGATATATGATGTCGTTGTTGTCGTGATTGACTATTTGGTGTGTAGCATCATTGGACCAAATTTTTGGAATTTTAAAATGATTTTTAAAGTGATTTTTGAAAGTATACGTTTATAAAATATTTTTGGAATCGATTCATTTTAAATAAATAAACGAATAAATTTTAATGTTATAAAAGTTATAATTTTTGAGAAAAATAGTTAAAAGTTGATTTTTGAAAATATGAGGCTAATGATTTTATAAAATAGTTTAAATTGGGATTTTTGAATTTATTATAAAAAGTTTAAAAATAGGATTTATAAAATTTAACTATTTTATAAATCAAAATGATGAAATTATAAAGGACTTTGAAGTCGTTTTGAAATAATAGTATAAATTGACTTATATAAAGGATTTATAAATTGATAATTTATAAATTAAAATATTTGAATCATAAAACGAGTTTTATAAGTGTTAGAATGAATTGTGAATGAATTTCATAAATGAATGAAATTTATAGAATTATAAACGGTGAAGTTATAAATGGAATTTTATAAGCAGTAGGTTTACAAAATTTGTAAAGTTATTTGAAGCATGGATTTTTGATAAATAAATGAATCTTATAAGTTATAAGATATATAAATTTGGGAAGTTTAAAAGAACGTTTTTTATAAACAAATAAATTATAAGTGTTCAACTTATAATATGGACTTTCGGTATATAATTGAGTTATAAATCGGATAGGTTAATAAAGGAATTTATAAACATTGTTTTATAAATTCGCAACGACTTATTTTGATAAGTAAATTGTTGTAACTTATTTATGGAGTTATATTCACGTTTTATAAAGTGAATAATCCTTTAAAGTAAAATGAATAGAAATGATGAAATTGGTTAACGTAGTATATTCATGTTTTTGAATGGTGAATAATATGTTAAAGAAATTGTTTTGGATGTGATATTTTAAATAGAATTAAAACGATCTAACGATGTTTTAATTGGGTTAAGATTCGAAACCATAGATTTCAACATTTATTGTTGAAATAGACGTTTTTGAGAAATAAAAGGAAATGGTGGACTATAACATTGTTATTATAGTAAATGATTTCCGAAAGGAAATGTTTTGTATAGTATTGGGATTTATATATCTATTTTAATTTCGAATCCTTATACTAGTGATTTTGGGCTGTCGTAACGATGTTTTACGCAACATTCGTTTTGGCCCAAATAAATTTGTTTAAGAGAATGATTTCCTTAAAGAATGAAATATATGCTTAATTTCGATTTAAGTATATTGAATATTTTCCAAAGGTTGAAAATAAATAAAATTTGTGAATTACTTATGAATAAATAAGCATGGAAATGTTTTCCAATAAAGTGAATATTTTGAGAATTTATCTTTTTGAAGATAAATTGAAAATGAATAATTGAAATCATATATTCATAGATATTATGGAATATAAATTCACTATGGAATTTATAAAAGAAAGTGGAATTCGTTTAAAAATAAATATTGATTTATTTTTGAAGTGTGAAAATTATATATCTAGTAAAGATATTTTTGGGAAATAAATAATTTGGAAAATTATTTGGAATCTGGTGACGTTGTGCATATCCATTGATAGTTCAATAACCGACTATCAATATTACCTTTGAATGGGTATTCGTTGTGATTTGCTGAATTTGAATGCTACACTTATTTTTAAATTATTGCGCTCGTTATTCGGATTACCCATTCCGAATAGTGATACGACATAATGGATAGCATTGATGACCGGTGTTGAAGACCGGGTATTTGCGAGAGCGATAGGATGACTTATCGATTGACTCTGCACCGAGTTGCTCCGGTATAGAGTTCTCCATATGTGATGGGGAATCCGATCAGGATTGTGGATATCCGGATTGCAAGGACTTCTTTGTAAGTGCCTTCGGTTCTGTTCGAGCCCGAAACAGACTTGTATGGATTGTATGTCTGACATTACAAATTGAGATATAAAGCCGATTTCTTTCAAATATATTTCTGTTGGTGGCGGAGAATTTATTCTCTTAGCTTAACACCCTTCTCTGAGACGTACGAGCTCAGAGGTTATGTAGTTGAAGGTTTTCAGCGATATATTCCCAATTTGGTAATGTGACATGCTGAGTGTTGCTGTGAAATGATCATTGTGTTGATCATTTGTGATAGGATCATTTGTTTGATCGTTTATCTTTGTGATCATTTCTATGATCATTTGTTGACCCAAAGCACAGCTTTTGTATAAAGCGTGGCTTTGTGGACGAGACTTCGTCGAGCCTCACACCCCGGAATGGTCAAAACAGGAAAGATGCGGCAAGGTTATGAGGGGTAGCTCCCTTTAGGGTATGTGCATTTCCTTCTGGAAAAGGGTGATATCATGGTATGGAGCCCAGATACTTACTCATGTTGAAAAACTTATTATTTTGTGTGATGTTGATTACGAGCGCTCGGTTAAAGGTCCCAAAGGACCGGGGGATGGCATACTCGTGTTAGTAGTTACCCAGTTAGGGGTAACCCGACCTTGTGTTGGCAGAGATCCGGTTTGGTTCTCGGGGACGTCCTTCCAGAGGCGTTCTCATGTGGCAATGGGAAGTTCCTTGGCCTGACCATTTGTTGGAAATCCAATTCCCAATACGAAACCCTGTACGGTTTTAGTTGTAGAACCTGCCATTTACTTATGGTGGTCACCACTGTTTAGATGGTCGCTATAGTAGGCATAGTTCGTAATGTCTATGTTGGCTAAGATTTATATCTTTATTTTCGAAATGAATTTTTCCTACACTATGCACTAGTAATAATATCAAATGTTCTTTTTAATGCGTATCAAGCATCTTTGACTATCATAAGGAGAAATCTCCTCCGATTCTGCGTTTGCATGTGTGTGTGTGCGGGAGGCCTTATGGTAGTCTCATTTTTAAAAGCATTGCGAATTGACTTTAAAAATATTCCTCTATTTTGATTTTAAAGATAAATAAACTATTTTGAGTTCTCACACCAGTCACATGACTGACTCGGAGTTTATTGTTTTTCTTCCTAAACTCTGGGTGCCCACCAATTTCCACACGGGCAGTCAAGAGTTAAGGTTTATCAGGATATTCTGGAAATTCTGGAGTTGTTGGAGGCAGGCTGGATGGCATGGCGTATTACTAGTATACAGTATTTCTTTTTCCGCTGTTTGTTGTTTGTTGTACACTGATGATGTAATGTAATGTAATAACTCATATAGTTCTTTGTTTAAAGATTATTCATTTATTTATTATATGTTGTTCCGCTGCGATTGTGAGATTCTGATGTTGTTCTGTTGTTTTCTTTCCGTTCTATTTTCTTTTCTCTCTATTTTCTATCTTTTTCTCCCTTCTTCTGTCTTTTTATTTTTCTTAAATAATAAGAATTCGTATTTCTGTTCATCTTGAGTTAATCTATGGAGATTAGTGTATATTCAAGGAGTACGGATTTGCGGGTCTTCACAGGTGGTATCAGAGCATATGGTTAAGCGACAACCATGGCTCTGTTGGGTATTACTCATTAGAGATAGAGTCAGTAGTGCTCTAGAATGAGTTGAGTGTAATAATAGCTATGAGAGCGTATTTGTTAGTGAATATATAAAATTGTTTTATATTGTGATGATTAGTTTATTGAGTGGCATATGAACCTTCGTCAGCACGGTCTCGACAACTATGCCGAAGGGGTTTATAAACATTTGAATAGAACAATTCGACACAGTATTGTTTTAAAATTGGGTAAATGAAATAATTTTACCTTGATTATATTTTATATATAAAGGGATAATTTTTCAGAATTATTAAAGTATATAAGTTGATTGTTTAGTTGTTTGAATAATCTAAATAAAAGAATAATTGTATAAGCAAAAGAATTTTAAGTATGAAATTATAATTAAAGTGATTTACAATTGTGAAATAAACTTATATATATAAGAAGTGAAACTATATGAATATATTTGTGAATATGAGTTGTAAATAAAAATGAATTTAAAGTTAAATGGAAATTTACTTTAGAATTGGAATCTGAATTGATTTATAAGTAGGAATTTAAGTTAAGTAAAACCAAGTGATGTTTATAAAATGAAGTATAACTTAAGTGATGTAGAATGAAGTTGATATTGGTATCAAAGTAAATTAATAGAGTTAAGTGATAGATATGAACTTAAGCTATGTAAATGAAATTCAACTTTAGAAATTAAAATGAATTAATGGATTGAATGTTAATCAATTGAATGTAAATTTAGTTGATATGAAATAATGGATATAAATGTTAATTCATTAAAATCTAATGTTATTGGAATTTGAATAATTGGATGAAAATCAATTTAATTGAACCAATTGAAAGTGATGGTGTTAAACCAAATTGAATGAATATAGTAAAGGAATTTGGTTGTAATTGATATACATTGGTTGATATATGATTATTAGTTGATTGTATATAATTCATTAGGAGTTAATGAAATTGAAAGCCAAAGTAATTGAAATTCAGTTGGAAGTTAAGTGAATCTTAAATAGAATTGAATTTGATTTGGAAGTGAACCAACTTGAATATGAATTAGTGAATATAAACTAATTGAAAATGAATGTTAGTAAGAACATCCACTGTTAATGAATCAAATGTGATTAAATTGAAAGCCATTTCATTTAATATTAATGAGAATATGAATGAATATTTATTGGTTATGAATGTTAGTTGAATGATAGTTGGTTGATGGTTGAACATATTGCTTTTGTTGCCTTTGCTATATTGACATATATAGTTATTATGTTGCTATATGTTGTATATCGATACTATTGTCTATATACATGTTCTCATTTTGTTTGTTGAGCGTTTAGTAGGTGCGGATCGCGTTTGCTTCGCATTTGGAGCTCGCTTTCGGCTATATTAGCCGTATATGCTTGCTAATAAAATATAAGGTACATATCTCGGATTAAATATCGTACTTTTAAACTTTTTCCCTACGGGATGCCTCATTACTTGATGAGATGTATATTTGTGATATATATACTGTCATTTTTTTTCGGATCGAGCCGCGCAAAGGGGACTATGGCGAATTTTTCCAAAAATTTAAGGCGTTAGAAAATTTTGAGAAAATTGGAAAATTGTGAAAACTTTAATTTTGATTTGGAATTGAAAGTTAAACAATAGTAGTTGTTTTTGAAAAGATAACTAAGCATGATTTGAAAACTTAGTAAAGTTGTTGTAAGAAATTTAACTATGTATTTTGGGAAAGTTAATGGATTCTGTAACTTTTCTTACTTGGTAATTTCGAGGACGAAATTCTTTTAAGGGGGGAAGTCTGTAACGACCCAGAATTTTAATTAATTAAAATTTGAATATTTAATTAATTTTAAATATTAATAAGTGAAATTTATAAGTCGAATAAATTTTATTTTGAATAATTGTATTTAATTGAATAATTAAATCGATAATTTAAAATGTGAAATTATAGAAATAATTGAAAATTGGGTTAAATATGATTGAAAATGATTTGTAAAATTTTATTTTATCATATTGGGGTTAGAACGATATTTTAGAACTTTAAAATCGAATTAAGAGTTAATTTGTGAAAATTGAATATTTTAATATTTAATCGACTAGTGAAATTAGCCATTTTTCGAACTGTCTTGGATTTCGACAAAACTAGTTTCATCGGATCCGTAATGTGATATTATTGTATGGTTTAAAATTTCATGTCAATCGGATATACCGTTTGTCCGGTGCAAGCTAAAATGCCTAGAAAATCGTTTAAATCGGTTTAATTTAAATTGAACGTTTATTGCCATATCTCGCACAGATGACCGAATTAGCTTCCGAAACCTGTTCCATTGCGTCCGGAACGCGGGGTAAACTCTTGAAACGCTGGTCACCGCGCGTAAATCGGAGCTTAGAAAATCCGGATGAATAGTGTTCAATAATTTCCTATAAATAGACCTCAAATTCACAAAAATAAAAAAAATTAAAACCCTAACCCTATCAATGGTCGGCCGCCTCTTATGCAACCAATGGCCAGAAAACAACAATCTTCTCCCCTTAATTTCTTTAAATCCATTAAGTATTTTTGAAAACTTTCAACTAGCAAATCGAAGAGCATCCTGAGGGCTACGAATCCATACGGCTATGATGGTTTATAGTCGACGAAATTAACCAGAAAGTGACCACGAAGTCACCGTGTTTCGCACGAAATTCGAGGATGATGTGTTGACCGAGCTCGCTAGGGTCGTGGCCAAGAGTAGATATGGAGATGAACTTCAATATGGAGGTAGCTGATCAACTTTGAAACGCTCGTCGAGTTTGCAAAAAAATCGAACCCTAATTTTCATGGAAGGGTTTGTATGCGCGTGTGTTGCCTGTAGGAGATGAGGGAAGGGAGAAGGAAAAAGGAGGGCCGTGATTTGCAGATGGAGATCGCACGGCTCTGGATATGCTTGGGTATAAAATTATAAAAAAATATTGTTGTAAATTATTAAGTTAAAATTCGTGTAAAATTTGAAAAATCATAACTTTTTCATACGAGGTCGAAAACGCGCGAAACCAGTTGCGTTGGAATTGTATGGACGAGCACTAGGCTATGGAATTGAATTGGAGTCGTTTGGAGTTAGTGAGAATTTTGGGTAAAATTAAACGCGCGTTTAATTTTATTCGAAATAAATCGCTAAAACGAAATTGAAATCAAGGTGAGAACTTCTCACTCAATCGAATCAGTTTCGATTTTAATTTTAAATAGTTAGATTTAAAATATTTGAATGCATGTTTGAATGATGATTGTTATCTATTGATTGTTAAAATAGACATTATGCGCTGTTAGTAAGCGGATGTTATTTATTAAAAACATATACCGCGAATATTTCATAAACAGTGAAATTGGTATTATATATAATAGCAATATATATATATATATATTGGCATATGTATATATTGCAGTTATTGATTTCCCGCATTGTATAGCGGATGAGACCCTATTGCGCCGTCTATTAAGCGGATAATATTTTAAATCCCATATACCGCGCTAATTCCGTACTGGAGCGGAATTGGTATTGTGCTAATGTTTGTGGATGTAGAAAAACAGGTTGGAGGGATCCAACTGGATTCCTCAACAGTATTTATTTGGTTCAGATATTTTGATATTTGATGGATTATCATATCGATATATGATGTCGTTGTTGTCATGATTGACTATTTGGTGTGTAGCATCATTGGACCAAATTTTTGGAATTTTAAAATGATTTTTAAAGTAATTTTTGAAAGTATACGTTTATAAAATATTTTTGGAATCGATTCATTTTAAATAAATAAACGTATAAATTTTAATGTTATAAAAGTTATAATTTTTGAGAAAAATAGTTAAAAGTTGATTTTTGAAAATATGAGGCTAATGATTTTATAAAATAGTTTAAATTGGGATTTTTGAATTTATTATAAAAAGTTTAAAAATAGGATTTATAAAATTTAACTATTTTATAAATCAAAATGATGAAATTATAAAGGACTTTGAAGACGTTTTGAAATAATAGTATAAGTTGACTTATATAAAGGATTTATAAATGATAATTTATAAATTAAAATATTTGAATCATAAAACGAGTTTTATAAGTGTTAGAATGAATTTTGAATGAATTTCATAAATGAATGAAATTTATAGAATTATAAACGGTGAAGTTATAAATGGAATTTTATAAGCAGTAGGTTTATAAAATTTGTAAAGTTATTTGAAGAATGGATTTTTGATAAATAAATGAATCTTATAAGTTATAAGATTTATAAATTTGGGAAGTTTAAAAGAACGTTTTTTATAAACAAATAAATTATAAGTGTTCAACTTATAATATGGACTTTCGGTATATAATTGAGTTATAAATCGGATAGGTTAATAAAGGAATTTATAAACATTGTTTTATAAATTCGCAACGACTTATTTTGATAAGTAAATTGTTGTAATTTATTTATGGAGTTATATTCACGTTTTTTAAAGTGAATAATCCTTTAAAGTAAAATGAATAGAAATGATGAAATTGGTTAACGTAGTATATTCACGTTTTTAAATAGTGAATAATATGTTAAAGAAATTGTTTTGGATGCGATATTTTAAATAGAATTAAAACGATCTAACGATGTTTTAATTGGGTTAAGATTCGAAACCATAGATTTCAACATTTATTGTTGAAATAGACGTTTTCGAGAAATAAAAGGAAATGGTGGACTATAACATTGTTGTTATAGTAAATGATTTCCGAAAGGAAATGTTTTGTATAGGATTGGGATTTATATATCTATTTTAGTTTCGAATCCCTATACTAGTGATTTTGGGTTGTCGTAACGATGTTTTACGCAACATTCGTTTTGGCCCAAATAAATATGTTTAAGAGAATGATTTCCTTAAAGAATGAAATATATGCTTAATTTCGATTTAAGTATATTGAATATTTTCCAAAGGTTGAAAATAAATAAAATTTGTGAATTACTTATGAATAAATAAGTATGGAAATGTTTTCCAATAAAGTGAGTATTTTGAGAATTTATCTTTTTGAAGACAAATTGAAAATGAATAATTGAAATCGTATATTCATAGATATTTTGGAATATAAATTCACTATGGAATTTATAAAAGAAAGTGGAATTCGTTTAAAAATAAATATTGATTTATTTTTGAAGTGTGAAAATTATATATCTAGTAAAGATATTTTTGGGAAATAAATAATTTGGAAAATTATTTGGAATCTGGTGATGTTGTGCATATCCATTGATAGTTCAATAACCGACTATCAATATTTACCTTTGAATGGGTATTTGTTGTGATTTGCTGAATTTGAATGCAACACTTATTTTTAAATTATTGCGCTCGTTATTCGGATTACCCATTCCGAATAGTGATACGACGTAATGGATAGCATTGATGACCGGTGTTGAAGACCGGGAATTTGCGAGAGCGATAGGATGACCTATCGATTGACTCTGCACCGAGTTGCTCCGGTATAGAGTTCTCCATTTGTGATGGGGAATCCGATCAGGATTGTGGATATCCGGATTGCAAGGACTTCTTTGTAACTGCCTTCGGTTCTGTTCGAGCCCGGAACAGACTTGTATGGATTGTATGTCTGACATTACAAATTGAGATATAAAGTCGATTTCTTTCAAATATATTTCTGTTGGTGGCGGAGAATTTATTCTCTTAGCTTAACACCCTTCTCTGAGACGTACGAGCTCAGAGGTTATGTAGTTGAAGGTTTTCAGCGATATATTCCCAATTTGGTAATATGACATGCTGAGCGTTGCTGTGAAATGATCATTGTGTTGATCATTTGTGATAGGATCATTTGTTTGATCGTTTATCTTTGTGATCATTTCTATGATCATTTGTTGACCCAAAGCACAGCTTTTTTATAAAGCGTGGCTTTGTGGATGAGACTTCGTCGAGCCTCACACCCCGGAATGGTCAAAACAGGAAAGATGCGGCAAGGTTATGAAGGGTAGCTCACTTTAGGGTATGTGCATTTCCTTCTGGAAAAGGGTGATATCATGGTATGGAGCCCAGATACTTACTCATGTTGAAACACTTATTATTTGGTGTGATGTTGATTACGAGCGCTCGGTTAAAGGTCCCAAAGGACCGGGGGATGGCATACTCGTGTCAGTAGTTACCCAGTTAGGGGTAACCCGGCCTTGTGTTGGCAGAGATCCGGTTTGGTTCTCGGGGACGTCCTTCCAGAGGCGTTCTCATGTGGAAATGGGAAGTTCCTTGGCCTGACCATTTGTTGGAAATCCAATTCCCAATACGAAACCCTGTACGGTTTTAGTTGTAGAACCTGCCATTTACTTATGGTGGTCACCACTGTTTAGATGGTAGCTGTAGTAGGCATAGTTCGAAATGTCTATGTTGGCTAAGATTTATATCTTTATTTTCGAAATGAATTTTTCCTACACTATGCACTAGTAATAATATCAAATGTTCTTTTCAATGCGTATCAAGCATCTTTGACTATCATAAGGAGAAATCTCCTCCGATTCTGCGTTTGCATGTGTGTGTGTGCGGGAGGCCTTATGGTAGTCTCATTTATAAAAGCATTGCGAATTGACTTTAAAAATATTCCTCTATTTTGATTTTAAAGATAAATAAACTATTTTGAGTTCTCACACCAGTCACATGACTGACTCGGAGTTTATTGTTTTCCTTCCTAAACTCTGGGTGCCCACCAATTTCCACACGGGCAGTCAAGAGTTAAGGTTTATCAGGATATTCTGGAAATTCAGAAGTTGCTGGAGGCAGGCTGGATGGCATGGCATATTACTAGTATATAGTATTTCTTTTTCCGCTGTTTGTTGTTTGTTGTACACTCTGATGATGATTTAATGTAATGTAATAACTGATATAGTTCTTTGTTTAAAGATTATTCATTTATTTATTATATGTTGTTCCGCTGTGATTGTGAGATTCTGATGTTGTTCTGTTGTTTTCTTTCCGTTCTATTTTCTTTTATCTCTATTTTCTATCTTTTTCTCTCTTCTTCTGTCTTTTTCTTTTTCTTAAACAATGAGAATTCGTATTTCTGTTCATCTTGAGTTAATCTATGGAGATTAGTGTATATTCAAGGAGTACGGATTTGCGGGTCTTCACAATCTGACATAATAGTACTCGCACAAAGCAATTACACAAATAGTCGCTCCTCAATAGCCTAATTCTTCATACTAACTAACAGCATTACCTAGTAGTGTCCTTGATTAGTGTGAGTATAGAAGTGGGACATCAAAAATTGGGTCGAAATGATAACAACGACCCGAAAAGGCCCGTTTCATTTTGAAAACGAAAGTTGGTCATGCCATATATCGAAATATATGTTTTCGATATTTTCAAACTCAATGGAACTGGTTTTGAACCCAAATTCCATTGTATATAGAAGTTAGAATTCAAAATCAGATTATATTTATTTAAATTCTTTTAACTGATTTCTATGCGTTTCAAGCTCGCATGATAAACGATAAGTCTGATCGCTAGAAACTCGAAATCCTACAATAATTTACTGTTACGGATCCGATGAAATGGGTTTTGTCGAAATCCGAGACAGTAGCCAAAATGGCTAATTTTCACGTTAATTAAATAAATTATTATTAAATTGATGTAATCACTTTTAAATTCAATTTTAAAAGTCAACACATTTATCATTCTTGATTACATATAAATTTATAACCTTTTAAAATAAATTTTCCCTGTTAAATCCAATATTTAAATATTGCACTAACTGCATCATTCAGTCATAACTGTAATAAAATACCAGTTAATTATATTCTAATTTCACTCAATTTCTTTTATTTTAATTTACACTCTTATTATTGAACCAACTATTACCTTGTGAATATAATTAACATTAGTTTACATTTTATTACATTCATATTTTACAGTTATCATCCTTTACCATGTTAATTATAATATTTCAATTTCATTAACTTCATTAATTCCATTAATTACCAATTTAATTCATTATTTGCAAT
Source organism: Allium cepa (assembly GCA_030765085.1). NCBI lineage: Eukaryota > Viridiplantae > Streptophyta > Magnoliopsida > Asparagales > Amaryllidaceae > Allium > Allium cepa. The sequence continues at coordinate 45,217,259 of CM060930.1, read as the reverse complement.
TGTAATCAAATTAACTTTACAATAATTTCAGTTGATTGAAATTACACTAAAATAGTTGTCAGTAACATTCAAGCAACATTATTAAATCATATTCTAATTATTTTCCTCATTAATAAATCATAAATTTTATTTTCTCATAATATCTAATTTTAAAATCTTATTTCATTTTGTATTTTTAACTATCGAGAAATACGGGTTGTTACAATTTTGAATAAGATATTTGTAGAATGATTTTACAATTGTTTTGAATATTATATAAAAAAGTTTATGAATAATTTTTAGGTATTCATAAAAGAAGTTTCGGAAATGGTTTTGAATGTTTATAAAATGGATTTTATAAATGGGTTTGAATGTCTATATAGGGACGTTTTATGCAAGGTTTGAAAGTTTATAAAGAATTTATATTATCAGGTTTGAATAATTGTAAAAAGTTTCATACAAGAGTATGGAAGTTGATAAATGTTTTTTAAACAGCTTTGGGTTAAAGCAAAGAGAATTTCATGGATAAAGAAATTTTTAAAATAATTTATTGAAAATAATTACAATAGGAAATTGGGGTTTGGGTTTCTCGGGGCTGACTTTCTAAAATAATGGTTGTATGGAACATCCGTTCCACATTTTACAATGAAGGAATAGTGCTTAGAGTTATTCTTTTCTCCAATTTTAATAACGTAGTTGAATCCTTTTTAGAGGATTTGGTAATGGGAAATCTTACAAATGTTTTATGAATAAACTTACATTAGGAAGATAAGTATATAAATGGTTTGAAAGAGATTTGTTAAACAAATGTATGTTTTGAGGCTTAGTGGTTGCTACGGAGAAATAAATCTCAAATGGAATTGGTTATTGTTTGTTTATTCGATAGTTAAATAACCGAATATCAAGTTTGACCCAATTTGACTTAGGAAGTATGAATGTAAATTCAAGTTCCCCGATGAAGACTCGAAAACTTACTTCCAAAAGAACTGGGAACGAGTCGACCGAAAATTATCGGTTGATGAGACGTAGAGACATGTATCAGATCTATATTCGAAAACCACTCCAAACTCACATGCACATTTGAGTGGAAGACATTTTAATGATGATTGAAGATGGTGCTTTTTGAAGTGCAAGGGCTACTGATACCAATCCTTAGGGTTATTCCGAAATGGATGTAGTAGAGTTAGTGCCTTCGGTTTCGTTCAAACCCAAAACGAACTTGTATGAATGAATGCTGGCATTGCATTGACGCTTGGAGGGCAGCGTTAACATTTCAAGATGGATTTCTATTAAAAAGGGTAAAATTTAGCCTCAAGCCTCACCAACTGGGAATGATTAAAACAAAGGATACACAGCAGGGCTATGTGGGTCGCACCCATTAGGGGTATATCATCACCCTTCTGGATATATACACAATCATCAATGAATTCATGTACGAGGAGCGCTCGGTTAGAGGTTGCAAAATAACTAAGGTGATGATATATTCAGTACTATCTAGCAAGAGGTAGGCCGGTCCTATGTTGGCAGGGGTCATTATGTACGACCTCGTTACATTTTTCTGGAGATGTACTGTGGCGGTCCCAGTAGCCAAGTCATTACTTGGAATCCAATCTCCAATATGTGCCTTACATTTTCAATTATAGAGCCTAGTATGTTGGAATGTGAGATGCAAGCATTTCAACTATTTTATCTATTTACTTTAAACCTAGACACTGTGATAATATCACTGGATTTTGAAATGAAATGTTTTGGTTACCGTAAGGTAAGAACCCGTCCATTTTTATGCGTGGTGTGATTATATGAGATACCCTTTGTTTGAAAAGCTTTCAAATGTAGAAATCAGTTTGGTTGTTACTTGTTATCGAGTTTTACTTACACTGGTTTACCAGGCTGACGCGGGTGTTATTTCATATAATGCTCGGGTCAGACCGAACATGTTTTCCCAAGTTAGTTGGATATTTTGGAATTGGAGAGGAGTTGAATGGTCAAGACGTATTCATGTATATTTTTCTTCCACTATATTATAGAGTCTGTATGTTTGTCAAAGTAATGACAGATTCTATAACTGTCCAAATTTAGGATAAGTCTACTGTACCCTGATGTTATATATATGAATAAAGATGTTTCCGTTTTGTAAAGGTCATTGTTGTATTATAAATTATTCGCCACACTGTGAGAATCTGTGTTATTTTGTTTTCTTTTATCTTTTATCTTCTTCTTTCACCCGAACAAATTGGTATTTTCGGCACTAGAGTGTTCGGCATGTGATACAGTTGATGTATTAGTGTTGATTTTCGAGGGTCAAAATCCGGTTCTTTACATTTGGTATCAGAGTTGAAGGTTAAGCAAGAACCATGGCCCTAGTGGGGTATACTCATTTAATATGTGGTAAGTGAGACCCTAGAATGAGCCTGAGTGTATTATAAATATGAGTGCATATTTGTTAGTGAGTAAAAATGTTTTATATTGTGTTGTTGATTTGTTGAGTGGCTTAGGAATTCTGATCGATACATTTGGCTAACGTTATCGATAAAGATTTTCTAAACACTAGAACAAGTCCAATTGACATAATATTGTTTTAAAATTGGTAAATGAAATAATTTTACCTAGGATATGTTTTATATATAAGAGAAAGATTTTCAAAAGTCTATATAGTTATCGATGAGATGTAGGTTTAAAATTGGATTTAGAATAGAATGTGTTTAGTTAAAAGAAAATCTTTAGATGACCATATAAAAATGAAAATGATTGTGGGAATATTAAATCCTATTGGCTTTGATAAAGATTATATGATTTTGGAAAAGTTATAGTAATTATACTTAAAGAGATTTCAAGATATAAATATTTTAAATGGATTTGAAAGTAAAGTTTTTTTTGGACAGTTCAGGAAGAAGTTTCGATAAGTTTTGTGATAATCAGACTAGTCTTCTAAGTGACAATAAAATATTTGCCTAGGCAGATATGATAGTGCACTTAGTAAATTATCCTCTTTGTTATTGTACAATCGAAATGAGTTTGAGTCCGAATGAATCCAAAGCTAGTGGATAATTTTATCAAAGAACTATTTATCTATAAATAGTATTGTTTCAAAAGGGAATTTATGAAGTTGGAAATATTTTTATGATCAACTAGTTCGAGTGCCTTGGAAGTGACTAAAAATGGGTAAGAGATGTGTTCGGATGGTAATCACTTCTCATGAGTATTTCCCAACTTAGTAAAAGGGATTATAATACTATTTTGTTGCGCCTAATTCCTTGATATCATTTTAGAGTTACTCGGGCTATATATTATGGTTTCAAAAGAGTTAAATGTAAAGTATCAATTTGAAAGGTTTTTGAAATAAAACATGGATATTGTGTTCTCGAATAAAAGAATTGAGTTTTCAAAATAAAAAGAGGTCTTGATTAAGAGTGGGTTAATAAATAAAGTTTTTAATTTGTTGAACATCCTAGGTTAAGTAAAACCAATTTAAGATTTGAAATTGTATATACTCTTTTGGATATAGAAGAGTATCATACTAAAATGAATTTGAGTTATATAATGTTAATAAACTCAAGTAATGTCCTTAAGTAAAATGGTGATTCTTTAAAAAGGGTAATTATAATCTTGGAAAGTAGGAACCGATGGGATTAGTACATAGGTTGTATGTAGATCATTTTTCCTTTTCACATAGTTCTCAATCCAAGACTCAAGTTCATGACTTGAGGTGTTTCGCACCGTTCTGAATAAGGATTTACTGCTCGATTTTTGATGGCGAGCGTTGATGATGGTTCTTATTTGGAACCAAAAGTTGTCTATTATAGTTTATGACTATGCAAGGAGAATAAAGGTTTCTAATTAAAATGCCCGATCAAAGTTCGCACTAGGAAGTCGAGTGAACGATACTAGTTTGGAAGGAAATTTATGTGTTTAAGTGAGTGATTGACGCAGATTTTTACATAGGAATGATCAATGTACATCATATGGACTGATGAACTGTTTTAAGTATTTCTGGGAATGGGGTTGTGGTATAATTTCGGGGACTATTTTAACGGGGGAAGAATGTAACGACCTGCAAATTTATTACTTTGATAAATTATAATTATTTTTAAAATATTTGGATATGGATTTAAAAGTAAGAAATAATCATGTTATAAATGGTAAATAATAATATTTATTTTGTTTGAGAAAAATATTTGCAAACAAATTACCGAGGTAAAATATTGATAATTTGTAAATTTTGTTCGACGTAAAATATCGATAAAACAGTCGGAATTCGTTTTATCAATAAACCTACTTTTAAACGATAAGAATCATGCATGGCTCTAGATTCGTACACTAATATATGTATTCAAACAAGATTATGAAATAAATAATTATTCTATTTTCTGAAAATAAAATGTATTTATACATCGACGGTTGATATCATCGGTTTATATATTTCTTCGAAGATTCAAGTTAAGTTTAAATAATGAATAAATGGATTTTTACTTATAAATAAACATATTTAATTTATTTAATAATGATGGTAAAATAGATTTTAAAACTTGTTTACCAAAATAGATAGTTCATAGAAAAATAGAAATGTGATCGAAGAACGTTTTCCGGAAATTCGACTTTTCGACACAGAGAAGTTGTTGGGAACGTTGTCGCTTTTTTGCACCGTATGTACACTTATAAGAGATAATTAAAAATATAATAATATACTTAATTATAGATTATCTTATGTTAATTATGTTTAGCAAATGATTTGACAAGTCATGGTTTTAAAAATAATAACTTATATATAAGTATATATCATTATCTCTTGTCATATCTTGGCACTATCATCATTATCCATCATGACCTAGAGAATATGACTTGACAGAGGGGATGTGACATATGAGGGGGAGGAAGGTTGTGACATAACTTGTCAAAATAATGACATGTTAGGCTATTTTAAAACTAAGGTTATTTAGGTAATTTTTCTACTTTCTTGTGTCTATCAATACACATCCATTTCACCATATTTTCATTTACTTCTCCATTTCCATTTCCCTAAAGCTTTCTTCAGATCCATGGCTTCTTATCTTAGTTTAAGTTTTCTGTTAAATTAAAATATTTAAATTTTTTAAAAGATGCAAAATTGTTTTTAAATTCTTTTTTCTTCATGTTTACTCCACTTTATTCGGCGATAACTTCCTCTATTTTACACCAAATCAAGATTTTGTTTTTTTAAAATTGTATAAAATTTCAGTAGTTACAACTTTCTTATTTACCACTTTTCTAATTTCGAGCTTAGATTTATCAAAAACTCATTTCTTTGCAGTGTACTTTTAAACTCAGAAATTCAGGTCCGAAAATAGCTCTCCTTCTTTTAACCATATATACCTCAAACGGAATCTGATTTGAGTGATTATTTTTTTCTAAATTGTAGATAAAAGAATTTTCTAAACTTTTAATTTGACCACTTCTTCAAAGTCCTACAGAAATATGTTCAAAAATCAAATGGAAGACGATATATTTTTAGGGTGATTTTTGGTGCATCTGTGGCATTTCGAGTTTCAAAGATTTTCGATGAGTAAACTGCTTTGCTTTGGGAAAGTTTTTGACATTATTATGATATCTTATTGCGATGATAATATGATGAGAAAATTGAATGGTTATTATGTTGTTCGACGGTGATTTGATAAATGTTATGTTTGGTATTGAATTTGAAATTTGTATGTGATGTTGTCGAGTTAGTAAGCATATAATCTTATATTTATATGCATTTTTCATTGTGATGTTAAGAGTATGGTTGTATGGAAGTATGGTTGTGGTCTAAGAATCATGTATGTTGAGTTGAAACAAAGTTAACAATTTTGTGTGTTGCAACGGACATGAGATCCAATTTGAAATCAACTATGATTTATAGTTTCAAAGTTGGGAAATTGTTTCAAGTTTTAATTTGGTTTAAGGTTTCAAAAGCTCTCTAATATTATTTCAACACATGTAGGAGCAAGAATTTGAGTGAAGTATTTCACTTAAAATAACATAGAGCGAACTGCGCTCATAGCGATAGTCGCTATGGATGCAGTTGGACAAAAATTCACGATTTCCAACTTTAGGTGATTCGTTTTGGAATTGTTTTGCCAAAGTTTTTCAAACTTAATTAGTAACATAAAAAGAGTTTAATTTTGAATTATTTAATAAAATAATTAAAGATAATTAGCAGTTAATTAGTAATTAAGTAAGTGATTAGGGTTAAGTAACACTTAAGGGAAGGTTAATGACTAATTATTGATTAATAATGTTTTAATTAGTGATTAATGAAGATAAGAAGTAATTAAATGGTTACTTATAATTAATTAAGTTATGTAGGTTAATTAATTATTATTTAATTAAGAGATTATTTAATTAATTTTTAATTAATCAGGGTTTAACTAATAATGAACTGTTTAAACCTTAACTAAGATATATTAAGAAGTTAATTAGGACCTAACTAAGTTCATTAAGTTAATTAAAGTTTAATTATGATTTAATCTTAGTTTAATTATGATTAATTAAGATATAATTAGGGTTAAACCAACTAAATATACTTTAATCTTTTCAAATGTTGTTTAAACCCAATCAGTTATATTTTAAATTAATTTTCTTTTTAAGATTAATTGATTTTAAATTAAAGGATATGTTGTCTGGACCATTAAGTAGCCAAATGAATTAAAATAGTGATTGTAAAACGTTGACATGTTTTATGGGAAGTAAGTGACTTGCGTTTAGCACAAATGCTGAATATAGGTAAAGTGATAGACACTAGGAAGTTAATTTTAATAAACGGGTCATGATAACTTAAGCATATGGAATATACTTCTATATGTGCATTTTACACCGATAATGAATGTATCTATATTTGTAATTTGGACATCTACTTATGATTGATTGTATGTTATGTGTGAATCCTTTACATATCTGATGTTAGGCGATACCCATGATATAACTTGGATAAGTAAACCCAAATTTATTGATCCATTATTATCATTAAGCCTCCGTTTGGTTTTGGAAAGTTAATATTTCATTTTATTTTAAAATGGTCTTCAATGTAATTCTATTTTGAAGAAGATGTTTGAAGAATGATTTGACAATTGTTTTGAATATTATATAAAGAACTTTATGAATAATTTTAGGGTATTCATAAAAGAACTTTCGGAAATGGTTTTGAATGTTTATAAAAAGGATTTTATAAATGGGTTTGAATGTCTATATAGGGATTTTTATGCAAGGTTTGAAAGTTTATAAAGAAGTTATATAAGTGGGTTTGAATAATTATAAAGAGTTTCATAAAAAAGTATGGAAGTTGACAAATGTTTTGTAAACGGGTTTGGGTTAAAGCAAAGGGAAATTCATGGATAAAGAAATTTATAAAAGAATTTATTGAAAATAATTACAATAGGAAATTGAGGTTTAGGTTTCTCGGGGCTGACTTTCTAAAATAATGGTGGTATGGAACATCCGTTCCACACTTTACAACGAAGGAATGGTGCTTAGAGTTATTCTTTTCTCCAATTTCAATAATGTAGTTAAATCCTTTTTAGAGATTTGGTAATGGGAAATCTTACAAATGTTTTGTGAATATACTTACGTTAGAAAGATAAGTATATAAATGGTTTTGAAAGAGATTTATTAAACAAACATATGTTTTGAGGCTTAGTGTTTGCTACGGATAAATAAATCGAATTGGTTTTTATTTGTTAATTTGATAGTTAAATAACTGACTATCAAGTTTGACCCAATTTGACTTAAGTATGAACGTAAATTCGAGTTCCCCAATAAAGATTCGAAAGCTTACTTCTAAAAGAACTGGGAATGAGTCAACCAGAAATTATCGGTTGTCGATAGGGAGAGACCTAGATCGGATCTATAATTGAAAATCACTCTGAACCAACATGCACGTTCGAGTGGAAGACATCTTGATGATGATTGAAGATGGTGCTCTTTGAAGTGAAAAAGCTACTGCTACTAATCCTAAGGGTGATTCCAAAATGGAGTAGTAGAATTAGTTCCTTCGGTTTCGTTCGGACCTAGAACGAACTTGTAGGGATGAATGTTGACATTGCATTGCCTCGACGGCACTGTTAACATTCCAAGATGGATTGCTATTCAAAAGGATAAAACGTAGCCTTAAGCCTCATCAACTGGGAATGACTAAAACGGGGGATATGCAGCAGGGCTATGTGGATCACACCCATTAGGATATATCATCACCCTTCTGGACATATACACAATCATCAATGAATTCGTGTACAAGGAGTGATAGGTTAAAGATTGCAAAGCAACCGGGGTGATGATACATTCGGTACTATCCAGCAAGGGGTAGGCCGATCCTGTATTGGCAAGGTTCGTTAGGTGCGACCTCGGTACATTTTTCTAGAGGTGTATTGTGGCGGGCGGTAACCCAGTCATTAATTGGAATCCAATCTCCAATACGCGCTTTACGTTTTCAATTGTAGAGCCTAGTATGTTGAAATGTGATATGCAAGCATTTCGGCTATTTTATCTATTTACTTTAAACCTGAATACTATGATAATATCACTGGATTTTGATATAAAATGTTTTGGTTATAGTAAGGTAAAAATCTGTCCATTTTTATGTGCGGTGCGGTCTTGCGAGATACCATTGGTTTGAAAAGTTTTCAAATGTGGAAATCGGTTTGGTTGTTACTTGTTATTGAGTTTTACTCATGCTGGTTTACCAGACTGACCCGGATGTTATTCCGCATAATGCTCAGGTCAAACCGAGTATGTTTTTCCAAGTTTAGCTGGATACTTTGGAATTGGAGAGGAGCTAGATGGTCAAGATTTATTCACGTATATTTTTCTTTCACTGTATTATAGAGCCTGTATGTTTGTCAAAGTAAGAATAGGTATCTATATCTGTCCAAATTCAAGATATGTCTAGTGTACTCTGATGTCGTATATATGAATAAAGATGTTTCCTTTTTGTAACGATCATTGTTATATTATATATTATTATCTGCGTTTTGAGATTATGTGTTGTTTAGTTTTTCTTCTATCTTCTACCTTCTTCATCCACCCTAACAAATTGGTATTTCCGGCACTTGAATGTTCAGCATGTGATAAGATGGACATGTTAGTGTCGATTTTCAAGGGTTAAAAATCCGGTTCTTTAAAATTCACGTTTGTAATATACAAAATCTCGATGAAAATGTTTCATTCGAAATAAGCAAGCAAAGCATAGTGAAAGATCATGTGAGCATGGATGTGGAAAATTTCCATACTAACCGAGTCAGTTTTCATTTCTTCTAATCATTCATGGAACGATATTCTAAATTCCGAATTCCGTTCCCTAACTTCAAAATTCCATTAGGTGGAAACTGGAAGAACCATAACAGAACATGGAATCCCATTTTATCAGTCAAAGAATTTAAATTTTAAAATATGCAACAAATTTGAGTTATGAATGAATTGTAGAATAGGGCAACACAAAAATGTTATAGATTACACTAAATATTTCGAATGGGAGAAGGTTAATAAAACTAAATTCATTTATTTCTAACAGACCTGAATTCATATTTACAAAGAAGATGAAATTATCAGTGTGCATAACACTTTATTCTCCATCATTTTAGTACATAACTTAATTCATTTCAGCACATAAACATAAAATTTATACTTAAGGATAACAATCTCCAAAGCAATGCAATAGTTGGCAAGACGACGTATCGACTGTCTTCATGCTACCAAAATTTTGATTTCACTTAATTCCGCTCCAACTACAAAACCGATTATTGTGATTTGTTACTGTGGGTAGCTAAAACAGAAACTAAAAATATGTTATGAATTGAAAGGATTAGCAAGCTCAATTTTTTCACTAAAGAAAAATGTCATATGTCACTAGATATTTTATTATATCTACATTAAATTATGAGTATAGTAATAACGAAATAGATGAAATTATAGAAGTTTATAAAACAGAAAGTAATAAAACTCTACCAGAAATAATAAACAGAAAAATAATAGTAGAAATATACGAGAAGAAACAGATAATATGATAATTAGTTGTATGACAGAACTTAATATGAATTATGAAGAAGCCTTTATGAAATTATCTAAGTATTTTAATATGGCATTAGTAGAAGATATTTTAAATCAAAAAATACCATTAAGTGATTTCTTTATATATACTCATTTTATGGATCAAGCTATAATACCAGCTAAAAAACGAAACAGAAATGACAGGTTTGATGCTGAAACATCAAGTGGAACATTTAGAGAAGGACCCTTAGAACATGAACCATGGATAAAACCAGATTTAGAATATACTAATGAAAGCGCATATATTAGGAGAGGAACACGTAAACCATATGGTGAATTATATAGCCATACTATGCTACTTCTAGAATACCAATCTCCATAACTTTGGCCAGAAAAAATATTAGTTAGGGAGCAAAATATTTTCCGATGTTGGGAAATTAACAAAAAAACCGAAATGGACATGTGGGCAGTCTTAGAAACAATATCGGGACCAACAGCTTTAGGTATTTACCAAAGCTTCAAAATAGAGACATAAAAGCACAAAAAGCCCTAGGAAATAATCCATATAATTTTACTAGCGCTATAAGAAGAATGTTAATTGGATATGATCCAGCTAATGGAAACACAATGATGCAAAATACAGCAACACCAAATTTAGAACAACTCAATATATGAGATTTTAAATAGATCAAAGAATTTAGTCAAGATTTTGCTTCTATTATTGTGCAAACAGGAAAAGCTCTAGATGAAACGTTATGCAAAATATTTTTCAAAATTACCAGGCGATCCAAGACGAAAACTAGAAGAAGATTGGAATACTATTTATGGACATGTTGAAGGATTAGGAATATGACCATGTATAATGTTTGTATTCGATGAACTAGAAAAACGCTGTAAAGAAGCAACCTTATAAGAGCAAATTAAACGACAAGCTTGGGCATTTTGTAGAATAGCAATTTATACACAATAAGCTTATGGCTATTGTAAACCAAAAAATACTTGAGAAAATCAAAACGTTTTGACAAAAGAAGAGAAGATAAATATCTAAAACGAAATAAACCAAGTAGAAAATGTACATGTTTTATTTGCGGAGATCCTAATCACTTTGCAAACAAATGTCCCAACAGACAGAATAATAAATACATATCAAATTTAGTTGATGAACTTGGAGAATACGAGATAGAGTCAGTAAATGAAGAAGGATTTAACAATAATGAGTCAATCTATAATATAATATCAAATGAAGAAGAAACTAATTCTTCTCAAAACAGTATTACTTGTACATTAATAAATGACAGTGAAGCAATATGCGAACACCAATGGATGCAAGAACGAGGTAATGGTCACATTCCTTGTTATTTATGCAATAGATATCTAGAAATAACTAAACGTTTTTAATGTGATTCATGTTTCATTGAAATATGTTTTTTATGTACTAAAAAACATTTTAATATTGAATTATTAGCAAAACCAAAAAAATACGACTAATGAAAAAACATTTCTTCAAGAAATGATTGAAAAACATGAAGCACAAATAAAATTACTACAGTTGGAAGTTGACCTTCTCAAATCAGAAGTCTAAAATTTAAAACGACAAAAGAATTATAGTTTAAACGAACCTGGTGAAACTAGTAAAGAATGGGAAATGGATCAAATAGATAATTTCAATAATATAGTCATAGAAGGTAAAGAATTTTTTGCAAATATTAACAAATATAATACATCCTTATTAACCATAAATTTTTGTATGTGGTATAACGAAAATAAATTTGTAGAAATGGTTGCTATAATAGGTACATGAAGTACCAAGAGTCTAATTGCACATTCATTAGTACCATCTGAATTTCAAATCCTATTAATTTATACAATTACTTCAAAACGGCCAATCAAAGATTTATGAAAATGACACATACCAGATAATTCAACAATACAATTCAAAGATTTTTTAGGTAATTATAGTCCAAAATATGAACTAGGACAAACAACATTAACCCCTAAAGAGATTAGCAACATAGAATTTCTATTAGGATTAAATTTTATTTTAAACTACAGAGGAAGTATTACCATTTCCAAAAACAGTATAACTTTTAGCAAATACAATTACACGTTACCAACATACTACCATAACTACCAATCAGAGTTGGCAGAAAAGCATGGTGGACTAGCAGAACTAGATTTTCATAACAAAAACATAATTTGTCAAACAACAAAGATCATAAAACAGCATTATCAACACTAGCTTTTGAAACAATCAGAGAATTAGAAAAGGGTAAAGAAACTAAATTTGTTCCCAGCCAAATAATTTCACAACTAGAAAAAATAGGTTTATCAGGTGATGGCATAACTAAAAATAAAGTTAGTTGCGTTTGTTAAATAAAAATTATAAACCTAGATATAACTATAAAAACAGCCAATATAGACTATTCCCCTGCCGATGTTGAGGAATTCAAAATACAAATAATTGAAATGATACAACAAAATCTAATTAGAAGATCAGATTCTAAGCACAGATCTACGGCATTCCTAGTAAGAAACCATTCAGAACAAAAACGAGGTAAGCCACGAATAGTCTACAACTATAAACGACTAAATGACAACACTGAGGATGATGCTTATAATATCCCTAACAATGATACTTTAATCAATTTGATCCAAGGAAAAATAATTTTCAGTAAATTCGACTTAAAATCAGGATATAACCAGTTGAAACTTGAAGAAAGTTTTAAACCCTGGACAGCATTCATGTGTTCAGAAGGACATTTTGAACGGAATGTATTAAGTTTTGGCTTGAAAACAGCACCATCTATCTTCCAACGTTTTATGGATAGTATATTTACAAATACGACTTTTGTTTAGTTTACATTGATGACATTTTAGTAGTAAGTAATAATTTAAAAGAACATGATCTTTAAAGACAGTCTTTAAAGAAATAAAAAGTAACGGATTAGTTATTTCTAAATGAAAAATGGAACTCTTTAAACAAAAAATTTCATTCTTAGGATTGGAAATTGGAAACGGTAAAATAGAATTACAACCACATATATCACAGAAAAAAATAAATTTTTCAGATAAATTAGACAGTAAAAAGAAGATACAAGCATTCCTGGGTTTAGTAGACTATGCCAGAAAATTTATACCAGACTTGGCCAAACTAGCTGGACCATTATATGGAAAAATTTCTAAAAATGGTGAATCCAGATTTAATACAGAAGATATTAAACTAATTAAAAGGATTAAAAATGAAGTAAAAAAGATTAAACCTCTAGAACTACCCTTAACAACAGATTACATTATCATTGAGTGTGATGGATGTAAGGAAGGATGGGGAGTTGTCCTCAAATGCAAACCTTCTAAATATAGTAATAAGTGAACAGAAAAAATTGCTGCTTATTCTAGTGGTAATTTCAACCAAGTATCTTCATGGGCTAGTTTAGATTATGAAATACAGGCATTAATCAAAGCTTTAGATAAATACAAGACTTACGTAACAAAGATTTTACAGTTAGAACTTACTGTGAGGCCATAGTTAAGTTCATTTCAAACGAAAACTCCAAGAAAATTAATAAAACTAGATAGTTAAATCTATAAAACTTGATACAAGGAAATGGCTATTCGATTCATTTTGAACATATTAAAGGCAAAAATAACCAGCTTGCCGACATATTATCTAGAAAATTATTATCTGTCTTCAAATCTGACCAAATTTACTTTATGCAGGATAGCAATCTTATGAACAAAGAAACAAATTTTGAAATGAACAAAGGCAAAGATGTAGAAACCAGCAATAATAAAACAACTGTGGAAGTGAAAACTCTAATAGTAAAAATAGAGATGGGCAGGTTTTCACCATCAAAAATGCCACCTACAGGAGCAAGTTATCCAACACAAAGAATCAATCAAACGATGGGAGTTAATACCCCATGCATTGTTAGAACCTCAATTGTTGGATTTTAATGACAACAACTATACAATTATGCCAAGGAATCTCTAAGCTAATTTGCAGATACATGGCATCAAAAAGAGATAATCAAATACATTCAAAATGAAGATACACAGTACAAAAGAATAAAAGAATGTATATGGAGATACAAGAAGAGATATATACGACAGAGACAAGACAAATGTGACAAACAAAGTATTGTTAGTCATAGAGTGTCGTGTCTAGAGTTTACAAATGTTAAAATCTTCCCCAAATGGTATACACACATATACATTCATATTTTAAATGAAAAATCAAGTTTTCAAAAATTGCATGGAGCGGAACAAAACCCGGGTCACTAGTTCATAAGGCAAGTGCTCTAACCATTTGAGCTATGGTAATTTTTAGTTACACGTCAAATTCAGACGTCTGAATTGACCATTTCAGATGTCTGAATCTGTAATCAAAATTGAAATTTCATACAATATTCAAACGTCTGGATTCCTAATTTCAGACGTCTGAATCTAGGCAAAAGTAGCCTATTTCTTTTCTGGTTTGCACGTTTCAAATTTCAGAAGTCTGAAATTTATTTTCAGACGGCTGAACTTCTTCGACTGCTATATTTTTGAAAAGACATTTCATTTTCATGAAGAGTTACAACCTTTTACTAAGAGATACATCCATACTCTTTCATGATAACTTTTCACGAATGATTACAACTCTTTATACTCTATATAAACATATTAGAATCATTTGCTTAATTCACTGAATTGATCAAAAGCTTTCTATGTCTATACTACACTGATTCTAACATTTTGAGCATTCAAATTTCTACATAATCATTCATTTACTTCCATATTCTTCACATACACACATATATATATCAAAAGGAGAAGATTGTAGGAAGATTGTACTATCAAGAGACAAATTCGTGTTATTGAGAACACACTATGTCATATACTTTCTGTATAAGTTGAATTCCTGTTCTACTGTTCAGGCAAGTGAAGTCCTCTTCGGCTGTTGAGGCGAAATCCTTTTCTGCTACTCAGGTCCCTTGTTCGGCTGTTCAAGGGTTGTTTTAAACTTGTTCCTCCGGGTTAAGTGAGGATTGTTGTTAGTTAAATTCTAGAAGGAGTCTGGGACTGGACGTAGAACAGGAAGTTTGAACCAGTATAAAAATTCCTAGTGTGCTTGTTTTATTTTTGCTTATTTACTCTGCTACAGTAACTTTGTTTTATTTCCGCACTGGTATATTATAATTCCTTATAGCACGATCGACATCAGCACTTTCATTTGGTATCAGAGCCTGGTATTCTAGAGATCGTAACAACATCCTAGAATAAATGGCTACAAAGAGATCTAGTCAAGGCAATAAGAAGAGGAAGAGCAATAAAGAAAAATCAAAGGAGCAAACAAACAATTGCTTCATGGAAAAAGATAATGAGGTTAGTGATATAACTTTTGATGATATGATAGAAATAAATTCAGAACTTCTAGACACTTTAAAAAGTCTCGAAAGAAAATATAAGGAAGCTCTGGAAAATCAGAAGAAAGCAGAATTCGAAAGAGATATGCTTAAAGATGAGAAGAGAATATTAGAAGAAGAACTTGAGAAAATTCAAGATTCAGAAAATTCTCAACTCGCTCTATTAAGTCAAGAAATAGAAGCTCAAAAAGAAAAGAATAATGCTCTAGCTTCTGAAAATCATGAGTTAAAAACAAAAATTAAAATTGTTGAGTTAGATAACACTAGTCTCAAAACTAAGCTTGATGACATTACTAAAAATATTTCCAATTTTAATAAAGAGAGAGAAAATTTATCCAGGATTATTGAAAATTCTCAACCTGCTTCAAATAGGAAGGGATTAGGTTATCTTAAGAATTCAAAAGCTCACAATGATAAAAGCGGTTTAGGCTATAAACAAGCTAAAAGTAAAAATAGTACTAGATATGCATTCATGTATACTAACTTTAGTGCTAGTACTAGTAATCAAGATAGTTTTAAAACCAGTTATAGTCATAATAGTACTTTGTTTAGCAATGATAGAAATTATTCTTCAAGTACTAAGCTAATGACTAATAGTATTAAGATATGGATTCCAGCTAATATGATTGATCATGATAAACAACTTTATATTAGCAACTATTATAAGAATGTAATTTATAATGAAAATTATATTTATAAAGGTTCAACCACACCCAAATGGGTATGGTTTCCAAAGACCTTACCCCCCGGACCCTAACATAGTAAGTGGGTACCGAAAATTATTATTATTTTTTGTAGGTACTCAGAGAAACAAAAGGAAAAGGATAGATTTTGGAATTTTAAAGAATGTTCCATGCGTTTAACAGAATTACGTGCTTACAATAAAATATGGACTTCAGTAAATATGGTAAAATTTATTTTATTTTTTCCTTCATAATTAACAATGGTTTATCTCTTTATATACAAGATATTTTATATAATTTTATATATTCCCTCATTCTTTTTGATAATGACAAAGGGGGAGAAATTCATATGCATATTAATAGAGGGAGATATTATACTTAGGGGGAGATGTTATACTTAGGGGGAGCTTTAAACATATTAATATTATTTTTTATATAGAATGAATATATTTTAAAAATTGTATAGTTGTCATCATCAAAAAGGGGGAGAATGTTAGAACCTCAATTGTTGGATTTTAATGACAACAACTATACAATTATGCCAAGGAATCTCTAAGCTAATTTGCAGATACATGGCATCAAAAAGAGATAATCAAATACATTCAAAATGAAGATACACAGTACAAAAGAATAAAAGAATGTATATGGAGATACAAGAAGAGATATATACGATAGAGACAAGACAAATGTGACAAACAAAGTATTGTTAGTCATAGAGTGTCGTGTCTAGAGTTTACAAATGTTAAAATCTTCCCCAAATGGTATACACACATATACATTCATATTTTAAATGAAAAATCAAGTTTTCAAAAATTGCATGGAGCGGAACAAAACCCGGGTCACTAGTTCATAAGGCAAGTGCTCTAACCATTTGAGCTATGGTAATTTTTAGTTACAGGTCAAATTCAGACGTCTGAATTGACCATTTCAGATGTCTGAATCTGTAATCAAAACTAAAATTTCATACAATATTCAAACGTCTGGATTCCTAATTTCAGACGTCTGAATCTAGGCAAAAGTAGCCTATTTCTTTTCTGGTTTGCACGTTTCAAATTTCAGAAGTCTGAATTTTATTTTCAGATGGCTGAACTTCTTCGACTGCTATATTTTTGAAAAGACATTTCATTTTCATGAAGAGTTACAACCTTTTACTAAGAGATACATCCATACTCTTTCATGAAAATTTTTCACGAATGATTACAACTCTTTATACTCTATATAAACATATTAGAATCATTTGCTTAATTCACTGAATTGATCAAAAGCTTTCTATGTCTATACTACACTGATTCTAACATTTTGAGCATTCAAATTTCTACATAATCATTCATTTACTTCCATATTCTTCACATACACACATATATATATCAAAAGGAGAAGATTGTAGGAAGATTGTACTATCAAGAGACAAATTCGTGTTATTGAGAACACACTATGTCATATACTTTATGTATAAGTTGAAGTCCTGTTCTTCTGTTCAGGCAAGTAAAATCCTCTTCGACTGTTGAGGCGAAATCCTGTTCTGCCGCTCAGGTCCCTTGTTCGTCTGTTCAAGGGTTGTTTTAAACTTGTTCCTCCGGGTTAAGTGAGGATTGTTGTTAGTGAAATTCCAGAAGGAGTCTGGGACTGGACATAGAACGGGAAGTTCGAACCAATATAAAAATTCCTGGTGTGCTTGTTTTATTTTTTCTTATTTACTCTGCTACAGTAACTTTGTTTTATTTCCGCACTAGTATATTATAATTCCTTATAGCACGATCCGCACCAGCACTTTCATGCATGACTTTGGACAGATTTCTCTTATACAGTTTAAAAACGATGATCCTAGAAAATTCATACCTCTGGTCAAGATTAGCGATCCTTCACAGTAATGTCTTTTAGACCACTTATGGAATCTAAAGACAATTGAACAAGAACGACGAAATAAGCAACGATTGGGCAATTGCATTGCTCATTACTTTTCAAAAATACAACAGAAACCTTTGTCAAAAAAATTCTTTTGCTACGTTGTTTTTAAAGGAAACATTACAGGAATTTTTAAACACTATAGCCAAGTACATATGACCACACAAGGTTTTCAAAACCCAAATTTTAAAGGTTTCTATGATCTGCAACAAGCCTTAGATGAAGCAAGAAATTGCTTTGGACCAAACTATTTTATCGACCCAGATTGCCATTAATCATATTCTCAGACAGTCTCATCAACTCCACAATCGCCAAACGACCTTATCAACAACCAAGCATTACAATTGAACGATCTTTAGAAACTCTACCAAATAGCCAATCTCAAATTGAACAACTCATGCACCGCAATCAGTTCCTTGAAAATTATTACCAGACAGATACATATACCCAGAATACCAATTCCTTTCTTCAAAAGCGAATCCAACAACTTGTGGTAGAACGAGACGAACTTCATCAACAACTCCCAAAACAACCAAGAACCTTAACCTACCAGCAACTTTCTATTCATCTCAAGCTTAGACCAACACCAGTTTTAGAAGAATTAAGCAGATATGTAGACCAAGAAATTGTCTTAAAAATTGAAAAGCTTGCTAATGACAGATGGAATCTACACCAAGCAGAACTACAGGAAGTACTTAATGAATTATCATAAGAGGATAATCGAAAGCACACAGTTCAAGGTTGTACAACTTAGGGTTAGAGTGGACAGTTCACAATTACCATGCGAAATGGACAAAATTATAGATCTATTCAACCATGAATGCTTTCACAAATTAGTTTCCAAAATTCAACAGAACCATCACAATTAGAACGGTTTGGTAACAGGTTTACAATGGTAGCAATGCAGTATTTACGTGTTTTTCCAGCCATTATAGTTTGTATAAGCTCGACAACACCAACATTTACGTTCGATAAAAAATATAAAATTAGACCAGCTATGCATAGAATGGCAATCTGTAAACATGTAGGCTACACAAGGCAAATGCATCCGGATGTCTGAAATGTTATTTTCAGATGTATAAAGGCACTTCAATATGGTTTGGAGTGACAATACCATCAGTCAAAGTTAACGTTAAGTTCTCCACCTAATTGGAAACAATTACTTTTACAAGCAGAAAAGCATTCATTTTGCAATCTCTGCAATCTTCTTAACACCGTGCCACCTTCAGATTTAGGATTGCACACGGTACTCTATGTAATTTTAGGTTTTTTTGCCTTTTCATAGTAAACTAGATTTTTTTTTTGTTTTGAATTATCTTGTTAATGGTTTCTTTTGGTAGCTTAAAACATTGAATCTGAAACTGTATCATTAGATAAATACAAGCTCTGTTTGGTTTCAGTCTTCTAGCCAAGAATAATACATTGCATTCCCAACCATCAATTTTTTTCCCCTTATTTTATCTAAAAGACCACTACATATGCCATCTTTAATATAATGCACTGGTAAAGGGATACCCAAAAATTTTAATTGCAGTTCCTCTTCGCTAAGTTTTAAGATATTTAAATTTTCCTCCTTATTTGCACAATCTTTACTAAACATGACCCTTGTTTTCTCTTTGTTTAGAAGACCATAAAAAAAATTCCATTTTTTGAAAGCTCTTTTTAATGTTGTAGCACCTTCAACATCTGCTTTCATGAATACTAAAATGTTATCTACGTATATAATGTATGTCAAAGAAGGATATACATCATGTATTGCTCTTATTTGGCTGCTTGCTAACTTGGTATCCAATTTGATGCTTGGATATTCCATTGCAATATAGAAAAGATAAGGAAACTATGGGTGTCCCTATTTAATTCCTCTTTTACTTTGAAAATAACCATGCAGAATTCCTTGATACAAAACTCTAAAGCTTAGGGTATTGATGAATTCATCAATAATTTGCAGCCATTTCTGTGGGAATTCCATCATTCCAAGCATATGAATAATGAATTTCCTGTTTTGCTTATCATATGCTTTTTTCAAGTCCATTAGAATGCACAATTTCTCACTCTCAGCTGTATAAAACCCTCTAATATGCTCATGAGGTGACAAAACGCCATATGTAATATTTCTATTAGCGATAAAAGAATACTGATTATGACGCAGCGTGGGAGGCGAATTCGATGATGTAAATCGAATCCATCCAGGATCTCACACGATTAGCGGAAATAATCGGTGAATCGATGATAAATCGATGAATTTAAGAATACCAGAAGGCCCAAATCCGTTGATCACGAAGATACCGGAATTTAGCAATCTTCGACACGTTGATCGTGCACGATACCGTGAGAGAAGATCTTCAATTCTTCGAACGTTGATCAAGCGCACTTGATTCCATGAATTGGCTTCAACAATCGTTAATTCGAGCGCACTCGACTGCCGAAAGTGGAGATAGGAGATAACACTCAACTGCCAATTTAAATGGAGGCGCAAAGCACAAACCAAATTTTATTCAAAATTCAACAACTTACAAATGAATCACACACCCATATTTATAAGGACAATACAACACACATGACTGAACAACTATACGATCTACAACACAATTACAACATAAGCGACATAAAGGTAAAAAAACAAACGACTTAACAACATCTGAACGGTCTAGGCCAACGGCGACTTAAGCAAGCCCGTTCGCGACCTAAAGAAGTAGCTCGCGATTCAGAATGGAGCACGGCAGTGACCCAAACTCGAAAACGACCTAAAATACTCTCGCGATCTAGAAACTGGGAGTGGTAGCGATTTATGGAGTCGTCGAATTAGCTTCATTCACGAGCTAAAACAAAAAAATACGGCAGCGACCTAAATTGAGACGACTTATGGCTTTACGAGACGGTAGTTGGTGATGGGGTTTAGGTCGCGGTTGGTTTTAGGTTGCGGAGATGGGTATGTTGCGGGGATGAAAGGTCGCTGGAGATGGGTAGGTCGCGGGAATGGAAGGTCATGGGGATGATTTAGGTCGTGAGTTGGTTTAGGTCGCGGATGTGGAAGGTCGCGGTGATCGTGGAGGCTAGGTCATAGGTCGCGGCAATCGTGGAGGCTATGTCGTAGGTGGTGGTTAGGTCACGAATGTGAGGTATGTGTTAATCCCCCTCTTTTATTATTTTGTCGTGCTGCATCATCCTCCCCTGGTTGACAAGAATTCGACCTCGAATTCACGCTTTCCTCTTCTTCAACAAGCTTCTCCCCATAATACGGAATTAAATGTTTGACATTGAAAACATCAGAAGTATGAACCTCTTCTGGCAATCTTAACCGATACACATTATCATTGATCTTCTTCAAAATTTCTACTGGACCAATCTTTCGTGCTTTTAACTTATTGTAAGTTCCAACTGGAAAACGATCTTTCGTCAAAATGGCATATACAAAATCTCCTTCTTTGAAGACAACACTTCTTTGTTTCTTATCCGCCATTTGTTTATACTTCTCATTCGGTCTTCTCCAATCGCTCCTGAAGGATTCTATGGCATTCTGTGAACCCATCAACAAAATCGACAGCCCGCTTAACGACTCCCTTCTGATATGGCACTGTCGTTAAATTCAACGGTCCCTTTGGCAAGCTTGAATATACAATTTGAAATGGACTGAAACCTGAACTTTGGTTAACTGCGTGATTGTGTGCGAACTCAGCATGACACAACTTCAAATCCCAACTCTTCAAATTGTCTTTCACAAGACATCTCAGTAAATTTCCCAACGATTGGTTAACCACCTCTGTTTGCCCATCAGTTTGCGGATGGTAAGCGCTACTAAAATTCAGCTTCGTTCCGACCATCTTCCACAAACTCAACCAAAAATGACTTAAAAATCTAGTATCTCGATCAGAAACAATAGATTCTGGTAAACCATGCAATCGATACACCTCTTTAAAGAATAATTGAGCCACTCGGATGGTATCAGCTGTCTTCTTACAGGCTATGAAATGCGCCATCTTCGAAAACCTGTCCACTACAACATATATAGAATCATTTCCGCTCTGAGTTCTCGGCAAACCCAACGCAAAATCCATGCTAATATCAACCCATGGTTTAGTAGGCACGGGTAATGGCATGTATAATCCCGCATTCGTTGCTATTCCCTTCGAAACCTGACAGATATGACACCTCTCCACATATTTCTCTACCTCTTTCCTCATTGATGGCCAAAAATAAGATTGTGAAATTAACTGTAAGGTGTGATCCCGTCCAACATGTCCTTCTTTATGCAACTCTTTAACAATCTTCATTCTCAAGCTACAGTCTGGTATGCATAATCGATTCCCCTTGAACAAGAATCCATCAACCAACACAAATTCATCAGTACTCTCATCCTTAACTTTCTCAACAAGCTTTGCAAAGTAAGGATCCTCCTCAAACAACTCTGGCAATAATTCGAATCCTGTCACTTCAACCTTCAACGTTGTCAACAAGTGATTCCTCCCGCTCAAAGCATCCGCTACACGATTTGTCACCCCTAATTTGTGTTTCACAACAAAAGTAAATTGTTGTAGATATGCTATCCACGAAGCATGTCTCGCTGAAATCTTGTCCTGCCCTTGTAGATGTTTCAACGCCTCATGATCAGTGTAAAGAACAAACTCCTTCTGGAACAAGTAATGTCGCCAGTGCTACATAGCTTGAACAATCGCGTAAAACTCTACATCATATGTACTATATCTCATCTTGGCTCCAGATAATTTTTCACTGAAATAAGCAACTGGTCTTCCGTTCTGACTTAAAACTCCACCAATTCCAACCTTCGAAGCATCAGTATGCAGCTCAAACAACAACTGAAAATTCGGCAGTACCAGTATTGGTGCTGTCGTCAATAGTGATTTGGTCTTTTCAAAAGCAACCCTTGCTTCCTCTGACCATGCAAACTTCTTTCCTTTCATGCAATCAGTTACAGGTGCCATCACGCTGCTAAAGTGTGGAATGAACCTTCGGTAAAAAGATACCAACCCATGAAAACTCCTTACTTCAGTAATTGTCTTCGGTTGTGGCCAACTTCTGACAGCTTCCACTTTGCTTTCATCCACTTGAATACCCTTCTTCGACAGTACATATCCCAAAAACAAAACATTGTCCGTCATAAACACGCACTTCTTTGCTGCTGCATAGAACTGCTCTTGTCGTAGAATCAACAGTACTTCTCGCAGATGCTGGATGTGCTCTTCCATACTCCCACTATAGATTAAAATATCATCAAAGTAAACAACCACGAACTTCCCAACAAATGGTCTAAAAATCTGGTTCATCACTCTCATAAAAGTACTAGGAGCGTTTGACAAGTCAAATGGCATAACCAACCATTCGTATAAACCCTCCCTGGTTTTAAAAGCAGTCTTCCATTCATCACCCGGTTTAATACGAATTTGATGCTATCCACTCTTCAAGTCAATCTTGGAAAACACAACAGCCCCACTCAACTGGTCAATCAAATCATCAAACCTCGGCATAGGAAATCTATATCTCATAGTAATCTTATTTAAAGCCCGACTGTCCGTACACATCCTCCACGTCCCATCCTTCTTCGGTACCAATAAGGCTGGTACGGCACATGGACTCAAACTCTCCTGAACATGCCCTTGTTGTAACAATTCCTCCACCTGCCTTCTGAGTTCTTCATGTTCCTTAGGACTCATCCTGTAATGTGGCCTGTGAGGTAATACTGATCCTGGCACAAGATCAATCTGATGTTGAATGTCCCTCAATGGTGGTAACTCCTTCGGCAATTCCTCTGGAAACACATCTCTGAATTCTTCCACTACTGGCTTTACCTCCTCTGGAACTTCAACAGATTCACTAGCCTCATGTCCAATCAACAAAAACACCTCTGGACTCTCCTTTACTTCTTCAACAAATTCCTTCAAAGTCAACAAAGTTTTAAGCTCCTCAATCTCTTCTGACTTGCTCTCTCCCTGCTGTCTCTTCTTTGGAACTAAAATAATCTTAACGCCTTCAAACATAAAACTGTAGCTATTGGTTCGACCGTCATGCTGCACTGCTCGATCATACTGCCACGGTCTTCCCAAGAGCAAATGACAAACATCCATCTCGACTACATCACACTAGATCTCGTCTTTATATTTCTTCCCAATAGAAATGGAACTCGAACTCGCCTGTCCACCTTCACCTCTCCTCCTTTTCTTAGCCACGCTAACTTGTAAGGATTAGGATGTTTCTCCGTTTTCAACTTCAACTTTCTCACAGCTTCAGTAGAAATAATATTGTCACAACTTCCTGCGTCAATCACAAATTTACAAACTTTCCCCAATATAGTGCATGTCGACTGAAAGATGTTACTCCTCAACCAACAAGCCTCATCATCTTGCTTCGGTGTTAAACAAGACCTCCTCATCATTAGATTACATCCTTCGTCTCCTGACGCGATATCCTGTTCATCTTCCTCCATTGGACTAGAATCACCTTCACCAACATCCTCACCTTCAACTTCAGTAATCATCGTTCTCTTCTTTGGTTTTGGACATTCGTCACTTTTATGACCCACTTCCTGGCAATTATAACATTTGAAACTGTTGTTGGCCTTTGCCTTCGCAGCCTCATTCACAACTGGTTTACTGACAACTTTAGAAACATTGGAACTCCCACTGGCACCCTTCACTTGATTGTTGGAATTTGTAAACATACCACCTCCTCGTCTTCCCTGCTTTCCCAAGTCAACGCTTTCTGGTGCGCATCAGCCACAGATTTCGGGTCAAACACATTAACCATATCCTGGATCTGCATTCGCAAACCTCCAACAAACCTACCAGTCAACTGTTCTTAAGTCTCCATGATGTCATTTCGAGCAATAAGTTGTTAAAACTCATCAGCATAATCATTAATAGTCTTTGTCCCCTCCTTAGATTTTGTAAGCGTTGATACATAAGAGATTGATAATTGTAAGGTAAGAAAGTAGCTTTCATTAACTTCTTCATCTTCTCCCATGAAACAATCTTTGACTTTTCCATCCGTTCTCGTGTAAGTTTTGTCTGCTGCCACCACGCCATGGCTCTCCCTCTTAAACGAGTAGCAATCAACTTCACTCTACGATCTTCCGGAACCTCCTTGAAATCAAAGATCTCTTCAACATTAGATAACCAATCTAGAAATTCTTCAGCCTGCATACCACCCTTAAACTCTGGAATTTCAATTTTCATTCCGGACTCCCATTTGTGATCATACTCTGAATGATTTCTTCCTTGGCTTCGATTTCGACTATGAACACTTCCTTCATCAAACTCCTCATCAAAATCTGATGCATATCGATTTCGTTCATGACCACCAATATCTCTACCACCATTTCTACCACCAACATTTCTTCGATCTACATTCCTCCGATCACGATAATCCGCATCTCTCCGATTTCGTTCATCAACATTTCTATCACGATTGTCAACATTTCTATGATCATGATCTTCTCTTCTCTCCCTATATGAATGTGGTGAAACTCTATTTCCCCCATGAGTCGATTCAGGTGAAACCCTTCTTCTACTTTGATTCATTTCAAGCATCATTCTCTCTAATCGACCAATCCCTTCATTCAACCTCTCAGTGAAACTCTCGTTGATTCGTTGCTCCATTTCATCGGCCTCTTCTCTTCCATACAAAGCATTAATATTGCGATGACGTTGAGCTCGTCTCGGAGGCATGATTGAACTTCAACAAATCAAACAATCTTCAAAAACTTCAACTCAAACTTGAACAAACAAGTCACGGCTTACTCCAATACTTAGCTCTCGGCTTTGAACACTTCAGAGTTATGCACGGCTCAAATTTAAACACTTTCCAGACTTTGATCCAAAATGATATGGATCGAAAGCTCCAAACCTGTTGCAACTTCACGATGAACACGATGAACACCAAACTTCTCAACAATTGCAAATCCGATCTCCAAACTATAAATTCTCGAAACCTAATTCTCCAAATGATTCAAATTTCAAATGATGCAAACTCCATGCGATCTAGCTCTGATACCAAAGTGACGCAGCGTGGGAGGCGAATTCGATGATGTAAATCGAATCCGTCTAGGATCTCACACGATTAGCGGAAATAATCGGTGAATCGATGAATTTAAGAATACCAGAAGGCACAAATCCGTTGATCACGAAGATACCGGACTTTAGCAATCTTCGACACGTTGATCGCGCATGATACCGTGAGAGAAGATCTTCAATTCTTCGAACGTTGATCAAGCGCACTTGATTCCATGAATTGGCTTCAACAATTGTTAATTCGAGTGCACTCGAATGCTGAAAGTGGAGATAGGAGATAACACTCAACTACCAATTTAAATGGAGGCACAAAGCACAAACCAAATTTTATTCAAAATTCAACAACTTACAAATGAATCACACACCCATATTTATAGGGACAATACAACACACATGACTGAACAACTATACGACCTACAACACAATTACAACATATATAAGCGATATAAAGGTAAAAAAACGACTTAACAACATTTGAACGGTCTAGGCCAACGGCGACTTAAGCAAGCTCGTTCGCGACCTAAAGAAGTAGCTCGCGATTCAGAATGGAGCACGGCAGCGACCCAAACTCGGAAACGACCTAAAATACTCTCGCGATCTAGAAGCTGGGAGTGGTAGCGATCTATGGAGTCGTCGAATTAGCTTCGTTCGCGAGCTAAAACAAAAAAATACGGCAACGACCTAAATTGAGACGACTTATAGCTTCACGAGACGGTAGTTGGTGATGGGGTTTAGGTCGCGGTTGGTTTTAGGTTGCGAAGATGGGTATGTTGCGGGGACGAAAGGTCGCTGGAGATGGGTAGGTCGCGGGAATGGAAGGTCGTGGGGATGATTTAGGTCGTGAGTTGGTTTAGGTCGCGGATGTGGAAGGTCGCGGTGATCGTGGAGGCTAGATCGTAGGTAGCGGCAACCGTGGAGGCTAGGTCGTAGGTGGTGGTTAGGTCACGAATGTGAGGTATGTGTTAATCCCCTTCTTTTATTATTTTTCCGTGCTGCATCAGATTATGGGAAATCAGATGATCCATTAGTGGTTTTAATCCGTTTCAAATAACTTTGGAAAAAGATTTATATAAGTAGTTACAACATTCTAATGACCTGAAACTACTTATATATGTAGGTGGAATTTTTTTTGATGCCAAAGCTAAAAAATTATGATCTAATTCTATGACAATTTTACCATTATTGAACGCACTTTGTAAAGCTTTATGTGATTCTTTACTATATGTATTCCATTGTAATTAATATAATTTTGCATTATATCCCTCCGACCTGGGAGCTTTTTCATCCTCTGTTGAAAACACAAGTTCTTTAATTTCTAATAAATCAGAAGGATTATTAACAAAGCATTTTCTCTCTTCATTAACAAGCCTTTTGCAAATGATTTCTGGAACTTCATTACATTCTTGATCACTATTATACAGTTATTGAAAAACTCAGTTGCTTTTTCATATAAACTAGAATGGGAATTTTTAGCGTCATTACATAAAGAATCCATATTGTTCATATGTTATACTCGTTTTGGCATGAAAAACTTTGTGCAATCATGCCCTGCAATTACAACTTATTTTAGCCTTTCGCCTATTTTCTACAACTAGCATTTGAATGCATAATTTAAACTGTTTTTGTGCATCATAATAACCTACGTTCATTAACCTCCTTAATTCTAGCTTCAGTTAATCTAATACCACCAGACTTCTCACTAATTAACCCGACCAATTGAAATCCCACCAAACACACCAAAGAACTTGGAGATTAAGAGCTTCTTTGTTTAAGTACTTCCACAAATATGTTCAATCACTAGGTAAATTAGGAGCATATACAAAAGTACACAATAATTCTAAGAACAGTTGTATTTAATTTAGACATCCTTAAGCAGAGCATTAATAAATACCATAATTCTATACATCTAATTATGAATTGTTATAATATATGTAAATATAAAAGTGAATATGCTTTTGTGTTTTTCTATTTAGTCCCACATTATGAAATATGTTCCATCTCATGCTCCAAGGCCTATATATAAAGGATCATATGTAAAGTAATTGAATGAGTCAATCTTTATGTAACTGATATCAGTGTGAATAACATTTTCTCCTCTTCCCTCTTTTCTAGTGGCTCCTTATCTCTTTTTAGTTTATAACACGTTATCAGCACGAAGCTCTTATAAATCTTCTACACGGTAAGCTATCTTTCTGATCTAATTGATCATATCTTTCAGATCTCATTCTATTAGTTTTTTATTTTAGATCTCATTATATCGTTGATCTAATTATTCGAATATGATTATATTTGTACATCTTAATTTTTTGTCCATGTATTTCAGATTTTTTTTTTGTTGTAGATCTTATCTTTTTTAGTTCTAATTTTTCAGATCTCTTGTAGATTTTACTATCATGTGCAAACGATATTTTTTTTAAGATCTGTAGATTTTAATCATCAGATCTCTTATTAATTTTTATTAATTTACATCCATTTTTATGATAATTTTGAATTTAATCTGAAACTAAAATAGTTTCATAGAGTAAAATGTAATTTCAGACCTTATTCTGTTAGTATTCTTTTTAGATATTATCCATCATATATCTAATTTTTCAAATTTCATTATATATATATATATATATCTTATAGATCTTGCTTTATTAATATCATCATTTTAGATCTCATTTTACCGTAGATTTAAACTTTTAGATCTCATTCCGTTGTTTGGTTAAAAAAAAAGGGTTTTCATTTTGAAACTTTTTTGTTTGGATTTCTTTTTAAATGAGAACTATAGAAATGATTCTGCTACATGATTTATATTTCCAGAAGAAATATTTTATTGTTTCTTAGAGAAACAAATATAAGGATAATACGTATCTAGAAGATCGTATTAAGTCTATATGAAAGAATAAGAACCTGAAGTTCATATGTGCGAAGGTGAAAGGTTAAAGTTTTCATAAACTGAAATAAAGCCATAAAAAAAATATAAGCGAGCAATTCTACAAGAAGATGTTGATATGTCCATAAGACATAACATAAAAATAATATGTTGAAATAAAATTAGAAATGTGGTAAGTACTATTTCCTTGAAGAGAAATAGTACTATGATTCTCATATTCAAATACAATTATGAAGAGTCCTCTTGTTTCATTGTATTTATTTAATATTGGAGACCTGAAGTTCTAAAATAAAAATTATGCATACAAGTTTTCATTCCTAAAAAAAGGGTTTATGTATCAAAACTCAAATATATAATTTTGAGATGTGAAGCTTTGAATTATTAGAAAAGCTAATTCAGATTATGGTAAATTCCAATTGCAATCAAACCTGAAGTTTGATAATGAAAATCAAGTTGTACCATTTAAGATCTAAAGTACTAAACAAAGACTTTATTTTAAAGTAAAATTGGAACCTAAAGTTCTAAAAATATTTGCCAATAGTATGAACTACTAAACCAAATAAATGTATAGAAATTCGTTCAATCCAGAAGTGGTGATAATGATAAAAAAATTAAACAAAAAAATCTCCAGAAGAGATTTGTTGATATATTTGGTGCTTTTACTAAACCAAATAAATACATAGAAACACATCTACTTTCCTACTTTCTTCCTTTTTAATGGAAAACAAGGTACTCTAATATGAAGTTTATTTCCTAATTTTTTTCCTTTCTTCCATGCATCCAATCATGTCTTTCAAAAGGTAAAGTATAATAGATCAAGTTTCTTTCCTTTAGCTCATCAAGTGAGTATTTTGGATTCTTCATAAAATGAATGTTAATATTTATACATGCATCGATTATGTTATATTATATATAAAACTCATTCATCATTCCTCTTTCAGCAAAGAGGTATTCCAATGTATACTATTTTATATGCTTAATCTTTTACCTATTATTGTCATGTCACAAAAATATATTTATTGATGTTATCGATAGTTGTAACTCATACAACATACTTTTTAGTTGCCAAGTCAAACTATTTTGTTTTTCATGATATTATTCATACACTATGTGATGTACAAATTTCCTCTCTCTGTTTAGCTACAATATGAAAATAGCAACATGTATTAATTCATATATTAATCTGTAGCAACTAATAAATCATTAAATAAAATTAATTGATTAATGAGAATGGTCCAACAATGATGCATATGAATACTTCATACATTTATTCTTCTTTTATATCTCATATTGTTGACAAGGATCGTATGGTATATAGGGATATACATGGTATATATTTATGTTTCTCACTATTGCAGTTGATATGAATTAATAAATGGTATTTAATACTACATATTCATATTCTTAAATTTGCCTATATTATGAAAGCAAAACCTAATAAAGTCAGCACAATCTTTGATTATAATTAATCTCTTCTCCACCAACCAATCCATATAAAAGCCTTTCCATATTTTCAAGGGTAGTTTTGCATTTTCAAGGAAATTAATGAATACAATTAGTGAGATTGGATATAGAGCTATCAAAATGATGTACATAAGAGATTATAGTTGTTTTTATAGATTATATTTGGTTGTCTTTTACTATTTTGCATTAATGTTTTTATTCTTTCACTTACTAACAGATATGGTTCTTATTTTATGAAATGCATTGATTATATACCGATGAACAATATTTTGATGCTTATGCATTTTTATTTCCACTTATAGTTGGTAATATGATAAACACGGCCAAGCTTGAATTTAAAGCTTTAGACTTATTAGAAGATAACTTTTTGTCATAGATATTGGATGTTGACATCCGATTACAATCTCGTTTCTTAGAAAATGCCATAAAAATGATAATCCAATAGAATAAAACAATGGTTCTTATATTTTTAAGGTGTCATATCCATGACAAACTTAAAATAAAACATTTAACTGAAAAAGATCGTCTTTGCCTATGGAACTCTCTGAAGGAGCGTTATAACCACCAAAATATGGCCACACTTCTAAATACTAGACACGAGTGGTTGAACTTGAAGTTTCAAGTCTTTAAATCTATTAGTAAATACAATTCCTCTATATTTAGAATTACTTCTAAAACTAAAATTATGTGAAGGATTGTCTAGTAATACTAACTTGAAGTTAGATCATTTTTTCGAAGTTGATGAAGGAAACTTCATTGCTGATGAAAAGATAAGTGCAATAATAAACGATATGGTCGAATTGATCAATAGTAGCAGCCTGAAGTCCGCTATGTGGATTTTATTTTATTTTAGGTCAATAAATCAGTTGGAAGTTGGTGCTTGTATGTTTTTCTTTTCATAACTAATTGAAATAATGTACTGATAATGTTGACTTTAATCAGTAGTCTATTTTAAATTTTTGGAAAGTACTGGCATTTATTTATACTTATAAATTTAGTAGTTGACTCACTATATTGTCTTTAGTTTTTAAGATATGGACCATCAATATTTGAGTGATAATACATGCCTACTAGATTGTGCAACTACTCATATTATTTTGAAAAACCAGAAGTTTTTCTCCGAACTATCTGAAAATATTTAGCTAAAAATTTCAACCATAGCAAATCTGCTAATATAGTTGAAGGGTCCGGAAGAGCCCATATAGTATTACCAAATTGTACATATATCTTAATTCAAAATACATTATACTCAAGCAAATTTAAAAGAAATTTGTTGAGTTTTGAGGATATATAAATGAGTGGCTACCATATTGGAACTATAATGAAAACGTCAAAGAACACCTTTGCATTTTTCTAAGATTGACAGCCAGACGCTTATTTTAGAAAAATTTGGTAAATGGATTATATTTCACGAAATTTGGCATAATTGAATCCCATATTTAAACATGAGCCAGAAGCTCATAAATATCACTTGAATGCATCTTATCAATTGATAAAAGGATTATCCTCCCATTATTAATATGTATTGTGTATTTTCTAATAGCAATATGATAATGGATCAGAATGAGAATCCAAAGATGATTATTATTTAATGTGACAATGTTTATCAACATTGAGGGGGAGGACAAAGGGATATAAGTTCATTTTTGATCATCAGTGTCCAATATTTGTTAACATATATAATGATGCAAAATATTAAGTAACTTGAATAAATTATTAATAATATCCCTAACAGACTTTCTCCAATATAGATTTGAATCGCGGAAGGATCAAAATGTGTAAACCACATCTGAAATATGGTACAAAAGTCAGTTTGAAATACTTTTGGGGTAAGTAATAAAGATGCCAAATAAAAGAGGTGAGTGTTCTTGAAGAAACACTTAAGGGTGCTTTTGAAGAGACTAACGACATGATTGTCAAATAACCCTAGAAAGTGGTTTAGATACCTAAAACATGATAATTAAAGAGATCTCAATAAATCATGTCTAGAACTGACAAGAAATAAAAAAAGGCATTTATGTTTATAAATATATTAAGGATCTTGAATTAGGGAAAACATGACTGGCCATCATGAATCCT
The DNA here is from genome assembly GCA_030765085.1 of Allium cepa. Classification (NCBI taxonomy): domain Eukaryota; kingdom Viridiplantae; phylum Streptophyta; class Magnoliopsida; order Asparagales; family Amaryllidaceae; genus Allium; species Allium cepa. The sequence continues at coordinate 45,184,852 of CM060930.1, read as the reverse complement.
TTACCATAGAGAAATATGGACATAATATGGACATGTAGTCTGTAAAGTAGCGACAGTACTTGAAATGCTTAATATACCCCGAATGTATAAATATGGTTTAAATCATATTAAATGATGAAAGTATACACATTCCTGAAGAATATAAATAACTTTTGTGGTTATAAAGAATGCAAAGAACAAGAAGCATAGATTACCACCTACTTTTGAGTATTGTTGTAATGAAAATCTTGATATAATTCATGACGAGTAGATTACTTCCTATTTTTAAGTATCGTTGTAATGAAACTTTTAATATACATTGAAATGTTAGTTGCGGTATGCAATAATTATTCCTGAAGAATATAAATAACTATGATGATTATAAAGAATGCAAAAACATGGAATGTAGACTACAACCTTCTTCTAAGTATTGTTGTCATGAAAATCTTGATGCACTTTAAGATGAGTAGATTACTTCCTGCTTTTAAGTATTGTTGTAATAGAACTTCTAATATTCATCAAAGATGTAGTTACAATATGCAAAAGTGATTTGAAGCATAAAAATGAAAACACATGATGTGTTTTTCATAAAGGTAGCAAACAAAATGCACAAAATGCAAACTATATTTGGAAGAAACAATGTTAGAAAATTTAATTGTATTGAAGGAAACTACTAATAAATTGTATTAGTAATGAGATTCATATTTATAGATCTAGAAGTATCTATAATCAATTTGAGTTATTGAAAGACGAATATGAATTCAGAGGAAAATTTTAAATCAGGGGAGCATCTATAAGTATTTTATAATGCAATCTTTTTTCTTAACTAAGATTTTTCCCACTGGGTTTTTATTAGTAAGGTTTTAATGAGCCATTATCTTCATCCAGAAGTATCAACTCCCTAGTAACATTTGAAAATAAGTTACAATGTACTCTTTTTCCTTATTTAAGATTTTTCCCACTGGGTTTGTCTTACTAAGTTTTTTAACGAGGCATTATCTTGATCTAGAAGAATCAAACGTCTTTTCAAAAAGTAACATCTTAAATATGTTATTTAAGTTAAATTGTATTTTTATCCTTGACTAAGGTTTTTCCCATTGGGTTTTCCTTTGTAAGGTTTTTAATGAAGTATTATATTGATCCAGAAGCATCAAACTCTATTTGATTCTATAAATTATTGAAATATCTCATACTATATTGTACTCTTTTTCCTTCACTAAGATTTTCCCATGGGATTTTTCTTAGTAAGGTTTTAATTAGTATTAGTTTGATCCAGAAGTATCAAACTTCAATTGAATAAATAAGAAAATAAGATATGTCTGTTATCCTGTCGTTTTGGCAAGGCCGTGATACCAAAAGATTAATCGAAAACCAAAGACGGTTCGTCTCAAAGATTCGTTATATATTGTTTCACCATGGACGTCGAAGAATTTTGACCGAGCCCGGATCAGGCTACAATTGATAGGACACGGCAAGCAAAGTCATGAGAGCCAACGTTTCAAATTTCAAGTTAATCCGAGTCCGTATGTTCAAGTTATGATCGATGCAAGTTTGAGGAGATAACCCTGTTTTCGCATCCATCACTAACCCACGGTTCGAATCGATCGCGTTCGCCTCGATCAGAATAGCCTCATCACCGTATCCATCAGTAAGCCATGCTTCGAATTGATCATTTCCTTATCCATCAACGCGTCACAGTTCGCATCGATCTACTTCGTATCCATCCTCAAGCAGTATCAGCCTCCTACGCCTATAAATAGCCCCCTGAATCCTATAGAAAAAGGGATCTTTTGGCCATTCAACGTCCAGACTCTGCCGGATTCAATTCTATATCTTTCTATCAATGTTGTATTCAAACTTCAGAGCTATAACCTACTGTAATCTGCTGTAACAGATCGAAATCATCAAGTGAATCAATAACGTGATAACTTCAAAGTGGACGTAGGCCAGATCGCCGAACCACTATAAATTATGTGTTGTCTACTGCTTTCTTTTGAACTTTTCTGAGTGGTCTCCATATTTGTTATTCATCTAAGATCTGTGATTGTGAATTATCAACTATTGGGTGTTTGTGACCAATTTTGACGCAAACATTTTGGTGCTTTCACTAAGAAGGCTAATTCAGGAGTTCTATCGTTTGAGAGTTGAATCAGAAGGTTTAGAGATTTAGATCAGAAGAGTCATGATGAGACAATCAAGTAGAAGACAAAGGGCTGATAGGAGTCAGCATGAAGGGAGGCAAGAGGCTTCTTCGGGCGCAAATCAGGCATCCATCTTCTTCATCAGGGATGAGATGGAGGCAATGATGAAGAGACAAGAGGAGATGATCCAGAATTTGTTTCAATAGATTGGGCAACTTGGAGCGCAAAATCGAGGAGCAGATGAAGTTCAGAATGGAGCAGGACCATCCGGTGTAGCACCAGGACTAAGGGCACACACTTGGAGCATGTTGATCCAATCCGGGGGAGAGAGATAGGGGCATCCGAGCAACCTGGTGGTAGTAGAGGGATGAACGCTCAGCCAGAGGGCAGATTCCTGAAAGCTCTCATGGACTCAGGGGGCAGGTCGAAGGCAATGAAGGAGGACTACATCTTGGAGACAATGACAGATTGGCAAAGATGGTCAAACGAGCCATGAGGGGTGGATTAATGAATAGAGATCTTGAAGATGTAAACAAGAGTCCCTTTTCTCCTACGATTAGGATGGCTAGGAACCCACCAGAGTTCAAGTTACCATCAGTGGAGATGTACAATGGGAGGACGGACCCTGCGGTCCATCTAACAAAGTATATGAGGCACATGGAAGTGCTGGGGGCATAGAATGAAATCATGGCCCGATGCTTCCCATTGTATGTGACGGATATCGTAACATTATGGTTTAGGCAGCTGGAGAGTGGCTCCATAGGAACCTGGGCAGATTTAACTTAGAAGTTCATGAGGCAATTTAGGGTTCACAACGCAAGACCCAAGAATGTGATGAGTTTGGAAACTTTAAAGTAGAAAGCCAGGGAGTCTTTGAGGAATTTTTTGACGCGATTCAATGCGGCGGCAGCATCGCTGGATCGGCTAGATCTATTCATAGTTATGATGGCAGCTGTGTCCGGAATAGCTGATGGCACAGAGTTCAAAAATTCATTAACTAAAGATCCGCCTATGGATCTAGGAGAATTATATCACGAGATGGAAATTTTTTTGCGATTGGAAGATGCTAGTGCAGAAAGAGAAGAAGGAATCGACGTTTATGCAATCAAGGGCGAAAATCCACCTGAAAAAGGGGCGGAGACTGGTAAAGGGAAACGAAGGCTGAGAATGATGATGACAGGTCAAAGCGGTCGTGAAGGGAGCCGCGATTCGCCACTTATTCTGAGCTGAATGAGAGTTTGGAGCAAATCTATCAGGATATCAGAGAGCAAGTTCCCTATCGTAGACCAATGCGAAGGGATCCAACTGTTGACGAGAGGAAATCAGACAAATATTGCTTATTGCACGAACTGAACGGTCATAACACAAACGACTGTAGACATCTAAAGGATGAGGTGGAAGGGCATATCAGGAACAGTATGCTACTTCAGTATGTGAGGAGACGAGCTCCAGCGGTGGGGCCAGAGTGACCACCGTCTACATCAGCTAGGGGTGACCCTGAACCGGGACACCGTATGGTTATCAATTGATTGAAATAACGATGAACAAGTCGTAAACTCCTCACTAACACGGTTAAATAATTTACACATGTATGAGATCGCGAACGATCCTCAGGCATGCTCTGAATGACTACTGACCGCATCATAGTAAGAGTTTACACTTTGACATCCTTGTCTTGCTTCTGTTTTGTTGTGGTTTGGACATTTGGACTTAGTTTGATTGGACATTTCTGTTATGGAGTTCATGCGAACATTGCTTTAATATTTGCAATTCTGTGAAAGAATTTACTTGTATGCCCATTGGATAGCGAATGGTCCACAAGCGCACCTTGTATGGCGACGAACCGCTAAAGTCACTAATTCAGAAATTCTCCCGAACATGATATCTGACTCTAGTAATGCTAAGCCTCCCTCAACATCCGATCGTGAACAATCACACTCTGCCTCGTGCGGCATCCGACCGCGAACGGTCACAATTCGTCAAGAGCAACGCCTGACCACGAACGGTCATAATTCACCCAATATGACATCTGATCGCGAACGATCACATTCTGCCTCGTGCGGCACCTGACCTCGAACGGTCACTATTCGTCAAGAACGACGCACGATTGCGAACGATCGCAAATCATCTAGAACGACGTCCAACCTCAAACAGTCGCCCTTCGTTTGAAGCGGTATTCCGACCGCAAACTCCCATTTCACCATTTGCCGCGAACGACATCCAGCCGCGAACGGTCCCATTTCATCATTTGCCGCAAACGGCATCCGACCGCTAACGGTCCCATTTCGCCATTTTCCGCGAACGGCACCCGACCGCGAGCGGTCCCATCCCATTATTTGCCGCGAACTGCATCGACCGCGAATGGTCTCGTTTCACCTCAAATGACATACGATCTCGAACGATCGTCATTCGAGGTTGTATGAAACTATCGAGTTCTTTACAGGTTGTTGACAGTATATGAACATCCAGCTTATGGCATTACAAAACAAACCTTCCTATCGCAAGGCATGTTTTGGGGGGCAAGTGTTATCCCTCCTTTTGGCAAGGCCGTGATACCAAAAGGTTAATCGAAAACCAAAGGCAGTTTGTCTCAAAGATTGGTTATATATTGTTTCACCATGGACGTCGATGAATTATGTCTGAGCCTGGATTAGGCTATAATTGATAGGAAATGGCAAGAAAAATAATGAGAGCCAACGTTTCAAATTTCAAGTTAATCCAAGTTCATATGTTCAAGTTATGATCGATGCAAGTTTGAGGAGATAACCCTGTTTGTGCATCCATCACTAACCCACAGTTCGAATCGATCGCGTTCGCCTCGATCAGAATAGCCTCGTCATCATATCCATCAGTAAGCCATGCTTCGAATCGATCATTTCTGTATCCATCAACGCGTCACAGTTTGCATCGATCTACTTCGTATCCATCCTCAAGCACTAGTTCGTATCGATCGACTCCATCAACAAGTAACTTGCTTCGTATCGATAGACCAATATATAGTTAATATCCAGAGGATGCGTTTGTTCGAATCCATCAGATGGCCTTGGTTAGTATTCATCGGATGGCCTTGGTTCGTATCCATCACAAAAATCACCTTCCATCGATACGAACTGCGCCTCCTTCATTGATACGAGCTAAGCCATCTCCTTCGATTCGAACCGGGTATACTGCAAATCGATATGAAGTGCACGTTGTTGATCGGTTCGAGCTATGTAACGACCCTCGATACAAAGGAGGCGAAGTTCAAGGAGCAACCCGATCGTTTCGGCATAAGAAGTGGATCGATCCGAGGAGTACGCGCCACGTCGTCTCGAAGACACGTGCATCCATCGATTCGAAGACATGGATTCGAAGTGATCGACCCGAAGCAAATAGCCAACCGAGGAACTTCAACTTGTATCGATCATAACTCACAATTCACCAGTCCAAATGCTACGAAATTTTCACAGGAGCTTACGTAAAAGGTAAAGAATGTCTCTGCCAAGTTTCAGCTCGATTGGACAATTTCTTGATCGATACGAAATCAATTCGCATCGATCATAGATCGAGTCGAAACTTGGTGGGACCGGTCGCATGGGCCCACTCACGTGTCAGAAGGAGTCTCCCAAAGTGTGGGCAAGATATCAGCCTCCTACGCCTATAATAGCCCCATGAAGCATACAGAAAAGGGGATCTTTTGGCCATTCAACGTCCAGACTCTGTCGCATTCAATTCTACATCTTTCTATCAACGTTGTATTCAAACTTCAGAGCTATAACATACTGTAATCTGCTGTAACAGATCGAAATCATCAAGTGAATCAATAAAGTCATAAACTTCAAAGTGGACGTAGACCAGATCGCCGAACCACTATAAATTCTATGTTGTTTATTTCTTTCTTTTGAACTTTTCTAAGTGATCTTCATATTTGTTATTCATCTGAGATCTGTGATTGTGAATTATCAACTATTGGGTGTTTGTGACCAATTTTGGCGCAAACAATGTCATTGTACTTTTTTTTCTTTCACTAAGATTTTTACCATTGGGTTTTTCTTAGTAGGGTTTTAATGAGATATTATTTTGATCCCCAAGTATCAAACTCTTTAAAAGGAATATCATTGTATGATATATATGATTTCAAGTTGCACTCTTTTCCTCGTTCAAGGTTTTTCCATTAGGTTTTCATAGCAGAGGTTTTTTAATGAGGCGACGGACAATATTCATAACGACTGAATGAATGTACGAAAGCAAGATAATAGTGAGGGGGGGCAATTGTCATGGATGCTTCAAAAGGAACAATTTCTAGCTACCATATGAGTATCCAAGATTTTGAAGACGCATATTCAACTGAGAGTGTTATAATATATGTAAATATAAAAGTGAATATGCTTTTGTGTTTTTCTATGTATACAGGAGCCTATGTAATGTAATTGAATGAGCCAATCTTCATATAATTGATATCAGTGTGAATAACATTTTCTCATTTTCCCTCTTTTCTAATGGCTTCTTATCTCTTTTTAGTTTATAACATGAACTGCATTATTCATGCATATACAATTATTATCCCACTTATCACAAAGTTAGTACTATTATGCATATTTCTTTTTTAAAAGGGGTACTATTGATGGTTTGTGTTATCCCACCTTCTAGCAAGGCCGAAATGTCAAGAAGTTAACTGAAAATCAACGATTACTCATCAAAATATCGATTATGCATCGCAGGTTCACTATGGATATCGATGAATTTTATCCGAGTCCAGATCGGGCTACAATTGACAAGGTATGACAAGCAAAAGTACAGAAGCCAACGTTTCAAATCTCAAGTCGATCGGAGTTCGTATGATCGATACAGGTTAAGGAAGGCACGTTGTTCGTATCCATCAGGGAACGTCTGGTTTCGAATCGATACTTGGTCGCGCTATTCGAATCCATCGAGTTCGAGTCGATCAGAGTGACTTCGCCTCGTACCCATCGTGTTCGTATCGATCCAGCGAAGCCTTATTCGTATCCATCGAATCATCGGCAACTCGTGTCGATCGATCCCTAACGATCGCATGAACGCGCTTCGTATCGATCAGACTTCAATCATTTCGTATCGAACGAAAGAATGATACGAAATGCACACAAAACAACATAACCGATCGACACGAACGTGGCAGCATGATTGATCGATGTGAGCGACACAAGATGCGATCGATGCGAAGTAACCACCAGCATCGATATAAACAAGACAAAATGATCGATGCAAACAAGGCTCCGATAGTAGGTGCGAACGAGACTCGGTGAACTCGGCGCGAGGGTGGATCGATCCAGGAATTTCGTGCCACTTCATCTTGCGCGCACGTGCTCTATATCGAGTCGAAGAGAACGATACGAACGTATCGAGTCGAACGAAACAGCCTAAAGAAAACTCCAACTCGTATCGATCATATCTCCCAATCCACAAGTCCAAATGTTATGACATGTTCACAGAAGCTTACGTACAAACTAAGGAATGTTCATGTCAAGTTTTAACTCCATTGGGCAAAATCTTGATCGATACGAAATTGGTTCGTATCGATCACGGATCGAGTTGAAAGTGTGTGGGATCAATCACGTGGGCCCACTCACGTGCCAGAAGGAGTCTCGCGAAGTTTGAGCGAGATATTTGCATGAAGTGCCTATAAATAGCACCCTAAAGCCTACAGAAAAAGGTCTTTCGAATCTTAGGACGTCCTGACTTTGCCAAATTCACAACTGCACTCAAACTCACTTGTTGTACTCGAAAATTACCGCTGTAATTCACTGTAACCAGCAATTATATCAGTAAAAATATTATTTTTCGAACTGAATGTAGGTCAGAGATAGGCGAACCACTATAAATCTTGTATTTTATGTTTGTTATCTCTAAATTGTTGTTATCGATATGTGTTAAAATACTGCTGATCTATATTCATACACTGGTGCTTTCACAGTAATTCGGGGTTTGTGGCCAATTTTTAGCATCATTACGTAAAGAATCCATATTGTTCATATGTTACACTCGGTTAGGCATGAAAAACTTTGTGCAATCATGCCCTACAATTACAACTTATTTTAGCCTTTTGCCTATTTTCTACAACTAGCATTTAAATGCCTAATTTAAACTGTTTTTGTGCATCATAATAATCTTTGGCATTTTCTTTTGTAGCGTTAGCATCATGAATTGCTTGTAGGTTTGAACCTTTTTTCTTGAATATCTCTGCCATTTGATTATATTATTGTGTTCTTCGCTCCAGTCTTTAAGTGTATTCTTCAACTTCTTTTGTGCATATACAATGTTTTACAAGTTATCTATTCTTTTAGTTTTGAAATTTCCTACAATAACTTGATCCTATCCTGACAACAAATGCAAATAATTCTTATATTTGAATGGTTTAAAACCACTTATGTTTTCCTCGCTACAAAATTTAAGCAACATATGGGTATGATCGCTGGTTTGTGAAGGTACATATTGAACGGTAGCTTGTGCAAATTTATTAAACTATGCAACATTTACAAGAACTTTATCCAACTTACTGGCAGTGTTACTACAAGGCCCTAATCTCCACGTATACTCAAACCTAATACCTTTTAATTCACTTAATCCAATCATCAACCTACGTTCATTAACCTCCTTAATTCTAGCTTCACTATTACCACCAGACTTCTCACTAATTAACCCGACCAATTGAAATCCCCCCAAACACACCAAAGAACTTGGAGATTAAGAGCTTCTTTGTTTAAGTACTGCCACAAATATGTTCAATCACTAGGTAAATTAGGAGCATATACAAAAGTACACAATAATTCTAAGAACAGTTGGATTTAATCGAGACATCCTTAAGCAAAGCATTAATAAATACCATAATTCTGTACTTCTGATTATGAACTGCATTGTTCATGCATATCCAATTATTATCCCACTTAACATAGTACTATTATGCATATTTCTTTTTAAAAGGGCTACTATTGATGGTTCGTGTTATCCCACCTTCTAGCATGGTCGAGATGTCAAGAAGTTGACTGAAAATCAACGATTATTCATCACAAATATCGATTATACATCGTGAGTTAATTATGGATATCGATGAATTTTGTCCGAGTCCAGATCGAGCTACAATTGACAAGGCATGACAAGCAAAGCTACAGAAGCCAACGTTTCAAATCTCAAGTCGATCGGAGTTCGTATGATCGAGATATGTGATCGATACAGGTTAAGAAAGGCACGTTGTTCGTATCCATCAGGGAACGTCTGGTTTCGAATCGATCCATGGTCGCGCTGTTCGAATCCGTCGAGTTCGAGTCGATCAGAGTGACTTCGCCTCGTACCCATCATGTTCGTATCGATCCAGCGAAGCCTTATTCGTATCCATTGAATCATCGGCAGTTCGTGGCGACCAATCCCTAACGATCACGTCGAACGCACTTTGTATCGATCGAACTTCAATCATTTTGTATCGATCGAAAGAATGATACGGAATGCACACAAAACAACATAACCGATCGACACGAACGAGGCAGCACGATTGATCGATGCGAGTGACACAAGATGCGATCGATGCGAAGTAATCACTAGCATCGATATAAACAAGACAAAATGATCGATGCAAACAAGACTTCGATAGTAGGTGCGAACGAGACTCGGTCAACTCGGCGCGAGGGGCGGATCGATACAGAAATTTCGTGCCACGTCATCTTGCGCACGTGCTCTATATCGAGTCGAAGAGAACGATACGAACGTATCGAGTCGAACGAAACAGCTTAAAGAAAACTCCAACTCGTATCGATCATATCTCACAATCCACAAGTTCAAATGTTATGAAATTTTCATAGGAGCTTACGTATAAGTTAATGAATGTTCACGCCAAGTTTTAACTCCATTGGGCTATCGATTCGTATCGATCACGGATCAAGTCGAAATTGTGTGGGATCGATCACATGCGCCCACTCACGTGCCAGAAGGAGTCTTCCGAAGTTTGAGCGAGATATTTGCATGAAGCGTCTATAAATAGCACCGTAAAGCCTACAGAAAATGGTCTTTTGGATCTTAGGACGTCCTGACTTTGCCAAAATCACGACTGCACTCAAACTCACTTGTTGTACTCGAAAATTACCGCTGTAATTCACTATAACCAGCAACTATATCAGTAAAAAGATTATTTTTCGAACTGAATGTAGGTCAGAGATAGCCAAGCCACTATAAATCTTGTATTTTCTATTTGTTATCTCTAAATTGTTGTTATCAACTTTGCCTGGATCTGAGATTTGTGTTAGAATACTTCTGATCTATATTCATACACTGGTGCTTTCACAATAATTCGGGATTTGTGACCAATTTTTAGCATCATTACGTAAAGAATCCGTGTTGTTCATATGTTATACTCGTTTTGGCATTTTCTTTTGTAGCGTTAGCATCATGAATTGCTTGTGGGTTTGCATCTTTTTTCTTGAATATCTCTGCCATTTGATTAATATTAGTGTTCTTCGCTCCAGTCTTTTAAGCGTATTCTTCAACTTCTTTTGTGCATATACAATGTTTTACAGTAAGTTATCTATTCTTTTAGTCTTAAAAAATTTTCTACAATAACTTGATCCTATCCTGACAACAAATGCAAATAATTCTTATATTTGAATGGTTTAAAACCACTTATGTTTTCCTCACTACAAAGTCTAAGCAACATATGGGTATGATCACTGGTTTGTGAAGGTACATATTGAACAGTAGCTTGTGCAAATTTATTAAACTATGCAACATTTACAAGAACTTTATCTAACTTACTAGAAATGTTACTACAAGGCCCTAATCTCCATGTATACTCAAACCTAATACCTTTTAATTCACTTAATCCAATCATCAACCTACGTTCATTAACCTCCTTAATTCTAGCTTCACTATTACCACCAGACTTCTCACTAATTAACCCGACCAATTGAAATCCCCCCAAACACACCAAAGAACTTGGAGATTAAGAGCTTCTTTGTTTAAGTACTGCCACAAATATGTTCTATCACTAGGTAAATTAGGAGCATATACAATAGCACACAATAATTCTAAGAACAGTAGGATTTAATTGAGACATCCTTAAGCAAAGCATTAATAAATACCATAATTCTACACTTCTGATTATGAGCTGCATTATTCATGCGTATCCAATTATTATCCCACTTATCACAAAAGTTAGTACCATTATGCATATTTATTTTTAAAAGGGCTACTATTGATGGTTTGTATTTACCATTTAAATATTGAGTGTCCAACCATCTATCTGGGCCATTGGACCCTCTCAGATCCCAGCCTAACATGTTTATTTTTGGAGTATGTCACTCCTCACTAGGCGAGCAGATTCATCCTCTTCAATTAAATCTTTCTTTTTAATTTTCTCGTAGCATATTTTCTGATTCCACTTTACATTATCATCGGCTAATTTTCCTCCCCTAAAATGTTAGGTGTAGACTGAACACTGAGTGAGTCATTGGAGTGGACGACATTTCGATTGCCTTCTTCCTAACATGTAGGCTTTGCTACTTCAGTGGGAACATGCACATTTTGGGAACTATCAGCATTGTCAATAGATATATCGTTTAAACTATTTGATTTATCATTGTAAATAATTGCCTTTTTAACTCCTTGTGTTGTGATTCTACTATTGTAGATAAGTTATTGCCTGTAGAAATACCTGTGATGTTAAGTCAGTGCTAGATAATCCCTGACCTATACCCTGTTTTGAGCTAATGCAGCAATCATGCTTTTTACCAGGCATGTCAGTTTCTTCCCAGTGATACTCTGCTATTTTTTCAACATTTGTTATGTTTGTATTTCTCTATGTATCTTCTACTATTATGTTAATGCTTGGTTGTTCCATTTAACACATTTAATGTTGTTGTATTTCCTTTCACCTCCACTTATTCATTAAACATGCCTTCAATTGCAATAGCTTTTGAAGAACTAGTGGGGTGATCGTTGCCATCAGTGGCTTCAAATTTTTCAGAAGATACAACATTATCAAATGGAACATTCCTGGCATTGACCTCATTAGGAGGTATATTGTGGTCTGCAACCGCCTTTTGCACAAATTCCTCCGAGGAATCTTTGTCGATATCACAGATGTCCTCGTTATCATTGTTATTGAGGCTTCATTTGCTTGTTGATCTTTCTTTACCCATATTTTGTTGTAAACTTTAGTTATAAATCCTATTTCCTTACCCTTATCACACCACCCACCAGGCACTGCCTCTTAATATGTCCAAAACACTTACAATTGTCACATTTAAGTGGTGCATGTTCATACTCAACTTCCTGCATAAAAATTTCACCTACTTCGGTTTTTTCACGAAAGACTTTTTCATAGCAACTACTTTGATCTCAACTATAGTTGTTGCAAAATTAAGCCTTGTTTGCTTAACTGTAGGTTCATTTAACTAGATTGGTTTACCTAAATCGCTAGACAGTCGGGAAATGTTCTCCTTTTTCCTAATAGAAATGCTAAGACGAGGAAATCCCACCCACAGAGGAACCGATAAAAGTAGGCCTCGATTCGGTTTAAGATTCGGTTCTCACTTTTTGATAACCATTATCATTCCATTTAATAACGATAGATCTTCTTTACACACTTATTTGACATCACTTTCAAGCTCAAATTTGACTAAAAATAGTCCATTCTCTCTACAAAAAACTGTGGATTGCCCTATCGGTTACCAGGTTTTATCAATATAATATCTAAGATGAGAATACTTTGGCCTCCTTCAAATGATGTAACATAAATTGAATTTTTGTATTTACCATCATTATCTTTTAGATCTTCCACGTTCAACTTTGCAACTTCACCTTCATAGTCTTTGGTTGGTTTATAGAATTGCTTCATAATATCTTCCCCAGAACCGCCCTTAAATGCGTCAACCCATAAGCCCAATTTCATTCTTGCAAACTTCATATTTTGCGTTTAGGGTTTGTCATTGTAATGTTCAACATCGTCTAATATGGTACAGATGACTATATAACCAAGTGTACACCCTCCCTTACAAGCTAGCTTTTGGGGTGAGTTCTACCTAGTTTGGTTCGTAACAATTGGTATCAGAGCCTAACACCACGATAGAAAAAGTTCGAAACTCGTTGGTGACATGTATGGCCATGAACAACATGTATGGACGTGACGTCACTCTATTGAATATTAACATTGTATGGGTGGTGTCAGTGCAATAGAGCACCGACATGGACGTCGGACTTTGGAAGCGTGGTGGTATGTAATGTCCCACATCGTCTAATATGGTACAGGCGATGACTATATAACCAACTAGGCACCCTCCCCTTACAAACTAGCTTTTGGGGGTGAATTCTACTTAGTTTGGCTCATAACAGTCATCTTCGAATAGTTTCCCCTGGTGGATTTCCTGTCTTAAAATCTAGATTCACATTCACCTGCCCAAATCTCCCATGATTAGGGCTGTTATGGTTGAACCGTTCAATCGCTCAACCGTACCAACCGTTCATGCGGTTACCACCTACAGCGGTAACGGTTTAAAAATTTGAAAACCGCGGTTAACCAAACCAACCGTACATAATTTTTTGTATAATATTTAACATTAAAGTATAAAAATTAGTAATTTAAGTTAAAAGAATAGCTTGAAAATTAATAATATGTGTCTAAATGAACTAATAACATGTGCATTCATATTGGTCATTTTATAAACAAGTAAATAAATTTGCAAAAAACAGTTAGAGCTATATCAATTTATCACCAATAATACATATAATTGAAAATATATGTATGACATGCTTCAAGATTGAAAATACGACGGTTAACCATCATAAACGGTTGCGGTAACGGTTATAAGAATTTATAGCCGTCAACAACGGTTACGGTTACGGTTGGTAGTAGTAACGACGGTTACTGCAACCATAACACCATACCCATGATGGTTCCTCCATGCTGCTAATAAGTTTTGTAAGATGGATTTGGTCTCCTTGTTAAGGACTACCGTTTGCACCTTCACTGCTTTTCCCTTTCTATAACGACCCGCAAATCAGTACCCTTTGAGTTAACACTAGTCTACCTAAATCAACTCAAATTGTACAGAAATACGAATCATTTGGGTTAAAGAAGAAGAGGTAGAAGAAGAAAATAGAAAACAACATCAGAATCTAACCATCGCAGCAGAATAAAATATAATAGATAGTGAATAATCTTTACTCAAAATCAAATATATCTGTTTACATACATCACATCACCAGAGTACATCAGTCACAGCTCACATCAATAACATACAATGGATACACAACAACTCAACGGCGGAATATATATATATAAACAAGTACGAATGTACGTATCGTCAATCCAGCTCGTCTCCTGAGCTCCATAGCATCATATCATATATCCTATAATACTCGGTCTGACCCGAGCATTACAGTTAATAACACCCGAGTCAGTCTGGAATACCAGCGTGAGAAAATCACACCTAATTTATTATTAAAGTTTCAAAAATTCTTTGAAAACAAAAGCATCTTGTAAGACCACGCCACAAATAAACATGTCGGGTTTTTACCTTACGATAGCTAAAACAATTTTTATAGAAATACTCTGATATTATAATAGGGTCTATATACAAATACTTATAAAATAGCCGAAATTGTTACATTCATTAAATTCCAGCTACTAGCCACAGAGTGGGTAATACAAACAAAACTCGTACAAGGCTCGTAGGGATAATGGATTTCCAACTAATGACTAGGCACTGGGGTACCACCTGTCACAGTACGGGGCCTAGATCACCGTACCGAGGAGTACGCCCGCTCCACTGCAACACAAGGCTGGGACTACCCCTTACTGGATAATCCCGAGTGAGATCACCCCGCGGTTGGGATCAGCAACCGCCCACTAAGCCGAAATAAAAAGGGACATCTAGACAGGAATGACCTCACCCTGCTTGGGTGCTACCCACCTAGCCTTGCTGCATAACCCCTGATTTTCAGTCATTACCATTTGATGAGGCTTGAGGCTAAGCGTTACCTTTATAAAACATATTTCTTAGAATGCCCATCGTCCACCTGACGATGTTTCGCAAGCATTCATCCATACAAGTCCGTCCCGGTTTCGAACGGAACTGAAGGCACTATTCCTACTACATCCATTTTGGAAATATCCTCAGGATTAGTAGTGACTAGCCCTTGCACTTCACTGCTCCATCTTCGAATCCAAAAATTGTTTACACGAAACGTACAAACCGGATCGAAGTGGTTTTCGAGAAATAAATCTCGATCCCGGTCTCTCCGAAACGATCAACGCAGTTGGCCAATATTGATAGTCGGTTATTTAACTATCAATTAATATTCACAAGCAACCATCCAACAATAAATAATTTCTCTCAAATTATTTATTAATCTCAAAAATATCTTCATAAGATATATTTCTATCTTCAATCCTTTGAAAACAGTTTCAAAACCATCTTTCCTTTCAGAATAAAC
This sequence comes from Allium cepa, assembly GCA_030765085.1. Taxonomy (NCBI): domain Eukaryota; kingdom Viridiplantae; phylum Streptophyta; class Magnoliopsida; order Asparagales; family Amaryllidaceae; genus Allium; species Allium cepa. The sequence continues at coordinate 45,169,295 of CM060930.1, read as the reverse complement.
TTTCCCAATTATTTTCTATCTCTTCTGAAATCACCAAGCACAAAAATAGATTTTCTAAAATAATTTAAAACGCTTTACTTGAAGATATTCTTTAAAACATTTATTCTAAAAATACTTCAATGATTTGTTAAAAACACATACTATATGAATATTTGAAAATAAGGTTACTAAATAAAATATAAAACTAGATTTTCACTTTTTTAAAAATAAAATACTATCACTCTTTAAATAACTATAATAGATTAAAAAGAAATATTTACTTTAAAATTTAAATATCTAGAAACAGTAAATTTTTTCAAAACATATTTCGTAAACAACTTTAAACCTTTAATTTATACTTAAAAATTTACTTTGAAAACGTACTTGGTTATTCAGAGAGAGATTTCCAATCTCAATCACTTAAATCAATCCTCCAAATTGATTCCCATTTTATTCCGTTTGAAATAAATTTCTTTACTTATCAGTTCATTTCGAAATTCTTTAATTATGAACGTTATTGTTATTTTCAGTTTGATTTTTAAATCCTTTAGCTGAAATATACAAATTTCAGGTTAGTCCCAATTTCTTCTTTATTCTTCTTAAATAATTTAAAATCCTAAATTTAAAATAAATGTTTTGTTCTTTTAAACAATTAACATTGAAGTTTAAGTTCCATTAACTTTCTTTTTATTTAAATTTCCCTTCCCATACTCAAGATTTATTTAATAAAATTTTACAGTCACTTTATTTTCTTTCCAGTTCATTCATAAATTTATTTGACTTTTCTATAATTATTTTACTTACAATTTCCTTCTTTTATTTTCCTTTCCAAACTCAAATTATATATTTGGTAATTCATTACTGCCCGATTATAACAATCAAGCCATTGCGTTCAATATTTCCACATAATTCATTCAGGATATCAAATATTCAGAACAGAGAATATTAAATAATTTAAACAAAAGTTGAGGGGTCCAGTTGGATCCCTCCAAGCTGTTCTCCCTGCATCCACAGATGTTAGCACAATATAAAATGCCAATTCCAAATATATGTACCACATTACAGCACATAAATCAATTCAACCATCACAAACAATTATTTAAATTAAATTATTTAAATTTGAATTTAACTGAGTGAGATTTACTCACCTTTGGCCAAAGATTTGTAATCCGATCCACACCGGTTTGATTTCTTTCAGAATTTAACCTTGTATAACAATAGACGATTTCATTAATATTCAAACCAGTCGAATAATTAAATTCTTCTTTGATGAATTTAATTTACTAGTGATTTCATTTTAATAGTTCCCATTTTAACAAAAGATTTAATCTAAACAAATAATTAAATTTAAACCCATAACTTAAACTGTAAATAAACAATTAAATTTAATAAATCCCATTATCTAATCATCAAACTTTAAATAAATCATTTGGTATTGACTAGTAATTTGATTTTTAAGTTACCAAATGATTAAATAATTTAATCGCTTTAATACATCATATTAAAATAACCTAGGAAATTAAAAATGTGTAAACTTATATATAAATCTTTGAATTGAAAAAGAATAAATTATTTTATATCGTATTGTACATTAAATCTTCTCTAACTATATTTTCCGGTTTCTATACCTATATACACACACATCTGTAATTAAAAGCTTGACTCCACTATATAAATAAAAAAATTCTTATATATATATATATATATATATATATATATATATATATATATTTAAAAACTACTTGTCTTCTGATTTTTAAATTAATTTGAATAAACATAATACCTTACAGTAAGGCTCGAAACACCAACGCTTGCCCCCACGTCAGCGACTTCGACGTCGATGCTCCCTCGCGGCTTCCAAGTAGAGATTACGGAGTCGTGCCCCCAGCCGTTGATTGCGACATACCCTCGCGAGCAGCCAAGACAAACGCGAAGCCCCAAATTGCGACATCGCCTCTGCCCTCTCGACCCCGGCCTCCACGTGCGTCTCCATTACGCGCGACAGCTTGCCAATCCCGCCTCGACCTGCCGTTAACAAAACCCTAGCGACCCCGTTGCGGCCTCGCCTAAGCCCACCCAGTTGAACGCCACCGTAGTCCTGACGCCGAGTCGTGCACTCGAGCTTACCCCTTCCCCCACACGCAGATCAATTTCGAAGTTGAGTTACAGGGAGGCGCAATTTATCGTTAGGAAGAAGTCGCCATTTTTATTTTTTTATTTTTTTATTTTTTTAGTCGATTTGAACGAAAGGGTTTGGCCCTCTTTATTTTTTTTTCCTTAGTTAAACGAGAGGGTGCTTTATCCTTTCGTTCGTTAGCTTATGAACGAAGCCTCTACCCTTTTTTTATTTATTTATTTTAGCTTGGAAGAGAAGGAACATAAATAAGATTTCGTGATTTAAAAAGGAAAGAAGAGAGGCATGTAACACGATTTTATTTATTATTATTATTATTATTTCCATTGAGAAAGAACGAAATCGATTTAAATTCTTGATATAGAATTTCTACGCGTTTATATGCCGTACACTCACACAACCACTCCAACTACTACGAAAATTGAAATCCGATAATAATTCAATATTACGGACCCAACGGAACTGGTTTCTTTGAATTCCGAGACTGTGTCTCGGAAGACTATTTTTAAATTCAATTTAAACTATAAAATTTCACAACTTAACATATCACTGTAAATTTCAATCTTAACGCTTTAAGTCTTCAAATTATTTTTAATAGGCTTAAAATTCTAGATTCAACATTTCATCCAATTTTAAATCATTTATATTCAATAATTAAATTATCAAATAAATTGTGATATTCGCAATTCAGGTTAAAATTACTCTATTGAATATTTAAAATCAATTAAATATTCCGATTTTAAATGCTCAAAAATTATGGGTCGTCACATTCCTTCCCCCTTAAAAGAATTTCGTTCCCGAAATTACTAACTAGGAAGAATAGTCCAATACCCATTTATAATGTTCCTAAAACTAAACAGTTTCTAACAATCCAACATCTTATCCACTAGCTTCTTGTAAAAGATCCATTATTCTTATTAACTTCCCTACTCTCCCAAAGTTTCAAATTATACTATTTGTTTAACCATTCAAAGTTCAATTTAAAACCAAATTTGAATTATCAAAATTTTCTCAAATTTTTTTCTAACTCCCTAAATTTTCGAAAAATTTCGCCAGCGTCTCCTTTGCGCGGCTGACTCGGTACATCTACAAAATGGCTCTACGGCCTCCCAAATCCAAAAAGAAAACAAAAAGGCCAAGTGGCTCAATCCAAATCCCAATCAAATTTCATACCAAATTTAAATACATACCTTTTGTCGAGCATTTCAAATTTATCTTCTGAAATCAAAACAAATTTTCTTCTCCCTTAATAATACCTGCATAACATGCTTAGTACTAATACCCAATCACAATATCCCTAATCATTTTATCGACTTTCTCACAAAATGCCAATATCTATTCATTCAAATGTTGACTTAGTTTACATTTGCAACCAATTTCCAATTAAGAATTCACCCTTCCTTATACTTAAGTTTAATATAAGCATTTTATATGTTTCTTATACTTATTTTCACCTTACCACTTTAGTTTATATCTATTTCTATTCAAATTAATTCCTTCATTATCATATGAATTTAATTTATTTTCACTCCAAATATTGAATTTTATTTTTCATCTATAACTAATCCATGTCATTATTTTAAATTAGTTTCATTTACTAACTTATTTAAATTTCAATTCGAAACTGTTTTGTCGTTAACAAAATTTTCCAAAAATTTTCTAACTCCCAAAATTTCTGAAATTTTTTGGCAGAGTCCCCTTTGTACGGAGGAGCTTTTGCAATTTGACAAAAGAGATAAATATATATACATCGACCCACCCGGTCGGAAAAACAAAAAACAGTTCATATTTCCTATTTTTATTGCGTAGGCGTACCTTATTTAGCATTTTTAAGCATGCAGCTTAATATTTTTAGCAAATAGCACAACCCAATCCAACCACACGGCTTCCAGGTACCTGTACTTACTCAATTTAAACATGTAAGTGCCAAATATATGCAGTTTAACTACATTTCACTAGTTGCAATGGTTAAAACATATGAATTTTAAAGAAATGCACACCCAACATTTTTTTTTCGTAAGCAATTTATATAGCTTCCATGCTAATTCAACTGTTTCAACTTATTCATATCCGTGTTCATTCAATTTGAATGGTTTTCAATCCATTCGTATACAACTTCATCAATTTGAATGGTTTAAAACTCAATCGCTTACATTTAATTTATTTTTAAGCAAAACGAACTCGTATTTAATTCAATTACTTTCAAAATCAATTTATTTTACTTCTATCAATTCATAGAATTTTAATTACTTCCATTTATATCTAATAACAATTTATTCTATGCAATTTGACGAGATCTATGTGAATAAACAAGTATTTATGTTTATAACCAATTTAAATTGGTTTCCACTCAATTTATACTTAATTCTATTTCATTTTTAAATTTATTCACAATCCATATATTCTCATTCTCATTGCATTTTAAATTTGAATCCATTCACTCGCATTCCATTTTATTAACCAATTTAGTTCATTCAAAATCCATTAACAACTTAGGTTCATCTTTATTACCAGTTAAATTTCCCTTTTATTTCATTCATAACCATTTCAATTTCTCTTATAGACTCCAAGTTATTTCAACTTCTTAACAATTTAAATAGTTTACAGTTATTTATTTAAGAATTTCATCCCATTAAATATTATCGGCAACTCACCGAATTTTTATTTCGATTAAAAATTTATTTTCACTTGATTTAAAACCAACTCAATATTATTAAACTTTGTTTAAGTTGAATTCAATTCAACTCTCCTTCATTCATTTAGCTTAAGTCAATTTTCTTCAATTTATTCAAATTTTACACTTAAGCTCATTCTCATTTTACAAGCAAAGTTCTCCTTTCAATTTAACTTGATTCTATTTTAATCCAATCCCATTTCAAATTACAAGTTTATTTGATCAATTATTATACATTTTAACTTTCTAGATTCAGCTCATTCAATTTATTACCTGGCTATTTTCCAAGTTATTTGCACTTATTTGGATTTTATTTGCACATTCAAACCATTTCCATTTTAATCCATTTACATTTTTATCCAATACACTTCAATTATATTTAATTTGTTAACACTTCAAGCTAAATTATAATCTATAACTCAAGTTCTGGATCCACTATCCATTTTCAATTTACCACCCAATTCATTTACCACAATTCAATTACATTTACTTTACCATCGATCCAGGTCGAATTTGATTTCTAACTTGAGTTTTATTTTCAAACTTCATTATTAACTCACAATTCAGCTTTTACTTAACCGCATCGGTTCTTATTACATATTTTATTATCTAATTTATTATCTAAATAGTCTTTCCCCAATTTATAATCCAAAACTTGATTTTTAATTCCAAATATCACTTCATTTAATCTTTCTTAGTTCAATTTATTTTAATTTATATATATATATATATATATATTTCCAAGTTTGGATTTTCCTTCGTTTTATTATCCAAACATCAAAAACTATTTATTTGGATTTTCTATCTCACCTTTCAAATTTTATAAGTTACAACTTATTATTTTATACAATTCCATTCATCATAAGCTTGAATATATTCTTCTTTTATTTTTAACTCAAGCCTTATGCTTATTTACAACCCAAACATATTTTATTCCATGCATTTTAATTCTTTTATAAGTTATTTTGATTTATTTATTCCAATTCCAATCCTTATCCCACTTATTTCCATTTATTCAGGTAAGAATCTAATTCCATTCAATAATTCAATTGAATTCTTATTCTAATTCAATTTTATTTTAACTCAGTTTTATTTAACTCAATTCAATTTCAACTTAATTCGAAAACAACTGGATATTATTTTCAGCTTATTCAATCAATTTTTAATCCAGTTAAATTTTTATTTCCCATCCAAGTTAATTTCAGTTTTAACTTTTCCCTTTAAATTTAAATTCCAACATTCAAAGCTTATATTCCCTTCCCGATTTAAAAATCATCTCAATTTACAAGTTTGCAACTTATCTCATCAGGATTTTTTTTTAAACTCCTTGCTTTGGTTTCAAATCATTTTGAAAGCTTCAACATCTCAGATTACACCTCTCAAAAATTTTAAACCAATCCTAGTTTTATTCCCAACAAATTTCCCTTGAAATTTTCAGAAACAACTAGCTCTTCTGAGCAAATCAATTTTTTGGCAGCAATCTATCACTTAGGAATCCAAAAATGAATACTGATAATGCGGCCGTCATCATCAGAATTATTTTTCAATAATCCAAGTGATTTCAATGCTATATAACTTCCAAAATCCCTTTTAAAACAAATTTCCTTTCAAAAATACCTCTAAATCAACAATGCTATCATTTATCTTCAAAATACTTCCAATTTTCCGGGATTTAAATTTCCAAATCCTGCTTAAATCAATTTTAACTATAATTCATTTGTACACTTTATGCTTATACAAATTCCAAATTAGTTATATTTCTATTTATAATTTACATTTTTAATTTATATTTATAAATTCTATTTTATAATGAAATTATTCCCTTAAATTTTAGTTATATTTCAATTTCTAGTTAAATTTTCACTTAATGATGATAATAATTTAATATTATCATTTCTAACATTCAAGCAACCATATATTAGCTAAATAGTTTACAAAAACTAGTCTTTATATCAAAATATATTCTTGGGTAAAATTATTTCATTTACCCATATTTAAAACAATACCGTGTCGATTTTTCTATTCAAGTGTTTAGAAACCCTTTCGATACAGTTGCGCAGACTATGCCGACAAAGGTTCATATGCCACTCAATAAACCAATCAACACAATATTAAAACAGTTTATATTCACTAACAAATACGCGCTCATATTTATTAATACGCTCAAACTCATTCTAGAGTACTATAGACTCTATTTTATGAGTAATTCCCACCAGTGCCAAGGTTATCACCAACCTAAGCTCTGATACCAACTGTAATGACTCGCAAATCCGTACCCTTTGAGTTAACACTAGTCTACCTAAATCAACTCAAATTGTACAGATATACGAACCATTTGGGTTAAAGAAGAAGAGGTAGAAGAAGAAAATAGAAAACAACATCAGAATCTAACCATCGCAGCAGAATAAAATTTAATAGATAGTAAATAATCTTTACTCAAAATCAAATATATCTATTTACATACATCACATCACCAGAGTACATCAGTCACAGCTCACATCAATAACATACAATGGATACACAACAACTCAACGGCGGAATATATATATAAACAAGTACGAATGTACGTATCGTCAATCCAGCTCGTCTCCTGAGCTCCATAGCATCATATCATGTATCCTATAATACTCGGTCTGACCCGAGCATTACAGTTAATAACACCCGAGTCAGTCTGGAATACCAGCGTGAGAAAATCACACCCAATTTATTATTAAAGTTTCAAAAATTCTTTGAAAACAAAAGCATCTCGTAAGACCACGCCACAAATAAACATGTCGGGTTTTTACCTTACGATAGCTAAAATAATTTTTATAGAAATACTCTTATATTATAATAGGGTCTATATACAAATACTTATAAAATAGCCGAAATTGTTAAATTCATTAAATTCTAGCTACTAGCCACAGAGTGGGTAATACAAACAAAACTCGTACAAGGCTCGTAGGGATAATGGATTTCCAACTAATGACTAGGCACTAGGGTACCACCTGTCACAGTACGGGGCCTAGATCACCGTACCGAGGAGTACGCCCGCTCCCCTGCAACACAAGGCCGGGACTACCCCTTACTGGATAATCCCAAGTGAGATCACCCCGCGGTTGGGATCAGCAACCGCCCACTAAGCCGAAATAAAAAGGGACATCTAGACAGGAATGACCTCACCCTGCTTGGGTGCTACCCACCTAGCCTTGCTGCATAACCCCTGATTTTCAGTCATTCCCATTTGATGAGGCATGAGGCTAAGCGTTACCTTTATAGAACATATTTCTTAGAATGCCCATTGTCCACCTGACGATGTTTCGCAAGCATTCATCCATACAAGTCCGTCCCGGGTTCGAACGGAACCGAAGGCACTATTCCTACTACATCCATTTTGGAAATATCCTCAGGATTAGTAGCGACTAGCCCTTGCACTTCACTGCTCCATCTTCGAATCCAAAAATCGTTTACACGAAACGTACAAACCGGATCGAAGTGGTTTTCGAGAAATAAATCTCGATCCCGGTCTCTTCGAAACGATCAACGCAGTTGGCCAATATTGATAGTCGGTTATTTAAGTATCAATTAATATTCACAAGCAACCATCCAACAATAAATAATTTCTCTCAAATTATTTATTAATCTCAAAAATATCTTCATAAGATATATTTCTATCTTCAATCCTTTGAAAACAGTTTCAAAACCATCTTTCCTTTCAGAATAAACTTTCCCAATTATTTTCTATCTCTTATGAAATCACCAAGCACAAAAATAGATTTTCTAAAATAATTTAAAACGCTTTACTTGAAGATATTCTTTAAAACATTAATTCTAAAAATACTTCAATGATTTGTTAAAAACACATACTATATGAATATTTGAAAATAAGGTTACTAAATAAAATATAAAACTAGATTTTCACTTTTTTAAAAATAAAATACTATCACTCTTTAAATAAATATAATAGATTAAAAAGAAATATTTACTTTAAAATATAAATATCTAGAAACAGTAAATTTTTCAAAACATATTTCGTAAACAACTTTAAACCTTTAATTTATACTTAAAAATTTACTTTGAAAACGTACTTGGTTATTCAGAGAGAGATTTCCAATCTCAATCACTTAAATCAATCCTCCAAATTGATTCCCATTTTATTCCGTTTGAAATAAATTTTTTTACTTATCAGTTCATTTCGAAATTCTTTAATTATGAACGTTATTGTTATTTTCAGTTTGATTTTTAAATCTTTTAGCTGAAATATACAAATTTCAGGTTAGTCCCAATTTCTTCTTTATTCTTCTTAAATAATTTAAAATCCTAAATTTAAAATAAATGTTTTTTTCTTTTAAACAATTAACATTGAAGTTTAAGTTCCATTAACTTTCTTTTTATTTAAATTTCCCTTCCCATACTCAAGATTTATTTAATAAAATTTTACAGTCACTTTATTTTCTTTCGAGTTCATTCATAAATTTATTCGACTTTTCTATAATTATTTTACTTACAATTTCCTTCTTTTATTTTCCTTTCCAAACTCAAATTATATATTTGGTAATTCATTACTGCCCGATTATAACAATCAAGCCATTGCGTTCAATATTTCCACATAATTCATTCAGGATATCAAATATTCAGAACAGAGAATATTAAATAATTTAAACAAAAGTTGAGGGGTCCAGTTGGATCCCTCCAAGCTGTTCTCCCTGCATCCACAGATGTTAGCACAATATAAAATGCCAATTCCAAATATATATACCACATTACAGTACATAAATCAATTCAACCATTTCAAACAATTATTTAAATTAAATTATTTAAATTTGAATTTAACTGAGTGAGATTTACTCACCTTTGACCAAAGATTTGTAATCCGATCCACACCGGTTTGATTTCTTTCAGAATTTAACCTTGTATAACAATAGACGATTTCATTAATATTCGAACCAGTCGAATAATTAAATTCTTCTTTGATGAATTTAATTTACTAGTGATTTCATTTTAGTAGTTCCCATTTTAACTTAAGATTTAATCTAAACAAATAATTAAATTTAAACCCATAACTTAAACTGTAAATAAACAATTAAATTTAATAAATCCCATTATCTAATCATCAAACTTTAAATAAATCATTTGGTTTTGACTAGTAATTTGATTTTTAAGTTACCAAATGATTAAATAATTTAATCGCTTTAATACATCATATTAAAATAACCTAGGAAATTAAAAATGTGTAAACTTATATATAAATCTTTGAATTGAAAAAGAATAAATTATTTTATATCGTATTGTACATTAAATCTTCTCTAACTATATTTTCCTGTTTCTATACCTATATACACACACATCTGTAATTAAAAGCTTGACTCCACTATATAAATAAAAAAATTCTTATATATATATATATATATATTTAAAAACTACTTGTCTTCTGATTTTTGAATTAATTTGAATAAACATAATACCTTACAGTAAGGCTCGAAACACGAACGCTTGCCCCCACGTCAGCGACTTCAACGTCGATGCTCCCTCGCGGCTTCCAAGTAGAGATTGCGGAGTCGTGCCCCCAGCCGTTGATTACGACATACCCTCGCGAGCAGCCAAGACAAACGCGAAGCCCCAAATTGCGACATCGCCTCTGCCCTCTCGACCCCAGTCTCCACGTGCATCTCCATTACGCGCGACAGCTTGCCAATCCCGCCTCGACCTGCCGTTAACAAAACCCTAGCGACCCCGTTGCAGCCTCGCCTAAGCCCACCCAGTTGAACGCCACCGTAGTCCTGACGCCGAGTCATGCACTCGAGCTTACCCCTTCCCCCACACGCCGATCAATTTCGAAGTCGAGTTACAGGGAGGCGCGATTTATCGTTAGGAAGAAGTCGCCATTTTTATTTTTTTATTTTTTTAGTCGATTTGAACGAAAGGGTTTGGCCCTCTTTATTTATTTTTTTCCTTAGTTAAACGAGAGGGTGCTTTATCCTTTCGTTCGTTAGCTTATGAACGAAGCCTCTACCCTTTTTTTTAGCTTGGAAGAGAAGGAACATAAATAAGATTTCGTGATTTAAAAAGGAAAGAAGAGAGGCATGTAACACGATTTTATTTATTATTATTATTATTATTATTTCCGTTGAGAAAGAACGAAATCAATTTAAATTCTCGATATAGAATTTCTCCGTGTTTATATGTCGTACACTCACACAACCACTCCAACTACTATGAAAATTGAAATCCGATAATAATTCAATATTACGGACCCAACGGAACTGGTTTCGTCGATTTCCGAGACTGTGCCTCGGAAGACTATTTTTAAATTCAATTTAAACTATAAAATTTCACAACTTAACATATCACTGTAAATTTCAATCTTAACGCTTTAAGTCTTCAAATTATTTTTAATAGGCTTAAAATTCTAGATTCAACATTTCATTCAATTTTAAATCATTTATATTCAATAATTAAATTATCAAATAAATTGTGATATTCGCAATTCAGGTTAAAATTACTCTATTGAATATTTAAAATCAATTAAATATTCCGATTTTAAATGCTCAAAAATTACGGGTCGTCACACTTTCTCCATATCTCCACCCAGCCCTCCTTATCTCTGCTATCACTACTACCAAATTTGTTGCTTTCCATAATTTCTATTAGAAATTATATTAGAAGAGAAAGACTTGAAGAAATTAGTCAAAGAATGATTGGAATAACTGTAAAGTAAACGGTTGAGAAATAAAATCCAACTAGAATTGAGATTTTGGATTTAGAAAACCCTAATCTTCAATAGTTGTAGCTGCCATTATTGTGTCATTTCAAATTTTTTAAAGAGATATGTTAATACAAATAGATACTGCTGTTAAAACTAGGCTCATTATAAAGCCCCATCTTTTATAACTATTATACGATATTTTTTATATAAACATGGCCGGTCCCAAGGCAAGGCAGGCAAGACAACCATCTAGGGCTACCGACCTGGCAGGGGCAACGACGTGGCGGCGGCGGTGAATTCAGTCATTTATTTAGACAAAAATGTGTTATATAATAATAAAAATAATTGATAATGTAGTGAGGTGGTTAGGTTATTGTCATTTAAATCAAACAACCAAAGTTCGAGTGTGGAAAGCTGTAAATTTTTTGGGCAATTTTTTTAAGTTCGAACTAGGGCAACGTGATCGATTGAGCCGGGTCTGTATATAAATACAGTAGGGATGATTTTACAATTTAAAACTTATGCGTATATATATTCTACAAAACATAAAAATTTCAGTTTACAAAGTAACTGTGGTTAATTTATAATGTTTTAAAGAAAAAAGTTCTCCTGCGCTTAATTTTGCTTCCACCACAAAATGATAATTATATGTAATTATCTATGTTTCAGATTGAAATATAAATATGGCAAATTCTATTCCAACCCATTGTTTTTACTTACCAGTCCCCTTATGAAAAAACAATTTTTGAAGACAAAAATACCCTTAAGGGAAATTTCTTCTCAAATCCTATATCTTAAGTGCTTTTTCAAGGTTCTAAAACATCAAACATCTAAGCTCCACAACCTTACTTTCCAAATCATTGGAAAAAAATTCGTGTTGAAACTAGTAGAGATGGATTATGAAGAGAAGGGTGAATCTCTGTTACAATCACAGCAGGTAAGGCGAAAAAAATTGATAAGTTTGATTATTTTTGCAAGTACAGTCGAATCCACTCAATCAGTAGGGTTTGCGACAATCCACGTTGGGGGACTGCGTGAAAAATATGCCCACCACGTAGTTGCCTTGCGTGGAAAAATTTCATACCACGTAGTGTCTCTACGTGGAAGTCACTTTTCCCTCGCAAGGAGACTGCGTGGTAGATAATTTTTCGACACATTGTAAGTGCGTAGTGCGCTGAAATCTTGAATAAAAAAACCTAAATCACCGGGGGTTACTAAGTAGGTTTAGGGGTTTACAAAAAATTTCAAAAAATCGGGGGCTACTAAGTGAAAACCAGGGTTGTAATAGAATTTGCCTATAAATATGTATGTTTCAAACTAAGATTGGGATGATAGATACCGATTTTACAAAATCATATTCCTTTGTGTAGCTATTTCGTCACATTTTGTGATGATGATGCTGCTAGCGATAGAAACGAAGTCCCTATATGTTATTTTAGAAGTTGTTTAGAAATCATAAGCCATGATGAAAGTAATAAAGATGCTCAAAAATCATTTGCAGGACTATTCATTTATATATTACGATGCACTATAAACAATCTTATATTTTAATTTGATATGTGTTGCCTTTATTGTGAAATTAAAAAAATTCTTTACTAAACTTATCATACTAACAAAATTATGATTCTAAAATACGTATAAGACTATTCTTTTAGTATTAAACTTACAATACTATAAAAATGGTGATATAATTATTTATACTTATTGAAAATGTCTTATGGCAATTAAAATACTATAATCAATCTATAAGCTAGTTGATTTTAGGCATATGATTTAGTTTTTGTATGATAATAATACATTTTAAATAAATGGATCCATTTGCTCCATCATCCATGTTGGATGCGTTTCCACTACCACCGAACCAAAGTAAAGACGACCCCTGCCGAACCAACCTCCTCCAGAAATGACCGAACCAACTCGAAATGGCACCACTGGACCAACCCCTCTCTCATGCTCGCCGAACCAACCTCCACCGGACCAAACGCCATGCATCCACCACGATTCCATCTTGCCGCCGAATCACCCCACACCGAACCAGCCCACGCCGAGCCAAAACTCCAACCTACATCACCGGACCAACCTCCATCACCGAACCAACATCTACCGGTCCAACACCTCTCCCTGCAAAGCCGAACCAAGCTCCACCCACTCACCACCGGACCATGCCCCACCGAGCCAAGCTCCATCGAACCAACCTACCTCCATCCACTGTCGGACCAGAAACGAGGGAGGACATGACTGGACCAATTCTGTCAGGCCAGATTGCTTCAGCCCAGGCCCACCAGCAGCTATATACGTCCAAGACCTCTGCCTCCAGCCTCACTCTATAAATAGAGGGGCAGGGGTACAACAATGGCAGACAAGTTTGAGAGCTCAAGCACGGAAGGACTTTCAAACAACTTTCATATACTTGTATACAAAGCTTTGTACTTGTAATCTGAAAGAAAAAGGAGAATAACATATAAAGTGGACGTAGGCTCGTTCTGGCCGAACCACTATAAATCTGTGTGTCTTTTACAGTTTAGTCCCTGCTTTTCATATATTTGCGTAAATCACCCAAATCACTAGAAACAACATAAAATCAACTAATTCATACGACTTGGAGGTGTTTGCCCAATTTTAAAAAAAACATTTTTGGTGCTTTCACTGAGAGCCGAGCTAGAAGCTACAGCTTCTCCTACTCAACCTTCTTCCTCACAGCATCGTTCCTTGCTCCGACAACATGACTTCCAGGCAGAGGAGAGATGTTAACAAAGGAAAGAACGTCGCAACTAGCAGTATCCCAGATCCAGTGGCCCCAAATCAAGAGAATCATCCCGTTTTAACAGCAATACCAGATGAAAATCAGGCAATTCCAACAGCCCCCGCCGCGGAACAACCAATTACTAAGGCAGATCTAGACAAGGTTGTGGCTGAAGTAACTAACCGCTTCGCATCTCAACAAGAAGCCCTGGTGGACCAACTCATGTCACGCCTAAGGGATGCTGAAGAATCCAACCGCAACACCGAATCATGGGGTGAGTCCCAATCTGGAGGATCTGGGAGGCAACAAAGACCTTTCTTCTTCGAAGAAGTTAACAACAGAAATAGCCATGGTAGGAGCCGACCCCGGACTCAGCCCGAATTCCGACCCGAGGAAACACTTGGAACCGAACCCGACGGGGGAGGTGCCAGGCAGGGGTCGGATGTAGCTGAGCCTGTCATGCTACCTAACCATGAAAACACCAGTAGACGGGGCCGAGCTGGAATCCAGCCTGAAGTTGGACCTGAGGAAGCGCTGAGAACAGAACCCAGCAGGGGAAGATCAAGGCGAGGGCCAACTATGGATGACCCCAGCATGCCCCCAGAAGAGCAGAGGCAGCCTTTGGAGAATGTTAGGAGTGACAGACGATACCATCCCTACAAGTCATCTGGACGGAATCAATCCCGCAGGGAAGAACCAAACTCATTTTTGTCCGCTCCAAGTTCTGATGAAAGGATGGCGCGATTGTTCAGAGAGTGCGTCCAACGGGCGCAAAGAGATCGGGGGATAGGTGCTAGGGTAACCAGCCCCTTCACCCGCAATATCGAAACTGCCATCACCCCCCGAGAATGGAAAATGCCAACGATGGAACCTTACAAGGGAACCTCTGACCCCATCGTACACTTACAGAGGTACACCCAGCATATGCTCATGAGAGGAGCAACAGAGGGAGTGTTGTGTAAATGCTTCCCACTATTCTTGGAAGATCTAGCTACCTCCTGGTTCTGCCACCTACCCCATGGGTCCATCAGCTCATGGGAAATGTTGAAAGAAAAGTTCATCAGTCAGTTCCGCATTCATGTGGAGCAACCCAAGGACGCTTATTCCTTATCTAATATCAAACAGAAACCCAGAGAGACATTGCAATAATATCTAACCCGATTCAACGCCGCGACAACCGCAGTCCAAGATGCCGACGAGAAACTTATCCTAATGGCCCTCTGCAGTGGTGTACATCCAGATACTAAATTTGCTAGAAGACTAACCTAGGAAAAACCAGCTATTTTACCTAATTTCTTCCATGAAGCTGGAAAGTATATAAGACTTGAGGACGCTGCCACTGAGAGGCAATCAGGGCAACAGGCTAAGACGGCTACAGACAGGGTCCCCGCTGCAGCAAAGGATGTTCGAAGAAATGACTCTAGAGACAATGCTGGGGGCAAAAAGGGAGAAAAGCGCTTATATCGACCAGGACCAAGATTTGACTCTTACACTCCTTTAAATGAAACGATCGAAAACATCTTCCTAGCCACTCAAGACGAAGTTAGATACAAGCGCCCCCCGCATAAGAAGGAGTCAGATAGCGCACTTAAATCTGGAAAGTTCTGCCGCTTCCACGAATCCCACGGACATGACACCAATGAATGCCACCATCTCCGGGACTTGATTGAAGAACACATCAGAAGGAGGAGACTGGAGCGCTATGTAAAAGGCCAGAACAGGACTTCAACTCCTGCCAATAAGAATCCTGGACTACCCCCCCCCCCCCCCCCCAGAAGCAGGCGGGGGAAATCGCAACACCAGCGGCTCTAGTCAAGAGAAGATAGTGGTCCACACCATATCAGGAGGACCGCACATCGCCGACAGAAGCTGGGCGGAGATATAAAGATACGGTAAGTCACTGAGGAACGCTGAAGGCTGCGTTAATTCTGTTATGGAAGAACGCCACCTGAAACGGAAAGAGAATGACGACATCACATTCAGTAGGCGTGATCTTGAGGGAAGACAGTACCCACACATGGATCCTATGGTCATCTCTGCCTGGTTCGGACCAGCCAAAGTTTTCCGAATTTTAATAGACACTGGAAGCTCGGTGAATATCGTATTCAAGCATGCTTTCGACAAAATGAAGCTATCAATGAAGGATGTGTCTCTCTGCAACAAACCACTACATGGTTTCACTGGAGATGCGAAGATGCCCATCGGGCAACTGGACCTTTTTGTTGAAATAGGAAGTCATCCCCGCTCCGCTGTGCGGAAACAAACATTTGTGCTAATAGAAAACCACTCGGCCTACAACGCCTTTTTGGGAAGACCAGCCTTGTCTGACTTCCAAATTGTCCTAGCCCCATGGTGCCTGAAGATGAAATTTCCAACCGATAACGTAATAGGAGAAATAGAGGGAGATCAAGACGCTGCTCGAGACTGCTATGTAACTGAACTTCGCAATAACCGCAGAAAAGATAAAGGGAAAAATGCAGAGACTACTCTCTGCATGAAAAGCTTGGAAGCATAGCAACTAAAGAAAGCCCATCCTCTTCGATATACCAGTGATCCTTTCAATGAATTAGACCCCAGGGACAAAGAGGAGGAGGCCACTGCCGAGCCTGTAGAGGCTATGGAATTCGTATCTGTAGACAAACACGACCCAAGTAGACTGCTGAGAGTCGGGTCTCAGTTAAAAAAAGAATTAAAGAACAACTCATTGATTTTCTTCGCCACAACATGGATGTATTTGCATGGACGCACGCTGACATGACAGGAATCTCCCCAGACGTAGCATGCCACATGCTGAACATCGATCCCACCAAGGTGCCAGTGAAGCAGAAAAAGAGGAGCATGGGGGCAGAACGATCAGCAGCCCTCGAGGAAGAAGTAAAGAACTTACTTGCCAATGACTTCATACGGGAAGCCATCTACCCAGAATGGATCGCCAACCCGGTACTGGTAAAGAAAGCTAATGGGAAGTGGGAACATGCATCGATTTCTCCAACTTAAATGACGTCTGTCCAAAGGACTGCTTCCCACTCCCCCGAATCGACCAACTCATGGACAGCACAGCCGGACACGAACTCTTATCCTTTATGGACGCATACTCAGGATATAACCAGATCCCTATGCACGCCCCCGATCAAGACCACACTAGCTTCATCACTGACCGAGGATTGTACTGCTAAAGGGTAATTCCATTTGGACTTAAAAACGCCGGAGCTACTTATCAGCGCCTCGTCAACAAGATGTTTGCAGAACTGATAGGACGAACTATGGAAGTTTATGTGGATGACATGCTGGTAAAATCGAGGAAAGCCAACGACCATATAAACCACCTGGATGAGATGTTTCAAGTACTTCGCCAATATGGAATGAAGCTGAACCATCTAAAGTGCTCCTTCGGAGTATCATCGGGAAAGTACTTGGGATTCATCGTTCATGCCAGGGGGGTTGAAGCAAACCCCAAACAAGTTCGAGCTTTGCAAGATATCAAGATACCATCCACTCGAAGAGAGATGCAAAGCCTAAACGGGAAAGTGGCCGCCCTAAGTAGGTTCATCTCTAAAGCAACCGACAAATGCATCCCTTTCTTCGAAGCTCTAAAGAAAGACAAAGGAAAGTTCGAATGGACTGACGAATGCTCGACAGCCTTCCTTAACTTAATCGGACACCTCCAGAGACCACTGGTACTCTCAACTCCAGATGAAGGCAAGGAACTATACTTATACCTTGCTGTATCGTCCCACTCTTTGAGCGCCGCTTTGGTGAGAGAAGACAACCGCACACAGCGGCCCGTATACTTTGTAAGCAAGAGATTTACAGGGGCAGAAGCCAGGTACCCTAAACTTGAGAAGCTAGCATACTGTCTGCTAATCACGTCACAGAAACTGCTACTATTTTTAGTCTCATTCCATCAGAGTTTTAACCGATCAACCGCTAAGGCAAGTGCTCCATCGCCCCGACACTTCTGGGCGATTACTTAAGTGGTGCATTGAACTAAGTCAATATGATATCACTTACCATCCTCGCACCGCTATCAAGGGGCATGCTATAGCTGATTTCATTGCCGAATTCACTACTAACGAAGGTAAGGAGCAATCTGAAATAGCAGAAGATATCAAGTGGAATCTCTTCGTAGATGGAGCGTCAAACGAACAAGGCTCGGGGGCAGGTGTTGTGATAATCACCCCCAGAGGAAGGAAGCTGCATTACGCCCTAAGGTTGGAATTCGCTGCCACCAACAATCACGCAGAATACGAAGCGGTGATAGCTGGACTAGAACTGGCCTTGGAGATTGGAGTCGGCTCTTTATGTCTCCATAGTGATTCTCAACTCATTGTAAATCAAATACTGGGAGACTTCCAGACTCGAGGAGGACGACTCACAGCATATCTAAAAAAGACCAAGATGCTGCTCAATCAATTGGATCACTATCTAATCAAACACATTCCTCGAGAAGAAAACCAAGAGGCCGACGAACTAGCAAAGCAAGCTAGTATGAAGAACATCACTATCTTCAGAGCATTAACCATCTCAAAACAGCCGGCACCAAGTTTCGAGCAAGTGAATCTGATAGCTGCGATCGACAAAGAAACTTGGATGACTCCTATCCGAAAATATTTACAAGATGGCACACTGCCCGACAGGCGTAACGAAATCAAGAAAATCTTGAGGAAAGCTTCCCGCTATACATTACAAGAAGGCATCCTCTATCGGCGCGGCTTCTCTAATCCCTTATTAAGGTGTATCGCTGGAAGCGAAGCCAGGGAAGTCTTATCCAACATCCATCAAGGAAGTTGCGGAGATCACACTGGAGGGCAGACTCTGGCAAAGAAGATACTCCGATATGGATATTACTGGCCCACTTTAAACAAAGATGCCTTGGACTTCGTCAAGAGATGCGACAGATGTCAGAAATTTTCCAAGATTCCTCGACTACCCACAAACGAGATTACTCAAATGACCAACCCTTGGCCCTTTGCAGTATGGGGAATTGACTTGATTGGCGAACTGCCAACGGGCCGAGGCGGAGCCAAATAGCTATAGTGGCGGTTGACTATTTCACCAAATGGGTGGAGGCGGAACCTCTAAATAAAATATCTTCGGCAAATGTTATCAACTTCTTGATCAAAAATATTCTGTGTAGGTACGGAGTCCCACTCAAGATCATATCGGACAATGGACTTCAATTTGACAGCGAGGAATTCGCCAACTTGTGCCAAGAGCACGGAATTCACAAAAGCTTCTCATCTATGGCTTACCCCAGGCAAACGGACAAGTCGAAGCTGTCAACAAAATCCTCAAAACCCTAATCAAGAAGAAACTTGAAAAGTCAAAAGGCGCTTGGGTGGATGAACTTCCTACGGCACTTTGGGCCTACCGCACGTCTTACAGAACATCGACAGGGCATACTCCTTTCTCTTTGGCATACGGATCGGAGGCCATGCTCCCAGTTGAAACTATAGTGCCTTCCCATCGTAGGATCCACTACAACCCAGGAGAAAATGAAGAACTCCTACACATGTCTTTGGATCTAATTGAAGAAAGAAGAAATGATGCAGCACTTAAAGCGGCTGCTCACAAGCAAAAAGTAGCAGCACAATACAACTCTAAAGTCAAGCACCGCAGCTTACAGGAAGGAGATCTTATCCTCAAGCGGATCTTCCCGCGCCCCGGAGCGCTAGATCCAATCTGGGACGGACCCTATGTAATTCATAAAGATCTCCACAACAGAGCTTATATTTTGTCAACAGTGGACGGAGAGGTGTTCCAGAGGGCATGGAACATCCAACACCTCCGTCGATACTTTTCTTAACTTGTACTGCCCATATGAAGTGAATTAACAAAGAGAATCAGTGGATGTAGGCATTTTCGTGCCGAACCACTTTAAAAATCTTGTCTCTTTTTAACTTGTTCCTTTATATCTTGGCTGCTTGTTAAGCTTTATCCTTTTCTGCTGAACAAAATCCTGTATAATGACATTTCCATACTGGAACTTCATGGCGCAACTTCACCTGGACAAGACTCAACAGGTACTATGCGATTCTATGCACTCGCCAATGAGACACTTTTGCTCCAGCATCCCTCTGCTGCGGGTTAACTCATTGCTCGCGACTGCCCTCAAAGCCAACTGTAATGAGCCGATTATAAGCCATCACGAAGGCCGACTATAGCCGATGGCAGCTCATTACGGCGTTCGGCTTGCCGGCAACTGTGAACCTACTTTAAGCCCCAACATAAGGTGTGGCCAGCCAGGGGTAGTTCACGGTTGACGATCGGCACCCACGCTAGCCGGCTACAGTAAATTGAATAATACCCACGATTACGGTCCATAATGGCTCGGGTAGTTACTGTGCGCGATCTCGGCTCCGATATGTCTTAAGTGCGGCTGTGGTAAAAAAAGATAAACTCCCCGCGGAGGCGTAAGATGGGTGACAAATGTCTCCAAGACCCACAGCTAGGGAAAGTGACTACAAAACCCGTTTGCCACGAACTTAAGCATATCGACGGCCTTCCATGACTGGAAGTTTTACTTTTCCTATATTTCCATTCCATTTAAATACTTTTCTTGTATCCTGCATAACGGTCTCCAAAGTACAGGACACTAAATAGGAGGCATTCGCTCACGAGAATCTGAGCCTGCAAACTGGGTGACAAGGCACTCAGCCACATCCATGGTCAATTACACAAGATGTCCAAAGCTACCCCCTGCAACCAGAACATGAAGGGCGGTAATCTTTTTTCTTGTACATAGTCATGTAGCTATGACTTATTCGTAACATTTCAAAACATGAGATTATATTTCAAGCAAAAGCTTAACATCGAACACAATTAAATCACAGGCATATGCATAACTATGTTTTTTTTATACAGCACTTCAAAATAATAACAGCATTCAAAATACAACAGAATCAGCTTACGTTATAAGCTTACATAGAGACGTTCAATAGCATAATTACAACTTGAGAGTACATTAATTTTTTGAACTAGCATGCACAGGAATGTCAAGCAGGCTAAATGAAATAACCAACTGCACTAGTGCTCCACCCTCGTCCTACCAGCTCTTCGAATCTACTTGACTGCAGGATCGGAGCTCCCAGCATGATGACCAGAGGCCCCACCTATCCAATTCAGGAAAAGAGTCCATTAAACCGACAACGAACGATCAAGTTATGAAAAGCTAAAAAGGGTAAACTCACCAACACCCGCTCCTTGGTCCTCATCCCCCAACTGCACACTGGCTTCCTCCGCAGCAAGTAGCCGCATCCCCTCCTTCACCGCTACCTTCTCCTCCTTTGAGAACTGGGCGGTAACCACGTCCATCCTGAATGCCGCTCCACCTTCCTTATCCGCATCGGCCTTGGCCTCCTCCAAAGCCCGGAGATATATCCTAGCCCTGATCCGGGGATAGTCATCCATCCAGGATAGATTACCCTGCTTCCAAGTACGGAAGTACATATCCTGCAACATCTCATCCATCATCCCCTCATTCTCCTCAAACTCCCTCACCCGGGCCTCGGAGGACAGCAACTTAGCGATGGCAACATCCCTCTCTGATCGATATCTCAAGTGGTCAGCCTGGAGAGATCTCCTCATTTCCTCCATCTCTTCCTTTAGCCTGGCCTGAGCAAGCTCTGCGGCCTCAAGCCTCCCAGATAACTCCTCTACCTGCTCGAGATCCGCCCTCCGAACCTCGTCCACCGTAGCAATGGCTATGTCAATCCGCTCCTTGCAGGAGGCCTCCATCCTTCGCAACTCAGCCTTGCTAGCCTCCTCCATGGTTTTCTTTAGTCGTCGGGAGGCCGCCTCATACTGAGATATCTGAAGAGCTTGATCGGCAAGCTGTTTGGCCTGATCAGAAACCTATAGCCGCAACCGGATGTTAGCACTTCCGATTTCCTCCCCAGCCTTGGCCAGTCGAGCGTGATGCTCCATTAGCCTCTTGGTTTCCTCAGCCACCCGATCGATGCTTGCCTTGGTCTCATTCCCCATGGTCACAATCCGAATAGTAAGCAAATCGAGGTCTAACGACCTAGCCTCATCAAGCACCCGTACCATGGGATTGCGGGAAAGAAGATGCTCACCCGTGACCTCGTCAAAAGAGATGTCCTGAAAACTCGGGTCCAGATCCGGATGGCCGGCAAATGGGTTGCGATCCAGACCAGGACGGTCTATCGGGTGACGGTTGGATTGTCGGACGGATGGGGGGAAGGCATAAACTCAGTATCCTCCTCAGTAATATCATGGATGGGCTGGACTGGAGGCTGAGGGCCAGGTGAAGGTTCAAACGAAGATCGGACCCTCTTCCTCTTTTGCATATCTTCTTCAATAACTCCGAGAAGAGGGCGATATCTAACTACATCCCCAGGACGGCTAGTTGACGGCTTTGGTTTGGCAAAAGCTTTGAGTAGCTTATACTGTTCGAGGCGGTGTCGAATATCTGATGCCTTGGTCGCCTTACCTGCTCCTGGAATAAAAACCAAGTGTTACGAACATACAATGATCCATAATTCAAGAAATATGTTAAGTTAAAAGGAGTGAGAAGGCACATCTATTATACAAACCCTGCGGAGGGGTAGGATACTGCAATAAGTCCTGAATCTCATTCCAGGACGGGAGAGAACCATAAGATATTCCTAAGTCCCTATCGTAAATGGAGTCTGCAGAAGTCAAAAGTTCACCTTGAATCGCCGGAGTTGCCTTAGCTGAAGAGCTCTTAGAGGATGGATCGGCACCAGACCCAGCCTTGTCAGGCTCCTTTGCCTTCTCAACCAAAGCCGGTCCTCCCTTCGACTCCCCGAAAGCTTGACGGAAAGCATCATCCGTCCACTCATGAATCTCTCCCACTTGCCCGAAGGTTAAGGCACCAACACCACTACCGCTCTGTCCATCGCCTCCTTCACCCTCACCTATATCCTCCTCCACATCTTCCTCCCCCGGAGCAATTGGGCAAGTGCTAGGAGAGGGGCCGTCGGACTTCTTGAGCCTCTTCCCTCCGACAGCTGGAGGCTTTGTGAAAGGTTCCCTCTTGCCGCTTTTCACCATGGCCCCTTCCTTGGCTTTGGCGGCCTTCTCCTCAGCCCTATCTCTCTGCTTAACCACGGACTAGTGTGGCAGGATCAAGTTGTGCTCCAGGAGAGTAGCGTTCCTGATCAGGTAAGAAGCCGACCAATCCCGTCCCGGAATAGCCCTTATTTCCGCAGCCATCTGAACCAAGGAATCATTCTCCACGACTGCAAAGCCACCTGTCGCTAGCAAGAAATAAAAGCATATAAGAAGGAGCATTGCAGCCGAGACAAAGAAACTACAAATGGAGTTCAACTTACAGCCAGAAGTGAAAAGGCGGAAGGAAACGGAGTCATCCTTGATAAAAAACCATTCTTCCTTAAACATACTGAGCTTCGAATACAGGTCTAGGACCGGTTTAAAGGGAACGGCCGCTTCCAAGCTAATGATAGCGTAGGAATTGGGCTGGAGCTGGAAAGGAGCCACATTCAGATAGGTAATGAAGCTGACTATCCATGCATTGATCAGAGGAATGGCCCCACACATGCAATGGTACCTACTGTATGCGAAATATCCTTCAGGGGGATTGTACGGCATCACTCCGTCCCCCGGCAACAGCATGAGTGCTCTATCAATCCCAAAGGAGCGGGATATAGCATCAAGCTGCTCCTCTCGGAGGGAGCTAGGAAAACAGTCAGGAGGGGAGTTCAAGAGCTCCTGAGGACCATATCCATCCACTAGCTATCTTGGGGTGGGCCCCTGTCGTCCCGGTCCTGATTGGGCTGGGGGCACTGCGGAGAACTCTCCCTCGCCCTTGGATTTTCTTTTATCTGATCGAGTTTCTGCTTTGCGAGACATTTATCTGCATACACAAAAGCGAAAGACACGTTGTTAGAACAAGGATTATGGAAACATAAACAAATAGGTACATGCAGCCTGAAGACTCGCTCACAAATTCAAAACTCGTTCGTAAAAATAAAAGTTTTCACATTCATTCGGTTTTCACATCCATTCGGTTTTCGCATTCATTCGGTTTTCGCACTCATTCGGTACACAAGGTCCGCGAACTCATTCGGATCCCCGAGCACGTCCGGTGGGAAAAAATCAAAGCACACATTCGGTAACTCACCAGATTCGGTAGAAAAGACGATTCGGCAAAATGATTGATTCGGCAGGAAAATTCTTATCTGGCTATCTCGTTCGGTAGGGAATAGTAGAGGCCCTAGGCCCATACTTATAGGGGAAGGTTGATAACCGAACCAGTCGGTTCGGCTCTCAGGCCGAATATGGCTGTCCATGTCAAACAAAGCACGACATATGCTAAACATATGCCCTACTTTGGGGGGCAAGTGTTGGGTGCGTTTCCACTACCACCGAACCAAAGTAAAGACGACCCCTGCCGAACCAACCTCCTCCAGAAACGACCGAACCAACTCAAAATGGCACCACTGGACCAACCCCTCTCTCATGCTCGCCGAACCAACCTCCACCGGACCAAACGCCATGCATCCACCACGATTCCATCTTGCCGCCGAATCACCCCACACCGAACCAGCCCACGCCGAGCCAAAACTCCAACCTACATCACCGAACCAACCTCCATCACCGAACCAACATCTACCGGTCCAACACCTCTCCCTGCAGAGCCGAACCAAGCTCCATCCACTCACCACCGGACCATGCCCCACCGAGCCAAGCTCCACCGAACCAACCTACCTCCATCCACTGACGGACCAGAAACGAGGGAGGACACGACCGGACCAATTCTGTCAGGCCAGATTGCTTCAGCCCAAGCCCACCAGCAGTTATATACATCCAAGACCCCTGCCTCCAGCCTCACTCTATAAATAGAGGGGCAGGGGTACAACAATGGCAGACAAGTTTGAGAGCTCAAACACGGAAGGAACTTTCAAACAACTTTCATATACTTGTATACAAAGCTTTGTACTTGTAATCTGAAAGAAAAAGGAGAATAACATATAAAGTGGACGTAGGCACGCTCTGGCCGAACCACTATAAATCTGTGTGTCTTTTACAGTTTAGTCCCTGCTTTTCATATATTTGCGTAAATCACCCAAATCACTAGAAACAACATAAAATCAACTAATTCATACGACTTAGAGGTGTTTGCCCATTTTTTGTGCAAACAATCCATCTCCCTGAACGCATGTAAAGATATAACAAATAACACATCTGTTGTTTCACTATACCATAGACTAGTGTGTAACCCATGCGTTGCACACGATAACCTTGTTGAAAAATAGTATTTATATTTTAATTAGAGGGAATTAATTTGAAGGACAAAAATTTGTATAATTTTAGCCTCAAGGACACGACCTCAATATTTTAACCACAAGGACAAACGTTCTCCTAAAAATTATTCAAAAGGACAAACATTCTCTAAAATTATTCATAAGGACAAACATTCTCCCAAAACTGCTACCGAACTATAAACTGATAACTAAAAACTTCTACCGATAACTACAAACTAATACCTAAAATATGCTATCAATAACTAAAAACTGATACCTAATGAAAGTTGTCATTTAGGCTAAAATACTGAAGGTCTGTCCATGAGGCTAAAATGCTGAAAATTTTTGTCATTCACAATAGTTTCGTGTTTTTTAATTATTGCTAAAATATATTTTATTATGCAATATAGGATAAATTTATCGTGATATATTAATCATAAATTAAAATTACATGCGATGCTTGAATATAAGGTTGAGGGTTCAATCCTTGCTAATTACATATCTCTGTAGAATTAATGTCCAAAATCAAAAAAAAAATTATAAACTAAAATTGCTAAAATTGTATATGTAAATAATTTATGTTATGTGATATACATATACATACATACATGTATGCATGACTAAGTAACTTTACCATTTTATTAGTATGATAGTTGTGTGTGTGTATATATATATTGAATTATCATCTTTTTAAAGGATTTATAAATGGATTAATAAACATTAAATAATTGAATTTATTTAAATAATTTGAATTAGTGATCAACATAACTAATCAAATATAAGGAGTCGAATTTAAATAAAATTAGAGAAAACTAAGAAGACTTTTGTATGTGTTTGCAATTGAGAAGAGGATTGGTCTTATGGTTAATTTATCTATGAGTGAACTTTTATTCATTATTCAGTTTTCATTTTTAAACAATTTTATTCTTGTAATTAGCCATATATTTCATATTGTTGTAGAAGGGTTATGCTTACAGCTTTGATAATTGTAAAATAATGTTACGTAACATTTAGTTAAGTTATGAGTTGGATATGCTTGATAACATGTTGGAAGTGAGAATATTTATATAATCTAATATTGGTGTAATCTACGCATTTATAATGTAATGTTGTAAAATATAAATTTATCTTTTAAAAGTTGTTCAAAATGGAATTATATTATGTAATGTACGATAATTTTTTGAGATAAATGAATTAGAAATTAAAAGGGTTATTATTATTTATGTATACATTTATGTTATGTGATTTAAATATCTTTATATATCTAAATAAAGAAGAAAATTGATCATTTTTTCCACATATATGAATATTGTACATATCGAAATTCTCTTATTTTTATGATTTATTAGATAGATTAATGAATATTAGTTTGTCATATTTATTTAAATAGTTTAAATTTACGATTACGCAATTAGTTAAATATGTGGACTTGAATGTAAAATATTAGAAGATAATTGGGAAGAGTTTCTACGTAATTGTAAAAAATTTAAAATTCAAATATTTGAAGTTATTAAAATTTTACAGAGCAATCTTTGATAAATTCATTTGTTAAATAAATAATAAAATAAATTTATTATTGTCATTAATATATATAATTTATGTTATGTGATTTATATATATTTGCATCTAATGATTTTTTTAACCAATTTTTTATAGCGCCTGTAGTACACATATTGAAACTTTTATTTTTTTAGGGTTATAATAAATATTAATTGACTAAGTTTAACCATTAGTTTAAATTTTGGATTATGTAATTAATTTAATGTGTGGACTTTAATGTGAAATTTATTGGGAGAACCGTGGAAAATTTGTAAATAATTATATATTTTAAAAAATGTAGGTATTTGAATATAAACAGTGTGACAAATTTTGTAGAATAATTGTAAAGTAGCAACTTGTATTATACGATTTTGAAAATAAAATATCTAAACTTGGAGAGTATTAAACAGAATAGAGTTAGCCTTTAGAATTAGTGAGAGGGCTTCAAATTATTCTAATTTACTATTATTTAATAGATATATCAAATTGAACATGTAGTGATTTGGTATCCCTGTCATGGATGCGTGTAAGCCTTAATTACTACTCAACTTTGCATAACTGGATTTCTAAATCTGACCAAGAAGAAATTATGTCATTTATTTGATAAACAATGTACTAAAAGCTTAACCCCTGACATTTAAAAAAGAACGTGATATTTCAATCACAAAAATAAAAAAGTGGAATATAATAATTATATAAACTAAAATAAAAAAGTTATTTTTCTATGGGTGTATTATGTTCATTTGCATATTATCATATAATCTGACCGCCTTGGAAATATTGTTGGCTTCGCCTTCGTCTCCACTTAAAATACAAAATTATCTCCATTAGCACTCGGTTAACAAAAACTAATACTCCTACAGGCAATTGACTATAATAAGTTAAAAAGATTGGGAATGTAAATACATAAGTAATAAGATTTTGGAATGGAAAATGCAAAACATTAATTGCCAATTTTCCACGATAGTTAATAAAGTAGAACAACGAAAGACAATGAATTTAAGGCAACAACTAGAGATAATTATCTACAATGTGCACGTACTGAAAGAATGGCGGTTGTGCATGGTTGTCGAGGAGAGTATCACAATAGTATAAAGGAAAGAGCACCATGCATGCCCGACCAATGATAAATTTTTTAAGCAACATGGCGATGTTGACCAGAAGATGTAGGTGGAATGAGATTGGATCGATGAAGTAGAGAGTGGAAAAGGTAATTAGGGTTAAGTTTTTTGTCAAAATTGGAATTACATGAGGAAGTGTTATTTGGACATAATGTCAACCATTTCTTAATGTTTTAGTTTTTGGGCTTGGCCCACTTAAAAAGATGAGAGATAAAAAATAGGTAGGAAAGGAATTACCATGGAAATTGCAGAAATGTCTTATTTTTTCAATTATGCATTGAAAGGAATGCCTTCATAATTGTTTATTTTGGAAAAACACGAAAATTAGAAATTTAGGAAACATTTATAAGGATATACAAGAAAGGCGTAGAAATAAAAAACCCAAACCTAAGATCATGTGTTCAATACAATTGAATATGATAAGAATCGTGTTGTATTAAAAGTATTACCATACCGAGGACTATATACAGAACCATGAATTCGGCCAATGAAATATCATTTTTGATCTATCTACTTAAATGCAACTTATTCAATAACCTTAAAATATTAAGGATGATCGAATGCATCTCCATAAATAATTTAGTGAAGTCAAGCAATTCATAGCCTTCCTTGTCGCCCCATATTGATAGCACTAGGTTTGGAATAAAACTCATGGATAGGTACTGATCCATGGCCACCATTGACCCATCACTTAACATCTTTAAACGACCACAACTTAAGTGTATGAACTCCAATTGAGTTGAAACTTGGAATATAGGCTTATGGAGCCTTCCTTGTCATCTCATATCGATAGCACCAGGTTTGGGATAAACTTTATGGATAGTTACCGATCCATGGCCACCGATCCATTGCTTTACATCTTCAAACGACCACAACCTAAGTTTATGAATTCCAATTGACTTGAAACTTGGAATGTAGGCTTATAGGGACTTCCTTGTCACCCATATCAATAGCACTAAGTTTGGGAGAAACTTCATGGATAGTACTGATCCATGAGAACATGGTTAGAGATTCATAAGACCAATTTTTACAAATCAAGTCCAAATAATCTAAAAGGACGAGTTAGGTATCTTACACTCGCCGATGAGATGAGACAGTGTTTATTTGATATTGTTTTATGATGGTTTTCTAATGTGGCATCGACTAACGATTAGTAAATCAATAGATGCGAACGTATGGTATGGGACGTACGTTGACGCCTATTGGTTCCTATTCGAGAAGTTGAGTGGCTTTATTTTATCAAGTTACATTTGATGATTTGTAGGATACTACGTTTGGATATCCTAATTCCTTTGATCTGTGCTTCTATTTTTTTGAATGTTGATTTTGATTTCGAGGATTCTTGAGCTTACTCTTAAGTATTAAGATAGTGATGATATATCTCGAATTCTTATATTGATGACCTTGTTATTTAAGTCCGAGTTTGTTTCAGGTATTAGATTCTCTTTTGGATGTAGCAGTTCACGATGCTTTCTTATGAGATCAGGTCTTCTCCTTAGGGTTGTTAGTATTCTCACGAGATGTCTTCCATTTGTTTATTCTTTCCCTCTTGTATATTAAGTGGTCGTCATAACACTTCATTGTAGTACTTGTATTGTATTGAGATGTATCATTGTACATGTATCTGTTACGGTTCTGTGATGAGCTATTCATTTAGTTATGGTGTTTTTTTCTGATAGATCCATAGCCATCTATAGATTTGTATCGATTATTTATTGAATATGTCGATCCATTCGAGTGGAAAAAAGATAGCATTTATTGGCATGTTCAATAGATAGTTAAAACAAGGTTATAGTTGGTCGCCCTTAACCAGCCTTATTCTCTGTATTAGCAGACAGAATTACTATGTGATTCTTTTTGTTAATATGGGTCTTAGGGACATATATGGTGTAATATGGTCTATACACATTTTTAGCATTTCTAATAATTTTTAAAACATCGTTTATGGTGTAAAATGGCCTAATTAGTAAGTGGGAGATCTAATCACCCACCTTATCCAAAGTAAAGCCCAAATCTTGAAATGTGAGTAGAAAGCACAAAATTCAAGGCTCTTCTGACAGCAAATCTCTAATCCCAAGTGCTAATCATGCTAATCTCTTCTTAATGGTGTATTTTGTCTAATTAAAGTAGGTTTATGGTTTCTTTTTGGCAACTGAAGGTTAATGGAAGTTTCTAGCTATTTTTTGAAGTTGTGAAATAATGAGAACGAGGTCCCACCCTCCACTTACCCCAAAATTGAAATGGGTCATGGGCCTTAGTAGTAATAACCCTAATTACGCACCTAAGCTCTCAAAGTCAAAGAAAACTTCAAACAGCCATAACCCAAAAATTGTAAGTTCATTTTCTTAATGTGACCACTCTACGAAAAGGAAAACAATCAGCTGGATCCAATGGAATTGGTTTCAGACCCTAACTCGCCTCCAATCAAAAGTTATAGTCCATAAAAAATTTACAGGATCAAAATGGTCACATAGAAATTCACCAAAAATCATTAATGTAGGAAATCTCCCTAAGAGTTATTTTCCAAAATATTAGAACCATACGACCCCATATTAAAATAATATAAATATTCAACTGTCCTTCGATACGTAGAATACTGGTCGTTACACGATTAATCCTAGTAATGTTGCTACAGTTCAGGATTTGCATGTGCCGAAGAATTCCATAATAGTAAGAAGTTTCCTTGATTTGGCGGACTATTATAGGAAGTTCATTAAGGACTTCGTGAAGATCTGTGCCCCTCTGACCTGCCTCACTAAGAAGAATTTAGTTTGTTGATGGAACATAAAGGTGAGGATTCTTTTATTAAGCTAAAGGATGCATTGACTAGTGCACCTTTTTTGGTATTACCTGATGGTACAAAGGCATTCATAGTATGCACCAATGCTTATGGTACAGGATTTTGCGCGATCTTCATGTAGGAAGGGAGAGTGGTGAATTACGCTAGTCGGTAGTTAAAGGTCCATGACAGAAACTACCCTACCCATGATCTTGAGTTAGCAGCCATTTTTTGCGCTCAAGTCATGGAGACATTACATATTAGAAGAGCAGTTTGAGCTGTATATGGACCATAAGTCTATGAAGTATTTATTCTTCCAGAAGGACCTGAATCTAAGGCAGCAGGAAATGTGGATGGAGTTTTTAGCCTTGTGACTTTTTGATATCTCATATACTCTAGGCAAGTGTAATGTAGTGGCCTACGCCATGAGTAGACAATATGCAATATTGAGTCCTTTGCTCTTGGAGTAGAAAAATTTGAGTTTCATTTCTACATTCAATTTTCGACCATCATGAGACATTACTTCGGGATTGGTAGCAGCTTAGATGTGTAGCCTAAATTTATGAAACATATTGGGTCTAGTCAGAAGCAAGATAAGGAGCTAGTGCTTGGTAAGGGATAACAGTCGATTCATTTGAGGCCTTATGGCATTGACTCGAAGGGATGGTTAGATGGTAGATTGGGTATTCCTCTTATTATGGATTTGATCAACATGGTACTAGCAGAGTCTCATCGTTCTAGGACTACCATTCATCCTGATAGAGAGAAAATGTACCGTGACATAAAGAGATCTTCTATTGGCCTGGAATGAAGAAGCATGCAACAGATTGTGTAGCTCGATGCATGACTTACCAGAAGGTAAAGGTGGAGAAAAAGAAGTCGTGAGGATTGTTACAGCCATAGGATTTTCCTCAGCGGAAGCAGGAGAGTATTTTTATGGCCTTCGTCGATGGTTTACCTAGAAGTAGGAGTGGGAATGAGAGTAATTGGTTCATAGTCGATCGATTGACCAAATCTACTCATTTTGTTCTGATAAGACGCATGAGGACTGTGGCGGCATTGGCAGCATTATACATGAGAGATATCGTTAGGTTACATAGAGTCCCTTCTAGCATCGTTAGTGACCGAGATCTGCTTTTCACCAACGATTTTTGGAGGAGTCTATAGGAGGCGTTGGGTAGCGAGGTGAGCTTGAGTACCACTTATCACCCATAGATGGATGGACAGACGGAGAGAGTAGTCGGGTATTAGAGGACTTACTTCAGATGTGTATATTGGATTCTATAGGCTCTTGGGAGGATCACTTGCCACTAGTAGAGTTTACCTATAATAATAGAAACCAGGAGAGCATGGGATGGCACCATTCGAGGCATTATATGGGAGACCCTGTAGATCATTGTCGTGTTCATGGGACACTACGAATAGGATTATTCTTGGGTTGGAGACAGTTAGGGTGGTATCTGAGAAAGTACACTTAACCCATAAGAAGATGAAAACCGTGCAAGATAGGCATAAATCTTATGCTGATAGGGGACGTATGTAGTTAGAGTTCGCAGTTGGCAACATGGTGTTTGTGAAGGTCTCATCGCTTAGGCATGTTATGAGATATGGTTGTTTGAGGAAGCTTGCATCGAGGTTTGTAGGGCCTTCCCCAATCACTGGTAGGATAGGGAAGTTGGCTTATAGAGTGGAGCTTCCTGAGAAGTTAGCGAGAGTATATGACATTTTCCATTTGTCGCACTTGCTGAAGTGCTTGCACGATACAACTATCATAGTCAGGCCAAGTCATTTAGAGGAGGTAAAGGTAGAGAAAGAGTCACTTGTTTATCGTGCACCTACTCATATTCTTGAGTATGGTACAGAGCAAATCTGCAACAAAGTAATCATGCTTTTTAAAGTTCGGTGGGGATATGTCCCAACGAAGAGTACATAGGAGCCTTAGGAGAAGACCGAGCTACCAAACCACAACTCTTTTCTAGTATGTTTCCAATTTATTTAAATAAGTATAGGCTACTTAAATGTTAGGATTAAGCTTAATAGTATACCTTTAGGTAGAGACCGTTAGATGGTAGGAGTAGCTGCAAATGTGTCATTGGGACATGTTATGAATGATGAATGCTAGTGGATGTATTGATTGGATTGGTTTTTGCACATTTGGTAAGCATTTCCTCTAGATAGTACACAAACTCACAATGACATTGCTTTATTATCTTATTGAGTTATATGCATATGGATGATGCGTATGGGTTGAATGGTTGCACAAACATGTGGAATTGCAGGTAATTTACCTAGAATGTTGCATACATCTTAGATACATGGCATAAGCACTTGCATTAAATGAGGTCGACTAGATCAGGAGACCACCTACTCTTTGCATTAGTATAGGTTCACGTGCATTCCACAACTTGCATATGCATATTGCATTAGAAAATTTAATAAGGAAAATGATTGCCCGTGGATGATGGATGTGTAAATGGCTGTAGTTATTGATTGTTGTATGCACGAGTTGTATTTTTTGTCCTTCAAGATTTCGGAGACGAAATCGTTTTATAGGGGAGAATGTAACACAATGAAATTTAAGCGAGAGAAATTTTATAAAAGAATTAAATTTAAATATAACAAAGGCAAAAAAATCTTTATAAACATCTGAATTTGGCTATGAAACTTGTATCGTTGCTTTCATAGCGGATTTTTGGACAATTTTCATACATAACACTTTGAAATCGGAGCTAGTATGAAGAAGTTGCAAATGTTTTAAAATCTAAAAATGGAATTAATTAAATAAATAAACTTTCCTTAAATAAAAAACTCCACAACTCGACACCTTAGGATTTGTCGGTCGATAGATAACGTTCGATCGATCCCCTTTAGTGGTTGACCTGTTGATGTCAAAAATCGATGAGTCTGAAGCGACAAACGGTTTAGATTAAATGATATATTTTACTTCGCCGTAAAGAAATTGGTTAACGTTCTGGATGAAACCTAATATTTTCTAGGGTGAATCCAACAGTTAGGACTAATATAAAACCCATATAAATAGAGAGATAATCTAAACCCTGATTCATTAGAAATTCATTAGCATACCGAAACTCTGTCAAAATCTCTTCTCATTCACTTATAAATTCTGCAAAATAAAAATAAAACAAAAAACTCAAGAACGGCAGATCAAGGAAGGGACAAGCAAACGAGGGTAGATTTTCGAATGGAAAAGTTAGGAGCAAAGCTTAGATCCAAGGTGAGTGGGAACACTTCTAATAAGATGATTATTTGTAGATAAGTTTAATATATAGTATTTGATCTAGGTTGCTAGAAATCAAGCAGTAAATATTTTATTATTAAACTAGAAACTTAATTGTTAGTATATGAACATAATCCCTCTTTTCTAACCTAGATCTGTACACCTAATCTATGAAACTTCTAAAATTTGAGATAAGTAGAGATGTTAATAGAAACCCTAGGTTAAACTATTGTAAACTTGTGTAAATTTATGAATAAGAAACTAGGAATATTGCAAATATTGGTTTACTTTAAATTGGTAATTAGGGTTTATTATAAGCAACCTGGGAATCACAATAATTAATTTAATATACCGTTAACAGTAGTTAAACAACCTTAATCAAACAAGGGCAACCAATCGACTACACTCACCGGAGCGGTCGATAACGAGCAGTCGTTTGCTCCAATATATGGTTGTCGACCGTTTAGCATTTTTCTAACGAAGGTTAAACCTCAGCCTAAGGCCCGGGTTATAAATAATAGGTAATTGTTTATATATATATATATATATATATATTATATATATATAGTAGGGAAGCTAGTTTACTATGAGATGATGCTAGGACGTTGCGGGCTGGGTAAATGTTACTTATTCGAGGGGTTGATTATTCAACGGGGGATGATTCTATCACAAATGGCACTCACAGGAGGTTCTACGGTAGAAGCATAACATTGACTGATGTCTAATGAAGTGTATAGGCCTGTCACAATGGGAGTTCCTTGGCATTCATGGATACCTAACACAACGTGAGCTATGTGGTTGATGAATCCTGGCGCGTGCAATAAGAGGCGTATGTTGTGATTGAGAGGTTGATATGGATGCAATCGATGAGACACTTCGATGAGTCGACATTGCAGGCTCCCCTTTAATGCGTAGTTGGGGTATATGTAGCCGTAGTTGTGGGAAATTTATTCCCATGTGGAAATTGTAGGGAAACCTATGCGAGATAGCTATGTATAGTCGTAATTTGTGAGATGCAGTCCCATGCGGAAAAGCTGTAGGATGATCCTATGTTGGAGAAGCCTCATTGCTATTAGCAGATTGTTAGATATTAAGGTTCGATCCATAGTTCGATCCTTGTATGAGCCGGCATAATTTATTAGTGTTAGTGTGTATCAACTAAAAACCCTTAAGTAAGAACCCTAATAATATATGGACATGTAAGAGCACCCTAGGTCACATAGAGAAGAATTAAACTCAACTGAACACGATCAACATATATTAATAGTGTACTCATTCAGACTTTTTTCTGACCTACCCTTTTCCTTTCTTTTTCTCCAACACAGGAGGATATGGCAGTAGGTGATAAGCCCGAGTTCAACATGTGGAGAAGCGAGCCCATGACTGGAGTTTCTTATCATTTTATTTTACTCTCCATGTAAACTATTTATCTTATCCAGTACATAGTATTTTATCAGACTATGAGTTATATTTTTATGTACTTTGTACTTGATTACGTACTGGTTTTTGAAACTGTATTTTGAGATATTTTATGTGATGGTTATTTTCTATATTTGTATTTTTTTCTGTCGCTGTGAGTTCTAAAAGTGTAGTATATCTTAGATCATATATGTACATCTTTATTCTTGAATTGTTTTAAAAACCCTAACAGCTCGTATTTTTTGGCACTGACGCAAGTTTGAAAGTCACCCTAAGCTTTCGATTGGTGTGTCGAGAGGCGCAGGTTGTCACAATTTGGCTAAGCTTTTCTATGTCTACTATGAAGATTTCTTACTGTATTGATCTCTTACAATTATAAGGAATTACAAGAGAATAATAAAAAATTAAGAACTTAAGCTTACAATGCTACTAAATGTAGTTTTGGTATTTTGCTTGCTAGAAATACTAATTCTGAGCGGAAAAATCAACCCTTGGATGTTAAATAGCAAGGGGTCTTTATAGAGTCGGTATTAATAATTTAATTGTTGAGATTGCATAGTAAATAGGTGGGAATCATCCTAGCCATAGGTACGGTCACTTGGGTTGATGAAGGACAACTAGAAAGGTGGTATGAATATGTAGTCGAGATGCGTGTCTGCAGTTGTTTCATACTAGGGAACGTGTTATGTGCTGAGAAAGATGACATGG
Source organism: Allium cepa (assembly GCA_030765085.1). Taxonomy (NCBI): domain Eukaryota; kingdom Viridiplantae; phylum Streptophyta; class Magnoliopsida; order Asparagales; family Amaryllidaceae; genus Allium; species Allium cepa. The sequence continues at coordinate 45,133,027 of CM060930.1, read as the reverse complement.
TAGAGGAGTGGGTGCGCTTTTGGCAGATATGCTAAAGTAGTAGGTTTAGTAGGTTATACTCTACGTCGTCTAGCACACTTTTCTAGAAAACAAGGCTAGAGAGAAGCTTCTCATGCACATTAATGGTCGGTGGCTTGTTGTTGAAGATTATTGAGAACAAAGCTTAACATTACTAATAATAAAGTCAGAGGGGACGATCCAATCATGTGGTAATGAGATAGTTTGTATGGTTTTGGTCTAGGTGGGCTGAGATAGAGCCAAGCCAAAGATTAGTCATTTTTTAGCTGAGTCAAGTCAAATTAATTGGTTATATGTCATCTTAAGCCTATCTGAGTGATTGTATTTCTGGTGTGTTGCTAAGTGGGCTTGTATTGGGTTGAGCTTAGAAGTGCTGGTTGGCTTGGATATGGGATGGGCTTAGAATTACAAGCTGGCTTGTCAGTGACAGCTTGAGTCTTGTATGCAGATGGACTAAGATCATACAAGGTCTTGATGTGCCGGCCAGCTTATCTTTCACTTGCAAAAAAATTGAGTTTTTGCCTCCTAAGCATGTCTCTATGAATAGGGGCAAGCTTGTCAATTTACGAGATCCTACCACTCAAATTTCCTACTCTGTATCTAATGTGTGCACCACGTGTCAACATATGATAGGTCAAGAAAATTACTTTTTCAAAGAGGCACTGTGACAATTTAGTTATGGGAACCATTGACATGACATCATCATTAATTATACCTAGATGGCTAGGATTTTTTGCCTTATGAATCTGATGGCTTTGATTAAAGACGTGAATATATAAATATCGATCTCCTTCTTCCTCTTCATTCCTTATTGAAACTCAAACATTTTCTTCCATTACAAACCTTTTGAGTTCCCAAAACTCTTATTGCTTTCTTCTTTGCAAATAATAAGTCTTTCCCTTTTCTGATGCTTATTTGTCTATAAGTGAATGTAATTTTTCTTTTGCCATTCGAAAAAAAAAATTGTTGTATGTTTTTTCTGATATTTGAAAGCTTTTGGTTTTAAGTTGATTTTGTTCGTTGCTTGGTCAAAATTGGTGTTCTCTAATCATCTTTTGGACGTCAATCAACCATTATTGTCATGTTGATCAACGTTGGCTAACTTTCTGACGTCCTATGATTTTTAGCAAACATATTAATGTCTTGGTCCGTAGTTTTAGGTCAAAACAAGGAGCCGTGGGCTTTAAGTCAAAAAATAGTCGATATGGGCCACTTGGCCTCTAACTTAGCATAGGAGTGCAGTTTGAGTCGGCTTCCCTAGAGTGCCTAGCATGGGCATGCCATGGAGCCAATCATCCAATCCCCCTATTTGAGAGGTTATCGAGCTTTGTTAGACTTTGGTGTGGGGCCATTGTAGCTTAACTAGGCTGTTTATATTTCAGATGGCTACTTCTAGACCAACTTCGGTCAGCGTTTCTAGCCTTAAAGCTTATGAGATCATTGAAGGAGAAGTGAAATTAGCCGAGTGCCTTTCCAAGCATGGATGCAATATTGGGATGGTAAGATACACCACCGCTACTGACTGACCTGATCACCCTCACCCCGGGCTACATTGCATGGTCCTTGGTATACTTCAAAGTGGGACCTTTCTTCATATTCACCCCCTCCTCATCTCTGTTATTAATGCCTTCAAGGTTACCCCTGACCAGCTTACTCCTAATAGCTTGTGATCCTTATGCCAGTATTATGTTGCTTACATGGACCTTCGGGTTACTGAGCCGAATACTCACTTGATTAGCATGCTCTTCTGACTGCAGAGGGAAGGTAGATGCCTAATCGACGCCTACTTTCACTTTTAGGCCCACATTAAGCCCACGGTCTTTACTGGTGTTCTAAGAAAAGCTTCCTCAGGCCGGTAGGGAAGTATTTCTTCATTCCTCATGGGGCCAACCTCGACCTAAGGAACACTGAGTTTCAAACCTCTAGTAAGTTTTCCTTGCCGTTCTTTTTCTTTCACCTTCATCTTTCTCTTATGATTTTCTTTCCTTTGACAAAGGCCACTCTTGACTCTGTCGGCGTCGACTTTGAGACACTTAGTGGATACCTACAACAGCTAAAGACTACCCCATACCATTCAGAATCTGAAGGTCACAATGACCGACGAGACCCTTTGTAACATCCCCTATTCTGAGGCATGACAATAAGCCTACTGATGCTACAGTCATCAATAGTATTGTTCTCTAGGGAAAAAATAAGATCGGTTAACAGTGTCATTAACATCAAAGCACATGAATATGAAATTTTTTCAAAACACGGATTCCATTAATTAGTTTCCATATTCATGACATAATCCCAAAACGTTGTACAAGTTCAGATAAAATATAATTATTACAAAATACTCCAAGAGCAACATATGAAGATACCCCTTTGGTTGATCAGAGTTTACTAATGGATAAATACAACTTTTGCCATTATATACATTAAAAAATAATGGTAACACAATGGACATAAATAAACTATTATATAGTAGCTCTACCACCTGCACGTCTTCGAAATCTTTATTCGTCAAACCTAGAAACCTTACTCTCAAAGTACTCAAATGAGTACACGAAATTTAAAAGGAAAAAAAAATTAGGTCGGACAAAAAGCCCAGTGTGAATAATAACATGTCATCCCAGTAATAAATATCTAGTGAAACCATGCCACTGAGCAGAACGAGTTTTCCCCTCACTAGTATCCTTTGATAATATGCCTATCAAAATTATGTTCCTGTAATCATAATGGTTACATAAACACAAGATAATTAAATGCATGCATGCTACATATGTAATCTAGATTAATCTGGCTTGGTTAACTGACTGTCTGTCTCTAATTCATAGTTTCTCCGGGGTGATTACAAATTATATGGCTGACTCGGGTCTACCAGATACTCTAAAATTCTCCAACTTACTGTTAGGAGTACACTGGACTGTTCGTCTGAGCAGAATCATCTGAGTGTTTATCTAACTGTCTCAATCTCATAGTTTTTCTAGGTTTGCTATGAACCTAATGGTTTTGCAGGCCAACTAATAACCTATCTATGTTATAGATTCCTTTTGGTGTGTAACCTACTTTTAGTTTCACCTTTAGCAAAGCTATATGCACTGGAATTGTGGACTAATATCAAGTAGGGGTTAATAGTTGGAGTATAGGGTGCTGCCCTACTCCAGTACCATTATCTAATTTTCTATTTTCTAATCATTGAGTCAGTTTATCCTATCATAATTTATCTAATGGTGATAAGAAGAATAATTTCACTAGTAATTCTAGGCTAAATACCCTCTTATTTCCTTGAAAACATAATTCTTTTTTACTGAATAACCACTGAAATCATACTTAAATAACGAAATTATAGTCCTTTACTTTATCCAAAATTTTATGCCAAGATATATATATATATATATATATATATATATATATATATGCTTTTATAAAATAGGTTTCATTAACTTCCAAACCGCTAGGAGGTTATCGCACCTCTAAAACCCTTAGGCTATATAGCCATATAATAAAACCATTTAAATTGATAAAGTGTGGCACTAATACTACTTGCATCGATTATCGCACCCCTTCTATATTGAAATCTTGTTAAAGCAGCCGATTTATAAAGCATAAGGCCATGAGGCCAAAATCATTTATGTCGCATAACATAAATATATGGGATGCCGAATATAAGCGGCATAGTCTTTGGTTTGCATACTTGGAAATTTGAGAATGCCAACATTGATGACCTTCGGAATCAATGTCATAGAGTCATTAATATCATTTATGTCGATATAGAAAATAAACGGCATCATTGCCATTTATATCGATGTCAAAAGTAAGGTTTATATGCGGCATTGTTTCTTAAAGTAATAATGCTGAAATTGCAGCATTGTTGCCTAAAGTAATAGTGCCGAAATTATATATATGCGGGATCATGCCCTTTAATATCAATGTAAAAAATGTAGCACTACTACCTCTTTGTGTAGGAATGAAGATATGCAACATCATTGCCATCATAAGTATTAATGTCGATATAAAAAATGCGGCATCATAGTTTAAGGAGTTGATACTAAAACTAGCGGCATGGAAAACATAGCGCATAAGAACATGCTGTACAGAAAACATGCGGCATAAAAACATGCGATACAGAAAAAATGTGGCACGGAAAACATACGGCATAGAAAACATGTGGCATAGATGGATGTCAGCATTGATTAATAACGTTGCGGCAATCTTGTAATTAACATAAAAACTATTTTTTTTTTTTTGGGCAAGGCCAGCCGGTTTTATAGTGGACCGTCCACTTTTTATTACGAAAGTAATAAAAGTTGAAGTACAGGAGCAAGGTAAAAGCACCTTAACTACTAAAAAGAGATATAATAAAATACAGCATGGGTACGTGACTGCAATGTCACGGTAACAGAAGTATCATAATAAACTAGCACTCCTCCGAGGAGGGAGAATCACCAACAACCGAAGTCACCATAGAAGAGCTTAAATGGTCTGAACCAGACAGACCAGCAAACGGGCGAAACCGGAGAGCCAGACAAGGGTCATAAACCACATCATCAGAACAGTAGATAAACGATCGGTCCCAGGATGGATCAGTAAGCATGTCAGAATTTGAAGCCACATCTAAACCGTCCATATCAAGAACTATAGAATCACCAGATTGTTTGTAGCGAAGGCATCTAAGATCAAGTTGATCATCAGATACAAACCGGAAGAAGGATTCATTAACCGGGTTATACCTCATATCAGAAATGGGATCAATCCAACACCCTTCGGCCTCATCCCAAGCAACAGGAGGCAGAAGCGAGGTAGGGTCAGGAGTAACAAGAGGGATGGCAGGAGCAGCACTAAGTACCTCAGAACGAGGCAGAGAAACAGGCAAAACTGGGGGCAAAGAAGGAACACTCAGATCTGACAACGCAGGCTCGGGAGCAGGATCAAAGTGAGAGGGAGGTGCAGGAATTTTAGGGACCCAGATCCTACGACGGGGGCGCGACAAAGGTAACTTAGGAGCAGCCGTGTTAGCTTCAGAATGTAGGCAATCACAAGCAAGGTGACCAAAGGAGTGACAGTAGGTACAAATATCTGGAGCCCAGCCATAGCGAACCCTGACTTCCACAATATGGCCGACAGCAAGATGAACAGGAATAGACAAAGGAAGAGGCTTAGAGGGGGAAATCTCGATAAGTGCCTTCGCATACATCAACTTATCACGCATCATCGTGTTAGAGTCAAAACATTTCAGTTTACCAACATTACAAGCTAACCAATTCAATCCGATAAGAGGCTGAAGAACTGTGGGAATCTGAGAAAAATAAACCCAAACAGGGATGGAACAAACTTGCTCACGAGCACACGCCACAGTAGGAGACCAGGGGGTAACAATAAAGGGCTTCCATCAACGATGCAAGGCTCAGCATCCAGAACAAGTCGACGGTCTTCAGAAGAGGAAAACTTAAAGAAATACATTGTATCAATCAGTTTCACTTGCAAATTACCACGAATCTTCCATGCCCTGCGAAGCACCGTAGCCGCATTAGTAAGTCGGTGATGTGGGTCTAGAAAAAACCAACCAGATAGTCTGACCAAAAATCCACACCGGCTTGCAAAACACAAGGGGGAGGAATCATCACTCCATTTTCCTCAACCAATTCAAAATCAATCGGGATGTAGGCACCCGCATTACGGGGCAAGGACGAGAAAAGAGAAGACCACGATTTGATGGGCTGCTGCATAACATCAGGAATACGGCTATCAACAACTCCGGGGGCAGTGGGAAAAGTAGCAACAGGGTTAAAGGTAGTGACATTAGGATCAACATTCTCGGGGGAAATATCACAAACACGTGGAGTGCCTAATCCACTACAAACAACATCAGCTGAAACACACCCCTGTGCAAAGTCAGTCACACCTAATACGTCACTGGAAACGTGATCATCCAACAAGGAGGTCTTACCCACATCACAACTTAGCTCTACCTGGTTACACAGCACCTGTGCACTCACAACAGGGCGTGGCACGGCAGCACACATGGTCGTACTCTCAACCAAAACACATGGGCGGACTGGAGAAGAAAGCAATGGAGGAAACTCGGTTGGGGAGAGGAGGGCAGGGGGCGCAGAGACATTGGCATCAATGGCTTGTAAGATCGGCCAGACCTTGTAGAAGAAATTAAAGGGATGGAAACGAAAAGAGACGGAGGAGAATCGGTCATAAGAAGCGGGAAGGAAGCGACCGTTAATATAATTAAATCCTTTTCAGAAATGCTGCTATGAATCAGATTACATTCCCCAAAATAATTTTGCAAACCAATAATTTTATATTATTATTTAATATAATTATTAAGCATTTTCGGCCTAATATAATTCATATAAAATCATAAACACTTCAGAAAAATCCACAAAGATCGTAATAAATCAGAATTAACTTCTTTAACTTATAAAAATTTGAGGACCAAAAACATTATTTAATTATATTTACTAATTAAAACCCAAAATAAATCATTTTCTTACTTAGGAAATTCATAAAATATTCATATTGCTTGGAAAATTATGAAATTAAAAGCCCACTTCTAAAATAATGTCATGAACATCGTATCCAAATTTCAAGTCAAATGGATGTCGTAAACTAGGTTTTCACTATTAAAACCTATTAAATAATTCCATAATAAATCCAATAAATTATCAATAAGCATATAATCATCATTCGTTCACAACATGACATAATAACAATCATAAGATTCGGGTTTAATTAGGTGTGCATATGGTGCAGCGACCGTTACAATTTAAGCTAACCGCTACCATACCATTCTTGAATGGTTAGATCATTTTACCAAACCGTCACTGTCAACCATTAGTTATATTTAATTGTTAAATGGTGCGGTTACCATATCATCCAACATGGTACGATTAGAATCCAACCGTTTGACACAAATAACAATAGTTTATATAAAAACTTCATGGACATTCATTTCTATGTTAACATGTTCAACAAACTAGGAATAAAAAACAAAATTGTAAATATGATGCATCACACTACAGTACACTATATTATATATACCCCATTCAATATATATATATATAGTACTGACCATTGCATTTAATATACTAAATGATTTATGAAGTTCATCATCCATATATATTGCGTAATATATATGACATGTCATGGTATACCATTGACCAGTGTAGTCATTAGCAACTAGTTCAACATATAAATAGTAAATAGAGTTCAGAACTTCAATATATACAACCAAGTCTTTTTCATTCTTTGTAGATTTTGTGGCTCCATAAGTTCAAAAGCTATTTTTGGTAGATCTTTAACCCATATTTGATACCAGATCCATAGATTTCATTCTAGAGCTTGAGGATTCTTTATAACTAATAAAGTCTGACTCCATTAGTTCAAGTAGAGCAGCAATTATACGTGCTTTTATATGCATCACGAATATATGGAGCAGCCAAAATCTCAAAATACTACAAAATGAAAGTTGTTAGTAAAATAGGAAATGAATGTCACTATATTGTGTGAATATTACTTGTACGAATTTCAGACTACATTCAATATTTGAGTACTGAAATTAATGTAAATCAAGTTTCTTATGTTATGGATGTGTGAGTAATTAAAGTATATCAAGTTTAATACTTTTAACAGTAAATATTTCTGACAGTAAATAGAACTATACAAATATGGCCCTTCAATTCTTAACAATAGAACATGAAAAAGTTTTATGAAAGTATGAATGACAGTAAGTAAACTATATCAAGTGTCTTATGTTATGCATCAGCCAGTAAGTAACTAGTAAGCAAAGTGTATCTAGTTTAATATTTTTAACAGTAAATAGAATTATGGTCATATTTGAGTAATGAAAGCTTCAATTCTTTTAGTAGAAAAAGAAAATAAATAAAGTTTTATCACCTATTCATAATGCATTAACATGCATTAGAAGTTGGATCGATGCTTGTTAAAAGAGTCGTCACTTTCAAAGTACCTAAAACACAAGCAAAAGAACTTTAGTGTAACATATTAAGTAGTATATACAATACTTTGATAAATAAATAAATCACCATGTATTACTTATTTCCAAAGCCTCATGTTCCTTGTAGAGTTGAACTTCATCTTCAATTGGTTCTTTATAAAAATTAAAGTCGTCCGCTTTAATCCAATCGCTTGCACGCACACACTAAAGCCTCTACCGTTTTTGGAGTAAGTGAAGCTCTAAATGAATCCACTATTCTTGTACCCCAAACTAAATGCACTCTCACTTGCTACAATGGAGCTAGGAATAGAGAGTGCATCTTTTGCCACTTTAGAAAGAATTGGATACCAAGATTGGTTAACATTCCACCAATTCAAAAGATCAAAAGAATCACTGTTAATTTTTTCACAAGGATCGGAAAAATATTTATCAACTTCATTAGCAATATCAGCTACTTTCATAGCCTCTCTTCTTCATTTAACTTGCAGCTCACATGGAGAAAGTCTAGTTAAGATACTTTCTGAATATATAGGGTTTTATTTGTCAAAGAAGTGCATATATCGTATTAATCCCTTTATATTCATTATAAAAAGGGAGCAAAGTCATTTTGATTTCGTTTACGATATGAGAGACACTAACTTCATTGTATCCAATGCATTCAAAACATGTTTCAATAAGATCAAGCTTCCACCTTGGATTCAAAACATAGGCAATGTATATCATCTTATCGATACTTTCAAAATCTCCCCAGTATTTATTCAACATCTCTTTCATAGAAATTGCTACATATTGCAAAATTGGATTAGAATAATCATCGATCTTCAAATCAATTTCCTATAACAATTCTGCCACCACCTTTAAAATCAGAAGAGGTGTACTAATTTTTGACGCATTAAGCATTAATGTGGATTCATAAAACTTTGCCAAAAAAATGCACGGAGGCATTCGCTTTTACCCAATCAACATCGCATGGTGGTCCAACCCTTGTCTATTCTCTACTTTCCTTTTTTTTAAAATAATTGATGAAATGAACATCATATTCCTTCATCATAGCAAACACTTTTTGATTTTTTTTTCACCTTCTAACATTTTATATGTAGAGTTCCACCTAGTATATGCATCCGTTGGTATATTGGATATTTGATCCATTTTTAACATACATGCATAGGCTCTAAATTTTTCTAGTCGTGAAGGTGATGAGTGAATATATTTGACACAATTTCTAATTGCTTCAATTGAGCTATAAAGTTCTTTCAATTCATCTTTGACAATTAAATAACATGACAAGCGCATCTCATATGAATAAATTTTCCATTGAAAATAACCCCATTCATGTCATTAAGTCTTTTTCAACATGCTCAATAGCTGGTTCATTCGAACTAGCGTTATCTATTGTGATGCATAACACATTTTCTATGCCTAAAACCCTCAAGCAAGCCTCCAAGCTTTTTCCTAGCTCCAAACCAACATGGCTAGTGATTTTGGTGAAACTAATTATTCGTTTATTTAGCTTCCAAACATTATCCATAAAATGAGCTGTAACAACCATATAGTTAATATTTTGTACCGATGTCCATGTGTCTGTCGTAATACTAACTCTTGTTTACCTATTACACTCATAATTTTTGCCTTTTCCATTTGATACAATTCCCAAACAAGAGAAGATTTTTCTACCTATTAGGTATTTTTAATTTAGGACACAACTCAAACAATAACTGCTTGAAACCTGTTCCTTCCACCATTCTAAAAGACATCTCGTCTTGAATAATAAATTGAACTAATTTTTCTTCACATCTTTTTTGGCTAAAGAATGAGTAATCAATGGACCATCCATACTAGTTTGAGTTATAATGGGTTAACCCTTTAGCAGACCTTGAGAAGCCGGCATTCTTTACGTTTACGTTTTAGATGCTCAGTTATAGCAGTTGTCAATGTATACTATCAGCAGGTAATAATCTTTACAAGTTTTATAGATGTCAACTCTTTTTCTATCGGCATCCGTAGACTCGGTTGAATAATCCTATACCCATGATTTACGTTTTTTTACTAGCCTTTGTTTTAGGATTTACCTGCAGAGTTAAGTTGCAGACTACAGGTGGTGAAACTTGAACTGCTGCTGGCAATAGTTCCACTTCCATGGTAGGACTTGATGAATTTTGCACTTGCATAATATCCTTACCTGAAGCTAAAATTTGAAAATAAATTACTAATATTATGCGTATGGCTATCATTACGCAATTATCAAGCATAGAAACTAAATAGTAGAACTCTTTTGCTTAAAATAGAAAATGTGGGTCTCTACTTTAGATATGCTTAGAAGCTGGTCTATAATTGCAGCACAACTTCTAGACAGAACAAAAAATAATGGCATTAGAAACTTTCTAGTTTGATTTTTCTGCTTGAGAAGTTAGAACCAAATAATACAGCTTTATCATCACTTATGAATTAACCAGCATAACAAAATCAACTCCAACCAACAAAATAAGTATCATTAAAGTGTTAAAGGTCAAAAAGTAAAAGTATAAAACCACAAATTGCTTGTAATAATACAAATTTTTCATTGTGAATCGCTAAATTGGAAGCATAACAACAGATATGATGTTTAGACTATTTAAGTGTTAAATTTGAAAGATTACCCTCATTCTTAGATTGTGGTTGGACAGAAGTCTCTTGACATGGATTTAAATGTGATGATGAAAGAGGAACCATAATCGATAATCGATTACGAAGCTAATTGAGGTTTCGATGACTCGATTTGGTGAAAATGAAATGAGTAACCTAATTAATATTCTAAAAAGAGAATATATGAAGATAGCATGAGCGACCCAGATTAAATCCACCGCATAAGTCAATAAATGAAACCCTAATTTTCCACTGAGATGGTAAAATAAGTAGCAAGATGAAAAAATAAGCAGTATACGTTTAGCCGACAGTAGAGAATTTTATACCATGTCCGCTACCGCTTACTGCCGTGAGAATTACCACACCATCAATTGTCAACGACAAACTTTGACCAAAAAATTTGCAGGTTACGAACGGTGATTTTTAATCGGTTAGACGAGGGAATTTTTAACTAGTACAGCCTTAGGTTTAAACATAAAACCAAAAATAAACAAGCATACTTGAGATGAATAATCATTATTTACCTTTATTTGATGAAGAGATGTGAGATTTGATTGTTGATTTGATTTTCCTAAGCTTCCAATTAGTTTCCTAGATTTTTCTACCCTTAAATCTCCTAGCAATGGCCAGCCTTGTTTTTCTTTAATTTGTATGAAGTGGTTGTGAATGAGAAAGTGAGAATTGAACGGTTTAGGTTTAGGGAATAAATCATTTTTCTATTTTTCCCCTCACATTATTCCTCCTTATTTAAGTTGTAATCAATTCTATTAGCTTATTAATTTAGGCACGACCTCTTTTAATTATCAAATCTCATTCTCCTTATTATAAATTATTTTGTTTAATTTATCTAATTAAATATCCTAAATAATGTTCATCAGAATTAGGGGTGTTACAGATTCCCATCCTTAAAGAATTTCATCCTCGAAATTATGGTAAGGTACATAACATCAAACATAACCATAGACATAAAGCATACCATCAAAACAAATCAAGATAAGTGACTCTAATCTTTTCCTATATTTTCCATATATAGTCTTTCACATTATCACTCTACTGAACCTTTACTAATCAGACAGTCTTGTTCCTTAGCTTCTTCTCATCCTTAACCACAATACGAACTGGTTGTCTAATAATACTCATGTCTGATTCTACCACTAAATCTTCCAATACAGTCATAGCGATGGTAGCCTATGGATCTCGAACACACTTCCTAAGATGAGAAACATGAAAAACATTGTGTACTCTTGCCAAACGACTCAGTAACTCTATCCAATAAGTGATTTTTTTGACCCTTTCTATGATAGGAAATGGTCCAACAAATCTAGACACCAATCTTCCTGACTTCCCAAACCGGATCACACCCTTTATTTGTCATAACTTAACAAAAATATGATCACCAACTGAGAACTCCAAGTCCTTACGTTTCTTATCTGCATAACTTTTTTGCCTAGACTGCGCTTCCTTCATTCTTACTAGGATCAACTCAATCCTCTTACCATATCTGTACCAAGGACTAATTTATCTCCAGTCTCTAACCAACATACGAGTGATTTGTATGGCCTTCTATACAAAGTTTCGAAGGGTGTCATCCCTATAATAGTTTGATAACTATTGTTATAGGAAAATTCGACTAAATGCAGATGGTCTTCCCACGATCCTCCAAAATCCAACACACAAGCTCTTAATAAATCTTCCAAAATTTTGTTAAATCTTTCCATTTTTTCATCCGTCTATGGATGGTAAGCGGTGCTCATCCTGAGATTGTTTCCCAAAACCTCTTGCAGACTCATCCAAAATTTGCTAGTGAATAAAGAATCTCTATCACTGACTATACTACTAGGAATACCATGCAGCCTAACAATATTCTTAATAAGTAACTTGACCGAAACAGGTGCCATCCTTGTCGACCTGATGGGAATGAAATGTGCACACTTAGTCAGTCTATCCACTATAACCTAAATACTTTCATTTCCCTTATTCAACATTCGCAACCCATCTATGAAATCCGTAGATATAGAATCCTATTTCCACATTGGTATATCTAATGGTTGAACCAATGCACTTGGCTTTTGATGTTCAGCTTTCACTTGTTGGTAATTCAAACATTGCTTTACCCATAAGCCTATATCCCTTTTCATACCTTTCTAGAAGAAACTCCTCTTCATGTTTGGTACATCTTTATCTTTATTCATATAGTATGAATAGTAAACTCAGATCGATGACACTCCATAAGAATGTCCTTCCTTAGGTCTCCCACATATGAAACATATAATCATCCCTTCTTTCTTAACCACCCATTCCAGTCAAGACTAAAATCCTTTAAATCATCAGTCTCGGTTCCACCTTATGATCTTCTAATATGTTCAACTAACCACATATCATCTCTCTGCTTAGAAGCAATCCTCTCAATCAATACTGGTCGAACTTCTAAACAAGATATCGTTGTAGTATTCCTACTGAACTAGCTTTCAACCTTAACTACACAATATAAGTAGTCAATGCTTTGCTAATACCGCATTCTGAGGTTTTCTGCTAAGTGCATCTACTACCGTGTTTACTTTCCCTGGCATATACTCAACACCGAAATCATAAGCTGCTAAAAACTCAAGCTATCTCTAATATCTCATAATCAACTCTTTCTGATAGGCTAAATACCACAAAGACTTATGATTCATATACAACTTAAATTTTTCTCCCAAAAGATATTGTCTTTGTACCTTCAAAGCAAAGATTACCACTACCAACTCTAAATTATGAGTCGGATACCAAACTTCATGTGGTCTGAGCTATCGAGAAGTGCAAGCAACCACTTCACCTCTTTGCATCCACACAGCCCCTAATCATGTTCCATGCGCACTAATGTACACCACCAAATCCTGATTAGCATCTAGTACAACTAACACGGGCACATTGGTCAATAAATGTTTTAGCTTCAGGAATGCCTCCTCACATTTATCGGTCCAAACATACTTCACGTGTTTACTTATTAGTTTAGTGATCGATACTGCTATACGAGAGAAATCCTTGATGAATCTTTGGTAATAGCTAGCTAATCCAAGAAAACTCTTTATCTTGGTCACCGTCTCAGGTCTCTTCCAATTATTAGCGGCCGTAATCTTAACTGGATCTGCTGACAACCTTTTTTTGAAACTACATGAGCAAGGAACTTCACTTATTTCTTCTATAAATGACATTTTGAATACTTCGCTTTTAATTTATGTTGCCTCAACGTCTGAAGCACAATTCTAAGGTGAGTCTCATGATCTTGCTCATTCCTAGAATATATCTGGATGTCATCTATAAATACTAACACGAACCTATCCAAATGCTCTTGGAAGATCATGTTCATCAAATCTACAAAGAAAGCAGGTGCATTAGTCAACCCAAATGGCATTACTAACCACTCATAGGAACCATATATTGTTTGAAACGCTGTCAAAGGAATACTGTCCTCCACACCCTTAGTTAATGGAGCCCTGTCGCCATATCCAATTGAGAAAATATTTTGGCTCCACTCAATTATTAAATAAACCATCAATTATCGGCAAAGGATACCTATTCTTTATCTTCATCTCATTCAACTTATGATAGTTAATACACAATCTCAATGACTCGTTCAGTTTCTTCAATAACATCGCGACCACCCCAACGCGAACTTCTTGGTCTAATGAAATTCTTTCTTTCTAACTTCACCAGTTGCATCTTTAACTCCTTCATCTTAGTAGGTCTCGTTTTGCTAGACGGTCTACTTATGAGTTCAGGTTGGGTATAAGATCTATTCGAAACTCAATAGCTCGTTTCGGTGGTAGTCCTATAACAGGCTCAAAAACATCTGCAAATTCTCTAATGATAAAAAATTGATTCAACTCGTTTTCTTCCCCCCTTGCCCTAATAAGAACAAACATCAAAATTCGACTTCTCTACTGAGCATATAGTTCGATCGCTACTATTATGGCGTCTTGGTGATATTTCCCAATCTTGGAAAAATATCCTAGCATCATATTTTCTTAACCAATCCATACCCAATATAATTCCAAAGCCCATAAAATCAAACACATACAAACTGTAGGCAAATATAAGACCTAAATACTCAAACTCTAAATGTCATATCTCATCCCAAGAGTTGCATACCCTCATATAAGATTCATAACCCTTAAGAAATAACAAGGTATTATGGTTCTAAACTAACCTTATCTACCAAACAATGAGGGATAAAAGAATGTGATGCACCAATATCAAACAATACTCTAACAGGTATGCCATGAATCAAAAGTTTACCTCCCATCACAGCCTTACCCTTCTCCTCTACTATTGGTTTGAGGCAGACGGTTCCAAAGTAAACACTTTTCCTTTATTAATCTTAGCTGGTTCTCTTCACGGAGTCTTGTAATGCCTAATCTGTTCATAGTTAAAACAATTGATGTTCTTTTTTCCAATGACCATTCCATCCTCTGAACAACACTCGTTGGCAAAATGACCTTTCTTGTCACACTTATAGCAAACAACGTTATCTTTTCCTTTCTTGGAAGCTCCACCCTTCTGTGCTCCTTTTTTTTGAAAAAACTTCCTTCTCTGACTTTGTCCACCCCGAGCCTTTACCCGCTTGTTATTACTAAACAACGCAAGCACTCTTCGTTCCTCAATGCCATCTCCACTACTACATTGCAAGGGTATCTAAGATAAGGCAATATTGCTCTGGCAAGCACTAGTTTCAATCCTCTTATGAACTTCTCATTCCTCTTAATTACAATATCCCAGTTGCATATCCATATCTAGACAGCTATTCAAATCTGGTTGTGTATTCAAACACTTACATATCACCTTGTTCCAACTCAGCAAACTTTCTAAGCAAAGTTGACTTGGCTATTTCATACATGAATCTCTCTTCAAACCTCCTCCTGAACTCTTCCCAAGTCAAATTATCCACTGATACACCCATAGTTACACTTTTCCATTAGTAAATGCAGCTCCTTGCAACTGTCTGGAGGTCAATCTCCTTTTCTAATCAACGTTTAGGCCTAAATCAGCAAAAATCCTTTCATAATGAAGCAGCCAATTCTCTACTTTGATAGCATCCTCGATTCCAATGAATGGCTTTCCTTCAAATCTTGCATAGCATAGTTGCTGACAACAGGAATTTTAGGATTTGCTCCTCCAGCATTACCACCAACTAATCCAGCTGCAACTCCAACTTGCATCATGTTAACAAAGAACTGATACATAGCTCCCATACTTACCAATAGTGTTCCAGCTCCCATATTAGCAGCTGTTTGGTGACCCGAATTCCGTCTAGTGTTGGGCCTGACATTTTCATTGGTTATGGTGCTTCTTCCAACAATATTCACTCCTCTGTTTCCTACCACCATATCTTACTTTCCTTAGATCAATATTGAAACCTTAGTAAGATACGGAAGAGCGGTCTAAGAGAGGGAAGAATAAAGATAAGATATATACTTATATATGGCAAATATAAGTGCGTTACTATAGCGTTATCCCATACCCCAATCTCATTCTATGATTCATTTGTATTATGTTTTGAAAGTTCTTTTAATTTCAAAATTCTTTTAGTTTTACATAAACCTTTGCTCTGATACCAAGTTGTAACATTCCCCATTTCGAGGCCCAAAAATAAATGCTACTAATGTTGTAGTCATCAATAGTATTATTGTCCATCCCCACAATGAGATCAATTTATAGTATTAATAACATTAAAGCACATGAATATGAAAATTTTCCAAAACATAGATTTCACTAGTTAATCTCCATATTCATTACATAAACCCAAAATGTTACCCAAATTCAGATGAAATATAATTATTACAAAATACTCCAAGAGCGACATATGAAGATGCCCCTAGGTTGGTTAAAGTTTATTATTGGACAGATACAACTTCTGCTTACATATATTCAAGTAAAATGATAACACATAGGACATAAATAGACTCCAATATAACCAGCTCTGCATCCTACATGACTTCGAAAGCTTTATTCGTCAAACCTTAAACCCAAAAACCTTACTTTCGAACTACTCAAATGATTACCCGAGAGCTAAAAGAAAAAAATTCGGATTAGACAAAAAGTCTGGTGTGAATAGTAACATGTCATCTCGGTAATGGATGTTTAGTGAGACTACGCTGTCGAGCGGAACGGGTTTCCCCTCACTGGTATCCTCTGATAATATGTTTATCACAGTCATGCACCTGCAATCACAATAGTTACATAAATACAAGATAATTAAATACATGCATGCTACATGGGTAATCCTGACTAATCTGCATCAATTAACTAACTATTTATCTCCACTTCATAGTTTCTCCAGGGTGATTACAAACCTATATGGTTGAGCTAGGCCTACTAGATATACCAAAATTCTCCAACATACAATTAGGAGCAAACTGGACCGTCCGTACAAACAAAATCATCTGAGTGCTTACCTGACTGTCTGTCAATCTCATAGTTTTGTTAGGCTCACAAACCTAATGATTTAAAGGCCAACCGATAACCTATCTAAGTTACAGATTCCATTCAGTGCGTAACCAAATTTTAGTTTTACCCTTAGCAAAGCCCTACACACTAGAATTTTGGACTAATATCAACTAGGGGCTAATAGTTGAAGTATAGGGCGCTACCTTACACTACTCCCATTATATGGTTTTCAATTCTCTAATCCTCGAGTCAATTTCTCTCATCATAATTTATCAAATGGTGATAATAATAATAATTTCACTAGTAAAATTTTGGGCTAAATACCCTCTTTATTTCCTTGAAAACATAATTCTTTACTAATGATTTAACTTTTGAAATCATACTTAAAACAAGGAAATTATAACCCTTTACTTTATCCAAAATTTTATGCCAAAATAAATAAGCTTTTATACAATAGATTTCATTAACTTTAAAACGACCAGGAGGTTATCGTACCTCTAAAACCCTTAGGCTATAAAGCCATATAATAAAACCATTTAAATTGATAAATATGGCATTAGTATCAACGATATAGGTTATCATACCACTTCTATATCGAAATCATGTTAAAGCATCTGATTTATAAAGCATAAGGCCATGGGGCCAAAATTATTTATGTTGCATAACATAAATATATAGATTGCCGAATATAAATGGCATAGTTTTTGGTTTGCGTAGTACAAAGCTTTAAAACATGGAAGTATGGGAATTTCGATATTGATGACCTTTGGCATCAATATCATAGAGTCATTAATATCGTTTATGACATTATAGAAAATAGGCGGCATCATCGCCATTTATATCAATGTCGAAAGCATGGTTTATATGTGGCGTTGCTGCCTAAAGTAAAAATGTCAGAATTATATATATATGCGGCATTTCAATGTCAA
The DNA here is from genome assembly GCA_030765085.1 of Allium cepa. NCBI lineage: Eukaryota > Viridiplantae > Streptophyta > Magnoliopsida > Asparagales > Amaryllidaceae > Allium > Allium cepa. Next base: position 45,115,081 of record CM060930.1, on the reverse strand, counting down.
AATTGCAAAATTGCTGTGTCTTTATATCGGAATGAAGATATGTGGCATCATATCTATTATAAATATTAATGCTCGTATAAAACATACGACATCATAGTTTTAAGGAGTTGATACTGAAAACTAGCAGTATAGAAAACATGCGCAATAAAAACATGCGACATAGTTAACATGCTGTAAAGAAAACATGTGACGTAGAAAACATGCGGCATAGAAAACATGTAGCATAGATGGACGTCAGCATTGATTAATAACAACGTGGCAATCTCGTAGTTAACATAAAACTGTTTTATTTTTTTAAAAAGCAATTTCTTTTCACCAATTCCAATGCTTTGTCAAATTGATAATAACTTCGTTATCAAATCCTTTTCAAAAATACTGCTATAAATCAGATTACATTCCCTAAAATAATATTGCAAACCAATAATTTTATATTAGTATTTTAATATAATTATTAAGCTTTCTTAGCCTAATAAATTCATATAAAATCGTAAACACTTCAGAAAAATCTTCAAAAATCACAATGGATCTGAATTAACGTATTCTTTAACATATAAAAATTTGGAGATCAAAAAAATTATTTAATTATTTTTAATAACTAAAACATGAAATTATTCATTTCCTCGCTTTGGAAATTCATAAAATATTCATAATTGCTTGTAAAAATATGAAATTGAAAAAATACTTCTAAAATAATGTTATGAACATGATATCCAAATTTCAAGTTAATTGAATGTTGTTAACTAAGTTTTCACTCTTAAAACCAATTAAATAATTCCATAATAAATCCATAAATTTTCAATAAGCATATAATCATTATTCATTCACAACATGGCATAATAAAAATCATGAGGTTTGGGTTTAATCATAAAACTAAAAATAAACAAGCATACTTGAGATGGGTAATCATTATTTACCTTGGGTTGATAAAGAGACGTGAGGTTTGAACGTTGACTTGATTTCCTGTCCCCTTTGGTTTTCTAGCTTTTTCTCCCCTTAAATGTCTTAGCAATGGCCGACCGTTGTTTTCTTTAGTTTGCATGAAATGATTGTGAATAAGAAAGTGAGAATGGAAGGGTTTAGGTTTAGAGGATAAAGCCTTTTCTTATTTTTTCCCCTCACATTATTCCTTCTCCTTATTCAAGTTGTAATCAATCTTATCAACTTATCAATTTAGACAGAACCTCTTTTAATTATTAAATCTCATTCTCCTTTTCATTATACATTATTCTATTTTATTTGTCTAATTAAATATCTGAAATAATGTTGATCAAAATTAGAGGTGTTACACTCTTTATCGGGTCAGGCTATTGAAGGAAACTCAAACTATGGTTGTGGAGAGGGCAGCCCCTACAAAGAAACTTACTAAGAAGAAGAGGGACTACTTGAAGATCAAATTATGTCCCCCAATTCATGCTGGTTACAAATGAGAACTAGGGGTATGATGATCCAAACAAGGCTCAGGGATTGGGAGAATGGAAACAATTTAATTATGATAAGCTTAGTGATGTTGTGCCGTTATCTCAGTGGAAACTTTTAACCCACAACAGCTAGTTGATGTCCTAGTCCAACGGCATTGGGCCTCGGCCGTCTCTTAGGATATTGAGGAGAGTTCTAAGGATTAGTGTAGGGACTCGCTCCTCTAACCATATCCCGTTGTTGATCCTTTGTATCTCAGTTATGAAGCTGTGCCACCGGTTATGTTCCATGCATGACGGACCATCTAAAATAAGTAGCTGGATCTCATCGTTCTTTTCTCTTATAGGATGGTAGGGCTAGGCTAGCCCAAATGGTAAACTTTTATTTACTTCTTTTTCTTTACACTTGATCCAACCATAGCTTTTTGTTGTTTCGGTGGCTAACAATCTTAACTTTGATGCCTTTAATTCCACAAGCTAAATTGCAACTGAAGCTCCTTTGCAGGTGATGCCCATCTCAAGCTAGGAGATCATTGACGAGCCATCTATCCCCATGAAATCGGTCTGGCATTGTGTCGACGGTCGAAAAAGAAAGAAGGGAAAGGGAGGTGAGCACTCCTGTTCTAAATTCAATGCTCCTTATGTAAGCGGCTATTGGTTTTTGACGCGGAGGGGCTCTTTAAAAGAGAAGGAGCGGTGCCGGTAAGGCATGTATCATTGAAGATCCTCCATGCCCTGGACCGTTTTGACCTGGACCACTTACCGATGTCCTTCTAGCCAATGAAAATAGAATCCCTATCATATACTCACTTGTCCGGGTCCAATTGGAACCAGCGCCTCTTGGAGGTCGTGCTTAATGCTCATACCCAAGACACCCTAACGGTATGCCTTCAAGTTTGAATTTTCTTTTTTGCAAACTGTATTTTTCTAATGTTTTTTGTTCAGGCCACATAACATTCCATGCATCGTATGAGATGAATTCCTAAAAATTCAAAAGGACACCGAGACTAGAGAAGCTACGTTGGAGGTAGCCGAGGAGCTGTTGAGGACAGCCAGGGTTGAGGTTGATGAGGCAAAGGAGGCGATAGAGAAGATTGAGAAGGTAGCAAAGGTTGATGCTAAGGCGAGGAAGAAGGCAGAGGGGCGGCCAACAACGTCAAGGAGAGTTTGGCGAAGGCGGAGAAGGAATTTAAAACTCTATAAAATGACCTAAACCACCATCTAACTGGATGTCAGTCATCTAAAGTTGTGGAGACCGTTAGTGGTCGGGAGGAGGACAAGTGAAGGAACCAACGGAAGAATATGGTGAATACCTTATTTAAAGAAAATTAGTACCTCTCGATTTGTGTAAGAAAATATAATGCCAAGGCATTCGCCAAGACCGTCTCAAAGGTGATAGTCATGATGGAGGTAGTAGGGCAGGCTATGTCAGCCATTTTGACACAAGAGAAGATAAACTTCTTAACCCTATCGGATAGTGGATCAACTTTGTAAATATATTTTTTATCTTGTAGGCCCAGCGGGGAGTGCCTTTGCCTTGCATTTTTGGTGTGAATGAATATAACTACTTTTTGCATACGAAATTTGTCCAACTACTTGTTTTTTTGCTTGTTTGTGCATGACTAGTAAGGTAGCCTACTTTGAGTAACCAGCATAGTTCATGTGTTATATGCACTCAACTATTTTCATAAGATAGAAAAATAGCAGTGTATGGTAATGAGACGGGTGGCGATTGCAGCTTGTTCATGTGAACCATGTAAATTGATTGTAGGTGAAACTTATCTTAATGATAGGCCGAACCGACAAATCATCTTGGATTCAGGCATTGGCTATGAAGCCCACTCATAGTCGGATGGCGGCAGGCACCCGGTTGTAGTGCCTATTTGCATTGTTTGATGAGTTTTGGTGGTCCTAGCTGAAACCAAAGCCCTAAGGCATAAGGGTTCTTTTAGGGTGACACACTACAAGACTAAGTGACAAGTATTCCCGGCATGAACTAGAATACTAAGTGGCTCGAGGATTCTCCCCATTCTCCTTGGTGACACGTGACAAGATTGAGTAGTGAGGGGTTTTGACATGAACCGAAGTGCTAAGTGGCTCTAGAGTTATCATGGGTGACACGTAGCAAGATTGAGTGGTGGGCTTTCCTAGCATGAATCGAAGCACTGTGGCTTGAGGCTTCTTCGGGGTGACACGCGGCCTGTTTATATGGTGCCTGGCCTATTTTTATGCAAGTACACTATGGATGCCCGACTTCGGCCTCACTCGGAGTAAAAATGCTAGTCTGGACAATAACGCCCCATCCAGCACAGGGATAGGCGACATTATGGGCAATGGAATTGGGACTGTTGTGGTTGCGCCATCCAGTCTTCGATGCACCCTAGCAAAAGGGAAGAGAAGTCTCACTCAGATTCAATGGGGCAAGTTGGTAGTCTCTAAACAAGGAAGTGAATGCATGGTCATTCATCCTCATTGGATAGTCAGCCGACAAGGGGGAGCATTGAATGGCTCATGCAATCCTTGAAAGAAGTTTTCGGAAGTCCCCAAACAAGGTAATGATCAAATAATAACTTATCCTTGTTGCATAGCTTATAAAGGTGGTAGTCCCCAAACAAGGAAGTGGATACATGGCAATTGACTCTCGCTGGATAGCAGTTCGGCAAGGAGAGAGAGTTGAGTGGCTCACGCAGTCCTTGACGGAAGAGGTCGGCAGTCCACAAACAAGGTAATGAGCACATAATAGTTCATCCCTGTTGGATAGACTATAGCAGTTGAAGTCCCCAACATAGAAGAGTGATGTGGCCCATCTCTACGGGATAGCGTTTGTCGTGTTGGACAGAATTGACTCTAAAGTCTTCGTTACAATACCCTTATAATTATGGCTCTCATATATGATAGGGCCGGATGTGCTCTATGATCCAAGTGTGGGGTATGTGTGTTACATCTACGTAAGGGGGCGTTAAGCGCCATTTGACAAGGCTGGGCTGATGACATATGACCCCTCCCAATTGGGGCTGAGCACACCTTTGGCTAGGTTTTACGTGTCTGCAAAAACGAGGCACCGATAATGAATTGCCGTAACTTCAACCTAGAGGTGTAGTGCTTGGAAATCTTCTTTTTGTGGGCTTTAGTGTAGAGTTCGGCTTTGTCTCTTCATTCTTCTTCGGTGTCAAGCCCAAGCTTAAGTAGCTCTTCATTCTGCTCAGGCTCATAGGCAAGACGCCAAGGCACGGGAATGTATACCTCAATGGGTAGCATGGCTTAATACCATAAGGATTATGGCTGGTTGAAGTGCAGTAGAAAGCAAGGTAGGACCAGAGGGTGAGTGTTAATAGCTCAATCCCTGGGCTTTTGTGAGGCGCTTCTTGAGTGTTGACTTGATGGTTTTACTGACAAACCCCACCTGGCTATTTTCTTAAGGATGGGAAATGAAAGAGAAATTCTTCTCGGTCTTATTTCTTTCACAAAAATCTTAGAAGAGACTGTTTTCAAATTTGGTGTCATTGTTAGTGATAATTATCTTTGGAAAATCAAACTAGCGGATAATATTTTCGATGAAAAAGTTTAGTATCTTGCTGGTGGTGACCCCAGTAAGAGGCTCATCCTTCTCCTATTTGGTGAAATAGTCGATGGATACTATAGAGTGGTTGTATCCTCCCTTAGCTTTTGGCGGCTTTCCTATCAAGTCAATTCCCATTAGTATCAAACGGTTAGGAGGAAGTCATTGGGGGTAAGGAGGGTAAGAGAGGCTTTGGGGATCTTGGCGAACTGCTGACACCAATCGCACTTCTTGATGTAGTCCATCGAGTACATGATTATTGAAGGCCAGCAAAACCTTGCCAGGTGGATTTCTTGGCAAATCTTTATCCCTAGGCATGAATCCCATAAACTCTTTCATGCAACCCTTCCAAAACCCAACCGACTTCATCTTTAGTAATATAATACTAAAGTGGTGTAGAGTACCCCCATCTATAGAGCTTCTCGTCCATGATTTTGTAACGGGGAGCCCGATAGAGGACCTTCTGGGATTCTTTTGCGATCAGCGGGAAGCATTTATTCACCAAACACTTTACTAAAGGATCCATCCAGTTGTCTGTAGATGATGTGTCAAATTCCATAGTTGTTTCCCTTGGCTAATAATAAGGGATGTCTCAAATTTCTAATGGAACCCAAGGGAGGCTTCTTCTACGTTGCTTGTCGTCTTGGCTAACCGATTAGCCTTGGGATTCAACTCCTTGGGTATCTACTCTAGCTTGAACTCCGAGAAGGTGTTGATCATCTTCTTGGCCTCTTCAACCTACAAGGCCAGCATTTTTCCTTTGACTTAGAAGCTCTCACCTATGTGATTAACAAACAGTGATGATTTGCTGATAACATGGATGGAATCAACGCGCAACTGCTTTTCCATCCCGAGACCGGCAAGGATAACCTTGTATTTGGCTTTATTATTGGTTGCCTTGAAAGTGAGGCAGACGAAAAAACAAAATTCTCTTCCTTTGGGGTGACAAGGACAATGACATCCCCTTCTCATTTAATGCCCTGTATATAGGAGGCAAGCTTGTTGATTGGTGACGATCTCTTCTTTAACGTTGTCAAGGCTTGAGCACTCGGTAATGAAGTCTGCAATGGCCTGGCCCTTAACTGAAGGGCGAGGTTGTAAAGAGATGTTATGTTGCCCAAGTTTGAAGGACTACTTCAGTAGCTGGCCCGCTATGTTGGATCGGTTGAGAATTCTCTTAAATGGATGGTTGGTTGGGAATTTGATGGGATGAGATTGGAAATATTGCCAAATTTTCGGATCGCCACTACAACATTGATCACATGGTCAGTCACTGCAAGGGTAAGGTATAAGTATTCCCTATCGATGGCCTTGGACAATACCAAAGGAATAACCAAGTGTTTCTTTAATTTTCAAAATTCTCTATTGGCTCTTCATTCTACAAATAACTTTCCCTTCTTGATGAGGTCAAAGAAGGAGAGACACTGGTCGGTATTCTTGGATATGAAGCGACTTAGAGCAGCAATCATCCAGTTTAGACTTTGTATTTGCCTCCTGGTTCTAGAGATTTGCATGTCTTGGATGGCTTGGACTTACATGTCCCGAACCACTATAAATCTTGTGTCTCTTTTATTAGAGTTTGTTTCCTATTTAGTCTCGGTAGTCTTTCAATTTTCCATATCTTTTCGGAATTAGATTCCAAAAGCTTTGGAGTGTTAGCCAGGCAAAAAATCTGTCTAACATTTCTGATGCTAGAAGGAGGGCCGCTATCCTTTGCTTTCTTCCAATCCAGCAACTTCAGCAATTTGAAACTTACAATCAAGCATGAAGTCAAAAGCATCCCCTTGAAAGACCACTCCTCTCCTACCCAACATGAAGGAACCGAAGAATTTCCTGTTATTGATGGAAATCAGACAAACCAAGTAAATTAGGTTGTTATTGAATAAGCCGTTACTCTAATCCTTATCGAAGTTGAATTTCGACAAATGATGCTGAAATTCGTTTCCTACATGGCACGACAATTAGATAATTATCAAATCGAGTTTAAAATCACTATCGCTGAATTAGAGAAAAAGGTCACGGGTATACCTAAAGAGGACGAGAATCCTTTAACCTCCGACCGGAACCCTAGAAAATTGCCAGTGGCTAATGAAACCTTAGAAGCTGAGTTCGTGATGACCAAAGAAGCAACTAAGAAAGCCGAGACCGCAAAAGCAATAAGTTCAGGTCCATCTAAGAGGTCCCCAACTCTAAGTCTTGAAAGGATTTACTTCGGAGAAAGGCAACCGAATAGGTCAGAAATTAAAAATGTTAAAACTGAAACCTTAGAACTCGGTGGGGATTGAGAATGGAAGTTATATAAATAAAATTGTGAATGAAAGTATAAAAACTGTAAGAAGATCAATCTAACCTTGGTGTCGAGATGAAGCTCTGAAAGGTTCAACTTTTCTCCCGAGAAATTATAAAAGCTCCTATGCCTCCAAGATTCAAGATCTAGAAAATTTCTTATGATGGATCATTCAATCTTGAGGATCACATCACTTTATACGAGACCCATATGTAAGCTATCTGGGCTTCAGATGAGATTAAATGTGGATTCTTACCCACAACTTATAGTGGGCCTGCCTTGGAATGATTCCAAAGCTATCCATCGAATTCTATTAGCTCTTGGGAATAACTGACTACAGAGTTCTTGACATAATTATTTGCCTCAAAATATACTAGAACAGGACTGAGCCAGCTCGCCAACTTTAGACAAAGGAGAGGAGAATCTCTAAAGGACTATCGTAAAAGATTTATTGATGTAGCTACTTGATGTAAGGGCATGATGGGCGAAACCAAGCTGGTTTCTATTACCTCAGGATTATGAAGGAATACCCCATTCTGAGGTGATCTACTAACGCAGGAATGCAAGTCCCTGAATGAATTCTTCTTCTAAGCTCGAAGGGAAATCTTAATTGAAGAATCTAAGGTAGTTTTCAAAAGAAACCCATAATGGAATGCCAAGCATAAGAAGAACCCTCGGCCAAAAGGTTTAAAAGAGAATTTCAGGTGGTTGAAGATTATCCCCTGAATCATTCTTATGCTCAAGTCTACGCAATGACTCAAGGCCGAAATCCATACCCTCTGAGAAGAGGGAAAGAGCCTGAAGTTAACCGAGGAGTAAAATATTGTACTACCATCGGTAAAACGGTCATAACACTGAAGATTGTCAGTTTTTGAAGTCCTTTGTCAACAAATAGGTACAAGAAGGAAAGTTAAATGAGTTCCTAAAAAATGGTAATACTTAAGGAGCCGCCACTCCAATGGGAAACAAAAATGTGTAGCCTCGGGCACCAGCTCTAAAGTCTTTACAAACTCCTTGGATTTTTGTTGGCATCATCTTGGAAGGACCCCATATTATAAGACAAGTAATGGTAGCTAGAAGAGATACGTTAATGAAGTCAAAGATGGAGTGTATATCATGAAAAGGTTCAAGAAGAAGTAGAAGGTTGGGTGGGAAATTGCATTTGGAAAACTTTGATAAGCGGGGTGTCTGCCACCCCCATAATGACCCACTTGTAATTATAGATCAGATTGGACTTTCGGAGGTTGCAAAGATAATGATAGATACCGGAGTCATTGTTAACATCATCTTCAAACATGCTTTCAATAAGATGGGGTTACCAAAAAGCATGTGTGATGCCCCGCCTCTATAACTATATTACTAAAGCATATTTCTACGTAATACCATCTGATAATATTGAGAATGAGATTAGTTAAGAGCGACCAAACATAAATATCCCTTTAGGCTAACATCCACGTTTTTCTTATTAAAATTAGGAGATCTAAACTGAATAGCTGACGTGAACAGCATCGGTAAAAATCAACACACATAATGGATACAAATAAAATTTCAGATAAATATAACATACAATACAAAAATCAGTATTGGATAACACATCGGAATATATAACACATAGACACAAATGTACATAAATAAGCTAGTCTAAAAAATAGAAGACTAAACTCACATAATACAAAAATGATATAGACTACAACACGTCTCAAATATACATGATCTTAGAAGTCGATATCTCATGCAAAGTCTACTAAATACATGAATTTCTAGCTAATGACATAGAATACGCATATCACTTTATCCTAATAGCTAGTCCAACATCCATGGTCTTTGAGTCCCAATTCTGAAATGTCTCGGTCTAACCTGAGCATATAATAACACCCAGATCGACTATCTCTATATATCAAAGGGTGAGATCTCAAAAAAAAGATATCAAATTTAATAAGAAATATCAAACAATACTTAACAAACAAGTGATCTCAACAATAATCAAGTCTTTTCTAGACTATCATACACAATTATGGTAATTCATACACAGCCCTTTTAAATCAATAAAACCAAAATATAATTCACCATGTCATAAAATCGTATCAAGTCTCTCATGGAATATCATTTTAAATATGGTGGTATCATATCAAAATCTTTGAAGCACAAAAAGGGAATTCATACCCAACATAAAACGCTATGAAGAATACACATAAATATATACATGAATACACTAATACATAATCACTAGCAGTTTGATAGGTCTTTAATACTACATTAGCAGTTTGGTCGGTTGCTAACACCACACTAGCAATTTGGCCGATCGCTAATACCACACTAGCGGTTTGGCAGTTTGGTCGGTCGCTAATACCACACTAGCGGTTTGGTCGGTTGCTAACACCACACTAGCGGTTTTGTAACGGCCCACAAATCCGTACCCCTTGAGTCAACACTATTCTACAACAATCAACTCAAGTTGTACAGAAACACAAACCATTTGGGTTAAAGAAGAAGAGGTAGAAGGAGAAAAATAGAAAACAACAACAGAATCTGACCATCGCAGCGGAATAAAATATAATAGATAATAAATACTCTTTACTCAAAACTTAAATATCTCTGTTTATATATTACATCATCAGAGTACATCAATCACAGCTCAACATCAATATCATACAAATGGATACACAACAACTCAACACAGCGGAATATATGTATATAAACAAATACGGAAGTACGTCTCGTCATCCTGCTCGTCTCCTGAGCTCCACGGCATTTCCTGTATCCTATAATACTCGGTCTGACCCGAGCATTACAGTTAAATAATACCCGAGTCAGTCTGGAATACCAGCGTGACAAAAATCACACCCAGTTGATTATTAAAGTTTAAAAAATCCTTTGGTAAACAAAAGCATCTCGTAAGACCACGCCACAAATAAACATGTCGGGTTTTTACCTTACGATAGCTAAAACACTTTTTATAGAAATCCTCTGATATTATAATAGGGTCTATATAAAAATACTTATAAAATAGCTGAAATTGTTACATTCATTAAATTCCAGCTACTAGCCACAGAGTGGGTAATACAAACAAAACTCCTACAAGGCTCGTAGGGAGAATGGATTTCCAACTAATGACTAGGCACTGGGGTACCACCTATCACAGTACGGGGCCTAGATCACCGTACCGAGGAGTACGCTCGCTCCCCTGCAATACAAGGCTGGGACTAACCATTACTGGATAATCCCGAGTGAGATCACCCTGCGGTTGGGATTAGCAACCGCCCACTAAGCCGAAATAAAAAGGGACATCTAGACTGGAATGACCTCACCCTGCTTGGGTGCTACCCACCTAGCCTTGCTGCATAACCCCTGATTTTCAGTCATTCTCATTTGATGAGGCTTGAGGCTAAGCGTTACCTTTTAGAACATATACCTTAGAATGCCCATCGTCCACCTGACGATGTTTCGCAAGCATTCATCCATACAAGTCCGTCCCGGGTTCGAACGGAAACGAAGGCACTATTCCTACTACATCGGTTTTGGAAATATCCTCAGGATTAGTAGCGTCTAGCCCTTGCACTTCACTGCTCCATCTTCGAATCCAAAATCGTTTACACGAAACGTACAAACCGGATCGAAGTGGTTTTCGAGAAATAAATCTCGATCCCGGTCTCTTCGAAACGATCAACGCATTTGGCCAATATTGATAATCGGTTATTTAACTATCAATTAATATTCACAAACAACCATCACACAATAAATAATTCCCAGATTATTTATTAACTTCAAAATATTTTACAAGATATGATTTCACTTTCAAACCCTTTTGAAAACAGTTTTCAAACTATCTTCCTTTTTCTCAGAATAAATTTCGAGTATTTCCATTTCCACTGGAATCATCAAGCACAGAACTTTAGATTTTTAAAATAATTTAAAACACTTTACTTTGAAATATACTTTAAAACATTTATTTTAAAAAGTACTTCAACAATTTTTGAAAATAAGGTTACTTAATAAAATATAAAACTAGGTTTACACTTTTAAAACAAAATACTAAGTCACTTTTATATAATTACTACTATAATAGATTAAGAGAAAATACTTACTTTAGAAAATAAATATTAGAAATAATAAATTTTACAAAACTTGCTTTCTTTAAAAACAACTTTAAAACATTTAATTTATATTTACAAATTTAACTTTGAAAACGTGTACTTGGCCATCCAGAGAAAATTCCAACTTCAAGCACTTAAATCAATTTTCCCAAATTGATTTCCAATTTATTCTATTTGAAATAAATTTCTTTACTTGCTCGGTTCATTTCAAAATTCACTAATTATGGACTTTGTTTTTATTATTATTATTTCTGTTTGATTTTAAATCTTTCAACTGAAATGTACAAATTTCAGGCTTTTCCCATTTTCTTCTTTGTTCCTTTCAAATTTTAAAATCTTAAATTTAAAATAAATGTTTTGTTCTTTTAGATATTAGCACTGGTGTTTACAATTCATTAACTTCCTATTAATTCAAAAATCTTCTTTCTATACTCAAGATTTATTAATTAGAATTCTTATGTCACTTTATTTTTTTTCATTCTTAAATTTATTCAAATTTCCATAATTATTTTACTTACAAATTCACTTCCTTTATTTTTCTTTCCAACATCCAAGTTATATATTTTTGGAAATTCATTATACCCAATTATATCCAATCAAACCATAGCATTCAATATTTCAACATAATCCATAATAAAATATCAAATCATCATAACAGGGGGATTTAAATAATTTAAATAAATGTTGAGGGATCCAGTTGGATCCCTCCAACCTGTTTTCCCCTGCATCCACAGACGTTAGCACAATATAAAATATCTTCACTATAAAATGAGGGAAATCAATCATTTCAAGGTGTAGTATATACTACTATATAACAAAACAATCAATTCAACCATTCAAAAAATTATTTAAATTTAATCATTTAAATTTAAATCTAACTAAGTGAGATTAACTCACCTTTGCTTTATTTGTGTTCAATTCTTTCCAATCACGATTCGTTTCCATACTTTTGACCTTGAATAAATAATTATATAATTTATTAATATTTGAATTAATCGAACAATAAATTTCCTAATTAATAAATTAATTTAACATTTGCCACGATCTTCAACTACCAAAAATATTCTCATTTTAAATTTACAACTATTAGGTAAGTAAAATTATAAATTTTACTTTACTGTTAAAAATTTATAACCGATCTATACATATATATTTTAAACCACTTATACTTATAGAAATGAACCATAGATTTCAAAAACCTGAATTTGTTTAAAAAAATCTTTCAATATTTAAAATTCCAATTTGCAAAATCTCATTACTTTATATATTCTTCATGTTTACTTATATACATATATTTCAACTGAAAAAAAACAAATTTATATCACGACTAATTTCACTGCTAAATCCAATACTGTTAAATATATTCATTTTATTTTTTTACAAATTTAATATACGAAAATTGGGATCAGAATTTATACCTTACAATACAAATCCTAAACCCGAGGGAAACGAAGCACCATCACCTCACTGCAACGCGCGCGAACGACTCGACCAAGCCCTAATCGCGATCCACTGCGCCCCGTCCTCGCATCATCGCTGATTCGCATCAAGGTGGGAACGAGCTCGAGATCCTCTTGACGTTGATATGTTCCTGAAGTTGAGTTGATCTCACTACGATCCACGCGTCGTGCCATCGGCCACCAAACCCAAAATCCCATCACTCACTACATCGCCTACTCCTTCACCTAGTACGCCTCGACGTCGCCGTCGTTACCACTGCTTCACAAAGCTCCAGCCGAGCTCGAATCCTTCGCCCAAACAAGTCGCGAGAACCCTATGCGACGTCGCGACCGCTCGAATCCCAAAAACGCGACGCCCCAAAGCCTAATTCCCATTAGTGAAATCGAATCGCGAGTTGATTGGAAAGCTCGGCCCCTTCCCCTTTCTTTTAACTGATGATTTTGGTTTGAGGAGTTGAAGCTTTCGGCCCTACTTATTGTTTTATTTTCTGAGCTCTCGATTGGAATTTGATGCGAGTGGTGAAGGTGAAGAAGAGAAAGGAGATTGATAAGAACTCACGACCATGAATTCGAACGAACGAAAAAAAGGTTTCGAGATATTATTTTTTCTTCTCGGCTGTGTGGTTTTATAATAAATTTTTTTTTAGGAACGAACTGGTTGTCTTCAAGAGGAAGGAAACAAGATGTTGGCGTGTAAGAGAAAGTTAGCTACAGTAATTTGAGATGAAACGGAAAAGTATTGACGGGATGCAATTATGGCTGAAAGAAAATTTGAGTAGACCAACATTGCTTTATTTAAATTCAATTTGTCGCTATATAAATTTTCAACGCGTTTACATATCGTGCTCTCACACCACAACCCCAAACACTACGAAATTTGAAATCCGATAATAAAACACTATTACAGATCCAATGGAACTAGTTTCGTTAAATTCCGAGACTGTGCCCCGGAAGGCTATTTCTAAATTCAATTTAAACGATAAAATTTCAAAACTGAACAAACCACTTCCAAATTAAATTTTTAACACTTTTACTATCTTCACTATCATCAATATAAATTTTATAAGCTTTCAAATTATTTTTAACAGACTTGAAATTCAAGATTCAACAATTTACTCAACTTCTAATTATTAAATTCTATTATTTAATTATCAAATAAATAGCGATATTTGTAATTCAAGTTAAAATTACTCTATTGAATATTTAAAATCAATTAAATATTCCGATTTTAAATGCTTGAAAATTCCAGGTCGTCACATTCCTCCCCCCTAAAAGAATTTCGTCCCCGAAATTAATAGTTAGGAAGAATGACCCAGTACCCGTTACTATTTTTTCCAAACTAAACAGTTTAATTAACTTGCCATATAATTTTTATTTTTTTTATTATAGACCCACTATCATACCTACTAATTTCCCAAAACCTTCCATAGTTTGCAAACAATCCTATTTGCCCAAACATTCAAGTTTTAATTTTAAAACCAATTTTGAACTATCAAAATTTTCTCAAAATTTTTCTAACTCTCTAAATTTCTGAAAAATTTCGCCAGCGTCTCCTTTGCGCGGCTGGCTCGGTACAACTACAAAATGGCTCTACGGCCTCCCAAATCCAAAAAGAAAACAAAAAGCCAAGTGGCTCGATCCAAATCCCAATCAAATTTCACACCAAATTTAAATACATACCTTTTTGTCGAGCATTTCAAATTTATCTTTCTGAAATCAAAATCAATTCTCCTTTTTCCTTTATATTACCTGCAAATCTTACATAGCAATATGTCCAATCACAACATTCCAAAAACATTTTATCGACTCACTTACAGATGTCAATATCTATTAACTCAAATACTAACTTAGATTATATCTGAAATATCAATTTCCAATTGAGAATGCCTCATTCCTTACTTAAGCTAGTATAAGCATTTATGTGTTTCTTATATTTATTTTCATCTTACCACTTTAGTTTATCTCCATTTCTATTCACATTGACTCTTTCATTTCCATATGAATTCAATTTATCTTTAACTCTGCATATATAAATTTTATTTGTCATTTATTACTAACTCATGTCATTACTTTAATTAGTTTCATTTTCTAACTTATTTCAATTTCCAATTTGAAATTGTTTTGTCGTTAACAAAATTTTCCAAAATTTCCATAAATTTTCTAACTCCCAAAATTTTGGCAGAGTCTCCTTTGTATGGAGGAGCTTTTGCAATTTGACAAAAGATATAAATATATATATATACATCGACCCACACGGTCGGAAAAATCAAAAACAGTTCATATTTCCTATTTTTATTGCGTAGGCATACCTTATTTAGCATTCTAAGAAAGCGGCTTATCTATTTAGCAGTTAATGCAACCCAAATCCAGCCACACGGCTTCCAAAAACCTGTACTTACTCAATTTAAACATGTAAGTGCCAAATATATGCAGTTTAACTATATTTCACTCAGTTGCAATGGTTAAAACATATGAACTCTAAAGAAATGCACATCCAACATTTTCCGTAAGCAATTTTTACAACTTTCATACTAATTCAACTGTTTCAATTAATTTATAAACCATTTTCATTCAATTTGAATGGTTTCAATCCATTCGTATACCACTTCATCAATTTGAATGGTTTAAAACTCAATCGCTTACATTTAATTTATTCTTAAGCAAACTGAACTCATATTTAATTCAATTGATTTCAAAATCAATTTATTTTACTCCTATCAATTTATAGCATCTTAATTACTTCCATTTACATCCAATGACAATTTATTCTATGCAATTCGACAATATTTATGTGAATAAATAAGTATTTATGTTTTATAACCAATTTAAATGGATTTCAACTCAATTTATACTTACTTCTATTCCATTTTTAAATTTATCCACGATCCATATATTCTCATTTTCATTGCATTTCAGATTTGAATCCATTCACTTGCATTTCATTTTACAAACCAAACTAGTTTATTCAAAACCATTAACAATTTAGGTTCATCTTCATTACCTATTAAATTTTATTCACAGTCCACTCATTTATACTTCATTTCTTATCCACATTCATTTAAATTCATTCTATTAAACTTGAAACATTCTATTGTCTTATTGTCTCAAGTTATTTCAATTCCTTAATAATTTCAAATGGTTTACAATTATTTATTCTCGAATTTCATTCCATTAATATTATTATAACTCACCGAATTTTATTTCGATTAAAAATTTATTTTCACTTGATTTAAAACCAATCCAATATTATTAAACTTTGTTTAAGTTGAATTCAATCCAACTCTCCTTCATTCATTTAGCTTAAGTCAATTTTACTTCAATTTATTCAAATTTTATACTTAAGCTCATTCTCATTTTGCAAACAAAGTTCTCTTTTCAATTTAACTTGATTCTATTTCAATCCAATCTCCTTTCAAACTACAAATTTATTTGGTTAGTTATTATAAATTTCAAATTTCCAAGTTCGATTCATTCTCAGTTCATTTAAATAAATTACAAGGCCATTTCAATTTATTTCTACGTATTTGGATTTTATTTGCAAACCATACCATTCTCAATTTACCATTCACTTTTATGAACTCACAATTCAATCTCATTTACTTAATTGATAATTCAAGTCGAATTCAATTTATAACTTGAGTTTTATTTCCAAACGTCATTATTATCTCACAATTCAGCTTTTATTTAACTGCATTGGGTTCTCATTACATATTTCGTTATCTAATTTATTATCTACTTAGTTTTTCCGTAATTTATAATTCAATACTTGAATTTTAATTTCAAATATCACTTCATTCAATTTGCTTAAGTTCAATTTATTTTATAATTCAAGTTTTGATCTTCATTTTATTTTTCAATTCATCAAAAATATTTATTTTGGTTTTCTATCCCACTTTTTTTTCAAATTTTATAAGCCACAACTTATTATTTACACAATTCCATCCATCATAGGCTTGAATATATTCTTCTTTTATTTTAACTCAAGCCTTATGCTTATTTATAACCCAAGCATATCTTGTTCCATGGATTATAATTCTTTTACACGTTATTCTTATTTATTTATTTCTATTCAATCCTTATCCGACTTATTTTCCAATTATTTATGTACGATTATAATTCTATTCATAATTCAATTGAATTCTTATTCCAATCCAATTTAATTTTAACTCAGTTTTATTTAACTCAATCCGATTTCAACTTAATTTAAATACAACTGGATATTATTTTCAGCCTATTCAATTAATTCAATCCAGTTAAATTTTATTTCCCAATTCAAGTTAATTTCATTTTTAACTTTTCATTTTAAATTTAAATTCCAACATTCAAAGCTTATATTCCCTTCCTGATTTAAAAATCATCTCAATTTATAAGCTTACAACCTATCTCATCAGGAATTTTTTTTTTTAGCTCCCGGCTTTGGTTTCAAATCATTTTGAAATCTCCAACATCTCAAATCACATTTCTCAAAAGTCATGCCATTCCTGGTTTATCCCAACAAATTTCCTTTGAAATTTTCAAAAACAAATAGCTTCTCTGAACAAATCAAATTTTGGCAGCAATCCGTCACTTAGAAATTCGAAAATGAATACTGATGATGCGGCCGTCATCATCAGAATTATTTTCCAATAATCCAAGTGATTTCAATACTATATCACTTTCAAAATCCATTTAAAACAGATTCCCATTCAGAAATATCTTCAAAACAATAATGCGGTCATTTATCTTTAAAACACTTCGATAAACACTTCCAAAGTCTCCGGGATTTTAAATTTCCAAAGCCTGCTTAAATAAATTCTAACTATAATTCATTTGTACACTTTATGCTTATACAAATTCTCATTTGACTGTATTTCAATTTATAATTTACATTTATAATTCATATTTATAAATTTCATTTTATAATGAATTTATTCCCTTAAATTTTAGTTATATTTCAATTTCTAGTTAAATTTTCACTTAACAATGATAATAATTTAAATATCATCATTCCTAACATCCAAGCAACCATATATTAGTTAAATAGTTTTCAAAAATTTTCTTTATATCAAAATATATTTTTCGGTAACATTATTTCATTTACCCACATTTAAAACAATACCGTGTCGATTGTTCTATTCAAGTGTTTAGAAACCCCTCCAATACAGTTGCGAAGACTGTGTCGACGAAGGTTCATATGCCACTCAATAAATCAATCAACACAATATTAAAACAATTTATATTCACTAACAAATACGCGCTCATATCTATTAATACGCTCAAACTCATTCTAGAGTTCTACGGCCTCTATTTGAGTAATTTTCCTACCAGAGCCAAGGTTATCACCAACCTAAGCTCTGATACCAAGTGTAACAGCCCGCAAATCCGTACCCCTTGAGTCAACACTATTCTACAACAATCAACTCAAGTTGTACAGAAATACAAACCATTTGGGTTAAAGAAGAAGAGGTAGAAGAGGTAGAAGGAGAAAAATAGAAAACAACAAGAGAATCTAACCATCGCAGCGGAATAAAATATAATAGATAATAAATACTCTTTACTCAAAACTTAAATATCTCTGTTTATATATTACATCATCAGAGTACATCAATCACAGCTCAACATCAATATCATACAAATGGATACACAACAACTCAACACAGCGGAATATATGTATATAAACAAATACGGAAGTACGTCTCGTCATCCTGCTCGTCTCCTGAGCTCCACAGCATTTCCTGTATCCTATAATACTCGGTCTGACCCGAGCATTACAGTTAAATAATACCCGAATCAGTCTGGAATACCAGCGTGAGAAGATCACACCCAATTGATTATTGAAGTTTCAAAAATCCTTTGAAAAACAAAAGCATCTCGTAAGACCACGCCCCAAATAAACATGTCGGGTTTTTACCTTACGATAGCTAAAACACTTTTTATAGAAATCCTCTGATATTATAATAGGGTCTATATACAAATACTTATAAAATAGCCGAAATTGTTACATTCATTAAATTCCAGCTACTAGCCAAAGAGTAGGTAATACAAACAAAACTCGTACAAGGCTCGTAGGGAGAATGGATTTCCAACTAATGACTAGGCACTGGGGTACCACCTGTCACAGTACGGGGCCTAGATCACCGTACCGAGGAGTACGCCCGCTCCCCTGCAACACAAGGCCGGGACTACCCCTTACTGGATAATCCCGAGTGAGATCACCCCGCGGTTGGGATCAGCAACCGCCCACTAAGCCGAAATAAAAAGGGACATCTAGACTGGAATGACCTCACCCTGCTTGGGTGCTACCCACCTAGCCTTGCTGCATAACCCCTGATTTTCAGTCATTCCCATTTGATGAGGCTTGAGGCTAAGCGTTACCTTTTAGAACATATACCTTAGAATTACCATCGTCCACCTGACGATGTTTCGCAAGCATTCATCCATACAGTCCGTCCCGGGTTTGAACGGAACCGAAGGCACTATTCCTACTACATCCGTTTTGGAAATATCCTCAGGATTAGTAGCGACTAGCCCTTGCACTTCACTGCTCCATCTTCGAATCCAAAATCGTTTACACGAAACGTACAAACCGGATCGAAGTGGTTTTCGAGAAATAAATCTCGATCCCGGTCTCTTCGAAACGATCAACGCATTTGGCCAATATTGATAGTCGGTTATTTAACTATCAATTAATATTCACAAACAACCATCACAGAATAAATAATTTCCTAGATTATTTATTAACTTCAAAATATCTTTACAAGATATGATTTCACTTTCAAACCCTTTTGAAAACAGTTTTCAAACTATCTTCCTTTTTCTAAGAATAAATTTCGAGTATTTCCATTTCCACTGGAATCACCAAGCACAGAACTTTAGATTTTTAAAATAATTTAAAACACTTTACTTTGAAATATACTTTAAAACATTTACTTTAAAAAGTACTTCAATAATATTTGAAAATAAGGTTACTTAATAAAATATAAAACTAGGTTTACACTTTTAAAACAAAATACTAAGTCACTTTTATATAATTACTGCTATAATAGATTAAGAGAAAATACTTACTTTAGAATTTAAATATTAGAAATAATAAATTTTACAAAACTTTCTTTCTTTAAAAACAACTTTAAAACATTTAATTTATATTTACAAATTTACCTTTGAAAACGTGTACTTGGCCATCCAGAGAAAATTCCAACTTCAAGCACTTAAATCAATTTTTCCAAATTGATTTCCAATTTATTCTATTTGAAATAAATTTCTTTACTTGCTCGGTTCATTTCAAAATTCATTAATTATGGACTTTGTTTTTATTATTATTATTTCTGTTTGATTTTAAATCTTTTAACTGAAATATACAAATTTCAGGCTTTTCCCATTTTCTTCTTTGTTCCTTTCAAATTTTAAAATCTTAAATTTCAAATAAATGTTTTTTTTTTTTAGATATTAGCACTGGAGTTTACAATTCATTAACTTCCTATTAGTTCAAAAATCTTCTTTCTATACTCAAGATTTATTAATTAGAATTCTTATGTCACTTTATTTTTTTTTCATTCTTAAATTTATTCAAATTTCCATAATTATTTTACTTACAAATTCACTTCCTTTATTTTTCTTTCCAACATCCAAGTTATATATTTTTGGAAATTCATTATACCCAATTATATCCAATCAAACCATAGCATTCAATATTTCAAAATAATCCATCATAAAATATCAAATCATCATAACAGGGGGATTTAAATAATTTAAATAAATGTTGAGGGATCTAGTTGGATCCCTCCAACCTGTTTTCCCCTACATCCACAGACGTTAGCACAATATAAAATATCTTCACTATAAAATGAGGGAAATCAATCATTTCAAGGTGTAGTATATACTACTATATAACACAACAATCAATTCAACCATTCAAACAATTATTTAAATTTAAATTTAAACCTAACTGAGTGAGATTAACTCACCTTTGCTTTATTTGTGTTCAATTCTTCCTAATCTCGAATCGTTTCCATACTTTTGACCTTGAATAAATAATTATATAATTTATTAATATTTGAATTAATCGAACAATAAATTTCCCAATTAATAAATTAATTTAACATTTGCCACGATCTTCAACTACCAAAAATATTCTCGTTTTAAATTTACAACTATTAGGTAAGTAAAATTATAAATTTTACTTTACTGTTAAAAATTTATAACCGATCTATACATATATATATTTTAAACCACTTATACTTATAGAAATGAACCATAGATTTCAAAAACCTGAATTTGTTTTAAAAAAATCTTTCAATATTTAAAATTCTAATTTGCAAAATCTCATTACTTTATATATTCTTCATGTTTACTTATATACATATATTTCAATTGAAAAAAAACAAATTTATATCACGACTTATCTCACTGCTAAATCCAATACTTTTAAATATATTCATTTTATTTTTTTACAAATTTAATATACGTAAATTGGGATCAGAATTTATACCTTGCAATACAAATCCTAAACCCGAGGGAAACGAAGCACCATCACCTCACTGCAACGCGCGTGAACGACTCGACCAAGCCCTAATCGAGATCCACTGCGCCCCGTCCTCGCATCATCACTGATTCGCATCAAGGTGGGAACGAGCTTGAAATCCTCTTGACGTTGAGATGTTCCCGAAGTTGAGTTGAGCTCACTACGATCCACGCGTCGTGCCATCGGCCACCAAACCCAAAATTCCATCACTCACTACATCGCCTACTCCTTCACCTAGTACGCCTCGACGTCGCCGCCGTTACCACTGCTTCACAAAGCTCCAGCCAAGCTCGAATCCTTCGCCCAAACAAGTCGCGAGAACCCTATGCGACGTCGTGACCGCTCGAATCCCAAAAACGCGACGCCCCAAACCCTATTTCCCATTAGCGAAATCGAATCGCGAGTTGATTGGAAAGCTCGCCCCCCCCCCCCCCCACCTTTCTTTTAACTGATGATTTTGGTTTGAGGAGTTGAAGCTTTCGGCCATACTTATTGTTTTATTTTTTGAGCTCTCGATTGGAATTTGATGCGAGTGGTAAAGGTGAAGAAGAGAAAGGAGATTGATAAGAACTCGCGGCCATGAATTCGAACGAACGAGAAAAAGGTTTCGAGATTTTTTTTTTCTTCTCGGCTGTGTGGTTTTATAATAAATTTTCTTTTTTAGGAACGAACTGGTTGTCTTCAAGAGGAAGGAAACAAGATGTTGGCGTGTAAGAGAAAGTTAGCTACAGTAATTTGAGATGAAACGGAAAAGTATTGACGGGATGCAATTACGGCTGAAAGAAAATTTGAGTAGACCAACATTGCTTTATTTAAATTCAGTTTGTCGCTATATAAATTTTCAACGCGTTTACATATCGTGCTCTCACACCACAACCCCAAACACTACGAAATTTGAAATCCGATAATAAAACACTATTACGGATCCAATGGAACTGGTTTCGTTAAATTCCGAGACTGTGCCCCGGAAGGCTATTTTTAAATTCAATTTAAACGAGAAAATTTCAAAACTGAACAAACCACTTCCAAATTAAATTTTTAACACTTTTTCTATCTTCACTATCATCAATATAAATTTTATAAGCTTTCAAATTATTTTTAACAGACTTGAAATTCAAGATTCAACAATTTACTCAACTTCTAATTATTAAATTCTATTATTTAATTATCAAATAAATAGCGATATTTGTAATTCAAGTTAAAATTACTCTATTGAATATTTAAAATCAATTAAATATTCCGATTTTAAATGCTTGAAAATTCCAGGTCGTCACAGGTTTGGTCGGTCGCTAACACCACACTAGGGGTTTGGTCGATCTCTAACACCACACTAGTGGTTTGGTCGGCCGGTCGCTAATAGCACACTAGCAGTTTGGTCGGCCGCTAACACTACACTAACATTTTGGTCAGTTCCTAACACATACTAATTATGTTGACCAATAAAATATTCTTAGTCAAAATTTCTCTCTTTCAAGGGAAGACTGATAAGAAAAGCTCCAGGAGTTTAGCTTGCTAAATTCCTACAGTCCATTGGTACCAGATATCCATAACATTGTTCAAGCTAAAATCACACTTTATGGTGTTACACCAACTAACGAATGGCGCAGGAGTTATGATATTGAATATAGCATGTGGTACAGACGGCTGGCTTAGTGATATAGGAGTGGAAACTAAAATGAATACTACGACTCATGGTGTGACCTTCGTCGTCAAGCCGATAGGTTGAATAACTAGCCTACAAGGTCAAGCTAATGAATACACTAACGAATATAATGAGTTATACAATAACTTGCATCTCCAAGATATTATTTAATCTCATTGTTTCACATACTCTTTTAATAGTAATTATCAAAGTAAAACCGGTGTCCCATAACCGTTAGGTGTTGCTAAAGTATTTACTATTAATTAGTAAATTTCACTACACAAACATTACGTGAACAAGTCATATAGTTAAGCAATAAAGTGATAATTAATGTCCCATAACTAATTATTTTTACAAAATTGTTTAAATATAGTTCTCATCTCATAGCAAAATATTTGCTTACCTTATAAGCTAAATTCCACATCCATCACTTAAATCACATACGAAATAGTTTGTTTCCCCTTTTCTGATAAAATATTTATTTCATTTTAAAAATAAAATTTCTGAAATAAAATACTAATATGGTTTTATATAAGCTAGAAATGAATTTTAGAGCTAAACTAATATATATATATATATATATATATATTCGTGTGTGTGTGTATGTATGTTTATATATAAGTGTAGTTTATAAATTCCTTCTTTGAAATCGATTTATAAAACACTTCTATAAAGCCATATATGTAATAATAATTTCCTTATATCAAATCAATGTATCATACACCTTTAAAGCGGTATGTGTACTATATTTAAAGCCAAGGAAACAAACAACAATCATCAAAACAGGGTAAAAATCTTGAGTGAATGCTCTAGTTAGGTTCGCGATCGATACCGATAGACCCTACCGATCCACCAGTGACATGAAATTCTATTGAGCTTCGCTTCAGATTTCGCGTCTGATCTCAGGCAATTTTTCTAACGATTTCTGGTAGCGTTCTATCATCTTTTGGGAGTGCAATTTAAATACAATACATATATACAACATCAAGGAACTATAATGCAACGATAAGCAACAAATCAAACATTAAGACTTATATTTTCTGTAAGGTTTCAAGTTTTAGTTTATTGTAAAACCAAACAAGCATCTAACAATAGAGATTAAGAAACAAGCAAACAATTCTACGCAGATTCAATTACTAATAGCATGCGGTTTATATTTTGGAAATAATCGTGAGAGAAAATCTCACCTTTCTCCTTAGCTAACACAGACGAACAACTACAGCAACCTCCTTCTCTAACTTTTGCAAAACCCTAAAACAGCCAATTTAAAAACAAGGCAACAAAGATCAGAATACTAACCAAAATTAAAAACTGAAAGTTCTAAAGGCTAGATATAGATACGATAGGCCTTCCTTGAATTTATATGAATTCTCAAGATTTATTTCAATTTATTTTGAGGAGAATTGCTAACTTTTCAAAGAGGAAGAAAGAATTTTTCATTCTATATTTCTAAGTTTTTAAGCAGTATACGTACTGACTTAGAGAATGAGAAAGAAAGTTTCTTTTGTTATTTTTGTAAACGGGCTTGACATGGTAATCCTTTTATTACCTTTCTTTTTATTATAAAATCATTATACTTCTCTTTTAAAACAACAAACGACTTTCTTTTATTTAACCATACTTTTTATAAATTTTCCAAAGGCTTGTGAACTCTATTTGGTCATAAACTTAAGAATAAAACTAACTTTCACATTTTCAAAATTGCATTCTTTTACTTTATAAACCAATTTAAATCTAACTAAATTCTCATTTTTCCCATTTAAAATTATAACTCAATTAAATGATCTTAAAAGAGAAATTTACACTTTAAAACACTTATTGAGATTTTACAATAATTCCATCTTACATTTTATATTGTAATAAAATCATAATATTTATTTAATTAGAAATTTTTTATTTAATTTTCCATTTATTTAAATAAGACATTTCAAAACAACTTTATCTCCTTCAATTACAAAAAATTTACAATGTCCTATCTTAATTGACTAAAATCTTAAATTCCCATAATTATTCTTAAAATAGTTATTACAAAATTTTAATCAAGATAATTACTAATTCAATCAAGGTATGGAACAAAGAGAGTTGTTACAGAACTTCCCTCCTTTTAGAATTACGTCTTCTCAATTTGATTTCAAAATAAAGCTGGAAAAAAATAGATTACTATGAGTAATCCATTATAACATAGCATTCAACCATAAAACAATTCCATATCCAAAAATTCAAAAAGATCTAAATTTACCCTAGCGGTTTAGTAAGAATTGGGATATATTTTGACCCAACAAGCATAAATATAACAATCTAAAATATATATTAGACCCTTTATATCGATAGCTACTCAAACTTAGAGCCATCTTTCTTTCTTGGAATTTATTATTACGTACTATGAGTTTTATACAAACTCATTTAGAAGATATAACGATAATGCAATCAATTAAATTATTTTCCAAATTTCTAATTTTTTTTAGAAAACTTCAGAGTAAACTCTAAGCTACGTAGTATATATTTTCCATAGAATTTACAACACCCAAAATTATCACAACAATCTATTCATTAATTCACAGCCATTACAATTGTATTTAAAATTCAAATCTTTTGATTACCTCCAATAAATCCCAATTATAAATCACCATTTATACGTATAAGTGAATCAAGATTTCAAAGATCTCTTTTTCTTTCAAAATATTTCAAGATTTTTATTCCCCTCAATCAATTACTTATCTTGAAAATTTAAACATTGAGTAATAAGAACTCAGTTCGATAATTAAATTGAAATTTAATAACTTATATATTCAACATTCTTATTAATATGATTTCCAATTATTTTTCAAAGTATCAAAACACTTCTTCTTCTTTTTAAAAAAAATGTGTGATCCTCTATAAAAGACGAGAGCACACATGTAAATATGTATATATCACATAAGCCAAGGTGCTGCTAACATGCCTGGCAGGTAGCTAATCAAAGTACTAAAACAGATAAAATAACTTAACTACCACTAGAATGAGCTTCGGCAAGGCCAACGCCCATTACACCCCAATATCGAACTCCGGCAAGGCTACCATCCGATATTGAGGTGTTATAAGTACGTAAAAACTATGGAGTATCTCAACGCTAAAGATACTAGAAGCCAGTTCCATCTGAGAAGGAAGTTTCACACTGTAGTCTCGGAAGAAATGGTAATGCGACAGATCCGGAATGGAAAGCTCCTCTATATGGACTCGATATAACAGGAGAGAGCGCCTCACTGAAAAGTGGATCATATAGAAAGTAAAATACCATACTAAAGATGAAGAAGAACTGAGAAGAACTTCTTACTACAAGCCGGATGCTGCCATCAGCAATCCTGTGTACCTACAAAAAGAATCTAACACCACTTCTGGACAACACCTGTATCTGTAAAAGGAGCCGAAAGATTATAAGAATAATACACATATATGTATAAATAAAATAAAGTAAAGATACAAAACCTAAGATAATAGGATAGAATACAATAAAATACCTTTATTACTCTTTTAAGTATAAATTCGAAAATTAGGCTATAATACTTCTATTTTACACAAATACTTTATTATTGTACTTTAATCTTTGCAATAAAATAGAAGAATAATCTCTTCATAACTCACTTTCAAATTACACACTTTTCATTCAGAAACCAATTTAAATACTACTCGTCTCTTCATGTTTATTATTTTGAAATAAAATCTCAATATTCTTTCAAGTGTGGTTTCTATACTTTAGTTTTTCTTACATTTTAAACAAAGGTTTTCCGACCAAAATTATATTGTTTATTTATCAAAGTGAATTTACTTAAAAGGATATAACTACACTTTGTAAAAAAATCATTAATCTAGTATTACCCTTCTAAAATGGATTATCCCTATTTTAACAATCATAAATTTTCAAATTGTTTAATTTATAAAATTTTCAATTTCCCATTTTAAGACAACTCTTTTGGTCTTATATCCCTAATTTTATAAAATATTTTCTTCCCACAAAATAAATTTAGAACTTTCTCCTTTATCTACTACTTGTAAATAAGTTTCACTAATATAATAGATTCTTTTAACTTTGTAAATAAATTATACAAAATTACTTTTCCTTATTTTCTAAAATGAAAATATGGTTTATACAAATAGTTCACATTTCTTATAAGGGTTTAAGATACTTAACTCCTTTATTATTCTCTAATGAGGATGTAAAATAATTTAAAGATTTCTTCGGTACAAGTATTACTACTCCACGATTTAGATTATTTTAACCAAATTTCATTTCTCAAGGAATTCTTTTTCATAAATTGTAAATTTCTAAAAATTCAATATTTACTTTCTTTCAAATTAAATTTCTATATTTGAAATTTAATAAATAGAAAAAAAATCAACTTCTATTAAGAAGCTATACATTTATATAAACCCAAAGGATTTCTTTCTATAATTAATAGCTCAAATTTATATTTTAGCAACAATACTATTATTCTCTGCGAATTCTTTTCCACAAACTTTTCATATAGTATACTCAACTTTCAATAATTTGAAAGAAATTCATTTTTATTCACAATTCAAAGTATCCAACTTTCAATAATTTATTACACTTATAAATGAATTGTAGTTTCATTCAAACATCGCTTATAATGGAAATTTCTATAAATAAGTTTTATAATGTTTCATACCTTACTTAATTCTAAATTCTAAAATTCAATTCAACACAATCTAATATGCATTATTATCAAAATTATCACACAAAATTTATTTAACATACATCAATGCAACTGAATTTATAAATTTCATAATTATTCAATAATTATTAAACCATCCTTTTAAGCAATTCTTTAGTTTTCTAAACAAGGCATTTTCTCATTTTTGAATACTTGGTTCTAATTATCAAAATATCATGTGATACTTTCTCCCAAAATATAATTATATATTTCCATAAAATATCATTTTTTTTCGAAACACTTTTCTAAATTTTCCACTTTATGTTTCCATAATATTTAACTTATTTCAATAATCTATCTTCCTTTCAAAAATAATATATGCTTACTTTTAGCACTTACCTAAACCACAGTGGTTATGATTAATCAACCATAGTAACATACTTAATTTATTTAAGCATACATTTTATACAAGAGCATAAACAATTTCTCAAATATCAAATAATATAATCCTTAAATTTACATAGAAACTCTTTACATTCTAGTTATAGTTTTCTTTTCAACATATTTACTAAGACAACTTCCAAAATATTTTCCGTCTTTAAGACACTCCTTTCAAAACTATCACATGTGTGTGTGTGTGTCTATATATATAAATATTTTTCCAAAACATTCTTCTTTGTATGTATAACTCTTTCATAATTATTTATCATAATTTAAATATTTTTAACTTAAAGAACTATATATGATTGTTTCGTCCTAGTGTTTAGGAAATTCCTATCAATAACATCTATCATACGCATTGACCAGAATTCTTAATGCACCCAACGGGAAATTTTTACACAAAAATTAATTCAGATATGATATACATGTATCTTTCAATATTTTATTTTTACTCAAAATATCAACTTGCCTTAAAACAACAAAATAAAATTTCACTCATATGTATATCTTTTACTATAAAGATTTTTAATTTAAATGGATGCTTCTTTTATTAAAATTCTTTTGGTAAATCTCAATTGTTTACATCCAAGTAATTCTTTACTAATACCAATTCTACAATGCATCCATTCATTTATAACTGCTTCAAGAATCATCAAATTTTTTTATTCATCTTAACCTTTGGTTAATAATGCATATGAATTCAAATTTCATTTTACACAAATTAAACTTTTCAATATTTCTTGCGGTGGTTACACTACTGAAGACATCGAAGTCCTTATTACAAATATTGAGTAGATTTTTAATTATATATGATGATTCTTTCTTCATATTAATTTTTAAGCAAATTTTAAAACATCAAAAATTAATCAACCAATAGCCATACAAACAGGAACAACTAATAAATATGCTTAGCAGAAAACAGTTTATCTGTTCCCACTATGCAACTCTGATCATTACAGATCGGTACACAAACAATTCAATTCTAAGCCATCTGAGGTCTAATGTACACTATTATTAAATCTTACTTTTGGAAAAAGTAAGTTCCAATATTTGGTAAAAACTTAATACATCCCGATGATCATTCCCCAAACAATCATCTATATTCCTAACCTAAATTAGTAAACTTCACTACACATAACACTACACAAACAAGTCATATAGTTAAGAAATAAAAAAATAATTAATGTTCCATAAGCACTTATTATTACTAAATTTTTAAATATAGTTCTCCCTCATAGCAAAATAATCGCTTAGCTTAAAAGCTAAAGTCCACAATTTCCATCACTTAAATCACATATGAAATAGTTTGTCCCCCCTTTTTGATAAAATATCATTTTATTTCTGAAACAAAACACTAATATGGTTTTATACAAGCTAGAAATGATTTTTAGAGCTAAAATAATACACATATAAATATAGTTTATGAATTCTTCTTTGAAATCAATTTATAAAACACTTCTATAAAACCATATATGTAATAATAATTTCCTTTTTCCAAATCAATGTATCATACACCTTTAAAGCGGTTTAATATTATATTTAAAGCCTAAAAAACAAATAAAAATAATAAAAACAAAGTATATCAAAAACAAGGTAAAAATCTAGAGCGAATGCTCTAGTTATATTCACGACCGTGCATCGGCGGACCCTACTGGTCCATCGATGATGCGAAGTTTTCTGGAGCTTCGCTCCAGATTTCACGTCCAATCTCTAGTGATGTTTCTGATGATTTTGGCAGTGTTTTATCATCTTTTAGGAGTGCAATTTTAGTGCAATACATATATACAACATCGAGGAACTAGTATGCAACCATAAGCAACAAATCAAACACTAAAACTTGTATTTTCTGCAAGGTTTCAAGTGTTATTTTGCTGTAAAACCAAATAAGCATCAAACAATAGAGATTAAGCAACGTGCAAACAATTCTACTTAGATTCAATTTACTAATAACATGTAGTTCTGAAAGTGACTGTGCTACAGGATCGTGTAATATGGATAAACTATTTGTGTGGAATATAAACTAAGTAAGTAAATAGTAAAATAAATGACACCAGAGATTTCATACTGGTTCGAACTCCCATTCTACGTCCAGTCCCAGAATCCTTCTGGAATTAAACTATCAACCCTCACTTAACCCAAAGAAATAGGTTTACACTGCCTGAGCAACCAAACAGGACTTCTACCATCTAAGCAACCGAATAGGACTTCTACTGCCTGGGCAACCGAACAAAAATTCCAATAGAAATAATAAAGTTTTTTCTGAGTATGCTCTTGAATAGCACTGATAATTTAATAATGTACAATCTTCCTATTACCTTTATGATATATAGTGTAATGTGCTTGAATAATGTGAAAGATAAAATGATCGACGATCAGAGTTTGTATGCAATTAGAGGGCAAGTTGAAAATAGATTGTGAGATAAGAATTCAAGAATAATAAAATCTGTTATGTTAATTGTTTGTTGATTTCTGAAATTTATTTATAAAGATTAAAAAGTTTCAATAACTGATGAAAGATAATGTTGAAGAGAAACAGGTACAACTGTTGATTTGAAGATGTTTCTCTTCGATGAAGAGAAGTGCCTTTTCATAAAAATAGCTGTTGAAAATATTCAACCGGCTGAAATAATTATTCGGCCTGCTAAATTTGGTAAAATCGAAAATAGCAAAGAAATAGGCATTTTTTTGCCTAATTCAGCCGGCTAAATATTATGAAACAACAAAATTATTTCAGCAAACAGACGACTGAATGAGTTCATTCAGCCGGTTATTTTCAGCCTTTTGTGCATGTTTGAGCATGTCTGTGTATGTTTATATATATACCATTCAGAAGAGATTTTAACATATTTATAAATTGTACATAGAATCTAAACAAAAGAATATCAGCTTCAAAATATTCTGAATATGAGTCTGCAACGAATCTCCTACATAAGTGATCAGTACACACAAATATTGATTTATATAGTTGTCATAATCAAAATGATGAAAAATTGAGATTCCAGAAAGTTCAGTTTTAGAGATAACTATGAGTGCAAAGTCTCACCTTTCTCTTTAGCTAACACAAATCAACAACTATGACAGCCTCCTTCTCTAACTTTTGAAAAACCCTAAAACGACCAATTTATAAGCAAGGCAACAAAGATCACAATACTAACAAAAATCAAAAATTGAAATTTCGAAAGGCTAGAGATAGATAGGCTAGACCAACCTTCAATTTACATGAATTTTTGGAGATTTATTTCAATTTATTTTAAGGAGATTTGCTAGTTTTTTCAAAGAGGAAGAAAGAGTTTTTCGTTCTCTGTTTCTAAGTTTTTGAGAAGTATATGTACTGACTTAGAGAATGAGAAAGAAAGTTTCTTTTGTTATCTTTGTCAATGGTCTTGACCGAATAAACCTTTTATTCCCATTCTTTTTATTATAAAAGAATTATACTTCTATTTTAAAACAACAACCAACTTTCTTATTATTTAACCAAACTTTGTATAAATTTTCCAAAGCCTTATGAACTCTATTTGGCCATAAACTTAAGAATAAAACCAACTTTTCATGTTTTCAAAAATGTACTCTTTTTAGTTTATAGACCAATTTAACTCTAATTAAATTCTCGATTTTCGTATTTAAAACTATAATTCAATTAAATGATTACAAAAGAGAAATTTACACTTTAAAACATTTACTGAGATTTTACAATAATTCCATCTTACATTTTATATTGTAATAAAATCATAATATTTATTTAATTAGAAAAAAAATATTATTTTCATAATTTTCCATTTATTTAAATAAGGCATTTCAAAACAACTTTATCTCCTTTAATTACATAAATCCATAATTTGTATTATCTTAATTAATTAAAATCTTAAATTTTCATAATTATTCTCGAAATAATTATTCCAAAATTCTAATCATGGAAATTACTAATTCAATCAAGATATGAAATAAAGAGGGTTCTTACAGCATGCTTAAGTTCAATTAAGCTCTCACATATGGATTCAACGATAATGGGGCCACTCCTTTCGGAGAATGTAATTTGATGGTCAGAATTAGAAGTGACCCTTGTTGTAAGATCTTCAAAACCACTTTTGTCATTATAGATGTCCCCTCGGTGTACAAAGCCTTCTTCGGGAGGCCGGCTCGCGACACCATAGATGGGTATGTATCTACTAAGCATTTTCTTTTAAAATTTCCCACCGAGAAAGGTGAAGGGCATGTAAGGGAAGACCAGTGGATGTCGATGCAGCTGTATTATGCAAGTTGGAACATGATCAATAAAGGGAAAACTTCGTCTTATGAGAATAATGTTAAAGTTAATCAACCCACTCCTTTCGAAGTTAAGAAAATAGTTAATGTCATGAATTCTAAATCTATGGAAAGTCTCAAAAAACCTAAGAATCCTCCTAAGGTAAGAAGATTCCATTACCGGAGAATTAATTTACATATCAAGCTATCAAAAGAACATAATGAGGTAGAATGGGGGTAGAGTAGTAAGTTTTTTGGGAGAAAGAGGAAGATTGTTCACGCTGTATAAGAAGTCCCATTGGAAGAATAAATCGAGCTTGACCATGATCCGATACAAGAGATCGAAACGAATTCAGTAGCTGAGACTTTAGAAGAAGTATGCCTTGATGTAAATGACACGTCTAAGATAATTAAGATAGGAACTTATTTCCATCCTTCTGTCTGTGGTAAGCTAATTTCCTTCTTCATATAACCAAGATGTATTTGCTTGGACCTATGATAACATGATAGGAATTGACCACTCAATCATTTGTCATTGTTTTAATATAGATCTGAAGTTTACTCACGTAGGGAAAAAGAGGAGGCCTTTAGATAACCGTTATATGGTTCTATAAGAAGAAGTCGAGAGATTATTGAAGAATAATTTCATCCGAGAAGTCTACTACCTGAAGTGGATCATTAATACAGTATTGGTAAAAAAGCTGAACGGAAAGTGAGGGACTTGTATTGACTTTACATATCTAAACAAAGCTTTCCTGAAGGATTGGTTCCCTTTATCAAGAATCGACTAGTTAGTAGATGCTACCAATGGGTTAATTACTTTCCTTTATGAATGCCTGCTCTAGGTAGAATCAGATCCCACTGTTTAAGCCCGGTGAGGGGCATACAAGTTTCATCACCAACATAGGTTTGTTCTACTACAAGATAATGTCCTTCAGTCTTAAGAATTCAGAGGAAAAATACTAGAGGTTATTCAACCGAATGTTTACCAAACAAATAGGTCGAAACAAGGAGAGGTATGTTAACAACATGTTGGTCAGATCTAAGCAGTCAGAATGTCATGTTTCAGATCTGCCTGAGACGTTTGATGTTCTTCAGAAATATCAGATGAAGCTAAACCCTCAGAAGTGCACATTTGGTAAACAACCTGGGAAATTCCTAGCTTTTATAGTAAGTGTTAGACGTATAGAGATAAACCCAGATCAGATAAAAGCTATAACCAACATGAAAGCTCTGACTAATGGAAAAGAAATAATGAGTTTGAATGGAAAGATAACTGCTTTAAACAGATTCATAAGTCGATCAACTGATAAGTGTATTCCCTTCTTTAACCTCTTAAAGAAGAATGTTACTATCAAATAGACAGACGAAAGCCAAAAAGCATTGAAAGATCTGCAAAAGCATTTAAGTTATCCCTAAGTATTGTCCAAACCGATAGACGGCGAAACCCTATTCCTTTATCTGGCTGCCTCGGATCAGGCTGTAAGTTCAGCCTTAGTGAGAGATGAAGATGGGATCCAGAAGCCCATATATTATGTAAGTATAGAAGCTAGGTCCAGTTGAGAAGCACCACCCTATAATTGAAAAGCTTGCCTATAGCTTGATATTCACGGTAAAAAAGATTCAACTGTACTTCCAAGTCTATCCTATTGAAGTCCTAACGGATCAAGCGCTTTGACAAATTTTAGTAAACCCGAGACTACGGGGAGGTTAATTAAGTGGGCTATAGAGCTTAGCTAGCATGAGATATTGTATGAGCCGAGGACAGCAAACAAAGGTCAAACACTAGCTAACTTCATCATTGAATGCACCGATTTCGAAACTGAAACCGAAAAAGGAGACGACAAAAGAAAACAATTCTCTTGGCAATTTTATGTTGATGGAGCCTCAAATGAACAGGCGGTAAATGCCGGCTATATCTTGGTAACTCCGGACAACCATAAAATTTACTGCACAATCAAGCTCGCCTTCTCAACAACCAATAATACAACCGAGTATGAATCCTAATTGTTGGATTAAGAATTTCCATTTCTATCAAGGTCTTAGGGATTTGAATATACAACGACTCCCAAATAGTCATCAAACGAGTTCTTGGCCACTATCAAAATCGAGACCCAAGGTTAACTCTTTATATTAAGCAGGTAAAGCAACTACTTGGAGCTTTCGAGGGTTATCACATATAAAGCATTCCAAGAGATCGAAACACTAGGTTGTTGCCTTAGCAAATTGTGCAAGCCCAAGAGATGTAAGAGAGTTTAATTTCATTCCTGTCGAGATCCTAGAGAAACCTAGCATATAGGTATTGGAGGAAGTGTTAGTTATAACACGGGCCCAAGCTTCCTGAAGTGGATCTATAACACCAGTAATCACGGAAGAAAATTGGATGTCACCATGTATTTGATATCTTACTAAGGATATTCTACCTTTGGATGTTGTCGAAGCAATACAAATTTAATTTAATGCTCCAAGGTTCAGCATTATAGATGGAGTACTCTATAGGATGGGATTCTCAACAACATACTCTCGGTGTGTAATGGCCTCGAAAGGTCAACAGTTGTTGAAAGAAGCCCACGATGGAATTTGTGGAGACCGTTGTGGTGGCCAAAAGAAGGTAAAGAAAATACTTCGGCATGGTTTCTATTAGCCAAAACTAAATTAAGATTCATTGGACTATGCAAGAAAATGTGATAAGTGACGGTTTTATACAAATGTGCCAAGAGCTCCTCTAGCTAGCCCACCCAAATGATGAGCCCATGGCCTTTTGATATCTATGGCATCGATCTTATTAGTCCTCTTTCGACTACTAAAGGAGGGGCATCATATGCCACAGTGGTGATTGATTACTTTACAAAATCAATCGAGGCTAAATCCTTAGCTACCATAACCTCTAACCAAGTAATAAAGTTCATCATGAAGAACATTGTATCTTGATTCGGTCTTCTATATAAAATTATTACGAATAATGGCACTCGGTTCGAGAGCCGAGACTTTGCGGAGTATTGCCAAGATCACGGTATCATCAAGAGTTTTTCTTTAGTAGCCCATCCACAAGAAAATAGGGCAGTGGAGGCAGCCAACAAAACTATTAAGGCTTATTTGAAGAAAAGATTGAATAAAGAAAAAGGAAACTGGGTAAACGAATTGCCTTTCGTTTTGTGGGCCTATAGAACAAGCTCCAAAACCTCAACAGGGCATACTCCATTCTCTCTAGCTTACGGCTTTGAGGCCATGTTCCCCGTTGAGTTAGAAATTGCTTCTCACCGAAGGTATTATTATAATACACAACAAAACGTAGAGCTCTGTAAGGAGTTATTGGATTTTTTACCTGAACTCTAGGACCAAGACATTTTGAGGACCGTAGAGTATATTCAAAAGATGACCTGATACTACAACTAGAGGGTTTGAACTAGAAAGTTTGAGAAATGAGACCATATTCTTTGGAAAATTATGTCAAACACAAAGGATCCAACAGATGGACCTGTCAGCCCAAATTGGAAAGGACCCCTAATAATTCGTGACCTTATCCCTTCGGGAATATATATATTAAAGAAGCCAAATGGTAATGTAATACCTTAGAGTTGGATGCTAAGCACCCGAACCATATCACAGTATGAGGCTGCTACCTGAATAAAAGCCTTATCTGCAGTTTGAGACAATCATCAATCACTTAGACATGACTCAAGTATGTCACAGAGACTACGGTCTTTTAAAGTTTTAAGCATTTCAAACATTTCATCAAACGTTTTAGTCGTGATTATTGCCTTGATCAAGTAATATCATGCAATTTTTTAAAAGAGCATCAAAACATTTTAGCCATGATACTACTCTGATCAAGTAGCATCATGCGAGTTGCAAACCCATGCTTTTGCCTCCGGGCAATTAAATGATATCGCCTCTCACCAATTATTTAGTTTTTCCTCCAGGTAAGTAAATAATTTCACCTTATGGCAATTACTTAGTTTCACCTTCGGGCAAGTAAATGACTTCGCCTCACAGCAATTACTTAGTTTCATAGAGTACCAAAGGTAAGTATTACCATGCATTGGGTAGATTCCCAACAAGGTTAGAATATTGGGTAGATTCCCAATATTAGTGAGCCATGGTCAAGTAGTACCATGCATTGAGTAGATTCCCAACAAGATTAGGATATTGAGTACATTCCCAATAATAGTGAGTCATGGTCAAGTAGTACCATGCATTAGGTAGATTCCCAATAATAATAAGCTATGACCAATAGTGTCGTGCAAAGAGTGAGTCACAGAAAAGAAAACCATGCCAAACACACCTAATGAGCCACATCCAACATGTTGGGCAAAAGAGTGAGCCATGGCCAAATCGTGTCATGCAAACAGCGAGCCATAGTCGAACAGTACTGTAACGTCCCTAATTTTATTGACATTATTTAGGAGATTTAATTAGAATAAATTAAATAGAATAATGTAGATAAGGACATTGAGGTTGATTAATAAGCTAGGTGGTCGTGCTTATTTAAAATCTAATGAACTTGTATAAATGCTTAGGAAATTAAGCATAAGTACATTATGGTAAATAACCATACTTTCCACCCTTATATTATTCTCATTAGGTTATACACGTTCATTTTACTTAAAATAAAATTTTGTAACTGTGAGAAGAATGGTCGGCCATTAGGAAGAAAGAAGAGAAGAGAAAATCAACTTAAAGCTTAGGATTCAAGTTAGAAGGATCAATCTCTACCAAACTTCAGTTTCCTTATCTAATCTAAGGTGAATAATAATTTCTACATCTCTATTTTAGTTTTATGATCATATGGTTTTGGATTTAAGTAAATCTATTTTTATGATATATGAATGATGATATGTTTGAATTATGATTTATATGGGTTAAAAAAGTTTGTTAAAAAGGAGATATACATGGTTTAGGGTAAAACCAAGTTGAAATGATTTTAAATGCCATGGAAAAATTATATGTTGTAGAAAGCATGATTCTAGAGATGGGTTCCAATTTTCATAATTTTATGAATTTATGTGGATTTTATATTAATTTTCTAGTAAAGAAAATAATTTATTGGGTTATAAATTATTTATGGGTAAATTAATAATTACTTGGGTTTGAATTTTTATATGTTGGAAAACATATTAAAATAGATTTTCTAGAATTTTTCTAGATTTTTCCTAAGTGATTTGATGAATATATAAAATTATTTAAGGTATGGGACTTAAATGTTTTATATATTTAATTAAGGAGAAAGGACATTTTATAAAATAAGATTATTATTTAATTCTGAAATTAGTGGCAGCACTTTTTTAAAAAAGTATTTGTTAAACAACGAGAATTTGACAAATAAAGGCAGGTTAGTTGAAAAGTTACCTCTTTTATGTTCAAAACAAGAAAACCATGCTTTTAGCATGTTTAAGCCATTTTAGACGTCAAACCTTCCGACCCAGACCTTCTGACAAAGTCGAAAGGTTATAGCCTTCGACAAGGTCAAATTTCAATGCATATGGTATCAAGTTACTTGGTACATAATGAATTGAACAAGGTCAAAGGGTACACAATTGAAAGGTTGGTTGCTAAAGAGATTGGGGTATGTTTGTCTTATAAACCAAAAGCTTATACCTGCTTGCTTTTGAAAAGGAGCTTTCGATTTGGTTGCTTTCGACCGGATCAATTATTTAAAA
Source organism: Allium cepa (assembly GCA_030765085.1). NCBI lineage: Eukaryota > Viridiplantae > Streptophyta > Magnoliopsida > Asparagales > Amaryllidaceae > Allium > Allium cepa. The sequence goes on along the minus strand of CM060930.1, from coordinate 45,077,132 downwards.
GAAAGGTTTTAAACCTTTCGACAAAGTCAAAAGGTTACTGTTGCTTTATCTTTGTTTCGTTCTGAACCTTCCGACACAGTCGAAAGGTTATTTCCTTTTTTTAACCTTTCGAAGTCATTACTTTCGACAGAGTTGAAAGGTTTACTTGTTTTAAAACCAACCACTTCTCTAATTCTTTCGAACAGTATCAAAGCTTTCAACTTAGATGATTTACCCTTGTTTTATAATTGAAGTATAACCCAAAGCTTTTGAAGGAGTAATTTTAAAAGGTAAAGGCCTATTGTTCTAAATGATATGTTTTAAAGCTTTCGAAGTAGAGCTTCAACAAAGTCGAAAGGTTGCTTCCAATGAGGTCAAAAGGTTTTCAAAGAAGGTTCTGCACATGTTTTAAATTGAACCTAGTAAGTTTTCAAAAGGTTTTTTCCATTGCTTTCGAAAGGTTTGTATTTTAATGGTTTTGAATGGATTTCCAATAGTTGTGAAAGGTTTGAGTTTCAATGGCATCGAAGAGTTTGGAAAGATGTATTTTAAAGTATAAAGAGGGCTGGTGCCTATTATTTTAAAAAAAGATATGATTGAAACCCTTCGAAGGGGTTGAAAATAGTAGCTTTTGACATTGTCGAAAGGTTTTAAAACCCATAAATCTAAATTTTTAAGGAATGCCATAGCTTATATAAAGGAGTTTTGTAATGGCTTTAAGTATGTAATTTTGGAGAAGAATTTGCCTTGATAAAAGTATATGTTAAAGGTGTTAACTATGTTTTATGTAATAATTTCAAGGACCTTAAACCCACAGGAGTGGTATTGTTAAATTGTTGTTTTTCTTCTTCAAATATGAATATATTCACATGATAATCAATAATTGTACTTTAGGGAAAAGGGGTAGAAGAACTAGCTAGGGTAATTCAATAGTGAATAGAAATTGCTTGAACTCCTGAATAAGTAGAATTGCATCCAAGGAATCAGGGTGACCGTAAATATAGGATACCTAAAGTTTGTGGTTATTAGAGGTAACCAAAAGGTTCATAGTAAACGATGAAAACTATGATAAAGTAGTTATTGGTGTAACCCAAAAGGTTCATAGTAAACCCATGAAAACCATGATTAAGTAGTTATTGGAGTAAACTAACAGGTTCATAGTTAACCCATGAAAACTATGTTTTAAAGACAGTTGGCAGGGGCTATCTGGTTTGTAGTGAACCAATGAAAGCTATATCCAGATTAAAAATTGACATCAGTCAGTAGGTTCCTAGTAAACCCATGAAAACTAGGATAAGAAAGTGGCTAATGGAAGTATCAGTAGGTTCCTAGTCAACCCATAAAACTAGGATGTGAAGTGAGTTATTGGATAAATCCATAAGTTCTTAGTAAACCCATGAAAACTAGGATAAGTGATTAGTTATTGGAAGGACTAATAGGTACTGGAGGACCCATGAATTGATTAAGTTAACTAGCAGGGGCCTATAGGTTCTTAATGATTCCATGAAAACTTTGAATATGACAGGGTGTCTATTAGGTATAACAAGTTTATTAGTAAACCCATAAAACTAAAAAGGTTAATAGTGACCCTAGAAACTATAATTATGACAGGGTGTCAGATTAAACTAGGAGTCGAAAATCCTAATTATTTTCAAATATGCATATCATCGTAATATTTTGAAAATGTATGTTTTAACCATTGTGGATACAGAAGCATAGTATATGGCTTATAAAGGTTTTAGGATACTAGTGAGGGAAAACCCGTTCTGCTAAGAAGCATGGTCTCACTAAATATCTAAAAAGGATTGAGATGTTAGATTATTATTCATACCAGGCTTTATTGTTGAGACTTGGTTTTGATTCATGACACAAAGCTATCACTAAAACAAACATATTTGAGGACTGTTATGACAAAAAGAGAATATATACTACATTGAGACAAGACATCAAAATTGGTGCATCGATTTTTATATTATCTTGTTTTGAGTTTTTTAAGTCAATTTTGTTAAGATCTCTCCTTGTTTACGTATATATTAGCTTATATATATAATATTCTTATTTTCAAATGATTTATACATATATAAGCATATAATATATATATATATATGTTATCAAAGTTTTACTTTAAAATCGTATATAATATATATATATATACACACACCTGTAAAAACTGTGCAAATTGCATAGAAATTACCAGGTCAGTCGACTGACCTGACAATTTCTATGCAACATGCATAGGTGCACAAATAAACAAATATATATTTAAAATTCGTTTGAATATCTAGTCGACTGACCCAGATGTTCAGTTGACTGAAGTTTTATAACAGCTATATTTTCTGAAAAGACACGATCATTTGTGAAGAGTTACGAATCTCTACGAAGAGATTTGGATGCAACACTTCAATCGGAACTCTTAGTCAATGGTCGCTGCTTTTTAACATTTATAAATACATATTCTAACTTGTTTCCAAATTACTGAATTTTCTTATCTTCCTTATCTAACTCTCCTGAATATACTTGCGACCATACTCTCAAATATGTGCATTAACATATTCTAAGCAATACTATTCCTTTCCAATCTTTGTAAACTTCAAATATACATATTTATACTCGATGAGAAGATCATAGGAAGGGTGTACTGTAAACAGACTTATCCGTGTTATTAGAACATAAAAAGTCAAACAATCTTTTGAAGTTCAGTTCTGCTGCTTAGGCGTGTGAAGTCCTCTTTGGCTGTTGAGGCGAAATTCTATTCTACTGCTTAGGTCCTTGTTCAGTTGCTCAAGGGTTGTATAGACCTGTTCCTTCGGGTTAAGTGAGGGTTGTTGTTTTAGTGAAATTCCAGAAGGAGTCTGGGACTAGACGTAGGACGAATCTCTCTAGTGTCATTTTTATTATACTACTTTTACATTTCGCTCTATTTACTGTATAACTATCATCACTACACTCTGTATTATTATACATCCATATTACATGATCCATAGCACACTTTCATTTGGTATCAGAGCACGGTCATCATATAACCGTAACACGGTTATCTGATAATCTAATAATATAGAAACTAGCACTGGTACTAGCTTCATTGAAGGACAATCCACTACATGTCCACCACTATTTGATGGCATGAACTATAACTATTGGACCACACGAATGAGAATATATATGCAAGCAAATTGTTTTGATTCATGGAATATAATTCAGATAGGGTATATTATTCCTACCGAAGAGTATTCTACTTGGACAAATACACAGAAACTAGATGCCATAGCAAATGCAAAAGCCATGAATATGTTGTTTTGTGCCTTAGATAAAAACGAGTTTAACCGTGTTAGCATGTGCAACACTACATATGAAATATAGCGTACACTCAAAGTTACACACGAAGGAACTAACAAGGTCAAACAAAGCAAAATAACCATGCTCAAAAGTCAGTTTCAAAACATTAGGATGAAAGACAATGAATCTATTAATGATATGTATTCAAGATTTCAGGATATCTACCATTCATTAGTAGGACTAGGAGAAAAATAGTCAGATTGATATTGTATCCAAAATCCTTAACTCTTTAACGGAAGAATGGAAAAGAAAAGTTCTCGCTATCGAAGAATCGAACGATATTTCCAAAATAATTTCGAAAGAGTTAATAGGAAATCTAATGTCCTATGAAGTAAATTTGCAGGCTAAATGAGTTCAAGCTCAAGAGAAAAAGAATATAGCATTCCATGTATAACAAGAAGAATCAGATTCAGACAAAGACAATCTAGCCTTTGTTTCCAAAAACTTCAAGAAAATTTTAAAGTATAGAAAAGGAAACAGAAATAATAGTAAGAAAAGCGCAAGCAGCAATAAACCACTGTCTTCATCAGTTATGGAGTGCTTTAACTGTCACAAAAAGGGGCATCTATAGAAACATTGTCCGTATCAAAAGAAAGAATATCGTAATAAAATGAAGGACAAATTTTGAAGGAAAGCTTTCTCAGTTACATGGGATGATTCATACACCTCCTCCTTCTCAGAGAGCGAGAGTGACGGCGATAATGAACAAGCCAACGTATGCTTTATAGCCAAAGATAATGAGGTTAGTGATTTAACTTTTGATGATATGATAGAGATAAAATAAGAATTGTTAGATACTTTAAAAAGTCTCAAAAGAAAATATAAAGAGGCCGTTGAAAATCAGAACAAGATGGAATTCGAAAGAGATATGCTTAAAGACGAGAAGAAAATATTGGAAGAAGTACTTGAGAAAACACAAGAATCACTTTCAAATGTTAATTCTCAACTGATATTATTGAGTCTAGAAATTGAGACTCAAAAAGAAAAAAATGATGTTCTTGTTTCTGAAAATCATGACTTGAAAACTAATATTAAAATGGTAGAGCTAGAAAATTCAAGTCTAAAGACCAAACTAGAAGGAATAACTAAAAATGTTTCAAATTTTAATAAAGGCAGAGAAAATTTATCTAGAATTATTGAAAATTCACAACCTCTTGACGATATAAATGGATTAGGTTATAAGAAGAAAGTCAATAATTCACAATACAGTAATTTAAACAACGTTAAGTCTAATAAAACACTCATATCTTCAAAATGATTAGTTTCTAAAACTATCAATATATGGGTTCCTAAAACAAATAACAAGTTAATAAGGAATAAGTATATTAGATCTTTCATAGAAAACGTTCATAATAATAACAATTATATCTACAAAAGGGATACTAAACCCACTTAGGTTTGGTTTCCTAAGATCTAACTCTTAGGACCATATTAAAAAGGCGGGTACCAACGTCATCTTATATTTTTTGCAGGTCCCACTCAAGAATAGAGGAAAATGGATACTCGACAATGGTTGCTCAAAACACATGACATGAGACAAAGATATGCCGACAAACATTGCATACTCAAACGGAGGTTATGTCACATTTGGAGATAATTCCAAGGGGCATATCATCGGTAAAGGCAATGTGAGAAATTACGGTACATCTAATTTACCTCTTATTATAAACATTTAATTAGTTAATATATAAAGCATAACCAATTAAGTATACAATTATGCGATAAAGGATTTAAAATAACTTTCTCTGGAAATAAATGTTGCGTCTTCAATCAAAATCAGAATCATATTTTCGAAGGAGATAGAGATAAGAACATTTACGTTTTGAATATGAAAGTTAATTATAACTCAGACACGTGTTTAATAGCCAAAGAAAATGATCCCTGACTATGACACAAACGATTTTATCATATCAATTTCAAAACTATAAATAAAATTTCTACAAATAATCTCGTAAAAGGATTACCAAAGATGAGTTTTAAAGTTAATAATATATGGAACGCATGTCAATTAGGTAAATTAACTAAATCTTCGTTTAAATCTATGAAAGTCATTTCGACATTACAACCACTTGAATTACTTCATATGGATTTATTTGGACAAACCAAGTACAATCCATAAATCACAATAAATACATATTTGTAATAGTTGATGATTTTTCTAGATATACATGGAATATCTTTATGAAAAATAAAAGTGCTACTTTTGAGAATTTCAAAACATTTGTTAAACAAAATCAAATTTTAAAAGGTACTAAAATTAAAAATGTTAGAAGTTATCACGGAGGTGAATTTGAAAATGAACTCTTTGATAACTATTGTAAAAAGAAAGGAATATTTCATAACTTTTCGTTTCCTAGAACACCACAACAAAATGGAGTTGTAGAATGAAAGAATCGAACTCTACAAGAATGCGCTAGAACCTTACTAAACGCAAGCACATTACCAAAATATTTATGGGCAGAAGCCGTTGCAACTGCTTGTTATGTACTGAATCGTGTTTCTATTAGACCCCTCACTAAGAATACACCTTATGAACTTTTTAATGGTAGAAAACAAGCATATCTTATTTTAAAATATTTGGATCAAAATGTTTTGTATTAAATACCAAAGACCAGCTTGGAAATTTTGATTCAAAATGTGATGAAGTTATATTTCTTGGATATTTAAGTCGAAGCAAAGCTTATCGAATTTTCAATAAAAGAACTAATGCTATTGAAGAAACACTCCATATATCTTTTGATGAAAACTCTAGATATATTTCAAATTCAAATGATGACGATGATTTACTTGATAATAACAGAAATATAGAAATAAACAATTTAAGAGAAGATGAAAATATTGTTTATAATCCTAGAGAAGATGAAAACATTGTTAATAATTCAGAAAATAGAAATATTATTCAGAAAATAGAAATATTACCAATACAATGAGATCACTTCGAAGAATCTTACGAAATCATCCTACAGAAAATATAATTGGAGAAACAAATTCAAATGTTCGAACTAGAAATCAGCTAAATTTAATGGGTCATGTAGCTTTTCTTTCTACTATAAAACCTAAGAATACTAAGGAAGCATCGTCCGATGAAAATTAGATTATTGCTATGCAAGAAGAACTACATCAGTTTGATCAAAATAAAGTTTGGGAACTAGTTCCCAGACCAACCGATTAGACTGTTATAGGAACTAAATAGGTTTATAAAAATAAAGCAGACGAATTAGGAAATATAACTAGAAATAAAGAGAGATTAGTAGCACAAGAGTATAACCAAGAAGAAGGAATAGACTACGAAGAAACGTTTGGTTCAGTCGCTAGACTATAAGCAATACGAATCTTACTGGCTTACGCATGTTTTAGTAACTTTAAACTCTATCATATGGATGTTAAAAGTACATTTTTAGATGGTTATATTAAAGAAAATGTTTTTGTTGAACAACCCCCATTATTTGTTAATGAAAAATATCCAGATCATGTCTATAAACTTAAGAAAGCTTTATATGGTCAAAACAAGCACCACGTGCTTGGTATGAACACCTTAAAAGATATTTAATTAAATCAGGATTCAAAATAGGAAAAGTAGATCAGACTCTATTTATAAAACATTCTAAAAATGATATTTTAATAGTTCAAATATATGTAGACGACATTATATTTGGTTCATCTAATAATAAATTATGTAAAGAATTTTCTGAAATAATAATTAGAGAATTCGAAATATCCCATATGGGAGAATTATCGTATTTTCTAGGTCTTCAAATAAAACAAGTTTCAAATGGAATATTTATAAATCAAGAAAAATACTGTAATAATCTTATCAAGCGATTCAGAATGGAAAACACTTCTGCCAAACTGACACCTATGAGTACAACAACATATATTGATAAAGATGAAAACGGCAAGAGATAGACCAAAAGTTGTATCGTAGTATGATATGATCATTACTATACCTAACAGCGAGTCAACCGGATATAATGATGAGTGTATGTCTATATGCAAGATTTCATGCTGACCTAAAAGAATCACACTTACGAGTCGTAAAATGAATACTACGTTATCTTTGTAATTCTAAAGATTTCGTACTTTTCTATCCAAAAGATTGCTCGTTCGAGTTAGTGTCTTATAGCGATGCTGATTTCCTAAGATCACGCACGGATAGAAAAAGTGCAAGCGGTAAATGTCACTTCATTGGTAAATCATTAATATTGTGGTTTAGCAAGAAACAAATTGTGTCTTACTATCAACTTGTGAAGTAGAATATATATCTGCAGCGTTAGCTTGTGCACAAGTAATCTACATGCAAAAGACACTAAAGGATTTTAGAGTTAATTTATCAAAATCAACAATTTACTATGATAATTCCAGTGCAATAAATCTATCTAAAATCCAGTAAATCACTCAAGAACTAAATACATAGATATTCGACATCATTTTTTACGTGACAATGTAGAAAAAGATGTGATAAATTTAGAATACGTTCCATCTGAAAATCAATCAGCTGATATCTTACAAAACCACTGTTAGAAAATACATTTATAAAACTACGTCGAGAACTCGGCATAATGTAAATTATAGATATACAATTACTTCTATAATAATAAAATACGAAATTTTAGACTAAAACTCAATTATAAAATTTGACAAAAATTCATTTTTTTTGACCATGTTGAGACTTGAACCGATGACCTGTTGTGAATAGCCCAGATGTCTTAATCACCAAAGCTATTGATTATTTTCATTACAGTCCAGGTCAGGGCTTTTCTTATATGGTTACAACTATAATCTAAATTGTGTATAACACTTACCTTTATATATATATACACACGTTTTCTGTACAAAACAAACGTTTTACATTTACATAGGCGAATCACAATAATAGAAAACCACCAGAATAGCAATTTTCATTCCTACCTAACAACCTTGTTGTAGCTAAAAATAATACAATCCATCCATTTCATCCTTTTTTATTCTTTACTATAGTCTATAAATAGGTATTCTTATTCTCTGTTATTCATACAAATAACTAAATTAACAAAAATTCAACATCCTACCATTATGTCAAACTCCTCACATTCAACTCACTCAATAGAAATCATAACCTCTTTCGAATCACCAACAAAAACACCCGTCCATCATTCTACACCACCTTCTACTTCTCACGATCATACCGTATACACTCCGGAGAAAAAGAAAGGATAGAAGATGATGTTTGATGTTTCTCCAACTACTAAACAAAAAATAAGTGATTTGCATCACTATCAGCAGGAGTCGTTGATGCTTTAGCGCGAAAAGTATTACGAGCAGAAAATCAATTCGAGACGTCTAGGTATTATATAACATATTGCCATGAAATTCTATGGTGCTTTATCCCATCCAATAGACGAACACGTCATTTTGCCTATTCGTCGACCTTCTACTTCATCCCCGCCACGACCACCAGTCTCACCAAAATCATGGGATCGAAATGAAGCATCCAATGTTTGACGCAAACAGCTACAGGGTTACAAAACTCCTAGTCCTTCAAAACAAGAGTAGTTGTTATTATATTTCATTTTTCGAATAATTTAGCAAATTATGTACAATTTTTTATTAATAAAATAATCATATCTTTTCCTTCATATTTTCAAAACACATATGTTGGTTCTAATATTCAAATAAATAAATATACAGCTTCATAAGTATGAATATATAAATATACAAAACAATACACAACACTAGGCTTGTTGGGAAAATTTACATAGGTCAGTCGACTAAACCAGTCGATCCGTTGACTGATATTGGGATAAAAAATTAATTACACCAGATTTAGTCGACTGTCATAGTGGATTAGTCGACCAGACCAGAAGTTAAATTTTTAATGACCCAGATTCAGTCAACTGAATAGGGCCTTCAGTTGACCGAACAAGAAGTTCGAAAATATTGAAATTCAGGTTCAGTCGACTGAACACCTGATTCAATCGACCGATTCTTAGACCTGAGCCAATTTACTGCTCTTACCCACCCATTCTCACCTTTCAAACCTTCAATTTTCCCTTTACTTTTCACTCTCATTTTAGATTTTTCAACTCTTCTAAAACTCTAGATCTTCAAAAACCTAATTTTTACCTCCAAATACTCAAATTCAATGGCTCCAAAAAGAAAAGACAAGCATCTTCGTCTTCCCAACCTCCTTCCAGTGACCAAATCCAACAATGGTGATACCGCGGTTAGACAATGGAGGAGAATGCAAGATTCTCGTATTTTTGAAGGTTCATTTGTAAAATTTGCTGATTTCTCTCCTTATCATATACAAGAATTGGCTTGTCGTAGAAATTTGGAGTCTTTGTTCAATATTGATGAAAACAAGCATAAAATAAACCAAATTATGGTCAAGTTATTCTATGCTAATCTTAATTTAGGTCACCAAAACATTCAAAACCAAGATGATTCTGTATGGAGTTTGGTTTGTGGAAAACCAGTATTTTTCTCATTAGATCGAATGGCTTACATTTTAAAATCTGACAATGAGGGAATTGAATTAAGTATTGCTGATTGTGATATGGTCGTTCGTGATCGTATAAGTCATTTACTTTTGGAAGATGATATGCGTCAACTCAAATCTATGTTCTTAAGGCCTAAAGCTAGAATTATGCACCGTGCATTAATGAAAACCGTAACTCCGAGAACTAATAGTTACGAACTTGTTTAAGAATACAATTTCAAAGCCTTATAGGCCATCTTCGAAAATATCAAAGTCAATTGGCTTCGGTTAATTCTTGATGAGTTCTTAAGCTTCAAAAATGGTCGAATGAATGTCATATACTACGGTGAATGCGCTTACTAAAAAAATGTGAGATTCTAAAACCCGACTCACCGGTTTCTACCGTCGGCTATTTAAACTCCCGTACTCTAGCTTTAATGAAATTACCGGTTGCTCAACCTCCTTCTATCATTTCTTTTGAAGAATGGACTCAAAGCCAATTACCTCAAGATAAACCGCCACAACAACAAAGCGAAGCATCTTACCGTCCAACTTGCCAAAGATCAACTATTCGTCAATAAGATGAAATTATGATTCCTAATCCAGGCCTTCCTCCACATGAGTCTATTTCCATGATATGTCGTAATCAACAAATTCTTCAATCCCATATCACTAAGGTTAACAAAACGGTTGATAAAGTTAAAGGATTTTTTACAAAGTTATGGCAGGCGATCTCATGTTCATCCGACACTTCCATGGCTACACTAGGTGATCCGAGTAAACAACCCGTCTTCACTTGGTCTTCCTCTTCCGATGATCAAGCGAGTAGCAGCGACAATGGTGGAAATGGAGGCGATAGTGGTGGTCAAAGTTCTCATGGTGATATGGGTAAGCGTATAATAGAGTAAGCTATTACTTCTCTTATGTTCTAAAAACATTAGTCTTTTATTTCACCACATTATGGCTTGTGCTAAATAGCCAATGTTTTAGTATTATTTTAAAACTCTTGTTTGTGATATTGTATTGTATGAATGTTCGGTTCTTTTTTAATGTCAATGAATACATCATACTATTATTTATGTTCTTTATTCCTTTTTATCGATGATAAAGGGGAGAAAAACTATCACTAACATTAAGAATGCAGGACATAGATCGTCAAAGATTCAGGGGGAGTAAGTATTTATATTATATATAGTCAAAATCTATATCTCTTTACAGGTTGTCATCAATCATAAAGGGGAAGAAAGTTGAGACTTGGTTTTGATTCATGACACAAAGCTATCACCACAACGTATAGGTTTGAAGACTTTTACAACAAAAAGAGAATGTATACTACATGGAGACAAGACATCAAAATCGGTGCATCAATTTTTATATTATCTTGTTTTGATTCTTAAGTCAATTTTGTTAAGATCTCTCCTAATTTACGTAATAGCTTATATATATAATCTTCTTATTTTCAAATGATTCATACATATATAAGCATATAATATATATATATATATATATTATCAAAGTTTTCTTTGGAATCATATAATATATATATATATATATATATATATATTATCAAAGTTTTTCTTAAAATCATATAATATATATATAAACCTGTGAAAACTGTGCAAATTGCATAGAAATTACCACGTCAGCCGACTGACCTGAAAATTTCTGTGCAACATGCACATGTGCATAAATAAACAAATATATATTTAAAATTCGCTTGAATATCCAGTCGACTGACCCAGATGTTCAGTTGACTTAAGTTTTATAACAGCTATATTTTCTGAAAAGACACGATCATTTGTGAATAGTTACGAATCTCTATGAAGATATTTGGACTCAAAACTTCAATCGAAACTCTTCGTCAATGGTTGCTGCTTTTTAACATCTATAAATACATATTCTAACTTGAATCCAAATTAATGAATTTTTGTATCTTTCTTATCTAACTCTCTTGAATATACTTGCGACCATACTCTCAAATATTCCGCATTAACATATCTTAAGCAATACTATTCCTTACTAATCTTCGTAAACTTCAAATATACATATTTATACTCGAGGAGAAGATCATAGGAAGGTTGTACTGTAAATTGACTTATCCGTTATCAGAACACAAAAATTTTAAAAATCTTTTGTATTTGTGAAAGTCTTGTTCTGCTGCTCAGGCGTGTGAAGTTTTCTTCAACTGCTGAGGCAAAATCATGTTTTGCTGCTCAGGTCCTTGTTCAGCCACTCAAGGGTTGTATAGACCTGTTCCTCCGGGTTAAGTAAGTGTTGTTGTTTTAGCGAAATTCTAGAAGGAGTCTGGGACTGGACGTTGGACGAAGCTTCGAACCAGTATAAAAATCTCTGGTGTCATTTTTATTATACTACTTTTATATTCTGCATTATTTACTGTATAATATCAACACTACACTCTGTATTATCATATATCCGTATTACACGATCCATAGCACACTTTCATTTATGTCTGACTCAAAGTTTTTGTTTTCCCTTTAAACTCTTGGGTATTCAATTAATTTTGAGTAGTTTGAGGTTTAGGGTTTTCAGGTTCTCTTCTTAGACGAATAAAGCTTCCGGAGGCATGCAGGAGGCAGATAGATATTTAGAGTTTTCTTTTCGCTATGTGTTTTGTTTGTAAAGACAGATTTATTAGCCTTACTATATACTCTGATTAACCAAGGGGGCATCTTCATATATCGTTGTTGGCGTATTTGTAATAATCATATTTTGCTGAACGTGGTTAACATAATTTGGGATTATGCAATGAACTTGAAATGTTATGATTTGAAAGTGGAAATATGATTTTGGAATCGTAATTTTTTTCCATATTTTTGTGATCTGTGTATCAATGTATCTAGCACAGTCGTATTTGATCACCAAAGATTAATAATTATGGATGACTACAGCATCCGTAGCCGTTAGTTTTGGGCCTCCAAATACGGGGATGTTACAAGTACCATGCACTGTATTGTATAGTGAGCCATGTTCATAAAGTAACATGCGAGTATAGGCATTATACCACCACTAATAATTTTCAAAACTGGTACTTATGTAAGACCAGATCTAGATGAGTGGAACATGGTATCGAGGTATTTTCACCTCTAGGCACCGATTTCAATATCTAAGACTCTCTAGGCGATGTTAGATTTCAAATTATTTTCAAAACCCCCTAAACGAGATTAAATTTCTTTAAGTTGTCTTGGTGAAGCAACGCTTTCGAATGTTCTAAGAATACTACCTTGCTTGAAAGCTCGGGATCATCTTCATGATAGAGATGGAACAAACAAGCCAAGTATTGAAGCATGAATAACACTATTATTTCCAAAGTCCACCCCACATCAACTATATAAGGTGAACTTTGGAGGGCATGCGTTATATCCTAATTTCTATGAAGTACATATTGCAAATATTTGAATGGAAAGTTCCTTGGCTTGTAATTTCGAGACCCATTGTTTAGTTTCCAATGAGAGCTTAAACACTGGACTCGGTATCCGAGAACATGTATCTAAGAGGATGAGCCAAAGAGTCGACCAATACCAAGATCATTGTCCAGCTAGGGTAAGAAGCTTAACCGAGGGAAACAGTTATCGAAACCAAAAGCACTTCAGCAAGTATCGACAATCAACGACTCAAATAGCCTGGGCTAACACCAATAGTCAGTATAGATGGAAGATATTCAAAAAGTTATAGATAAAAGCATCACGTCAGTAATCCATATCAAAACATACTCAGCCCGATGATGACACGTATTCAAATTTAATCCCATAGCAAGCCAGGTCATCAATCCAAGAGAAAACACCTGCACCAATGGAAGAACCTTAAATTTTCTGTAAATAAAGGACCACCTAATATTATAAAGGGTTGAAAAATAGAATCTCTGACATTCCATTACCATTCGTACTTCTTATCTCTTTTAAAAAAGCTTAGCTCAAAAGATCATTAATGACGGAATTTACCACGAATGCATTTTTAAACCAAACTAAGCAATAAAGCCTAGAGCAAAACCTTCAAAGTGAATGTAGGGATCTTGGTCCCGAACCAGTATAAATCTTGTGTTGCTTTTACCTTTCGGCATTTATTTTTAGTTTAGTCTCCGTAGTCTTTTAATTTTCTATATCTTGTTGGAATTAGCTTTCGAAAGCTTTGGAGTGTTAGCCAAGCAAAAAATATATCTAACAAGCGGGTCATCATCCAGATTATAGTTGGTTTCTACGTCGCATTGGTCCAACGCATAAATCATGTGCACTATAACATCTTCATCCAAGATAGAGTCCTTGCTCAAGTCAATGGGTTAGGGTTTCCCCCAGCACTCATGGATGAGTCTATCAGTGTTGAGAGGGTAGGATATGATGTGTTAGATGCCCCTACTTCGCAATGGGGTGCAACTTGCTCATTCCATGTTGTGGTGATCTCTTTTGTTCTTTGGGGAGTAGCCAATGAGATAGGATCCTTTCCATTCTATTTTTCATTGTGGTAGGCGATCCCAGCACGAAATTAAGCATTGAGGGGCACGAGGGTTTTCTTTGGCAATATATGGCTGGTTGGTGTAACTTCACTACTTAGGGTTGTCCTGACATGAACTGGATCATTGATAGGCTTGGGGTTGCCCTTAGGTGACACACCATCGATGGTTCTACCTTAAAGGGAAAGTACAGTCCTGACATGAGTGTGAGCACTATTCAACTCGAGCAATCTTCCAGGTGAACACATCGCTAATAGTGGTGACCATACTAGGTTAGTCGTTCATGAACCTTAGCGCCGACCGTCTCGATGGTTCTCTCGAGTGACTTGCATGATTGTAGCGAATTCTTGTCAAATCATGTGGACACCTTTCTTTGCTTGCTTGAGGGAGATCCTGTAACACTCCATAGCTTTTTGTTGGTTGTCTTGGATTTCACCGACCCCACCTTGGATAGGGAATCATGACAAGTCGGTTATGAGACAGGCATTAAGCTTCATTTGGGTCAGTCGTCTTATTAAGACGTTATAAGAAGAATGGCAATCAACTAATACAAAGTTTATCTATATCTTTACGGCAAGGGGTTCTTTGCCGATTGTGGTCATAAGAGAGGTTATCCCCATTGGAAAAACGGTGACACCCCTAAAGCCATATGTGGGTAGCACAAGAGGTGAGACTGGAAGCTGGAAGCTTGAGTGCCTCAAAAATAGGTCTAAACATGACGTTGACTGATCTACCCCCATCCACGAAGGCTCGATGTACATTCATATTTTCCATTTCAACAATGATAAACATGGGATCGTATAGGGTTAAGAGATGGCTTCTCCATCCTCGGTAGTGAATGTAATGAGCTTGTTGCCTCTAGTTTGGATGCTCGATGCTCTAAAGAATAAAATTGGCCAACCGACCCCACTTATCTTTGATACTAGGATTATGCTCCCAACCGCTTCTAGCCACATGCAGGCCTTACAGTCAAAACGTTGGTGATGATTGCGACATTGTTGTTGGGTGGCTGGGGTTTAGCCGGTTGATTATTGTGAGCCATTCTTTGATCGACCTAGTGTCAAACATATTCCACCAAGACCCCTTCCTGGATTAGCCTCTCTATCTCATCTTCGATACATGACACTCATTAATAAAGTGGCTATTGATTTGATGGAACTCGTGGTACTTTTTCGTTTTCATGTGGTTCCGTCCTCCTCCCAATTCTAGTGGTGTGTGATCTTTGGAACGATATCCAATCCTTGGTTATAAGAAATGTGGATACCATATCTCGATTTAAGTTAGCATAGTACCTAGGCTTGTTTCAGATGTTGTCTTATGCATGCCTTTTATTATTGTTTTGTCGACCATTACCTCAACAGTCGGTTGTCTCACTGGAGCAGACTTTATTTGAACGACGGCCTGATCATCATTGTCAGAAAGATCAGCATCTTCCATCATCTGATGTCTGTAACACCCCATATTTTGGAGTACCATAATGTTGGGAATAAACTAAATAAATAATTAATTGAATTAAACTATAGGATGAAATAAAGACAAGTTAATTAATGGAGAGAGATTGAATATTGGATTAGAAGTTAGGAATTTAATAAGAATAGGCTAGAATGGGGTTTAGCCCAAAGCACAAATTACTAAACCATTACAGTCTAACTCCTCGATAATTCTCTCATTTTCCATGAACTAAAAGAAAGAAAACTAAGAGCATAGGCCATCCATATTTTCAAGGGAAGAAAAGAGGAAAATCTGAGGGAAAAGAGAAGGACCAATCATTTCTTAAGCAAACCAAGACCATAATCAAGTTTAATTAAACCAAAGGTGGGCGATTTTTTCTCTAAAACCTTCCAAATTCATATGGGTAAGGATTATATGTGTTTATGATGTTCTGGATGATAATGAACCAATGTGAACATGTTAGATAACATTTGTTCATGTTTGGGAATTAAAAGAAGATGATTTTTGTTTGGTTTAAGGCAAAACATGAATCAAACCTACTCAAAATCCCCTTAAACTTTTATATGATGTATAGAAGGATAATATGGAAATAGGCTTTAAATTGCATAATTTTCCGAAATTATTTGGAATTATTATTAATTTTCTAAGTTAAGAATAGCTTAATTTTAGGTAGCTAAAATATTAAATATAATTATTTTGGCTTGGAATTTAATATGAGGCCAGTTCTGGTTTTGGTAAATTTTTGGATTTCTCCCATTGATTTAGGATTGTATATGGATTATTTTAAAACATAAAATAATTAATCAATTAATTGTAAATGTAATTAATAAACTCTGAAGGGAAAAAAATAGGTTTGATGATCCAATGACAGTTTAACATAAAACATGGTTTGGTAAAAAAGTAATTACATGGAATGATAATGAAACAGATTTCAAGCTTACTTATAGTAGTGCCATTTCAACCTACGATATCCCCTATAAGGTTAACTTGCGATAGCATTCCTTCCATAAATCAATGACAGCTATTTTAAACTATCAACAGAGCTCAACCTGCGATGGTTACTCGTTATTCAACATCTGATGGATTATGGGCTTGTCAACTTGTAACAGCTAAGGAGGTGTCAACTTGCGATAGCTAAGGAGGTGTCGACTTGCGATAGCTAAGGAGGTGTCGACTTGCGATAGCTAATTGACATATCAACTTACAATGGTTAAGGTAATACCAACATGTGGTAGCTTCTAGGTGTTCAACATGTAATAGCACCTAAGTGTTGACATGCGATGGCTAAGGGAATGTAAACATGTGACATCTTATAAAGTCAATTTGTGATGGCTAATGAAACCTCAGTGCACGAAAGCCTAGGTCAACATACGATGGCTAGGTAACGTGAGTTTGAGATAGATAATAAAACTAAGAGATAATAAGTATACCAGTGGATTTTTTGAAGCACTTTAGAAGCCATCTTCCAAAGTGATGGTTGAGAATTTCATTTGGATGAAATGGCCAAAAAGAATAATAAGTTAAAGAGAAATAGCCTATTTAAATAATGAAAATTAGGATTTAGCTAAATAGCTATGTAATGATAAGTTGAATCCTTTGAAATAATGAGAAATGTAAATATGAGGCCTTAGTGGCAATGATATATCTAAGCACAGTATTATATTCTTTAATTTGATGGATGGCCTTAATGGCTATCAAAACTCTAAATACCACACTATATTTGGTAATATTGGCGGTATGCCTTCATGGAAAACTTATGCCTATTCACGATAATATATTAGATTGATGGAGTAAGGATTTCATAGCATCCAATTGTCTATCCATGAAAATATATGAGAATGGTGGTATAAGGCTTTTGTAGCATCCAAATGTATAAAAACACGACATTATACTTGATGATTAATAGTGTAAGGCCTGAGTGATAGCCGCTTGTCTAAAACACGAGATTACGTTTGATGATTGGTGGTGTAAGGCCTAAGTGGCAACTGTTTGCCTAAGCACAATATGAAATTTGATATTTGTTGGTGTAGAGCCTTAGTGGGAACCTAATTATCTGTTCATGGTAAAATTGAGAGAAAGTAAGATAAAACACCCAAGTGAAAATCTTAAGTGATAAGTGCTCTTATCAAACTAGTAAGAGTAATGCCTGGGTGGTAAGTTATAATGAATTGACTATAGTAACTAGTTACGGTTATGTGAAGGAAATATCGCATTCATGATGGATTGATGGTCTGTGTTTGATCATGATATGATGTTAGTGCATAGTGTTATGTATTTGATGATGACCGAAATAGTGAGGAGAAAATATTTTTCATGCTTTAGCGACATGGTCTCACTGTGTGTTTGTTTGCTTAGGGTAAAGTTTTGCTCATACTAGGTTTCATGTCCACCTATGTTTTTATTATTTTCCATAAACTCATGAGTACTCATTTGAGTAGGCTGAGTTATGATTTAGGCAGGTATCTTTTGTGAAGATGAGTAAAGACTCTAAAGACAAAGCAGGAGGCTTATCCAGCAAATAAATGTTATACTGAAATTCCACTATGTAAAACAAGGGATTATAATTGGTTAAGTGTTGGGTCTACATCTTCACATGTTTGGTATAACACTATATTTACTTCTTATTCTATATTTAACTCTGCATAGGAACGAGAAGGGTTAATGATGATGTAATGAATCTTGTAAAACAATTTGATGAATGAAAATTTATTTAGCTGCTCTATTTACTTTGTACAAATTAACAATGAACTTACTTTATCGCTTGAATATGATTTTGGTGATGACTGCAGCATCATCGACGTCTATTTTTGGGTCTCCAAGTGGAGGGTGTTATAATGTGGTATCAAAGTGAGGTTAGGGGACGTTTAAGTAAAATGGAGCTAGTAGGAATTAAGGAGTAGAAAAAGAACACCTTGGGGAACGTATACACTATATATAACGTGTTTATATTTTGATATAGATGTATAAGAGGACATATCTACCCCTTTATTATTGCACTCACACTCTTTACTTCTGTTTCTTACGAACCCTCGCCTGTGGAGAAAGTAAGAATGGATCTACATAACCAACGACTGACTTTAGGAAGTACTAGAGTGAATCCGAGTAGAGGAGATGATAGTATGAAAACTAACGACCAAGGAGAGGAGGCAACCCCAAATATTCGTGCAGAAGCTGGTAATGAAATGCCTACCCTAAATAGGGAATCCAATGTCAATACACTTACCCAACAGTTCTTAGAAAATGTTACACAACAACAAGCACCAACGCAGGCCCAAAATGTACCAAGGGGCCCGATGCAGCCAATTAGGGAGTATTTTGCTAAGATGAATAAGGACTTTCGGAGCTTGGGAGGGGAGTTGTTTAATGTAACGAAATAGGAATCGGAGGCAAGTGATTGGTTGGTAATGTGTGAGAGAAACTACGAAGGCTTAGAGCCGACGGATGCTCAGAAGATGAAACTTGTATTTAGACAATTCAATGGTCTGGCGAGTGTTTGGTAGGGAACTATGAAAGCTGAGATTCCTAAATAAGAAATTACTTAGGAAAGGTTTAAGGAAATGTTTGAGGAATAGTACATTCTAGGATCGGAGTTGTTGGCAATGTCCTAGGAGTTTGTAGAATTGCAGCAAGG
The DNA here is from genome assembly GCA_030765085.1 of Allium cepa. Classification (NCBI taxonomy): domain Eukaryota; kingdom Viridiplantae; phylum Streptophyta; class Magnoliopsida; order Asparagales; family Amaryllidaceae; genus Allium; species Allium cepa. The sequence continues at coordinate 45,057,812 of CM060930.1, read as the reverse complement.
GAGTTTGTCTATGTCGGACTCCTTGCAAAATTTCAATTTATTGTCCAAGTATGGATCTGATTAGATTAGGACTCTGTGAAAGAAGGTAGAGAAATTTATCCTGGGGTTGAGGTTAGGTTTGAGTGATAAAATATTGGCACATCTACCACTTCCATTCAACGAAGTGGAAGATATGGCAAAGAGGTATGAATTGATGTATGCTGAAGGAAGAGTGTGGGACAGAAGGCTCGGATTGAGAAGAAAAGGAAGTTTACTACATATCAGAAAGGCAAGAAAGGACAACAATGGAAAGGAAAGGCTCAGTGTAAATAGGGAACAGAAAGATACTATTGACTTGTCCTGCTATAATTGTAAGTAGAGGGGAGACAAATAAGTGTTCGAAGATGGTTGGAGTGGTAAAGGTTCAGTGCTTTGTGTGTGAAAAGCCTGGGAACAAGAAGAAAGATTGTCCTGAGTTAAAGCAACCAAAGGTTTTAACGATCAACCAGACCAATGGTCGAAGAGAAAGGGAATAAAGTTGTATTAGGAGGTATGATCTTGATCTCTAGTACTTCGATTAGAGTTCTTTTTGATGTAGGGGCTACCCATTCTTTCATTTTGAAAGATGTAGTGCATAGGTTGGGCTAGACACTACCTATTTAGTTATTTTTCTATGTGTAGTTAATCTGATCGGTGGGTATGCTACTCTCAGATTAAGGTGCATTGGCCTTGTGTTTGATTTGTGCGGTCATTTGTTTGTTTGCAACACATATACCCATATGTGTTTGACTTCATGGGTTATGGGGTAATTTTGGGTATGGATAGGTTAAAGCGTAATGACACTAGGATTTTTTGAGCCGGTCGAGTTATACTTTATGGAATCCAAATGATGGGGAAAGGACCATTGCGACGTTAGATGCAACTGATGGGAAGTCAGGATTGATGTTATGTATTATGGAGGAAGAGAAGGACGATATAAGTAAAGTCCGGATAGTTCAAGATTTTACATTTCTTTTTGAACTTGTGATGGGATTGCTGATAATAAGAGCGATCGAATTCTGAATAGACTTGATGTTGGGGGCATTACCTGTTTGTGCCACCAAAAGAGATGGAAGAATTGAAGAAGTAGCAGGAGGAACTTGAAGATAAAAGTTTCATTAGACTGAGTAGTTCACTATGGAGAGCATCTGTAATATTCGTAAGGAAGTTCGATGGATCTTTACGGATGTTTATTGATTACTTGAAGCTAAATGAATTGATAATAAAGAATCATTATCAATTCCCTATGATGGACGACTTCTTCAACCAGTCGAGTGAGCTAGAGTATTCTTGCAGCTAGATTTGGTAATGGGATTCCAACACTGATGGTAGCAAAATATAGTGTTCCCGTTCAAAATGACGTATGGTTCATATGAGAGATTATTGATGCCTTTTGGATTGATCAACGCCCCTCTGTTCTTCGTTTTCTTATGAACCAAATCTTCCACGGTCAATTCGACATATTTATGTTGGCCTTCATTGATGATATTTTGGTATTTCCAAGGATGAGAGAGACAATGAAGTCTATCTTAGATCGGTGTTGGAGACGCTGAGACAACTCAAATTGAGGGCTAAGTTTTCATAATGTCACTTTTGGAAACAGAAAGTTAAGTTTCTTGGGCACATTGTTTCAGAGAATGGATTGGCAGTGCATACATCGAAGATAGAAACTATTGAGAAGTTAACCATAATACTAACCTCTATGATAACAATTATTATTAACCGAACTGCTCTAGCCAGAGACTTTGACTTTGAGTTGACTATAATTGGTCATGATAATAACCTTAAATAACTGAGGAAATGAATTCTCTGTTGAAAAATGTTTTAATTTCAATCCTTTAACTCAGACCCAACTATAGTCATTTTATGGACGTCGTGCCATGAATTAACTATAATCAAAGTGGATTGTCCATGCTGAAGTCCAATAGTATTCTCAAGTCGAGAGAACTATGTAATGTGGTCAATTCGATGTTTTCTATTTGACCTTAGTTATGTTAACCTACAGAAAACTATCGAGTAAGTCATTCAATAACTATCAATATGCATTCCCTTGGTGCCTCCAGCGGCCACAAGTAATACACTTTCCCACATTTGGAGAGCGTAGCGTACTCTAGTCACAATGCATGTATCAATATCCAATCTCGATACACCTTGATTAGGAAAATTTAAAATGATATGTTCATTTTCATTGTGATAAATTTCTCACAATTACAACACATTGTAATTACTATATCAAAACATACCATTTATAGATTTTCTATTAAATATACATAAATTAAATAAATAAATAATATACATTATACCGAGTATATGATAGAAAGGAAAACTCTATTTATTTTGAACAAGATTTTATTATAAAGTTTATAATTTACAGTAAATTACATAATTTTCCCTAAATCATATTCCTAACTCCAAGAATCTCTCACTTGGACTTAGAGGCAATTACGGAATCTCTTTTCCATCACTTAGATCGGTTTAATGAGAATTAATCTAGCCATTCCCTTCATGAATGGATCTACTTTGTTGTTTTAAATATCTACTCTACCAATCAACTCACTTCGATGTTGATAAAATGCCTTTATCATCTGGAAGTATTTTGTTAACCGGCACCTTGGCCCGGCTACAAAACGACAGTTGAAGATATTATTATTAGCACTAGACAAGGTTCTGACCAAGAGGAGCCTGGTAGCATACGGGTTTGATGCGGTCAACATGTTCGGCATAAGCCTCGTTCGGCACAAGCCTCGTTTGGCAATTACCGTTCGGCATCTATGGCTTGGTGCGCAAAAGTTACTTACCACGGGCTGAAGTACATTGTTCCTAGGCCCATTACGGAAGTCCAAACCATCTTCGTCTATAAATAGAGAGGCAGGGGCATAGTGAAATGGACCTTTTCCGAGAACTCTGGGGAGACTCTGCCATTTTTTATACTCTCCTCTTTTTAATTCAAACTTGTATTCAAGTGATTGAATTACGGATTGTATCTGTATTCAAGTAATTGAGAAAGAAATAAAGATTAACCTCAAGGTGGATGTAGGCAATTACGCCGAACCACTATAAATATGGTGTCTGTATTTTCTGCATTTAAGTTTGCATACTGATCTCTATTTAATTTTACTTTCTTCATTAATCTCTGTACATAACTCTACTCAAGGGTGTTAGTGACCAATTTTGGTGCTAACATTTTGGTGCTTTCACTGAGAATTGAATTCTCAGCTTGATTGGATCTCATCGTCTACTAGTGGATTTCCATATTCGCGAGATAGATCCAGTTGTCTACTAGAAAACTGCCTATTCTACTCAGATTTGAAAGAAATCTAAAGGAAGCTGATAGCCGTAAATTGGACGTTGAAGTTTGCATTCGAGTTGAATAAAGGCCGACCCTCCTCTGAAGGCAATTCGGCCGATCGTTCCAAAAAAGGCATATGCCGATCGCCCCAGAAAGGGCATATGCCGACCGCTCCAGAAAAGGCGTATGCCGATCTTTCCAGAAAAGACATATGCCGATCGTTCTAGAAAAGGCATATGTCAATCATTCTAGAAAAGGCATATGTCGATCGATCTAGAAAAGGCGTATGCCGACCACTCCAGAAAAGGCATATGCCGATCGTTCCAGAAAAGGCATATGCCGATCGCCCTAGAAAAGCCGTATGCGACCATTCCAGAAAAGGCATATGCCGATCGCCCTAAAAAAGGTGTACGCCGAACAATACCTCCAGGCCGATCCATACCTCTAGGCCGAGCGACATCCGAATGCCGATCCATACCTCCAGGCCGATCCATACCTCTAGGCCGAGCGACATCTGAATGCCGATCCATACCTCCAGGCCGAACGCTCTTGAATGCCGAGCGCTCTTGAATGCCGAGCAACCCAGTTGTGCCTAACATCCTTGGAAGCCAAACGAGCTTGGATGCCGATCGAACCAGTTGTGCCGAACGGTATCCATACCGAGCTGCATTCCTATGCCGAGCAGCATCCAGGCCATTCCAAACTTAATTTACACCGGTCTCTTATACGACCCCTATTTCCAAAAAAAAAATCGGGTACGACCTAAATTTTCAAAAAGAACATTCTATCCACTTCCCTTACATCCCACGATCGACTAGGGCATAGACGATCTAGCGATAGCTTCTGAACGACAACAAAGGAATGGACAAGCAACCGCTACTCAAACGATACTCCCAAAGGTTGGAGAACATAGATGATATGAATCTAATAAAATGCCTAGATGACTCCAAGCACCATTCTTCACTGACCCAGAATTTTGAATTTAGTGACTCATAGCAGACCAATGTTTCGCTCCTAACGCAAAGCGAGAACCTAACGCAAAGCGAGAACCCCCTAACACGTTGTAATGTAGCAAACCCAATCCCGGTCTTATCGAAATCCAAACATTTCTTTAAGGCTGTGTTGTTTTAGAGTTTAAAACAATTCAATTATCTATATACACACGGATAGATAATTCACATCATAACAATGGAAAATCAACATTTTCATTAACAGATAATCCATATTATCATCACAATGCGACTAATGCATCCGTATCACATACATTTCTCATCTCATAGCTGAGATTACAAACCATATTATGCAACCAATATCAATCATTCATACATAAGCAATGATCTAATGATCATACCATTTATAATTAATTTAAAATGAATTAAATTAATTACTTTATCTCTAATTAATTTAAAATGAATTAAATTAATTACTTCATTGTTAAAATCCTACTTAACTTAACCATAAATTGATTACAAATCAATTAATTAATCACCATCTCAATGCTCATTTCAATTAATCATTACTGATTAACTATCTCTAATTACAATAAGTAATTAGTCTTTAAAATTAATTACACAAGTTAATTATACTTAACTCTTTGCAAATAATTAACTTGTAATCACTTAATCGATTTATTAACTTTATTAATTACATTAATCCTTTAGAGGTTTTTAGGCTCAAGGAAAAAGTTAGAAAAAAATTTAGTCTCAGGAGCAGGAAGTTTGTTTTTTAGGTTGAAAGACACTTTTTAGTGTAATTCACAGAATGGTAGTTATAACTATCATTTTCATTTTACACTAAAAAGTGTCCTTCAAACTAAAAAGCAAACTTGTTGTCCTTGAGACAAAATTTTTTTACAACTTCTTCCTTGTGCCTAATTACCTGAATCCTTTATTAATTACTTACTTCATTTATTAATCATTCCTTAATTAATTACATCATTAATTTTATTAATTAATGATTTCTAATTACATTTAATTCAAATCTCTTTATATAAATTAATTACATTAAGTAATTAATCTGCAATTAAACCGCACATATATTAATCACCCTTGATTAATATCAATCCACTAATTAACTACCCTTAATTACTCATCTCATAAATTAATTACTCTTAATTAATTATCTCCATTAATCCCTTGATTAATTTCAAAGTAATTTAATCTAAATTACTTCCATAAATAAATATCTTTAATTACATCCAGTAATTCTCAGTTAATTACTTCCCTAAGTAATTACAATCCCATTAATTACATAAAGTAATTATTCATCAATCATTAAATATTTAAATTAATTAAACTTAATTAATTTAATAGAATCACATTAATCAAATTAATTACACTAAGTAATTAATTCATTAATTACTTTCATTAAGTAATTAACTTAAACAATTGATTATTATTAATTAATCTAAACAATTACCAATATTAATCACATTAATTATTTGTTAAATAATCTTAAGTTAATGACCTTCATTAACTATTCTTAATTACTTAATTAAGAAATTAACTCAAATTAATCATTTATTAATTACAAATTAATGATATTTAATTACAATTTAATTAATCTCTAATTATTAATTAATTAAGTGTTAATTACAATCTTAATTAATCCTTAATTATTTGATTAAATAATCTTAATCATTAATTAAAATTTAATTAACAATCATTAATTATAGATTAATTAACCTTAATTAATTAATCTTAAATCTTAATTACTTAACTTAAAAACTATTAATTACTTAATTAATCATCTACATTATTAATTAATCAAATAATTAATTATTCATTTTTCAATTATCTAAATAATTTAATGAATCCAATCATTAAATTTTATTTATCTTTCAAGATAACATTTTTACTTAATTAAGCCTTTAAAAACAAAATGTTTTTAAATTTACTTTAAATTCCATTTAGACTTCATTTTAAAATTTAAGATTTTAAAATGAATACAAAATTTAACTTAAATAATATTTTAAAAACAATTCAAAACCTTTATTTCATATGTTAAAAGAAACATACACTTTATAAAATAAGTTTGAAAGAATTTAAATCCCAATTAATTTAAATTCAAATCAATTTTTAAAAGATTACTTTTAAATTTTAAACTGAAATACAGCCTAAACCTTAATTACAGATTTAAACTTAAATTCTTGAAAGCTTACTTGCATAAATCTTCAAATCATTTAACCTTTTAATGTAATTAAATGATTTTAATTTTAAACTTATTTTATTTAAAAACTGAAGTTCAAATTTAATTACAGATTTTAAAAACCCAGATTTAATCTCAATTTAAATTTCTAATTTAAAATTTAAACTTCCAATTCAACCCAAAGCACACATATGCTTTTACACTTATGGGATTTGAAATCAAATTTAACTTTAAAAACATAAATGATTTCAAATCTCAGACAATCTAATTTAAATTCTTATTCAAATTTCAGATTTTAAATTCCCAATTTAAATTCAACCTGCATTTAAATTTTACTTTTAAATTTAAAAACAGAAAACAGGTTTTTGTCTTGTTTAAGACCAAACCAAAATTTTCAAAATTTAAATTATTTCGAAAACCAGAATTCAAACTAATTGAAATTCATATTTAAATTTAGATTTAAACTCAGTTCAGATTAGTTTATATTTTTAAACTCTACTTAAAATTTTAAAACTATAAACAGGTTATCTGCTAATTCCTAAAACCTGAAACAATTAGGCATACTCGAGCAAACCCATATTTTACTTCGAGTCAGAAACAAAACTGCTTCGAGTCAAAACTCAATTCACCCGATACCAACACGATTCCAACAAATCTGAAACCACCATACATTCACCAGCACATCCCCTTTCTCCGTGCACAAGCACAGCCCTCCGGCCATCGCTGGTCAACCACGAGACCTCCCCACAGTCGTCATCCAACTCCTCAGGCTATCCAAACAAAAATCAAATCGACATAAGCAAGCATTCAAAATCGCGATCTAATATCCCACACCTGGAAACAGTCAGTACCCAAAACCACCCAACCTATCATCACCTCCCCTTAACGCCACCGGCCACCGTTGACTCTGCGATTCCAGTGATGACTTCGACATCCCATCCCCTTCCAGAAACCAAAACCCCAAGCCACTCGATCAATTATCAAAGCCGAAATGTTCAATTCTTCAAGCCACAGGAAAAACTAGGGTTCTAAACTGTAAAACCCAATCTTAACATCAAAAAAAATTTCCACTCAATCCAATAATTTTCACAACATCTCCGATCATTTCACCATCACTAGAAGAAATTTCAACCCAAACGATCATCAAAATCAACAGTTTTCACCCAATATGTAAAATACAATAAATTTAAAACCGCACTTTGGATTAAGCATTATAAATTGTAATATTACTTTTAAAAATCATAATCTTGCAGGATGTTTTGAATTATAATCCTGAAATATTGATTTGAAATGTTTATATTTTCCACCTTTACAACTTTTAGCTCTGTTATATACGTTTCCAGGCAAACCAAAAATTTATTTGACTTAATATAAATTTTCAAAAACTTTCTCTATGATAAAACAAACAAGTTTTGTTTAAAACTTAAACCTTAACACGGATTGGATCAAGAGATATGATTTTTTAATCAAAAACTAGAGCTTGAAACTAAGAACGGTGGGATTACAGGAATATCAACCATGCACACATCATACATTTATAAACATACAGATAATTCATTTATACATTCACATAAACATTTTGATTTCCAGATGTAAACATGCAACCAATTTATGCTTGGGAAATTTTTAACAAAAATGTTACTCACCTTTTTGATGGGTAGAGCAAAGAACAGTATTGAAAAGCTTCTGAATTGTTTTTCTGAAATCCTGTTTGAATGCTTTGAACTAAAAAAAACTTCAAGTTGCTCCTATGTTTAGCTTATGCATTTAAACTTCAGTCTACACAATGCTTTGCTTCCCTGATTCATTTGCATGTTCCAGAAAAATGCAGGTTTTAGAAATTTGCAAATTGCTTTAGGTTTACTATGCATTTGATGTTGCATGTGCTTCCAGTAAAGAAGATGCAGGAAATCATGATTTCCAGATTTTAGAAAAGTTGAACGCATTTAAACAGGAGTTATTGAAGATGATTTTCCAGATTTTTTTTTGAAGAGATGAATGCAGAGAATATTTGATGAACAGATTTGCTTTGCATGATGTTTTTTGAAGATGATTTGTGTTTGGATTATGGGTATGAAGAGTGATTATCAGGTTTCTTTTGATTTAATCTGAATATATTGAAATGTTACAAATTTTCTTTGTTTATGAAATGAAAATGAGAAAAGAAAGGAATGGGAAAAATTATAAGTTTATATAACTTTTTTTATGATAAATTAAAATTAAATAAAAATAAAAATTGAACAATGACACTTGTAAAAAAAATGAACACTTGTAAATGTTTTGTGTGTTTAAATTTACACATGTTAATTAGGCTTTAAGATGCTTACATTTGTTATACAAGAACCTAAAATGTTAACATATGTCAATTTAAGTAATTAGTATTTTTGATTAAGTGTAAATGAAGTCTCAAACTTAATTAATTATTTCTTTAATACTTAGCTAAATATATGAATAATTTCTAAAGAATAAACCAAGTATTATTATAAATAAAAACCATATACAAGTTTATCATTTGATAATAACATTTTTAATCTTTTAAAATAAATTTAAAAAGGAGATTGTAACCTATTTGTTATTTAAATGAATATATGATTCATATTTTAAATTGTATTTTAAATTCTCATACTTATTCTACAAATCATATTTATTTATCAATATTTTAAAAAAAATAAAACAAACATTTTTATAACTTGTTTTAATATACAAACTTAGGTCAAAATATAATTTAATCAAATAAAACATTTGCCTTATATATTTAAAATCATTTAGTTATTTTATTGAATAGTTTTGAAAAGCTTAATTCAAAAATAAATCACAATTCCCATTTTCAAAATATTAAAATTAGAAAATATGCTACACTAATTAAATTTTAAACCAAACTTATCTATTTAATATATATATATATGTATATATATACATTGATATACATATTATAAATAGAAAACAGTTTATTAACTTATTAAAAGATAAATTCACAAATTAATTATTTAAATAAAGAAGATTATTGAATCAATTCAAATTTATCTACAAAAATTATCAAATTAATTTAAATTTTAAACACAGATTATTAAATTTATATTGCCATAAATTCCAGGATATTACAATCCTCCCCCCTCAAAAGAATTTCATCCCCGAAATTTAAAACAAAGGTAATTTAATAATCTCATTAAAGATTTAATTTTAAAACATAGCATATGTTAATCATATGCCAACAACCATAGCAACCAATTCACACAATCAGAACAAATCTAATTATCCGAAAGAATTTTGGATAGAACTTTCACGAGTTTCCCCGGTATAAATATTGGGATACTCGCTCTATAGAATCCAAACAATCAATACTACTAAGCTACAGAGCTCCTATTAACAACTCTAAACAGAATATCAGACTACAGACGAGTCTGACTCAACAACCAAACCTCCTGACTGCTGGTTCTACAACCAAAAATATCAAACACGTACTCCCTCAGAGATACGTGAAACATTCTGAATCCCAGTTATCCAAACTGGCAATTCAATTCTTGAAAACCAAACACTTATCTTACCAAAACACAGAAGAAACCCAAAACATCTCAGAGCTAGCTTCACAGACTTGCCAAAACTTATAGCTCCTTGGATCGGAGTAATCTTATCCAAAACCAAATCTCCGACTCCAGAATCCAAATTTCTCTGCCTCTTATCCATAAAATTTCTTTGGACGATCTTGGGCTACCAACATCCTTCCTGATCAGCTCAACCCTTGCTGATGCCTCTAGGAACAAACTCAACCAAAATAACCCATCACCAAGACCTCCTCAAGATCAATCCAAAACCAAGAACACACACTCAACTCCTCAACAACAGAAGACAGAACAAACTTCTCCTTATCTGGAAATGACAAAACAGATACACCCCCAAACTACTTCCACTGCACAACTCTGATCCGAAGCAGAGGAAAATGCTGATGAAGAGCACGAGCACAGACTGGACAACCCAGCACGGAAATATTGTTCCACAAATCCACAAAGAAAACTCAGAAATTCCTCCAAAAGCTGAGCTGCTTCACCAACTTCTATCTCAAGGAACCATCCATCTACTAACTGAACCACCGGTACCAATCCTGGAAAGGAAACTCGATCTCCAGATGCGGACAAACCCCTGAAGACATGTGGACAACTCCAACAATCCAAAAGAACACTTAACTATCGCAAGTCACTTTTGCGATCAACTCAGCCTAATTCCAAAGAAACTGCTCTCTCTTAACCAATTCGAATAGCTTATGCTGGCTTATCCAATTCACCGAAGAAAGGGATCCACACTGCTGCTTCTGAACTCCATTTCAGAAAAACTACCCAGCCAGAAGACTTCCTACCAACTCAGAATACTCCGAGCTTCACCGCTAACACCAAAGCCAAAGAATTCCCAATCCAAAGCTCTTCGAGAAACTCTGACCTCAAAGCAAACAGAACACTCTGCTGGACTCAGCTACATCACCAAGCAAACTCACTTCCTTACTCTTGTTCCAAAGAAACATTTTCGGAAATATCCATAGTCACTGCATCCCATCACACAGCTATTACTTCCTAAGGTGTCAAGATACCATCATTCGCTTGCTTCTGCCCAACCGATAGATCCAAACTCAACTCATCCAACTCTGCACTTCAAAGATGAACTTCGAACCTTAACAGGTTTCCTTCAGAGATCGATGAAGTCCTTACTCCAAGCTAAAATCACTCAAGACGGTATTAGGTCTACAGTCTCATCAAATACACTTCCAGCCAATGGTAGTTGTGTTACACACACCACTACCTCATCTACCTTTATAACTTATATTGGAAAACCTGAACATGTAACCCAATCAGATAGGTAGAAATATATAAATATATATATATATATATCAAAAATACAAATACGCTCTCTCAAGATAAATACCACTCCAGAGACTAAGTATTCTCTCAACCTAGCGCTCTGATACCAAGTGAGACGACCTAGGCTTTGCAACCACTGACAGCGGCTCACTCGACCGGTAGGCTCTTCAATCATCCCAGCCCCGCCGTGGCTCACAGTGATACCTCGGGTTTGCTTTTATGGCCAGCCTCTCGACTCGCAACCAACCCCGCAAGGCCTTATACTACCCCCAGGGGCATGTAGGGGTAAGAGTCTCCTGTTCGTCACCTAACGCAAAGCGAGAACCCCCTGTCACGCTGTAATGTAGCAAACCCGATCCCGGTCTCATCGAAATCCAAACGTGTCCTTTAAGGCCAAGTTGTTTTAGAGTTTAAAACAATTCAATTATCTATATACACGCAGATAGATAATTCACATCATAACAATGGAAAATCAACATTATCATTAACAGATAATCCATATTATCATCACAATGCAACCAATGCATCCATATCACATACATTTCTCATCTCATAGCTGAGATTACAAACCATACCAGGCAACCAATATCAATCATTCATACATAAGCAATGATCTAATGATCACACCATTTATAATTAATTTAAAATGAATTAAATTAATTACTTTATCGCTAATTAATTTAAAATGAATTAAATTAATTACTTCATCATTAAAATCCTGCTTAACTTAACAATTGATTGATTACAAATCAATTAATTAATCACCATCTCAATGTTCATTTCAATTAATCGTTACTGATTAACTATCTCTAATTACAATAAGTAATTAGTCTTTAAAATTAATTACACAAGTTAATTATACTTAACTCTTTGCAAATAATTAACTTGTAATTACTTAATCGATTTATTTATTAATTACATTAATCCTTTATTAATTACTTACTTCATTTATTAATCATTCCTCAATTAATTACATCATTAATTTTATTAATTAATGACTTTTAATTACATTTAATTCAAATCTCTTTATATAAATTAATTACATTAAGTAATTAATCTGCAATTAAACCGCACATATATTAATCACCCTTGATTAATATCAATCCAGTAATTAACTACCCTTAATTACTCATCTCATAAATTAATTACTCTTAATTAATTATCTTCATTAATCCCTTGATTAATGTCAAAGTAATTTAATCTAAATTACTTCCATAAATAAATATCTTTAATTACATCCAGTAATTCTCAGTTAATTACTTCCCTAAGTAATTACAATCCCATTAATTACATAAAGTAATTATTCATCAATCATTAAATATTTTAATTAATTAAACTCAATTAATCTAATCGAATCACATTAATCAAATTAATTACACTAAGTAATTAATTCATTAATTACTTTCATTAAGTAATTAACTTAAACAATTTATTATTATTAATTAATTAATCTAATTAATTACCAATATTAATCACATTAATTATTTGTTAAATAATCTTAAGTTAATGACCATCATTAACTATTTTTAATTACTTAATTAAGAAATTAACTCAGATTAATCATTTATTAATTACAAATTAATCAATATTTAATTACAATTTAGTTAATCTCTAATTATTAATCAATTAAGTGTTAATTACAATCTTAATTAATCCTTAATTATTTGATTAAATAATCTTAATCATTAAATAAAATTTAATTAACAAACATTAATTATAGATTAATTAACCTTAATTAATTAATCTTAAATCTTAATTAATTAACTTAAAAATTATTAATTACTTAATTAATCATCCACGTTATTAATTAATTAAATAATTAATTATTAATTTTTATATTATCTTAATAATTTAATGAATCCAATCATTAAATTTTATTTATCTTTCAAGATAACATTTTTACTTAATTAAGCCTTTAAAAACAAATTGTTTTTAAATTTACTTTAAATTCCATTTAGACTTCATTTTAAAATTTAAGATTTTAAAATGAATACAAAATTTAACTTAAACAATATTTTAAAAACAATTCAAAAACTTTATTTCATATGTTAAAAGAAACATACACTTTATAAAATAAGTTTAAAAGAATTTAAATCCCAATTAATTTAAATTCAAAACAATTTTTAAAAAATTACTTTTAAATTTTAAACTGAAATACAGCCTAAACCTTAATTACATATTTAAACCTAAATTCTTGAAAGCTTACTTACATAAATCTTCAAATCATTTAACCTTTTAATGTAATTAAATGATTTAAATTTTAAACTTATTTTATTTTAAAAACTGAAGTTCAAATTTAATTACAGATTTTAAAAACCCAGATTTAATCTCAATTTAAATTTCTAATTTAAAATTTAAACTTCCAATTCAACTCAAAGCACACATATGCTTTTACACTTATGGGTTTTGAAATCAAATTTAAAAATATAAATGATTTCAAATCTCAGACAATCTAATTTAAATTCTTATTCAAATTTCAGATTTTAAAATCCCTGTTTAAATTTCAACCTGCATTTAAATTTTACTTTTAAATTTAAAAACAGAAAATGGGTTTTTGTCTGGTTTAAGACCAAACCAAAATTTTCAAAATTTAAATCATTTCAAAAACCTGAATTCAAACTAATTGAAATTCATATTTAAATTTTGGTTTAAACTCGGTTCAGATTAGTTTATATTTTTAAACTCTACTTAAAATTCTAAAACTGTAAACAGGTTTTCTGCTAATTCCTAAAACCTGAAACAATTAGGCATACTCGATGAAACCCATATTTTACTTAGAGTCAGAAACAAAATTGCTTCGAGTCAAAACTCAATTCACCCGATACCAACACGATTCCAACAAATCTGAAACCACCATACATTCACCAGCACATCCCCTTTCTCTGTGCACATGCACAGCCCTCCGGCCATCGCTGGTCAACCACGAGACTTCCCCACAGTCGTCATCCAAATCCTCAGGCCATCCAAACAAAAATCAAATCGACAAAAGCAAGCATTCAAAATCGCGATCTAATATCCCAAACCTGGAAACAGTCAGTACCCAAAACCACCCAACCTGTCATCACCTCCCTTTAACGCCACCGGCCACCATTGACTCTGCGATTCCAGTGATGACTTCGACATCCCATCCCCTTCCAGAAACCAAAACCCCAAGCCACTCGATCAATTATCAAAGCCGAAATGTACAATTCTTCAAGCCACAGGAAAAACTAGGGTTCGAAACTGTAAAACCCAATCTCAACAACGAAAACAAATTTCCACTCAATCCAATAATTTTCACAACATCTCTGATCATTTCACCATCACTAGAAGAAATTTCAACCCAAACGATCATCAAAATCAACAGTTTTCATCCAAGATGTAAAATACAATAAATTTAAAACTGCACTTTGGATTAAGCATTATAAATTGTAATATTACTTTTAAAAATCATAATCTTGCAGGATGTTTTGAATTATAACCCTGAAATATTGATTTGAAATGTTTGTATTTTCCACCTTTACAAATTTTAGCTCTGTTATATAAGTTTCCAGGCAAAACAAAAATTTATTTGACTTACATAAATTTTAAAAACTTTCTCTATGATAAAACAAACAAGTTTTGTTCAAAACTTAAACCTTAACACAGATTGGATCAAGAGATATGATTTTTTAATCAAAAACTAGAGCTTGAAACTAAGAACAGTGGGATTACAGGAATATCAACCATGCATACATCATACATTTATAAACATACAGATAATTCATATATACATTCACATAAACATTTTGATTTCCATATGTAAACATGCAACCAATTTATGCTTAGGAAATATTTAACAAAAACGTTACTCACCTTTTTGATGGGTAGAGAAAAGAACAGTATTGAAAAGCTTCTAAATTGTTTTTCTAAAATCCTGTTTGAATGCTTTGAACTAAAAAAAAACTTCAAGTTGCTCCTATGTTTAGCTTATGCATTTAAACTTCAGTCTACACAATGCTTTGCTTCCCTGATTCATTTGCATGTTCCAGAAAAATGCACGTTTTGGAAATTTGCAAATTGCTTCAGGTTTACTATGCATTTGATGTTGCATGTTCTTCCAGTAAAAAAGATGCAGGAAATCATGATTTCCAGATTTTGGAAAAGTTGAATGCATTTCAACAGGAGTTATTGAAGATGGTTTTCTAGATTTTTTTTGAAGAGATGAATGCAGAGAATATTTGATGAACAGATTTGCTTTGCATGATGTTTTTTGAAGATGATTTGTGTTTGGATTATGGGTATGAAGAGTGATTTTCAGGTTTCTTTTGATTTAAATCTGAAAATCTTGAAATGTTACAAATTTTCTTTGTTTATGAAATGAAAATGAGAAAAGAAAGGAATGGGAAAAATTGTAAGTTTATATAACTTTGTTTATGATAAATTAAAATTAAAGAAAAATAAAAATTGAACAATGACACTTGTAAAAAAAATGAACACTTGTAAATGTTTTGTGTGTTTAAATTTACACATGTTAATTAGGCTTTAAGATGCTTACATTTGTTATATAAGAACCTAAAATGTTAGCATATGTCAACTTAAGTAACTAGTATTTTTGATTAAGTGTAAATGAAATATCAAACTTAATTAATTATTTCTTTAATACTTAGTTAAATATATGAATAATTTCTAAAGAATAAACCAAGTACTATTATAAATAAAAACCATATACAAGTTAATCATTTGATAATAACATTTTTAATCTTTTAAAATAAATTTAAAAAGGAGATTATAACCTATTTGTTATTTAAATGAATATATGATTCATATTTTAAATTGTATTTTAAATTCTCATACTTATTCTACAAATCATATTTATTTATCAATATTTTAAAAAGAATAAAACAAACATTTTTATAACTTGTTTTAATATACAAACTTAGGTCAAAATATAATTTAATCAAATAAAACATTTGTCTTATATATTTAAAATCATTTAGTTATTTTATTGAATAGTTTTGAAAAGCTTAATTCAAAAATAAATCACAATTCCCAATTTCAAAATATTAAAATTAGAAAATATGCTACACTAATTAAATTTTAAACCAAACTTATCTATTTAATATATATATATATACATAGATATACGTATTATAAATAGAAAACGGTTTATTAACTTATTAGAAGATAAATTCACAAATTAATTATTTAAATAAAGAAGATTATTGAATCAATTCAAATTTATCTACAAAAATTATCAAATTAATTTAAATTTTAAACACAGATTATTAAATTTATATTGCCATAAATTCTGGGATATTACAGATAACATGGCAGTACCCTGACTAGAACTAGCAGTAGATCTCAACTGCACACCACAACTGGCCAAGGCTTTCAGATCCTTCCATTCTGCCAACATCACTAACACCACATTCTGATGTTTTTTACTGAGAGCATCTGCTACCTAGTTTCCTTTCCCATGAGTATACTCGATACCGAAATCATAAGCTGCCAAAAATTCCACCTACCTCTGCTGCCTCATATTCAACTCCTTTGAAGAGAATAAATACTTTAATGACTTATGATCGGTATATAACTCAAATCTCTCCCCCAAGAGATAATGCCTCCAAATCTTCAAGGCAAAAATTACTGCTGCCAACTCCAAATCATGAGTATGATATCTTACTTCGTGCGGTCTAAGCTGCCTAGATGTGTAAGCAATGACTTTGCCCTTCTCCATCAACACTGCTCCCAATCCATTCCCACACGCATCTGTGTATACTACCAACCCTTGGTTACCATCTAGAACTACTAATACTGGAGCATTGGTCAAAAATGTTTTAACTCAAGGAATGCTTCCCCATATTTGTCCAACTAAACTAACTTCACTTTCTTCATGGTAAGCTTAGTTAAGGGCACTGCTATCCGCGAGAAATCCTTGATGAATCTCCAAAACTAACCAGCAAGTCCAAGAAAACTCCTGATTTTGGTTACCATATCTGGTCTCTTTCAATTATTGATAGCTTCGATCTTAACTGCATCAATCAAAAATCCCTCCTCTAAAATTACATGACCAAGAAACTTAACCTCTTTCTTCCAAAAATGACATTTGAAAAACTATGCCTTCAGCCGATTCTATCTCAGCGCCTCCAGCATTACTCTAAGATGAATCTCATGCTCTCTTTCATCTTTTGAGTACACCAAAATGTCATCTATGGATATCAACATGAACCTATCCAAGTGCTCTTGGAAAACCCGGTTCATCATGTCTATGAAGAAAGCAGGTGCATTTATCAATCCAAGTGGCATCATCAACCACTCATACGAACCATACCTAGTCCGAAATGCTGTCAAAGAAATGCTGTCCTCCGCCACTCTTAACTGATGGAACCCCTTCACCAAATCCAATTGGGAGAATACTCTAGCTCCACTCAACTGATTAAACAGAACATCTATCCTTGGAAGAGGGTATCTATTCCTGATCGTCCTTTCTTTTAACTTAAAATAGTCGTTGCACATCCTTAATGACCCATCTGGCTTCTTCACGAAAACCGTGGCCACTCTCTAAGGAAAACATCTTGGTCTAATAAAGTTCGTTTCCTCAAGGTCCACTAGCTACACCTTCAATTCCTTCATCTCAGTCGGTGTCATCCTGCTAGGTGGTCTACTAACTGGTTCATCTCTCGGTATAAGATCTATCTAAAACTCAGTATCTCGTTTTGGTGGCAGTCCTATGACTGGCTCAAAGACGTCTGCAAATTCTTTTGCTATTCGAACCTGACTAAGCTCATCTTCAACCTCCATGGCACTCAACAAAGCATAAACACTCTTACTGGAATTGTCCGCTGTGAAGATGATTTGGTTATGACTATTTGGGTATCTTAATGATATTTCCCAATCCTTGCAAAATATCCTAGCCTCGTACTTACCCAACCGGTCCATACCCAAAATGATCCCGAAATCTATGAAATCAAAAACATACAGACTACATGCAAACTTATGACCTAACAAATCAAGTTCTAACTAGTTACATCTCATCCCTAGAGTTGTATACCCTTCTATTGGATTCACAAACTTTAAGGAAGTAACAAGGTATGTGGGTTCTATACATAACCTATCAACCAAGTACTATGATATAAACGAATATGACACACTGGTATCAAATAGTACCCTAACTGGTATACTCTGAATCAAAAGCATACCTTCCATCACAGTTTTTCCTTTCTCTGCTGCAGTAGGCCTAGAAGAAGATGGTGGTCCAATAGCAAACACCTTCCCTCTACCAACCTTGACTGGCTTTGCACACTGGTTCTTATAATGTCCAACTTGGTCGCAGTTAAAGCATTTCACATTCTTCTCCTCTGCAAGCTTCTTTCCATTTCCTGTTCGACACTCATGAGCATAATGGCCCTTCTTATCACTCTTGAAGCACATCAAATCAGCCTTTGCCTTCTTGGTAACCTTCCTTTTTTGGGCTCCCTTCTTCTTAAAGAATTTCCTTTTCTTTCCCTAAGGACCCGAGGATTCAACTAGCATCTCTCTAACTGACACAGCAAGCATCTCCTCATGGTGGATGGCCATGTCCACCACCACATTACAAGGCTCTCTAACATGAGTCATAGTCATTCTTCCTATCTTTGGCCTTAGTCCACAAATAAATCTCTCATTCCTCCTAGTATCAATGTCTACCAAAGCATATCCACATCGAGACAGCTAATCAAACTTAGTAGCATACTCGATCATTGACATCTCTCTCTGAACATGATCCATGAACTTCTTCATCAATGCTGACTTGGAAACCTTAGATAAGAACCTCTGCTCAAATCTTCTTCTAAAATTAGCCCATGTTAGCTCTTCCTCCGGAATTCCGGTAGTCACATTGTTCCACTAGTGAAGCGCTAACTCTTTCAACTGTCTAGAGGCTATCCTTCCCCTTTCTCCATCACGCAAGCCTAAATCAGTAAAAATCCTCTCACAGTTCAAAAGCCAATACTCAACCTCAACAGCATCCTCCGTTCCCATAAACGGCTTTCCACCCAGACTGGCGCAATCTCTGCTCAGCCTAGCATAATTATACCCAGCTGGAGCTACAATATTAGCTCCTCCAACTTTACCAGTAGCTCCTGCTTGCAAAGTATTTGTTAACAACTGATATGCCATCCCCGCATCTACTAGCGTATTTCCAACACATACACTGGCTTCAGCGTTTTGGTTAGTATTAGCTTGTCGATCTTGATTTCCTCGAGTATTAGGTCGAGCATTTCTGTTGGTTGTGATGCTTCTAACACCAAGATTTCCTCTTACGTTTCCTGCTTCCCTATCCTCTTTCTCATAAATCTGCATATGAGCCTTAGTAAAGTACAAAAGAACGTTCTACGAGAGAGGAGAATACGTACTTAGATATATACCTACATATCAAACACAAGTACGTTACTATAGCGTTAACCCAAACCCCGATCATATTTTCAAATTCTTTTGATTATGTTTCAAAAAGCTTTTAGGTCTTTCTTTTCTATTAAGGTTCATAAACCTATACTCTAATACCAAATTGTAACATCCCCCTACTTGGAGGTCCAAAACTAACGGCTACGAATGTTGAAGTCGTCCATGGTTATTAATTTTCGGCGACCAAATACGACAGTGCTAGATTCATTGATACATAGATCACAAGAATATGGAAAAAAATTAACAATTTTAAAAACACATTTCCACATTCTATTCTAAAATTTTGATGTTCATTACATAATCCTAAAAACGTTAACCACGTTCAACAAAATATAATTATTACACATACGCCAAGAGCGGCATATGAAGATGCCCTCTTGGTTGATCAGAGTATATAGTAAGGCTAGTAAATCTGCCTTTACATCCAAATACACAGCGGAAAAAGAAAACTCTAAATAACTAACTGCCTCCTGCACGACACCGGAAGCTTTATTCGTCTAAGAAGGGAACCTTAAAACCATAAACCTCAAACTGCTCAAAATCAATTGATTACCCGAGAGTTTAAGGGGAAAACAAAAACTTCGAGTCGAATATAAAGCCTGGTATGAATAATAATCTAACATGTCAAACTTTTTAGATATCTAGTGAGACCACGCTACTTAGCGGAATGGGTTTTCCCCCCACTAGTATCCTAAAACCTTTATAAAACCATATACTATGCTCTTGCATCCATAATGGTTAATACATACATTTCAAAATACTATGATGATATGCATATATAAAAACATTTAGGTTTCCCATCCCCCGGTTTAAGCTGGCACCCTGTCATAAATCATAGTTTCAATGGTCACTATTAACCTATTAATTTTCATGGGTTTACTAATAACCTTTTCATTACACATGAAAACCTTGTCCTATTTCATAGTTTTCATGGGATCACTAAAAACTTATAGGCCCCTACCAGTTAACTTAATTAATTAATTGGTCCTCCTGAACCTATTAGTCATTCCGATAACCAGTCCCTTATCATAGTTTTCATGGGTTGACTAGGAACCTATGGAATTATCCAGTAACTCACTTCTCATCCTAGTTTTCAAGGGTTGAGTAGGAACCTACTACTGCCTTCGTTGACTTCTTTCTTATCCTAGTTTTCATTGGTTGACTAGGAACATATTGACTGATGTCAATTCTTAATTCGGATATAGTTTTCGTGGGTTCACTACAAACCAATTAACCCCTACTAACCTACCATAATACCTATTTTTCATGGGTTTAGTATGAACCTGTCGGTTACCTTCAATAATTAATAATCATAGTTTTCATGGGTTTACTATGAACCTATCTCCCGGACAACTTCAAAGTTTAGGCATCCTATATTTTATTCTCCCTGACTCCCTGGACGCAGTTCCACCCATTTAGGAGTTTAATCAAATTATATTCACTACTGGGTTAACCTAGCTTGTTCTTATACCTCTTTATCCCCAAAATACAGATTATTGGTTCTTTATCATGTGAATACAGTCATGTTTGAAGAAGAAAACACAATAATTTAACAATACCATTCTAGTGTGTTTTAGGTCCTTGAAATACATTTCATATAGAATATAGTTAATCCCTTTAACTTATATTTTTATCAACGCCATACTTCTTTAAATTTACATGCTAAAAGTCATTTCAAAACTCCTTTATTTAGCCATAGGTTTTTCCTTTAAAATTTGAATTTGGGTTTTAAAACTTTTCGAAACCTTCGAAAACTTGCTTCCGACCTTTTTGGATGACCTCCTTCGAAAGCATAAAAATCTATCTGTAAAATACAAAGCTCCTACCTTTCGAATACTTTAAAACATCTCTTTCGAAACCTTTCGACCGTGTTAAAGTTTTATCATATAAGTACAGAAGCATAGCTTCGAAACCATTTAAAAGCACCCTTTCGAAAGAATCGGGTTTATACTTAAAACATCATTTTGGGTCAAAGTGAACCTAGGCGAAAGCATCTTTTTCAAAACCATTCTTTAATTCAAAAGGTGTTGGGAAAGTTTGATGGTGTCGTAACCATCCTCTCGAAAGCTTTAAAACGTATGGGTAAAAAAATTGAAGGTAAGCATCGAAACCCCTCCTAAAACCATTGCCTTTGGAACCCCTAACCCCTTTCGAAAGCATTAGGAAGCGGCTTATATTTATAAAAACAGCTGAAACTTTCGACAACATCAGTGCCATCGGAAGGTCATCAATTCACAAAAGGTTTTCGACTTGGTCAAAACTACCCTTCCAAAAGCTTTAAACAAAATCTAAGTAACTCCTTTGAAAGCTATTTCTTTAAAACATAGGCGGCGGCTTTCTTTCGAAAGCCTCTTTGAAATACTCTTTCAAAAGCATTGGTTTCAACTACTTCGAAACTCATCTATAAACAGGCAAGCGCTTTTCTTTTAAAACAAAATAAGACAAAGGAAACAACCCCTTCGAAAGCTACCTCTCAACATCCTACCTTCCGCCTTTCACCAATCCACTACGTACCATCAAAATGATACCATGTATATTGGTTTACTGGTTTCTACCCAGAAGGTTTCGACTAGGTTGGGGGCGGAAGGTCTGAGTCGAAGGGTCCTTCTAAAGAAGGCGGAACCCTTTTCTGAGCAAAATGTTGTTTTTACCAAATAAAGAAACTTTTTGTAACTAACTTGCTCACTTGTAAACACATGATTGTTTACATTAAACTTTCAAATTATTTTACTAAAATTTGCCGCATTTTATCAGATCTAAAAGTAAACAACATTTAACGCATAATCCCTTCCTATTAATAAAATAATTAAATCATTTAGGTCCTTCTTTTAAAACAATTTAATTTCCATACTAAATCACTTAGTAAAAATCCCCAAAAATTTTAGGAATTCACCTCAATCATGTTATTTAAGTTATCAAAATTTCAGACTCAAATTCTCAATATATCTTCCAAAATAAATTTATAAACCCAAATAACCATATTTTTCTTTGAAAATTCATAATTAATTCTCCACGGCTTAGAAAATTGTAAAAATTGAAACCCAACTCCAAGATCATGTTTTCCATAACATATAATTTTTCCATGGCATTTAAAAATCATTTAACTTCGGTGTTACCCTAAAATCGTGCATATCTCCATTTAAACCATCTTGTTTAAACCACATAAATCATAAACCATGCATATCATCATTCAATAAATCATAAAAATGAATTTATCCCTTAAACGCGAAACCATACGATTACAAAACCAAAACTAGAGATGTAGTTATTATTATTTACCTTAGATTGGACAAGGAAATTGAAGATTGATTGAGATTGATTTCTTCTAGCTTGAATCCTCGGCTTTACTTGAATTTCTCTTCTTTCTTCCTAATGGTCGGCATTGCTCTTTCTTACGTTTACAATTTTGCTTGTGATAAAAATGAACGTGTATGGATAAGGGAAATGGTATTAGGGTGGGAATATGGGCGGCTATTTACCCTAATGCCCTTATGTTTAATTAGCTAGCACTTAACCATTTATACGTTCATCTGATTTAATAAACACGTCCACTATATGTTTATTAATCAATCTCAATCTCCTTATCTACATTATTCTATTTTATTTATTCTAATTAAATCTCCAGAATAATGTTATAAAAAATTAAAGGTGTTACATTTCACCATGGATGAATTTAGCCCAATTTATTTGTATTCTACCGAAGATAGCATAAAGGGCTTTGTGATCATTTTCATAGATTTTCTCATGACTACCTATATGTGGGATTATCGTATTTATTATCATACGATTTAAAAATCTAGCTTTTGGTCCTAAGCAGACGGATTTCCAATGAGGCATTCTAGCTTCCAAAATAAGATGAGTAATTTCGTCCCATGGCAAGTTTCTATGATCAGGAATTTTTCCAAATCGATCCCGATCGAAGAACAATTAAGTACACGTCCAATGGAGTTGACGCTAATTTTAAAACACGTCCGTACACACTCGTCCATAACCATCCTTCATCATTCTCAGGATTCCAAATATCGCTACTACATAAATTTGCATAGAAAAGAAAGATAGCTAATTGGTTGGTTTGTACCTCATTTTCGTCAAAATTAATTAAGTCCCAACATTCTGAGGCGACAGTCAATTCTCGAATGCTATATTTTCCAAACTTTCATAATCGATGGAAAGGGCCGAAATGAAGCTTACCTTTAGTTCTTCGAATCGCTTGTTGGCAATTGTGCTATTACAAAGCCATTCTTGAATGAGAGCATCATTAACCAAGGGATTGTGAGAAGATTATAATTGACTCTTCTTAGCGTGTTTGTTAAATGGAGTTTTGTTTTAGGAGTCGTTACTGAGCAAATAGAGAGTTCTTAGAGGCTAGGTTTTGGATTTTGGAAGTAAATTTGGGATAGGAGGTGAAACTGGGAACAACTTATTTGTATACGGCTGTTGAAGTAGGGTTTTAGAACAACGATCCTGTGGGTGGAGAACAGACGTCTTTGCTTTCAGTTAAGATTATACAGAAAGTTTGACAGATGTCTGTGATGTTTCCACAGACGTCTGTGGTTGCAACTGATATCTTTTTTATAAATAATGCAACTTATATACATGTGTGTGTAAATTACTAACTGTGATAAGCAGAGTGTAATAATTGAATGTAAGATAAATAATAGAAGTGATCACACCGTATATTTTATACTGGTTTAGACCTCTCATTCTACGTCCAGTCTCGAAGCTCCCCATCGGTATTTCCTTTAACCTACTGACCCTCGCTTCGCCTGAAGGAATAGGCTAATACAAACGTATATCTCTGACAATCTTGTGTTCTAAATAACACAGTTTTTGACTGATAGTAAAAATCTTCTTATGATTTTCTTTAAGTATGTGAATGTGAATGCTTTGAGTTATAGGAAGTGGTTTAACCAAAATTATATTTTGGTTATAATAGATTGAGAGTATATAAGCAATGTATGCACAAAGTAGTGATAAGAAATCAAGAGAGAAAAGATTCAATTAATTCAAATTTAATTAATTTCTATATCTCAATCAAAGTAGTATTTATAGATTCAAAAGGATGCAGATGAAGAGTTGTTACTATTAGAGAAGTTCTATTCACTTTAATGGATGCAACCTTTCGATGAAGGATGATTTCTTTTTTTGTCTCAACAGAAGTGTCCTTTTAAAATTTGCAGTTTTTCATATGACATACGTCTGTGGTAAAACCTCAGACGTCTGTGACTTTAGAAAATAATTACCCGAGGATTGTCACAGATGTCTGCGGTTTTACCTCAGACGTCTGTGAGTGGTAAAATAGTTTTTCAACTTAATTTTAGTGCATAAGAAATAGTGTGTAATTATGTATGCATATATACTCAAGTAGACCTTATCAATATTATATCTAAGACTCTTTTACAGTAGAATAACCTTACTAACTATAGCATGGTTGATAGATCTTCGTTTCTCTTTGAGTCTCAATATCTTTGAGCATGGTGTTGTAGCATATACCTGTAATCTTGATAGAGTGTGTGTGTGTGTGTATGATTGTGTAGTTGTTATCATTGAAACATAAACTGGAGGTTCTAGCACATGGAATCCATTTCGGATTTGTGCATGATACTATATAGAAGAGTTAATACTCTTAATGGTTTTAGTGACAATTGAGGAATATCTATTCTCAATATTGATAAAAAAAAACTCATATTTCTTCTTTAATGTGTGAGAATACTTATTAGAAATTCTAATGTGTTGTGTTCGTTTAGGCTAATTTCATTTGATCCCTCATAATCAATTTTATCTTTAGATTGTATCATAATACATTTTACCATTAATACTTTCTGAAAGAAATTTCTTTGCCACGAAGTTGGTATTTCTTGAAACAACAATTGTTTCTTGGTGCAAAAGAATAGGTGTTCATAAACATTTTATGAATATATATATATATATATATATATATATATAACTGACTTGGTTTTAGTTTACAAAACTTGTATTCAAAACATAAATTGGTCAGTCCATATTGATCGGCCCTGTTATCCCGCTTTTTGGCAAAGCCGTAATACCAAAAGATTGGCCAAAAACAAAGGACAGTTCGTCTCAGAGATTGGTTGCACTTCTCTTCGCTATGGATATCGATGAATTTTGTCCGAGCCCGGATTGGGCCGCAATTGATAGGGCATGACAAGAAAGACCAAAGAAGCCAGCATTTCAAATTTCAAGTCAATCCGAGGTCGTACGCTCAAGTTATGATGGATTCAAGTTAAGAAGGTGCACATTGCTCGGTTCGAACCCATCATGTTCGAACCCATCATATTCGAACCCATAGGAAGAGGCGACATTCAAATCCATCTAAGTAACTCCCTACTTCGAATCCACCACAGCTTCGAATCCATTAATAGCTTCGAACCCATCACAGCCTCGACTCCATCGCTCACCTTCGAATCCATCCATCATCTTCGACTCCATCACTCACCTTGGACTCCATCGACTTCGACAACTTCGAATCGATCCAGGGCGCATTTGGATCGATTCGAACGAATCCACTCCATCGATTCGAAGACGACCTTCGAATCCAACAAAGCAGCTAAGCTAGCACGAACATGGATCGGCTCGAAGACAGGCGCGCCCCAATCGATTCGAAGTATTCGCTTCGGCCATGCATCGATTCGAACGAATCGATTCGAACCAAACAGCATGCCGAACACCCAATTTCGAACCGATCATAACTCCCAATCTACTGATCCAAATCCCATGAAATTTTTACAGAAGTTTGTCTACATGATGAAGAACGTCCACGCCAAGTTTCATCGCAATTGGACAATTTTTTGATCGATTCGAAGTTCACTTCGAATCGATCCCAAACTGGGCACGCACTTCAAGAACGTGGGCCTGTGGGCCCCCCGTCACGTGCCAAGCAGCCTCTCCATGATTTAGGCGGGATTTTGGCCTTCCACACCTATAAATAGAGCCCCTGGTCATTCAGAGAAGGGGTCGGAGAATTTGGAGAAGAAGAACAAGCCTAAACGCTGCCAGAATCCCTCCATACTATCTCAATTGCTGTTAATTTCGAATTTAAGTCTGTTGTCTGTTGTAAGTTGCTGAAAAGCACTTGTAATCTTCAAGTATTAAGAAATAAAGTGATAAAACTTCATAGTGGACGTAGGCGCATGGCCGAACCACTCTAAATCCTTGTCTTCTGCGCAATTTACTTTTCTGTGACTTGGAGTTTTTGTTAGATAGTCCCTATTTCCAATTCAAGTTCTTCATTTACTATCTCTTCAAAAACTTCCGAAGGGTGTTTGCCCAATTTTGGTGCAAACAGGCCCCAAACTCCTTTGGGGTGGTCCATACAAGATCTCACACAAACAATTATTAAGTACAATTATTCTACTCGCACAAATTGTCAACTCCTTGACTTAGGATTTGTTGGTTTCTAATAAACCCTTATCTTGTATAATTTTGTAAATTATTCATTGGATGAAATTAATTTTAACATTATGTACTGCTTTTATATACACGAACCTTACAGAAAGAAGTTAATTCAACTTCACTAATTATCAATTGTACTCCATTCAACAAAGTCTGATTACACCTTATCGATACATCATTATGTATCATAGGGAGGAGTGACTTTTGAGACTGAATTTTATTCATTTTAGATACATTTGGAACTCTTTCTAATATACTTACCTATTTGACCAAATCGAATCATTTTTTTCATGTTATGTTATTTACTTCTATTTTCTATTCTATGAGCTTACCATAGGCATACTACTTGTGTACGTAACATACATCTTCATGTTTGTGATAATCAATCGGTGAATTTAACAAAGTACGAGGAATCATTTCGCTATCACTAGACTTACGATTGCATATATCAATATGTCTCAATCCCAAGGGTTCACCAACGTTTATGCGCTCCGAATGAATGGGTGCTTCGCCCTTTATCATTTGAGATATAATTCACTAGTACTATATGTTTCATAATCATAGGTTAATAAATTATTGCCCAAAACCGTGGTTTAGTCCACAATTCCAAAATAATTGCACAAATTTCAAATACTTCTTTATCTTCTAATGCATCACTTTTGTAAAGAACAAATGCCACTATCATAGTTTCATATTATAATAAATATCCAAAAAAAAATCGTATTAAGGTAGAACTATGTATATTTTAAGTCAATATTAAAAACAGTTAATATTGCATAAATAAAATACTTGGTACATTTGCAAAAACAAATTTGTACATTGATGCGATTGCGAAAAAGGTTATATGGAATGCTCCCCCTATTTCCGCAATTATTATGACAACATACGAAACATGAAGCTCTATTCAACCACTTAATATAGGCTATTTATTCTATCTACTATAACCGGTTTATGGTTGAGGGTTTTCAGATCAAATATCTTAAACTTAAGGAAATAAATTTCAGTAGAAGTAATTTTCAATATGAAAGCACATTTTGGAATAGAAATCATATTTCTCATTGCATGTTAAATATCTATTTATTACTTTACAATTCTCATTTTCGATGTCTTTTCATGAAGCACAAGTGATCATTCACTATCTTCATCCCGACTATGTGTTGAGCGACATCTACTCTCATATATTCACTTTCCTTTCTAAATAGTCGAACCATTCAAAAAGGAAACATTACTACAATATTGTAATGAACTCTTTACAAAATTGCATATGATTATCTTTAACATTTAAGGATATCAAATAAGTTGCACTTTTCGTAAATTGATTAAACTGGTATTTCACTAATCAAATTCTTAGATCTATCTTGTAGCTCTTGATATAATGTTACATTTAACACGACAAGATAATTGTTGTAATCAATCATATTGAATACGTGATCTTACACTATGGTTTGTTAGCTTATTTCGAATGAACTAATTTCATCAAGGTTTCGTACATTATATATCGCAACTATTCACCATAACAATTATATGTGATCATATATGGATCAAATATCTATGTTCTTGAATTGCTTTTAGAATTTGAAACTCATATCAGAAAATACATAGTCTTGGAAAAATAAACACGTAAGTGACCAAGTTACTAATGTATTTTGTAGTTGAATAATTAGGCGCTTGCATGGGTCAATATGCAAAATTTATTGGTAAGTATATTTTATATTTCTATTTGTCAATCTTAATTCAGTTCCTTTGTATATTTTAATTAATAAACATCTTATCAATTTTATTAATTGCACAAATTTATAAATGTAGATTATTTTATACATAGCATATGTTTTTACAATATTAGAAAGGTTAAATGTTACCATTTCAATTTTTTTAATAAGGCTCCCACTAGACTTTTGTGTTTCTCAAAAACCTAAGATGAAACATAGAAAATTTTAATGGTTGTTAAGGCTCGCTTGCCTTGGGATTCTAACCTTGAGGAATATCAACAAACCATAAGTCGACAAGTGATGGATAACACTTTATAAGTTGTATCATATACAACTCCTAACGTGTGGTCTTTGTCCTAATCTTTTCTCGATGTTGAGGAATATCAACAAAGAGATCATTCACTCATACCTACAATATCATGATAGATTAAGTATAAATGCACATACCTTAAGAAATATCAACAAATACATGCATATATTTTTACCTTGTCTATCAAATATATTGAAAGTACTACCCGTAACATTCTTAACTAAGGAATATCAACAACTAAGGGGTATGCGAGTAATTTATTAATATATAAATGGTAGAGGATAACGATTATATTAATGTTTTTAATTGAGTAACATCGACTTATGGAATTATGTATTTCTTATGAAACACCCAGGTAGTTCAAGTGTCAAACGTATCTGAAATCATGGCATGCGTACTATACGTATGTATCTATTCCATAAATCTGTTTTGGGTTTTTTATAGTTCCACCATTTATTATACATTCATATTATATAAGTTATTCATGTATAAAATTTTATAATTTAATTAACTTATATAATAATATTATGTATAATCTTATATTGATTTTATTAATTAAATCTAATTATTTAATTTATTTAATTAATTAACATTTTAGTTAATTATATTTTATTCAATTAAACATTTTAAATTCAATATGTATACTATAACATTTATAGATATACACATATATCTTAATATATATATATATATGTGTGTGTGTGTGTGTATGTATGTGTATGTATGTATGTATGTATAATATTATTTATTAATTAACATTTAATTAATTTATTTATTTAAAAAAATTTAATTAATTATATTTTATTTTGACAAAATATACACATACATCACATTAAACATTTTAAGATAATGTTTACATATATCGATATATATATATGTGTGTGTGTGTGTGTAATTTTATTAAATTAATTAACTTTTTAATTAATTTTTAATCTAATTAATTTTATATAATTTTCAAACTTGAACTAATAAATTTTTCAAAAAAAAGTAAAAATTATTTTATAGTTGTTATAAATTTTTACTGAAAACAATTTTTGAAAATTTAGCCCAAAATCTAAATTCAAATTGGACCTTTCATATCAGGGATAACCTTTGAGCTTACTTCACCTTTTGGGCCAAGCCAGTAACTAGAAAGGGCATGGCACTTGATTATCCAAAACCATCCTAGACACAACTTTTCTAAACACCCTTCTAAATAGGAAAGCTTAATTATTATTATTATTTTGGCAAGGAAAGCCGGTTTTATAGTGGACCGTCCACTTTTTATTACAAACGTAATAAAGATTTAAAGTACAGGAGTAAGGCAGAGGAAGCTTAACTACTAAAAAGAAAGAAGAAAATACAGCACAGGAGTGTGACAGCAAGTCACAGCTACTAAAAATGACTAACTAGACTAAGCCTCCTCCGAAGAGGTAGAGTCACCAGCGTCAACATCAACCTGGGGAGAAACCACTGAGACATTCCCAATAAGACCAAAGTAAGGGCGAAACAGCACTGCAAGAGAGGGATCATAAATCTCAGCATCAGAAGAGTAAATAAAAGTTTGATCCCAAGTAGTATCGGCTAACACTATGGAATTAACCCCACCATACGAACCGTCCAAGTCAAGGACCAAGGAATCACCAGATGGACTATAGTAAAGGCATCGAAGGTCCAATAGATTGTCAGAAACAAATCTAAAATAAGAATTATCCACCGGGTTGTAATGCATATCAGATCGGTAATCAACCCAACAACGCTCAGACTCAGCCCAAACAACCTGAGGCAGAGAAAGAACCGAAACATCAAGGGCAACAGCAGAAGTATCACCAGGTGCAATGGAAGAGGGCCGAGCAAGAGAAAGCGGTGGAACAGGGTCAAATAAAGGATCAACAGGAGGAGGAGCAACCAGAACTTTCGGAACCCATTTCCTGAGCGGAGGCCGTGGCAGAGGGATCTTAGGTGGAATAGGGGAAGCAGTAGAATGCGAACAGGAAGAATCTAAGTGGCCAAAGGAGTGACAGGTGGAACAAATGTTAGGGACCCAACCATATCGAACTCGAACATCCACCACGTGGCCAACAGCTAGCTGAACAGGAATAGATGATGGGAGAGGCTTAAAGGGAGAAATCTCAATCAGAGCTTTAGCATACACCAGCTTATCACGCGCAACGGTAGTAGAATCAAAACATTTTAGTTTACCAACGTTACAAGCGAGCCAGTTCAAACCAAGCAGCGGTTGAAGAGCAGAAGGAATTTGGGAAAAATAAACCCAAATGGGGATAGAGAGAACCTGCTTACAGGCACTTGCCACCGTTGGAGACCAAGGAGTAATAATAAACGGTTTCCCATCGGAAAAAAAGGCTCAGCCTCAAGAACACGACTACGTTCCTCAGGGGAGGAGAACAACAGGAAGTACATGGAGTCAACCAATTTAACACGCAGATTACCGTGCAGCCGCCAGGCTCTACAACAAACAGCATACGCATCATGAAGGCGATCCTTAGGGTCCAAAAAGAATCCAACCAAATATTCTGACCAAAAGTCGATACCAGCTTGCATAACATTTGGAGGAGGGATCATCACTCCATTTTCTTCAACGATATCGAACTCAACTGGTTCATAAACACCAGCGTTACGGGGTAGAGATGTAAAAAGAGAAGACCAACTTTTGGAACCAATTGGGGAAAGAGCAGCAGGACGACAAGCCTTAACACAATCAGTTGCCGCAATGGGTCCAGGAGGGGGAGATTCCACAAGCAAAGAACCACCAGAACTCAAAACAGAGAGATTGGGAACAAGGTTCTCAAGAGAAATCTGTCAACAACTGATGTGCATCGTTCACTACACATATTATCAGCAGGAGAATGATGCATTAGCTCACAACCCAACGCTACAGAATCACCACCATTAGCAACAGAAACAACTCCTATGCCTCCACTAACAGTATTGACAACATCAACACCTGAAGGCGCAGAACCACATGAGTCAACACCAGCCAAATTACTCAACAAATCAGGTCGCAAGCCAGGACATACGACAGAAGCAATGTTCGACGTCTTAACAGAAGGCAAAGGTGGAAACTCGTCATCAGAAAGCGAGGGGGGCATCGTACACATAGACACAGTTTGCTTGAAGATCCTGCCAGATCTATTAGATGAGGGCGAAGAGAGAGGAGAATCGAGGAGGATGGGGAGAAGCGGGGGAGGGTAAGGCATAGTAAGAAGCGGGGGGAGAACGAAGGAAGTGACGAACGAAGTAGAAGGAAGCTACCGAGATCTGGGAAAAACGAAAATACAGAGCGACGAAAAGAGGAACGCCATTTTTTGTTACTTTATACACGTTGCATTTAATTATATAGGAAAGCTTCCAAATACTGCTAGTTTAGATCGCATAGGCTATTGGGCTCTAATACCATTGTTGGAACTATGTTATCACATAACGGGTTAAATGGGTGAATTTCAAAAAAAAATCAATTTTGAATCTTATTGGGCCTATAAAGTCTAAATTAATTTAAATCTAATCTAAATAAATTTTAAATAAAACCATTATTCTATTTTATTGATTAATATTAGGATTTTGTTTGTTTATAAAATGATATATATTGTGTGCATGTGTATCAAATACACATATACATATATGTGCATGTGCAACATAAAATGCGTGCATGGTTTAACATGTTTGTATCCAAATGTTAGAATTTACACCGCAGCACACATATTAGTCCATTCATATACATATTTGTCGTCTGTTATTGTATAATATTATTATAATATAAAATGTACTTATATATAAGTACATATATATACATATATATACACACATAAAAGTATAAAACTAGCTATACATACATATTTATATGAAAACTTGAATATAAATTTAAATATAAAACAATTTATATTTTAAATTTATATTTTTAAGAAAAATTCAAATTTGAAATTATTTCAAATATTCTTAAAATTCAAATTTATAAATTTAAACATCTTACTTTTAATTTTAAATTATACTTATACATACATATATATATATATATATGAAAAAATTAGTTTTTTGGGAAATGCATAAAATAATATATGAAACAATATTATAAATTATATAAAATTCTAATTTGTATATAAATGAAAATAATATTAAATAATTTATACATAATATATATATATATATATTTCATTTTCGACCATAAACCCTTTCGAAAAAGTTAATTTTTTATAATTAATCCACACGGTTTAAAATATTTAATCCTTTTAGTAATTTAATATATTCGTATGGAAATCAAAATTGAATTTCATTTATTTAATACAAAATGTTTTACAGGATATATGTGTTGGTGTGTGTGTGTGTACTACAAATTACTATCTAATACTTTTAAATTAATTAATGTTTCACTTCGGTTTTTAAATCATTTATATATATATATATATATATATAATTTTTATGCATACGAAAATAACAAGTAATAAGATTTATTAAAATAGTTTATATATATATACATATATATATTTATAACTTAGGTTATAAAATTAAATTTTAATCTAAAAGGCTTATAAAATATTTTAAACCAAAAAAAAATGTTTTTTTATATTATGGTCGAAAGTGAATTGATTACATATAGAAAACAAATTTTAAAACACGTTTTTTTAAAATAACAATAAACACATATATGAATTCGTGATATAATTTTAAGTGATATATATACAATTGCACAAATGATCACATATATAAAACTGATATAAATTAAAAGTTACCTCAATTGCCTAGTTGTAGCATCATGAATGTTAAATCATATGAACTCCTAGTATTCGATTCTATCTCTTCCAGAAATTATTGGTAATCAGAGAGATTTACGCACCTATTATTTGATATTTAAACTTGTATTTGATTTCAAAACGAGGGGGATTGAAGGCTTGTACTGGAGGCCTAGGGGGAGGAAAGGAGCTAGAAAAGGTAACCTTAAAAATAAAGAGGGTGGTGGGTTTATATAAGAAGAGAGATTGAGAGAAAAGAGCGGATTTGGATCTGATCTTACCATTCTTTCTCCATCAGTTCAAATCCTTTGTTTCAAAAACAACTTACCCCAATCTTCATATATGACCGGCCATTCCTATAGGCTTATGGACCTATATGCATATTTAAACCAGAACGATGAATTCACATTTATAGCCAATTCAAATGCACATTGATATCGTATATCAATACGTGTGTGTATAACTTTTATATATGCATTATTTTCAATATTGATTCAAATAAATCAAATAAAATTTTATAATTAAAATTTCAAAAGTATTAACTAGTTTGATTAATTTATAACAATTATAATTTAATTAAATTAGGTGGTACTCAGAGTATTCAACAGTGCGGTTATGATGCAGGCCAGCATCATGAGACCTTAGGTTGCTTAAGCGAGCTACGAACTAACCGTGATCATGAGTTAAGTATAAGTCGTGTGCGACTTAACAAAAGGAAGAATGGACGAGTTAAGGAAAAGGAGCTACGACTTAACAAAGCTAAAGGGACAGGGTTACGACTCAATGGGAGTTTGAGGTGTTTGAGTTTGATGAGTCATACACGAGTCAATGAAAGCTTAAGTCGTTTCCGACCTAAGAAGTTATAGGAGGAAGTCAGACGTGTTAGTAAAGAAGGATTGAGTCGCTTCCAAGCTAACTGGATATCAGAAGGAGACTGTTGCCGAGCTAACAAGTCACGACCGAAGCTCTTAGGTCGGCAACGATCTAATGTGTTGCATATGTGCCGAGTTAACGAGCTACAGGATTCAGGGCATCAAGCTTTAGGTCGGTTGCGACCTAATGGGATACGAGTTATCGAGATAGCCATAAGTCACTCCAGCTGCATTGACGAGTTACGACCTATGATAGGTCGCACATCCTTAAGTCGTGGAAGATAAGTCGCTGATGTTAAGTCGTTCAAATAGTTAGGTCGCATGAAGAAGAGATACAATTCTTTAGGTCGCAAACGACCTAACTCACATGCCACTTCTTTAAGTCGTTCATGAAGGATCGTTTTAGGTCGCTGCATTGCTTATATCGTTCCAGTTCCTGATGCCGAGGTTACTTAAGTTGTCTCGAAGAAGATAGGTCGCTCCGAGGCAAGGCCGCATGAAGTTTAGGTCGTATGTCATGAGTAGGTGCTGTGGTTATAAATATGTGAACTTGTGAGTCGCTGGATTTTCTTAGGTCGTCAACGACCTAAGTTGAGTCGCGTTGTTTGAGTCGGTTTGTATATATGTTAGGTCGCGTGAGGCCTGTATTGTGTTGTATTCTATTTGCTAAGTCGTTAAACGAGTTAAACCGGGAATGTTTGTTATAGGTCGTTAACGACCTATGGTAGGTCGGTGGTGTTGTAATGTGTTGAGTCTTGTGAAGGGTTTGATTTTTAAGGTCGTGGCCGACCTAAGTGTTAGGTCGTGGCCGACCTAAGTGTTGTAAAATGGCTGAGTCGTGTGGGTTGTAAAAGCTATAAATAGGGGGTGTGTTGTAACTTTTTGGTTGTTGATTTTGAATAAAATTTCTCTTTTGTTAGCTTTGTGCTTTCATACCAATTGGTAGTTGAGTGTAATCTCCTATCTCCACTTACGTCGTTCGAGTGCGCTCGAATCCACGTTTGTTGAAGCCGATTCACGGAATCTAGTGCGCTAGATCAACGTGCGAAGAATCGTAGATCTTTGAACACGGTATAGTGCGCTATCAACGTGTTTGAGATAGCTAGAGTTCGGTATCTTTGGATCAACGAACTTGGGCATTTTTGGTATCTTCAACTCACCGATTGCTACAATCCATCGATTGAAGTTTTGTTTGATTAATCCGCTGCGTCAGTTTGGTATCAGAGCCATACTTAGCCAATCATAGCTAAGTTGATTCTTGGAGCCAAGTATTTGGAGTTTATCGTGTTCATCTTGAAGTTGCAACGAGTTTGAAGATTTCGATCCATTCCATTTTGGATCTAGAGTGGAGATTTGTTTGAATTTGATTTGTGTTGAAGTACTTGAGCTTGAGCCGAGCTAAGTTGTGTAGTGGTATAGGCCGAGTCAAGAGAAGTTTAAGGCCGAGCCTTGTGAAGTTGTGTGGAAGCTTGTGAAGCCGTCACTTGAAGATTTTGTTGTTCAATCATGCCACCTAGAAGAGCTAACCGACATCAAAACGTTGAAGCTTTGTATCGAAAAGAAGAAGCCGATCAAATGGAGCAACGTATGCATGAGAAGTTCGATGAAAGTTTTGGTAGATTGGAGAAATTGATGATGGATTTGAATACAAGTCAAAGCAGAAGGTCGCCAATCTCGGACCATGGAGGAAACCGAGTTTCGCCATTGGTTACGGAAGCGAGGAGGGTGTTACCATCATCTAGTCGTGACAGAAGAGAATCATCAGTTTCGATGAGGAGAGATCATCGTGATTATGAAAGAGGAAGTAGAAAGGATGAGCATGTTCATAGCAGAAGCAATGTTCAGAATCGATATCGAAGCTCATCTAAATTTGAAGAAGATCGTTATGGTGATAGTGTTCATTTTCGATTTCAGGAATCTAGGAAGGATACAGAAATTCCAGAATTCCGAGGTGGGTTACAAGCAGAGGAATTCCTTGATTGGTTGTCAAAGGTTGAAAGAATGTTTGAACTCCATGATATTCCTGAAGATCGCCAAGTTAAGTTAGTTGTTGCAAGCTTGAGAGGTAGAGCTATGGACTGGTGGCAACAAACTAAATCAACCAGAGAGAGAATGAAGAAATCTAAAGTTGTCAAGTGGGATAAGATGAAAAGGATGATGAAAGCAAATTTCTTACCCTACAATTATCAATCTCGTGTTAACCAACAGTTGCAGAAGAGGAATCCAGGTAGTCAAGGGAAGGGTATGGTTATAAGACCCAGTAATCAGTTTGATGGCGTTCCTTACAGTAGAGAAATTTCCAAGAGAATCAACGAACCAGTTGCACACAGAATCATTACGACGAATGTTGATGACCAAGTTAAGCGCTATCATTATCAGGAGTCTAACCATCGAAGTTTTGAAAGTACAAAGTCCCAGAAGAAACCCTTTGTTATAGAAGAATGTGAAAGTGAGGAAGTGGATGATTCTACTGACAGCGGGACAGAAGAAGAAGAGGAACAGACTAGTCCAATATCATTCAGCGAGAGTGTTGAAGAATCGGAAGGTACTGCTGAAACATTGGTTATGTATGAGGCAAGAGAAGAACTTCAATTTCCGGAGGAAGTTAAACCAATGTTGGAAGAGCTAGAAGAGGTTGGTCCTACAGAATCATTCGCAGCCTTACCACTAAAGTTTGATAATGAAGATGAAGAGCTCGAGTTAGAGAACGAAGAATGTAATTTGTTGAGGAGGATTGACGAAGTTAATTCTTATCAAGCACCACAATTTGATAACGATGAAGAATCTTTGTCAAGTAATGAGGAGAGTAATATGTTGAGGAGGACTGATGAATTTGACTTTTATCAACCGCTGAAATTTGATGATAACGAAGAGATTGAGTCAAAGTATGTGGATGTAGAAGTTGATTACTCGTCATTGCCAAAGTTTGATATCGATAGTATGGAAGAAGAAATTGTGTTCGGAGTTGAGGGAATTCATTTGTTGATGGAGGATTTTTGTTTGACACCTGAGCTTATGGATGAGAACCAGCCAAGTATTAATTCCGTGGTTTTCGAGGAGCCTGGGCAAAATGAAAGTGAAATGGAAGAAAAGGCAGAATCAGATTGTTTATTATCTTTAAGAGAGTTCGTCGATGAAATGGAAGATGATGAGGAGTTGTCAATGTTGATTGAATCCGAAAAAGATTTTGATGTTGAGAACCCTGAGGAGGATGAAGCATTCGAAATATGTGAAGAATGTGGAGATGAGATGTTTGAGGAACTGCTTGGAGAAACCAATCCTGTAATATTGGAAGAGTATGAGGAAATGAGAAATGAATTGCTTGTGTTGACCGAGCAAGGAGCGAGTGAAGATATTGATGATTTCGAGGAAGTTGGATCAGAATTCGAAGAGTCTGAAGTCGAATATTCTGAGGCATTATCCGAAGAGTTACCATCACTCCAGGACATTCAACCTCATACTGAACTCCTACCAGATGCTATTTTACTGCCAGTATCGTATGATCTTGTGAGTCTGAAAGAACAGGAAGAGTTGATACGACAGGAGGAAGAGAATGATTGCCAGTTGAAGTCGTCTGATGATGTCCACCCTGCAAACATTGCCAGTGTCAATTGCTTGGAACCATCTTATGAAAATAACTATGTTGAAGGAGAAGCGAGCGGGAGTTCATTTCAGTCAGGAGAATTTGATACAACACTTCAAGGACAGATGCTAGATGATAACATCTCTGAACAATATACGGAAAGACAAGAATCTGAGCATGAATCATCACACTTCTTAGGACGAGATTTCCTAATTCGTTCTATGATTTTAAATTTCCTTATATCGTCTCACATTTTGGATAAGTTTTGGTTCTATATCACGTCTTCCTATTGGCAGAAGCAATATGATATACGACACTATTTTTATGAAGTCCTGTGCTACATGAAGTGGATCTGGCATCTAGTGCTTAGTTTATCCCACACTTTTTCTTACGTCATCTCCCTCAGATCACTTCCTTATGCCGCCTGTCTGATGCCACGTCTGTTTTATTCTAGGCATTCTTTATTTCGAACCATATCGTCAAAGGGTCAAGACAAGATTAATCTCAAGAGTGGGTATCACCAGTGTCACATCAAACCAGATAATGAATGGAAGACAGCGTCTCGAAGAAGAAAGTTTGTAAATTCGAGGACGAATTTCTTCCAACCAGGGGAAGATGATGCAGGCCAGCATCATGAGACCTTAGGTTGCTTAAGCGAGCTACGAACTAACCGTGATCATGAGTTAAGTATAAGTCGTGTGCGACTTAACAAAAGGAAGAATGGACGAGTTAAGGAAAAGGAGCTACGACTTAACAAAGCTAAAGGGACAGGGTTACGACTCAATGGGAGTTTGAGGTGTTTGAGTT
This sequence comes from Allium cepa, assembly GCA_030765085.1. NCBI lineage: Eukaryota > Viridiplantae > Streptophyta > Magnoliopsida > Asparagales > Amaryllidaceae > Allium > Allium cepa. The sequence goes on along the minus strand of CM060930.1, from coordinate 45,018,690 downwards.
TGATGAGTCATACACGAGTCAATGAAAGCTTAAGTCGTTTCCGACCTAAGAAGTTATAGGAGGAAGTCAGACGTGTTAGTAAAGAAGGATTGAGTCGCTTCCAAGCTAACTGGATATCAGAAGGAGACTGTTGCCGAGCTAACAAGTCACGACCGAAGCTCTTAGGTCGGCAACGATCTAATGTGTTGCATATGTGCCGAGTTAACGAGCTACAGGATTCAGGGCATCAAGCTTTAGGTCGGTTGCGACCTAATGGGATACGAGTTATCGAGATAGCCATAAGTCACTCCAGCTGCATTGACGAGTTACGACCTATGATAGGTCGCACATCCTTAAGTCGTGGAAGATAAGTCGCTGATGTTAAGTCGTTCAAATAGTTAGGTCGCATGAAGAAGAGATACAATTCTTTAGGTCGCAAACGACCTAACTCACATGCCACTTCTTTAAGTCGTTCATGAAGGATCGTTTTAGGTCGCTGCATTGCTTATATCGTTCCAGTTCCTGATGCCGAGGTTACTTAAGTTGTCTCGAAGAAGATAGGTCGCTCCGAGGCAAGGCCGCATGAAGTTTAGGTCGTATGTCATGAGTAGGTGCTGTGGTTATAAATATGTGAACTTGTGAGTCGCTGGATTTTCTTAGGTCGTCAACGACCTAAGTTGAGTCGCGTTGTTTGAGTCGGTTTGTATATATGTTAGGTCGCGTGAGGCCTGTATTGTGTTGTATTCTATTTGCTAAGTCGTTAAACGAGTTAAACCGGGAATGTTTGTTATAGGTCGTTAACGACCTATGGTAGGTCGGTGGTGTTGTAATGTGTTGAGTCTTGTGAAGGGTTTGATTTTTAAGGTCGTGGCCGACCTAAGTGTTAGGTCGTGGCCGACCTAAGTGTTGTAAAATGGCTGAGTCGTGTGGGTTGTAAAAGCTATAAATAGGGGGTGTGTTGTAACTTTTTGGTTGTTGATTTTGAATAAAATTTCTCTTTTGTTAGCTTTGTGCTTTCATACCAATTGGTAGTTGAGTGTAATCTCCTATCTCCACTTACGTCGTTCGAGTGCGCTCGAATCCACGTTTGTTGAAGCCGATTCACGGAATCTAGTGCGCTAGATCAACGTGCGAAGAATCGTAGATCTTTGAACACGGTATAGTGCGCTATCAACGTGTTTGAGATAGCTAGAGTTCGGTATCTTTGGATCAACGAACTTGGGCATTTTTGGTATCTTCAACTCACCGATTGCTACAATCCATCGATTGAAGTTTTGTTTGATTAATCCGCTGCGTCAGGTTATATGACACATAGGTGTAAATTCAGTCAACGATTAATATCGAACATTTTGAATATTAACGTTGACACACCACTTTAGCTAGTGGGTGATAGTTTGGTTGAATTTATTGCTTGCATGGTTTCGATAAAATTCGATTTTACTAAGCGGTCCCTAGTAGTGAGAATTATTTACACCAATTCTTTTCTTCAAAAATATATCACATTAGAACTTATGGAATTTGGTATTGGTCAAAATTCCAATATTATCCACATTCGACTTATATAGCCCAAACACAAAGTCCTTGTTTCGATAATAACAATTGTTACTAATTGAACCACTCCAGCTAAAGACTTTAACTTTGAGTTGACTATTGACTGTGATACTAATCTTATATAACTGAGGAAACAAATTCTTTATTGAATAGTGTTTCACTTGCAATACTTCACTCAGACCCAACTATAGTCGTTCGATGGACGATGTGTCACTATTTAACTTTAATCAAAGTGAAGTGCCCATATTGAAGTTCAACAGTATTTTCAAGTCAAGAGAACTACTTCGATATTTTCTACTTGACCTTAGTTATATTAACCCATAGAAAACTATCGAGTGAGTCATTTCATAGTTATCCAATAATTATCAGTAAGTAATCCCTTAGTGCCCACAACAGCTATGAGTAATACACCGTCCAAATTTGAAGAGCGTTACGTAGTTTAGTCTCAATGAACGTATTGATATCCGGTCTCGATACATCTTGACAAAGAGTGTTTAAAACGATACGTTTATTTTCACTATGATAAATTTCTCATGATTACAACACATTGCAATTATTATCATAAATATATCATTATTTTATCATTTATGAATGTTCTATTAAATATACTCAAGTTAAATAAATAAATAATATAACACATTATACCGAGTATATTATAGAAAGAAAAACACATTTTATTTTGAACGAGATTTTATTATAAAGTTTATAATTTATAGTAAATTACAGAATTACCCCTAGAGCATACTCCTAACTTTATCAGTAATTTTGAGACATCCAGTCTCAAACCCGTTCTTTATAATATATATATATATATATATATATATATATAGAGAGAGAGAGAGAGAAAGTGGGCGGGCCACTATAAAACAAACTCGGTTTGAAAAAAACTAATTAATTAACTCATGTATAATTAATTTCTCTTATTATCTTTAATTCTTTAACCTATATATATTAAGTACCACATTATCTAATTAACCTTATCAATTTGATACCTACAACATGATCAAAAACATACAAAATATCGGTTGTTACATGGACAAGCTTTGTTTTCTAAAGTGGATGAAATAGATAGAATGAATTTTTAGGTAGCAAAAAAAATTGAACTTTTTCTTTCAAGAAAATCGTCGTATAACCCCCCTCTATTTCATTGCATTTCAATATACTATTTTCTCAAATAAATTAATCTAATTTTCTTTTGAAAATGGACCTATATATAAATGTTGCCATTAAATAATCAGTTCCACCTTCGAATTCATTTTGTAAAGTAAAAAAAATCACTTAAACAACCATTCAAGAAATTTTCGTTGCATTTTACTTTCTTCTTATATAGCTTATCAACTTTTTAACCAAGCCATCTTGATAGATCATCTTTGATTATTTTAATAAAATAATTTACTTATAAAATATTACCTTAGGCCGGTAATAATAGAAAAACAATAGCTTATAAGTCAGGTTGTTCCTAACTTAGTATTTAAATAATTGCTTTTTTATGAGCAGATCACTTGATCTCATTTCCTCATGTTTCGATATGCCCAATCGATGAAAACACCTGATTTTTTACAAAAAAAAATACTTTCTCTTTCCTAGTTTTTGAGAAAAATGTGTGATCCTCTTTAGGAGAGGAGGGCACACATGCACATATATATAACAGCAAAAATAAAGGAGCTGCCAACAAGTCTGGAAGGTAGCAAAAGAGCCCCCCTACAAAAAAAAAACAAACCCTCTCAAACGCCTAAGTAACTAAAGACTAACTCTAAAGCGACAACATCATCCAAAATCCAAGGCCTAAATTGACACCAAAAGAGAAGCAGTCATCTGAAAAAACTTCCGTAGCCGCAGTCACAATCTCAAGAACCAAGCTAAAACATCACAAGATACAGCATCTACACAAACCACTAACAAACTCCGAAACAACAATAATAACAAAATCCTCCAAAAAATCAACAACCCTGAATCAAAAGAAATAAAAGTTTTATGATTTAAACGAGGACTTCTTCTAATATTACCAACTGAAAAGCTCTTACTATTTCTTCTCCTCAATTTGGATGCACGAATCAATTCTCTAGCATGAGCAGGAGAACGAAGAAATTTACCTATAGGCGCAAGACGACAATACATAACCAATTTGAAACCCCCGGTCCAACAATAGACAGCTTGATCAAATTGCTGCATTTTGAAACTCTCCAAATCACTTGCATCATGATCAACGTTATAATTGCCCTCTGATCCATTCACTTTTCTAATATAAACAGGCTTATTAAATTGAACAACAACATTATCCAAACGATGATACTTCTCCAACGTGGATTTCAATCCACTGACACACAATGGAATAACATTCTTAAAGCCGAAAACATCCAAAGCATTCTCAAACTGACTCAGACGAACAAAAACCAACCACACAATTATCAGCACAAAGAGAATCTTCTAAACAAAAACAATTGACCTTATTAGTTTCCACAACACAATCCGATAAATGCCTCTCTCCAACGTCATCGAGATTATATTGTTGATTGGTCCTATCATCTGAAAACTTAAAATGATCATCACCAGCCACTTGAGCAAAACTTACCACTGAAACAATAACAATTGAACCGCCATTATCCTCTGCACAACCACTAACCTCTATGCAAACACTATCAACCGAAATTGAGGTATTTGAAGCCACATTGACATCAAAAATAGTTGAAACCGAAACATTTTGAAACAGCAAGATCATCAAAAAATCCTTCTATCGACACAGAACTAGGAAAACAACAATCCATGACAACAGGATCTAAAAGAAGAACATCAGAATGAAGATCCCTATTCGAGACATTTCATATGTAGTTTCTCAATATCAATCCGCTGCGAATCCTCCTAAACATGAAAAATATTCTCTCTTTTCGAAAACTCCTTGGATTGAAACTCTTCCCAATCTCCATTGCTAGGATAATTTTCTATGTTATCAACAGTCAAACGGTCGAAATGCCAATGTGCTTTGTCAAAAAGATAACTACACACCTCATTGTTCCTTACATAACTCTCCAAGCACAGGCCTCTCAATCTCAAGAATACAAGAACAAAAAAGAAATGATGATCTTTAAGACTCAAAGTTTCAAAAAAATAGGATCGGAATAATTGAAAGGCTGAATTAAGAAAAATGATTGAAAATAAATGGGCAAGACGTTTTCTTGTGACCCAACACACCCCAATTAAAACAAGGATATGAACAATCTTTAGCCTTATGATTTTCGTCTCCACATCTATAACGGTAAAAACCCCTTTTCCATTTTGGAACAAAAGAAGTTTGAGATTTTTGAAATTGAACTTTTGGACGAGAAGATCTCTCCGTCCCATTAAAAGAACTATAATTGAAAACTGGTTTAAAATGGTGATGCGAAGAAGATGAATATCTAAAATCAGACTGAGATAAGAGAGTAGGCGAATAAAATTGATCACTATTTTCTTGAACACGAGAATTTTTCCTGTCGATGGTCATTTTTTGCACTACATGAGTTTTCTTTTATGAAAGCATACTTTCTCTTTCCAAGTGAAGAGTGTTTTTGCAAATTTTGTAGAAAACTTACTTGGTTTGTTGTTTTTAGTTTTGGGTTTTTATAATCCACAAAAATGTACATGACATATATAAATTGTCGAAAACGACTAATTTACAAAACGAAGTTAACGTACAAAATAGAAAAAAAAAAATTCCATGTTTTGAGAAATAACGCAAGCACGTGAAACAATCCTTTCATCTGTCATCCCTCTATTTCGTTCGTCCTTTCGTCCGTCTTTCTTTCATTCACTCCGTCGTCCCTCCATTCTTTTCATATTTGATATATATATTGAAAACCGAAAATAAAAAATTTGTTTTTAAACCAAGCACTACTAAGTTTTCATTAGTTTGGCACACCAGGGCAAGGAACGGAGGTTATATGCTTCCGCTTTTCTGTTTGACTGAAACTGACGAGGATATTACAGTTAGTGGCAGGCTCTTTAGAAGCGTAGAACATCCCCTTCAATTAATTAAGAGAAATGCAACTAGAAATTGATTGAGTTGGCTCAATACATTTACATGTAGTACCACTTTCTGGCTGCACTGTTTAGGGCGACTGGGAAGCATATGTAGCATGCACTCTTACTTACTTGGACCATGGAACATGATCTCCTGTAGCTGCTTCATTGACTAAGGCTTGTTGGTTGCTCTTTGCTATGATGTGATGATTGCAGCATCTAACGAGAGGAAAAGGCTCCAAGGAGTACCAACTTTCAATTTCAATTTTAATTTCAACGTCCTACTTGAGGCCAAATATAAGAAAAGGCGAGATGACGAAGTTGACATCTAAAATGAGGTTAACTTTTCCTTGTGTATTCATATAGCACTCGAAAATTACTTTTGGCTATAAACTTTGTTTGCATACTTACTAACACCATGCATTATTTTGTTTTATCTAGTGGACATCCAAATATTGTTCGGCTGTTTATAACCGTACGATAGTAAACGATCGTTAAAAATCAAAGACATGCGGTTGTTTATCATCGTACAACTGTTAATAACCGTTGGGAACCAAAAACGCAGGGCTGTTTGGGACCGAATGAAAAAAAAAATTAAATTTGATGTTAAGTAGCATTAAAATGAATTTATATGTACTAAAAATTTCATGGTAGGCAAAAGCAATTTATTAGGCGTCATTTATTAATAAAGGAGTGAGGTTTGCTTACTGTCACTGGCCAAAATCAATTTTTCTAAAGCCAAAAAAACGTGAATCTTGTCTCATCGCGTTTTTCCTAAAAACGTGGATCTTGTCTCATCGCGGTATGTGGATCTTGTCTCATCACGGTTTTCCTAAACTTCCTCTTTTTATTTCGTGCATCAAAGATTCCAAATTCAAATCTATTATGATTTTAAAATTCTAAAATTTCAATTTCAAATCGATAATTTTGAATGCTTTGATTAATATTTATATTTGAAATTTATATTTTCAGATTCAAATCTCAATTTATTTTTTTCCAACATATTATCACTTAATATTTAAGTAATATTAACAAAAAATTTAAATGTATATTTCTTATCAAAGTTATACAATCGAACGGTCGGTTTCTTCACCGTTGTGCGGTTATACTAATTCTATACAGAATAAAAATTTATATTCAGCAAGAAAAACGGAAACCATACAGTGTGTTGAACGCTTTCAAATATAAATTGAGTTAAACTATAATTTGTTTGCTTGAAGAATTTTAGATTTACCAGGACGGTAGAAAACTATAAATATGAAAAACAATTATAGCTTCTTTTAACAAAATTAACATTTTAATTTTCTATTAGTTTGCTGCTAAAATCTTTTTTTCTCTAAATTCTTTAATGAGTGAATACACAATTACATCATTCATCAAAATTTTCAATCTCAAATTTAACAGTACTAGTTAATTAATAATAACAATTTACAAATAAAACACTAAAATGCAAATCTGTTGAAATAAAAGAGAATTTATATCTCATTCAGATAAACATTCAATAAAATAATGATTTAGAGTTGGGGTTTCTTGCTGGTAAAGAAGAAGAATTAGATGGTGATTGATGAAGGCTATAATGATTCTATTAAAATTATGAAATTCACCGGTCTGCTAGTTCTACTTAAACAGTTCGGACATGAATTTTTAATTCAATTTGAGGTCATATCCATATATAAATACAATACGTAAAAAAAAAGATTATGCCCCTTAAATTTTGATGCTCAGCGTCCAAGCTTATTTGCACTGGGTCAGAACAGGCCCTGCCCCAAACATGTTTTTCTTAGAGGAGGGGGTCAATGGAAGACCTTCCTACTGCCTGCATATTGAAGTAATTTTGGACAAATGCATCCTCAAAGCTCTTCCGATCGGTGCTCGGTTACAATATCTAAAAGGGCTCTAAGCATCTAAGTCAATATTTTTGATGTAGTTTTAACAAGAATGCATGTGCTAATGAATATGCAAATTAGATCCTCTTTTCTTGAAACAGAAAACGCAAGCTAATTTGTACTTTTAGAAAATAAAAAATTGAATTTCTTTTTATAGAATTTTTTTTTCTTCTTTCAAAAAAACAAATTAAATTGGCTTTTTTGCACTTTCCGATTTTGAAAATAGGAATTTAATTTACATATTCGTTGTTATAGATATTTTTCTTACAATAAAATTGAAAATAGAGACCCGTACTTTTCTTTTTCTAGCTTCGTGAGAACATGAGTAATAAACAATGTATAATGCAATTTTAACTAATAATGTACCTATTCTTTATTTAAAGTTACGAGTTTGTACTCGCTACTAAAAAATCTTAATAATTTGAAATTTTTTAAGTTAATATTTTGTCATCGTTTTAGTAATCTTTATTGGATTTGTTCCGGGATAATTCTTAGCAATATGCATTTTTGATTGTATAAAGTAGGCTTCGCCTTTTATTTTCAATTTCCACAAACAAAAAACCCTCTTAAGAAACATTTTTTAAGTTATACCTCTATTTTATTTTTGGTATTTTTTAAAAAAAGTTAAATCTAAACCAAATCGCATGTTTCTATAGCCAAAGTACCTTTTTTATGGAGAAAATGCAAATATTTTCAGTTTAAATAGCACATGTTTCAGTTTTTCCGCTTTGTTAACTAAAAACATGTATTTCATAAAACTTATTTTTGAAGAGGTACGGCTGTGTATTTTGAAACTTATAGTATTTTACAAAAGTTTTTTCTTTCTTTTAAGAATTGTTCATAATATGTAATTCCTATGGAGATAATTTTATTTTAAAGCTTAGAATTGAGGGCAATATTACGAGGATTCTGTTTGATAAGATGGGTATAATTTCAAGGGGACTCAACCAAGAAATAAAATTGTTACGCGAATGACGTGACAAATGAAACCAAATAAATTGATTTACTGTTTCCCCTCGCTCAAATTCGGTAACATCTCATCAAAGAATGAAAAGAAGAATAATAATGGTCCATCGAAAATTTATTTTTCGAAGGTGCCTAAAAAGATAATCATCAAACGGTGGGTGTTTGATCGAAAAATTTGCATAATGAAGACATTAAAGAATTATTTTTGATTTGTTACGAGTGGGCGAGATTTTTTTGGACCCATATTAGCAATTTCAAAAGAATTGAAAAAATGCCCCTTCCTTGCTAAAAATAGAGTCCCACATTGCTTACATTCCATTAAAGCATTTTCTGAATGAGATCACAAATTTTAGCTTACATTCTAGTTCCTGAGATCGAAAGATTTCAGGCTTTTAAATTTCATTTCTATTTTCAGTGATCATAAACGGTTTAAACAGTACAATTTTTAATGTCGGACGTGCCTTTGAAAGAATAAAAGAATAAGTGCAAGTGCTAAAAAGTAAGCTTGAGTTCAAGTATTGGTATTTTGGGCTCATCTTGATTAAATGCATAAGCGCTCCTGGCTTATAAATGCAAGGAAAAGAATAAAATGTACATATGAGAATTAAGAAATAGAACTATAAAATTTTGAAGATAAGAATTAAAACAGAAAATATTAATAAGAAAACTGAAGTGAATGGAAAAAAGTACATGTAAATTTGAAAATGTGAAAGATTAACATAGAAAATAAATGAGAAAAAGAGTGGTAATGGAAAACTGAAAGCATATATAATTTTAAAGATGTGTTTTAATTTGTTAGGTGTGGCTCGCATATCGAAAGAAATCTGACGCATGGTATATGTGTGAAATTGAACACACGTAACATTGAAAAATTCCTTTTGTTATAAGCAAAGGTTGACGCTTGCACGTCGAAAGCCTTATTAAGACGGCGCCGAGTGCTGAACCCGAAAAACAAAACCTGAGAGAAAAATGAAAGGCCGCTGAATTTCACATTTAATGTCGAAAATTCAGTTTCCTTCTCTTTAGCGTGTCCATCAAATCAAATGCACTGTCTGAGCCAACCTTTGAAAGCACAATAATGGGTCATATTCTGTTTCCCGAACTTTACCAGGTTAAAGCCAGTCAAAGTAGCAAGTCCCGTAAACAATTTCCGTTGTTTTCGAATATGATTTTTTTTCTTTTTTTTTGGGATTACCGTTGCAGAAGAAAATTTGAGTACATACATCACGTTAACCCATCGTTCAAACATGGAGTTGGAGCTTGCTGGTAATTACCAAATAGCAAGAGATTGAAGTTCCATCATATCCATCATATATATAAACAGATACATATATAAGCAGCAAAATTAACCACATTACACTTCAAAATGTTATTGCTCACGTAAAAGCAATAGCTTACGAACTAACAAGTACTAACTAACCTGTTTATTTTATCAACGAAAACTGCTGTAAAAATACAATGGGAGGATAACACAATCCAGCAATTCACTGGATGCAAAATCCAACATAATACATTGGATAGTTATTGAACACAGTAAAAACTAGAGGGTTACAAAATGCTGCATTTCCAAAACAAAAAAAAAAAAATTAAAAAATCATGCACTTCTCATTTGCTTTCGTTCCAAACCAGTTAAAGACTGTAATATATCATCACAAGAAACTTCTCCATGATCACATTCAACCCTCTTTTCATTCCTTTCCTTCATAACAGAAGAAATATCCAAGTCTTCAGCAACAATATCATCAAAACAATTACTACAATCCTCTATTTTGGTTTTCCATTTAATCCCAGTTGCTTCTGCTTGATCAGCGAATTTAACTCTAGATACAGAAGAACCACATATCTCTTTATATGTTTCATAACTAGCAGCACGGGTATTTCCACCTTCTAATAGCATTCCAAGAGGATGCAACACAGTGATAGCATTATTATCCCTTTCCAATTTGTCCTTCAATATCAAGAAATCATTCACGAGTTCTTTCTTACTGAACTGAACAAGTGCAGCAGTAGAATCCAAGAAAAACACAGTAGTGATGGAATGTTTACCAAATGCTTTAGAGAGAGAATCTTGTACATCGTTTGGTTTGATTTTGGGACTGAATCCCCAAATTAAGACGATATTTGAAAATATAATTGTTGGATATTTACGTTTGTAGCCTGATTCTGGAATCTCGATGCCTGTACTCAAATTGATTACTGTTCCACTATTCCAGCTTGGGTATAGATAATTTACGTATGATTTGAGAATGGCGTTTTCTGTGAAATTGATTGTTGGTGAGTTGGCTTCGAACTTGATGCCTAAATGGGTGCATGCTTGAGCAAATACACATCCTGTCATGAATGCATCGTAGCCTGCTTCATGCTTTGCACCTGAGTTCCATGTCGATGACCTATTTGTTTGAAAATAATGTTACAGTGAAATGAAATAATTATTTAATACAGTTAAATTTCCCCAAAATCTGTATACCGTAAAGCCGTAAAAGATATTTTAACAATTTCGCGGTTGAACCAAAAAATTGAAAACCTATTACAATTATTAGTAAAGATAAAGATCACAACAATAATCTGATATCAGTTCTCTAAATTTCCTCGGTTATTTTCAAAATAACAACTGTTAACGTAAAAATCTGACGCTAACACCCCGATGCAAGTAAAGCAAGTGTGAAAGCACCAACCGATGATACGGGAATCGGAAATAAGCCGGAAATATCAGAAAGACAGTAAAAGACACAGTTTTTATAGTGGTTCGGCTAATAGTCAAGCATACGTCCACTTTATATCTCTTTATTGCTGACTCAAGTACAACTTATACAACTTTCTTCAATTACAACACACTTTAGACTAGTAGATCAAACTTTGATGAAGAATAATCTCTCGAATCCATGTCGAATGATGTAGATCTTCTCTTGAAGTATGTCGTGGTGTCCTTGGTGTTTGGAGTGCTTGAAGTGCTGTTTTAGTTGAGAAAACGACAGAGTATCGGCGCTTCGAGAATGAGCCAAAAAGATCCCCCGAACGTTGGAGCTCACACGATATATATAGGAGTTTTCGGACAGGCCTTAAGTCGTGAGCGACTTAAGATAAGTCGTAAGTCGAAGGATACGACCTAACATGAGTCGTAAATCACCAGCGAGCTAAGGGGATTTGAGTTACGACCTAACTGGTTCGCCCCTGGCCATCTGAACTAGCTAGTAGATTCTAGCGACCTAACGGAGAGCGGCAAGGTTCGATAAGTGCTAAGTCGTGTGCGACTTAAAGCAGGTAATGAAACCACTAGGTCGCTGCCGCTTTATTTCCTTAGGTCATGAAATACTTAGGTCGTTGAGTCGTGGCTTCCTGTAAGCAGTTAGGTCGTCCCTCTCTTAGCAGCTAGGTCGCTTATTCCTTAACCAGTTAGGTCGTCCCATTCCTTTAAGTCGCTAAGTCGCTTCGTCCTTTAAGTCGCTAAGTCGCTTCGTCCCTTAAGTCGCTAAGTCGTTTCGTCCCTTAAGTCGCTAAGTCGCTTCGTCCCTTAAGTCGCTAAGTCGCTGAGTCGCTAGGTCGCATAATAAAAGGAATTAACATTTGCCCCTCGAAGTACACGCCTAGGTCGTAGGTCGTGTGCTTCGACTTAGTTCCTTAGGTTGTGAGCGACTCAAACGGTTCGCTAGGTCGTGTGACGGTGTGCCTTCCTTCCATATAAATTGCTTAACCCGCTCCTTCTTCATTTTACCTGCTCCATCACTATAAGCCGCCATTAGCGATTTCTCGAGCTTCCCAAAGATAATTTCGAACCAATCAATCACCGATTATCCTTAATATTTCATCGCGTAAGTAAATTTGCTTCCTGCTCAATCATGATTATTGCTGAACTACGAATCTCTACCCTCTGACCCCAAATCAACTTCGTACGCCTCGCTTAGCTTTTGAGTCAAGTTGCGATTGATTTTGATCGCCATTAGTTATGCTGCTATTGCGACTCATGAGAGCATAACAGCGCGTTGGATTTATGATGGAGTTGGAGCGATTCGAATCAATGTGGGTGATTTGGTGAAATGGATAAATAATGGATTTTTGTTGGTGGAGAGGCTAACGGGTTAACGGGTTAGGAGGTAGGAGTTATTGGGTAGAGAGGAAGTTAGCGAGTTAGGAAGATGCCAACAGAAGATGGTCCAAGGCTGCCTAGTTTCATCAGGGGCGACCCAACAAATCCGAACAACTTAAGAGACTTTGCGACCTAATGTGTTTAAACGACTTTAGAGCCCGCGACTTAAATTGCACACGACTTAACTTCTTAGGTCATGTTAGTATCTTGACGACCTAGGACTTAAACCTTAGATCATGCGAGCGACTTAGGTCTTGGATGCGCACAGCCATGCCTTGTTTTTCTTGCGACTTAAATCACTTGCGACTTATCATATCTGCGACTTAGGCTTTAGGTCGCGGCCGAGCTAGGACTTGGATGAATTTTGCGCTGCCGAGAAACTTCTTGCGGCTTAACTTACTTACGGCTTAGCATATCTGTTAGGTCGTGAACGACCTAGGACTTGGATGCATAATGTCATGCCTTACATCCCTTAACTCAAACCATACGGCCTAGGACTTGAACAACTCCTCACTGCCTTGAGTTGAAGCTTTTTAATTTGAACTTGGAACTGCCGAGATAACTCGCATAACTTTGCCATGCTTGCTTAACAGATTATACCAAATTTTGACGCTAATAACCTGTTAAATACAATATTTGCAGAAAACTAGGGCGAGTATACTGTAATTGATCGCCCACATCGAATGACAGATTAGTCGATAAAAGATAATTAACTCAACTTAAGGAAATTGTATGAAATGCTGTGAGTCAACAAATTCAAGTGAAGTAGTAAAGCAATGTTAATCAACTAAAACTGATTTGTTTGCATTAATACTGCACTTGTACTTGGACTTAGAGCGACAAGTCTCGAAATTTTACAATTGACACATGTTCACTAGTTTAATTTCAGTTATATTTACTTATCGCTTTATTAGTTTTACACAACACTTCACAACTTTAGGAAACGTGCACCTTCATATTTGAATATCCAGTTCCTTGTGTAGAATGTCTTCTCGTCAAGAGGCAGAAGTAGAACAGACTGAAGAGGCCCTCCGATGGCTGGTCCACTGGTCAACCCACCAGAAAGAACTCCAACTACCCTGAGTTACCGGGTGTTCAACCAGTTACGCGCCCAATTTGGGAATGTAGAAGCAGATGTTATTCTCCCTGGGCCAAATGATTTTGTTGATAGTCCTCCCTTCGGTTTTGTTGCCGTTAACCGCCAAATGTGCCTTTGTGGAGTCATTCCTCCTTTCAACAATTTTCTTCAACAACTCCTTCGCCGATTGGCTATTTCTCCTTTTCAATTGCACCCCAACGGCTATGCCATTTTGATGGGATTATGCGTTCTCTTCAGAAGGACGTTTGACCGCCTCCCAAGCTTTGAAGAAATCTGCTATTTATGCACATTTGCGAGAAACAAAGATCATCCTTCCATTATATATGTGAGAAGCGTCAGAAATCGCAAGCTTATCACCGATCTCTCTGATAGCGCTCATGGTTTCCTGAACCAGTTCTTCTTTGTCCGTTGCCTCCAGGGATTTTATGCTGTCTGGAGAGTAGGGGGTAGGCTTACTTATCCTCATTCTTTCCTTTTCTGAGCTTTGCGAGATCCGAATTGCTAAATGTTAACTTCGCTCTCTACTTTTGCAGTCCTCCCCCCTCTTTGTAGAGACTCTAGCCACAAGTCAACTTTTAAAAGGCTTATCGCTGTGGCGGCTGAGGAGAGAAGCATCAAGTTTTTGCTAAGAGACGAGTTCCTTCATCAGTTCGGACTCTTACACCCTTCCCGCTCTACTCAGCCTTACGAAGTTCCTGATTCCCCGGCCGAGACACCGGATGCCCCAATTTCTGTTGAGGAGCCTACACTGAAAGATCCTGCTCCTGAGGATTCTCTGGTGAAGTGCTCTACCTCTACTGATGTCGCGGGGTCATCTGGCAAATTTGCACTTGCCCCGGTCATTGAAGAAGAAGAGCCTCGAGAATCTCCCCAACATTCAGGGAAGTCCGGTGATGGAGAAGCCGGGAAAACAAGTCCTGTCAAGCAGAGCGGGGAAAACAACGAAAAGCTTGAGGCGGAGGTTGAGAAACTTAAGCACGAGCTTGCTACTTCTTCCACCTCTTATACTCAAAAGGAAGAAGTGCTTCAGAAGCAAGTTCGAGATACTCATGCCGCTCAACGGTACGTCGAAACCCGTCTTGAAGCTACACAGAAGACGGTGGAAAAATACCATGCTGACTTTGCAGAGTTACGGGAGAAAGCTAACTCCCAGGACTTAGAAATCATGAGGCTGAAAGCTCAACTATTAAAAACTGAGAAAGAACGTGATGAGGCCATGGCCGGAAAGAGAGCCGCTGAACAATCTCATGAAGAGACAAAAGCCAACATCAGCTCTACTCTGTTTGATTTTTATGTCCAAATCGTCTTGGGGCGTGGCAGCCTTGCATTTTTGGGGCCTAAATACAAAATCACTTTGGCTGAAGTGTGAGAGGCTGTAATGGATATGCTCAAAAGTGCCGGTTATTCCGAAGATGAACTTGAGGCACATTACTTTAATGACAAAACTCATGCTGCTCTCGCCAGAGGAAAGGAGCAGCTTGTTAAAGTACGAGCCGAAACGATGGGAGGGGAGCATTCAGAGAAAGAAGCACCTTTAATTGCCCCTGCCCCTCCTTCGACTTCGGCCGACATTGATATCATGGGCTTCGGTTCCCATTCTTCGCCCACGGCTAAAGTTGTAACTGAGATTACAAGCGCACAGGGCAGAGACGAAGACGAAGAAAGCATCGAAGCACAAGCTTATGAAATTGACGTTAGAAAGCCAACTTCTCCATGTAACTTTAATGCTGATCTTGCTCAAGTAGACTGCTCATTTGCTTCATATGAGTTTGATGAGCTTCTTGATTATTTCCTGAATCTCAACGAGTCTTTATCTCCTCTCTTTACTGATTTTAACTTCTTTTCTTCTGTAGAGAAAGTGCCGAGTATTGTTCAGACTTCCCCTCCTCCAGTTATTCCTCCCCTGTCTCTGCAAGTTACTCCTCATTCTGCCTCTCAACCGGGATCACAAGAGGAGCAAATAGAAGCTCTCCAAGACTTGGACGATCCCATTGCTTAACAAGAACATAGGGGAGAAGAGACTGAAGAGGGCGAAAAGACTCCGGAACTAACTGGTTCCGACGATACTCCGTTGGCCACACTTTTTACTCCATGAAGCGGGTCTTCTCCTAAGAAAAGGGGTAAACGTGGAGTCTCAAAGAAGAATGAAGCTTCAGCTGGCGAGGAAAAAGCAAAGACAAGTCCGATAGTTCCGCTTTCTCCTTCTTCCCTACTCTTTCAAGCCGGCGTAGGAAGTTGGTCATCCGGCCAGATGCAGGCTCAAAAGGTGAAGGGAAGAAGAAATGATGGCTTTGGTCCTGTGCTTTTATCTCGCTCTTTGCTTTTTGCTTGTATATAAGCTTGTGTTGACTGGAGATTGTGCGGGTACCAGTCCCCCCTTTCTTTTGCTTTGAAACCTGCATATGTATAAAATTCTCATAGTATGGAATAAAATGGTTCTTTTACTTATACAAATTTCTGTCTGTATTTGAGAACGCTTTTACTTTCTGTTTTCATGCAAGTTTCTTTATCCTCTTTATGTGAGGTTGCAGTAAACCTATGATATGTTTATTGAGCATTGTTTTCATTTTTGTGATGACTATACTGTGTTGCCCCCATACCATGGTTTATTGCAATCTCTTTCACATTGGCAAAGTTTCGGAGAACAACTCTTCTGTTTCGAGAAGACTTGTACTCTTCCTTTAGAGAACAACTCTTCCATTTGAAGGAAGTTTGCATTTGTACTTTATAGGATAATATTTCTGTTCCAAGAAAATATTTTTCTAATTTAGTAGAATGCACTTCATATTGGAGGAGTCTTCTCTTCTTCTTTTTTTGCGAAGTTTTTACACTTCACTTTTGGAAAAAGTCACTTTTGCTTTGGCCTTCCGAAAAAGGGCTTCAACCTGCTTGGGCCTCCGAAGAGAGTTTTTTGTTTGATTGCGCCCCTGAGAAGAGGTCTTTTTGTTTATTGCGCCTCTGGAAAGAGGTCTTTTTATTTGATTGTGCCTCTGGGATGAGATCTTTTTGTTTCTGCCTCTTGGTAGAGGCTTTTATCTTTTCCCTGTTCGCTGGGAAGCGGGCCTCCGACGAGGGCTTTTCACATTTCGACTCGTGTGAAGTTTTATTTCAGATCACGGTGAAATGTGTGCCTCTGAGTAGAGCTTTTGCTTGGAAATTTGGAGTTTCTTCCTCATGGTTGGCCAGATTCACGGGGCGGACGCAAGTTACTTGGACGCTTATTTGCGCAGATTGTCTCAACTAGTGAACAAGCATCTTGCCTTCCACTTGGGAAGGTGCCTCCGATCATCGTATGGATTCACGGGACGGACGCAAGTTACTTGGACGCTTGTCTGCGTAAACTGTCTCAGCTAGTGAACAAGCGCCTTGCCTTCCAGTCGGGAAGGTGCTCCCGGTCATTCCATACCAATCTTTTTTGTTGAGAAAGTCTTCTGGCATGCCCCGTTTGAGATCTTTATCTTCCGAAGAGTTGTGCCTCCGAAGAGGACTTGTGCCTCCGAAGAGGTCTTTTGTTGTCTGATGCTTGCTCGCCCATGTCTCTTTGCCATCTATTCATATCGGCGATCCCCGTTATCTTTTCCAAATACACTTCCCTTTTGGTTGCCAACAATTTCCTTTATCGAAAGAAGTATACTTCATAGTTAAGCGAGTTGGTGGTGGCAGACACAGGCTATTTAACTGGATGCTCGTTTGTACAAACATTCACAGTTGGTTAGCAAGGGCTCACTTCCAGCAAAATCACTAACTTTTTGTTTGAAGCACTTCTTCCGTGGGATTTGAGTACGGAAATTTTGAACGGCTTAGCGTTTGCTTGTTGGGTGATGTCGGGGAATGCTTGGTCTTGCGATGGGTAAGCTTTGTTTTTATGGCATGCATTATTAAATCGACATTTTAGTAACACAATTAACGTCTTTTATATGTCGAAATAAAACAAAGCAGTTTATAATAGTAAAGAACACAAGATTTATAGTGGTTCGGCCAAGAACTGGTTCTACATCCACTTTATAGTTCTTATTATTCATTTGCACTGGCTTTACAACGGCTTTCAATACAAGAATCATACATTCATCATTCTTTTACAATATTACATTAAAGCCTTTAAGTAAAATATGGGCGCAAATGATTGCTGTTCCAAGCTCTTAAAATTGGGTCTCCTTCGACAGTTACAAGTTTGAATGTGCCATCAAGAAGTTTTTGGCCTATAACATACGGCCCTTTCCGGTTTGGTCCAAGCACGCCTGTATGTGTCATAATTCTTTTTAAGATTAGATCACCAACTTCAAAGCTGCATCGGCGAACTTTGGAATTGAAGTGTCTGGCTATTCTTTGCTAATGAGCTGCAATTCTGAGCTCAGCTTCTTCCCTTTTTTCATCAAGGAAGTCAAGGGCTTCAAGTTGCAGCTTTTCATTTTTGGCTTGATTGAAATGGATTCTTCTATGTGAAGGGATCTCTATTTCTACCGGAATCATTGCCTCTGATCCATATGCCAATGAAAATGGAGTGTGCCCCGTAGCAGTTTTATGTGTAGTTCTATATGCCCATAGTGCTAGTGGAAGTTTATCGACCCAAGCACCTATTGCTTTTTCCAGCTGATTTTTGATGGTTGATTTGATAATTTTGTTTACTGCTTCCACTTGCCCGTTTGCCTGCGGATGAGCCACTGCTGAGAAACTTTTCTGGATCTTGAATTTCTTGCAAAAATCTTGGAACTCTTTACTTTCAAATTGGGTTCCATTGTCTGTGATTATCTTTTGAGGCACACCATACCTGCAAATGATATTCTTGGTTACAAAGTTTATCATTTTCTTAGAGGTAATAGTAGGTAAGGGTTCAGATTCAGCCCATTTAGTAAAATAATCAACAGCAACAATAGCATATCTGATTCCGGATTTTGCAGTTGTCAAAGGCCCGATGAGATCTATTCCCCAAATAGAAAATGGCCACAGACTGACCATATGTGTTATCTCAGTGGAAGGTGCTCTTGGGATTTTTGCAAATCTCTGGCATCGGTCACATTTTCGGGCGTAACTTGCGGCATCACGATTAATATTTGACCAAAAATATCCATAACGGAGAATTTTCTTTGCTAAAGTTTGACCACCTGAAAGATCTCCACACTTTTCTCTGTGTACCTCAGTTAGAATTGTCTCAGCTTCTTCCTTGGTCACACATCGGAGTAATGGCATTAAGAATCCCCGCATATACAATCGACCATCCTGAGTTACAAATCTGGATGCTTTTCTCATTAACTTCTGCCGTTCTTTTGAGTTTTCTGGTAGAGAACCGTCGCGCAGATATTCCAATATCGAAGTCATCCATGATTCCCGCTCCTGTGATATAGTCATGATCCAGTCAATATCCATTTCATCAATGCTTGGGGTTGACAGGACTTCCACAGGAACTAATCCCAATAATTGAGCTTCACCAGTGCTTGCATACTTTGCGAGCGAATCTGCCTTCATGTTTTCTTCCCGAGGTATATGGTTTATCGTATAATGGTCCAAGTCATCGAGAAGCTCCCAGACTCTTGACAAGTAAGCAGGCAGATTTCCTCCTTTGGTTTGAAACTCTTTCATGACTTGACACACAATAAGCTGTGAATCACGGAAGATATGCAATGCCTTGATGTTCAGTTCTTTAGCAATCTTCAGGCCAGCAATGAGAGCTTCATATTCTGCCTCATTATTAGTCGAAGGAAATTCTAATCTCAATGCATAACACAGTGACCGTCCTTCAGGGGTTTCAATCACAACCCCAGCCCCGGAACAGTAATCGTTTCTTGCGCCATCAACATACAATTTCCATAGAATTGGGGAATTATCGGTTACCACCTCCTCACTATCACCTTTGTCTGTACATTCTGCGATAAAGTCTGCCAAAGCTTGTCCATTGATTGCTCTCCGGGGATGATAAGTGATGTCATATTGACTGAGCTCAATATTCCACTTCAAAAGACGACCCGAAGTCTCAGGACGAAACAGGACTTGCTTCAAGGGCTGATCGGTGAGGACTTTGATGGGATGAGCTTGGAAATATAGCCTCAATTTTCTTAATGCAATCAGCAGACAATAGGCGAGCTTTTCCAACTTTGAATAGTTCAATTCTGCCCCAGTGAATCTCTTGTTGATGTAGTAGACTGGGCGCTGAATTTTCGCATCCTCCCGTACCAAAGCTGCACTGAGGGCATGAGACGAGATTGCCAAATATACAAAAAGATCTTCACCATTGTCAGGCTTAGAAAGTATAGGAGGCGTTTCCATATGACGAATCAGCTCATCGAAAGCTTTCTGGCATTCAAGAGTCCAGTCAAAAATTTTTCTTCCTTTCTTTAGAGCATCAAAGAATGGAATGCATTTATCAGTAGCTTTGGAAAAGAACCGACACAAGGCAGCAACTTTCCCATTGAGACTTTGCAATTCCTTCTTCGTTCTAGGGGCTTTGACTTCTCTTAAGGCAGTTATCTGAGCAGGATTAGCTTCAATGCCCCTTGCACTCACAATGAAACCCAAAAAATTTTCAGATTCTACCCCAAATGAACACTTCAAATGATTAAGCTTCATACCATACTTTCGGAGGATTGAGAACATCTCTGCCAAGTAATCCATGTGATCCACTGCTTTCTTTGATTTTACCAGCATATCATCGACATAAACTTCCATAGTCTTGCCAATCTGCGGTTTAAACATGGCATTAACAAGTCTTTGGTAAGTTGCCCCCGCATTCTTAAGTCCGAAAGGCATGACTCTGTAGCAGTAAAGACCAACATCGATGATAAAGCTCGTGTCCTCCTGATCTGGCTCATGCATCATGATCTGGTTATATCCAAAGTAGGCATCCATAAAAGATAGCAATTCATGCCCCGCCGTTCCATCCACCAACTGGTCAATCCTGGGTAACGGGAAGCAGTCTTTGGGACAGGCTTTGTTTAGATCTGAAAAGTCAATGCACACTCTCCATTTTCCATTAGCTTTTTTAACCAATACAGGATTTGAGACCCAATTCGGATAAGTAGATTCCCTAATAAAACCATTCTCCATGAGCCGATCAACTTCTTCTTTCAATGCTGCTGACCTTTCAGGACCTTGGTTCTTCTTTTCTTCTTTACCGGTGTAAACTTTGGATCAATATTCAAGGTATGCACTGCAATTTCTGGAGATATTCCACACATATCAGCATGAGTCCAAGCGAATACATCCAGATTTGCTTTCAAAAATGATATCAAAACATTTTGAACTGTTGCATTAAGCTGCGAACCCACATTCAACACTTTGTTCGGGTCTTTCGGGTCAACAGGTACCGGCACTGTCACTTCAACGGGTACCACTCTATTCTCCCCTACACTGGCTTTTCTGGAATCCATCTCTCTTCGTGCACCGCTATGTTCGCCTGTGCAGGGTCCACCATGTAATTGCTACAAGGTTGATTCTTTGATGCGGATTGGGGCCGCCGCATCTTTTCTCATTTCTCTTCCTCGTTTCACGCAACTCTGTAAGATAACATTCTCGTCCAGCATTCTGATCCCCTTTCACCACACCGACTCCATTATCTGTGGGGAATTTTATGGTCAGACACCATGGGGCAAGAATAGCTTTAAATGCTGCCAGAGTTGGTCGGCCTAGAAAGGCATTGTAGGCAGAAAATTCTTCGACAATAATAAAGGTCTGTTTTCGAGCCACTTTTCTATGCCCCTCTCCAAGCTCTACGAACAAATCGATAGTCCCAATTGGCTGTTTCGGCTCCCCAGTAAAACCAGCAATCTTTAGTGATGAAGCTTGAACGTCGGCCATTGGAATCTTTATCTGATCAAAAGTCTTCTTGAAGAGAATATTGCACGAAGCTCCACAGTCAACCAGAACTCTTTTCACAGTAGCTGGCCCAATGCCAGCGGAGATGACCAAAGGATCAATGGTAGGAGCTTCAACACCCATCGAATCCCTAGTACTGAATATAATGTCATCATTAAAAGTTTTCCGCTGCTTCAGGGGTGCAGCATCTTCTAACACAAAAACACTTTCATCTGCCGGTGCATACTTCAAAGCACGGGCATACCTTTCCATCTCACCCCAACTCCTGCCAGCTGGGTGAGGGCCCCCTGTAACCACATTTATAACAGGCCTCTCTGATTTATGAGCTGCCGCCTTTTCACTTGAGCTAGGACGATGAACAGGAACCTGTTGTCCTTGAGTTGACGAAGTTGGGCCATTCTTGTTCCTTTTTACATATTGTTGGAGCTTGTTTTCCTTCAATAGTTCCTCAATTACCTTCTTCAAGTGACGACACTCGTTAATATCATGCCCGGATTGGTTATGGAACCGGCAAAACCTTCCATTCTTCTCAGCTTTCCTATTAACTCTTTGCTTAGCTGGTGCGGGGAATTCGACCGTGTCTTTGTTCGTAAAGTAGATGTTTTCCGGGGTATCGGTCAGAGGGGTGAAGTTGAAGGGACGACCTTTCTTTGCATCTCCTTGCTTCTTCTGGCCATCGTTCCCCCTCTTCTGATTGCCAAATTCCTTATTCAGAACAGCATTACTATTTCCAGCCCCTGTCGATACCATCTTAGCCGGTGCTTGGAGGCTTTCCAAACGCATGAATTCATCGGCTTTCTTATAAAACTTGTCAAGGGAATTTGGTTCTTTCATTTTTCAACCACTTTCCAATTCACTTGATTTATCAATTGCCCTCATCAAGTATGTCAGGATCATGCATGGCTCTGCGTTATCCACCTCGGCCAAAGCTATGTTAAAGCGATTCAAGAATGATCTGATAGATTCTCCGGGATTTTGTTCTAGGCTGGAGAGCGACATTATATCCTTTGCCTTTGACGCATACAATCGAAACTGTTCCTTGAATTTCCGAGTCAAATCAGAAAATTAGTCTATCGATCGGACCGGCAGCTTTGTGAGCCAAAGTAGAGCAACTCCTTCCAGGTATACCGGAAAATACCAGCATTTGATTTCATCAGAGGCTCTGGCACCCGTCATGTGCCAATCATACTTATACAGAAACTCATTAGGATCGCTCGTTCCCTTATAAGCCGGTATGATAGGAGGAACAAACTTCCTAGGAAATTCTGCTTTCAAAATCCTTTCAGTGAATGGAGTCTTGCTCGGAGCAAAGCCCCATTCTTTTT
Source organism: Allium cepa (assembly GCA_030765085.1). NCBI lineage: Eukaryota > Viridiplantae > Streptophyta > Magnoliopsida > Asparagales > Amaryllidaceae > Allium > Allium cepa. The sequence goes on along the minus strand of CM060930.1, from coordinate 44,995,998 downwards.
CGTCTTCCTCCCTTTGCATACTTTCCTTCATGATTTGTCGAACCATCCCTGAGAAATATTCGTCATCATTAAGGGGCTCGGCAGGACAGGCATCGGCCATCTTTTCATAAGTTTGCCTTGACAGGCGTTCACGGATGGTTGGCTGTTGTCCCGATCCTCCAACTTGGGGAGGTGTGTCTTTAACCGGGCCAGCTGCCTTTTGAGGAACATCCCTTTCTTCCACATCATGAACATTATCAGCAAAGTTTGGTTCGTTATTCACCGGTTGACGGTTAGCCCCAAGCAAAGTGTTCAACCTTTCCAACATCAGATTGTTTTGGGCTTCCATCTGCTGATATAGCCCAGAAACCGCAGCATCCAATTCTGCTCGCGTTACTCCAACAGTTGGAGTTGTTTGACTTAAAGGAGGAGAAGTGGCAGTAGTCTCGCGAACATCGTCGGATCTAACAGACTTGCGCTTTCTTCTAGGAGCCATTATTTCTGACAAACTTCTGGTTTTTAGAGAGATCCTTTTCACAAATTTCTGTGAAGCTATGATGACAGTATCCTGAGTCGGGTTCTCAGTGAAAGCACCAAAAATGTTAACGTAAAAATCTGACGCTAACACCCCGATGCAAGAAAAGCAAGTGTGAAAGCACCACCCGATGATACGGGAATCGGAAATAAGCCGGAAAATATCAGAAAGACAGTAAAAGACACAGTTTTTATAGTGGTTCGGCTAATAGTCAAGCCTACGTCCACTTTATATCTCTTTATTGCTGACTCAAGTACAACTTATATAACTTTCTTCAATTACAACACACTTTAGACTAGTAGATCAAACTTTGATGAAGAATAATCTCTCGAATCAATGTTGAATGATGTAGATCTTCTCTTGAAGTATGTCGTAGTGTTCTTGGTGTTTGGAGTGCTTGAAGTGCTGTTTTAGTTGAGAAAACGACAGAGTATCGGCGCTTCGAGAATGAGCCAAAAAGATTCCCCGAACGTTGGAGCTCACACGGTATATATAGGAGTTTTCGGACAGGCCTTAAGTCGTGAGCGACTTAAGATAAGTCGTAAGTCGAAGGATACGACCTAACATGAGTCGTAAATCGCCAGCGAGCTAAGGGGATTTGAGTTACGACCTAACTGGTTCGCCCCTGGCCATCTGAACTAGCTAGTAGATTCTAGCGACCTAACGGAGAGCGGCAAGGTTCAATAAGTGCTAAGTCGTGTGCGACTTAAAGCAGGTAATGAAACCACTAGGTCGCTGCCGCTTTATCTCCTTAGGTCATGAAGTACTTAGGTCGTTGAGTCGTGGCTTCCTGTAAGCAGTTAGGTCGTCTCACTCTCTTAGCAGCTAGGGCGCTTATTCCTTAACAAGTTAGGTCGTCCCATTCTTTTAAGTCGCTAAGTCGCTTCATCCTTTAAGTCGCTAAGTCGCTTCATCCCTTAAGTCGCTAAGTCGCTTCGTCCTTTAAGTCGCTAAGTCGCTTCGTCCTTTAAGTCGCTAAGTCGCTGAGTCGCTAGGTCGCATAATAAAGGGAATTAACAACAACTTTAGAGATGGTTCTCGTTCCTCTTCTCAGCATAAAGAGCTAAGTATTACCTTGTAAGAAGATTAAGCAAAAGATATGGCAGCTATTGTTGACCAAAAATGAATTTAAAAACTAAACTAAACGAAAATTTTGATCCAAGATAGAAACCCATTGGGAATGAATATTTATGTGCACGACCTCATCCATTTGAGAAAAATCAAGGATGACAATGATGTATTGGTAATCAATGGATGATAAATAAATGATATTAAAATATTTTAATATACTTTTCGTTAATACGCGTTAAATTAATAACTTAATATCTATGGAAGCAACGTTAGACAAGTTTATAAAATAATCTACTTCATTTTACCTCAGATGCATAAACACAGAATAAGGCATTTAAATTAAACCATGTCTCCACATATGTCTGTAAGAGAATCTCCAATCGTTGTACCTCATCCATCTACCTTTTACAAATTAGAAATTAAAATATAATTAATCGTTCTCTAATTTGTTGAAATGGAGGTTTCAAGTGAATCGTGGCTCTCCATTTGGCAAATGAAATTTTCCAATTTCTTTAAAATCTAGAAAAGATATATGTTTTTAACAAAATGAAAAGAAAAGAAAAAATGAAGATGTCAAGGACAGCTCAATTGGTTGGTGGTATGTCGCTCTAGACATACCTTCTAAAGGTCATGGATTCGAATCCTGAAAGATTAAAATAAGTGTTCTGCTTGGATACAGTATCCACTATTACCATAAAAAAAAGGAAGATAATTTACTCTTTTTTGAAAGAAAATAAAATGGAGAATTACTAAACACAACAGTTGGAGAAACTCTAAGAAATTGAAATGTGCAAAATGAAAACTGATCCACGTCCCAATATTTTTTTGGTCCCAGCCCCAGAGAGAGGGAAGGGGGAGAGATGTCTTTGGCACAAGTAATATAATCTGGGTAGAATTAAAATTTTCAAACAATGTAATACCATATAAGATAACAGTAAGATGCACTGACAAATGGTATAACTACTGTATGTACATGAGGAACGATGACACATACCCTGTTTCAGCTGCATCCTCAGCTTCAGCTTCTACTTCCACGTATGATTTGGTTGTAAAATTCGAAGATTTTTTGGCCATAGAAGATATATTCGGACACAACAGCGAGAAAGCGGAAGACAATGATTTACTACTTTTCTTCATCAAGTGCTGAATCGCATCATTCACATTGATAAGATGTTTGGTATCAATGATGTATGGAAAGCTTTTGTGTACAGAGGATGCAAATTCTCCCATAGTTGAAGGAAGACGACCAACAAATTTAGAATGTATGTGAGCAACATCTGCTCACGAGAAAAGTTTAGGACATAAGTAACATGAAAGTTAATTTATGAAGGACAGAATGCATCATAAATCATACCTAACAAACAATTATGTCCGACAACCAACTTTTTTTCAGATGATAGAATATCAATTATATGGCGAAAACCAACTGCAGACTGAATTTTTGCTTCGGAAATTTTCTGCATATCATCCTTCACCTCTTTCTGTGCAAAAATTAAAGTTAAAAAATAGGACCAGAAACATTAGTGCCCCAATAAGATATATCTTCTGATGGAAGCAATAGATAAGCTGTGGCGTTGTTACATTATGAAATGTACGTTCACGAGATAAAAATAATTACTAAATGCATACTGGTATACAGTCATATAAGAAGGTTTTTTTAGTAAATCTGTAATGACAGCAAACAAATCAATCATCTTAGACCAACGTCCCCATTTGACATCCTTTCTTACATAGAAAATAGATAATTACATGCATGATAAGTATTAAAAGAAACTTAAGATAGTTGAGAATTGGTTTTTTTCTCATGAGTTGTGAAAAAAGATTGACATGTTCTATGGATAAAGCATCGGCATAAAATCCAGGGAACACCTGCTTCCACATAGCATACTATCGATAAATTTTCCAAACATAAATGAAATAAAAAACTACAGAGTTAACATCGGGAATAGTTGGAAATAAATATAGTACGGAACATGCAAAATTTCAAAGTTCCAGTTCATAGCCATTCGACATTCAAAGTATCAAAGACGGATGTGACATATCAAATCGGATCAGATATAGTTATCCTATAAAGATTCAAAACGGAAATTTTACTAGAAAAATAATTTAAAAGTTTGACAAATATCTGAAACTAAAACTAGCTTTAAATTTAAATCAGAAACAAGTTTAAATTTGAATAACATTAAAGTTAATTAATTTAGTTGCTTAAAATCTTAGTTTTAAGTAACATTGGCTATTACCTCACATCATTATCTAATACTTTGAAAGTTCAAAGATGATGATAAGATACTAGACAAACAGAAAAAGTTAGCATCCTTCCGTACCATGAGAGAGAATTTATCTTGAACTGAATCTGTGTATGCTGCAAACTTCTGCAGCAAGTTATTTTCATCATTCCCGCAAACGTATACAAGGTCACTAAAGTTTTTTCGCAGTACCTGCAATGCAAGTATATTCATAAAACATGACCAAATGACATCAGAAGCAACTTTTTTATACAAATGGAAAATCAAATAGATAAACACTATTATAAAGCCAAAGCTTTAGCTATTCAGTTAAACCAAGGTATATTCTTGCCTAGCGGCTAGCGTAACATTATCTTGACAGAAACAAATTTCATGCTTTTGATATGACATGTCTCATTGGGAAGTAACAGCATAAAATATGGTTTTCTAGCCAGTGTTCTCCATAAGGTGACACAACATAATAACAACACATTACATACGCTACACCTCAAATGAGTTATGACAAAGGTAATTTGTTTGGCATGTACTGTTGTGTGACAATTCCAATCTTTAATTGGACATGTAGGGGTTAGAAACACTCAGTGGTTCTTTCACATGTTATAAGTACGTCTCCAATAATCATTGAAGATATCCATCAGGTATCTTGAGTATTTTGATGTACAAAATAAGTGAAGCATGTTGTAAGTGATTACTATAACTGCCTCAGGCGTACGTTGACTGAAAAATATAGTAGAAAACAGTATACCATTATTTGAAAGGTGAACACTGAAAAATTCCCATGAAACATACTGTCCACATGTTTAAAAGTATGAAGACTCTATTAAATACGATATTAAAATTTTGGTACAATTGTGAAATCTAAGCACCATTGTTTTTCCACCCTTTTATGCCTTTTGTCATATTTACTATGTGAGTGAACTTTCATTTGAGGAAGAAGAAGAAAACATTTCTGAAATTACTTTATATGCAAAAGCCAACATATATTATATTTCATATCTTTAAACTATCCACACTTTACTGTCATAGGCTCCCAAAAGGTGTATAAAAAGCATCTTGCAATATTAATGTATATCAACATAAATTAATCTAATAGAGATTCATTTTCATTTGAAAACCTCCTTCAACTTCAATTTGAAATAAATAAATATAAATGACAAAAATGATGGTTCCCGAAAGGAGGTTACTGAAACAAATTTGGAACTGAAAAGTTTATGCAAAAGAAGATTAACTCCATGACCATTACCTGTTTAATCAACTTTAATTGGTGGGAGCTATATCCACTTAGCATAACAGCAGGACGCATTTTGAAGAAAACTGTCTGGAATTGCATACTAGACTCATTCTGATTTCCTGTAGAATGCGAGGCTTCGTTTGTACGCCTTAATATACTGTCACGCCATTCTTGAAATCTAATTTTCATCCGCTCGGTGAATAGAAGATCTGCTGTACTCTTTAGTAAAATTTCTGCAGTTTCTTCAGAAGCAGAACTTGATAAATCAGAATTGTAGTCAGATGACTTCTGTAGAGCCTCTGATTCTTGAGCTCTAGACAAATAAGATATTCCTGACAATAGCAGAATAATGTAAATACCTATATAACAAACTTATAGGCTGCAGTGTAGTATACACCCGTATGATCAAATATGGCATTGGGTATGTCTAGACATATTTTAAATATTTATTTATGAGGGCGGACTTTTACGGAAATACAGGAAGAAGTCAATAAGTACTGGAAGTGGTAGCATAAAATTATAGTAAAATAACCTTCATGTATCCATGCATTGAAATCAAATTGGTGTAGAGCAAGAAAATTAATCGAAGTTGTTTGGCAAAGAAATTCATATGTTGAATTATCTCTTGGAAACTCTCTCCGAGGAAACACATAAAAGGTATTCCTGACAACAAAAGAAGGTAAAATTAAATTTTATAACCATGATCACACACTAACATGAAAAATCTTCTCATAACAAAATAGAAAAGATTAGATATGATAAATAAATTTCAGTGGTGTTAAAATGTACATAACAAAACTTTGATACTGCTAGAACTTCAGCTTCTCTTAAACGTTAAGAGGTTTGACAACAGCCAATAAGAATTCAATGGCAGCAGAAAGGAAGCAGTGAAACGTTCATCTTCAAGTTGGAAAATAAGATGGAGTTGTCATTAGACTCATTACTAATCTTGCAAGTTCCAATAGCCCGTTGGAGTCTTGGCATATGAATCCCTATCGTTGGATATATCCTAACTACAAAAGATCACAAATTACTTGCCGAGTCATGTATATGATTGTATCCCTGTGCATAGGTACTCCAAAAAATAAAAGTAAATATGAGTATCAAGGTTCCCAAAATGGGATTCATATTGTATATCGAAAGATCCATATTTAATTTGGTAATTGTGTTTGTCATAAATTTAAAGATTCATATGCTACTGTGTATTCGTATGCTAAAAACTTACTTTATGTAGATTATTATTTAATGATTAAAAGTATGTTGTTCTTTGTTTCAACTAGGATGATCATTCTTAACAATGATAGCAATTGAGTTTTGACAACCCCTGACGAGTATTGTATACCACGTATTCAATTTTCTTGGAATGCATCTAATCATTTTTTTCACACTTGCGATATGCTCAGGATGTTTGTACCGAAAGATTAAAATATTTTTATTTAACGTACAGTAGAAGTAGTTTTAGAATTTGTATAAAAACATTTAAAAGCCAATGACCTTTCCAATTACTAGTTTTTGGGATCTACCACTGTGGTCTTACTCGAATATGGAACGCTAAAAGAAAATAATTTGTTGATTGCGATGTTAAAGTTTACCTCTCAAAGAAGCAATCTTGCGGGCTATATCACTTAACAGGGCTTAGAAGAATGATACCAAACGGTAAAAGTAAAGTTTATGAATCGAATTACAGTGTTATTTGTATAATAAATTGAATAAGGAGTTTTATTTGATAACATTTATTAAATTTCACATTGAATGTTAAATTATGATTACGTGGTTACATATATGAGTCAACATGTTTAAAATTAGTTGCATCCCGGTACTGTATCAGATCCAAATATATATTATAAGGTTCTAGATCATCCTCCTCTTGTAAATTTTCTATCATCCTCTTTTGTTTTTAATGGAAAAAAGGCCTAAAATAATTTTGGTAGATATGTTATATTCATTAGCCAGATTTGTACGAAATTTAATATCATTTCCAAACTTATAACATCTTCAAAATTATATTTCAAATCAAGGGCTAAAATAATTTTTTTTTGAAAGTTTAAACTATCCCGCAGTTTTGATAAAGTTATTTTTTTTAAAAGATACAGAATTTATAAAGATGATCTCACTAAATATAGCATATCTACCAAATTTTACGGTATTTCTATTTATTTTATTGTACAAAAAGATGAATGGGGATGTAAGAAGGGGATTTGTAAGGTGGAGAAATAAAACAGTGTGTATGTGAGAACTCATCAAAACTAATACTTAATAGCAAAAATAATCCTAAACTTCATAGACAAATGAGGACGAAATTTATCAAAATTAATAATTAATAGCAAAAATAATCTCGAACTTCATAAATAAATGAGAACGAAATTTAGAGTACATCTTAAAAAAAATTATTTCATACTTGTATCCACAAACATATTTCTTTGGTTTATCTTTTAATATTTGTACAAACATATTTTGAGCTTAGGATAATATATTTTCCAAATGTGTTCGGTGCAAAACCAACATCCACTAATACCGGCATGTCACGCTACTAAACCCAATTGGCAATTGCCTATTGTGGAAAATTGTTCACCCATAATATTTTTTTTATTTTTAAATGATTCATAACCATGAATGTTGTACACACAGCTAACTAGTCCACGTTCACCACAGTTAAGACTTTGGATATGCAATTAAATGATTGATATAGCCTTGTTTTTACCCATGGTATATTGTTTACCACCATCAAAGGTGATACAGTTTTACAAGGAATCGCTTCAATTTATTAATATATAGACCTTTTAGATGCTCAATTATTCATCAAGATATTGTCACCGAGTATTATAATTTTTTATTACTTCTCTCTTAACTTTTTCTTATTTTCTTTCTTTGTTATTGCTTTTCCTCGCCACTTATTTTCCAATTTTATATTATAGGCTTATTTTTGAAATTCATCTCTTGTATTTATATTTTGCTTTTTTTAACTTTTTAGTCCTCGCTCTTATTCAATATTTTAATTCTCATGCTTTAGTGGCAATGCAGAGTCATGTTGTTGTCAACAAAGAATTGGTAAACCCATTCAGCTAATAATATCTTGTATATTATTAGTTATTTTGTACTTGGTTAAATCTATCACATTTATGGTTAAATCTATCACATTTATGGTTAAATCTATCACATTTATACATTAACCACTGCTTCAACATTTTGATCGTCATGCCTTGCTATCTTCATCAAGGTTTTTTAAATCTCGGATTTCAATCATGTTTCGTCTTGGAGACTTCAGGAATCTAATCTTGTATCGAGCAAGATCTTAGACGAGATAAATGTACATCGGGTGTTCATCTTGGAATTACATCTTGGATCTTAAAGTACTTCTCGAAACAATCATGGACTATCTGATATTTTTAATATTGGTTTGCATTCAAGTATGCAACTAAATTTATAAATACTAACTACAAAAATGATTTAACTTATTTGATTTTCAATCTCGAACTATTTGATATTTTTAATCGGGAGAGAATATTGAGTTGCTTGACAAGTTTGTTGAAAGACTTGGCGTGGAGAACGTTGCTCAAGTTATAATGGATAATGGAAGTAATTTTAAATTAGGGGTGAGTTCTACTTTTAAATATCTATTTATAAAGTTTTAATTACTGAATCTTGTTGAAACTAGTGAAATTCATATATATTTTTTATTTATTACCTAGATAAGTTGCTAATGGCAAAAAGAATTTTTTTACATTGGACTCCTTGTGTGGCTTATTGCATTGACCTTATTCTCGAGGATGTTGGAAAAATAAATAATGTGGCAAGCACAATTAAAAAAGGAGTTGCACTTTCGGTATTTATTTATAACCATAGTGATGTCTTAAACATGATGAGGATGTCTAATGGAAACAAGGAATTGGTGAGATTTGAAGTTGTACGTTTTGCGACTAGTTTCCTATGTTTGCATAAGTCAAAAAATCATCTGCGTACTATGTTCACTTCCCAAGAGTGGGTTAGAAGCAAGTAGGCAAAAGAAATGAAAGGAGAGAGCTTGTCATACGGTTTTGAATGCACACTTTTGGAATAGCATCTCTTATAATCTTAGACTGATGAGCCCTCTTGTTTGTATACTTCGATTAATCGATGGTGATAAAAGACCGGTTATGGGATACATAAATGAAGCAATGGATAGAGCTAAAGAAGCCATTGAGAAATCTTTTAAAGAAAATGAATATAAGTATAAAGATAATTTTGTCATAATTGATAGAATATGAGAATGTCAACTCCATCATCCATTGCATGCGGTTCGCCATTTTCTCAATCCACGATTCTTCTACAAATATTCTTCCATTGAGCATGATGAAGTAACATGTGGATTGTACAAATGTGCTTAGAGCCTTCTTTCTGAAGATAAGCATGATGGATGAATTGTCTTTATGTAAGATAGCAGAGGGGCAATTTGGTATTAACTTGGCAATCAAATCAAGAAACAAAATCCCCAGGCAAGCATTAGTTTATACATCATAACTTACATTAGTATTTTTTTGGATAAGTGATATTGATTTGTTTATGCTTTTTTCCTTAACCGAGCGGTGGAGCCTATATGAAAATTCAAGTTGACCCTCGATGTAATCCTATGTTAATGGGAAAGTCACTGGTTACATCATCGCATGCTGTGACACTAGTCACAACATCATCATACATATCCTTGATAAGGGTATACAAGAAGAGATTCCTTGATGTATGCTATTTGATGATGATGTTAGTGCTAATTGATGATAGTAGGATTGAGGTTGATAAACAACATGAGCTGTGGAAACAGACTTTAGAATCTAAAAGATTTAGGCTTAGTATAACTAAAACAGAGTATATGAAGTGCGAGTTCAGCGGTGTCAGGTCAGAGAATGGAGATGTCATTCTAGCCGGACAAATAGTTACTAAGAAGGAATCCTTTCGACATTGGGATTAATGTTGCAGTATAATGGTGAGATTGATGAAGATGTTAGTTTTAAAATTCGAGCAGGATGGATGAAGTGGCGACATGCATCTGACATTCTCTATGACAAGAAAATCCCACAGAAGCTTAAAGAAAATTTTATAGAACGGCAATTAGGCCTGCGATATTGTATGGTGCAGAATGTTGGCCTACTAAAAACCAACACGTCCAAAAGATAAACGTAGCAGAGATGCGTATGCTGTGATGGAGTTGCGGTCATACAAGAAGAGACCGAATTAGAAATGATGATATACGTGGAAAACTTAGAGTAGCACCAATTGAGAAGAAACTAATTCAACATCGCTTAAGATGGTTTGGACATCTCCAACGAAGACTGTCCGAGGCACCTGTGCGCGTTGGAATTATAGGCCACGTCGTTTGCTCAAAGAGAGGTGGATGTCGACCAAGACTGACATGGGAGGAAGTAGTTAAACGGGACATGAAGGGTTGGAATATATCTGAAAAGATGGTAACGGATAGAAGCGCATGGAAGTTAGCAATCCGCGTACCAGAACCATGAGCTATGGGTCTTATAAGTTTTAGAATATAGTATTAAGAAAAAAGAACCTAAGACGTAGCGTTTGGTCTTTCACCAATATTACTATCAACACCATTATTACTATTTGTTCTGTTATCATCATTTATTTTTATTTATTTATTTATTTATTTATTATTATTATTATATATATATATATATATATATATTACATTTGTATTTCTATCTTTATTTATATTTTTACTTAGTCACGATTATTACTAATTTACTTATTTGACTTTATTTTATTACTGTTATTGTTATTATTATAACCTTTAAATTACCATTGTCACTTAATTTTCGGATTCCATCTCTAGCTGACCTCAACTTGTTTGGGAAAAATGGCTTTGTTATTGCTGTTGTTGACGACGTGTAGTGCATCCGGTTGCGAGAGAAATTGAAGCATTTTTTAGCTGTAAATTATTTTTAATAATACTTCGTACTAATTCTAATTATTTATATCTTTATGTATTAAACGTATTGCTAATTTGTCATCTGTATTTTTTTTTGAATTAGATCCATAGCAAGAAGCGTAATAGACTTTGAGCATGAAAGACTACAAAAGCCAGTGTTAATCAAGCACAATCAAAATTCAAAGAACCGCTTTAGACGAAGGGATTTGATTGATCCGATTACTTTGGAAGATACTGATGCTTCAAATAAGTAGATAACCAACCATGTGGAAGGAGATAATTCGAATGTTGAAGATGAATTGGTTTTAAGATACGTTGATATGGGAAGATGTGACACACAAATCTGAAGCGGGAGAAAAGTGGCATATGACTAGGCAACATGTCATTGCCTAGTCAAAAGGAAAAGAAAAGGCTTCAACTTCTACTATGAGACCTAGTTATGTTGAAAATGAAGAAGCTACTATTGATGATGATTCAGAGGATGAGAATTTCGAATATGATTCGAAGGAGGAAAACTACGACTTAGAGTTGGAGGATGATTCGGAGGATGATGATGATAGTTTGGATATCAGTGATCAATAGACGTTGAACTTAAATATCTTTATCATTTCTAGCACTTTGTTTTTGTGACTTATAACTTCTATGTTTTTTGTGTTGAAATTTGAATTTGTGATCGTGTTAGTTTCGAATTACCATTCTGACTTCGTACTTATTAATCTATGTGTTAACCAAACTTATGGTCAACACCCTAAAGTAACATTAAGAAGGATGGATTTTCTTTTTGAAGAACAAAGGATGTGATTCCTTTAAGAATTGCCCTTCAATTTAACCTTATTAGTTGATAAGATATGTATCAGACATTTCAATGTCGTCGAAGGGTTAAAACATATGTTGAATGTACTTTCGGCTTTGTCGAGTTACTATAGAATGATCACCGATTTAGTTGAGCCTTTATAAGATTTCTCCCAAAAGCAATTTCCTTGATCAAGATAGAATTCCCTTAATTTTGCCATATACAAAGGGTTGACCTGGGTCCTTGCCGGAAGGTTTACCAAAAATAGCTATTGAGATTCAGAGGGTTGTTAAGGTTTTCGGAATATGACAGGTTATGACCCTTATCGAAAGGTTAGATCCACAGATTTTATGGCTTTGAAAGGTTTTATAAATGTCGATTCAAGCAAGCTTCCCTTGTGGCTGAAGGATTTAGGTTGCAGGATAGAGGTCTCCGAAGGGTTATAAAGGTTGTCTAGGAAGAATATTATTATCTTTGTTGACAAGAACCTTTCGAAAGAGCTGCACCTAAAAATTGAAATTAAACAAGCAAAAATTTAAGGTAAATTATAAAGTAAATTCACGAGACTTGAGATTTCCCTCTTTATCCAAAAAAATTCTTCACTTTTATTAAATTCCCCAAATCACTACCCAATTAGGGTTACAGAGTTTTAATTTTAGAAGTTATAAGATTAGAATGAGAAAAAATCCGCCCTCGAAACAGGACCCCTTGGGTCTTATTTATATATGTCGGCGGTCATGCTTCCGTCCTTGTGCTTTCGACTGAATCAAAGGGTTCCCTTTTTATATACAATTGCTAACCTTTCGGTTTCAACAAAAAGTTTTCCTTTCACATGTCATCGTGGATCCTCGAACACTGCCGAAGGGTCTTCTTTCATTTGTTTTTAAGAACTTTTTACCCTTATCAGAAGGTTTGTCATCTATACAGCATGTGAACCCTTCGGAGGTGCCGGAAGGTTCCTGGCTATTGTGAACTCTTCGACTTGGTCGGGAGGTTGCATTGCTTGGATGTTACCGAGAGCTGAGCTTTCCTTGAATGTTGTCAGAAGGTTGCTTTACGTTCTCTGCTGACTTATGAATGTTGCTTTCATCATAGACCCTCTGACACCTCGAAAGTTATTCAGTGGGCGTTCCAACCGGCCCATAAGGCTTATTATGCTTCCGAAAAGGTTATTATAGGGTCGTATGCCCTTGTCTTGACGTCTTTGCTTTCTTCGAAGGGTAAGAGCTTCTTGGATATTGTGGAACGATACCCTCTGTCTTCTTTGAAAGGTCTTGGACCATTTCATATTGTTGAGTGCATTCCTTCAACCTTTTCGAAAGGCCGATTTGAATTCTTTTTCTTCTGTCCTTTGTTTGCAATCTTTTGACTTAAGCGGAAGGTGAATTCTTCAAGTAACAATTATCTAATATTCTTTGCTGATTTTTGAGCATTGCTTTCTTCATAAAACCTTTCAAACTAGTTGAAAGGTATTCTAGATGTGCTCCAGCCGATTCGAAAGGCTTGCTTTGATTTCTTCATCTTTTTCGAAAGGTAAGAACTCCCTGAACGAAACATTTCGACTAGTTCGGAAGGTTTGAAGGTATTAAATCTTGATGGTTGCATCCTCTCGACTCCTTCGAAAAGTTTGATTTGAGCTCATTCTTCTTTGTCATTGTTGAAAAACCTCTCGTTCTAGTCGAAAGGTCAATTCTTGGAGCATCACCCTTCCTACGGACTTTGAAAGATAGCCTAGGACTTTGCCGGAAGCTCCTTGTCGGAAGGTATGGTTATCCAGCTAATCTCGGTGATTTTTGATCTTTCCTCATGCTCTATTGACCCTTTTTTCTTACCTCCATTCTTCTGAATATTTTATGCTTAACATTTAGCCCCCCGTATGAAAGAAGCTTTTGTCCTTAAGGACAAAACTCCAATGAACTTCCTTCTTTGCTTTCTGCATAATAGATTATAACTTCTATTAAGGTGGTGACTTTGTCATGAAATCTTAAAGAGCAATCTCAAATTTATGCAGCTAATATTCAAGATGTCATTAGAGTAATATTTTCAGATAAGTTGTTTTGTAATGACCATAATTAAGATTCATTAAGAATGTGGAGTAATATCACCTGATTTGCAGATATCGGTTCAAATAAATGAGCCTTCGGAGAATATCTATTACAGATCCTTGATATTTCTTTCTCGAGTTAAATCTTTTCAACCTGTGGAAACCAACTTCACGCTATCGGAGACATTTCCTTGTCCCTCTAAGTTTTCTTCATTTTCAATCTTAAACCATTGATTCGTAATTCTCATTTAGTGAGAAAGTAGTTTAGTAATGTTTCCATTTGGTGTCATGAAGGTCTTGTATTTTGAATTCAATGGAAAATTCATAAATCATCATAAAATTCAATAAAAGAAACAAAGAAATCATGAACTCATGAAACAAGTGATCAATAGGAAATCATGAAAATTCAATGGGAAATCGTAACACATAAAATTCATGAATCATCAGAGAAATCAATAGGGAAATTCATTAAACTAATAATTCAACAAGAAATCATCGCTAAAATCCATAGGAAGAGTAGAGTTCACTAAACCCGAAAACCAACAAGATCACCAAAAAATTCAATAAGGAAACCAGAAATACAAAATTCCTCATAAAGAATCGATGAAGGAATCTAGAATCCACGAAACTAGAAATCAGAAATTCAATAAGGAGACTAAAAATGGAAAATCTTTGAATCATCATAAAAATTCATCAAGGAAATCAAGAACTCATTAAGAAATCATCACGAAAATTCAATGGGGAGAAACTCCATATCTAAATTTCACAAACCATCATAAGAGACCAATAGGGAAATTAAAAATTCATGAAATCAAGAATTTAATTAAGAGTTATCATAAAAATTTGACAAGGTAGACATGAGTATGAAATCTATAAATCATCGTAAAAAGCAATATGAAAATTCAAAATTCACGAAATCAAGTACTCATCCAAAGTCTCGTTGGGATCTCATCTAACGAATTAAATATTCAAAGCTCCTTTCAATATAAGCACGAAGCCATAGATATATTTAATAATAGCTTATTTTGTAGATTTCAAATAAAAGATGATTAAGTTGATCTAACCTTAATTATAAGGTTATTCACAAGAAAGTTTCATGTTAATAAATATGTTACTCCTAAAGTGCCTATAAATTAGTAGTATATGTATATACAGGTATAATAGACTCTTATATTCAATCGTTCACTTTATCTCAAAGATTCAGGAGTGATTTTTTAACCTGATCTTGAAGTGGAGTACTTTATCTTTGTGACTGAAAATTTATTATCTATTCCATTCCTTTAGATTTCGTATTAGTCTTCGTTTTTGTTTCCATGTTATGAATTTCATCTTTCATTTTCTGGTCTCATACCTTTTTGTGGTATGAAAGTTTCTTAATCCTTTGATGTAGGAATCACTTTTCTATGATTGGAAGTTCTATAACTCATTAGCATATCCTTTGCCTCTGTGTGTATCCTCTTGTAGGATTTCAATTTTGTCTCGGATGACAGATATATTTTTTAAACCCTTAATTCTCTTGGGTTCCGACTTTCTTCATGAGTTGTAGACATCTTTGTTTTTATTCTTTTATTTGAGGCCCCTACTGGGCTTGGACGTCTCGGTTTACTCTTTGATGAGCCACTCTCTGGGCTCGGACATCTTAATCTATCAAAACCTCTCTTTGGGCTAGACATCTTAGTTCATTGTTTGATGAGTCTCTCTTTGGGCTTTCCTTGTCTCAAAGGGATATATACTTAGCTGACCTTTCTCCAGAAGGCCGCTGATGAGCGTTTTACCGGATCCTACTATAAGAGGTAATTTGGACGTTTGGAGCTTTTGATTTTGCGGGTACTTATCATGACCCTCCCCTAAGAGGTGATGTGGATGTTAGAGACTTTTGATTTTGCGGGTGTTTATCCTAATCCTCCCCTAAAAGGTGATATGGACGTAAGGGCTTTTGATTTTGCGGGTGCTTACTCAGACCCTTCCCTAAGAGGTGATATGGACGTTAGGAGCTTTATTCCTCCCTCCAGGAGGTCCTCCAGATTGGACGTCGAAGGTCAATTCTCAGAAATATTTTTTGTACTCCGGACTGGATGTCGAAGATTAATTTTCAAAAACATATTTTGTGCTATGTATATATATATTATTTTCGAAATTTTTGTTTCTCTTCTCAAGAGACATTTCCGAGGAAAGATTGAATAGTTTTGTTCCCACTTTCTGTGAGGTGTGAAAGTAATTTTGATACTCCTTCCAAGAGGTATAAAAACAGTTAGGGGTATATACTTAGCTGACCTTTCTTCAGAAGGCCGCTGATGAGCGTTTTACCGGATCCTCCTCTAAGAGGTAATTTGGACGTTAGGGGCTTTTGATTTTGCGGGTACTTATCACGACCCTCCCCTTAGAGGTGATGTGGATGTTAGAGACTTTTGATTTTGCGGGTGTTTATCCTAACCCTCCCCTAAGAGGTGATATGGACGTTAGGGGCATTTGATTTTGCGAGTGCTTACTCAGACCCTTCCCTAAGAGGTGATATGGACGTTAGAGGCTTTATTCCTCCCTCCCGGAGGTCCTCCGGATTGGACGTCGAAGGTCAATTCTCAGAAACATTTTTTGTACTCCGGATTGGACGTCGAAGATTAATTTTCAAAAACATTTTTTGTGCTATGTATATATATATATATATATTATTTTCGAAATTTTTGTTACTCTTCTCAAGAGACATTTCCGAGGAAAGATTGAACGGTTTTGTTCCCACTTTCTGTGAGGTGTGAAAGTAATTTTGATACTCCTTCCAAGAGGTATAAAAACAGTTTTGGAGACGTTTGTGAAAATATATTTTGGTCTATTGACCTTTTTGTAATATGTGTGTGTGTATTCTAGAAATTGATGAACTAATAGCATCCTGAGGGTTCATGAGAACTGATTTTTGTACTGCATTGACTTATACATTGATAGTTGCACCGTATCATGCATTTGAACCGTCTTTCTCAAGTAGCTAGAAATTTATCGTGTACCATCCGTGTGCTGAATGTCATGGACTGGTTTTGTTTTTACCTGTAATGACACTCGAATTTCAAATCAGTACATGATCAATTTTGGAATACAAATCAAGTTTAAAATTTCATGAATAAGAAAATTCCATAGCAAATAAATGCCACTGGATTTGACGGCTTAATCGACTGTTAATCTACCATTCTTCTGCAGAAAGAGTTAGTTCGCGGGTATTTTGGCGATTCTCTTGTTAGCATAAGAAGCTATTCACATTTCTTTAATGAACTCTTTAAGAGATCCTGACTTGGTTGCGTTTTGGACCATTCTTGACAGGGCGCGACATTCATCAGTCTTATGCCCATTCGCTTTGTGATAGTCACAATAATCATTCCTTTTGCTTGGTCTAGGGCGGCTTGATACACTGTGAGTAATTGAAAAGCTTTCATAATCTTTTGCTACAGCGAAAATATGAGAAAGTGACTTGTTCAAATTCACATAATTGGATTCAGAAATCTCTTTCTGAATTTGTGACGACGTAGAATTTTTAACAATTTAAAATGAGATAATTAAATTGATATTTAACATTTAAAAGTTGATTTTGACTTGAATTCGAAATATCAATATTTACTTGATAATTAAATCATTGAATTATATAGTTTAAATATTGAATTTAATAGTTGAAATTGGGTAAGATGTTGAATATGGAATTTTAAGCCTATTAAAAATAATCTGAAGACTTATAAACTTTATAATGGTGATACTGAAGATAATAGAATGTGTGAAATTTAATTTAAAGGTAATTTGTTCAATTTTAAAAACATATCGTTTAAATTGAATTTAAAAATAGTCTTCCGAGGCACAGTCTCGGAATTCGACGAAACCAGTTCCATGGGATCCGAAATAGTTAGTTATTATCGGATTTCAATTTTCGTAGCCATCGGAGTTGTCGTTTGACCCTGGCAGCTCGAAACGCTTAAAACTATTCTAATCGATTTAATTTAAAAATTGATCGTTTACTTCCGTAACTCGCGCATATGTCGAATTAGCTTTCGAAACACGTTTCATTGTGTTCGGAATGCGGGTAAAACCTTCTAATTACCTCGCGGCATTCCTTAAGAGGAGTTCGAAGTTTTAAGTAGCAAGCGACGAGGCATTTTGGAAGTTTTATATAAGATAATAAAAAGTTAAATATAAATTAGCAAAGATATTTTTAACAATACGAGATATTTTTATAAGTCAATAATCGTACGCAGAAAGCCATTCCCAAGCTTTATACGTCTTCGTCCCCCTCAAGCTTCCAAACGAAAATCAAACCGAAAAAAAAAGAAAATGGTTGTTGAAAATCGCCGGCCTCTTTACTCGTCCTTCCCCTTTTCTTACTTCACGACATAGATTAATGGCCGCTTCATCCTTCATCTTCAATCCACCCTCCAGGCCGAAAAGAAAAAAAAAACAATTCGATGAAATCGAGACAAATCAAATCGCAATGCCACAAGTGGCACGAGCACGAAGTGGTGGCGCAGCTCTTGGAAGCGCACGAGGCGACGTGAGGTGGTGGTGCGGTTCGCGATCTAGGGTTTTAGGGTATTGTTCGCGCCCGCTTGTAGGTTGATGGTGGCGGCACCAGGATGGCGCGGCTGAGGGGGGGTCGCGGGTTGGAGACGCGTAGGTGATGGTTGCAGCGCAGATGAGGGATGTTGCGCGCGTACGTGGGTTCTCGGTTTCAGGTGAGCGTAGAGGGATGGGTTTTCTGGAAACAGTAGGCTGGGTTGTGCTCGAATCGATCGAGTTTGTAAGGTATAACAGTTTATTTTATTTTAATAAATATATATGTTCTCATACATGTTTTAATATATGGAAGTTAATAGGAAATTATTTCATATAATTAAGGTTTGAAAATAATAAGGGTTTGAAAATGTTGAGTTTATATTAATTAGATTTTAAAATCTATAGATTATTATCTTTATATGTACACATGAAATTTCAAGAGTGAATAAATATACGTATATACTTATTTTCATGTTCTAGTTAATTTTTAAATAATAAAGATGTATTGGTTTAATTAGATTTAAATTATTTTAGTTATTAAGCAATTATTTAAAGGAAAACAAGTTCAAATTTAAGTCATTAACCAATTGAATTATTAAATAGTACTAAATGGTTCGATTTCTATTCCGAATATTAATAAATCGTATAAATGTTATACAAGGTTTGAAATTGTGGAGAGACAAGCCGATATGGATCGAATTGCAAATAAAACAAAGGTGAGTAAATCTCACTCTGTTGGATTTTTATTTGAATTTAAATGGTTAAATTTAAATAATTGGTTGAATGATTAAATTGATTGGATGTGCACTGATGATGTGACTTTGGTTTTGGTTGGTTCTCGAGTTAATTGTGGTTTGACTCGAAGTATTTGCGTTTTAAAATTGTTGTAGGCTTAAGTCATAAGTAAGGAAATGTTCACCTTAATGTTGATAAGGGCTTAATGATTTGTGATTTATTTAATTAGTGGGTTAATTAAAATAGATAATTAATTAATTCAAATTAATTAATGATTTGGGGTAATTAATCTAGTAATGAAGGGTTTGAATTAATTAATTAAGTTTTGAGTTAATTAATTAAGTATAAGTAATTCAGAATAATCATTGGATGGTTTGACAAGTAATACTTAATGTAATTAATAAAATATAATTACTCTGTGGAATTAATCAAAAGATTAATTAAAGTGATTAATTAAGGAGTAATTAATTTATTTAATGAAGTAAATAAAAGTTAGTTAATGATCAGTTGAGATAAATCAAGAATGATTAATATTTATGGTTAATTAATGATTAATTATTTAATGTAATTAATTTGTATTAGGATAAATTGAAATATAATTGGAAATCATTAATTTATACAATCAACGATGTAATTAAAAATTAATTAATTAAGATAACTTAATCAGAAATAAATGACTTAAGAGAAGTTAATCAATATAAGTAATTAGGGATTAATGTAATTAAAATAGCTAATTGATTCATGAAGTAATTAAGATTTCTTATCGATTTTGGTTAAGTATAATTAATATTGTGAAATTAATTAAAGATAATTACTTGAATGAAATTGAAAGATAATTAATCCAGTGTGATTAATTAAGATGAATAATGAAGGGTTGATTAATTAATTGATTTGGAATTAATTAATACTGAACGAAGGAGTCTAAATGGATGAGGTCAGTAATTCAATCAGGATTAATTTAATTAATTTGGAAGTGATTAAGCTTTGCTTATGGATAATTGAATGGAATTGAATGCTTTGAATGAGTTGATATCTCTGATATGAAATGTAGTGTATTTCATTTGGATAATTTGGGTTAGAATGGTAGGGAACTCGAAGAGACCGGGGTCGGGTATTGGGAAATACCCGAAACCACTTCGAATTCTTATAAATTGATTTGTGAAATCAATAAGCTGGAATGAAATGATTCAAGTGAATGGAATTATTTTACCTAAGTTTGGTACTTAGAAATTGACGTGTGGGACAAGTGTTGTATATAGCAAATTGTGAATTTGTATAAATTGCTATAAGTTAACTGGGTTTATATAAGCTGTTTGCTTTGGTATTCCATGTTAGTTGGGTTTACTCACGCTGGTTTCCAGCCTGACCCGGGTGTTACTTTGGTGTAATGCTCGGGTCAGACCGAGTATTACAGATTTTCAGGTAAGGACGTTCTGGAGCTCAGGAGTCAAGTTGTATGGCAAGAACGTATGGAGTGCTTCCGCTATATAATAATGTTGTGTATCTGTGACATGATAATTGTATATATTCAATGCCTGTATATATGAGAAACTCTGATGTAAATTAAATGTAATCGACATATATAGTATTCTTTTGTAAACAGTTATTATTATTTATTATATTTTATCCGCTGCGAATGTGAGATGTTTGGTGTTTCTGTTCTTCTTCTTCTTCTATCTCTTTCTTCTTTTCATAACTATCTGGAATTTTCGGGTTCGAAAATCCCGGGTCGTTACAGTTGGTATCAGAGCTGAAAGGTTAAGCGAGAACCTTGGCTCTGGTGGGGATTACTCATGAAATAGAGTCCAAAGTACTCTAGAATGAGTTGAGTGTATATATATGAGCGCGTACTTGTTATTTTTTTATATAAAGGTTTTTAATGATTTTATATAAAAATATATTTTGATATATAAAGGAATATTTCATTCTAATAAATATTAAGGCGATTGGTTGTTAAATTATTGAAATTAAATTAAGGAGTGATATAATACAACCAAATTGAAATCCCGAACTGAAATTAAATTGAGTAGAAATAGAAATACAACCAAATTAAAATCTAATTGATTGAAGATGAAATTCTAAATCTGGTTCCAGAATTTGAAAATTTTGTTTCAAAATAATAATAATAAATAAGTATTATTTGGATAACTGGAACTTATTGCAAACAATGGGTTGTTTGAAAATTTGATTTGAGTTTAAAACCCAAGGTGGTTTAAAATTTTAAAACATGGCTGGGAGGACCAAGAAATAAGTATGTATATATGTATGGATATACATGATATCAAAGATAATTGGAAATAAACTCTAAGAGGTTGAGTTTTGATTTTTTTTCCCTGAAGTGTGATGTAAAAACCCAAAGTGATATAAATTTTGAACTTATAAGAGGGAGAGAATTTTGAAGTTGAAAGCGGGAATTCAAATTGAGTAAGGTTGATTGGATTAAGTAAATTGAAATTTAACTTTGGGAAAGTTAAATAAGTGTAGAACAAGCAACCTGAATTGGAAATTTCAAGATGAAGTTGGAATTTAACTTGGAAAGTTAAATGGTTGATTTGAATTGGAAATTTGTGTGATCTCAAAACGGGTTTGAGATTTAAAAATTGAAAATGGATGGACGTTTTAAAATAAATTGGATGATATCATCCTATTGTTAATAAAAATCTTTAAATTGAGAATAGTATTGTATAAATAAAATAAATTTGAATAATTGAATTGTAAAACAAACTTGTTTAAGAACTGGCTTCAAACTGGAAGATAAATTTGAATAATAAATTAAATTATGAAAACAAATAAAATTGTATTGAGCTCTTATTTGAATCTTGAAATATACAAGTAAAGATAATTTGAAATGAAGAATTGGATTCAGAAATTTAAATTGTTTAGAAACTTTAAATAAAAGTTAATTTGGTTTAAAGAGTTAAACCAACCTTTGAGAATTCAACTCGAATTTATATAATTCAAGATTGGGTTAAAGCTGAAACTTAGATTCCATTTGTACCAATTGAATTGAAGTTGAATTGGGTTTAAATAAATTGCAATAAAAATTGAAGTTATTCAATTGAAATTGAGTCAATTTAAACGGAAGTGGAAATTAAGATTGAATTGTTGGGAATGTGAACAGTTTGACTCTGGACTATTTTTCAGCATAAATTGTTTTAATATAAATAAATTTTTCCAAGCTATTTAATATATATAACATTTCTTATTAAACCCAAAATTATTTTATACTTATTTTATAACTACTTTTGGAGTTATTTAACTATTTTGTAGTTGTTTTATAAACTAATTACTATTTTTCAACTATTTCACAAACTAATTTCTATTTTACAACTATTTTGCAATTATTTGAAATTCCTGAAACTATTCAACTATTTTCCGACTATTTTACAATTAGTTAACTATTTTATAGCTATTTTGTAAACTAATAATTATTTTTCAACTACTTATCTATTTTTAAAATTTTCAAGCTATTTTCTAAATATAAATTGGTCGAAGTTCAAACTGTTATTGATTAAATACCCAACTGAGATAAGAATTGAAGTGATAATTCAATGGAATTGAGGCAATTGTGAATAGAAAGGAAATTGATTTGGTTAATAATCGATAAAGTTAAATACGTGGGATGTACGTGTATTATTCTATTCGCATAGTGATTTGATTCAGATTCGAGCACAGAATTTCGAGATAATTTATCGATCCGAGTTGGGATTTTTCAGTCGATTTTCGACGGCGGACCTGGATATGGATTGTTGATTGGTTCTAGATATTCTCTATCATAGTTATGGCTATGCAAGAAGAATGACAGTTTCTAATCAAGAAACCAGATCTGAGTCCACACTAGGAAGTCGGGTGGACGATACTAGTTCGAAAGTGAAATTGTGTGATCGATTGAGCGATCAGATGGGTATAGCGTACGGATGATATGTGTACATAGTACGGATTTGAATGAAATTGATATTGAAAAGAGTAATCAAATTGAAATATTTGATTTTGAATAAACAAGTCATATATCTTTGTTATATAAGATAAATCTCCCCTTGTTAAATCTATTGCCGGAAGAAAAGGATTTTTGAAGGTGTTTGAAGTATAAAAGGAGTTTTATACAAGTTTGAAAGGATCCAAAGTTTTTAAATTTTATATATCTGAATTTATATATAAAGGATCTTATGAGGAATTTGAAAAAGGATTCTGGAAACCTTTGGATTTGGAAAGGCTTTTGATTTTCGGGTAAAATCAATATTAAAAATTTGAAAAGCCTAGTTTGATAATTTATCGATTTTGGGATAATCGATTTTGTGTAAAAGGAGCTTTGTATGATATCATACTAGGTGTATGATTTGAAAGATACTATATATGTATAGTATAAAGTGTTTTGATGATGACTCTGAGAAAAAAGACGCTCCCTTGAAATGAACTTCTCATGAGTACCATCGGGTGGTGCTGCCTTGAGCCCCAAGGGTTCTAAAGTTGATCATGTGAGGAGTCCGGACAAAACTAGTTCCTGAGGATTATGAGTAGTGTATACCATAGCGGAAGTCGTGTGTGCCGCTGAGAGCCAACGGTCTGCGTTTGATTTTATATCAGTAGACTGCGACCTATGGTATAACATAGCGAAAGTCGTGTGTGCCGCTGAGAGCCAACAGTCTGCGTTTGATTTTATATCGGTAGACTGCGACCTGTGTAAGAGTGGAGAAGTTTCATTTCGACAGCAAAAATCAGAGGCCGCTGAGAGCTTGCAGTTACATGGACTTTTGCTGTGACGGCAACGTAACCCTGAAATGTAACTGTGATCTGTTGTGTGGGATCCATGGCGTAATCGAGAGGCCGCGGAGAGCCTGCAGTTACATGAACTTTTGTTGTGATCACAACGTAACCTTGGATGTAACTGTGACCATGGATGGGGGTGATGATTTCCAAAGCATTCTCACCAAAGATACTTCCTCTATTTCCAAAACTGTTTTCTATATTTTCAATAAAAGTATTTGTCAAAAGTATTTTCACTGGATGTTGAAAACGGGTTTGCCAAGTACTTATAGATTTTCAGTCCTACGCCTGATCAACGTATAACTGAATTTCTATGAGAACAAGGATGGACTGGTTGAGACATCGAGTTATAAAAAGTATTTTTATAAAGAGCTATTTTAGTAGTATGACGTGAATTTAAAAGCATTTCTAAAATTTTAAATAAAAGTGTTGGAATTTTGGGGAAATAAAAAGGAAATCCAAACTAGAATTTTAATGAAGTGATTTTGTAATTAAAATCGAATATTGATTTAAAAATTGAAAGTAAGCTAATGGGTTAAATAATTGTTTGATTAAGTATATTAATAAATTTTAACTTTGGTAAATAAATGGATTGTAAATTAATAATGGAGTTTGGAAATGAATTAGAATTGTAAATAGAATTCGAGTTAGATTTGATAATGAATTAAATAAGAGGAGATGTTGTAAAATAAAAATAAAATAAAGTTGGATTGAAAAATGTGATGGTTTGAATTACAAATAAAATTCAAAGGTGATTTGAATAATATTTAATGAAATTTGCAAGTAAATTGGATATAAGAGAAGTGATTATAATAGAAATGGTTTGAGTTGCAAAACAAAACCCAAGTGAATAGAAACAAATTGAGAATGGCCTTATGTTAATAAAATAAATTCGATAACGAATTAAGTAAATTAAAAACTTTAAATTGGGTTCATTGAGTTAAATAATAAATGGATGAAGTCTGATTGAATAAAAACTAAATTAAAGTTGTGATTGGAATTGGATTATCAGGCTGAACTTAAATTTGGTGGTATATTAATTTGAAGTATAAATGAGTTAAGTATGTGCTTGGATATTATTTTGATAAATTGAGTAGATGAATTAAAGTTAAAATTTAAATGGATGGGCTAACTGAATTTAATGGAATTTGATTAAATGAGAATCAAATAGAAATAAACTTAAGTTTGATGTTGGAATGAATTAAAGTAAATTCACCTAAGTTTAAAATTTATGGAAGCTTAGCTTCGAATAAGGGTGAAAGCCCATTCAATAAAAACTTGGATTGAATTAATTTGGGAAATGGTTATTAATTTATAAGTATTGAATGTGCCAAGCTTAATAAATTGTTTTGAATGGAACAATTGCGGAAATGAAATGAAATGCAATGAATGGTTGGTGAATAAATTAGAAATGAAGTGGAATTAATTACAGAATGAGTTGAAAAGTAATTTGAAGTAGTTATAGACTAAAAATAAATACTATGGTAAGCGAATATAGTCGAAATTGCATAAAAATAGTTGTCGTTTGACGTAAACAAAAGTAATTAAAATTCTATAAATTAATAGAGGCAAATAAAAATTGATTTTGAATCAATTGAATTGAATATGAGCTTGTTTGGATTAAAAATTTAATTGAATGGCAGTTGAATTGTAAACCAATAGATTGAACGGAATGATATATGAATTGGTGGAGAACAATTGAATTAGTTTTGAAAACATATAAATTGCTCGTGGAAGTTATTTTGAATGATTTCTTTTAGAGTTGAAGTGTTATAGTTGTTTAAGTAAGAGAAATGTTGAAAACTTCATATATATAGTACTTATATGTTTAAATTGAGTAAGTACAGGTACCTGAAGGCCGTTTGGCTGGATTTGGATTGCACTAATTGCTAAAATAAATAAGCTGCTTGCTTAAAATGCTAAATAAGGTACGCCTACGCAATAAAAATAGGAAATATGAACTGTTTTTGCTTTTTCCGACCGTGTGGGTCGATGTATATATATTTATATCTCTTGTCAAATTGCAAAAGCTCCTCCGCACAAAGGAGACTCTGCCAAAATTTTCTAAAAATTTTGAGAGTTAGAAAATTTTCGTTAGCAAAAAAACGATTACGAATTGAAAATTAAAATAAATTAGTAGATGAAACTAATAAGAATCGGTTATAAATGGAAGATAAAATTAATATTCAAAATTGAAATAAGTTGAATTCATATTAAAACGGGAAAAACGAATTTGAATAAAAGTAAATATAAAAACCTATATAAGAGAATGTATAAAATGATTTGTAAAGTTTCGATTGAATATTGTTGCTAAACAAGATATGCAGGTATTAATGGGAAAAAGAATTGGATTTGATTCCAAAAGATAAATTTGTATTGTCCGACAAAAAGGTACGTATTTAAATTTCTAGATGAAATTGAATTGGGTTTTTGATGTAGCCACTTGGCTTTTGTTTTCTTTTGGAATTTGGGAGCCCGTAGAGGCCTTTTGTAGTTGTACCGAGCTAGCCGCGCAAAGGAGACGCTGGCAAAAAATTTCGGAAATTTAGGGAGTCAGAAAAAAAATTGAGAAAATTTTGATAATTCAAAATCTGGTTTTAAATTTAAATTTAGATGATTGAGCAAAGAGATATTATTTGATACTACAGAGGGTTTTGGGAAGTTGGTTAAGGTGATAGTGGGTCTTTAATGAAAGATAATTGGAAGGATGTTGAATTGGGAGTTTGGAAAAAGTAAACGGGTTTTGAACCATTCTTCCTAATTAGTAATTTCGGAAACGAAATTCTTTTAAGGGGGGGAATATGACGACCCCGAATTTTTAACAATTTAAAATGGGATGATTAAATTGATTTTTTAACATTTAAAAGCTAATTTTG
Organism: Allium cepa; assembly: GCA_030765085.1. Taxonomy (NCBI): domain Eukaryota; kingdom Viridiplantae; phylum Streptophyta; class Magnoliopsida; order Asparagales; family Amaryllidaceae; genus Allium; species Allium cepa. The sequence goes on along the minus strand of CM060930.1, from coordinate 44,969,289 downwards.
ACTTGAATTCGAAATATCAATATTTACTTGATAATTAAATCATTGAATTATATAGTTTAAATATTGAATTTAATAATTGAAATTGGGTAAGATGTTGAATATGGAATTTTAAGCCTATTAAAAATAATCTAAAGACTTATAAACTTTATAATGGTGATGCTGAAGATAATAGAATGTGTGAAATTTAATTTAAAGGTAATTTTTTCAATTTTAAAAATATATCGTTTAAATTGAATTTAAAAATAGCCATCTGAGGCACAGTCTCGGAATTCGACGAAAATAGTTCCATGGGATCCGTAATAGTTAGTTATTATCGGATTTCAATTTTCGTAGCCATCGGAGTTGTCGTTTGACCCTGCCAGCTCGAAACGCATAGAACTATTCTAATCGATTTAATTTAAAAATTGATCGTTATACTTCCGTAACTCGCGCATATGATCGAATTAGCTTTCAAAACACGTTCCATTGTATTCGAAATGCGGGTAAAACCTTCTAATTGCCTCGCGGCATTCCTTAAAAGGAGTTCGAAGTTTTAAGTAGCAAGCGATGAGGCATTTTGGAAGTTTTATATAAGATAATAAAAGGTTAAATATAAATTAGCAAAGATATTTTTAACAATACGAGATATTTTTATAAGTCGATAATCGTACGCAGGAAGCCATTCCCAAACTTTATACGTCTTCGTCTCCCTCAAGCTTCCACACAAAAATCAAACGAAAAAAAAATGGTTGTTAAAAATCGTCGGCCTCTTTACTCGTCCTTCCCCTTTTCTTACTTCACGAAATAGATTAATGGCCGCTTCATCCTTCATCTTCAATCCACCCTCCAGACCGAAAAGAAAAAAAACGATTCGATGAGATCGAGACAAATCAAATCGCGATGCCACAAGTGGCACGAGCACGAAGTGGTGGCGCAGCTCTTGGAAGCGCACGAGACGACGTGAGGTGGTGGTGCGGTTCGCGATCTAGGGTTTTGGGGTATTGTTCGCGCCCGCTTATAGGTTGATGGTGGCGGCGCCAGGATGGCGCGGCTGAGGGGGGGTCGCGGGTTGGAGACGCGTAGGTGATGGTTGCAGTGCAGATGAGGGATGTTGCGCGCGTACGTGGGTTCTCGGTTTCAGGTGAGCGAAGAGGGATGGGTTTTCTGGAAACAGTAGGCTGGGTTGTGCTCGAATCGATCGAGTTTGTAAGGTATAACAGTTTATTTTATTTTAATAAATATATATGTTCTCATGCATGTTCTAATATATGGAAGTTAATAGGAAATTATTTCATATAATTAAGGTTTGAAAATAATAAGGGTTTGAAAATGTTGAAGTTTATATTAATTAGATTTTAAAATCTATAGATTATTATCTTTATACGTACACATGAAGGTTCAAGAGTGAATAAATATACGTATATACTTATTTTCATGTTCTAGTTAATTTTTAAATAATAAAGATGTATTGGCTTAATTAGATTTAAATTATTTTAGTTATTAAGCAATTATTTAAAGGAAAATAAGTTCAAATTTAATTCATTAACCAATTAAATTATTAAATAGTACTAAATTGTTCGATTTCTATTCCGAATATTAATAAATCGTATAAATGTTATACAAGGTTTGAAATTGTGGAGAGACAAGCCGATATGGATCGGATTGCAAATAAAACAAAGGTGAGTAAATCTCACTCTGTTGGATTTTTATTTAAATTTAAATGGTTAAATTTAAATAATTGGTTGAATGATTAAATTGATTGGATGTGCACTGATGATGTGACTTTGGTTTTGGTTGGTTCTCGAGTTAATTGTGGTTTGACTCGAAGTATTTGGGTTTTAAAGTTGTTGTAGACTTAAGTCATAAGTAAGGAAATGTTCACCTTAATGTTGATAAGGGCTTAATGATTTGTGATTTATTTAATTAGTGGGTTAATTAAAATAGATAATTAATTAATTCAAATTAATTAATGATTTGGGGTAATTAATCTAGTACTAAGGGGTTTGAATTAATTAATTAAGTTTTGAGTTAATTAATTACGTATAAGTAATTCAGAATAATCATTAGATGGTTTGACAAATAATACTTAATGTAATTAATAAAATATAATTACTCTGTGGAATTAATCAAAAGATTAATTAAAGTGATTAATTAAGGAGCAATTAATTTATTTAATGAAGTAAATAAAAGTTAGTTAATGATCGGTTGAGATAAATCAAGAATGATTAATATTTATGGTTAATTAATGATTAATTATTTAATGTAATTAATTTGTATTAGGATAAATCGAAATATAATTGGAAATCATTAATTTATATAATCAACGATGTAATTAACGATTAATTAATTAAGATAACTTAATTAGAAATAAATGACTTAAGAGAAGTTAATCAATATAAGTAATTAGGGATTAATGTAATTAAAATAGTTAATTGATTCATGAAGTAATTAAGATTTCTTATTGATTTTGGTTAAGTATAATTAATATTGTGAAATTAATTAAAGATAATTACTTGAATGAAATTGAAAGATAATTAATCCAATGTGATTAATTAAGATGAATAATGAAGGGTTGATTAATTAATTGATTTGAAATTAATTAATATCGAACGAAGGAGTCTAAGTGGATGAGGTCAGTAATTCAATCAGGATTAATTTAATTAATTTGGAAGTGATTAAGCTTTGCTTATGGATGATTGAATGGAATTGAATGCTTTGAATGAGTTGATATCTCTGATATGAAATGTAGTGTATTTCATATGGATAACTTGGGTTAGAATGGTAGGGGACTCGAAGAGACCGGGGTCGGGTAGTGGGAAATACACAAAACCACTTCGAATTCTTATAAATTGATTTGTGAAATCAATAAGCTGGAATGAAATGATTCAAGTGAATGGGATTATTTTATCTAAGTTTGGTACTTAAAAATTGACGTGTGGAACAAGTGTTGTCTATAGCAAATTGTGAATTTGTATAAATTGCTATAAGTTATCCGGGTTTATATAAGTTGTTTGTTTTGGTATTCCATGTTAGTTGGGTTTACTCACGCTGGTTTCCAGCCTGACCCGGGTGTTACTTTGGTGTAATACTCGGGTCAGACCGAGTATTACAGATTTTTAGGTAAGGACGTTCTGAAGCTCAGGAGTCGAGTTGTATGGCAAGAACGTATGGAGTGCTTCCGTTGTATAGTAATGTTGTGTATTTGTGACATGATAATTGTGTATATTCAATGCATGTATATATGAGAAACTCTGATGTATATTAAATGTAATCGACATATATAGTATTCTTTTGTAAACAGTTATTGTTATTTATTATATTTTATCAGCTGCGAATGTGAGATGTTTGGTGTTTCTGTTCTTCTTCTTCTATCTCTTTCTTCTTTTCATAATTATCTGGAATTTTCGGGTTCGAAAATCCCGGGTCGTTACAGAATTTTCCTTCTGCTTTTCTTCCCTCCAATCTTTCACTAAGGGAATCAAAATTGATTTCTTTTATCCTTTGTCTTCGTTGAGATTCCCTTGTCGTAGAATATTTTTTCTCTATCTGAAATTTCTCGGCTTGAAAGTAGAAGTTTCTTAGATCCCCGCATCCATCCATTAATATAAAGTTGTTCCCAGAAAGGGATTTGTTCAACTAGCCCAGACCGAACTGCTATTAACTTGTCTCTATCAATCGCGTCTTCAGCTTTTAATGCTTCAGTATTGAACCTCTTTAAATACTCATTTAGTGGTTCTCCCCGTTTTTATTTGATTGTAGCTAACAGGCTAAAGCTTATAGTTTGATCTTTGAATACATAAAATTGTGTCACAAAATCATAAGAAAATTGTTCCTGAGAATAAATGGTCTTCTTTTGACTACTCCTTGAAGAGTAATCGGGAAAAGTTTGCATCGAACCGCCCCAGATATGTGCAAGTTTATTCAATTTTCAAATGCTGTAAGGTGTTCATCTGGATCAGTAGTTTCATTGTACTTTGGTGGGGGAATCTGAATATGAGAAGAAATGCTAGTTGCCATAATTTCTCCTGAAAAGAGGGCCTTTTGCAGGATAACATATTTCCTTAATTCGCTGAGTACATTTCTTATTGTATCCTCTATGACTTGGTTGTGAATGCTGTCATGATGATCTTCACTGTTTTCTATGTTTAAGCTATTTGATTGCTCAACGGTTCTCCTAGTCTGGCTTCCTTGCTCCTCATATTGATCTTCATTTAGACGGTGTGCCTCGCCTTCTCCTTCCACAACCTTTAGCGATCCTTGAGACGGTGCTCTTTCAAGAAATTCCTGAATGGCTATCATTTATTGTTGTGGATGCTGGACTTTAATTTCATTGTTTTCCAACCTCCTTAAAGTCGAAGGTTGCCCAATTTCTATATTCTCCAAGTTAAAGTTTGGGACTATATTGTTTTCCAAACTTAACGGTGGCTTAACTTCTTCGTTTGAGATATCAATATTATTCATGACTCCTTCCACCTTCTTCTTTTTGAACGAAGTGCCATATTAGTCCTTGTTGAAAGTGATTAGGGATCGGAGGTAGCCCTCCTTCTAGCGTCAAAATATTAACCAAATTTATGGTCAACGCCCCAAAGTAATATTAAGAAGGATGATTTGCTTTTTGAAGAACAAAGGATGTGATTCCTTTAAGAATTTCCCTCCAATTTAACCTTATTAGTTGATAAGATATGTATCGGATCTTTCGATGTCGTCGAAGGGTTAGAACATAGGCTAAATGTACTTTCGTCTTTGTCGAGTTTCTGTAGAATGATCACCAATTTAGTTAAGCCTTTATAAGATTTCCCCCGAAAGCAATTTCCTTGATCAAGATAGAATCCCCTAAATTTTGCCATATAGAAAGGATCGACCTGGGTCCTTGCCGGAAGGTTTAGCAAATGGCCATTTGAGATTCGGAGGGTTGTTAAGGTTTTTGGGACATGCAGGACCCTTATCGAAAGGTTAGATCCACAGATTTTATGGCTCCGAAAAGTTTTATAAATGTCGATTCAAGCAAGCTTCCACTGTGGCCGAAGGGTTTAGGTTGCAGGATAGAGGTCTCTGAAGGGTTATAAAGGTTGTCTAGGAAGAATATTATTATCTTTGTTGACAAGAACCTTTCAGAAGAGCTGCACCTGAAAATTGGAATTAAACAAGCAAAAAATTAATGTAAATTATAAAGTAAATTCACGAGACTTAGGACTTCCCCATTTATCTAAGAAAAGTTCACTTTTATTAAATTCTCCAAATCACTACCCAATTAGAGTTGCAGAGCTTTGATTTTAGAAGTTATAAGATTAGAATGAGGAAAAATCCGCCCCCGAAACAGGACACCATTGGGTCTTATTTACAATTGCTAACCTTTCGGATTCAACAAAAGGTTTTTCTTTCGGCTGGATGGAAGGTTCCCTTCTTATATACAATTGCTAACCTTTCGGATTCAACAAAAGGTTTTTCTTTCACATGTCATCGTGGATCCTCGAACGCTGCCGAAGGGTCTTTTCTTTTATTTGTTTTTAACAACATTTTGCCCTTGTCGAAAGGTTGTCATCTATACAGTATGTGAACCCTTCGAAGGTGCCGGAAGGTTCCTAGCTATTGTGAATCCTCCAACTTGGTCGGGAGGTCGCTTTTTGCTTGGATGTTACAGAGAGCCGAGCTTTCCTTGAATGTTGTCGAAATGTTGCTTTACGTTCTCTGCTGACGTATGAATGTTGCTTTCATCATAGACCCTCCGACACCATCGAAAGGTATTCAGTAGGCGTTTCAACCGACTCGAAAGGCTTTATGCTTTCGGAAAGGTTATTATAGGGTCATATGCTCTTGTCTTGACTTCTTTGCCTTCTTCGGAGGGTAAGAGCTTCTTGGATATTGTGGAACTCCGTCTTTTCTCAAAGCTCTTGAACCGCTTCATATTGTTGACTGCATCCCTTCGACCTCTTCGGAAGGCCTAATCTGGATTTCTTTTCTTCTATCCTTTGTTTAAGATCTTTTGACTTAAGCGGAATGTGAATTCTTTCGAGTAACAGTTATCTAATATTCTTTGCTGATTTTTTAGCTTTGCTTTCTTCATAAAAACCTTTCAAACTAGTTGAAAGGTATTCTGGATGTGCTCCAATCGATTCGAAAGGTTTGCTTTGATTCTTCATCTTCTTCGAAAGATAAGAACTCCACGAACGGAACCTTTCGACTACTTTGGAAGGTTTGAAGCTATTAAATCTTGATGGCTGCATCATCTCGACTACTTCGAAAGGTTTGGTTTGAGCTCTTTCTTCTTTGTCTTTGTTGAAAGACCTCTTGTTCTAGTCGAAAGGTGGATTCTTGGAGCATCATCCTCACCACGGACTTTGAAAGATAGCCATGGACTTCGCCGGAGGCTCCTTGTCCGAAGGTATGATTATCAAGAACATCTCGGTGCTTTTTGATCTTTCATCATGCTCTCGCCCTTCTTTCGCACCTCCGTTCTTCTGAATATTTTATGGTTAACACTATGTTTTTTTATTTGCACAAAATAGTTATCAACACTAAATTTATCATTTTTAGTAGTAATGTATAATGCAGTTTTTTCCACCAAAAAAGCCAACACTTGTATAAAAGGCGCACAAAAAAATCTCAAGACACAAGCCTTGCATCTTAGCGCCTTAGCTACTTTGATAATACTCACGCCGAAATATTAATCCATTGACGGATCACTGAGAGACAAATTTGGAGGTTTTCATATGTTGAGGTGTCAATTGTAAATCTTTAAATAACCTTCGCTTTTAAACCTATAAGGACATCAAAATGCAAATCGTCTATATTTTCTTCTGTTTCTCAGTTCATTATCAATTATTACATAGACACGAAGTTAAAAAAATGTGTTGTGAAAGCACATATGATATCTTTTATATTAAAAGTAGAGGACGACTTGAATGTAAAAACCTTCTAAGCATCTAATTAATCTACGCCTAGGCGTTAGGTGAGGGTTACCATCTAGATTTTGCCTAAGCTCGGCCTACTTGTTAGACATGATATACTACCTTACTTAAGCATCCAAGCGACAGTCTTAAGAATATATAATCATGAATACCTAGCCGTGCTTTACGATTATGGATGAATAAATGCTAGATAACATGAAATTTTCAAATGAAAATAGCATTAAAATAGAATATTACCTCTACATCTGCCTTTAGAATTGAAAATTGAATTTCAAGTATTAGATATAAGTATATTTTATAAATAGTAAACAAATTTTGCACAAACTATCTAAAAACGAGTGTCACAGCACGCGCTTTGCACGTGAATTATTTTCCTTATAAATTAATTATGTTTAAGTCGGTCAAAAAAAATTCAACTGATATTAAGATTTGCATATTTGTAAAGAAATATTTTGAATATTTAAAGAAAGTTTAATTTTAGATCATATTTTCAGAAACATTTTGAATTTGCAAAGCATATTTAATTGTTAGATCTACTTTTAGGAGCGTTTGAATTCGTAAAGAAATTTAATACTAGATCATATTTTTGATTAAGATTTGATAACACATAGAAGGACGATTTTGGTAGTTCACGTTGATACAAAAAAAATGTAAGATCGGAGTTATTACTGCTATTAAAGATTTGTTCAAGATACATGAGTTTACACAAAAAATGAATAGGTCTGATTAGTCTTTGATTAATCCCCGCTTAGAGATGATTAATCTCTAGTTCAGACCCATCGCCTAGTGCCCACCCCATGATTTTGATAATCTCAATTGTATGTGAATATACGGCATCAAATCCATATAATTTACTATCATACTCATTCATGTGTTCGGACTGATACCTTTGTGCGGATGCAGGGGAGGCAGACGTAAGTTGGCATGGTACAAAATACAGTTATCCATGAAACAACATTCACATAGCTCTTAACCACACATTTGAGGTAAACAATGTCGTAGAGTAACAACTTTGGATTGAGGATGATAACAGCTAAGATTTCATAAACCCAAAAAGAAAAAAACTTACGGATGGGCAGTAAAAGAACCTTTTAGAGGATCCCAGCGAAACGGACAGACCCCAACTTGAACCACAGCAAACTTTTCGGCCGAATCTTTTAACTTCAAATACCTGACATCTGATCTATCGAACTCAAAGTATTCCCGCCATGGTGCACTCGTTACGCCTGTCATTTCGAGGTCGATCGCAACAAAATCGCATTCTTTAATTCGAGTTCGGAGGTCGGAGAGCGAAGAGTCAAAGTTTGATTTCGTTACTTTTTTGATGAATATGTTGGCTGGGGCGGAGGAGGAGGTTAGGGTTTTGAGAATATGGGTTGTGTTCCTCATTTTAGTTGCTTTTTCATTTTTACATTATTATTATTTGAAGTTCGAATATGCTACTTCAACAGGAGACTGCTTCACGGCAGCTACGGGATAAATCCCAGGCGTTAAAATATATTCCTCACTGATTTCCTCTCGTTCAAATTCTTAATCCGCGCCCCCCTGACCATTACGGATATTGATCCATGTATTTCTTTCTTATGTTTTGGTTCGTTGTTTCGGGCAGTTTTGTTGCTTAAACTTTTACGACAGCAGCTAAATTTTTTGTATATAATATACTTGTTCAACCACACTCCCCACAGCAGTATTGATCATTAGGGGTGTGGATTTTTAAATAAGAATCTTACAATTTTTAATTAATTTTTATAACCATAAATAATGATAAGGGATATTTAGCTATAGAGGCGCATTTTAGAAAAAGAATCTAACCAAGAACAACAAACTTTTAAAATTAGATTAAGGGCAAATACTCCATAAGATTATATAAATCTCAAGTTTATTTTAGTTACTCAATTTTACTAAATCAATAAAAATAAAGAATGACATTTTATAAGGGAAAAAGTTATTCAAAAACTATTTGCGCCAAAAATTGACAAACACCCAATTAGATTGAAGTAGATAATAAAATGAAAAGGTTAAACAAAAAGCAAGTTAAAACGACACCCACCAATGTATAATTGTCTAGTTAAACTCTAATTTAAATCCACTTGAACTTTGTTGATGATATTCAGATGTTTACAAATTGTGTTCTCACAACTTAATGCTCACAACTCGGTGAAAATTCAGCAGAGTGACAAAGTAAAATCAGAAAGTTCATAAAATAAAAAAAAGAATTCTGAAATAGTTCTCATCTCCTCCTATTCATATACATAGATCAGTGAAACAAGCTCTGATGCTGGCTATCTACTGTCTCCACGTTTAGGAGGAGGTTCGAGAAAAGATCGTGGTCGTTTGTTAACTCGACACCGAGTTGGGCTTCACGACTCGGTGTCGAGTTGCTACTTGTAGCAATTTTGAACTTCTAGTTTTGATATCTTGCTTACTTTGATGGAAAGAACGTGACCGATCTTCCTTTACTTCGAGTTGTGCATCACCTATAGTTTGTCTTCGATCATCTTTGGATAGCTTTTGCTAGTTTGCTTTCAGGGATCGATACCGAGTTGCATGAATCAACTTGGTGTCGATCTTTCACTTCGCTTATCATTTGCCAACTTCTTTCCCTACCACTTGGTTGCTCTATAAGATGGTTTGCTTCTCTTAACTTGTGAGCAAGGTTCCATCTCATTTTTCAAGCTTTGATTGAATTCCGACTTTTCAAGTCATAATTTTGTATCTCTGGCTTATTGTCAGACCATTCAATGGTTCAGACTCGTCTAGATATGGTCTGGTTCAAAGGCAACACTTCCCACTCCCAAAGTATGCCTGGTTGCATACAATATATGCTTTGGATTGAGAAAATCTGTCGATTTAAAAGTCTGCTTTGCTTTAATGTTTCCAATTTTCAAACTGTTATCACAAATCGGTGTGTCTTCTCTAAATTATCATGTCGTTTAGAATATTTTTTGGATTCAGTCTCTTAGGTAGTATAAAATTTAAGGGTTGCAATTCGAGTTCGTTATTGGATATATTTTTTGGATTCACGTCTCTTGGGTAGTGTAAAATTTGAGGCTTGCAATTCGAGTTCGTTATTGGAACTTTGAAAGCTCTGTAAATGCCCACTTTAAATTAGTCAGGTAGAGTTCTACATCTGAAGTTTGCATTCCCTTACATCACGAACCTCGCTTTCTTTTTTTGTCTTTTTTACTGATCGGCGCTGATCTGTGAACCTTGGATCGGCACCTCAATTCCAATCTATACTTAAACCAATTCGACCATTTTCATTTCCTTACTTGTTCATTTGCTTATCTTGCTTAAGTACTTTCGAGTCAATTCTCCCCATGGCCGAACCTCGCCATTGATTTCGGTTTACTCCTCTAACGGCCGCCGCCTTATAACACCATCGTCGTTAGTTGTAACTGCCTCTAGAGCTTGCCACCTTTGGATTCGACACACAGACTCAATCACCAAAATCGATTTAAGTTTCAGGTCGAGCTTAGATTCACACGAACTTTTACTTCGATTTAACTTAGGTAGGTGGTGATGCTGCTTTAGGTTCGTAGGCATTGGCCGTGGACTATGATATTCAATTTGATTACGGCTTGAACTTTATTTCCTTCCTTGGATCGGCTACCGATCTCATACTAAAAAATTTCATCAACTTTTTCAACACAACTTAAGTGACTTGCTTTGTACTCGATGAACCTTGGATGAACTCAAAGTACCCTTAGGGATTATCATGGTATAACTCGGGTCTTGGCTTAAGTTTTGCTTTGCATGACTTTCCCTAGGTCGGCTTTGAGTCGTACTCTAGTTTAGCTCGAGTTTTTCAAGTGAAAAATTAATTTTCAAAGTATTTCCAAATAAAAACTTTTGAACCAAAGAGGAAGTAAAATGAGTTTCAAGACGATTTTGGTCAAATGGTGATTGGTAATTGGGATTCATTGGTACGGTTTCGGATAACGATCACATTGAACATGCTTTAGAATTCAATTAGACTTTCTATGCTGCTTTAATTTAACATTCACTCCGGTCTCTTAGCAAAGAGAAATCCCGTGTTGCTCCAAACAATGGTTTTACTATCATAAATCGTATGATAACGGGTAAATCAGATGTACGGTTATGTTGCACGATGGTGCTCATTTGCTAACATGAGCAAACAATCCGCACAAAGCGTTTGCATTCACAGTTCTCTAGACATCGGATATACACTATGTAACGACCCGCTATTTTGGACCATTCAAATCGACAATAAAACCACACATGTCTGACTTGAATAGCTCAAAATACCGAATTGTTAATTTAAATTTGGCAGAACTCATAATATAAAGTAAATAAATAAATCATATATCACAGACACAGAGTAATAAAATAATACAGCGGAAGCAAAGAAATAGTAGTTCATGAAGCTACTATTTAAATACACATCAGAGTTAAACAAGATATAACATAAGTCTCAATATGATAATCAAGTACAATCAGAATACATCACTGGAATCAACTGGATAACTGAAATCAAATAGATAACTGGATCTTCAAGCAAAGCTCCAACTCTGAAGGTGAGTCTCGAATGTTGTATTACTCAGTCTGACCCGAGCGTAAAGCAAAACACAAAACACTCAAGTCAGGACATACATACTTATACAATGTAAACCAACTCAAGTAAACTGTCATAGAAAGGTACAAGTAACTTAAAGGATGTTTGGGACCGTCCATCCTCTAAGGATCCGTTAAACTATTTACTATGTAGTAATATTTCGCTATTATATTAATGTCTATAGTAAAATAAACTTACTTTTAAATAGCGTTAAGGCTTTACATTTTCCACCTTAACACGTAATAGTCCCGGTAGTCTATCCAATATTAGCATATCTCCCGATCCGGAGACTACCCTGAATACTCCACAGGCTACGGGAGAAATCCAAGCTCGTACAAGGCGCGATAGGGTAGGTGACACGGCACAACGAGGCAATGCCAAGGTAGATATGCCAATTACGCATCCGAGCTGGTGTGACGTGTAGCGCGCAGCTACCTCCCACCTTGAGCCACACCATCAAAATCAAAGGGGCCCAATCAATCACAAAGTGATAGAATGGCACCAAAGGAGTGTGTCCGATAAGGGGAGCTACCTCACTGGCCCGAGAATCACTCATGTTTTAGCCACCTTATGCCAATTCACGAGAGTCGGGTCCATGTACATACCTCAATAGAACGTCACCACCATCCTACTTCATTTTGTAATCTCCACCGCGTACACGGTTATTAAAGTGGTTTTCGATATCGATAGAGAGTATGCCCATATCGGATCCCGGTCTCTTTTACAACCAACCGTTATTATAACCCATGGATACTTGTTTCAAAACATTTCTATTCCAAAACCATTTAAAATCAAATACCATTACTTTCCAAAAAATATCCATTTCAAAACTAAATACTATATTATTTCATTTCAAAATCAAATCAATATATGATTTCCATTTCAAAACCAAAGCAATAATATATCATTTAAATTCCAAAACCAAATCAATATATCATTTAATAAAACCCAAATTTCCAAATCACCGAATATTTCCTTCAATTTATTAAACTTGAAATATTCCTTTAAATCATCTTCACCCAAACCACTTCATAAAGTCATATTCTTGAATATTCAATTTTAATAAGTTTCAAATTAATATATTTAAAGACAATTCTAAATTAAATACAATTTCAACTAATTTCATTTCCAAAACTATAGTACTTTCAAAGTTATAACAACTCTGAAACCAAACACTTTGAAACCATACTGCTTTGAAATCATAAAAACATAGAAATGTTATCATTTGAAAATCATACTACTTAACATCATAACACTTTGGAAATGTTCTTCATTTGAAAATCATAATATTTCGAAAATCATAACACTTTGAAACATATTTATTTAAACCATTTAAATTCAGTGTTAATATCTTCAAAACAAGATTCATTTAAACCATTTAAATTCAATGTCAAATAATATTCATTTCAAAGATGTAGTAGTATTTCTAAGTTCATTCATTTAATTATAAAATTTCCAATACATTGTAAATTTTAGCTACAACAACATTTATAAAGTGTTACAGTAGATCTATTAAATAATAGTAAAGCAGAAGAATTTAAAGCTCTCTGATTAATTCTAGCTATTTCCTCCTCTCTCCTTAATTCTCTCCAGATATTTTATTTTTTCCATCTCACAATTTATTGTTATTATCATAATTACAATGTTTTTATTGGTTCTCTTTTCTACTATTAAAATTTAATACTAAGTTTTACAATTATTTACATATTTCTTGCAAGTTTTTTTGTTATTTTTACATTTAAGCCCATATATATATTAAATTTAGTTAAATGGTTTTAAATTTAAGCTTTTTAAATAACAAATATTCATTGGTTGATCTAATAAATTTTGAAAAATAACAATTCAATATGCGTACTGCATTCATATTGACAAAAATAATAAAACTAATTTTTTATTCAAGTCCACATAGTTTTAATTTTCCACAACTATATACAAATTATACAATGTTCTTCTAATATTCCCTCCTATCATTTTGCATTTAAATGCCAACATTCAATAATATTTACAATTATTTACGGATCTCTCCTAAATTTTCTTATATTATTTTACATCCAACTCCACATTTTGAATTTATTAATTGATCTTGAATTTAAACTTTTTAACTGAATCCAATTAACAAACATTTCTTAATTGATTTAATAAATCATAAAAAATGATAATTCAATGTGTATACCGCATTTGTACTGATATAAATGGTAAAACTATTTTTTCACTCAAGTCCGTATAATCTAATATTTTCATAATTATATACAAAATTATCTTTAATACTTTTACGTTTTTCTACGTTTAAGTTCATAAATTTCTTTCTTTCTAAAATTAGTTATTTAATACAAAGAAATATATACATAATTTTTTCTTTCTAAAGTTGTTATTTCATTACAGACAAATATATACAAAAAAATTCTTTCCAAATTGGTACATCATTACAAACATATATAATGTCTTTTCTTCCTAAAATTGGTAAATCAAATGGACTCTTTATCATCATTAAATTATATTTTATGAAGAATAACATTGCAATTAATGATAATTGATGAATGTTTGTATTTTGTATTATTGAAGAAAGAATAAATATTTCCAATTAGTATGTTTTTGTAAAAAATGTTATAGCTTGATTATTTATATCGTAGTATGAGTTGATCAATGGGCAAAAATTATACCATATTTTGATTAGAAATATTTTTCTTTCATATTTTATTATTATTTTTACATAAATGTTAAATATTTTTTAAATTTTTTTACTATAAAATAAAAATAGTAAGGCTTGAAACAATGTGATTTGTAACGTTTTAGATCTTATTTTCACTTAATGTTTCTTTTAATGGTTAATAAATGTTTTTATAAATATGCGCTGTAGGAACTTTAAATGCATACAAATATATTGAATCTTTGGTATTACACTTCTATTTTTAGGTAATAGTCGACATTCTCTCAAACAATGTTTGATATTTAATGTATACATCGTTTATCTTTTAGCCAAGTGTATCAAAAGCTAAATGTCAAATTCAGAATATATGTGTATGAATATTTAATTATGAAATTTTATAAAAATATTAATTTTAAAATTTATGAAGAATATTTATTTTCATTTATTTGATTAATAAATAATGAATCCTAAAAAAATAATAAATTAATATATAACTCATTTTTATCAACAAACATGATAATTTAATTTTCATTCAAATATAAAAATATATGAATCTCATAAAAAATACACATTTATAATATTACAATTTCATTTTATAATTCATTTATCTTAACAAATTCATGAGATGTTGCATAATAAATTATATTCTTCAAAAATAGTTAAAATATTATTTTTCTACAACATACCGTGTGCAACGCACGGGTAACACACTAGTATATTAGTATTTCAAAAACATTGTCAAATTCAGAAACAACAGCATTTACAAAGTGCTACAGTAGGTATTTAGTTATTATTTCAAAACAGTTTACATTCAGCAACAACAGCACTTACAAAGTGCTGCAGTAGCTTACTAGTATTGCAAAACAGTTTACATTCAGCAACAACAGCACTTACAAAGTATTGCGGTAGCTTTATTATTATTTCAGAATATAGTTAAGTCTCGGAATTGATAGCACTTAACAAATGCTATCTTAAACCACAGCATTTCTAAAGTGCTACCAATACTAATTCTAGATTTATAATAACATTTCAGCCACATTAAAATTTCAAATTTTAGCCATTTAACTTATAAAAATCATATTTCACGCTTCAAAAAATATTCATTTGGATATCATTTAACTTATAATTTAATAAAATAAAATTTTATCAATAAAGATCCAAATTAAACTATAATACATTTATTAAGTCAAAAGCACATTATTACTTAATCTTTATTTTTAACTAATGACTTAATACTTTATTTTAAAATACCCGTTTCAGAAATAAAATAAGTTGTCAGAGTTAATATAAAAATCAACTTTCTTTATAAATCTATTCATTTAGACATCAATTAACTATGATTTCAAGTTAAATAAATTTATTACAAAATGTCCAATTAAAACTGTATTTCATTTTTATCAATTCAAATACATCATTTACTTAACTTAAAATCTCCATTTTGAACCCAATTTCCAATTATCAAGTTAAGTCATATTTAAATTACATTTTATACATTTTAATTATACAACTTAACTTATTGAAAATCACTATAAACTTATTTATACAAAACATATCCATTTCATGAAATAAAATTCATTACAACCACTAGACTAGATTTAGAATTCCACATTACATCAAATTTCATTATTAAGTTGTTTATCCTACATAAAATCTTTAAGTTACAAATTTAAAACCAAATAAAGATGTTTAAATTACAATTAAAACCAAAATCAAATTATAAAATTTTAACTTATAGAAAACCAATATCTCTTTATATTTCAAATCTTTAAATCAAATTTTAAGTTAAAATTTCATATTTTCTCACAATTCAAAATGCTTAATAAATTTTTAAGAAAATATTACTTTAAAAATATTAACCATGGGCCTGTATAATATTTTCTAACCCAGATTAAGTGATACAGATATGTATCATTTCAATCCGTAATTTAAAAAGAAAAATCCGGGTTCTATCATTTCAAACCCCGCAATCCCAAGTCAAATAAATTAAAGTAAAAATCACTCGAGCCTATCATTTCAGCCCATAATGATTTTTCCTTATTCTAAACTCCGTTCGGGTATGTATCATTTCAACCCATAGTGAAAGAGAACTTGCAGTGTGAGATACAGAAAATAAAATAACAGTATAGCATATAATATCATACCAGGTGATGTAACAGGTATACAGTCAGGTTATAACATTATATAATCATATCACAGGCATAGACGAACTAATTAACATAGCATATCAATTTTACACATTCACTTGTCATCATTTCACAATTATATAAGTACGGATGTCGAGAGTGATAAACTCACCTTTTAAAGCTAGAATTGACAATTCAAGACACACAACTGAAACTCCGAAAATCACGACAAAGCACGATTATATTTGAGTGATGGAGAGTCAAGATCCATATCTTGTAAACAACACCAATACACAAACATAAGAATATAATTCAACACAAATATTATACATCAAAATAATGAAAAGATAAGAATCAAAGTGACATAACCTTTGGTTTAACCAACAAGTGGCTCGGCCACGTCACTATTGGCTAGACCATCTTCATGTATGCTCGGCCATGGTGGGTTAGAAGCAAGCTAGGCTCCGCCAAAGGTCATGTATACACGGCTATGCTTGAGGAAGTGGAAAAGTGGTAAGTTACAAATGGTGGAAGGAAAAAAGGCAAGAGTTTGAGATGTATTTGGTTTGGCCCTATGTTTGTTTGGTTTGGCCATTAGGTTTGGGTTGGGTCTAGGCATCACAAACTCATGGCTAGGGGATGGTAAGGTCATGGCAAAGCAATTTGGTGGAGTTCAATTTGTGGCTGAGGCTAAGAAGTGAAGGTGGAGGATAAATGGCTCGGCTAGGCTATGAAACAAGGAGATGGTGATGGGGTTTTGCATTTTTGGTCACAGCAAGGGGTTAGGTGGTAGTGATGAGGTTGTGGAGGTGGTCATGGTGGTGGTGTGATGGTCGACTAGGGGTGAACAAGGTGGTGGCCGAGCATGCCTAGAAGAAAAACAAAGAAAAGAGAAAAAGAAAGTGCAAAAAGAAGAGAGAAGGAAGCCATGGAATTAGAGCTTGTTGTATATTTTTTCATGCAAATGAGATGAGATGGGAATATTTTTGTACGTGATTTACAAAAGTAGGAGGCGGCTAGGATTTAGAGAAAAGAACGGCTAGAGATGAAGAGGCCTTGAACGGCTAGAAATTAAAAAGGCTTATTTGATTTCCAAGAAAAGGAACTTAAGCCCCTTTGAATTCCCAAGCCAAAAATCAAAAATAAACAAATCAAAATCTGATATAAAAAAATCAAAGTCTAAACAAAATAAAATAGAAAAATAAAATAGAGAGATGAACATAGGGAAAATAGAAAATAAAATGCAGAAAATAATTGTGTGTAAAACACTGTATTTTATCTAATTTAAAAAGTATAAAGCATAATTTTGCAAAACAAAAAGCAGAGCGAATATCAGAATCATGTAGAGTTTCAAAGAAAAGGATTAGAATTTAAAAATTCAAATTTAAAAATTTTCAACTGTGGTCAAACTTTGACTTTTAGCAGATCAAAATATAAGATTTTCAGAAAATGTTTGTTTTATCATAATTGAAAAATAAATAACAAACAAAATCCAAAGTTACAATGGAAAATTCCAAAAATTCAATTTTTAATTATTTAAAAATCAAAGTTTTCAATAAGAATTTTATTAGAATATTTACAAAATTATGGGTTGTTACACACTACATAGATCAACGTACATCATTGCCCCCGTCAATGTTTAAGATCTGATCGGTCAATACACGTTGACATCCATTGGGTCTTATGCATTGACCATGCAAGGTTTTATTTTAACATGGGAACTGTGGATAATTTCTACATGACCTTGTTCGTCTATGAAGATTTCAATAGTTATGGATCGCAAACGCTCTTCGCGTATCTCAATTAGATTTAGACCTCTTCGCGTGTCACAGATGCTCTTCGTGTATTTCAATAGCTATGGAGGCCATGTTGGAATTTCTCTCGATGTTTATCTCAGGGATGCCATCATTCTTGGTAACCCACCGGGCTCCCCGACATCTTGGCTTGATAGGGTGGTCATCTTAAGAATTCATGATAGGCATGGCATTCCCATTGAAGACGTTCTTGCTCTGAAGCCTTATCAACGGGCTTACAATTCGCTTGAAGGTTATACCGCGTGCAAACGGTATATGTGCTTATCTAGGTATGTCTCATTATTCAATCACTTCATTCGGATTATGCTTTAGCATAAGGAGCATGTCCCCGTTCAGCTCCATCTAAATAGTTATGCTCCATTGAATAGTATGTACATAATTATTCTACATCATATGGGCAAGATTCCAACACCAGAGGAGATTCGGTAATTGTATACTTTCAAGAGACGAAAGGGAGGTCTTTCTCACTCGTCTATTCGAAGCCATCTGCAAGTTGTCGAGTCATCCGCGATATTTTCAATAAACTTAGCTACTTCAAGAGAGAATATTTCTTTATGCGGTGTCCTCTTGGGTTTTCCTAGAAATAGCTATTTGGATGTAATTTTTACCATCATATGTGATTCATGCAATGATTTTGTTAGAACTGGGCTAGCCCGCAATAGAAGTAATAGTTGAAAATTTCAATTTTTTTTTTACTATTTTGGATATTTATAAAACCTATGAAGTCTAATTTATTTAGAACATTTATAAATTTCTTTTCAAATAAAATAATTATTTTATTTAAAATTATAATATAATTTTATATTGAGTACTTAATATTATATTATACACATATATGTGTATGCATGTCTAACATAGCAAACTGTGCAAGGTATAACATGTCTATGTATACATGTTGAGATTTATACCGCAACGGACATGTTAGCTCATCTAATATACAAAATATTTTCTACATGCATGTTCATATATTTTAATTTATTTATATAAAATATTACAAATATATATAAACTATATTTTAAATAATTTTATAAATACACACACGTGAAATTATAACATTGAATAAATATATAATTATACAAGCATGTTTAGAACATTTATGAAATTATATTATTATTTTACTGTAAAACCGAAACTACTATATATAATTAGTTATTTAGTTACTTGAATATATATATATATATATATATATATATATTAAATATATACATTCACATTTATATATATAGTATAATAATTAATATATGTATATTAATGCTTTAAAATATTCAAAATATACATATATATTAATATATATGCACCTAAAAATGTGCATGCCACAAAATTGAAATTATATATCTTATACTATAAAGCATAAAATTTGGTCAACCGGTCAAAGTGAAGCCTTTTTTTGGAATGGCAAAAAAAAACCGTACTGCAACTTCGAAATAAAAGTACTTCAGTCTTTCTACAACTAGCTCATCCACGTTTTCCCATAAACATCATTCCACATTTCGGTTGCATCCTCATTTTCTTCCCTTCTTCTCCATTGAAACCGTTTATCACTTTTCCTTCCCCCGTTAAAAAGAACACCACCACGTTGACACGTTCATCACTTTCATTACCATATCTATGCTGGATTCTATTGCGGCGAAGATGATGGCGCACCCGAGCATCGTCACTCTCAATATCAATTTTTTAGATTCAATCTGCATTTCTTTTTTTTTCATCTTAATCCATTTATTTTCGTTCAATCACCACTTCCTAAACCACTACTTTTTCATTCAAATAATCAGTTTCTGTCGAAGCAACCAACAAGATTCCGCCAAAAAGTAAGAAGAGACTAAAAAGTAATCCCTCGAAGCTGTGAATGGATCAGTGCCTACAACAATTTGGGCATCTCCTTCCTTATTTGATTTTTAATACACTTTTTATCCCTTATTCATTCGCTTTCGAATGTTTATACACTTACTGCTATTTTATTATTCTGCATATTTAAGTATGAATCGGAAAAAGTTTAATCCAAAGTTCATTCACTATTTATGTCAGTCTCTTTTGGAGATTTATAGGCTGACTACTATTATATTAGTATGCATGTTTTAAGTACGAACTAGAAAAAAAGTTTAATTCAAATTTCAAAGTTCATTTACTGTTTATGACTATTTATACTAGACCATGTGTCGGCATCCCTTCCAATTTTGTTGTTGACATATCAATCTGTTTACCTCATGATAATGCCTACTGTATATAAGCAGATGATAGTACGTAACTCTTGATTTAAATTCTATTTTATTACTGTTTCTTTCTTATACTTATTGCTTCTACAAAGCAGCTGGGGCAGTTTACTATTTATTATTTACTATTCACACATGACTGTGAGGATTCTTCATTAGTAGTTACACAAGCATCTTTTTTCATAGAAGTAAATGTTTAATAATTAGCTATTTTGTTTCTTCTCTTCTGCATTGTATACTACCTTTACCTTAGCAATAGTTGAAATAGACGTTTGATTCATATACTTTATTATCAACCTTTGTTTTTACCTTTCGCCATCATTAACTTTTCTAGGGCAATTAATGCTATTAGTAAATTAGTGCTTATTATCTAATGCCTAGATTATACTAATGTATTAACTAATTTTCCATCACTAGATATAGAAAATATATGTTTATTGGGAATGTCTTTGATAGTTGACTATTTATACTAGACCATGTTACTTGCTCCACTTATTTCTTCACTTATGAAAGTTGCAATTCATTCATGTTAAAAGAAAAAGAAGAGGCATGTTGTTTATTTTATGATTACTTTGATTTTCAACCGCATTTTAAATTGCTATATGCATACGATTTAATTTTTGAAAAATTGGACTTCATCTTGACTTAATATTATAACATATTATTTATTTTCACTTGCAGAACTAAGCAGTCTAAATGATGCATATCCCTTCGGATTTATTAGAATAATGCTAATTTACATGGACATATATGCCCGAGAAGTCAGAGGTAATCTTCTAGCAGTTCACACATGAAATGATTTTATATTTAAGTCATTTATGTGAGTTGACATGTCCATTTATACATTTTATCATTGTTATATTTTATACACTAGGTATTATATTTACTGCAGATGCTGAACAACGAGCACATTAATGCTTGATCGGTGGTTACTCATATATGTTTTTAGATTCATTGCTTACTTTTTCTAATTTTGGATAAACCATGTTATCAGTTCAATATAATGTGAGGGAACTTCAAAGCTGACATTGCACTATGGTCTACTTTGTCATTCATTGTTGGAAGATTCAGTGGAACAAAATCAGTGTGAGCTACATTTTTTCAGCTCTATCATGCAAAGTATAAAATGCTTTTCGATAGTGTTTACTCTACGTGCACTACATTAATGAATATAACATTTTCAATTACTGTGAAATTTATATGACATAGTCAACAGAAAAGCAAGCAACCAAAAAAAATCAACAGATAGATATGGCGTATGTGGGACAACTTATGGATTATTATGGTAGGATGGGAGATTTTGTTGATTTTTTTTCGGATGCATGTTAATTTTTTTTCCAGCATATATACACGGCTGCAAAATGCTTTTTGGCGAAGATTTTGCCAAACGTTTTTTGTATGCATTTTAACATTGGACATAAGTATATTTGATTTGCTTCTTTGCTAATTTAATAGGAGTGGCAAGTATTTGTTCATTCTTTCTATCGGTAGACCTAAATATATTTTTGCCAGCATTGTTCCTAATTCTGTATGTCTAGAATTTTGCTTTCGAAGTTTGACCTAATATGGAGTTGCACCATTATCTATTGCGACAACTTGATCACAAGGACGAGGAGAAGCAAAATCTTCCATCCGAATACGAGGATGGGGAATATGGTAGAGCATGCATGGGTGACAGTTAAAGGATATCCGGTTGAGGATTCAAAACAGAGCATATATGTTACATGTGCAGGTAAGTGGGAATGTGAATGTAAGTGTTAAGAGATACATTTTCAAATATTCTTACGGCCTTTTATTATTATATAAAATTAAGGTGTGATTTAGCTGTTTGGTTGATACGATTATGATTTTTATAACACATGATATGCAGTTCTTTCTCTTAAGGTTTTGTGTCGATGAGTGCATTAATTACAGATTTGCATTACTCTTTTTAGCCTTTCATGTATGTCTTATACTGAGCTAAGATAGATCTTTATTTTAATAGCATTACACTTGAACAAAAATAAGAAGACCAATAATTATGTGGTTAACAAGATTTAATTTTTATTAACCATATGCAAGTTTTTTAACTTTCATGCTACTGAAATGTTAATTTTAACATTTATTTAAGTTCTCAACATATTGTTGCAACGATTGATTACTCTCTTTACTCGATTAACTATTTTCAAAAATAACTTAGTCTCAATCATCTTTTGATAAATAGTTTGATTGGTTCTATCACGATTTTTTTTCCACATTCCCTATTTAAACAGGCCTCGTAATATAGCTATGATGATTTGAGAAACCCTAGCCGACCTCCCCTCATCGCCTTCAATGACGATCGCCTCCCTGTCGCCTGACCCTCAACCCAGCCGACCTCCGGACCCACCATCTTACGCCCTGGAAGCTCCGCCAGGCTTTTCCCCCTATCTCAAGAAGATCTCCCCTCATATGATAATGATGGATTCAAAACTGTTGTGTCGCGTAAGTGGAAAAGAGCGATGAAAGCTCCGCCCCACCCTAGAGCTGGTAACAAGACAAACGCCCCTTCTCAACAAAAAGGGAAAAACCCTAATCGGCAACAAGATCTCAATCAGCACAATCCCAAGAACAACGATAGTCAATCGCCACAATCTGACAACAGATCTGCTCCTACCAGATGGAACTACTCGACCACTGCTAGTAGGGCATGGAGTGAAGTGGTTAAAGGTAATAACATACCTACTGTTGTTCCTCTAAAATTCTACCAACCGCGCGAATTGAACTCCGTTCAATGTGCCAAAATGTCGGAGGAGGTCGTTCTAAAAGCAAAAAAACAGTGGGATAATGCCATAGTAGTATATGTAGTTGGGCCTAAACCATACTTTCCATACTTCAAAGACTATATTCATAGAGTCTGGAAACCTTCCAAAGAATTCTCGATTTACTCAAAAGAAAATGGTTTTTATGTGATAAAATTCAACAATAAACAAGATTGTGATAATATTCTGGAAGGAGGTCCATATTTCTATAATAAAAAGTTGATGATGATGAAAAGATGGTCTTTGGGAATGCAACTAAACAAAGAACTCCTACATACTATTCCAATATGGATTCGCCTTCCTAATCTTCCTCTAGACTACTGGACAGAGGAAGGGATAAGCCGCGTTGCTTCAGTGCTAGGTATCCCAATTAGAATGGATAAATTCACAGAGGGTATCATCAAAATTGCGTACGCAAGAGTACTAATTGAGATCAAAAACTCCTTTAACTTCCCCTGTAAAATCCCTATTATAACTAAAGAGGACAAATTAATTTGGCAAGAAGTGTTATACGAATGGAAACCATCGAAGTGCACAAACTGTCTTAGCTTTGGTCATATTGAAACCCACTGCCAATTTCAGAAAGCTTGGAAGCCAAAAGCAAACGAGAAGATCACATCAGAAGCAGAAGTTGACATGGTCATTGATGAAGATGGAAATACTCTGACACAAAATGAAAACAAGACAGGAAAAACTCAAATTCTCCAGCCCGGTTCCAATACGATTACAGATCACATAGAAGTAGAATATCCAGCTAAACAACATCACACTCAGGCAGATATTAACATAACAGACCAGAATATGCCAACTGAAGATATAAACGTCCGTCTCAATACAGATAATTTGAATGTTAATACAACTGTCACTCAACACAAGTCGAACAAAGAAAATAATAATAGTATACAAAATAGGGATATTTATGCAGAAAGCAACCAGGCACATACAAATAAATCCACCGAGGAAGGCCCTGACATGCTTACAGAAGCTGGCTTCATAGGGAAAGAATCCACTTCTACTTTCAACACCAAATCATGTCACACAAGGAAGACCAGAACTGATGAGGCCCTATTCGAATTCAAAGCGACAGCCCAATCTGACATGATAGAAAACCCTGCTTGGATTTCCATGGTTAGTCAGCTTAAAGGAAAAAATAAAATCTCAAAGAAAGCAAAATTACAAGGGTATGCTACCTCCCCAGAAAACAGTAGCAACTCTGAAAGTATTTAACCGATGGAGTTCCTATTCTGGAACATAAGGGGCATGAATGCCCAGGCCAAGCAATTGGAAATCATTAATCTCGTGAACAGTAATAGATTTTCTTTTGTTAGTATACTTGAGAATAAATTATCTTTAGATAGTATAGAAAAATTCACGAATAAAATCCATCCAAAATGGAAACTCTCTCACAATATCTCAGATGACCATAAGAGTCGTATTTTAATTCTATGGGATTCGACACAGTGGTCTGCCATTATTTGCCACACGAATGATCGGTATTTATCATGCATTTTACACAATGCTAGTGGATTTAGCATGATATGTACATCCATCTACGCATTTAATGAGGAATCAAGAAGACAAGATCTATGGAATTATATCTATGATCAATCTCCGAAAATTAATCTCCCTTGGATAGTGGCAGGAGATTCCAACGCTATCTTAACTTCTACTGATAGACTAAATAATGGCATACACAATGAAAAAGGCGAACAGAATTTTCTGGACTGCATTAATAAATCTAACCTCATCGAACCAATGTTCTCAGGAAACCACTACACTTGGAGAGGAGGGCTAAATTTCTCTATACACAACAAAATTGACAGGGTTTTTGTAAACAAGTTATGGACAGATAAAATAAATCAATTTGGCATAAACTTTGGAAACCATTCTATTAGCGACCACACCCCTATAATGGTTAAAGTTGCCTAGATAAAAAGAGATAAAAACCCCATACCATTCAAATACAACAACGCGTGGCATCTGCAAAAAGGGTACCTGCAAACAGTTCAGCGGGCATTGGAGCAAGAAGAAACGGGTAACCATCTCTACATTCTCCTTTGTAAAATTAAAACTGTTAAGAAAGCTTTGAGAGCCTGGACATTAACAAAAACCAACTTAAACTCTCAATTGGAAAAATTAAAAGAGGATGCAAACAATATATACAATCAACTAGTTCGAGACCCTCTTAATATCGATATTTCAGAAGAATATATTGCTAAAAATTCTCAAATACATGAAATTATGAGGTGTATGGCAGCTGAAAACTTACAAAGAATGAAAATTAATTGGCTAACGAAAGGAGATAAACCAACCGAATTCTTTTTCTCCAAATTCAAACCTATGAAAGCAGGTAGGAGCAATAATCTTATTCTCAATAGTAAGGGGGTTTGGTCTTCAGCATCAGAAAGTATAGCTACTCTAGCTATCAACTATTTCTCAAATCTTTTCAATATGCCGAATACCACATTTCAATTTCCAGACATAACTTGCAAGAAAACCCTGACAGAAAATGCAAAACATGAATTATGCAGACCCTTCCAGTTAGAGGAGGTGAGAAGTGCAGTTTTTCAAATAAATGACAATAGCTCTCCTGGCCCAGATGGCATTAACTCCAAATTCTATAAACTCCACTGGGATCAAATTAAAAATGTTATATGCAATGCTAGAATGGCATTCTCCAATCAGGGAAAATTATAAAAGAGATCAATCACACGTTTATATGCCTTATTCCTAAAATTCCAAATGCAACAGATACGACTGACTTCAGACCAATATCTCTATGCAATGTGTTATACAAAATTCTAGCTAATCTTCTCTGTAATCGCATGAAAAGATATCTAGATAACCTTATCTCATACAACCAGAATGCTTTTATCCCTGGAAGAATTATCACTGAAAATTCTCTTATGGCACATGAAATGATCAGAAGTTTCAACAGGAAAAACCCGAACAACTTATGTCTGAAAATTGATTTGCATAAGGCATATGATAAAATCAATAGAGAATTTATTCATCATATGCTGATCTCAATGAATTTCCCCCCCCCCCCCCCCCCCCAGTTTGCGAATCTCATTTATGAATGTATATCTACTCCCACTTTTACGGTTCTAGTAGAAGGCTCACCTTATGGATTCATCAACAGTTCAAGAGGCCTTAGACAAGGCGATCCCCTCTCCCCGTATCTATTTTCCATTGCTATGGAACTGTTAACTATAAAATTTGACTTGGAATTCCTCAAAGGTAATATAAAACCTATATATCAAACAGAACCAATAATAACACATCTGATATATGCGGATGATATCCTGATCATGACCAAAGCATCTATTGAAAATGCCACATGTATCAAGCTGATATTTCAAGAATTAAATTGTACTGCTGGTCTAGAGTTAAACAGCAACAAATCCATGCTATTTTTCAATAAAGGAGCCACACACAAAACCCAAATAGCCCACATGCTAAACTTAAATATGGGTAGACTGCCAATAACCTACCTGGGCATCCCTTTATCATACAACAAACTAAAAACAAGGGACTTTGGTATGCCGATAGATAAGATAAATAAAAAGTTCAGTCAATGGCAGAATAAAATACTCAACATAAGTGGAAGAGCTGAGCTAATAAAGAATGCCATTCACCCTATCATTCAATTTTGGCTGCAATTCACCCAAATCCCTCTAGTAGTTATTCAAAGAATTAATTATCTGTGTGCCAATTTTTTATGGAAAGCTAAATCTCATAACATGTGCTGGGAAGATGTATGTAAAACTAAGAGTGAAGGAGGCTTTGGGATAAGGAAAATCGAAGACTTATCTAAAGCAGTGGCTGTTAATCTCTTATGGAAATTCATCAATGGGGAATCATTATGGGCTAAATGGACAAACAACAGATACAATAAAAAAGACAACTTTTGGTCTACTGATAGCAAAACATCTGACTCATTTGTATGGAAAACAATTCTTCGTGCCAGAAAGTGGTGTTGTGGTCTCATTAATAGGAATATTGTCAATGGAGAAACAACAAACTTATGGCTAGACCCCTGGATTAATGGCCTCACACTTCTCAATATAGTTGGTGAGAGGAACATGGATGGGCATAATCAGTATAATGCAAAAGTTTCTACGCTCATTTCTAATAATAATTGGAAACAAAACATGAATAATATCCCTACTCAAGTTCACGATATTATCCATAACATAAACATCCAAATGCACAGAGAAGAGGATTACTGGGTCTGGTATCTAAATAGCAATGGAAAATGCTCTATGAAAACAGCATGGAATCATATCAGAAACAAACACATAGAGCATTTTTGGTCCAAAATTATCTGGGATAAGGGGTGCGCGCCAAAAATATCTATATGTGCTCTCATGGCCATACAAAACAAACTAAACACTCTGGAGCGTGTGAGTAGATGGAACCATAATGTGGACCAACTATGTACTTTGTGCTCAGTTGCAATAGAAAATAGAGACCACTTATTCTTTCAATGCCCATATTTGAGAAATATCTTATTCAACATTTTGCAGAAAATTAATGTCAATTGTAATCAATCTAGTGATCTGTACCACATACTGGAATGTATCAAGCACAGACAAGAGACGGACAGTGCACTAAGACAAATTACCAATATTACGTTCACTTCCCTGATCTGGAACATATGGTGTGAAAGGAACAATAGAGTCTTCAGAGGAGTTGAGATGCCAGAGAATGTCAGAACCACCCTAATCATTCAAGATGTTAGGATTCTAGTGCAATACTCCCTGAAAAAACAAGTGATAAACTCGGAAACGAGACTTATCTTGAATAACATGAACTTCAAAGAGCATTTGAACAAGCAACATTATCCGCCTTGAAGTTCTTCTCGATTGCACTCTAGTTTCCACTGCATATGTCCCCTATCTTTCCTGCTACGACCGAAATAAGAAGATACGAAATTTAGGACCGAAAAGTATGATTTCGGCCCTGAGCTTCCCCCATTCTTGAGGTAGATCTAAGCCAATGCGATATTATCCTCACGAGTTCTAATTACCTTCCTGTGGTACATACCGCATGTTCAAGATGATATCTCTGTCTTCCTACACGTGTAGTTGTCCTTTGGCGTTGTGTCTTTTGTTTTTTTTTGTTTTTAGTTAACTTTATTATGATTGGTGGCCAAGATGATTTTACGGATGGTTTTGAGTGTTGTTTCAGTTCTAGTATTACTCCTCCATCTGTTCAACATCTTGGTCTCAATAATCATGATTTTGTACTGTTAATATATGGAAATGATATGTACTCTTTTTCCTGGTAAGGTACCCATCTAGGTTAGGGGGGTTACGAGGTTTTAATGAGGCATATCATGGAAATATATGTCTCTTTTCCATGTTAATAAAGTACCTTTTCCAAAAAAAAAAATAGTTTGATTGTGCATATATGCATATAGAAAATGCAACATTTCATACAAATCAACGTTTTTCGTAATATTAAAAAAGTCTTACAAATACTATTTTATAACACCAATTCCTCCTGCATATGTGCATCGCACGTGCCAACATACTCGTATATATATATGTGTGTGTGTGTTACATATGTATATATATATAATATCTTATTTATAAAGCAAATACTTGGTCAAGCCGGTCAAAGTGAAGCCTTTTTGGCATTTCCAAAAATACCCCCTTTCATTTTACATGCTCGAGCATGCAGAAGGTTGTTTTAGAAATTTTAACAAATAGTGGAGGTCGGTTATTACACGTTCTCACCCATTATCGCTGCATCCCTCTCTGTCCTTATCTCATTTCTTCCATTCAACCCTACCCCACTTATTTCTAAAAACCATTCATAAATCGTAAACTGAAAAAAGGGAAACGACACATCACACAACCCAATGAGAACAAAAAAGAGGACAACATCTAACAGCTTCAAGAAGAGGGCAACATAGGGCACTAGTGGTTGGAAGGTATGTGCATGATGTTAGGCCATGACTGTTGGCGCAGATGGAGGAGACAGAACTGGCAAAGGAGATGTCGTTCTAGGTCGCATCCGACTGATGAATACACGACATCTGGTGATGGCAAACCCTAGAAAGAAAAATCCTACAAAATCGTAGATCAGTAACGCCTTACTCGGATCTGCGATGGAAATGAATTGCTATGTAAATCCTGAAATCAATCGTAGATCTGGTAATGGCAAACCCTGAAAAGAAAAATCCTACAAAAGAACTAACAATTGCAGATCTAGGTCGTTACCAATTCGGTGTGTCTTGATCTTTTAGTTGCTATGTACTTTGAAGCTTTATTGTAGAATCAAACTTTGAAGTATAAGATTTTCATATGCATGAATATATGAAGTTTAATACTCCAGATATATTTAGTTGCAGATGCATTTATCTTCGACTATAAATATCATTAAAGTTCAAGTTTGATCAATTAAATATATATTTAGTTTTCAAGTAAACATATGATGGTTTTAAAATGTACCGCATCTTAAATTAACGAACAACCTTGAAGACATATATAATTTTGAATGCATAAGGTTTGCTTCGAGTACGATGTACATACTCAATTCTAAATACATCAGTTCTCGAAAGCTTTAGGATTATGGACATCATATGATTAGAAATATTTAAGAACTGAATAAATATCGAATCCACATATCAGATCCAAATATATCAGGTTTTGAGAGCAATGTGATTTAATACAGTCAGAGTTTCGAGAAAACTATTTGATTGTAGCTTTTGAATATAAAAGCTTTCCATGCGTCACGTTTATAAAAGTACCAAGATAACTATTTTGATTCCAGCTTTTGAATTTAAAAGCTTTCCATGTGTCAGGTTTATAAAAGTACCGAGAGAACTATTTTGGTTCCATCTATTGAATATAAAAAGCTTTCCATTTGTCAGGTTTAAAAAGTACCTTATATATCTTATATATATAAAGAAGGTAAAGGCTTTTCTGAATTTTTGAATGTGTCCTATTTTAATGTATAAGGCATTCTGGAAAAATGGATGGTTTATCGAACATTTAAGATGATTCTACAGTATTGCATAATTTATTTAGCTTAAGATTTTACAACTTGCATTGTATTGAATAGACTTTATTCATGATTGATACTATACACACGATCTGAAACAATGTTCATTATTTTTTTTGTGTTAGGTCAAGCAAGATGATGAGATTAAATTTTTAATATTACTCTGTATTTCTTACTGTATTACAGTCAAAGACATTCAACTAACCCATTTCATTGCTATTGAATTAGTTGCCAGAATTTTTTTTAAGTTACTTTCTAAGCATGGACTTAATAAAAATAAAATAACCATTGGTTTAGCTATTTTGATGCTGGTTATGTAAACTCACCAAACTTTCAATTTGTGCAGGTAGCAGAGCTTTTGGATAGTCATAATAGTAAGCATTTTAAACTACCAAATTAGCATTAGTTTTTTTGAATATATAGTTTTTACATATTGGCTATGTATTTTTCATGCTTATATAGGAGCAACACCTTAATCAGTCTTGAACATTGAGGTTGTAAGTTGGGTACATGTGAAGAGTCATTTGTAGGTAAGTGTTAGATAAAAGTGGTTTATAAATTTCACATTTTTGGTAAGATGTATTTCAAAATTTTGGCTTTATTGAAATGTACAAAAATATTGTTTTTTAATCAAAATATATGTATGATTACATGGTTGTGGTGAATTTATAATCCAACAGTCCTTGAAAACTTTCCACGTCATAATTATATTTCAAACACCTTTTAGTTACCATGCCACCCTTAAATTATATTTCAGTATCACCTGAGATTTAGATGTCACCTTATTGTGCTAATTGCTTGATGCACAACAAAAATATTATCCTACAACCGGCCATCTAAAATCATTGTCATAACTTAAGTGGTTGTCACGGAGCAACAATTTCAATGTATAAATTAGAGGTAGCAACTATAAACAAGAAAGGGATGTCGATGTCCGAAATGTTAAATTACTTCCCCGGTTAATGTGGTGATGATGAATAAACTCTCGTATATTTTGGTATTATATTTTGGCCAACATGAATATATTTTTGATAATCAGCTTATAGCAAAATTTTGTACCAAAATAATTTTTTTAGCGGTAGATATAATATTTTCTTTAATCGTTATTTTGTTGAGAAAATAAACACAATTCTTATGTCTCACGATTTTAGCACATTGTCATAAGGTCATAATTAGATATCTAATTGTATATTCCAAGCGCATTTTGGTATTAAAAAACCCTAATACCTTAAACTTGGTTCCCAAAAATAGTTAAATTAAACATGTATGTTATATAGTAAGCGAAGAGGATCATCGGTTCTTAATAATGCAATGCCACCAAGTAAAAAAATATTCCTTTATTGCTTTTTAAATTTTGTCTTAAAATTACAATCTTCGTGACAATCCTCTGCAATTTTTTATTTGATACAAAGTTATAAAGCAAGGGGTAAATGCTCAATTGAAGGTACAATGCAAGACGAATTCAATTCTTAAGGTAACTTCATCTCAATGTTTTACTTTCATATTAGTATGATGTATGTCTGTTTGAATGAGACTACATAAGAATAGAATCAGTTTTTGATGTATGGTCAAATAATATAACTGTCAGCATATTCATAATATGGCTATTTGCAGCATCTTTATCGCAATACTGTCTGCAAACTATTACGGTATAATGTGCAAGTTTGTGTATTCCAGAATTCGATGGTAAAATTAGGAAATGGTTTGTATAAGTGCATCTTCAACTTGAAAAAGGCATGCATGAGATGTTCCAGCTTAAGAGTCAACTCATGCTGCAACTTTTTAATATATTTTAACATTATTTGAGATCAGGTTGCACCGTTATTTGTAACTTTATATAATGCCTATTACTAAGTGGTGCTCATAAAATTTTCTATCAGTATATTCCATCTCTTATAATAAAATAAACTAATTTGCAAGTAAATAATTTAGCAATGTTTTCTTCATATTTTGTATAAGCATGTGTATTATGCAGTGATGTAAAATATTTATGATCGAAAAAATGCTAAAATATTATCTAAAATACTGAAAAGTGATTGAAGTATAATGTCTAAATAGGACAATGAAATAGGGTTTTGGTTATTTTATTTAAAAAGACTACATGTGTGAAAAACTATTTCCAAATAATTTATTTTAACTACATGCAAGCTTACTTCAAGAAAAACTCAAGACAACTAGATAAACTATGAGAAGAGAAGTGGTCCTTCGTAGATTTGGGTAGGTGCATACCATTAATACCTACAGCCTAACATTGACCAAAATACCCACATCGACAACAACTATCGCCGACCTTGCCAGCAACTGCCACCAGTATCCAAATTAGCTAAGGCAACAACAGTCAAGCCAAAGAAAAGGGAGTGAATGTGGGAATATAATGGAAATTGGTAGAGTACAGATGATTATTAAGGGATTCAGAGTAGCTGTTTTCTACTTTTCATAAGTGTCAGTACAAAGTAGGAATATAAACTTAAATGTACAACTGG
The DNA here is from genome assembly GCA_030765085.1 of Allium cepa. Classification (NCBI taxonomy): domain Eukaryota; kingdom Viridiplantae; phylum Streptophyta; class Magnoliopsida; order Asparagales; family Amaryllidaceae; genus Allium; species Allium cepa. The sequence goes on along the minus strand of CM060930.1, from coordinate 44,936,755 downwards.
AAAATGTAACCTAATTTGTCTCTAATTAATCCGACATTGATTATGTGATAAAAAAAATGTAACTATTCGGTTTTGCATATATTTTCCATTATACGATTAATATTTATTTGCAGAAATATGTACCAATGCACAGTTAGACATGTAGACTGGTACATGCAAATTGATAAATTATATTCTATGGAAGGTCAAATAGTAATTTCTGTTTATACCGAGATATCATCTGAATTCAGCAGTGATTATGAACCGTGACTACAAATCAATGTGAAAATGTTGTTAAAATGATGTTAGTATACCATTTGATTTCATTCTTTCTCCCTTCTAATGAGTACGTGCGTAGAGTATAGTTTACTTTCATACTTTTATATTGTTACTTGAACATTGCTTTCAATGGAGTTGTGCTACAAGGAGGATGGTAGTTCTATTTTTAATTCTCATATATCAAACTACTTAAAAAATCCATAGCCGATTGCTTTCCTCTTTAATCATTTAATAAAATAACTTAGTCTCGTTCACATTTTGATAAACGGTTGATTTGTGCACGTACATGCATAAAAAATGCAACATTACGTACACGTTAAAGTCGTTTGGTAAGATCCAAAAAACCTTACAAATAATGTTTTTTAATACCAATTCATCCTACGCACGTGCATCGCATGTGCCTAAGTACTCGTATATATAAAGCAAATACATGGTCAACTAAGTGAAAGCGAAGCCTTTTTTGGAATGCCCAAAATACCCACATTGATAATTAAATCTATAACGTTTTCAGATTAATTTTAACATTTTCAATGCATACAACGGTTACTTCGAAATGTGCTATCATATTTCTCGGCCGCGCACATACACGTACCACATAAGTTCATCACTGTGGTTGCTTCCTTCAAACCCCTTCTCTTCTCCTAAAACTCATCCATTGCTATTGAAATCAAAACAGAAAACTAAATCCTAAACCAAGTTCAAAATGCTAACTATCAATTAAATTAGTAAATCATTTTTATAATATTTACTTGACTATATGAAAGGTGTGAATCGTTGAAGAAGAGGCATGGTGTGGGAAATAGGTGATGGATGTGGATTTAAGGTTTCAACCACCACGAATCGAGTTTCAAGTTTGTGGTATTCTTCCAATTTAGCTATAAAAATTTATTTAAAATTTTGTTTGCTAATTGGATGTTGTCAAGTTTCTATATACCATGTCCATTATAGTACTTTCTCCGTTTAACACTTTTTCGTTTGGCACCAAACCAATTTGTGAAACCCTAATCATCGGAGAAAGAGGTGCCAGCTATAGGGGCAGAATCGGGCGTGGATTCAATTAAAGCTGCGGAGGCCACATTAGCCTTCACGATAGTCGTGGTTGATGAGGGGCCACCATGATTATGGTTCGAAACAAAAGTGGGCTCCAGTAAGTTTAGTATAATTTTCAGACATCTCATAAAGCCAGAAAGATCGACTAAGTGAATTGGTAAGATAACATTTGTCTTCATATCTTTAGGATATTGAACTGTCTTATTTTACATTTTGTTTATAAATATTTGTTTCTGTTATGGCTATGCTTGCAAGGAATACTAGGTAGAATTGTGATAACCCAGATTTTTGGACATCTGTTAATTGGTAATTAACATGATTAAATTTATTAAATACTGATTTGTAAGTTAAACAAATAAAATTTCTGATATATACATACATATATATATATATGGATTTGAAACTGTAACAAATGTTGAATTATAAATCTCTGGAGATGATAAATCTTATAGTAAATTAATAAATAATATATTCACTATTTAATTCAAGATAAAATATCCATATATATAAATATGAATATATACAAGCTTTATAATGTATATGTGCATATATATATATATATATATATGCTTATGGAATATAATATAGGGAAGTTTAATATGGATGTATATAATATCAACATCCACATAAGATATTTCTAGTTATAATATATATATATATATATATATATATATATATATATTGTGATTAGGAAGCATTGATCTGAATTCAATGTAATAAGTTTCAAAAGCTATTTAAAGTTAAATTCTATAATTAAAAACACTAAAGATAAATATTTATTAATTTAAAATATAATAGTTAAGCTTGAAATAAGTTAAATAAAAGATTCGATACACTTTCTTTTAAAATTTTATGAGATAAATATAAGTTGTATATATAAAAATATAATTGGTAAAAGTATAAATATAAAAACATAAAACATATATAAAGTGTAACGATCCCGATTTTTTTCGTCGAATTTAAACTAGTTAATTAAAATAAATTTTTGAATAAAAATTGTGAATTAATTTGAATATTTGGGAATAAATATAAATGGGTTGAAAAATATAAATGGGTTGAAAAATATAAATTGGATTTAAAACTATATATTAAAATTAATAAGAATTTGTTTTCTAATTTTAATATACATATAATTTGAAAGTTATATTTTGGAATTAAATACAAATGATTTTCAAAACAATTGTTTTGAAGCTAAATTCTACAATATACATATGTGTGTTTATTTATTTAAAAGTGTGATAACTTGAATTTAAAATTTAAAATAAAAATAAAATGTTGTTTTGAAATTCAATAAATATATTGGAAATAATTTGAATTTAAAAGCTTTATGATTTAAGGAATTAATATATACATATATATATATATATATGTATGTATGTATGTATGTATATGTATATAAGATCATCTATTTACGTATGGTTGATTTTTTTTATGAATTTGAATTGGCTTGTAAAATATAAAAGTGCAAACATATGTAAGTGTTAAATAGATAAAACATGTTTTATAAATTAAAAATAAAGTAAGGTTTAAAACAAAATTTGTAAATAAATTAGAGAAGAGGATTTAAACATAAATATACAAACATTAACAAGTGTAAACAATGGGCCATGTAAGTAACACAAGTGTCAACAAGTGGCATTTGAGTTTTTCTTTTAACTTGAAATTAGAAAAAATATGCATGATAAAGAAATACAAACCAGGCTATTCTCTTTTCAATTCTTCAAACCCGAAAAACAAATTCTAAAGCTCAGATCAAAAGCAAACAAGTTCAGTTTTAATCAGACCAAGGAGAAATTCAAAATAACAAAGCATTTCAAAATCTGTTTTCAACTTTTCCAATCTGGTAGCCAAGATTCAAAAACATCTCCAACTCAATTCAAAGCAGTAGATCAGATCAACTCTGAGTTCAAAAGCAACATATGATTTTCTTGAATCAAATCTAAAACAAACAAACCAGAGAATCACATTTATCAGCATTTTTTAAATTTGCAACCTGATGTTTGAGCAAATTCAAACAACAAGTCTTAAAAGCCTGAATGAATTCAGAAATCATCTCAACAAAACAAGTTCCAGTTGCAAAACAATTTAAAGATTTTAGCTTTCAAAATGCTCGATTTTAGTTTCGAATCCCAGACCATTTCCAAGCTCGGGTTCCTCTCTGTTCTTTCCCACCCAAGGTGAGCAAACCTTCAATCCTGAGTCTGTTTATTGTTGTTTGTGAGCAAACTTTGAACCTATATCTATATATGTTTGCATGTGATCAAATATTGTATGTTGTGACATATGTTTGCATGTGAGTAAATCTGGAAATAGAAGAGTAACACTTCTGTTTTAGCTTACAGGTTTTAAAAATTTAGTTCAAAAATTCAAATCATCCTACCCAAACAGTTTTAGACCTTGATCTCTGAATACAAAATGTTTGTAGGTATATAACATCACTTTTTAAAATAGATTTAAACGACAATATTAAGAAAATATTCTGTAAACAAAAACATACAGTGAAGAATACATTCAAGTCAAAATTTCAATTGATGAAAGTCCTAGTTTTGATTTTTGATTTGAATTCGTACCTAGAAATCACAAATTTTAATACAAAAATCCAGATTTTTAGATTGGGATCGAGTTAGTATTTTGTGGATGACCAGAAAATAGTTTTCAAGCTATGTCTGGTGATCGGAGTGATGAAGTTCGTCAAGATTAACGCTGGAGGTAGCATGAAGCTAGGTGGTTGTCGTAAAAATAGTAAAGGATTTTATTAATGGTCGGAGTGGCCAGACTAGGGCGAACTAGGGTTCTAATGTGTTATTTGGTCGTCGACGTTTTTAAGGTAATTGTAGAGTCGTAGGTGGATCGACTTCAACCGCGAGGAGATGGGACTATATGTTGCGATGTGGCGAAGGCCTGGGTGAAATGGCATGGTTGATAGTGGCCTAGATCGTCGGCAGGTGGTGGTTTTTCGATGAGGGGTGGTTCCAGTTTCTGGTTTGAGTGACTCGATTTCGTTCTTGAGTTTGATTCATGTTTTGGGTGGTTGTATGGGTCGGTGTTGTCGACGTTGACTTGTGAGTGGCCTCGGCGACGATCAGTAGTGATCGGAGTGGCCGTGCACGTGCACGGTGCACTCTCGAGTTTCAGGCGAAGTTATGTTCGGGGAAGAAGATGGTGGCTCGAAGTTGGACTCGTGAAATTTTGATGATGGCTCGAAGGAGAACCGGGTCAGGCTCGAGTATGCGTGAGTGTTTCCTGTTGCAATTGTTTTAAAGTTTAAATTAAACAAAGATTAAAAGGAAGTTTGGCCTCGAGAAAAAATGAAGTATGGCTCGGGTAGAAACAAATTTGGCTCGGGTTTTAAATAATAACATATTGAATCAAAGGTTTAAATGATACAAGTTTTTAAATTTAAACTTATCTTTTGAAAATAAATATTGACTTGAGTTTGGAAATAAATAAAAAGTTTAAGATAAGTATTTTTAAAGTAATTAAGTTAAAGTTTTGTTTTATATAACCTTTGTTTTAAAAGTTTATTTTAAATAAACTTAGTAATGGAATTAAGAGGTTAATAAGGTTTTATGAAGACAAAAGGTTTATCTTAAATAAATGTTTTGATGGTTAATTAACTTTTAAAGTTATGTTAAGTTTATTTATTTATTAAAGGAAATTAATTACTTGAAATTAATTACTTAATAAAGGTAATTAAGATAAATTAATTAATAATTCAAGTTTAATTAATCAAGTAATTGAAGAATGATTTATTAGAGGATGACTAATTACTTAAAAATAATTGCTTGATTTGAGGTCATTAAGGATGAATAATTAATGATTTAAAACTTGATTAATCGAGTGTTTAAAGGTTAATAATTTAAAGAATAATTAATTAATGTGATTAATTAATTAAGATGACTAAGTTAAGAATGATTAATTAATTTAAAGGATAATTAATCAATGAAAGTGATTAAGGGATGATTATTAGTTAAGGATTAATTAATTTTGTAATTAACTTAAGGTTAATTAATTTTTATACTTAACTAAGGATAGTTAATTTAATGGTAATATATTAATTGAGGGTTAATTAATTAATTAAAGATAATTAATTGAATGGTTAATTAAATAATTAAAGGTTAAATATTTAATGATTAAAGGTTGATTAATTATAATTAAAGGTTAATTAATTTATTATTAATGGTTAACTAATAAATGAATAAAGAGTAATTAATCAAATTGATTTGTAATTAATTAATACTAATTAACCAGGATTAGTAAATTATTCATAAGTAATTAATCTGATTAAATTAATTAGGCAATTAACTAATCTTATTTATGAATGTTTGGATTTTATAAAATGCTTTGAATTGTTTGATATTCCTGATATGTGATGCTTGGTGATATGAATTATTTGGAGTTATGTACTGTGATGTAATTTATTCATATGTGATGTAATTAATTATCTGTGATGTAATTTATTATCTGTGATATATATATCTGTGATCTGTGAATGAAAGATAAGCGTTATTGTTTATATCGCTTATCAAATATATTTCTATATTTGAATCTGTGCTGATTGATGATGTTGTTGCACTATTATGTGTAAAACCCCTGGACCACACTATACACACACAAATATGGATTGCACGAGGCAATTGGTTAAGTCACGGGTATTTTGGAAAAGGTTTGAAAAGTTGAATTTCGTTTTCAAAAGGTTTTGGAAATGGATTTGGATTTGGGTTAAAGCTTTTGAAAAGGAGTTTTAAAGATGAAAGTTATTTTGAATAACTTGATAAAGTTTTGAGATTTAAATAGTTTGATTTGAATTTAAATTCAAGATTTGAAATTGAATTCTATATTTGGAAAATTATGGTTTAAAAATGTTATACAAGTTATAAATGTGTTTATATGGGTTTTAAACCATTTTTAAAATATTGTTTTCGGAATTTAAATTTAACCCAAGTTTGAAAGACTTTAACTTGTGCAAATATAATTGGATTTTTTTGAAACTAAAACTATTTGTTTCCAAATAATGATAGCTTTCATATAAAGAAAGAATTTCCAATTTGTATTGAAAGATTTCAAGTTTGAATTGAAATTGTTTTGAAATCTATGAATGAATTTTTGTGAAGAATGGCTGAACGTTGTTTTGAAATTGAAGAAGATTTTAAATGGTGTATCTTTTATAGAAAAGATCTGAAATGGGAATTGTTTTGAAAATTGTGAATGAATCTTTGGAAATGGTTTTGAAAGCTATGAATCGAATCTTTGGTTTAATAATTGGATGAATTAATCCAATTTGAAAGGGAAATTGTTTTGAAAGAATATGAATGAATCTTTGTGGAAAATTGGTGAACTTTGATTAAAATGGTAATTTGTTTTAAACCATTTGAAAGAAAAGTTTTAGGTTTATAAGTTTTAACCCAGATCCCAATATCCATATGTTTTTAAATATTGCGCTCACTATTCGGTTTAGCCGGGAGAGGACCTTGTGTCATATAACCCATTCCGAATAGTGATACGACGATAGCATTTGAAGACCGCTGGTGAAGACCGGGTGTCTTCGAGAATGATAGGATAACCTGTCGATTGACTCTGCACCGAGTTGCTCCGGTATAGAGTTCTCGATATGTGATGGGGATTCCGATCGAAATTATGGATGCCCGGATTGCAAGGGCTTCTTCGGAAGTGCCTTCGGTTCTGTTCGAACTCGGAACAGACTTGTATGGTTGTATGTTTGACACTACACTTTGAGATATAAAACTGATCTCTATCAAATACATTTCTGCTTGGTGGCGGAGAATTTATTCTCTTAGCTTAACACCCTTCTCTGAGACTTACGAGCTCAGAGGTTATGTAGTTGATAGTTATCAGTGATATACTCCCAATTTGGTAGTGTGGTATGCTGAGTGCTGCTGTGTATCATTTGTTGATCAAAGCATGGCTTTTGTATAAAGCGTAGCTTTGTGGATGAGACTGCATCAGGACCTCACACCCTGGAAATGGTCGAAACAGGAAAGATGCGGCATGGTTATGAGGGTCGCTCCCTTTAAGGTGTGTCGTTCCCTTTTGGAAAAGGGTGGTATCATGGTATGGAGCCCAGATACTTAACTCATATGGTCACTGCAAATCTATTACTTTGTGGTTGTTGGATTAGAGGTACATCGGATAAAGGTCGCAAGCGACAGGGGGATGGCATGCTCGAGTAGTAGTTACCTAGTTACAGAGGTAATCCAGCCTTGTGTTGGTAGAGAGCCGAGTAGGTTCACGGGACGTCCCTCCAGAGGCGTACCCATGTGGCAGTAGGAAGTTTCTTAGCCTGACCATTTGTTGGAAATCCAAACAAAATAATACGCGCCCTGTACGGTTTTAGCTGTATAACCTGCCATGGAATGTGGCGGTAACGTGCTATTGAACATGGTAGCTATAGTAGGCATACAATAATGGTTGTATGCTGGCTAAGATTAATATTATACTTTCGAAAGGTTTTCTGCACTATGCACTAATAATAATATTAAAATGGTTTTCGCGTATCAAGCATATTTGACTATCATAAGAAGAAATCTCCTCCAATTCTGCGTTTGCATTGTGTGTGCGGTGGGAGGCCTTATGGTAGTTTCATTTTCCAAAAAGCATTGCGGATTTCAACTTTTAAAATCTTTCGTTGTTTGTTTTAAAGATAAACTGTTTTGTTTGCTCATACCAGTCCCATGACTGACCTGGAGTTTATTGTTCCCTTCCTAAACTCTGGGTGCCCACAATTTTCCACACGTGCAGTCTAGAGTTGGGTTTTTCAGATAATCGAATAGTAGGTGTAGATTCGATAGCTTTCAGCCTTAGGATTTGACAATCGCATTTGGATCGAGTTGCCTCACTTCATCTTGATTGGTAGTTCGAGCTACTTCTGGATTGGTGCTTTGGAGATGGAGTTACAGTTCTAGATTCTATCTCCCTTTCTCTCTTGAAGATCATATTGGAGATATTGTTCCGCTGTTGGTGTTATCTTTTCTTTCCGCTGCTATTGTCTTGTATCATATCTCTGATGTTTATTGATATTCATTGTATCATTCAGTTGTATCAGATATTTTATCAATGTTGTATATGACATATATACTATTCATTTCTTCCACTGTGTTGTACTTAATGTGTTATAAGCTCTGGCACGAGTCGAATTTCAACAGTTGAATCTACGGCATTCAGGTACAAGTGGAGTATGGATGTTGATTTTCGAATGCTGAAATTTGGATCGTGACATAAATATAAAACTAATATAAAATATAATGTAAAACATATAAACATTTATGCATGCAAAAAAGACAAGTGTAAGCTTAGTATAGCATGCAAAATATAAGTGTCAAGTTATTAATTTTCTTTCCATTTAAAATAATAATTAAGATAAGGCTATATATATATATATATATATCTATTCCTTATCTTCTCATTTCTTTTATATCTTAAAAATAAAACCTGAGAATCCAAAAACCATAGAAATAAGCAACTAAATTAAACAACCTTTTTCAAGTTTTCAACTCAAGTTCAGCACAACTAAATCAAGTTCCAGATCAAATTCAAGCAGCAATTCAAAATTCAATAGTATTTCCAGTTTCAAAGATCAACTACCAATATTCAAATCATCTCTGTTCTCTATGCAATAGTTTTATGGTGAGTAAAACTAGATTTTTCTTATTTTATCATCTATGTCTCGAAATAGAAGTAATAGGATGTTGTTAAGTATGTTGCATCAGAATACAGATAAAAATATATGTATAAATATATGCACGTATATAAAACTAGAGAGTACTTTAAAGTTTTGGTCACTGGAAATGTATACATACATCTTTGCATTTGAAATCGAAATAAGTTTGGGTAATTTGACATGGATTCATGTATACATACCTGACGATGTTCCACAAGCATTCATCCATACAAGTCCATCCCGGGTTCGAACGTAACCGAAGGCACTATTCCTACTACATCCATTTTGGAAATATCCTCAGGATTTGTAGCGACTAGCCCTTGCACTTCACTGCTCCATCTTTGAATCCAAACTCATTTCCACGAAAACGTACAAACCAGATCGAAGTGGTTTTTGAGAAATAAATCTCGATCTTGGTCTCTTCGAAACGATCAACGCATTTGTCCAATATTGATAGTCGGTTATTTAACTATCAATTAATATTCACAAACAACCATCCAACAATAAATAATTTCCTAAATTATTCATTAACCTCAAAAATATCTTTACAAGATATATTTCTATTTTCAACCCTTTGAAAACGGTTTTCAAATCATCTTTCTTTTCAGAATAAACTTTCCCAAAGATTTTCTATCTCCACTGAAATCGCCAAGCACACAACTAGATTTTTAAAATAATTTAAAACACTTTTCTTTGAAACATAATTTAAAACATTTACGTTAAAACTACTTCAATAATTTGTTAAAAATACATACTATATGAATATTTGAAAATAAGTTTACTTAATAAAATATAAAACTAGATTTATAATTTAAAAAAAACATAATACTAAGTCATTCTTTAAATAATTACTACCATAATAGATTGAAAAAAAAATACTTACTTTAGAAATTTAAATATTTAGAAATGATAAATTTTCCAAAACTTGCTTTTTAAAAAAAAAAAAACAACTTCAAAACCTTTAATTTATATTTAAAAATTTACTTTAAAACGTACTTGGTTATGCAGGGAGAATTTCCAATCTCAATCACTTAAATCAATCTTCCCAAATTGATTCCCAATTTATTTCATTTAAAATAAATTTCTTCGCTTACGAAGTTCGTTTCAAAATTTATTAATTAGGGAGTTTATTATTATTGTTATCATTTTCCGTTTGATTTTAAATCTTTTAACTGAAATATACAAATTTCAGATTTTTCCCAATTCTTTTTTATTCTTTCAATAATTTAAATCTTAAATTTTAAATAAATGTTTTGTTCTTTTAACGAATAACACTGAAGTTTAAAATTCATTAACTTTCAGTTTATTTAAAATTCCCCTTTCATATACGGAATTTATTTATTAGAATTTTAAAATCACTTTATTTCTTTTCCAATTCATTCTTAAATTTATTCAAATTTTCTATAATTATTTTACTTAAAAATGCACTTTTTATTCTCTTTTCAAAAATCCAATTCTATATAATTTGATGACTCAGAGCACCGAAATATATTCAAGCAACTATAGCATTCAATATTTCAATATAATTCATAACAGAATGTCCAAATAATCATAACAGAGAATAATAAAATAGTTTATATATATATTGAGGAATCCAGCTGGATCCCTCCAATCTGTTTCCCTGCATCCACAGACGTTAGCACAACATAAAATACCAATTCCAAAATATACCATACTATAGCATATCAATCAATTAAACCACTCAAATAATTATTTAAATTTAATCATTTAAATTTAAATTTAAATTCAGCCGAGTGAGATTAACTCACCTTTAATTCGTTTTGCAATCACTTCAATATTGCCCTGGATTCCTCGATGGTTGACCTTAAATAAACAATTTATAAAATTTATTAATATTAGGAATAATCGAAAAATTTATTTCCTTTTAAATAAATTTCATTTACAGATGATTTAGTTTTAACTAAAAATTTCCCTAAAAGAAAAAAAAAATCTTTTTAGTTGCTAAAATAATTAAAATATGTTAGTTAAACTCGTCAATCACCAAAATTCATTATTTTAAAACGAACTAGTAATATTTAAAAGGTAGAGATGTATATTTATTTTATTTTGAAACTATACCTATAAAAATAATCTATAATCTATACAGGTAAAAATCTGACTTTTGTATAACCTTCAACATTTAAAAATACCTATTTTTTTCCAAATCTTATATAAGCTTTTCTGTTTTACTGCGTACCCATATATATCTATCTACATATATATTATTATTAAATATTGCAATATATAAGCTGTTTATAAATATACTTTGCTGCAGTTCATTTTTTTTTTCAATCTGACTAGATATATATATAATTAAAACTAACATAAGTTTTTAAATTTACTATAAACATTTTCCTGCCTATACACACACACACATATATATAAATCTGGTTTTTTTATTATTTCCCTCAGACCAAACAAATCGTAAGTTTAAGAAAACAACAAGGATTATACCTCGAAATACCCGAGCCGAAATCCAACGCGTGCCGCCTCGAGCTTAAATCAGATGAAATCGCGACTTCGAACCCCCTTCACGGCCATCGAAGTTCGAGTCAGTGCCCTAAATCTCATCACGACTCCAGTAGCCGCAACCCCAAGCTCGAGTCTCGAGATTCCCAAACTCTTTCGATTTCGTGACTCTGATTCTCCCTTGAACTCGTGAAGTACGCCATGCTCGAGAGCTAAAACCCACCGTGGATCTCGATTCGACGAGGGAAAGTCGCGCGCCCTTTGATTGAATTCTAAACGATTCGAAATCGCTGCCATATTTTCGAGTGACGGACTTTTCGTTCCATCCCTCTAAAAATCGAATTCGAATGGTAATAAATCTCTTTCGAACTGAAGTGAGAGGAGGGAGGATGGGATTCGATTTTTTATTTTTATATTCGAACCAGGCCATCAAAATGAAGGAGCTGCTCTCTCTTATTTTCGAAAAGGCTTCGGCTGAATAAGAAAAGGGAAGGTGATTTGATGTTGAAAAGAGATAGCGTGCAAGAATAATGAACCATGCTCGCTGAAAGGAAAGAAAGAATGCTGATAAGAAATATATACGGCTGAAGTTGACCAATGTTTAAATATATATTGTTGAATTTAAATTGTCTCGATAAAAATTTCAACGCGTTTATATATCGTACGCTCACACAACCCAATCACTACGAAATTTGAAATCTGATAATAATACAATATTACGGATCCAATGGAACTTGTTTCGTCGAATTCCAAGACTGTGCTTCGGAAGGCTATTTTTAAATATCAATTTAAACAATAAAATTTCAAAACTGAACAAATCAATGTTAAATTCAATTTTAAAACTTTTATTATCTTCAGCATTATCGATATAAGTTTTACAAGCCTTCAAATTATTTTTAATAGGTTTAAAACTCTAGATCAAATATTTTACCCGATCCCAATAATTCAATAATTAATTATCCAATAAATACTGATATTTGAAATTCAAGTTAAAAATTAACTGTTAAATATTTAAAATCAATTAAATATTCCAATTTCAAATGCTCAAAAATTCCGGGTCGTCACAACTATAGATACTGACATCAAAAGGATTGAGAGATTCTTTCAGGGATTGAGGCCCAAGTATGCCAGAATGACCATGACACATGTCCGTGATCCTTGTAATATGGTTGTGGAGATGCCCATTCGCTATGATGAGTTACTTGCTGATTTTGCTAAGAAGAAACCAGTGGAAGTTCAGGGTTCTCAGGGGAAGAAGAGAAAGTTCCTTAAAAAGAAGGAAGCCCATAAGGGAGATACTGCTAAGAAGTCAAAGGCTGAGATAGTTTGATATAAATATGACAAGAAGGGTCACTTTGCGAATGAATGCCGGTCAGGAAGTAGGAAGAAAGCTGCAAATAAGAAGAATGTGAAGTGCTTCAACTATGATCAAGTTGGGCATTACAAGAATCAGTGTCCAAAGCCAGTTAGGGAGGACAAAGGAAAAGTTTTACTATTGGACCAGCAAGGCCTACTGCAGCTGATAAAGTTAAGACTGTGATGGAAGGTTTGTTTTTGATTCAGAGAATTTCAATTAGAGTACTTTTTGATATCGGTGCCTCACATTCATTTATATCTCAATGTTTAATTGATAAGTTATGCTTAGAGCCCACCTACCTTCTTACTTCCTTAAGGGTTGCAAATCTAATATGAGGGTATGAAACTCTAGGTTTAAGGTGTAACCAGTTGGAACTTGATTTGTTAGGTCATAAATTCGCATGTAATTTGTATATAATTGATTTCGTAGATTTCGGAGTCATCTTGGGTATGGAATGGTTGGGTAGATATGAGGATAGAATATTTTTCCAAGGTAGGAAAATTTCACCGAGACACCATAATAGTCATAACCTAGTGATATTCTCAGTGGAGAATACTGAGCGGAGTAGTTGTTCTTTTCTAAGTACAATAGAAGTAGGAGAAGATCTAAGTCAATTTCAAATAGCAAGAGAGTTTGCAGATGCCTTTGAGCCAGTCACAAGACTACCATCTAAAAGAGCTATTGAGTTTCAAATAGATCTTGTGCTGGGAGTTGAACCTATGAGTAGACCACCTAGTAGAATGACATCGACTGAGATGAAGGAATTAAACTTGCATCTTGTTGATCTAGAAGGAAGGAAATTTATTAGACCATGCATTTTGCCTTAGGGAGCGGCCCTGGTGTTCGTAAGAAACCAAATAGGTCGTTAAGGATGTGTATCGACTATCGTAAGTTGAACGAAAGGATGATAAAGAATAAGTATCATTTTCCAAGAATTGATGATTTAATTGATCAGTTGAGTGGAGCCAGAGTGTTTTCCCAATTGGATTTGGCGACAAGGTTCCATCAGTTAAGAGTGGAAGCGCATAACATTCCTTCGACAACATTTCGAACTAGATATGGTTCATATGAGTGCTTGGTGATGCCATTTGGATTAACGAATCACCTGCTTTCTTTATGGATTTGATGAATCGAGTTTTCCAAGAATACTTGAATAGGTTTGTGTTGGTGTTTATATATGACATTCTAGTCTACTATAAGGATGAGCGAGAGCATGAAGTTCATCTCATAGTGGTACTTGAGATGCTAAGGCAAAATCAACTAAAGGCGAAGTTTTTCAAGTGTCATTTTTGGAAGAAAGAGATTAAGTTTCTTCGTCATGTGGTTTCAGAGAAAGGATTGTTAATTGATCCAAATAAGATCGAAACTATTAATAACCAGAAGAGACCAGACACGGTGACTGAGATCAGAATTTTTCTTAGACTTGCTAGCTTCTACTGGAGATTCATTAAGGATTTCTCGCGGATAGCGACACCTTTGACTAAGTTAATCAGGAAGGAGGTGAAGTTTGTTTGGTCCGACAAATGTGAGAAACTTTCCTTAAGTTAAAGCATTTGTTGACTAATGCACCAGTGTTGGTGGTTCCAAATGAAAACCAAGGGCTGATGGCCTATATTGATGCATACGGAACTACATTGGGAGAAGTTTTGACGCAGAAGGGTAAAGTGATTGCCTAGGCCTCATGACAACTTAGATTGCATGAAGTTAAATACCCTACTGTTGACCAATCCAATCCCTATGATCAAACTTTAAAATCAAGACATTCGATTTTTGGGCTTGTATAAATCACTACTGTTATATTTCATTTTTGAAATAAATACTTAGTTTAAATACTTAAAATTATTTTTAAAACCTAGTTCTTGATCATATAAACATGTTTTACTTATAACTTAAAGACTAAAAAGGATTAGAAAGAGAGGTTTTTCTTTTTGAACATGTTTTTTTTTTGAAAACCTGTAAAGCAGAAGCAAATTCTTTTCTATGTACAGGCCTGAACACACATATTATATATATACACAAGCATGCAAGCATGTTTATCAACTAATCAAGTAATTTTTTTCATCATACATCAAGTATCTATCACATATAAAAATATAGAGGCAGAATCAAATGAGTTTGCTCACCTTAAATGAAGAATGGAGAACAAGCTAAAATGTTTTTGAACTTGATTTTTAGAACTGGAATACTAGGATCTGATTTGATCTGGAAACTTTGTTTGATCTGAATCTTTGAATTGCTTTGATCTCAGGTTGAAATTTGATTTCTGGTTTGATTTCTTGAAGCTTTTAACTTAGGTTGAAGATGTTTTGGTTGCTTTTGTTTTCCAGGTTGAAGATTGTCTGATCTTCTTGTTGTTTGAAAATCTAGAATTCCTAATTGAAACTGAAGCTTTGATTTGATTACATTTGATCTTAGGCTTTTGATTTGGTTTTGTTTTATTTTTCTAGTTTTGATTTAGAAAGAAAGATGAAGGAAGAATATTGAGAAAGTTTTTAGGCTGAATAATATAACCAAGTTTCTTACATTAATTCATGTTATTTAAAATTAATTCATTTGCCACTTCTTCATTTAAACTAACACTTGTTTAATTCATGTTTTTAAAATCTAACACTTGTTTAAAATAATTAAATTTATGTTTAAGTCCTTATTCAAATTTTTTTCTTATGTATGTTAGTTTATGCATTATGTTTACATACATGTGTCTTCATAAATCGATGTTTATGTTTTTATCTTTCTATTTATATTAACCATGCTTTTTTTTTCATAAATTTCAAAAGATAAAAATATATTAAAGCTTTTTATAAATCCTTGTCTTCTATTTTCAATTTCAGATGAACACATTTCTTTTTATCAATTTATGTTTTATATATATTAGAATTTAACCTTTTGAAAATTATATTAAATTTAAATCATAACTTTCAAAATCATTTTACACACACACACAGATATATATATATATATTAAAAGTAGAAAACAAAGTTTTATTAATTTAAAATATAATGTTTTTCAAATCCAATATATTTATAAGGTATTTATTTATGAAATTTAAACCCATAATTCAATTTAAAATCAATTTATGTACATATATATAAATAAATAAACAAACAAATGTTTCATTTAATTTGAAAAATATCAAATTAATTCATAATTTAATTCAAAAATATATTTTAATCAATTTAAATTTGACTCAAAACCGGGATCGTTACAGATTCCCCCCTTAAGAAAATTTCATCCTCGAAATTTGCTAGACAGGGAGACCCACAAAGAATAGATGGAGAATGTTTTACCAAATCAAACTGAATATTAATTCTGCATTTGGCTTACCAAAGCAGAATATCATCAATAATTATGAGAATGAACTCATTCGATATTTCACAAAATACCCGGGTCACTCGGTCTACGAAATATGCAAGGATATTGGTTAGTTTGAAGGGATAACTAACCATTCGTAGAATATACCTGGACCCCAAAGAATAGACAAACAGATACAATTCAATTTAACTTCTTATTTTATTAATCAATTTATTTCAATCAAAATTCCAAATTCATTAAAGTTAAGAATGATAGAAATTGATGGAAAGAATACGAAATAGGAATTTCTCTACAACGTAAACAAAGACTCACAGGGTCACCATCGCACCGAAGCTTCTCCTTAGCTGCCACGAAGCAATCAGAGAATTGATATCAGACGATGAAAAAAAGTGAGTTGATAGAGAAAGATTTTTCCTTGTTGTTACAGGGTATTGACCATTTGTAGTGGTACTTCCCTGTCCCCTATCTCGCCCTCTTCTTGCACTCATACTCACTATCAGTGGATAGTAAGAGAATTTACTAAGGCATACGGATGGATATCTTAGGGATATACTCATTATAGGGTAATTGTAACACTATCTTTAATGACTCACCTAATGTGTTATACTCCTAAGCTAAACTTCTTACTCAACCTTCAGCTCTGATACCAAATGCGACGGTCGACGATGGCGGCCATATAACGACCCACCGTGGCTCATAATGGTACCCCTCAATTTGCTTTTACGGTCAGCCTTTCGGCTCAATTCAACCAACACTTCCCCAGGGACATGTAGGGGTAAGAGTCTCCCATTCGCCACCAAACCGAAGCGAGAACCCCCTATCACGTTGGAAAACTAGGTAACAACTGACACGAGTATGCCATCCCTCGATCGTTACCAACCTTTATTCGAGGGCCCTTAACACCAACAACCATAAAGCAATAGATTTGCAGCAACCACATAAGTTAAGTGTCTGGGCTCCATACCATGATACCACTTTTTATCCAGAAGGAAATAGACATACCCTAAGGGGTGCGACCCCCGATAACTTTGCTGCATCCTTCCTGTTTCGACCATTTTCGGGTTGTGAGGTCCTGATGAGGTCTCGTCCACAAAGCTACGCTTTTCACAAAAGCCATGCTTTGATCGACAAATGATCAACATCACTTATCATGCCATATTACCAAATTGGGAATGTTTCACTAGTAACCATCAACTACATAACCTCTGAGCTCGTATGTCTTAGAGAAGGGTGTTAAACTAAGAGAATAAATTCTCCGCCACCAAACATAAATGTGTTTGATAGAAACCAGCTTTACATCTCAAAGTGTAATTTCAGACATACATACATACAAGTCCATTCCGGGTTCGAACGGAACCAAAGGCACTTCAAAGAAACCCTTGCAATCCGGGTATTCACAATCCCGATCGGACTCCCCATCACATATGGAGATCTCTATACCGTAGCTACTCCGTGCAGAGTCATTCGACGGGTTATCCACTCATTCTCGAAAATACCCGGTCTTTACCACCGGTCTTCAAATGCTATTCACTTCGTCGTATCATTATTCGGAATGGGTTTTATGATACAAAGTCCTCCCCCGACTAAACCAAATAATGAGCGCTAAATTTTAAAAAGCATATGGATATAGTGGATCTTAATTAAGTCACACTTTTAGCCCAAAAACCTTTTCTTCAAATGGTTTAAACAAATTTCCACTTTAGTCTTTTTTAAACAAAAGATTCACCTTTTTAAAATCCACTTCAATTTGAAACCAAGATTCACTAATCTTTCACAAAGATTCATTCATAACTTTCAAAACAATTTCCGTTTCAAATCTTTTACAAAAAGATCTTCTTTGATTTGAGAACAAAGTTCACCAATCTTTATCAAAGATTCATTCATAACTTTCAAAACAACTTCCATTTCAAACACTTGAAATCCTTTTAACAAAACTGGGAATTCTTGCATTATATGAAAGCCATTATCATTTGAAAACAAAGAGTTCTCGAATCGGAAAAATCCAACCAAATATGCATAAGTTATAGCCTTTAAAGTATAAACTTGGGTTAAATTTAAATTCCCAAAATAATAATTTCAAAATGCTATAAAAACGGTTTTAAATCCATATATATTATTGTATAACTTGTATAGGCTTTGAAACCATAGTTTCTAAAAATAATTTCAAAACTTAAACAAGATATATTTTATTCAAACTAAATTCAATTTTGAAAACTTCCTTTTCAAAAGCTTTTCATATTCAACCCAATTCCATTTTCAAAAGCATTTTGGATTTAAAATTCAATCTTTAAAACCATTTCATAATATTAAATTCAAATATCTATAACTCAACCAAATTTCCTCGTGCAATCAATATCTGTGTGTGTGTGGTGTAGTCCAGGGGTTTTACACACAACAATACAATATCATCAATCATAAATCCAAGCACAACAATATCGATAAGCGGTATAATCCTATAACGCTTATCTTCATTCACAGATTCAAAGATAAATAATATAAATTCCTCACAGATAAATAAATTACATTCACCACATCTCAAATCAAAATAATTCATATCACAAAGCATCACACATCAGGGATATCAAACAATTCAAAGAATTCCATACAATCCAAACATCTATAAGTAAGATCAATTAGTCATCTGATTAATTTAAATCAGATTAATTACTTATGAATAAATTTCTAATCCTGGTTAATTAACATTAATAATTACAAACCTTTTTAATTAATAAATTAATTAACCTTAAACCAATAAATAATTAACCCTTAATTTATTAATTATCATCAAATTAATTACCTTATTAATTAATCACATTAATTAATTATCCTGTAATCGTACATTAATTAACCTTCAATTAATCAATTAATTAGCCTTTAATCATTAAAATAATTAACATTTAATTATCCTTTATTAAGTAATTATCTTTAAGTAATTAATCCTTAATTAATTATCCTTGATTACGTTCATCAAGAAATTATCTTTAATTACTTTCATTAAATAATCAACCTTTAATTAATCACATAAATTAATAAATCACCTTGGTTAATTATCCTTAATTATTAATCAATTATCCTTAGTTACTTTCATTAAGTAATTATTTTAAGTAATTAGTTACCCTTTAATCGTTGATTAAGAAATTGATTAATTATTCTTTAATTACTATCATTAAGTAATTATCCTTTTAAGTAATTATCCTTAATTACATTAATTAATTAATAAATCATTAACAACCTAAGATCTTAATTAACTAAAAGATAAACCATTTTATCTTTATTAATTACTCCATAAACTTTGAAAATAAATTATCATTATTCTATTAACTTGAACCTTTAAGTAAATTAACCTTTTTAAAACATTTTCATCTTTCTCAATTAACCACTTAACTGCATTATTAAGCTTATTCAAAATAAACTTAACCAAAAATAAAAGTTATATATACATATATTAAAACACTTTCAAACTTAGTTAATTTTAAAATAATTTTTATTTATAAAAAAGTCATTTAACTAAATCAAACTTGGGTAAACATTTATATTTACAAAGAACTGGTTTTTAACAATTTTTTTTTAAATACAACTTGATTTGGTTTTAAAAATTAAAACTGTTTTTATACTAAATTCCAGACCCGAATCCAAGACAAATAAAACCCGGGCTAAACACTCAAATACCCGAGCTCACACTCGAGCCACTCACGATACATTCACGAACTTACTTTGCATCGAGACAAACTCATAAACATCTCGAGATCGACTCGTGTTCCTTCTTCTCCCCCGATGATCAAACAAATTCTGACAAGCAAATGATACGCGTGCACGTGTACGATCGAACGACAATGCTCTGTCCATCGATACCACCACCATAATGTTGGTGACAACTTCCCCGACCCAAGCGACCACCCAACTTCGACTAGATCACCTGAAAAATCGAAAATGAGCTATCCAGCTGCACCTGGTACCCAAACTTGTCGCCCAAATCATCCTCGCATCAATGATCTCGTCCACCATCAACCAAGCCATCTTGACTGGAGTTGCCTCGACAACCCATGAACCTTTCCCCCCGGTTCGGTTGCTCCCGATCCTCCACCAACGATGAAAATGCCACCATAATCAACACGACCAAAACGAGACATTATACCATAAAACATCGTCACGCCATCGCCACGATGAACTAGAAAATTTGCGAGCATTTTTCCATGAATCCTTGCTCTTCATCCCACCTCCAGGCCCAAGCTCGATGGCCAACATAGCGTCGATCATCAACAATTTATGAAGTTACGTTTCTCGTTCAACCTTGAATTCCTTGACCATTATAAGCTTAAAAATTCAAAAACGATTATCAAAAAACATGATTTTGAAAGACAAATCCAATCACTATGATCAAACTTTAAAATCAAGACATTCAATTTTTGGGCTTGTTTAAATCATTACTGTTATATTTCATTTTTGAAATAAATACTTAGTTTAAATACTTAAAATTATTTTTAAAACCTAGCTCTTGATCATATAAACATGTTTTACTTACAACTTAAAGACTAAAAAGGACTAGAAAGAGAGGTTTTTGTTTTTGAACATGTTTTTTTTTGAAAACCTATAAAGCAGAAGCAACTTCTTTTCTATGTACAGGCCCGAACACACATATTTATATATATATATATATATATATACACACACACACACACATAAGCATGCAAGCATTTTTACCAACTAGTCACGCAATTTTTTTTCATCATACATCAAGTGTCTATCACACATCAGAATATAGAGGCAGAATCAAATGAGTTTGCTCACCTTAAATGAAGAACGGAGAACAAGCTAAAATGTTTTTGGACTTGATTTTTGGAACTGGAATACTAGGATCTGATTTGATCTGGGAACTTTGTTTGATCTAAATCTTTGGATTGCTTTGATCTCAGGTTGAAATTTGATTCCTGGTTTGATTTCTTGAAGCTTTTAACTTAGGTTGAAGATGTTTTGGTTGCTTTTGTTTTCCAGGTTGAAGATTGTCTGATCTTCTTGTTGTTTGAAAATCTGGAATTCCTAATCGAAACTAAAGCTTCGATTTTGGTTACATTTGATCACAGGCTTTTGAATTGTTTTTTTTTTATTTTTCCGGCTTTGATTTAGAAAGAAAGATGAAGGAAGAATATCGAGAAAGTTTTTAGGCTAAATAATATAGCCAGATTTCTTTCATTAATTCATGTTATTTAAAATTAATGCATTTGCCACTTGTTCATTTAAACTAACACTTGTTAAATTCATGTTTTTAAAATCTTACGCTTGTTTAAAACAATTAAATTTATGTTTAAGTCCTTATTTAATTTTTTTTCTTATGTATGTTAATTTATGCATTATGTTTATGTACATATGTCTTGATAAATCTATGTTTATGTTTTTATCTTTCTATACATACAAACCATGCTTTTTTTCATAAATTTCAAAAGATAAAAATATATTAAAGCTTTTTATAAATCCTTGTCTTATATTTTCAATTTCAGATGAACACATTTCTTTTTATCAATTTGTTTTATATATATATTAGAATTTAACCTTTTGAAAATTATATTAAACTTAAATCATAACTTTCAAATCATTTTATTTATACATACATACATACATACATATATATATATATCAAAATCAGAAAACAAATTTTTATTAATTTAAAATATAATGTTTTTCAAATCCAATATATTTATAAGATATTTATTATGAAATTCAACCCCACAATTCAATTTAAATCAATTTATATACATATATATATAAATAAACAAATAATTGTTTAATTTAATTTGGAAAATATCAAATTAATTCACAATTTAATTCAAAAATATATTTTAATCAATTTAAATTTGACTCAAAACCGGGATCGTTACAACCACCTACATTTGGTTGAGTTTTTCTATAATTATAGTTATCAAACTAGTATAGGAATGGTGCCTTTTGAAACTTTGTATGGAAGACCATGCAAATCACCTGCATGTTGGTTGGAAACTGGAGATAGGTTAGTCTTAGGTCCATACTTAGTTAGAGAGGCACCAAAGAAGATTGAGTTAATCCGAGGAATGATGAAGGAAGCTCGGTACAGATAGAAGAGTTACGCAGATAAGAGGCATAAGCACATAGAATTCTCAATTGGAGATAAGGTTTTTAGTAAGATATCACCAATAAAGGGTGTGGTGCAATTTGGAAATTCAGGGAAGTTAGCCTTGAGATATGTAGGTCCATTCCAGATTACAGAGAGGATTGGAAAGTCGCATACATAGTAGAATTGCAGAGTAGTATGACAAGTGTCCATAATGTATTTCATGTGTCTCATCTTCGCAAGTATGTGCATGACCCAGAGACTAGAATTCCTCGGACGGGGTTGGAAGACTTGGTACTAGAGCCTAATTTGACTATTGTTTGACAACCAGTTTGGGTTATAATAAGAGATAAGAAAAGATTGACGAACACGACAGTCGGGTTGGTGAAAGTTCAGTGGAGAGACAACGAGAAGGACTGTACTTTGGAGATAGAGGACAGGATAAGAGATACATATCCTAGTCTGCTTTGAGGGTACGTCTATATTCGATTTATAAAGAAAATTTCTCGTCAGATAGGCTAGTATGGTTGTTAGGAATAGTTACAGATAATTGTTGTTCTTAGTATTTAATCCTTACTGAATTTCGTGGACGAAATTGTTTAAGGGGGGAGCCTGTAACATCCTTATTTTTGATAACATTATTCAAGAAATTTAATTAGAGAAATTAAATAGAATAACGATGATAAGGGGATTGATATTTGAATAAATTATGTATATAGGGCCACGCTTAATAATAAAAATAAATGGGCTTAAATTGGTTTATAGGCTAATCAAATTACACATGGGCATATTAATAAATAGCCACTTCATTATACACAGTTATAATCCTTTGTGATTGCCCATTCACTTTTCATTTCTCATTTTCACAAATGGAAATCATAAACCTAAGATAGAGCTGGCCACTAACAAGGAGGAAAAGAGGAAAAATTCAACCTAAAGTTAAGGATCAAAGGCTATGAAGGATTAATCAACAACAATTCCCAAATTCCTTATCATACCTAAGGTGAGTAATAATTTTATACCATTCCTATTTTATTCTAGGGTTATATATTTTTTGATTTACGCTTAAATTCATTTTTATGATGAAAGGGATGGTGATATGCTTGAACTATATTATGTTTGATTTATCTTAATTCATTTAGATATGAAATTGTACGATTTAAGGGAAAAATCGAGAGTTTATGATTTTAGAATGCCTTGGAATTTTTTTGTGTTAGCAAAACATGATTTTGGAGATGGATTTTAATTTTCAAAATTTTTCCAAGGCATGGAAAATTTATTATGAATTTCTAAAGAAAAATATGATATAATTATGTTTAAAATTTATTTTGAGAATTTCAGGAAGAAATGAGGTCTAGAATTTTAATATTTTGACTACATGATGGAATTGAATTTTTGATGATTTTTGGGGATTTTTTCCAATTGATTTACTAAGGAAAATAAATTATTTCAAAAAGAGGGACTTTTCTGCAAATATTGGTTTTGCTAAATGGAAAGGCTCGAACGTTATATTTCTTTGACTTAGATCAGGTGAAAATGTGGCAGTTTTAAATATAAAGTATTTGAAAAAAAATTATGGCAGCCAATCAAAAGTTTATAAATAGGCAAGTTGTTATAAAGCAATTACTAAAAGAAGCTAAATTTCAGCCTTTAACTCAGAAAAGTTGGTTCCGCCTCAAAAAGCAGCACCTTTCGACTCCATTGACTCCGCCTCATCTTAGACGAACCATCCCAGACGAAACCCACATAGTCAAAACCAATACACAAGGTATCATTTAGATGGTACGTAGTGGATTGAAGGAAAGGCGAAAGCCGTGGTGTCGAAAGGAATTCATCCCATAGGGACGCAACCCTATTTTGTTTTCGAAAGATAAGATCCTTCCATGTTTTTCTTAAAGTTTCGACATAGTCGAGACATATTCTTTCGAAAAGGTTTTTATAAATAGCATTAGAAGAAGCTTTCCGTACTATGTAAAAGTGTTAGCTTCCGAAGGGATACCTCTCCCCTTAAATAAGAGCTTTCGAAAGGATTGGTTTCGACTATGTCGAAAACCAGCCACTAATCTTCCTTTGACTATGTTGAAGCCATCAATGTAATCAAAGGGTTATCTTTGTTTTACCTAAACTAAGCCACTTTCTAAATGCTTTCGAAAGAGATCGAGGGTTCAGAAGGCAATGGAGTCAGAAGGGGGTTAAGATTCTATCCTTCGAAGTTTTAATTTAAAGGTTGTTGCTTTCGACTAGATGGTTACGACACCATGAACTTTTCTTCAAATAATTTCATAAGGGTTTCAAAGGAAATACTTCGTATATAACCACTTTGACCCAAATGATGTTTTAAAGAATAAAACCCAATTCTTTTGAAAGGGTCACTTTCATTAGTTTCTATGACAACCCGCATATTTTACGATTTAATATTTAAATATTTTATTTAATATTTCATCGTTAGTCGGATTATAGTCCGAAATGCTACTTTTTGCAAATGGTCGAATTAGGACTCGACACCACCCCCATTGAGTTCAAAATGACGTTTGCGACCTTTTTGAGTATAAACATTGATATGTTTGGAGTTAATAGAATTTTACTACTTTATCACTTTGGGCTTTGGTTTGGGTTTCAGCCCTATATCCAAACACAAGCCCTAGCTCCACCCCTACTTGTCTTCATTCACTTCATTTTCCTAACACTCTCAAGCTCTAGATAAAAATGGTGGAGGGGAAAAAGAATTAGGAAATCCTAAGCCTAGTTCCCTTCGAAAAATCCAAGCTTTAACTCCAAATTCAAAGAAGAAGCTTTGGTAAGCTTTCTCTTCATCTTCTCCAACTCATTCTCTTTTCAATCTCAGAAATTCCTAAACCTAATTTAGGAAATGTTTCTCTTTTAAGCTTAGATTCAAGCTTATAGGGTTGGAATTGAAGAGTAATTGTCCTTGTCATTGCTCCATAGCTTCTTCTTCATTTGTTTTGGGTTTAAAGGTGAGATTTGTATCTCACATCTAAGTCTATAATTATCTTTGATTGTTAGGTATGAATTCCTAACATCTTTACATGTTCATTTGATTTTGATTTGGATTGGTTTGGTGAATATTCCAATTTTTGGTGTTTGAAAACAAAATATATGAAAATCCTTATATGGATGTTGGACATGTTGATCGGAGTGTGTTGGTGAGTCTTTGAGGTTGGGTAGTCGTTTGGCGTAAACCCCTCGTAATCGTCACTCATCCGATCGCTTCCGATATTATTTGGCCGTCATTGGCCGTGGGGAGGAAATTCCCAAAGCTCCAGTTTCAGACGTCTGAAACTATAGATTCAGATATCTGAATCTGTTCTGGGCAAGAATTTCATTCCCAGGTCAGACGTCTGAAATATAAATTTCAGACGTCTGAAATTGCTCATGATCAACCCGAGAGCAAGTAGGCTAAAATTAGCCATTTTCAGACGTCTGAATTCAGTGACTGAGACGTCTGAATAAGGCTCTGGAAAATATTCGTTTTCCAGATTCAGACGTCTGAACCATTTATTTCAGACGTCTGAATCTGTTGTCTTTGCCCAATTTGCCCTATGTGTTTGGGTTTCCCGTTTTAAATCGATTCGTGTTTATCCAACTTATTGTTATCATTTTATTGACTTTGGTAACTTTTCTTTTTTTTGGGATATTTGAGAGTATCCATTTGATGGATTCAATATCGATTTATATGGATTTGATTCATGGCTTCGAATGTGAATTTTGGTGATTGATTGTTTCTACAATCATTTCTATGATTTGTCACTTTAAAAACATAAAGGTTTTCCATACTAGTAGTAAATATTAAAACTCTTTCATTAAAACAATTTCAACACTAATTTATCACAAAGTTGTTTCTTAAACCATTTTCAAATCTATTAGTATATACAAACCTTTACCTCATTCGTTTGAGAAATCTAATTAAACGGCTTAGTAAAACGAGTGGTATGAAATGCTTGCGTTTACTTCGTCGGTTAATTTTTGGACTTGTTCGATTGAAACTCTTGCGACAACTTTCGAGTGGAGATTTACATTTGTTCGTAAATACTTAAGTTAAGCAAGTGGTTATGGGACATGAAGCTAAACTCATTTATTTACTAGCTTAGTGTAGTTGACACTTTTGATGATCTATGATGGTCATTTTTGTGATTTAGACTAGCGATCTGCTATGTTTTCTTGTCCACGAAGAGGATGGTACCTCGTTTCATTGAGTTTCTTCTCATTTCTTTCATAGGCTAACGACCTATGTATTCTTTAGAGTTTCGACTCAATTTTTATGGGCTAGCGACCCATGTCCTTTTATGGAGTTTGGTTCATCAGGCGTACCGTTGTACTACGTTGTTGTTCCGGCTTATCAGGTTCATCGGTCGTACCGTTGTACTACGTTGTTGTTCCGAATTATTTGAGTTTCTTGTTCCTCGGGCGTACCGATATTGTACTACGTCGTTGCACCGGCTCAATGGTTAGCGACCATGGGATAGCGTCCTGTTTGTGATACACGTGTTGGTGAGTTTTCACGCTTCCATTTGTGATAGGCCTTCCCTCCTCTTATGATTTCTGGATTTCTAATTGATGGTTTCTAGAATTTGTGTTTCACCAGCTTTTATGATTGGCAGCGATATGATGTCAATATTTGTGGTTTGGTGAATAGAGTAAAGAATATGACAGTCTTTTTGATGTTATGAGATTTCTTGAGATATGGTATGATTTTTGTTATTGTCAAATGTATACTTTTCATAGTATGGCATTATTGTTATCATACGTTTTGTTATATATCTTATTCCATCTCATTTTATCTGATATTTATAGCTAGACTGATCCGTTTATTATTTTCTTATTAAATAATACTCGGGTCAGACCGAGATGTTACAGGTGCTTCTACTTGACTCCTCATTTGGGAGTATTACCGGACTTTTGGCCAACTACACTATATTGGTAGTTTTTGTTGTTATACATTCGAGATAGAGACTCCTTGATGTATACATATTCTTTTGTCTAGCACTTGTATCTACTCTTTTGTGATATTGTGGATCTTTTTGACCATTATTCTGATGTACGCTTTCATGTGTTTTATTCGTATCTATTTACGCCTTTGTGATATTAATATCTATGACTGATTATGTTATGTTTAGCTCTATATTTGTTTCCGAAGACCACATAGCCACTGTGTAGTAGCTTTGTTTGCATCGGCATGTCGGATTTCCTCTTGAAATGAAATGCATGTTATACTATCTGACATATCGGTGCTCGCACAAAGCAATTACACGGATGGTCACTCCTCAACAGCCTTATTCTTCGCGCTAGTTGACGGCATTACTCCGTAGTGTCCTTGGCTAGCATGAGTATAGAGGTGGGGTGTCACATCTTGGTATCGGAGCCAAACTTCGAAACAATGTAGAATAATTTAACAAGGATCATCGTCCTAAGTCCATCTTAGGAGTCGTGCCTTAGGATTTAATTCGAGTCTTTGTACCGTCTTATCCTATTTTCTTTTATGATGCCTTGTTTTATCAGTCATTATTGTTTGATATTCATTTTGTGAATAACCTTTTTCTTCTTCTTTCTTTCTTTCTTAAAGCAGGGTAATGGTTAGACCTGGCCGTCCCAGCGCCAGTCAATCTAGTGCTACTCCCCAAGATGGAGTATTTATGTTTGCACAACAACTTCTTGATCTTGTAAAGAATGCTCAAGCTGCCGAACCTATTCCAGAGCCTACTCACCCTAAATCCGGGTTTCCACGCTTGTGCGGTGACTATACCAACTTTGGTGGGAAGCCATTAAGGGGTTCCGAAAGCATCATTCAGGTTCAAGCTTGGCTTAGAACATGCGATCGCATCTTTACTCGCATGAATCTTATTGATCTTCATCGAGTTCAAGTGGCTTCTAGTATGCTCCAAGAAGGAGCATTAGATTGGTACGAGCTTCTGATTTCTGAAATTATTGAAGCGGATCTTACTTGGGAGCAATTCCGGGAAAGATTTCAATCGAAATTTGTGCCAGAAGCTAAGAAAGTGACTTTGGCCCGTCGTTTTATTGACCTTGTTCAAGGCGAATCTTCTGTGACGAAATACATTGTGTCTTTCGAATCTCTTTCTAAATACAGGGTTGAATTCATTAATATCCCATTGAATAAGAATCTGAGATTTGTCTATGACTTGAATAGAAATCTCAAGAAGCCATTACTTCTGAAATTAGAAGTTGCTTTCGATCAACTTATTGATATCGCTCTTAGACTTGAAGAGGCAGATAAGGAAAGTGATGTAGAAGTTGTGGGTTCCAAATCAAACTTCAACAACAACAAGAAAAGGCCTATTAAATTCAAAGGCCCCAATCTCAACAAGAAAGGAAAACAAGCAGCTTCGATAGCTAATACTCCTACCCCTAGTAGTGGGCAATGCTACAATTGTGGTTCTAAGGACCATTATGCCAATAAATGTCCGAAACCTCTCTTTTGTCATTATTGCAAAAGTTCGAGTCATCTTCTATTTTCATGTCCCAAACTTCAAGGCAAGAAGGAGGGAAGGTTAAACATTGCACAAGCCCCTAGCAACACTTTTCGTGGTCAAGGTATTTCTCATTCTATCCTTGATGGCATTATTATGTTTCGTGATCAACCTATTCGAGTTCTTTTTGATACGGGTGCGTCCCATTCTTTTATATCTAAAGAACTTGTTGATACTTTTTCTTTAAGTGTTGTTGCTTTAATGACTTCTTTGAGAATTGTGAATCCGGTCGGTGGATCCGCAACACTCACTTTGCTTTGTAGTGATGTCGAGATTATTTTATGTGATTTTTCTTTCCTAACCGATTTGCATGTCATGCGTTACTTAGGCTTCGGAATGATTTTGGTAATGGATTGGCTAAACCGTTATGAAGCTCAAATCCTATGTCCTGAGTGGACTATTCATCTTCGTTATCCACAATCTGTTAAGCATATTTCTATTGTTCTTAAAGATTCGGATTCAAACGTGGAGACATCTTTATATTCTTTAAATCCTCATGATGGCGATAATGATGACGAGGAAGATGTCATTTCTCTTATTCACGTTGTTCGTGAATTTTTCGACATATTTGAGCCCATTTTAGGATAACCACCTAAGCGAGCAATTGAGTTCAGAATTAATCTAATTCCTGGAGCTTTAACTATTACTCGACCTCCTTATCGTATGTCCAATAAGGAAAATGAAGAGATGCGCAAACAATTATCCGAATTGGAGATGAAGCAATTTATTCGTTCTAGTTCCTCTCCTTGGGGAGCTTCAGCTATTTTTGTGAGGAAATCTGATGGTACACTTAGGCTTTGCATTGATTACCGCAAGCTTAATGATAGTACCTTCAAGAATAAATATCATTTACCTCGGATTGATGATTTATTTGATCAGCTTAGTGGTGCTAGAGTCTTTTCACAATTAGACTTAGCAAACGGTTTCCATCAGCTTCCTATTGCAGAGCATAGCATTCCTTTGACATCA
Organism: Allium cepa; assembly: GCA_030765085.1. NCBI lineage: Eukaryota > Viridiplantae > Streptophyta > Magnoliopsida > Asparagales > Amaryllidaceae > Allium > Allium cepa. The sequence continues at coordinate 44,907,074 of CM060930.1, read as the reverse complement.
TTCCGTACTCGTTATGGATCTTATGAATGGCTTATTATACCATTTAGGTTAACGAATGCTCCAGCTTATTTCGTTGACCTTATGAATCGAGTTTTCAAAGACTTCCTCGATCGATTTGTTCTCATCTTTATAGATGATATTCTTGTTTATTCTAAAACCGAGGAAGAGCATGAAAAGCATCTTCGGATTGTGTTGGAAACTCTTAGGAGAAATCAATTGAAAGAAAAAATTTCTAAGTGCCATTTTTGGCAATCTCGTATGAAATTTCTTGGTCACATCATTTACGAATCCGGAATTTTCGTGGATCCTTCAAAGATTGAGGCGGTACAAAATTGGAAGAGACTGGGGAGTGTGACGGAAATCTGTAGCTTTCTTGGATTGGCGGGCTATTACCGTCGGTTCATAAAGGACTTTTCTAAAATTATCGTGCCTCTCACTAGCTTGAACAAGAAAGGAGTTAAATACATTTGGTCGGACAAATGTGAAGCTTCTTTTCAGAAATTAAAAGAACTCCTTTCCGATGCTCCTATTCTTGTGATTCCCGAGGGAAACCAAGATTTTTTTGTTTATACCGACGCTAGTCGTGTTGGTTTGGGAGCCGTTCTTATGCAAAGTGAACGTGTTATTGCTTATGCTTCTAGGCAATTAAAGCCTGCCGCGACTAGATATGCCACCCATGATTTAGAGCTCGCGGCTATCGTTTTCGCCCTTCGAATTTGGCGTCATTATCTTTTGGGAGAGAAATTTATTCTCTACACCGATCTTAAATCTTTGAAGTATTTATTTTCTCAAAAGGAGCTCAATTTGCGTCAACGACGTTGGCTCAAATTTCTTGTATCTTATGATCTTGATATTCTTTATACTTCCGGAAAGGAAAATCGTGTTGTCGATGCCCTTAATCGTAAGCACCAAGCAGTTGTTTCTATGATGATATCTGAATGGAATGATCTCAGGAATTTGTCCACTTGCGAGATTCGGGATCGTGAAACCGATTTGTGTTCATCTCTTGTTTTATGTAGCCTTGAGGCCCATCCTTCTCTTTTAGACCACATCCTTGAAGCTCAAAATCTAGATCAAGAATTGGCTCTTCTTAGCCAAAGTTGTAGGGATAAAATTTATATTGAAGGTTTGAAAGACTTTGATATTGATTCTTGTGGCGGTATTCAAAAATTTGGTAGACTTATCGTGCCAAATATTAGTGATCTTCGTAAAGATATTTTAGAAGATTCTCATTATTCTAAATTTACCATTCATCCCGGTAGTAGCAAAATGTATGCGGATATGAAGCGACTTTATTATTGGGATGGAATCAAAATCTGATATTGCTAACTTTGTTAAGTGTTGCATGATTTGCCAACTTGTCAAGGCCGAGCATCAAATGCCCGATGGGTTATTGCAACCTTTAGAAATTCCAACATGGAAGTGGGATCAAATTTCCATGGATTTTATTGACGGCCTTCCCCGTTCTCGTTCGGGTCATGATAGCCTATGGGTGATAGTTGATAGACTTACAAAATCCGCCCATTTTATTCCCGTTCGGTCCAATCAGACCGTAACTCTTTTGGACAAACTCTTTATTAAAGAAATTATTAAATTGCACGGAGTTCCTACTTCTATTGTTAGCGATCGTGATCCATTGTTTACTAGTGGATTTTGAAAGAGTCTTTAAAAAGCTTTGGGAACGAAGCTTAATTTTAGCACCGCTTATCATCCACAGTCCGATGGACAAATCGAGCGTGTGAATCAAACTCTTGAAGATCTTCTTCATGCTTGTGTTCTTGATTTTGGTGGAAGTTGGAAAGATCATATTTCTCTTGTTGAGTTTTCCTATAATAATAGCTTCCAATCTAGTATTGGTATGGCACCTTTTGAGGCACTCTACGGAAAGCCATGCCGATCTCCTTCTTGTTGGCTCGAGGTCGGTGAGAAGCTGGTTTTAGGTCCAGACTTTATTCGTGATTCCACAGAAAAGATTGATATTATTCGTCATAGGATGAAAGAAGCTCAAAGTAGGCAAAAATCCTATGCCGATAACCGAAGAAGGAAAGTAGAATTTTCTGTGGGAGATTTTTTGTTTATTCATGTTTCACCTATGAAGGGTGTTGTGCATTTCAGTCGATCGGGAAAATTAGCACCTTGATATATTGGTTCATTTCCCATCACCGAACGTATTGGTTTCGTGGCTTATCGCCTTTTATTACCGGCTTAGTTTTCTGCTATTCATGACGTGTTTCACGTTTCTCAACTACGGAAATGCCTTCGAGATTCCGATTCTATTCTTGAGCCCGGTGCTGTAGAAGAAATTGAAGTTTCGCCTAATTTGACTTATGAGAAACATCGTATTATTGCATCGGAGGTTAAACGCCTTCGAAATAAAGATGTCCCTCTTGTGAAGGTACAATGGTCCTCAAAGCCTAAGGATTGTTCTTGCGAATCTAGAGAATTCATCGAGCGAACACATCCGTACTTACTTTCTCGTGCTCTTTGAGGTGAACTTCTTATTTCAAATTTCTTTTATGTTAATATGCTTTTATGGTTGTTACTTTTTATCTTTCTTCTTAAGTACTACGAGGACGCAATTTCGTTAAGGAGGGGAGTCTATAACAACCCGCATATTTAATGATTTAATATTTAAATATTTTATTTAAATATTTCATCGTTAGTCGGATTATAGTCCGAAAAGCTACTTTTTGCAAACGGTCGAATTAGGACTCGAGACCAAACCATTGAGTTCAAAATGACGTTTGCGACCTTTTTCAGTATAAATATTGATATGTTTGGAGTTAATAGAATTTTGCTACTTTATCACTTTGGGCTTTGGTTTGGGTTTCAGCCCTATATCCTAACACAAGCCCTAGCTCCAACCCTACTTATCTTTATTCACTTCATTTTCCTAACACTCTCAAGCTCTAGATAAAAATGGTGGAGGAGAAAAAGAATTAGGAAATCCTAAGCCTAGTTCCGTTTGCAAAATCCAAGCTTTAACTCCAAATTCAAAGAAGAAGCTTTGGTAAGCTTTCTCTTCATCTTCTCCAACTCGTTCTCTTTCCAATCATAGAAATTCCTAAACCTAATTGAGGAAATGTTTCTCTTTTAAGCTTAGATTCAAGCTTGTAAGGTTGGAATTGAAGAGTAATTGCCCTAGCCATTGCTCTATAGCTTCTTCTTCATTTGTTTTTGTTTTAAAGGTGAGATTTTTATCTCACATCTAAGTCTATAATTATCTTTGATTGTTAGGTATGAATTCCTGACATCTTTACATGTTCATTTGATTTTGATTTGGATTTATTTGGTGAATATTCCAATTTTTGGTGTTTGAAAACAAAATCTATGAAAATCCTTATATGGATGTTGCTGATCGGAGTTTGTAGGTGAGTCTTTGAGGTTGGGTAGTCGTTTGGCGTAAACCCCTCGTAATCTTCACTCATCCGATTGCTTCCGATATTATTTGGCCATCATTGGCCTTAGGAAGGAAATTCCCAAAGCTCCAGTTTCAGACGTCTGAAACTATAGATTTTGACGTCTGAAACTGTTCTGGGAAAGAATTTCATTCCCAGGTCAGACGTTTGAACTAAAAATTTCAGACGTCTGAAATTGCTCGTGATCAACCCGAGAGCAAGTAGGCTAAAATTAGCCATTTTCAGATGTCTGAATTCAGTGACCCAGACGTCTGAATAGGGCTCTGGAAAATATTCATTTTCCAGATTCAAATGTCTGAACCATTTATTTCAGACGTCTGAATCTGTTGTCTTTGCCCAATTTGCCCAATGTGTTTGGGTTTCCCGTTTTAAATCGATTCGTGTTTATCCGACTTATTTTTATCATTTATTATCGACTTTGATAACTTTTCTTTTTTTGGGATATTTGAGAGTATCCATTTGATGGATTCGGTATCGATTTATATGGATTTGATTCATGGCTTCGAATGTGAATTTTGGTGATTGATTGTTTCTACAATCATTTCTGTGATTTGTCACTTTAAAAACATAATGGTTTTCTATACTAGTGGTAAATATTAAAACTCTTTCATTAAAACAATTTCAACACCAATTTATCACAAAGTTGTTTCTTAAACCATTTTCAAATCTATTAGTATATACAAACCTTTACCTCATTCGTTTGAGAAATCTAATTAAACGGCTTAGTAAAACGAGTGGTATGAAACGCTTGCGTTTACTTCGTCGGTTAATTTTTGGACTTGTTTGAATGAAACTCTTATGACAACTTTTGAGTGGAGATTTATAATTTGTTCGTAAATACTTAAAGTTAAGTAAGTGGTTATGGGACATGAAGCTAAACTCATTTATTTACTAGCTTAGTGTAGTTAACACTTCTTGATGATCGATGATGGCCATTTTTGTGATTTAGACTAGCGATCTGCTATGTTTTCTTGCCCACGAAGGGGACGGTACCTCATTTTATTGAGTTTTGTCTCATTTCTTTCATAGGCCAACGACCTATGTATTCTTTGGAGTTCCGACTCAATTTTTATGGGTTAGCGACCCAAGTCCTTTTATGGAGTTCGGCTCATCGGGCGTACCGTTGTACTACGTTTTTGTTCCGGCTTATCAGGTTCATCGGTCGTACCGTTGTACTACGTTATTGTTCCGAATTATTTGAGTTTCTGGTTCCTCGGGCGTATCGATATTGTACTACGTCGTTGCACCGGCTCTATGGTTAGCGACCGTGGGATAGCGTCCCTTTTGTGATACATGTGTTGGTGAGTTTTCACGCTCCCGTTTGTGATAGGCCTTCCCCCCTCTTATGATTTCTGGATTTCTAATTGATGGTTTCTAGAATTTGTGTTTCACCAGCTTTTATGATTGGCAGCGATATGATGTCAATATTTGTGGTTTGGTGAATAGAGTAAAGAATATGACATTCTTTTTGATGTTATGGGATTTCTTGAGATATGGTATGATTTTTGTTATTGTCAAATGTATACTTTTCATAGTATGGCATTATTGTTATTATACGTTTTGTTATATCTCTTATTCCATCTCATTTTATTTGATATTTATAGCTAGACTGATCCGTTTATTATTTCCTTATTAAATAATACTCGGGTCATACCGAGATGTTACAGGTGCTTCTACTTGACTCCTCATCTGGGAGTTTTACCTGACTTTTGGCTAACTACACTATATTGGTAGTTTTTGTTGTTATACATCCGAGATAGAGACTCCTTGATGTATGCATATTCTTTTTTCTAGCACTTGCATCTATTCTTTTGTGATATTGTGGATCTTTTTGACCACTATTCTGATGTACACTTTCATGTGTTTTATTCATATCTGTTTCCGCCTTTGTGATATGAATATCTATGACTGATTATGTTATGTTTATCTCTATATTTGTTTCCAAAGACTACATAGCCACTGTGTAGTAGCTTTGAGTTTGCATCGGCATGTCGGATTTCCTCTTGAAATGAAATGCATGTTATACTACCTGACATATCGATGCTCGCACAAAGCAATTACACGGATGGTCGCTCCTCAACAGCCTTATTCTTCGCGCTAGTTGACGGCATTACTCCGTAGTGTCCTTGGCTAGCGTGAGTATAGAGGTGGAGTGTCACAGCTTGGTATCGGAGCCAAACTTCGAAACAATGTAGAATAATTTAACAAGGATCATCATCCTAAGTCCATCTCAGAAGTCGTGCCTTAGGATTTAATTCGAGTCTTCGTACCGTCTTATCCTATTTTCTTTTGTAATGCCTTGTTTTATCAATCATTATCGTTTGATATTCATTTTGTGAATAACCTTTTTCTTCTTCTTTCTTTCTTTCTTAAAGAAGAGAAACGGTTAGACCTGGTCGTCCCAGCGCCGGTCAATCTAGTGCTACTCCCTAAGATGGAGTATTTATGTCTGCACAACAACTTCTTGATCTTGTAAAGAATGCTCAAGCTGCTAAACCCATTCCAGAGCCTACTCACCCTAAATCCGGGTTTGTACGCTTGTGCAGTGACTATACCAACTTGGGTGGGAAGCCATTCAGGGGTTCCGAAAGCGTTATTCAGGTCCAAGCTTGGCTTAGAACATGCGATCGCATCTTTACTCGCATGAATCTTATTAATCTTCATTGAGTTCAAGTGGCTTCTAGTATGCTCCAAGAAAGAGCATAGATTGGTACGAGCTTCTGATTTCTGAAATTATTGAAGCGGATCTTACTTGGAAGCAATTCCGAGAAAGATTTCAATCGAAATTTGTACCAGAAGCTGAGAAAGTGACTGTGGCCCGTCAGTTTTATTGACCTTGTTCAAGGTGAATCTTCTGTGATGGAATACGTCGCGTCTTTCGAATCTCTTTCTAAATACGGGGTTACATTAATACCCCATTGAAGAAGAATCAGAGATTTGTCCATGGCTTGAATAGAAATCTCAAGAAGCCATTACTTCTGAAATTAGAAGTTGCTTTCGATCAACTTGTTGATATCGCTCTTCGACTTGAAGAGGCAGATAAGGAAAGTGATGTAGAAGTTGTGGGTTCCGAACCAAACTTCAACAAAAACAAGAAAATGCCTATTAAATTCAAAGGCCCCAATCTCAACAAGAAAGGAAAACAAGCAGCTTCGGTAGCTAAGACTCCTACCCTAGTAGTGGGCAATGCTGCAATTGTGGTTCTAAGGACCATTATGCCAATAAATGTCCGAAACCTCTCTTTTGTCGTTATTGCATAAGTTCGGGTCATCTTCTATCTTCATGTCCCAAACTTCAAGGCAAGAAGGAGGGAAGGTTAAATGTTGCACAAGCCCTTAGCAACACTTCTCGTGGTCAAGGTATTTCTCATTCTATCCTTGATGGCATTATTATGTTTCGTGATTAACCTATTCGAGTTCTTTTTGATACGGGTGTGTCCCATTATTTTATATCAAAATAACTTGTTGATACTTTTTCTTTAAGTGTTGTTGCTTCAAGGACTTCTATGAGAATTGCGAATCCGGTCGGTGGATCCGCAACACTCAGTTTGCTTTATAGTGATGTCGAGATTATTTTATATGATTTTTCTTTCCTAGCGGATTTGCATGTCATGCGTTACTTAGGCTTTGGAATGATTTTGGCAATGGATTGGCTAAACCGTTATGAAGCTCAAATCCTATGTCCTGAGCAGACTATTCATCTTCGACATCCTCAATCTGTTAAGCAGATTTCTATTGTTCTTAAAAATTCAGATTCCAATTTGGCGGCATCTTTATATTCTTTAAATCCTCACGATGACGATAATGATGACGAGGAAGATGTCATTTCTCTTATTCACGTTGTTCGTGAATTTTCCGATATATTTGAGCCCGTTTTAGGATTATCACCTAAGCGAGCAATTGAGTTCAGAATTTATCTAATTCCTGGAGCTTTACCTATTACTCGACCTCCTTATCGTATGTCCAATAAGGAAAATGAAGAGATGCGCAAATAATTATCCGAATTGGAGATGAAGCAATTTATTCGTTCTAGGTCCTCTCCTTGGTGGGCTTCAACTATTTTTGTGAAGACATCTGATGGTACACTTAGGCTTTGCATTGATTATCGCAAGCATAATGATAGTACTATCAAGAATAAATATCATTTACCTCGAATTGATGATTTATTTGATCAGCTTAGTGGTGCTAGAGTCTTTTCACAATTAGACTTAGCAACCGGTTTCCATCAGCTTCGTATTGCAGAGGATGACATTTCGTATTGCAGAGGATGGCATTCCTTTGACATCGTTCCGTACTCGTTATGAATCTTATGAATGGCTTGTTATGCCATTTGGGTCAACGAATACTCCAGTTTATTTCGTTGACCTTATGAATCGAGTTTTCAAAGACTTCCTCGATCGATTTGTTCTCATCTTTATAGATGATATTCTTGTTTATTCTAAAACCGAGGAAGAGCATGAAAAGCATCTTCGGATTGTGTTGGAAACTCTTAGAAGAAATCAATTGAAAGCAAAATTTTCTAAGTGCCATTTTTGGCAATCTCGTGTGAAATTTCTTGGTCACATCATTTCCGAATCTGGAATTTTCGTGGATCCTTCAAAGATTGAAGCGACACAAAATTGGAAGAGGCCGAAGAGTGCGACGGAAATCCTTAGCTTTCTTGGATTGGAAGGCTACTGCCGTCGGTTCATAAAGGAATTTTCTAAAATAGCCGTGCCTCTCACTAACTTGACCAAGAAAGGAGTTAAATACATTTGGTCGGAAAATTGTGAAGCTTCTTTTCAGAAGTTAAAAGAACTCCTTTCCGATGCTCCTATTCTTGTGATTCCCGAGCGAAACCAAGATTTTGTTGTTTATATCGACGCTAGTCGTGTTGGTTTGGGAGCCGTTCTTATGCAAAGTGAACGTATTATTGCTTATGCTTCTAGGCAATTAAAGCCTGCCGAGACTAGATATGCCACCCATGATTTAGAGCTTGCGGCTATCGTTTTCGCCCTTCGAATTTGGTGTCATTATCTTTTGGGAGAGAAATTTATTCTCTACACCGATCATAAATCTTTGAAGTATATATTTTCTCAAAGGGAACTTAATTTCCGTCAACAACGTTGGCACAAATTTCTTACATCTTATGATCTTGATATTCTTTATACTTAGGAAAGGGAAATCGTGTTGTCGATCCCCTTAGTCGTAAGCAACAAGCGGTTGTTTCTATGATGATATCCAAATGGAATGATCTCGGGATTTTGTCCACTTGCGAAATTTGGGATCGTGAATCCGATTTATGTTCATCTCTTGTTTCATGTAACCTTGAGGCTCATCCTTCTCTTTTAGACCGCATCCTTGAAGCTCAAAAGCTAGATCAAGAATTGGCTCTTCTTAGCCAAAGTTGTAGGGATAAAATTGATAATGAAGGTATGAAAGGCTTTGATATTGATTCTCGTGGCGGTATTCGAAAATTTGGTAGACTTATCGTGCCAAATATTAGTGATCTTTGTAAAGATATTTTATAAGATTCTCATCGTTCTAAATTACCATTCATCCCGGTAGTAGCAAAATGTATGCGGATATGAAGCGACTTTATTATTGGGATGGAATGAAATCTGATATTGCTAACTTTGTTAAGCATTGCATGACTTGCCAACTTGTCAAGGCCGAGTATCAAAGGCCCGGTGGGTTATTGCTACCTTTAGAAATTCCAATATGGAAGTGGGATCAAATTTCCATGGATTTTATTGATGGCCTTCCCCGTTCTCGTTCGGGTCATGATAGCCTATGGGTGATAGTTGATAGACTTACAAAATCCGTCCATTTTATTCCCGTTCGGTCCAATCGGACCGTACCTCTTTTGGCCAAACTCTTTATTAAAGAAATTATTAAATTGCATAGAGTTCCTACTTCTATTGTTAGCGATCGTGATCCGTTGTTTAGTAGTGGATTTTGGAAGAGTCTTCAAAAAGCTTTGGGAACGAGCTTAATTTTAGCACCGCTTATCATCCACAGTCAGATGGACAAACCGAGCATGTGAATCAAACTCTTGAAGATCTTCTTCGTGCTTGTGTTCTTGATTTTGGTGGAAGTTGGGAAGATCATATTTCTCTTGTTGAGTTTTCCTATAATAATAGCTTCCAATCTAGTATTGGTATGGCACCTTTTGAGGCACTCTACGAAAGGCCATGCCGATCTCCTTCTTGTTAGCTTGAGGACGGTAAGAAGCTGGTTTTAGGTCCAGACTTTATTCGTGATTCCACAGAAAAGATTGATCTTATTCGTCATAGGATGAAAGAAGCTCAAAGGAGGCAAAAATCTTATGCCGATAACCGAAGAAGGAAACTAGAATTTTCTGTAGGAGATTTTGTGTTTATTTGTGTTTCACCTATGAAGGGTGTTGTGCGTTTCAGTCGATCGGGAAAATTAGCAACTCGATATATTGGTCAATTTCCCATCATTAAACGTATTGGTTCCGTGGATTATCGCCTTTTATTACCGGCTTAGTTTTCTGCTATTCATGACGTGTTTCACGTTTCTCAACTACGGAAATGCCTTCGAGATTCCGATTCTACTCTTGAGCCGGTGCTGTAGAAGAAATTGAAGTTTCGCCTAATTTGACTTATGAGAAACATCGTATTATTGCATCGGAGCTTAAACACCTTCGAAATAAAGATGTACCCCTTATGAAGGTACAATGGTCCTCAAATCCTAAGGATTGTTCTTGGGAATCTAGAGAATTCATTGAGCGTACACATCCGAACTTACTTTCTCATGCTCTTTGAGGTGAACTTCTTATTTTAAATTTCTTTTGTGTTAATATGCTTTTATGGTTGTTACTTTTTATCTTTCTTCTTAAGTATTGCGAGGACGTAATTTCTTTAAGGAGGGGAGTCTGTAACAACCCGCATATGTTACGATTTAATATTTAAATATTTCCTCGTTAGTCGGATTATAGTCCGAAAAGCTACTTTTTGCAAACGGTCGAATTAGGACTCGAGACCACCCCCATTAAGTTCAAAATGACGTTTGCGATCTTTTGAGTATAAACATCGATATGTTTGGAGTTCATAGAATTTTGCTACTTTATCACTTTGGGCTTTGGTTTGGGTTTCATCCCTATATCCTAACACAAGCCCTAGCTCTACCCCTACTTATCTTCATTCACTTCATTTTCCTAACACTCTCAAGCTCTAGATAAAAATGGTGGAGGAGAAAAAGAATTAGGAATCCTAAGCCTAGTTTCATTTGCAAAATCCAAGCTTTAACTCCAAATTCAAAGAAGAAGCTTTGGTAAGCTTTCTCTTTATCTTCTCTAACTCGTTCTCTTTCCAATCTCAGAAATTCCTAAACCTAATTTAGGAAATGTTTCTCTTTTAAGCTTAGATTCAAGCTTGTAGGGTTGGAATTGAAGAGTAATTGTCCTTGCCGTTGCTCTGTAGCTTCTTCTTCATTTGTTTTGGGTTTAAAGGTGAGATTTTTATCTCACATCTAAGTCTATAATTATCTTTGATTGTTAGGTATGAATTCTTAACATCTTTAGATGTTCATTTGATTTGGATTGATTTGGTGAATATTCCAATCTTTGGTGTTTGAAAACAAAATCTATGAAAATCCTTATACGGATTTTGGACATGCTGATCGGATTGTGTTGGTGAGTCTTTGAGGTTGGGTAGTCATTTGGCGTAAACCCCTCGTAATCGTCACTCATCCAATCGCTTCCGATATTATTTGGCCATCATTGGCCTTGTGGAGGAAATTCCCAAAGCTCTAGTTTTAGACGTCTGAAACTATAGATTCAGATGTCTGAATCTGTTCTGGGAAATAATTTCATTCCCAGGTCAGATGTCTGAAATATAAATTTCATACGTCTGAAATTTCTCGTGATCAACCCGAGAGCAAGTAGGCAAAAATTAGCCATTTTCAAACGTCTGAATTCAGTGACCCAGATGTCTGAATAGGGCTCGGGAAAATATTCATTTTCCAGATTCAGACATCTAAACCATTTATTTCAGACATCTGAATCTGTTGTCTTTGCCCAATTTGCCCTATATGTTTGGGTTTCCTGTTTTAAATCGATTAGTGTTTATCCGACTTATTGTTATCATTTATTATTGACTTTGATAACTTTTCTTTTTTTGGGATATTTGAGAGTATCCATTTAATCGATTCGATATCGATTTATATGGATTTGATTCATGGCTTCGAATGTGAATTTTGGTGATTGATTGTTTCTAAAATCATTTCTATGATTTGTCACTTTAAAAACATAAAGTTTTTCTATACTAGTAGTAAATATTAAAACTCTTTCATTAAAACAATTTAAACACTAATTTGTCACAAAGTTGTTTCTTAAACCGTTTTCAAATCTATTAGTATATACAAACATTTACCTCATTCGTTTGAGAAATCTAATTAAACGGCTTAGTAAAACGAGTGGTATGAAACGCTTGCGTTTACTTCGTCGGTTAATTTTTGGACTTGTTCGATTGAAACTCTTATGACAACTTTTGAGTGGAGATTTACAATTTGTTCGTAAATACTTAAGTTAAGCAAGTGTTTATGGGACATGAAGCTAAACTCATTTATTTACTAGCTTAGTGTAGTTAACACTTCTTGATGATCGATGATGGCCATTTTTGTGATTTAGACTAACGATCTGCTATGTTTTCTTGTCCACGAATGGGACGGTACCTCGTTTTATTGAGTTTCGTCTCATTTCTTTCATAGGCTAATGACCTATGTATTCTTTGGAGTTTCGACTCTATCTTTATGGGCTAGTGACCCATGTCCTTTTGTGGAGTTCGGTTCATCGGGCGTACCGTTGTACTACATTGTTGTTTCGAATTATTTGAGTTTCTGGTTCCTCGGGCGTACCGATATTATACTACGTCATTGCACCAGCTCTATAGTTAGCGACCATGTGATAGCGTCCCGTTTGTGATACACGTTTTGGTGAGTTTTCATGCTTCCGTTTGTGATAGGCCTTCCCCAACCCCTCTTGTGATTTCTGGATTTCTAATTGATGGTTTCTAAAATTTGTGTTTCACCAGCTTTTATGATTGGCAGCGATATGATGTCAATATTTGATGGTTTGGTGAATAAAGTAAAGAATATGACATTCTTTTTGATGTTATGAGATTTCTTGAGATATGGTATGATTTTTGTTGTTGTCAAATGTATACTTTTCATAGTATGGCATTATTGTTATCATACGTTTTGTTATATCTCTTATTCCATCTCATTTTATCTGATATTTATAGCTAGACTGATCCGTTTATCATTTTCTTATTAAATAATACTCGGATGAGACCGAGATGTTACAGGTGCTTCTACTTGACTCCTCATCTGTGTGTATTACCTGACTTTTGGCTAACTACACTATATCGGTAGTTTTTCTTGTTATACATTCGAGATAGAGACTCCTTGATGTATACATATTCTTTTGTCTAGCACTTGTATCTATTCTTTTGTGATATTGTGGATCTTTTTGACCACTATTCTGATGTACATTTTCATGTGTTTTATTCATATCTGTTTCCGCCTTTGTGATATTAATATCTATGACTGATTATGTTATGTTTATCTCTATATTTGTTTCCGAAAACCACATAGCCACTGTGTAGTAGCTTTGAGTTTGCGTCGGCATGTCGGATTTCCTCTTGAAATGAAATGCATGTTATACTATCTAACATATCGGTGCTCGCACAAAGCAATTACACGGATGGTCGCTCCTCAACAGCCTTATTCTTCGCGCTAGTTGATGGCATTACTCCGTAGTGTCCTTGGCTAGCGTGAGTATAGAGGTGGGGTGTCACAGTTACGAAGCTATGATTTAAAGGATACCATAGAAAGTATTTCTGTTTTGAAAGGAGGCTTTCTCTACTTTCGAAGGAGGTTATCTAGAGGTTTCGAAAGAGATGTTTTAAGATTCTTAAAAATATAACCCAATCGCAATTTAAAGAAAAACCATGGCATGAGTAAATTAAGAGTTTTAAATGAATTTTTGAAGAAACTTTCCTTGATTTATAGGTTAAAGAGTTTAACCAGGATTTGTATAAGAACGATTTCCAGTATATTAAACCACAGGTATTGGTATTATCTTGCTGTTTTGAATACTTCTTCATATATTTATTCACATTGTAGTTAACCCACAATGGTACTTTGGGAAGGGAATAATAACCAGTTAGGTTGACCTAGTAGTAAATATAACTTAAGAAATGTTGAAATCTTAATTAAAGATATTTGGAGGGGCCAATAGGCTTACAGTAAACCCATGAAAACGTTATATAACCAAAGATATTGGCAGGGACCAAAAGGTTTATAGTTAGACCATGAAAAATATATCTGGATTGAGATATTGACGGATAGTCAATAGGTTCCTAGTTAGCCCATGAAAACTAGGATAAGTTAAAAGATATTGGAATTACCAATAGGTTCTTAGTGATCCCATGAAAACTATGGAATCAGAAAGATAGTGCATAAACATTTAACAAGTTAATTGTAACCCTAGAAGTTAAAATAGAGACAGATAGTCAAAGTGAATGGGGATGGGTAATCCTGATTTGGTTTACTTGTTTTGCCTATCATCACAATATTTTGAAATACTATGTTTTAACCATTGTGGATGCAGGAGCATGGTATATGATTTTATAAATGTTTTAGGATACTAGTAAGGGAAAAACCTGTTCCACTAAGCGGTGTGGTCTCACTGGATATCTAAATGGTTTTGGATGGTAGATTATTATTCATAGCAGGCTTTTTGTCTGACTCGAAGTTTTTTCCCCTTAAACTCTTGGGTACTCAATCGGCTTTGAGTAGGTTGAGATTTAAGGATTCCAGGTGTTCTGTTAGACGAATAAAGCTTCTGAAAACATGCAGGAGGAAAGCTCGTTATATTATTTCCGCTGTGTGTTTAATTGTAAAGGAATTTTTTTAGTGCCTTATTATATACTCTGATCAACTAAGGGGGCGTCTTCATAAGTTGCTCTTAGTGTGTTTTGTATTAATTTTATGTTATCTGAATGTGATCTGCGAATAGAGATTATGTAATCAATTTGGAATATTTTGAAATGGAATATGGAATTTGTTTGTTATTTAATTTTTTTCCATATTCTTGTGTTTCTGTGTATCAAGGTAACTAATATCACCGTATTTTGTCGCCGAGGATTAATGACTATAGATTACTATTGTAATGACCTGGAATTTTCAACCCCGAATATTCGACACTAATACGTTCACTGTAGAAGTGACGAGTAATCGAACGCCGAAAATTCCAGATTGTTAAGGAAAAGAAGAAAAAGAGATAGAAGAAGAAACAGAAAAAACAGCACATAATTAACAATCGCAGAGGATCAAAATATAATATCAAATAACAGCATTTACACAAAGAAATCTATAAATATCAATATACATACAATATCAGAGTACGATCATTCACAAATAAACTGGACAGTTGTAACAACTTGTCCCTGACTACTAATAATACAATCTCAAATGCACAGCGGAATATAGTCCATACGTTCCTGCAATCTAGCTCATCTCCTGAGCTCCAGAACGTCCTAACCTGAAACGCTGTAATACTCGGCCTGACCCGAGCATTACAATAAAGTAACACCCGAGTCAAGCTGGAAACCAGCGTGAGTAAACCAATATAACTTGAAATACCAAGCTATAAAATTTCCTTGAAAACCAAGTTAACTCGTTCATCACTACGAGTTTTCATCTCGCTATAGCCAAGCATTTATTCCACCAAATAATATCTAAATACCGTTATTTAGTTTAAATGGCCAAGTTACTTAATTTATTTCATTCCAGCCTATTTGATTCCATAATCAAATCTATAAAAAATTATAATAGTTACTAATCGAAGTGGTTCCGGATATCGCTGATATCCGACCCGATCTCTTCAAATCCAATGCCATCTTTTTAGCCAAGTTGTTTAAGTTTAAACAATTTAATTTACATTAGAATAACCTATTCACATAGTAATTCATCACAGAAAGATAACTAACATTATCACAATTCAACCAAAGCATTTCATATCACAGAAATTCACCACTTATCAGACTAGGGATATTAATCAATCCAAACATTCAATAATTTAATCAGCCATAAGCAAAATCAATTAGTTATACAATTCCTAATTAAAATAAATTACTTCTTAAATCCCGCTTAATTAAGTAATTAATTACAGCCCATTCATTAGTATTTTAATAAATTATTGAAATTAATTAATTAATTCTTCATTTACTTAAGACCTTAATTAATTTAAGACAAACCATTTACCTTAATTACTTTACTTAATTATCAATTAAATTTTATTTAATAAATCCTTGTATTAATTTATTATTAACATATAAAATAAACAAGATCTTTAAATTAATTAACAATTAAAACATGTTACTTCCCTAACCATCTACTTAACAACACTATTTAATTTTACTTAAATAATCTTAGGAATTAAACAAAGAAATAAAATACCTTTAAACTTAATTAATTTAAGTTAAAATAAATTACTATACAACTTTTACCTAACCCAAATATTTAATCAAAACATTAATCATTGTTTTATTTTAGCTTTAAAAAACTATTAATACCCTACAGAAAACCCGAGACTATCTCGTGCTTTCACCCTACTCAAACCCGAGCCAACCCTCCTTTCTTCTTATTCTCTTTTCTTTTTAAACCTTGTTTTGTTTTTAATTTAAAAACCTGTTGCAGCTATTAAAACACTCACGAACACCCGATACCTTCATCGAGCGAAAACTAATTACTCCCGAGTCCAAACCCGAGCTCTCTCCCACACCTTCAGCAAACGAAACTGGACACCCAGGGATACGCGTGCATGTGCACGCGAGATCGTCACCACTCCGACACTACAGCCACCAAGTCGCCGATGACTTCACCATCCACCTCAACCACCTAGATACCCACCATGACTCAAGAATTGAAGTTGAAAAGATATGTCGATACCAGGAAAAATCCCGTTTGCTAACTCCACCTCGAACTGTCGCCTCTGACCACCAGAGACCCCATGCTCATGCTTGGAGACTCGCCGTACATCCACCCTACTAACCCCCCTACACCGGTCCAACTCAATGCGACCTCGATGCCGTAATTACAACGAGTTCGTCCTCGTCCAGATCGTAACCCAAAACCCTACGCTGACATCGACACGCCACCACGACGTACTGGAAATCAAGCCACCAGTTTTCCTATGATCCCCTGCCAACAAGCTACCACTAGCTACAAACCCATTCTCCATAGCCCACGCGATTGTCGGGATTCGAGTAAAAACCCAATTTTGATCATCTCACAATCCACTCCCATCTACATACTTAAAAATCACAAAACTACCACTAAAAATCATCAATTTCAAAGACGAATTCAAACATGTATGTGAAACATGCAATTTACACACTTGATTCCTGACATGTTTTGATTTTACACTGTAAATTTAATTTTCCAAATAAACATATTTTCTAGTTTCATTTGAAAATATTTTTAAAAATAGGAATTTATGTTTACAAACACATTTTCATGAGACATCATAATCTTTAATTGACTGAGTGAAGAGGATTTGAATTTAAATGTTTTCGAGCCTGTTTTGAACAAGATAGAGGCATGCATACATATCCACAGTATATTCAAACTTGTATACCCAGACAAAATACATTTCTTCATCCATGCAAATCGTATTCAAGTCATTCCACTATCCAATCTTACATGCACAAGTTAATGCATGTGATTTAGCTTTTTAAAAGTCAAATGTACTCACTGTAGAATGTTTTGACAGAGAACAGAGTCAACAACTTGAACATGTATAAATACTACATAATTTTTTATTACTTTTATAATCTTTACTACTCGCAGATTTAAATAAGATTTTGATTTAAAAAATGAAGTTTACTCACCTTATTTTGAACAAAAGAGCCATTTTGACAAATCTGGAAAATTTGATCCTGAAACTGATTTGGATCTACTATGAATTGATCTGGGAACTTGATTGACTTGTTCTTAGTTGTGTTGAATCTTGAGTTGCTTAGCCTAAAACTGAAAAGAGTTTGATTGCTTTCCATTTTATTTTTTAGATTTTTAGTTTCTAGGTTTTGTTTCTTTTTTTATAAAATGAAAGATAGAAGAAATGAAAGAGTAGGAATAGAGATGAATATATATAGCCTTTTATTTATTTATTTTTAAACAAATGAAGAAAATAATTAAATTATAACACTAGTAAATTGCATGTAGTACTTAGCTTACAAATGTTAAATGCATGCATTTTATCTTTTTTATTTTTTATTTTTATTTATACATTTTATATTATTTAGACTTATATAACTTCAAAAGAAAATGATATAAAACCTACTTATACATTAATTAATAACCATATATATATATATATATATATATATACTAGTATTAAAAATTAAACATGACACTTGTATTTTGCATGTTATACTTGGCCGACAAATGTCAAGTGCATGCATTTATATTTATTTTTGCTTTATATTATGTTTATTTATTTATTTTTTCAACTTATAAATCAATATTTTAATAAATTAATCATGTTAATACCAATTAATAGATGTCCAAACATCTGGGTTATCACATTCCTTCCCTCTTTAAATCTTTTCGTCCTCGAAAAGGAACAAAGGAAGAATTTAATAAACTGTTTATTATCAGTCAAATTATTCTTAAACATTTTAATTCTTTTTATTTAAATTTAAAAAACACTTTAAAAATATATATTATCAAATTTTTTTATAAAATACTTTTTATAACTTGATGTTTCAACAAGTCCATCTGTGTTCTCATGGAAATTAGGTCATACGTTGATCAGGCATAGGACTGAAAATCTATAAGTACTTGGTAAACCCGTTTTCAACACCTTGTGAATATACTTAGAAAACTTTTTGTGAAAATATAGAAAACATTTCTGAAAATATTGAAAACATTTTTGGTGAGAATGCTCTGGAAATCATTACCCCATCCATGGTCGCAGTTAGCCCAATGGTTACGTCGCCATCTCGGTGAAATCCATAGAAAACTATATGCCTCCACGCCCCTCGATTTCACCATGGAACCTGCCGCAGATCGCAGCTACACCCAGGGTAACGTCGCCATCACGACGAAAACCCATGTAACTGTAGGCATCAATTCCCTTGAATTTCGTTGCCAAATGAAACTTCTCCACACAAACCACATAGTTCGCAGACTACATCAATCGAGTCCCAATGTAGCCTATAGGCACTCACTACCACGCGACTTTCGCTATGTCTTCATAGATCGCAGTCTACCGATGTTACATCGCTCTTCCAGCGATATCAAACGTAGACTTAAGCAATCGTTGCCCCTCGACTTCTGCTATGGTGCGCAGTAGATCGCAGTTAAACCGAGTTACGCTATCGTCATTGCATAACCCAAATGTCTCTGTAGGTATCAGTGCCCTCGACTTTTTCTACCCAACCACAATCCTCAGGAACTTTAGTTTGTCCGGACTTCCTCCCAGGATCAAATTTAGAACCCCCCTTAGGGCTTAAGACAGAACTATCTCATGGATCTTCTACTAGAAGTTCATTTAAATGGGAGCGCCTTTTTCCCCACAGCCATTCTCAAAACATTTTATACTATACACATATAGTATTATTCAAATCATACTCTTTATATGTATCACGTATAAATCTCTTTTACACAAAATCGATATCTCAAAATCGATAATTCTCAAACTTGGCTTTTCAGATTCCCCAAATTGATTTTTCCAAAAAATCAAAAAGCCTTTCAAAATCAGTGGATCCCAAAAACCTTTTTCCCAAAATCATTCTCATAAAATCATTTATATAGATATATATAAGCTTATTATTTCCAACTTGAAAAATCTTTGGATCACTTCATTCTTGTATAAATTCCCTTTTTATATTTCAAATATTTTTCAAAGATCACATCTCCTGGTTATAATTCCCATAAGGGGAGTTATCATACATAACAAAAATATATATAACTTTATTTATGCCAAATCAAATATTCAAGTTTGATTTCTTTATAAAGTTTTTTACCACCTTGCTTATTCTTCATAAAGTGAATTTTAATCATAGAAATATCCAACTTTCACTTTTATTCCTCATATATTTCTCAAGATATACTTTTCCATTACAAAAATTATTTTTTACACTTCTTTATAAAAATTTCAATATCTATTTCATTCTAGCACATACGATGTACATATATCATCCATACACAATATTAAATTTGATCGCCCACTCGATCACACAATTTCACTTCTGAACTAGTATCGTCCACCCGACTTCCTAGTGCGAACTCAGATCTGGTTTCTTGATTAGAAACCGTCATTCTCCTTGCATAGCCATAACTATGATAGAGAACTTCCAAAATCAATCAAAAATCCATATCCAGGGTTCGTCGTCGAAAAACGAATGAAAAATCCTAACTCGGATCGATATACTATCTCGAAATTCTATGCTTGAATCTAAATCAAACCATTATGCGAATAGAATAATATACGTACATCTAGTTAAATCAACTTCCTTTTATTCACATTCATTTTGATTTCTATTCATTTATTCATAATTGCTTCATTCCACTTGGTTCATCCATTCAATTATAAACAGTTTGCACTCTGACCAACTTGAATTTAGAAATTAGCTTTGAAAAGTTTAAAATGGATAAATAGTTGTAAAATAGTTATTAGTTGTAAATAGCAGTATAATAGTTAAGTAATTTTAAAATGTTGTAAGATAGTTAAATAGTTACAAAATAGTTGTAAAATAGTGATTAGTTTGTAAAACAGGTGTAAAATTGTAATTAGTTTTCAAAATAGTTGTAAAATAAGTGTAAGATAGTTTGGGTTTTTAAAATAAAGGTTGTATAGTAAATAGCTAGGAAAATAGATTTAAAATAGTTTATATTAAATAATTTATTTGAGAATAGTTTCAGAGTCCAACTGGTTCAATCCCAATCTCCACTTCCAATCAATTTCCCTTCCCATTAAACTGATTCAATTCCAATTCAATTTGAATTAACTTCAACTCCTATCCTAAATTCAAATCAATTTCCATTTGAATTTAAACTTATTCAACTTCAATCTCACTTCTAATTAATTCAATCAAATTCAACTTGAACAAATTCCAATTCCAATCTCAACTTTAAACCATCTCGAATCATATAAATTTGAGTTCAATTTTCAAATGTTGATTTAATCCCCTTAAACCAAATTAACCTTTACTTTTAATTTAACAACCTAAGTATTTAACAATTTTCAATTCTAAATCCAAATTTCAAATACTCATTTTAAATTACCTTTACTTAACTTACTTCAAGGTTCAAGTAGGAGTTCAAAACAATTTAATCTACAGTATCCAATTTATTATCCAATTTTAACTTTTAACATAGAAACCAATTTTTAACAAATTTTCAGTTTGCAAGTTCATTTAAATCTTAAGTTCAAAGTGATTTCATTCCCATAATTTTCTATTTTATTTCTAAAAATAAAAATCTTTTAAATAATTTCAAATTAAATTTTTATTTAATTTCAGTAATGGATATATATATTATCTCAATCCACTTCTCCATTCAATTAAAATAATCCAATTCACAGTTTCATAGATTATTAATAACAGTCAGGATGATATCAGGTAAGTCAAAGTAAATAAACATCCAAATTATTTAATACATTCATCAATAGCATCCATCAATAGCATCCATTACCAATTTCCAGAATTCAAACCCATTTTGAGTTCACACATAACTCCTTTTTCAATTCAACCCATTTAACTTACCCAAGTTAAATTCAGTTCGTTTAATCTAGTCAACCTTACTCCATTTGAATTCTTCATTTCAAATTTTAAACTTCTTATCAATAACCTTTCTCACTTATAAGTTCAAAAACTTACATCACATTTCAAGGGAAAATTCAAAACTCAACACTTAGAGTTTATTTCAAATCATCTTGATATTATGTATATCTACTTATACATACATATCTATTTCATTTGCACATCAAGTCATACTTTAAATTTTAAACCATTCTTGGTTTTTAATTCAAACAAATTCCTTTAAAAATTTTAAAACAACTCTTATTTAAAATAAGATTCCTACATTTTAAAAATATTATATCCTTTGAAACAATTTAAATTTTCGGGACTTAGATTTAAAACTTCACAATATAAATCCATTCCAATTTACAAGTCATACTTATCTAAATTGTTACTTCCTTAAAACATTCCATTGTGATTTATCATTAATTATTATTATTATTAGAGAACAAATATCCCATTGTTAGACACAACAACCCTTTTATTAATAACCAAGATTATCGTATCTGAAAACCAATTCACTATATATATTATCTCATGATTTATTGGAAAATAAAATCAGGGTAACTTATTTCAGCATTCTAAAAACACTTTTACACATTTCAGGATTTTAATCTCTGGTTTGAACCCATTTCTGGCTTAGCCTATTGTATAGTTCATATTATCCAATTCCTATTTGGTTATATATATTACCACTTAAATTCTTATGGTCTTATTCATCTTCAATAATTAACAACCAATTATCTTAATATATATAATAATTAGAAAGATTACTGCTTTATATATCAAATATAAGCTTATATAAAAATCATTTTTAAAACCGGCTTAAAATCTTTATATAAGAAAATAACAAGTACGCCCTCATATATATTACACTCAACTCATTCTAGGGTACTATTGACCCTATCTCTAATGAGTAACCCCACCAGAGCCAATGTTCTCGCTTAACCTTCAGCTCTGATACCAAATGTAACGACCCAGAATTTTCGACCCTGAATATTCGACACCAATACGTTCACTGTAGAAGTGCGGAGAAATCGAACGCCGGAAATTCCAAATTGTTCAGGAAAAGAAGAAAAGGAGATAGAAGAAGAAACAGAAAACAACAACATAGAATCTAACAATCACAGCGGATCAAAATATAATATCAAATAACAGCATTTACATAAAGAAAGCTGTAAATGTCAATATACATACAATACCAGAGTACAATCATTCACAAATAAACTGGACAGTTGTAACAACTTGTCCTTGACTACTAACTATACAATCTCAAATACACAGCGGAATATACTCCATACATTCCTGCCATCCAGCTTGCCTCCTAAGCTCCAAAACATCCTTTCCAGAAAAGCTGTAATGCTCGGGCTGACCCGAGCATTACAATAAAGTAACACCCAAGTCAGGCTGGAAACCAGCGTGAGTAAACACATATAACTTGAAATACTAAGCTATAAAACTTCCTTGAAAACCAGGGTAACTCGTTCATCACTACGAGTTGTCATCTTGCTATAGCCAAGCATTTATCCCACCAAATAATATCTATGTACCGTTACTTAGTTTAAATGGCCAAATTACTTAATTTATTTCATTCCAGCCTATTTGATTCCATAATCAAATCTAAAAAAATGATAATAGTTACTAATCAAAGTGGTTCCGAATATCGCTGATATCTGACCCCTATCCCTTCGAATCCAATGCCATCTTTTAAGCCAAGTTGTTTAAGTTTAAACAATTTAATTTACATCAGAATAACCTATTCACATAGTAATTCATCACAGATAGATAACTCGCATTATCACTGTTCAACTAAAGCATTTCATATCACAGAACTTCACCACTTACCAGACTAGAGATAAATCCAAACATTCAATAATTTAATCAGCAATAAGCAAAATTAATTAGTTATACAATTCCTAATTAAAATAATTTACTTCTCAAATCCTGCTTAATTAAGTAATTAATTACAACCCATTTATTATTATTTTAATAAATTATTGCAATCAATTAATTAATTCTTTAATTCCTTAAGACCTTAATTAATTTAAGACATACCATTTATCTTAATTAATTTACTTAATTATCAATTAAATTTTATTTAATAAACCCTTGAATTAATATATTATTAACATATAAAATAACTAAGATCTTTAAATTAATTAATAATTAAAATATTCTACTTCCCTAACCATCTACTTAATAACACTATTTAATTTTACTTAAATAATCATAGGAATTGAACAAAGAAATAATATTCCTTTAAACTTAATTAATTTAAGTTAAAATAAATTACTATACAACTTTTAACTAACTCAAATATTTAATCAAAACATTAATCATTTAAAGGAAAATTGGTTAAGAAAAATTGTTTAAAATTTATTTTATTTTAGCTTTAAAAACTATTAATACCCTATAGAAAACCCAAGACTATCCCGTGCTTTCACCCTACTCAAACCCGAGCTAACCCTCCTTTCTTCTTCTTCTCTTTTCTTTTTAAATTTTGTTTTGTTTTTAATTTAAAAACCTATTGCAGCTGTTAAAACACTCGCGATGTAACATTCCTGTGTTTAAATCAAATTCAAATTGGTAATTAATTTAATTTTTGAAATTAAATTGTGAATTAATTTGGTGTCTTCCAAATTTAAATAGATATTTGTTTGTTTATTAGTATAAATGTATATAAAAATGATTTTTAAATAGAATTCTATTTGGAAATTCAGAAAAATAAATATTTTGAACAATATTTTGATTGTAATTTAATTATGGATTAATTTGAAATTTGAATAAAAATATATATTGAGTTTGAATAAGATGTATGTTTATTTATTTACATAAATGGATTTTTAAATTGGAATTTGATTTTTAAATTCAATAAATATTTAGGAAATCAATATATAGGAAGAGATTGTAAAATAGAATTTTGATTTGGAATTCAAATAATAAATATTCTATAAATAAATTGAATTTAAAATATATGTATAATGTATGTATGTATGATTATTTATTAAGTGTATAAAATTGTTTCCAATTCATTTTTAAAAAAGTTATGTAAGTAAAAGTAATTGACAATGTATGTGTAATATGATTTGAAAACAAAATTTAATAAAAGTTTTAAAAAACATACATATCTTTTGAAAATATAAGTATAAGATTTAAAATACATAACATATACATGTAAGTATAAAATAGATAAAACATGTTTTATAAATTACAACAAAGTAAGGTTTAAAACAAAATTTTAAAATTTACTTAAAGCAAGGATATAAACCTAAATTTCATTGCAAAAGACATTTGTAAGGTTAATAGTTAAGGATTAAAACATTTGTAAGCTTTGTAACTTATGAGATTAACAAGTGTAACAAATGGATGAAACAAGTGGCAAGAAAATAAACTTTTCTTTTAGAATTATAGAAAATAGGTATGGGAAAAGAAAAATCAGTCCTCACTTCTCTTTTATCTTCTAATTTCAAAATCTGTAAATAAACAGATTTGTAATAATAATAAAAATTTCAAAACCTGGTTGCTGTTTCAAAAAAATTATTGATTCAATTTAAAATCAAAGCAAAGAAAAAGAAAGTATGGTTTCAGTTAAAAAATATATATTAAAAGCTTCTCTCATCTTCAATCTGGGAACAGAATTCTAAATCCCTAAAACAAAGATCAAAGCCAGAAAAAGAAAAGAAATAGATCAAAACTGAAAACAGATTTGCAAACAAAAGGAAGGAAAAAGTTTCAAAACAAAAATCTGGAAGTTTCAAATTCTGAAACAAGGGCAAGTTTCAGATCAAAGTAGAAAAACCTGAAAGTAGAAGATTAAGCAAACAATTTCAAGTCTGGAAAATTCAAATCAAAGTAAAGCCAAAAGGAATTCATCATCAGGTTCCAGTTGTACAAAGAATCAACAACTAAACTCTCAGTTTACAAGTTCCAGTTTCAAGCTTGGTTCCCCTCTGTTCTTCATCTCAGGTGAGTAAACTCACTTATTTGACCTTGGATCTGTTTGAATTTTGTTTGCATGTGATGATCTAGGAAGTTGTGAATTCAATATAATGATTTTGGTTATGCCTGTGTGTATATGTTTACTGTGCATGTATCTGGAAGCAGGAGAATGACTCTGTTAACAAAAATTTACAGGTTTAGTTAAGTTTAAAATTCAATTCAACCTTCCTCAATCATTTTTAGCCAGTAATGTAAAAACAAAATAAGTTCAAATTCATCATAATTTAATTTTAAAATATATTTTCAATATAATATGAGATAGTTTTGTCTGAATGAAGAAATATAGTGAACTTCAAAGTTTTACCCAATTTTCGATTTGCATGAATTTAAAATTGGATTACATCATCTAAAACCGTTTCAAAAGCTCGAATTTTTAAAACAAAAACTAGAATTTTTAGTTGAGAATTGGGATCGCATTTATTGGTTGAACGGAGAATGGGTTATTGCGAATTTCTGGTGATCAACATGATGTTGAACCTCGGGATCGTGTTAGTTGGTGCTGGAACGATGGTCTATCTCGAGAAAAATGCGAAAAGAATTTATAATTCATTGTGGAAGGCGATTGGGATCGATCTAGGGTTTTTACCCTATGTTTTGTCTACCATGTTTGCGTGCTATTTTCATCGTCGTCGAGACGTTTTAGACGATCAGAATGGGGGAGGGGGGTTGAATTCGTGGATGGACGGAGCGTCATCGGCCAGAGTGGCATGATTTTCGATGGCCTGTCACGGCGAAGCGAACTAAATTTTAGTGATCGAGTAGGTTTCTGGAAGAAATATGTGGCCTCGAGTTTGCTAGATTTTGATTTCATGATGATTTCGTGTATTGAGTTGTTTGATTCGACTCTGGTGATCGTCGATGATGTTCCGGCTGCTGCATCGTCGATCGGAGATGGTCGATGTGCTTGTGCACGTATACGTGCATTTTTCTTGTATCTGTGTTTCGAATGTTTTGGGGAAGAAGGTAAAAACTCGGGTCGAGGCACATGAAATTGATCGATTTTCTCGAAGCAGATGAAGGCGTGGTTTTTCTCGGGGTCAAGCTCGGGTGAAACAAGGTTTAACTTGGGTTTGTTGATGTCATACGAAAACAGCCTTAAACTTTAAAGAAAATCAAATTATTAAAAACAAATTTTTTTTAAAACAAATTTCTTTTAAATATTAGATGTTAATTAAGTTTTAAAATAGAATTGTTTTAATTAACCAAGTTTTAAAATGGTTTAAAATATAAATATAACTTTTATTTTGAAAGTTTATTTTAAGTAAACTTAATAATATAAAGAAGGTTTTGATGGTTAATTAACTTTAAAAGTTTAAGTTAATATATTTGTTACAGGAAATTAATTAATTGAAGTTAATTACTTAATAAAAGTAATTAGGGTAAATTTGTTAATAATTTAAGTTTGGTTAATCAAGTAATTAATGAATAATTAATTACATAAAAATAATTACTTAATGGAAGTAATTAAGGATGCATAATTGATGATTAAAAATTGATTTAATCAAGTTTTTAAAGGTTAATTAATTAAGGCTAATTAATTAATGTAATTAGGGTAATTAATTTAAGAAGTAATTAATTAATTAAAGGTTAGTTGATTAATAAAAGTAATTAATTAATGGTAAAAGTCAATTAAGTAATTAAGGATAATTACTTATTTTAAATTAATTAGGATTAATTAATTAAATGATAATTAATTAAGGGTTAATTAAATGATTTATTAATTAAGGATAATTAATTAATCAAGATTAATTCTTTAATAATTAAAGGTTGGTTAATTCATTAATTAAGGTTAATTAATAAATAATTAAGGGATAATTAATTAACATAAACTGTAATTAATTAATGTTAATCAACCAGAATTAGTGATTTATTTGGTTTCTTTGAAACTCAATAGGCTAAGGGAGCCTTGCCCTTTTATTATATCAATGTTATTATAACAATTTATATCAAAATACAACTGCACATATCACTCAGAAGAAAAATACACAAGAATGCTTACATATCAATACAACTGAACATATTTGCAATTAAACATGAATTGATGCCACCCTTGCTTGAACTTCAGAGAAAAAACAGTCTATTTCCTTTAAGCTTCATAACTATAAATTGCTTCTGTACTACAGATAAATGCTACTGCCTCAAATCTTTCAGACCTGCTATAAATTCCAGTCAACATGATATTACAGATAACATGCTACAGTCTGCACCTTCAGATTCCTATTGTTCTTCAAACCCAGTCTAAAGCCTCAGTGATTCACTACCATTACAATCATCTGCACCCATAGAAAATACTATCTAACCAAATTAATTATAATCAGTTACAAAGAAATCACTCATCTTTTATGCCTGCTATGAAACAAGTTCATTATCTTTGCACACAGTTCACTGCCTGATTTATAATTATTAGAGAAAATTCTTTCATTCCTTTCCTTCCATATTGCAGTAACAAAAATTTTAAGGACAGAAAGTAAATCTTTAGCTTTTGAATTTCTCCATCTAGTAGCCTTGTATATGTTGAACCATTCTTCCTTGGAGATTTTATTGGGAGCATGAAAATTGCCTGAAAACATCAACTTGTTCCAAATATCAAAAGAAAACTCACAACTAAAGAATAAATGAGTATTACTTTCCATATGATCATTGCATAGAACACAACAACTATTATTAATCAAACCATATGACTCAAGTTTATCCTTTGTTAAAAGTGCATTGGCCATAACTTTCCATAACATGAAATTTTCTTTAGCAGGACTATCATTGTTCCATATTCTATCCTTCCAAAGAAATTTTTCACTACATTCAGAATCCAAAAGCATATTATATATTAATTTAACTGAATGATTTCTTCTCTGAGTTGTCCAAAATACAAGAATATCACTCTCAGGAAATTTAGTCTTTGCAATATCATTCCATACCATTCTAACCTCCCTGGAGCTGCTGTAAGGAAGTACAATGTCATCATGAAGAATAAAATTTAAAGCTTTGGACTGACAGGGTATACCAGTGGAGATAACACTAGAGTAGTTCATACACCTTTTCAAAATTAACCCAGGTTTAGCCCAAGGATCAGACCAGAAGTAACAATTAAAATTCCTGTTCGGATTTATCTGTATCATAGGTAAGAATTTTTCTCTCAACCTTAAAATATTCCTCCAACTCCAACTAGAATTATTCTGAATTTGCATTTCCCAAAAATTCTTTCTCTTAATCAAATTTCTATTAATCCATATTGTCCATAAATCAACACTATTGCTAAGAATTTTGTCAATGTATTTTGAGATTGCAGCTTGATTCCAGAGTTTCAAATTTATAATACCAAGTCCTCCTTTGTCTTTAGGCAAAATTATCTTCCTGAATGATATAGGAATTAATTTCTTAGTGAAAGGATCCCCATGCCAAAGAAATCTGTTCATAGCACTATTAATCATGGAAATTAACTTTACTGGTAAGATATAATGTCTCATCCAATAAGTTGTCATGGCAGATGCAATAGACTGAATTATCACTAGTCTCCCAGCTTGAGAAAATTTTGCACTTGGCCATGATGTAAGTTTTTCAGTGATTTTCTCAAATAAAGGCATGCAGCTAACTTTTGTAAGTCTAGAAGTTAAAAGAGGTAGACCTAAATAAGTAGCATTAGAAGGCATTATATTTAAACCTGAAAATTTGATTATTTCTTTTTTGTTTTCCTCTTCCACTCCAGCTATTAGTATATTTGACTTACTGATATTAATATGCAGACCAGTGATCTTTCTAAATTTGTCTAATACCTCCAAAACAGTCTGAATATTTGCAATAGTAGGCTTTGTGAATAAAACTAAGTCATCAGCAAATAGTAAGTGAGTGATCATAGGATCTTTACATTTTGGATGTAATTCCAAAGATTTATTCCTAACCCTCTCCATTAAGAGAACATTCAAAACCTCCATTACAATAATAAACAAATATGGAGAGATAGGATCTCCTTGTCTAATTCCTTGTGTGCCCTTGAAAAAACCATTTAAGCAACCATTTCTAGACACAGAATAATATGGAGATGAAATGCATGTATAGATCCAAGCTAGCAGTGGTTTTGGAAAATTCATTCTTGCCATGATTGCAATGATAGAACCCCATGAAACACTATCAAAAGCTTTCCTAATATCTAGTTTTAACATACATCTAGGAGATATATTGGCAGTTGCATATCCCCTTAGAAGTTCTTGAGTCAACAAAATATTGTCACTAATGTTCCTTTTGGGTATAAAGGCAACCTGGTTATTTGATATTATAGAAGGAAGGACAGCTTGCATTCTGGTTGATATAATTTTGGTAATAATCTTGTAAACAACATTACAACAAGATATAGGTCTAAACTCTGAAACAATAGATGGATTATCAATCTTGGGGATTAAAGTAATTAAAGTGATTTATTTGGTTTCAATTAATCAGATGATCAAATAACCATACTTATGGATGTTTGAATTGTATGAACTACTGTGAATTGTTTGTTACTATGTGATGCTTTGTGATTTGAATTGTTTTAATTCAAACTGTGATGAATGTAATTCATTTTATCTGTGATAAATGTATATTGTATAACTGTGATGCTGTGTATATAGATAAGCGTTATAGGATTATACCGCTTATAAATAATATTGTGCTTGAATCTGTGATGATTGATGATGTTACACTATTGTGTAAAACCCCTGGACTACGCCATATACACACAAATATGGATTGCACGAGGAAATTGGTTAAGTCATAGATTTTTGAAATAGTTTTAAAATTGAATTTTTGAATCCAAATGGTTTTGAAAATGGATTGGTTTAAAAGTGAAAAACTTCTTAAAAGGAATTTCAAGGATAAAGGTTATTTTGAATAACTTAATAAAGTTTTGAAATTTAAATAATTTGATTTAAATTTGAATTCAAAATTTGAAATTGAATTCCATGTTTGGAAATTATGGTTTAAAAGTGTTATACAAGTTATAAATGTGTTTATATGAGTTTAAACCATTTTAAAAGTATTGTTTTGGAATTTAAATTTAACCCAAGGATTTTAACTTGTATAAATGAAATCGGATTTTTCCAAATGAAAACTATTTGTTTTCTAATAATAATTGCTTTCATATAAAGAAGGGATTTCCAATTTGTATTGGAAGATTTCAAGTTTGAAATAAAATTGTGAATCGTTTTTGAAAGCTATAAATGAACCTTTGTGAAAGATTGTTAAACTTTGTTTTGAAATCGAAGAGGATTTTAAATGGTGTATCTTTTATATATAAAAGATCTGAAATGGGAATTGTTTTGAAAGTTATGAATGAATCTTTGGAAACAGTTTTGAAAGCTATGAATTAAATCTTTGATTTATAGATTTGATGAGTTAATCCAATTCGAATAGGAATTGTTTTCTGTGAATGAATCTTTGTGAAAAATGGATGAACTTTGTGAAATGAATATATTTTTATAAAGATTTGGAAATGGTAATTTGTTTAACCCATTTGAAAAGAAAGTTTTGGGTTTTAAAGTTGTGACTTAACTGAAATCCCATATCCATATGTTTTTAAATATTGCGCTCATTATTCGGTTTAGCTGGGAGAGGACCTTGTGTCATATAACCCATTCCGAATAATGATACGACATTATGGATAGCATTAGAAACCAGTGGTGAAGACCGGGTGTCTTGAGAACGGTAGGATAACCCGTCGAATGACTCTACACTGAGTAGCTACGGTATAGAGATCTCCATATGTGATGGGGAGTCCAATCGGGATTGAGGATACCCGGATTGCAAGGGCTTCTTTGAAAGTGCCTTCGGTTCTGTTCGAACCTGAAACAGACTTGTATGGATATGTGTCTGACATTACACTTTGAGATGTAAAACCAGTTTCTATCAAATAAATTTCTGTTTGGTGGCGGAGATTTATTCTCTTAGCTTAACACCCTTCTCTGAGACGTACGAGCTTAGAGGTTATGTAGTTGATGGTTACTAGTGATACATTCCCAATTTTGTAATGTGGCATACAAAGTGATGCTGATCATTTGTTGATCAAAGCATGGCTGAGAAGCGTAGCTTTGTGGATGTGACTTCGTCGAGCTTCACAACCCGGTAATGGTCGAAACAGGAATCGTGGCAGCAAGGTTATTTGGAGGTAGCTCCCTTTGAGGGTATGACCATTTCCTTCTGGATAAAAAGTGATATCATGGTATGGAGCCCAGATATTTACTTATGTTGATTTTGAAAGTGGTATCATAGTATGGAGCCCAGATACTTTACTGTGTGGTTGTTGGATTAAGGGCGCTCGGA
Organism: Allium cepa; assembly: GCA_030765085.1. Lineage (NCBI taxonomy): Eukaryota > Viridiplantae > Streptophyta > Magnoliopsida > Asparagales > Amaryllidaceae > Allium > Allium cepa. Next base: position 44,875,553 of record CM060930.1, on the reverse strand, counting down.
TAAAGGTCGGTAACGACCGGGGGATGGCATACTCATGTCAGTAGTTACTTCTGGGCAGGGGTAACACGGCCTTGTGTAACAGAGATCCGGTTAGGTTCTCGGGGACGTCCCTCCAGAGGCGTTCCATTTTGTGTGGGAAGTTCCTTTGCCTGATCATTTGTTGGAAATCCAACCATCCAATACACACCCCGTACGGTTTTAGTTGTAGAATCTTCCATTTAATATGGTAGCTATAGTAGGCATACTATAATGGTACGTATGCTGGCTAAGATTAATATTATACTTTCGAAAGGTTTTCTGCATTATGCACTAATAATAATATCAAATGATTTTCGCGTATCAAGCATTTTTGACCGTCATAAGGAGAAATCTCCTCCAAGTGTGCGCTTGCATTGTGTGTCTGGCGGGAGGCATTATGGCAGTTTCATTTTCCAAAAAGCATTGCGGATTTCTTTTCAAAATCTTTTTTTTAAAGATAAACTGTTTTTGTTTGCTCATACCAGTCCCATGACTGACCCGGAGTTTATTGTTCCCTTCCTAAACTCTAGGTGCCCATAATTTTCCACACGGGCAGTCTAGAGTTGGGTTTTTCAAATAATCAAGTAGTAGGAATAGAGTCCATAGCTTTCAGCCTTTGCATTTTGGCGATAGCATTTCGGGATCGCATTTTCTTAAGCCAACTTGATGGTGGTTATCGCTTATTGGATTGGACATCTTTGGAGTTTGGCATTGAAGATATTATCTTTCTGCTGCAGTTGCCTAGTTTGCTTTATCTTCTGCTGTTGTTTCTTTCCACTGTTATTTCTTGTATCTCTGATGTATATTGATATTCATTGTATCATCGGATATTGTATTCATTGTTGTATCAATGATATTACTCATTTTCTTCCGTTGTGTTGTTATAATTAATGTGTTATATGCTTCGGCGAGCCAGATTCGACGTTTGAATCTACGACATTCGAGTACAAGTGAAGTATGGATGTCGATTTTCGAAGGTTGAGTCAGGGTCGTTACACGTGAACATCCGATACCTTCCTCGAGCCAAAAATAATTCTTCCCAAGTCCAAACCCGAGCTATCTCCCATACCTTCACCAAATGAAACCGGGCACCCGAGGATACACGTGGGCGTTCACGCGTAAACATCACTACTTCGATCATCGTCATTACAGCCACCAAGTCGTCGATGACTTCACCATCCACCTCAACTACCCAGATACCCACCATGACTCAATAATCATAGTTGAGCAGATATGTCGATACCAGGAAAAACCCCGTTTGCTAACTCCACCTCGAACCGTCGCCTCTGACCACCAGAGCCCCCGTGCTCATGCCTGGAGACTCGCTGTACATCCACCCTACTAATCCCCCTACACCGGTCCAACTCGATGCAACCTCCATGCCGCAATCGCCATGAGTTTGTCCTCGTCTAGATCATAACTCAAAACCCTACGCTGACTTCGCCACTCTACCACGACGTACTAGAAATCAAGCCAATAATTTTCCTACGATACCCTACCGATAAGCTACCTTGAACTACAAACCCAACCTCCATAGCCCACGCGATCGTCGAAATTCGAGTAAAAACCCAATTTTGATCATCTCACAATCCCCTCCCATCTACATACTTAAAAATCACAAAACTACCACTAAAAATCATCAATTTCAAAGATGAATTCAAACATGTATGAGAAACATCTAATTTACACACTTGATTTCTGACATATTTTAATTTTACACTATAATTTTTTTTTCCAAATAAATATACCTGCTAGTTTCATTTGAAAATATTTTTAAAAATAGGAATTTATGTTTATAAACACATTTTCTTTAAACATCATAGCTTTAATTGATTAAGTGAAGAGGATTTGAATTTAAATGTTTTTGAGCCTGTTTTGAACAAGACAGAGGCATGCATACATATCCACAGTACATTTAAACTTATATACCCAGACAAAATATATTCCTACATCCATGCAAATCGTATTCAGGTCATTCCACTATCCAATCTTACATGCATAAGTTAATGCAGGTGATTTAGCTTTTTAAAAGTCAAATTTACTCACTGTAGAATATTTTGACATAGAACAGAGCCAACAACTTGAACAGGTATACATATTACATAATCTTTTGTTACTTTTATAATCTTTACTTACTCACATATTTAAATGAGATTTTGATTTAAAAGATGAAGTTTACTCACCTTATTTTGAACAGAGGAGCCATTTTGACAAATCCGGAAAATTTGATCTAGAAACTGATTTTGATCTGCTACGAATTGATCTGGGAACTTTATTCACTTGTTCTTAGGTGTGTTGAATCTTGAATTGCTTAGCCTAAAACTAAAAAGAGTTTGATCGCTTTCCTTTTTACTTTATCAGGTTTTTAGTTTCCAGGTTTTGTTTGTTTTTTTATAAAATGAAAGATAGAAGAAATGAAAGAGTAGGAATAGAGATGATTATATATCTCCTTGTATTTATTTATTTTTAAACATATGAAGAAAATAATTAAATTATGAAACTTGTAAATTGCATGTAGTATTTAGCTTACAAATGTTAAATGCATGCATTTTATATTTTTTTATTTTTTTATTTATACATTTTCTATTATTTATACTTATATAACTTCAAAAGAAAATGATATGAAACCTACTTATACATTAATTAATAACCATATATATATATATACTAGTATTAAAATTAAACACGACACTTGTATTTTGCATGTTATACTTGGCCTACAAATGTCAAGTGCATGCATTTATATTTATTTTTGCTTTATATTATGTTTTTTATTTATTTGTTCAACTTATAAATCGGTATTTTAATAAATTCAATCCCGTTAATTACCAATTTACAGATGTCCAAAATTTTAGGTTATCACAACCATAACATCCATAACCGTTAGTTTTGGGCCTCCTAGTAAGGGGATGTTAAAGTGTCATTAATATTGTGCATCGATTATCGTAAGTTGAATGAAAATACGATAAACAATTGATATCCTTTGCTGAGATTAATGATTTATTCGTTCAATTGATTGCAACCAATGTATTTTGCCAATTAAGAGTGGCAGAGGACAACATTCATTTAATGGCGTTTCGGTCGAAGTACATTTCGTACGAGAGGTTAGTAATGCTACTTGGATTGGCCAATGCACCTGCTTTATTCGTGGTTTTGATGTACGTGATTTTATAAGAGCACTTGGATATGTTCGTGCCGGTGTTCATTAATGACATTTTGATATATTCTAAGGACGAAAGAGATCATGAGATTCATCTTAGAATAGTGCTTGAGACGTTCTGGAGTGAAGTTTTCGAAATGTCATTTCTGGAAAAAAGAAGTGAAGTTTCTTGGTCATGTAGTTCCAAAGAAAGGATTGTCAGTCAATCCAACCAATATCGAAGCTGCTAATAGTTGGAAAAGACCCAAGACCATGACCAAGATAAGAATTTCTCTTGGATTGGCTAGTTACTACTGGATATTTATTAAAAATTTATCATGGATAGCGACGCCTTTGACTAAGCTAACCAGAAAGGACACGAAGTTTATTTTGTCTGATAAATGTAAGGAAGCATTCCTTGAGTTAAAGCATTTGTTGACCAATGTGCCCATGTTAATAGTTTCGGATGGGAATCAAGATTTGGTTGTATATATAGATGTGTGTAGAATAAGATTAGGAGATGTATTGATGCAGAGGGGTAAAGTGATTACCTATGCTTCTCGATAGCTTAGACCATATGAAGTTAGATATCCGACTCACGATTTGGAGTTGGCAGCGGTGATTTTCACATTGGAAGTGTGGAGACACTACCTCTTAGGAGAGCGGTTTGAGTTGCATATGGATCAAAAGACCTTGAGGTATTTATTCTCTTAAAAAGAGTTGATTATGAGATAGTAGAGGTGGTTAGAGTTTTTAGCAGCTTATATTTTGGTATTGAGTATATACCAAGGAAAGGAAATACAGTTGTAGAAGTGCTTAGCGGGAAATATTAGAATGTGGTGTTATCTGTGTTGGCAGAATGTAAGGATCTAGAGGCATTGACTGCTTGTAGTGTGCAGTTAAGATCAGCTTTCAGTTCTAGTCAAAGTACAGCTATGTTATCTTGCTATGAAGTTCGACTAATGTTAGTCAAAACGATTGCTTCTATGTAGAGAGATGAACCATTATTAACCTAAAACATTAGAAGATTGGAAGGTGGAATCGAGATCGATGATCTAAAGAATTTTAGTCTTGAAAAGAGAGGACTGTTAAGAAAGAAGGGACGATTGTGTATTCTAACTGTTGGAACCTAAGGAGGGAAGTACTTAGGGAGTGTCATTGATAAAAGTTTACTATTCATCCTAGAGGAACCAAGATGTATCAGGATATGAAGAGAAGTTTCTACTGGGAAGATATGAAGAGGGATGTAGCCTTGTGGGTAAAGAAATGTGCAAATTGCCAACAAGTGAAAGCCAAACATTAGAAGCCAAGTAGATTGCTTCAGACTTTGGATAAAATAGTTTGGAAATGGGATTCGATATCCATGGATTTTACTGATGGGATGCCAAGGTCGAAAAGTGGAAATGAAAGTATATGGGTTGTGGTAGACAGATTGACCAAGAGTCCCAATTTCATTCCTATTAAGTCAATTGGGACGACGCCTGTATTGGCTACGTTATTCATAAAGAATATTATTAAACTGCATTAAGATGAGTACACCTTATCACACATAGACGGATAGGCAGATAGAGAGAGTCAAAAAGGTGCTCGAAGATATATTAAGAGCTTATGCGCTAGATTTTGGTGGGTTGTGGAAAGACCAATTGCACTTAGTTGAGTTTTCCTATAACGATGGCTATCAGGCGAGCATAGGAATGACGCCTTTCGAAGCTTTATATGAAAGGTCGTGCAAATCACCAACATGTTGGTTAGAGACTGGAGATAGATTGGTCCTTGGTCTGGATATGGTAAGAGAAGCCACAGAGAATATTAAGTTAATCCAAGATAGGATGAGAGAAGCTCAGTTTAGGGAGAAAACTTACGTTGATAAAATGTATAAGGATCTTGATTTCTCGGTTGGAAACTAAGTTTTTATCAAAGTATCAATGATGAAGGGTGTGGTACATTTTGGAAGGTTAGGGAAGCTGGCACTGGGCTATGTTGGACCATTTTCTATTTTAGATAAAATCGAAAAGCTCGCATATCGAGTAAGTTACTGAGCAGTTTGGTAGGAGTCCATAATGTGTTTTATGTTTCTCATCTTTGGAAACGTGTGCACGGTCCAGAGAATACTATTTCTCCGATGACATTGGAAGATTTAGTTATAGAACTGGATTGGACTTTTGTGAGACAAACAATTCGAGTTGTAGGGAGTGATGAGAAGAAGTTAAGGAGAAAGACAGTTAGATTAGTGAAAGTGTAGTGGAGTGACAACGAGTAAGACTATACTTGGAAGGCAGAGTACATGATTAGGGATACTTATTTTGAGCTGTTATGATGGTATGTTTATATTTGTTGTGCATAAACTAGATAGCTAATAAGATATTCTAGCATTGTTTGCATGTTTGATATGCTTTTTTTTGTAGTCCTTCCTGAATTTTGAGAATGAAACTCTTTAAGAAAAGGAACCAATAACATCCCTGATTTTAGTTTAACAATATTCAGGATATTTAATTGGATAGATTAAATAGAGTAATGTAAATGGTTAAGGAAAATGAGATTCAGTTAATTAATAAGGTCGTGACTTAGTAAACTAATAAGCTTGTTTTGGAAAACTAAACATATAAGAGGAAATATGAGGAGGGAAAATAGGTTGATCCCTTACTTAACCTTTAAAACCCCCTCCCCCGCATTTCGTTCTCACTTTTCACAAATTTAAACAATCAAAAGAAAAACTCCAAGGCCGACCATAACTCAAGTTAGGGGATCGAAATCGAACAGAAAAAGCTTAGGGATACTAAGAACAAATCAAATCTTAACTCTAAAAATTAATCTAAGGTGAATAATAAGTATTCCATCTCTATTTTGATGTTAAATTCGGCTATGGGTAATATTAGAATCATTTTAATAGATTTTTCCATGATATGGCTGAATATTCATAGTTTGGATAGAATGATGAATTTAGAGATTTTTAAGAAATTATTTAAATGGCTTTTAAGGGTAAAACCTAATATTCTAATCTCCAAATTCTTTCTGATATGTTTTATAAAACATTGTTTTGGAGATGGGGTTTTAATTTTATAATTTTCCAAGTTATATAGATTATTTTATGTATTTCCTAAGAAGGAAATAACTTAATTTTGGGTTTTAATTATTTAAAATAATTAATTATGGTTTTTGGCTCCAAAATTTTTGTATGTTGTAGAGAAGGATATTTTTGAATTTTTATGAAAATTTCTTAATTGATTTCAATTTATTACGAAATTATTATGCTAGATATCTATTTGAATGGATGATTAATTAAGGATATTAATTAATTGTTTTAAAATATGTTTTAGAACTTGAAATTTAGAGAGCGGTAGATTTCTATATAGTTTTGAGTAAATAACTTTTATCGTCCTATAGGAATTTTCCAAAGTATAGGATTTGGTGAAAAGTATTTCCTTTTAACAGAAATAAACCAGTTTTCATGTTAACTATGATGCCATGCTGCATATACCCTATTCGAGCCTAAAGGTATGTCGCTTCCATGAACGTCAACGTCGATAAGGATGGAGCTTATGATGGCTACTAAGGTAGCTATGAATTGGTTTCATCAGTGTTGACGCCGATGTTGTCGGCAACCTATACTAAACGACATAGCCTTGTCGTGATTATCGAAGTGTTATAAATGATGCCTCATCTCTTCCTTTCTTTTCCAAATGAAGGCAACAATGTTGCCTATTATAGGCGGAGAGCCTTATGCTTTCCATTTCGACGTCATCGTTGGTGATACCAGTGTCATTTTAAAATTTGTAAATTTCAACTCTATCATTGGAGACACTAATGTGGGTGAACTTCGACTGATCTAAATTTAAATGAATCAATGATCATTAGACATATATGATTGACTTTGATTTTAAACCTTGGGGATACCATTGTTTTTTTTATAAGTTCGATGTGAATAGATTGGGGATACCAATGTGTGTAACTTTGAAATGTTATAACTTTAGGAGGATATAACCTAATTGGAGACACCAATGGACATAGGTTAAACATGTGTGTAACATGAACTAAATTGTAAATGACATATTCATAATCACCTTAGGAAAACTATGGGATGTAAGATGGATAATGCAATCATGTGGGAGATGGATAGTCTCTATGAGGATGAAGAAGGGTTTATAGTCATCATAGGAAAACTATGGGACGTATGATGGATAGTCCATATCATTTTAAGTTAAATGGAATATGTGTGATGGATAGTGCAAATAATTTTAACTAATTAAATTATATTGATGGGTAGTCAACGTGTTAGGGGATGGGTAATCCAAGTAATAATTACATGTGAGATGGATAGTCCACATAATTCTGAATATTCTTATCTATAAGATAGGTAGTCCATATAATTATAAGATGGGTGGTAAGATTAAAATAAGATGGGTAGTCGGTTTAAATTATGTCAGGACATCATTTGAAATTAATATGGATAATCTGATGAATTGGGATGGATAATCCAATATATGTTACATGATTATAAGTGATATTTTTTATGTTCAAACCACTAAGTTATAGGAGCATAGTATATAGTTGTTATGTTTTAGTTAAGATACCAAGGAAAGGAAAACCTGTTTGCTCAGAGGCATGGTATCACTAGATATCTATTTGGTTTGAGATGGTAGATTATTATTCATACCAGACTATTGTCTGATCCGAAGTTTTTTTTTCCCCCTTAAACTATTGGATACTCATTTGAGTAGGTCGGGAGTAAGGGATTTCAGGTTCTAGTTAAAGAATAAGCTTTTGGAGACTTTCAGAAGGCAATCTAGCTATTAGGAACTTTATCTATTTCTGTTGTGTAGTTTGGTTTTGTCTATTTGGATCTAATGGAAAAGTTGCATAATTCCTAGGTGTTTGACTCCGATCAACCAAGAGGTCATCTTCATATGTCGTTCTTGGAGTATTTATAATAATTATAATTTCTTAGAACGTGGATTTACGAATAGGATTATGTAGTGAATAGGAAATATCATTTGTGAAATGAGATGTGAAAATTTGTTATTAAACTATGCTGAAAATTTTCAAATTCATATGCTTATGATTATTAATATGATTAACATAGCCACATTTTATCATTGAGAATTAATAACTATGGATGACTACAATATTCGTAGCAGTTAGTTTTGGGCCTCAGAGTTGGGGACGTTATAGGAACACAAAGCTATGCCACTCTTCTTTAATGATCGCTTCGCACATCATCTTTATATGACATATTGAAGATGTTGCCTATGTATGCAAGCGGTATTGATGGTGAACACTATTGATATCCACGAGCATCTTGATACTGCTTCTTGGTTGCCATTGTCAAAGTCATCACCCACTCCTAAAGGACGTTGGCTGTCATGATGAAGGCTACCAATGGCACAGTTCATAACTACTGCATATCTCTACTAAAAGGGTAAAGCAAAGACCAAGCACATAGCTTTAGCAAGATCACCAAAGTCATTGTTGACTCTGTTGCAGAAGCTAATCATAGAGCATGTCGAAGCCGATGCTAGAGCACGTCGAAGACATTCCAACATAACACTGCTTAGTGATGACATCGCCCCTCACCAATATTTGATGTTGTATTCCGTTGAGGTTATTCAACGAAGAGGTTAGAGTCGAGCATTGCCAAAGTTGACCCAACCAAAGACATAAGAGGCGGGGTAAGGGATGCTTATCTCTATATATATGACACTAGGGGTACCTTTTTATAGATGAATTCTCTCACTACATTTTTTACTTTTTCAACTTTGTAAATCCTAAAATGATTTAGGGATTTTTAGAGCTTATTGTACTATTCGAACCTTTTACATATAAGGATTTAGAAATTAAACAAGTACATAGCATAGCATACTGAATTGTTTCGAACTTGTGACTTGAATGATCTATTGACATCGCATATTGACTATTTGAATTATTTGAACTTATACTTGCAAAGCATACTTGACTTCGAGCTGATACTTGCATAAGCATATGTGACTTCGAATTGGTAGTTGCATGCTATTGGCTTCGGAATTTAACCTTAGCAATACATTTGACATTTAACTTCGATTTTGAACTTACCTAAGTTTATATGACTTCGATCATGATGATAACATCAAGGAATTCCATGGAAACATTCTTTGAATCTTTGACATCAACAAGCCTTAATAAGGCCTCTCCTTGAATTTACACTATTTTACAACACTTTTAGGGTTAGAAAATTTATTCATTAACATTATGATGCTAGAAAGAGGGATTAAACCTCCGACTTTGTTAAAATCCAAAGTGGAATTCCCTAGCCTGCATATTTAAAGCATAAATGTAACGACCCTAAATTTTGGGTCGTCAAATTGAATAATTTATTTATTTAAGTATGCAAATTGGAAGTTAAAAATAATAAAATATACATTTCAAATTTTTTACCCAATATTTGATGGCATATTTTTAATTTAATTTATAAAAAAATTCCATTCTTTTTAATTTGAAGTTTTTTAAATTTGAATAATATTTATATTTTTGTTCGATGTTTTTCCAGCAAACGATATTACTTTTGTGATTTTACAAAATTAGTCAACTGGTGTGTATTTTATTTTTGTTCTATGATCATGTCATACTATTGCGTACGATCATATTTTTATTTCTGTCATTCGCGACTCGTATGTGAAATTGTTATTGTGTGGCGGTGTACGACAATCTAACTTTTTCAAATAAATTTAAAACCTATACACACAAAATTTACATGCAAAATCCTTGCTCATATATTTTCATAAATCTTTTATTGTCCTGTTCCATTTATTGTCTATACTTGCTTTCTATATGCATGCAATAATCCAGGGATGCAACATATTTTTCTCGGATACATAGTTTTTAAGAAAAAAAATCTGCATATACACACACATCAACACATGCAACAAGGACAACACATTTACACTGTTACTATAACTTATACTGTTTTAAATACCTTCTCATTTATATGCTAAGACAGCAGGGCATGCATGTACATATTTCCTCGACAAAGTTGCACTCATTTATTCCTTTTTCCTCTGCATATAGTATTACGTACAGAGCATGTTATTTCATTTTTGCCGGAGAATGAAATTTCCAAACACATCTCCTTTTCAACTATTTATTTCTCCCCATCTCTTGGTCTTTGTTATGGCTACATATATGGCACATTTCTCCATATTTCTTCATAGCGATGTGCGTGTAACGGCCTGCCCTTTTTGGACCTTTAAATCGATGATAGACCACACATGTCAGACTCAAACCATACAAAGGGGCAGATTGTTATTGGGGTAAATAAGAAAAACAGAAAAAGAAAGAAAGCAAATAAAGAATCTCACGGCGGAATGAAAAAAATATAATAATCAAATAATAGTCCACGAAGCTGTTTATAAATACATTTGATTATTCTTTTACAACACAAAAATCAGAGTTACATAAAACAGGAGTAAAGAAATAAATAAATGCAGTGGAACAACATGATGAGGTGGAATACATATCAAGAAGTAATAATAATATAGATCTTCATATTTGTCCTCCAAAAATAAGGTCAATAACCCTAAAATACTCAGGCTGGCCCGAGCGAATTGAAAAGACGAAGCACTCGAGTTATAACTAAAAGATCTTATGTAAGTTAAATCAATAGTAAATATGAGTGTGACGCCATCAGAGATGTTTACGAGGTTTGACATCTCCTATCCAGTGTCTAACGTGAGTGTAATAACTTAAGAGATGTTTGGGATATACATCTCCTAAGGATCTATTAAACTATCTACTATGTAGTACAATACGTTATTATAATATGTCTACAGTAAAGTAAAGTAGTAAAATAGCATTAAGGCGTTACCCATATCCCCCTTAACACATTTTATATAATGCTGTAGTCTATACATATACTGTAAACTCCATCCATGGTGTGACGGCCCACCTCTATACTCACATTAGCCAAGGACACTACAGAGTAATGCCGTCAACAAGCATGAAGAATAAGGTTGTTGAGGAGCGACCATCCGTGTAATTACTTTGGACGAGCACCGATATGTCAGATAGTATAACATGCATTTCATATCAAGAGGAAATCCAACATGCGATACAAACTCAAAGCTACTACATAGTGGCTATGTGTTTCTTCGGAAACAAATATAGAAATAAACATAACATAAATTAGTCACAGATATCCATATCACAAGGCCGGAAATAGATATGAATATAACACATAGAAGTGTATATCAGAGTAGTGGTCAAACAAGATCCACAATATCACAAAAGAATAGACACAAATGCTAGACAAAAGAATATGTATACATCATGGAGTCTCTATCTCAAAGGTATAACAACAAAAAACTACCGATCTAATGTAGTTAACAAAAGTCAGATGATGATTCATGATAAGGAGTCAAGCAGAAGCACCTGCAACATCTCGGTCTGACCCAAGTATTATTTAATAAGAAAATAATAAACGGATCAGTCTAGCTATAGATATCAGATAAAATGAGATAGAATAAGAGATATGACGAAAACGTATGATAACAATTATGCCATACAATGAAAAGTATACCTTTAACAACAACAAAAATAATACAATATCTCAAAAATCTCATAACATCAAAAAGAATGTCATATTCTTTACCATATTCACCAAACCACAAATATTGGCTAACATATCAATGCCAATCATAAAAATTAGTGAAACCCAATTCTAGAAATAATCAATTAGAAATCCAGAAATCACAAAAAGGGGGAGGCCTATCACAAAACGAGAGCATGAAAACTCACCAACACGTGTATCACAAAATGGAACGCTATTCCATGGTTGCTAACCATCAATTTTGAGCCAAAGCTCCACAAAAAGGTCCGAAGACCATGGGTCGCTACCCCATAAAATTGAGCCGAAGCTCCACAGAAACGGGGTTTAGTCTCCCTCGCAGACAAAGAGACATCGCACGTTGCTAGTCTAGATCACAAAATGATCAACATCGATCATCAAGAAGTGTCAATTATACTAAGCTAGTAAATAAATGAGTTTAGCTTCATGTCCCATAACCACTAGCTTAACTTAAATATTTACCAACAAACTGTAAATCTCTACTCGAAAGTTGTCATAAGAATTTCAATCGAACGAGTCTAAGAATTAGCCGACAAAGTAAAGGCAAGCGTTTCATTGCACTTGTTTTGATAAGTTGTTTAATTGGATTTCTCGAACAAATGAGGTAAAGGTTTGTATATACTAATAGAATGGAAAACGGTTTTATAAATGAGTTTGATATTGAAAATAGAGTTGTAATCCTCTTTGTAAAGGAGTTTGAATATTTACTACTAGTATAGAAACCTTTGTATTTCAAAGTGACAAATCAGAAAATTGATTGTAAAAACAATCAATCACCAAAAATTCACATACAAAGACGTGAATTAAATCCAAAGAAATCGATATCGAATCCATCAAAATGGATATTCTCCAAAAATCTCGAAATAAAAGTCATCAAAGTCGTATAAATGTTGACAAATTGGATATCATGAATCGATAAAAATTGGAATTTCGAGCAAAAAAATTGGGATGAATCAGCAGGTCAGCCGACTAAACACTTAGTTCAGTCGACTGGCCCAATGCTTGGAAAACTCTTGGGTTCCAGGTCATTCGACTGGACTCAGAGCGCCAGTCGACTGGAACTTTTTACCAGTATTTCCAGCCTAGTCCCCAAAGGGGCAAGAATCCAAACGGAGTCAATCGATCAAGCAATTGCAACTAGAGATTTATGCCACGTGACATCCCAGTCCTATAGGCTCTTCGACTCACCCCAAAGACATGTTCAAGCATCAAAGCTAGGATTTTTAAGATTTAACTTCAAAACACGAAAAATTGAAATGTTCACCAAATCAATTCAAATCAAAAGCAAAAGAACATGGATAGATGTTAGGAATTCATACCTAACAATAATGATAGTTATAGACATGGATGTGAGATAACAATCTCACCTTTTACACCAAAAACAAGAAAGAAGAAGCTTGAAAACAAAGGAGGATCAACCACTCTTCAATCTCAACTCAAAAAGCTCTAGTCTAAGATCATAAGCAATAATTTCCCAAATTAGGTTATAGGGAATTACTGAAATTGGAGAGAGATCGAGATGGAGAAGAAGAAGGAGATGCTTACCTAAGCTTCTCTTTGATTTTGGAGCTAAAACTTGGATTTGCTAAAGAAACTAGGGCTTAGGATTTTAATTTTCCAATCTCCTCCACCATTTTTGCTAAAGCTTGAGTTGTAGGAAATATTATGAAGGAATGAAGAGGGGTGGAGTGGAGTTGGATTGATATGTTAGGTTAATGGGCTGAAACCCAAACCCAAAGCCCTAAGTGAAAAGGTCGAAATTTAGCTAGCTCCAAACATATCGATGCTTATACTCAAAAAGGTCGGAAACGCCATTTTTAACTCAATGGAAGTAGTCTCGAGTCCTAATTTGACTGTTTGCAAAAAGTAACCTTTCAGACTTAAATCCGACTAACGATGCTATATTTAAATAAAATATTTAAATATACAATCGTAAAATATGCGGGTTGTTACAGACTCCCCTCCTTAAAGAAATTGCGTCCTCGCAATACTTAAGAAGAAAATATAAAAAGTAACAACCATAAAAGCATACCAACACAAAAGAAATTTGAAATAAGAAGTTCACCTTATAGAGCACGAGGGAGTAAGTCCAGATGTGTTCGCTCGATGAATTCTCTATATTCCCAAGAGCAATCCTTAGGATTTGAGGACCATTGAACTTTCACAAGAGGGACATCTTTATTTCGAAGGCGTTTTACTTCTGAAGCAATAATACGAATAGGATGTTGCTCATAAGTCAAATTAGGCGAAACTTCAATTTCTTCCACAACACCGGGCTCAAGAATAGAATAAGAATCTCGAAGGAATTTCCGTAATTGAGAGACGTGGAATACGTCATGAATAGCAAAAAACTGAGCTGGTAATAAAAGGCGATAAGCCACGGAACCAATACGCTCGGTGATGGAAAATGAACCAATATATCGAGGCGCTAATTTTCCCGATCAACTGAAACGCGCAACACCCTTCATAGGTGAAACACGAATAAAAACCAAATCTCCCGCAGAAAAATCTAATTTCCTTCTTCGGTTATCGGCATAGGATTTTTGCCTACTTTGAGCTTCTTTCATCCTATGGCGAATAAGGTCAATCTTTTCTATGGAGCACAAATAAAATCTGGACCTAAAACCAACTTCTCACCGGCCTCAAGCCAACAAGAAGGAGATCGGCATGGCCTTCCATAGAGTACCTCAAAAGGTGCCATACCAATACTAGATTGGAAGCTCTTATTATAGGAAAACTAAGCAAGAGAAATGTGATCTTCCCAACTTCCACCAAAATCAAGAACACATGCACGAAGAAGATCTTCCAGAGTTTGATTCACATGCTCGGTTTGTCCATCAAACTGCGGATGATAAGCGGTGCTGAAAAGCTTCATTCCCAAAGCTTTTTGAAGACTCTTCCAAAATCCACTAGTAAACAATGGATCAGGATCGCTAACAATAGAAGTAGGGACTCCATGCAATTTAACAATTTCTTTAATAAAGAGTTTAGACAAAAGAGGTACGGTCCGATTGGACCGAACTGGAACAAAATGGGCGGATTTAGTAAGTCTATCAACTATCACCCATAGGCTATCATGACCCGAACGAGAACGGGGAAGTCCATCAATAAAATCCATGGAAATTTGGTCCCACTTCCAAATTGGAATGTCCAAAGGTTGCAATAACCCACCGGGTCTTTGATGCTCGGCCTTAACGAGTTGGCAAGTCATGCAACGCTTAACAAAGTTAGCAATATCGGATTTCCTTCCATCCCAATAATAAAGTCGCTTCATATCTGCGTACATTTTACTACTACCGGGATGAATGGTACATTTAGAACGATGAGAATCTTCTAAAATATCTTTACGAAGATTACTAATATTTGGCACGATAAGTCTACCAAATTTTCGAATACCGCCACGAGCATCTATCAAAGTCTTTCAAACCTTCATTATCAATTTTATCCCTACAACTTTGTCTAAGAAGAGCCAATTCGGAATCTACCTTTTGAGCTTCAAGAATGCGATCTAAAAGAGAAGGATGAGCCTCAAGGCTACATAAAACAAGAGATGAACATAAACCAGATTCACGATCTCGAATCTCGCAAGTGGACAAAATCCCGAGAGCATTCCATTCGGATATCATCATAGAAACAACCGCGTGTTGCTTACGACTAAGGGCATTGGCAACATGATTCCCCTTTCCGGGAGTGTAAAGAATATCGAGATCATTAGATGCAAGAAATTCGAGCCAACGTTGTTGACGCAAATTAAGTTCCTTTTGAGAAAATAAATGCTTCAAAGATTTATGGTCGGTGTAGAGAATAAATTTTTCTCCCAAAAGATAATGGCGCCAAATTCTAAGGCGAAAACAATAGTCGTGAGCTCTAAATCATGAGTGGCATATCTAGTCTCGGCCGGCTTTAATTGCCTAGAAGCATAAGCAATAACACGGTCCCTTTGCATAAGAACGGCTCCCAAACCAACACGACTAGCATCGGTATAAACAATAAAATCTTAGTTCCCTTCGGGAATCACAAGAATAGGAGCATTAGAAAGGAGTTCTTTTAATTTCTGAAAAGAAGCTTTACATTTGTCTGACCAAATGTATTTAACTCCCTTCTTTGTCAAACTAGTAAGAGGCACGGAAATTTTTGAAAAGTCTTTTATGAAACGAAGGTAATAACCAACCAATCCAAGAAAGCTACGGATTTCCGTAATACTCTCCGGTCTCTTCCAATTTTGAATCGCTTCAATCTTTGAAGGATCCATGGAAATTTCGGATTCAGAAATGATATGACCAAGAAATTTCACACGAGATTGTCAAAAGTTGCACTTAGAAAATTTTGCTTTCAATTGATTGCTCCTAAGAGTTTCCAACTCATTCCAAAGATGCTTTTCATGCTCTTCCTCGGTTTTAGAATAAATAAGAATATCATCTATAAAGATGAGAACAAACCGATCGAGGAAGTCTTTGAAAACTCGATTCATAAGGTCAACGAAATAATCTAGGGCATTCGTTAAACCAAATGGCATAACAAGCCATTCATAAGATCCATAACGAATACAGAATGATGTCAAAGGAATGTTATCCTCTACAATTCGAAGCTGATGAAAATCGGTTGCTAAGTCCAACTGTGAAAAGATTCTAGCACCGCAAAATTGGTCAAATAAATCATCAATCCGGGGTAAAGGATATTTATTCTTGATAGTGAGATCATTAAGCTTGCGGTAGTCAACGCAAAGCTTAAGTGTACCATCGGATTTCTTCAAAAAAATAGCCGAAGCTCCCCAAGGAGAGGAACTAGAGCGAATAAATTGCTTCGCCTCCAATTCGGATAATTGTCTACGCATCTCTGCATTTTCCTTATTGGACATACGATAAGGAGGACGAGTAACAGGTACAGCTCTAGAAATTTGATTAGTTCTGAACTCAATGGATCGCTTAGGGGGTAATCCTAAAACGGGCTCAACTATGTCGGAAAATTCACGAACAACGTGAATAAGAGAAATGACCTCTTCCTCATCATCATTATCGTCATCATGAGGATTTAAAGAATATAAAGATGCTGCCAAGTTGGAATCTGAATCTTTAAGAACGACAGAAATTTGCTTAACAGATTGAGGATGTCGAAGATGAATAGTCCGCTCAGGACATAGGATTTGAGCTTCATAACGGTTAAGCCAATCCATTCCCAAAATCATTCCGAAGCTTAAGTAATGCATGACATGCAAATCGACTTAGAAAGAACAATCACATAAAATAATCTCGACATCTTTACAAAGGAAACTGAGCGTTGCAGATCCACCAACCGGATTCGCAATTCTCAAGGAAGTCATCAAAGTCATAACGCTTAAAGAAAAAGTATCAACAAGTTCTTTTGATATAAAATAATGGGATGCAACCGTATCAAAAAGAACTCGAATAGGATGACCACGAAACATAATGATGCCATCAAGGATAGAATGAGAAATATCTTGACCACGAGAAGTGTTACTAGGGTTTGCACCACATTTAGCTTTCCCTCCTTCTTGCTTTGATGTTTGGGACATGCAGATATATAATGACCCGAACTTTTGCTATAGCGACAAGCAAGGGGCTTTGAACACTTATTTGCATAATGGTCCTTAGAACCACAATTGTAGCATTGGCCACCACTAGGGGTAGAAGTCTTGGATACCGAAGTTGCTTGTTTCCCTTTCTTGTTGGGATAAGGACCTTTGAACTTATTAGGCCTCTTCTTATTGTTGTTGAAGTTTGGTTTGGCACTCCCAACTTCAACATCACTCTCTTTATTTGCCTCTTCAAGTCGAAGAGCGATATCAACAAGCTGATCAAAAGCAACTTCCAATTTCAGAAGTAATGGCTTTTTGAGATTCTTATTCAAGCCATAGACAAATCTCTGATTTTTCTTCAATGAGATATTAATGTACTTGATCCCATATTTAGAGAGGGATTCAAAAGATGCGATATAATCTGCCATAGAAGATTCACCTTGAACAAGGTCAATAAAACGACGGGCCAAAGTCACCTTTGATTCCGGCACAAACTTTGATTCGAATCTTTCTCGGGATTTCTCCCAAGTAAGTTCCGCTTCAATAATTTCAGAAATAAGAAGCTCATACCAATCTAATGCTCTTTCTTGGAGCATGCTAGAAGACACTTGGACTCGATGAATATCAATAAGATTCATGCGAGAAAAGATGCGATCGCATGTTCAAAGCCATGCTTAGACTTCGATAACGCCCTCGGAACCCATGAACGGCTTTCCACCCAAATTTGTATAATCACGGCACAGTCATGCAAATCCAGATTTTAGGTGAGTAGGCTCTGGAATGGGTCCGACAGCTTGAGCATTCTTTACAAGATCAAGAAGCTGTTGGGTAGACATAAATACTCCATCCTGGGGAGTAGCGCTTGATTGACCAACAATGGGATGGCTAGATCTAACCATTTCTCTTCTTTAAGAAAGAAAGAAAGAAAGAAAGAAGAAAAGGTTATTCTCAGAATGAATATAGAACAATAATGATTGATAAAAAAACATCATAAAAGAAAATAGGATAGAACGGATCCTATGACTTGGATAAAATCCTAAGGCACGACTCCTAAGAAGAACTTAGGACAATGATCCTTGCTAGATTATTCTACATTGTTCCAAAGTTTGGCTATGATACCAAGCTGTGATGCCCCACCTCTATACTCACGCTAGCCAAGGACACTACGGAGTAATGCCGTCCACTAGCACGAAGAATAAGGCTGTTGAGTAGCGACCATCCGTGTAATTGCTTTGGGCGAGCACTGATATGTCAGATAGTATAACATGCATTTCATATCAAGAGGAAATTCGACATGCCGATACAAACTCAAAGCTACTACACAGTCGCTATGTGTTTTTTGGAAACAAATATAGAAATAAACATAACATAAATCAGTCACAGATATCCATATCACAAAGGCGGAAACAGATATGAATATAACACATAGAAGTGTACATCAGAGCAGTGGTCAAACAAGATCCGCAATATCACAAAAGAATAGATACAAGTGCTAGAAAAAAGAATATGTATACATCAAGGAGTCTCTATCTCAAAGGTATAACAACAAAAAACTACCAATCTAATGTAGTTAGACAAAAATCAGATGATGATTCCTGTTAAGGAGTCAAGCAGAAGCACCTGCAACATCTCGGTCTGACCCGAGTATTATTTAATAAGAAAATAATAAATGGGTCAGTCTAGCTATAAATATTAGATAAAATGAGATAGAATAAGAGATATGACAAAAACGTATGATAACAATTATGCCATACAATGAAAAGTATACCTTTAACAACAACAAAAATCATACAATATCTCAAAAATCTCATAACATCAAAAAGAATGTCATGTTCTTTACCATATTCACCAAACCACAAAATTGGCTAACATATCAATGCCAATCATAAAAATTGGTGAAACTCAAATTCTAGAAATCATCAATTATAATTCCAGAAATCATTAAAAGGGGGAGGCCTATCACAAAACGGGAGCATGAAAACTCATAAACACGTGTATCACAAAACGGAACGCTATTCCATGGTTGCTAACCATCAATTTTGAGCCGAAGCTCTACAAAATGGTCCAAAGATCATGGGTCGCTACCCCTACAAAATTGAGCCGAAGCTCCACAGAAACGGGGTTTAGTCTCCCTCGCAAACAAAGAGACATCGCACATTGCTAGTCTAAATCACAAAATGATCATCATCGATCATCAAGAAGTGTCAATTACACTAAGCTAGTAAATAGATGAGTTTAGCTTCATATCCCATAACCACTGGCTTAACTTAAATATTTACCAACAAACTGTAAATCTCCACTCAAAAGTTGTCATAAGAGTTTCAATCGAACGAGTCTAAGAACTAACGGATAAAGTAAACGCAAGCGTTTCATTACACTTGTTTTTGCTAAGTCGTTTAATTGGATTTCTCGAACAAATGAGGTAAAGGTTTGTATATACTAATAGATTGGAAAACAGTTTTATAAATGAGTTTGATATTGAAAATAGAGTTGTATTCCTCTTTGTAAAGGAGTTTGAATATTTACTACTAGTATAGAAACCTTTGTATTTCAAAGTGACAAATCAAAAAATTGATTGTAAAAACAATCAATCACCAAAAATTCACATACAAAGACGTGAATTAAATCCAAAGAAATCGATACTGAATCCATCAAAATGGATATTCCCCAAAAATCCCGAAATAGAAGTCATCAAAGTCGTATAAATGATTACAGCAAATCGGATACTCATGAATCGATAAAAATTGGAATTTTGAGCAAAATAGGCAAATTGGGATGAAGCGCGGGTCAGTCGACTGGACACTGAGTTAAGTCGACTAGCCCAATGCCTGGAAAACTCTTGGGTTCTAAGTCAGTCGACTGGACTCAGAGCGCCAATCGACTGGAACCTATTTTCCTGTTTTTCCAACCTAGACCCCAAAGGGGCAAGAATCTAAACGGAGCCGATCGATCGAGCAATTGCAACTAGGGATTTATGCCACGCGACATCCCAGTCCTATTGGCTCTTCGACTCACTCCAAAGACATGTTCAAGCATCAAAGCTAGGATTTTTAAAGATTTAACTTCAAAACACAAAAAATTGAAATGTTCACCAAATCAATTCAAATCAAAAGAAAATGAACATGAATAGATGTTAGGAATTCATACTAACAATAATGATAGTTATAGACATGGATGTGAGATAACAATCTCACCTTTTGCACCAAAAACAAGAAAGAAGAAGCTTGAAAACAAAGGAGAATAAACCACTCTTCAATCTCTACTCTAAAAGCTCCAATCTAAGATCATAAGCAATAATTTTCCAAATTAGGTTATAGGGAATTACTGAAATTGGAGAGAGATCGAGATGGAGAAGAAGAAGGAGATGCTTACCTAAACTTCTCTTTGATTTTGGAGCTAAAACTTGGATTTGCTAAAGAAACTAGGGCTTAGGATTTTAATTTTCCAATCTCCTTCACCATTTTTGCTAAAGCTTGAGTTGTAGGAAATATTATGAAGGAATGAAGAGGGGTGGAATGGAGTTGGGTTGATATGTTATGTTAACGGGCTGAAACACAAACCCGAAGCCCTAAGTGAAAAGGTCAAAATTTTAGCTAGCTCCAAACATATCGATGCTTATACTCAATAAGGTCGCAAATGCCATTTTCAACTCAATGGAAGTGGTTTCGAGCCCTAATTTGACTGTTTGCAAAAAGTAACATTTCGGACTTAAATCCGACTAACGATCCTATATTTAAATAAAATATTTAAATATACAGTCGTAAAATATGCGGGTTGTTACACATGGGTGGGCTATTAAGGAGCATTCCATAGATATGATACAAAACTAACTCGTAGAAGGCGCGATAGGACATGTGACACAACACTCGAGGCAATACCAGGGTAGATATACCAATTGCACTCCCGGACTGGTGGTAACACATAGCAGCTACTACCATCCACCTCGGATCATACTTCCAAATCAAAATCAAGGGTGGCACCAAACAATCACATAATCAGAATATAGTGTCGAAGAAATGTGCCTGACCGGAGAAATGTCCTCACTTGGATCGGTATAGCTCCTGTTTTAACCACATTAAGCTGACTCACATGAGTCAAGGTCACATAAATAGCTCATAAAAAATCATTCGCCAAACCATCCTACTTCATTTCTATAATCCCCATCACGTACACAATTGTTAAAGTGATTTTTGGTATTAGTAGAGAGTATGACAATATCTGATCCCTGTCTCTTTAACAACCAAACGCTTATTTCACTTTTACATTTCAAAAAGTTAATTCACAATTGATATCAAAATATTGTATTCTTAAAGCCATATCATTTCAAATCATATTCACTTTCAAAATCACATTAACTTCCAAATCATATTTACTCAAATACGTCATTTCACAAAAGGTATCAATTCCAAATTCCAACTAAGGTTGTATCACCATCAAAGATTTAAATATCAATACTAGCTTTACACAGTCTGAAATTTTAGAAAATAGTTTAGATAGTCATAAATAGTTTAATAGTTTTAAAAATGGTTTGAAATAGATTAAAATAGTTTAAATAATAAATATAGTTTAAATATATTTAAATTTAATTTAAATAGATTAACTATAGATTAAATATATTTTAAATTATATTAAATAGGTTTAAATAGATTAAATGAATTTAAAATAGGTAAATTAGATTAAATTGGATTAAATAGGTTATAATAGATTAAAATAAGTTTAAATAGTTTAAATTGATTAAAATAGTTTAAATTGATTAAAATAGATTTCAAAGTTATATCCAAACATTTGAATAACTCAATTTCGATAATTCATTTATATTTGATACTTCAACTTTGAAATTCCAATTTAAATCATTTGAACAATTCATTAAATCAATTCCAATTTCAATATTTACACTTGGACTTTCGAAAATAATTCAGTTTATAAATCAATTTCTATTTCAAATACTAGTTAATTGAATTCCAAATTTAAAGATTTGCAAATCATTTAGTTTAACCAAACCGGTGTCCGCAAATAATTTTTTACCCTAGGGTCAAGTGATATAGATATTTTTCATTTTAAACTGCAATTCAAAATTTTACAGTTATAAATCATTTCAAACCGCATTCCCGAATCTAGTAAAAATCCATAAAATCGCTCGAGTCTATTATTTCAACCCATAATGATTTTTCCCTAATCTACAAGATCGTTCGAGTATATATTTTTTCAACTCATAGTGATTTTTCCCTAATCTACAAGATCGTTCGAGTATATATTTTTTCAACTCATAGCGAGTATATATTTTTTCAACTCATAGTGATTTTTCTAATAATAACTTAGGGAACTTGCAGAGTGATAACATTATATAAATCAAACATAACATCCAATCATCCAATGTCAACAACCAAACATCCATCATAATCATCATCCAATTCAACCAATAAATTTTAATAAATAACAAATTATTATTAATAGGAAATTAACTGGAAATTTAAAATCAATAATAAATTAAATGATAATTTAATTCAAAGTAATTCAAATTAACTGGAATGATGATTTAAATATACTAAACATCCATAAATAAATTTCTAATCATATCATAAATTTAATTTAACTAACATAAGATAATCTAGTAGTTGTGAGTGGGTCAAAACACTCACCTTCGATTTTAAATTGAATTAAAATCCAATTTAAGCCCAAAATTAAAATGATCTCAGAATCCGTCTAACCAGCGCCACAATGTCCAAAATTTCGATACGATCCCAGCGGAGCAAACCGCGTATGAATTCGAGTTCGTATGCAAAAGATATTGAGATTACAAGTTATACGATTTATAATACAAAATAAATAAAATATTAATATACATAAACACACGTCACCAATCGCCTCTCAGCTCCAATCGAACTAATACACGAATGCCACCTTTGATCGCACTCTCTTACACCTTCGATCATCAGAGAACCACTGACCAACGTCCCTGAGCTTGCCTTCCACCTCTCCACCGCTCAGCACCTACGCGGCCCTCCCAAAGCAACGCCGCCGCTGCCACCCAGTTAGGGTTTCGAAACCCTAATTCAATTTTTCGGCCACCTCAGGCCAAGATAGACCACACAACCACCACCTTCGAACTCTTGAAACCAAGCCCAACAAAACCCATCTCTCAATTTCTCCGATCAATGACGAAATCAGAAAACCCCAAATCGACAACCTAATATCGCGCTTTCCAATTTTGGCTGTGATTTGGCGATGACTGAAGCACTGTTACGACAAATGAACATCATATTTGAGTAATGCACGTCGATAACTTCAATTACGTATATAATTCGACATATTTTGAGGAGTTTAAATTTTCGATTTTCTTCTGAAACTTGATTTGAGGGTTTGCAATTAGGGTTGGAAATTTGAATATGTTATGCCATTGGAAAGGAGAAGATAGACAAAAAATGTACGTATAGAAAATGGAATAAGAAATAGTTAGGGTTTATAACAGGCTATTTATAAGCAGATCAAAAATAGAAATGGATGGACAAGATTGATTTGAAAGTTGAACGATAAACGACCCGAAAAACACGTTTCGTTCCAAAAATGAAAACAGTCATCCCATATGTCAAAATAGATATTTTCGATATTTTTAAACTTAATGGAATAGGTTTCAAATCCAAATTCCATTCTATAAAGAAGTTGCTTAAAATCAGCTTATTTCAAATTGATTTCAATTGAATTTTATAAAATTGATTTCTACGCGTTTCAAGTCCGTACGATCAAACGACAAGTCTAATCGCTAATAAACTTGAAACCTTACAATAATTTACCGTTACGTATCCGATGAAACTGTTTTCGTCGAAATCCGAGAAAGTGGCCAAAATGGCTATTTTCACGTTAATTAAATAAACTATTATTAGATAAATTAATCACTTTTTAATTCAATATTTATAAAATAATTTTTTTTACCACCTTCGATTACTTAGATATTTACCATAATTTAAAATAGATTTACATATCAATTCAGTGTCAAATTATTTACCAAGTACAGTGTTTACTTTCAACTGTAATTAAATCCAATTAATTATAAATATAATTTCAATAAATTGATTAAATTTGGTTTCAATTTTTTTTTCCAATCAGTTATTACTTTATAGGCATAGTTAAAATTTGTTTATATCTTATTACATAAATATTCTACAATTATCATCCTTTATTTGTATTAACTACTATATTTCAATTATACTGATTTTTTGGGGTCAATTTTACATATTAATTATAATTTAAAATCCCAATTAATTTATTTATCTTGATTTCATTCTTTTATTATTATTACCTTATGGATAAAATTAACATTTCTATTCATTTTATTACATTCGCAAATTTTAGTTATAGTCTTAACTCACATTAATGTAACATTTAATTTAATTTAATTATAATTGATTTCCAATTTAATTTAACAGGCTAAATAAATAGGTAACATATAATAGTTTGTCACCATTAACTTTTAGTCACATTATTATTATTTACAAACAAATGTTATAACAACTTACACTATACTAATTCTATCTAATTACAATTTCATTACACATTATTACAATAAATTTACAATCTATATTCAATTATAACTTTTAATCATTTTTAATTAATTAGAATTACAATGAGAGTAATTATCAATTACCTTAAATTAATACTATCTCATTTTATTCCAATTATATTCTTAATATTACATCATAAATTTTTATTTCTCCAAATATTAAATCAGAGAAATCTTATTAAATTAACTATTCTAATTATTGAAAATTACGGGTCGTTACAGTGTGTGTCTGTGACCGTGGAGTGTACATGAGTGAACAGGAGAGATGGGTAAGTGGGTTGGGACGTGTGTGTGCATGCAGTATGTACTTGCTTGGGTGGGGAGAGGGCAAGCTTGAAAACGGGCAAGTTGTGAAATGTGTTTGGGAAACACGAGGTTGCGTAGATTGGGCTTTAGGCCATGAGTATTTGGGCTTCTAGGGAGAAGTGTAGCTGTGTGGGTGTTTAGGGATGCGTGAGTTTCCACCAATGCATGGCTATAGAGCGTTGGTGGGAGAATATATATAAAGGAAGATGAGTTTTTAATACGGTTACACATGATATACATGACACTAATACTGCACATGATCCCATTGCACGGCCTAAACGCATCACTCAGCTATCAATGAGATTTAGGGAATAGCAATTGCTGCAAAACAGTTGGGCGGCAGGACTAAAAAGTGTATCACCGCTACTTTTTTGATATTTTCTTTTATTTTACTTTTAGCAAGTTGTTTGGTTTGTGTGGCCAATTGCCACCTTGATGAAGTTGTTATGCCACTAGCCTTATATGTAGTTATAAAGCAAATAGAAAAGAAGAAAAAGGACATAATATGTTTGCTCAAAATTTATTCTTCTTCCTCATTTAAAATTTTTCTTTTCTTTCTACTGATATTTCTCTCTGTTTTATTTTAGCTCATAACATTTTGGTGCTTTCACCGATCTACTCTCTTATCCTCACGGCCAATATGACCAAGCAAGATGAAGCAATACAACAACTCAAAGAAACAACCATTTCTCATCAACAAAACATTGAAGCCATCCAAACTACCTTGCAGTCACATGGAACAACCCTATATCAAATCAAAAGATCCCTTACGGAACTCAACAACAAAATCTCTACCATAACACCATCAATCCCACAATCCTCCATCTCTACATCACAACAAAGCTCACAAATAAACCGAACTCCAATATAGCCCAATCCTAACACCATCAAAACCGACCACCCAAATAGGACTTGCAGCTTTCAAGGGCTCAAATCCTTTTGACTAGATCTTTCTGGCAAAGCGCTATTTCAACTATCACAGTACACTGGAGGAGCAACAAATCGATCTAGCAAGCTTTGCTATGAGTGGCAGGCTCTCCATGGTTCCAATAGATGCACAGGAACCAGCAAATTTTTTTATGAACTGCACTGATCAAAGCAATTGAATAGAGGTTTGCGTCTTCATATTATCATAATCCCCAAACCGTTTTATTCAAACTACAACAAACTTCCTCGGTTGAAAACTATCAATCCACTTTTGAAGCAACCAGTAATCGAATAACAAACATAGATACAGAAGCTTTGTTAAACTTATTTATGTCGGGTCTCAAACCACAGATAAAACATGAGCTGCTTTTGAATCATCCAACTTTATCCTCTGACCATGTTGATATGGCAAAACTGATTGAAACAAAGAGGGTAAAATATCGTGCTTACTACAACCGAAACACGTATTCCAAACAACCAGCCACATCTATTCTTCCAACAAGTACATTCACCATGAACCCACAAAACGAAAAATCACCTTACCCATCAAACGCCTTATACAAGAAGAAACGGTCCAGCGATGAGCTAAGGGGCTTTATTTCAATTGTGAGGAACGATATCATTACAAACAACAGTGCGCAGTCAAGCGCATACTTCTCCTCCTCCTATGCAACCCCCTAGATCCAGATTTACTAATAATAGAAACATATGAATCACTTGATCATGATAATGAACAAAAAAAAACTTCTTTTCATGCCTTGGTTGGATCTCTGTAGGATCTAGATTAACCCTAGAGGGGGGGGGGGTGAATAGGGTTATAGCAAAATTTTCTCAATTTAAACACAGAAACAAACTGCAGAAATAAATATGCTGAAAAGTAAATCACACACAAAATTTACCCAGCTTCGGCAACCCCTGCCTACTGCTGCATTCCCAAATTTCTATTAGAATTAAACAGTATCACGCTTACAAACACTCTACTAGACTTGCAGACCCTTTTTCTCCCGCTCACAAACACTCTACTAGACTCGCAAACATTTGCTCCCGCTCACAAACACTCTAGTAGACTCGCACACCCTGCTTCCGCCTATAGAATTTCGTTTACTCGCAAACTCTGCTCCCGCCTATAGAGTTTCACTTACTCGCAAACACTGCTCCCACCTATAGAGCTTTGCAAACTCGCACACCCTGCTCACTGAACTAATTCTAACTAGACAATCTGACACGACCTAATCCCTAGGTGGTGATTTACAAATTCTTCGATTCGAAAAATAAAAACAAAAATTAAAAGACAATAGAAAATTACCCTAAACCCTAATTAAAATATACTAAAGCCTTTATAACAAAATAGGCCGGCCCTATTTTCTTCTTTATATTCTTGAATTTGGGCCTGTTGTTTTTGAGATAGCGGCCCCGTTCGACTTTTATTTGCTCTGTTCCTTTTCGTTAATAATGGCGGCTTGTATTCGTCTGTGCAAATTAGGGCTTCTACTCCTTCGATCCAATTTAGGGTTTTTGAAATTCGAAGCTTGCGACTGCAATTGAATTATTGATTCGGCATTCTTTTGTCAATCGATGATTTCCTTTGTGCACTTCAACTGCTTCGAATTGATCGAATTTGAAAAGCTTCGGTATGTACTTTCTGCTCTTTTTGCTTTTCTGTTTGTATGCTAGAATTAGATGAATTGATTGCCAATGATGATTGGGCTTTTATATGCGTTCGAGTTCCTTGAATTACGTTCGTCTAAATATATTTGAATTCGTCAATTTACTTGCTCTGGCCGCTTGATCTTGTATTGATGCTTGGGATTTCACTGACTTGTTCACAATCGTATATTCGATGCTTGATACCCCCGGCTTTGAATTGTGGCTTTGAATTGCCATGCTCATCACGGTGTTGATTTTTGACTTCGTCAATTATTCGTACTCACTTGAATTTTTATCACTGCGTTGATTTGATTTGACCATGTTGATTTCGTGAATTTTTTTTACTGCTGGCTTCGGTCTTGGCTTTGATTCATTTCGTCTCTGGCCATCTTTTTCTGGTTGGTACTGGATGCATCACTTCAGTGCTTCATTACCTCATGTGCTTGTATTGACATGTTATGGCCTGTACTCGGTTTGCTTTTGATGTATTCTGTTGCGGCCTTTAATGAGCTCGATTCATGCTGTTAGGATTGACTTGAATCTGTATTCATGTTGCTATGTTGCTCGCTGATGCATTGTTGTAACTAGTTTATTGATGCATTCATTGTAGCTTGTTTTGTTTGCATATCTATGCACATTGTAGCCTTGGTCTTTGTTGTTGTAGCATTCACTCGAGTCATGGTAGCATTTGCTTCTTGTGTTTCACTTGCACTTGTACTTGTGGCACTGCTTGCAGTCATATTGTATTGGGTTTGTTCATGTTGCATCAACTTGTTTTGTACTGATGCACTTCTGTTTGCTGTAATATTGGCTTGTGACATTCATGTCGCAACTAGTTTACTATCTTGTTTATATTAGACTAGTCGAGACTTGATTCTTGAGTTTTGGCCATTTGGAATTGTTGTTGCATACTGTACTTCATTTGGCTTGAATGTTGTCTCTGACCTGATCATGTATCAATGTGCCACTGTTTGTACTGTCATTTTGCTGTAATCTCACTTCGAATTTGCATACACTTCATGTTGACATTTGCTACGCTTTGACACAGATGCTCCACTTGGTTATTCCTTCTGTTTGTTACTGCATTCCTATGCAGTTGCTGTTGACATGTGCATTTGGTTCATTTAAGCTGTCTGCAGTCCATGTTGCATGCATGTTTTCTTCATGTAGCCGTTGGTTGATGTGCATGCTTGTTCATTCCAGTGAGTTTTGTTTTGTGATATCCATGTTGCAACTGTTTTGGTCGAGACGTGTTGTTTGTTGGCACTGGACCTGATCTGCATACATGATTGTTGCAGTCCATTTTGCTGTTGGTCTTCGTTGCATTCATGTCATGTTGCCTTGTGTTGAATCCAGTTTCAAAACTCGGGTTTGACCTTGTGCTCGTGTCGTGACTTTTATGTTATTGCATGTGAGTTGAACCCGGCTTTTTATTTGGGTTTGACCTGTGCTCACCTGTCCCTGTAAATCAATCAAGTGTATATATCGGCGTGCACGGCCTTGTGGCATATACAGTAATACACTGTGTATGTCACAAGTTGTTCGTGTATGATGAATTCAAATTTAAATTATGACGAACAACCCAAATAACTAAGGCAAATCATATTTTCAAAAATTATCTTTTATTTTTGAATTGCAAAAATATTTCTTTTTCAATTTACTGCGTTAGTTTATATTTTTGCAGATTGCTCAGATGCTGGATTCAAACTGGAATGCAGTTGAAGATAAATACGAGTGTGAGTGATGTGTAGTGAGGTCAACTGTAAATGTGAAATGTGATGTAATTGTAATCAAAGTTGTATAGTTATAGTGAGAGCTTGAAATTGTACTATTCAAAAATGTAATAAATATTTATTTGAATAAAATATTCATTTGAATTTAAATTCCGTGTTATTTATTTTATTCAGCAAATATTTATTTAATCTGTGAATAACAAAATAGTATATTAACAAATACATTTAAATGAATGTATATATGTTTATTATCATCAAACAAAAATCATATAAGCGCAAAGCGCATATTCAACAATCTCCCCCTTTTGATGATAACAAACATATATTTAAGATTCTGAATGTATTAAATGTATTTGATCGTTCAATTTGCTCCCCCTATTTGAATGCTCCCTCTCTACGCAATACTCCCCCTACATATATGCATACAAATAGACATATATAAATGAGCCTAGATTCAAATGGAAAATTATTTGACCTTTGCTTGATTCTATTTGACAAAATCTTAACTTTTCTCTCCCCCTTTTGTTATCAGCAAAAGAATAACAGTGTTATAAAAATAAGTGACAGACATGAATCAAACATTTAACTCAATTGAATATATATATCAAATTTCAATTAAACTCAAACAAAAATCATAATTACCCTTGTCAGGCGCATATTCCACTTTCAGAAGTGATGGGAATAAAATCATAAAAATCATACAGTTCTGTCTATTTGTGGTATATTTATTTCGAGAAATTTGAATATCTACTAACCATGCATAACCGTTAGGACTTTTAAATGAGATTAGTAGTATTCCAATTTAATTTTTAAAATGAATTCAAGTATCTTCTAACCACGCATGACCGTGAGGACTTTTAAATGGGATTAGAATCAACTTGTCTATTTAATCAATTAATTTTGATATGCGTTCCATACATGCACAACCGTAAGGACTTTTAAATGAGCATGGAAGCACATAATCAAAATCCAAGTAATTCACCCATGCATAACCATGAGGACTTTTAAATGAGAGTGAATACTTTGGATATTTATTTTTTATTGAAAAATATAATAAATTGAAGCACAAATAATTTCCTTAATAATAATAAATTGAAGAACGAATAATTTCCTTTGTAAACTACCACAAATTTACATACTATATATGATTTTGATGAGTGATGGTCGATAGAAAGATGGTAGAAATAGAAATGATCGTGGAACTTTTACCCAACAAAAAGTTTTTATAACTCTTGTTATGAAATTCTAAAGAAATTTTCTAATTATACTTTCTCGAGTTATAATATATGATAAATATCAACACTCATCACTTTTTCAATTACTATTCATCTTTTCGATAATCAAAGGGAGTCAGATTAGTCAGAATAGTCATTTAAAATCAAATTCAAAAAAATTATAAAATCAATTTTTCAAAAAATGACTAATCTGTAAATATGGTCAAACATGATTTTTCTCGAGGGGTTATATGAGAAAAATTCTGCTATTTGAGAAATTATTTCAAGTGAAAAATATGCAGATATTTTCTTTGAAAAATGATGCAGCAAATGAATGTTTCAAAAATTAATCACGTTCCACTAGTAATTTTTCTATCAACTATATTACCAGTGTAATCTGCATCTGAATTTAAGTTTCACTCAATATTCACTCGTTGGATGTCAAAGACCAGATTGTGAAATTTTAACAAGCTATCTCAGAATGAAATTTGAAATGAAGCCATGTTAACACTCAAACAAATATCATAGTGTTAATTTCAGAAAACATAGGATAAACAGTTATATTCATGAGTAATCAACAGTCAATCAACATCATAATTATTTCAAAAACAATTTCTTAAAATCTTTTTAACAGCTTTCACATGAAATCGTGCAAATTTACAAGCAGTGACCAAATATATCTACGTGTAGCATGAGTAATCAAATACCATCATTTGACCGAACAAATTTATATGCATTAGTTCAAAGCTGACAATCTGATTGGTCATCATTTAAGCACAAATCAAGGTCATAAATAAGAACAAGTCAGAAAATCATATCAATTAAGTCTGAATCAGTCAACCATCATAATTACTCCAAATAATTCTATTTAAAGATGATTGGTCAATATTTTGAAAAAAAATCATAGAATCAAAATCATCATCTTTTGTTCATCTCAATATTGGCTGATTTAATTCAGATTATGGTGCAGATTATCACATTTAATATATCGTTCAAAACAATTTTACCTGTTTTACCTTTACGATAATTTTTCATGATTGCCCATTGTGATTCTGTCACCTTTGTACTAGGCTAAGGAACTTTGCTTTGTCGCCCGTTGTGTTTCTGGAACAACCAAAATCCAGAGAACACTGTTGTTGTTCCTTAGCCTGCCACCACACCTACACGATGAAAGATTTATGTGACCTATTTGTTTTTATAGGTCCATGATTGTTAGTGGCAGAATATAAAAGATATGTTTGTGGAGACCCAAAACTATTTATACATGTTCCTTTTGGCATCCAAATTTGTTTGACTTTCAAAGATTTTATATTTGTGCCTTTTGGAACCCAAATTGGTATAGTTTTCACGTGTTTGGGTCTATACCAACAATTATTTTGATTGTGTCCAAAATTTTTTTACAATTTGTGCACATTAAATTGACTTGATTAAATTTTGTGTTCTTGTTCCTATGATTATAATTTTCAACACGATGTCCAATTATTTCAGATCGAGCAAAGACACTTTTACCTTTTGCATTATCATCATCTTGTGATTTCCCAAAACCTAGTCCTTTTCTATTGTTAGCAAAAATTTGATTTCCCAATAACATTTTGAAAGATTTTCTCCTTTTGAAAAGTTATTCAGAGATTTCTCAAGATTTTGGACTTTGGTTTTTAATGTTGTGTTTTCAGTTACAAGTGAGGTGCATCTATTTATAAACTCCTTTTTCCTAGTGTCACTGTTTTCCTTAAGATTCAAGTTTTCTTTTTCAAGATTCTCAAACTTATTCCTAAATTTTGATAATTCTGAATCTAAAATCTTACAATTTTTACAGTCTAGGTTTTGAATATTTTCAAATTCAGTTTTTAACCTAAAATTTTCACGAGCAAATTCTCTCCTATCAGATTTCAGTTTTTCAATTTTAGATTCAAGAGTATCCACTACCTTGGTAAGATCAAGACACGTAAAAACAAGATCTCTATAGGAATACTCACCTGCCTCACTAGATTCCTCGGAGGTTGCTTCTGATTCTGATTCTGGTTTTGCCATACAACACAAGTTAGCCTCCTCTGAGCTGCTATCCGAAACTTCCTCTCCTTCTTCATCATCCCAAGTTGCTGCAAAAGCCTTCTTTTTCTTTTTCTTTCGTTTGTTGTATTTGAGAAGTGGGCATTCTGGTTTGATGTGGCCAGGCTTGTTGCAGTTATAACACGTCAGTTCATTATCGGAATTTTCAGAATCTTTAGACCTATTGCCCTTTGTTTTCTTCTTGCGTGGCTTGAATCTTGATGAGTTTCTAAGTTTATTGACAGCCATTGCAAGCTCTTCAATTGGATCTATTTCATCTTCATCACTCTCTTGTTTGCTTTTTAAGGCAATCGTCTTCTTCTTTGGTTCGGAGTTGTTGCGTTCTTCCTTTGCTTTTAGCTCAAGCTCATATGTCATCAAGTTGCCAATCAACTCCTCCATGCTTAGCTTACTCAGATCTTTCGATTCTTGTATTGCTGTGACTTTTGCCTCAAAGTTCATCGGTAAGACTCATAGTATCTTCCTTACAAGCTCTACTTCAGTGAATACCTTCTCAAGTGCTCTAGCATTGTATACCAAGGTTGAAAAACGTCAAACATGTCCTTTATGCTTTCGCCTTTGTCCATCACAAAGTTTTCGTATTCATTGCTGAATAGGGCTAGACGAGACTCCTTGACTTGAGAAGTTCCTTCGTGTGTCACCTCCAAAGTGTGCCAAATTTCCTGTGCTGTTATACAATGAGAAATTCTATTAAATTCATTTTTATCAAGAGCGCATATCAAAGCATTCATGGCTTTAGCATTTGTCGTTTTCAATCTCTTATCGTTAGCATCCCACCTATCCTTAGGTTTAGGAATCTCAGTATCACCAACGATTATAGTGGGAGGTTTATAGCCAGTTTCAATAATATCCCAAACATCATAATCAACAGAACTAAGATAGATACCCATCCTAACTTTCCAATAAGCATAATCGTTCCCGTTAAACATGGGTGGCCTAGCAATAGATTGCCCCTTAGAGAAAGCATTATTCGGCGAATTCATAACTCTAGAGTTAAAAACAAAATACCGGGGCTCCGATACCACTTGTAGGATCTAGATTAACCCTAGAGGGGGGCGGGGTGAATAGGGTTATAGCAAAATTTTCTCAATTTAAACACAGAAACAAACTGCAGAAATAAATATGCTGAAAAGTAAATCACACAAAATTTACCCAGCTTCGGCAACCCCTGCCTACTGCTGCATTCCCAGATTTCTATTAGAATTAGACAGTATCACGCTTACAAACACTCTACTAGACTTGCAGACCCTTTTGCTCCCGCTCACAAACACTCTACTAGACTCGCAAACATTTGATCCCGCTCACAAACACTCTACTAGACTCGCACACCCTGCTCCCGCCTATAGAGTTTCGTTTACTCGCAAACTCTGCTCCCGCCTATAGAGTTTCGCTTACTCGCAAACACTGCTCCCGCCTATAGAGCTTTGCAAACTCGCACACCCTGCTCACTGAACTAATTCTAACTAGACAATCTGACACGACCTAATCCCTAGGTGGTGATTTACAAATTCTTCGATTCGAAAAATAAAAACAACAATTAAAAGACATAGAAAATAACCCTAAACCCTAATTATAATATACTAAAGCCTTTATAATAAAATAGGCCGGCCCTATTTTCTTCTTTATATTCTTGAATTTGGGCCTGTTGTTTTTGAGATAGCGGCCCCGTTCGACTTTTATTTGCTCTGTTCCTTTTCGTGAATAATGGCGGCTTGTATTCGTCTGTGCAAATTAGGGCTTCTGCTCCTTCGATCCAATTTAGGGTTTTTGAAATTCGAAGCTTGCGACTGCGATTGAATTATTGATTCGGCGTTCTTTTGTCAATCGATGATTTCCTTTGTGCACTTCAACTGCTTCGAATTGATCGAATTCGAAAAGCTTCGGTATGTACTTTCTGCTCTTTTTGCTTTTCTGTTTGTATGCTTGAATTTGATGAATTGATTGCCAATGATGATTGGGCTTTTATATGTGTTCGAGTTCCTTGAATTACGTTCATCTAAATATATTTGAATTCGTCAATTTACTTGCTCTGGCCGCTTGATCTTGTATTGATGCTTGGGATTTCACTGACTTGTTCACAATCGTATATTCGATGCTTGATACCCACGGCTTTGAATTGTGGCTTTGAATTGCCGTTCTCATCACGGTGTTGATTTTTGACTTCGTCAATTCTTCATACTCACTTGAATTTTTATCACTGCGTTGATTTTCTTTGACCATGTTGATTTCGTGAATTTTTTTTATTGCTGGCTTCGGTCTTGGCTTTGATTCATTTCGTCTCTGGCCATCATTTTCTGGTTGGTACTGGATGCATTACTTCAGTGCTTCATTACCTCATGTGCTTGTATTGACATGTTATGGCCTGTACTCGGTTTGCTTTTGATGTATTCTGTTGCAGCCTTTAATGAGCTCGATTCATGCTGTTAGGATTGACTTGAATCTGTATTCATGTTGCTATGTTGCTCACTGATGCATTGTTGTAACTGGTTTATTGATGCATTCATTGTAGCTTGTTTTGTTTGCATATCTATGCACATTGTAGCCTTGGTCTTTGTTGCTGTAGCATTCATTCGAGTCATGGTAGCATTTGCTTCTTGTGTTTCACTTGCACTTGTACTTGTGGCACTGCTTGCAGTCATATTGTATTGGGTTTGTTCATGTTGCATCAACTTGTTTTGTACTGATGCACTTCGGTTTGCTGTAATATTGGCTTGTGACATTCATGTTGCAACTAGTTTACTGTCTTGTTTATATTAGACTAGTCGACACTTGATTCTTCAGTTTTGGCCATTTGGACTTGTTGTTGCATACTGTACTTCATTTGGCTTGAATGTTGTCTCTGACCTGATCATGTATCAATGTGCCACTGTTTGTACTGTCATTTTGCTGTAATCTCACTTCGAATTTGCATACACTTCATGTTGACATTTGCTACGCTTTGACACAGATGCTCCACTTGGTTATTCCTTCTGTTTGTTACTGCATTCCTATGCAATTGCTGTTGACATGTGCATTTGGTTCATTTAAGCTGTCTGCAGTCCATGTTGCATGCATTTTTTCTTCATGTAGCTGTTGGTTGATATGCATGCTTGTTCATTCCAGTGAGTTTTGTTTTGTGATATCCATGTTGCAACTGTTTAGGTCGAGACGTGTTGTTTGTTGGCACTGGACCTGATCTGCATACATAATTGTTGCAGTCCATTTTGCTGTTGGTCTTCGTTGCATTCATGTCATGTTGCCTTGTGTTGAATCCAGTTTCAAAACTCGGGTTTGACCTTGTGCTCGTGTCATGACTTTTATGTTATTGCACGTGAGTTGAACCCGGCTTTTTATTTGGGTTTGACCTGTTCTCACCTGTCCTTGTAAATCAATCAAGTGTATATATCGGCGTGCACGGCTTGTGGCATATACAGTAATACACTGTGTATGTCACAAGTTGTTCGTGTATGATGAATTCAAATTTAAATTATGACGAACAACCCAAATAACTGAGGCAAATCATATTTTCAAAAATTATCTTTTATTTTTGAATTGCAAAAATATTTCTTTTTCAATTTACTGCGTTAGTTTATATTTTTGCAGATTGCTCAGATGCTGGATTCAAACTGGAATGCAGTTGAAGATAAATACGAGTGTGAGTGATGTGTAGTGAGGTCAACTGTAAATGTGAAATGTGATGTAATTGTAATCAAAGTTGTATAGTTATAGTGAGAGCTTGAAATTGTACTATTTAAAAAATGTAATAAATATTTATTTGAATAAAATATTCATTTGAATTTAAATTCCGTGTTATTTATTTTATTCAGCAAATATTTATTTAATCTGTGAAAACAAAATAGTATATTAACAAATACATTTAAATGAATGTATATATGTTTATTATCATCAAACAAAAATCATATAAGCGCAAAGCGCATATTCAACAATCTCCACATCCTAGAGCAATCAGACTCCTAGCTCACATCAACAACCACCCAATTTCAATGCTTGTTGATACGGGGAATACACATAACTACCTCCACCATCGCGCTATCCGATTTCTTGGTTAATTCCAAATCAGGACTCTAATTTCGTGGTTACAGTTGGCAACGGTGATAAGCTTCAACGTCATTGATCGTGCAAAGAAGTAGAAACGATGATTGAGAAACACTTGATTTAATATAGATTTTTATTTGCTAGAAATTGGTGGAGCTTATGGAGTTTAAGGACTTCAATGGGTGCGTACATTGGGGCCAATTCCAACAGATTATGATAGTTTGGCTATGACTTTCCACCATAATGACCAGCCCATAACACTAACAGGCATCATCAACCATACCGGCCCAAATCAAAATTTTCTTAATCAACTGAAGAGAACGGACTGGACCTCCTCAATTACTTTGTACTTCTATCTACAGCCCATCCCTAGCCCACTAACTGAAAACCCATTACGACATCATGATCCCACCTTACAAAACTTACTACACCAGTATTCCCATTCCCACATTTTCAAACCATTCACAGGCCTTCCACCACACCAATGGTTAAACCATCACATCAATCTCTAACCTAATTCTATGCCAAACAATTTATGAACTTATCGCTATCCATATTTTCAAAAAAATGAAATAGAGAAGCAAGTCCAATAGATGTTATGTTCTAACATTATCCAACCATCACGAGCCCCTTCCCTTCTCCGGTTTTACTTATTAAAAAAAATGGATCATGGAGATTTTGTATTTGACTATAGAGCGTTGAATGCCATTACTATCAAAGATAAATTTCCAATTCCAACGGTAGACGAACTATTGGATGAATTACAAGGCTCAACTTATTTTCTAAATTTGATTTAAATAGTGGGCATCATCAAATTCGTGTGCATCCATCGGATACCGCGAAAATGGCATTTCATACTCATGATGGTCACTATGAATTTTTAGTGATGCATTTTGGTTTAATGAATGCTCCGTCAATGTTTCAAGCTACCATGAATGACATCTTTCGGCCGCATCTTGGACAATTTATCTTAGTTTTTTTTCATGATATCTTGATTTATAATGATAAACGGTCTTCTCATTTATCTCATTTGCAACTTACGTTAGAGTTACCTTCAGTGCACCAATTTTCTGCAAATATTACAGAGTATGAATTCAGGCTAGCTAGCATTCATTTTTTTAAGCCATATTATTTCAGGAGTTGGTGTGCAAATGGATCCGGATAAAATAAAAACTATCTTGAAGCCCACATCGCCTACAGCCATAAGAGGTTTTCTTGGACTGGCTACTATGGAAAATTTATAAAAAATTATTATGCAGCAATTGCAGGCCCACTGTCCGATCTTTTTAAGAAAGAAGCATTTCAATGGACCAATGAAGCAGGATTAGCTCTCTCTTCCTTGAAGCATGCGATGACTCAAGCTCCAATACTTCATCTTCCTAATTGGTGTAGTGCTCCTATAGAACAACCACCCAATTGCCTATCACAGTCAGCGCTTGCCACCCCATATCCAACGTAGTTCGACATACTCATGAGAGATGTTTGCCATCACATCAGCAGTACACTGATCGAGGCACCATTTACTCGGTCAACAATTCACTATTTTTGTGGACCATCAAAGTTTGCGACAACTCACCACACAGACAATACAAACTCCAGAACAACAAAAGTGGGTGGCAAAGTTATTAGGATTTGATTTGGTTATCAAATATAATCCATGCTCTCAAAATCTGGTAGCAGATGCGCTCTCAAGATGGCCACATGATGCTTTGATGACTGCTATTTCTACTCTGATCTCTTACATTACCGACGAAATCCTAACAGCAGCCCAAGCAGACCTAAACTTTCATCCTCAAACAGAGTTATGTATGAGCAGCGCATATCATCCTCTCAAACAGATGGCCAAGCTGAGGTGGTCTATCGTTGCTTAGAAACTTATCTTCGCACTGTTGTTGGTGATATGCCATCTCATGGGTCAAACATCTTCCATGGGCCGATGGTGGTATAATACATGCAAGTATTCATCGCTTGGCATGTCTTCCTTTCAAGTAGTACACGGAATAAGCGAATACGAGATAATGAAGTGGGATTCTCTGGATACAATCTCATATACTCAAAGCAGAAGCATCACGGCCGTTCATTCCTATCTCAACAGTCATTCTTTTTATTTCACATTGTAGCTATATGGTCCAGATTGTATAAGCAAGCCCAGTAGCATATGTTATGTATTTAAATACTGAACAATATCATACGAATCAGTACTGTATTGTATTCATTCTCTCATTTTCATAAATTATAAAGATTTCTCATTTTCATATCATTTTTCAAAATAATACAGAAGAATAATCATCATCAAATCTTAATTTGGTATCAGAGAAAATCAAAGGCTTAACACCATCTAATCATTTGATCAAACACCATCAGAATAGTATCATCATCTGGTGATCATCTTCATCAGAAACAAGTGTCTCATCATCTGAAGAGTGTTTCGAGTCAGGTTCATAATTCTGCCGTGCCAATCGATTGAGGCTGCAGCAGAATCTCAAAAAAAAATTCAATCAAGAAAATCAGAAAAACAAAGAACTCAAGAAATCAAGAATCGTCTCAAAATTAAAGAAACCGCCTTCCTGCACGACATATCAGATCAAAGAAAGAAAGAGAGTTGATCATCATCTATGTCATACGGTTGCATTAGACTTACTGTGAGAAATTCTTGACTCGGCATCTTTATTTTCCTATTTCAATTGAATAATTTCTGTTGCCCTATATTTCTATTGCTACTCTGTATTCTTTTTATTTCTGAAATCATCATGAGTGAAGAAATGAATAATCAACCCAACATGGCAAGTTATGCTAATGAAAGCAATAATAGTCAATCCAGTATTGCCGCAGAGAAACTTATCAAAACCGTGATTAGCCCACAAAGCAATCTTGTTACAGTTCAATTGAATGAAGATAATTTTCTTCTCTGGAAATTGCAAATTGAGACTGCAGTTCAAGGATATGGGCTTGAAGGCCACATTCTTGGAACTATTCCAATTCCTCCAAAGTGCATAACTGATCAAGAAAACAAAATTGTTAGTAATGAGGATTATGTGAAGTACCATAGACAGGATAGATTAATCTGTTCCTGGCTTCTATCATCTATAAGCATAAATCTCCTATCACATGTTATCGGCTGCAAAACTGCAAATGATATATGGACAACCATTGAAAAAGTGTTCAACACACAATCAGCTGCCAAAGTGATGTATTATAAAAGACAACTGCATAGCATAAAGAAAGACAGCGGCACTATGAGAGAGTATATTTTCAAAATTAAAGGAATATGTGATTCACCGAGTGCAGCAAACCACAAAGTCTCAGACTCAGAACACAGTCTGACCATTCTTAATGGATTAAATGAGGAATATGAATCAGTGATTGCTGTTATAGCATCACAAAAGGATTTACCATCACTTGAAGATGTTTACTCTATATTACTGTCTCATGAGGCTAGAATAGATAATAGAAGACCACAAGAATCAGAGTTTACAATCAACTACACAACTGAAACAAAAGTCAAAGCAATAATAAGACAGATCAGACAACACAAAAGGGAGGCACACAGAGAGGTGGATACCCCAACAGGTCAAGAGGAAGGGGAAGATACTCTAATAACAGTAGACCAAAGTGTCAAATCTGTGAAAAGATTGGACACACTGCTGTGAAATGTTATTTCAGATATTCTAATCACAACAACAATCAAAAGAGTGGAAATTACAATGTAAACATAGCTCAAACTAGCTCCAACAGTCAATCAGATAATAAAGACTCAAGTGAAAATAATCAATCCCTAAATGATGACTGCTGGTACCCAGATTCAGGAGCAACCAATCATATAACCAATAATCTTGACAACTTAAATCTTGGAAATAGAGAGTACAAAGGTAAAAAATCTGTTTGCATGGGGAATGATAAGTGTATCAATATCACACATATAGGAAATGCCACTATCAAAGGAAAGAAACAATTATTTCTACACAATTTACTAAGAGTACCAAAAATTAAAAAGAATCTCATTAGTGTATCTCAGTTTGCTAATGATAACAATGCTTATTTTGAATTTTACCCTAAATATTGTCTTGTCAGAGATATACTACCTAAAGATGTTTTATTGCAGGGTGATGCTGAAGGAGGACTATACAGATTTAAATCAGTCAATTGCAGTCAACATTCAGTTGAGAAAAATTATTGTAATTACTGTGAAGTAGAAAACAGTAATAATGTTTTTGACCTATGGCATTACAGACTTGGCCATCCTAGCACTAGAGTTGTTAAGCAAGTTCTTTCGGTAAACAACATACTGTATAATAATGTCTCTTCCCTATGTATGCACCTATTGTCAAATGGGAAAAAGTCACAAATTACCATTTGGTAACTCTATGACAAAGTACTCTAAACCACTTGAACTCATTGCCACTGATCTCTGGGGGCCTGCCCCAATACATTCAGATTATGGATTCAAATATTATATATCATTTGTTGATGCACACACAAAATACACTTGGATATATTTTTTGAAAAACAAATCAGACACACACAGTGTTGTGATAAATTTCATTACAATGATTGAGAAACAGCTTGGCACATATGTCAAAATAATACAAACAGATGGAGGAACTGAATATAAGCCACTTAAGGATTACTTTAAGGCAACGGGAATAATTCATCGTTTTACTTGTCCTTACACTTCAGAACAAAATGGCTTAGTAGAAAGAAAACATAGGCATATAGTTGAATCTGGGCTTAGCTTGCTTGCTCATGCAGATCTACCACTAAAGTTTTGGCCAGAAGTATTTAGTGCAGCAGTCTTTCTCATTAATAGACTGCCAACCAAAACTTTAGATGGTACATCACCTATTGAAAAATTGCAAGGGATAAAGCCAGATTATCATAGTTTAAAAGTATTTGGGTGCTTATGTTTTCCATATCTAAGACCTTATAATAATAATAAATTAAACTTTAGATCAAAACAATGTACTTTCCTGGGATATGCCTCTAACCAAAAAGGATACAAATGTATTGATGACAATGGAAAGATTTTTATAAGAAGACATGTTGTGTTTAATGAAAAAGTATTTCCTTTTAAAAGTTCTGAAGTGAGAACAATAGGAAAAGTGCACAATCCACATGTGTCTATACCTGATTTACCTCTGATGTATGAAAGCAAGAGCTCAGAAGAGATGAGGAGGACTACTGCTGATCATCAATCACACTCTCCTATATCTGTTCAACAAAACTTAGAGTGGGAAGATGATCACAGTCATGCCATCCACTCACCTGCAGATTCAACAAATGAGGAAGATCAAAACTGTGACACAGAAAATAGTGTTAATCACAATGAAGATGCTGACTTACCTCAAGTTGAAGCTCAAGTCAGGCCCAGTCATCCTATGATCACCAGAGCTAAAAGTGGAATATTCAAACCTAAAGTATACAGTGCCAACATAAATACTGATGAGCCATGTACATTTGATCAAGCTGCAAAGGACAAAAACTGGAAAGTAGCAATGGATGAAGAGTATAATGCTCTCATAAAAAATAAAACCTGGGATCTTATATGTCCACCTGCACACAAAAATATTATAGGTTGCAGATGGACATACAAGATAAAGAGGAATCCTGATGGATCCATCAATAAACATAAGGCAAGATTAGTTGCCAAAGGGTACACTTAACGGTATGGGTTTGACTTCACTGAAACTTATTCACTGAAACTATAACACGACCAGATATTGCTTTTAGTGTTAATAAACTTTCTCAATTTATGCAGAACCCATTGGATGAGCACTGGAAGGCATTAAAAAGAGTTATGAGATATCTAAAGGGAACAATTAATCATGGACTAATATTTAAAGCAAGCAAAGATCATAATATCACTGGTTATGCAGACTCAGATTGGGTACTGATCCTGATGACAGAAAATTAGTTACAGGATACTGCATATTTGTTGGAGGTAACTTAATATCATGGAGTTCAAAGAAGCAATCAACTATTTCTAGATCCAGCACAGAAGCTGAATATAGAAGCATTGCAAGTGCAACAGCAGAAGTTATGTGGTTACAATCAATCATAAAAGAACTAAGATTAGATACAAATATCAAAGCAACACTATGGTGTGATAATTAGAGTGCAGTTTACATGACAACAAATCCCATAATGCACTCAAGAACCAAGCATATAGAAATAGACTTGCACTTTGTTAGAGATCAAGTACTCAAAGGGAATATACAAGTAAACCATTTACCTGC
This sequence comes from Allium cepa, assembly GCA_030765085.1. NCBI lineage: Eukaryota > Viridiplantae > Streptophyta > Magnoliopsida > Asparagales > Amaryllidaceae > Allium > Allium cepa. The sequence goes on along the minus strand of CM060930.1, from coordinate 44,832,544 downwards.
AACTTAGCAAATGGCCGATACGCTAACTAAGTCTCTATCAAAGAGAAATTTTCTGCAATTCAAAAGCAACCTCAGAGTTGTAGAAAAGCAGCCTTCGGACAGACAAAGTCAGTTACAACCTAAGAGGGCTCAACATCTTCTCAATTTGAAGGAAAATAGATCGCTGCTTCAAAGAACCAACTCAGATCTAACAAAGTCTAATCTTCAGAATAATACGATCCTCCCAAATGAAAGCTTGAGAGAAGAAAGCATTGCAAAGTCATTGAATTTCTCATGATTTAACTTCGAAGACTTATGTTTCAACTCAGATCCATAAGACACATCTGCCGTTCTCACTGGAATTTCTCAATATTAAGCTCGAGAGAAGAAAACATCGTAAAGTTATCAACTTTCTCATGATTTAGCTTTGAAGATTGCTGTTTTAGCTCAGATCTATGATTTTCATCTTCAGTTTTTGCCAGAATCTCATAATTTCACTCAAACCCTAACCTTGAGAGAGCTAGGGTTCGAAGGGGGGAATAAGCGAATATGAGATAATGAAGTGGGATTCTCTGGATACAATCTCATATACTCAAAGCAGAAGCATCTCAGCCGTTCATTCCTATCTCAACAGTCATTCTTTTTATTTCACATTGTAGCTATATAGGCCAGATTGTATAAGAAAGCCCAGTAGCATATGTTATGTATTTAAATACTGAACAATATCATACGAATCAGTATTGTATTGTATTCATTCTCTCATTTTCATCAATAATAAAGATTTCTCATTTTCAGATCATTTTTCAAGATAATACAGAAGAATAATCATCATCAAATCTTAATTCATGGATGTCCGCCACCATATTTATCAAATTATATTCTAGGATCATCAACCACACAAGAAGTGGAAGACTGGGCTATGTCACGAGAACAAATTCTAACCATCATCAAACACAACTTGCAAAGGGCGCAACTACGAATGAAAAATCATGCCGACTAAATAGGAGTGACAAATAATTTCCCATAGGATCATGGGTTTTTGTCAAATTACAACCTCATCGACAACATTCAATGTGTGTGACACAAAATAAACTCTCTAAGAAGTACTTTGGACCTTTTTAAATTATTGAAAGAATTGGACTTGTTGCATATGAACTCCTACTGCCGGAAGATGCACGCATGAACCCTGTATTTGGTATTTTAATTTTGAAGCTCTGCCCACATCCACAAAACACAATACCAGCACCCTTGCCCGCATCATTTCTTGCTGATGGACTTCAACCAGACCTTGAGGACAAGGCTGGGCTTCAAGGGAGGAGTAGTGATACGGTTTCATATGATATACATGACACAATACTGCACATGATCCCACTGCATGTCTTAAATGCATCACTCAGCTACCAATGAGATTCAGGGAGTGGCAATTGCAACAAAACAGTTAGGAGGCAGGACTAAAAAGTGCGACGCTACTACTTTTTTGATATTTTCTTTTATTTTAATTTTAGCAAGTTGTTTTGTTTGTGTGGCTAATTATTTTTCCACCTGGATGAAGTTGTTATGCCACTAGCCTTGTATGCAGGTATAAAGCAAATAGAAAAGAAGAAAAAGGACAGAATATGTTTGCTCAAAATTTCTTCTTCTTCCTCATTTAAGTTTTTCTTTTCTTTCTCCTGATATTTCTCTCTGTGTTATTTTAGCTCATAACAAGTTTACTGTTCCTATTGAAGCAATTTGAAAAAAGTCCATATTAATATGGTCATTTATGTGTGAGATGGGGGTCAGGAGAAACTGGTTTGCTGAGCGGGTCGGGTCTGGTGTGCGTGGATGCTAGGCCGGCTTGGTGTTTAGTGAGAATCATTGTTATTTGTTTGGTTAATTTAAAATCTAAATGTGTGTGAACTTTAAAAAGAAATAACTTGCTTGTTTGAAACCTGATTGACCCACAAGTTTTTGCACTAGATTACTATGATCTAATAGAACATTGTAGTGTAATTTTTCGACAGAATTGATTATTTATAAATTTATGGTATAATAATAGGGATTGAATTTAATTACTTATTTTAAAAATTACACCTTAATTGGTGATAATTATTTGGCCGAATAAAACACCAATAGGCTAAATTAAATTGAATAGATTAGTATGAACATCTATTTAGCATAATAAAACACCGTTCTATTATAATTAAATTGAGATATTTATTATGACACCTGTTTAGCAGAATAAATCTCAGTTTTGCTATTATACTATTTTGGATATTTATGCATATATCAGTTAGTTAAGATGTGGATTAATTAGTAAGAGATAAGTGATGGATTAACTAATGTGGATTTATGGTTTCATTTACATATATGATGTTTTATGTAAATACCAGTTATGTGACATGAAAGTTAAATTCAATTAAATGGTAGCTTGATTTAGTATCATTGTGGTCGCTAAGCCACTTTTTGAATTTGTAACCCTACGGATTTAAATTGACTTTCAATTTTTAACAATTTGATGTTAAGTCTTATTTAATAAAAAAAATTCTTTTAATTTCCTTTATTAAAGATGTTTTAAGTTAGATAATTATTTATATTATCAAGGTTGTTTAAAGTTAATTTATTTACTTTTTTATTTAATAATGATATCTAAAATTAAATCTCGTTTTATTTAATAATCTTTTATAGGGTTAATTAATTATTTTATTTATGATATTTTAAGGAAATTAATTATTTAATTATATTATTAATGTTGTTTTATGTTAGTTAACTGGTTTAGTTCTGTTTGAAGTCAATTGATTATTTTATTAATGATTTTTTAAAGTTAATCAATTATTTATTAATGATGTTTTAAGATTATTAATTTATACAATAATGATGTTTAAAGACTTTTAATTTAATTTAAAATGTGTTTAAAAATTAATATTTGATTTGAGATAATATTTTTGGATAAGAATTTGGATGTTCATTCAAGCATTTTAAAGGGTATAATTGATTTATAAAAGGGTTCATAAATAATAAAATGATTTATAAAAAGGATTTGTAAATACTTTTAAAAGAGTTTCGTAGAGGGTGAAAGGCTATTTAATTTATAAACCAACTTTTAAAGGTTATGGTCCACACAGAGGTAGTCGCTATGGATGCGGTTTGAAAATTTATCGTTCTCGTAAAATATAAGGGTTATCTGTTTAGGGTATTTGTAAATTATTTCGAAGGCGATTTTAAAAGACTGTATGAGTATTTAAAATGGGATGGTTTTAAATGCATTTTTAAAGGGATTTGTTTATGAAGGATTTTTATAAAAGGAATTTTTATAATAGAAATTAGATTTGATTTTGATAAATAAACATTCTTGATTATGGTGGCATGGAAACATTCTTTATATACTTAGCACCACAGGATGGGTGGATTGGTTTATAGTGCAAAATGTTTTAAATAATAACTTTTTTGGCCTATTTAAATATGAATTGGGAAAAAGGAGATCTTCCTTATGTTTTGTTAATATACTTATACCAGTAAGAAAAGTATATGAGTGTTTTTTCAAGTATTGAAAGAATATAATGGATTATGAATATTATCTTTTAGGAAGATATTTTGAATCAAATAATTGAAAGTAATTTGATTTGTGGAGGGATTAATTAATAGAGGCGTAGTGGATTCCACATGTAAACAAATCTCTGATTTGATCGTTTGTTTATTTGATAGTTATATAACTGACTATCAAAAGTATGGCGTAAAATATAACTTTGGAAATATATAGGAGAAACACGTGACTTACATGGCACAGTCATCTTCAATGATGATGTATTGTGCGTATAAATCTCGTTATGTTTTCCTAGGGCAAATGATAGAAAGATCCGTCCACTTAAACCGTTAAGAGGTGATCTCCACTCCTATGTGTTGTCTGTATATTTACATCAGAACCGAGTTCAGTTTACCAGGAACTATCAAATGTTAGTTCGAAGAGATCGGGATCGGATAAGTATGAATTATCCGAAAACCACTTCGATCCAACTCAAACAACATATTGAAGATATCTTAAAGATGATGAAATCGAAGACGAAGCTCTTTAAAGTGCAAGGGCTACTTGCTACTAATCCTAAGGGTGGTTCCAAAATGGTTGTAGTAGAAGTAGTGCCTTCAATTTGTTCATATGCCGAACGACTTGTATGGATGAATGCTACTATTGCATTAATGCTTGGAGGACTGTGTTTGCATTCCAAGTGGGAATCACTAAGAGAGGAAAAAGGTAAAACATGACCTCACTAGTCTCACAATCCGGTAATGGTTAAAACAGAGAATGAAGTAGAGCTATGCGGTTCACTATCATTACAAGCATCATCCCTCAGATCTAGAGCCGCTATTTATGTATTTGGTATGTGTGCACGGAGTGGAGCCTAGGAGGGTGCACATTTTTTTGGGCCTTGGTTCCATGGAATGATGTAATCTGACATGCAATGTTAAATGGGCATCCAACTCTGTGTAGCAGGGTTGCAAGAAATTCTTGTTGTCCTCAGGTACATTTTATCTAGAGGTATACTGTACGAAAGGTAGTCCCTTACCTTGCCATATTTGAATCCAATCTCCAAAACGGGCTATTACGGTTTTAGTTGTACCCACTTATGTTGGTGAGATGCAAGAATTTCAGCTATTTTATATATTTATTTTCTCCCTAGACATTATTATAATATCAATGGATTTTCTAATAAAAATTTTTGGTTATTATATGGTATAAACCCATCCATGTTTATATGCGACATATCTTACGAGATACCTTTATCTCAAAATGTTTTATAACATATAGTGACCCATTGACTTATTTCTCACTTTAGTTTTACCGAACTGACCCGAGCGTTGTTTTCCTATAATGCTCGGGTCGGCCCGAGCATATTTCCTAGATTTAGCTGGAAACTTTGGAGCATTCAAGTGACAAGATGGATCCTCCAAGACATACTTTTGTATGTTCATTACCTTCTGCTGTTTGTTCTTGATATAGTTATCAGCAAATTGTAAGGACGGGTTGTTATAACTGTCCAGTGGCTAATGTTGTGCTAGTGTTGTACTTTGATATATGTATGTATATTAAAGTTTAGTTTTTCTTTTGTAAAGTTTATTTATATATTATATGTTACTCGTCACGTTTTTATAAGATTCTATTATGTCTTTTCTATCTTCAACCCAATGGTTGTCTTTTTGACACTTGGATGTTCGGTACGTGAATACCGTGGATGTATTACTGTCGATGTCTAAGAATCGAAAAGGCGAGTTGTTACAATAAAGAACTTTCCTTACCAAGCATATCCCTTCCAAAGATAACCAACCTTAATCCTTAACACCGTGCCGGTTAATCATGTTAAGATGCCTGAACAAGGGTCTTCTTAACCTCAAATTACTAGGCACGCCTACCAATTTACTACGACCTTCAACTTCATGAGGAACAATTTTTGAGATTAATAGCCTTGCATTGTAAATGAGAAGAAGCCGACAACCTTTATGATCCAAATAATTGGAGCATAAATCCATTTCATATAGACCCTACTCCATTTTTTACTTGGGAAGGGAGAGCCCAAAGAACGATAATTTATCCTTGAAGATAAGGAAGGCCATCCAATTCCATGCCAGGGGAACTATACTTGAGAAAGAGATATTAAGTGATTTTAACACATTTGCTCAGAAATGGCATAGGGTTATGAGTCATGCATTGACCCTAGTGAAGTTAAAAGAACATTAAAGAGGACACTAATCATAGAAAATGACATACCTATAGCAAGCAAAAAAAGGGTTAAGCATCAGCCAAGAGGGCAAGCCTCGAAATCATGACATGCAAAAGATTGCATTCTTGCCATTTCTATTGAAAACATATATTTCTTAACCAAAGATGAGCTTAACTATAGGCCTTCTTAAAAGAGGAGACCCAAGTTCGAAAGGAATCAAGGAGATCATATTGTCTTTATCATCTCGCAAATAGTCATGATACCAATCAATGTCGGAGCTTATAAGGAATGATCATCGATTTTCTAAGGTAAGGAAAACTCAATCAGTTTGTACAAAGAAGTCAATCATCAACAAAGGTTTTCTGAAGAAAAAAACTAACTGCAACTATGTATCCATCAAAGGCTCATGACCATAAGGGGTCCCTAGCCATCAAAGGCCCCAACCATCAAAGGCTCATGACCATAATATGTCCCTGGCCAACAAATGCCTCAACCATCTAAGGCTCATGAACGCAAGAGGTCCCTAGCCATCAAAATCCCTAGTCGTCAAAATCTCCGGCCATCAAAGGCTCATGACCGCAAAAGGTCTCTGGCTATCAAAGGACTTAAAGCCTTCAATGTCGTCATCAAAGGCCTCACTGAAGGCCTCCTGGAGGGAGGTCGGAATAAGCCTTAGTGTTGCCATCAAAGGCCCCACTAAAGCATTGGGAAAGCCTTCAATCCTTACCTACATGGTCTGATTGATGTGCTTCCTACAGGGAGGACGGAGTAAGCCTTTTGTGCCACCATCAATGGCCTTACTGAAGCACTGGGAAAGCCATCAACCCATGTCTACGTGGCCTGGTTGAAGTGCCTCCTAGAAGGAGGACGAGTAAGCCTTTAATGCCTTCATTAAAGACCTCACTAAAGCCTCAAACTCAGCCTAAAGTGCCATTATCAAAGACCTCACTAAAGCACCTCCTAGAGGGAGGCCAGGTAAGTCTTTGGTTCTACTTAAAATAGCTAACCAAATGCACCAGACAAGATACCTAAGTCATTATCTATGATGGTGACATAGGTTCTGATCCAAGTAAAGGTCATCACCTAACATGGTGCCAAACAAAACTATCAAAATTTAAGTGAACTGGTGCTCCTAATCTATCAAAATCCGAGCCAAGTAGTGCTTCCTGTTAATCTATCTTCTAGAGGAAGATCTATCATATACGAGCTAATTACGCTTCCATGAAAATGCATAACAGATAAAGGTTTATGGTCTTCAACTATTATTGCAAGATATGGATTTTTAGCCTTCTTTTGGATACAGATTTCAGTTCTTTACTATTATTGCCAGATATAGATTTTTGGTCTTCTATCAGATATGGATTCCTTGTCTTTTGCTAGATATGGATTTCTAGTCTTCTATTATTATTGCTTGGTATGGATTTTTGGTCTTCTTTTATATATGAATTTCTAGTCTACTATTATTGTTACCAAATTTTGGTTTATAGTCTTCTTCAATTTCCAGACTAAGTGTGACGACCCGGATTTTTTGATCCCGAAAATTCCAGATAGTAAAGGAAAAGAAGAAAACAGATAGAAGAAGAAATAGAAAACACCAAAATACATATTCTCACATTCGTAGTGGATCAAAGTATAATATGAAATAAAATAGCAGTTATACAAAGGAAAACTATATCAGTTAATTTACATCAATATATCAGAGTTATAACATTTACACAAAACACTGGACAGTTAAATTCACCATGTCCAAGATAAACTACAATAGCACAGCGGAATACACTTCATACGTTCCTGCCGTCCAGCTCGCCTTTTGAGCTCCAAAACGTCCTTTCCTGAAAATCTGTAATACTCGGTCTGACCCGAGCATTACATCAAAGTAACACCCGGGTCAGGCTGGAAACCAGCGTGAGTAAACCCATATAATATGAAATACCAAGCTATAAAACCTATGTAAATTACATGGGTAACTCATACTTTTCTACGCGTTCTAATCTTATTTAAGATGATCAATTATCTCAAAACAATATCCCAGAATCGTTATCCAGTTTAAATATCCATGATACTTAACTCATATCATTTCATCCTGTTTGCTTCTAAACCCAAATTTATAAAGAATCGAAGTGGTTTCGGGTCTTTACTGATACCCGACTCCGGTCTCTTCGAATCCAATGTCATATTCAATCCAAGTTGTTTAGTTTTAAAGCAATACAATTCATATCCAGGATATTCTACCACATTATAATTTAACTCAGATAGGTAATCCTACATTATCATAGTTCAACCCACTCATACCACATCTCAGTACATCCCAATTGACTGTTAGAGATATCAACAATCCAAGCCATCCAATATCATTCAGTCATTCATAAACAAGATTTATTAGATATAAAATACCTAATTAATTTAATTAATCTCCAATTATATAAATTTCCAACCTTAATTACTTAGATTACCCTAAAATCCTACTTACCTAACATTAGTTAATTACAAACCAATAGATAACTTAACCTTTACTTATCCATCTTAGTTAATCTTCCTTAATTAATTATACTCTAATTACATTAAGTAATTAGCCATAGAGCAATTATCCTTAACCATCCACATTAATTTGCCTTTAATTACTCTCATTAGTTAGTTAACTATAATTAATTACATTAATTAATTACATAAACTAGTTAATCTTTAATTACTCATATTCATTAATTAACCTTAATTAATCACATTAAGTAATTAATTATTCTTTAATTAATTACACTAAGTAGTTAATTCTTTCCTTAAGTAATTCTCCTCAAATTACTTCCCTTAAGTAATTACTCTTTATTTAACTACATTGGTTAATTATCCTATGTTTACTTAAGTTTATTAATTAACTCTTAATCACTTAAGTTCTTAATTAATCTAAGATTAATTATTATCTTAATTAATCTATAATTATCATTTAAACTAAATTAAATGCTAGTGTACAAAATCGCTTAAGTCCCAAATAAAATTAAAATTCATTACACTTATCTAATCATTATATTTTATTTTAAAATTATCTTGGACTTACTAAAATGATTAACTAATACATATACTTTCAAATCCCATCGAATTAATCACATTTGACTTTATAAATCAAGTTTTGAACTTGTTTACAAATTTGGTCAATACCTTATTTAAACTTGTAAAACAAAATTTTCTTTGAAACCTTTGTTTAAAATTTGATTTTGCCTTACTTTTAAAACTTGGTTTATTTCTCTATTTTAGTTACCCTTACACTTAAACCTGTTTCTATTCAAAACATACCATGCCCAAACCATAAATGCCCGAACTACAACCCGAGGCTCCCATCAACTCAATAAACTCGAGTACGTCACGAAGCCATTACCTTTCTTCCCCAAAGCAAAACACTATGCTACTATCTGATACACAGAATCTGGCGTGCACGTGCACGGACACACGTTGACGCTCAAATCAATGACCTCGCCGGCCAGTCGACCCTGACCCCCCTACTCAATTACGACCATCAGAACCTTGAATTGAACACGAAGTCGAGAATGAGCCCGAGCGACAAAACTCTGGAATGAACCTATCAGCAAAAAGTTTCCCCTCGACGCCACCACCTTCCACTAGAAAGTCTGACACCCTGCCCAAAGTTTCGCCTTCGACATATGCTCCCGTCTCACCCACCATGACCAAGACCGGTGCACCCTAGTCGACGCGACGAACCCGATTTCATCGTCGAACCCAACAGGCAAAAGAACCCTAGATCGATGTAGTGCCACCCCGACGATGATCAAGAAATTTTCTTAGCATTTTTCCCGATATCCCAGGCCTACAACCTTCCTCTGGCCACAATTCCTATGCCTCCGACCTACGTGATCGCCAAAATTTAACGAAATACCAAGTTACGGCCATCTAAAGATTTCTCAACAACCACGAACATAAAAATAATAGGATTTGCATCAAAAATCTTCATATTCAAATAAAATTCAATTTATATAACCAAAACTTAAATTTTTAAATATCTAATTCTTGCCTTGAATTTTTTTTCCACTGTCTCATCTTATTAGAGATAATTACCTGATATATATGCTAGGAAATATTTTTTAAAAGTTTGATCTGGTAAACACAAACAAATTTCCTTTAAAAATCTTAACACAAGACTGTTTATATCAGAGATACAGAAATTTTTCTCTGGGTTTATTTGCAAGAATTTAATCAGAGGCCGAATATTAATACACAGAATTGCACTTATTTATATATATTCAATAATTCAGCTATTTTCCAAACAAAGTACATCCATACAATCATTTATTCACACATCACTACGAAATTGTATCATATGCATCGGAATTATCTTTTAAAAAATGTATTTTACTCACCTTATACTGTATTAACAGAGGAATCAGAGAACAGGGGTTCCAGTTTGAAACTAGAAGCCGGTAGGTTACTTCAGGCTGATCCTTGAAGAATTTGGACAAAATTTGATTTGAATCTGAAACTGATCTTTACTTTAGTTTTGAAATGCAAGAGTTGTTTTAGTTTTTTTTTTCTTATTACCTTTCAGTTTTTATTTTAGAGGAAAGAGAAAGAAGATTGAGGAAATAATTATCAGCCTAGTGGTGAAACACATTTTTTTAAAGAAAACTAAGACCATTTGTAAATGCATGTTATTTTTAGCTTACACATGTCAATTTTCATGCATACAAAGTTTACATTTGTAATTCTATGTATCAATATGTACTTTACAAGTATTTATAAAATATTTTCAATTTGGTTTATATTCATAGATGTCTTAATTGTTTTAATATTTAACTTCTTCTTTATTTTTCTTAAATATAATTTGAAAGAAAATGAAATAAAAACCCAATACTTACGAATATACTAGTTTAATATTTCTTTTGGAAATATATTGAATCCAAATCAATGTTTTCAATTCACCCACATATATATATATAATAATTAGAAAACATTATTTTTGTATATATATATATATACTCACACCATTTACAAATTCCCATATATACTACTTCACATGGTGTGTGTGTGTATACATATATACACACTTATATATCTATATATATATATCAGTGTGTGTGTGTGTATTTATAATTTTCAACTTATAGAGTTTGCATATTTATTTATCTTTGTTTATTTCCAACTGTTTAAAATATCCCTTCAGATATCAGCATTTATTATAGCTCAAATCCATTTATATACATCCATATATAATCTAAATTATCAGAATTCCATTTGTATAACCAAATAAAATCGGCATTTTAAATAAATCTTAATCCTGTTAATTTCCAATTATCAGATATCCAAAATCTGGGTTATCACATTCCTCCTCCCTTTGAATCTTTTCGTCCTCGAAAAGGAACGAAGGCAGAATTTATTCAATACTTAAAATCAGTTAAATCACTTTTTTGATCATTCTTTAAAAACACTTTTAAAATATATATAACATTATAAAATAGCTTTTATAAAAAATACTTTTTATAACACGATGTTTCAACAAGTCCATCCTCGTTCTCACAGAAATTTGGTCATACGTTGATCAGGCGTAAGACTGAAAATCCATAAGTACTCAGTAAACCTGTTTTCAACATCTAGTGAAGATACTTGGAAAAATAATTTTATAGAAAACATTTTTGAAAATAGAGGCAATATCTTTGGTGAGAATGCTCTGGAAATCATCGCCCCCATCCATGGTCGCAGTTAACCCAATGGTTACGTTGCCATCCTGACAAAATCCATAGATAACTGTATGCACTCCGCACCCCTCGATTACGCCATGGAACCCGCTACAGATTGCAGCTACATCTAGGGTTACGTTGCTATCACAGCAAAACCCATATAACTGTAGGCATCGGCGCCTTCGAATTCCGCTGTCAAAAGAACGGAACTTCTCCACTCCACTCGACCATAGATCGCAGTCTACCGATGTTACATTGCCTTCCCGGCAAAATCAAACGTAGACCGTTGACACTCACCTCCACACGATTTCTGCTATGGTCCATAGTAGATCGCAACAACATCGAGTTACACCGTCGTCATAGCATAACCCAAATGCCTCTGTAGGCATCAACGCCCTCGACTTTCGCTACCCTATAATCCTCAGGAGCTTCAGTTTGTCCGGACTTCCTCATAGGATCCACTTTAGAGCCTCCCCCTTTTGAGGCTCAAGGCAGTACCAACCTATGGTACTGCTGAGAAGTTCATTTCAAGGGAGCGCCTTTTTCTCCAGAGCCATTTTCAAAACACTTTATACTATACACATATAGTATCTTCCAAATCATACACCTAGTATGAATCTCACATAAATCTCCTTTCTCAAAATAGATTATCCCAAAGTTGATAATTCTCAACTAGGCTTTCCAAATTTCCAAAATTGATTTTGCTCCAAAAATCGAAAGCCTTTCCAAAATCCATAGGTTCCAAAAACCTTTTATCCAAAATCATTCTCATTAGATCATTATAATATATATATATATATATATATATATGTATATATATATATATGTATATATATATATGTATATATATATATAACCTTGAAAAATCTTTGGATTATTTCATACTTGTATAAAGCCCCTATTTATACTTCAAATACTTTCAAAAATCCTTTTCTTCTGGCTATAGATTCAACAAGGGGAGATTTATCTTATATAACAAAGATATATAACTTTGTTTATTACGAATCAAATATTCAAACTTAATAACTCTATAAAGTCACTTACCATATTACTTACTTCCATAAAGTAGATTTCTACCGTAGAAATATCCAATTTCCACTTTATTTCATCATATTTTCTCAAAATATACTTTTCATTTCAAAAACCATTTCACATTTCTTATCCACAAATTCCTAATATCAATTTCATTCAAACCCGTACGATGTACACATATCATCCGTATGCTACTCGCTCACTCGATCATACAATTTCACTTCCGAACTAGTATCGTCCACCCGACTTCCTAGTGCAGACTCAGATCTGGTTTCTTGATCAGAAACCGTCATTCTCCTTGCATAGTCATAACTATGATAGAGAATATCCAGAATCAACCAAAAATCCATATCTAAGTTCGCCGTCGAAAATTGAGTGAAACATCCCAACTCGGATTAACATACTATCTTGAAATTCTATGCTCGAATCTAGATCAAATCACTGTGCGAATAGAATAATGTACGTACATCCTACGTATCTATCCTCATTGATTATTAACCAAATCAATTTTCTATTCTATTCACATTCACTTATGATTTCTATTAACTTATTCACATTTGCCTCAAACCCCATTTGGATTATCAATAAAATTCTTACCTCAATTGGAATATTAATCATAAACAGTTTGCACTCTGATCAACTTTAAATTTAGGAGATAGCTTGAAAAGTTTAAAATAGATAAGTAATTGAAAAATAATTATTATTTGGTAAAATAGTTGTACAATAGTTAAGTAATGATAAAATAGTTATAAAATAGTTGGATAATTGCAAATAGTAATTAGTTATAAGGTAGTTGAAAAATAGCAATTAGTTTATAAAACAGATGTAAAATAGTTAAATAATTACAAAAATAATATTAAAAAAAGTATAAAATAGTTTGGCTTTTAAAAGAAAGATTGTATATGGTAAATAGCTTTGGAAAAATAGATTTAAGAAAGTTTACATTAAAACAATTTATTTTAAAAATAGTCCAGAGCTAAATTGTTCAGTTTCCAATTTCCAATTCCAATCAATGCCAATTTCCAATTAACTTTCAATATCAATTCAAATTAATTTAACTTCCATACCCATCACAAATTCAAATCAACTTCCCATTTGAATTTGAACTCATTAAATTTTCAATTTCATTTCAAATTAATTCAATTCAAATTTTCCATTTGAATTTTAAACTTATCCATCTTCAATCACAATTCTAATTAATTCAAATCAAATTCAATTTGAACTAATGCAATTTAAATCTCAACTTTAAACCATCTCAAATTATATAAATTCGAGTTAAAATTTAAATGTTGATTTAACCCCTTAAATAGAATTAATCTTTATTTTTTTTAAATCAACAATCTAGATCTTTAATCAATTTAATTCTGAGTCCAAATTTCAAAATTCCATTTTAAATTATCTTTACTTAACTTATTTCAAAGTTCAAATAAGAGTTCAAAACAATTTTATCTTTCAACCTTGAAACCGATTCCTTATCCATTTTAAAACAATTTACTCTTTGAAATCCAATTAATTACCCAATTTCAGTTTTTGAAACCAATCCTTAACAATTTAAATTTTCAAGTTCCTTTTGAACATTTAAATCTTAATTTCAAAGTAATTCCATCTCCTTAGTTTCAAATTAAAGTTTAATTTCCCTTTTTATCTCAATAATGGATATATTACCACACTTCATTTCTTCATTCATTTAAACAAATCCAATTCACAGTTTAAAGATTATTAATAACAATAGGATAATATTATCCAAATTATTTTAAAACATCCATCCATTTCTAATTTCCAGATCTCAAACCCATTTTGAGATCACACAAACTCCTAATTCAAATCTACCAATTAACTTCCCAAGTTAAATCCCAATTTCATTTTGAAATTTCCAATTCAGGTCTGTTCTAAACTTATTTAATTTCCCCAAAATTAATTTCACTTTAATTTAATCCAGACAACTTTACTCAATTTTAATTCCCATTCAATTTTAAACTTCAGATTAATAATCTTCCCACTTAAGTTTTAAAACTTTCTTCACTTTGGGTTTCATATCACATCCCAAGGAAAATTCAAATCTCAACCTTCGAGTTTATTTCAAATATACGTATTCATTTCCTTTACACACCAAGTTACTTTAATTTTTAAACCACCTTTGGTTTTAATTTCAAAACCAAATTCCTTTAAAATTTTCCAAACATTTCTTATTTTAAAATAAGATCACATTCAAAATAGTCTGAACAATATTATTTCTTTTAACATTTTGAAAACAATTTCACATGTTCCTAGACTTAGGATTCAAAACTTCACAATTTAAAACCCACTTCAATTTTTAAATACTTATCTAAAAGTTTTCTTCCCTAAAACATTTTCATTTTGCTTTATCAATGTTTAATAGAAAACATCATCCCATTATTAAACACAATATCCATTCCATATTCTGGTTTGAAACCAATTCTAATCCATCTTATTTGTATAGTTCATTCTATTCAATTTGCATTTATATATATATATGTATATATATATATATATCACTTAATTCTTATTCAATTTCAATATCCAACAACCAATTATTGCTTTATTTATAAAATATAAGCTTTTATAAAAATCATTTTTAAAACCTTTATGTAAGAAAATAACAAGTCCGCTCTCCTACACACACACACACACACACACACACACACACACACACTCAACTCATTCTAGGGTACCACTGACCCTATCCTTAATGAGTAAACCAACCAGAGCCAAGGTTATTGCTTAATCTTCTGCTCTGATACCAAATGTGACGACCCAGATTTTTCGATCCTGAAAGTTCCAGATAGTTAAGGAAAAGAAGAAAAGAGATAGTAGAATAAGAAGAAATAGAAAACACCAAAACACAGACTCTCACATTCACAGCGGATCAAAATATAATATCAAATAAAATAGCAGTTATACAAAGGAAAACTATATCATTTAATTTACATCAATACATCAGAGTTATGACATTTACACAAAACATTGGACAGTTAAATTCAACATGTCCCAGATAAACTACAATATCACAGCGGAATACACTTCATACGTTCCTGCCATCCAGCTCGCCTTTTGAGCTCCAGAACGTCCTTTCCTGAAAATCTATAATACTTAGTCTGACTCGAGCGTTACATCAAAGTAACACTCGATCAGGCTGGAAACCAGCGTGAGTAAACCCATATAATATGAAATACCAAGCTATAAAACTTATGTAAATTATCAGGGTAACTCGTACTTTTTTACGAGTTCTAATCTTATTTAAGTTAATCATTTATCTCAAAACAATGTCCCAGAATCGTTATCCAGTCTAAATATCCATGATACATAACTTATTTCATTCCAGCCTGTTTGCTTCTAAACCTAAATTTATAAAGAATCGAAGTGGTTTCGGGTCTTTACTGATACCTGACTCCGGTCTCTTCGAATCCAATGTCATATTCAATCCAAGTTGTTTAGTTTTAAACCAATACAATTCATATCCAGGATATTCTACCACATTATAATTTAATTCAGATAGGTAATCCTACATTATCACAGTTCAACCCACTCATACCACATCTCAGTACATCCTAATTGACTATTAGATTATCAACAATCCAAGTTATCCAATATCATTCAATCATCCATAAACAAGATTTATTAGATATAAAATACCTAATTAATTTAGTTAATCTCCAATTAAACAAATTTCCAACCTTAATTACTTAGATTACCCTAAAATCCTACTTACTTAACATTAGTTAATTACAAACCAATAGATAACTTAACCTTTAGCTATCCATCTTAGTTAATCTTCCTTAATTAATTATTCTCCAATTACATTAAGTAATTAGCCATAGATTAATTATCCTTACCATCCACATTAATTTACCTTTAATTACTCTCATTAGTTAGTTAACTATATTTAATTACATTGATTAATTACATAAACTAATTAATCTTTAATTAGTCATATTTATTAATTAACCTTAATTAATCACATTCACTAATTAATTATTCTTTAATTAATTACACTAAGTAGTTAATTCTTTCCTTAAGTAATTCTCCTCAAATTACTTCCCTTAAGTAATTACTCTTTATTTAACTACATTGGTTAATTATCTTATGTTTACTTAAGTTTATTAATTAACTCTTAATCACTTAAGTTCTTAAATAATCTAAGATAAATTATTATCTTAATTAATCTCTAATTATCATTTAAACTAAATTAAATGCTAGTGTACAAAATCGCTTAAGTCCCTAACAAAATTAAAATCCATTACACTTATCTAATCATTATATTTTATTTTGAAATTACCTTGTAATTATTAAAATGATTAACTAATACATATATTTTCAAATCCCATCGACTTAATCACATTTGACTCTATAAATCAAGTTTTGAACTTGTTTACAAATTTGGTCAATACCTTATTTAAACTTGTAAAACAAAATTTACTTTGAAACCTTTGTTTAAAATTTTGTTCTGCCTTACTTTTAAAACTTGGTTTATTTCCCTATTTTAGTTACCCTTACTCTTAAACCTATTTCTATTCAAAACATCCCGTGCCCAAACCATAAATACCCGAACTACAACTCGGGGTTCCCATCAACTCAATAAACTCGAGTACGTCACGAAGCCATTACCTTTCTTCCCCGAAGCAAAACACTAAGCTACTATCTGATACACGGAATCTTGTGTGCATGTGCACAGACGCACATTGACGCTCCGATCATCGACGACCTCGCCGGCCAGTCGACCCTGACCCCCTACTCAATTACGACCATCAGAACCTTGAGTCGAATATGAAGTCGAGATTGAGCCCGAGCGACGAAATTCTAGAACGAACCTATCAGCAAAAAGTTTCCCCTCGACGCCACCACCGTCCACCAGAAAACCCGACACCCTGTCCAGAGCTTCACCTTCGACATACGCTCCCATTTCACCCACCTTGACCAAGACCGGTGCACCCTAATCGACGTGACGAACCCGATTTCATCATCAAACCCAACAAGCAAAAGAACCCTAGATCAATGTCGTGCCACCCCAACGATGATTAGAAATTTTTCTTAGCATTTCCCCGATATCCCAGGCCAACAACCTTCCTCTGGCCACAATTCCTACGCCTCCGACCTACGCGATCGCCAGAATTTGACGTAATACTGAATTCCGGTCATCTAACGATTTCTCAACAACCACGAACATAAAAATCATAGGATTTGCATCAAAAATCTTCATGTTCAAATATGATTCAAGTTATACGACCAAAACTTAAATTTTTAAATATCTAATTCTTGCCTTGAATTTTTTTTCCACTGCCTTATCTTATTAGAGATAATTACTTGATATATATGCTAGGAAATATTTTTTAAAAGTTTGATTTGGTAAACACAAACAAATTTCCTTTAAAAATCTTAACATAAGACTATTTATATCAAGAGATATAGAAATTTTTCCTTAGTTTTATCTGTAAGAATTTAATCAGAGGCCAAATATTAATACACAGAATTGCACTTATTTATATGTATTCAATAATTCAGCTATTTTCCAAACAAAGTACATTCATACAATCATTTATTCACACATCACTATGAAATTATATCATATGCATCAGATTTATCTTTTAAAAATTGTAATTTACTCACCTTATACTGTATTTAACGGAGGAATCATAGAACAGGGGTTGCAACTGGAAGCTGCTAGCTTACTTCAGGCTGATCCTTAAGGAGTTTGGATAAAATTTGATTTGAATATGCAACTGATCTTTACTTTAGTTTTGAAATGCAAGAGTTGTTTTAGTTTTTTTTTCTTATTTCCTTTTAGTTTTTCTTTTAGAGGAAGAAGAAAGAAGATTGAGGAAATAATTATCAGCCTAGCGCTGAAACACTTTTTTTATAAAGAAAACTAAGACCATTTGTAAATGAATGTTATTTTTAGCTTGCACATATCAATTTGCATGCATACAAAGTTTACATTTGTAATTCTATGTATCAATATTTTTTTTATAAGTATTTATAAAATATTTTCAATTTAGTTTATATTCATAAATGTCTAAATTGTTTTAATATTTAACTTCTTCTTTATTGTTCTTAAATATAATTTGAAAGAAAATGAAATATAAACCCAATACTTACAAATATACTAGTTTCATATTTCTTTTGGAAATATATTGAATCCAAATCGATGTTTTTAATTCAGCCATATATATATATAATAATTAAAGAACATTATTTTATATTTATATATATATATATATATACTCACACGTTTTTCAAATTCCCATATATACTACTTCACATGGTGTGTATATATACATATATACACACTTATATATCCATATATATATATATATATATATATATATATATTTAAAATTTCCAACTTATAGAGTTTGCATATCTATTTATCTTTGTTTATTTCCAACTGTTTAAAATATCCCTTTAGATATCAGCATTTATTATAGCTCAAATCCATTTATATACATCCATTTATAATCTAAATTATCAGCATTCCATTTGTATAACCAAATAAAATCAGTATTTTAAATAAATCTTAATCCTGTTAATTTTCAATTACCAGATATCCAAAATCTGGATTATCACACTAAGTTTCAGGGCTTCTTTAAGTCAGTTTTCGACTCAAATTTGTTTAATGGGAATCTCCATTACAAAAGAAAACTACCGAACATTTAAGTCGAGCATAGCCAGTAAGATTCTTGATTCTCATAGAAGTGAAAAGCTAATCTACACATTGGAAAGCTCAAATAGGAAAAAGTAAAATACTAATCATCAAACAATTTCAGATCAAAATTAGAATTCAATTCATGACTATGTATCCTACATTCGAGGCAACATTCATTCAATTGCAAATTTACTTACATTCTAATATATTATGTACAAAGTGTCAGGTACAAAAGCCAAAAGGAAAGAATACTAGTTTAAAGCAAATCATTACTAAAGCTCAAGGTTTTGTACAGTCTCCTCTAAATCCCTAGCAATTGTGGGCTCAATAGCATGACGAATAACATCATCCAAGAGTTCTTAGAATTTCTTTTCGTTTTTCTAAATGGTATTTGCATCATCAATCAGAGCAATCTGAATATTCAAAGCACATGAGAGTCTTATTGGCTCCTCATAAAGTTTTGACTATGCTATTCAACTCTTTGATCTTTTGTTTGAAAGCATATCTCTTACGCTCGAGCTTTTGATTTTCGCTCTCGTATTCATTTATATGTTGAGATACTCTCTTATCCTGTTTCCTACCAAAATATCGTATGACCTCAAATTTGATCTTTTGCTCCATGTCGAGATTGTTTCATTGCTAAAGCCCGAAGAAAAGTTTAGCAAAGTAGGGAATTCTTGGCTCGTCGAAGAACGAAATCTAGTAATTCTTCCAGGAGTGGGGGTAGAAAGGTCAGCTTCGCCCTCACTTGCATTGAGCTCTAATCATTAGAGGTGAAATTGAATTTTTTATTAAGTCTACTTCCAGATCATTTATTCCCTAATGCAATTTATCTATCTCTGCATTAGCTTTGATTGAAGGACTAGACTCATGAATCGAGTTATTTTTCTCTTTTAATGCTTGAAGCTCTTTTCCTTTTCTTTAACTTCTCCTCAATGCGAGTAGTCGTTTCCTTAAATGTCCTAAATGCCAATTTCTATATGAAGTAGTTCCTATGTCACTCTTGCACTACAGAATTATTTAGGAATCACGAAGTTGAGTCGTTTTGGGATGATCGTTTTTCTTCTACATAAGCGAGTAACACGTCCTTAATATCAATAATTCACGAAGCATCTAGATAATCAGATGTATGCAATAATTGATTATCCTATTAAGAAGAAGGGAGACAAAAATTAATATATGAAAAACAAACTTTTCTATTGATAATAAGCAGAGATCACAAGTAATATAAAAACAAGGTTACATCGCAACTCTATTTTTAGGTATATTTAATCACCATTAAAAGTTTTGAGACCGTGGTTTTGGACCTTTTAAATTGATTTAGCAGGCAATGTAAGTATAGAATCAAAGGAGGCCTTAATTCCATCTGGGCATAAATAGGAGGGAACCGATGATAATCCTATTTCACAACTGGAGGGCTATTATGGCTACATATTAATTTAATATGACAAAAATCTGATTTCGCCAAGCAACTTATCATTTTCATCACCTAGAAATTCAAAGAAAAAAAATAAGGGTAACGCATGTAGACTTCCTGTAAATCTCAAAGAAGCAATGTCTTGCCAATGCATTATTCTGAAAATCAAAGACTTTTCCTAAAAGTCTTTTCTTAGCTTGACGAATTTACTCAAAAGTCCCTTAGAGATTAGACTGCTTGAGAGATCTTTATTCTGTACAACACATTAAAACTACACTAAGGATAATAAAACCAAAATGATGAAAACTACAAGTAAAATAAGGAACATATCCCTATTGTATAACCATTTCAGTTTATACAAAATCGTTTTCTTTTACATTCCGGAGAAAAATCTCTTCTTATTGTACTTAAGTTTTTTCGAAGGGAAGAGAGCTAGAAGATAGTAGGACGGATGCCACTCTAGGAAGGTTCCTACACATATCGGGGTGGGGATCGGACCCATACTTGTCCAAATAACTGTGATGAAAGCATCATAGCAAACCACCATAGTTATCACCTAAATACGAGAAATGAAATCAACAAATTTGCCCTAACAATAAGCTTTGTATAGAAACTCCACCAGGGCATTTATGTCATCAATTAGCATCCAAAGAGGGTCATTATTTCGAAATTCCATTTCATGAGTATTTCCCAATGATGACGAGCTTCCTTCATCCGAGGAGCAACTTCTCTTTCTTTAAAATACCTTAACATTGACGCGCTCTTTGCAAGCTTCTTGTACTTTTCAAAAAATTCTTTGTATTGTTTCAGTTGTTTATCCAATTCTCTTTTTAGGTGATCTATATCCTCTTGTTTCTTCTCGAGTATAACATCGTAATAATATTTCGATTTTCTCCTTAACTAAAGTAAATGTATTAACTAAAAGTACTTGACAGCTTAAGACATTTGGATATAAAGATCCATAGATGAGAAAGCAAAATTGAGGATCTCAAAACATATCCTTTATCCTTGTGCTTTTGCCCTTGAGAAGTACTGTTCTTTCTAGAAGAACTTTTTATTAAAGGATCGAGTATTTTAGTAGCCTCCGCCCCTTGAGCAACTAGGTCTGGGTTAGTGCCTTCTGACTCGTCCTTATCGTTCGTTGGCCCAGAAATTCCATTTCCACCGCATCATCTTTGTTGTCATTATCGTCATCGTTGTTGCCATAAAGACCATCATAGTCATTATCATCCACATCCCTATTCCCATCATCATCCTTCTCTTAATCTGAATCTGTTTCCTTATCAATTGTAGGATAATCGAAAGCTAGTAATCTAGCAGCATCAACCTCCTCCTCTTTATCAGGAGCCTGATATCCCCGTAACATCCCCTCAAATTTCCTCATAAACTTTTCATTTCATTCGGTTGGAAGAGAAGGAAAGCAAAAGTTTAAACGTTTATGGGCATTATCAACATAAGCATTAAGGAGCGCTTTTTTATAGGAATTCTTTATGATGATATCAAAGGGCATGCCAAGAAAGTGGAACACCTTCTTTTTCGCATCCCTGATCACTACAGTCGACTTGTCCAAAAGAGCTTTCCTCCTTTTCATCTTTTTAGTAAGGGATGCATTTTCTATTACATGCCAAGCACCTTTCATTTCAGCTTCTTCAGGTGCCAGTTCTAAAACCTTTAGCCTATCATCAAAGATCTGTTTATCACTCTTTTCCTTGAGGAACAGAGCTTATATTTCTTTCAAAGAAGTAGCGAGCTCTTCTTTTTCTTGCACAGCTTCATTTTTTTTCTTGAGTAAATCCAATATTACAGCATAAGCTTGAATATTTCACTTGAAGGCCCCGAAGCCTTGTCTTGGAGTGAAAGCATATGTTTGAAAAGCTGAAAGTAACAGAGCTTGAGCTAGAATATAATATGTGGGATATTAAGAGTTTAAAGTAGCTAGACAAAAGGGCACATACCAGCAAGTGTTGATTAAAAAGGGAAAACCGATGGTCTCGAGTGTAAGAAGAAGGGTGTAATGGTCGAAAAGTAACAAAAAATAGAGATTGAATGACCAATTGGAGGAGTTCATCAAATTTACCGACATGAATTAATTATTGCAACTTAGAAGGAAGGAGATCTTTTAGTGGGAAGGAAAATCCAAGATCCTTACATATACGTTTTAGGCCTTAGGAGAGCTTGGAAAAGTGATAAGGGAAAGTGGATCTTGAAAGTACTCTGCTTCATTCACTTGCTAGGTCTTCTCTCTAGCAACATTAAGATTGGTCTCATCTCCAACAGCATTAAGATTAGTATTGTCTCTAACGGCATCAAGATTTGGAATCTTAAGATTTTAGTAAGCACCAACCAACTATTCTTCTTTAGTAATGACTGGGGCTTGCTCGTCCACAATTCCACGCTTCTTACTAAAGGTAGATGCATCAGCATAACTATCAGTCAACTTCCTTTTGACTAGAGATATTGAACAAGAGATAACATATATGAGAGATTGAGTTTTGGGTGCTTGAACCAAAGCAGAAAAATATCATATTTTCCCAACTTATCTTTAGGAGAGTCGACAGTGACGTCCTTTTCTATAAGATATACTTTTGAGGAAAATGAACTTGAACCAAGGAGTGAGCTTATGAGTTAATATTTTAGTAAATTTTGAATAAATTCGATGATGTCTTAAGAGGTATCCTAAGCTGAACGAGGGAGTTAGATATGAAAGACTCATTTTCCCATTACCAACGAACCTTTCCCCTTAGAGTTACGTTTTATCATCGGAGGTTCTACCAAAACATTGTGGCCATCCAAAATGATGGAATATTAACAAAGATTGGCTAGGGTTAATAGTCTGAGCATGTTCTCGATTATTTTTGTTGCGTTAGCTAGTGACAACATAAGTTTTAGATCCTTCGAGTTTAACTTCTTGGGGGCAAGATCTAAAGGAGAGACACTTATTAGTAAAGAGCAATAAACCATCATGGATAAGCAAGAAAGAGAAACTTACTAGTAGTACAAAATGTTCCATTAATAATGGAGAAATGTTTAACAAAGAAAAATTGAGTCTCCCACACTTTTGCCTTGTTAACATATTCAGAAATCAAGCTCTTTGGATGAGGATGAATTTGTTATGTTTGATGACCTGGTTGATCCCTCACTTTAGCAGGGCTAGTTATGTGATGAAGAATGTTGGGATTAAAGGATGGGAGAACAGCTTCTTGATCCAAGACTTCCAAACAGGTCAAATGCGTATAAGAGTTTGGTAAGAACTGGATCGACATAATATCTAGATGCTTCAAATATCTGAGAAAAAATCCTGGGAAAGGGAGATAACCTATATGCTAGATGTGAATGGAATAGAAATCAAAGTATCCCTCCAGCGGATTATAGATGTTGTCTAAAGAGCTAGGGGGAATGGCTTCACCCCTGAAATTCCAAATTGTCTAAAGATGGGGTCCACTTCATCCTAAGTGGTGACGTATGATGGATTCATGATGATGCCAACTTTCTTGCTAGTTGATGGTGAAGGTTTAGTCTCGTTAGTGACCTTCCTAGTGAAATTCTTACTTGATTGTTGGCCTTTCATTTTCCTGCCAAGTGATATTGCTCTAACTTAAGAAATTACCATGATTTATAAAAAAACTTTTCTGCATGCTAATGCTGGATCTAGAAGTTGTTGCTTTATCATATGCCATAGTGAAAATGCATATATGATTCAAAAAACAATAACAATAAAATAATATATGATAAGTCTATGAGAAGACATGAACTTCAATCTTGATAAGGAACCTATGAAAGGGCTGTAAAATAAGAGATAACATAAGATGTTCATAAGTCTACGACAAACATGATGAGTCATTATCAAAAGTCACATAACCGTAAGTAGCAGTAAATGCTAAATGTAAAACAATTTGCACCATGATATAATAACAGTGCCATGGAATAATATAGGACTACATTCATATTAAGGCAATTAACAATTGAACCCTATGACTATGCTCAATGCCGAAGCAATAAGGTACTTATGAATAGTGGTAACATAAATTATCAACGTTATAGTTGGTTAAATGATTTATAACATGCCAAAGCAATGGAATCGAGAGTATTGATGTCATATGGAGTCCCACTTGCGATGTTAAAAGTGATTATGAAAAAGTGAAGAAAAATAGTAAGGCTATGGCCGCTAAACTATGCTTATAAATAAACGTCGAAAGAATATTGTACAAAAGGTTATTAATGAGAATGTCGATGAGGTAACGATGACCTATACGCTCTCAAAAAAGGGTCGCCGCACTTTAACTTAATAGATGACATAAGGGATGACTTCGATGTAGTTGATATTAATTGACTAATAAGAAGTGCTATTGGTATCAATTATCATGAAATTAGTGTTGAACTAGTTGACGTCATGTTTAGTCAATTTAGATGCCTTAATAATAGTAACATTTATGACTTTGAGTATGTCGATAAGCTTTATTTTAATTACCTACATTACGAAAACTTTTAGCTGGTAAGTTAACACAATGACATAAGGTGTAACGTCCCGCCTTTTTGCACGCTTTAAATCGACACACGTGCCAATTCAAACCATACGGAAGGATGGATTGTTATGGGGTAAATAAGAAAAACGAGAAAGAATAAAACAAACAGAATCTCACAGCGGAAGGATAAAGTATAATAATAAATATACAGTTCATAAAACTGTTTATAATCATTTGATTCTTCTTTATACAATAAATATCAGTGTTCACATACCAATAATATTAATGCTGCGGAATACAGTGTAGTGGAACCATATAATATATAATAATAACAGTAATGAAATCTTCGTCTTCTTCCTTCAGAAAAATCTTCAAATACTGAAACGCTCGGACTGACCCGAGCGAATTGAAAAGACAAAACACTCGAGTCAGAACTAAAAGATCTTATGTAAGTTAAATTAACAGAAATGAATATGAGTGCAGTAACTCAAGAGATGCTCGGGATTTACATCTCCTAAGGATCCGTTAAACTATTTACTATGTAGTATATTTCGCTATTATAATAGTGTCTAATTGTAAAATAAACTTACATTTAAATAGCGTTAAGGCTTTAGATTTTCCACCTTAAAACATAATATATTCCCATAGTCTATACAGTACCGTAATCTCCCCCGTACTGGGCGTCGTCAGAGGGCACTCCATAGGTATGACACAAACCAAAATCGTATAAGGCGCGATAGGGTAGGTGACATGGCACAACTAGGCAATGCCGGGGTAGATATACCAATTACGCATCCGGGCTGGTGGTAACGCATAGTCGCAGCTATCGCCCACCTCGAACAAACTCCCCCTAAAATCAAAAGTAAAGATGGCCACCGAATCAATCCAAAGTCAGAGTATAGTATCGAAGAGGAGTGTCCGATAAAGGGCGCTAACCCCCTTGGCCCGAGAATCCCTCCTATTTTAGCCACCTTATGCCAACTCATGGGAGTCGGGTCCACGTATTTACCTTAAAGGAAACGTCGCCACCAACCTACTTCATTCTGGAATCTCCACCGCGTACACGGTTGTTAAAGTGGTTTTCGAAGTTGGAAGAGAGTATGAAAACTTCCGATCCCGGTCTCTTTAACAACCAAACGTTATTATAACACCGTGGTCTTTAAAATAGTTTATATTTTTAACACCAGAATAAAATTATCCATTTCAAAACCCATAAGTACGATATTATTTCCATTTCCAAAACAACTCATTTTGATATTATTTTTATAAAACCCAAATCAATAATATCATTTTATTTCAAATATATTTCTCTTCCAAAATCATACTGCTTTAAAATTTATAATATCGGAAAACCAAACATTTGAATTATAGATTTCAAAACACAATCGAAATTCATAGCTTTAAAACCATAACTTCTAAAACTTGAATGGTTTGGACAATAGTATATAGTATAAAATGGTTAAATTTAAATTTACTTCGTAAAGTAAAATGATTTCCATGACTTTACAAATATATTTTCTTTAGATGTAGTCTAAACCATAAATTTAAATTTCACCTTCAGTTTCCAAAACCCCTTCAATTTCAATATATATCCAATTTGAGTATTAATAAATTTCAAAACTAAGGTTGGAATTTATTCTTTCAACAAATTCATTTTTCTATTATTTAGTTTTGAAAGGTTTACATGATAAGTCCCTAACCATTTAAAATAAAACTCAATTTATTAACACTAAATATTTCCTTCCATTTATTTATACTAGAATTATTCATTAAATCTAGTTATAAGTATCATTCCTTTAAAATTTCCAATTTTAATAAGTTAACAACTTATGGAGTTAAATTTTTAAATAAGCTCAATTCCAATTAATTTCCAATTTATCTTTCAATCTTAATTGATTTGAATCATTTAAAACTCTATATATATATATATATATATGTATATACACACACACACAAGATCTTAAACCTGTACTTAATCATATAATATAAATTATCAAATTCCATTTTTCAACTTATTCATTTTTATTTAACAGATTTATGCATAGCTTAAATTCTACAACTTAACTATATATGTATATATAAAATATATTTATATCATATCCAAATTTAATATTTATTAAGCCGTATTATATCCAAACCATAAAAATCATTTCAAAAATAATTTTATATATATACCGCGGTGCCTGTATATAATTTTCTATCCTATGGTCAAGTGATACGGATATTTATCATTTCAATCCGCAATTTAAAAATAAAAATGCGGTTGTATATCATTTCAAACCACAATCCCGAATAAAATGAAAAAAACATAATAACTTGCAGTTTATATAGAACACATCATCCATTCACCCAATATCAGTCATCAATCAATTTATTGCAATCATCATCAATTTAAACAAACATCAATAGAACATATAAAATATAACAGGTATCAACGAACAGTTTATATTCAAATAAATAAATAAATAAATAACTGTTTAACCAGCAGTTTATATGCAAATAAATAAATCTTAACTGTCAATTTATATGCGATAATAAATTTAATTAACAGTTAAATTAAATAAATGCGATTTAACAGAGATGATGAATAAAATATGCCAAACAGTCATAAATAAATTTCTACTCATATCATAAATCAATTTAACAAACATAAGAAAATTTTGAAGTTGTGAGTGAGTTAAAACACTCACCTTTCGAATTTAAATTGAATTTATATTCAATTTAAACCCAAAATATGCACAGTCTCCAAATTCGTCCAAACCAGCGCCATCAAGTCCGGAATTTAATTACGAACCTAGAGGAGAAAACCGCGCGTGAAACGGAGTTCGTATGTGAGAGTTATTAAGATTTTAACATTGAAATTAAAATTTAAATAAAAAAAAAATCACAACCTCACCACGTGGACACGTCACTCTCCCTGCACCCTTCGTTCGAACGAAAATTTGGTAGAAACCCTACCCACCTCGAACGAGACCGGCCGCCAGAGGAAAACGCTGCCGCACGCTTCCTGACGTCGTCCCTTTGCTCGACGAACTCTCCCAAGCCACCACGACCTAACGCCGATGGTCCACGTCGTCGAAATATCACCCCCACAGCCAGCCGCCGCCACCCCTATGCAACCCTAATCCAATTATTGAGCACTATCCCACCGTTGATTTCCCAAACGAACACTCCCGATGTAATCCCTACGGCCCTCTCTACAACCCCATATCCTCGATTCGACGATCAGCCACGGATCATCGAGTGTCAACGAACGGCCGAGGTTAAATCGAAAAATTCTGATCAGACGATGAACCGAATCTAAAAACGAACACCACCATTGAATTACACTCGTCGGGAGCATCAACATATATTTTTTTGGAATTTTTCCGAGGACTTTGATTTTTAGGCTTTGGATTTGATTTTTGAAATTGAAATTGGATCTAGGGTTTGTATCCATTGGAAGAAGAAGAGGAGCTGATGAAATTTACGCATAGTCAAATGAGAATAGGCAGAGGGTAGGGTTTAGTAGGGTATTTATAGATAAATAGATGGAACGGGTTGATAGATATACGTGATACCGCTAACGTGGCCCAAAAAGCCCGTTCTGACCCTGGAACGAAATTGGGTAAACCCATATATCGAAATAGGTGTTTTAAAATATTCTGAACGCGATGGAAAAAGTTTCACGTCCAAATTCCATCGTATGAAGAAGTTATGCTGAAATCAATATTTTTAAATTGATTTCAATTAAATCGATTTCAAGGCGTTTCACGTTCATACGATCAAAGGACAAGTCCGATCGCTACGAAACTTGAAACCCTACAATAAATCACTGTTATGGATCTGACGAAACCAGTTTCGTCGAAATCCGAGTCAGTGGCCAAAATGACTATTTTTATATTAATTAAATAAATTTAAAATAATTTAATTAAATCAAATTTCGCGTTAGAATTCTAAACTTTGCAATCTTTATCACTTTAAAATTTTCAAACACTTACAATGATTTAACAAATTTTTTAAAAGTCAATTTATCAAGGATTAATCAATAGAAATCTTCAATTTCATACATTTCAAAATTATAGATAAATTTCCAAAATTACCCTTAAATTGATTTTACCCATAAATATTCCATTCATAATTTCAAATAGAAGGGTTTACCATTGGATTTAAAATTATTACATAAATATTTCCCAATTTTCAACTAAATTTTTTATTTAACGTAATAATTAAATATTTGATTTCATTCATTTGCAATAAATCCAACTATTATAAATTAACTCACTATTGAAGATTCAAATTCTATAATCCATGAATTTCATCATTTTGATTTACTTATAAATTTATAATTCTTTGAACCAATTCCCATCCCAGTTTAAAGTAACTTAATTCATCTATTATAGAACTTATTTCATGCTTAAAATAACCCCTTAATTATACATTGAATCCAATTTATTTTAATAAGTTTCCAAATTAAATGGATTAGATTCAATTTCAACCTTTTTACTTACACTTAAGTTTAGGTTATATTTATTTATAACGTATTACTACCTTAGTTATTACTTTACCTACTTCTCGTATTAATTCCACCATTAATCATAATTATAAAAGTAACGCTTATATAAATACGACCCTATAATTACTCAATATTTACACGACGTTATTTCATTTTCCATTAGTGTAACATTCATTTATTTTATTATCACTTATTACAAATTCTAATTCCATTAACAAATAAGCAGGCAATCTGTAATATATGTTCCAAATTTTAAATTTATCCCTATTCATTATTATTGACTTTAATTTAGCATTACTTACCTTGCATGAACATTTGTTACTTAAAATCCCTATCCGATTGCAATTAATATTCTAATGAATACATTTATTTTTTTCCGTTATGTTATTAATTACATCTAATTATCTTTATTGGTAAATGAGTGAATTTACTAGTAACCCACTATTATAACCCTTATTATACTTGTGTATTTACTCTTCACAACTGTTTGCGCCAAAATTGGTCACAAACACCCAATAGTCGTGAAAGCACCTGTTCGCAGTCACAAATCACAAATAACAAATTTGTAGATAACAAAAATGATGAACATTCAACAGAAACAGCAGAAAACAAGTAAACGACACAGGATTTATAGTGGTTCGGCGATCTTGCCTACATCCACTCTGAAGTTTTCTACCTTTATTGATTATTCTCTTGATGATTACAGTTGGTTACAGCAAGTTACAATGGATTATAGCTCTGAAACTTGAATGGAACAACGATGATAAGGTGTCGAATTGAATCCGGTAGAGTCTTGGCGCTTCAGAATTCCCCTCCCCTTTCCTGAATGACCTGGGGCTCTATGTATAAGCATAGGAGGCTGATATTTCGCCTAAAAATTCGGAGAGACCACTTCTGACACGTGAGAGGGCCCATACGGCCGAATTCTGGAGATTCGGGCCCACATTGGGATCGATTCGACCCTTGGTTCGAATCGATCAAGATAGTGTCCAATCGTGATGAACTTGGCGTGGACATTCTTCTATGTATACTCAAGCTCCTGTAAAAATTTCATAGCATTTGGACTTGTAGATCTCAAGTTATGATCGATTCAAGATGGTGTTTTCGGTCAACAAGCTTTGTTCGAATCGATTCCTTAGGGTCGAATCCATAGGGTCGAATCGATAGGGTCGAATCCACAGGGTTGAATCCATAGGGTGGAATCGATAGGGTTGAATCGATAGGGTCGAATCCATAGGGTCGAATCGATAGGGTCGAATCCATAGGGTTGAATCCATAGGGTTGAATCAATAGGGTCGAATCGATAGGGTCGAATCGATAGGGTCGAATCGATAGGGTCGAATCCATAGGGTCGAATCGATAGGGTCGAATCCATAGGGTCGACTCGATAGGGTCGAATCCATAGGGTCGAATCCATAGGGTTGAATCGGTAGGGTCGAATCCATAGGGTCGAGTCGATAGGGTCGAATCCATAGGGTCGAATCCATCATAACTTGAGCATACGAACTCGGATTGACTTGAAATTTGAAACGTTGGCTCTCGTGTCTTTGCTAGTCATGTCCCATCAATTGTAGCCTGATCCGGGCTTGGGAAAAATTCATCGATATCCATAGTGAAGTAGAATGCAACCCATCTCTGAGGCGAATTGTCTCTCGTTTTCGACCAATCCTTTGGTATCACGGCTTTGCCAAAAAGAAGGATAACATTTGCCCCCCGAAACATGCCTTGCGGTAGGAAGGCGTGTTTTGTAATGCCATGAGCTGGACGTTCATATCCTGTTGATGTCCTGCAAAGGAATTTATAGTTTTATGCG
Organism: Allium cepa; assembly: GCA_030765085.1. Classification (NCBI taxonomy): domain Eukaryota; kingdom Viridiplantae; phylum Streptophyta; class Magnoliopsida; order Asparagales; family Amaryllidaceae; genus Allium; species Allium cepa. Next base: position 44,801,313 of record CM060930.1, on the reverse strand, counting down.
ACTCAAATAACGACCGTTCAGGATCGAGATATTTGAGATGGAGTGTTACCGTTCATGGTCAAGCGCCTGACTTCAAATGACGATCGTTCGGGATCGAGCCATTTGAGGTGAAGTGCGACCGTGCGCTGTCAAGTGGCGGACCTCAAATGACGACCGTTCGCGATCGAGCCATTTGAGGTGAGATGAGTTGTGCCGTTCGGGGCGAGTCGTGCCTGTTCGAGGCGAGTTGTGACCGTTCGCGATCGTGTGCCGTTCGCGGCGATTTTGTGACCGTTCGAGGTCGGGTGCCGTTCGTGGCGAGTTGTGACTGTTCGAAGTCGGGTGCCGTTCGAGGCGAGAAAGTGTGCCCGGGAGGGCTTGGTATTGTTGATACCAGGTTCACGTTCGAGTGGGTCCCCGGATTATTTGTCATGGCAGTTCATCGCCATCTCAGAGCATGCCTAAGGACCGTTCGCGACCCCGTACATGTGTAAGTAGCTTAGCCATTTCTGAATTATCAGAATCAAATATCTATTCAACAGATGAGTTTTAAAATAGAAATTTCCAAACAAACCAAGTCTAAATGTCCAAATCAAAATGAAACAAAAGCAAAGCAAGGATGTCAAAGTGTAAATTCTCACAACGATAGGGTTAGTAGCCATTCAGAGCATGCCTGTGGACCGTTCGCGATCTTGTACATGTGTAAATGATTAACCCACGTTAGTGAGAGGTTTACTACTTGTTCATCGTTATTTCAATTAATTGATGATCAAACAGTGTCCCGGTTTAGGGCCACCCTGGCTGATGTAGACGGTGGTCGCTCCGGCTCCACCGCTGAAGCTCGCCTCCTCACATACTGAAGGAGCATACCGTTCTTGATATGCCCTTCCACCTCGTCCTTCAGATGCCTACAATCATTAGTGTTATGACCATTTAATTCATGAAATACACAAAACTTATCTGATCTCCTTTCGTCAGAAGTTGGATCCCTTCGCATCGGTCTACGATACAGAACCTTCCCTTTGGTATCCTGATAAATTCGCTCCAGACTCTCATTCAGCTCGGCGTAAGTGGTGAATCGCGGCTCCCTCCGTTGTCACTTTGACCTGTCATTATAATCCTCATCCTTTCATTTTCCTTTATCCTTGCCTGAGTCCTTTTCGAAAGGCTTTTTGTCTTTAAGCACATAAACTTCTATTCCCTCTCCTTCTTCTCTTTCTGCATTCGTATCCTCTAATCATAAAAAATTTTCTGCCTCGTTGTAGAATTCCTCTAGATCCACGGGTGGATCTTTAGTCAATGAATTTTTGAACTCTATGCCGTCAGCTACTCCGGACACAGCTGCCATCACCACCATAGATGGATCTGCTTGATCCACCGAAGCTGCTGCTGCATTGAATCGCGCTAGATAACTCCTCAAGGTCTCTCAGGCTTTCTGCTTTACGGTTGCCAAAGTCATCACATTCTTGGGTCTTGTAATGTGAACCCTGAATTGCCTCATAAACCTCTCAATTAAACCATTCCACGTTCCGATGGATCCATTCTCCAATTGTCTAAACCACAATGCTGCAATATCCGTCAAGTACAATGGAAAGCACCGGGCCATAACCTCCTCTGATGCCCCAGCACTTCCATATGTCTCATATACTTCGTTAGATGAACTGTGGGGTCTATTCTCCCATCATACGTGTCTAATGATGGTAACTTGAAATCCGGTGGGTTCCTAGCTCGTCTGATTGCTGGAGTAAAAGGACTTCTATTAACATCCTCCAAATCTTTGTTTACCAAACCGCCTCTCATAGCTCTTCTAACCATCTCCGCTAATCTGTCATTGTCACCGAGATGCAATCTTCGTTCATTACTTTCAACCTGCCCCCCCGAGTCCACGAGGGAATTCTGGGATTTGCCCCCTTGACTGAGCGTTCACTCCTCTGCTACTCTTAGCTTGGGTAGATGCATCTCTCTCTCTCTCTCTCAGGGATTGGATCAACATTCTCCATGTGCGCGTCCCCTAGTTCAGGTGCTACGCCGGATGGTCCTGCTCCGTTTTGAACTCCATTCGCTTCTCTATTCTGTGCTCCAAGTTGTCCTATCTGTTGGAACAAACTTTGGATCATCTCCTCCTATTTCTTCATCATTGTCTCCATCTCGTCCCTAGTGATGAAGATCGATGCTTGATTCGCTCCTGATGAAGCCTCTTGACTTCCTTGGTGTTCACTTCTCTCTGGCCTTTGTTTCTTACTTGTTTGTCTCGTCATGGTTCTTAGATCTAAATTTTTAAGCCTTCAAATTCAAATTATCCTAAATCAGCTCTTCTCGGTGAAAGCACCAAAATGTTTGCGCCAAAATTGGTCACAAACACCCAATAGTCGTGAAAGCACCCGTTCGCAGTCACAAATCACAAATAACAAATTTGTAGATAACAAAAATGATGAACATTCAACAGAAACAGGAGAAAACGGACACAGGATTTATAGTGGTTCGGCGATCTTGCCTACATCCACTCTGAAGTTTTCTATCTTTATTGATTATTCTCTTGATGATTACAGTTGGTTACAGCAAGTTACAATGGATTATAGCTCTGAAACTTGAATGGAACAACGATGATAAGGTGTAGTATTGAATCCGGTAGAGTCTTGGCGCTTCAGAATTCCCCTCCCCTTTCCTGAATGACCTGGGGCTCTATTTATAAGTGTAGGAGGCTGATATTTCGCCTAAAAATCCGGGGAGACCACTTCTGGCACGTGAGAGGGCCCATACGGCCGAATTCTGGAGATCCGGGCCCACATTGGGATCGATTCGACCCTTGGTTCAAATCGATCAAGATAGTGTCCAATCGTGATGAAACTTGGCGTGGACATTCTTCTATGTATACGCAAGCTCCTATGAAAATTTCACAGCATTTGGACTTGTAGATCTCAAGTTATGATCGATTCAAGATGGTGTTTTCGGTCAACAAACTTTGTTCGAATCGATTCCTTAGGGTCGAATCGATAGGGTCGAATCCATAGGGTCGAATCGATAGGGTCGAATCCATAGGGTTGAATCCATAAGGTGGAATCGATAGGGTTGAATCGATAGGGTCGAATCCATAGGGTCGAATCGATAGGGTCGAATCCATAGGGTCGAATCGATAGGGTCGAATCCATAGGGTCGACCCGACAGGGTCGAATCCATAGGGTTGAATCGGTAGGGTCGAATCGATAGGGTCGAATCCATAGGGTCGAATCCATCATAACTTGAGCATACAAAGTCGGATTGACTTGAAATTTGAAATGTTGGCTCTCGTAGCTTTGCTAGTCATGTCCCATCAATTGTAGCCTGATCCGGGCTCGGGCAAAATTCATCATTATCCATAGTGAAGTAGAATGCAACCAATCTCTGAGGCGAATTGTCTCTCGTTTTCGACCAATCCTTTGGTATCACGGCTTTTCCAAAAAGCGGGATAACAACAACCAACTACTACCTATCATATTATCTCACCTATAAAGACAATAATTTCAATTGTTCTTATTATTAATTCCATTTACTAAGTCATAACATTTTAATTAATTTATTACATTGAAATGTTCATTCAAGTTTATTAATTATTACTTGTAATAACGTATCCTTAATTAAAATCAATTACTGTAACAATGTGTCTTTACATTAACTAATTCAATGCCTACCTTATATTTTCCATATTCACATTATATCCAGGTACAATACTTACACCATTTTATTTTTGAAATTTTATTCATATTACAAATAAGTAGGCTTTAATTACCATTTATATATTTTATTTTAGCCTTTATTTTGATATTAATTTACCCCCTTTTATTATTTCTACTAAAATTTAATTACAAAATCCTATTAAATTAACAAATTAAATTGTCGAAATTTACGGGTCGTTACACTCTCCCCCACTCAAAACTTTTCGTCCCCGAAAAGGAAAAAGAAGGGAGAAGGAAGAATTAAATAAACAATACATCTTATGTAAAATATTAACATATAAACAATAATTTACAAATTTTATTACTTTAAATAAAATATACGCATTTTATAATCATTATATTTTATATATATATATAAATAAAGTTTGGAAAAACAATTTATAAGTCCAAGATTTTTGGAAAATTTCGGCCGAGTCTTCTTTGTACGGAGAGGCTCGGGAGAAAGTATAATACCAAAATATAACAATTATATCACATATAATATCCAAAATATTATATCCCAACACGGAAAAATATAAAATAGCGCTATAAACCGTAATCCGAAACGTACCTATTTGTCAGGCAATTTACGCTTAATTTATGGAACCAAAAGTAGTAGCAGTTGCTTCCATAACCTGCATTTCACTTATAAAATCCAAAGGGTTAACAATTTATATAAAGTGAAATATTTATGTGGTTTCATTCACTAACAACAAATCAATACAACAACCATCAATTTCAATAAACAGCATACACAACAAATAATAAGCAATCATTCAATCAAACAAACAAATAGTTGTTCGGGTTCAAAACTTTTAAATTGTACGGAATGAAGAATAAACTACTAGCGCATCATTTACTCAACAGTCTTAGATAAAACTAAATAGATTATTCATTCACCCCAAATCCAATTTTAAAGTATCCTTGCCCAAACAACCATAAACCAAACAACAATTTCAGCAATAGATTTAGTCTATTCTTATTTATTCCATTCATACATTTGTTGTTTGATTCTTTTCATTCATATAACGGCTTATTCTTTTTATTTCCATTTATTTCTTTCAATTTTATTTAGAAATAACTTCAACCCTTTTTCTTAAGTTTACAATTTCTCTTTATTATATTACATTCATTTTTCCATTATATGTCATGTAAGTTTCTTCTTTATAGCATTTCATTTATGCATTTCACCATTCCATTCAATTATTACTTAATTTCATTTACTTACAGCATTCATCTTTCCATTTATCATAAATAACTTCAACACTTCTTAAACCTATTTTCATTTCTTTACAACTTTTCCATTATATTTAATTTGTGGCTTTTCAATCATGACTTAAGTTTACAACAATTTTAACATTAAATTCTTATTTATAAAAGCAAATTCATTGGATACTTTCATTACTCTACTTTTACTTGTACAATTTCCATTACATTTTCTTATCAAACATTTCAACTTTTAATATTTGGTAAGTTATGTATGCTTTTTAAGAATGTAATTAAAAGTTATACAAGTTTTTTTTTCCTCAATTCTTTTAATTAATTAATGGTTCAATAATTTCATTTTTGTTTTATAAGTTGCAATTTCAAATTAACTTTAATTTCATTCATAACCTAGCATTAAATCTCTATTTACTTTAAAGGTTTCAATTATTAATTACATACTTTCCAATTTACTAAAATAATTGAAACTATTATTTAATGGAAACTTAAGAACTAAATACCGGGTTTAATTTTCAATTTATTTTAAAATAATAGATAATATATTCTTACAACTTATATATCTCTAATTAAATTTAAAACAATTCAAAATTTATATATTTTTCAAAAATGAATCTGTAGTAAAACTACTACAATGGCCTTCCCCCTTCGAAACTCGAAAATGAAAGTCGTTGATGCGACCGCCATCACCGAAATTATTTTCCAGCGACAGAGAGGAAAGTACAAAACTTATTTTCTCCAAAATCTTCTTTAAACAATTCTTCCGAATTATAATAAATATTTATATCAGAAAGTACTTATAAACAATATTATTATATTCCAAAATTTATTTGGAAAAATTTCAAAACCCCGGATCTTAAGTTCTAAATTTCCAAATTTCATTTATCTTATTTTTCAATCTTATTTCCATTATTATTTATACACTTTATTACCTAACAACCAATCTATTGCAGCCAAATATAGATATCATTTGAATTTTTTTTTATATATAGAAAATATAATAGGCAAAATTATTTCATTCACCTATATTAAAACAAATATTATGTCGGTCTGTCCTATTAAGTGTTTAGAAATCCCTACTGATGTCACAGCGTCCCATGCATCAACCAGAATTTATAAATACAAAACGGAACAGATTAACACAATATAAAAATCTTTTTATAACACTAACAAATATGCTCTCTCATATATACATACTCTCAGCGACTCCCATAGGGTATTACTACCCTATTAATAAAGAGTAAGACCCCATAAAACTAAGGTTTAACGCTAAACCAAAGCTCTGATACCAGATGTAACGTCCCACCTTTTCGCATGCTTTGAATCGACACACGTGCCAATTCAAACCATACGGAAGGACGGATTGTTATGGGGTAAATAAGAAAAACGAGAAAGAATAAAACAAACATAATCTCACAGTGGAAGGATAAAATATAATAATAAATATAAAGTTCATAAAACTGTTTACAATCATTTGATTCTTCTTTATACAATAAATATCAGAGTTCACCTACCAATAATATTAATGCAGCGGAATACAGTGTAGTGGAACCATATAATATATAATAATATCAGTAGTGAAATCTTCGTCATCTTCCTCCAGAAAAATCTTCAAATCCTGAAACGCTCGGACTGACCCGAGCGAATTGAAAAGACAAAACACTCGAGTCAGAACTAAAAGATCTTATGTAAGTTAAATTAACAGAAATGAATATGAGTGCAGTAACTCAAGAGATGCTTGGGATTTACATCTCCTAAGGATCCGTTAAACTATTTACTATATAGTATATTTCGCTATTATAATAGTGTCTAATTGTAAAATAAACTTACTTTTAAATAGCGTTAAGGCTTTACATTTTCCACCTTAACACATAATATATTCCCATAGTCTATACAGTACCGTAATCTCCCCCGTACTGGGCGTCGTCAGAGGGCACTCCATAAGTATGGTACAAACCAAAATCGTATAAGGCGCGATAGGGTATGTGACACGGCACAACTAGGCAATGCCAGGGTAGATATACCAATTACGCATCCGGGCTGGTGGTAACGCATAACCGCAGCTATCGCCCACCTCGAACAAACTCTCCCTAAAATCAAAAGTAAAGGTGGCCACCGAATCAATCCAAAGTCAGAGTATAGTATCGAAGAGGAGTGTCCGATAAAGGGCGCTAACCCCCTTGGCCCGAGAATCCCTCCTGTTTTAGCCACCTTATGCCAACTCACGGGAGTCGGGTCCACGTATTTACCTTAAAGGAAACGCCGCCACCAACCTACTTCATTCTGGAATCTCCACCGCGTACACGGTTGTTAAAGTGGTTTTTGGAGTTGGCAGAGAGTATGACAACTTTCGATCCCGGTCTCTTTAACAACCAAACGTTATTATAACACCGCGGTCTTTAAAATAGTTTATATTTTTAAAACCAGAATAAAATTATCCATTTCAAAACCCATAAGTACGATATTATTTTCATTTCCAAAACAACTCATTTTGATATTATTTTTATAAAACCCAAATCAATAATATCATTTTATTTCAAATATATTTCTCTTCCAAAATCATACTGCTTTAAAATTTATAATATCGGGAAACCAAACATTTGAATTATAGATTTCAAAACACAATACTTCAAAATTCATAGCTTTAAAACCATAACCTCTAAAACTTGAATGGTTTGGATATTCAATAGTATACAGAATAAAATGGTTAAATTTAAATTTACTTCGTAAAGTAAAATGATTTCCATGACTTTACAAATATATTTTCTTTAGATGTAGTCTAAACCATAAATTTAAATTTCACCTTCAGTTTCCAAAACCACTTCAATTTCAATATACATCCAATTTGAGTATTAATAAATTTCAAAACTAAGGTTGGAATTTATTCTTTCAACAAATTCATTTTCCTATTATTTAGTTTTGAAAGGTTTACATGATAAGTCCCTAACCATTTAAAATAAAACTCAATTTATTAACACTAAATATTTCCTTCCATTTATTTATACTAGAATTATTCATTAGATCCAGTTATAAATATAATTCCTTTAAAATTTTCAATTTTAATAAGTTAACAATTTATGGAGTTAAATTTTTAAATAAGCTCAATTCCAATTTATCTTTCAATCTTAATTGATTTGAATCATTTAAAACTCTATATATATATATACACACAAGATCTTAAACCTGTACTTAATCATATAATATAAATTATCAAATTCCATTTTTCAACTTATTCATTTTTATTTAACAGATTTATGCATAGCTTAAATTCAACAACTTAACTATATATGTATATATAAATATATTTATATCATATCCATATTTAATATTTATCAAACCGTATCATATCCAAACCATAAAAATCATTTCAAAAATAATTTTATATATATACCGCGGTGCCTGTATATAATTTTCTATCCTATGGTCAAGTGATACGGATATTTGTCATTTCAATCCGCAATTTAAAAATAAAAATGCGGTTGTATATCATTTCAAACCGCAATCCCGAATAAAATGAAAAAAACATAATAACTTGCAGTTTATATAGAACACATCATCCATTCACCCAATATCAATCATCAATCAATTTATTGCAATCATCATCAATTTAAACAAACATCAATAGAATATATAAAATATAACAGGTGTTAACGAACAGTTTATATTCAAATAAATAAATAAATAAATAACTGTTTAACTAGCAGTTTATATGAAAATAAATAAATCTTAACTGTCAATTTATATGCGATAATAAATTTAATTAACAGTTAAATTAAATAAATGCGATTTAACAGAGATGATGAATAAAATATGCCAAACAGCCATAAATAAATTTCTACTCATATCATAAATCAATTTAACAAACATAAGAAAATTTTGAAGTTGTGAGTGAGTTAAAACACTCACCTTTCGAATTTAAATTGAATTTATATTCAATTTAAACCCAAAATTTGCACAGTCTCCAAATTCGTCCAAATCAGCGCCATCAAGTCCGGAATATAATTACGAACATAGCGGAGAAAACCGCGCGTGAAACGGAGTTCGTATGTGAGAGTTATTAAGATTTTAACATTGAAATTAAAATTTAAATAAAATTAAAAAAAAAATCACAACCTCACCACGTGGACACGTCACTCTCCCTGCACCCTTCGTTCGAACGAAAATTTGGCAGAAACCCTACCCACCTCGAACGAGACCGGCCGCCAGAGGAAAACGCTGCCGCACGCTTCCTGACGTCGTCCCTTTGCTCGACGAACTCGCCCAAGCCACCACGACCCAACGCCGATGGTCCACATCGTCGAAACATCACCCCCACAGCCAGCCCCCGCTACCCCTAAGCAACCCTAATGCAATTATTGAGCACGATCCCACCGTTGATTTCCCAAACAAACACTCCCGATGTAATCCCCACGGCCCTCTCTACAACCCCATATCCTCGATTCGACGATCAGCCACGGATCATCGAGTGTCAACGAACGGCCGAGGTTAAATCGAAAAATTCTGATCAAACAATGAACTGAATCTAAAAATGAACACCACCATTGAATTACGCTCGTCGAGAGCATCAACTTATATTTTTTTGGAATTTTTCCGAGGATTTTGATTTTTAGGCTTTGGATTTGATTTTTGAAATTGAAATTGGATCTTGGGTTTGCAGCCATTGAAAGAAGAGGAGGAGCTGATGAAATTTATGCGTAGTCAAATGAGAATAGGCGGAGGCTAGGGTTTAGTAGGGTATTTATAGACAAATAGATGGAACGGGTTGATAGATATACGTGCTACCGCTAACGTGGCCCAAAAAGCCCGTTCTGACCCCGGAACGAAATTGGGTAAACCCATATATCGAAATAGGTGTTTTAAAATATTCTGAACGCGATGGAAAAAGTTTCACGTCCAAATTCCATCGTATGAAGAAGTTATGCTGAAATCAATATTTTCAAATTGATTTCAAGGCGTTTCGCGTTCATACGATCAAAGGAAGTCCGATCGCTACGAAACTTGAAACCCTACAATAAATCACTGTTACGGATCCGATGAAACGGGTTTCGTCGAAATCCAAGTCAGTGCCCAAAATGGCTATTTTTATATTAATTAAATAAATTTAAAATAATTTAATTAAATCAAATTTCGCGTTATAATTCTCAACTTTGCAATCTCTATCACTTTAAAATTTTCAAACACTTACAATGATTTAACAAAATTTTTAAAAGTCAATTTATTAAGGATTAATCAATAGAAATCTTCAATTTCATAAATTTCAAAATTATAGATAAATTTCCAAAATTTCCCTTAAATTGATTTTACCCATAATTATTCCATTCATAATGTCAAATAGAAGGGTTTACCATTGGATTTAAAATTATTACATAAATATTTCCCAATTTTCAACTAATTTTTTTATTTAACGTAATAATTAAATATTTGATTTCATTCATTTGCAATAAATCCAACTATTATAAATTAACTCACTATTGAAGATTCAAATTCTATAATTCATGAATTTCATCATTTTGATTTACTTATAAATTTATAATTCTTTGACCCAATTCCAATCCCAGTTTAAAGTAACTTAATTCATCTATTATAGAACTTATTTCAATTTCTTAAAATAACCCCTTAATTATACATTAAATCCAGTTTATTTTAATAAGTTTCCAAATTAAATGGATTAGATTCAATTTCAACATTTTTACTTACACTTAAGTTTAGGTTATATTTATTTATAACGTATTACTACCTTAGTTATTACTTTACCAACTTCTCGTATTAATTCCACCATTAATCATAATTATAAAAGTAACGCTTATATAAATACGACCCTATAATTACTCAATATTTACACGACGTTATTTCATTTTCCATTAGTGTAACATTCATTTATTTTATTATCACTTATTACAAATTCTAATTCCATTAACAAATAAGCAGGTAATCTATAATATATGTTCCAAATTTTAAATTTATCCCTATTCATTATTATTGACTTTAATTTAGCATTACTTACCTTGCATGAACATTTGTTACTTAAAATCCCTATCCAATTGCAATTAATATTCTTATGAATACATTTATTTTTTCCCGTTATGTTATTAATTACATCTAATTATCTTTATTGGTAAATGAGTGAATTTACCAGTAACCCACTATTATAACCCTTATTATACTTGTATATTTACTCTTCACAACCAACTACTACCTATCATATTATCTCACCCATTAATACAATAATTTCAATTGTTCTTATTATTATATTCCATTTACTAAGTCATAACATTTTAATTAATTTATCACATTGAAATGTTCATTCAAGTTTATTAATTATTACTTGCAATAACGTATCCTTAATTAAAATCAATTACTGTAACAATGTGTCTTTACATTAACTAATTCAATGCCTACCCTATATTTTCCATATTCATATTATATCCAGGTACAATACTTACACCATTTTATTTATTGAAATTTTATTCATATTACAAATAAGTAGGCTTTAATTACCATTTATATATTTTATTTTAGCCTTCATTTTGATATTAATTTACCCCCTTTTATTATTTCTACTAAAATTTAATTACAAAATCCTATTAAATTAACAAATTAAATTGTCAAAATTTACGGGTCGTTACATAAGGCTTTATTAAAAACAATAAGCGTAATTTCATCGAGAAATGTCAATTTTAACATGATGGAAACTAATGATGTGGTCACGTTTTTCATTAATACATCATTTATAATATAAGAACTTTATGCTAAGAACATTTATTAATGAGTTAATAAGATAATAAAGGATTTGCTAACTTTGATTGTCGTGATGGTATCGAAAACTAACATCATCGACTGTTGTAACAAAGCAATGAGTGTCACCAAGGTTGTTCAATAATGGGTTACGGGTCTAGTAAATTATTATTTCTGCTGATTATCCTAGAGTGTGTTTGGTGAAGTTCCTACTTCAACTAACAACGAAGATCTGCTACTAATTAGATTTAAATCCACCATTACTAAGATCGGTAAGTGTTAAGTCTTAACAATCAAATCCAAATTACAATCTAAGGCTAATAAACCAACTATAAGCATCTAGAAAAAACCAGATCAAACCCTAAAATAGTGATCTCAACACGAAATTTATTTGAACCAGCCTGTTAATTAGATCGATATATGTAAAAAGTAATAGAAGAAGTCGTACCTGAACGAAGAGTCGGTTGCTTGAGAATAGAAGAAATTTGATTTTATTAGCGAGTTAATGATTTCTTGCTTGAGTGCTTGTTTGCAGGTAAGACAAGAAAAGAGAAACAACCTGCTATTTATAGAAAGGAAGAGACGCACATGATGTAATGACCCTAATTTTGACTAACATTATCTAGAGCATTTAGTCAGATAAAGTAAATAAAATAATGTAGATAGTTAAGGGATTGAGAATTGTAGATTAATGAGGGGTCGTGCCTTAATTAATATGAGAAAAAGAGAATTAAAGTGGAATAAGTAAAAGGATTGTGATAAGGGAAAACTAAGAATAAACTAAGTTCTTATAACCTAAACCCTTCTTATCTTCATTCCTTGTTTATTTTCAACATGTGCAAACAGAACTATAGTCTTAAACAAAGCTTGGCCGGCCACCATTAAGAGGTTCAAGAAGAAGAAAAGATAGGATTCAAGTAGGAAGCTTAAGAAAATCAATCCAAAAGCAAATCTTAACCTTCTTAACAACAAGCTAAGGTGAATAACGACCTTACATCTCATTTTTATTGATTTCGATTTCTAATTAGATATGAATTGATTTCGCAAGTAATATTCCATGATATGATTGTTTAAATGAATATTATTGCTTCATATAGATTTTATGATTAGTTTAGATTTGAAAACCCTATTAAATGACTTCCAAATGACTTGCATTTTTGATATATGGTCAAAAACATTATTTATGAAGTGGGTTTCAAGTTTCATAATTTCCTAAGTTATTGTGGGTTTGTTATGAATTTTCTATGAAATAAAATAGTTAAAATTGGGTTTAATTTATTTTAGGCTACTATATATTGATTTTGGGTCTGAATTTTAAATATGTTAGAAAACATATTAAAGGGGATTTTGATGATTTTTGGGGAATTTCCCGAAGTATTTTACTATGGCAATACAATTATCTAAGCTAAGGGACGTAAATGCTTTATATGTTTTTACCAAGGAGAAGGGCTTATTTATTAAATATTTATATATTGACAATTTTTGAATTCAGTGGCACTTTTAGAAAAATATTATTATAAAGTAATGGCAATCAGTTATGTTTGGACAAATAGGGTAGGTTAGATGATAATAAATTATTTTTAAAGGCTAAAAATCAGTTTTTATTTGGATTAACCGTTTCGCCACTTCCATCTGTTGGCTTTCGACACCATACCTCCACCAAATCAAGTCGAAACCAATGCACATGGTATTAAACAGATACATAGTGCATTGGAGAAAGGCGGAAGGTATAGCGTCAAACCTAGCTTTCGAAGGGGTAGAAGCCACTGTTATCAACTTTTAATTACTTCTGTTACAAAGGGTGCGTTTGAAGCGGTAATATTAGCTTTCGTCTTAATAAACTTGCCTTTGTTTACATAAAAGAGCTTTCGAATGGTTGCCACCTTTATGTCATATAAGAAGCTTTTAAAAGGATAAAATCATACTGCCACATTCTACCTTTCGAACTAGTTAAACTCGCTTCCATACAGCCTTAAAGCAATGGTTTCGAAAGGGCTTTCGCCTTCTTACTTTGAAACGGCTTTCTCAATGCTTTCAAAAGGGTTGGTTTTGAAACCATTCTCTTTCTTTAACTTTGGACTAATGCTTTCAAAAGCAATGCTTTCGCCTTTGTTCTTTTGTGACCCTTAGTTTTATTAAAAGTTAAACCCAAAAGGCTTCGAAAGGAATGATTTTAAATGGTTCGAAGCCTTGTTTCCACAAACTTTTACTTGGACAAAGTACTTCCAAAAGGTACATTTTAAGTGAAGAATTTCAATGCTTTCGAAAGGATTATTTTGAGTATTTGAGTGGAAGGCTTCCAATGCTTTCGCAAGGCAAGTTTAAATGATTTTAAAAAGAGGATGTCTAAGGTTTTAGTAAAGCTTTCAAAAGGGTTTTTCTCAATGATTTCGAAAGGCGTTGTTTAAGGTTTAAAGAGAGGTTTCAAAGGTATTGTTTGGCTTCATGGCCCAAAATATTTTAAGCTAAAAGGGATTTTAACTTACATGGAAGGGATAGATAATCACATTGATAAGATTTCATCAATATTTTTTATGTAAAGTGCATATATCATGGCATAAGTGTTTTGAGTAAAGCAAAGTATATTATTTCCTTGTTTTATAAAGGTATGATTTCAAGGGTAAATCATCTGTAAAGACTAGTTACAAGGAAATGAAATCTTAACAGGGTAATTAACCCTAAGTTTATGAATTAGATATTAGAAGACCAAATAGAACTGGTGTAGGGTGCGCCCAATACTTTAGTTACTAGCCCCTATCTAAAATAAGTCTGAAATTCTAGTGTGAAGGTCTTGTCACGTAAAATGAGGTTATACATAGATAGGAATATACAAAGTAAAGATAAGTTATTAGTAAGCTCGCAAAACCATTAGGTTCAGCTGACCCTAGAAAAAGAAAGTTAAGGGTAGTCGACCCAGTAGTGTGCCTAATAGAAGTTAGATAATTGATTATGTCTGGTAGGCCCGAGTCAGCCTATGGTTAATAGTTAGCTAGATAAAATTATTGTGTGGATAGATAATCCATTGGTTTCCCCATTTTTATGCATATATTTATTTGCTTCAATTGTTGTAATCAGTTTGATTGCAGGATTTGATTTGCAAAAGATATGCTTTTTAAAAGGGATATTAGTGTAGGGAAACCCATTCCGCTAAGCGGCATGGTCTCACTTAATGTTAGTTAATCGAGATGTAATACTATTATTCACACTAGGCTTTATGTTTGACTCTAAGTTTATGCTTTCCCCTTAAACTCTCGGGTGTTTAAAATTTAATTTGAGTAGGTTGAGAGTTAATGTTTTTTCGGGTTTAGTAGGTTGGATGAATAAGCTTTTGAAGATGTGCAGGAGGCAATGTTAGCTATGTATGAGGTACTTAGTTTTATATCCACCGTTATGTATTTAAGACTTATATGTATATTTAGTACTCTGATCATCCAATGGGGCATCTTCATATGTCGCCCTTGGCATAATTTGTAATAATTATATTTGATCAAGACCTAGGAATAGTTTTGGGATTATGTATCTAAATATGAAATATTGATTTGAAATATAATCAAAAAAGCTACTTTGAAATATGTGTTGATTTTGTATCATATTCATGTGCTTCTGGTATTATGGATACCATTAACATTACTGTATTTTGTCACCTGAAGTTAATACTATGGATGACTACAGCATCTACAGTGCCTAGCTTTGGGTCTCAAGATAGGGGATGTTACAACTTGGTATCAGAGCACAGGTTTATATTTGATATGAATTATAGTATTTGATTCTTTATATTGGATTGAATAAATAAAGGGAAATATTATTCAACACAAATAAAGGTAATATAAATTTTTATTATTTTCTAAGTATAAAATTGATCTAAGAAGTTTTACTATATTTCTATAAATATAATACCTTTTCTAAATTTATATTTGAGTTTTCTATCCATTTAACGAGAAATTTGAATAAACGGAGTTATAATATCGTCCGATATAGGACTTTTTGGGAATACTCCTTTGGTATTGGACTTGTTATATAGAATACTATGGAGGAGCAATTGTGATATATGAGCTTTAAATAAACGGACTAGTAACCACACGGTGGCATGGGATGCCGTTGTGTTATTTATTTGATTTATCCTATGCTCGTGAATGACACTTATATGGGATTTGTTATGTATGATGGGGCTCGCTGTGGTGAGCCATGTATTTTGCCATGTGTTGTTGTGCAGAGCCGTGTGTTTGGCACATGTAGTTAACTGTGTATCAGCATATGTATAGCATCGTATGTCGTTATGCGTATATAGTTATGTGTCAACTATTATATGTATTATTACTATTTTTCTATCATTTCCCGACTCCCTTTATGATGTGGGATTGAACCAGATTGCCTAGTATACATCTTAGTAGTCTAATTGCGGTGGGCATGCCCCGGATCCGTGACACATTTTTTTATTTAGTAGAGGTTGTATGTCGTCCTATTACCATGCGTCAATATATACATTAGCCCTTTTGGGTCACCTAGGTCAATATTTGTTACCATTTTAGGGGGCATGTGTAGGGTCATGATAGAGTCCTTGCATAGTCAAGCATATCAATGGATATAGGTCATGATGTCCATCTAGATAAGTAATACTCTAGGAGCCGTGTCAAGCGAACATATGTAAGTCTCCTAGAGCAAGTGTGCGCACTGTCAGTCTATCATCTGATTCTGATGTGTGTGATATGTATAGACATATACTTATACTTTCATTGAGATGAGTTTCGATTATACTTGAGATTGTGTCTAATGTATGATCAACACCCGTATCCTTCTTTGGTATGTGTTGCTACTTGCATGTTTTCTTAGACCAGTGTTGCCATTTATATTAGGCGTGTGTCACCAACTATACATTTATCGACGTGTATTGCCATTTATATATATTGAATATATATAAATGATTACTTATTAAATTTTCATGACTTTGACAAACCCAGGAATGTTTATTTATATATGTTATGGGCATTGTTGCCCTTATTTTGCTTGATTATTTCTTATATATTAATGATGGTTTTTTTATGCATGGATGATTCACCCATTTAATACTATTCTCTAATTTGTTGTTTGACTTGATTTATATAGGCGATGAAATTTTGCTATGCATGGTTTGTGGTAGATGCTATACTTGAGATTTTGATATAGTTTAAGATATCATTATTTTATCATCTATCTTTTAGATATAGTTTGACCCATGTGTTATTTATATAATACTTGAATCAGTCCCAGACATTCCAAATACAAGGACGATGAGACTGGCTTGTGTTTTCTAGGCATAGTGGAGACTAGATATTATTTGGTGTAGTATAATATTTTGTTTGTATAATGTCATTGTATATATATGACAACGTGATGTATATTTTTGTATTATATATTATTGCTACCATTCTGACTCTGTGTTCTCTGTTATCATTTATTGTATATCGTGTATTATTTTATCCTGAAGATGCGTGTGTTTATTGCTTTATGCCAATATTATGTACATATAGGTAAGTTATATATTTGATGTTTAAATATGTACCAGTGTTAGCCCATGGAACATTCACATTTGTACAACATACCGCCTCATTCTCTGCATTATCTTACAATACTACTTGGTATTACTCTTGGATAGTACCGTATAGAGGTGGGGTTGTTACATTTGTGGTAGTTAGACTTGAGGGTTAAGTAAATATTAAAACAGAAGTTAATGTTAAATATTAATTAATTAGGGTCACCACTAACTAGGGTCATTCAACCACTAGATGTCGACCGCCTAGGTAGGAGCGGTCGACAAGTGATTGTAGTGGCAGCTAAGGTTTTTAACACCATGAATGTTTTGGATTTTATTATTTTAAACAAACTTAAATCTAATGGTTCTGGTGCTTTTTAACCACTATAAATAAGAACATTACCCCCGACTTTTATTCACAAATGATTTTAAGAACTAAGCGAAGCTCTATTGTTCTCTCTCTTTAAAGATTCAGAAAACTCTCTAAGATTTCACGTAAAAAAATTGACGTGTTTATTATTCAAATTCTAATTATAGTCCCCTCCAATCCCTAAATTTTTGAATCTAATTCATATACAGTTCCCTTGTTGTATATTTCTAAAAGGAGAGATCAATAAGAGATCGAAGCAAGCGAAAATAAATCAAAAAAAGGGAAGAACAATGGACTTTTGTAGGTGGAAATCTTAATTTTTCTTATTTTAATAATTTTATAGTATAAATTGAATTTGATATATACCTTAAGGAGTATCATTCATGGGAACATCAAACTAAAACCCAATATTCTCCTAAGAAAATATCAATTCTTATGTTAGGATCTCAGTTACTCTATATTAAAATAGTGGAATTGTATAGTTATTGCAATTTTAATGTTTTACATTATATTCCACTTACCATCTTTTTCTTTGGATCTGATCAAGGGTTCTAGAAAAGAAATAAGTTAGGAAATTGTGTGTAAAGTACGGATTCTCGTTACTCGTAGTTTGCACTGCCTAGAGAAATCCCTTTTTTATTTGTATATATAGAGGTTTAATAGAGCATACAAGGATTTGAACTGCAAATTCTATTAATGTAGATTCTACCATTTTAGTATAAAATAAGTTTGGTATAAATTCTATTTTCATATAAGTTTGTTGTTAAATTGAAATTATTGGATATATTGTATGTTTGTCGATATGGAATTGGACTAGTATACATTTAAAGTTTTGACATTTAAACGATTAGCATAGGGCACAATCTTCGCACGCTTAGAATTATTTTTGGAACGTGTGTGTGTATTAACATATAAATAACGTATAATTAATAGCGTACTAATTGCGTAGCAAATAGGTTATTCCTCTCGGGAAAGAAATTGATAGATAAGGCGAAATATGGGTTTTCCTTATAAGGCCTTAATATGGAATGCGATGAGGTGTATGATAGCATGTTAAGAGAGTGTAGATTATGGCTAAAGTTATGGGGAAGCGAGGTCAGTCAAAAGAACATAAAACTCTGTCCAGCTAATCTAGCTATTAATAGTGTGATTTTGGGGCTGGTATAAGACATCACCAATAATAAGTACCCATGGACAATGCGAGATTAGTCCCAAAATTTGTATGGTAAACTTGCCCAGCAAATCTGCTTGCTAATATCTATGAATATTTGGATTAATGTGAGATATCGCAGTTTGGAGTACAGGTTATAATCCATAGCACTTGCTTCGGGGTTGAAGGTAGCAAGTGGCTAATTGAGGGCCTGTCTCCTCCCTATTTAGAAAGTATTAAATGGTTGGGGTTAGCTATTAGGCATGGTAGTGGATACCTCGGGAAGGGACCGCTTCAGATTTGAGGTATTGAGTAGCTGTTATACAGTCCGCCTCTCACATGAAGAAATATTAAGTGACTTGATGAGATTCCATGCGATGTCATCTAGATAGTATCAAAGATGTGTCAGCCTTAGGATAGGTAGTAAATGATAGGGACCTACCGAAAATGAGGTATTACATGGTCAGAGTCTGCCTGGTTCCCATTGAAAAGTTATTAAGTGACTTGGGTATTATCTCTTACATTGTTAATATATTATTTACAGTAGATCCATGGGAATGGGAATGACCTTTAACTTATAGTTGAAGATGAGTTATTGGGTTGAAAGGATATGGGTTATAGAATTGGACTAGAAAATCCTTATGGCTAGTAGTTGGAAAAACTTACAATATAGTTAGGGTGCATAAAACATATCCTTATTTATATTATAATGCCTAAGTACTATTATAGAAAGACTCGAATTTTTATTCACTAGATATTGTTGTTCAAACTCACAACTCATTACAACACAGGTTAGAGAAGATGATAAAGATTTGGAAGACGAAGGTGATGAGGGGACTTGTGGAGTTATCTATTTATACACTCATGTTGTTTTTGTATTTCTGATGTACCCATTTAAAATTATTAATGTATTTTCAGATATTTCACTATGAATATTTAGCGTTATTATGTGGCACTGTGTTACAACTATAGTCACTCGATGGATCGTCATGTCATGGTTTAACTATAATCAAAGTGAAGTATCCACATTTAAGTTCCACAATATTCCGGAGTCAAGGGAACTGTGTAACATCGTCATTTTGAGATTCTTTATTAGACCTTAGTTATATTATCCAATAAAAAACTCTTGACCGAGTCATATCATAGTTATCCAATAACTACCGATACGTAACCCCTTGCTGCTTGCAGTAAAAGGTAATATACCGCTCAACATTTGGAGAGCATTACGTATCGTAGTCTTAGTAGACAAATAGATAAACTTTCTCAAAACATCTTGACTGAGAATATTTAAAAATATATGTTACTTTTTAGTATGGTAAAATTCTCATGATTACATCATATTGTAATTACTATCATATAATATATCATTCAAGGATTTTCTTTTTAATATACTTAAAATTAATTATATTATAATAATATAACAAAGCATATTGTAGAAATCAAACAAAAATATTATGAACATGATTGGTTATCGAGTCAGATATATGTAACAAAGTACACGGTTGTCCATATGTCATACTTCTAACTCCATCAATCTCCTACTTGAACTTAGGGTCAATGGAATCTTATTCCAACTTCTTTGATCAGTTTTTTCAAAACTTGTCGGGCCAGTCCCTTAGTGAAGATGCATGCTATTTTATGTTAATTATTTACTTTGTAAATAAACTACCTCTGATGATGATAAATGACCTTTATTGTGTTGGAACCTTCCAAACCTTTTTTTTAACTTTTAATCAGCATTAGATTTTATTACAAATTGTATCGCAATAGTGTTAACATATGAAATCACCGCTAGTTCAGTTATAAATTTATGCATTTATTTACATTTCTTATAACATTATGCTATTCAAAGTGATGTACTCGCCTTGGTTGAATCATCCACTACATATTTTTTGGAATTATTTCAACTTAAAGTTTAACTTAAGTTCGAAAATGAATTTAGGATTTACATATCATAAACGATATCGTTTACGAAGTTGGACTCCATGCACTCCTTCATAAGAAGTTCATTGTTTCTATAAACAATTCTCTAGTATTTCATAAATACTCAAGAACGCTTTAAATTATCGTCTAGTTATCCTAATTTGCATTTGATACTTGCCTTGTAGACAATATAACATATATGATAATTCTTATTGCCAATGCATAAGAAATCCATCTTACATACTCCATCTTAAACATTTAATATAGTGTCTTTGTATACTATTTGTGATAATCCCAACATCCTTTTATACTAATTATAAAAATGTCAATTTCAAATTCATTATTAATAATTAAACAACCAAATTAATATAATTTGAACATGAGTACATCATTAACAATCACAAGTTTGTTGTTTACTTAATTTTTTTAAATACTTTAGTACCTTTATAGTGCTTTCTTACAAACAAAGTTTTCTTATGCGTTTTGGCTAAAATTCAAACTGTTTAACTTTTCTATCAAAATATTTGCTTAACTCTAATGCTTATTAAATGATACTTTCATATCAGTTATTGAATCCTATCCAATAACCCACAAACTTAGAATCGCGTCCACGGTCTATGAGACACTTTGATAATTAAGCATAAACAACATAATCTAAATCGTTATTTTGAATTTCTATTTCAACATACATATACCAAAACTCAAAATCATATCGTGCGATAGTTTTACGAGTACAATTCGAAATAACTTAAGAATGTTAAATGACAAATCTATTATATTAATTTCAACAGTTGAAATTTATGATGTTATTTTATCAATGTAGCTTACCATATTCCAATTACATTGGTCTTTTCTCGAAGATACTTTTGTAGTCAATGGATCATATAACTTAGGTATTACTACCAATATAATGTATTTGAAATCTATTTCAGATTTATACTCCATGCCTTATGGTAAAGTCAATATTCTAAATAGCTTATTGACAACCACATAAATCCTTTTCTTGACATGGATAAGAAAATCATAGTTTCTCTTCAATGTGCGAGTGTTCTTATTAAACATTCTAATTAGTTGTGCTCATTTAGGCTTCGTCAATTTCATTTTAATATCTGTAATCACTTTCATCTTTGCATTGTATACAAATTCATTATACTGCTAATAGTTTTTAAAAGATATTCCATTATCATGAATTTTATGTTTCTTGAAACAGCAGTGGTTTTTCGGTGCAACAGAATATTCATTCATAAATGTGTTATGAGTTGCATACACAGATATATATATATATATAACTAGTTTGGTTTTTAAGTTTACCGAACTTATGTTCATATCATAAATTGGTCTATTAATATTGGTTGATCACAAACTCATTTGGGGTAGTGCACATAAGATCTCTCATGAGCAAGTATTATATGAAGTCTCTCGACTCACATAGCATGTCAACTCCTTGACCTAGGATATGTAGGTGTTGTTTCTTCAAATTTATCTTGCATGATTTTATAGATTTCATTTTTATAAAGTTAAATTTATTCTTACATACTTACTCTTAAGTACACGTCCTTACAAAAAGAAGTTAACTCAACTACACTCATTATAAATCATACTTCATTCAATAAATCACGTTTACTTCTTATCGATACATCATGTATCTTAGGGAAGGGTGACTTTTGAGATTGAATCCTATTCTTTTTATGTACATTTGAAACTCCTTTTCAATACACTCACCTATTCGATCAAATCGAATCATTTTACTTTCTTTTATATGTCACGTTATTTACTTTTGTTTTATATTCTATGAACATATCATATACGTACTACATGTGTATCAAATACACACGTCCATGGCTAAGAAGTATGTGGAACCGTTTTGGTGATATTATAATTTGAAATGCATATATCTGTATGTACCATTCTGAAGATTTCATTACTCCTTTGTCGCTCTCACTGAATGGGTACTTAGCTCTTAATCTTCTGAAATATAATTCATCGATACCAAATGATAAATAATCATATGATTATTGAATAATTCCTCAAAGATATGGCTTAGTTCATAATTCAAAAATAATCGCAAAATGTCAGATACTATATTTTCTATCCTTCGCTTTTGTTATAAATCTCATTATTCTGGATTTATTTTATAACAAATATTCAAAATATTCACATCAAAATAGATATATATATCTATTTCCAGTTAATACTAAAGATAGTTATTATTTCATAAATAATATTTGGTATATTTATGAATTTTGTTAATAACTTGGTACGTCCACTAAGAAGTGATGTATGATATGCTCCCGTTATTTTTTTTTTGAACTGGTACTTTATATACAACAAATCATTGGGACAACATATCCCATGTCAAATAAACGTTCGAAAGCAAGTTTCAAACTTGTGACATCCTGCACCAAAGCCGAATCAATTAACCACTTGGACAAAGGTGCTTGTCTATGCTTCCGTTATTTCCGCTACTACTATAATATCTTATGAAATATGATGCTCCATTCAACTACTTATTACAGAATTTTATTTTATGTACTGCAACTAGTTTACAGTTAAGATTTCAGATCAAATATCCTGAATTTGAAAAAATGAATTTTTATAGAAAGCAATTTTCTATAGGCTTATTTTGTAAACAAAAGCTATTTCAAAATTCCACTGTGTAAACCTAGAATTCATAGCTGGTTATGTCCATGTTGGCATCCTTATATGTCGAGTATAACACTTTATTTATATTTTATAATATATTTATCCCTGTATGGAAACGAGATGGATCAATGATGATGTAACCATTTTTGTAAAACATTTTGATGTAATAAAACTATATCGCTACTCTATTTAGTTAATGTTGTAGAAAATTTATACGGATCTCACTTTGTCGTTTGAAAATAATTCTGATGATGACTACAACATCATCTACGTTCGTAATTGGGTCAAGGAGTGGGGATGTTACAACATAGGTACTATTTTTGGAACTGACCCGGTCTGCAGCGGGGTGAAACGAGCGTGTTTCATATTATTATTTTTCTCTATTTGGATCATGGTGTATATTATAAGGCACTTTCGATAAGCATACCTACATGAATGCATGAAGGTGATGCCGCCTTCCATGAGACCGTGATTTAGTCTTTAAGTGCATTTCATGAAACCAAGGTACAAGCACAAGAACATGCACGTGTCAACATATTCATACTATCTGAAGATTTAGAAAGTACGTGTGCGAAACAAATCTAATACGTTATATAGGTTCGATGGTTCAATGCTGAATTAATTATCCCATCTTGGGAGGTATTGATGGTTTATCACTATTTATAGATTCAAGAGCAAAAGCATCTACACTTATGCATGAGATTTCCTACAATAACTAACAATATAAATTTTATTAAAATTCAAAGATTGATTGTTAAAATCTTTTTAATAAATATTTGTGTGGTTTTTTGTTTTAAGAGAAAGAGAGAAGAAGTAGAACGGGAAGTCGGAATAAATCCACATCTCTGAAATTTTGCACTTGTGTTTGTCTAAGTACAAGGCTCATAAGAGAAATGTTGGTTCTTGTGTTGAGGAGATGGTCATGTATCTTAATATGCATGCGCCGCATGCAATATTGGACCAGGCTACGTTCGGGCTTTGGGCTTTAACTCAAAACAGCAATAATTTTTATTGGAATTTATATGTTCAGATTAGATTTTTAACCTCATAAAAGATCAAAAATAGTTTGAATTCAAAATTTTAAATGAGCGTTAAGGGCAGGAAAAATCAACCGACATTTTAAAAAAAAAATGAAATATCGTAGTCGTTGGAGTGGACAGATACGATCGTTGCCAGTCGTGATTGTTATAGCAAATCGATAAGATGTTGTAACGGATATGACCATTCGTTGCTTATAAATAGGCGAATCATCCAAAAATGAAAAACACTTTCGCTTCTTCACTTGGAAATTCTCCTTTCTGATCCGACCTTTATTTTGTTCTGATTGTAAAAAATTAAATAGTGTTCATAACACTGTAGGTTACAATTTTGATACTCGTCACAACAGCCATAGTTAGGATCGAACTTAAGTTGTGCGACTGCAATCCAAAGAGTTTAAATATTTGAGCGACACTACCAACTACCAATTAAATCTACAAATTAAATTTACCTACAAGGGAGTTAAGTGGTATGGCAAGCAGAACAAAATCAAGAGGTGGGATGAGTTAAAAGAATCAAGTTAATTGGCTCTCGGGAAATCTATTCACCTTAATATCCAGAAAAATTATCCATAAAATTCACAACCCCTCTTACTTAAATGGAATAGAATCTACAATGCTAGCCGCTCGTGTTTACATGACAAACATATAAGTTACAACATCTGATTCTCACTGTCGTTACAATGAAATACAACCTACATCACCCCCTTGTCTAAAAGAACTATAATCTACAGTTTGGAAGATTATAGATTATAAGAAAATTAATGTATAATGAGGATAATAAGGTGTAAATTATCAACAAACTTCATACAGTCTGGAAGTTCCCTGTCTCTGACATTTTTCGTCTGCTAATAAGCACTATCTTCACCGTCCGATTTGGAAGAACCCTAGACCAAATAAAAATAAGTAAATAAAAATAAAAAAAAAGGAAAAAGGGAAAAAATAATAAATATAAAAATATGCTAGACACTGCCGTGACTTATTGATTTTTCAGCATTTGTGCAAAAAAAAAAAAATTGCTTTATTTCTCTGTTACATGACACATCAATTTAAATTCACACATTCCCAATGAAGTTATTGCAGTGTATATGTACATAGCCCTCCACATGTTCATTCAAGTCATCTTATTAATTATAGATGCTTGAATCAGCGGACAACTTTACTATATCATCTTCAGAAGTTTAACGGCCCGCCGGGTTCTCCTGGATTTTCAAAAAAAAAAAGAAAGTTTGCTCCAGGTAGCTAGTTAATTTAAAAAGCAGAGGTGAATAATGTCAACTATTTTCTTATGTATAGTACATGTACATTATA
Organism: Allium cepa; assembly: GCA_030765085.1. Lineage (NCBI taxonomy): Eukaryota > Viridiplantae > Streptophyta > Magnoliopsida > Asparagales > Amaryllidaceae > Allium > Allium cepa. The sequence goes on along the minus strand of CM060930.1, from coordinate 44,775,743 downwards.
AAAACTGTTAGAAATTAGTCTTCAACTACCATTTACTTCTACTAAAATAGAACTGATATTTTTTTCTTAAATTATATGCATCATGTGAAAAAGAAAAGTTAAAAAGCAAATGTTGGAGTAATAAAGCATCCCAGTAGAACTGCACAACAAGAAACAAAGCGTTGCAAATTAATCACCTTTCTGGATTTCTTCCTGGATTCTTTGCTGTGCCTACATGACTTTTTTGACCTCTCTTTACGTTCTTCATCAATTTCATCTGTTGAGCTGTTATGATATCTGCTAGGTTTTCTATGTTCTCCCTTCTCCCTCATCCTATCATCTGCTGTGTCAAAGCTTTTGTTAATTAACTCATATTTCTTTGATTGTCGCTTTCCCTTTTCACGCTCTCTTTCTCTTTTCCTTTTGTTTTTCTGCTTGCTTTTATCCATATAATCTTCCTCTCTTTCTTCTTTCGTCTATATGGACAGGTGAAAAACACCGGTTTATATGTGCAATAATTGAATGTTAACATGTCCTTATTAGCTATAGTTAATGAGCAACGTAATGCTACTAAATATATAAACAAAACATTCATGTTAGGTTTAAACAAAAATACAGAAATCTAGCAATGATCTTAAAATATATGATGTTGATCTGAATGATATAAACATCACATCTGAATATATTTTTAGCAGAATCTGCTATATGTAGATCAAGAAAACTAATTGTGCAATTTTGAGTACGCATGCATGCATACATACATATCCTTCATCTATATGATGAATTACACACACACACGCACACATACACACACATGTGTGCGCACACATACGTGTCTCCTATGTGTATGTGTATTATAAACAAAGTTAGAGATATGCACGGTGCTACAAAATAAACGAAATAGAGATATGTTACACAGTGACAACTAACACATAACATTCAAATTGCCATGTAGCAATAGAAATAAATTGGGAAATGATATATCATCATATGCTACCTATAAACATGACATATAAGTTATATAAATAATAGTGAATATTTAATCATTTCATAAGATATGAATATTGCATCTGGCATACTTTGTCAAAGTGGAGACCTTTCAATAAATTAACTTTGTTTGTATGCCTTTTACTTACTTTTTTCTTCTCCTTGATTCGAAGCTTCTCAAGTAACTCCTCAAAAATAAGCTGCACAATGTCAAGTTATCCTAGTTAACAATATAATTCATAACCAAACGCAACTTATTTGTTACTCCCCAAGAAGAAATCTCTCTTTTGGTTAACACTTATAGAATAGTGGACAATAAGGCATGCTACATATAAACTAAATCCATATTTGGAACTAAATATAAATAAAACATATCAAGTAAATTTTGCCAACGCTGCAATAGTTGCAACTGATAATTTACCTTTAAATTTGTTTTAGAAATTACTTTAAGATTATCTTTCTTCGATACAAAATCCTTAAAACTTTCAAATGTGGAGGATGTCATCAGTGTAACCTGTGATGAATTAAACCATGATAATTATAATAACTAATCAAGTAGGGTACAGCATTAACATATCTGTGGAAGATGTATACGTTTCCAAACTCCAATTCATCTTTTACGTCTGTCTTATCTTCCTTATACTGCAAAAACGAAGAAGATTGCAATGCAAACTGAATATTAGAAGTTACATATGAATAATCGTACAAGAGAAAACGTATACAAAAACTGTGTATCACCTTCCAACAAGGAAACCATTTCCAGGGCCGTTCGTCAAAATTTAAGGGTTTCGGTAAAATAAAAAATAATGGGCCTTTATCATTTATAATTGCTGTTTTTATTTAATCTAAAATAGTATGTAGTAAATAAAATCGGTAAACTACAAGTCACCAAAATTAACTTAATTATATGAATGAATCTTAAGCAACATTTTCATATTTACATATTGTTACCAAAATGCAATATATTAGGATTTATATTATCAAATATTTGAAGCTTATATGAAGTAGAGGATCTGGAAGGTCTTGCTCTTTGGACCCTGCTCAGGGCTAGCCTTGACTACTTCACAAGTTTAAAAAGTTGGATATTATATCATTGTCACTTATGGTGTCTCAACTAAAATACGTCAGTCACATTTATTCCATTCACATTCACATTCACAATTTTATTTTATTTATTTATGTATAGTATATGATTCTCATTTCTTCTGAGTTCTGAATTAAGGCACTACTTCCATCTATTGTAGATTCAAGAAATATGGAATAGGACCTGTTTCAGTAAATCTTCTTTAACATCTTCGAACAGATCTCTGGCTGTTAGACCAGAGGTGTTAGACGACAAATCTAGGTAAGCCGACAAGTCCTTAACCTACATAAAAATTAGATGATGAAAATTCACCGAGTATATAGTTTGTAACATCATGTAAAATTAAATCTGGAATTAACCTGAGCATAATAATCTTTCCAATGACATTTTGCTGTGAGAATTCCAGAAGAAATGTGTTTATCCATCAGCTTACGAAAAGCTTCACGGTTTTTGCCCTCTAATTTCAACAGTTGTTCCTATACATTATGTCATGACCATCATCTAAGGCTTGGTAACAGTAATATATAATTATAGAAAACATGGTACTATACTTTATTCATGCCCTTATAAAAAATGGTAATCAAAAGCAATTTAACTAGTGCACCTTCTGAATTCTCATCTGCTCTTCTTCCTTTTTCTCCAAATCTCTAACATACTCCTGAAACAATTACTATTGAATTAATATAGCTAGTGTGATAGCCAGAACTAAGAATGAAGAGTACCTCGAATATCACAATCCGAGCAATTCTCCCAACACGAGAACATCTTTCATCTACTTCCAGGAGATCCTTAACCTCGCTCCATCTACTTCCTGCCTGGAGATATAAATGTATTTTAAATTGTGAAATATGATAAAAGGATATTGTATATGTGAGAATGAGATTTGCTTTAAAATTGACCTTGATGAAGTCACAAGACTCAAGAAAAGCTTGGTACTCCATTGTGTTTTTTCTACGCTCTTCAGCTGCCTTTGCTCTTTCCTACAGTTTACAGATGATTCATTGTATGATGTCGAGTTGACGAAAAGAAACATGAAACTGACATTACTAGGAATAAGCTGATACCCAGAATGAATTCTTTACAAATTTGCCATGCAAGGTTAAAAAAGTTACAAGGCTATGTTGGATACAGCTAAAAGATTATACAGAATCCTGAAATAAAAAAGGTTTGTATACTGCTACATTATAAAATTTCCTGCTGCTTTTTATCAAACTATAATTTACAGCCCACATTCTGATGAAACTTTGGGTGTCAAATGATTGAAATTCAAACTCATGAGTTGTGGCCACATTTGAATATATAGAAACACTATGGGCAAACCAAAACATTACAACAGTATCAGTACAACTATGATAATGTTAACCTATGCCCACTGAGGACATGTTGAAAACATTAATTGCTTCAAAACGTAGCATTGGAAGTGTAAAAAATAAACTAATAATAATATAATAATGGAGCTTTGATATTGTAAAAAATAGGCTAAAATAAATACTTTTACAGTTTCAATGCTTATGAAGCAATTATCGAATCTAATTGCACGTTGAACATTTATATAGTAATTTCTTCGAATATTTATTATTCTACATAAATCTAAATTTGCTTTTTCTGTATTTGTTCTTCTATTTTTAGATGAATGTAATACTTTTGAATTTGATTAGGATTTTCTCAAACACCATTATTATTAATATACAATCTACCATTTATTACATGATTGAATTTGCATCATGTTAATTTTAGTGTGCAAAATCATAAAGGTTATCATGACTTCTACAACTATCTTCACTGTAACATGTATGTTTGTTTATAGTATGATGATATTGGAAATTTTTTAAGTTAGGCCAATTTAGCAAAATAATTACAAATTTAGGTCAGTTTATAAACTAATTACAAAAATATGTCAGTTTTGGCCACATCGGCCGCCACGTATACTGACGGCATTCCGAATGATGCCAGCACACGTTTAAAAAAAATAGCAGCATTTGAGATGCCTCCTATGTGCGGCATTTCAAATGTCGTTCAAATCTTTGCTTGCTGTTTTAGCCAGCCCATCTTCTTTCATCTCTCACCTCACTTATCCAAACGGAACCCAGAACCCCAAATCCTCGAAATCACTATTTTCACTCAAAATCTTGTTCAATTCGGCTAGAAATCAAAGCATGATTTCTTCGTCCACTCAAGTATCTCCTATACGTTTGTATTCTTCTTTTTTTATCTCAAGTTTAAATTTTTTGATTTTAGGGTTTGGAAAAAACTTGCTTTCTTAAGTATAAATCTTTGTATCTAGACTACAATGAAGTAGTTTGTGCGCATACAACACCTGTTTGATTGGCTTTTGATTGTATATAAGAATTGTTTAGGTCACAAATTTGATTTGGTTTTGTTATTTTGGTAGAATACAAAGAAATGGAACCCAGACCGGTTGATGATAGCATTTTTTATCTACAAGCTCCACACCGCACAAGCAATAACGATTTGATGGAGATAGATTTTGATATAATTTTTCTTGCATTATGATAATATTTTAGTAAACATCATAATATCTTGCATTTTGTTTTGATTTTTGACAGGCGGTTGAACTGGACGGATTCATTGACCATTCTTCGACTCTAAAGCTTGTCACACCATCGCATCCCGGTGTGTTGGAACTTTTAGATAGGGCCGGATTTGGTGTTATTCATACGTTGGGACACACACATCTTGATCGTAATCTTCTGACGGCTTTGATCGATAGATGGAGATCGGAGGCGTCTACATTTCGTCTCAGAGTTGGTGAGATGACCATCACATTAAAATATATAGTTGTGTTGCTTGGCTTGCCGACTAACAGGATCTCATTGTAAAATCAAATTTTTCGAGTAATTATATGGATTTGTACGAGTCCTTGCTTGACCTATCTACTTTAGAAGACGTAAGATGGAGGAATGAGTCGATAATGGTCACTTGGTTTATGGAGCAGTTAACCGATGATATTTCCTGTCGTGCCTCTCCAGTGTAGATCTCGAAGCGTGCCCGCGCTATTATTTTGCATACCATCACTCAACGTCTTTTTGCGATCGATTGAAGACTCGAATGGTCCTTCAATGGCTCCCATTGTTAGAAAACTTTGATTCTTATCGCCAGTACTCATGGGGCAGTGCGGTGCTAGCTTTCACTTATGCAGAACTTACTAGAGTGGCGTTGGTCCAACAACAGTTTGTCGGTGGTTGTATAACTCTAGTTCAGGTACGGTCACAGTTATTCACTAATTGTACATGTCGTAAACAATAATGAAATACAACTTATACTCTTACAGCTATGGTCTTGGACGTATCTTTCTGTCGGTCTTATAATATGAAGAGACCGATAATCGACAATTGAAAACCATATGGATCGAGGTAAAGTAGTGCTGGTTGTACGGATTTATCAACTTGCACACTTTGATCACTTTATATAAATTTTTGCTATTTTAGGTGGATTGAACCAAAGAATACCAAATTGGCTCCCAGACGAAATTTGACATTCTACCGGAACAAGTTTGATGTCCAAAAATATAACGCAATTACGTAGAGTCTATACACCGAGGCAGAGCTTGATGCACTTCCGACTTTGTACATTGATTCGGGGCATTTATGGCGGGCGAGACTGATAATATTTTACTTTGGCGATCTTGCATACCATCTTCAAGACAGAGTGATGAGGCAGTTTGGTCTTCGTCAACACTTACCGTATCTTGCTCCTTATTAAGCTCTTCCATATGGTGAATATGAGTTTGAAACGATGAGGAGTTATTACATAACCGCTTCTTAGCCGCGGAAGATGAGCATGAGATCACACTGACTGATGAGGAGTATAATAGCTGGTATTGAAATATCACTTGGCGGTATGTGTTAAGAAGATGAGAGGAAGTGCTTGAACAAAATGTTGCTCCTTAAACTTCAAGAGCTCCGCTTGAATGAAATGTGGTATGTATTTAAATTTACAATTTTAAGGTAGTTGTAAAATCAATAACGGTATATGTTATTTGTAGGCAGATGATATGTATCGTACGATGGATATAGTTGATGAGCTTGTAGAAGAGGTTTTCAAAAAAAGTAAGGCGAAATGCTTCTCGCTCAAACGAAATCTGCGATCATGCTTATCAAAGAATAAGATGTCAAGACCAATCCTGCCTCCGCTTCCTCCTCCAGTGTCACCTTTTACTGAGGACATTGCATCTGCCCCCCGGTCGAGGACATTGCATCCGCTCCACCGGCCCTCGAACCTAAGAGAAAGTATAAAAAACGAAAGAAAGACATGAGTGGAAGCTCCGGGGCAATAAATTCCCAACATATGTATCCAATTGGACCGTCTCAACCTCCTGTGCAAGGAGCAAGATGAGGGCAGTGAAGAAAAAGTATCACCGATAGAGAAAGAATTCAATCTGAAGCCAAGAAAATTAAAAAAGAAAACTCCTCGCGACCTTAAAAATTTGAGGTATCTTTAGTTTTAATTGTAGTGTTTCTATGCTTGTAATGGAGATTGGGTTGAATAAAGTTTCGATTGTAGTATTGCTTTTGGTTGTAATGTAGTTCCAATTGAATATAGTTGTGATTCTAATGTCATTGTGTACTGTGTAATTGCGTTGCATGTATAATAGGGTTGTTGCTGCTAAGCAGTGTGTAACTAGCAGAGCGGCATTTGAAATGCCGTCCTTGTGCGGTATTTCAAATGTCGCCGGTATGTAATTAACATAGCGGCATTTGAAATGTCTCTCTTGTACGTCATTTCAAATGCCGCCACGACATTTTCTCTCTATTAATAGAGCTGTCAGCTCCTACCTACCCCACCCTTATTTTACCAAAATTTCTTCATCAAAAACCAAACATTTTGATTTCTCTCAATTTCAGTTTCTCTCAAATTGTAATTTCTTTCAAATAGTAGATCAATAAGGCGTCTATAAGGTAATATGACATTGTTGGTCTATTAATTTCTTTCAAATTTTAATTTCTCTCAATTTGTAATCCTAAAACTCCTTCGTCAAAAACCAAACTTCTTGTTTTTTGTGTTGTATAATTTGCTTCTATTCATAGTTGATAATGGACAATTTGAAGATTAATGATGAAACAGTGACGAAGATTTACGATGAATTTGAATAAAAAGGTAATGGGATGGAAAGTGACACCAATCTTAAAGTAGATTTTGTGCCAGAGACAAATTGAAGAATTGCTGCCCTCTGTGGATGATGGAACATCAACAGTAGATTTGGTGAATGAAAGACCAGAGAAAAAATCACTACATGCACGTCTCTTAGGTGCTCTTGTTCGTCAAAATCACAATCATGTTAGTTCAAGCGTGCAACATCTGTGTGTACTCTGCTACTTGGAGATGAATGTGACGTAATTGTTTGTAGAAAGAAGAGGAATGCAGGACGTCCTTTCTACCGATGTAGTTGGTACAACGATCATAAGATACAGTCTCATGATGTTGACTGCTGCAAATTTTTTAAGTGGCTAGATTCTGAAATGTGTCTTAGGGGGGTTGAATATGCTTTAGAGATGCAAACAGAAAATAGTCATTTGAAGAAGTTGAATCTTGAATATGCAAACGAATTGTTGGTTTATGGATACAAGCATTCGGCTATGGCCACGTAGATCAAAAGTAAAATTTATCCATGTAGTACAAAAGATGTCTATGTGTTATCTATGTAGTACGAACGATGTCTAATGTAATGCAATGTTATTCGCATCTTGTGGTATTTGCTATTCGAATTTATGATATTGTAATGTACTGTTATTCAAATTAATTTAGTTACATTGCAACTATGTACATTCGAATTTATGCTACTGTAATGTAATGTATTGGTATTTGTTACTTGAATTTAGCTACTGCTGGATATTCAACAATGTAAAAGCAAAACGGTATTTGAAATGTCGTCCTGTGTGCGGCATTTCACATGCCGCCAACTTCAAAAAAACGGTTGGCGGCATCAGAAATACCGCCCGTGTGCGGCATCCCAAATGACACCAACTTAAAAAAACAGTTGGCAGCATTCAAAATGCCGTACACGGGGCGGCATTTCAAATGTCACTTTGCTTTTACATTGTTGTATGTGCAGTAACTTTATTTCATGTAGTCAAATAATACCAATTTTCAAATACAACCAAACTCAAATGTCGAAACTTGATAACATAAACAATTGTTATTGAATATATTTAATTATAGTCGATCTAAAAATACAACCAAACTCAAATGAAAACATTACGTTGCCGAAGTGCAACGATTTTTCTTATGACCCACAACACCACAGTAGAACGTGAACGTCCTGCTTGCCTTTTATCTAAAGGAGGTAAGACCAACTGATTATCGTTTAAACTCCAACAACGTTTATCATGGACATGATTAAACTCGGGATGTAAGCGGCTAAGTATGTCTCAACTGAATACCATGTTGAAGCGAAGTCATGATGAGCTCTATTAGCTCCATTTGAAACTGTTGAGCAAGCGGCCATAACATGCGTACAAGGTAAATGCTCTAGTAGTGGTATGTTACACGTACATGAGCAAGTATTACCATTGATCATTACTTTGAATTCATCACTGAAATAGTGCACAACTTGCATTCAACTTGACTAAAGTGAATTGTCTTGTACGCCTTGCTTCGTTAGCTCTATTGGCAATCTTTGCTTCCTACTTCGGAGCAAGACGGGTTGTAAGTTTTCCCGCTATTTCTCTTCTTTGACAAAACTAATCAACGGACCGAAAAAAGGTGCGTGCAACCAAAGGTTTAACAAGTTATGACCAAGCTCCTTTAAGTACACCGTTTAAACCTTCATGACATGAAATTGATCGCCATCATCTTTACACAATGCCCACATTTCATCTTTCTCGCCCAAACTCCTTTCTATCCAGTTGTGTGCCCTACTGCTTATAGCTTTGATTTCTTCTCGAATCTTGTTGTACTTGGCTTCCTCTAAAGCACATGTTGCAGCATAAAAGAGGCCCGTCGATCGTCTTTATTTAAAACCTGCAGCTTGAAAATTGGCCTTCAGATGTCTAGCACAGAAGCGGTGTTTATGAGGCAAACCCTACTGCCATTGCAATACTATCGATATTCCTTTCATTGATCAGAAATGAAGATAATTCGTCGATTGTTTACACTATGAATGAACCGCCAAAACTGGTCTATTTTTATAATTAATTATAAACTGGTCTAAATTTGCAATTACTTTGCAAAATTGGTCTAACTTAAAAAAATTACGATGATATTTAATGCCTATAGAAATTTGTCAATGTATAGCATGTGTTTTGACATAAAAGAACTAATAAGTAATAAGTGTTAAAACATTTCCTCTTATTTATTGACCATTGTAATTCTTATTATAACTTAAAAACACCAAACAAGCACAAACTTCTAATCACATACTAACACTAGCAATAAAAAAAATTATATTTTGTATCATCAACAATCACATTTCCTGATGCATTATTTTTGCCTGGCCTGAACAAAGATCCTGGATCCGCCTCTACATCCCTAATATATTTTCTTATTCATGGATTCTCTCTCTAGCAGGACTTGCGACATAATTAATTGAGAAAAAAGACAAATTATATAACTTGCTGAACATCGGACAAAGGTAAACTACCAGATAGGAGTTAAAAGTTTTGAAATGATTTAAAATTTCGCATAAATTATCTTGCAAAGAAATATAACATATCTACATAAATCCACCTAATTTCGGAAAAAGTTTACACAAATAAAACGGAGGGGGTTTTGAGGGTGATTTACAAAAATGGATCTACATCCCTACAGTACATGTATGTATGTGTGTGTCTATGTGTGTGTAGACGTATGTATTTACAAATACGCGTGCGTGTTTAACAAATACAAGGAGAAAAAACACACATGTATTTATTCCAAATGTAACTTCTCATATTAGACATGGCTCAGAGTTCAAACCTTCTTATGTAGTCCCTTGATGAAAGTATCAAATAGTCTCACGCGTTCTCGATTTCGTCTGATGGCTTTGAACCTCTCATCGTTTCCAAATAGGTTCGTAATTTTTCTGCAAGTTCCAACATAAACACACATTCATCAGGAGCACAAAATTTGAATACATTATTTTCAAGAAATTATTCAAAAGCTGTAGTAATCAGATTTAATTTAGATGACGGATCTGAGTCGGGATTGGAAAAAAAAAGTTCCATTAAACATATTCTCCAGAGAGACCTCCATGGAGTAAATGGTGTCAGCCCTTGATGCTCCTAACAAAAAAATATAGAGAATTAGAGTGTTTAAGTATATTGAAATATAGATTAACTAAGAATTATAAGAGACATACCTCTAACATCTTGAGAAAATCTTCTTGAGCATTTTTCTCTTTCATGTGCTTTTCGTTGACTTCTTGTTTCCTCCTCTCAATCAAGAACTAAATGATAGTAAAAGAAAACACACAAAAAAAAAAAAAAAACTCAATAATTAATAAATATACAATATAAATATCAAAGAACAGTTTGAAGATCCCAGATTCCTTCGGTAATATACCTCATTGAACACTTCTTTTTTCTCATCAAGAGTCTTTAGAGCGCTGTACCTCTTGTCGTTAATGAAATATCTCACAGCCTAACATTTTCCAATTTATCAATAAAACAAGAAGAAGAAGAAATTAAAGAAAACATCAGATTAACTTACCAGCTCCCATGTCCAATCTGATCCAAAAATTGTTGATTCAAGTAATGCTTTAAAGGCATTAATGGCCTCCTAAATAGTATAACTATGTAATTTAAGGCTCTAAGGTAAAATAGTTTAGAACAAAATAAGGTACTTCTATTAACAATTCAAAAAACCTGCTGATCAGCATAAATAGGCGCATTTTCGGAAACAGGTTTCACTTCAGAAGATTTAGCAGAATTTTGGAGTTCCTAATAATGAAAATTCAGCATACAGAGTATCAATTAAGTATGACAAGAACAGTGGACAATAAACACTATTAAAGAAATATACTAACCTCTGTATTGTGAGCTGATTCCATTTTTGGTCTGTTTCCACTACTTTGAAAAGACAAATACTTGTTAGATGGAAACTAATTAACTAGTTAATTAATTAAACACACACACACACACACACACACACACACACACACACACACACAAATTAGGACACAAAATAAATCACAAAATGAGGACATAAATATTGATCATTGGATGTCTTTCAAAGTTGAATTCAGACAAATATGGCATATATTCATCATAACTACAAAATCAATCAGGAAATACATAGGAGCATCATCATGAACATTTAAATAAAACATCAGGGAATGGTAATAACACCCCACTTAACTGATATCACTGAGAAAGTAGAGTTCTATTGGTAATAGGATGAAGAGAATGGAGTATGATCATCATATTTGCACGTACTTTATCACTGGTTCAGCTACTGCTGCTGCGGTATCCATTTTAACGCCAGATGGTAAATTAAGGAGACTTGAATTCATTGTTCTCATGAAAGAATTAGTATCAACTTTGCTTGAAGGCATTTTAGTAAAAGTGAGTGATCCCGATGTGCTGGGCGCAACTCCTGTTACTAATGAAGCAGGCTGACTAGTGACGGCAGTATCAACTTTGTTTGGGGGCATTTTCGTAAAAGTGAATGATCCCGGTGTGCTGGGCGCAACTCCTGTTATTAATGAAGCAGACTGACTAGTGATGTGAGTTACACCAGCTTGTTCACGAGTTATCTGTAATATAAACTTAATTGGATTTATACATAAATTATATGAATGACTATAAAGTGATTGAGATTAGAACAGAACCTTAAGTTCGTAAGGAATCGTCCATTGAGACTGCATGCTTAGTTTGTTATAATAATACCTATTATTTTACACGAACAAAAAATTAAGATTACATGGAGAAGTCAATGAAAATGCAAAATGGTTTCTTGGTACTAACTTATTCCCATCTGGTGCAGTGATTTCTCTCCATGGAGTCAATGCATCAACCCTCTGTGGCATTTAAAGTGAATTTAGACTAATGGGTAACAAATTTTAGGAAGCTAAGGAAGTAGTTATCAACCTATCTCCGTATGCAATACAACCATATTTCAAATTATAACAAAATGTTCCCTGCATTTGATAATTAATAAGGCACTTATTAAGATATAACTAACCTCCATAGGTGTCATCAGTTCGTAGGGCTTTTCCCAGGTAGACTTTTTGGTCTTCTCATTGTAATAATAGCTAAACAAAATGAAAAAGGAAAACAAGTCACACAAGCATATAGACATACTGTACATATCAAGCTCATAATTAATCATATTATAAACTAATTAACAACCAAACAAAGAATTTTCATGCACTGTGCAAGGTATAATAAGTATTTACCTTAGTCCATTAGAAGATTTATGCTCCTTCCAGTCGGAAGATTGTTGAGTAGGCGTAGGTTGTATGTTCGCAGTAGTCTACATTTTGACAAATAAAAAAGTGGCAAGCAATTGCTTATAAGTAGAATCGTCAACAAATTAATAAAGCTAATTAGAGAGCCAAAAACAATAAAAATACAGCAAACTCACAGAAAATGTAATGGCCGCAGATGGTGACATTGAAGTTATAGGTTGTTGGTTACTCAATACAAGATTTGGAAGTGGATGCAATTCCTTTTTGGAAAATGGTTGGAACTACAGCAAAGCGACAACAGACATTGCCATCAATAAAGATATACACATATTTTGGTAACATTGAGTTATTATGTATGTTAGAGCAAACTAGTACGTATATCGAATGTCAATATTGTTAATCTGGTTCCAAGGCACCATATTAACAATATCGTTCAAAAGTTTGGATATTAATTTACGCTGATTGCGTAGATAATTCGGTTATGGCTAAAGTCAGTAAACTATATATATCACTCTTACCATCCAAATAATTTAGCTGCTGCACCATGCTACAGCTGAACAGCTTATAAAGTATGAACATAGCAAGTATCAAATTAGTGCCATTACAATTAAACTAACTAAATAACAAATAATTGACAGTTCTACCACCTGTGCAAACCAATTTTTACCTCTCTTAGAATGTGACATAAACAGTAACTGCAACACTTAATTATAACATTACGACACTAACATACAAGCAATGCACAAAGCTTTAATACAAGAGTGATTAATCTTACTGTGAACATTGAAGAGAGAGGCATTGCACACCCTCGATTAAATATATGATTTCTGGGTAACTGAAGAGCCTGCGTTGGTTGATTATAAGACACTTGACCTTGACCTGGCTCAGCACCTATTCTTGAAAGTATTGGATTTGCTTGTAGAGAAAACTGAGATAGCTGTGGCAGACTACAATTGAAGGAAGTCATGCCTTGCATGGTTATTTTATGTGGTGGTGGTGGTATAAACTGATGAGACTGTTTAATTACATCGACAGGTCTAAGCTGCAGTGTCTACAGTAACAAAATGAACACATCATTTGCATGGTATGACCAAAATAATATTCTATACAAACATATATGAATAAATGACTTTACCTGCATAGGCTTAAGTGGACTAAGAGTTTGGGGTTGACTTGTAACTGCTAGCTGAGGAGGCCATATATGCTTCAACACCAAATCCCAATACATGCATATAATTAATTAGCACAATAATGCTGATCCCACGCTAAGGATCATTAAATTCTACATCAATACAGAGATGAAAAGATATAACATGTCATACCGGTGCTCCAGATTGTAAATGATTATCCATTGATATAAATTTTAAAGCTCTGGGCTGCAAACAATGGGTGAAAGATAAATAATCACTCTAATGAAATTCACAAAACTGCACTCTACTCTTCTCTTCTTATACTTAATTAAGTCATCAAACAATAAATTCATCATGGTATTAGAGTCAGACAATGACTCAAAGATAAACAGTATTGATATTTGAGAAATTGTTGAGTATCCAATTTAAACATGGCCAACATAAACAAAGCAAGAAGCCGTACAATTATTTATCATACCCATCAAACCATAAAAATGGTAGATAATAAATCTTTAAGTAAACCATAAATCCAATTAAAAAGAAGCCACTGTAATTAAAGCAAGAAACTGTACAGTTATATGATTCATCAAGTCATAAAAATGGTAGATACTATTTAATTCATACTTAAAGTTACGGGATAGAATTTTCAAGGATACGGTTTAAGTATATAAAGATTTTCAAATAGAGAAGGGATTAATGTCCAATTATGTACCCAACACCAACGAGAACATATGTACTTTAGTCATCTACACACAAAAGTAGCGATGCTTATATACGCACATGCTATAAATTAAATGCATGCATGCATAGATAAATAACGTTGAAACATAAGAAAGGCGTGATCACAATCTTGTCAGATGAGTTCTTGACCTTATAGATATAATTTTGATGGATTTTAAGCGGTGTTTTATATAAACATCATTGATCAATACTCTATGCAAATTTCCTCGTCACTAGGCTTCCTGTGAAGTATGAGCACATGTCAAAAAAACACAATAAAAATTAGATTATATCCAAAAAAAAATTATTTGTTTCTACTAAAGACAGTTTCTAGAACCCAAACCAACAACCCATGAAAATACATTGATATTATGCACTCTGTGATTGTAAAGAAACTGTATGAGGCTAAATTGTTTGGCATGACATAAACTTGTTCCCAATAGTGGTGATTTTTTTACTTTAAACTGCGTTGGCATCTCCAGCCAACTTAAAAAGGAGCGGTAAATCAAGCAAATGGAAAGAAACTACATTATTTAGTATCTCATGATATCTTCAAAAAGTATATAACTACTCAAACAATACTAATAAAACAACATTAAAACTATTTGCATAATTCAATTTATCGCCATGATTCAAATTTGTTCCCTCCCAATCATTAAACTGCATTCTTTAGTCTACCTTCAAAAAAGGGCGATAAATCTAGCAACTGGAAATAAAATGCATTTCATCACTTAGTCTCTAAAGATATCTTCAGAAAGCAGATCATTATTCAAAGAATTAATGCACCAACATTTATGAACACACCAAAAAAAAAAAAAAAAACAAACAAAAAATAATGATAGAAGTAGAAAAAAAAACGAAACAAAACAAAAAAAAGGCATAAAACTATTGGCATGATTTAAATTTGTTCCCACATACTGTGATTTTTAACTGCATCCGCGCTTCAGGCTACTTTAAAAAAGGGCGGTAAATCAAGCAAATGGAAAAAAACACATTTAACCATGATATCTTCAAAAAATATAGTTATTCAAACAATTGTGCTAACAAAACAATGTTAAAGCTATTGACATAATTTAAATTATTTGCAATATTCAAATTTGTTCCCGCACCCTAATGTTTACTTAAAATTTTGACTTCTTTAATTTACTCGAATTTGTGTTCTTTTTTCACATTAAAATGCATTCTTTAGTGTACTTCAAAACAAGATGGTAAATCTAGCAAATGGAAAGAAAATGCATTTAATCACTTAGCCTCTCGTGATATCTACTTAAAGTAGATAATTATTCAAACAATTGCACCAACATTCATGAACAGAAAAACATTAAAACTATTAGCATGACTTAAATTTTTTTCCGCGCACAGCGATTTTTATACTAACTGCTTTGGCCCCTTTAGGCTACTTCAAAAATGCGCGGTAAATATAGCAAATGGAAAAAAAATGCACTTAATCATAGCCTGTTATGATATTTTCATAAAGCAAATAATTAATCACTGAAACAATTGAACCAACATTTCTGAGCAACACATCATTCAAACAAAATGTTAGATTGATCGAAATCAAAAGGGAATTCTGGCTAGTATTATGTCACCTAAAAGTGACAAGCATCAAAATCAAATGATCAGCTCAAATGTTGATTTAAATATATTGTGAAATACAATCCAAACCGCTTGATTCCAGTAACTTTCAAAGTCGAACAGTCTAAATTCATATCTTTCCACGTTCAAAAGTAACCTAAATCATTGGACGATTAGGAAAAAAAACCAATTAAACAAGTCCGATTCTTTCTTGAGCTTGCTAGTTCCAATCATAACATCACCCTGAAAAATATACATATCTTTCTAAAATCCATACCAACTAGTTTTAATTCGAATACTAAAGAGGCAGAAAATTAGAATAAAACGATATGTTTTCCTGTATGAAGTATATACCTCAGTAAACTTGAACTGAAAATGAACTGCGGAGAAAAACAAGGTCTATAGATTCTATTATCCTTTTGTGGGGTCGGTGACAATAAGTGCAATATAATAATTGTATATAGTCATTTACAAAGGTCAGGGGGCTGAAGTAGAGGATAGAACATATACCGAAGCGGATTGAGGGATTGTGATGCCCTAGCCGTACGATGTACTCAGACGCGAAGGGTAAAATGGTATTTTGACCTTCACTTCTTCAAGCAAGCAAAAATGAAGCTAGAGTAAGGTCAAATTGGTCGGGGGAAATTGAGATTAACACCGAAACGTAGGATCATGCTAGTAGGGGGGTATAACACAAAATTCATAGCGTTCCTATCGCGTGATAAGTGTACGTTCATTTAGAAGCGATGAGATTTTATTATTTTTTAAGAAATAAAAATGTAAGTTTGATAATATATGCTAATCACAAGAATATGATATAATACAATTTAAGATGATGATTTTATCTTTGAAACAAGTGCCTTCACATAGAGAATATTACTTAAAATTGAAATAATTGATTTATATCGATAGATTAGTGTATCATCAATTCAACGATTCATACGAAAACCGTATATCTATTTAATTTTTCCAATTTCATCCAATGTGCCCGCGTCTGATAAAATATCTTCTTTAATCAGATGATTGGGTGATTTATTGGTTATTTCATCTTCAAAAATAATTCATTTTCACGTATATGAATCATTGTCCTTTTTAATGCATTAAAAGAGATAATAAATTTGAGCCACGATTGCAACTCAAAACATTTTCAAAAATGTACTTCGATTTGAAACTGTTGTATTATCGAAATCTAGCAATCTTCACCCTGATACTATATTCTCATTCAAGCTTACTAACTCCACCTACATTCTTCTACTCCAAAAACTCTAGGACAACACACCATAGATACTTTCCCAATGAGATTCAGCATAACCATCATCCATTGCATTTTTCCAACGAACTCCCACCATTCGCCAACAAAATATTAAAAGTATAATCTTTGTATAAGAAGGACCTATCAATCTCCGATATCACCATGAAAACAAATGTGTCCACTACCAACTCACACTCTCCATGTGCCACCATGTTGCATCTAGCACGTCAATAAGCTAATCAAGTTCGAGCAATGCTCAAACTTAGCAACATATAAGGACTTTGTGAATATATCTACTACATTCTCTTTCATGTAAACCTTCCAAAGATGAACTAGTTTCTCTTCATTCATCGAGACAAGAAAAATCTCTATTACCTATATATACTTCATCCTCGAGTTAAAAGCCATATTTTCAACTAAATGAATTATGCTTTGACTATTACAATTCACCACCACTCCATCATATATGAAGCTCAAATCATACATCAACCGCCTCGCATAGAGTGCCTCCTTGGTCGATTCAACAACGAATATAAGCTTTGCCTTTGTAGTAGACAAAACAATTATTGTCTACAATTTCGCTCTCCAACAAATAACTATCAAGAGTGAATACATAACCTGAGGTTGACTTCTTTCGATCTCTATTTCCATCATAGTTGGAATCACAAAATCCAACTATTACACCTTATAATTTTCAAAAATTGAGTAGGAATACAGCATCGAGTACCAAAAGAATATAAGTTATCATGTGAAACTATCGCAAGCTGAAAAAAAGGTCAATGCTATTGCATGTTGAAAATATGAGATTTGTCGCAAGTTGAAGAGGATTAAGCCATCATAAATTAAGAATGTGAAGGCTATTGTATGTTGAAATATCAAAGTTATCGCAAGATGAGAAGCTATCGCAGATTGAAAATATTACTAAAGGAAGCCGTCGACTGGATATTATATAAAAGAAGGATAGTATATTCCCTATTTGAGATGCATAACCTTGGAAAAAGTAATAAATATACTAAAGGAAAATCCAAAGGATCCTATGGAGATCACTCTAATGGAGTGAATTTAGCAAAGAAAAAACAGGCGGTCAGGCCCTACATTACTGAAGATGCTTTAGCTTATGTGAAAAGATGTGCTAAATGTCAAGATTTTGGAATTTTATGACTGCCCCAGAGTGATTTAAGTCCCATCACAAGTCCTTGGCACTTTGACATAAGGAGAATAGACCTAATAGGACCCGTTCCTGTCTTGAAATTTACAATAGTAACAATTGACTATTTTATTAAATGGAAGCCGAGCCACTACCCAACATTACCTTGAGAAAAGTCTTGAATTTCATTGTCAGAAACACAGTTACTCGATTTGGGCTTTCGAATAAAATCATTTTTGATAATGAGACTCAATTTGAAAGCGAAGAGTTCACTTGCTTTCATGAGAAAAATGAGATAGTAAAGAGTTTCTCCTCAGTAGCACACCCAAAAGCCGATGGTGTGGTAGAAGCAGCAAATAGAAATATCAGGAACATTTTAAAGAAATGATTAGGAAAGGTAAAACTAAATTAGGTGGAAGAACTTCCTTTGGTTTTATGGTCATATGAGACTTCTACAAAGACAGTCACTAAACGTACGCCATATTCTGTGATATATAAATTTGAAGCAATGCTACTGGTAGGAGTTGAAATCCTATCACATCGAAGGATTGCATATGCCTATGAACAAAAGCAAGAATTAAAGAAGGAATCTCTAGACTTAATTAATGAGCTAAGAGATCGGCTCGAATTACGGACAACGAAATATTAGCAAAAAATTTCCAAATATTATAATTCAAAAATAAGAGAAAGGCATTCTAAAAAGAGATCTAGTACTTAGAATGGTAAGAGAAATACTAAGGACATAGTGGACGGTCCATTATAGCCAAATTGGGAAAGGTCTTTAGTCAGTTATAAAGTAATATCTCTATGAACTCATCAATCGAGTAGACCAGATGAAAATGTAATAGTAAGAACATATAATGTTGAACATTTATGGTAGTATTTCACTACATTGGATGAATAAAATGGATTGCTAAAGATTCTCTTCATGACATGTTTACAAAAGTTTAACGATATTTTCAGAAAGGAAATTAAACTTCCAAGAAAAGAAAAACTTTTCCAGAAAAAGGTTTTCTAAATGATTTTCAAGAATGATTTGTGAAATGATTTTGCATAACTTTCAACCCTCAAACTGAGATGCATTATGGGCAAAACAAATCCTGACCTGACGAGGTCAATGAGATTCTTTGAGCGGAAGCACACCTCATACCTAGTAGACGAAAAAAGCCTTTAGTCATTCCTTTAAGCCTGGCTAAGGCAACCATCTAAAAGAGTGGTGGTCAAACTAAGTATTTGGTCTTGCCTTTGAGCCTTGCCAAAGCAACCATCCAAGGGAGATGGTCAATAATGCCTTTAGACCACCTTTGGGCCGACCAAAGTAATCACCAGAAGAGTGATGATCAAACTAAGCCTTTGGTCTCTTATACAAGACTTTCCAAAGCAATCATCCAAGGGAGATGATAAATCAACCCTTTAGTCTCGCCTCTATATCTGGCTAAGCAATCACTCAAAGAGTGGTGGTCTAAGCCTTTGGTCCCGCCTCCGGGCCTGGCCAAAGCAACCATCCAAGGAAGAAGACCAATTAAGACTTTGGTAAAAGTCCAACCTCTAATCATGGCTAAAGTAACCATTCAAAAAATGGTGGTCAAATTAAGCCTTTGGCCCCGTTTTCGAGCCTAGCCAAAGTAGTCAACCAAGGAAGATATCCAATCAAGCCTTTAGTCTGGCCTTTAAGCTAGCTATACCAACCACCCAAAGAGTGATGACTAAATTAAAACCCTGTTGATCTCACCTTCAAGCCTATGTGAGGCTACTATCCAAGAAATATTGGCTGAAAAACAATTATCAAAGAGATATTCAATCAAGACCTTTCAAAGAGCTACACCCACCAAAGAAAGAACTTAAAAGACAAGGTAAAGATAGAAACTTACTTAAGTCAAAGGATAAGTAAACTTCTATAGGAGGAAATTGTTACACCCTAAAATTCTTCAAAAATTGAGCAGGGATGTGTCATCAAGTACTTAAAGAAAATAAGTCTAATGTTAAACTATCACAAATTGAAACTGTTAATGCTATCCTAAGTTGAGATGTCAAAGCTATTGCAAGTTAAAAAAATGAATGCCATCTTGAAGCCGATTGAACCATCGCAAGTTGAGAATGAGAATGGCATCACAAGTTATAGATAATTTAGCCATCATAAGTTGAGATGTCAAAGCTATCGCAAGTTGAAAATAAATTAGCTATCGCAAGTTAAAGAGGATAAAGCTGTCGCAAGTTGAGAATGTGAAGGCTATTGCAAGTTGAAATGTTAAAGCTATCACAAGATGAGAAGCAATCGCAGAATAAAAATGTGAAAGATATCCAAACTTGATAACATTGAAACCGTCGTAAGTTGATAACATTGAAGCTGTCACAAGTTGATAGTATCGAAGCCATCGCAAGTTGATAACATTGAAGCCATCACAAGCTAAAGGCTTTGAACCCGTTGCAAGTAGATAAAATTAAAGCCATTGCTAGATGATAGGAATGAGCCAACGCATATTGAGGATATAAGAGTTTTTGCATGTTAAAGGAAGAACCATCACATATTGAGGATATTACCAGAAAACAACCCTCTTTAAGCCATGTAGCAATCCCCGATTGGTCCAGTCATGCCACATCATCATGCAGAGATTAAAAGTGAGTTATGCCACATGTCAAATCGATAATATTCCATGTCAGCTAGAATCCCGATCAGTCATCCTCTGTCGATGTCACGTGTCAAAGATCTATATCGATCCGGAATTTTATCATTTTGATTTGTGAATATTTAATTTATTTTAAATATTCAATTAATGGATTATATAACTGATATATATCTCTTTTAATTAATAACTAGTGACGGTGAAACTATTTTCTAAAATTATTCGCAAAAATAATTAATTAGAAGAAAAATAGAAAATATGACCGGAAATCATTTTTCAAGTTCCTATTTTTCACCGTCAAAAAGTTTGTTAGAAATGTTTTGTAAATTTTAGTAAACATATACACATACGTATAATAATAACATAAGTATGGTAAGGTAATAATATAGTAAATATGTATTTAATTAAATGAATGAAATGTGACTTTTTCAAAAATTTAAATAAAAATAAATTGAAAAGGTAATGTCACATTTCTTTTAACATTATGGTATATTGGAGTGGAAAATATGTTGGACAAAGGAGGGCTCCTTGGTTCAGGGATGAAGGTGGATGGTGATGATGTGGCACAATTTGAATGAAGGACATTTTAGCAATTTTCTTAATCCGTTTTGCATAAAAAAAATTTCCTAATTTCTCTCACTCATTTTTTTTCATTTCATTCCATATTTTCAAAAAACTCCATCTTTTTTTTCAAAGCTTTAAATTTTTTTTAACGGCTTCCATAGTTTTCAAAGTTTAAAAATCCTTCTCTTTTTTCGCTTTTAAATTCTTAAAAACTTATTTAGACACCATTCCTTCTCTTCCTACACCTTCTTCTTTCCAAAAACTAGCCCATACTCCCTCCACAAAGCATAGCCAAACCCAAACATCTCATGGCCGAACCCTATATCACTTCTCAAGGTCATTAATTAAGGCTTTGGCAAAGGAAAATCCAAGATCTAAGGTCGATCTAGGTTGTAGTGGTAGTTCTAGTTGATGTGGTTAAGTTTTAGAGAGTAAAGCTAACATTTTTAATTAAAGTTTTCATCTTTACATGTTGATAGTAAATTGTTGTTGAATGTTTCATTGAAAATAGTGTTGTTGTGTTTTACTTGTAAGTGTTTATATGTAGTATTGGTTATAGACTTGGATATGCAGTCAAAAGTGAAGTTATGGTTTAAAGTTATGGTCTTTACCTTGTGTATGTTGGTTATGGCATGTGTTGGATGTATGAGCTTATTTAGCAATGTAGTAAGATAAAAGGAAATGGCACTTAAAGTTGTTTCATTAGGACATTGAGATCCCTTGATTTTAAACTTGTTTTACTTATGTGTTTTCTAGAAATTTTTTTTATAAAGCTTTCAAAATCTTTACTTTTAGTTTTTGAAAAATATACTATGTTTATAAAGTAAGTTAAGTTTAAAAAAAAATTAAGGTTTTAAATGGGCATTTGATACATAAAATTAGTTTTGAAGTTATGGTATCCATAACGATAGTCGCTATGAACGTAGTTCGTAAAAAAACGAACACTTTTTGAAAACTAAAAGTGTTTTCATCTTAAATATTTTTGATACGTATTCTCAAAATATTCCATAAGTATTAGAAGGACTATTACTTATTAATTAAGTGTTAATGATTATTAAATTAATTAATTTAAGCAAAAATAATTAGTACTTAATTAATTAACTAAAGATAAGTAGTACTTAAGTATTGATTAAAAAGATAATTATAATTAGTTAATTAAGAAATGTTTAATTAATTATCAATTAAGTAAAGGTTAACTTTTTAATTAATTATTATTTAAGTAAGATTTAATTATTTATAAATTAAGTGAGGTATAATTTTTAAATTAATTATTAATCAGGCATGGCTTAGTTATTTCTTAATTATTAATTAAGTTAAGATCTAACTAAGATTTAATTAAGATTTAATTATCTATTTAATTATTATAAAATAAAGGTTTCATTTTTAGTTACTTTATTTTCAAGGATCAGTTTGTTTAAAAAAGAAGTTATCTTTTACAAAGAATGATTTAAATACAAGGGATTCTCTTTGTCTCTGCTTTTACGTAGCCAAACAAAAATTGAATAGATTATAGATGATATCTGTTTAGCAGAATAAATCTTCTACTATAATTAAATGGAATAGATTATTGATGATATCTGTTTAGTAGAATAAATCTTCATTCTACTATAATTAAATGGAATAGATTATTGATGACACTTGTTTAGCAGAATGAATCAACGTTATGCTATTAAATTAATTTGGACATTTAATTTTATGACAGTTGATTCATATGGGATAAATGACACATTAATTATGGATTTAATTCACTTATGTGTTGCTTGTGTTAACATAGTTTTGTGAATTAAAAAGTCAAATTGAATTAAATAGTGACTTGATTAAGTACCATTGCGATCCCTGAGCCTCTTTTCGAATTTGTAATGTTATGGATTTAAAATAACTTAATTTGTATAACAATTAGAGGTTAAGTGTTTATAAATGATGTTTTAAAATAATTTATTTACCTGTTTCAATAAAGATGTTTAAAATTATTTAGTTATATTATTAATGATATTTTAAGTTATTTAATTATATTATTAACGTTGTTGGTTAATTGGTTTAGTTTTGTTTTAAAGTTAGTTAATTATTTAATTAATGATGGGTTTAAATTTAATTACTTATCTTATTAGTGTTGTTTAAAGTAAAATAATTATTTATTTATGATGTGTAAATGTAATTGATTAATTAATTGAATAAAGGTATATATAAATGATAAATTGTTTTATAAAAATGATTGTACTTAGTAAAAAGGATTTATTAAGGAGATTTATAAATGATATTTGTAAAGGAAATTGTAAACAATATTTGGTAAAGGAGTTGTATAAGGAGTTTATAAATCATTTAAGAGATTTCTAAAGAAGTTTTATAAATTAATTTGGATATTTATAAAAGGATTTGAAGTAGGGGAGGGGATCATAAAAAGAGAATTTTATAAAAGAAATGGGATTTGATTTTGGTAATTAATCCTTCTTAATTATGGTGGTATAGAAACATTCTTTCTATACTTAACACTGAAGGATAAGTGGATTTGTTTACAGTAAGAAATATTTTAAATAATATTTTTTTTGGTCCATTTAAATATGATTTAGAAAAAGGGGAAATCTCGCTCAAGTTTTGCTAATATACTTATACCATTGAGATAAGTATATGGATATTTTCTAAGTATTGAAAATATAATGGTTTGAAATATACTTATGCCGCCAAGATAAGTATATGAATGTTTACTTGAGTATTGGAAAGAGTATAAGGGGTTTGTGAATATATCTTTTGTGAACGTATTTTGAATCAAATAATTGAAAAAGATTTTAATAATTGAAAGATTTAATTTGATGTGAATAAATGATCATATTGGGTATTTTAACTTGTTTAAACCAAAATTCAAATTATTTTCAAATTGTCACATATTCATCTTCATACAGGGGTAAAATGGTCATTTTTATGCATTTATTAAATTGTGAAAATTTAATTGGAATTTTCTATGCTGTTTTGTAGGAAATTTGGTGAATTTTACAGGTGGTTTTATGATGAAATATGCATGCACAAAGAAGATACAAAAGAACGGAGATGGAAATAATTCAAAGTGAAGAATATGGAGGACCCCACCCACTTACCTTGATTTTCAATTAGAGGCTAATGCACATGCTTATGGAGTTTATGGCTTCATTTACACTTAAATGATGACTAGTAGAAGCTAATGATTATTTGGCTTGCACACTTTCTCAAGGATATTTTAGGCATTCCCCAAAAATATGAATTAGGGTTTAACACATGTATATATACCCCTTATGTTTCATGTAACATTCCTCCTCCTTAGTCTCTCTTAGTTTAGTTTAGGCTCAAAATAAAAGGACAAGCTATGTTTCTCTTTTCATGGCTACCTAGCCATTTTTATTTCATGTATTTTTCCTTCTTTTTTTGCAATGTTAATTAGTGTTTTATTTTACTTACGCGCTTTCTTTCTTTCATGCTAATAGTGTAGATTTTATTTTCATGCAAAGTAGATTAGTTTTAATTCTTGTTATTTAGCTTCTCTTTTCCATTATCCTTCATTTTCCTTTCTTTTAGCTTTCATGTTGCTAACTATATTTTTTAATCAAATGATAAATATGAGAGGCTAAACCCATTCAATTTAGGAGTAATGAAGCTCTCTAAATATGTAGCTTAAACTATTTGTTAATTCATGCTCTCCTTTTGTGCTTAATGATGATCAATGAAGTGTTTTATTTGTTGTTCTTGCTTTGAATTTGATAGCCTATATTGTTGACACCAAATAGGCTATGCTTAAACAATCACTAACACAAATGTCTCTTCATCAAAATATGATTATGACATAAAAAATTGATTTGAAATTCACATTTGATGATCTATATTTCTAATCAATAGTTAATAGGTCATACTTAAAATAGATTACATATTCATTTTCATTGTCAAGTTTCATGAAAGTTAGTAAGTGGTTTAAGGGGTGTGTTATAGTTTGATGGCTTATTTTGGCTAATCAATAGTACGAATATGACATACTTATGATAAGCACATCAATTTAAGCACTAATGACCACAAAAGAGAGATCATGATTTCATATGTGTTGAACTATATGATCTAGAGAGTGGAATTATCTCTAAATTGCCTCTACACTCTCATAATTTTTTTTATCACTTTTCTTTTGTCATTTTTCTCGCTTTTTTGCTAATCACTCTCTAAATTTTTGGTTAATTTGATTGAATAGAAATTTAAAATCAACAATTCTCTGCGGATCGACCTGTATTTGCCACGTACTACAAGTGTACACCGTGCGCTTGCAGTTATTTTATTTCAAAGTTTATCAGCATTATTCTAATCAATAGAAAATTTGTCGTTAAACAAGTTTTTGACGCCGTTGCCGGGGAATTGCTTTGATTTTAGTTTTCTATTCTTCAAATTATTGTCAATTTATTTTTATTGTGTGTTCATTTGTATCCAAAAAAAAAATTAAGTGTTTGTGTGTGAATTTTGTTTGCATTTTGATTGTGTTCTTATTGTTTCTCTAGTTATTTTTGCACCTGCATATTAAAAAAAAAAGCATACACAATTTCAAAAACAATATATATATATTTTATTACATTTGCATTTTCCATTTACATTTTATATTTTTATTTACATTGCTTAAAAAAACATTACATTGCCTCCATCAATCACATTTCTTAGTTTACTGTTCATTGTACATTTCCTCTCTGTTCACTGTGCATCTTTTATACTGCAGCTCCATAGCTCAATTGTGCACACCAGACCATCAAACAACCCACCAGACCATTCCCTTTCCTCTACATCAACAATACCTGAACATCTTCAACTAACAAATAACCCAGTATATCACCACAATCTACTTCAACCTACTTCACTGTCTAACAATCAGTTCTCACTGCCTCATCCTCCCCTTCATCTAACCTTCCCCCTTCAACAATGTCATCAGACTTTACTGCAACTCATAGCCTCCCTGAACCGTTACAAATTCTTCCACCCTCTCCAGTCCAAACCACCCACTACAGTCACAGTGTCACACCACCTTACAAATACTCACCCGTGCACACTTCATTGTGCATGTGCACAGTCCATACCACTGCTGCTCTGTTCATGATTAAAGCGCAAAAGTTCTGTGCAACAGATTCATATTAAACCACTACTTCCTCTTGACCATCACCATTCTAATTGTCTTCAAGTTTCAGACTTTTCCCTACATCAAAACAATACATATATCATCCACCAGTACGACTTACCGCACATTACAAACCATTTCCTCTACAGCAGTTGCTGCCTACAACTTCTCTACCATTTCCACTACAACAAAAACTTCACAACCACTCCAACATTCACCATCAACCTCAACAAAAACTTGCTTCTACCCACTGCCTTCGACCAGAGCACCTGCTACATCACCGAAACTTCTACAACCACTGTACATTGCAACGACCACATTACAATCAACAGTTATCTCCATCTCCTCACTAACCTTCCTCCATTAACCAATATCCACCATCGACCACTTCTCATAAAGCATCAGTCACCTGAAACACTGCAAACACGTCACCAATTACCTCATCGCCAAACACAAAACCACCCTCGACTACCAGAAACCACTCGCCTTTCAATCGACATCGAATCGAATCAACTGCCTCATAACTTTGCCGCACAAACTCAATCACCAACCCATCACCACTGTGCAGTAATCCATCACTGACTGCAAGAATTCTCCCCTACTTCATCAATTGAAAAACAAACTCTCACAACCCACAACTTCAATTGCCAATAGCCGAAACCACGATCGCCACTTCAATTCCACCCTCGAACCCAAAATCAAACTCCACCTCTGTAGCAACTTTGACACCACCAACAGCCACTGCTCACGCGACTCACAAAAACCACATCACGTCAGAGATTGATTTCATTTTTTTTTTTTGAGAAATTCGACTTAATTTTTTGGAACGAGCGATAGGTTTTTGATTAGGAATTGAATTTTTCTCATTTTGACTTGGTTCGATTTAGGGGTGGACGCAGGTCGGTTTGGAGGACAAACAGTTTTCGCACCGTATCAAACGGTTAATAAAAAATACAAACCATTATACTAATCTTTGAAACGGTTTGGTTTCGGTTCGGTTTGAATGTAACACGGTTCAGTTTCGGTCCGGTTCGGTTTGAACCCGCATTAAATATAAAATAAGAGAATTACTTCCATCAATAATCAATTTACGAAGACAACTATGTGAAGCTTGTTATACTGAAATGAAAGATTAGTTCTTAACTGTTTAAATATTTCAATTTGACATTTAGCTACAAGTGAGATTTTTTTTGGTTGATTAACCAAACATCAACATTAATCGCTACATAATCATCATGGAAAATGAATAGAATAAGATTATAATTAGCATTTACCCAAAAAATGAGATGAAAAATATTATACCAAAACTATAACATCTTCATTTATGACATCCAATATTATTAATAAAACAACAAACGCTAAAAATAAAAGATACATCATTAGAATCTAAAACAAGATAGAAGTTGCTTGTACTTTTATCATCAGATTACTAGTGTAAATATTCGGTTCGGTCCGGTTTAATATGGCTGGTTCAGTTGTCCAAACCGCAACTGAACCTTATCAATACAGGTCGGTCCGGTTTGAGGTATTTGCTTTGGTTAGAAGATTCAGTGCGGGTTTCCACACCATTTTTGCAGTTCGGTTCGGGCGGTTTCCGTATAGCGGTGCGGTTTATGCCCACCCCTAGTTCGATTTGTTTGTTTTGGGGACGATAAAAGTTGGGACAGTTTTCTTCTGGGCCGGGTTATAAGTTAGTGGGTGAACCTATTTTTTTTCTTTTGTTCTTTTGTTTGTTTTAATTTTGTTTTGTTAATTTGTTTAAAAAAAAGCCTTTGCTTAATCTGTTGTGTTTACTTTGTTTTTATTTCTGTTTTATCCTTTTTTTTAAAAAGGAGTTTCTAAGTTTGTTTTTGTTTTGTTTCAAGTTAATTTCTTCTTTGATATATTAAAAAAAAGAATTGTATGTATCTTATTTTATTTCAGGTTGCCAAAGCAGAATTACAGAAGCGCTTGCTAAAATAAATTGCTTGTTTTGTTGAGCTTGCCAAAAAATAAATAATCACTTCGCTTTGCTCTATCTATTGTTTTTATTTGCCTTTCATTGTTGTTTGCTTGCATTTAAAAAAACAAAAAAACCAATTCATAGTTGCATTGTTAATACACGTTTAATTTCTGCTTTGCATTTCATCCTAGATTTTGATTAATAATAACGGTTAGACATCAATAACTTTTAATTGTATATTGACAAGTTGTCTTCTTTGAACAATTTAATTTCTTGGTGTCTAAGCTATGGTAGAGTAATAACCATTTATAAATATTACGGTGGTTCGTAAATATTATAGTGGTTGTTCCTTTGAAGGTACTTAAACCTGCGGCTGCATTGCTATGGTAATTCGTGGTGCACCGATAACTCCTGCCCGTTACCCGACCGAGAACTATCTTGTCGATTTAAGACAATGTGTGACTATACAATTTTGGGTTAATTTAGGATATATCATTTGTAATTAACCCTTGCATTCATTTAGTTGCATTAGTTTATGCATATTTGAAAAAAAGAAACAAAAATCAATTTTCCCTTTTGAAAAATAAATTTTATTTGTAAATATTTTTCCTTCATAAAAAAAATTCTTGAAAATGTCTGAGTTTCCCTACTTACGTGAATTTTACAATAGTTGTGAAAATCAATAAAATCCATACGATTTTACTCTAAATTCATATGGATATTTTAACACAAACTATTGTTTAAACGATTCAAGCTTCGAACAACAAAGTTTTCAAAATGATGATCAACCCTCAAATATCGAAAATAGCATTTTATCTTTACTTGAATTCTCTGTACAACAAAATCAAAGTATAAACGATTTGTGTAACTCATATTTGTGCAATAGTTCAAGTCAAAATAATCAAAATTTGAATTTACTTTAAAATTCAAAACATTTCGAGTATAACCCATGCCAATTCAATTTCCAGCTTCAAAATGAATTTCAAAAGTTAAGACGAAAATGTGAACCAATTTCCAAATAATTTTGGCAATAGAAATAGTTTCAATAACGATACGATTGAAAACTTTGGTTATCAACAAATTCAAAACGAAAATTTTCAAATTAATAATCATGAGTTTGATTTTGTTGACCAAATGGAAAAGATAACGAGGATTTATTACTTGAAAAATACAAAACTTTTCATGAAAATCATAATGAAATCCCAACTTGCGAAGAATCAAATAATAATCTACCGTTTATCGGAATTGACAATTCTTGTTCTCAACAGGTCCAAATCGAAAATTTTCAAGTTAATAATTACAAATTTGACTTTGTTGAGAAAATGAATGAAATTTACGATGATCACACAAATTTGTTGATTAAAACATTGGAAAATTTTCGCGAGAAACAAAATCAAATTTCAATGTGTGACGAGTCAAACGATAATCCATCTTTTACCCAAATCGATGATTTTCAAATAATAACTTTTGAAATTGAATAATGGCGATCTTAGTTAAGTTGTTGAAAATACGGTAATTAAGTTGGATTTAAATTCTTTTGAGGATGTGGAACGAAATTTAAAATTCGATATTTCTTTTCCCAATTTTGAAAATTTGAATACAACAACTTTGAATTTTGAAAATTATATACGCAATGAAGTTGTTGATAACCTAATAAAGGAAGACGAATTTAACAAACACGATTTCTTTAGACTTTTCGAAAACGAGTTGTTAAATTCCAAAGGGGAAGATTTACATCACCGTTTTGATTTTGAAATCAATAATTTTGAAGAAGTTTTCAATGATAAATTTAAATATCAACTTGGTGATAATAAACTTGAATTCAATCAATTATTCTATCAACCCTAAAAATCATCGAAAACAAAACAACTCGTACAATTTTCAATAAAACAACATTCGTTTTTACAAATCAACGTTCAACTTCAAAATCTTTTACGGTTTGGTTTTCTGCGCTTGAGCTGTGTCTCGCATACTTGACAAGACAAATGAATCGGCCTTTGAAAGACCATTTTATTTACTTTCTGACGATATACTTATTGATCTTGTGTAAATATCGTTCCCCTTCATGTAAATATAGGTCCTATTTTATTTATATTTTATTTTTCGCCTTCCACTTGAGTTGACTGTGGAGACGCAGTCAAAATCAAGTGTGGGGGGAGACTCATCGTCTTTTTGATTTTTCATGATTAATTTTTCATTTTTTCCTCCAAAACTCCAAAAAAAAATTCAAAAAACAATTTTTTTAAGCATTTTGATTTATTTATAAAGAAACACTATAAGATAAATATATTGTTTGGTTTATTAATTGAAATTATTGAAACTTTATTTGTCTTAAAAAAATAGAAATAAAGTTTGATTACAAATAACAATGATTTAACTAGTATATAGGAAGATTCATACGTCTTAATTATGAAATACATCCTAATTGAAAATCTTTGTTTTAAAAAGTGGTTGATTTAAAGTAAAGAATATAACTTTTTTTTGTCTTCTAAGTTAAGTGGTGCTAAGATTATTTTGCAAAACTCATTTTAAAAAGAAAAATTGAAAAAAAAACATATAAAAAAACATTTATATATATGTAAATATTTTCTATTAACACCTATGGTCGGCAGGTGTACAAACTTATGTGTACACTCGCCATGCTCTGTATATGCCCGAAAGGCAGTGCATGATCGGTATATCTGGCCTCAGTTTATTTGAGCATGGTGTATATATAAAAATTCTTTTTAATAACGCCTACAGTCAATAAGTGTTCACACTCGTGTGGTCACTCGCCACGCTCTGTATTCCCCTCACATAAGTCCGCAAGGCAGTGCATGGTTAATATATATGGCCTCAAATTATCTAAGTTAGGCATATGTAAATATTGTTAATATCAATATAATTTTCAAAAGAAAAAAATGGAGAGAGTAAGCAAATGAAATCTAAGCACTATTTTAACTTATTTGATTTGACTTGTTATCGAACATAAATGAAAATACCACTTTGATAAACTTTGCTAATCAACTAAGGATCCATTTCATAATTACACATTGTTATCAACCTAAATAACGAGTTAAACTATTGTCTATTTGTTATGATAACTTGGTTTTTGTTGGAAATTTTGACGATTAAATGACTTAAATTTTCAAGATAATGACCAAAACCTATATTTAACTTATTTGTGTCGATTTAAAAATAAATCCTTCATTGTAAAAAATTCAAAAACTCCCATTCATCTCTTTGTAAATAAATCTTGCATTTTGTAAATATTTTCAACCTACATTTGGATTTTGTGGGTAGTATCCGCTGAAAACCCTCACGAGACAACATTCATCCTACTTGGGACACCCAAAAGTTTAACGGCTTGTTGCATATGCTCAATGTAATCGTGCTTCCTACGAAAACGAATTTATCTTAGTTTTTCTTTATTCGAGTATGAATAAAAAGATAAGTGTGGGGGTATTTGATATGCACGTAAATGTGCATATTTTTACCACCATATTTAATCTATTTAAATTGAATAAATGATCAAATTGGGTATTGTAACGACCCATAAAGTTTTGTTAATTTTTAATGGTTTTATTTAGCGTACTTAATTAGATTTTTGAGAAATTTTAAATAATAATATTTTGAAACAAAATTTTTCATTCTAAATCCGAATATAATAAATTTAATACACATGCGTTTCAAACATATATATAAAAAAAATCAAACTTACATTTATTAAAATCAAACATACATATAAGATAATATAATAAATTATAATATAGTATAGTATAACTGACATGCCTAAATGTATATGTCTTAATAACTAACGCATAAAGTTCCTATACGTATATATCATTATACTAATAAAGAAATCAAACTCCCTGTTAATAAATATTTCATATTTGTAAATAATTTCAAATTCTCACTTTTTACGTGATAAACCTACTAATAAAGAAGAAAAGTACATATTGAATAGTAGTGTGCTCTACTGCATGCACTGACACATTCTATTAAAATAAATTGTTCGAGGTAACGGTACCTTTAATTTTGACTTTATTTCTCCCGTTTCAAAATTTGAACGTGATATCCATTCAAGCTATTAATCGCCTTAATTGGTCTAAATCAGTGGGTAGCTATCATTTTTTCCTACCGTTCAAATTATTATTTGCTTTAGTAAATTTTTCAATCTTTGGATAGATTTCCCCATTCCTTGAATTCAGCTTACCTTGCCGTTTCCATTTTCAATGTATTCAATAAATTTATTCGTGACCTTCTTTGACTTTATATTGGCTCATTTATTTTCTTTACTGTTTAATTGCTGTAAATATTCACCAAATCAAAACGTTTGACAGTTACTCTTCATTTCCTTTTATTTTGATTAAATCACGTTGATGAATCAATGGGCAATTTCCGTTTCTTTTACAATTAAAACTTTGAAACGTGCTGGACAAAAATAATAACAAATTGCTCAGCTCAAATCCAGGGAATTTGACCGTTGATATTACCTTATTCTTTCTCCTATTTTATACATATTCGTTTCCTTTTTTTTATGATTTCGGTTACAGAATAAATTTAAGCTATATATTTTCTTCCTATTGAAGTTTTATTACCTCTCCATCCTCTCTGCTTTTAATATATATGCTTGCCTAAATTCATCTTCATGTTTCTCTCGCCATTGAAAAAAAAACAAAACAAGACTAGCTGTTTCATCTTTTGCCTTTATAATTTTCCGTTTGCTTATATTTCTCTGTCCATTCTTTTTCCCCTTTATCCTTGCCTTTTCAAACTGATGACGTGATGTACAAACATCAAAATTAATTGCTTTAAAATTCTAGCTATATCATAGGGTGACCGTTGATAGTGCATTCATTTTGTTTCGTTCAAAATTCCCTTCCGTTTCAAAATTCAAAGTGTGCCATCCAATCAAATTTATTGCTTTAATAATATTTCCTAAATCTATGCTTCTAGGTGTTGTTATGTCATCTCTGTATTTTGGGGTGATAACTTTTTGAACGTTTGATAATAATAATAAATCTTCTTAATATAATAGGCAATGAATTGAGATCTAGGAAATAAATAAATATAAAACTTATAACCTGCTAATTTTCTATACGTTTTATTTCAATTATTTATTTCCTCTCTAAATTCCTATACGTTTTATTCCATTCATTTATTTCCTTTCTAATTTCCTGTACGTTTCCATTTCAATCAAATTTATACCCTTCCTATTCATTTTTCTCTCCACAATCAGCCTTTCTTCTCTCCTCTCTATTCTTCTTACCTCTCCACTTATGTCTGCGCCCCCACTTTTCACGTGAAACCACTCCTTCCTCCTCCGCCTCCCCTCCTTTTCTTGTATAGCCGGTAGATGATGCAAGTTAGTATTATATATGTACATATTTAACTTGTATCTATATTTTGATTTTTTTCCGTTTATAATATATGATGCATTCAGTTAGTTGATGAATGTAGTTTGTTTAAAAAGGTTAGATTAGATAAGTTGATACAATTTAGGTCTGCATTTGTATTTTATGTATTCGATTGCATGTTTTATACATTTGTTTACACATATTTTATGTTAAGGATTTCAATTTTAATATTGCAGTAGACTAGGGTACTTTTATATTGGTATACTGATATGAAGGGACAAACCCATATTGATTCTCTGACTAACATTTATTTTAATAAAATAAGTATGTTTATAGCATACATATTTACAGTAATAGGTTACAAGGTATATTATAAGTTACGAATATTGATTTGTAAGCTATATGTATACATAGTATAATAATTCTTTGAGTCTATGTTTAAATGTTTACAAGGTAAGCTATATATATATATCTATAAGCATATATTATATTATATAAAGCAAGACTGTTTGATTATACACATGGAATAAAGTACTGTAAGTATATGAAGTTAAAAATCTCTGTTTTTTTCTCTTACGGTCAATGATAAAAGTATATGTATAATTATTAATTTTTATATGTGTATATGATATATTTAAATCTATGTTAGTTTATACGTATATAAGTCGGTTTATATAAATAGGTTTACGTATAGTATATATACATATAAAGCTTTGTCTATGTGTTATATATATTGGTTTTGTCATTTACAGTTGTGTACAGTTGGTAACATTTCAAAACATAACATGATAATTTATGATATTTGTAAAGTAGTACATATTTTTTGCATAAGGGTTTGAATTTATACAAAGTGTCTGTATTTATATTATAGAAATTTAGTTATCTTTGGTTCATCGGTCTGTTGTTTAAATAGAGTATATACACTGATGTTTTACAAAGCGTATTAATTTAATTTATGTTTAAATTTATTTTGATTTGGAATAAGTATAATACATATATCCCTCTTATTTAAATATATGTTTTAAAGGAAAATTCGTTTTAGGGAATAATTTATAACTTATATTTTCTTTTCCGATTATATCAATACGATTCTGATTCATTTCCATCAAACTCTATCTTTCAGCTTTGCACGTCAAGATCCACTTTCATTCTTACTTCGCTTTGCGATTTTGTTTGGATTTGTTCGATTTTCTAGAGCGTGACCAAAATTCATAGCTTGCTCTGTTGTCGATCTTCTTTAGCCTCGAAAGGTGAGCAATCACTCACGATTAACATTCTTTTATTTATTAAATTTGATTTCAATTGAAACGACAATTGAAATATGCTGCTGTTAGTTGTTTTTACTGTTATGACTGCTATTATCTGTATCTGTTCACCTATGACACCTGACACCATTATCGTTAATTATTTATGTGATAATAATACAGATTGGTTGATAATTGATTTTTTGATTGATTGTTGTTTAA
The DNA here is from genome assembly GCA_030765085.1 of Allium cepa. NCBI lineage: Eukaryota > Viridiplantae > Streptophyta > Magnoliopsida > Asparagales > Amaryllidaceae > Allium > Allium cepa. The sequence goes on along the minus strand of CM060930.1, from coordinate 44,740,482 downwards.
ATTGGATGTTAATTATTATTGTTAAATGATAACTAGTTTGCTAGTTTAAGTTGGGGTAGTATAGTTTACAAATTTAACGGATTATATATGACGGACCTGGATTTATTAAAACCTGACCCCGCCATATGTGAACTTGATTAGTAGATTTGACCCATTAATTGTCGTAGAAATTGATAAATTATACTCTAAATATTTGAACGTAGTTTGGATTAATTGTTGTAGCTTTAAACTGAAATTTAAAAAGGAACGACAAGTGAAAAACTGTAATGTAATAATCTTTAATCTACATGAAATGATAGTGTAGATTCTAGAAATAATTATACAAGTAACAATGCGAATTAATACGATTATTTCGGGGTTATTTGATTTATTTATTGAATTGTTATTGATTGTTGTTATTGTTTGTTTATTTACTTTGACACCATCCCTGTCATCACACTGCAAGTTCCCTTTGTTATGTTTGTTTTTGAATTGAAATGGGTTGAAATGATAGACCCAAGCGGTTTCCATTTAATCAAATTTGGGGTTACGGGTTGAAATGCTATCCACCCGTATACGTTTAGTGTACGGATTGAAATAATAATATCCGTAACACTTGACCATATGATAAGAAGTATATGGTCTTATTAAATGTAAATTCTTAAATACATATTTAAAGGGTAATGATAAATATAGAGTTAATTATATCTAGTTTAGTCAAGATTTGATTAAATACATAAATTATGATAAATATTTATGTAAATTTTATCTCGAATAGTTTTTGCAATAATATTGAACAATTAAGATTGGGAGATAAATTTTTGGGTTTTTTTAAAATGGTTTTTAGATAAGGATTTATTTATTTAAATCAAATTTGAGATTTATCGAGTGAGATATTTCACGGTTAAATAAAATTAAGAAATTTGAGTAAAATGAAATTTAAGGTCACTAAAATGATATTGAATCAAATAAGGGAGGGTTCAAGACGAAATAATAGTGATGTAAAAATCGAGAATCTATATGAAACTGTTAAATTTTAAATTGTTACATTTGAGCTATGAACTATATTGTAATTAAATGGTTTAGAGATTTGGATATGTATTTGGAACCAAGATAGTTAAATTTGTTATTTAGATAATGAATTGAATTGGATATAAATTGAGGATGAACTAAATTGGAAATTTTTAAACTAGATTGGGAAAAATTTAGTTGAAATGTTGAATACTTAAAGTATGGAACATATTGAAATAAAAGGGGTAATTGGGATATTAAATCCAAATTTGGGAATTATAAAATTTAAGTGGTTATTTTAGGAAAATTTAAATTGATAAAATGAGATTTACTATAATTGGAATGGGAAGGTCGGGTTGATGTGAACGATTTGGAATTTGAAAGTGCTTTACTGTATACAGCATATAAATTATACAAATACTATTTTGGGAATATAATCATTTGAAGTGAAATGGATATTTAGGTTTGAAGTATAAATTAAGTGAATGACCACGGTGTAATAGTGTATATTTCTACCCTGTAGATAGTTCTATGGACCCTTAGAGGATGGACATCCCAAACATCCTTTCAGTTATATTGTATTTCAGTTGATATTTCATTTGAGTTGAATTTATTGATATAAGAATGTTAATCCTGACTCGAGTGTTTTGTGTTTTGCTTTACGCTCGGGTCAGACTGAGTAATACAACATTAGAGACTCACCTTTGGAGATTGGAGCTTCATTTGGAGATCCAACTATCGTTTCAGCTTTCAGTTTTCTAGTGACTGGTTCAGAGAAGTCATCGGCTCGTACTGAAGACTTTCCTGTATTCAAGAGATTCTGATGTATTTATTTTAAACTCTGATGTATATAGTAGCTTCATGAACTACTATTTTTTCTATTCCGCCGCATTATATTACTCTGTGTCTGTGATCTGTGTTTGATTTATTTACTGTATATTTTAAGTTTGCCAAATTAAATTAACAATTCGGTATTTTGAATTATTCAAGTCGGACATGTACGGTTTTAGTGTCGATTTGAATGGTCCAAATAGCGGGTCGTTACAGGTATTTTAACTTGTTTAAACCAAAATTCAAATTATTTTAAAATTGTCACATATTCATCTTCATATTGGGGTAAAATGGTCATTTTTGTCCATTTATTAAATTGTAAAAATTTACTTGGAATTTTCTATGTTGTTTTGTAGGAAATTTGGTGAATTTTACAAGTGGTTTTATGGTGAAATATGCATGCACAAAGAATATAAAAAAGAATGAAGATATAAATAATTCAAAGTGAAGAACATGGAGGACCCCACCCACTTACCTTGATTTTCAATTAGGGGCTAATGCACATGTTTATGGAGTTTATGGCTTCATGCACACTTAAATGATGATTAGTAGAAGCTAATGATTATTTGGCCTCCACACTTTCTCAATGGTATTTTAGGCATTCCTCAAAAACATGAATTAGGGTTTAACACATGTATATATACCCCTTATGTTTCATGTAACCCTCCTCCTCCTTAGTCTCTCTTAGTTTAGTTTATGCTCAAAATAAAAAGACAAGCTCTCTTTCTCGTTTCATGGCTACTTAGCCATTTTTATTTCATGTATTTTTCCTTCCTTTTGTGCAATGTTAACTAGTGTTTTAACTTCCATGCTTTGTTTCTTTCATGCTAATAGTGTAGATTTTATTTTCATGCAAAGTAGATTAGTTTTAATTCTTGCTAATTAGATTCTCTTTTCCATTAGCTTTCATTTTTCTTTCTTTTTTCTCTCATGTTGCTAGCTATATTTGTTAATCAAATGACAAATATGAGAGGCTAAACCCCTTCAATTTAGAGGTAATGAAGCTCTATAATTATGTAGCTTCAATTATTTGTTAATTCATGCTCTCTTTTTGTGCTTAATGATGATCAATGAAGTGTTTCATTTGTTATTCTTGCTTTGAATTTAATAGCCTATATTGTTGACACCAAATAGGCTATGCTTAAACTACCACTAATACAAATGCCTCTTCATCAAAATATGATTATGGCATAAGAAAGTGACTTGAAATTCAAATTTGATGGTCTATATTTCTAATCAATAGTTAATTGGTCATACTTAAAATAGATTGCATTTTCATTTTCATTGTCAAGTTTCATAAAAGTTAGTAAGTGGTTTAAGGAGCGTGTTATAGTTTGATGGCTTATGTTGGCTAATCAATAACACAAATATGCCATACTTATGATAAGCACATTAATTAAAGCAATAATGATCATAAAAGAAAGATCATGATTTCATATGTGTTGAACTATATGATCGAAAGAGTGGAATTATTTCTAAATTGCCTCTACACTCTTATATTTTTTATCACTTTTCTTTTGTCATTTTTCTCATTTTTTAGCTAATCACTCTATAAATTTTTGGTTAATTTGATTGAATAGATATTTAAAACCAACAATTCCCTACGGATCGACCCGTATTCGCCACGTACTACAAGTGTACGCCGTGTGCTTGCGGTTATTTTATTTCAAAATTTATCGGCATTTTTCTAATCAATAGAAATTTTGTCGTTAAACATGTTTATAGAGGCTTAGTGGATCTCATATGGAATTAAACCTATGTTAGACTACTTGTTATTTGATAGTTAAATAACCAACTATCAAATCTTGGCCAAAAATATAACTCTAGAAATATCTAGGAGAAACACTGGAGTTATATGGCGTAGTCATCTACGATGATGTTGTAAGGTGCGTATAAAACTTGTTTTGTTCTTCTAGGACAAATGATAAGGAAATTTTTCCACTTAAATGGTTAGAAAGTGATCTTCGCTTCTAATTATTTTCAAAAGAACCAGAGTTAGGTTTACTAGAAACTATCGAATGTTGGTTTGAAGACATCGAGATCGAATAAGCGTGAATTATCTAGAAAACAACTTCGAACCAATTCAAGCATTGTATTGAAGACATCTTGAAGATAATGCAATCGAACACGGAGCTTTTTGAAGTGAAAGGGCTACTTGCTACTAATCTTGAGGTTGATTCCAAAATAGTTGTAGTAGAAGTAGTGTCTTCGGTTTGTTCATATCCAGAACAACTTGTTTGGATCAATACTAGTATTGCACTGTGCTTTGGTGGGCAATGTTAGCATTCCAAGTGGGATTTGCTAAGAGAGGAAAAAGGTAATCATGTTCTCACAAGCCTCATAACCCGGTAATGACTAAAACATGGGATATGCAACATAGCTATATGGTTCGCTACCATTACGAGTAGTCATTCCTCGATCTAGAAGCAATATTTACGGATTTGATATGAATGCAGAAGTGGAGCCATGGTTGGTGCACATTGTTTTTGAGCCTTGGTCCTGGAGAATAATGTAATCCGGCCTGTCATGTTAAAAGGACAGCCGACTCTGTGTTGGCAAGAGGTCAATGTGAGGCCTCGGTACATTTTTCCAAAGGTGCACTATGGCAAGCGATACCCCAATAGCCTTGTCATTGATGGGAATATAATATCTAATATGTGCCTTTACGGACATAGTTGTACCCAACTATGTTGAAATGTAAAATGCAAGCATTTTAGCTATTACATATATTTATTTTCCCTTATAGACAATATTATAATATTGCATGATTTTCTATAAAATGGTTTGGTTATTGTAATGTAAAAACTTATCCGAATTTATATGCGACATGGTCTTACAAGATACCTTTATTTTTAAAAGGTATTATAACTGTAAAAATATCCATTTGATTGTTAAATCTAGACATTTAGAGATGCAGGAGACGAGCTAGATGCCTCAAAGACATACTTCTATATTTTCTTTATCTTCCATTGTTTGTTTCTTCTCTGTATTTGTCAACAATTGTAAGAAAAGTTGTTATAACTATCCAAGGTCTGATGATAGGATAATTGTACCCTAATTGAGGTATATTTATAGAAGTTTTCTTTTTGTAAAGTTCATTATTATATATTATAGATTACTTATCATGTTGTGAGATTCTATTCTGTCTTTTTCTTATCTTTCACTCCAACAATCTATCTTTATGGCTCTTGGATGTTAGGTACGTAACTATCGTGGATGTATTAGTGTCAACTTCTGAGGACGGAATGGCAGGTTGTTGCACATGGTATCAGAGCTGAAGGTAAAGCGAGAACCTTGGCTTTGGTAGGGTATACTCATTAGATATAAGTTTAGTAATATCCTGGAATGAGTTTGAGCATATATATATAAGAGCGCATATTTGTTAGTGTTAAAAAAACGATCTGTATTGTATTGTTTGATCAGTTGAGTGGTTTATGAGTTCTGGCCGATGCGTCTGACCCATATTATCGGTAGGGATTCCTAAACACTTGAACAAGGCCAACCAACATAGTATTGCTTTAAATCGATGAATAATTTTTTTTTACCTAGGATTATATATTATGTAAAGGAATAATTTTCAAAAAAATAAATATAGTTATTTTGGTGTGTTTGTTTGTTAAGGAATGATAATATTAAATTATTATCGTTTATTGTTTGATTAGTCATCTTTATCCAGTTTTGAGGCATTGACTATTGTTTTTTTTGATTTACGAAAAATTACCTTTTTATAACATGGATTGGGTAGACATAAATTAGGAAAACATTAAAATGAACATCTTTGAATTAAGTTTCACAATTTGACAATAAGGCGTTCGATTTAATATTGGATTAAAATTGGATTTTAATAAAAGATGTTTATTAAAAGAAAGCTAGAATATTTTGGGAATAAATATTTGAGAAATATTTTGTATAAAGAAGTGATTTTATAAAAAAATTGGTCTATAAAAATGAGTTTTATAAATAAAAGGTTTTGAGGGTTTAAATCCTGGAGTCTTGAAGAAGATGTCAAATGTTTTATGGAAGGGTAGTAGTAGTTTTACTTAAAAATATTTTGTTTAAGTATAAAGAATTTTGGGAATGAAAATTTTATGAAGAGTATTTCTTTGGTTGGTTCAGGGAATGGGTCATAATTTGTTTTGTGATATTCTGAATAATCTTCCAAGTAACGATCAGATGTTTACCTAATTGAACATTGTAGTGCCCTTATTAAATTATTCTCTTTATCATTGTACGATCGAAACAAGTTCAAATCCGAATGAACCCGAAGTATATACAAAATTGTTTCACGAAGTGGATTTTGAAATGGAAGAAGTATTTTTAAGTTAACTAGTTCGAGTGGCCCAAAAAATAACTAAAAATGGAAAGAGATGTGCTTGGATGGTAGGTACTTCTCTTAAGTATTACCCTTTTTGGTTAGGGAATATATGATTCTATTTGGTAGTGCCCAGCTCCTTAGTGTAATTTCGGGGTTGCTTGGGCTATAGAAATATATAAGTAAATATACATATGCATATACATTTACATACATACATACATATATATTTCTATGGTTAAATATAAGTTTCATTTCAAAAAGGATTTGGAATAAGACCGAGTATTTGGATCTTAAGTTTACTTAGGGGATATAAATTCAAATGGAAAATGTTTAATTGGATAGTGATATATAATCTTAGGATGTAGTAGAGTATTATAAAAGTTAAACTTAAGTTTAATTTTATGAAATGTTTTCATAAATAAATTTTAGAGTTAAGAGAATTAGTATAAGTGAGAACCAATAAGGATAAATAATTACGTAAGTACATAATCTGAACATAGATCATTTTTCTTTTTCATATAGTTTTTGATCCAAGATTCAAGTACATGACTTTGAGGTGTTTCATACCATGCAAATGAGGATTTATCACTCGATTCTTGACACTTGGTGAGGATTCTTTATACGGAACCAAAGTTTTCTTTCATAGTATGTTTCTATGTAAGGAGAACAGAGGTTTCTAATCGAGAAGCCTGATGGGAGTTCGCACTAGAGAACCAGGTGAACGATACTAGCTCAGAAGTGAAGGTGTGTATTCGAGTAGAGATCAAATCAGATTTGCATAGGAATGATCTGTGAACATCATGCAGATTTATGAATAATATTCAATATTTATGTGGTGAAATTTTGAGGTCGAAATTCTTTTAAGGGGGAACAATGTAGCGACCTAAAATTTTATCGCTTTAATTTATGAATATTTAATTTATTTTAAATATTAAATTAGTGGATTATATAACTCAAATATACCCCTTTTAATTAATAACTAGTGATGGTGAAACTATTTTCAAATTTTTTTACAAAAATAATTAGTTTGAAGGAAAAAAGAAAATGTGACCGGAAATTGTTTTTCGAATTTCTCATTTTTCACCGTAAATATCAGATTGTGTGCATTTTAATAGACATATACACATACATATAATAATAACATGAGTATGGTAAGGTAATAATATAGTAAATATGTATTACTTAAGTAAAAGAATTAGATATGACATTTTTCTAAACTTTAAATAAAAATAAATTAAAATAGTAATGTCACATTTCACTTAACATCATGGTACAAAGAAATGGAAAAGTTTGTTGGACAAAGGGGGGCTCCTTAGTTCTTAGGTGTGTAGGAAGGGATGAGGGTGGATGGTGATGATGCAACACATTTTGAATGGACGGTATGTACTTTAAGGGCATTTTAGGAATTTGTTTATTCGTTTTGCGTAAAAACAATTTTCTAATTTCTCTCTCTCATACTTTTCATTTCATTCCATATTTTCTAATTTTCAAAGCCATAAAAAACTTTTTAATGGCTTCCATAATTTTGAAAGTTTACAAATCCTTCTCTTTTTCTATTTTTAAATTCTCAAAAACTTATTTAAACACCCATCCTTCCCTTCCTACACCCTTTTTGTAATTTAATCACTTTAAACTGGAATGGTTAATATGTTTTTAAATGATTAAGTAATAGATTTTATATCTAGATACAAATTTGGATAAAACATCTCGAATGGATTTTTTTAACTTATGTAAAATGTTAGTTTAAAGATGGTTCGAGTTATAAGGCGGTTAGGGGTACCAATTTATTTAAGAATAAGTTTTCCTAATAAAACAAAATTGTATAATTACTTGCCTAATAAAACAAGAAAATTTATTAACCTTGCCTAATAAAACAGAATAGTATAATTACATGCCTAATAAAACAAAAGAGAATTATTAACTTTGCCCAGTAAAACAGAATAGGATAACTATATGCCTAATAAAATAGAACAGTATAATTACTTTCCTAATGAAACAAAATAGCATAATGACTATTATATTCCATGCGGATGGTTGCCGTTGGACCAAAATCTAGTCGAATCAGGTTCTACCATACGGATGGTTGCCATTGGACCAAAATCTGGTCGAATCATGTTATGCCATAGTTGATAAGGAGGATTCCTATTGGACCAAAATGTGGTTGAATCAAATTAAGCCATCAAGATGTTTTCTATTGGACCAAAATGTGGTCGAACCAAATTAGGCCATAAGGCTGGTTTCTATTAGACCAAAATTTGGTTAAATCTGGTTAGGCTGTAGGAAATGACTAAAGTACCCTTCTCTTCACCTATAATTAGCCAAGTCCATATCTCATTTTAATTCATTCACAAACTAAAGAAAAGAACTGAAATTCATTACCAAAGGTGAAGTATTCCAAGTCTCCGTCAAAGCTAATAGGATGTGAGTATAATTCATTTATTTTATAGTGAGTGTATTCCTTGTTTTCATAGTTTAGTGGTTATAACTTATTCTGTGAGTATAATTCAATTATTTTACAGTGAGTACATTCCTTGTTTTCATAGTTTAGTGGGTATAACTTATTCTGTGAGTACAATTCAATTATTTTACAGTGAGTGTAATTTTAATCTCTTTCCTTTTACTCATTTACATTTTAATAAATGTTGTGTTAACTATTAATTATAAATTGTTAATAATAATGACTATGTTCTTATTCTTGTTATTATTCTTGTTTGGTTGTTTGATTTGTGCTCGGCCAATTTATGAGCAATAACTTTGATGTTTAGTTAAAGGGAACTTACACCACCTTTTAACTTAGGATTGACATTAAGTGACTTTTTGGTTAAAAGGAAATAACAACCCATTTAGCTATCCCATTTAATTAAGAGGGAGCTTCATCCCTCTTGGTCTTATTCTCCTTTAAAGATGATGGGTTTAAGTTATGATTTTAATGCAAGTTTTAAATCTTGGTTTAAAGTATTTTAAAGGAGCTTTGAAATTTATATAAATGATCATTATAATTATAATGGAAAACATCTGCATTTCTTATACACAATTGTTTTTGACCCATCTAAGTATGCTTTTGAAATATGAAATCTTTCCAAATGTTCTGTTAATATACTTATACCGATGAGATAAGTATATGGATATTTTCCAAGCATTGAAAAAGTATAAGATTTAATTTCCATATACGATCGTTTTATTATCCCTGATAGTTGCTATCTTGACTATCAATTTCGATACCCTTCTTCCTTTTGTTTTTGTTTCGTCAATCTAAGACGATTTGTTGCTCATTTAGAGCATTGATGTCCTTTATAGGAAATGATTAAATAAAGAGCGAGTGAGGGCCAAGCTATGTGTGGTTGCTCCCATTAGGGTATTGCCACATCTACTCTAGATTGGTTTGGGTTGTATGCACATGGAGATGTGAAATACTCGGATACTCGGTAAGGTTGGCGGTGTCCGGCTTGGAGGTTTCCGAGAGACATCTTAGTTCTCAAGTATATTTTCTAGAGGTATACTTTCGATAAAGGGGGAGCACCCTCCTAGTCATTATTGGAAATTTTTTTCTCCTTATTTTTGATTCAAATCTTTAGATTGACTTTTTCTTAATTGCATCAGGAAGTGTCTTGCGCTCTTCACGATGTTTAATTATTTGTGTCCATTCTTTTATACTTGGATGTTGTCCTTATAAGGGAAAAACCCATTCTGCGTTTTTACGACATGAACTCACTAGTTATTTTGCGTGTACTATTTTTTTTGGAGTTTACTCATACCGGACTTATTGTCTGACCCGAATTGTTTATTTTCCCTAAACTTTTCGGTACTCATTTATATTCGAGTAGTCCAAAAATGACAGGTTTCTTTGGGCTCTTACAAAGATGGTGGATGAGCAGGAGGCTCCTTATCTATCTAGCTATTTATTTCCTCCGTTATGAGATGTTGGTTCTGTGTATCTATATTTAAAAGAAAGTTGTTATAACTACCTAGACTGATAGTAGTACTTTTGTTGTAACTCTGATAACTCCCTGTTGGGAGTAACCTTATGTACTGTCTTATTTTTATGTTATATTTAACCGTTCCATTGTGAGATTATTGTTGTGTTCTTATATTTTATCCCATGACAACTCGTTTTCAGATACTTGGGTGACGCCACATGAATACCATGAATGTATTAAGTGTCGTTCTCAAGGGTCGGAAGTGTGGGTCATCACAGTTGGTATCAGAGCTTTGGTTGGGCGAACACCTTAGCCTGATTGGGGTACAACTTATTATAGATAGGGTAAGTGATGCCCTAGAATGAGTTAACCTTGAGAGAGTGTATTTGTAATTTTTATAATAATAATATTTATCCTCTAAAGGTTAGTTTTAGATCCTTTGGTGTTATTTCCTTAAACCATTTTAATCTATTTTTGCATTCTAAAGATACATTTTATTTTTTCAGATAATATAAAATGAATACAAGAAGAGGAAGAAGGAGAGGATCTAGAACTAGCACGACTACCAATGGTAGGGTACCTAGAAATGCTACTATGTCAGCTGTTGATCCGGTAGAGGAAATGTTAATGCAAGTTCAGACACCTATGAACTTTGCAGCTTTGTGTGATAATTTTACCACTTTTTGTGGGAAACCATTCTATGGAACTGAAGATATTCTTGGAGTGCAGATGTGGCTTCGAACTTATGAAAGAATATTTGGAGATCTTTGGTTGGAGGATACAGAGAAATGACTATTGGCATTGCGACAACTTCAAAAGTCAGCGATGGATTGGTGGGATTTAGAAACAGCTAATACTCTGGAGGGGGTGTTTTATTGGGCCATTCAAGGAAGTTTTTGAAGCATAGTTTACTCCAAAGGCCGGGAAAACTCAGTTATTTAGAAGTTTCATTGACTTAAAGCAGGGTGATATGATTGTATCGCAGTATGAGCATAAGTTCAATGCTTTGTCCCGTTTTGGACTTGGATTGATAGAAACACCGCTCAAGAAAAATGAAATGTTTGTGAATGGAATGCGAACAGAGTTCCATCGTGAAATGACCAATCATCTTACGGGTATGTCCACCAACATTATTAGCATGGCTTTTAGGTTTGAGGCTCTTGATATTAAGGAAGGAGTCCAGAAGGGTGTAGTACCAGTAGTAAGTGCCAAGCCTTTAACGGTTGTACTAGTTGAAGGAAAACCAAACTTCAAGCGTAAGTTTAAGGGAAAGAAGCAACGTGTAGGGAAGAAAACCGAAGACGATGCTCCAGTACGGAAGAAGCAGATTAACTTGGCCAACATTCTTTGTTTCAAGTGCAATAAGATGGGCCACTTTGCAAACCATTTCCCAATTGCCACATGTTTTGATTGCGGCCAGCCATGACATATTAAGAATGAGTGCTCTTTTCCAAAAAAGGATCTCAAGGATAAACTTTTACCATTGAAGTGATACCATCCACTTCTTAAGATCAAAAAGAGAAGCAAATATTGCAATGTACATTATCTATCTATGATATTCCTGTAAGGGTGCTATTTGATACAGGAGCTTCCCATAGTTTTATTTCTTATGATCTAATGGACAAATTAAACCTTAATTATGTTATCATAAGTAATCCACTTTGTGTGTCAAACCCAATTGGAGGTCCGACAAATCTTGACATTGTGTGTCTAAGTGTACCTATTTCTTATCGAAATAATCTCTTTCCTTTTGATTTGTTTATTCTTGGGTTTATGAGTTTTGGATTGTTGCTAGGAATAGATTGGTTACCTAAGTTTAAAGCTATCTTGGATTATGGTAGACGGCTCGTTAGAGTTAGTGATGCAGGAGATGTTGGTGTTGATATTAGTTGTGAAGAGCCTAAGAAGTTAATGAGCAGTTTTCTTTATTCACTTGAAGTGGCTAAAGAGGAGCTAGGAGATGTGCCGTTTGTTCGAGATTTCACAGATATTTTTAATGAGGTGCAAGGTTTACCTCCTCACTGTGAAGTCAAGTTCCGTATTGATTTGGTTTCGGGAACTAGACCTATTGTACAACTCTTCTAAAGGATGGCTCCAAAAAAGAAGAGGGAGTTAGAGAGGCAAACTTATAACTTGTTGCAGAAGGGCTTGATCTGACATGGTACCTCGAGTTGGGGATCGCCAATCTTCTTTATTACAAAGGCGGACAGTAATTTAAGGTTATGCATAGTTTATCGGGAGTTGAACAAAAGGGCTATCAAGAATAAATATCCTTTGCTAAGAATTGACGATATGTTTGATCAACTCCATGGTGCTCGGATATTTTCTTAATTAGATCTTGCCACCGGTTTCCACCAATTAAGGGTAGCAGAGGAGAGCGTTTCTTTAATAGCTTTTTGGACTCCAAAAAATTTCTATGGGTGGTTAATTATGCCGTTTGGATTGACTAACGCATCCGCTTATTTTGTGGATTTGATGAATTGAGTATTTCGAGATATTCTCAATAAATCTGTTCTCGTATTTATTGATGACATTCTCATCTATTCAAAGACAAAGAAGGAACACAAATATCATCTCCGTGTTGTACTCGATACCTTAAGGAGCCATGTGTTGAAGGCTAAGTTTTCCAAGTGCCATTTCTGGAAATCCGAAGTTAGATTTCTAAGGCATGTTATTTCGGGAGAAGGCATATCGGTGGTTTAACGACCCGATTTTTCGACGCTCGAAAATCGACATCAATACAGTCCACTGTATTAAATGCCGAACAATCGAATGCCGGAAAATCGGACCATTAGGGTTAAAGAAGAAGGAGGTAGAAGAAGAAATAGAAAACAACATCAGAATCTTACAAACGCAACAGAACAATATATAATAGATAAACAACTAATCTTTTAAACAAAAGAATTATATCTATTTTATATATTACATCATCAGAGTACAATATAATCAACATCACAATTCAGGACGGTTATAATATCTCGTCCTTCCAAAGCTGAATATACAGCTTACACTACACAACAGAAATATGAATCTACGGTAATATGCCTCGTCATCCAGCTCATCTCTTGAGCTCCACAGTAGTCCATCCAGTATCTGTATTCTATAATACTCGGTCTGACCTGAGCATTATAGTTAAATAACACCCGAGTCAGTCTGGAAAATCATCATGAGAAAACACACTCAATTAGATTATCAAAGTTTTCAAAATCATTTTGAAATCAAAGGTATCTCGTAAGACCACGCCACAAATAAACAAGCTTGGTTCTTACCTTACGATAACCAAAACATTTTTATCGAATCCATTAGATATTATAGCAGTGTTTATAGGAAGTAAAATATAATCTAGCTGAAATGCTTGCATCTCACATTTCAGCAATAGTTGGGCACAATCAAAACCGTACAGGCGCTTATTAGAGATTGGATTCCATACAATGGCAAGACTACTGGGTACCACCTGTCACAATACGTGGTCTAGACCACCGTACCGAGGATCCATCCTGATCCTCTGCATCAAAAAACGGAGCTACCCCTTACTGGATAGTCCGAATAAGTTCACCCCGCGGTTGGGATCAGCAACCGCCCACACAGCTGAAATAAAAAGGACATCTTGATAGGGGTGACCTTACCCTATTTGGTTGCTAGCCACTTAGCCTTGCGTGAACCTCCCCAGTTTTAGCCATTACCGGTTGATGAAGCTCGAGGCTATGCGTTACCTTTTTAGCACACATTCGCTTAGAATTCTCACTGTCCTCCTGACGATGTTTTGATAGGATTCATCCATACAAGTCCGTTCCAAGTCTAAACAGAACCGAAGGCACTACTCCTACTGCATCCATTTTGGAATCACCCTCAAAATTAGTAACGATTAGCCCTTGCACTTCACTGCTCCACCTTCGACTCCAAGCTCTTGTCTTCATCACGAAAACGTTCAAACCAGATCGAAGTGGTTTTTGAGAAATTAATCTGATCCCGGTCTCTTCGAAACATCAGTGCATTGTCCAATATTGATAATCGGTTATTTAACTATCAAATAACATACACAAACAATCACCAGGCCTTAATAATTTCCAAATTATTTATTTCAAAATATCTTCGTAAGATATTTTTCTACACTTCAAACCTTCAAAAACAGTTTTCAAATCACTTTTCTCTCGCGAAATAAAATTTCAAATATTGTTTATCCCACTGAAAATCACCAAGTCTAAATATTTTAGATTTTTAAAATAATTTAAATCACTTTATCCAAAAATATATACTTTAAAATACTTAAAATAAAAAATATTTAAAATACTTTATTTAAAATACTAACTATGAAATTTCCTAAAAATTCTCAAGTAAAACATAAGCCAAAACAAAAATTTAAAATAAGAATAAGAATTAGGAAATTCTATACAATTTTTCAAATAAAAACTTTAGCCGAACTATCTTTAAAATAAAACTACTTCATAAAACATAAATATATCATTTTAAATCATAATACTAATTAACCTTTCAAATAATTACTACTATAACTAATTTAATAAATATTTACCTTTAAAATTTTAAATAACTTAAATAATAATTTCTCAAAAACATTCTTTTAAAACAACTTTAAAACTTTTAACTTATATTTAAAAATCTGCTTCGAAAACGTACTTGGCTTTTCAGGGAAATATACTATCCTTTCACACCCTTAAAAATAAATCACTATTTATTTTAAAACAAATTACCCATTCCTTTATAAATTCTTACTGTGAATTTATACTTCCAAATATCCACTGATATCCTTTTCCCTTTATAAACTCGGTTTATAAATTCCATAGTCTCATTCTCCTTTTAAAACACAGTTTCAAATACTAAATTAATTCCCAAATCGATTTCCAAAATTTACTCCATTTTAAAAATAAATTTCTTTACTTATTCGATTTTTTTCAAAACTCGTTAATTTCAGATTTACTTCTATGTTTATGATTTAGAATCTAATTTAAATTTCTAAAATATAAATTTTAAAATTCGTCTTTTATTTCTCCCAAACCATTTTAAATCCCGAATTTAAAATAAATTCTTCAATTTTTAAACAATATTACTTAAGTTCTAAAAATCCATTTATTAAAAATCTTTTTCCCATACCTGGAATTAATTCACCAGGATTCCCAGAAATCGATTTTTATCCTTTTCCAAATTCCTTCTTTTAATTTATCCAATTTTCTAAAATTACTTTACTTAAAATTTCACTACTTTAATTTCCTTCCAAAATTCCAATTTCTATTCTCTGATATCTTAAAATACCAAAATATATTCGGCCAAACCATAGCATTCAATAATTTCAATTGCCAATATAATAAATCATAGATTATCAACAAAATAATATCACAGCATATGAAATAAATTCAAACATTTGAGGAATCCAGTTGGATCCCTCCAACCTGTTTCCCTGCATCCACAGATGTTAGCACAATATAAAATACCAATTTTACTTTGAGGAGGAATATCGCGGTATATGGGGCCATATCATCTCATCCGCTATTATGCGGTGTATAGGGTCTCATCCGCTATATAATGCGGGAAATCAATCACTCCAATGTACACACACACACACACTATTATATATAATATCACATCATCAATTCAAGTAATCAATTAATAATTTAAGTTTAACTATTTAAATTTAATTGTTATTCTAAATGAGTGAGACTAACTCACCTTTGATTTATGATTTGCAAACCAATCCATACCGAATTGATTCTTACAAATTTTAACCTTGTATAAGCAATTCACGATTTATTAACATTTGAATTAACCACATAATGTATTACCATTTATGAAATTTAGTTTACTAATAATTTAATTTAATTTAAACTAAAAGTTTACCTTTAAAAATCTTTTAGTAACTATAATAAATCAAGTAAGTTAACTTGACTAATTAATCACCAAATCCATTGTTTAAAATAAACTAATAATTTTAAAAAGTGTATAAGTATATTTATTTCCTTTTGAAACTACCTATTATATATACTAAAAATAATTTATAGATCTCAAAAATTCTAATTTACATATACTTTTAACATTCTTTAAAAATTCCTATTTTCTTCCAAAATCTTGTATATATATATATATTTACCAAATCAAAACTGAATTAATCTATACCTTATTGTAAATATATTTTCTAACCTATACTGTACATATATATATATATATATATATATATATATATATATATATATATATTGAAAAATCTGCGTATATGTGTCACCGTATATATTTCCAGTAAATAACCAAAATAAGAATTTACTTTACTGTAACTTTTCTTTCCTTTTGTAAATCAAAATAGTTTAGAACCTCTGTTTTTAAAATAGAATTAAATCAAAACGTATTATAATTTTATTAATCTAGACCTATACATATATTTTAAGTTAAATTGAAAACAAAGTTATTCTGCATCTTGCTGTAACATATAATTTATTCTTTCCCTGTTTCCTCTACATTTTATATGGATATCATAAATTTTAAACTGAAAAGAATAAATCGAATATACCTCGCTCGAACCAAGCCTCGACTTCGGCCGCCCCCTTACGCAACTTACTGCACTATCAATGTGGCCAAAACCGAGTCGAACGTTGACTTCTCTGATGCCCTTAGCCAATGTTCACTTGAACCTCCATCGAGTTTGAGACCTCCCTCTCTACCTTTCACCAAAAGCCACCGACCATCCACCTTCCCGCTGCGAACTCCCCTCGGTGCCGCGAATCACGTGGCACCACCAATACCACCAGGAGCCCGAGCCTCCTCTCGCATGCGTGAGTCACCTAGCCATCTTGTCGAGTTCAAACATTTATCGATCGGCTTGATACGATCAATGCTTGCTTATTTTTATTTTAAGAGGAACGAAAAAACGATTTCGAATTGAAAATAAGGAATCTCGCGATTAGGTTAGAGTTCGTCCACCATTCTTCTCGGCTAAAAGAAAAGGTAGAGAGAGAGAGAGATGCAGATCTCAACTGACGAAAATGAAATTTTTGTTCGATTGTTTCCTTTGGTATTTTCTTGAAACGCTTTGAACTTTGGCTACGATTTTTTGAAAGAAAGAAAGAGACGCGTGTTAAAATGGGTGGACAAGTGTTGTACTAGGGAAAACACGTGCTAGATGTGGTTACAGTGTTTTGAAGGGGAAAACATATATATTATATTTAAATTTAAATCTAAATCGTCATAATTTGGCCACTCACAATCTCGACCTCCTATCGAGGTGTGCTGCCAGGCGTTTATAATGTTAAACCCTTATTTCGAATGCAATGGAAAAGGTTTTGAGTCCTAATTCGATCGTATGGAGAAGATAGCTTTTGGATCCAGTTGTTATATTAAATTTCGATGTAGATTCCAGTGTGTCTATCTATCGTACGACCACACGACTACTCCAAACACTACGAAATTTGAAATCCGATAATAATATACTATTACAGATCTAACGGAACTGCTTTCATCGAATTCCGAGATTGTGCATCGGAAGACTATTTTTAAATATCGATTTAAACGATATATTTTTAAAACTTAAAAAATCACCTTCGAATTCAATTTTAAAAGTTCTATTGTCTTCAGTATAATCAATATGAATTTTGTAAGTCTTCAAAATATTTTTAACAAGCTTAAAATTCCAGATTCCATATTTTACCCAATTTCGAATCATTAATCAAATAATTAAATTGCCAAATAAATAGTGATATTTGAAATTCAAGTTAAAATAACTTCTAAATATTTAAAATCAATTAAATATTTCAGTTTCAAATATCTAAAAATTTCATGTCGTCACAGGTGGACCCAACTAAAGTTGTTGCGGTTCAAGACTGGAAGAAGCCCGAAAGTGCAACGGAAGTTAGAAGTTTCTTAGGATTGGTTGGTTTTTACCGTAGCTTTGTCAAGGACTTCTTAAAGATTTATTCTCATCTGACGAAGTTGACTAAGAAAGATGTTAAGTTCGTTTGGACTTCTAAGTGTGATCAAGCATTCATTGAATTGAAAGAGAAGTTAACTAGCGCTCCTGTTTTAACCATTCCAGATGAGAGCGATGGTTTAACCATGTATGCAGATGCTTGTTGGAACATGATTGGGAGTAGTTCTGATGCAGCATGGAAAAGTTATTGCCTATGTGAGTCGACAGCTAAAGCCGCATGAGAAAAATTACGCTACGCACGATTTGGAGCTTTTGGCTGTTGTCTTCACACTAAAGATGTGGAGGCATTATCTTTTGGGTGAAAGGCTCGAGTTATACACAGACCACAAATCCTTAAAATATCTTTTTACCCAGAAAGCTTTAAATTAGAGGCAGTAGAGATGGCAGGAGTTTCTCGCTTCTTATGATCTAGAGGTTCATTATACCCTTGGAAGAGCAAATGCAGTTGCTGATGCACTGAGTAGGAATGTAGCAATGGTTGCAAACCTAGAAGTTAACCGAGTATTGTTAGAGAGAATTGCATCCAGTCAAGAGGAAGATGCTATTTTGGATCGACTTAAGAAGTATGTTGAAGAAGGTGTTGTTTCTAGGTTTGTGATTGATCTCCAGGGCATATTGAAAATGATTGGGCGTATTTGTGTTCCGGACTTTGATGGACTTAAGCAAGAAGTGTTAGCCAAATTCCACCATTCAAAGTTATCTTTTCATCTAGGAGTAACCAAGACGTTCAAAGATATGAAGAGGGTATTCTGGTGGAATGGGATGAAGTGGGATTGTATTTCAAACTGCCAGCAGATTAAGAGTGACCATTAGAAGACGGCTGGATTGCTTCAACCACTTGAGATCCCAAAGTGGAAGTGGGAGAAGATCTCTATAGACTTTATTGATGGGCTTCCTAGATCAAGAAGAGGTAACAATGGCATTTGGCTTATAGTTGATCGACTGACCAAGAGTGCCCATTTCATTCCTGTTAAGCTGACTAGGATTGCTATGAGTCTAGCGAGTTTGTATGTGAAGGTGATTGTGAGACTCCATGGGATTCCTCGTAGTATCGTAAGTGACGGAGACCCAATATTCACTAGTAGGTTCTGGTAAGGACTACGGACTGCTTTAGGGACTGAGCTAAGTCTAGGTACCGCTTACCTTCCCCAAACAAATGGGCAGACAGAGAGAGTGCATCGGATCTTGGAAGATTTATTGCGAGCACGCATTCTAGACTTCAAGGGTTCTTAGGAAAATAATTTACCCTTAGTCGAATTTACTTACAACAACAAGTATTAAGCAAGCATTGGTATAGCCCCTTTCGAAGCTCTTTATGGTCGTCCATGTCGTTCTCTTTTGTGTTGGGTTGAATATGGAGATAGACTTATTCTTGGACTCGACATAATCTTAGAAGCCAATGAGAAGGTAGCTAACGTTAGAAGATGAAGGAAGCGCAAGATCGACAAAAGTGTTATGCAGATCAAAGGCGTAAGGATCTAGAGTTCTTCGTCGGGGACATGGTATGTGTAAAAGTCTCTCCTCTAAGAAGTGTTGTGAGGTTTAGGAAGACAGGGAAGTTAGCCCCTCGATATATTGGCCCATTTCCCATATTGAACCGGATTGGTAAACTTGCATATAAAGTGGAGTTACCAGATCGACTATCAGATGTGCGCAACGTATTTCACGTATCTCATTTACGTAAGTATGCACACGACCCTTCGATGATAGTAGAACTGGGACAACAAGTTGATTTGGAGGTTCAGCCTAACCTAACCGTTCTTAGGTGGCTTGTTGGTATTCTCGCTCGTGATATAAAGCAATTAAGGAAGAAGGTTGTGAATCTTGTTAAGGTTCAGTGGAGTGGAGATGTTAGAGATTGTACTTGGAAAACTGAGGACTATATTAGGGATTCTTATCCCAAGTTGATATAATTGTTGTTTGTATTTTGTTTCTTTTTAGTGTACTCACCAGTTGTATTGAGGTTACTTTCCTTGTATCTTTGTGTGGTATATATGATATCCTTCGAGTTTCTTTGATATCTAGAGTTTATTTGATCATTTCGAGGATGAAATTTCCTTTAAGGAGGGAGGATGTAGTGACCCATAATTTAATCACTTTGAACTCGAATAGTTAATATGTTTTTAAATGATTAAATAATAGATTTATATCTAGAATACAAATTTGGATAAAACATCTCGAATGGATTTTTTTAACTTATGTAAAATTTTATTTTAAAGATGGGTCGAGTTATAAGGCAGTAACGGGTACCAATTTATTTAAGAATAAGTTTGCCTAATAAAACAGAATAGTATAATTACTTGCCTAATAAAACAAGAAAGAATTATTAACCCTGCCTAATAAAACAAAATAATACAATTACATTCCTAATGAAACAAGAGAGAATTATTAACCTTGCCTAGTAAAATAGAATAGGATAATTACATGCCTAATAAAACAGAACAGTATAATTACTTGCCTAATGAAACAAAATAGCATAATGATTATTATATTCCATATGGATGGTTGCCATTGGACTAAAATCTGATCGAATCAGGTTCTGCCATATGGATGGTTGCCATTGGACCAAAATCTGGTCGGATCATGTCATGGCATAGTTGATATGGAGGATTCCAATTGGACCAAAATGTGGTTGAATCAAAATAAGCCATCAAGATGTTTTCTATTGGACCACAATGTGGTTGAATCAAATTAGGCCATAAGGAAGGCTTCAATTGGTCCAAAATCTAGTCGAATCTGGTTAGGCTATCGAAAATGACTAAAGTACCCTTCTCTTCACTTATAAATAGCCAAGTCCATTTCTTATTTTAATTCATTCACAAACTAAAGAAAAGAACTATAATTCATTATCAAAGGTGAAGTATTCCAAGTCTCCATCGAAGTTAATAGGATGTGAGTACAATTCAATTATTTTACAATGAGTATATTCCTTGTTTTCATAGTTTGGTAGGTATAACTTATTCTTTGAGTATAATCCAATTATTTTACAGTGAGTATATTCCTTGATTTCATAGTTTAGTGGGTATAACTTATTTTGTGAGTATAATTCAATTATTTTACAGTGAGTATATTCCTTGTTTTCATAGTTTAGTGGGCATAACTTATTATATGAGTATAATTCAATTATTTTACAGTGAGTGTAATCTTAGTCTCTTTCCTTTGACTCATTCACATTTTAATAAATGTTATGTTAACTATTGTAAATTGTTAATAATAATGAGTCTGTTCTTATTCTTGTTATTATTCTTGTTTGGTTGTTTGATTTGTGCTCGGCTAGTTTATGAGCAATAACTTTAATGTTTAGTTAAAGGGAACTTACACCACCTTTTAACTTAGGATTGACGTTTAGTAACTTTTTGGTTAAAAGGAAATGATACCCCTTTTAGCTATCCCATTTGATTAAGAGGAAGCTTCACCCCTCTTAGTCGTATTCTTCTTTAAAGATGATGGGTTTAAGTTATGATTTGAATGCAAGTTTTAAATCTTGGTTTAAAGCATTTTAAAGGAGCTTTGAAATTTATATAAATGATCTTTATAATTGTAATGGAAAACATTCGCATTTCTTATACACAATGGTTTTTGACCCATCTAAGTATGCTTTTGAAATATGAAATCCTTCCAAATGTTTTGTGAATATACTTAAACCAATGAGATAAGTACATGGATATTTTCCAAGCATTGAAAAAGTATAAGATCAAATTTCCATATACGATCATTTTATTATCCCCGATAGTTGATATCTTGACTATCAATTTCGATACCCTTCTTCCTTTTGTTTTTGTTTCATCAATCTAAGACGATTTGTTGCTCATTTAGAGCATTGATATCCTTTATAGGAAATGACTAAATAAAGAGTGAGTTGGGGCCAAGCTATGTGGGGTTGCTCCCATTAGGGTATTGTTACATCTACTCTAGATTGGTTTCGGTTGTATGCGCACGGAGATGTGAAATACTCGGATACTCAGTAAGGTTGGCGGGGTCCGTCTTAGAGGTTTCCAAGAGCCATCGTCATTCTCAGGTATATTTTCTAGAGGTATACTTTCGATAAGTGGGGCACACCCTCCTAGTCATTGTTGGTAAAATTCCTTTTCCTTATTTTTGATTCAAATATTTGGATTGATTCTTCCTTAATTGCATCGGGAAGTGGCTCACGCTCTTCGCGATGTTTAATTATTTATGCCCATTCTTTTATACTTGGATGTTGTCCTTGTGAGGGAAAAACCCATTCTGCGTTTTTACGACGTGATTTCACTAGTTATTTTGTGTGTTCTATTTTTTTTATAGTTTGCTCATACCGAACTTATTGTCTGACCCGAATTGTTTATTTTACCTAGACTTTCGGGTACTCTTTTATATTTGAGTAGTCCAAAAATGACAGGTTTCTTTGGGCTCTTATGAAGATGGTGGATGAGCAGGAGGCTCCTTATCTATCTAGCTATTTATTCCACTGTTATGAGATGTTGGTTCTATGTATGTATATTGAAAAGAAAGTTGTTATAACTACGTATACTGATAGTAGTACTTTTGTTGTAACTCTGATAACCCATGTTGGGAGTAACCTTATGTACTGTCATATTTTTATGTTATTTTTAGTCGTTCCGTTGTGAGATTATTGTCGTGTTCTTATATTTTATCCTATGACAATTCGTCTTTCAGATACTTGGGTAACGACACACGAATACCATGAACGTATTAAGTGTCGTTCTCAAGGGTCGGAAAGGTGGTTCGTTACATTTTTCTTTCCAAAAACTAGCCTAAACTCCCTCTAAAAATGACGATCCCAAACACCTCATGGTCGAACCTATTTCAGTTCCCAAGATCGTAAATCAAGTCTTTTGCAAAGGAAAAAAAATCCAAGTTCTACGACCAATCTAAGTTGTAGTGGTAGTTCTAGTCTATTTGGTTAAATTTTGGTGAATAAAGCTCACATTTTGTATTAAAGTTTTCACTTTTATATGTTGATAGTAATTATTTTTTAATATTTGGTTGGAAAATAGTGTTGTTGTGATTTATTTTATGTGCTTATATGTAGTATTGGTTATAGACTTGGACATGAAGTTTAAAATGAAGTTATGGTTAAAAGTTATGATCTTAACCTTATGTATGTTGGTTATGGCATGTGTTGATGTATGAGCTTATGTTGGAATGTAGTGAGATAAAATGAAATAGCACTTAAAGTTGTTCTGTTGTGACATCAAGATCCCTTGATTTTAAACTTGTTTTTCTTATGTATTTTCCAGAAAATATTTTATAAAGCTTTCAAAAACTTTACTTTAGTTTCCAAACATTATACTATGTTTATAAAGTAAGTTAAGTTAAAAAGTAAGGATTTAATGTGGCATTTGATATATAAAACTAGTTTTGAAGTTGTGGTATCCATAGTAATAGTCGCTATGGATGCTGTTCATAAAAACGAACACTTTTTGAAAACTAAAAGTGTTTTCATCTTAAATATGTAACGACCCGTAAATTTTCGATAATTAAAATAGCTAATTTAATAAGATTTCGTGATTTAGTGTTAGAAAAAAATTTGTAATTCGTTTAGAATAATAATAACTGGAATGAATTGCAACAATAATTATCTAAGTAATGAAAAAATAAAAGCTATTTAGCGAATGCCTTGCAATCAATAGTTGAATAGGATAATAAATGTTGAATCCATTGGGTATAATAGAGTAATTGATTGATAAGTAAAATCTATTTAAAATCAAATATTGAATATTGAACAGGTAAATTGTTTAAATTAAATATTTAAAACTTATTGAATAATTGAATAACTGTAAAAATGGAAATAGTGTTCTAAATTGTGAATTGGTTTTAAAAGTTGAATCTTATAAGTTCAATTTCAATATTTCAAAAGATAGTGATTTAAAAATAATCAAATTTGTTTAATTTAATATTACGAATGTTTGAATAATTAAATTCCGAATTTGATATGATTAATTTGATATTGAAATTTAATATATGAAAATAGAGTGAATAATTGAAATTTGATTTAATGTGATTCAAATTGGTTTCCAAAGTGAATGTAAGTTATATTTGGATTTTAATAGAGTTAATAAGATTTTGAAATTGGAATTTATTGGATAAATTAAATAACGGGTTTAATATGATTAAAAATGATTTGTAAAATTTTATTTTATCATATTAAAGTTAGAGTGATGTTGTAGAACTTTTAAAATCGAATTAAAAGTAAATTTGTGAAAATTGAATATTTTAATATTTAATTATCGACTGGAAAATAGCCAAATTTTGAACAGTCTCAGAATTGGACGAAACTAGTTCCATTGGATCTGTAATAGTTAGTTGTTATCGGATTTCAATTTTCGTAGCAATCAAAGTTGTCGTTTGACCGTGGCAGCTCGAAACGCGTTGAAATTGTTTTAATATTAATTTGACGAGTTAAAATAGTCATTTTTCAAACAGTCTCGGATTTCGACGAAACTGGTTTCATCGGATCCGTAATGTGATATTATTGTAAGATTTCAAATTTTGGGTCAATCGGATTTACCGTTTATCCGGGGCAAGCAAAAACGCACAGAAATTAGTTTAAATCGATTTAATTTAAATTGATCGTTTATTGCTGTAACTCTCACATATGATCGAATTAGCTTCCGAAACCTGTTCCATTGTGTCCGGAACGCGGGATAAACCCTAGAAACGCCAGTCACCACACGTAAATCGGAGTTCGAAATTTTGGAGTGAATAGAGTTCGTCGTTTTTCTATAAAGGCTCGTTCTTCAGCAAACCCTGGTTAGTTTATTGCAGCCGCCCGTGATAAACAAATTAATGACCGAAATTCTCTCTTTTTCTTCTTCAATTATTTCACAATCCACAAATCAATTCAAGAAAGTTTCAACTGCAATGTTGTAGATCGTCTCGAGATCTACGACTTCAACGGTGATGATCATTTTTAGAGGAGCCGTTTGACGGCAATTTGGCATGGAATGCCGTGCGTTCGTGCACGTGTAGCGAGGTCAGGGGGAGGCCGAGTTCGCCTATACTCACGGCGTAGGGGGAGCACGGTATGACGAAGTGAATGGCGCTGCTTGATTGGAGCGAAGTCGAACGGAGGTGGCTCGAAAATCAAAACCCTAGGGACGGCCGTGGGTTCCTATGCGCATATTTACCTGGGAGTTTTTCGCGAACGTGAGAGAGGGAGTAGGGAAGAAGAAGTTCAGCCCTGATGTTAGATTGTGAATCAACGGCCCAGAATCGTTATGGTAAAAAATATATAATAGACATGTAAATTTAATTGAAATTTGAACCCTGTGATGTTTAAAACGTTGTATCTTTGTCATACGAGATCGGAAAATTGCAAAAAAAGTTGCATTGGAATCGTATGGTCGAGCACTACGCTATGGAATTGGATTGGAGTCGTTTGAAGCTAAAGAAAATTTCGGGTAAAATTAAACGCTCGTTTAATTTTATTCGAAATAAAGCGCTGAAACTGCATTGAAATCAAGGTGAGTGTTTTATAACGCTCACAATGTACTGAATATCTTTATGCTAGTTAAATTTGATATTATGAAGTGATATGAATTTTATTTGTCATTGTTTGATAGAATTTAATTGTCATATATCATTCGAATTAATCGTTGAAAATTAAATTTGACAGTTAAATTGAAATTGAAATTGAATTGCGATTAAATTTCCCGACATTGATAACTATGAAATTGCCATGAATTGTATTGTCTATTGGATGACGTATTTCGATGGATGCTATTGGTTTATATTTAAATGTTTGGATGTTTATTTGCTTATATATATCCTGTTATGCATACATATGAAACTGTGATTTGATTTAAGTAATATATATTCATCCCTGACATTTAATTGAAATAACTAATCACTTGGCCATAGGATAGAAAATTATATACGGACACCGAATTGGCTAAATTAATAAATTTTAAGATCATCGATTTGAAATTTACTTAAATGTTTTGATTT
Source organism: Allium cepa (assembly GCA_030765085.1). Classification (NCBI taxonomy): domain Eukaryota; kingdom Viridiplantae; phylum Streptophyta; class Magnoliopsida; order Asparagales; family Amaryllidaceae; genus Allium; species Allium cepa. The sequence continues at coordinate 44,714,552 of CM060930.1, read as the reverse complement.
AAAAGCGATAAATAGAAATCAATTTATAGAAATCGAATTTATCGAAAAAAAATTGAGTTTGGAATGTTGAAATAAAATTTTGGTTAAAAGAAATGGTTGAATAAATTTAAGTGGAGACTTTGAGATTTAAAATTTAGATATGATTGAATTTTGGAAATTTATTTGTTTTAAAGATTGAACATTAAATTTGAGTTTTGAATATTACTAAGTAAAAGTGACAAAAATGATATTTTGAATTGAGCTTGAAATTGAATCATATTTGTAATTGGGATTTAAATTTGAATATTGAAGGATAATTTTGTTAAGTGTTATAAATTGATATTTTGAAAAATCAAGCTAAAAATCGATATAAATTGAAATTGAACTAAATGAAAGTGAATATAAAATTGAATAAATTTGAAGTCAAAGTTGACATTGAATTGAATTGAAATCGAAATTGAAATCGGTAGAACGGAATTGAAATTGATTTGAATTGGGAAGATATAATTGAAATGGATTGGTTTTGAAGCTATTTTATTTTTTTTTACAAATTACTCGGTTATATAAACTATTTTTGAATACTTAAACTATTTTAATCTATTTTAAATCTACTTAACCCAATTTAAATTACTTTAAACTAATTTATCTATTTCAAATCCATTTTAAGATTTTAAGTATTTTTAACTATTTTAATTATGTAAAACTACTTTTAAACTACTTAAAACTATTTTCTAAAATTCTAAGCTGGTCAATAAAGTGGAATGTTTATATTTAAATCTTGAATTTAAAATACGAATTGAGTTAAGTGAAGTTGCAACCTAAATTGAAATTCGAAATGATTTTGAAATCGAAATGAGACATTGATGCGAAAATTGATTTTTGAAACGGAATCTGACATTTTGATAGATAAGGTGATATTTGAAATGGATTTGATTTTTGAACGAATATGATATTTTGATATCAATTATGAATCGATTTGAAATGTAAAAGAGCCAACAGTGTAATAATACGTAGTTATTAAAGAGACCGGGATCGGATATGGACATACTCTCTGTCGATACCGTACACCACTTTAATAACTATTATACGCGGAGTGTTGATCCAGAATGAAGTGGATGGTTTGGTGAGCGCGTTGACTGAAGAAAGAGAACGATATTGGATGACCCCTAACATGACTAAAACAGGAGACGCGCCGGGCCATTGAGGTTCGCCACCTCTAGCGGACACACTTCTTCGATACCATATCTATTACATTTGTGATGCGATTTGGGTGCACCCCTTGATTTGGGAGTGTTGTTTCGCGGTGTTGGGGTGGCTGCTGGCTATGCCCAACATCAGTCCGGATCGCGCAACTACTAGTATCCTAGTTGGTATCGCCTCATGTACCTTGTCATATTGATTATCCTATTCGCGACCACTACGTTTTGATTTGTACCTTGAGCATATGGATTGCCCTCTGGTGACTTCCGGTTTTGGGGAAACTACGGTCTTGTATATGCTTTTGGGAATATAAAATGTGTTAAAGGGGATTATGGTAACGCCTTAACGCTATTTTGATACTTTATATTACCGATAGGCATTATCTACTTAGCGTATATTACTACATAGTAGATAGTTTAACGGATCCTTGAGAGATGGAAAATCCCATAACATGTCTTAAGTTATTGAACGCACGTTGACACTGGATAGGAGATGTCAAACCCCGTAAACATCTCCGACGCCGTTACACTCATATTTATTTACGATTGATTTAACTTTCATAAGGGTATTTTAGTCCTGACTCGAGTGTTTTGTCTTTTCATTACGCTCGGTTCAGACCTGAGTTTTTCAGATTTTGAAGATCTATTCTAGAGGACGAAGACGAAGATTTGATATACTATTACTATTATTACCCTTGCACCATGCTGTCTGCTGCATTATTTTAATTGTTCTGTTGTATATGTATAACTCTGATAAATATTGTATAAATAATTGTCAAAGTATAGTAAACAGCTTCATGAACTGTTTATTTGACTATTATATTTTATCGTTCCGCTGCGAGATTCTGTATTGTTTCTTTTCCTTTATTTCTCTTTCTTTTCTTTTCTTATTTACCCCAATAACCATCTGCCCTTTTGAAATGGTTTGGAATCGACATGTGTATTTGATCGTCGGTTTAAACTGTCCAAAAAGGTGGGTCGTTATAGTTGGTATCAGAGCTTTGGTTTAGCGATAAACCTTGGCTCTAGTGGGGAATAACTCATTGCAATAGAGGTAAACTATATGAATGAGTTGAGTGTATATGAGAGAGCGTATTTGTTAGTGATATAAAATGTTTTATATTGTGTCGGTTGATTTGTTGAGTGGCTTATGGATTCTGGTCAATACGAGTAATTAACGTCATTGACAGGGATCTCTAAACCCTTAAACAGAACAATTCGACATAGTATTGTTTTGAAATTGGGTAAATGAAATAATTTTGCCCTAATTATATTTTGTATATAAAGAATTTATTTTCAAAAATTATTGTGATCTATCTAGCTTATTTGGTTGTTAGAAATGATATATTGGTTATTATCATTAATTGGATATGGTGTTTTAATAAATAGGGTTTATTGGAAAATGAACAATGATAAAACACTTGTGAAATATTTTAAGGAAGAAAATCCTATAAGAATGTTTTATAAAGGTGACTTATAAATTAAAATAGATTTAAATTGGGAAATATTGAATTCAAGACCCGGAGATTTTGAAAAATGATTCTCAAAGTTTTGAAGAAATATATAGTAATATTAGTTGGAAATTGTTTATGGAAATATTTTGAAAGGATTTTTAAGAAGGAATGAATATAGTACTCCTCTCTTATGTTGTTGGAAAATAATTTCGGTGATGACTGCGCAGCATCATCGACGTTCATTTTCGAGTCTCAAAGTGGGGGAGACTTCTAAGAAGCTTTGCTTTTCTTCAAAATTATTTTGGATAAATGAGTTTTGGTTTAAACTCCAAAGGTATGATTTGATATATTAAAGATATAAGTGTATATATTTATTTCAAATGATTTAAAAGGAACCGGGCATTTTAATTTCCAAGTTATGTTAATTTGTAATTTTCAAATAATTTGAATGAAATGTGAATAACAGAATTTATAAAATAAGAGGATTGAGATATCTAAGCTATTGTTTGGGAAAACTTTAAAGTTGAAAGGTAAAAAGGATTTAAATAAATCAAATTTGTGTACATTCTAATCAAGTAAAATGAAATTCTATAAATTTTTATAATAACAAAATTACATTCTGATAACATATAGCAAGACTTACCAAATGTTAAAAGTTAAAATGATGTTTTGAATATGTAATGAGATATTGTATAGATAAACAGAACCTGAAAGTAATTGAAATATACAAGTAAGGAAAACTCAAAAGGAATTAAAAGGTATATAAATGGAAAATTTGGTTGTGATAAAAATGTTATAAATTTAAATATAGCATGAAATGATGAATGGATAAATGGAACAAGTAAGTGAACTTAGGAAAGAAGATAAATGAATCGTATTATATCTTTGTAAATTGGTTATAGAAAATAAATATAAATTGCGAAGGGATTGGAAAATAATTGAATTTGTAACCTTTAAGATAACTGTAAATTAAGAAAAGTCATATATGAGAAGTTAGACTTTTATGAAATGATTATAAACTAAAGGGTTGATTTATAAAATGTTCCACAAATGAATTCGTTATTAACTGAAATTATGAAAATGAAATAAATGTAAACAAAGAAATTTCTTATAGTTAAGAATCAATTGGAAAATGAAATTGTATTTAATTAAATTACATATAGATTGTTTAAATGAACTTGAGTAAGCAAATTCTTTGATATGATGTTTGAGAAAATATAATGTTAAATAATATGCTATGTAAAGAAATGAATATACTAACTGAATAATGGATTGGGAGTAATTAAGTGAAAAAAAGAAGAAGTCAATAATATAATTTAGTGTAGATAAATTGGATAGAAAATCCATTGGAAGGTAATACGTAAGATTGCACGTATATTATTTTATTCGCATAACGATTTGATCCAAATTCGAGCACAAAATTTCGAGATGATTTATATCGATCCAAGTTAGGATTTTTCACTCGATTTTCGACGGCGAACCCTAGATATGGATTATTAATTTGATTCTGGAATTCTCTATCATAATATATGGCTATGCAAGGAGAGTAATAGTTTCCAATCAAGGAACCAAATCTGAGTCCACACTAGAGAGTCGTGTGAACGATACTAGTTTGGAAGTGAAATTGTGTGATCGAATAAGGGATTAGATTGATATTGCTCACGGATGATATATGTACGGCTTACAGAATTAATTAAGCTAATATTGAAAATTGAAGATGCCAAATATAAAATGATTCTTTTAAATTGTATAATTGGAATTGAAGGAGGTAAACCAAATTGAATGTAAAATTAATAATTTGGTTATGTTGGGTATGATTTGGTTGTTATATGATTATTAGTGGATTGCATATAATTCATTAAGTGTTATTGAAATTGAAAGCTATAAATCACTGAAATCAAATTGAAAGTTAAATGAATTTAAATAGAATTTAAATTGATTTAAATTTGAAGTGAACTAATGTAAATATAAACTAGTGAATGTTAACTAATTGAATTGAGAATGAATGTTAGTAAAATCCAGCGTGGAATCAACTATGATTAAATTGAAACCAAGTCAATAAATATTAATGAGAAGTGAATTTACATTGATTGGTTATGGATTTGTTTGATGATAGTTGGATGATAGTTGATTTGATGGTTGCATTTGCTGTTTGTTGCATTTGCTATGGTGGCACATGTAGTTGTTATGTTGCTATAAGATGTATATTGATACTATTTTCATATATGCATGATTCTCATTGTTTGTTGAGTGTTTAGTAGGTGCGGATTGCGCTTGCTTCGCATTTGGAGCTCGCTTTCGCGCTATATTAGTCGTATATGCTCGCTAAAATAATATAAGGTACATGTTTATTTTGTCATTGGATTTGGTGATTTTTGATGAGCCACTTGGCTTTTTGATTTTCTTTTGTTGGTTTGGGGCCGTAGAGGCGTTTTGTAGCTGTACCGATCGAGCCGCGCAAAGGAGACTCTGCCGAAATTTTCCGTAAAATCCGGGTGTTAGAAAAATTTTCAAGTTTTAAAATTTTATAACTTGTTTTGATAACTAACTTTTAAAGCTAGAAAGCCATTCAGAGTAACTTAGTGGAAACGTATTTATGACTTTATAAATGGAATTTCATTGTTTTATAAGTTGATAACTTTGAATAAAATATATTTAATGTTGAATTCTATACTTAGTTCCTTTTCCCTTCTTTTTCCTTTTCGGGGACGAAAAGTTTTGAGTGGGGGAGAGTGTAACGACCCGTAAATTTTCGATAATTAAAATAGCTAATTTAATAAGATTTCGTGATTTAGTGTTAGAAAAAAATTTGTAATTCGTTTAGAATAATAATAACTGGAATGAATTGCAACAATAATTATCCAAGTAATGAAAAAAATAAAAGCTATTTAGCGAATGCCTTGCAATCAATAGTTGAATAGGATAATAAATGTTGAATCCATTGGGTATAATAGAGTAGTTGATTGATAAGTAAAATCTATTTAAAATCAAATATTGAATATTGAACAGGTAAATTGTTTAAATTAAATATTTAAAACTTACTGAATAACTGTAAAAATGGAAATAGTGTTCTAAACTGTGAATTGGTTTTAAAAGTTGAATCTTATAAGTTCAATTTCAATATTTCAAAAGATAGTGATTTAAAAATAATCAAATTTGTTTAATTTAATATTACGAATGTTTGAATAATTAAATTCCGAATTTGATATGATTAATTTGATATTGAAATTTAATATATGAAAATAGAGTGAATAATTGAAATTTGATTTAATGTGATTCAAATTGGTTTCCAAAGTGAATGTAAGTTATATTTGGATTTTAATAGAGTTAATAAGATTTTAAAATTGGAATTTATTAGATAAATTAAATAACGGGTTTAATATGATTAAAAATGATTTGTAAAATTTTATTTTATCATATTAAAGTTAGAGTGATGTTGTAGAACTTTTAAAATCGAATTAAAAGTAAATTTGTGAAAATTGAATATTTTAATATTTAATTATCGACTGGAAAATAGCCAAATTTTGAACAGTCTTAGAATTGGACGAAACTAGTTCCATTAGATCCGTAATAGTTAGTTATTATCGGATTACAATTTTTGTAGCAATCAGAGTTGTCGTTTGACCGTGGCAGCTCGAAACGCGTTGAAATTGTTTTAATATTAATTTGACGAGTTAAAATAGTCATTTTTCAAACAGTCTCGGATTTCGACGAAACTAGTTTCATCGGATCCGTAATGTGATATTATTGAAATATTTCAAATTTCGGGTCAATCGGATTTACCGTTTATCCGGGGCAAGCAAAAACGCACAGAAATTAGTTTAAATCGATTTAATTTAAATTGATCGTTTATCGCTGTAACTCTCACATATGATCGAATTAGCTTCCGAAACCTGTTCCATTGTGTCCGGAACGCGGGATAAACCCTAGAAACGCCAGTCACCACGCGTAAATCGGAGTTCGAAATTTTGGAGTGAATAGAGTTCGTCGTTTTTCTATAAAGGCTCGTTCTTCAGCAAACCCTGGTTAGTTTATTGCAGCCGCCCGTGATAAACAAATTAATGGCCGAAATTCTCTCGTTTTCTTCTTCAATTATTTCACAATCCACAAATCAATTCAAGAAAGTTTCAACTGCAATGTTGTAGATCGTCTCGAGATCTACGACTTCAACGGTGATGATCATTTTTAGAGGAGTCGTTTGACGGCAATTTGGCATGGAATGCCGTGCGTTCGTGCGGGTGTAGCGAGGTCAGGGGGAGGCCGAGTTCGCCTATACTCACGGCGTAGGGGGAGCACGGCATGACGAAGTGAATGGCGCTGCTTGATCGTGTTGAATATGCGCTTATATGTTTTTGTTTGATGATAATAAACATATATATATTCATTTAAATGTATTTGGTAATGTACTATTTTGTTTTTCATAGATTAAATAAATATTTGTTGAATAAAATAAATTACACAAAATTTGAATTTGAATTCAAACAGAATAAGTTACACAGATTTTGAATTCAAACAGAAATTTTATTCAAACAAATATTTATTACAATCTTGAATAGTACAAATTCATGCTCTCACTATACATATACATTTCTGATTACATCACGATTACATCACAAATATTTTTACATTGATAACCTCACTACATATCACTCACACTCGTATTTTGTCTTCAACTGCATTCCAGTTTGAATCCAGCATCTGAGAAATCTGCAAAAATATTCACTAACGCAGTAAAATTGAAAAAGAAATATTTTCGCAATATAAAATGAAATACGATTTTTGAAAAAATGGTTTGCCTCAGTTATTTGGGTTGTTCGTCATCATTCACACTTGATTTCATCACAAAGTCGTGCATATAGATATTACAGGGACATGTAACCATAAGTGGTTGCAATACACACGTGTACATTCATACACGTGTGCACTGCCTCGCCAACTCGTGTGCGCAGCCAAAAATAGCAAGCGTGCAAGCACAACATGAAAGGAATCGAGTCAGTAAGGCAATGCACAAAGTAAGTAACAGTAAGCAACAGAGATCAGAGACCAAGCAAAGCATAGTAACTGCATAGCAACAGCAACATGATCAAGTAGCAGTCTTTGAGCATGAGATATGTCAACTACATGAAGCAACAGTCAGACCAAAAGGCTACATGAAGTATGCAAGTTCAACCTCTTCATTAAACAACTCAAGACCAAGTTGCAACAAAGTTCAAAAGTGCATCAAAGGCAGTTCAATGTGGATAGCAACAGCAAAAAGGGACTGCAACAAACATGTATGCAGCATCAAGTCAAAGTATGCAACTACGTGACATAAATGCAACTACAACGATGCAAGCGAAGAACCAAAGTCAGTGGCATGCTTCAAACTGCATCAATGCAAAATGGAATGAATGCAACATGGACTGCGCAAAATCAAGACAGCATCAAACAGCAACAGTGAAGACTGCATAAGTGACCATGCAAACTAACTCGAACCAATACAGTGAAAATATGCAGCATACCAGAGGTCTCAACAAGAACCAGAATACAAGTACAGGAGGCAGCTCAATATAAACAGCTCAGAGTACATGCATGAAACAGTGCAATGAACCAGTGATACAAATGCAACAGTGAAGTTACTGAAGGCAACATGAAGAAATGTACATGCACCAGTGATGAAAGCTACAAGATACACAAGTTTTGTTCAAATACCAGTGATACAAGTGCAACACAGTTGCAAACAACATGACAGCACTGCATCAATACAAAGTGTACATGAATGCATCAATAAACCAAACTGCAAGACCTCAAGTGACACAGTGAAAGTAGCACAAAGTACAGTGCAACTTAAACCAATATAGCAGCAACTCCAAAACCAAAGTGAAATAGAATGCAGTGGCAACAAGAATGGTGAAGCAGTGCAAATGAGAAAGTGCAACAGTGAATCGAAACATGCACTTACAAATGAGCAACTACAAGGTGAACAACAACCAAGTATACAACTACGGTAGCAAGCTACAATGGATGCAGCAATACCAAGTTCAACAACATCAAAGACAACACAAGTTCAGCTGTGCAAAATGTATACAAAGACAGTGAGCATATATGTATGGATGAAATGCAAAGGTTCAGGCCGAGAATAAAGCAAGCAGCATGTGGATGTCATCATATGTACTTAATTCAAAGTCCAAGTCGAAATCATGGATCAGTGCCAAAGTCGAATAATAACAATGCAGACGTACAAATGTAACGCAGTGATAAAAATTCACGTACGAATACAGTATTGACGAAGTTCAACATTGCAGAGATGGTCGAAGCAGTGCCGAAGTCAGAATCTTCGAAAATAGGATGCTAAAGTCAAGTCAGAGAATTCAACAAAAATATTCGTCTTTGAAAAAGTCAGCAATGAAAAAGGGGAAGTTTTAATGCCGTGTGAATCAAGAAAATCGAACGCAACACAATCAAAGCTGTGCGTATCAAGGTGTAATTAAAATCAGGAAAGCATAATTTAGGAAAGTATCGAATCGATACAAGCAAAATCAAGTATCCAGAATTCAGATAAATACAATCCCAAAATCATCATCGGCCGTGGAGAAAAAAATTGAATCAAATCCAAACACAAACCAAAGTTCATCATCGGCAATCGAGTTTGAGTTCTAAAATCACAAAAGCACAAATAAGCAAAGAATTTACATACCGCAGCAGTAAAATCAATCATAAGAAGCAGCTGCTAACAAATTGCAACCTCGAAGTCGACGCAAATCAATCGTCAGAGAACGAGCAAGCCGAGCAACGCAATCTCCAAGTCAACCAGATCATCAGAACGAAGCACTAATTCGAGAAAGAAGCCGAAGCCCTAATTCGACATAGAAAGGCCGACATTTTTACAAGCAAAAGAAGGAATGGGTCAAAGCCAAAGTGGATCGGGTTAATAAAAACAAGGGGCCGGCCTTGTTTTTTATAAAAGGGATTAAGTTTTTTGTTTAGGGTTCAATTAAAAAAGGGGTTTTTTAGTTATTTTATTTTGAGCAAAAATCACGCATTCAAGTTGTAGTTTAATTTTTGCTCCGGTGTTATTTTTGAAGTTGTTTTTTCTTTTCGAGTCGAAGAATCTGTAAATCACCACCTAGGGATTAGGTAGTGTCAGATTGTCTATTTAGAATTAGTTCAGTGAGCAGGGAGTGCGAATTTGCAAAGCTCTATAGGCGGGAGCAGTGTTTGCGAGTGAGCGAAACTCTATAGGCGGGAGCAGTGTGTGCGAGTCTAGTAGAGTGTTTGTGAGCGGGAGCAAAAGGGTCTGCGAGTCTAGTAGAGTGTTTGTAAGCGTGATACTGTTTAATTTTAATAGAAATCTGGGAATGCAGCAGTAGGCAGGGGTTGCCGAAGCTGGGTAAAGTTTGTGTGTGATTTACTTTTCAGCATATTTATTTCTGCAATTATATTTCTGTGTTTAATTTGAGAAAATTTGCTATAACCCTATTCACCCCCCCTCTAGGGTTAATCTAGATCCTACAGATCGAAGCGAAGTCGAACGGAGGTGGCTCGAAAATCAAAACCCTAGGGACGGCCGTGGGTTCCTATGCGCGTATTTACCTGGGAGTTTTTCGCGAACGTGAGAGAGGGAGTAGGGAAGAAGAAGTTCGGCCCTGGTGTTAGATTGTGAATCAACGGCCCAGAATCATTATGGTAAAAAATATATAATAGACATGAAAATTTAATTGAAATTTAAACCCTGTGATGTTTAAAACGTTGTATCTTTGTCATACGAGATCGGAAAATTGCAAAACAAGTTGCGTTGGAATCGTATGGTCGAGCACTACGCTATGGAATTGGATTGGAGTCGTTTGGAGCTAAAGAAAATTTCGAGTAAAATTAAACGCTCGTTTAATTTTATTCGAAATAAAGCGCTGAAACTGCATTGAAATCAAGGTGAGTGTTTTATAACGCTCACAATGTACTGAATATCTTTATGCTAGTTAAATTTGATATTATGAAGTGATATGAATTTTATTTGTCATTGTTTGATAGAATTTAATTGTCATATATCATTCGAATTAATCGTTGAAAATTAAATTTGACAGTTAAATTGAAATTGAAATTGAATTGCGATTAAATTTCCCGACATTGATAACTATGAAATTGCCATGAATTGTATTGTCTATTGGATGACGTATTTCGATGGATGCTATTGGTTGATATTTAAATGTTTGGATGTTTATTTGCTTATATATATCCTGTTATGCATACATATGAAACTGTGATTTGATTTAAGTAATATATATTCATCCCTGACATTTAATTGAAATAACTAATCACTTGGCCATAGGATAGAAAATTATATACGGACACCGGATTGGCTAAATTAATAAATTTTAAGATCGTCGATTTGAAATTTACTTAAATGTTTTGATTTAAAAGTGATAAATAGAAATCAATTTATAGAAATCGAATTTATCGAAAAAAATTTGAGTTTGGAATGTTGAAATAAAATTTTGGTTAAAAGAAATGGTTGAATAAATTTAAGTGGAGACTTTGAGATTTAAAATTTGGATATGATTGAATTTTGGAAATTTATTTGTTTTAAAGATTGAACATTAAATTTGAGTTTTGAATATTACAAAGTAAAAGTGACAAAAATGATATTTTGAATTGAGCTTGAAATTGAATCATATTTGTAATTGGGTTTTAAATTTGAATATTGAAGGATAATTTTATTAAGTGTTATAAATTGATATTTTGAAAAATCAAGCTAAAAATCGATATAAATTGAAACTGAACTAATTGAAAGTGAATATAAAATTGAATAAATTTGAAGTCAAAGTTGACATTGAATTGAATTGAAATTGAAATTGAAATCGGTAGAACGGAAATCGAAATTGATTTGAATTGGGAAGATATAATTGAAATGGATTGGTTTTGAAGCTATTTTTTTTTTACAAATTACTCGGTTATATAAACTATTTTTGAATACTTAAACTATTTTAATCTATTTTAAATCTACTTAACCCAATTTAAATTACTTTAAACTAATTTATCTATTTCAAATCCATTTTAAGATTTTAAGTATTTTTAACTATTTTAATTATGTAAAACTACTTTTAAACTACTTAAAACTATTTTCTAAAATTCTAAGCTGGTCAATAAAGTGGAATGTTTGTATTTAAATCTTGAATTTAAAATACGAATTGAGTTAAGTGAAGTTGCAACCTAAATTGAAATTCGAAATGATTTTGAAATCGAAATGAGACATTGATGCGAAAATTGATTTTTGAAACGGAATCTGACATTTTGATAGATACGGTGATATTTGAAATGGATTTGATTTTTGAACGAATATGATATTTTGATATCAATTATGAATCGATTTGAAATGTAAAAGAGCCAACGGTGTAATAATACGTAGTTATTAAAGAGACCGGGATCGGATATGGACATACTCTCTGTCGATACCGAACACCACTTTAATAACTATTATACGCGGAGTGTTGATCCAGAATGAAGTGGATGGTTTGGTGAGCGCGTTGACTGAAGAAAGAGAACGATATTGGATGACCCCTGACATGACTAAAACAGGAGCCGCGCCGGGCCATTGAGGTTCGCCACCTCTAGCGGACACACTTCTTCGATACCATATCTATTACATTTGTGATGCGATTTGGGTGCACCCCTTGATTTGGGAGTGTTGTTTCGCGGTGTTGGGGTGGCTGCTGGCTATGCCCAACATCAGTCCGGATCACGCAACTACTAGTATCCTAGTTGGTATCGCCTCATGTACCTTTTCATACTGATTATCCTATTCGCAACCACTACGTTTTGATTTGTACCTTGAGTATATGGATTGCCCTCTGGTGACTTCCGGTTTTGGGGAAACTACGGTCTTGTATATGCTTTTGGGAATATAAAATGTGTTAAGGGGGATTATGGTAACGCCTTAACGCTATTTTGATACTTTATATTACTGATAGGCATTATCTACTTAGCATATATTACTATATAGTAGATAGTTTAACGGATCCTTGATAGATGGAAAATCCCGTAACATCTCTTAAGTTATTGCACGCACGTTGACACTGGATAGGAGATGTCAAACCCCGTAAACATCTCCGACGCCGTTACACTCATATTTATTTACGATTGATTTAACTTTCATAAGGGTATTTTAGTCCTGACTCGAGTGTTTTGTCTTTTCATTACGCTCGGGTCAGACCTGAGTTTTTCAGATTTTGAAGATCTATTCTGGAGGATGAAGACGAAGATTTGGTATACTATTACTATTATTACCCTTGCACCATGCTGTCTGCTGCATTATTTTAATTGTTCTGTTGTATATGTATAACTCTGATAAATGTTGTATAAATAATTGTCAAAGTATAGTAAACAGCTTCATGAACTGTTTATTTGACTATTATATTTTATCGTTCCGCTGCGAGATTCTGTGTTGTTTCTTTTCCTTTATTTCTCTTTCTTTTCTTTTCTTATTTACCCCAATAACCATCTGCCCTTTTGAAATGGTTTGGAATCGACATGTGTATTTGATCGTCGGTTTAAACTGTCCAAAAAGGCGGGTCGTTACAAAATATTTTTGAGAAGTATTTTCAGAACATTCCATAAGTATTAAAAGGATTATTACTTGTTAATTAAGTGTTAATGATTATTTAATTCATCAATTTAAGTAAAGATAATTGGTACTTATTTTATTAATTAAGTAAAGGTAATTAGTAATTAAGTACTAATTATGAAGATAATTATAATTAGTTATTTAAGAAAGTTTAATTAATTATCAATTATGTAAAGGTTAATTTTTTAATTGATTATTATTTAAGTAAGATTTAATTATTTATAAATTATTAATTAAGCGAGGTTTAATTTATAAATTAATTATTACTCAGGTTGGGTTTAATTATTTCTTAATTATTAATTAAGTTAAGATTTAATTATTAATTTAATTATTATTTAATAAAGGTTTTATTTTTAATTACTTTATTTCCAAGGATCAGTTTGTTTATAAAGCTGCTTTCTTTTACAATGAATAACTTAAATACAAGGGATTCTTTTTTTCTGTGCATTTAAGTTGCCAATAAAAGGGAATAGATTATTGATGACACTTGTTTAGCAGAATAGATATCCATTCTGCTATTAAATTAATTTGGACATTTAATTTTATGGCAGTCGATTATATACGATAAACGACACATTAAGTATGGATGGTTAATTGTGGATTTGATTCACTTACATGTTGCTTATGTAAATACTAGTTATGTGACTTGAAAAGTCAAATTGAATTCAATGATAACTTGATTTAGAACCATTATTGTTAAGCTTCTTTTCGAATTCGTAAAGCTATGGATTTAAAATAACTTCAATTGTATAACAATTTGAACTTAAGTGTTTATAAATGATGTTTTAAAGTAAGTTATTTAATTATTTTAGCAAAGATGTTTAAAGTTTTTTAATTATATTATTAGTGATATTTTAAGTTATTTAACTATAACGTTAATGTTGTCGGTTAATTAATTTAGTTTTGTTTTAAAGTTAATTAATTATTTAATTAATGATGGGTTTAAAGTTAATTACTTATCTTATTAGTGTTGTTTAAAGTAAATTATTTATTTATTTATGATGTGTAAAAGTAATTAATTAATTGAATAAAGGTGTTTATAAATGATAAACTGTTTTATAAAAATGATTGTACTTAGTAAAAAGGATTTATTGAAGGAGATTTATAAATGATATTTAGCAAAGGAGATTGTAAACAATATTTGGTAAAGAAGTTTGATAAGGAGTTTATAAATCGTTTAAGAGATTTATAAAGAAGTTTTATGAATTAATTTGGAGATTTGTAAAAGGATTTGAAGTATGAAAGGAGCTTATAAAAGAGAATTTTATGAAAGAAATTAGATTTGATTTTGGTAATTAATCCTTCTTAATTTTGGTGGTATGAGAACATTCTTTCTCTACTTAACACTGAAGGATAAGTGGTTTTGTTTATAGTAAGAAATATTTTAAATAATATTTGTTTTGGCCCATTTAAATATGATTTTTGAAAAGAGAAAATCCCCATAATATTTTGCTAATATACTTATACCGTTGATATAAGTATATGGATATTTTCTAAGTATTGAAAATATAATGGTTTGAATTATACTTATACCATTGAGGTAAGTAAATTAATGTTTTCTCAAATATTGGAAAGAGTATAAGGGGTTTGTGAATATATCTTTTGTGAAGGTATTTCGTATCAAATAATTGAAAGGGATTTTAATAATTGAAATATTTATTTACAGAGGCTTAGTGGATCCTATATGGAATTAACCTATGTTTGATTGCTTATTATTTGATAGTTAAATAACCCACTATCCAATCTTGGCTAAAAGTATAAATCCAGAAATATCTAGGCGAAACACTGGAGTTATATGGCACAGTCATCTTCAATGATGTTGTACTATGCGTATTAAACTCATTCTATTCTCTTAGGACAAATGATAAGGAAATCCATCCACTTAAACTGTTAAGAAGTGATCTTCACTCTTATATTGTCTGATAATTTCCAAAAGAACCGGAGTTAGGTTTACCGAAAACTATCTAATGTTGGTTCAAAGAGACCGGGATCAGATAAGTATGAATTATCCAAAATCCATGTGACGCCCCACCTCTATGCTCACAATAACAAAGAGTATTAAAGGAAATACTGTCTGTTATCACGAAGAATAAGGCTGGAATTAAGCGTTTCAGCAAATATTCACTCACATCTTCTGATTCATACTTGAGTTCGTATAAAATAATACTTGTGACTGGTTCATTTTTATGGCTTTGATGATTTTGAAATGTTCGAACTCCTTTTGCCATTACGGCTTGACTTTCAATTTGACTTCGATCTTGATGTGAATTCATCTGGAAATTTGCGTTGTTTTGTTTTGATTTCGTGATAACTTCGGTTTTGAATTCAGATTGAAACCGGTAAGTATTGCTTGTGACCTAGTGTTTGAAGTTGTTAACTGATTACGTTAGCCATTCTATTTCGTTTGGATGTTGATGATTTAGCTTTTTCCAATTCACACGATTTTTGAACGGTGACTTGGTTCAATTCCTTAAATATTTAGCTTCGGCCATGTTTGGTTAGAAATTCGTGGCCACCATGGTCTGTTTGCATTTGACTTTGATCATAAATTTTTTTTGTATATGTGTTTCCATAATTTACCGTTCCGTGATTGTTGATGTTGTTCGAGCTTGCCTTTGTGTTGTTGAATTTGAATCTGGTTCGCATTGAGTATGCTATGCACTGTGTAATTATATCTTGGTTCTGGAATTTTTGTGATCTTGTTGACATGTTGAGTTTATTGCACTTCATGTTAGCATTGGCTAGTCTCGACTTCCTTCTGGTAGTCGTTGGTTTGAGTTGCACCATCCACACTGCATTTTTGATGTTCACCTGACATCACTTGTTTAAATGCAGTAGCGCTCCTTGTATTCTGATTTATCTACCTTTGATGTTGAGTTCTGTGCTGCTGCATTGAGTTGTAGGGTTGACACACTTGGAGTGTACATTCATGTATTTCTTCCATAATGTGGTCTGAATCTGCTTTGAACACACTACTGGTTTCATTGGGTTATTTTGCATTGGAGTTTGGTCGACGCTTGCATTTCTTTTGCTATGCTGGTTCATGTGTAAGTATGTGTCATTGCCTTGTGCACTGATGCTTACTGACATGTTGGAGTTGAGAACTTTTGTGTTGTTTTGAGTTTGCTGTTGCATTATTTCTAGACCCCCTCTGATTCATTTCATGTTTGTACCATTGCCCTTGTGTCCATGTGGTGACTGCAGTTCTTGTTGCAGTTTGCCCTGGAATACAGGTGGGGCTGCAGTTTCATTTTATATAAAGTTTTGTACTTATGGAAGTGTGCAGTCTTGAGTGTTTGGGAATTTTGTACTTGTTGTAGTCTTCCTGCACTTGGATACTGGTATCATTCTTTGAGAAAATTCGCATTGCCATTGTTGACTTTGTTTGTTGCCTGGTCGACGTGTGTATATGTATACTGTGATCATAGTATTCATGTATATATGGAGTTCAGGTGATCCAGGTTGTAAATCATATTGATTGAGTTGTTGTCATTCGTTGTTGGCACTGACTTCATCATGTCCACACTTGTATTGGCCACTGTTGCATTCATGTGTACATCACTTGTTTGCCTCCTTTATTGCCTGTTCATTTGATATTGGGTTGGTGGCTGCCTTAAGTTGTTTTCATTGACTAAACTTGATTTATATTTTCTTTGAGCATACTTTGGGTTTGATGTGCACTGCACCTTGGGTGTGCTTGCATCTGAGTTTTTGGTTGCAGTTTCCCTTGTATCCTTGTGATGGCTGTAGTCTAGATTGGGTCGTGCATTGCACTGACCACTATATTCATTTCATTTTGATTCACTGAGCTTTTGTGTAATTCATCACTGTAGTGGCAAGGCAGTACACGCGTGCGTGTGCTGCAGCCCTACCAGAAGTGACGTTTTAATTGATGATTCAATTGTTGTACTGTTTCGTTTATTCAATTCAAAATGTTTTGGATTTATATTTTGATTGGTTAATTTGATGATTTTGTTGATTGTCTAATTATCAACTTGATAATTAGATTATGAGTTTCTAATTATTTATTTAATAATTAGATTTTGTCGTTAATTGCCGTTTCGGCAAATTCTGTTGTTTTCTAAATTATCTTCATTGATAATCTTTTTAATTTATCTTCGTTGATAATTTGGATTTGCTGATTTGTTGTTTAACACTGTTATGTGTTATAAATATCGTTATCCGATTTCTTTATTTAAGGATCGGACAGACGAGATTTATTTTGACTGTCGTCTAATATGTTATTTATTATTTTTGCTTCCGTGCATTAATAACTGAGTTTGAATTAGACTGACCCATGTATTATTTTCTTTCGAATGTAATACTCGGGTCAGACCGAGTTATTACAGGTTGTAGATATCTTGCTTTGGGTTGCTGTTAGAGCTATGAAGTCTCTTCATATCTTTTGGAGTAGTCGTTGTCATTTTAGTAGTTAGTGTATTTGTATAGGATGTTATGTATTCATGTATATTAATCATGTTAATGTACTTGTGTATATAACTTCCAGTGTCGACAGTTGTAGTTGTATCATATGTACTGTATCACATGTATTGTAACTGACATTAGTTATTATATATATGAGACATTTTGTTTTATCTGTGTTCCGCATTTATATTATCTGTGTTATTATTATATTTATTGTCCTAAACTATTATAAACCATCGTAGTTCGTTTTATACTGGAATTGGGTATGTCGATGGGAGTAAATAAATAAGAGATGGAAAATAAAAATATATACCACTCCTATCGAGATAACCAATACTAGTGTAAGGCCTAACTACGGATGGCCGCTCCTATCCAGCCTTATTCTTCGTAATAACGGACAGTATTTCTTTTAACACTCTTTATTATTGTGAGCATAGAGGTGGGGCGTCACAATCCACTTTGAACCAACTCAAGCATCATATTGAAGACATCTTGAAGATGATGGAATCGAAGATGGAGTTCTTTGAAGTGCAAGAGCTACTTGCTACTAATCCTAAGGGTGATTCCAGAATGGATGGAGTAGAAATAGTGCCTTCGATTTGTTCATATCTTGAATGGATTGTATGGATGAATGATGGTATTGCATTGTGCCTGAAGGGTAGTGCTAGTGGGATTTGCCAAGAGAGGAAAAAGGTAACCGTGACCTTGTAAGCCCTACAGCCCAATAATGACTAAAATAGGAGATATACAAAAGAGCTATGTGGTTCGCTACCATTAGGAGCAGTCACTCCTCGATCTAGAATCGATATTTACATATTTCCTATGCACGCGGAAGTGGGACCATTGCTGGTGCTCATTGTTTTTGAGCATTGGTCACGGGGAATGATGTAATTCGGCTTGTCATGTTAAATGGGCAGCCGACTTTGTGTTGGCAGAGGGTCCATGTAAGGCCATCGGTATAATTTTCTAAAAGTGTACTATGGCAGGCTGTATCCTAATCGCTTGTCATTGATGGAAATCCAATCTCCAATACGTGCCTTTACGGACTTAGTTGTGCCTAACTATGTTGAAATGTGAGATGCAAGCATTGTAGCTATTTTATATTTTTATTTTCTCTAGACATTATTATAATATCACAAAATTTTCTATAAAATGGTTTAGTTATCGTAAGGTAAAAACCCATTCGTGTTTATGTGTGGCGTGGCCTTATGAGATGCCTTTATTTTTCAATGGTTTTATAACTGTAAAAAATATCCATTTGATTGTGTTTCTCATGCTGGTTTTACTAGATTGATCAGGGTGTTATTTTTCTCATAATGCTCTAGTTAGCCCGAGCATATTTTCTAGATTT
Source organism: Allium cepa (assembly GCA_030765085.1). NCBI lineage: Eukaryota > Viridiplantae > Streptophyta > Magnoliopsida > Asparagales > Amaryllidaceae > Allium > Allium cepa. The sequence continues at coordinate 44,695,547 of CM060930.1, read as the reverse complement.
AGATGGACACTTGGAGCTGCAGGAGACGAGCTGAATGCCTCCTAGACGTACTCTTATATTTTCTTTATCTTCACTGTTTGTTTCTTATCTGTATTTATTATCAATGTTAAAGACAAGTTGTTATAACTGTGCAGGGTCTAATGATAGGATAATTGTACTCTAATTGATGTACATATATAAAAGTTTTATCTTTTTAATGTTGATTGTTATATTTTATAGATTACTTTTCATGTTGTGAGATTCTATTTTGTCATTTTCTTTTATCCTAATGATCTGTCTTTCCAGTACATAGATGCTTGGCATACGATTATGATGGCTGTATTAGTGTCAACTTCTGAGGATCGAAAATGCGTCTTGTTACAAGAACTATATGCATAGTTTCTCTATAAATAGACATGTACCCCAATCAAAAGGAACAAGTTCTAAATTAGCCTTCTTCCTTCATTTTATAGCTTTTAAAATTATAGAACTTGATTTTGAGACATTAATGGCGCTTGGGTTAAATTGTATTTGAGACTTTGTAATTGAGGACTTGAACATATGATAACTTGCATATTTACTTACTTGACTATTGACTATGGATATGCTTGCCCAAGGACTTATTCCCTTGCCTAAGCACTCTTGAACTCTTTATTCTTGCATATGACTTGAATATAGCTTAGGCCCAATTTCTTGACTAATATTTTTGATGCATACATTAAGAATTAAGCCTAGGAGAAATACTTATTTACCCTCATATTCTTGTATTAGAAAGACCAACAAGAAAGTTAACGTCCTAAAACAAAAGGCCTTCCATCGCACTAATCTCGAGAAAATGTCACTTCTCAATTAATTGTTGAGAACATTGGTAGGGCAAACTTGGATACCAATAGTATTAATGAATGAAGAATCTAACATCAAAAACCATGCACAAGCAGCTTCAAAATATGCAAGAGTTAGTCAAAATGCTCATGCCCCAAAATTCATCAAGAATAACCCGAAAGACAAAGGGCAATGATAGGGAGGAAGCTGAATCTCCTCAAAAGAGATGTTGATGCGTCACTCTAAGAAGCAAGAACATTGGAAAAAGTGCTTTAGAGCCCCAAAAGAAGGACGAGGCCAGAATAATCAAGTCGGTCAAAATTCCTAATAGCCTTACTTGGAATCGAGAAAAAAAGAGGAGGCCAATAATCATCGCCCTTGAAAGGTAACCAAAGAGTTAAAATTCCCACTTGTATAGTCCGTTAATATCATAAAAATTTGGTAAAAAGTTTTAATAATAACAATAGAATAACGAAAAATAATTAAAGTTAATGAATTAATTATATAAATTAAATATAAGAAGGGGAAAAATGGTCATTTTTTAGATATTTGAATTTGACGACGAAACCAACGGCATTGCGACCATCTAGTTTTTTAGATTCACTTGTATTTTGGTTTGCCTCATTTGGAGTTTATGGGTGAATTGTGGTTGAAACAACATTGAGTCAAATGGGCGCCAAAAAGGTAGGGTTTCAAATTCAAAATTTGATTTCGAGCTGGCTGTTTTCCCTCCAACCGTTTAAGAAACAAACTCACGGTACATTTCCAATTCAAAAACCATCCGACTACTTTCTTCTTCCTCCTCCTACCTCTTAAGCTACCTAGAACCAAATCTAGATATCTCTCTCTAAACTTCAACAAATTGAACGAGACCAGCAGCGTTCTGGTGCTATCCAACAAAGCTTTGTACCTACATTAATTTGGTGGCTAAAATTTGAAGTGAGGAGACACAACAGGTCGGATAATAAGGACGTGGGTAGAAACAAGCGTTCCGATGAGTGATTCGTCTCTTACCTTTGTATAATGCAACTATAATGCTGTGTACACGATATGTTGGCCAAGTTAGTGTAGTTCAACATCCATAAACAATATAATTAGAATTTAAATGGGATTCGGAAGGGATTTGGCTGATAATAGTACTTAGAAACTAGGTTAAGTCAGAATATAGTAAATTTATGATTATAAGTCAAATTTGATGAAACAAATAGTTAAACTAGACTTTGAAATGAAGGGCTAGGGTCTAGGTACATTCTTTGGGGACTAGACGCATACAGAGGCAGCTAAAGGCGAAAAATAACAATGAAACAACAAATTCCTAAAACTTCTTGAAAATGTGTGCACCGGGTAATCGATGGTGAAACCGAGGCACTATAAGCCGATTTTAAGCACAAGTTGAACGTGGACCTAGAAGGATTATATAAATAAACAACGAATGGTTCGACTCCTGTTTCCCTTGCATTCTAAAAGGTGATTTAAGGCTAGCAACGAGATGAATGATAATGCTACAAAATGAATATATATGTATGTTGATTGGTTTTTATTTGAAGTTAATATATACACTGTTGAGAATCTTGAGATAAAGAAATATGATATGATGATGGACATGGATGACAGCAAGTCTAGGGCCTGTAAGCGGATCAGAATATGTATACTGTAACGGTCGACCCTTTCGACCTTAGAATGTTGACAGTAATACATTCACAGTATTCACGTGTCGAGCACCCAAGTGCCGAAAAGACAGAACATTAAGGTAAAAGAAATATAAAAAGAAATAAAACAAGAAAGAAGAACACGATATTATAATCTCACATGCAGAGCGATAATATATACTATCTCATGTAACGACCCAATTTTTCGACTTCCGAAAGTCGACATCAATACGTCACTGTATCAAATGCCGCACAATCGAATGCCGGAAAACTGAACCGTTAGGGTCAAAGAAGAAGAAGATGGAAGAAGAAACAGAAACAATAATAGAATCTCATATTTCACAGTGGAACAATATATAATAGATAAATGAATAATCTTTAAAATAAAGAACTATATCGGTTTATACATACATCATCAGAGTTTACAACGACACAACAACACTGGCAGTTATTTTAACTTGCTTACATAGAAATTTTGACTTGCACCAACCCAAACACAAACGGACACTACATAGTATAAGTGATACGTCTCGCCATCTAGCTTCACTCCCGATCTCCACAACAACTTCTTTACTTCGCTCCAGAACACCGATAATCTGACTCTAGGCTGCCCGTGTGGAAAATTATGAGCATCCAGAGTTTAGAAAGGGAACAATAAACTCCAGGTCAGTCATGAGACTGGTGTGAGATCTTAAAAACAGTTATTTTCACAAAGAAAATAAAAAGAAATCCACTATGCTTTTGGAAAATGAAACTACCGTAAGGCCTTCCGCCACACACACAATGCAAACGCAGAATTGGAGGAGATTTCTCCTTATGATAGTCAAACATGCTTGATACGCAAAATCCTTTTGATATTATTATTAGTGCATAGTGCAGAAAACATTTTGAAAATATGATATTAATCTTAGACAGCATAGACATTTCGTACTATGCCTACTATAGCTACCATCTAAACAGTGGTGACCACCATAAGTAAATGGCAGGTTATACAACTAAAACCGTATACGGCGCGTATTGGAGATTGAATTTCCAACAAATGGTCAGACTAAGGAACTTCCTGGGCCACATGGGTACGCCTCTGGAGGGATGCCCCGAGAACCTAACCAGATCTCTGCCAACACAAGGCCGGGTTACCTCTGTAACTAGGTAACTAACTGTCACAAGTATGTCATCCTCTGGTCGTTACCGTCCTTTATTCGAGGATCCTCAACACCAACAACCACAAAGTAATAAATTTGCAACATACACATAGGTTAAATATCTGGGCTCCATACCATGATACCATCTCTTTTTAGAAGGAAATACCCTTAGAGGGCGCTACCCCCAAATAACCTTGCTGCATTCTTCCTATTTGGACCATTTTCGAGTTGTGAGGTTCGACGAAGTCTCGTCCACAAAGCTACGCTTTTCACAAAAGCCATGCTTCGATCAACAAATGATCAGCAACACTTCGTATGTCACATTGCCAAATTGGGAATGTATTACTAGTAACCATCAACTACATAACCTTTGAGCTCGTACGTCTCAGAGAAGGGTGTTAAGCTAAGAGAATAAATTCCCCGCCACCAACAGAAATGTATTTGATAGAAACCTGCTTTACATCTCAAAGTGTAACGTCAGACACACATCCATAGAAGTCCGTACCAGGATCGAACGGAACCGAAGGCACTTCCAAAGAATCCCTTGCAAATCCGGATATTCACTAATCACGTCCGGACTCCCCATCACAAAAGGTGATAAAATCTCTATACCGGAGCAACCCGGTGCAAAGACATTCCGTAGGTAATCCTTTCACTTTCGAAAATACTCGGTCTTCAACACCATCTTCAAATGCAATCCCATTTCGTCGTATCATTATTTGGAATGGGTTTTATGACACAAAGTCCTCTCTCGGCTAATCCGGATAACGAGCGCTTATTTTTAAAATAAGTGTTACATTCAGGTTTCAAGCAAATCACAACAAATTTCCACTTCGATCTTTTAAACAAAAGATCCATCACAAATATTCGATGTGGTCTTTGGATATCCATTTGGAATCCGACCCTCGGTCGCATCGAAATTCAAATGCAATTTAAAGGCCAGTATTGATAGTCGGTTATTTAACTATCATTCAACATCACAACAATCACTAGATTTAAATAATTTTCCCCCAATTATTTATTTTCAAAATATCTTCGTGTGATATAATTTTAACATTTTAACACTTTGAAAACAAATTTCAAATCACTTTCCTCATGTGGAATAAATTTTCAAATATTTATTTCCCCCGAAATTTTTCCAAGTTCCAATACTTTAAGATAATTCAAATCACTTATCAAAAATATACTTGGAAACATTTAGAATAAAAACTATTTCTAAACACTTATTTAAATATTAGCTATGAAAACATTATACCAATATCTCATATAAAACTTCAATTCCAAACTAATTTTTAAAATAAAATTAGTAGATAGGATATAACTATTCAAATAACCATTTTCTAATCAAATATCGATTAAATATTTAAATAAACACTTCTATAATTAATTAAATAAATCTTTTACTTTAAAGATCTAAAAAACAACTTAAGAAAATAATTTCTCCAAACATTCTTTTAAAAAAACCAACTTTTAAACTTTAAATTTATAATATAAAAGTTACTTTGAAAACATACTCAGCTTTCTAGGGAGAATACACTTTCCATTTCAATATGGTCATTTAAATCAATTAATAAATCCTTGTTTATTTATTTTAAATTTACATTCCAAATCCGTAAACCTCTTTCCAAACATAAAAATAAACCAGTGTTTATTTTAAAACAAATTTCCCTTTCCTTTATAAATTCACATAGTGAATTTTAAATTCCAAATATCCATCGATATACGATTTTAAAAAAATCGATTTCCAAATATTTACTTTCAATCACCAAATCAAACTGCAAATATATTTCTAAATTTATTTCAGACACCAAATCAAATTTCAAATTGATTTCCCAAAAATTCGTTTTCAAACACCAAATTAAATTCCAAATTAACTTCTAAATTTATTTCCTTTTAAAATAAATTCCTTTATGTTCGAAACTATTTAAAAACTCGTATTTTAAATAAATTATTCAACTTTCGAAGAATATTACCCGAAATCCATTTATTAAACCTATTTCCCATATTTTGGAATTTATTCAATAGGATTACAAAAATAAAACTTTATCCTTTTAAAGTTCCTTCTTTTAAATTTATCCAATTCTCAAAAATATATTTTACTATAAACTTTCTACTTGAATTTCAAAAATCCAATTTTATTTGTTTCTGATATCCTACGATACCAAAAATAAATTCGGCTAAACTATGGCCTTCTACGATTTCAATCACAATATAATCACACACAGATTAGAAATAAATCAACACACAATATTGAAACAAATTCAAATATTTGAGGAATCCAGTTGGATCCCTCCAACCTGTTTCCCTACATCCACTGATATTAGCACAATAATTAAATACCAATTCCACTTCGAGGTCGAATATCACGAGATATGGGATTATATAATATAATTCGTTATTATGCGGCGCATAAGGTCTCATCCGCTATATAATGCGGGATTTCAATCACTCCAAATACATATATAATACCAATTCCACTTCGAGGTGGAATATCGCGGTATATGGTTTTAATATAATATCATCCGCTATTATGCGGTGCATAGGATTTAATACAATACAATGATAATAATTTATCATCCAAGCACACAATCAACAATTTTAGATTCAACTATTTAAAATTAAACTGGAAATTCCAATTGAGTGAGCAGATCTCACCTTTGTTTATGCATGCAATCCAATTTCTTTCCAACTTGATTTCTTTCAGATATTGACCTTGTATAAATAGTTATATCATTTATTAATATTAGAATAAATTGAACAATTAATTTCTTTTAATAATTTTAATTAACTAAAATTAAATTTAAAACTAAATTTCCTTTAATAAATCATTTTAACACAACTGAATAAATCAAAAATATATACATGCATATTTATTTTCTTTAGGATTACATATACATATACATATATATATATATTTGTAAAATAATCACTATAGATTTTAAAAATCTAATTTATATAAACTCTGTATTACATTTTTTTCTTCTGCATATATATACGCATGCAGCATTTAAACTAAAAATTGATTTATACTTTACTGTTTTACTCTTCTATATTCAGAACAAAATATATTTACTGCATGTTTATATTATTACTGCAAATGTTTTCTGCCTATATTCATCTATATTTTTCTCAAATCTATATATTTATTTATTAAATTAAATTAAATTAACTGTGATTACCTCACTGCTGCAGACCCAACAGCAACACGCAACCCTTGCTGACGAACCACCTCCATCTCTGTTGCCTGCATCACTTAATTACGCGCGCCATTGTGAATTCCACAGCCGCTTGCCGTCCATCGAGTCACCGCTGCGCCACCTTCGAAGTCACGAATTCGATTTGCCAAGCTCAAATCGAACTTGCGATCCCTTGATCCATCGCCCGAGTCCACCAAAACGCCCTAGCTACTGCGACTTCGAGCTTCGCTGCTTCGGTCGCGAGATCCACGTCGCCGCCTGAAATTTGCGATCGCTTTTCGATCACGATAGCCCCTCAACTTTCCCTCTTTTTTTATATAAGTCGAACCGATTACGATATGATTGGTTTCGACCATATTTTTTTTATTTTGAAACGAAGAGGGAGAGTGGATTACAAGCACGATTGAGAGTCGATTACCTTCGTTCTGCCATTATTTTGATGTTGAATGAAGAAAATATTTTCGTTTGTGTTTTTTTTCTTTTTTCTGAACGAGACATATATTTTTCTTCTTTATATTTTTTTATTTTAGATGTGTGGTATAAACAGATGAACACGTGGTTTAAAGATGGAGACGTGTAATTTTCCTTGTGAGATAATATTATATGAAATACACATATACACAATATTTTTAAATTCAAATTTAAATTTAAATTGTTACAATTACGCAACTCGTAATCTCGATCTCTAATCGAAGCATGCCGCCAGATATTCATAAGGTTAAACCCCGATTCTGAACGCAATAGAAAAGGTTCTGAGTCCAAATTCAATCGTATGGAGAAGACAGCTTTTTGGACCAGTTATTTAATTAAATTCTGATATAAATTTCAGTGCATTTTTATATTGTACTTCCAAATGATCGCTCCAAACATTACAAAAATTAAAGTTCGATAATAATACAATATTACGGATCCAATGGAACTGGTTTCGTCGAATTCCGAGACTGTGCCTAGGAAGGCTATTTTTTAAATATCGATTTAAACGATATAAATTCAATGCTGAACAAAACATTTCCAAATCCAATTCTAAAGCTTCCTTTATCTTCAGTATTATCAATATGAATTTTCTAAGCCATCAAATTATTTTTAACAGCTAAAAATTCCAAATTCAGCGATTTATTCAATCTCCCATTATTAAATTCAATAATTTAATTGCCAAATTCATAGCAATATTTGAAATTCAAGTTAAACTAAGTTCCAAATATTTAAAATTAATTATATATTTCAATTTCAAATGTTCAAAATTCTGGGTTGTCACATCTCAACAGGTCTTTACCAAAAAGAAAACTTTGATATACACACATCAATTAAAGTAAACTAACATTCCATCAGCCTGGACAATGTAATAGTCTATCCTCACAAATGCTGATAAATATAAATCAAGTAATGCCGTGGAAAATAAGTTTGGTAGGGAAATCATCCATCTTCTCTCCAAGAGCTCCAATGAACCACGGCTAAATATAGAAATATACTCAAGCCGACTCGAGTATCAATAAAATAACAATTGGATCAGTTTGGTAAACTAGCATGAGAAACTCAAATCATATGGATTGTTATATTTATAGAACCCTTCAATTGTAAAGGTATTTTGTAAGACCATGCCGCAAACAAACATGGATAGGCTTTTACCTTATGCTAACTAAACCATTTCTATTATAAATTCTTGTGATATTATAATAATGCCTAAAGTGTGAAATACAAATAATCACATAGCTGTGATGCACATCAGAACAATAATAGGTATATAATCATGGCCGCTAAGGCGCGTTCGCTAATTATGTAGGATTTTCATGGAGGTGCCCTTAGTACCTCGAGAACAGTCCCATGCAAAAGGATCGGAGATATCCTTTCAAGCATTGTATATTTCTAGATAAAACATACTATAGGAAAACATAGCTAGTCCACTTCCGAACATGTGTCATCGGGCCACATCACTCTCACATGCATATCCTTAACTATCACTAGAATGGAATGTTTGCACCCTTTAAGTTAACCGAACCTCATAGGAAATATCTCCTATCTCTAGTTTATGTCATTTGGTGAAGTCACATTCAGCATCCCAGCACACAAGTTACAACTTGAATAGATCTCGACACATGGTCCCCAACTCGAACATATCCTGGAACCATACATGGATTCCATATCTCAATAGATCTCGGAATCAAAAATGGATTCCCATATACTAAATAGATCACCAACAACTACATGTGTTCGAGCATCTGATAAGGTCTCGAATCTCTATATAGATTCTAACATCTCGAACCAATCAAGAACCTCTTCCAAAACATAGAACATATATATGGTTTTGGAGTAGTTATAGTTTCAAGTCATCTCATGTAAGTACACTCCCCTGCTTATTGGATTTTCCAAAACCAATCGACAGATTTTCGGTAAACTCGACCCTGTTTCTAGGGGAAATAAATAGACAATATATAAAAGTGGAGATCACTTCCTAACCGTTTAAGTGGACATATTTCCTTATCATTTTTCCTCGAAAAGAAAAAAGTGTTTATACGTACAGTATAGCGTCACCGAAGATAACTATACTGTATAACTCCCGTGTTTCTTTTATATTTTTTCAAAGTTATATTTTGGTCAATATTAATAACAATGAGAACAATTGCATAAGGGAAACTAAATCCTGTCTACTATCCAAAAGCAAATAATACACAAAAGTACGGCTGAAACACACAAGAATGATCAAATCATATAAACGACTTCTAATCCCTTTTTAATTAATCTTCCTTTATTAATTAAAAACCTCTTTTATTAGTAAAACTTCTTTTTACTCAATAAAATTCTTTATTAATGAAACTTCACTTATTAATTAAACCTCACTATTTAATTTAAACTTCCACATTCATTTCTACAAGTTCTAATACTTCTCAAAATTATTCATATACTTATCTCAACCATATAAGTATATTCACAAATTAATTTCAAATGGCTTCAAGAAAATGTTACTCAAACATTGTTACTACAAACCCAAAACCATTTCACTCATGATTATCTTTAAAAAAATTCTTTTTAAAGAACAATTTATATTCATAAGTATATTCAAGATGAATGCATTAATACATTGTCACAACAAATCCAAAACCAGTTCACACCTATTAATCTCCTTTAAATCCCATTATTAAAGAATTTTCCTAAAATCATTTAACAATATTTTACCACTTAAAAATATTATTCAAGGGTTTAAAAGCAAATGTTACTAAATCATTGTTTACAACAACCCAAAAGCATTTCGTTTAATCGTTATCTTTAAAGTTCCATATTTAAGATCTAATTACTTTTCAAAAGTATAGTTAAATGGGTTAAAACAAATGTTGCCTAAACATCGTTACTACAAACCCAAAATCACTTTTAAATTTGCCATTAACTTTAAACCATTCATTTAAAGCTCTAAGTAAATCTTCACTTATTAAACAAGGTAATGTACCTTTATAATCAACTTATAAACCATTCATTATAATATAAGTGTTATAATCCAAAAACTCCTTTTTACTCTTTTACAAATACTAAACTTCCTTTCCAAACTTCTAAATATACTAACATACCTTTAAGAAGGTATATATATACACATATACTAATTTATTTATAAAACTAAGACATTTAATAAAATACTATAAACAATCTGAAAGATATTATAATATAAAACCTTTTATTTCTTAAATGAAAACTAACAGATTTTCTAAAACTATATATACTAAAATTGTATTTTTACAATACTTATACTATATTTTAAAACATTTATTGAAAAACCATAAAAGACTATTTTACAATTTAAAACAAATACTTTAAAAATCCATAAATGGTTATCACTAATATATCCTTGGCATTTTCCAATAAGAAGTACACTTACCGTACTTATTAGAAATACATAAAAGCCCTAGGAGTCTTACAAAGTTAACTTTAAAATCGCCTATCACAGGGATTTCAATGTGCATCTATAACAACCTTTTCGCCTCTACCATTTACAACCTCCATTTCTAATTCCCACAAGTGTCCAAACCATTTCCTCTTTGTCAAACACACCAAAATGTGTGTAGTCAAATATTCATACAAGTATATATTTCCACAATGTATCATAATTTATCCAATTTAACATATGTCAAATATCAGAGATTTCAAAGTACATTTATAATGACTATATCGCTTCAAACATTCACAACATAGTTTCCAACTTAATCATATAGCAATATCAAACATGTAAACAAGTTGGCTGGGTCACGGTACATGTTATAGATGATTACAAGAAAGGTTATACTACATAATAATGTTGTCACCTGTTTTACAAAATAAGGCGGGGTCCAAAAGTTATAAATTGCATTGTTCATTATACAATTTATATTTTAATACAACAACAATTATATACAAAACAGTATATAGTGATCTAGTGAGTAAACTCACCCAAGTCCAAATCAATACCAGACGTAGATAATCCAAATACGAGCACAATGGTGAAAATGACATCTCGATTGGACCTCATATGCAAAAGTTATGATTTATACAAGGATTTGAATTATAAAATACTAATTAATTAACTTCATTACCTTTAACCCATTAACTTTAGATAACCGGTCGACAAAACTCAAAGAGAACTTCTTTAATGGATTCCTTTCTACGAGCTTGATACATGGAATCCCACCACATGTCACTCGACTGTCTCCCCAATTTTCGAAAGTGTACCCTAAATCAATTCCATCAGGTCGTGATTCACCACCAAACATCACATCACTAAAAAACACGACAAATCATCTTCTCTAGCCTCTACAATTCCAATTGCATCGTCGAATTGACCTCCGACCAACTCCTTTCCCTTACAACCTGGTGTTTCCACTCGACTGCAGCAACCGTCACTTCTTGCTAATGATGATCGAAGCTCTTGCCGTTGATGCCAAAAGGTGCAGGTCCTCAAGAGAATCACAAGGACCACCGCCACTTCGTCAACCTCCACCTAAGACTACAACCGTTCTCAACCCTGGCATGACATGCCCAAAATTCCTAGGGCTAACCAATGCCGCACCCTATTTTAACACTGCAAATGTGAAGTCTTCGAACATACGATTCCATCGAATCCAAAATTGATTGATTTTGTTGCCTATATCTCTCTAAATAATTGAATGAAGAAGAAATTGGTGGAGGCTATCTTTTATCAGGAAAAAATTAAAATGAAGAGAAAGAAGGAAAGTAAAAGAGAAGGGTTTATTACGGGTATTTATTACAAAATATTTTTTATATTTAAATTTCTTAAATTTAAACGCCACATGTTTTGAGCACATAAAACGTCCGATCGCCACGATATTCGTCAGCACATAACTACTCAATATGCCGGATCGAATGACATTAGTTTCATCAAAATCCATGACAGTTCTAAAATGATAATTTCACTTATTGATTAAAAAGAATTATTATTATTATTAAAACCATTTTAATCTCTTTTAATTATAAATTAAAAGTTTTTTATCATCATTTTTATAACCAGAGTTTAAATAAGCTTTCAAAATCATTTTTATTCACATTAAATCCACCATTTATATATTTAATTAATTTCGATATTTAATTATAAAACGTTTGGAATTTCGAGTCATTACATATACGGGTATGAATGCAATTCTGTGATACAAGTAGGTTGTCTAGGCATTACATTGCTCCCATGTAATGCTTCGACGGGTCGGGTAAAGGAAGTGGGTGTTAAGCGTGATAGAGTTAGAGGTGTTCCTTAGGGCAATTGTGAAATTTGTTACATATATCTAAGTTGATAACCAATCTTGTTCGAAATAAAATGTGTTTTCTTTATATTTTATACTTGATATAATACGTTATATTAATTGATTAATTTAATTTAAAGTATATTTAATGGAAAATTTATAAATGGTATGTTTTTGGATAATAGTTACAAGGTGTTGTAATAACGAGTAATTTATCATAATGAAGTAAAACATACAGCTTTAAATATTCCTAGTCAGGATGTATTGAGGCTGGATATCGATATATCCACCGAGACTAGAGTGCATAATGCTCTTTAAATGTTAGGAAATGTATTACTCTTGACTACCGAGTGCCCTAAGGGGTTATGTACTAATAGTCATCGGATAACGATGAAATAACTCATTCAATGTTTTTCTGTTGGTTAATATAACTAAGGTCAAACAAAAAATATCGATGTGATAAAATCACACATTTCTCTTGGCTTGAGAATACTATCGAACTTCAATGTGAAAGCTTTACTTTGATTATTGTTAAATTATGGCACGTCATCCATCAAACGACTATAGTAGGGTCAAGTGGAAGCACTGGAAGTGAAACACTTTTCAAGAGAGGAATATCTCCTCAGTTTTACGAGGTTAGTATCATGGTCAACTTATGTCAACTCAAAGCCAAAGTCTCTTGCTAGAGAAGTTCGGTTAGTAATAATAGTTATTATTAAATCAAGGACTATGTGTTCGGACTATAGAGTTGAATATGGATGTTATTAGAATTTTGGCCATAATCAAATTTCATAAGCCAAAAGTGAAATATTTTTTACGAAGAGAATTGGATTAAATGATTGTAACTACTGGATAATGCTTTAATAAGTAAAATTACTAATTTTAACGAAAATATATATTGTTTGGATCTAAATTATTAAATTTTAATAATATATATATATATATATATATATAAAGAAATATACATGTTTAGTTTAGTTTAATTCAAATTTGTAAGAGGATTTTGTGCAATAATGTAACCTTTTGTTGTCAGATCTATCTTTACTTGAAACCATTCATGTTAATATTAATTTTGGATTTCAAATTATTTAAAACAACTAATAGGTTTGCATTTATAAATATTTCATTAATCAAAAACTTGGACAGCAAAAAGCGTGTGTAAATTTGGTTGATAAGTTATAAATGTCATTTAATACATTAATTATTACAATTACAGAGGAAAAGAAATGAAAGATTCTCTCTCCTCATATATTGCAATACCTTTTATTTATTAATTGCATAGGGTAAGAAAGGGAAACAGAAGGTTTCCCTCTCTAAATTCGTTTATATATGTATCTTTTACACATATATACACCACTTATATACTACACTTACAGTTCACACAAATGAATGTATTTAATACATTCATTATAATACCTATAATTTAAGTTATATTTGAATCTCCATTTTAACAATTTAAACAAAATAAGGTTTCATTTAAAATTTTATTAGATTAGGTCTAACATACATTTAGACTTCACAGGCCCAACAAAGATCCAAAATAGTAAAAATTGAAATTCATCCATTTCTTCCACTATAAGATGGCCCAATCCCAACAATGGTATAAGAGTCCAATAGTCTATGCGGTATAAATAAGTCATGTTAGGGCTCCTTAATTAAGCTCATCTAGTTAGCACAGTGTTTAGAAATGTAATGTCTAGGATTAGAATTGGGCCATCAAGTACCTTATCGTACTTAGTTATCAGCCTGGCCTGAAAGGTGAAGTAAGCCCAAAGTTTGCCTTTAATATAAAAGGTCCAATTCAAATTGGACCTGGGGGTAATTTTCAAAATTGTTTTGAAAATTAAAGTAAATATTTTAAATTTAAATGAAACATGTTTATTAAAAAGTTAGAGTAAATATAAGTTTTTAAAATGTTTGAAAAAGTAATAAAATTTCAAGTGTTTGAAAATTTAAATCTTAAAATTTAAACCTTAATTTTAAAAACTAATTTATTAATATGATTAATAAAGTAAATTAATCAATATGTTAACTAAATATATGTACATACATATATATATATGCATGTATTATATATATTGATATATTTTATATTATCTTAAACTGTTTAAGATAGTAAAAATATACATGTATGTATGTAAAAATTACTTTCAAAATAAATGTAATTTAATTAAATGTGTTTAATTAAATAAATTAATTAAAGATTAATTGATTAAATAAAAATACATACATATATATATATATACATGTTATATTATAAGGGTTATAGTATATATAAGTATTTAATATAAATGTTATATTAAAATAATATAAAATTAATTAAGGAGTTAATTAACTAAATTTAATTAAATAAGACTTAATTAATATAATGTTATACCTAAGATATTATATAAGTTAATTAAAATATAAATTTTTTATAATAGTGAAATTTATATAATATGAGTGCATAAATATACGATGGAATATTGAAAAAACCCTAAATAGACTTAGGGAACAAATATGTACGTAAAATACATATATCAGGATTTTTATATGCCTAATACTTGAATCATGAGGATATTTCATAAATAATACATTATTCCATAAGTTGATATCACTCAATTACATATATCGAAGATTATGAGTCTTTAATATAACTGTTGTTCTCTACCATGTATTTATCAATAAATTAATTGCATACTCTCTGGTTGTTGAACAAACTCAATCTAGAGATATCATATGTAGTATTATTAATTTCTTTCAATAATATAAGTATTTGCTAAGTAAACTCGAGATACATATATTATACTTAGGCTGTCACAAAATCGTAGGTACGAGTGAATAATTTGTTCTGATTTATTAAGCAATGTCAAGGTCGAAATAAGATTAGGATAAGGACCATTGGTTAGGAGTTGTATATGATACAACCGATAGGGTTTTTCACCGTTTATGGGGCTATGGCTTGTTGAGCAAATTCAAGGTCAGAACCCCAAGACAAATGGGTCCTAATACCCATTAGTGAAGTCAAAAGACTTCTATGTTTCGTCTAATGGTTTGGAGAAGCATAAAAGATAGTAGGAACCTTATTAGAAAATAAAGAAGTAACATTTAACCTTTCAAATATTGTAAGAACATTAGTTATGTACAATTAAAATAATCTACTTCGATAAATTTGTGCAATTAATATAATTGATAAAATGTTTATCAATTAAAATATAGAAATGAACTAAATTAATATTTTTAGATAGAAATATAGAATATACTTATCAATAAATTGTTGCATGTTGATCTATGTAAGCACCTAACTATACAACAACAAAATACGTTTATAACTTGGTCACTTACGAGTTTACTTGCCTGAGACTATCTATTGTCTTCAATCAGTTTCAAACTATGAAAGACATACAGGAATATGAATATTTGAACCATATGCGATCACTTATAGAAGTTATATAGTGAATGGTCATAATTTATGGTGTACGAAACCTCGATGAAAATAGTTCATTGAAATAAGCAAGTGAACTATAGTGTGCGAGATCATGTATTCAATATGATTTATTACAATAATGATCTTATTATGCTAAATGTAACACTAGACCAATGACTACAAAATAGATCTGAATTCGATCACTGGAATGTCAATTTGATCAGTTTATGTAAAGTGCAATTTATTTGACATCCTTAAAAGTTAAAGATGACTAAATGTATATCTGTAAAGAGTTCACTATGATATTGTTGTAAGAATCTCCTTCGAATGGTTTGACCGTTTATAAGGTAAATCGAATGTATAAGAGTGGATGTAGTTTAAGCCACGGTTGGGATGAATAGAGTAAATGGTCGCTTTTGCGTAAAAAATAAACGTCAAAAACTAGAATCGTAAAATAATAACGAATACTTAACATTGAAATAAGAAATGTGATTACAATATCAAAATGTATTTTTAAATTGAAATTGTTTTTTATGAGATTTATTTCCTTGAATTTAAGATATTTGATCTGAAATTTCTCGACTATAAAGCAGTTACAATAAATGAAATAAATAACATATATTAAAATGGTAGAATGGAGTTTCATATTTCATATACTATTGTAATAATGGAATAAATAGCTGGAGGATGCCGTATAGCATTTATTAGATCTATCAAATTATGAAAATTATTTTTTTAAACGTACCAAATATTATTTATGAAATAATCATTTTTCAGTGTTGACTAAAAAATAGATATAGTTATATTTCAATATAAATATTCGTTATAGAAGAAAAATATAATAGTGGTATTTATGATGCATTAGAAAATATAGAAGTATCTAAATTTATTTACAATCATTTTGGGATTATAGAATAAGCCGTAGTTCTAGTAAATAAATATTATATAATTATGAATCACATGGTACTAGAGAATTGTATCTTGGACAATTAAGGGCAACACACCTATTTAGTGGGTGCGTTGTAAGAGTTGATGAACTCTTAGGAAGACATATTCATGTATGCGATCGCAGTCAATTAATACCAAAACAGTTTAACATACTTTGTTATGTTAGCCATGAGTTATCACCGACATGGACATGTGTATTTGATGTATATGTAGTATGTCAATGATAAGCTCATAGATTATAAGTAAGAAATAAATAAAATAACATGCAATAAAACATAAAATTGATTCGATTTGATCAAACAGGTGGTATACTAGAAAGAGTTCCAAAAGTACATAAAATAAATAGGAATCTCAAAAGTCACTACTTTCTATGATACATAATGATGTATCAATATGGAGTAATCAAACTTTGTTGAACAAAGAATGATTAATGGTAAGTGAGGATGAGTTAACTTCTTTCTATAAGGTTGTGAACTTAAGATTAGTAATCAAGGTTAAAATTGTTTCACCCAAAGAATAGTTTACAAAATCATACAAGATAAGGGTTTACAAGAAATTCCAACATATCCTAGACCAAGGAGTTGGCAAGTTGTGTAAGTCGAAAGATGGCATGTCAAAATTGTACATGAGCGATCATGTATGAATTGCCCCATAAGGAGTTTGGGAACAATTTTCATTAGATGACCTATTTGTGTTTTGAAAATAACTTGTGTAAACTAGAACCAAAACAGTTTTATATATTAGTTCCTGAGATGATGGTTTTGACGACAACAACCTTAAGACTTGTTATAAAATATAAATACTAGTATTATTCTCTAGATATATATGTATATGCATGATATATATGCAGGTACCGAAGAATGATGACTGTACAGTATAGAGATTCAAGACTAACGAATTCAAGATTGAAGAAACCAAGACTGATGACTCATGAGTATCAAGAGTTCAAGATTTCAAGATTTCAAGAGTACAAGGCATCAAGATAAGTAATAGAGTCTAGATTTATGTTAAAACTTCATAATAGCACTAAAATCTTTATTCAAATTTTAATTGTGGAATGAAATCCACCTTCTTGCTTTAATAGTGGGATGGAACCCACGACCTCTTTAGTGGGATGGAACCAATGATCTTCTCTAGTGGAATGTAATCCATGAAATTTTTATAATGATTTATTTTAAATATTTTTCAAAAAACACCTTTTAAAGTCACCTCTCTCCGTTTAAATATTTTAGCCTTAAACTATTTTTATTATCTTTTATATTTTGATTTCAAAATCATCTCTTGTTTTTAAACTATCTCCTGGTTTTAATATTATAAGTTTTAAAATCTCAAAATATATTTTATACTTAGTTTTTAATATTACTTTTATATTATAGATTATATACTTTTTAAATTGCTTTTTAATCTCTTTTATAAATTTAAACTATATTTAAATTGGTTTATAAAATTCAGAGTTTTGACAAGTTTTAGAATATGAATCATTTTAAAGAAAAATCAATTTTCAAAATATACATGGGCATGTTGATATATCCCATCCCCCCATGTCAACATGGTGGCCGTTTATTTCAAAATTTAAAGTTTCAAAGGAAGCGTCTACTCGTCATAACTTTCGTGAATTAACACGGTGGTTGTTCCTCTATAAATATCTGATGTTTTGAACGAATTTTAACATAAGTTTTTCTTCATTTCTTCACTCCTTCTTATCCACAAAAAGATTCTCTTATATTTCAAATGCTTTAACAAAACTCTACCAAAATCCTAAGTGAATGAAACTCGATCATCTCTAGTTTAACTCTCTGTTACTCTCTCTCAAAGATCTTGGTGCTATTCAAAGTTATAAGATCATTTGTAATCAAAAATCGAAATATCAATTTTCTGTTTATCAAAGTGTGATTGGAAATGGTGTGATTGTAGCCTGTAAATCAATAGGGTGTGATTGTAGCCCATAAATCAATTAGGTGATATTGTAGCATGGTTAAATCAAGAGAGTTTTCCCCAGACTCGAAGACAAGAGAGTGTACCTCGTGGCCTTAAAATTGAGGTTGTAATATCAACATTATATTTGAAAAGAAATCTGCATAAGAAACTGTATGGGACTGGATGTAGGGTAACTCTGAACCAGTATAAAAATCCGGCGTGTCCTTTTCGTTTACTGCTTTTTATTTACTATTTGCATCTGTGATTGTTTCTGTGTTTGTGAATTTCATCTGTCTGTGTTTAATTTCAAAAGATTTCAAAAATTCCATAAAATCCATTAAACACTATTCACCCCCTCTAGCGTTAATCCAGCCTTAAGATCCGTAATCCACATTTCCCTTCATTTGGTATCGAAGCATTGGTTTTCAAAGTTTTCAAAATCTGATTTTTTAAAAGTTTTCAAATGACTGCCAACACTGGCAATGTCAACACTATCACTAGTTCATTTGTAGAAGATCAGTCTACTGCCAGACCACCATTTTGGCAGTAACTATTCATATTGGGCATATAGGATGAAAATCTATTTACAATCAATAGGATTAGACACTTGGAATATCACACAAACGGAGTATATTGAACCCATAATTGATTTTGCATAGTGGACCGCTGAGTAAAAGACTGTTGCACAAACAATTCCAAAGCCATGAATATTCTATTCTGTTCACTTGATAGAAATGAGTTTAATATAGTGTCTGTCTGTAAGTCTGCATATGGGATCTGGAAAACTTTGCAAGTTACCCATGAAGGAACAAGCAAAGTTAAACAAACCAAAATATCCTTTTTGACCATTCAGTTTCAATTATTTAAGATGAATCGAAATGAGTCCATTTCAAACATGTACATTAGGTTTCTAGACATTGTGCACTCATTAATTGCATTAGGAAAGAACTTTTCTAAAGAAGCTCAAGTTAGAAAATTTTTAAATTCACTCACTTCGGAATTGGATCAGAAGACTCTGGCAATAGAAGAGGCTAATGATATCGGTACACTGAAAATTGAAGATTTGATTGGAAATTTGATGTTGTTTGAAGTACAAATGCAAAGGAGAAGAGAAAACAAGGCCTAAGAAAATAAGTAAATAGCGTTCAATACAATAATAGACGGTTTAGACTCAAACAGTGAGGACGATGAAGAAATAGCTTTGATGACAAGAAATTTTAGAAAGTTTCTGAAATACTTAAAGATGAACAACTACAAATGAAATGATCACAAGAATTCTGAAAATAGTACGAGACTCTCAACAATGTCAGATGCAACAATTGTGATGACGCAAGCGACTTGAAAAGAGATTGTTCGCATCCAGATAAGCAGAAATTTCCTCCAAGTAATGATTCAAAGAAAAGGAAGAGAGCATATACTGCTACACTAGACGATTCAGACTCAACCTCCAGTGATGAAAATTAGAAGACGGAAAATTCAAATATGTGCTTTACAGCTATTCATGAATCAAATGATCTCTGAAACATGGATCTAAAAATAGGTGCGCATTTAAATTATATTGGTTCGAATTACTTACTTGAAAGTTTGAAGGTTTGATTGATCATATGTTTTGAAATTTCTTGCTGTTTGAATTTAAAATTTTGATTTTCAAAATAATATTATTTTAATAATATTTAATATTAAAATATTAACATTGAAGTATTATTATATTTAATTGTAACAACCCGTATATTTGGACCATTTAAATTGACAATAATCCATACATGTCAACTTAAATAATACAAAACACGAATCATTATGGGATTATATATACATAAAGTAAATGAGAATCAATACAACATCACAGACACATAACAGTCACAGAATAATGCAACGGAAAATACATCGTCATAATAGCAATTCATGAAGCTACTATATGAAATACAACAATGTCTAAACATAAAGTGACTGAAAGGAAATACATAAATGTCCAACAGACAAGAACAACAATACTGGAATAGAAATAGACTGATAAAGATAAATGCTAAGTCTTCAACATCTTCAACCAACCTTGATCAGCAAACTGGATAGCTTCAGACTGACCCGAGCATACACAAAAGAAACACTCGAGTCAGGACTCAAAATCATATGCAGGATAATCAATTGCAGGAAATAAAGTCCATAACTCAAAGATGAATAAAATAACATCTCTAAGGATCCGATAAACTATCTATATATATATAATACGGTATGTAGGTAATGTCTAATCAGTAAAATAGAATATTAAAATAGCGTTAAAGCGTTACCATAATTCCCCTTAACACATTTTATATTCCCAAAAGCATATACAAGACCGTAGTTTCCCCAAAACCAGAAGTCACCAGAGGGCAATCCATATACTCAAGGTACAAATCAAAACGTAGTGGTCGCGAATAGGATAATCAGTATGACAAGGTACATGAGGCAATACCAACTAGGATACTAGTAGTTGCGTGATCCGGACTGATGTTGAGCATAGTAGATACTATCTCAACACCGCGAAACAACACTCCCAAATCAAAGGGTGCACCCAAATCGAATCACAAAAGTAATAGATATGGTATCGAAGAAGCGTGTCCGCTAGAGGTGGCGATCCTCAATGGCCCGGCGCGGCTCCTGATTTAGTCATGTCAGGGGTCATCCAATATCGTTCTCTTTCTTCAGTCAACGCGTTCACCAAACCATCCACTTCATTCTGGATCAACACTTCGTGCATAATAGTTATTAAAGTGGTTTTCGGTATCGACAGAGAGTATGTCCATTCCCGATCCCGGTCTCTTTAATAACTACGTATTTATTACCCGATGGTCGGTTAAATTAACATTTAAACAAATCAAAGTCCAAAAGTCAAGGTGCAAATTTGACTTCCAAAATTTGACATTTCACGATTCAATTTATTTTAGATATTTTACAACATATTTTCGAATGCAATTTTTAGTTCAAACACTTGAGTTACAATTTAAAATTAAGTATTCAAGTTCGGTTTAATAAGGTCTAAAAGTCGCTTATTAAATTTAGTTCATAATCAATGAATTCAATTTAATGCTAAACATAGTTTAAATTATTAAACCAAATTCTATTCATTTCACTTCATGTTTACATCCACTGTTATCATAAATTCGATTAAATCAATTTCATTAGCTAAATTCCCTTTTATCCAACTTCATTTGATTTATTTACCAATTCAATTAAATTTCTAAACAAAAGTCCATTTCCATTTACAATGTCCTGATTTGATTAATTTGTTAAATTTAAAATCATTTTAAGTTTAAATAATCACTAAGTTATATCCATAAACTTTGGTCATTTTTTGTATTCCTCCTAAGTCAAATTTTCTAAATTTCCAAGTAAAATTTACAACATGTTCCAAATCTATTTAATTAAAACCGTGTTTTAATCTAAACCTAACCAATTTAATAAATTTTTAAGTTATCAAATTCTAAACTTACTTGTTTCTAAATCTCATTTCAATGAATTTGCCAATTCATTTTTATTTAATTACATAGGTTTATTAATCCGTTTCAATTTAATCCATTAATTTTACTTCAATCTAATCCATAAAATTTATCTTGATTAAATCTGTGAAATTTATTTCAGTTACATCCATTAAAACTGTTACCAAATTTCCAACCAAATGGTTAAGTTCATTCTTTAATTTAAATTATATTTCAATTTCGAAAATGGTTTTGTTGACCAATCGGGTTTCTTATTTTTATTTTCTATCCTAGGCCAAGTTGTTTAATTAGGTATTTATCATTTCAACCCAATATTATTCAATATAAAACAAAGCATAGCAAAAGGGAACTTGCAGTGTGATAACTGGGATGGTGTCAAAGTAAATAAACAAGCAATAACAACCATACGTAACAATTTAACAATGTATTTAAATAATCCCGAAATAATCATATTAATTTACATTTGTTATTTATGCAAATTAATATAATTATTCCTAGAACCCACACCATCGTTTCATGCGGATTAAAGATTATTACGTTAGGGTTTTCACTTGGTGTCTATTATCAAATTACTACATCAATCATACGTTCAATGGTTCAAAGTGTAGTTAACGCTATTCTACGCGACGATTTATTTAACATTTAAAGGGATCAAGTTCAACATATATAATCCATTTTAAATTGTTGACTATCCTATATCAATTTCAATTTCATATTAAATTTCACTTATATTAACAACCAAATTCAACATCATATAATACTTTTAGTGTCACAACTATTTGTCGTAAACTAGCAATATTCAAATTTAACTTGCATAGCGATTTACAAATTTTTTTTTCAACAATTCGAACAATCAACAATTAACATCTAAATTAATATAAACAACAATTATCACTTGATTATCATAGCATAATAGATCGAGTCATGAATGAAATATTCACCTTGCGTGGTTAGAGAAGACGACGAAGCACGAAGACGAATAGATAAGAGACACGAACAAGCACGATGCAAAACGACACAAACTACAATTCAAACAATTAAATAAATCAACTATTTGTTTATTGCAATATATATCAATTGAATATATATATAAACCATACCGAACAACGAAGCAAGATAGATTCGACAAGTCGGATGAAAGTCTAAGTCTCCGAAGCAGTAGCTGATACAAACACAGTAAAACACTGTATGTGAGCAAATTAGAATTTTCAAAGTATATACCGCTATACTAATATATAAAACACTCTAATCTCATTTGGTTATGCAGCCGATAAATGAGAAGCAAAACAAAGTCAGAGCACATGCTCCATATAACGGCATATGCAACCCACTGTTCATATTGGGAACAAATTCCTATTGATAAAGGCTAGCTATAGGAAGGAGGGTCTTCAAGTGACATATACATAACCTATATGAAAATCCTATATACTAATAGGTAGAGCCTATATGCATGCAACAACATTTGACATATAAATTTCCAACAGAGAATATACAAAGCATGTTCAAAGTGATGTTGATGTATTGGTTATAGGTCTTAGGCAAAGTGAAGAGGGAAGTGAAGGCAGTGGCTCGGTTGTTAGCAGCCAAGTCGGTGGGTGGGTCCGGGTTCGACAGAGTGGCTGCGGCGGGCGAAGGCTAGCGGGTCTGGACGAAGGCTGGCGGGTCTGGGCGAAGCTGGCGGGGTCTGGGCGAAGGCTGGTGGAGTCTGGGTGAAGCTGGCGGATCTGGACGAAGGCTGGCGGGTCTGGGCGAAGCTGGCGGGTCTGGACGAAGCTGGCGGGGTCTGGGCGAAGGCTGGTGGAGTCTGGGCGAAGCTGGCGGATCTGGACGAAGCTGGCGGGGTCTGGGCGAAGGCTGGTGGAGTCTGGGCGAAGCTGGCGGATCTGGACGAAGCTGGCGGGGTCTTGGCGAAGGCTGGTGGGGTCTGGGTACGGTGTTTGCATGCATGGAGGAGAGAGGTTATCACGTTTTGGTGGGTTTGATAATTCTGGAGAGCAACAGATGAAATATGAAGAAGAAGAAAGAATTTGCAGAGCAGAGTATACGAACCAGAATATTATAAAATGTAAGCAACAAACGAATAAATGGAACGACAGCTAGCTTATAAAAGGAAGTACAGTAATTGTCTCGGTAACTGAATGGCTATTGGCTTTCCAAGGCAGCTGAATAGTCAAAGACTGATAGAATTCTGAACGTTGAAGAAAATGGGTACCGGTTTTATGCTGCGTAACGGACCGATTTGTAATCCGTTAAACAAAACTAGTTCGCAACACCGAACTCCGATTGACACAAATAAATATACCGTTGTGATCAGCGCGTCGAGACGGACACAACGGTATAAAGATATTGATGGTTCGACACTGTTTGCAAAGTGGTAACTCTTATTGAACCATTTGCACGAGCGAACATTTTAGCTAGCAATTAAAAGCGAAATTTGACGAAACGAATTGCGCCGTCATATTCAGAATATTTTTCTTATCCAAAAATGTGAAAATTATTTGAGTTCGGACGAAAGAGAATTTTTCACCTACGATTTAAATCAATAGGCAAATGCGACGCACGAAATTTTCTTCAATACTTTTCAACGAAATTTGGCGTACGCCTATGTCTATCTAGACGCAATCCAAATATGAAGTTTGAATAGAAACGGAATTTGTTTGTGAAAATTTAATTTCTACATTAAATAAACAATTTTAAAATTTTAAACTGGGTCTGAATTTCAGGGTCGTTACATTCTCCCCTACTCAAAACTTTTCGTCCCCGAAAAGGAACAAAGGAAAGAGTGGAAGAACAATAAAAGAGGTACGATAGATATAGAATAGATTATCGAATAAAGTAAAGAATATAGAATGGAATTTACCTTCAACAAACAATTCTGGATTAGAATCTCGGATACTCTCCTCGGTTTCCCAAGTACAATCACGATCATCGGGACTCCATTGGACTTTGACTAGGCTAACAGTCTTCCTTCTAAGCTGCTTCGTATCCCTAT
The DNA here is from genome assembly GCA_030765085.1 of Allium cepa. Taxonomy (NCBI): domain Eukaryota; kingdom Viridiplantae; phylum Streptophyta; class Magnoliopsida; order Asparagales; family Amaryllidaceae; genus Allium; species Allium cepa. Next base: position 44,670,311 of record CM060930.1, on the reverse strand, counting down.
CAACAATACGAAGCGGTCTCCTCTCTATAGTCAAATCCGGCTCAATATCAACCTCATCTAACTGAGCAATAGGAATGGTCATGGATGGATCGTGTACAACCTTCCGGAGATGTGAAACATGGAATACGTTGTGCACGCCCTCAAATTTCTCCGGCAGCGCAACTCTGTAGGCTAGTGTACCAATCCTCTCAGTGATAGTGAATGGTCCAACAAATCTAGGAGCGAGCTTCCCTTTACGACCAAACCGAATAACATTCTTTAAAGGTGATACCTTTAGAAATACCTTATCTCCAACATGGAATTCCAATTCTCTTCTACGCCTATCAGCATAGCTCTTCTGCCTATCCTGTGCGGTCTTCATCTTCCTTCTGATCTCATTAACCTTCTCGGATGCTTCCATAATCATATCTGGGCCAAGAATTAGTCGATCACCAGGCTCAATCCAACAAGTTGGCGATTTGCATGGCCGTCCATACAAAGCTTCGAACGGTGCCATATCAATACTCGCCTGATTATAAAGATAGTTAAATTTCAATTCAATTTTACTTATTCAAATAGAAAATTTCTGATTACTTGATAACTGTTATTATAAGTGAATTCAACCAAATGGAGATGGTCTTCCCAAGATCCACCGAAGTCAATAATGCAAGCTCGGAGCAGATCTTCCAAAACCTGGTTTACCCTCTCAGTTTGGCCATCTGTTTGAGGATGATAAGCTGTACTCAGATTCAGTTTAGTGCCCAAGACGTCCTGAAATGCCTTCCAGAATTTACTAGTGAATAAAGGATCTCTATCGCATACAATACTAGATGGAACCCCATGTAGTCTAACAATATCTCTCATATAAATCTCGGCCAAACTCGAAGCAGTACGAGTGGTCTTTACAGGAATAAAGTGAGCCGATTTGGTCAACCTATCAACAATAACCCATATACTCTCGTTACCCTTTCTGGTTCTCGGTAATCCATCAATGAAGTCCATAGAAACCTGATCCCATTTCCAACACGGAATCTCTAGGGATTGAAGTAATCCTGCCGTCTTCCGGTGATCGGCTTTGACTTGCTGGCAAGTAGTGCATCTGTTGACATATGCAGAAATATCTCTTTTCATCCCACTCCACCAATATAAACGCTTCATATTTCGATACATCTTGGTGACACCAGGATGAAATGAAAGTGATGACTGATGGTTTTCTCTAAGCACTTCTTGTCTCAATCCATCAACATTAGGAACACAAATACGGTTGTCAATCTTCAGAACTCCGTCACTATCAATCTGTGCTCCCACTTTACTGTCAGCATTTCCAACTCTACCAAGAACTAACTCCTTCATGCGATAGAGCAAAGTGTCCTCATATTGCTTAGCTTTTATGCAGTCCATAAGAGATGGGGAAATAACAAGTTGAAATAGCATGCCTTCTACAAGATTACAACATGACAATGCTTTACTACGGCTCAAAGCATCAGCTACCATATTTTCTTTTCCAGGAGTATAATTGATGTCGAGATCATATGCAGCTAATAATTCGAGCCATCAGACTTGTCTCTGATTCAAATCCTTCTGGGAGAAGATATACCTCAAAGACTTATGATCTGTGAATAATTTAAATTTTGTCCCCAAAAGATGGTGCCTCCATAATTTCAAAGCAAACACAACCGCAAGAAGTTCTAAATCATGAGTTGCATAGTTTACTTCATGAGTCTTTAACTGACGACCAGCATAAGCAATAACCTTTCCATTTTGCATAAGGACAGCACCTAAACCTTCTCGACAAGCATCACTATAGACAGTTAATCCTTCACTCCCGTCAATTACCGCGAGAACTGGGGCTGAAGTTAACTTACGCTTCAACTCATTAAAAGCTGATTCACACTTCTTACTCCAAATAAATTTGACATCCTTTCGAGTTAAAGCAGTAAGTGGGGCAGAAATCCGAGCAAAGCGCTCAATGAATCTGCGATAATAACCGGCTAGGCCCAAGAAGCTACGGATATCAGTAGGAGTTTTGCGAGTCTCCCAATCCTGTAGATAAGTTTTCAAATTAGAAAGGAATAAGATGGGTTGAATAGAATTAACGAATAGGATAGGACTTACATTGATTACGGCGATCTTAGCTGGATCGACCGAAATCCCGTTTTCAGAAACAATATGGCCAAGGAATCGTACTTCGTCTCGCCAGAAGTGGCATTTCGAAAACTTGGCTTTAAGCTAATGATTTCGGAGAGTTCCCAGAACATAAGCAAGATGTGTCTCATGCTCTTTCTCATCTTTGGAGAAGACGAGAATATCATCAATGAAGACAAGAACAAACTTGTTAAGGACATCACGGAAGACTCTATTCATTAAGTCGACGAAATAAGCAGGTGCGTTGGTCAAACCAAATGGCATAACCAACCATTCATAGAATCCATTCTCGGTACGGAAAGCTGTTTTATGAATACTATCTTCTGCTACTCTTAGTTGGTGGAACCCAGTGGCTAGATCAAGTTGTGAGAAAACTTTAGCTCCATGGAGCTGATCGAATAAATCATTGATGCGAGGCATCAGATAGCAGTTCTTGAGAGTGCGCTTGTTTAATTCTCGGTAATCAACACACATGCGAAGAGATCCATCTGATTTGGTGACAAAGACGACTGCGGCGCCCCATTCAGAACAACTTCTCCTGATCTAACCCTTAGCAAATAGATCATCAATTTGGGTTTTAAGTTCAGCTTTTTCTTTAGGAGCCATCCTTCTGTGAGGGAGAACTACGGGAGTAGCTCCGGGAATAAGGTCAATGCGGAAATCGATCTCTCTCTTTGGCGGTAGAGAGTCGACCTCTCCAAATACATCGGGAAATTTTTGAACAATAGGAGTAGTACTAAGGTCATCCGGGTGAGCATCAAGAGAGAATATGAAGCTTCCCGCATATTTCTGAGGTGATTTACATTCGATGACAAGCGGTAGACCCTTGTCATTGACTAGAGAAACAGATCGAGCTTTGCAAGAAATAACAGCATCGAAATTTCTTAACCAATCAGCACCCAACAAAATGTCAAATGCTACGAAGCCAAGCACATAGAAATCCCAAGTGAATCGATATCTTCCATACAAGAGCACAACCCTTTACAAATTCTACTGAGGTTGGCAAGTCCTCCAATAGGGTTGGAGACGCATAAGGAAGTAGTAGCAAGAGTAGGTTCTAATTTGAGCTTATTACAAAGATCAATAGATATGAAGCTATGAGAAGCACCAGTATCGAATAATACCCGAACAGGTAAATTATGAAATGAAAAAGTACTTCGTAAGGTACCTTGGTCATCCTGAGCAGGTGGTGGAGGTGGTGCAGGAGTGGTGACAGCATATACTCCTGATGGTGTGCCTTTCTTCCTCAATGGGCAATCTCTTTTGAAGTGACCTGGCTGGAGGCAGACATGGCATAAATCATTCCTCATCTGAGGAGGTGGTGGAATAGCAGCTCCGGTGGATGGACAGCTATTTGCATAATGACCCTTCTTATCGCATTTGAAGCAAGTGATATTAGCAAGGTTGATTGGGCTTTTCTGGGCATATCCCAATCCTGTAGTCTTTTGCCAAGCTTTCTTTTGTTGATCAAAGTTCATCTTCCTCTTTCCGAGCTGGCTGGAAGAGGATTGAGTAGGAGTGGCCTTGGCAGTGGGTCTCTTAGGCTTCGCCTCATATCGAAGAGCATAGTCAACAAGCTCTGTGAAAGTGCAGTGAATGTGGCCAGTAAGCAAGTCATAATACTCCGATCTAGCTCCCAAAATGAATTTCTCGTTCTTCAGAAGTGGGGCATCGATCAATCCCGGGCCAAACTTGGAGAGCTCGTTGAATTTCCTCTCGTACTCAGAAAAAGTCATACTGCCTTGCTTAAGGTCCATAAAAGCTCTATAAAGTTGGGTTTTCCCAGCAGCTGGCATCCATTGTTCCGAGAAAGTATCCCTAATCAAAAGATAGACTAGATAAATAACATTCCAAGGATTGAAATAAGAATTTAGACTATGAAATCCAAATAAATTTATACCTAAACTGGGCCCAAGTGATGGTGTTCTCCTCGATACGAGAAGTAACAGATTCCCACCAGTCTCGTGCGGCATCCCGAAGTTGCCAAGCAGCAAGCTGACGCTTCTGAGCATCAATGATCTCCAATCCAGAAAATATCATCTCTAAGCTTTTGAGCCATTGTTGAGCTTCAGTAATATTCTCGGATCCAGAGAACTTAACACCACCAAGCTGTGTATACTCCTTACTAAGAGTGGTGAATTTGACTGGAGCTGGGGCGGCAGGTGCAGCCTGGGCAGGACCATTTCCCCTTCCTCCGCTGTTGTTTCTTCTGGCACTCATCCTGAAATACCAAAAATTTTTTTTTTTTTTTTTTAAGAACCAAGGATAGAAAATCATAGAACTTTAAGGAAAGTCTAATCAACGAATCAATTAAGAAGTTTGAATTTGAAAGGATATGTATATTGAATTGATTCTCCTCATCCCAGGGTATTGCTACCCTATGTCTAATGAGTTTATATAACCCCAACTAAGGTTTTTAGTGGAAACCAAAGCTCTGATACCAACTGTAACAACCCGTATATTTGGACCATTTAAATTGACAATAATCCATACATGTCAACTTAAATAATACAAAACACGAATCATTATGGGATTATATATACATAAATGTAAATGAGAATCAATACAACATCACAGACACAGAACAGTCACAGAATAATGCAGCGGAAAATACATCGTCATAATAGCAGTTCATGAAGCTACTATATGAAATACAACAATGTCTAAACATAAAGTGACTGAAAGGAAATACATAAATGTCCAACAGACAAGAACAACAATACTAGAATAGAAATAGACTGATAAAGATAAATGCTAAGTCTTCAACATCTTCAACCAACCTTGATCAGCAAACTGGATAGCTTCAGACTGACCCGAGCATATACAAAAGAAACACTCGAGTCAGGACTCAAAATCTTATGCAGGATAATCAATTGCAGGAAATAAAGTCCATAACTCAAAGATGAATAAAATAACATCTCTAAGGATCCGATAAACTATCTATATATATATATAATACGGTATGTAGGTAATGTCTAATCAGTAAAATAGAATATTAAAATAGCGTTAAAGCGTTACCATAATTCCCCTTAACACATTTTATATTCCCAAAATCATATACAAGACCGTAGTTTCCCCAAAACCAGAAGTCACCAGAGGGCAATCCATATACTCAAGGTACAAATCAAAACGTAGTGGTGGCGAATAGGATAATCAGTATGACAAGGTACATGAGGCAATACCAACTAGGATACTAGTAGTTGCGTGATCCGGACTGATGTTGTAGTAGCTACTATCTCAACACCGCGAAACAACACTCCCAAATCAAAGGGTGCACCCAAATCGAATCACAAAAGTAATAGATATGGTATCGAAGAAGCGTGTCCGCTAGAGGTGGCGATCCTCAATGGCCCGGCGCGGCTCCTGTTTTAGTCATGTCAGGGGTCATCCAATATCGTTCTCTTTCTTCAGTCAACGCGTTCACCAAACCATCCACTTCATTCTGGATCAACACTTCGCGCATAATAGTTATTAAAGTGGTTTTCGGTATCGACAGAGAGTATGTCCATTCCCGATCCCGGTCTCTTTAATAACTACGTATTTATTACCCGATGGTCGGTTAAATTAACGTTTAAACAAATCAAAGTCCAAAAGTCAAGGTGCAAATTTGACTTCCAAAATTTGACATTTCACGATTCAATTTATTTTAGATATTTTACAACATATTTTCGAATGCAATTTTTAGTTCAAACACTTGAGTTACAATTTAAAATTAAGTATTCAAGTTCGATTTAATAAGGTCTAAAAGTCGCTTATTAAATTTAGTTAATAATCAATGAATTCAATTTAATGCTAAACATAGTTTAAATTATTAAACCAAATTCTATTCATTTCACTTCATGTTTACATCCACTGTTATCATAAATTCGATTAAATCAATTTCATTAGCAAAATTCCCTTTTATCCAACTTTATTTGATTTATTTACCAATTCAATTAAATTTCTAAACAAAAGTCCATTTCCATTTACAATGTCCTGATTTGATTAATTCGTTAAATTTAAAATCATTTTAAGTTTAAATAATCACTAAGTTATATCCATAAACTTTGGTCAGTTTTTGTATTCCTCCTAAGTCAAATTTTCTAAATTTCCAAGTAAAATTTACAACATGTTCCAAATCTATTTAATTAAAACCGAGTTTTAATCTAAACCTAACCAATTTAATAAATTTTTAAGTTATCAAATTCTAAACTTACTTGTTTCTAAATCTCATTTCAATAAATTTGCCAATTCATTTTTATTTAATTACATAGGTTTATTAATCCGTTTCAATTTAATCCATTAATTTTACTTCAATCTAATCCATAAAATTTATCTTGATTAAATCCGTGAAATTTATTTCAGTTACATCCATTAAAACTGTTACCAAATTTCCAACCAAATTTTTAAGTTCATTCTTTAATTTAAATTATATTTCAATTTCGAAAATGGTTTTGTTGACCAATCGGGTTTCTTATTTTTATTTTCTATCCTAGGACAAGTTGTTTAATTAGGTATTTATCATTTCAACCCAATATTATTCAATATAAAACAAAGCATAACAAAAGGGAACTTGCAGTGTGATAACTGGGATGGTGTCAAAGTAAATAAACAAGCAATAACAACCATACGTAACAATTTAACAATGTATTTAAATAATCCCGAAATAATCATATTAATTTACATTTGTTATTTATGCAAATTAATATAATTATTCCTAGAACCCACACCATCGTTTCATGCGGATTAAAGATTATTACGTTAGGGTTTTCACTTGGTGTCTATTATCAAATTACTACATCAATCATACGTTCAATGGTTCAAAGTGTAGTTAACGCTATTCTACGCGACGATTTATTTAACATTTAAAGGGATCAAGTTCAACATATATAATCCATTTTAAATTGTTGACTATCCTATATCAATTTCAATTTCATATTAAATTTCACTTATATTAACAACCAAATTCAACATCATATAATACTTTTAGTGTAACAACTATTTGTCGTAAACTAGCAATATTCAAATTTAACTTGCATAGCGATTTACAAATTTTTTTTTTTCAACAATTCGAACAATCAACATCTAAATTAATATAAACAACAATTATCACTTAATTATCATAGCATAATAGATCGAGTCATGAATGAAATATTCACCTTGCGTGGTTAGAGAAGACGACGAAGCATGAAGACGAATAGATAAGAGACACGAACAAGCACGATGCAAAACGACACAAACTACAATTCAAACAATTAAATAAATCAACTATTTGTTTATTGCAATATATATCAATTGAATATATATATAAACCATACCGAACAACGAAGCAAGATAGATTCGACAAGTCGGATGAAAGTCTAAGTCTCCGAAGCAGTAGTTGATACAAACACAGTAAAACACTGTATGTGAGCAAATTAGAATTTTCAAAGTATATACGCTATACTAATATATAAAACACTCTAATCTCATTTGGTTATGCAGCCGATAAATGAGAAGCAAAACAAAGTTAGAGCACATGCTCCATATAACGGCATATGCAACCCACTGTTCATATTGGGAACAAATTCCTATTGATAAAGGCTAGCTATAGGAAGGAGGGTCTTCAAGTGACATATACATAATCTATATGAAAATCCTATATACTAATAGGTAGAGCCTATATGCATGCAACAACATTTGACATATAAATTTCCAACAGAGAATATACAAAGCATGTTCAAAATGATATTGATGTATTGGCTATAGGTCTTAGGCAAAGTGAAGAGGGAAGTGAAGGCAGTGACTCGGGTGTTAGCAGCCAAGTCGGTGGGTGGGTCCGGGTTCGACAGGGTGGCTGCGACGGGCGAAGGCTGGCGGGTCTGGACGAAGGCTGGCGGGTCTGGGCGAAGCTGGCGGGGTCTGGGCGAAGGCTGGTGGGGTCTGGGTACGGTGTTTGCATGCATGGAGGAGAGAGGGTATCACGTTTTGGTGGGTTTGATAATTCTGGAGAGCAACAGATGAAATATGAAGAAGAAGAAAGAATTTGCAGAGCAGAGTATACGAACCAGAATATTATAAAATGTAAGCAACAAACGAATAAATGGAACGACAGCTAGCTTATAAAAGGAAGTACAGTAATTGTCTCGGTAACTGAATGGCTATTGGCTTTCCAAGGCAGCTGAATAGTCAAAGACTGATAGAATTCTGAACGTTGAAGAAAATGGGTACCGGTTTTATGCTGCGTAACGGACCGATTTGTAATCCGTTAAACAAAACTAGTTCGCAACACCGAACTCCGATTGACACAAATAAATATACCGTTGTGATCAGCGCGTCGAGACGGACACAACGGTATAAAGATATTGATGGTTCGACACTGTTTGCAAAGTGGTAACTCTTATTGAACCATTTGCACGAGCGAACATTTTAGCTAGCAATTAAAAGCGAAATTTGACGAAACGAATTGCGCCGTCATATTCAGAATATTTTTCTTATCCAGAAATGTGAAAAATATTTGAGTTCGGATGAAAGAGAATTTTTCACCTATGATTTAAATCAATAGGCAAATGCGACGCACGAAATTTTCTTCAATACTTTTCAACGAAATTTGGCGTACGCCTATGTCTATCTAGACGCAATCCAAATATGAAGTTTGAATAGAAACGGAATTTGTTTTTGAAAATTTTAATTTCTACATTAAATAAACAATTTTAAAATTTTAAACTGGGTCTGAATTTCAGGGTCGTTACATTAATATTATTTCGGATAAAATATAAATTAGATAATAGGATATATATATATATATATATATATATATATTAATCTAAAAAAAATTAGTCACATATATTACTGGACCCATGTCGACATGGTCCTACCCCCTATGTCGACACCTATGTCGACACCCCTCTCAGAATTTTGAAATTTAAATTTGAATTCCAAACTTTGAATTTTCCTCTACCTTTTCACGAACTCCAAGGCTTTGAGAAGGTGTCGCTTGACTAGAGAACATGACTATTGAATATCTATTTAAATTCTTATATCTATCCTATCTTTTCACTTTCATTTCAAAATTCAAACTCTCTTTCAAACTCTCAAGCACTCTATTCTCTTCAGAAATGGCTTCCTCAAGCACTCCCTCCACTATTAAGCTGTCCAAAGCCATCGAAGAATTCCTCTACAATGACCCATAAGCTATCAAAGCTTACATAAGCTATGCAAACTTTGGAAAATCCCATACGGAAAAATTACAATTTTTAATGATTTTCCTTCTTATGAACTCATTGTTATTTTCGAAGAGAATCAAATTCTTAGTTTAATTGATGATTCTCAAAATGATTTTGTTTGTTATCCAAATCTTGTTAAAATGTTTTATGCTAATTTGAATTATGGTTTTTATAGTGGTAATGAAGGGGAAGTTTGAAGTAGCGTTAAAGGAACACAAATTCTTTTAAATAATGAGATTTTGGGAAATATTTTGGGTTGTAAGTATACGGGAATGAATCTTTTAGATTTTCAAACTGATGAACACGACCATGAGACATTTCATCAATTTTTGAAGGAGATGATAACTCTGAATTTATAAATCGAAATTTCCATGTAAAAGCAAGAATTGTAAACCTTCTTTTGCAACATACCATAACTCCAAGATTGGGAAATTTCAATCATCCGACCTTAAAAGTTTGCCAAGCTCCTTTTGCTATTTTTAAGCATTACGATATCAATTGGGACAAGTAATTTTGGATGAACTTCATCCTAAAATTTTTATCTTAGGAGAAAACATATTGTATCATGGAATCTATCTTACTCGAATTTTTAATTAATTTGGAGTTGATTATAAGAGAGAGGATTTTGTCTGTCGATAAGTGTTTAACCATGCAAATATCTGTCTTATGAAAATCCTACTTGTGTTTCAACCATATGAAGCACTTGCTGAAAAAGATGAAGGGTTTGCTAATGAGGAATTGAAGAAGAAAAAAGCAGGAGGAAGAAGGGAGGAGATGGAGATTGAAGAATATGGAGAGGAGGAGGAAGAGACATCATTGGAAAGTATTCAATACCCTATCACTCCTAACAATCCATCCAATAAGACACTTCTCAAAAACCAAAAGATAATAGTAGAAAACCAATGGAATCTTAAAAAACCCATTAGTAAAAAGTTGGACAAAAGTTCCACCAAAATGAACAAGTTCTTTGGGAAAGTAAGTCACAAACTTGGATTATCATTATCTTCATCATCCTCTATCAAATTCTAATTTTCGTTTCATGTTGTATTAATTTGTATCTTTCGATTAGTTAATGTTATATATTGTTTATGTAATGTTACCTAAAATTTATCAATGAAAAATCTTTTATTTCTGTCCATTAGCTCTAAAATATCTCTGGAATGCTTGTTACTATATTATATAAATTTATATATATAGACTTGTACATAATATAAATAAACAAAGAAAATTGCCAAATTCAACAGAGGCATGTCGGCGTCCCCTACCCCCTATGTCGACATGTAATGGCCAAAAAACAATTTTTGTTTTGAATTTGAATTTGACATAACTACCTTGTGTCTTTTCATTTCAAATGACTTTTTATCTATTTAAATACATGTTTCTTCCAGAAAAATGCATATGTTCAATTCTCCTTATTTTCTATTGAGTTTCTTCCTATTTTGTCAAATAATGGCCTCTCCTATTCATAATCTAAGTGTGAATCTTGAAGAAACTCTCAAATCTTTTAAGAACATAGTTACTTTTATCCTTTGCAATCAACGACACTTAGAATTAAGCCAAATGCAGATGATAAAGGAACAAGAAAGGCACTTCAATGCCATTCGATGGATGATTTCAGCCCTCAACAAAGAAGAACTCAAAGTGTATCCAGAAGGAACTCTAAAAAAGATAATGATGAATGGGATGCTATAAAGGTAGACCCTATCTTCGGTGAAGAAGGATGGGTTGAAGTTCCTATAAATGCCTTAGTTGACTTGCATAGTTTGATTAACTTTGATTTGATTTGATTTGGTTTGATGTGGTTTAAATTATTTGGTTTGATTTGACTAGATTTGAAATGTTTGAATTGATTTGAACATGGTATGTAATATATGATTGAAATGGTGTGGTCTGATTTGATTGAGTATGTTTGAAATTTTGATATCTTTCACATTTACCTTACTTTTACTCGTATTATTATCTATCCCATTTATATTATACTATATTGTGTTATTATCCTATATAGTGCTATAGTATAAGATTAGGAGGAGTTATGTAGTTTAGGATTAGTTTTTTTGTTGATGACAAAGGGGAATAATTATAAAATAGGTTAGATAGGCTTAGATTAAGGGCGAGTTAGTAGATTAAGAGGGATTTGTTGGAATAAGTGGGAGTTGGAGTAGAATCAGAGTTTGGTGGAGTAAATTTTATAAACAAAGGTTGTAATCATCAAAAAGGGGGAGATTGTTAGTTCCTAAGATGATGGTTTTGATGAAAACCACCTTAGGACCTGTTATGAAGTATAAATACTAATATTCTTGCCTATATATATATATATATGCAGGATATATATATATATATATATATATATATATATATATATATATATATATAAAGGTACTGATGAATGAAGACTGTACAGTATGGAGATTCAAGACTAATGAATTCAAGATTAAAACCAAGGCTGAAAGCTCATGAGTATCAAGAGTTCAAGATTTCAAGAGTTCAAGAGATCAAGACATCAAGATAAGTAATATAGTATAGATTTATGTTAAAACTTTATAATAGCACTAAAATCTTTATTCAGATTTTAATTGTGGAATGGAATCCACCTTCTCGCTTTAATAGTGGGATGGAACCCATGATCTCTCTAGTGGAATGGAACCCTTGACCTTCTCTAGTGGAATGGAACCCAAAAAAATTTCAAAATGATTTATTTTAAATATTTTTCAAAAAAACCCTTCAAAGTCATCTTTATCAGTTTAAATATTTTAGCCTTAAACTATTTTCATTATCTTTTATATTTTAATTTCAAAATCATCTCTTGTTTTTAAACTATCTCTTAGTTTTAGTATTATAAGTTTTAAAATCTCAAAAATATGTTCTATACTTAGTTTTTAATATTACGTTTTTATTGTAGATTATATATTTTTAAAACTGCCTTTTAATCTCATTTATAAGTTCAAACTATACTTAAAATGGTTTATAAAATTTAGAAATTGTTTTGACAAGTACTACCGTAGAAATCTATGATGCCCCAGTCCAAGATCCATATTAACAAAGAGTATTACTAGGTAATACCATGTGCTAGTGCAGAGAATAGGGCTTGTTAGAAGCGACCATTCATAACCTTGTCCTAAATTTCTATTGAATACGTCGATAAATGCTCTATTTTTTTTCTTCTAATTCAAGTGGATTGACATATCCAATAAATACTTAATACAAAGCCATAGGTGGCTATAGGATCTATCAGAACAAAATACAATAACTTAAATGCATAACACATCATAGAATAACAAAAGGATATATATATATATATATATATATATATACATATATACTAATAACACCTAATGCAATACAAATAATACATCATAATTGGTATGCGACCACAATATACACCCGAGTCAACAAAAAGATTACAACAAAAAGGGCTAGTGGTGCCGAAGCAGAATAGGCTAAGTCCATAAGGGTATCTAACCTGAAACAGCTCGGTCTGACCCGAGTATAAAATACACGGGTCAGTCCAGCTAAACAAAGCAGTTAAAGGGAATATAGATAACATAAGCATAGGACAAAGGTGATGTTCTTCTTAAACAAGAAGAAACAATAATAAGTGTAAGCATGAGCATAAGTATGGTATGGTTACTCTAAGTGATGAGATGATATCACTTACACTAACATATAATCTCAAAAGAGATAAGATAATCCATAAAACACTAAATATAGCAAGTCTTGTATCATCGGCATATCAAAATCATCGATAATGGTTTAGTTAAAATATAACTCCTAAAAAGGAGAAATTCCATACCCGCCATATCGGAAAACTCAAAAAAAATCTCAAAGAAATCACCATCTCAAAAATACGCCATAAGGCAATCAAATAGAACTCTCAAACATAGGAGAATATAATCCCAAATAAATGCCAAAAGGCAAATCTCATGTAATAACGACAATAGAAAATCTCAATAATAAAACCAGAAGGAAAATTTCAAATAATGCCAGCGTAGGCAACTCAAATATCAAAAATAGAACTCCCAAGAGTTCATATTCCCAAAAGGTAATCACCACAAATATATATCGAATGGTTCAAAGGACAAATTTTGGAAAGGGGTGATACATTAGGGAAAATAGTCAAAGAAATCTTCTCAAAGATATTGCACATGCTTATGGCCAAAGCCCGTCAAGTGCTTTTCTCCCAATATAAGGTGCCACATCTCTTAGAAAAATGTCCCAAAGGACAAATAAATACGTCTCTTCGACAAACATCCCGAAGGACAAATACGTCGCAATGACAAACTTCTCTTAGACAAACATCCCGAAGGACAAATAACCCGCAGGTCCAGTACTGGCAAATACGTCTCTTAGACAAATGTGTCCCAAACTCTCGGATAGGAACCTAAACAGTGTTAACGTGTGTCCCATACCACACGTTTGCCCAAAATGGTTTACTAACCGCCAGTAAATTTCACACTTAAAGCAGTAAAAAGTTTACCTCATCTCATTGGTAAACTCGACCCAAAGGTCAAAACGATCTAACGGACAAGTTGGGATTTAACCGATAAGATAAACGCACGTGTCCTATACCATGTGTTTTACCAAACAGTTTAATTCGCCTTCTCATTCGCTCGAATAGTGCAAAAATGTGTATTATATTTATAAAATAATTTACTCGCAAAAACAAGCTTTTAAAACCAATTTTCGAAATCAATTTAGAAAACCGTATTTGAAAATTATCTTATTATAGAGAATAAATAGATTTTCTATGTGAAATATCTTTAAAAATATCATATAGCAATAATTTTAAATGCTCATTAATTTTAAAAAATTATTCCAAAGAAGTTTGGAAAAATCCGTGCTCGAAAACGAATAAAAACAAGGAAAATCAGTCAACTCGATATTCGAATTCAATTCAAATTCAAATAAAATTCCAATTCAAAATCAATACAAATTTGAATTTCAAATTCTCAAATATTAGCTAGCCTATTGATAGGATCACAACACTTCAAATCATCACATAACTATCATCAAAATCAAGCAAGATAAAAAGGAAAACAAGCTAAAAACAAGTCGCAAATCAAAAGAGAAAAGGAAAAACTACTCGTGCTTGGGCCAACAAGGGGTCGATCTAGCCCAGTAGCCAGGTCAACTTGCAGGTCGACCTGGAAGGTGCTGGGTCGACCAGCCTGTCGACCCAGGCTACGGTTTCTTCTCCAGGTTGTTTTCTAGCCTTGTATTGATTTTCCGGGGTCGATCTAACATATGAAACGTTGGAATTTTCGAATGAAACTTGACATGCAGATAGTTTAACATATAAACCACACTATTGAAAAGATCCGGAAGCAATTTGAGTGGAAATCAAAGAGTTATGGCCACTCAAAGTGGCAACCAGAAACAAGATATTCAATAAAACAACTGATAGAAAGATACACGTATACAGAAGCTATTTTCTTTCAGATCTTTGCATTAGTAGGCTAGTTTCAGCTAGAAATGTGATATGACAAACTCACCTTTGCTATTAAAGAGAAAACTTAGAGCATTGGAGGAAAGTTGCTAGCTTTTGGAAAGAAGGAGCTTCTCTTAACCTGCTAGAACTGAAGGTAAACACATACAATATGAAAGGAAGAATTAACAGCCAACTCTTTTAAAAACAAGATTTTGATGGGATAATAAGGTTTTGGAATGTGATTACCATTTAGTTTCACTCTAAATTGATAAAAACAACAACTTGTTTGAAAAAGATTTGAGTTTGAAAGCTTGGTTTGAAGAAAGAGGAGTTTTCTTTTACTGGTTGAAGAGGAAGAAGGTGGAACTCATTTCTATAGGTACAAGGAATGAGATAATGTTTCTCACTTCCTAACTACAGGCTATTACTCAGCTAATGGGCCTTTGAACCTAAAATAAAAGAGTTGAATAAGCCTAAGGTTTAATTAAACAACCCTTAACTGAAAATGTGCATATATCACATATACACAAATACAAAAGGCATTTTCTCTCAACTTTTACATAAGAAAAATATGAAAACTTGTACATTTATAAAATGAAACGTTTTCTACCATATAAAAATATAAAATTTTATTTCTAAATTTTATTTATTATTAAAATCCTTATTTTAATAAAATTACATTATTTACTCAAATAAATGAATAAAATTCAATATTTTACTTCTAAAATTCCACAAAAATCATTTTCTTACTCAGAAAAATATTGCAAACCATTTCAAAACTTAATTTATAGCCAAAATATATTTTGAACCAATTTCCACCTTTTATTTTAAATAAACCATCTTTAAAAATAAATTACTGCTCTTAAAAATTAGTAAAAGAAATAAATGGGCAATAATTGATATAACTATTGCAATTTCTCTAAAATAAAGTCATTTTTCATTATTTAAAGCCCATATTCCATTCTTTATTAACCCAAATAAATAAAATAAATTTTCAAATTTTATTTTTCTCATTTTATTTTAAAAATTCATTTTTTATTCCCAATAAACAATTAAAATTTTCAATTTTGGTTTAATTTACAATATTAAATTATAACTACCGTTATAATTTAATATTAACAGGTAATCTCAAAAACCAGGGTTGTTACAAAATAATTATTAAAGAAAAATCAATTTTCAAAATATACATGGGCATGTCGACCCCATCACCCCATGTCGACATGGTGACTGTTTATTTCAAAATTTAAATTTTCAAAAGTAGTGTCTATTCGTCATAACCTTTCATGAATGGACATGAATGTTGTTCCTCTATAAATACCTGATGTTTTGACCGAATATTAGTATAATTTTTTCTTCATTTCTTCACTCCTTCTTCCCCACAAAAAGATTCTCTTATATTTCAAATGCTTTAATGAAACTCTATCGAAATCCTAAGTAAATCAAACTCGATCATCTCTAGTTTGATTCTCTGTTACTCTCTCTTAAAGATCTTAGTGCTATTCAGAGTTATGGGATCATTTGTGATGAACGATTGAGAGATCAAAGTGTATCGAGTCTCTCTCTCTATCAAAGTGTGATTGGAAACGACGTGGTTGTGGCCTGTAAATCAATTGGGTGTGATTGTAGCTGTAAATCAATTAGGTGATCTTATATCCTAGTAAATGAAGAGAGCTCACCCTTGACTCGAAGACAGGAGGGTGTATCTCCTGGCTTTGAAATCGAGCTTGTAATGTAGACACTATATTTGAAAAGAAATCTGCATATGAAATTGTGTGGGACTGGATGTAGGAAAACTCCGAACCTGTATAAAATTCTGGTGTGTTCTTTTCTTTTATTGCTTTTTATTTAGTATTTGCATCTGCGCTTGATTCTATGTTTGTGAATTGCATCTGTGTTTGTTTAATTTCAAAAGATTTCAAAAATTCCATAAAATCCATTAAACACTATTTAGCCCCCCTCTAGTGTTAATCGAACCTTAAGATCCGTAATCTCCATTTCCCTTTATTATATACAAGGAAATTCATAAAGTATATATGAATGCCTCTTACATTGCACTGAGAAATAATTGTTGTTTTAAGAAATACTAACTTTGTAGCAAAGGAATTTCTTTGAGAAAATATTGGTATTAAAATGGACCCAAATACGATCCAAAGATAAAACTTGATTTGAAATGAAGTTAGCTTAACCTAAACGAACACATCGCATCAGAGTGTCTAATAAGTGTTCTTACACATTGAAGAGAAACAATGATTTTCTTATCACTGTTAAGAATAAATAATACTCAATTGTAAATTAAGCCATTAAGAGTATTAACTCTACAACATGGTATATTGCACAAATCTGTAAAGGATTCGAAGTACGTTATCAAAATATGATTTTGGTAGTTGTACCCAAAGGGATATGATCCATTGGCCGTGAATGTGTCTTCAAGAGCAAGATAATCAATTGGAATATAATGAGCAACGTTGATAGGAATAACATTGTAAATTAAAATTATTGAAATCAGCATAATAGATTCATTATTCAACATGCTCAAGTTAATTCAGATTTTCTCAAAAAGTTATCGCTTGGTATGACTATGTGTTTGGTACATATGTGTTGAAATTGAAAATTCCAAATAATGATTTTGAATGGGCTATTTCCACATAGCAACCAAAGTGTCTTGAATTCAGGGGATCGATGTTGAGTTTGTGGATATTTGGAAATGATCTAAAAAGTGATATAAAAGTATCATTCTACAAGCATCAAAATTAAGCATATAATTTGATATAAATATCAAATAGTTTGATTTTTAGTCAAATTGTAGAGAAAGTACGTGTCCATAAGTAAGAACTATTAAAAGGTACAAAGAGTTTTCTAGACTATAAGTATACAACATACTGCTGACTATTAATGATGTACTTGTTTTAAAATTATTAATGCTTTGGTTGTTTAATACTCGATATTGGATTTGTAAATTATATCTGTTACAGTAAGTATAAAGAATATTGGAATGTCCCAAATGAATGCAAAATCACCTTATTAAAATGTTTAATAAGGAATAGTAGGATGGATTCCTTAAACTTTAGCAACAGAAATTATCATATATGTTGTATTGTCTACATTATCATAACTTGCTTTGTATTTGATACATGAAACAAATATCAAATCCAAATTAATTTCACTAAATGGTAGTTTAGAATATTCTCGAGTATTTACGAAATACCAGAGAATTGTTTATAGAGACAATGATCTCCTTATGAAGGAGTATATAACTCAAATTTCATGGGTGATATTGACTATAATATGTCAATATTAAATTCATGTTGAAACCTTAATTAAGAAACTTTTCATTGGAAATAATCTAAATAAAACATTATGGCTAATTCTGTGAAAAGGCTAAGTACATCACCTTGATTAGCGCCACGATAAAAGGAATGCATAAATTCACAAATTTATAGTTGTGCTTGGGGTGATTCCAAGTATTAAGAATACTAATCATATCATGATAACAATGTAATAATAAGAGCTCACTAGAATTTGAGAAACTTACTTCAAACAGTTTCACATGATAATGGTAGTTTATCAACATCGAAGAGAGTTGATTGACACAGTAGACAATTAAAACCACAAAGCAGATCTACTCATGAAGGGTCTAACTCGATCTGTTATCACCAAAAAAAATCGAAAGGATGGGATAGAGGTTCCATAATTGGCTTCAAGTGCAAGTGAGAGATTGATATAGTAAGAGGTATCCCCTAGAGGCAATTATGTAATTTGTTATATATATATACCTCAATAATTAATCTTGTTGGAAATAAAAGGTGTTTTCTTTCTACTATATACTTGATATAATGCGTTATATTAGTTAATTAATTTAATAAAAATTATATTTAACAGAAAATCCATAAATGATATGTTTTGTGATAATAGTTGCAAGGTGTTGTAACCGTAAATTATTTATCATAATGAAATAAAACATACTGCTTTAAATATTCCTAGCCAAGTTGTATCAAACTGGATATCGATATATCCGTTGATACTAGAGTATGTAGCGCTATCCACATATTTGGTAGTGTATTACTCCTGACTGCCGGGGGTACCAAGGGGTTATGTATTGATAGTCATTGGATAACTATGGAATTACTCACTCGATAGTTTCCTATTGACTAATATAACTAAGGTCAAATAGAGAATATCAATGTGAAGAAATTACACAGTTCTCTCAATTTGAGAGTATTATTGGTCTTCAATGAGGAATTTGAATGATGGTGGACAATAGGCTATCTTTTAGGGCTTGAGGCCAGACTAAGGAAGTGAGTCTATACGGATATGATGTGATATGGTTAGTATATGACAGTTAGTTATGACTTGGCAACATAATATGAGGTTGTCGAGCGATAAACTCATGTCATGTTATAGTATTATTTTTGTAGCATATGTAGAATAGGGTATGGCTCACTTGGCCGAATTATGTCTAGCCTACTCCTATTTTTCCTTTTATATATATATCCAGGTTGATGGAATCTAGAGAAAAGATGGTACCGGGGACAGAGATTTATTTATATATTGTATTTATGGTGTAAATAAGTGTTATACCTGGATTTGACTATGTATGTGGTTTGGGTTGTATCTGTATTTATTTAGACATATGTATCTGACACTGTAGGTATGTTGTGCTAATGTGACTATGATATTTGTTTATGTTGTATTTTATTTCCTTTCGCTATGAGACTATAAAAGCAGTTATTAGATAGTATTAATTAGAACCGTATTTGATATCTAATATTTGACTTTGTTACTAATTGTGTGTGAATATATTTTCTCACCCCATTGACTTATCCTTTCGATTCTCGGGTTATCGGCATTGTTTCGAGCACCAAACCTAGGGTCTAAAGGGTGGTTTATTGCATTTGGTATTTGAGCATAAGTTAGTAAATAGGACAAGAATTAGGAATGAATTAAAGTGCATATTTGTATTTTCTATTAGATATATAAAATATATAGTAGTCAAGTATATCCACACATATTCATTTACTGTTCCATTTTTGTTTACTATCTATTATGGAGTTGCTAATAAATCTCATTTTTATAGATAGCGTAAATGAGTAAATCAATCGAAATTGGAATAGTGACTAACATAGACAATGTTGGTAGGATAGAAACCAGAGGGACTAGCACCAATGTGGATATACGGGATATTTTTGGAGTTAACATTCTAGTATCACCCAGACGCTACCTTTAGACGGGTAGCCAAGCTTGTAGCAACACCTCCGAACCCATAGCCACCACTAGCATTTGCATTCAAGGCGTGTTTTTAGCCCCAACACCACTAACTGTTCGCTTTCCAAAGTTGTGTAAGGATTTCTCCAATCTTTGTAGGAAGCCTTTTCTTGGGATGTAGTCATACTCATAGACTCGAGCATGGCTGGATGATTGTTTAACCTACTGGGACCTAGTGATAGTATTAAGAGGCAGTTATTGACTTGGAAATTGAAAGACGAAGCACGTGTTGGTGGGAAATGGTAACACCTTAAGTGGATGAGAACAAAATTGCTTGGAGGATGTCCATGTCGATAATTGAAAAGAAGGTCCTTTCCAGTGCCAATGAAGATTTATCATTATTGGAGGACTTTATTCATCCAAAGTAGGGAGAAGTGACAACTGGGAAGTATGTCATTTAGTTTAATGAGTTAGCCTGATTTGGATTTGAGTTAGTGAATACTCTAGAAAATAAGGCATTAAAGTTTTCAAAGAGATTGAATTCACCTCTAAGGGAGTTAGCATTGAATAAGATATTGTTTGGAGCTATGCTTGAAGGATTGTTAGAGGCAGCATTATTGAATTCTTTAAATGGAACTTTGGCTAAGGATTAGTCTATGAAGGGAGAGGGACAAAAATAGGACAAGCGTAAAGGAAATGGACCATAAGGAGGGCAAAGAAAAAAGCAGGTGGCTATTTTTTTTTATAGATGTCAAAAGGGTAGACACCTTGTAAAGAATTTAGGAAAAACCTCTAGAAGGGTAAATGTTATAAATGTAACTAAGTGGGATATATAGATAAGGATGACAAGGTAGCCTAAGCTAAGAAGAAGTCAAAGTACTATAATTGTGTTCAATTCAGATATGTGAAAAGAGACTATCCAACTTTGGGGAATAAGGGCCTAATTGTAAAGGCATATGCTTTAGATGTCATTCCAACTTCTAGTAAGGCGCCACGGCTGACTTAGGAGAAGGGATAGAAGATTGTGATGGAAGGTGTGTTGATTTATCTAATTCTCATATTCGTACTCTATTTGACACTAGTGCATCTCATCCATTCATAACAAGTGCATTAGTTGATAATTTAGCCCTTAAACCCAACATAGTGCATGAATCCGTTATAGTGTCGAATCCTATTGGGGGATCGACCCATTTATTAATGCTACATCATAATCTAAAGTTGACTATCTTTGGTGTGGAGTTCCCTTATGATTCATATGCAAGTTTCGGGGATATGGATTGATTTTTAGAATGGATTGGATGTCTTGCTATGGAGTACTATTGGATTGCGATAGGAGGATGGTTTTATTGAGGAAGGGTGATGGACTTGATTTGATTCTGTGTTGTGAGCCCGATATTTCTATTATGTATTCACTCAGCCTATCATAAGAAGAGCTATCGTGTGTACTTTGGTGAAAGATTATGTCGATGTATTCCAAAACATTTCCAGTCTCCATCCCTTAAGTGAAATTGAATTCCATGTTGATCTCAAGAAAGACGCAAGGTCGATTATGATGCCTTTTAGGCATATGGCTACGAATGTGAGAAGATGATTTGATAAGAAAGTTTTAGATTTGTTGTAGAAAGGCTTTATTTGGAGAAGTGTCATAGAATAAAAAGCACCTATCATTTTCACTACTAAAGTAGACTATCCCTTAGGTTATACCAAGAATTGAATAAATTGAGAAAGAAAAACCATTTTTCCTTGCATTGATGACCTCTTCGATCAGCTAGTCGGCACAAAGGTTTTCTCGCAACTTGATTTGGCGTCTTAATTTCACCAATTGGGAGTGGTTGAAGATAGTATCTATAAGACCGTTTTTCATACACTTGACAGATTGTTTGAGTGGTTGGGCATGCCATTTGGGTTGTTGAATGCTTCGGCTTATTTTGTGGATTTGACGAGTAGAGTATTCCACAAGTAGTTGAATATGTTTGCTGTGGTCTTCATAGATAATGTTCTTATTTATTCCAAGAGTGAGGCAAAGCCTGAGGTTCATTTGAGGGAAGTGATAGATGTCCTAAGGAGAAACATGTTGAAAGCTAAATTCTCTAAATGTTACTTTTGGAGGAAAGAAATTTGTTTCCTTGGAGATGTAATATCAGTGGATGGATTGACGGTGGACATAGGGAAAGTAGCTACAGTCAGGGATTGGAAGAAAATGAAGAATGCTTCAAAGGTTCGTAGCGTTTTGGGTTTGGCTGGATTCTATCGGAAGCTCATTAAGGATTTTGCAAAGATATTGACAACACCGACTCGTTTGACGAAGTAGAACTTGATTTATATGTAGATTCCATTGTGTGAAGCGACATTTATTTGATTGAAGGAGTTATGAACGAGTGCTTCTGTTTTGGTTATACTCGATAATACAAACCATTTACAACACATACCGATGCATGTGGTATAGGTCTTGGTGTTCTTATGCAAGAAGGAAGAGTAGTAGCATATGCGAGTAGATAGTTGAAGAACCACAAGAAGAATTATTCAACATGTGACTTAAAGTTGGCTGCTATAGTATTTGCGCGAAGTTGTGGAGACTCTACTGGATAATATATTTGAGTTATTTATGGACCATAAATCTCTTAAGTATTTTTCCTCAAAAAGACCTGAATCTAAAATAGCAACGGTGCATAGAGCTCTTATCATCATATGACTTTGGGATTTCTTATACTCTGGAGAAAGAAAATAAAGTTTCAAACTCTTTGACTAGAAATGTGCATAGATGAATGCTATGTTGATAGAATGGATCGAAGTACACACCCAGATTATCAGCAGCAATGGAGGTTAGACTCTTGCTGATGGATCATGGTAGAGCAAATTTACGGCAAGATGCACCGTTTGTTGATATTATGGAGCAGTCAGGATGGGGTGAATGATCAAGTCATTTAGATCGCTATTTCAAGGATTAGAAGGGTTATTTAATTTAAGATGAAAGGCTATGTGTACTACATGTTAAAGAGTTGGTAGAAGAGGTTTTGGTGGAGTGACATCACTCTAGAATGACTATCTATCTTGGAGGAGCATAAGATGTATTGGGATGTGGAGAGAATATTCTATTCGCTAGGGATAAAGAGATGGGTAGTCGAGTATAGGGTGAAGTGTATAATGTGCTAAAGAGTGAAAGTAGAGCAAAAGAAGTGAAATGGGTTACTACTTCTGTCGGACATGCCATAATGGAAGTGGGAGTGCGTATATATGGACTTTGTAGATGGATTACACAATGAGGTAGAAGAGGAAATGAGGGAACATTGTTTATAATGATCATCCACAAAGAGCATACATTTTATTTTGGTTAAAAGCACGAAAACTACAGTGACTTTAGCGAAGCAGTACACTAAAAGAGTGGTCCAACTATATGGAGTTCCAACAAGTATAGTAAGCGACTAGGATTCACTTAAATTTTGGAGGAGTCTACAGGAGACATTAGGAATGAAATTGAATCTAAGCACCGCATAACACCCACGTACCGATGGACAGACAGAGAGAGTGAATAGAGTGTTTGAGGATTTGCTAAGGGATTTTATATTAGGTTTGGGAGGTTCATGGTAGGATCATTTATGTCTTGTACATTTTGCATAGAATAATAGCTGCTAGGCTAGTATAGGCATGACACCGTTTGATGCATTATATGGAAGACCATGTAAGTCACTTTCATGTTAGTAGGAGTCTAAGGATAATTTTATTTTGGGTTCGAAGATGGTTAGGGATACTATAGAGCCAACAGAGCTTAAAGAATGAGGATGAATGCTGCACAAGATCGACAGAAGTCATATACAGATAGGATAAGGAAAGATTTGGAGTTTAAAGTGGGAAATTAGGTTCTTATTAAAGTTTCTTCATTGAAGAAGCTAGTAAGATTCGAGAGTTCATGGAAGTTAGCACATAGGTTTATCGACCCATTTCCAATGTTGGAGTGGATATGAAGATAACGTACAAAATGGAGCTTCCAAATAATTTAGCAGGAGTCCATAACGTGTTCCATGTGTCACATATGCGAAAATGCTTACACAACGCTACAAACATAGTTTCGCCTACTCGGTTGGAGGAGATAGAATTGTATTCCGAGTCAAGTTCATCCCGTGGTCCGACCTGCATTACGGAACATAGGATGAGATGACTTAGAAATAAGATGGTGAAGTTGGTTAGAGTGTAATGGGAAACGAATCGGTAGAGAGTACATGGGAGGCAAAAGATAAGATGAGATCTACTCATCCACAACTCTTTTCTAGTATGTATAATGCAATTATAATGCTATGTACATGACATGTTGGCTATATTAGTGCAGTTTAAGATTCATAAACACTAAAATTTAGATTTAAAGGGGATTTGGGAGGGATTTGGCTAATAATAGTACTAGAAACTAGGTTAAGTCGGATGTAATTTGATGATTATAAGTTGAATTTGATGAAATAAATGATTACACAGGGCATAAAAATGAAGGGCTAAGGTCTAGGTATGTTCTAAAGTGACTAGAGGTAGAGTGGTGGTGGTTAAAAGCATAAAACGATAATGAAACAAAAAATTCCCTAGACCTGAAACTTCCAGAAAATGTGCGCACCTATCCATTGGTGAGTGAAACTGGGGCACCAATGGTAGATTCTGGGCACAAGTTGAACCTAGACCAAGAACGATCTGTATAAATAAATAATGAATGATTCGACTCTTGTTTCTCTTTTATTCCAGAAGATGATCTAAGGCTAATGACAAGATGAATAATAATGCAATGAAGTGAACAAGTATGTGTGATGATTGATTGTTATTTAAAGTGAATATATACGTTGTTGGGATACAAAAATAAGATACGATGATGGATATGGATGCGAAGGAGTATGAGGTGCATGTAAACTACTCTGAATACACATGCGGGTACGAATGCGGTTCGGTGACATAAGTAGGTGGTCCATGCATTATGTTTCTTGCTTATAGTGCTACGACAAGCCATGTAGAGGAAGTGAATGTTAAGCGACCCACTAGGCTATGGCCAGTCAGGGTGTGCTTCGAATTAGATAGCACGAGGACAACAGGCAAACCTGTAGGCTTTGGATGGCCAACGGAAGTGAGTCCTATACGTAATTATATGACGGTGGACAATAGGCAACCTTATAGGGCATGAGGCCAGACCATGGATGTGAGTTTGCACAGATACAATGCGATATGGTTAGAGGTATATGATAGTTTGTTATAATGTGGTCGAGGAATGTGCGGTGGCCATGCAATAGACTCATATCATGTTATAGTATTATTTTTGTAGTATATTTAAAGCATATTATGGCTCACTTACCAGACTTACATCTAACCCACTTCTATTTTTTCCTACACACACACACACACGCATCTTGGTTGAAGGAGTCTAGGGAAGAGATGGCATCGGGGATGGTGATTCATTTATATAGTGTATCTATGGTGTAAATAAGTGTTGTATTTGGATTTGATTATGTATTTGGTTTGGGTTATATTTATATTTATTTAGACATATGTATCTAACATTATAGACAGGTTGGGGTGATGTGACTATGATATTTGTTTATGTATTATATTTTATTTTCTTCTACCGTGGGACTCTGAAAGTAATTATTAGATAGTATTTGTTAGAACAATATTTGATATCTTTCTTTGTTGGAAATTATATATGTTATCTCACATGTAACGACTTTCCTTTTTGGTTCTTGGGTTATCAGAGTTTGGTTCAGGAGCCAAACCCTGGGCTAAAAAGGCAGGTTGTTACAGTCTGCTAGTTTAATTTCTTAGAAAAATAGTAACCAAAATGAAAAGGCTATTGGAATAATGAAGCATAGTAAAGAGATTTGGACAAAAAATGATTAAGGATATGATGGATATGGAAGGAAAAGGAATGATGAATTCTAAGGTCAATAAAAATTTATGGGAGCTTCATTCACTAAAGAGATTATAACATATATCAAAATTATTTTGATTAAATATAATGGATTGATTGTGACTACTATTAGCATTGAAAGCAATGTGGACATTTACAATGCTTTGGATGTAGTAAGATGTAAATTGTTCCCTAATATTTTCTTTGGTGCAGCTATAAAACAGTAATGTCGCTATCAAAAGAAGTCTATTTACTCATAGGAAAAATTTCATATGGATATTTGGTATAATTTTTACCTCCATGGAGCCAACTATAAATGCAAGCATCTTAGCAATTATAAAAGAAAGGCCAGGGGTGAAATGATTTAATGTTGAATCCAAGAAGGCCGAGAGGGTGAGTGATAGGGGAAAATTAATGGCTATAAAATTTTGAGCTGATAGAAAACACCCCATTCTGGAAGGAACTCTATATCTCGGGCATAAGGATTTACAAGACATTCATTTCCAAGCCAATAAAATTATCCGAATGGGCGAAATCTTTAATGAGACTAAGAAGTCTCAACAAAGAGATATGGCATGTTTTTTGACCACTAATAAAAGAGAAAAGTGGGAGGAATCATCAAAAGAAAATTATGTTCACTTGAATCAACCTATTCCATCTATTTATGGTATGGCTAAGCATGAGATAGAATATCCTGCATCGTTCAAATCTAAGATGAACCTAGAACCCAATAGGATAGGATTACTACACTTTCCATAAAGTGAACAGTAGTAAATCCGACGACTACCGTATTTTAGATAGATTTATTTAAACCATAACAAGAAGGGAGCACCTAAAAGAATTTGTTAAGAGTGACCAAATTTTTTCCAAGATCCAATAATAGCGGAAAGCCCCCAAACAATAATATGAAGTTCTTGGAAAATAATCCACATAAAAGTTTACATCGTCAATCAACCATACTGACATTAATCATAGAGGTATGCACAACGTAGGAATGAGCAAATGTGCAAGGACTAGGTACATATGAGAAGCAAAAAGTATCTATTTCGTGGGAATAGAGAGCCCAGTAAAAGTATACAAAAGCACACTCTAGAATCCATATCTTATAACAACTCCAAAATAACTAAGAGGAGGATGGCATCCTTATAGCAATATGTTAATGATTATAGCTCAAATTGGAATTTCTTTGCTGTCTAAAATACCAATAGACATTGGAAGCATGGTGAATATAATCATTAAGAATGCCTTTGATTAGATGAAAATCATTACAAAACAACTTGAACCTGGTTTGGAGCGTATCTTTGGGTGTAATAATAAAGATTCTAACCAATTGTATAAATCAGGTTTATGTGGAAATGAGAACTTTAGTCTACTATGGGACCTTTAAGACTTTGTTTGTAGTGATGGACAATCCTTCTTACAATAATGCTTTTTTTGAAAGACCGGTCTTAGATTCGATAGACACATTAGTTTCTCAAAAATGCTTACATGTGAAATTCCCTTCTAAAGTCAGTTGGGGAACCATACAAGAGGAACAATTTAGCTTTTGGGAAATGTTTTTCACGGCTCATGAATAGTGCAATAAAGTGGGTAATTCTTATTATGGACTTGTGCTAAACAAATTAAGAGAAACTAAAATTCCTAAGCCCTTGCATATCAGTTCTCATGAAATAATATCTAAGGAAAATAAACCAATGGAAAAGCAGATGAATCTAGATAAAAAGATCAAATTATCATATAGGAAAAGGAAATATACAGAGAAAAATCAAATAATTCAAGATGTGAATCTTGAAAACTTTGGAGAAGAAATAGTGTCGAAAATTAATTCTAATGACAATGAAGAGAATACAAATCAATAGAAGACTTGGAGGAGGTAATCTTAGATTCATAAGATTCCACTAAAATAGTGAAGACAGGGAAAGGGTTAAACAAACATACAAGGGTAAATCTAATCTTATTTCTTCAATCAAGTAAGGATGTTTTTGCCTAGATCCATGCTAATATGGTGGGGATTGACTTTGAAGTGATGTGTCATGCACTTAACATAGACCCAAAGTTTACACTCATAAAGCAAAAGAATAAATAGTTCAACAAAGTCTGTACCATAGCATTACAAGAAGAAGTTAAGATATTATTAGAAAATGGTTTCATTAGAGAAGTGTTCTATCTTAAGTGGTTGACAAACCCGGTATTTTTTAAGAAGTCTAATGGGATGTGGAGAACATGTGTTGATTATATAGATCTAAATAAGTCATGCCTGAACGATTATTATCTCCTCCCAAGGATTGAACAACTTGTTGATGCCACAAATGGACATAAGTTGTTATCGTATATGGATGCATACTCAGGATATAACTAGATTTTTATGTTCAAGCTTAATGAGGTATATACAAGCTTTGTGATTGATTAGAGAACATATTTTTATAAGGCAATGCCATTTGGACCAAAAATGCTGAAGCCACAAATCAATGATTAGTAGTGAGCTGATCAGTAAGGATGTAGGTAACCCAGGATCGTCTAAAGAGTTTTGTGGATAAGAAACAGAGGAATTTGGATTTCTGAGTCGGAGATTTGATTTTGGATAAGTTTCTCCAGTTAAAGGAGCTATAAGTTTTGGTAAGTCTGGGAAGCTAGCTCCGAGGTGTTTTGGATCTCTTATGTGTTCTTATAAGGATAAGTGTTTGGTATTCAGGATTGAATTGCCAGTTTGGAAGACTGGGATTCAATGTATTTCACGTATCTCTGAGGAAGTATTTGTGTGATCCACTCTAGTTTTAGAACCAGCAGTTCAGAAGGATAAGGTTGTTGAGTCAGACTTGTCTGTTGTCTGATCTAGTTAAGTAGGAGCTCTATAGCTTAGTAGCTAGATTGTTTGGATTATGTAGAGCGAGTATCCCGGTATTTATACGTGGGAAACTCTAGGAAATTCTATCCAGAATTTTGTCTGAATAGTTAGATTTGTCCGTTTGGATGAATTGGTTGCTATGGTTGTTAGCATATGATTACATATGCTTATGATATAAAATTAAAACCTTTAATGGGATTATTAAATTACCTTTGCTTTTAAATTTTAGGGACGAAATTCTTCTAAGGGGGGAGGAATGTGATATCCCAGAATGTTTGGCAATATCAATTTAATAATCTATGTTAAAATTAAATTTATTTGATAATTTATGTTAATAAAATTTGAATTGATTTAATAATATTCTTTTGATAAATATTTAAATTAGTGAATTTATCTTTTCAAAAAAGTTAATAAAATATTTTCTAATGCGTGTGTGTGTGTGTATTGTAAATAGAAATCTTTGGTTTTCTTTTGTTTGAACTTAATGAATAAAACCTTGTTTTCAAATTCTAATGTTTAAATAATTTGGAAATTATGATTTATTTGATATATTAAGATTTTCAAATCTATTTAATAAATAACTATATGATTTTAAAATACTTAAGGAAATGTTAACTGTTTAAAATTTATTTTAGCTTAAGGTTAAAGTAGAAATTAATTGACAAAATGGTTTATTTTATTTTCTTTTTAAATATAGATTGATAAAATAAGTACTTTATTAATACTAAGATAATTTCTTTTATAAATTATTTAAAATTTGATAAATGAGTGATTTTTAAACAATAATAATAATGTGTTGTTTTTACAAATAGATTTTAATAAAAATAGAATTATTATTTCAAATTGAATTATGTAGTTATATATGTATATAAATAACTTGATTTATAAATTGAATTTTATAATTTGATTTGAATTGGATTTGAAGTTTTGAAATTCAAAAGAATAGATATTTAAATTGTTTTGAACTTTAAAATATTTGTATAAACTTTTATTTACGAATATAATTGCTTTATTTCTTTTAAAAATTATCTATACATATAAATAAGTACATATTAACTAATTAATTAAGCATAAGTTTACATTAATCTTATATTAACATTTAACTAAATACTAATTAACTTTAAAGAGGCATGTGTAAATTGATTAGCATATTTAAAAGACAATGTTGTATTATTAGACAAGTGGCATTTCAAAATTTAATTTTTTTTCTTTTATCTTTATTTTTAAAACATTTCAACTTATATAAACTATTCCCTTCTTCCCTTCCATTCCTTTTCTTTTCTAAATCTAAAGCTAAGTGGCACAAATCTGAGAACAACTCTTCAAAACCAAAATCAGTAACTATCTTCAACCCTGTAAATCACTTTCCAAATCAAAGTAAGCAAAATCCCTGTAATTCATCACTCAAGTTCAAACATGCAAACCAGAACTAAACCCTGTAATTATTTCAAAGCAAATCTGATCAAAGCCTGCATTTTCTTCTTAAATCTGGAAATTTTTACTGCAAGCAAACCTGTAAAAGCATTTTCAAAGAAAACAAGCCTGCATGCAAAACCTGGGATCTAATTAGGCATTCCGGTTTTCAAACCAAATCAAGCACTAAAGTTTTCAATGAAGCATTCCAGTTTTAAAGCAAGCAGCATTTCAGCATTCAAGTGCAAAGTTTAAAGCAAAAAGGATTTCAGTTTTCAAAACTATTTTCAAATCTAGGAGGAAGCTCTGTCTTCATTCTATAATCGGTGAGTAACTTCACTTTTAAAAACTTAAAGTATAATTTTGGTTGCATGTTATTTGCTGTGATCAATCTTGTAGTGTGAAGTATGTTTGTGTATTTATATTGTTGCATTTCTAATGTATGATGTATGCATGCTTTTGAATGCCTGTAACTTCTCTGTTTCTAGTTTTTGGTTCATGTTTTGATTTAAAATCAAAATCTCTTGATTTAATCTCTGTTTAAACTTGAGTTTCAAATCAAACTTGTTTGCTTCATTTTAAACTTCAATTCAAAATTTTACTTAAGTTAACATAATATGGGAATGACTCTGGAAATCAAATAACTCAGAAAGTTTTAATATAGGTAAAAATTCAAATATCGTGATCCAAAGTTTCAGGGTTAGGATCTGAAACAACATTTGAAAACATGAATTTTAAAACTAAAATCAAGATTTTTAGTTTGGGAATGAGGGTGCAGTCCTTGTTTGAACTGAAAATGGAAAATCTGAGATTTTCTAGTGATCCAAAGGTTTGGAGAGGTCGGCATTTTGGGAAATGATGGAGGAGTGATCAGTGACGATGGGAAAAATGGCTAATGGTGATGCAATTCAGTGAGGAGTTAACAGAAGTTGAATTTTTTTTGGAACCTTAGTTTTAACTAGGTTTAATGTTTCGATCACCACGGTTTCCATAATTGATCGAGTGCTACAAGATTTTGGGTGATGGAGGTATGGTCGTTGACTAGGTGATGGCCGGAATTTCAGAATTTCTGGTGGTCGAAGGGGCATAGATGAGGCAGTTCCAGGTTTAGGGTGTAGCGGTTCCTATTGTTCCAGGTTGGGTTGAAGACCTCGAATTCGATTTCGAGTCTGTTGTAACGATCTGATGATCGTGGTGTGGTGTTTGAGTGGTTGTTGGTATGGCGAGATCATCATCGATGATCAAAGATGATCAGCGTCACGGTGATGTGCACGATGCACTGTTGTTTTTGGTGTGTTGTGTATGGTTGGGCAGGGGATTTGTTACTTGAGTTTTACTCGAAGTATTTGGATAATTTGGTTGTGGCGGTTTGGTTCTGGCTCGAAAAAAATTCTAGTTGGCTCGGGTTTATAATTTTGTTACAGGTTTTAAAAGAAAACCTGTTCTGTTTTCAAAATTTTAAAATGAAATTTAAAACTGAAGTTTAAAATGAAAAGCAAAGTTTTAAACAAGTTTAAATCTAAGTTTTAAAATCTGGAATACAAGTTTAAATCTCATTTTTAAAAGTAAATTAAAGTTTTTAAATTTAAATTGTTTTAACTACTTTAAAATGGTTAAGTAGTTTGAAATTTAAAAATGAAGTTTTAAAATGTAAGTAGAGTTTAAATCTAAGTTTTCATCTGGATTCAAATTTAGTTTGAATCTTAGTTTTGAAATGAAAGGAAGTTTTTAAATTTAGTTTGCTTTAAACAACTTTGAATGTTAAAGTGTATTTTTAAATTGATTTGAATTTAAAAATGAATTTGGTTTTAAATTTCTTTAAACTTCTTTTATCAAATGAGTATTTCATTAACATAAGTTTTCAAAAGGTTTTTGAATTGTTTTTAACTTTTTTTAAATTAAAATTATATTCATTTTAAATATTAAATTTAAAATGAAAATTTGAAAAGTAAATTTGAAAGCAAATTATTTGTAGATGCTTTGATAATTATAATTTAATCATTAATAAGAATGGTGTTTATCTTAAAGTTAATAAAGATATAATTGTTTTGTAATTTATTAAATTATTAAGTTAATTAAAACGAATAATTAATTAAAGTAATTAAGGGTTTTAAATTAATTAATTAAAGTTTAAGATTAATTAATTAAGGAATAATTAATTTGTAATTAAGGATTATTAATTAATGATTAAGAATTAATTAATGAAGAAGTTAAGGATTAATTAAGTTATAGTTAACACTTAATTAATTAAATAATTAGAGGTTAATTAATGGATTATTAAAGAATAATTAAATTGTAATTAATAATGATTAATGTAAGTTTAATTACTTAAGATAGTAATTAAAGAATTGTTAATAGTAATGAAGGTCATTAACTAAGGATTATTTAATAATTAATTAATGTTATTTATTTTAATAATTAATTAGATTAATTAATTAATGATTATCATTTGTGAAATTGGTTAAGTATAATTACTTAATGAATGTAATTAAGGAATTAATTACTTGGTAGTTAATTGAGTTAATGTGAATTATTTAAGTTTAATTAATTTAAGATAATCACTGGATGATTTGGTAAGTGTAATTACTTAATGTAATTAATGAAGTGTAATTACTTAGTGAAGTAATTAATGGATAAATACTGGATGTAATTAATTGAATGGTGATTTGTTAATAAAAGTAATTTGAGTTTAATTGCTTTTTATAATTAATCAAGGGATTAATTAAGGATAATTAATTAGGAATAATTAATTTATTTAATGAAGTAATTAAGGGTAGTTAATTACTGAATGTGATTAATCAAGATTGATTAATAATTGTGGTTTAATTAAAGATTAATTACTTAATGTAATTAATTTAAATAGAGTAAATAATTAA
The DNA here is from genome assembly GCA_030765085.1 of Allium cepa. Classification (NCBI taxonomy): domain Eukaryota; kingdom Viridiplantae; phylum Streptophyta; class Magnoliopsida; order Asparagales; family Amaryllidaceae; genus Allium; species Allium cepa. The sequence continues at coordinate 44,637,370 of CM060930.1, read as the reverse complement.
AAAGTAATTAGGGATCATTAATTAATATTATTAATGATGTAATTAAGAATTGATTAATTAAGATCAATTAATCAATGATAGGTGAGTAAGAGTAATTAATTAATGTAATTAATTAAGGATTAATGTAATTAATTATATTAATTAATTAATAAAGTAATTAAAGGTTAATTACTATAAGTGGTTGAGAATAATTAATATGTGAAATTAATTAAAGGCTAACTACTTGAATGTAATTAAAGGATAGTTAATCAAGGGTGATTAATTAAGATGGAAATTAGAAGATATTTAATTATTGATTTGTAATTAATTAGATGGTTATGTAAGCAAGATTTATGTGATGTAATTAATTAATTTAATTCACTTTAAATTAATTAGAGATGAAGTGATTAATTTAATTCATTTTAAATTAATTATAGTGTTATTATTAATCCTTGCTTATGTATGAATGGATGATATTGATTGCCTTGAATGGTTTGTGATCTCAGATATGAGATAAGTAAGGTTGTGTGATATGGATGCTTTGGTTAAAGTATGAGATAATATCAATTATCTATTTGTGATGATAATATGGATTATCTGTTTATGATGATAATGTTGATCATCTATTGTGATATTGTTAATTATCTGTCTGTATGTACATAGTAATAGAATTGAATTGTTTTAACTTTAAACTAACTTGGCCTTAAAAGATACGTTTTGGATTTCGATGAGACCGGGATCAGGTTTTCAGATTTGGATATCCGAAAACCACATCGATCCAAATTAACGATAGGTCGTGAACCTCAAGTGAAGGTGAAGATTAAGAGTGCAAGGGTTATCGTCGTTAACTCTGAGGGTGATTCCAAAATGAGTGTAACGAGATAATGCCTTCGGTTTCGTTCGAACCCGGAACGAACTTGTATGGATTGAATGATTTCAGAACATCATCAGGTGGACGATGAGCATTCTAAGAGATGTGTTCTCTAAAGGAAATCGTAGCCTCAAGCCTCATCAACCGGGAATGGCTAAAACAGGGGAGGTGCAGCAAGGACAACTGGGTCATGCCCAAGTAGGACGAGATTTTCCCCTATCTAGAGGTCCCTTTTTATTCGGCTTAGTGGGCAGTTGGATATGCGCACCAACTTTGGGGTTGTCTTATTCGGGACTATCCAGCAAGGGATGGTTCTGGTCTTGTATTGCAGGGGTTTAGGAGTAATCCTTGGTATGGTGATCTAGGCCCCGTACTGTTACGAACGGTACGCCAGTTGCCCTGCCATTGTATGGAATCCAAACTCCAATAAGCGCCCTCAGATTTGATTGTATTACCCACTTTTTTGGCTAGTAGTTGGAATTTAATCATGTAACAATTTCAGCTATTTCATATTTACTTGAAAACCCTAGACCTATTATAATATCACCGGATTTCCTATCAAATGTTTTGGTTAGCATAAGGTAAAAACTTTTCCATGTTTATGCGTGGGAAGTCTTACGTCGTAGCTTTTCTTTTCAAAGGTTTTTCAAAGTTAAGCAACCTTAACTTGTTACTCACACCAGACCCATGTCTGACCCGGAGTTTATCTTCTGTTTTCCTAAACTCTTGGATACTCAAATTTTTACGAGTAGCTAAGGGATTCAGGTTAGCTTTGATGAATTATGGAGGAGCAATGGAGCAGGAGGCTTCAGCATTGTAGATATATATAGGGTTCCGCTGTGTTATTTTCTCTGTGTTGTATTGAGTTGTAATAACTGGACAGGTGTTTATAATTGTCTAGTATGTGATGTATAATCAGTGTAACTCTGATTGGTGTTGTATACTATGTAATGCTTATGTTATTAGTATAATTTATTCGTTTCGCTGTTGGGATTCTGATATGTTTTCCTTTCTTTCTTCTCTATCTTTCTCTATTCTATCCCTTTCTTTCTTATTAATGATGCGTTGTTCTGTGGAGAGAATGGCGGGTCGTTACAGACATCCATTAGCTTTTACATCCATTAGATTCGGCATTAATTGAATTATCAAGCATCAAGTTTGGTGCTTTATCAGCTTCGACGTTAGCATCGTCATTGGGCATCAAGGTTGGTACTTTTGTGTTCTTATAGTAGGACTTCTATACTTGGCACAGTATAACCGACATTCGGCATCAGTAAGCTCAGTATTGATAATTCCTCCATCGATCTACTTTTACTACATCAATATATTAACATGGAAGGAAACATTATCAAACCGCGGCTTCGATATCCCGTTTGGATGTATTGATGGTTCCCGACATGGCTAATGAATATCGATGACGGCTCCATATCTTGTGGCCTTCTTTGATTGATGGTTGGCGGCATTGTAGGCATTAAACAATGGCAACATTGATGATCCTTAATGTCAAAGTTTAGTAGCTTGTGGTTTCTCTTTCGAAATGACATCAATGGACGGCGATGTCTTAATTAATTTACTATCATTATTTAACAATTTCGATTACACATGATGCAAAGCATGAATGCCATTGACAGCATCGACGTTGATAAGAGATGGATTTACTCAACATTTCCTTCAAAACCATGACTCTCGACATTAACCATAGTACCATTCGTCACTCGTAGTGATTCATGGAAGATGGTGTTATTCTTTTATCTTATACTACATGACTTCGAAGACAATATTGGTGATATCAGTCTCGTTAGTAAAATGTGATGTTGATGAGTAGCGATGTGGCGGGATATGTTGTAGAAAAAGGAAAGTTTTGCATGGAACTGGTGTTGCATTGACCAAGTTTGACATTGATGTTTATGACATGGGAAAATGTTGATGTAGTGGAAGAGAGGTATGATCTTGTGGTTTCAATGTTGGCTCAGTGTTATTTAGTCGATCTTGCTTCCTTTTTTATTATCATCCATTGGTGTATTGTTTATGTCTTCGATGTCGACGGATACCCTGAAGTCAACATTGATTTCTTAATGCTATCCTAGCATCTAAGGCTTCAAACTTCGACGTAATCCTTCAGCCTCAACATTAACTTTCCTGGACAATTATATGGATAACATCTAGCCCCCCTCCTCCCCTCCGGTGTGAAGTAAGCTTTTTACTTTTTAGGGTAAAATCAAGAATTTATTTATATTTCCCAATCTTTAACAAGATTTCCTTGCTAGCCTTGTTTTCTTGTAAATCACGAAGTAAATAATATTTTTGGTTAGCAATTTTCATTATGAGTTCGATGGAGTTACAAATTAGCATCTATTGCTAATATTATCTATGTGAACTTGTATTTTTAACTTTATTATAAAAGATCAATAAATTGTGATATGTTTTCAAGCAAAAGCCTAGAAGATTACCCAGTCATGTTATAAGTAGAGGCATCAGAAATTTTTTATGGTAATAATAGAAGATCAAAAATACATTTGATAATAAAATGTCCTTCTGGCAAGGAGAGGAGACAGAAAATACATATCGGACAATCATAAGAGAGGTCAAGAAATCAATGTTTAATAATAATAGAAGGCCAAAAATTATCCAAAGTAATAAAAGAACAGAATTCATTATTTGATAATTATAAAAGAATACCAGAAATCCAAATCCGGTCATAACAATAGAAAAATAGAATTCCTCGTTTGGCATTAATAATGGAAGACTAGAAATCCATATCTTCCATTAATAATAAAAGTCTAGAAATCCTTATCTTGGTATAATAGAAGGAAACTAGAAATTAAAATCTAGCAATAATAATAGAAGACTAGAAATCCATATCCGACAATAACAATAGAAGTCCAGAAATCCATATCTGGAAATAGCATGCATAACAAGACCAGAAATCCAAATCTGGCTATAATAATAGTAGTCCAAATATCCATATCTTGATATAGTATAAGAAGACTAGAATCTCTTGTCTGGTGGCTAAGAATTGCATCTGTTGGGAGATACAAATAACCCATATTTATTGAACCTTCGATTAGAAAACTTTATTTGATTTGAAGCGCTATTTGGCTCAGATTTTGACTAAGTTGGGACCACTACGGGGCTATGATCTGGGTTGACTTAGGAGCACTATTTGAATCTAACTTTGATTAACTTGGGAGCACTATTTGGCTCTAATCTTAATTGGCTTAGGAGCACTACATGGCTCTGACTTTGATTGACTTGGAAACACTACTTGGCTCTAATCTTAAATGATCTTCGTTTTGAAGATTTCGGTGCTTTAATGAGGTTTATGATGGCAGGCACCAAGGGCTTACTCCATCCTCCCTCTAAGAGGCACTTTAATCAGACCACATAACCAGGAGCTAAAGGCTTTCACAGTGCTATAGTGAGGCATTTGATGACAGCACTAAAGGTTTATCTGACCTCCCACCTGGAGGCGCTTCAGCGAGGCCTTTGATGACGATGCTGAAGGTTTTACCATTCTTTAGTGAGGTCATACGGTGGAAGGTACAAAAGGCTTACCCGACCATCCTCTAGGAGGCTCTTCAGTGAGGCCTTTGATGGCAGACACTGAAGGCTTAAGGCCATTGATGGTTGGGACATCTTGCGGTCAAGCCTTTGATGGCTAGGGCTTTTAATGGTTGAGACCTCTTACCATCAAGCCTTTGATGGTTGGGGCCTTTGATGGCCAGGGCCTCTTGCGGTTAAGCCTTTGATGGCTTAGGGAGAATCTTTCTCCTTTTCAACTAATTCTTTTTATTCATCCATTGTCGAAAATTATGGACGCAAATGTTCAGCTTTCCATGTTCTTGCTATGAGATTGCCATCTGGGCGACAATGTTTCAAAGTTCTTAGCGGGATTATTTTCTGCACTATCAAGGGTCCTTTCCAATTTTAATCTAATAATCTATCTGTTGGATTTTGGTATTTTTCATGATGCATCATAGCACTAGATCTTCTTTTTGAAATGACCATTCTCTTACTCTTGAGTTATAGTGTTTGGTTATTTTTCATTGGCACTCAACCGCTCGGATGACTGCTTCATCTCTTAGCTCATTTATTAATTCTAGGACTTTTTCTTTAACTCTTGATTTAGGTCAAATGCATATGTGATTCTTCGATGAGAAATAACCTCGACTTTAATTTGGAGCATAGCTTCACATCCATGTGTAAGGGAATATTAGGTTAGCCATGTCATCGTTTTGGAAAAAGTCCTATACACCCATAGAATACGCGTAAGATCTTCTATCCAATTCCCTTTATCCAACCTTTTCTTCAAAATAGTCCTTATAGTTGTGTTAGTTGATTCAACAGTTCCATTTTCTTTGGGATAAGCAACGGATGAAAAACTTTTGAAATTACAATTTGTTGTAGAGTCGAGGGAATTCCTCACTTTTGAATTGAGTTCCAATGTCAGATATTATCTTATGTAGGATTCCAAATCGAGTGACAATGTTTTTAATTACAAACTTGAGAACTTTTCCTGAAGTGATTTTGGAAGTTGTTCAGTTTCCACCCGCGTTGTAAAATAATCAATGGCACCACCGTGTATATAGATCCTCCCTTAGATGCAAGCAGCGGTCCTCTTAATTCAATTCCCCACACATCAAAGGGCCATGGACTTGATATAGAAGTCATTTTGTTTGGTGGCAAATGAGGGATCTTAGAAAACTTTTGACACTTGTCACATGTTCTCACAGTCGATAGCTTGGCTAGTCATCTAAGGTCAATAGAAGGCTTGCCTCACAACCTTCTTAGCCAGTTTTACTCCGTTAGAGCGGTCTCAACAAAATCATTCGTGAGATTCCTTTAGTAATTTGACTCCTTCTAGACTAACACATCTCAAGTTCGGAAGTGAGTATCCCTTTTTATAGAGTATTCCGTATGTCATGATAAATGTTAGAGCTTAGCGTGTTATCCTCCTTGCTTCTTTTTTGTCTACTAGCAGTTTTTCATCTGTTAAATACTCAATAATAAGAGTCATCCAATTACCCTTATATTGATCATTGTCCCTAAACCAAGGAGGTTTTCTTAGGGAATACTAGTTTCGCCTACCTCTCTTTATGTGTTAGAACTTGAGACCTAATCAATGCAAAGGTTTCATTTTCCATGTTAGTATTATTCTCCTTATTGCTAGGATTTTCCTAATATCCTATCCGCACAATTTGAGCTTCGGGCGCTCCCCGTGCACGAGCAAGCTTAGCTGAAGAATCAGCTTGGGAGTTCTTATCTCTGGGTACTTGGTGTATAGAAAAGTCTTCGAATCGAGTCAACATTTCCAATATCTTCTTGACATATAATGTCAACTTCGGATCTTTCGTCTGATATTTTTGGTTTACGGGGTTTACCATCAACTGTGAATCATTGAAGATTTCAATTCTTAAGATTTTCAACTGGAAAGCTAAGGTAAGTCTTGCTATCATAAATTAATATTTTGTTACGTTATTGGTGGCTGGAAACGCTAATTTCATTGCATAGTGCAGGTGATGTCCATTAGGAGTTATAATCACGTATCCAGATCCAGCTCCTTGTTTATTCAATATCCCATCTACGAATAATTGCCATTTAGGTTTTAGGACTTTTTCTTGAATGCTCTTTAATGAATCCAGTATATTTGTTGACAAAATTAGCTAGTGCTTGCCCCTTAATTGACATTTGGGTTAGGAAATCAATTTTGTATTGACTAAGTTCAATTCATGTTTAACCATACTTCTTGAAGCTTCTAGTTTACTAAAAACTTATCTGAGTGGAAAATTGGTTAAGACTTTGATTGACAGTTCCTGAAAATAAGCACTTAGCTTGTGCATAGTAAGTATTAAACAGTATGCCAATTTCTCTATAACTGGTTACCTAGTCTGTGCTCTTTGAGTCTTTTAATAGTGTAATATATGAGAAGCTGGATTCCCTTTTCTTCTCTTATAATTACCGAGCTAACCGCATGTTTGGAATCTACCACATAAAGATAAAGACTTTCTTCATCCACAAGACTAAAGAGAATCAATGACTTTCCAAATGATCTTTTAGTTCTTAGAAAGCCTTTTGGCAATCCTCACTATATTCGAAGCATTTCATCTTCCTAATCACGTTGAAGAAGGGAATGCATTTATCGATAGCTTTGGAAATAAATCAATTCAATGCCGCCACTTTTTCTCAGGCTCATTACGTCATTTTTTGTCATTTGTTTTGTCATTCCTGTAATAGCTTGAATTTGGTCAGGGTTTGCTTCAATTCCTTTACCAGTAACAATATATCCCAAGAATTTATTGGATCGGATTCCAAAAGAACAATTTTATGGGTTATGCTTCTTATGGTACCTTTGCAACACTTTGAAAATTTATTCTTTGTCTTTTAGATGATCATTTTTCTCCTGGGACTTGACCAACATGTCATCCATATATACTTCGGTATTCCGACTGATTTGTTCCCTGAACATCTATTTACTAGTCCCTTATATGTTGTTCTTGCATTCTTCAATCCAAAGGGCATAACCTTGTAGCAATACATTCCCCATCAATTGTAAAAATGGTGTTTTCTTCATCTTGTTTAGACATTGGAATTTGATTATATCCAATATGCGCCCATGAAGGATAAGAGATGATGTCCACTCGTTGCATCGACTAACTGATCTATCTTCGAAAGTAGATAGCATTCTGTTAGGCATGCTTTGTTTAAGTCAGTGTAATCAACATACATTCTCTACTTTCTACTGGAAATCTTGACTAACACCGGATTACTAGTCATTTCGAGTAAAAGACTTCTCCGATATACCCATTCTCAAGCAATCACTTGACCTCCTCTTTTGAAGCATTGGTCCGAACTTTTTAAAATTTCCTCTTCTTCTACTGAACTAGAGTAACATTTAGGTTTATATTCAAGCATGAGACATGATGGTGGGATCGATTACGATCATATCCGAGTAAGTTTGAGCGAATACATCTTTGCTAGATTAAAGAAATAGGATCAATGGTCCCTTAATTTTATCGTCTATCTCTTTTTCGACCTTAACTGTCTTTGTTGTTTCAGCTGAATCTCGGCATATCTCTTCAAGATTTTTTATCGGTTTCATTTTTCCTCGCTTGTTTCTGTGATCGAGTCTGGTGTCAATTCTTCATCTTCTATTTTTTCTTCTACCAACTTTGCTTCTTTTTTCTCTTTTCTTTTTGGAGAAGCTGAATTTCCTCCGCACATATTTAGTTGTCTTAGCAGGTTTTTTTTCTTTGGTGATTTAAAGAATCCTCATCTAAAGGCTCTTTTATATCAGATTAGGTTAACTTGTTTTCCCCCGAATTGTAATGAGAAAGATAACTTTATTCATTTTGTTCAAAGGTTGCAAAATACATCTCTCGAGCATTAAATTTCTCACCCTTATAGTTCCCACCCTTTTTCATTAGAAACTTCACCATCAAGTATTTTGGTGGCACAAAAGCATTAACTTCATCTAGAGCTAGACTTTCGAAGAAAGCGTTATAGTAGGATGGTTGGTCCATAATGACAAAGTGGGTTTCAAAGGTCCTATGGTATGGCGGAACTCCCATCTGTACAAAAAGCTTTAGTTGCCCCCACCGAAGTTGACCTCTTATTGCTGAATCCAAAGATTGGCTCTAAATTTGGTTCTACCTTCTCCTCCGGAATCCCCATCCAGTCAAAAGCATTTTTAAAAATTACTTTAACTGTGACGCCCCACCCCGAGACCCACATTAACAAAGAGTATTACTGGATAATACTGTCTGCTAATACAGAGAATAGGGATGGATAGGAGCGACCATCTATAGCATTGTCTTAAATATCTATTGAATACCTCGACAACGCTATATATTTTTTCTATTGATCGACATATCCAATAAATACTTAATACAAAGCTATAGGTGGCTATAGGATCTATCAGAACAAAATACAACAACTTAAATGCAAAACACATCACAGAACAGTAGATAATCCCATATATACACACAAATACAGATACATCATAGAGTGTACAAATGATACATCACATATGTGGTATGACGACCACAATACAAACACGAGTCAGAAGAATATACATATCAGAGTAGCAAACCAAAAAGGACTGTACAAAAAGCTATAACAAAAGGAGCTAGCGGAATAGTCCATGCAAAAGCAGAATAGGCTAAGTCCAATGTACCTAACCTGAAACACCTCGGTCTAACCCAAGGATAAAATACACGGGTCAGTCTAGCTAAATAGAACAGTTAACTAGGATAAGCGATAATATGAGCATAAGGATAATATGATAATATTCCCAAGTGAGAATGGACAACTAAAGTGTATGGTTACATCAAGTGATAATATGGTATCACTACACAAACATATAATCTCAAAAGAGATAAAATAACCCATCAAATGCTAAAAGTACCGAGCCTCGTATCATCGGCATGCATAAAACATCAATTATGGTTTAGGGGAAAACCTAAGCCTGCCATCTTGGCAAACCCAAAACACGCATAAAGAGATCTCATCTCAAACACGTCATAAGGCAAATATATCTCCAAAGAGGAGAATAATATCTCAAGTAAATGCCAAAAGGCAAATCTCATATAACGCCAGTGTAGGCAATTTAAATCTCAAAAATAGAACTTCAGAGAGTTCAAATTTCTAAAAGGTAATCGCCACAAATATATATCGAAAGGTTCAAAGGACCAATTCCGAAAAGGGGCGATACATTAGGGAAAATAATCAAAGAAACCATCTCAAAAGTGTTTGCACGTGCATGTGGCCGAAGCCTTGCCAAGTACTGTTATCTCAAATAGGTACCCAACTCGAAGGCAAAGCATCACAATGAAAAATACACCGCAATGACAAATAAGTCGCAATAGCAAACGTCTCGAAGACAAATACGCCGCAATGACAACGACCCGAAGGTGCAGTACTAGCACACCACAATGGCAAATGTATCACAAACTCTCGAATAAGAACCCAAATAGTGTTAGCATGCATCCCATACCACACGTTTGCACCAAACGGTTTACTAACGGCTGGTGAATTTCACACTCAAAGCTGTAAAACGTTTACATCGTCTCATCGATAAACTCGACCCGAAGGTCAAAATGATCAAACGGACAAGTCAGGAATTAACGGATAAGGTAAACGCATGTGTCCCTACCATGTGTTTTACCAAAGCACGTAATTCTCCCTCTCATACGCTCAAATAATGCAAAAACGTGTATTTTATATATAAAATAATTTCTTTGAGAAAACAAGCTTTTAAAACCATTTTTCGAAATTAATTTTGAATGCAATATTTGAGAATTCCCTTATTATAAAGAAGAAATAGATTTTATAGCTTAAAATAATTTAAAAATATAACATAATAATTATTTTAAATGCCAATTTATTTTAAAAATTATTTCAAATTGTTTGGAAAAATCTGTGCTCGAAATCAAAGAAATCCCTCAAAACTGTCATTCAAATTCAACACAAATTCGAATCAAATTTGAATTTTAAACTCATAAAAACTTGGCTAGCCTATTGATAGGCATCATAGTCTGAAACATTTCAGAAATACCACAAAAACGAGAAGTAAAAGTCAAAAATCGGACGGAAAAAGAACATAAAAACACTTGGCCAAAATAATACCCAGGTCTGAAGTCTTCTCTGGGTTCAACTTTCGGATATAAAACAGGTGGCCGAACGACCTTTTGTTGAACTAAAAATAGGTGTACACAAAGTAGAAAACTTCATCTATCAAATGAAAAAATAATCAATGAATTCCGACTGGAAATGAAAATGTTACGCTGTGGTCCATGTTTGTAACAGTTCAGCAAGACTGTGCCATGCCTAAAAATCCAATCTGGATTCAACTTCCAGGCCTAAAACAGAGCACCAAATAGCATCTGCTTGAGGTCAAAATTGGTTAGTGTATATTAGAAGACTTTATCTTTCAAAAAAAAGAATCATGCAATTTGGATGAAGTATAAGGAAGTTATGATGTCTCAAAATTGAACTCGGACAGTGTTTTCACTATAAAAATTTGTGCAAAAATATGCTCCAGATCAAAGTTTGGCAGAATATTTCGATAAGCTCTATAGATCAGAATGACCTAAAATTTGGTGAGACTATATTACTAAACTTTAGCTTTCAAAAAAAAGAATCGTTGAATTCCGACAGGAAATGTAGAAGTTATGCTATCTCAAACATGTACTCAGGCCATATTTGCAGCAACACAGAAATAAAGTGTACAGGTAATTTCCAAGCTGTGCCCCCAAGGTTTTCAAATATTAAACGAAATAGTTTTGCTATGAAATTTTGCAGATATATACTACAATACACAGGCTATCAATTGAAGAAAATAAGACAACATTTCATTGCTTAATTGGGAGAAAATGACGTGCAAAGTGACGCACAAACTCAGTTTTCACAGAAACAACATGAACATAAAATCAATAAATTGATGCCATTTTTGGCTAGATTTTTTCATTTTGAAGCATTGCGTCAGGTAGCATTTGTGGGTTTTGATACTCACCTTTGATTTTTGATAGCAAATACCCAAATTAATGGAGAAAGATTAAAGCTTGGGTTGAATTTGAGCTTCTTCAACCTATAAAACTATGAAACAAGTGCATGCAAGAATGAAGAAAGTAGTTAGCAAACAATCATTCACAAATTTGGACTTTTGATGAAATATTAGGTTTTAGATTTTTATTATCCATAGATTTAGCTTCAAATTGATTTTTAAAGCTCTAAATTTGAGTTTGATTTGAAGATTTTTGGCTTGGATTTGTAAGAGGAAATGGGTTTCTTAAGTTTTGAAGCTTCTGGTTGAAGGAGAATGAAGGTACAAACCTCGTTTCTTTCTCCCTTCTGGTTTACTAATAGGTTGGTCAAGATACTAATGGGCTAAGGCCCATTAATCAAAAGAAAATATAAAGGCTAAGGTTATATATTTAACACTTAAATCAAAAGGCTTCATATTTACATTATATAAAAGAACAAAGCCATTTTCTTCCACTTTTCATAGAATAAAAATTTATAAACTTACAAACATAAGCAGTAAAATATTTTCCTTCATATGAGAAGATTAGTTTTTATTTTTAAAACAATTTTATTATTAAAAATCTTAATTTACAAAAATACTCTATTTTCACCATTAAACACAAAAGTTTACATTTTTAACTTCTAAAATTCAACAAAATACTTTTCTCACATAAAAATATATTTCAAACCATTTCCAAACATTATTTACGACCAAAAAATATTTTAAAAACCAATTTCCACCTTTTTATTAAATAAACCACCTTTAAATTTAATTATTTCTTTTAAAAATTACTAAAAGAAGCAAAATGACAATAATTAATAAAATTATTGCACTATCACTAAATAAAAATCATTTCTCATTTATTTTAACTCCAACCACAATAAAGAGGCTTCTAAAACTTTATTCTCACCTTTTATTCCCAAAATTCATTGTTTATTTCAATAAACAATTTAAAACTCCAATTGTATTTCGTTCTCAATATAACAGGTAATCACTAAAACCAAGGTTGCTACAGACTCCTCCCGTTAACAAAATTGCGTCCTCGCAATTTATAGAGAAGTGTTTGTACTCAATATAATTATTTCACCACTCAAATGAAAGATAGACAAGCACGAGATCAAAACTCCTCACTTTTCACTCAAGACGATTGAAAGGTAAGATAAAATTGCTCGACAAATTTTATGATTTTTCCGAACATATATGTTGGGATTAGCGGACTATGGAATTTTCCCGAGCAACACCTCATGATTTCGAAGGCAACTAACCTTCAAATAAGAAAACAAAAGAGAAAATGCTACCTAAGAATCAATCGAATGAGACTGATTTCTCGAAACTTCTTAAATAGATTTGGGATTTAGCTCAATGTATAACCCGAATTCTAGTCCACAAGATGATTATCGATATTATCTTTCCGTATTACACTACGGAAGGAACCACACATATGCTAGATAGAGACAATAGAGGACAGATAGTTCAACAAAAATGGGGTTTTTTCAAGGTCCACCAAACTCAAACGATCGCATAAATGCACATCGTTAGAAAAAAACACGGGAGTAAGATAAACACAAGGAATAAATTTTTAAACTCTCTATTACTAATCAAATATTCTTAAAGTTTTCCAACCCATTATCTTCAAGATTTAATCAACACTTGAAAATTTTCAAAATTTCTTACTTAGATATTAAATTTAAATTCATTACTCTTCATTAGAGTAAATAAAGTTTAAGTTTTCATAGGTATACTCTAGTTTGCAATATATTATTTTTCAATTTATTTCTCAAATTTTCTAAATGTTAGAAATTTTTGAAAAAATCGACGGAACGGAGGGCCGTATACAATATTACAAAAATGATTTATATAATATGCATCGACCATTAGGACGGAAACCCAATACATATCATCATTTTACACTTTAAAATTACTCTGAAAACTTAACTTCCTTTTTAGCATTTTAAAGCGAGTTTGCACAAACTTATATATTCTCGTTGCTCAATATATAGTCCAGTTGTTCTATTTTCACCAGTACTTCACATGAATGGATGATATTAGTTCATGTTCATAAATAAGAAGGGTTACACTTAACTATTAAGGGGAAATAAATCAATTTCATTTCAGATGTGCTGTAAAGGAGAGCTATTTTGACCTAGAAAACTACAAAATTGAAAAAAATTATAATATGAAAGTTGTTCTACTCGGTCTATGCTTTCCAACGATATAAAGTTCATCAAAATCGGATGTACGGTTTGAAATTTTTGTTAATTTTACTTTCAGCTTAATCTCAGAGAATTTTGTAGTAGGGCAAACTGCATATTCACCTTCAGACCTATTTTAGACTTAGTAAAATGCAAAATATTTATATGTGGAAAAAAAACCTTCGAGCTTACTGAATGCTCTTTCATTTGCAAAAACATTGAGCTCATTTGGATTAATAATCTCAATTTATCGATGTTTTAGTATAACACTTTTCTAAATGGAATTTCAGCTTTTATAATCAATTTAAAACCTAAAATTCTCCCGACAAAAAAATCATTATTAAATGATCCTCTCTTTCCACGAAAAGCTAAGACATATAAAATTATTATCAACCTTATATAATCGTCTTATAACACTTTATGAAGTGGAAATATTTTCATTACTTTTTTTCCAATGTCTAGCTTTGAAAACAATTAACTATGAAACTCATTTTGGAAGAGATAACTAATTTCTTCCATTATCAAGAGGTGGTTATTAATTATCCACCAACATATTTTTTTGTGGATATATATGTATATATAATTTAAATTATTTTCACAATTTAAAATGATTATACTACATAAATTATCCATTTATCAAAATAATCCAAATTCACATTTCCACTTATCACAAAAAATAAATTTCCATCTAATTACCAATATAAAACTAATTAAATTTGATAATTAATTCAAACTTGTTTTCGAAAGAATGTTGCCATTTTCAAACCCATACCATTTAAGTTTAAAACAAAAACTAGCTCATAAATTTATACTAAATGTTGTAAACTAACACTTCTTTATTTTCGTTTAAGATAGAGTTTTATATTCAACCTCTAATACTCACATAAATAAGTGTCGAAACAAATTTTATAGTCATCATTAATAACTTCTACTAAAATATTTAATTAATATTTCAATTTTCCAAACCAAAGTATTCTTTTACCTTAAATACATCATTTTATTAACCAAAACATCAAATGATATTTTCTTCTAATTAAGACATTCCCTTAATTAGAATTATTTAATTTACTTACCCAAATTACTATATTCAATATCATAAAATTTCAAATAATTTAAGGTTATTGCCTCGCCATTGATTTATAGTGAATGACCTCATCTATTGGCTGCCGAGTTAAACTGCCTCGCCACTCATCCAACATTCACTATGATTCAATGGTTTCAATAAACGTTAAAAATAAAAATAAAAATAATACTCCACCATTCTAACTATTTTCAAGCTTTACTTATTAAAACTCAATTTACCATGTATGATTGTCTCATCACAACGTTTAGGAAATCCCTATCGATAATGTTGGCCAAAAGCATCGATCGGAATTCTTAAAGCACTAGACGGACGACCCAACACAAAAAAATTCATTTTCTCTAAGAATAAATATCTCCTATAAAATACTCAAAATATTCTTTGTTTTTCCCCAAATACATAATCCAATTTACTATTAGAATCATATCTTCTATTTTTGAAAAATTTCGAAAACACAATTTATTACTTATTCTTAGAATCAAAAACACAATAAGAATTCAACAAGATATTTCCAGAATACTCGATCCTCCAAATTGATGGAATAGACTGGAGTGTTCATTATTCCAAGCGGTATAACGAACTACTCACAAGGCTCATAACGAGTGCGGAATGCGGCAAGAGTAACGCTATCCTCCGCGACTCGTAGCTCATGAAAAAAAATGGTGTAAGGTCAAGTCGAGGAATGATCCTAGCACCACTTGATGGATTAAAAAGAGATCAACGAGGTATAAGAATAATAGCAAGATATCTTCTCCAATGAGAAGAAGAGCACAAACAACACATCACTACTTTGAGCGTAGTATTGTCACGAAATCAATCAACAATTGAGTATCCTTGGAGGATATCTCAAAAGAAGAATGGATGACAAATGACGAAATAGTCCAACTAATTACCTCATTTCCTTAGTGGACATCGTTTTGGGAGGATAACCGAAAGATTAAGAACTAGGAATGAAGTCAATACAATATTCGATTGCCTGATTGGGTGTCATGCCGAAAACGGGCTCATAGAAATCAACAAAGCCAAATTAACTGGAATTCGAGATACATCATCAACATCTCGAAACTCAAGAGTGAATACACATACTTCAGAATCATCATTAACATTCTAAAGAATAGGAAACGAAAAACAGCCAAAATTAGGACAGCTGAATATAGGATCCTTCAAATCATAGAATGCAGCTTGAAAATACTCAAGCTACTCCTTCTCAAATCATTCCAAACTCTAAATATGAAAAAGCATGCTAATTCGCACGAAAAGATAAACTATAAGGAAAAATCCCAAAATCCTCAAACATTATACCTACTATTGCGGATACCCTCAATTGTATTTGCAATCCTTAAAGAAATCATAAGATAAGAACATCAAAGATCATCAACAAACTACATTGATATGGATGGGTGTCAAGCACGCATATTTAAGAGGACTCGAATGAAACAATCACGATATGGATTAATCTTAAGACAAGACGTCATTAATCAAATTTTGGAAGTTTATGAAATAAAATATATTCCGAGACATATACCAAATTATCTACTCAAAAAGACATGATAAGGTAAAGGACTCGATGATTAAGGGATTCGTAACACTTGTATTACACTTAGATGTTATGTAATATGTGTTGCTGTTCTGTGTTTATCCTATTTTGTTCTGAACTTATTTCTGATACCAACCTGTGATGCCCCATCTCGAGCCCCACATTAACAAAGAGTATTACTGGGTAATACTATCTGCTAATACAGAGAATAGGGATGATAGGAGCGACCGTCTATAGCCTTGTCTTAAATATCTATTGAATACGTCGACAATGCTATAATATTTTTTTTTATGGATCGATATATCCAATAAATACTTAATACAAAGCCATAGGTGGCTATAAGATCAATCAGAACAAAATACAACAACTTAAATGCAAAACACATCACAAAATAGCAGATAATCCCATATACAAACACATATACAGATACATCACAGAGATACAAATGATACATCACATATGTGGTATGACGACCACAATATAAACACGAGTCAAAAGAATATACATATCAGAGTAGAAAACTAGAAAGGACTACACAAAAAGCTATAACAAGAAGAGCTAGCA
This sequence comes from Allium cepa, assembly GCA_030765085.1. Lineage (NCBI taxonomy): Eukaryota > Viridiplantae > Streptophyta > Magnoliopsida > Asparagales > Amaryllidaceae > Allium > Allium cepa. The sequence goes on along the minus strand of CM060930.1, from coordinate 44,620,624 downwards.
GAATAGTCCATGCAGAAGAAGAATAGGCTAAGTCCAACATACCTAACCTGAAACACCTCGGTCTGACCCGAGTATAAAATACACGGGTCAGTCAAGCTAAACAAATCAGTTAACAAGAATAAGTGATAATATTAGCATAAGGATAATATGATAATATTCCCAAGTGAGAAGGGACAACTAAAGTGTACGGTTACATCAAGTGATAATATAGTATCACTACACAAACATATAATCTCAAAAGAGATAAAATAACCCACAAAATGCTAAAAGTAGTAAGGCTCGTATCATCGGCATTCATAAAACTTCAATTATGGTTTAGGGGAAAACCTAAACCTGCCATCTTGGCAAACTCAAAGCACGCATAAAGAGGTCTCATCTCAAACACGTTATAAAGAAAATATATCTCCAAGAGGAGAATAATATCTCAAGTAAATGCCAAAAGGCAAATCTTATATAACGCTAGTGTAGGCAATTCAAATCTCAAAAACAGAACTTACAAGAGTTCAAATTTCCAAAAGGTAATCGCCACAAATATATATATCGAATGGTTCAAAGGACCAATTCCGAAAAGGAGCGATACATTAGGGAAAACAGTAAAAGAAACCATCTCAAAAGTGTTTGCACGTGTATGTGGCTGAAGCCTTGCCAAAACTGTTATCTCAAATAGTTACCTCGCCCGTAGGCAAAACGTCACAATGAAAAATACGCCGCAATGGCAAATACGCTGCAATGGCAAATACGCCGCAATGGAAAACGTCTCGAAGACAAAAATGCCGCAATGGCAATGACCCGAAGGTCCAGTACTGGCACGCCACAATGGAAAATGTGTCATGAAGTCTCGAATAATAACCCTAACAGTGTTAGAGTGCATTCCATACCACACGTTTGCACCAAACGATTTACTAACTACTGGTAAATTACACACTCAAAGCAGTAAAAGGTTTACTTCGTCACTTCGGTAAACTCGACCCGAAGGTCAAAGCGATCAAACGGACAAGTCAGGAATTACGCGATAAGGTAAACGCATGTGTCCCTACCACGTGTTTTACCAAACCGTTTAATTCTCCTTCTCATACGCTCAAATAGTGCAAAAACGTGTATTTTATATGTAAAATAATTTATTTCAGAAATCAAGCTTTTAAAACCATTTTTCGAAATCAATTTTGAATGCAATATTTGAAAATTCCCTTATTATAGAGAATAAATAGATATTATAACTTAAAATAATTTAAAAATATTACATAATAATTATTTTAAATTCCAATTTATTTTAAAAATTATTTCAAATTGTTTGGAAAAATCTGTGCTCGAAATCAAAGAAATCCCTCAAAATTGTCATTCAAATTCAACTCAAATTTGAATTTTAAATTCATCAAAACTTGGCTAGCCTATTGATAGGCATCATAGTCCTCAAACATTTCAGAAATATCATAAAAACGTGAAGTAAAAGTTAAAAATCGGATGAAAAAAGAACATTAAAACACTTGCCCAAAATAATACCCATGCCTGAAATCTTCTCTGGGTTCAAATTTCGGATATAAAATAGGTGGTTGAACGACTTTTTATTGAAAATAAAATTGGTATACACAAGGTAGAAAACTACATCTTTCAAACAAAAAAATAATCAATGAATTGTGATTGGAAATGAAAAAGTTACACTGCCTCAAACATGGACTCAGACCATGTTTGTAACAGTTCAACAAGACTGTGCCGAGGCCTAAAAATCCAATCTGGATTCAACTTCCAGGCCTAAAATAGAGAACCAAATAGCATCTGATTGAGCTTAAAATTTGTTAACATACAGTACAAGGCTTTATCTTTCAAAAAAAAATCATGCAATTTGGATAAAGTATAAGGAAGTTGTGATTTCTCAAAGTTGAACCCAGGCAGTGTTTTCACTGTAAAAATCTAGGCAAAAACATGCTCCGGATCGAAGTTTGGCAGCATATTTCTATAAGCTCTATAGATCAGAATTAACTAAAATTTGGTGAGATTATAGTACTAAACTTTAGCATTCAAAAAAAAAAGAATCATTGAATTTCGACTGGAAATGTAGAAGTTATGCTATCTCAAACATGTACTCAGGCCATGTTTGCAGCAACACAGAAATCAAAGTGTGCATGTAATTTCCAGGCCGTGCGAGCAAGGTTTTCAGGTAACAAATGAAATAGTTTTGCTATGAAATTTCACAGATATATACTATAATATATAGGCTATCAACTGAAGAAAATCGGACAGCATTTCGTTGCCGGAATTGGGAGAAAAGGACGTGCAAATTGACGCACAAACTCAGTTTTCACAGAAACAACATGAACATAAAATCAATAAATTGAAGACATTTTTGGCTAGATTTTGGCATTTTGAAGCATGGCTTCAGCTAGTATTTTTGGATTTTGATACTCGCCTTTGATTTTTGATAGTAAATACCCAGATTAATGGAGGAAGATTGAAGTTTGGGTTGAATTTGAGCTTCTTTAACCTATAAAACTCAAACAGGTGCATGCAAGAATGAAGAAAATAGTTAACAAACAATCATTCACAGATTTGGAATTTTAATAAAATATTAGGTTTTAGATTTTGATTACCTGTAGATTTAGCTTCAAATTGATTTTTAAACACTAAATTTGAGTTTGATTTGATGATTTTTGGCTAGGGTTTCTAAGAGGAAATGGGTTTCTTAAGTTTTGAAGCTTCTGCTTGAAGGAGAATGAAGGTACGTACTTTGTTTCTTTCTCTTTTCTGGTTTACTAATAGGTTGGGCAAGATACTAATGGGCTAAGGCTCATTAATTAAAAGAAAATAAAAGGCCTATAGTTATATATTCAACACTTAAATCAAAAGGCTTCATATTTATATTATATAAAAGAACAAAGCCATTTTCTTCCACTTTTCACACAATAAAAATTTATAAAGTTACAAACATAAGCAATAAAATATTTCCCATCATATGAAAAGATTAATTTTTATTTTTAAAACAATTTTGTTATTAAAAATCTTAATTTACAGAAATACACTATTTTCACCAATAAATACAAAAGTTTACATTTTTAACTTCTAAAATTCAACAAAAATACATTTCTCACTTAGAAAAATATTTCAAACCATTTCCAAACCTTATTTATAACCAAAATATATTTTAAAAACTAATTTCCACCTTTTTATTTAAATAAACCACCTTTAAAGTAAATTATTTCTTTTGAAAATTACTAAAAGAAACAAAATGACAATAATTAACAAAATTATTGCACTATCACTAAATAAAAATTATTTCTCATTTATTTTAACTCCAACCACAATAAACAGGCTTCTAAAACTATATTCCCACTTTTTATTCCCAAAATTCATTGTTATTTCAAATAAACAATTTAAAAATCTAATTGTATTTAATTCTCAATATTAAATTATAACTATCTTTATAATATAATATTAACAAGTAATCAGTAAAACTAGGGTTGTTACATTAGCCGTGCTGCCTGTATCCACTAAAATCTTAGTAACCATAAAGAGTCCAATCTGTGTGGTAATCATTACCGATCATTTTGTGGATAGGTAACTCCACTTAGCTCTAATGGAGTGATAATTAAAGTGTGAAGTTGGATCTAAAATCTTGGGCTCTTGAGTGGTAGTTCTTCCTAGATGGGGAAGATTCCTTCCTTTGTTCCCTCACATATTAGCTTCTAGCCTTTTTGTTGCTTCCAACCAAATGCGATCCTCCATAGATTACATCAATCTGGTTAAGGGGAAGAATGAAGTCAGGCTGAATATCATCCTTCGCCATATTTGCAGTGTTGCTTGGCGGCATTTGATTGCTGTTTCCGGAATGGGCAGCCTTTTGTCCATCTTTGATAAATTCCTTCAGTTTTCCAACGTTGATCATCCCCTGAATTGTTACTTCCAAAACTGAACACGTATTCATCTTGTCTTATTCGATTTGTGATATGCATATTAATCCCCCTTTCTTGGTTTGGAGATGGTTTTGGCCTTACAAGAAATCGGGCAGTCATCCTTCTCCTTCATGGTAGCATATATAAAAGAGAGTGGCTTATTCAAAGCGACATGACTAGCATTTGAATCTTCCTCCCGCCTCGGCTTCTTATGATTGCGACTATTGTTAATCTACCCTGGTTCCTACTTAATTGAAGCCTTCTTTATAGCGTGGTACATTTCATCCACGTGGATAAATTATCGGCCTGGAAATGGAAGTCCTACAAGTCTTTGCACCCGTGGATGTAAAGCTCCCATCAGAATGGAGTTTGCTTAATTAATTCTGAGTGTAACGCTGTCTCTATCGATCATGTTCTTTGCCTTTAGATCTTCTGTATTGAATCTTTTGAGATAATCACCCAGTAGTTCCCTAGGTCTTTGCTTGATATTGACTACCACAGTGTTTACAAAAGTAGGGTCTTTGCAGATACCGAATTCTACCGGGAACTCGTAAGAAAATTTCTGCCAAGAATAGATGGTCCTATCTCGGTTTTGCCAGTATAACTTAGTCGTCGCTCCTTGAAATGTGGTTGAGAAAAATCTGTAGTGAATAGCTTCGAATACATTATACAGATCCATTTCACTTTAAAAGCTAATAGATGGTTATCTGGATCATTGGTTCTATTATATCTGACAGAAGAAAACTTGATATAAGATGGACTCTTCTTGGTCACGATCTTATCAGTGAAAGGAGCCTCCCCTTGGTTATCAATGGCCCAATCATCTGAAGTCCTCTTCCCCATGAGGTTGAGCATGTCTTTTGCCACTTTCTCTGCCAAGTCCCTTAAGTAAGACTTGTCATTATGGTAATTTCTCCTTTCTGGTTTATATCCCTTAGAAGTTGAGATCCCAAATTGTTCTTTGAGTTTTTCCTTCATTCTTCCCTGATAATTTGCCTAGCTTGTTGATCATTTCTCTCTTTCTACGGAGTTTGGTTAAACTTGATTTTTCCTTTATTTCTTAGTATGGGAAGCATTCAAGTTTCTCCTTGGAGACTCCACCTTAGCTCCTCCAGTTACCCTAATAGTCTTAGATGATTTCTATGCAAGCGACCCTCCTAACGGTTCTCTCATCATCTACAGTTGTTTCTCTAAGTTTTGGATTTTGGCCTCGCTGCTAGTTTGTTGCACCGATTGTGATGCTTGCCCGTGCCCTATATTTCCCACGTTGAAATTAAGAGTTATATTCTCTTCTTGTGTCGTTATCTGTATGATCTCTTTGGTCTGAGCATTGAATCTTTGTGATCTCATTTTTTTGAAATTAAAATCACTTGATTAGTCCATATAATGAGGAAATTAAACATGTTGGAGGTTCGAACCTTCCTTCTAGTGCCAAAAATGTTAGACCAAAAGATGGTATGACGCTTTAGATTCCAATTTCTAATAAATTAACTCTTGATTTTGGCATTTACAGAGACATGATCAAGAATAAGTAGACTAGGTCGCCTTATTGGTGTATCAGGAACCAACTCATCATTTGAGACTAGTCTTATGATTGAATCATTATTGAATGGATGAATTAGGCCTTTGAAGAAGATTATACAAAAGTCCATTAGTTATCCTAGAATCATTATACATGAAGTACCTAAAGTTTATTAAGGTCATTATGCTCGACGTCCTCTAAGGTCATATGAGCCATTATGCTACGTCCTCTAAGGTCATAAAGGCCATTATGCTCGACTTCCACAATGTTATTTCATATATATGTATGTTTATTTAAGCTTACAGACGAGGTAATTCAAATGGCCTATGTCATATCATATGTTCAATAGAGACATAGAAGATAAGTGATGTGCTTGGGCTATAGTCCATTATGCACAATAATGGGCGTATAGTTATGCACAATACAATCCATATATCTGAGGTCCATGGTTCATATAATTATGCATGTAGGAGTTCGTCATAGTCCAATGCTTCTCGACTATGTACATATCGAGTTTGATCACGATGAGCTCATATATATATATATATATATATATATATATATATATGAAAGTCCATAATAATAATGTCAAAATAGATCATAGTCGAAGTAAATGTGCATGTTTAAGTCCATGTTTCTATTATCCAAATATGAATACAGTCAAGAAAGGTTTGTCTCCAATTCAATTTAGGGTTACAAGGTTTTGACTAAGAAAATGGTGAGAGAAATGAAAATTCCCCTTTCGTAAAGCAGCTAGGTCCATACTTATAGAGTTTGGCCGGTGTAGGCTTCGGCACCTATCAACTTTGACATTATTTGCATTGTCGAGCGTCAAGTTTGGTGCTTTATCAGCTTCACATTAGCAGCATCGTTGAGCATCAAGGTTGGCACTTTTGTATTATTTTAGTGGGACTTCTGTACTTGGCGTAGTAAAACTAGCATTCAGCATCATTAAGCTCAGTGTTGATAATTCATTCTCTATTGATCGACTTTCAATACATCCATATATCAACCCTGGTGGATGGAAATGTTATCAAACTATGGCTTCAACAACCGTTTTGGATGTTTTTATGGTTTCTGACATGGTTAATGCATATCGGCGACAACGACTCCATATCTTGCGACATTCTTTGATCGTACATGATGCCAATCACAGATGACATAGAAAGCATAAGCATTAATAAGAGATGGTTTTATTCAACATTACCTTCAAAACCATGACTCGAGATGCTAATCATAGTACCATTCAGCAGTAGTTGTGAATTATGGAAGACGGCGCTATTTTTCTATCTTATACTACATGCCTTCGAAGACAATATTAGTGATATTGGCCTCATTAGTAAAATTCCATGCTGATGAATAGCGATATGGTGGGACGCAGTGTAGGTGAAGAAGTTTTGCATTGAATTGATGCTGCATTAACCAAGTTTGACACAAATGTTTAAGACATAGAAGAATGTCGACGTAGTCAAAGAGTGGTATGATCTTATGGTCATCGATGTTGGCTCGGTGTTATTTCTTCGATGTTGCTTCCTTTTGTATTATCATCCATTGGTGAAATGATTATGTCTTCAACATCGATGAAGACTTTGAAGTCGATACTGATTCCTTAATGCAATCCTAGCATTTGGGGCTTCAAAGTTCGATGTAATCCTTCAGCCTCGGCATTAACTTTCCTGGTCTATATCATTTGAAAGTTTTATGGATAACAGCAAACATCTACGAACTACCTCACATATAAAACTAATTCAGTTTTAGTTTACAATACTTATGTTTAAAAAATAAAATTTTCATTTAATGGCAATCATTCCAAACTCCTTTTGGAGCAATTCATACATGATACCTCATAAACAATTTTTACATGCAGTCTTTCGACCCACATAACCCACCAACTCCTTGGCCTAGGATATATCAGGGTTTCTTATAAACCTTTATGTTATATGGTGTTATAAACGATTCTTCAGATGAAATTAATTTTAACCCTATGTACTACTCGTAAGTACATGACCTTATAGAAAGAAGTTAACTCAATTTCACTCACGATTAATCGTACTTTGTTCAACAGAGTTTGATACACCTTATCGATACATCATTTTGTGTCATTGGGAGGAGTGACTTTTGAAATTGAATATTTATTCATTATAGAGACACTAGGAACTCTTTTAGTGTACTCACATATCTGATCAAATCGAATAAATTTTATTTTCTATTGCACATTGTTTTATTTACTTCTACTTTATGCTCAATGAGCTTATCATAGACGTACTACATATACACATGTCCATGTTGGTGATAACTCGTCGATGAATATGAAGAAGTACGTGGAACCGTTTTCATATTAATAGACTTGTGATTGCATATATCTATATGTATCAATATTAAGTTTTTATCAACTATTATCACGCTCCTATTGAATAGGTGCTTTGCCTTTAATTGTTTGAGATATAATGAACTAGTATCATATGATTCATGGTCATATAATACAAGAATTATTTCTTTAAACCATAGCTTAGTCTATAATTCCTAAATCATAGTTAATAAATTTAGTACCTCCATATTTTCCAATGCACCTCAAATACCACGGTTTAGTTTTATTTTATAATGAATATTCATAATACTCATATTGAAACAAAACTATGTCTATTTTTCGGCTAACACTAAAAAATGGTCATTATTTCATAAACAATGTTTGGTATGTTTTACGAAAACCATTTTTAAAATTTGATGCGATCAACAAGTGCCTTATGGCATGCTCGTACTATTTTTGCCACTATATTTATGGCATATGAAATATGAAGCCCCATTCAACCACTTAATATATGCTATTAATTTCATTTACTATAACTGGTTTATAGCCAAGAACTTTTAGATCAACTATCTTAAACTCAATGAAATAAATCTCATATAAAACAATTTTCTAATTCACTTCAAAGTAGAAATCATATTTAACATTTCAATGTTAAGTACCAACTATTATTTTACATTATTTTTGGTGTTTTTAATGAAGTAGATGTGACCATTCACTCTCTTCGTCCTAACCGTGCCTTAGGTTACATCCATATGTACATTCGATTTTCTTTCTAAATGGTTGAACCAATCAAATGAAATCTTATTACAATATCATAATGAACTCTATACAAAAGTGCATTCGATCATCCTTAACATTTAAGGATAACAAATATGTTGCATTTTATGTAAACTGATCATATTGATATTTTAGAATCGAATTCTAAGGCCTACCTTGTAGTCTTTGGTCTAGTGTTATATTTAACACAATAAGATCATGATTGTAATCAATCAGATTGAATACATGGTTTAACATTAAAGTTTATTCGCTTATTTCAACTGAACCAAATTCATCAAGGTTTCCTACATTATGAATTGTGATCGTTCACCATATAACATTTATATATGTCAAATGGAGATTAGACGTTCATATTCAAGTATTGTTTCTAGAGTTTGAAACTCATAAAAGATAATACGCGGTCGTGGGCAAATAAACATGTAAATTACCAATTACCGATGTATTTAGTAGTTATAAATTTTGGCGTTTACATGGGTATTGAAGCAATAAAATGCAAAAAATATTATTGGTAAGTGTACTTTATATTTCTATTTGTTAATATTAATTCAGCTCATTTACATATTTTAATTGATAAACATTTTATCAATTGTATTAAATGCACACATTGTCAATTTAGATTATTATAACTTTATATAGCAGATGTTTTTACAATATTAGAAAGGTAAATATTATCATTTCATTTTTTAATAACGTTCCTAATTGTCTTTTATGTTTCTCCAGATCCTGAGAAGAAACATAGAAGTCTTTCGACTTCACTATTAGGAGTTAGGACTCATATATCTTGGGATTCTGACCTTAAGGAAGGCTCAACAAATCATACTCCCATATATGATGGATAATTCTTTATTGGTTATATCGTATACAACTTTTACCCGATGGCTCCTTCTCCAAATCTCATCTTTACCTTGAGGAAATCTCAATAAATAAATAGAGAATATTCACTCGTAACCATCATTTTGCAACGGCCTATGTATACTATACATACCTTTAGAAAAGCTCATCAAATACATATAAGTATCTTAACGGATCTAGTTTATATATTAATAGTATTACACATAACGCCCCTAGTATGAGGAAAACTCAACAACCAAGGAGTTTGCAAGTAATCTATTGATATGTAAATGATAGAGGACAAATTTATATTAAAGATTCATAATCTTTAATAATTTTAATTGAGTGACATCGACATATGGAATACTGTATTTCTTATGAAATACCCTCGTGATTCAAGTGTCGGACACATCATAAATTAGGTATACGTACATTTACATATATATTTATTCTTTAAGTCTATTTAGGGTTTCTAACTGTCCCACTTTTAGTTTATACATTTATATTATATAAGTTTAATTATCACATAACGTTTTATACTTTATTTAACGCACATAATATTTTTTTATAACATTATATTAATTAACTCTTATTTAATTAATTAACACTTTAATTAATTATTATGTTATTCAATTATAACATATTATGTTGAATATACATACTATAACATTTATAGTAATACACGTATATTTTATATATGTGTATTTTAATTTATTAATTTAATTTTTACTTAATTTATTTAATTAAAAAAATTTAATTAAATTTATTAATTACGAAAATTCTTTTATATACATATATACTCATATTATCTTAAACAATTCAAGACAACATAACGTATATCATTATATATATCATACATTTATATATATTTAATTAATAAAATTAATTAATTCATATATTTTATTAACCTTAATAATAAATAATATTTCTGGAATTACTTTTATAACATTTTTAAACATTTTGATATATTATATTTTAACTTTTATAATATCTTTTTAATTTTAAATGTAATACTTTTATTTTAATTTTCAAAACAATTTGAAAATCTATATTATAACATTTATAATATTTTCTTTATTTAATTTAACTTTTAAATTTAAAACTTTTTTTTTTAATTTCAGAATAATTTTGAATATGCTCAAGGCCCAATTCAAATTGGGCATTTTTCTATTAGGGGCAATTTTTGGGCTCACGTAACTATTCGGGCTAGGCTGGTAGCCATGTAGGATAGGGTACTTGATTAACCAATAATCTAGCCTAGACACCACCTTTCCCAGACACCCTACTAACTATGTTGGAAGCTTCTTTAATTAGCCTTAATATGAATAATTTAGACCGTATAGGATATTTGGCTCCGATACCATTATTGATCGGGTCCAAACTCCTTTGCGATGACCCAACTAGGTACCTTACAAGCGAGTTTTACTTGTAGCTTTTTGACTAGCACAACCATCACTAGACATGTAGGGGTAAGAGGCAATGCTTCATCACAGATCATAATATAAAATCACCCTACTATGCTACTTGCATGGATCGAACCTGGGACATCAAATGTACTAGATGAACGCCTCAACTAACCTTGCTTTGATATTATTGTTAGAATTTGGTCATCCCGCAGTGGATGGAATGAGTGAATTTTTATTTTATTTTTACCATTTTGGATTTTTTCGGCCTATAAAGTCTAATTCATTTAGAAATTTTCAAATTTCTTTTAAATAAAATCATTATTTTGTTTAATTTTATAAATAAAATTATTTTAAATTATGTTTTAATATGTATATCATATACAAATATGTATACATGCACGTGCAACATAGTAAAGTATGCATGGTTTGACGTGACCATGTATAGGTGTTGGGATTTACAATATAACGGACATGTTAGCCCTTTTAGTATCCAATGCGCTATCTAAATGAATATATATATGTGTGTGTGTGTCTATGCACACGTGCACACGTGCGTGCATCAAATGTTATATATATATATATATTCGTCTGTGTGCATGCACACGCAGGCATGCGTGCATCAAATGTTATATATATGTGTGTGTGTCTAAATATATATATATATATATATATATATATTTGCATGAAATTATACATTTATAAAATACAATCGTATATTTATATATAAATATATGGAAATAATAATTGTAATAATTTATATAAAATATCTAAGATGTATTCGTACAAATGTTCATTTATACTGAATAACAAAATTATTTAATAATTAACGAAAATAATTTTTAATGTTTTTAGTTGCTACAGCAACCTCAAAAATAAAATTAATTTTTTATATTAATAAATAAATATAAAAATATGTGCATATATGTACATATATAATTTATAAAATTGATGTTGGCTGACTTAGAGCTCATGGCATGAAAAAATTCGAATTTACAAAATAATTCTTCTCATTAACTATTGAAAATAATTTAAAATCTGATTGAAATTAGTTACTAAAATTATTAGAAAATTATTTTTTAAATCTAAAAATTATGTATTGTTATTAAATAAAATTCTCAATTAATTTCAAATTATATTAATACACACACACACACACACACACATATATACATAAAATCAATTTCTAGCTAAATAAATAGTAATATTAATATTTGAATATATAATAAATATAAATATATATTAAATTAAAATAAATTTTTCTGTTGAATTATTGTTGTGCAAAACCAAAATTATAGAGGTTTTAAAATAATTATTATATGACTTTAATCTTTATGATATAATAATTAATTGTTAAAATCATATATAATATTATTTAATTAAAAAAATGAGGTTTTGTTGTTTTTATTTTTTTATTTTTAGGCTGCAAGTTCAATACCAACAAGTATACAACATAATTTTTTTATTTTGAATGTATAGATGTACTAATATATTCAACCATCAAATATGTAACCAAGATAATACAGAATAATTCAAATATGAACATTCATACGTCACTTAGCAGTTGGTGTGACATTATGACCAATTTTATCGCTTATTTGTTTTCAGTAAAATCTAATTCTATTTTACTGAGCATTATCCAACTGTGACAGTTATCTACACCAATCTTTTTCGTTATATTAACCAACATCCAGTGAGTTATTCCATAGTTATTCAATAACCATTAGTACGTGTTTGCACAAAAAATGGACAAACACCTCCAAGTCGTATTATTTAGTTGATTATATGTGATTTTATATGATTTTAGATGAGTATGTAAATATAAAAGAAGTAGGGGCTGAAATGTAAAGACACACAGATTTATAGTGGTTCGGCCAGAATGTGCCTACGTCCACTTGATATGTTATTATCTTCTTTCTTTCAGGTTACAAGTACAATGCTTTGTATACAAGCGTATGAACGTAGTTTGAAAGTTCCTTCCTTGCTTGAGCTCTCAAACTTGTCCGCCATTGTTGTACCCCTGCCCCTCTATTTATAGAATGAGGTAGGGGGCAGGGGTCTTGGAAGTATATAACTGCTGGTGGGCCCGGGCCGAAGCGATCTGGACTGGCAACTGTGTTGGTTCGGCGAGGCTCATTCGGTGGTGAGATTGGACCGGTGGTAGCCTCGTTCGGTAGTGAGTTGTTGGAGTTTGGGCCGGTGGTGAGGTGGTTCGGTATCAACTTGGTCCGGTGGGAGAATGTGAGAGGGGCTGGTTCGGTAGGACTTTGGTCCGGTAGGAGGTGCGGTCCGGTGGTGTCTGTGGTCCATTCGGTATGCCGGATGGACAAGTTTCCAAGGAGATGCCGAATGGAACTGCTGCCAAGGGGATGCCGGATGGGCTTTAGCACTTGAGTACATGGAGATGCCGAATGAACCTCGCATGGGGATGCCGAATGGAGCTTCTGGCACGAGTGTTGAATGTACTCCTTACTGGGTGGAATGGGGGATGCCAGTCCGGGTGAAATTGACGCTTCTCAGTCTTGAGATCCTCTGGGTGAGAATTCGCCCAACATTTGCCCCCCAAAGTGGGGCACGTGCTTGCATGTGTCGCGCTTTGTTTCCCTGTAGTGGGCGTGATACGTAAAACGACATAAGCTGGGTGTCCATATCCTTTGGATGTCCTGCAAAGGAAATTACAGTTTTAGTGTGAATTCAAACAACGACCGTTCGGGGTCAAGACATTTGAAATGAAGTGAAGTGCGCCGTTCGAGGCGGGTTAGCGTGCCCCGAGAGGGCTTAGCATTAACGATGCCGGGTTCACGTTAGAGTGGGTCCCTGGATTGTTTTCAAGGTGGTTTATTGCCAGCTCAGAGCATGCCTAGGGATTGTTCGCGATCCCGTACATGTGTAAGTAGCTTAGCCATTCTCTAATTATCAGAGTCAAATATTCGTCTAACCGATGAGCTTAAAACAGGGGTGTCAAAGTGTGAATTCTCATGGCGACGGGGTTAAAAGCCATTCAGAGCGTGCCTATGGACCATCCGCGGTCGCGTACACGTGTAAATGATTAACCCATGTTAGTGAGAGATTCACGACTTATCCATTGTTATCATATTCTTTATTTTATTAGCAAGATCTGGAGTACGGGACTTATCTGAGTGAGGCGCCCTGCATGTCCCCTGTCTTTGGTTCCTGCGAGGTTGGTGTAGTTTTCATTCGGTTAAGGGTTGGTCCGGTATGGAGAGGTTAAAGGTTTCATTCGGCTGGAAATTGGTCCGGTAGGCCGAATCGTTTGGTCCGGTGGTATTGCCATCGTCTATATATAGGGGCTACACCCCCTTAGTTTTCTTTACCGAACCAACAAGCGCCGAATCAATTTATTGCCGAACCAAGTGTTTGCCGAACCAACCTTATACCGAACCAGGTATATACTCATTGCCGAATACACACGTATGTCTTCGTTTCACCGAATGGGACTACGGCCTTGGGGCCGAATGTCTGGTGTACCGAATGCACTCGATATAGTACCACCGAATGGACATGATGACCGAATGAGATGGAAACCGAATGAACTTGGAAACCGAATGAACTTGAAAACTTTAGTTTGCGAATGAAATCCCACACGTGCACGCACTTGTTTGTTTACTTTTCTATATTCCTTGTTCTAATGCCATGCTTTCCTTGCGTTGCAGTTAAATGTCTCGCAAAGCGGAAACACGATCAGACAGAAAGAAGTCTAGAGGCACAAGAGAGCCTTCTTCTTCCTTGCCCCCAGTCCAACCAGGATCCGGGCAACACCGACCTATTCCGAGGTCTCTAGTGGACGTATATGGTCCACAGGAACTTTTGATCTCTCCCCCGGATTGCTTTCCTAGCTCCCTAAAGGAGGAGCAACTTGACGTCATATCCCGTTCCTTCGGGATAGATAGGGCTCTGATGCTGCTGCCGGGAGATGGAGTGATGCCATATAATCCTCCCGAAGGCTACTTCGCTTATAGCAGATACCATTGTATGTGCGGTGCTATCCCCCCTATCAACGCTTGGATAATTAGCTTCACCACATATTTGAAGGTGGCTCCCTTCCAGCTTCAGCCTAACTCTTATGCCATCCTGGTGAGCCTCTTTGTTATCTTCCAGAGGATGTACGGGCGTCCTCCTTCTAACCGGGAAATTCGATACTTGTACAACCTGAGAGGCTATAAGAAGGGGTCTCCGTATATTAGTCTGGAAGCGGCCGTGCCCTTCAAACCAGTCCTGGACTTATATTCCAAGTTTACCATGTTCAAGAAAGAGTGGTTCTTCATCAAGGACGATGCTGTTTCTTTCCGCCTTTTCACTTCCGGCTGTAAGATGGATTTCATTTATATTTTCCATGTTTTGACTGTAGTGTTTTTTCTGACATGCTTCTATTTCTGGCTAGCGACAGGTGGTATTGCAGTTGTGGAGGATGATTCCTTGGTGCGAATGGCTGCTGAACTAAAGGCTATTCCGGCACGGGACCGGTCGGCCTCCTTCTTGATCAGGAACGCAACCCTCTTGGAGTATAATTTGATCTTACCGCACCAGTCCGTGGTTAAGCAAAGAGACACAGATGAGGAGAAGGCTGCTAAAGCTAAGGAGGGGGCTACGGTAAAGAGCGGTAAGAGGGAGCCTTTCGCAGAGCGTCCCGTGGTCGGGGGGAAGAAACTGAAGAAGTCTGATGGCCCTTCTCCAAGTACTTGCCCGACTGTCCCGGAGGAGGAAGGTGTAGAAGAGGAGGAAGGAGGCGAAGTTGGAGAAGGGTCGGAGGGTGGAGGAGATGGTGACGGTCAAGGTGGTAGTGGTGTTGCTGCTCTAACCTCTGAACAAGACCTCGAACTGGATGAGGCTCTCCGTCGGGCCTTCGGGGAGTCGGAGGGAGAGTCGGAAACGGAGAAGGGAACGGAGAAGGCAAAGGAAACCGGCAAAGCTGTGGCTGGCACTGACCCATCCTCTAAGGGTTCCTCAGCTAGGGTGATTCCGGCGATGCAAGGTGAACTTTTGTCTTCTGCCGATTCTATTTTCGATAGGGACTTAGAAATTTTTTACGGTTCACTTCCGTCCTGGGGTGAGATCCAGGACTTATTGCAGTATCCCACTCCTCCGCCGGGTTTGTATAATAGATGTGTCTTCCCACTTTTCTTTCTTTTTAGCTTAGCACATTTTTTGAACTGTGGATTATTGTATGTTCATAACACTTGTTCTTTATTCCAGGGGCAGGCCAGGCAGTTAAAACGTCGGATGTTCGACACCGCCTTGAACAATTTAAGTCGAGGAGAGCTTCTGCGAAACCTTCTACTGATCGCACTGGGGACGTAGTCAGTTACCGCCCTCTTCTTGGGGTCATCGAAGAGGGCATTCAGAAAAGGAAGCGGAGCCGTTCCTTATTTGAGTCGTCCCCTGGTTCGCAACCTCCTACTCAGCCTCCTCGTGATACTACGGAGGAGAGCACGGAGCCTGGCCCCCCTCCTCCTCCTTCCAAGAGTCCTACTGTCATTCATATAAGGCGTCCCGATGTGCCTCGCCCCGTGCCTCGTGACCCTTTTGTCGGTCATCCTGATTTAGACCCAAGCTTTCGGGACATTTCATTCGATGAGACCACGGGCGAGCACCTCCTTCCCCGCAACCCCATGGTAAGAGTGCTGGACGAGGCCAAATCTTTAGATCTTGATTTACTTACTACACGGGTAGTCACCATGGGGGATGAGGCCAAGGCTAATATCGACCGGGTGGCCGCAGAGACCAAGAAGTTAATGGAGCATCATGCTAAGTTGGTCAAGGCCGGGGAAGAGATCGGGAGTGCTAACATTCGGTTGAGGTTAAAGGTTGCCGATCAGGCCAAGCAGCTCGCCGACCAAGCCATCCAGATTTCCCAGCATGGGGAAGCCTCCAAGCGGCTGAAAGAGACCATGGAGAAGGCCAGTAGGGCGGAATTACGGAAGATGGAGGTCGCTTGCAGGGAACGGATTAACATAGCTATCGCAACGGTGGATGAGGTTCGAAATGCGGATCTCGAGCGGGTAGAGGAGTTGTCAGGGAGGCTCGAGGCTGCGGAGATGGCTCAGGCCGAGTTGAAGGAGGAGATGGAGGAGATGAGGAGGTCCCTCAAGTTGAAGGAGGAGGAAATGAGGAGGTCACTCCAGGCTGACTGCTTGAGATACCAATCAGAGAGGGACGTCGTCGTCGCCAAGTTGCAAGCTTCCGAGGCCCGGGTGAGGGAGTTTGAGGAAAACGAGGGGATGATGGATGAGATGCTGCAGGATATGTACTTCCACACTTGGAAGGAGGGCGGCTTGTCTTGGATGGACGATTACCCTCGGGTCATGGCCAAGGTGTATCTCCAGGCTTTAGAGGAGGCCAGGGTGAACGCGGGTAAGGAAGGCGGAGAGGCTTTCAACTTGAATGCGGTTACTGCTCAGTTCTCAAAGGAGGAGCAAGCGGCGGTGAAAGAGGGGATGCGGCTGCTTGCTGCAGAGGAAGCGGGCGTGCAGTTGGATGATGAGGATCAAGCGGCGGATGCTGGTGAGTTATTCTTCTTCCCTTTCTTTTCTTCCCGTGTTTCCATAACTTGGTTGTTCGTTTAATGAATTCCTCTTCCGAATTGGACAGGCGGGACTTCTGATCCGCATGCTGGGGGCTCTGATCCTGCGGCTAAGTAGACTGGGGGAGTTGGTGATGGAGTGTGGATGCATCTGCCATCTTTTTGTTTCTTTTTTATCACTGTTTATGTTAGTCTTTGATATGCAACTGTAATAAAATTATTTGCAAAGAATAACTTCGTGTGATCTTATAATATAAGCTGATTTTGTCATGTTTAAATGTTGTTGCTATCTTTATGTGCCGTGTGAGAAGTATAATTATGTATATGCCTGTGATTCTAGTTGTGTTTGATGTTAAGTTTTTGCTTGAAATATAATTTCACGTTTTGCAATGTCAGTGTATGAATAAGCTATAGTTACGCATTTATGTACAAGAGAAGAGAGTACCGCCCTTTATGTTTTATTCGCAGGCGGTAGCTTTGAGTGTCTTGTGTAACTGTTCACGGGTATAGCTGAGCGCCCTGCCACCCAGTACGCAGGCTTAGAGCCTCATGAGTGAATGCTTCCTATTCGGTTTCCTGTACTTTAGAGTTTGTTATACAGGATAGGGGAAAAATATTTAAATGGAATGGAAATATAGTAAAAGTAAAACTTCCAGTCACGGAAGGCCGTCGATGTGCTTAAGTTCGTGGCAAACGGGTTTTGTAGTCACTTTCCCTAGCTGTGGGTCTTGGAGACATTTGTCACCCATCTTACGCCTCTGCGGGGAGTTTTCTTTTTTACCACAGCCGCACTTAAAACACATCGGAGCCGAGATCGCGCACGGTAACTACCCGAACCATTATGGTCCGTAATCGTGGGTATTATTCGATTTACCGTGGCCGGCTAGCGTGGGTGCCGTTGGCCGTGAACTACCCCTGGCTGGCCACACCTTATGTTGGGGCTTAAAGTAGGTTCACAGTTGCCGGCGAGCCGAACGCCGTAATGAGCTGCCATCGGCTATAGTCGGCCTTTATGATGACTTATAATCGGCTCATTACTGTTGGCTTTGAGGGCAGGCGCGCAATGAGTTAACCCGCAGCAGAGGGATGCTGGAGCAAAAGTGTCTCATTGGCGAGTGCATAGAATCGTAGCGTACCTGTTAGGCCTAGTCCAGATGAGGCCGTGGTGCGTCTTGAGTGGAGATGCCATAGGATTTTGTTCAACAGAAAGGGATAAAACTTAACGAGCAGCCAAGACATAAAGGAACAAGTTAAAAAGAGACAAGATTTTTTAAAGCGGTTCGGCACGGAAATGCCTACGTCCACTGATTCTCTTTGTTAATTCACTTCATATGGGCAGTACAAGTTAAGAAAAGTATCGACGGAGGTGTCGGATGTTCCATGCCCTCTGGAACACCTCTCCGTCCACTGTTGACAAAATGTAAGCTCCGTTGTGGAGATCTTTATGAATTACATATGGTCCGTCCCAGATGGGGTCCAGTGCCCCGGGGCGCGGAAAGATTCGCCTGAGGACAAGATCTCCTTCTTGTAAGCTGCGATGCTTGACTTTGGAATTGTATTGTGCTGCCACTTTCTGTTTGTGAGCTGCTGCTTTGAGTGCTGCATCGTTTCTCCTTTCCTCGATCAGATCCAAAGACATGAGGAGGAGTTCTTCGTTTTCTTCTGGGTTGTAGTGGATCCTACGGTGGGAAGGCACAATAGTCTCAACTGGGAGCATTGCCTCCGATCCATATGCCAAAGAGAAAGGAGTATGTCCCGTTGATGTTCTGAAAGATGTGCGGTATGCCCATAGTGCCGTAGGAAGTTCGTCCACCCAAGCGCCTTTTGACTTTTCAAGTTTCTTCTTGATTAGGGTTTTGAGAATTTTGTTGACCGCTTCAACTTGTCCGTTTGCCTGAGGGTAAGCTACTGATGAGAAGCTTTTATGAATTCCATGTTCTTGGCACCAGTCGGCAAATTCTTCGCTGTCAAACTGGAGTCCGTTGTCAGATACGATCTTGAGTGGGACTCCATACCTGCACAGAATGTTTTTGATCAAGAAGTTGATAACTTTTGCTGAAGATATTTTATTTAAAGGTTCCGCTTCCACCCATTTGGTGAAATAATTGACTGCCACTATAGCATATTTGGCTCCGCCTCGGCCCGTTGGCAGTTCGCCAATTAAGTCAATTCCCCATACAGCAAAGGGCCAAGGGCTAGTCATTTGAGTAATTTCGTTTGTGGGCAGTCGAGGAATCTTGGCGAACTTCTGACATCTGTCGCATTTCTTAACGAAGTCTAGGGCATCTTTGTTTAGTGTGGGCCAGTAATATCCATATCGGAGTATCTTTCTTGCCAAAGTCTGTCCTCCAGTGTGATCTCCGCATCCTCCCTGATGGATGTTTGTTAATATCTCCTTGGCTTCCCTTCCGGCGACGCATCTTAATAAGGGGCTAGAGAAGCCACGCCGGTAGAGGATGCCTTCTTGTATTGTGTAGTGGGGAACTCTCCTCAAGATCTTCTTGGCTTCGTCACGCCTGTCGGGTAGTATGCCATCTTGCAAATATTTCCGGATAGGAGTCATCCAGGTTCCTTCTTCGATTGCAGTTATCAGATTCACTTGTTCGAAACTTGGGGCTAGCTGCCTTGAGATTGCTAGTGCTCCGGAAATGGTGCTGTTCTTCATACTAGCTTGCTTTGCAAGTTCATCTGCCTCTTGGTTTTCTTCTCGAGGAATGTGTTTGATTAGATAATGGTCCAATTGATCGAGCAGCAGTTTGGTTTTCTTCAGGTATGCTGTGAGTCGTTCTCCTCGAGTCTGGAATTCTCCTAGTACCTGGTTTACGATAAGCTGAGAATCGCTATGAATACATAAGGAATTGATTCCAATTTCTAGGGCCAGTTCCAATCCCGCTATTACTGCTTCATATTCAGCATCGTTGTTAGTGGCCGTGAACTCCAATCTTAATGCATAGTACAACTTTCTTCCCCTGGGGGTGATGATCACAATACCTGCCCCCGAGCCTTGTTCGTTCGATGCTCCGTCTATAAAGAGGTTCCACTTGATGTTTTTTGCTACTTCGGATTGTTCCTTGCCTTCGTTGATAGTGAATTCGGTAATGAAATCAGCCATGGCTTGTCCTTTGATAGCGGCGCGAGGATGGTAGGTGATGTCATACTGACTTAGTTCGATGCACCATTTGAGGAGTCGCCCAGAAGTGTCAGGACGATGGAGCACTTGTCTTAGTGGTTGATCGGTTAGAACCCTGATGGAGTGAGACTGGAAGTAGTGGCGCAGTTTTCGTGACGCGATCAATAAACAATATGCTAATTTCTCAAGTTTAGGATATCTGGCCTCTGCCCCTGTAAATCTCTTACTTACAAAGTAAACCGGGCGTTGTGTGCGGTCTTCTTCTCTTACCAAGGCGGCGCTTAGAGCATGAGATGATACAGCGAGGTATAGGTATAACACTTCACCTTCATTTGGAGTTGAGAGTACTGGTGGTCTCTGAAGGTGTTCGATTAGGTTGAGGAAGGCTTTTAAGCATTCGTCGGTCCACTCGAACCTCCCTTTGTCTTTCTTGAGTGCTTCGAAGAAAGGGACACACTTGTCTGTTGCCTTGGAAATGAATCTGCTTAGGGCGGCCACCTTTCCGTTTAGGCTCTGCATTTCTTTTCGAGTGGAAGGTATCCTTATTTCTTTTAAAGCCCGGATTTGTTCAGGGTTTGCTTCGATTCCTCTGGCGTGGACGATGAATCCTAAGAATTTTCCCGATGATACTCCGAAGGAGCACTTTAGAGGATTCAGCTTCATTCCATATCGGCGAAGTACCTGAAACATATCGCCCAGATGGCTTACATGGTCGTTGGCTTTCCTGGACTTTACCAACATGTCATCCACATATACTTCCATAGTTCGTCCTATCAGTCCTGCGAACATTTTGTTGACGAGGCGTTGATAGGTAGCTCCAGCATTTTTGAGTCCAAAAGGCATGACTTTGTAACAATATAATCCGCGGTCGGTGATGAAGCTAGTGTGGTCCTGATCGGGAGCGTGCATGGGGATCTGGTTATATCCGGAGTATGCATCCATAAAAGATAGGAGTTCGTGCCCAGCTGTGCTGTCTACGAGTTGGTCAATTCGGGGAAGTGGGAAGCAGTCTTTCGGGCAAGCGTCATTCAGATTGGAGAAGTCAATACATGTTCGCCACTTTCCATTGGCCTTTTTTACTAGCACTGGGTTAGCGATCCATTCTGGGTAGATGGCTTCCCGTATGAAGCCATTAGCAAGTAGATTTTTTACTTCCTCATCAAGGGCTGCTGATCGCTCTGCCCCCATGCTCCTCTTTTTCTGCTTTACTGGTACCTTGGTGGGATCGATGTTCAACATGTGGCATGTTATGTCTGGGGAGATTCCTGTCATATCGGCATGGGTCCACGCAAATACATCTAAGTTGTGGCGGAGAAAGTCAATGAGTTGATCCTTCAATTCCGTTTTCAGCTGAGATCCGATTTTTAATAGTCTACTTGAATCATGCTTATCTACCGATACGAATTCCATAGCCTCTGCAGGCTCGGCGGTAGCCTCCTCCTCTTTATCCCTGGGGTCTAGTTCATTGAAGGGATCGCTTGTGTATCGAAGAGGAGGGGCTTTCTTTAGTTGCTATGCCTCCAAGCTTTTCATGCAGAGAGTGGTCTCTGCACCTTTTCCTTTATTCTTTCTGCGGTTATTGCGAAGTTCAGTTACGTAGCAGTCTCGGGCAGCATCTTGATCTCCTTCTACTTCTCCTACTCCGTTGTCTGTTGGAAATTTCATTTTCAGGCACCAGGGGGCTAATACAATCTGAAAGTCAGACAAGGCTGGTCTTCCCAAGAAAGCGTTGTAAGCCGAGTGGTTTTCTATTAGTACGAACGTTTGTTTTCCCACAACGGAGCGGGGATGACTTCCTATTTCGACGAAGAGGTCAAGTTGCCCGAGGGGCATTTTTGCATCTCCAGTGAAACCGTGCAGTGGTTTGTCACAGGGGGATACATCCTTCATTGATAACTTCATTTTGTCGAAAGCATGTTTGAACAGGATATTTACGGAGCTTCCCGTGTCTATTAGGATCCGAAAAACTTTAGCTGGACCGAACCAGGCAGAGATGACCATGGGATCCATATGTGGGTACTGTCTTCCTTCCAAATCACGCCTACGAAATACAATGTCATCGTTTTCTTTTCGTTTCGGGTGGCGTTCCTCCGTAATGGAGTTAACATATCCTTCGGCATTTCTAAGCGACTCGCCGTACCTTTCCATCTCTGCCCAACTTCTGTCGGCGATGTGTGGTCCTCCTGAGATGGTAAGGACCACTATCTTCTCTTGACTAGAGCCACTGGTGTTGTGATTGTTGCGATTCCCTCCGCCTACTTCTGGGAGGGGTTGCTTTGAGTTCTCATTGGCAAGAGTTGGAGTCCTGTTCTGACCTTTCACATAACGTTCCAGTTTTCTTCTTCTAATGTGTTCTTCGATCAGGTCCCGAAGATGGTGGCATTCATTGGTGTCATGTCCGTGGGATTCGTGGAAGCGACAGAACTTTCCGGACTTGAGTGCGTTATCTGATTCTTTCTTGTGCGGGGGGCGCTTGTATCCGAGTTCGCCCTGAGTGGCTAGGTAGATGTTTTCGATTGTTTCATTCAAAGGAGTGTAGGAGTCAAATCTTGGCCCTGGTCGATATTGGCGCTTTTCAACCTTTCTGCCCCCAGCATTGTCTCTAGATTCATTTCTTCGAGCGTCCTTAGCTGCAGCGGGAACCTTGTCCTGAACTGTCTTACCTTGTTGTCCTGATTGCCTTTCTGTAGCAGCGTCTTCAAGTCTCATATACTTTCCAGCTTCATGGAAGAAATCAGGCAAGGTAGCTGGTTTTTCCTTAGTTAACCTTCTGGCAAATTTGGTGTCTGGATGTACACCACTACAGAGGGCCATTAGAGTGAGTTTTTCATCGGCATCTTGAACTGCTGCCGCTGCAGCGTTGAACCGCGTTAGATATTGTTGCAGCGTCTCTCCGGATTTCTGTTTGACATTGGATAGAGAATAAGCATCCTTGGGTTGTTCCACATGGATGCGGAACTGGCTAATAAACCTTTCTTTCAACATCACCCATGAGCTGATGGATCCTTGGGGTAGATGGCAGAACCAGGAGGTAGCTAGATCTGCTAGGAATAGCGGAAAGCATTTACATAATACTCCTTCTGTTGCTCCACTCATGAGCATATGCTGGGTGTATCTCTGTAAATGTACGATGGGGTCGGAAGTTCCTTTGTAAGGTTCCATGGTTGGCATTTTCCATTCCCGGGGAGTAATGGCAGTTTCGATATTT
The DNA here is from genome assembly GCA_030765085.1 of Allium cepa. Lineage (NCBI taxonomy): Eukaryota > Viridiplantae > Streptophyta > Magnoliopsida > Asparagales > Amaryllidaceae > Allium > Allium cepa. Next base: position 44,597,020 of record CM060930.1, on the reverse strand, counting down.
CGGGTAAAGGGGCTGGTGACCCTAGCGCCTATTCCCCGGTCCCTTTGCTCCCGTTGGACACATTCTCTGAATAATCGTGCCATTTGTTCGTCAGAACTTGGAGCGGACAAAAATGAGCTCGGTTCTTCCCTGCGGGATCTATCTCGTCCAGATGACCTGTAGGGATGGTACAGTCTATCACTTCTAGCATTATCCAGTGGTTGTCTTTGGCTGCTCGGATGCACGCTAGGACCAGCCACAGTTGCCCCCTGCCTTGATCTTCCCCTGTGGGGTTCTGTTTCGAGCACATCCATGGGGTCAACTTCGGGCTGGGTTCTAGCTCGGCTCCGTTCAGCGGGGTTTCTATGATTAGGTGGCATGACTGGTTCAGCTACATCCGACCCTCGCCTGGTGCCTCCCCCGCTGGGTTCGGTTCTAAGGGCTTCCTCGAGTCGGAATTCGGGCTGAGTCCGGGCGCGGCCCCTATCATTGTTGTTCCTGTTGATAGCTTCTTCGAAGAGGGAAGACCTTTGTTGCCTCCGAGATCCTCCGGATTGGGACTCACCCCATGATTCAGTGTTGTGGTTGGACTCTTCAGCATCCCTTAAGCGTGACATAAGTTGGTCCACCAAAGCTTCTTGTTGGGATGTGAAGCGGTTAGTTACTTCAGTCACAACCCTGTCCAGATCTGCCCTAGTGATTGGTTGTTCCGTTGCGGGACCAGTTGGATTTTCCTGATTTTCATCTGGTACTGCTGTTGAAGTGGGCTGATCTGCGATTGCTGGATCTGGAAGGCTGCTAGTTGCGATGTTCTTTCCTTTGTTAACATCCCTTCTCTGTTTGGAAGGCATGATTTCTAAGCAACGAGCGATGTTGTTAGGAAGAAGGTTGAGTGGGAGAAGATGAAGCTTGAGTTCTACTCTCAGTGAAAGCACCAAAAATGTTTGCACAAAAAATGGACAAACACCTCCAAGTCGTATTATTTAGTTGATTATATGTGATTTTATATGATTTTAGATGAGTATGTAAATATAAAAGAAGTAGGGGTTGAAATGTAAAGACACACAGATTTATAGTGGTTCGGCCAGAATGTGCCTACGTCCACTTGATATGTTATTATCTTCTTTCTTTCAGGTTACAAGTACAATGCTTTGTATACAAGCGTATGAAAGTAGTTTGAAAGTTCCTTCCTTGCTTGAGCTCTCAAACTTGTCCGCCATTGTTGTACCCCTGCCCCTCTATTTATAGAATGAGGTAGGGGGCAGGAGTCTTGGAAGTATATAACTGCTGGTGGGCCCGGGCCGAAGCGATCTGGACTGGCAACTGTGTTGGTTCGGCGAGGCTCATTCGGTGGTGAGATTGGACCGGTGGTAGCCTCGTTCGGTAGTGAGTTGTTGGAGTTTGGGCCGGTGGTGAGGTGGTTCGGTATCAACTTGGTCCGGTGGGAGAATGTGAGAGGGGCTGGTTCGGTAGGACTTTGGTCCGGTAGGAGGTGCGGTCCGGTGGTGTCTGTGGTCCATTCGGTATGCCGGATGGACAAGTTTCCAAGGAGATGCCGAATGGAACTGCTGCCAAGGGGATGCCGGATGGGCTTTAACACTTGAGTACATGGAGATGCCGAATGAACCTCGCATGGGGATGCCGAATGGAGCTTTGGGCACGAGTGTTGAATGTACTCCTTACTGGGTGGAAAGGGGGATGCCAGTCCGGGTGAAATTGACGCTTCTCAGTCTTGAGATCCTCTGGGTGAGAATTCGCCCAACAGTACGTATCTCTTTAGTGCCTCGAACGATCATAGTTAAAAGATCACCCAATATTTATATATTGTTATGTACTCTAATCTCAATCGATGCATCGATGTCTAGTCTTGATACATCTTAACTAGAAATATTCAAAACGGTATGTTTATTTTATTGTGATAAATCACTCATGGTTACGATGCATTGTAACTACTATCACAAAACATACCATTTATAGATTTTCTACAAAATATATTTTTAATTAAATTAATTAATTAATATAACATATTACATCAAGTATATAACCAAAAGAAAACAACTTTTATTTCGAACAAGATTGGCTATCGAGTTAGACATATGTAACACATTAGATATATGGAATGAAGCCTTTTTTATTTGAAGGGGTGTGTTGGAAGTAAACAAATCAAATAAAAAGGCATGGTTTAAAAAACCTAGTTTTGAGAACGACTAATTCTTCTGCCATATATCGAGTCATAGTCCTGATCTATTTTTTGTTTTCTTTTGATTTTTTATTGCAGTAGTTTTAGACCTATATAAAAGGAGATCATGAGTCAATAATATGTAAGTTTTTGCCTGAGTGAATAAATCAATTTTTGTTTCTCAGTTTTATCTCTTATTTCTTGTTAGTTTCATAAACGTCAACATAGTGATATCAAAGCCGATCTGCCTTGGAGCTTTTTTCTCTTTTCTTGTTCATAACCATGTCATCAAACTTGGTCCAACTGAAAGTTCCAAGTTAACAAACAAAAACTATGAAAGATGGTGTATCAAGTTCAAAGCGTTATTTGTTTCGTAAGATTTATGGGATATAATCAATAATAACTGAGTTGAACCAAGTTTAGAGGAAGAAGCACACTACACTCCTGAATAGAAGACTGTTCTCAAAGATCAGTGGAAAAGAGATTGGAAGAAACTATTTCTACTGTATCAAGGATTGGAGGATGATACTTTTGAGAAAGTATTAGAAGCATCAATAAGCAAGGAGATTTGGGACAAATTGAGCAAAATCTTCAATGGTGTTGATAAAGTAAACCAGGTAAGATTACAAGCTTCAAGAGTTGAATTCAAAGTAGCTCACATGAAAGAAGGTTAAACAATATCAGATTATTACTCATGGTTGATTGTGATTGTCAATCAAATGAAGAGGAACGGTGAAAAGGTTAATGATGTTCGCGTGATAGAGAAGATATTGAGATCCCTTACCCATAGCTTTGAACACATTGCAACAATAATTGAAGAGTCCAAGAATTTTGAAACTATTAGTTCTAAAGGAACTTTAGGCTCTCTGTAAGTTCATGAGCAGTATATTCAACGTGATACTCAAAACATTACACCAGAGCAAGCACTAGAATCAAAGCTTACATGGAGAATACAAGCAGTGGACGGTACGATGAAAGTCATTCACAATGAGGTGGTACATCTTATCGCGGATGAGGTAGAGGCTGCGTTAATTATTCTTAAAGTAGAAGTGGCAGAGGTAAATCAAATGTTGAATGCTATTAATGTCAGAGCTTTGGACGTTATTCATTTGAATGTTTCAAATAAGCCTGAAAGCTGTGTCAATCTAGCTGAAGCTTCTAATCATATTTTGGAAGTGCCAACTCTTCTTATAGTCTACAACGATGCCGTTGGACAAAATAATATTTGGTATTTGGATTCTAGTTCATCTAACCATATGTGTGGAATGAAGGAATATTTTATGAGTCTCAAAGAAGAAACTTCAAGATCAGTAAGTCTTGGCGATGGCTCTAAGTTAGATGTTGCTGGATTAGGCCAAATACAAATCTATTAAAATGGTGGAAATGTTAGGTACATTTCTGATGTTTATTTTATTCCTCGTATGAAGAGTAATATTCTTAGTCCTGGCCAATTACATGGAAAAGGAAATATTTGAAGACAATCAACTCTATCTAAGAAGTGCAGATGGGCAACTTAATTCTCGAGTTCAATTGTCAAAGAATCGTATGTTCCATTTTCATCTTCATATGAAAACTGAGTCATGTTCTCTTGGGTTGATTGAAAGTGAATCAAGAAAACAGCATTTGCGATTTGGGCATCTTCGTTTCAATGGCCTAAAAATGTTATATTCGACAGTCTGCTACATGGCTTGCCGAATATTGAGTCACCTAATCATACATGTGAAGAATGTGTAATCAGCAAGCAAGCTCGTCTTCCTTTTCCTAATATTTCTTCTTGGAGAGGCAATTTACCCTTACATTTATTCCATACAGATATTTGTGGGCCTGTGGAACCTTGTCCTTTTGGTGGGAATATATACTACATAGCCTTTATTGATGAGTTTAGTAGAAAGACATGGGTATTTTTTTCTTAAAGAAAAAGGTGAAGCATTTGCAGTATTCAAACAATTTAAGGCTGTAGCAAAGACTGAAAGTAACTGTAAATTGTGCACATTAAGATCCGATAGAGGTGGGGAGTACACCTCCAACGCATTCCAAATGTTTTGCGAAGAAAATTGTGCACTCCATCAACTTACAACTGCATACACTCCACGGCAAAGCGGGGTTGTTAGGAGGAAGAACCGTACTATTCTTGACAAGACAAGAATGGTGCTTAGAGAGAAGTTACCAAAACAATTATGGGCCGAGGCAGTTGCATTTTTAGTTTATCTTTTGAACCGATGTCCAACGAAAGGTGTCAAATACATGACGCCACAAGAAGCATGGAGCATTCACATATACCCAAGCCTAGTGTGAGTCATTTTAAAATACTCGAATGTGTTGCGTATGCTTAAATAGCCAAGAGTAGAAGAAAAATTTAGATGATCGAAGCCAGAAATGTATTTTTGTGGGTTATAATGAAGAATCAAGAGCCTACAAACTTTATAATCCTCTTAGCAAGAATAAGTATGGATGTGGTTTTGGATGAAGGAGAAACTTGGGATTGGAATGCTATCAATAACAACAACATGAGTACAAGCATCGATGATCATGAGGGTGTAGCAATTCAGTCTCTAATCCTTGATTATCATCTGCAACACAATGTCCTCCAGAAGTAACAGACATGGTAACATACACCCCTCCATATAATACAAGAAATGTAAATAATTGCAATACATTATCAAGTGCAGGAAGCAACAATAGTTCACCTTCTTCCAAGGTAAGAAGTCTTCAAGATATCTACAATGCTAAAGTAAAGGAAAGGCAGCAAACTTATTTTGTTTGTATGTTAATCACGAACCCATCATTTTTGAAGAAGCTATTAAAGATGATTGTTGGAGAGCTTCCACAGAGGAAGAAATGATGGCCTTTTCTAAAAAGACACATGGGAGTTGTCCACATTTCCAACAAAAAAGAAAGCAATTAGAGTGAAATGGGTATATAAAATCAAATGAAATGCAGATGGTAGTATTGCTCGCTACAAAGCAAGACTTGTAGCCAAATGCTACATGCAAAAATATGGAAGTGATTATGAAGAAATATTTTCTCCGATGGTCTAATTTGATATGGTAAGGTTACTAATATCTCTAGCTGCCGCTCATAGCTGGAAACTCTACCAGCTTGATGTGAAGTCGACTTTTCTCAATGGAGTGCTTGAGGAAGAGGTGTATGTTTACCAACCAGAAGGCTTTGTAGTAAAAGGAGAAAAATCCAAGGTTTACAGGTTTAAAAAAGCTTTATACAGCCTTAAACAAGCCCCACGAGCATGGAGTGCATGCATTAATGTTTATTTCATAAAGCTATTTTATTCAATGTCCCAATGAACCATGTGTGTATGTGAAAAGTAATGGACGTGGCGAATTTTCAGTCCTTTGTTTATATGTGGATTACCTTTTGTTTACAGACAATAGTGCAAGGTTATTTAATGAATTCATACAAACTATGTTTAACGAATTTGAAATGACAGATAATGGACTTATGTCTTTCTTTCTTGGCTTGGAGGTTAGGCAAGATCAAGATCGAATATTCCTATATCAACCAAATTGCATGGAAGAGCTTCTAGAGAAATATAAATGAAGATTGAAACATTGTCACAGCTTCTGTTGCTGTAGATCTTTTATGATAACCCAGATTTTTGGGCGTTTGTTAATTGGTAATTAACAGGATTAAATTTATTAAAATATTAATTTATATGTTAAAAAAATAAAATTCTAATAGATATCTGGATATATAAATATATGGAGATTGAAACTATAGTAAATTTGAAAAATAAATCTCTGAATAAATGAATAATGTATCTATATATATGAAATATATGCAAATTTTATAATGTTGAAGTTTTTAAGTGTGTTCATAGACAAGTATGTAAATGTGTTTATATATATATATATATGTTTGGGAATAATATATATATATATATATATATATATATTTGAATTCAATGTATTAAATTTTCAAAAGACATTTTAAGTTGGATTCTATATTTCAAAATTAAATAATACTAAAGATAAATCTTTATTAATTAAAGAAAAATAGCTTAAGTTTTAAATAGGATTTGATGAAGAATGATCCTTTCTTCAAAAAAAAAACATATATATAAGTTGTATATATAAAGGTATTAAACTATAATATGGAAACACATAAATATATAAATTCATGTAAACTAACAAATAAGGAAATATTGAAATACATATATTTACCTTTGTAAAACAATAAAACATGTATTAAACAAGTGTAAGAATATTAAAAATATAACTTAACATTTGTAAGTTAAAAGTAATATGCATTAAACATGTGTTAGCCTAGATTAATAAGTGGCAAAAAATAATTTTTGTTTTTTGAACAAGAATTAGAGAAACCAGTTTCATTTTTACTTCTCAAATCCTCTCTTCATCTAAACTAAAATGAAAATAAAACAGCTAAAATCCAACATAATCAAATAGTTGTTTCAATAATCTAAAGTAAGCAGAGTAGATCCAAACTCATCTCAAACTAATTCAAGGTTTCAGATATAGTCAAGCTCAAGTAAGAAGATCAAGGTCGAATTATAGTTTCAGATTCAAGATTTGCAGTTTCATGTCTAAGACAAGATACAGGTTTCAAGAGCTAAAGCAACTTTTCAGTTAAAAAAACGGGGGGCGGGGGGGGTGGGTGTTGGGTGTTTCTCTGTTCTTCAAAGTAACAGGTGAGTAAAACAAACTATATTTTTGTTGAAAACCTATTGCATGATAAAAGGATATGAAGTAAATTGGTGATAATGGTTTGCAGGGTTGATTATATGATTATATGTATATATATGGATATTTTGTGTGCCTGTATGTGTTTTTCACCATTTTGTTCTATTCTACAACTACAGGTTGCAAATAAAAAAAATTTAACTGATCTTCCTCTTATCCTCTTTAGACTACAATATATAAACAAAATTTTGTCATTATAACATGATATAAATTTTAAAAATAATTTCAAGCTAAATTTGAAGCCAGTTTTAATAAAAGGAAGAAGAATGGTAGTTTTCAAAACACATCAAAATCTCAATTGTAATAATTGTTTGATTCAGGAACAAAATCTGTACTATCGTCACAAATTTGGGTTTTTAAGGAAAAAATCATGATTTTCAAACTTGTGAATCAAGAGAAAATGCATATTGACCCTGGTTTAAGTTTTCTTCATTTTCTGATGATCGACAAAGTTTGGAGTTACGAGATTTCGGCTGGAGCTAACATGAGAGTAGGCGTGGTCGGTAAAAATAGTTGTAGGATTTTTCAACCAACGCGGCGGCGACAAATCGGTGAAGTAGGGTTTTAGCACGGGAATTGGTTGAGGGTAGATTTTAGGCAGTGGCGTCGACGACAATGCATTAGGATGGATCGGTTATGGAGGAAACGGTGCTTGGGTCTTCGATAGGGCCGTGGGAGAGGCGGTGAGGTTTCAAATGATCTAGGGTGGCGGAGCGAGGAGGATTTTGGCGATCGTCTTGTTTCAGTTTTGATTAATTTTTGCTCGATTGCGTTGTGATGGTTGTTTTAGATTTCTGGGTGGTCGGAGCATGTAAGGAGATCGACGACGACTTGGGAACATCGTTGAAGTTGGTTGGTGTCGCCTCGGCCATGTGTGCATGTGCACGAGGGGTTCTAGCACATATGATGGTTGCAATGTCATTTGGTTTGGGGAGATGAGAACATAACCTCAGGTTGGTACTCGGTAAATTAATGGTTTGATTTAGGGGCACGATCGAGTTTTTCGCAAGTGTAATCATCTTATAACTATTTAAAATTTAATAAGTAAAAGGAGAGAAAGAATACACTCAGGATTGAGTGTGAGAATACTCGGGTTTTACTCGAGTAAAATGAAATGATCGAGATTTGCAAATTTAAGATTAACCAAATCAAGTTTAAAATTTCCATAATTAGTAATTGTTTGATTAATTTAAAGTTTGGTTATTTATTTAAATTTAATTAATAAAGTTAATTCTTAAGTTGTTTTAAACTTAATTATAATGTAATTAAGAAAATAAAATGTTTTATCATTAATTGAACTTAAGGTCTTGAGTAATCAAAGTTTAGTTATTAATTAATTAGTTAATAAATAAAGATTTATTAATCAATAACTAAAGAATAATAATTAGTGTGATTAATAATGGATAATTAAATAAGGTTAATTAACCAATGTAATTAAGCAAGGATAAAATAAATAAGTAACTAATGAAGAATTAATTAATGATTAAGGATTAATTAATTAAAAATTTAGATCTATAAATTAAGTAATTAGAGATTAATTAATGGGTAATTGGAGATTAATTAATTGGTAATTAGAGATTAATTAATGTAAGAAATTACTTAAATGATAATTACTTAATGTATGTAATTAAGGACAAATTTGTTGAAGGTTAATTAATTTGTGTTATTAGTTAAAGGTTAATTACTTAATGTATTTAAGATGAAAAATTAAGGATGATTAATTAATTAGTTTGAAATTAATTAATGATGAATGAGCAGGATTTAAAGATGATTGAAGTAATTAATTTTTTATTTAAATTGATTAGAAATGGCGTGATGAATTAATCTTGCTTATGAATAATTGACTGATATTGTATGCCTATAATTAGTTGATATCTCTGACATGTGATTTAGGATGTTATGTGATTAGATATGTTTGGGTTATATAGTGATAATGTGGTTATATCGATGATGAATTGCTGTATAAAAGTGACATCATGTATTTGAAGTTCACTTGCATAACTTGGGTTAAGGTGACATGGGATTCGAAGAGACCGAGGTCAGGTATCAGTAAATACTCGAAACCACTTTGATTTGTAACCTATAATGATTCTTATAGATTGATATGTGAAATCAATAGGTTGGAATGGAGTAATATAGAACTTGAAACCAAGGGATTGATTTGTGAAATAAGCATTGACTAACAAATTGTGAACTTGTAAAGCAGTATGAGTTACCCGGGTTTTAAATAGTCTATTTGCATTGGTATTTCTTGTTAGATGAGTTTACTCACACTGGTTTCCAGCCTGACTCGGGTGTTACTTTGATGTAATGCTCGGGTCGGACCGAGTATTACAGATTTTCAGGTAAGGATGTTCTGGAGCTCAGGAGACGAGCTGGATGACAGAAACGTATGGAGTGTTTCCGCTGTGATATAATGTAGCTTGTCGAGGACATGTTGATTTTAACTGTCCAGTGTATGTGTAAATGTTGTAACTCTGATGTATTGATGTAAATTAATAGATACAGTTCTTCTTTGTAAAACTACTATTATTTAATATTATATTTTTGTCCACCGCGAATGTGTGAATCTGTGTTGTGGTGTTTCATTTCTTCTTCTTCTTCATCTATCTCTTTTCTTCTTTTTCTAACCAACTGGAATATTTGGGATTGAAAATTCCGGGTCGTTATATTTTAGTATCAGAGCGGAAGGTTAAGAAAAAACCTTGGCTCTGTTGGATTTACTCATTAAGGATAGGGTAAGTGATACCCTAAAATGAGTTAAGTTTATATAAATATATGAGAGCGTACTTGTTATTTTCTTATGAAATGATTTTAAAAATGATTTTTAAGTAAGTTTGTATTTTGAATGCAATAGTTTTTCCAATATATAAAGAGATTGGTTGTTAAATCATTGGATAAAATAATGAGAATTAAGTGGCAATAGAAATACAACCAATCTGAAATTGAACGAAGATAAGTTTATAGTGGATTCAAACTGAAATTAAAATCTTAAATTTGGAGAAGAGTTTTTAGAATAAGATAATAATGAATTAGTTTCCAATTGAAATAACCTTGGTTATTATCATAAATGGTTATTTTGTTTAATAATGGGATGATTGTTTTCCAATAAACAATAAATATTTTAAGGAAGTAACCATTGGGATGAGAATAACTTGTAAATTAGAAAGGATGTAAATTGAGAAGTTTTGAATCCTAAGTCTAGGAACATTTGAAATTGTTTTCAAAATGTTAAGAGAAATTATAAATAGTATTATTCGGAATATTGTGAATGTGATCTTATTTTAAAATAAGAGTTTTTTGAAAGCATTAAAGAAAACTATTTTGAATTAAAACTAATGGTGGCTTAAATTTTAAAAATATGGCTTGGTGGGCCAAGAAGTAAATATGTATATATGTGAAAATATTCATAATATCAAATATGATTTGAAATAAACTCTAAAGTGATGAGTTTTGATTTTTTCCTTAAGTGTGATGTAAAAACCCAAAGTAAAACAAGTTTTTGAACTTTTAAAGTGGTAGAAATTTGAAATGGAGAATTCAAATTTTAAGTGGGATTAATAGGATTAAATTGAATTTAACTTAGAAGAAGTTAAATAAGTTTGAATGAACAACCTGATTTGGAAATTTCAAGATGAAATTTAGGTTTAACTTGGGAAGTTAAATGGTTGATTTGAAATTGGGAGTTTGTGTGATCTCAAAATGGGTTTGGGATCTTGTAATTTGAGATGGATGGATGTTTTAAAATAATTTGGATGATACCATCCCGTTGTTATTAATAATCTTTAAAGTGTGAATTGGATTGGTTTAAATGAATGAAGAAATGGGTTGTGGTAATATATCCAATATTGAGATAAAAGAGAAATTGAACTTTAGTTTGAAATTAAGGATATGAAATCACTTTGAACTTAAGATTTGAAGGTTAAGAATTGAAATTGTAAATTAAAATTGTTTAAGAATCGGTTTCAAAATTGGAAGATAAATTTTTGCAATAAATTGAATTTTTAAAGATAAAATTTGTTTTGAACTCTTATTTGAACTTTAAAATAAGTTAAGTAGAGATAATTTAAAATGGAATTTTGAGATTTTGACTCAGAATTAAATTGTTTAAAGACTTTAAATAAAGGTTAATTTGGTTTGTGAGGTTAAACTAACATTTGAAAATTTAACTCGAATTTATATAATTCGAGATGATTTAAAGTGAAATTGAATTTGAAATTAGTTCAAATTAAAATTGGTTTAAATTAATTAGAATTGTGATTGAAGATGGATAAGTTTAAAATTCAAAAGGAAAATTTGAATTGGATTAATTTGAAATGAAATTGAAATTGAATGAGTTCAAATTCAAATTCAAATGGGAAGTTGATTTGAATTAGGGATGGGTATGGAAGTCAATTTAATTTGAATTGATATTGAGGGTAAAATTCAACTTGAAGTAGGATTGAATCAATTCAAAAGGAATTGGAAATTTGAATGGAATTGATGGGAATGGAGATTAGGAATTGAACAGTTTGGCTCTAGACTATTTTCAAAATAATTGTTTTAATGTAAACCTATTTTTCCAAGCTATTTACTATCTACAACCTTTTTTTTAAAGCCAAACTATTTTATACTTATTTTACAATTATTTTTGGAACTATTTGACAATTTTTCAACTGTTTTATAAACTAATTACTATTTTTCAACTACTTTATAACTAATTACTATTTCATCACTATTTTGCAATTATTTAAAGTTTCTATAACTATGTGACTATTTTCCAACTATTTTACAATTACTTAACTATTTTACAGCTATTTTATAAACTAATAATTATTTTTGAACTACTTATCTATTTTTAACTTTTCAAACTATTTTCTAAATAAAAGTTGGTCAGAGTTCAAACTGTTTATGATTAAAATTCCAATTGAGATAAGAATTGAGGTAATAATCCAAATGGAAATTGAAACAATTGTGATTATGTGGATAGAAATTAAAGCAAATGAGAATCGAAAGAGAATTGATTTGGCTAATAATGAATGAAGATAAATACATAGGATGTACGTATATTATTCTATTCGCATAGTGATTTGATCCAGATTCGAACATAGAATTCCGAGCTAGTATATCGATCCGAGATGGGATTTTTCACTCGATTTTCGACGGTGAACCTGGATATGGATTTTTGTTTGATTCTGGATATTCTCTATCATAGTTATGACTATGCAAGGAAAATGACGGTTTCTGATCAAGAAATCAGATCTGAGTCCGCACTAGAAAGTCGAGTGGACGATACTTGTTCGGAAGTGAAATTGTGTGATCGAGTGAGCGATCAGATTGATATTGTGTATGGATGATATGTGTACATCGTACGGGTTTGAATGAAATTGATATTGAAATTTGTGGATAAGAACTGTAAAATGGTTTTTGAAATGAAAGTAATATGGTTAATAACTTTATAAAAGAATAATCAAATTTAGATATTTGATTTGGCATAAACAAAGTTATGTATCTTTGTATATATATGATAAAACTTCCCTTGTTGAATCTTTTGCTAGAAGAAAAGGGGTTTTGAAAAGTATTTGAAGTATAAAAAGGGAATTTATACAAGTTTGAAGTGATCCAAAGATTTTTAAGGTTATATATTTCTATATATATATAAAGGATCTTATGAGAATGATTTTGAGAATAGGTTTTTGGAACCTATGGATTTGGAAAAGCTTTTGATTTTTGGGAAAGATCAATTTTGAAGATTTGGAAAGCCTAGTTGAGAATTATCGATTTTGGGATAATCGATTTTGAGAAAAGGAGATTTATACGAGATTCATACTAGGTGTATGATTTGAAAGATACTATATGTGTATAGTATAAAGTGTTTTGAAAATGGTTCTGGCAAAAAAGACGCTCCCTTGAAATGAACTTCATAGAAGTACCACGGGGTGGTACTGTCTTGAACCATAAGGAGGGGGGGTTCTAAAGTTGATTCTATGAGGAAGTTTGGACAAACTGAAGTTCTTGAGGATTATGTGTAGTGTGTAGCGAAAGTCGAGGGCGCTGATGCCTACAGAGGCATTTGGGTTATGCTGTGACAACAGTGTAACTCGATGTCACTGCGATCTACTATAGACCATAGCGAAAGTCATGTGTGCTGCTGAGAGCCAACAGTCTACATTTGATTTTACATCGGTAGACTTCGACCTATGGTGATATAGCGAAAGTCGTGTGTGCTGCTGAGAGCCAACAGTCTACATTTGATTTTACATCGATAGATTGCGACCTATGAAGACATAGAGAAAGTCGAGAGGCCGTGAGAGCCTAAGGCTACATTGGAACTTGACTGATGCAGTCTGCTACCTATGTGGAAGTGGTGAAGTTTCATTTGGCAGAAAAAATCGAGAGCGCTGATTCCTACAGTTACATGGACTTTTGCTGTAATGGCAACATAACCCTGGAATGTAACTGCGATCTGTGGCAGGTTCCATGGCATAATCGAGGGGCGCGGAGTGACTACAGTTACATGGACTTTTGCTGCGATGGTAACGTAACCCAAGATGTAGCTGCGACCATGGAAGGGGGTGATGATTTTGAGAGCATTCTCACCAAAGATATTTCCTCTATTTTCAAAAATGTTTACGATGTTTTCAATAAAATTATTTTTCAAATATTTTCACTGGGTGTTGAAAACGGGTTTACCAAGTACGTATAGATTTTCAGTCTACGCCTGATCAACGTATGACCGAATTTCTATGAGAACAAGGATGGACTTGTTGGAACATCAAGTTATAAAAGCATTTTTATAAAAACTATTTTGGTAATATTATATAAATTTTAAAGAAGTGTTTTAAAAATGATCAAAGAAAATTTGCCTGATTTTAAGCATTTTAATAAATTCTGGCTTCGTTCCTTTTCGAGGACGAAAAGATGCAAGGGGGGAGGAATGTGATAACCTGGATTTTCGGGCATCTGTTAATTGGTAATTAACAGGATTAAATTTATTAAAATATTGATTTGTAGTTAAAAAAATAAAATTCTGACAGATATTTGGATATGTGTATATAGATTACAACTATAGTAAATTTTGAAAAATAAATCTCTGAATAAATGAATAATATATCTATATGTATAAAAAAAGATATATGCAAATTTTATAATGTTGAAGATTTTAAGTGTGTTCATATACAAGTATGTAAATGTGTTTTTATATATATATGTTTGGGAATAAAATATATATATGTATTTGAATTCAATGTATTAAATTTTCAAAAGACATTTTAAGTTGGATTCTATATTTTAAAATTAAATAATACTAAAGATAAATCTTTATTAATCAAAGAAATATAGCTTAAGTTTTAAGTAGGATTTTATAAAGAACGATCCTTTCTTAAAAAAACACACACACACACACACACATATATATATATTTAAGTTGTGTATATAAAGGTATTAAACTATAATATGGAAACACATAAAAATATAAATTCTTGTAAACTAACAAATAAGGAAATATTGAAATACATACATTTACCTTTGTAAAGGAATAAAACATGTATTAAACAAGTGTAAGAATTTTAGAAATATAACTTAACATTTGTAAGTTAAAAGTAATATGCATTAAACATTTGTTAGCCTAGATTAACAAGTGGCAAAAAAATATTTTTTCCTTTTTTAAACAAGAATTAGAGAAACCAGGTTTCATTTTTACTTCTCAAATCCTCTCTTCATCTAAACTAAAACAGAAATAAAACAGCTAAAATCCAACATAATCAAATAGCTGTTTCAATAATCTAAAGCAAGCAGAGTAGATCCAAACTCATCTCAAACTAAATCAAGGTTTCATATATAGTCAAGCTCAAGTAAGAAGATCAAGATCGAATTATAGTTTCAGATTCAAGATTTGCAGTTTCATGTCTAAAACAAGATACGGGTTTCAAGAGCTAAAGCAACTTTCAGTTAAAAAAAGGGGTTTCTCTGTTCTTCAAAGTAACAGGCGAGTAAGACAAACTATATTTTTGTTGAAAACCTGTTGCATGATAAAGGGATATGAAGTAAATTGGTGATAATGGTTTGCAGCGTTGATTATATGATTATATGTGTATATATGGATATTTTTGTGTGCCTGTATGTGTTTTTCACTGTTTTGTTCTATTCTTCAACTGCAGGTTGCAAATAAAAAAAATTAACTGATCTTCCTCTTATTCTCTTTAGACTACTATATATAAACAAAATTTTGTCATTATAACATGATATAAATTTTAAAAATGATTTCAAGCTAAATCTGAAGCCGGTTTTAATAAAAGGAAGAAGAAAAGTAGTTTTCAAAACATATCAAAATCCCA
Organism: Allium cepa; assembly: GCA_030765085.1. Classification (NCBI taxonomy): domain Eukaryota; kingdom Viridiplantae; phylum Streptophyta; class Magnoliopsida; order Asparagales; family Amaryllidaceae; genus Allium; species Allium cepa. The sequence continues at coordinate 44,581,832 of CM060930.1, read as the reverse complement.
ATTATAATAATTGTTTGATTCAGGTATAAAATCTGTAATGTCGTCACAAATTAGGATTTTTAAGGAAAAAATCATGATTTTTAAACTTGTGAATCCAGAGAAAATGCATATTGACCCTGGTTTAAGTTTTCTTCATTTTCTAATGATCGGCAAAGTTTGGGGTTACGAGATTTTGGATGGAGCTAGCACGAGAGTAGGCATGGTTGGTAAAAATAGTTGTAGGATTTTTCAACTACCGTGGCGCGACAAATCGGTGAAGTAGGGTTTTAGCACGGGCATTGGTTGAGGGTAGATTTTGGGCACTTGCGTCGACGACAGTGCATTGGGGTGGATCAGTCATGGAGGAAACGGTGCTTAGGTCTTCGGTAGGGCCGTGGGCGAGGCGGTGAGGTTTCAAATGATCTAGGGTGGCGGAGCGAGGAGGAATTTGGCAATCGCCTTGTTTCAATTTTAATCAATTTTTGCTCGATTGCGTTGTGATGGTTGTTTTAGATTTCTGGGTGGTCGGAGCATGTAAGGAGATCGACGGCGATTTGGGAACGTTGTTAAAGTTGGTCGGTGTTGCCTCGGTAATATGTGCACGTGCACGAGGGTTCCAGCACATACGATGGTTGTTGTGTCGTTTGGGTTGGGGAGATGAGAACATAACCTCTGGTTGGTACTCGGGAAATTAAGGGTTTGACACGAGGCCACGATCGAGTTGTTCGCGAGTGTAATCATCTTATAACTATTTAAAATTTAACAAGTAAAAGAAGAGAAAGAATGGACTCAGGTTTGAGTGTGAGAATGCTTGGGTTTTGATTGAGTAAAATGAAATGATCGAGATTTGCAAATTTAAGATTAACCAAATCAAGTTTAAAATTTCCTTAATTACTATTCTAAATAGTAATTGATTGGTTAATTTAAAGTTGGGTGATTTATTTTAACTTTAATTAATAAAGTTAATTCTTAAGTTGTTTTAAGCTTAATTAGTAAAATAATTAAGAAAATAAAATGTTTTATCATTAATTAAAATTAAGGTCTTGAGTAATTAAAGTTTATTTATTAATTAATTAGTTAATAAATAAAGATTTATTAATAACTAAAGAATAATAATTAGTGTGATTAATAAATGGATAATTAAACAAGGTTAATTAAATAATGTAATTAAGCAGGGATAAAATAAATAAGTAACTAAAGAAGAATTAATTAATGATTCAGGATTAATTAATTAAATTTAGATTTATAAATTAAGTAATTGGAGATTAATTAATGGATAATTAGAGATTAATTAATATAAGAAATTACTTAAATGCTAATTACTTAATGTATGTAATTAAGGATAAATTTGTTGAGGGTTAATTAGTTTGTGTTATTAGTTAAAGGTTAATTATTTAATGTATTTAAGATGAAAAATTAAGGATGATTGATTAATTAGTTTGAAATTAATTAATGATGAATGAGCAGGATTTAAAGATGATTGAAGTAATTAATTTAATTTATTTAAATTGATTAGAAATGGTGTGATGAATTAATCTTGCTTATGAATAATTGAATGATATTGTATGCCTAGAATTAGTTGATATCTCTTACATGTGATTTGGGATGCTATGTGATTTGATATGTTTGGGTTATATAGTGATAATGTGGTTATATCGATGATGAATTGATGTATAAAAGTGATATCCTGTATTTGAAGTTCACTTATATAACTTAGGTTAAGGTGACATGGGATGCGAAGAGACCGGGGTCGGGTATCAGTAAATACCCGAACCCACTTCAATTTGTAACCCATAATGATTCTTATAGATTGGTATGTGAAATCAATAGGTTGTAATAGAATAATATGGACCTTAAAACCAAGGGATTGATTTGTGAAATAAGCATTGACTAACAAATTGTGAACTTGTAAAGCAGTATGAGTTACCCGGGTTTTAAATGGTCTATATGCATTGGTATTTCTTGTTAGATGGGTTTATTTACGTTGGTTTCCAGCCTGACCCGGGTGTTACTTTGATGTAATGATCAGGTCAGACCGAGTATTACAAATTTTCAGGTAAGGACGTTCTGGAGCTCAGGAGACGAGTTGAATGGCAGAAACGTATGCAGTGTTTCCACTGTGATATAATGTAGTTTGTCTGGTACATGTTGATTTTAACTATCCATTGTATGTGTAAATGTTATAACTCTGATGTATTGATGTAAATTAATAGATACAGTTCTTCTTTGTAAAACTACTATTATTTAATATTATGTTTTTGTCCCCTGCGAATGTTAGAATCTGTGTTGTGGTGTTTCTGTTTCTTCTTCTTCTTCTATCTCTTTTCTTCTTTTCCTAACTATCTGTAATATTCGGGAACGAAAATTCTGAGTCGTTACTTCTTTATTTAACAAAGGAAGTATTGGTAAACTTGTTGATTCAACACTATACAAAAGTCTCATTGGAAGTCTCAGATATTTAACGATGACATGACCTGATATTATCTATGAAGTTACTTTACTTAGTCGCTCCATGGAAACGCGAAGAGATTCTCACAGGCAAGCAGCTAAAAGAATTTTAAGATATATTAAAGACACACTCAATTTCGCCTTTTTTATGCTTATGGGAAAAACTCAAGGCTCATGGGACATTGATAGTGGCTCTATCTTCATGTGAAAAAGAGTATGTCGCAATTTATTTTACTATATGTGAAGTTATCTGGCTAAGGAATTTACTCGTGGGACTGAATGATAAACAAGAGAGTCCTACAATGATATATGTGGACAACAAATCTGCTATTAAACCATTCAAGAATCCGACTCAGCATGGAAAAAGAAAGCATATTGATAAACGATTCCATTTCCTCAAAAATCATGTGAAGCGGAAAACAATTGAACTATTTTACTGCCATACGATGAATCAAGTAACCGATAATTTTACAAAACTGTTGACATTTGCAGTTTTTGACAGATTAAGAGCAATGCTTGGAATGAAGCCTTTTGCACAAACCATAATCATATTCAAACAAATAAGAAGCAATTTCAGTTTAACGAATCATGATCAGTTATCTTCAAGGTGCACTTATAATCAGTGAAGAAACTAGCTGTTGGGTAGGGTGGGTAGCTGCCTCACCCAAGAAAATGTAAAGAATTAGAAAAAAAAGTGTTAGAGAAAAAATAACAGTGAAACGAGCTATCATCACTGTTTTGAAAAACTAAAGTACATGAATCCTTATTGTCTGCTTGCAAAACACTAATCTAGTGCTTGCAAGACCCTATTAAATGCTTGCAAAACCTGCTCAACTACTAGGGAATCACTATTCTTGTAGAACTTGTATGTATTGCTTGTTTCTAGTTTGTAAACCTATATTTTGAAAACGCTGTAGAGAACAATTTATCTTCTTTCTTACACTTTTTTTTTAATTGAAAAACACGCTTTTGCTCTTTTTTCCGAATATTGGATTCAAAAATTGAGATATATGATTAGGATAATTTTGATATTAATTTTAAATGGAAGTGTTTCGATGGGTCCTTCGGTGACCTATATAATTCCGTCCACGGCAAGCTAAAATTCTGGTTTCGTCGTTGCTTATAATGATTCAAAAACAATTGAATGCTTTTCTGATTGGTGTCTGTGTTTCCAAACCGGAAATGGATGAGTCTTGGTAGACAAGCCGTTATCCTTCGAGCTTGCCATAAATGGTAAAATAAATTTATACTATCTGTAGGTATAGACGGTACGTAATTAGTTGCCCCACTAAAACACAAAAGTAACAAACAGCATATTTTGGTTCCAGGCGACGTAGTGTTGACCGCCTGATGGTTGACATGTGGACATATATCAAATTATTGAACACCATATTAAAATAATATATGCTACGTGAAGAAAAATAGAAAAATATTAACCATGTGAACACGAACAATGAAATGAAAAAATGCACATAAAACCTAACAGGTGAAACTAGCGGAGTTAAGAAAGAAAAGGTGATTCTCTCGATTCTCTAAAATCGCCTCCGCCATTTTCGCTTCTTCGTTTTAGTTGTGTTTAGTTGTCGGCTGATTAGGGTTTGAGGAGATTGTAATGTTTTGTTGTGGTTGGGTTGTGTTTTGTACCCGGATTTTTAGTTTGGTTGGGCCGGGCCATGTTTACTTCTCTTCAAAAAAAAAAAAAAAAAAAAAAAAACTTTTCAAAGAAACATTGCTTTAATAAACCGTAAACATAAACAACTGCACACCATTATCGTTTCCATAAATTAACATTCTTAATGATAGATATAATGGGAACGAAAAGAGGTTTAGTTTCACATTCCGATTTCACCACTATATATTTTCAAAGTTCATGCCAACGGAAGTAAAAGCAAATTAAAACCCTACCCTGACAGCAGCACTTGTTGCACTGCAGCAGTAATTTTCTACAGAAAGGATTAGACATTTGAAACCAATAGGTGTAAAGAATGAAGACAAAATTTAAATGCCTGATTGCACCACCTCGGGTAATTCAAATGCATTAACAGAATATTTGAAGACTAATAATATTTTGATAAATGCATACAAATTTCAAAATCGTAAATATGACCCATCTTAGAAGAACGTAGATGAAGTGCCATACCCTATTGAATATAACTGTTTGTACAAGCACTGCTTGAAAACAATAAACATAGAGGACTACGTACCATTTACATTGTCTTGAGGAACTTTGTCTCTTTTCAGTGGTAAGGGTCACGGAAACAGCTAATTATACCAATTATCATTTATCACAATATAGATTCAAAAGTAAGGCAATATAACGTATGATTTAAAACAATCTTGACGTCTTAAATTTTAATACCTGAGTTGTTGCCATGTCTGACTTACAAACAACCAACAAGATAATTTCATACCTATACAGAAATTAACACTGCTCATAGCAAGAACAATCTACACTTAAACATCAAATTTATCGACAAATTCAAATAATACTTCGGTATATTCGGACAAAGATTAGCGTGTAAAATATGTTTTTTTTTTTTTTTTTGAATAGAGGTAAAAAAGCCCAAGCCCAATCAAACAAACATACAAACCGGGTACATACTTGTAACCCGAAGAGGCTAAAAATCTCAACAAACCCTAGCGCCTCCACAAAAACACACACAAAACGAAGCAACACAAGAAAAAAAAGGCAAAAATCAAAAATGGCAGCCGCTCTTCTATGTCGCTTTGTTATCGGTTCTCATCCCGCTACTTTCCCCACGCTCCCAATACGAAAGGGCTTCGTTGAAGCTATTTCTCAAGCCTTTTTCACTACTAAATCTGCTAGACGAAGTACGATTGCTATTGAGATGAGAATTTTTGTTAGATCTAGAGTCATTATGACCTAATCTAACAAAAAGTTTTGAGACAAGACTTATCAGAATTCAAGATTGAGACAAGAAACCAATCTTGAGAAGGGATCTTCGTCTACACTTGCTGCAGGTGTTGAGAGTAATAGTTACTCAACATTGCCTTGCAAAGGTGATCCTCCTCCATAGCAGGCTGCAATCTCTGATTGTAATGAATCAGAATTGCCTCGCACAGCTTCGTTTGATATCTCTTTAATCAAGGTTCCTGAATCTATACAAATGGAGGAAGATAAAACTGAGAAGATGGACAGCTGTGAAGAATTTGACATATCTGAACTACATATTGCTAAAACTAAAGCATCTGGTTCGTCAAAGGGAAGTAAAGAGAAAAAAGCTTTCAAGCAAAAATATATATCAATCAACCCAGAATGGGAGCAAATGTCTACCAGATTGAAGGCTTAACAAAGTAAAATTGGATCTCGCCAAAAACCATGTAAGCGATAAACTTAACAAAAATATCGCACCACTTGCTAAGTGACGGGTGAACGTCAATATTTGAATAGTTCGGTATTAACCGCTAACCAAATTTACAACTAATGAATCAACGTAAATGAAACAATGAATTCTCCTTTGATTAAACAATTTAATTAATTTATAATTGTTAATTAAAATTTGTGAAATATTAATTATAAAATTTTATTTTGATTTGATGAGTAAATATTATTTAACATATTTTAACAATTAAAAATATATTAATCGATATACGATATCGAAAAGCGTTAAATTGGATTTAATTGCATAATATTTTATTTGGGCTCTAAATGAGTTTAAAGCCCATTAAGGGGGCCAATAGGATCAGTTGATATAGGGATTATACATGGTCTAATAATGGGGTTAGAGAGCTTTGAAATTGATGGCTAAAATGGAAGGAGAATGTGTAAAAGGTTAGATCCAAACTTCTCTCTTTATCTTCCTCTATATAAAGATCTCTACACTCATCTTTTTGTGAACTTTTGAAGCCTCCATATCATCTCATTTCTAGTCTACATCTCCTCTCCATCTCTCTTTCATATCAAGTTCAAATCAAATTCGGTACTTATCGATAGCTTGAGGTCAATAGTTCATGAACTTGCATTCTTTTGGATTGAAAATCATTTCAAAGGGCTTTGGCTAAAAGGTACATTTCTAAAATGATTACAAATATTAAACTATATTTATAATATCCATTACATACATCTTTTATATATATAAAGAAAATACATGAGAAGTAAAGCCTTTTTCATACTCTCAAAACCGTCCTTCAAATTCTAATTTATATTCATGAATAAAAGGACATATATGTCTTTTATGTTCTCCATGTTTCACCCTATTTCTGTTCCACATTTTCTACTACTCTCCCTCCAGCCTATTTCTTCAATTCCTCCTCTCAATTTTTCGTCCGCTCATTGCAAAAAAATAATCCAAAATTGAATCTAACATGAAATACATCTAGATTTCAAAATCAATATGTCATTTGCAATTGATTTTGGAGTGGTTACCTTACGCCGTTTGAGGCAAACTACAGAAGCAAAGCATTTTGGCTAAGGTGTCTTCTGCCATCTTCCATCTGATTTTAGTTTACGCATGATTTTCTTGTGGGTTTGTTAATATTTTTCATTTAATTGAGTGTTAAATGTTGTACTGTTATCTATAGATTAACTTAATGATTTAATGGTATTACCACTGTACTCATGGTATTATTAGAGAGTTTAAGTCGAATCAACTTCCTATCTTGGTTGGTAGCTGGACAAAAAACATGATTGAAACAATAGTTGTGCAAGTGATGAAGATATCAAGGCAATTATATGAAAATAGTGATGATTGATTATCTAATAGGTGATTTACCAAACATCTTCAGAATATTTATTTGTTTAAATGTGGATAACCAGCTCAGAATATTGCAAGGTTTCATTATATAATTTTATTTAACGCTTTTATTTAATGGATCTCAATCTTATTAGCTTCCTCGATGTTTTATCTTCACCGCAGCAATACTACAAAAACTCTATATTAGTCCTTTTAGTATTGGAATTGCACTTCCATCATAATACTGGAATTGTCATGACCCGAAACCCAGTGTTCAAAAATCAACATCAAATACCTCCCTTGTATTCGACTATTAGAGATCTAAACGTTGAACTCCAGTTCGCCGGAGCTTATAACAACATTAGATGAATATAAAATAGCGGAAATAAAAGATGATTTCATTTATCACCACACCGACACAACATGGATACATCAATTTAATCACCACAACTGAACACCATCATCAGAGTGATATACACATGATACAATAATAGAATGGTAACACCACAGCGGAACAATACCAGAGTCTTCTAAAGATCCCAACATGCTTTGAACTTCGATAAAGTCTTCTAAAACTCCAAACACTTCAAAAGATTTCCAAACAAAAAGCTTTCCAAAATCCAACAACTTCCAAAAGACTTCCAAATCCAAGCTTGCTCCAAAACACGGATAAACTGCTTCTAGGCTGTCCATGTGGAAAATATGGGCACCTAAAGTTTAGGAAGAGAACAATAAACTTCGGGTCAGTTATATGACTGGTATGAGTAAACAAAAACAGTTGTTTGTACAAAAACAATTTTTAAAAGAAGTCTGATATGCTTTTGAAAAATGAAACTACCATAAGACCTTCCACTACACACACAATGCAATCGCATAATTGGAGGAGATTTCTTCTTATGATAGTCAAACATGCTTGATACGAGACAACTCATTTTAATATTATTATTAGTGCATAGTATAAAAAACATTTCGAAAGTATAATATTAATCTTAGCCAGCATACACATTTCGTAGTATGCCAACTATAGCTACCACTTAAACGGCGAGTCACCACCATAAATAAATGGCAGGTAATACAACTAAAACCGTAAAGGGCTTGTATTGTTTCTTTGGATTTCCAACAAATGGTCAGGCTAAGGAACTTCCTACACCGAATGGTATGCCTCTGGAGGGACGTCCCGAGAACCTAACCGAATCTCTGACAACACAAGGCTGGGTTACCTCTTTAACTAGGCAACTACTACACGAGTATGCCATCCCCTGGTTGTCACCGAACTTTATCCGAGGCCTCGACACCAAAAAATTCCAACAACCACATAGGTTAAATATCTAGGCTCCATACCATGATACCACCTTTTATCCAGAAGTAAATGCACATACCTTAAGGGGCGCTACCCCCAATAACCTTGCCACATCCTTCCTATTTCGACCATATCAGGGTTGTGAGGTTCGACGAAGTCTCGTCCAAAAAGCTATTCTTTTCACAAAAGCCATGCTTCGATCAACAAATGATCAGCAGCACTCAGCATGCCACACTACCAAATTGGGAGTATATCGCAAATAACCATGAACTACATAACCTCTGAGCTTGTACGTCTCAGAGAAGGGTGTTAAGCTAAGATAATAAATTCTCCGCCACCAACAAAAATGTATTTGAAAGAAACCAGCTTTATATCTCAAAGTGTAATGTCAGACATACAGCCATACAAGTCCGTTCTGGGTTCGAACAGAACCGAAGGCACTTCGTCCAATAAAGGAAGACACCCTTGCAATTCGGGTATCCACAATCCCGATCGGACTCCCCATCACATATGGAGATCTCTATACCGGAGCAACTCGGTGCCGAGTCATTCGATAGGTTATCCTATCATTCTTGAAGACACACGGTCTTCACCACCTTCTTCAAATGTTATCCATTTCATCGTATCACTATTCAGAATGGGTTATATGACACAAAGTCCTCTTCCGGCTAAACCGAATAGTGAGCGCTTAATTTAAAAACACATGGATATATCAATCACAAAGATTCACCATTAAGATTCGATGTGGGTTTCAGATAACCAACTGGAATTTGACTCCCGATCGCATCGAAATTCAAATGTTGTTTTACGGCCCAAGAGGTTTTTACTTTCGCACAGTATATATTCACAGATGTCACAGCTTAGCACAAAGCAATTCATATCACATGGTATCACAATCACATATCAGAGATATCAATCAATACAAATCATTTAATAATAATCAATCATCTATAATTAAGATGAATTAATCGTTCGATTATAATTAATTAATCACATAATTATTCTCATTAATTATCCTTAATTTATGATTAATTATTCTTAATTATAAATTAATTAGTCCTTAATTGATTATTAATTAATCCATAATTATTAACTAATTAAATCTTAGTTACTTTCATTAATTGATTATTCCTTATTTAATTAATTCTTAATTATAAATTAATTAACCTGAATTATTAATTTAATTAACCTTTAATATTAAGTAATTATTCTTTAAGTAATTATATTAACAAATCATTAATTACTTAATTAATTAAAAGATAAACCATTTTATCTTTATTAATTACTTTAATTATCATTTAAACCTTGTTTAATAAATCATCATTATCACATTAATTAACTTAAGATCTTAAAGTTGGTTTAATGTTTAGAAAACACTTCATTTTTCATAATTATTCACTTGATTACAAATATTAAGTTTATTTAAAATAAACATTTAAAATTTAGGTTATATATGTATTATAAACACTTTAACTTAATTAAATTAAAAATAATTTATTTTTAAAACTTTAATTAATCTCAAACTTAAACATTAAAGAATAAGTTAAAACTTGTTTAAACTAAAATTTATTTAAAATTTGAAAACTGTTTTTAAACTACCCCGAGTGTTACCCGAGACAAATGCATGTTCACTTCGAGTCTCCCCCGAATCAACCCATACTTTTCTTTTTTAAAAACTTAGATTTTGTTTAAGTTTTTTTATATTCGGTATGCACTTAAATATACCCGATATTAAACTCGAGCCAACACCCTAAATCCCCGAAAACAACATCGAGTTAAACCTTTCTTCCCAAACTCATGTCTTCTGACACAACTAAGGCCATGTGAAAATGCACCAGCATTCTGGCCACCTATGATCCAAACTCCGACCATCATCGAGTCGGCGATGACCTGCTCTAATCCCCAGACCACCAGAAAACCTAGAACGGTGACGAACTCGCAAACAAGCTACCTGACCCAATCCTGGAACAAACTTCGACCACCAAAACTGCCTCGCACTATCGCCTCTGGCCACCAGAGGTCATGAAATTCTGGTCAGAGCTTCGACTACTCCCCTCCTTTCGATTGGCACTGATGTGATTGACTCCAGTGCTATGACGAACCCGTAGCAATCGGATTTTCGGCTATGCTAAAACATGGGTGGAAACCCTAAATTGATCTCATTCGTCATCCACATTGATCAGGAATTTTTCTGATCAATTTTCTACTACTCTCCAACCTCCCAGCAAGCTACAGTTCCGATCTCGACAGCCAAAGACTCATTGTTCGCCAGAATTTCCTGAAAATCGTGATTCCGTTCATCTCACTATTTCTCATGCCATATCGAATTATAAATCTGGAATTTAATTTTAAAAATCATGGTTTATGTCGAATCCAGTGAGGGAAGTAAATCGAGAGATTATGATACTCGAATTGAGATAAAAAAAATTTGAATTCCTACTGTATATCTTCTTCCCTGACCAATTTTTATCATTTTTATCTCAAAATTATTTTTTAAGGTTAGATCTTGATTTAACAAACATATTTCCTTTGGATCCCAAAATCTAAAATAAATCAGAGTAGAAGCAATTGGGTTTTGAACGGGTTTTGAAAAACCTGGAAACTAGAAACAGAGACATATGTCAGTTCTCAGACATGCACAGCCATATCCATACACATATATACACAGATTTATACACATGCAAGCGGTGTTTCAATTTACTTTAAAAATAATTCCAGACAACAGATTCATATCCAGATTTTGAAGAGTTTACTCACCTTGGATTTTGAAAACAGAAAGGAACCTGGAATTGATTTTGTTTCTGAGTTGAAAACCTGAGATTGATCTTGCTGAATTGAACTTATATTGAATTTGCTTAATCTTTTCTTGCTTGAACTTGCTCAGGTTGAAGAATTTTGCAAGAGTTTTGTTGTTGAGCTGCTGATGTTTTCCTTGATTCAGTTTTGAATTTGATTCAGGCTTCATGTTTTAAATTTGTAAAAGATGTTTGAATTTCTTTGTTTGTGTTTTTTACCTTTTGGTTTTACAGGCTTTTGAAATTTTATTTTTCAGGATTTTGATTTTTGAAATGAAGAACAAAAGAAATGAGAGAGAGGAGATGGAATGTTTATATAGCTTTAAATCTTATTTTTATTAATTTTCTCAAAAATAAATAATAAAAATGACACTTGTCTTTGCATGATTTAAATTATTAACACTTGTTAATTTTTTTTCTTCATGAATTACACTTGTTAATTTATGTGCTAAAAGCTTAACAATTTTCTTTTTTTGTATTTTTTTATATAATTTTTAAATTATATTTCTTATTTTATATATACATTTTCCTATTTATAATTATATACAATTTTAAAAGAAAATGTTTTAAAACTAATTATTCATTAAATAAATCACATATATATTATTTTAAATTCAAATTCAAACTCAAACTCAAATCTACCCATATATATATATATATATATATATTTAAATTCAAATAATTTTAAAATAATTATTATTTTGAATTTTAAACTCAAATGTAAATTAGAATCTTATTCATATATATAAATCAATGCTCATCTAATTTGTTTTGAAAATTTTCAAATAAATTTTAATTCAATTCCAAAATTTTATATTAGTTACTAATTTTTAAATTAAATAAGAATTAAGATGTTACAGATTCCTCCCTTAATAAAATTTTGTCCTCGAAATTTGAATGAGGGAGAGAGACAAACAAAGAATATAAGAATATAGAAAAAGATAGAGAAATGGCTTACGAGATTGAGCCAAAATATCCAATATCCATTCTGCAATTGGGATAGGACTTTTGCATGTTATCCTTTATTTTCCAAGTACAGTCATTTGGATCACCACTCCATTGTAGTTTAACCAGTTTCACAACTTTGTTCCTCAGCTGCTTTTCATCTCTTTCAATTATCTTTAACGGTTCTCTTTTTACTGCCAGATTTGGTGCAATCTCCAAATCCTGCTGAGCAGCCTCTTCAATTATACAGTCTGGGTAATGCACATATTTTCGAAGGTAAGAAACATGAAACACATCATGTACGCCAACTGGGTAGCTGCACTCGATATGATAGAGGATCGATCCTCTCCAGTATAGGAAAAGGGCCAATATATCATGGTGCCAGCTTACCAGTCTTTCCAAACCTCAACACTCCCCACATTGGAGAAACCTTTAGGAAGAGAAATCTCCAACTTGAAAGTCTAGAGATCTTCTTCTGCGGTCAGCATAACTCTTTTGACGACTTTGGGCAGTTTTCAATTTCTTTCAAATAAAATCAACTTTTTCAGTAGCTTCCTTTATCATATCTGGTCCAAGAACGAGTCTATCAGCTGCCTTGATCCAACATGCAGGTGATCGACACAGATGACCATATAATGCCTCGAAAGGGGCCATTTTGACACTGGCCTGATAGCTATTATTATATGAGAATTCAACCAGATGCAAATGGTCCTCCCATGAACCACCAAGTCAAGTATACAAGCATGCAAAAGGTCTTCTAAGATTCGATTTATTCTTTTCGTCTTTCCATTAGACTGTGGGTGGTATGCAGTACTGAAGTTCAGTTTGTTCCTAATGCGGCTTGAAATTCCTCCCAAAATCTGCTAGTGAAGATCGGGTCACGATCACTCACTATACTGCTGGGTATACCGTGAAGACGAATAATCTCTTTATATATAGCTATGCCAAACTATCCGTTGTTCGGGTAGATTTTACTGGAATAAAGTGGACAGTCTTGGTCAAACGATCCTCGATAACCCATATTGCCTCATTCCCTTTCTTAGTTCGTGGCAACCCATCTATGAAATCCATAGACACTTGATCCCATTTCCATTTAGGCACTTCCAACAGCTGAAGTAAACCCTCCATCTTCATCTGATCACTTTTGATTTGTTGACAAATTGCACAACGACTGACATAGATAGATGTCCCACTTCATTGTTTTCCACTAGAAAGTTCTTTTTATATCTCGATACATCTTATTAACTCCTGGATGGATAATAAGTTTGGACTTGTGACACTCGCCCAACACTTCCCATTTTAGATCCGGGATGTCTGGGACACAGATCCTGTCTTTCAGTCTTATAATTTCTCTATTATGACTTCAAAACTGATATCTTCACCTTGACATATTCTTTTATAGATTTCTCAAAGAAACTCGTCTTCTTTCTGTTTTCTTGCAATCTTCTTTAGAAGAGTAGGAGTGACAACAAGATATGCGAGAACAGCATGTCTTCTACTCAAGGCATTGGCTACCACGTTGGCTTTTTCGGGTGTATTTAGAATATCCAGGTCATAAGACGCTAGAAATTCTAACCAACGTTGTTGCCTCAGATTCAAATCCTTCAAGGTGAAGAGATATTTCAGAGATTTATGGTCGGTGAATAATTCGAATTTTTCACTTAAAACAAGAAGGATTTATTAAGTATAAATATTATGTTAAGTTAAACTTTTAAATTTTTAAGAAAGCTGAAAGAGATTACCTAGAAGATAATGACGCCATATTTTTAAGGCAAAGATAACTGCTAAAAGTTCAAGATCGTGGGTTGGGTAGTTTTTCTCAAGTGGACGCAATTGTCTACTCGCGTAGGCAATCACTATACCATTTTGCATTAGCACAGCACCCACACCATCACCACAAGCATCTGTATAAACAGATATACCTTGATTCTCGTTAATAATAGCGAGAACAGGAGCAGTGGTAAGTCTTTTCTTCAACTCCTGGAATGCTTCTTCGCATTTCGGAGTCCAATCGAATTTAACATTCTTCATTGTCAGCTTAGTCAACGGACTGGCCAACTTGGAGAAATTCTGGACAAATTTTCTGTAGTATCCAGCTAAACCCAGAAAGCTTCTGACTTCTTTCGGAGTAGTGGTTTGCTTCCAGTCTAGAATAGCGGAAACCTTCTAGGATCTATAGAAATTCCCTCTTCATTAACAATGTGCCTAAGAAATCTAATTTCCTTGACCCAAAAATGACACTTAGAAAAATTGGCGAATAAAATGTTCTTTCTCAATATTTCCAAAACAATTTTCAAATGTTTAGCATGCTCCTCTTCAGTTTTGGAGTAGATTAGAATATTTTCAATAAACACCAGAATGAATTTATTTAATACCTCTCGGAATACACGAGTCATTAAGTCTACGAAGTATGTGGGAGCATTGGTTAGTCCGAAAGACATGACTTACCATTCGTGGAATGTATCTGGACCCCTGAAAGCAGTTAAATGAATACACTTTTCAGCAATTCTTAGCCGATGGAATCCTTGAGCTAGATCCATCTTTGACAAGAATCGAGCGCCATGAAGTTGATCGAACAGATCGTCGATTCTAGGCAAAGGAAATTTATTTTTGAGAGTTAGTTTATTGAGATCGTGGTAGTCCACACACAATCTCAAGGATCCATCAGAGTTGGCTACGAACATCACAGCTGAACCCCAATCGAAGACACTAGGACGTATTAATCCCTTTTCTAGCAAATCTCTGGTTTGCTTGACTATTTCTTTCCCTGGGTGCCATCATACGACTTGCATGAACAAAAAGACGACATTGGGAACTAAGTCAATTCTGAATTCAATTTCTCTATGTGGAGGTAAAGATTTGACTTCTTCGAATATGTCTGGAAATTCCTGGACAATAGATATAGATTCCAGACTAGGTTCGGGGTATCCCAAAGTATACATCAGCTTATACCTTTTTGTACTGGGATCCTCACAAAAAATTTCAACAAAATTCCCAAATTTTGTTTTAACCGAAATTGTTCGATTGTTACAATCTAATTTAGCTTCGTATCTCATTAGCCAATTCATCCCGAGTAATATTTCAAATTCATTAAAGCCGAGAACGAAAAGATTGATAGGCAATTGATGGCAAGAATATGAGATAGGACCTTTCCTACAATATAGACAAAGATTTGCAGGACCATCAGCCGGATTCTTCATGCAAATGGGCTCGTCGACAAATTCAGGTTCAATTTTTAATGCATTTACGATTTTTGGGAGATAAAGTTGTGTGTGGCTCCCGTGTCAAACAAAACTCTAACAACTCTATCATAAATAATAAGGTTACCTTCTAAAACTCCTTTTCCTTTATCCTCCTTTGAAGTTGAGGGGTCATCCTTTATCGCATACACCTTCGCCACTTAAGCTTGCTTCATTACTGGGCAATGTTTAACTGCATGTCCAGGCTTGTGACAATAATATCTTTGGCTCCTTACAAATGCTTGAGTAATGGCCCTTTTCCAAACAATTGTAACAAGAAATATCCCTCATCGGGTTTTCTTGATTACTCTTCTTCTCCTTCCCTTGATACGGTTTCTTCCTTCCGAACTTCCTTCTCTTCCAATTCGAATTGCTCGCCTTTCCTTTCTCCTTCGAAACTTCTTGTTTATCCAAGGTTGCGTATCTATAACACATATCGATCAATTTAGAAAAAGATTCTTTTACATGGGTTGTCATCCTCTCATGGAACTTCTTGTTCATTCCCCGAATAAATCTTTCATTCTTCTTCAAAGGTGTATTTATTAACTCCAGACCAAATCGAGATAACTCGTCGAATTTGTTCAAGTATTCTTCAAACGAAAAGCTTCCATGCTTCAAGTCCATAAACTCCTGGTACATTCTGGAGATACCAGCAGACGACATATAGCGTTTCTCAAACACCTCTTTGAATCGACTCCAAGTGAACTCATCTTCCAGCTCATCCACTGTAACTGTCTCCCATCAGGCTAGAGCTTCCTCTTGGAGTTGCCAAGAAGCTATCAACCTCATCTGATCATCTTCCAAATTCAACCCTCTAAAAATTCTTTCACACGATCGGATCCAAGCTTGTGCTTCGATAATAGACTCCTTGCCAGTGAACTACTTTCCACCAAGTCTGGAAAAACTTCGATATAGATTAGCTGGATTCGGCTGAGGTTGAGTGGGAATAGCTGCTTCCGTTGTTGCAGGGACTTGACCAATTGTAGTGGTATTTCCCCGTCCCCTACCTCGTCCTCTTCTAGTGCTCATTCTCACTATTTATAAATAGTAAGAAACCTTGAATTAGACCATATGGACGAGATATCTAAGGGATATACTCATTTTCGGGTATTTCTAACCCTATTTCTAATGAGTCACCTAATGTGTTATACTCCATAGCTAAATTTCTTACTCCACCTTTTGCTCTGATACCACTTGTCACGACCCGAAACCCAGCGTTCAAAAATCGACATCAAATACCTCTCTTTTATTCGACTGTCGGAGATTTAAGAGTTGAGCTTTAGTTCGGCGGAGCTTATAACAACATTCGATGAATATAAAACAACGGAAACAAAAGATGATTTTATTTATCACAACACCGATACAACATAGATACATCATTTGACCACAATAACTGAACACCATCATCAGAGTGATATACACATGATAACATAATAGAATGATAACACCACAGCGGAACAATAACAGAGTCTTCAAAAGATCCCATCATACTTTGAACTTCGATAAAGTCTTCTAAAACTCCAAATACTTCAAATGATTTCGAAACTAAAAGATTTCCAAAATCCGACAGCTTCCAAAAGACTTCTAAATCCAAGCTAGCTACAAACCACGGATAACCTGCTTCTAGGATGCCCCTGTGGAAAACATGGGCACCTAGAGTTTAGGAAGGGAATAATAAACTCCGGGTCAGTCATGTGACTGGTATGAGTAAACAAAAAAGTTGTTTGCACAAAAACAATTTTTAAAAGAAATTTGATATGCTTTTGGAAAATGACTACCATAAGACCTCTCGCCACACACACAATGCGATCGCACAATTGGAGGAGATTTCTTCTTATGATAGTCAAACATGCTTGATACGAGAAAACTCTTTTTAGTATTATTATTAGTGCATAGTGTAGAAAATATTTTGAAAGTATAATATTAATCTTAGCCAGCATACACATTTCGTAGTATGCGTACTATAACTACCACTTAAACGGCGGGTCACCACCATAAGTAAATGGCAGGTAATACAACTAAAACCGTATAGGGTTCGCATTGTTTCTTTGGATTTCCAACAAATGGCTAGGCTAAGGAACTTCCTACACCGAATAGGTACGCCTCTGGAGGGACGCCCCGAGAACCTAACTGGATCTCTGCCAACACAAGACCGGGTTACCTCTGTAACTAGGTAACTACTACACGAGCATGCCATCCACCGGTCGTCACCGACCTTTATCCGAGGCCTCAACACCAAAAAATTCCAACAACCACATAGGTTAAATATCTAGGCTCCATACCATGATACCACCTTTTATCCAAAAGGAAATGCACATACCCTAAGGGGCGCTACCCCAAACAACCTTTCCGCATCCTTCCTGTTTCGACCATTTTTGGGTTGTGAGGATCGACGAAGTCTCATCCACAAAGCTACGCTTTTCACAAAAGTCATGCTTCGATAAACAAATGATCAGCAGCACTCAGCATGCCACACTACCAAATTTGGAGTATATCACTGATAACCATCAACCACATAACCTCTGAGCTCGTACGTCTCAAAGAAGGGTGTTAAGCTAAGAGAATAAATTCTCCGCCACCAACAGAAATGTATTTGAAAGAAATCAGCTTTATATCTCAAAGTGTAATGTCAGACATACAACCATACAAGTCCATTCCGGGTTCGAATGGAACCGAAGATAGTTCGTCTCATGAAGGAAGAAGCTCTTGCAATTCAGGTGTCCACAATCCTAATCGGACCCCCCATCACATACATAGATCTTTATACCGAAGCAACTCAGTGCAGAGTCATTCGATAGGTTATCCTATCATTCTCGAAGACACCCGGTCTTTACCACCGTCTTCAAATGCTATCCATTTCATCATATCACTATTCGGAACGGGTTATATGACACAAAGTCCTCTCCCGGCTAAACCGAATAGTGAGCGCTTAATTTAAAGACACGTGGATATATCAATCACAAAGATTCACCATTAAGATTCGATGTGGGTTTCGGATAACCAACTGGAATCCGACTCCCTGTCGCATCGAAATTCAAATGCCGTTTTACGGGCCAAGGGGTTTTCATATTCACATAGTAATATATTCTCAGATGTCACAGCTCAGCACAAAGCAATTCATATCACATGGTATCACAATCGCATATCAGAGATATCAATCAATAGAAAGTATTCAATAATAATCAGTCATCTACAATTAAGATGAATTAATCATGTGATTATAATTAATTAATTACATAATTATTTTCACTAATTATCCTTAATTAATGATTAATTATTCTTAATTATAAATTAATTAGTCCTTATTTATTTATTTATTAATTAATCGTTAATTATTAGTTAATTAAATCTTAATTACTGTCATCAATTAATTATTCCTTAATTAATTAATTCTTAATTATAAATTAATTAACCTTAATTATTAATTTAATTAACCTTTAATATTAAGTACCTAATTAAGTAATTATTCTTTAAGTAATTATATTAACAAATCATTAATTACTTAATTAATTAAAATATAAACCATTTTATCTTTATTAATTACTTTAATTATCATTTAAACCTTGTTTAATAAATCATCATTATCACATTAATTAACTTAAGATCTTAAAGTTGGATTAATGTTTAGAAAACACTGCGTTTTTCATAATTATTCGCTTGATTACAAAAATTAAGTTTATTTAAAATAAACATTTAAAATTAAGGTTATATATGTATTAAACACTTTAACTTAATTAAATTAAAAATAATTTATTTTTAAAACTTTAATTAGTCTCAAACTTAAACAACATTATTTTTAAAGAATAAGTTAAAACTTGTTTAAATTGAAATTTATTTTAAAATTTGAAAACTGTCTCTAGACTACCTTGAGATCTCCCCGAGTGTTACCCGAGACAAATGCCTGTTCACTTCGAGTCTCCCCCGAATCAATCCATACTTTTTTTTAAAAAACTTAGATTTTGTTTAAGTTTTTTTATACCTGGTATGCACTCAATATACCGAATACTAAACTCGAACCAGCACCCTGAATCCTCGAAAACAACTTCGAGTTAAACCTTTCTTCCCAAACTCCTATCTTCTGACACAACTAAGGCCATGTGCACATGCATCAGCGTTCTGGCCACCTCCGATCCAAACTCCGACCATCATCGAGTCAGCGACGACTTGCTCCAACCCTCAGACCACCAGAAAACCTGGAACGGCGACGAACTCGCAAATAAGCTACCTGACACAATCCTGGAACAAACTTCGACCAACAAAACTGCCTCACACTATCGCCTCAGGCCACCAGAGGTCACTGGTCTGAGCTTCACCTACTCCCCTCCTTTCGATTGGGACTGATGCGATTGACTCTGGTGCTCTGACGAACCCGCGACAATCGGATTTTCGGCTATGACTAAAACATGGGTTGAAACCCTAAATTGATCTCATTCATCATCGACGTTGATCAGGAATTTTTCTGATCAATTTTCTCAAACTCTCCGACCTCCCAACAATCTACAATTTCGATCTCGACAGCCAAAGACTCATCGTTCGCCAGAATTTGGTGAAAATCATGATTCCGTTCATCTCACTATTTCTCACACCATATCGAACTATAAATCTGGAATTTTATCTTAAAAATCATGGTTTACAATGCGAATCCGGTGGAGTAAGTAAATCGAGAGATTATGATACTCGAATTGTGACAATTTTTTTTGAATTCCTGCTGTATATCTTCTTCCCTGACCAATTTTTATCATTTTTATCTCAAAATTATCTTTTAAGGTTAGATCTTGATTTAACAAACATATTTCCTTTAGATCCCAAAATCTAAAATGAATCAGAGGAGAAGCAATTGGGTTTTGAACAGGTTTTGAAAATCCTGGAAACTAGGAACATAGACATATGTCTGTTCTCATACATGAACAACCACATCAATACATATATATACACAGATTTATACACATGCAAGCAGTTTTTCAATTTACTTTAAACATGTTTTTAAACAACAGATTCAAATCCATATTTTAAAGAGTTTACTCACCTTGGATTTTGAAAATAGAAAGGAATCTGGAATTGATTTTTTTTCTGAGTTGAAAATCTGAGATTGATCTTGCTGAATTGAACTTACATTGAATTTGCTTAATCTTTACTTGCTTGAACTTACTCAGGTTGAAGAATTTTGCAAGAGTTTTGTTGTTGAGCTGCTTAATGTTTTCCTTAATTCAGTTTTGAATTTGATTCAGGCTTCAGGCTTTAAATTTGTAAAAGATGTTTGAATTTCTTTGCTTGTGTTTTTTTTTCTTTTCTTTCTGATTTGTTTTCTTTTGGTTTTACAGGCTTTTGAAATTTTTTTCTTCAGGCTTTTGATTTTTGAAATGAAAAACAAAAGAAACGAGAGAGAGGAGATGGAATGTTTATATAGATTTAAGTCTTATTTTTATTAATTTTCTCAAAAATAAACAACAAAACTGACACTTGTCTTTTCATGATTTAAATTATTAACACTTGTTAATTTTCTTTCTTCATGAATTACACTCGTTAATTTATATGCTAAAAGCTTAAACTTGTCTTTTTTATATTTTTTTATAATTTTTAAATTATATTTCTTATTTTATAAATACATTTTCTTATTTATTATTATATACAATTTTAAAAGAAAATGTTTTCAAACTAATTATTCATTGAATAAATCACATATATATTATTTTAAATTCAAATTATTTTACTAAGACATTTATTTAAATTTTAAATTCAAATTCAAAGTCAAATTCAAATCTACCCATATATATATTTTTAAACTCAAATAATTTTAAAATAATTATTATTTTGAATTTTAAACTCAAATGTAAATTAGAATCTTATTCATATATATAAATCAATGCTCATCTAATTTGTTTTGAAAATTTTCAAATAAATTTTTATTCAATTCCAAAATTTTATATTAGATACTAATTTTTAAATTAAATAAAAATTGGGATGTTACATAAATTAATATGAGGTGTATAGAAGTGTGTGTATGTCTATATATATTATATATATACATGTGTATATATATATATATATATATATATATATATATATATTACTGCCAATATTGGTGTTATGATTCATTTCCTTTTTACTGAGATGTAATGAAAATTATAGTAGTAGATGATTAACCTTTGTCCACGAATATCGATTGTAAATTAAAGAAGGTATCCTTTCATTGTATTTAGCTGTGATAAAGTTTAGAGTATACAAAGAAAGAAACACACATAAGAACTGAATGAATATGATACAAAAGAATATATGATATCACTACTCGCCGCTGTTGTATTTGTTGGAGATTTTAATTTGCTTCCTCTCAAGGTTTTTTTTCCTTTTTACTTCAATTTTATTTTTAGTGTGCATCATGGAGGTAACTCCTATAATAACATGTTCTTATGGTTTATTGAATTCTAAAATTGCTGAACTCGAGTCTATATGCTAAAACATGAAAATTCAAAACCTGTTTGATTTGGGTGTACCTTTTTTTGCCTTTATTAGGTAGAGTAGGCTTAACCCTGATAGATTTGACCCATACAGGCTTGACGCACAGTCCAAATAATCCCATCCCACAGCTTACAGCAACGTTATCAATAAGCTAGAATCTCTGTACCATAAGAACTCCTTTTGAGTACTCATTTATGTCCTCACATTGATCACTCATTTAAACTCAATTTGAACATTTATTTTAGAATAGCAATAAATGCTAGAAGTTAATCATGGGATCACCTACATTGAATAGTTATTGCTTGCATCATTTGTATGTTTCCTAATGCACACTTCGAATTTGAGGGCCACTCATTTTCTTTAATAACTAAATCCTAAACTGTTAAATGAGATGGTGCACTTTATTTATGGACTAAATTATCAATAGAATTAAATGCAAACAGAATACATGGGAATCGAATTGTGTTTACTATGAGAAAACTGTTCCTAAAGGATATAAATGCTTTGCCTATTAAATTTCAAATAGTGAAAACAACATCATTGTATCATACAACAATTAAAAAGATAGAAAATGACCATAAAAGTAGTAAAAACTTTTAACATACCATTAAATGGTTGAGCATGACATTGAGCAATCAGTCATTTTGATAATCCAGACTTTTAGATAATTAATTATTTCTGGAGGTCATCTCTTTGTGCAGTTATATATTGCCACCTGCAATTTTTTGAGACTGTTTAGCGTTCTGGCTAAGGTATCTTCTATCATCTTCCATTTGATTTTTAGTTTACGTATTATATTCTTTTGGGTTTGTTAATATTTTTCATTTAATTATCTATTAAATGGTGTATTGTTATCTATTTATTCATTTGATGATTTAATGGCATTACTACTATACTTATGGTATTATTATAGATTATAATGGGTAATCAAGTTTCTATCTTGGTTGGTGGCTGGACAGAAGACAAGGTTGAAATAGTAGTTGTGCAAGGGACGAAGATATCAAGGCAATTATATAAGAATAGTGATGATTGATTATCTAACAGGTAATTTACGGAATACCTTCAGAATATTTATTTGTTTAAGTGTGGATAACCAGTTTTGGCATTAACAATATATTTTCCTAAGTTCTCCCAATAATTCCACCATGATGGTATAAGAAAGGCAATCAGTGTCCATGATTCGGTGAAAATTGATGAAAATTGCTTTTGTTCAACACTATCGTTTAACATTTAGAGTACATGAGATAATGACATTTAAATTTTTGAGGATTAATTTTTAGTTTTAGTATAAATTCACCCGATATACAACAAACCCAATTTGCTTAAAATTTCTTCACTAAACATTTAGTGTCTTTACAAGTTAATAGAATCACCACAAGCCACATAAGTTAAGACAGGGACCAAACCTGTATAAATGCCTAATTGGTGTTCTTCTCCATTCCCAACCTATGGTGCGTTAGAGGAAGAAATCTGAACACACGTGAGAAACAAAAGGAGGATTCGCATTCTTTTGTTGATTTTGTTGACCTTCCCCTTTTAACCTTTTGTGCGTGTACTTTTCATTTATTTTTATACATTTGTGAGACAAAGAGTTCACGTTTTTGGTTTGACTTTTAATGAACACTTTTATTTTAAGGTGTCTGTAAAACATATAATTATGGATCATGTACTGAAATAATGGAGGAACTTAGAAGAAATATTCATGTGCTCATTGAGATAGGTTATGAGTCATCATGAATTTATAAAAATATCTTTTATGGAAAAGATTAGTAGTTTAATATTGTAGCTTGGTTCTTTATTGCATTATTCTGATTGATGTAGCAATTATAAATTTCGTTCATAATTTTACATAGCTTGGTTTGTTATTAGTATACACTTTTTCGTTTATTTTTGTGTATGGCTGATTTTTTTAGATCTTAAAGAATGATGGCTTGACAAAAACTATTAGTAATAACTGTTTGCATGGTCGATGGTTTAAGTAGCTAACTATATCCATATTTTCTAAAATTAAATTGTTATTATGCATGTGGCTTTGGGTCTCTATTAGAAATATAGTTGTTATTTTTTTCCACTAATTTCACACTCACCCTTCATCATTACAACTTTCTTTTTGTTTCAAGTAGCATATATAATTTGCAGCCACCTGATTCAAAGTAATAATATAGAGGTATAGTTAACGCTTCAAACAAACATAAAAAATAATGACTAACACACAAAGTGTATAAATTCAGAGGAGATGACCAATGTATAAGCTTTATGGCCACAACATCAAATAAAAGCAAGGTGCTAACTTCAACTCAAGGTAACAGGGACTAACAATATGGAAGTCAGCAAGCATATTAGGAGTCATGGAATTAGATGGGCACCAAGACGTACAAAAAGTACAACCGTTGATGTTTATCTCTAAAATAGTTACCAACTTATAGAATATTTACATTAATATTATTTGCATCAATAAAACATATAATTTAGCAAAGCTAGTCGCCTTATAGTAGGCATGCCACTATGTATAAAGAGAAGAACAGGTGCTATGCACATGCACAAAGCAACTATGATTGTTTTCATAGTGGATATACCACCTAATACAAATAAAAAACAATAAAGAACAGGAGCTAGACAGAGAGTCTAGACTACACATAAGGATGAGAATCCCCTATATCATTACTGATATCAGCATCAGTACCATGTCATATAACATGTTGGACAGCTGAAAAGGACGTAGCCAATAATGGAACAAATGATCTCGAGAGAGCGGAGTAAAGATAAATCCCGTCACAAGTAGGATTTAAGAGTTTCCACCAATTGCAAGCACCGTCAATACTAGAGGAAGTAAGAGATAGACCATCACCATCAACATGATAAATAAGCCGCCTAGACTCATCATAGCCACCAAGGAACATGTGATAACTATGTAATCGCAGGTCATACCTCATTTCCATGGCCGTGTGAACCCAAGCACTTTCATCCGGTTCCTAGTAAATGATCTCATCAATAAAATCGCAATCTATAGCTTTAGGAACTAAGTCCACAATGGGAGAAACAAGAATCTCAATATCAGATGCAGGTAAACTAACCTCGGGGACCGATTTCATTTTCAACATGGGGAGGGGAACTTTAGGAGTAGGAGGAAGCGAAGCAGTCCTAGAGCACTTATCTACGCTATATTCAAAAGACTGACACATAGTGCATATATCGGGTTTCCAACTGTAATTGACTCTTATCTCCATCTCATGACAGTCTTTTATTCTAACTTTCAAAGACGACAGAACAGGATTCAGAGGGTTAAGCTCGATGGGAACAGTAGAGACTAGAGGCGGAGAGGAAATGAATGTCGTAGGTGGCATCATAGATGTCACATATGTCTATACATATGCATAATATTTCATATAATAATATATTCATAAAAGTTAATTGAATTATTTTTATTTCCATTGTTAAACTATATCTTTTGCTCTACTAGTAGAATATCTCTATATATATGCATCAAATATTGTGTAATGATGAAAGCAGTAATTCAAATAGTCTATGAATATGTACTGAAATGATTTATTTGTCAATAAACTGATCGACGATAAGGCAGCGATAGCCCAAACTAAAACATTTTTCAAACTGTGGTCACATTTTTCAATACACGTGTCCATCAGACGTGCACATGTACCGGTTGTTTGATAATAACAATTCGTCATGTGCGCATGTGCATTGCACGTGCCAAAGTACTCATGTGTGTGTGTGTTGTTAGTTAGGTTACGATTTCAACATGTAAATATTCTGTTACAATATTGATTAATTGTATGTATTTGTACATATGTTAATTTTTTGAACGATAATACATCTTTATGGAACACAGCTTAAAATTAAAAAAAACCAATTTTTTATTATTTATATATTATATATTGTTTAAAATTTAAAATCTACATCTTACGTATGCGAAATATAAATATATAATTTTATATTTAATATCTAACAAGTATAATATTTTCTGTAGAAAGAAAATATTTTTTATTTATATATATTTTTTAAAATAATATATAAATCAATTAACCATATAAGTAATTATATAAATTCATATACGTGTTACAAACATGTTTTATATTTTATAAAATTATATTAATATATATTATACTCATGGCTAAATTATTTTTTTATGTTTTTAAATATTTAAATATAAAATGAAATTTGTAAAATTATATAATTTTGTTTAAAATTTTGCTAAAAATTTAAAATTCAAATATATTTATGAATATATTTTTTTATTAATTTTTAATAATTTAATACGATTTTTTCGTATATGTATATATATTTAGAATTCAAATTCAAAAAAATAAAACTCGAGCCATGCATAAGACCAGGTTATATATATTAAACGTAAATTATATTATGATTTTATATGTATTAATATATATATATATATATATATATATATATATATATTGTACATGTATATAAGTATTTAACGTATACATATACATATAGACACACACACACACACATATACATACATATATACATATATATATTTGAAAAAATTATATTTATACCTGTATTGGAATCAACATTGAAAAAATTATTATCTAATATATTTTAGAAATAATTCTAAACATATTTATACAGTTATAAAATAAATATGTTGATAATATTTTATATTTATGATTATTACCTTTTTTGAAAAAAAGGTTCTTATATTTTTGATTATATATACGTATCTATATATGTATATATGTATGTCTGTATGTATATGTATGTATATGTATTTATACAAAACTATATATAAGTAAAATTTTAGTTTATACATATACACTTATATATTTTGTAATATTTTAGTTATAAAAGCAAAAGCGTGTGTGTGTATACATGGCCATACATTTAGACAATATATTTGCATATTAGATGAGCTAACATGTCCATTGTAGTGTAAATACCAACATCTGTATACGATCAACTTATACCTTGCATGGATTGATATGTTACACATATATACACTTATATATGTGTATGTGATACACGTGTATATTTAATATAATCTAAATTAAATAATGTCATTTTATAAGATAATATTAAGGATTTTATTTAATAAAATTTAGAAATTTTATAAATAAATTAGATTTCACAAACCCAATAAAGATCCAATAGGATAATTTTTTTGAAATTCGCCCATAATCACCACTAACGACTGGCCCTGTTTAAACAATGACATCAAATCCCAATAGCACATGCAGTTTAGATTAAGTCAGGTTAGGGTTAACTATTAAGCTCGGGGCCCAAATAGTAATGTGTCTAGGAAGATAATGTTGAAGGATTAGGCTTGTGTAATAAAGTATGTTGA
This sequence comes from Allium cepa, assembly GCA_030765085.1. Classification (NCBI taxonomy): domain Eukaryota; kingdom Viridiplantae; phylum Streptophyta; class Magnoliopsida; order Asparagales; family Amaryllidaceae; genus Allium; species Allium cepa. The sequence goes on along the minus strand of CM060930.1, from coordinate 44,554,653 downwards.
CCTACTTGGCTACCAGCCTTGCCCGAACAGATATGTGAGCCTAAAGATGCCCCTAATAGAAAAGGAATTTGAATTGAGTATCGGGCAAATTTTCAAAAAAATTTAAAAATTAAAAATACTAGATTTTGAATATAAAAATCAAAATTTAAAATAAGATAAAAATATACTATAAAAATTATACGATAATAAAGTTGTTCAAAATGTTTGAAATATAATACAAATTTCTTTCAAAAATTTTAAAATTATTAATTGGATGAATAAAATAAATAAATTATATGAGTTATTAATGAATGAATGTGTACATGTATTATATATTATAATACATATTATGTTGTTTTGAAATGTTTAAAATAACATAAGTACACATGTATGTATATGAATTGAATTTTGAAATTAATATAATTTAATTAAAATAGTTTAATTGAATAAATTAATTAAATAGTATACACAGGTATAAGATACATGTGTTAAGCTAGTATTGTTATACTAAATTAATATAAAATTATTAATTTAATAGTATACTAAATAGTATACGATATAGTATACTTAATAATATACACATGTATATGATATAATATTTAATATCCATTAAATATAAATATTATACTAAATTAATATAAATTTAATTAAAATAGTAATTAATTAATTTAATTAAATAAGATTTAATTAATATAATATTATACCTAAGAATGTTCTATAAGTAATATGAAATATAAAAGTTACATAATAATAAAACATATATAATATGAATGTACAGAATAAAGGTGGAACATTAAGAAACCCTAACTAGACTTAAGGAATAAACGCATACGTAAATGCACGTACACCGTGATTTCCAATGTGTCCAATACTTGAAACATGAGGGTATTTCATAAGAAATACATTATTGCATAAGTCAAAACCACTCAATATAATATATTAAAGATTATGAATTTCTAATATAATGTTGTCCTCTACTATTATATGTTAATTGATTGCTTTCATACTCTTTAGTTGTTGAGCTTTTTTGAAGCTAAGGATGATATGTGTGGTACTATTAATATATCGAATAGGAAAAGATAAGATAACTGCACATATTTGTTGAGCCTTCCTTAAGTTGTATGCGTTATACTTAAGCCATCGTAAAATGGTAGGTCTAAGTGAATAGTCCTACTTTATTTGTTGAGCTTTCCTTAAGGTAAATGCGGAAATAGGATAAAGTATTGCAGGTTTGGAGTTGTATATGGTAAAAATAAGAAGTTATCCATCGTATATGGGAGTATGATTTGTTGAGCTTCCTCAAGGTCAAAATCCTAAGGCATATGTGCAATATCCCGGAATTTTAAACAATATCAATTTAATAATCTGTAGTTAAAATTAAATTGATATTGATATTCTGTTAATAATTATTCAGATAGATTTAATAATCTTCTTCAATAAATATTTAAATTGGTTATTTTATCTTTTAAATGATATAAATTGATTTCTATTCACAATATAAATATATGGTTTATATTTTTAAATAGATTGGTATTGTTTTAATTTTAATAAGTAAAGCATAATTTTTCTAGTTTTTATATTGGTAGTAATTTGGAAAATTTGTTTTATTTAATATTTAAGCTTTTCAAAATTAAATAAATGATTTTGGTTTAAATTTAATGATTGAATCATGTTTTAAAAATTCTAATATATATATTATTAATTTGGAAATTTTGATTTTAATTAGTATTGAGTTTTCAAAGACTATTTCATAAATAAATATATGATTTTAAAATGTGATAAGAAAAATATTGAAATGTTTAAATTAAATTAGATTGAGTTTTAAATTTAGAATAAACAAAACAAAATGGTTTCATGGCTTAATAAAATGGATTATTTATTTAATAAAAATATAATTTCTTGTAAAATGCCTTTTGTAAAACAATATTGATATTGTATTGTCTTTTTAAATAAGTTTTGAATAGAATTTGTAATTTTTATTTCAAATTGAATTTATATTTATAACTTGATTTGGAAAAATAATTGATTTTGAATTTAGTTTGAATTTAAGTTCAAAAGTATAAAATTTTAATTGATTTAATCTTTAATATGTATAAGTTTATTTGTAAAACATTGTTTGTTTTTATTTCTTTTATAAATTTATATTCATGTTTAAATATAAACTAACAACTAAAATTTAGGCTAACATAACATTGATTTATAAATTAGTACTTACTATTTTAAAGAAAAACATGTGCTGCATTCATAAGCATTGGTTTAAAAAAGTGTTCAAATTTCACATTGATAGTTTGACAAGTGTTAAATTTAGCTTTAAAATTTTCTTTTCTGTATTAAATCTGAAAATACGTTGAGTTTAGTATGCATCTTCATTTCATATTGCATTTTTCATTCTCCTTAATCAAAAGAGAAAAGATCAAACTCATCTTCATATCTATCATAAAGGCCTGCATATACAAATTTATCAAAATCCTAAAATCTGCATATTCTAAAATTCAAACCTGTATACTCCACCTCTTCAAATCAAATCCACCTTCATTCAAATTTCAAAAGAAGTCTGCAAGTTTCAAATCTGCATATTCCTCTTCTTCAACAATCAAACCCATCTGCTTTAAATTCAAATATCAATCTACACTTCCTCAAAATCAAAGAAGAGCCTGCATTGTTTTTTTCTTTTTCTTTCTGCACTCTGTTTCAAACTTGGAATGAATGAAGACCTTTGCATTTCTGTTGGAATCTGGGTTGAATGATCACCTGCATGCAAACATTTTAGTCAGTGAAAACAAATGGGGCAAACTGCATATCAAATTCAACCGGAAGTATAACAAAATCAAGCCTGCATATGTTTGTTTTCTGCAAATTTTCAAATGAACAACTGAGCTCTGCATTGGTAAATGGTGAGTAACTTAAATTTTTAAATTTAAATAGGTTGCATGATAATATTAGATATAATTTAGTAATGGTTGTGTTTATAAAAGCTTGGTAAATATGTTTGTGAATGCATGATTGTCTATGCTTTGCTGTGATTTTGAATTCATCTTCCTATTTAAAGCAGTCCACCAAATATTGTTTAAATTTGTGTTAGTATCTGTTCTTAAAATAACTAAAAACTGTTTGCTTATTTAGATTAGAATCAAAATATTTTTAGGTGAATTGATCTACTGCCTGAAGATAAATAACTTTAGCAAGCTAAAGATATAAGTAGTGTGGCCTCTGCTGTTAATTCAAAACAAAAATTTAATGAGTTAATCTTGTATTTCAGTATCACTAAACTATGTATTAATTGAAACTTGATTTTTAAATCAAGTATTAATATTTTTAGGTGTTTGATAGAGTAGCAGTTTGTTCTTAAAACAAAAATATGAATTTGAGCTAATTCTTACATTCTGTGATTTGTGAAAACTCAAACTTCTTTTGAGTTATAGAGTAAGGATCATAGATCCTTAGAAAATTCAGAAGTAAGGATTTTATTGGATAGGGTAGCTGCAGTTTGAATTAAACCTTTAACCCTAGTTTTGAATAGTTGTTAGGAATGGGGACAGTGAGAGGTGTTGGATGGATCGAGTGATGTGATACTTGGTGATTGTGTAGCTGATGTGTGGATTGTTTCATGGCCGGAGAGGTGGATACTCAGGTGATCGGAGTGGTGAACAATTGGCCATTGACAGGTTGGGACTAAAACCTAAAAACATGTTTCAAGTTTAGGCTTTTAAAGATAAATTTTGATTCTTTGATTTCTGTTCATTCTGATGATGATGTTATTGGATTCATGGGTTTATGAAGTTGATTGGATCACTTGAGGTGATTGGCAGAGGTGGTGGTCGCCGTGCATATGCACGGCGACGAGTTTTTCTGGTGAAGTATGTGGGTCTGTTTTGGGTTGGGGTGTTGCAGGGTTGGTCTGTGAATGACTCGAAGTAGGTTGTAGAAAAACTCGAAGTGGTGATGCATATAACCCGAAGTAGAATTTAATTTTCTCTGGTTACTCAGTAACTTGCAGGCTTCAGGTTACAGACCTGTTTTTTTTAAAAGCTGGGTTTTAAAATATTGAAAATTCTGTAGATTTATTTAAAGTAAGGATTAAGTGTAAGTTCAAATGCAAGTTTAAATTTTAGATTCAAATTTAAATTCCAGTTTTTAAATAGAATAAAAGTTTCAAAAATTTAACTTAATTAACTATTTCATTTTGGTAAATAGTTTAAAATTTTAATAATGAAGTTTCTAAAATGTGAAGTAAGATTTAAAGATTGATTTTAAAACTGGAAATATGAGTTTAAAATGAACTTCAGTTCAAATTTAAAAAGAAGATTTATTTTTGAAAGTTTTAAACTAAAAATGAATTGAAACTTCTAAAATCTTTGAAATGAATTTAACATCAAAATTTTATGATTTATTAACAAACTTGTGTTTTGTCCTGAAATTTAAATAAGTTTAAATTATTTAAAACTTTGATAAGTTTAAAATTATTCTATTTTAAACTTGAATTTAAATTGGAATTTAAAGGTAATTTCATAAGTACTTTGTTTTGAATAATATTGTTTTAACATAATTAAGTTATGTTTTTTGAAAATTTGATTAACATTTATGTTTTAGAATTTAATTAATAAGGTGATTAAGATTAATTAATTAATTTAATTAATTAATTAAATTTGGAATTAATAATTGATTAATGATTAATCAATTTGGAATTAAGATCATTAATTAAATTTTTAATTAATGATGAATGAATAATAATTATGTAATTAGGTTTTAAATTAAGGTTAATTAATTTAATAATTAACTTTAATTAATGAATAATTAAATATAATTTAATGGTAATTAATTTAAGTTAATTACCTTATAAAATAATTTGAGGATGGTTAATGAAGGTCATTAACCAGGATTATTTAACAATTAATTAATGTGGTTAGTTTTTATAATTAATTAGATTAATTAATTTAATAATAATCAATTGTAAATGGTTTGAGTATAATTACTTAGTAAAGTAATTAGGAAATTAATTACTTAATGTAATTAATTTAATTTAATGTGATTGTTTATTTTTAATTAATTAAGTTTAATTAATTTTAAACACTTGAGTTTTATAAATAATTACTTTATGTAATTAAAGTTTTGGAATTACTTAGTTAAGTAATTAATTAATAATTACACGATTGTAATTAAGTAGAGATGTTTAAGTATGAGGTAATTTGGATTAATTATTTAGTAATTAACCAAATAATTAATTAAGAAATTAATTTAAGGATAATTAATTTGGTTTAATATAGTAATTAAGTTAGTTAATTACTTAAGGTAATTAATTTGAGAAATAATTAAGGATCATTAATTATTTTAATTAATGAAGTAATTAAAGTTGATTAATTATGATTAATTAATCAATGATAGGTAATTAAAGTTAATTAATTAATTAATTAATTAAGGATTAATATAATTAATTATGATTAATTAATTAATTGAAGTAATTAAAGGTTAATTACTGTTTGGTTGTGAATAATTAATTTTGTGAAATTAATTAAGGATGATTTCTTGAATGTAATTAAGGATAATTAATCAAGAGTGATTAATTAAGGTAATTAATAATGGATTATTAAATTGATTGTAATCAATTAAATGATTGGGTAAGCAAGATTTATATTGATGAAGTAATTAATTTAATTTATTTTAAATTAATTAAAGATGAAGTGATTAATTTAATTCATTTTAAATTAATTACAATTGGAGATAGTTAATTTAATTCATTTTAAATTAATTATATTATGGTATGAGTAAATCCTTGCTTATGGATGAATGGGTGTCATAGATTGTCTTGGATGCTTTGAGATCTCGGTAATGAGATAAATAATATTGTATGGTATGGATGCTTGATTGTATTGTGATGATAACATAAGTTATCTATTGTGATGGTGATATGGTATATCTATTGATATTGATAATGTGGATTACCTGTTATGTGATAATGTTAATTATCAGTTATGAATTATGAGTTATCTATCTGTGTGTATATAGATATTGTATTGAATTGTTTTAAAACTTTAAAACAACTTGGCCTTAAAAGACACGCTTTGGATTTCGATGAGACCGGGATCGGGTTTCCATAATTGGATATCCGAAAACCACATCGATTCCAAATAACGTTAGGTCGTTTATCAAAGTGGAGCTTTGTGAAGACTCGAGGTGTAAGGACTATGAGTCAGTATAACTCTGTGGGTGATTCTGTAATGAGTTGACGGAATTAGTTCTTGTAGATTCGAGATGGTGGTTCAGAGTGCAAGGGTTATTGTCGTTAACTCTGAGGGTGATTCCAAAATGAGTGTAACGAGATAATGCCTTCGGTTTCGTTCGAACCCGGAACGAACTTGTATGGACTGAATGCTTTCAGAACATCGTCAGGTGGACGATGAGCATTCTAAGTGTTATGTCCTATAAAGGTAATCGTAGCCTCAAGCCTCATCAACCGGGAATGGCTAAAACAGGGGAGGTGCAGCAAAGGTTCGTGGGTCGCACCCACTGGAGAGAAAGATCGATCCCTGTCTAGAAGTCCCTTTATATTCGGCTGTGTGGGTGGTTGCTAGCTACAACCACGGGGTTGTCTTGTTCGGAACTGTTCAGTAAGGAATGGGTCCGGCTTTGTGTTGCAGGGGGTCGGGAGTGATCCTCGGTACGTTGATCTAGGCCACGTACTGTGATGGGCGGTACCCCAGTAGCCCTGCCATTGTATGGAATCCAAAATCCAATAAGTGCCAACGGTTTTGATTGTATTACCCACTTTTCTGGCTAGTAGCTGGAATTTAATCATGTAACAATTTCGGCTATTTCTTATTTATTTGAAAACCCTAGACACTATTATAATATCATCGGATTTCCTCTCAAATGTTTTGGTTAGCGTAAGGTAAAAACTTTTCCATGTTTATGTGTGGGAAGTCTTACGTGATACCTTTCTTTTCAAAAGGTTTTTGAAAGTTAAGCAATAACCTGTTACTCACACTAGACCCATGTCTGACCCGGAGTTTATTTTGTTTTTCATAAACTCTTGGGTACTCAAATTTTTATGAGTAGCCATGGGAATTCAGGTTAGGATTCAGGTTAGCTTTGACGAATTATGGAGGAGCAATGGAGCAGGAGGCTTCCGCGTATAGATATATATAGTTTTCCGCTGTGTGTTCTCTGAGTTGTTGTATTGAGTTGTAACTAGACAGGTGTTTATAATTGTCTAGTATGTGTTATATATCTGTGTACTCTGATAATGGTTGTAAACTATGTAATATTTATGTTATTAATATAATTTATTTGTTCCGCTGTTGAGATTCTTGTGTTGTTTCTTTCTTTCTCTTCTTTCTTTTCACTTTTATATCCCTTTCTTTCTTAAAGATGATGCAATTTTCTGGGAGTAGAAAGTCAGGTCGTCTCAGCTTGTATCAGAGCATTAGGTTCAGTGAATACCTAGGCTCTGTAGTGGTGTTTTTCTTGAGAGAGCGTATTTGTAATTTTTAATATATATATATATATATATATATATATTTATCTCTACCTATCTGTTGGGTTACCTGTTCAGGTTTTCCAATATAAGTTATAAGGGTAGATGGGGTTGTAGTGTGTGTAACACGATTACTATCATTGGTTGGAGTTTGAAAGTTTGAGGTTGGAAGTGTATCTGTCGAGACTGTAGACCTAATACCGTCTCGAGTGAGTTCTGTAGTGATGGAGAACTTCATTGATCTCTGAAGGAAACCTGTTAAGGTTCGGAGTTTATTTTTGAGATTTGATGAGTAGAATTTGGATCTGTTGGTTTGGCAGAAGTGAGTGATGGTATTTTGGATACCTTAAGGAGTAGTAGCTGCGTGATGAGATGCAGTGACTATGGATGTTCCTGAAGATGTTTTCTTCGGAACAAGTTAAGGAAGTGAGTCTGCTTCGGTGTTGTGGCTGTGTTCAGCTGGAGTTTCTATTTGCTTTGAGCTTTGAGTTTCTCGGAGAGCTTTGTTTTGGAATTCTTTGGCATCTGTGGCAGCAGTGTAGTTTGGAGTGTTCTGGGTGTTGGCAAGAGATCTTATGGTTTAGTAGTTTTTCTGAAGTAGAGATCAGAAGCAGCTGAGTGGACCCATTTCTTCGATGGGTTGGCTAGTTAAGTTTAAGCTGTTCTATTTGGTTAAGGAGAACAGTTTTACTTGGATTTGGTTTAGTGGATCGCAAAAGTGACTTGCGATTGTTTGAGTGTTCTCTTGGGTTATCTAAGTTTTTCTGGATGTCTTCAGGAAGTCAGAGGTTAGCTCGCATCTGGAGATTGAGTTTCCTTATCGTCTAGAATTCCAGGAGTGGTACCGGTGGTTCTGCTTTATAGAAAAAAGGTTCCTAGAAATTGAGATGGTGTAGCAGCTCGAAGTTTTGTAGGAACTTCTGAAAGTTTCTTATGGATTTGTTGAACCATATCTCTGGGGTGTGTTGTCCAGTTTGTGCTTGTGTTCTTCTTCAGCATTTTCTTCTACTTCGGATCAAAGTTGAGCAGCAGAAGCAGTTTGGAAGTACATTTGCTTTTCTTTTCTGGATAGGAGAAGTTGTTGTCTTCTAATGTCGAGGAGTCGAGTTTGAGTTCTTGGTTCTGGTTGATGTAGAGGAAATCATTTTGTTGAAGTTGATTGGTCTAGTTTGTTTCTAGAAGTATCAACGAAGGTTGAGCTGATCAGTAAGGCTGTAGACAGCCCAGGATCATCCAAAGAGTTTTGTGGATAAGAGTCGAAGGAATTTGGACTCTGAAGTCGGAGATTTAATTTTGGATAAGATTTCTCTGATCAAAAGTGAGCTATAAGTTTGGGTAAGTCTGAGAAGTTAGCTCTGAAGTGTTTTGGATCTTTTCTGTATCTAGGAGATTAAGTGATTGATCTATAGGATTGAATTACCAGTTTGGATAACTGGGATTCGATGAGTTTCACGTATCTCTGAGGGAGTACGTGTATGATCTATCTCTGGTTGTGGAGCCAACAGTTCTAGAGTTTTGGCTATTGAGTCAGACTCATTTGTAGTCTGATATCTTGTCTAGTGTTATAAATATAGTTGTATAGGAGCTTTTATAGCTTCATAGTATTGTTTGTTTGGATTCTCTAGAGCGAGTATCCCGGTATATATATATACACCTGGGGAAACTCGATAAAATTCTACCCAGAATTTGTCTGCATAATTAGATTTGTTAGATTTGTTTGAATTGGCTGTTTTGGTTGTTAGCATATGTTTGATATATGCTTGTGTTTAAAATTTAAAATTAAAATTTAATAAGATTATTAAATTACTTTTGTTTTAAATTTCGAGGACGAAATTCTTTTAAGGGGGAAGGATTGTAATATCCCGGAATTTTTAACAATATCAATTTAATAATCTGTAGTTAAAATTAAATTGATATTGATATTCTGTTAATAATTATTAAGATAGATTTAATAATCTTGTTCAATAAATATTTAAATTGGTTATTTTATCTTTTAAATGATATAAATTGATTTCTATTCACAATATAAATATATGGTTTATATTTTTAAATAGATTGGTATTGTTTTAATCTTAATAAGTAAAGCATAATTTTTCTAGTTTTAATATTGGTAGTAATTTGGAAAATTTGTTTTATTTAATATTTAAGCTTTTCAAAGTTAAATAAATTATTTTGGTTTAAATTTAATGATTGAATCATGTTTTAAAAATTCTAATATATACATTATTAATTTGGAAATTTTGATTTTAATTAGTATTGAGTTTTCAAAGACTATTTCATAAATAAATATATGATTTTAAAATGTGATAAGAAAAACATTGAAATGTTTAAATTAAATTAGATTGAGTTTTAAATTTAGAATAAACAAAACAAAATGGTTTCATGGCTTAATAAAATGGATTATTTATTTAACAAAAATATAATTTCTTGTAAAATGACTTTTGTAAAACAATATTGATATTGTATTGTCTTTTTAAATAAGTTTTGAATAGAATTTGTAATTTTTATTTCAAATTGAATTTATATTTATAACTTGATTTGGAAAAATAATTGATTTTGAATTTAGTTTGAATTTAAGTTCAAAAGTATAAAATTTTAATTGATTTAATCTTTAATATGTATAAGTTTATTTGTAAAACATTGTTTGTTTTTATTTCTTTTATAAATTTATATTCATGTTTAAATATAAACTAACAACTAAAATTTAGGCTAACATATACATTGATTTATAAATTAGTACTTATTATTTTAAAGAAAAACATGTGTTGCATTCATAAGCATTGGTTTAAAAAAGTGTTCAAATTTCACATTGATAGTTTGACAAGTGTTAAATTTAGTTTTAAAATTTTCTTTTCTTCTATTAAATCTGAAAATACATTGAGTTTAGTATGTATCTTCATTTCATATTGCATTTTTCATTCTCCTTAATCAAAAGAGAAAAGATGAAACTCATCTTCATATCTATCATAAAGGCCTGCATATACAAATTTATCAAAATCCTAAAATCTGCATATTCTAAAATTCAAACCTGTATACTCCACCTCTTCAAATCAAATCCACCTTCATTCAAATTTCAAAAGAAGTCTGCAAGTTTCAAATCTGCATATTGCTCTTCTTCAACAATCAAAGCCATCTGCTTTAAATTCAAATATCAATCTACACTTCCTCAAAATCAAAGAAGAGCCTGCATTGTTTTTTCTTTTCTTTCTGCACTCTGTTTCAAACCTAGAATGAATAAAGACCTTTGCATTTCTGTTTGAATCTAGGTTGAATGATCACATGCATGCGAACATTTTAGTCAGTGAAAAAAAATGGGGCAAACTGCATATCAAATTCAACATGAAGTATAACAAAGTCAAGCCTGCATATGTTTGTTTTCTGCAAATTTTCAAATGAACAACTGAGCTCTGCATTGGTAAATGGTGGGTAACTTAAATTTTTAAATTTAAATAGGTTGCATGATAATATTAGATATAATTTAGTAATGGTTGTGTTTATAAAAGCTTGGTAAATATGTTTGTGAATGCATGATTGTCTATGCTTTGCTGTGATTTTGAATTCATCTTCCTATTTAAAGGAATCCACCAAATATTGTTTAAATTTGTGTTAGTATCTATTCTTAAAATAACTAAAAACTGTTTGCTTATTTAGATTAGAATCAAAATATTTTTAGGTGAATTGATCTACTGCCTGAAGATAAATAACTTTAGCAAGCAAAAGATATAAGTAGTGTGTCCTCTGCATGTTAATTCAGAACAAAAATTTAATGAGTTAATCTTGTATTTCAGTATCACTAAACTATGTATTAATTGAAACTTGATTTTTAAATCAAGTATTAATATTTTTAGGTGTTTGATAGAGTAGCAGTTTGTTCTTAAAACAAAAATATGAATTTGAGCTAATTCTTACAATCTGTGATTTGTGAAAACTCAAACTTCTTTAGAGTTATAGAGTAAGGATCATAGATCCTTAGAAAATTCAGATGTAAGGATTTTATTGGATAGGGTAGCTGCAGTTTGAATTTAAACCTTTAACCCTAGTTTTGAATAGTGGTTAGGAATAGGGATAGTGAGAGGTGTAGGATGGATCGAGTGATGTGATACTTGGTGATTGTGTAGCTGATGTGTGGATTGTTTCATGGCTGGAAGAGGTGGATACTCAGGTGATCGGAGTGGCGAACAATTGGCCGTTGACAGGTTGGGACTAAAACCTAAAAACATGTTTCAGGTTTAGGCTTTTAAAGATAAATTTTGATTCTTTGATTTCTGTTCATTCTCATGATGATGTTAGTGGATTCATGGGTTTATGAAGTTGATTGGATCACCTGAGGTGATTGGCAGAGGTGGTGGTCGCCGTGCATATGCATGGCGACGAGTTTTTCTGGTGAAGTATGTGGGTCTGTTTTGGGTTGGGGTGTTGCAGGGTTGGTCTGTGAATGACTCGAAGTAGGTTATAGAAAAACTCGAAGTGGTGATGCATATAACCCGAAGTAGAATTTAATTTTCTCTGGTTACTCAGTAACTTGCAGGCTTCAGGTTACAGACCTGTTTTTTTTAAAAGCTGGGTTTTAAAATATTGAAAATTCTGTAGATTTATTTAAAGTAAGGATTAAGTGTAAGTTCAAATGTAAGTTTGAATTTTAGATTCAAATTTAAATTCCAGTTTTTAAATAGAATAAAAGTTTCAAAATTTTAACTTAATTAACTATTTCATTTTGGTAAATAGTTTAAAATTTTAATAATGAAGTTTCTAAAATGTGAAGTAAGATTTAAAGATTGATTTTAAACCTGGAAATCTGAGTTTAAAATGAACTTTAGTTCAAATTTAAAAAGAAGATTTAAATTTGAAAGTTTTAAACTAAAAATGAATTGAAACTTCTAAAATCTTTGAAATGAATTTAGCTTCAAAATTTTATGATTTCATTAACAAACTTGTGTTTTGTCCTGAAATTTAAATAAGTTTAAATTATTTAAAACTTTGATAAGTTTAAAATTATTCTATTTTAAACTTGAATTTAAATTGGAATTTAAAGGTAATTTCATAAGTACTTTGTTTTGAATAATATTGTTTTAACATAATTAAGTTATGTTTTTTGAAAATTTGATTAACATTTATGTTTTAGAATTTAATTAATAAGGTGATTAAGATTAATTAATTAATTTAATTAATTAATTAAATTTGGAATTAATAATTGATTAATGATTAATCAATTTGGAATTAAGATCATTAATTAAATTTTTAATTAATGATGAATGAATAATAATTATGTAATTAGGTTTTAAATTAAGGTTAATTAATTTAATAATTAGCTTTAATTAATGAATAATTAAATATAATTTAATGGTAATTAATTTAAGTTAATTACCTTATAAAATAATTTGAGGAAGGTTAATGAAGGTCATTAACCAGGATTATTTAACAATTAATTAATGTGGTTAATTTTTATAATTAATTAGATTAATTAATTTAATAATAATCAATTGTAAATGGTTTGAGTATAATTACTTAGTAAAGTAATTAGGAAATTAATTACTTAATGTAATTAATTTAATTTAACGTGATTGTTTATTTTTAATTAATTAAGTTTAATTAATTTTAAACACTTGAGTTTCATAAATAATTACTTTATGTAATTAAAGTTTTGGAAATTACTTAGTTAAGTAATTAATTAATAATTACATGATTGTAATTAAGTAGAGATGTTTAAGTATGAGGTAATTTGGATTAATTATTTAGTAATTAATCAAATAATTAATTAAGAAATTAATTTAAGGATAATTAATTTGGTTTAATATAGTAATTAAGTTAGTTAGTTACTTAAGGTAATTAATTTAAGAAATAATTAAGGATCATTAATTATTTTAATTAATGAAGTAATTAAAGTTGATTAATTATGATTAATTAATCAATGATAGGTAATTAAAGTTAATTAATTAATTAATTAATTAAGGATTAATATAATTAATTATGATTAATTAATTAATTGAAGTAATTAAAGGTTAATTACTGTTTGGTTGTGAATAATTAATTTTGTGAAATTAATTAAGGATGATTGCTTGAATGTAATTAAGGATAATTAATCAAGAGTGATTAATTAAGGTAATTAACAATGGATTAATAAATTGATTGTAATCAATTAAATGATTGGGTAAGCAAGATTTATATTGATGAAATAATTAATTTAATTTATTTTAAATTAATTAAAGATGAAGTGATTAATTTAATTCATTTTAAATTAATTAGAATTGGAGATAGTTAATTTAATCCATTTTAAATTAATTATATTGTGGTATGAGTAAATCCTTGCTTATGGATGAATGGGTGTCATAGATGGTCTTGGATGCTTTGAGATCTCAGTAATGAGATAAATAATATTGTATGGTATGGATGCTTGATTGTATTGTGATGATAACATAGGTTATCTATTGTGATGGTGATATGGTATATCTATTGATATTGATAATGTGGATTACCTGTTATGTGATAATGTTAATTATCAGTTATGAATTATGAGTTATCTATCTGTGTGTATATAGATATTGTATTGAATTGTTTTAAAACTTTAAAACAACTTGGCCTTAAAAGACATGCTTTGGATTTCGATGAGACCAGGATCGGGTTTCCATATTTGGATATCCGAAAACCACATCGATTGCAAATAACGTTAGGTCGTGTATCAAAGTGGAGCTTTGTGAAGACTCGAGGTGTAAGGACTATGAGTCAGTATAACTCTGTGGGTGATTCCGTAATGAGTTGACGGAATTAGTTCTTATAGATTCGAGATGGTGGTTCAGAGTGCAAGGGTTATTGTCGTTAACTCTGAGGGTGATTCCAAAATGAGTGTAACGAGATAATGCCTTCGGTTTCGTTCGAACCCGAAACGAACTTGTATGGATTGAATGCTTTCAGAACATCGTCAGGTGGACGATGAGCATTCTAAGTGTTATGTCCTATAAAGGTAATCGTAGCCTCAAGCCTCATCAACCGGGAATGGCTAAAACAAGGGAGGTGCAGCAAAGGTTCGTGGGTCGCACCCACTGGAGAGAAAGATTGATCCCTGTCTAGAAATCACTTTATATTCGGCTGTGTGGGTGGTTGCTAGCTACAACCACGGGGTTGTCTTGATCGGAACTGTTCAGTAAGGAATGGGTCCAGCTTTGTGTTGCACGGGGTCGGGAGTGATCCTCGGTACGTTGATCTAGGCCACGTACAGTGATGGCGGTACCCCAGTAGCCCTGCCATTGTATGGAATCCAAAATCCAATAAGTGCCAACGGTTTTGATTGTATTACCCACTTTTTTGGCTAGTAGCTGGAATTTAATCATGTAACAATTTCGGCTATTTCTTATTTATTTGAAAACCCTAGACACTATTATAATATCATCGGATTTCCTATCAAATGTTTTGGTTAGCGTAAGGTAAAAACTTTTCCATGTTTATGTGTGGGAATTCTTACGTGATACCTTTCTTTTCAAAAGGTTTTTGAAAGTTAAGCAACTTTAACCTGCTACTCACACCAGACCCATGTCTGACCCGGAGTTTATTTTTGTTTTTCATAAAATCTTGGGTACTCAAATTTTTATGAGTAGCCAAGGGAATTCGGGTTAGAATTCAGGTTAGCTTTGACGAATTATGAAGGAGCAATGGAGCAGGAGGCTTCCGCGTATAGATATATAAAGTTTTCCGCTGTGTGTTCTCTGAGTTGTTGTATTGAGTTGTAACAAGACAGGTGTTTATAATTGTCTAGTATGTGTTATATATCTGTGTACTCTGATAATGGTTGTAAACTATGTAATATTTATGTTATTAATATAATTTATTCGTTCCACTGTTAAGATTCTTGTGTTGTTTCTTTCTTTCTCTTCTTTCTTTTCTCTTTTCTATCCCTTTCTTTCTTAAAGATGATGCGATTTTCGGGGAGTAGAAAGTCGGGTCGTCTCAATATGAGTCCTAACAATTATTAATGAAGTACAAAGACTTATGTATTTTCACTTAGGGTTTGACGAAACATAAAACGCTAATGGGAGCTTACTAGTAAAATGAAATGTAAAGTTTAACCCAATGTAGTTAATATTAAATAATATCGCTGATATATCGCTAATTTATCTCATATCGCTCCATATCCGATATCTTCTCCAAAATATCGCTTAAAATATCATTTTCGATATATTATCTGATATTTGTCGATATATCGCTGTAACAGCCCGCCTTTTCGCACGCTTTAAATCGACACACGTGCCAATTCAAACCATACGGAAGGGCGGATTGTTTTGGGGTAAATAAGAAAAACAAGAAGAAATAAAATAAAATAGAATCTCACAGCGGAATGATAAAATATAATAATCAAATATACAGTTCATGAAGCTGTTTACAAAATATTTAATTTTACTTATACAATATATATCAGAGTTGCACATACAAAAAAATAAAATCGATGTAGCGGAATACAATGTAGTAGAATAATATAATAGATAATAGTACTACGAATCTTCGTCTTCGTCTTCCAGAATAAAATCTTCAAATCCTGAAATGCTCAGACTGACCCGAGCGAATAGAAAAACAAAACACTCGAGTCAGAACTAAAAGATCTTATGTGAGTTAAATCAACAGAAATAAATATGAGTGCAGTAACTCAAGAGATGCTCGGAATTTACATCTCCTAAAGATCCGTTAAACTATTTACTATGCAGTATATTTCGCTATTATAATAGTGTCTAATTGTAAAATAAACTTACTTTAAAATAGCGTTAAGGCTTTACATTTTCCACCTTAACACGTAATAATGCCAATAGTCTATACAGTACCGTAATACCTCCTGATCGGGAGGCTAACAGTGGATACTCCATAGGTACGACACAAATAAAAACCCGTACAAGACGCGCTAGGGTAGGTGACACGGCACAACTAGGCAATGCCAGGGTTGATATACCAATTACGCTTCCGGGTCGGTGGTAACGCGGAGCCGCAGCTACCGTCCACCTCGAGCCACAACCCCAAATCAAAGAAAAGAATCAAAAGTGACCACCGAATCAATCCAAAAGTCAAAGTATAATATCGAAGGGATGTGTCCGATCAAAGGTGCTACCTCAATTAACCCGTCGATCGCTCCTGTTTTAGCTACCTTATGCCAAGTCACGGGAGTTGGGTCCACGTATTTACCTCAAAGGAAACGCCACCACCATCCTACTTCATTCTGAAATCTCCACCGCGTACACGGTTGTTAAAGTGGTTTTCGAAGTTGGCAGAGAGTATGACAACTTCCGATCCCGGTCTCTTCAACAACCAAACGTTATTATAACACCGCGGTCTTTTCAAAATAGTTTATACTTTAAAACCAGAATAAAATATCCATTTCAAAATCATATAAATACGATATCATTTCTATTTTAAACCCAAATCAATATGATATCATTTTATTTCAAATATATCCTTTTTCAAAAATCATAGTACTTCAAATATATATACCTTAAACCCATAGCTTCGAAACATAAATTTCAATACTTAAATGGTAAAAATAAATTACTTTATAAAGTAAGTTAGCTTTTTAATTTCTCAACTCAATTCCAAATACAGATTTGAATTTCTAAATAAACCATTTAAATTTCCATATATTTCAAAGTTTTAAATATTCCACCATTTCAAACTACATTTTTAATTCATAAATATATGCCAAATTCCCTTTACTATTATTTAGTTTGAAATACTTACTTAATAAATCCCGTATCCTTTAAATAAAACTTTCAAATTCAATAATTTAACATTCCTCAATTTTTTTAGACTAGATATATTCACTTAAATCATCTTAAACCCGAATTTAGTTATAACACCATATTCTTTTTAAATCTAAATTTCAATAAGATCTTAATTAAATAAAATATCAAATCAATTGCAAAACTGTCTTCTCAACTTTGATTTATAAAAATCAATATAAACTCTATATTAGAATATAACTTAAGTAAATACTTATCCATAATATATTTTAGTAAAATCAACCTATTATTAAACTTACTTCGTACTTTAAACAATTATACATAGCTTAAAACCAAGAATTTAACTATATAGAAAATAACCTTTATCAAATATTCGAAATCAATATCGCATAAAACCATATATATTTCTTTACAAAACCATAGAAAAATCATTTTAAAATATTTTATATATATACCGCGGTGCCTGTATAAAATTTTCTATCCTATGGTAAAGTGATACGGATATTTATCATTTCAATCCGCTAATTTAAAAATAAAATTTACTGTTTTATATCATTTCAAACCGCAATCCCGAATGCAATAAAATGCATAACACTTGAAATTTATGATGATATAAATAAACATCCATTCATCCATCATAAAATCATACATCCATTTATCACAATCATCATCCAATTCAACAACACATCAATATAAAACAAGTGATAAATAAAAGGCATTTACTGGCAGTTTATTTTGCAAAATAAATTTACAAATAATTTAACTATCAGTTTATTTGCAAATAATAAATTTAACTAAAAATTTAACTGGCGGTTTATACGCAATAATGAATTAAATAACAAGTTAATTAAATAATTACAAATTAACCGAGATAATGATGAAATATATGCCAAACAGCAATAAATAAATTTCAAATCACATCATAAATAAATTTAACAAACATAAGAAATCTTAGAAGTTGTGAGTGGGTTAAAACACTCACCTTTCGAATTTAAATTGAATTTAAATTCAATTTAAAACCAAAAATTTGACCGTCTCAGAATTCGTCTAAACCAGCATTATCAAGTTCAGAATTTCAATACGATCCTAAAAAAACCGCGCGTGAATTGGTGTTCGTATGTGAAAGATATGGCGATAAATGCGTTTGAATTTAATTTAAAAAAAAAAGAGAGAACACTTTCCTTCATTTGCCACGTCACTACTCCATCTTCCAGGCAACGCGCGCACCATCATTTTCCAGCACGCGAGACCCTATATTCAACGTTGACCGAAATTTTGACCTCAAAAACTCGCCGCCACATCCATTTACAACAGCGCCGACCTACCCCATCGTCTCCTACATGCCACGCCGCCCCCAATGGCGCCTCCCACCGCCACCATGTTGCCGAAAAAAGCGGCTGCCGCCATGTACACGAGACCCTAATCAAATCTTTTTTCGAAAATCCAACCGTCAAAACGAAGAACAAACCATGACGATACGATCCCCTATGGCCCCTCTACAAAACCCAGAAACGGTTCGTCGATCCGTCGAGTTTGATTTTGACGTGACGAAAGGCCGAGACTTCTTCGATTTTTACCGGTCAAAGGACAATCCAAAACGAAAAACGAATACCACCAATGAATTATGCTAGTCGAGAGCTTCAACCTATATTTTTTCCAGATTTTTCTGAGGACTTTGAAATTTATGCTTTGGATTTGATTTGCAATTGGATCTGGATCTAGAGTTTGTTTGTCTGCCATTGAGGAGGATAGAGTTGAGATGTATGTACATATAAATGAGAATTAGGGAGGCTAGGGCTTATAGCAGGATATTTATAGGCAGAATTGAAAATAGAATAGATGGATAAAACAGCTATACGCGCTAACGCCAAAGTGGTCCAAAAAGCCCGTTTCGACTCCGAAACGAAATTGGATCAACCCATGTATCAAAATAGGTGTTTTAAAATATTTTAAACGCAATGGAAAAGGTTTCAGGTTCAAATTGCATCGCATGAAGAAGTTATGCTAAAAACAATATTTTCCAAATTGATTTTAATTGATTTCAATTGCATTTATTTCAAGGCGTTTCGAGTCCGTTTACATTTGCAAATCAAGTTCTAGCTCCAAATCCAGAGGGAAGCTATTGGTAAGCATCATCATCTTCTTCTCCAACTCATTCTCCTTTCAATTTTCAGAAATTCCAAAACTTAACTTTGGGAATGTTCTTCTTTTAAGCTTAGATTCAAGCTTCTTGTGTTGAGATTGAGGTGTGGTTGAATCTTCCTTTGTTTTCAAGCTTCTCCTTCATTGATTTTGTGAAAAGGTGACATTTTTATCTCACATCTATGCTTATATCTATCTTTAAATGTTGGGTATGAATTCCTAACACTTATTCATGTGCATTTGATTTTGATTTGGGTTAGTTTTGTGAATATTCCAATTTTAGTGTTTTGAAAGCCAAATCCTTAAAAATCATAGCTTTGATCTTTGATCATGATTTTGTGATACATCGAAGAGCTTATAGGGCCGGATAGTCGATTGGCATAAATCCCTAGTGTCCATTGCTCGTCCGATTTCAATTTGGTGGAGATTTGATCCTCACTTAGATAAGCTGGGAGGTGTTGGAAACATGCTCCGGTCGACCGAAGTTACTGAGCCGGTCGACCGAGCTGCTACCAAAGTGCATAGCACTTCTCTGTCTCTTGTCCGGTCGACCAGCTACAGAGCTCAGTCGACCAACCTGCTTCCTGAGAATTTTCCAGAACAGGGTCCGGTCGACCGAGCTCTGAGGCCGGCCGACCGACCTGTTTCTATTTTGCCTATTTCGCCTTTTTTTTTTGGTTTCCAAATTTAATCGATTCGTGTTCTTTCCCTATTTTTTGTTATCATTTGTTATTGACTTTGATGACTTCTTTTCTTCGGGAATTTTAGGAATATCCATTTTGATGGATTCGGTATCGATTTCTTTGGATTTTTATTCACGTCTTCGAATGTGAATTTTAGCGATTGATTGTTTCTACAATCATTTTTGCGATTTATCACTTCAAAATATAAAGGTTTTCAATGCTAGTAGTAAATATCAGAACCCTTTCTTCAAAACGATTTCAACACTATGCTCGTTTCTTAAACCGTTTTCCAATCTATTAGTATGTACAAACATTTACCTCACTCGTATGAGAAATCTAATTAAACGACTTAGTAAAACAAGTGGTATGAATCGCTTGCGTTTACTTCGTTGGTTAATTCTTGGACTTGTTCGATTGAATCTCTTGTGACAATTTTCTAGTGGAGATCTACAATTTATTCGTTAATATTTAAGTTAAACTAGTGGTTATGGGACATGAAGCTAAGCTCATATATTTACTAGCTTAGAGTAATTGACACTTTCTTGATGATCATTGAGGATCATTTTTGTGATTTAGACTAGCGCTATGCTATGTTTCTTTGTCCACGAAGGGGACGGTACCTCGTTTTATTGAGTTTCGTCTCATTTTTATTATAGGCTAACGACCTATTTATTTCTTGGGGTTTCGACCCAATTTTTGTGGGCTAGCGACCCACGTTTTTATGGAGTTCGGATCTTCGGGTGTACCATTGTACTACATCATTGTCCCGAATTTTACAAGTTTCAGGTTCCTTGGGCGTACCGTTGTACTACGTCGTTGCACCGAATTTTATGAGTTTCAGGCTCCTCGGGCGTACGGTTGTACTACGTCTTTGCACCGGCTCTATGGTTAGCGACCATGGGATAGCGTCCCGTTTTGTGATACACGTGTCGGTGAGTTTTCAGGCTCCCGTTTTGCGATAGGCCTCCCCCTTTTTGTGATTCCTGGATTTCTATTTGATGATTTCTAGAATTTGAATTTCACCAATTTTATGATTGGCATTTATATGTTGTCAATATTTGTGGCTTGGTGAATGAAATAAGGAGTATGACATTCCTTTTGATCTTTGAGAAGATTCTGGTGATATTGATTAATCTCTTGTTGATTTTCAATTTTCATATTTATCACAGTATGGCTTTATGGTTATCATATGTTATGTCATATCTCTTATTCTATATCATTTTATCTGATATTTATAGCTAGACTGATCCGTTTATTATTTTCTTATAAATAATACTCGGGTCAGACCGAGTTGTTACAGGTGCTTCTGCTTGACTTCACTTCTGGGATTATCATCCTGACTTTTGGCTAACTACTTAGATTAGTAGTTTTTGTTGCATACCTTTGAGATATAGGCTCCTAGATGTATACATATTCTTTTGTCTAGCACTTGTAACCATTCTTTTGTGATATTGTGGTTCTTGTTTGACCACTACTCTGATGTACACTTTCATGTGTTATATTCATATCTTTTTTCGCCTTAGTGATATGGATGTCTGTGACTGATTTGTGTTATGTTTATTTCTATGTTTGTTTCCGAAGGATATATATAGCCACTGTGTAGTAGCCTTGAGTTTGTATCGACATGTTGGACTTCCTTGTACTATCTGACATATTGGTGCTCGCACAAAGCGATTACACGGATGGTCGCTCCTCAACAGCCTTAGTCTCCGTGCTAGTTGGCACACCGTAATGTTCTTGGCTAGCGTGAGTATAGAGGTGGGGCGTCACAGCTTGGTATCATAGCCAAACTTCAGAACAATATAGAATAATCTAGCAAGGATCATCGTCCTAAGTCCTTCTTAGGAGTCGTGCTTTAGGATTTAATTCGAGTCTTCGTACCGATTCATCCTATTTTCTTTATGATTCCTTGTTTTATCTATCATGATTGCTTGATATTCATTTGGTGAATAACCTTTTCCTTCTTCTTTCTTTCTTTCTAAAGGAAGAGAAATGGTTAGACCTGGCCGTCCCAGCGCCGGTCAATCTAGTGCTACTCCCCAAGATGGAGTATTTATGTATGCCCAGCAGCTTCTTGATCTAGTAAAGAATGCTCAAACAGCCGGTTCTAATCCGGAATCTACTCACCCTAAGTCTGGATTTGCATGTTTGTGCAACGATTATACCAATTTGGGTGGGAAGCCATTCAAAGGTTCTGAAACCATTATTGAAGTCCAGGCTTGGCTAAAATCATGCGATCGAATCTTTTCTCGCATGAATCTTATTAATCTTCACCGAGCTCAGGTGGCCTCTAGTATGCTCCAAGAAAGAGCTTTAGACTGGTACGAGCTTCTGATCTCTGAAATAAATGAAGCGGATCTTACTTGGGAGAAACTCCGAGAACGATTCGAATTAAAGTTTGTGCCAGAAGCTGAGAAAGTGACATTGGCTCGTCGTTTCATTGACCTTGTTCAAGGTGAATCCTCTGTGGAAGATTATGTCGCATCCTTCGAGTCACTTTCTAAATACGGGGTCGAATACATTAATACCCCTTGAAGAAAAACCAAAGATTTGTCTATGGCTTGAACAAAAATCTCAAGAAGCCATTACTTCTAAAGCTAGAAGTTTCTTTTGATCAACTCGTTGATATCGCTCTTTGACTTGAAGAGAAGGATAAGGAGAGTGATGTTGAAGTTGTGGGTGCCAAACCAAACTTCAACAACAACAAGAAAAGGCCTATTAAGTCCAAAGGACCGTATCCTAATAAGAAAGGAAGGCAAACAACTCCTGCAACAAAGACTTCCTCCTCTAATAGTGGGCAATGCTTCAATTGTGGTTCTAAAGACCATTATGCCAATAAATGCTCGAAACCTCTCTTTTGTCGCTATTGCAAAAGTTCAGGTCGTTTTATTTCTTCATGTCCCAAACTTCAAGGCAAGGAGGGAAAGCTTAATGTTGCACAAGCCCCTAGCAACACTTCTCGTGGTCAAGGTATTTCTCATTCTATCCTTGATGGCATTATTATGTTTCATGATCAACCTATTAGAGTTCTTTTTGATACGGGTGCATCCCATTCTTTTATATCGAAAGAACTTGTTGATACTTTTTCTTTAAGTGTTATTGCTTTAATGACTTCTTTGAGAATCGTGAATCCGGTTGGCGGATCCGCAACACTTAGTTTGCTTTGTAAAGATGTGGAGATTATTTTGTGTGATTTTTCTTTCCTAGCCGATTTGCATGTTATGCGTTACTTAGGCTTTGGAATGATTTTGGGAATGGATTGGCTTAACCGTTATGAAGCTCATATCCTATGCCCTGAGCGGACTATCCATCTTTGACATCCTCTATCTGTCAAGCAGATTTCTATCGATCTTAAAGATTCGGATTCCAACTTGGTTGCATCTTTATATTCTTTAAATCCTCATGATGACGATAATGATGATGAGGAAGATGTCATTTCTCTTATTCACGTTGTTCGTGAATTTTCAGATATATTTGAGCCCGTTTTAGGATTACCACCTAAGCGAGCAATTGAGTTCAAAATTAATCTCATCCCTGGAGCTTAACCTATCACTCTTCCTCCTTATCGTATGTCCAATAAAGAAAATAAGGAGATGCGCAAACAATTATCCGAATTGGAAACGAAGCAATTTATTCGCTCTAGTTCCTCGCCTTGGGGAGCTTCGGCTATTTTTGTGAAGAAATCCGATGGTACACTTAGACTTTGCGTTGACTACCAAAAGCTTAATGATCTTACTATCAAGAATAAATATCCTTTACCTCGGATTGATGATTTATTTGACCAACTTTGTGGTGCTAAAGTCTTTTCACAATTGGACTTGGCTATGGGTTTTCATGAGCTTCGTATTGCAGAGGATAGCATTCCTTTGACATCATTCCGTACTCGTTACGGATCTTATGAATGGCTTGCTATGCCATTTGGCTTAACGAACGCTCCGGCTTATTTCGTTGACCTTATGAATCGAGTTTTCAAAGACTTCCTCGATCGGTTTGTTCTCATCTTTATTGATGATATTCTTGTGTATTCTAAAACCGAGGAGGAGCATGAAAAACATCTTCAGATTGTGTTGGAAACTCTTAGGAGTAATCAATTAAAAGAAAAATTTTCTGAATGCCATTTTTGGCAATCTCGAGTGAAGTTTCTCGGTCATATTATTTTCGAATCCGGAATTTCGGTAGATCCTTCAAAGATTGAAACGATTCAAAATTGGAAAAGACCGGAGAGTGTGACGGAGAACCATAGTTTTCTCGGATTGGTGGGTTATTACCGTCGTTTTATCCACGACTTTTCTAAAATTGTCGTGCCTCTTACTAGCTTAACAAAGAAAGGTGTTAAATACATTTGTTCGGACAAATGTGAAGCTTCTTTTCAGAAATTAAAAGAACTCCTTTCCGATGCTCCTATTCTTGTGATTCCCGAAGGAAATCAAGATTTTGTTGTTTACACCGATGCTAGTCGCATTGGTTTGAGTGTCGTTCTTATGTAAAGAGAACGTGTTATTGCTTATGCTTCTAGGCAATTGAAGCCAGCCGAGACTAGATATGCCACTCATGATTTAGAGCTCGCGGCTATTGTTTTCTCCCTTCATATTTGGCATCATTATCTTTTGGGAGAAAAATTTATTCTTTACACCGATCATAAATCCTTGAAGTATCTATTTTCTCAAAAGGAACTTAATTTGCGTCAACAACGTTGGCTTGAATTTCTTGCAGCTTATGATCTTGATATTCTTTATACTCCCGGAAAGGGAAATCATGTTGCCGATGCACTTAGTCGTAAACAACAAGCGGTTGTTTCTATGATGATATCCGAATGGAATGATCTCGGAATTCTATCCACTTGTGAGATTCGAGATCATGTTTCCGATTTATGTTCATCTCTTGTTTTATGTAGCCTTGAGGCTCATCCTTCTCTTTTAGACCGCGTTCTTGAAGCTCAAAAGCTAGATCCCGAATTGGCTCTTCTTGGCCGAAATCTTAGGGATAAAATTGATATTGAAGGTTTGAAAGACCTTGATATTGATTCTCGTGGCGGCATTAGAAAATTTGGTAGACTTATCGTGCCAAATATTAGTAATCTTCGTAAAGAAATTTTAGAAGATTCACATCGTTCTAAATTTACCATTCATCCCGATAGTAGTAAAATATAAGCGGATATGAAACGACTTTATTATTGGGAGGGAATGAAATCTGATATTGCTAACTTTGTTAAGTGTTGCATGACTTGCCAACTCATTAAGGCCAAACATCAAAGGCCCGGTGGGTTATTGCAACCTTTAGAAATTCCAATTTGGAAGTGGGATCAAATTTCCATGGATTTTATAGACGGCCTTCCCCGTTCTCGTTTGGGTCATAATAGCTTATGGGTGATAGTTGATAGACTTACTAAATCCGCCCATCTTATTCCCGTTCGGTCCAATCGAACCGTTCCTCTTTTGGCCAAGCTCTTTATCAAAGAAATTGTTAAATTGCATGGAGTTCCTACTTCTATTGTTAGTGATCATGATCCTTTGTTTACTAGTGGATTTTGGAAGAGTCTTCAAAAAGCTTTGGGAACAAAGCTTAATTTTAGCACCACCTATCATCCTCAGTCCGATGGACAAACTCAGCTTGTGAATCAAACTCTTGAAGATCTTCTTCGTGCATGTGTTCTTGATTTTGGTGGAAGTTGGGATGATCATATTGCTCTCGTTGAGTTTTTCCTATAATAATAGCTTCCAATCTAGTATTGGTATGGCACCTTTTGAGGCACTCTATGAAAGTCCATGCTGATCTCCTTCTTGTTGGCTTGAGGCCGGTGAGAAGTTGGTTTTAGGTCCATATTTTATTCGTGATTCCACAGAAAAGATTGGTCTTATTCGTCATAGGATGAAAAAAGCCCAGAGTAGACAAAAATCCTACGCCGATAACCGGAGAAGGAAATTAGAATTTTCTGTGGGAGATCTTGTGTTTATCCATGTTTCACCTATGAAGGGTGTTGTACGTTTCAGTCGATTGGGAAAGTTAGCACCTCGATATATTGGGCCATTTCCTATCACCGAACGTATTAGTTCCGTGGCTTATCGCCTTTTATTACCGGCTCAGTTTTCTGCTATTCATGACGTGTTTCACGTTTCTCAATTACGGAAATGTCTTCGAGATTCCGATTCAATTCTTGAGCCTGGTGTTCTAGAAGAAATTGAAGTTTCGCCTAATTTAACTTATGAGCAACATCCTTTTAGTATTATCGCTTCGGAGGTCAAGCGCCTTCGAAATAAAGATGTTCCGCTTGTTAAAGTTCAATGGTCCTAAAATCCTAAGGATTGCTCTTGGGAATCTAGAGAATTTATCGAGCGAACACATCCGGACTTACTTTCTCGTGCTCTTTGAGGTGAACTTCTTATTTCAAATTTATTTTGTGTTGAATATGCTTTTATGGTTGTTACTATATATTTTCTTCTTAAATATTGCGAGGACGCAATTTCTTTAAGGAGGGGAGTCTGTAACAACCCGCATATTTTACGATTGAGTATTTACATATTTCATCGTTAGTCGGATTATAGTTCGAAAAGCTACTTTTTGCAAACAGTCAAATTAGGACTCGAGACCCCCCCATTGAGTTCAAAATGATGTTTGCGATCTTTTTGAGTATAAGTTTCGATATGTTTGGAGTAAGTTGATTTTTGCTACTTTTTCTATTGGGCTTTGGGTTTGGGTTCAGCTCATTTGCCCAATTCAAGTTATATCAACTCAACCCCTCTCCACTTCTCTTCATTCATTCCTCATTTCCTTACTCTCTCAAGCTCAAGAGAATAATGGGGGAAAAGATTAAAAACTAGAATTCCTAAAACTCCAAGCCCTAGTTTTCATTTGCAAATCAAGTTCTAGCTCCAAATCCAGAGGGAAGCTATTGGTAAGCATCATCATATTCTTCTCCAACTCATTTTCCTTTCAATTTTCAGAAATTACTAAACTTAACTTTGGGAATGTTCTTCTTTTAAGCTTAGATTCAAGCTTCTTGTGTTGAGATTGAGGTGTGGTTGAATCTTCCTTTGCTTTCAAGCTTCTCCTTCATTGATTTTGTGAAAAGGTGAGATTTTTATCTCACATCTATGCTTATATCTATCTTTGAATGTTGGGTATGAATTTCTAACACTTATTCATGTGCATTTGATTTTGATTTGGGTTGGTTTTGTGAATATTCCAATTTTAGTGTTTTGAAAGCCAAATTCTTAAAAATCATAGCTTTGATCTTTGATCATGATTTTGTGATGCATCGAAGAGCTTATAGGGCCGGGTAGTCAATTGGCATAAACCCCTAGCGTCCATTGCTCGTCTGATTTCAATTTGGTGGAGAATTGGTCCTCACTTAGATAGGCTGGGAGGTGCTGGAAACAGGCTCCGGTCGACCGAAGTTACTGAGCCGGTCGACCGACCTGCTACCAAGTGCATAGCACATCTCTGTCTCTGGTCCGGTCGACCAGCTACAGAGCTCAGTCGACCGACCTGCTTCTCGAGAATTTTCCAGAACAGGGTCCTTTTGAACGAGCTTTGTGGCCGGCCGACCGACCTATTGCTATTTTGCCTATTTCGCCTATTTTGCGTGGTTTCCAAATTTGATCGATTCGTGTTCTTTCCCTATTTATTGTTATCATTTGTTATTAACTTTGATGACTTCTTTTCTTCGGGAATTTTAGGAATATCCATTTTGATGGATTCGGTATCGATTTCTTTGGATTTTTATTCACGTCTTCGAATGTGAATTTTTGGTGATTGATTGTTTCTACAATCATTTTTGTGATTTGTCACTTCAAAATATAAAGGTTTTCAATGCTAGTAGTAATATCAAAACCCTTTCTTCAAAACAATTTCAACACTATGCTCGTTTCTTAAACCGTTTTCCAATCTATTAGTATATACAAACCTTTACCTCACTCGTATGAGAAATCTAATTAAACGACTTAGTAAAACAAGTGGTATGAAACGCTTGCGTTTACTTCGTTGGTTAATTCTTGGACTTGTTCGACTGAATCTCTTGTGACAATTTTCTAGTGGAGATCTACAATTTGTTCGTAAATATTTAAGTTAAGCTAGTGGTTATGGGACATGAAGCTAAGCTCATATATTTACTAGCTTATAGTAATTGACACTTTCTTGATGATCATTGAGGATCATTTTTGTGATTTAGACTAGTGCTATGCTATGTTTCTTTTTCGACGAAGGGGACGGTACCTCGTTTTATTGAGTTTCGTCTCATTTTTATTATAGGTTAACGACCTATTTATTTCTTGGGTTTCGACCCAAATTTTGTGGGCTAGCGACCCACATTTTTATGGAGTTCGGATCTTCGGGCGTACCGTTATACTACGTCGTTGTTTCGAATTTTACAAGTTTCAGGTCCTCGGGCGTACCATTGTACTACGTCGTTGCACCGAATTTTACGAGTTTCAGGTTCCTCAGGCGTACCGTTGCACTACGTCGTTGCACCGGCTCTATGGTTAGCGACCATGGGATAGCGTCCCGTTTTGTGATACATGTGTCGATGAGTTTTCAGGCTCCCGTTTTGTGATAGGCCTCTCCCTTTTTGTGATTCTTGGATTCCTATTTGATGATTTCTAGAAATTGAATTTCACCAATTTTATGATTGGCATTTATATGTTGTCAATATTTGTGGCTTGGGGAATGAAATAAGGAGTATGACATTCCTTTTGATCTTTGAGAAGATTCTGGTGATATTGATTAATCTCTTGTTGATTTTCAATTTTCATATTTATCACAGTATGGCTTTACGGTTATCATATGTTATGTCATATCTCTTATTCTATATCATTTTATCTGATATTTATAGCTAGACTGATCCGTTTATTATTTTCTTATAAATATTACTCGGGTCAGACCGAGATGTTACATGTGCTTCTGCTTGACTTCACTTCTGGGATTATCATCCCGACTTTTGGTTAACTACTTCGATTAGTAGTTTTTGTTGTATACCTTTGAGATATAGACTCCTAGATGTATACATATTCTTTTGTCCAGCACTTGTAACCATTCTTTTGTGATATTGTGGTTCTTGTTTGACCACTACTTTGATGTACACTTTCATGTATTATATTCATATCTTTTTCCGCCTTAGTGATATGGATGTCTGTGACTGATTTGTGTTATGTTTATTTCTATTTTTGTTTCCGAAGGATATATATAGCCACTGTGTAGTAGCCTTGAGTTTGTATCGGCATGTCGGACTTCCTTGTACTATCTGACATATTGGTGCTCGCACAAAGCGATTATACGGATGGTCGCTCCTCAACAGCCTTATTCTCCATGCAAGTTGACAGCATTACACCGTAATGTTCTTGGCTAGCGTGGGTATAGAGGTGGAGCGTCACATGCTCCATTCATTATTGTCAAACGGATGAAATTAACCTTGGATCATGGTTTATTACATTATTAACTTCAAATTTCATCTTAATTTCACTAACGTAATATTTAAGCGCTTAATTTCATTTATTTTGCAACAACTTCACTTATTTAATTTTATACTTCAATTAAATTAATAAATCTTGATTTCTATACTTTAAATCAATCAATAGTCATATTATGGATGGATTAAACATTGGATTCAAAACTATTACATTAATACTCTCCAATTTCAACTAAACTTTCAATTAACGTGATAATAAATGTTTAATTTTACTTAATTGCAATAAACTCAATTACCTTAATTCTTTATATTCACATAAACAAATCTTGATTTACAATCTTTTCATTAACCAATTATTATTCGACCAAATTCATCCTATGGTATAATCATATTTGATTCATAACTATTACCCTTAATGTTTCCCAAATTCCTCTTAGTTCTAATCGTCGTAGTAATAAAATTCCATTTGCTATGAAAAGTCCATTTATTATATGTATTAAATTTAAATACATTGGTATGTTTCCATTCCAATCCCTTTTATTAAGTTCATTACTACTCTATAACCTAATGAACCCTTTATTACCATTACTATACTCAAATCTTTGCCAACTCCTAAACATCTTATTCCATTTTCCATGAATATAACATTCATTTATTTTATTACCATTTTTTTCAAATTCAAATTCCATCAACAAATAAAACAGGTAATTTATAATATATGTTTACAAGCCAAATGTTACACCAGTTGTCATATTCTGAAAGGAGTTAATATTATTTTCAAAAATTATCTAAATTTTACATTAAGATAATATTTAATGAAATTGAATTCCCAATTTATTTAATGCAATCAATTATGACCTTTACAGCTTTAATACATTCATTGGTTCGTAGTTATTTCATAAATTTATACTAACATTGATTCCTATCAAATTGCACTTATTACGTATTATTCCATTTCCGTTATTTTATACTACAATCATTAAAGTAACGTTCAACATTAACACAACCATTATGAATACTTATCAACTTGCATCATGTTTATTACATTAATTTACGTTTTATCTCATTACAAAATAACGCATACGTTAATTAATTCATATTTTCATCCACTTCCGTATATAAATTTTGTAACCAAGTTATAACATTTACATTTCTTTCTTACTTTAATTAATTACCAAATATTCCTATTTACACTTTGCAATCTTAACAAATCCATAAATTGTCAATTGCCTAATATATACATTGATTACTATTAAATGTTCTCCATAAATTTATTTACTTGGTTTCAAACTTTTTATTCATCAATTACTGCCCTATAAATAAACTTACTTTCTATTTAATTTACATTATTTCCAATTAATTGCAATATAAATTTTAAGTTGTAAATTTTAAATTTCAATTGCTACATCAAATTTCTAACATTCGTTCCAATATAAATTATAAGATTTTCATTTCCTTTTTACATTTAATTACAAAATCTTATAAATTTAACCAATTTTAATTATCGAAATTTATGGGTCGTTACACTCTCCCACACTCAAAACTTTTCGTCCCCGAAAAGGAAAAGAAGGGAAAAGAAGAATTTAGAAATCAATATATCTTATTTAAAACATTAACTTTATAAACAATTAAATTTACAAAATTAATTAATTTAGATAAAATATATTAATTTACAACCATTAAATCTTTTTATACTTAAATTATTAATGTTTGGAAATCACTTTCAAAAAAATTCTAAGTCCAAAATTTACGGAAAATTTTGGCAGAGTCTCTTTTGTACGGAGAGGCTCGGGAGAAAATATAATATCAAAATAACAATATACAATATATATTTTTCAAAATAATATATATCCCAACACAGGAACACAAATGTAATAGCGCTATAAAACGTAATCCGAAAACGTACCTATTTGTCGGGCAATTACGCTTATATTATGAAACCAAAAGCAGTAGCAATTGCTTCCATAACCTGTATTTCACTTATATAATCTGATAAGAGTTAGCAATTATATAGAATGAAATATTTAAGTTGTTCAACCACAAACAAATCAATCAACCATCACTTGCAACAAGCATACAACCATCACATAAAATCAACACGCATCAATCATTCATTCATATCAAACAAACAAATAGTTGTTCGGGTTCAAAACTTTTAATTGTACGGAATGAAAAATAACTACTAAGTGTACCCTTCACTCAATAGTCTTAGGTGAAATTAAATAGATTATTCATTCATCCCAACAATTTTAAAGTATCCTTACCCAAACAACCATAAACCAAACAAAAAACAAATCCAAACAATAAACTATGTTTATTCTTGTCAATTTCATTTCATACTATTGTTACTTGACTTCCTTTTATACATATAATGGTCAACATTTACTAAATTGGGATATTCATCTTTCTGCTTATTTTATTAATAAATAGTTTCAATCATTTACTTGCGTTTATTATCTTTCATTTATACTACTTAATTTTATTTATTTACTTTCATTTATTACTAAATTCCATTTATAATACTTACCTTTCTTTTTTAATTAATAGCTTTTATTTTTATACTTAAGTTCATACAAACTCTAACACCAGATTCTTCTTTGTTAAGGAATTTCATCGAATACTTTCCTTATTTCAGATTTACTTGTATAATATTTTATTACAATTTCTTATTAAACATTTCAACTTTTATATCTTTTGGTAAGTTATATAGATGTCTTTAAGAATGTAATTGAAAATCATACAAGTTTATCTTATTTCCTTTTAAATTTATTCAATGTTCAATAATTATATCCTTTGTATTATACGCTACACATTTCATATTTCTTTTAATTTCATTCATAACTTATCATTAAACTTCGTATTTTAATTGAAGGTTCTAATTTTAAATTAGTTACATTCAATTTCACTACAATAACTGAAACTATTAATCAATGGAAACTTAAGAATTAAATACCGGTTTTTTTCAAATCATTTTAAAATAATAGATAAATATAAACTTACAATTTATATATCCAAGTAGATTTAAAAGAAATTAAAAATTCACTTTTTTTTATCACAATAAATCTGTAGTAACTGTTACAGTGGCCTTCCCACTTCGAAACTCGAAAATGAATATCGATGATCCGTGCACTCATCACCGAAATTAGTTTCCAACGACAGAGAGGGGAGTACAGAACTTATTTCTTTTCCAAATTTCTTTTAAAATACTTCTTCCAAATTATATTGAAATATTTACATCAGAAAATACTTCTAAAATATTATTATTATATTCCAAAATCATTTGAAAGAAATTTTCAAAACCCCGGAACTTAAGTTCTAAATTTTCAATTTTCGTTCAATTTATTTTCAATCTTATTTCACTGTTATTTATAAATTTCATTACCTAACAACCAATATATTGCAACTAAATAAATAAATATATATATATCATTTTAAAAATTATTTTATATATAGAAAATATAATAGGCAAAATTATTTCATTCACCTATATTAAAACAAATATTATGTCGGTCTGTCCTATTAAGTGTTTAGAAATCCCTATTGATGTCATAGCGTCCCATGCATCAACCAGAATTTATAAATACAAAACGGAACAGATTAACACAATATTAAAACCTTTTTATAACACTAACAAGTACGCTCCCTCGTATATATACACTCAGCGACTCCCATAGGGTATTACAACCCTATTAGTAAAGAGTCAAACCCCACAAAGCTAAGGTTTATCGCTAAACCAAAGCTCTGATACCAGATGTAACAACCCGCCTTTTCGCACGCTTTAAATCGACACACGTGCCAATACAAACTATACGGAAGGGCGGATTGTTATGGGGTAAATAAGAAAAACAAGAAGAAATAAAACAAAATAGAATCTCACAGCGGATGGATAAAATATAATAATCAAATATACAGTTCATGAAGCTGTTTACAAAATATTTAATTTTACTCATACAATATATATCAGAGTTGCACATACCAACAAATAAAATTGATGCAACAGAATACAGTGTAGTGGAATAATATAATAGATAATAGTACTACAAATCTTCGTCTTCGTCTTTCAGAATAAAATCTTCAAATCCTGAAACGCTCGGACTGACCTGAGCGAATTGAAAAACAAAACACTCGAGTCAGAACTAAAAGATCTTATGTGAGTTAAATTAACAGAAACAAATATGAGTGCAGTAACTCAAGAGGTGCTCGGGAATTACATCTCCTAAGGATCCGTTAAACTATTTATTATGTAATATATTTCGCTATTATAATAGTGTCTAATTGTAAAATAAAATTACTTTAAAATAGCATTAAGGCTTTACATTTTCCACCTTAACACGTAATAATGCTAATAGTCTATACAGTACTGTAATACCTCCTGATCGGGTGGCTACCAGAGGATACTCCATAGGTACGACACAAATAGAAACTCGTACAAGGCGCGCTAGGGTAGGTAACATGGCACAACTAGGCAATTCTAGGGTAGACATACCAATTACGCTTCCGGGTCGGTGGTAACGCGTAGCTGCAGCTACCGCCCACCTCGAGCCACACCCCCAAATCAAAGAAAAGAATCAAAAGTGGCCACCGAATCAATCCAAAAGTCAAAGTATAATATCGAAGGATGTGTCGGATCAAAGGTGCTACCTCAATTAACCCGTCGATCGCTCCTGTTTTAGCCACCTTATGCCAACTCACGGGAGTTGGGTCCACGTATTTACCTCAAAGGAAATGCCGCCACTATCCTACTTCATTCTGGAATCTCCACCGCGTACATGGTTGTTAAAGTGGTTTTCGGAGTTGGCAGAGAGTATGACAACTTCCGATCCCGGTCTCTTCAACAACCAAACGTTATTATAACACCGCGGTCTTTTCAAAATAGTTTATACTTTAAAACCAGAATAAAATATCCATTTCAAAATCATATAAATACGATATCATTTCTATTTTAAAACCTAAATCAATATGATATCATTTTTATTTCAAATATATCCTTTTCAAAAGTCATAGTACTTCAAATATATATACCTTAAACCCATAGCTTCGAAACATAAATTTCATTACTTAAATGGTAAAAAAAAATTACTTTATAAAGTAAATTAGCTTTTTAAATGGTAAAAAAATTGCTTTATAAAAAAATTACTTTATAAAATAAATTATATGAGTTATTAATGAATGAATGTGTACATGTAATATATTACAATACATGTTATGTTGTTTTGAAATGTTTAAAATAACATAAGTACACATGTATGTATATGAATTGAATTTTGAAATTAATATAATTTAATCAAAATAGTTTAATTGAATAAATTAATGAAATAGTATACATAGGTATAAGATACATGTGTTAAGCTAGTATTGTTATACTAAATTGTATAAAATTATTAATTTAATAGTATACTAAATAGTATACGATATAGTACACTTAATAATATACACATGCATATGATATAATATTTAATACCCGTTAAATATAAATATTATACTAAATTAATATAATTTAATTAAAATAGCAATTAATTAATTTAATTAAATAAGATTTAATTAATATAATATTATACCTAAGAATGTTCTATAAGTAACATGAAATATAAAAGTTACATAATAATAAAACATATATAATATGAATGTACAGATTAAAGGTGGAACATTAAGAAACCCTAACTAGACTTAAGGAATAAACGCATACGTAAATGCACGTACACCGTGATTTCCAATGTGTCCAATACTTGAAACATGAGGGTATTTCATGAGAAATACATTATTGCATAAGTCAAAACCACTCAATGTAATATATTAAAGATTATGAATTTCTAATATAATGTTGTCCTTTACTATTATATGTTAATTGATTGCTTTCATACTCTTTAGTTGTTGAGCTTTTTTGAAGCGAAGGATGATATGTGTGGTACTATTAATATATCGAATAGGAAAAGATAAGATAACTGCACATATTTGTTGAGCCTTCCTTAAGTTGTATGCGTTATACTTAGGCTATCGTAAAATGGTAGGTCTAAATGAATAGTCCTACTTTATTTGTTGAGCTTTCCTTAAGGTAAATGCGGAAATAGGATAAAGTATTGCAGGTTAGGAGTTGTACGTGGTAAAAATAAGAAGTTATCCATCGTATATGGGAGTATGATTTGTTGAGCTTCCTCAAGGTCAAAATCCCAAGGCATATGAGTCCTAACACCTATTAATGAAGTACAAAGACTTATGTATTTTCACTTAGGGTTTGACGAAACATAAAACGCTAATGGGAGCTTACTAGTAAAATGAAATGTAAAGTTTAACCCAATGTAGTTAATATTAGATAATATCGCTGATATATCGCTAATTTATCTCATATCGCTCCATATCCGATATCCTCTCCAAAATATCGCTTAAAATATCATTTTCGATATATTATGTGATATTTGTCGATATTTCGCTGTAACAGCCCGCCTTTTCGCACGCTTTAAATCGACACACGTGTCAATTCAAACCATACAGAAGGGCGGATTATTTTGGGATAAATAAGAAAAACAAGAAGAAATAAAACAAAATAGAATCTCATAGTGGAATGATAAAATATAATAATCAAATATACAGTTCATGAAGCTGTTTACAAAATATTTAATTTTACTTATACAATATATATCAGAGTTGCACATACCAACAAATAAAATCGATGCAGCGGAATATAATGTAGTAGAATAATATAATAGATAATAGTACTACGAATCTTCGTCTTCGTCTTCCAGAATAAAATCTTCAAATCCTGAAACGCTCGGACTGACCCGAGCGAATAGAAAAACAAAACACTCGAGTCAGAACTAAAAGATCTTATGTGAGATAAATCAATAGAAATAAATATGAGTGCAGTAACTCAAGAGATGCTCGGGATTTACATCTCCTAAAGATCCGTTAAACTATTTACTATGCAGTATATTTTGCTATTATAATAGTGTCTAATTGTAAAATAAACTTACTTTAGAATAGCGTTAAGGCTTTACATTTTCCACCTTAACACGTAATAATGCCAATAGTCTATACAATACCGTAATACCTCCTGATTGGGAGGCTAACAAAGGATACTCCATAGGTACGACACAAATAGAAACTCGTACAAGACGCGCTAGGGTAGGTGACACGGCACAACTAGGCAATTCCAGGGTAAAAATACCAATTACGCTTCCGGGTCGGCGGTAACGCGTAGCCGCAGCTACCGGCCACCTCGAGCCACACCCCCAAATCAAAGAAAAGAATCAAAAGTGGCCATCGAATCAATCCAAAAGTCAAAGTATAATATCGAAGGCATGTGTCCGATCAAAGGTGCTACCTCAATTAACCCATCGATCGCTCCTGTTTTAGCCACCTTATGCCAACTCACGGGAGTTGGGTCCACGTATTTACCTCAAAGGAAACGCCGCCACCATCCTACTTCATTCTGGAATCTCCACCGCGTACGTGGTTGTTAAAGTGGTTTTCGAAGTTGGCAGGGAGTATGACAACTTCCGATCCCGGTCTCTTCAACAACCAAACGTTATTATAACACCGCGGTCTTTTCAAAATAGTTTATACTTTAAAACAAGAATAAAATATCCATTTCAAAATCATATAAATACGATATCATTTCTATTTTAAACCCAAATCAATATGATATCATTTTTATTTCAAATATATCCTTTTTCAAAAATCATAGTACTTCAAATATATATACCTTAAACCCATAGCTTCGAAACATAAATTTCAATACTTAAATGGTAAAAAAAAATTACTTTATAAAGTAAATTAGCTTTTTAATTTCTCAACTCAATTCCAAATACAGATTTGAATTTCTAAATAAACCATTTAAATTTCCATATATTTCAAAGTTTTAAATATTCCACCATTTCAAAACTACATTTTTAATTCATAAATATATGCCAAATTCCCTTTACTATTATTTAGTTTGAAATACTTACTTAATAAATCCCGTATCCTTTAAATAAAACTTTCAAATTTAATAATTTAATATTCCTCAATTTTTTTAGACTAGATATATTCAATTAAATCATCTTAAACCCGAATTTAGTTTTAACACCATATTCTTTTTAAATCTAAATTTCAATAAGATCTTAATTAAATAAAATCTCAAATCAATTGCAAAACTGTCTTCTCAACTTTCATTTATAAAAAATAATATAAACTCTATATTAGAATATAATTTAAGTAAATACTTATCCATAATATATTTTAATAAAATCAACCTATTATTAAACTTACTTCATACTTTAAACAATTATACATAGCTTAAAACCAAGAATTCAACTATATATAAAATAACTTTTATCAAATATTCGAAATCAATATCGCACAAAACCATATATATATTTCTTTACAAAACCATAGAAAAATCATTTCGAAATATTTTATATATATACCGCGGTGCCTGTATAAAATTTTCTATCCTATGGTCAAGTGATACGGCTATTTATCATTTCAATCCGTGATTTAAAAATAAAATTTACGGTTTTATATCATTTCAAACCGCAATCCCGAATGCAATAAAATGCATAACACTTGAAATTTATGATGCTATAAATAAACATCCATTCATCCATCATAAAATCATACATCCATTTATCACAATCATCATCCAATTCAACAATACATCAATATAAAACAGGTAATAAATAACAAGCATTTACTGGCAGTTTATTTTGCAAAATAAATTAACAAATAATTTAACTATCAGTTTATATGCAAAAAATAAATTTAACTAAAAATTTAACTGGCGGTTTATACGCTATAATGAATTAAATATCAAGTTAATTAAATAATTGCAAATTAACTGAGATAATGATGAAATATATTCGAAACAGCTATAAATGAATTTCAAATCAAATCATATCATAAATAAATTTAACAAACATAAGAAATCTTAGAAGTTGTGAGTAGGTTAAAACACTCACCTTTCGTATTTAAATCCAATTTAAACCCAAAAATTTGACTGTCTCAGAATTCGTCTAAATCAGAGTCATCAAGTCCGGAATTTCAATACGATCCTAACAAAGAAAACCGTGCGTGAATTGGTGTTCGTATGTGAAAGATATGGCGATAAATGCATTTGAATTTCAATGAAAAAAAAGAAAAGGAGAACACTTTCCTTCATTTGCCACGTCACTACTCCATCTTCCAGACCATCATTTTCCAGCACGCGAGACCCAATATTCAACGTTGACCGAAACTTTGACCTCAAAAACTCGCCGCCACGTCCATTTACAGCAGCGTCGACCTACCCCATCGTCTCCTACACGCCACGCCGCCCCCAATGGCGCCTCTCACGGCCACCACGTCGTCGGAAAATGCGGCCACCGCCATGTACACGAAACGCTAATCGATTTTTTTCAAAAATCCAACCGTCAAAACTATGAACAAACTATGCCGATGCGATCCCCTCGGTCCCCTCTACAAAACCCAGCAACGGTTCGTTGATCCGTCGAGTTTGATTTCGACGTGATGAACGGCCAAGACTTCTTCGATTTTTACCGGTCAAACGACAATCCAAAACGAAAAACGAACACCAGCAATGAATTACGCTAGTCGAGAGCTTCAATATATATTTTTTCTAGATTTTTCTGAGGACTTTGAAATTTATGCTTTGGATTTGATTTGCAATTGGATCTGGATCTTGAGTTTGTTTGTTTGCCATTGAGGAGGAGAGAGTTGAGATGTATGTACAGACAAATGAGAATTAGGAAGTGTAGGGCTTATAGCAGGATATTTGTAACAACCCGCATATTTATCGATTTTATATTTAAATATTTTATTTAAATATTTTGTCGTTAATCGGATATTGGTCCGAAAAGCTACTTTTTGCAAACAGTCAAATTAGGACTCGAGACCACTTCCATTGAGTTCGAAATACCGTTTACAATCTTTTTAAGTATAAACTTTGATATGTTTGGGGTTAGTAG
Organism: Allium cepa; assembly: GCA_030765085.1. Lineage (NCBI taxonomy): Eukaryota > Viridiplantae > Streptophyta > Magnoliopsida > Asparagales > Amaryllidaceae > Allium > Allium cepa. The sequence goes on along the minus strand of CM060930.1, from coordinate 44,515,330 downwards.
AATTTCACTAACTTTTCCCGCTTTGGACTTTGGGTTGGTTTAGCCTATTAAACCTAAGTTCCAACCCCTTCTCCTCATCTCTTCATAAATTCCTACCTAACTCTAGTTTTAGTATTAATGGTGAGTGGAAAGGGAAATTAAAATTCCAAGCCCAAGTTCATTAGCAAATTGAACATCCAACTCCAAAATCAAAGTAAAGACATTGGATTCAAGCTTGTAGTTGCTTCTCTATTGACTTCAAGCTTCTTCTTCATTGAATTTGTGTAAAGGTGAGATTTTTATCTCACAATTCTAGCCAATAACTATATTGGACTGTTGGGAATGATTCTCCATCACTTCAGCATGTACATTTGCATTTGGTTTGGATTGGATTGGCCAAAAACTCCAATTTTTAGTGTTTTTGGTGAAATTCTGCACTTAGGTCGTTCTACCTATGCTAGGTCGTTTGCGTGGAAAAGTCTCGGCCTTCAAATAGCCCGTTTCTGGCCTTAAATCGTTCTACAGCCTTAGGTCGCTCGGCACTAGGTCGTAGGTCGTTTGGCCATGAAATGTCGCCTCGGAGTTAGGTCACAAGGTCGCTGGGTCGTAGGTTGTTAGGCTTAGGTCGTTAAGTCGTTCCCTCTGTTGGAAACGTCTCCTCGGTCTTAGGTCGTTAGACCTTAGGTCGGCCTCCCCCTAGGTCGTTAAACCCTGAGTTGTTCCGCCTTCATTTAGCTCGCGCACCTCTAGGTCATTAGACCTTTATACTTTAGGTCGTTGCTCGGCCTTTCCACATAGGTCGCTCGGCCTTTGTTCCATTTGATCGCGAACCTCGATAGGTCGCGTACCCCCTTAAGTCGCTCGTCCACTAGTTCGCGAACACCTCTAGGTCGCTCGACCCCTTTAACTCGTAGGTCGCTCGCCTCTTCTAACCCACGAGTTCCTTAAGTCGCTCGCCTCCCTTAGGTCGTTAGACCTTTATTACTTTAGGTCGTGTACCCTGTTAGGTCGCAAGTTTAATTAGGTCGTTCAGCCTTAAAATGTTAGGTCGCTTGGCCTGTGCTTTTGTAAGGTCGCGGGTCCCTTAAGTCGCACGCCTCTGTTAGGTCGCTCGTTTCTGCTAACTCGCGAACACCCCTAGGTCGCAACCAATAGGTCATTTGATCCTATCCTCCCTTAGGTCTTCACTAGGTCGAACCCCGTAGCGGGGGTGTTGCCCCCGCACCCCCACCTTGGGGGTTGCCACCCCCCCAGACCCCCCCCATAGAGGATCTTATCTGAAAAACATTCAACCGAACTTACTTTGTTGAGATGCTGAGTTGAGCATTCTTCGAAACAAACTATCTTTGGTTTCTCGGTCGATTTTACGGTATCACGGCCTTGCTAAAAAGGCGGGATAACAACTTTAGAAATATGAAGGTTTCAATACTAGTAGTAAATATCAAAACTCTTTCAACAAAATGATTTCAACTCTATTTTCAATAACAAAGCTCTTTTCTTAAACCGTTTTCCAATCTACTAGTATATACAAACCTTTACCTCACTCGGATGAGAAATCTAATTAAATGGCTTAGTAAAACAAGTGGTATGAAACGCTTGCGTTCACTTCGTCGGTTAATTCTTGGACTTGTTCGATTGAACCTCTTGTGACAATTTTCTAGTGAAGATTTACAGTTTGTTCGTAAATATTTAAGTTAAGCAAGTGGTTATGGGACACGAAGATAAACTTTTATATTTACTGGCTTAGTGTAATTGACACTTCTCGTTGATCATGACGATCATTTTATGATTTAGACTAGCAATTGTGTGATGTCTCTTTGTTTGCAAGGTTAGACTAGACCTCATGGGTGTGATTCTGACTCACACATATCACTTTGTCCGCAAGGTTAGTCTAGACACCATTTGTGTGATTCCACTCACACATACCTTTTTGTTGCGAGGCTAGGCTAGACACCATTTGTGTGATTCCACTCACACACACCTTTTTGCTTTTTAGTTAGCCTAGACCTCATGGGTGATTCCGACTCACCCATATGGGGTAGCTCCGCATGGTCTTCGGACCGTCATGTGATAGGCCTCTTTCCCTTTTTCTGTGATTTCTGGATTTCTTGTGTTGATTTCTGAAATTTATGTCATTGACTTGTTATGAGTACAAGTTTAGGGTATGATGACCTCTTTGGATCTTTGAGAAGATTCTTGTGATAATTATTTATCTCTTATTGATTGATCTTCTGTTGATCATCATTTGCATACTTATAGTTGTATGTCAGTATGGATATTTTATATTTATGCCATATCTTTTATTTTATACCATGTCATCTGATATTTATAGCTAGACTGATCCGTTTATTATTTTCTTAAATAATACTCGGGTCAAACCGAGATGTTACAAGTGCTTCTGCTTGACTTCTTCCCGGGATTTGCTACTCTGACTTTTGGCTAACTATTTAGATTAGCAGTTTTTGTTGTATACACTTGAGATATAGACTCATAGTTGTATTCTTTTGTATAGCACGTGTTGCTATTCTTTTGTATTATTGTGGATCTTTTTGACCACTAATCTGATGTACACTTTCATGTGTTAGTTATATATTCATATCTTCTTCCGCGTTTGTGATATGGATGTCTGTGACTGATTTGTGTTATGCTTATTTCTATGTTTGTTTCCGAGGATTATTTATAGCCACCGTGTGATAAGAAATCAAATGGATGGTCGCTCCTCAACAGCCTTATTCTCCGTGCTAGTTGACAGCACTACACCGTAGTGTTCTTGGCTAGCATGGGTATAGTGGTGGGGCGTCACAATATTTATAGGCAGCATTAAAAATAGAATAGATGGATAAAACAGCTATACGCGCTAACGCCAAAGTGGTCCAAAAAGCCTGTTTCGACTCCGGAACGAAATTGGGTCAACCCATATATCAAAATAGATGTTTTAAAATATTTTAAACGCAATGGAAAAGGTTTCAGGTTCAAATTGCATCGTATGAAGAAGTTATGCTAAAAACAATATTTTCCAAATTGATTTCAATTGATTTCAAATGCATTTATTTCAAGACGTTTCGAGTCCGTACGATCAAACGACAAGTCTGATCGCTACGAAACTTGAAGTCCTACAACAATTCACTGATATGGATCCGATGAAACAGGTTTCGTCGAAATCCAAGTCAGTGGCCAAAATGGCTATTTTTACATTAATTAAATAAATTAAATAATTAATAATAAAATACATTTTTTTTTTCAATCTTAAAATCGATAATTTTTCTCACTTTTATATTTCTCAATCATTTAAAATGTTTTAAACAAATTAATAATCAATTTAAAGTTGATTAACTTATCCATTTCAGTTTTAAATTTTCAATTTTATTAAATTTAGAAATTAATTTTTTTCTATAATTCCATATAATTATATAAATTAACAATTACTCCATTCATTATTGTCAAACGGATGAAATTAACCTTGGATCATGGTTTATTACATTATTAACTTTAAATTTCATCTTAATTTCACTAACGTAATATTTAAGCGCTTAATTTCATTTATTTTGCAATAACTTCAATTATTTAATTTTATACTTCACTTAAATTAATAAACCTTGATTTCTATACTTTAAATCAATCAATAGTCATATTATGGATGGATTAAACATTGGATTCAAAACTATTACATTAATACTCTCCAATTTCAACTAAACTTTCAATTAACGTGATAATAAATGTTTAATTTTACTTAATTGCAATAAACTCAATTACCTTAATTCTTTATATTCAAATAAACAAATCTTGATTTACAATCTTTTCATTAACCAATTGTTATTCGACCAAATTCATGCTATGATATAATCATATTGATTCATAACTATTACCCTTAATGTTTCCCAAATTCCTCTTAGTTCTAATCGTCCTAGTATAAAATTCCATTTGCTACGAAAAGTCCATTTATGATATGTATTAAATTTAAATACATTGGTATGTTTCCATTTCAATCCCTTTTATTAAGTTCATTACTACTCTATAACCTAATTAACCCTTTATTACCTTTACTATACTCAAACCTTTGCCAACTCCTAAAATCTTATTCCATTTTCCATGAATATAACATTCATTTATTTTATTACCATTTTTTTCAAATTCTAATTCCATCAACAAATAAAATAAGTAATATATAATATATGTTTACAAGCCAAATGTTACACCACTTGTCATATTCTAAAAGGAGTTAATATTATTTTGAAAATCTAAATTTTACATTAAGATAATATTTAATGAAATTGAATTCCCAATTTATTTAATGCAATTAATTATGACCTTTACAGCTTTAATACATTCATTGGTTCGTAGTTATTTCATAAATTTATACTAACATTAATTCCTATCAAATTGCACTTACTACGTATTATTCCATTTACATTTCCGTTATTTTATATTACAATCATTAAAGTAACGTTTAACATTAACACAACCATTATGGATACTTATCTACCTGCATCATGTTTATTACATTAATTTACGTTTTATCTCATTATAAAATAACCCGTACATTAATTAATTCATATTTTCATCCACTTCCGTATATAAATTTTGTAACCAAGTTATAACATTTACATTTCTTTCTTACTTTAATTAATTGCCAAATATTCCTATTTACACTTTGCAATCTTAAAAAATCCATAAATTGTCAATTGCCTAATATATACATTGATTACTATTAAATGTTCTCCATAAATTTATTTACTTGGTTTCAAACTTTTTATTCATCAATTACTGCCCTATAAATAAACTTACGTTTCTATTTAATTTACATAATTTCCAATTAATTGCAATATAAATTTTATGTTGTAAATTTTAAATTTCATTTGCTACATCAAATTTCTAACATTCGTTCCAATATAAATTATAAGATTTTCATTTCCTTTTTACATTTAATTACAAAATCTTATAAATTTAACCAATTTTCATTATTGAAATTTACGGGTCGTTACAATCGCTCTAATATTTAACGTAAAATCCTCGATATTTTTACGAATATCATTCATTATTATATGTCTTGGAGAAAATAAATATATTCATATTCTCAATTTTTGTTTTTAGTGTATTATGAGTGAAAATATGTAAACCATATTAGAAATCCCAATGTACTAATTTTTTAGTTTTACCATAAATTTTAGCTTTTTTCATTCGTCTTTCAATAAAGAAAACTCTACTTATTCCATTATTTTTTATATTTTATTTCATGTTAAATTCTTCCTTCGGCAACTGACTCTTCACCCTCATTCCAATCATAAGGCTTGCATTTATTGTCTTGGTCACTGCCGTTACTATAAAAATGGGAAAACAAAAAAATATAGATTATTTGTCTTAGTTGAAATGCACGACTCGTTTCACTGGTGTAGAATGTTTCATTAGGGTATTCAGAATTGTTTTGTGCTGCATTAAAAAAAGTCTGCTGTCGTGGAAAAAGAAAAATTATGGACAATGATAATGTAGCCGCCCATTTAAAAGATTTGTACTATTTTTCTATGCGGAGCAAAAAGCAATGTGAATAAAATTTAACAATGTGTATTCACAAATTATTTCTACTAAACTTATTGAAAGCGACACATGGCAAAAAACTACTCGCAAAACGACAAAATATTTTTTTCTTTCACTCAAAGTATTCATGTGCGTAGAACATACATGAAAAACGAAAACGCAAAAAATAATAATAAAAATGAACACTTTCGATGAAACATCTACAACATGGTGTAAATCTCTTTAAAAATAGCTGAAGAATGCGAATGTTAAAATGTGAGAAAATAAACTTAATCAAATCGAATTTTCTCATATTTTATCATAAGAACATTAAACAAAAAATTGTGTAAAATTGACCATAGTGTCTTCGTCCAAATGTCCTTGTAGCACCATCTTAATGCAACTAGCTTGCTTTGCTACTAACTTATTTCAGCTTGTCCTAATACTGACAATCAGGTATAAGCCTTCATAAATAAGCATTCGGTCTATTCATGTGATCTATAATAACATAGCACTTTGTCCAATATGAATGCCATTAATAACCTCATTTGGATTAGTGGACACCACTCTCCCTTCGGAAACAACTTCAGAGGTTTCATCCCAATTCAATAGCTCACATACATTGTCTTACGATTATTAAAGCGGAAATAAAAATAAAGTCTAAATGTTGTTTCTTCGTTAATACAATTAATTTTTATCAATTCAGACATGCTCCCTTCTTTTGAACTTTCTTTCCCATTCACCAAATCACTAATATTTAGATTTTTTAATCTTAGGAGCACTTATTTTATATTTTACATATATAAATTACTTTTAAGAGTTTACCTACTTGTCCCTAAGCATGTGTGCCATACTTTTCAATTCTTCTATCTGCTTTTAACACTGTAACACCAGCACATCTCTAGACTATGCCAAAGTTAGCTTGGTTAAGGTACAATCCCTTTCTAGTGCTCTTAAGAGTCTTCGTTTATCATGCCCTAATAATTGTGCAATAGCATCTCCATTGACATTTTATGACAAGCTGGACTATGAGAGGTTATCAATTTTTTTAATCATCTCTTATATTAATTAACATGTATGATTGTAAAATAATCATAGTTCCAACAATGTTTAACATATCGATAAAATAAAAAATTCTTACAATAGTATTTGCAACACCCATGCTAACTGGTTCATCATTTTCTTAATGTGAGATTTAATTAAAACATGAAATCTAATGACGAACAATGGATCTTGAGTTTGCTTTTTCTAAATTTATAATAACATTATATCAATAAACCGACAGTATTAAATACTAGGTAAATAATGTTGTAGATAAGCAACTAACCAGGTTATCACTCAGTCTAGCCTTTCCTCTATGACTAGATGTGTGCGGTAATTAATTTGTCCCAAAGGCCATATATTTCTCAATTTATTTCTGAAATATTAGATGGTGTTAGAACATAGTAACTAGATGTATAAAAAGAACATATTATATTCGAAAGGTAAATTAGATGGGAAAACATTGATCTGTTCATAAACCGAGCTTAAACTCGGTTTATAAATTGATGTACTCGGTATAAGTAAGTTTCAACTCAGTTTAACTGATTTTTACCTCAGTTTATAAACTGAGCTTAAGCTCAGTTTAACTATGTTTGATTTAACTCATAAACACATAAGACAAATAAAAGAAAGCACAGTTGCTTGGAGATATGAAACCCGAAGAATTAATAACCTTGCGGCCTCTTGATTAAATTGATTTACATCATAGACATCCATTTTAGCTAGTATAATAAGATTTGTTTACAATAACTAAGATATAGTTTATCATTTTTCTACACAAACAAGCATCGTGCTTACACGCATGTGTTTAGTTTTGTATACATGCGATTGATATGTTATACAAGTTATTTTTTTTCTTTTATCAAAGTTCTTAAACATTTCACTAGTTGATTACTAATCCATTATAGATTGCAAGTACATGACAAATATTTCAAATATTGGTCTTTAGGAGAGATAGTCTAAACGAAGAGCCCAGTCATTATGCATATAATATTAGTTATTAGGTGAATGGATAACTAAAAATATACATTTAAAGAGTTAATGAATGTGCATTTTCACCGTGATGGAGAGAACTTTTGTCATTTATAAATATAATCTTATGGTACTAAAATAAATGTAGCCATGATAGACAATACTTGGCATTTTCGAACGATATCTTAATGTTACGTTAAACTCTAGGCATATTTTCGCCTTCACAAACTTTCTTCATTCTTTCATTCTTTTGATGTTGGTAGGTTTAGCTTTAATCTTTCCTCTTTAGTCTCTGCTTTATTTATTTTTTGAACCAATTTTCTTTTTGAGGGTCTCCAAATTGTTCCCATTTTTCAAAATACAGATGGCTTTTGCCATTCCTCTTCCAACTTAAATCAAGCCTATAACAATTAGAAAAAAGCATATTTAATGAAAGATGCATATGAAACGACAAAAAGCAATGGTAGCATACGCAGGGTCAAGAAAAAAACAACTTTCAATTTTGATTTTGATCTCTTGAAAACGATGCTTTATTTTGACGCAAATTAACAAGAGTGAACCTACCTTCAACAACTTTTATCCCATTTCCTTTATGTGCCCAATAACACTTAAAAACAGGAACATAACACACATGATAATCTAACTATATTATTTAATATTCCATAATAAGTGACCACATCAACCACTTGGGACATGTCCTTTGCACTTGCTCTACACATAGTAGTAGCATCAAAAGTCACCCCACTATTTTGAGTTTCTCCCTCTACATCTTTTATACGAAAACATTACCCACTAGTGACATGTCCTTTGCGAGATAAGCCATCATTCTTCAGACCAAAAGCAATCCATCTTAACATTTCATTGTGATCCTTAGAGTTAATAGGTATCGAAAAAAATTCCATTCAACATTAATATTTTAAGGGTATTATTATTAATCAAATGGGAGTATATTTAATGTCCAACTAAGCTCCCTTTTAATCCAATTGGCAAAAAAATTTATATGTGTTTCCCAAAGTAAGGTCGCATTTTTTTTCATGCGATGGTATGAATTTTCTAATTCCACTAAATGCAAATTAGTATAGAAGAATTGATTCTAGGTTATATTTAGCATTATGAACACAACAAAGTAATTAAACAATGTAACATATACTTGCTCTATAAATGGTTCTACCATGGCAATATTCATTTACACTACTAAATGAGCACTTTCTTTCTTATTGAATGACAATTAACTATCTTGGAAACTAAAATTGGACATCCCTCGAGTATTACATTGCTTTTGTAATCTTCATTATGAGCTTCTTTCCCCTTAATTTGTCCTAATTTTTTTCGAAAAATCATTGAAAAAACTCATGCGTTCTTCTGCAAGATAGGCTTCTGCAATGCATCCCTCTGGTCATGCATAGTTTCTTACATAATCTTTAAGTGTCTTCATATATCTTTCGAATGAGTACATCCAACAAAAATGAAACATCCTACAAAATAATGCTTCTCTTCGGAGATGAATAGACAAATGTATCATTATATCAAAAAATAGATGTTGAAAATTTTCTTTAAGCTTGAACAAAATATTAAAATCTCAACATTGATTTATTCCAACTTTTCTCTATCAAGAACATGTTGACATAATTTGTTGAAAATGGAACATAAACGAATTATTGATTTTCTTGTCTTCTTTGATAGTAATCCTCTCGATGCTACTTGTAGTCTGTGTTGCATCAAAATATGGTAATCATATGACTTCAATTCATTAATTCTATAATGTAGCAATGAAATATGATTCTACAAATTTAAACAGCATCCATCAGGCCCTTTGAAATCGTATAATATTTTGCAAATATATTTTCCCATAATTTGACAAACATATATGGAACCAGTGGAAGATACCCCAGGAGGTTGTGCATGAATGTCAAATTCCCTAATCTCCTATACCCTTTCTAGAGGTTGTTCCATCTTTTGATTTATTACCATGCAACATTGCGTCCAATACGTTTTCACCAATGTTTTTATCTATATGTATCACATTCTAATGGTGATGTAATGGAAGTTTCTACAAAAGTCAATAATGTAATGCAATATTATAATTTTCTACAGTTAAAACTATGAAAAACATATAATTTAACCACCAACCTCCCACTATGAAAAATCAAATAAAATCGCTCTTTTTTCCATCTCGATAACTCTGTTATTGTAGGATCATTAGCCTTATCATTTTCATCTTCTATGTCATGAGTTCTATTGCTCTATGTACATTTCAACAACTTACTATGTTTTATGTTATTGGTCTTCTCCCTCATTTTCTTTTCCTGTTCTTTTCCAGAATCATATGGAAAATATTTCAACAATGTAGAAATGTTTCTCTCAGTTAGAACTCTATAAGCACTACCTTTCTATATGGTGTTATCATACCAAGCCTTTTGTTTCCTGCATGAATATGAAATAGGTAGAAATTTTTTATGACCCATATAAATGTTCTTTCGACTATGATTCAACTAACGATAATGAGTATTGACACCACATAGTGGTCAAGCTTTTCCCCCTTCACACGAAATCCAACAAGATTTCCATAAGCCAGAAAATCATTAATCTTCCATAGAAAAATTGCATTTAGTTTAAACAATGTTTTTCTAAATGCATCATAAGCATCAACTCCATTACTCCACAAATGATGCATGTCATCCACAAAAGGTGCCCAATATACATCAATGTCATTCCTGGGTTGCTTTTGACCTAGAATAAGTATAGTTAACATAATATTTTTCTTCTTCATACACAACATATATGAGAGATTATATGTCACTAGCATTATTGATAATAACTATATTTTGGGCTCAAGATGGAAATTGGATCGAGTCCTTTTATGGGAAGACCAAGTCTAAGATTGCGTAGATTGACTGAAAAGATGTCCACTTTTCATCCACCATTTTCCATATCATAAAATCCACGGGATGATGCATTTTTCCATCATTGCTTCTATTACTGAAATGCAATCTTAAATCTTCTACCATCTTTGGTGATCTATACATTCTTCTAAATCTCAGAATTATTAGAGAATATCTTAGTACTTTAACTAAAACACACCTTTTATCATCTCTTTGGTATCTTGATTTATCTTCTATCTCAAAGAACCACATTTTGGAAAAGTATCTAAATTTTTGTATTCATTTTTGAAAAGGTAACCGTCATTTCACAAGCATGGATCTTTTCAAAACCCATGTCGAATGCTTTAAGAAATTTATTTACTTTATATGAAGTTTTGGGAAGTACGTTATCCTTTAGCAAAAATAAATGCTACATATTTAAAAGCTTATCAAACCCACTATCGGAACAGCCAATCTCACATTTAAGATTATACAAGATGGTGATGGTAGATAATTTCGGGTGATCTATGCAAGCAGGATATAATGAAGTCTGTATGTCCTCCAAATTCTTAGGTAACTCATCCCCTCTTCTCTGAGAATCAACATTATCATTATCGTCATCAAAAAATTCATGATTAAATTTTTTTACCTTCATAGTGAATCATCTTGAATAAGTCATAAGCATCAAGGGACTTTGTTTTCTTCTATGATTTTATATCTTCACCATGGTTATACTGTTTACTGCTCTTGTATTTAGGATCCATTCATCTCATGATTAAATGTTCAATGATGATGTGGTTATCATTTTGGCTAAGATTCTGACAATCTTTGCAGGGGCATAATTTTCTTTTTTGGATTTATTAAATTTCTCTTTGCAGCATGCATGAAATTCTAAGCTCTTTGTTGGTTATTTATACTAGTTTTAAAACAATTATTAAAAATATAAAAAAATTGGATTTTAATATAGTGATACATGTTTTAATTCTGAAAATACATATTAAGTTAAGCACTATATTGTGACCTTTTTAATAAACCCAACATTTTTCCATTACCATATACGAAGGCAATTAAATTTCTAGACTTTAACGTTGAAATTAGCTATCTATTGTTATCAAACAAAGAACTATACACATTGAAATTATTACACCTACATATGTACTATTGCATCTAGGTATGTAATATGCAAACTTATTACATCTACGTATGTAATAAGTTAATGAAGGTTCTATAGTACTAATCCTCTATAAGCTCTTAAAGACAACATATTTTGTTGGTTAATATAACTAAAGTCCAAAAAATATCGATGTGACTGATTTGCATAGTTCTCTCGACTTAGGAAAACTATCGATCTTTAATATGAAAGCTCTAGTTTGATTATAGTCAAATCATGGCATGACGTCCATCGAATGACTATAGTTGGGTTGAGTAGAAGTACCGAAATAAAGCTAGGATTTGTCTCCTTAGTTATATAAGGTTAGTATCACAGACATCTCAAACTCAAAATCCCTAACTAGAGTAGTTCAATTAATAATAGTTGTTATTATTAAACTAAGGACTTTTTTATAGGTTACAGAGTTGAATATGAACGATATTGGAATTTTGACCATTACCAAATTTCATAAGTCCAAAGTGATGTATTTTTGATGATGAAAATTGATGTAAATAAAAGTCACAACTAGGTAATGCTTAACAAATTAAAATTGGATTTTACCAAAAACCAATTAAGCGATAAATTTAGCTAAAATGTCACACCACCTACTGAATGACGTGTGAACATCAAAATTCTAATAGTTCGATATTGATCGCTGACTAAATTTACACCTCACGAGTCCCAAAACCTAAATGATGAATTCTCCTTTAACCAAAAAATTTAATTAATTTGTAAGTATTATAAATTTATTAGTATTTATAGGATATTAACTATAAAATTTTATTTTCATTTGATGAATAAATATTATTATATATATTTATAACAGATATAAATATATTAATTGATATACGATATTGATAAGCGTTGAATTGGATTTAGTTGCATAATATTTTTTGTAGGCTCTAAATGGTTTTAAAGCCCATTAAGGGGGCCGATAAGATCGACCTATATAGGGGTTATAGGTAGCTTAATGATGGGGTTGGAGAGCTTTGAAATGCCTGGCTATGATGGAAGGAGAATGAGTAAAAGATTAAATCCAAACTTCTCTTCTTGTCTTACTCTATAGGAAGATCTCTACCCTCGCCTTTTTGAGAAATTTTGAAGCCTCCATGTCATCTCGTTTCCAGCCGACCTCTCCTCTCCATTCCTCTTTCATATCAAATTAAAATTTAATCAGACACAGCGATTATCAATAGCTAGTGGTTAATAGTTTAAGGACTAGCATTCTTTTGGATTAGAAATCATTTCAAGGAGCTTACATCATCATCTCAAAATATGTTTAAGGGCTTTGTTTACAAGGTATATTACTAATACAATTACAAATATTAAACTATATTTATAATTTTCATTACATATATATGTAGATATTTATCTATGTATTTTTTCAAAAAATGTACGTATGTATAAAATATAGTTAGTTAGGTGACAATTCCAACATGTAAATATATTGTCATAATATTGATTTGTTTTATGTAAATGTATATATGTTAAAAAACAAAAAAATATGATAATATATCTTTATGCGGTGTTAGCACCAGAATTGGTCATTAACACCCTTGAGTAGAGTTATGTAGAGAGACTAATGAAGAGAATAAATTAAACAGAAAATTGTGTAATTTAATGCCAAAAGAACAATAAAAACGAGAACACCGGATTTACAGTGGTTCGGCGTAACAGTCTACGTCCACTTTGAGTTTAATCTTTATTGCTTTCCCAATCACTTGAATACAGATGCAATCCATAAATAAATTGCTTGAGTGCAAGTTTGAATCAAAAAGAGGAGAGTATAAAAAACGGCAAAGTATCCCCAGTGTTCTCCAAAAAAGGTCCCTTTTCAGTCTGCCCCTGCCCTTCTATTTATAGACGAAGATGGGTTGGACTTCCTTCACGGGCTCAAGGCCAAGGTGACTTAGCCCATATAAGGCGATCTCAAGCTAGTTGGTCTATTCTTGCCGAACCGTACCTAAATGCCAAAACATGTCAACTGCATCAAACCGGTATATCCTCAGGCTCTTCTTGGTCAGAATCTTGTCTAGTGCTAATGATAATTTCTTTAACTGTCGTCTTGTAGCCGGGCCAAGGTGCCGGTTAACACTTGCCCCCAAAGTGTGTCGTGTAAAGCAACACGACATGCTTTGAATCAGCGAGTATTCATTGTCTCTAGAAATAAATCCATCATGTTCCTTGAACAGTCGTTATCCTTTAATTTTATCCTCCCAAGGGGTCGTATCCTTCTTTGGTCATCATGATGCTTGGTCGATTCCCAATGTTATAAATCCAGGGTTGTAGTTCATCAGAGGTCATCCGTGTCTGATTCTACAGTGCTAGTAAGCTTCGACTATCTGATCTAGTCTTTTCTTAATAACCCTAAGCGAGAATTCAATTTATGTTGATTTCAAGAAGTCTAACTTTTTCGGATGTACACATGCATGTTCGGGTACATGTCCTTTTCATTGGCTTTCATATGCATTTTATATGCTCATAAGTCGTTGCCAACTCCATCTAGTTTAATAGCAATTCAATTGCGATTCCTTATTTGTATTTTCTGTAAAATAAGGGTTGTAATCAGGCAATTGACGAGAGCGGACTTCAAGTTTTACATGGATAACGATCTCAGAAAAGTAAGCAAGGGTGAATGGAGTATGGCCAGTTGGGGACATATGGGTAGTTCTATAAGCCCATAATGCTGTTGGGAGTTCATCCACCCATTTACCTCTAGCCTTTTCTAAATTTTTCTTCAGAACAGGCTTTATGATTTTGTTCACATCCTCAACCTGTCCATTTGCAGTAATAACATATCATAGAAGGTCATAAGGATAGATGACGTTATGGACAGTGAGGTTGATTTTTTTTCTTGGTTGTGGCTAAAAGTTATTTGTCTGCCTGTTTGGCGAAGTAAACAGCTGCCATGATAGTGTATTTCACACCACCTTTAGGGTCAGCAAAATGATGATTTCAATGGCCCAAAGTGGCAAACGGCTATAGACTAGCCATTTGAGTAATTTCCATCGGCGAGGTTCTTGGATTTTTTGCAAACATCTTGCACTCCTCAAATTGTCTAGCATGATCAACCATATCTGGATGGATAGTTGGCCAGTAATACTTATAGCAAAGTATTTTCTTTATCATGATTTTCCCGCTGATGCTATCGCTGCATTCTTCTTCATAAACTTCCTTCAGGACTCGTTTTATCTCATCATGGGCTATGCACCGGAGTAAGGGGGTCGAGAATCTCCTTCGATACATTATTCCGCGGTCCATTACATATCGCGAAGCCTTACGAATGACTTGTCGTCTTTTGCTCCTTCTTTCGGGTAAGACCCCATATAATAAGTATTGATTAAATGGGATCATCCACGATTCCTTATCGATTTCGGTTTCTAACACGAAATCTACCTCCATCATATTTATACTCGGAGTACGTAAGGTTTCAACGGGAAATAATCCCATCTGCTACGCATCGCCGGTGCTTGAAAATTTTTCCAATGAATCGGCTGCTCTGTTTTGCTCACGTGGGACATGTGGAATATCATAATACTCGAGATTCGCTAGAAGCTCCTGAACTCGGACCAAATACGGGTCAAGTCTTTTCCCCTTGCTTAGTAGTCTCCCCGCACTCGGTACACCACCAGTTGCGAGTCGCAATAGTTTTCAACCAATCTTACACCCAGTTCTTTGATGAGTCTTAAGCCAGCCATCAATGTTTCATACTTAACTTTGTTATTTGTTGCTGGGAATTCAAGCTTCAAAGCATAACAAACTGATCGGTTTTCAAGAGTCACAAGAACTACGCCAACCCCTGAACAACGGTCGTTAGATGCCACATCCGTATTCATCTTCCATCGAACGGGCGGTATACATTGTGGCCGTTTGAGTCATCTAACACAGTGAATTCCGCAATGAAGTCTGCTAGTATTTGCCCCTGTATGGCCCTTTGTGGCAGGCAGGTAATATCGAACTGACTCAACTCTATATTCCATTTTAACATCCTTCCAGAAGTTTTCGATCGTTGGAGTACCTATTGCAAGGATTGATCAGTGTAAACACTGATTGAGTGTGCCTGAAAATATGGGCGAAGCTTGCGTGATGCAATCACCAAGCAATAGGCTAATTTCTTGATCTTGAGCTAATTTTTTCTGCCCCGTCAGATATTTACTAACATAGTAAATTGGCATTTGGACTCAGTCCTCTTCGCGGACCAAGGCCGTACTGATAGCATGCTGGGATACTGCCAAGTACACATACAACATTTCGTGGTCTATTAGTTTCGATAGCACCGGGGGACTTTCCAAATGCCTTACCAGAGCTCGGAATGCTTCCTCACAATCGGATGTCCACTAGACATTCCTCTTTCCTTTCTTTATCACATCGAAGAAAGGAATACACTTTTTTTTGTAGCTCTGGATATGAATCGACTCAGTGCAGCCACCTTTCCATTCAAGCTTTGTACTAGCTTCATAGTTCTAGGCACTTGTATGTCTCGGATAGCTTGAATCTTCTCCGGGTTAGCTTCGATTCCCCATGCATTCACAATGAAACCCATAAACTTTCCCGATGCTATACCAAATGAATACTTCAAAGGATTCATTTTCATTTCATAATGCCTGAGTATATCAAACATCTCCGCTAGGTCTCGAATGCGGTCGTTTGAATGCCTTGTCTTCACGAGAATGTCATCCACATAGACTTCCATCGTTCTACCATTCTGGTCTTTAAAAATTCGATTCACCAGCTCTCGCGTTTTTCAATCCAAAAGGCATTACTTCATAGTAATATAGCCCCACATCTGTGACAAAACTTGTGTGTTCTTGGCCTGGAATTTGCATCGGGATGTGATTGTATCCTGAATACGCATCCATAAAAGACAATAATTCGTGCCCGGCCGTAGAGTCGACGAGCTGGCCAATTCTAGGTAATGGGAAACTATCCTTCGAGCATCCTTTATTCAGATCAGAGTAATCAACACATGTTCCCCCTTCCCTTTTTCTTTCCTCACAAGCGCAGGGTTAGAAACCCATTCAGGGTAGAGGGCATCGCGGACGAACCCATTTGCTTTGAGTTTGTCTACCTCCTCTCTGAGTGCAGCGGACCTCTCTGGGTCCATGCCTCTTCATTTTTGTTTTATAGGGACGTATTTCGGGTCTATTTTCAATATATGACTCACAATAGCGGGAGAAATCCCACACATATCAGAATGTGTCCAAGCGAAAACGTCTAGGTTCGCTCGGAGGAAATCAGTAAGATCTTCGGCCAATGATGGATCGAGTTGCGATCCAATCTTAAGGACTCGTGACAGGTCATCCCGGCTGACTGGTATGTCAATCATCAGATCAACCGGTGCTGCATTCGTTTCCCTAAGTCTCCCATCATCGTCTCTCGGATCTATGTCTCTATGGATCCAAGAATGTTGCCCGAGCCAGGGCTCGGGCACTACTTGCCAATTGTCAGTGTTTTGGATGTGGACGGAGCTGTCCCCCTTGTCTGCATCTCGACTTCTAAACATTATATCGTCTATCATCATGCGCTGTTGTTTTGCTGGGGTTCCATCTTCGACATTCGAGCAACATTCATGATCCGCATGCCTCAGGTTGGATTGATAGTTAGTTGCCCACTAGCTTAGGTATCGATTTAATGATTCTATCCCTAGGAATTCTTTCGGTCGTAGCCTTGAGTAGCTGTAAACAGTATATATAATTTTCAATATTGACCTATCGCAGCCAGTCTTTGGATGACCACGCGTCTGCTCCCAGTCTTGGGTTGGTAAATGTACTACATGGACGGTTGAGTCTCGTCCTAGCTATATTTATATCCCCACCTAAAATTCGAAAACATAGAGTTGATCGATGAATAGTCGGTTCACATTCATGTTGCTTCTACCTCATGCCCCCAGGTCTGGGGCATATATACCAATAAGTAGGAAAGTCAGCCATGCCCACTTTAGCATTACTCTCTTTCCCGTTGAACCGAGGATCAGGTCAGTCGATAGGAGACGGGGTCTCGCCTATCTTGGATTTTATCGTGGTTTTTCATTCCAAGAGGAATACTTCGATGCCTCGTCAATTTTAGGGAGTAATTTGGACACTGCACAGTCATCCACGTCTACTTTGGTTCATGTTCTGTAATCAAATCTCGAGATAAAGTTGGCTACAAATGCTGTCGGGTCATGCCCATCTAGTTCCATACTCCTCCTAATGGATCGAAGGAGGGTGCTCAAGAATTTTTGACCAAGTCTTCATGGTTTACTCTCCTTTCCACACTCTGGAGGTTATATTTTTTCAAGGAACATCCTAGTCACATTCGTATGAGCTTAGTGCGGATCAGTATTGACCCTCAATCTAACGTATGATATAGTCGGTTGCTCGTAGCTTTGAATGTCGTTTCGCTAAGTTTTGTATTGAGGCCTCCATGTAGTCATTGCCTTAAGTTATAAAGAACTCCAAGCTAGAGCTATAGTTAGCTGTCGTATTCAGCTTTTAGTGATTTGTACCCCATCTCCTAGCATTGATTTAGCCAGACCACTAGTTGGATTGTCGAGCTCCATCCTTAGCGAGTTAATAATCCTCATGTCGATTTTAGGCCGAAGTTTGCGGAATAGAGAATGGTCGAAATCCACTCGTCTATTTGTCGACGTTTATTCACCACTCTGCTTTATAGTGACTTAGTTTTATTCTCCCCTCGTTCGACTCATGCCCAATTTGTGTTCATGCTTCGGTCCATGCTCTAGGGACTTAGAGATTTGTCGAACGATTTATACTTTAGTCCACACTTCAGGACGCAGAGATTTTCGTCGATTCTCTATGCTCTAGTCCCATTCCGGGAACTGAGAGTACTCTAGTCCGCTTCAGGGACTTAGAGGTATTTAAGTCGTTTATACTCTAGTACACGCTAAGGAGACTGAGAGTACTCTAGTCCACTTCAGGGACTTGGAGGTTTTTAAGTCATTCATACTCTAGTCCGCACTCTGGGGACATAGAGTACTCTAGTCCGCACTCTGGGGATGTAGAGGTTTTTAAGTCGTTTATACTATAGTCCGCACTCTGGGGACTCAGAGTATTCCACTCCACACTCCGGGGACGTAGAGGTTTTTTAGTCGTTTATACTATAGTCCGTACTCTGGAGACTTGGAGTACTCTAGTCTGCACTATGGGGATGTAGAGGTTTTTAAGTCGTTTATACTTTGATCCGCGCTCTGGGGACTTAGAATACTCCAGTCCGCACTATGGAGACTTGGAGATTTTGAGTCGTTTATATCTGGCCCGCACTCTGAGGACTTAGAGAACTCCAGTCTGCACTCTGGGGACTTGGACATCTTGAGTCGTTTATACTCTGGTCTGCACTCTGGGGACTCGGATTACTCCAGTCCGCACTCTGGGGACTTGGAGATTTTTTAGTCAAATTTATACTCTGGTCCGTGCTCTGGGGACTTAGAGTACTCCAGTCTGCACTCTGAGGACTTGGAGATTTTGAGTCGTTTATACTCTGGCCGCACTCTGGGGACTCAGAGTACTTCAGTTCGCACTCTTGGGACTCGGAGATTTTTAAGTCATTTATACTCTGGTCCGTGCTCTGGGGACTCAGAGTACTCTAGTCCACACTTTGGGGACTTGGAGATTTTGAGTCGTTTATACTCTGGTCCGCACTCTGGGGATTCAGAGTACTCCAGTCCGTAATCTGGGGACTTGGAGATTTTGAGTCATTTATGCTCTAGTCCGCAATCTGGGGACTTAGAGAACTCCATTCCGCACTCCGGAGACTTGGAGATTTTGGTTGGGAGCAGTCCTATTTCCATTCTTTAATTTGTACTTCATTTACCGCATCGAGGCTAATGTTGTCGAATGAACGATCGACCCACATTTGCTCATGGAATGAGGTCTAGCCCCCGGCATGAGGGATGAAACTTGAAAAATGGACAGTTGTTTCTCGTCCTCTTAGTGATTATAAATCTTCCAATCAAGTCAAGAAAGGAGATATATGGCAGATGGTTGGATCACATCCATGCCATGTTAGGTAGTCAAATCTTATACAATTTGCTTCGTATCTCCTTCTAGAAAATAGGATAATGGATTATTGGGAGCGATGGTTGACGAGTAAGCAGTCCATCACCACTACTCCAAGTAGGGCTTTCGTACATTCTTTTGTGTTCATGGTAGGATTTGATGTCTAGACGATCAAATCACGTCCACTCTAGACAGATCCCGATGTCACTGAGCTTCAAAAGGGGCATCTGTATTTTGTCGAACTTTGTTTCATGACTCAATTTGAGTGGATGATTGGGCGGTTCTCATTCCAAACCTCGTTTAGGTCTCCAAGTCAAATGTGGAGGTCGATGAATGTGAGGTTAGTCGTGTTCACTTTGTATTGGGCTCTGATCGTGATGAGCTTTTCAATACCTAGTCCATAGCCCCAAATAAAAGGAACATGGCTGATGATGAGTGATTGAATTATGCTAGTCTAGATGTAACTCCACACGTCCGATCATGGTCTGCGTGGATTGGTTGGCGACCAAATCTGAGTACCTGGTCACTTGCATTGCTTTGAAAGTAGTTTAGTTCAAGTTAGTCGTAGCTCATAGAACAATTGAAATAGAATTAGAAATGGAAATAATTCAAAGAAGATTGGGATAAATCTCATCGATAAGTGAAACAGCATCATGTGCTTGTTATTTGACTTTGCCCCTCGCCTCTTTCAAAGAGATATCGGCCGTCGACAATCCAATTGATAATCATAGCCCTTTATTAATAGGCATCGGATGTTCGCTACCCACCATTCTGCAGGACTTGTACATACTATTGAAGCTTTCCTTTCCAGTTCGGCTTTTCGACCACACCTCGGAGGTGTTTGTAATCGCCCATGTTAGGATCAGCGAGCATCTGGGAATATACAACATTCCCCTGATTTTCTTTAGACTTTGGTATACTCTCTCGAGGTAGGTTTCATTACCACTCCGAGTCGCGAGTCTTTAAGTAGAGGTTGTCAATTGAATCTTTCAAAGAGCATATGAGTCGAATTTTAAGGTCTTTTTTTTATCTACTGGAATCAGCGTCCTTAGCTAACGGGCCTTCATTGTTATTTATCCTAGTGTGTTCCACTTCTCCTCACTTTGGTTCTGATTCATTTTATAACAGAAACAATCCATGGTCGCAGGAGGCTTTCCAGCTAACTAGCTGCCAAAATATATATGTAAGTCGACTTTCCTCAAATGCGATCAGTGTGATATCCTTGTTAGCATTTGGAATAAGTTGCTTAGAGCCAAACATTTGTCTGCTAGGAGTCACTAAATTCAAAGTGCTAGGTCAGTGAAGAATGGTGCTTGGAGTCATCTAGGCATTTTCTTAGATTCATATCATTTATGTTCTCAAAACTTTGGGAGTATCGTTTGAGTAGCGTTTGCTTGTCCGTTCCCTTGTTGTCGTTCAGAAGCTGTCGCTAGATCCTCTATGCCCTGGTCGATCAGGGGATATAAGGGAAGCAGATAGAATGTTCCTTTATTAAGTTGAGTTTTGAATTCACTATGTGGAGGCAGTGTGCTGTGGCTAGGGTTTGTACCCGGTTTTTTTTTGAAAATAAGGGTCGTATGAGAGACCGATGTAATTTAAGTTTCGATCGGCATTAAGGGACGTTCCGCATGACAAAGTTGCTCGGCATACAAGATTGTTCGGCATCCAAATTTGTTCGGCATTCCACATTATTCGGCATTCAAGAACGCCCAAGCACTTAGGAGCATTCGATATTAGAGAGCGCTCGGCAGTCAGGAGCGTTCGGCATTAGAGAGCGCTCGACATTCATGAACGATCGGCATCCGAGAGCGCTCGGCATTGAGGAACGTTCAGCATTCACACTGTTCGGCATTCCACAGTGTTCGGCATTCACACTGTTCGGCATTCCACACTGTATGGCATTCCACACTGTTTGGCATTCACACTGTTCGCACTGTTCGGCATTCGCAGGCTTGCACACTGTTCGGCATCCACACTGTTCGACATCCACACTGTTCGGCATTAGAGAGGTGTTCGACATCCATTCTTGTTCGGCACAACCAAGTCATTCGGCATACAATACCGTTCTGTAATACAGAGGTGTCGGTCGGCATTCTGACGTTGCTCGACATAGAGGTATGGATCGGCATCCTGATGTCGCTCGGCATAGAGGTATGGATCGGCCTGGAGGTATGGATCGGTATTCGGATGTCGCTAGGCCTGGAGGTATGGATCGGCATTCGGATGTCGCTCGGCCTGGAGGTATGGATCGGTCTGGAGGTATGGATCGGCATTCGAACGTCGCTCGGCCTGGAGGTATGAATCGGCCTGGAGGTATGGATCAACATTCGAAAGTCGCTCGGCCTGGAGGTATGGATCGACATTCTGATGTTGCTCGGCATAGACGTATGGATCGGCTTGGAAGAGCGTTCGGCCTTGAATGGGAGCAGCTCGACATACACCTTTTCGAGGGCGACCGTCATATACCTTTCCTGGGGCGATCGGCTGAATTGCCTTCGGAGGAGGGTCGGCCTTCATTCAACTTGAGTGCAAACTTCAACGTCCAATCCTTAGATCTTGCGTACATCAGTGAATCCAATCCTTTCACATGAACATGAACACTTGATTAACTTACGTCTATCAGCTTCCTTTAGAATTTTTTTTCCAATTTGAGTAGAATAGGAAGTTTTCTAGTAAACAATTGGATCTATCTCGCGAATATGGAAATCCACTAGTAGATGATGAGATACAATCAAGCCGAGAATTCAATTCTCAGTGAAAGCACCAAAATATTAGCACCAGAATTGGTCACTAACACCCTTGAGTAGAGTTATGTAGAGAGATTAATGAAGAGAATAAATTAAAATAGAAAAATAGTGTAATTTAATTCCAAAAGAACAATAAAAATGAGAACACCGGATTTATAGTGGTTCCGAGTAACTGCCTACGTCCACTTTGAGTTTAATCTTTATTGCTTTCCCAATCACTTGAATACAGATACAATTCGTAAATAAATCGCTTGAGTACAAGTTTGAATTGAAAAGAGGAGCGTATAAAAAATGGGAGAGTCTCCCCAGTGATCTCCAAAAAAGGTTCCTTTTCATTGTGCCCCTGCCCTTCTATTTATAGACGAAGGTGGGCTGGACTTCCTTCACGGGCTCAAGGCCAAGGTGACTTGGCCCATATAGGGCGATCTCAAGCTAGTTGGTCTATTCTTGCCCAACCGTACCTAAATGCCAAAACATGTCGACTGCGCCAAAACGTATATCCTTAGGCTCTTCGTGGTCAGAATCTTGTCTATTGCTAATGATAATTTCTTCAACTGTCATCTTATAGCCGGGCCAAGGTGTCGGTTAACATGCGGCATAGCTCAGAATCAAAATATTTTTTTTATTATTTGACTAATATAAATATAGTTGAAAATTTAAATGCAACATCATACATATGTAAAATATGAAAAAAAAATTCGATAGAAAGAAAATACTTTTTTATTTCCGTATTTTTTTAAATAATATTTAAATCAATGAATCAATCATATAAGTAATTATATAAATACATATTTTTGTTAAAAAATGTTTTATATTTTTTAAAATTATATTAATACATATTACATTCTCGATGGAAATTAATTTTTTTAATATTCTTAAAAACTTAAATATAAACTGAAGAATAGAAAACGGATTTTAAATTATTTTAAGTTGTAAAATCATATAATAAATTTTCAAATTATAAAAATTTTATCTAAAATTTTGGTGGATATTTAAAATTCGAAGTTGATTTCGAATTTTTTTTAATAATTTAATATGGTTTTTTAGTATAGGTATCAATATTTAAAATTAAAAATTAAAAAAATAACTTGAGCCATGCGCAAGACCAGGTTGTATATTTAAATATAAATTATTTTATGATTTTGACATGTATGTATATATATATATATATTATACGTATATATATAACTAGTTATTATATACATTTATATATAGACACACACACATGTATATATATATTATATTTGTACATACAGGTTTCAGTACCAAAACAAATTATTTACTGTATTTTATAAATGATTTAAACATATTTATGTAGTTATAAATATATACATATTGATAATATTTTATATTTAGGTTTGTATGGGTGTGTGTATATATAATTATATACAAATAAAATTTTGGTTTATACATACATACATACGAGTACTTTAGCATGTGCTGTGCACATGCGCAGAAGGAATGGGTGTTAAAATAAAACGTATATGAGGTTATTTTAATTTTATAACATGACTTTGATGTACACGTAATGCTGCATGTTTTGGATACTGATTTTCAAAATGCATCCACGTCCGATGGACATGTACATGGAATGTATGTATCAAACATGGAAAAAAGATTATATCAGACTGACGTTATGTGGAGAAAAATAGGAGTAATAAACGTAGAAATTATGAATTATTCTTACATGTTCATGCAAACCGCAGACAACAACTTTGATTCTTAATGGAAATAGGTTAAGTATGTGAATAAGAGATAAGAGGATGTACCTTTGTTATTTTGTTCTAAAAAGTAATATAGAGATTCAAGAAGATTGAGTGAAATTTACGTAGGCAGAAGAATTTATGGAGGTTAGTTGATAAGGATAGGAGACCGTGGTAATTGAGGTAGGTAGTAGAGCTGAGTTAGTGTTATATGGTAGTAACAATGATGAGCGGAAAAGTATATATTAGCCTACTCTGCTGCAATTTTTGAAGCAGCATTTGCAAGGAACGAACAACAAGGAAAAACATAAATCTTGCAACTTTTGTTATTATTTGTAATTGGCAGGTTAATAAATGACTTATGGACCCTATATGATCCTGACATGTTAGACTACATAGGTACCTAATTTATAATGGATGATGTTGGATCCTGAACTGGTGCAATGTATAGGGAGTACATGCTATATATAGCACATGCTAATATTCACAGGCCTACGTACTAAGTGAAATAGTTCCACAGAAATAAATATATATTGTTGGCATGTCCGGGGCGTACGCTAAAAAAAATAGATGCAAATTTATTTTACAGAATGTGAAATAATGGACGTATGGATTAGGATATTAGTGGTACAGAATAATAGTCTTCTGATCTTGTTTGATCTTCGACACTGCTAAACCTGATCTAAATTTTATAAGATAAAATTTGTACTTTTTAGTCACTGTTAAGTTAATAATAGTATAGTGTATAGATGCATGTCCACTTATGGATAAAGAAACACCATATTCCAAAGCATAATTGACAGTCATGGTTACCGAAACACCGTAATTTTTTCTATAATAATAGAACGCTTGTTATTTCCTTAGACTTTTAAAAATCGATTTAAATATACAACTCCATTAGTTAGTGCAAATGCATATTCAGAAATAAAAGTATGATTTTCATATAGTTAAACAAAGAAGAAATGAAAAAGAATGACCGTGAATGTAATTATAGTTGCATTCTATTTTTTATTAATAGTACAAAAGTAATGTTTCCAACTTGCATCAAACAGTGCAAATAATTTTGAAAAATTATTACTCAATATTTGTCTAATGCGTGCAGTATATTGATCGGATGTTCACTAAAACTTAAGATACATGTTATAATTGGATGAGCCAAGCAGTTGGACTACATACATTGAAAATCCCATTGTCAGAGATATGTTATCAATCCTAATGTACGACTACAACAGATTTTATCACTATACCACTTAAGCTTTGCCGATGACTATCCGATAATTGTCAGCATCAATTGTTCATACACAAACGTTAGAGTCAGTTGCCTTATGCATGACTATGCTCTCACTTGCTCAGTTGTTGGACCAAAGAAGATTTTGAGACCCATCGTTGATTTAAAGCAAAATATAAAAAAAGAAGTTGACCAATCAGTAAAGTCAGTAGAGCGACTGTGAACAAAAAGAGAGTAGGCATAGCAACTCTCTTATTCATAATAGTCCATCAATTTATCATAGAATAAAAGCACCAAAAGATGGATGAATGTTCTGGTTGACTTGGCAATGCTAGTAATTAGAAATTATTTTTCTAGTAGTGGAAACAATACAGTATGCAACAAAAAATTAATGTATGGTAAATTACCAATCATCTAATAGCTAATTAACATTTAGCAGAAAATTTATGGGTATATTAAAATGTGAAAAGTTATTTGTTAAACCCAAACAACAATTTTAGATTATCAAGTATCCGTAGATAGGCATCTCTAGAGAGCAAATAGTGTTCCTTTCACTTCAACATGCAATAGACCGAGCAATCTAATTTTGACATATATAAACACATTTGACTAAATTTACGTTGAAGTCTACAAGTACATTGAAAAATGTTCATTGCACTGTGTTAAGCATGAGCGCATGGCTATTTGTGGTTTATGACCAAAACATGTTCATCTTTGAACAAATCATTAAGCAGGAATTTTATTTTTATTTCATAAAAACTCTGATGAACCATAAATTATCTATATTTCTTAGTCAATAAAGGACAATAACAGAGAATAGTTGGTGTTTTGCAGTAACATTAATAATCATATTAATTGACAAACAAACATCAAATTGAAAACTAATCTATCAAAAAGTTGGATTTAAATTCATGGCTGCAAAAGTTTTTGAATTCTTGAATTTTTAAAATGTTATTACTAAAGCTAAGTTTGGTTCGGAAGGGGAATTAGAAAAATAGCATTTTACAACAAATTCTTTCATTATACTAAAAATAAATTTTTATGCTTAACAATAACTTTATGTAGGAATGTGTAGAATTTGTAAAAGTTATCCAAATCAAGTATTTATTTATGATACATATGCTACTGAATTAATTACATCAAGCTAGCTATTTGAGTTTTTGTTAATTATTATATAGTTGTTTATCATAAAAACAATTCACGCGAAGTATTTCAACTGCATACCATTTTTTCATCAGGAGAATGCTAGCAAAACAATGATATATATCCTTAATGTTGCATAATCATGAAAGTGGTTATTTTATTGTCTTTCCCGACTTCCTTATTATTGTCTTTTAGTTCGTGATAACCAAAGCAGTAAAAACAAACAAAAAATAAGTATATTACTATATTCAAACATGTTTTAGCAATGTTTCTCCACTCGTTTATTAATTTTGTATATATGTTATTAAAGAAGTAGTTTCCAATGATCAAACTTGCAAAAAAAACATAAAGAATATTTATTAGAAACGATGATTTAAAATCATAGCTACAAAAAAAACAATAAAAACATAAGAATAGTTGATTTAGGAAAAATCTTGATATGTTTTTACAATGAATCAAGTCATTAAAACACCAAAAGTACAAATATTAAAAGCGTATGGATAAATTACAAAAATAACGGGTTAACTTAGAAAAGTGCAACGGACTATATAAATGTTAAATGAAAAGATGCATTGTAAAGCTGCTAACTATAATTTGTTAAATAATAAATCAATTAGCAATTAATTACTTAAAAACACCTCACTCCTCAATTTTATATGACTGATATTTTATTTGGAAATTAAATATCTACATGGAATTCAACCTATTCCTATTATATAAAGAGTACAAACAAACATTATTATTTAATTATCATTATATGGTAAATTAGAAGATACCTTATATAGACATAACATCGTTGCCTGAGTTAGTCGATTCAAGCATTCTACAAAGAAACTTCATTATAACACGACAAACAAAATTCTTTAAAAAAATTGAAATTTTTTGTGAATATACAAACTACATAAATAATTTCTAAATGCATAGAAGTTATTAAAGAAAGCGATGAAGGTTCTAAACATATTTATACCGATGGATTGGAACATATCCAAAAATGAACTGAGACAATTTTTCATGCTGCAGGTGTTGTGCAAAAATTACACAAAATGCAGAAAAAACAATAAACAAGATCTAGATTTGCCAATTTGAACATCATTCAATGTAGAAAAAATTATTCTAGTACTCCAAATAAATAGTAAATAACTATAAAGAAGGAAAAGAGACGCATAATATTTATATTGGTTCCACTATCATCAAGATAGTGTACGTCTAGTCCAAAGAAGAGAGATTTTATTACATGTGAGAGAGTTACAAGAGCTTACAAGATGAGAGTTACAAGGGATTACAAAATAAGAGTTTACATACCAATGCCTTAAATTAGGGATAACAAGAAGAAACACTATATTTGAGGATCACCGGCTGAATACTAGGATGAGTTCACAATGAACTCTACCCTCAATTATAGCCAATGTAAATTCATGTGAGTCACCAATCAAATCACCAAGATATGTTAGAAGATAATGGAGGCAAATTACAATGGTAAGAAATGATGCAAACATAGCAAGTAATTCACTCATTCCTTTAATTAGCAAAGATGGAAGAAAATAATCTCAAAGCAATGTGATTACTGATAAAAAAATGATATACATATCCTTTTGCATAAATTTTATGTCATAACTTGTGCATGCATTTAATTTCTTACCATCTCATGCAAATGCGATCCAATAATTTATTCATTTCCATAATGGAAAAAAGTGATTAGTTTCCTTCTTGCATACTTGTTTCCTTCTATTTTTGATTTTGTATCACCAAAATTTAACACTCCACCTTGATGCAAAATCACATATCTCCAACACCCTACCTCGACTCAAGTTCTCTACTCAACATAAAACTCTTAAAAATGAATTCCACCTTTTACCAAAATCTCTTTTCGAGATAGAAACCAAAATGAATATTTACCCAATGGGTTTCGGCAAGGTCACCCCACACTACACCTTGCTAACGAGCTCAGACTATGTCCCCGTCTACTAATAAAGTGTTGCAAATATACAAAATCAAAAGAAGGTAGATACCAAAATAATCTTAAAGCCACCAAGGCCAAAAAATTCTCTCATCACCAATCCACATACAGATCCAAAAAAACAAAAGCCAATGGACATAACAATGCTCATTCAAATCTCTGTATGCAAGACAAATCTCTCTCCTCCCACATACCTTATCTGCCAAACAATAAATTTCCCATGGAAATCAACATAAGACTCTCACATCAACAATGTAGTTAATGCCCCGTTATTACCTCGCTATAACCCCGCTATATCTCATAGCCGATTCCTACCGCTACGATTTTTCTATATAGCCCCAAAATATAGCCTTTCCGCTTTAATCCCCGCTATTTCCGCTATATCCCGTTATTCCCGCTATATTTTGCTATTTCTGCTATATCTTCTTTAATAAAATGATTTGAAAATTTTCATTTATACACTATAAAAATTATGAAACTAATTTATTTGATTTAATTTTTAATATATTTTCAGAAATGAAAATACTCTAATATTCTACTAAATTCAATTATGTTATATAACAGTTTTACGTTTATTTAAAGTATATTCGCACATGTTTTTTTTTAAAATTATTTATGTATTAATTATAATTCAGTTGAATGATATTTTTTTATTTAATTACCATTTATATATTTGTAAAAACATTAAGTATGAGTTTTAGATGCTATTTTAGAGCCATCCGCTATATCCCGCTGTATCCTCGCTATATCCCCGCTATGACTTTTTGCACCTCCACCGCTTCGAATCTGCGAGCGCATTAACTGCACAACATCAACATTGAGCCATGAAGCAGATACAGGTTCCCAAATCCCGCTGTCCATTCAACACACAAATTTTCAAGACTAGAACGCTCTTCTCTGTCAACATAATCTCCTCCACCTTTAACTTCCATATTGCACAAAATCTCTTTTTCCGTCCAAATGAGTAATATGATAATTACCACCAGATCTACTTCCCTTTCTAGAAGTCATTGATGCACAAATTTAAATAAATCGCCTTGCTCTGATACTAATCTGTTATGCAAAGTTTGCACAAAATGTGAAAAAAGACAATAAATAGGATCTAGATTTGCCAATTTGATCATCAATCAATGTAGAAGCAATTATTCTAGTACTCCAAATAAATAGTAAATAATTATAAAGAAGGAAAAAAGACGTATAATATTTATACTAGTTCCACTATCATCAAGATAGTGTACGTCCAGCCCAAAGGAGAGAGATTTTGTTACACATGAGAGAATTACAAGAGATTACAAGATAAGAGTTTACATACCAAACCCCTAAATTAGGGATAACAAGAAGAGACACTCCATTTGGGGATCACCGGCTGAATACTAGGATGGGTTTACAATGAAGCCTACCTCAATATATAGTCAATGTAAATTCATGTGAGTCATCAATCAAATCACCAAGATATGTTAAGAAGATAATGGAGGCAAATTACAATGGTAACAACAGATGCAAACATAACAAGTAATTCACTCATTCCTTTAATCAACAAAGATGGAAGAAAATAATCTCAAAGCAATGTGATTACTAATAAACAATAATATACATATCCTTTTGCATATATTTTATTCCATAACTTGCGCATGCATTTATTTTCTTACCATCTCGTGCAAATGCGACCTAATAATTTATTCATTTCCATAATGAGCAAAGATGATTACTTTCCTTCTTGCATATTTATTTCCTTCTATTTGTGATTTTGTATCACAAAAAATTAACAGTAGGAATAAATGTGTTATTAAACTCTTGTTTGGAATGATAAAGACGGAATCAGTTATAAAGCTACAAACGTATAGTATTCCCTCAATATGGAAAAAGCCTGGTGTAAATGCAAAGTGTTCTATTTTTACATCATGGGATAGATAAAACCATCCATCCATGCTCCTTAATAAGGCAAATAATAAATATACAGTAATTAGACATTTATAGAATATGAAATAAGTAGGGGTTTAAAAAAAATAAAGCAAGTACTTAATAAATTCGTTATATTAAAGGGAAAATATATGTAAAAGATCTTTAAGGGACACTGCAATTATTATGTTCCTTATATAAAGAAGGGTATTGCAAACCACATCTGATAGTTTCAAATGCTCTTAGCAATAGAGAATGAAATATTTTAGTTTAATAAATGCAAGTAGTAGAAGTAGAAAAACTAAAAAAACCAATACATATTGTTAGCAAAACCGCTGAAAGTATGAGAAGGAAAAAAAAATCTCACATGATTCTTTAAATGCATGATTTTAGGTTCAAATATTCACCTTAGATTCTTTTCTTTGTTTCATTAATAAATGCCTCTCCCTAATGAATATGCAAATGTATGTTTTATATTTCCATCCATTTTTGCTTCTTAGTTAGGCAATTATACGTTAATCAAGCATTTGCAAAGCATATAGTATACAAGAAACCATGAAATAAAGCAATAATATAATAAAGCCATTAGATTAATCAAAACAAACATAAATAATAGCTAGATCTATCCTAATCTATTAAGTATCTTTGAGGGACGATACAATTATTGATTTATTATTGTCAAAATACAAAGAAACGCATAGAAGCTGGTGTTTACTTTCTTTTTTTAATATTTGTGGATCCTAGCAAGTTTCTAGCATATGGCTCGATAGTATTTCCCGTAGCAGGATGATGAAACTTTAAAGAAGCAAGCAGAGTCGCGGTAAACAAAGGATTTAGATGGGGTTAACATTAACGGGGTTTCCTAAAACCTATCCTAGACATTTGAAGCACAGATTCTTGAAAAGAAGAGCATAGATTTAGGTACTTTAGTTGTATATTACCAATTAGTTTTGGTGTAGTAAAATTCAGCGAATGGAAACAAATTTTTACCATAATTTTCTTAAGATTAAATATAATATTGTACTCCAATCTGCAACTTTTCATACTAGAATTGTTTGTACCATTAGATATTGTGCATTCAAACATTGACATATCAATTGATTAAGTCAATACGTCAAGGATTAAACTATTCAATCAAAGATAGTTAATGAGAATAACAGAATAAATTACCTGGTTGGAGCTCCAACCAAAGCATGGATCCCTTTTGTACTCAATTGTTAGATAAAGATGATACTTACCTGGAGTTTCTTCAACCAAGGCATAGATCTCTTTCGATCTCGATAATCATGGAAAAATGAGGCAAAATCTTGAAACAAAGAATAGGAATTGGAAGCATCAGGAGTAAAAATGCTAAAGTTCGTTGTGAGAGTTTGCAATAGAGAAAGATAATAAAGAGGTTCGCAGATGGAAGGCGGGAAGTTATGTTGGTGTGCTCTAACGAACTGGCGATATCATCGTTCCTCAACATTTACTGTTCAAAGGACATCCATGTAACTTCAGAAGTGGTTTGTTTGAAGGAGATTGGTCCTGAAAGGTGGAATTTGGGAAGAAAGAATTAAATTGGAAGCCGAATTAAGAAGACTAGAGATAATTGATATTGATTTGAAAGAGGCAACAGTTAGGGTTATCATTTGTTTTAAAAATTGTTGAAGTAGTTGTGGACCGATTGAAGAGCGGACAAGATGGGAAACATACAGGAGTACCGAGTAATGTGGGCAAGAGGAAGTGGTAAAAGAAGATGAAAAAATTATCCTTTGTATTTTCATTTCGTTTGCAATGACTGTTTAGGTAGAACACAAAAGGCTTCACTTTGACCTGCTTGACCAGGTATTTGCTTTATATAAAAGATATATATTGTATTACTTTAATATAAAAGAAAATGTGTGTATATAGACATACATTTGACATTATATTTGCATATTGGATGAGTTAACGTGTCCCTTTCGATGTAAATCCCTACATCTACACACAGGCAAGTTATACCTTACATGGATTGATATGTTATACATGCAAAGACTTATATATGCATATATAATGGACATATATGTTTAATATTATATAAATTAAATAATATAATATCATCTTTAATTTAAATAAAATAAAGGATTTATTTGCATAAAATTTGTAAATGTTCTGAATAAATTAGACTTTATAGGCCAAATAAAGATCTAGTAGCGTTAAAAAATTTTGAAATTCACCCATAACTTCCTTTGTGGGCTAACCTAGCTCTAACAATGTACGTACACCTTATATGTAAATTTGAACCATAGATGTCGAAAGAAATTGTGACTTCATACCAGCTTTAAAAATGGTTGTCATTCAATAAAGGTTGCTTTTAGCACAGCTCAACTTCTTCTGTCATTCCCTCTGCAGCAAGACAAAATTTTAGTGTATTAAAGAGGTAATAATATGGTAAATTCTCTTAAAATTCCATTTTTAGAATCAAATTCCACAAAGGAAATATTGAATACCTAAAAGATTTTTGAAAACCTCTTTGTAAGCAATGTTGTATTGTATTCGTCAAAACGTTCCTTTTTTGTCAAAACCATAATTTTCAAACTCGAATCTAGCGTTGTTCTTGAAAGGTGACATGTAATTAGCTGTGTATATACATGAGCCTTGGTAAACAGATCTCAACTTGTTCCAATGTTTGACCTTGGAACTTGTTAATAATCACAGCGAAGCATACTTTAGTTGTAAATTGTCGACGAAGTAGAATGAATAGCTATTTTGTATCATTAGATGTTAAGTGGTAGTAGTACTGTCTTATTAAACTTGCTCCCAATTAAAAATTCTTCTTTAATGACGCTATTAACAGATGAGTTACGATTAATCTTGTACCATTACACAAACCAAGATTTTGATTAAGATTCCTAGGTTACATTATTTGCATCCCTACTTTCAAGTGTAACTCATGATTCAGAAGATCTGAGATTTTGAGAGTGTTAAAAATTCAAGAGGGCGTAACGTATGGTGGTTTTCAACTGTATTTGACATAAGGCTAATTGAATCCGCATTGAAATAAGTTTTAATGGAACTACCTACCATTTTGATTACGTAAGAATCAGTATCCTCTAAGCAGCTGTTTACAAGTGCTAGATTACACATATCTCTTAGATATAAAATTTGCACCATATTTCCACGAAGTCAGGATATGTGCTCTTCACTATTGCATGAATAGGTTTATCTGCCGGTGGTATAATATTCATCAGGCACTTCTATCCATGTTGGTTCCATGTAATCCTCAAAGGAAATAGTGGGTATTTTAACCTTATCTGCATCCGGTATCCACTTAAAGGAAAGTCGATAATATTTCATTCTCATCAATGGTTGAGTGGATATTTATTAAATGCATGTTTGTTTTAAGATATAAACCATGCACTTTAACTAAAGTGGAGAATGGTTGATAGCGGAATGAACATTCATCTATCGGTACTATAACAGCCCACCTTTTCGATCCCCAAGTTCAACGCCCTAGCCGATGTTAACACCTCGACAAGCGAAATAGATGAGTTATTGGGGGTAAGATAATTTTTAAAAATACATTACTGACTAATGGCTTTTAGAGTCTCATGGAGGAAGGAAACAAAAAACAATACAATAATAATCAGTATTATGGAGCTTTTCTGAGGAAGTATTATGGACTGATACCGATCCATATCCATCACTTTGATGGATCGTGTCTTGGAATTTCTAAGGTTATCTTATTTTTATCTCATGGTCCTAGTTGTACTTGATTTTGGGCTTTACGGTTATCTCTTCAGGCTTTTTATCTTGATATATTTCAAGTTCAATAAGTCAAGTCCATATATATTGCTCAGTCAAAAGACTGGATAACATTTGCTCCTACAGTTCATCTTATTTCCAACATGGTGTGCTTTGAATCGAGACATGTCGTGATTGCTACATAGGACTCTAATCCATGCTTCAAACAGTTGTTGTCCTTTCCTTGGACCTTTTCAACATTTTAGCAAAACGTTATGCCTCTAGCTGTTCATTGTGATGCTTCACTAGCATCCGGTACTATAAAACTAGAGTATGTCTCATAACTGTCATTCCGAGCTTGATGATTTTAAGCTGATTCCCTTTTCAGATCTCTCTGGTTTGAATCAGCTTTCTTTTGGCTCTAGTTATTGAATATTGAGTAGGCACATGCACTCATGCTTTGATTTTCCATTATGCTCCTATTCCATATACACAGACACTCTTGTGGAGCACAAAGGCACATGCATACTCATATGCTTTATATATATAGATGTTTCTTTAAACTATCATTCGGCACTAATCCATGGACATGGATCATTACCGATCTATGCCCAAGAAAGAGACGATTTGTTTGCCTATTCTTTTGTTTGGATGGGAGGTATGTTACCTCACCCGCTTCTGTTATTCCCTTCACTTTATCCTTTCTTTAGTATCAAGCTTCGTTTTTTCCATTAAATCTTCCTTGCAACCAAAGACTTACCTGACTCCTCTCTATATATCTTAGCCTTTTGAAATGCTAGTGCCACCCTTATCTAAACATGAGGACATTCATCTAAACCCAACCCATTGCCTATACTTGAATCCAATCCATAACTGCACATACACATACATGACCATGTCCAACTCTAGGATTTGGCCGAATTTCGATGGCTTGGAGTAATAACTTGAACATTCATTTTGGGAATGTTTTCAGTGCGGTCGCACCTAACTCCATGCATAAATCGAAATAGTTCACTTTAGGATAGCAGTTTGGGCAACTTATTTTGGGATGCATGCTTGAACTAGTCAAACTCCAGGCATCATTGGAGGGTTAGTCATTTGAATAGTCGTTTAGACATCCCTATCCTGGATATTAACTTACGTTCGTGCACAACTCCGGGCAATTGATCAAAGATTGTAGGAGATCTCGCCTAACTCTAGGTGCAAATATTTTGTCTTGCTTATTTTAAGCAAGGTAAGGATGCTCTACCAAACTCTACGGATGATCCGTAAAGGCAAACTATCTCATTCAACCTTTGAATATTTATACTCCCGCCCCCGAGTCATTTGTTAGAGGAATTGTTGGGTATTAATCTCCGGGTACCAATTATGGTCGTGCTTCATGCATCCGATAATGGATCTCGGAAGCTTAATTGTCACATATCTCTGGGTATTTACACACCTACATTTTGCACATGCAGGTTTATTTAAAAACAATATTGTTTATAGTGTAAAATCAAGTGTAATAGATTTAGAAGCTCTAGAAGTCACTTCATTAATAAGCATTAAAAATGACAGATTGTGTCTGGCAACACAGCTATGATTAAATATGTATAAATTTATATTCAAGTGAAATATCGTCGTATGTACTCACTATTCCACCCCCATAGAAGTGGGATCATGTCCACTATTGCTAGCTTAAACGTGCCATCTCTAAGTTTTTAATCAATTGCATATAGACCTTCCCAACTCGGATCTAATTTCCCAATGCCTACGAAGATTTGTTTGAGAATGATGTTGCCAATTTCAAAGGTCTTAGCCCTAATTTTTGCATTGAGTATCAGCCGCCTCAGCTTCGGCATGCAGCTGCCCTCAAGTCAACTTCATTGTCCTTCTCATCGATAACGTAAAGAGATTCCAGTAGGAATTCCTCATTTGTCTGTGGATTATAGTGAATCACCCGATGAGAAAGTATTTCAAATTCAACTGCGATCATAGCATTTGATCCGTAAGCCAAGGCGAATGGAGTGTGGTCAGTTTGGACTTATGGGTCATTCGATAAGCCCAAAGGGCTAATGAAAGTTCATCAACCCTTTTTCCCTTAGCCTCCTCCAATCGCTTCTTAAGAAAGGACTTGATAATCTTTTTCACTGCTTCATCCTATCCATTCGCCCGAGGGTGTGCTACCGTTGTAAACCTCTTATCTATGCGATACCTGGGCAGAAAAATCAAATTTAGCATTGTCAAATTGAGTTCTGTTATCAAAATAGTCGTTAGTGTAACCCCAAAATGATAGATGATGTTTCTGACAATGAAGATGATGTTTCTAACCAAGAAGTTGATTACTTTCTTGGTGGAAATTATGGTTAATCGCTCTGCCTCAGCCTATTTGGTGAAGTAATCAATAGCGGCGATGGCATACTTCGCACCATCCTCAGACATTGGCAGCACATTAATGATATCAATTCTCCAAACTGAAAATAGCCAGGGACTGATCATTTAAGTTATCTCCGTTGGCTAGACTCTTAGAATTTTAGTGAATCTCTGGCACTTGTTGTCACACTTTATTATGTAATCAGCTGTGTCTCAGTTGAAAGTTGGACAAAAATATCTACAACGAAGGATCTTCTTTGCTTGGTTTTGCCACCTGGTGTGGCCATCATAGGCCTCTTCATGTACTTCCCTTAGGACCTGCTTGGCATCATCATTAGCAACACAACGATGCATAGGAACAGAGAATCCCTTCCTCAAAGTACCCCTTTTTGCATAATGAATCTTGAAGCATTATGAAGGATTTAACATTGCTCGTTTTCCCTGTTGGGAAGGACTTCTCTCCATAGATAATTCTTTATGAAAGTCATCCATGACTCCTTCTCACATTCAACCTCCAAGATCCAATCGACATCTACTTGGTCAATTCTTAGGCCCGATAGCACTTCCACCGGGACTAGACCCATGAGCTGCTTATCCTTAGAGTTTGTTAACATAGACAATGAGGCCTTCGCATTTTCCTCTCTAGGAATATGCATTATGGCATAATATTCAATATCATTAAGCAACCCAAGGGCTCGGTTGAGATAAGGAGCTAGCGTCACTCCCTTCACCTAAAACTCCTTCCTCACTTAGCATACCACCAACTAGGAATCATAGAAGATACGTAAAGTTTTAACTTCTAGTTCCTTAGCACTCTTGAGTCCTGCGATCGAGGCCTCATATTCTGCTTTATTGTTCATTATAATAAAGTCAAGTTTTAGGGCGGATAACGTCAAACATTTATTGGAGGTCACTAGTATAACTCTAGCACCAAAACAACGTTCATTGGATGCACTATGCATGTACATTTTCCTTCTGGCATATAGCTCCCCACTGCTCTCCGGAGTGTCATCTCGTGTAGTGTATTCTATAATAAATCTG
The DNA here is from genome assembly GCA_030765085.1 of Allium cepa. Taxonomy (NCBI): domain Eukaryota; kingdom Viridiplantae; phylum Streptophyta; class Magnoliopsida; order Asparagales; family Amaryllidaceae; genus Allium; species Allium cepa. Next base: position 44,478,044 of record CM060930.1, on the reverse strand, counting down.
CCAAATCTTGATCCTGGGTTGCTCTCCAATGGTGATAGGTTATGTCATACTGCCTCAATTCAATGCTTCATTTCAATAGCCTTCAAAAGGTGTTAGCTCGTTGCAAGACCTGTTGGAAAGTCTGGTCAGTTAGAACTTTGATTGGATGAGCCTAAAATTAAGATCGGATCTTTCTCGAAGTAATAAACAATTATTATTCAAGTTTTTTCATTTTCAAATAATTTCTTTCCACTCCCGTCAATCACTTACTGACATAGTACACTAATTTCTTGATTCAAGATACCTTAGTATGAGTGCGACACCCAAAGCATACACCAACACTACAGGATAAAAACAAGTCCTTATTATTTAGTGGCTTCGACAGAATGAAGGGTTTCTCCATTTGATCCACCTGAGCCTGGAATGCATCTATACTCTCTTACATCCAAGCAAAATTCCTATTCCTTTTCTTGTCAATGAAAGAGATGCAATTGTTAGTGGCTTTGGAGATGAGTCGACTTAGGACAGCGACCTTTCTATTAAAGCTTTGAACGTCTTTGATCGTTGCAAGTGTTTTGGTGTTCCTTAGTGCTTCGACCTTCTCTGGGTTAGATTCAATTACACAAGTTCATGATGAAGCCTAAGAATCTTCCTAATGCAACACCGAATGAGCATTTCAAAGTGTTGAGCTTCATCCTATACTTCTAGAGAATGATAAACATCTCTACCAAGTCATCAATATTGTTTGTCGACTACCGTGACCTCACAAGCATATTGTCCACATGGACCTCCTTCAAGCGTTCTATCTAATCTTTGTAAATCTTATTTACCTACCTCTAGTAAGTTGCTCCAATCTTCTTCTATCAAAAGGACATAACAAGATAGCAATATGGCCCTAAGTCGGTTATAAAGATAGGGTGTTCCCGGTTAGGGATGTGCGTCGAAATCTAATTGTATCCAGAGTATGCATCCATGAATAATAGTATTTCATGACAGACCGTCAAGTCTACCTACTAATCAATCCTCGAGTAACATCCCACCTTTTTATATGCTTTAAATCAATGATAAACCACACATGTCAGACATAAACCATATAGAAGGGCGGGGTTATTGGGCTGAGTAAGAAAAGCCGAGAAAGAAAAAAAAACAAAATAGAATCTTGCAGTGGAATGACAAAATATAATAATCAAATAACAGTTCATGAAGCTGTTTACAAAACATTTGATTTTACTAATACAATATAGAATCAGAGTTACACATTCTAGAGAATAGTAATTAACAATGCAGCGGAACAGTATGAATGTGGTGGGACAATATAATAAATAACAGCAATAATACAATCTTCATCTTCGTCCTCCAGAAATAAGGTCATCGAAACTTGTAATGCTCAGACTAACCCGAGCGAATTGAAAAGACAAAACACTCGAGTCACAACTAAAAGATCTTATGTAAGTTAAATCAACAGTAAAATATGAGTGGAAAGACGTCAGAGATGTTTACGGGATTTGGCATCTCCTATCCAGTGTCTAACATGAGTGCAGTAACTTAAGAGACGCTCGAGATACACATCTCCTGAGGATCCGTTAAACTATTTACTATGTAGTAATATTTTGCTATTATATAGTTTCTAATAGTAAAATATACTTACTTTTAAATAGCGTTAAGGGGTTACCCATATAGCCCTTACCATGTAATATTCCTAGTAGTCCATCCAGTATCGTGGTTCCTCTTGACCGGGAAGCCACCAGAGGATACCACACGAGCTACGGGAGAAAACCAAACTCGTATAAGGCGCGCTAGGGTAGGTGACATGGCATAACTAGGCAATGCCAGGGTAGATATACCAATTACACTTCTGGGCCGGTGGTAACGCGTATCAGCTACTACCGCCCACCTTGAGCCACGCCCCCAAATCAAAAGAATCAAAGGTGGCCACCGAATCCATCTCAAAGTCAAAATATAATATTGAAGGAGTGTGTCCGATCATAGGAATGACCTCATTTTCCCATCAATTTCCCATGTTTTAGCCACCTTATGTCAACTCACGGGAGTTGAGTCCACGTATATATCTCAAAGGAACGCCGCCACCATCCAACTTCATTCTGAAATCTCCACCACGTATACATTTGTTAAAGTGGTTTTCGGAGTTGGAAGAGAGTATAACAACTTTCGATCCTGGTCTCTTCAACAACCAACCATTATTATAACACTGCGGTCTTTTCAAAATAATTATACTTCATAACCAGAATATAGTATCCATTTCAAAACCATATAAATATGATATCCTTTCCATTTCAAAAACTAAATCAATATGATATCATTGTTATAAAACCTAAATCAATATAATATCATTTTATTTAAAATATATCTCTTTTTCAAAAACATAGCACTTTAAAATTTATAATATTTCGAAAACAAACGCTTGAAATATAACCTTTCAAAACATAATGCTTCGAATTTCATATCTTATGAACCATAACTTCTAAACTTAAATGGTTTGGATAATCAAACAGTATATAAAATAAAATAATTTGAATTTAAAATTTCTTTATAAAGTAAAATAATTTCCTCGACTTCATAATTTTATTCACTTTAAATTAAATCTCAATTCATACCTTTCAACTTCACTTTCAGTTTCAACAAACCATTTCAGTTTCAATATATTTCAAACTTTGAGTATTAAACAATTTCAAAACTAAGGTTGGCAATTATGATGCAAAAATTCAATGTTCTACTATTTAGTTTTGAAATATCTGCATAATAAATCCATTATCATTTAAATAAAACTCAAACTACAAATAACTAAATATTTCCTTCAATTAATTTATAATTGAAATATTAGTTTAATTCATCGTAAACCAAAATCCAGTTATATAAATCATACCTTTAAAATATCAATTTTATTTAATTTCAAATCAATTTCATATTTATCTTCCCACCTTATTATCATTTAAGTCAATAAAAACTCCAGAAATATTATTTAAATAAATTCTTAACCATATTATATCTTAATAAAATCAAACTTTTAATATTAAACTTCTTTATACTTCAAACCAATTTTATACATAGCTTAAAACCAAGAATTTAACTATATATAAAATAACATTTACGAAATATCCAAATCAATATCTCATATGTAACATCCCCGTGTTTTAGCCCAGTCTAATTTGATAATTGAATCAATTTTTGAAATTAATTTGTGGATTTAATAGAGTTTTTCAAAATAAATATTAGTTGTTTATAAATGTTAATTTTAAATATAATTTGAAAATGTGAATTTGGAATTCAAATGCTATTATATTTGAATTTAATTAGACTTAAAGAAAATTTATATTTGAAACAAAAATATAATAATTATGATATTTAAGTTTAAAATGAAAATTTTAAAATAAGTATTTGATAAGTTTAATATCTTAAGTTTAAAAAAATAAATGGATTTTAAATTTGAAATTTGATTTAAAGCTCTATACTTTGAAGACTAATAGAAATAATTTTTTTTGTATTTGTAATGTGATGATTTGAAAGTTTTATTTTGAAATTGATATAAATACAAAAGTACAAATTCATTAACATAGGGTTTAAAACAAAATCTATAAATTTATTTAAAGTATAGGATTAAACATGAATTTAAATATGTAAACAAGTGTATGCATTTTTAATAAAGAAATTGAAGAGGATTTAAAAACACTTTCTTTCATATTTCAAAATATATATATAAAAGTATGAATAAGAAAAACATGATTTGTAAAATAAAATGAAGCAAGGATTTAAAACTAAATTTTAAAATTAATTAATTAAGGACTTAAACATAAATAAGATTGTGTTAACAAGTGTACATATTTTTGACAAGTGCAAGTTTATTTTAAACATGTGGCATTCAAATTATTTTCTTTTAAATTAAAATGTAAATAACATACAAAAGAGTAGATATCAAAATTCTTCTTTCATATTCAAATATGAAATAAAAAACAAACCAGATTCAAAAGTAAATTCAACAGCAAATTTAAAACAAGAACAGATCAAAGAAAGCAAGTTGAAAATCTGGGAAAATAGACAGAACAGAGAAGAAAATCAAACAAGAAATCAAAATAAAACGTAGAGTTTGAACAGCTTCAAGTATTCAGAGATTTCAACTGAGTTTAAGGTCAGGCAAGCTAATTAAAACCAAAGCATTTCAAAATCTGGAAAAACAATTGAAGATTGCAGGAAAAATTAAAAATCCGAAAAAAAAGGAAAAAAAATCAAGCTCTGTTGAAAATTTCTGTCCTCTGCCTTCATTAACCTGGTGAGCAAACCTCAAATTTGAAACCTGAATTTGTTTATTTACCTGATGCTTGTGATGGTCTTAGAGATATGTTGTGAAAATGTTTGTATTAGTGTTTCTTTTCTGGATTAATTTTAAATGGCCTTGTGTATAAATAGGCATGTCTGGGTAGATGAATATAAACTCTGTTATGTTACAGGCACCATATAATTCATCAAAATAATTCCCTTTCTCTTCATATGATCAATGATAGGCCTTGATCTCCAAACAAAAGTGTATTGTTAAACTGTAACATCAAGGTTAAAAATGTTTTCAAGGGTTTATACTGAGAGCTTATTATAAAAGTATGTTTTTACAGTAGAAAAATCATTTTTTATCATAAATCAAATATTTTAAATTCTTGAATTGAATTCATAATCTGATTTATTATAGCAAATAATGAATTTAGAAATAAAAATCTTGATTTTTAGACTAGAAATTGTTGAGATAATTTGGAATGAACTAAATTGGGGTGGTGTCATTTTCTGGCGATCACGGTGGCATTGGACCTCGGGGTGGTGACTGGAGGAAGGTTATGGGTTGGTGGTTGTCAGAAAAATCATGGAAAAAAAATTTATGCATCGTGGTGGCCATGCGAAGGTAATATAGGGTTTAAGGACAGCGTCGTTGGGGTTGGGTTCTCGTGGATGCTGCGTCGCCGAGGGAGGAGTAGAGGCGATCAGTATGGGGTGAAAAGCTTTGTGGGTCCACGGTGAAGCTTGGTTCAAGATCACGTAGTTGCCGGTGATCTGTAACGTCGGGGCGAGGCGATTTGTTTAATGGTTTTGGGTTCCAAAAATTCGAACTAATGGGTTGTTTTCATTTTCGTTGTCAATTAGGGTGCCTGTGTGATTGGGAAGTTTGAATGGATGATCGTCGTCGTGTGGATGGTGGTGGCAATGACCGGAGATGGTCGGAGTTCTCATGCAAGTGCACGGTTCACGTTCATATCAGTCGTTGATTTTAAAGGTTGGGAAGGAAGCGTAGTCTCCTGATTTGACTCGAAGATGAGCTCGGGATGGAACGTGGGGTAGCTCGAGTTATAACTTTACGCAAGATTCTGATGCGAGAATAAAATACTTAGAAAAATTTTAAAATCGAAAATTTTGGGCACACGGGTCGATTTCTGGAAAAACTCGAAGTAGAGCTCGAGTTCGTGGGGGCTTAGCTCGGGGAAACACTCGGGTTGCCTGCGAATTTTCATATTTCCAGCTATAAAGCTTTAATGAATTAGCTAATGAAATTTCTGGAATTTTTCTTTTTGATAAATGATGATTTATTTATTGAGTAGGAAGTACAAATTAAAAGTTTCAAAATTTTAAATTTTTATGTGGATATTTAAAATTGATTTGTTATTTAATTTTTCAAACGCTTTCAAATGGAATTTTATAATTAATTATTAAGGTAGGTTATTAATTTATCAATACGATTAATTAAAGGATTAATTGTTTCAAATCAAGGTGATTGATTTAAATTTCTTAATCAATCAAGAACTAAGGTAAAACAATTACACGATTAAGGTTAATCAAATAATGATCTAAAGATAGATTAATTAATTAACGAAAGTACTTAATAAATGATTTATTAATAAAAGTAATTAATTGTTAATTAAGTAATTAAGGGTAATTAATTGCTCAGAGGTAATTACTTCATTAAAAGTAATTAATTTATCATTGAAGGTGGATTAACCAAGTGATCAAAGAATAAGTAATTTAAGGAACAATTAATTAATGTGGATAATTAATAAAGGTAATTAAATTAAGAACAATTAATTAATGGTTAATTAATTTATGAAAGTAATTTTGAAGTGATTATTAATTAAGAATTGATTATTTTAAATAATTAAGAATAATTAACCAGAGGATTAATTATAAATTAAAATTTAATTAATAAATGATTAAGGAATAATAAATCAAATTGATTTGTATAATTAATGTTGATTAACCAAGATAAATTTTTTATTCATAAGTTACTGACCTGATTTATTTTAAATCAGATAATTTAATTTCCTTTTACTTATGAATGTTTGGATTCTATTGGTTGTTTGGAGGGTTGACATTCCTTATATGTGATGCTTTATGATGTGAATTGCTGTATATTGATTTGTGATACTTATGATATGCTTATGTGTAAATACCCTTTTACCCATTAAACGACATTAGAAATTCGACGTAAAAGGGAGTCGGATTCCAGTTGGTTATCCGAAATCCACATCGAATTGTAATGATGAATTTTTGTGATTTATAAATTTGTTTTATCTGCGATCTGTGGATGAAGATAAGTGTTATGAATTATACCGCTTATTGATATTTTAATATCTGTGACGATTGATGCTTATGCACTATTGGGTAAAACCCCTGGACCACACTTATACACACACAAATATGGGTTTCACGAAGAAATCGGTTAAGTCATAGATATTTGAATTTAATTTCAAAATAGTTTTAAAAAATTGAATTTTGAATCTAAACGGTTTTAGAAATGAAATTAGGTTAAAAAGTGAAAAGCTTTTGAAAAGAAATTTTTTAAATAAAAGTTATTTTGAATAACTTGATTTAACTTTTGAAATTTAAATAATTTGATTTAAATTTGAATTCAATATTTGAAATTGAATTCTATGATTTGGGAACTAGGGTTTACAAAGGTTATTCAACTATAAATGGATTTATATGGTTTTTAAACCATTTTAAAAGCATGGTTTTGAGAACTTGAATTTAACCCAATTTTATGTTTGAAACGCCTTAACTCGTACAATTATAATCGAGTTTTCCGAAATGAAAACAAGTGGTTTCAAATAATAATAGCTTTTATATAAGAAAAGAATTTCAAAAATTAAGATGAAAAGATTTCATATTTAAAATGGAATGATTTTGAAAGCTATATTTGAATCTTTGTAAAAGATAGTTGAACCCTATTTTGAAATTGAAAAAGATTTTTAAATGGTGTATCTTTTATATGTAAAAGATTGAAACGGGAATTATTTTGAAAATTATTAATGAATCTTTGGGAAATTGTTTTGAAAGCTATAAAATGAGTCTTTGATTCAAAGACCGGATGAGTTAATCAAATTTGAAAGGAACTTTTGAAAAGCTATGAATGAATTTGTTAAAAATTGGTGAACCTTGTTTAAAATTAAAAGGGGTCTTAGAGTAAATCTTTTGTTTAAAAGATTTAATGTGGAAATTGTTTAAACCCTTAAAGGTTTCTGAAATGAATCTTTTTGTAAAAAGATTTAGAATGGTAATTTGTTTAACCATTTGAAGAAAAGCTTTGGATTTTTATAAGTTGTGACTTAACTGAAATCCCATATCCATATGGTTTTGAATATTGCGCTCACTATTCGGTTTAGCCGGAAGAGGACCTTTGTGTCATATAACTTATTCTGAATATGTGATACGTCATAAATGGATAGCAATTAAAGACGGTGGTGAAGACCGTGTGTCTTTGAGAACAATAGGATAACATATCGAATGACTCTGCACTGAGTTGCTCCGGGATAGAGATCCCATATGTGATGGGGAGTCCGATCGGGATTGAGGATGCCCGGATTGCAAGGGCTTCTTCGGAAGTGCCTTCAGTTCTGTTCGAACCCGGAACAGACTTGTGTGGATTGTATGTCTGAAATTACAAACTGAGATATAAAGCTGATTTCTTTCAAATACATATCTGTTGGTGGCGGAGAATTTATTCTTAGCTTAACACCCATCACCGAGACGTACGAGCTTAGAGGTTATGTAGTTGAAGGTTATTAGTAATATACTCCCAATTTGGTAGTGTGGCATGCTGAGTGTTGTTGATCATTTGTTGATCGAAGCTTGGCTTTGTGAAAAAGCGTAGCTTTGTGGATGAGACTTCGTCGAACTTCCCAACCCGGTTATGGTCAAAACAAGAATCATGGCAGCAAGGTTATTTGAGGGTAATGCCCTCTGAGGGTATGTCCATTTTCTTCTGGATTATAAGTGGTATCATAGTATGGAGCCCAGATACTTACTTTGTGTTTGCTGCAAACTTATTGCTTATGGTTTTCGGTTGGGAAGCGCTTCGGATAAAGGTTGGTAACAACCGAGAGGTGGCATACTCTTGTCAGTAGTTACCTAGTTACAGAGGTAACCCGACCTTGTGTAGCAGAGGTCCGGTTAGGTTTTTGGGGACGTTCCTCCAGAGGCGTTCCATTTCATTTTATTTCGGAAGTTCCTTTGCCCGACCATTTGTTGGAAATCCAATCATCCAAATACGAGCCCTTTACCGTTTTAGTTGTAGAACCTGTCATCTAACATGGTAGCTATAGTAGGCATACTATAATGGTACGTATGCTGGCTAAGATTAATATTACACTTTCGAAATGTTTTCCACTATGCACTAATAATAATATCCAATTGTTTTCACATATCAAGCTTGTTTGACTATCATCAGAAGAAATCTTCCCCAAGTGTGCGTTTGCATTGTGTGTGTGGCGGGAGGCCTTATGCTAGTTTCATTTTCCAAAAGCATTGCGGATTTCAAATTTCAAATTCTTCTGTTTGTTTTCAAAGATAAACTAATTTTGTTTGCTCATACCAGTCCCATGACTGACCCGGAATTTATTATTCCCTTGCTAAACTCTGGGTGCCCACAATTTACCACACGGGCAGTCTAGAGTTGGGTTTTTCAGATAGTAGATATAGATATAGATTCTGTAGCTTTCAGCTTTCTGTTTGGCATTCTTTGGATATCTTGGATGTTGGAGTCTTTGGATTCATGGACTGGACTTGCTCAGCTTAGTGAAACGTGATGGTGGTTCAAGCTTGTAGTTTGGAGTTTTAGCTTTGGAGTATTGGATTGGAGTTATCTCTTGGCTATTTGTTTTTCCACTGCTATTTCATATTGTTATCCGCTATAGCATTGTTATCTTGTATCTCTGATATTGATTCATATTGTATCATTGATGCATCGAATGTTGTATATAAATGATATTCATTCTTTTCTTCCGCTGTGTTGTTATACTTAATCGTGTTATAAGCTCAGGCGAACCAGATACATTTGGATCCGCGGCATTCGAGTACAAGTGTTGTATTCGGTGCCGATTTTCGAAGGTCGAGTCAGGGTCGTCTCATCATAAACCATATATTTCTTTGCAAAACCATAGAAATCATTTCAAAATATTTTTATATATAGAACACGGTGTCTGTATATAATTTTCTACCCTATGGTCAAGTGATACAGATATTTATCATTTCAATCCATAATTTAAAATAAAAATACGGTTATATATCATTTCATACCGCAATCCCAAATGAAATAAAAATGTACAACAACTTGAAGTTTATAACAATATAAAGTACAACATCCATTTATCCAATATCAATCATGAATCATTTATCACAATCATCATCCAATTCAAACAATAACATCAATATACTACAGATAATAAATAACAGGTATTTACTGGCAGTTTATATTCAATAATAAATTAAACAACAATTTACCTAGCAGTTTATATGCAATAATAAATTAAATAACAATTCAATTCAATAAATTCAATTTAACTGGAATAATGATAAAAATATGCCAAATAGTCATAAATAAATTTCTAATCACATCATAAATTAATTTAACACACATAAGAAATTTTAGAAGTTATGAGTGGGTTAACACACTCACCTTCTGAATTTAAATCCAACTGAAACTGAAAATTTGTACAGACTCAGAATCTGACCAAACTACCGCCAAAATGTCTAGAATTTCAATACGATCCCAATGCAAGAAACCACATGTTATTTGGATTCCATATGCAAAAGATATGACGATTAGAAAATTCGAAATCAAAAATTTAAAATAAAATAAACAATTCAACACTACCTAGTCAGCAGCTAATACGTCATCATCTAAAAGCTCACCCCCTTCACGTTGAACCTTGCTCCCGTTCGTTGCTGCCTCATCAAAACTCGTGCCACGCTCTACGACCGGTCGCCATCGCGCTCGCCGACATCGTGCACCCCCACCACAGACACGCGTGCGCGAAGAGCCCGACCACCCTCATCCAATCGTGGCCCCAATTTGACTTAGCCGCCGCCTTTAAAATTTGAACCCTAGTTCGAATTTTTCGCCAAATCTAGCTTTTGGTTCAGTACATAAACCACATAGACGAAGTCCCTTCGGTCCGCTCTATAATACCCAGAAATAGATTCGAAGATCGGACGATTTTGGTCACGGCGTGATGAATGACCATGGATATTTCATCGATTTCCAACCATACCAAAACCCAGATTGAAAAATGAATCATAAATTTGACTTGCGCTCGTCGAGAGCTTCAAAACCATATATAACTCGATATTGTTTGAAGAGATAGAATTTTCAATTTTATTTCTGAATTGCAATTAGATTTGGAATTGTCTGCCATTGAAATGAGGAGGTGAGAAAGAATTGTAAGTACCGAATAATTACATAAGAAATAGGCTAGGATTTATAACAGCGTATATATAGGCAAAGTTGAAATAGAATAGATGGACCCGATTGATTTACACGCTAAAAGCTAAATGGCCCGCAAAGCCCGTTCTGACTACAGAACGAAATTGGGTCAATCCATATATCAAAATAGATATTTTTGAATATTTTAAACGCAATGGAACGGATTTCAAGTCCAAATTCCATTTTGTGAAGAACTTATGCTAAAATCAAGTTTTTTTCAAATTGATTTCAATTGATTTTATTCATTCCAAGGCGATTCGAGTCCGTACAATCAAACGACAAGTCTGATCGCTATGAAACTTGAAATCCTACAATAATTCACCATTATGAATCCAATGAAACTAGTTTCGTCGAAATCCGATTCGGTGGTCAAAATGGATATTTTCTAGTTAATTACAAAAATTAATAATTGATTAATTAAATCAAGTTTTCAATTTCAACTATATAATTAAAAAAAATTCATCATTTTAAATTTCTTAATCATTTACACTAATTTAACCAAATTTAAATGTCAATTTAGAGTTCATTAATTTATCAATTTCAGCGTTAGCCTTAATTCCATTAACTTCAGAAATTATAAATTTAATTTCCAATAATTCCATTAAATTTACTTTCATTCTATTATTCAATTCATTATTATCAAACTGATGAAATTAACATTGGATTTATGATCCATTACATTAATATTCTCACATTCCATCTTAATTTCAATTAACGTAATATTTAGATATTCATTTTCATTTATTTTCAATTAAATCCAATTATTATAGTTCAAATCCCAATAAATTGATAAATCTTTATTCCCATTCTTTTAATTCAACAAATTGTCTTATTATGAATAACATTAACATTATTACCAAATATTACTTTAATTAACATTAACGTAATATTTTATTTAGATTTATTGCAATTGATTCCAATTCAATTTAATGGATTAAACTATACCGGTAACATATAATAATTGTTGCCACTGACTCTTAATCATACTTTAATAAGTTATCATTTCCAAACAATATTATAATTACCTACATGAAATTGATTTTATTCGATTACTATTTATTATTATTAATTCAGTATTTACGTTTGTTTCCTTATATTCAATTTAAAGCCTAGTATAACAATTTACATTACTTCAATTAATCGTAATTTCATTTCAATTGTTAATACTTGGCTTTAATTTCTATGATTGCATTTCGCTTTAGTATTCATTTCATTATTAAATTACAAATTTTTTGTTTCTTCACTATTAATTTACCAAAATCTTATTAAATTAACAAAATTTAATTATCAAAAATTACGAGTCGTTACACTCTCCCCTACTCAAAACTTTTTGTCCTCGAAAAGGAAAAGAAGGGAAAAGAAAGAATTAAGAAATCAATATATCTTACTTAAAATATCAAATTTATAGACAAATAAATTTACAAAATTAATTAATTTACAAAAAATATACCTATTGAAAACCATTAAATCTTTTCATACTCAAACTAATAAAGTTTGGAAAACACTTTCAAAAAATTTCTAAGTCCAAAATTTAAGGAAAATTTCGGCAGAGTCTCTTTTGTACGGAGAGGCTCGGGAGAAAATATAATATCAAATATATCAATATATATCACAATATCTTAAAATAAAATATCCCAACAATGGGAAAAGCAATATAAAAGCGCTATAAAACCATAATCCAAGAACTTACCTATTTGTCGGGCCATTAACGCTTAATTATGAAACCAAAAGCAGTAGCAATTGCTTCCATAACCTGTATTTCAGTTATATAATCCAAAAGGAGTTAATAATTATATAAAATGAAAAATTTAAAGTTATTTCAATCAATAACAAACAAATCAATACAAACAACAATCACTTGCAACCAATATACAATCAACATATAAAATCAACACAAATCAATTATCCATTCATATCAAACAAAACAAATAGTTATTCGGGTTCAAAAACTTTAAGTTGTACATAACAGAGAATAAACTGCTAAGTGCACCGTTTAACCAACAGTCTTAGATGAAGCTAAATAGATTATTCATTAATCCAAACAATTTTAAAGTATCCTTTCCCAAACAACCATAAACCAAACAAACCACAATTTCAAACATTAGATCAATTTTGTTTCATAATATTTGTTGTTTGATTTCCTTTTCATTCATATAATGATTTATCTTTTAATTTACATTTTATTTCTTACAGTATCATTTACTTTTACTAAATTTTATTCCAATTCATTCATATCATGTAAATTTTCTTTTTATTGTATTACATTCATTTATTCGCTACTTAATTTTATTTATTTAAAGTATTCATCTTTATACTTATTTTTATTATAAATAACTTCAACACTTACTTAAGTTTATTATCATTTCTTTATAACCTTTCTATTATTTTTGATTAGTGGCCTTCTAGTCATACTTAAGTTTACAATAAGTACAACATCATATTCTTATTTATAAAAGAATTTCATTAAATACTTTCATTACTTCAAGTTTACTAGTACAATATCATATTACATTTCCATATTAAATAATTCGACTTTTAATCTTTTGGTAAGTTATACATATGCTTTTTAAGAATGCAATTGAAAAACTATACAAGTTTTTTCTCATTTCTTTTAATTCATTTAATGCCCAATAATCATACCCTTTGTTTCGTAGGTTACAAAAATCGTCTTTCCTTTAACTTCCTTTATAACTTAGCATTAAATCTCTTATTTCATTTAGAGGTTTCAATTGTTAGTTAAATTCCGTTTCACTAAGGCAATTGAAACTATTAATTAATGAAAAATTTAGAACTAAATACCGGGTTAAATTTCAAATCATTTTAAAATAATATATATATGTATACACTTACAATTTATATATCCAATTACATTTAAAACAATTTGAAATTTATATTCGTTTATCAAAATAAATCTGTAGTAAAACTATTAAAGTGGCCTTCCCACTTAGAAACTCAAAAATGAATGTCGATGATGCATGCACTCATCACTGAAATTATTTTCCAGCGATAGAGAGGGGAGTACAGAACTTATTTCTTTCCAAAATTTCTTTAAAACAATTCTTTCACATCATATTGAAATATTTATCGGAAAATACTTCTAACTAATATCATTATTATATTCCAAAATCCTTTTGAAATAAATTTTCAAAACCCCGGAACTTAAGTTCTAAACCAGTTTTCATTTATTTTATTTTCTTCATATTTTGTTTCCAATCAATATTTATAAATTTCACTACCGAACAACTGATATAGTACAACCAAATATAACCTTTATAAAATTTTTATTTTATATATAGAAAATATAATAGGCAAAATTATTTCATTCACCTATATTCAATACAAATATTGTGTCAGTATATCCTATTAGGTGTTTAGAAATCTCTATTGATGGCATAGCGTCCTATGCACCAACCAGAATTTATAAATACAAAACAGAGCAAATTAACACAATATCAAAACTTTTTATAACACTAATAAATACGCTCTCTCATATATATACACACACTCAACGACTCATCATAGGATATTTCTGTTTGTCCTTGAGATGATGGTTTTGATGACAACAACCTTAGAATAGGATTATAAAATATAAATACTAACATTATAGTTTAGATATATATGTATATGTAGGATTTAACCATTCAGGTGCCAAGAATGAAGACTGTACAGTATAGAGATTCAAGATATCAAAATTGAAGACTCGTGAGTACTAAGAATATCAAGATTATCAAGAGTTCAAGATTTCAAGAATAATTAATTTAATTAGGAATTTTGTTAAAACTCCTAGAAAAGCATTAGCATCTTAAAATCCAATTTATTCGTGGAATGGAATCCACTTCAAGCCCGTTAAAGGGATGAACCTTAAGTAGGATGGAACCTACGAAAAATCTAGTGGAACATTGTTTTGTACCTGCTAACTTTTTATTCAAATGATTTTACAAAATTATCTTGTTTTCAAAATGATTTCAAAACCTTCCTTTTAAAAGAATCAAAAACATCTATCCTGATTTTAAATACTTTTAGCCTCAAAATAATCTTCATTTTCAAAATCAAATTATCCTTAGTTTTAAAACTATCTCTAATAATAATATATTTAACTTTTAATATTTAAACTTAGATTTAAATATAAAATCATAATAAAGTTTTATATATATTTCTCTATATTTATTTATGTATTTTAACTATAGTTAAGTATATTTATAAAAGTTTAAAATAGTTTTAATATAAGATAAAAGTTATTTTCAAAGAAAAACAAACCACCGAAATTTCCTTTGGGATGTCAACATACTCAATATACCCATGTCGACATAATGTTAGTTAATTTCAAAATTTAAATTTCAAAAGAAGTGATTATTCGTCATATCTCTTCACGAATGGACATGGCTGTTGTTTTTCTATAAATAGGGGTTGTTTTCAACGTATTTTTATTCATGTTTTCCGGTTTTCATTTCTCTTCTTCTTCCACATTTCTTTATACACATTCCTACCATTACTCTACCTAAATCAACATTGAATCTAACTAGATTATCTCTGGTTTAATTATCTATCACTATCTCAACATGATCCTCGGTGCAATTCAGAGTTATAGGCTTCTTTGTAATCAATTATACGAGTAAAGGTATGATTGTAGCCTTGTAAATCAATTAAGAGAGAAAAGGTGTGATTGTAGCCTTGGAAATCAATTGGGTGAACTTGTTGCCCGTAAAATCAGGTATCTCTAACCAAAGGATTGTGAATTTGGAGGGTGTACCTCGTAGCCTTGAAATCGAGGGTGTAATTGTACTTGCTTTTGAAAGGAAATCCTTACTTGTGTGCGAGACTGGATGTAGAGTAACTCCGAACCAGTATAAAATCCAGTGTGTTCTTTCCTTTATTGCTTTTTCTTTATTTCTACATCTGTGTTTGATTATGTGATCATATCTGTGTTTGAATATTGTATACTTTTGTGTTCAAATTAACAAAAACTCAAAAAGATTTAGTAATTCCTTAAAATACTATTCACCACCCTCTAGTGTTAATCCTAGCCTTAAGATCCGTATTCCATAATTTCTCACAATTACTACCCTATTGATAAAGAGTCAGACCCCATAAAGCTAAGGTTTATCGTTAAACCAAAGCTCTGATACCAGATGTAACATCCTGCCTTTTTGTGCGCTTTAAATCGACGATTAACCACACACGTCAGACTTAAACCATACAGAAGGGCGGACTGTTGTTGGGGGTGAATAAGAAAACCAGAGATAGAAAAAAACAGATTCTTGTGGCAGAATGACAAAATATAATAATCAAATAATAGTTCATGAAGCTGTTTACAAAACATTTGATTATACTAATACAATATAGAATCAGAGTTACACATACCAGAGAATAGGAAATAACAATGCAGCAGAACGGTATGAATGTGGTAGGACAATATAATAAATAATAGTAATAATACAATCTTCTTCTCGTCCTCCAGAAATAAGGTCTTCGAAACTTGTAATGCTCAGACTGACCTGAGCGAATTGAAAAGAAAAAGCACTCGAGTCGGAACTAAAAGATCTTATGTAAGTTAAATCAACAGTAAAATATGAGTAGACCAATGTCAGATATGTTTACGGGATTTGACATCTCTTATCCAGTGTCTAACGTGAGTGCAGTAATTTAAGAGACGCTCTGAATTCACATATTCTAAGGATCCGTTAAACTATTTACTATGTAGCAATATTTCTTTATTATAATAGTGTCTAATAGTAAAATAAACTTACTTTTAAATAGCGTTAAGGGTTACCATATAGCCCTTACCACGTAATAGTCCCAGTAGTCCATCCAGTATCGTGGTTCCTCTTGATTGGGAAGCACCAAAGAATGCCACATGTGCTACGGGAGAGAACCAAACTCGTACAAGGCGCGCTAGGGTAGGTGACACGCCACAACTAGGCAATACCAAGGTGGATGTACCAATTACACTTCTAGACTGGTGGTAATGCGTAGCAGCTACCAACGCCCACCTCGAGCCACACCCCCAAATCAAAAGAATCAAAGGTGGCCACCGAATTCATCACAAAGTCAGAATATAATATCGAAGGAGTGTGTCCGACGGAGGAGCGACCTCATTAGCCTGTCATTTGCTCCTGTTTTAGCCACCTTATGCCAACTCACGGGAGTCGAGTCCACATATATACCTCAAAGGAACACCGCCACCATCCTACTTCATTCTGGAATCTCCACCGCGTATACAGTTGTTAAAGTGGTTTTCGGAGTTGGCAGAGAGTATGACAACTTTCGGTCCTGGTCTCTTCAACAACCAACCATTATTATAACACCGCGGTCTTTTCAAAATAATTATACTTCAAAACCAGAATATAATATCCATTTCAAAACCATATAAATATGATATCCTTTCCATTTCAAAAACCAAATCAATATGATATCATTGTTATAAAACACAAATCAATACAATATCATTTTATTTCAAATATATCTCTTTTCCAAAATCATAGCACTTTCAAATTCATAATATTTCGAAAACAAACGCTTGAAATATAACCTTTTAAAACATAATGCTTCGAATTTCATATTTTCGAAACCATAACTTCCAAACTTAAATGGTTTGTATATTTAAACAGTATATAAAATAAAATAATTTGAATTTCAAATTTCTTTATAAAGTAAAATAATTTCCTCGACTTCACCATTTTATTCACTTTAAATTAAATCTCAATTCGTACCTTTCAACTTCTCTTTCAGTTTCAACAAACCATTTCAATTTCAATATATTTCAAACTTTGAGTATTAAACAATTTCAAAACTAGGGTTGGTAATTACGATTCAACAATTCAATGTTCTATTATTTAGTTTTGAAATATGTGCATAATAAATCCGTTATCATTTAAATAAAACTCAAATTACAAATAGCTAAATATTTCCTTCAATTAATTTATACTTGAAATATTCGCTTATAAACCAAAATCAAGTTATAAAAATCATACTTTAAAATATCAATTTTATTTAATTTCAAACCAATTTCATATTTATCTTCCTACCTTATTCTCATTTAAGTCATTGAAAACTCGAGAAATATAATTTAAATAAATACTTAACCATATTATATCTTAATAAAATCAAATTTTTATTATTAATCTTCTTTTATACTTTAAACCAATTTTATACATAGCTTAAAACCAAGATTTTAATTATATATAAAATAACATTTATAAAATATCCAAATCAATATCTCATAAACCATATATTTCTTTACAAAAACATAGAAATCATTTCAAAATATTTTTATATATAGACCAAGGTGTCTATATATAATTTTCTACCCTATGGTCAAGTGAAAGGGATATTTATCATTTCAATTCGTAATTTAAAATAAAAATACGATTATATATCATTTCAAACCTGTGATAACCCTAATTTTCAAATATCTGATAACTGAGTAATTAATTGATTTTATATGATTAAAAAAAATAAACTGTGATAATTAAAAATATATATCTGGATATATATAAATGGATTTGAGCTATAATAAATACTGATTTTTGAATGGATATTTTAAACAGTTGGAAATGATAAATCTTATAATAAAATAACAAAGATATAAATAGATATGCAAACTATAAGTTGGAAATTGCATGTATATCTAGTGTAATTGGAAGCTTTGTTTTAATTTAATATAAAATTCAAAATACTTAAGATTAATATTTACTAAATTTAAAAGTATGATAGTTTAAAAAGGATTTAAACGAAAGATTAATCTTTTCTTTTGTACTTGAAATAAAACATAATACATACATACATACATATATATATATATATATATATAAAGACATATATTATTAAAACATAAGAAATATGTAAATAAAGGCTCTAAAACATTTGTAAGAATTGTGATACATGAAATTAACAAATGCATAATTACAAATGTAAGTATAAGAATGCATCTAATTACAAGTGTAAGTAAATTTTAAATTGAATTTGACAAATATTAACTAATATGACAAGTGTCACCTTTGTATTATCATTTTCTTTAAATTTTAATAAATCATAATTCACTCTTATTAACTCCTATCTTCTTTTTCTTTCATTTTTTTTAAGAAGTTAGACCTGTATAAAACATTCTCAAACTCAAGATCAAAGCTATGATTAAATCAAGCTTCCATTTTTCCAACCTGAAATCAAACTAAAGGCCTGTAACAATTTTATATCTAGCAAAGATTATCATGCAATCAGCAACATTCGACCTGAAATCAAAAATCTTAAATCATCAAGTTCCAGTTTCAAAAGATCTAAGCACTTTCTCCGCAATTCAAGTTCGAATAAAGCTTTCCTATTTCAAAAAAAATTAAGGCTCTCTGTTCATCTTCTTTCAGGTGAGTAAAACTCTTAAAAACTGAAATTTTTTGAATTGGAATTTAGTGAATTGTTGAAAATATGATATGAATCTTGTGTGCATGATGTTAAAGAAATAATTTTATGTATATATATGTGTGAAGTATCGGTGTTTAAGTCTGGGACAGGTTAGCAAGCTTTTGATTTAAACATTACAGGTTTGAAACTTGGTTCAATAATTGAAATCTGCCTCTCAAATGAATTTTAGGCCTTGATTTCTGAGTAAGAATTGTTTGTATGTGAACAAACCAAAATTTTTACTCATTTAAACTTGGATGCATGAAGTAAATCCTTGAAGTCTGAAGCAATGATTGATGCATGTCTGTTATGTACCCATTCATCTCTGTTTACAGATACAGGGATGGATTTAGCCTTTAAAATACAAAATCACCTAAACTAATTACTGTTAGGTCTCAGATTTTGAACAAAATATGTTTGTTTATATATAAATTAAGATGTAAAAATGGGTTTGAGCATAATAGGCTGGGGAATTTTCTGAAATTAAGAAATTACAGCAGATTTTTGAAACATGTCAGAAACCCAAACATTTTAATTTGTTGTTCAAATTATATAACTGAA
Source organism: Allium cepa (assembly GCA_030765085.1). Taxonomy (NCBI): domain Eukaryota; kingdom Viridiplantae; phylum Streptophyta; class Magnoliopsida; order Asparagales; family Amaryllidaceae; genus Allium; species Allium cepa. The sequence continues at coordinate 44,458,360 of CM060930.1, read as the reverse complement.
ATCTTCTTTGGAAAACTTGATTTTTAAAATAAAAATTATGGATTTTAGTTTGGAATACTGTGAGAAATTCTTAATTAACCAGAAATGCATTTTTGAGCAAAATATGGCGATCAACGGTGAGATAGTCGTTGTGATAGTAGCTGGAGGTAGAATGGAGTATGAGGATCATGAGAAAAATGGTAAGGGTTTTTCTCAATGGACGAGGCGGCTTATCGAAGTCAAGATAGGGTTTAGCAAGCACTCGGGTTGTCGATGTATTCAAGGCTATGGCGTCGCCGTAGGAAGACCGGAGTGTATCGCATATAGGGGGTTCGTTTTGTTGTGTCGTGGAGAAGCTCTGGAAGGTTGGGCAAATTTTCTGGTGGTGAAGTTCGTCGTTGGCGAGGAGTTTTGTGGTTTGGGCTTGATTGCAATTTTGGTTCGATTAAGTCAAATTTGATTTCGTAAACAATTTGGAAATCTGGGTGGACGGATAGTTAGACGGGCATGTCGTCCATGTGCTGGTGGTGGTGGTGGTGACAAAAGGGTCGCCGTTGACTTGTACACGTGCGCGGTGCACGGTTGTGTCAGGTTGGGTTGCGGCATTAGGAAGAAGGAGGCACTCTGATTTTGACTCGGGTCGAACATGACGATAATAGTGTAGGGTCTCGAAGTAGCTGAGTATGGGATACTCGGTGTTTTTTTTATTTGAAATCTTCGGGTTTCATTAACTTTTGCTCGGGTTTTTCTAGTGTTGGCAGATTTAAGGCTGTACTGGAAGTTTTAAAGGATTTAAAACTAAAGAATACTGATTTTGCTAATAATTCAAAGCTTTAAACAAAGTTAAATAAGGTTTTACTTGGGAGAATAAATTATTTCAAGGATAAGTGTTTAACAAGTTTTACATATTATAATAGGTAAATAAAGAGTGATTATTTAATTAAGTATAGTTATTTGTTAAGTTATAATGGTTTCAAATGAAAATGTTATAAAGACATTAATAAGATAATTGAGTTTATTATCTTGATATTAATTAAGTCAATTATAGGAAACTAGATATGATTAATTAATTTAATTAATAATAATTAAGAATTGATTAAGAATAATTAATTGATTTAATTAACTTATTTAAAATAATTAAGGGTTATAAGTTATTAATATGAGATTAATGGATTAAGTAATTATGACTGATTATCTGGTAATTAGAGATTAATTAATTTGTTTTTAATTTGAAGTTTAGTTTTATTAGTTAGTAATTAGGTTTATTAATTAATAATCAAGAAATTGTTGATCTATAATTAAAGTTAATTAAGGATTAATGAACGATTATTTAGGGGTAATTAAGTTTTAACAAGGATCGATTAACTAATTAAGGACTAATTAATTTGTTACTAAGTTTTATTAATTGATAATTGAGATTTATTAATTAATTATTAACCAATTAATTAATCTATAATCAAAGATCCATTGATTTTTTTTAAAAGTAATTAAGGGATGAATTACCAATGTGATTAAGGAAGTGAATGTGATTTATTTAAGTTAATTAATTTGTTAATTAATTAAAGATAATCATTTGATGGTTGATTAAATATAATCATTAATAATGTAATTACTTAGGGTAAATAACTTAATGTATAATTACTGGATGTAATTAAATTAAAGGGAATTACCTGATGGGAAGTAATTAAAGGATAGGTACTTGATAATTACTCAGTGTAATTGAAGGATTGATTTATATAATTATTCAAGGAGTTGGTTTATTTGAAGAAGTAATTAAGGAAAATTAATTTCTGAATGTGATTAACCAAGGTTGATTAATGAATGTGGTAATTAAATTAAAGGCTATTTATCGAATATGATTAGTAAGGATAATTAGGGGATGACAAATTAATGGTTTGTAATTAATTATTGTAATGTAAGCAAGATGAAAATAATAATTAAAGTAATTCATTTGACTAAATTAGTAATGGGTGACTAATTAAATCTTGCTTATGAATGATTGGTTGATATTCCTGATATGGAATGTTTGTGATAGAATATGTTGTCTTGGAAAGTGATTATGTGATTATCCGTCGATGATTAATTGCTGTATAGAAGTGAGTTCTTATATTTAAAGATGGAAATTGTGTTTCACTTGAATAACGGGGTTAAGATTATATTGGTTTCGAAGAAACCGGAGTCGGGTATTAGTAAATACCCGAAACCACTTCGATTTGTTATCTTCGTAATTCTATTTGAATTTGATATGTAGGATGAATATACTGAAATGAAATAACATGGACCTTTGAACTAAGTAAGAATACTTAGAATTTAATTTGTGAAATATGTTTTGAGCATAACAAGAAATGAACTCGTAATGAAGTATAAGTTACCCGAGAGTTTTCTTTTCTGATTTGAATTTAGTATTTCAAATTATATGGGTTTACTCACGCTGGTTTCCAGCCTGACCCGGGTGTTACTTTGATGTAATGCTCGGGTCAGACCGAGTATTACAGCTTTTCAGGTAAGGACGCTCTGGAGCTCAGGAGCCGAGCTGGATGCCAGGGACGTATGGAGAGTTTCCACTATGATATTGTATATATCTGAGGCCTGTTAAATTGTATCTGTCCAATGTTGTATAAAAATTGTTGTAACTTTGATATATCGATGTAAATTGATAGACACGGTTTTTCTTTGGTATAACTACTATTAATGATATTATATTTTATCCGCTGCGAATGTGAGGATTCTGTGACTTATTGCTGCTTTCTTCTTCTTTCACTTTCTTCTTTCACTAACTATCTAGAATTTTCGGGATCAAAAATTTTGGGTCGTTACAAAACCGCAATCCCGAATGAAATAAAAATGCATAATAACTTGCAATTTATAACAATATAAAATACAACGTCCATTCATCCAATATCAATCAACAACCATTTATCACAATCATCATCCAATTCAAACAATAACATCAATATTGAAAAGACAATAAATAACGTGCATTTACTGGCAGTTTATATTCAATAATAAATTAAACAACAATTTAACTGGCAGTTTATATGCAATAATAAATTAAATAACAATTCAATTCAATAAATTCAATTTAACTGGAATGATGATAAAAATATGCCAAACAGTCATAAATAAATTTCTAATCACATCAGAAATTAATTTAACACACACAAGAAATTTTAGAAGTTGTGAGTGGGTTAAAACACACACCTTTTGAATTAAATTGAATTTAAATCCAATTTAAACCAAAAATTTGAACAGACGCAGAATCTGACCAAACCAGCTCCAAAATGTCCAGAATTTCAGTATGATCACAAGCAAGAAACCGCGCGTGGTTTGAATTCTGTATGCAAAAGATATGATGATTGGAATGTTCGAAATCAAAATTTTAAAATAAAATAAACAAATCAACACTACCCAGTCAGCAGCTAACACATCATCATCTAGAAACTCACCCTCTTCACGTCGTACCCTTGCTCGGATTCGTTGCTGCCTCACCAAAACTCGTGCCATGCTCCACGACCGGCCACCGTCGCGCTCGTCGACACAGCGCAACACCCCCACCACAGACATGCGTGCGAAAAGAGCCCAACCACCCTCATCCAATCGTGGCCCCAATTTGACTCAGCCGCCTCCTCTAAAATTTGAGCCCTAGTTTGAATTTTTCGCCAAATCCAGCTGTTGATTCGATACATAAACCACATAGATGAAGTCTGTAACGACCCGCCGTTCTGACCGCCTCCAGTCGGTAATTAAACCAACTTGAGACGTTCAAAATAACGGATTGTTAGTCAGTTTATAGAGTTTAAACAGAATCAGCCACAGAATCACAACAAATAATCATCATATTTCTCATTAAATGAATTTTTATACATATATCAGAGTTTGATACAATGAATTAGATTTATACAACGGAAACAATTTATTTTATTAAGTACAAGAAAATTTCTTGAAAAGCTAAAGTGAAGCAATTTCCCCAACTCTCTCTAACTTCGAAACCTGAATATCTTCAAGCTGTAAAAATACTCAGTCTGACCCGAGCGTTTATTGCAAAACACAAAAACATTTGAGTCAGGATTAATCTTTATTCAAGTAATTAAAATTGTAATGAATTGAAATAAAATGTTAACAGCCCAAAATACAGTGTAAAATATGCAACAGAGATGGTGAATCATATGAATAAATTTAAATCTATTATGGATTTTTCACATTAACAACTTCAATTTTTAAAATCTGTCAATCCTGTGTGGCTGCAGTACACACGTATATTTACACACATGTGCACTGCCTCGCCAACACGTGTGCACCAAAACCAAAAACACAGCTATCAGATCAAGTTCGAGTGTCATCAACCAAACAGTGGCAAAAGAAGTACAGTATGCAACAACAGCCAGTGCAATGAACAAAGAACACAAGTACAGGTAGCAGTCTCAAGTGACACAGTTGCAAACCATAAAATAGCATCAAAGGCAAAGACTCAGCAATGTCAAAGCCAAGAAGAAACTACATGTCAAACTAAACAGCCCAGATAATCAACCCTGAGCCACCCAAGTGCAGAGCAACTGCACGCTATAGATACAAAGAACAAAGAACATGCATGAAGAACCAGAACTGAGTTTTTTTTTAAAAGGTAGCATCAGATTTAATATGAACAGATTTTCTTTAAAGATTAAAGCATAACATCAATTTTATAAGGAGGATTTAAATTTCAAAGAAAAATAGATTTAGCCTATACTATTTAAACAGAGGCATATACACAGATATACAAACATTCAAAAACATGTATGCACTGATACATTCAACATTCAGGCATATTTAACAACATTCCAAATCATCCTTTAAGCATATATATCAAATCAAAGAGTGTAGGCACATGAAAGTGGGTTTGCTCACATGCAAAACTTGATGAACAGAGATGCTTACATACTTATTCATAGACATGTATACAACAGATTTTATACTTTTCAAATTATTTTAAAGTAGTGTTACTCACAGTGATTTGCAATGGACAGAGCTTTTTAATTAAACAGGCTTTGATTTTTATTTTTTTTAAACTTAGAAATATTTTCAAATTTTGGTTTAAACTTAACAAACATATTTTGTTTAAGAATCATAGCCAAACAAGGATCAAACCAAAAGAAAATGAATTTTCCTTCTCTACCTGTACTCTGCACATTTTCAAAACAGAGAAACATTTTGATATTTCATTCATATGCAAGCAGATTTTAAACAAGTATACTTAGTTCAACAACATGCAAACATATTTATCATCGAGCTTCAAGTCATGCAACCAGATTCTAGTGAAAACAAGTTAGACTTTACTCAAAGTATTATAATGTTTTCTAGTGAAAACAAGTTAGACTTTACTCATAACAGAGGTGGCATATATATACATATACACGAGCATGCATCCATCACATCCATTCTTATACTCACAGTAAAATTTCAGACTTGTTTTAAATTGATGTAGAGACCTAATGCAAGTTCAAAGGAACATAATTTCAACTTGTTTTCAATTTGTCTCAGTAGGAATAAAGAAGAGCAAGATTGGGATGGATGTGATATGCTTTAATCTTGTAAACAAAAACTACATGAAATTTTAGTTCACAGTTTCCAGGAAAGAAAATCTTTATAAAATTTTTCTTTAGTTCTTTTCTGGGATAAGATACAAGTTTAAAACAAAATCCATCTTGTTTACTGCAACAAAATCCATTGAAACAAAAAGAGGCAGAGGGAAAAGAAAAGGATTTTTGACAGGTTTTCTTTTTGTCTAACAGTGACTGATGTTTTTGCAAGATCTATATGCCAAGCCAACCATGCAACCATGCAACCAAATCTCTTGCATACAACAAAGTTTAAGTTTTCTATACCACCCAAACACAAAACACCCATGATAAAAGAAAGAAAAAAAAAACAAGGTTTACTTATAGGGACATGTACATGCAAAAATACATATTCACATACATACTTTTAATTCCATACTTAAACAAACATTCAAGCTTCACATAATGGTTCCAAGAATTTTAGCATGCATCATTTTCATCAAACAATTGTTTTAAACTTGTCAATTTTGTTATTTTCAGATTATAGGATGTTCACAGACCTTTATAACTGAGATCATTCATATATAGGCATGCAAGCATGATACACAGCAAAACATCAAACCATAGGGGGGTTTATAGGCACATATATACAACACACATGAACAGAAGTTCAAACAAGCACATGCAAACAAAATTTTCCTCATCTAGATTCAAAGATCCATCACATGCAGCAACACAAACAAGCAAAGTTTTTGGTATAGCATCTGTTCTTATCAATTCAAAAATAAATCCCAAATAGCATCTGTTCTTAACAGTTTAAAAACAAAATTTATAGTATCTGTTCTCAACAGTTTAAAAACAAAATTTATAGTATCTGTTCTCAGCAGTTAAAAAAAAACAAATTTCAATTAACATCTGTTCTTATCAGTTTAAAAAGCAAGGTTTGATTGCATCTGTCCTTATCAGTTCAAAACAAAATTAATAGCATCTGTTCTTATTAATTTAAAACAAATTACAAATAGCAATTGTTCTTAACAATTTAAAACAAAATTTAAATAGCATCTGTTCTTATCAGTTTAAATTAATTTGACCGAGAAAATGATAACAAATAACACCCCAAATCATAGCATGCAACCAAGCACCCAATTCAAACAAATCTAAAAACTTGAGTAACGATTAATCGTGAGAAAACTCACCATAACTCGAATCGAACAGCCGAGGTGGGAATGAGCACCCTCGAACGAAGATTGAAGCCCCAAATTGGATCGCAAGCCCTAATTCTAGACGAGGAGGAACACAAAGCCGCCATTTTTTTTTCGTTCGATTTTTTTTTTTTCTGAAGTGAAGAGAAGAGGAATGGCGAAAATAAGAAGGGGAGGAGATCGTGATTTTGCAGAGGGGCACGATTTAGGGCGTGGGTTTTGGCATGTTTGAAGGCACAAATTTGGCTGATAGGGTAAGGCAGTGTATACTTATATTATTTTTTCATTTTTATTTATTTTTTTCTTTTCAATTTAAATTCAATTTGTTTTGTATAATTATTTTCTTAAATAAACATATAAACGTTTTGCGGTTCAAATATCAAACTTAAATTTATAAATTTACATAAAAATAATTCGTAAATCCAGACTATTTTTTCTAAGTCATTAGTTCAAATTTCAATTAAAAATTAAATATTCAATTTTAACTTCAAAGTCGAATTCAAATTTCTATAGATTAAATTTTAAAATTAAATCGCCAATTTATCCTGAAAATTTGAAATTTAAGTCAATCATCATTCGAATATTTAAAATTAATTAAATATTTTCATTTTTAAATTGTTCAAAATTCTGGGTTGTTACAATCTTCCCTCCTTAAAAGAATTTCGTCCCGAAATTATAAGTTAGGAAAAAAAAAACGATTGCTAAAATCTCACCGATATTTATACCCTACACAATTTTACTAAGTTCTAAACTTATAAATAAATATAGGATTCATTCCATTTATTTTATTTCACTAGTTTTGTTCATCGATTTCAATAATCAAGACACAAAAGTCTTTTACCAAATTTTTTTGACTTACTAAACTCAGATTTTTAAACTTGAAATCTTTCATGCTAGATATTTACATATCATATCTTCTCCAAAGCTGTGTGCTTTTAAGATATTTTAAAAATCTTCTTCCTTAGTTCATTAGGTTAGAATTATGTAATTCTAATTTCAGATTATTGATTTTCTATTCAAAGTTTGAAAATACTTGCTAACTCGAAGTTTAACAAGTCCATCGTCGTTCTTACAGACATTAGGCATACGCTGGCCAGGCGCAAGACTAAAAATCTCCAAGTACTAAATATACTTGCTTCAACTCCCAGTGAAAATACTTTTTAAAAATTCTTTTAAAAATGGATATGGAAAGCACGTTCCCCCATGGATCACAGTTTACCCGGCGGTTACGCTACTATCCCAGTAGAATCGCTTGTAACTGTAGATTTCACAACTCTCTTGAATTTTGCCATGGTTGTCGCCTTAGATCGCGGTTCACACGGCGGTTACGCTACTATCCCAGTAGAATCGCTCGTGACCGTAGGCATCACGCCCCTCAAATTACGCTTCGGCCTCTAGATCGCAGTTTACACGGCGGTTGCGCCACTATCCCAGTGTAATCGTTTGTAACTGTAGGCATCACGCCCCACGAATTACGCCAGCATCAATTCACCTAATCCCAAACACGATGATCCATCGTGGGGGATCCCAGTCAGTCCCAATGGACATTCCACTAATGGAAATTCTACGTAGCTACGATTTCCAATGGGCACTCCACCGAGTTCCAATCACCTTCACAAATAATAAATGGAAGGTACATTTCCATATCCTCAGTTTTTAGAAAACATATGTCATATACATATAGTACTTCATTTCACATTTCGTAGATATCATACCTATGTAAACCTACACAGGACTTTTCATAATAATGACTTTCCAAACTGATGGTTTTCGAATTATTATATTCACATATATAAGTTACAAAAACTCAATTCACATTCATAACAAATAGAGGATTCCAAAATTTTCCATTTCACTTAAAATTTTCCTCTAAATCGATTTGAAAATTTAAGGCTATCTCAAACCTAATTCACATTCATAATCCAATTCATTATCGACTTCACATTCGATTTGGATTTCACGTTACATCGTCAATTCTCAACACATAATTGATGTCTATCGATATATAACCTCTAAGCTCGTACGTCTCAGAGAAGGGTGTTAATGCTAAAAGAATAAATTCTCCGCCACCACAGATATATATTTAATAGAGATCAATTGCTATGTCATCAATTCACAATGCTAGACATACAATCCAAATCGACTATCCAAAATTCAAAGCTCAACTTATATTGTTTTTGACGTCAAAGTTAAACTCAATTTAACTCAAGATTCAATCTTCTTGGAAAATATTCAAGTTGAACTGATCGTTCAAATTTCCCAAAAATATCTTTACAAGATATATAATTTTCCAACTTAACCATTTGAAACAAATTTCAAATATTCATTTTTTCCAATTTATCTTTAAAAGATAAAATTTCAAACCTTTCATTTCATATTGGAAAACATTTCCATACTTATTTAATAAGTAATTCACAAGTTCATTTATTTTCAACTCTCGGAAAATATTCAATATACTTGAATCAAAATTAAGTATATATTCCATTCTTTAAGGAAATCATTCTTTTAAACACATTTATTTGAGTCAAAACGAATGTTACGTAAAATATTGTTACAACAACTCAAAAATCACTAGTATAGGGATTCGAAATTTAAGATAGATATATAAATCCCAATACTATAAACAATATTTCCTTCCGGAAACCATTTACTATAACAACAATGTTATAGTCCACCATTTCCTTATTTCTCGAAAACGTCTATTTCAACAATTGAATGTTGAAATCTATGTATTCGATACTTAATGCAATTTAAAACATCTTTAAAACCATTAACCTTTTCAATTTCAACTTCAACTTAATTCATAGTTTGAATTCCTCATACTTTTCATAATATTAGTTTTAAACCAATTTCAAACTTTTCAATATTAAGTTTTTCACTTAACTAAATTTTCCACCCGTTTAAATTCAAATTCATCACTGAATTTATTAAACCTATAATGGATTATCATGTTGACAACTTCAAATTCGAAATCTAAATCTCAATTGAACTTTGCATTTGCTTTCTATTTCAAAAATAATCAACTAGTTCTTTAGTAAGCCATTCATCAACTTGGTTCCATTAAATTTATGTTTCCACATTAACCTCATTTCAGGCATTAGTTTTAAACTTGAAATATAAACTTTACATCAAACTTAGTTTGATTCATATAGTTAAGTTAACAAATAAACTTCCTTCCCAAGATGCTATTTCATTAAAATATTTCCTTCAGTACAAAATTTTACATAGCTTAATACTTTTAAAAGACGTACACAAAAGATTGTGGATTACAAAAGATAGTATTACAAAATATATTGATTGGTTCAAGATTCAGAATTATTAAGGACTATCGACTTCTCGTCTGGTAGTACGCATCTTCGCCAAACTTTCATCTTCGGATGACACTATTTGAGGTTGTATTAAAGGAGAATTAACACATTCAAAATCAACATGTCCCCAATCCCCACAGTTACTGCAAAAATATGAGATGTTTCCATCCTTATCTATCACTTTAACATTAAGTATCGAATACATAGATTTCAACATTCAATTGTTGAAATAGACGTTTTCGAGAAATAAGGAAATGGTGGACTATAACATTGTTGTTATAGTAAATGGTTTCCGGAAGGAAATATTGTTTATAGTATTGGGATTTATATATCTATCTTAAATTTCGAATCCCTATACTAGTGATTTTTGAGTTGTTGTAACAATGTTTTACGTAACATTGGTTTTGACTCAAATAAATGTGTTTAAAAGAATGATTTCCTTAAAGAATGGAATATATACTTAATTTTGATTCAAGTATATTGAATATTTTCCGAGAGTTGAAAATAAATGAACTTGTGAATTACTTATTAAATAAGTATGGAATTGTTTTCCAATATGAAATGAAAGGTTTGAAATTTTATCTTTTAAAGATAAATTGGAAAAAATGAATATTTGAAATTTGTTTCAAATGGTTAAGTTGGAAAATTATATATCTTGTAAAGATATTTTTGGGAAATTTGAACGATCAGTTCAACTTGAATATTTTCCAAGAAGATTGAATCTTGAGTTAAATTGAGTTTAACTTTGACGTCAAAAACAATATAAGTTGAGCTTTGAATTTTGGATAGTCGATTTGGATTGTATGTCTAGCATTGTGAATTGATGACATAGCAATTGATCTCTATTAAATATATATCTGTGGTGGCGGAGAATTTATTCTTTTAGCATTAACACCCTTCTCTAAGACGTACGAGCTTTGAGGTTATATATCGGTAGACATCAATTATGTGTTGAGAATTGACGATGTAACGTGAAATCCAAATCGAATGTGAAGTCGATAATGAATTGGATTATGAATGTGAATTAGGTTTGAGATAACCTTAAATTTTCAAATCGATTTAGAGGAAAATTTTAAGTGAAATAGAAAATTTTGGAATCCTCTATTTGTTATGAATGTGAATTGAGTTTTCGTAACTTATATATGTGAATATAATAAATCGAAAACCATCAGTTTGGAAAGTCATTATTATGAAAAGTCCTGTGTAGGTTTACATAGGTATGATATGTACGAAATGTGAAATGAAGTACTATATGTATATGACATACGTTTTCTAAAAACTGAGGATATTGGAAATGTACCTTCCATTTATTATTTGTGAAGGTGATTGGAACTCGGTGGAGTGTCCATTGGAAATCGTAGCTACGTAGAATTTCCATTAGTGGAATGTCCATTGGGACTGACTGGAATCCCCCACGATGGATCATCGTGTTTGGGATTAGGTGAATTGATGCTGGCGTAATTCGTGGGGCGTGAAACCTACAGTTACAAGCGATTCCACTGGGATAGTGGCGCAACCGCCGTGTAAACTGCGATCTAGAAACCGAAGCGTAATTCGAGGGGCGAGATGCCTACGGCCACGAGCGATTCTACTGGGATAGTAGCGTAACCGCCGTGTGGACCGCGATCTAAGGCGACAACCATGGCGAAATTCAAGAGAGACGTGAAATCTACAGTTACAAGCGATTCTACTGGGATAGTAGCGTAACCGTCGGGTAAACTGTGATCCATGGGGGAATGTGCTTTCCATATCCATTTTTAAAAGAATATTTAAAAGTATTTTCACTGGAAGTTGAAGCAAGTACATTTAGTACTTGGAGATTTTTAGTCTTGCGCCTGGCCAGCGTATGCCTAAAGTCTGTGAGAACGAAGATGGACTTGTTAAACTTCGAGTTATCAAGTATTTTCAAACTTTGAATAGAAAATCAATAATCTGAAATTAGAATTACATAATTCTAACCTAATGAATTAAGGAAGAAGATTTTTTAAAATATCTTGAAAGCACACAGCTTTGGAAAAGATATGATATGTAAGTATCTAGCATGAAAGATTTCAAGTTTAAAAATCTGAGTTTTGTAAGTCAAAAATTTGGTAAAAGACTTTTGTGTCTTGATTATTGAAATCGATGAATAAAGCTAGTGAAATAAAATAAATGGAATGAATCCTATATTTATTTGTGAGTTTGGAACTTGGAAAAAAATTGTGTAGGGTATAAATATCGGTGAGATTTTAGCAATCGTTTTTTTTGTAACTTATAATTTCGGGACGAAATTCTTTTAAGGAGGGGAGATCGTAACGATCCTGAATTTTGAAAAATTTAAAAATGAAAATATTTAATTAATTTTAAATATTCGAATGATGATTGACTTGAATTTCAAATTTTCAGGTTAAATTGGCGATTAAATTTAGAATTTAATCTATTTAAAGTTGAATAAAATTTAAATTTGACTATGGAGTGAAATTGAATATTGAATTTGTATTTTAAATTCAAACTAATGACTTAGAAAGAAATAGTCTGGAGTTACGAATTATTTTTATGTAAATTTATAAATTTAAGTTTGATATTTGAACTGCAAAAACGTTTATATGTTTATTTAAGAAAATGATTATACAAAACAAAATTGAATTTAGACTGAAAAAAATATATATAATAATATATAAAATAAAAAAATAAATAAAATAAGAGTACACTGCCTTACCTTGTCAGCTAAACCCACGCCCAAATTCGTGCCTTAATATTTGCCTTCACCCACGCCATAACTCAAGCCTAAAATCAAGCAAACCTTCCCTTCAAAGCATGGCCGAAACCCCTCCTTTTCATTAAAAAAAAACGAAAGAAGAAAAAAAATGGCGGCCTCGTTTCTTCGTCTTCCTCTTCGCTTCCAAAAGATAGGGCTTTGATCGATTTTTGCCGCCACAGTTTCGAATTCACTTTGATCAATTCCTCCTCAAAACTAGGGCTTTCGTCTCTGTTGAAATTCCTTCGATCGCGTGCTCCTCAGTGGGTCGAGTTCGTCTCCTTGCTTCGGTGAAAGGTGAGTTTTCTCACGATTAATCGTTACTCAAGTTTTTAGATTTGTTTGAATTGGTTGCTTGGTTGCATGCTATGATTTGGTGTTATTTGGCTTCCATTTGCTCGGTTAATTTGCTTTTAAAACTAATAAGAACAGATGCTATTTGAATTTGATTTAAACTGTTGAGGACAGATGCTATCATTTAAAAATCTGATGAGAACAGATGCTATTAAAACTTGACTTGCTTTGTGTTGCTGCATGTGATGGATCTTTGAATCTGGTTGTGGAAAATTGTGTTTATATGTGCTTGGTTGAACCTCTGTTCATATGTGATGTACATATGTGTCTGTAAACCCCCCTATGGTTTGATGTGTTGCTGTGTATTATGCTTGCATGGATGTTTTAGCATAAAGATGGCTTGAATTGATATTTAAATTTGTGAATACCCCTGTACATATCAGTAGCCTATACATTTCAAACATAAAACAAAACTGCATCATTTTTCTTCTGTGAATCTGGAAAGTTGGTTTTGCAAACAAACTTTATTTTCAAGGCAACTCAGGATCTTAAAATTCAAAGTATTAAAAACATTTCAGTTTTATTTAAAAAGTTCAAAATATCAAAGGGGCAGTTGCAGTTTTTAAAAGTTTCAAATGAAAGATTGAAAATCAAAGGCCTGATTTTTTTTTTTCAAACTGAAATCAACTTAGCAAACCAAAACTTTTTCCCTGTTTACCTGTAAATAAATAACTTAAGTCTACTGTATGTTGTGATGTTTGGTTTGGTACCTGTAATTGTTTTGTATAATTGATAATGTACATGCATGAATGTGAATCATTTTGGCTTGTGAATTATTGCTATTTAAGTTGTGATATATGCTTTAAGACTGTGAATTGTGTGTTGTATGTTTATGTATATAGGTGACTGTATGAAAAATTACAACCAGAAACATTTTAACCCTGAAAACATTTTAAACCTGAAAAGAGAAAAAAAATCCTCTGTGCAAACTGAACATAAAGTGAGTAACATTTCTTTTAAAAATTTTTTTAAGGTAAATCTGGTTGTTGAATTATGTTTTAAATAAGTTGTATTTGTATATTTGTTGAAAACTCCTGTGCATTTGTGATGTGAGTTATATGAACATTTTGAAAAGCCTGAAGAACATTTCTGTTCTAAGATTTCAAGCCTGGTTTCAATTTAAATGATTCCTCTTTAACCATTAATATTTAAAACTTAGGATTTAAATAAATATTGTTGTTTAGGCTATGAACTAAATTTTTAAAATTTATTTAACTTAAATAGAAACTGAAATTGGTCTGGTAATCAAGTTTAAAAGGAAAAAAAATTGAAAACAAGTTGGAGTCTAGTTCTTTTGAACTTGCACTAGGTCCCAGCATCAAATTTAAAACAAGTTCTGGAAATGTTCTTTTACTGGAAAGAAAAAAGATGTGAGTAAACCCCTGTTTCCTTTTTATCAATGTTGCCATGTATGTTTGGGTGATGAAGGAAACCTAAATTTTGTTGCATGCTAGAGATTTGAGTGTATAATTGAATGTTTGGCTTGTTATGTTGATCTTACATAAATAATAATCACTGTTTAGTTTGAGAAAACCAAATCTGTCAAACTCCCTTTTTCTTCTTTCCCTCTGTCTCTCTTTCTTGTTGAATTTGGAAAAAATTAAACAAGTTGAAGTTTATACTTTAAGCCTTTACCATGGATTCAGATTTAATCAAAGCAAAACCACTGTTCTTTTACTGGGAAAAATTTGAAGAAAAAAATAATAATAAATACAGTGGAAGATCCTTTGTGATAAACACAGTGAGCAACTTCTAAATGTAAAAATCCTTATCCATTTCTCTATCGAAGCTGTGAGTAAACTGCTCTTTTTTTTTAATGCTTAAACCTGTTGAAAAAGATGCTTGTTAGTAATTTCTTACTTGGAACTTTGTCCATGCTTTGCTGTGTGCTCGTATGTCCTACATTTTGCCTGCACACTTGTGCACTTTTTGTTTGAACCCATGTATTTCATTTGAAGTAAGTTGAACTGGTTGCCTGAGTTGTTCATGTGATATACTTGAGACTTTAGACTTGATTTTTTTTTTTTTGCTGTTTGCATGCAGTGGCAGTTCCATATATATATGTCCGTGTACTTGAAACTACTTGATGCTGCACACTTGTGCTTTGCCTTGATCACTTCTGCTGTGTCATTTTTGCAGTTGGTCTTGCATTTGTTGTTGTTTATGTCTTCATGTCTTTGGCATTTCTGAGTCTCTGCCTTTGATTGCCTGCTTTGACATTGCTGTTTGTATTGCTTTGTCTGATGCCTTCTTGACACTTTTGTCTGTGCATTGGCCTTGAGTTGAACCTAGTTTTGAAACTTGGGTTTGACCTTGTTTTGATCTGATAGCTGTGCTTTTGTTTGGTGCACATGAGTTGGCGAGGCAGTGCACATGTGTCTAAATATACGTGTGTACTGCAGCCACACAGGATTGACAGATTTAAAAAAAAAAAAATTGAAGTTGTTAATAAGAAAATCCATAATAGATTTAAATTGATTCATGTGATTCGTCATCTCTGTTACCATTTTATTCAGTTCATTACAAATTTAATTACTTGAATAAAGATTAATCCTGACTCGAGTGTTTTTGTGTTTTGCAATAAACGCTCGGGTCAGACCGAGTAATTTTATAGCTTGAAGATTTTCAGGCCGTGAAGTTAGAGAGAGTTGGGGAAATTGCTTCACTTTAGCTTTTCAAGAAATTTTCTTGTACTTAATAAAATAAATTGTTTCCATTGTATAAATCTAATTCATTGTATCAAACTCTGATATATGTATAAAAATTCATTTAATGAGAAATATGATGATTATTTGTTGTGACTCTGTGGCTGATTCTGTTTAAACTCTATAAACTGACTAACAATCCGTTATTTTGAACGTCTCAAGTTGGTTTAATTACCGACTGGAGGCGGTCAGAACGGCGGGTCGTTGATGACACTATTCTGATACCACTTTTGTAATGACCCGCCGTTCTGACCGCCTCCAGTCGGTAATTAAACCAACTTGAGACGTTCAAAATAACGGATTGTTAGTCAGTTTATAGAGTTTAAACAGAATCAGCCATAGAATCACAACAAATAATCATCATATTTCTCATTAAATGAATTTTTATACATATATCAGAGTTTGATACAATGAATTAGATTTATACAACGGAAACAATTTATTTTATTAAGTACAAGAAAATTTCTTGAAAAGCTAAAGTGAAGCAATTTCCCCAACTCTCTCTAACTTCGAAACCTGAAAATCTTCAAGCTGTAAAAATACTCGGTCTGACCCGAGCGTTTATTGCAAAACACAAAAACACTCGAGTCAGGATTAATCTTTATTCAAGTAATTAAATTTGTAATGAATTGAAATAAAATGTTAACAGCCCAAAATACAGTGTAAAATATGCAACAGAGATGGTGAATCATATGAATAAATTTAAATCTATTATGGATTTTTCACATTAACAACTTCAATTTTTAAAATCTGTCAATCCTGTGTGGCTGCAGTACACACGTATATTTACACACATGTGCACTGCCTCGCCAACACGTGTGCACCAAAACCAAAAAAACAGCTATCAGATCAAGTTCGAGTGTCATCAACCAAACAGTGGCAAAAGAAGTATAGTATGCAACAACAGCCAGTGCAATGAACAAAGAACACAAGTACATGTAGCAGTCTCAAGTGACACAGTTGCAAACCATAAAATAGCATCAAAGGCAAAGACTCAGCAATGTCAAAGCCAAGAAGAAACTACATGTCAAACTAAACAGTCCAGATAATCAAGCCTGAGCCACCCAAGTGCAGAGCAACTAAAAGCTATAGATACAAAGAACAAAGAACATGCATGAAGAACCAGAACTAAGTTTTTTTTTTTAAAGGTAGCTCAGATTTAATATGAACAGATTTTCTTTAAAGATTAAAGCATAACATCAATTTTATAAGGAGGATTTAAATTTCAAAGAAAAATAGGTTTAGCCTATACTGTTTAAACAGAGGCATATACATAGATATACAAACATTCAAAAACTTGTATGCACTGATACATTCAACATTCAGGCATATTTAACAACATTCCAGATCATCCTTTAAGCATATATATCAAATCAAAGAGTGTAGGCACATGAAAGTGGGTTTGCTCACTTGCAAAACTTGATGAACAGAGATGCTTACATACTTATTCATAGACATGTATACAACAGATTTTATACTTTTCAAATTATTTTAAAGTAGTGTTACTCACAGTGATTTGCAATGGACAGAGCTTTTTAATTAAACAGGCTTTGATTTTTATTTTTTTTAAACTTAGAAATATTTTCAAATTTTGGTTTAAACTTAACAAACATATTTTGTTTAAGAATCATAGCCAAACAAGGATCAAACCAAAAGAAAATGAATTTTCCTTCTCTACCTGTACTCTGCACATTTTCAAAACAGAGAAACATTTTGATATTTCATTCACATGCAAGCAGATTTTAAACAAGTATACTTAGTTCAACAACATGCAAACATATTTATCATCGAGCTTCAAGTCATGCAACCAGATTCTAGTGAAAACAAGTTAGACTTTACTCACAGTATTATAATTTTTTCTAGTGAAAACAAGTTAGACTTTACTCATAACAGAGGTGGCATATATATACATATACACGAGCATGCATCCATCACATCCATTCTTATACTCACAGTAAAATTTCAGACTTGTTTTAAATTGATGTAGAGACCTAATGCAAGTTCAAAGGAACAAAATTTCAACTTGTTTTCAATTTGTCTCAGAAGGAATAAAGAAGAGCAAGATTGGGATGGATGTGATATGCTTTAATCTTGTAAACAAAAACTACATGAAATTTTAGTTCACAGTTTCCAGGAAAGAAAATCTTTATAAAATTTTGCTTTAGTTCTTTTCTGGGTTAAGATACAAGTTTAAAACAAAATCCATCTTGTTTACTGCAACAAAATCCATTGAAACAAAAAGAGACAGAGGGAAAAGAAAAGGATTTTTGACAGGTTTTCTTTTTGTCTAACTGTGACTGATGTTTTTGCAAGATCTATATGCCAAGCCAACCATGCAACCATGCAACCAAATCTCTTGCATACAACAAAGTTTAAGTTTTCTACACCACCCAAACACAAAACAACCATGATAAAAGAAAGAAAATAAAACAAGGTTTACTCATAGGGACATGTATATGCAAAAATACATATTCACATACACACTTTTAATTCCATACTTAAACAAACATTCAAGCTTCACATAATGGTTCCAAGAATTTTAGCATGCATCATTTTCGTCAAACAATTGTTTTAAACTTGTCAATTTTGTTATTTTCAGATTATAGGATGTTCACAGACCTTTATAACTGAGATCATTCATATATAGGCATGCAAGAATGATACACAGCAAAACATCAAACCATAGGGGGGTTTATAGGCACATATATACAACACACATGAACAGAAGTTCAAACAAGCACATGCAAACAAAATTTTCCTCATCTAGATTCAAAGATCCATCACATGCAGCAACACAAACAAGCAAAGTTTTTGGTATAGCATCTGTTCTTGTCAATTCAAAAATAAATCCCAAATAGCATCTGTTCTTCACAGTTTAAAAACAAAATTTATAGTATCTGTTCTCAACAGTTTAAAAACAAAATTTATAGTATCTGTTCTCATCAGTTAAAAAAACAAATTTCAATTAACATCTGTTCTTATCAGTTTAAAAAGCAAGGTTTGATTGCATCTGTCCTTATCAGTTCAAAACAAAATTAATAGCATCTGTTCTTATTAATTTAAAATAAATTACAAATAGCAATTGTTCTTAACAATTTAAAAAAAAAAATTAAATAGCATCTGTTCTTATGAGTTTAAATTAATTTGACCGAGCAAATGATAACAAATAACACCCCAAATCATAGCATGCAACCAAGCACCCAATTCAAACAAATCTAAAAACTTGAGTAACGATTAATCGTGAGAAAACTCACCATAACTCGAATCGAACAGCCGAGGTGGGAATGAGCACCCTCGAACGAAGATTGAAGCCCCAAATTGGATCGCAAGCCCCAATTCTAGACGAGGAGGAACACAAAGCCGCCATTTTTTTTTCGTTCGATTTTTTTTTTCTGAAGTGAAGAGAAGAGGAATGGCGAAAATAAGAAGGGGAGGAGATCGTGATTTTGCAGAGGGGCACGATTTAGGGCGTGGGTTTTGGCATGTTTGAAGGCACGAATTTGGTTGATAGGGTAAGGCAGTGTATACTTATATTATTTTTTCATTTTTATTTATTTTTTTCTTTTCAATTTAAATTCAATTTTTTTGTATAATTATTTTCTTAAATAAACATATAAACGTTTTGCGGTTCAAATATCAAACTTAAATTTATAAATTTACATAAAAATAATTCGTAAATCCAGACTATTTTTTCTAAGTCATTAGTTCAAAATTTCAATTACAAATTAAATATTCAATTTTAACTTCAAAGTCGAATTCAAATTTCTATAGATTAAATTTTAAAATTTAATCGCCAATTTATCCTGAAAATTTGAAATTTAAGTCAATCATCATTCGAATATTCAAAATTAATTAAATATTTTCATTTTTAAATTGTTCAAAATTCTGGGTTGTTACAAAGTCCCCTCGGTCTACTCTACAATATCGAGAAATAAATTCGAAGATCGAACAATTTTGGTCGCGTTGTGATGAACGGCCGTGGATAGTTCATCAATTTCCTGCCACATCAAAACCAAAATTGAAAAACGAATCATATATTTGACTTGCGTTCGTCGAGAGCTTCAAATCCATATATAATTCGATATAGTTTAAATAGATTGAATTTTCAATTTGATTATTAAATTGCAAGTGGATTTAGAATTGTCTGCCATTGAAATGAGAAGGTGAGAAAGAATTGTACGGAAAAAATAATGACATAAGAAATAGTTTAGGGTTTATAACAGGGTATATATAGGCAAAGTTGAAATAGAATAGATGGACCCTATTAATTTACACGTTAAATGCTAAATGGCTCGAAAAGCCCATTCTGACTCCGGAACGAAATTGGATCAACCCATATATCAAAATAGATGTTTTTGAATATTTTAACACAATGGAACAGGTTTCAAGTCCAAATTCCATTGTATGAAGAAGTTATGCAAAAATCAAGTTATTTCAAATTGATTTCAATTGATTTCAATTTCATTGATTTCAAGGCGTTTCGAGTTCGTACGATCAAACGACAAGTCCGATCGCTACGAAACTTGAAATCCTGCAAACATTCACCATTACGTATTCAATAAAATTGGTTTCGTCGAAATCCGAGTCAGTGATCAAAATGGCTGTTTTCTAGTTAATTAAATAAATTATTAATTAATTAATTAATTAAATCAAGTTTTCAATTTCAACTCTATAATTAAAAATTTCATTTACACTAATTTAACCAAATTTAAATGTAAATTTGGAGTTGATTAATTTATCCATTTCAGTGTTAGCCTTAATTCCATTAACTTTAGAAATTATAAATTTAATTTCCAATAATTACATTAAATTTACTTTCATTCTATTATTCAATTCATTATAATCAAACAGATGAAATTAACATTGGATTCATAATCCATTACATTAATATTCTCACATTCCATCTTAATTTCAATTAACGTAATATCTAGATATTTAATTTCATTTATTTGCAATTAAATCCAATTATTATAGTTCAAGTCCTAATAAATTGATAAATCTTTATTCCCATTCTTTTAATTCAACAAATTGTCTTATTATGAATAACATTAACATTATTTTCAAATATTACTTTAGTTAACATTAACATAATATTTTATTTAGATTGATTGCAATTGATTCCAATTTAATTTAATGGATTAAAAATACGTCGGTAACTTATAATAATTGTTGCCACTAACTCTTAATCATACATTAATAAGCTATCATTTCCAAACAATATTATAATTACTTTTAGGACATTGATTTTATTCAATTAATATTTATTATTATTAATTCATTAATTAATTCTATATTTACATTTGTTTCCTTATATTCAATTTATAGCCTAGTATAACAATCTACATTACTTCAATTAATTGTAATTTCATTTCAATTGTTAATACTTGGCTTTAATTGTTATCCCGCCTTTTGGCAAGGCCGAGATACCAAGGAAATGACTGGACAAAGACAAGATCACATGTCCCCAGCTTTGAATTATTGTTGGGCAACTGTAGATACCGACGAATTTTACCCGAGTCCGGGTTGTGCTACAATTGATAAGGCACGTCAGGCAAAGTGGTAGAAACCAACGTTCCAAATTTTGGGGCAATCCGAGTTAGCATGCTCAAGTTATCGCCAATGGGAGATGGGTGAAATGATATAGGTTCGAATCCCTCAGGAATAGCATAGGTTCGAATCGATCAAAAGTAGGCCATGCTCCGAATCCATCGACCACACATTGGTTCGAATCCATCCAAGTAGCCTTGCTTCGAATCCATCTTCACATGCCTACGTTCGAACCCATTATGGCTTCGACTCCATGCCGTAATTGTCTTCGAATCCAATAAGTAAAGGAAACTTCGTATCGATCAACCACAGCTTCCACGATTGATACGAAGGAACACGTATTTGACCGATTCGAAGGAAGCGACTCTTCAAATCGATAACCTCGAATCCATCAAGTCCACACAGCTAAAACCTAGGAATATGACCCAGAAAACTCGGAGAAAAAGGAGGATTGACCCGAAGCATACGCACCACGTCATCACTTTCATGTGCAGAAGCATGGATTCGACCCTATGGGTTCGAACCGTATCGATTCGAACGGATCCATGGGGCGAAAAACTCCATCTTGAATCGATCATAACTCGAGATCTACAAATCCAAATACTATGAAATTTTCACAGGAGCTTGCATATACATAGAAGAATGTACATGCCAAGTTTCATCACAATTGGACACATTTTTGATCGATTCGAACCAAGGGTCGAATCGATCCCAAAGTGGGCCTGGATCTCCAGAATTCGGCCATATGGGCCCCCTCACATGCCAGAAGCGTTCTCCCCTGATTTTAGGAAAAATATCAGCCTCCTACAACTATAAATAGAGCCCCTGGTCATTCAGAAAGGGGATGGGGGAATTTTTAGAGTAAGAGAACGCTCAGACGCTGCCAGAATTGCTTCAGAGCACCACCGCTGCCTTTGATTTCGAATTTTTGCTTACTACTTGCTGTACTTTGACATAAAAAAATTGTATTCTTCGAATATCAAGCAATAAAGTAACAAAAACTTCATAGTGGACGTAGGCAATACGCCGAACCACTCTAAGTCGTTGTCTCTCGTGCAATTTACTTCCTGTTATTTGGAGTTTTTGTTAGATAATCCACATTTTAGTTTACTTTCTTCATTTATTATCTCTTCAAAAACTTCGGACGAGTGCTGTGCCTAATTTTGATACAAACAGTTTGGTGCTTTCACCGAGAAAACCCAGATTTTCTCCTGCTCGTTGGATGTGTCATCGATACCGGATTGAATAAATCTAAGAGAGAGATCCAGATCATTAAATCCAACTTCTTTCCCTTCTATTCAGATTTGCATAAAGTCTAGGAAAGGAATTCAACCTTCGAGATGGTTAGCACAAGAACCACCTCAAATGCTGTTAATCAAGAGGAACAGGATCGACAGAATCCTGTGCCGCCATCTCCATCTAATCAAGAAGTTGCTGGGCACTTAAAACCGTCCGGTCCGGTTACTCGACAGGAGTTGCAGTTGCTACTCCAAGAGCTGATCCAGAGTCGGCAGCAACTAGAAGAACAGCTACGCGCTATCGCTGAGCTAGTCAACAAGCTGGATTGCTAGAAACGAAAGAGATCCACGAGAGACCATGCTCCTCGCTCCTCCAGCGAAAGTTCTTCATCTTCTGATTATCATAATCGGCCTCCACGACCCCGACTAGATGGGAGTCGCATCCCAGCTACTGGAGATCAACCGACACTGACCGTTGGACAACTGAGAGTCGGTCCATCAGCCAGTTTCCAAACCGGACCCTCCTCCCGAGGGGGTGTCGTTCCTCATCACACTGCAGAATACCTGGACTGTCACCAACACGGACGTACTCCTAAACCATACGTCCCGGAAGACTATGAGCCACGAAGGCAAGACTTGGACCGTCGACAGTATTCGGTCCAAACCCGAAGAATGGAACGCGATCATACTCCGGTGCAGGCCGTACAAAACGCGTAGATGCCGGATCTATCAACTATGATACGTCAGATGATCCGTGAGAGCCAGGGATTCACAAATGATGATTGGGGAGTCTCCCGAAGCCACACTCCTTTTACGGACAATATCCTTACTGCTGAACCCCCGCGGCGATTCAGGATGCCAACTCTACCCATGTATGAAGGAAACTCCGACCCCAACCAACATATTCTGAAATATGAATGGTCGATGACCGCAGCCAGAGCCGACGATGCAGTGAAGTGTCGTAGTTTCCCCATATCCTTGGGGAGCATCGCTACCATGTGGTTCACTCGATTGCCACCTCGATCCATCTCTTTATTCGATCAGTTAGCCACAAAATTCGTTGAGCAATTCCGCATGCACGTCGCAAGGCCAAAAGATGTCAACAATCTATCTAGTGTCACGCAAGCTCCCAGTGAGACACTCAGACACTACTTAGAGAGATTCCATACTGCATGTGTGGAGATTAGTAATCCAAAAGATAACTCCATCCTTATGGCGTTGACTAAGGTATCGACCCCGATTCTGAATTTGGCAATTGGCTAGCTGGAAAACCACCTGCATCATTGGACCGTTTCCACGCCAAGGCGGCTCAATTCCTGAGACGGGAAGATGCAAAACAGTCTAGGAAGCAAACTGATGCAGGATCGAGTACGGAAGGGATGCAAAGCCATGTTGCAATCAAACAGTCCGGCAAGAGCTCCGGAAAAGTTCAGTTGAACGTTAAAAACAAACAAGCTCGGCGAAGAGAGAGCATGAATCAAACTAAAAAACAAGATCAAAATCGTGGCCCGCAGCGCAAGAATCCAATGTTTGACAGTTACACTCCTCTGAATACATCACTAGAGGAATTGTACTTACAAACCTGTGACACAATTCAATATCAAAAACCTGCACCAAGACCATCGTCAGAGAGATAAATCCAGACGGGAAAGTTTTGCAGGTTCCATGAAAGCTACGGGCACAATACGAACGAGTGTCGTCGCTTACAGGATCTCGTTGAAAAACTGATCAGAGAAAGGAAGTTGGAACAGTTTGTGCGGACACCGCAGCCCAGAGAAGCGGGCCCATCAAATCCAAACAATGGACCCAATCGACCGAGATAGGAGGACTCAACTTGTCCCCGTGGAAGATTGGTGATAAACGCCATCAGTGGCAGACCAACTTACTCAGGAGCCTGGAACGACGAAGATCCTCATCATTGTCACACATGACAGGCTCATTCAATCTATGAATACTTTACAGTTTCCTTTACATTCAGAAATTTGAATTTGTAATAAGGCACTGACTTTGCCATATTTTCTTATTTCAGCAATAAAATACTATCTCTTCAAGCTAGAGCTGTGGTTCACCGAATACGACATTCAACAATCACGACACATGAAGAGCTAAGTTCCATCAAACAATGGAATTTATTCAAATAGTGAGCGACTGTGATACGAACCGCCACTCACTAGGTGAAACCCCAGCTCGGGGGCAAGCCAACACATCAAAGGCTGAATTGGACCAACACACGACAGTCCTACCGATAACTCGTTCCTAGAGCGCGAACGGACTCCAACTTCCTAGAGCGTGAATTGGAGTATAAACATTCAAAAACTCGTTCCCAGAGCGTGAACGGACTCCAACTTCCCAGAGCGTGAATTGGAGTATAAACATTCAACAACTCGTTCCCACAGCGCGAACGGACTCCAACTTCCCAGAGCGTGAATTGGAGTATAAACATTCAACAACTCGTTCCCAGAGCATGAACAGACTCCAACTTCCCAGAACGTGAATTGGAGTATAAACATTCAAAAACTCGTTCCCAGAGCATGAAGGGACTCCAACTTCCCAGAGCGTGAATTGGAGTATAAACATTCAACAACTTATTCCCACAGTGCGAACGGACTCCAACTTCCTAGAGCGCGAATTGGAGGATAAACATCATACAAATCGTTCCCACAGCGCGAACGGATTCCAACTTCCCAGAGCGCGAATTGAAGGATAAACATCATACAAATCGTTCCCACAGCGCGAACGGACTCCAACTTCCCAGAGTCTAAATTGGAGTAAAAATTCAATAACTCGTTCCCGGAGTGCGAACGGACTCCAAATTCCCAGAGTGTAAATTGGAGTATAAACATTCAATAATTCGTTCCCGGGGCGCGAACGGACTCCAAATTCCCAGTGCGCGAATTGGAGTATAAAATAACTCGTTCCCAGAACGTGAACGGAATATAAACATAGATTACAAGTTCCTGAAGTGCGAACCGAAATACCAATACTAACTCCAAGTTCCCAGAGCACGAACTGTGTTACAAGTATCGATAACTCTCAAATTCCCGGAATGCGAACCGGATTATCGATCTCAAATTATCCTAAATCCCCAGAATGTGGACATGTGCTTATGATTTGCAGAAAATGCGATCAACCACCAAAGTACAAATGTTATTCACCGAGACTAGGGGGCAGAAAAATAAACAAAAAAAAACACTGCAAAAACACTTAAGTAAAAGAAAAGAACAATTTCCCATTCCATCAACCGACAAAAACAAGTTTGATTACATGGCAAGTCAAAAAGTTTCAATTAAGTGGAGGCCGAATCCACATATATACACGGCTCCAAAAGAACAAAAGAAGAGGCCAAAGAATTGCTGTTCACAACTGCATGATAAAACAACAAGCTCACTCCTTCTTCTTCCGAGGCCTCTTTTTCGGAGTCGAGCCGTTTAGACCCACTACCCGGCTTCCTACGGGATTTCTTGCCCTTCTTTGGAACATCCTCCAGATCTGGCATAATATCAACATCTTCCTCAGAGCTAGAGGGGACAGAGATCCTTTTTTGAGGACGAACTGAAGACATGGGAACGGTGACAGGTATTTGTTCAGCAACGCTCGAGACGGTTACCGTGCCACCGGGGGAGATCACCATTAGAGAAGATAAGCTTGAGGGGGCAGTATCGCTACCAGAACCACCGACCGTTACCATCGTGGCCATTTCAGCACTTATCTCAGCTAAAATCTCTTCTTCTCGAGACAACTGAGCTGCATGGGACACGCTGTGGTCGTCATGACAGAACTGAAAACTGGAGCAGCCCCACTCATCGCAAAAGAAGGATCAAGAATGGAGTCAAGAGAGTGACCAAGCAGCTCTTCTACCATTTGAGCATCGAATGACATGGAGCTCCCCTCTCCAAAATCACCAGCCATGGCAGCGGTCGAGATCGCCTCGGTGACAATAACTCCGCGCGTAGGATGTAAAACCGGAGGAACTGGGGGCACGAATGTGACGCTTTCAGTCACTGAGCAAAGGAAAACGAAAGTAATCAGTCCAGGAAATTCTATCGAAAATCGATACTTTAAAGCATGAGGGAAATAATCAAAGTACCTTCTTTACCTTGCCTTGGAGCTTGAACAGGCTCGAAGACAGCAGTCTTGCCAGAAGACAACTCCGATTTGTCCGGGTTGTAAGCAGGAATAACTTGTGGATCGACCACAGCGATAACTTCGGACGAAGTCGGGATAGGGACTTCGATATTCTCGCTATGATGCGCGACAACCGAACCTTCTCCGATCTCCGTTTGGTGGATGCTAAGTCTTTCCTTCTCAACAGAAATTATCGCCTCATGAAGAGTTCTCCTCTCATCCTCGCTAAGCAGACGTGACCCGAGCTCAAGCTCATCCAATACTCCATCCGGGCAAGACATCCTCTTGTTCTCCAATAGTTTCTTCCAAGCATTATAGAGAAGCATCGACTAATCTCCTAGCCGGGAGAGATTTCTATGCTTTAACACATTGGCATTATATATGTCCAAGAGTTCGTCAAATTCGGCCTCCATCTTAAACCTCTCTGCCTGAACTCTCTCCTCCACCTCTATTTCAACCTCCTTAACCCTTGCAACTACCGCGTCATGCTCAGCTCAGAGAGGCACAGCTTGCTCACACGCTTCTTGCGCGGCCGTATTAGCATCGTCTTTTTCTTTGTTCATATCAGCAAACTTAGCCTTTAATTCCACTAGTTCTTTGACTGCCGCATCCCGCTCGGCTTCAACATTTTTGTATCGATGGCCCAAAACTTCAACCAAGTGCAATATGCCTGTTGCATCTTCGCCATCTCAACTAATGTCTCATCAACCTTTTTTGACGACTCGGTTTCGGCCTTACGGGAAGATTCTGCCTCAGATTGGAGTATGTCAACAATGTGATTCTTCTGAGCCAAGTCGGCTTCCAGCTTCTCAATAATTTTGGCCCGGTCAAAGGCTGCTTTTGAAGCTTTAACAGCCGCTTTATACCATTCTTTGTACGGAGCATAGAAATGCGGGTGTAGCTAAGTGCCGTGGTCACGGCGTCTTCAGGGATTCTTTTAAGATTAGGAGGAAAAATACAAGCGTCGAAGAAAATCTCTGGAAAATCCCTCTTCAATTGAGCAAGTCTTATGGCCCCTTCACCAGATGGTTCAATAGGGGCCTCCTCCGTAGTCGTGGTCGTAGCAACCTCAGTTCTAGAACGGTGTGGCTCGAGCCTCGAAACCTGCGAAGACGGTTGATGTCGCAGAGGCTCAGACACCTGAATATGGCTTCGGGGTGGCAGAGGAGAACGAGAGGAGGAGCGGTGCCTTCGATCTCTATCCGATCGCTCCTGACTAGAATAACTGCGATGATAATCCCTGGCATAATATTCCTGGCCATGATGCCTCCGTTCACGATCGCGATCGGAGACTCCACGTCGAGATTCGTAATAAGACGAAGGGTGATGCACTCGTCAGAGTTTGTCCAATGTAGAGTGACGGCTAGACATAGCACCTGAAAAAGGGAAACAATTCAGTTAAATACCAGGCAAAAGCAATACGGTTTGTACGGAAGTCGTGTAGTGGTATGAAAGTGTATGCAAATGTGCAAAACCCCCGACCAACCAGAAGTGTCGACTGCACTAACAGGTAAAGGCTCTCTTATTTCTAAAGCTTCCCGGAGTTCATCCAACCCGGACTCGTGGTGGAGAGAAACGTATTCCGGGATGGGAATGTCCTCCAGTCCTATAAACATCTTTCCTGATTGATGAGGAGCAGCGTCAGAGGTAATAATTCCGGGGATCAAACGAGATACGACTACAGACTTCCGTCTCTTAAGTTTAGAGACAACGGCCTTGCCTTTCCGCTTTCCTTCTACTCAGGAAAGATCAGCCGCAAACTCGGTATCAGTAGGCGTCCTCTCATCATCACTCATTTCTCTTATCACTATGCCGGGTTTCCTTTTCACCGTCTTCTTCTTCGTCTTCGAAGCCGGTTTCGCCAACCCCTTGATGACAATACTCTGATTCGTCTCAATTAAACCCAGCATCCTTAAGTTATCATCAGTTAACACCGAGTCGATGTGCCACAAATCACTCGGGACCCCTTGTAAACTTCGGACAATGCCTTTGTAGTGACCACCATCAGGCCTTGAGATGATAGCTGCAAGAAAAACACCTGATATTAGTTCAAGTGTTGGCAACGACTATTAAAGAAAGCTTGTGCATTTACGACACTTACGTCTAGACAGCCATCGCCTAGCGAACCCTGGGGGGCATCGAACAAAAACCATTCGTTCTTAAAATAAGTGAGTCTGGTCCAGGCTCCCGTCACGATCTGGCAGTTTCTAACTGCTTCCAAGAAGGTGAAAGATGGACTATCGCCCCTGCTCTTGAAGTTGAATACGTGTCTAATCTCAGTTGGCCTTGGGGGACGAAAAAGATGATCCATAAATAAAACGAAAACACTGTTCAGCAATGCGTGTCCATTGGGATGAAGTTGTGAGGGGCTGATTCCAATGAACAATAACATCTCCCTGATATATTGGTTAAATGGAGGGAGAGTTCCAGCCGCACAGGCATGTCGATAGAAAGCAGTGTACCCCTCGGGCGGATTGTGAGGTCTGTCATCAACGCCCGATAGCAAAACGTCGTCTGAGGATAAGTTATGTTTCAAGCATATCCGACCCAATAATGCTTCAGAGATATTGGATTGGACAGAATCAACGGGGTCCTCGATAAATAAAGCCTCTGGCAATTCGTCCGGAGCCGGATCTATAACTTCAGGAGGGATTTCTGGAATCTCAAGCACTGGAGGAGGCGAGCTTTGTACCTCTTATTGTTGAGAACTTGAAGACTCCATAATTAACTAACTCACCAGAAAGCAGCGTTAAGTACAAAAGAAGCCCGTGTATTCCCCGGTATGAAGTATATGAATATGTCGTGCAGTGCAAGTGTTGTGCATAACTTAAACAGATTTTACAAGTTGGAACAAGATGTCTGAATGACGAAACTTTGGAATTTGAGGATGGAAATGACCGTCATCACTGACAGTCACTCCCACACCATCGAGATGCTACTGGCCAATTCAAGTATAAATCTATCATATTTCGGTTAAGTCATGGTTCCATCGACGAGCTTCAAAAGTGAGGTCAAGTCAAATTCGATTATGCAGGGCCGAAGCTCGCCGGAGTCAAATATGCTAAAGTTCATAGAGTTCGTTAAAAGTTCAACTTGAAATTGGTCGCAGTTCAGATGTTGGAGCAAAACAAAAGAATAGAAGCTTCAGAAGTCAGAACTTTCGAATCGACCGACTCAAATCAATACGAGTCGAATCGATGAAGTTCGAATCCGTAGGGTCGAATCCATGAAGTTCGACTCGATGAAACCTTGTGGAGAAGAAGCCCTTCGAATCCGTAAGCGCTGCATAGCTTCGAATCGATCAATATTATATACCTTCGAATCAATCGGGGTATCACTACTTTGAATCGATCGATTCGATGCCTTTTTTCTTTTTGCAACCATCGATTCGAAGCCACGCACTTGATATCGATTCGAACTGTTCGTTCCTAGATCGATGCGAAGTAAAAAAGGAAGATAACACCCAACGATATCTGTGCTTCTCCAACATAATACTCTGGATCAATACGATTTGAAAAGCTTTGTTTCTCGAAACCATCGAGTCAACCCGTTTCAGATACCACTATTCTCGTGATTTTTGGAAGAAAGCATCGAAATCGATGATAAAAAATTCCAATTTTATCGTTTTACACTCGAATCGATCCCTTGGTTGCCTGATTGGATTCGATTGCAAATGAAGACTTGGTGGAATTTTATCGTTTCGTGCAAAGACACGATGGTTTCTAGCTCTGGAGGATCGATTCGAAGAAGCGGCGATGGTAATAGTAAAAAGTGAAAAGTGAGGCTTACCTCGCATATTTATATGGGTTCGAGGAAACGCTTGTGGCTCTTCGTCTCCCGGTCATATTGACCTTCTACCACTAGTCACTCGCAATATCCTATCAATTCAAAAGATCGCTCAATCACCTATCGTGTTCGAATCCATCACAGGGATGAATCCATATATCACTTCGAATCTGTTGCCCTCGAATCCTTTACACGTTCGAATCCATCGCTGCAGGATCGATGCGAGGCATTATCGATTCGAAGAAGCCATCGTACAAAGGTTGGATTGAAAATTGTACCGATTCGAAGCACGAAGACCATCGAACCGTTGATTCGAAAGCTATCGATTCGAACATACATGATTTCGAATCCATCAAAGTCCACCGATGAGAACGGATGAATCGCTTCAATTTGAGAAATTACTTGTCTACCTTTTATACCGATTCAGGAGAGGATCCATACAAGAGGATGATCATAGACAATCATAAAAACAATGTTTTAACTCGAATCTCAAATCGGTTCAGGAGAGGACCGATGCAGAATTCGATAACAAGCCGAACCGGCAACGACTTGCAATCGTGCAACGTTAACCTAAGTCAAAGTGGTACATATATGCACATATGTCTAACTAATATTTGATCTTTGTCGTTCACAGGAATCAAATAACCATTTCATCATGATTTCGACAACAAACAGCCGATCACAATCATATAACGGTTGGTTACAGCAATAAACAATGCAACTTTCAGCAGAGCATATCATGGTTGTCCAACGCAAGACTGCAACTTCTCAAAGCACGTCTTGTTTACACAAGACGTACTTTGGGGGGCAAATGTTATCCCGCCTTTTGGCAAGGCCGAGATACCAAGGAAATGACTTGACAAAGACAAGATCACACGTCCCCAGCTTTGAATTATTGTTGGGCAACTGCAGATACCGACGAATTTTACCCGAGTCTGGGTTGGGTTACAATTGATAAGGCACATCAGGCAAAGTGGTAGAAACCAACGTTCCAAATTTCGGGGCAATCCGAGTTATTATGCTCAAGTTATCGCCAATGGGAGATGGATGAAGTGATATAGGTTCAAATCCCTCAGGATAGCATAGGTTCGAATCGATCAGAAGTATGCCATGCTCCGAATCCATCGACCACACATTGGCTCGAATCCGTCCAAGTAGCCTTGCTTTGAATCCATCTTCACATGCCCACGTTCGAACCTATTATGGCTTCGACTCCATGCCGTAATTGTCTTCGAATCCAATAAGCAAAGGAAACTTCGTATCGATTAACCACGGCCTTCCACGATCGATAGAAGGAACACGTATTTGACCGATTCGAAGGAAGCAACTCTTCGAATCGATAACCTCGAATCCATCAAGTCCACACAGCTAAAACCTAGGAATATGACCCAGAAAACTCGGAGAAAAAGGAGGATTGACCCGAAGCATATGCACCACGTCATCACTTTCATGTGCAGAAGCATGGATTCGACCCTATGGGTTCGAACCGTATCGATTCGAACGGATCCATGGGGCAAAAAACTCCATCTTGAATCGATCATAACTCGAGATCTGCATATCCAAATGCTATGAAATTTTCACAGGAGCTTGCATATACATAGAAGAATGTCCATGCCAAGTTTCATCACGATTGGACACCTTTTTGATCGATTCGAACCAAGGGTCGAATCGATCCCAAAGTGGGCCCGGATGTCCAGAATTCGCCCGTATGGGCCCCCTCACGTGCCAGAAGCATTCTTCCCTGATTTTAGGCGAAATATCAGCCTCCTACAACTATAAATAGAGCCCCTGGTCATTCAGAAAGGGGATGGGAGAATTTTTAGAGTAAGAGAACGCCCGGACGTTGCCAGAATTGCTTCAGAGCACCACCGCTGCCTTGGATTTCGAATTTTGGCTTACTACTTGCTGTACTTTGACATAAAAAGTTGTATTCTCCGAATATCAAGCAATAAAGTAACAAAAACTTCATAGTGGACGTAGGAAATACGCCGAACCACTCTAAATCATTGTCTCTCGTGCAATTTACTTCCTGTTATTTGGTGTTTTTGTTAGATAATCCATATTTTAATTTACTTTCTTCATTTATTATCTCTTCAAAAACTTCCGACGAGTGTTGTGCCCAATTTTGACACAAACACTAATTTCCATGGTTACATTTCGCTTCAGCATTCATTTGATTATTAAATTACAAATTTTTTATTTCTTCACTATTAAATTACCAAAATCTTGTTAAATTAACAAATTTTAATTATCAAAAATTATGGGTCGTTACACCTCGGGAGCGGGAACCTATCCTTCGAGCATGCCTTATTTAGGTTAGAATAGTTGATGTGTGCCCTCCACTTCCCGTTAGACTTTTTTACCCGGATTGGATTAGATACCAACTTCGAATATAGTGCATTGCAGATGAAACCATTATCATTCGACCTCTCCAATTCTTCTTTGAGTGTAGTGGATCTCTCATGACCTAAGTTGCAGCATTTTTGCTTTAAAGGAATGCATCTAGGATTATAGTCAATGCATGGCCTGCTAATATTCCATACATGTCAGAGTGAGTCCAGGAGAATAGATCCAGGTTAGCCTAGAGAAAACCAACTAACTCTTTTATCATGTTCATGCCAAGTTTCGATCCATCCTTGAGGATCTATGTAGGATCATCCTAGCTGATCGAGATATTGATTATCAAATCAGCTAGAGCTTCCTTCCATCCTCTAGTTCTTTTCATGGATCCTTATCCTTATGGAATTGACTCGGCTAGAGATGTCCTCTCCATAACCTTTCCATTCTCTCTTCACCTTGCCTCTTTAGCTTGATGTCATAACATTATGGCTAATCCTTTATCTCCTTGAACAATTCCTACACCATTCTTTTTTGGGAACTTCATCGTTAAGCACCATGGAGTGATGGTTGCTCTAAATTGAGCAAGGGCCGTTCGGCCTAAAAAAGCATTATAAGCAGAATAAATGTCCAACGCAACAAAAGGCAAGACCCACACAGTCGCCAACTCCTAGTACCTTCGGTAGATGTACTCATCCCACTTTCTCTGTAGCAGTCCCATTAAGTTGTTGGATCCAAGATTCACAAAGCTTTAAGTTCTTAGTCTCCAAAAGCATCTGGTTGTAGGGTTTCTTATACAGAATGTTGATCGAACTCTCATAGTCAACTAACACCTTCCTTATAATAGCAGGGCCAATCATATCATAAGAGGATTAATCGTTGAGGCTTCCACCCAATTTACAACTTTGTTTCGAAATACAATGTTGTCTATAATGGTTCTAAGTTACTTTGCCAGGACATCATCTTCAATGGTGAAACAATTCTCATTTACTGCATGTTTCAATGCACCTACATGTCACTCCATCTCATTCAATCTCTTCTCAGCTGGATGTGGTCCTCCAATAATAACATTGATCACTAGTCGCTTTTCAAGCCACTTAGGCTAATCAACACCAGGCCAGGCTTGCCCCTATTATGAGTTTGAAATTCCTTACTCACCATCTTACAGGGCATGCACAAACTATTGTAACTTCTTCTTATGGATCAACTCCTCGATCACATCATGTGTGACGAGACACATTTTGAAAGTTTTAAATCGATATTAATCCACACATGTCCAATTTAAACAATCCGAAACGTAGATAATCAATGGGGTTAAATTAGAAAAATAAGAAAAGAAGAATAAAACAAACACTAAATCTCACAGTGGAAATGGTAAAATATAATTATGAAATAACTGTTCATGAAGCTGTTTACTATTCATTTGATTATTATCTATATACATTTATCAGAGTTATATATACATCGTGGATAAATAATCAATACAACAGAACAACATGATGTAGGGGATAATAACAATAGTAATATACCAAATCTTCGTCTTCCTCCTTCAGAGGATAATCTTCAATATGCTTAAAAAGAACTCAGGACTGACCCGAGCATAATGAAAAGACAAAAAACTTGAGTCAGGACCAAAATTCTCTTATATAAGTCAAATCGATATCACGAAATATGAGTGCACTAACTTTAGAGACGTTACGGGTTTCTCTATCTCCTAAGGGTTCGTCAAACTATATATATATAATAATGTATGCTATAATAGATAATGTCTATCGGTAAAATAAATATCAAAATAGCGTTTAAGGCTTTACATTATCCCCCTTAACACATTTTTATAGCATGGAGTTTATGAAGGCCTTGTAACACGACAAGTATCGTCGGTAGCCAGTGAGTCCCCTGTAGGTACAGTACTAAACCAAAGTTGTAATGGGCTCATATAAGGATAAATATGACAACGCACATAAGGCAATGCCCAAGGTAGGATTTACCAGTTTACCCTTTCTGGCTGGTCGTAACTAATTCGTGGCTGACCGTTACAATCAATCCAAACAAAAAAGGTGCAGCCGTCAAATACAAAAACATAATAGTAATACGGGGGATCAATATCGCTAGAGGTGGCTTACCTCATTGGCAAGACATAGGCTCCTATTTTAGTCATTTTAATTATGACACGAATATCAAAGATTTCCATCGTCGTTCTCTTACTTCATTCCAGTAAACGTTCGCCAGTTCAACCACTACATTCTGGATATCATCCACTGCGTACACAGTTGTTAAAGTGGTTCAAATATTGACAAAGAGTATGACAATAAGAGGCTCCGGTCTCTTTAACAACCAAATGTCGTTTACACTACAGATGGTAATTTTATATTTGGAAAACAATTTGTGCTTGATATTCAAATATCATATTCATTTCAAAACCAAACCCATTTCAAAATCACCGTATTTGCTTCAAAATCAAATCCATTTCGAAATCATCATATTCCCTTCAAAAATGATATTTACTTCAAAATGATAATTCAATTCGATATATCGATTTCACTTCAAAACTTGATTCGAATTACAATTTGGTTGTAATTCACTATAATCCAATATGAATTTTAAATCCAAGACTTAAATATAAACATTCCACCCTTTGATTAGTTTGAACTTTTTTAGAAAATAGTTTAATTTTTTTTTCTAAAATAGTTAAATAGTTTTAAAATAATTAAAATAGTTTAATAGAAAATAGTTTGAGTATTAAAAATGTTTTATATAGTAAAATAGGTTAGAAAATAAAAATAATTTAAATATTATAGAATATAGATTTTAAACCATTTATACTAAAATAATTCATTTGAAAATAGTTTCAAAGTCAAACCGATTCAATTCCAAATTCCCAATTTGAATCAATTCCAATTTCCATTGCGATTCAATCGATTCAATTCCGATTTCATGTGGAATTTTACTTCGATTCCAAATTAATTTCAATTTCAATTCCAAATTAATTTATATTCCAATTTAAAATTAATTTAAATTCCAATTTCAAATTAATTTCAACTCCAATTCCAAATTAATTTAAATTCCAGTTTCAAATTAATTTCAACTCTAATTCCAATTTAATTTATTTCAACTAAATTCTAAAATTTAAACCATTTCGATTTATATCAATTCCGAATTTGACTTCCAAAATATCGATTCAAAAACTTAAATCAAATTTTCCATTAATATCCAATTTAAAATCCAAACCTTTGGATATAATGAAATTCTGTGCTCAATTTCAGAATATCGTTTTATATCACTTTTACTAAACAATATTCAAAGTTCGAATAAAAGTCCAATCTTTTGAAACAAATCAATTTCTGAAATTTGTGCCATATTTTTATCATAATTTTAAAAATCTCAACTTCGATTATTTAAACAATTCCGGTTTCAATTTTAAATTTCAATATTCCGAGTTCAAATTCGAACAGTGATTGAACGTTGATCAGGAGCCTCCATCGCGGCGCCTAGCTTCACTCTACATCCACCTACAAATTAGTCGATGCCGCTGCCTCCATTTGCATGATAGAACTCAAAACACGCACGTGCTTCAAACTCAGATCCTAGTGATTTCGTGACATAATGGTTCAACCATATGGATTTCAAGAGCTCGCCGAGGTCTACAACTGTGCTTTTGGATGTTTTGATTTCGTTGAGCAGATTAAGAGATATTGAGGAAAAAAGATGGTGAATTTTCAACCATTAAAAGAGTGCGACGATAGGGCTTAAAAAAAATTAAAATAGTAATTTTCTCGATATGCGTGCCTATTTATATAGTTTGGTCCAAAATCATCCGAACTTCAATCGAGGCGTGCCGCCTGGTGTTTATAATTTTTTACCTCCATTTTGAATGCAATGGAACTAGTTTCGTAGCCTAATTTGATTGTATATGGAAGATATCTTTTCGAAGTCAATTTATTTTATCGAATTCCTTAAATTGATTTTTACATGTTTCAAGCTCGTACAGTCAAAAGGAAAGTTTGATCGCTACAATACTTGAAATCCTACAATAACTCACTATTACGGATCCAACGAAACTGGTTTCGTCGAAATCCGAGATAGTTGCAGAAATAACTATTTTTACTCGTTATTTAAAATATAAAATCTCCAATTTTTAAATATTCACATTTAAGTCCAATTTTAAATGTTAACCATCATCATTCATATTTAAATATAATTTGAATCAATTTCCTATACCATTTTCAATCATATTAAATTCAGAATTCAATTATTCGAATAATCTCCAATTTAAATTTAAACAAATTAAATTATCCAATAAATCAATATTAACAAATAATTAAATTTCAATTAAATTTTAGTTATCAACATTATTTTATTTCTATCTAAACAATACACATTTATTATTTAAATCCAGTTATCTATTATAAAAACCTTCGATACACATGATTTATTTCAATATAAATAATTCCCAAATTTCTGAAATTGTTTATTTCAAGATTATTATCCAAGTTCATATTCAATAACTACACTAATAATTCGATAAATTTATTTTAACCATTTTTATTCAATAATTATATCAAATTCCATAATTTAACGTAGTTTAAAATACAAGTCGTTGCATACTCCCCCATTCAAAGCTTTTCGTCCTCGAAAAAGCTTTAAGTACAGAATTTAACATACAATATATTTTCCAAAATAATTAGCTTGTAAAACATAAACATCCTATTAGAAAACCTTTACTATGCACTTGCTATGCAGCTCGATATCGGTTTTATGGAAATTACAAGTTAGTTGTCAGGACAAGCTGTACAACTTCAAAACCTCAAAAAAAAAAAAATTAACTCTCGGATTTATGGAAAATTTAGGCAGAGTCTCCTTTGCGCTGCTTGATTGAAATTTTTTTACAACATAATATATAACACAAATATACCCAATATACATCAAATACATCTCATCTCAATGACGAGGCACCCGAAAGGGAAAATATAAAATCGCGGTATGTAATCCGAGATACATACCTTATTATTATTAATACGAGCGAGTTCACTCGTATAAAGTAAACAAAAGCTATCTAATGCGCAATCAAGCTTCAAAAGCGAGCATACGCTCTTCTATACCTACTAAACACTCAATAACCAAATGAGAATATATATATATATATATATATATATATATATATATATATATATATATATATATATATATATATGAAGAATAAAATTGATATATAATATGGATGCAATAACCATAAACGAATATAACAAATGCAACAAACAAACCTCCAACAAACAATATCCATCCAATCTTATTCACGAGAATATCAATTCGCACATCCAAATGTCAATATTTAGTTTATTATACTTTCATTTCCTATTAATATCTAATTTATTTAATTTTAATTTATTATCATTTATTTCAGCTATATACAATTTGTTTGCTTTCATTTTATTCACATGGATTTCTTCTGGATTTAATTGGTTCACCTTAAACTTATTCACATTCAATCAATCATTTCCTTAATCATTCAATGGATTTATATTCAATTTTATTAGCTTTTAATTTTGTACACTCAACTAATTTGGTTTCAATCCATTTTTATACAACCAACCAATATTCATTGCATTCACATTTGATTGATTATAACTTAATGTATTTACATTCAATCGATTTACTTTCAGTGATATACCCTTGTTTCATCCATATTAAATTGGTTTACATTCAATTTATTCCTTTCAATTTATTAATATTCGTTGCAAATTCATTATATTCTATTTTATTCAATTTAATTTATGAAATTCCAATTGTTTCACTTGTTGTTTACCATATTCATGTAAATTCATTCATGAACCATTTATAAAATTATTCCACTTAACCTTGCTTAAGTTAAATTATTTTTATTTCCACTAAGTATATCCTCTTTCTTTATTATACTAGCATCATTTATAAATAATCTAAGTTTATTATAAATATTCTATACAACACAACCCACGTTCATTATTATTACTTCATATCTTAAGTTATTATTAATTCATCGAATCACTTCATTTATTCATTAAAAATTTCATTTTATCTAATTCATTTCATATACATTTCATTTTATTTCACTCCCTTTTAATTATTTTCTTCTTATCATTAACATTCAGCCAAAATTGATTTTTTTTTTAAGTGTAACGACCCGCCATCCGTCTCCACGGAATGACGCATCATAAACAAGAAAGAAAGGGATAGAAAAGAGAAAAGAAAGAGGAGAAAGAAGAAACAACACCTCAGAATCTCAACAACGGAACGAATAAATTATATTAATAACATAATATGTTACATAGTATACAACACTAATTAGAGTTACTCGGCATATACATCACATACTAGACAGTTATAAACACCTGTCTAATTATACAACTCCATACATCACAACAAAGAGATACAACACAGAGAACACACAGCGGAAACTATATATCTAACGCTGAAGCCTCCTGCTCCATTTACTCCTCCAATATTCATCAAAGCTAACCTGAATCCCTTGACTACTCGTAAAAATTTGAGTGCCCAAGAGTTTATGAAAAACAAAAGATAAACTCTTGGTCAGACATGGGTCTGGTGTGAGTAACAGGTTAAAGTTGCTTAACTTTGAAAAACCTTTGAAAAGAAAAGGTATCATGTAAGACTTC
The DNA here is from genome assembly GCA_030765085.1 of Allium cepa. NCBI lineage: Eukaryota > Viridiplantae > Streptophyta > Magnoliopsida > Asparagales > Amaryllidaceae > Allium > Allium cepa. The sequence continues at coordinate 44,418,858 of CM060930.1, read as the reverse complement.
CCACACATAAACATGGAAAAGTTCTTACCTTACGCTAACCAAAACATTTGATAGGAAATCCAGTGATATTATAATAGGTATAGGGTTTCCAAGTAAACAAGAAATAGCCTAAATTGTTACATGATTAAATTCCAGCTACTAGCCACAAAAGTGGGTAATAGAATCAAAACCGTTGGCACTTATTGGATTGTGGATTCCATCAATGGCTGGGCTACTGGCTTACCGCCCGTCACAGTACGTGGCCTAGATCAACGTACCGAGGAGTACGCCTGCTACCCTGCAACACAATACCGGAACCATCCCTTACTGGACAGTCCCGAACAAGACAACCACGCAGTTGGCTTACGTTCCAACCGCCCACACAGCGGAAATAAAAAGGGACCTCTAGATAGGGGAAAATCTTGCTCTCCAGTGGGAGATACCCACGAAGCCTTGCTATACCTCCCCTATTTTAGCCATTCCCGGTTGATGAGGCTTGAGGCTACGATTACCTTTAGAGAACACATCTCTTGGAATGCTCATCGTCCACCTTACGATGTTCTGAAAGCATTCAATCCATACATGTTCGTCCCAGGTTCGAACGAAACCGAAGGCATTATCTCGTTACACTCATTTTGGAATCACCCTCAGAGTTAACGACAATAACCCTTGCACTCTAAATTACCATCTCGAACCTATAAGAACTAGTTCCATCAAACTCATTATGGAATCACCCTCAGAGTTATACTGACATATAGTCCTTACACCTCGAGTCTTCACTCTTCTTATAAGATTCACGACCTATCGTTAATTTGGATCGACGTGGTTTCCGGACATCCAAATATGGAAACCCGATCCCGGTCTCATCGAATTCCAAAGCTTGTCTTTTAAGGCCAAGTTGTTTTAAAGGTTTAAAACAATTCAATTATCTAAATATCCAATAGATAAATTACAGATTCACAACAGATAATTAACATTATCATCACATCAGATAAACCATATTATCATTTTCCAAAAGATAATCTATATTAAAATCACAATGCAACCAATGCATCCAAATCACTCAATATTATCTATCTCATATTTGAGATTCAAACTATCTAGGCAAACAACATTATCCATCCATATAAGCAATGATTTACCACACCAAATATAATTAATTTAAAATGAATTAAATTAATTACATCATTCTAATTAATTTAACGTAAATTAAATTAATTACTTCATCATCCCTAATCTTGCTTACATCATTATTAATTAATTACCAATCAATTAATTAATCATCCACCAATTATTTATTTTAATTAATCATCCCTGATTAATTAACTTTTAACTACATTCAAGTAATTATTCACAAATTAATTTCTTCAAATTAATTATATTTAACCAAATACAGTAATTAGTCTTTAATTACTTTCTTATTTAATTAACCATAAATTAATTACATTAATTATTTACCCTTAATCATTTATTATTGATTAATTAATCTTAATTAATCAATCTTAATTACACCATTAATTATATTAATTAATGATCTCTAATTACATTTTAATTTATTTAAATTAATTACTTTAAGTAATTAATCTTAATTTAAACCATAATTGTTAATCACCCTTGATTAACCAATTCAGTAATTAACTACCCTTAATTACTTCACCAAATAAATTAATTACTCCTTAATTAATTATCTCAATTTAATCCCTTCATTAATTTACATGGTAATTATACTCAAATTACTTTCATCATCAAATCACCTTTAATTAATTACATACAGTAATTACCAATTAATTACTTCTCTAAATAATTTCTCTTCATTAAATTACATTAGGTAATTATATTTCACAAATCATCAAATGATTAATTTAAACTAATTAAACTGAATTAATTAACCCTATCTAATCATATTAAACTCAATTAATTACAATAAGTAATTAATTCCTTAATTACTTATACTAAATAACTTACGCCAATGATTATCTTTAAATTAATTAATCTAATTAATTATTAAAATAAATCTCATTAATCAATTGTTAAATAATCCTTAGTTAATGACCTTCATTAACTATTAAACAATTTATTAATTATTTCTAAAATAATTAACTTATTTTAATCACTACTAAATACAAATTAATTAATCATTAATTAACCCATTAATTAACCCCTAATTAATTAAATAATTAAGTGTTAATTAAAACTAAATTAAATCCATTATTACTTGATTTAATTATTAATCATTAATTAAAATCTAATCTTATTTAATTTATTATTCTCAATTACAAGTTAATTAATCTAAAAATAATTAATCTTAAACCTTTAAGATTAATCCCTTAATTACTCAGAGTAATTATTTCATAAATTTATTAAATAAATTAATTATTTATTTAATTATCCTAAAAATTAAATGAAATACTTAACATTAAATTATTATTTAACTTTAGCAAATTTTAAAATCAATCTAAAATCCTTAATCGATAAATAATACTTTATTATAAAGAAATTTTACAAAAGTTAAAACAAATTTCTTTTTAAATTAAAACCATTTACATTTACAATTATCATTCAAATTTGTTTTAAACACTTAAATTTATAAAACATAAATTTATTTTGAATCAAAGATTCAAATCCAAATTTAAATCAAATTTAAATTTGGTTTAAACATTACTTTATATTTCAATTTCAAATTTAAATTCAAATTTCTTTAAAAACATTTATAAACAATAAATTCCCTTTATAGCTATTTAAAACAAATTTGAATTTAAATACTTAATCATTTCCAACTTAAGATTCAATTTAATTATAATCCATAATTTAAATTGGATTTAACACTTAATTTAAATCGTTGATTAATAACATTTTCATTTGAATTACTCAACTAAAACCTATTAGGTTTCAACATCTAAACATGCATCAACCCAATTACCCGAGCCTACAACACGAAGTCTTCGAGTCCACTGATATTCAGCTCCGAGCAAAACCAGAAACACCCCGATACATACACGAGTTCCTTCTTCCCCAAACAATCAGCAGATACACTAGAACCCCCTGCACCTGCACCGCCATGGTCACCACCTCCGGCCTCTCGCGACCTCATGAGCAAGTCGTCGACCACCCCCAACTAATTTCCGACCACCACATGAACTGCAGAACACCAAAATCGAATTTGAGCATTCGAGCTCAATAAAAAACAGCAAAGTCAAAACCTGTAATTTGCTACAACACTAAAACCCGATCATCTGGAAAACTTTACCTCCGGCCTCGAACTCCTCTCTACCCCAACTACCTCTCACTTGAACTACAAAGAACTCGATTGCCTCTAGAAACTTCGGCGATCAAAATTTACCGACGAACTGTAACTAGGTTCAAAAATTTTAATCCTAAATTGTTACTGTCCCACTGCATTAATCTCATATTAAATATTTTCCCCACATCTTAGTTCACTAATCCATCACCATAATCAAAATTTGCCACTCCGATCACCCAGATTGTCAGATTTAACCAAAAACACAATTTACAGTTAATCCAGAAATGCCCCTTCAAATTTTAACTAAATTTTCTGAATTTAGTTTTAGAATTCAAGTTTTGATTTATGTAATTGATTTAATACCCTAAATCTATGAATCCTATATAATTAAATTCTTACTTGTATATAAAAATTTTGTTCTATAGTATCATACTATTCCTAGAGACATTACAGGTTTTTTTTATTAAATAAAAACTTAAACTTTAAATTAGGATACTCTAACATGTCTTGTTAGAATTTTGAACTTAGATATGAACTAGATTCTGAGTTCATGATTTTTGGATCAATATTTAAAGTTTGGAGTCTAGAACAGGGAAGAATGAATTCACAGTAACATGCATTCAAACCCATACATACACACAGACAATTTTTATCATATTCATCCACACAAAATATGATTATTACAGGAAAAAAAATTCAAGCAACCATATTACTTTAAATTAGTTTTAAAAATAAATTATTACCCATAGATTTTTAAAGAACAGAGCAACCATGATTTGAGAAGCTTGAAACTGAAGGATGCTTTGAACTTTAGTTGTTGAAATTTGCATTTGAACTTAAAACTGCAGTTTGCTTTTTAAAACTTTCATCTTGTTTGCTGTAATGCTTTCTGATTTACAATAGCATGCATCTAGGAAAATAATGCAGGCTTCCAGAAAGAAAATGCATGCAAGGATGGTTGATTTAAAACAGAATTTGAGGAGATCTACAGATGCATGCAGGTCATTAATGTTTTGAGAAAGCTACTGGTTTACACATGATTTGCTTCTCGGGTTTGAAATATGATTCAGATGGTTTTGGTTCAGGGGAAACATTGATTTTTGAGGGCAAAACAGTTTTGTTTGAACAGAATTTGTTTTTGAATGGAGATGGTTTTAGATTTTAGATCTGAATATTTTCTTAAGTTTCGAAGAAGAAATTTGCAGATTTTGATCTTAGTTTAAATTTTGTTTACAGATCTTTGGTTTTGATTTTGAAGAAGAAGATTTTTTTCAGATGTCAAGCTGAAGATTTTTCTCAAGTTTGAAAAAGAAAGAATAGAAAAGAAAAATGACTTAAATGAAGTAAAAGAAAATGAAAAAAAATAATAAGACACTTGTTACTAATTTTAAACATTTGTCATAATTTAATCCATGTCTTACACTTGTTAATTTAGGTGTTTAGGAGATTAACACATGTCTTTTTAAAATGTTAAAAGACTCAAACATGTATTTAAGTGTTTTTATTTTTAATTTTAATTCTAAATTGTTTATAAAACTCTAACTTATTTTTATAAGAGCTTTTAAATCTTATTTTATTTCTTATGTAATATATAAATGAGTTTTATTTCTTTTCCTTTTTCTAATTAATAGAAATGAAACAAACAAATTATGATTATAAGCTTATTCAAATATTTTAAACATTTATTTCTTTTAAATTTCAAAACATTGAATTCAAATTTAAATAAATTTATCAAATCCAATTTTAAAATCAAGTTATATATATATATATGCATATATAGCTTTTGTTAAAATTAAAAAATAACAAATCCTATTTTTAAAAATCTATTTATGTTTTACGAAAACTAAGTATTATCATTTTTATTTAAAAACAAAAAATTAAACAATATTAAATAATTTACAAAAAAGATTATAATCAAATTAAGATCATTTGTAATTTGCATTGTAAATTCTCATATATATAAATCCCAAGTAATATAAAATAAAACTTATCTTTTATATTTATCTAGTTTTAAATTCATATTTTTAAGCTAAATAAGATTTTAAAACAAATAAGATTTATCATAGTATAAACTATAACATTATTTGTTAAATTGCTTTAAATGCTAAATTTAAATTAAATTTCCAATTTACCAAAAATAAATTAAAATTGAAAATTGATTCATTTACTAAGTTTCCAATCAAAGCTTATCAATTTACAATATATATACAATTATGTATTATAAACAGAAAACAATTTATTTACTTTAAAAAGATAAAATCTTCTAATTTAAATATTTATTAAAAGATGATTATTAGATCAATTCCAAATTTATTATTAAAGTATCAAATCAAATTAAATTTATAACACAGATTATTAAATTTATATTGCCCAATTTCCGGGATATAACATTCCTCCCCCCTTAAAAGAATTTCGTCCCCGAAATTTAAAAGCAAAGGTAATTTAATAACCTATCTTAAGATTTAATTTTAAAACACAAGCATATATCAAACATATGTTATCAACCATAGCAACCAATTCATCCAATCAAAACAAACCTAATTATCCTGAAAAATTCTTGATAGAATTTTCACGAGTTTCCCCGGTATAAATATCGGGATACTCACTCTATAGAATCTAAACAATCAATACTATTTAGCCATAAAGGTCCTATCCAACTAGATACATACTAACAGAATATCAGACTATGAACAAGTCTGACTCAACAATCACATCCTCTTGAACTGCTGGTTCCATAACTAGAGATAAATCATACACGTTCTCCCTCAGAGATACGTGAAACACATCGAATCCCAGATATCCAAACTGGCAATTCAACTTTGAAAATCAAATACCAATCCTCACAAGAATACAGGAAAGATCCAAACACCTCGGAGCTGACTTACCCAGTCCTACCCAATCTTAAAATTCTTTAGATCGGAAAAAAATTATCCAAAATCAAATTTCCATCTCCAGGATCCAAATTCCTTCGTCTCTTATCCACAAAATACTCCTGACGATCTTGGATTGCCTTCAACTCTCCTGATCAGCTCAACCCTTGCTAATTCCTCTAGAAACAAACAGAACCAAAACTTCTCAACAGAATGATCTCCTCAAAATCAATTCTAAACCAAGAACACCAACTCTACTCCACAAATATCAGAAGACTAACTTACTTCTCCTATCCGGAAAAGATAAAACAAAAGCACTTCCAACTGCTTCCACTGCACAGCTTTGATCTAAAGTAGAAGAAAAATTCGAGCACAAACTAGACAACACATCACAGAAATATGGTTCAACAGATCCATAAAAGAAAACTCAGATATCCCATCTGATCCTTCTACTAAACTGAACCACCAGTATCACTCTTAGAATCTAGTCGATAAGAAAACTCAACCTCCAGGTACGGACAAACTTCTCATAGCTCAAGAGAACACTCAAACTATCGCAAGTCACTTTTGCGATCAACCAATCCAATATTTAAAGAAAACTGTTCTCTCTCCTTACCAATCAGAACAGTCTACGTTTAACTAGCCAATCCATCAAAGAAATGAATCTAACTGGCTGCTTCTGAACTCCTTCAGAAAAACTGCTAACCAGAAATCCTTCTTGTCAGCAAAGAACACTCCGAGTTGCACTGTTGACATCGACGCCAAAGACTTCCTAATCCAAAATTCTTCGAGAAATTCGGACCTCAAACTGGACAGAAACATCCTGCAGAACCCAGCCACAACATTGAAGCAGACATACTTCCTAAACTTGTTCCATAGAAAAATCTTTGGACACAGCCATAGTCATTGTGTCTCATCACACAGCTACTAATTCTCGAGGTATCGAGATTCCATCATTTCCTTCTGCCCAACCGACAGATCCAAACTCTACTCATCCAACTCAAAGATGATCTCCGAACCTTAACAGGTTACCTTCAGAGATCTATGTGTATGAATATGCGCTTTGCGCTTATATGATTTTTGTTTGATGATAATAAACATATATACATTCGTTTAAATGTATTTGGTAATGTACTATTTGTTTTTTCATAGATTAAATAAATATTTGTTGAATAAAATAAATTACACAGAATTTGAATACAAACAGAACAAGTTACACAGAATTTGAATTCAAACAGAAATTTTATTCAAACAAATATTTATTACAATCTTGAATAGTACAAATTCAAGCTCTCACTATACATATATAATTTTGAATATGTGACGACCGCCCATGACCCCCGCACTAAATGAGGAATAATGCGCTGAAAGGCGTGCCAGGTAGCCATGGACGATAGTCAGGGTAAAATAAAACAGCAAACTCTATCGTACAACTCACAGCGCATGGATAAAATACAATAGAGAAATATATAGTGAAGCCCCATAACAGAAAAATCGTCATATAAGCATCGTAGTAGTTTTATACAAACATGAATCATCCATACATCAAAGCCTCACTACAAACACTCAATCAGATATAACAGCGGAACACCCAGTACATATAGTAAGAAAACTAGTATGCAAAGCCTCCTGCTCGTCTTCGTCATCATCAGCGTAGATCTCTAAGAACAGCACCTGTCACCTGCTACCTAGTCTGCCCATCCCAACATGGATGAACAGCCCAAGGTAATAAGAGGAGACATAAAACCTTGAGTCAGACAAAGTCTTAGTGAGCAGTAAATCAACTATCAAACATACCAAAAGAGCATAAAGGATAAAAGGAATAGGAACCAAACCATCCCACTCCACCTCTTTCTACAGTGATAGCCCCAGACATACACTAAGGAGAAGCAAGCATAACAACATAGACAATTAAGGTAAAGCGAATACCACTCGAGTCAAGGACGATGTTTTCCAAATACAAACCCCCAAGGCCTAAACCAAGATCAGATAAGCACCCAGAAAACACCGCTCTTGAAGCCGAATGATAATACAACCAAACATCCATGACTCTGGCTATCACTGTTATCCTTGCCTCGATTTCACCGTTAGTTGAATGACCATCTGTCAAGGGCTAATGGTAACCCCGGTTCTAACCATAACTCCGCACACTGCCTTGTGCCTAGGACTTATCTACTTTGCCCAGAGTACTCAACTACCTACCTGTAGTCTTTTGGGTGTCCCGACTACCTACCTGTAGTCGTTATGGGCGCCCCATGTACTCTTGCTTTTGAGCATGCTAGAACCTTCAACAACGATGAAATCCAAGCCTCCTAGCCATCCTTCTTGACGACTATCCTCATACAAGCTCAAGCTACCTCTTGAACAATCCATTATCAACCAACTTGAACTACTCTTCAAGTTATCAACATGCTTGGAATGATCCCTGCTTGGATTAAGCCAAGACTCACATCATACTTCGCTTCATCGCATCAAAGCAAAGTCTCAACTCAACAACATGGCTTGCCTCATCAAATCATGGCAAAGTCCCATCTCAACATCATCCAATCTATACATATGAGCTTCAACATCCGCTACATATGCCTTAAGCAGCTTTCACCATTCAAGAGCCTTCTTCCATAGCTTTTGAATCCTCTTCCATCCTCTTGTTCCAAATCAACTACTAGCTAACTTGGAAACAATCAAATCAATCATACATTCAAATAATCAATCATTCAAACAAGATCTATTAAGCAATATAAGCAATATCAACTATAATGGCAATTTCGTAAATAAATGAGCAAAAGTCCAACATATGTGAAGTCATGGTTTTTAGCATAAATTTATCAATTATAAAACATGGGATTTGTCTCTAATGCTTATTAAACAAACTTGCATAAGTAAACATCTTCACAAACAATGGATCTATACTTGGATCTAAGGAAAATGCACAAAATCACTATCTACAACACTCCAACAAACCACCAATCCAATATACTCCTTTGGGTCCGCGTGAGAGATAACCACCACTCACCAAATCACCCAAACACCTCAAAAACTAAACACTTCAGATCTGGACAGCGAAGATCAAGGCTTGATCCGGCAACATCTCGCTTCAATCGATGAAATCTAGCTCCAACGGATGAAGATCTTCAACTTTGGCACTTGAATCTTTGATCTCGATCTTCGATCTTGGATGGATGTTAGAACTAGATTGGAATGGAGAAAAGAAGATGAAGAAATGTTGTAGTCGAGTTCCCAAAATGGCAGCACTTCGTCGCTTCAAAAACCGGTGCCAAAAAGTGAGCCAAACCCCTCTATTTATAGGCTGAAAACTCCTTAGGTCGTAACTCGTAGGCTCAGTTTTAGGTCGTCGCCGACCTAAGAAATCTCCGACCTAACATAGGTCGCTGCCGACCCATGCCATCCTGCGACCTAGTACGCGCATGTCCAACCCAATGCACGACTCAACTACCCCGACCTACGACCTAAAACACAAGCGCATGCAAGACCCAACGGCTCACGACTCATCACAACAGTGCAGCCTAACGACCTAACAATCTAACGACTTAAGCCCAAGGCCGACCTAACGACTTATAACATTAACGACCTACGACACAACCCAGACATAACCTAAAACACAGGCCGCATATCCCAAGTCCTAAGTCGTATGACGACTTAACCACCATGCCGACTTACGACTTAATACCAGTGCCGACTCAAACCCCTGCCGACCTATGTCCCCAACGACCTAACAAACACACAATACAAAAGCCTCCGACCTAACTTAGGTCGTTGCCGACCTATCATGCTACGACCTAACAACATAGCCGACTCACGACTCAACCTATTTCCTTTAGGTCGCTACCCCCTCTTAGGTCGCTCTCCACTAGGTCGGTCACTTTCTTAGGTCGTTCCTCTATCCTAGGTCGCTCAACCGACCTAACTCTCAACACATTAACATCCTAACCCGTTAGCTCCTTAGGTCGCTCACCCCTACCTACGACCTATCCTTCAAACGACCTAACTCCCAAGCCTTCCATCCTATGAGTCGTAACTTGTACACGACCTATCCTATGAGTCGGTCACGACTCAACCCTTAACTCGGCAATGCCTATGAGTCGGTCACGACTCAACACTAACCACACGAGTTATCTCCTTATACGACTCAGGCTAGGAACACCACAAACAACACTAACGACCTGTAAATTCTACGATCCATCGACACGTAAAATACGGGTCGTTACATTCTCTCCCCCTTAGGAATTTCGCCCCCGAAATTCCAAGCAAACAATCAGAAATCAAAGATATTCTGCATGCCTACCATCCAAAGCAATCAACAAACCATGCAACCAATTCTAGCCTAGGATGCAGAATTCTAAGACTCAGAACAAGCTACAAATTCATGAGATGTCACGACACTTTAGGGCGATACCTCGAAGAGTCCGGGATGAGCTGCCTTCATCCTCTCTTCCTCCTCCCATGTACAGTCGTTAACATCATCACTCCATTGTACCTTGAGCAACGTAATCGTCTTTCTCCTAAGCTGTTTCGTATCAGTTTCAACAATACGAAGCGGCTTACGAGGCCTTCGAACAACTGGATCAACCTCTAAATCTTCATAGCTATCAGCAGAAACAACTGTCTTTGGATCGTGCACATACTTCCGTAGATATGATACATGAAAAACATTGTGCACACCCGCCATCTTTTCCGGTAACTCCAACCTATAAGCAAGCTTTCCAATTCGCTCGATAATCGGGAATGGTCCAACAAATCTCGGAGTTAACTTTCCTTTCTTCCCGAATCTAATGACACTCTTCAGAGGAGAAATCTTCACAAATACCATATCACCCACGTCGAATTCCAAATCCTTACGACGGTTATCGGCATAACTTTTCTGACGATCTTGGGCTGCCTTCATTCTTTGCCGAATGATCTCTATACAATCCGAAGTCTGTCGAATCATCTCTGGCCCAAGTATCAGCTTTTCTCCAGTTTCCAACCAACATGTCGGAGAGTTACACGGTCTTCCATATAATGCCTCATATGGTGCCATACCAATACTCGACTGATAACTGTTATTATAAGCAAACTCCACCAAATGAAGGTGATCTTCCCATGATCCTCCGAAGTCCAAAACACATGCTCTAAGAAGATCTTCCAAAACTCGGTTGACTCTCTCAGTCTGACCATCTGTTTGAGGGTGATAAGCTGTACTCAAACACAACTCAGTTCCCAAAACTTCCTGGAAGCTCTTCCAAAATCTACTAGTGAACAATGGATCTCGATCGCTCACTATACTCTTCGGAACACCATGGAATCGAACTATCCACTTAACATAAAGCTCAGCCAGCTTCGATGCAGTCCTAGTCGATCGAACAGGAATGAATCTTGCACTCTTAGTCAAACGATCTACTATGACCCAAATTCCTTCATTTCCTGCTCTCGTCCTAGGTAGACCATCGATAAAGTCCATCGACACTTGCTCCCACTTCCATGTAGGAACTTCTAATGGCTGAAGTAATCCACTGGGCTTCTTCTGCTCAGCTTTCACCAACTGGCAATTCATACACTTGGAAATAAAATTTCCAACATCCTTCTTCATACCTTTCCAGTAGTAGGTTCTCTTCATGTCCCGATACATCTTATTTCCACCTGGATGAATTGTCAACTTCGAGTGATGACTCTCCCTCAGAACTTCATCTCTCAATCCATCTACATCGGGAACAACTAGTCGCCCTTGCTTTCGAAGCCAACCCTCTCGATCGACCTCGAATCCCTTATCCTTCTCCGGGTCCAATCCAGATTCCAAATCACAGATAATCTTGACAAGCTTATCATCTCCCCTTTGCCTCTCACCAATTCTTTCCACAAGAGTAGGCCTTATCGATAAGTTTGCCAACATCTCAGGTTCCAATTCACATCTAGGCCTGAAATCAAATCCAGCCAAATACTCAAGACTCTTCCATTCCGAAAACATGGCTCCCAATCCTGCATGTCTTCGACTTAACGCATCAGCCACTGCGTTACCTTTCCCTGGAGTATAGGCTATACCAAAATCATACGATGCTAAGAACTCTAGCCACCGTTGCTGTCGAAGATTCAAATCCTTTTGGGAAAACAGATACTTCAACGACTTATGATCTGTAAACAGCTCGAATCTAACTCCCAATAGATAGTGTCTCCACATCTTCAAAGCAAACACAATCGCCGCTAACTCCAAATCATGAGTCGGATAATTCCTTTCATGCGGCTTTAGTTGTCGACTAGCATACGCAACAACTTTATCCTTCTGCATTAGCACCGCTCCTAGTCCAGTGCCACATGCATCGGTGTAAACCACCATCTCATCATTCCCACTCGGAATAGTCAAAACAGGAGCACTTGTCAGTCGTTCTTTCAGGATTACGAAAGCTTGCTCACCCTTATCATCCCATCTGAACACTTGGTTCTTCTTCGTCAATCCTGTCAACGGTGCAGCTATCTTGGAAAAGTCTTTGATAAACCGACGATAATATCCTGCTAATCCAAGAAAACTTCTCACATCAGATGCATTCTTAGGTCTAACCCAATCCTGGATCGCTGCCACCTTAGCGGGGTCAACCGCTATTCCATTTCCAGAGATAACATGGCCTAAGAACCTCACTTCACTCTTCCAGAAGTGACACTTCGAAAACTTAGCCTTCAGCTGATGTTTCCACAAAATTCCCAAAACAATCCTCAAGTGCGTCTTGTGCTCTTCCTCGGTTCTGGAGTAAACCAAAATATCATCCACGAACACAAGCACGAACTTATTCAACTGATCTCTGAATACCCTATTCATAAGATCCACAAAATATGCTGGCGCGTTAGTCAATCCAAACGGCATTACCAGCCACTCATAAAACCCGGATGGTGTCCTGAAAGCAGTCTTCGGCACACTATCCTTTGCCACTCTCAACTGGTGAAATCCCGTTGCCAAATCCATCTGAGAAAACACCTTAGCCTCGTGAAGCTGATCAAACAAGTCATCTATTCTCGGCAATGGATACTTGTTCTTCTTAGTCACCTTATTCAGCTCACGATAATCAACACACAACCTCAACGATCCATCCGTTTTGGTTGCGAACACAACTGGCGCACCCCATTCGGACACACTTCTCCGAATGAATCCTTTCTGCAAAAGGTCATCAACTTGCACCTTCAGCTCTTGCTGCTCCCTCGGTGCCATCCGCCTAAGAGGCATCACAACAGGTCTGGCTCCCTCAACTAGATCGATACGAAACTCGATCTCCCTATGCGGCGGTAACCCTTTGACTTCCTCAAAGACATCACCAAACTCATTCACAATAGGCACTGATGACAGTCCATCCCGTGGAACAACTAGCGAATACATGAAGCTCATGAAGACGCCTTCTTCATGCTTACATCGTATCACAACCTTTCGCCCTTCCACATTCCCGACTGTCACCTCAAGCCTCTCACAATCAATCCTAGCCGCATACTTCCTAAGCCAGTCCATGCCCAAAATAATTCCGAACCCCGCAAAGTTCAGAACAAAGCAATCACAAACAAACGAGCAATCATGACTCGACACAACTAGACCACGGCATATCATACACAAACATGACGAACCCCCAACCGGATTAGTCACAACCAATGGCTTATCAACAATATCCGGTTTCATACCTAACCGGCATACCAACTCATCACAAACAAAAGAATGCGACGCTCCAGTATCAAACAACACTCTAACTGGAACACCACAAATAGAAAGAGTACCTTGAACCACCACACTCTTCCCCTTCTCCTCAGCAGTAGGAGCTTTCGAAGACGATGGAACAGCCCCCAAAGCATAGGCTTGCACAACCTGCCTATCTTTCCTCGGTTCTGGACAGTCCTTCTTGATATGTCCCAGCTTATCACAGTTGTAACACTTTCCCGGCACCTTGGGATTCTTACAATCTTTGTAAAGATGGCCCTTCTGCTGGCAGTTATAGCAAGTCATTTCGCTCTTCGGCTTCTTCTGGCCATCCTTACCCTTCTGTTGCTGCTGCTTCCTCCTCTTATTGCCATTCTGGTGTGGTTTAGATCCTTCCCTGGTTACAGCAACAACAGAACTTTCCTTAGGAAACAAACTCTCATGCCTAAGGGCTTTCTCCACAAGCTTCTCAAATGGATCGTCCAAATGATCCACTAACTGCCTCCCAAGATAAGCATCCAGACCAGTCACAAACTTTTCATTCTTCTGGTAGGGAGAATCAATGTACGATCTGGCATACTTGGACAAAGCTTCAAACTCAGAAATATACTCAAGAACTGGTCTCCCACCTTGCTTGAGCTCTACAAACCTCTTGAACAAGACAGATTTCTGGGAAGTAGAGATGAACTTAGCTTCAAATCTAACTTGGAATTGCTCCCAAGTAATCCCTTCTTCTGGTGTATCTATGGTGATAGAATTCCACCAATCAGCAGCTCTTCCCTGAAGCTGTCTCGATGCAAGCTTCCTCTTAGTTGCATCCTCAATCCCTAAGTCACCAAAGATTCTTTCGACATGCATCAATCCATCTCTGCACCTCAATAGTCGACTCCGTCCCCAAGAAAGCTTTTCCTCCAAGAGAAGTATAATCCTTGCAAAGCTTAGCAAAATCCACCGGTCTTGGAGCTTGAACTTGAACTCCCACATCCACTGATGATCCTGAAGCTGGTATCCTTCTCATGATCGAAGTCATCATCGCTTCGAACATAGTTCCATAATCAACAGCTCCTTCATCAGCACGGCTTTCCCTTGCAGCTGGTCTCCCTCTTCGACTCATCCTTAATATCTATAATAAGAATGATTAGAACACCTTAAGAAACAACTGCATAAGGAGTTCAAATCCTTCTAGGCTACTATATTATATATAGTAATCATCCATCAAAATACAATTACGTCTCTCATACGTAGTTACGTCAGCGAGCGTTGGCTGAAATCGATTAACCTCGCTCTGATACCAAATGTGACGACCGCCCATGACCCCCGCACTAAATGAGGAATAATGCGCTGAAAGGCGTGCCAGGTAGCCATGGACGATAGTCAGGGTAAAATAAAACAGCAAACTCTATCGTACAACTCACAGCGCATGGATAAAATACAATAGAGAAATATATAGTGAAGCCCCATAACAGAAAAATCGTCATATAAGCATCGTAGTAGTTTTATACAAACATGAATCATCCATACATCAAAGCCTCACTACAAACACTCAATCAGATATAACAGCGGAACACCCAGTACATATAGTAAGAAAACTAGTATGCAAAGCCTCCTGCTCGTCTTCGTCATCATCAGCGTAGATCTCTAAGAACAGCACCTGTCACCTGCTACCTAGTCTGCCCATCCCAACATGGATGAACAGCCCAAGGTAATAAGAGGAGACATAAAACCTTGAGTCAGACAAAGTCTTAGTGAGCAGTAAATCAACTATCAAACATACCAAAAGAGCATAAAGGATAAAAGGAATAGGAACCAAACCATCCCACTCCACCTCTTTCTACAGTGATAGCCCCAGACATACACTAAGGAGAAGCAAGCATAACAACATAGACAATTAAGGTAAAGCGAATACCACTCGAGTCAAGGACGATGTTTTCCAAATACAAACCCCCAAGGCCTAAACCAAGATCAGATAAGCACCCAGAAAACACCGCTCTTGAAGCCGAATGATAATACAACCAAACATCCATGACTCTGGCTATCACTGTTATCCTTGCCTCGATTTCACCGTTAGTTGAATGACCATCTGTCAAGGGCTAATGGTAACCCCGGTTCTAACCATAACTCCGCACACTGCCTTGTGCCTAGGACTTATCTACTTTGCCCAGAGTACTCAACTACCTACCTGTAGTCTTTTGGGTGTCCCGACTACCTACCTGTAGTCGTTATGGGCGCCCCATGTACTCTTGCTTTTGAGCATGCTAGAACCTTCAACAACGATGAAATCCAAGCCTCCTAGCCATCCTTCTTGACGACTATCCTCATACAAGCTCAAGCTACCTCTTGAACAATCCATTATCAACCAACTTGAACTACTCTTCAAGTTATCAACATGCTTGGAATGATCCCTGCTTGGATTAAGCCAAGACTCACATCATACTTCGCTTCATCGCATCAAAGCAAAGTCTCAACTCAACAACATGGCTTGCCTCATCAAATCATGGCAAAGTCCCATCTCAACATCATCCAATCTATACATATGAGCTTCAACATCCGCTACATATGCCTTAAGCAGCTTTCACCATTCAAGAGCCTTCTTCCATAGCTTTTGAATCCTCTTCCATCCTCTTGTTCCAAATCAACTACTAGCTAACTTGGAAACAATCAAATCAATCATACATTCAAATAATCAATCATTCAAACAAGATCTATTAAGCAATATAAGCAATATCAACTATAATGGCAATTTCGTAAATAAATGAGCAAAAGTCCAACATATGTGAAGTCATGGTTTTTAGCATAAATTTATCAATTATAAAACATGGGATTTGTCTCTAATGCTTATTAAACAAACTTGCATAAGTAAACATCTTCACAAACAATGGATCTATACTTGGATCTAAGGAAAATGCACAAAATCACTATCTACAACACTCCAACAAACCACCAATCCAATATACTCCTTTGGGTCCGCGTGAGAGATAACCACCACTCACCAAATCACCCAAACACCTCAAAAACTAAACACTTCAGATCTGGACAGCGAAGATCAAGGCTTGATCCGGCAACATCTCGCTTCAATCGATGAAATCTAGCTCCAACGGATGAAGATCTTCAACTTTGGCACTTGAATCTTTGATCTCGATCTTCGATCTTGGATGGATGTTAGAACTAGATTGGAATGGAGAAAAGAAGATGAAGAAATGTTGTAGTCGAGTTCCCAAAATGGCAGCACTTCGTCGCTTCAAAAACCGGTGCCAAAAAGTGAGCCAAACCCCTCTATTTATAGGCTGAAAACTCCTTAGGTCGTAACTCGTAGGCTCAGTTTTAGGTCGTCGCCGACCTAAGAAATCTCCGACCTAACATAGGTCGCTGCCGACCCATGCCATCCTGCGACCTAGTACGCGCATGTCCAACCCAATGCACGACTCAACTACCCCGACCTACGACCTAAAACACAAGCGCATGCAAGACCCAACGGCTCACGACTCATCACAACAGTGCAGCCTAACGACCTAACAATCTAACGACTTAAGCCCAAGGCCGACCTAACGACTTATAACATTAACGACCTACGACACAACCCAGACATAACCTAAAACACAGGCCGCATATCCCAAGTCCTAAGTCGTATGACGACTTAACCACCATGCCGACTTACGACTTAATACCAGTGCCGACTCAAACCCCTGCCGACCTATGTCCCCAACGACCTAACAAACACACAATACAAAAGCCTCCGACCTAACTTAGGTCGTTGCCGACCTATCATGCTACGACCTAACAACATAGCCGACTCACGACTCAACCTATTTCCTTTAGGTCGCTACCCCCTCTTAGGTCGCTCTCCACTAGGTCGGTCACTTTCTTAGGTCGTTCCTCTATCCTAGGTCGCTCAACCGACCTAACTCTCAACACATTAACATCCTAACCCGTTAGCTCCTTAGGTCGCTCACCCCTACCTACGACCTATCCTTCAAACGACCTAACTCCCAAGCCTTCCATCCTATGAGTCGTAACTTGTACACGACCTATCCTATGAGTCGGTCACGACTCAACCCTTAACTCGGCAATGCCTATGAGTCGGTCACGACTCAACACTAACCACACGAGTTATCTCCTTATACGACTCAGGCTAGGAACACCACAAACAACACTAACGACCTGTAAATTCTACGATCCATCGACACGTAAAATACGGGTCGTTACAGAATACATCACGATTTTATTTACATTAATAACTTCACTACATATCACTCACACTCGTATTTTGTCTTCAACTGCATTCCAGTTTGAATCCAGCATCTGAGCAATCTGCAAAAATATTCACTAACGCAGTAAAATTGAAAAAGAAATCTTTTTGCAATGTAAAATGAAATATGATTTTTGAAAATATTATTTGCCTCAGTTATTTGGGTTGTTCGTCATCATTTAAATTTGAACTCATCATGCACGAACAACTTGTGACATACATAGTGTATCACTGTATATGCCACAAGGCCGTGCACATCGGTATACACTTGATAATACTATAGGGACAGGTGAGCACAGGTCAAACCCAAATGAAAAGCCGGGTTCAACTAACGTGCAATATATTGAAAATCACGACACGAGCACAAGGTCAAACCCGAGTTTTTTAAAACTGGGTTCAACACAAGGCAGATCACAAAGAAATGCCACCAAGTAAACAAACTCAGGCAAATGTACACAATTCATCAACATGTACACAAGGGCAGTGGACAATACAAGCTCAATGAAGATTGCAGCAAAAATTTAGACCAACCAGTGATACAAGCAACATAATGCAAACTACAATCACGGCAATATGCTTGAAGACCACAGCTCGACTAGGTAACAGCATGGAACAATACCAAAGTATGGAGTGTGCAAGTGCAGACGACAGCAACTCAATGCAACACAGTAGTAAGACTACAGGTGAACAGATCAGAGATCAAACTTAATCAAATAGGCAGATTTGAAGATGTGTAACAATCAAGTTCAAGTCCAGGGAACAACAACATAAATACTGCACCAACCAGAATGGATGCAGTGATACAAGTCAGAGCAACAACGATTCGAACTAACTACTGAAACAAGTTCAGCTACTCAATGCAACACAGTGGGAACCACATGAGAGCACCATAAGTATATCAACTCAACAACAACCAGTTTCAATGACCAGCCACAAGTATACACAACAAATATAGTGAAAGTCAAAGACATCATCAAGTCAGAGCAAATAAATGGAACACAAGTCAGTGGCAAGCTACAAGGCATAGCAACTGCATAGCAACGACAACAAGACCAGCTTCAAATGCATCAGTGATCAACACAACAGTTCATACATCATATATAGGACAGTAACAAACACAAATGAAGACCAACAAGATGCACCACCAAACAGCAATGCAAGTGCAGATGACACAGTGAAGATAACAAGTGCATCATGATACAACACACAAACAAGCACACGGGCTAATGAAGACTGTATCATGATACAAGGCCAGAAACTGCAATAACAAGTACAAATGCAGACATCAAAGACTACAACAACTCCAGAAGTAACAAGTTGAAGCAGTAGTTAACAAGCAGTGTGAAACTCGAGAATATACACAAGTGCAGACCAAATGCAACTCGAAAATATACAGAAGTCAATGCCGAGAAATGATGAACAGTGAATAGAATGGCAATGTTGAATGCATCAATAAGTGAATCAATGCATAAGTTGTTACAGAATATAAATTGAACGTCAGGTTAAAACCGACCAGAGAGATGGCCAGAGACGAAGACTACGAGATGACCAAGTCAGAATTCAAAAATCCAATTCGTATCTTTGAAAAAGTCCAAAGTCAAAGCAAATTAAAATAGGAAAGTTTATGCCGTATCAATCAAGAGAAAATCGAACGTTCTCAAGCGTGAGTATCAAGTCTAAAAATATATCAGGAAAGCCGTGTGCATCAGGAAAACATAATTTAGGAAAGTATCGAATTGATACAAACAAAATCAAGTGTCCAGAATTCATATAAATACATCACCCAAATCATCATGGAAAAGGGGGGAAAAATCGAATCAAAACCAACTATAAACCCAAGTTCATCATCGGCAGTGAAGCGATAATCGAGTTCAATTGAAGCAAGCAATTAAACCAACAACGAAAGAGATTACATACCGAATCAACAACGAACTCGATCATCAGAGAACGAGCGAGCCAAGCAACGAGAATCGATCAACAGAGGAGCAACAATCGATCATCAAAAAAGCCGCGAGCAACGACCAACACAAATCAGAGGAATCGAATGATGAAAAGCCCCAATTTAGATCGCAAGAGCCGAAGCCCTAAATTCAGATCGAACAAAGAATATAACAGAGGGCCGCCATTTTTCTTCACAAACAAAAGATAGTGGATCGGGTTAAGGAATAAGGGGCCAGCCTTATTTGTTAAAAAGGGGATTATTTTGTTTAGGGTTTTATTAAAAAAGGGTTTTTTATTTTGATCAAAAATTAGGGATTAAAGTTTATATTTTAATTTTTGCTCCTGGTTTTATTTTTGAAGTTGTTTTTGCTTCGAGTCAAAGAATTTGTAAATCACCACCTAGGTTGTAGGTAGTGTCAGATTGTTTAGCTAGAATTAGTTCAGTAAGCAGGGTGTGCAAGTTTGCAAAACTCTATAGGCGGAGCAGAGTTTACGAGTAAGCAAAACTCTATAAGCGGAGCAGGGTGTGCGAGTCTATGAGAGTGTTTGTGAGCGGGAGCAAAAGGGTTTGCGAGTCTAGTAGAGTGTTTGTAAGAGGGATACTGTTTAATTCTAATAGAAATCTGGGAATGCAGCAGTAGGCAGGGGTTGCCGAAGCTGGGTAAATTTTGTGTGTGATTTACTTTTTAGCATATTTATTTCTGCAGTTTGTTTCTGTGTTTAAATCGAGAAAATTTGCTATAACCCTATTCACCCCCCTCTAGGGTTAATCTAGATCCTACAAGTGGTATCAGAGCACGGTATTTTTCTTTAACTCTAGAGTCATGAATCCACCAGATAATACTTTTGTTGTGGGTCGTTCCAATATTATTCCTTCTATTTTTGATGGAATAGATTTTTTGAACTGGAAATTGAAAATGGAATTTTATTTAAAATCTGTTAATATTAAATGTTGGGATATTATTGAAAATGGGTGTGATATAACAAATAAGGAAATTCTCTCGATTAATGCTCTTGCTATGCATATATTATATTCTCATATTAATCGTGATAATTTTTATTTCGTCTCTTATTGTGAAAATGCACAGAAAATATGGAATACTCTCCGTGCAATATATGGTGCAAAAGTCAACAGTAATGAGATGTCCTCCATAACCGACTCAGTTAAAGAAATGTGCTTAACAGGATTGGTAAATAGCAGTTGTGATGAGGATGAGGATGATGGAGAAGTCGAGCTGGCATTACTAATGAAGAAATTCTAAAGGAGGAACCGCAAATACGGAAATCCAACTCTAAATCAAAAAGTAAAAAACAGAGAGCACAATATGAAGCCAAGCGAGGTATCAAAACTCACTCACTCTGAATTACTTATTTATTTCCACGAAGTGAATGGCTGTTTTGAACGACTTAGGGAGAAGTATACCAAACTTGAATCACAAAAAGATACTTTGATAGAATTAAATGAACAACTCGATCAATTAGTTAAAACCTATCAAAGTAAGATCCCTAAGTGTGATAAGTGTCCAACATTCGAAAAAGAAATTAAAAAATCAGAAATCAATATAAAATCACTTGAAAATGAAATTATGATTTTAAAAGAGAATGAAAATACTATGAGAGAGAATTCTATTAAAAAGTGCACACAATTGATAAATGAAAATGAATCTCTCAAAACAGAAGTCCAACAATTGTCAATGACTTTAGATAAATTCTCAAAAAGTGAAAAATCGTTGAATATGCTATTAGGAAAGCAAACTGTTAATATGGTTAGACAAGGACTTGGATATGATAAATCTGAAAATGTTGAAAGCAAGATTAATCAAGAAAATTCAGTGTGCAAAAATTGTAGAAAATTTGGACACAATCAAAATAATTGTTAGTATAGACCCAAACACGTGAAAACTATATCAATTTGGGTTCCAAAAGGCACAAGTATAAAATCTCTCAAAGTTAAACAAATTTGGGTGCCAAAAGGAACATATATAAACAGTTTTGGGTCTCCACAAAATTATTTTTCTAAATCTTTTGCTAGTAACAACCATGGACCTATAAAAACAAATAGGTCACATAAATCTTTTCCCGTGTAGGTATGGTGGCAGGCTAAGGAACAACAACAGTGTTTTCTGGATTTTTGGCCGTTCCAGAAACACAACGGGCGACAAAGAAAAGTTCCTTAGCCTAGTATAAAGGTGACAGAATCACAATGGGCAATCACGAAAAAGGTAAAACAGGTAAAGGTATATTTATTTGATCGATAAATTAAATGTGATAATCTGCACCGTATTCTGAATGAAATCAGCCACTATTGAGATGTTGAAAAGAGATGATGGTTTTCTGATTCTGACTTGATCTACATAATTAGCCAATTATATTGATTCCAAAAACACCATTCTTTGAATTACTTCATACATATTTGTTTGGATTAAACATTGTGTTTTGTAGGATACATTTGGTCATAATTCGACTAACTCTATATTCTCAGTTTCTGATTGTTTACATGGCTTCAATTCAAATTCAAAGAATGTCATTTAAATTGTTGTTAAAATTGAGTTTGAAATTTTTGATGCACATTTCATGGTCTGGTTTATCAATTTACAGTTAGTGATATTTTGAGTGAAAAAGAAATTCAGATGCAGATCATACTGGTAATCTAGTTGATAAAAAAACTACTAGTGGAACGTGGTTAATTCTTTGAAACATTCATTTGCTGCATTGTTTCTCAACGAAAATATCTGCATATTTTTCAAATAGCAGAATTTTTCTCATATAACCCCTTTGAGAAAATCATTGTTGACCATATTTTCAGATTAGTCATTTTTATTTGATTTTAAATGACAAATTTTGACTAATCCGACTCCCTACTAATTGTAGAAAAGATAAATAGTGATTGAAAAGGTGATAAGTGTTTATATTTAACATACATTACTCAAGAGAGTATATTTGAAAAATTTCTTTAGGAATTCAAACAAGAGTTATAAAACTTTTTGTTGGGTAAATATTCCATGACCATTTCTATGTCTATCATATTTCCATCGACCATTGTTTATCAAATATTAAATATAGTTTGTCGATATGTGGTACTGTAACCAAGAATCATTTGTTTTTCATGCCATATTTTTTTAAAAATAAATAAATATCCAAAGTATTCACTCTCATTTAAAAGTCCTCATGGTTATGCATGGGTGAATTACTTGGATTTTTTATTATGTGCTTCCATGCTCATTTAAAAGTCCTTACGGTTATGCATGTATGGAACGCATATCAAAATTAATTGATTAAATAGACAAGTTGATTCTAATCCCATTTAAAAGTCCTCACGGTCATGCCTGGTTAGAAGATACTTGATTTCATTTAAAAAAAAATTAAATTGGAATACTACTAATCTCATTTAAAAGTCCTAACGGTTATGCATGATTAGTAGATATTCAAATTCCTGATATAAATGTACCACAAGTTGATACAATTGTATGATTTTATATTAGAACATCATTTCCATCATTCTAAAAGTGGAATATGCGCCTAACAATGGTAGTTATGATTTTTGTTTGATTTTTTTGAAGTTTAATATTTATATTCAATTTGAGTTTTAGTGTTGGATTAATATTGATCGCTTTATCTCTATTTTCTCTAACACTATTATTCTTTTGCTGATAACAAAAGAGGGAGAGAAAAGTTAAGATTTTGTCAAATAGAATTAACAAAGGTCAAATAATTTTCCATTTGCATCTAGGCTCATTTGTATATATTTCTATTTGTATGCATATATGTAGGGGGAGCATCATGTAGAGAGGAAGCATTTAATAGGGGGAGCAATTAGTGTATACCATTGAGCAAATACATTTAACTCAGTCAAAATCTTAAATATATGTTTGTTATCATCAAAAGGCGGAGATTGTATGAATATGCGATATGCGCTTATATGATTTTTGTTTGATGATAATAAACATATATACATTCGTTTAAATGTATTTGGTAATGTACTATTTTGTTTTTCATAGATTAAATAAATATTTGTTGAATAAAATAAATTACACAGAATTTGAATTCAAACAGAACAAGTTACACAGAATTTGAATTCAAACAGAAATTTTATTCAAACAAATATTTATTACAATCTTGAATAGTACAAATTCAAGCTCTCACTATACATATATAATTTTGAATACAACACGATTTTATTTACATTAATAACCTCACTACATATCACTCACACTCGTATTTAGTCTTCAACTGCATTCCAGTTTGAATCCAACATCTGAGCAATCTGCAAAAATATTCACTAACGCGGTAAAATTGAAAAGGAAATCTTTTTGCAATGTAAAATGAAATATGATTTTTGAAAATATTATTTGCCTCAGTTATTTGGGTTGTTCGTCATCATTTAAATTTGAATTCATCATACACGAATAACTTGTGATGTACCCAGTGTATCACTGTATATGCCATAAGGTCGTGCACATCGCTATACACTTGATAATGCTACAGGGACAGGTGAGCACAGGTCAAACCCAAATGAAAAGCCGGGTTCAACTCACGTGCAATATATTGAAAATCACGACACGAGCACAAGGTCAAACCCGATTTTTTTAAAACTGGGTTCAACACAAGGCAGATCACAAAGAAATGCCACCAAGTAAACAAACTCAAGCAAATGTACACAGTTCATCTACATGTACACAAGGGCAGTGGACAATACAAGCTCAATGAAGATTGCAGCAAAAATTCAGACCAACCAATGATACAAGCAACATAATGCAAAATACAATCACGACAATATGCTTGAAGACCACAGCTCGACTAAGTAACAGCATGGAACAATACCAAAGTATGGAGTGTGCAAGTGCAGACGACAGCAACTCAATGGAACACAGTAGTAAGACTACAGGTGAACAGATCAGAGATCAAGCTTAATGAAACAGGCAGATTTGAAGATGTGTAACAATCAAATTCAAGTCCAGGGAACAACAACATAAATACTGCACCAACCAAAATGGATGCAGTGATACAAGTCAGAGCAACAACGATTCGAACTAACTACTGAAACAAGTTCAACTACTCAATGCAACACAGTGGGAACCACATGAGAGCACCATAAGTATATCAACTCAACAACAACCAGTTTCAATGACCAGCCACAAGTATACACAACAAATACAGTGAAAGTCAAAGACATCATCAAGTCAGAGCAAATAAATGGAACACAAGTCAGTGGCAAGCTACACTACTACAAAACAGGTCATTTGCATCGGTTGTTTACCCCCCTTTTGCATCAGTTCAACAACCGATGCATATGCAACCGATGCAACAGACTTAACACTTTTGCATCAGTTCTGAAACCGATGAAAAAAGGTCCTTTTTGCATCGTTTGATACTAACAACCGATGCAAAAAAGGAACTTGTTGCATCGGTTGTTGTTGAAAACCGATGCAAACTAATCCCTCTATTGCATCGATTTTTTATAACAGCCGATGCAAACTAATCTCTCTATTGCATCAACTATTTATACCTGATGCAAAGAAGCTACTCTTAGAAATCATTATTATAGACAATATATATATATATATATATATATATATTATTGATTATAAAAATTAATTATTGCATGCCATATTAAAATCATTCAATAGATTTCATTATAAAACATATACAAACAACCAAACTTATCAATAACAGAAGTTGAATTCGCTTTACAACCAGTCTAAAACATGTATTTAACAGCATAACCATACTATAACCAAAATATAGTTTAAGACAAAAAAAAATATTTAACAGTATAACCATACTACTACCATCACTTCTACTGTTCCATCACAGCACCACATTTGCCAAAACTCCACTGTCATCCACCACTTCAACATCCTCTGTCCAGAACTTCACATAAGCATTCACTCACTAACCACTTCACTGCTCCTCTGTTACAAAAACAAGAAACTGCCCATAGTGCATCTCCTCTGTCCACTTCTTACCCTTCTTATTCTCCCCAATAATTTTCCTCTTCCTCAAAGCTCAACTCATCTGACCGCACAAAACCAACCTGCATTGCTATATCCTCCTATGCATATAAAAAACTGTTTGAAACACTCCTCTCATTCAACCTAAACCATCACATATCATCATCTTGCCTCATTCAAACTATGCAACCATCATTTCCTCCTCTGCCTATAGCAGCTACATCTATACAATTAAAGAAAAATATGATTACTATGTCAGCAGAGAAAATATTACCTGCAGTTGGGATATCTTGGCCCTGAGTTCAGCGTTTCTAGCAGCTGGAATAGTCGCTGCATCTGTCCTATTTTTAAGAGATGCAATTTTCTGAAAGGTGCAGTAATCAATACACAGCTCTTAGACGATAGAAAATAAAGGTCGCAAAATTGGCAGAAGAATAAATAGATAGAGGTCTAGTAACAGGTATCATACAATCTAAATGGACATAGGGAAGACTAGTATGTCGCTGACATAGCATTATGAAACATTGTAATACTGCCTGATTTTAAACTGAACTTAATGGAATCAGTAGCCCCAACACATGGTAATTTGCCACTGATAGGCTAGTATATTTAATTTGCAAATATATAGATAACCACTTATTTAATTTGACAATATATAGATAACCACTTTATGATGCAGAAAGCATTGTGATACTGAAAGAGACAAGTAGCGGAAAG
Source organism: Allium cepa (assembly GCA_030765085.1). NCBI lineage: Eukaryota > Viridiplantae > Streptophyta > Magnoliopsida > Asparagales > Amaryllidaceae > Allium > Allium cepa. The sequence continues at coordinate 44,392,250 of CM060930.1, read as the reverse complement.
AATTTGAGGAAAAAAACTTATCTGTTAATTTGATTGTTAAACAGGGACAAGATGAGGATCAAAACAACAACAACTACTGTTAACTTGATTCAGTAATCCATTTCAAAAAAATGATTTGGTAATATAATCCTCTTGTGGTTTATATATATCATAAAGTTATCAAAAGGGTTTAGCTGCAGCATTCAAGTTGAACAACATTCAATCAAATGAATCCACGAAACAAAGTAGCCATAACACTATGTAACGATATGTAAATATCAAAGGAACCACTTCATCAAAAGGGTCACTTGTACTCTATATAAGTTCACAAGCAACATAAAATTAAACTTAACAATTTTAGGAAAAAATTGTTTCTTCGTTTGATTAAACTTGTAATAGTTAATAAGGACAAGGACTATAGCATGTAACCCATTAGCTAGAATAAAATATGTAATGATACGTATGCTTAATTAATACAATACCTAATGTAATTATGTTTAGTCAATAAACTTATAGCTCGAAATATTATATTGTATTGCAAGTGATGAGTTTTCAACAAAACTATTGAAAAGTGAATAAAATAATTAACTTAATATCTTCAATGACCATGTTCGTTTATTTAGGATATGTTTAGTATACAATCATCACATCGATTTACTATAAATAAATTTTGTACCTACAATACCAATTTCATTGTTGATAAACTTTATAACTATTACATCAATTCAATACGATAATGATTATTTTCATACATCTTTCGAATTCGAACAAGATTTGAGCTTGAAAAATAGGTTCTTTTCAAATTTATTATTCCATTGGTTTTATTTTTGGGATGCTAAGGATCATGGTACTTCTAAATCATTTGAAGGTTTTCTTTAAATAACCAGCTGTTATCGTTTCAGATTAATTAAGTCTGGATCTATCCAGTGATGATGCATTGGGTAAATGAGTAAGTCACAATCCATCGCAAACAAAAGGGTCCTTATATCCAGTATGTATACTCATAATTATATCATCAATATTTGGTGGTATTACTTCGTTCCAGAATATCTTTTGTGGTTGTATTCAAATTCATAAAAATAATACTCCACGCTATAACATATGATAATATGGTTATCAAAATTTCGATAGAGAATGACATTACTAAGGGATAAAATATGCTATTGATAAACAAGTCAAAAAGGTAGTCACCATCTAAGCAGATCAATTATAAACAACCACATTCACCTAATTGCTAACACAGTGTTTGGATTTATCTAAGCAAATGATAAAAATTCAATATATAATAACAATCAAAGAAAGACCTTACCCTACATTCACAAAAGGAAAGAAAAAAAAATATGTGTTGAATACCCAGTTGTATACAACGGGAAGAAGTGCTTGCTCAGTCTGTCTGCATTTGATCCCAACTTTAGTCATTCATCACCCTTAACAAAAAGAGACAAAACATAAGAGAAAGTGGATAATTAAAGTACATAAGAGAAAGGTGTTTATATAGAGATGGTAGCAACTCTAAAATACAAAAAAGATAATTAAATAGAGCACACGTATGGCGGATTCTGTTAGTGCGACAGTCAATCATGGGAGGAAGGAACCAAAACCACCAGAGCTAGACATCCCTACCCTTGATCTTGGAAAATATGGGCTAAATCTGGAAGATGTTGTACCTATGGACTTGAAGGGAGTAGTTACTGGCGGTTTTCCAGAAGAAAACGACAAGCTTTTGCAGAGAAAATTGAAGTTTGTGCAACTGATTATGAATGAATGCATCAAAACTGCATTCATGCCCACTGTTGTTATGGATCAGGCTACGAAAATTTGGAAAAACATCTAGTTTGTTATGTTTATGGCCAACGTCCATATTTATGCACTTTAAATCGTTTAATGTTAGTTTGGAATGTCAAATGTAGTTATGAGTTGTACAATAGACAGAATGGATTCTCCATGGTCAAATTTCAAAATCCGGGAGATTTGGATAATATCATTACAAATGGACCATTATTATTAGATGCAGTTACAATAGAATGTGCAACAATGAATTATGCTAGAGCACTGGCAGAAATAAAACATATGTAGAATATCCAGAGCATATACGGTCCAGTTACAAAATGGAAATTTTTTTTAAGGTGGAAGTCCAATATGAATACAATCCTTATGTGCACTGAAGGTCAGAGTTTGGCCAGGCCTATTGAAATGTACAAAATTCATTACCACATGGCAAAGAACAATAAGAATTACTAAGAACCAATGTAGACAAAATCGACTAAAAGTGCAATAGATCAACTTAGTAAGAAACCATTTGTTAATGCCTATGTGGAAATTACTATGAACAATGTGGAAAACAGAGGCAAACATCAAACTGGAGAAATATCTAAAATTGGGAAAGAAGTGTTAGAAACTGAACATGTACATACAACTAATAGATTCAGTTTTTTGTCAGAATAAACAAATAAACCTGATATTTTTCCCCAAGCAGATGAACAACCAAAACTAAGTGAAAGCAAATCTGGAGTACTGACTGAAATTGGTAGATAATATAGTTGAGTATGTGCAGACCGAACAATCAATACTAGAAATACAATCAGACTTATCAAATTATGTAGAAGACAACCCTGCATACCCAAACGAAGTTGCAAGCATGAATACAATGGATAAAAAAAAGGAAAGAAGCACAAGAAGAAAGGTAAAGGTAACTTGATGGTATTAGCATGGAATGTAAGAGGAATTAATGTTGATTTCAAAATTGGAGAAATATAAAAAATTACTCTTTATTCACAAATTGATTTTAGTTGTTTTGTTAGAGCATTAATTGAATATTTCGTGCTAAATGTGTGCACGCCCACACATATACACTTCATTTTTGTGGTTGTTTCATGCATAACATTTTAAACATGTTTCAAAACTAATGAGCGGTTTAAGGACCAAATACTAGGACAAGATATCATTAATTTTTGTATAGTTAAAAACAATAAATATTCACAAGATATCAACAAATTTTGTATTCTTGAAATAAATAAATATTGAACAGTGGAGAAATAATGAGCGGTTGCAAATTAACCCTTTTTTTACCTCATGGGTAAGTATAAATTACTCTTTCCAAGCCCATTTACTTATTCTAATGAATTTTTTCACTGTCAAAGATGGATTTGTTTCTTGAGAACTACTATAAATATGGGGTCTTTCTCTCTGATTCATTAACATGTTGCTTTTACATATTTTTTTCCACGGAGTATAATTTATAACATTTAAACTCGATAGATACATATTTCTTACCCTACTAATACCACTTCTGCACTACAGTATGTGTCTTAAAGTTCTTCAACACAACTTAAATGGTATTCTCACCCAGCATCAGCCATTTCTTTCTAACTGTGCAAACTTCAGAATTTTGACTTAGCAAGTAGTATGGTTTTGTTCAAATGAAGGAACTACCTGAAATTATTGACTGATTGTACTAATTAACTGATACTACTAATCAACAACTTCCCTGCACAACAACTTCATTTCCCACAACAACTTCATTTATCTACTAGAGAGCTCATATTCATAAATTATTTGTATATATATTCCCATCCACAATCCCATCACGTACGCCAGGCATGTATGCCACTTTCTTTTATACGCCAGTCATGTATGCCCATCTTTTATTTAATGTGTCAGGCATGTACTAACTAAATGCATGAGTTGAATGTGACTTTTGTTCAAATAAAACAATGAAGAACGTCCTTTTATAATCAATTAAGTAATTCATGTAGCTTGCAAACAAAATGTAAACTAAAAAAAATGAATGTAAATGCTAAAGCAAGGATGCCCGCAACTGATAAAGCAGGGAAGTAGGGAGGTACGAAATTCACAGGGAAACTTCAAAAAATTGAAATCAAACTGATCATTACATGTTTGCTCAAGTCAATTAAACATGACTAATTCCCAAAAGTTAAATTATACTAATTAATTTTTTTTACTGATTAAATTTTCAAATTTGCAAATCAATTCAGAACAGTAAATCATCTCAAATGTGAGATTATTATCTCATCTTGAATTCAAAAGAAAAGGAGATGAACCAAATTAAGATTAAGCTACAAATTGAAAACTACTTCCTTCTTCCCTAACTCCTAGATTCCAAGAAAAATCCAAAACAGGCCCTAATCAACAAAATTTTGAAGATTACTAACTGAATCAAAATACGAATTTGATGATATCAACGGGTAGAGAAGAATTATAGTTAACCAAAATCAAAGCTTAAGAGATAAAAACATTAATTCGCATAAAATTTCAAACTTAGAAATAGGAAGGAAAGAAACAATCAAGCGTGGAATAACAAAATCATTAAACGCTTACCAAATCCGAAATGGTAGCAGATCAGCAGCAGCGAAGAAGCATAGAGGAACACACAATCTGATCTTCCCAGGATATTAAAGGCAAGTTAGACAGTTTCCGAACTCTTATTGCTCAATTTGATACCTTGGTTTTAATTAAGGTTGCAGGAATCTTCTTCTTTAATGGGTACAAGAATCTTCCATTAATCTTCTGGCATCCGATTAGACTTCAAAGGAAAATCCCTAGATTAGAAGGAGGCAAAAAATACATGATTTAAATTCTAAAATCAAAAATCGATCTATATAGAATATATTTGAATTTGAACTTCACAGAAAAGATGTGAAATCGAGATAAATTGTTACCGGAAAAATGCGATATATTAAATAATAGCAGAGAAGATATTGGAAACGAATGGATTTGGTTAAGGTCTAGGGTTTTTTTTTTTTGGAGGCAGGCGAAATATTGGAAACGAATGGGAAAATAAGAGGCGGCAAAAAAAATTTGGGACAGCGGGAATTAACGAAAGTGTAATTTAGTTGCATCGGTTAACTTTAAAACCAATGCAATTACAGCTATTTGCATCGACGTATTTGCATTTGTTGTTGGTGACAACTGATGCAAATTTGATTTTTATTACCTATTGCTTTCTACATACCAATTGCATCGGTTATTAAGACAAAACTGATGCAAATAGTTCTATTTGCATCAGTTTTTACTTCAACTGATTCAAATGAGGCGATGCAAATGGCCTGTTTTGTAGTAGTGCTACAAGGCATAGCAACTGCATAGCAACGGTAACAAGACCAGCTTCAAATGCATCAGTGATCAACACAGCAGTTCATACATCATATATAGGACAGTAACAAACACAAATGAAGACCAACAAAATGCACCACCAAACAGCAATGCAAGTGCAGATGACACAGTGAAGATAACAAGTGCATCATGATACAACACACAAACAAGCACACGGGCTACTGAAGACTGCATCATGATACAAGGCCAGAAACTGCAATATCAAGTACAAGTGCAGACATCAAAGACTACAACAACTCCAGAAGTAACAAGTTGAAGCAGTAGTTAACAAGCAGTGTGCAACTCGAGAATATACACAAGTGCAGACCAAATGCAACTCGAAAATATACAGAAGTCAATGCCGAGAAACGATGAACAGTGAATAGAATGGCAATGTTGAATGCATGAATAAGTGAATCAATGGATAAGTGACTACAGAATATAAATTAAAGGTCAGGTTAAAACCGACCAGAGAAGATGGCCAGAGACGAAGACTACGAGATGACCGAAGTCAGAATTCAAAAATCCAATTCGTATCTTTGAAAATGTCCAAAGTCAAAGAAAATTAAAATAGGAAAGTTTATGCCGTATCAATCAAGAGAAAATCGAACGTTCTCAAGCGTGAGTATCAAGTCTAAAAATATATCAGGAAAACCGTGTGCATCAGGAAAACATAATTTAGGAAAGTATCAAATTGATACGAGCAAAATCAAGTGTCCAGAATTCATATAAATACATCACCCAAATCATCATGGAAAAGGGGGGAAAAAATTGAATCAAAACCAACTATAAACCCAAGTTCATCATCGGCAGTGAAGCAACAATCGAGTTCAATTGAAGCAAGCAATTAAACCAACAATGAAAGAGATTAATACCGAATCAACAACGAACTCGATCATCAAAGAACGAGCGAGCCAAACAACGAGAATCGATCAACAGAGGAGCAACAATCGATCATCAGAAAAGCCATAAGCAACGAGCAACACAAATCAGAGGAATCGAATATTGAAAAGCCCTAATTTAGATCGCAAGAGCCGAAGCCCTAAATTCAGATCGAACAAAGAATACAACAGAGGGCCGCCATTTTTCTTCACAAACAAAAGACAGTGGATCGGGTTAAAGAATAAGGGGCCGACCTTATATGTTAAAAAGGGGATTATTTTGTTTAGGGTTTTATTAAAAAAGTGTTTTTTATTTTGAGCAAAAATTAGGGATTAAAGTTTATATTTTAATTTTTGCTCCTGGTTTTATTTTTGAAGTTGTTTTTTCTTCGAGTCAAAGAATTTGTAAATCACCACCTTGGTTGTAGGTAGTGTCAGATTGTCTAGTTAGAATTAGTTCAGTGAGCAGGGTGTGCGAGTTTGCAAAACTCTATAGGCGGAGCAGAGTTTGCGAGTAAGCAAAACTCTATAGGCGGAGCTGGGTGTGCGAGTCTATGAGAGTGTTTGTGAGCGGGAGAAAAAGGGTTTGCGAGTCTGGTAGAGTGTTTGTAATCGGGATACTGTTTAATTCTAATAGAAATCTGAGAATGCAGCAGTAGGCAGGGGTTGCCGAAGCTGGGTAAATTTTATGTGTGATTTACTTTTCAGCATATTTATTTCTGCAGTTTGTTTCTGTGTTTAAATCGAGAAAATTTGCTATAACCCTATTTACCCCCCCTCTAGGGTTAATCTAGATCCTACACTACTAAATCCTATATTACTACAAAGCTCACTCGAGACGGTATTAGGTCTACAGTCTCGACAGATACACTTCCAACTTCAAACATTCAAACACCAACTAATGGTAGTCGTGTTATACACACTACTACCCCTTCTACCTTTATAACTTATGTTGGAAAACCTGAATGGGTAACCCAACAGATAGGTAGAAATAAATATATTTATATATAACAAAATTACAAATACACTCTCTCAAGATAGTCACCACTCCAGAGTCTAGGTATTCACTCAACCTAATGCTCTGATACCACTGTAACGACCCGCCATCCGTCTCCACAGAATGACGCATCATAAATAAGAAAGAAAGGGATAGAAAAGAGAAAAGAAAGAGGAGAAAGAAGAAACAACACCTCAGAATCTCAACAGCGGAACGAATAAATTATATTAATAACATAATATGTTACATAGTATACAACACTAATCAGAGTTACTCAGCATATACATCACATACTAGATAGTTATAAACACCTGTCTAGTTATACAACTCCATACATCACAACAAAGAGATACAATACAGAGAACACACAGCGGAAATTATATATCTAACGCCGAAGCCTCCTCCTCCATTTGCTCCTCCACTATTCATCAAAGCTAACCTAAATCCCTTGACTACTCATAAAATTTTGAGTACCCAAGAGTTTATGAAAAACAAAAGATAAACTCTAGGTCAGACATGGGTCTGGTGTGAGTAACAGGTTAAAGTTGCTTAACTTTGAAAAACCTTTGAAAAGAAAAGGTATCACGTAAGACTTCCCACACATAAACATGGAAAAGTTTTTACCTTACGCTAACCAAAACATTTGATAGGAAATCCACTGATATTTTTATAGGTCTAGGGTTTCCAAGTAAATAAGAAATAGCCGAAATAGTTACATGATTAAATTCCAGCTACTAGCCACAAAAGTGGGTAATACAATCAAAACCGTTGGCACTTATTGGATTGTGGATTCCATTAGTGGCAGGGCTATAGGGGTACCGCCCGTCATAGTACTTGGCCTAGATCAACATACCGAGGAGTACGCCCGCTCCCCTACAACACAAGGCCGGAACGATCCCTTACTGGACAGTCCCAAACAAGACAACCCCGCAGTTGGCTTACGTTCCAACCGCTCACACAGCCGAAATAAAAAGGGACCTCTAGACAGGGGAAAATCTTGCTCTCCAATGGGAGCTACCCACAAAGCCTTGCTGCACCTCCCCTATTTTAGCCATACCCGGTTGATGAGGCTTGAGGCTACGATTACCTTTAGAGAACACATCTCTTAGAATGCTCATCATCTACTTGACGATGTTCTGAAAGCATTCAATCCATACAAGTTTGTTCGGATTCGAACGAAACCGAAGGCATTATATCGTTACACTCATTTTGGAATCACCCTCAGAGTTAACGACAATAACCCTTGCACTCTAAATTACCATCTCGAACCTATAAGAACTAGTTTTGTCAAACTCATTACAGAATCACCCTCAGAGTTATACTGACGTATAGTCCTTACACCTCGAGTCTTCACTCTTCTTATAAGATTCATGACCTATCGTTAATTTGGATCGATGTGGTTTCCGGACATCCAAATATGGAAACCCGATCCTGGTCTCATCGAAATCCAAAGCGTGTCTTTTAAGGCCAAGTTGTTTTAAAGGTTTAAAGCAATTCAATTATCTATATATCCAATAGATAAATCACAGATTCACAACAGATAATCAACATTATCATCACATCAGATAAACCATATTATCATTATCCAAAAGATAATCTATATTAACATCACAATGCAACCAATGCATCCAAATCACTCAATATTATCTATCTCATGTTTAAGATTCAAACTATCTTGGCAAACAACATTATCCATCCATATAAGCAATGATTTACCGCACCAAATATAATTAATTTAAAATGAATTAAATTAATTACATCATTCTAATTAATTTAAAGTAAATTAAATTAATTACTTCATCATCACTAATCTTGCTTACATAATTATTAATTAATTACCAATCAATTAATTAATCATACACCAATTATTTATTTTAATTAATCATCCATGATTAATTAACTTTTAACTACATTCAAGTAATTATTCACAAATTAATTTCTTCAAATTAATTATATTTAACCAAATACAGTAATTAATCTTTAATTACTTTCTTATTTAATTAACCATAAATTAATTACATCACTCCTTAATTAATTACATTAATTAACCTTAATAACATATTATTGATTAATTAATCGTAATTAATCAATCTTAATTACATCATTAATTATATTAATTAATGATCTTTAATTACATTTTAATTTATTTAAATTAATTACTTTAAGTAATTAATCTTAATTTAAACCATAATTGTTAATCACCATTGATTAACCCATTCAGTAATTAACTACCCTTAATTACTTCACCAAATAAATTAATTACTCCTTAATTAATTATCTCAATTTAATCCCTTGATTAATTTACGTGGTAATTATACTCCAATTACTTTCATCATCAAATCACCTTTAATTAATTACATATGGTAATTACCCATTAATTACTTCTCTAAGTAATTTCTCTTCATTAAATTACATTAGGTAATTATATTTCACAAATCATCAAATGATAAATTTAAACTAATTAAACTGAATTAATTAACCCTATCTAATCATATTAAACTCAATTAATTACAATAAGTAATTAATTCCTTAATTACTTATACTAAATAACATACACCAATGATTATCTTTAAATTAATTAATCTAATTAATTATTAAAATTAATCACATTAATCAATTGTTAAATAATCCATAGTTAATGACCTTCATTAACTATTAAACAATTTATTAATTATTTCTAAAATAATTAACTTATTTTTAATCACTACTAATTACAAATTAGATAATCATTAATTAACCCATTAATTAACCCCTTATTAATTAAATGATTAAGTGTTAATTAAAACTAAATTAAATCCATTATTACTTGATTTAATTATTAATCATTAATTAAAAGCTAATCTTATTTAATTTATTATTCTTAATTACAAGTTAATTATTCTAAAAATAATTAATCTTAAACCTTTAAGATTAATCCCTTAATTACTTTGAGTAATTATTTCATATTATTAAATAAATAAATTATTCATTTAATTACCCTAAAAATTAAATGAAATATTTAACATTAAATTATTATTTAACTTTAACAAGTTTTAAAACCAATCTAAAATCCTTAATTGATAAATAATACTTTATTATAAAGAAATTTTACAAAAGTTAAAACAAATTTCTTTTTAAATTAAAACCATTTATATTTACAATTATCATTCAAATTTGTTTTAAACGCTTAAATTTATAAAACTTAAATTTATTTTGAATCAAAGATTCAAATCCAAATTTAAATCTGATTTAAACTTTGTTTAAACATTACTTTATATTTCAATTTCAAATTTAAATTCAAATTTCTGTAAAAACATTTATAAACAATAAATTCCCTTTAAAGTTATTTAAAACAAATTTGAATTTAAATACTTAATCATTTCCAACTTAAGATTCAATTCAATTTGAATCCATAATTTAAATTGGATTTAACACTTAATTTAAATCCTTGATTAATAACATTTTCATTTGAAACACTCAACTAAAATCTATCAGGTTTCAACATCTAAACATGCATCAACCCAATTACTCGAGCCTACAACACGAAGTCTTCGAGTCCACTGACCATCAGCTCCGAGCAAAACCAGAAACACCCCGATACATACACGAGTTCCTTCTTCCCCAAACAATCAACAGATACACTAGAACCCCGTGCACCTGCACCGCCATGGTCACCACCTCTGGCCTCTCGCGACCTCACGAGAAAGTCGCCAACCACCCTCCAACTAATTTCCAACCACCCCATGAACTGCAGAACCTCAAAATCGAATTTGAGCATTTGAGCTCAACAAAAAAACAACAAAGTCAAAACCTGTAATTTTCTACAACACTAAAACCCGATCATTTGAAAAACTTCACCCCCGGCCTCGAACTCCTCCCTACCCCAACTACCTCCCACTTGAACCACAAAGAACTCGATTGCCTCTAGAAACTTCGGCGATCAAAATTTACTAACGAACTGTAAACAAGGTTTAAAAATTTTAATCCTAAATTGTTAATGTCCCACCGCATTAATCTCATATTAAATATTTTTTCCCCACATCTTAGTTGACTAATCCATCACCATAACCAAAATTTTCCACTCCGATCTCCCAGATTGTTAGATTTAACCAAAAACACAATTTATAGTTAATCTAGAAATGCCCCTTCAAATTTAAACTAAATTTTCTTAATTTAGTTTTAGAATTCAAGTTTTGATTTATGTAATTGATTTAATATCTTAAATCAATGAATCCTATATACTTAAATTCTTACTTGTGTATAAAATTTTTGTTCTGTAGTATCATACTATTCCCAGAGACATTACAGGTTTTTTTTTATTAAATAAAAACTTAAACTTTAAATTAGGATACTCTAACATGTCTTGTTAGAATTTTGAACTTAGATATGAACCAGATTTTGAGTTCATGATTTTTGAATCAACATTTAAAGTCTGGAGTCTAGAACAGGGAAGAATGACTTCACAGCAACATGCATTCAAACCCATACATACATATAGACAATTTTTATCATATTCATCCACACAAAATATGATTATCACAGGAAAAAAACATTCAAGCAACCATATTACTTTAAATTAGTTTTAAAAATAAATTGTTACTCACAGATTTTTAAAGAACAGAGCAACCATGATTTGAGAAGCTTGAAACTGAAGGATGCTTTGAACTTGAGTTGTTGAAATTTGCATTTGAACTTAAAACCGCAGTTTGCTTTTTAAAACTTTCATCTTGTTTGCTGTAATGCTTTCTGATTTACAATAGCATGCATCCAGGAAAATAATGCAGGCTTCCAGAAAGAAAATGCATGTAGGGATAGTTGATTTAAAACAGAATTTGAGGAGATCTACAGATGCATGCAGGTCATTAATGTTTTGAGGAGGCTACTGGTTTACACATGATTTGCTTCTCAGGTTTGAAATATGATTCAGATGGTTTTGGTTCAGGGGAAACATTGATTTTTGAGGGGAAAACAGTTTTGTTTGAACAGAATTTGTTTTTGAATGGAGATGGTTTTAGATTTTAGATCTGAATATTTTCTTAAATTTTGAAGAAGAAATTTGCAGATTTTGATCTTAGTTTAAATTTTGTTTACAGATCTTTGGTTTTGATTTTGAAGAAGAAGATTTTTTCAAGTTTGAAAAAGAAAGAATAGAAAAGAAAAATGACTTAAATGAATTAAAAGAAAATGAAAAAAAATTAAGACACTTGTTACTAATTTTAAACATTTCTCACAACTTAATCCATGCCTTACACTTGTCAATTTAGGTGTTTAGGTGATTAACACATGTCTTTTTAAAATGTTAAAAGACTCATACATGTATTTAAGTGTTTTTATTTTTAATTTTAATTCTAAATTGTTTATAAAACTCTAACTTATTTTTATAAGAGCTTTTAAATCTTATTTTATTTCTTATGTAATATATAAATGAGTTTTATTTCTTCTCCTTTTTCTAATTAAAAGAAATGAAACAAACAAATTATGATTATAAGCTTACTCAAATATTTTAAACATTTATTTCTTTTAAATTTCAAAACATTGAATTCAAATTTAAATAAATTTATCAAATCCAATTTTAAAATCAAGTTATATATATATAGATGCATATATAACTTTTGTTAAAATCAAAAAATAAAAAATCCTATTTCTAAAAATCTATTTATGTTTTATGAAAACTAAGTGTTATCATTTTTATTTAAAAATAACAAATAAAACAATATTAAATAATTTAAAAAAGAGATTATAAACAAATTAAGATCATTTGTAATTTGCATTGTAAATTCTCATATATATAAATCCCAAGTAATATAAAATAAAACTTAGCTTTTACATTTATATAGTTTTAAATTCATATTTTTAAGCTAAATAAAATTTTAAAACAAATAAGATTTATCATAGTATAAACTATAACATTATTTGTTAAATTGCTTTGAAAAGTTAAATGTCAAATTTAAATTAAATTTCCAATTTGCCAAAAATAAATTAAAATTGAAAATTGATTCATTTACTAAGTTTTAAATTAAAGTTTATCAATTTACAATATATATACAATTATATATCATAAACATAAAACAATTTATTTACTTTAAAAAGATAAAATCTTCTAATTTAAATATTTATTAAAAGATGATTATTAGATCAATTCCAAATTTATTATTAAAAGTATCAAATCAAATTAAATTTATAACATAGATTATTAAATTTATATTGCCCAATTTCCGGGATATCACATTAAGCTTAATATTCTCAAATCTATAAGTTATACTAATTAATTTGTTAAAATTTCATTTCATATTTATATCTACTTCATTTCAAAAACGATTCATTTTTATTTAAGCTTCAAGAGTAAAACTATATTTTATTTACTTCATTTAACTGACTCAACTAATTTGACATTTCTTGAGTTAATTATTTTATTTCATTTCTCGAATTCAAAATTCTTTTATCTGCTTAATTAAAATGTTTAACCATTTTAAAATTTATTTTTACTTCCCTATTCAAATCTACAAGTTAGAACTTATTTTTTTTATTCAAATTATACGTAACAGATTTATTTCTTATATACTATTTTCAATCATAAGTTCAAACTATTTTCATATGTTCATCAAATCATACTTAAAATACTTTTCCTTCACAATCAAAACTTGATTTAATCGAAAATAAATTTCTTATGGTAGAAATTCTCATTCTAAAACTCAAAAATGAATACTGGCGATGCTACAGTCATCCCCAGAATTATTTCCCAGCGTCTAAAGCGGGTTTAATGCTTTTATTACTTCAAAATTCCTTTCAAAATATTTTTTCAGTCAAAAGTCTTTCAAATAATATTAATATTAACTTTTAAAGCTACGAAAGCAATATTGAATACAAAGGAATTAAAATTCTAAAATTGTCAATTTTTTATTTATTTATCATTTCTGTACAAATTTCCTAACCTTATTACCAAACAGTTCATTAATTTACAACCTGACTGTAACGACCCAGAATTTTTGAACATTTGAAAATAAAATATTTAATTAATTTTACAAATTTGAATGATGGTTTGATTTAAATATTCAGATTATCAGAATGAATTTGACGATTAAATTATAAAGTTTAATATATTGAATGATGAATAATAATTTGAACCTTCAGTTTTAAGCTGATAAAAATATATTTCGAAGGCTTGAAAAATCCATATTGATAATACTAAAGATAATCGAAGCTTCATATTTGAATTTGAAACTACTTTGTTCAGTTCGAAAATTTTATTGTTTGAATCGATATTTAAAAATAGTCACTTGTCACACAGTCTTGTAATTCGACGAAACCAGTTCCATTGGGTCCGTAATATCGAACCATTATCGGATTTCAAATTTCGTAGTGAATGGAGTTGTTATGTGAGCATACGACACATAAACGTGTTGAAATTTGTATCGAAAACAAATTAAATTTAAATAAAAATAAAAAACAAACGTATCACATCAGCACGTTACTCTTCCGTAAATTATGCCTAAAATCATGATACGAAATCGTTCAAGCATGCCTCCTTCCATTTTTAAAATCCCCCTCTTCCTTCGTCAGTTCAAATCTAAAAAAAACAAAATTTTAATTAATGGCCTCGAGAGAAAAAAGATAAATGCCGAGTGAAACTCTCCTCCCTCCCTCTCTCATTCTAACCGAAATCAACGACCTGGTTTCAACTCCAGTTTAAAACTAAAATGGCCGAACAAAAAAAAATTCACCAACGAAATCAAAGAAAATAAATGGCCGCAGCCCTCCTTTATAAAAATCAAACGATTTTCGTTCGGTTGAAGCTATGCTCGAATCACTTGAAGCTCAAGCTGATGATAGAGGTATGGCATCGCGACTTCGGAGCTCGCGTTCATGAAGGCTTCACGACTTGAAGCATGGGGTCGCGAATCGAGACGGAGCAAGTGGCGACTACTGGAGGCATGCACGCGATGGTGGATGCGGCTAGGGTTGGATGGCGACTGGAGGTCAGATTCGATAGCATGAGGGAGACTACAAGGGGGTTTCTCGATGTCGAGGCGGCGATCACGATGGCGTTCGCTGATGGAAGCACGCGTGCATGGATTGAATCGCAGAGGCGAAGTAGGGCTAGTCGAGATCGATTTTGAGGCTGAAGGTAAAGACAGTTTTTCTCTTCAAGTAAATTACTGTTTTTTTATAAGGATAATAATAATTTTACAGTTAGGGATATGAATAGAAAAATAGAAAGGAAAAAATATATTCTATGTGATGGTAAGGCATATAAAGAAATTTTGTTTTAATAAGTATATACACACATATCTGCATATAAAATAATAAAAATGTATTTGGTGACTAATTTTCTTATTTAAATTTTTTAGTTACTAAAAGATATTTTAGAAAGGAAAAATTTATTTAAAATAAATTACGAGTTAATTAAATTAAATTTATAAAATAGAAATTCAATTTATTAAGTGAAATGATTTATTAAAGGAAATTTAGTTTTAAAATTTAATTTTTTGTTAAGTAAATTTGTTAAAAGGGATTTCTATAGAAATTAAAAGTATCGGTTTAAACTTAATCTATTTAATTACCTTAAGATACTAAAAAGGGAATTTTTGGTTTAAAATTAAATTAATAAAATCATTGGCTAATTAAATTTACCTAATAGGAATTTAATTTATTGGATAAAATGATTTATTTAAAGGGAATTTAGATTAAAACTTAATTTTTTATAATTATTTAAAAGAAATTAATTTAAAAAGGAAATCGCCGATGAATAAAAATTATCAAATGAAAATTTATTATTCGATCTGTTCGAATATTAATAAATTGTGTAAATATTTATACAAGGTATAAATCAAGAAAATCGAGTCAAATGGAAATGGATTGCAAAATAAAAAGCAAAGGTGAGAACTTCTCACTCAAAAGGCTTTTATTTAAATTTTAAATAGTTAGATTTAAATTGGTTGATTGAGTGATTGTGTGTTTGAATGTTGATTGTTGTGTGTGTGTGTGTGCGTATTTGATTGAAATAGACCCTATACGCCGCCTATTAAGCGAAGGTTATTTATTAAACCCATATACCGCGATATTCCACCTTGAAGTGGAATTGGTATTATATATGTACTTGGAGTTGATTTCCCGCATTATATAGCGGATGAGACCCTATTGCGCCGCCTATTAAGCAGATAATATTTTATAAATCCCATATACCACGATATCCCGTCTTGAAACGGGATTGGTATTGTGCTAATATCTGTGGATGCAGGGAAACAGGTTGGAGGGATCCAACTGGATTCCTCACCAGTATTTATTTGATTTTAGATATTGTGATATTTGATTGATTATCATATCAATATATGATGTTTGGAAGTCGTGATTGACTATTTGGTGTGTTGCATCATCGGATCCATTTTTGAAGTTTAAAAATAACGATTTTGATTTCTAAAGGATTTTTAAAGTGATTTTTGAAATTATACGTTTGTTAAATTTTCGAATTGATTCATTTTAAATAATTAAAACGTTATAAATTTTTATGTTATAAAAATTAGGATTTTTGTGAAATATAACCAAAGCATGATTTTTGAAATAAATAGCTGATAAATTTATAAAATGGTTTAAATTGGAATTTTTGAATTATTATAAACGGTTTATATAAAAGATTTATAAAATTGATATTGTATAAGTTAAAGATATTGGAATTATAAAACGAGCTTTTATAAGTGTTTAAATAAAGTAGTACCTAGTTTATAAGTAAATAAGAATTTTAGATTTATAAATTAATGATGATATAAAAGAATGGATTTGTGAATAAATGGATTATAAGTAATTTACTTATAAGTTGGATTCGACATGTAAACGAAATATAAATAGAATTGGTTATTAAAGGATATTTATAAATCAAAGTGGTTATGAAATAGAAATGGAATTTATAAATGTTGTTTTATAAATCCGTAATCAAATAAATTTGATAAGTAAACATAGAAATTATTAAAGGAATTATATCCACGATTTTGGACTATGGAAAATTCCTTTAATTAAATATGTGGAAGTGTTAAATTTGGTAAACGATGTATATCCACGATTTTGGATAGTGGATAATCTTTTGATTAATGTGTAGAAATACTAAATTGGGTAAATAAGGTATATTCACGATTTTGGACAGTGAATATATTATTGAATAAAACGGGTATGATTTGGAGAAGTGAAATTTTAAAATGAAGTTAATCTTTTCAAAAGATGTTTTACAATGTATTAACTATCGAAACTATAGATTTCAACATTCATTGTTGAAATAGACGTTTTCGACAAATAGAAGGAAATGGTAGACTATAACACTGTTGTTATAGTAGATGATTTACGAAAGGAAATGTTTTATATAGTATTGGGATATATATATCTATCTTAATTTCGAATCCCTATACTAGTGATTTTGGGTTGTCGTAACGATGTTTTACGTAACATTCGTTTTGACCCAAATAATGGGTTTAATAGAATGTTTTCCATAAGGAATGAAATATATACTTAACATTAATTTAAGTATATCGAATATTTTCCAAATGTTGAAAATAAATAGATTTGTGAAATACTTACTATTAAATAGGTAGGGAAATAGTTTCCAATATGAAATGGAAGTTTTGAGAATTATCTCTTTAAAGATAAATTGAAAGTGAATATTTGAGAACGATTTGAAAATCGTATGTTCACAGATATTTTGGAAATGTAATTCAATATGGAATTTATAAATGAAATTGGGAAAATTGGCTTAAAAATAAATATCGATATATTTTTGAAGTATGGAAATTATTTATATATATCTTGTAAATATATTTTTGGAAAATAAATAATTTGGAAAATTATTTGGAATATGGTGATGTTGTGCATACTTATTGATAGTTAAATAACCGACTATCAATATTTACCTTTAAATAGGTATTTGTTGTGATTGCTTGAATTTGAATGCTACACTCATTTTTAAAAATAAGCGCTCACTATTCGGGTTAGCCGGGAAAGGACCTTGGGGTCGTATAACCCATTTCGAATATGTGATATGTCGTAATAGATAGCATTGATGACCGGTGTTGAAGAACGGATATATGTGTAACAACCATAATTTTGTAAATATTTTAATTAAGTTTTACTTGAAAACGTTGTGTTTTTTTAAGTAAAATTTTCAATAATTAAAATTTTAAGTTAATAAGTTTTGTTAAAAAAAAAGAGAAAAAAACTTATTGTAATTTAAATTTAAGCCTTAGTTAATGTAATATTTATGTTATTGATTCAAATAGAAAACATATGTAGTTTATTAATGTTTGCATGTGTTTATTATTTAAATCCAATCTTTTGGTTTTTGCATACTTTTGTTTAAAGTTAAAAAAAGGGGGGCTTCTTTATAAAAATAACTTGAATTTATTACAAAATATCACTATTCCTTTTATTTCCTTTTAAATTAACTTTAGACCTTAATTTATTGCTTAATATTAAAGAATTTACTAAGTTATAAATTTTAACATAAAGATGCTGTATTAAGTTTAAGAGATTATTTACAATGATTTGTATATACATATGTGTGTGCGTTAATTTTAACTTAAGATTTATAAGATGGACTTGTATGCAAAGTCATAACTTTTTTAATCTTAAACCCTTTTAATCTGGAGATTAGGTTCAAAATTGTTGTCTTTAATTTTAGGCTCATAAAATAGTGAAACTTAATTTTAACACATTTATATGTATAAGTCTATTATATATATATATATATATACGTATATGTTTTTAATAATACTATGACCAATAAAGATATATATGAAGGAAACATCATCTTTGTACACAATCTAATATTGCACTTACATAATTTACCGTAGAATACATTTGGACATAAATTACATTCCATGCCATGAATAAATAGCTTGTTAATGACATTTAATTAATCAATCAATTTGATTAGAGAAAGAATGAAAGGTTTCTCTCTCCTTATACATAATTAAGCTCAAGATTAATTACCTGTTCTTAGGGAAAGAAACGAAACGTTGCCTTAATTCTTGCCTTTTTGTTTTCCTAACATTTGTTACTTTCTAGCCATTCATTCCTTTAGTTTAGCCATATATTTTGCCTTGCAATTCACGTACAAGTTTATCTTTTTCTCATCTTCTTTCTTTTCCCATTTCCTAAGAGAGAGAAAAATATTACAAGCACTTTATTCTTTTATTTATAAAACCTCGAAATTTACTTTAATATAAATTTTAATTTGACTAAAACTTTTTCCAAAAACTTTAAGTATAAAATGGAAGTTCTGAATTTTTTTAACTTTGTTTAAAGATAACTCCAATTGGAATTTTAATAAAAGGATTGGATTATCTACTTGCTTTAAAAAAAATTGGTAATATTTTGTCCATTTGAATAATAAATCGCTTTGTAAATGGAAATAGTAATCAAAGAAGAAGGTAACCATAATTCTATCTTTTATTTAAGTAATAAATTTGAAGAAGATTCATAGTGTACAAGGAAACTGTTAAATTACGCATTTAAAGGGTAACGTATAAAATAGAAAATCGTATTAATTAAAAAGAGTTACTTTTGCATTAATTTTGGGTGTATATTTTGCGTAGGTTCTACGCATTTTTAAAATTCACACCGCAATATATATATATATATATATATATGAACAATACTTATTTTGCGGTTGTTCTACTGTTATCTGCTGTATACTTTTTAAAGAAAAAGATAAATATTATGAAAGGAAATAAAATTTTACGTTAACTACATAAATAAATACACAAGTAGGCGTGCATTCTTTTAAGAGGGAAAGAAATAAATTTTCCCTTTCCGTTACCTCCTGTTATCTAATAGAAATAAAACGCATTTGTTGAAAAACGTACGAACCATAAATTAGTGATGTTTTCTTCCACTTAATTCAACGCCATCTAAATATTTAGTGCTTGCCTTTTTCTTTCCCTGAACCAACGCACTCACATACGAAATTTATTGCCACTTTCGCTACTCTAAATTCACACAAGTTATTAT
The DNA here is from genome assembly GCA_030765085.1 of Allium cepa. NCBI lineage: Eukaryota > Viridiplantae > Streptophyta > Magnoliopsida > Asparagales > Amaryllidaceae > Allium > Allium cepa. The sequence goes on along the minus strand of CM060930.1, from coordinate 44,372,312 downwards.
AAGATAAGGCAACGTTCGAAATCAAATATCATTCCGTTCCCTCAGCTATCAAAGGCCAATTCTCTCATTTAAACACGTTGCAATAAATTTGTCCAAAATTCTATTGCATTCAAGGATAAAATAATTGTTTGATGCCTTTAAAATCCAATCAACAAATCAAGTGCTTGCATGCCTGTTTAGGTTACTCAAAATTTTCGCAAAATTCACCTAAATACTGGAAACATTGCATTATTACTTCACCTCATTTTTAGCTATGTTAATAAACATTAAATGGAAGCAACTTATCCCTTACCTGTGTGAACGAAATTACTAAATCTCAAAAGAAAAAAATCATGCAGCTTCCTATTTTATAACACGTTCGGAATGTTCAATTATTTTCTACCTTTTTTTTCCCCATAATCCAAGTAATAAAAACCCACGCACCCTTTTTTATTGCATTAAAATCATTTATTTCAAAATGTGACTTGCCGTTTTCTCTACATATTGATTTGCAAGCAAACAAAATTCCTTGACCATAAAACTTGCATGCTTTGATTGCGCATATTATTATTTCCTTGCGTACAAAGCAACGAAAATATAGCTCCTATAAAAACTATACACGTCCCTAGATTTGCCTTTTATAGGCAAATGCGATTTCTTGCCTAAAATAAAACACGCATAGATCACTTATAAATACCTGTCACAAACATATTTCTTTACCTCATCCTTGGACTTTATCTCCTAGCTAGCGTTTGTGGAGCTTCAGGTAATGTCAGTTACATCTTTTTCCTTCTTCCTTTTTATTTTTCCTTCCTTTGTCTTCTTTTTGTTTCACTCAACTGCCACCATCTTGGACTGCAACCCCACTACCTTCCCCTCCTCTACGATCTAGCGGTCACTACTGCCAAGCCTATCCCATATTTTTCCATTCGAGCCCTCCTATACTAGGTTATCACTACATACGTGCACTTCATGTTTGAAAACAAGTGTACATGCATGAATTAGGTTGTCATATATATTTATTTTGTTGCTTTGGCTGAGTGATAAAAACAAGATAGAAAATAGACTAGCAAAGGAGAGAAGTAGAGAAAAAAGGAAAAAAAAACATCTTAATTTCTGATGATAATAATATAATATCAATTCATGATACAAAATGCATGCGTGCATGCTTTTTGATAGGCAGGGCCGTGGCCTCTTATAGCAACAATAGCAAGTGAATCTTGATAAGTACAAGTGTATAGGAAGGCAAAAATTATTCCTAGTAATATTTGGAAAGAAAAGGGAAAGAAAGTAACGTGCATGCATTTAATTGGATAGGTTTTAGCAGTGACTTCATAAAATCCTTACTCCCTTGAACACTTTCCTTTTCAATAAGTGTGCCTCCTGTACTTAAGTTAGATAGTATATTTACCACCTTTGAAATGTTTTAGCCACTGAGTGGAATATGCGTGCATGTTTCAGATAGGTGACCAAGACTAGATGTTACGTGAAAAAAAAGAAAAAAAAGAAAAAAAAATATTTTATACATTTATAAATTTAAAATAATGGGCGGGCTAAGTTTGTTTTGGTTTGAGCCGGGTGGTGGAGTGGTCGAGCTTACAGGTCAAATTGTCTGTTCGTCCCTTTTTGTTTCATATTAAAATTTTACTTGGCTTGACGTTTAAATTAATTGTTTCCTTTTCAAAAATAAAATCTGGTCGCAGCCTCCGCATCAGTATGATCGTGCTTCTGTACGTTTTCTTTTTTTTTCAAGTATTGCCATCGTTTGGGAATCAAATTTTCTGTAGCATTCAGGTGAGTATTTCTCACTAGACAAACATACCTATATATCTGTGAATTTATCACGAGTGTAATTATAAATTTTATTTTATTGAATTTTATCTTCCTGTGATATAAACGTATGACGTTAAACCCCATTATTAATTGACACATCATCAGTTATTTATTTATTGTGATATTATTGCAGTTATACTATTTAATGCTTATTTACTATTAATCACACTGCAAGTTCCCTGTAAATTTAAGATCGTTATAGGCTGAAATGATAGGCCTGAACGATAATTATTTATCCATTTATTTATTTAATTATTTGATTATTTATTATTTAACTTGGGATTGCGGTTTGAAATGATAGAACCGGGTTTTCCTTGTAAATTTCGGATTGAAATGATATATATCCGTATCACTTGACCTAGGCTAGAAAACTATATACAAACCCGTGGTTTATATAATATTTTTCTGAAATGTTTTAAAAATATTTTTAAATGGAAAGTTTATAATATTCTGCCTTAAAATGTATTTACAAGATTTTATAAAATTTATGATGATTTTTGAATGAGTCAAAATGTCAAATAAATGAAAGTCTAAGTAAAATTTTGGAATATAACTTATTCTGGGAAATTCTGAATTTTTGTTAAAAGTGAGACTTTAGTTAAGTAAAATAATTGATAATAAGTTATATTTGGGGATTTAAAAATTTAATTGTTAAGTTAATAATTTATTACAGCACTAAAATGCTGTCTTTTGTAAATGAACTGTTTTAACCTATGACTTTAGGTAGCATTTTTATAAGTGCTAGAGAAACTGAATTTTGATTGTTTTAATAAAATTTAATAGAAATAATCTTTGGAAAAACGCTTAAATTTTGGAATTTAATATGTAATTAATAAAAATAAGGAATTGACTTTGAATGGTTTTGAATGGAAGAATTTAACTTTTAAATGTAAGTTGAAAGGCAATTAATCCCTAAATAAATTAAATAGATTTAAATGGTATTTTATAAAATGACCGATGTTTAAATAAATGATGTTTGAAATGATACTATGATATTGAAAGGTATTTGAAATTTATTTTGATTTTTTTAGTATCAATACCATTTTTAAAAGTTGTAACTACGGGTTATAATAACGTTTGGTTGTTAAAGAGACCGAGATCGGATATGGGCATACTCTCTGTCGATACCGAAAACCACTTTGACAACCGTGTACGCGGTGGAGATTCCAGAATGAAGTAGTATGGTGGTGACGTTTTCTTTGAGGTAAATACGTGGACCCGACTCCCGTGAGTTGGCATAAGCTGGCTAAAACAGGAGCGATTGACGGATTAATGAGGTAGCACCTCTGATCGGACGCACTTCTTCGTATGCCATTCTATTGCTTTTGTGATTGTTTGGTGCGCACCTTTGATTTGGGAGTGTTGTTCGAGGTGGGCGGTAGCTGGGCGCTGCGCGTTTCCACCGGTCTGGAAGCGTAATAGGTATATCTACCCTAACATTGCCTAGTTGTGCCGTGTCACCTACCATAGCGAGCCCTGTACGAGTTTGATTTGTGTCATACCTATGGAGTATCTTCTCGTAGTCTCCCGATCAGGAGATATGCTGGTACTGTATAGACTATTGGCATTAGGTGTGTTAAGGGCTATATGGGTAACCCCTTAACGCAATTTTAAAGTAAGTTTATTTTACTGATAGACATTATTATAATAGCGAATATTACTACATAGTAAATAGTTTAACGGATCCTTAGAGGATGGGCGGTCCCAAGCATCCTTTAAGTTACTTGCTCTATATTACAGTACGCTTGAATTAGCTTACACTATATAAGTATATATGTCCTGATTTGAGTGTTTATGTTTTATTTTACGCTCGGGTCAGCCTGAGTTTCAGTTCAGCTTTCATCCCGGAGCTAGGACTTTTGTAGATCTTTCAAGCTGCTGGCAAACTTTCAGTCCGATATCTTATTTATGTAATCAAGACAATGGGATATTTGGATTTTCTATTTATGTTTTAAACTATATTTGAGATTTAAGACTATGTAATGTTTATTTGTGTGAGACTATTTTTAGTGGCTTCATGAACCACTAAGTATTTTAAATTCCGCTGTGAGTTTTCTGATATCTGTGTCTGTGATCCTGTGATTATTTATTTACTATATATTTTGAGATTTGCCAAATTTTATTTACAATGCGGTATTTTGAACAATTCATGTCCGACATGTGCAGATGCGAATGCTTGAAAATATCGGGTTGTTACATTTGGTATCAGAACTTTGGCTCTAGGAAAAACTTAGAATGTATGGTAAATTTGATTTACAGAATCACTTTCATTTTAGCTTGAATCTCTTCCTTTTCGAATTTTGGAACATTCCCAGCGGTTCCGAAGTTCATTCGCGTCTCTCACTATTTATTTTCTTTCGATTTTGGATTATCCCATAACTCCACTTCAGATGATCTTTATAGTGAATTGGCGGTCTCGCCAATATTCTAATAAAGGGGTGAAACACCTTTGCAATTAGCATTGATTCACCAGAGATTTATATTTATCCTCGGTTTGGATGCTAGTATCTTTAGTTATTCTGAACTCTATCTCTTCAGATCGAATGTAGATTTACCCTAGAAAATCCACATCGATCTTATTCTTTAAGTCACGGTTGACCCGGTTAAGGTTGCCCGCGATTTATATAAACTTATCTGGTTTCTTATTCTGTTATTTAATCATCGGATCTTCTGATTCCAGCTTATCTTTAAATCCAAATTCTCTTTGATTTGAGTCCTTCAAATTTGAATCTCTATACTTGTTTTGGAAAATTTATTCCTATACTTGGGAAAAATCCAATATTATATATATAAGTATAAATTTCAGAATTTAACTAGTTGTTTAGAGATATTAGTGTTTGATTTTATTTATGGTTTTGTAAACCATTGGTTTTGTCTTATATAAATAATTGAACTATAAAACATGGTTATAAATTTATTTGGAAATAGAACTGAATTTAAAACAAGAATTTAAGAATTTAATTTCTGATAGTTTCAAACCTTGTGTTTAAAGTCTTAAAAGGATATGTGACGCCCCACCTCTATACCCACGCTAGCCAAGAACATTATGGTGAATGCTGTCAACTAGCACGGAGAATAAGGCTGTTGTGGAGCGACCATCCATGTAATTGCTTTGCACGAGCATCGATATGTCAGATAGTATAACATGCATTTCTTATCAAGAGGGAAATCCAACATACCGACACAAACTCAAAGCTACTACACAGTGGCTATAATATCTTTAGAAACAAATATAAAAATAAACATAACATAAATCAGTCACAGATAATTCATATCACAAAGGCGGAAATAGATATGAATATTACACATGAAAGTGTACATCAGAGTAGTGGTCAAAAAGATCCACAATAATACAAAGGAATAGATGCAAGTGCTAGACAAAAATATGTATACATCAAGGAGTCTGTATCTCAAATGTATACAACAAAAACTACCAAACTAGAGTAGTTAGCCAAAAGTCAGAAGATGGTTCCAGATAGGAAGCCATGAGGAAGCACCTGTAAATCTCAGTCTGACCCGAGTATTATTTAAGAAGAAAATAATAAACGGATCAGTCTAGCTATAAATATCAGATGAAATGATATATAATAAGAGATATGACATAAACATATAATAATCACAATGCCAAGCTGTGATAAATAAGTAATTGAAAATCAACAAGAGATTAATCAATATCACAATAATCTACTCAAGATAAAAATGAATGCCATACTCCTAATTTCATTCACCAAGCCACAATAATTGACATATATATCAATGCCCATCGTAAATGTTGGTGAAACATAAATTCCAGAAATCAACACATGAAATCCATAAATCACAATAAAAAAGGATGGCCAATCCATAAAAATGAGCCAGAGCTCCTCCAGACAGGGTATAGTCCCCCATTGCGGACATTGAGCCGAAGCTCCTCCTGGCGAACCGAAGTTCCTCCTGACAGGGTATAGTCCCCCATTGCGGACTTTGAGCCGAAGCTCCTCGTGACAGGGTATAGTCCCCCATTGCGGACTTTGAGCCGAAGCTCCTCCTGGTGAGTCGAAACTCCTCCTGACATGGTATAGTCCCCCATTGCGGACTTTGAGCCGAAGCTCCTCCTGGTGAACCGAAGTTCCTCGTGACAGGGTATAGTCCCCCATTGCGGACTTTGAGCCGAAGCTCCTCCTGGTGAGTCGAAACTCCTCCTGACAGGGTATAGTCCCCCATTGCGGACTTTGAGCCGAAGCTCAATAAAAACGACGTACAGTCCTCTACGTGGACAAAGAGACATCGCACAATGCTAGTCTAAACCATAAAATGATTGTCATGATCAAAGAGAAGTGTCAATTACAATAAGCTAGTAAATATATGAGCTTAGCTTCATGTCCCATAACCACTAGCTTAACTTAAACATTTACGAACAAATTATAGATCCCCACTAGAAAATTTTCACAAGAGTTTTCAATCGAACAAGTCCAAGAATTAACCGACGAAGTAAACGCAAGCGTTTCATACCACTTGTTTTACTAAGTCGTTTAATTAGATTTCTCATACGAGTGAGGTAAAGGTTTATATATACTAATAGATAGGAAATCGGTTTGAGAAAACGAGCTTTGTTATAAAATAATGTTGAAATCATTTGAAGAAAGAGTTTTGATATTTACTACTAGTATAGAAAACCTTTATATTTTTAAAGTGACAAATCACAAAGAAGATTGTAGGAACAATCAATCACAAAGATTCACATTCGAAAACGTGAATAAAATCCAATGAAATCGATATAAAATCCATCAAAGTGGATATATCTAAAATTCCCAAAGAAAAGGTCATCAAAGTCGATAATAAATGACAACAACAAAAGGGAGACCACACGAATCGATTAAAGTTGGATATTCAAACGGATTAGCAAAATAGGCTAATCTGGCAAAAATCATCAGGTCGGTCGATCGGACTCCCTGAGTCGGTCGACCGAACCAAAGGTTGGAAACCTCTCAGGACAGCAGGTCGGTCGACCGAACCCTGTACTCGGTCGGCCGAACCTTAAAACAGAAAGTGCTTATGCACTTGGAAGCAGGTCGGTCGACCGGACCAGGGGGTCGGTCGGCCGAGCCTGTTTCCAGCCTCATCCATGCCTATTACAAATGAGGTTCAATCTTGACCAAATTGCATTCGCACGAGCAACGGCGCTAAGGGTTTATGTCAATCGACTACCCGACCCTATAAGCTCCTCGATGCATAACCAAAAACATGTTCAAACATCAAAGTTAGGATTTTTAATGAATTGAACTCAAAACACTAAAAATTGGAATTTTCACCAAATCGATCCAAACCAAAAGCAATTGCACAAGAATAAGCGTTAGGAATTCATACCTAACAATCGAAGATAAATATGAGCATAGATGTGAGATAAAAATCTCACCTTTGAATCCGAAAACAATGAATGAGAAGCTTGAAGACGAAGGAAGATCAACCACACTTCAATCTCAACACAAGAAGCTTGAATCTAAGCTTAAAAGAGAAACATTCCCTAAATTAGGTTTAGGCAATTTCTGAAATCAAAGAGAGAATGAGTTGGAGAAGAAGGAGGAGATGCTTACCAATGGGTTCTCATAGATTTTGGAGAAAGAACTTGGATTTTGCTATGGAACTAGGGCTTGGAGTTTTAATTCTTTTTCTCTTCCACCATTGTTGAAAGCTTGAAGAGTTAGGAATTAGGAATGAAGTAATGAAGAGTTGGAGTGGGTAGGGACTGAGTTAGTAAGTGGGTTCAGCCCAAACCAAAGCCCAAAGCAAAAAGTAGCAAAATTCAACTTTCTCCAAACATATCGAAACTTATACTCAAAAAGGTCGCAAACGGCATTTTGAACTCAATGGGGGTAGTCTCGAGTCCCAATTCGACTGTTTGCAAAAAGTGGCTTTTTCGAACTAAAATTCGATTAACGATAAAATATTTAAATAAAATATTTAAATATAAAAATCGATAAATATGCGGGTTGTTACAGACTCCCCTCCTTAAAGAAATTGCGTCCTCGCAATACTTAAGAGGAAAATAAGAAGTAACAACCATGGAAGCATATCAACACAAAAGAAAATTTGAAATAGGAAGTTCACCATAAAGTGCACGAAAGAGTTAGCACGAACGGGGTCGCTCGATGAATGCTCTAGATTCCCAAGAGTAATCCCTAAGATTTGAGAACCATTGAACTCTCACAAGAAGAATATCTTTATTCCTAAGGCGCTCAACCTCTGAAGCAATGATGCGAATGGAATGTTTCTCATAAATCAAATCTGGTGAAACTTCAATTTCCACAATATCACCGGGCACAAGAATAAAAACCGGAATCCCAAAGGCATTTCCGTAGATAAAAGGCGTGGGGAACGTCAAGAATAGCAGAAAATTGAGCCGGTGCAACGGAGTAGTACAAAAACGGTACGCCCGAGGAACTAGAAACTCAAATAATTTGGGACATCAGCATAGTACAAAAATGGTACACCCAATGAACCAAAGCAAAGACATTGATGTAGTACAAACGGTACATCCAATGAATCAAAAGCAAAGACATTGATGTAGTACAAACGGCACATCCAATGAATCGGATAGCAAAGAATTGATGTAGTACAAACGGTACATCCAATGAATCAAAAGCAAAGACAATGATGTAGTACAAACGGTACATCCAATGAATCAAAAGCAAAGACATTGATGTAGTACAAACGGTACATCCAATGAACCAAAGCAAAGACATTGATGTAGTACAAACGGTACATCCATTGAAACAAAAGCAAAGACATTGATGTAGTACAAACGGTACATCCAATGAATCGAATAGCAAAGACATTGATGTAGTACAAACGGTACATCCAATGAATCAAAAGCAAAGACATTGATGTAGTACAAATGGTACATCCAATGAATCAAAAGCAAAGACATTGATGTAGTACAAACGGTACATCCAATGAATCAAAAGGAAAGACATTGATGTAGTACAAATGGTACATCCAATGAATCAAAAGGAAAGACATTGATGTAGTACAAACGGTACATCCAATGAATCAAATAAGACGGAACATCGATGTAGTGTAATAACAGTACATCCGATGATCCGAACACCATAAAAGAACACCGGACACTAATCCATAAAAGGAATGAGATAAAGCTCAATAAAATGAAGTGTACCAAAACGTCCAATGAACTTGATAAAAAGATGATTCCATTCAGACAACATCAAAGAATCAACCACTTGTTGCTTACGACAAAGCGCATTGGCAACACGATTTCCCTTCTAGGAATAAAAAGAATATCAAGATCATAAGATGTCAGGAACTCGAGTCAACATGGAGTTCCATATGAGAAAATAATTATTCCAAAGATTTATGATCAAGGTAGAGAACAAATTTCTCCCCCAAAGATGATGATGTCAAACTCTAAAAGCAAAAACAATAGCCGCGAGCACTAGATCATGAGTGGCATACCTAGTCTCGATAAGCTATAATGATTTAGAAGCACAAGTGATAGCACGTTCTCCTTTGCAGGAGAACGGCATACAAACCAATACGACTAGTATCGGTACAAATAGCAAAGTCTTGGTTCCCCTCCAGGAATCACAAGAATAAAAGTATTAAAAAGAAAGAATTTCTTTTAAATAATCTTCTTTCCCGAAAAGTTAAAACTTTCAAATTACATTTTTATTTTTATGTAATAATCTTTCTACAAAAATTTACATTTTTACAAGTCAATATATCGTGTCTGATTGTCTCATCAAAGCATTTAGGAGATTCTTATCGATAACGTTGATCAAGCGCATCGACCAGAATTCTTAACACGCTAAATGGACAATACAATCACAAAATCATCTCCTATATAGTAAACATGTTTCTTAAAAACCTTTAAGAATACTCTTTGCTTGTTTAAGAGCAAATCAAATCGTACTTGTAAATAAATCTTATGAAAAAGATTCGCAAAATTTTAAATTACTATTTTCATCCAAAATCAATATATAGAAGAATGGTCACATCGAAATATTCATAGAATACTCGATTTATAATATGGATGAAACAAGATGGACAAACTGAATGGCATAATAATTCATTCATAGGAATCATAACAAGTGCGTAATGCGGTAAATGGAATGCGAACTCCCGCAACTCGTAGCCAAATGGAAATCGGTGGCAAGGTCGAACTAGAAAGACCTTAACACCACACAAAAGATTTCTTAGGTGATAATCCTATGACAAACTCAAAGATTCTGGAAAATTCACAACTACCCAAATGAGAGAAATAACGCTCGACTCAACATGTGATCTTAAAGAATAAAATGATGCCATCAATTTTTAATTCAAAATCATAAAGGAAAAAAAATAGAAATCTGCTTAACAGATAGAAAATGTCGAAGATGAATAGTCCACTCGAGAGAATAGGATATAGGCTTCATTAATGATTAAGCCAATCCTATCGCACAAATCAATTCCGGAGCCTAAGTAAAAATATCGGCTCGGAAAGAAAAATCACATAAAATAATTTCGACATCAATAGAAAGCAAATTGAGTGTTGCGGACCTACCATCCGGATTCGCAATTCTCAAAGAAGACATCAAGCCCAAAATATTCAAAGAAAAAGAATCTCAAGTTCTTTTGATATAAAATAGTGAGATGGAACCCATATCAAAAAGAACTCGAATAAGAAGATCACGAAATAAAACAATGCCATCAAAGATTGAGTGAAAAATACCTTGACCGAAAGAAGAGTTGTTAGGGGCTTGCGGCTTTCCCCCTCTCTTGTTAGGAAGCCTAGGACACGAAGATAAAAGATGACCCGAACCTTTGCAATAACGGCAAAAGAGGTGTTTCGGGCACTCCCTTACATGGTGGTCTATGGAACCACAATTGTAGCATCGTCCAGGACTAGAGGTAGGAACTTTTGCTACCAGAGTTTGTTGCTTTCCTTTCTTATTAGAATCGGGGCCTTTGAATTTGATAGGCCTCTTCAAGTTATTTTCGAAGTTCCGTTGGGCATGCACAACTTCAACATCACCTTCATTATCGGCCTCTTCAAGACGAAGAGTGATATCAATAAGCTGATCAAATGAAACCTCAAGTTTCAGAAGTAATGGCTTCTTAAGATTCTTATTCAAGCCATAGACAAATCTCTGATTTTTCTTCATTGGGGTGTTAACGTATTCAACCCCGTATTTGGAAAGAGATTCGAAGGATGCGACATAGTCTGTCACAGAAGATTCACCTTGAACAAGGTCTATGAAACGCCGGGCTAAAGTTACTTTTTCAGCCTCCGGCACAAATTTTGATTCGAATCTTTCCCGGAATTGCTCCCAAGTGAGATCTGCTTCAACAATTTCAGAAATTAGGAGCTCATACCAATCTAACGCTCTTTCTTGGAGCATGCTAGAAGCCACTTGGACTCGATGAAGGCAATAAGGTTCATGCGAGAAAAGATGCGATCGCATGATTTGAGCCAAACTTGAATTTCTATAACACTCTCGGATCCTCTGAATGGCCTTCCACCCAAATCGGTGTAGTCTCTGCACAAGCATGCAAAACCGGATCTTGGATGAGTAGGCTCTGGAATGGGTCCGGCTGCTTGAGCGTTCTTTACTAAATCAAGAAGTTGCTGGGCAGACATAAATACTCCATCCAGGGGAGTAGCACTAGATTGACCGGCGCTGGGACGACCTGGTCTAACCATTTCTCTTCTTTAAGAAAGAAAGAAAGAAGAGGGAAAAAGTTATTCTCAAAATAAATATCAAGCAATCTTGATAGATAAAACAAGGAATCATAAAAGAAAGTAGGATAGAATGGTACGAAGACCCGAATAAAATCCTAAAGCACAACTCCTAAGAAAGATTTAGGACATGATCCTTGTTATAATATTCCATATTGTTCCGAAGTTTGGCTCTGATACCAAGCTGTAACGCCCCACCTCTATACCCACGCTAGCCAAGAACATTACGGTGAATGCTGTCAACTAGCACGGAGAATAAGGCTGTTGAGGAGCGACCATCCATGTAATTGCTTTGCACGAGCATCGATATGTCAGATAGTATAACATGCGATTCTTATCAAGAGGGAAATCCGACATACCGACACAAACTCAAAGCTACTACACAGTGGCTATAATATCTTCAGAAACAAATATAGAAATAAACATAACATAAATCAGTCACAGATAATTCATATCACAAAGGCGGAAATAGATATGAATATTACACATGAAAGTGTACATCAGAGTAGTGGTCAAAAAGATCCACAATAATACAAAGGAATAGATGCAAGTGCTAGACAAAAATATGTATACATCAAGGAGTCTGTATCTCAAATGCATACAACAAAAACTACCAAACTAGAGTAGTTAGCCAAAAGTCAGAAGATGGTTCCAGATAGGAAGCCATGAGGAAGCACCTGTAAAATTTCAGTCTGACCCGAGTATTATTTAAGAAGAAAATAATAAACGGATCAGTCTAGCTATAAATATCAGATGAATTGATATATAATAAGAGATATGACATAAACATATAATAATCACAATGCCAAGCTGTGATAAATAAGTGATTGACAATCAACAAGAGATTAATCAATATCACAATAATCTACTCAAGATAAAAAGGAATGTCATACTCCTAATTTGATTCACCAAGCCACAATAATTGACATATATATCAATGCCCATCGTAAATGTTGGTGAAACATAAATTCCAGAAATCAACACACGAAATCCAAAAATCACAATAAAAAAGGATGGCCAATCCATAAAAATGAGCCAGAGCTCCTCCAGACAGGGTATAGTCCCCCATTGCGGACATTGAGCCGAAGCTCCTCCTGGCGAACCGAAGTTCCTCCTGACAGGGTATAGTCCCCCATTGCGGACTTTGAGCCGAAGCTCCTCGTGATAGGGTATAGTCCCCCATTGCGGACTTTGAGCCGAAGCTCCTCCTGGTGAGTCGAAACTCCTCCTGACATGGTATAGTCCCCCATTGCGGACTTTGAGCCGAAGCTAAATAAATACGACGTACAGTCCTCTACGTGGACAAAGAGACATCGCACAATGCTAGTCTAAACCATAAAATGATCGTCATGATCAAAGAGAAGTGTCAATTACAATAAGCTAGTAAATATATGAGCTTAGCTTCATGTCCCATAACCACTAGCTTAACTTAAACATTTACGAACAAATTGTAGATCCCCACTAGAAAATTGTCACAAGTGTTTTCAATCGAACAAGTCCAAGAATTAACCGACGAAGTAAACACAAGCGTTTCATACCACTTGTTTTACTAAGTCGTTTAATTAGATTTATCATACGAGTGAGGTAAAGGTTTGTATATACTAATAGATAGGAAATCGGTTTGAGAAAACGGGCTTTGTTATAAAATAATGTTGAAATCATTTGAAGATAGAGTTTTGATATTTACTACTAGTATAGAAAACCTTTATATTTTTAAAGTGACAAATCACAAAGAAGATTGTAGGAACAATCAATCACAAAGATTCACATTCGAAAACATGAATAAAATCCAATGAAATCGATATAAAATCCATCAAAGTGGATATATCTAAAATTCCCAAAGAAAAGGTCATCAAAGTCGATAATAAATGACAACAACAAAAGGGAGACCACACGAATCGTTTAAAGTTGGATATTCAAACGGATTAGCAAAATAGGCTAATCTGGCAAAAATCATCAGGTCGGTCGACCGGACTCCCTGAGTCGGTCGACCGAACCAAAGGTTGGAAACCTCTCGGGACAGCAGGTCCGTCGACCGAACCCTGTACTCGGTCGGCCGAACCTTAAAACAGAAAGTGCGTATGCACTTGGAAGCAGGTCGGTCGACCGGACCAAGGGGTCGGTCGGCCGAGCCTGTTTCCAGCCTCATCCATGCCTATTACAAATGAGGTTCAATCTTGACCAAATTGCATTCGCACGAGCAACGGCGCTAAGGGTTTATGTCAATCGACTACCCGGCCCTATAAGCTCCTCGATGCATCACCAAAAACATGTTCAAACATCAAAGTTAGGATTTTTAATGAATTGAATTCAAAACACTAAAAATTGGAATTTTCACCAAATCGATCCAAACCAAAAGCGATTGCACAAGACTAAGCGTTAGGAATTCATACCTAACAATCGAAGATAAATATGAGCATAGATGTGAGATAAAAATCTCACCTTTGAATCCGAAAAAAATGAATGAGAGGCTTGAAGACGAAGGAAGATCAACCACACTTCAATCTCAACACAAGAAGCTTGAATCTAAGCTTAAAAGAGAAACATTCCCTAAATTAGGTTTAGGCAATTTCTGAAATCAAAGAGAGAATGAGTTGGAGAAGAAGGAGGAGATGCTTACCAATGGGTTCTCATGGATTTTGGAGCAAGAACTTGGATTTTGCTATGGAACTAGGGCTTGGAGTTTTAATTCTTTTTCTCTTCCACCATTGTTGAAAGCTTGAAGAGTTAGAAATTAGAAATGAAGTAATGAAGAGTTGGAGTGGGTTGGGACTGAGTTAGTAAGTGGGTTCAACCCAAACCAAAGCCCAAAGCAAAAAGTAGCAAAATTCAACTTCTCCAAACATATCGAAGCTTATACTCAAAAAGGTCGCAAACGGCATTTTGAACTCAATGGGGGTAGTCTCGAGTCCCAATTCGACTGTTTGCAAAAAGTAGCTTTTTCGGACAAAAATCCGATTAACGATAAAATATTTAAATAAAATATTTAAATATAAAAATCGATAAATATGCAGGTTGTTACAGGATATATTATTATTTAAATTATTTTCGAATAGAAATTTGTTTCCAAAGAATTTTAAAGTTTTAAAAATTAGTGCTCTTCTCTTTGTCGTTGGAAAATAATTTCGGTGATGACTACAGCATCATCGTCATTCATTTTCGAGTAAGTGAAGAGACCATGTTGTAGTTTTGCTTCAAAATTTTAATTGATTTGAATTTCTAAAATATGACTTAATCTATAATATATATAGATATATGATTTAAATTTGATTTGACATACACTATATGTATGTATTTATTTAATTCTAAAGTGTTTGAAGTTAATTGGAAATTTAATTCATAAATTTATGTTAAAAGGTGATTCTAATGATAAAATAAAGTCAAATTTTGAATGAATATTTAAACTTGAATAATAGAATTGGAATTTTTTTAATTGTATAATATTAAATTGCATGCCAATATAACTTACCTAAATCATTAAGAAATTAACTATGTCATTGGATAATGTACAATATACAAGGATTTTATAAATAAAATATGAGTGGTTATAATAAATGTTATACACTTAAAGTTTCAGTTACAAAAAGGACAAATAGAGGTAAATAAAATAAAAAAATAATTGAATAATATACAATATCAAATGGTGTTAAAGGAAATTAAGAAATAAATTGGAATAGTTATAATAAATGTAATCTACTTAATATGTGCGATAAGATATATTAAGTAAAATATATTTAATAATAATCTGGAATAATGAAGAATTAAATTTGTTGAATAAAAGATGATTATTATAAATGACTATACAAATTTATGATTTTAGAAATTGTTAATTTCAAAATAATTGGATAATAAGATAATTAATTTGGAAATAGTTAAGATTGATTTAACTTCATTAAAAATCAAATGAATTAAATCAATTATTGAATATTAATTAATTTAAATTGAATTTATATGGTTTAAATCAATGATTCCATTTTGAGTTTCAGTTTAGTTTTCTTTCAGGGTGTTTCTATTCTCCTACCTCCTTCCTTTTCGGGGATGAAAAGTTTTGAGTAGGGGAGAGTGTAACAACCTATAATTTTGTAAATATTTTAATTAAGTTTTACTTGAAAACGTTGTCTTTTTTTAAGTAAAATTTTCAATAATTAAATTTTTAAGTTAATAAGTTTTGTTTAAAAAAAAGAGAAAAAAAACTTATTGTAATTTAAATTTAAGCCTTAATTAATGTAATATTTCTGTTATTGATTCAAATAGAAAACATATGTAGTTTATTAATGTTTGCATGTGTTCATTATTTAAATTCAATCTTTTGGTTTTTGCATACTTTTGTTTAAAGTTAAAAAAAAGGGCTTCTTTATAAAAATAACTTCAATTTATTACAAAATATCACGATTCCTTTTATTTCCTTTTAAATTAACGTTAGACCTTAATTTATTGCTTAATATTAAAGAATTTACTAAGTTATAAATTTTAACATAAAGATGTTGTATCAAGTTTAAGAGATTATTTACAATGATTTTTATATACATATGTGTGCGCGTTAATTTGACTTAAGATTTATAGGATGGACTTGTATGCAAAGTCATAACTTTTTTAATCTTAAACCCTTTTAATCTGGAGATTAGGTTCAAAATTGTTGTCTTTAATTTTAGGCTCATAAAATAGTGAAACTTAATTTTAACACATTTATATGTATAAGTCTATTATATATATATATATACACACACGTTAACGTATATGTTTTTAATAATACTATGACCAATAAAGATATATATAAAGGAAACATCATCTTTGTACACAATCTAATATTGCACTTACATAATTTACTGTTGAATACATTTGGACATAAATTACATTCCATGCCATGAATAAATAGCTTGTTAATGACATTTAATTAATTAATCAATTTGATTAGAGAAAGAATGAAAGGTTTCTCCCTCCATATACATAACTAAGCTCTAGATTAATTACCTATTCTTAGGGAAAGAAACGAAAGGTTGCCTTAATTCTTGCCTTTTTGTTTTCCTAACATTTGTTACTTTCTAGCCATTCATTCCTTTATTTTAGCCATATATTTTGCCTTGCAATTCACGTACAAGTTTCTCTTTTTCTCATCTTCTTTACTTTCTCATTTCCTAAGAGAGAGAAAAATATTACAAGCACTTTATTCTTTTATTTATAAAACCTTGAAATTAATTTTAATATAAATTTTAATTTGACTAAATCATTTCCCAAAAAATTTAAGTATAAAATGGAAGTTCTGAATTTTTTTAACTTTGTTTAAAGGATAACTCTAATTGAAATTTTTATAAAAGGATTGGATTATCTACTTGCTTTAAAAAAATTGGTAATATTTTGTCCATTTGAATAATAAATCGCTTTGTAAATGAAAATAGTAATCAGAGAAGAAGTTAACCATAATTCTATCTTTTATTCAAGTAATAATTTTGAAGAAGATTTATAGTATACAAGGAAACTGTTAAATTACGCATTTTAAGGGTACGATATTTAATAAATAACGTATAAAATAGAAAATCGTATTAATTAAAAAGCGTTACTTTTGCATTAATTTTGGGCGTATATTTTGCGTAGGTTCTACGCATTTTTAAAATTCACACCGCAATATATATATGAACAATACTTATTTTGCGGTTGTTCTACTGATATTTGTTGTATACTTTTTAAAGAAAAAGATAAATATTATGAAAGGAAATAAAATTTTACCTTAACTACATAAATAAATATACAAGTAGGCGTGCATTCTTTTAAGAGGGAAAGAAATAAATTTCCCTTTCCGTAACCTCCTTTTATCTAGTAGAAATAAAACGCATTTGTTTAAAAACGTTCAAACCATAAAATAGTGACGTTTTCTTCCACTTAATTCAACGCCATCTAAATATTTAGTGCTTGCCTTTTTCTTTCCCTGAACCAACGCACTCACACACGAAATTTATTGCCACTTTCGCTACTCTAAATCCACGCAAGTTATTATAAGATAAGGTAACGTTCGAAATCAAATATCATTCCGTTTCCTCAGCTATCGAAGGCCAATTCTCTCATTTAAACACGTTGCAATAAATTTGTCCAAAATTCTATTCCGTTCAAGGATAAAATAATTGTTTGCCGCCTTTAAAATCCAATCAACAAATCAAGTGCTTGCATGCCTGTTTTGGTTAATCGAAATTTTCGCAAGATTCACGTAAATACTGGAAACGTTGCATTATACTTCACCTCATTTTTAGCTCTGTTAATAAACATTAAATGGAAGCAACTTATCCCTTACCTGTGTGAACGAAATTACTAAATATCAAAAGAAAAAAATCATGCAGCTTCCTATTTCATAACACGTCCGGAATGTTCAATTATTTTCTACCATTTTTTTCCCCATAATCCAAGTAATAAAAACCCACGCACCCTTTTTTATTGCATTGAAATCATTTATTTCAAAATGTGACTTGCCGTTTTCTCTACATATTGATTTGCAAACAAACCAAATTCCTTGACCATAAAACTTGCATGCTTTGGTTGAGCATTTTATCATTTCCTTGCGTACAAAGCAACGAAAATATAGCTCCTATAAAAACTATACACGTCCCTATATTTGCCGTTTATAGGCAAATGAGATTTCTTGCCATAAAATAAAACACGCGTAGCTCATTTATAAATACCTGTCACAAACATATTTCTTTACCTCATCCTTGGACTTCATCTCCTAGCTAGCGTTTGTGGAGCTTCAGGTAATGTCATTTACATCTTTTTACTTCTTCCTTTTATTTTTCCTTCCTTTGTCTTCTTTTTTTTCACTTGGCTTCCGCCACCTTGGACTACAACCCCACTACCTTCCCCTCCTCTACGTTCTAGCGGTCACTACTGCCGAGCCTATCTCATATTTTTCCATTCGAGCCCACCTATACTAGGTTATCACTGCATATGTGCACTTCATGTTTGAAAACAAGTGTAGCATGCATGAATTAGGTTGTTATATATATTTATTTTGTTGCTTTGGCTGAGTGGTAGAAAACAAGAGAGAAAATTGACTAGCAAAGGAGAGAAGTAGAGAAAAAAGGAAAAAAAACAAAACAAAACATCTTAATTTCTGATGCTAATAATATAATATCAATTCATGATACAAAATGCATGCGTGCATGCTTTTTGATAGGCACGGTCGTGCCCTCTTGTAGCAGCAATAGCAAGTGAATCTTGATAAGTACAAGTGTATAGGAAGGCAAAAATTATTCCATGTAATATTTGAAAAAAAAAGGAAAGAAAGTAACTTGCATGCATTTAATTTGGATAGGTTTTAGCAGTGACTTCATAAAATCCTTACTGCCTTGAACACTTTCCTTTTCAATAAGTGTGCCTCCTGTACTTAAGTTAGATAGTATGTTCACCACCTTTGAAATGTTTTAGCCACTAAGTGGAATATGCGTGCATATTTCAGATAGGTGGCCAAGACTAGATGTTACGTGAAAAAAAAATGAAAAAAATATATTTTATATATTTATAAATTTAAAATAATGGGCGGGCTGAGTTTGTTTTGGTTTGAGCCGGGTGGTGGAGTGGTCGAGCTTACGGGTCAAATTGTCTGTTCGTCCCTTTTTGTTTCATATTAAAATTTTACTTGGCTTGACGTTTAAATTAACTCGTTTCCTTTTCAAAAATAAAATCTGGTCGCAGCCTCCGCATCAGTTTGATCGTGCTTCTGTACATTTTCTATTTTTTTCAAATTATTACCATCGTTTGGGAATCAAATTTTCTGCAGCATTCAGGTGAGTATTTCTCACCAGACAAACATACCTATATATCTGTGAATTTATCACAAGTGTAATTGTAAATTTATTTTATTAAATTTTATTTGCCTGTGATATAAAAAGTATGATGTTAAACCCCATTATTAATTGACACATCATCAGTTGTTTATTTATTGTGATATTATTGCAGTTATGCTGTTTAATGCTTATTTACTGTTAATCACACTGCAAGTTCCCTGTAAATTTGAGATCGTTATAGGCTGAAATGATAGGCCTGAACGATATTTATTTGTCCATTTATTTATTTATTTATTTATTTGATTATTTATTATTTAACTTGGGATTGCGGTTTGAAATGATAGAACCGGGTTTTCCTTGTAAATTGCGGATTGAAATGATATATATCCGTATCACTTGACCTAGGCTAGAAAACTATATACAGACCCGTGGTTTATATAATATTTTTCTGAAATTTTTTTAAAATATTTTTAAATGGAAATTTATGATGATTTTTGAATGAGTCAAAATGTCAAATAAATGAAAGTCTAAGTAAAATTTTGGAATATAACTTATTCTGGGAAATTCTGAATTTTTGTAAAAAGTGAGATTTTTGTTAAGTAAAATAATTGATAATAAGTTATATTTTGGGATTTAAAAATTTAATTGTTAAGTTAATAATTTATTACAGCACTAAAATGCTGTCTTTTGTAAATGAACTGTTTTAACCTATGACTTTAGGTAGCATTTTTATAAGTGCTACGGAAACTGAATTTTGATTGTTTTAATAAAATTTAATAGAAATAATCTTTGGGAAAATGCTTAAATTTTGGAATTTAATATGTAATTAATAAAAATAAAGAATTGACTTTGAATGGTTTTGAATGGAAGAATTTAACTTTTAAATGTAAGTTGACAGGCAATTAATCCCTAAATAAATTAAATAGATTTAAATGGTATTTTATAAAATGACTGATGTTTAAATTAATGATGTTTGAAATGATACTATGATATTGAAAGGTATTTGAAATTTATTTTGATTTTTTTTAGTATCAATACCATTTTTAAAAGTTGTAACTACGGGTTATAATAACGTTTGGTTGTTAACGAGACCAGGATCGGATATGGGCATACTCTTTGTCGATACCGAAAACCACTTTGACAACCGTGTACGCAGTGGAGATTCCAGAATGAATTAGGATGGTGATGACGTTTTCTTTGAGGTAAATACGTGGACCCGACTCCCGTGAGTTGGCATAAGGTGGCTAAAACAGGAGCGATTGACGGATTAATGAGGTAGCACCTCTGATCGGACGCACTTCTTCGTATGCCATTCTATTGCTTTTGTGATTGTTTGGTGTGCACCTTTGATTTGGGAGTGTTGTTCGAGATGGGCGGTAGCTGCGCGCTGCGCGTTTCCACCGGTCCGAAAGCGTATTTGGTATATCTACCCTGGCATTGCTTAGTTGTGCCGTGTCACCTACCATAGCGAGCCCTGTACGAGTTTGATTTGTGTCATACCTATAGAGTATCTTCTTGTAGTCTCTTGATTAGGAGATATGCAGGTACTTTATAGAATATTGGCATTAGGTGTGTTAAGGGATATATGGGTAACCCCTTAACGCTATGTTAAAATAAGTTTATTTTACTAATAGACATTATTATAATAGCGAATATTACTACATAGTAAATAGTGTAACAGATCCTTAGAGGATGGGCGGTCCCAAGCATCCTTTAAGTTACTTGCTCTATATTATAGTACACTTGAATTAGCTTACACTATATAAGTATGTATGTCCTGACTCGAGTATTTATGTTTTATTTTACGCTCGGGTCAGCCTGAGTTGCAGTTCAGCTTTCATCCCGGAGCTAGGACTTCTGTAGATCTTTCAAGCTGCCGGCAAACTTTCAGTCCGATATCTTATTTGTGTAATCAAGACTATGGGATATTTGGATTTTCTATTTATGTTATAAACTATATTTGAGATTTAAGACTATGTTATGTTTATTTGTGTGAGACTATTTTTAGTGGCTTCATGAACCACTAAGTATTTTAAATTCCGCTGCGAGTTTTCTGATATCTGTGTCTGTGATCCTGTGATTGTTTATATACTGTATATTTTGAGATTTGCCAAATTTTATTTACAACACGGTATTTTGAACAATTCAAGTCCGACATGTGCAGATGCGAATGGTTGAAAATATCGGGTCTTTACAATCTGTGAAAACGGAAGGATTACCGTCGAATGTTTCTGCATCGGCTGGTCCCCGATATAGAAATTTATTACCCTTTGTGATGGGAAGTTCGGTCGTGATTAGTGAATATCTGGATTGCAAGGAATTCTTTGTAAGTTCCTTCGGTTCCGTTCGATCCTGGAACGGACTTGTATGGATGTGTGTCTGACGTTACAGTTTGAGATGTAAAGCTAGTTTCTATCAAATATATTCCCGTTGGTGGCGGAGAATTTATTCTCTTAGCTTAACACTCTTAGAGGTTATGTAATTGATGGTTACTAGTGATACATTCCCAAATTGGTAATGTGGCATACGAAGTGTTGTTGAGCATTTGTTGATCGAAGCATGGCTTTGTATAAAGCGTAGCTTTGTGGACGAGACTTCGTCGGACCTCACACCCCGGAAATGGTCAAAACAGGAAGGATGCGGCAAGGTTATTAGGAGGTAGCGCCCCTTTAGTGTATTTCATTCCTTCTGGATAGAGGTGGTATCATGGTATGGAGCCCAGATACTTAACCTATGTTGTTGCTGCAAATTTATTGCTTTGTGGTTGTTGGAAATCGAGGATCCTCGGATATAGATTGGTTACGATCGGGGAATGACATATTCGTGTCAGTAGTTACCCAGTTAGGGTTAACCCGGCCATGTGCTGGCAGAGATCCGGTTTGGTTCCCGGGACGTCATTCCAGAGGTAATTCCATGTGGCAATGGGAAGTTCCTTGGCCTGACCATTTGTTGGAAATCCAAAGAAACAATACGGTCTTGTACGGTTTTAGTTGTAGAACCTATCATTCACTTATGGTGGTGCCCCACTGTTTGGATGGTAGCTATAGTAGGCATACGATAATGGTCGTATGTTGGCTAAGATTTATATCTTTACTTTCGAAATGATTTTTCCTACACTATGCACTAGTAATAATATCAAATCTTTTTTTAATGCGTATCAAGCATCTTTGACTATCATAAGGAGAAATCTACTCTGATTCTGCGTTTGCATTGTGTGTGTGTGCGGAAGGCCTTATGGTAGTCTCATTTTCTAAAAAGCATTGCGAATCATTTTTAAGATTATCCTGTTCTTTGTTTTAAAGATAAATAACTATTTTAAGTTCTCACACTAGTCACATGACTGACTCAGAGTTTATTGTTTCCCTTCCTAAACTTTGGGTGCCCACCAATTTCCACACGGGCAGTCTAGAGTCGGGTTTATCAGGATATTCTGGAAATCAGGAGTTGCTGGAGGCAAGATGGATGGCATGACGTATTCACTAGTATATAGTATTTCTTTTCTGTTATTTATTGTTGTAAACACTGATAATGAATGTTATGTGATGTAATATATAAAATATACAGTTCTTTTTTTTAAATGAATATTCATTTATCTATTATATGTTGTTCCACTGCGATTGTTAGATTCTGATATTGTTTTGTTGATACTTTCTGTTCCGTTCTATCTTTTTCTCTTTTGTTCTATCTTTTTCTTTCTTCTTCTACCTCTTTCCTTTTCTTAAACCCTAATTGTTCGTATTTCCCTTCATCTTGAGTTAATCGATGGAGATTAGTGTCTATTCAAGGAGTACCGATTTGCGGACTATTACATTTAGTATCAGAGCATATGGTTAAGCGACAACCATGGCTCTGTTGGGTATTTCTCATTAGAGATAGAGTCAGTAGTACTCTAGAATGAGTTTGAGTATAATAATAGATCTGAGCGCGTATTTGTTAGTGAATATGAAATTGTTTTGTATTGTGTTGACTTATCGGTTGATTGTTTATAGATTCTGGTCGGTGCAGTCTTGCTAACTGTGTCGATAGGGGTTTCTAAACTCTTAAACAAGATAAACTGACACAGTAGTGTTTTAAAAATCGGGTAAATAAATAATTTTACCCAAAATTATTTTTGTATAGAAAAGAAATCATTTCCCATGGATTATTATACTATATGGATGCTTGGATGTTAGGAATTTATAATATTAAAAATTATTACCATTGATTATTGAATAAGAAATTGGAATCATAATCAAAAGTTTAGAAATAAAATTCTTATACAAATGAAATTGGAGAATGTAAATTATAAATGTGATTTATAATTAGAAATAGAATTCCATGGAAGTATTTGGAAATGTTTTTTAAAGAATTTGGAAATTTTAGAAATTAAATTCCTTTTTGATTTGAAAATAATTTTCCAAGGTTTTTGGATAAATGTATTGAAGGAATGAAAAGCTCTAAACTCTTTTCGATCGCTGGAAAATAATTCCGATGATGATTGCAACATCATCTGTGTTCATTTTCGGGTTTCCAAAAGAGGTATCGCTGCCAAATCGTTTTAAGTGAAAGTTGTTTGGAAAATTTGGGTTTGGTTTTGGAAATTCAAAGGATAGTTTGAATTGTTTTCAATAATGGCTTTGAAAGATAGAAAAGACTCTAGAATCCTATTTAAAATATTTATGGAAATAATAAATAAGTTAATAACTTATACAAGCTAAATTTTAATAAAATAAATTTAATTTAAAGAATGGGGTTAAATTAAAGTAAGTATAAGTGAATAAATTTGAATAAAGTGAATTGGAAGAAATGTCTAAGGAAGTGAAATAATTACTTAAAGAAAATTTATTAAGTTAAAAAAAAATTTAGGGTAATTAAAATAAATTGGAATTGAGTATTGAATTATGGAAGTAAATTGTGAATGAATAAACGAATTTACAATTGCAAGTAAATAAAATTAAAAGTGAAATTATATCATTTGAATTTTTTAGTAAATGAAATTCAAGCTGAATATTGAAAATTGAATTTGATTTGTGATAAACAAAGTGAAGTATTGAAATAAAAAAATTAGTAAGCAAAACTAATTGAAGAAATGACAAATTTAATATGGTTTAAAAGAATTGAATTCACATAGAATTGAAATCCAATTTAAATATAGGTGGTTATAAATCAAAATGGTGAATTGAAATTAAATTGTGTTTGTAAATGAACAAATGAAGTAACATTTGTAAATAAATGAATTGAAATGAAAAATGGAATGAGATTTGAATCAAGTTGAATATAATCCAAGCTTGGGTAAAATAAAATAGATTGAATTCAAGTATACTAGTATGATAATTTATTAATTCATGAAATACTGAAATGGAAGTTGAATTAATTAAATTAAAACTTGAATTGTGAGCTAAATAAAAATGGTTCGAAATTGCAGATAAATTCAAGTAAGTTGAAATAAATTGAATATGACCTTGTTGTTGATAAAATAAAGTCAAAATGAATGTGAATATGAAATGCAAATTGAATTGAACGAAATCAAATGGAAATGAGATAGAATAAAATGTAAATTGAGTTGGTATCAATTTAAAATTAGTTATAAACTAGAGTGGATATTCTATTAAGTGCATATCGTCAAAATTTGCATAGAAATTGTTGCCGTTTGACGCAAATGAGTTGTATAAATTTCTGTGGCTTAATAAAAGCAAATAAAATTCATATTTGAATCAATTGAAATGAATATGAGTTGCTTGGACATAAAAATGAACAGAATGTAGAAAGTGTGTTGTAAATCACTTGAATTAAATAGAAATGGCATGGAATGTAGTTGTAAGCGATTAAATTTGTATTAAAACCATATAAATTGCTTACGGAAATTGTTTTGTGTAATTATTCATGAAATGCATAAATTTTGCTATTGAAAATAAGTGAAATGCAAATAAATTTTCTATATATGTCACTTACGTGTTTAAATTAAGTAAGTACAGGTACAGGGGAGCCGTATGGCTGGATTTGATAGTGCTAATAAGCTAATAATTAGCCGCTTTGCTTAAAAATGCTAAATAAGGTACGCCTACGCAATAAAAAATAGGAAATATGAACTGTTTTGTTTTTTCCGACCGTGTGGGTCAATGTACACATATTTATATCCATTGTCAAATTGCAAAAGCTCCTCCGTACAAAGGAGACTCTGCCAAAAAATTTCGAAAATTTTGGGAGTTAGAAAATTTTTGTCAATTTTTTAAATTTTTTTTTGTTAACGACAAACGATTTCAAATTGGAAATTGAAGTAAATTAGTGAGTGAAACTAATTTAAAATAGTGATATGGATCAATTGTAAATGAAAGTTAATCGATAAAATTCAATACTCAGAATAGAAGATAAATTGAATTCAAATAGAATTGAAATTATGAATTGATTCAAATGAAATTGAAATGTAAAATTGAATGAAATTGAATAAATAACTTCAATAGTAAAGATGGTATAAGAAGCATATGTTGAAAATTTAGTAATGGAATTGGTAAAATGGTTTGAATGTTGGAATTGGATACTACTGCTAGCAGGATATACAGGTGCATTAAAAGAAATGGAATTGGGATTTTGGTTTCAAAGATAAAATTGAATTGCTCTACAAAAAGGTACGTATTTCAATTTCAGTATTAAATTTTGTGATTTTCTTGTCTAGCCGCTTGGCTTTCTCTTTTTCTTTTTGAATTTGGGGGCTGTGGTGCCATTTT
The DNA here is from genome assembly GCA_030765085.1 of Allium cepa. NCBI lineage: Eukaryota > Viridiplantae > Streptophyta > Magnoliopsida > Asparagales > Amaryllidaceae > Allium > Allium cepa. Next base: position 44,346,315 of record CM060930.1, on the reverse strand, counting down.
GTAGTCGTACCGAGCTAGCCGCGCAAGGGAGACGCTGGCGAAATTTTTCGAAAATTTAGAGAGTTAGAAATTTTTTGAGAAAAGTTTTGAAAGTTTGAAATTTAAATTTAAATTTAAATTTGAATTGTTAAGGAAACAATGTTGTTTGAAACTTATAATTGAAGTGGGAAAGCTAGTTGAAATGATAATGGATCTTTAATAAAAGATTTGTGTTGGTAAGTTGATAAAACTGATTAGTTTTAGAAAGAGAGCGAATGGGTTAAGGATCATTTTTCCTAACTTGTAATTTCGGGACGAAATTCTTTTAAGGGGGAAGATTGTAACGACCCAAATTTTTTGAACATTTGAAAATAAATTATTTAATTAATTTTGAATATTTGAATGATGGTTTGATCTAAATATTCGAATTATCAGAATGAATTTGGCGATTAAATTATAAAGTTTAATCTATTGAATGATGAATAATAATTTGAATCTTCAGTTTTAAGCTGGTAAAAAATATTTCAAAGGCTTGAAAAATCCATATTGATAATACTAAAGATAATCGAAGCTTCAGAATTGAATTTGAAACTACTTTGTTCAGTTTGAAAATTTTATCGTTTGAATCGATATTTAAAAATAGTCACTTTTCACACAGTCTCGTAATTCGACGAAACCAGTTCCATTGGGTCCGTAATATCGAACTATTATCGGATTCCAATTTCGTGGTGATTGGAGTTGGTGTGTGAGCATAAGACACATAAACGTGTTGAAATTTGTATCGAAAACAAATTAAATTTAAATAAAAATAAAAAAACAAACGCATCACATCAGCACGATACCCTTCCGTAAATTATGCCTAAAATCACGATACGAAATCGTGCAAGCATGCCTCCTTCCATTTTTAAAATCCCCCTCTTCCTTCGTCAGTTCAAATCTAAAAAAACAAAATTTAAATTAATGGCCTCGAGAAAAAAAAGATAAATGCCGAGTGAAACTCTCCTCCCTCTCTCTCTCATTCTAACCGAAATCAATGACCTGCTTTCAATTTCAACTCCAGTTTGAAACTAAAATGGCCGAAAAAAAATCACCAACTAAATCAAAGAAAATAAATGGCCGCAACCCTCCTTTATAAAAATCAAACGATTTTCGTTCGATTGAAGCTATGCTCGAATCACTTGAAGCTCGAGCTGATGATGGGGGTATGGCATTGCGACTTCGGAGCTCGCGTTCATGAAGGTTTCGCGACTTGAAGCATGGGGTCGCGAATCGAGGCGGAGCAAGCGGCGACTACTGGAGGCGCGCGCGCGATGGTGGATGCGGCTAGGGTTGGATGGCGACTGGAGGTCAGATTCGATAGCAGGAGGTCGACGACAAGGGGGTTTCTCGATGTCGAGGCGGCGATTGCGATGGCGTTCGCTGATGGAAGCACGCGTGCATGGATTGGATCGCGGAGGCGAAGTAGGGCTAGTCGAGATCGATTTTGAGGCAGAAGGTAAAGACAGTTTTTCTTTCAAGTAAATTACTGTTTTTTTTATAAGGATAATAATAATTTTACAGTTAGGAATATGAATAGAAAAATAGAAAGGAAAAAAAATTCTATGCGATGGTAAGGCATATAAAGAAATTTTGTTTTAATAAGCATATACACACATATCTGCATATGAAATAATAAAAATGTATTTTGGTGACTAATTTTCTTATTTAAATTTTTTAGTTACTAAAAGATATTTTAGAAAGGAAAATTTTGTTTAAAATAAATTATGATTTAATTAAATTAAATTAAATTTACAAAATAGAAATTCAATTTATTAAGTGAAATGATTTGTTAAAGGAAATTTAGTTTTTAAATTTAATTTTTTGTTAAGTAAATTTGTTAAAAGGGATTTCTATAGAAATTAAAAGTATTGGTTTAAACTTAATCTATTTAATTACCTTAAGATACTAAAAAGGGAATTTTTGGTTTAAAATTAAATTAATAAAATCGTTGGCTAATTAAATTTACCAAACAGGAATTTAATTTATTGGATAAAATGATTTATTTAAAGGGAATTTAGATTAAAACTTAATTTTTTATAATTATTTAAAAGAAATTATTTTAAAAAGGAAATCACCGATGAATCAAAAATATAAAATGAAAATTTATTGTTCGATCTGTTCGAATATTAATAAATTGTGTAAATATCTGTACAAGGTATAAATCAAGAAAATCGAGTCAAGATGGAAATGGATTGCAAAATAAAAAGCAAAGGTAAGAACTTCTCACTCAAAAGGGTTTTATCTAAATTTTAAATAGTTAGATATAAATTGGTTGATTGAGTGATTGTGTGTTTGAATGATGATTGTTGTGTGTGTGTGTGTGTGTATTTGATTGAAACAGACACTATACGCCGCCTATTAAGCGGAGGTTATTTATTAAACCCATATACCACGATATTCCACCTTGAAGTGGAATTGGTATTATATATGTATTTGGAGTTGATTTCCCGTATTATATAGTGGATGAGATCTTATTTCGCCGCCTATTAAGCGGATAATATTTTATAAATCACATATACCGCGATATCCCGTCTTGAAACAGGATTGGTATTGTGCTAACATATGTGGACGTAGGGAAACAGGTTGGAGGGATCCAACTGGATTCATCACCAGTATTTATTTGATTTTAGATATTGTGATATTTGATTGATTATCATATCAATGTATGATGTTTGGAAGTCGTGATTGACTATTTGGTGTGTTGCATCATCGGATCCATTTTTGAAGTTTAAAAATAACGATTTTGATTTTTAAGGGATTTTTAAAGTGATTTTTGAAATTATACGTTTATTAAATTTTCGAATTGATTCATTTTAAATAATTAAAACATTTTTATATAAAAGATTTATAAAATTGATATTGTATAAGTTAAAGATATTGGAATAATAAAACGAGCTTTTATAAGTGTTAAACAAAGTTGTACCTAGTTTATAAGTAAATAAGAATTTTAGATTTATAAATTAATGATGATATAAAAGAATGGATTTGTGAATAAATGGATTATAATTAATTTACTTATAAGTTGGATTCGACATGTAAACGAAATATAAATAGAATTGGTTATTAAAGGAGATTTATAAATCAAAGTGGTTATGAAATTGAAATGGAATTTATAAACGTTGTTTTATAAATCCGTAATCAAATAAATTTGATAATTAAACATAGAAATTATTAAAGGAATTATATCCACGATTTTGGACTATGGAAAAATCCTTTATTAAATATGTGGAAGTGTTGAATTTGTTAAACGATGTATATCCACGATTTTGTATAGTGGATACTTTTGATAAAAGTGTAGAAATACTGAATTGGATAAATAAGGTATATTCACGATTTTGGGCAGTGAATATATTAATAAAACGGGTATGATTTGGAGAAGTGAAATTTTAAAATGAAGTAATAGTTTTAAAAGATGTTTTAAAATGTATTAACTATCGAAACCATAGATTTCAACATTCGTTGTTGAAATAGACGTTTTCGAGAAATAGAAGGAAATGGTAGACTATAATACTGTTGTTATAGTAGATGATTTACGAAAGGAAATGTTTTATATAGTACTGGGATTTATATATCTATCTTAAATTCGAATCCCTATACTAGTGATTTTGGGTTGTCGTAACGATGTTTTACGTAACATTCGTTTTGACCCAAATAATGGGTTTAATAGAATGTTTTCCTTAAGAAATGAAATATATACTTAACATTAATTTAAGTATATCGAATATTTTCCAAATGTTGAAAATAAATAGATTTGTGAAATACTTATTATTAAATGGGTAGGGAAATGGTTTCCAATATGAAATGAATGTTTTGAGAACTATATTTTTAAAGATAAATTGAAAGTGAATATTTGAAAACGATTTGAAATCGTACGTTCACAGATATTTTGGAAATGTAATTCAATATGGAATTTATAAATGAAATTGGGAAAATTGGTTTAAAAATAAATATCGATTTTTTTTTGAAGTATGGACATTATTTATGTATATTGTGTAAAGATATTTTTGGAAAATAAATAATTGGGAAAATTATTTGGAATCTGGTGATGTTGCGCATACTTATTGATAGTTAAATAACCAACTATCAATATTTACCTTTAAATAGGTATTTGTTGTGATTGCTTGAATTTTAATGCTACACTTTTTTCTAAAAATAAGCTCTCACTATTCGGGTTAGCCGGGAAAGGACCTTGGGGTCGTATAACCCATTTCGAATATGTGATACGTTGTAATAGATAGCATTGATGACCGGTGTTGATGTAACGAACCGTAAATTTAACCGGTTTTAATAACGTATTAATTGAAATTTTGTGAAGTTTTAAACGATAAAATTTTGAAATATAAATTTGATATTTGAAATGCGTCTAATTAAATATAGTAGCTGGTAAATTTTCGTCCGAAAATATGAAAGTTTATTTCGCGCGTAAATTTACTTCAATTTAATCAGTTAAAAAGCGATGAAAATAAAACGTTTTCAAAACCAAAATATTTTTACATAGAAAAATTCTAAACCGTCTTTTGAGCAAGTTGTCAGTTTGTCGTTTTTCCAAATTCGGACATCTTTGGCTCCGTCGATCTTAACTTTCTGCGATTTTTGCGCATTTTCCGCTAGTTGAAAATTTTAAATTTTTATAATTCAATCGTACCACTGACATCTATATACCATTTTGATCGTTTCGTCATGGTGATCTTCGCAGTGTATTCAAGTTGGTATCCCGACGTCCGATTCACTGCAGAATCAATGAAACAAAGTTGCTACATCAGTACGGTTTCGAAACATTCAAATTTCGTGAGACCATTCAATTTCCACTGATTATCAACCCGATCAGCCACTAGCATTTACACTTCTGAAATTAAAATTCCATTTATTAAATTTTACTAATTTGTTGTTCCCGTTAAAACTCCGCTTATAAATTTTGAATTCAAGTCTATCTATTCGTATTCTGTTCCCACGTTAAATATTGGCGTATTGATTTGCTTGCCAGCCATATTTGCTTCGGGAATCCATTCGTTTTTTTTGAGATAAGCTGTTCTCATTTTCAAACTCACACACTACATATTAAATTGCAAATAGATTGCATGTCGTCCTCTCTTGCAAACTTACTTCCTCCTCCCTCATTTGTCTGTTCTCCTTCCTGACACTTTTCATAATTGTGTAAAAAAAAAAAAAAAAAAAGAGAACAACCCATTCTCCTTCCCACGCTCGGCCATCCACTAGCAACCGCGTTGCTTCCCTCTCAAGCTTCCCGCCTCGTGAACCAACTCCTCCTCGCCTCACGCACAGGTATCTCCCCATCCATGTTAGAGCTGCTGCCACCACCGAGTTGTTCACCGCCTAGTTCGCCTCTCCCCTCCTACTCTGCTCCTTCTCTTCTCACTTCGGCCCTAACAGCCACCCCTCACCTTACTCCCCACTCTCTTCCGACCGAAGCCGCGCCCGTGTCACCTGTCTTCCACCTGGGCCGCCACCCAGGCCATCGCATCCAAACCCGCTCGACCAGAGCAGCAACCTCTTCCCGAACTCTTCCACACCAAGCACCGATCACCACCTCTTTCCGCCACCTCACCGAGCTTTCACAAGCATGCAACTAAACCGCCCTTCCCTAGCTTCTTCTCATCATCGGCCTCAAGCAATAGCCGTCTATGCCGCGAGTTATTTTGAGTAATAGGTTAGTATACAATTGTGTTTATATTTATATGAGTAACGTTATATATATGCGAGTTTATAAAAGTTATATATATTATAAAACCTGTGATAGTTATAAGAAGCAAGGAAATGTCTTACATTAAACTATATACAAGTTTTCTTATGATTTAGTACTGATATTTTATTTATTTATTATAGAGAAGTATATAACTATGGGATATTTTGTTATATAAAATATATTTCTGTAGGTTTCTAGTGTTATAAAATTTTGTGACGGGTTGATATTATAATTAAAAAGAGATTGGCTTCGAACACTTTAGCATACATATGTGGTGGTTTGGAATGTTACTGGGTGTGTTCAATCAAGTATTTGGTTTAAGATTTGAAGAATGTACACATTTTGGCTGAGAAGATGCTGCTCATCTCTGTTTTCATTTTATATATATAAGTCTTAGATACACTTTGATATTTATACAGTCGGGTTTGGTTCCGCATATTAAAGCCTGTAAGTGTATGTTACTAGTGATATTCACTGTTGTTTAGCAAACAGTTGTTAAGTAGAGTCTGTTACTTAAAGTATTAATAGGAATGGTTTCAAAAGCTTTTGTATATATAACATTTACGTAAGTTTAGCCTTTAATAATTTGCTAATATCCAAACACAAATAATTTTCTAACAAGTTATTTTAACTTCATATAAGGAAGTGTGAGTTTCATGCACATCACAGTTTGTTTTCTTGACGTATAACATTTATATATTTGCCGTGGAGTTGTCTATATTATGTTATGTATCTATTACAGTTTTATAGTTTAAATTTTAATCTTACAAAAGTTGTTTACATTGATATATTGAGTTACAGTATGTTATATAATAAAGTTACGATATTTCTTTGTTTTGTATATGTAAGTTTTCAAACTGTATATAAGTTTATAACAGATTTGTTTACAGACAAGATGGGTTATATGTAAATAATATAACGTTTATAAGATTTCATTTTGTATTGTATATATAGAATGATATATATGTTGAAAATCATTGTGTTACGTGCCTGCGTGTGTTTGGGTTTCTAAAAAAAAAAAAAAAAAACTATAAGTTTATATAAAAGGGTATTTTAAACGGCAGGGATTTTAAATACATACATATTGTTTTGATAGGATATGTACAGTCGTATGGTTTAACTAAACATATAAGTGTACGTTCGTTTTATTTACTGGTTTGTATATACTTGGTCGCAATTATATATATAATATATGTTTTAAGTTTATATTAGTTCTATAAAACATTGGCTACAATATTATAGATATTGTTTTAAATATAGTATAGTATATACATATTTGATTATATTAACGCATTAATTAGCTTTGTATATTTCTAAGATGTGTTAAAAAAAAAGAGTTTAAAATTTTATCTTTAATGAAATGCCTATCAAACTGATTTTTGTTTTCATCAATTTTATCTACCAGCTTCGATCGTCAAATTCGTGCCCATCTCACTTTGCACTGGATTCGTAACTCTTTTCTGTGTCAAATTTCTCTAGCCTCGAAAGGTGAGCAATCACTCACGATTAATATTCTTTTATTTATTAAATTTGATTTCAATTGAAACGACAATTGAAATATACTGCTGTTAGTTATTTACACTGTTATGTATGCTATTACCTGTATCTGTTCACCTATGACATCTGACACCATTATCTGTTAATTATTTATGCGATGATAATACAGTTTGGTTGATAATTGATTGATTGATTTTTGTTTATATTGGATGTTAAATTGTAATGTATAAAGTGATAAATATTATGCAATTGAAATTGACGTAGGATAGTTAACAATTTGAAATTGATATGCGTTAAATTTGATTAGTTAAATTTGTATAATATGACCGCTTGGAATGTTAAATAAATTGACACGTAGAAATAGCATTAACGACACCTTGAACTATTTAAATGTATGTTGTATAAATTGATGTAGTTTGAAATTGAATAACAAATATCGTGAAAACCGTAATGTAATAATCTTTAATCTACATGAAATGATAGTGTAGATTCTAGAGATAATTATATTAATTCGCACAAACGACAATGCGAATTAATACGATCATTTCGGGATTATTTGAATTGATTATTGGATTGTGTTTGATTGTTGTTATTGCTTGTTATTTACTTTGACACCATCCATGTTATCACACTGCAAGTTTCCTTTATTATGTTTGATTTTGAATTGAAATTGGAATCGGGTTGAAATGATAAATACCCAAATGAACTTGACCTAGGATAGAAAATTAAATAAAAACCCGATTGGTCAATAATTTGATTTAAAAAAATAAATTAATGATATGATTCGACCAAAGAATAAGTTTTGAAATGAAGTTGGAATTTGAATTATTTGAAAGGAAAAATGTAAAGATCGAAATCTGAAACAAATATAACGTGGTAATTGATGAAAGAACGTTGTTTGAAATTTAATTATTTAATAATTAAATTTGGAATTGTTAATAAATAATTTGGAATTAGTAATAATTGAGTTTTGGAATTATTAAGTTTGAAATCATTTAATAATTAAATTTGAAATTATAATTAAGTTTGAAATTATAATTAAGTTTGAAATTATTAAGTTGAATTTATAATTAAGTTGAAATGATTTGATAATTTAGTTTGAATTCATAATTAAGTGGGAATGATTTAATAATCAAGTTTGAATTTATAATCAAGTTTGTAATTATTAAGTTTTGAAATTATTAATAATTAAAATTGAAATTATTTAATATTTGAATAAGATCGAATTATTTGATAATTGAATAAAAATTTGAATTCTTTGATAAGAGAATTGAACTTTTAAATAAGTGAATTTGAACTTTGTTAATAAATGAAATTGGGTTACTTATTTGTTAAGTTTTGGGAAAACTACTTGAGCAAGTTAATAAGTAAAATTGAACTTCTTGAATAAGTGAAATTGAGTCTTTCTATTTATTCGAGTTTTGAAATTTGTAAGTAGGTTAGTAAATAAGTGGAATTGAATTTCTTTAACAAGAAACAAAATGTGATTTATTGAAATAAATATGATTTCTGTGACTTGTAATTTAAGAATTTGATTGGACGAATTTAATTTAATTCAATTTGAGGCTTTGATATAATGAAGTTGAACGTAAGTAATTGATTAATGAATTGGAAATTAAATAGAAATCGTTTTGTATGATAAATTAATTTAACGAATGTTGAATGAAATTGATAAAAGAATTTAACTTGATTTGAAAGTTAAATTAAATTAATTTAAATGATTACGGAATGAAGTTTATATTCGAACTTGAATCAATATGTGAATTGTTTAAATAAGAATTGAAATTGAATTGTAAGACCTTGAAAGGGTAATTTGGAAGTTTTGAAACGTAGATTTTGGAAATTGATTTTTGAAAGACGAATGAAATGTTGATTTATAAATACTAATTGAAATTGAAATTTTTTTGGTTTTGAAATTTATTAAACGACCAATCGGTGTAATAATTACGAAAGTTATTAAAGAGACCGGAATCGGTTATGGATATACTCTCTATCTAAGCCGAAAACCACTTTAATAACTATACGCGGAGTGATGATCCAGAATGAAGTGGTTGGAGTGATGTACGTGATGACTGAAGAAAGAGAACGATAATGGATAGCCTTGACACTTGTGTCAAATTGGAAATGACTAAAACAGGAGCCGTGCCGGGCCAAATGGGGTTAACCACCTCGAGCGAACACACTTCTTCGTAACTACTACTCATTACTTGTTATCGATTGGTGCACCCTCGTACTTTCAGGAGTGTTGTTTCGCGGTGTTGCGATCGTTGCGGCGATGCGTTCTCACCAGTCCGGATCAGGCGAACGGTAGTTTCACTACCTTGGGTATTGCCTCATGTACCTTGTCATACTTGTATCCCTATATACGCGACCACTACGAATTTGTTTTGTGTTATACCTATGGAGTACTCCCTGATATCCACCAGTTTACGGTGGAATTTACAGTGCTGTATAGACTATGATGCTTATAAAAATGTGTTAAGGGGGATAATGGTAACGCCTTAACACTATTTTGATATTTTAGATTACTGATAGACATTATCTATTTAGCGTACATTACTACCTAGTAGATAGTTTAACGGATCCTTAAAGGATGGTTATTCCAACATCTTTTGAGTTATTTGTATTTCGATTGCTATTTCACTTGAGTTGGATTTATTGATAAAAGAATATTAATCCTGACTCGAGTGTTTTGTGTTTTGCTTTACGCTCGGGTCAGACTGAGTGTTCCAGTATTCGAGACTCACCTTTGGAGTTGGAGCTTCGCTTGGAGATCCAGCCATCTATCCAGCTTTCAGATATCAAGTTGATTCCAGTGATGTATTCTGATTTGTATCTGATGTATTGTATTACTCTTCTGTTGTAAACTCTGATGAATCTTATATATTTATATAGTAGCTTCATGAACTACTATCTCTTTTAAATTCCGCTGCATATTATTACTCTGTGTCTGTGATTTTGTGATTATGTATTTACTGTATATCTCAGTTTTGCCAAATTTAAATCAACAATTCGGTATTTTGAATTATTCAAGTCCGACATGCGCGGATGCGAATGGTCCAAAATAGCGGGTCGTTACAGTTGGTATCAGAGCTTTGGTAGCTCTAGGCAAAACTCAGCATATAGGGTAAATATATATACAGTATCACTCTCATTCGAGTTTCAATCTCATCCTTTTTGACTCAATTCCCTTGAATTTTGGAACGTTCCTTGCGGTTCCAAAATTCATTCATGTCCCTCACTATTCATCTTCTTTCAATTCTAGAACATCCCATAACTCCACTTCGAATGAGCCTTATAATTAATCGGCGGCCTCGCCAAACTTCGAATGAGTTGTAAATGGGGAAAAATCCTTTACAATAGGCATTGATTTACCGGAGATTTCTGTATCCTCGGTTTACGATGCTACTATACTTTAATTCTATTTCTCGAGATCGAATGTAGATTTGCCTCGGAATTCTGCATCGATCTTATTTTTGAAGTTACGGACGACCCGGTTATGGTTGCCCGTGAATTAAATAAGCTTATCCATCTCTCGATTCTGTTAATTGAATTATCTTATTTTCTGTTTCGAACTTATTTTCGAATCAAAAATTCTCTTTTATTTTAGTCCATCAAATTGAATCTCTACCCTTGTCTTGAAAATTTATTTCTGTGTTGCCAAGCGAGAACGTGTATTTGTAAATTAATATTAAAAAAATGTTTTATTTTATATTGTGTTGTTTGAGTTGTTGATGTTGATTTGGATTTCCGATCGATTCGTCTGATCAACGCTATCGATAGGATTTCCAAAACACTTGAACAGAGCAAACTGACACAATATTATTTTCAAATTTGGTAAATAAAATAGTTTTGTATGATTATATTATATGTAAGTCTAAATTTTTCCGAAATTAAAATGTTAATGAATCTGTTGTTTGAAATGTTAAAATTAATTTTCATTTATTGTTTTATAAATCATTAACTATTGAATAATATAAATAAATGAATTTATAAACTTAGTTATAATTTTGATTTGGAATTTGAAATGAATGTAAATCAAGAATTTGAGAATTTAATATCCGATGGTTTCAAACTTTGACTTTAAAATTTTAAAGCGTATAGTATTTAAATATTTTTTTCCAAAAAGAATCATTTCAAAGAATTTAAAAGTTTAAGTAAGTGCTCTTCTCTTTGTCGTTGGAAAATAATTCCGGTGATGACGGCCGCATCATCGACTTTCATTTTCGAGTTTCGAAGTGGAGAGACTATTCTGTAGCTTTGCTACGGTTTGTTTTGAAAATAAATAAGTTATTTGAATTTCTAATCATGACTTGATTTATAATATATATTGTAGATTTTAAAATTGATTTGATATATTATACATGTATTAATTTTATCTATAAAATTGTTTGAAGATGTTTCAATTATAATTGAAGCCAAATTTTGAATGAATAGTTAAATGTGAAATAATTAAATTAGGAAAATTTTTCTTGTATAATACTCAATTGCATTATATGTAACTCGCCTAAAAATTCAAAAGTTAACTATGTAGTTGAATATTATACAGTGCAAATGATATCAAAGTAATTTTTTTTAAATAAATTTGAGTAGTTATATTAAATGTAAATATACTTAATATATATGCGATAAGATATATTAAGTAGAAATAAATTTAATAAAATTTGAGGTAAAGAAAATTATATTTGTTGAATAAAGTATGATTATAATAAATGGTTACTCAAAATTATGATTTTAGAAGATTGTAAATAAAGTATAAATGGATAATAAAACAACTAATAAATGAGCCAAATTAAATAAAGCTTGTTTTGAAGAAGTCTTTTGGTATCTAATATTATAATATTAATAAATTAAAATTATATCAACTTAATGAATTACCTTGAATTTAAAATCAATCGTTGAATATAAATTAATTTAAATTTAAATTTATATGGTTTGAACGTTTTCAACCTATTTTCTTTTGGTTGTTTCTATTCTCCTACTTCTTTCCTTTTCGGGGACGAAAAGTTTTGAGTGGGGGAGAATGTAACGAACCGTAAATTTAACCGGTTTTAATAACGTATTAATTGAAATTTTGTGAAGTTTTAAACGATAAAATTTTGAAATATAAATTTGATATTTGAAATGCGTCTAATTAAATATAGTAGCTGGTAAATTTTCGTCCGAAAATATGAAAGTTTATTTCGCGCGTAAATTTACTTCAATTTAATCAGTTAAAAAGCGATGAAAATAAAACGTTTTCAAAACCAAAATATTTTTACATAGAAAAATTCTAAACCGTCTTTTGAGCAAGTTGTCAGTTTGTCGTTTTTCCAAATTCGGACATCTTTGGCTCCGTCGATCTTAATTTTCTGCGATTTTTGCGCATTTTCCGCTAGTTGAAAATTTTAAATTTTTATAATTCAATCGTACCACTGACATCTATATACCATTTTGATCGTTTCGTCATGGTGATCTTCGCAGTGTATTCAAGTTGGTATCCCGACGTCCGATTCACTGCAGAATCAATGAAACAAAGTTGCTACATCAGTACGGTTTCGAAACATTCAAATTTCGTGAGACCATTCAATTTCCACTGATTATCAACCCGATCAGCCACTAGCATTTACACTTCTGAAATTAAAATTCCATTTATTAAATTTTACTAATTTGTTGTTCCCGTTAAAACTCCGCTTATAAATTTTGAATTCAAGTCTATCTATTCGTATTCTGTTCCCACGTTAAATATTGGCGTATTGATTTGCTTGCCAGCCATATTTGCTTCGGGAATCCATTCGTTTTTTTTGAGATAAGCTGTTCTCATTTTCAAACTCACACACTACATATTAAATTGCAAATAGATTGCATGTCGTCCTCTCTTGCAAACTTACTTCCTCCTCCCTCATTTGTCTGTTCTCCTTCCTGACACTTTTCATAATTGTGTAAAAAAAAAAAAAAAAAAAAAGAGAACAACCCATTCTCCTTCCCACGCTCGGCCATCCACTAGCAACCGCGTTGCTTCCCTCTCAAGCTTCCCGCCTCGTGAACCAACTCCTCCTCGCCTCACGCACAGGTATCTCCCCATCCATGTTAGAGCTGCTGCCACCACCGAGTTGTTCACCGCCTAGTTCGCCTCTCCCCTCCTACTCTGCTCCTTCTCTTCTCACTTCGGCCCTAACAGCCACCCCTCACCTTACTCCCCACTCTCTTCCGACCGAAGCCGCGCCCGTGTCACCTGTCTTCCACCTGGGCCGCCACCCAGGCCATCGCATCCAAACCCGCTCGACCAGAGCAGCAACCTCTTCCCGAACTCTTCCACACCAAGCACCGATCACCACCTCTTTCCGCCACCTCACCGAGCTTTCACAAGCATGCAACTAAACCGCCCTTCCCTAGCTTCTTCTCATCATCGGCCTCAAGCAATAGCCGTCTATGCCGCGAGTTATTTTGAGTAATAGGTTAGTATACAATTGTGTTTATATTTATATGAGTAACGTTATATATATGCGAGTTTATAAAAGTTATATATATTATAAAACCTGTGATAGTTATAAGAAGCAAGGAAATGTCTTACATTAAACTATATACAAGTTTTCTTATGATTTAGTACTGATATTTTATTTATTTATTATAGAGAAGTATATAACTATGGGATATTTTGTTATATAAAATATATTTCTGTAGGTTTCTAGTGTTATAAAATTTTGTGACGAGTTGATATTATAATTAAAAAGAGATTGGCTTCGAACACTTTAGCATACATATGTGGTGGTTTGGAATGTTACTGGGTGTGTTCAATCAAGTATTTGGTTTAAGATTTGAAGAATGTACACATTTTGGCTGAGAAGATGCTGCTCATCTCTGTTTTCATTTTATATATATAAGTCTTAGATACACTTTGATATTTATACAGTCGGGTTTGGTTCCGCATATTAAAGCCTGTAAGTGTATGTTACTAGTGATATTCACTGTTGTTTAGCAAACAGTTGTTAAGTAGAGTCTGTTACTTAAAGTATTAATAGGAATGGTTTCAAAAGCTTTTGTATATATAACATTTACGTAAGTTTAGCCTTTAATAATTTGCTAATATCCAAACACAAATAATTTTCTAACAAGTTATTTTAACTTCATATAAGGAAGTGTGAGTTTCATGCACATCACAGTTTGTTTTCTTGACGTATAACATTTATATATTTGCCGTGGAGTTGTCTATATTATGTTATGTATCTATTACAGTTTTATAGTTTAAATTTTAATCTTACAAAAGTTGTTTACATTGATATATTGAGTTACAGTATGTTATATAATAAAGTTACGATATTTCTTTGTTTTGTATATGTAAGTTTTCAAACTGTATATAAGTTTATAACAGATTTGTTTACAGACAAGATGGGTTATATGTAAATAATATAACGTTTATAAGATTTCATTTTGTATTGTATATATAGAATGATATATATGTTGAAAATCATTGTGTTACGTGCCTGCGTGTGTTTGGGTTTCTAAAAAAAAAAAAAAAAAAACTATAAGTTTATATAAAAGGGTATTTTAAACGGCAGGGATTTTAAATACATACATATTGTTTTGATAGGATATGTACAGTCGTATGGTTTAACTAAACATATAAGTGTACGTTCGTTTTATTTACTGGTTTGTATATACTTGGTCGCAATTATATATATAATATATGTTTTAAGTTTATATTAGTTCTATAAAACATTGGCTACAATATTATAGATATTGTTTTAAATATAGTATAGTATATACATATTTGATTATATTAACGCATTAATTAGCTTTGTATATTTCTAAGATGTGTTAAAAAAAAAGAGTTTAAAATTTTATCTTTAATGAAATGCCTATCAAACTGATTTTTGTTTTCATCAATTTTATCTACCAGCTTCGATCGTCAAATTCGTGCCCATCTCACTTTGCACTGGATTCGTAACTCTTTTCTGTGTCAAATTTCTCTAGCCTCGAAAGGTGAGCAATCACTCACGATTAATATTCTTTTATTTATTAAATTTGATTTCAATTGAAACGACAATTGAAATATACTGCTGTTAGTTATTTACACTGTTATGTATGCTATTACTTGTATCTGTTCACCTATGACATCTGACACCAGTATCTGTTAATTATTTATGCGATGATAATACAGTTTGGTTGATAATTGATTGATTGATTTTTGTTTATATTGGATGTTAAATTGTAATGTATAAAGTGATAAATATTATGCAATTGAAATTGACGTAGGATAGTTAACAATTTGAAATTGATATGCGTTAAATTTGATTAGTTAAATTTGTATAATATGACCGCTTGGAATGTTAAATAAATTGACACGTAGAAATAGCATTAACGACACCTTGAACTATTTAAATGTATGTTGTATAAATTGATGTAGTTTGAAATTGAATAACAAATATCGTGAAAACCGTAATGTAATAATCTTTAATCTACATGAAATGATAGTGTAGATTCTAGAGATAATTATATTAATTCGCACAAACGACAATGCGAATTAATACGATCATTTCGGGATTATTTGAATTGATTATTGGATTGTGTTTGATTGTTGTTATTGCTTGTTATTTACTTTGACACCATCCATGTTATCACACTGCAAGTTTCCTTTATTATGTTTGATTTTGAATTGAAATTGGAATCGGGTTGAAATGATAAATACCCAAATGAACTTGACCTAGGATAGAAAATTAAATAAAAACCCGATTGGTCAATAATTTGATTTAAAAAAATAAATTAATGATATGATTCGACCAAAGAATAAGTTTTGAAATGAAGTTGGAATTTGAATTATTTGAAAGGAAAAATGTAAAGATCGAAATCTGAAACAAATATAACGTGGTAATTGATGAAAGAACGTTGTTTGAAATTTAATTATTTAATAATTAAATTTGGAATTGTTAATAAATAATTTGGAATTAGTAATAATTGAGTTTTGGAATTATTAAGTTTGAAATCATTTAATAATTAAATTTGAAATTATAATTAAGTTTGAAATTATAATTAAGTTTGAAATTATTAAGTTGAATTTATAATTAAGTTGAAATGATTTGATAATTTAGTTTGAATTCATAATTAAGTGGGAGTGATTTAATAATCAAGTTTGAATTTATAATCAAGTTTGTAATTATTAAGTTTTGAAATTATTAATAATTAAAATTGAAATTATTTAATATTTGAATAAGATCGAATTATTTGATAATTGAATAAAAATTTGAATTCTTTGATAAGAGAATTGAACTTTTAAATAAGTGAATTTGAACTTTGTTAATAAATGAAATTGGGTTACTTATTTGTTAAGTTTTGGGAAAACTACTTGAGCAAGTTAATAAGTAAAATTGAACTTCTTGAATAAGTGAAATTGAGTCTTTCTATTTATTCGAGTTTTGAAATTTGTAAGTAGGTTAGTAAATAAGTGGAATTGAATTTCTTTAACAAGAAACAAAATGTGATTTATTGAAATAAATATGATTTCTGTGACTTGTAATTTAAGAATTTGATTGGACGAATTTAATTTAATTCAATTTGAGGCTTTGATATAATGAAGTTGAACGTAAGTAATTGATTAATGAATTGGAAATTAAATAGAAATCGTTTTGTATGATAAATTAATTTAACGAATGTTGAATGAAATTGATAAAAGAATTTAACTTGATTTGAAAGTTAAATTAAATTAATTTAAATGATTACGGAATGAAGTTTATATTCGAACTTGAATCAATATGTGAATTGTTTAAATAAGAATTGAAATTGAATTGTAAGACCTTGAAAGGGTAATTTGGAAGTTTTGAAACGTAGATTTTGGAAATTGATTTTTGAAAGACGAATGAAATGTTGATTTATAAATACTAATTGAAATTGAAATTTTTTTGGTTTTGAAATTTATTAAACGACCAATCGGTGTAATAATTACGAAAGTTATTAAAGAGACCGGAATCGGTTATGGATATACTCTCTATCTAAGCCGAAAACCACTTTAATAACTATACGCGGAGTGATGATCCAGAATGAAGTGGTTGGAGTGATGTACGTGATGACTGAAGAAAGAGAACGATAATGGATAGCCTTGACACTTGTGTCAAATTGGAAATGACTAAAACAGGAGCCGTGCCGGGCCAAATGGGGTTAGCCACCTCGAGCGAACACACTTCTTCGTAACTACTACTCATTACTTGTTATCGATTGGTGCACCCTCGTACTTTCAGGAGTGTTGTTTCGCGGTGTTGCGATCGTTGCGGCGATGCGTTCTCACCAGTCCGGATCAGGCGAACGGTAGTTTCACTACCTTGGGTATTGCCTCATGTACCTTGTCATACTTGTATCCCTATATACGCGACCACTACGAATTTGTTTTGTGTTATACCTATGGAGTACTCCCTGATATCCACCAGTTTACGGTGGAGTTTACAGTGCTGTATAGACTATGATGCTTATAAAAATGTGTTAAGGGGGATAATGGTAACGCCTTAACACTATTTTGATATTTTAGATTACTGATAGACATTATCTATTTAGCGTACATTACTACCTAGTAGATAGTTTAACGGATCCTTAAAGGATGGTTATTCCAACATCTTTTGAGTTATTTGTATTTCGATTGCTATTTCACTTGAGTTGGATTTATTGATAAAAGAATATTAATCCTGACTCGAGTGTTTTGTGTTTTGCTTTACGCTCGGGTCAGACTGAGTGTTCCAGTATTCGAGACTCACCTTTGGAGTTGGAGCTTCGCTTGGAGATCCAGCCATCTATCCAGCTTTCAGATATCAAGTTGATTCCAGTGATGTATTCTGATTTGTATCTGATGTATTGTATTACTCTTCTGTTGTAAACTCTGATGAATCTTATATATTTATATAGTAGCTTCATGAACTACTATCTCTTTTAAATTCCGCTGCATATTATTACTCTGTGTCTGTGATTTTGTGATTATGTATTTACTGTATATCTCAGTTTTGCCAAATTTAAATCAACAATTCGGTATTTTGAATTATTCAAGTCCGACATGCGCGGATGCGAATGGTCCAAAATAGCGGGTCGTTACAGTTGAAGACCGAATATTTGTGAAAATGAAAGGATTACTGTCGAATGTTTCTGCATCGGCTGATCCCCGATATAGAAATTTATTACCCTTTGTGATGGGAAGTTCGGTCGTGATTAGTGAATATCCGGATTGCAAGGACTTCTTTGTAAGTGCCTTCGGTTCCGTTCGATCTCGGAACGGACTTGTATGTATGTGTGTCTGACGTTACAGTTTGAGATGTAAAGCTGGTTTCTATCAAATATATTCCCTTTGGTGGTGGAGAATTTATTCTCTTAGCTTAACACCCTTAGAGGTTATGTAGTTGATGGTCACTAGTGATACATTCTCAAATTGGTAATGTGGCATACGAAGTGCTGTTGAGAATTTGTTGATCGAAGCATGGCTTTGTATAAAGCATAGCTTTGTGGACGAGACTTCGTCTGACCTCACACCCTAGGAATGGTCAAAACAGGAAGGATGCAGCACGGTTATTAGGGGGTAGCGCCCCTTTAGTGTATGTCATTCCTTCTGGATAGAGGTGGTATCATGGTATGGAGCCTTGATACTTAATCTATGTTGCTGCTGCAAATTTATTGCTTTGTGGTTGTTGGAAATCGAGGATCCTCGGATATAGATTGGTTACGATTGGGGAATGACATATACGTGTCAGTAGTTACCCAGTTAAGGGTAACCCGGCCTTGTGTTGGCAGAGATCCGGTTAGGTTCTCGGGACGTCATTCCAGAGGCGTTTCCATGTGGCAATGGGAAGTTCCTTGGCCTGACCATTTGTTGGAAATCCAAAGAAACAATACGATCTTGTACGGTTTTAGTTGTAGAACCTATCATTCACTTATGGTGGCGCCCCACTGTTTGGATGGTAGCTATAGTAGGCATACGATAATGGTCGTATGTGTTGAATATGCGCTTATATGATTTTTATTTGATGATAATAAACATATATACATTAGTCTAAATGTATTTGTTAATGTACTGTTTTATTTTTTCATAGATTAAATAAATATTTGTTGAATAAAATAAATTACACAGAATTTGAATTCAAACAGAAATTTTATTCAAACAAATATTTATTATAATTTTGAATAGTACAAATTCAAGCTCTCACTATACACATATACAATTTTGATTGTAATTACATCACAATTCAATTTACATTAATGCCTCATTACGTATCACTCATACTCGTAGTTTATCTTCAAGTTCATTCTAGTTATAATCCAGCATCTGAGAAATCTGCAAAAATATTCACTAACGCGGTAAAATTGAAAAAGAAATATTTTTGCAATATAAAATAAAATATGATTTTTGAAAATATGAATTGCCTCAGTTATACGGGTTGTTCGTCATCATTCACATTTGAATTCATCATACAAGAACAATGTGACATGCACAGTGTATCACTGTACATGCCACAAGGTCGTGCACATCAATATACACTTGATAATGCTACAGGGACAGGTGAGCACAGGTCAAACCCAAATGAAAAGCCGGGTTCAACTCACGTGCAATATATTTAAAATCACGACACGAGCACAAGGTCAAACCCGAGTTTTGAAACTGGATTCAACTCAAGTGAAATTTCAAAAATCAACATGAATGGATGCAAAAGACCAGTGATGCAAGCAATGACCACGTCCAGTTACAACAGAGAATCAACTATGCATGCAACAGGACTAAGGCGACAATGTGCACAGGTCAGAGATAATACAACATGTACAAGGATCAATGAAGAGAGGTGAACAACAAGTGCAACAAGCAGCAGTGTGCAAGTGCAGACCACAAAGACAGTAACATGCAGTTTTTTTTAGTGATACAAATGAAAAAAAACACACAATTCAGTGCACAAGACAACAAGTTCAGCTACTCAATGCAACATAGTGGAAAAGGCACAAATGGACATACACCAGACATATACATGGATGATCAGTACGACCAAGAATGGTAGTGACTCAAAACAACAGTGTGTAACTCGAGCTTCAGAAAGATCAGAGAAAAAAAATGCCCAACTCAATATCACAATATAATGCAATCATCATGAAGCACTTGCAACGTAAAGTCAATTAAAATGGAACTAATTTGAAACCACAAGAGACTGCAACAACAAATACATCATGAAAGACCACCAAGTACAACAATGCACAAGTGACACCACTGAACCATCAAAGATATGCACAGGCAGTCCAGATAAACAACTAGAGTGCAACAAGTTATACTACAGGGATGAATACAACATGAAGCACTACAACTCAAAGAGATAGTCGACCAACAGCTCATAAATCAATAGCATATCAAATAAACCCAAACAAAGGTCAGAGAGTGCATACATGATTATCAAGCTACAACTCAAATGAAACAGATCAAGTGACATGATGAAGCAGTGCAAATGAGCAAGTGCAACAGAGAATAGCAACATGCAAATAAAACCAACAAAATACACAAACAAGACCAGAACAATCATGCCAAAAGTATGGTTACAACATCAAGGCGGTCAAGGCTAAAATCAAACAAGGCCAGAGACGAAACTCACAGGGATGAAAACAGTGATGGCCGAAGTAATGAAGAGTCGTGGATTGGTATACACGAAATCAAGTATGTATGAAAATGGAAATTTCCGAAAATAGGAAAGTCAAACAAATCAAAACAGGAAAGTTTTCTTTTCGTATGACTCAAGAAAAATGGAACGTTCTATAATCAAAGCCGTGCGCATCAGGCAATCGAAATTTAGGAAAGTATAGAATTGATTAGGGTCTCAGAATCCATATAAATATTCACCCTACAAATGCATCATCGACATCGAGTTCAGGCAAGCAATTAAACCAGCAACGAAAGGGAAAAATTACATACCACAATCTACCGAACTCGATCAAAGGAGCAGCTGCGAATGAGCGCAAGCAAAGCAACCAGGGAATCGATCATCAGAGAAGCAGCGAGCAAGGCAACACGCAAACCACTGTATCGATCAACAAAAAGGCGAAGCTTCAAAAGCCTAATTTTGGAAGCAAGGAATAAAAGAGCAGAAGCCCTAATTTAGTTGTAAAGAGGAACGACCGCCATTATTCTCACAAGCCAAAAGAAAAGGAATGGGACAAAGAAGAGAAAAGAGGATCGAGTTAAAGAAGAACATTTGGGCCGGCCTTGTTTTATTTCAAAGGGCTTTATTTTAATTTTTGGGTTTATTTTATAAGGGGGTTTTTGTTTATCCGTTTTATTTTTTATCCGTTCTTTTTTCAAATCTTGGTAAATCACCACCTAGGTTTAGGTTGTGTCAGATTGTCTAGTTAGAATTAGTTCAGTGAGTAGGGTGTGCGAGTTTGCAAAACTCTATAGGCGGGAGCAGGGTTTGCGAGTTTGCAAAACTCTATAGGCGGGAGTAGGGGTTGCGAGTCTATTAGAGTGTTTGTAAGCGGGAGCAGGGTTTGCGAGTCTGTTAGAGTGTTTGTAAGCGGGAGACTGTTTAATTCTAATAGAAATCTGGGAATGCAGCAGTAGGCAAGGGTTGCCGAAGCTGGGTAAATTTTGTGTGCGATTTACTTTTCAGCATATTTATTTCTCTGCAGTTTGTTTTTGTGTTTAATTCGAGAAAATTTGCTATAACCCTATTCACCCCCCCTCTAGGGTTAATCTAGATCCTACAAGTGGTATCAGAGCGAGGTATTTTTTCTTTTACTCTAGAGTCATGAATCCACCAAATAATGCTTTTTCTGAGGGGCAATCTATTGTTAGACCACCCATATTTAATAGGAATGATTATGCTTATTGGAAAGTTAGGATGGGTATTTATCTTAGTTCTGTTGATTATGATGTTTGGGACATTATTGAAACTAGCTATAAATCTCCCACTATAACTGTTGGTGGTACTGAGATTCCTAAACCTAAGGATAGGTGTGATGCTAACGATAAGAAATTAAAAACTACAAATGCTAAAGCCATGAATGCTTTGATCTGTGCTCTTGATAAGAATGAATTTAATAGAATTTCTCATCGTAAAACTGCACAGGAAATTTGGCATACCTTGGAAGTGACACATGAAGGAACTTCTCAAGTCAAGGAGTCTCGTCTAGCCCTATTCAGCAATGAATACGAGAACTTTGTGATGGACAAAGGCGAGAGCATAAAAGACATGTTTGGACGCTTTTCAACTTTGGTGTACAACGCTAGAACGCTTGGAAAGGTATTCACTGAGGTAGATCTTGTAAGGAAGGTGCTACGAGTCCTACCGATGAGCTTTGAAGCAAAAGTCACGGCAATTCAAGAGTCGAAAGATTTGAGTAAACTAAGCATGGAGGATTTGATCGGCAACTTGATGACATATGAGCTTGAGCTAAAAGCAAAGGAGGAATGCAACAACTCCAAACCAAAGAAGAAGACGATTGCCTTAAAGAGCAAAGAAGAGAGCGATGAAGAAGGAAAAGATCCAATTGAAGAGCTTGCAATGGCTGTCAATAATCTTAGAAAATGGTCAAAATTCAAGCCACGCAAGAAGAAAACAAATGGTAATAGGACAAAAGATTCTGACAATTCCAATAATGAACTGACGTGCTTTAACTGCAACAAACCTGGCCACTTCAAACAAGAATGCCCACTTCTCAAAAACAACAAAGGAAAGAAAAAGATGAAGAAGGTCTTTGCAGCGACTTGCGATGATGAAGAAGGAGAGGAAGTTTCGAATAGTAGCTCAGAGGAGGCTAACTTGTGTCTTATGGCAAAATCAGATTCAGAAGCAAGCTCAGAGGAATCTAGTGAGGTAGGTGACTATTCTTATAAAGAACTTGTTTTTATGTGTCTTGATCTTACTAAAGTAGTTGATACTCTTGAATCTAAAATTGAAAAACTGAAATCTGATAAGAGAAAACTTGCTCGTGAAAATTTTAGGTTAGAAACTGAACTTGAAAATATTCAAAACCTAGAATGTAAAAAATGTAAAATTTTATATTCAAAATTATCAAGACTTAAGAATGACTTTGAGAATCTTGAAAAAGAAAACTTGAGTTTTAAGGAAACCATTGACACTAGGAAAAAGGATTTTATAAGTAGATGCACCTCACTTGTAATTGAAAACACAACACTAAAAGCCAAAGTCCAAAATCTTGAGAAATCTCAGAATAACTTTTCAAGAGGAGAAAAATCATTCAACATGTTATTGGGAAATCAAATTTTTGCCAACAACAGTGGGAAAACACAAGTTGATGATAATGCAAAAGGTAAGAGTGTCTTTGCTCGATGTGAAATAATTGGACATCGTGTTGAAAATTGTAGTCATAGGAACAAGAACACAAAATTTATACAAGTTTGGATTCCTAAGAATTCTACAAACAAATTACATGTCTATTGGAACAAGAATGAAAGGACTAAACAAGTTTGGGTTCCAAAGGGATTGTTTGTTCACAAAGCTTCAGCCACTAACAATCATGGACCTATAAATAGGTCACAAAAATCTTTCATCTTGTAGTTATGGTGACAGGCTAAGGAACAACAACAGTGTTCTCTGGATTTTGGCTGTTCCAGAAACACAAGGGCAACAAAGCAAAGTTCCTTAGCCTAGTACAAAGGTGACAGAATCACAATGAGCAACCACGAAAAATTATCGTAAAGGTAAAACAGGTAAAGGTATATTTATTTGATCGATATATTAAATGTGATAATCTGCAGCGTATTCTAAATTAAATCAGCCAATAATGAGATGATAAAGAGATGATGATTTTGATTCTGACTTGTTCAACATAGTTGGCCAATTACATTTATGCCAAAAACACTATTCTTTGAATTACTTCATACATATACATTTGGATTAAACATAGTGTTTTGTTGGATGATAATATTTTTGGTTATAATACGGCTAACTCTATATTCATGGTTTTTTGATTATTTACACGGCTTCAATCCAAATTCAAGAGAATGCCTGTTAAAATTGAGTCTGAGTTTTTATGCACACTTCATGGTCTGGTCTATCAAATTTAGTTAGTGATGTTTTGAAGTGAAAGAGAAATTCAGATGCAGATTACACTGGTAATCTAGTTGACAGAAAACTTACTAGTTGAACGTGATTTATGGTGAGACATTTAGTAACTGCATCGTTTTTTAAAGAAAATATCTGCATACTTTTCATTACAAATAATTTTCAATTAGTAGAAATTTTATCTCATATAAACCCTTCGAGAAAATCATTGTTGACCATATTTTCAGATTAGCCATTTTTATTTGATTTTAAATGGCAAATTTTGACTAATCCGACTCCCTACTAATTATCAAAAAGATAAATAGTGATTGAAAAGGTGATAAGTGTTGATATTTAACATACATTACTCAAGAGAGTATATTTGGAAAATTTCTTTAGGAATTCAAACAAGAATTATAAAATTTTTTGTTGGGTAAAGATTCCATGACCGTTTCTATATTTATCATATTTCTATCGACCATTGTTTATCAAAACTTAAATATAGTTTGTCGATATGTGGTACTATAATCAGGGATCATTTGTTTTCCATTTCATATTTTTTTGTAAAAATAAATAAATATCCAAAGTATTCACTCTCATTTAAAAGTCCTCACGGTTATGCATGAGTGAATTACTTGGATTTTTGATTATGTGCTTCCATGCTGATTTAAAAGTCCTTACGGTTATGCATGTATGGAATGCATATCAAAATTAATTGATTAAATAGACAAGTTGATTCTAATCCCATTTAAAAGTCCTTATGGTCATGCGTGGTTAGAAGATACTTGATTTCATTTTTTTAAAATTAAATTGGAATACTACTAATCTCATTTAAAAGTCCTAACGGTTATGCATGATTAGTAGATATTCAAATTCCTGATATAAATTTACCACAAGTTGATAAAATTGTATGATTTTATATTAGAACATCATTTCCATTCTTTCTAAAAGTGGAATATGCGCCTAACAAGGGTAGTTATGATTTTTGTTTGATTTTATTGAAGTTTAATATTTATATTCAATTTGAGTTTAATGTTGGATTAATATTGATCACTTTATCTCTATTTTCTCTAACACTATTATTCTTTTGCTGATAACAAAAGAGGGAGAGAAAAGTTAAGATTTTGTCAAATAGAATCAAGAAAATGTCAAATAATTTTCCATTTGCATCTAGGCTCATTTATATATTTCTATTTGTATGCATATATGTAGGGGGAGCATCATGTAGAGAGAAAGCATTTAAATAGGGGGAGCAACTAGAGTATATCATTAATCATGTAAATTTAACACACGTACAAAATCTTAAATATATGTTTGTTATCATCAAAAGGGGGAGATTGTTGAATATGCGCTTATATGATTTTTGTTTGATGATAATAAACATATTTACATTCGTTTAAATGTATTTGTTAATGTACTATTTTATTTTTTCATAGATTAAATAAATATTTGTTGAATAAAATAAATTACACAAAATTTGAATTCAAACAGAAATTTTATTCAAAAAAATATTTATTATAATTTTGAATATGTGACGACTCGAATTTTGCCCGCTCGAAAATCGACATCCATACCTCATATCGTATTCGAATGCCATAGATTCGACCGTTCAAATCCGATTCGCCGGAGCTTATAACAATCATTAAGTAAACAACACAGCGGAATAAAAGAATAATACATTGATATACAGCTTTGATACAATATCTGATACAACAGATGATCCAATAGATATCAATATACATCAGAGATATGATACAATTAAATAGCAGCGGAACAGATAACTCTAAAATAGTCTTCAACGAAGAACTCCAAATCGGAACTGTAACTCCATTTCCAAGAATCAATCAGCAGAAGCTCGAACTCCCAATAACGATGCACCTAGATAACCAAGACTGGTGCGATCCAAAGACTGAACTAACTCCAGATAATCTACTAAACCTGACTATCTGAAAAACCCAACTCTAGACTGCTCGTGTAGAAATATAATGAGCACCCAGAGTTTAGGAAAGGAACAATAAACTCCGGATCAGTCGTGGGACTGGTGTGAGCAACAAAAACAGTCTATCTTTTAAAACATTCAACAAAAGAATTTTAAAGTCAATTCGCAATGTTTTTTTTAAATGAGACTACCATAAGGCCTCCCGCACACACACACAATGCAAACGCAGAATCGGAGGAGATTTCTCCTTATGATAGTCAAAGATGCTTGATACGCATTAAAAAGAACATTTAATATTATTACTAGTGCATAGTGTAGAGAAAATTTATTTCGAAAATAAAGATATAAATCTTAGCCGACATAGACATTTCGAACTATGTCTACTATAGCTACCATGTTCAATGGTGGGTTACCGCCATATTCCATGACAGGTTATACAACTAAAACCATACAAGGCTCGTATTTAAAGAATGGATTTTCCAACAAATGGTCAGGCCAAGGAACTTCCCATTGCCACATGGAAACGCCTCTGGAAGGCGCCCCGAGAACCAAACTGTTCTCTGCCAAACAAAGCCGGGAATCCCTTTTCCCAAGGGATATTACAAACCTTCAGATATACCACTCCCGGTCCTTTGGGACCTTTAAACGAGAGCTCTCTAACCAACATCACACCATAATAATAAGCGTTTCAACATGAGTATGTATCTGGGCTCCATACCATGATACTACCCTTTTCCAGAAGGAATGGTCATACCCTAGGGAAGCGATCCCTGGAAACTTTGCCGCACAATTCCTGTTTCGACCATTACCGGGTTGTGAGGCTCGACGAATTCACGTCCACAAAAACACACTTTGTACAAAAAGCCGTGCTTTGGGTCAATAAATGATCATAGAAATGATCACCACGATAGACGATCAAACAAATGATCCTATCACAAATAATCAACACAATGATCATTTACAGCAATAATCTTTATGTCACATTACCAAATTGGGAATATATCGCTGATAACCTTCAACTACATAACCTCTGAGCTCATACGTCTCAGAGAAGGGTGTTAAGCTAAGAGAATAAATTCTCCGCCACCAACAGAAATATATTTGAAAGAAATCAGCTTTATATCTCAATTGTAATGTCAGACATACAATCCATACAAGTCTGTTCAGGGCTCGAACAGAACCGAAGGCACTTCCAAAGAAGTCCTTGAAATCCGGATATTCACTAATCACGTTCGGACTCCCCATCACATATGGAGTCTCTATACCGGGGACCATTCGATGCAAAGACATTCGACGAGTTGTCCTTACGTTTTCGAAAATATCCGGTCTTCACCACCGGTCTTCAAATGTTATCCATAACGACATATCACATATTCGGAATGGGATATATGACACAAAGGTCCTCTCCCGGCTAAACCGAATAGTGGGCGCGGTATTTAAAACATATGGATAAGGAATTTCAATTAAGTCACAACTTAATAATCCAAAACTTTTCTTTCAAATGGATTAACAAATTACCATTTTCAATCCTTAAACAAAAAGATTCATTTTCACAACCTTTAACGGTTTAAACAATTTTCACGTTTTTAATCTTTTAAACAAAAGATTCATTCACAGATTTTCCAAATCAATTTTCATTTCAATTTGATTAACTCGTTAAATCTTTAAATCAAAGATTTAACTTATAGCCTTCAAAACAATTTCATTTCAATTTGATTTAAACAAATCATCAATTTAAATCTGTTAAAAATAAACAGATTTAATTCATAGCTTTCAAAAAAGAATTCATTCATAACTTAGGAAAATCATTTCTCTATTCAATCTTGAAATTCCCCTAATAAACTGGAATCTCAGTTCTTATCTAAAAGTGTTTATCATCTGAAAACAACAGTTTCCATTTTGGAAATCTGATTCATTTATACGAGTTGAAATCCTTGGGTTAAATTCAAATTCCCAAGAAACAATACTTAAAAGTGGTTTAATCCCTATATAACCAATATAACATTTTTAATCCCTAATTTCAAATCATAGAATTCAATTTCAAGTATTGAATTTAAATTTAAGTCAAATTATTTAAATTCCAAAACTTAATCAAGTAATTTAAAAATAATAAATTTTATTTTGAAATCCCATTCCAAAAGCTTTTCACATTTATTCCGATTCCATTTCCAAAACATTTGGATTTAAAAATTCAAATTTAACTATTTCAAAAATCTGCGACTTAATCGATTTCCTCGTGAAATCCATATTGGTGTGTGTGTATAAGTGTGGTCCAGGGGTTCAACACACTAGTGCAACATTATTTCAATCATCACAGATTAAAACATAGAAATATAGTTGATAAGCGATATAAAACTATAACGCTCATCGTCTATTCACAGATTCACAGATAATATACAAATGCAAATAAATATACACTGCTTAATCTACGGAACAAAATATCACAAATCAGATAGGATAATCAATTCAAGGCATTTCATACAATACAATCATTCATAAGCATTCAATAAACATTTGTAAGCAGGATTAATTAATTGTTTAATCCTAATTATCTAATAATGATTTATTAATTAATTATCTAATAATGATTTATTAATTCCAAATCATTTGATATAAATTAATTTATCAAACGCTTTAATTAATTAAATTATTCTTAATTAATCATATTAATTAAATTGACTCTTGGACCAATTATATAATTAATTAACTTCTTAATTAATTATTTCAAGAAATTTACTCTTTTATTATTTACCATTAAGCAATCATCTCATAATAACAAATCATGAATTACCAATTTATCTTTATCATTAATTTAAATCAAAATATTCAAATTTAATTACAATTAGTAATTAACCCCTTAATTGCTTTCATTAAGTAATTAACAATTTACAATTGATTTAATCAATTAATCTGATTTGTTATCTAGATTTATCACATTACTTTTATTACTTAATAATTTCAATCATTTTAATTACCTTAATTATCTCTAAGCTAATTAATTTCTTTATTAATGATTTCATTAATCATTTAAGTGTATTTTAAGCTTACACTTTAAATTTAAATTCAAATTTCATTTTAAAACCATTTAAGATTTCAACAGTTTATTTGAAAACTAAACTTTACTTTTAAATTTAAACTTAGTTTAAATTATGTTTCAGATTTTTAAATTAGATTATAAAAATAGAAACTGTCAGGTGAAGAACCTGAAAACCCACCTTCTAAATCTTTACAACTTTGATTTAAAATTAAATTTCTTTTTTTTTTAAACTTTAAGATTCAAAGTTCTATTTGAATATAAACTTAACTTTGAATTTAACCCCTGTCTAAATTCTGGTTTCAAATTTAAATTGAATTTAGAATCTGAAACTGCCAGGTTTAAAAACCTGAAACCAATATTTACTTATTTAAAACTTTATTACATTTTCAGATTAGAATTCAAAAGTGAATTTGAATCCACATTTCAAACTGGATTTAAAAACCTATTTTTTTTTTATTTTTTATAATCTGGTTTGAATTTTAAATCTCATTTTAAATTTTCTTTAAATTTTCAAATCTCAGACAGGTTTTACACAAATCTGTAGCAATACCAATTTTTTTACCCGAGACATCTTCAACATGCTTCGAGTCAATTAACAACAACTCCGAGTCCAACCCTCAAATTACCCGAGAGAAACTCGAGCTCAAAAACACTGCAACCCACAAAATTTCACCTGACAAACTACTGCACCGTGCACATGCACGGCGGCCTTCATCGCTTCCGTTCATCAGCGATGATCGCAACATCTCGCCGAGCAACCACGAACCCGATCCCCATTATCAAGTCACTCCATCACACTCGAAATCAATTTCGAGACACTCAAATGAACCTGGAACAGAAAACAAAATCGAAACCTGGAACATACGAACAGACCTCCCTCCACAAACCTGTCATCACCAATTTCTCACCGCCTCGGCCACTAGCGGCTACACAACTCCGGTCACAGCTTCGACAACCACCACGCTTTCGTATCCCAAAACCCCAAGCCACTCGGTCCACTGAGGGGGGCGAAGGAAATCAAAACTCGCCCCTGATAAAAATTAGGGTTAAAAACTTTGCTCGACCACCGCCGACGCCACAGTCGCTTCCACCACCTCCGACTATTTTTCCAAGCAACCCCGTACGTCCCTCTGTCACCAACCAAAACTTCAACCTCTTCAAATCAGTGAATCCCCGTAGATCACTAAAACTATGAAATTCATACAAACCCAAAATGCTCTTTTATCCTTAATTTAAAAATTATGGTTGAAGCTTTAAAAATCGAGTTTTAGTGTACGAATTCAAGTTACCATCTTGAAACAACAGTATTTAATGTTTGGATTTTAACATGTTTTATATTTGACTGTAGTTTCTAGACATCCTGAGAAACTTTGCTTTGATTTAATTAAAACTATTTTTAAAAAATTTAAATCTTGTTAAAACTACATCTTTTGTTTAGAAAACAAAACCTGATATTGTCTAACTAAGATGATACTGAAATTTTCTAACTAAAAAAAAAACTGCAAAAAAAAGAAACAGAGCAATGACTTCAAGTGCATGCATACATATTACCCCAGCAGTTCAACAATATGAAAACACAATATACTTCATAATACCATATTGAACAGAGCAATGACTTGCAACCAGAAATCATACTTAAAGTTTAAAGGTGAAGTTACTCACAACATCAATAAACAACAAAATAGAGTATGTTTGGGTAGGAGTTTACTCACCTGTGTTTCAGAAGGAAGAACAGAGTTCCTTCTCTACATTGAAAACTGCAGGCTTGTTTTTCTTTGTTGAATAAATTGAACATGTTTAAGTTTATTAGATATAGTGATGTTTATCTCCCTGTTATTCAATCTTGCTGAACGAAATGGAATAAGGAAGTTGATATCAAATATAGGTTTACAGGGATGTTCATATGTTTGTACAGTAGGGTATACACTATTTTGTACAATTTGTTTACTTCAGCCATACTTATCTTGCTTTTAGTTGATTGTGCTGAGATGATTTTGTATTACTTTTCTTTGTACTTTGTTTAGTTAAATATATGTTTATTGTCTTCATGCTTTCGTTTTTCTTCCAGGTCTTTGCTTTATTTTATAAGCTAGTACACATCTTTCTTTTCTCATGTTCAACCTGTTCTTTGTTTTATATCTCTTTGTTTCTTTTACTTGCCTTATAAGCTACAGCCTACATACTTTTGTTTTATATTTGTTTTATACACTTTCATATTAATTCTTTTTGCTTTTGCTTATTTATATTTTAATTTGTTTGTTCGCACTTTATCTTTGACAAAGCTTCTTTGTGGTGGCTGCAGCTATGTTTTGGGTATTCTTTGCATAAATATTTATAAATTAAAGTTTGTTTTGTTTGTATTTGTATGTTTATATGATGGTGGCCAAGATGAAAACATTTAGTGTTGATGTACTTTGTTTCTACACACTCAACTTATTATCTTTGTACATGAATATACATATATTTTTATAATTCATCATATATGTATTCTTACTTTTATTTCTAAATTAATTGTTTATTTTTAATTTTCAAAGCAAAATTTCCTTTACATTATTTATAGATCCCAATTCAAATTTAATTCAAATATATTTCTCATATTGAAAATCTGTTTCATCTATACGAGTTAAAGTTCTTTGGTAAATCCAACTTCTCAAAATTATACTTTTAAAATGGTTTGATTCATATATACCCAAATATACATATATATATATATATATATACATTCACATATATACATATACATACAATAATTAAAAATTTAAATGATTTATATAGAAGATATTTGAACTCGGGGAAACTCACATCACTAAATCGATTAATTTCACCGTTTTCTTCAAAAATAGATTTTAATTATCATTTTAAATTTATATAAAAATCCGGGGTCGTTACAGACTTCCCCCCTTAAAAGAATTTCGTCCTCGAAGTTCGCAGGCACGAAAACAACACAGAGATAGACTCAATCTTTACAATTTCTCAAATACAAGATATGGATTCCAAATTCAAGTCGGAATATCTCAGAATACATACCAATTTGTCCCTCTTCGGACTTCGACCAACCCAAGAAATTATAACAGAATTTCAAAAGTTGATTTTAAACGAAATTGTTTTATCGATACAATTCAAATTATCTTTCATATTCTATTAATCAATTTTAACTCAATTAAAATTTCCAATTTATTTAAAATTTCCAATTTCAAATTCATTAAAGTTTAAATCCAAAAACTGAAAAGAAACTGATGAAATATGAAGAAAGAATTTCTACAACGATTCGTAGAGCATCAACGCACCGAACTACTTCTGGAGCTGTCACGAAGTAATCAAGAGAATTTAGAACGAATCAAAGGAAATTGATAAGAAAGTTGTTTCCACAGTCACAGGGTGTTGACCATTTATAGTCGTATTTACCTGTCCCCTATCTCGTTCTCTTCTTGCACTCATACTTACTATCAGTGGATAGCAAAAGAATTTACTGAGGCATTCAAACGGATATCTTAAGGATTACTCATTCTAGGATATACTTCACCCTATCTCTAATGAGCTACTTAATGTGTTATACTCCTGAGCTAAAGTTCAACCTTAGCTCTGATACCAAATGTGACGACTCGAGTTTTGCCCGCTCGAAAATCGACATCCATACCTCATATCGTATTCGAATGCCATAGATTCGACCGTTCAAATCCGATTCGTCGGAGCTTATAACAATCATTAAGTAAACAACACAGCGGAATAAAAGAATAATACATTGATATACAGCTTTGATACAATATCTGATACAACAGATGATCCAATAGATATCAATATACATCAGAGATATGATACAATTAAATAGCAGCGGAACAGATAACTCTAAAATAGTCTTCAACGAAGAACTCCAAATCGGAACTGTAACTCCATTTCCAAGAATCAATCAGCAGAAGCTCGAACTCCCAATAACGATGCACCTAGATAACCAAGACTGGTGCGATCCAAAGACTGAACTAACTCCAGATAATCTACTAAACCTGACTATCTGAAAAACCCAACTCTAGACTGCTCGTGTAGAAATATAATGAGCACCCAGAGTTTAGGAAAGGAACAATAAACTCCGGATCAGTCGTGGGACTGGTGTGAGCAACAAAAACAGTCTATCTTTTAAAACATTCAACAAAAGAATTTTAAAGTCAATTCGCAATGTTTTTTTTAAAATGAGACTACCATAAGGCCTCCCGCACACACACACAATGCAAACGCAGAATCGGAGGAGATTTCTCCTTATGATAGTCAAAGATGCTTGATACGCATTAAAAAGAACATTTAATATTATTACTAGTGCATAGTGTAGAGAAAATTTATTTCGAAAATAAAGATATAAATCTTAGCCGACATAGACATTTCGAACTATGTCTACTATAGCTACCATGTTCAATGGCGGGTTACCGCCATATTCCATGACAGGTTATACAACTAAAACCATACAAGGCTCGTATTTGAAGAATGGATTTTCCAACAAATGGTCAGGCCAAGGAACTTCCCATTGCCACATGGAAACGCCTCTGGAAGGACGCCCCGAGAACCAAACTGTTCTCTGCCAAACAAAGCCGGTAATCCCTTTTCCCAAGGGATATTACAAACCCTCAGATATACCACTCCCGGTCCTTTGGGACCTTTAAACGAGAGCTCTCTAACCAACATCACACCATAATAATAAGTGTTTCAACATGAGTAAGTATCTGGGCTCCATACCATGATACTACCCTTTTCCAGAAGGAATGGTCATACCCTAGGGAAGCGATCCCTGGAAACTTTGCCGCACAATTCCTGTTTCGACCATTACCGGGTTGTGAGGCTCGACGAATTCACGTCCACAAAAACACACTTTGTACAAAAAGCCGTGCTTTGGGTCAACAAATGATCATAGAAATGATCACCACGATAGACGATCAAACAAATGATCCTATCACAAATAATCAACACAATGATCATTTACAGCAACACTCTGTATGTCACATTACCAAATTGGGAATATATCGCTGATAACCTTCAACTACATAACCTCTGAGCTCATACGTCTCAGAGAAGGGTGTTAAGCTAAGAGAATAAATTCTCCGCCACCAACAGAAATATATTTGAAAGAAATCATCTTTATATCTCAATTGTAATGTCAGACATACAATCCATACAAGTCTGTTCCGGGCTCGAACAGAACCGAAGGCACTTCCAAAGAAGTCCTTGAAATCCGGATATTCACTAATCACGTTCGGACTCCCCATCACATATGGAGTCTCTATACCGGGGACCATTCGATGCAAAGACATTCGACGAGTTGTCCTTACGTTTTCGAAAATATCCGGTCTTCACCACCGGTCTTCAAATGTTATCCATAACGACATATCACATATTCGGAATGGGATATATGACACAAAGGTCCTCTCCTGGCTAAACCGAATAGTGAGCGCGGTATTTAAAACATATGGATAAGGAATTTCAATTAAGTCACAACTTAATAATCAAAAACTTTTCTTTCAAATGGCTTAACAAATTACCATTTTCAATCCTTAAACAAAAAGATTCATTTTCACAACCTTTAACGGTTTAAACAATTTTCACGTTTTTAATCTTTTAAACAAAAGATTCATTCACAGATTTTCCAAATCAATTTTCATTTCAATTTGATTAACTCGTTAAATCTTTAAATCAAAGATTTAACTTATAGCCTTCAAAACGATTTCATTTCAATTTGATTTAAACAAATCATCAATTTAAATCTGTTAAAAATAAACAGATTTAATTCATAGCTTTCAAAAAAGAATTCATTCATAACTTAGGAAAATC
Organism: Allium cepa; assembly: GCA_030765085.1. Lineage (NCBI taxonomy): Eukaryota > Viridiplantae > Streptophyta > Magnoliopsida > Asparagales > Amaryllidaceae > Allium > Allium cepa. Next base: position 44,311,327 of record CM060930.1, on the reverse strand, counting down.
ATTTCTCTATTCAATCTTGAAATTCCCCTAATTAACTGGAATCTCAGTTCTTATCTAAAAGTGTTTATCATCTGAAAACAACAGTTTCCATTTTGGAAATCTGATTCATTTATACGAGTTGAAATCCTTGGGTTAAATTCAAATTCCCAAGAAACAATACTTAAAAGTGGTTTAATCCCTATATAACCAATATAACATTTTTAATGCCTAATTTCAAATCATAGAATTCAATTTCAAGTATTGAATTTAAATTTAAGTCAAATTATTTAAATTCCAAAACTTAATCAAGTAATTTAAAAATAATAAATTTTATTTTGAAATCCCATTCCAAAAGCTTTTCACATTTATTTCGATTCCATTTCCAAAACATTTGGATTTAAAAATTCAAATTTAACTATTTCAAAAATCTGCGACTTAATCGATTTCCTCGTGAAATCCATATTGGTGTGTGTGTATAAGTGTGGTCCAGGGGTTCAACACACTAGTGCAACATTATTTCAATCATCACAGATTAAAACATAGAAATATAGTTGATAAGCGATATAAAACTATAACGCTCATCGTCTATTCACAGATTCACAGATAATACACAAATGCAAATAAATATACACTGCTTAATCTACGGAACAAAATATCACAAATCAGATAGGATAATCAATTCAAGGCATTTCATACAATACAATCATTCATAAGCATTCAATAAACATTTGTAAGCAGGATTAATTAATTGTTTAATCCTAATTAATTCAATTTATTTTAAATCAAATAAATTACTTATGAATTAATTATCTAATAATGATTTATTAATTCCAAATCATTTGATATAAATTAATTTATCAAACACTTTAATTAATTAAATTATTCTTAATTAATCATATTAATTAAATTGACTCTTGGACCAATTATATAATTAATTAACTTCTTAATTAATTATTTCAAGAAATTTACTCTTTTATTATTTACCATTAAGCAATCATCTCATAATAACAAATCATGAATTACCAATTTATCTTTATCATTAATTTAAATCAAAATATTCAAATTTAATTACAATTAGTAATTAACCCCTTAATTGCTTTCATTAAGTAATTAACAATTTACAATTGATTTAATCAATTAATCTGATTTGTTATCTAGATTTATCACATTACTTTTATTACTTAATAATTTCAATCATTTTAATTACCTTAATTATCTCTAAGCTAATTAATTTCTTTATTAATGATTTCATTAATCATTTAAGTGTATTTTAAGCTTACACTTTAAATTTAAATTCAAATTTCATTTTAAAACCATTTAAGATTTCAACAGTTTATTTGAAAACTAAACTTTACTTTTAAATTTAAACTTAGTTTAAATTATGTTTCAGATTTTTAAGTTAGATTATAAAAATAGAAACTGTCAGGTGAAGAACCTGAAAACCCACCTTCTAAATCTTTACAACTTTGATTTAAAATTAAATTTCTTTTTTTTTTAAACTTTAAGATTCAAAGTTCTATTTGAATATAAACTTAACTTTGAATTTAACCCCTGTCTAAATTCTGGTTTCAAATTTAAATTGAATTTTGAATCTGAAACTGCCAGGTTTAAAAACCTGAAACTAATATTTACTTATTTAAAACTTTATTACATTTTCAGATTAGAATTCAAAAGTGAATTTGAATCCACATTTCAAACTGGATTTAAAAACCTGTTTTTTTTTTTTTTATAATCTGGTTTGAATTTTAAATCTCATTTTAAATTTTCTTTAAATTTTCAAATCTCAGACAGGTTTTACACAAATCTGTAGCAATACCAATTTTTTTACCCGAGACATCTTCAACATGCTTCGAGTCAATTAACAACAACTCCGAGTCCAACCCTCAAATTACCCGAGAGAAACTCGAGCTCAAAAACACTGCAACCCACAAAATTTCACCTGACAAACTACTGCACCGTGCACATGCACGGCGGCCTTCATCGCTTCCGTTCATCAGCGATGATCGCAACATCTCGCCGAGCAACCACGAACCCGATCCCCATTATCAAGTCACTCCATCACACTCGAAATCAATTTCGAGACACTCAAATGAACCTGGAACAGAAAACAAAATCGAAACCTGGAACATACGAACAGACCTCCCTCCACAAACCTGTCATCACCAATTTCTCACCGCCTCGGCCACTAGCGGCTACACAACTCCGGTCACAGCTTCGACAACCACCACGCTTTCGTATCCCAAAACCCCAAGCCACTCGGTCCACTGAGGGGGGCGAAGGAAATCAAAACTCGCCCCTGATAAAAATTAGGGTTAAAAACTTTGCTCAACCACCGCCGACGCCACAGTCGCTTCCACCACCTCCGACTATTTTTCCAAGCAACCCCGTACGTCCCTCTGTCACCAACCAAAACTTCAACCTCTTCAAATCAGTGAATCCCCGTAGATCACTAAAACTATGAAATTCATACAAACCCAAAATGCTCTTTTATCCTTAATTTAAAAATTATGGTTGAAGCTTTAAAAATCGAGTTTTAGTGTACGAATTCAAGTTACCATCTTGAAACAACAGTATTTAATGTTTGGATTTTAACATGTTTTATATTTGACTGTAGTTTCTAGGCATCCTGAGAAACTTTGCTTTGATTTAATTAAAACTATTTTTAAAAAATTTAAATCTTGTTAAAACTACATCTTTTGTTTAGAAAAAAAAACCTGATATTGTCTAACTAAGATGATACTGAAATTTTCTAACTAAAAAAAAAACTGCAAAAAAAAGAAACAGAGCAATGACTTCAAGTGCATGCATACATATTACCCCAGCAGTTTAACAATATGAAAACACAATATACTTCATAATACCATATTGAACAGAGCAATGACTTGCAACCAAAAATCATACTTAAAGTTTAAAGGTGAAGTTACTCACAGCATCAATAAACAACAAAATAGAGTATGTTTGGGTAGGAGTTTACTCACCTGTGTTTCAGAAGGAAGAACAGAGTTCCTTCTCTACATTGAAAACTGCAGGCTTGTTTTTCTTTGTTGAATAAATTGAACATGTTTAAGTTTATTAGATATAGTGATGTTTATCTCCCTGTTATTCAATCTTGCTGAACGAAATGGAATAAGGAAGTTGATATCAAATATAGGTTTACAGGGATGTTCATATGTTTGTACAGTAGGGTATACACTATTTTGTACAATTTGTTTACTTCAGCCATACTTATCTTGCTTTTAGTTGATTGTGCTGAGATGATTTTGTATTACTTTTCTTTGTACTTTGCTTTAGTTAAATATATGTTTATTGTCTTCATGCTTTCGTTTTTCTTCCAGGTCTTTGCTTTATTTTATAAGCTAGTACACATCTTTCTTTTCTCATGTTCAACCTGTTCTTTGTTTTATATCTCTTTGTTTCTTTTACTTGCCTTATAAGCTACAGCCTACATACTTTTGTTTTATATTTGTTTTATACACTTTCATATTAATTCTTTTTGCTTTTGCTTATTTATATTTTAATTTGTTTGTTCGCACTTTATCTTTGACAAAGCTTCTTTGTGGTGGCTGCAGCTATGTTTTGGGTATTCTTTGCATAAATATTTATAAATTAAAGTTTGTTTTGTTTGTATTTGTATGTTTATATGATGGTGGCCAAGATGAAAACATTTAGTGTTGATGTACTTTGTTTCTACACACTCAACTTATTATCTTTGTACATGAATATACATATATTTTTATAATTCATCATATATGTATTCTTACTTTTATTTCTAAATTAATTGTTTATTTTTAATTTTCAAAGCAAAATTTCCTTTACATTATTTATAGATCCCAATTCAAATTTAATTCAAATATATTTCTCATATTGAAAATCTGTTTCATCTATACGAGTTAAAGTTCTTTGGTAAATCCAACTTCTCAAAATTATACTTTTAAAATGGTTTGATTCATATATACCCAAATATACATATATATATATATACATTCACATATATACATATACATACAATAATTAAAATTTTAAATGATTTATATAGAAGATATTTGAACTCGGGGAAACTCACATCACTAAATCGATTAATTTAACCGTTTTCTTCAAAAATAGATTTTAATTATCATTTTAAATTTATATAAAAATCCGGGGTCGTTACAGAATAGTACAAATTCAAGCTCTCGCTATACACATATACAATTTCGATTGTAATTACATCACAATTCAATCTACATAAATGCCTCACTACATATCACTCACACTCGTAGTTTATCTTCAAGTTCATTCCAGTTATAATCCGGCATCTGAGAAATCTGCAAAAATATTCACTAACGCAGTAAAATTGAAAAAGAAATATTTTTGCCATATATAATCAAATATGATTTTTGAAAATATGATTTGCCTCGGTTATTTGGGTTGTTCATCATCATTCACATTTGAATTCATCATACACGAACAATGTGACATGCATATTGTATCACTGTACATGCCACAAGGCTGTGCACATCAATATACACTTGATAATGCTACAGGGACAGGCGAGCACAGGTCAAACCCAAATGAAAAGCCGGGTTCAACTCACGTGCAATATATTTAAAATAACGACACGAGCACAAGGTCAAACCCAAGTTTTGAAACTGGATTCAACTCAAGTGAAATTTCAAAAATCAACATGAATGGATGCAAAAGACCAGTGATGCAAGCAATGACCAGGTCCAGTTACAACAGAGAATCAACTATGCATGCAACAGGACTAAGGCGACAATGTGCACAGGTCAGAGACAATACAGCATGTACAAGGATCAATGAAGAGAGGTGAACAACAAGTGCAACAAGCAGCAGTGTGCAAGTGCAGACCACAAAGACAGTAACATGCAGTTTTGCAGTGATACAAATGAAAAAAAAACACACAATTCAGTGCACAAGAAAACAAGTTCAGCTGCTCAATGCAATACAGTGGAAAATCCACAAATGGACATACACCAGACATATACATGGATGATCAGTACGACCAAGTATGGAAGTGACTCAAAACAGCAGTGTGTAACTCGAGCTTCAGAAAGATTGTAGAAAAAAAATGCCCAACTCAATATCACAATATAATGCAATCATCATGAAGCACTTGCAACAGAAAGTCAATGAAAATGGAACTAATTTGAAACCACAAGAGACTGCAACAGCAAATACATCATGAAAGACCACCAAGTACAACAATGCACAAGTGACACCAGTGAACCATCAAAGGTATGCACAGGCAGTCCAGATAAACAAGCCAGAGTGCAACAGGTTATACTACAAGGATGAATACAACATGAAGCACTGCAACTCAAAGAGATAGTCGACCAACAGCTCATAAATCAATAGCATATCAAATAAACCCAGACAAAGGTCAGAGAGTGCAGACATGATTATCAAGCTACAACTCAAATGAAACAGATCAAATGACATGATGAAGCAGTGCAAATGAGAAAGTGCAACAGGGAATAGCAACATGTAAATAAAACCAACAAAATACACAAACAAGACCAGAACAATCATGCCAAAAGTATGGTTACAGCATCAAAGCGGTCAAGGCTAAAATCAAACAAGGCCAGAGATGAAGCTAACAGGGATGAAAACAGTGATAGCCGAAGTAATGCAGAGTGGTGGATTGGTATACACGAAATCAAGTATGTATGAAATGGAAATTGCCAAAAATAGGGAAGTCAAACGAATCAAAACAGGAAAGTTTTCTTTTCGTATGACTCAAGAAAATTCGAACGTTCCATAATCAAAGCCGTGCGCATCAAGCAATCGAAATTTAGGACAGTATCGAATTGATTAGGGTCTCAGAATCCATATAAATATTCACCCAACAAATTCATCATCGGCATCGAGTTCAAGCAAGCAATTAAACCAGCAACGAAAGTGAAAAATTACATACCACAATCTATCGAACTCGATCAAAGGAGCAGCTGCGAACGAGCGCAAGCAAAGCTACCAGAGGATCGATCATCAGAGAAGCAGCGAGCAAGGCAACATGCAAACCACTGTATCGATCAACAAAAAGGCGAAGCTTCAAAAGCCTAATTTTGGAAGCAAGGAATAAAAGAGCCGAAGCCCTAATTTAGTTGCAAAGAGGAACGACCGCCATTATTCTCACAAGCCAAAAGAAAAGGAACGGGCCAAAGAAGAGAAAAGAGGATCGGGTTAAAGAAGAAAATTTGGGCCGGCCTTGTTTTATTTCAAAGGGCTCTATTTTAATTTTTGGGTTTATTTTATAAGGAGGTTTTTGTTTATCCGTTTTATTTTTTATCCGTTCTTTTTTCAAATCTTGGTAAATCACCACTTAGGTTTAGATTGTGTCAGATTGTCTAGTTAGAATTAGTTCAGTGAGCAGGGTGTGCGAGTTTGCAAAACTCTATAGGAGGGAGCAGGGTTTGCGAGTTTGTAAAACTCTATAGGCGGGAGCAGGGGTTGCGAGTCTATTAGAGTGTTTGTAAGCGGGAGCAGGGTTTGCGAGTCTGTTAGAGTGTTTGTAAGCGGGAGATTGTTTATTTCTAATAGAAATCTGGGAATGCAGCAGTAGGCAGGGGTTGCCGAAGCTGGGTAAATTTTATGTGTGATTTTCTTTTTAGCATATTTTTTTCTCTGCAGTTTGTTTTTGTGTTTAATTCGAGAAAATTTGCTATAACCCTATTCACCCCCCCCCCCTCTACGGTTAATCTAGATCCTACAGTATGTTGGCTAAGATTTATATCTTTACTTTCGAAATGATTTTTCCTACACTATGCATTAGTAACAATGTCAAATGTTTTTTTAATGCGTATCAAGCATCTTTGACTATCATAAGGAGAAATCTCCTCCGATTCTGCGTTTGCATTGTGTGTGTGTGCGGGAGGCCTTATGGTAGTCTGATTTTCTAAAAAGCATGGCGAATCTATTTTAAGATTATCCTGTTCTTTGTTTTAAAAATAAATAACTATTTTAAGTTCTCACACCAGTCACATGACTGACTCGGAGTTTATTGTTTCCCTTCCTAAACTCTGGGTGCCCACTAATTTTCGCACGGGCAGTCTAGAGTCAGGTTTATCAGGATATTCTGGAAATCAGGAGTTGCTGGAGGCAAGATGGATGGCATGACGTATTCACTAGTATATAGTATTTCTTTTCCGTTGTTTGTTGTTGTAAACTCTGATAATGAATGTAATGTGATGTAATGTATAAAATATACAGTTCTTTTGTTTTAATGAATATTCATTTATTTATTATATGTTGTTCCGCTGCGATTGTTAGATTGATATAGTTTTGTTGATACTTTCTGTTCCATTCTATTGTTTTCTCTTTTTTTTCTATCTTTTTCTTTCTTTCTCTAACTTTTTCTTTTCTTAAACCCTAATTATTCGTATTTCTGTTCATCTTGAGTTAATCGATGGAGATTAGTGTCTATTCAAGGAATACAATTTGCGGACTATTACATTTACCATTTTAAACAATTCTTATTTAAATTGATTTCATTTAAGTTTAATTATAAAATGCTTCATTAAGTATTCTTTTTATTTTAATTCAACCAATAATCGATGATAACAAAATATTATCATCTTCTAGCAATAATTTCATTAAAAATTATGATTAAATATATATTTTCATGACCCAGAATTTCTGGACATTTGAAATTGAAATATTTAATTGATTTTAAATATTTGAAAGTTTGTTTAATTTGAATTTCGAATATCACTATTTATTGGGAAATTGAATTTTTGAATTTAATTATTAAAAGTTGGGTAAATGGTTGAATCTGAAATTTTAAGCTTGTTAAAAATAGTTTAAAAGCTTGAAAATCTATATTGATAGTATTGAAGATAGTAAAAGTGTTAAACTTGAATTTGGAAGTGGTTTGTTAAGTATTGAAAATATATTGTTTAAATTGATACTTAAAAATAGTCTTCCGAGGTACAATCTCAGTATTCGACGAAACCAGTTCATCCGTAATAGTGTATTATTATCGGCTTTCAATTTCCGTAGTGTTTGGAGGGATCGTTTGGTCGTACGATAGATAAATGCATGGAAATCTATATCAAAAATTTAATTTGATATCTGCGTTCAAAAAGCTATCTTCTCTGTAAGATTGAATTAGGACTTGAAATCTTTTCCATTGTGTTCAAAATATGGGTTTAACATTATAAACGCCTAGCGGCACGCCTTGATAGGAGTTCGAAATTTTGAGTTGCGATAATCGAGACGTTTAAAGTTTGAATTTAAATTTGATATATATTTTATATTCTGAGTATAGTTTTCACGATTTTACCCATATCTCCCTTCAACACTTGGCAACCTTTCTCTCTTTGTTTAGCCACACGTTCCTCTTTTTCTTTTTAAAAAAAGAAAACAAATGGCCGATCAAATAAAAAAATATGGCAAAATCGTGTTTAACTTCCGTTAGTTTCAGATTTGAATTCAGTTTCACCTTTGATCTCGAAATAAATAAATAAATAATGGCGGACAACGAAAGGGAATTTCATCCATTCCAAACCATCGAAACCAAATGAAATCATTTTCATCTGTAAATCATCGCGTACCACTTTTCCCTTAACCGAGTTATAATGGCCGATCTTGGAGTGTTCTCGAGTGGAGCAAGAAGTAAGGGGGAAGGAAAGCATTGCGAGCTTCACTGGCTCGATTTGTCATGTAGCGTGAGGATGTGGGGCCTGTTGGAACTTGATAGGAGTCGTGGTGGTCTCCGACGCCACATGGAGGAGGAGTGACCGAGGTCGTCGAGCTTTTTGGAAGTTATCGCTTGTGTTAGGTATTAGGTAATTTTGAATTTATTTCTACCATTCTGTTTTTATTTTATTTTATTTTATGAATCATATGCAGATAAAAGCAATTAAATTAATAAAAAGTCTAAAATAGAAAAATCTATTCAGCAAGGATGGCTGTAGTTTTATATATATATGTATATATATATATATATATATATATATATATATATATATTGGAAAACATATTGATAAACAGGATTTAAATGAAAATAGCAAGGTAACGATTTATCTTTAATAAAATTTAATTAAATATGTTTTAAAACAGAGAAATGTATATGAATGTAGGTTGGAGAAATTATTATTTCACAGAAAAAGTTTTTATCTTTGAAGATAAAATATAAATATACATATATAGTAAAATGTATATGCATATTTTCCAAATTTATTTATATATACTGAAATTTTTATAAACAGTAGAAAAATTTATACAGATAAGTTTTGAAGAAAAAAATAGAAATTTTAAAGTATTTGGAAGTTTAAAAAAATAGATATTTGAAAACCTATAATTATTTTTATAAGTATATGTATATGTATATGTATATGTATATGTATATGTAAATGTATATGTACATGTACATGTATATGATATGTATATGTATATGTATATGTATATGTATATGTGTATGTATATGTATATGTATACGTATATGTATATGTATATGTATATGTATATGTATATGATTTCAAAAGAAAATGAAAAGAGCTTGAAAATCATATAGGAATTTTAAAATGTTTGAGGAATTAATAAATGTAGATTTTGAAAATCTATAATTTATTTTTATTAAAGTATGTGTAGTTTCAAAGGAAAATTAATAGTTTAATTAAATCATTAGTCAATTAAAATTTATTACATGGAAATTGATTATTAAATTAATTTAAATATTAGTAAATTGTATAATGTTTATACAAGGTTTAAAATCATGGAAACATGCTAGTTTGGAATGGGTTGCAAACAGAAAAATAAACGGTGAGTTAATCTCACTCATCTGGATTATTATTTAAATTTAAATAGTTAATTAAATAGTTAAATTTAAATTATTGGTTGTTGATTACATTGATAGTTGTTATCAGTTTGGATATGTTAGTCTATATATAGTAGTATATAAAATATATATTGGAGTGATAGATTTCCCGCATTATATATCAGATGAGACCCTATGCGGCGCATAATAGCGGATGAGATAGTATAACCTCATATACCGCGATATTCCACCTTGAAGTGGAATTGGTATTTTATATTGTGCTAACATCTGTGGATGCAAGGAACAGGTTGGAGGGATCTAACTGGATTCCTCAAAAAAATTATTTAGCTTGTTTTAATATCCTGTGATATGGTTGATTTGATATTCTGTGATAAATTATATTGATAATTGAAAAATATTAAACGCCATGGTTTGATTGAAAATATTTGGGTATGCCGAGTTATCGAAATATATAGATTGGATTTTCAAAGAGTTATAAAAGAAAATTCTAAGGTAAACAATTATAGAGGTTGGGATAAATGAATTGGAAAAGATAAACGTGAATATTTTTAATTTTAATAAATAAATTCCTAGTATGGGAAAGGAGAATTTGAATTAAAAGGGAAATAATGATTTTAAAACTTAAGTGATATCATTTAAGGAAATAAAGGATTTATTTTAAAATTCAAGATTTAAATTTATTGGGTAAGATAAAGGAGGAATTTGGAAAACGATGAAATCGGTATTTTCAGTTAAATAAGGTTTTAAATCAGAATTAAGAAGTAAAATCTGAAGATAATAGGTTTTGAAATAAATTGAGTAAGTAAGGGGATTTATCTTAAAATGGAGTAAATTTGAAAATCGATTTGGAAAAAGGGTTTGAAACTGTAAATTAAAAGAACATGAGACTATGGAATTTATAAACTGGGTTTATAAAGTGAAATAAGATATTAGTGGATATTTGGAAGGATAAATTCATGGCGGGAATTTATAAAGGAATGGGTAAATTTGTTTTAAAAATAAATAATGTTTTATTTTTTAAAAAGGCGTGAAAGAGAGTGTATTTCTCTAGAAAGCCAAATACGTTTTCAAAGCAAATTTTTAAGTATAAATTAAAAGTTTTAAAGTTGTTTAAAGGAATGTTTTTAAGAAATAATTATTAAGCTGTTAAATTTTTAAAAGTAAAGTTTTATTAAATTAGTTATAGAGGTAATTATTTTTAAAATGTTGCTTGGTTTTATGTTATAAAAAGATAATTATTAATATTTATATTTTATAATGTAATTGTATTTTAAAGATAGTTTGGCTAAGTTTTATTTAAAAACTTGTTCAGAATTTCTCAACTCTTATTTTAAAATTTAGTTTGGCTTATCTTTTATTTTAGAAATTAGTTTTATATTTTATAAAGTAGTTTTATATTAAATATTTTAAAGTAATTTTTTTGAGTAAAGTGTTTAAGTAATTTTAATTTAAATGTTTTAAAGTATATTTTAGAATAAAATGATTTAAATTAATCTTAAATCTTAAGTATTTAGGACTTGGTGGTTTTTAGTGGAAATAAAACAATTGGATGGAAATTTATTTCCACGAGAGAGAGAAAAGTTATTTGAAAACTATTTTCAAAGGATTGAAATGTAGGAAAATATTTATATTTAAAAATAAATAATTTGGGAGAAATTATTATGACTGGTTTTTGTGAATGTTATTTGATAGTTAGATATCCGACTATCAATATTGGCCAATGTGCTGATCGTTTCGAAGAGACCGGGATCAGGATTAATTTCCCGATAACCACTTCAATCTGATTTGAACGTTTTCGTGAACGACAAGAGATGGAAGTCGAAGGTGGAGCAGTGAAGTGTGAGGGCCAATCGCTACTAATCCTGAGGGTGATTCCAAAATGGATGTAGTAAAAGTAGTGCCTTCGGTTCTGTTCGAACCCGGAATGGACTTGTGTAGACGAATGCTTTTAGAATATCGTTAGAAGGACGATGAGAATTCTAAGTGATTGTGTGCTAAAAAGGTAACGAATAGCCTCGAGCCTCTTCAACTATGAATGGCTAAAACAGGGGAGGTGCGCACAAGGCTAAGTGGCTAGCAACCAATTAGGGTAAGGTCATACCCGTCTAGATGTCCCTTTATATTCAGATTTGTGGGAGGTTATTGATCCCAACCACGGGGTGAATTTATTCGGACTATCCAGTAAGGGGTAGCTCCGGTCTTGTGATGGAGGGGACCAGGGTAGATCCTCGGTACGGTGATCTAGACCACGTACTGTGATGGACGGTACCCCAATAGCCCTGCCATTGATGGAAATTCGTTTTCCCTATGTGCCTTTACGGCTTTTGTTTGTGGAATCCACTTTTTGGCTTATAGCTGGAATTTAATAATGTAAAAGTTTCGGTATTTGAATAAGTTTTTGTATATAGACACTGTTATAATATCATAGGATTTTATAAGAAATGTTTTTGTTATCGTAAGTTAATAACCCGACATGTTTATTTGTGGCGTGGTCTTACGAGATACCTTTGATTTCAAAGGATTTTAAAACTTTAATAATCCAATGGAGTTTATTTTCTCACGCTGGTTTTACAGACTGACTCGGATGTTATTTAACTATAATGCTCGGGTCAGGAGTATTGTAGAGTACATATTCTGGATGGACTGTTGTGGAGTGCAGAAGACGAGTTGGATGACGAGGCATATTTCCTTAGATTTTTATCCCGCTATGAAGTGAAAGAGGTAATTCAGCTTTTGAGGACAGGATATTATAACCGTCTAGAATTGTGATGTTGATTTGTATTCTACTCTGATAATGTTTATATAAAACTGATATAGTTTTCTTTTGTGTAAAGATCAGCTATTATCTATTATATTTTATTCCTATGTTAGAAAGATTCTGATATTGTTTCTATTTCTTCCTCTACCTCCACCTTCTTTAACCCTAATGGTTCGGTTTTCCGGCATTCGACTGTTCGGCATTTGATATAGTAGACGTATAAATGTCAATTTTCAGGCGTCGAAAAATTGGGTTGGTACATATATATAATATAATATAGATAAAATTATTTTATTTATCCTATTTTAAAACAATATTATGTCTAGAAACCCCTATCGATGACACGGCGTCCGGCACATCGACTAGAATTCATAAACAAATCAACGGATAGTAAACACAATATAAAACATTTTATAAAACTAATAAGTATACTCTCTCATATATATACACTCAACAGACTCATTCTAGGGTATTACTACCCTATCTCTAATGAGTGAAACACCACAAAGCCAAGGTTATCGCTAAACTTGGCTCCAATACCAACTGTGACGACCTACATTTCAAAAGGTTTAAATCAACAATAATCCACACATGTCTAACTTAAATAATACAGGATGTAGATAGTCAATGGGTTAATTAAGAAAAATAAGAATAGAAGAAGAAAATAAACATATAATCTCACCACGAAACGATAAAATATAATAACCAAATAACAGTTCATGAGGCTTTTTACTATTCATTTGATTGTAATCTATACACATTAACGAAGTTATAAATATACATCATTTATAAATAATCAATACAATAGAATGGTATGATGCAGGGGATAACAATAATTGTAATGTTCCAATTCTTCATCTTCGCCCTCCAGAGGATAATCTTCAATACGTTGAAAAAAGAACCTAGGACTGACCCGAGCATAATGAAAAGAAAAAACACTTGAGTAAGGACTAAAAACTCTTACGAATGTCAAATCAATATCACAAAATATAAGTGCAATAACTTTAGAGATGTCAAATTATCTATATATAATAGTGTATGCTAAAATAGATAATGTCTATCAGCAAAATAAATATCAAAATAGCATTAAGGCTTTACATTATCCCCCTTAAAACATTTTGATAGCATGGAGTCTATGAAGGTCCTATATTACAACAAGTAACATCGGTAGCCAGTGAGTCTCCTATCGGTACAGTACTAAACCAAAGTCGTAATGGGCTCATGTACGGATAAATATGACAAGGCACATGAGGCAATGCCTAAGGTAGGATTCTACTAGTTTACCCTTTCTGGCTAGCCGTAACTCATCCATTGCCGACAGTGATAATCAATCGAAACGAAAATGGTGCACCCATCGATCGCCAAATCACAATAGTAATACGAGTGATCAACGTCGCTAGAGGTAGCTAACCTCATTGGCCAAACATAGGCTCTTGTTTAGTCATTTTAATTATGACACAAATGTCAAAGCTATCCATCATCATTTTCTTACTTCATTCCAATAAACGTTCGTCAAATCAACCACTACATTCTAGGTATCATCCACCGCGCACACAGTTGTTAAATTGGTTCCAATATTGACAGAGAGTATGACAATAAGAGGCTCCAGTCTCTTTAACAACCAAACATCGATTTACACACCGGTTGGAACTTGTATATTTCGAAAACAATGCGTACTTGATATTAAGATATTATATTCATTTCAAAATCAAATCCATTTCGAAATCATCATGTTCGCTTAAAAATTGAATCCAATTTGAAATCATCATATTCACTTCAAAAAATCATATTTCACTTCAAAATGTTAATTCAATTCGATACATCGATTTCCCCATAAAACTCGATTTGAATTACAATTTGGATTATAATTCAGTTTAATCCAATATGCATTTAAATCAAGATTTAAATGTAAACATTCCACTCATTGATTAGTTTGATTTTTTTTAGAAAATAATTTAAATATTTTTTAAAATAGTCTAATAGTTTTAAAATAGTTTGACTATTAAAAGTGGTTTATATAGTAAAATTGTTAGGAAAAACAAAATAATTTAAATATTAAAGAATATAGATTTTAAACCGTTTATACTAAAATAATTCATTTCAAAAGAGTTTCAAAGTCAAACCAATTCAATTCCAAATTTCCCAATGTGAATCAATTCAAATTTCCATTTCGATTTAATCGATTCAATTTTGATTTCAATTCGAATTTTACTTCGAGTCCAAATTAATTTCAATTTCAATTTAAAATTAGTTTAAATTCCTATTTCAATTTAACATCTCTTCCAATTCTAATTAATTTTAAATTCCAATTTAAAAGTAATTTAAATACCAATTTCAAATTAATTTCAACTCCAATTCCAAATTAATTTTAAACTCCAATTTCAAATTAATTTCAACTCCAATTCAATTTATTTCAATCAAATTCTTAAATTTAAACCATTTCGATTTATATCACTTTCGAGTTCGATTTCCAAAATATCGATTCAAACACTTAAATCAAATTTTCTTCAATATGCAATTTAAAATCCAAACCTTCAAATATAATGAAATTCCGAGCTCAATTTCTAAATATCGTTTTATATCACTTTTACTAAGAAATATTCAAAGTTCGAATAAAAGTCCAATCTTTTAAAACAAATCAATTTCTAAAATTCACGTCATGTTTCTATTATAACTTCAAAAATCCCAACTTCGATTATTTAAACAATTCCGATTTCAATTTTAAATTTCAACATTCCGAGTTCCAATTCGAAAATAAATCTATTTCTACAAATTCAGATTTTTTCAAAAACCAAAATATTTAAATAATTTCAAATCAAGAATTTAAAATCATTTAATTTAACCAATCCGGTGTCCGTATATAATTCTCTATCTTATGGCCCAGTGAACCGATTATTTCAATTTTAATTCCAGGGATGGATATATATCATTCCAATCCAATATAAATGCCATAGGTATCTATCATTTCAACCTATTTCTTAATTTATTCAAAATAATTCAATTTACTGTTTTATATGCTGTAAATAATATACAGGATGATAACATGATATATCAAAATAAATAAATATCCAAATATCAATCAATAACATCCATCACAACCAATCATCCAAACAACCAATAAAATTCACAACAATTTCATAATTATCAATATCAAATATTTTACGAGAAAATAAATTCTAATTCAATTTAACCGTCAAATCAGATTTTATCAATTAATTCAGGTGTCAATTTAAATGTCAATTAAATTTATTAAACAGCCAATGAATTTAAATCACTTCACAATATAAATTTAACTACATAAAAATTACTTCAGCCAATTGTGAGCATATAAAGACTCACTTTTGATTTATCGACGATTAAAAATCAAAATAAAGGCCAAAATTTGAACAGTCTCAGAACTCAACCAAACAAGTTCCATGTTATCTAGAATTTTGATACGATCGCAAAGGAGAAAACCGTGCTTGAATCCAAGCTCGTATGGAAAAGTTATTCAAGTAAGACCATTTGAATTTATTATAAAATAATAAATTATTAAGTAAAAATATATTACGTACATCATCTTTTTCCTAACATTCGAACAACCAAACCCACTTATGCACGTCATAAAATTCCAACCGCATGTCCAAACAATTATCAAACATCGATCAGGAGCCTCCATCACGTGCGCCTAGCTCACACCACCTTCGCCTACAATTTAGTCAATGTCGCTACCTCCATTCGCACAATAGAACCCAAAACACGCGCATGCTTCCACCTCATATCCTGGCGATTTAATGTCGTAATATCATAGATCAACCTTATGTATTTGAAGAGCTCGCCGAGATCTACAACTCTGCTTTTGGAAGTTTTCGATTTCGTTCAACATAATGAGAGATATCGAGGTGAGAAGATGGTGAATTTTTCAGCCATTAAAAGAAAGTGGCTGCTAGGGTTTTAAAAAAGTAAAATAATAATTTTCTCGATATGAGGGTCTATTTATATAGTTAGGTCTAAAATCGTCTGAACTCCAATCTAGGCTTGCCGCCTAGCGTTTACAATATTTTAACCCCATTACAAGCGCAATGGAACTAGTTTCGAGGCCTAATGCGATCACATGTGGAAGATAGCTTTTCGAAGTCAATTTATTTTATCGAATTCGTTAAATTGATTTCTACACGTTTCAAGCTCGTACAGCCAAACGACAATTTCGATCGCTACGAAACTTGAAATCCTGCCATAACTCACTATTACGGATCCGATGAAATTGGTTTCGTCGAAATCCGAGACAGTCATCGAAATAGCTATTTTTACTCGTTAATTAAAATATAAAATCTCCAATTTTTAATTATTCCCGTTTAAATCCAATTTTAAATGTTAACTATCATCATTCATATTCAAATAAAAATGGAACCAATTTCTTATACCATTTTCAATCATATTAAATTCAGAATTTAGTTTTTCAAATAATCTCTAATATTAAATTTAAAAAAAATTAAATTATCCAATAAGTCAATATTAAAAAATAATTAAATTTCATATAAATTTTAGTTATCAACATTATTTTATTTCTGTCTAAATAATTCATATTTATTATTCAACTCCAGTTATTTATCATAAATATTATCGATACATATAATTTATCTCAATATAAATAATTCCCAAATTTTTGAAATCGTTTGTTTCAAAATTTTGATCCAAGTTCATATTCAATAACTACGCTAATAATTTATTAATTTTATTTTTGACCATTTTTATTCAATAATTATATCTAATTTCATAATTTAAAGTAGTTAAAAATACAGGTCCTTACATCATGCAAATGCCGTTATTCATTAGTATTGTGCTTACACGTTTCATGAAATCTACAGAATTTGCCAGAGTTTTTCTCCTTTTCAATCTAATCCCTTAGAGTCGTTTTTTGTATTACTCTTTTCCTTAAGTAGCCGATTATATGTTCTCACTCAATTTATGCAATGGAATGTAGTTGTCAAACTTTGGGATTTTTAGACGCCTCCTTGAATCTGATTTATTATCTTTAGCTTTATTGTCATTCTTGCTCTGTCCATCACTTATATTTACCACATTAACATCGACATTGCCAAAATTACCTCTAGTCTTCTTTACAGCAACATTACTTTGTATCGCTTCGACCGACTGACTGGCATCGGCCTTCCTTGCAATAGTACTTGCCTCCTCTAAGTGCAAGAACTGTTTTACCTTTCTATAGAACATGTCCATCGTTGTTAGGGGTTCATCCTCAACCACCTCCCGAAATCTGAATTCCCCCAATCAGTGTGCCATCAACACAATATCCTCTCAAGCATTGCTCACCTAAATCACTGCAGTATTGAACCTATGTAAGAACTCTTTCAAAGACTCTCCTGCTCTTTGGAAGAGTTTAGAAAGCGACATGGAATCCTTTAGACAAATAGTATGCATATAGAATTGCTCGATGAACTTTCACGCTAATTGTTCGAAAGACGATATAGATCTTGTGGGCAGCCAGGTGAACCACATCGTAGCCACTTCCTCTAGGAAAATCAAGAAACAATGTCATCGTACAATATCAGTAGCTCTAGCATATCCATGTGCTGGTCGTACTTCATCAGATGTTGCTTCAGATCCGTCTTCTCGTTATATGACGACATCGTCGGCATCACAAACCTCCTCGGTTATTACTTGCATAGGATATCTTCTATGAATGGATTTTGTCTTGGGGAGGAACTCCACTCATCATTAGTCTGATGATGGCTCTAGCTTATAAGTCTCCTATAGATCTGGCTTAGGTGGGTCCACTGAACGACGGTAGTCATCATCCGCTTTAAGAATATAGCCAGAAAAAAATCTTGGTTTGTTTCTTGATACCGGGGTTCCCCTAACTTTTGAAGAACTATTCGTTCAGCTATTTGATGATTCTTTGAGGTGGGTCCATAAAATCCACTCGATTTCCAACATTCAGGCCATTTGCAGCATAACCAAAAACCAAGTCAACACCATCATTCAAGAATCGAGCACCTGAACCATAATTGGATTATTTGATACTGATCCATCTTGATGGATCGACACTGGTCCATAGCCCTTTGCACTGGCTTGTTCTGCACCTTTGTTTTGATGCTCCGGTCTCCTTTTGAACTATCTTTTGTTTCTAATTACTCAACCTTTACTCCAACGACAAGGAACTGTCAGACTCTGAACTATAAGATGTTATGTCCCTCCTACTTCTCCTACGACTGCTTGTCAATTGATTCAATATATCCAAGCTCTGTTTTGTTTGTGTGTTCAATTTGTTACGGCTTTCCTGGAGCATGTCTTCCATTTACTTTATCATGCGGTCCATCTCAACTCCGATGACCAAATCTATAGGGTTCTAAATGTCTACAACATTTGGCCATGCAACTTCTACAACTTTTTGAGGGTCGACATGCTAACATCTTCAGCAACACGTGAAGCGGTGGATCAATCTATTCTAGGGGCCATGGTAGAAAGCGCTTATGTAGATTCTATTAAAAACCAAGTAGTTGAAAATTCCAAAAAATGAAGAAAACTGGATCTATCTCTCGGATTTAGATAATCTAATAGTAGTGATGGATCCAAACAGATTGAGAATCATGCTCTCAATGAAAAAACCATAATATTAGTACTAAAATGTGGCATAAACACCCGACAAATTAGTAGAGAATGAAATTGAAGAAAGTGAATAAAAATGGGTAAGAAACAAGACGCTAAATGTTTATCATGGTTCGGTTAAGTCATTGCCTACATCCACTTTAGATTTCAATTGATTATCTTACTGCTTGCAATAAAGTTCTTACGGTTCGGCACCACTCCATAGACAATTACAAGAAAATATGTTAAAATTTCAGGGAAGTTAAAAAGATCTTTGAAAATGAACCCTAGTTTAATATTTCTAGCTGTAGGTTAGTGGAAAATGCTCCACCATGTCTTTTTCCACGATCTCCGCTCTCCGGGATAAAATAGGGTAGTGTACTCTAATTGGTGTATGTATATTACATTTTTCCTTGTGTAAAGTTTTGTTGCATATTATAAATTATTCGTTCTGCTGTGATATTCTATGTTGTTTAGTTTTCATCTTATCTTCTTCCTTCTTCTTTTTGCCCTAACAATTTGGTTTTTCGGCATTTGATTCTTGGGGCACAGTTAGTGAACGTATTAATGTTGATTTTCTAGGGTCGAAATGTTGAACTGTTGCACATGTTGTCAAAGCTAAAGGTTAAGCGAGAACCTTGGCTATGGTGAGGATTACTCATTAGAGATAAGGTCAGTAGAACCCTAGATTGAGTTTGAGTGTATATGTATACATGAGTGGTATTTGTTAGTAATATAAAAATGTTTTATATTATGATGGTTGATCCGTTTAGTGGCTAATGGACTCTATCAACACGAGTAATTACATTATTGATAGGCATCTCTAAACAGTTGAACATAACAATTCAACACAGCTTTTTTTAAAGTTGGGTAATGGATTAATTTTACCTTGATTATATTTTATATATAAAGGAATAAATTTTCAAAAATTAATATAGTATATATGGTGTGTTTGGGTATTACAGAATGATAATACTTGATTATTATCATTTGTTATTTATTGTTCGCATTCTAATAAAAGTTGTTGTTATAATGTAGACAAAGATAAACAATTAAGAAATGGTTTAATATAACCAAAGTGAATGTACCAACAAGATTTCCGACCCTTGAAAATCGGCTATAATATGTGCACTATATTACATGCCGAGCGTTAAATGTCGACAAAAAGACCATTAGGGTTCGAAGAAAGAAAAGATAGAAGAGAAGAAACTAATTAACACAATCTCACAATGGAACGGAAAAATATATATTACTCAACGTAATATATTACTAAGTTATTTCAAAAATGTTACATCAGAGCCATACTGATACACATTCTACCTTAGGATAGTTATAACAGTCTGTCCTTACCTAGCTAAATACAATATACAAATAATACAACAGAAAAAAAGAAAAATAACTCGCTATCGATGAAGCCACCTGCTCGAAGCTCCACCCATTGCATCTATACAATAACCTGAACTACTTGGCCGCCCATTCAAATTTGAGCACCCAAAAAATTAGTAAAAGAAAATAAACTCTTTATCAGACATGGGTCTGTGTGAGTAAACTCAAATAACTTAGTTATTACTTTAAGACTCCTTTGAAACCAAAGGTATCTCATAAGGCCATGCCTCACATAAATATAAATGGTTTTTTACCTTACAATAACCAAAACATTTGTATAAAATATAGCGATATTACAATATTGTTCAGAATAGAAATAAAAATCCAAAATAAGTGAAATTGTTACCATATTAAATTCCAGCATACAAGGCTTTAAAATCAAAACCATGAAACAACACATTGGAGATGGATTCCAAACTATGGCGAGGTAAGGAACTACCTTCCGATGGTACACCTCTAGAAAATGCACTAGACTCTAGCAAAAACTTCTTGTACCCCTACTACACAGAGTTGGCTACCCCTTTAACATGGCAAACCGGAGTACCTCATCCCATTTTGACACCGAGGCCTTATACAATCAAGATGTTTACGCGCAAAACAGCTCGAATATGAACAATCTAGAATGGAATGGCAGCCCCTAATGGTAGGTGACCACATAACTCTACGTCATACCCTATTTTTGCCATTTCACGGTTTGTGAGGCTCGTGAGGTCACGTCTTTACCTTCTTTATGACGACCCACCTTTTTGGACAATTTAAATAGACAATAAACCACACATATCAACTCAAACCATTCAGAAGGGAGGATTGTCAATGGAGTAAATAAGAAAATAAGAGAAAGGAAGAATAAAAAACACAGAATCTCACAGCGGAATGACAAAATATAATAATCAAATAATTAGTTATGAAGCCATTTTATCATATACATTTGATTACATAATTTTTACAACAAATAGAGTACTACAAACAATGACATGCCATAATGACGTGGTGGAAAATTACTAATAATATAATACACCAAACTCCATCTTAGTCCTCCAGAAACAAAGTCTTCAACACTGAAATGCTCGGGCTGACCCGAGAGTAATGAAACGGAAAAACACTCGAGTCAGAACTAAAAGATCTTATGTAAGTAAAATCAATAAAAAATAAATAATGAGTGCAATAACTTCAGAGATGTTTACGGGATTTTACATCTCCTGTCTAGTGTATAACTTGCATGCAATAACTTAACAGAGGATTCAGGATTTTCCATCTTGCTATTCTCATCACTCAATAGTTAACGTCTTTTACTGTATTAATTGCAATATTTCAACTATAGTATTGATTTCAAAATTAATTTCAATAGATTTAAATAATAAATTAATAATTAAAACAATTAATACACATTAGTAATTTAAACACATTTCTAAGTCTATTGTTTACAATAAAGCTAATAAATTTATGTACTAATTAATTTATTTCATATTCTATAATAAACCTATTTCAATTAATGACAGATATGTCAACATTAAATCCAACATTTAATTTATTCCTTATTTACCAAATTACTTTTACCATTATCTCAATTGATTGAAATTACATTAAAATAGTTGTCACTAGCATTCAAACAACATTATTATATCATATTCTAAATATTTTTCTCATTAATAAATCATAAATTTTAGTTTCTCATAATATTAACTTTCAAAATTTATTTAATTTAATAGTTCTAATTATCAAAAATACGGGCCATTACACTCTCTCCCACTTAAAACTTTTCATCTTCGAAAAGGAATAAGAAAGAATTAAGAAGTTCGATAAATTTTTATTAAAAATTATCAATTTATAAACAATTAATTTACATAATTTGGTTTAATAAAAATTTAAAAGCAACTCAACATTCACAAAAAATTTCTAAGCCTGAAATTCACAAAAAAATTCGGTAGAGTCAGCGGTTAGGTCCGAAAAAATAATAATATCAGTAATTACAATATATATATATATATAATATTTCTATAATAAACATCCCTCACTATAAGAAAACAATAAAATATTGTTCCAAAATCGTAATATGAAAACGTACCTATTTGTCGGGCAAACAACTTTGTTTATGAATCCAAAAGTAGTAGCTATAGATTCCATAAACCTATATTTTGCTTATATAATCAGAAAGAGTTAAAATTATGTAAAAAGAGTAATATATTAGTTTTTCAAGTCAGTAGCACAAGCAACATACAATATATAATAATCATATGCCAAAAAAAGCAGTACAATCATTATTTTCCATAAAAGAATCCATCAACCACTTATAGCAACCAAAAAAAATGGTTTGTCCAGGTTAAGGAACTTTTCATCAAACAAGGGTGATAAATAAACTACCATGTATACCTTACACTCAACAGCCTTAGATAATTACTTAATAGATTATTCATGCAATCTTGAAAATTTTAAAGTATCATTTCTCAAACTTCCCATCAGCCAAAATACAAAGAATTTAAGTATTATTTAAGTTTGCACAATGTACATAAATCTTCTATACACAATATCAATTCTAATCGCTTGTTTGAATACACAAATTTAACATTCGAACTAATATTGTTAACCCCACCACTCTATTGCGGACTCTGATCCAATTTCTCGAATCATAATTTCCGTTTTTATTGCATAGCCATAGACTATGATAGAAAACTTCACATTCATATCAAAAATTCGTATCAATTGTTCACCGTCAGGAATCGAGCGAAAAATCCAAATTCAAACTAATGTGAATTACCAAAAATCTTATATTCAAATTTGAATCAGAACTGTTATGCGAATAAAATGATTTACGCACAATTTACATATTTTATTCTGTTAATTTCTTTTCACATCATTATTCACTTTTCTTTTGTTTTAGTTCATTCATACAATAATTATATTTTATTAATTTTCCTTCATTACTTACACAATTTATTTTCCATTCAATATTTGAAATCATCAATGAATCCATTATTAAAGTATTACGTGCATTTTATTGCAGTTTATTTCACATTTATCATTTACTTATAACCTTGATATCCGTTTTTATATTAATATTTATCAATGAATCATTTCAGTAATTTTCTTGACTTTATAATCATTTACTTAAATGGTATTCATTTTTTTCTGTTCAATTTATTACTAGCATTTCAAAATATTAACTTATGTTTAAAATATTTCTTGCACATAATAATTCTTATTTCTGGACATAACTCTATTACTTAAGTTTTACTTGTATAAAATTCTATTACATATTCATATTAACATTTCAACTTTTAAACATTTTTGGTAAATTTTATACATGTTTTTAAAATGTAATTGAGTGTTATACAAATTTATATTATTCATTTTAGTTAGCAAAAATATTCAATAATTTACATCTTCTAAATTTCATTACCCTTTAATTTACAATTGACAAATTTCCAATTTCATTACAGTTTCATTAACCACTTCACTTCCAATTTTATTTTAGAAGTTTCCAACTACTAAAATTCACTTTATTTTTACAACCGAAAATCGTTATTCTAACAGGAACTTAAGAACAAAATACCAAGTTCATTTCAAATCATTTTGAAATATTATATATTCATAAATTTCTATATATATCAAATCATAATTAAGAAAAAAAATTGAAATTTGTTTATCAAGACAAATGTGTAGCAAAGCTATTATAATGGTCTTCCCACTTTGAAACACGAAAATGAACGTCGATGATGCCGTAATCATCATCGAAATTATTTTCCAATGACAAAAGAGTGCAGTACAGAACTTATTTCCTTTTAAAAATTCTTTTAAATATTTCTTTCAAATAAATATTTCTATCAAAATACTTTCAAATAATACTAATATTATTTTTCCAAAATCTTTGAAAACTAATTTCAAAACTCCTTTAAATTCTCAAATTTCCAATTCATATTCACTTTATTTGTAAATCCTATTTTGCAATCCACATTTATAAAATTCACTTCCTAATAAACAAAAATATCACATACAACTATATCCATTTATAAAAATTATTCTTTCATATGCAAAATATATTACCAGGTAAAATTATTTCATTTACCAATATTTCAAAAACAATATTGTGTCAGTCTGCCTTATTAAGTGTATAGAAATCCATATCGATGCCATAACATCCTATTTATCCACCAGAATTCATAAATTCTCAACATAACAAATTAACATAATACAGAATATTTTTATATCACTAACAAATATGCTCTCTCATATATATACTCTCAAACTCATTCTAGGGTATTAATAACTCTACCTCTAATGAGTTAACCTCGAATAGGCTAAGGTATCTATAAACCAAAACTCTGAGACCAACTGTGATGACCCACCTTTTTAGACAACTTAAATTGACAATAAACCACACATGTCAACTCAAACCATCCAAAGGAAGGATTGTCAATGGGGTAAATAAGTAAATAAGAGAAAGGAAGAATAAAAAAAACATAGAATCTCACAGCGGAATGACAAAATGTAATAATCAGACAAGCCGTTCATGAAACTGTTTTATAATATACATTTGATTACATAATTTTTACAAAAATCAGAGTACAAATAATGACATACCAAAATGATGCAACGGAAAATTACTAACAATATAATATACTAAACTCGTCTTCGTCCTCTAGAAATAAAGTCTTCAACACTGAAACGCTCAGACTGACCCGAGTGTAATGAAAAGACCAAACACTTGAATTAGAACCAAAAGATCTTATGTAAGTTAAATCAATAAAAAATAAATAACGAGTGTAATAGCTTCAGATATGTTTATGTGATTTTACATCTCCTATCCAGTGTATAACGTGCATGCAATAACTTAGAGATGTTTCGGGATTTTCCATCTTACTATTCTTATCACTAAATAGCTAACGTCTTTTACTGTATTAATTGCAATCCATCTTACTATTCTCATCACTCAATAGTTAACGTCTTTTACTGTATTAATTGCAATATTTCAATTATATTAATTTTATTTATTTTCAAATTAATTTCAATATATTTAAATAATAAAATAATAATTAAAACAATTATTACACATTAGTATTTTAAACACATTTCTATGTCTATTTTTTACAAACAAAAGCTAATAAATTTATGTACTAATTAATTTATTTCATATTCTATTGTGAATCTATTTCAATTAGTAACAGATAATTTCAACATTGAATCCAACATTTAATTTATTCCGTATTTACCAAATTAACTTTACTATTATTTCAATTGATTGAAATTACCCTAAACTAGTTGTCAATAACATTTAAACAATATTATTAAATCATATTCTAAATATTTTTCTCATTAATAAATCATAAATTTTAATTTATCACAATATTAAATTTAGAAATCTTATTTAATTTAATAGTTTTAATTATCAAAAATACGGGTCGCTGCGTTCTTCCTCTCAGCAAACCATCTTGGAATGCTAACACTGCCATCTAAGCAGAGATACAATGCCAGCATTTATCCATGCAAGTTGTTCTAGAATTGAACAAACATTTCACATTACCATCTTCCATTTTAGGATCACCCTCGGGAAGAATAGTATAACTCCACTGCATACTCCAATATGATTTAACCTCATTCATTATTAGTGTAATGACCAGTAAATCCATACCCCATTGAGCCAACAAAATTCTCCAACAATACAACTCAAAATGGACGGAAATAGGAACCATTAGGGTTAAAGAAGAAAGACGTAGAAGAAGAAAAGAAAAACAAAATCAAAATCTCACAATCGCAGTAGAATAACTTATAATAGATATCAACAGGTTTTTATACAAAGAAACTGTTATTGTATTGTATATTACATCATCAGAGTACAACGTCAAACGAAAAAACAACACTGGACAGTTATAATAACTTGTCCACATAGAAACTGATTATGCAGCAGACCGTACACAACAGATAATACATCAAATACATGTGACATGTCTAGCCATCCAGCTCGTCTTCTGAGCTCCACAGTAGTCCATCTATAATCTGTACTCTATGATACTCGGTCTGACCCGAGCATTATAGTGAAATAACACCCGAGTCGGTAAGGAAACCAGTGTGAGAAAACACACCCAATTGGATTTTTTAAAGTTTTCAAAATCCTTTGAAATCAAAGGTATCTCGTAAGACCACGCCACAAATAAACATGTCGGGTTTTTACCTTACGATAACCAAAACATTTTTATCAAATCCATCTGATCTTATAATAATGTCTATAGAAAGTAAAAAAGAATCTAGCTGAAATGCTTACATCTCACATTTCAGCAATTGTTGGGCACAATCAAAACCGTACAGGCGTTTATTGGAGATTGGATTCCATACAATGGCAGGGCTGTTGGGGTACCGTCCAACGTAGTACCTAGTCTAGATCAGTGTTCCGAGGATCCACCCTGATCCCCTATAATACAAGACCGGAGCTACCCCATCCTAGATAGTCCAAAAAGATCACCCCATGGTTGGGATCAGCAACTGCCCACACAGCCGAAAAAAGGGACATCTAGACAGGGATGACCTTACTCTAATTGGTTGCTAGCCACTTAGCCTTGCTACACCTCCCCTGTTTTAGCCATTCCCGGTTGATGAGGCTTGAGGATATGCGTTACCTTATTAGAACACATATCACTCTGAATGCTATTCGTCCCCCTGACGATGTTCTGATAGCATTCGTCCATACAAGTCTGTTCTCGGTCTGAACAGAACCGAAGGCACTATTCCTACTACATCCATTTTGGAATCAACCTCAGGATTAGTAGCGATTAGCCCATGCACTTCACTACACCATCTTCGACTCCAAGCTCTTGCCTTCCTCACGAAAACGTTCAAACCGGATCGAAGTGGTTTTTGGGAAATTAATCTCGATCTCGGTCTCTTCAAAACGATCAGCGCATTGGCCAATATTGATAGTCGGTTATTTAACTATCATATAACACCCACAAACAACTATCAGGCCTTATTAATTTCCCAAATTATTTATTTCAAAATATATTCGCAAGGTATTTTTCTACACTTCAACCCATTGAAAATAGTTTCCAAATCACTTTTTTTCCGCGGAATAAATTTCCACCCAATTGTTTTTTTACACTAAAAATCCCCAAGTCTTAATACTTTAGATTTTTAAATAATTTAAATCACTTTATCCAAAAACATATACTTTAAAACACTTAAAATAAAAACTACTTCAACCACTTTACTTAAAAATACTAGTTATGAAATTTTCTAATAATTTCTCATGTAAAACTTAAGCCAAAACTAATTTTGAAATAAACTACTTGATAACGTATAAATATTTAATCACCAACTTTTAAATTAAATACCAGTTAAACCTTTAAAATACTTCTATAATTAACTTAATAAATATTTACTTAAAAATATTAAAACGATTAAATAAAATTTTCCTAGTACATTCTTTTTTTAAATAACTTTAACCTTCCAACTTATATATATATAAATCTCCTTTGAAAATGTATTTGGTTTTACATGGAAATACACTTCCATTTCAGTATAACCCATAAAATCCTTTATAAATCTTGCTCGATTTATTCTAATTTAGTTTACATCCCAATTCCGTAAATTTCTTTCAACACTTTAAAAATAAAACCACTTTTTATTTTTAAAACATATTTCCATCTCCTTATAATCAACTCAAAAATACATACTTAAATTATTTACATTAAGGCTACTAAAATTACTTAAATGAAAATAGTACTTAAGAAATTTATAAGAGTTTCTATGTAAAACTTAAACCAAAATTTCCTTATAAAATAAACTTATTATATCAAATATTTATGTTAATTTTTTTTTTAAATCAAAATACTAATTTACCTTTAAAAACAATTAACTAACATAATTAACTTGAATAAATATTTACTTTTCTCTTAAAAAAATTTCTAAAACATTCTAAAAAAACATTTTTTAACTTCTAGTTTACACTCTGAAATCTTTTCGTTGAAAATATACTTAGTTTTGCAGGAAAAATATACTCCCAATTTTTAAAAATAAAATAACCTTATATTTTTAAATGAATTCCACCTTTTCTTATAAATTCCACCGGAATCTATATTTTAAAATTTGTCCACTGATAAATATTCCACTTCATTTATAAACAAGTTTACAAATTCCTTTTCTCATTTTTCTTTAAATCACAGTTTCCAAAACAATAAATCGATTTCAAACCGATTTCTTGATTTTAAATTCCCTTTAAAATTTATTACTCGATTTATCCAATTTCCAATAATTATTTACTTAAGAATTTTCTTTTCATTTCCTTAAAAATTCGAACTTCATATATATTTTTTCCATTTCTCAAAATACCCATATATGTTCGGCCAAGCATAACATTCAATAATTCCAATCCCCAATATAATAAATATAATCTATCACAGATCATCAAATAAATCACATCAGTGAATATAAATAAATTCAACGTTTTGAGGAGTCCAGTTCGATCCCACCAACCTGTTTCCCTGCACCCGTAGATGTTAGCACAATACAAAATACCAATCCCACTTTGAGGGGGATATCGTGGTTTAAAGGGTCATCCGCTATTATGCTTGGCGCATAGGGTCTCATCCATTATATAATGCGGGAATATCAATCACTTCAATACACACACACACACACTATCACATCCAGACCGATAATAAATTATCAATTCAAATCAATCGACAAATAATTTAAATTTAACTATTTAAATTAGCCAGAAATCCAATTGAGTTAGATTAACTCACCTTTGTTTGTTTGCAACCCGCTTCCATCTCGACTTGTTTTCTTCACAGTTTTAGACCTTGTACAACATTATATGATTTATTAATACTTGAAATAATCTACAAATAATTCGCCATTTAATAAATTAAATTGACCTATAATTTAATTTTAAACTAATCATTTGGTTTTAAAACTAATAATTTGATTTTAGATTAATTTTCCTTTTAAAACCACATATGTTATATAAAATAACCTATATAATTTCCAAAATCTAAATTTTATATAACTTTCCAATTCAAAACATTTAAAACTGTCGCCTTTATAAATCTTATATATATATATATATATATATATATTTCAGTTTTCTATATATTTTTTTCCATTCTAATTATAAATTAATTAACTAACCACTATACCCAATGCCAACTAACAACTAAATATCTTTCTAATCTAATATAGTTCATATATATATATATATACATACATACTTGTAAAATAAAATTTAAAATTTTATAACCAACCGAAACCTAAAGGTAAATTATATATGTCAGTAATTAAATATATAGAAATTTAAGACAAATTACAGTAATATGTTGCGGTAATAAGTTACAGTAATCAAAATCATTTTATACATTTATTTACAATAGTTGCAATATCTATTTCATTCAAGCCCATAAGATGCACATATATCATCAGTAGGCAATACCAAATTCGATCGCTCACTTGATCATACAATTTCACTTTCGAACTAATATCGTCCACCCGACTTCCTAGTGCGGACTTAGATCCGGTTTCTTGATCAGAAACTATCATTCTCCATGCATGGCGACAAACTCTGGTAGAGAATTTAGAACCAATCAAAAATCCATATCCAGGGTTCGCCGTCGAGAATCAAGTGAAAAATCCCAACTTGGATCGATATAACTATCACGAAATTCTGTACTCGAATCTAGATCAAATCGTTATGCGAATAAAATAATATACGTACATCCTACGTATTTATCTCAATTGATTATTAGCTATATCAATTTCCTTTTCATTCCAAATTTACTTTAGAATTCCACCATCCATTTCCTAAGTTCACTATAAATATTTTATATACTCCTTAACTACGAAATTTGAAATCCGATAATAAAACACTATTACGGATCCAATGGGACTGGTTTCGTCGAATTCCGAGATTGTGCCTCGGAAGGCTATTTTTAATTATCCATTTTTAAACGATATAATTTTTAAAACTGAATAAAACACTTTCGAATTCAATTTTAAAAGTTACGTTGTCTTCAATATTATTAATATAAATTTTAAAAGCCTTCAAATTATTTTTATTGAGCTTAAATCTAAAGATTCCCTATTTTTCCCAACTTTCAATTATTAAATTCAATAATTAGATTACCAAATAGTTAATGATTTTTAAAATTCAAGTTCAAAATTAGCTTCTAAATACTTAAATCAATCAAATATACCAATTTTTAAATATCTAAAATCCTAGGTCATCACATTCCTTCCCCCTTAAAAGAATTTCGTCCCCGAAATTACTAGTTGAGAAGGATGGTCCACAACCTGTTAACTATTTCCCAAAATCAAAGAGTTTCAAACAACTTTCCAAAACAATCTTTTTATTAAAGACACATTATTGTCCTTACTAACTTTCCAAACTCATTCATAGGTTTCAAACAATATAATTTACTAAACTCTTCAAATCATAATTTTAAATCAAATTTTAAATTATTAAAAAAAATTCAATATTTTTGTAACTCCTAAAATTTTCGAAAAATTTCGCCAACGTCTCCTTTGCACGGCTAGCTCGGAACAACTACAAAATGCCTCTACTGGCCCAAAATTACAAAAGAAAACAAAAGGCCAAATGCCTAGATCAGAAAATCATCAAATTTCATACGCCAGTGTAAACACATACCTTTTGTCGGCAAATTCAAATTTATCTTCCGCAATCAAAACACCCATTCATCCTTTGCTTTTAAAACACATGTATATCGTACTTATCAATAATACTCAATTACAAAATTCAAAATTATTCTATTCACTTCTTTTACAAAATCTCAATATTTGTTTCGTTCAAAACTGTACGATGCACATATATCATCCGTACGCAATACCAAATTTGATCGCTCACTCAATCACACAATTTCACTTCCGAACTAGTATCATCCACCCGACTTCCTAGTGTGGACTCAGATCTGGTTTCTTGATCAGAAACCATATTCTCCTTGCATAGCCACAAACTATGATAGAGAAATTCAGACCCAATCAAAAATCCAAATCCATGGTTCACCGTCAAAAATCGAGTGAAAAATCCCAACTCGGATCGATATAACTAACTCGAAATTCTGTTCTCGAATCAAGATCAAATTGTTATGCGAATAAAATAACATACGTACATCCTACGTATTTATCTCAATTGATTATTAGCTATATCAATTTCCTTTTCATTCCAAATTTACTTAAGAATTCCATCATCCATTTCTTAAATTCACTATAAATATTTTATACACTCTTTAATTACGAAATTTGAAATGCGATAATAAAACACTATTACCGATCCAATGGGATTAGATTCGTCGAATTCCGATACTGTGCCTCGAAAGGCTATTTTTATTTATCAATTTTTAAACGGTATATTTTTAAAACTGAACAAAACACTATCAAAATTTTAAAAGTTACATTACCTTCGGTATTATTAATATAAATTTTACAAGCCTTCAAATTATTTTTATTGAGTTTAAAATTGAAGATTCCCTATTTTACCCAAATTTCAATTATTAAATTCGATAATTTGATTACCAAATAGATAATGATTTTTAAAATTCAAGTTAAAAATTAACTTCTAAGATCAATTAAATATTCTAATTTTTAAATATCAAAAATCCTAGGTCGTCACAATTAGTTTGGAGTGGTTCAGGAAAATCCAGGGACCGTTGTCTCCCAAATTAAGCGATAATTTCTAGCTAACTCAATTCCGATTCTTTTAGAGTATGCACTAATAAATCAAGTCCTCACTGGCGAACTCGAGTATACCTATATATCTCCTGAGTCAAAATAGGTCTAGATTTGATAGTCAGTTATTTAACTATCAAATATAAAAATATTGAAAATTTATATATTTAATTACCCAAAGCAACCACTAAGCCTCAAAACACAACTTTCATTTGGTAAATCTCATTCCAAAACATTATTATACTTACCTCGGTGACATAAGTATGTTCACAAAATGTTTATGACTAACTTCTTACTTCCAAATCATGTTAAAAGTTTAAAAAAGATACTGTATAAATTGGAGATAAGGACAACCTTAAATATTATTCCATCGGTTTTAAGTGCGGAACAGATGTTCCATACCACCATTTTTAAAGGGTCGATTCAGGGAAACCGGATCCTAAATTATTTTTAAATGGTTTCGATAAATCCCTTCAAATCAAATCTATTCCATTCATGAAATCTCTTTTATGTGAAATACGAATCCATTTCAAAATACTTTCCAAACTTCCAGGTTCATTTATAAAACCCTTTTATAAAATTCAAAACCCATCCAACTCCTTTATAAATAACCAAACCTTTTATAAACTTCTTTATAAAAATCGAAACCATTTCCAAAATCTTCTTTTATGAATATTAAAAACTTTGCTAAAAATCCCTTATGAAACCCTAAAATGGTTCATAAAATTCCTTTATAAAACTTTCATACTCACATAACTTCTTAATGAAATATTATCCCTTTAGATAAATCCATCCATTATTAGACATTTTAACTAAAATTGTTGCCAAATCATCCTTGAAATGTCTTATTCAAAATGGAATGCCTTTGAAATCATTATTGAAAAGGTAAATGAAACATTTATCTTTACAAAATCCATTGGAGGCTTAGAGACGACAAGCGATCTTTTAATTTGGTTCTACTTAACAAGTCAACATGGATATCAGCATGAGCAATGTAACGACCCGTAAATTTCGATTATTAATTTGGTTAATTTAATAATATTTTGTAATTAAATCTAGAAAAAAAATCTATATATTTTATAATGAAGCGAATGTTAGAAATTAAATGTAGCAATTGTAATAAAAATTAACAATTTAAAATGGAATTGCAATTAACTGGAATAATGTAAATTGTCATACTTGGTAATAAGTTTAGTATAAGAAAACAAATGGGAATATAGAATTAACTAGTGAAATGATATAATTAGTGGTGATTGAATGAATTCAATATTATGTAAGAAATTATAGTAATTAGTTGAAATAAAATTTAAAGCGATTTATTGAAATTAAATTTTAATTAATTGGAACCTACTGTAATAAATGGAATTTAATACTACATCATTTGAAATTAAGATAAAATAGGAATATTAATGTACTATGGTATAAACCATGATAATTTTACCGTAAAATGAAACTGATTGAATAACTAATTTACTACAATCTCAATTAATTGAAACAATTGTAAGGTTTTAAATTGATTATAATTTGTATACTGGGAAATAGATTCAAAGTTATATTAATTGAGGAAATAATAAGTAATAAAGTGCAATTCGATAGAATCAATGTTAGTATAAATGAAAGAAATAATTGGGAATCATATTTATGAAATAATAACGAGAACGCAAGGTAAACAATATTAATTAAAAATTAATAACTAATGGATTGAATGAAATGCCTATTAATGAAAATATGTTATACTTGACTATAAATGGAACATAAGCGAATAAATAAAATATTGGATTTACCAAGGAAATAATAGTCAGTTGATGGAAATTAGATGAAATTAGTATTATGAAATAAATGGTAACATTGATTGGTAAGTAATAAAAGCTTATTAACGTGACTGACGGTTAATGGTAACGATTATTGTATGTTACCTATTTATGTAGCTTGTTAATTTAGAAATGGAAATCAATTACAATAATTATAATTTAATATTACGTTAATGTTAATTAAGGTAATATTTGGAAATAATGTTAATGTTATTCATAATTGGATAATTTGTTGAATTTTAAGAATGGGGATAAAGATTTATCAATTTATTGGGATTTGAACTATAATAATTGGAGTAATTACAATTAAATGTAATTAAATATTTTATTATTACATTAATTGAAATCAAGATGGAATTTGAGAATATAATGTAATAGATCATGGACCCAAGGTTAATTTTATCCATTTAACCATGATGAATTGAATAATAGAATGAAAAGTAAATTAAATAGAATTTTTGGTAATTAAATTTATAATTTTTGAATTTAATGAAATTGAGAAATTAATCAATTTTAAGTCGACAGTTAAATTTGTTTAAATTTGCGTAAATGTTTAAGAAATATAAAAGTGATAAAAATTGTCAATTATAGAATTGAAATTTAAGATTTGATTTAATTAGTTAATTATTTTAAATTTGTTTAATTAACGTAAAAATAGCCTGTTTGGCCACTGACTCGGATTTCGATGAAACTAGCTTCATCGGATCCGTAACAGTGAATTATTGTAGGATTTCAATTTTCGTAGCGATCGGACTTGTCGTTTGATCGTACGGACTCGAAACGCCTTGAAATCAATGAAATTGAAATCAATTTGAAATAATTGATTGTAGCATAACTTATTCATATGATGGAATTTGGGCCTGAAACCTATTCCATCGCGTTTAAAATATTATAAAGCATCTATTTTGATATATGGGTTGACCCAATTTCGTTCTGGAGTGAGAATATGGGCTATTCGAGCCATTTTATTGTTCAACGCGTATTTCCAATCGATTCGGTCCATTCTAATTTCAGATTTTCTATAAATACCCTGTTATAAACACTAATTGTTTCTCATCGTAAATTGTCTATACATACAATTCCTTTATCACCTCCTAATTTCATGGCAGACAATTCCAAATCCAATTGCAGTTCAAAAATCAAATTGAAATTTCAAACTCCTCAAAAAAATCAAAAAAATTATATATCGAAGTCGTCGATGAACTCATCTCGATTCTGTTATTCGTTTGCCAATTCGATGCATGTTTTTTCCAGAAATTCATGTTTAACTTCAGCCGTCCTTAGGCTAGGGTTTTGATCGAACGGTGGATCTTCAACGGTTTGGCGATCAGTCGGTGCCGGAGCGAAGAGGAGGTCGAGCAGGTTGGATGGTGGTGTTTGCTCGTTGTATAGGGGCCGGAGTTGGCCTTGAACGATGGTCAAAGGCATACGGAGGTGGTCGTCATGGAGGCGCCACAGGTCTCACGGTGGGGTCCAGGGAATCGGCTCGGAGCAAGGGGGCGATGGCGAGGCTTGATCGGTGAACCATCGTGTGTGGTGGCGGCTTTTGGTGGCGGTGTGGTCGTGTAATTTGGGTTCAAACTGTGTTCGATTGCGTTGTGTAGCTGGGAGAGTTTGCGCGTGACAGGAAGATTGGTGACGTGTTTTTTATTATTTATTTTCTAATTTAAATCGTTTAATCTTCTAATGATTATAACTTTTGCTCACGATGTCCAATTTACGTGCGATTTTCTTTGTTAGCATCGTATTGGAAATTTTGACGTTTTGGCAATGGTTTGGACAGACTCTGAGGCCGTTCAAATTTTGGGTTAAATTGGATTTAAATTCAATTTATATTCAAAAGGTGAGTGTTTTATGTCGTGGGATTATTATGCAGGTTTACTAGTAGACCTAGTATAGAGCATTAGCACACTATTGAAAGGGTCATGAGATACCTAAAACGAACCATGAACCTTGGATTACATTATGAAAAGTTTCCAGCTGTTCTTGAAGGTTACACCGATGCAGACTGGAATACTTTATCCGATGACTCAAAGGCAACCAGTGGCTATATCTTTAGCATTGCTGGAGGAGCTGTTTCTGGAAAATCCAAGAAACAGACTATTTTGGCTCAGTCTACTATGGAGTCTGAGATGATAGCACTAGCCACAGCTAGTGAAGAAGCAGAGTACTTAAGAAATCTGCTAGCTGAGATTCCTTTATGGGAAAAACCGATACCAGCTGTGTTGATCCATTGTGATAGTACCGCGGCTATTGCAAAAGTTCAGAACCGTTATTACAACGGTAAGAGACGACAGATACGTCGTAAGCACAGCACTGTTAGAGAGCTACTCTCTCCAGGAGCTGTTAGAGTGGATCACATACGCAGTGACGAGAATTTGGCAGATCCTTTGATGAAAGGATTGGCCAGAGAGAAAGTCCTTACGACTTCTAGAAAAATGGGACTATTGCCCTTAGATCGTTGAGTCACGCACAATGGTAACCCATCCTAATGAATGGAGATCCCAAGAACTAGGTTCAATGGGTAAGAACAAGTTGTGAAGTGATATGAGTTGAACATGCTATTTTTTCATCCATATAGAAGCATGTATTCTTGAAGTGGTTAGAGGATGAGTTAATAGAAACTCTTAATGAGATCTATACTCAATTTGGAGTGGAGTACCTACCTTCGGGAGTACTCTTGATAGACTCACCTGTGTGAATGTGGAAATTTGGCCGTTTCATATGGAGTTTTGGGCAAAACTCCTAGAGCATTCACTAAACTGGGATAGACATGCATGGCCATAAATTCACGGGCTTATTTGATTGCACTCTAGAAAGATTATGTGTGGTCTGATGTCAGGAATAGAGTTCAAGACAACGTGTCACTCAAGTAAAAATTGAATCTTATTCACTATGCAAAGGTTCAAGTCGAACGACACCTTTGTTTATGCACAATCTTATGTTTTCAGAAATTGCTCGAAAAATATTTCTTAAAATTCAAGTGGAGGATTGTTGGAAATTATTTTTTGAAATAAGTGAATTGTTAAAAAATTGACTAAGTGGAAGTTGGCTCCTATATGTGAATAGTCCCACATTATAGGATTATATGCAAGAATCAAGTATTTATACTTGATTCTTAGAGGCTAAGTTGGGCCCTTTGGGAATCCAATGATGCTCTTTTGTGAGGAGGGAGATCTTGCTTGACCACCACACACGCGCGCGCCGACCGACCGACTCGACTCCACCCGGGCCGGGCGGGCTCGGGTTCGGGTTCGGGCTTGTGGTGGTGTAACACTTATATTTTTGCAACAAATTTATTAATTTTTGACCGGGTTGGAACGGTAAAATCTATTCAAGCCCGTATTGAAGAACGTTGCACAACGTTCATTGTTTGACCAATTATTTCTCAGATCTGTTTTTCTTGACCACATTTCCCTCAACCAGCAACGTTCTTTTTCATTCCGTCTTCTTAACTGATAGTAAGACGAAAAACAAAACGAATAACATATTATTTTTCGTTTTCACAAAAATTCGAGCAAAGTTTCCGAGTGCAAACTGAATCGCTTCGTCCGTGCAAACGTACCAATACCCTACTACTTTTGAGTGGCTGTTTTATCCTAGAGGCAGTGGTGATAGTTACGAACTGCTTGCACCAAGGAGCAGATCGCCGAAACGTCTTCAAGAAAGTGACGTAGTCCACGACTCAGCCAAAAAAAATATTGTTTCTAACAGGTGAGTTATGGCAGGTTGTATGGTAGATATAGGCTGTAACAACCCTGATTTTAGCAATTACCTGAGAATATTAAATTATAACGGCAGTTATAATTTAATAGCGTAAATTAATAATTAAAGGGGAATTAAATTGGTTATTGGGAATAAACAACATATTTAAGGATAAAATGAGAAAAATAGAGTTTTATAAACTTTATTAAGATGGTTTGATTGAAAAGATTGAGGAAATGTGTTTTACTTAGAGTTAATGCAATAATTTTGTAAATTATTGCTATTTACTTCTTTTAATGATTTTTAAAAGAAGTAATTAAATTTTAAAATGAGATGTATTTAAAATAATGATGGAATTGGATTTAAAAATATAATTTTAGTGTTAAATTACATTTGAAATGGGTTATAAAATTTTATTACACAAAAATGTGATTTTTGTGTAATTTATAATGTTAATTACAATGAGTTTTGTAATTAAAGATGTAAATTTGCTATTTTATTTAAAATAGAGAAAGATGATAATAAAATGTTTTAAATATATAAATAATCTTTTATTTTGAGTATAAAACATTTTTATTATCATGAGTATTGATTTCCAAAAGTTTTAAAGAAGTAATACTTGAAATAGTGTTAATTCCATTTGTTAATATGCATTGTAACATGAAATAGGAGATTAAGTAATTAACTTAAGTTAACTTCTTTTATTAATTTGGGCTAAAGCCAATTACCACTATCATTAGCCTATTACTAGAAATGATTAATGAGAAAGAAAAATTACAGTACGTATATTTTTCTCTTTTCTTCCTCAAAATTCCAAAGCTTGTTAATGGCTAAAACCCTTTCTTCCCCTTTCAATCTATGATTAAATTTGTCAAATGAAATGAAAATTGGTGATTTTAAATGTCAATTCTAGAGCTAAACTCAGGAAATCTTTAATCTAAAACCAATCTTCATATCAAAATCTATTTTTACAATGATTTTTTTTTATTTGCCTCTTTCTTTGTTTGCGTGCATCTATTACTAGTTTCTACAGGTTTCTTTGGTATATACTTGGGAGAAATTGCAATCTTTAGCTCTAAATCATTGCTTAATCATCTATGGAAGCAAGGTGAGTTAATAAACTCACAAACCTAGCTGAAGCAAAGCTTCAAATGAAAAAATATATGCAAATAGCTTGATAAATTGATTTTTGGTTGATGTTTTATTTCTGTAAAAAACTGAATTTTGTCCATCTAGATGCTGAAACAAATTCAGCCATAACTTTCTCGGTTTTGATCAAAATTTGATAATTTTAGATGTTTCAGAAATCATAAATCATATGCAACAACTTTTATGTTTTGAGTTTTTTTTAATTTTGAGGTTAGCTATGTCAAAATTTGATTTTTATACTGCTAACCTGAGAGCAAAGTCTATATTTGCTCTGTGCCTGAAGCTGAAACTAAATTAGACATAACTTTCTCGTTTTTCATCGGATTTTGATAATTTTAGATGTTCCAGAAAGCATAGATTTTGTTCTAAAATTTTATGTTTTAAGTTTTCTGAAATTTCGAAGTTATCTTGGTCAAAAATTTGATTGTTTGTTGTTATCCCGAGAGCAAAACAAGAGCGACAATGATCAGTGACCTAAGAACGTTTTTGGACGTATCTTTTGATCCGTAAGTCGGATTTTGGTGATCCTTTTTCTGACTTCAAGCTAATAAAATCACCTTCAACTTTTATGTTTTAAGTTTTCTATAGTTTCGAAGTTATCTTGGCTAGAAGTGTGATTGTTTGTCGCTATCTCGAGACAAAATGATAGAAGTTGTGAAATTCAAATCTCAGAATTGTTTTATCTATAACTTTTACATTTCTTATCGGAATTCGGTAATTTTTAATGTTCTGGAAAGATTAGGATGTTTTCTACAATTTTATTTTTTGTGTTCTCTCAAATTATGTGCTTAAAAGAGGCAAACTGAGCAAGCAAAATACAGGCCTGGGCAAAACACCAATGTTTATTCATGTGTATCTTGAATTGTTGCACCAGCTTTTGGTGCTTTCTCTTATGTTTTCCGAACACGGTTTTTATGCTCTTTTTAGTGCAAATACTGAGAGCTTTATATCACATATGCTCTGTTATTGAATCATGTATTTTCTTAGATTGTTCGAGCAAGTCTTTGATGATGAATTTTAATATAGATCTTGAGTGTTTTATTGCCTTATTCAAGGGATAAACCATGCGACTTGTGATTATTTTTGGGTTTCTTCTACTATATAGAACCATGGATTTTCACGAATCCGTCATTGGGATGTTAATTAATTTTAATGATTCATTATGTAATGTTTTTATTGTGATTCCGAGCGTATATGCACGTATTTTCAAACTATTTTCCAAAAGTGTTCATATTCTAGCTATTGTTCTAAGAAATATATTTTATAAAGTGATTTCATAAAAAAAATATAATTAATATTTCTAAATTATAAAGAGATTTCCAAAGTTGATTTCTTAAATATTTTCTGAAATTTATTTCAAAACCCGATTTAGCAAAAATATATTTTCTATTTAAAGATACACGTTTTTGCACTTTTCGGACGTATGAGAAAGAGAATTAAACGTTTTAGTAAAACATGTGGTATGGGACACATGAGTTTGCTTTCTCGGTTAATTCCGGACTTGTACGATCGAAACCTCTTGAGTATTGTATCTTGAGTTAGTATTTAAGATTTTCAATTCCTGTTATAGGAATTACCCAAGTAGCCAATATTTGGCGAGTTGAGGTGTTCGAGATCTCCTATTATAGGAGTAAAAATCGATGAGAACCACTTAAAGATGTTGTTTTACTTGCCGATGAGATGAGGTGAGTCTTGAGTTGAGATTTCCCTTTTCGGGGATTATGGTTTATGAGAAACCATTATGAGATTTAATTGCATTTGCCGATGATATGAGGTAAGTCTATTTATGAAGTATTCATGAAGTTAAGATGTTTATGATTTATGAAGTTAAGATGGTTATGATGATTTTTACTTGTTGATGAAATGAGACAAGTCACGATGGAATCATTACTCGTCGATGAGAAGAGATGAGTGTGGTATTATATTAACTCGCCGATGAGATGAGGCAGAGTGAGTTTTATGATGGTTCTGATGTTTTATGATGTTTTCTAATGTGGAACCAACTAACGATTAGTAAAACATTAGGGGAGAACGCATAGTATGGGATATACGTTCTCGCCTTTTGGGTTCCTATTCGAATAGTTGAGACACATTCAAGATGTTACTAGTACTAGACCGAGTACGATTGGAGTCACCACGATGTTCACGATGTTATTACTCAACTCCAATCACCATGATGTTTTTACTCGGATTTGTGACTGGGTGTCATCAAGATGTTCCGACTAGTCAATCACGATGTTATGATGTTACGTGACCCCAAGTCATCACGATGTATGGTACCAAATTACTAGTACTAGTCAAGATGTAAAGCACGTGCTGTTTTCCATGAAGTTTAGATGTTTCGTTTTCACCGTTTGATGATGATGCTTTATTATAGCCGTATGTAATAAAAGAGCTTATTTATATACATGGTTTTATGGTGATTTCGAATATGATGTTTTGGAATCTTTCCGGGCTCTATCAAGATGGATTTGGGACATTATATATATTTATACCAATGAGATGAGGTATAAATAATGGTAATGCTTTTATGATGAGTGTTGATAATAGATTTAAGATATATTTATATTTATACCAATGATATAAGGTATAAATGATTATAGAGATTCCTTTATAACGAGGTTAATGATGGGTTTGAGATGTATTTATATTTCTATCAATGAGATGAGGTATAATAATTAAGAAGTTTTTATTAGATGGTTTTATTTATGATGGATTCTAGAAGTTTAATTATCATATAAAGATTTACTTTATGGTCTAAATCCTCACCCATTTCATTCGGTTATATATATAATTAGATAAACCATGTCTATCTAATATACATATTGTAACCCTCTATGAAATCACGATGAACCATTGATGTATCACTCTAGAGATAACTTAATGATCTATATCATTCCATTGGTAATGATGGAATGGTTTTCCCCTTATCTCTTATCATCACCTTTACTAATGATAAGTTCTAGCTAGCCTGAACCGTGTGTTTTCACTCGGGTCAGACCGAGTTGTTTCAGGTATCATCTATTGGGCTTAGCTTGAAGTTGATGTTGGATATCAGCTCTTCTTTCTCTTGAGTAGTTTATTTCTTCCGCATACTCTGATGTTTTTACATTTGATTCGATGTATATGGTGTGGTCGTGTACCACTTTTATTGTATTCATATTGTATTGTACTGAACGTGTATCAGTGTATATGTGTATATATGATGTTGGTTACTGTTCTGTGATGTGGTTTACATTCAGTTATTGTATTTTGTTCTGATAGATCCGTTAGCCACCTATAGTTTTGGATTAACCATTTACTGGGTATGTCGATCCACTTGAGTTGAAAAAAAATTATAATGCATTTATCGACGTATTCAATGGATGTTTAAGACAAAATTATAGATGGTCGTCCTTAACCAGCCATATTCTCCGCTTTAGTAGACAGAATTACTTGTTAATTCTCTTTGCTAAGGTGGGTCTCGGGGTGGGACGTTACATAGGCTGTAGGTATCCATCAACAATACCCTCCTCTATTTGAGGAAAACCCTTGTGGTCTCCCATCGATCATAATAGAAAAGGTAAGCGTAGAAATGCATTCATGGATTAACTCTATTATAGATGTGGGGAAGCCCAGATATAAAAGATTATGAATATGTTGTCCTTAAGCATCCAGTAAAGTTGAATCTTGTTTTTGTGCCTTCGCATTGATATTTTGGCACAAAAATATTTGTTATTACTATCCCTCTTCTGTAGCCACAACAATTGACTTTGTTTCTGCAAAAATTCATGTTGTATTTCAAGTTGATCATTTAACCTCTGGCCTATATGATATATATGGTCATAAAATAAATTCTATAGATCTTAGTGTGCGTGATGAAAAACTGTATCAAATTCAGTCTCAAGTTTGACAATAATATTATCCCTTGCTCTCAACTTGGGCCATACTTTCAATTCATTTTTAATTGCCTTAAATTTAGAAATGAATTTGTATCTAAAAGCACTCCATGTATCGGCTGACAGTCCTTTTGCAATGCACTGACTTCACCCTTGTATATTACACCAGTTGTTGATATATCATAATGGAGCTCGTTTTTGGTGTCGATGTTGTGAGCTAAAAAAGTATTAAAATAAGGATGGGACATAATAGATGATGGTAAGGTGAAAGTGCTGAATTGTGGAAACATAGACATAAATTCACAGTTGACGAGGACATTGTCTACGTTTGTTGCAATTCCTCTACACCGCTTTATCTATTTATAGCCCTGTAAAGGAGATTCAACCAAACAAG
Source organism: Allium cepa (assembly GCA_030765085.1). Taxonomy (NCBI): domain Eukaryota; kingdom Viridiplantae; phylum Streptophyta; class Magnoliopsida; order Asparagales; family Amaryllidaceae; genus Allium; species Allium cepa. The sequence goes on along the minus strand of CM060930.1, from coordinate 44,268,243 downwards.
GTTAAATAAATAGTTTTTAAAAGTATTCAAATAGGTAAAAGGGGTTGGCAATCCTCCCTTATTGTCCTTCGGCTTAAGCGCATTACCAAAATCCCCCATTACTAGCCATGGAGACCTATGTTAGAAGCATCGAGGCGAAGCAAATCCCATAATTTCTGGCTTTCTGAAAAGGAATTGCTAGCGCACACACATGTACAATAGCATTGCAAACCTCCTTTATTTGATAATAACAGTGTGATATATTCTGATGTAATGACAACATCATATTCCCAAACAGATTTGTCAAGAAGATTCACTATGCGACCTTTGCTACCATTATCATTATTATGTACTATGTTCCATATGTATAGTTTCAATTGCAGTTTATCTATATTAATGGTATTTAACTAGGTCTCAACTAAGCTTGACTGGGTAAGCTTGTGAGATGTTAGAAGTGTGAATACCTGACTAGCTTTTTTTTCGGTATTCATACCTCTAATATTCCACGTCATAATATTCATTTACCCACCGCAGTGCTCCGTGTAGTTCTTTTAGGAGGAGCAATGATTGTTTTTTGGGATTTATTGATGCCTCCCTCTTCTTTATATATGTGGGGTTCTTCGACACTATGGGGGAGACATTAATTTCAGATTTACTTTGACTGCCTATTTCTTGAATTTGATTAGCTATGGTCTGTATAAAATTTTCTGTATCATTGTGATTGTCTACTATGCTTTGTTTATTTTCCAAATTGGTATCACTATGCTCAACTACTGGGACAGTGGGCATGTTCGTGGTGGGCTGAGCCTTTTCATATGCTAATGAGGTCAAAGATGTAGATGAGTTGGCCCTGATGTCCTTTGGCATGTTAGTAATTGTTTTAGGAATGTCCATAAGACTAGAGAAAGGGTTATGGAGAGGGACAGTTGAACTTGGCAAATATAATTTACTAATCGGAATTCGTAATAAACAGACATCTCATTATGAAAATGCTACTGTATTAAGTTCTGATGATTTTGCCTCTTGTTATATCGTCATGTTGTTACTTATTGTGTAGCTTTTTGGTCTCCATTCTTTTGTGATTGATTTGTTGCAATTTGAATATGTGTGGCCAAAGATGTTACATATTGAGCGGGGTACAACTTTTTGTTCATACTTTAACTAAATTCTGTGTCGCCATTATATAACTCCATTTGTACAGTCGATGGATATGAAAAATGGACGTCAACTTTAATTAATATACGCACACAATTAAGCCTATTTTCCATCGCTGTTGTTGAGTCCATACGAAATAGTCATCCAATTACACTGGTTATTCTGCTTATACCCTTATTATTTCAATATTCAACTTTCAAATCCATAAACCATGCCCATATTTATTGGAATAGTGGAAAAAGAATCTTTGGTAATTGCAATACTAGGTTTCCATTTTTCAATAATCAAAATTCTAGAACCAATGGTACAAGGACCTGAACATACGATTTTAGCATAATCTTATGAATTATAGAATTTTAATGTTCCATTAGGCTTCTAAATCTTATTAGCAAAGCCTTTGAAATTATTGTATATAGGCCTCCTCCCCATGATGTAAACAACTAAATTATTTTTCTATTTTACTTCAGCAGTAGTGAAAATAGTTTTAGGAACTATACCTTTCGTTATCTCCCAATCATGAGTAGCAGCATAGTATGTTAAATCACTGATTTCCACCTCTCTGTCTGCTGAACAATCTTTAACCATTTATGTCCATGATCGAATCCACATACTATTGCAGAGAAAGGAATCAGAGGCGAGCGCGTTGTCCAATGCATCATCCAAACCAGACCTTCGCTGATGAAAAACCGATGGGATTGCTTTGTTGAGGAAGTGATTGGTTCGATCCTTTGGTGGACTACTTGTGCTTCGACGTTGTTCGTCTGGGATGTGGCGTTCACAGAGGGAAGATCGAAGCGGTGCTCCTGATGGATGGGTGTAAGGTCAGAGATATTTGGTTATTTGGGTGGTGGAGGATTTGTAGCCATTCCAGCCCATAGTGACGCAGCGGATATTACGAAAACGATGAAATCGATGAAATGTAGCAATCAGTGGATTGATGAATACCAAAATGCCCAAATTCGTTGATCCGAAGATACCGAATTCTAGCTATCTCTAACACGTTGATCGCGCACGATACCGTGAAAGAAGATCTTCAGTTCTTCAAGCGTTGATCAAGCGCACTTGATTCCGCGAATCGGCTTCAACAATCGTTGATTCGAGCGCACTCGAATAACCGAAAGTGGAGATAGGAGATTACACTCAACTACCAATTTGAGATGAAAGCACACAGCAATCAACAAGAAATTTTATTCAAAAATCAACCAAGTTCAAATATACAACTCACTCCCTATTTATAGTGTTTTTCGACCCAGGCCTTAAGTCGTGTACGACTTACGACTTAACTAAGTCGGCAACGACTTATTTACAACGACTCAGCATATTACAACACCATACACTCACAAGACCGACATACGACTTACATCCCTTGCCGACTTAACTCAGGTCATACTCCATATGACCGACTTAACATACAACGATTCAAAGACTCGCGACTTTACAACACAAGGCCGACTCAACACTACACATGGTTACAACAGTTAGGTCGTTTACGACCTAACGACTCACGACTCAAGAAACTACAAACACATAACGACTTAATCAAGCCGCGACTTAAGCTCCCAAGCTCCCTGTAGTATCTCCTCAAACGACTCATCATGACCGACCGACTTAAGCCCCCATTTAAGTCGTAGACGCCTTAAGACCGCCTTCTTAAGTTGTTGACTCGTGAACGACTTAAAACCCTTCCTTCGGTCGTGACCCATTAGAGTTAGGTCGTTAACTTGGCACCATTTTCCCTCTGGCCTCCAGTTAGCTCGGCGACGACTCAAACCTTCTTCATTAACTCGTATTCCTTTCCCACGTGATTCCTTTGGTCTCCAGTTAAGTCGAAAACGACTTAAATCTACCCTCCTAAGTCGTGAACGACTTAAATACATGCCCTTATCTCGTATGCGACTTATCTTTCTAGCCTGGCCTACATCATCCTCCCCTGGTTGAGAAAAATTCGTCCTCGAATTTGTAAATTCTTCCACAACAGATTGTCCATCTCCATAATACGGCACAAGATGCTTAACATTGAATACGTCAGAAGTGTATATATCCTCCGGCAGCTTCAACTTATAAGCATTCTCATTGATCCGTTTCACAACTTCTACTGGACCAATTTTTCTGGCTTTCAACTTGTTATAAGCGCCTACTGGAAAACGATCCTTCGTTAACACAGCATACACCAAATCTCCTTCGTTAAATTCAACATTTCGTCGCTTTAAGTCTGCAAATTTCTTATATTTCTCATTTGACTTTTCCAATCGCTCCTGAACGATCTTGTGACATTCAGTCAACTCATCAACAAAATCAGCAGCTCGTTTAACCGTCCCCTTTGGTAGCGGTACTACTGCCAAATCCAACGGTCCCCTGGGTATGTTTGAATATACAATCTGAAATGGACTGAATCCCGTACTGCGATTCACTGCATGATTATGTGCAAACTCTGCCTGGCATAACTTCATATCCCAACTCTTCAGATTATCTTTCACAAGACATCGTAACAAATTTCCCAACGATCTATTCACCATCTCTGTCTGCCCATCGGTTTGTGTATGATAAGCACCACTAAAATTCAGCTTCGTTCCCACCATCTTACACAAACTAAGCCAAAAATGACTCAAAAATCTGGTATCTCTATCTGACACAATAGACTCTGGCAATCCGTGAAGTCGATAGATCTCCTTGAAAAATAATTGAGCAACACGAACAGCATCCGCCGTCTTCTTACAAGCAATAAAATGCGCCATTTTCGAAAACCTGTCCACCACAACAAATATAGAATCATTCCCCCTTTGAGTTCTAGGCAAACCCAAAACGAAATCCATGCTGATATCAACCCATGGTTTAGACGGTACAGGTAACGACATATATAATCCTGCAATGGTCGCAGTTCCCTTCGAAACCTAACATACATGACATTTCTCCACAAACCTTTCAACCTCTTTCCTCATCGACGACCAAAAGTAAGATTGAGAAATCAAATGTAATGTACGATCACGGCCCACATGGCCTTCTTTGTGCAACTCTTTGATAATCTTCATTCTCAAACTGCTCTCAGGAATACATAACCGATTTCCTTTAAACAAGAATCCATCAACCATCATAAATTCATCAGTATCTCCATCCTTAACTTTCTCAACGAACTTTGCAAAGTAAGGATCTTCGTCAATCAATTCTGGCAATAATTCAAACCCTATCATCTCAACTTTCATTGTAGTCAACAAATGACTCCTCCTACTCAAAGCATCAGCCACACGATTTGTTACCCCAGATTTGTGCTTAACAACAAAGGTAAATTGCTGTAAATATGCAATCCACGATGCATGTCTCGCTGAAATCTTATCCTGCCCCTGTAAATGCTTCAAAGCTTCATGGTCTGTGTAAAGAACAAACTCTTTCTGAAATAGATAATGCCTCCAATGTTTAACAGCTTGCACAACAGCATAAAACTCAACATCGTAGGTACTGTATCTCATCTTTGCCCCAGATAGCTTTTCACTGAAATAAGCAACTGGCCTCCCACTCTGACTCAACACTCCTCCAATCCCAACCTTTGATGCATCAGTGTGTAGCTCAAACAACAACTGAAAATCTGGTAATACAAGAATTGGTGCTGTCGTCAAAAGTTCTTTGGTTCGTTCAAAGGCAACCCCCGCTTCCTTCAACCAAGAAAACTGCTTCCCTTTCATACAATCAGTAACCGTTGACATCACGCTACTGAAGTGAGGAATAAACCTTCGGTAGAATGATGCCAATCCATGAAAACTTCTAACTTCAGTGATAGTTCTTAATTAACACCTTTCTCAAATGCTTTACATGCTCCTCTGTGCTCGCACTATAGATTAGAATATCATCAAAGTAAACTACAACAAACTTCCCAATGTACGGTCTGAAAATTTGATTCATCACTCTCATAAATGTACTCGGTGCATTCGATAGACCAAACGGCATAACCAACCATTCATACAATCCTTCCCTTATCTTGAAAGCTGTCTTCCATTCGTCTACTGGTCTAATCCGAATCTGATGATAACCACTCTTCAAATCAATTTTCGAAAAGATAGTAGCCCCACTCAACTGATCTAGCAAGTCATCCAACCTTGGCATAGGAAATCTGTAGCGAAAAGTAATCTTGTTCAAAGTTCTACTATCGGTACACATTCTCCCTGTTCCATCCTTCTTTGGCACCAACAATGCTGGTACTGCACAAGGACTCAAGCTTTCCTGAACACGTCCCTGTTCTAACAACTCTTCCACTTGCCTTCGTAACTCCTCATGTTCCTTCGGACTCATTCGGTAATGTGGTCGATGTGGTAATACTGCTCCCGGAACAAGATCAATTTGATGTTGAATGTCCCTCAGTGGCGGTAACTCCTTAGGCAACTCTTCTGGAAATACATCCTCAAATTCTTTCAAAACTGGCTTTGCTTCTTCTGGAATTTCAACCTCTTCATGACTCTCTCGTCCAATCAACAAATAGACTTCAGGCTCATCTTCTACTTCCTTAACAAACTCCTTCAAAGATAGCAAAGTTTTCAGCTTTTCAATCTCCTCCAACTTGCTTTCCTTCTGTTGTTGCTTCTTAGGAACTAAAGTGATTTTAGTACCTTCGAACATGAAACTGTAACTATTAGCACGACCATCATGTTGCACTGCTCTATCAAACTGCCATGGTCTGCCCAACAACAGATGACACACATCCATGTCTACAAAGTCACACCAAATTTCGTCTTTGTACTTCTTCCCAATAGAAAAATTAACATAAGCCCTTCGACACACCTTCACTTCACCACCCTTCCTCAACCATGCTAACTTGTACGGTTTAGGATGCTTCTCAGTTTTCAAGTTCAACTTCTTTACTGTTTCAGTAGAGATAATATTATCACAGCTTCCAGCGTCAATGACGAACTTGCAAACTTTCCCTAGAATAGTGCATGTCGACTGAAAAATATTGCTTCTCAACCAACTAGAATCCTCTTCTTGCTTTGGTGTAAGACAAGATCTCCTCATCATAAGATTACAACCTTCATCCTCAGACAATTCTTCTTCCTCCTCAACATAAGGTGTATTTGAACATTCTGCCTCCTCACCATCATCCTCAATCTCAGCAACCATTGCTCTCTTCTTCGGCTTCGGACATTCGTTGCTTTTGTGACCCAACTCCTGACAATTATAACATTTGAAACCACTACTAACCTTCGCCTTCTCAGCCTCCTTCACCACTGGTCTTGTAACAGCTCTAGGAACATTAGAACTTCCACTGACTCCCTTCGCTTGATTATTGGAATTAGTAAACACACCACCTCCACGCCTTCCTTGCTTCTCCCATGCCAACGCTTTCTGATGTGCCTCTGCTACTGATCTAGGATCATATTAACCATATCCTAGATTTGCATTCTCAACCCCCTAATGAATCTAGCAGTTAGCTGTTCTTCCGTTTCCATAATATCATTCCTAGCAATGAGTTGGTAAAATTCATCAGCATAATCACTAACAGACTTCGTCCCTTGCCTCAGATTCTGCAACCTCTGGTACATAAGTGATTGGTACTTGTAAGGCAAAAATGTAGCTCTCATCAACTTCTTCATCTTCTCCCATGATTCAGTCTTTGACTTTTCCATCCTTTCTCTCGTAAGTTTAGTTTGCTGCCACCACGCCAAAGCTCTCCCCCTCAACCTTGTAGCAACTAACTTCACCCTTCGATTCTCCGGAACCTCCTTGAAATTGTAACGTCTCGAAAATTTTCGACTTTCGAAAATTCAACATCGATACTCACTTTATCGACTGCCGAGAAATCGAAGGTCGGAAACCCGAAATGTTATGGTTTAAGAAAAGGAAAGAGGTGGAAAAAGAGAGAAAAGCTAGAAAATAGAGGGAAAAGAAATTAGAAAGAACAGAAAGAAAATAGAACATAGAACGGAATAGAAAACAACAGCACAACAACAGAATCTCACAATTCGCAGCGGAACAACATATAATAAATAAATGAATAATCTTTAAACAAAGAACTATATCAGTTTTTACATTTTATACATTACATTACATCATCATCAGAGTGTACAACAACAAACAATGCAGCGGAAAAGACATACTAAATACTAGTAATACGCCATGCCATCCAGCTTGCCTCCAGCAACTCCAGAATATCCAGAATATCCTGATAAACCTTAACTCTTGACTGCCCGTGTGGAAATTGGTGGGCACCCAGAGTTTAGGAAGGAAAACAATAAACTCCGAATCAGTCATGTGACTGGTGCGAGAACTCAAAACAGTTTATTTATCTTTAAAAACTAAATAGAGGAATATTTTTTTAAAGTCAATTCGCAATGCTTTTAAAAATGAGACTACCATAAGGCCTCCCGCACACACACACAATGCAAACGCAGAATCGGAGGAGATTTCTCCTTATGATAGTCAAAGATGTTTGATACGCATTTAAAAGAACATTTTATATTATTACTAGTGCATAGTGCAGGAAAAATTTATTTCGAAAATAAAGATATAAATCTTAGCCAACATAGACATTCCGCACTTATGCCTACTATAGCTACCATGTTCAATAGCAGGTTACTGCCACATTCCATGGCAGGTTATACAACTAAAACCGTACAAGTCTCGTATTGTTTCTTTGGATTTCCAACGAATAATCAGGCCAAGGAACTTCCCATTGCCACATGAGAATGCCTCTAGATGGACATCCCCGAGAACCAAACCGGATCTCTACCAACACAAGGCCGGGTTACCTCTAACTGAGTAACAACTGACCGAGTATGCCATCCCCCGGTCCTTTGGGACCTTTAACCGAGCGCTCGTAATCAATTCACACAATCATAAAGTGTTTTCAACATGAGTAAGTATCTGGGCTCCATACCATGATACCACCCTTTTCCAGAAGGAAATGCACATATCCTAAAGGGCGCTACCCCTCATAACCTTGCTGCATCTTTCCTGTTTTGACCATTCCCGGGGTGTGAGGCTCGACGAAGTCACGTCCACAAAAACATACTTTATACAAAAGCCATGCTTTGGGTCAACAAATGATCATAGAAATGATCACCAGGATAGACGATCAAATAAATGATCCTATCACAAATAATCAACACAATGATCATTTAACAGCAACACTCAACATGTCACATTACCAAATTGGGAATATATCGCTGATAACCTTCAACTACATAACCTCTGAGCTCGTACGTCTCAGAGAAGGGTGTTAAGCTAAAAGAATAAATTCTCCGCCACCAACAGAAATATATTTGAAAGAAATCTGTTTTATATCTCAATTTGTAATGTCAGACATACAATCCATACAAGTCTGTTCTGGGTTCGAACAGAACCGAAGGCACTTCTTACGAAGCCCTTGCAATCCGGGTATTCACAATCCCGATCGAATTTCCCATCACTTAGGTAATCTCTATACCAGGAGCTACCCAGTGCAGAGACAATCGATAGGTCATCCTATCGCTTTCGCAAATACCCGGTCTTCAACACCGGTCATCAATGATATCCATTACGTCATATCCCTATTCGGAATGGGTAATCCGAATAACGAGCGCAATAATTTAAAAATAAGTGTAGCATTCAAATTCAGCAAATCACAACAAATACCTTTCAAAGGTAAATATTGATAGTCGGTTATTGAACTATCAATGGATATGCACAACATCACCAGATTCCAAATAATTTTCGAAATTATTTATTTCCCAAAAATATCTTTACAAGATATATAATTTCAATATGTCAAAAATAAATCAATATTTATTTTTAAACAATTTCCCCTTTCTATAAATTCCATAGTGAATTTATATTCCAAAATTATCTATGAATATACGATTTCAATTATTCATTTCAATTTATCTTCAAAAAGATAAATTCTCTAATATTCACTTTATATTGGAAAACATTTCCATACTTATTTAATAAGTAATTCATGAACCTATTTATTTTCAACACTTGGAAAATATTCAATATACTTAAATCGAGATTAAGTATATATTTCATTCTTTAAGGAAATCATTCTCTTAAACATATTTATTTGGGCCAAAACGAATGTTACGTAAAACATCGTTACGACAACCCAAAATCACTAGTATAGGGATTCGAAATTAAAATAGATATATAAATCCCAATACTATACAGAACATTTCCTTGTAGGATCTAGATTAACCCTAGAGGGGGGGTGAATATGGTTATAGCAAATTTTCTCAATTTAAACACAGAAATAAACCACAGAAATAAATATGCTGAAAAGTAAATCACACACAAAATTTACCCAGCTTCGGCAACCCCTGCCTACTGCTGCATTCACAGATTTTTATTAGAATTAAACAGTATCACGCTTACAAACACTCTACTAGACTCGCAGACATTTACTCCCGCTCACAAACACTCTACTAGACTCGCACACCCTGCTCGCAAACATTTGCTCCCGCTCACAAACACTCTACTAGACTCGCACACCCTGCTCCGCCTATAGAGTTTCGCTTACTCGCAAACTTTGCTTCCCGCCTATAGAGCTTCGCTTACTCGCAAACTCTGCTCCCGCCTATACAGCTTTGTAAACTCGCACACCCTGCTCACTGAACTAATTCTAACTAGACAATCTGACACTACCTAAACCCTAGGTGGTGATTTACAAATTCTTTGATTCGTAAAATAAAAACAATAATTAAAAAACAATAGAAAATAACCCTAAACCCTAATTAACAATTAATAAAGCCCTTTTATAAAAATTAAAACACAAAACCCCTTTTTTAATAATAAGGCCAGCCCACTCCTTTATTTCACTCGATCCTTTTTGTCTAGTTCGTGAGAGTAATGGCGGCTTCGTTCTGTTTCTGAAATTTAGGGCTTCGTTCCCTTTGTTCCAATTAGGGCTTCGGCTCTTGTGTAAATCAGGGCTTCAATTTCTTCGTTCGATCTGAGATATGTTGCCCTAGCTCGCTGCTTTTCTGATGGTCGACTATCGCTCGTTTGCAGTTGCTTGATCGAGTTCGTTGTTTGTGAATTCGGTGTGTACTGTTTCCTTTTGCTTTACTAAGTTGATACTTGAACTCGATGCTTGAAATTGCCAGTGATGATTGGGTTATATATGCGTTCGAATTCCTTGAATTACGTTCGTCTAAATATATTTGAAATTTTCAATTCCTTTTCTCTGCCGCTTGATGATGTTTGAACGATTGATGATTAATCTGACTTGTTCAATACGACTATTTCTAGTAGCTTGATTCACACGGCTTTGAATTGCCTTGCTTATCACTGTTTTGATTTTGCTGGTTCGACTTGGCATTGACTGTTTCAATTTGTCTCACACTTGATTTCTGATTTGTGAATTATTCAACCTTGTTCATCACGGTACTGACATTTGCTTTGACTTTGACAATACTGATTTCGTGAATTTTCACTTTGTTGACTTGTTCAACATACTGACTTGGTTCAATTTTGACTTCGGCTTTGATTGATTACATGAATTTTTGGCTTGATCATCTTTGATGTTGAACTCTGTCTTCACTGATTGTGTTTACTACAGCCAATTGATTTCTTAAACTTTGTAGCCTTGGTTACTGATCGAGTTCATTTGAACTACTCAATTGTTAATGCCTGATGCATATTACCTGACCGTTGTTGCTGCATTGCTTACTGTCACTACTATGTCCTATACTTGGCGAGTCTTCGAGCATTGTTGTGAGTAGTTTGAATCACTGTCAATTGTTTCTTCGCTTGTGCATATTGTATTTGATACTATTGCATTGTTCCATGTATACTTTGAGTTCTTGCAGTTGATTTGGTTGTTCCCTGTACTTATGCACTGTTGTGTCTGGTTCGTTGAGTTCTTGATTGTCACAGCTCTATATAGTTTGGAACTGTGTCATGGTGATGCATTCTTGAGTCTTGGAAATCTTGCATGATTTACTTGCATTGTGGCATTGTGTTCTGGTCATTTGCACTTGCAGTTGGTTCATTTGTATCACTGTTGGATCTTGCATGCTTTACATATATGCTCCACTTGTTCATTTTGTTCAAGTGTACTACTGCAGTTTGCATTTGGTCTTGATCGTGTATATTCTCGAGTTGGTTGTGCACTGTTGATTAGTTTGCATTGTCATATTTTAGTCATGTTGCCTTCATTTGCCACTGAGTTGCATCGAGTAGCTGGACTTCTCATTCTATTGCACTTTGGTTTAGTTGTGCATTTGTCCAACCATTCAAACTGATCTTGTACTTCTGGTTTTGATGTTGGTTTATTGATGCATTCATGTTCATGCAGTCTCAGCTACATTCTGGTTTCTTCACCGATCTTGCTGTGACATTTTGTTGCATGAGTTACTTATTGTTTGGATGATGTGAATGTCACTGTTGTACACTGTTGCTGTGCCATTGCTGTTGCCATGTGCATTGAACTTTGACCCTTTGTTGTTCATTTGGGCTGCTGGACTTGTTGTACATTGCATAGTGCATTGCCTTGTTTGTTGAAGTTGTGCTTGCACACTTGCTATTTTTGGCTGCGCACACGAGTTGGCGAGGCAGTGCACACGTGTATGAATGTACACGTGTGTATTGCAGCCACTTATGGTTACATGTCCCTGTAATATCTATATGCACAACTTTGTGATGAAAACAAGTGTGAATTATGACGAACAACCCAAATAACTGAGGCAAATCATATTTTCAAAAATCGTATTTCATTTTATATTGCAAAAATATTTCTTTTTCAATTTTACTGCGTTAGTGAATATTTTTGCAGATTGCTCAGCTGCTGGATTCAAACTGGAATGCAGTTGAAGACAAAAATACGAGTGTGAGTGATATGTAGTGAGGTTATCAATGTAAAAATATTTGTGATGTAATCGTGATGTAATCAAAAATGTATATGTATAGTGAGAGCATGAATTTGTACTATTCAAGATTGTAATAAATATTTGTTTGAATAAAATTTCCGTTTGAATTCAAAATCTGTTTAACTTGTTCTGTTTGAATTCAAATTCAAATTCTGTGTAATTTATTTTATTCAACAAATATTTATTTACTCTAAAAAAACAAAATAGTACATTACCAAATACATTTAAATGAATATATATGTTTATTATCATCAAACAAAAACATATAAGCGCATATTCAACAATCTTCCTCTTTTGATGATAACAAACATATATTTAAGATTTTGACCGTGTTAAATGTATTTGACCAATTATATACTTTAATTGCTCCCCCTATTTAAATGCTTCCTCTCTACATGATGCTCCCCCTACATATATGCATACAAATAGAAATATATTCAAATGAGCCTAGATGCATATGGGAAAATTATTTGACCTTTGCTTGATTTTATTTGACAAAATCTTAACTTTTCTCTCCCCCTTTTGTTATCAGCAAAAGAATAACAGTGTTGTAAAAATAGGGATGAAGTGATAGACATGAATCAAACATTTAACTCAATTGAATATAAATATTAAATTTCAATAAAACTCAAACAAAAATCATAATTACCCTTGTCAAGCGCATATTCCACTTTCAGAAGTGATGGGGATAAAATCATCAAAAATCATACAATTCTGTCTATTTGTGGTATATTTATTTCAGGAAATTTGAATATCTACTAACCATGCATAACCGTTAGGACTTTTAAATGAGATTAGTAGTATTCACAATTTTTATTTAAAAAATGAAATCAAGTATCTTCTAACCACGCATGACCGTGAGGACTTTTAAATGGGATTAGAATCAACTTGTCTATTTGAATCAATTAATTTTGATATGCGTTCCATACATGCATAACCGTGAGGACTTTTAAATGAGCATGGAAGCACATAATCAAAAATCCAAGTAATTCACCCATGCATGACCGTGAGGACTTTTAAATGAGAGTGAATACTTTGGATATTTATTTTTATTGCCAAATATAATAGATTGAAGCACAAATAATTTCCTTCACAAATTTAAAGATATTGAAGAACAAATGATTTCCTTTGTAAACTACCACAAATTTACATACTAAATATGATCTTGATGAGTGATGGTCGATAGAAAGATGATAGAAATAGAAATGGTCATGGAATTATTACCCAACAAAAAGTTTTTATAACTCTTGTTATAAAATTCTAAAGAAATTTTCTAATTATACTTTCTCGAGTTATAATATATGATAAATATCAACACTCATCTCTTTTTCAATCACTATTCATCATTTCGATAATCAAAGGGAGTCAGATTAGTCAAAATTTGTCATTTAAAATCAAATTCAAAAATTATAAAATCAATTTTTTTCAAAAATGATTAATCTGTAAATATGGTCAAACATGATTTTCTCGAGGGGGTTTTATAAGAAAATTTTCTGCTATTTGAAAATTATTTCAAGTGAAAAATATGCAGATATTTTCTTTGAAAAACGATGCAGCAAATGAATGTTTCAAAAAATTAATCACGTTCCACTAGTAATTTTTCTATCAACTATATTACCAGTGTAATCTGCATCTGAATTTAAATTTCACTCAATATTCACTCGTTGAATCAAACCATGAAATGTGCACCAAAAGTTTCAAACTTAACATCATTCTTTTGAATTTGAATTGAAGCCGTGTTAACACTCAAACAAATATCATGATGTTAATTTCAGAAACCATAGGATAAACAATTATATTCATGAGTACTCAACAGTCAATCAACATCATAATTATTTAAAAAAAAAACAATTTCTTGAAGTTTCAACAATTTCTTAAAATCCTTTTTCACATGAATTTGAAATTGTGCAAATTTACAAGCAGTGACCGAAATGTCAAAACAAATATATATACGTGTAGCATGAGTAACCATCATTTGACCGAACAAATTCAAAGTTGAAAATCTGATTGGTCATTATTTAAACACAAATCAAGGTCATAATTAAGAACAAATCAAAAAATCATATCAATTAAGTCCGAATCAGTCAACCATCATAATTACTCCAAGTAATTCTATTTAAAGGTGATTGGTCAATATTTTGAAAAAACCATAGCATCAAAATCATCATCTTTTGTTTATCTCAATATTGGCTGATTTTAATTTAGAGTATGGTGCAGATAATCACATTTAATATATCGTTAAAAACAATTTTACCTGTTTTACCTTTACGATAATTTTTTGTTGTTGTCCATTGTGATTCTGTCACCTTTATACTAGGATAAGGAACTTTGCTTTGTCGCCCGTTGTGTTTCTGGAACAGCCGAAATCCAGAGAACACTGTTGTTGTTCCTTAGCCTGCCACCACACCTACACGATGAAAGATTTATGTGACCTATTTGTTTTTATAGGTCCATGATTGTTAGTGGCAGAATATGAAACATATGTTTGTGGAGACCCAAAACTATTTATATATGTTCCTTTTGGCACCCAAATTTGTTTGACTTTCAAAGATTTTATATTTGTGCCTTTTGGAACCCAAATTGGCATAGTTTTCACGTGTTTGGGTCTATACCAACAATTATTTCGATTAAGTCCAAATTTTCTACAAAACGTGCACATTAAATTGACTTGACTAAATTTTGTGTTCCTATGACTATGATTTTCAACATGATTTCCAATTATTTCAGATCGAGCAAAAACACTTTTACTTTTTGCATTATCATCATTTTGTGATTTCCCAAAACCTAGTCCTTTTCTATTGTTAGCAAAAAATTGATTTCCCAATAACATTTTGTAAGATTTTTCTCCTTTTGAAAAGTTATTCAGGGATTTCTCAAGATTTTGGACTCTGGTTTTTAATGTTGAGTTTTCAGTGACAAGTGAGGTGCATCGATTTATAAAATCCTTTTTCCTAGTCTCGATGGTTTCCTTAAGATTCAAGTTTTCTTTTTCAAGGCTCTCAAAGTTATTCCTAATTTTTGATAGTTCCGAATCTAAAATTTTACATTGGTTACATTCTAGGTTTTGAATATTTTCAAGTTCGGTTTCTAACCTAGAATTTTCATGGGCGAGTTTCCTCCTTTCAGATTTCAGTTTTTCAATTTTAGATTCAAGCGTATCAACTACTTTAGTAAGATCAGAACACATAAAAACAAGTTCTTTATAAGAAAACTCACCTCCAAAGTATGCCATATTTCCTGTGCTGTTGTACAATGAGAAATTCTATTAAATTCATTTTTATCAAGAGCACATATCAAAGCATTCATGGCTTTAGCATTTGTCGTTTTCAATTTCTTATCGTTAGCATCCCACCTATCCTTAGGTTTAGGAATCTCAGTATCACCAACGATTATAGTGGGAGGTTTATAGCCAGTTTCAATGATATCCCAAACATCATAATCAACAAAACTAAGATAGATACCCATCCTAACTTTCCAATAAGCATAATCGTTCCCGTTAAACATGGGTGGCCTAGCAATAGATTGCCCCTTAGAAAAAGCACTATTTGACGGATTCATGACTCTAGAGTTAAAGAGAAATACCAGGCTCTGATACCACTTGTAGGATCTAGATTAACCCTAGAGGGGGGGGTGAATAGGGTTATAGCAAATTTTCTCAATTTAAACACAGAAATAAACTGCAGAAATAAATATGCTGAAAAGTAAATCACACACAAAATTTACCCAGCTTCGACAACCCCTGCCTACTGCTGCATTCACAGATTTCTATTAGAATTAAACAGTATCACGCTTACAAACACTCTACTAGACTCGCACGCATTTGCTCCCGCTCACAAACACTCAACTAGACTCGCACACCCTGCTCGCAAACATTTGCTCCCGCTCACAAACACTCTACTAGACTCGCACACCCTGCTCCGCCTATAGAGTTTCGCTTACTCGCAAACTTTGCTTCCCGCCTATAGAGCTTCGCTTACTCGCAAACTCTGCTCCCGCCTATACAGCTTTGTAAACTCGCACACCCTGCTCACTGAACTAATTCTAACTAGACAATCTGACACTACCTAAACCCTAGGTGGTGATTTACAAATTCTTTGATTCGTAAAATAAAAAAAATAATTAAAAAACAATAGAAAATAACCCTAAACCCTAATTAACAATATAATAAAGCCCTTTTATAAAAATTAAAACACAAAACACCTTTTTTAATAATAAGGCCAGCCCACTCCCTTATTTCACCCGATCCTTTTTGTCTCGTTCGTGAGAGTAATGGCGGCTTCGTTCTATTTCTGAAATTTAGGGCTTCGTTCCCTTTATTCCAATTAGGGCTTCGGCTCTTGTGTAAATCAGGGTTTCAATTTCTTCGTTCGATCTGAGATATGTTGCCCTAGCTCGCTGCTTTTCTGATGGTCGACTATCGCTCGTTTGCAGTTGCTTGATCGAGTTCGTTGTTTGTGAATTCGGTATGTACTGTTTCCTTTTGCTTTACTAAGTTGATACTTGAACTCGATGCTTGAAATTGCCAGTGATGATTGGGTTATATATGCGTTCGAATTCCTTGAATTACGTTCGTCTAAATATATTTGAATTTTTCAATTCCTTTTCTCTGCCGCTTGATGATGTTTGAACGATTGATGATTAATCTGACTTGTTCAATACGACTATTTCTAGTAGCTTGATTCACACGGCTTTGAATTGCCTTGCTTATCACTGTTTTGATTTTGCTGGTTCGACTTGGCATTGACTGTTTCAATTTGTCTCACACTTGATTTCTGATTTGTGAATTATTCAACCTTGTTCATCACGGTACTGACATTTTCTTTGACTTTGACAATACTGATTTCGTGAATTTTCACTTTGTTGACTTGTTCAACATACTGACTTGGTTCAATTTTGACTTCGGCTTTGATTGATTACATGAGTTTTTGGCTTGATCATCTTTGATGTTGAACTCTGTCTTCACTGATTGTGTTTACTGCAGCCAATTGATTTCTTAAACTTTGTAGCCTTGGTTACTGATCGAGTTCATTTGAACTACTCACTTGTTAATGCCTGATGTATATTACCTGACCATTGTTGCTGCATTGCTTACTGTCACTACTATGTCCTATACTTGGCTAGTCTTCAAGCATTGTTGTGAGTAGTTTGAATCACTGTCATTTGTTTCTTCGCTTGTGCATATTGTATTTGATACTATTGCATTGTTCCATGTATACTTTGAGTTCTTGCAGTTGATTTGGTTGTTCCCTGTACTTGTGCACTGTTGTGTCTGGTTCGTTGAGTTCTTGATTGTCACAGCTCTATATAGTTTGGAACTGTGTCATGGTGATGCATTCTTGAGTCTTGGAAATCTTGCATGATTTACTTGCATTGTGGCATTGTGTTCTGGTCATTTGCACTTGCAGTTGGTTCATTTGTATCACTGTTGGATCTTGCATGCTTTACATATATGCTCCACTTGTTCATTTTGTTCAAGTGTACTACTGCAGTTTGCATTTGGTCTTGATCGTGTATATTCTCGAGTTGGTTGTGCACTGTTGATTAGTTTGCATTGTCATATTTTAGTCATGTTGCCTTCATTTGCCACTGAGTTGCATCGAGTAGCTGGACTTCTCATTCTATTGCACTTTGGTTTAGTTGTGCATTTGTCCAACCATTCAAACTGATCTTGTACTTCTGGTTTTGATGTTGGTTTATTGATGCATTCATGTTCATGCAGTCTCAGCTACATTCTGGTTTCTTCACCGATCTTGCTGTGACATTTTGTTGCATGAGTTACTTATTGTTTGGATGATGTGAATGTCACTGTTGTACACTGTTGCTGTGCCATTGCTGTTGCCATGTGCATTGAACTTTGACCCTTTGTTGTTCATTTGGGCTGCTGGACTTGTTGTACATTGCATAGTGCATTGCCTTGTTTGTTGAAGTTGTGCTTGCACACTTGCTATTTTTGGCTGCGCACACGAGTTGGCGAGGCAGTGCACACGTGTATGAATGTACACGTGTGTATTGCAGCCACTTATGGTTACATGTCCCTGTAATATCTATATGCACAACTTTGTGATGAAAAAAAGTGTGAATTATGACGAACAACCCAAATAATTGAGGCAAATCATATTCTCAAAAATCGTATTTCATTTTATATTGCAAAAATATTTCTTTTTCAATTTTACTGCGTTAGTGAATATTTTTGCAGATTGCTCAGATGCTGGATTCAAACTGGAATGCAGTTGAAGACAAAAATACGAGTGTGAGTGACATGTAGTGAGGTTATCAGTGTAAAAATATTTGTGATGTAATTGTGATGTAATCAAAAATGTATATGTATAGTGAGAGCATGAATTTGTACTATTCAAGATTGTAATAAATATTTGTTTGAATAAAATTTCTGTTTGAATTCAAAATCTGTTTAACTTGTTTTGTTTGAATTCAAATTCAAATTCTGTGTAATTTATTTTATTCAACAAATATTTATTTAGTCTAAAAAAACAAAATAGTACATTACCAAATACATTTAAATGAATATATATGTTTATTATCATCAAACAAAAACATATAAGCGCATATTCAACATTCCTTTCAGAAATCATTTACTATAACAATAGTGCTATAGTCCACCATTTCCTTTTATTTCTCGAAAACATCTATTTCAACAATAAATGTTGAAATCTATGGTTTTGAATCTCAACACATTTAAAAACATCGTTAGATCGTTTTAATTCTATTTAAAACATCAAATCTAAACATTTTCTTTAACATATTATTCACTATTCAAAAACGTGAATATACTTTGTTAACAAATTTCATCCTTTTATTCATTTTATTTTAAAGGATTATACACAGCCAAAAACGTGAATATAACTCCATTAATAGGTTTCAACAATTTACTTATCAAAATAAGTCGTTTGCGAATTTATAAAACAACGGTTATAAATTCCAATTCTATTTGTTTTATAACATCTTTCTTTATAAATTCCCTTTATTAACCTATCCAATTTATAACTCAATTATAAAACAAAAGTTCATGTTAAAAGTTAAATACATAGAATTTATTTGTTTGCACAATCGTTCCTTTGAACTTCATAATTATAAATCTTATAACTTATAAAATTTGTTTTATTTATCCAGAACCATTCTTTTAATAACTTTACCAATTTTATAAACCTACTGCTTATAAAATTTCATTTATAACTTCATCGTTTATAATTCTATAAATTTCATTCATTTATAAAATTCATTAACAATTCATTCTAACACTTATAAAAACTCGTTTTATAATTCAAATATTTTCATTTATAAATTATCAATTTATAAATCTTTTTATATAAATCAATTTATACTATTATTTTAAAACATCTTTAATCCCCTTTATAATTTCACTATTTTGATTCATAAAATAATTAAATTTTATAAATCCTATATTTCAACTTTTCATAATAAATTCAATTAATCCCGATTTAAACTCTTTTATAAAATCATTAATCCATATTTCTCAAAAATCAACTTTAACCGTATTTCTCAAAAATCATAGTTTTTATAACTTTTAAAAGTATAACGTTTATTTATTCATAATGGACCAATTCCAAAAATATTTTATAACTTATACTTTCAAAAATCACTTTAAAACATTTAAAATTCCAAAACTTGGTCCAATGATGCTACACACCAAATAGTCAATCACGACTATAACGATATCATATATCGATATGATAATCAATGAATATCAAAATATCCATAATCAAATAAATACTGTTAAGGAATCCAGTTGGGTCCCTCCAACCTGTTTTCCTGCATCCACAAACATTAGCACAATACCAATTTCGTTCCAGTACGAAATTATCACGGTATATGGGATTTAAAATATTATCCGCTTAATAGACGGCGCAATAGGGTCTCATCCGCTATACAATGCGGGAAATCAATAACTCCAATATATACATATGCCAATATATATATATATTGCTATTATATATAATACCAATTTCACTGTTTATGAAATATTCGCGGTATATGTTTTTAATAAATAACATCCGCTTACTAACGGCGCATAATGTCTATTTTAACAATCAATAGATATCAATCATCATTCAAACATGCATTCAAATATTTTAAATCCAACTATTTAAAATAAAAATCGAAACTCATTTGATTGAATGAGAAGTTCTCACCTTGATTTCAATTTGGTTTAGCGATTTATTTCGAATAAAATTAAACGGATGTTTAATTTTACCCGAAATTCTCACTAACTCCAAACGACTCCAATTCAACTCCGTAGCGTAGTGCTCGTCCATACGATTCCAAAGCTTCTTGTTTCGCGCATTTTCGACCTCGTATGAAAAAGTTATGATTTTTCAAAGTTTTACACGATTTTATATTTTAATTTACAACATAACTATCTTAATTATTTTCTTAACCTAATCATAGCCATAGATTTCCAAACCCCCTCATCTGGACCGCACCCCTTCCTTCCATCTCCCTCACGAATTCTTCTACAGGTAACTACACACACGCAAGAAACCCATGAGCTCCAAAATAGGTTTTGATTTTGCTCCCTCTTCATCGACTTTGAAGTCGATCAGAATGCGCCATTGCGAAGCTCGCACTCCACTCCATGCTCGGCCTGAAGATCTTGAAACTCGGCCCCTCCTCCTCTCTCGATTTGCGTGCGCAATGCGTTGCCTTCATCTCCAATTTGTCGTTGATCCATGAAGCTATTCGCGATCTTGACAGTTGATATTAAAGATCTCATCGAGCTCTTCAAGATTGTAGTTGAGAGTTTCTGACGATTGTTGATGGATTGAGAGATCGGAGGGGAAGAACGTGGGAGATTTCTGGCCGTGTATTTAGGTGGAGGCGGCTAGGGTTATAATTTTTTTTTCTCTTGTGAATGGAGGCTATTTATAGAAGAACGAACGACACTATTCATTCCGAAAATTCCAAACTCCGATTTACGCGCCGTAACCAGCGTTTCTAGGGTTTACCCCGCGTTCCGGACACAATGGAACAGGTTTCGAAAGCTAATTCGATCATCTGTGCGAGTTACGGCAATAAATGTTCAATTTAAATTAAACCGATTTAAACGATTTTCTAGGCGTTTTAATTTGTGCCGGACAAACGGTAAATCCAATTGACACGAAATTTGAAACCTTACAATAATATCACATTACGGATCCGATGAAACTGGTTTCGTCGAAATCCGAGACAGTTTGAAAAATGGCTATTTTAACTCGCTAAATTAATATTAAAAATAATTCGATGCGTTTCGAGCTGCTACGATCAAACGATAACTCCGATTGCTATGAAAATTGAAATCCGGTAATAACTAACTATTACGGATCCAATGGAACTGGTGTCGTTCAATTCTGAGACTGTTCAAAAATTGACTAATTTCACTAGTCGTTTAAATATTAAAATATTCAATTTTCACAAATAAACTTTTAGTTCGATTTTAAAAGTTCTAAAATATCATTCTAACTTCAATATGATAAAATAAAATTTTACAAATCATTTTCAATCATATTTAACTCAATTTTCAATTATTTCCATAATTCCACATATTAAATTATCGATTTAATTATCGAATTAAATCCAATTATTCGAATTAAAATTTATTCGACTTATAAATTCACTTATTAATATTTAAAATTAATTAAATATTCAATTTTTAATTACTAAAAATCCTGGGTCGTTACAATCTTCCCCCCTTAAAAGAATTTCGTCCTCGAAATTATCAAGTAAGAAAAGTTATACAATTTATTAACTTTCCAAAATCCATAGTTAAACTTCTTACAATACTTACTACGTTTTCAAATCATATCTAGTTATCTTTTCAAAAACAACTACCATTGTTTAACTTTCAATTCCAAATCAAAGTTAAAGTTTTCAAAATTTTCCAATTTTTCTCAAATTTTTCTAACGCCTTAAATTTTCGGAAAAATTCGCCATAGTCTCCTTTGCACGGCTCGATCCGAAAAAAAAAATGACAGTATATATATCACAAATATACATCTCATCAAGTAATGAGGCATCCCGAAGGGAAAAAAGTATAAAAGTACGGTATGTAATCCGAGATATGCACCTTATATTTTATTAGCGAGCATATACGGCTAATATAGCGCGAAAGCGAGCTCCAAATGCGAAGCAAACGCGATCCGCACCTACTAAACACTCAACAAACAAAATGAGAACCATGTATATAGACAATAGTATCGATATACAATATATAGCAACAAAATAACTATATATGTCCACATAGCAATTGCAATAAAAGAAATATATTCAACCATCAACCAACTAGCATTCATAACCAATAAATATTCATTCATATTCTCGTTAATATTCAATGAAATGGTTTCAATTTAAATCACATTTGATTCATTAACAGTGGATGTTTTTACTAATATTCTTTTTCAATTAGTTTATATTCACTAATTCATATTCAAGTTGGTTCACTTTAAATCCAAATTCAATTCTACTTAAGATTCATTTAACTTCCAATTGAATTTCCAATTACTTTAGCTTACAATTTCATTAACACTTAATGAATTATATACAATCAATCAACTAACAACCATATAACAATCAATGTATATCAATTACAACCAAATTACTTTGCTTATCAATTGGTTTAATTAAATTGATTTTTTATTCAACTATTCAATTTCCCATAACCTAAGATTTTAATGAATTACACTTACATTCATTATTTCATATCAACTTAATTCACATTCAATTGATTAACATTTAATCCATTAATTCAATTCAATTTCTAAAGTTGAATTTCATTTACATAACTTAAGTTCATATCCATCACTTAACTTTATTAATTTACTTTGATACTAATATCAACTTCATTCAATATCACTTAAGTTATATTCCATTTAACTTTAAATTCATTAATATATTCATATAGTTTCACTTCTCATATATATAAGTTTATTTCACAATTGTAAATCGCTTTAATTATAATCCAATTCTTATAATTCTTTTGCTTAGACTATTCAAACAATTAAACAATCAACTTATATACACTTTAATAATTCTGAAAAATTATTTCTTCATATATAAAATATACTCAAGTTAAAATTATTTCATTTACCCAATTTAAAACAATATTGTGCCGAATTGTTCTATTCAAGTGTTTATAAACCCCTTCGGCATAGTTGTCGAGACCGTGCTGACGAAGGTTCATATGCCACTCAAAAAACCAATCATCACAATATAAAACAATTTTATATTCACTAACAAATACGCACTCATATCTATTATTACACTCACACTCATTCTAGAGTACTACTAACTCTATCTCTAATGAGTAATACCCAACAGAACCATGGTTGTCGCTTAACCAACAGCTCTGATACCACATGCAACGTCCCGAAAATTTTCGACTTTTCAAAATTCAACATCGATACTCACTTTATCGACTGCCGAGAAATCGAAGGCCGGAAACCCGAAATGTTATGGTTTAAGAAAAGGAAAGAGGTGGAAGAAGAGAGAAAAGCTAGAAAATAGAGGGAAAAGAAATTAGAAAGAATAGAAAGAAAATAGAACATAGAACGGAATAGAAAACAACAGCACAACAACAGAATCTCACAATTCGCAGCGGAACAACATATAATAAATAAATGAATAATCTTTAAACAAAGAACTATATCAGTTATTACATTTTATACATTACATTACATTACATCATCATCAGAGTGTACAACAACAAACAATGCAGCGGAAAAGACATACTAAATACTAGTAATACGCCATGCCATCCAGCTTGCCTCCAGCAACTCCAGAATATCCAGAATATCCTGATAAACCTTAACTCTTGACTGCCCGTGTGGAAATTGGTGGGCACCTAGAGTTTAGGAAGGGAAACAATAAACTCCGAGTCAGTCATGTGACTGGTGTGAGAACTCAAAACAGTTTATTTATCTTTAAAAACTAAATAGAGGAATATTTTTTTAAAGTCAATTCGCAATGCTTTTAAAAATGAGACTACCATAAGGCCTCCCGCACACACACACAATGCAAACGCAGAATCGGAGGAGATTTCTCCTTATGATAGTCAAAGATGCTTGATACGCATTTAAAAGAACATTTTATATTATTACTAGTGCATAGTGTAGGAAAAATTTATTTCGAAAATAAAGATATAAATCTTAGCCAACATAGACATTCCGCACTTATGCCTACTATAGCTACCATGTTCAATAGCAGGTTACCGCCACATTCCATGGCAGGTTATAAAACTAAAACAGTACAAGTCTCGTATTGTTTCTTTGGATTTCCAACGAATGATCAGGCCAAGGAACTTCCCATTGCCACATGAGAATGCCTCTGGATGGACATCCCCGAGAACCAAACCGGATCTCTACCAACACAAGGCAGGGTTACCCCTAACTGAGTAACAACTGACCGAGTATGCCATCCTCCGGTCCTTTGGGACCTTTAACCGAGCGCTCGTAATCAATTCACACAATCATAAAGTGTTTTCAACATGAGTAAGTATCTGGGCTCCATACCATGATACCACCCTTTTCCAGAAGGAAATGCACATATCCTAAAGGGCGCTACCCCTCATAACCTTGCTGCATCTTTCCTGTTTTGACCATTCCCGGGGTGTGAGGCTCGACGAAGTCACGTCCACAAAAACATACTTTATGCAAAAGCCATGCTTTGGGTCAACAAATGATCATAGAAATGATCACCAGGATAGACGATCAAATAAATGATCCTATCACAAATAATCAACACAATGATCATTTAACAGCAACACTCAGCATGTCACATTACCAAATTGGGAATATATCGCTGATAACCTTCAACTACATAACCTCTGAGCTCGTACGTCTCAGAGAAGGGTGTTAAGCTAAAAGAATAAATTCTCCGCCACCAACAGAAATATATTTGAAAGAAATCTGCTTTATATCTCAATTTGTAATGTCAGACATACAATCCATACAAGTCTGTTCTGGGTTCGAACAGAACCGAAGGCACTTCTTACGAAGCCCTTGCAATCCGGGTATTCACAATCCTGATCGAATTTCCCATCACTTAGGGAATCTCTATACCAGGAGCTACCCAGTGCAGAGACAATCGATAGGTCATCCTATCGCTTTCGCAAATACCCGGTCTTCAACACCGGTCATCAATGCTATCCATTACGTCGTATCACTATTCGGAATGGGTAATCCGAATAACGAGCGCAATAATTTAAAAATAAGTGTAGCATTCAAATTCAGCAAATCACAAAAAATACCTTTCAAAGGTAAATATTGATAGTCGGTTATTGAACTATCAATGGATATGCACAACATCACCAGATTCCAAATAATTTTCCAAATTATTTATTTCCCAAAAATATCTTTACAAGATATATAATTTCAATATGTCAAAAATAAATCAATATTTATTTTTAAACAGTTTCCCCTTTCTATAAATTCCATAGTGAATTTATATTCCAAAATTATCTATGAATATACGATTTCAATTTATCTTCAAAAAGATAAATTCTCTAATATTCACTTTATATTGGAAAACATTTCCATACTTATTTAATAAGTAATTCATGAACCTATTTATTTTCAACACTTGGAAAATATTCAATATACTTAAATCGAGATTAAGTATATATTTCATTCTTTAAGGAAATCATTCTCTTAAACATATTTATTTGGGCCAAAACGAATGTTACGTAAAACATCGTTACGACAACCCAAAATCACTAGTATAGGGATTCGAAATTAAAATAGATATATAAATCCCAATACTATACAAAACATTTCCTTTCGGAAATCATTTACTATAACAATAGTGCTATAGTCCACCATTTCCTTTTATTTCTCGAAAACATCTATTTCAACAATAAATGTTGAAATCTATGGTTTTGAATCTCAACACATTTAAAAACATCGTTAGATCGTTTTAATTCTATTTAAAACATCAAATCTAAACATTTTCTTTAACATATTATTCACTATTCAAAAACGTGAATATACTTTGTTAACAAATTTCATCCTTTTATTCATTTTATTTTAAAGGATTATTCACAGTCAAAAACGTGAATATAACTCCATTAATAGGTTTCAACAATTTACTTATCAAAATAAGTCGTTTGCGAATTTATAAAACAACGGTTATAAATTCCAATTCTATTTGTTTTATAACATCTTTCTTTATAAATTCCCTTTATTAACCTATCCAATTTATAACTCAATTATAAAACAAAAAGTTCATGTTAAAAGTTAAATACTTAGAATTTATTTGTTTGCACAATCGTTCCTTTGAACTTCATAATTATAAATCTTATAACTTATAAAATTCGTTTTATTTATCCAGAACCATTCTTTTAATAACTTTACCAATTTTATAAACCTACTGCTTATAAAATTTCATTTATAACTTCATCGTTTATAATTCTATAAATTTCATTCATTTATAAAATTCATTCACAATTCATTCTAACACTTATAAAAACTCGTTTTATAATTCAAATATTTTCATTTATAAATTATCAATTTATAAATCTTTTTATATAAATCAATTTATACTATTATTTTAAAACATCTTTAATCCCCTTTATAGTTTCACTATTTTGATTCATAAAATAATTAAATTTTATAAATCCTATATTTCAACTTTACATAATAAATTCAATTAATCCCGATTTAAACTCTTTCATAAAATCATTAATCTATATTTCTCAAAAATCAACTTTAACCGTATTTCTCAAAAATCATAGTTTTTATAACTTTTAAAAGTATAACGTTTATTTATTCATAATGGATCAATTCCAAAAATATTTCATAACTTATACTTTCAAAAATCACTTTAAAACATTTTAAAATTTCAAAACTTGGTCCAATGATGCTACACACCAAATAGTCAATCACGACTACCACGATATCATATATCGATATGATAATCAATGAATATCAAAATATCCATAATCAAATAAATACTGTTGAGGAATCCAGTTGGATCCCTCCAACCTGTTTTCCTGCATCCACAAACATTAGCACAATACCAATTTCGTTCCAGTACGAAATTATCGCGGTATATGGGATTTAAAATATTATCCGCTTAATAGACGGCGCAATAGGGTCTCATCCGCTATACAATGCGGGAAATCAATAACTCCAATATATACATATGCCAATATATATATATTGCTATTATATATAATACCAATTTCACTGTTTATGAAATATTCGCGCTATATGTTTTTAATAAATAACATCCGCTTACTAACGGCGCATAATGTCTATTTTAACAATCAATAGATATCAATCATCATTCAAACATGCATTCAAATATTTTAAATCCAACTATTTAAAATAAAAATCGAAACTGATTCGATTGAGTGAGAAGTTCTCACCTTGATTTCAATTTCGTTTTAGCGATTTATTTCGAATAAAATTAAACGGACGTTTAATTTTAGCTGAAATTCTCACTAACTCCAAACGACTCCAATCCAACTCCATAGCGTAGTGCTCGTCCATACGATTCCAACGCTTCTTGTTTCGCGCGTTTTCGACCTCGTATGAAAAATTTATGATTTTTCAAAGTTTTACACGATTTTATATTTTAATTTACAACATAACTATCTTAATTATTTTCTTAACCTAATCATAGCCATAGATTTCCAAACCCCCTCATCTGGACCGCACCCCTTCCTTCCATCTCCCTCACGAATTCTTCTACAGGTAACTACACGCACGCAAGAAACCCATGAGCTCCAAACTAGGTTTTGATTTTGCTCCCTCTTCGTCGACTTTGAAGTCGATCAGAATGCGCCATTGCGAAGCTCGCACTCCACTCCATGCTCGACCTGAAGATCTTGAAACTCGGCCCCTCCTCCTCTCTCGATTTGCGTGTGCAACGCGTTGCCTTCATCTCCAATTTGCCATTGATCCATGAAGCTATTCGCGATCTTGACCGTTGATATTAAAGATCTCATCGAGCTCTTCAAGATTGTAGTTGAGAGTTTCTGACGATTGTTGATGGATTGAGAGATCGGAGGGGAAGAACGTGGGAGATTTCTGGCCGTGTATTTAGGTGGAGGCGGCTAGGGTTATAATTTTTTTTCTTCTTGTGAATGGAGGCTATTTATAGAAGAACGAACGACACTATTCATTCCGGAAATTTCGAACTCCGATTTACGCGCCGTAACCAGCGTTTCTATGGTTTACCCGGCGTTTCAGACACAATGGAATAGGTTTCGAAAGCTAATTCGATCATCTGTGCGAGTTATGGCAATAAACGTTCAATTTAAATTAAACCGATTTAAACGATTTTCTAGGCGTTTTAATTTGTACCGGACAAACGGTAAATCCAATTGACCCGAAATTTGAAACATTACAATAATATCAGATTATGGATCCGATGAAACTAGTTTCGTCGAAATCCGAGACAGTTTGAAAAATGGCTATTTTAACTCGCTAAATTAATATTAAAAATAATTCGATGCGTTTCGAGCTGCTACGATCAAACGATAACTCCGATTGCTACCAAAATTGAAATCCGGTAATAACTAACTATTACGGATCCAATAGAACTGGTCTCGTTCAATTCTGAGACTGTTCAAAAATTGACTAATTTCACTAGTGGATTAAATATTAAAATATTCAATTTTCACAAATAAACTTTTAATTCGATTTTAAAAGTTTAAAATATCATTCTAACTTCAATATGATAAAATAAAATTGTACAAATCATTTTCAATCATATTTAACTCAATTTTCAATTATTTCCATAATTCCACATATTAAATTATCGATTTAATTATCGAATTAAATCCAATTATTCGAATTAAAATTTATTCGACGTATAAATTCACTTATTAATATTTAAAATTAATTAAATATTCAATTTTTAATTTCTAAAAATCCTGGGTCATTACAGAAATCAAAGATTTCCTCCACATTTGACAACCAATCAAGAAATTCTTCAGCTACCATTCCACCCTTGAACTCTAGAATTTCCATCTTCATACCCGATTCCCATCGACGATCATCTTCAACATCCCGATAAGTATTTCGAACTTGGTCTCGATCTCGATAATGAATGCTAGCTCTATCACCCTCTTCATCAAAATCAAATGTATGTCTATATCGATCTCGACCATTATCATCCCTTCGTTCATGCATGCTTCTTCGACTATGTCTCTCTTCATCTCTATATGCCCCATTATCAAATTCACGTTGACTTCTTCTCTCTTCATGTCCATAGTCATGATGATCACTCCGTGATGAAATTGATGTTTCTCTTTTATCTCTAAAAGAATGCGGTGATACCCTCCTCGCTTCCGTAATCGATGGCGAAACTCGGTTTCCTCCATGGTTCGAGTTTGGTGATCTCCTCCTTTGAGTTTGATTCAAATCATTCATCAACTTCTCTAACTTTCCAATGTCTTCATCAAATTTCTCATTAATACGTTGTTCCATAAGCTCGGCTTCTTCTCTTCTATACAAAGCTTCAACATTTTGATGACGATTAGCTCTTCTAGGCGGCATGATTGAAAACTTCTCAAAAACTTCAAATACTTCTCAAATACTTCAACAAATACTTCAAAACTAGCAACACAAGCCAAACAATGCACGGCCTCACACTAGCTCGCACAACTCCTTAGCTCGGTTCAACACTAACTCGGCTCGGCTTCTTCTAGCTCGCACACTTGCTTCGACCCAAAGTTAGCTCGGCTATACCACTTCACGACTTAACTTGGCTCCCTCACTTCAAAAATTTGGCGCGCAAAGATATCGCGACCAAACTCAAACACTCTTCCAAGTTTGATCGAAAATGAAATGGATCAAAATCTTCAACTCGTTGCAACTTCAAGATGAACACGATGAACAACAACTTCAAACTTCAACTTCAAAAATTGGCTCCAAGTCTTGGCTTAGCTATGATTGGCTAAGTCTAGCTCCGATACCAAAAACTGACGCAGCGGATATTACGAAAACGATGAAATCGATGAAATGTAGCAATCGGTGGATTGATGAATACCAAAATGCCCAAATTCGTTGATCCGAAGATACCGAATTCTATCTATCTCTAACACGTTGATCGTGCACGATACCGTGAAAGAAGATCTTCAATTCTTCAAGCGTTGATCAAGCGCACTTGATTCCGCCAATCGGCTTCAACAATCGTTGATTCGAGCGCACTCGAATAACCGAAAGTGGAGATAGGAGATTACACTCAACTACCAATTTGAGATGAAAGCACACAACAATCAACAAGAAATTTTATTCAAAAATCAACCAAGTTCAAATGTAAAACTCACTCCCTATTTATAGTGTTTTTCGACCCAGGCCTTAAGTCGTGTACGACTTACGACTTAACTAAGTCGGCAACGACTTATTTACAACGACTCAGCATATTACAACACCATACACTCACAAGACCGACATACGACTTACATCCCTTGCCGACTTAACTCAGGTCATACTCCATATGACCGACTTAACATACAACGATTCAAAGACTCGCGACTTTACAACACAAGGCTGACTCAACACTACACATGGTTACAACAGTTAGGTCGTTTACGACCTAACGACTCACGACTCAAGAAACTACAAACACGTAACGACTTAATCAAGCCACGACTTAAGCTGCCAAGCTCCCTGCAGTATCTCCTCAAACGACTCATCATGACCGACCGACTTAAGCCCCCCTTTAAGTCGTAGACGCCTTAAGACCGCCTTCTTAAGTTGTTGACTCGTGAACGACTTAAAACCCTTCCTTCGGTCGTGACCCATTAGAGTTAGGTCGTTAACTCGGCACCATTTTCCCTCTGGCCTCCAGTTAGCTCGGCGACGACTCAAACCTTCTTTATTAACTCGTATTCCTTTCCCACGTGATTCCTCTGGTCTCCAGTTAAGTTGGAAACGACTTAAATCTACCCTCCTAAGTCGTGAACGACTTAAATACATGCCCTTATCTCGTATGCGACTTATCTTTCTAGCCTGGCCTACATCACATAGTCTGTGTTCACCCTTTTTTATACTTGGAAGGATTTCAATGAAATTTATAAAATGAGTTTTATAATTGTTTTACAGACTTATAAAGGGTCTATAAATGATTTTAGGAATGTACAAAAAAGAGTTTTATAAACGATTTCAGAGATTAACGAATGGGGTTACAAACGGGTTTTAGATATTTACAAGGGATTTATAATGATTTTAGAATTATATAAAAGGAAATCTTCTTTGTTTGTGAATATACTTAATTATACCATTGAGATAAGCACATGGATATTTTCCAAGTATTGAAAATATAAGGATTTGTGGATATATCTTTGTAAAAAATACATTGATACAAGTATTTATGAAGTGGTTCTAATTAATGAAAAGATTAGTTAAGGAGGTTAGTGGTTATGTTTGTGCTTAACCAATATTGGTTTTTCCAATGGGACCAAATTTATGATTTGGATATGTGTTTGTTGGTAGTTATATAACCGACTATCGAATTTGATCCCAAAACGTAACTTGGAAAATATTTCGAAGAAACACGTGAGTTATATGGCTCAGTCATCTCCAGTGATGTTGTATTATGAATATAAATCTCGTTTTTTCTCCTAGAACAAATGATAAAGAAATCCATCCACTAACGACTAGGAGGAGATCTTCACTCTTATCTTTGACTATTTATTTCTCAAAGAGTGGGTTTGAGTTTAACGAAAAATATCGTATGTTTTCTCGAAGAGATATGGATCAGATATGTTATTTGAAACCCACTTCAATCCAACTCAAGCATCTTGAAGTTAAGACATTTTGAAGATGAGGGAATTGAAGACGGAGTTTTGAAGTGCATGGGCTATTTTCTATTTTCATTGGGAGGCATTTCCCGAGATTGACGTAATAGAAGCAGTGCCTTCTCTTTCGTTCAATCCCCAAATGAACTTGTATGGATGAATTCTAGCTTTGCAATGATGCCTGGAGAGTAGTGTAGCATTCCAATTAGAAAGTGCTATATAAAGGTAAAACATAGCCTCAAGCCTCATCAACCGGGAATGACTAAAACAAGGAAAATGCAGCAGGCCTAATTGGGTCACTCCTAATTAGGGTATCATCTTCTCTATCTAGAGTCAATATTATCTCTTATTTGTATGCTTGGGGACCTGTTTACGGAGGGGTGATCATATTATGTACTACTAGTCAAACGGTAGGCCGGTTTTGTATTGGAAGAGAATCCCGACGAGGTCCTCAGTGTTATTATATCTAGAGATGCACCGTGACGAGCGGTACACCAGTATCCAGTTTATTATATGAAATACATTTTCCAATAAGCGCCTTACAGACTTAGTGTTGTCCAACTATACTGATACGTGGGATGCAAGTATTTCAGCTATATTCATATATTTTACTTTGATCCCTAGACATTATTATAATATCACTAGAGTTTCTATAGGAAATGCTTTGGTTATCGTAAATTAAAGACCCGTTTGTGTCTATGTGTGGCGTGATCTTATGAGATACTTTTGATTTCAAATGTTTTTGTAACTTTAAAATCCAATTGGTATGATTTCTCATGATGATTTTCCAGAATGACTTGGCTATTATTTTATTGTAATGCTCTGGTCAGACCGATCATATTTATAAATTGCTTGGATGCATTGGAGCTCTGGAGATGATCTGGAGGTTCAAGTCGTATCTACATGTTTCTTTGTGTTCCGTTGTGTTGTCGGTTATTTTATATTTGTCAGTAATTTTAAGGACATGATGTTATAAC
The DNA here is from genome assembly GCA_030765085.1 of Allium cepa. Classification (NCBI taxonomy): domain Eukaryota; kingdom Viridiplantae; phylum Streptophyta; class Magnoliopsida; order Asparagales; family Amaryllidaceae; genus Allium; species Allium cepa. The sequence continues at coordinate 44,235,550 of CM060930.1, read as the reverse complement.
TGCCTTGGCTGAAATAGGTTAGTGTACTCTGATTGGTGTATGTATATTACAACTTTCTTTGTGTTAAGTTTTGTTGTATATTATTAATTATTCGTTTTTCTATGAGATTCTATGTTGTTTAATTTTATTCTTATCTTCTTCCTTCTTCTTTTCCTCAAACAATTGGGTTTTCCAACATTTGATTCTCGGCATGCAACACAGTGAACGATTAGTGTCGATTGTTAAGGTCGGAAATCTCAAACTATTATAGATGATGTCATGATATTTCACATTCTCAACCACAATTGACAATGCAATATACGTGAACAAAATTTTCAAAATGCTAGAAGAAAGGTAAGGTAGAAAATTAACCAGACTAAGTCACGATTATTCTTCAATAAAGGGGTAGGCCAGAAAATGGAAATATCAAACATATTACGTATTATGGAACATAATATATCTGTAAAGTACCTTTGTTGTTCCCCAGACATCTGACTATATCCATGTAGCACATTTTCACCCATGATTAGTAAGATAAGAAACAAATTAAAAGGGTGGGATAGTAGTTTATTAACAACAATGAGGAGAGCAGAACTAATTCACATCACGGTTACACCAATTGTCATGTACTGGCTGCTTATCTACCATCTACTACCATTAGCTCTTAAAAAAGTGGACCAAACGTGTGCAGACTTTTTCTGGCGTGGAAAAGTTACATAAAATATCATGGGATACATTGTATAAACCCAAAATAGAATGGAATATGGGCTTACATAATTTCTAAGATTTAAACACTATGGCAAGGATTAAGTTACTTTGGAACTTAATTACTATAAACTTCTTGTGGTCCAGGTGGATGAAGTCAAGGTATATATCAAAAGCAAATTTGGGTAATGCCACTCAACAAAAACTACTTAGGTAATAAGAAATATATACTAAGACAACGAGATATATCATGCAAGATCATGAATAGAGTTGTAATTGATGGGAAAAACACTTCCTTGTGGTTTGACACGTGGATCAACCATAAATCATTGGTGGATTCGATTAGACGGAGCAGATTTAATATCTGTAAGTGTCAGTAAGCAATATTATATGGAATCATACACTACATCTAAGCCCCTACTAGAAACCGGGGAGGTATCAGCAATAATTAATCAAGTTAAACTAACTCCAAATCGATTATAAGATTACTAGCAGATTTCACAAATCGACAAATTTTATTTTCTAAATTATGGAACGAAGCTAGGGAACATACAAAACAAAACTATGATCTACGTCCAATTTAGAACAAAACAACCGCATGGAAATTCACATACACTACATACATGGCTTATATGGGAGGACTTTCTATGGTCGACCATTTAAAAAATTAGGGAATAGATCTTAATACACACTATGAATTATGTCATAAAGAAAGCGAAAATCATGAACATCTTTTCTTTAAATGTATATATAGTACTTATCTCTGGAGTTCCATGATGGATAAGCTAGACCTTCCACTAGAATTCGATTTAACTCTACATTTGAGAATCGTAGACCTTGCTAATCGATTTTCTATGCCATCAATTTCAAAAGATCGGATCTTTACTATACCTTTAATGATGCTTCACTATATTTGGCTAGAGAGGAATCGTTGAAAAATTCGAGCAGAAAGCTTGCTCTGCATCTCGACGATTAAAGCTATTGGAGATAAACGTAAGATTGCAAATTAAACGAAATGGAAGACATAATAGGAGCATGAAAATGGAGAGTGAATTCCTGCAGAGATGGATATTGAGTTGCAGCGCTGATATATTATTGTTTGTGTATCATGTTTCTTATTAAGCCGAATGGTAGCAAAATGAAAGCGAAGGTGTGTTACTTGCGTTTAGGCTGAAGTCCAAATGTTTATTTCATGTTTGTATTATTCATCTTCTACTACATATGAGTTCTGCAATAGTGAATGTCATATTCTTTTCCTTACTACACTGGTAAGGTTTTTTTAAGATGGTGAATTCTATATTTGGTTCTTATACATCATTAATAAAGAACTCATTTTCATTATATATATACACACATATATGTATATGTATGTATGTATGTATATATGTATGTATATCATACGATTGAGTTTACGGCTCCATGAGTAGAATTTTTATTGATCAATAAAAAGATTAAAGTTTTAATGCTATTTTGGCTAAAAAAGGTTAGTTAGAACATAACCAGCTAATGAAATTATGGTATCAAAGTTACTATCATTTTTATGGTTCGTGTAATTTTCGTATCCATTTGATTTTTGAAAATTAAACTGTACCATTCGTAACTCAAATAAAAGACCCAAACAAGCTATTTTGAAAATTATGGTCGCATTTTCTATTTATTTGTACAATTACTTAGACTGAAGTTTTGAACAGTGGGTGTGGTAAAATTTATTAAACCCATAGAGAATTTATTTGATGATAACATATAACACAAATTTTGATGTGTTCAAAATGTGGTAAGCGACTATAATTAATTTAGTGACTTGAGATCACTTAATTTACTATAAACATGTTACTATGCATATCTGGTGAAATGATTAATACAAAATTATTGGTATTTAGATCATTATGACGAGCCATGGATTTATGTCGTTTTAGATTTCCCGTTGATTTAGCTTTATAAAAGAACAAAAGTAAAAGCTAAAATACCAAAAGAAAATGTAACAGACAGACATCGGGTTAGGGTTTTTCTAAGATGCTTATACAATTAGATTTAAAAAGATAAGAAGTAAAAAAAAAAAATGAAAAATAGATCCCTTCAAACAAAACCTTTATTAATTCACCAAAATATTATAAGAAAAAACCTATCAAATTGAGAAGATATCTCAATCCCTAAAACATTAGGGCACATATCTAATGAACCATATACACGCCTATTTATAATAATTTTGATAAAATATATTTTTTAATCAACCGTTGATTATTTCCATCTTCCAAAATAAATCCTTTCCATATACATATTTCTTTGCCTTCTTTAATACAATAAAAGAGGAAGTCAGCCACTCTTCAAAATTTAAAAAATCTATAAAAGAGCCAATGTATTTGAATCACAATTCCACCTTGACTCAAATAACTCCAATATTTATTTAAATATGAAATATTGTCTCACCAAAATTTAACAATCCCCATCTTGATATGATATTCCATAAATATCATCCAAGCTCCACCAAGAGCTCCAAACTCCAAAAAATCTCTAATATTACCATGAAAACAAAGGTCTCTATTCCAAAATACTGGCTAAGCTTCGGATTTTCTAATTATGTATGCCTCCCAATTGAACATGAATATCATCAATAAATCAAAACTAATTGAAACACATAAAGGCCTCCATGCGGTCTTTATAGCTTTCTGTTGCTGATTTCACCTTAGTTTATGTAGACTTATCTCTCCAACACCACTTTGAGAAATCATTTCATTCCCCATAATTCTTCCAAGCAATTTATACACATTGTTGTGTCCCCGTTTTGTGCACAGCACCTCTCTATTACTCTTCCAAACCCTCATCGCTCCACCTCGAGTCGAAAAGTTACAACCTTTTCCATCTAACTGTCTCATTGAGACAAGAATCTTCTTAATTTTGGGATATGTCTAATCCCGTGAGTTTTACCTTCCTTCCATCATTCATCTTTAACCTAACCGAATCTATACCCTTCATCTCAACATCTCCACCACTAGAGGACTCCACCTTGCTCTTTTGCTCCTTATAATCAATAAAATGCTACCTTTTGGTAACATATATGGAAACTTACACCCCAATCAAGCACCTACCCATATCCTTTTCTTTCATCAACATAGTGAATGTCATTACTAATGCGAAAAGCAACCTCATCATCTTTGCCTTCATCAAGCTTGTTTTTGTTTTCCTCTAATGAATTCGTTCTTTATTTGGCCATTTTAAGCATATTCCAAAATTTTAGTTGGTGACCATGTTTTCCACATCAATAGCAGATGAAATCTCTTTCCATATTTAGTCTATTTGTTCAAGTTTCCATATTGTAACAACCCTTTATTTTGTAATTAATTTAAACTGAAATTCCTAATTTAAAAACTTCATTCATTTATTTAAAATGGATAAAACTTTATTTTATTTATTAAAAATAATAAATTTTGTTATTTTAAATATAAATTTTGATTTTGATATGGATTAGAATTTCAAACTTGAATAAATAGAATATTTTTAAGAAATGTGAATTTTGGTCAATATGGTCAGACTTTCACTTTTAAATTTAAAATTTAAATATTTGATTTTTTGAATTTTATCTTTTTATTATGAAAATAGATTAAATTTCAAGAATACTTCTCTTGTTTCATTGAAATCCGATTAATATTGTGAAAGTTATGCTTTTCACAATATTGTATATAAATTGTTTTATTTAACAAAATTGTTTATTTTAAATTATATAAATAACATTTTTATTTGTTCCACTTTGTGTATATATGTAAATTTGATATGTTATATATTTATTTTTATTTTTAAAATATTTTTAAAGGGTTGTTATAATTTTTAAATGTTCATTGTATATTGTTTATATTATTAAAGTCTAGTTTCAATAATTAAGCTATTTCTTTAATTATTTTCTATTTTTCCTTAAAATAATTATTTATTTTCATTTTCACTTTCTTTTTTTCATTTTTATTTTTATTTACTGAATTTTATTTTCTTTATTTTTTTAAAAGAAAAAGAAATTCCAATAGTCAAAACCTTTTCAATTCTGGTGACTTTTCATTAGCCTTGCCTCTTCATTTTCTTTTGACCTTTCATGTTACTTTGGCCGTACCTTTTTCTTCCTTAGCCATGTATTTCTCTTCAAAATTCACGGGAGAAAACATCTCTCTTCACTTCAACTCACGGCATTTCAACTTGAGAAAAAAATTGCGAGTTTAATGTCTTCTTCTTTCTACTTTTTCCTTCCTATTTTAATTGATTTTGCCTAAATCTCTCTTCAACTTTGCTCGGCCACTAGCCTCTCCACCCTTCAGCTCCACTCATCACCATACTTCGTAGCTCCTCCTCCAACTCCACTGACCATGATAGGCTATGGCCTCCCTATGTTGAAAACTCTACAAAAATTGCAAGCAATCCCCTTAAAACAAGCCTAACCCACCTTTAAAGGCCACATTCCCTTCACATATCCTTTCGGCTACCCCTAGAACCACCTCCACCAGCCACATCCCGACCTTTGGCCATTTCTGCACCATCTCCAGATCTGACCTGAAGCAAGGCCTCGCCCTGTGATGTCATGTCCAATCTACAATGTGACCAAACCCTTCACATTTTGCCTTGATTCTTTTGTATTCTACCTATGTTGCACCTGCCATCTTCATCTTCTTGCATAGCCATGAGTTTTGATGCTATTATCTCTAATTATCCCAAATTCTATCTCTTGAGATAGAACGTTGATTTAACCCAGAAAATCCAGATCGATCTTATTCTTTAAGTCATGGTTGACCGGTTAAGGTTGCCCGCGATTTATATAAGCTTATCCATCTTCTTATTCTATTATTTCATCATCTCATCTTTTCTTCCAACTTATCTTCAAATCATTCTTGAAGTGTATTTGTAAACTAATATTTAAAATGTTCTATATATTGTGCTTTTTGAGTTGTTGATGTTGATTTGGGTTTCCGATAGATTTGTCTGATCAACGCTATCGATAGGATTTCCAAAACACTTGAACAGAGCAAACTGACACAATATGTTTTTTCCAAATTTAGTAATGAAATAAATTTTGTAACTATATTATAAATTTGTTCTGGATTTTTTATTTGAATTGGTTGTTAAGAAATAATACCTAATTTTATATACATCATTATTTCTTGTTTCGTATATAAATAACTGAACTATATAGATTGTAAAGGTAAGGATTTTCGACTCCCGAAGGTCGACATTAATACATCCACTATATCAACTGCCGAGTGATCGAAGGCCGGAAAACCATACCATTAGGGTTAAAGAAGAGATAGAAGATAGAAGAAGAAAGAAAGAAAAGCAACAGAACAATATCAGAATCTCACAATCGTAGCGGAACAACATATAATAGATAAATGAATAATCTTTAAAACAAAGAACTATATCAGTTATTACATTACGTTACATTACATTACATTACATTATCAGAGTTTACAACAAAAAACAGCGGAAAAGAAATACTATATACTAGTTGATACGCCAAGCCATCTAGCTTGCCTCTAAATCTCTGCAGCAGCTCCTGAATTCCAGAATGACCTGATAACCTCACTCTTGACTGCCCGTGTTAAAATTAGTGGGCACCCAGAGTTTAGGAAGAGAACAATAAACTCCAGGTTCATGGGATTGGTGTGAGAACTTAAAACAGTTTATCTTTAAAAATAAACAAAGGAATATTTTAAAATAGATTCGCAATGCTTTTTAGAAAATGAGACTACCATAAGGCCTCCCGCATGCACACACAATGCAAACACGGAATCGGAGGAGATTTCTCCTTATGATAATCAAACATGCTTGATACGCAAATTTTCTTTGATATTATTACTATAAGTGCAAAGTGTAGGAAAACATTTAAAAAGTAAAGATATAAATCTTAACTAACGTACGACCAGTATCGTATGCCTACTATAGCTACCATCTAAACAGTGGGGCGCCACCATAAGTAAACGACAGGTTCTACAACTAAAACTGTACAAGGTGCGTATTGGAGTTTGGATTTCCAACTAATGGTCAAACCAAGGAATTTCCCATTGCCACAAAGGTACGTCTTTGGAAAGACGCCTCGAGAACCTAACCGGATCTCTGTCAACACATGGCCGGGTTACCCATATCTAAGTAACTACTGACACGAATATGCCATCCCCCGGTCGTAACCGACCTATATCCGAGGATTCAACAACAACCACAAAATAATATGTTTGCAGCAACAACATAGGTTAAATATCAGGACTCCATACCATAATATCACGTCTATCCAGAAGGAAATGACATACACTAAGGGGACCCGATCCCCTAATAACCTTGCCGCATCTTTCGTGTTTTGACCATTATCGGGGTGTGAGGTCTGTCGAAGTCTCATCCACAAGGCTACGCTTTTCATAAAAGCCACCTTTGATCAACAAATGCTCAAAAGCACTTCGTATGCCACATTACCAATTGGGAATATATCGCTAGTAACCATCAACTACATAACCTCTGAGCTCGTACGTCTCAAAGAAGGGTGTTAAGCTAAGAGAATAAATTCTCCGCCACCAACAGAGATATATTTGATAGAAACCAGCTTTACATCTCAAATTTTAATATCAGATACACATCCATACAAATCCATTCTAGGTTCGAACAGAACCGAAGGCACTTCCAAAGAAGCCCTTGCAATCCGAATATTCACTAATCACGACCGGACTTCCCATCACAAAGGGTGATAAAATCTCTATATCGGAGATCAGCCAATGCAGAAACATTTGACGGTAACCCTTTCGTTTTCATAAATATCCGGTCTTCAACACTGTTCTTTAAATGCTATCCATTACGACATATCATTATTCGAAATAGGATTTTTGATACAAAGGTTCTTTCCCGGCTAAACCGAATAACGAGCTTTTATTTTAAAGTAAGTGTAGCATTCAAATTCAAGCAAATCACATCAAATACCCATTTAAAGGTAAATGTTGATAGTCAGTTATTTAACTAGCAAGGCCAAAAACAAATATCCAGGACCATTACAATCACTAAGCCCTTTTTATTAATCTTCCATAAATTAAATAACTTGCGAGATATTCACTTCAATCTATCTTTAAAAAGATATGTTTTCTAAACCATTTCAATTTCATATTGGGAAAGCAATTCCAAATGCTTATTCATTTTCAATTTATCTTTAAAAGATAAAAACCCAAAACATTTCACTCCATATTGGAAAACATTTCCCTACTTATTTAACAATAAGTAATTCACAAATCTATTTATTTTCAATACTTAGAAAATAATAAATATACTTAAAACATGATTAAGTATATATTTTATTCTTTTAAGGAAAACAATCTCTTAAACACATTCATTTGAGTCAAAACGAATGTTGCATAAAACATCGCTACAACAACCCAAAATCACTAGTATAGGGATTCGAAATTAAGATAGATATATAAATCCCAATACTATACAAAAACATTTCCTTTCGAAAATCATTTACTATAACAAAAGTGTTATAGTCCATCTTTTCCTTATTTCTCGAAAACGTCTATTACAACAATGAATGTTCAAATCTATGGTCTCGACACTTAACACATTTTAAAAACATCTTTAAATCGTTTTAATTCTATTTAAAATGTCACTTCCCCAAAACACTTTAATATATTATTCACTGTCCCAAATTCGTGAATATTCTTCGTTAACCAAATTCAACATTTTTCTACACATTTCATTTAAAGGATCATCCACTGTCCAAAATCGTGGATATATTTCCCTTTAAAAATCTAAAATAAATTATTTATCAAAATAAGTCAATTTTGGATTTATAAAGCAATGTTTATAAATCCCATTTATATTTTATAACAACTTCAACTTATAAAATCACATTATTAACAAATTCTATCCATATCCCATTTACACGCCAAAATCCATAATATAAGTAAATTTAACTATAAATCTTTTATTTTACAAAATCTATTCATTTTATAACTTCTCAATTTATAAATCTATAAATTTCATTTACTTACTAAATCCACCCATTTATTATTTCATTTTAACACAAAAAAGCTCGTTTTATAATTCCAATATTTTTAATTTATAAATATCAATTTTATAAATCTTTTATATAAACCGTTTATAATAATTCAAAATCCCTTTTTTAAACTATTTTATAAAATCATTAACTCCATATTTCAAAAATCAACTTTTAACTATATTCCTCAAAAATGATAATTTTTATAACATTAAAATTATAACGTGTATTTATTTAAAATGAATCAATTCTAAAATTTAATAAAACGTATACTTTCAAAATTTCACTTTAAAACTCCTTATAAATTCAAAATCGTTACTTTAACATTTTTTTAAAACTCCAAAATAGGCCCAATACTGCAACAACCCTAAATATAACAATCGTGGCATCCAAAACATCATATATCATATGATAGCAGAATATATCACAATATCTGTAAATAAATCAATTACTGTTGAGGGATCCAGTTGGATCCCTCCAACCTATTTCTTTACATCCACAGATGTTAGCACAATACCAATCCTGTTTCGAGACGGAATATCGCGGTATATGGATTTTATAAAATATTATTCGCTATTATGCGGCGCAATAGGGTCTAATCCGCTATATAATGCGGGAAAATCAACTCCAAGTACATATATAATACCAATTCCAATCAAGGTGGAATTATCGCGGTATATGTTTTTAATAAATAACATCCGCTTAATATACGGCATATAAGGTATATTTCAAAACATTTAGATAAAAATTTATCATCCAAGCATACAATCAACACAATCAAGCAATTTTAAATTTAACTATTTAAAATTTAAATCGAAACAAATTCTATTGAGTGAGAAGTTCTCACATTGCTTTCAATAACAGTCGTAGTGTTTTATTTCGAATAAAATTAAATACGCGTTTAATTTTATCCAAAATTCTCACTAGCTCCAATCAACTCCAATCTAGCTCCATCGCGTAGTGTTCGTCCCTACGAACCCAACGCAATTTGTTTCGTGAATTTCCGACCTCGTATGAAAAAGTTATGATATTTTAAAGTTTACACAAATTTAAATATAAATAATTTACAATTGAATTTTATATTTTTAACCCCAAATTGATCTTGGCCTTGCATTCCAGGAGATGAATCGTGGCCGTGCACATCTATCTCTTCCCCATCAGGTAAACGCGACCGAAGAACCCAAATACACGTTCAAAGCCCTAGATTAGCGCGCCCAATATCCACGACTTCACGACGATCAGAGACTTCCAAACGAAAGCCCATCTCATGCTCCACCTTCGGCCACAGGCCGGCCATGCTCAGCCCTTTATTTGGTCATGAAAATCGTGCCGAACGTGGAACCTTTGAGCAAGGATTGCCGTCGATCCATCTCTTCTTTTTCGATCATGACCGTTAGATATGTCGATCACGTCGTTGTCTACGTGTTTGTAGTTTGGAGTTTCTCGAATTGAAGTGTGGATTTTAAGAAATTAGAGGAAGAAGATCAGCCAATTTCGGCCATTAAAATGAAGGAGGCGGCGGCTGTAACTTGGGTTAGGGTTTTGAGCAAAAACAAAGATAAGAGGTCCTTATATAGAAAATTACGCGACACTGTTCACTCGAAATTTTTTTCGAACTCCAAACGAAGCTTGCCGCCTGGCATTTATAATGTTTTACCCCCATTCCGAACACAATGAAATATATATCAGAAGCCAATTCGATCAAATTCGGAAGATACGATTTCAAATCAAATTATTTAAATTCAAAATTCACTCGAATCGATTTCTATGCGTTTTATCTTGCCCCGGACAAACCGTATATCCGATTGACACAAAATTTGAAACCATACAATAATATAACATTACGGATCCATTGAAACTAGTTTCATCGAAATCCGAGACTGTTTGAAAAATTGCTATTTTAACTCGTCAATTAAATATTAAAATATTTAATTTCTGCAAATTAACTTTTAATTCAATTTTAATAGTTTTATAACATCATTCTAACTCCAATATGATTAAATACAACTTTATAAATCATTTTCAATCACATTAAACCCAATTTCCAATTATTTCTGTAATTTCAATATTGAATTATCAATTTAATCATCCAATAAATCTAGATATTCGAAATAAAATTTATTCGACTTACAAAATTTACTTATTAATATTCAAAAAATAATTAAATATATGAATTTCAAATGGTAAAAATTATGGGTCGTTACAAACTTCCCCCCTTAAAAGAATTTCGTTCTCGAAATTACCAAGTAAGAAAAAGTTACAGAATCCTTTAACTATTCAAAACATCCATTCAAATTAGATTTCAAATTCACTTAAGTGTTTAACTTTCCCAAAATTCATAGTTAAACTTCTTACAATAACTTTACTAAGTTTTCAAATCATACTTAGTTGTAGTTTTCAAAACCAACTATATCGTTTAACTTTCATAACTCAAAAATCAAAGTTATAGTTTTTCAAAAAAAATTCCAATTTTCTCAAAAATATTCTAACGCCTTAAATTTTCGAAAAATTTCGCCATAACCTCTTTTGCGCGGCTTGATCCGAAAAAAAATGATAGTATATATATCACAAATATACATCTCATCAAGTAATGAGGCATCCCGCAGGGAAAAAAGTGTAAAAGTACGATATGTAATCCGAGATATGTACCTTATATATTATTAGCGAGCATATAGCGCAAAAACGGCTAATATAGCGCAAAAGCGAGCTCCAAATACGAAGCAATGCGCACTCCGCACCTACTAAACACTCAACAAATCATGAGAAACATGTATATATGAAAGTAATATCAATATACAACATATATCACTACAACAACTATATATGCCAATATAGCAAATGCAGTCAAAACAACAAATCCAACCATCAACTAACTAGCATTCAACTAACAACCATAACCAAATCAATATAAATTCACTTCTCATTATATTCAATGAATTGGTTTTTTTCAATTTAAATCATATTTGATTCATTAACATTGGACTTTACTAACATTCATTTATTCATATTCAATTAGTTTACATTCACTAATTCATATTCAATTAGTTCACTTCCAAATCAAATTCAGTTCTATTTAAGATTCACTTAACTTCCAATTAGTTTGATATCCTATTGATTTTCATTCAATTTATTAAATTAGCTTTAAATGAATCAACACTTATATTCATTTTTCCATATCACTTTTATTTACATTCGATTGATTAACATCCAAACCAATTATTAATTCAATTGCTAATTCCTTTCACAAATAAAGTTGAATTTCATTTATATAACTCAAGTTCATATTGTAGGATCGATTTCACCCTAGAGGGGGTGGGGTGAATAGGGTGATGGTATAAATTATAAAAATTAATCGCGGAAGCTTATAAAGTAATTTTAACACAGATCACAGAACAATAGCTGCACAGATAATAGCAGAATAATAAATGCAGAAATAGAACGACACGGAATTTACCCAGCTTCGGCAAAACCCTGCCTACGTGCCGCCCCCAAGGATTCTACTAGAAATTAGAAAGTCCCTCGCTTACACACGTAAACTCGCTATACCCGCTATTGACTATCCTAACTCTACGCTCAAAACCCTGGCCACAACTCAACCACCGAGTTGCGAATTCCCAAACTACGACACGTAGTTTGTACCCTAGTCACACGACTAGAAAATTAAACGGTTTAAAAGAAAATACAAGATAAAAACAATTTAAAAAAATAAAACCCTATTTATAAATTTAAAAGCCCTTAATAAAATGCCGGCCCCTTTTGTATTTTAGCCCGTCTCTTTTATTTTCTTCGTTCGTTTATTTGGAGATGGCTGCCGTTCCTCTTTGAAGCTAAATTAGGGATTTTCGTCCTTTCGATTCAAACTAGGGTTCTTGCAAATTGAAGCGCCGACCTTTGATACTGTTCGACTTCGATGCTCTTTGATTTGCTCACCGCGGCTGCTTCGTTGATCGAATTCCAGTATGTAATTATATCCTTTTGCTTTACTGATTTTGTGCTTTCTGGAATTCGATACATGTGCCGATGATGATCTTAGGGTTTATATAGGATATGAATTCCTATTTTTGCGTTCGTATAAAATTGTTTGAATTCGTCTTCGGCCGTTTAATTTCACTTTGATGATTGAGATGTTTTCTGACTTGTTCGTAATCGAATATTCTTCGTTACTTGATGGTCACGACTTTGATTTTGAAATTGCGATATATTTGGTCAAAACGAAATTTTGATTTCTTTGTGATGACCACAACTTTGACTTTATGTATGAACACGGCTTCTTGACTTCGATATTTTTGTGAATTGGCTTCGGCCGCTGTCTGCATTCCTGTAGTAGCTTTGTTCAAGTTGTCTTGGGCATTGTTGTATCCATTGCAGACTTATAATCTTCACTCTGGCCATACTGCATTGTTTCGATGCTATCTGCCCTGGTTATTCATATAAGCATTTGTATGTTGTCACTGTACCACTGTAATGTGTTCTCTGCATTCACTGTAGTGCATTCTTGGTTTCAGTTGATTTTTATGCATTTCATCACCTCAGTATTGTATTGTTTGCATTCACTTGTAGTCGGTACCATTTGTAGATGTTCTCTGGTTTGATGTTGCATTTCATGATTCATCTTGTAGTTGCATTTACTTGTGGTTTCTTCATTGTTGTTGATGCTGAAGCTTGATGGTTCGATTCCAGTATGCTTTTTCACTGTCCTGTACATGTTGTTTCATTATATTTGAACTTGCATCACTGCACTAGTTTTCTTTAATTCTCTGGCCTCTTGTGTTTTATTTGATATTTGGTTTGTATCGTCTTGATCTAGAGTTGCTTGTATTTTCCATGTGTACAGACTTCATTGGTGCATTTGTATGCTGTGTGCCCTGGTTTGAACCGTGCTTTGTTTCACTGTCTATTAATTTCGTTGCCATATTCACTTGCATCTATATTGTCAATGTCTGCTTCATTCTGATTGCATACATGTTGATGCTTGTGGTAGATGTACGGTCCACTATATATATATATATATATATATATATATATATATATATATATGTTGCCTTCAGTTGCATTGAGCTCTGTTGTTTCATTGGTTCATTTGATATGTTGTCCACCTGAGTTCGAGCATTTGCACATTTGTTCACCTGCACTTGTTACTTCTTTTCACCTGTATCATGCTTGGCTTTGCGGTTCATCCTGTTGCACTTTGGCCTGCTGTCATGTTTGCTGTCCACTGCAGTTTGTGTTGCTCACCATGTTGCTCATACATGTTTTCATTCACTTGAGTCTTGAGATTTACATATATGTGCATATATACAGTTGCTCGGTCCTTGATTGTTTCAGTATTCATGTTGTTGTGCAGTAGCCGTGGTCTTTGTTGTTGTAGCATGCACTTGTTGTTGTTTCCAGTTGCACTTGAATCTCTTGGCACTGCTGTTAGCTTTGGTGTATGTAGCTTGGTTCATGTGTTGCATTGCAGTTGATTCATTAGCATGCTACTGATTGGTCTGACCTGAACTTGGTTCACTTCATGTTGATTTTTGAAATTTCACTTGAGTTGAATCCAGTTTCAAAATCTCGGGTTTGACCTTATGCTTGAGTCGTGATTTTGAATATATTGCACGTGAGTTGAACCTGGCTTTTCATTTGGGTTTGACCTCTGCTCACCTGTCCCTGTAGCATTATCAAGTGTATATATCGGTGTGCACGGCCTTGTGGCATATACAGTGATACACTGTGTATGTCACAAGTTGTTCGTGTATGATGAATTCAAATTTAAATGATGACGAACAACCCAAATAACTGAGGCAAATACTATTTTCAAGATTCATCTTTTATTTTATATTGCAAAAATATTTTATTTTCAATTTTACTACGTTAGAGAATATTTTTGCAGATTGCTCAAATGCTGGATTCAAACCGAAATGAAGTTAAAGATAAAAATACGAGTGTGAGTGATATGTAGTGAGGTTAAATGTAAATGTAAAATAGTAGTGATGTAATTGAATTTGTATCAAAGTTGTATATTAGTGAATAGTGAGAGCTTGAATTTGTACAATTCAAAATTGTAATAAATATTTATTTGAATAAAATATTCGTTTGAATTCAAATTCCGTGTTATTTATTTTATTCAGCAAATATTTATTTAATCTGTGAAAATAAATAGTATATTAACAAATACATTTAAACGAATGTATATATGTTTATTATCATCAAAGCAAAATCATATAAGCGCATATTCAACAATCTCCCCCTTTTGATGATAACAAAATTATATTTAAGATTTTGAATTTATTAAATGTATTTGATCGTTCAATTTGCTCCCCCTATTTGAATGCTCCCTCTCTACACAATACTCCCCCTACATATATGCATACAAATAGAAATATGCAAATAAGTCTAGATGCAAATGGAAAATTATTTGACCTTTGTTTGATTTTATTTGACAAAATATTAATTTTTCTCTCCCCCTTTTGTTTCAGCAAAAGAATAATAGTGTTAGAGAAAATAGAGATAAAGTGATCGATATTAATCCAACATTAAAACTCAATTGAATATAAATATTAAATTTCAATAAAAAAATCAAACAAAAATCATAAATATTTTTTTAGGCGCATATTCCACTTTTAGAATGATGGAAATGATGTCATCATATAAAACCATACAGTTGTGTCTATTTGTGGTATATTTATATCAGGAATTTGAATATCTACTAACCATGCATAACCGTTAGGACTTTTAAATGAGATTAGTAGTATTCCAATTTTATTTTTAAAAAAAATGAATTCAAGTATCTTCTAACCACGCATAACCGTGAGGACCTTTAAATGGGATTAGAATCAACTTGTTTATTTTAAAAATCAACTTTTGATATGCGTTCCATACATGCATAACCGTGAGGACTTTTAAATGAGCATGGAAGCACATAACAAATTCCAAGTAATTCACCCATGCATAACCGTGAGGCTTTTAAATGAGAGTGAATACTTTGGTATTTATTTATTATTATTTTTATATAAACCTCCTTTTTTTTATTAAAAAATGTGAAAATGAAAAACGAACGATTCCTGTTTAAAGTACCACATATTGACAAACTATATAGAATTTTGATGAGTGATGGTTGTTAGAAGTATGATAGAAATAGAGATGGTCATGGAATTTTTACCAACAAAAAGTTTTATAACTCTTGTTTAAATTTCTAAAGAAATTTTCTAATTATACTTTCTCGAGTTATAATATATGATAAATATCAACACTCATCACTTTTTCAATCACTATTCATCTTTTCGATAATCAAAGGGAGTCAGATTAGTCAAAATAGTCATTTAAAATCAAATTCAAAAATTATTATGAAATTAATTTTTCAAAATGACTAATCTGAAAATATAGTCAAAAATGATTTTCTCGAGGGGTTTTATAAGAAAATTTTCTGTTATTTGAAAATTGTTTGAAATGAAAAATATGCAGATATTTTCTTTGAATGAATAATGCAGTTAATAAATGTTTCAAAAATCATGTTCCTTTAGTAATTTGTCTATTAACTAGATTACAGTGTAATCTGCATCTGAATTTTACTTTCACTCAATTATCACTCGTTGAATTTGATTGACCAAACCATGAAGTGTGTGCCAAGAATTTCAAACTTAACTTTAAACAACAATTTAAATGACATTCTTTTGAATTTGAAATGAAGCCGTGTAAATAATCAGAAACCATGAATATAGAGCTAGCCGTATTATAAGCAATTGTATCATCCAACAAACACACTATTATTAATCCAAACTAATATATATGAAGTAATTCAAAGAATCTAGAGAATTTTATGGTGTTTTGGCATAAGAATATAATTTGGCCAACTATGTTGAATAAGTCAGAATCAGTCAACCATCATAATTACTCCAAGTTATTCTATTTCAAAATGATTGAACAATATTCTGAAAAAGTCAGACTCAAAATCATCATCTTTTCAACATCTCAATATTGGCTGATTTTAATTCAGAATATTGTGCAGATTATCACAATTAATATATCGTTTAAATAAATACACCTTTACCTGTTTTTACCTTTATGATATTTTTCGTTGTTGTCCGTTGTGATTCTGTCACCATTAAACTAGGCTAAGGAACTTTGCCTTGTCGCCCGTTGTGTTTCTGGAACAGCCAAACTCCAGAAAACACTGTTGTTGTTCCTTAGTCTGCCACCACACCTACACGGGAAAAGATTTATGTGACCTATTTGTTTTTATAGGTCCATGGTTGTTAGTGGTAGAAAATTTTGAAAAACAATTTTGTGGAGACCCAAAACTATTTATAATTGTTCCCTTCGGCACCCAAATTTGTTTAACTTTGAGATTTTTTATATTTGTGCCTTTTGGAACCCAAATCGGCATAGTTTTCACATGTTTGGGTCTATACCAACAATTATTGTGATTGTGTCCATATTTTCTACAAATTGTGCACATAGAATTAACTTGATTATTATTGCTTTCAACAATTTTCAATTTATTATATCCAAGTCCTTGTCTAACCGTATTAACAGTTTGCTTTCCTAGTAGCATATTCAACGATTTTTCACTTTTGGAAAATTTATCTAAAGTAGTAGACAAGTGTTGGACTTGTGATTTGAGAGATTCATTTTCGTTTAACAATTGTGTGCACTTTTTAATAGAATTCTCTCTCCTAGTATTTTCATTCTCTTCTAAAATCAGAATTTCATTTTCAAGTGATTTTATATTGATTTCCGATTTTTTAATTTCTTCTTCGAATGTTGGACACTTATCACACTTAGGGATCCTACGTTGATAGTTCTTAATTAATTGATCAAGTTGTTCATTGCATTCTATCAAAGTATCCTTTTGATATTCAAGTTTAGCATATTTTTCCCTAAGTCGTTCATAATAGCCATTTATTTCATGAAAATGTATAAGCAACTCAGAATGGGTAAGTTTTGAAACCTCACTTGGCTCGTCATCGTCACTGTCAGTTGTATCACCTCGAAGACACATTTCTGCCTTTACGCTTTCACTGCCA
Organism: Allium cepa; assembly: GCA_030765085.1. NCBI lineage: Eukaryota > Viridiplantae > Streptophyta > Magnoliopsida > Asparagales > Amaryllidaceae > Allium > Allium cepa. The sequence continues at coordinate 44,217,853 of CM060930.1, read as the reverse complement.
GTGTTTTGATCATTCTCGTCTATTTCATCCCAAGTGGCTGCAAAACTTTTCTTTTTCTGTTTCTTTCCGTGGTTGAATTTAATTTGTGGACAATCGGGCTTGATATGGCCGGGTTTGTTGCAATTGTAACAAATAATCTTTTGTTCTTCTGAGTAGTCTAGTGCTTTGGCTATTCTGCTTTTTGCTTTTTGAATTCGAGCTGAATTTCCATGTTTCTGATTCCATTTTTTGAATTTCCTTATTAACAGCTCTAGTTCTTCTACACCATCGTCATCGTCATCGTCATCACTTTTAGTTGTTCCTTTGAGAGCTATCAATTTCTTTCGAGTATCTCCTCCTTCACGCTGTTCTTTGAATTTTATCTCTAGCTCATATGTGGTGAGAATTTCGATGAGTTCTTCAACTTTGAGTTGTTTTAAATCTTTCGATTCTTGAATGGCAGTTACTTCCGCTTCAAAGCTTCATGGAAGGACTCTCAGGATTATCCGGACTATTTCCAATTCGGTGTATGTTTTTCCGAGAGCTTTTGATTTGTATACGATATTGGAAAGTCGTCCGTACATCTCTTTGACATTTTCTTCCTTCGCCATTGTAAAGTTCTCGTATTCGCTGCTTAGCATTGCAAGGCGAGATTCTTTGACGTGAGATGTTCCTTCGTGAGTCACTTCTAGTATGTGCCATATTTCCTGCGCAGTTAGACAATGTGAGACACGATTAAATTCAAATTGATCTAATGAAGATATAATAGAATTCATAGCTTTAGCATTAGTATTCTGTAATTTATTTTCTAGTTCTGTCCATTGTTCCTTTGGTTTCTCTATTTCCTGATTATCTACAGTTATAGTTGGAGTTCTGTAACCTGTCTCAACAATATCCCAAGCGTCAATGGTTTTCAGAAAAATTTTCATCCTATTTTTTCAAAAAGCATATTCACCATTGAACATTGGTGGTCTAACTATTTACTGACCCTCTGTAAAAGCATTATTAAAAGAATCCATTTTAAAAATTCAAATTTTTAAAACAAAACTGATTTTTTTCAAAAAAATCGAATTTTTAAAACAAATGTTGACTTCTAGACCTTGCTCCGATACCACTTGTACGATCGATTTCACCCTAGAAGGGGGTGAATAGGGTGATGGTACAAATTATAAAAATTAATCGCGGAAGCTTATAAAATAATTTTAACACAGATCACAGAACAATAGCAGCACAGATAATAGCAGAATAATAAATGCAAAAATAGAATGATACAGAATTTACCCAGCTTCGGCAAAACCCTGCCTACGTGCTGCCCCCAAGGTTTCTACTAGAAATTAGGAAGTCCCTCGCTTACACACGTAAACTCGCTATGCCCGCTATTGACTATCCTAACTCTACGCTCAAAACCCTGGCCACAACTCAACCACCGAGTTGTGAATTCCCAAACTACGACATGTAGTTTGTACCCTAGTCACACGACTAGAAAATTAAACGGTTTAAAAGAAAATACAAGATAAAAACAATTTAAAAAAATAAAACTCTACTTATAAATTTAAAAGCCCTTAACAAAATGCCTGCCCCTTTTGTATTTTAGCCCGTCTCTTTTATTTTCTTCGTTCGTTTATTTGGAGATGGCGGTCGTTCCTCTTTGAAGCTAAATTATGGCTTTTCGTCCTTTCGATTCAAACTAGTGTTCTTGCAAATTAAAGCGCCGACCTTTGATACTGTTCAACTTCGATGCTCTTTGATTTGCTCACCGCGGCTGCTTCGTTGATCGAATTCCGGTATGTAATTATATCCTTTTGCTTTACCATTTTGTGCTTTCTGGAATTCGATACATATGCCGATGATGATCTTAGGGTTTATATAGGATTCGAATTCCTATTTTTGCGTTCATATAAAATTGTTTGAATTCGTCTTCGGCCGTTTGATTTCACTTTGATGATTGAGATGTTTTCTGACTGTTCGTAATCGAATATTCCTCGTTACTTGATGGTCACGGCTTTGATTTTGAAATTGCGATATATTTGGTCAAAACGAAATTTTGATTTCTTTTTGATGACCACGACTTTGACTTTATGTATGAACACGGCTTCTTGACTTCGATATTTTTGTGAATTGGCTTCGGCCACTGTCTGCATTCCTGTAGTAGCTTTGTTCAAGTGGTCTTGGGCATTGTTGTATCCGTTGCAGTCTTATAATCTTCACTCTGGCCATACTGCATTATTTCGATGCTATCTGCCCTGGTTATTCATATAAGCATTTGTATGTTGTCACTGTACCACTGTAATGTGTTCTCTGCATTCACTATAGTGCATTCTTTGTTTCAGTTGATTTTTATGCATTTCATCACTTCAGTATTGTATTGTTTGCATTCACTTGTAGTCGGTACCATTTGTAGATGTTCTCTGGTTTGATGTTGCATTTCATGATTCATCTTGTGGTTGCATTTACTTGTGGTTTCTTTATTGTTGTTGATGCTGAAGCTTGTTGGTTCGGTTCCAGTATGCTTTTTCGCTGTCCTGTACATTTTGTTTCATTATATTTGAACTTGCATCACTGCACTAGTTTTCTTCAATTCTCTGGCCTCTTGTGTTTTATTTGATATTTGGTTTGTATCGTCTTGAGCTCGAGTTGCTGGTATTTTCCATGTGTACAGACTTCATTGGTGCATTTGTATGCTGTGTGCCCTGGTTTGAACCATGCTTTGTTTCACTGTCTATTAATTTCGTTGCCATATTCACTTGCATCTATATTGTCAATGTCTGCTTCATTCTGATTGCATACATGTTGATGCTTGTGGTAGATGTACGGTTCACTATATATATATATATATATATATATATATATATATATGTTTCCTTCAGTTGCATTGAGCTCTGTTGTTTCATTGGTTCATTTGATATGTTGTCCACCTGAGTTTGAGCACTTGCAAATTTGTTCACCTGCACTTGTTACTTCTGTTCACCTGTATCATGCTTGGCTTTGCGATTCATCCTGTTGCACTTTGGTCTGCTGTCATGTTTGCTGTCCACTGCAGTTTGTGTTGCTCACCATGTTGCTCATACATGTTTTCATTCACTTGAGTCTTGTGATTTACATATATGTGCATATATACAGTTGCTCGGTCCTTGATTGTTTCAGTATTCATGTTGTTGTGCAGTAGCCGTGGTCTTTGTTGTTGTAGCATGCACTCGTTGTTGTTTCCAGTTGCACTTGAATCTCTTGGCACTGCTGTTAGCTTTGGTGTATGTATCTTGGTTCATGTGTTGCATTGCAGTTGATTCATTACCATGCTACTGATTGGTCTGACCTGAACATGGTTCACTTCATGTTGATTTTTGAAATTTCACTTGAGTTGAATCCAGTTTCAAAAAATCGGGTTTGACCTTGTTCTTGAGTCGTGATTTTGAATATATTGCACGTGAGTTGAACCCGACTTTTCATTTGGGTTTGACCTGTTCTCACCTGTCCCTATAGCATTATCAAGTGTATATATCGGTGTGCACGGCCTTGTGGCATATACAGTGATACACTGTGTATGTCACAAGTTGTTCGTGTATGATGAATTCAAATTTAAATGATGACGAACAACCCAAATAACTGAGGCAAATATTATTTTCAAAATTCATCTTTTATTTTATATTGCAAAAATATTTTATTTTCAATTTTACTACGTTAGTGAATATTTTTGCAGATTGCTCAGATGCTGGATTCAAACCGAAATGAAGTTAAAGATAAAAATATGAGTGTGAGTGATATGTAGCGAGGTTAAATGTAAATGTAAAATAGTGATGTAATTGAATTTGTATCAAAGTTGTATAGTGAATAGTGAGAGCTTGAATTTGTACAATTCAAAATTGTAATAAATATTTATTTGAATAAAATATTCGTTTGAATTCAAATTCCGTGTTATTTATTTTATTCAGCAAATATTTATTTAATCTGTGAAAATAAATAGTATATTAACAAATACATTTAAACGAATGTATATATGTTTATTATCATCAAAGAAAAATCATATAAGCGCATATTCAACACATATTCATCACTTCACTTTATTAGTTTACTTCGATACCAAAATCAACCTCATTCAACATCACTTAAGTTATATTCCATTTCAGGTTTCCACTTACAAATCCAATTCAGATTCCAACTCCAAAGTAAATTCTATTTAACTTTTACCAAAGTCAATTTTATCACTTATTCAGATTCATACCTCGTTTTGCTTAACAAAGTTGTTTAACCATTTTATTATTTGGTTTCGCTTACATTTTCACATTTAATTAGTTATACAACTTATTTAAATTCCCAAATCATTAACTTACCCAATCTAGTTCAAATCTGATTAAATTTATTTAACTTCCATTTAAAACAACTTGGCAGCAATCCCTCTTTTGGAAACCTAAAAATGAACACCGATGATGATGCAATCATCATCGGAATTATTTTCCAGCGACCGAAAAGAGTTTAGAGCTTTCTTTCCTTCAAAACAATTTTTTCCAAACCCTTGAAAATCATTTTCAAACTTAAAAAGGAATTTAATCTTTTCCAAATTGCAAACCCTTTCAAAACATTTCCAAATATTCCTCTGGAATTTTACATCAAATTACAAATCACATTTATAAATCTTTTACTTGTATAATTTCACTATTTTCTCTTTACTTATATAAGATCATTTCACAATTGTAAGTCATATTAATTATAATTCCATCTTAATAATTCATTTGCTTATACAGTTTATCCTTTTAATTAACTTGTAAATATTCTAACATTTTCAACAACCAAACAATCAGTTTATATATACTTTAATAATTCCTGAAAAATTATTCCTTTATATATAAAATATAATCAAGGTAAAATTATTTCATTTACCCAATTGAAGATGATACTATGTCGGTTTATCTCGTTTAAGAGTTTAGAAACCCCTATCGATTACGGTTGTACTTCCTGCACCGACCAGAATTCATAAATAGCTCAACGGATAAGCAAACACAATTTAAAACATTTTTATATTCACTAACAAATACGCTCTCATATCTATTATTACACTCACACTCATTATAGAGTACTACTGACTCTATCTCTAATGAGTAATTCCCAACAGAGCCAAGGTTGTCACTTAACCATACGCTTTGATATCAAATGTAAAGGTAAGGATTTTCGACTCCCCAAGGTCGACATTAATACGTCCACTTTATCAACTGCCGAGCAATCGAAGGCCCAAAAACCGTATCGTTAGGGTTAAAGAAGAGGTAGAAGATAGAAGAAGAAAGAAAGAAAAGCAACAGAACAATATCAGAATCTCACAATTGCAGCGGAACAACATATAATAGATAAATGAATAATCTTTAAAACAAAGAACTATATCAGTTATTACATTAAATTACATTATATTACATTATCAGAGTTTACAACAACAAATAGCGGAAAAGAAATACTATATACTATTGATACGCCAAGCCATCCAGCTTGCCTCCATATCTCAACAGCAGCTCCTGAATTCCAGAATGGCAAGATAACCTGACTCTTGACTGCCCGTGTTAAAATTGGTGGGCACCCAGAGTTTAGGAAGAGAACAATAAACTCCAGGTCAGTCACGGGACTAGTGTGAGAACTTAAAACAGTTTATCTTTAAAAATAAACAAAGGAATATTTTAAAATAGATTCGCAATGCTTTTTAGAAAATGAGACTACCATAAGGCCTCCCGCACATGCACACAATGCAAACGCAGAATCGGAGGAGATTTCTCCTTATGGTAGTCAAACATGCTTGATACGCAAATTTTCTTTGATATGATTAGTATAAATGCAAAGTGTAGAAAAACATTTTGAAAGTAAAGATATAAATCTTAGCCAACATAAGACCAGTATTGTATGCCTACTATAGCTACCATCTAAACAGTGGGGCGCCACCATAAGTAAATGGCAGGTTCTACAACTAAAACCGTACAAGGTGCGTATTGGAATTGGGATTTCCAACTAATGGTCAAGCCAAGGAACTTTCCATTGCCACAGAGGTACGCCTCTGGAAAGAAGCCCCGAGAACCTAACCGGATCTCTGCCAACACAATGTCGGGTTACCCCTAGCTGGGTAACTGCTGACACGAATATGCCATCCCCCGGTCGTAACCGACCTATATCCCGGGATTCACCAACAACCACAAAATAATATGTTTGCAGCAACAACATAGGTTAAATATCAGGGCTCCATACCATAATACCACCTCTATCCAGAAGGAAATGACATACACTAAGGGGGCGCGATCCCCTAATAACCTTGCTGCATCTTTCCTGTTTTGACCATTATCAGGGTGTGAGGTCTGATGAAGTCTCGTCCATAAAGCTACGCTTTTCATAAAAGCCACGCTTTGATCATCAAATGCTCAACAACACTTCGTATGCCACATTACCAATTTGGGAATATATCACTAGTAACCATCAACTACATAACCTCTGATCTCATACGTCTCAGAAAAGGGTGTTAAGCTAAGAGAATAGATTCTCCGCCACCAACAGAAATATATTTGATAGAAACCAGCTTTACATCTCAAATTGTAATGTCAGACACACATCCATACAAGTCTATTCTGGGTTCGAACAGAACTGAAGGCACTTCCAAAGAAGCCCTTGCAATCTGGATATTCACTAATCACGACCGGACTTCCCATCACAAAGGGTGATAAAATCTCTATATCGGAGATCAGCCGATGCAGAAACATTTGACGGTAATCCTTCCATTTTCATAAATATCTAGTCTTCAACACCGGTCTTCAAATGTTATCCATTACAACATATCATTATTCGAAATGGGATTTATGACACAAAAGTCCTCTCCCGGCTAAACTGAATAACGAGCGCTTATTTTAAAATAAGTGTAGCATTCAAATTCAAGCAAATCACATCAAATACCCATTTAAAGGTAAATGTTGAAAGTCGTTTATTTAATTATCAAGGCCAACAACAAATATCCAGCACCATTACAATCACTAGGCCCTTTTTATTAATCTTCCATAAATTAAATAACTTGCCAGATATTCACTTCAATCTATCTTTAAAAAGATATGTTTTCTAAACCATTTCAATTTCATATTGGGAATGCAATTCCAAATGCTTATTCATTTTCAATTTATCTTTAAAAGATAAAAACCCAAAACATTTCACTCCTTATTGGAAAACATTTCCCTACTTATTTAACAATAAGTAGTTCACAAATCTATTTATTTTCAATACTTAGAAAATAATCAATATACTTAAAACACGATTAAGTATATATTTTATTCTTTTAAGGAAAACAATCTCTTAAACACATTCATTTGAGTCAAAACGAATGTTGCGTAAAACATCGTTACGACAACCCAAAATCACTAGTGTAGGGATTCGAAATTAAGATAGATATATAAATCCCAATACTATACAAAAACATTTCCTTTCGAAAATCATTTACTATAACAATAGTGTTATAGTCCGTCTTTTCCTTATTTCTCGAAAATGTCTATTTCAACAATGAATGTTGAAATCTATGGTTTCGAAACTTAATACATTTTAAAAACATCTTTAAATCTTTTAACTCTTTTTGAAATATCACTTCCCCAAAACACTTTAATATATTATTCACTGTCCCAAAATCGTGAATATTCTTCGTTGACCAAATTTAACATTTTTCTACACATTTTATTTAAAGGATCATCCACTGTCCAAAATCGTGGATATATCTCCTTTTAAAAATCTAATATAATTGACTTATCAAAATAAGTCGATTTTGGATTTATAAAACAATGTTTATAAATCCCATTTATATTTTATAACAACTTCAACTTATAAAATCACTTTATTAACAAATTCTATCCATATCCCATTTACACGCCAAAATCCATATTATAAGTAAATTTAACTACAAATCTTTTATTTTACAAAATATATTCATTTTATAACTTCTCAATTTATAAATGTATAAATTTCATTTACTTACTAAATCCATCCATTTATTATTTCATTTTAACACAAAAAAGCTCGTTTTATAATTCCGATGTTTTTAATCTATAAATATCAATTTTATAAATCTTTTATATAAACTGTTTATAATAATTCAAAAATCCCAAATTTTAAACTATTTTATAAAACCATTTACTCCATATTTCAAAAATCAATTTTTAACTATATTCCTCAAAAATCATAATTTTTGTAACATTAAAATTATAACGTTTATTTATTTAAAATGAATCAACTCCAAAATTTAATAAAACATATACTTTCAAAATTTCACTTTAAAAATCCTTTTAAATTCAAAATCGTTACTTTAACATTTTTTTAAAACTACAAAATTGGCCCAATGATGCAACAGCACTAAATATAACAATCATGGCATCCAAAACATCACATATTATATGATAACAGAATATATCACAATATCTGTAAATAAATCAATTACCGTTGAGGAATCCAGTTGGATCCCTCCAACCTGTTTCCCTACGTCCACAGTTGTTAGCACAATACCAATCCCGTTTCGAGACGGAATATCGCGGTATATGGGATTCATAAAATATTATCTGCTATTATGCGGCGCAATAGGGTCTCATCCGCTATATAATGCGGGAAAATCAACTCCAAGTACATATATAGTACCAATTCCAATCAAGGTGGAATTATCGTGGTATATGTTTTTAATAAATAACATCCACTTAATATACGGCGTATAGGGTCTATTTAAAAACATTTAGATAAAAATTTATCATCCAAGCACACAATCAACACAATCAAGCAATTTTAAATTTAACTATTTAAAATTTAAATCGAAACAAATTCGATTGAGTGAGAAGTTCTCACCTTGCTTTCAATAACAGCCGCGGTGTTTTATTTCAAATAAAATTAAACGCACATTTAATTTTACCTAAAATTTTCACTAGCTCCAATCAACTCCAATCCAGCTCCATTGCGTAGTGTTCGTCCCTATGAACCCAAGGCAATTTGTTTCGTGAATTTCCGACCTCGTATGAAAAGTTATGATATTTTAAAGTGTACACGAATTCAATTATAAATAATTTACAATTTAATTTTATATTTTTAACCCCAAATTGATTTCGGCCGTTTATTCTAGGAGATGAATCGTGGTCGTGCGCATCTATCTCTTTCCCATCAGGTAAACGCGACCAAAGTACCCAAATACACGTTCAAAACCCTAGATAAGTGCGCCCAATATCCACGACTTCACGACGATCAGAGACTTCCAAACGAAAGCCCATCTCGTGCTCCACCTTTGGCCAGAGGCCAGCCATGCTCGGCACTGTATTTGGTATCAAAAATCGTGCCGACGGTGGCACCTTTGAGCAAGGATTGCCATCGATCCATCTCTTCTTGTTCGATCATAACCGTTAGATATGTCGATCTCGTCGTTGTCTACAAGTTTGTAGTTGGGAGTTTCTCGAATTGAAGTGTGGATTTGAAGAAATCAGAGGAACAAGATCAGCCAATTTCGGCCATTAAAATGAAGTAGGCGGCGGCTTTAACTAGGGTTAGGGTTTTGAGCAAAAACAAAGATATGAGGTCCTTTTATAGAAAATTACGCGACACTATTCACCCGAAATTTTTTCGAACTCCAAACGAAGCGTGCCACCTGACATTTATAATGTTTTACCCCCATTTCAAACGCAATGGAATATATATCGAAAGCGAATTCGATCAAATTTGGAAGATACGATTTCAAATCGAATTATTTAAATTCAAAATTCACTCGAATCGATTTCTACGCGTTTTAGCTTGCCCCGGACAAGCCGTATATCCGATTGACACGAAATTTGAAACCATATAATAATATAACATTACAGATCCGATGAAACTTTGTTTCATCGAAATCCGAGACTGTTTGAAAAATGGCTTTTTTAACTCGTCAATTAAATATTAAAATATTCAATTTCTGCAAATTAACTTTTAATTCAATTTTAAAAGTTCTATAATATCATTCTAACTCCAATATGATTAAACACAACTTTATAAATAATTTTCAATCACATTAAACCCAATTTCCAATTATTTATGTAATTTCACATATTGAATTATCGATTTAATCATCCAATAAATCTACATATTTGAAATAAAATTTATTCGACTTACAAAATTTACTTGTCAATATTTAAAAATCAATTAAATATATGAATTTCAAATGACCGAAATTCTGGGTCGTTACATCGATGGTTATAAATTTATTTGGAAATTTAAAATGAATTTAAAACAAGAATTTGAGAATTTAATTTCGGATGGTTTCAAACCTGGTATTTAAAGTTTTAAAAGGATATACTATTTAAAGTAATTTCGAATAGAAATTTATTTCCAAAGAATTTTAAAGTTTAAAATTAGCGCTCTTCTCTTTGTTGCTGGAAAATAACTTCGGTGATGACTGCGGCATCATCGACATTCATTTTCGAGTTTCGATGTGAAGAGACCATTCTGTAATTTGGCTACAGTTTTGTTTTGGGAAATTTAATTGATTTGAATTTCTAAAATAAAACTGGATTTATAACATACGCTTGTATATGATTTGAATTTGAATGAATATATATATAGTATATGTGCATTTATTTATCTCTAAATAGTTTGGAATTTATCAAAAATGTAATTCCTTAATTTTATCTTGGATGATAATTTTTAAGTATAATTTCAAGATTTGAATAAATATTCAAGTTTGAAATGATTAAATTGGAAAGTTTTATTTGTATAATACACAATTTCATTTCAATATAACTTACCTCAATTTTCAGAAGTTGAATATGTAATTGGATAATATACAATATAAAAGGATTTTTATAAATAAAATTTGAGTGGCTATAATAAATGTTATACCCCTAAATTTAAGTTATAAAAAGATTAAAAGAGAAAGAAAAAAAGGTAATGGAATAATTTACAGTATAAAATGATGTTAAAAGAACTAAGAATAAATTAAAGCGGTTATAATAAGTATAAATATATTTAACGTAGGTGATAAAATATATTGAGAGGAATGAACTTAGATGTTAATTAGGAATAAAAAAGAATTAATTTATTGAGTACATTATGAGTATAATAAATGATTTTTTTTGAAATCCATAATTTTAGAAATTGTTAATTTAAGATAATTTGATGATAAGATAATGAAATTTGAGATGATTAAGATTTATTTAACTTATGTAAAATTAATTTTCAATTAAAGTTGAAATTTTCATGGTTTCAAATTTATTATTTTATTTTGTTTTTCGAACTATCTTTTGGTTGTCCTTATTTCCCTTATCTTGCTACAGAATGGGAAGGAAATTGTTTATACCAGTCTGTTTAGAAATCTTTCTATAATCTTTGGTACTCATTTTGAATCTGAGCACTGCTTGCCAGCCGCAAACCGACGGTCAAATGGAAAGGGTGAATCAGATTCTAGAGGATCTTTTTCGTGTTTATGTTCTCGATTCTAGAGGATCTTGGGAAGATCATCTCCACCTTGTTAAACTTACCTATAACAACAGTTATTAGGTATGATTTCAATCTTCTTATCATCTTGTCTTTATCCTATTTCATTTTATCTTTTTCTATGCTTTTCCGTACCTCATTCCTTTTCAGAGATGAAAAGTTTTGAGTAGGGGAGAGTGTAACAACCCTGTATTTTGTAATTATTTTAAATTGAAATTCCTGATTTAAAAACTTTATTTATTTATTTAAAATGGATAAAACTTTGTTTTATTTATTAAAAAGAATAAATTTTGTTATTTTAAGTATAAATTTTGATTTTGATGTGGATTAGAATTTCAAACTTGAATAAATAGAACATTTTCCAGAAATGTGAATTTTGGTCAATATGGTCAAACTTTGACTTTTAAATTTAAAATTTAAATATTTGAATTTTTGAATTTAATCTTTTATTTGGAAAATAGATTAAATTGCAAGAATACTCCTTTTTATTTCGTTGAAATCCGATTAATATTGTGAAAGTTATGCTTTTTACAATATTGTATGTAAATTATTTTATTTAACAAAATTTCTTATATTAAATTATATAAATAATATTTTTTTGTTCTAATTTATGTATATATTTATATATGACAGGTTATGTATTTATTTTTATTTTTAAAACATTTTTAAAGTGTTTTTATAATTTTCAAATGTTTATTGTATATTGTTTATATTTTTAAAGTCTAGTTTAAATTATTAAGCTATTTCTTTAATTATTTTCTATTTTTCCTTAAAATAGTTATTTATTTTCTTTTTCACTTTATTTTGTTTTCATTTTTATTTTTATTTACTGAATTTTATTTGCTTTATTTTGTTAAAGGAAAAAGAAATTCCAATAGTCAAAACCTTTTTAATTCTGGTGACTTTTCATTAGCCTTGCCTCTTCATTTTCTTTTGACCTTTCGTGTTACTTTGGCCGTACCTTTTTCTTGCTTAGCCATGTATTTGTCTTCAAAATTCACGTGAGAAAACATCTCTCTTCACTTCAACTCACGGCATTTCAACATGAGAAAAAAATTCCAAGTTTAATGTCTTCTTCTTTCTACGTTTTCCTTCCTATTTTCATTGATTTTGCCTAAATCTCTCTTCTACTTTGCTCGGCCACTAACCTCTCCGCCGTTCAGCTCCACTCACCACCATACTTGGCAGCTCCACCTCCTACTCCACTGACCATGACAGGCCGTGGCCTCCCCTATGTTGAAAACTCCACAAAAATTGCAAGCAGTCCCCTTAAAACAAGCCTAGCCGAGCTTTAAAGGCCACATCCCCTTCACATATCCTTTCGGCCACCCCTAGAACCACCTCCACCAGCCACTACATGGCCTTAAGCCGCTTCTGCACATCACCACGTCTGATCTGAAGCAAGGCCAAGCCCTATGATGTCATGGCCGAGCTACAATGTGACCAAACCCTTCACATTTTGCCTTGATTCCTTTTGTATTCTACCTATGTTGCACCTACCATCTTCATCTTCTTACATAGCCATGAGTTTTGATGCTTAACCCGAGCGAAAGTATGATCATGGTTGAGTATAAGAACACCTAGGCCGAATTTAGTGTGCATGTGACAAGCCATTTTGTCATGGTCAAGCAAAGTTGGATGAAAAGCTAGGTGATGTTCTTTGTTAATTCAAAATTCTAATTATTTCCATGTATTCTATATTGAATTCGTATGTTTATATCATCTTGTTTATTTATTGCATACAAGATCATCATCTAGGCTCCCATTCATTCAAATCAAAAATCGTGATGTATCGTGCTTGTCGTGCTTTTGGAATCATTTTGTGTGTCATAGTGGTCTTCATCTTGAAAAGGTGAGCCTCTCTCACTCTAATATTTATACTTATGAAATGGTGAATTGATGACAAGTGTTTAGTAATATAAAATGTTTATGTAAGTTAATGATGATTATACGATATGTTATGCTATGTTATTACCCTGTTAACTTTGTTAATCATCACATGACATCTGATATATGACATTATATTATGACATTGACATTGTTTATATTGTTTATGCATATGTTCACACTACAAGTTCCCTGTTAGAATAGAATCACTATGGGTTAAAATGATACATAATCGAACGACAGACATACGCAGTATCCATGATCGAAGGCAGTGGCACAGTAATCGTCAAATTTACTTCTGGAAAAACTGTCGAGTTGAATGACGTGTAAGAATCTCATCTCTAGTGCAGTGCTATATCCGAAAGGATTCAAAATAGTATTCGAATCAGACAAGATGGTTCTGTCTAAAGCTGGAATGTATATTGGAAGGGGATATTTATGTGATGGCCTATTTAACGAAAATGTAGCCATTATCGGCAATAAAACTATGCATTTTGATTGTGCTATTAATAAAATTGAAGTTTCCTACTTGCTTGAGTACGAAGTTTTACTATGGAATGATAGTTTGGGACATATAAATTTTCGAAAAATGAAAATATTATCAAACTTGGGATTAATTCCGAAAGTCCAAGTAGATAAGAACTACAAATGTGAGACATGTGTAGAAAGCAAAAATGGTTAAAAAAACCATTTCAATCTATTGATAGAAGCACCGTACCACTAGGTTTGGTTCGTACAGATTTATGTGATTTTAAATCATTACCTACAAGAGGAGGGAAAATGTACTTTATCAAGTTTGACGGCTATATGCAATATTTCTACGTATATCTTTTGAATAGTAAAGATGAAGCAATTACATCATTTATAAAATACAAGGCTGAGGTAGAAAATCAGTTAAATAACAAGATCAAGATATTGAGATCTGATCGAGGTGGAGATTGAATCACCATTTGAACAGTTCTGTGACGAAAATTATAATTCATCAAACAACAGCTACATAATCACCACAACAAAATGGTGCAGCTGAGAGGAAAATAGAACGTTAAAAGACATGATTAATGCCATGCTTTTAACCTCTGGTCTACCAACGGACTTGTGGGGGAAGCATTAAGTATGTCTAATCACATATTAAACAAAGTCCCTCATAATAAAACAGGAACAATTCCATATGAGTTATGAAAAAGACACAAACCAAGTTTTAAATACCTCAAAGTGTGGGGGTGCTTTGCAAAAGTTCCAGTTCAGCCTCCCAAGAAAGTAAAACTAGGACCAAAAATAGTAGATTGTTACTATTTATGGCCAGCCCAAAATAGTAGTGCCTACAAATTTTTGGTATTCAAGTCTGGTATAGTTGATATTCATGTAAATACAGTCATGGAATCTAGAGATGCCTCATTCTTTGAAGACCTGTTTCCGCACAAAAGGAATGAAGGGAATAATGTCCCTAAAAGGACAAGAGAAGAATCAAGTAATTGACATGAAGATAAAACTCATTATGAGATTGAGGAAGTTGAACCAAGAAGAAGCGTAAGGGCTAGGACTTCGAAGACATTTTTTTCGGATTTTTTCACATATGTGTTAGAACACGAACCTCAAACGTACAGGGAAGCAATGTCATCTTTTGAATCTTCATGTTGGAAAGAAGAAATCCAAAGTGAGATTGATTCAATTCTAAGTAATAAAACTTGAGAAATTGTTGATATTGCACATGGAATAAAACCTATCGTTTGTAAATGGGTTTTCAAGAAGAAATTGAAAGCAGATGGCTCTGTCGATAAGTATAAAGTCAGATTAGTAGCCAAAGGATATCGTCAAAAAGAAGTAGTAGACTTCTTTGATACATATTTGCCGGTAACGCGAATAACCTCTATAAGAATGCTAATAGAAATTGCATCGATCTATAATATAGAAATTCATCAAATGGATGTAAAGACAACATTCTTAATTGGAGATCTCGATGAGGAGATCTACATGGAGCAACCTGAAGGTTTTGTTTTCAAAGGAAATGTAAACAAAGTTTGTAGATTAGTAAAATCATTATGCAGACTAAAACAAGATCCAAAACAATGGCACGAAAAATTTGGTAGTGTCATGGCGAGAAATGATTTTCATATAAATGAATGCGATAAGTGTGTTTATTATAAACAAATTGGACAATTATATGTGATGATTTGTTTATATGAAGACGATATGTTAATATTTGGTCCAAATACTCATGTAATAGAGACCATAAAGAAGAGGTTAATTAGCAATTTCGATATGAAAGACTTAGGAGTTGTAGACATTATTTTAGGAATCAAAATAATAAGAACACCTAATGGAATTGAATTACTTCAGTCACACTATGAAGACAAACCGATTGAAAATTTACAAAATTTTGGAATTAAAGGAGTAAGAACACCTTTTAATCCAATGAAGTACTTCATAAAAACACTAATGAGAGTGTAATGCAACTGTAATACTCTCGTGTAATAGGATGTCTCATGTATCTCATGAATTGCACAAGACCATATATAGCTTATGCAGTAAGTCGACTGAGCAGGTATACAAGCAATCCAGAAAAGGAACACTGAAAAGCACTAATGAAGTGTTTGGATATTTAAAAAATACCATAAATTATTTCTTACATTATGGAAAATATCCTATTGTCTTAGAAGCATATAATGTCACAAACTAGATTGCTGATTCAGAGGAATCAAAATCGACGAGTGGTTATGTATTTACCTTAGCAGGGGCAGTAGTGTCATGGAAATCAACTAAACTGTAACGACCCGCTATTCCGTACCCCTTGAGTCAACACTATTCTCCATCAACAAACTCAAGATGTACGTAAATACGAACCATTTGGGTTAAAGAAGAAGAGGTAGAAGAAGAGAAAACAGAAAACAACAATAGAATCTTACCATCGCATCGGACTAAAATATAATAGATATTCAATGACCTTTACAAAAAGAAAACTATATTTGTTTATACATGCATCATTAGATTACATCACTAGAGTTCAACAACATCAATAACATACAATTGGACAATAACCGTAACCTGTCCATACAGTCTGAGTAAATAGCGGAATATTTAAACAAATACGGATGTACGTATCGCCATCCAGCTCTATAGCATCATTTCCTGTCCTCTATAATACTCGGTCTGGCCCGAGCATTATAGTTAAATAACACCTGAGTCAGTCTGGAATACCAGCATGAGAAAACCACACCCAAATTGATTATTAAAGTTACAAAAATCCTTTGAAAATCAAATGCTTCTCGTAAGACCACGTCAGAAATAAACATGTTGGATTTTTACCTTACGATAGCTAAAACTTTTTTTTATTAAAATCCTCTGATATTTTTACCTTACGATAGCTAAAACTTTTTTTTTTTAAAATCCTCTGATATTATAATAGGGCCTATTTACAAATACTTATTAAAATAGCCGAAATTGTTACATCTATTAAATTCTAGCTACTAGCCACAAAGTGGGTAATACAAACAAAACTCGTAAAAGGCGCGTAGGGAGAATGGATTTTCAACTATTGACTAGGCACTGGGTACCAACTGTCACAGTACGTGGCTTAGATCAACGTACCGAGGATCACTCCCGCACCCCTGCATCACAAGACCAGGACTACCCCTTACTGGATAATCTCGAGTTAGATCACCCCACGGTTGTGATCAGCAACCGCACAACTAAGCCGAATAAAAGGGACATCTAGACATGGATGATCTTACCCTGAAGTGGGTGCTACCCACCTAGCCTTGTTGCATAACCCTTGATTTTCAGTCATTCCCGGTTGATGAGGCTTGAGGCTAAGCGTTACCTTTTAGATCCTTTCACTTAGAATGCCCATCGTCCACCTGACGATGTTCCAGAAGCATTCGTCCATACAAGTCCGTCCCGGGTTCGGACGGAACAAAAGGCACTATTCCTACTACATTCATTTTGGAAATATCCTCAGGATTAGTAGCGACTAGCCCTTGCACTTCACTGCTCCATCTTCGAATCCAAACTCGTTTTTCCACGAAAACGTACAAACCGGATCGAAGTGGTTTTCGAGAAATAAATCCCGATCTCGGTCTTTTCGAAATGATCAACGCATTGGCCAATATTTATAGTCGGTTATTTAGCTATCAATTAATATTCACAAACATCCATCAACCATAAATAGTATCTCCAAATTATTTATTATCTCAAAATACCTTCGCCAGATAAATTTCCATTTTCAACCATTTTGAAAACAGTTTCGAACTATCTTCCTTTTACAGAATAAATTTCCAAAATATTTTCTATTTCCACTGAAATAACCAAGCACAAAACTTTAGATTTTTAAAATAATTTAAAAACACTTTATTGCAAAATATGCTTTAACATTTAAATTCAGAAAAACTACTTTAATACTTAATTAAAAATAGTACTTTAGGATTATTCAAAATAAGGTTATTTTATAAAATATAAAACTAGATTTACTCCTTTAAAACAAATTACCAAATCATCTTTTAAATAATTATTATGACAATAAATTTTGAAAAAATACCTACTTTAGAATTTAAATATTTAGAAATAATAAATTTTCTAAAACATACTTTTTTTTAACAACTTAAAACTTTTGACTTATACCTTTAAATTTGTTTTGAAAACGTACTTGGCTATTCAGGGAAATAAGCTTTTCTTCCACATCCTTTAAAACTAAATCACTATTTATTTTTAAACAAAATTTCCCATTTGTTTAATAAATTCCCGACATGAATTTACTTTTCAAATATCCACTAATGTATTACTTTGCTTGTATAACCCCAGTTTATAAATTTCATAGCGAAATTCTCCTTTGAAAATCCTGGTTTTACACACCTAAATCAATTCCCAAATTTATTTCTAATTTACTCTATTTATTCCAAAATCCATTAACTTCAGATTTTATTCATTAATTATGATTTAAAATACTTTGAACCGAAAATTCCAATTTTAGATTTCCTAAATTACTTCTTTATCCCTTTAAATAAATTTAAATTTAAATTTTAAAATAATTCTTTATTCCTTTGAATAATATCACTTAAGTTTACAATTCATTAATTTTTGTTTTATTCAAATTTCTTTTTTTTCTTCATACTTGAAATTATTTATTAGTATTTTAATATCACTTCCATTCCTTTTCAATTCATTCTTAATTTATTCAAATTCGCTATAGTTATTTTACTTAAAACTCCATTCTTTTATTCGGTGTACCGAAATATATCCAAGCAAACCATAGCATTCAATTTTCCAGTATAATTCATCATAGAATATCAAATAATCACAACAAAGAATATTAAATAATTTAAATAAATGTTGAGGAATCCAGTTGGATCCCTCCAAACTGTTTCCCTACATCCACTGACATTAGCACAATATAAAATACCAATTCCACTTCGAGGTGGAATATCGTGGTATATGGGATTAAATATAATATCATCCGCTATTATGCGGCGCGTAGGGTCTCATCCTCCATATAATGTGGGAAATCAATCATTCCAGGATGTATTATATACTGTAATATAGCACACCAAATCAGTTCATCCATTCAAACAATTATTTAAATTTAATCATTTAAATTTAAATAAAACCAGATGAGTGAGATTAACTCACCTTTGATTTTTGTTTGGCAATCCAATTCCATCTCGATCATTATCCCCCAATTTTGACCTTGTATATTATTAATATTCAAAGTAATCAAAAATCAATCTCCATTCAATAAATTAATTTAACTAATAATTTGGTTTTAAACTAATTTCCTATAATAAATAAAATAATTAATTAACCTAGTCAAACAAATTAATCGTCTTAATACATTGCTCTAAAATAAATTAGTGAATTTAAAATACGTATATGTTTATTTAATTTTTATCTTTAAACTACATAATATTATATATGTAAGTCTAAAAATCTTAATTTTAATTATTTACGCATATCTGTAAGTTTCCAAAAAGTTTCCTGTTTTAACTTTATATATATATTTCAATTTGTATATATATACTTATTAAATTTAAATTAAAAAAAAAAATAAACAGTTTATATACACTTTACTATGAATCTAAATCTTTAACCTTTACATACATATACACCTAATTAAAAACAAATCCTATATGTTTACTGTAAAATTATCTATTTTATACTTTGCATATTTTCTTAAATTAAAATTAGATTAAGTAGAAAAATTAGGCTAAACGATTACCAGAGAAATCCTACCTTCCTCAAACCCAACTCCAGATTCACCCACTCACCACCTAAGCCCTCCAATGACCCCGACCCACCGATGATAGGTCGCGACCCCACTTCAAACTACAGTGCCATCATCACGTCGCTCCTCGCGTCGAAAGTGAACGGCGCTTCACTCTACGAACCCTCAAACCTAGCCTCGACTTCTGTCATCGCGAGCACCTACCTCTACTCTAATTCGTTCGACCACCTAGGCTTCCGTGCTACCGCGACTCTAGTCGCTTCGATCGGGTCATTGGACAAGGCTTCGATTCGAATCATTTTAATTTGAGGGGCGGAAATTCGAATAAGAAAATCGATGCCCACTTTCCCTTTTTTCTTGTTTTTTCAGGTGCCATTGAATTTCTCTCTGAGAATCAAATCTTGATTCTGAAACGCATTTCCCTTTTGAAACAAACAACGCGACTGTTCGAAATGACAGGAATGTGATGTTTTTGAAAAGGTGAAGCGTGTTCGAATGGGTAATAAACAGTGATATGAATTGAGGGAAAAACGACTGAGGTGACTTTATTTTGACTAGGGATAAATGTAATTATATCATTTAAATTTTAATTTTCAAATTGTCTTGATATCGCAACTTGAAATCTCTACCTCCTATCGAGGCGTGCCGCCAGGTATTCATAATGTTATATCCCTATTCTGAACGCAATGGAAAAGGTTTCAAGTCCTAATTCGATCGTTTGGAGAAAATAGCTTTTGAACCCAGTTATTATTTAATTTTCGATATATATTTCAACGCGTTTGTGTATCGTACGCTCGCACAACAACTACCATTGCTACGAAATCTGAAATTTGTTAATACTAACTATTACGGATCCAATGGAACTGGTTTCGTCGAATTCCGAGACTGTGCCTTGGATGGCTATTTTTAAATATCAATTTAAACGATATAAATTTCAAATCTTGACAAAACACTTCCAAATTCATTATTAATACTTCTTCTAACTTTCAGTAATACCAATATAAATCTTACAAGCCTTCAAATTATTTTTAACAGGCTTAAAACTCCAGATTCAACATTTTACTCAACTTTAAATTATTTAATTCAATAGTTTAATTATCAAATAAACAGTGATGCTTGAATTCAAGTTAAAAATTAACTTTAAATATTAAAAATTAATTAAATATTCCAATGTCAAATGCTCAAAAATTCCGGGTCATCACATTCCTCCCCCCTTAAAAGAATTTCGTCCCCGAAATTACTAGTTCGGAAGAATGGTCCAATACCAGTTTACTTTTTCCAAAACCAACAATTTAACATCCTACCAACTATCTGTTATAAAAGACCCATTACCATTCTTGCTAACTTCCCCAAACTCTCCCATAGTTTTCAAATAATACTATTTGCTCAATCATTCAATTTCCAATTTAAAACCAAATTTTGTATTACCAAAATTTTCTCAAAATTTTTCTAACTCTCTAAATTTTCGAAATTTTTTGCCAGCGTCTCCTTTGCACGGCTAGCTCGGTACAACTACAAAATGCCTCTACGGTCTCCCAAATTCCAAAAGAAAACAAAAAACCAAGTGGCTAGATCAAAAACCCAATCACATTTCATACAGAAATTTAAACACATACCTTTTTGTTGAGCAATTCAAATTTATCTTCTGAAATCAAAACCAATTTTCCTTTTCCTTTATAATACCTGCATATCCTACATAGTAATAATATCCAATCACAACATTCAAAATTATTTTATTGACTTCTTTATAGAATTTCATTATCTATTCATTCGAGCCCGTACGATGTACATATGCCATTCGTACGCAATAACAAATTCGATCACTCGCTCGATTACACAATTTCACTTTCGAACTAGTGTCGTCCACCCGACTTCCTAGTGCAGACTCAGATCTGATTTCTTGGTCAGAAACCGTCATTCTCCTTGCATAGTCATAACTATTATAGAGAATTTCCAGAATCAATCAAAACCATATCCAGGGTTCGCCGTCGAAAATCGAGTGAAAAATCCTAACTCGGACCGATATAATTATCTCGAAATTCTGTACTCGAATCTGGATTAAATTGCTATGCGAATAAAATAATATATGTACATTCTACGTATTTATATCCATTGATTATTAACTATATCAATTTTCTTTTATTCACATTATTTTAATTTTTATTCACTATTCACAATAATCCCATTTCACAACTTCCAGTCTTAATCTTCATTCAATTATTCACCTAGAATAATTATTTTTTTCAATACCAAATTTGCTTAAGGATTTCCTCATTCATTTCTTAAGTTTAATATAGATATTTTATACACTTTAAATATTTATTTTTATTTCATCACTTTAGTTTATATTTACTTCTATTCAAATTGATTCTCCCATTTCTATATGAATTCAATTTATCTTCAACTCTGAATATTGAATTTTATCTTCCATTTATAACTGATTCATATCATTATTTTAAATTAGTTTCATTCATTAATTTATTTCAATTTTCAATTTGAAATCGTTTTTTCGCTAGAAAAATTATTTCCTAAAAATTTTCAAAAAAAATTCTAACTCCCAAAAATTTCGGAAAATTTTGGCAGAGTCTCCTTTGTACGGAGGAGCTTTTGCACTTTGACAAGAGATATAAATATATATACATCGACCCACCCGGTCGGAAAAACAAAAACAGTTCATATTTCCTATTTTTATTGCATAGGCGTACCTTTATTAAGCATTTTAAGCAAGTGGCTTATTATTTTAACATTTTGCGCGATCAAATCCAGCCAAACGGCTTCCCGGTACCTGTACTTACTCAACTAAAACATGTAAGTGCTAAAATTCACAAGTATTTCACTTATTTTAATATAGATAACACATAAATTTCATATATAATGCATGTTATATAATTTCCATAAGCACATATAAGGTTCCGACACTTATTACGATTGCTTACAACCAATTCTCAAACCATTCCATTCAGTTTAAGTGATTTACAACTTACTCGCTTATAATTAATTCATTCTAAGCAAAACAAACTCATATTGATTCCACTTGATTTCAAAATCATCCTATTTCACTTCTAATAACTTGTAGGATTTTATCTAACCTCGTTCACATCAAATGATCCATTTTCTTACGCAATTCGACAATATACATGTGAATAAATAATTACTTAAGCTTTATAACCATTTTAAATTGATTCCATATCAATTTACACTTGATTCCAAACCATTTTAATTTATTCACAAACTTTTTATTGCATTTTCTTTCATATCCAAAAGTTGAGTCCAAGCCATCTTATTAAACTCGACAACCAATATATTAAATAACCATCTCACAATTTACTTAAGTTATTTATTTTCTTTAAACTATTCCACCCAATAACTTAAGTTTATTTTATTCAACCAACTTCCATTTAAATCTTTAATTTGATTTTTCCTTTGATCCAATCCCAAACATTTTACTAATTTATTCGATTAGTTTATTCTTTTATCCATTTTTTAAATTTAAATTCACATTAACAATTCATTATTGAATTTATTAGTAATAAGGTCATTCAATTTATGCTTGAATTGGATTTGTTTACAACTCACACCAAATCTATTTTAATCCAATTCAACACTTACTTAGTTTACATTTATTTATTTAAGTAAGAATTTTATTCCATTCAATATTAACTATAACTCAACTGAATTCATTCAAATTCAATTTTATTTGACTTAACTCCAGTTAAATCTAGCTACATGCCATTCTTTTGAATTTTGTTAAGCAAGGACTTAATTCCGTTTAATATCATTCCAATATCCAATTCGAGTTCATTTACTTACAATTATAAATTCATTTATTCATTCACAAATTCATTTTCAAACAATAAATTTTATTTCCAAACATTGATTATTTTTAATCTATTTGAACTATTTTTGCACTTTATTTTACATAATTTTAAATCAAACATCATCCAATATTCAATTTCATTTCATTTGGATACCATATTAATTAATAAGTTACTTATTAATTTTAATCTTAAAACTTTGTTTATTCAGTCCAACTTGACTAAATTTTTTCATTCAAACTTAAGTTCAACATTCAGTTTAAATTTCCTTTTTGCTTACACGTTTAAACTCATTACTAAAATGTTCAAAATGCAATTTTCAAAACATGTATATCTAAACCAAACTATTCCTTTGCATTTTCAAAATCAAACCAAATTTCACCAACAAACATTAATCCAAAACATCCCGGTAGGAATCCCTCTTTTGGAAACTCGAAAATGAACACCGATGATGTCGCGATCATCATCGGAATTATTTTCCAGTGACCTAAAGAGTTCAATGCTTTTATCTCTTTTAAAACTCTTCAAAAAAAATATAAATCCCAAATCTCTCTAGATTTCAAATCCGATTCAAAAATATTTCTCACATATATATTATTTTCCCTAACTTTTGCGAATCATTTTCAAATTCAAAGGAATTTAAATTTCCAATTTCAAATTCCAATTCCTTTAAATTTATATTTGAACATTACTTTGGAATTTTATCTTATTTTAATTATTAATCACGCTATAATTCACATTTATAGTTTACATTTACACATTTCATTTTTATATGAACTTGTTTCTAGTCTATAATTATGGTTTCAATATCTTATTCAATTATAATTCACATTTACAAATCCCATTTATTTACTAATTTGTACCTTCATCTTTGGTTATTATTTCAATTCCTTATTCTATTCTCATACAATGATAATAATTTAATATTATCACTTTCTAACAACCAAGTATCCATATATAACTATAAAAATTTATGAAAAATCATTTCTTTTATATACTAAAAATAATCTTGGGTAAAATTGTTTCATCTACCTTATTTAAAACAATACTGTGTCGGTTTACCTTGTTTAAGAGTTTAGAAATCCCTATCGATAACATGGCATTCCATATATCAACCAGAATCCATAAACATTCAACCGATAAGTTAACATAGTATAAAAACAATGTTATATTCACTGACAAATACGCGCTCATATCTATTAATACGCTCAAACTCATTCTAGAGTACTACAGGCTCTATTCTATGAGTATCCCACCAGAGCAAAGGTTATCACCAACCTTGCTCTGATACCAAGTGTAACGACCCGCAATTCCGTACCCCTTGAGTCAACACTATTCTCCATCACCAACTCAAGATGTACGAATATACGAACCATTTGGGTTAAAGAAGAATAGG
The DNA here is from genome assembly GCA_030765085.1 of Allium cepa. Lineage (NCBI taxonomy): Eukaryota > Viridiplantae > Streptophyta > Magnoliopsida > Asparagales > Amaryllidaceae > Allium > Allium cepa. The sequence goes on along the minus strand of CM060930.1, from coordinate 44,193,135 downwards.
TAGAAGAAGAGAAAACAGAAAACAACAATAGAATCTTACCATCGCAGCGGACTAAAATATAATAGATATTCAATGATCTTTACAAAAAGAAAACTATATCTATTTATACATACATCATTAGAGTTCAACAACATCAATAACATACATCTGGACAATAACCATAACATGTCCATACAATTTGAATACACAGCGGAATATTTAAACAAATACGGAAGTACGTGTCGCCATCCAACTCCACAGCATCATTTCCTGTCATCTATAACACTCGGTCTGACCCGAGCATTACAGTTAAATAACACCCGAGTCAGTCTGGAATACCAGCGTGAGAAAACCACACCCAAATTGATTACTAAAGTTTCAAAAATCCTTTGAAAACCAAAAGCATCTCATAAGACCACGCCACAAATAAACATGTCGGGTTTTTACCTTACAATAGCTAAAACATTTTTTTATTAAAATCCTCTGATATTATAATAGGGTCTATTTACAAATACTTATTAAAATAGCCGAAATTGTTACATCTATTAAATTCCAACTACTAGCCACAAAGTGAGCAATACAAACAAAACTCCTAAAGGTGCGTAAGGAGAATGGATTTCCAACTAATGACAAGGCGTTGGGGTACCACCTGTCACAGTACGTGGCCTAGATCACCGTATCGAGAATCACTCCCGACCCCTTGCAACACAAGACCGGGACTACCCCTTACTGGATAATCCCGAGTAAGATCACTCCACGGTTGTGATGAGCAACCGCACAACTAAGCCGAATAAAAAGGACATCTAGACAGGGATGACCTTACCCTGAAGTGGGTGCTACCCACCTAGTCTTGCTGCATAACCCCTGATTTTCAGTAATTCTCGGTTGATGAGGCTTGAGGAAAAGCGTTACCTTTCAGATTGTTTCACTCAGAATGCCCATCGTCCACCTGATGATGTTTCGGAAGCATTCGTACATACAAGTCTGTCTCGGGTTTGGATGGAACCGAAGGCAATATTCCTACTACATCCATTTTGGAAATATCCTCAGGATTAGTAGCGACTATCCCTTGCACTTCACTACTCCATCTTCAAATCCAAACTCGTTTTTCCATGAAAACGTACAAACCGGAGCAAAGTGGTTTTCGGTAAATAAATCCCGATCCCGGTCTCTTCGAAACGATCAGCGCATTGTCCAATATTGATAATCGGTTATTTGACTATCAACTAATGCTCACAAACATCCATCAACCATAAATAATTTCTCCAAATTATTTATTATCTCAAAATATCTTCGCAAGATAAATTTCCGTTTTCAACCCTTTCGAAAACAGTTTCAAAGTATCTTCCTTTTACAGAATAAATTTCCCAAATATTTTCTATTTCCACTGAAATCACCAAGCACAAAACTTTAGATTTTTAAAATAATTTAAAAAAACTTTATTGCAAAATATGCTTTAACATTTAAATTCAGTAAAACTACTTTAATGCTTAATTAAAAATAACACTTTAGGAATATTCAAAATAAGGTTATTTTATAAAATATAAAACTAGATTTTCTCCTTTAAAACAAATTACCAAATCATCTTTTAAATAATTATTACGACAATAAATTTTGAAAAAAAACACTTATTTTGGAATTTAAATATTTAGAAATAATAAATTTTCTAAAACATACTTTTTTTAACAACTTAAAACTTTTAACTTATGCCTTTAAATTTGTTTTGAAAACGTACTTGGCTATTCAGGGAAATAAGCTTTTCTTCCACATCCTTTAAAAATTAATCACTATTTATTTTTAAACAAATTTTCCCATTTCTTTAGTAAATTCCCACCGTTAATTTACTTTTTAAATATCTGCTGATATATTACTTTGCTTTTATAACACCAGTTCATAAATTTCGTAGCCAAATTCTCCTTTAAAAATCTCGTTTTACACACCTAAATCAATTCCCAAATTGATTTCTAATTACTCCATTTATTCCAAAATCCATTAACTTCAGATTTTATTCCTTAATTATGATTTACAATACTTTGAACCGAAAATTCCAATTTTAGATTTCCCAAATTACTTCTCTATCCCTTTAAATAAATTTAAACTTTAAATTTTAAAATAATTCTTTATTCCTTTAAATAATATCACTTAAGTTTACAATTCATTAATTTATGTTTTATTCAAAAAAAAATTCTTCATACTCGAAATTATTTATTAGTATTTTAATATCAATTCCACTCCTTTTCAATTCATTCTTAATTTATTCAAATTCGCTATAGTTATTTTACTTAAAACTCCATTCTTTTATTGTCTTTCCAAAAATCCAATTTATATATTTTGATAACTCAGTGTACCGAAATACATTAAAGTAAACCATAGCATTTAATATTCCAATATAATTCATCATAGAATATCAAATAATCACAACAGAGAATATTAAATAATTTAAATAAATGTTGAGGAATCCAGTTGGATCCCTCCAACCTATTTCCTTGCATCCACAGACGTTAGCACAATATAAAATACCAATTCTACTTCGAGGTGGAATATCATGGTCTATGGGATTAAATATAATATCATCCGCTATTATGCGGCGCATAGGGCCTCATCTGCTATATAATGCGGGAAATCAATCATTCCAAGATATATTATATACTATAATATAGCACATCAAATCAATTCATCCGTTCAACCAGTTATTTAAATTTAATTATTTAAATTCAAATAAAACCAGATGAGTGAGATTAACTCACCTTTGATTTTTGTTTGGCAATCCAATTCCATCTCGACCATCCAAGTTTGACCTTGTATAAACATTATACGTTTATTAATATTGAAGTAATCCAAAATCAATTTCCATTCAATAAATTAATTTAACTAATAATTTGGTTTTAAACTAATTTCCTATAATAAATAAAATAATTAATTAACCTAGTCAAACAAATTAATCGTCTTAATACATTGTTTTAAAATAAATTAGTGAATTTAAAATGCGCGTATGTTTATTTAATTTTTATCTTTAAACTACATAAAAATAATCTTTATAAGTCTAAAAATCTAAATTTTAACTATATATGCATATCTGTATGTTTCCAAAAAGTTTCCTGTTTTAACTTGATATATAGATTTCAATTTGTATATATATACATATTAAATTTAAATTAAAAAAAACAAAAAAACAGTCTATATACACTTTACTGTAAATCTAAAATCTTTAACCTTTATATACATATACACCTAATTAAAAACAAATCCTATATCTTTACTGTAAAATTATCTGTTTTATACTTTGCATATTTTCCTAAACTAAAATTAGATTAAGCAGAAAAATTAGGCTAAATGATTACTAGAGAAATCCCACCTTCCTCAAACCCAACTCCATATTCACCCTCTCACCACCTAAGTCCTCCAATGACCGCGACCCACCGATGATAGGTCGCGACCCCACTTCAAACTGCAGCGCTATCATCACGTCGCTCCTCGCGTCAAAAGTGAACGGCGCTTCACTCCACAAGCCCTGAACCCCAGCCTCGACTTCGGTCATCGCGAGCGCCTGCCTCTATTTGAATTCGTTCGACCACCTAGGCTTCCGTGCTACCGTGACTCTAGTCGCTTCAATCGGGTCATTGGATGAGGCTTCGATTCGAATCATTTTAAGTTGAGGGGCGGAAAATCGATGCCCACTTTCCGTTTTTCTTATTTTTTGGTGGCCATTGAATTTCTCTTTGAGAATTAAATCTAGATTGTGAAATGCATTTTCCTTTTGAAACTAAGAACGCGGCTGTTCGAAATGACAGGAATATAATGTTTTTGAAAAGGGGGAAGCGTGTTCGAATGGGTAATAAACAGTGATATGAATTGAGGGAAAAAGGGCTGAGGTGACTTTGTTTTGACTGGGGATAAATATAATTATATTATTTAAATTTTAAATTTCAATTGTCTCGATATCGCAACTTGAAATATCGACCTCCTATCGAGGCATGTTGTTAGGCATTCATAATGTTATATCCCTATTCTGAACCCAATGGAAAAGGTTTCGAGTCCTAATTCGATCGTATGGAGAAAATAGCTTTTGAACCCAGTTATTATTTAATTTTCGGTATAGATTTCAACGCGTTTATATATCATACGCTCACACAACAACTCCCAATGCTACGAAATCTGAAATCCGTTAATAACTAACTATTACGGATCCAATGGAACTAGTTTCGTCGAATTCCGAGACCGTGCCTCGGAAGGCTATTTTTAAATATTAATTTAAAAGATATAAATTTCAAATCTTGACAAAACACTTCCAAATTCACTTTTAACACTTCTACTATTTTCAATACTACCAATATAAATCTTACAAGCCTTCAAATTATTTTTAACAGGCTTAAAACTCCAGATTCAACATTTTACTCAACTTCAAATTGTTTAATTCAATGATTTAATTATCAAATAAATAGTGATACTTGAATTCAAGTTAAAAATTAACTTTAAATATTTAAAATCAATTAAATATTTCAATTTCAAATGCTCAAAAATTCCGGCTCGTCACATTTAAATAAACATGCATAGCTCGGTCCACTATGGAATCAGAATTCATCGCTTTAGATAAAGCATGCGAAGAAGTAGAATGGCTCCATCAGTTTTTAGAAGATATTCCATTTTGGCCTAAACCTGTACCGGCCATATGCATACACTTGGATAACCAAGCTACGCTAAGTAGAGCGCACAACTTTGTGTATAATGGAAAGTCACTGCATATTCGTCGACACCATAACACAGTTAGGCAGTTACTCTCAAATGGAGCTATTTCCATAGATTATGTGAGAACAAATGATAACCTAGCGGATCCATTTACTAAAGTTTTATCAAGAGAGAAAATTGGCTGCGCATCGAGAGGAATGGGTTTAAAAGCCTAAACCACCAAGTGTTATCTTATACGGAAACCTATCCTAGCAACTGGAGATCCTATGATTTAGGATCAATAGGCAAATCGGTTTTGAGTAACTCAAGACTTAATGCATTTGCGTGGGCATAGTCCAAATCCATTCCTATGGTGCACAATATAAATGCATGCTTACAGAAGTATTTAAAGGTTAAAACTATGTTTTTTAATGATGACCGTATCTTGGAAATAACAAGTGCGGTATATGTAGGATACTCTTAATGGTTGCGATCACCTATGTTAGTATGAGCTGGGTCGGCTCTATGAGAATATTAAAGGCTTTTATTCTCTAAAACCACTCGCAGAACCAAAGATTATTCAGGACTAAAATGAACACAACCAAGAGATTGGATGTGAAGGGAATCAATGCTTCATAAAGCTTATTGCCTGGATGTGCAATAAAGGCCAATGGTTCAAGATGAAATAATTCACCGATTAGCCAAGTAGCTCCGATAAGTTTTGACTAGGGAAAGTTCAAAGTGAAATATCTACTTATCCACGGTAAAGCATTATTCTATATGTACTCTGTGATATTTCGCTTTGTGTGGGGGATATGTATATTATCATTTATGTGGGGATTGTTGGAATTCCTATTGAATGAAAATATACATAAGTCCCACATCGCCAAAAATTGCTAAGCTATACTAGTAGTATATATATGGCTTTGCAATTAAAAGGGGTTGGGGCTTAGGGTCATCCAAATGTATGCTTCGTTGTAAGGAGAGAGTTCATGCATCACCACCACTCACGCGTGTGCGCCGCCGCCATCCGTCCGACCGAATCAAACCCGGCCAGGTTTGGGTTTGAGTTTGGGTCTAATATGATCCTATTTTTACTGCAAAACTGGATCGGGTTTTCTGACAGTTGTAGGCTAACCGAACAGGTGCGGATCTGTTCGGAAGAGGACGTGGAATGACTGAAGATGCGCGACCCATGGACGAACAGAAGCGGGGGCGACCCGTTACACGCAAGCGGGTGCGGGCCGATTGAAGAGGCGTGGCCAAACATAAGCATGTGCGACGCGAGCAGATACATGTAGTAGGCGGGTGCGACCTATTAATGAACAGTAATGATTAAAGGCAACGGGTGCGATCTGTCAAGCGGACGTGACTGTTTGAAGGGATGCGAACGAAAGTATAAATAGGAGAGAATACTGATCACATTCTCAATCCTATCTGATTCTGTTTTTTTCCTCTGCTTCCTTCCTCTACTGCTCAATATATATCACAAAGTTGACATACTCATTACAATCTCGTGCAGATTACGTCTGTTGTATCTTGGGAGACTTTAAATAAATATTAATGAAATTGTTACGATAAGTCTCAGACGGAACTTCCTTCTTCAAATATATATATATATAATATATATATATATATATATATATATATATATATATATATATATTCGTTTTTACATTGTGCTATTTCTTTAAATACTATAACTTTTGATATATCGCTATAGTTATTATTACTATAGTTGTTAGTTTGTTGTTGTAATTTAATTACGACATACCTATTGCTTAAATTAGCTAATACAGTCTTGTAGAGTAGTGGAAATCTGATTGATAAACTTGTGAGACGAGTTTATAATTGATTATTCTCTGTTTTCATATACTAGACGTATAACATATTTTATATAGAAGGCTTGTAAACTACTTAAGTAATAAATGGGATATCCTTAAGATGGGCAATAAGCTAGGTGCTATTTAACTTATCGGTCCTCTTGGGAGATTATCAATAAATATTTTTTAGTTTCTTTATGCCAATAGTTTTAGTATTAAAACCTAAAATATTAATAACACTACTTTAGGTGAATATAATCATATAGAAATTGATAATAATGAGTGTAGTTAAAGTTTATAATACTACTATTAAATATCCATATTTCATTTGAGACAAGCTTAAGCGGCAATGGAGATTTTAGTTTTTACGTACCTCCAAGTCTAGCGTGCAATAAGGAAATTTGCATGGGGGTGATTTATATATTTTTCACTGAAGTCTACCATCAGGTTTCAGCTTTTACAACAGTGAGAATCTTCAAAGAAAGATAGAATTTACTAAAAGCATCAACAAATTATATAGTTCCATCAAACGCATCAAACTTCATCATGAACTTGTAGCAAAAAAAATTAAAGGGATTGAAGTGAATGAGATTGACTTAAGTGTGTATTTATGAGTGTATGTTTTCATAAATTGCGCTTGTTTTGGTATTTACTATCTAGATAATCAAATAAACAAACAGATATAGAAGTGTTTTATAAAGTTTTGGATACTTCGATTGACCTTTGGACCTATCAATAATCAACATCTAAGTCAACTTTTTAAATGAGATTATCGGTATGGTAATGCGTATGGAAAAGTTGAAAAGCAGAGCATGTACCAACTAAAGTTTTTTTCGCTTTAAATACTAAACAGACAATACAACTGTTGTACTTGTTGAAGTGCTGATATAAAATCAAGTGCAATGAAAATATATAAGTTAGGAAGAAATACTGACTTTAGCCATATCCAAACTGATGTAGGTTGTGAAATCCTTGATTCTAACCTTGCACATCTAAAGACTGGGTGATTACTAGGCACAGTGTATCCAATACCAATCAAGAACATCACTAGTACTTAAAACTCTACCTACATCCATTCCTCCAACACATTCACATGAATGTGTATCTGTTTGTATATAGCACGTAGATTAAGGTTTCAAATTTCATTTTCCGTTTCAGTTCCAATCATTTCTAATTTTAAAATTTTCGGTTCTGTTTCGAAAATTTCGAAAATTCCGCTTTAATTCTGATTTTCTAATTGCGGTACTTTTTTGTTTGCATCTATATACGCTAATAAATAACCAATACTATCATAAATTTATAGTTTAATTTCTATATTACATATAAAATTCACACTTTAGTTAAAAAACCATTGTTTAAAATTGTGTATTGTACATTTGACATTATAAAATTTTGATCAATTTTGAAAATTTTGAATTTTTTTATTATGCTTCAATGTAAATTAATAGAAGTATAATAACTTTTTTATGAAACAACATAATTTATTGTCCATTTATTTATTGTCTCGTTTAATTTGTTTTCTTTTTTTAATTACTGTATGTTTGTTGTATTTATTTACATATTTAAATTTCTTTTCAATATTTGAAAAACAAATACGGAATTTATGCCGTAATTGGAATTTTATCCGAATTCCGTTCCAGTTATGAGCGGAAACAGAATAGAATCACCAGAATAATCGAAATTCGGTCGAAATTTTGAACCATGATGTAGATAGACAGATAAACGGTTAAAAAATTGTACATATATCTAAATCACATGATATCGATATTATACAGAGTGATTTTCAACATTTATTACACGTCAACTTCTCATATTCAAAGAGCATTTCCCATTAATAAGTTTCTATTGTATTGCTCTTTTATGAGACTTAAAATCTAGTCAATTTATCATTTTTGCAGCCAAACTCACTGTCTCTACATGGCAGTACTACTTTCCCAAACAGTCGTATGCAGCTTCTGAACAAAATGGAAGCTACTCAATTGGTAGAATAAGGTTGTTACCGAAGGGATGCTTGCATCTGCTGATCCTACTATTTTGGTACATTACGTTCCTATTGGAGTAGATAATTGGAAAGTTTGGATCGATGTACCAGTGGAACATCAAGCTCCATTGTGGAGGGAGACTTTAGAAGCATATACTATTCCGCAAGCTATAGGAACAACGGTTGTTTGGTACAAGATTTCATTGCTATTGTTGATTAGACTATTGTGCTTTGGTATGTTTTGATTTTTTTTGTTTGTGCATGGTCCAACATGTGTGTGTATGTGTTGGAACCTATGACATTTTGTCTGTGTTGTGTTGGAACATTTGATATTTTATCCATATGATACTTTATCTATGTTGCAGCCTACCATATTTTGTCTGTGTTGCAACATGTGTTAACTTATTTTGAATGACATAGTTTGAAAAGATATTCTATTTTGTTTTTGTTTCATTAATTTAAGTTAATGTGGCTATAATTTGGCATTTATTGTAACACGATCACTACAAGGAAAAAGGCATTTTCCAATGGCCGAAAACCGTTGGCGGCCGCCGGAGGCCGCCGGAAACCGTCGGAAATGCCATAGGAAAATAAGGCGTCGGGGTGCATTGTTTCCGACGGCTTCCGACACATCTCACCGCTCGTATTTTCGGCGGCTTTCGATGGCTTTCGATGGATTCCGACGGATTCCAACACTTGTCGGAAGCAATTGGAAACCGTTGGGAAAATTGATCTAAAAGAAATCGGAAGTCGTTTGAAAAATATAACCTGAAAGCCGTCGGAAGCCCCGGAAGCCGTCGAAAATCTGATGCAATTTTTTTTATATTTCTGCTGCAATATAGCCTTCCATCCACATTTTCCAATACAAACACTATTCCACCAATACTGCAGAATCCAATATATAATATTCCAACCAAATATCAAAAACCAAACTATACACAATTCACCAGACAAAAAAAATACATAAAATTAAGTCAAAACACTTAATTTTACAACAAAACAGCTAAGTGTATCATCATAACATAGTCCCTCCACCATCTACTGAATCATACAAAACAGAAAAATATATAGACCAAAGCAATCAATCAATCTTCTCCAGAACCAGAGCCAGCAGAGGAAGGGAAGCAGCCACCATACTACTGCATGTACTCGACGATACGCTAGTCTAGCAACTGTGTGGTCTCTATGATGTGCCGATGGTTCTGCTCCTCCAGTTGCGCCAATCTAGCCCGCAAATCTTCGATTTCTGCTAGATCGATCTGAGCTCTAGTCTGCCTACCTCGTCTCTGACTACTGGCCTGTAATAAATATTCAATTTAGCTGTATGATCTCTGTAAGTGTAGGTGCAGGTATGTGAATGATTAGCAGTGTGATAATGTTATTTAATTTAGTTTATGCATGTTTATGTAAGTCTATGTATATGTTGATAACATATTAGATTGTGGTAACACCAAATAACTATAGTGACAAGACTATTGATTTAAATTTTGAAATACTAAAACTTTGAAAAATTTTAGCACAAGTAAACTAACTGTAGGGAAGAATGAGAGCAATAAATTTGAAATTACTCTGTTTTCTATCTCTCAAATGAGAGGGAGGTTGGCCAATTTATAGATACGAACAGTTGTGTCACCCAGCAAAGGGATAACTATTTTAAAAGGAAATGAGTAATTTCAAAAAATGGTCTATAAATTGGTTAAGGAGGGCCATGCGACTAAACCATGAAATTGTAGACTGAATGAGGCTGACGATGTATTGGACAAATATCAACCATTACAAACATTATGTTATATTTCAATAAATTACTCATCATTTGAAGTTAGAATTTGCACATATTAGATGATGGGAAAAACATTAATTGATGTAGTACCCTGTAACAGCCAGGTATTTTCAACCATTCGCATCCATTATAAGTGCATAGGCAGACACTCATGCCGGAATTGAATTGCTCAAAATACCGTGTTGTAAATAAAATTTTGGCAAACCTCAGAATATACTATAAATAAAAATCACAGATCACAGACACAGAGTATATAATAATGCAGCGGAAGTAAAAGAGATAGTAGTTCATAAAGCTACTAAAAAATATATATAAGATACATCAGAGTTAAATGAGATACAACAGAAGAGTAACAAGATACATCACTGAAACACTGGATACTGAAACAAAATAGAAGGCTGGATCTTCAAGGAAAGCTCCAACTCCGAAGGTGAATCTTGAATGCTAACTCAATCAATCTGACCCGAGCGTAAAGCAAAATACAAAACCCTCAAGTCAGGACATAAATACTTATAAACTGTAAATCAACTCAAGTGAACAGTAACAAAATGCATCAGTAACTTAAAGGATGCTTGGGACCTCCCATCCTCTAAGGATCCGTTAAACTATTTACTATGTAGTAATATACGCTATATACGGTAGTGTCTAATCAGTAAAGTATAATCATATAGAAAATAGCGTTAAGGGGATGGTGAACCTTAACGCGGTCGGATCTTTAAAACCAAAATCGTAGTGGGCTCGATATAAGGATATGACACGGCACGCAAGGAAATGCCAGGGTGGATACACCGTTTGCACTCCCGGACCGGTGGTGACGGCAAGCCAGCAGGTTCCACCCACCTCGAACAATACCCCCGAATCAAAGTGGCGCCACCGAATCGAATCACAAAAGTAATAGAATGGTTTCCGATGGAGCATGCTCGATGAAAGGGTGCGACCCTTTGTGTAGCCCGGTATAGCTCCTGTTTAAGTCATATATGCCAACTCACGGGAGTTGGGTCCACGTAATATACCTCGAGAACGTCGCCACCATCCTACTTCATTCTGGAATCTCCACCGCGTACACAGTTGTTAAAGTGGTATTCGGTATTGGCCGGCTATAAGACAATATCCGATCACGGTGTCTTTAACAACCAATCGTTATTATAACCCATAGTTATAACTTTAAAACAATATTTTGTACTTCAAAATAAAATATCCTTTTCAATCCAAATCTTTATCAAAATAAAGATTAAATCATTTCCAAAACCATTTCAATATATCAACGTAAAATATCTTTCAATTCAAATATTTATCAAAATAAATATCAAGTCATTTCTAACCATTTCAATATATTAAATTTTCATACCCTTTCAACACTACCTTTCAAATCATTTTAATATATCAAAATATCATAACCTTTCAAAGTTTCAGCTCCAAAATATCATATCTTTCAGAACTTCTTTTTTAAATCATGTTAATATCAAAATATCTTATCCTTCAAACTCCGTTTTCAAATCATTTAATATCAAAAATATCATATCTTTCAAAACTTCGTTTCAAATCATTTTAATACATCAAAATATCATATCCTTTCAAAACTTCGTTTCAAATCATTTTAATATATCAAAATATCGTATCTTTTCAAACTTCATTCATTTCAAACCATTATTCATTTTATTCAATCTAAAATGCCATTTCAATTCATATTTCAAAACAGTTTATATTCCAAAAATTCTTTTTTTTCATTTCAATGAAGTTATCATGTTTAATAATTAAATTATTAAATTTCCAAAAATTTCAACTTTCAAAGTTTATTTATTCACTTAAGTTTATCAAAACAGTGAAAATTCACTTTTCGCATCATTTAGAAAACTCTACGGAAAGTTACATTCAAAACAGTGCAATTTAACAAAAGCCAACGTTTAAAAATGTTGTAATGGAGTTTTCTTAAATTTCAAATAAACTTAGTTAAATTAAAAAATCATAGTACTTACAACAATTTCTATAATAGTTTTTTTTCAATAGCTTTTTTTCTTTACTTCATTATCATCAACTACAGTATTTACAATTGCTGTAATATCATTTACATTGTAATTAACATCATTTCAAAAATGCAGTCAATTAACTTCAAATATTCAATAAAATTTCTCAACCAGTTATATTTTTTATTAAAACATTTTTAACTTATAAAGTCATACATTTTCACATTTATAACATCATTTAATTTTCCTCAAGTTCATGATTTTATAAAGTTAAATTTCCATTCAAAAGTCAAGATTTAATAATAATTCACTTATTAAAATGCAATGTTGAATCTTTAAAATCCATTACATTAAATTTCAACTTAACACTTAAGTTCAAATTCTCAAATATAACTTTGTTTTATTTTTATTTGCTTAACTAAAAGTTCACTTTACGTCAATTTCATAAATTTCCAATTCTAGTTATATTTCAAAGTTTCAACTTAAAATATTTATTCATTTCACATTTCAACTTTATTAAAAATCATAAATATGATAAAAATCATTTTAAATTCATTTAAATTCAAATTATCATAAATTTATCATAATTTCATACTCAATTAAATTTCCAATTAAAATTAAATCAAAATTTCCAAAATAACTTACGTTCAAAATTTCTAACTTTTTCATTAATTCATTTCACTTACAATTATTCAGAAAATCAATAATATTTTACAAAAATTTTATTTTTATTAAATTTCAAATCAAAATATTAAAATAATTAAAGTTCTAAAATATTTTAAAATTTTTAGAAAAACATATTTTAACTACGGGCCTGTATAAAATTTTCTACGCTAGGTAAAGTGATACGGGTAATATATCATTTCAACCCGTAATTTACAAAGAAAATCCGGGTATAATCATTTCAAACCCACAATCCCAAGTCAAAATGAAAAATTTAAAACCATTCAGGCCTATCATTTCAGCCCATAACATTTTTTTTCTAACAGGGAACTTGCAATGTGATCATATACAGAAATAATATAAACAATGTCAATATCACAATATACAGTCATATATCAGATGTCAGGTGAAAATTAACAGTTTTAACATGGTAATAATATGGTACTAACATGGCATAGCATACCATATGTTCATCATTAACTTGCATAAACATTTTTATTACTAAACACTTGTCATCAGTTCACTTTTCATAAGTATAAATGTCAGAGTGAGAAAAACTCACCTTTTTCAAAGCTAGAGACCAAAACAACATACAAGCACGACTCCAAAGGCACGACAAGCACAATTGCACGACTTTTGATTTGAATTGAAAGATAGCCAAGATATGATTTTGTATCAACAACCCAAAACAAAACAAACAAGACAATATATAAACATTCAACATAAAATAACATTGAAACAATTTTGAAATACAAAGCAAAATGAACAAGATAGATTGGACCTTGCTTCAACCACTTCAATGCTTGGCCTAAGGGACACTTATGCTTGGCTATGATGATGCTTTGGCTCAGGTATGACATCATATAGGTCAGGTTTAAATTCATATAGGCAAGGAAACAAGTGGGATGAAGGTGTAGTGGTGCAACGTAAAGCATATATAGGGTCAAGGTAAAATAAGTTGAATTTTTGTGACATTCTTGGCTCGGCCATGGACATGTTGTAACGTCACGGATTTTTTCGTTCTTCGAAAATTCAACATCGATACTCACTTTATCGACTGCCGAGAAATCAAAGGCCGAAAACCGAGATGTTATGGGTTTTTTAAAAAGAAAAGAAACAGGAGAAGAGAGAAGAAGATAGAAAATAGAGAAAGAAAGGGAAGAAGATAGAGAATTTGAAAATAGAAGATAGAAGAATTTTAAAAATAGAACGGACAGAAAGGAAACAACAGAACAACAACAGAATCTCACAATTCGCAGCGGAACAACATATAATAATAAATGAATAATCTTTAAATAAAGAACTATATCAGTTATTACATCACATTATATTTCATTACATCATATCATATCATCAGAGTGTACAACAACATACAACAATAAACAGTGCAGCGGAAAAGAAATACTATATAAACTAGTAATACGCCATGCCATCCAGCTTGCCTCCAGCAACTCCAGAATATCCTGATAAACCTAACTCTTAACTGCCCGTGTGGAAATTGGTGGGCACCCAGAGTTTAGGAAGGAAAACAATAAACTCCGAGTCAGTCATGTGACTGGTGTGAGAACTCAAAACAGTTTATTTACTTTAAAATCAAAATAGAGGAATATTTTAAATCAATTCGCAATGCTTTTAAAAATGAGACTACCATAAGGCATCCCGCACACACACACATGCAAACGCAGAATCGGAGGAGATTTCTCCTTATGATAGTCAAAGATGCTTGATACGCATTTAAAATAACATTTGATATTATTATTAGTGCATAGTGTATAACAAATTCATTTCGAAAGTAGAATATAAATCTTAGCCAACATACGACCATTATCGTGTGCCTACTATAGCTACTATCCAAACAGTGGTGACCACCATAAGTGAATAGCAGGTTCTACAACTAATACCGTAAAAGTTTCGTATTGGGAATTGGATTTCCAACAAATGGTCAGGCCAAGGAACTTCCCATTGCCACATGAGAATGCCTCTGGATGGACATCCCCGAGAACCAAACCGGATCTCTACCAACACAAGGCCGGGTTACTCCTAACTGAGTAACAACTGACCGAATATGCCATCCCCCGGTCCTTTGGGACCTTTTCACCGAGCGCTCGTAATCAATTCACACAATCATAAAGTGTTTTCAACATGAGTAAGTATCTGGGCTCCATACCATGATACCACCCTTTTCCAGAAGGAAATGGACACATCCTAAAGGGTGCTACCCCTCATAACCTTGCTGCTTCTTTCCTGTTTTGACCATTCACGGGGTGTGAGGCTCGACGAATTCACGTCCACAAAAACATACTTTATACAAAAGCCATGCTTTGGGTCAACAAATGATCAACACGATGATCACAAGGATAGACGATCAAATAAATGATCCTATCACAAATAATCAACACAATGATCATTTCAGCATCACTCAGCATGTCACACTACCAAATTGGGAATATATCGCTGATAACATTCAACTACATAACCTTTGAGCTCGTACGTCTCAAAGAAGGGTGTTAAGCAAAGAATAAATTCTCCGCCACCAACAGAAATATATTTGAAAGAAATCGGCTTTATATCTCAACTTGTAATGTCAGGCATACAATCCATACAAGTCTGTTCCGGGCTCGAACAAAACCGAAGGCACTTCTTACGAAGCCCTTGCAATCCGGGTATTCACAATCCCGATCGAATTTCCCATCACTTAGGAGATCTCTATACCAGGAGCTACCCAGTGCAGAGACAATCGATAGGTCATCCTATCGCTTTCACAAATACTCGGTCTTCAACACCGATCTTCAAATGCAATTCATAACGACGTATCACATATTCGGAATGGGTTATACGACCCCATGGTCCTTTCCCGGTTAACCCGAATAGTGAGCGCTTATTCAAAAATAAGTGTAGCATTCACATTCAAACAAATCACATCAATTACCCATTCAAAGGAAATATTGATAGTCGGTTATTGAACTATCACTGGATATGCACACATCACCAGATTCCAAATAATTTTCCAAATTATTTATTTTCCAAAAATATCTTCACTAGATATTAAATTTCAATACCTTAAAAATAAATCAACATTTATTTTTAAACAAATTCTTCTTTTCATTTATAAATTCCATAATGAATTTATATTTCAAAATATTCATGAATATACGATTTCAATTATCCATTTTCAATTTATCTTCAAAAAGATAAATTCTAATTATTCACTTCATATTGGAAACAATTCCATACTTATTAAAAATAAGTAATTCACAAATCTTTTTATTTTCAACACTTAGAAAATATTCAATATACTTAAATCGAATTAAGTATATATTTCATTCTTTAAGGAAATCATTTACTTAAACATATTTATTTGGGCCAAAACGAATGTTGCGTAAAACATCGTTACGACAACCCAAAATCACTAGTATAGGGATTCGGAATTAAAATAGATATATAAATCCCAATACTATACAAAAACATTTCCATTCGGAAATCATTTACTATAACAATAGTGTTATAGTCCACCATTTCCTTTTATTCCTCGAAAACGTCTATTTCAACAATGAATGTTGAAATCTATGGTTTCGAATCTCAACACATTTTAAAACATCGTTAGATCGTTTTAATTCTATTTAAAACATCCAAATCCAAAACAATTTCTTTAACGTGTTATTCACTATTCAAAAATGTGAATATAACTCCACTTATAGGTTTTAACAAATTTCCTTGTCAAAATAAGTCATTTGCGAATTTATAAAACAGCGTTTATAAATTCCATTTCTATTTATTTATAAAAACTTTCTTTTTATAAATTCTTTTATAAATCTATTTCAGTTTATAACTCAATTATAAACTAAAAGTTCATATTATAAGTTAAAGGCTTATAAAACGATTATTTTACAAAGATCGTTCTTTTAAACTTCCCAAATTATAAATCTTATAACTTATAAGATTTCAATGATTTATTCAAAACTATTCTTTTAATAACTTCACAAATTTATAAATCTTACTATTTATAAATTTTATTTATAACTTCACCATTTATAATTCTATAAATTTCATTCTTTAATGAAATTCATTTTCACTTCATTCAAACACTTATAAAAACTCGTTTTATAATTTCAATATCTCAATTTATAAATTTCCATTTGTAAATCTCTTATATAAATCAATTTATATTATTCTTTTAAAACGTCTTTAATTTCCTTTATAATTTCACCATTCTCTTGATTTATAAAATAATCAAATTTTATAAATCCTATATTTAAACTTTTATAATATGTTCAAAAATCCAATTTAAACTATTTTATAAAAATCATAAATCCCCTATTTCTCAAAAATCAACTTTTAACTATATTTCACAAAATCATAATTTTTATAACTTCAAAAATTATAACGTTCATTTATTTATAATGGATCAATTCCAAAGATAAAGTATATTTTCAAAAATCACTTTAAAAATCATTTTAAAATCCCAAAATCTGGGTCCAATGATGCTACATACCAAATAGTCAATCACGACTACAACGATCCATCATATATCGATATGATAATCCATCAAATATTAATATATCTGAAATCAAATAAATACTGTTGAGGAATCCAGTTGGATCCCTCCAACCTGTTTCCTGCATCCAAAAACATTAGCACAATACCAATTTCGCTCCAGTACGAAATTATCGCGGTATATGTTCTTATTAAATATTATCCGCTTAATAACGGCGTAATAGGGTCTCATCCGCTAAAAAATACGGGAAATCAATCAACTGCAATATATACATATGCCAATATATATATATTGATATTATATATAATACCAATTTCACTGTTTATGAAATATTCGTGGTATATGTTTATATTAAATAACATCCGCTTACTAACGGCGCATAATGTCTATTTTAACAATCAATAATTTACAGTCATCATTCAAACATGCATTCAAATATTTTAAATCTAACTATTTAAAATAAAATCGAAACTGATTCGATTGAGTGAGAAGTTCTCACCTTGGTTTTAATTCCGTTTTAGCGATTTATTTCGAATAAAATTAAACGCGCGTTTAAATTTTACCCAAAATTCTCACTAACTCCAAACGACTCCAAACCAACTCCATCGCATAGTGCTCGTCCATACGATCCCAACGCAACTGAGTTTGTATTTTTTCGACCTCGTATGAAAAAGTTATGATTTTTACAAGTTTGCACACAATTTTATAACTAAATTTACAACATAACTTAATTATTTTAACCTACAGCTCATCCTAGCCCTTGGATCCAACTTGAGAAATCTGGGCCGTGTATATGCTTCTCCCTCCCTCTCGTTTGCATCTCCAGGAACACGTAACATGGCCGAACCCATATAGATCAACTAGGGTTTCATTTTACATCATCCATACTCAACGATATTCGATCACCTCAACGCCAACGCGAAGCTCTCGACGCAGGCTACCACCACCAGGAAGAGCTCAAGGCTCGGCCCCCCCCTATGACGTGCGCGCACGGTGGTGAACAGCCCACGAACGGCCACGTTTTGCTCACTCCCTGTTGCTCCAACCAAGATCATATCCGTATGGATTTCAAGCTCTCTTCATGCTCTACCTTTTTCGTGTTGAACACTTCTTCTAATTCTTTGTAGATTGGGAGAGATTGAGGGGAAAAGGAGATTGAATTCTGGCCTTAGAAATAGAAAGTGGCGGCTGCATATTTAGGTTTAGGGTTTTGTGTTTTATATTTTTTTTTTGTGATTTTAACTTCTATTTATAGAAAAAGCAAGCGTAAACACTATTCATTCCGGGAATTCCGAACTCCGATTTACGCGCCGTAACCAGCGTTTCTAAGGTTTACCCCGCGTTCCGGACACAATGGAACAGGTTTCGGAAGCTAATTCGGAAGTATGTGCGAGTTATGGCTGCAAACGCTCAATTTGAATTAAACCGATTTAAGTCGATTTCTAGGCGTTTTAATTTGTACCGGACAAACGGTAAATCCAATTGACTTGAAATTTGAAATCTTACAATAATATCACATTACGGATCCAATGAAACTAGTTTCGTCGAAATCCGAGACTTTTTGAAAAATGGCTATTTTGACTCGCCAAATTTAAATTAAAAACAATTCGATGCGTTTCGAGCTGCCACGATCAAACGATAACTCCGATTGACACGAAAATTGAAATCCGGTAATAACTAACTATTACGGAACCAATGGAACTGGTTTCGTTCAATTCTGAGACTGTACAAAAATTGGCTATTTTCACTAGTCGATTTTAATATTAAAATATTCAATTTTCACAAATTAACTTTTAATTCGATTTTAAAAGTTCTAAAATATTTCTATAACTCCAGTATGATTAAATAAAATTTTCCAAATTATTTTCAATCATTTTTAACTCAATTTTTAATTATTTCCATAATTTCACATATTAAATTATCGATTTAATAATCCAATTAAATCCAATCATTCAAATAAAAATTTATTTGACTTATAAATTCACTTATAAATATTTAAAATTAATTAAATATTCAAATTTTAATTTAATAAAATTCTGGGTCGTTACAATCTTTCCCACTTAAAAGAATTTCGTCCTCGAAATTATAAGTAAGAAAAGTTACAGAATCTATTAATTTTCCAAAATTCATAATTAAACTTCTTACAATCTTTACTAAGTTTTCAAAATCATACTTAGTTATCTTTTCAAAAACAACTACTATTGTTTAACTTTCAATTCCAAAATAAAGTTTAAAGTTTTCAAAATTTTCCAATTTTCTCAAAAATTTTTCTAACGCCTTAAATTTTCGGAAAAATTCGCCATAGTCTCCTTTGCGCGGCTCGATCCGAAAAAAAAATGACAGTATATATATATCACAAATATACATCTCATCAAGTAATGAGGCATCCCGAAGGGAAAAAAGTGTAAAAGTACGATATTTAATCCGAGATATGTACCTTATATTTTATTAGCAAGCATATACGGCTAATATAGCGCTAAAGCGAACTCCAAATGGGAAGCAAACGCGATCCGCACCAACTAAACACTCAACAAACAACATGAGAAACATGCATATATGACAATAGTATCGATATACAACATATAGCAACATGATAACTATATATGTCACATAGCAAATGTAGTAAAACAACATATATTCAACCATCAACCAATTATCATTCATAACCAATAAATATTCATTTATATTCTCTTTAATATTCAATGAATTGGTTTTCACTCTAAATCATATTTGATTTATTAACATTGGATTTTATCAACATTCATTCTCAATTTTAATTAGTTTGCATTCACTAATTAAATCCAATTCACGTTCAATTCTATTCAAATTTATTTACTTCTAATTTGAATTAAATTACATAGCTTTCCACTTCATTAATACTTA
The DNA here is from genome assembly GCA_030765085.1 of Allium cepa. Lineage (NCBI taxonomy): Eukaryota > Viridiplantae > Streptophyta > Magnoliopsida > Asparagales > Amaryllidaceae > Allium > Allium cepa. The sequence continues at coordinate 44,172,902 of CM060930.1, read as the reverse complement.
ATGAACTTATATAAAATCAACTACAATCATATAACAACCAAAGTATATTAATTTCAACCAAATTCCTTTGCTTTAAATTGATTTTCATTCAATTTTATTCAACTTCTAATAACATTAGATTTTAAATGAATTAACATTCATTATTTCATATCAACTTTATTCACATTCAATTGATTAACATTCAATCGATTCATTAATTCAATTCAATTCTAAAGTTGAATTTCATTCACATAACTTAAGTTCACATTTATTACTTAACTTCATTAATTTAGTTTGATATCAATATCAATTCCATTCAACAACACTTAAGTTATACTTCCATTTAACTTTAAATTCACTTTTATTCACAACTCATATTCATAGATATATTCATATAGTTTCACTTTTTATATATATAAGTTTATTTCACAATTGTAAATCACTTTAATTATAATTCAATTCTTATAATTCTTTTACTTATACAATTATTCTTTTATTTAGATTATTCAAACAACCAAACAATCAACTTATATACACTTTAATAATTTTTGAAAATTATTTCTTTATATATAAAATATACTCAAGGTAAAATTGTTTCATTTACCCAATTAAAACAATACTGTGCCGAATTGTTCTATTCAAGTGTTTAGAAACCCCTTCGGCATAGTTTGACTGACCGTGCTGACGAAGGTTCATATGCCACTCAATAAACCAATCATCACAATATAAAACAATTTTATATACACTAACAAATACGCTCTCATAGCTATTATTACACTCAAACTCATTCTAGAGTACTGCTGACTCTATCTCTAACGAGTAATACCCTACAGAACCATGGTTGTCGCTTAACCATAAGCTCTGATACCAAATGTAACGTCACGCGGATTTTTTCGTTCTTCGAAAATTCAACATCGATACTCACTTTATCGACTGCCGAGAAATCAAAGGCCGAAAACCGAGATGTTATGGGTTTTTTAAAAAGAAAAGAAACAGGAGAAGAGAGAAGAAGATAGAAAATAGAGAAAGAAAGGGAAGAAGATAGAGAATTTGAAAATAGAAGATAGAAGAATTTTAAAAATAGAACGGACAGAAAGGAAACAACAGAACAACAACAGAATCTCACAATTCGCAGCGGAACAACATATAATAATAAATGAATAATCTTTAAATAAAGAACTATATCAGTTATTACATCACATTATATTTCATTACATCATATCATATCATCAGAGTGTACAACAACATACAACAATAAACAGTGCAGCGGAAAAGAAATACTATATAAACTAGTAATACGCCATGCCATCCAGCTTGCCTCCAGCAACTCCAGAATATCCAGAATATCCTGATAAACCTAACTCTTAACTGCCCGTGTGGAAATTGGTGGGCACCCAGAGTTTAGGAAGGAAAACAATAAACTCCGAGTCAGTCATGTGACTGGTGTGAGAACTCAAAACAGTTTATTTACTTTAAAATCAAAATAGAGGAATATTTTAAATCAATTCGCAATGCTTTTAAAAATGAGACTACCATAAGGCCTCCCGCACACACACACATGCAAACGCAGAATCGGAGGAGATTTCTCCTTATGATAGTCAAAGATGCTTGATACGCATTTAAAATAACATTTGATATTATTATTAGTGCATAGTGTATAACAAATTCATTTCGAAAGTAGAATATAAATCTTAGCCAACATACGACCATTATCGTATGCCTACTATAGCTACTATCCAAACAGTGGTGACCACCATAAGTGAATAGCAGGTTCTACAACTAATACCGTAAAAGTTTCGTATTGGGAATTGGATTTCCAACAAATGGTCAGGCCAAGGAACTTCCCATTGCCACATGAGAATGCCTCTGGATGGACATCCCCGAGAACCAAACCGGATCTCTACCAACACAAGGCCGGGTTACTCCTAACTGAGTAACAACTGACCGAATATGCCATCCCCCGGTCCTTTGGGACCTTTTCACCGAGCGCTCGTAATCAATTCACACAATCATAAAGTGTTTTCAACATGAGTAAGTATCTGGGCTCCATACCATGATACCACCCTTTTCCAGAAGGAAATGGACACATCCTAAAGGGTGCTACCCCTCATAACCTTGCTGCTTCTTTCCTGTTTTGACCATTCACGGGGTGTGAGGCTCGACGAATTCACGTCCACAAAAACATACTTTATACAAAAGCCATGCTTTGGGTCAACAAATGATCAACACGATGATCACAAGGATAGACGATCAAATAAATGATCCTATCACAAATAATCAACACAATGATCATTTCAGCATCACTCAGCATGTCACACTACCAAATTGGGAATATATCGCTGATAACATTCAACTACATAACCTTTGAGCTCGTACGTCTCAAAGAAGGGTGTTAAGCAAAGAATAAATTCTCCGCCACCAACGGAAATATATTTGAAAGAAATCGGCTTTATATCTCAACTTGTAATGTCAGGCATACAATCCATACAAGTCTGTTCCGGGCTCGAACAAAACCGAAGGCACTTCTTACGAAGCCCTTGCAATCCGGGTATTCACAATCCCGATCGAATTTCCCATCACTTAGGAGATCTCTATACCAGGAGCTACCCAGTGCAGAGACAATCGATAGGTCATCCTATCGCTTTCACAAATACTCGGTCTTCAACACCGATCTTCAAATGCAATTCATAACGACGTATCACATATTCGGAATGGGTTATACGACCCCATGGTCCTTTCCCGGTTAACCCGAATAGTGAGCGCTTATTCAAAAATAAGTGTAGCATTCACATTCAAACAAATCACATCAATTACCCATTCAAAGGAAATATTGATAGTCGGTTATTGAACTATCACTGGATATGCACACATCACCAGATTCCAAATAATTTTCCAAATTATTTATTTTCCAAAAATATCTTCACTAGATATTAAATTTCAATACCTCAAAAATAAATCAACATTTATTTTTAAACAAATTCTTCTTTTCATTTATAAATTCCATAATGAATTTATATTTCAAAATATTCATGAATATACGATTTCAATTATCCATTTTCAATTTATCTTCAAAAAGATAAATTCTAATTATTCACTTCATATTGGAAACAATTCCATACTTATTAAAAATAAGCAATTCACAAATCTTTTTATTTTCAACACTTAGAAAATATTCAATATACTTAAATCGAATTAAGTATATATTTCATTCTTTAAGGAAATCATTTACTTAAACATATTTATTTGGGCCAAAACGAATGTTGCGTAAAACATCGTTACGACAACCCAAAATCACTAGTATAGGGATTCGGAATTAAAATAGATATATAAATCCCAATACTATACAAAAACATTTCCATTCGGAAATCATTTACTATAACAATAGTGTTATAGTCCACCATTTCCTTTTATTCCTCGAAAACGTCTATTTCAACAATGAATGTTGAAATCTATGGTTTCGAATCTCAACACATTTTAAAACATCGTTAGATCGTTTTAATTCTATTTAAAACATCCAAATCCAAAACAATTTCTTTAACGTGTTATTCACTATTCAAAAATGTGAATATAACTCCACTTATAGGTTTTAACAAATTTCCTTGTCAAAATAAGTCATTTGCGAATTTATAAAACAACGTTTATAAATTCCATTTCTATTTATTTATAAAAACTTTCTTTTTATAAATTCTTTTATAAATCTATTTCAGTTTATAACTCAATTATAAACTAAAAGTTCATATTATAAGTTAAAGGCTTATAAAACGATTATTTTACAAAGATCGTTCTTTTAAACTTCCCAAATTATAAATCTTATAACTTATAAGATTTCAATGATTTATTCAAAACTATTCTTTTAATAACTTCACAAATTTATAAATCTTACTATTTATAAATTTTATTTATAACTTCACCATTTATAATTCTATAAATTTCATTCTTTAATGAAATTCATTTTCACTTCATTCAAACACTTATAAAAACTCGTTTTATAATTTCAATATCTCAATTTATAAATTTCCATTTGTAAATCTCTTATATAAATCAATTTATATTATTCTTTTAAAACGTCTTTAATTTCCTTTATAATTTCACCATTCTCTTGATTTATAAAATAATCAAATTTTATAAATCCTATATTTAAACTTTTATAATATGTTCAAAAATCCAATTTAAACTATTTTATAAAAATCATAAATCCCCTATTTCTCAAAAATCAACTTTTAACTATATTTCACAAAATCATAATTTTTATAACTTCAAAAATTATAACGTTCATTTATTTATAATGGATCAATTCCAAAGATAAAGTATATTTTCAAAAATCACTTTAAAAATCATTTTAAAATCCCAAAATCTGGGTCCAATGATGCTACATACCAAATAGTCAATCACGACTACAACGATCCATCATATATCGATATGATAATCCATCAAATATTAATATATCTGAAATCAAATAAATACTGTTGAGGAATCCAGTTGGATCCCTCCAACCTGTTTCCTGCATCCAAAAACATTAGCACAATACCAATTTCGCTCCAGTACGAAATTATCGCGGTATATGTTCTTATTAAATATTATCCGCTTAATAACGGCGTAATAGGGTCTCATCCGCTAAAAAATACGGGAAATCAATCAACTGCAATATATACATATGCCAATATATATATATTGATATTATATATAATACCAATTTCACTGTTTATGAAATATTCGCGGTATATGTTTATATTAAATAACATCCGCTTACTAACGGCGCATAATGTCTATTTTAACAATCAATAATTTACAGTCATCATTCAAACATGCATTCAAATATTTTAAATCTAACTATTTAAAATAAAATCGAAACTGATTCGATTGAGTGAGAAGTTCTCACCTTGGTTTTAATTCCGTTTTAGCGATTTATTTCGAATAAAATTAAACGCGCGTTTAAATTTTACCCAAAATTCTCACTAACTCCAAACGACTCCAAACCAACTCCATCGCGTAGTGCTCGTCCATACGATCCCAACGCAACTGATTTGCATTTTTTCGACCTCGTATGAAAAAGTTATGATTTTTACAAGTTTGCACACAATTTTATAACTAAATTTACAACATAACTTAATTATTTTAACCTACAGCTCATCCTAGCCCTTGGATCCAACTTGAGAAATCTGGGCCGTGTATATGCTTCTCCCTCCCTCTCGTTTGCATCTCCAGGAACACGTAACATGGCCGAACCCATATAGATCAACTAGGGTTTCATTTTACATCATCCATACTCAACGATATTCGATCACCTCAACGCCAACGCGAAGCTCTCGACGCAGGCTACCACCACCAGGAAGAGCTCAAGGCTCGGCCCCCCCTATGACGCGCGCGCACGGTGGTGAACAGCCCACGAACGGCCACGTTTTGCTCACTCCCTGTTGCTCCAACCAAGATCATATCCGTATGGATTTCAAGCTCTCTTCATGCTCTACCTTTTTCGTGTTGAACACTTCTTCTAATTCTTTGTAGATTGGGAGAGATTGAGGGGAAAAGGAGATTGAATTCTGGCCTTAGAAATAGAAAGTGGCGGCTGCATATTTAGGTTTAGGGTTTTGTGTTTTATATTTTTTTTTTTGTGATTTTAACTTCTATTTATAGAAAAAGCAAGCGTAAACACTATTCATTCCGGGAATTCCGAACTCCGATTTACGCGCCGTAACCAACGTTTCTAAGGTTTACCCCGCGTTCCGGACACAATGGAACAGGTTTTGGAAGCTAATTCGGAAGTATGTGCGAGTTATGGCTGCAAACGCTCAATTTGAATTAAACCGATTTAAGTCGATTTCTAGGCGTTTTAATTTGTACCGGACAAACGGTAAATCCAATTGACTTGAAATTTGAAATCTTACAATAATATCACATTACGGATCCAATGAAACTGGTTTCGTCGAAATCCGAGACTTTTTGAAAAATGGCTATTTTGACTCGCCAAATTTAAATTAAAAACAATTCGATGCGTTTCGAGCTGCCACGATCAAACGATAACTCCGATTGACACGAAAATTGAAATCCGGTAATACTAACTATTACGGACCCAATGGAACTGGTTTCGTTCAATTCTGAGACTGTTCAAAAATTGGCTATTTTCACTAGTCGATTTTAATATTAAAATATTCAATTTTCACAAATTAACTTTTAATTCGATTTTAAAAGTTCTAAAATATTTCTATAACTCCAGTATGATTAAATAAAATTTTCCAAATTATTTTCAATCATTTTTAACTCAATTTTTAATTATTTCCATAATTTCACATATTAAATTATCGATTTAATAATCCAATTAAATCCAATAATTCAAATAAAAATTTATTTGACTTATAAATTCACTTATAAATATTTAAAATTAATTAAATATTCAAATTTTAATTTAATAAAATTCTGGGTCGTTACACATGTGGTGGCTTGACCATGCTTGTACAGGTCTGGACAGTAGCTGGAGCAGCTGCCAAAGGTGGTGGAGTGGCTGGTGGTGGTGGCTAAGGGGTGGACAAAGCAAGATATGGAGGGTAGGTGATGATATGTGTGGTCTAGGCAATGTTTTAAGGAGTTTTGTGGAAGTTTTGTGGTGCTAGCTTCAATGGATGGGCGCGGCTTGGTCATGGTCTGATTTCCAGAGGGTGGTGGGTGATGTGGAAGAGGGTGTAGGTCAGGTCAGAAGTGGTGGAGGTGGCTATGGTGGTGGTTAAGGTGGTGGTTGAAGGAGATGAGGCAAAGGTGGTCAAACTAGCATTGTTCAAGGGCATTGTTGCATTTTTTTGGAGTTTTGGCACCATGGTGGGCTCGGACTTGGTCAAGACCAAAGGGATAGCTGGTGATGATGGCAGGGAAGAGGTGTAGGAGGTGGTGGTCGTGGCTATGGAGTAGAGGCCAAGCAATACACATGAGAAAACAAGGTAAAATATAAGAAAACAATGGAAAAAGAAGAGCAAAAGAAGAGGAAAAGAGGAGCCATTACCAACCCATTCTTGCCGTGAAAAAATGAAGTGGAGAGGAATGTTTTCACGTGAAAATGAGGTAAGAAATGCACAGCTACAATAAAGAAAGGAACGGTCAAAGGAAATTAAATCTATTAATTGGAAAAGAAACGGAAGAAGAAACGTTAAAACGGTTTTACGTTTCTTTGCTTTCAAACCTTTTAAACTTCCTATATATATTCATATACATCTTAAATAACTGAAAACACTTATAAATTTCAGTTAGAATTCGAAAATATAACAGATAAACAAAATATTAATAATTAATTATTAATTAGATATGATTAAAATAAGAAAAATGGCACAGAAAATGAAAACTAGACTTAGGAATTAGAAATAACTTCAATACACTTTGGAAAATTTTTCTTAAATTTAAATACATGTAAAATGAATAAAATAAAGTAAAACACAGCAATAAAAGTGAATGTATAAAATAAATCAATAAATTTTAATTATATTTATTTAAATTAAGAAAATGGCTTAAAATTGCAGACTAGGCTTTAAAAATTAAAAATAATTTCAAATGAACTTTAGAAAATCTTCATGGACTTGTAAAAATATTTATAACAAATAAAATAAAATTCATTCACAAAATAAATTAAAAAAAATTAATTAAGTAAAATTTATATGAAGAAAATTGCAGAAAATTATAAAACAGCCTTTAAAAATAGGAAATAAATACAGTAAATTTTGGAAAAATTCTGTTATCATTTAATAATATTTAAAAGTCAAAATATACATAATAAAACATATTATTACATATTAAAATAAAATATAACAAAGAAGAAGTAATTTATTCAATTTAAAATAGTCATTGTTAAATAACCCTATATATGCACAATATTGTAAAGGGTTTAACTTTCACAATTTACATCCAATTTCAACGAAATGAAAAGTGGTGTTCTTAGAATTTTATGTACTTTCATAATAAAAGAAAAAAATTTAAATTTCAAACTTTTAAAATTTTAAGTTAAAAGTCACAGTTTGACTGTTTTGACCAGAATCAACATTTCAAGCAAATATTTAACTTACACAGTTTGGAATTATAACTCATATAAAATCAAGATTTTATATTCAAATAATAAATTTAATCATTCCAAATAAGTAAAATAGGTTTTTAAATCAAAATTTTATATTAAAATAATTAAAATATACAATAAAATAATTACAAAATACAGGGTTGTTACACTCTCCCCCACTCAAAACTTTTCGTCCCGAAAAGGAATGAGGTATGGAAGGGCACATAAAAGATAGAGTGAAATAGGATTAAGATAGGATGACAAGAAGATTGAAGTTATACCTGATAACTGTTGTTATATGTAAGTTTTACAAGGTGGAGGTGATCTTTCCAAGATCCTCCAGAATCAAGAACACAAGCAAGAAAAAGGTGGATTCAAAATGATTACCAAAGGTCTATCAAAGATTATAGAATGATTTCTAAACAGAAAGATTATAGAAAGATGCCTATACCGGTCTATAGCAAGATAAGGATGATAAGGACAACCAAAAGATAGTTTGAAAAACAAAATAAGGAAATGAATTTGAAAGCATGGAGATTTCAACTTAAACAGAGAATAAATCTTTACACAAGTTAAATAAATCTTAACTATCTCAAATTTCATTATCTTATTATCCGATCATCCTAAATTAACAAATTTCAAAACCATGGGTTTGAAAAATAATCATTTATTACACTCACAATGTATTTAATAAATTTAATTCTTCTTTGTTCCTAAATAAAACTAAATTTATTCCTCTCACTATATTTATCACTTATGTTAAACATACTTACACTTAATATAACTGCTTTCTTCTATTCTTAGTTCTTTTAATATTATTTTGTTATCAGTTGTTCAATTACCCTTTATTATATTTACCTTTGTTAATCACTTTATAATTAAAATTTAAGTGTATAACATTTATTATAACCGCTCAATTTTATTTATAAAATCTTTTTATATTGTATATCATCTAATTACAGTGTTAACATCTGAAATTAAGGTAAGTTATATTTGAATGCAATTGAGTTATACAAGTAAAACTTTCCAATTTAATTATCTCAAGTTTTAATCATTTATCCAAATTTTTTATTTTCTTTTTATAATTGAAATTATTCTTTAAGATAGAGTTTAAGAATTAAATTTCCGATTCCATTCAAACCATTTAGAGATAAGTAATAATATATACATAATATATCAAATCAAATTTCAATCATATATTTGTATATATGTTATAAATCAAGTCAAATTTTAGAAATTCAAATCAATTTAATTCCAAAAACAAAGCTGTAGCAAGACTACAGAACAGTCTCTTCACTCCGAAACTCGAAAATGAACGTCGATGATGCTGCAGTCATCACCGAAATTATTTTCCAGCGACAAAGAGAAGAGTACTAATTTTAAACTTAAAAATTCTTTGGAAACAAATTTCTATTTGAAAATATTTTAAATATTATATCCCTTTAAACTTTTAAACAAAAGGTTTGGAACCATCGGAAATTAAATTCTCAAATTTCTTTTTCTAAATTCATTTAAGTTCCCATATAAATTTATAAACAATTATTTATAAATTCATTTATAGAACAATAAATGATAAATCAAGTATTATCATTTCAAATTATCAATTTGAATCATTTTATTAAGTTCCATAAATATATATATCAAAATTTTATTTCATTAACCAAATTTTAAAATAATATCGTGTCAGTTTGTTCTGTCAAAGTGTTTTAGAAATCCTATCGATAGCGTTGATCAGACGAATCGATCGGAAACCCAAATCAACATCAACAACCCAAACAACACAATATATAAAACAAAACATAGATATACAAGTACAATTCAAAATGTTTAGAAGAATAGATTGAAAACAAAAGACAAGATGATTAAATAACAAAATAGGGAGGTGGATTAACTTAAATAAATCACGGGCAACCTTAACCGGGTCAACCTTGACTTAAAGAATAAGATCAATGTGGATTTTCTAGGGTAAATCTACATTCGATCTCGAGAGTTAGATTTGGAATAACAAAAGATATTGGCATCTAAACCAAGGATAGATATAAATATCTGGTGAATCGATGCTAATTTGTAAAGGAGTTTTCCCCCTTCTTTTTTTCAATTCAATTTGAAATTGGCATGACTGCCGACTTACTAGAAAGATCATTCGAAGTGGAGTTATGAAATACTCCAGAGTCAAAAGAAGATGAATAGTGAAAGATATGAATGGATTTTGGAATCGTAGGGAGTTCCAAAATTCAAAGGAATTGAGTCAAAAAGGAAGAGATTCAAACTCGAATGTAAGTGGTTCTGTAAATACATTCACTCCATATGCTGATTTTTGCCTAGAGCTACCAAAGCTCTGATACCAACTGTAACAGCCAGGTATTTTCAACCATTCGCATCCATTATAAGTGCATAGGCAGATACTCATGCCGGAATTGAATTGCTCAAAATACCGTGTTGTAAATAAAATTTTGGCAAACCTCAGAATATATATTAAATAAAAATCACAGATCACAGACACAGAGTATATAATAATGCAGCGGAAGTAAAAGAGATAGTAGTTCATGAAGCTACTAAAAAAAAATATAAGATACATCAGAGTTAAATGAGATACAACAGAAGAGTAACAAGATACATCACTGAAACACTGGATACTGAAACAAAATAGAAGGCTGGATCTTCAAGGAAAGCTCCAACTCCGAAGGTGAATCTTGAATGCTAACTCAATCAATCTGACCCGAGCATAAAGCAAAATACAAAACCCTCGAGTCAGGACATAAATACTTATAAACTGTGAATCAACTCAAGTGAACAGTAACAAAATGCATCAATAACTTAAAGGATGCTTGGGACCGCCCATCCTCTAAGGATCCGTTAAACTATTTACTATGTAGTAATATACGCTATATACGGTAGTGTCTAATCAGTAAAGTATAATCATATAGAAAATAGCGTTAAGGGGATGGTGAACCTTAACGCGGTCGGATCTTTAAAACCAAAATCGTAGTGGGCTCGATATAAGGATATGACACGGCATACAAGGAAATGCCAGGGTGGATACACCGTTTTCACTCCCGGACCGGTGGTGACGGCAAGCCAGCAGCTTCCACCCACCTCGAACAATACCCCCGAATCAAAGTGGCGCCACCGAATCGAATCACAAAAGTAATAGAATGGTTTCCGATGGAGCATGCTCGATGAAAGGGTGCGACCCTTTGTGTAGCCCGGTATAGCTCCAGTTTAAGTCATATATGCCAACTCACGGGAGTTGGATCCACGTAATATACCTCGAGAACGTCGCCACCATCCTACTTCATTCTGGAATCTCCACCGTGTACACAGTTGTTAAAGTGGTTTTTGGTATTGGCCGGCAATAAGACAATATCCGATCCCGGTCTCTTTAACAACCGATCGTTATTATAACCCGTAGTCATAACTTTAAACAATATTTTGTACTTCAAAATAAAATATCCTTTTCAATCCAAATCTTTATCAAAATAAAGATTAAATCATTTCCAAAACCATTTCAATATATCATCGTAAAATATCTTTCAATTCAAATATTTATCAAAATAAATATTAAGTCATTTCTAACCATTTCAATATATTAAATTTTCATACCCTTTCAACACTACCTTTCAAATCATTTTAATATATCAAAATATCATAACCTTTCAAAGTTCCAGTTCCAAAATATCATATCTTTCAGAACTTCTTTTTTAAATCATGTTAATGTCAAAATGTCCTATCCTTCAAACTCCGTTTTCAAATCATTTAATATCAAAAATATCATATCTTTCAAAACTTCATTTCAAATCATTTTAATATATCAAAATGTCATATCCTTTCAAAACTTTGTTTCAAATCATTTTAGTATATCAAAATATCGTATCCTTTCAAACTTCATTCATTTCAAATCATTATTCATTTTATTCAATCTAAAATACCATTTCAATTCATATTTCAAAACAGTTTATATTCCAAAATTTTTTTTTTTTCATTTCAATGAAGTTATCATGTTTAATAATTAAATTATTAAATTTACAAAAATTTCAACTTTCAAAGTTTGCTGTGACGCCCCACCTCTATACCCACGCTAGCCAAGGACACTACAAAGTAATGCCGTCAACTAACACGGAGAATAAGGCTGGTTGGGAGCGACAATCTATAGCCTTGCTCTAATTATCCATTAAATACGTCGACAATAATCAGATCGACATATCCAATGCATACTTAAAACAAAACCATAGGTGGTTGGATCTATCAGAACAGAATATAATAACTCAATTGAAATATACATCACAGAACAGTAAATCATCATATACACATATACTGATACATTGTAGAGTATACAAAATAATACATGTCAAGTGGTATAGCAGACCACAATATACAGACGAGTTCCAGATGAATACATATCAGAGTTACTACAATATGGGACTACACAAAAGGTTATGACAAAAAGAAGCTAGCGGAGTAGTCCATGCGGAAGCAAAATAGGCTAAGTCCAAAAGCACCTAACCTGAAACAACTCGGTTTGACCCGAGTATAAAATACATGGATCAGTCTAGCTAAACAAATCAGTTAGATAAACTGAACAACAATAAACCTGCAAGGTTACAAGGTATAGCAAATATCTCTAAGAGAGATAACACAATCATCTAACAAAAGATGAATCATATGATAACAAGCCTCATATCATCGGCAACGTATAGAAACAAAGGATACGAATATCCCAAAACAAGCCATAAAGGCAAACAACAAATACCGATAATTACGAGTTCCACAATGTAAACACTATATTTCGTATGGCTCCAAAGAACCAATACATAAAAGCAATACCTAGGGAATATACATATAAATGAAACATCATGAGTGGTGGTAAAGAAACCACTCCGATATCTCTTGAGCGGTGGTGAAGAAACCACTCCAATATCTCTTGAGCGGTGGTGAAGAAACCACTCCGAAAGCAATACAAAAGGTAACCGACAACCCCAAATTTCTTTCGAGTCAGGGCAAAGGACCAACTCCAAAAGCGATATTAAAGGCAACAAGCCAGAGGAGGCAGTCCGAAGACACTATCCCAAAGGCAGCATGTGTCACAAACTCCCAAAGAGGAATCCGAAAAGTGGTAACGTGAGTCCCATAACCACCCGTTCGCACTAAACGGTTTACTATCCATTAGTTAGTTTCACACTCGAAGCAGTACAAAGTTCACCTCATATCCTCTATAAACCAAACTCGAAGGTCAAAACGATCAATTGAATAGGTAGGGGATTAATCGGAAAGATAAACGCATAGATTCATGGTCCGTATTTTGCCCAACCATTTAATCACCCTTCCACTTCGCTCGAAGTGCGAAATTGTGCGCGTGTTTAAATAGAATTTATAAATTAGAGAAACGAGCTTTTAATATGATTAGAAAGATTATTTTATAAAAACCCGTGGATGAAGTCAAAAATAAGTTATCAAAGTCAAAGAGGCAATAACAAACACTAAGAAGCAACTTGAATTGATAAAATTTGGAAAACAAATCAAAATATGCAAAACCAGGAAAAACAGGCAAAACATGAGCAGGTCGGTCGACCGGTTGCAGGGCTCGGTCGGCTGGCCAGATGCAGAAAAAAAACTCAACACGAGCAGGTCGGTCGACCGGCTACAGGGCTCGGTCGGCCGAACTGTATATTTCTGTAGTTTCCAAAACAAAGGCAGGGAAGTGCTGAATAGCAGGTCGGTCGACCGGGCTTCTGGTTCGGTCGGCCGAACCTGATGGTTTGCACTTCCTGCCCTATTTTCATTGAAATGCAAATTCTTTCCAATCCAAAACAATGGCACATGCAAACTTGTTAGGAACTCATGCCTAACATCAATGAAATCAAGAGAAGTAGATGTGAGTACAAAACTCACCTTTAATCTCACAAACAAAGAAGATGAAGGAGCTAAAACACAAGGAGAAGACCAACTAATCACTACTTCAACCCAACAAGCTTCGATCTAAGAACAAACAAGTATTTTCCTAAGTTAGGTTTAGGAAAACTTTCTGAAATTGAAGGAGAAAGAGTTGGAGAAGAAGAAGAGAGACTTACCTATGGCTTCTGTATGATTTTGGAGCAAGAAATCAAGTTGGAAGTTGAAACTAGGGCTTGCAAATTTCTATCTCTCTTTCCCTTCCACCATTTCAGTTTTACTTGAGAAATGAAAATGAAAGAAGATGAAATGAAGAGAAGGGGTTGAGTTAGAGGGTTAATTAAGTTAGTGGGCTAAACCCAAACCCAAACCCAATAGAAAAAGTAGCCAAAATTTCACAAACTCCAAACATATCAAAGATTATACTCAAAAAGATCGCAAATGCCATTTTGGAACCAATGGAGGTAGTTTCGAGCTCTAATTCGGCCGTTTGCAAAAAGTAACACTTCGGACCCAAATCCGACTAACGACGCTATATTTAAATAAAACATTTAAATATAAAAACCGTTAAATATGCGGGTTGTTACAGATCTCCCCTCCTTACAAAAATTACGTCCCCGCAATTTCTAGAGACGATATTCGTAACAACTACATACATGCAACATCAAAAGAAAAAGGAAATAAGCTTGAGATGAAAAGACATACTCACCTTTCTCAAGCTAAGAAAGAAAACCCGGATAAGATCGCTCAATAAATTCTCTGGTTTTCCAAGTACAGTCATTGGGATTAGCGGACCATTGAACTTTAACGAGCGGCACGTCCTTGTTCCAAAGGTGTCGCACCTCCGTGTCAAGCACGCGAATAGGTTGCTGTACAATAGATAAGTCCGGTGAGATCTCAAGCTCAAGCAAATCAGGAGAAGTAATAACAGAATCCGACTCCCGAAGACACTTCCGAAGTTGCGAGACGTGAAACACGTCATGAATGCCAGATAAATGAGCTGGAAGCGAAACTCTATAAGCCACAGGGCCAATACGTTCAGTAATAGAAAATGGTCCTATAAAGCGAGGACGCATAACCCCTTTCAAAGGAGAAACACGAATAAAAACAAGATCGACGATCGAGAACTCGAGAGGCTTCCTACGGTTGTCCGCGTAGGATTTCTGGCGACTCTGTGCCTCTTTCATTCTCAATCGAATAAGATCAATCTTCTCGGAAGAATCATGAACAAAATCTGGACCAAGAATAAGCTTCTCCCCAGATTCTAACCAACAAGAAGGTGATCGACATGGTCTTCCGTATAAGGCTTCGAAAGGAGCCATACCGATACTAGACTGAAAACTATTATTGTAGGAGAACTCTACAAGAGGTAGGTGATCCTCCCAACTACCACTGAAATCAAAAATACAAATACGGAGAAGATCTTCCAAGATACGATTCACCCGTTCAGTCTGTCCATCAGACTGCGGATGATAAGCTGTAGAAAAATTAAGCTTTATCCCCAAAGCTTGCTGAAGACTCTTCCAAAAATGACTCGTGAATAAAGGATCACGATCACTCACAATAGAACTAGGAACACCGTGAAGTCTCACGATTTCCTTGACATACAACTTAGCCAAATGCGAAGCAGTCCTATTAGACTTAATAGGGACAAAATGAGCAGACTTAGTAAGGCGATCAACAATAACCCAAATGCTAGAATGGCCAGATCTCGAACGAGGTAGGCCGTCAATAAAATCCATAGAGATCTGATCCCATTTCCACAATGGAATCTCAAGAGGCTGAAGAAGACCCGAAGGACGCTGATGCTCGGCTTTAAAACGCTGACAAGTTATGCAATTGCTCACATAACTCGCCACATCGTGCTTCATGCCTTCCCAATAATAAAGACGACGCATATCCGCATACATCTTACTACTACCGGGATGAATGGTATACTTAGAACGGTGACAGTCATCAAGAATGTCATGCCTAAGTGCAAAATCAGAAGGCACAAAAAGACGGTTCTTCTTACGAAGACACCCATGAGAATCAATGCTGAAATCTTGCAATGCCTCATCACAAGATCCAAACTCACAAAGCTGAATAAGATGCAACAAATCAGGATCACGCCGCTGAGCATCGGCAATACGATCCAACAAAATAGGTCGAGCTCCCAAACTAAATAATAGAATAGGAGAATCAGAAGATGAACCTCGATCACGAATTTCACAAAAAGATAGAGTCTCAAGAATATTCCATTCGGCAAACATCATAGAAATAACAGCCGAATGTTTGCGACTAAGCGCATCTGCAACACGATTACCCTTACCAGGGGTATACTGGATATCAAAGTCATAAGAAGCAAGAAACTTGAGCCAACGCTGTTGCCTCATATTGAGTTCCTTCTGAGTGAACAAATACTTCAAAGATTTATGATCGGTATAGAGAATGAAGCGCTCGCCTAACAAATAGTGTCGCCAAATCTTCAAGGCGAAGACAATGGCGGCTAACTCAAGATCATGAGTGGCATAGCGAACTTCATTCGGACGCAGTTGCCTAGAAGCATAAGCAACTACCCGATCCTTCTGCATAAGAGCAGCACCGAGACCACTACCACAAGCATCGGTGTAGATAACAAGATCATGATTCCCTTCGCGAACCACAAGAATAGGAGCTTTAGTGAGAAGTTCCTTCAATGTCAAAAAGGAAGCTTCACACTTGCCGGACCAATCAAAACGAATGCCTTTCCGAGTAAGGCAAGTGAGAGCAAGCACAACACGGGAAAAGTTCTCAATGAACCGATGGTAATAACCCGACAACCCAAGGAAACTACGAATCTCATGAACATTTTCAGGCCTCTTCCAATTCTGGATGGCTTCGATCTTTGAGGAATGCCATCGGAAGATACAACATGGCCTAAAAACTTAACCTTATTCTCCCAAAAGTGGCACTTGGAGAATTTGGCTCTAAGCTGATGACGACGGAGAGTACTCAAGACAATTCTCAAGTGATTAGCATGCTCAGCTTCAGACTTGGAATATATAAGGATATCATCAATGAACACAAGAACGAATTTGTCGAGATATTTCCGGAATACCCGATTCATGGGATCAACAAAGAAAGCAGGAGCGTTCGTCAAACCGAACGGCATAACGAGCCACTCAAAAGATCCATATCGAGTGCGGAAAGCTGTAAGAGGTATGCTATCCTCCGCGACTCGTAACTGATGAAAACCTGTGGCAAGGTCGAGTTGAGAAAAGACCTTAGCACCACTCAATAGATCGAACATATCGTCGATCCTAGGCAATGGATACCTATTCCTGATGGTTAACTCGTTAAGCTTGCGATAATCAACGCAAAGCCTAAGAGTTCCATCAGACTTCTTCACGAAAACGACCGCGGATCCCCACAGAGAAAAACTGGACTGAATCAACTGCTTGGACTCAAGCTCCAAAAGCTGCTTCTTGAGTTCCTCATTTTCCTTTGTAGACATCCTCGTAGGAGGACGACTAACTGGCTGCGCGCCTGGAATGAGATCAATGCGGAACTCAATTGCCCGTTTGGGTGGCAAACCCGATACAGGCTCAAAAACATCAGAAAAGTCACAAGCAACAGGAATACGAGATATATCATCATCATCTCGCGAGTCAAGAAAATACAAAGCCATTTCGGAATTATCCACATCCCGAAGAACAAGAGATAACTGAGTAGGCGAATCCGGATGTCGAAGATATATAATGCTCTCCGAACAAATAATCCTGGCATTATATCTCACTAGCCAGTCCATTCCCAAAATCATATCAAATCCCAGACAAGAAACAACGTGCAGATTCGCACGGAAAGAAAAGCCACATAAAACAATCTCAACATCATCACAAAGCAAACTAAGGGTCGTGGATCCCCCAATTGGATTTGCAATCCTTAAAGAAGTAACCATACAAGAAACATCCAAAGATAAATCATCAACGAGCTTTTTCCATACGAAAGAATGTGAAGCACCCGTATCGAAAAGAACTGGTATACTATGGTCACGAAATAAAATAGAACCTTCCAAAATAGATGGAGATATACCTTTAGATTGAGAAGGACCTCCAGAAGCATTCACTACATTTAACTTGCCAGATGAAGAATTATTCGGAGTAATGGGACAAGTGGAACTATGATGACCTTCCCTCTTGCAATAACGGCAGAAGAGAGCCATAGGACAAGCTCGAATAATATGATCCGGAGAACCACAATTAAAACACTTTCGAACGAAAGGTGTTCCGGAAGGCTGAGGCTGAGAACTAGGACCACCGGTATTCTTCTTCTTAGAAGGAAAAGGCTTCTTCTGAATTGGAAACGGCCTCTTGTTGGGGTTCTTGGAAACCTCAACGTCACTATCACATTCCTTCTCGACGGTCTCGAGGTGAAGTGCCGAATCAACCAACTCCTCAAAAGAAAGCTTAAGCTGGAGCAACAAGGACTTCTTAAGATACTTCTTAAGGCCAGAGACAAACTTCAAATTCTTCTTATAAGAAGTGCTGATGAATTCAAGACCATACTTAGATAAAGCCTCGAATGATGCAACATACTCAGAAACAGAAGATTTCCCTTGCTTCAACTCAAGGAAGCGACGGGTCAATAAAACTTTTTCAGATTCAGGAACGAACTTGAGTTCAAATCGCTCCCGAAACTGAGTCCAAGAAAGAGTAGACTCATCAATCTCGGCTACAAGAAGCTCATACCAATCAAGAGCACGCTCTTGTAATAAACTAGAAGTCACAAGAACTCTATCATGGTCAGAAAGATCCATGCGAGAGAAGATACGCTCGCACGTGCGAAGCCAAGCTTGGACTTCAAGAACGGACTCGGAGCCCTTAAACGGCTTTCCTCCAAGATGAGCAAAATCACTGCACTGGCGTGCAAAGGCAGACTTGCGAGGTGGAGTCACTCGAGGAGGAACTGGAGGCTGAGTGCTCCTAAACAATTCCATAAACTGATCAGCAGACATATAAACGCCATCCGGATATGAGCCACTGGATTGCCCAGCACCCGAACGTCGTCCCCTGCCTCTTCCAGCCATACGCTGAAGGTAAAATAAGAACAAGATTATTCACAGGGTAGATATTGCAATATGGAATACTACAGATTAAAATGCATTCCTAGACGTATTCCCAAACTCTATCTAACCTTGATGGAATAAAGAGACACGATGATTCAAAGATTTGTATCACTTGTACACTTTGATGTACCATAATATTTGCATCTATTCTGTGTTTATCATATTTTGTTATGACTCAGCTCTGATACCACGCTGTGACGCCCCACCTCTATACCCACGCTAGCCAAGGACACTACAAAGTAATGCCGTCAACTAACACGGAGAATAAGGCTGGTTGGGAGCGACCACCTATAGGCTTGCTCTAATTATCCATTAAATACGTCGACAATAATCAGATCGACATATCCAATGCATACTTAAAACAAAACCATAGGTGGTTGGATCTATCAGAACAGAATATAATAACTCAATTGTAATATACATTACAGAACAGTAGATCATCATATACACATATATTGATACATTGCCGAGTACACAAAATAATACATGTCAAGTGGTATAGCAGACCACAATATACAGACGAGTTCCAGATGAATACATATCAGAGTTACTACAAAATGGGACTACACAAAAGGCTATGACAAAAAGAAGCTAGCGCAGTAGTCCATGCGGAAGAAAAATAGGCTAAGTCCAAAAGCACCTAACCTGAAACAACTCGGTCTGACCCGAGTATAAAATACATGGATCAGTCTAGCTAAACAAATCAGTTAGATAAACTGAACAATAATAAACCTGCAAGGTTACAAGGTATAGCAAATATCTCTAAGAGAGATAACACAATCATCTAACAAAAGATGAATCATATGATAACAAGCCTCATATCATCGGCAACGTATAGAAACAAAGGATACGAATATCCCAAAACAAGCCATAAAGGCAAACAATAAATACCGATAATTACGAGTTCCACAAGGTAAACGCTATATTTCGTATGGCTCCAAAGAACCAATACATAAAAGCAATACCTAGGGAATATACATATAAATGAAACATCATGAGTGGTGGTGAAGAAACCACTCCGATATCTCTTGAGCGGTGGTGAAGAAACCACTCCAATATCTCTTGAGCGGTGGTGAAGAAACCACTCCGAAAGCAATACAAAAGGTAACCGACAACCCCAAATATCTTTCGAGTCAGGGCAAAGGACCAACTCCAAAAGCGATATTAAAGGCAACAAGCCAGAGGAGGCAGTCCGAAGACACTATCCCAAAGGCAGCATGTGTCACAAACTCCCAGAGAGGAATCCTAAAAGTGGTAACGTGAATCCCATAACCACCCGTTCGCACTAAACGGTCTACTATCCATTAGTTAGTTTCACACTCGAAGCAGTACAAAGTTCACCACATATCCTCAGTAAACCAAACCCGAAGGTCAAAATGATCAATTGAATAGGTCGGGGATTAATCGGAAAGATAAACGCACAGATTCATGGTCCGTGTTTTGCCCAACCATTTAATCACCCTTCCACTTCGCTCGAAGTGCGAAATTGTGCGTGTGTTTAAATAGAATTTATAAATTAGAGAAACGAGCTTTTAATATGATTAGAAAGATTATTTTATAAAAACCCGTGGATGAAGTCAAAAATAAGTTATCAAAGCCAAAGAGGCAATAACAACCACTGAGAAGCAACTTGAATCGATAAAATTTGGAAAACAAATCAAAATATGCAAAACTAGGAAAAACAGGCAAAATATGAGCAGGTCGGTCGACCGGTTGCAGGGCTCGGTCAGCTGGCCAGATGCAGAAAAAAAACTCAGCACGAGCATGTCGGTCGACCGGCTACAGGGCTCGGTCGGCCGAACTGCATATTTCTGCACTTTCCAAAACAAAGGCAGGGAAGTGCTGAATAGCAGGTCGGTCGACCGGGCTTCTGGTTCGGTCGGCCGAACCTGATGTTTTGCACTTCCTGCCCTATTTTCATTGAAATGCAAATTCTTTCCAATCCAAAACAATGGCACATGCAAACTTGTTAGGAACTCATGCCCAACATCAATGAAATCAAGAGAAGTAGATGTGAGTACAAAACTCACCTTTAATCTCACAAACAAAGAAGATGAAGGAACTAAAACACAAGGAGAAGACCAACTAATCACTACTTCAACCCAACAAGCTTCAATCTAAAAACAAACAAGTATTTTCCTAAGTTAGGTTTAGGAAAACTTTCTGAAATTGAAGGAGAAAGAGTTGGAGAAGAAGAAGAGAGACTTACCTATGGCTTCTCTATGATTTTGGAGCAAGAAATCAAGTTGTAAGTTGAAACTAGGGCTTGCAAATTTCTATCTCTCTTTCCCTTCCACCATTTCAGTTTTACTTGAGAAATGAAAATGAAAGAAGATGAAATGAAGAGAAGGGGTTGAGTTAGAGGGTTAATTAAGTTAGTGGGCCGAACCCAAACCCAAACCCAATAGAAAAAGTAGCCAAAATTTCACAAACTCCAAACATATCAAAGATTATACTCAAAAAGATCGCAAACACCATTTTGGAACCAATGGAGGTAGTTTCGAGCTCCAATTCGGCCGTTTGCAAAATGTAACATTTCGAACCCAAATCCGACTAACGACGCTATATTTAAATAAAACATTTAAATATAAAAATCGTTAAATATGCGGGTTGTTACATTTATTTATTCACTTAAGTTTATGAAAACAGTGAAAATTCACTTTTCGCATCATTTAGAAAACTCTACGGAAAGTTACATTCAAAACAGTTCAATTTAACAAAAGACAACGTTTAAAAATGTTGTAATAGAGTTTTCTTAAATTTCAAATAAACTTAGTTAAATTCAAAAATCATAGTACTTACAACAATTTCTATAATAGTTTTTTTTCAATAGCTTTTTTTCTTTAGTTCATTATCATCAACTACAGTATTTACAATTGTTGTAATATCATTTACATTGTAATTAATATCATTTCAAAAATGCAGTCAATTAACTTCAAATATTCAATAAAATTTCTCAACCAGTTATATTTTTTATTAAAACATTTTTAACTTATAAAGTCATACATTTTCACATTTATAACATCATTTAATTTTCCTCAAGTTCATGATTTTATAAAGTTAAATTTCCATTCAAAAATCAAGATTTAATAATAATTCACTTATTAAAATGCAATGTTGAATCTTTAAAATCCATTACATTAAATTTCAACTTAACACTTAAGTTCAAATTCTCAAATATAACTTTGTTTTATTTTTATTTGCTTAACTAAAAGTTCACTTTACGTCAATTTCATAAATTTCCAATTCTAGTTATATTTCAAAGTTTCAACTTAAAATATTTATTCATTTCACATTTCAACTTTATTAAAAATCATAAATATGATAAAATCATTTTTAATTCATTTAAATTCAAATTATCATAAATTTATCATAATTTCATACTCAATTAAATTTTCAATTAAAATTAAATCAAAATTTCCAAAATAACTTACGTTCAAAATTTCTAACTTTTTCATTAATTCATTTCACTTACAATTATTCAGAAAATCAATAATATTTTACAAAAATTTTATTTTTATTAAATTTCAAATCAAAATATTATAATAATTAAATTTCTAAAATATTTTAAAATTTTTAGAAAAACTTATTTTATCTACGGGCCTGTATAAAATTTTCCACGCTAGGTAAAGTGATACGGGTAATATATCATTTCAACCCGTAATTTACAAAGAAAATCCGGGTTTTATCATTTCAAACCCGCAATCCCAAGTCAAAATGAAAAATTTAAAACCATTCAGGACTATCATTTCAGCCCATAACATTTTTTTTCTAACAGGGAACTTGCAATGTGATCATATACAGAAATAATATAAACAAGGTCAATATCACAATATACAGTCATATATCAGATGTCAGGTGAAAATTAACAGTTTTAACATGGTAATAATATGGTAATAACATGGCATAGCATACCATATGATCATCATTAACTTGCATAAACATTTTTATTACTAAACACTTGTCATCAATTCACTTTTCATAAGTATAAATGTCAGAGTGAGAAAGACTCAACTTTTTCAAAGCTAGAGACCAAAACAACATACAAGCACGACTCCAAAGGCACGACAAGCACAATTGCACGACTTTTGATTTGAGTTGAAAGATAGTCAAGATATGATTTTGTATCAACAACCCAAAACAAAACAAACAAGACAATATATAAACATTCAACATAAAATAACATTGAAACAATTTTGAAATACAAAGCAAAATGAACAAGATAGATTGGACCTTGCTTCAACCACTTCAATGCTTGGCCTAACGGACACTTATGCTTGGCTATGATGATGCTTTGGCTCAGGTATGACATCATATAGGTCAGGTTTAACATCATATAGGTAAGGCAACAAGAGGAGATGAAGGTGTAGTGGTGCAATATAAAGCATATATAGGGTCAAGGTTAAATAAGTTGAGTTTTTGTGACATTCTTGGCTCGGCGATGGACATGTGGTGGCTTGGCCATGCTTGTACAGGTCTGGATAGTAGCTGGAGCTGCGGCCAAAGGTGGTGGAGTGGCTGGTGGTGGTGTCTAAGTGGTGGCCAAAGCAAGATATGGAGGGTAGGTGATGATATGTGTGGTCTAGGCAATGTTTTAAGGAGTTTTGTGGTGCTAGCTTCAATGGATGGGCACGGCTTGGTCATGGTCTGATTTCCAGAGGGTGGTGGGTGATGTGGAAGAGGGTGGAGGTCAGGTCATAGGTGGTGGAGGTGGCTATGGTGGTGGTTAAGGTGGTGGCTGAAGGAGATGAGGCAAAGGTTGTCAAACTAGCATTGTTCAAGGGCATTGTTGCATTTTTTTGGAGTTTTGGCACCATGGTGGGCTCGGCCTTGGTCAAGACCAGAGGGGTAGCTGGTGATGATGGCAAGGAAGAGGTGTAGGAGGTGGTGGCCGTGGCTATGGAGGAGAGGCCAAACAATACACATGAGAAAATAAGGCAAAATATAAGAAAACAATGAAAAAAGAAGAGCAAAAGAAGAGGAAAAGAGGAGCCATTACCAAACCTTTCTAAGCATGAAAAAATGAAGTGGAGGGGAATGTTTTCACATGAAAATGAGGTAAGAAATGCACAGCTACAATAAAGAAAGGAATGGTCAAAGGAAATTAAATCTATTAATTGGAAAAGAAACGGAAGAAGAAACGTTAAAACGGTTTTACGTTTCTTTGCTTTCAAACCTTTTAAACTTCCTATATATATTCATATATATCTTAAATAACTGAAAACACTTATAAATTTCAGTTAGAATTCGAAAATATAACAGATAAACAAAATATTAATAATTAATTATTAATTACATATGATTAAAATAAGAAAAATGGCACAGAAAATGAAAACTAGACTTAGGAATTAGAAATAGCTTCAATACACTTTGGAAAAAATTTCTTAAATTTAAATACATGTAAAATGAATAAAATAAAGTAAAACACAGCAATGAAAGTGAATGTATAAAATAAATCAATAAATTTTAATTATATATAATTAAATTAAGAAAATGGCATAAAATTGCAAACTAGGCTTTAAAAATTTGAAATAATATCAAATGAACTTTAGAAAATCTTCATGGACTTGTAAAAATATTCATAACAAATAAAATAAAATGCATTCACAAAATAAATTAAAAAAAATTAATCGAGTAAAATTTATATGAAGAAAATAGCAGAAAATTATAAAACAGCCTTTAAAAATAGGAAATAAATACAGTAAATTTTGGAAAAATTCTGTTATCATTTAAAAATATTTAAAAGTCAAAATATACATAATAAAACATATTGTTACATATTAAAATAAAATATAACAAAGAAGAAGTAATTTATTCAATTTAAATTAGTCATTGTTAAATAACCATATATATGCACAATATTGTAAAGGGTATAACTTTCACAATTTACATCCAATTTCAATGAAACGAAAAGTGGTGTTCATAGAATGTTATGTACTTTCATAATAAAAGAAAAAAATTTAAATTTCAAACTTTTAAAATTTTAAGTTAAAAGTCACAGTTTGACTGTTTTGACCGGAATCAACATTTCAAGCAAATATTTAACTTACACTGTTTGGAATTATAACTCATATAAAATCAAGATTTTATATTCAAATAATAAATCTAATCATTCCAAATAAGTAAAATAAGTTTTTAAATCAAAATTTTATATTAAAATAATTAAAATATACAATAAAATAATTACAAAATGCAGGGTTGTTACAAACCCACAACATAAACCGCCATTTTGGTACCTAAAACACTAAAGGCCTTTATTTACAAATTATTGTAGCCATATGTAATCTACTCTAGTAAAGTATTTGTACTTCATATTTCTATGTTTATTTATACTTGTTAATCAAGATACTAGTCCTAGAATGAAGAAAAAATTAGCAATAAGATAATATATGTCGATGCAAAATAATTTTATCCTCATATTATTTTATTTCAAAACAAATGTACAAGTATTCGTTCAGTTTATATATTTCCATTCAAAAATCATATGTTACTCGAGTATTTTCAAAAATGAACCCACATGTTACATTAGTCGCTAATAAATAAATATAAATATGTCGTTAGAAGCACCTAAGGCTTTTATGGCAAAGTCACTCTATTCCAAAACTCTGTCCATTACCATTTTGCCGCATTGAATTTCTTCCTGTTATTTAATGCAATAAAAGTCAAAGCTACAATAATTTACTCGTTAATGAAGTTCTAACCATTACTTTTGTATAATGTATACATTTGAAAATATGTTCTATTGGTCGTTTTTAAATTTTGATTCAACCATTTATTAACAAAAATAATAGTACGCTACATTACAGATATCACTGCTTTTGATCTTGTTAACAGTAAATGTGACAAATTTATCAGGCAAATTAAATTAAATAACATGTCTTTTTCACAAATTAAAGAACTATTTCACAAACTACAAAATAGTTTCAAATATGACACATTTTTTTTTTAACGTATCGATACAAAATTTTGTACAAAAAGATTTTTTTTTTTTCATGGTCAGGCATCTTACTTCCCAGTATAAACACATTAAGCATTTATATTTCGTATATTACTTCGTATCAAACGAGTCAATAAAATTTCGGTAGCATTTTCCTTTTTTTTCTTGTATTGTACACAAATGCATGTACGTAGGAAACAAAAAAGAAAAGTTAGGATGACAATGTATTGGACAAATATCAACCATTACAAAACATTGTTTTGTATTTTAACAAACTACTCGTCATTTGAACTTAGAATTTACAAATATTAAATGATGGGAAAAAAACATTAATTGATGTAGTTCCATAGCATGAACCGCCATTTTGATACCTGAAACACTTAAGGCCTTTATTTACAAATTATTGCAGCAATCTACTCTAGTAAAGTATTTTTACTTTATAGTTGTATATTCATTTATACTTGTTAATCAAGATACTAGTCCTAAAATTAAGAAAAAATTAGCAATAAGATAATTTTTATCGATGCAAAATAATTTTATCCTTTTATTATTTTATTTCAAAACAAATGTACAAGTGCTCGTTCAGTTTATATATTTCAATTCAAAAATCATATGCTACTCGAGCATTTTAAAATGAATCCACATGTTACATTAGTCGCTAATAAATAAATATAAATATATCGTTAGAAGCACCTAAGCATTTTATGGCAAAGTCACTCTATTTTAAAACTTTGTCCATTACCATTTTACCGCATTGAATTTCTTTCGGTTGTTTAATGCGGTAAAATCAAAGCTGTAATAATTTACTCATTAATGAAGTTCTAACCATTACTTATGCATAATGTATACATTTGAAAATATGTTCTTATGACCGTTTTTAAATTGTGATTCAACCATTTATTAACAAAAATAATAGTACGTTACATTAGGAGATATCACTGCTTTTGATCTCTTTAACAGTAAATGCGACAAATTTATGCATGTGTGCAGCATGTATCAGGCAAACTGAACTAAATATCTTGTCTTTTTCACAAATTAAAGAACTATTTCACAAATTAAAAAATATTGTCAAATATGGCACATTTTATTTTTTAACGCATCGATATAAAATTTTGTACAAAAAGATATTTTTTCCATGGTCAGGCATCCTGCTTTCCATTACAAACACAGTACGCATTTACATTTTCTATATTACTTCGTCTCAAACGATTCAACAAAATTTCGGCAGCATTTCCCTTTTGTTCCCTGCATTGTACACAAATGCGTGTACGTAAGAAACAAAAAAGAAAAGTTAGGCTGAAATTTTATAAACCGTTTGAGACGAAGTAGTATACAAAATGTAAATGCTTACTGTATACAAAAAAATCTAAGCATATAAAACACATCAAAATTATAACACAATCCACAACATAAATAAAATAGTCATCCAAAGCAACTAATATTAAGTAACATAAGCAAAAGAAATAACGAATCCATGCAATCATTCAACAAACCTGAATATTAACTAGACTAACAATTTAGTAAACTTTAAAATGCCCCCGACTGAATCATTATCTCTAATTGAATCTAACAAAACTCTACCATGGCATAAAATCATTTTGAAACATCAACCACAAATGTATGTGCATATCTACAACTCCATTAATCTATGCTACCATCTTGAATTAAAGACGCCATAATGCATAATAATAGGTAGTTGTTAGCGTTAACATGCCCAAATTGGACTATTAAAGCGTCCAGTAGTAGTTTCTTCAATTCCCCACTTGGACTATTAAAGCAAGGCAACTCAAAACGGATGATGTCTTACTTCAAACAAATCCAAACGACTTAAATCATCATACTATTCCTCCTTTCACCTAAGAACATCCAAAATGATCGATATCTTAACCAAGTGAACACATTGTATCTTTCATCATATCCAATCTAACTTAAACGATATCATTATGCTTCTGGTATCACTTATCCAAATATCCAATAAGTTTGATACTGAAGGTATCACCTTCTCAATTATCTAAAAATTCTATCCTTAATTCTGTAGCCTACAACTAAGCAAGCATCCAAACAAGAGAAATCATATTTTAGTCAATCAATACTGTAACAATCAGGCCTGTCGACACTCGAAAATCGACACTAATATGTCCACTGTATTACGTGCTAAGAAATTGAATGCCGGAAAACCTAATTATTAGGGAAAAATAAAGAAAGAAGAAGTAGAGAAGAAAATTAAACAATATAAAATCTCATAGTGGAACGGATAATCTATAATATACAACAAATCTTTACACCAAAGTCAAACTGTATATATGTATATACAGACATTGATTAGAGTATACTAATCTATTTCAACCTGCATAGTTATAAAAACTTGTCCTTACAATTGCTGACAAGTCCCATCAATGAATATAGTGGAAAATAACCATATATGTGCTTAAGTCTCTGGGCCTCCAATTCGTCTCCTAAAGCTCCAAAGCAACCAAACTAATCTGTAATATGCTCGGTCTGACCCTAGCACTATAATAAATAACACCCATGTCAATCTAGAAAACCAGCATGAGAAAAACACACCCAACTGGATTGTTATAAAAAAATCTTGAAATCAAAAGTATCTTGTAAGACCATGGCACACATAATTACGGACGGGTTTTTACATTACGATGATCAAAACTTTTTCTATAGAAAACATATTTATTTTATAATAATGTCTCAGGGTCAAAGTACAACATAAATATAGTTGAAATTCTTGCATCTCACGTTTCAGTATAGTTTGGCACAACTAAGTCTATATGGCACTTATTGTAGAATGAATTCCATATAATGACCAGGATACTGGGGTACCACTAGTCATGGTGCATCTCTAAGTACAATAACCGAGGACCTCGCTTGACCCTCTGCCAACCCAAGACCGACCAACCACTTATGAATATAATCGCCTCTTTACTAATGGACCCTGAACCATACAAATGTGAGATAATAGAGACTCTAGATAGGGATGATCATACCCTATGTTGGAGCGACCCACTTAGCCTTGTTGCATCTTCTATGTTTTAGTCATCCTAATTGATGAGACTTGAGGCTGCATTTTACCTTTGTATATAGCACTTCCCACTTAGAATGCTAACACTGCCTTCAAAGAAGCAATTCAATATCAACATTCATCTATACAAGTTTGTTCTGGGAATGAACGAAACACTTGAGAGCTCCATCTTCAAAATTTCATCATTTTCTAGTTGTCTTGGCTTCGAAAAGCATTCGTTGGATCAAAAGTGGTTTTTGGATAACATACCCGATCCTGGTCTCTTTGAAATAACAGTCAACAATTCCCAATAAGCTCAACCCCAGTTCTTTTGGAAATAAACAATCAAAGATAAGATTGAAGATTATCTCCTAACCGGATGGATTTCCTTATCATTGTCCTAGGTGAATGAATTGAGATTTATACGCACAGTACAATGTAATTGGAGATGACTATGTCATTTAACTAATGTATTTGTCCTAGAATTTTCAAAGTTATGTTTCGGGGTGCAGTTTTGATAGTCCGTTATTTAACTATCAATTAACAATCATTTAATCGAGAATTTAATTTCATACGGAAAACCAACATTGGTTAAGCTCATAAGCCACCACTAACCTCTTTTAATAAATCTTTCATTCATTAAAATCACTTTGTAAATTACTTGTATAAAAATATTTTACAAGGGTATATCCACAAATCCTTATATTTTCAATATTTAGAAAATATCCATATACTAACTCAACGGTATAAGTATATCCACAAAATTAAGAAAGATTTTCTATTTATACGATTCAAAAATCATTTATAAAACTCTTTATAATTCTCTAAAAATATTTATAATCCATTTTATATATCTCCGGAAAACCATTTACCATTCTTTTATAAAAATTCAATCACCTATAAATTCTTTGTACATTTCAAAAATCATTTATCTACCCATTATAAATTCATAAAACCGTTTATAAAACTCTCTTTATAAATCTATAAACTCATTTCTAAAATTTATTTATAAATATCTAACCATTTATAAACTCTTTCACGTTGTAAATAATCTTCCCCTAAGTCTTCAAAACATTAAAAAAAACCTTTGTAAAATCCAAGTCTTTCACCTCTATTCATGGGTCTCATAAACGATTATAAATAATTAAAAATCTTTTACTTCAAAACACCATTATATAATAATAATAATAATTAAAAATAAACATTATAAATAAATGAAAATTATTAACTTTAAAACATCTTAAAAATAATAATTAATAATTTCAAAATATTTTGAAAGAAACAATAATAATTAATCTTTACCATTTTTATAAATAATGATAACTTATTTTCAAATCTTATCAATAATCCTCATTACTAATTTCAAATCATAATTATTCTTAAAATAACTAACATTTCAAAATATTAGCATTTTGATAAATACTTTAAAAAAATATTAACTAGAAGCAAATTACCTTTAAAACAATAATAATATAATTAAATAACTTTAAAACAATATTAATATAATTAAATAATTTTAAAACAATATTACATATGATCAAATAACTTTAAAAATATATTAAATATAGATAAACAAATTTAAGACAAAATATCAAGTATAATTAAAAAACTTCAAGACAAAATATTAAATATAATTAAATAACCTTAAAACAAAACTAGTGTTATTAAATAGCTTTAAAACAATATTGAATATAATTAAATAGATAATCTTTAAAACAAAATATTTTTGAAACATAATTTCGGATTTAAAAATCGTTTCCTGTCTCAAAAACCAATTCCAACTCATACGGTAATTTGTATTATTTTTAAGATACTAATTGGAGACCAATATCGAACAAACACTTAACCAATATTGATACTGATTTTCTATCACTACCGGGTTTTAGTTTTCAAACATATAATAATATCATAACCCACATTTCCAAAAAAATCAAGTTTATTATCCAATAATTCATATGACTGGAATATTATTGAAATCAAGTCAATAATAACAAGGAACACCGCTGGATCCCTCTAATCTGTCCCCCTGCATCATAGCTTGTATATATTAGCACATAAATATGTAATTAAAATCAACAGTGGAGAGGAATCCTGTTGGATTCCTCCAATATGTTTCCTAGTAATACAACAGTATATAGTCATAAAAAGTAAATCAACCACTTCGAGGCTGGAGTAATATACAAAAGGGTCGTCCTCTCTTACACGGGAACATAGTAGGTTCTCATCTGCTCCAAGATCGGGAATATATCAAAACCAACTATGAAAATAGTAATTGATCCAAGCAATCATTCAACAATTTTTATTGACAATTTATCATACTAGTCAACTAAAAGGGTGAGTTTAACTCACTGAAATTTTCTGTTATCATCGAGGCATTTCGGTTTGGAACTAAAATCGGACGACATCCGATTTTATCCCAAATTTCAGCTATCTTCAAATTTGTTCAAACAAGTTCCATTGCGAAGCTTTCATTTTTATGAGCATAATGCAACAAACGGTGTTCGAATCCAACCTCATATGGAGTTATCAATTTTGTAAGATTTACAACGTTAAATAATATAAAATATATACTAATTACTTAATTATCTTTCAGTTACATTTCAATAACCTTCTTCTCCAATTCAAACTAACCCTGCTCCATGCAGCATGCAGAACCCACCATGGCGGATCATTCACAGCCTTCAATTGCCTCGACCCTTAGACGAAAACCAAATCCTAGTCCATTGCCCACTTCTCTCCTACGAGCACCACCCAACCAACCATTTCACCAAGCTTGGTCGCCGTTATCTCACGCACAACCCGAGAAAACCTTTCCATTCAACCTACGCTCGTCGCCTCTACAGGTGATTTCGTGCCACCAAATTTTGGCTGAAGGTGGCCCTCACCCCACGAACAATTCATCTTCACAATCCATCGCTTCTAGGATCACCAAATCTTCGAAAATCGCCAAAATATTTTTTAACCAATCATCCACGAACAACGGCCACCACACGACATTATAGCTCAATCCAACCATCCATTTGCTTCGTCCTGATGCCGCGAACAACTTTTTGGTTGACAACCTTCCCTAACAACTCTCGGATGGGAACATATCAATGAGGATCGTTGGATGATGCTTATTTGAATTTGAAAATTAAAAAACAGACCATTCTTTGATTTTGGAGCACGACTTATAAGATAGGAAGTATAGGTTTGAACAATTGCAGGCATGGTTTGGTGTATGAGGAAGTATGGGCATAGTATGGTTATATATATATGTGTGTGTGTATGTTCGATTTAAAATATCAAATTACAAAACATTTAAAAAAATTGAACTCTAAACGAGATGTGCCACCTGGCGTTCTATATGTTATAGCCCTATTTCGAACATAATGGAACTAATCCCGAGCCCTAATTCGATCATATATAGAAGATAGCTTTTCAAATCCAATTATATTATACAATTTTTGAAATTAATTTCTACGCATTTCGATCTCGCACAAGAAACGATATGTCCAATGGCCATAAAAATCATCATCATATAATAATCCATTATTGCGGATCCAATGAAACTAGTTTCGTCAAAACCCGAGACACTGCCCCAGAAGACTATTTTTATATGTTATAATTAAGAAGAGTTATTTTCAAAATCAGTTAAATCACTTTTAAATCCAATTTAAAAGTATTTTTTTTATCTTCATTCCTGTTAAATAGAATTTAAATAAGCTTTGAAATTATTTTTGTCTAGCTTAAAACCCAAGATTCAGTTATTTAAACAATTTCAGTTATTAAATTCAATGGCTAAATTATCAAATAAATCGCTATATTTAAAACTCAAGTTATTCAACTTATAAAATTAACTTTTTAACATTTAAAATTAATTAAATATTCCAAATATTAGTTTACTTAAATTCCGGGTCATTACATTCTTCCCTTCTTGGAAGAATTTCATCATTGAAATTACCAAGTAAAAAAAATCCCAAACCCATTAACCTTTTTAAACCAATTAGTTGAAATAGGTTTTTAAATCCTTTTAAGCCTTTAATTATCCAAAAAATTAACTCGTTGAAACTTTGTTATTACTTTTACTAAGTTTCCAAATTCATTCATAGATTCCAACTAATATCATCTCATTCAATCATTTCAGATCATAACGCAAAATCAAATTTTAGTTATCAAAAAAATTTCTGGAAATTGTTCAAAAATTTTCTAACTCTTGCATTTACGGAATATTCCATAAGGGTCTCCTTTGCGTTGCTAGATCGAAACAACTACAACTCGCCACCATGGGTCCAAAACCAAAAAAATCAAACAAAAGCCAAGTGGCTTAATCATAAAACCATCAAATTAAAACAATAAAATAAACATGCACCTTTTTGTTGGAAAACCTAATTTTACTTATGAAATCAAAGACATCAAACTAGCTCTGGCTTTACCTGTATCTTATTTGCCAATGATATCTAAATATATAGTACATAATCATATTATTCTGCAATTTCAACTTTCAATATTTGCTTTACTAAAACCGTATGATGTACATATATCATCCGTATACAATATTAAACATGATCACTCGCTCAGTCAAACAAGTCCACTTTTTAACTAATATCATTCACACGACCACTCTAGTGTGGACTCAGATCAAGTTCCTTGATTAGAAACCCCCATTCTCCTTTCATAGCCATATACTATGATAGAGAATTCCAAAATGTAACATTCCTGTTTTTAAATCAAATTTAAATTAGTAATTGACATAATTTTTTAAAATTAAATAGTGAGTTAGTTTGAAAATTTTTGGAAAATAAATAGATGGTGAATGGAATAAAATAAGATATGTATTTATAAAAAGATATTATTTTGATTTTAAATGCAAGTTGATTATATATTAATTTTTGAATTCGAATGTTAAAAAAATGTTTTAAATAATATATATTGAATTAGGAAACTTTAAAATTTAACACTAATAGAAAAAATTTGTTTTGTATTTATAATATGATGATTTGAAAATTTTATTTTGAAATTGATATAGATAAATTTATAAAAGCTATTTAAAGAGTTAAAATTCAAATATACATTATTTATTTATTTATTTATGTTTGATTAATTTAAAATCACATTCTTTAAAAGTTAAAAAATATATATGTAAAGATATATCATTAGTTTAAAAGTAGAAATATATCTTTTGAAATCAATGTAATATTTAAAAATAAGAAAGATATAAAAACATATACATATATACACACACATACATATTTAAACTCAATTGAAATTATGAAGTAAAACATGTTTCATAAATAAAAATGAAACAGAGGTTTAAAACATATTTAAAGATTAAAATAAAGTAAGGATTTTAACATAAAATTACTTATTTTTAACAAGTGTAATCTATTTAATACATTTAAACATTTGTAAACAAATTAAGACATACATAAAACAAGTGTTCACTTAAATTACAAGTGTTAACAAAATGATAGAAGTGGAAAATGCATGTTTTATTCTAAAATAAAATTAAATTAAAATGTATTAAAAGAAAAAGAAACCAGGTTTCTCAAATCTCCACTCATCTTCCGTAATCAAAACCTGTAAAACGAAAAAACCAGAAAATCATCTCAAACCTGAAAATAGATCTGAAAAACAAAACGAGTGAAATTCGAAAACTCAAAATTCTGAAACAATTAAACAACTTCAAAACCTGAAAACCCAAAAACCGGATCCATAAAAGAATCGAAATGTTGAATAAAAAGGAAATAAAATTCATTTCAAAAATTACTAGCTTCAGAATCAAAACCAGAGAACAAAGTAAATCAAAAAGATCAAAGCAAATTTAAAAGAATCTGAAGCAAATATCCAGTTCTAAACAAAGTCTTCAATTAGTTTCAACAATCTTCAACTTGACTTGATCCAGAGCAAAGCAACAAATTCAACATTAAAGTAAATATAGGTTTCAGATTAAAAATCTGAAGCAAAATCATCTCTAGCCTGTTCTCTGTTTACATCTCCAAGGTGAGCAAACTACCCTCAAACCTGTTTATGTTTTGATTGCATGTGGTAAATACCTAAAGCTGTGATGTGAAATATGTTGCATAATTGAGTAAATATGCTTGCATAACTGGTAATATATATATATATGATGGTATGTATCTGTGTACAAATATAAATTCTGTTATATCAACATAATTAAGAACCACATATTGAAAAAAAAAATCATATCTCTCTTTATAAACAAAATTAAGCTTCAATTTCAAAAAAGAAATTGTTTGTAACATAATGACTTCATTTTTAAAAATAATTCCGAGTGCAAATGTTTAGGTGATATTTAGAAAATTGGATATTTCTGTGGTAATCTAATTCAAGTCAAAAAAATTAATGAATTCAATTTCATGTGTTGACTATACAAGTAGATTTGTAATGTGAAATCATGATTTTTAATAATCATTTCATAATTTTTAAGCTCATATTTAATGAGAAATTGCGAGTTGAACGTAAAATGGATTATGGGCAGTTTACGGCGATCAGAGTGGAATGGGCGATCGTGGTTGCTTCTGGAGGTGGCCGGGGTGTCGGGAATCTCTGGAAAAATGGTGAAGGACTTTATCGATGGTCTTGGTGACCAGAAATGGGAGAAGTAGGGTTTTGGGTGATGTTTTGTCGAAATTGGTTGTCGGGGTGATCTCGGCGATGAGAGAGCATCGGAGCCGATCGCTTGTGGGGGAATCTGATCGTTAGGACGTGGAACGGCTTTGAATGGACTTTGCATGTCCCGGAGGTCGGAGGTGTTGACCTTCGTTGGTTTTCCGATTGAGTTCGTGTTTCAGTTTTGATCGAGTTTCTCGATTTTTGTTTTGCCATTGTTTTCGTTGATCTGTTTGGTTGAGTTGTTCGTCGAGATCGTTTACAGTTTGGTGAAGGCCGTTGTAACGACCCGCTATTTTGGACCATTCGCATCCGCACGTGTCGGGCTTGAATAATTCAAAAACTGAATTGTTAATTTAAATTTGGCAAAACTGAACATATAGAGTAAATAAATAATCACATACCACAGACACAGAGTAATAAATGCAGCGGAAGCAAAAGATAGTAGTTCATGAAGCTATTATATACATATCAGAGTTAAATAAGGTACAACAGAAGTCTCGAATACAATAGTCAAATACAATATCAGAATACAACAGTGGAATCAACTGGATATCTGAAAGCTGGACAGATAGATGGATTTCTAAGCGAAGCTCCAACTCCAAAGGCGAGTCTCGAATACTGGTACACTCAGTCTAACCCGAGCGTAAAGCAAAACACAAAACACTCGAGTCAGGATTAACATTCTTATATTAATAAATCCAACTCAAGTGAAATAACAACTAGAATACAAGTAACTCAAAGGACATTGGAATAACGTCCTCTAAGGATCCACTTAACTATCTACAATGTAGTAATATACGCTAAATAGATAATGTCTATCAGTAATATAAAATATCAAAATAGTGTTAAGGCGTTACCGTTATCCCCCTTAACACATTTTATATAAATGTCATAGCCTATACAACACTGTAAACTCCACCGTAAACTAGTGAGCTATCAGGGAGTAATCCATAGGTAAAACACAAAACAAATTCGTAGTGGTCGCGTATATAGGGATACAAGTATGACAAGGCACATGAGGCAATACCCAAGGTGGTGAAACTACCGTTTGCCTGATCCGGACTGGTGAAAATGCATCGCCGCAACGATCGCAACACCGTGAAACAACACTTCCAAAATTCGAGGGTGCACCAATCAATAACAAGTAATGAGTAGTTTACGAAGAAGTGTGTTCGCTGGAGGTGGCTAACCCCATTTGACCCAGCACGACTCCTGTTTTAGTCATTTCCAATTTGACACAAGTGTCAAGGCTATCCATTATCGTTCTCTTTCTTCAGTCATCACGTACGTCATTCCAACCACTTCATTTTGGATCATACTCCACGTATAGTTATTAAAGTGGTTTTTGGTTTAGACAGAGAGTACGTCCATAACCGATCCCGGTTTCTTTAATAACCTTCGAAATTATTTTGCCGATTGGTCGATTAATAAATTTCAAAACCAAATCGAATTCAATTTCAATTAGAATTTTAAATTCAACATTTCATTTGTCTTTCTATATCAATTTCCAAAATTTACGTTTCAAAACTTCCAAAATACCTTTTCTAAGTCTTATAATTCAATTTCAATTTTTTTAAACAATTCAAATATTGATTCAAGTTTATTTATACGTTTCATCCCGTAATCATTTAAATAAATTCAATTTAGCATTCAAATCAATTTTAAATTCATTTATCGATTTCATTCAATATTCATTAAGTTAATTTATCATTCAAAACAATTTCTATTAAATTTCCAATTCATTAAATCAATTACTTAAGTTCAACTCCATTATATCAAAACTTTCAAATTTAATTAAATTAGATTCGTCAAATCAAATTCAAAAATTACAAGTCTTATATTTATTCAACATATAAATCATGTTTTATTTCTTTTTAAAGAAAAACAATTTCACTTATTTACTTACTTTAAATAATTTCCCCAAATCTCAATTAATAAAGAAACTCAATTTCATTTATTATCGAAGTTCAAATTCAATTATACCGAAGTTCAATTTCTCTTGTCAAAGAATTCAAATTTTATTTAATTACCAAATAATTCAATCTTATTCAATTATTAAATAATTTCAAACTTAATTATTAGATAATTTCAAAACTTAATAATTTCAAACTTAATTATAAATTCAAACTTAATTATCAAATGATTTCAAACTTAATTCAATGAATAATTCCAAATTTTATTGCAAATAATTTATTTTGAAACAACGTTCTTTCAGTAACTGCTATGTTATTATTTTGTTTCAGATTTAAATATTAACATTTTCCTTTTATTAAATTCAAATCCCAACTTCATTTCAAATCTTATTATTTATTTAAATAAAATCTTTAATTTTATTTTAAATCAAATTTTTGACCAATCGGGTTTTTATTAAATTTTCTATCCTAAGTCAAGTTCATTTGGGTATTTATCATTTCAACCCGATTCCATTCCAATTCAAAAATCAAATCATAGCAAAGGGAACTTGCAGTGTGATAACTGGGATGGTGTCAAAGTAAATAGACAAGCAATAGAAGACATCAATAACAATCCAATAATTAATTCAAATAATCTCGAAATAATCGTATTAATTTACATTGTCGTTGTGCAAATTAATATAATTATTTCAAGAATATACACTATCATTTCATGTAGATTAAAGATTATTACACTATTTATCTTATGCAGTTCTACACTTGCCATCAACCATTCAATTTCATACTTCATCAATTAATACAACATAAATTCAAATAGTTCAAGGGTAATTAACCATTTTTCTACGTGTCAAATAGTTAAGTATTTAAGGGGATCATATTTAACAATTTTAACTAATCAAATTCAACACATATGTCGATTCGAATTTTTAACCACCCTATGTCAAATTCAATTTGCATAATATTTATCACTTTACACATTACACTCAAACATCCAATATAAACAACAAACAATCAATCAATTATCAACCAAACAGGATTATCATTATATAAATAACAAATAACGGTCTCAGATGTCACAGGTGGACTGATACATGTAATAACATATATAACAATGTAAATAAATAACAACAGCATATTTCAATTGTCGTTTCAATTGAAATCAAATTTAATAAATAAAAGAACATTAATCGTGAGTGATTTCTCACCTTTCGAGGCTAGAGAGGGTAGACAATGAATTAAGTTACGGATTCAAGCACGAATTTCAAATCGAGGCTAGATTGGCATGAATTCGATGAACGAAGCTGATATATAGGAAATCAAGAATCAGAATCAAAAGCTGATATACGACAGGAACAAGATGCAATTATATTATTATTAATATTATTATTATTTTATTAACAACAATATCCAAAATCATTATTCTTAAAACACAACATTTAAAAGAAATCAAAGATATATATATTATTTTTAAAATCAATACTTATATATTATAAACACTTCAGTTGTGGGTCCAACTATATGCTTTAAACTTAAAATTTTATCCATCAAATCTAAAATATACCGACTTAAATCATGGTATCTACAAGTTGTGAAATCTTTACATCCATCCCTATATCTATAAATAAAATCAATATAGACATAGTTCATTGTAATATATAAATTCCAACAGATTTGTTTATGTATGCTTGGCTAATAAAGTTATATGAGGACTAGAATATA
Organism: Allium cepa; assembly: GCA_030765085.1. Classification (NCBI taxonomy): domain Eukaryota; kingdom Viridiplantae; phylum Streptophyta; class Magnoliopsida; order Asparagales; family Amaryllidaceae; genus Allium; species Allium cepa. The sequence goes on along the minus strand of CM060930.1, from coordinate 44,133,722 downwards.
TTATAACGAAATGTATATGCTGGTATGCTTGAGAATATAGATGAAACCTTTTAACAAAGTAGACTACTATACTATCCCTGAAACTTAAGTTATAATATAACCTGTATACAGTACTGTAATCTATATACAATAGACTATAAACAAAATCATGGACAGATTATAATTATAAACATACATTATACTTTTAAAATAAATATTTAGCAACCGATATATTTCACTTTTGGCCCAATGTATATGCACAGTAAATATATATTATACTATAGCATAAATAAACAAACCAATACAAGCTTTGTAAGATTAAAACTAAAACAACAAAACTGAAAAATATATATAACTAACATATATAACTCATATACGTACAACCTAACATCCATTACTTCTACTAAATATATTTTATAGCAGACCTCGTAAAACATGCAAGCTACAGCAACTTATATAATATAAAGTAAACTATCATAATCTTATAAACTATATATTCAAAATAACAATTTATACAACAATACTGTTAAACATGTGTGTGTGTGTGTATTGTATGCTTTAATATATAATAGAATGTATATCTATTTTACATACCGTACGAAAAATAATATCAACTTGTTGTATATATATATATATATATATATATATATATATATATATATATATATATATATATAGACACACACACACGCTCGCACAAACCGATAATATATAGACCATATCCTCATATCTCAACCCTTACAAGAAAACTAATATATACACATAAAATGACCAAATTTATACATTTATATACGTACAAATATAGACTCTACATACCTTACACATAAGAACGGCTCAGCAATAGTAGTGCGTGATGAGGGAAAATGAGGCAGAGGATGGAACAAAGTCGCGGAGGATGGCTAGCCGAGGGAGGAGGTTGGCCTATCATGTGTGCACGTGCTTCAAAAGTGAGGAAGCAAGGTGGGACGAGGAAAAGCTGAGGCAGACAACGAGATCCAAGGGGAGGCAAGCGGCTGTTGGAGGAAGAGTTTTCTTTGCGGTGGCTGGGTCGGACTTTTGCTCTGGGTGAGGGTGAGATATTCGATTGTGATACGTTGGATGGAAGTGAGAGGAAGCACATGGTTTAAAGGGAGATGGGAAAGTGGAGAGCATGGGTTTTAGAAAAAACTTGGGGAAAAATGAGGCACAGAAATTAGAACAAAAAATATGTAACAGTTTCAGGCTAATAGAAATATGAGCTGCCACTTTCTGTTTTTCAAAAGAGAAGTAGGGAGGGAAATGAACAGAAGTGTATATCAAATGAACATGCTACTTTTGGGAATAGCAAGAGTCACAGTTTGGAATTTCTTGGGAAAATAAAAGAATGCAACCATTGGATTACACAGTAAGAAATGAATAGTCACCCGAAGTTTAAAGGCCCAAAATTTCGAAACTGATACGGTTAACAGTTTCATGGTTTCAACAACGAATCGGATCTCGAAACACGCATATAAATAGCCTACGGAGATCAGCACGACGAGACGTTCAAAACGGTATAAAGATATCAGTGGTACGACTGAATTATAAAAATTCAAATTTTCTACTGGCGAAAAATGTAGCAAAAACGCAGAAAAATAAGATCGACGGAGCTACAGAAGTCCGAATTTGAAAAAATGAAAAATGACGTCTTACTCGGAAGACGGTTTAGAATTTTTCTACGTAAAAATATTTAGGTTTCGAAAATGTTTTATTTTTGTCGATTTTTAACTGATTAAATTGAAGTAAATTTATGCACGAAATAAACTTTCATATTTTTGGACGAAAATTTACCAGTTGCTATGTTTAACTTGACGCATTCCAAATATCAAATTCTTATTTTAAAATTTTATTTTATTTATTTCTTTTTGATTAAATTTCACACAAATTCAGTTAATTAAATTAATTAAAACCGTTAAAATATCCGGGTTGTTACACTCTCCCCCACTCAAAATTGTTCGTCCTCGAAAAGGAAGAAGGTGGGAGAATAAAAACAAGCAGAAAGAAAATTGATTGAAAAAAAATAAAACAATTAGTTTAAACCATATAACTTTCAATTTTAATTAATTAATATTCAATAATTGATTTTAAACTCAAGTAATGTCATTAATTTGGTTTATTTTCAATTTATCATTGTTTGTTACAAAATTTATTTCAAACAACAATTTATTTTATTAATCCATTTATTATTCGACTAATTTAGTATTCAATTTTACCCCACTAACCATTTTATAATTAAACTTTAAGTGTATAACATTTTTATATGCACTCAAAATTTTATTTATAAAGACAATTTATATTGTATATTATCTAATTATCTTAGATTAACGATTTCAAAGATCATAAATTTGAATAGTCATTTATTATAATCATACTTTATTCAACAAATTTAATTCTTTATTCCAAATTATTATTAAATTTGTTCTACTTAATATATCTTATCACATATATATTAAGTATATTTACACTATTTAAACCACTCAAATTTATTTATAAATTCCTTTAACATCATTTTATACTGTATAATATTCAATTGCATAGTTAACTTTTTGAGTAATTTAGGTAAGTTATATTGAATGCAATCGAGTATTATACAAGTAAATTTCTAATCCAATTCTCTCAAGTTTAAATATTAATTCAAAATTTTGGTTTCTTTTATAATTGAAATCATCTTTTACCTAAATTTTAAGAATTAAATTTCTGATTAACTTCAAACAATTTAGAAATAAATATATATACATTCAATATATCACACCAAATCAATAATCATATACCAATATATATAAATCAAGTCATAATCTAGAAATTCAAATCTATTTAAAAAAATTCCAAATCAAAGTGTAGCAAGGTTACAATTAAGTCTCTTCCCTTCGAAACTCGAAATGAATGTCGACGATGCGGCCGTCATCACCAAAATTATTTTCCAGCGGAAAAAAGAGAAGAGCACTGATTTAATCATTTAAAATTCTTTGAAAACCATTTCTCTCCGAAAATATATATTTTGAAACTTTTAAAACCGTAGATCGAAATTATCGAAAATTAAATTCTCAAATTTTAATTTTAATTCACTTCAAATTTCAATCAAATTTTAAATTCATTTATCTATATTACAATAGTCAGTGGTTTACGAAACAATAAATGATAATCAAATTTTATCATTTCTGACAAACTTTTATTTATAATCATACAAAACTATTTTGTTTACCAAATTTTAAAACATTATTGTGTCAGTTTGTTCTGTCCAAGTATTTTGGTAATCCTATCGTTAGCGTTGATCAGACGAATCGATCGAAAACCCAAACCAACATCAACAACTCAAACAACACAATATATAAACATTTTAATATTAATTTTCAAATATACTTCCTCGCTCGAAGATACGAGGATGGATTTCAAAACAAGTATAGAGATTCGAATTTGATGGAAATCAAGTCAAAGAGAATTTTGATTCGTAAATAGGTTCGAAACAAAGATAAGATGATTAAATTACAAAATAGGGAGATTGATAGGTTTATATAAATCGCGGGGAACCTTAATCGTGTCGACCGTGACTTCAAGAATAAGATCAATGCAGAATTCTGAGGCAAATCGACATTAGATCTCAAGGGATAGAATTCAGGTATAGTAGGAGACAGATAGCATTGTAAACCAAGGATGTAGAAATCTCCAGTAAATCAATGCCTATTGTAAAGGAGTTTCACCCATTTACAAATAATTCGAAGATTGGCGAGACCGCCGATTCATTATAAAGATCACTCGAAGTGGAGTTATGGGATACTCCGGAAATAAAAGAAGGCGAATAATGAGGGACACGAATGGATTTTGGAACGGCGAGGAATGTTCCAAAATTCAAAGGAATCGAGTCAAAAGGAAGAGATTCAAACTCGTATGAGAGTGATTCTGTAAATAAATTTACCCCATATGCTAAGTTTTTCCTAGAGCTACCAAAGCTCTGATACCAACTGTAACGACCTGCTATTTTGGACCATTCGCATCCGCACGTGTCGGACTTGAATAATCCAAAATACCGAATTGTTAATTTAAATTTGGAAAAAATGAACATATACGGTAAATAAATAATCACATATCATAGACATAGAGTAATAAATGCAGCGGAAGTAAAAAATAGTAGTTCATGAAGCTACTATATACATATCAGAGTAAAATAAGGTACAACAGAAGTCTCGAATACAATAGTCAAATACAATATCAGAATACAACATTGGAATCTACTGGAATCTAAAAGCTGGACAGATAGCTGGATTTCTAAGCGAAGTTCCAACTCCAAAGGCGGGTCTCGAATACTGGCACACTCAGTCTGACCCGAGCGTAAAACAAAACACAAAACACTCGAGTCATGATTAACATTCTTATATTAATAAATCCAACTCAAGTGAAATAACAACTGGAATACAAGTAACTCAAAGGACTTGGAATAACCGTCCTCTAAGGATCCGCTAAACTATCTACTATTTAGTAATATACGCTAAATAGATAATGTCTATCAGTAATATAAAATATCAAAATAGTGTTAAGGCGTTACCATTATCCCCCTTAATACATTTATATAAATGTCATAGTCTATACAGCACGGTAAACTCCACTGTAAACTAGTGGGCTATCAGGGAGTACTCCATAGGTATATCACAAAACAAATTCATAGTGGTCGCATATATAGGGATACAAGTATGACAAGGCACATGAGGCAATACCCAAGGTAGTGAAACTACCGTTTGCCTGATCCGGACTGGTGAAAACGCATTGCCGCAACGATCACAACACCGTGAAACAACACTTCCAAAATTCAAGGGTGCACCAATCAATAACAAGTAATGAGTAGTTTACGAAGAAGTTTGTTCGCTCGAGGTGGCTAACCCTATTTGACCCGACATGGCTCATGTTTTAGTCAATTCCAATTTGACACAAGTGTCAAGGCTATCCATTACCGTTCTCTTTCTTCAGTCATCACGTACATCATTCCAACCACTTCATTCTGGATCACACTCCGCGTATAGTTGTTAAAGTGGTTTTTGGTTTAGACAGAGAGTATGTCCATAACCGATCCCGGTTTCTTTAATAACCTTCGAAATTATTTTACCGATTGGTCGACTAATAAATTTCAAAACCAAATCAAATTCAATTTCAATTAGAATTTGAAATTCAACATTTCGTTTGTCTTTCTATATCAGTTTCCAAAATTTACATTTCAAAACTTCCAAAATACCGTTTCTAAATCTTATAATTCAATTTCAATTTTTTTAAACAATTCAAATATTGACTCAAGTTCGTATATACGTTTCATCTCGTAATCATTTAAATAAATTCAATTTAACATTCAAATCAATTTTAAATTCATTTATCGATTTCACCCAATATTCGTTAAGTTAATTTATCATTCAAAACAATTTCTATTAAATTTCCAATTCATTAAATCAATTACTTAAGTTCAACTCCATTATGTCAAAACTTTCAAATTTAATTAAATTAGATTCGCCAAATCACATTCTTAAATTACAAGTCTTATATTTATTCAACATATAAATCATATTTTATATCTTGTTAAAGAAAAACAATTTCACTTATTTACTTACTTTAAATAATTTTCCCAAATCTCAATTAATAAAGGAACTTAATTTCATTTATTATCGAAGTTCAAATTCACTTATTCCGAAGTTCAATTTCTCTTGTCAAAGAATTCAAATTTTATTTAATTATCAAATAATTCAATCTTATTCAATTATTAAATAATTTCAAACTTAATTATTAAATAATTTCAAAACTTAATAATTTCAAAATTAATTATAAATTCAAACTTAATTATTAAATCATTTCAAACTTAATTCAATGAATAATTCCAAATTTTACTGTCAAATAATTTATTTTGAAACAACGTTCTTTCAGTAACTGCTATGTTAATATATTTTGTTTCAGATTTAAATATTAACATTTTCCTTTTATTAAATTCAAATTCCAACTTCATTTCAAATCTTATTATTTACTTAAATAAAATCTTTATTTTTATTTTAAATCAAATTATTGACCAATCGGGTTTTATTAAATTTTCTATTCTAAGTCAAGTTCATTTGGGTATTTATCATTTCTACCCGATTCCATTCCAATTCAAAAATCAAATCATAGCAAATGGAACTTGAAGTGTGGTAACTGGGATGGTGTCGAAGTAAATAAACAAGCAATAGCAGACATCAATAACAATCCAATAATTAATTCAAATAATCCCAAAATAATCGTATTAATTTACATTGTCGTTGTGCAAATTAACATAATTATTTCTAGAATCTACACTATCATTTCATGTAGATTAAAGATTATTACACTATTTATCTTATGCGGTTCTACACTTGACATCAACCATTCAATTTCATACTTCATCAATTAATACAACATAAATTCAAATGGTTCAAGGGTAATTAACCATTTTTCTACGTGTCAAATAGTTAAGTATTTAAGGGGATCATATTGAACAATTTTAACTAATCAAATTCAACACATATGTCGATTCAAATTTTTAAGTACCCTATGTCAAATTCAATTTGCATAATATTTATCACTTTAAACATTACACTCAAACATCCAATATAAAAAACAAACAATCAATCAATTATCAATCAAACAGGATTATCATTATATAAATAACAGATAACGGTCTCAGATGTCACAGGTGGACTGATACAGGTAATAACATATATAACAGTGTAAATAAATAACAGCAGCATATTTCAATTGTCTTTTCAATTGAAATCAAATTTAATAAATAAAAGAACATTAATCGTGAGTTATTTCTCACCTTTCGAGGCTAGAGAGGGTAGACAATGAATTAAGTTACGGATCCAAGCACGAATTTCAAATCGAGGCTAGATTGGCACGAAATCGACGAACGAAGCTGATATATAGGAAATCAAGAATCAAAACCAAAAGATGATATACGACAGGAACAAGATGCAATTATATTATTATTACTGTTATTATTATTTTATTAACAACAATATCCAAAATCATTATTCTTAAAATACAACATTTAAGAGAAATCAAAGGTATATATATTATTTTTAAAATCAATACTTATATATAAATAAACACCTCAATTGTGGGTCCAAGTATATGCTTTAAACTTAAAATTTTATCCATCAAATCTAAAATATACCAACTTAAATCATGGTATCTACAAGTTGTGAAATCTTTACATCCATCCCTATATCTATAAATAAAATTAAGATAGACATAGTTCATTGTAATATATAAATATCCAATAGATTTGTTTATGTATGCTTGGCTGATAAAGTTATATGAAGACCAGAATATATTATAAAGAAATGTAATGCAGGTATGCTTGAGAATATAGATGAAACCTTTTAACACCGTAGACTAATTATCCCTGAAACTTAAATTATAATATAACCTGTATACAGTACTGTAATCTATATACAATAGACTATAAACAAAATCATGCACAGATTATATTTATAAACATACATATATACTTTTAAAATAAATATTTAGCAACCCATATATTTCACTTTTGGCCCAATGTATATGCACAGTAAATATACATTATACTATAACATAAATAAACAAACCAATACAAGCATTGTAAGATTAAAACTAAAACAACAAAACTGAAAAATATACATAACTAACATATATAACTCATATACATACAACCTAACATCCATTACTTCTACTAAATATATTTTATAGCAGACCTCGTAAAACATGCAAGCTACAACAACTTATATAATATAAAGTAAACTATCATAATCTTATAAACTATATATTCAAAATAATAATTTATACAACAATACTGTTAAACATGTATATATATATATATTGTATGCTTTAATATATAACAGAATGTATATCTATTTTACACACCGTATGAAAAATAAAATCAACTTGTTGTATAACATATATTAAAAATAAAATTGTACATGAACATATAATTTGTTTTCAAATATATATATATACACACACTCACACACATACACACACACACTTGCACAAACCGATAATATATAGCTCATATCCTCATATCTCAACCGTTACAAGAAAACTAATATATACATGTAAAATGACCAAATTTATACATTTATATACATACAAATATAAACTCTACATACCTTACACATAAGGACGGCTCAGCAATAGTAGTGCGTGATGAGGGAAAATGAGGCTGAGGATGGAACCAAGTCATGGAGGATGGCTCACCGAGGGAGGAGGTTGGCCGATCATGCTTGCGCGTGCTTCGGAAGTGAGGAAGCAAGGTGGGACGAGGAAAAGGTGAGGCAAACAAGAGATTCAAGGGGAGGCAAGCGGCTACTGGAGGAAGAGTTTTCTTTGCGGTGGCGGAGTAGGCCTTCGGCCGTGGGTGAGGGTGAGAGATTCAGTTGTGATACGTTGGTGGGAAGTGAGAGGAAGCACATGGTTTAAAGGGAGATGGGAAAGTGGAGAGCATGGGTTTTATCAAAAACTCAGGGAAAAATAAGGCACAGAAGTTAGAACAAAATATATGTAACAGCTTCAGGCTAATAGAAATATGAGCTGCCACTTTCTGTTTTCCAAAAGAGAAGTAGGGAAGGGAAACAAATAGAAGTGTAAAGCAAATGAACAGGCTACTTTTGGGAATAGCAATAGTCACATTTTGGAATTTCTTGGGAAAATAAAAGATTGCAACCATTGGATTACACAGTAAGAAATGAATAGTCACCCGAAGTTTAAAAGCCTAAAATTTTGAAAGTGATACAGTTAACGGTTTCACGATTTTAACGACTAACCAGATCTCGAAATACACAAACAAATAGACTATGGAGATCATCACAACAAGACGTTAAAAATGGAATAAAGATATCAGTGGTACGACTGAATTATAAAAATTCGAATTTTCTACTAGCGGAAAATGCAGCCAAAACGCAGAAAAATAAGATCAACGGAGCTAAAGAAGTCCGAATTTGGAAAAACAAAAAATGACGCCTTACTCAAAAGACGATTTAGAATTTTTCTATGTAAAAATATTTAGGTTTTGAAAACGTTTTATTTTCATCAATTTTTAACTGATTAAATTGAAGTAAATTTACGCACGAATTAAACTTTCATATTTTTGGACGAAAATTTACCAGTTGCTATGTTTAACTAGACGCATTCCAAATATCAAATTCTTATTTTAAAATTTAATTTTATATATTTCTTTTTGATTAAATTTCAAACAAATTCAGTTAATTAAATTAATTAAAACCGTTAAAATATCCGGGTTGTTACAACCGGAAAGATGGTCGGAAGGGGCTGGCGGTGAATGTGCATGGAGCATTTCATGTATTTGGGTTTTGACAAAGCCTTGGGAAGAAGATGAGTTTCTCGAATACCTGCTCATGTAAATGCAGGGTTGGGCTCGAAGTTGAGAGTGGTTGCCTCAGGTTTTATGATATCCGGTTTTTTCTTTTATAAAAATAATAATAATAATAACAAGTTTAAAATCTAAAATAAGTCAAGCTTTAATAAGTTTTTTAAAACACATATTTCCTCAATAATAAGTGTTGTTTATATTTGAGATTAATTAAAGGTTTTGAATTAAAACTGTTTAAATTTTTTATTACGTTAAAAGGAAAGTTATTAATATGTTAATTATGAAGAGATGTTTTAATTGTTAATTAACTTTAAAAATCTGAGTAAATCTATGGATTAATAATAATTTTGTTTTAAAGATTAAAAGTTTAAAGATTAAATGTCTTTAAAGTTAATTGTTTAATAATTACTTTGTGTAATTAAATTAAAGCTAATTACTATGTGTAATAATTTAAAGATAATTAGTTTTTATGATTAAGTTAAAGAATAATTATATTAAAGGATAATTAATCAAGGTGATAAATTAATGTAATTAATTAAAGGATAAATAAGTAATTAATTAAGATTAGTAAATTAATGATTAAGTAATGAATTAAGGTTGATTACTTGATTAAGGATTATTAATTACATGATTAAGAATAATCATGTATTGATTAAAGGTTAATTAATTATAATTAAAGATAATTAAATAATTAAAGGTTAATTATTTAATAATCAAAGGTTAATTATTTTATTAATTGAGGTTGATTATTTATAATTAGAAGGATTAATTAATTTATTAATTAAGGCTAATTAATAAGTGATTAAAGGATAATTAATCAAAATGGTTTGTAATTAATTAATTAACGATTAATTAACCAGGATTAGCAATTTATTCATAAGTAATTAATCTGATTTAAATTAATCAGATGATTAATTAACTTTACTTATGGATATTTGGATTGCATGGAATGCTTTGAATTGTTTGATATCCCTGATTTCCAATACTTTGTGATATGAATTATTTGATTTGAGCTATAATGAATGTAATTTATTAATATGTGATGAATTTGTATTATTCATCTATGAATATGTGAATAAAGAAAAGCATTATAGGAATATACTGCTTATCGATATTGTTATGATTGATTCTGTAATGATTGATGATGTTGCACTATTGTGTAAAACCCCTAGACTATACCATATGCATAAAAATATGGATTTCACGAGGAAATTGATCAAGTCATAGATATTTTGAAAATATTATTTTCTTTAAAGGTTGTAGTTTGAATCCAAATGATTTTGGAAATGGAATTGAATTTAATATGAAAAGCTTTTGAAAGGGAAGTTTTGAAATCGAAATTTAGTTTTAAATAAACTATATCTTATCAAATATTATTTGAAACTATTTTGGAAATTATGGTTTAAAAAGGTTATACGAGTTATATAATGTATTTATATAGGTTTTAAACCATTTAAAGTATTATTTTCAAAATTTGAATTTATTCCAAGTTTATACTTTAAAGGCTATAACTTGTGTATATTTGATCGGATTTTTCGAAAGAAGAAGCATTTGTTTTCAAATGATAATGCCTTTCATATAAAGAAGGAACTTCCTGTTTTTGTTGAAAAGAATGCAAGTTATGAATTGGAATTGTTTTGAAAGCTATAAATGAATCTTTGGTTAAAAATCGGTGAACTTTACAAACAAAAGAGGATTTCAAAGATAGTTCTTTTTTTTAAATATTGTGAATGAATCTTTGTGAAAGATTTGATGAACCTTGTTTTTTAAATTGAAGAGGATCTTAAAGGTGCATCTTTTGTATAAAAGATTTGAAAATGATATAGTTTGTAAAACTATGAATTAATCTTTGTGAAAGATGGTTGAACTTTATGAAGTGAATCTTTTTGTTTAAAGATTTGAAAATGGTAATTTGTTTAAACCATTTGAAGAAAGGTTTTGGGCTTTAAGTTGTGACTTAACTAAAGATCCTAATATCCATATGTTTTTAAACATTGCATTCATTATTCTATTTAGCCGAGAGAGGATTTTGTGTCGTATAACCTATTCCGAATAATGATACGAAGTAATGGATAACATTTGAAGATAGGTGGTGAAGACCGAGTATTTTCTAGAATGAAAGGATTACCCGATGAATGTCTCTGCACAGAGTCGCGTCGGTATAGACATCTCCATATGTGATGGGGAGTCCGATCGGGATTGTGAATACCCGGATTGTATTGGCTTCTTTGTGAAGTGCCTTCGGTTCTGTTCGAACCCGGAATAGACTTGTATGGATGTGTGTCTGACATTACACATTGAGATCTAAAGCTGGTTTGTATCAAATACATTTCTGTTTGGTGGCGGAGAATTTATTCTCTTAGCTTAACACCCTTCTCTAAGACGTACGAGCTCAGAGGTTATGTAGTTGATGGCTACTAGTGATACATTCCCAATTTGGTAATGTGCAAGGTTTTAAATCTCCTCGAGATCAGCCGAGATGAAAATCCGAGATATTAGCCAAAATCCGAGATTTGGCAGCTTGGTTAGTTATAAGTCTTTTAAATATCGCCCGAGATAGCCGAGATATTTGCCCGAGATATTGGCCAAAATCCGAGATTTGAAACCTTGGTAATGTGTCATACGAAGTGCTTCTGATCATTTGTTGATCAAAGCATGGCTTTTGTGTAAAGCGTAGTTTTGTGGATGTGACCTCGTCGGACGTCACAACCCGAAAATGGTCGAAACAGGAAAGATGCGGTAAGGTTATGAGGGTCGCGCCCTTTATGGTATGTCATTCCCTTCTGGAAAAGGGTGGTATCATGGTATGGAGCCCAGATATTTAACCTATGTGGTTACTGCAAATTTATTACTTTGTGGTTGTTGCTTTGTGGTTGAGGATCCTCGAATAAAGGTCGGTAACAACCAACGAATGGCATATTCGTGTAGTAGTTACCTAGTTACAAAGGTAACCAGGCATTATGTTGGTAGAGTGCTAGTTAAGTTCTTGGGGCATCCCTCCAAAGATGTACCCATGTGGCCTAGGAAGTTCTTTAGCCTAACCATTTGTTGGAAATCCAAAGAAACAATACGTGCCGTGTACGGTTTTAGTTATATAACCTGCCATGGAATGTGGTGGTAACCTGCTATTGAACATGGTAGCTATAGTAGCATATAATAACAGTTGTATGCTGGCTAAGATTAATATTATACTTTTGAAAGGTTTTCTGTACTATGCACTAATAATAATATCAAAAATAACTTTTGCGTATTAAGCATGCTTGACTATCATAAGGAGAAATCTCCTCCAATTGTGCATTTGCATTGTGTGTGTGGCGGCAGGCCTTATGGTAGTTTCATTTTCCAAAAAGCATTGTGGATTTCTCTTTTGGTTCTTTTATTTGTTTTTATTTAAATAAACAGTTTTTTCGCTCATACCAGTCTCATGACTGACTTGGAGTTTATTGTTCTCTTTCTAAACCCTGGGTGCCTACAATTTTCCACACGGGCAGCCAAGAGTTAGATTTTCAGATAATCAGCTAGTAGATGTAGATTGGATAGCCTTCAGCTTTCTTTTTGGAATTCTTTGGAGTCTTTGGATTTTGGCGATCGTATTTGGTTCATAAGTTACCTAGCATGCTTGATACAACCTGATGGTGGTTCGAGCTTTCAATATGGAACTTGGAGCCTTTTGAGCTTTGGCATTAGAGTTGTAGCTTGTGGATTCACTCTTTCCCTTGGAGATCATGTTGGAGTTATTTCTTCCACTGTTGTCTTGTATCTCTGAGAGATATTGATATTCATTTGTATCAATGTGTTGTATCGATGTTGTATATCAATAAAAATATTGTTTTTCTTCCGCTATGTTGAAATACTCAATGTGTTATAAGCTCCAGCACGAATCGGATTTCAACGGTTGAACCTGCGGCTTTCGAGTACAAGTGAAGTACGGGTGTAGATTTTCGAGCATTGGATTTCAGGTCGTGACAAGTGGTATCAGAGCTGAAGATTGAGTAAGAACTTTAGCTCAAGAGTATAACACATTAGGTGACTCATCAGAGATAGGGTGAAATATACCCTATAATGAGTATATCCTTAAGATATCTGTCTATATGTCTTAGTAAATTCTTTTACAATCCACTAATAGTGAGTATGAGTGGAAGAAGACGACGAGATAGGGGGCAGGGGAGTACCACTACAAATGGTTAATACCCTGCAACAACAGAAACAACTTTCTATCAATCTCTTTGATCATCGTTCATTTCCAATTCTTTGATTTCTTCGTGGCAGCTCGAGGGAGAAGCTTCGGTGTGATGGTGGCCCCGCAAATTGTTGTAGAGAAGGTTATAATCCCTATTTCGTATTCTCTTCATCGGTTTTCTATCAGCTTGTCGTTTTAAACTTTAATGAATTTGGAATTTAAATCGAGATAAATTGATTAATCAAATTTAAAGCCAAATTAAATTATACCTGTTTGTCTATTCTTTTGGGGTCCAGATATAGCGGTTTGTTATCCTTTCGAATTAACCAATGCGCCCGCATATTTCTTAGATCTGATGACCCAAGTACTTCGTTAAGTGTTGAATGAATTTGTTTTCATATTTATTAGTATTCTGATTTGGTAAGCCAAATGCAGAATAAATATTCAGTTTGATCGGGTAAAACACTCTCTATCTATTCTTTGTTGTCTCCCTGCCCAACAAATTTCCGTGACGAAATTTTCTTTAGGGGGAATCTGCAACATTCCTGTTTTTAAATTAAATTTAAATTGGTAATTAATTTATTTTTTTTTGAAATAAAATTGTGAATTAATTTGAGAAATTTTGGAAATAAATAGAGGGTGAATGGAATAAAATAAGATATGTATTTATAAAAAGACATTTGTTTGATTTTATATGCAATTTGATTATATATTAATTTTTGAATTTGAAATTTAAAAATAAATGTTTTAAACAATTTATATTGAATTTGGAAACTTTAAAAATTAGTACTAATAGAAAAAATTTGTTTTGTATTTACAATATGATGGTTGGAAAATTTTATTTTGAAATTGATATGGATAAATTTGTAAAAGCTATTTAAAGAGTTAAAATTCAAATATATATTATATATTTATTTACTTATGTTTGTTTAATCTAAAATCACATTATTTAAAAGTTAAATATATATATATATATATATATATATATAAAGGTAAAGCATTAGGTCAAAAGTAGAAATATATCTTTCAAAATCAATGTAATATTTAAAAATAAGAAGGATATAAAAACATATATATACATATATTTAAACTAAATTGAAATTATGATGTAAAACGAGTTTCATAAATAAAAATGAAACAAGGATTTAAAACATATTTACAGATTACAATAAAGTAAGGATTTTAACATAAAATTACTTATTTTTAACAAGTGTAATCTATTTAAATACATTTAAACATTTGTAAACAAATTAAGACATACATAAAACAAGTGTTCACTTAAATTACAAGTGTTAACAAAATGATACAAGTGGCAAATGAAGGTTTTATTCTAAACTAAAATTTAATTGAAATGTATTAAAAGACAAAGAAACCAGGTTTCTCAAATCTCCTCTCATCTTTCATAATCAAAACCTGTAAAACTAAAAACCAGAAAATCATCTCAAACTTGGAATAGATCTGAAAAACAAAGAAAGTGAAATTCAAAAACTCAAAAGCCTAAAACAATTAAACAACCTCAAAAACCTGAAAATCCAAAACCTAGAATTAAGATCCAGAAAGAAATCAAAATGTTGAATCAAAAGGAAAATCAAATTCATTTCAACAATTACAAGCTTCAGAATGAAAACCAGAGACAAAGTAAATCAAAAAGATCAAAGCAAATTTAAAAGAATCTGAAGCAAATATCCAGTTCTAAACAAAAGCTTCAATCAGTTTCAAAAATCCTCAACCTGACTTGATGCAGAGCAAAGCAACAAATTCAACATCAAAGTAAATATAGTTTTCAGATCAAAAATCCGAAGCAAAAACATCTCTAACCTATTCTCCATTTTCATCTCCAAGGTGAGCAAACTACCCTCAAACCTGTTTATGTTTTGATTGCGTGTGGTAAGTACGTGAAGCTGTGATGTGAAATATGTTGCATAATTGAGTAAATATGCTTGCATATCTGGTAATATGTATGTATGTATGTATGTATGTATGTATAATGGTATGTATCTGTGTACAGATATAAATTCTATTATATCAACAGAATTAAGAACCACATATTGAAAAAAAATCATGTCTCTCTTTCTAAACAAAATTAAGCTTCAATTTCTAAAAAAAAATTATTTGTAACATCATGATTTCATTTTTAAAAATAATTTTGAGTGGAAATGTTTAAGTGATATTTAGAAAATTGGATATTTCTGTGGTAATCTAATTCAAGTCAAAAAAATCAATGAACTCAATTTCATGTTTTGACTATACAAATAGATTTCTAATGTGAAATCTTGATTTTTAATAATCATTTTGTAACGACCCAGAATTTTTAGTCATTAATTTTGAACATTTAATTCATTTTAAAATGTTGAATGTGAATTATAATTTTATTTTGAATAAAAAGATTTGGTTAAATCAATAGAATTAGTTAAATTTCAAATATGGTAGTTCAATTGAAAATTAAATAATAATAATTAAATATTTGAAATTTGGATAATTCGTAAATCTGGATGTAAATGGAACGGAAATAGTTTCTAAAACTTATTTTAAGTCTATTTGGATTTGAATTATAATATTGTACTGTTGGATGGAATTAAAAGTCGATAGGTTAAATTTGGAATTTTTATATTAATTTAATGATGGAATTTAATAATAAAATATTATAAATAATCAGATTTTGATTCAAAACGAATCAGAACGGTTTCTAATGTGAATATAAATTTTATATGATTTATAAATAAGTTAGCAAAGTTTTAAAAGTGAAATTTTAAATGATTTCGACGATTTTGAAAATCACTCGAATTAATCGACGAGTTAAAATAGCTTTCCAAGGCACAGCCTCGAAATTCGACAAAACCAGTTCCATTAGATCCGTAATAGTTAGTTATTATCGGATTTCATTTTTCGTAGCGGTTGGAGTTGCTGTTTGCTCGTACGGGTGAGGAACGCGTTGAAAATTTAAATCGATAATTTAATATTTGAACTCGATTCAAGAAGCTGTCTTCCACATATGATTAAATTAGCCTTTGAAACACGTTCCATTGTGTTCGGAATGTGGGTAAAACATTATAAACGCCTATCGGCATGTGTGTTTTGGAGTTCGTTTGCAAATGTTCGTTAAAGTTGAATTTAATATTAAATTAATACGTATATACGTATATATACACACACTCTCTTAACCTAACCCTAGTTTTTCACTGGCAGCCTCCTCTTTCATTCAATAGCTGACTCTTCCTGTGACGCCCCACCTCAATACCCACGCTAGACAAGAACACTCCGGAGAAGTGCTGTCAACTAGCACGGAGAATAAGGCTGTTGAGGAGCGACCATCCATGTAATTGCTTATCACACGGTGGCTATAAATAATCTTCGGAAACAAACATAGAAATAATCATATCACAAATCAGTCACAGATATCCATATCACAAAGGCGGAAGAAGATATGAATATATAACTAACACATGAAAGTGTACATCAGAGTAGTGGTCAATAAGATCCACGATAATACAAAAGAATAGCAACACGTGCTATACAAAAGAATACAACTATGAGTCTATATCTCAAGTGTATACAACAAAAACTGCTAATCTAAACAGTTAGCCAAAAGTCAGAGTGATGAATCCCTGGGAAGAAGTCAAGCAGAAGCACCTGTAACATCTCGGTCTGATCCGAGTATTATTTAAGAAAATAATAAACGGATCAGTCTAGCTATAAATATCAGATGACATGATATAAAATAAAAGATATGGCATAAACATAAACATCCATAACGACATACCACTATAAGTATGTAAATAATGATCAACAGAAGATCAATCAATAAGAGTTAATCAATATCACAAGAATCTTCTCAAAGATTCGAAGGGGGCATCATACCCTAAACTTGTACTCATAACAAGTCAATGACATAAATTCCAGAAATCAACACGAGAAATCCAGAAATCATAAAAAGGGAAAGAGGCCTATCACATGACGGTCCGAAGACCATGGGGAGCTACCCCACATGTGTGAGTGGAATCACACAGAATGAGGTCAAGACTAACCAAAAAGCAGAAAGGTATGTGTGAATGGAATCACACAAGTGGTGTCTAGTCTAACCTTGCAATGAAAGAGACATCGTGCAATTGCTAGTCTAATTCATAAAGCGATCATCAAGATCAACGAGAAGTGTCAATTACACTAAGCTAGTAAATATAGAAGTTTAGCTTCATGTCCCATAACCACTTGCTTAACTTAAATATTTACGAACAAACTGTAAATCTTCACTAATAAAATTGTCACAAGAGGTTCAATCGAACAAGTCCAAGAATTAACCGACGAAGTGAACGCAAGCGTTTCATACCACTTGTTTTACTAAGTCGTTTAATTAGATTTCTCATCCGAGTGAGGTAAAGGCTTGTATATACTAATAGATTGGAAAACGGTTTAAGAAAAGAGCTTTGTTATTAAAAATAGAGTTGAAATTGTTTGTTAAAAGAGTTTTGATATTTACTACTAGTATTGAAACCTTTATATTATAAAGTGACAAAACACATAAGCAAGTGTAGAAACAATCAGTCACAAAGATCGCATACGGAGATGCGAATAAAATCCAAGGAAATCAGCTCAATATTTTTCAGATAAGATCCCCTACGGAGGGGGGGTCCAGGGGGGTGGCAACCCCCCAAGGTGGGGGTGCGGGGGCAACGCCACCGCTTACGGGGTTCGACCTGCCCGGTCAGGTCGCGGGGGTCCAGGGGGCAGCGCCCCCGGCGGGGTGCGGGGCAGCGCCCCGACCAAAACGGTACGACCTAGTGAAGACAAAATGAGGTCTAACGACCTAACGACTCAAGGGTCATACGACCTAACGGCTGCGACCTAGGGGTCTAAGGGGTCAAGCGACTTAGTGGTTGCGACCTAGAGGTGTTCGCGACCTAACGATGACTCACGACCCAACATGGCCGACTTAACAGAGGTCGCGACCTAACAGGATAACTCATGACCGACTTAAGAGTCGCGTGACTGAAGGGTTCCACGACTTAAGGGTTGCACGACTTAAGAGTTGCACGACTTAAGAGTTGCACGACTTAAGGGTTGCACGACTTAAGGGTTGCACGACTTAAGGGTTGCACGACTTAAGGGTTACACGACTTAAGGGTTAGGCCAGGAGCGACCTAACGAGATAAGGTCCAACGACCTATCGGGATAACTCGTAAACGACCTATGGATGAACGACTTAACTCCGAACGAGCTAAAAATGGCCAGAACGACCTAAGTTTAACTCGTGAACGACTCACGACCCATGGACGAACGACTTAACTCCGAACGACCTAAAAATGGCCAGAACGACCTAAGTGCAGAAAATTCACCAAAACGCTAAAAATTGGAGTTTTTCGCCAATCCAATCCAAACCAAATGCAAATGTGCATGCAAAAGTGATAGGGAATCATTCCCAACAGTCCAATATAGTTATAGACTAGATTTGTGAGATAAAAATCTCACCTTTGCACCAAATATCAATGAAAATGAAGTTTTTAAGCAAGCAAGAATCAATCCTTCTTCTATCTAAGCACAAGAAGCTTGAATCCAATGTCTTCTTCTTGAATTTGGAGTAGAAAGATGGATTGCAATTGAATTTGAGTTTTGGAATTTTAATTTCCCATTCCCTCCACCATTAATGCCAAAGCTTGATTAGTTAGGAAATTTATGAAGAGTGAGGAGAAGAGGGTTGGAACGTGGGCTTAATAGGCTAAACTAACCCAAAGTCCAAAGCGGGAAAAGTTAGTGAAATTTCACTAACTCCAAACCTATCGATGTTTATACTTAAAAAAGTTGTAAACGACATTTCGAACTCAATGGAAGTGGTCTCGAGTCCTAATTTGACCGTTTGCAAAAAGTAGCTTTTCGGACCAAAATCCGATTAACGAGTTAATATTTAAATAAAATATTTAAATACAAACTCGATAAATATGCGGGTTGTTACAGACTCCCCTCCTTAAAGAAATTGCGTCCTCGCAATATATATATAAGATGGAATTAAAAAGTAACAACCATAAAAGCATATCAACACAAGAGGAATTTTGAAATAAGAAGTTCACCTCAAGGAGCAGGAGTAAGCAAGTCCGGATGTGTACGCTCGATGAATTCTCTGGATTCCCAAGAACAATCCTTAGGATTTGAGGACCATTGAACCTTCACAAGCGGAACATCTTTATTCCGAAGTCGTTTAACCTCAGAAGCTATAATTCGAATAGGATGCTGCTCATAAGTTAAATTCGGCGAAACTTCAATTTCTTCCACCACAGTAGGCTCAAGAATAGAATCGGAATCCCGAAGGCATTTCCGTAATTGAGAAACGTGAAATACATCATGCATAGCAGAAAACTGAGCCGGCAATGCAAGGCGATAAGCCATGGAACCAATACGTTCAGTGATAGGAAATGGCCCAATATATCGAGGCGCTAACTTCCCCGATCGACTGAAACGTACAACACCCTTCATAGGTGAAACACGAATAAAAACAGGATCCCCAACAGAAAATTCTAATTTCCTTCTTCGATTATCGGCATAGGATTTTTGTCTACTCTGGGCTTCTTTCATCCTATGCCGAATAAGTTCAATCTTTTCTGTGGAATCACGAATAAAGTCGGGACCTAAAACCAGCTTCTCACCGGCCTCAAGCCAACAAGAAGGAGATCGGCATGGCCTTCCGTAGAGTTCCTCAAAAGGTGCCATACCAATACTAGATTGGAAGCTATTATTATAGGAAAATTCAACAAGTGAAATATGATCTTCCCAACTTCCACCAAAATCAAGCACACAAGCACGAAGAAGATCTTCAAGAGTTTGATTCACACGCTCGGTTTGTCCATCGGACTGGGGGTGATAAGCGGTGCTAAAATTAAGCTTCGTTCCTAAAGCTTTTTGAAGACTCTTCCAAAATCCACTAGTAAACAATGGATCACGATCGCTAACAATAGAAGTAGGAACTCCATGCAATTTTACAATTTCCTTGACAAATAGTTTGGCCAAAAGAGGAACGGTTCGGCTAGACCGAACCGGAATAAAATGGGCGGATTTAGTAAGTCTATCAACAATCACCCATAAGCTATCATGACCCGAACGAGAACGGGGAAGGCCATCTATAAAGTCCATGGAAATTTGATCCCACTTCCAAATTGGAATTTCTAAAGGTTGCAATAACCCACCAGGCCTTTGATGTTCGGCCTTGACAAGTTGGCAAGTCATGCAACACTTAACAAAGCTAGCAATATCAGATTTCATTCCCTCCCAATAATAAAGTCGCTTCATATCAGCGTACATTTTACTACTACCAGGATGAATGGTGAATTTAGAACAATGGGAATCTTCTAAAATATCTTTACGAAGATCTCCAATATTTGGTACGATAAGTCTACCAAATTTTCGAATGCCGCCACGAGAATCAATATCAAAGTCTTTCAAACCTTCAATATCAATTTTATCCTTAACTTTTTTGCCAAGAAGAGCCAATTCAGAATCTAGCCCTTGAGCTTCAAGAATGCGGTCTAAAAGAGAAGGATGAGCCTCAAGGCTACATAAAACAAGCGATGAGCATAATTCGGATACGCGCTCTCGAATCTCACAAGTGGATAAGATCTCGAGATCGTTCCATTCGGATATCATCATAGAAACAACTGCTTGTTGCTTACGGCTAAGAGCATCGGCGACACGATTACCCTTACCGGGGGTATAAAGAATATCAAGATCATAAGGTGCAAGGAACTCGAGCCAACGCTGTTGACGTAAATTAAGTTCTTTTTGAGAAAATAAATATTTCAAAGACTTATGATCCGTGTAAAGAATAAATTTCTCTCCCAATAGATAATGACGCCACATTCGAAGGGCGAAAACAATAGCCGCGAGCTCTAGATCATGTGTGGCATATCTAGTCTCGGCCGGCTTCAATTGCCTAGAAGCATAAGCAACAACACGTTCTTTTTGCATAAGAACGACACCCAAACCAACGTGACTAGCATCGGTATAAACAACAAAATCTTGATTCCCCTCGGGAATAACAAGAATAGGAGCATCGGAAAGGAGTTCTTTCAATTTCTGAAAAGAGGCTTCACATTTGTCCGACTAAATGTATTTAACTCCCTTCTTAGTCAAGCCAGTAAGAGGCACGGCAATCTTAGAAAAGTCTTTAATAAAACGACGGTAATAGCCTGCCAATCCGAGAAAACTACGAATCTCTGTCACACTCTCCGGTCTCTTCCAATCTTGAATCGCTTCGATCTTTGAAGGATCCACGGATATCCCGGATTCGAAAATAATATGACCGAGAAACTTCACACGAGATTGCCAAAAGTGGCATTTAGAAAATTTCGCCTTTAATTGATTACTCCTAAGTGTTTCCAATACAATCCGAAGATGTTTCTCATGTTCCTCCTCGGTTTTTGAATACACAAGAATATCATCAATGAATATGAGAAAAAACCGATCGAGGAAATCTTTGAAAACTCGATTCACGAGGTCAACGAAATAAGCTGGAGCATTCGTTAACCCAAATGGCATAACAAGCCATTCATAAGATCCATATCGAGTACGGAATGATGTCAACGGAATGCTATCCTCAGCGATACGAAGCTGATGGAAACCGGTAGCCAAGTCCAATTGTGAAAAGACCTTAGCACCACTAAGCTGATCGAATAGATCATCAATCCGAGGTAAAGGATATTTATTTTTAATAGTAAGATCGTTAAGCTTGCGATAATCAACGCAGAGCCTCAGAGTACCATCGGATTTCTTTACGAAAATAGCCGAAGCTCCCCAAGGCGAGGAACTAGAGCGAATAAATTGCCTCGTCTCCAATTCAGATAATTGTTTACGCATCTCCTCATTTTCCTTATTGGACATGCGATAAGGAGGATGAGTAATAGGTTGAGCTCCAGAAACAAGATTAATTCTGAACTCAATTGCTCGTTTAGGTGGTAAACCTAAAACGGGCTCGAATATGTCGGAATATTCACGAACAACATGAATACAAGAAATAATATCATCTTCATCATCATCATCGTTATCACGAGGATTTAAAGAATATAAAGATGCCACCAAACATGATTCTGAATCTTTAAGATTAACAGAAATATGTTTAACAGATTGTGGATGTCGGAGATGAATAGTCCGCTCAGGACATAGGATATGGGCTTGATAACGGTTAAGCCAATCCATTCCCAAAATTATTCCAAAGCCTAAGTAACGCATGACATGCAAATCGGCTAGGAAAGAAAAATCACATAAAATAATCTCCACATCTTTACAAAGCAAACTAAGAGTTGCGGATCCACCAACAGGATTCGCAATTTTTAAAGAAGTCATCAATGCAGTAACACTTAAGGAAAAAGTGTCTACCAGTTCCTTTGATATAAAGGAATGGGATGCACCCGTATCAAAGAGAACTCTAATAGGTTGATCATGAAATAAAATAATACCATCAAGAATGGAATGAGAAATACCTTGGCCACGAGATGTGTTGCCAGGGGCTTGAGCCACATTTAACTTTCCCTCATTCCTGCTTTTACGTTTGAGGCATTGATGTATAAAGTGATCTGGGCTCTTACAATAGCGACAAGATTTGGGCTCAGAGCACTTATTCGCATAATGATCCCCAGACCCACAGTTGAAGCAACTCGCACCACTAGGAGAAGGATACTTTGCCACAGGGGTTGCCTGCTTACCCTTTTTGTTGGGATAAGGACCCTTGAATTTGTTTGGCCTCTTCTTGTTGTTGAAGTTTGGTTTAGCGCCTTCCACTTCAACATCACTCTCTCTATCAGCCTCTTCAAGACGAAGAGCGATATCGACGAGTTGATCAAATGCGACTTCTAGTTTCAGGAGCAGTGGCTTCTTAAGACTCTTATTTAAGCCATAAACGAACCTCTGGTTCTTCTTCAATCGGGTGTTGATGTATTCAACCCCATATTTGGAAAGCGACTCGAAGGCTGCGACGTAATCAGTCACAGAGGATTGACCTTGAACAAGGTCTATAAAACGTCGAGCCAAGCTTACTTTCCCAGCTTCTGGTACAAACTTTAACTCGAAGCGTCCCTGAAATTGCTCCCAGGTGAGATCCGCTTCATTAATTTCTGAAATAAGGAGTTCGTACCAGTCCAATGCTCTCTCCTGGAGCATGCTGGAAGCCACCTGAACGCGGTGGAGATCGATAAGGTTCATGCGAGAAAAGATTCGATCGCATGATTTTAACCAAGCCTGGACCTCGATGATATTTTCCGAACCTTTGAAGGGCTTCCCACCCAAGTTGGTGTAATCGCTGCACAAGCGTGCAAATCCCGACTTTGGGTGAGTAGGTTCCGGATTAGCTCCAGCTGCTTGAGCATTAGTTACTAAATCAAGAAGCTGTTGAGCAGTCATAAAAACTCCATCCGGAGGAGCAGCACCAGATGATCCAGTTCTGGGACGGCCTGGTCTAGACATTCTCTTCCTTAAAGAAAGAAAGAAGAGAAGGAAGAAGGTTATTTACCAATGAACATCAAGCAATCTTGATAGATAAAACAAGGAATCATAAAGGAAATAGGATGAATCGGTACGAAGACTCGAATTAATCCTATGGTACGACTCCTAAGATAGACCTAGGACGATGATCCTTGTTAAGTTATTCTACATTGTTCCGAAGTTTGGCTCTGATACCAAGCTGTGACGCCCCACCTCAATACCCACGCTAGACAAGAACACTCCGGAGAAGTGCTGTCAACTAGCACGGAGAATAAGGCTGTTGAGGAGCGACCATCCATGTAATTGCTTATCACACGGTGGCTATAAATAATCTTCGGAAACAAACATAGAAATAATCATATCACAAATCAGTCACAGATATCCATATCACAAAGGCGGAAGAAGATATGAATATATAACTAACACATGAAAGTGTACATCAGAGTAGTGGTCAATAAGATCCACGATAATACAAAAGAATAGCAACACGTGCTATACAAAAGAATACAACTATGAGTCTATATCTCAAGTGTATACAACAAAAACTGCTAATCTAAGCAGTTAGCCAAAAGTCAGAGTGATGAATCCCTGGGAAGAAGTCAAGCAGAAGCACCTGTAACATCTCGGTCTGATCCGAGTATTATTTAAGAAAATAATAAACGGATCAGTCTAGCTATAAATATCAGATGACATGATATAAAATAAAAGATATGGCATAAACATAAACATCCATAACGACATACCACTATAAGTATGTAAATAATGATCAACAGAAGATCAATCAATAAGAGTTAATCAATATCACAAGAATCTTCTCAAAGATTCGAAGGGGGCATCATACCCTAAACTTGTACTCATAACAAGTCAATGACATAAATTCCAGAAATCAACACGAGAAATCCAGAAATCATAAAAAGGGAAAGAGGCCTATCACATGACGGTCCGAAGACCATGGGGAGCTACCCCACATGTGTGAGTGGAATCACACAGAATGAGGTCAAGACTAACCAAAAAGCAGAAAGGTATGTGTGAATGGAATCACACAAGTGGTGTCTAGTCTAACCTTGCAATGAAAGAGACATCGTGCAATTGCTAGTCTAATTCATAAAGCGATCATCAAGATCAACGAGAAGTGTCAATTACACTAAGCTAGTAAATATAGAAGTTTAGCTTCATGTCCCATAACCACTTGCTTAACTTAAATATTTACGAACAAACTGTAAATCTTCACTAATAAAATTGTCACAAGAGGTTCAATCGAACAAGTCCAAGAATTAACCGACGAAGTGAACGCAAGCGTTTCATACCACTTGTTTTACTAAGTCGTTTAATTAGATTTCTCATCCGAGTGAGGTAAAGGCTTGTATATACTAATAGATTGGAAAACGGTTTAAGAAAAGAGCTTTGTTATTAAAAATAGAGTTGAAATTGTTTGTTAAAAGAGTTTTGATATTTACTACTAGTATTGAAACCTTTATATTATAAAGTGACAAAACACATAAGCAAGTGTAGAAACAATCAGTCACAAAGATCGCATACGGAGATGCGAATAAAATCCAAGGAAATCAGCTCAATATTTTTCAGATAAGATCCCCTACGGAGGGGGGGTCCAGGGGGGTGGCAACCCCCCAAGGTGGGGGTGCGGGGGCAACGCCACCGCTTACGGGGTTCGACCTGCCCGGTCAGGTCGCGGGGGTCCAGGGGGCAGCGCCCCCGGCGGGGTGCGGGGCAGCGCCCCGACCAAAACGGTACGACCTAGTGAAGACAAAATGAGGTCTAACGACCTAACGACTCAAGGGTCATACGACCTAACGGCTGCGACCTAGGGGTCTAAGGGGTCAAGCGACTTAGTGGTTGCGACCTAGAGGTGTTCGCGACCTAACGATGACTCACGACCCAACATGGCCGACTTAACAGAGGTCGCGACCTAACAGGATAACTCATGACCGACTTAAGAGTCGCGTGACTGAAGGGTTCCACGACTTAAGGGTTGCACGACTTAAGAGTTGCACGACTTAAGGGTTGCATGACTTAAGGGTTGCACGACTTAAGGGTTCCACGACTTAAGGGTTAGGCCAGGAGTGACCTAACGAGATAAGGTCCAACGACCTATCGGGATAACTCGTAAACGACCTATGGATGAACGACTTAACTCCGAACGAGCTAAAAATGGCCAGAACGACCTAAGTTTAACTCGTGAACGACTCACGACCCATGGACGAACGACTTAACTCCGAACGACCTAAAAATGGCCAGAACGACCTAAGTGCAGAAAATTCACCAAAACGCTAAAAATTGGAGTTTTTCGCCAATCCAATCCAAACCAAATGCAAATGTGCATGCAAAAGTGATAGGGAATCATTCCCAACAGTCCAATATAGTTATAGACTAGATTTGTGAGATAAAAATCTCACCTTTGCACCAAATATCAATGAAAATGAAGTTTTTAAGCAAGCAAGAATCAATCCTTCTTCTATCTAAGCACAAGAAGCTTGAATCCAATGTCTTCTTCTTGAATTTGGAGTAGAAAGATGGATTGCAATTGAATTTGAGTTTTGGAATTTTAATTTCCCATTCCCTCCACCATTAATGCCAAAGCTTGATTAGTTAGGAAATTTATGAAGAGTGAGGAGAAGAGGGTTGGAACGTGGGCTTAATAGGCTAAACTAACCCAAAGTCCAAAGCGGGAAAAGTTAGTGAAATTTCACTAACTCCAAACCTATCGATGTTTATACTTAAAAAAGTTGTAAACGACATTTCGAACTCAATGGAAGTGGTTTCGAGTCCTAATTTGACCGTTTGCAAAAAGTAGCTTTTCGGACCAAAATCCGATTAACGAGTTAATATTTAAATAAAATATTTAAATACAAACTCGATAAATATGCGGGTTGTTACACTTCCTCTCGTTCTCCCTCATTTTTCTCTCAATCCTCTTGCTTTTATGCTTCGACCTCTAAACGAATATTGTCGAGCTAAGTGAGAGCTTTAGATCCATACGGACTTGGAACCCTAAGAGGCCGACGATGGGTTTCGTTTGAACAATATTCGCGTAGGGAAGAGAGAGTGACGAGCGGCCTTGATTTCGAGCTTGATATGAACGGCTGTGATATAACAAAATAAAAATAAAAAGAATTTTGTTTTAAAAATTCTATACAAACTTTATAAATTCGTATCTTTTACATGGCTTATCAGATTCCTACGAAACAAAAAGCGCCGTAACCGTAGCTACACGATCTACGTTGCAGTGCGAATTTGGAGACGATCGAAGCTAGTGAAATTTTTGGTTAAATCGATCGCGGTCGATTTAATTCAAAATTTAAACGCTCGATGAAACTCAAGGTGAGTTAATCTCACTCACATCTGGAATTTCCAATTAATTTAAATAGTTAAAATTATAAATGGATGATTGATTGGTTGAATGTGAACATTATTATCAGTCTAGATATGATATTTTATCTGTTGTGCTAACGTCTGTGGATGTGGGAAAAATAGGTTGGAGGAATCCAACTAGATTCCTCACAATATAGAAATTTTATTCGTAATCCGTGATATATTTCATTTATATCATGTGATAGAATAATTTGGAATTTTGTTATGTTGTGTATGGTTGGATAAATATAAATCTGGTATTTTTAAAGTATAAATAAAATAAATTAGGATTAAAGGGGAATTAAAAGTAAATTTGAGAAATGAGTTTAAGGAAATTAAATTCAATATATTGGTATAGAATTTGAAGTGTTTTGAAATTGTGATTTAAAAGGAAATGAGGAATGAAAATTTATAAACTGGGTTTATAAGTGAAATGGGATATTTATCGTGGAATAAATTTGGAAGTATAGATTTTTGGTGGGAACCTCTATAAGAAGGAGCAAATTATTTTAAAAATAATAATGGGATTATTTTTAAAAGGATGGAAAGTGTATTTTTCCTTGGAAATGAAGTATATTTCAAAAGGGAAGCTTTCAAAGTATAAACTAGAAAGTTTAAAAACGTGTTTTTAGAATATTTTGGAAAAATTACTATCTTTAATTACTTTTAAGTGAAAAGTAAATATTATTAAAGTAATTATGGTATTAAATTATTTTAAAGATAAATTAGTATTACGATTTCTAAAGGAAATTTTATTATAAGTACTTGATGTAATAACTTTATATAAAAAGGAAATGACAGTATAAATATTGGATTAATAACTTTATTTTACAAGGTAATTTTGTTTTAAATTACTTGGAAACTTTTCTATATTTCCTTAAATATTTTTCATTAAGAAATTTCTGTTAGCCTTATTATAGATATTTTAAGCATATATTTTGAAAGTGATTTTCTAGGAAATAGAAAGGTGCTTAAAAATAAAAGGAGTTCATTTTAAAGTGTTGGAAGAAAATTTACGGGATTTAAACGTAAATTTGAATTGAGATAAATCAAGCAGGATTTATAAAAGAATTCTTAGGGAGTGTAGTTCCCTGAAAGCCAAGTACATTTTAAAGCAGATTTCAATGTAAAGGTTAAAAGTTTTAAATTTGATTTTAAAGGAATGTTTTTAAGAAAATTCTTATTTAAGTTGTAAAGATTTCAGAAGTAAATATTTAATAAATTAGTGATAGTAGTAATTATATTAAAAGGGGTAAATTGGTATATGCTTTAAAAGAATATCATTAATATTTATATTTTATAAAATAGTTTTATTGTAAAGATAGTTTGGTTGAAGTTTTATTTGAAAAACTTGTATAGGATTTCATAACTTTATTTTAAAATCTAGTATGACTTAACTTTTATTTTGAAGAAAAATGGTTTATATTTTATAAAGCAGTTTTATTTGAAACATTTAAAAAGTATGTATATATGTCAAGTAAAGTATGTAACAGCTTTAATTTAAATTATTATAAATATAAAGTATTTGTCCTGGATGTTTTCAATGGAAATCAATATTTGGAAATTTATTCCATAAGGAGTATGTGGTTTGGAACTGTTTTCAAGGGATTGAATGTAATAACCCGAAATTTCCGATCCCGAAAATTCCAGATAGTTATGAAAAAGAAGAAAGAGATAGAAGTAGAAGATCAGAAACACCAACATCTCACATTCACAACGGATAAAATATAATAATAAATAATAATAGTTTACAAAAGAATATTATATCTGTTGATTACATTTTAATACATCAGAGTTACATATACATACATACATATATATATATATAGACACTGGATATACACAATTATCATGTCTCAGATTTACAATAATATAATACAGTGGAAACACTCCATACATTCTTGCCATCTAGCTCGCCTCTTGAGATCCAGAATGTCCTTACCTGAAAATCTGTAATACTCGGTCTGACCCGAGCATTACATCAAAGTAACACCCGGGTCAGGCTGGAAACCAGCGTAAGTAAAGCCAACTAACATGGAATATCCATGCAAACAACTTATATAAACCCGGGGTGTGACGCCCCACCTCTATACCCACACTAGCCAAGTACACTACAAGGTAATGCCGTCAACTAACACGGAGAATAAGGCTGGTTAGGAGCGACCATCTATAGCCTTGCTCTAACTATCTATTGAATACACCGACAATAAACATACCAAGCAGGTCGACATACTCAATGAATACTTAAAACAAAACCATAGGTGGTTGGATCTATCAGAACAGAATATAATAACTCAAATGTAATATACATTACAGAACAGTAAATCATCATATATACATATACAGATACATAACAGAGTTATAAAATAATACATATCAAGTGGTATAGCAAACCACCATATACAGGCGAGTCAAAAGAATACATATCAGAGTTACAACAGATAAGGACCACAAAAGACGCTATAACAAAATGAATCTAGCGAATAGTCCATGCGGAAGCAAAATAGGCTAAGTTCCAAAAGCACCTAACCTGAAACATCTCGGTCTGACCCGAGTATAAGATACACGGGTCAGTCTAGCTAAACAAATCAGTTAGATAAACTGAACAACAATAAACCTGAAAGGTTACAAGGTATAGCAAATATCTCTAAGAGAGATAACACAATCATCTAACAAAAGATGAATCATATGATAACAAGCCTCATCTCATCGGCAACGTATAGAAACAAAGGATACGAATATCCCAAAACAAGCCAAAAGGCAATAACAAATACCAATAAGGTATACAAGTTCCATAAGGTAAACGCTACGCATCATGCGGCTCATAATGACCAACACCGAAGGGCGATACCAAGGGAATATACATATGAATGAAACATCATAAAATTGCTCGAGCTCAGTACTGTACAAACAAGGATCCATGAGCCCGAAGACTCCAAACCCAATATCACCCATGCAGCTCATAACGACCAACATCGGAAGCGATACTAAAGGGCAATCACCCATGCGGCTCATAACGACCAACATCGGAAGCGATACTAAAGGGCAACAAACCCGAAGGCACAAACCCGAAGGTACATAACCGAAGGCAACAAACCGTAGTGGTGAAGGTCAGAGACCCAGTACTGGACACCACTAACTGGCGGAATGTGTCACAACTCTCGAAAAGGAATCCGAAAAGTGTTAACGTATGTCCCATAACCACTCGTTCGCACTAACGGTTTACTATCCGTCAGCCACTTTCACACTCAAAGCAGTACAAAGTTTACCTCATATCATCGATAAACCAAACCCGAAGGTTAAAACGATCAATTGAATAGGTCGGGGATTAATCGGAAAGATAAACGCACAGATTCATGGTCCGTGTTTTGCCCAACCATTTAATCACCCTTCCACTTCGCTCGAAGTGCGAAATTGTACGTGTGGTTTAAATAGAATTTATAAATCGGAGAAGCGAACTTTTAATACAATTTGAAGAAGTAATTTATAAAAACTCGTAAATGAATTCAAAAAGAAATTATCAAGGTCAAATATGCATAAACAACTAATTGGAATCAATATGCATCGATCAAATTTGGAAAATTAAACGAACAAGGCAAACTGGCCAAAAACAGCATATTCAGACGTCTGAAAGAAGGGATTCAGACGTCTGAATCTGGAAATCAATTTATTTTCCAAAACAGAATTCAGACGTCTGAATCCTAACATCCAGACGTCTGAAATAGGCAATATTTTATCTATTTCCTTTCTGGTCGAAATTTAGCTAATTCAGACGTCTAGAATATAAATTCAGACCTCTGAATCTGGGAGTGAAATTTCTTCCAAGAACAATATTCAGACGTCTGAAATAGGCATTTCAGACGTCTGAAACCTGATGGTCAGGCAATTCCTGAACCTAGGCCAACTATGGCCAAACAAATCGAAAGCGATCGGGTGCGTGTTGATTATGGGCTTACGTCAAACGACTACCCAAGCTTAACAACACCTCCAAACACTCCGAACAACAAAAATATCAACCATATAAGGTTTTTCATAGATTTGGCTTCAAAATTCAATATTTGGTAATTTCACCAAAGCAATCCAAATCGAAAGCAAATGCACACGAACAAGTATTAGGAATTCATTCCTAACATCAATGATATCAAAAGAAGTAGATGTGAGTTCAAAACTCACCTTTTACCCAAAACAAAGAAGAAGGAGTTCAATTTGCAAGGAGAAGACCAACAAACACTACTTCAACTCAACAAGCTTCAATCTAAGAATAAAACACATATTTCCCAATTTAGGTTTAGGAAATTTTCTGAAATTGAAGAAGAGAAGAGTTGGAGAAGATGAAGAAGAACTTACCAATGGATTCTCTTTGATCTTAGAGCAAGAATTTGTAGTTTGCAAATGGATTTAGGGCTAGGAGTTTCTAATTTCCTTTCTCTTCCCCCATTTCAGTTTTTGCTTAAGCTTTTATGAAATGAATAAGTGAATGGAAGGAGAGAAGGGCTGAGTTGAGGTTAATAGAACAGTTTGGGTGAAACCCAAACCCAAAGCACACTTAGCAAATAGAAAAATTCGACTTACTCCAAACATATCAAAGCTTACACTCAAAAAGATCGCAAATGCCATTTTGGAACCAATGGAGGTAGTTTCGAGTTCCAATTCGGCCATTTGCAGAAAGTAACATTTCGGACCAAAATCCGACTAACGACGCTATATTTAAATTAAACATTTAAATATAAAATCGTTAAATATGCGGGTTGTTACACGGGGTAACTCGAATAAATTTACAAATCCACAATTTGATGTTGACATTACTTATTTCACATATAAGTTTTCTAAGTACCAAAGATTTAGATTTAAAATAGTCCAATTTCTTTGAAACTCTTCACTCTCGCCTATAGATTTCACATATCAATCTATAAAAATTCGAAGGGGTTTTGGGTATTTCCTAATACTCGACTTCGATCTTTTCACGTCTCATGTCATAATACCCAAGTTATCCAAATGAAATACACAAAATTTCATACCAGAGATATCAACTCATTCAAAACATCCAATACCATTCAATCATCCATAAGCAAAACTTGATCGCTACCAATAATTTAATAAAATTCTAATTAAATTTCAAAACTCAATCACTTAGATTCCTTCACTTCTCATTAATCAATTTCAAATCAATTAATCAATCATCCCTTCATTATTCATCTTAATCAATCAACCTGGAGTAATTATCCTTCAATTTCATTCAAGTAATTATCATTAATTAACTTCACAATACTAATTATTCTTAACCAAAATCAATAAGTAATCTTAATTACTTCACAAATTAATTAACAATATTAATTACATTAATCCTCAATTACTTATATTAATTAATTTCTCACAAGTCACTTATTATTGATTTATTTATCTTAATTAATCAACCATTATTTACATCATTGATTATATAAATTAATGATTTCTCATTTACTGTTCAATTTATCCTAATCAAATTTAATTACATTAAATAGTTAATTGGTAATTAAACCATAAATATTATCACTCTTGGTTTATCACATCCTATAATTATCTACCTTTTATTTACTTCATTAAATAAATTAATTACTCATTTTATAATAGAAGCTTAAAGGAATTTAAAGCCAAATTTATTTTTAAATTCAAATCAATTTACAAATGCACTTTAACATTCAAGTTGTTAAACCACTTAATATTAAAAAACTTTATTTGTTAGATTTAACTTTGATTTAGAACTTGTTTTAAATCTCTACTTTACAATTTAACTCCAGTTTTTAAATATCACTTTTATTTCTTTCCAATTCATTTTTATTTTTATCCTATAATTATTTCACTTTCAAAATTTCACCCTTATATTTCTTTCAAAATCTAATTTGATATATTTTGATAAACCAGGATACCGAAATATTCAAGCAAACCACATCATTCAATAATATTCCAATTACCAATAATATCCATCACATAATATCAATCACTCTAATATATATAATATAACACATCAATTCAGTTCAACCAATCATTTAAATCTAACTATTTAAATTTAAATAAAAATCCAGAAGCATTAGGTTTACTCACCTTTGATTTTTGTATGGCAATCCATTTCCGTCTCGACCATTCCTCCAATTTTTGGACCTTGTGTAATATTTATACATTTACCAATATTCGATTTAATCAAACAATTAACCACTGTTTAATAGTTTAAATTTTAACTAATGATTTAACTTAACCAAATAAATCAAAAAAAATTAAACTAATTTTCCTTTTTAACAATCTAAAAATAATTAAATGGGTTACTTAAACCGCTTATCACCAATACATTATTCCAAATGTAATTGCCAATTTTAAAATATGCATACATTTTTTTCAGTAAATAACATAAATATTTCTACTGTTCTTTTTTTTCAAATTCGAATAGATAAACGAAGGAAAAAGAAGCTGTACCCTAAAGAAATCGCAAATTGCAGATGCCAATCCATCGAACACAAGTCGATACCCTAGCCTCGCCGATCTCTGTGCCTTTGTCGTGACCCTTCCAATGACATCGCGACCTCCACAAATCGTTCGCGCCTTCCGCGACTCGCCCCAGATCGCCGCCCCCTTCTCGCGAAGCTCCAACGAATGTCGTGCAGCCCAAAACGCACGTCGCCTCTCCTAAAGTCGCGATCTGCTTCAAAAATCAAGCTCGAGCTCGATTAAATCTGCGTTGCCATTTTTTTTTGATGGAATGAACTCGACCTGATTAGGGTTTGAACGAGAAGAAGGAGGAGGGGTTTCGATCAAAAGAAGGGGGCTTGATTCAAATCGGCTTCGGCCATTTTTCGTTCTCTTTGATTTTTTTCTTCTTATTTCGGTTTGATTTTTCTAAAAACAATGAAGAGATATTTTCCTAATGGTGGCTTCGAGTATAAGCAGTAGGGTGGCTGAGTTGACCCCTTAATTATTTCTTATTATTTCCAAAATATCTCGTTTCACATAACTCTAAATCTCGATCTCCGAATCAGACATGCCGCCAGACATTTATAAGGCTTTACCCCTATTCCGAACACGATGGAATGTGTTTCGGAACCTAATTCGATCGTATGCGCGAGTTACGGAAGTAAACAATCAATTTTTAAATTAAATCGATTAAAATAGTTTCTCTGCGTTTTGAGCTACCAGGGTCAAACGACAACTTCGATTGCTATGAAAATTGAAATCCGATAATAACTAACTATTACGGATCCAATGGAACTAGTTTCGTCAAATTCCGAGACTGTGCCTCGGAAGGCTATTTATAAATATCAATTTAAACGATGTATTATTAAAACTGAACAAATCACCTTTAATTTAAATTTCTACCATTCTATTATCTTCAGTATCATCATTATAAATTTTATAAGCCTTCAAATAATTTTTAATAGGCTTAAAACTGAAGATTCAATAATTCATCCAATTTCAGTTTATTAAATCCAATAACTTAATTGCTATTAATAAAAATATTTAAATTCAAGTTAAAAATTAAATTTTAAATATTTTAAAATCAATTAATTATTTCAATTTAAATTGTTAAAAATTCTGGGTTGTCACTTTCCTCCCCCCTTAAAAGAATTTCATCCCCGAAATTACTAGTTAGGAAGAATGGTCCAATACCCGTTTACTTTTCCCCCAAAACCAACAGTTCAACATCCTACCAACTATCTTTTATAAAAGACCCCGTATCATTCTTACTAATTTTCCAAACTCTCCCACTGTTTCCAAACAATACCCTTTTTGTTCAATCATTCAAATTTCAATTTAAAACCAAATTTTGACTTATCAAAATTTTCTCAAAATATTTCTAACTCTCTAAATTTTCAAATTTTTTTGCCAGCATCTCCTTTGCATGGCTATCTCGGTACAGCTACAAAAGGCCTCTACGGGCTCCCAAATTCCAAAAAGAAAACTGAAAGCCAAGTGGCTAGACCAAAAAACCAATCCAGTTTCATACAAAAATTTAAATACATACCTTTTTGTCGAGCAATTAAAATTTATCTTCCAAAATCAAAACAAATTTCCTTTTCTCTTTATAATACCTGCATATCTTACTTAGCAATAATATTCAGTCATAACTTTTCAAATCATTTTATGCCTATTGTAATCGATTTTTCGTTGCCGAAAAACCGAATAGTTAGGGTTTAGAAAAAGAAAGAAGAAGAGGGAAAAGATAAAAGACAATAGAGGGAAGAGAAAACAGAAGATAGAAAATTTTAAAATAGAAGAAAAAGAGAACAGAGAACATAGAAAATAGAGAGGAAAGAGGATAGAAAAAGATAGGGAAAAGAAAAATAGAGAATAGAACAGAAAGAAAGTAGAACAGAAAAGAAAACAACAGAACAATAACAGAATCTCACAATTCGCAGCGGAACAACATATAATAATAAATGAATAATCTTTAAACAAGAACTATATCAGTTATTACATTTTATACATTACATTTCATTACATCATATCATCATCAGAGTGTACAACAATATACAACAAACAGTGCAGCGGAAAAGAAATACTATATAAACTAGTAATACGCCATGCCATCCAGCTTGCCTCCAGCAATTCCTGAATATCCAGAATATCCTGATAAACCTTAACTCTTGACTGCCCGTGTGAAAATTGGTGGGCACCCAGAGTTTAGGAAGGAAAACAATAAACTCCGAGTCAGTCATGTGACTGGTGTGAGAACTCAAAACAGTTTATTTAACTTTGAAAACAAAATAGAGGGATATTTTTAATTCAATTCGCAATGCTTTTAAAAATGAGACTACCATAAGACCTCCTGCCACACACACAATGCAAACGCAGACTTGGAGAAGATTTCTCCTTATGATAGTCAAACATGCTTGATACGCATTTAAAAAGAACATTTGATATTATTACTAGTGCATAGTGTAGAAAATTCATTTCGAAAGTAGAATATAAATCTTAGCCAGCATAGGTACCATTATATTATGCCTACTAATAGCTACCATATTAGATGGCAGGTTCTACAACTAAAACCGTACAAGTTTCGTATTGTTTCTTTGGATTTCCAACGAATGATCAGGCCAAGGAACTTCCCATTGCCACATGAGAATGCCTCTGGATGGACATCCCCGAGAACCAAACCGGATCTCTACCAACACAAGGCCGGGTTACCCCTAACTGAGTAACAACTGACCGAATATGCCATCCCCCGGTCCTTTGGGACCTTTTAACCGAGCGCTCGTAATCAATTCACACAATCATAACAAAGTGTTTTCAACATGAGTAAGTATCTGGGCTCCATACCATGATACCACCCTTTTCCATAAGGAAATGCACACATCCTAAAGGGCGCTACCCCTCATAACCTTGGTGCTTCTTTCCTGTTTTGACCATTCACGGGGTGTGAGGCTCGACGAAGTCACGTCCACAAAAACATACTTTATACAAAAGCCATGCTTTGGGTCACAAATGATCATAGAGATGATCACAAAGATAGACGATCAAATAAATGATCCTATCACAAATAATCAACACAATGATCATTTACAGCAACACTCAGCATGTCACATTACCAAATTGGGAATATATCGCTGATAACATTCAACTACATAACCTCTGAGCTCGTACGTCTCAGAGAAGGGTGTTAAGCTAAAAGAATAAATTCTCCGCCACCAATAGAAATATATTTGAAAGAAATCGGCTTTATATCTCAAATTGTAATGTCAGACATACAATCCATACAAGTCTGTTCCGGGCTCGAACAAAACCGAAGGCACTTACAAAGAAGTCCTTGCAATCCGGATATTCACAATCCTGATCGGATTCACCATCACATATGGAGAACTCTATACCGGAGCAACTCGGTGCAGAGTCAATCGATAGGTCATCCTATCGTTCTTGCAAATACTCGGTCTTCAACACCGATCTTCAATGCAATTCACAACGACGTATCACATATTCGGAATGGGTTATACGACCCCATGGTCCTTTCCCGGTTAACCTGAATAGTGAGCGCTTATTCAAAAATAAGTGTGGCATTCATATTCAAACAAATCACATCAATTACCCATTCAAAGGGAAATATTGATAGTCGGTTATTGAACTATCAATGGATATGCACACATCACCAGATTCCAAATAATTTTCCAAATTATTTATTTTCCAAAATATCTTTACAAGATATAAAATTTCACACTTTAAAAATAAATCAATATTTACTTTTAAACAAATTCTCCTTTCCTTTATAAATTCAATAGTGAATTTATATTTCACAATATCTATTGATATACGATTTCAATTATCCATTTTCAATTTATCTTCAAAACGATAAATTCTAAATATCACTTCATATTGGAAAACAATTCCATACTTATTTAATAAGTAATGCACAAATTTTATTTATTTTCAACACTTGGAAAATATTCAATATACTTAAATCGAAATTAAGTATATATTTCGTTCTTTAAGGAAATCATTCACTTAAACATATTTATTTGGGCCAAAACGAATGTTGCGTAAAACATCGTTACGACAACCCAAAATCACTAGTATATGGATTCAAATTTAAAATAGATATATAAATCCCAATACTATACAAAACATTTCCTTTCGGAAATCATTTACTATAACAACAGTGTTATAGTCCACCATTTCCTTCTATTTCTCGAAAACGTCTATTTCAACAATAGATGTTGAAATCTATGGTTTCGAATCTCAATGCATTTAAAACATCGTTAGATCGTTTTAATTCCATTTAAAATATCACATTCTAAACATTTTCTTTAACATATTATTCACTATTCAAAAACGTGAATATTCTTTGTTAACAAATTTCATCCTTTTATTCATTTTATTTCAAAGGATTATTCATAGTCAAAAATGTGAATATAACTCCATTTATAGGTTTCAACAATTTACTTATCAACATAAGTCATTTGCGAATTTATAAAACAACGTTTATAAATTCCATTTCTAATTATTTTATAACAACTTCCTTTTATAAATTCCTTTATTTACCTATTCGATTTATAACTCAATTATAAAACAAAGGTTCATATTATAAGTCAAATACTTATAATTTATTCGTTCACAAAAATCGTTCCTTTGAACTTCATAATTATAAATCTTATAACTTATAAGATTCAATTATTTATCCAAAACCATTCTTTTAATGACTTTATAAATTTTATAAACCTACTGTTTATAAAATTCCATTTATAATTTCACCGTTTATAATTCTATAAATTTCATTCAATTTATGAAATTCATTTTCACTTCATTCAAACACTTATAAAAACTCGTTTTATAATTCCAAGGTTTTAATTTATAAATATCAATTTATAAATCCTTTACAAAATCAATTTATACTATTATTTTAAAACATCCTTAATCTCCTTTATTATTTCACCATTTCGATTCATAAAATAATTAAATTTTATAAATCCTATATTCAAACTTTTCACAATAAAGTCTAAAATCCCGATTAAACTTTTTTATAAAATCATTAGCATCATATTCTCAAAAATCAGTTTTTAACTATATTTCTCAAAAATCATAATTTTTTATAACTTTAAAAATTATAACGTTTATTTATTTAAAATGAATCTATTCCAAAAATATAGTATATTTTCAAAAATCACTTTATAAATCATTTTAAAATTCCAAAACTTGGTCCAATGATGCTACATACCAAATAGTCAATCACGACAACAACGATATCATATATCGATATGATAATCCATCAAATATCAAAATATCTGAAATCAAATAAATACTGTTGAGGAATCCAGTTGGATCCCTCCAACCTGTTTTCCTGCATTCACAAACATTAGCACAATACCAATTTCGCTCCAGTACGAAATTATCGCGGTATATGTTTTTATTAAATATTATCCGCTTAATAGACGGCGCAATAGGGTCTCATCCGCTAAACAAATAAATGCGGGGAAATCAACAACTCCAATATATACATATACCAATATATATATATTGCTATTATATATAATACCAATTTCACTGTTTATGAAATATTCGCGGTATATGTTTTTAATAAATAACATCCGCTTACTAACGGCGTATAATGTCTATTTTAACAATCAATAGATAACAATCATCATTCAAACATGCATTCAAATATTTTAAATCTAACTATTTAAAATAAAATCGAAACTGATTCGATTGAGTGAGAAGTTCTCACCTTGATTCCAATTTCGTTTTAGCGATTTATTTCGAATAAAATTAAACGGTCGTTTAATTTTACCCAAAATTCTCACTAACTCCAAACGTCTCCAATCCAATTTCATCGCGTAGTGCTCGTCCTTACGATTCCAACGCAACTGGGTTTGCATTTTTCCGACCTCGTATGAAAAAGTTATGAATATTTGAAGTTTACTCGAATTTAAATCAACTAATTACAACATAACCTTTATATTATAACCTAACTTTCAATCTAAGCCATCCATCACAAGCCTAGAATATCCAGGCCGTCCCCTGTTGCTTCTTCCCCAACCTCCTTTTGCACGCAACATCTACAGGAAGGCCGAAACCCATCTTGATTATTTAGGGTTAATTTTTGCAACAACTCCGTTCAACTTGAACACGATCGAGATGTGCCATCACGTAGCCCTCTCCCACCACCATGCTCGGCCACAATAGGGTGGAGCTCGGCCCCCTATGTCACCTCGAATTGCGTGCCAAACCTGCCACAGTCGGCCCCATTTATCTCCCTCTCTGGTCGACCTCACACCATCATCACCGTATAGATTTAAAGATCTCGACGAGTGCCACAACTTTCATGTTGAATATATTTTCTAATTCCTCACGGATTGAAAGAAATTGAGGAAGAAAGAAGATTGAATTCTGGCCATAGATGGGGTGAACGGCGGCTAGGTTTAGATTAGGGTTAGGTTTTATTTTTTCTAAATTTATGAAAGCTCATGTCTATTTATAGAAGAAAATCGAACACTATTCATCCGGAAATTCCGAACTCCGATTTACGCGCCGAAACTAACGTTTCTAGGGTTTATCCCGCGTTCCGGACACAATGGAATAGGTTTCGGAAGCTAATTCGGACATCTGTGCGAGTTATGGCTAAAAACGTTCAATTTGAATTAAATCGATTTAAGCGATTTTCTAGGCGTTTTAATTTGTACCGGACAAACGGTAAATCCAATTGACTTGAAATTTGAAACCTTACAATAATATCACATTACGGCTCCGATGAAACTAGTTTCGTCGAAATCCGAGACTTTTTGAAAAATGACTATTTTAACTCGCCAAATTAAAATTAAAAATAATTCGATGCGTTTCGAGCTGCCACGATCAAACGATAACTCCGATTGGCACGAAAATTGAAATCCGGTAATAACTAACTATTACGGATCCAATGGAACTGGTTTCGTTCAATTCTGAGACTGTTCAAAAATTGGCTATTTTCACTAGTCGATTTTAATATTAAAATATTCAATTTTCACAAATTAACTCTTAATTCGATTTTAAAAGTTCTAAAATATCATTCTAACTATAATATGATAAAATAAAATTTTACAAATCATTTTCAATCATATTTAACTCAATTTTCAATTATTTCCATAATTTAACATATTAAATTATCGATTTAATTATCCAATTAAATTCAATAATTCAAATTAAATTTTATTCGACTTAAAAATTCACTTATTAATATTTAAAATTAATTAAATATTCATATTTTAATTTCTAAAAATTCTGGGTCGTTACAATCTTCCCCCCTTAAAAGAATTTCGTCCTCGAAATTAACAAGTAAGAAAAGTTATAGAATTTATTAACTTTCTAAAATCCATAGTTAAATTTCTTACAAATCTTTACTAAGTTTTCAAATCATACTTAGTTATCTTTTTCAAAAACAACTACTATTGTTTAACCTCAATTCCAAAATCAAAGTTAAAGTTTTCAAAATTTTCCAATTTTCTCAAATTTTTCTAACGCCTTAAATTTTCGGAAAAATTCGCCATAGTCTCCTTTGCGCGGCTCGATCCGAAAAAAAAAATGACAGTATATATATCACAAATATACATCTCATCAAGTAATGAGGCATCCCGAAGGGAAAAAAGTAGAAAAGTACGGTATGTAATCCGAGATATGTACCTTATATTTTATTAGCGAGCATATACGGCTAATATAGCGCGAAAGCGAGCTCCAAATGCGAAGCAAACGCGATCCGCACCTACTAATCACTCAACAAACAACATGAGAATCATGTATATAGAGAATAGTATCAATATACAACATATAGCAACATAATAATTATATATGTCAACATAGCAAATGCAATAAAAGCAATATATTCAACCATCAATCAACTATCATCCATAACCAATATATATTCATTCATATTCTCATTAATATTCAATGAAATGGTTTTTCAACTCAAATCATATTTGATTTATTAACAGTGGATGTTTTTACTAACATTCATTTTCAATTAGTTCATATTCACTAATTCATATTCAAGTTGGTTCACTTCCAAATCAAATTAAATTCTATTCAAACTTATTTACTTATAATTTGAATTCAATTACATAGCTTTCAATTTCATTAACTCTTAATGAATTATATACAATCACTAACAATCATATAACAACCAATGTATATTAAATACAACCAAATTTCCTTTGCTTTCATTTGGTTTAACACCTTTACTTTCATTCAATTATTCAACTTTCTAATAACATTAGATTTTAATGAATTAACACTTAAACTCATTATTTCATATCAACTAAATTCACATTTAATTGATTAACATTTAATCCATTCATTCAATTCAATTACAAAGTTGAATTTCATTTCCTAACTTAAGTTCACATTTATCAATCAATTCAGCTTCCAAATTCTAAAGTAACTTTTTATTTACAACTCATATTCATAAATATATATTCATATAGTTTCACTTCTTATATATATAAGTTTATTTCTCAATTGTAAATCACATTAATTATAATTCAATTCTTATAATTCTTTTGCTTATACAATTATTCTTTTAATTTAGATTATTCAAACAACTAAACAATCAACTTATATACACTTTAATAATTCTGAAAAATTATCCCTTTATATATAAAAATATAATCAAGGTAAAATTATTTCATTTACCCAATTTTAAAACAATACTGTGTCGAATTGTTCTATTCAAGTGTTTAGAAACCCCTTCGGCATAGTCTTGCGGACCACGCTGACGAAAGTTCATATGCCACTCAATAAACCAATCATCACAATATAAAACAATTTTATATATTCACTAACAAATACGCGCTCATATCTATTATTACACTCAACCTCATTCTAGAGTACTGCTGACTCTATCTCTAATGAGTAATACCCAACAGAACCATGGTTGTCGCTTAACCATAAGCTCTGATACCAAATGTAACATGTCGATTTTTCGTTGCCGAAAAACCGAATAGTTAGGGTTTAGAAAAAGAAAGAAGAAGAGGGAAAAGATAAAAGATAATAGAGGGAAGAGAAAACAGAA
Organism: Allium cepa; assembly: GCA_030765085.1. Lineage (NCBI taxonomy): Eukaryota > Viridiplantae > Streptophyta > Magnoliopsida > Asparagales > Amaryllidaceae > Allium > Allium cepa. The sequence continues at coordinate 44,090,879 of CM060930.1, read as the reverse complement.
GATAGAAAATTTTAAAATAGAAGAAAAAGAGAACAGAGAACATAGAAAATAGAGAGGAAAGAGGATAGAAAAAGATAGGGAAAAGAAAAATAGAGAATAGAACAGAAAGAAAATAGAACAGAACAGAAAACAACAGAACAATAACAGAATCTCACAATTCGCAGCGGAACAACATATAATAATAAATGAATAATCTTTAAACAAGAACTATATCAGTTATTACATTTTATACATTACATTTCATTACATCATATCATCATCAGAGTGTACAACAATATACAACAAGCAGTGCAGCGGAAAAGAAATACTATATAAACTAGTAATACGCCATGCCATCCAGCTTGCCTCCAGCAATTCCTGAATATCCAGAATATCCTGATAAACCTTAACTCTTGACTGCCCGTGTGAAAATTGGTGGGCACCCAGAGTTTAGGAAGGAAAACAATAAACTCCGAGTCAGTCATGTGACTGGTGTGAGAACTCAAAACAGTTTATTTAACTTTGAAAACAAAATAGAGGAATATTTTTAATTCAATTCGCAATGCTTTTAAAAATGAGACTACCATAAGACCTCCTGCCACACACACAATGCAAACGCAGACTTGGAGAAGATTTCTCCTTATGATAGTCAAACATGCTTGATACGCATTTAAAAAGAACATTTGATATTATTACTAGTGCATAGTGTAGAAAATTCATTTCGAAAGTAGAATATAAATCTTAGCCAGCATAGGTACCATTATATTATGCCTACTAATAGCTACCATATTAGATGGCAGGTTCTACAACTAAAACCGTACAAGTTTTGTATTGTTTCTTTGGATTTCCAACGAATGATCAGGCCAAGGAACTTCCTATTGCCACATGAGAATGCCTCTGGATGGACATCCCCGAGAACCAAACCGGATCTCTACCAACACAAGGCCGGGTTACCCCTAACTGAGTAACAACTGACCGAATATGCCATCCTCCGGTCCTTTGGGACCTTTTAACCGAGCGCTCGTAATCAATTCACACAATCATAACAAAGTGTTTTCAACATGAGTAAGTATCTGGGCTCCATACCATGATACCACCCTTTTCCAGAAGGAAATGCACACATCCTAAAGGGCGCTACCCCTCATAACCTTGCTGCTTCTTTCCTGTTTTGACCATTCACGGGGTGTGAGGCTCGACGAAGTCACGTCCACAAAAACATACTTTATACAAAAGCCATGCTTTGGGTCACAAATGATCATAGAGATGATCACAAAGATAGACGATCAAATAAATGATCCTATCACAAATAATCAACACAATGATCATTTACAGCAACACTCAGCATGTCACATTACCAAATTGGGAATATATCGCTGATAACATTCAACTACATAACCTCTGAGCTCGTACGTCTCAGAGAAGGGTGTTAAGCTAAAAGAATAAATTCTCCGCCACCAACAGAAATATATTTGAAAGAAATCGGCTTTATATCTCAACTTGTAATGTCAGACATACAATCCATACAAGTCTGTTCCGGGCTCGAACAAAACCGAAGGCACTTACAAAGAAGTCCTTGCAATCCGGATATTCACAATCCTGATCGGATTCACCATCACATATGGAGAACTCTATACCGGAGCAACTCGGTGCAGAGTCAATCGATAGGTCATCCTATCGTTCTTGCAAATACTCGGTCTTCAACACCGATCTTCAATGCAATTCACAACGACGTATCACATATTCGGAATGGGTTATACGACCCCATGGTCCTTTCCCGGTTAAACCGAATAGTGAGCGCTTATTCAAAAATAAGTGTGGCATTCATATTCAAACAAATCACATCAATTACCCATTCAAAGGGAAATATCGATAGTCGGTTATTGAACTATCAATGGATATGCACACATCACCAGATTCCAAATAATTTTCCAAATTATTTATTTTCCAAAATATCTTTACAAGATATAAAATTTCACACTTTAAAAATAAATCAATATTTACTTTTAAACAAATTCTCCTTTCCTTTATAAATTCAATAGTGAATTTATATTTCACAATATCTATTGATATACGATTTCAATTATCCATTTTCGATTTATCTTCAAAAAGATAAATTCTAAATATCACTTCACATTGGAAAACAATTCCATACTTATTTAATAAGTAATGCACAAATTTTATTTATTTTCAACACTTGGAAAATATTCAATATACTTAAATCGAAATTAAGTATATATTTCATTCTTTAAAGAAATCATTCACTTAAACATATTTATTTGGGCCAAAACGAATGTTGCGTAAAACATCGTTACGACAACCCAAAATCACTAGTATAGGGATTCGAATTTAAAATAGATATATAAATCCCAATACTATACAAAACATTTCCTTTCGGAAATCATTTACTATAACAACAGTGTTATAGTCCACCATTTCCTTCTACTTCTCGAAAACGTCTATTTCAACAATAGATGTTGAAATCTATGGTTTCGAATCTCAATGCATTTAAAACATCGTTAGATCGTTTTAATTCCATTTAAAATATCACATTCTAAACGTTTTCTTTAACATATTATTCACTATTCAAAAACGTGAATATTCTTTGTTAACAAATTTCATCCTTTTATTCATTTTATTTCAAAGGATTATTCACAGTCAAAAATGTGAATATAACTCCATTTATAGGTTTCAACAATTTACTTATCAACATAAGTCATTTGCGAATTTATAAAACAACGTTTATAAATTCCATTTCTAATTATTTTATAACAACTTCCTTTTATAAATTCCTTTATTTACCTATTCGATTTATAACTCAATTATAAAACAAAGGTTCATATTATAAGTCAAATACTTATAATTTATTCGTTCACAAAAATCGTTCCTTTGAACTTCATAATTATAAATCTTATAACTTATAAGATTCAATTATTTATCCAAAACCATTCTTTTAATGACTTTATAAATTTTATAAACCTACTGTTTATAAAATTCCATTTATAATTTCACCGTTTATAATTCTATAAATTTCATTCAATTTATGAAATTCATTTTCACTTCATTCAAACACTTATAAAAACTCGTTTTATAATTCCAAGGTTTTAATTTATAAATATCAATTTATAAATCCTTTACAAAATCAATTTATACTATTATTTTAAAACATCCTTAATCTCCTTTATTATTTCACCATTTCAATTCATAAAATAATTAAATTTTATAAATCCTATATTCAAACTTTTCACAATAAATTCTAAAATCCCGATTAAACTATTTTATAAAATCATTAGCATCATATTCTCAAAAATCAGTTTTTAACTATATTTCTCAAAAATCATAATTTTTTATAACTTTAAAAATTATAACGTTTATTTATTTAAAATGAATCTATTCCAAAAATATAGTATATTTTCAAAAATCACTTTATAAATCATTTTAAAATTCCAAAACTTGGTCCAATGATGCCACATACCAAATAGTCAATCACGACAACAACGATATCATATATCGATATGATAATCCATCAAATATCAAAATATCTGAAATCAAATAAATACTGTTGAGGAATCCAGTTGGATCCCTCCAACCTGTTTTCCTGCATTCACAAACATTAGCACAATACCAATTTCGCTCCAGTACGAAATTATCGCGGTATATGTTTTTATTAAATATTATCCGCTTAATAGACGGCGTAATAGGGTCTCATCCGCTAAACAAATAAATGCGGGGAAATCAACAACTCCAATATATACATATACCAATATATATATATATTGCTATTATATATAATACCAATTTCACTGTTTATGAAATATTCGCGGTATATGTTTTTAATAAATAACATCCGCTTACTAACGGCGTATAATGTCTATTTTAACAATCAATAGATAACAATCATCATTCAAACATGCATTCAAATATTTTAAATCTAACTATTTAAAATAAAATCGAAACTGATTCGATTGAGTGAGAAGTTCTCACCTTGATTCCAATTTCGTTTTAGCGATTTATTTCGAATAAAATTAAACGGACGTTTAATTTTACCCAAAATTCTCACTAACTCCAAACGTCTCCAATCCAATTTCATCGCATAGTGCTCGTCCATACGATTCCAACGCAACTGGGTTTGCATTTTTCCGACCTCGTATGAAAAAGTTATGAATATTTGAAGTTTACTCGAATTTAAATCAACTAATTACAACATAACCTTTATATTATAACCTAACTTTCAATCTAAGCCATCCATCACAAGCCAAGAATATCCAGGCATACCAAATGTAACATGTCGATTTTTCGTTGCCGAAAAACCGAATAGTTAGGGTTTAGAAAAAGAAAGAAGAAGAGGGAAAAGATAAAAGACAATAGAGGGAAGAGAAAACAGAAGATAGAAAATTTTAAAATAGAAGAAAAAGAGAATAGAGAACATAGAAAATAGAGAGGAAAGAGGATAGAAAAAGATAGGGAAAAGAAAAATAGAGAATAGAACAGAAAGAAAGTAGAACAGAACAGAAAACAACAGAACAATAACAGAATCTCACAATTCGCAGCGGAACAACATATAATAATAAATGAATAATCTTTAAACAAGAACTATATCAGTTATTACATTTTATACATTACATTTCATTACATCATATCATCATCAGAGTGTACAACAATATACAACAAACAGTGCAGCGGAAAAGAAATACTATATAAACTAGTAATACGCCATGCCATCCAGCTTGCCTCCAGCAATTCCTGAATATCCAGAATATCCTGATAAACCTTAACTCTTGACTGCCCGTGTGAAAATTGGTGGGCACCCAGAGTTTAGGAAGGAAAACAATAAACTCCGAGTCAGTCATGTGACTGGTGTGAGAACTCAAAACAGTTTATTTAACTTTGAAAACAAAATAGAGGAATATTTTTAATTCAATTCGCAATGCTTTTAAAAATGAGACTACCATAAGACCTCCTGCCACACACACAATGCAAACGCAGACTTGGAGAAGATTTCTCCTTATGATAGTCAAACGTGCTTGATACGCATTTAAAAAGAACATTTGATATTATTACTAGTGCATAGTGTAGAAAATTCATTTCGAAAGTAGAATATAAATCTTAGCCAGCATAGGTACCATTATATTATGCCTACTAATAGCTACCATATTAGATGGCAGGTTCTACAACTAAAACCGTAAAAGTTTCGTATTGTTTCTTTGGATTTCCAACGAATGATCAGGCCAAGGAACTTCTCATTGCCACATGAGAATGCCTCTGGATGGACATCCCCGAGAACCAAACCGGATCTCTACCAACACAAGGCCGGGTTACCCCTAATTGAGTAACAACTGACCGAATATGCCATCCCCCGGTCCTTTGGGACCTTTTAACCGAGCGCTCGTAATCAATTCACACAATCATAACAAAGTGTTTTCAACATGAGTAAGTATCTGGGCTCCATACCATGATACCACCCTTTTCCAGAAGGAAATGCACACATCCTAAAGGGCGCTACCCCTCATAACCTTGCTGCTTCTTTCCTGTTTTGACCATTCACGGGGTGTGAGGCTCGACGAAGTCACGTCCACAAAAACATACTTTATACAAAAGCCATGCTTTGGGTCACAAATGATCATAGAGATGATCACAAAGATAGACGATCAAATAAATGATCCTATCACAAATAATCAACACAATGATCATTTACAGCAACACTCAGCATGTCACATTACCAAATTGGGAATATATCGCTGATAACATTCAACTACATAACCTCTGAGCTCGTACGTCTCAGAGAAGGGTGTTAAGCTAAAAGAATAAATTCTCCACCACCAACAGAAATATATTTGAAAGAAATCGGCTTTATATCTCAACTTGTAATGTCAGACATACAATCCATACAAGTCTGTTCCGGGCTCGAACAAAACCGAAGGCACTTACAAAGAAGTCCTTGCAATCCGGATATTCACAATCCTGATCGGATTCACCATCACATATGGAGAACTCTATACCGGAGCAACTCGGTGCAGAGTCAATCGATAGGTCATCCTATCGTTCTTGCAAATACTCGGTCTTCAACACCGATCTTCAATGCAATTCACAACGACGTATCACATATTCGGAACGGGTTATACGACCCCATGGTCCTTTCCCGGTTAACCCGAAGAGTGAGCGCTTATTCAAAAATAAGTGTGGCATTCATATTCAAACAAATCACATCAATTACCCATTCAAAGGGAAATATTGATAGTCGGTTATTGAACTATCAATGGATATGCACACATCACCAGATTCCAAATAATTTTCCAAATTATTTATTTTCCAAAATATCTTTACAAGATATAAAATTTCACACTTTAAAAATAAATCAATATTTACTTTTAAACAAATTCTCCTTTCCTTTATAAATTCAATAGTGAATTTATATTTCACAATATCTATTGATATACGATTTCAATTATCCATTTTCAATTTATCTTCAAAAAGATAAATTCTAAATATCACTTCATATTGGAAAACAATTCCATACTTATTTAATAAGTAATGCACAAATTTTATTTATTTTCAACACTTGGAAAATATTCAATATGCTTAAATCGAAATTAAGTATATATTTCATTCTTTAAGGAAATCATTCACTTAAACATATTTATTTGGGCCAAAACGAATGTTGCGTAAAACATCGTTACGACAACCCAAAATCACTAGTATAGGGATTCGAATTTAAAATAGATATATAAATCCCAATACTATACAAAACATTTCCTTTCGGAAATCATTTACTATAACAACAGTGTTATAGTCCACCATTTCCTTCTATTTCTCGAAAACGTCTATTTCAACAATAGATTTTGAAATATATGGTCTCGAATCTCAATGCATTTAAAACATCGTTAGATCGTTTTAATTCCATTTAAAATATCACATTCTAAACATTTTCTTTAACATATTATTCACTATTCAAAAACGTGAATATTCTTTGTTAACAAATTTCATCCTTTTATTCATTTTATTTCAAAGGATTATTCACAGTCAAAAATGTGAATATAACTCCATTTATAGGTTTCAACAATTTACTTATCAACATAAGTCATTTGCGAATTTATAAAACAACGTTTATAAATTCCATTTCTAATTATTTTATAGCAACTTCCTTTTATAAATTCCTTTATTTACCTATTCGATTTATAACTCAATTATAAAACTTCATATTATAAGTCAAATACTTATAATTTATTCGTTCACAAAAATCGTTCCTTTGAACTTCATAATTATAAATCTTATAACTTATAAGATTCAATTATTTATCCAAAACCATTCTTTTAATGACTTTATAAATTTTATAAACCTACTGTTTATAAAATTCCATTTATAATTTCACCGTTTATAATTCTATAAATTTCATTCAATTTATGAAATTCATTTTCACTTCATTCAAACACTTATAAAAACTCGTTTTATAATTCCAAGGTTTTAATTTATAAATATCAATTTATAAATCCTTTACAAAATCAATTTATACTATTATTTTAAAACATCCTTAATCTCCTTTATTATTTCACCATTTCGATTCATAAAATAATTAAATTTTATAAATCCTATATTCAAACTTTTCACAATAAAGTCTAAAATCCCGATTAAACTATTTTATAAAATCATTAGCATCATATTCTCAAAAATCAGTTTTTAACTATATTTCTCAAAAATCATAATTTTTTATAACTTTAAAAATTATAACGTTTATTTATTTAAAATGAATCTATTCCAAAAATATAGTATATTTTCAAAAATCACTTTATAAATCATTTTAAAATTCCAAAACTTGGTCCAATGATGCTACATACCAAATAGTCAATCACGACAACAACGATATCATATATCGATATGATAATCCATCAAATATCAAAATATCTGAAATCAAATAAATACTGTTGAGGAATCCAGTTGGATCCCTCCAACCTGTTTTCCTGCATTCACAAACATTAGCACAATACCAATTTCGCTCCAGTACGAAATTATCGCGGTATATGTTTTTATTAAATATTATCCGCTTAATAGACGGCGCAATAGGGTCTCATCCGCTAAACAAATAAATGCGGGGAAATCAACAACTCCAATATATACATATACCAATATATATATATTGCTATTATATATAATACCTATTTCACTGTTTATGAAATATTCGCGGTATATGTTTTTAATAAATAACATCCGCTTACTAACGGCGTATAATGTCTATTTTAACAATCAATAGATAACAATCATCATTCAAACATGCATTCAAATATTTTAAATCTAACTATTTAAAATAAAATCGAAACTGATTCGATTGAGTGAGAAGTTCTCACCTTGATTCCAATTTCGTTTTAGCGATTTATTTTGAATAAATTAAACGGACGTTTAATTTTACCCAAAATTCTCACTAACTCCAAACGTCTCCAATCCAATTTCATCGCGTAGTGCTCGTCCATACGATTCCAACGCAACTGGGTTTGCATTTTTCCGACCTCGTATGAAAAAGTTATGAATATTTGAAGTTTACTCGAATTTAAATCAACTAATTACAACATAACCTTTATATTATAACCTAACTTTCAATCTAAGCCATCCATCACAAGCCAAGAATATCCAGGCCGTCCCCTGTTGCTTCTTCCCCAACCTCCTTTTGCACGCAACATCTACAGGAAGGCCGAAACCCATCTTGATTATTTAGGGTTAATTTTTGCAACAACTCCGTTCAACTTGAACACGATCGAGATGTGCCATCACGTAGCCCTCTCCCACCACCATGCTCGGCCACAATAGGGTGGAGCTCGGCCCCCTATGTCACCTCGAATTGCATGCCAAACCTGCCACAGTCGGCCCCATTTATCTCCCTCTCTGGTCGACCTCACACCATCATCACCGTATAGATTTAAAGATCTCGACGAGTGCCACAACTTTCATGTTGAATATATTTTCTAATTCCTCACGGATTGAAAGAAATTGAGGAAGAAAGAAGATTGAATTCTGGCCATAGATGGGGTGAACGGCGGCTAGGTTTAGATTAGGGTTAGGTTTTATTTTTTCTAAATTTATGAAAGCTCATGTCTATTTATAGAAGAAAATCGAACACTATTCATCCGGAAATTCCGAACTCCGATTTACGCGCTGAAACTGACGTTTCTAGGGTTTATCCCGCGTTTCGGACACAATGGAACAGGTTTCAGAAGCTAATTTGGATATCTGTGCGAGTTATGGCTAAAAACGTTCAATTTGAATTAAACCGATTTAAGCGATTTTCTAGGCGTTTTAATTTGTACCGGACAAACGGTAAATCCAATTGGCTTGAAATTTGAAACCTTACAATAATATCACATTACGGATCCGATGAAACTAGTTTCGTCGAAATCCGAGACTTTTTGAAAAATGGCTATTTTAACTCGCCAAATTAAAATTAAAAATAATTCGATGCGTTTCGAGCTGCCACGATCAAACGATAACTCCGATTGACACGAAAATTGAAATCCGGTAATAATTAACTATTACGGATCCAATGGAACTGGTTTCGTTCAATTCTGAGACTGTTCAAAAATTGGCTATTTTCACTAGTCGATTTTAATATTAAAATATTCAATTTTCACAAATTAACTCTTAATTCGATTTTAAAAGTTCTAAAATATCATTCTAACTATAATATGATAAAATAAAATTTTACAAATCATTTTCAATCATATTTAACTCAATTTTCAATTATTTCCATAATTTAACATATTAAATTATCGATTTGATTATCCAATTAAATTCAATAATTCAAATTAAATTTTATTCGACTTAAAAATTCACTTATTAATATTTAAAATTAATTAAATATTCATATTTTAATTTCTAAAAATTCTGGGTCGTTACACCTATCTTTATATAGGTTTCATACCTACTTCTATTCAAATTAGTTTTCCCCATTTCCATATGAATTCAATTTTTCTTCAATTCTGGATATTGAATTTTTTCTTCCATTTATAACTGATTCATATCAATATTTAAATTAGTTTCATCCACTAATTTATTTCAATTTCAACTTTGAAATCGTTTTGTTGCTAACCAAATTTTTCCCCAAAAATTTTCAAAAATTTTCTAACTCCCAAAATTTTCAGAAAATTTTGGCAGAGTCTCCTTTGTACGGAGGAGCTTTTGCAATTTGACAAGAGATATAAATATAGATACATCGACCCACCAGGTTAGAAAATCAAAAACAGTTCGTATTTCCTATTTTTATTGCGTAGGCGTACCTTTATTTAGCATTTTAAGCAAGCGGCTTATTATTTTAGCAATTTGCGCAACCAAATCCAGCAAAACGGCATTCAGGTATTTGTACTTACTCAATTTAAATATATAAGTGCCATATATAGAAAATCTATTAGCACTTCACTTACTTTCAATAGCTAAACACATGCATTTCATAAGCAACAAGCACGAAACGCTTTCCATAAGCGATTTATATAACTTTAAAGCTAATTCAATTTCTTTCAACCAATTCATAAGCCATTTCATTCAATTTTAATGGTTTGCAACTAATTTCTTACATTCAATTGATTTTTAATCCAAACAAGCTTATATTCACTTCAAATGATTCAAAATCAATTTTATTTAATCTTTATCAACTCATAGAATTTTAATTACTTTTGTTTACGCCAAACGACAACTATTTTTATGCAATTTTGACGATATTCGCTTAATAGAGTATCTATTTTAGTTTATAACTACTTTAAATTAATTTTCTACTCATTCTGTATTTAATTCCATTTCATTTCTAATTTATTCACCAACCATACATTGCATTTCATTTCATCTCTGCGTTGGTTTCATTTTAAAACTATTTCATTGAGCTTTACAACATTCGATGCTTATACTAATATTCATTTCCAAAAATAAATTTAACCCAAACTTTTTATTTAATAATCTTCCATTCTAATAACCCAATACCAACTAAAACTTTGATTTAATTTTTATTCAAGCAGACTTCATCCATTTATTATTTCATTCAATTTATCCATTTATTCACCCCATTTTTTATTTTTAATTCACCTACTTAATTCATTTTCTAATTTATTTTATTAATTCAAAGCCATTCTCAATTTATTTCTACCCACCTAGGTTTTGTTTGCAACTCAAACCATTTCTATTATAATTCACTTTCATTTCATTTGACAACACTTCCATTATATCAAATTTACTTGCAAATTTCGTTAAATATTATTCATATCACACTTGAATTTTATTTATAATTCAAACCATCACTATTTCGATCCAATTCTATTTATTTTTATTTTTACAACATCTCCACTTATTTAATTCACTATCAATCCAAATCGAATTCTATTTAAAATCCAAGCTCTTTTCAAACTTTATTATTAACTTACAATCCATTTATTTAACCGAGTTAAATTTTATTAACATACTCTATCAAATAATTATTTAGCTAATAAGCTTACTTCCGACTTTAAAATCAACATTCGATTTTATAACAAAAAATCACTTTATTAAATTTTCCTGAAGTCATATTTTTTAATTCCAGTTTGGATTTCTTCATTTCCCTAAATTCCAACATTTTTATTTTAAAATTTTAGAAATGCTTTTAAATTCAGATAATACTATTTAAAATAGCTTTTTTCTAAAAATACTTCTTATAACTCGATGTCTCAACCAGTCCATCCTTGTTCTCACAGAAATTCAGTCATACATTGATCAGGCGTAGGACTGAAAATCTATAAGTACTTGGGAAACCCGTTTCAACATCCAGTGAAAATACTTGGAAAATAATTTTATTGAAAATATAGAAAACAATTTTTGAAAATACAGAAAATATCTTTGTGAGAATGCTCTGGAAATCGTCACCCCCATCCATGGCCGTAGTTACATCCTGGTTACATTGCCATCGCAGCAAAAGTCCATGTAACTGCAGGCACTCCGCGCCCGTCGATTACACCATGGAACCCACAACAGATTGCAGTTACATTCCAGGGTTACGTTGCCATCGCAGTAAAAGTACATGTAACCGTAGGCATCAAAGCCCCTCGATTTTTGCTGTCAAAATGAAACTTCTCCACACCTGCAAAGGTCGCAGTCTACCGACGTAAAATGAAACACGGACTGTTGGCTCTCAACAGCACACACGACTTTCGCTATGTTACCATAGGTCGTAGTCTACCGATATAAAATCAAACACAGACTGTTGGCTCTCAACGGCACACACGACTTTCGCAATGGTAGACACTACTCATAATCCTCATGAACAAGTTTTGTTCAGATTCCTCACAGGATCAACTTTAGAACCACCCTTGGGGCTCAAGGCACCACCACCTGGTGGCACTCCTAAGAAGTTCATTTCAAGGGAGTGTCTTTTTCCCCAGAGCCATCATCAAAACACTTTATACTATACAGGTATAGTATCTTTCAAATCATACACCTAGTATGATCTCATACCAAGCTCCTTTACAGAAAATCGATTATCCTAAAATCGATAATTCTCAAAGTAGGCTTTCCAAATTGCAATATTGATTTTACCCTAAAATCAAAAGCCTTTCCAAATTCAAAGGTTCCCAAAACCTTTTTCTAAAATCCTCATAAGATCCTTTATATACATATTCAGAATATATAATTCTTAAAATTTTGGATCATTTCAAACTTTTATAAAACTCCTTTTATACTTCAAACACATTCAAAATCCCTTCCTTCTGGCAATAGATTCAACAAGGGGAGATTTATCTTATATAACAAAAATATATAATTTGTTTATTCAAAATCAAATATTCAAATTTGATTACTCTTTGCAATATCAATTTCATTCAAATCCGTACAATGTACACTTATCATCTGTAAGTTATACCAATCTTATCGCTCAATTGATCACACAATTTCACTTCTGAACCAATATCGTCCACCCGACTTCCTAGTGCGGACGTAGATCTAGTTTCTTGATCAGAAATCGTCATTCTCCTTGCATAGCTATAGCTATGATAGGGAATATCCAAAACCAATCAACAATCCACATCCAGGCTCGCTGTCGAAAATCGAGTGAAAAATCCCCAATTCGGGTCGATATAACTATCTCGAAATTCTGTGCTCGAATCTAGATCAAATCACTATGCGAATAGAATAATATACGTACATCCTACGTAATTATCTTCATTGATTATTAACTAAATCAATTTCCTTTCTATTCACAATTCCTTTAATTTCTATCCACATATTTGCAATTGTTTCAATTCCATTGAATTATCACTTCAATTCTTATCTCCGTTGGGTATTTAACCAAGAACAGTCTAAACTCCAACCAGTTCATTTTTAGAAAATAGCTTGAAATTTTAAAAGTAGATAAGTGGTTGAAAAATAATTATTAGTTTGCAAAATAGCTGTAAAATAGTTAACTAATTGTAAAATAGTTGAAAAATAGTCAAATAGTTATAGAAATTTTAGTTGATTACAAAATAGTTGTAAAATAGTAATTAATTTGTAAAATGACTGAAAAATAGTAATTAGTATATAAATAGTTAAAAAACGGCTAATAGTTTCAAAAATAATTGTAAAACAAATATAAAACAATTTGGCGTTAAAAAGAAAGGTTGTATTTATTAAATAGCTTGGAAAAACAAGTTTATATTAAAACAATTTATATTGAAAATAGTCCAGAGTCAAAACTGTTCACTTCCCCATCAATTCAATTTAAATTTCTACTTCCATTTAATTGACTCAATTCCAATTTGAAGAACTTCAATTCCCATCGAAAATTATTTAACCCCAATTCAAGTTGAATCAATCTTGATTTCTTTCCCAATCCAAATCAAATTCCATTTGATTTTAATACTGCTCAACTTAATCATCATTTCAAATTATTCCAATCAATTTGGATTAGTATCAATTGAACCCACTTAAATTTCAATAATATTTCAATTTAATCCAATTCAAAATTTTCATTTAAATTTTTAGACTTATGCATCTTCAATCACAAACCCAATTATTTCAAATCAAACTCAAATTTGAACTAATTCAATTTTCAATCTCAATTTAAACCATCTCGAATTATATAGATTCAGTTAAATTCTCAAGGGTTGGTTTAACTTTTTAAACCAAATTAACCTTTATTTAAAAAATTTAAACAATTTAATTTCTAAGCCCAAATTCTAGAATTCCATTTCATTCAATTTAATTTTAATTTGGTTGTATTTCTGTTACACCTAACTTAATTCCAATTCAAGATTTCAATTTGGTTGTATTATATTACTTCTTAATTTAATTTCAATAATTTAACAACCAATCACCTTAATATTTATTGGAAGGAAATATTGATTTATATATCAAAATATATTTTTATATAAAATCATTTAAAACCTTTATATAAGAAAATAATAAGTACGCTCTCATGTATATATATTCAACTCATCCTAGAGTACTACAGATTCTATTTAATGAGTAATCCCTACTAGAGCCAAGGTTCTCGCTTAACCTTTCAGCTCTGATACCAACTGTGACGACCCGAAATTTCTGATCTCGAAAATTTCAGATAGTTATGAAAAAGAAGAAAGAGATAGAAAAAGAAGAAGATCTGAAACACCAACATCTCACATTCACAGCGGATAAAATATAATAATAAATAATAACAGTTTACAAAAGAATATTATATCTGTTGATTATATTTTAGTACATCAGAGTTACATATATGTATATACAAACACTGTATATACATAATTGTCATGTCTCAGATTTACAATAATATAATACAGCAGAAACACTCCATAAGTTCTTGCCATCCAGCTCGCCTTCTGAGCTCCAGAACGTCCTTACCTGAAAATCTGTTGTAACAGACAGGGATTTTCGACTTCCGAAAATTCAACATCGACACTCACTTTATCGACTGCCGAGAAATCAAAGGCCGAAAACCGAGATGTTATGGGTTTTAAAAAGAAAAGAAAAGAAAGAAGAGAGAAAAAGAAGAAAGAAAAAGAAAAATAGAGGGAAAAGAAGATAGACAATTTTTAGAAAACAGAGAATTAGAAAAACAGAAAATTTGATAATAGAAGATAGAAGATTTTTTTTTTTAAATAGAACGGGACAGAAAGGAACAACAGAACAACAACAGAATCTCACAATTCGCAGCGGAACAACATATAATAATAAATGAATAATCTTTAAACAAAGAACTATATCAGTTATTACATTACATCACATTTTATTACATCATATCATCACATCAGAGTGTACAACAACATACAACAACAAACAATGCAGCGGAAAAAGAAATACTATATAAACTAGTAATACGCCATGCCATCCAGCTTGCCTCCAGCAACTCCAGAATATCCTGATAAACCTAACTCTTAACTGCCCGTGTGGAAATTGGTGGGCACCCAGAGTTTAGGAAGGAAAACAATAAACTCCGAGTCAGTCATGTGACTGGTGTGAGAACTCAAAACAGTTTATTTATCTTTAAAATCAAAATAGAGGAATATTTCTAAATCAATTCGCAATGCTTTTAAAAATGAGACTACCATAAGGCCTCCCGCACACACACACATGCAAACGCAGAATCGGAGGAGATTTCTCCTTATGATAGTCAAAGATGCTTGATACGCATTTAAAATAATATTTGATATTATTATTAGTGCATAGTGTAGAGGAAAATCATTTCGAAAATAAAGATATAAATCTTAGCCAACATACGACCATTATCGTATGCCCACTATAGCTACTATCTAAACAGTGGTGACCACCATAAGTGAATAGCAGGTTCTACAACTAATACCGTACAAGTTTCGTATTGGGAATTGGATTTCCAACAAATGGTCAGGCCAAGGAACTTCCCATTGCCACATGAGAATGCCTCTGGATGGACATCCCCGAGAACCAAACCGGATCTCAACCAACACAAGGCCGGGTTACCCCTAACTGAGTAACAACTGACCGAATATGCCATCCCCCGGTCCTTTGGGACCTTTATCCGAGAGCGCTCTCTAATCAATTCACACAATCATAACAAAGTGTTTTCAACATGAGTAAGTATCTGGGCTCCATACCATGATACCACCCTTTTCCAGAAGGAAATGCACATATCCTAAAGGGCGCTACCCCTCATAACCTTGCTGCTTCTTTCCTGTTTTGACCATTTCCGGGATGTGAGGCTCGACGAAGTCACGTCCACAAAAACATACTTTATACAAAAGCCATGCTTTGGGTCAACAAATGATCAACACAATGATCACAAGGATAGACGATCAAATAAATGATCCTATCACAAATAATCAACACAATGATCATTTCAGCATCACTCAGCATGTCACATTACCAAATTGGGAATATATTGCTGATAACTTCAACTATATAACCTCTGAGCACGTATGTCTCATAGAAGGGTGTTAAGCAAAGAATAAATTCTCCGCCACCAACAGAAATATATTTGAAAGAAATCGGCTTTATATCTCAAATTGTAATGTCAGACATACAATCCATACAAGTCTGTTCCGGGCTCGAACAGAACCGAAGGCACTTACAAAGAAGTCCTTGCAATCTGGATATTCACAATCCTGATCGGATTCACCATCACATATGGAGAACTCAATACCGTAGCTACTCGGTGCAGAGTCAATCGATAGTTCATCCTATCACTCTCGCAAATGCCGGTCTTCAACACCGATCTTCAAATGCGATTCACAACGACGTATCACATATTCGGAGTGGGTTATACGACCCCATGGTCCTTTCCCGGTTAACCCGAATAGTGAGCGCTTATTCAAAAATAAGTGTGCATTCAAATTCAATCAATTCACATCAAATACCCATTCAAAGGGAAATACTGATAGTCGGTTATTGAACTATCACTGGATATGCACACATCACCAGATTCCAAATAATTTTCCAAATTATTTATTTTCCAAAATATCTTTACAAGATATATATAATTTCAACACTTCAAAAATAAATCAATATTTATTTTTAACAAGTTCCACTTTCACATATAAATTCCATAATGAATTTATATTTCAAAATATCATGCATATACAATTTCAACTATCCATTTCAATTTATCTTCAAAAGATAAATTCTAAATATTCACTTCATATTGGAAAACATTTCCATACTTATTAAAAATAAGTAATCGACAAATCTTTTTATTTTCAACCTTTGAAAATATTCAATATACTTAAATCGAATTAAGTATATATTTCATTCTTTAAGGGAAATCATTCTCTTAAACATTTTTATTTGGGGCAAAACGAATGTTGCGTAAAACATCGTTACAACAACCCAAAATCACTAGTATAGGGATTCGAAATTAAAATAGATATATAAATCCCAATATTATTCTAAACATTTCCTTTCGGAAATCATTTACTATAACAACAGTGTTATAGTCCACCATTTCCTTTTATTTCACGAAACATCTATTTCAACAATGAATGTTGAAATCTATGGTTTCGAATCTCAACACCTTTTAAAACATCGTTAGATCGTTTTAATTCTATTTAAAATATCACATTCAAAACATTTCTTTAACGTCTTATTCACTATTCAAAAACGTGAATATACTATGTTCACAAATTCCATTATTTCTATTCTTTTTAACTTAAAGGATTATTCACTGTTTACAACGTGAATATAACTCCATTAATAGGTTATAACAATTAACTTATCAAATAAGTCGTTTGCGGATTTATAAAACAACGTTTATAAATTCCGTTTCTATTTATTTATAAAAACTTCTTTTTTATAAATTCCTTTATTAACCTATTTGATTTCATATCTCAATTATAAACTAAAAGTTCATATTATAAGTCAATTGCTTATAAAACGATTATTTTACAAAATCGTTCTTTTAAAGACTTTCCAAACCATAAATCTTATAACTTCACAGTTTTAAAATCCCAAATTTATAAATCTTACTATTTATAAATTTCATTTATAACTTCACAGTTTATAATTCTATAAATTTCATTCTATTATGAAATTCATTCTCACATCATTCAAACACTTATAAAAACTCGTTTTATAATGTCCATATTTCAATTTATAAATATCCATTTATAAATCTCTTAATATAAATTAATTTATATTATTCTTTTAAAACGTCTTTAAATTCCTTTATAATTCCACCATCTTGATTTATAAAATAATCAAATTTTATAAATCCTATTTTTAACTTTTATAATATATTCAAAAATCCAATTTAACTATTTTATAAGGTCATTAATTCATATTTCTCAAAAATCAGCTTTTAACTATATTTCACAAAAACTATAATTTTTATAACTTTAAAAATTGTAACGTTATTTATTTATAATGGATCAATTCCAAAAATATAGTATATTTTCAAAATCACTTTTAAAATCATTTTAAAATCCCAAAATCTGGGTCCAATGATGCTACACACCAAATAGTCAATCACGACTACAACGATCCATCATATATCGTATATGATAATCAATCAAATATCAAAATATCTGAAATCAAATTAAAAACTGTTGAGGAATCCAGTTGGATCCCTCCAACCTGTTTCCTGCATCCAAAAACATTAGCACAATACCAATTTCGCTCCAGTACGAAATTATCGCGGTACATGTTTTTATTAAATATTATCCGCTTAATAACGGCGTAATAGGGTCTCATCCGCTAAACAAAAAATGCGGGAAATCAATCAACTGCAATATATACATATGCCAATATATATATATTGATATTATATATAATACCAATTTCACTGTTTAAGAAATATTCGCGGTATATGTTTATATTAAATAACCTCCGCTTACTAACGGCGCATAATGTCTATTTTAACAATCAATAATTTACAGTCATCATTCAAACATGCATTCAAATATTTTAAATCTAACTATTTAAAATAAAATCGAAACCGATTCGATTGAGTGAGAAGTTCTCACCTTGATTTTAAATTCCGTTTTAGCTTTTATTTCGAATAAAATTAAACGCGCGTTTAATTTTACCCGAAATTCTTACTAACTCCAAACGACTCCAAACCAACTCCATCGCGTAGTGCTGGTCCATACGATTCCAACGCAACTGAGTTTGCATTTTTTCGACCTCGTATGAAAAAGTTATTGATTTTACAAGTTTGTACCAATTTTAAAATTAAAATTACTACAATTTCTTTACCTAACCTAATCACAACCGTTCATCTAAGCTCCCCATCATCTGGACCGTTGCGTTATCATCTCTCCCACACGTAAAACACCTACAGGCCGCTCCTTCTAAAAACCGAACCCATAACCTTCGATTCTAGGGTTAAACTTTATCACCTCCTCGCTCGACGATTCTTCGATCAGGCAACTCCTTCTTGCTCGCGCCCCCCGGCACCACCCACGCCCAGAGCCCGGTCACGCGCGCACCCCCCCCGTGCCTCGAAACGCGTGCGCAGCTAGGGTCGAACGCAGGCCATTATCCCCCTCCTCGGTGCATCGTTTCAGATCATATCCGTTGAATATATAGAACTCGATACCCACTACAAATCTCCAGTTAGAAGTTCGTCGAATCGTTGCACGGATTTGAAGAATTTTGGGGATGAAGATGGGAGCTTTCTGGCCGTTCAAAATGGGGGTGGCGGCTGCGTGAATGAATTAGGGTTTTATTTTTTTATTTTTATTTTAGAGTGAGGGCTATTTATAAAGAAAACCAAGCGTAAACACTATTCATCCCGGGAATTCCGAACTCCGATTTAGACGCCGTAACCAGCGTTTCTAAGGTTTACCCCGCGTTCCGGACACGATGGAACAGGTTTCGGAAGCTAATTCGGAAGTATGTGCGAGTTATGGCTGCAAACGCTCAATTTAAATTAAACCGATTTAACTCGATTTCTAGGCGTTTTAATTTGTACCGGACAAACGGTAAATCCGATTGACTTGAAATTTGAAAACTTACAATAATATCACATTACGGATCCGATGAAACTGGTTTCGTCGAAATCCGAGACTTTTTGAAAAATGGCTATTTTGACTCGCCAAATTTAAATTAAAAATAATTCGATGCGTTTCGAGCTGCCACGATCAAACGATAGCTCCGATTGACACGAAAATTGAAATCCGGTAATAACTAACTATTACGGATCCAATGGAACTAGTTTCGTTCAATTCTGAGACTGTTCAAAAATTGACTATTTTACAGTCGATTATTAAATATTAAAATATTCAATTTTCACAAATTAACTTTTAATTCGATTTTAAAAGTTCTAAAATATTTCTATAACTCCAGTATGATTAAATAAAATTTTCCAAATTATTTACAATCATTTTTAACTCAATTTTCAATTATTTTCATAATTTAACATATTAAATTATTGATTTAATTATCCAATTGAATCCAATAATTCAAATAAAAATTTATTTGACTTATAAATTCACTTATAAATATTTAAAATTAATTAAATATTCAAATTTTAATTTATAAAAATTCTGGGTCGTTACAATCTTTCCCCCTTAAAAGAATTTCGTCCTCGAAATTACAAGTAAGAAAAGTTACAGAATCTATTAACTTTCCAAAATTCGTAATTAAACTTCTTACAAATCTTTACTAAGTTTTCCAAATCATACTTAGTTATCTTTTCAAAAACAATTACTATTGTTTAACTTTCAATTCCAACATCAAAATTAAAGTTTTCTAAATTTTCCAATTTTCTCAAATTTTTTTCTAACGCCTTATATTTTCGGAAAAATTCGCCATAGTCTCCTTTGCGCGGCTCGATCCGAAAAAAAAATGACAGTATATATATCACAAATATACATCTCATCAAGTAATGAGGCATCCCGAAGGGAAAAAAGTGTAAAAGTACGATATTTAATCCGAGATATGTACCTTATATTTTATTAGCAAGCAAATACGGCTAATATAGCGCTAAAGCGAACTCCAAATGCGAAGCAAACGCGATCCACACCTACTAAACACTCAACAAACAACATGAGAATCATGCATGCATGGAAATAGTATCGATATACAACATATATCTCCATAACAACTATATATGCTAACATAGCAATGCATTCAATAGCAATATATATTCAACCATCAACCAACTACCATCATAATCAATAATATTCATTCATATTCTCATTAATATTCAATGAAAGGGTTTTCAATTCAAATCACATTTGATTTATTTACATTGGATTTTATCAACATTCATTCTCAATTTTAATTAGTTTGCATTCACTAATTAAATCCAATTCACGTTCAATTCTATTCAAATTTATTTACTTCTAATTTGAATTCAATTACATAGCTTTCAATTTCCTTAACACTTAATGAATTACATATAATCAATCAACAATCATATAACAACCAACGTTTATATAATACAATCAAATTCCTTTGCTTATATTCATTCTTGGTTCAACTCCTTAAATTAAATTGATTTCCATTTGGTTTAACATTGAATTGATTAATATTCAATCCATTCATTCTTTTCAATTACAACAGTTGAATTTCATTTATATAACTCTTAAGTCATATTCCATTCACTTTGATAACTATATCAACTTCATTCCATTTAACTTTAAATTCACTTTTACTTACAACTCATATTCATATAGTTTCACTTCTCATATATATATATATATAAGTTTATTTCACAATTGTAAATCACATTTAATTATAATTCAATTCTCATAATTCATTTGCTTATACAATTATTCTTTTATTTAGATTATTCAAACAACTAAACAATCAACTTATATACACTTTAATAATTCTGAAAAATTATTCCTTTATATTTAAAAATATAATCAAGGTAAAATTATTTCATTTACCCAATTTAAAATCAATATTGTGCCGAATAGTTCCATTCAAGTGTTTAGAAACCCCTTCGGCATAGTTGTACATACCGTGCTGACGAAGGTTCATATACCACTCAATAAACCAATCACCACAATATAAAACAATTTTTATATTCACTAACAAATACGCACTCATATCTATTATTACTCTCAACTCATTCTAGAGTACTGCTGACTCTATCTCTAATGAGTAATACCCTACAGAACCATGGTTGTCGCTTAACCATCAGCTCTGGTACCAAATGTAACAGACAGGGATTTTCGACTTCCGAAAATTCAACATCGACACTCACTTTATCGACTGCCGAGAAATCAAAGGCCGAAAACCGAGATGTTATGGGTTTTAAAAAGAAAAGAAAAGAAAGAAGAGAGAAAAAGAAGAAAGAAAAAGAAAAATAGAGGGAAAAGAAGATAGACAATTTTTAGAAAACAGAGAATTAGAAAAACAGAAAATTTGATAATAGAAGATAGAAGAATTTTTTTTAAAAATAGAACGGGACAGAAAGGAACAACAGAACAACAACAGAATCTCACAATTCGCAGCGGAACAACATATAATAATAAATGAATAATCTTTAAACAAAGAACTATATCAGTTATTACATTACATCACATTTTATTACATCATATCATCACATCAGAGTGTACAACAACATACAACAACAAACAATGCAGCGGAAAAAGAAATACTATATAAACTAGTAATACGCCATGCCATCCAGCTTGCCTCCAGCAACTCCAGAATATCCTGATAAACCTAATTCTTAACTGCCCGTGTGGAAATTGGTGGGCACCCAGAGTTTAGGAAGGAAAACAATAAACTCCGAGTCAGTCATGTGACTGGTGTGAGAACTCAAAACAGTTTATTTATCTTTAAAATCAAAATAGAGGAATATTTTTAAATCAATTCGCAATGCTTTTAAAAATGAGACTACCATAAGGCCTCCCGCACACACACACATGCAAACGCAGAATCGGAGGAGATTTCTCCTTATGATAGTCAAAGATGCTTGATACGCATTTAAAATAATATTTGATATTATTATTAGTGCATAGTGTAGAGGAAAATCATTTCGAAAATAAAGATATAAATCTTAGCCAACATACGACCATTATCGTATGCCCACTATAGCTACTATCCAAACAGTGGTGACCACCATAAGTGAATAGCAGGTTCTACAACTAATACCGTACAAGTTTCGTATTGGGAATTGGATTTCCAACAAATGGTGAGGCCAAGGAACTTCCCATTGCCACATGAGAATGCCTCTGGATGGACATCCCCGAGAACCAAACCGGATCTCAACCAACACAAGGCCGGGTTACCCCTAACTGAGTAACAACTGACCGAATATGCCATCCCCCGGTCCTTTGGGACCTTTATCCGAGAGCGCTCTCTAATCAATTCACACAATCATAACAAAGTGTTTTCAACATGAGTAAGTATCTGGGCTCCATACCATGATACCACCCTTTTCCAGAAGGAAATGCACATATCCTAAAGGGCGCTACCCCTCATAACCTTGCTGCTTCTTTCCTGTTTTGACCATTTCCGGGATGTGAGGCTCGACGAAGTCACGTCCACAAAAACATACTTTATACAAAAGCCATGCTTTGGGTCAACAAATGATCAACACAATGATCACAAGGATAGACGATCAAATAAATGATCCTATCACAAATAATCAACACAATGATCATTTCAGCATCACTCAGCATGTCACATTACCAAATTGGGAATATATTGCTGATAACTTCAACTATATAACCTCTGAGCACGTATGTCTCAGAGAAAGGTGTTAAGCAAAGAATAAATTCTCCGCCACCAACAGAAATATATTTGAAAGAAATCGGCTTTATATCTCAAATTGTAATGTCAGACATACAATCCATACAAGTCTGTTCCGGGCTCGAACAGAACCGAAGGCACTTACAAAGAAGTCCTTGCAATCCGGATATTCACAATCCTGAACGGATTCACCATCACATATGGAGAACTCAATACCGTAGCTACTCGGTGCAGAGTCAATCGATAGTTCATCCTATCACTCTCGCAAATACCGGTCTTCAACACCGATCTTCAAATGCGATTCACAACGACGTATCACATATTCGGAGTGGGTTATACGACCCCATGGTCCTTTCCCGGTTAACCCGAATAGTGAGCGCTTATTCAAAAATAAGTGTGCATTCAAATTCAATCAATTCACATCAAATACCCATTCAAAGGGAAATACTGATAGTCGGTTATTGAACTATCACTGGATATGCACACATCACCAGATTCCAAATAATTTTCCAAATTATTTATTTTCCAAAATATCTTTACAAGATATATATAATTTCAACACTTCAAAAATAAATCAATATTTATTTTTAACAAGTTCCACTTTCACATATAAATTCCATAATGAATTTATATTTCAAAATATCATGCATATACAATTTCAACTATCCATTTCAATTTATCTTCAAAAGATAAATTCTAAATATTCACTTCATATTGGAAAACATTTCCATACTTATTAAAAATAAGTAATCGACAAATCTTTTTATTTTCAACCTTTGAAAATATTCAATATACTTAAATCGAATTAAGTATATATTTCATTCTTTAAGGGAAATCATTCTCTTAAACATTTTTATTTGGGCCAAAACGAATGTTGCGTAAAACATCGTTACAACAACCCAAAATCACTAGTATAGGGATTCGAAATTAAAATAGATATATAAATCCCAATATTATTCTAAACATTTCCTTTCGGAAATCATTTACTATAACAACAGTGTTATAGTCCACCATTTCCTTTTATTTCACGAAACATCTATTTCAACAATGAATGTTGAAATCTATGGTTTCGAATCTCAACACCTTTTAAAACATCGTTAGATCGTTTTAATTCTATTTAAAATATCACATTCAAAACATTTCTTTAACGTCTTATTCACTATTCAAAAACGTGAATATACTATGTTCACAAATTCCATTATTTCTATTCTTTTTAACTTAAAGGATTATTCACTGTTTACAACGTGAATATAACTCCATTAATAGGTTATAACAATTAACTTATCAAAATAAGTCGTTTGCGGATTTATAAAACAACGTTTATAAATTCCGTTTCTATTTATTTATAAAAACTTCTTTTTTATAAATTCCTTTATTAACCTATTTGATTTCATATCTCAATTATAAACTAAAAGTTCATATTATAAGTCAATTGCTTATAAAACGATTATTTTACAAAATCGTTCTTTTAAAGACTTTCCAAACCATAAATCTTATAACTTCACAGTTTTAAAATCCCAAATTTATAAATCTTACTATTTATAAATTTCATTTATAACTTCACAGTTTATAATTCTATAAATTTCATTCTATTATGAAATTCATTCTCACATCATTCAAACACTTATAAAAACTCGTTTTATAATGTCCATATTTCAATTTATAAATATCCATTTATAAATCTCTTAATATAAATTAATTTATATTATTCTTTTAAAACGTCTTTAAATTCCTTTATAATTCCACCATCTTGATTTATAAAATAATCAAATTTTATAAATCCTATTTTTAACTTTTATAATATATTCAAAAATCCAATTTAACTATTTTATAAGGTCATTAATTCATATTTCTCAAAAATCAGCTTTTAACTATATTTCACAAAAACTATAATTTTTATAACTTTAAAAATTGTAACGTTATTTATTTATAATGGATCAATTCCAAAAATATAGTATATTTTCAAAATCACTTTTAAAATCATTTTAAAATCCCAAAATCTGGGTCCAATGATGCTACACACCAAATAGTCAATCACGACTACAACGATCCATCATATATCGTATATGATAATCAATCAAATATCAAAATATCTGAAATCAAATTAAAAACTGTTGAGGAATCCAGTTGGATCCCTCCAACCTGTTTCCTGCATCCAAAAACATTAGCACAATACCAATTTCGCTCCAGTACGAAATTATCGCGGTACATGTTTTTATTAAATATTATCCGCTTAATAACGGCGTAATAGGGTCTCATCCGCTAAACAAAAAATGCGGGAAATCAATCAACTGCAATATATACATATGCCAATATATATATATATTGATATTATATATAATACCAATTTCACTGTTTATGAAATATTCGCGGTATATGTTTATATTAAATAACCTCCGCTTACTAACGGCGCATAATGTCTATTTTAACAATCAATAATTTACAGTCATCATTCAAACATGCATTCAAATATTTTAAATCTAACTATTTAAAATAAAATCGAAACCGATTCGATTGAGTGAGAAGTTCTCACCTTGATTTTAAATTCCGTTTTAGCTTTTATTTCGAATAAAATTAAACGCGCGTTTAATTTTACCCGAAATTCTTACTAACTCCAAACAACTCCAAACCAACTCCATCGCGTAGTGCTCGTCCATACGATTCCAACGCAACTGAGTTTGCATTTTTTCGACCTCGTATGAAAAAGTTATTGATTTTACAAGTTTGTACCAATTTTAAAATTAAAATTACTACAATTTCTTTACCTAACCTAATCACAACCGTTCATCTAAGCTCCCCATCATCTGGACCGTTGCGTTATCATCTCTCCCACACGCAAAACACCTACAGGCCGCTCCTTCTAAAAACCGAACCCATAACCTTCGATTCTAGGGTTAAACTTTATCACCTCCTCGCTCGACGATTCTTCGATCAGGCAACTCCTTCTTGCTCGCGCCCCCCGGCACCACCCACGCCCAGAGACCGGTCACGCGCGCACCCCCCCCCAGTGCCTCGAAACGCGTGCGCAGCTAGGGTCGAACGCAGGCCATTATCCCCCTCCTCGGTGCATCGTTTCAGATCATATCCGTTGAATATATAGAACTCGATACCCACTACAAATCTCCAGTTAGAAGTTCGTCGAATCGTTGCACGGATTTGAAGAATTTTGGGGATGAAGATGGGAGCTTTCTGGCCGTTCAAAATGGGGGGTGGCGGCTGCGTGAATGAATTAGGGTTTTAATTTTTTTTTTTATTTTAGAGTGAGGGCTATTTATAAAGAAAACCAAGCGTAAACACTATTCATCCCGGGAATTCCGAACTCCGATTTAGACGCCATAACCAGCGTTTCTAAGGTTTACCCCGCGTTCCGGACACGATGGAACAGGTTTCGGAAGCTAATTCGGAAGTATGTGCGAGTTATGGCTGCAAACGCTCAATTTAAATTAAACCGATTTAACTCGATTTCTAGGCGTTTTAATTTGTACCGGACAAACGGTAAATCCGATTGACTTGAAATTTGAAACCTTACAATAATATCACATTACGGATCCGATGAAACCGGTTTCGTCGAAATCCGAGACTTTTTGAAAAATGGCTATTTTGACTCGCCAAATTTAAATTAAAAATAATTCGATGCGTTTCGAGCTGCCACGATCAAACGATAGCTCCGATTGACACGAAAATTGAAATCCGGTAATAACTAACTATTACGGATCCAATGGAACTGGTTTCGTTCAATTCTGAGACTGTTCAAAAATTGACTATTTTACAGTCGATTATTAAATATTAAAATATTCAATTTTCACAAATTAACTTTTAATTCGATTTTAAAAGTTCTAAAATATTTCTATAACTCCAGTATGATTAAATAAAATTTTCCAAATTATTTACAATCATTTTTAACTCAATTTTCAATTATTTTCATAATTTAACATATTAAATTATTGATTTAATTATCCAATTGAATCCAATAATTCAAATAAAAATTTATTTGACTTATAAATTCACTTATAAATATTTAAAATTAATTAAATATTCAAATTTTAATTTATAAAAATTCTGGGTCGTTACATCTGTAATACTCGGTCTGACCCGAGCATTACACAAAGTAACACCCGGGTCAGGCTGGAAACCAGCGTGAGTAAATCCAACTAACATGGAATATCCAAGCAAACAACTTATATAAACCCGGAGTAACTCGAATAAATTTACAAATCCACAATTTGATGTTGACATTACGTATTTCACACATAAGTTTTCTAAATACCAAAGATTTAGATTTAAAATAGTCCAATTTCTTAAAAACACTTCACTCCAGCCTATAGATTTCACATATCAATCTATAAAAATTCAAAGTGGTTTCAGGTATTTCCTAAAACCCGACTCCGGTCTCTTCATGTCACAAGTCACTTATTATTGATTAATTTATCTTAATTAATCAACCTTCATTTACATCATTGATTATATAAATTAATGATTTCTCATTTACTTTTCAATTTATCCTAATCAAATTTAAATACATTAAATAATTAATCGGTAATTAAACCACAAATATTTTCACTCTTATTTTATCACATCCTATAATTATCTACATTTTATTTACTTCATTAAATAAATTAATTACTCATTTTATAATAGAAGCTTAAAGGAATTTAAAGCCAAATTTATTTTTAAATTCAAATCAATTTACAAATGCACTTTAACATTCAATTTGTTAAAACACTTAATATTTAAAAACTTTATTTGTTAGATTTAACTTTGATTTAGAACTTGCTTTAAATCTCTACTTTACAATTTAACTCTAGTTTTTAAATATCACTTTTATTTCTTTCCAATACATTTTTATTTTTATCCTATAATTATTTCACTTTAAAAATTTCACCCTTATATTTCTTTCAAAATCAAATTTTATATATTTCGATAACTCAGGGTACCGAAATATTCAAGCAAACCACAGCATTCAATATTCCAATTACCAATAATATCCATCGCAGAATATCAATCACTCCAATATATATTATATACTACTGTATAATATAACACAACAATTCAATTCAACCATTCAACCAATCATTTAAATCTTACTATTTAAACTTAAATAAAAATCCAGAAGCGTAAGGTTTACTCACCTTTGATTTTTGTTTGGCAATCCATTTCCGTCTCGACCATTCCTCCAATTTAAGGACCTTGTGTAATATTTATACATTTATCAATATTCGATTTAATCAAACAATTAACCACTGTTTAATAGTTTAAATTTTAACTAATGATTTAAGTTAACCAAATAAATCTAAACTTTTTTAAACTAATTTTCCTTTTTAACAATCTAAAAATAATTAAATGGGTTACTTAAACCGCTTATCACCAATACATTATTCCAAAAGTAATTGCCAATTTTAAAACATGTATGTATGTATATATATATATATATATATATATATATATATATATTTTCTTCAGTAATATGTCTGCCGTTCTTTTTTTTCAAATTTGAATAGATAAACGATGGAAGAAGAAGCCATACCCTAAAAAAATCGCAAACTGTAGATGCCAATCCATCAAACACAAGTCGATACCCTAGCCTCGCCGATCTCTGTGCCTTTGCCGTGACCCTTCCGATGACATCATAACCTCTGCGAATCACTCGCGCCTTGCGCGACTCGCCCCCGATCGCCGCCCCTTCTCGCGAAGCTCCAACGAATGCCATCGCCTCTCCTAAAGTCGCGATCTGCTTCAAAAAACGAGCTCGAGCTCGATTAATTCTGCGTCGCCATTTTTTTTTTTTTTTTTTGATGGAATGAACTCGACCTGATTTGGGTTTGAACCAGAAGAAGGAGGAGGGGTTTCGATCGAAAGAAGGGGGCCTGATTCAAATCGGCTTTGGCCATTTTTCGTTCTCTTTGATTTTTTTCTCCTTATTTCGGTTTGGTTTTTCTGAAAACAATGAAAAGATATTTTCCTACAGGTGACAACGAGTATAAGCTATAGGGTGGCTGAGTTTACCCCTTAATTTATTATTACTATTATTATTATTATTATTTCCAAAATATCTCATTTCGCATAAATCTAAATCTCGATCTTCGAACCAAACATGCCGCCAGGCATTTATAAGGCTTTACCATATTCCAAACACGATGGAACGTGTTTCAGAATCTAATTCGACCGTATGCGTGAGTTACGGAAATAAACAATCAATTTTTAAATTAAATCGATTAAAATAGTTTCTCTGCGTTTTGAGCGCCAGGGTCAAACGACAACTTCGATTACTACGAAAATTGAAATCCGATAATAACTAATTATTACGGATCCAATAGAACAGGTTTCGTCCAATTCTGAGACTGTGCATTAGAAGGCTATTTTTAAATATCAATTTAAACGATATATTATTAAAACTGGACAAATCACCTTTAACTTAAATTTCAACCATTCTTTATCTTCAGTATCATCATTATAAATTTTATAAGCCTTCAAATTATTTTTAATTGGCTTAAAACTGAAGACTCAATAATTCACCCAATTTAAGTTTATTAAGTCCAATAACTTAATTGCTATTAATAAAAATACTTTAATTCAACTTAAAAATTAACTTTTAAATATTTTAAAGTCAATTAATTATTCCAATTTAAATTGTTAAAAATTCCGGGTCGTCACATTGAAAATGAAAATATATCTTGCGAAGATATTTTGAGGTAAATAAATAATTTAGGGAAACTATTTATTGTTTGATGGATGTTTGTGAATGTTAATTGATAGTTAAATTAACGACTATCAATATTGGCCAATGCATTGATCGTTTCGAAGAGACCTGGATCGGGATTAATTTCTCGAAAACCACTTTGATCCGTTTGTACGTTTTTGTGGGAAAAACGAGTTCAAAGTCGAAGATGGAGCAATGAAGTGAAAGGGATAGTCGCTACTAATCCTGAGGATATTTCCAAAATGGATGTAGTAGGAATAGTGCCTTCGCCTCCGTTCGAACCCGGGACGGACTTGTACAGATAAATACTTTCGAAGCATCATCAGGTGGACGATGGGCATTCTAAGTGAAACGTTCTAAAAGGTAACGCTTAGCCTCAAGCCTCATCAGCCTGGAATGACTGAAAATCAGGGGATATGCAGCAAGGCTATGTGAGTAGCACCCATTAGGGTGAGGTCATCCCTGTCTAGATGTCCCTTTCTATTCGGCTAAGTGGTGTGGTTGTTGATCCCAACCGTGGGATGATCTTACTGGTGATTATCCAGTAAATGGTAGTCCCGTTCTTGAGTTGCAAGGGATTGAGTGTAATCCTCCGTATGGTGATCTAGGCTACGTACTGTGACAGGTGGTACCCTAGTGCCTACTCATTAGTTGGAAATCTATTCTCCCTACGAGCCTTTTACGAGTTTTGTTTGTATTACCCACTTTGTGGCTAGTAGCTGGAATTTAATAGTAACAATTTCGGCTATTTTGGTAAGTATTTGTATATAGACACTATTATAATATCAAAGGATTTTGATAAAAGTGTTTTAGCTATTGTAAGGTCAAAACCCGACATGTTTATTTGTGGCGTGGTCTTACGAGATTCTTTTGTTTTCAAAGGGATTTTGAAACTTTAATAATCAATTTGGGTGTATTTTTATCACGCTGGTATTCCAGACTCACTCGGGTGTTATTTCATTACAATGCTCGGGTCAGACCGAGTATTATAGATTACAGGAAAGGATGTTGTGGAGTTCAAGAGAGGAGCTGGAGTCCGAGATGTATTACCGTATTTGTTATATCCGCAGCTGTGATTGTTTGGAATTGTCAGACTGGTAAATGTTGTTTGTTTGAGATATACTCTGATGATATATTGCATAAAACAGATATAGTTTTCATTTTGTGTAAAGATCTGTTATTGACTATTATATTTTGTTCCGCTGCGATTGTGAGATTCTGTTATTATTAGTTCCTTCTTTCTTCTATCTTCTTTCTTTATCCTCAACAATATGTCTTTCCCGACACTTGATCGTCGGCATATTATACTGTAGAGTATTTTATGTCGATTTTCGAGGGTCGAGAAGGGCAGGTCGTGACACTTGGTATAATAGCTTAGGTTAGCGATAACCTTGGATCTTGTGGGGAAATTACTCATTAAATAGAGTCCATAGTACTCTAGAATGAGTTGAGTGTAATAGTAGATATGAGAGCGTACTTATTAGTGAATGTAAAAACTGCTTTTATACTGTGTTGACTTATCGGTTGAGTGTTTATGAATTCTGGTCTGTACGGAAAGTACATCCATATCGATAGGGGTTTCTAAACTCTTAAACAAGATAAATCGACATAGTGTTGTTTTTAAAGTGGGTAAATGGAATAATTTTACCCAAAATTATATTTTTATATAAAAGGAATAATTTTCTAAAATTATTCTATATATTTGGATGTGTGATTGTTAATATTATACTCAAATATAAGAATCTAAAATTTGAAATGGTTTATAATTAAATAGAATCATCTAAGTATGGTTTAAATAAAAAATAGTATAGCTAAAATTTGATCAAAACCAGAATTTAAATCTCGAAAATTTTGAAAAGTGTTTTAAATGAATTTTAAAATAAAAGTTTGGGAATTTAAAATCTTGGGAATGTTTGAAATGTTTTCCAAAAATTTGAAGGAAATAATGGAGTATTACTTTGGGAAAATATTTTTGAATGGAAATGGTTTTGAAAGGAATTTATGGAAGTAAGGAAGCATTGAACTCACTTCAGTCGTCAGAAAATAATCCTGATGATAATGGCTACATCATCAGTATTCATTTTCGAGTTTCTTAAGTGATGGATTGCTTCCGCGGTGATTGGTTATGATATTTGTTTGGACTTGTTGGGTATAAAAGTGGTTTTAGAAATTTTGAAAGGGAAATTTGTTTGGTAAAACCAAGTATTTTCGAATCCGGAGATTTGAATTGATATACCAAGTGGGTATGTGTTGATTATTATTTCAAAATGGTTTTGGAATAAAACCGGGCAAATGGGGTCTGGAAATTCTATTTAAATAATGTGAAAAGTTAAGATGAATCAACTATTGAACTTATTAAGTGAAGCTGATATTAATAAGAAGAAAATGAAAATTTTAATCTTGGAATTAGAATTTAACTGGAGACAATGGTGGTGAATAAAATATATTTGAATTTAACTCAGGATAAGTTAAATAAAATTTGAAATTGAATTAAATGGAATATTAAGTTGTAATGTAAAGTGACTTTGTAATTGAGAGTTATAATTATATAATGGAAATTATACCCTTAAGCTATTAAGTGATATATATATAGATAATTTGGAATTGTGATTATAATGTGAAAAATGACTCAAATGAGCAATGTAAGCTTTAAAATAACTAAGTTGGTAAACTTATGAATAGGAGATGAATTGTAAAACCTAAATAGAAATGGTTGAATGTTATGATAAAAAAGAATGGAAAGTTTAAGAATTGAATTTTAAATGAAATGTAAATTGAGATAAGGCAAGTGGAATATAAAAGGTGAATGGAATTAAGTCAGTAAATAAGGCTTGAACTTATATTAAAGGAGAAATAAAATTGGATCGAATTGAATTTAACTTAGAGTAAAAGAAATTGAGTTAAAGTTGGATTGAATTGAAATCAAAATTAATTGCGTTATAAATAACACTGAATGAAATTCAGTTCTTTTTTAAGAAGTAAAGGTAGTGGAATGAATTTAAGTTGGCTGAATAAATTTAGTTGAACTTGAATTAAAATTTGAGAAGAGTTGAATTTAAAGAAAATTTAATTTCGTTGAAATGATGTTGTATGAATAAAATGTTACCCAACTAAATTCAAAAGTATTATTTGAAGATGAATTTAGCGAAAGATAAATTAAATTAGAAAAGGGTAATGGGATGAATAAAATTGTGGTAGCTTGTAGAAATTTAAAAAGCAAATTAAAACCCAGTTCTGGTTTAGAGTAATTGGAATGGTTATGTTATTAATGAATTCAGAAATGAATTGAGAAGGTGAATTAAAATTTAAAATGGATTGAGTAAGTAAATAATTGGAATTAAAATTTGTAATGGATTGGAATTTCATTGAATAAAAATCAATTTAAAATGAAAATAAAAAAGATGTAAGAAGAAATCGAGTTATTTTGTTATTGAAATAACTTAAGCAAAGTGGAAAATGATTGTGGTCGAGCTTTATAAGTGGTCTTGAATAAAATTTGTTTAGATAATGAAGTTGAAATGCAAGTGAAATGATTTTAATTAAATATTGTGATAAAATAAGGATGTATGGGTTGTAATAATCCAGAATGGAATGATGTTAATATACTGTAACGTCCCGCCTTTTCGCACGATTTAAACAGACACACGTGCCAATCCAAACCATACGGAAAGGCGGATTGTTATGGGGTACATAAGAAAACAGAGAAGAAAGAAATTAAAACTAAACAGAATCTCACAGCGGAAGGATAAAATATAATAATAAATATACAGTTCAAGAAACTGTTTACAAAACATTTGATTCTTCTTTATACAATAAATATCAGATTTCACATACCAATAAATCTCAATGCAGCGGAATACAGTGTAGTGGAACCATATAATATAATAATAATAGTAACAATAATAAAATCTTTGTCTTCTTTCTCCAGAAATAAAGTCTTCAAATCCTGAAACGCTCGGACTGACCCGAGCGAATTGAAAAGACAAAACACTTGAGTCAGAACTAAAAGATCTTATGTAAGTTAAATTTACAGAAATAAATATGAGTGCAGTAACTCAAAAGATGCTCGGGATTTACATCTCTTAAGGATCCGTTAAACTATTTACTATGTAGTATATTTCGCTATTATAATAGTGTCTATAGTAAAATAAACATACTTTTAAATAGCATTAAGGCTTTACATTTTCCACCTTAACACGTAATAGTCCCAGTAGTCCATCCATTATCGTAGTCCCTCCTGATCGGGAAGCCACCAGAAGATACCACACGGGCTACGGGAGAAATCCAAACTCATACAAGGCGCGATAGGGTAGGTGACACGGCACAACTACGCAATGCCATGGTAGATATACGAATTACGCTTCCGGGTCAGTGGTAACGCGTAGCGCGCAGCTACCACCCACCTCGAGCCACACCGCCAAATAAAAATCAAAAGTGGCCACCGAATCAATCCAAAGTCAAAGTATAATATCGAAAGGATGTGTCCGATCAAAGGTGCTACCTTATTAACCCGTCGATCGCTCCTGTTTTAGCCACCTTATGCCAACTCACGGGAGTCGGGTCCACGTATTTACCTTAAAGGAAACGCCACCACCATTCTACTTCATTCTGGAATCTCCACCGCGTACACGGTTGTTAAAGTGGTTTTCAGGGTTGGCAGAGAGTATGACAACTTCCGATCCCTGTCTCTTCAACAATCAAACGTTATTATAACACCGCGGTCTTTAAAATAGTTTATACTTGAAAAATCAGAATATAATTATCCATTTCAAAACCCAAAAATACGATATCATTTCCTTTTAAAACCCAATATATATGATATCATTTTATTTCAAATATATTTCTTTTCTAAAATCATGCCACTTTTACATTTATAATATCTCAAAACCAAATATTTGAATTTTAACTTTCAACATAATACTTCGAAATCCTTAGTTTTAAAGCCATAACTTCCAAAACTTAAATGGTTTGGATATTCAACAGTATATCAAATAAAACAGTTGAATTTAAAATTTCTTTAAAAGTAAATAATTCCTGCGCCTTCACAAATTTTATTTACTTCAAATTCAGTCTAAACCCATAACCTTTAGATTCACTTTAGTTGAATAAAACACTTCGATTTTTAATATTTTCAAAATTGAGTATTTAATGAATTTCAAAATTAAGGTTGGAAATTTCTATTCAACAATTCATTTCTTATTATTTAGTTTTGAAAGGTTTACATGATAAATCCATAACCATTTAAAGTAACCTCAATTTATTAACACTAAATATTTCCTTTCATTTATTTATACTAGAATTATTCATTAAATCTAGCTATAAATATAATAACTTTTAAAATGTCCAATTTAAACCAATTAACAATAACTTATGGAGTTAAATTTTTAAATAAGCTCAATTCAAATTAAATTTCCAATTTATCTTTCAATCTTAATTGATTTGAATCATTTAAGACTGTATATATATATATATACACATATATATATATATATACCGGGTCTTAAACCTGTACTCCATCATATAATATAAATCATCAAATTCCATTTTTCACTTATTCATTTTTATTTAACAAATTATGCATAGCTTAAATTTGATAATTTAACTATATATGTATATATAAAATATATTTATATCATATCTAAATTTAATATTTATTATACCGTATCATATCCAAACCATAAAAATTATTTCAAAAATTATTTTATATATATACTACGGTG
Organism: Allium cepa; assembly: GCA_030765085.1. Classification (NCBI taxonomy): domain Eukaryota; kingdom Viridiplantae; phylum Streptophyta; class Magnoliopsida; order Asparagales; family Amaryllidaceae; genus Allium; species Allium cepa. The sequence goes on along the minus strand of CM060930.1, from coordinate 44,054,897 downwards.
CCTATATATAATTTTATATCCTATGGTCAAGTGATACAGATATTTATCATTTCAATCCGTAATTTAAAAATAAAATGCAGTTTATATAATATAGAGCACGTCATCCATTCACCCAATATCAATCATCAACCAATTTATTTCAATCATCATCAATTTAAACAAACATCAATATATAGCACATGCAATATAACAGGAAATAAATAACAGTTATTAACTAACAGCTTATATTCAAAATAATTTTAATAACTGTTTAACTAGCAGTTTTATGCAAGTAAATAAATTTTAACTGTCGAATTTATATGCAATTACAAAATTAATTAACTGTCAAATTAAATAAATGCGATTTAACAGAGATAATGAATAAGACATGCCAAACAGTCATAAATAAATTTCTACTCATATCTAAAATCAATTTAACAAACATAAGAAATCTTAGAAGTTGTGAGGGGGTTAAAACACTCACCTTTTGGATTTAAATTGAATTAAAATCCAATTTAAACCCAAAATTTTGACGGTCTCCAAATCTGTCCAAACAAGCGTCACAGCGTCCGGAATTTAATTACGATCCTAACAAAAAAACTCGCATGAAACGGATAACGTACGTAAAATTTATTAAGATTTTAACATTTGAAATAAAAATAAATATTAAAATTAAAATAAACCTAATTACTCAGCTACACGTCATCTACCCCATTTACACGCAATACCATCTACAGGAAACAAAGCCGAACATACAACCCTAGCCGCCGACCTTCATGCGAAATCTCGCGATGCCACGGCCACCCATCTCCCAATCAAAGACCACGACGATGGCCTGCGTTCGAGGCCGAGCCTCCCATGTCGTCGCGCAAACCCAACGTCACCAGAAAAGCTACGGCCGTCGCCCCCTTACTTCGCCAGTTCCATCAAATCAAAGCACCTCTGACATGGAGTAGCCGTATGGATTGAAAGCCCTAGTCGCCCTCTACATAGCAGCACACTTCGATCGAACCATCGCTAGAGATCCACCGTTAAACCTCGACGATAAACATGAAAGGCCGGGACAAAAACCCCAATTTCTAGTCAAACCACAAACCAAATCGAAAAACAAATTATGCCATTGAATTATGCTCGTCGAGAGCATCGACATATAATTTTTTGAGATTTTTCTAAAGACTCTGATTATTTTGACTTTTGATTTGGATTGAAACTGGATCTAGGGTTTGTAGCCATTGGAAAGGAGGGGTTGAGGGAAATGAACGCATAAAGAAATGAAGATAGATGAAGGCTAGGGTTTATACTGGGGTTATATAGATAGGCTAGAAATAGAGTAGATGGATCCGATAAACAAACGTGTTAAACGATAATTGGCCCAAAAAGCCTGTTCTGACCCCGGAACGAAATTGGGTAAACCCATATATCCAAATAGGTGTTTTAAAATATTCTGAGTGCGATGGAAAAAGTTTCACGTCCAAATTCGATCGTATGAAGAAGTTATGATGAAATCAAAAATTTCAAATTCATTTCAAATTGATTTCAATTAAATCGATTTCGAGGCGTTTCGCGTTCGTACGATCAAACGACAAGTCTAATTTCTACGAAACTTGAAACCCTACAATAGTTCAATGTTACGGATCCGATGAAACTAGTTTCGTCGAAATTCGAGTTCGTGGCAAAATTGGCTATTTTTATATTAATTAAATAAATTCAAAATAAATAAATAAAATCCAATTTTATATTTAGATTCTAAAATTGACCCATTTATCACTTTTAAAAATTCTTAATCATTTACAAAATTCCAACAAGTTTAGATGTCAAATTTAAAGAAGGTAAATTTATAAATTTCAATATAAATCCTTAATTTCATTAAATACCCAAATTATAAATAATATCCTAAAATTTCATTTAGTTAAATAAATTAATTAGTATTCCATTCATTCCTGTCAAACAGATGGATTAAATATTGGATTCCAAATTATCACACAAATTTCTCACATTATCTTTATTTCAAATAACGAATTATTTAACTATATTCAATCTCATTTAGTTGCAATTAAATTCAGTCATTAGAATTTAAGTTTCCATATAAATAAATAAATCCTGATTCCCATTCTTAAATTCACCATTTATCATAATACCATCTTGGGTACCATTTATTTTAGTATATATATCCAGATACTTTAACATTTTCCAATTGTTTATCTCAATTATATAACATTAAATTTATATTTATTGCAATGGTTTCTGATTTAATTGAACGAACTAAGTATATAACTCATAATAATTGTTGTAAAACTCACAATCCCATATTTATAAGTTTGTTATTTCCACTCAAATATTATAGATATTTACAATTATAGGTTTTTATTTAGTCATTATTTATTACATATATATATATATATATATATTAATTAGATAATTTCACTATTTAAGTCCTTTTAAATTTATTACCAAATACCCATTTACCTTTCCCATCAAATTTGAATTCCATTCAATTAATATAAAATCACTTTTCTATTCACACCTTATTATCACCCCACAGTTATTGCAATTCATTATCTTATATTGATTTTATACGATTACCATTAACTTTACATTAAATTACTATTCAACGCATATTTATTCATCAATCAATTCGATATTTACTTTTCTTTCCTTTTATTTGATAAATAACCTAGTATACATTCGCATACATTCATTTCATTTCATTCATTTATGGGTATTGCATTGAAATTTAATTTATTAGCAAATACCAACATTATTTTCATTAATTACAATTGGATTCCCAATTTTTTTCAATACCCTGAATAAATAACATATATATTAATCAAATCCTTACATTTGTTTTTTTCATACTCCATTTAAAACCAAATCACAACATTTAAATGATTTTAATGAATTGGAATTTTATTCAAGTTATAAATTATTAACTTGAATTAACATGATTCCTTAATTTATTCCAATTTCCGTTTACACTCTTTTATTGCATTAAATCAATTTAATATTTTCATTAATTTCTCATATTAAATTATATATCCAGGTAAGAATCCTTTTTCTACTTAATTCAATTTGGATCTTATTCAAATTTCTATAAATAGGTTTTAAGTCACTATTTACATAATTTATTTTAGCCCTCATTTTAATATTTATTTATCCCCTTTATTGTTTCTACTAAAATAAATTACAAAAACCCTATTAAATAAACAAATTAAATTGTCGAAATTTACGGGTCGTTACACTCTCCCCCACTCAAAACTTTTCGTCCCCGAACAGGAAAAGAAGGGAAAAGAAGAAGTAAGAAAAGAATATATCTTTTTTTATTAAATTTATAAACAAATAAGTTTACAAAATAAAATGATTTAACATAAAATATACCAATTTATACCCATTTAAATCCTTTATACATAAATTGTTAAAGTTTGTAAATATTTTCAAATTTTTTCTAAGTCCAAAATTTACGGAAAATTTTGGCAGAGTCTCCTTTGTACGGAGAGGCTCGAAAGAAAATATAATATAAATATAACAATACACACATATATTTCCAAAATAATATATATCCCTACACGGGAAAATATATAAAATAGCGCTATAAACCGTAATCCGAAAACGTACCATTTGTCGGCCAACTTACGCTAAATATATGGAACCAAAAGCAGTAGCTATTGCTTCCATAACCCGCATTTCACCTATAAACACTTATAAAATCTAGAGGGTTAACAATTTATATAAAGTGAAATATTCAAGTGTTTCAATTACTAACAGCAAATTAGTACAACAACCATCAATTCGACAAATAGCATACACAACAAATTCAAAGCACCCATTCAACCAAACAAACAAATAGTTGTTCGGGTTCAAACTTTTAAAATTATACCGAATGAAGAATAAACTATTAGCGCATCATTTACTCAACAGCCTTAGATAAAACTAAATAGATTATTCTTTCATCCAATCCCAATTTTAAAGTATCTTACCCAAACAACCATAATTTTAAACAACAACAATCCAAACCAACAAATCAAATTAACTTATTATCAATTTATTTCATACTTTAGTTGTTTGATTTCCTTTCTTTCATTTATTCAGTGATTATTTAAAATTTTCATTTATTACTTACAATTATTCACCTTATTTCTACCAAAATTTCCACTCATTCATATCATGAATTTTCCTTTTATTATTCTACATTCATTTATTCACTGCTTAACTTATTTATTTACAGTATTCATCGTTCTGTTTATTAAAATAATTTACTTTACATTTACTAAAGTTTATTGTCATCTATTTATGATACTTACCTTTAATTATATTTATTTGGTAAAATTTCAATTATAACTTAAGTTCATAACATTAAATTCTCATTTAATAGCGAACTCATCGGATACTTCATTGCCTACTTTCACCAATACAAATTCCATTGCATTTCTTATTAAACATTTCAACTTTTTATATTTGGTAAGTTATATATGTTAAAGAAAATGCAAATGAACTTATACAAGTTTTATCATCCTTTAATTAAATTTAATGTTCAACAATATCACTCTTTGTTTCATATGTTACAAATTTCAAATTTCCTTTAATTCCCATTTATAACATAGCATTTCCATCTCTTATTTTATTTAGGGTTCAATTTTTAATTACCTACTTTTCCTTTCACTACAATAATTGAAACAATTTTTTTTTACGGAAATTTAAGAATTAAACACCGGGTTACATTTTCAATTTATTTTCAAACAATAGATAAATATAATCTTAAAACTTATATATCTATAATTATATCTATAACAATTCAAAATTTATATTTTCAATCAAAATGGATCTGCAGTAAAACTACTACAGTGGTCTTCCCCCTTCGAAACTCGAAAATGAAAGTCGATGATGCGGCTGCCATCATCGAAATTATTTTCCAGCGACAGGGAGGAAAGTACAAAACTTATTTTCCCAAAAATCCTTTTTACAACAATTCTTCCAAATCACATTAAAATATTTATAGTCCTCATAAAAAATATTATTATATTCCAAAATTTAGTCGAAAGAAATTTCAAAACCCCGGATCTTAAGTTCTAAATTTCCCAAAGTTCATTTATTTTATTTTTCAATCTTATTTCTATTATTATTTATACACTTTATTACTTAACAACTAATCTATTGCAGCCAAATACAGATATCATTTGAAATTTTTTATTTTATATATAAAAAATATAATATTATTTCATTCACCTATATTAAAACAAATATTATGTCGGTCTGTCCTATTAAGTGTTTAGAAATCCCTATAAATGTCATAGCGTCCCATGCACCAACCAGAATTTATAAATACAAAACGGAACAGATTAACACAATATAAAAATCTTTTTATAACACTAACAAATATGCTCTCTCATATATATACACACGGTGACTCCCGTAGGGTATTATTTCCCTTATTAGTAAAGAGTCGAACCCCACAAAGCTAAGGTTCATCACTAAACCTCGCTCTAATACCAGATGTAACGTCCCGCCTTTTCGCACGATTTAAACAGACACACGTGCCAATCCAAACCATACGGAAGGGCAGATTGTTATGGGGTAAATAAAAAAACAGAGAAGAAAGAAAGAAAAACTAAACAGAATCTCACAACGGAAAGATAAAATATAATAAAAAATATACTGTTCATGAAACTGTTTACAAAACATTTGATTCTTCTTTATACAATAAATATCAGAGTTCACATACCAATAAATCTCAATGCAGCGGAATACAGTGTAGTGGAACCATATAATATATAATAATAATAATAAAATCTTCGTCTTCTTTCTCCAGAAATAAAGTCTTTAAATCCTGAAACACTCGGACTGACCCAAGCAAATTGAAAAGACAAAACACTCGAGCCAGAACTAAAAGATCTTATGTAAGTTAAATTTACAGAAATAATTATGAGAGCAGTAACTCAAAAGATGCTCGGGATTTACATATCTTAAGGATCCTTTAAACTATTTACTATGTAGTATATTTCGCTATTGTAATAGTGTCTATAGTAAAATAAACTTACTTTTAAATAGCATTAAGGCTTTACATTTTCCACCTTAACACGTAACAGTCCTAGTAGTCCATCCCATATCATAGTCCCTCCTGATCGGAAAGCCACCAGAGGATACCACACGGGCTACGGGAGAAATCCAAACTCGTACAAGGCGCGATAGGATAGGTGACACGACACAACTAGGCAATGCCAGGGTAGATATACTAATTACGCTTCCGGGACGGTGGTAACGCGTAGCGCGCAGCTACCGCCCACCTCGAGCCACACCCCCAAATAAAAATCAAAAGTGGATACCTAATCAATCCAAAGTCAAAGTATAATATCAAAGGGATGTGTCCGATCAAAGGTGCTACCTTATTAACCCGTCAATCGCTCCTGTTTTAGCCACCTTATGTCAACTTACGGGAGTCGGGTCCACGTATTTACCTTAAAGGAAACGCCACCACCATCCTACTTCATTCTGGAATCTCCACCGCGTACACGGTTGTTAAAGTGGTTTTCGGGGTTGGCAGAGAGTATGACAACTTCCGATCCCGGTCTCTTCAACAACCAAACGTTATTATAACACCGCGGTCTTTAAAATAGTTTATACTTAAAAAATCAAAATATAATTATCCATTTTAAAACCCAAAAATATGATATCATTTTCTTTTAAAACCTAATAAATATGATATCATTTTATTTCAAATATATTACTTTTCTAAAATCATGCCACTTTTAAATTTATAATATCTCAAAACCAAATTTTTGACTTTTAACTTTCAACATAATACTTCGAAATCCATAGTTTTAAAGCCATAACTTTCAAAACTTGAATGGTTTGGATATTCAACAATATATCAAATAAAACAGTTGAATTTAAAATTTCTTTAAAAGTTAATAATTCTTGCGCCTTCATAAATTTTATTTACTTCAAATTCAGCCTACACCCATAACCTTTAGATTCACTTTAGTTGAATAAAACACTTCGATTTTTAATATTTTCAAACTTGGGTATTTAATGAATTTCAAAACTAAGGTTGGAAATTTCTATTCAAAAATTCATTTCTTATTATTTAGTTTTGAAAGGTTTACATGACAAATCAATAACCATTTAAAGTACGCTCAATTTATTAACACTAAATATTTCTTTCCATTTATTTATACTAAATTATTCATTAAATCCAGCTATAAATATCATAACTTTTAAAATGTCCAATTTAAACCAATTAACATTAACTTACGGAGTTAAATTTTTAAATAAGCTCAATTCAAATTAAATTTCCAATTTATCTTTCAATCTTAATTGATTTGAATCATTTAAGACTCTCTATATATATACCGGATCTTAAACCTGTACTCCATCATATAATATAAATTATCAAATTCCATTTTTCACTTATTTATTTTTATTTAACAAATTATGCATAGCTTAAATTTGATAATTTAAGTATATATGTATATATAAAATATATTATATCATATCCAAATTTAATATTTATTATACCGTATCATATCCAAACCATAAAAATAATTTCAAAAATAATTTTATATATATACCGCGGTGCCTGTATATAATTTTCTATCATATGGTCAAGTGATACAGATATTTATCATTTCATTACGTAATTTGAAAATAAAATGCGGTTGTATATCATTTCAAACCACAATCCCGAATGAAATGAAAATGCATGATGACTTGCAGTTTATATAAGATAGAACACATCATCCATTCACCCAATATCAATCATCAACCAATTTATTTCAATCATCATTAATTTATTTCAATCGTCGTTAATTTAAACAAACATCAATATATAGCATATGCAATATAACAGGAAATAAATAAAAGTTATTAACTAACAGTTTATATTCAAAATAATTTTAATAACTGTATAACTAGCAGTTTTATGCAAGTTAATAAATTTTAACTGTCAAATTTATATGCAATTATAAAATTAATTAACAGTCAAATTAAATAAATGCGATTTAACAGAGATAATGAATAAAACATGCCAAACAGTCATAAATAAATTTCTACTCATATCTAAAATCAATTTAACAAACATAAGAAATCATAGAAGTTGTGAGTGGGTGAAAACAATCACCTTTTGGATTTAAATTGAATTAAAATCCAATTTAAACCCAAAATTTCGACAGTCTCCAAATCTGTCCAAACCAGCGTTACAACGTTCGGAATTTAATTACGATCCTAACAAAAAAAAGTCGCATGAAACGGATAAGGTACGTAAAAGTTATTAAGATCTTAACATTTGAAATAAAAATAAATATTAAAATTAAAATAAACCTAATTACTCAGCTACACGTCATCTACCCCCATCTTCATTCACGCGCAATACCATCTACAGGAAACGAAGCCGAACATACAACCCTAGTCGCCGACCTTCATGCGAAATCTCGCGACGCCACGACCACCCATCTCCCAATCAAAGACCACGACGTTGGCCTGCGTTCGAGGCCGAGCCTCCCATGTCATCGCGCAAACCCAACGTCACAAGAAAAGCTGCGGTCTTCGCCCCTTTACTTCGCCAATTCCATCAAATCCTAGCACCTCTGACATGGAGTAGCCGTATGGATTGAAAGCCCTAGTCGCCCTCTACACAGTAGCACACTCCGATCGAACCATCGCTAGAGATCCACCGTTAAACCTCGACGATAAACATGAACGGCCGGGACAAAAACCCCAATTTCTGGTCAAACCACAAACCAATCGAAAAACGAATTATGCCATTGAATTACGCTCATCGAGAGCATCGACATATAATTTTTTGAGATTTTTCTGAAGAATTTGATTTTTTTGACTTTTGATTTGGATTGAAACTGGATCTAGGATTTGCAGCCATTGGAAATGAGGGGTTGAGGGAAATGAACGCATAAAGAAATGAAGATAGATAGAGGCTAGGGTTTATACTGGGATTATATAGATAGGCTAGAAATAGAGTAGATGGATCCGATAAACAAACGTGTTGAACGATAATTGGCCCAAAAAGCCCGTTCTGACCCCGGAACGAAATTGGGTAAACCCATATATCCAAATAGGTGTTTTAAAATATTCTGAGCGCGATGGAAAAAATTTCACGTCCAAATTCGATCGTATGAAGAAATTATGCTGAAATCAAAAATTTCAAATTGATTTCAAATTGATTTCAATTAAATCGATTTCAAAGCGTTTCGCGTTCGTACGATCAAACGACGAGTCCGATTTCTACGAAACTTGAAACTCTACAATAGTTTACTATTACGGATCATATGAAACTGGTTCCGTTGAAATCTGAGTTCGTGGCAAAATTGGCTATTTTTATATTAATTAAATAAATTCAAAATAAATAAATAAAATCCAGTTTTATATTTATATTCTAGAATTGACCCATTTTACCACTTTTCAAAATTCTTAATCATTTACAAAATTCCAACAAGTGTAGATGTCAAATTTAAAGAAGGTAAATTTATAAATTTCAATATAAATCCTTAATTTCATTAAATACCCAAATTATAAATAATATCCTAAAATTTCGTTTAGTTAAATAAATTAATTAGTATTCCATTCATTCCTGTCAAACAGATGGATTAAATATTGGATTCCAAATTATCACACAAATTTCTCACAATTATCATTATTTCAAATAACGAATTATTTAACTATATTCAATCTCATTTAATTGGAATTAAATTCAATTATTAGACTTTAAGTTTCATTTAAATAAATAAATCCTGATTCCCATTCTTAAATTCACTATTTATCATAATACCATCCTGGGTACCATTTATTTTAGTATATATATCCAGATACTTTAACATTTTCCAATTGTTTATCTCAATTGCATAACATTAAATTTATATTTATTGCAATGGTTTCTGATTTAATTGAACGAACTAAGTATATAACTCATAATAATTGTTGTAAAACTCTCAACCCCATATTTATAAGTTTGTTATTTCCACTCAAATATTATAGATATTTACAGGTATAGGTTTTTATTCAGTCATTATTTATTATATATATTAATTACATAAATTCACTATTTAAGTCCGTTTAAATTTATTACCAAATACCCATTTACCTTTCCCATCGATTTGAATTCTATTCAATTAATATATAATCACTTTTCCATTCACACCTTATTATCACCCCACAATTATTGTAATTCATTATCTTATATTGATTTTATACAATTACCATTAACTTTACATTAAATTACTATTCAACGCATATTTATTCATCAATCAATTCGATATTTACTTTTCTTTCCTTCTATTTGATAAATAACCTAGTATGCATTCACATACATTCATTTCATTCCATTCATTTATGGGTATTGCATTGAAATTTAATTTATTAGCTAATACCAGCATTATTATCATTAATTACAATTGGAATCCCAATTTTATTCAATACCCTGAATAAATAACATATATATTAATCAAATCCTTACATTTGTTTTTCTCATACTCCATTTAAAACCAACATTTAAATGATTTTAATGAATTGGAATTTCATTCAAGTCATAAATTATTAACTTGCATTAACATGATTCATTCCAATTTCCGTTTACACTCTTTTATTGCATTAAATCAATTTAATATTTTCATTAATTTCTCATATCAAATTTTATATCATGGTAAGAATCCTTTTTCTACTTAATTCAATTGGATCTTATTCAAATTTCTATAAATAGGTCTTAAGTCACCATTTACATAATTTATTTTAGCCCTCATTTTAATATTTATTTATCCCCTTTATTGTTTCTACTAAAATAAATTACAAAAACCATATTAAATAAACAAATTAAATTATCGAAATTTACGGGTCGTTACATATACACTTGAATTGGTTAATGAAATGGAAATGTATGGGTAAGGATTTAATTTAAAAATTGCAATGAAATAAGAATATTTGGATTGTGAACAATGCGAAATTGAATAAAGTTGATATAAATTGAGTTAAATTAATTTAAAATAGCTATAAGCTTAAGCAATGGTTATTGCATGAATAACATTTAAGTTTACATGCAGGATTGAAGTTTGGATTTGTTAGGGAATGAAAATGGTGACTGAAATCTTGTGATTTCTTATAAAATATAATTAGCATGTATGATTTTGGGAATTGTTTGGTTGGGATGTATAATTGATGTGTTTGGTTTAGATAAATAAATGGAATGTTGTTGAAATTCTCATATTATTGAAAACTGATGTGTTTGTTTGAGTAAGTACAGGTACGGGAGGCGATCGATAGAGTTGGACCGCGTAAATGCAATATAATTAGCCGCTTTCTTTTAGAATGCTAATCAAAAGGTACGCCTACGCAATATAATTGGAAAATGATAATATATTATGGTATATTTTTTTTCTAACCGTGTGGGTCGACGTACATATATTTATGTCTATTGTGATATTGCAAAAGGCCCTTCATACAAGGGAGACTGCCAAAAAATTCGAAAATTTTGCAAGTTAGAAATTTTTTGAAATTTTTTGAAAACGTTTCTTTAACGACAAGTTGATTTCTAAAATTAAAATAAAAGGATGTTGGAATAGGAATCGAAACTAGCAGTTTTGATTTGAAACTAAAGAGTTTAGGCAAAGTCAATTTGAGATTTTCATTAAGTGGGCTTTGCTATTGGGTTTGGAGCATGCTTTCTACCTTAGCAAATTTCAGGGACGAAATTTTTGTAAGGGGGGAGGAATGTAACGACCCAGAATTTCCAATCATTAATTCTGAACATTTAATTCATTTTAAATGTTGACTGTGAATTATAATTTGATTTTGAATAAAAAGATTTGGTTAAATCAATAGAATTAGTTAAATTTCAAATATGGCAGTTCAATTGAAAATTGAATAATAATAATTAAATATTTGAAATTTGGATAATTTGTAAATCTGGATGTAAATGGAACGGAAACGGTTTCTAAAATATATTTTTAGTCTATTTGGATTTGAATTATAATATTGGACTGTTGGATGGAATTAAAAGTTGATAGGTTAAATTTAGAATTTTTATATTAATTTAATAATGGAATTTAGTAACATAATATTATAAATAATCAGATTTTGATTCAAAACGAATCAGAACGGTTTCTAATATGAATATAAATTCTATATGATTTATAAATAAGTTAGTAAAGTTTTAAAAGCGAAATTTTAATTGATTTCGGCGATTTTGAAAATCGCTCGAATTAATCGACGAGTTAAAATAGCTTTTCGGGGAACAGTCTCGGAATTCGACGAAACTAGTTCTATTGGATCTGTTATAGTTAGTTATTATCGGATTTTAATTTTCGTAGGGTTTGGTGTTACCGTTTGCTTGTACGGGTGAGGAACGCGTTGAAAATTTAAATCGATAATTTAATATTTGAACTTGATTCAAAAGGCTATCTTCCATATATGATCAAATTACCTCCGAAACACGTTCCATCATGTTCGGAATGCGGGTAAAACATTATAAACGCCTGTCGGCACGTGTGTTATGGAGTTCATTTGCAAATGTTCGTTAAAATTGAATGTAACATTAAATTAATATGTATATACGTATATATACACACACTCTCTTAACCTTACCCTAATTTTTCACCGACCGCCTCCTCTTTCATCCAATGGTTGACTCTTCCTCTCGTTCTTCCCCATTTTTCTCTCATCCTCTTGCTTTTATGCTTCGACCTCGAAACGGATATTGTCGAGCTTAGTGAGAGCTTCGGATCCGTACGGACTTGATGGCGTTTCGAGCGTTGGATGGCCGTGTTTTTGGTTCCGTTCGTTCCGCGTTTGAGCATGGTTTTTGAAGGAAAAGAGGCACCAAGCTAGACGTTATTTTGGTCGTGGGAGGAGGCATGCATGGTGTACGTACTGGAGGCGCCGGATTGTGACGCCCCACCTCTATACCCACGCTAGCCAAGAACACTACGGTGTAGTGCTGTCAACTAGCGCGGAGAATAAGGCTGTTGAGGAGCGACCATCCGTGTAATTTCTTATCACACGGTGGCTATAAAATGATCTTCGGAAACAAATATAGAAGTAAGCATAACATGCGAATCAATCACAGATATCCATATCACAAAGGCGGAAAGAGATATGAATATATATCACATAAAAGTGTACATCAGAGTAGTGGTCTAAAAAGATCCACGATAATACAAAAGAATAGCAACGCGTGCTATACAAAAGAATACAACTATGAGTCTATATCTCAAGTGTAAACAACAAAAGCTGCTAATCTAAACAAGTAGCCAAAAGTCTGAGTAGTGAATCACTGGAGGAGGAGTCAAGCAGTAGCACATGTAACATCTCGGCCTGACCCGAGTATTATTTATAAGAAAATAATAAACGGATCAGTCTAGCTATAAATATCAGATGACATGATATAAAATAAAAGATATGGCATAAACATAAAATATCCATACTGACATGCTACTATAAGTATGCAAATAATGATCAACAGGAGATCAACCGATAAGAGATAAATCAATATCACAAGAATCTTCTCAAAGATCCAAAGAGGGCATCATACCCTAAACTTGTACTCATGACAAGTCAAAGAGATAAATTCCAGAAATCAACACAAGAAATCCAGAAATCATAAAAAGGGAAAGAGGCCTATCACATGACGGTCCGAAGACCATGGGGAGCTACCCCACATGTGTGAGTGGAATCACACAGATTGAGGTCAAGACTAACCAAAAAGCAGAAAGGTATGTGTGAATGGAATCACACAATTGGTGTCTAGTCTAACCTTGCAATGAAAGGGACATCGCGCAATTGCTAGTCTAATTCATAAAGCGATCATCAAGATCAACGAGAAGTGTCAATTACACTAAGCTAGTAAATATAGAAGTTTAGCTTCATGTCCCATAACCACTTGCTTAACTTAAATATTTACGAACAAACTATAAATCTTCACTAATAAAATTGTCACAAGAGGTTCAATCGAACAAGTCCAAGAATTAACCGACGAAGTGAACGCAAGCGTTTCATACCACTTGTTTTACTAAGTCGTTTAATTAGATTTCTCATCCGAGTGAGGTAAAGGCTTGTATATACTAATAGATTGGAAAACGGTTTAAGAAAAGAGCTTTGTTATTAAAAATAGAGTTGAAATCATTTTGTTGAAAGAGTTTTGATATTTACTACTAGTTTTGAAACCATTATATTTTAAAGTGACAAATCACAGAAGCGATTGTAGAAACAATCAATCACAAAGGTCACATTCGAAGATGTGATAAAAATCCAAGGAAATCAGCTCAGCAAGTTCTGTTGTATATTTTTCAGATAAGATCCCCTACGGAGGGGGGGTCCAGGGGGGTGGCAACCCCCCAAGGTGGGGGTGCGGGGGCAACGCCACCGCTTACGGGGTACGACTTAGTGAAGACAAAATGAGGTCTAACGACCTAAGAGGGATAGGGTCGAGCGACCTAATGGTTGCGACCTAGGGGTCTAAGGGGCACGACCTAGTGGTCCAGCGACCTAAAGGGTATAGGTCATGCGACCTAAAATGGGTTCGCGACCTAACACTCAAACGACCTAAAGAAATTAAGGAGCCGAGCGACCTATAAGAAGCAGCGACCTAAGATGAAACGAGGCCCAACGACCTAGGGGTTAGGTCATGCGAGTTAAGAAGGTCAGCGACCTAACAAAGACACGCGACCTAATAAAGAAACGCGACCTAAAGGCACGCGACCTAGCGACTTAAGAGGCGAGCGACCTAAGTGTTACGGCCTAAGAGTCGAACGACCTAGCGTGGAAGCGGCCTAAAAGCCAAACGACCTAACGACCTAAGGTCATACGACCTAGCGACCTAAAGCCATACGACCTAACGACCTAAGGTCATACGACCTAGTGCAACACGCGACCTAAAAGGTGCACGGCCTAATGCGGCCGAGTGGTTTAAGGTCGGAGACGACCTACGACTTATAAAGGTAGACGGTTGAGCGAGCTAATGAAGTCCAGAGTCGAGCGACCTAGCGACACGGTGTGTTGAGCGACCTAACGAGGTCAATGTTGAGCGACCTAACAAGGTCTAGAGAAGGGCGACTTAAAAGAGGCGCGACCTAAAAGAGACGCGACCTAAAGGAGCGCGACTTAATGGGTTATATGACCCAACGACCTAAGCCACTAACTCGCGAGCGACCTAAGTCCTAGGTCGTGAGCGACCTAACTGCGAGTGAGCAAAAATGGCCAGAGTCAAAGCAGAGCGACCTAACGACCATACGACCTACGACCTAAGGTCCTGAGCGACCTACGACCTAAGGTCCTGAGCGACCTAACTCCGAAAACACGAAAATGGCCAGAACGACCTAAATGCAGAAATTTCACCAAAACGCTAAAAATTGGAGTTTTTCGCCAATCCAATCCAAACCAAATGCAAATGTGCATGCAAAAGTGATAGGGAATCATTCCCAATAGTCCAATATAGTTATAGACTAGATTTGTGAGATAAAAATCTCACCTTTGCTCCAAAACCCAATGAAAATGAAGAACAAAGCTTGAAGGCAAATGGAGAAGCAACCACAAGCTTGAATCCGATGTCTTCTTCTTGAATTTGGAGTTGAATGTTGGAGTTGCAATAAAACAAAGACTTTGGAGTTTTAATTTCTCATTCCATTCACCATTTTTGTTGAAGCTTTAGTGTTAGGAAATGAAATGAAGCAATGAAGAAGAAGGGGGTGGAACTTGGGCCTAATGGGCTAAAAGTCCAAACCAAAGGCTCGAGTGAAAAAGTGGTGAAATTCCACTAACCCCAAACATATCAATGTTTATACTTAGAAGATTGCAAACGACGTTTCGAACTCAATGGAAGTGGTCTCGAGTCCTAATTTGACCGTTTGCAAAAAGTAGCTTCGGACCAAAATCCGATTAACGATAAAATATTTAAATAAAATATTTAAATATAAAAATCGATAAATATGCGGGTTGTTACACGGATCGTCGTGTAGCCGAGCAGAGGGGAAGCGATTTGGAACACTAAGAAGCCGATGATGGGTTTTGTTCGAACAATATTCGCGTAGGGAAGAGAGAGTGACGTGCGGCCTTGATTTTGAGCTTGAGATGAATGGCTGTGGTATAATAAATTAAAAAAAAACAAATTGTATTAAAAATTCTATACAAACTTTATAAATTCATATCTTTTACATGGCTTATTAGATTCCGATGAAACAAGAAGTGCCGGAATCTCAGCGACGCGATCTACGATGCAGTGTGAATTTGGTGATGATTGGAGCTAGTAAAGCTTTTGGGTTAAATCCATCGCGGTCGATTTAATTCAAAATTTAAACGCTCGATGAAACTCAAGGTGAGTTAATCTCACTCACAACTGGAATTTACAGCTAAATTAAGTAGTTAAAAATTTAGATGAATGATTGATTGGTTGAATGTGAATATTATTATCAGTCTGCATATTATATTTTATCTGTTATGCTAACGTCTGTGGATGCAGGGAAAACAGGTTGGAGGAATCCAACTGGATTTCTCACAATATAGAAATTTTATTCGTAATTCGTGATAATTTCATTTATATCCTGTGATAGAATGATTTGGAATTCTGTTATGCTGTGTATGGTTGGATAAATATGAATCTGGTATTTTTAAAGTATAAATAAAATA
Source organism: Allium cepa (assembly GCA_030765085.1). Taxonomy (NCBI): domain Eukaryota; kingdom Viridiplantae; phylum Streptophyta; class Magnoliopsida; order Asparagales; family Amaryllidaceae; genus Allium; species Allium cepa. The sequence goes on along the minus strand of CM060930.1, from coordinate 44,038,307 downwards.
AATTGGGATTAAAGGGAATTGAAAGTAAATTTGAGAAATAAGGTTAAGGAAATTAAATTCAAGATATTGGTTTAGAATTTGAAGTGATTTGAAATTGTGATTTAAAAGGAAATGAGGAATGAAAATTTATAAACTGGGTTTATAAGTGAAATGGGATATTTATCGGGAAATAAATTTGGAAGCGTAGATTTTCAGTGGTATCTCTATAAGAAGGAGCAAATTGTTTTAAAAATAATGATTGGATTATTTTTAAAAGGATGGAAAGTGTATTTTTCCTGGGAAATGAAGTATATTTCAAGAGAAGCTTTCAAAGTATAAACTAGAAAGTTTGAAAACGTGTTTTTAGAATATTTTAGAAAAATTAATATCTTTAATTACTTTTAAGTGAAAAGTAAATATTATTAAAGTAATTGTGGTATTTAATTATTTTAAAGATAAGTTAGTATTATAATTTCTAAAGGAAATTTTATTATAAGTACTTGATGTAATAACTTTATATAAAAAGGGAATGATAGTATAAATATTGGATTAATAACTTTATTTTAAAAGGTAATTTTGTTTTAAATTACTTAGAAACTTTTCTATATTCCCTTAAATATTTTTCATTAAGAAATTTCTAGTAGCCTTATTCTAAATATTTTAAGCATATATTTTGAAAGTGATTTTCTAGGAAATAGAAAGGCGCTTAAAAATAAAAGGAGTTTATTTTTAAAGTGTTGGAAGAAAATTTATGGGATTTAAACGTAAATTCGAATTGAGATAAATTAAGCAGGATTTATAAAAGAATTCTTCGGTTTATTCTAAAAATGGGAGTGTAGTTCCCTGAAAAGCCAAGTATGTTTCAAAGCAGATTTCTAGTTAAAAGTTAAAAGTTTTAAATTTGATTTTAAAGGAATGTTTTTAAGAAAATGCTTATTTAAGTTGTAAAGATTTCAGAAGTAAATATTTAATAAATTAGTGATAATAGTAATTATATTAAAAGGGGTAAATTGGGATATCCTTTAAAAGAGTATCATTAATATTTATATTTATAAAATAGTTTTATTGTAAAGATAGTTTGGTTAAAATTTTATTTGAAAAACTTGTATAGGATTTCATAACTTTATTTTAAAATCTAGTTTGACTTAACTTTTATTTTGAAGAAAAATGGTTTATATTTTATAAAGCATTCAAGTAAATATGTAAATGGCTTTAATTTAAATTATTATAAATCTAAAGTATTTGGCTTGGATGTTTTTGGTGGAAATCAATATTTGGAAATTTATTCCATAAGGAGTATGTAGTTGGAACTGTTTTCAAGGGATTGAAAATGGAAATATATCCCGTGAAGATATTTTGAGGTAAATAAATAATTTGGGAAAATTATTTATTATTTGATGGATGTTTGTGAATGTCAATTGATAGTTAAATCACCAAGTATCAATATTGGCCAATGCGTTGATCGTTTCGAAGAGACTGGGATCAGGATTAATTTCTCGAAAACCACTTCGATCCGGTTTGTACGTTTTCGTGGGAAAAACGAGTTCGAAGTCAAAGATTGAGCATTGAAGTGCAAGGGCTAGTCGCTACTTATCCTAAGGATATTTCCAAAATAGATGTAGTAGGAGTAGTGCCTTCGGCTTCGTTCGAACCCGGGACAGACTTTATGGATGAATGCTTTCGAAACATCGTTAGGTAGACGATGGGCATTCTAAGTAAAACGTTCTAAAAGGTGACGCTTCGCCTCATGCCTCATCAACCGGGAATGACTGAAAATCAAGAGATATGCAGCAAGACTATGTTGGTAGCACCCATTAGGGTGAGGTCATCCCTGTCTAGATGTCCCTTTTTATTCGGCTTAGTGGTGCGCTTGTTGATCCCAACCGTGGGGTAATCGTACTTGGGATTATCCAGTAAGGAGTAGTCTCGGTCTTGTGTTCCAGAGGATTGGGAGTAATCCTCGGTATGGTGATCTAGGCCACGTACTGTGGCAGGTGGTACCCCAGTGGCTAGTCATTAGTTGGAAACCCATTCTTCCTACGAGCCTTTTACGAGTTTTGTTGTATTATCCACTTTGTGGCTGTAGCTGGAATTTAATAATATAACAATTTCGGCCATTTTAGTAAGTATTTGTATATAGAAACTATTATAATATCAGAGGATTTTGATAAAAATGTTTTAGCTATAGTAGGTAAAAACCCGACATGTTTATTTGTGGCGTGGTCTTACGAGATGCTTTTGTTTTCAAAGGATTTTGAAACTTTAATAATCAATTTGGATGTTCTTTTATCACGATGGTATTCCAAATGGACTCGGGTGTTATTTCATTATATTGCTCGTGTCAGACCGAGTAATATAGATTACAGGAAAGGATTCTGCGCTTATATGTTTTTGTTTGATGATAATAAACATATATATTCATTTAAATGTATTTGGTAATGTATTATTTTGTTTTTCATAGATTACACAGAATTTGAATTTGAATTCAAACAGAACAAGTTACACAGTTTTTGAATTCAAACAGAAATTTTATTCAAACAAATATTTATTACAATCTTGAATAGTACAATTTCAAGCTCACACTATACATATACAATTTTGAATACATCACGATTTTATATTTACATTAACAACCTCACTACATATCACTCGCACTCATATTTTGTCTTCAACTGCATTCCAGTTTGAATCCAGCATCTGAGCAATCTGCAAAAATATTCACTAACGCAGTAAAATTGAAAAAGAAATATTTTTGCAATATAAAATGAAATATGATTTTTGAAAATATGGTTTGCCTCAGTTATTTGGGTTGTTCGTCATCATTCACACTTGAATTCATCACAAAGTCGTGCACATAGATATTACAGGGACAGGTGAGCATAGGTCAAACCCAAATGAAAAGCCGGGTTCAACGCACATGCAATATATCACAACACGAGCACAAGGTCAAACCCGTGTTTTGAAACTGGATTCAACACAAGGCAACATGACATGAATGCAACGAAGATGAACAACAAAATGGAATGCAACAATCATGTATGCAGATCAGGTCTAGTGCCAACAAACATTAAGTCAGACCAACAGCAACATGGAACTATGCAAGACCAGAGTAGTACAGCATGCACAAAGTGCCACAAGATACAGCAATGTAACTCGACTACAAAAGCCATCAAGTATACATTACTGCAAGCTCAAGTGATAAAACATGTGTCCAGTAACCAACACAATGAAAAGACCCACAATGAAAATCAGGTTCAACAACATCAGATATGATCAAGACCAAATGCACAACTTCACAACATGTCCAGTTCCAACACAACAAACTACTGAATCAAGTGACCAACCAGAAGTACAACATGACCAAAAGTGTATGCAAACAGTCGAAGACGTGAATGCAACAAACTTCACAAGTGCAGACACAAGGGCAGTGGACAGTACAGGTAAACTGGCAACAAACATGAAATGAATCGAGTCAGTAAGGCAATGCACAAAGTAAGTAACAGTAAGCAACAGAGACCAGACAGGCCAAGCAACAAGGCATATCACAAAGAAATACATGCCACCAAGTAAACAAACTCAAGATTACAGAGTGCAGTGGCTATACACATATATACATACAAGAATGTATGTATACAAATGATCAGCCATCAAAGTGCAGAGCAAATACAAAGTGACAGCAGTTCAGATGACATAACAGAGACCAAAGACAATCATACATGAAGGCCACATACTTGAAACAGTGGTAACTACACAGAGCTCAGTGCAACTAGATGGAATGCAATTACAAGTAAATGCAGAGACAAAGCACACAAGATATCAACATAAACAACATCAATGTCAACAGGAAACATGGCCAGAGACTATAGTTCACAGTGAAGTCGAAAAGCAGTAAACAAGCTATAGTTGAAATCATGGAAACAATGCTCCAGAAAGTGGAAGGAGTAAAAAAAGACATAACAGTGAAGCCAACCTAGCAATTCACGAGAAAAAAAAATGATGATGAATATTCGCCTCTACTCGAAGTCGAATTCAAAATTCACAAATGAAAAAAAATCTAGTGCGTATCCATTATTCTTTGAAATAGTCAAAGTATCAAAAAGAGGAAAGTTTTAATGTCGTGTGAATCAAGCGAAATCGAACGTTGGAAAAACAAAGCCGTGTAAATCAAGACACAAAAATATCAGGAAATTGTGAAAATGGAAAGTAACGAGTTCATATAAACTCAACCGAAGGTATCATTATCAGACATGAGCTTCAATTCACAATCAAACTATCAATCGAAAACCTAAAATCATCATCGGCAATAAGCTAGAAATCAAAAAAAAAGCCATCTATCTGAGATAAGCAAATGGAAAATCACAACATACCAAAGAGTCGATTGCTGAAGTAAGACAGAGAAGAACCAAACAGTCATCAACGAATAAAAGAAGCCGAAGCCCTAGCCAAGCAGACAAATTCCTCAATCCCAAGTTAGCAAGCAGAGCGTCTGAGAATATCAATAAGGAAGTCGAGCTTCAGATCTCTCAAGCCTTAATTTTATAGAGAAATTGAAGAACAAAACATCGCCGCCATTTTTATTCTCAAGAGAGAATTGAAGGAGATCGGGTGAAATAAGAAAAAGGGGCGGCCGCGTGTTTAATTTTAAGGCTTAGTATTTAAAATAGGGTTTTAGTTAAATCGAGTTTTATTTGAGAGCAAAAATTTATATTCAAGCTTTTATTTTAATTTTTGCTCTTGCGTCTATTTTTGAAGTCTGTATTTTTTCTTTTCGAGTTAAAAGTTTGGTAAATCACCACCAAAGGTTTAGGTAGTGTTAGATTGTCTAGTTAGAATTAGTTCAATGAGCAGGGTGTGCGAGTTTGCAAAACTCTATAGGCGGGAGCAGTGTTTGCGAGTAAGCGAAACTCTATAGGCGGGAGCAGGGTGTGCGAGTCTAGTAGAGTGTTTGTGAGCGGGAGCAAAAGGGTCTGCGAGTCTAGTAGAGTGTTTGTAAGCGTGATACTGTTTAATTCTAATAGAAATCTGGGAATGCAGCAGTAGGCAGGGGTTGCCAATGCTGGGTAAATTTTGTGTGTGATTTACTTTTCAGCATATTTATTTCCGCAGTTTATTTCTCTGTTTAATTCGAGAAAATTTGCTATAACCCTATTCACCCCCCCTCTAGGGTTAATCTAGATCCTACAAGTGGTATCAGAGCGAGGTATTTTTCTTTAACTCTAGAGTCATGAATCCGTCAAATAGTGCTTTTTCTGAGGGGCAATCTATTGTTAGGCCACCCATGTTTAACGGGAATGATTATGCTTATTGGAAAGTTAGGATGAGTATTTACCTTAGTTCCGTTGATTATGATGTTTGAGATATTATTGAAACTGGCTATAAACCTCCCACTATAATCGTTGGTGATACTGAGATTCCTAAACCTAAGGATAGGTGGGATGCTAACGATAAGAGATTGAAAACGACAAATGCTAAAGCCATGAATGCTTTGATATGTGCTCTTGATAAAATTGAATTTAATAGAATTTCTCATTGTACAATAGCACAGGAAATTTGGCACACTTTGGAGGTGACACACGAAGGAACTTCTCAATTCAAGGAGTCTCGTCTAGCCCTATTCAGCAATGAATACGAGAACTTTGTGATGGACAAAGGCAAGAGCATAAAGGACATGTTTGGACGCTTTTCAACTTTGGTGTACAATGCTAGAGCGCTTGGGAAGGTATTCACTGAGGTAGAGCTTATGCGGAAGATACTACGAGTCTTACCGATGAACTTTGAGGCAAAAGCCACGGCAATCCAAGAATCAAAAGATTTGAGTAAACTAAGCATGGAGGAGTTGATTGGTAACTTGATGACATATGAGCTTGAGTTAAAAGCAAAGGAAGAACGCAACAACTCCGAACCAAAGAAGAAGACGATTGCCTTAAAGAGCAAAGAAGAAAGCGATGAAGAAGGAGAAGATCCAATTGAAGAGCTTGCAATGGCTGTCAATAATCTTAGAAAATGGTCGAGATTCAAGCCACGCAAGAAGAAAACAAGTCGTAATAGGCCAAAAGATTCTGACAATTCTGATAATGAACCGACGTGCTTTAACTGCAAGAAGCCCGGACACTTCATACAAAAATGCCCACTTCTCAAAAACAACAAAGGAAAGAAAAATACGAAGAAGGTACTTGCAGCGACTTGGGATGATGAAGAAGGAGAGGAAGTTTCGGATAGCAGCTCAGAGGAGGTTAACTTGTGTCTTATGGCGAAATCAGAATCAGAAGAAAGCTCGGAGGAATCTAGTGAGGCAGGTGAGTATTCCTATAGAGATCTTGTTTTTATGTGTCTTGATCTCACTAAAGAAGTTGATGCTCTTGAATCTAAAATTGAAAAACTGAAAACTGATAGGAGAGAACTTGCTCGTAAAAATTTTAGGTTAGAAACTGAAATTGAAAATATTCAAAACCTAGAATGTAAAAGATGTAAAGTTTTAGATTCAGAATTGACAAGACTTAAGAATAACTCTGAGAATCTTGAAAAAGAAAACTTGAGTCTTAAGGAAATCATTGACACTAGAAAAAAGGATTTTATAAATCGATGCACCTCACTTGTCACTGAAAACACAACACTAAAAACCAAAGTCCAAAATCTTGAGAAATCTTTGAATAACTTTTCAAGTGGCGAAAAATCTTTCAACATGCTATTGGGAAATCAAATTTTTGCTAACAACAGAGAAGGACTAGGTTTTGGGAAAACACAAGTTGAGGATAATGCAAAAGGGAAGAGTGTCTTTGATAGATGTGAAATAATTGGACATCGTGTTGAAAATTGTAGTCATAGAAACAAGAACACAAAATTTATACAAGTTTGGGTTCCTAAGAATTCTACAAACAAATTTCATGTCTATTGGAACAAGAATAAAAGGACTAAACAAGTTTGGGTTCCAAAGGGTTTGTTTATTAATAATGCTTCTGCCACTAACAATCATGGACCTAGAAATAGGTCACAAAAATCTTTCATCGTGTAGGTGTGGTGGCAGGCTAAGGAACAACAACGGTGTTCTCTGGATTTTGGCTGTTCCAGAAACACAACGGGCAACATAGCAAAGTTCCTTAGCCTAGTATAAAGGTGACAGAATCACAATGGGCAATCACGAGAAATTATCGTAAAGGTAAAACAGGTGAAGGAATATTTATCTGACCGATATATTAATTGTGATAATCTGCACCATATTCTGAATTAAATCGGCCAAAATTGTGATAATGATGTGATGATGACTTTAACTCTGACTTATTGATATGATTTTTCTTTTGACTTGTTCTTATATATGACCTTGATTTGTGCTTAAATGATGACCAATCAGATTTTCAACTTTGAACTAATCCGTATAAATTTGTTCGGTCAAATGATGGTATTTTATTGATCTTTGATTACTCATGCTACACGTAGATATATTTGTTTTGACATTTTGGTCACTGCTTGTAAATTAGCATGATTTCAAATTTCATGTGAACGCTGTTAAAAAGGATTTCAAGAAATTGTTTTTGAAATTATGATGTTGATTACGCATGAATATAATTGTTTATCCTACGGTTTCTGAAATTAACACCATGATATTTGGTTAAGTGTGAACATGGCTTCATTTTAAATTTCATTCTGAGATAGTTTGTTGAAATTTCACAATCTGGTCTTTGATATCCAACGAGTGAATATTGAGTGAAATTTGAATTCAGATGCGGATTACACTGGTAATATAGTTGATAGAAAAATTACTAGTGGAACGTGATTAATCTTTGAAACATTCATTTGCTGCATCGTTTTTCAAAGAAAATAACTGCATATTTTTCCCTTGAAACAATTTTCAAATAGCAGAAATTTTTCTTATATAACCCCTTCGAGAAAATCATGTTTGACCATATTTTCAGATTAGTCATTTTTATGTGATTTTAAACGACAAATTTTGACTAGTCCGACTCCCTACTAATTATCAAAAGATAAATAGTGATTGAAAAAGTGATGAGTGTTGATATTTAACATACATTACTCAAGAGAGTATATTTGGAAAATTTCTTTAGGAATTAAAACAAGAATTATAAAACTTTTTGTTGGGTAAAGATTCCATGACCATTTCTGTATCTATCATTATTTCTATCGACCATGGTTTATCAAATATTCAATATAGTTTGTCGATATGTGGTACTATAATCAGGAATCATTTGTTTTTCATGTCACGTTTTTTTAAAATTAAATAAATATCCAAAGTATTCACTCTCATTTAAAAGTCCTCACGGTTATGCATGGGTGAATTACTTGGATTTTTTGAATATGTGCTTCCATGCTCATTTAAAAGTCCTTACGGTTATGCATGTATGGAACGCATATCAAAATTAATTGATTTAATAGACAAGTTGATTCTAATCCCATTTAAAAGTCCTCACGGTCATGCGTGTTTAGAAGATACTTGATTTTATTTTTTAAAATTAAATTCGAATACTGCTAATCTCATTTAAAAGTCCTAACGGTTATGCATGATTAGTAGATATTCAAATTCCTGATATAAATGTACCACAAGAAGATTCAACTGTATGATTTTATATGAACATCATATCCATCATTTCTAAAAGTGGAATATGCGCCTAACAAGGGTAGTTATGGTTTTTGTTTGATTCTTATTGAAGTTTAATATTTATATTCAATTTGAGTTTAATGTTGGATTAATATCGATCACTTTATCTCTATTTTTCTCTCACACTATTATTCTTTTGCTGATAACAAAAGGGGGAGAGAAAAATTAAGATTTTGTCAAATAGAATCAAGCAAAGGTCAAATAATTTTCCCATATACATCTAGGCTCATTTGTATATATTTCTATTTGTATGCATATATGTAGGGGGAGCATCATGTAGAGAGGAAGCATTTAAATAGGGGGAGCAATTAGAGTATATCATTGATCAAATACATTTAACACATGTACAAAATCTAAAATATATGTTTGTTATCATCAAAAGGGGGAGATTGTTGAATATGCGCTTATATGTTTTTGTTTGATGATAATAAACATATATATTCATTTAAATGTATTTGGTAATGTATTATTTTGTTTTTCATAGATTACACAGAATTTGAATTTGAATTCAAACAGAACAAGTTACACAGTTTTTGAATTCAAACAGAAATTTTATTCAAACAAATATTTATGACAATCTTGAATAGTACAATTTCAAGCTCTCACTATACATATACAATTTTGAATACATCACGATTTTATATTTACATTAACAACCTCACTACATATCACTCACACTCGTATTTTTCTTCAACTGCATTCCAGTTTGAATCCAGCATCTGAGCAATCTGCAAAAATATTCACTAACGCAGTAAAATTGAAAAAGAAATATTTTTGCAATATAAAATGAAATATGATTTTTGAAAATATGGTTTGCCTCAGTTATTTGGGTTGTTCGTCATCACTCGCACTTGAATTCATCACAAAGTCGTGCACATAGGTATTACAGGGATAGGTGAGCACAGGTCAAACCCAAATGAAAAGCCGGGTTCAACGCACATGCAATATATCACAACACGAGCACAAGGTCAAACCCGAGTTTTGAAACTGGATTCAACACAAGGCAACATGACATGAATGCAACGAAGATGAACAACAAAATGGAATGCAACAATCATGTATGCAGATCAGGTCTAGTGCCAACAAACATTAAGTCAGACCAACAGCAACATGGAACTATGCAAGACCAGAGTAGTACAGCATGCACAAAGTGCCACAAGATACAGCAATGTAACTCGACTACAAAAGCCATCAAGTATACATTACTGCAAGCTCAAGTGATAAAACATGTGTCCAGTAACCAACACAATGAAAAGACCCACAATGAAAATCAGGTTCAACAACATCAGATATGATCAAGACCAAATGCACAACTTCACAACATGTCCAGTTCCAACACAACAAACTACTGAATCAAGTGACCAACCAGAAGTACAACATGACCAAAAGTGTATGCAAACAGTCGAAGACGTGAATGCAACAAACTTCACAAGTGCAGACACAAGGGCAGTGGACAGTACAGGTAAACTGGCAACAAACATGAAATGAATCGAGTCAGTAAGGCAATGCACAAAGTAAGTAACAGTAAGCAACAGAGACCAGACAGGCCAAGCAACAAGGCAGATCACAAAGAAATACATGCCACCAAGTAAACAAACTCAAGATTACAGAGTGCAGTGGCTATACACATATATACATACAAGAATGTATGTATACAAATGATCAGCCACCAAAGTGCAGAGCAAATACAAAGTGGCAGCAGTTCAGATGACATAACAGAGACCAAAGACAATCATACATGAAGGCCACATACTTGAAACAGTGGTAACTACACAGAGCTCAGTGCAACTAGATGGAATGCAATTACAAGTAAATGCAGAGACAAAGCACACAAGATATCAACATACACAACATCAATGTCAAAAGAAAACATGGCCAGAGACTATAGTTCACAGTGAAGTCGAAAAGCAGTAAACAAGCTAAAGTTTAAATCATGGAAGCAATGCTCCAGAAAGTGGAAGGAGTAAAAAAAGACATAACAATGAAGCCAACCAAGCAATTCACGAGAAAAAAAAATGATGATGAATATTCGCCTCTACTCGAAGTCGATTTCAAAATTCACAAATGAAAAAAAATCAAGTGCGTATCCATTATTTTTTGAAATAGTCAAAGTATCAAAAAGAGGAAAGTTTTAATGTCGTGTGAATCAAGCGAAATCAAACGTTGGAAAAACAAAGCCGTGTAAATCAAGACACAAAAATATCAGGAAATTGTGAAAATGGAAATAACGATTTCATATAAATTCAACCCGAAGGTATCATCATCAGACATGAGCTTCAATTCACAATCAAACTATCAATCGAAAACCTAAAATCATCATCGGCAATAAGCTAGAAATCAAAAAAAAAAACAAGCCATCTATCTGAGATAATTAAAAGGAAAATCACAACATACCAAAGAGTCGATTGCTGAAGTAAGACAGAGAAGAACCAAAGAGTCATCAACGAATAAAAGAAGCCGAATCCCTAGCCAAGCAGACAAATTCCTCAATCCCAAGTTAGCGAGCAGAGCGTCTGAGAATATCAATAAGGAAATCGAGCTTCAGATCTCTCAAGCCTTAATTTGACAGAGAAATTGAAGAACAAAACATCGCCGCCATTTTTATTCTCAAGAGAGAATTGAAGGAGATCGGGTGAAATAAGAAAAAGGGGGCGACCGCGTGTTTAATTTTAAGGCTTAGTATTTAAAATAGGGTTTTAGTTAAATTGAGTTTTATTTGAGAGCAAAAATTTATATTCAAGCTTTTATTTTAATTTTTACTCTTGCGCCTATTTTTGAAGTCTGTATTTTTTCTTTTCGAGTCAAAAGTTTGGTAAATCACCACCTAGGGTTTAGGAAATGTCAGATTGTCTAGTTAGAATTAGTTCAGTGAGCAGGGTGTGCGAGTTTGCAAAACTCTATAGGCGGGAGCAGTGTTTGCGAGTAAGCGAAACTCTACAGGCGGGAGCAGGGTGTGCGAGTCTAGTAGAGTGTTTGTGAGCGGGAGCAAAAGGGTCTGCGAGTCTAGTAGAGTGTTTGTAAGCGTGATACTGTTTAATTCTAATAGAAATCTGGGAATGCAGCAGTAGGCAGGGGTTGCCAAAGCTGGGTAAATTTTGTGTGTGATTTACTTTTCAGCATATTTATTTCTGCAGTTTATTTCTGTGTTTAATTCGAGAAAATTTTCTATAACCCTATTCACCCCCCCCCCCTCTAGGGTTAATCTAGATCCTACAAGGATGCTATGGAGTTCAGGAGAGGAGCTGGAGTCCGAGACGTATTACCGTATTTGTTTATATCCGCTGCTGTGATTGTTTGGAATTGTCAGACTGGTAAATGTTGTTTGTTTGAGATATGCTCTGATGATATATTGTATAAAACACATATAGTTTTCATTTTGTGTGAAGATCGGTTATTGACTATTATATTTTGTTCCGCTGCGATTGTGAGATTCTGTTATTGTTAGTTCCTTCTTTCTTCTATCTTCTTTCTTTATCCTCAACAATCTGTCTTTTTCGGCACTTGATCGTCGGCATATTATACTGTGGAGTATTTTGTGTCGATTTTCGAGGGTCGAGAAGGGCAGGTCGTGACACATTTCATAACTTTTAAGCTTCTATTTAATGAGAAATTGCGATTTGAACGTAAAATGGATTCTGAGCAGTTTGTGGTGATCGTAGTGGAATGGGCGATCGTGGTTGCTTCTAGAGGTGGGCAGGGTGTTTGGAATCTCTGGGAAAATTGTAAAGGACTTTATCAGTGGTCGTGGTGCTCAGAAATGGGTGGGCTAGGGTTTTGGTTGATGTTTTGTCGAAGTTGGTTTTCGGGGTGATCTCGGCGATTAGAGTGCATCGGAGCCGATCGCTGGAGGGGGAATCTGATCATCAGGACGTGGCACGGCTTTGGATGGGTGGCGCATGTCCCGGAGGTCAGAGATGTTGACCAGCTTTAGTTTTCCGATTGAGTTTATGCTCCAGTTTTGATCGAGTTTCTCGATTTTTGTTTTGCCTTCGTTTTTTTGATCTGTTTGGTTGAGTTGTTCTTCGAGACCATTTACAGTTTGGTGAAGGCCGGAAAGATGGTCGGAAGGGGCAGAAATTGCCGTGCATGTGCGTGGTGCATTTCGTGTATCTGGGTTTTGACAAATCTTTGGGAAGAAGATGGGTTTCTCGAGTACGTGCTCGTGTAAATGCAGGGTTGGGCTCGAAGTTAAGAGTGTGCAAGGTTTTTCGGGTTTGGTTCGAGAAAATTACGTGGTTGCCTTGGGTTTTATGATATCCATTTTTTTATAAAAATTAATAATAATAACAAGTTTAAAATCTAAAGTAAGTCAAGCTCTAATAAATTTTTTAAAACACTTCTTTCCTCAATAATAAGTGTTGTTTATATTTGAGATTAATTAAAGGTTTTGAAATAAAATTGTTTAAAAAATTTATTAAGTTAAAAGTATTTTTAATATGTGTGTATATATAACCTTTGTTTTGAAAGTTATTAAAAAGTTAATTATAAAGAGATGTTTTAATTGTTAATTAACTTTAAAAATCCGAGTAAATCTATGGACTAATAATAATTTTTTTTTAAAGATTAAAAGTTTAAAGATTAAATGTCTTTAAAGTTAATTGTTTGATAATTACATTGTGCAATTAAATTAAAGCTAATTGCTTTGTGTAATTAATTTAAGCTAACTAATTAATATGATTAAGTTAAAGAATATAAAGGATAATTAATCAAGGTGATAAATTAATGTGATCAATTAAAGGATAAACAAGTAATTAATTAAGATTAATTAATTAATGATTGAGTAATGAATTAAGGTTAATTACTTGATTAAGGATTATTAATTACATGATTAAGAGTAATCAATTTTGATTAACGGTTAATTAATTATAATTAAAGATAATTAAATAATTAAAGGTTAATTATTTAATAATCAAAGGTTAATTAATTTATTAATTAAGGTTTGCTAATTTATAATTAAAAGGATTAATTAATTTATTAATTAATGCTAATTAATAAGCAATTAAAGGATAATTAATCAAAGTGGTTTGTAATTAATTAATTAATGATTATTTAACCAGGATTAGTAATTCATTCATAAATAATTAATCTGATTTAAATTAATCAGATGATTAATTAACTTTACTTATGGATATTTGGATTGCATGGAATGCTTTGAATTGTTTGATATCCCTGATTTGTGATACTTTGTGATATGAATTATTTTGATTTGAGTGTGATGAATGTAATTTATTTATCTATGATGAATTTGTATTATTCATCTATGAATCTGTGAATAAAGATAAGCGTTATAGGAATAGCGCTTATCGATATTGTTCTGATTGAATCTGTAATGATTGATGATGTTGCACTATTGTGTAAAACCCTAAACTACACCATACACACAAAAACGTGGATTTCATGAGGAAATTGGTTCAGTCATAGATATTTTGAAAATATTATTTTATTTAAAGGTTGTAGTTTGAATCCAAATGATTTTGCAAATGGAATTGAATTGAATATGAAAAGCCTTTGAAAGGGACGTTTTGAAATTGAAATTCAGTTTTGAATAAACTATATCTTGTTAAATATTATTTGAAATTATTTTGGAAATTATGGTTTAAAATGGTTATACAAGTTATATAATGTATTTATATGGATTTTAAACCATTTTAAAAGTATTCTTTTGGGAATTTGAATTTAATCCAAGTTTATACATTAAAGGCTATAACTTGTGTATATTTGATCGGATTTTTCCGAAATAAGAAGCATTTGTTTTCAAATGATAATAGCTTTCATATAAAGAAGTAACTTCCTGTTTTTGTTGAAAAGATTGCAAGTTATGAATTGGAATTGTTTTGAAAGTTATAAATGAATATCTGATTAAAGATTGGTGAACTTTCCAAACAAAATAGGATTTCAAAGATAGATCTTTTTGTTTAAACATTAAGAATGAATCTTGGTGAAAGGTTTGATGAACTTATTTTTTTTAATTGAAGAGGATCTTAAAGGCATATTTTTTTGTCTAAAATATTTGGAAATGAAATAGTTTGGAAAGCTATGAATTAATCTTTGTGAAAGATGGGTTAACATTGTGAAGTGAATCTTTTTGTTTAATGATTTAAAAATGGTAATTTGTTTAAACCATTTGAACAAAGGTTTTGGGCTTTAGGTTGTGGCTTAACTAAAGATCCTAATATCCATATGTTTTTTAATATTGCGTTCATTATTCGGTTTAGCCAGGAGATGACTTTGTGTCACATAACCCATTTCGAATAATGATACGATGTAATGAATAACATTTGAAGACCAGTGGTGAAGACCGGGTATTTTTTAAAACGATAGGATTACTCGTCAAATGTCTCTACACTAAGTCGCGCCGGTATAAAGATCTCCATATGTGATGGGGAGTCCGATCGAGATTGTGAATACCCAGATTACAAGGGCTTCTTTTTGAAGTGCCTTCGGTTCTGTTCGAACCCGGAACAGACTTGTATAGATGTGTGTCTGACATTATACTTTGAGATGTAAAGCTGGTTTCTATCAAATACATTTCTGTTTGATGGCGGAGAATTTATTCTCTTAGCTTAACACTCTTCTTTGAGACGTACAAGCTCAGAGGTTTTGTAGTTGATGGCTACTAATGATACATTCCCAATTTGGTAATGTGGCATACGAAGTGTTGCTGATCATTTGTTGATCAAAGCAAGGCTTTTGTGTAAAGCGTAGCTTTGTGGACGTGACCTCGTCGGACCTCACAACCCAGAAATGATCGAAACGGGAAAGATGCGGCAAGGTTATGAGGGTCGCACCCTTTATGGTATGTCATTCCCTTCTGGAAAAGGGTGATATCATGGTATGGAGCCTAGATATTTAACCTATGTAGCTACTGCAAATTTATTACTTTGTGGTTGTTTCTTTGTGGCTGAGGATCCTTGGATAAAGGTTGGTAACGACCGACGGATGGCATATTCGTGTAGTAGTTACCTAGTTACAGAGGTAACCCGGACTTGTGTTCGCAGGGAGCTGGTTAAGTTCTCGGGGCATCCCTCCAAAGGCGTACCTATGTGGCCCAAGAAGTTCCTTAGCCTGACCATTTGTTGGTAATCCAAAGAAACAATATGCATCCTGTACGGTTTTAGTTGTATATCCTGCCATGGAATGTGGTGGTAACCTATTATTGAATATGGTAGCTATAGTAGGCATACAATAATGGTTGTATGTTGGATAAGATTAATATTATACTTTCGAAAGGTTTTCTGCACTATGCACTAATAATAATGTCAAAAATAATTTTTTCATATTAAGCATGTTTGACAATCATAAGGAGAAATCTCCTCCAACTGTGTGTTCGCATTGTGTATGTGGCGAGAGGCCTTATGGTAGTTTCATTTTCCAAAAAGCATTGCGGATTCCTCTTTTGGTTCTTTTATTTGTTTTTGTTCAAATAAAACTGTTTTTGTTTGCTCATACCAGTCCCATGACTAACCTGGAGTTTATTGTTCCCTTTCTAAACTCTGGGTGCCCACAATTTTCCGTAGGTGCTGCCTAGAGTTAGATTTTCAGATAATCAGCTAGTAGATGTAGATTCGATAACCTTCAGCTTTCTGTACGGAATTCTTTGTAGTCTTTGGATTTTGGCAATCGTATTTGGTTCATCATTTACCTAGCTTGCTTAATACAACCTGATGGTGGTTCGAGCTTTCGATATGGAACTTGGAGCCTTTTGAGCTTTGGCATTAGAGTTGTAGCTTGTGGATTCACTCTTTCCCTTGAAGATCATGTTGGAGTTATTTCTTCCGCTATTGTCTTGTATCTCCGATAGATATTGATATTCATTTGTATTAATGTGTTGTATCGATGTTGTATATCAATAAAAATATTGTTTTTCTTCCGCTATGTTATTATACTTAATGTGTTATAAGCTCCGACGTGAATCAGATTTCAACGGTTGACTCTGCGGCATTCGAGTACAAGTACGGGTGTCAATTTTCGAATGCTGAAATTCGGATCGTGACACAAAATAAACCAAAAATACATATATGGTGTTTTTCATCAAGAATCGGGTGGAAAATCCTAACTCGGACCGATATAAATCATCTAGAAATCATGTTCTCGATTCTGGATCAAATGGTAATGCGAATGAAATAATATACGTACAACCCATGTATTTATTTCAATTGATTTCTTAGCTGTCCTAAATTCTTTTTATTCACATTCATTCCATTCTCATTCCTTTTATTCACATTCAATTGATCTACATTCCATTTATTAGTTTGTATATTCTTTCAATACTAATCAACATTTATGAACTATTCCATCAAATTTTATGTTAAACAAAATTTCACTCCATATTAATCTAATTATTAACCATTTCATAAATTTTAACTTAAGTTTATAACATTTCATACAACTCTTCCCATGTTTATCATCACTTCACAACTTAAGTCTATATCGATTTTAAATCAAATTCAATTTCATTTAACTCCATCCATTGTTCAATTTTAATGTTCAATTCAATCAACCAATATTCCAAAACCATATTCGATTCAATAATCTATTTAATTAGCTAATTCCATTAATCCATTTCAAATCTCAATACTTTCCATTCAAAAATTATTTCATTTAACTTAATTTTAAGCTAGATTTCTTTTCAATGTTCATTTTATTTAACTTTAATTAAATTAAATTTAACTCCATAAACCAATTTCAAATTTTACTTTTCTTAATATTCATATTCAAAATTTTAAAACATTATTTTAACCTGCAACTTTCCAAAATTTATAATTTATCAAACTTATTTTCTCATATTTTCTTAAAATACTTAATTGAATATATCCTGAGTCTAAACATCGTATTCTTATTTCAAATCAATTTGAAATTATATATATATAATCGCTTTGGTATATCAAATCATGCTTTTGAACTTTAAAATCAAAGCAAGTTTTACCAAAACATAGGCCCTATAGTAGCAATTCCTCTCTTGGAAATTCGAAATGAACGTCGATGATGCTGTATTTGTCATCGAAATTATTTTCCAACGACCAAAGTGAGTTTAATTCTTTTATTTCTTTCAAACTTCAGTTTAAAATATTACCATTCAATAATATTTTTCCAAATAATATTATTATAACTTTCCAAAACTTTGAAAAACACTTTCCAAATCCAACGGGATTTAAATTCTCAAATTGCCAGCTATTAAATCCTTATAAACCGCTTTTATAGACCATATTTATATAATTTCATGGTTATATAAAATCGTTTCTTAATTGTTTTATCCAGTTTGCATTACAATTGCAATACTTTTATTCGACTGCATACAACAACCAACAAATGATAATAATCTAACATTACCATTTTCTAACAACCAAGCACACCAAATATATCATAATATATTCCTAAAAAATTGTTCCTTTATATATAAAATATAATTACAGTAAAATTATTTTATTTACCCAATTTTAAAAAAATACCACTCGAATTGCTCTATTCAAGTGTTTAGATCCCTATCAATAACGTTAATTACTCATACTGACCAGAATCTATAAGCCACTCAATAGATCAATCAACATAATATAATACATTTCTATACCACTAACGAATACGTGCTCATATATACATACACTCAAACTCATTCTAGAGTGTTGTTGATCCTATCTCTAATGAGTACCCCACCAAAGACAAGGTTCTTGCTCAACCTTCAGCTCCAATACTAGATTTAAAGGCCGAGGCTTTCGATTCTCAAAAATCGACACTAATACAACCACTGTATTGCATGCCGAGAAATCGAATGCCCAAAAACCTGATTGTTAGGGAAAAAGAAAGAAGGAAGAAGATAAGAAGAAAAGATAAGAAAAAAACTAAACAACATGGAATCTCCCAACGGAATGGATAATTTATAATATACAACAAATATTTACACCAAATTCAGACTGTGATATATGTATATACAGACATCAATCAGAGTATACTAACCCATTTTAACTTGGATAGTTAAATAGCCTGTCCTTATAATTGCTAACAAGTAGAATCAATGAATGCAGTGGAAAAATAACCATATACATGCATACGTCTCTGGGCCTCCAACTTGTCTCCTAAAGCTCCAAAGCATCCAAACTAATCTGTAATATGCACGGTCTGACCTGAGCATTATAATTAAATAACACCCGAGTCAGTCTAGAAAACTAGCGTGAGAAAAATACATCTAACTAGATATTAAGGTTACATAAAATTATTGAAATCAAAAGTATCTCATAAGACCATGCCACATATAAATACGAACGTGTTTTTACCTTACGATAACTAAAACATTTTCTATAGAAAATCCATTTATATTATAATAATGTTTAGGAGTCAAACTAAAATATGAATATAGCTGAATTGTTTGCATCTCAGTTTCAGCATAGTTTGGCCTAGCTAAGTCTGTACGGTGGTTATTGGAGAATGCATTCCATAAAATGATTGGGCTACTGGGGTACCTCCCGTCATGGTGCATCTCTAGATAAAATAACACCAAGGACCTCGCCAGGATCCCATGCTAACACAGGATCGGCTTACCACTTGACTAACAATACCGAATATGATCACCTCTCTGTTAATAGGCTCCAACGCATACAAATGGGCCTACTCTAGATAGGGATGGCCGCACCCTACCTAAGAGCGACCAACTTAGTCGTGCTGCATCTCCCATGTTTTGGTCATTCCTGGTTGATGAGGCTTAATGCTAAGTTTTACCTTTACATATAACACTTCCCACTTGGAATGCTAGCACTGTCTTCCAAGCAACAATACAATATCAGCATTCATCCATATAAGTTCATTCTGGACTGAACTTAACCCTTGAGAGCTCTGTCTTCGAAAATCCATCATCTTCAGATGTCTTCACATTGAAATGCATTCGTTGGATCAAAGTGGTTTTCGGATAACATACTCAATCCTAGTCTCTTCCAAACAATATTTCCAAACAATATTTGATGAGTCCTATTAAACTCAACCTTGGTTCTTTAGGAAATAAACAGTCAAAGATAAGATCGGACATCACCTCTTAACCGTTAGTAGATAGTTTCCTTATCATTGTCCTAAGAGAACGAACCGATATTTATACGTAGAGTATAGCATCATCAAAGATGACAATGTTATATAACTCACATGTTTCTCCAAGATATTTCCAAACCTACAATTTAGGGTCCAATTTCGATAGTTTGTTATTTAACTATCGAGTAACAATCGTTCAATCAGGAATTTGATTTCATAGGGAAACCAACATTGGTTAAGCACATAAGCAACCACAAACCTCCTTCAATAAATCTTTCTTTCACTAAAATCCCTTTTATAAATTACTTGTATAAATTTTTTTACAAATGTATATTTGCAAATCCCTATTTTTTCAATACATAAAAAAATATCCATACACTTATCTCAACGGTATAAGTATATCCAAAAAATTGAGAAATATTTACTTTTTATTTGATTCAAAAATCATTTATAAAACTCCTTATAATTCTCTGAAAACATTTGTAATCCATTTTATAAATCTCCAAAAAACCATTTATCATCCCTTTATAAAATTTAATCACTTATAAATCCTTTGTACATTTCAAAAATCATTTATAAACCCTTTAGTAATCTATAAAACCATTTATAAAACTCCCTTTATAAATCTATAAATTCGTTTATAAATATCAAACTACTTATAAACTCTTTCACTTTGTAAATAATCTTCCCTTAAGTCTTTAAACCATTTACAAAATCCTTTGTAAAATCCAAATCTTTAAACTCTATTCTTAGGTCTCGAAAATGATTATAAATAATTATAAATCATATACTTCAAAACATCATTATACAATAATAATTATTAACAATAACATTATAAAAAATGAAAATTATTAACTTTAAAACATCTTTAAAACAATAATTAATAATTTCAAAATATTGTTAAAGAAACAATAATAATTCATTTTTACCATTTTTATAAATAATAGTAATAATTTATTTTCAAAACCTTATTAATAATCCTTATTATAAATTTCAAACCATAATTATTCTAAAATAATTAACATTTCAAAATATTAGTATATTGATAAATACTTTAAAACAATATTAACTATAAGTAAATAACCTTTAAAACAGTAATAATATAATTAAATAACTTTAAAAAGATATTTATTTAAATAAATAATTTTAAAACAATATTAAATATAATATAACAAATTTAGTACAAATTATTAAATATAACTAAATAACTTTAAGACAAAATATTAAATATAGTTAGATAACTTTAGAAAAAACTAGTATAATTAATTAACTTTAGAACAATATTAAATATAATTAAATAGATAATAATTTAAAAAATATTTTTGAAACTTGATTTCGGATTTAAAAATCATTTCCTATCCTAAAAACCAATTCCAACTTAAACGACAATTTATCGTATTTTTAGAATACTAATTTGAGGTCAATAGCCACCCAACACTTAACCGATATCGATATAGATTTTCTATCACTATTGGGTTTTATTTTTCAAACATATAATAATGTCATAACACACATTTCCAAAAAAATCAGGTTTATTATCCAATAATTCATATGGATAGGTTATTATTGAAATCAGTTTAACAAGAACGAGGAATCCCGTTGGATCCCTCCAACCTGTCCCCATGCATCACAGCTTATATATATTAGCACATATATTTTTCATTAAAATCAATAGTGGTCAGGAATCCTATTGGATCCCTCTAACCTGTTTTCCCGCATCACAACAGTATATAGTCATAAACTATAAATCAACCACTTTGAGGCGGGATTCTTATGTAAAGGGTTATCCGCTCTGAAATGGGAACGTAATAGGGTCTCATCCAATCTACGTGCGGGAATATATCCAAACCAACTAATAAATATAGTAATTCATCCAACCATCATTAAGCAACTTTTTTAACTATATGTCATACTAGTGAACCCAAAGGGTAAGCTAAACTCATCAAAAAAAATTGTCGCCCCCGAGGTGTTTCTGTTTGGAACTAAAATCAAACAACGTCTGATTTTAGCACAAAATTGAATTATCTCCAAATTCGTGCAAAAACATTCCTTTGTAATGCTTTTGTCATTACGAGCGCAATGCAACAAACGACATTCGAATCCAAACTCATATGTAGGAGTTATCAATTGCATAAGATTTACAACGATAAATAGTATAAAAGATATACTAATTACTTCTTTTAATTACATTCAATTAGTTTCTTCTAAATTCAAACTAACTCCACTCCATGCACACACAGAACCCACCGTGGCCAATCACTTACTGCCCTAGTCGTCGCGGTCCTTCGACGAAAAGAAAATCCAACTCCACCACCCTCTTCTCCTCCACGACCACCACCCGACCTCCTACACTTCACCAAGGTCGTTGGCCATTAGCTCGTGCATAACCCGAGAAAACCTTTCCATTCAACCCACGCTCGCTACCTCCATGGGTGATTACATGTCACCAAATTTTAGTCGTATATGGCGATCACCGCCCATGAACAATTCATCTTCATGACCCATCGCCCCTAGGATCACCAAATCATCGAAAATCACCAAAAACTTTTTCTTTGTTCATCCACGAATTGCGGCCACTACATACTATTATAGCTCAATCCAACCGTCCATTTGTTCAATCTTGATGTCGTGAAAAGCTTTCTAGTTGACGACCTTCCCCAACGACACTAGGATGGGAACCGATCAATGAGGATCATTGGATGAGGCCTATTTGAATTTGAAAATTCTAAGAAAACAAAAAAACAAACCATTCTTTAACTTCGAGCGTGACTTATAGGAAGGGAAGCATGGGTTAAAATAGTTGGTGACATGGTTAGGTTATGAAGAAGTATGGGTATGGTATGGTTATATATATATATATATAATTTTCAATTTAAAATATCGAATAACAAATGGTTTGAAAATTTCAAACTCCAAACGAGACATGCAGCCTGGCGTTCTATACGTTATACCCCTATTCCAAATGCAATGGAACTAATCCCGAGCCCTAATTCAATAATATGTGTAAGATTGGTTTTCAAACCGAATTATATTATATAATTTCTTAAATTAATTTCTATGCATTTTGATCTCGCACGACCAGACGATACGTCCGATGGCCACGAAAATCGTCGGCATATAACAACTCACTATTACGGATCTAATGAAACTAGTTTCATCAAAATCAAAGACAGTACCTCAGAAGGCTATTTTTATATATTAACTAAAATGAATTATTTTCAAAATTAGTTAAATTACTTTTAAATCCAATTTAAAAGTTTTTTATTTTTATCTTCATTATTATTAAATTGAATTTACATAAGCTTTGAAATTATTTTTATCTAACTTAAACTCAGGATTCAATTACTTAAACAATTTCAATTATTAAATTCAATAATTAAACTATCAAATAAATCGCTATATTTGAAATTCAAGTTATTTAACTTATAAAATTTACATTTTAATATTTAGAATTAGTCAAATATTCCAAATATCAATCTACTAGAATTCTGGATTGTTACAAGTACGACCATAGCAATAAAAATCCTAAATCTAAGGGAAATTCTACCCTAAGAAGAATTCTAACGTAAGGTACAGATAGGGTCAAAAGAATCGACTATATAATATATTGTCTACATGCACCTCATATGTGATGTAAACTATGTACCTTTAAGTCATTAGCAAAAGAATTTCTTTTAATAAACGGTCTCTCTCAATCTGAGGGATGATTGAAAAAAGTACTTTACTCTTTATTCAAATTCAAACCTGAACCCTTCAAAATTTCAATTCTCATAAAATCTCCTTTGCATCCCTTTTGCATTCTAATAATGTACTCTTTCCATGATCTTTTCAAATAATTCCTTTGAATTCACATCAATTAGTGTTCTTTCTTATTTTACCTTAACATCCATACATCTCTTCTTCAATTCCTTAAACCGAGTCTATCTTAATAGCTCAAAATCTTTTATGAGAATCATTTATCTAAATTCTTTATCTATACTAATCGAATGTACTTCTCATATAATCCTAGCCACTAATCCCATTTGGAATATGTTTTATAAACAAAGGCCATAACTCTTCATAGTTCTTCAAAGCATACCCATCTGTACAATTCAAAAGACCTCATTCCATCCATTGAAAATATAAACTCGCATGATGTTAATACTTATCTACATTTGAGTATTCCTATACATTCTTTCATCGTATAAAAATATTTATATTTATAGAAGCTTAATACGATCAAATGTAGAATATCCTTTATAATCGCCAATTGAAACTCAGAACACTTCAAAATCAAAAAATCCAATCTTAATTCATTTTCTAATAGTAACCAGTAAATGTATCATTCTTCCTATATCAGTTCTTCTACTTACTGTTCTTCTATACCACGGACGAGACAACTCAATAGGGATAGTGTCTCGCCATATAAAACAAATTGACCTAACACTAAATAATCAAGTAACACTCAATGCCATAACATATCTAGGAACATTGGAAAAAGGAAAGATGTCCTAACATAATGAACATGCCATCAAACTCATGTGAAATCCATTACCTAAGTATTGATAACCGATAACTATTGCCCCAAATTATATACGGCAAGCCAACAATTATTTGCTTATAGAGCAACATCCATCCAAACCATATATATAAATGGTGTAACATTAGCTTCAACATCAGGTCAATGACACCCATTTCTAAATCAATTCAAATCATCAATCAAACAAAATATTTAGTGTAACATTGTCCGCAATGTTAGATCAGCGAAATTCATCCATATGTCAGCTCAAATAATATATCCTTACAATGATATCGAACAACAAAACATCTTAAATATCATTAGTTTCCATCTTCTATCATTTCCGCAATGACTCAAAACAAAAGAATGCAAATGTGAAGCCCCAATATCACTTATCTCTCTTCTACTACTGAATTTTTCCAAGTCAACTTTACTTAAAATATATCTTCATATTTTTTAAATATCGAACATGTATAACTTAGGCCAGAATCTCATTCACATAAAAATCTTAACCACTTCAGTTTCCTATTTGATGGGTGTCACTTCTCTATAATGCATCAACACAATTATTTGGTTTACATTTTTCTTCTTAAATGTAACCACAATCTTTCCTTCATTAACCCACGAATTCTCTTACCTAACTTCAGACTTCCTTTAGAGTCATGTGTTTAAATGGAATAGCCACAGACCTTACAAATTATATTTAATTGGGGAAGTTAGAATTTTCTTCAAAGACATACGAGATTTCTTTATCTATCCATTTTTGTGCAACTATTGGGATCATAACATATGACTATATCATCCAACAGTCCGCTAATCCTGATCCAAGCCGCATTCATGTATTAATCCAACATCATTCCATAATGAGTTATTCAGTCTACTACAAAATTGGTTAATTCATAACCTATTTGAAACATACACTCAGACTACTTATCAGCACATTCCTTATCCAAAATCATAACTAACCTCCTTTCACGATCCGCTTTCCCTTCTTTATAACAGATAGTAGCATATTTTCACTTAAGCCGCTTGTAGTGCATAGCCTTTCCCTTCCTTATTTGCTTCCTAACTCATTATATCATTCTTAATTCTACTGTATTGAAATTCATTTTTCATATTTTAAAACAATAGTAAAATATTTGTCAAACAGAAACTCATCCTAATATCAAAATTTAAAACCTTTGTTTGCGTTTTAAAACATATCATAATTTTTCATAATATTGTTTACCTGAAGCATCCCATCTACTTAATAGTCATAAAATATAATCTTTTTAGCAATCATCGCATTTATTTTATATTTAAATTTTAACTAAATTACGGTTGTTTCAAAAAAGTTCTTACCTCATTTCAAAACGTCTTTACATACAATTTAAGGGCATTTTATCATATATATAAGTATATATCATTTTATTTTGTAAATACAAAATCTCTAACATTTTTAAATAATACATCATATATAATATATGCACTTAGATTTTTGTTACGCACTTTGGCTACTAACCTATTAATCCCAATTTTGAAAACCATTTCCGCAACTCTAAATCATATAGTAATATAATTTTAAGATTTTACGCGGAAATACATGTGTTAAATAGCTAGATGCCACTTACTTTTAAAATAAATATTTTAAATCTCCTTTCCAAAAATCCTTTAAATATTTACAATGTTATATAAATATAATATCGGTTCATAAATTCTCTTATTAATAGAATTTCTAATTTCAACATTAAAATCGATCTCTCTTTTCAAAAATTTCTTCAGAGTTTCCACTCTTAAGGTATCTTAGTTTCAAAATTCAGTTCTCTTACCACCCTCAGCAACTCAATACCTAGTGCATCTACGAACTCAAATTAAAATGTTTGCATATATTCCCATAAGTGCTTAGCCATTCCCAATCACCGGTGATGGTTTAATTACAACATGGTACTTAGAACCACTACTCATACACTGCTCGTAGTTAGTATGGGGTTTACACTGATATGGAAATCGCTTACAGACGTAGGTAGAATCAAAAATAGCTGTTCGGACCGTAAAATCCTAATATCGCTTCTAGTACAATTTCCAATTTTTGTCTCAACTCACTGTTCTAATTTCCAACCTCATTAACTTATTCATCCCATGCTATCGGGTAATTAGGATTCATTCGAAACTCCCTAACTAATAGATAGTTCAATTGGAACAGTTAAAAACATATTTGACTCATATATAATGCATATCTAATAAAAAAACAAATACACTTTCTCAATACGTTCTTAATCCCTATAATTTAAGCGCGTAATTTGCTCTAATCCCAAATGTAACAACATGCCTTTTTGACTTTCGGGTTCAACTCCTGAACCGACGTCGGTACCTAGAGAATCGAAAAGGAGGCGACGTTAGAGTGAGGTAAGATAAATGGATAAAGTTTAGCTAATAACTTTCAGAGTCTTACAGTGAAAGGAAACCAATTAAAAACAATGTTAAGCCAAAAATTGATTTATCATTCATGATGGCATGCTAATTCGAAATCCGGTCTAACACACATGATATCATTTAAAGTGGCATTATTTGGTAGGGCATGATAGTATTGATAAACTAAAGATTTGCTTGATATCCAAGACTTAGTACAAGATGACATTGATCAAAATGGTCCTATGATGCCCATGGGCCTTTGATTGAGTTAGAAGTTGTTTAGAAGTCCATGTCACTTGTCGAAGGGTAAAATAGGCAAGTTGTGTAAATGTGCAATAGTCCATTAGTCAGTCATTAATGGGCAAAATAGGCAATTCACATAAGTCACAATCCATTATTCACATGTTTATTGGAAGGATAGTTATTATGAAAATAAATGTTACTTTAAGCAATGGATTGAATGGTCTATTTAAGACAAAAGCCTAAAGTCAAGTCCAAGTTCAGATATTAGTTATATGCACATCCATGTTCAGTAATAGTCAAATTTTCACAATCAAGGTAATTGTGCTATGTAAAATAATTTTTTTCAAGTTCTTATCTATACAAATTTTGATGTTCAAAACTAATTCACGATTTTCCCTAAATCAATTTAGGGTTACAATTCTTTGATCTAAGATAGAGAGAGAGAAAAAAAAATTAATCCCCTAAAAAGTAGCTATGGAGTCCATATTTTAAGGGTGGAAGCAGATGGTATCGATGTCACATCTCCTTCAACGTAAGTTGAATTGCTAATATTCAATATCCCCTCTAAACCGCTAATACTCAATATTGTTTATAATACTGATGACATTTGGCATCTTGAGGATACGTGGCATCTTTTTCGATATCACTTGTGCTGGTAGACATTTGATGTAGTTTAACGTTCCTTGCTTCATGTGAATGCTCAAGATTTCTTGTTAAGCTCTTCATTCGATATCATTCATGTCTCCTGAAGTTTGGCGTCTTTCGCCGCTCGTAAAAGCTCTAGACCACCCGCCACTTGCCGATGCTTTACAACAGCCACAATTCTAAAGGATTGGTATTTTTTTTTGTATCCAAGACTTGCTTCATAGAGACTTGACATCCCCTTTTGCAACTAGGTGTTCGATATCTCTTAGTGATGCAACACTCCTCTCTATTCTACCTTCTGTAGCATTTTATGTTTTAGTGGTTCGACATGTCCATCTCTTATTATATGTTCGACATCTTTATGCTATTAAGCACTAAATACCTTGATTTATTATTTACGTTCGAAATTGTGCCCACTTGCGAACATTTTACAATGTTTACTTCAGTTATGGTTTGACACCCCTTTGAGGCTCAACATCTCTTCCCCCTTTATCTTAATGTTCGATATCCCCACATTTGGTAACATTCTTCATTATAGTAGCCTGACATCCCTTCTTTCATTATAGAAGCTCGCTCTTTTCACTTATATAAGCTTGGGATGTATTCTATTTACAAGTTTGACAATTTTATCATTCTTTGTACTTGATATAGCCTTTTTGAAACTTCTTCTATGTTTATAGGCTCGATACCATTTCTTTAGGTTATAGAGTTTCGATATTCTTCTTGCCTTTAAATTCAGCATCCCTTATGGCTCAGTATCTCCATGATAGATGGTTGCTATATTATTGATTGTGGTAACACCTCCTTCCATTTTTTCCACATCCCCTTATTTATTCTCAAAACATAGTAGTTAGAAAATATATGGATAATATTTGCCTCCTCCTTGTATAAAAGAGGCTTTTTACACTTACCAAATATGTTCTCATCTTTCGGTGTGATTTTCTCTTTAATCCTGTTCTCCTGAAAAACATAAAAGAAATGATGATGATTTCATAATTAACCTTATATGAACTTTAAATGATCCCTCTTAGACCTGTTACAAATTAGTTTGCCCTCTTCTTCAAATAAAGAAGCTTTCATATTTCGATGTAAAACCAATTTTAATCGAGAAGACCAGAAATTTGCTTGATGGAGAGACCATGAATTCTCTTAATAAGAAAACAAAAAATTTATCTGGAAAGAATTCTATTGATTCATTTGATAAGAAATCCATAAATTTAATACATAAATCCACTAGTTCTTTTAACAAGAAGGCTAGTAATCCAAATGGCAAGAAGATGATGAATTCATTAGTTAAGGAGGCCAAAAATCAATCTGGTATTACTTGAATAGAAGACCAAAATCCATCTGCCAATAATATTACTTTGAGTAGAAGATTATAAATACATCTGGAAGTAATACTATTTTGAATAAAAGACCATAAATTCATCTAGTAACAATGCTATATTTTTATCCGAATAGAAGACCAAAAACTATCTTGTAATAATACCATAATTTCATTTAAATAAAAGATCAAAAAATTATCTGGTAATAATACCATAATTTTATCCAAACAAAAAATCAAAAACCATCTGGTGATGATACTATACTTTCATATAAATAGAAGACTAGAAACCATTTGGTAATAATACCATTATTTTATTTGAATAGAAGACCAGAAAGTACTTAATAATAATACTCTAATTTCATCTTGATAGAAGACAACAACCCATCTGTCCTCAACTAGAAAGAAACCGAAACTTTGAGTAATAACAGAGTTTCTTTGTTATTCACTAGAAAATTTAAGTTCCATCCAAGGAAGTTCCATCCAAGGAACAAAAGGATAGGAGCAAATTCAATCATAATATTCAGAATTTCTCGGATGCTTATATTGGCATCGAAATCTCAAATAGTTTTTATCTTTTCCTTTGAAGGTTACTTTAACTTTGCCTTGGTGCGGAACTAAATGTGTTTTATTATAATTCCTCTAGAAGATTGCTTTGATCCATTTTCAAGGTAGATTTGAACTTGGTTGATTGATTTCCTATGCCTCTTATCACTCTTTAGGCGATGATTTAGCCTTTGATTCCATCCGCCCCATGTCACTCTTTGGGTGATGATTCAGGCTTTGATTCCTTTCGGCCCTCACTACTGTTCGAGTAGTGTTTTAGGTTTTAATTGATTTTTTTAGCCCCTTATCACCTATATATGATGATTTAGGCTTGAGCCCCTTATTACCTTATTTGTAATGATTTAGGTTGATTGGTACATTTGGTTAGTTATCTTAGAAAGAACCAAAGTCTAACTCGTCCTCCCTCTAGGTGGCCCTCTAGTCAAGCCTTATAGGAAAAACTTAAGGCTAGTTTGGTGCTCGGGGCAGGCCTTTTTAGGCGGGACTGAAGGCTTACTCCATCCTCTCTTTAGGAGGCGCTCCAGACTGGCCATCTAGATGTGGCTGAAGGCATGCAGTGCTTTGGCCAAGCTATCTTGGTAGGGCCAAAGGCTAACTCTAACCTCCCTCAAAGAGGTTCTTTTATAAGGACCTTATGGTGGGATAAAGGTTTGTCCTTCATCTTTTGTTACCTTATAGGTAATGATTTAGGGTTTTCCTTATAGTTTTTTCTTTCATTTAATTATCAATTCTGTATATGTTCTCATCTTAACTTCTTTATTCATCTATTGTTGGAAAGTAAGGCCTTAGGTGCTCAACATTCCAAGTCTTACTATTATGTTGCCAACAGGCCAACAGAAACTATAAATCCCTGGTGGAATTACTTCATGGGCAACAAGAGGTCCTTCCTAATTTGGTCTAAGTGGTCCATTTGTCAGAAATTCACCATGGTTTTTAGGAGAAAAAAAATCTTCTTTTTGAAATGATCACCCTTTAACATTGGATTTTTAATACCATGACATCCTTTATTGATATGCGAATGTTTGTATGGCTACTTCATCCCTTAATTCATTAATTAAACCTATGGATTCTTTCCTTAATCCTTTACTGGAATCAAATGCATATACAACTCTTTGATGAAATGGAACTTCAACTTCAATTGGAAGCCTTGCCTCACATCCATACGTCAAAGAGAATGGAGTATGTCCCTTTGCGGTTTTTAAAAGTGCTGAATATGCAAGTATATGATTTTTGTTTGATTATAATAAACTAATATATATTCACTTAAATGTATTTGTTAATATACCTTTTTATTAAATAAATATTTGATGGATAAAATAAGTAACACAGAATTTAAATTCAAACAGATATTTTATTCAAACAAATATTTTATTACAATTTTGAATAGTAAAAATATGAGCTCTCACTATATATACACACACAATTTGCAATTACAACACAAACACACAATTTGCAATTACAACACAAACTTGACAACATCACAATTTTCAATTTACATTTGCACCTCACTACATATCACTCATTCACTTGTTTTTATTTTCAACTCTATTCCAGATTGAATCCAACATCTGAATTATCTGCAAAGAAAACACTGACGCAATTAAATTGAAAAAGAAATATTTATGAAGTGTAAAATAAAATGTATATCTTGAAAATGTTATTTTCCTCGGTTATATAGGTAGTTCGTCATCATTTAATTTTGAATTCATCATACACGAACAACTTGTGACATGCACAGTGTATCATTGTACATGCCACAAGACTGTGCACACCGATATATACTTGATAGAATTGCAGGGACAGGTGAGCACAAAGTTAGACCCAATTAAAAGCCGAGTTCAACTCAAGTGAAATCACGATGTGAGCAAAAGGTCAAACCCGAGCTATAAGCTGGAGTCAACACAGGTGCAGTCCAAAAGTACAAGTACAATAAAATGGTTAAACGATTAAAATGGAAACTGGCAACAATTTAATCAAATACACAAATGAATGGCAACAACATCAAAATTTAGTTTCGACCAAGACTGCATCAAGAAACAAATACTTGAGCTAGCTCAATGAACCAACTAAGTACACATGAACTACACATGTAACAAGAACTACTACTGTAACCAAACCAAATCAGCACAAGCAACTCAAGCTAGCATATCAGACTTCAATAATGCTCGAAGCACAAAAACAAAGAACACCTGAAGAATCAAATTGCAATAAGATAACGGTGACTAGTGGAAATGCAAACATAAATATACACATATATAGGTAGGGTTTTGCCAAAGCTGGGTAAATATGTATGTTCAGTTTTTGCATTTATTATTCTGCTATTACCTGTGCTGCTATTATTCTGCTATATCTATGTTGAAATTATTTTATATACTTTTGCAATAAATTTTTATAATTCATAGTATCACCCTATTCATCACCCCTCTAGGGTGAAATCTATCCTACAAGTGGTATCTGAGCTAGGAACAAAAGCCATTTTTGTTTTAAAATTTTGATTTTACAAAAGCCAATTTTTGTTTTAAAAATTTGAATATTTAAATGGCTTTTTTAATAATGCTTTTGCCGAGGGTCGGTCAAATACTCTTCCTCTTGTTTTTGATGGAACAGATATTTTGAATCGAAAATTAAAAATGGAATCTTATTTAAAATCTGTTAATGTTATATGTTAGGATATTATTGAAAATGGTTGTGATATAATAGACGAGAAAATTAATTCGATTAATGCTCTCGCAACGCATATACTATATTTTCATACTAATCAAGATAATTTTAACTTTATCCCTCATAGTGAAAATGCACAGGAAATCTGGAATACTTTTGATGCCGACGAGATCCTCCATAAAAGTCAACAACCATGAGAGATCCCCCATAATCGACTCAGAAATGTGCTTGACAGGATTGGCAAAATGCAGGAATAATGAAGATTCAATGGCCGACGAGATCAGTGATTTTCAAATCAATGATTTAGTCCACTTGTGCCAAAAATTAACTGAAAATAATAAAGCTCTAGAGTTGAAAAATAATGATTTGGAAAATGAGCTTAAAAATATTAAGAAAAATAAAAATTCTAATTGCAAATGGTGTTTGAATCATGAAAAATAATTTGCCGTGTTCATGAAAACACTCAAAAGTTAGAAAATGAAGTTTTAATTCAAGAGAAAAACAAAACTGAGTCGATTTGTTAAAAGAATATTTTGCAAAAAGATTTAGATTGCTTTAAGAAGTCAGAAATTTTGAAATGTATGATTTTTGAAAAGAAATTAAATGAGATCAACGAAAATTTCAAACCCTTGAAAAAGAAAACATGATTTTGAGTAAATATGAAATTATTCGATTAAATCACGAGTTTGAAAAGGAATTTGAAAAATCAAGGATTTTGAAAAAATTGAATTTAAAAAACTTTAACTCTTTGAAACTGAGATGCATGAAATAGAGAAAAAAATTAGAGAGCTTCAAAATGAAAATATGCGATTAAAAATGAATAGTTTGGAGAAGGGAGATGGTACCATTAGTTGTTGTTCGAAGCTAATAAATGAAAATGAAATTTTAAAATCCAAGGATAATAAACTTGAGTTGGTTACTCGAATTTTTTTTACTAGAGATAAATCATTTAATATACTATTAGAAAATTAACTCTTCAAGAATAAAATGAATGCACTTGGATTTGCAAAAGTGTCAAAATATGAACAAACAACTAATAACACTGTTAAGGCAAAATGTTTGAGATCCAAACACGATAAAACCATTCCACTTTAGGTTCCAAAAGGCATGAATATAAAATCTCTTAAAGTAAAACAAATTTGGGTGCCGAAAGGAACACATATAAATAGTTTTGGTTCTTCACAAACATATTTTCCAAAATCATTTGCCACTAACAACCATGGACCTATAAATACAAATAGGTCACAATAATCTTTTCTCGTTTAGGTGTGGTGGCAGGCTAAGGAACAACAATAGTATTATCTGGATTCTGGATGTTCCAGGCACACAAAGAGTGATGAATCAAAGTTCCTTAACCTAGTACAAAGGTGATAGAATCACAATGGACAACAACGAAAAATTATCGTAAAAGTAAAAGTGGTAACAGTATATTTATTTTGAACGATATATTAAATGTGAAAATCTGCACCGTAAACTAATCAGCCTGTTATGTGACAATAAAATAAAGTTGATTCTGATTCTGACTCTTTTGATATGTTCCTATTTGACTTGTTCTTATTTTTTCCGATTTGTGAAAAAATGTTAACCAATCATCGTTTCATTCTTAAACTAGTTCATATAGTTTTATTTGAATTAATGATGGTGTTGATGATCACTCATGATACATGTGGATATATTTGTTTCTGGATCTCACACTATGTTCACTATTTATTTGTTTGCACGGCTTCAATTCAATGCTTTAAAAATGACTTTAAGGAAATTTGTTGCAACTTCACTGTCTGGTTTATAACATCCAATTAATAATAATCTTGAGTCAAAGAGAAATTCGGATGCAGATAACACCGATAATCAAGTTGATGAAAAAATTACTAGTGGAACGTGATTTATGTTGAGACATTTAGTAGTTACATCATTTTCAAAGAAAAAAATATCGGCATATTTTTCATTCCAAATAATGTTCAATTAGAAAACATTTTTCTTTTATAAAACCCCTTCCAGAAAATCGTTTGTTGTTGACCTTGTTTCAGATTAGTCATTTTTAGAAAATTTGATAATTTTTTTGAATTTGATCTTAAATGACTACATTAACTAATCTAAATCCCTACTAATTATCAAAAAGATAAATAGGGACTAAAAAAGTGATGATTGTTGATATTAATCATATATTATATCTTGAGATAGTATAGTTAGTAAATTCCTTTAGAAATTTAAAAAAGAGTTATAAAACTTTTCGTGGATAAAAATTCCATGACCATCTCTATTTTTATCATATTTCTAAAGACCATCACTCATCAAAATTCAATATAGTTTGTCAATATGTGGTATTTCAAATGGGAAATCATCTGTTTTTCATTTTATTATACTTTTAGCAAATAAAAACATCCAAAGTATTCACTCTCATTTAAAAGTCCTCACTGTTATGCATGGGTGAATTACTTGGAATTTTTGATTATGTGCTTCCATGCTCATTTAAAAGTCCTCATGGTATGCATGTATGGAACGCATATCAAAATTGATTAATTAAATAGACATGTTGATTCTAATCCCATTTAAAAGTCCTTACGGTTATGCGTAGTTAGAAGATACATGAATTCATTTTTTTATAAAAAGTTTGGAATGCTACTAATCTCATTTAAAAGTCCTAATGGTTATGCATGGTTAGTAGATATTCAAATTCAGGATATAAATATACCACAAATAGACGCAACATATGGTTTTGCATCATCTAGATCATTCTAAAGTGGAATATGCACCTAACAGAGTATTTATGATTTTTGTTTGATTTTTTTATTGAAACTTAATATTTATACCCAATTGAGTATTAATATTTTATTAATGTCTATCACTTTATCTCTTATTTTTCTAACACTATTACTCTTTTGCTGATAACAAAAGGGGGAAAGAAAGGTTAAGATTTTGGCAAATATTTTTTTTTCTATTTTGCATCTAGGTTCATTTGCATATTCTTATTTATTCTTATGCATATATGAAGGAGGAGCTTTGTTATAGAAAAGGAGCATTCAAATAGGAGGATAAAATTGAATGGTCAAATATATTTAGTAAATTCAAAATCATAAATGTATATGTTTGTTATCATCAAAAGGGGGAGATTGCTGAATATGTGAGTATATGATTTTTGTTTGATGATAATAAACACACACACACACACATATATTCATTTAAATGTATTTGTTAATATACTATTTTATTAAAAAAATATTTGCTGTATAAAATAAATAACATAGAATTTAACTTCAAATCGATATTTTATTCAAACAAATAATTTATTACAATTTTGAATAGTACAAATTTGAGCTCTCACTACATATATACACACACGCGCACACAATTTTCAATGACAGTACAAATTTGACTACATCACAATTTTCAATTTACATTTTCATCTCACTCCTATCATTCATTCACTCGTTTTTTATTCAAATCTATTCCAAATTGAATCTAGCATCTGAATTATCTGCAAAGAAAACACTGACGTAGTAAAATTAAAAAAGAAATATTGGTGCAGTGTGAAATAAAATGTATATTTTGAAAATGTTATCTGCCTCGGTTATTTGGGTTGTTCGTCATTATTTAATTTTGAATTCATCATACACGAACAACTTGTGACATGCATAGTGTATCATCGTACATGCCACAAGACCGTGCACACCGATATACACTTGATAAAATAGTAGGGACAGCTGAGCACAAGGTCAAACCCAGTTAAAAGTCAGGTTCAACTCAAGTGAAATCACGATACGAGCACAAAGTCAAACCCGATCTATAAGCTAGATTCAACACAGGTGCAGTCCAAAAATACAAGTACATTAAAATGGTCAAAACGACTAAAATGGCCACTGGCAACAAGTTGATCAAATACACAAATGAATGGCAACAACATCAAAATTCAATGTTAACCAAGACTGCATCAAGAAAAAAATGGCAGAGCTAGCTCAATGAACCAACTAAGTACACGTGAACTACACATGTTACACAAACTTGTATTGTAACCAAAACGAACCAGCACAAGCAAGTCAATCTAGCATATCAGACTGCAGCAATGCTCGAAGCACAAAAACAAAGAACACTTGAAGAATCAGACTGCAACAAGATTACAGTGACTCATGGAAATGCAAACACACATGTACACATATATAGGCAGGGTTTTGCCAAAGCTGAGTAAATCAATGTGTTCTATTTCTGCATTTATTATTCTACTATTGTCTATGCTGCTATTATTCCACTATATCTGTGTTAAAATTATTTTATATACTTCCACAGTAAATTTTTATAATTGATAGTATCACCCTATTCGCCCCCCTATAGGGTGAAATCGATCCTACAAGAAGAAGTTCTATATGCCCAAATCACTAGCACTAATTATTATACGCACTTCCCTTTCGCTTTGTCCAATCATTTCTTATGGATAGTTTTAATAGTTTTGTTGGCAGCCTCAATGACTCCATTAAGCTTAGGATGAGCTACATATGAAAAGCTTTTTATTACTCTATTGTTTTTTAAGAATCTGGTGGATTCTTTACTTTCAAATTGAGTTCCTTTATTGAATATTATCTTATATGGAATTTCAAACCAAGTCGCTATGTTTTCAATCACAAATTTTAACACTTTGCTTGATGTTATATTCAGTAACGATTCTGCTTGTACCTATTTGGTGAAATAATCAATGGATATTACTACAAACTTTTCTCCACCTTTAGATATAGGTAATGGTTCAATTAAATTAGTTCCCCACACAATAAAAGGGTTATGAACTTAAAATTGGGGTTAGTTCGCTTGGAGGCATAT
Source organism: Allium cepa (assembly GCA_030765085.1). Classification (NCBI taxonomy): domain Eukaryota; kingdom Viridiplantae; phylum Streptophyta; class Magnoliopsida; order Asparagales; family Amaryllidaceae; genus Allium; species Allium cepa. The sequence goes on along the minus strand of CM060930.1, from coordinate 44,001,572 downwards.
GTGGATTTGTTGAAAAATTTTGACACTTCCCACGTCTCTTTACATGATTCGCTACATCATTACTTATTTGGGACCAGTAGAAACATGTCTTATGGTCTTTTTGGCTAATTTTATTCCATTAAAATGATCTCCATAGAATCCTTAATGTGTTCTCTTAACACTCTTAAGCCATTTTCTGGACTAACACATCCCAGATAAGGGAGTGAATATCCTTTTTATGAAGTGTTTCGTTCATCATGGTAAAAGTTGGGGCTTGGCGTCTTAGCTTTCTAGCCTCTCTCTTGTCTTTTGGTACTTTCCCTTTCACCAAGTACTCAATAAAGGGTGCCATCTAGTTACTTTTGTATTGATCATTAATTCTTACACGAATGGTTCTTTCTTGGTTTTCTTTAGCTATTTCTTGATTCATTTTCTTTATTTTCCCTCTAGGGAATTAGTGTATGGAAAGTTTTCAAATTGAGCTAACATCTACATTATCTTTTTTACATTAAGGATTAGCTTGGCATCTTTCATTTGATATGTCTATTTTACCTGACTAACCATTAACTGAGAGTCACTGAGAACCTTGTAACATCCCTTTACATGGAGATCCAAAACTAACAGTTATGGATGCTCCAGTCATCCATAGTTGTTAATCCTCGGCGACCTAATACGGCGGTGTTAGATTCATTGACACATAGAAACACATGGATATGAAAAAAAATAAAACGTCAAATTGGTCGTATTCTATTTCAAAAAAAATCCAATTCATTACATAATCCCACAATCATTAACCCCATTTGAAGAAAATATATTTATTACAAGATGTGCCAAGAGCGTTATACGAAGATGCCCCTTTGGATGATCGGAGTATATACAGGCATATAACAACTTTTCCATTACAAACAACATAGCAAAATCAAAATAAAAGAACTCTATATAAATATCGTGCCTCCTGCATATCTTCGGAAGCTTATTCGTCTTAAGAGGTACCTGAAAACCTCAAACCTCAAACTACTCAAATTTAATTGAGTACCTGAGAGTTTAAGGGGGGAAACATAAAATTTGAGTTAGCCATAAAGCCTGGTATGAATAATAATCCACCATCTCAAATCATTTTGATATCTAGTGAGACCACGCCGCTTAGCGGAATGAGTTTCCCCTCACTATTATGCTAAAACCTTTATAAAAACCATATGTTGTGCTCCTGCATCCACATAGTCATTGAGAAATACTATGATGATATGCAAACAAGTTAAAACATACTGATTTTTCCATCCTCTGTTTAGTTGACTCCCTTTCATATTTATAGTTTCTAGGATCACTATTAATATATTATTTTTCATACCCGTACTAATAACCTTTATACAGTATATGGACTCCCTGTCCTATTTTCATAGTTTTCATGGGTGCACTATGAACCTATTGGCCCTTGCCAAATTACTTAATTAATTCATGGGTTTCCCTGAACCTATTGGTGACTCCAATAACTTTTCTCTTATCCTTTTTTCATGGGTTAACTACTATTGGCCCTTACCAATATCTTTTCTTCTTATCCTAGTTTCGTGAGTTGACTAGGAACCTATTGATATCTGTTAATAACTTAGTCAGTATATAGTTTTCATAGGATCACTACAAACCAATCGGCCCTAACAACCACTCTTTATAACATAGTTTTCATGGGATCGCTATAAACCTATTGGCAACTCTAATAACATCCTAGTCATAGTTTTCATTGGTGCACTATGAACCTGTCTTCCTGACAACTTCCATATTTAGGAATCCTATATTTTGGTCTCCCTGACCTCTTGGATGCAATTCTACCCATTAAAGAGTTTAACCAATTTATATTCACAATTGTGTCAACCTAGTTGGTTCTTCTACACTTTATCACCGAAATGCAGTCATGGGTTCATTATAAGGTGAATATATTTATATTTGAAGAAGCAAACATAGTTATATAACAATACCACTCTTGTGTGTTTAATGTCCTTGAAATATTTTTCATATAAAACATGGTTAATCACTTTAGCTGCTAATTTCTATCAAGGAAAGCTTCTTCTAAAATTCTTCTCAAAACTCCTTTAATTTAGCCATAGGGTTTTCCTTTAAAATGAGTTTGGGTTACAAAGCTTTTCGGCATCTTTAAAACCATGCTTTTGACTTCATTGAATGACCACCTTCGAGAGCATTAAAATCTATCTTCAAAACATTAGGCTCCTGCCTTTCGAATACTTTAAAACCTTTCGTTCGAAAGCTTCCAATTGTATTAATGTTTTAACATTTAACTATAGAAGGAAAGATTCGAAACTAATTAAATGTCCCCCTTTTAAAACTATTAGTTTTATGCTTAAAACATTATTTGGGTCAAAGTGAAAATAGGCAAAAGTATCTCTTTTGAAACCATCCACTACCATATAATTGGGGAAAACATGATGGCGCCGACACTATCCCTTTTCAAAGTTTCAAACCATTAAACAAAACATTAAAGGATAGTGTCGAAAACCCTTTCGAAGCCATTGCCATCGAAACCTTTAGACCCTTTCTAAAGAATTTAGGAAGAGGCTTAAAACATCTTTTAAAGAAACATTACCTTTCAAAAGCATTGATGACTTCAACACCATCGAAAGGCCAAAGAACGACAGCAGGGTTTCGACTAGGTCAGAACCCTATCTTTCGAAAGCATTTATTTTTCAAGTAAAGAACCCTTTGTAAAGATTACTCTTTTAAATCATAAATTGGTGGCAAACCTTTCAAATGCATTTAAAAATATCTTCGAAACCAAATGCTTCAACTCCTTCGAAGGCTTAATAAAAAAATGCAGGTGATTCTCTTTTTAGAACAAACTAAGGTATCGACTCCTTCGGAAGCAATGCTTTCGACACTAACCCTTCAACCTTTCTCCAATCCACTGCATACTATCTTTGTGATACCTTGTGTACTGGTTTCGACTTAATAGGTTTCGACCGAGTTGATGGAGAGAGCTTTATGTCGAGAGGTACTTCTAAAGTAGGCGAAACCCACTTTTCTAGAAAAACCTGGTTTAATACTAATTAAAGTAAATCATTTTCTAACTAATCAGACTCGTGTGGACACTAGATTAGTTGCCTTTAACTTTTCAAATTCTTTACTAAAATAACTGCCGCTAATTTCAAATCTAAACCATGGTAATCAAATAAGCCCTTCCATTATGCAAAACAAGTATTTCAAAGAAGTCCCTTTCCTAAAATAGTTTAATTTGCAAGGAAAATCACTTTGGAAAATCCCCAACAATTCCAGAAACTCACTTTAATCTTGTTATCTAACGTATCAAATTTCAGGTCCAAATTCTCAATAAATTTTTCGAAATAAATTTATAAACCCAAATAACCATATTTTCCTATGAAAATTCAAAAAAAATCTTTCCATCGCTTGGAAAATTATGAAAATTAAAACCCAACTCCAAAGTCAAATTTTATACAACATAAAGTTTTCCCATGGCATTTAAACATCAATATAAATAGGTTTCTTCCTAAGCCATGTATAATCCCAGTTAAACAATCTTCTCTAAATTAAAAAAATCAATATTCTAACATATCATCATCCAATTCATCATTAAAAATCAATTTACCTTTAAATCTAAAAACATACGATTAAAATAATAGAGATGGAATTATTGTTCATCTTGATTTAGAAAGGAGATTGGATTGAGATTGATTTTCTCTTAAGCTTGATCTCTAGATTTTAATTGAATTCCTCTTTCCTTAAGGGCCTACTCTTCCTTATGCTTTTGGTTTGCGTTTTCAAAATGACGTGAATGAGAAGTAAAATGGTAAGAATGAAAATATATATGGGTTAAGGATTATGTGCAGCAAATAACCAACGTATCCTTATGTAGATTAACTAAACTAAAATCATTCTTAGGCCTATTTAATTACTTCATTAAGCATGGTCTTAATCTAATTTATTTAAACCTCAACCCATATATCACTTTACATTTTACATTGTTCTATTTAATTTATCTAATCAAATATTCTGAATAATGTTATCATAAATTAGAGATGTTATAAACCTCTATCCTTTTAATTTTTAACTGAAGAGCTAAGTTAAGTCCTACCACCACTAATTCGTATTTAGCCATATTATTAGTAGTGGGAAAACCTAACTTCATAGAATAATGTGTTCATTGGGAGTAATAACTACATATCATGCACGAGCCCCTTGCTCAATGGATGCTCCATCAGCAAACAATTGTTATTTGGGTCTTATATCCTTTTCCTTCTCAAATTGTTCTTTAATGAATCTCGTGCATTCGTTAAGAAAATTGGTCAGAGCCTGTCCATTAATCGCTACTTAGGGCTGGGACTCGATACCATACTGGCTAAGCTCAATTCCCTATTTTAGTATCCTTCCTAGCATCTCAGGCTTACTAAAAATTTATTTATGGAAAATTGGTTAAGAACTTGATTGGATATTCTTGAAAGTAGGCCCTTAGTTTTTGATTGGTGAGAATCACATAGAATGCCAACTTTTCTATAACTAGATACCTTGCCTCTACTTCTTTGAGTTTTTACTTTTATAATATACCAAAAGTTGAGTTTTTTATCTTCTTTTACTAAAATAGAACTTACCGCATATTCTGAGACCGCCATGTACAAGTTCTCCTCTCCCATGGGGCTAGATAAGATTGGAGGTTTCTCAAGATGACTTTTTAACTTTTCAAAGGCCTTTTGTCAAACCCTTCCCCATTTAAAGTTCTCCATTTTCTTTCATTAAAGAAAGGAATGCACTTATTAGTGGCTTTAGAGATGAACAGTTCAAAGCTGTTACTCTCCCGTTTAAGCTCATCACATCTTTACTTATTTTTGGTTCTGATATATACCTAATCACTTTAATCTGGTCGGGTTTGTCTTCTATTCCGATAGCACTGACGATATATCCCAAGAACTTCTTGGATTGTATCCCAAATGAGCACTTTTGTGGATTTAATTTTATTTTGTATCTTCTTAGTACTACAAACATTTCCTCAAGGTCCTTTAAGTGATTACTTTCTTCTTAGAATTTTACTACCATATCATCTAGACATACCTTCATGTTTAGTCCAATTTTCTCCTTTAACATTTTTTTAGTCGTCTTTGATATGTAGCCTAACCACTCTTAAGTCTAAAAGGTAGATTCCTCAGTCCGTTATAAAAATTGTGTGCTTTTCATGCAGTTTGAACATAGGGATTTGGTTGTACCCTTATTATGCATCCATAAAGGATAATTGTTTATGTCCACTTGCGGAATCAACAAGATGACCTATTCAAGGAAAAGAGTAACAATCTTTAGGGCATGCATTATTCAAATCAGTATTGTCGATGTACCTCCATTTTCCATTGGACATTTTGACTAGCATGAGATTGGCTAACCATTTTAGGTTGAAAACTTCTCTAATGAATTCATTTTCATATATTCCTTTGATTTCCTCTTTCAATGCATTGGCTCGAACCTTATTGAATTGCCCTTTCTTTTGTCGAATAGGAGTGATATTCGGATCTATGTTTAGGGCATTGATCATAATTATTAGATCTATTCCGACCATGTTTGAGTGGGTTCAGGCAAATACATCCTTGCTAGATCAAGGAAATCAAATAAGTTCCCCCTTGAGCTTGTCGTCTAATTCCTTTCTAATCTTCAGTGTTTTTGTTGGATCAAGTGAACCTTGGCTTAGTTCATCTAGTTCGTCAATTGCCTTTATTCTTTCTTGCTCATTTCTACAACTAGTACGATAGTAATTTCTTTACCATCTATTTCATTGTCTACTTAGTTCGAATCTTTTCGTTTTCTTTTTCTCTAGCAAAGTTGAATCTTCTTAGTATATTCTTGGGCTTCGCAGATATTCCTGTTCTCTTGTTTTCCTTGAACAGCCGGTTTGATGGACTATTATCCAAGGGTTTTTGATTTTGCTTTTTCTTCATTCAGTTTTCTTCATGTCATAATAAGAAAAACCACCGCTTTTGAATTGCTCAAGTGTTGTAAAGTAAGATTCTCGAAAGCTGAATTGTTCCCTTCTTATTGTTTTCTAACCATTCTTGATAAGAAACTTCAACATAAGATATTTTGGTGAAATAAATGCATTCACTTCATCCAATGTTGGTTTTCCAAAGAAAGCATTATAATATAAAGTTTGGTCCATTATCACAAATAGAGTTTCAAAGATTCTGGAATACAGTGGGATTCTCACCTGCACCAATATCTCGGTCAGTCCTATTAGGGTAGGCCTTATATTATTGAACCCAACGATCGGTTCAAAGCTTGGCTCCAAAATCTCCTCTAGAAAGCATGCTTGAAGATGAATTTCACTGCACTTTTGGTATCGACTAAGATCTTATTTACTACAGAGAGCCCAATTTGTAAAGTTATCATCAGTGGATTATTATGTGGGTGACGGACCCGTCTTAATCCTATAGGATTATTATTAAGTTGGGCATCAGAAGTTGATATTTGTGATTATTAAGTGGTGGCTCCTCTTGAATTGAAAAGGTGCCATTTCTTTGCTCCCTTATTTATCTTTGCTGCTTCCAATGAGATGGGGGCCTCCATGGATGACATTTATGCAGTTGATCAAAAAATAAAATCCGGTTGAGTGCTATTTTCTATGAAATTTGCAGTGTTGCTTAGTGGCCTCTGATTGTTCCCTTGTGGATTGGAGGACTTTTGATTCTCTTTGACAAACTCCTTCAAAGATCCAGATCTAATCGTGTTCTGGATTATTTTGATCAGAGCAAGGCACTCGTCGGTTTTATGCGCATTCGTCTTATGGTAAGCACAGTAATCTCCCCTTCTTGGGTTCAAGGTTGTTCCTTGCCTTATAGGAATTAGGAAAGTTTCCCTTATTGTTAGTCATAGCAAAAGTAAAGGAAATGGGTTTATTCAAAGCTGCATAATTAGATTTATGGATCTCCTTCCACTCTCTCATTTATTTTCATCCCATCTTGGCTTTTTGTTGGGGTGATTATAACTAGGTTTTCCTCCTTCCTTCTTTGACTGTGATTTCTTCTTAGCTTAGTACATTAAATCCATATGGATAAACTTTTCTGCTTAAAAATGAAAATCTTAAAGATCACTGCACCCATGGATGTATAGTTCTTTCCAGAAAGGGGTTTGTTCAATTAACATTGAATGCACTACCATTTGTTTTTCTCTACTAGTTATGTCTCTCGCCTTTAGTGCATCAACATTGAACCTCTTTAAAGACTCACCGAGCGATTCACCTTGTCTTTTTTTTGACATTTGCCAGCACACTGGAGTTAATAATGAGATGTTTGCATATGTAGAATTGTGCTGAAGACTCATAAGAAAACCGTTGCCAAGAGTAAATGGTTTTCTCTTCGTAGTGTCAGTACTATTTAGCAATTGCTTCCTAAAATGTTATAGGAAAAGGTTTACAAATTGCCGCTCCATAGGCATTGTGCAAATCCATTTGTCTCTCGAAAGCCAAAAAATGATCATCGAGGTCGGTGGTTCCATTATACTTCAATGATGAGATTTTGGTATGCAATGGAATTCTAACAAACATTATATCTTCTATAAGTGGAGCTTCACGAGTATTATAGTTTACCCTAGGGTATAAGGTCCTTTTCCCCTTAAGATCAAGAATGTCTTCTGCTATTTTATTGGCCATGTCTTTCAAATATGCTTCGTCATCATAACAATCTTATTTGGAAGGCTTGTATTTTTTGTTCGAAATTGAGATGCCTGAGTGTAACATCACTCATTTCGAGGCCCAAAAATTAATGCTATTGATGCTGTAGCCATGAATAGTATTATTTCTTAATGACAAAATCAAATCAATTTACAGTATCATTAACATCAAAAGCACAGGAATATAAAAAATTCAAAACATATTTCATAATCAACTTTCATATTCATTACATAACCTCATTCGTTGCCTAGGCTCAGAGAAAATATAATCATTACAAAATGCTCCAAGAGCGACATATGAAGATGCCCCCTTCATTGATTAGAGTTTACTAATTGACAGTTAAACAAATTTCCATTATATTAATTCAAGCAAAATAGAACAACAAAACAATAGAAAATAAAGCTCCTAATATAGCTAGCTTTCCTCCTACACTTTATCGGAGGATTATACGTCAAACCTGAAAACCTGGAAACCTTACTCTTGACCTACACAAGTAGGCACTTGAGAGTTTAAGGGGAAAAACTTCGGGTTAGACAAAAAATCTTGTGTAAATAATAATATGCCATACTGAGTCAAATAGATATCTATTGTGACCGCACTATTGAGTGGAATGGATTTTGCCCTCACTAGTATCTTTTGAAAATATATCAATCATAAACATTGCACTTTAAACCACAATGATTAGATCATAACATAAAATAATCCTAGGCATACATGCAACATGTGTAAATCTTACCAGTTTGTCTCAATCAATGGACCATCTGTCCCTACATCATAGTGTTCCCAGGGTTACTACAATAACTTTATAGCTGACTCGGGCCTACCAGATATACCAAAATCTATATATAACATAAGGAGGAAACTAGACTGTTTGTCCAAATCTAATTTATAGCGTCACTCTGACTATCTATATAACTCATAGTTTTTCCTAGGGTCTTTATGAACCTATTAGTTTTGCAGGACAACCAATAACCTATCTCAGCTATAAGTTACCTTCTGTACGTAAGCCTAATTTTAGTCTTTAACCTTGACAAATCCCTATGCACTGGGATCGTGAACCTTTATCAACTGGGTGCTAATAGTTGAAGCATAGGGCGCTATCCTACACTAGTCCCATATTATACGATTTTTTAAATCCATGAGTCAAAATATCCTATCATAATTTATCTTATGGTGACAAAACTAATAATTTCATTACAAACCTGGGGTTAAAATACCCTTTCATTTTCTTGAAAACATTAGTATTTATAATTGATTTATCCCTTAAAATCATATTTTAATACAATGAAACATATCCCTTTACTTAATCAAAATCATATGCCCATAATACAATTTTCTTTGAAATATCTTTATATCCATTCGGTATCAAAAAAGGAGGTTTTTGAACTTCTAGAACACTTGGCTATCAAGCCTTTAGTTAAAGCTATTAGATTCAAAACATGCGTATTTATACCACCAAAATAGAATGCCGAAACTCTACTTATGGAGTCTCTAAACAAGTATATCGATTTGTAAAACATAAGCCTATAAGGCTGAAATCGGTGGTTATTGAATTTCTGTAATATATATATATATATATATATATATATAATGTCATACCAACAAAAACTTGGCTTTCAATTTGCATAACATAAGGCTTTTTAGCCAACAAAATTTTAATATCGAATTTGCGAACATAAGACATCCACACCGCTAATATATATATCGAAAATATAGGGGATAAGGAAGTCGAGTTTAAAACAGTGAGGATTTCGATCCTCTAAACATTAGAAAGTGTTGAATCTTTAAAGTAGAATGATGTCAGGCTTAAAAGAACAATGTGGAGTTACGAAATACTTATTGTTGGATTTCTACAACTAGAGATACCATACCCCTTGTGACGACCCGAAATTTTCAAGCATTTAAATCGGAATATTTATTTGATTCTAATTATTTAAAGGTTAATTATCACTTTAAATTACGAATATCATAATTTATTTGACGGTTAAATTGTTGAATTAAATAATTTGAATTGGATAAAATATGAAACCTGAGATTTTAAGCCTGTTAAAATAATTTGAAGCCTTATAAAATTTATATTGATAGTACAGAGGATAATAAAAGTTGTAAAATTGAATTTAATAGTGATTTATTCAGTTTTAAAATTTATACTGTTTTACATTGAATTTAAAAACAAAATATAGCCTTCCGAGGCACAGTCTCGGAATTCGACGAAACTGGTTCCATTGGATCCGTAATATTTTATTATTATCGGATTCCAAATTTTGTATTGATTGGAGTTAGTGTGTGAGCATATAAGATATAAACGCACTAGAATTAATATCGAAAATTAAATAATTTAATTTGATTCAAGAAGCTATCTTCTCCATACGATCGAATTGGGACCTGAAACCTTTTCCATTGCGTTCAAAATAGGGTTATAATATTATAAACGCCTAGCGGCACGCCTCGATAGGAGTTCGAAGTTTTGAGGGACGATTTCAGAACGTTTAAAATTTAAATAATTTTGTATAATCGACTGGTTAAGCAATTCACATCAAAAATTTTCTTCAGCACTTCGAATTGCTGTACACAAAAGCTTATCCAACACGCTATAATGCTTGTGCACGCAAGCCGTCCCCATCATGAAACATGCCGTCGTTTTCAATCATATCTCCTTTTCTCCTGCCTTTAGTTGAACTCACAATAGAAAAAAAATACTCGGAACTTAAAAAAAAAGGGGGGATGGCGAACGAAAGGGGGAAAAATCGCGTCGTCTCCTATTTTTAATCAGCTGCCTTCCCTTTCTTCTCTCTCGAATTCAAACTATGAGCGACCAGAAATCGCGTGAGCTCGAGCACCGATAGCCGAGCCTTTAATTCAAAGTAAAACCCTAGTTGTTCGGCCTCGGCTGAAATCAAGTAATGGATGGGAGCGCACACGAGTTTGGGGGAATTGTGAGACTAGGGTTTCGTAAACACGCGAGTTTCGATTGCGTGGTCTTGTTGTCGAGAGGGCGGACCGACATCAAGCTTGGCCTCAACGAAGAGTGCAACGCGAACGACGAGGGAGGGACATCTTTCGATTTAGGGCTGCTTGGTGGAGGACGTGAGGAAGTGATTTTGTTTTCTTCGAGCGCGAGAAGGCAGTGAGGTATTGATTAATCTGTTTTTTCTAAAATATAGTTTAATATAAATATATAGATTTATGTCTATAATTTTACAGTAAGTTATGTTCAGCTTAAAATTGAATATATATGTATGGTTAGGAAAAGAAAAAAATAGTTTATAAAGGGGAAATTACTTTAAATAAGATTTGTTGGATTAAATTAAATTTGTTAAATGGAATTAATTGACCGATTTGTTCAAATTTTAGTTAGGATTTAGTTAAGTACAAATTATTAAATTGAATTAAATTTTATAAAGGAAAATTTACTTCGCTTAAATTAAATTTAAGGTTAGAATTTAATCATTTGTAATCAAAATTGAAAAATAAAAAAAATGGTTCAAGTTATTTCAAAGTGATAATAAGTTGTAATTTGTTATACAAGGTTTAAAGAAAATTAAGGGAACAAACCAGTTTGGAATGGATTGGAAATAGCAAAGCAAAGGTGAGTTAATCTCACTCAGTTAGATTTAAATTTAAGTTTAAATGATTAAATTTAAAAAATTGTTTGAATGGATGAATTGATTGATTTTATTATAGTATATACTACATCTTGGGATGTTTGATTTATATTGTGCTATAGTATGGTATACTTTAGAATTAGCATATTATATTGTGCTAATATCTGTGGATGCAGGGAAAACAAGTTGGAGGGATCCAACTGACCCCTCAATATTTATTTCAGTTATCTATTACCCTCTGTGTGACTATTTGATATTCTATGATGAGTGATATTGGGATATTGAATGCTATGGCTTAATTGATATAAGTGGGTGTAATGAATTACCAAAATATATAAATTGGGTTTTGGAAAGAGAATAAAGAAGTGAATTTGTAAGTATAATAATCATAGAAAATTTGAATAAATATAAGAATGAATTGGAAAAGAAATAAAGTAACTTAAAATTTCTAATAAACAAATCTTGAGTATGGAAAGGAAATTTTGAATAAACAAAAAGTTAATGAATTTTAAACTTCAGGGTTATTAATTAATATAACAAGGCTTTATTTAAATTTAAGATTCAAAATATTGAAAAGAACAAGGAAGAAATGGGGATAAGATCTGGAATTTGTATATTTCAGATAAAAGATTAAAATCAAACGGAAATAAATAACATTAATAATAAAACACATAATTAATGAATTTTGAAGGAATTGAGTAAGTCAAGAGATTTAATTCAAGTAGTTTATTTTGAAGGAATTGAGTAAGTAAAGAGATTTACTTTAAGTAGTATAAATTGGGAATTGATTTAAGTCATTGAGATTGGAAATTTCTCACTGAATAGCCAAGTACGTTTCCAAAGTAAATTTTTAAATATAAATTAAAAGTTTAAAGTTGTTGTAAGAGGTACGTTTTGAAGAAAAATTTACTATTTCTAAATATTTAAATTGTAAGTAAGTATTTCCTATTAATCTATTATAGCAATATTTATTTTAATCAAATATAGCAATAATTATTTAAAGAGTGGCTTAGTATTTTACTTTTAAAAGTGAAATCTAGTTTTATATTTTATTTAGTAACGTTATCGTCAAAAATTCATATAGTATGTATTTTTAACAAATCATGGAAGTAGTTTTAAAGTAAATGTTTTAAAGTATATTTCAAAGTAAAGTGTTTTAAATTATTTTAAAAGATCTAGTTTTGTGTTTGGTGATTTCAGAGAAGATAGAAAATATTTGGGAAAGTTTATTCTGAAAAGAAAGATGTTTTTGAAACTGTTTTCAAAGGGAGTGAAAATAGAAACATATCTTGTGAAGATATTTTGAGGTTAATAAATAACTTGGAAAATTATTTATTGTTCGATGGATGTTTGTGAATAGAACTTGATAGTTAAATAACCGACTATCAATATTGGACAATGCGTTGATCGTTTCGAAGAGACCGGGATCTAGATTTATTTCTCGAAAACCACTTCGATCCGGTTTGAACGTTTCATGAAAATGATTTTTGGATTCGAAGATGGAGCGGTGAAGTACAAGGGCTAGTCGCTACTAATCCTGAGGATATTTCCAAAATGGATGTAGTAGGAATAGTGCCTTCGGTTCCGTTCGAACCCGGGACGGACTTGTATGGATGAATGCTTGCGAAACATCGTCAGGTGGATGATGGGCATTCTAAGGGATATATTCTAAAAAAGGTAACGCTTAGCCTCAAGCCTCATCAAATGGGAATGGATGAAAATCAGGGGATATGCAGCAAGGCTTCGTGGGTAGCCCCCACTGGAGGGTGAGGTCATCCCTGTCCAGATGTCCCTTTATTTCGGCTTAGTGGGCGGTTGCTGATCCCAACCGCGGGGTGATCTTGCTCGGGACTGTCCAGTAAGGGATGGTTCCGGTCTTGTGTTGTAGGGGAGTTAGGGTGGCTCCTCGGTACGCTTATCTAGACCAGGTACTGTGGCAGGTGGTACCCCAGTGCCTAGCCATTAGTTGGAATCCATTTTCCATACGCGCCCGTACGATTTTGATTGTGCCCAACTATTGCTGAAACGTGAGATGCAAGCATTTCAGCTAGATTCTATTTTACTTTCTATAGACACTATTATAATATCAGAGGACTTTAATAAAAATGTTTTAGCTATCGTAAGGTAAAAACCCGACATGTTTATTTGTGGCGTGTCTTACGAGATGCTTTTGTTTTCAAAGGATTTTTAAAACTTTAATAATCTATTGGATGTGATTTTCTAACGCTGGTATTTCAGACTGACTCGGGTGTTATTTAACTGTAATGCTTGGGTCAGACCGAGTATTATAGAATACAGGATATGATGCTGGGGAGTTCAGGGGACGAGATGGATGACGATACGTACTCTCGTACTTGTGTGTATATATATATATATATATATTCGCTGTTTGAGTTGTTGTGTATCTTGAGTTATTGTGTTTCCTTTGTATGATATTGATGTTGAGCTGTGATTGATATACTCTGATGATGTAATATATAAACAGAGATATTTGATTTTTGAGTAAAGATTATTTATTATCTATTATATTTTATTCCGCTGCGATGGATAGATTCTGTTGTTGGTTTTCTGTTTTCTTCTTCTACCTCTTCTTCTTTAACCCAAATGGTTTGTATTTCTGTGCAACTTGAGCTGATTGTTGTAGAACAGTGTTGACTCAAGGAGTACGGATGTGCGGGTCGTTACACTTGGTATCAGAGCCAGGTTGGTGATAACCTTGGCTCCGGTGGGAATTACTCATTTAAAATAAATTCCGTAGTACTCTATAATGAGTTTGAGCGTATTAATAGATATGAGTGCGTACTTGTTAGTGAATATAAATTGTTTTAATATCGTACTGATTGGTTTATTAAGTGGCATATGAACCTTCGTCGGCACAGTTTGGACAACTGTATTGAAGGGGTTTCTAAACACTTGAATAGAACAATTGACACGATATTGTTTTTAATGTGGGTGAATGAAATAATTTTACCCAAAAAAAAATATTTTTGATATAAAGAAAGGTTTTTGTAAACTAGCTAATATATGGATGTTTGGATGTTAGATAAATAATATTAGAGTATTATCGTTATTAAGTGAAAATTTTACTAGAAATTGAAATATAACTAAAATTTAGAGGAATAAATTCATTATGAAAGGAAATTTAAAAATATGAATTATAAATGTAATTTATGAATTGAAATAACATCAAATAAGAATTTGTATGAGCATAAGCTATGCAAATGAATTATAAAAAAATTGATTTAAGCGGGATTTGGAAATTTAAATCTCGGAGATTTTGGAAGTGTTTTGAAAATAAATAATAGCACAATTGTTTTGGAGATATTTCTGGAAGGAAATTCTTTTAAAGGGGTTTTGAAAGGGATATAGCATTGAAATCACTTGGATTATTGGAAAATAATTCTGATGATGACGGCCTCATCATCAGTATTCATTTTCGAATTTCCAAGTGACGGATTGCTGTAAAATTTGATTTGTTAAGAAGAGCTAGCTGTTTTTGAAAATTTCTAAGGAAATTTGTTGGAAATAAAAACCAGGATTGGTTTGAAATTTTTGAGAAGTGTGATTTTGGGATGTTGAAGATTTCAAAATGATTTGGAACCAAAGTCAGGTATTTAAAAATCCTGATGAGACAGGTTGTAAGCTTATAAATTGAGATGATTTTTTTTAAATTAGAAAGGAAATATAAGCTTTGAGGATTGGAATTTAAATTTAAAGAGAAAAGTTGAAAATGAAATTAACTTGGATTTGGAAATAAAAATTTGACTGGATTGAAATTAATTGAATAAGCTGAAATAATATCCAGTTGTATTCGAATTGAGTTGAAATCGAATTGAGTTAAATAAATCTGAGTTAAAGTAAAATTGAGTTGGGATGAGAATTCAATTGAATTAATGAATGGAATTAAATTCATTGCTGAACGATTGGGAAATAAATTGAATAAGGATCGGAAATTGAAGTAAATAAATTAGAATAACTTATAAAAGAATCAGAATTAAATTGCATAGAATAAAAGTATGCTTGGGCTATAAATAAATAGAAGGCTTGAGTTAAAAATAAAAGATGAACATATTTAAGCCTAGAATGAATGGAAATGTGTGTAAATAATAAGTTGTGACTTATAAAATTGAAAATGGAATACAAAGCCCAAAATTAATATTATGATGAATTGGAAAATGAAAAGAAAATCCACACCTGAATTATTAAATAAATTGAACCAAGAAAATTAAATAAAGTGATATTTGGAATTAAAAATTTGATGTTGAATTTTAACCAGGGGAAGAACTAATGAGATAACTAATTAGTTAATGAAATTGAATTATGAGTTTATGATGAAGTTTAGAAATAAACTCAAGTTATAAAGTAAATTCGACTTAAATTGTGATGGAGTAAATGTGATTGAGAATGAAGTTGAATTGTAAGTAATGAATTTGGATGGTAAATTGAAAATGGATAGTGGGCATAGAACTTGAGCTATAAATAAAATTTAACTTGAAATGTTAATAAATTAAATATAATCGGAAATGTATCAAATAAAATAAATTGGATTAAAAGGGTGATGGTATGAATTGCAAGTAAAACCCAATAAGTGGAAATAAATTAGAAATGGCCTTGTAATCAATTGAAATGAGCTTAAGTATAAAATTTGAATAAATCAAAATAAATTAACTTAAGCTGAATAGATGAAGGAGAGTTGAATTAATTCAACTTAAATGAAGTTTAATAAAATTGGATTGGTATTAAATCAAGTGAAAATAAATTTTTAACCGAAATAAAAATTCGGTGAGTTGCCGATAATATTTAATGGAAAGATAATTCTTAAATAAATAATTGTAAACCATTTAAATTATTATGGAATTGAACCACTTAGAGACAATAAGGAAATGGAATGTTTTTAAGTTAATAGAATGAATTTAAATGAGTGCGGATAAGGACTGAAACACTATTGAATAGATCGTGAATAAAATTGAAATAGTTATTGAATGAAATAGCTTAGATTGACTTTGAGCTAAATAAAATGGTTTGGAATGAACAAATATGGAATGAAATGTAAATAAATGGATCGTAAATTAAATTTAAATGGAATGTGTCGAGCTAAATAAATGATTGTGAATAGATTAAAGTAAAAGGGAAAGTTAATTGGCAATTAAGATGAACCTAGGTTGTAAATGGTTTTGAATGAACTAGTTGGTTAATAAAATGAAATGTAAGTGAATGTATTCAAATTTGATATGCAATGAAAATGAGAGTATATGGGTTGTGAATAAATTGAAAATGGATTAGAGTTAAGTATAAATTGAGTTGAAATCAATTTAAATTGGTTATAAACCATAAATACTGATTTATTCACATAAATCTCGTTGAATTGCGTAGAATAAATTGTCATTTGATATAAATGGAAGTAATTACAATTCTATGAATCGGTAGGGGTAAAATAAATTGATTTTGAGAATAATTGGATTAAATATGGGTTTGGGTTGCTTGAAAATAAATTGAATGTAAGCGATTGAGTTTTAAACCATTCAAATTGAATGAAAATGGTTTGTAAATTAATTGAAATAGTTGAATTGGTATGGAATTGTATAAATTGCTTACGGAAAATGTTGATGTGCATTTCTTTTAGAAATTCATATGTTTTAACCATTGTAACTAAATGAAATATAGTTAAACTGCATATATTTGGCACTTACATGTTTAAATTGAGTAAGTACAGGTACCTGGAAGCCGTATGGCTGGATTTGGATTGCATTAACTGCTAAATAAATGAGCTATTTGCTTAAAAATGCTAAATAAGGTACGCCTACGCAGTAAAAATAGGAAATATGAACTGTTTTTGGTTTTTCCGACCGTGTGGGCCGATGTATATATATTTATCTCTTTTGTCAAATTGCAAAAGCTCCTCCGTACAAAGGGGACTCTGCCAAAAAAATTCAGAAATTGTGGGAGTTAGAAAAAATTTTGGAATTTTTTTGAAAATTTTGTTAACGACAAAACTATTTAGAATCGAAAACTAAAATAAGTTAGTAAATGAAACTAATTAAAGTAATGACATAAATTAGTTATAAATGAAAGATAAAATTTAAAGTTCAAAGTTGAAAATAAATGAAATTCATATGTAATGTGGAAATCAATTTGAATAGAAGTAGATATTAACTAAAGTGTTAAAGTGAAAACAAATAAAGAAGTATATAGAATGCTTATACTAACTTAAGAGGGAATGGTGAATTCTTAAATGAAAATTGATACTACTAATATAATTCAAGTCAATATTGGAATGAATAGATATTGGCATTTTGTGAGAAAGTTGATATGATGTTTTGGGAATATTGTGATTGGATATTAGTGCTAAGCAGGATATGCAGGTACTATAAAAGAGAAAGGGAATTGGATTTGATTTCAGAAAAATAAATTTGAAATGCTCGACAAAAAGGTATGTATTTACATTTGGTGTGAGTTTGATTAGGATTTTGGATTGAGCCACTTGGCTTTTGTTTCCTTTTTGGATTTGGGAGGCCGTAGAGCCATTTTGTAGTTGTACCGAGCTAGTGCGCAAAGGAGACGCTGGCGAAATTTTTCGGGAATTTAGGGAGTTAGAAAATTTTTGAGAAAATTTTGATAATTCAAAATTGGTTTTATGATTAAAACTTGAATGGTTAGGCAAATATGATTGTTTGCGAATTAGGGGAAGGTTTGGAAAGTTAATAAGAATAATAATGTGCCTTCTATAAGAAGATAGTTGGTGAGATGTTGAATTGTTAAAAACTGTTTGATTTTAGGGTAATAATAAACGGGTATTGGACCATTCTTCCTAATTGGTAATTTCGGGGAAGAAATTCTTTTAAGGAGGGAGGAATGTGACGACTCGAAATTTTCAAGCATTTAAAATCGGATTATTTAATTGATTCTAATTATTTAAAGGTTATTTATCAACTTAAATTACGAATATCATAATTTATTTGACGGTTAAATTGTTGAATTAAATAATTTGAATTGGATAAAATATGAAACCTGATATTTTAAGCCTGTTAAAATAATTTGATGGCTTGTAAAATTTATATTGATAGTATAGAGGATAATAAAAGTTGTAAAATTGAATTTAATAGTGATTTATTCAGTTTTAAAATTTATACTGTTTTACATTGAATTTAGAAACAAAATATAGCCTTCCGAGACACAGTCTCGGAATTCGACGAAACAGGTTCCATTGGATCCGTAATATTTTATTATTATCGGATTCCAAATTTCGTATTGATTGGAGTTAGTGTGTGAGCATACGAGATATAAACGCACTAGAATTAATATCGAAAATTAAATGCTTTAATTTTATTCAAGAAGCTATCTTCTCCATACGATCGAATTGGGACCTGAAATCCTTTCCATTGCGTTCAAAATAGGGTTATAACATTATAAACGCCTGGTGGCACGCCTCGATAGGAGTTCGAAGTTTTGAGGGACGATTTCAGAACGTTTAAAATTTAAATAATTTTGTATAATCGACTGGTTAAGCAATTCACATCAGAATTTTTCTTCAGCACTTCGAATCACTGTACACAAAAGCTTATCCAACACGCTACAATGCTTGTGCACGCAAGGCGTCCCCATCACGAAACATGCCTTCGTTTTGAATCATATCTCCTTTTCCCCTGCCTTTAGTTGAACTCATGATAGAAAAATAAACTTGGAACTTAAAAAAAAAAGGGATGGCGAACGAAAGGGGGGAAAATCGCGTCGTCTCCTATTTTTAATCAGCTGCCTTCCCTTTCTTCTCTCTCGAATTCCAACTATGTGCGACCAGAAATCGCGTGAGCTCGAGCACCGATGGCCGAGCCTTTAATTCAAAGTAAAACCCTAGTTGTTCGGCCTCGGCTGAAATCAAGTAATGGACGGGAGCGCACGCGAGTTTGGTAGAATTGCGAGACTAGGGTTTCGAAAACACGTGAGTTTCGATCGTGTGGTCTTGTTGTCGCGAGGGCGGACCGACATCAAGCTTGGCCTCGACGAAGAGTGCAACGCGAATGACGAGGGAGGGACGTCTTTCGATTTAGGGTTGCCTGGTGGAGGACGTGAGGAAGTGATTTTGTTTTCTTCGAGCGCGAGCAGGAAGTGAGGTATTGATTAATTTGTTTTTTCTAAAATATAGTTTAATATAAATATATAGATTTATGTCTATAATTTTACAGTAAGTTATGTTCAGTTTAAAATTGAATATATATGTATGGTTAGGAATAGAAAAAAATAGTTTATAAAGGGGAAATTACTTTAAATAAGATTTGTTGGATTAAATTAAATTTGTTAAATGGAATAAATTGACCGATTTGTTCAAATTTTTGTTAGGAATTAGTTAAGTACAAATTATTAAATTGAATTAAATTTTATAAAGGAAAATTTGTTTAAATTTTACTACTTCGCTTAAATTAAATTTAAGGTTAGAATTTAATCATTTGTAATCAAAATTGAAAAATAAAATAAAATGGTTCAAGTTATTTCAAAGTGATAATAAGTCGTAAATTGTTATACAAGGTTTAAAGAAAATTAAGGGAACAAACCAGTTTGGAATGGATTGGAAACAGCAAAGCAAAGGTGAGTTAATCTCACTCAGTTAGATTTAAATTTAAATTTAAATGATTAAATTTAAAAAATTGGTTGAATGGATGAATTGATTGATTTTATTATAGTATGTACTACATCTTGGGATGTTTGATTTATATTGTGCTATAGTATGGTATACTTTAGAATTAGCATATTATATTGTGCTAATATCTGTGGATGCAGGGAAAACAGGTTGGAGGGATCCAACTGGACCCCTCAATATTTATTTCAGTTATTTATTACCCTCTGTGTGACTATTTGATATTCTATGATGAATGATATTTGGATATTGAATGCTATGGCTTAATTGATATAAGTGGGTGTAATGAATTACCAAATTATATAAAATTGGGTTTTGGAAATAGAATAAAGAAGTGAATTTGTAAGTAAAATAATCATAGAAAATTTGAATAAATATAAGAATGAATTGGAAAAGAAATAAAGTAACTTAAAATTTCTAATAAACAAATCTTGAGTATGGAAAGGAAATTTTGAATAAACAGAAAGTTAATGAATTTTAAACTTCAGGGTTATTAATTAATATAACAGGGCTTTATTTAAATTTAAGATTTAAAATATTGAAAAGAATAAGGAAGAAATAGGGATAAGTTCTGGAATTTGTATATTTCAGATAAAAGATTAAAATCAAACGGAAATAAATAACATTAATAATAAAACACATAATTAATGAATTTTGAAGGAATTGAGTAAGTCAAGAGATTTAATTCAAGTAGTGAATTTTGAAGGAATTGAGTAAGTAAAGAGATTACTTTAAGTAGTATAAATTGGGAATCAAATTTGAAAATTGATTTAAGTGATTGAGATTGGGAATTTCTCTCTGAATAACCAAGTACGTTTTCAAAGTAATTTTTAAATATAAATTAAAAGTTTAAAGTTGTTGTAAGAGGTATGTTTTGAAGAAAAATTTACTATTTCTAAATATTTAAATTCTAAGTAAGTATTTCCTATTAATCTATTATAGCAATATTTATTTTAATCAAATATAGCAATAATTATTTAAAGAGTGGCTTAGTATTTTACTTTTAAAAGTGAAATCTAGTTTTATATTTTATTTAGTAATGTTATCTTCAAAAATTCATATAGTATGTATTTTTAACAAATCATGGAAGTATTTTTAAAGTAAATGTTTTAAAGTATATTTCAAAGTAAAGTGTTTTATATTATTTTAAAAGATCTAGTTTTGTGTTTGGTGATTTCAGAGAAGATAGAAAATATTTAGGAAAGTTTATTCTGAAAAGAAAGATGGTTTTGAAACTGTTTTCAAAGGGATTGAAAATAGAAACATATCTTGTGAAGATATTTTGAGGTTAATAAATAACTTGGAAAATTATTTATTGTCCGATGGATGTTTGTGAATAGAACTTGATAGTTAATAACCGACTATCAATATTGGACAATGCGTTGATCGTTTCAAAGAGACTGGGATCGAGATTTATTTCTCGAAAACAACTTCGATCCGGTTTGAACGTTTCGTGAAAACGATTTTTGGATTCGAAGATGGAGCGGTGAAGTACAAGGGCTAGTCGCTACTAATCCTGAGGATATTTCCAAAATGGATGTAGTAGGAATAGTGCCTTCGGTTCCGTTCGAACCCGGGACGGACTTGTATGGATGAATGCTTGCGAAACATTGTCAGGTGGACGATGGGCATTCTAAGGGATATATTCTAAAAAAGGTAATGCTTAGCCTCCAGCCTCATCAAATGGGAATGGCTGAAAATCAGGGGATATGCAGCAAGGCTTCGTGGGTAGCCCCCACAGGAGGGTGAGGTCATCCCTGTCTAGATGTCCCTTTATTTCGGCTTAGTGGGCGGTTGCTGATCCCAACCACAGGGTGATCTTGCTCGGGACTGTCCAGTAAGGGATGGTTCCAGTCTTGTGTTGCAGGGGAGTTAGGGTGGCTCCTCGGTACGCTGATCTAGGCCAGGTACTGTGACAGGTGGTACCCCAGTGCCTAGCCATTAGTTGGTACCCATTTTCTATACGCGCCCGTACCCTTTTGATTGTGCCCAACTATTGTTGAAACGTGAGATGCAAGCATTTCAACTAGATTTTATTTTACTTTCTATATACACTATTATAATATCAGAGGACTTTAATAAAAATGTTTTAGCTATCGTAAGGTAAAAACCCGACATGTTTATTTGTGGCGTGGTCTTACGAGATGCTTTTGTTTTCAAAGGGTTTTTAAAACTTTAATAATCAATTGGGTGTGATTTTCTCACGCTGGTATTCCAGTCTGACTCGGGTGTTATTTAACTGTAATGCTCGGGTCAGACCGAGTATTATAGAATACAGGATATGATGCTAGGGAGCTCAGGAGACGAGATGGATGACGATACGTACTCTCGTACTTGTATATATATGTATATATATATATATATATATATATACATATATATATATTTCCGCTGTTTGAGTTGTTGTGTATCTTGAGTTGTTGTGTATCCTTTGTATGATATAGATGTTGAGCTGTGATTGATGTACTCTAATGATGTAATATATAAACAGAGATATATGATTTTTGAGCAAAGATTATTTATTATCTATTATATTTTATTCCGCTGCGATGGATAGATTCTGTTGTTGGTTTTCTGTTTTCTTCTTCTACCTCTTCTTCTTTAACCCAAATCGTTTGTATTTCTGTGCAACTTGGGTTGATTGTTGTAGAATAGTTTTGACTCAAGGAGTACGGATGTGCGGGTCATTACACCCCTACAAACTTGGCGTTGAGCATCTATACAAACTGATACATCACATGTCTACAAGGTAGAGATTGCATGTATTATATATACATGGTGAACTTATAGGCATGATAAAAAGTATAGACTTCTAACCGAGGTATTGAACCTCTATGTTGATGACATATCATTTTCGTAATTAAACTTAAAATCGATTTATTTCTTTAGAAAGACAACTCTTTCCACCAACTCTTATCCCTTTTCAACTTTGTATTGGATAATAAAACACTTTTTATTTTCATTTCTTAAAACTATTGGAAGGTCGGTTTACCTTCTCCAAAACCATTTATAAACCTATTTAAATAATATTATCAATTAATAGCTTTTCTAGCTAAATAAATTTATACAAAATTACACCCACTTAGGAAAAATCCCCAAAAATACTAAAAAGAAAAAATCATATTCTTTTATAAATAAAATTTCCAAGCTGAAATCATTATTTAATTATTTTTAATAATTAAAATATGAAATAAACCATTTTTCTACTTAGAAAATTTACAAAATATTCATATTGACTTAAAAAATTATTAAATTATAAAGCCATCTCCAAATGATGGTTTATATATCATATCAAAATTCTAAGTCATTTGGAGATCATAAATTAGGTTTCTACCCTTATAACCTATCAATTCAATTTCATATAAATCCAATAAGTCATCATTTAATCATATATTGAAGTAATCAATCATAACATGGCAAAACATCATAAGCTAATTCAAAAACAGTTATAAATCCAAATTCAATCATTTGAAAGTGAGATGGTTAACTATTATTCACCTTAGATGGGACAAATTGATTGATTTGTAGTTGATTAATTACTCTTAGCTTTTTCCCTTAAATGCTATAGATTTACTCTTCTATTTCTCTTGTTAATGGCTGCCTCCATCTTTATATTTTATTTTATGAGAATGAAATAATAATGAGATTGGTGGGGTTTAGGATATGAAAATTAGAAACTATTCCTATTTTGCTCCTCTCATTATTGCTTTGCTTATTTATGTTTTAAACAATCTTATTACTTGACTGTTTAAGGCATGACCAAATTAATTATCAAATCTCATTCTCTTTATCACAACATAATATTTTATTTTATTTATCTAATTCAATCTCTTAAATAATGTTAATCAAAATTAGGAGTGTTACACTAAGTGCTCGAAAGATCTTCTTATCCTACTTTCTTGGCCTTCTCTTTGATGATTCATATAGTTTCATGGTCTTGCGTGTTCCTGTAATACACTATCGGTCCTTCAATTTGAGTTTCTTTCTTTTCTTATGGACCTATAATTCTTTTACCCTTATCTTTACAGTTGACTAATGAGATGTCTAGACCTTCCTTGGAGATTCTACCTCATCTCCTCCTTTAATAAGCATTGCCATTTTATAAGACTTCTGGGAAAGAACCTTTTCAAGGAGTTCCTGCACCATTACAAGTTGTTAAGTTAGACCCTAAATCTTAGCTTCTCTGGTTGTTGGATTCACTAGTATTGAAGGTTAACCTGGTTACACCTTCTCTATATTGAAATTGAGATTGATGTTTTCCTTTAAGTTTGTTCATTGCATAATTTCTTCATTCGACACATTAACCTTCTTAGCTCTTACCATTTTCTTATAGCAAAAATTTACACAATTAGTTTCTAAGTAAAGAAATAATGAGATGAAATTTCAAGCTCTCCTTCTAGCGTGAAAGATATTAAACCAAAAATTGGTATATCATTCATGATACTATGCTAAATAAAATTTGGATTAACGCCCATGATATCATTTAAAGTGACATTGTTTGGTAGGACATGATGGAGTTGTTAAACCAAAGATTGGTTTGATATCCAAGACTTAGTACAAGATGACATTATTCAAAATGGTCTTATGCTACCCATGAGCTTTTGACTGAGTTATAAGGCTGTTCAAAAGTCCATATCATCTATCCAAGGGTGTTTAAATAGTCCATTAAACATTCATTAATGTGCAAAACAAACAATTCAATCACAATCCATTGTTCGCGTATTGATTGGTAAGATAGTCATTATGCAAAATAAACATTAATGTAAGCAAGGGCTTGAACGGCCTCATTTAAGACAAATGCCCAAAGTTAAGTGCAAGTCCAAAAATTAGTCATATGGACATCCATGTTTAATAACGGTCAAATTTGCACAATCAAGGTAATTAGGCTATGCAAAGTCAATTGTTCAAGTTCTTGTCTATATAAATTTTGATGTTTACAATCAACTGACGATTTTCCCTAAATCAATTCAGGGTTACAATTCTTTAATCCGAGAGAGAGAAAGAAAAATTGATCTCCTAAAAAGCAGCTATGGGTCCATACTTATATGGGCAGAAGAAGGTAGTATTGACGCCACAAGTCCTTCGACATAAGGTGAATTGCTGATGTTCAACATCCCCACTAAAATGCTAACACTCGACATTGTTTATTATACTGATGACATTCGACATCTTGTTTGATATTATCCATGGTGGTAGACATTCAATGTGGTTTAATATTCCTTGCTACATGTAACTGCTTAAGAATTATTTCAAAATCGAGTGGAAAAATCCATGCTCAAAATCAAAGAAATTACTCATAATCGTCACTCAAATTCAATTTAAATTCAATTCAAATTTGAATTACAAATTGATCAAAACTGGGCTAGCTTATTGATAGGAATCCTATCCCTCAAAACATTTCGGAAATATCACAAAAACATGAAGTAATCAAAAGTCGGTTGGTAAAAGAACATAAAATGCATAGACATAATAATACCCAGGTCTGAAATCTTCTCTAGGTTCAACTTTCGGACAAGAAGCAGGTAGCCAAAAGACCATTGATTGAACTAAAATTGGTATGCACAAAATAGTAAACTTCGACTTTCAAAAAAAATCGATGAATTCCGATTAGAAATGAAAAAGTTACGCTGTCTCAAACATGAACTCGGCCATGTTTGCTACAGTTCAAAAACAAAAATATGCCCAAACCTGAAAACCATCCTGAGTCCAACTTACAAGCATGAAACAGATGACTAAATGACTTCCTGTTGAGCTGAAAATTGGTTTGCACATAGTAGAACACTCATCTTTCAAATTAAAAAGAATCAATAAATTCTAACCAAAAATGGAAAAGTTACACAATCTCAAACATGGACTCAGACCATCGTTGCAATAGTTCAAAAAAAACCAAAATGTACAGGCCTGAAACCATCTCGGGTTCAACTTTCGGACATGAAATAGTGTACCAAATTACCTTGAATTGAGCTAAGCTTGGTATGCATATAATAGAAAACTTTGTCTTTCAAACAAAAAAAAAGAATCATGCAATTTGGAAAAAATATGAGAAAGTTATGAAGTCCCAAAGTTGAACCCAGTTAGTGTTTTCACTATAAAATCTGGGCAAAAACATGCTCTGGATCAAAGTCCAACAACATATTTCTATAAGCACATGGGTTGAAATAACCTGATATTTGATATGCATAATGTTTAACACTCATCTTGAAACTGGAAAAGGATTCACAAAATTTGAACAAGCTATGGAAAACTTATGATGTCTCAAATTTGTACCAGGGCAATGTTTTCACTGTAAAAATCTAGGTAAAAACATGCTCCGAATCAATGTTCGGCAGCAGATTTCTATAAACTATAGAGGTCAGAATGACTTGAAATTGGACGTGCATAAAGTTCAACAACTGTACTATCAAACAAAAAAAACCTAACGCAAATCAAATGAGAATTGTGAGAGATATAAGCTCTCAAAATTGAACTCACAGCCTGTTTTCACTATAATCTTCCAAACAACATAAATTTGTTTATAGTAAGCATTTTTGAGCAATTTTAACTTTCAAACTATTGTTTCAGCTAGAATTTGTGAGTTAGCAACTCACCTTTCCGATCGAAAGCTAAAACTCGGATTATAGCAGCAAAGTTGAAGCATTACCTGAGAAATGACTTCTATGAAGCAGTACAGGAGATAGAAAAAACATGCAAACTAAAACATACAGTAAAATTAGAAAACCACTTACTGTATAAAAGAAATTTTGATGAAATTGGATGAGTTGGAGGTAGATTACCTTAGATTTAATTGTAGATTGCAAAAAGATTTCGATTTGGTGAATTTAATTGACGAAAATGGTTGAATTTTGCAATTTGAGAAAATGGTTTACTGTATTTTTGTTTTTAGGCTGAAGGAGGAAGAAGATAGCTTGTAAAATGAACGTACATTACACTCTTTTTTCTCACTTCTTACCAGGTTAAAGGATAATGGGCCTAATTGGGTTCAAAGTCTAAAAGAAAATAAGTTGGCCTAAAGTTTAATTAAACAGCCATAAACAATATATGTGCATATATCACATATACACAACCAAAAATGCATTTTCTCCATATTTTAACACAGAAAAAATATGTAATTTTTTGTACTTATAAAATAATATATTTTCTATCATATAAAACGATTAATTTATATTTTTAAAATATTTTTATTAGTAAATTCCTTTATTAAACAGAAATGCACTATTTACTCAAATAAATGAATAAAACATCGTTTTTAACTTCTAAAATACTATAAAATATTTTTCTCACTTATAAAAATATTTAAAACCATTTCCAAACTTAATTATAGCCAAAACATATTTTAAAACCAATTTCCACCTTTTTATTTAAATAAAACATCTTAAAATGGAATACTTCTTTTAAAAAACTATTAAAAAGAAGCAATAGAGAAATAATTAATATAATCATTGCATTTTCTCTAAAATAAAGTCATTTTCTTTATTTAAAGCTTATATTCTATTTAGTATCACTCCAAACAAAACAAAATAAATTTCTAAGCTTTATTTTAACAATTTAATTTCTATTTTATTGTTTATTCCAAATAAACAATTTAATTTCTCCAATTTTAATTTAATTTACAATATTAAATTATAATTACCATTATAATTTAATATTGATACGTAATCTCCAAACCAGAGTTGTTACAGACTCTCCCTTTAACAAAATTGCATCCACGTAATTTCTAGAAAAGTTTATATTCGACCTATTAATTTCTTCAATCAAAAGAAAGATGGACAAGCTCGAGTTTAAAGATTCTCTCACTCTCAAAATTGATTGGTAGAAAATCAAGATAAGGCTTGATTGAATAATTCTATGGTTTTCAAAGTGCAAATATTGGGATTAACAAATTATTGAATTTTTCGAACAACACACAACATTTCGAAGGCATCTCACCATCGAATGAGAACACAACTAGAAGCTACATGATGTGCATGTAAATGTGCATATTGTAACCACCATATTTATTCTTTTTTAAATTAAATAAATGATCATATTGGGTATTTTAACTTGTTTAAACCAAAATTCATATTATTTGAAATTGTCACATATTCATCTTCATCCAGGGGCAAAATGGTCATTTTTGTGCATATATTAATTTGAGAAAAATTAATTCAAAATTTGTTTATATTTTTGTAGGAAATTGATCTCAAATAGAAGTGGTTTCATGAAGATATGCATGCACAAAATTAATACAAAGGAATGAAGATGGAAATAATTCAAAGTGAAGAACATGGAGCACCCTACCTACCCACCTACCTTAATGTACAAATTAAAGGCTAATGCACATGCTTTTGGAGATAATGGCTTCATGTATACTTAATGGGGGATTAAGACATGTTAATGATAACTTGGCCTCCACACTTCCTAAGGGGCATTTTGGGTACTCCCAAAAAAATGCATTAGGGTTTCTAACTTGTATAAATACCTCTTATGTTTCATGTAGCCATATCTTCTCATAGTTAGTTAGTTTTAGTTTAGAAAATAAATAAAATCTCTCTTTCTTTCCATGGCTACTTAGCCATTTCTTCTCTTATGTAATTCTTTTCTTTTATGCAATGTTGATTATTGTTTCTTTTTAATTACATGTTCATTTCCTTTTATGCAAGTAGTGTAGATTTCCCTTTATGCAATTAGAATAGTTTTCCATTTCACTTTGCTCTCTTTTCCTTTTCTTTTTCTCTTATGTTGCAAGCTTCATTTGTTCATATGATAACAAATATGAGAGGCTAAACCCCTACAATTTAGGGGTAATGAAGCTCTCTAATCATGTAGCTTCAACTGAATTTGATGTTTATGCTCTCTTTTTATGCTTAATGAGAATGAATGAAGTGGTTTAATGATGTTGTTTAGCTTTGAATTTGATAGTCTATGTTGTTTATAATAAATTAGGCTACGCTTAAACAAACAAAACACAAATTGCCTCTTCATCTACATATGATTATGGCAAAGAAGTGATTGTTGAAATTGAAATTTGATGGCTTATATTTCTAATTAATGGTTAATAGGCCATGCTCAAAATAAATTTTGCTTTCAACTTTGTTGTCATATTTTATGAGATTTAAAAGTGTATTATTGGTTGTGTTATAGTTTGATGGTTTATATTGAGCTAATTAATAGCACAAATATACCATACTTATGATAAGCACATCAACTAATTCACTAATGACAAGAAAAGAGAGATCATAACTTCATTTTGTTGATTTATGTGATCTAGAAAGTGGAAATTGCCTCTAAATTGTCTTAAAACTCTCATATTTTTATCTATTTTCTTTTGTCATTTTTCTTCTTTTTTTAGTTAATCACTCTTCTAACTTTGGTTAATTTGATTGAGTAGAATTTTAAAATCATCAATTCCCTGTGGATCGACCCGTATTCGCCATGTGCTACATTCGTACACCGTGCGCTTGCGGTTATTTTTTCTAAATTCGTTCAACGGTTTTCTAAACCGATAGAATTTCCGTCGACGAACAAGTTTTTGGCGCCGTTGCCGGGGAATTGTTTGGTTTTTATTTTTTGTTCTTCGAATTATTTTTGTTTTATTTTCGTTTGTTTGTACCAAAAAAAACATGTCTTTGTGTGCATTTTGATTTTTGTAGTTTGCTAGTTTCTTTTTTGTTAGCATTTGCATTTTCTATATAAAAAAAAACATAAACAATTAAAAAAAAAATCATTTCATTTCAAATTGCATTTACATATCATTTGCACTTTCTTCTTTTGTTTACATTGTTTTCAAAATAAAAAAAATAAAAAAAATAAAAAAACTAACTGCTCTCTAACACTTCTTCTTCCTCTGTTCTGTACACAGTTTTGTGCATCTCTGCCTGTCTCCCCAACATTCAAACCTCAACACTGCAACTTGACAGCCACATACTAGACCTACCATCTCCTTTTCAAAACTACCAATCCACATTCAGAACTGCAAGGTCATCAACAACCCTCTACTGCCGCCCCCTGCAGCTACCACCACCCTGCCTACCATCCTCAATTCACAGCAAAACGACCACAAACCACCAATACTTCACTTCATAGCCTCCTTCTTAACTTCATACTTCACCACATATCACATATACAAAACAACACCCCTCCATCATCTGTCACAATCCACTGTCTTCCCCTTCAAACTTCAACATCAACTTCAGATCAACACACATTACCTTTCTGTCATATATACATTACCAAACACCCACTGCCTTTGACCACTCACCATTCCCTTCTCTGTCAACTTGCACAAACATCCTCACAAACATTGCCAATCATCGAGCAGCCGACTACTTTTATGCAAATACTCAAATCCATCACCACACCACTGCAGCAGTCACCTGACACCATCTACATTCAACTCCAGTCACAAACCAGCCACCCCATTGTCTCAACAAATCGCTGCCACCATCTCACCCTGTTACAACATATACAACTCAGCATCTCATCACACTGTCGTCTCTACATTTCTATCATGCATCTCCTCTTACCCCTAATACTCCCTTGACTGTCACTAATACCATCCCACATCCCCAGTGCCCGGTCACCATTCCAAACACCAGACCACATTAGCAGCCCCCTCTTCTTACCTCTGCAACAACAAACATCGCCAGTCAACAACCATCTCCCCTTCAAACTTGCCCACTTCTACACATAGATAAACAGTCCACAGACGCGACACCAACATCAATCGCCAACGCAAATTCAGCCTTTAACCTCATATCGGCATCACTCGATCACTTTTCCTCACTACGATAATCCCCTTTGACCACAAAAAACCACCACGATCGCCACTTCATTCTAATCGCCTGGAACCCCCTTTCAATCGAAGCAACATCATCCTCGCCAATCCTCTGTAGCCCAATAATCGAACTCGAACTAGAACACCAATCGCCGCACAAATTTTTGGAATCGAAATTGGGCAAAGATATCTATTTGCGGAATTGAAATAGGGGAATTGGGGGTGATTTGTGTTTTATTTAGATTGAGAACGTGGAAAACTGTTTTCCTCCATTTATTTTAATTTGGCCGGGTGAATTTGTTTGGGCTAGGATTTCATTTGTTTGTTTTTTTTTCCTTCTTTCCTTTTGTTCTCTTCTACATGACCGAAAAAATAAATTCGTTCTGCCATTTGTTTAGTTTTGTCCTTTGTTTAGTTTTCTCTTTTCACTTCTAAAAAAAGGGTTTCTTGTGTTTAAACGTCCATTCCATCCTTCATTTAAAAATAAATAAACTTTCCTTTGTTTTTTTTACTTAAAATATATATATTCTTTTAATTTCTTTTCTTTTGATTAACTTATTTTGTTTAGTTTGTTTTTAGTTTCATCCTATTCTAAAAAAGAAAAAGAAAAAACGTATATATATGTATATATCTTGTTTTTATTTTCAGGTTGATAAAGCAGAAATTCGGCAGAAGAAGACATGCTTTGCTTAGCTTGTCCAAAAAATAATAACTCCTTGCTTGTTTATATTTTTTTTTACTTGTCTTGCATTGTATATATCTATTGTTTTTATTTGTCTTGCATTATTGGTTGCTTGCATTTAACAAAAAAAATTCATTCTTCGGTGCATTGTTAATACACGTTTAATTTCTACTTAGCATTTCATCCTAGAATTTTGATTAATAATAACGATTATACATCGATAACACTTAATTGTATATTGACAATTTGTCTTCTTTGAACAATTTAATTTCTTGGCGTCTAGGCTACGGCAGAGCAATAATCAGTTATAAATATTACGGTGATTCGTAAATATTATACTGAATTGTTTCTCTGAAGGTACTTAAACCTTCGGCTGCATTGCTACAGTGATTCGTGGTGCACCGATAAATCATGTCTGTTACCTGGCTGAGAACTATCTTGTTTATCCTGGACAATTTGTGATTATACACTTTTGGGTTAACTTAGGATAAATAATTTGTAATTAGACTCTCGCATTCATTTAGTTGCATTAATTCATGCATATTTAAAAAAAACCAATTTTTTTTTTCAAAAATCAAAAACTAAAAAAAAATTGTAAATATTCCTTTTATTTTTCTTTGAAATCTTTAAATCCTTTTCCTTTGAAATTTCAAAAATCCAAAAAATTTAGAAAAACAAAAATCCAAAAATATTTAAACTTTTTCTTAAAAAAGCCAAAAATATTTGAAAATCCAAAAACAAAACAAAAATAAATTTTCCATTTTAAAAAATAAATTCTACCTGTAAATATTATTTTTTATAAAAAAAACAAAAACATTCTTGAAAATGTCCAAATTTCCATATTCACTTGAATGTTACAATAGTTGCGAAAATCAATATAGTCCATATGATTTCACTTCAAATTCGTATGGATATTTTAGCGACAACTATTCCTTAAACGATTCGAATTTTGGACAACAAACTTTTCAAAATAATGACCAACCCTTGAATCTCGAAAATAGCATTTCATCTTTACTTGAAATCTCTACACAACAAAATCAAATAATAAATGAGTTGTGTAATTCATATTTGTGCGATAACTCGAATCAAAGTTTTCAAAATAATCAAATTTTGAATTCACTTCAAAATTCAAACGATTTCGAGTATAACCCATGCCAATTCAATTCTGAACTCCAAAATGAATTTCAAAATCAAAACGAAAATGTGATCCACTTTTCAAATAATTTTGGCAATGGGAATAATCTTGATAACAATACGAATGAAAAAATTGGTTATCAACAAATTCAAAATGAAAAGTTTCAAATTAATAATCATGAATTTGATTTTGTTGAACACATGGAAAAAGATAATGGGGATTTATTACTTGAAAAATACAAAACTTTTCGTGAAAATCATAATCAAATCTCAACTTGTGAAGAATCAAATAATAATCTACCATTTGTCGAAATTGACAATTCTTGTTCTCAACAAGTCCAAATCGAAAATTTTCAAGTTAATAATTACAAATTTGACTTTGTTGAGCAAATGAATGAAATTTACGATGATCACACGGATTCGTTGTTTGAAACTTATATGAGACAACGTGAACAACAAAATCAAATTCCAACGTGTGACGAGTCAAACGATAATCCATCTTTTACCACAATCGACAATTTTCAAACAACGACTTTTGAAACTGAAAATGATGATCTTAATGAAGTTGTTGAAACCACGGTAATTGACTTGGATTTCCATTCTTTTGAGGGTGTGGAACTAAATTTAAAATTCGATCTTCCTTTACTCGATTTCAAAAATTTAAATACAACAACTTTGGATTTTGAACTTGACACATGTAATAAATTTGTTGATAATTCAATAAAGGAAGACGAATTCAATAAACACGATTTCTTTGGACTTTTGGATGACGAGTTGTCAAATTCCGATGGGGAAGATGAAAATCACCATTTTGATTTTGAAATCAATAATTTTGAAAATGTTTTCAATGATAAGCTTGAATTTCAAATTGGTGAAAATAAACTTTGTAACGACCCATAACATTTTAATAGTTTTGAATGGTTTTATTTTCATATTTAATTCAATTTTGAGAAAATTTTAAATAATTGAATTTTGAAATAAAAAAATTATATTTAGAATACGTATATGAAGATACAGCAAATAATGAATTTTCACATAATTATATGGGATTTTATTTTTTTATAATTCTATTTCAATCTATATCGGTTAAATATTGCTGGAAAAAAAAATATTTCTAAGCCTGAATATTTTTACAGAAGAAAATTCTAAACCATAGATCCTTCATTTTTAATAATAATATCCGTTCCCCCTTATTGCTCTCCAAACTATGGTAACAAATTTGCTTTAATTTTTCTGCTGAATCAATGTATCAAACGTTGATATTCCATTTATTAGTCCACTATCTACGTTATTTATGGACATAAATGTATTTCAATATCTCTTCATATACCATTCCTAAATATCCTCCTCCAGATCCGTGACCATCTGATTTCTTATGCGTTTCAAATTTTAAACGCGCATAAATCAATTGCCTTAATATTTGTCAGCTAAATAAATGGGTGACCGTTGCTAGCACATAAAAATTTGTTTTATTTCTGCCTGAATTCTAGGCTAATTTTTCACCGTTCCTTTCGTTTCACTTTAATTGCTTTAATAAGTATGTCAATGGACAGACGTTACCATTCTCATCATTACACTTTATTTCATATGGTACGTTTCTTTGTTTTTTTTTCTCTGTTCATTTCTTTTATTTGCCTCTGCCTGCTCCTTTATCCCTTCCTTCCATTTCAAAATTCAAACGTGCTGTCCATTCTTGGCATAAATTATTTTCAGCTAAATCATAGTCGTTGCTTTTATATTTTTCCAAATTTTAGGGTCACAATTATTAATTGCTGACCTTTCCTTTCCTTTCCTTCAGTCCACTGATTCCTTCCTTTAAACCATTCAATTTGCGCGTTGATTTTATACCAATAGTCGTTACTTTTATTTATTTCTTTGAAATCATGCGTAACGTTCCTTTTCAATTTATTCTTCTGCCTCTCTTTATATTTTTCCATTTTGCTTTGGGAATACAAATTCGCACACTCCTCTCCTTCTTTAATTGATCTGTAGCCGTTTCTTATTCATTCTTCCTTCAGTTTCAAATTTGAAAGTGCTACCCAAGGTAAACAATTAATTGCTAAATAGTTCTCCCGAAATCAGGGGACTTCACAGTATCAATTACTTTTATTTACATGTCCATTCAAATTTTCTATCGGTTAAGACCAAATAGTAGCTCGCCTTTTTATTCCCTGAATTCAGGGTTTGACTATTGATTGGTACCTATCTTTTTATATTTCCTTTAATTTATTGTTTCAATATTTTTTCCTAAATCTATGCTTCTAGACGTTGATATGCCATTTCTATATTTTGGGTGATAACTTTTTTGAACGTTTGATAATAATAATAAATCTGCATATTATAATCGGATATCAATTGAGATCTAGGAAAGAAATAAATATAAAACGTATAACCTGACAAATAATAAAAATTGCTTTAATTGCACCGTTGATTTTGAAACGTATAAAATTCTATACGTTCTTTACGCATCCATTCATTTCTTTTATTTCTTCCTTTACGTTTCCTCTCTTTACTGATATATACTTACTTCTTTTATCTCTCCTATCTACTACAAAAGGCAACCCACTTCTTTGTGAAAAAAAAAAATTCCTTCATCCCTCAACCCATCAAAATCACCTCACCTCCGTTCCCGCATGCTGCTCTTCCAGCCAACGTTCCATCCTTGCCGTGAAGTTGTTCCTATCCCCTCTTTCGCCTCTGTGTTTTTGAATGGAAGATATTATGTGGTAAGTATATAAAGTGATAACTGCATATATATTTTTACCTTGCCTACCCTTCCTCTTTCGCCTATAAAAATCGGCATGAATAATTTAGGCACGTGCCCTATTAATTAGTTATATATATCAAGCTTTGTATCCGTTGTTTTATACTTCTCAAATTTCGCATTCGGTTCTAAAGATTTAATATATTTTGTTAGCATACATAAGTAAATAAGTTTGTAAATTGTTATGTATACATATAGTAAGTTATAAATTTGGTACAGTTTTTTTTAAAGGTAGATTTGATTGATGATACGTGTCATAGTTTTTATATAAATTTATATTAGTCTGTAGTTTGTTTTTAAATATGTTGTAATAACATTGATTTTTAAAGTGAGTATATTTATAGATTTATTTGAAATGTGTTTGAAAAAAAAAAAAAACACAACACAGTACATTTATATGTAAGGTTTATAAAAGTTATAAGCTAGGTACATTCATATATTAGTTTAAAGATGTTAGTTAGTATACACATAAGCTGTTGTATATAATTTATAATTTACGCGTATATAAGTTTGGTTTGTATATAAGTTAAGGGATCTGTAGTTATTAAATAAAGTTATCGGTTTTATATTATAGGATATTTGTAACAGGTCAGTCTATATACTTTAAGTTGTGTAAGTATGTCAGTTTTAATACCTGAGTTTACACGCGTACTATATTAAGTTATAATCGACAGTTTCTTTATGTATAACTCTGGTTATAAAGTATAAGCATAAATATATTTAACATAGAATCTACTTGTTATACGTTTATTTCTATAGCTGCATCATGGGTTTAAAAATTTAAACCGATGATTTTATGTTGTATATTTATTTTCCTTAAAGTAACATATTGATTTTTAAGAAGAGAAAATAATATATGTATTACATCAATATGGGTTTAAAAATTTGAATATGATTTGTATATAAACATACATAAACTTTATACGGTGTATCTATTCAATTGTACCATCTATCCTTATCAATCCAGTTCTGATTTGACTTCGTCAACTCCTATTTATCAGCTTGTCCGACAAACCCATGTCCTTCGTGCTTTGCTTCGTAATTCATGCTTGGATTTCGTAACTCAACTTCGTTGTCTATATCCTCTAACCTCGAAAGGTGAGCAATCACTCACGATTTACATTCTTTTATGTACTAAATTTGATTTCAATTGGGACGACAATTGAAATATGAGGCTGTAGTTATTTAAATTGTTATATATGCTATTATCTGTAAGTATTCACTTATGGGATATGACACCATATCCTATTGTTTATATATTTATTTTGATGATATATGGCTGTTGTTATTATATTTACATATCTGTTATCACTCTGCAAGTTCCCTGTTAGTATAGAAATCACTATGGGTTGAAATGATACATACCCGAACAGACTTTAGAATAGGAGAAAATCGTTATGGGTTGAAATGATAAACCCAAGCGATTTTCATTTAATTGAATTGGGATTACGAGTTGAAATGCTATCCACCCGTATACATTTAATGTACGGATTGAAATGATAAATATCCGTAACACTTGACCATATGATAAGAAATATATACAGACATCGTTGGTCCATATATATAAATATTTTAAAATTTAATTCATTGTTTTGGAAAGAAATATATGGTCTTATTAAATGTTAATCCTTAAATTTTTTTATATATAAAGGGTAATGATATATAGATTTAATAATATTTAATTTAGTCAAAATTTGATTTAATACATAAATTATGCTAAATATTTATGTAAATTTTATTCCAAAAGTATTCTGCAATTTACTAAGATTGGGAGATAAATGTGGGTTTATCTAAATGGTATTTAAATAAGGATTTATTCAATTAAATCAATTTGAAATTTTTGAATGGGAAATTTAAGGGTATGATTTTGTAACTGGATTTTTATTTAAGCGATTTAATGAAAATTTCATGTTTAAATAAATTAAAGAAAATATTGAGTAAAATGTAATTTAAGGTTACTTAAATGATATTGTATCTAATGAGGGATTATTTAAGACTAGATAATAATGAGGTTAAATCGAGATCTATATGGAACTATTAAATTGAACATTTAATTAAATATTAAAGCTTTGAACTATATTGGGATTTAAATGGTTTATTTTGAGATTCGGATATGTATTTGAAATCAGTATAGTTGAATTTAGTATTTAGAAACTAAATTGATTAAAAAGTTAGTTGAAACGTTGAATACTTAAAGTTTTGAAATATATTGAACATAAAGGGTATTTTGTGATTTCAAATCCGAATTTGAAATCGATAAAATTGAAGTGGTTATTTTAGAAATTGAGTTGAATTTAAATTAATAAATTGAGATTGAAATAGATTTAAATGGGGTGGTCAGGTTGATGTTAAACGATTTGTCAAGTTGAGGGAATTGAAATTTCTTTACTGTACAAATTATTTAATATATAAAAATACTATTTGGGAAGTATAGAGATATTTGAAGTGAAAATGGTATTTTGTTTTGAAGTATAAATTAAGTTGAAAAGACTACGGTGTTATAGTGTATATTTCTATCTTTTAGATAGTTCCATGGACCCTTAGAGGATGGTTATCCCAAACATCCTCTAAGTTAATTATATTTCAGTTGATATTTCACTTGAGTTAGATTTATAGATATAAGAATGTTAATCCTGACTCGAGTGTTTTGTGTTTTGCTTTACGCTCGGGTCAGACTGAGAGATACAACATTTGAGACTCATCTTCGAAGTTGGAGCTTTGCTTGAAGATCCAGTTATCTATCCCTTCAGTCATCCAGTTGATTTGTTCAAAGAAGCCATCTGTTACATTGGAGACTTCATGGCATTTGAACTATTCGGTTGTATTTTATTTCTAACGCTGAGGTATATAGTAGCTTCATGAACTACTATTCTTTATCTATTCCGCTGCATTGTATTACTCTGTGTAAGTGATCTATGATTGATTTATTTACTGTATATTTTAAGTTTTGCCAAATTTTATTAACAATTCGGTATTTTGAATTATTCAAGTCGGACATGTATGGTTTTATTGTCGATTTGAATGGTCTAAAATAGCGGGTCGTTACAGTTGGTATCAGAGCTTTGGCTCTAGGCAAAACTTAGCATATACGGTAAATTTGTTTACAGAATCACTTTCGCTCGAGTTGAATCTCTTCCTTTGACTCGATTTCCTTTGAATTTTGGAATGTCCCTCGGTTTCGAAATTCATTCTGTCTCTCCCTATTTATATTCGTTTGATTCTGGAGTATCCCACAACTCCACTGAATGTTTTGTAAAGGGGGTGAAAACTCCTTTACAATTGGCGTTGATTCACCGAAGATTTCTGTATCCTCGGTTTACGATGCTGCTATATCTTGGTATGCCGAATTCTATCTCTGGCAATCGAATGTCGATTTGCTTTAGAATTCCGCATCAATTATATTCCTGAAGTCACAGTTGACCCAGTTAAGGTCGCCCGAGATTTATAGAAGTATATCCATCTTCTATTTTGTAATTTGATTTTCTCAACTTTGTTTGAGCCTATCTTCGAATCAGGATTCTATTGATTAGAGTTCCTCTAAATTAAATCTCTATCTTTGTTTTGAAATCCATTCTTGAATCATCCTTTGAAAATCGGGTTTGTTGTATTTTAAAATTGTTTTATACGAAATTATTATTTTGATAACTATGATTTTATTCTATATTGAAAAGTGAAAATGTTTTCGATAAGGATTATATACCTATATATAAAACGAATAAGAAATGTTATTCTATATATAAAAGTTTTGAAAGGATTGGAAATTTTGAAAATTTATAAGAAAGTGATTTATATAAAAAGGATTTATAACTGAAGGGTTAAATTTGAAATTCGAGAATTGAATTCCGATATTTTGAAATTGGTTTTAAGATTTTGGGAAAATGTATATAAATAATACGATTTAAAAGTATTTTCCGAATAAGAAATGTTTGAAATAAGTTCAAAAGAAATCCAATAATTTTGAAGAAATTTCAAAGAAGTTTTCAAGAAAATAGAAGTCCAGAACTCACGTATGTCGCTGGAAAATAATTTCGGTGATGAGTGCACGCATCATCGACATTGATTTTCGAGTTTCAGAGTGGGGGAGAGGCCACTTTAATAGCTCGCTATGCGAGTGATTTTGTAAAGCCGTTATGATTTCAAATTCCGAAGTATAATTTGATATTTTCGAAAGATATATGTATATATTTGAAACAATTTAAAATGAGACCGGTGTTCAGTCCTCGAGTTTCAGATTTAATAATTGATTTATTGTTGATTTTCAACTCTTGAATTTAAAATTTGATTTCCCTAACTATTTTGAATGATCGAACACTTCCAAATCAAGATAAAAATTTTCAAAGCTAAGAAATTTCGAAGAGTATAAAATGTTTGATAAAGAATATAAATTTAGTTTTGAAATGTTTTGAAAAAAAAAATAGTCGAATAATGGTTTTCAAAAAGGTAAATTGGACATTTCACATAGAAAAAGATAGTTTAAAAGTAAAAAAAAGGGATAATTATAAATTTGGAAACCATTTTGAGTATAATTAATTTTGGGAAAATATTTGGTTTTGAAATTAAATTGGAATCAAAAACCAGTACTTATATGGTGATTTTTGGAAATGAATCTGTTTGACTTGAATTATTTTAATTTGGAAAATGATATAATTTTCTAAACCTATTTTTTTTGGGGAACTTTGAAATATTAGATATTTAATTCGGAAGAAAATTTGGTGAAATCATATATGATTTTGAAACTGAATTGATATTGAAATGATTTGAACTTGAGAACCTTAGATCACTAAGCACTTGATTTGGGAGTGGTCGAACTTATATAAAATGGATTGTATAAGTATGAAGTTGATTTGAAATCTATTGATTTGAAAGGTACTCAATTTGGAAAGAGATTTTATATAATCGAAGTCTATATAAGTATGATTTGATCTACTATTGATTTGGAAAGTATTCGATTTGGGAAAAAGGGAATCCTATATATAATGGACTTTATATAAGTACAATATTTGAAAGTGATTTGAAAAGGTACTATATGATATATATTTTCGAAGTAAAGATATGGAAAGTGCCTTCTGCTTGATATCCGCTTTGTGGCCACATCGTGGATTCATTCTATCGATATTATTCTCTCTGATTTTCGATTTTCCGGATGTAATACTCGAGTGTTTCCCACCGTGGCGTAACCCATGGTTTTTTTTCTCTCGCGAATGCATAGCGCAATTGCCTGGCTGAGTCTTGCCTAGGGGTACGGATTGTTTCCTGGGGGATCCAGGCGTAACCATTGTGTATCCTGCAATCTGTGTAGGTTGCGAATAGTAGCGCAAGTGCCTGGCTGAGTCTTGCCTGGGGGTACGGATTGTTTCCTGGGGGATCCAGGCGTAACCATTGTGTATCCTGCACTCTACTAGTCATCATGGCGTAACTCGCAGGGCTGAGAAAGCTTACGGATATGGATTGTTTCCTGGGGGACCCAGGCGTAACCATTGTGTATCTGCGAACCATGATCGGACAAAGGTTTTGGTTTGGTTGTTTTGTTTGGATTGTACTTTCCATATCTGTTTTTAAAGGTTTTCAAGTATTTTCACTGGGTGTTGAAACAAGTCTACTAAGTACTTGAAGAATTCTAGCTTTGCGCCTGATCAACGCATGGCCAGAGTCTGCAAGAACGAGGATAAACTTGTTAAAACATTGAGTTATAAAAGTATTTTCGAAAGAAAAATTGGTTTCGATATAAAAATATTTTATTTATAAAGGTATTTTATTATAAAAGTATTTTTCCCAACAAAGAAATTTTGAATAAATATTTGAAATTTAAATTCTTATGGTTTGAAATAAATTATTCATGCCCGATTCTATTCTTTTGAATCTACCTCATCTGCTCAGCTTCATTTTTCATCTATATTCCGTTTTCGGAATCTACCTTCCTTTCCTTTTTGAATAAATCTTTTAAATATTGCTTATTTGTATACTGCATTGTTTTATATAAAATTTTAGTGGTATAAATATCTTTGAAGTTATTAATTAAATAAAACATATTTAAAGAAAATGATTATTAATTTATTGATAATATTTGAAAAGTATCTTGAGATAAATTTATAAATTTATGAATTATGGATTTAATGTTTTCAATAGCTTCTTTGTAAATATAACTAATGATGCAAATAATTGTTTTCAAATAGCTTTCGCATATGTATAAAGATGTTAGTTAAACATATTAAATTCCAATGAGTTTTGAAAATTTTAAAGTATTAAAGATAACTGAATTGCAAATGAATATTTCAAGTAAAATTTATATAGTTTAAAATTTTAAATTACCCTTGACTTTCAATCTACCTTTATTTCTGGTTGTTCTATTCTACTACCTCCTTCCTTTTCGGGGACGAAAAGTTTTGAGTGGGGAAGAGTGTAACGACCCATAATATTTTAATAGTTTTGAATGGTTTTATTTTCATATTTAATTCAATTTTGAGAAAATTTTAAATAATTGAATTTTGAAATAAAAAAATTATATTTAGAATACGTATATGAAGATACAGCAAATAGTGAATTTTCACATAATTATATGGGATTTTATTTTTTTATAATTCTATTTCAATCTATATCGGTTAAATATTGCTGGAAAAAAAAATATTTCTAAGCCTGAATATTTTTACATAAGAAAATTCTAAACCATAGATCCTTCATTTTTAATAATAATATCCGTTCCCCCTTATTGCTCTCCAAACTATGGTAACAAATTTGCTTTAATTTTTCTGCTGAATCAATGTATCAAACGTTGATATTCCATTTATTAGTCCACTATCTACGTTATTTATGGACATAAATGTATTTCAATATCTCTTCATATACCATTCCTAAATATCCTCCTCCAGATCCGTGACCATCTGATTTCTTATGCGTTTCAAATTTTAAACGCGCATAAATCAATTGCCTTAATATTTGTCAGCTAAATAAATGGGTGACCGTTGCTAGCACATAAAAATTTGTTTTATTTCTGCCTGAATTCTAGGCTAATTTTTCATCGTTCCTTTCGTTTCACTTTAATTGCTTTAATAAGTATGTCAATGGACAGACGTTACCATTCTCATCATTACACTTTATTTCATATGGTACGTTTCTTTGTTTTTTTTTCTCTGTTCATTTCTTTTATTTGCCTCTGTCTGCTCCTTTATCCCTTCCTTCCATTTCAAAATTCAAACGTGCTGTCCATTCTTGGCATAAATTATTTTCAGCTAAATCATAGTCGTTGCTTTTATATTTTTCCAAATTTTAGGGTCACAATTATTAATTGCTGACCTTTCCTTTCCTTTCCTTCAGTCCACCGATTCCTTTAAACCATTCAATTTGCGCGTTGATTTTATACCAATAGTCGTTACTTTTATTTATTTCTTTGAAATCATGCGTAACGTTCCTTTTCAATTTATTCTTCTGCCTCTCTTTATATTTTTCCATTTTGCTTTGGGAATACAAATTCGCACACTCCTCTCCTTCTTTAATTGATCTGTAGCCGTTTCTTATTCATTCTTCCTTCAGTTTCAAATTTGAAAGTGCTACCCAAGGTAAACAATTAATTGCTAAATAATTCTCCCGAAATCAGGGGACTTCACTGTATCAATTACTTTTATTTACATGTCCATTCAAATTTTCTATCGGTTAAGACCAAATAGTAGCTCGCCTTTTTATTCCCTGAATTCAGGGTTTGACTATTGATTGGTACCTATCTTTTTATATTTCCTTTAATTTATTGTTTCAATATTTTTTCCTAAATCTATGCTTCTAGACGTTGATATGCCATTTCTATATTTTGGGTGATAACTTTTTTGAACGTTTGATAATAATAATAAATCTGCATATTATAATCGGATATCAATTGAGATCTAGGAAAGAAATAAATATAAAACGTATAACCTGACAAATAATAAAAATTGCTTTAATTGCACCGTTGATTTTGAAACGTATAAAATTCTATACGTTCTTTACGCATCCATTCATTTCTTTTATTTCTTCCTTTACGTTTCCTCTCTTTACTGATATATACTTACTTCTTTTATCTCTCCTATCTACTACAAAAGGCAACCCACTTCTTTGTGAAAAAAAAAAAAATTCCTTCATCCCTCCACCCATCAAAATCACCTCACCTCCGTTCCCGCATGCTGCTCTTCCAGCCAACGTTCCATCCTTGCCGTGAAGTTGTTCCTATCCCCTCTTTCGCCTCTGTGTTTTTGAATGGAAGATATTATGTGGTAAGTATATAAAGTGATAACTGCATATATATTTTTACCTTGCCTACCCTTCCTCTTTCGCCTATAAAAATCGGCATGAATAATTTAGGCACGTGCCCTATTAATTAGTTATATATATCAAGCTTTGTATCCGTTGTTTTATACTTCTCAAATTTCGCATTCGGTTCTAAAGATTTAATATATTTTGTTAGCATACATAAGTAAATAAGTTTGTAAATTGTTATGTATACATATAGTAAGTTATAAATTTGGTACAGTTTTTTTTAAAGGTAGATTTGATTGATGATACGTGTCATAGTTTTTATATAAATTTATATTAGTCTGTAGTTTGTTTTTAAATATGTTGTAATAACATTGATTTTTAAAGTGAGTATATTTATAGATTTATTTGAAATGTGTTTA
This sequence comes from Allium cepa, assembly GCA_030765085.1. NCBI lineage: Eukaryota > Viridiplantae > Streptophyta > Magnoliopsida > Asparagales > Amaryllidaceae > Allium > Allium cepa. The sequence continues at coordinate 43,957,721 of CM060930.1, read as the reverse complement.
AAAAAAAAAACACAACACAGTGCATTTATATGTAAGGTTTATAAAAGTTATAAGCTAGGTACATTCATATATTAGTTAGTATACACATAAGTTGCTGTATATAATTTATAATTTACGCGTATATAAGTTTGGTTTGTATATAAGTTAAGGGATCTGTAGTTATTAAATAAAGTTATCGGTTTTATATTATAGGATATTTGTAACAGGTCAGTCTATATACTTTAAGTTGTGTAAGTATGTCAGTTTTAATACCTGAGTTTACACGCGTACTATATTAAGTTATAATCGACAGTTTCTTTATGTATAACTCTGGTTATAAAGTATAAGCATAAATATATTTAACATAGAATCTACTTGTTATACGTTTATTTGTATAGTTGCATCATGGGTTTAAAAATTTAAACCGATGATTTTATGTTGTATATTTATTTTCCTTAAAGTAACATATTGATTTTTAAGAAGAGAAAATAATGTATGTATTACATCAATATGGGTTTAAAAATTTGAATATGATTTGTATATAAACATACATAAACTTTATACGGTGTATCTATTCAATTGTACCATCTATCCTTATCAATCCAGTTCTGATTTGACTTCGTCAACTCCTATTTATCAGCTTGTCCGACAAACCCATGTCCTTCGTGCTTTGCTTCGTAATTCATGCTTGGATTTCGTAACTCAACTTCGTTGTCTATATCCTCTAACCTCGAAAGGTGAGCAATCACTCACGATTTACATTCTTTTATTTACTAAATTTGATTTCAATTGGGACGACAATTGAAATATGAGGCTGTAGTTATTTAAATTGTTATATATGCTATTATCTGTAAGTATTCACTTATGGGATATGACACCATATCCTATTGTTTATATATTTATTTTGATGATATATGGCTGTTGTTATTATATTTACATATCTGTTATCACTCTGCAAGTTCCCTGTTAGTATAGAAATCACTATGGGTTGAAATGATACATACCCCGAACAAACTTTAGAATAGGAGAAAATCGTTATGGGTTGAAATGATAAACCCAAGCGATTTTCATTTAATTGAATTGGGATTACGAGTTGAAATGCTATCCACCCGTATACATTTAGTGTACGGATTGAAATGATAAATATCTGTAACACTTGACCATATGGTAAGAAATATATACAGACATCGTTGGTCCATATATATAAATATTTTAAAATTTAATTCATTGTTTTGGAAAGAAATATATGGTCTTATTAAATGTTAATCCTTAAATTTTTTTATATATAAAGGGTAATGATATATAGATTTAATAATATTTAATTTAGTCAAAATTTGATTTAATACATAAATTATGCTAAATATTTATGTAAATTTTATTCCAAAAGTATTCTGCAATTTACTAAGATTGGGAGATAAATGTGGGTTTATCTAAATGGTATTTAAATAAGGATTTATTCAATTAAATCAATTTGAAATTTTTGAATGGGAAATTTAAGGGTATGATTTTGTAACTGGATTTTTATTTAAGCGATTTAATGAAAATTTCACGTTTAAATTAATTAAAGAAAATATTGAGTAAAATGTAATTTAAGGTTACTTAAATGATATTATATCTAATGAGGGATTATTTAAGACTAGATAATAATGAGGTTAAATCGAGATCTATATGGAACTATTAAATTGAACATTTAATTAAATATTAAAGCTTTGAACTATATTGGGATTTAAATGGTTTATTTTGAGATTCGGATATGTATTTGAAATCAGTATAGTTGAATTTAGTATTTAGAAACTAAATTGATTAAAAAGTTAGTTGAAACGTTGAATACTTAAAGTTTTGAAATATATTGAACATAAAGGGTATTTTGTGATTTCAAATCCGAATTTGAAATCGATAAAATTGAAGTGGTTATTTTAGAAATTGAGTTGAATTTAAATTAATAAATTGAGATTGAAATAGATTTAAATGGGGTGGTCAGGTTGATGTTAAACGATTTGTCAAGTTGAGGGAATTGAAATTTCTTTACTGTACAAATTATTTAATATATAAAAATACTATTTGGGAAGTATAGAGATATTTGAAGTGAAAATGGTATTTTGTTTTGAAGTATAAATTAAGTTGAAAAGACTACGGTGTTATAGTGTATATTTCTATCTTTTAGATAGTTCCATGGACCCTTAGAGGATGGTTGTCCCAAACATCCTCTAAGTTAATTATATTTCAGTTGATATTTCACTTGAGTTAGATTTATAGATATAAGAATGTTAATCCTGACTCGAGTGTTTTGTGTTTTGCTTTACGCTCGGGTCAGACTGAGAGATACAACATTTGAGACTCATCTTCGAAGTTGGAGCTTTGCTTGAAGATCCAGCTATCTATCCCTTCAGTCATCCAGTTGATTTGTTCAAAGAAGCCATCTGTTACATTGGAGACTTCATGGCATTTGAACTATTCGGTTGTATTTTATTTCTAACGCTGAGGTATATAGTAGCTTCATGAACTACTATTCTTTATCTATTCCGCTGCATTGTATTACTCTGTGTAAGTGATCTATGATTGATTTATTTACTGTATATTTTAAGTTTTGCCAAATTTTATTAACAATTCGGTATTTTGAATTATTCAAGTCGGACATGTATGGTTTTATTGTCGATTTGAATGGTCTAAAATAGCGGGTCGTTACAAACTTGAACTTCAATCAATTGTTTTACCAACCTTAAAAATCATCGAAAATAAAACAACTTGTACGATTTTCAAAACGACATTCGTTTTTTTAAATCAGGATTCAACTTTGAAATATTTTACAATTTGGTTTTCTACGCTTAAGCTGTGTCTCGTATACTTGACGAGACAAATGAATCGGTCTTTAGAAGACCGTTTCATTTACTTTTTGACTGTATACTTTCTCATCTCATGTAAATAATAATCTTTCATGTAAATATTAGATTTTTATTTCATTTTTCTCCTTCCACTTGGGTTGACTGTGGGGACACAGTCCAAATCAAGTGTGGGGGGAGACTCATCTTCATTCATTTTTTTTCATGGTTTATTTTTACTTTATAATCACAAAAACAAAAAAATTAAATTAAAAAAAATCCCAAAAACAAATTTTCTTTTGATTTATTTTTAAAAGAAACACTATAAGATAAATATATGGCTTTGGTTTATCAAATTGAAATTTTTGAAAATTTATTGGTCTTCACAAAAATAAAAATGAAGTTTGATTACAAATAATAATGGTTTAACTAGTATATAGGAAGATTCATATGTGTTAATTATGAAGTACATCCTAATTGAAAATCTTTGTTTTAAAAAGTGGTTGATTTAAAGTAAAGGATATAACATTTTTTTATGCCTTATAAGTTAAAAGGTGCTAAGATGATTTTGCAGAACTCTCTCTCTCTCTCTTTTAAAAAAATAAAAAAATAAAAAATAATAACATCCAAGTATTCACTCTCATTTAAAAGTCCTCACGGTTATGCATGAGTGGATTACTTGGAATCTTTGATTATGTGCTTTCATACTCATTTAAAAGTCCTCACGGTTATGCATGTATGGAACACATATAAAAAAAACAGACTTAATAAAAACCACCTACGGTCGATAGGTGCATGCACGAAAGTGTGTGCATTCGCCATGCTCTGTACTCCCCTCACATAAGCCCAAAAGGCAGTGCATGGGTGGTATATCTGGCCTCAGTTTATCTGAGCTAGGTGTGTAATTTTACTTGCAAATAATGAGAGAGCAAGCAATTGAAATCCTAGCATTATTTTTACTTATTTGATTTGATTTGTTATTGAAAAGAAATGAAAATACCACTTTAATAAACTTTGATAATCAACTAAAGATCCATTTCATAATTACATTTTGTTATCAACCGAAACAACTAGCCAAACTATGGTCTATCTGTTATGACAACTTGATTTTTATTGGAAATTTTGACGAGTAAAATTTTCAAGACAATAACCAAAACCTATATTTAACTTATTCGTGTCAATTTAAAAATGAATCCTTCATTTGTAAATATTTTCAAAAATTGGCATTCATCTCTTTGTAAATAAATCTTGTATTTTGTAAATATTTTCATCCTGCATTTGGATTTTGTGGGTAGTATCCGCTGAAAACCCTCACGAGACAACACTCGTCCTACCGGGGACACCCAGAGGTTTAACGGCTTGTTGCATACGCTCAATACAATCGTGCTCCCTACGAAAACGGATTTATCTTAGTTTTTCTTTATTCGAGGACGAATAAAAAGATAAGTGTGGGGGTATTTGATGTGCATGTAAATGTGCATATATTAACCACCATATTTATTCTTTTTAAATTAAATAAATGATCATATTGGGTATTTTAACTTGTTTAAACCAAAATTCATATTATTTGAAATTGTCACATATTCATCTTCATCCAGGGGCAAAATGGTCATTTTTGTGCATATATTAATTTGAGAAAAATTAATTCAAAATTTTTATATATTTTTGTAGGAAATTGATCTCAAATAGAAGTGGTTTCATGAAGATATGTGTAACGACCCAGGATTTTTATTAATTTAAAATTGAATATTTAATTAATTTTAAATATTAATAAGTGAATTTATAAGTCGAATAAATTTTATTTTGAATGATTGGATTTAATTGAATAATTAAATCGATAGTTTAATATGTGAAATTATGGAAATAATTGAAAATTGAGTTAAATATGATTGAAAATGATTTGTAAAATTTTATTTTATCATATTGGAGTTAGAACGATATTTTAGAACTTTTAAAATCGAATTAAAAGTTAATTTGTGAAAATTGAATATTTTAATATTTAATCGACTAGTGAAAATAATCAATTTTTGAACAGTCTCAGAATTGGAAGAAACTAGTTCTATTGGATCCGTAATCGTTAGTTATTACCGGATTTCAATTTTCGTAGCAGCTCGAAACGCATCGAATTATTTTTAATATTAATTTGGCGAGTTAAAATAGTCATTTTTCAAACAGTGTCGGATTTCGATGAAACAAGTTTCATCGGATCCGTAATGTGATATTATTGTAAGGTTTCAAATTTCGTGTCAATCGGATTTACCGTTTGTCCGGTACAAGTTAAAACGCCTATAAAATCGCTTAAATCGGTTTAATTTAAATTGAACGTTTATTGCCATAAGTCGCACAGATGTCCGAATTAGCTTCCGAAACCTGTTCCATTGTGTCCGGAACGTGGGGTAAACCCCAGAAACGCTGGTCACCGTGCGTAAATCGGAGTTTGGAAATTCCGGAATGAATAGTGTCGTTCGTTTCCCTATAAATAGCCCACCTTCACAAAATAAATAAAAAAAAAATTCTAAATCCTAACCCTAGCTCTAAGCAGCCGGCTGCCATTAACAATTTCAAAGGCTGAAATCTTCTCTTCTTCTTCCTCAATTCTCTTCCGATCTATTGATTATTATCAACAACTTCCAACTACAAAAACGTAGAGGCCAGTGAGCTCTACATATTCAACGGCTGAGATCGTTGTAGGCGAAGCCGTTTGACGGCAATTAGGGATGGAAGAGTGGACGTTCGGCCTCGTTTTGCATGCAGAAGGCTCGACCGAGCTTCCTTATACTTGGACAGAAGGTAGAGCATGGGTAGACGTTTGAAATGGTGGGTCTCGATCGTGCTGAAGTTCGTCGTGGTGGTGGCAAGAATTTATGGAAGAGGGGCGGCCGTGGGTTATACGTGACCTGGGCATCACGCGAGATGGAAGAAGGTGTAGTGGACGGGCCTGATGTGCTTGGGCTTGGGATGGTGGGCGATGATTAAAGCTAGGTTTAAAATTATAAAAATTTAAGTTGTAATTTAGTTATATGAAATCGTGTAAATTTGTTAAATGCATATCTTTTTCATACGAGGTCGAAAACGCGCGAAACCAGTTGCGTTTGAATCGTATGGACAAGCACTACGCGATGGAGTTGGATTGGAGTCGTTTGGAGCTAGTGAGAATTTTGGGTAAAATTAAACGTCCGTTTAATTTTATTCGAAATAAATCGCTAAAACGAAATTAAAATCAAGGTGAGAACTTCTCACTCAATCGAATCGGTTTCAATTTTATTTTAAATAGTTAGATTTAAAATACTTGAATGCATGTTTGAATGATGATTGATATCTATTGATTGTTAAAATAGACATTATGCGCCGTTAGTAAGCGGATGTTATTTATTAAAAACATATACCGCGAATATTTCATAAACAGTGAAATTGGTATTATATATAATAGCAATATATATATATTGGCATATGTATATATTGGAGTTATTGATTTCCCGCATTGTATAGCGGATGAGACCCTATTGAGCCGTCTATTAAGCGGATAATATTTTAAATCCCATATACCGCGATAATACCGTACTGGAGCGGAATTGGTATTGTGCTAATGTTTGTGGATGCAGGGAAACAGGTTGGAGGGATCCAACTGGATTCCTCAACAGTCTTTATTTGAATTCAGATATTTTGATATTTGATGGATTATCATATCGATATATGATATCGTTGTTGTCGTGATTGGCTATTTGGTATGTAGCATCATTGGACCAAATTTTGGAATTTTAAAATGATTTTTAAAGTGATTTTTTGAAGAGTATACGTTTATAAAATATTTTTGGAATTGATTCATCTTAAATAAATAAACGTTATAATTTTAATGTTATAAAATTATGATTTTTGAGAAATATAGTTAAAAGTTGATTTTTGAAACTGTGGGGTTAATGATTTTATAAAATAGTTAAACGGGATTTCTGAATTTATTGTGAAAAGTTTAAATATAGGATTTATAAAATTTGATTATTTTATAAATCAGAATGATGAAATTATAAAGGGGATTAAAGATGTTTTAAAAGGATAATAATATAAATTGATTTATATAAGAGACTTATAAATGGATATTTATAAATTGAAATATTTGAATTATAAAACGAGTTTTTATAAGTGTTAGAATAAATTGTGAATGAACTTCAAAATTGAATGAAATTTATAGAATTATAAACGGTGAAGCTATAAATGGAATTTTATAAGCAGTAAGTTTATAAAATTTATAAAGTTATTAAAAGACTAGATTTGGGTAAATAAATGAATCTCATAAGTTATAAGATTTATAATTATGAAGTTTAAAAGAACGATTTTATAAACAAATAAATTATAAGTGTTTAACTTATAATATGAACCTTTGGTTTATAATTGAGTTATAAAGTGAATAGGTTAATAAAGGAGGTTTATAAAAGGAAGTAGTTATAAAATAAATAGAAATGGAATTTATAAACATTGTTTTATAAATTCGTAACGACTTATTTTTATAAGTAAATTGTTGTACTTATTAATGGAGTTATATTCACGTTTTAGACAGTGAATAATCGTTTTAAATAAAATGAATAGAAAGGATGAAATTTGTTAATGTAGTATATTCACGTTTTTGAATAGTGAATAATATGTTAAAGACAATGTTTAGAATGTGATATTTTAAACAGAATTAAAACAAGCTAACGATGTTTTAAAATGTGTTGAGATTCGAAACCATAGATTTCAACATTTATTGTTGAAATAGATGTTTTCGAGAAATAAAAGGAAATGGTGGACTATAACACTATTGTTATAGTAAATGATTTTCGAAAGGAAATGTTTTGTATAGTATTGGGATTTATATATCTATTTTAATTTCGAATCCCTATACTAGTGATTTTGGGTTGTCGTAACGATGTTTTACGCAACATTCGTTTTGGCCCAAATAAATATGTTTAAGAGAATGATTTCCTTAAAAGAATGAAATATATACTTAATTTCGATTTAAGAATATTGAATATTTTCCAAGTGTTGAAAATAAATGGATTTGTGAATTACTTATTAATAAATAAGTATGGAAATGTTTTCCAATATAAAGTGAATATTTTGAGAATTTATCTTTTGGAAGATAAATTGAAATGAATAATTGAAATCGAATATTCATAGATATTTTGGAATATAAATTCACTATGGAATTTATAAAAGAAAGTGGAATTTGTTTAGAAATAAATATTGATTTATTTTTGAAGTGTGAAAATTATATATCTTGTAAAGATATCTTTGGGAAATAAATAATTTGGAAAATTATTTGGAATCTGGTAATGTTGTGCATATCCATTGATAGTTCAATAACCGACTATCAATATTTACCTTCGAAAGGTATTTGTTGTGATTTGCTTGAATTTGAATGCACACTTGTTTTTTAATTATTGCGCTCGTTATTCGGATTACCCATTCCGAATAGTGATACGACGTAATGGATAGCATTGAAGATCGGTGTTGAAGACCCGGTATTTGCGAGAGCGATAGGATGACCTGTCGATTGACTCTGCACCGAGTTGCTCCGGTATAGAGTTCTCCATATGTGATGGAAATCCGATCAGGATTGTGGATATCCGGATTGCAAGGACTTCTTTGTAAGTGCCTTCGGTTCTGTTCGATCCCGGAACAGACTTGTATGAATTGTATGTCTGACATTACAAATTGAGATATAAAGACGATTTCTTTCAAATATATTTCTGTTGGTGGCGGAGAATTTATTCTCTTAGCTTAACACCCTTCTCTGAGACGTACGAGCTCAGAGGTTATGTAGTGAAGGTTATCAGCGATATATTCCCAATTTGGTAATGTGACATGCTGAGTGTTGCTGTGAAATGATCATTGTGTTGATCATTTGTGATAGGATCATTTATTTGATCGTCTATCTTGGTGATCATTTCTATGATCATTTGTTGACCCAAAGCATGGCTTTTGTATAAAGTATGTTTTTGTGGACGTGACTTCGTCGAGCCTCACACCCCGGGAATGGTCAAAACAGGAAAGATGCAGCAAGGTTATGAGGGGTAGCGCCCTTTAGGGTATGTGCATTTCCTTCTGGAAAAGGGTGGTATCATGGTATGGAGCCCAGATACTTACTCATGTTGAAAACACTTTATGATTGTGTGAATTGATTATGAGCGCTCGGTGAAAGGTCCCAAAGGACCGGGGGATGGCGTACTCGGTTAGTTGTTACTCAGTTAGGGGTAACCCGGCCTTGTGTTGGTAGAGATCCGGTTTGGTTCTCGGGGATGTCCTTCCAGAGGCATTCTCATGTGGCAATGGGAAGTTCCTTGGCCTGACCATTCGTTGGAAATCCAAAGAAACAATACGAGACTTGTACGGTTTTAGTTGTATAACCTACCATGGAATGTGGTGGTAACCTGCTATTGAACATGGTAGCTATAGTGGGCATAAGTGCGGAATGTCTATGCTGGCTAAGATTTATATCTTTATTTTCGAAAGAATTTTTCCTACACTATGCACTAGTAATAATATCAAATGTTCTTTTTAATGCGTATCAAGCATCTTTGACTATCATAAGGAGAAATCTCCTCCGATTCTGCGTTTGCATTGTGTGTGTGTGCGGGAGGCCTTATGGTAGTCTCATTTTTAAAAGCATTGCGAATTGACTTTAAAAATATTCCTCTATTTTGATTTTAAAAATAAATAAACTGTTTTGAGTTCTCACACCAGTCACATGACTGACTCGGAGTTTATTGTTTTCCTTCCTAAACTCTGGGTGCCCACCAATTTCCACACGGGCAGTCAAGAGTTAAGGTTTATCAGGATATTCTGGATATTCTGGAGTTGCTGGAGGCAAGCTGGATGGCATGGCATATTACTAGTTTATAGTATTTCTTTTCCGCTGTTTGTTGTTGTTGTTGTACACTCTGATGATATGATGTAATGAAATGTAATGTATAAAATGTAATAACTGATATGGTTCTTTGTTTAAAGATTATTCATTTATCTATTGTATGTTATTCCGCTGCGAATTGTGAGATTCTGTTGTTGTTCTATTATTTTCTGTTCCGTTCTATTTTCTATTTTCTTCTCCCTATTTTCTATCTTCTTATCTCTTCTTCTGCCTCTTTCTTCTTCTCAAAACCCTAACTATTCGGTTTTTCGGCAACGAAAAATCGCGTATGTTACATTATGCATGCACAAAATTAATACAATGGAATGAAGATGGAAATAATTCAAAGTGAAGAACATGGAGGACCCCACCTACCCACCTACCTTAATGTACAAATTAAAGGCTAATGCACATGCTTTTGGAGATAATGACTTCATGTAGACTTAATGGGGGATTAAGACATGTTAATGATAACTTGGCCTCCACAATTCCTAAGGGGCATTTTGGGTACTCCCCAAAAAATGCATTAGGGTTTCTAACTTGTATAAATACCCCTTATGTTTCATGTAGCCATATCTTCTCTTGGTTAGTTAGTTTTAGTTTAGAAAATAAATCAAATCTCTCTTTCTTTCCATGGCTACTTAGCCATTTCTTCTCTTATGTAATTCTTTTCTTTTATGCAATGTTGATTATTGTTTCTTTTAATTACATGTTCATTTCCTTTTATGCAAGTAGTGTAGATTTTCCTTTATGCAATTAGAATAGTTTTCCATTTCACTTTGCTCTCTTTTCTTTTTCTTTTTCTCTTATGTTGCAAGATTCATTTGTTCATATGATAACAAATATGAGAGGCTAAACCCCTTCAATTTAGGGGTAATGAAGCTCTCTAATCATGTAGCTTCAACTTAATTTGATGTTTATGCTCTCTTTTTGTGCTTAATGAGAATGAATGAAGTGGTTTAATGATGTTGTTTAGCTTTGAATTTGATAGTCTATGTTGTTTATAACAAATAGGCTTTGCTTAAACAAACAAAACACAAATTGCCTCTTCATCTACATATGATTATGGCAAAGAAGTGATTGTTGAAATTGAAATTTGATGGCTTATATTTCTAATTAATGGTTAATAGGCCATGCTTAAAATAAATTTTGCTTTCAACTTTGTTGTCATATTTTATGAGATTTAAAAGTGTATTAGTGGTTGTGTTATAGTTTGATGGTTTATATTGAGCTAATTAATAGCACAAATATACCATACTTATGATAAGCACATCAACTAATTCACTAATGACGGGAAAAGAGAGATCATAACTTCATTTTGTTGATTTATGTGATCTAGAAAGTGGAAATTGCCTCTAAATTGTCTTAACACTCTCATATTTTTATATATTTTCTTTTGTCATTTTTCTTTTTTCTTTTAGTTAATCACTCTTCCAACTTTGGTTAATTTGATTGAGTAGAATTTTAAAATCATCAATTCCCTGTGGATCGACCCGTATTCGCCACGTGCTACATTCGTACACCGTGCGCTTGCGTTTATTTTTTCTAAATTCGTTCGACGATTTTCTAAACCGATAGAATTTCCGTCGACGAACACTACATAAAGGATCAATTGAATGAAAGTGATTTCTCATAAGATCCTTGAGTAGGGTTGGGATTTAGCACAACTCAACCCGAAATCTAACCAACAAAATGGTTATCGATATGACTTTCCGTATGACACTACGGAAGGAACCACACTGATTCAAGATAGACATAGAAGAGGCAAGATAGATCAACCTAAAGGTGGTTTCTTCAAAGGCCACCATAATCGAACAATCGTATAAATGCACATCGTTAGGAAATAACACGAGAGTAAGATAAACACAAGGAACTGAATATATGAATAAACTCTCACTCAAAAATTCTTAGAGTTTCAAAATTCAAAATTTTCAATAATTATAACCCCAATTTTCAATACTTGAAAATTTTTCAAAAATTCTTACTTCGATTTTAAATTTAAATTCATTACTCTTCATTAAAGTAAATAAAGTTTATTTTTTTTAGTCTCTAATTTTTCCATAGGTATTCTCTAGTTTGCAACAAACGTACGTATATATATAATCATTTTGCTCAAAATATTTTCCAACTATCCTCATTCACATGTACATAACTCAAATAGATGATAGTAGTTCATGTTCATAAATAAGAAGTACTACACTTAACTATTAAGGGAAGTAGATTAATTTCATTTCAGACCTGCTATAAAGAAGATAAGTTTGGACACAACAAAGCACAAAATCTGAAAAATTTATAAAATGAAAGTTTTTCTACCAAGTCTAAGGTTTCCACCAATATAAAGATCATCAAAATCTGATTTACGATTTGAAAGGTATGTTAAATTTACTTTCATGTTAAATCTTAAAGAATTTTGTAATAGGAAGAACTGCCTATCCACAGTCAAACCTATTTTTAACTAAACTAAATTTGAAATCTTCCAAAGTGGTAAAAAGAAAATTTATATCTTACTGGAATATTTTTCATTTAAAAAAAGATTGAACTCATTTGGAGTTATAAATCTCATGTTATCGCTGTTTTAGTACAACAATTTTCCAAACAAAATTTCACCATTTAAATCAATTTGAAATTTGAAATTTACACAAACCATTTTAATCTTAAACTATATTTTCAAATAAGCTTTTTGCTAAATCATTTAGTAAATGATTTTCTTTTTTGGGGAAAGCTAAGACAAACAAAATTATGATCAACTTTATGTAATCATCATAAAACATTTTATTAAGTGAAAATATTTTCATTACTTTCCAAAATCTAACTTTAAAACAATTAACTCGAAAACTCAGTTTGAAAGAGATAACTAATCTCTTCCGTTATCAAGAGATGATTATTGATTATCCACCAAAATAAATTTTTGCGATAAATATGTAAAATTTAAAATTATTCTCAAAATTTAAAATGATTATACTACATGAATTGTTCATTTACCAAAACAATCCAAAGTCACATTTCCAATTGTCATAAAAAATAGATTTCCATCTAATTATCAATATAAAAATAATTATAATTTATAATTAAATCAATCTTGTTTTTAAAAGAATTTTGCAATTTCAAACCGACAAGTTTTAATACCATTTAAGTTTAAAACAAAAAATAGCTCGCAAATTTATACTAAATGTTCTAAACTTACATTTCCTTATTTTCTCTTAAGATAGAGTTTTATATCAATCCTCTACTATTACTAAAATGAGTAAGTGTCAAAAAAATATTTTATATTCATCATTAATAACTTGTACTAAACTATACAATTTAATTTTTCAAACCAAAGTATTCTTTTACTTTAAATACATCATTTCATTCATTAAAGCATTAAATGATATTTTCTTCTAATTAAGACATCCTCTTAATTAGAATTATTTACTTTTACTTACCTAAATTACCATATTCAATTTCTCAAATTTCAAATAATGTAAGGGTATTGCCTCGCCATTGATTTATAGTGAATGAGCTCATCGATTGGCTACAGAGTTGATCAAATGATCAAGATTGCCTTGCCACTCATCAAACACTCACTATGGTTCAATGGATTCATTAAACTTTTAAAATAAAAATTAATACTCCACCATATTTATTATTTCCAAATTTTACTTATAAAAACCCAATTTTCCATGTCTGACTGTCTCATCTCAACGTTTAGGAAATTCCTATCGATAACACTGGCCAAACACATCGACCAAAATTCTTAAAGCACTAGATGGACAACCCAACACAAAAATTCATTTTCTTTATAAAGAAATACCTCATTTATAATACTCCAAATATTCTTTGTTTTCCCAAAAACAAAATCCAATTTCTCTTAGAAACATATCTTCAATTGTTTTTTGAAAAATTTGAAAACACAATTTATTACTTATTCTCTAAATCAAGGAACATGAATAGAGCTCATCGAGATATTCCTAGAATACTCGATCCTCAAGATTGATGGAATAGACTGAAGTATTCATTATTCCGAACCGTATAACGAACCACTCATAAGACTCATAATGAGTGCGGAATGCGGTAAGAGTAACGCTATCTTCCATGACTTGTAGCTCATGAAAAATCGGTGTAGCGTCAAGCTAAGGAACGACCCTAGCAATTCTTAATAGATTAAAAAGAGAGAAACAAGATATAAAAGCAAGGATAAAACATATTCTCGAATGAGGAGAAGTAACATTAACAACAAGTCATTACTTCGAGTGAAGTAATACTATAAAGTATATCAACAATCAAGTATCCAAAGAGCATATCTCAAAAGGGGTAAGAATGGAAATATCAAATAAATTCAATGAATCTCCTATTTTCCCTAGTGGACATCCTCATAGGAGGATGACCGAAAAGGCTAAGAAATGGGATTGAAGTCAATACAATATTCGATTGCCCGATTAGGTGTCATACTCGAAATGGACTCACAAAAATCAACATAGTCACAATGACTGAAATTCGAGATATATCATCAACATCTCGTAACTCAAGTGTGAATACAGAAACTTTGGAATCATCATTAACATTTCAAAGAACAAGAAACAACGAATCAGTCGAACTAGGATACTTAATATAGGGTCCCTCTATTCACAAAATGGGCTTGATAATAAGCAAGCCACTTCATCTCAAACACTCCAAACTGTAGATCGAAAATGGCATGCTAATTCACATGAAAAGAAAAGCTATAAGCAACAAATCCAAATCCTCATACACCATGCCAAATATCGTGTATTCCCTCAGTAGGATTTGCAATCTTCAAAGAAATCACAAGGTAAGAACTTCAAAAAGCATCGATAAATTCCTCCGATGCGGATGAGTGTCAAGCACCCGATGTCGAAGAGGACTCGAATACAACAATCATGATTAGGATTACTCTTAAGATAAGATATAATCTATTCAATTATGGAATACTACGGAAGAAAATATATTCCAAAATATATCCTAAACTTCTATCTCAAAGGGCACGGTAAGATAAAGGACACGATGACTAAGGGAATTGTAACACTTGTATTATACTTGGATGTATCGTGATATATGTTTCGATTCTGTGTTTATCATATTTTGTTCTGAACTCAGCTTTGATACCAAGATGTGACGCCCCACCTTAAGACCCATATTAACAAAGAGTATTACTAGGTAATACTGTCCGTTAATGCGGAGAATAGGTCTGGTTAGGAGCGACCATCTATAGCTTTGTCTTAAATATTTATTGATTACGTCGATAAATGCTCTATATTTTTTCCCTAATTCTAATGGATCGACAAATCCAACAAATACTTAATACAAAGCCATAGGTGCCTATAGGATCTATTAGAAAAAATACACCTCAAATGCAAAACACATCACAAAACAGCAGATAATCAAATATATACACATATACAGATACATCGCAGAGTATACAAAAAGACACATCACATATGTGGTATGACGACCACAATACAAACATGAGTCAAAAGAATATACATATTATAGTATCAACAAAAAAACTACACAAAAGCTACAACAAAAAGAGCTAGAAGAAAAGTCCACGTAGAAGCAGAATAGGCCAAGTCCAAAGGGTACCAAAACTGAAACACCTCGATTTGGCCTGGGTATAAAATACACGGGTCATTTTAGCTAAACAAAACATTTTACAAGGATAAACGATAATATAAGAAAAAGAATAATGTGATAATATTGTGTATGATTACATCAAGTGATAATATGGTATCACTACACAAATGTACAATCTCGAAGGAGATAAAATAACCCATAAAATGCTAAAAGTAGCGAGCCTCGTATCATTGGTTTTCATAAAACATCAAATATGGTTTAGGGGAAAACCTAAACCCACCATCTTAGCAAACCCAAAACATGTATAAAGAGATCCCATCTCAAATACGCCATAAGGAAATTATATCTCTAAAGAAAAGAATAAAATCTCAAGTAAACACCAAAAGGCAAATCTCATATAACGCCAGTGTAGGCAATTCAAATCTCAAAAAATAGAACTTCCAAGAGTTCAACTTCCTGAAAGGTATTCTCCATAAATATATATTGAATGGTTCAAAGGACCAATTCCGAGAAAGGGTGATACGCTAGGGAAATCACAAATATTAATGAAATCATCTTAAAGATATAGCACGTGCTTTTGGTCGAAGCCCGCCAAGTACTGTTCTCCTAAAATAAGGCACCACGTCTCTTAGACAGACGTCCGGAAGGACAATAAATACATCCCTTAGACAAACATCCTAAAGGACAACATCCCAAAGGACAAATATGTTGCAATAACAAATGACTCTTAGACAAACATCCCGAAGGACAAATGAACCAACAGGTCCAGTACTGAAAAATACGACACTTAGACAAATGTGTCACAAACTCTCGGATAGGAACTCGAACAGTGTTAATGTGTGTCCCATACCACATGTTCGCACTAAACAGTTTACTAACCGCTAGTAAATTTCACACTCAAAAAAGTAAAAAGTTTACATCGTCTCATCGGTAAACTCGACTCGAAGGTCAAAACAATCAAGCGCATAAGTCGGGAATTAACCGATAAGATAAACACACGTATCTCATACCACACGTTCTACCAAACTATTTAATTCTCCTTCCTTTTTGCTCGAAATGTGCAAATACATGTAATTTATATATAATATAGTTTACTTCGGAAAACATGCTTTAAAAAATAATTCTTGAAATCAATTTGAAAACCCTGTTTGAAAATCTCCCTTTTTATAGAGAATAAATAGATTTTACCCTTAAAAATACTCTAGAACATTATATAATAATTATTTTTAAATTCCCATAAATTTTAAAAATTATTTCAAAATAGTTTGGAAAAATCCGTGCTCGAAATCAAAGAAATACTCAAAATCGCCAATCAAATTCAATTCTAATTCAATTCAAATTTGAATTACAAATTCATCGAAACTGGGCCAGCCTGTTAGTAGGCATCCTAGCCCTCGAAACATTTTGAAAATGTCACAAAAACATGAAGTAAAAGTCAAAAGTCGATCAGTAAAAGAACATAAAAATGCATAGAAAAAATAATACCTAGGTCTGAAATTCTCTAGGTTCAACTTTCGAACATGAAATAGGTGGCCAAACCACCTTTGATTGAACTAAAAATAGGTGTGCACAAAGTAGTAAACTTCGGCTTTCAAACAAAAAAAGAATCAATGAATTCTGACTGAAAATGAAAAAGTTACATTGTTTCAAACATGGACTCAGACCATATTTGCTACAGTCAAAAATAAAAATATGCCTAGGCCTGAAAACCATCTTGAGTCCAACTTACAGGCATGAAACAGAGGATTAAATGACCTTCTATTGAGCTAAAAATTGGTTTGCACAGAGTAGAATACTCTCTTTCAAATAAAAAAAGAATCAATAAATTTTGACCGAAAATGAAAAAGTTACACTATTCAAACACGGACTCAGGCCATGTTTGCAATAGTTCAAAAAAACTAAATGTACAGGCTTGAAACCATCTCGGGTTCAACTTTCAAGCATGAAAAAGTGGACCAAATTACCTCGGATTGAGCTAAATTTGGTATGCATATAATAGAAAACTTTATCTTTCAAACAAAAAAGAATCACTCAATTGGTTAAAATATGAGAAAGTTATGAAGTCCCAAATTTGAACCCAGGTAGTGTTTTCACTGTAAAAATCTGGGCAAAAACATGCTCTGGATCAAAGTTCAGCAACATATTTCAATAAGCTACATGGGTCAAAATAACTTAATATTTGGTATGCATAAAGTTTAACACTCATCTTGAAATTAAAAAAGGAGTCACAAAATTTGAACAAGCTATGGGAAACTTATGACGTCTCAAATTTGAACTGGGGAAATGTTTTCATTGTAAAAATATGGGTAAAAACATGCTCCGAATCAATGTTTTGCAGCAGATTTCTATAAGCTACAGAAGTCAGAATGACCTAAAATTGGACATGCATAAAGTTCAAGAACTATAATATCAAACCAAAGAACACCTAACACAAATCGGATAAGAAGTATGAGAGATATAAGCTCTCAAAATTTTACTCACATCCTGTTTTCGTTGTAATCTTCCAAACAACAGAGATTTGTTTATAGTAAGAATTTTTTAAGAAATTTCAACTTTCAAACTTTTGTCTCAGCTAGAATTTATGAGTTAGCAACTCACCTTGTTGATTGAAGGCCAAAACAATGTGACAACCCAGAATTTCAACTTATGAAATTGAAATATTCAATTTATTTTAAATATTTGGAAGTTGGTTTAACATGAATTTCAAAAATATCCGTTTATATGGCAATTAAATTATTAAATTTAATTATTGAAAGTGGGGTTAAAATTTAAATCTTCAGTTTTAGGCTTGTTAAAAATATTTCAAAGGCTTAGAAAAATTTATATTGAGAATACTGAAGATAGTGGAAGTTTCAGAATTGGATTTGAAATCCTTTGTTTAGTTTGGAATTTATATCGTTTAAATCGATATTAAAAAATAGCCTTCCGAGGCACAGTCTCAGAATTCGACGAAACCAGTTCCAATGTATCCGTAATAGATTTCAATTTTCATAGTGCTTGGAGTGATCGTATGGCTGTACGATAAGCAAACGCGCTGAAAATTAGATCGAAAATTCAATATAATAACTGGTCCAAAAGCTATCTTCCCCATACGATCGAATTTGGACCAGGAACCTTTTCCATTGTATTTGGAATGGGGGTTTAACATTATAGACGTTTGGCGGCACGCCTTAATTGGAGGTTGAGATTTTGAGTTGCGTTTATCAAAGCGATTTAAATTGGAATTTAAATTTAAAAAAATTTAATATAATTGCTGTACAAGCCTTCACAACACGTATAAAAAAATTATCTACGTGTTTTATTTTCTCTAAAACAACCGGCGTTGTTTTTAGAAATGAAAAAAAAAAATATCTTCGTTAATAAAAAAACGAAAACATTTTTCTTCATTCAGAAACTAATATAATGGCCACTGTCTTCTTCTTCAATCAACGAAATCAATTAGTTTTTATAAATGAGGGCATGCCGATTGAATCACTATCTCAATTCGATTTCGTATAATATATATAGGCATCATATTCAAATTGGTGGCATCAAAAATCGAGGCGACTCAAGTAAAGTTCGTCGATGGTGGAAAATCGATGGGCAGTGGGCACACGCAAGGGAAAGGCCAAGGCTTCGATCGAACACGACGTTCGTCTGGGCGAACGAAGGGAAGACGACGGTCATTGTCATCGAAATAAGCTAGGTTAGGGCGACTTCGTCAACGATTAGGACTTCGAATGGTCGCGAGTTAGGCATTGGTCAGCAAAGTCAAGGGCTCGGATGCGAGCACTAGAAAGTGGCACAGTTATCTAGGCAAAGCGAAGATAGGTCGAGGTGCCGATGTGCTCCAAGTCGATCGCGATGATCGTCTCTGGCGATGGTGGTCGGAGTACTATTCGTGGTCGAGCCGGGATTCACGAGTGCAGTAAGGTATAAACCTAATTTTAATTTTAATTTTATGGATATATATATATATAAACGTATATAGGAATATGCTACTGAAAAATAGAAGGAAACAAAATAAATATTGTACAGTAAGTTTTATAGGATAATTTGTTTCTATATAAATATATATATAGTTAAGAAAAAAATACAATACAAGTATAAAATAGTACTATTCATTTTTGGAAAATTGGTTTAAAATAAAATAATTAGGTAATTAAAAATTAACAAACGAAAATTGATTATTTGGTTATTTCAAATATTAATGAATTGTATAAATGTTTATACAAGGTCTAAAATGGAGAAACAAGCCGGAATGGAAATGAGTTGGAATGGATTGCAAATAAAAGGTGAGATCTTCTCAGTCAAATTATAATAATTGAAAATTTTAGTTATTGATTGATTGTTGGATTGTGATAGTATATATAGTAGTGTATATATAAATATATATAGATTGATTGATTTCCCGCATTATATAGCTGATGAGACCCTATGCGCCGCATAATAGCGGATGATATTATTTAAACCCATATACCGCGATATTCCACCTCGTAGTGGAATTGGTAATTAATTATTGTGCTAACATATGTGGATGCAGGGAAATAGGTTGAAGGGATCCAACTGGATTCCTCAAATATTTGAATTTGTTTCAATGTTATGTGTTGATTTATTTATAATATGTGTATGATTATATTTGTGATTGAAATCCTTGAGGCTATGGTTTAGCCGAATATATTTTTGGTATCGTAGGATACCAAAAATATAAAATTGCATTTTTGGAAATTAAAGTAGAAAACTTTTAGTAAATTCATTTTAAAGAATTGGGTGAATTTGAAAGAAGGAATTTAAAAACATTAAAGTTTATTTTTGAAATCTTATCGAATTAATTCCAAAATATGGGAAATTTTTTTAATAAATGTACTTCGAGTAATATTGTTTAAAAGTTGGAGAATTTATTTAAAATTCAGATTTTAAATCGATTAGAAGAAATAAAGGAATTTATTGTAAAAGATAATAAATTTTGTGTTTAAAAATAAATCTTTGGGAAATCGATATGAAAATTGATTTGGTGTTTGAATGAAAATTGATTTGGTGTTTGGAAATAAATTTAGAAATAAATTTGAAAATTAATTTGGTGTTTGAAATCAATTTGGTGTTTGAAATTAATTTGAGAATCAATTTAAAATTTGATTTGGTTTTTGAAAATAATTTTTGGGAAATCAATTATGAAATCAATTGTGTGTTTGAAATAAATGTTTGGAAAATCAATTTGGGAATTTTATTTGGTGTTTTGAAAATAAATTTGGAAATAAATTTGGAATTTGATTTGGCGTTTGAAAGTGAATATTTGGAAATTGATTAAAAATCGTGTATTAGTGGATATTTGGAAATTTAAATTCACAATGGGAACTTATAAAGGAAAGGAAATTTTTTTTAAATAAATATTGGTTTATTTTTAAAGTGTGGAAAGAAATTTGCGGTTTTGGAATATAAATTGAGATAAATCAAGAAGAATTCATTTACTGATTTAGATGGACCGTTTTGAAATAAAAGGTGTATTTTCCCGGGAAAGCCGAGTATGTTTTAAAGTAGCTTTCAAATTAAAAGTTCTAAAATTGGTTTTAAAAAGGATGTTTGTGGAGAAATTATTTTTTGAAATTTTTTTAAAATCTTTAAAGTAAGTATTTATTAAGTTAATTATAGAAGTTATCATTTTAAAGATTTCATTTATATTTGTTTTAGAAAATGGTTATTTCAATAGTTATACCCTATCTACTAATTTTGTTTTAAAATAAGTTTGGACATGAAGTTTTATATGAGATATTGGTATATTGTTTTCATAACTAATCTTTATATAAGTGTTTAGAAATAGTTTTTATTCTAAATGTTTCCAAGTAAATGTTTTTGGATAAGTGATTTAAATTATTTTAAAGTATTTGAACTCGGTAAATTTTCAGTGGAAATAAATAAATATTTGAAAATATATTTCGCGTGAGGAAAGTGATTTGAAATTTGTTTTCAAAGAGTTGAAGTTTAAAAGTATATCTTGCAAAGATATTTTGAAAAATAAATAATTGGGGAAAATTATTTAAAATCTGGTGATTGTTGTGAATATTGATTGATAGTTAAATAATCGACTATCAATATTGGTCTTTGAACGACGTTTGAATTTCGATGTGACGGAGGGTCGGATTCCAAATAGAAATTCGAAAACCAAATCGAACCATTGTGATGGATCTTTTGTTAAAAATATCAAAGTGGAAATTTGTTGTGATTTGCTTGAAATATGAATGTAACACTTATTTTTAAAATAAGCCATCATTATTCGGATTAGCCAGGAGAGGACTTTGTGTCATAAAATCCATTCCGAATAATGATACGATGAAATGGGATTGCATTTGAAGATAGTGTTGAAGACAGGGTATTTTTGAAAATGAAAGGATTACCTGTTGAATATCCCTGCACTGAGTTACTCCGGTATAGAGATTTTATCACCCTTTATGATGGGGATTCCCGACGTGATTAGTGAATATCCTGATTGCAAGGGCTTCTTTGAAGTGCATTCGGTGACATTCGATCCCAAAACGGACTTGCATGGATGTGTGTCTGTAATTACACTTTGAGATGTAAAGCTGGTTTGTAAATACATTACTGTTGGTGGCGGAGAATTTATTCCCTTAGCTTAATACCCTTCTGTGAGACGTATGAGCTCAGAGGTTATGTAGTTGATATTTACTTGTGATACATTTCCAATTTGGTAACATGGCTTACGAAGTGTTGCTGATCATTTGTTGATCGAAGCATGGCTTTTGTGAAAAGCGTAGCTTTGTGAACGAGACTTCATCGGACCTCACAAGCCGAAAATGGTCGAAACAGAAAGAATACAACAAGGTTGTTTCGGGGGTAGTGTCCTCAGGGTATGTCCATTTCCTTCTGGAAAAAGGTGGTATCATGGTATGGAGCCCAGATACTTAAATTATGTGGTTGCTGCGAATGTATTACTTTTTGGTTGTTGGTGTTGAGGATCTTCGAACAAAGGTCGGTAACTATTGGGGATGGCATAGTTCGTAGGGTTATCTAGTGACAACTATATTACAGCATGAGGTAACCCGACCTTGTGCTGGCAGAGATCCGGTTAGGTTCTCGCGGCGTCCCTCTAGAGGCGTACCCATGTGGCATAGGAAATTCCATAGCCTGACCATTTGTTGAAAATCTAAAGAAACAATGCGAGCCCTTTACGATTGCAATTGTATAATCTGCCTCCTCATGAGGTAGCTATAGCAGGCATAACATAATGCTACCTATGTTGGCTAAGATTTACATTATACTTTTAAAATGTTTCCCACACTATGCACTAATAATAATAATATCAAAGAGATTTTGCGTATCAAGCATGTTTGACTGTCATAAGGAGAGATCTCCTCCAATTGTGTGCTTGCATTATGTATGTGAGGGAGGCCTTATGGTAGTTTCATTTTCCAAAAGCATAGCGGATTAATATTCCTTTCTTTGTGAATATATCTATTTTTAAGATCTCACACTAGTCCCATGACTGACTTGGAGTTTATTGTTCCCTTTCTAAACTCTAGGTGCCCATAATTTTCCACACGGGAAACCTAGCGTCAGTTATCAGTTGTTCTACTGCGAAGTCGAGAAAGTAAGCTGTGGAGATTTGGAGTTCAAACGGGACGGCGAGGCGTATCACTTGTATATGTTATATTCTTTTCCGCTGTATATTGTTGTAACACTCTGATGATGTAATGTGGTGTATAAACTGATATAGTTTGTTTTAAAGATATTCATTTATCTATTAAAAGTTGTTCCGCTACGAAATGTGAGATTCAGTTATTGTTTCTGTTTTCTTCCTCTATCTTCTTCTTTTTTAACCCTAACGGTTCGTTTTTCCGGCATTCGATTGTGACGCATTTGATACAGTGTATGTATCAATGTCGACTTTTGAAAGTCAAAAATTGGGTCATTCCAATTTGGTATCAGACCATTTGGTTAAGCGACAACCTTGGCTCTGGTGAGGATTACTCATTAGAGATATAAGCAGTAGTACTCTAGAATGAGTTTGAGTGTAATAATAGGTATGAGCGTGTATTTGTTAGTGAATATAAAATTGTTTTATATTGTGTTGACTTATCAATTGATTGTTTATAGATTCTGGTTGGTGCAGTTTGGCCAACTGTATCGATAGGGTTTCTAGACTCATAAACAAGATAATCCGACACAGTATTGTTTTAAAATAAGGTAAATGAAATAATTTTATCCAAACTATTTTCGTATATAAAAGGTATTAATTTTTCGTAAATTATCTTAGCTATATATGATTACTCGGTTGTTAGGAAGTGATAATATTAAATTATTATCATTGAAATTGAACAAGAAATTGAAAACATAACCAAAGGTTAAGAAATAAATTGTATATAAAGAGGTTTGTAAATATAAATTGTAAATGTGATTTATAAATTGAAATAGAATTCCAGAGAAATATTTGAGAATGCTTTTGAAGGATTTGAAATTGAAATTTTGGTGGAAAGTTTTAATCCCTTTGATTTGAAATGATTTTCAAAGGTTTTGAAAAAATGTTTTGGAGGGTAAAAAGCACTAAACTCTTTTCGGTCACTGGAAAATAATTCCGATGATGATCGCGACGTCATTGGTGTTCATGTTCCAAGAGAGGAATTGCTGCCAAATTATTTAAAAATTGAAATTGTTTGCAAAAATGGGTTTGGTTTTGAAATTCAAAGGATAATTTGGATTGATTTCAAAAATGATTTTCTAATATGTTGGAAAGACTCTGGAAACCTATTTAAAATATTTATAGAATATAATTGAGTTTGGAAACTTATAAATCTGAAATTGTTAGAATAAAATCTAACTTGAAGAAGAGTTAAAATAAAAAATAAGTGTGAAATGTAAATAAGTTGGAATACTTATCAAAGCTTAAAAGTTCCAATTAAAACTGAATATTGGGATTGAATTTGATTTGTGATAAACAAAGCGAAGTATTGAAATAAAATTAAGCAAGTGAAACTAATAAAAGGAATGACAAATTAAATATAGTTTAAAATGAATTGAATTCAATAATTATAAATGAAAGGTAAATTGAATTCATATGGAATTTGAAATCCAGTTTAAATATAAGTAGATATTGATCGAAGTGGTAAATCGAAAATAAATATAGGAAGTATGTAAAGTACTTGTATCGAAATTAAGAAAACGAATGGTGTAATTCTTAAGTAAATTTGATATTGGAAATGTACAAAGTTAATAATTGAGTGAAGATTAAACTGGAAGTTGTGGAATGGTAATTGTGATAAAAATGAATGTGAATAAAAGAAAATTGATATAGCTAATAATCAATTTGGAATAAATACGTAGGATGTATGTATATTATTCTATTTGTATAGCGATTTGATTCAGAATTCGAGCATGGAATTTCGAGATAGTTATATCGATCCGAGTTGGAATTTTTTACTCAATTTTCGACGGCGAACCATGGGTATGGATTTTTGGTTGATTCTGGAAATTCTCTATCGTAGTTTAGAACTACGTAAGGAAAATAACGGTTTCTAATCAAGAAACCAGATCTGAGTCTGCACTAGGAAGTTGGGTGGACGATACTAGTTCGGAAGTGAAATTGTGTGATCGAGTGAGCGGTCGAATTTTGTGTTGCATACGAATGATATGAGTACATCGTACGAGATTGAATGATTATTAAACTTTTTGTAAAGAAATGTGCAAAATGATAAGAATGATATATAGGTGTGTTAAAAGGAAAAGGAATTGGATTTTGATTTTGAAGATAATTTAAATTGCTCGACAAAAAGGTATGTATTTAAATTTCTATATGAAATTTGATGATTTTCTTATCTAGCCACTTGGTCTTTTGTTTTCTATTGAAATCTGGAGGCCCGATGTGGCATTTTGTAGTCGTACCGAGCTAGCTGCGCAACGAAGACGCTGGCAAATTTTTCAAAAATTTAGGGAGTTAGAATAATTTTGAGAAAAATTTGAAAATTTAAAATTTAAATTTAAATTTGAATTGTTAAGAAAACAATGTTGTTTGGAAGCTATAAAATGTTTCGGGAAGTTAATTGAAGTGATAATAAGTATTTAATAAAAAGATTTATTTTGGCAAGTTGATAGAACTGTTTGGTTTTGCGAAAATTATAAATGGGTTAAGGATCATTCTTCTTAACTAGTAATTTCAGGACGAAATGAATTAAGAGGGGAAGAATGTGACGACCCAGAATTTTGAACATTTGAAATTGAAATATTTAATTGATTTTAAATATTTGGAAGTTGGTTTAATATGAATTTCAAAAATATCTGTTTATTTGGCAATTTAATTATTGAATTTAATTATTGAAAGTGGGGTAAAAATTTAAATCTTCAGTTTTAGGCTTGTTAAAAATATTTCAAAGGCTTAGAAAAATTTATATTGAGAATACTGAAGATAATGGAAGCTTCAGAATTGGATTTGAAATGTTTTGCTCAGCTTTGAATTTATATCGTTTAAATCGATATTTAAAAATAGCCTTCCGAGGCACAGTCTCGGAATTCGACGAAACTAGTTCCATTGGATCTGTAATAGTGCTTTATTATTGGATTTCAATTTTTGTAGTGTTTGGAGTGATCGTTTGGCCGTGCGATAAGCAAACGCGCTGAAAATTAAATTGAAAATTGAATATAATAACTAGTCCAAAAAGCTATCTTCTCTATACGATCGAATTTGAACCTGGAACCTTTTTCATTGCATATGGAATGGGCATTTAACATTATAAATGCCTGACGGCATGCCTCTATTGGAGGTTGAGATTTTGAGTTGCTTTTATCGAAGCGATTTAAATTTGAATTTAAAATTAAAAACATTTAGTATAATTACTTACAAGCCTTTGCAACACGTATATAAAAAATTTACCTACATGTTTTGTCTTCTCAAAAAATTTCAACATGCGTTGTTTTTAGAAATGAAAAAAAATATAAAATTTATCTTCGTTAAGAATAAAATGAAAGAATTTTTCTTCATTCAGAAATTAATATAATGGCATGTCTACGAAATCAAATTAGTTTTTTTTAAAAAAAAATGGGGGCATGCCGATCGAATCACTATCAGTTCGATTTCGTCTAATATATATATATATATATATATATATATATATATATATATATATAATTAGGCATCGTATTCAAATTGGTGGCATAGATGCATCAGGGCAACACAAGTGAAGTTCGTCGGTGGTGGAAAATCGATGGCAGTGGGCGCACGCGCGGGAAAGGCCAGGGCTTCAATCAAACATGATGTTCGTCTGGGCAAACGAAGTGAAGATGGCGGTCACAGTCATCGAATCAAGCTGGGTTGTGACAATTTCGTCAATGATTAGGACTTCGAATGGTCGCGAGTTAGGCATTGGTCTGTAAAGGCGAGGGCTCGAACGTGAGCACTGGAAAGTGGCACGGTTATCTAGGCAATTCGAAGATAGGTCGAGGTGCCAATGTGCTCCAGGTCGACCGCGATGATCGTCTCTGGCGATGGTGATCGGAGTACTATTTGTGGTCGAGCCTGGATTCGCGAGTGCAGTAAGGTATAAACCCATTTTCAATTTTATGGATATATATATATATAGGAATATGTTACTGAAAAATAGAAGGAAACAAAATAAATATTGTACAGTAAGTTTTTATAGGATAATTTGTTTCTATATAAATGTATATACAGTTAAGAAAAAAAATAGAATACAAGTATAAAAAAGTATAATTTATTTTTGGCAAAATGGTTTAAAATAAAATCATTGGATAATTAAAAATTACCCAATGAAAATTGATTATTCGATTATTTCAAATATTAATGAATTGTATAAATATTTATACATGGTCTAAAATGGAGAAATAAGCCGGAATGAAAATGAGTTGGAATGAGTTGAAAATAAAAGGTGAGATCCTCTCACTCAAATTATAATTATCGAAAATTTCAGTTATTGATTGATTGTTGGATTGTGATAGTATATATAGTAGTAGTGTATATATATATATATATATATATATATATATATATATATATATGGAGTGATTGATTTCCCGCATTATATAGCGGATGAGACCCTATGCGTCGCATAATAGGGATGATATTATTTAATCCCATATACCGCGATATTCCACCTCGTAGTGGAATTGGTATTTAATTATTGTGCTAACATCTATGGATGTAGGGAAATAGGTTGGAGGGATCCAACTGGATTCCTCAAATACTTGACTTTCTTTCAATGTTGTGTGTTGATTTATTTATAATCTGTGTATGATTATATTTTTGATTGAAATCGTTGAAGGCTATGGTTTAGCCGAATATATTTTTGGTATCATAGGATACAAGAAATATAAAATTGGATTTTTGAAAATTAAAGTAGAAAACTTTTAGTAAATTCATTTTAAAGAATTGGGTGAATTTAAAAGAAGGAATTTAAAAGTATAAAAGTTGATTTTTGAAACCTTTTCGAACTAATTCCAAATTATGGGAAAAGTTTTTAATAAATGGATTTCGAGTAATACTGCTTATGATGCAGCCCAGCCTGAAGCTAACTCATGCGCCTTAAGTTGCTTACGAACTAACGAGACTGGGCATGCATTGCAACTAGAGGATGGCAAGTTAAGAGGGAAGGAAATTGCACTATCGTTAAGTCGCTCACGACCTAACCAGGAACCAGAGGAGGAGATGGCCCGAACTCGCGACCTAGCAAACACGCGACCTAATGGTTTACGACCTAACGAGATAGTGCCATGTTATGATAAGCCACTTCAGCGACCTAACGAGAACGAGCTACTGTCAGTAGGTCGCGAAAGATCTTGCTTTAGTCGCTCCAGAAGAAGGTCGTGTGAAGTCCATTAAGTCGCTGCTGGATGATGTTAGGTCGTTCACGACCTATGTTGAGTCGTAAGTCGTTGTGTTGTATTTTGTTATGTTGTTAAGTCGTGTCTTTTTTTTTAAGTCGTTAAGTCGTGTCAATTTTTAAGTCGTTGTAATTCTGTGTTGTAACTGTTAAGTCGCGTGGATGTATAAGTCGTAACCGGTGTGTATTTAGGTCGTTGATTGTTAAGTCGTTCGTGTTTGTGTATATGTGTTGTATGTTGTTAGGTCGCGTACGACCTAAGTAAGTCGTAGGTCGTGTAACGACTTAAGGGTCAGAGTTGTAAAACGCTATAAATAGCGCTTGTGTTGGTCATTTGTAAGGGGGTTCATTTTGAATAAAATTCTTGTTTGATAGCTTTGTGCTTTCATTAAATCGGTAGTTGAGTATGAACTCCTATCTCCACCTACGGTAGTCGAGCGTGCTCGAACCAACGTTCGTTGAAGCCAATTAGTAGAATCAAGTGCGCTTGATCAACGCTCGAAGAATTGTAGATCTCTCTTCACGGTATCGTGCACGATCAACGTGTCAGAGATAGCTAGAATTCGGTATCTTCGGATCAACGAATTTGGGCCTTTCAGTATTTCCCAATCCACTGATTGCTACTTTCACAATTTCATCTGTTTTTTTCGAATTACCGCTGCATCAATTTGGTATCAGAGCCGGACTTAGCCAATCATAGCTAAGCTGAGTCTTGGAGCCAAGGAGTTTGAAGTTGGTGTTCATCGTGTTCGTTGTAAAGTTACAACAAGTTGGGAGTTTTCGATCCATATCATTTTGGATCAAAGTTCGGAAAGTGTTTGTATTGTGTTCGTGGGATTTTTGCACGCCAAAGAGAAGTTTGGATTTTGACCGAGTTGAGTTAGGTCGCGATTGGTTTGTGCGAGCTAGAGGAGCCGTGCGAGCTAAGTGGAGGCCGAGAGTTGAAGTTCATTTTGAAGTTTTTTAAGTTGTGTTTGATTGTTTGATTTGACAATGCCTCCGAGGAGAGCTAACCGCCATCAAAATATTGAAGCATTGTATAGAAGAGAAGAAGCCGATCAAATGGAACAACGCATGCATGAGAAGTTTGATGAAGGTATTGGTCGGTTGGAAATAATGATGCTCGAGATGAATCAAAGTAGAAGAAGAAATTCACCTGAATCGTGCCATGAAGCAAGTAGAATCTCACCACATTCAGATCAGGAGAGGAGAGAAAGTCATGATCGCAGAAGTACTGATAATCGTAGTAGGAATGTTGACGATCGTGATAGGAGGAATGAAGATCGAAGGGATGTTGGTGGTAGAAGTGGAAGTGGTAGAGATGTTGGTGGACGTGATCGACAACGATATACATCAGATTTTGATGAGGAATTTGAAGGTGATAGAGGAAGTGTTCATTTCCGAGATCGAAATCACGGACGACGTTAGTATCGGGAGATTGATGAAAATCGACGTTGGGAATCAGGGATGAAAACAGAAATTCTAGAATTCAAAGGAGGAATGGTTGCAGAAGAGTTTTTGGACTGGTTGTCAAATGTTGAAGAGATCTTTGATTTCAAGGAGGTTCCGGAAAATCGTCGAGTGAAGTTGGTTGATACTAGGTTGAGCGGGAGAGCTATGGCGTGGTGGCAACAAACCAAACTTACACGAGAACGGATGGGGAAGTTGAAGATTGAATCATGGGAGAAGATGAAGAAACTGATGAAAGCTACATTTTTACCTTACAATTATCAATAACTCATGTATCAGAGGTTGCAGAATCTGAGACAAGGGACAAAGACTGTTAATGATTATGCTGATGAATTTTACCAACTGATTGCTCGAAATGACATTATAGAGATAGAGGAACAATTGACTGCTAGGTTTGTTGGAGGGTTGAGGATGCAGATTCAAGATATGGTGAATATGTTTGATCCTAGATCTGTAGCAAAAGCACATCAGAAAGCGTTGGCCTGGGAGAAGCAGGGAAGACGAGGAGGTGCTGTGTTTACAAGTTCCAATATTCAAAGCAAAGGTGTTAGTGGGAGTTCCAATGTTTCTAAAGCTGTCAGTAAACCAGTTGTGAAAGAGGTTGAGAAGGCAAAGGTCAACAGCAATTTCAAATGTTATAATTGCCGAAGAAAAGAAGAGAAAAGAAGAAGAGAGAAAGAAAAAGAGAGGGGAAGAAAGAGAGAAAAGAGAAGAGAAAGAAAAGAGGAAGGGAAGAGAAAAAAGAGAGAGATGAGGATGAACAGGATATTGCGTCAGGAGATGAAGGATGTAATCTAATGATGAGGAGGTCGTGTTTAACAACGAAGCAGGAAGAAGAAGCTAGTTGGTTGAGGAGTAATATCTTTCAGTCGACATGCACTATTCTAGAGAAGGTTTGTAAATTTGTGATTGATGCAGGAAGTTGTGACAATATTATTTCTACTGAAGCTGTAAGAAAGTTGAAGTTGAAAATGCAGAAACATCCAAATCCTTACAAGTTAGCATGGTTGAGGAAAGGAGGAGAGGTGAAGGTGGACAGGCGAGTACATGTTCCATTTTCTATTGGGAAGAAGTATAAAGACGAGATTTGGTGTGATGTTGTGGAAATGGATGTTTGTCATTTGCTTTTGGGAAGACCATAGCAGTATGATCGAGCAGTGCGGCATGACGGTCCGACCAATAGCTACAGCTTTATGTTTGAAGGTGTTAAGATCATTTTAGTTCCAAAGAAGAGACAACACGGAGAAAGCAAATCAGAAGAGATCGAGGAGCTGAAGACTTTGTTAACTTTGAAAGAATTTGTTGAAGAAGTAGAAGAGAGTCCAGTGGTATTTTTGTTGATTGGACGTGAAGTAACTGCATCTGTTGAAGTCCCAGAGGAAGTAAAGCCGGTGTTAGAAGAATTCAGTGATGTGTTTCCTGAAGAGTTGCTAATGGAGTTACCACCGTTGAGGGATATTCAGCATCAGATTGATCTTGTGCCCGGGGCAGTATTACCACAAAGACCACATTACAGGATGAGCCCAAAAGAGCATAAAGAACTGAGAAGGCAGGTGGAGGAGTAGTTAGAACAGGGGCATGTTCAGGAGAGCTTGAGTCCTTGTGCAGTGCCAGCTTTATTGGTGCCAAAGAAGGATGATTCGTGGAGGATGTGTACGGACAGTCGGGCTCTAAATAAGATCACTGTGAGATATAGATTTCCTACGCCGAGGTTTGATGATTTGATTGATCGATTAAGTGGGGTTGTTGTGTTTTCGAAGATTGACTTGAAGAGTGGATACCATCAGATTCATATTAGATCGGGTGATGAGTGGAAGACTGCTTTTAAAACGAGGGAAGCTTTATACGAATGGCTGGTTATGCCGTTTGGCTTATCAAATGCTCTGAGTACTTTCATGAGAGTAATGAACCAGATTTTCAGACCATTCATTGGGAAGTTAGTAGTAGTTTACTTTGATGATATTTTGATCTATAGTGGGAGTATGGAAGAGCATGTCCAGCATTTTCGTGAAGTATTGTTGATTCTACGACAGGAGAAATTTTATGCTGCAACGAAGAAGTGTGTGTTCATGACGCACAGTGTTTTGTTTCTGGGATATGTTCTGTCGAAGGAAGGCATTCAAGTGGATGAAAGTAAAGTGGAAGCTTTCAGGAGTTGGCCACAACCCAAGACAATTACTGAAGTGAGGAGTTGTCATGGGTTGGTATCTTTTTATCGAAGATTCATTCCACACTTTAGTAGTGTGATGGCACCTGTAACTGATTGCATGAAAGGAAAGAAGTTTGCATGGTCAGAGGAAGCAGGGGTTGCTTTTGAAAAGATCAAATCACTATTGACGACAGCACCAATTCTGGTACTGCCGAATTTTCAGTTATTGTTTGAGCTGCATACTGATGCTTCGAAGGTTGGAATTGGTGGAGTTTTGAGTCAGAATGGAAGACCGGTTGCTTATTTCAGTGAAAAATTATCTGGAGCCAAGATGAGATATAGTACATATGATGTAGAGTTTTACGCGATTGTTCAAGTTGTGAAGCACTGGCGACATTACTTGTTTCAGAAGGAGTTTGTTCTTTACACTGATCATGAGGCGTTGAAACATCTACAAGGGCAGGACATGATTTCAGCGAGACATGCTTCGTGGATAGCATATCTACAACAATTTACTTTCGTTGTGAAACACAAATCTGGGGTGACAAATCATGTAGCGGATGCTTTGAGCGGGAGGAATCATTTGTTGACAACGTTGAAGGTTGAAGTGACAGCATTCGAATTATTGTCAGAGTTGTTTGAGGAGGATCCTTACTTTGCAAAGTTTGTTGAGAAAGTTAAAGATGGGAGTACTGAAGAATTTGTGTTGGTTGATAGATTCTTGTTCAAAGGGAATCGATTGTGCATACCAAACTGTAGCTTGAGAATGAAGATTGTTAAAGAGTCGCATGAAGAAGGACATGTTGGATGGGATCACACCTTACAGTTAATTTCACAATCTTATTTTTGGCCGTCAATGAGAAAAGAAGTAGAGAGATTTGTGGAGAGATGTCATGTTTGTCAAATTTCGAAAGGGACAACAACAAATGCGGGGTTGTTTATGCCGTTACCTGTTCCGACAAAACTGTGGGTAGATGTAAGCATGGATTTCGTGTTGGGATTGTCGAGGACTCAAACGGGAAATGACTCTATCTTTGTTGTAGTGGACTGTTTCTTGAAGATGTTACATTTTGTTGCTTGTAAGAAGACGGCGGATGCAGTTCATGTGGCACAGTTGTTCTTTAAAGAGATCTATCGTTTACATGGTTTACCAGAATCTATAGTTTCAGATAGAGATACCAGATTTCTGAGTCATTTTTGGCTAAGTTTGTGGAGGATGGTGGGAACAAAGTTGAAATTTAGTAGCGCTTATCATCCGCAGACAGATGGGAAAACAGTGGTGGTTAACCGATCGTTGGGAAATTTACTGAGATGTCTTGTGAAAGACAATTTGAAGAGTTGGATTTGAAGACGTGTCAAGCTGAATTCGCACACAATCATGCAGTTAACCGGAGTACAGGTTTTAGTCCATTTCAAATTGTGTATTCAAGCTTACCAAAGGGGCCGTTGGATTTGACAATAGTACCACAACCGAAGGGGACAGTTAAACGAGCTGCTGATTTTGTTGATGGTTTGACGGAATGTCATAGAATCGTGCAGGAACGATTGGGGAAGTCGAACGAGAAGTATAAGCGAACTGCAGATTTGAAACAATGATGTGTTGAATTTAACGAAGGTGAATTGGTTTACGCAGTGTTGACAAAAGATCGTTTTCCGGTGGGAACGTACAATAAATTGAAGGCGCGAAAAATTGGTCCAGTAGAAATTTTGAATAAAATCAATGAGAACGCGTATCAACTGAAGTTACCAGATGATGTTCATACTTCTGATGTTTTCAACATCAAATACTTAATTCCGTATCATGAAAATGAAATTGTTATGGAAGAAGATGGTGAAAATTCGAGGTCGAATTTCTGTCAATCGGGGGAGGATGATGCAGCCCAGCCTGAAGCTAACTCATGTGCCTTAGGTTGCTTACGAACTAACGAGACTGAGCATGCATTGCAAGTAGAGGATGGCAAGCTAAGAGGGAAGGAAATTGCACTATCGTTAAGTCGCTCACGACCTAACCAGGAACCAGAGGAGGAGATGGCCCGAACTCGCAACCTAGCAAACACGCGACCTAATGGTTTACGACCTAACGAGATAGTGCCATGCTATGATAAGCCACTTCAGCGACATAACGAGAACGAGCTACTATCAGTAGGTCGCGAAAGATCATGCTTAAGTCGCTCCAGAAGAAGGTCGTGTGAAGTCCATTAAGTCGCTGCTGGATGATGTTAGGTCGTTCACGACCTATGTTGAGGCATAAGTCGTTGTGTTGTATTTTGGTATGTTGTTAAGTCGTGTCTTTTTTTTTAAGTCGTTAAGTCGTGTCAATTTTTAAGTCGTTGTAATTCTGTGTTGTAACTGTTAAGTCGCGTGGATGTATAAGTCGTAACCGGTGTGTATTTAGGTCATTGATTGTTAAGTCGTTCGTGTTTGTGTATATGTGTTGTATGTTGTTAGGTCGCGTATGACCTAAGTAAGTCGTAGGTCGTGTAACGACTTAAGGGTCAGAGTTGTAAAACGCTATAAATAGTGCTTGTGTTGGTAATTTGTAAGGGGGTTCATTTTGAATAAAATTCTTGTTTGATAGCTTTGTGCTTTCATTAAATCGGTAGTTGAGTGTGAACTCCTATCTCCAACTACGTTATTCGAGTGCGTTCGAATCAACGTTCATTGAAGCCAATTCGCGGAATCAAGTGCGCTTGATCAACGCTCGAAGAATTGTAGATATCTCTTTATGGTATCGTGCGCGATCAACGTGTCAGAGATAGCTAGAATTCGGTATCTACGGATCAACGAATTTGGGCCTTTCAGTATTTCTCAATCCACCGATTGCTACTTTCACAGTTGCATCTGTTTTTTTGAATTACCGCTGCATCAGCTTAATATTTGGAGAATTTGTACAAAGTTCGGATTTTAAATGGTTTGGAAGAAATAAAGGAATTTGTTTTAAAAGATAATAAATTTGGTGTTTAAAAATAAATCTTTAGGAAATCGATATGAAAATTGATTTGGTATTTGTATGAAAATTGATTTGGTGTTTGGAAATAAATTTGAAAATTGATTTGGCGTTTGAAATGAATTTGGAAATGAATTTGGTGTTTGAAATAAATTTGAGAATCAATTTAAAATTTGACTTGGTATTTGCAAATAAATTTTGGGAAATCAATTCTGAAATCGGTTTGGTGTTTGAAATAAATGTTTGGAAAATCAGTTTGGTGTTTTGAAAATCAATTTGGAAATCAATTTGGAATTTGATTTGGCGTTTAAAAGTGAATATTTGGAAATTCATTAGAAAATCGAATATCAGTGGATATTTGAAAATTTAAATTCACAATGGGAATTTATAAAGGAAATGGAAATTTGTTTTAAAAATAAATATTGGTTTATTTTTAAAAGTGTGGAAAGAAGTTTGTGGATTTGTAATATAAATTGAGATAAATCAAGGTGAATTTATTTATTGATTTAAATGGACCATTTTGAAATAAAAGGTGTATTTTCCCTGGAAAGCCGAGTATGTTTGAAAGTAGCCTTCGAATTAAAAGTTCTAAAGTTAGTTTTAAAAAGGATGTTTGTGGAGAAATTTTTTTTTGAAATTGTTTTAAAATCTTTAAAGTACATATTTATTAAGTTAATTATAGAAGTGTTTATTTTAAAGATTTGATTGATATTTATTTTAGAAAATGGTTATTTAAATAGTTATACCCTATCTACTAATTTTATTTTAAAGTTAGTTTGGACTTAAAGTTTTATATGAGATATTGGTATAATGTTTTCATAACTAATATTTAAATAAGTGTTTAGAAATAGTTTTTGTTCTAAATGTTTCCAAGTATATGTTTTTGGATAAGTGAGTTAAATTACTTTAAAGTATTTAAACTCGGCAAATTTTCAGTGGAAATGAATAAATATTTGAAAATATATTCCGCGTGAGGAAAGTGATTTGAAATTTGTTTACAAAGGGTTGAAGTGTGAAAATATATCTTGCAAAGATAATTTGGGAAATAAATAATTGGGGAAAATTATTTAAAAATCTGGCGATTGTTGTGAATATTGATTGATAGTTAAATACCGACTAACAAAATTGGCCTTTAAACGGTGTTTGAATTTTGATGCGACCGGGGTCGTATTCCAAATGGAAATTCGAAAACCATATCGAATCTTTGTGATGGATCTTTTGTTAAAAAGATCAAAGTGGATATTTGTGTGTGATTTACTTGAAATCCGAATGTAACACTTAACTTTAAAATGAGCACTCGTTATTCGGATTAGCCGGGAGAGGACTTCGTGCCATAAAACCTATATCGAATAATGATACGATGAAATGGGATTCCTTTTGAAGATGGTGTTGAAGACCGGATATTTTTGAAAACGAAAGGATTACCTGTCGAATGTCTCTGCACTGAGTTGCTCCGGTATAGAGATTTTATCACCCTTTGTGATGGGGATTCCGGACGTGATTAGTGAATATCCGGATTGCAAGGGCTTCTATGAAGTGCCTTCGGTTCCGTTCGATCCTGAACGGACTTGTATGGATACGTGTCTATTTGTTACACTTTGAGATGTAAAGCTGGTTTCTATCAAATACATTTCTTTTGGTGGTGGAGAGTTTATTCTCTTAGCTTAATACCCTTCTCTAAGACGTACGAGCTCAGAGGTTATGTAGTTGATATTTACTAGTATACATTCCTGATTTGGTAATGTGGCACATGAAGTGCTGCTGATCATTTGTTGATCAAAGCATGGCTTTTGTGAAAAGCGTAGCTTTATGGACGAGACATCGTTAGACCTTACTACCCGGAAATGGTCGAAGCAGGAAGAATGCAGCAAGGTTGTATTAGGAGTAGCGCCCTTAGGGTTTCCTTTTCCTTCGAGAAAAAGGTGGTATCATGGTATGGAGCCCAGAAACTTAACTTATGTGGTTGCTGCAAATTTATTACTTTGTGGTTGTTGGCGTTGAGGATCCTCGGATAAAGGTCGGTAACGACAGGGGATGGCATTGCTCATAGGGTTATCTAGTTACAGCTGTATTACAGCATGAGGTAACTCGGCCTTATTTTGACAGATATCCGGTTAGGTTCTCGGGGAGTCCCTCCAGAGGCATACCCATGTGGCATAGGAAGTTCCTTAGCCTGACCATTTGTTGAAAATCCAAAGAAACAATACGAGCTCTTTAAGATTGCAATTGTATAACGTGCCTCCCTAGGAGGTAGATATAGCAGGCATAATATAATGGTACCTATGCTAGCTAAGATTTATATTATACTTTCAGAATGTTTTCCACATTATGACTAATAATAATAATATCAAAGAGATGTTGCATATTAAGCATGTTTGACTGTCATAAGGAAAAATCTCCTCCAATTGTGCGCTTGCATTGTGTGTGTGCGGGGAGGCCTTATCGTAGTTTCATTTTCCAAAAGCATAGCGGATTTCTTTTCCTTTCTTTGAAAATAGCTATTTTAAGATCTCATACCAGTCCCATGACTAACCTAGATTTATCCCTTTCTAAACTCTGGGTGCCCATAATTTTCCACGCGGGCAGCCTAGAGTCAGGTTATCAGTTGTTCTGGAGCGAAGTCGGGAAAGTATGCGGTGGACATTTCGAGTTCAAGCTGGATGGCGAGGCGTATCACTTGTATATGTTATATTCTTTTCTGTGTTTGTTGTTGTAACACTCTGATGATGTAATGTTGTGTATAACTGTTATATTTTTTTGTGTTAAAGATATTCATTTATCTATTATATGTTGTTCCGCTGCGAAATGTGAGATTATGTTATTGTTTTTGTTTTCTTCCTCTATCTTCTTCTTTAACCCTAACGGTTCGGTTTTCCGGCGTTCGATTGTGTGGCATTTGATATAGTGGACGTATCGATGTCGACTTTTGGATGTCGAAAAATTGGGTCGTTATAATGGCAGCAAAGTTGAAGCTTTTCATTAGAAATGGCTTCTAAGAACCTGTACAGGAGATAGAAAGAACATGCAAACCAAAACATATAGTAAAATTAGAAACACCACTTACTATAAAAAATAATTTTGATGAAAATGGATGAGTTGGAGGTAGATTACCTTAGATTTAACTATAGATTAAAAAGACTTCGATTTGGTGAATTTAATTGAAGAAAATGGTTAGATTTTGCAATTTGAGAAAATGGTTTACTGTATTTTTGTTTTTAGGCCGAAGGAGAAAGAAGATAGCTTGTAAAATGAACGTACAGTATATTATTTTTTCTCACTTCTCACTAGGTTAAAGGATAATGGGCCTAATTGGTTCAAATTTAAAAGAAAGTAAGTTGGCCTAAAGTTTAATTAAACAATAATAAACAATATATGTGCATATATCACAGATACACAACCAAAAATGCATTTTCTCCATATTTTGACATAGGAAAAATATGTAAGTTTGTGTACTTATAAAATAATACATTTTCTATCATATAAAAAGTTTAATTTATATATTTTTTAAAAAAATTTAATATTAAATCCTTTATTTAATAAAAATGCACTATTCACTCAAATAAATCAATAAAACATCATTTTAACTTCTAAAATTTTACAAAATACTTTTCCCACTTAGAAAATTATTTCAAACCATTTCTAAACTTAATTTATAGCCAAAGCATATTCTTAAACCAATTTCCCCTTCTTATTTAAATAAAACACCATAAAATCAAATACTTCTTTTAGAAAACTATTAAAAGAAGCAATAAAGCAATAATTAATATAATTATTGCATTTTCTCTTAAATAAATTCATTTTCTAATTTAAGGCCCATATTCCATTTATTATCACTCAAAACAAAATAAAATAAAGTTCTAAGCTTTATTTTCATAATTTAATTCCAATTTTATTGTTCATTCCAAATAAACAATTTAATTTCTCTAATTTTAATTTAGTTTACAATACTGAATTATAATTACCATTATATTTTAATATTGATAGGTAATTTCCAAACTAGGGTAGTTACAATTCTTCATTATAGTAGCCCTACATCCCTTCTTCCATGTAGAAGCACGCTATTTTCACTTTTATAACTTGGGATGTTTTGTATTTACCAGTTCGACAACTTTATCACTTTATGAACTCGATATCACCTTTTTGAAACTGCTTCTATGTTTATTGGCTCGACGTGATTTCTTAAGGTTATAAAGTCTCGATATCCTTCTTGCCTTTAAATTCGACATCCCTTATGGATCAATATATTTATCGCTTCCTATTTTATTGATTATGGTAAAGCTTCCTTTTATTGCTTTTGTATCCTCTTGGCCATTCTCGTAACATGGTAGTTAGAAAATATATGGTTAACATAGAATAATAATCATAATCACGTCATGTCACCATACAATGTCTATTTGTCAAATACATATGTCTGCACAATACCAATCAAACCTAAACCATACACAATCAATCGAAGTTACAACACTTATTTGTATCATGTATAATATATACAAATAAATCCCTATCTCTAATGCAATCTTACCTCCAAACTCCGTCAACTTGGATATATAAATAAGGGGAAAGTAGGAGTGGATCAGACAAAAGTCTGGTAAGTGAGCCATATTTTGCTCTACATATACTAGATAAATAATACTATAGCATGATACGAATCTAAAGCCTGGTCACCTCACTTCTTAGTGCTCTTATCATACCTAGTCATCATACACATCTACTCATATCACATCATCTTTATCTGGACTCATTTCCTAAAGCAACCTCATGCCCTACAGGGTCGCCTGTTGTCCATTGTTTATATAGGATTCACTTCCCTGGACAGACCTTATGCCCTATAAGGTTGCCTATTGCCCTTGTACACAAACTAGACTCATGCCCTGGTCCGTCCATAGCCTACACGGTTGCTTATTATCCACTTCCACACTAGTCCATCGAAGCACTATAGGGGAGCAACCCAATACTTGGACAATCTACTTGCATCACAGTTCCATATCTGTATCCGTATTCGTATATGTATCCAAATTCATATCCACATCTATATCCGTATTTATATATTGGGTCACCTACTTACAACATAGGTTCATTCACGTTCACATCCATAGTCATGTCACTTTATATATTACAACAAAATACATATCCATTTCAAGCAATGATTCATTACCACACACATTAACTTGAATTCATGACATCATAACTTGCCTCATCAATAGCCGCCAAAAACCTTTGGAAAATGAATGGAACAAGACTCGAATTAATCAAAATTATGTTATATAGGCCTATACAGATCTAGGTCCAACCTTCTTTGAAATACAGGTCACTAGAGCCTTGGTCGCACTCGCCGCTGCCTCGATGCACGTGATTTTTTGGAATTGTCAAGCTGTGGATTTGAAGTTTCACAATGTCATTTCGCTACAAATCGGCTCTGTTTCACCTCCAATCGCCTGAGAACGTCCCAGGACTTATCCTTACGTTTTTAGGTCCGGTTTCATAGTTTATTTCATCAAGTTTAGTGTGTAATCATCAAATTTCATTAGCTGAATATAAACTAGTTTTATTTTTTATTTATGAAAAATTCCCTCACAATCCCATTTAAATCTAAATTTAATTATTATAAATGATTATCTACACAATTATAGCCTGATTTCATATCTATAGAATGAAAATTGAATTAATAGAAGATGAAACCATAAATCACTATTTCGAATTCACCATACACTACTTGAATCTCTACTATTCGACCATATTGTGCCTCCTTGCCTTAGAGTTTTGTCTTTAAGTTGTTACTGATATTTAGTCCTCCTTGCTAGGATCATGATGCCACTGGTTTCACGTGGTTTCACTGAGTTTTAAGGGAAATATGATGAATTAATTTTTGTTTGTAAAGAGGAAGAAGAAGAAGATAGAAAGACCATGGTTTTCTGAACTAAAAACTACGTGATTTCCATTTTAAAATAGAAGAAGGGATATAACGGTCATTTAAAATTCAAATTCTATGTTTTGGCACCGATTAACTCGACACCATTTTACTTCCTTCATACAGACTCCAAATAAGGCAAACCAAAATACTGCATGAATTAGAAAACGGGACAGTCGCGGTGGCACAGGTTTCGTCGTCAAATTCCAAAGTCGAAAACATGACCATTATTCCCCTCCTTATTTAATATTTATTTAATTAGTTTAATTGGATTATTATCACATTATTATATTATTAGTAATTAGTTACAATATTTACCAAATCTTTGAGGTATTACAAGTACTTTTAGGAATAGCATATGGTGTTTGTCTAAAATCACCACCTTATAAAACAGTTTTCCCACAAAAAATTTGGTCATCCATGTTGCTTAAGCTTGAAGAAACTATATCATTCAAGCTCTTTTCCAATGTCTTTAGTGCATTATAGTAACCATAGGTGCTTTTTCCCTATATAATTAAATCTATTCGCCTATGTAAGCGAATGAAAATTACTGCCTAAAAACATCAGATGTCTACATGTCATCTAGTTTTGTAGGAATTTTAAACTTTGAATGTACAGTCCTACCACCATGAAGTAAAGTAACAATGAAGTAACACTCGAAGATTTTGTTGCTAGTAAAATTTAACCTTCATCTCTTACATTGGTTATTATGGTTTTTCCAAAGAAGGGTTTTTTCCATCCCACCAATGCTATACACAAAAAAGAAACCTTCAAATTGATTGTTAATAATAATGACAAAAATGACATAATTGAAAATGTTTTTTTATCCTCATTAAACGGTGGAACCAACCTTCCAGCTTCATTCCTAAACAAACCACAACTATAGTCTTCTTCCTCCCTTGAAAGTGTGTTAACTGCTATTCGTTCATGTTCAATAACTCATGTACACTAACAAACGAAAACTCTTTCAATGATTTATTTATCCTGTACATAATCCCCTCTACCTCATGTAATGCTTGTTACTTTACACTCATGCACTACAATTCACAATGTCTTCAACCATTTGAGTTCAAGCGTCCCCATCATATATCGTCGCTAAACAACTCCTAATTCTTCTCCCATGGATGTTTAGGATTAGAAACCTCACAGAAAAGCAATAGCATTGCAAATATTTCCCGTAGAGACTTTGGAGATGTCTAAACTGTAACTTCAATCAAAGTTTCATCCTACTCATTATCATCCTCCAACAAACCACATGAATGCACGCATCTTTAAAGGTGTCAAAAACAAACCCATCCACTATCCAAATATTTTGGTACTAGGTAGGTCCTTTAACAACCGCTATAACAAAAGGAGCCTACTATAGCAAAGGAAAATGCTATAAAAGCGTACTTTAGTGGTCTAGAAATGTTGTATATTGACACGTTATAAAAAATAATAGCTCATTTATGTCACAAAGCAAACCGCTATAAGATTTACTTTCAATAGCGCATTTTATCCGCAATTATAAGTTTCGTATATTGGTTTAACAAACACTGTATATTGATATGTTATAATAGATCCTAAACTATATATAACATGGTAAAATGCTATAAAAATTACATTCAATAACGCTTTTTTTATAAGCTTTCTACAGTGTCTCTAAGTGTTATAGTTTACGTTTTGCTTTTCTAAAATTTGGTGCATTCTTATAAATCAGGATAGTCGATACATATCAAAATGTTGCATTAAGAATATTTCTAAAACATAAAAGAATTTAAATAATGAAAAAACATAGCAAATATTAGACATTAAGATATAATATATTGTATTAAACATAACAAATATTCATACATATAACATCACACGATTTTAACTAACATAATATTCTATTTTATACGTAAGCACTAACCATAAACTAGTAGCTAATGTTACAACTAAAACAAGTAGTTAGTTGTTTGCATTAAAAATAAGAATAGCTCCAAATCTTTCATTCTCTCACCTACAAATGAAATAAATATCTACAATAGAAATTATTATAATTATAAATATGAATAAAATTGTATATCCCGGAATTTTGGACAATTTAAATTTAATAATCTGAGTTTAAATTTAAATTGAATTGATAATTTTTGTTAATAAATTTGATTTGATTCTGCAATCTTCTTTATTTAAATATTTAATCTGTGAATTTATTAATAAAATTGTTTTCTATTTAATAATGTATATGTATTTGTATATATTATAAATAGATAAGTTTTCAAATTAGTTTTAATGTTTTGAAAATAGGAATTGAGATTATTTTTGGATTTAAGTTTTTCAAAAATATTTAATAAAATACTATATGATTATTAAATATAAGATAAATGTTTTATAAGTTAAAAGTTCATTTTAATTTAAGTTTTGATATTTAAAATAAGTTATAAAATGTTTGTGTTTTTCTTTTTAAACTATTAATTTATAAAATTTGATTTGTTAATCTAATTTGAGATTTAAAATACAATTTTAAATATGAACATGCATTCATTAAGTATAATTTTCTTTAACACCTAATTTAAATAACAAAAATATTTAAAAGACATATGTAAGCATAGTTGAACATGTGTTAAATATTTAAGAGCGTAAATTTACATGTGTTAACATCTTAGACAAATGTCATGTTGTCATTTTGTTTTTCTTTAATTTTAATTAAATCATAAATTTAGATTATAAAACATTGCATATACTCATTTCTTCATTCTTTCTCATTTTTTTTTCAATTCTTAACAAAGAAAATATTTTCCACCTTCAATAAAATGAAAGTAAAATCTGTAGCATTTCAGATTTTAAAAATCAAACTCCATTTTCAAGTTTGCATATCAATCCCAGTAAACAAATATGCAAGCCTGCATTCACTTTCTTTAAAATCTGCATCCAAAATAAAACCTGTATTTTTAAATCTGGAAGCATGGATAAATTCAAGTTTGCATACATCTGCAACTTCATCAAATCTGCAATCATGAAGCAGTCAACCTGCATTTGGGTTGCAAGGGATTATGCATGCTATATAACTTGGGGATTTGCATCTGCATTCAAACTGGAAGCATGTATAAAACAAAAGATTAGAAAGCATTAAAACAAGAGGCCTGCATTCATGAAACTATGCTCTGCATGATTCAAAAATCAAGCCCTTTCTACATGATCAATCTGTGCTCTGCATAATCAGTTGAGCAACTCATTTTCTTAAAATTAATTAAATAAGTTAGGTTGTTCATCTTTTTAAAAATTGAAATGAACTTATAGGAATTGGTTGTGAATATTATACCTGTAGTACGTGTCTGTATACTTGATGATTGTTGACTGCATATCTGTGCTTCAAAATCCCAAGCTTTGTTGATTCTTATATTCTTTGTTTTGAATTGATTTCTATTATGTCTCAAAACATAGAATAAGACGTGTTTGTTTTAAATAAAGTAAGTACAAATTTATATGAATTAAATTTAAATTTATCTGTAACTTGAAAAATCAAGTTACACAAAGTGAATTAGCATAAAGGAAATTCAAACTTTATAACGTGATGTTTCAGATTTATAAATAGCATCATCAAGTCAGTGCATGAATTTCAAATCTAATATTAAAACTTTAGTGTTTTAAATGAAGAGCAGTTTTGTATATACTGTATTTAACAATTTGGTCATGTTCAGTAGATGCATGCAATTGAATTGGGTGAAATTGTTTGTAGAGACAGTGTGTCTATTCTAGATTATAGGAAAAGTATTGAATTTAATTAAAATTCAATCTTGGTGATGTAATTGTGGGTTTCTAGGTTTAGAACCCTAGTTTTTCTGAGTGTAAGTGAATTGAGTGATGCGGTCTCATAAAGTGATCGAGTTCAAAGCTCTTTTGGGGATGGATGGATGGTGTGTTGTTGGAGACTTCACCGGATTTTGGAGGGTGATGATGGCCGGAGTTGTGGGTTGTTGGCGATGACAGGCTA
The DNA here is from genome assembly GCA_030765085.1 of Allium cepa. Classification (NCBI taxonomy): domain Eukaryota; kingdom Viridiplantae; phylum Streptophyta; class Magnoliopsida; order Asparagales; family Amaryllidaceae; genus Allium; species Allium cepa. Next base: position 43,913,225 of record CM060930.1, on the reverse strand, counting down.
GGCACTGGAAAAGGAAAACTGTTCCAGGTTTTAGTTTTTAAACTTGAATTTAAATTCAAGTGGAATTTTGGAATTTTGAAGGTGGAAGGTTGTTGTGGGGTTGCTGGTCGATGGAGGATGGCTTGAGATGATGGCCAGTGATGGCCGGAGTAGGGGAGTGGGTGCACAGGGGTTTGTGCATGTTGGTGATGATGGTGGTGTTCTGTTTTGGGTGAAGGGTTTCATGTCTCGGGATTGTCTCGGGTAAAATGAAGAATGACTCGAAGCTGAGGAACTCGTGACTCGAAGTAAATTATGTGATGCTCGGGTTTAAACTTAGTTTCAGGTTTTAACAGAAACTGTTTTATTCAGGTTTCTAAGTTTTTAAAATAAAAGTAAATTTCAAACAAAAACCTGAAACTAAAGTTGAATCTGAATTTAAGTATAAATTCAATTAATTAAATTTTGGGTTTTTGAAATTATTTAAAATTTGAAATTTTTAATGAGTTTTAGAGTTTGAACATGAAATCTGTTTTCCAGGTTTTACAAATTGATGTAAAAAGAAAAATGCAAAACAAAATCTGAAATAAGTTTGAGTCCAGAATTTAATTTTTATTCAATAAGTTTCAAATTTTAGATCTTTGAATTAAATTTGAAATGTCTTAAAATCCAAGTTTGGTTTTAAACTTTAAACAGAAACTGTTTTTCTGTTTTGAAAGTTTAAAAGAAGAATTTAAACTTAAAGGCGAAGTTCAAAACTGTAATGTTTAAACCTGAAACTTAAATTTTGAATTCAATGATTTAAATCCGAGATTTGAAATCATTTTTGAATTCAAATTTGAGATGTTAAACTACAACAGAAAACTGTTTTCTGTTTTATGTTTTTAAATTGAAAAGTAAAATTTTAAATGGCAACTAAAATTTAAATAAGTTTAAATTCAGCTTTGAAAATCTGGAATTTGACTTTAATGTCAGTTTTTAAAATTTAATAAGTTTTTAAATTTAAATTTGTTTTAACTATTTTAGGAAAGATTATATGATTTGAATTTAAAAATGGAGATGGAAAAGTAAGTAATGTTTTAATTTTTTTTTAGTTTGAATCTAGAATAAAATTTGAATTGTGTTCCAGTTTGAAATTTATAAAGAAATTTTTAAATTTGAATTCTTGTTTGAAATAAGGTGTTTAAAATACTTTGTATAAAGAAGAATGTTTCTTAATTTTAAACTTAAGAAAATTGGTTTCATTTAAATTAATAAATTAATTTAAATGGAATATTAATTATTTAATTAATGAATAATATAGATGATTAATTAAGTAATTAATTATTTTTAAGTTAATTAAATTAGATTTGAGATTAATTAATTAAGGTTAATTAATATATAATTTAGAATGGTTAATTAAGTTTTAATTAATGATTAAGATTTATTTAATCAAGTGATTAAAGATAATTAAGACTTTAATTAATACTTAATTAATTTATAATTAGAGATTAATTAAATTGTAATTAAAGATTTATTAATTGATAATTAATAATGATTAATTTTAAGTTAATTACTTAATTAATAATTAAGTGATGTTAATGAAGGTTATTAACTTAAGATTATTTTAACAATTAATTAATGTGATTAATTTTAATAATTAATTAGATTAATTAATTAATAATAATCAATTGTTTAATTACTTAATGAAAGTAATTAATGAATTAATTACTTGGTGTAATTAATTTGATTAAGGTGATTAGTTTAGATTAATTAAGTTAAATTAATTTAAACATTTTTGGAATGTTGATAATTACTTTATGTAATTTATGGATTTGTAATTATTTAGAGAAGTAATTAATCAATAATTACTGAATGTAATTAAGGATCTTTATTATAGAAGTAATTTGGATTACTTTGAAATTAATCAAGTGATTGATGAAGATAATTAATTGAGAATAATTAATTATGGGATGAGTAATTAAAGTAGTTAATTACTGAATGACTATTAATCAAGGGTGATTAATATATATGTTGTTTAAATTGGAGATTAATTACTTATGTAATTAATTTATATTTAGATATTGATTAATTGTAGTTAGAAATCATTAATTAATTAATTAATGATGTAATTTGGAATTGATTAATTAAGGTATAATTAAAATTAAATGTTAATTACTTATTGTAATTAGAGATAGCTAATCAATAATGGTTAATTAAAATGAATACTGAGATGATGATTTATAAATTGATTTGTAATCAATTGATGGTTAAGTTAAGTAGAATTTTAATGATGAAGTAATTAATTTAATTCATTTTAAATTAATTAGAGTTTAGGTAATTAATTTAATTCATTTTAAATTAATTATAAATAGTGTGATCATTAGATAGTTGCTTATGTTTGATGATTGGTATTGATTGCCTGGTATGGTTTGTAATCTCAGCTATGAGATGAATAATGTTGTGGTATGGATGCATTGGTTGCTTTTGGATGATAATAGTGATTATCTGATATGGATTATCTGATTATTATATGAATTATCTGTTGATAATGATAAGGTTGATTTTCTATTGTATTGTGAATTATCTATTTGTGTATATTTAGATAATAAATTGAATTGTTTTTAAACTTTAAAACAACTTGGACCTTAAAAGACACGCTTTGGATTTCGATGAGACCGGGATCGGGTTTTCCATATTTGGAATCTGAAAACGACATCGATTCCAATTAAACGTTAGGTCGTTAACCCAAGTGGAGCAAGTGAAGACTCGAGGTGTAAGGGCTATACGTCAGTATAACTCTGCGGGTGATTCCGTAATGAGTTTGACGGAATAGTACTTATAGATTCGAGATGGTGGTTTAGAGTGCAAGGGTTATTGTCGTTAACTCTGAGGGTGATTCCAATACATGTGTAACGAGATAATGCCTTCGGTTTCGTTCGAACCCGAAACGAACTTGTATGGATTGAATGCTTTCAGAACAACGTCAGGAGGACGATGAGCATTCTAAGAGTTATGTCCTATAAAGGTAATCGTAGCCTCAAGCCTCATCAACCAGGAATGGCTAAAACAGGGGAGGTGCAGCAAAGCTTCGTGGGTAGCACCCACTTGAGAGCAAGATTGATCCCAGTCTAGAGGACTTTTTTCTATTTTCGGCTTAGTGGTGCGGTTGCTGATCACAACTGCGGGGTTGTCTTGTTTGGAACTGTTCAGTAAGGAACGGGTCCGGCTTTGTGTTGTAGGGGATGAAGGGAGTAATCCTCGGTATGGTGATCTAGGCCACGTACTATGACGGGCGGTACCCCAGTAGCCCAGCCATTGATGGAATCCAAAATCCAATAAGTGCCCACGGTTTTGATTGTATTACCCACTTTTGTGGCTAGTAGCTGGAATTTAATAATGTAACAATTTTGGCTATTTCTTATTTACTTGAAAACCCTAGACACTATTATAATATCATTGGATTTCCTATCAAATGTTTTGGTTAGCGTAAGGCAAAAACTTTTCCATGTTAATGTGTGGGAAGTCTTACGTGATACCTTTTCTTTTCAAATGTTTTTCAAAGTTAAACAACTTTAACCTGTTACTCACACCAGACCCATGTCTGACCCGGAGTTATTTTTGTTTTTCTATAACTCTTGGGTACTCAAATTTTTCTGAGTAGTCAAGGGAATTCAGGTTAGGATTCGGGTTAGCTTTGACGAATTCTAGAGGAGCATATGGAGCAGGAGGCTTCTGTGTATAGTTATATAGTTCCGCTGTGTTGGTATCTCTGAGTGTTTCTGTATTATGTATTGAGTGGTAATAACTAGACAGGTGTTTATAACTGTCTAGTATGTGTTGTATATGACTGTGTACTCTGATATTTGTTGTATACTATGTAATACTTATGTTATTAATATAATTTATTCGTTCCGCTGTTGAGATTCTAGAGTTGTTTTCTTCTTTCTCTTCTTTCTTTTCTCTTTTCTATCCCTTTCTTTCTTAAAGATGATGCGATTTTCCGGGAGTGGAAAGTCGGGTCGTCACACTTGGTATAAGAGCATTAGGTTGAGTGAATACCTAGTCTCTGTAGTGGTGCCTATCTTGAGAGAGCGTATTTGTATTTTTATTATATATATAGATATATATAAATAATTAGTTCCACCTATTTGTTAGAGTACCTGTTCGGGTTTTTCCAATATAAGTTATAAAGGTAGATGAGGTAGAAGTGTGTGTAACACAATTACCTTTGGATGGAGTTTGAGTGGAAGAGGTTGGATGTGTATTTGTCGAGACTGTAGACCTAATACCGTCTCGAGTGAGTTTTGTTTGGTGTAAGTACTTCATCAATCTCTGAAGGTAACCTGTAGAGGTTCGAAGTTCATCTTTGAAGTGCAGAATTGAGTTTGGATCTGTCGGTAGGGCAGAGCCAGTGAGTGATGATATCTTGACATCTCAGGAAGTTGTAGCTGCGTGATGAGATGCAGTGACTATGGATATTTCCGAAGATGTTTCTTTGGAACAAGAATAAGAAGTGAGTCTGATCGGTGATGTGGCTGAGTTTAGCAGAGAGTTCTGAGTTGGTAGAAGTCTTCTGGCTGAGTAGTTTTTCTGAAGTAGAGTTCAGAAGCAGTAGAGTGGAACCGTTTCTCTGGTAAGTTGGCTAAGCCAGCATAAACTATTCTGTTTGGTTGAGAGAGAGCAGTTACTATGGATTTAGGCTGAGTTGATCGCAAAAGTGACTTGCGATAATATGTTCTCTTGTGTTTGTTGGAGATTGTCTGGATTTTCTTCCAGGAAGTCAGAGTTTGTCTGCATCTGGAGATCGAGTTTTCTTTCCAGGAACGGAACTGGTGGTTCAGTTAGTATATGGATGTTTCCTTGAGATAGAAGTTGGTGAAGCAACTCAGGTTTGGGAGGAACATCTGAGTTTTCTTATGGATATGTGGAGCCATATTTCTGTGCTGAGTTGTCTAGTCTGTGCTTGTGCTATTCTTCAGCATTTTCTTCTGTTACGGATCAGAGTTGTGCAGCGGAAGCAGTGGTGGTGTTTCTATTTTTTCTTTTTCGGATAAGGAGAAGTTTGTTCTGTCTTCTGTTATTGAGAAGCAGGGAGTGTGTTCTTGGTTTTGGAGTGATCTTGAGGAGATCATTGGATTGTTTGATCCAGTCTGTTTCTAGAGGAATCAGCAAGAGTTGAGCTGATCAGGACGGGTGTTGGTAGCCCAGGATCGTCCGAAGAGTTTTGATGGATAAGAGGCAGAGAAATTTAAATTCTGGAATGGGAGATTGGATTTTGGGATAAGTTTTCTCTGATCCAAGGAGCTATAAGTTTGGGAAGCTAGCTCCGAAGTGTTTTGGTATCTTAAGTGATGGGTATGATGAGTGTTTGATTTTCTAGAGTTGAATTGCCAGTTTGGATAACTGGAATTCAGTGTGTTTTACGTATCTCCGAGGGAGTACATGTTTGATATTTCTGGCTGTAGAAACAGCAGTTTAGGATGGTTTGGTTGTTGAACCAGACTCGTTTGTAGTCTGATATTCTGTATAGAATTGTTGTTAGGAGCTCTATAGCATGGTGGTATTGATTGATTGTATTCTATAGAGCGAGTATCTCGATATATATATGCCGGGGAAACTCGTGAAGTTTTATCCAAAGTTCTTTTGGATAATTAGATTTGTTCTGATTATGTGAATTGGTTGTTATGGATTGTTGGCATATGATTAACATATGCTGTGTTTTAAAATAAAATCTGTAAATAGATTATTAAATTACCTTTGTTTTAAATTTCAGGGACGAAATTCTTTTAAGGGGGAAGGATTGTAATTTCCTGGAATTTTGGACAATTTAAATTTAATAATATGAGTTTAAATTTAAATTGAATCGATAATTTTTTTTAATAAATTTGATTTGATTCTGTAATCTTCTTTATTTAAATATTTAATTTGTGAATTTATTAATAAAATTGTTTTCTATTTAATAATGTATATGTATTTGTATATATTATAAATAGATAAGTTGTCAAATTAGTTTTAATGTTTTGAAAATAGGAATTGAGATTATTTTTGGATTTAAGTTTTTCAAAAATATTTAATAAAATACTATATGATTATTAAATATAAGATAAATGTTTTATTAGTTAAAAATTCATTTTAATTTAAGTTTTGATATTTAAAATAAGTTATAAAATGTTTGTGTTTTTCTTTTTAAACTATTAATTTATAAAATTTGATTTGTTAATCTAATTTGAGATTTAAAATACAATTTTAAATATGAACGTGCATTCATTAAGTATAATTTTCTTTAACACTTAATTTAAATAACAAAAATATTTAAAAGACATATGTAAGCATAGTTTAACATGTGTTAAATATTTAAGAGTGTAAATTGACATGTGTTAACATCTTAGACAAGTGTCATGTTGCCATTTTGTTTTTCTTTAATTTTAATTAAATCATAAATTTAGATTATAAACATTGCATATACTCATTCCTTCATTCTTTCTCATTTTTTTTCAATTCTTAACAAAGAAAACATTTTCCACCTTCAATAAAATGAAAGTAAAATCTGTAACATTTAAGATTTTAAAATCAAACTCCGTTTTCAAGTTTGCATATCAATTCCTGTAAACAAATATGCAAGCCTTCATTCACTTTCTTTAAAATCTGCATCCAAAATAAAACCTGTATTTTTAAATCTGGAAGCATGGATAAATTCAAGTTTGCATACATCTGCAACTTCTTCAAATCTGCAATCATGAAGCAGTCAACCTGCATTTGGGTTGCAAGGGATTATGCATGGTATATAACTTGGGGATTTGCATCTGCATTCAAATTGGAAGCATGTATAAAACAAAAGATTAGAAAGCATTAAAACAAGAGGCCTGCATTCATGAAACTATGCTCTGCATGATTCAAAAATCAAGCTCTTTCTGCATGATCAATCTATGCTCTGCATAATCGGGTGAGTAACTCATTTTCTTAAAATTAATTAAATAAGTTAGGTTGTTCATCTTTTTAAAAATTGAAATGAACTTATAGGAATTGGTTGTGAATATTATACCTGTAGTAAGTGTCTGTATACTTGATGATTGTTGACTGCATATCTGTGCTTCAAAATCCCAAGCTCTTATTGATTCTTGTATTCTTTGTTTTGAATTGATTTCTATTATGTCTCAAAACTTAGAATAAGACATGTTTGTTTTAAATAAAGTAAGTACAAATTTATATGAATTAAATTTAAATTTATCTATAACTTGAAAAATCAAGTTACACAAAGTGAATTAGCATAAAGGAAATTCAAACTTTATAACGTGATGTTTCAGATTTATAAATAGCATCATCAAGTCAGTGCATGAATTTCAAATCTAATATTAAACTTTAGTGTTTTAAATGAAGAGCAGTTTTGTATATACTGTATTTAACAATTTGGTCATGTTCAGTAGATGCATGCAATTGAATTGGGTGAAATTGTTTGTAGAGACAGTGTGTCTATTCTAGATCATAGGAAAAATATTAAATTTAATTAAAATTCAATCTTGGTGATGTAATTGTGGGTTTCCAGGTTTAGAACCCTAGTTTTTCTGAGTGTAAGTGAATTGAGTGATGCGGTCTCATAAAGTGATCGAGTTCAAAGCTCTTTTGGGGATGGATGGATGGTGTGTTGTTGGAGACTTCACCGGATTTTGGAGGGTGATGATGGCCGGAGTTGTGGGTTGTTGGCGATGACAGGCTAGGCACTGGAAAAGGAAAACTGTTCCAGGTTTTAGTTTTTAAACTTGAATTTAAATTCAAGTGGAATTTTGGAATTTTGAAGGTGGAAGGTTGTTGTGGGGTTGCTGGTCGATAGAGGATGGCCTGAGATGATGGACAGTGATGGCCGGAGTAGGGGAGTGGGTGCACAGTGGTTTGTGCATGTTGGTGATGATGGCGGTGTTCTGTTTTGGGTGCAGGGTTTCATGTCTCGGGATTGTCTCGGGTAAAATGAAGAATGACTCAAAGCTGAGGAACTCGTGACTCGAAGTAAATTATGTGATGCTCGGGTTTAAACTTAGTTTCAGGTTTTAACAGAAACTGTTTTTTTTCAAGTTTCTAAGTTTTTAAAATAAAAGTAAATTTCAAACAAAAACCTGAAACTAAAGTTGAATATGAATTTAAGTATGAATTCAATTAATTAAATTTTAGGTTTTTGAAATTATTTAAAATTTGAAATTTTTAATGAGTTTTAGAGTTTGAACAGGAAATCTGTTTTCCAAGTTTTACAAATTGATGTAAAAAGAAAAATGCAAAACAAAATCTGAAATAAGTTTTAGTCCAGAATTTAATTTTTATTCAATAAGTTTCAAATTTTAGATCTTTGAATTAAATTTGAAATGTCTTAAAATCCAAATTTGGTTTTAAACATTAAACAGAAACTGTTTTTCTGTTTTGAAAGTTTAAAAGAAGAATTTAAACTTAAAGATGAAGTTCAAAACTGTAACGTTTAAACCTGAAACTTAAATTTTGAATTCAGTGATTTAAATCTGAGATTTGAAATCATTTTTGAATTCAAATTTGAGATGTTAAACTACAACAGAAAACTGTTTTCTGTTTTATGTTTTTAAATTGAAAAGTAAAATTTTAAATGGCAACTAAAAATTAAATAAGTTTAAATTCAGTTTTGAAAATCTGGAATTTGACTTTAATGTCAGTTTTTAAAATTTAATAAGTTTCTAAATTTAAATTTGTTTTAACTATTTTAGGAAAGATTATATGATTTGAATTTAAAAATGGAGATGGAAAAGTAAGTAATGTTTTAATTTTTTTTAGTTTGAATCTAGAATGAAATTTGAATTGTGTTCCAGTTTGAAATTTATAAAGAAATTTTTAAATTTGAATTCTTGTTTGAAATAAGGTGTTTAAAATACTTTGTATAAAGAAGAATGTTTCTTAATTTTAAACTTAAGAAAATTGGTTTCATTTAAATTAATAAATTAATTTAAATGGAATATTAATTATTTAATTAATGAATAATATAGATGATTAATTAAGTAATTAATTATTTTTAAGTTAATTAAATTAGATTTGAGATTAATTAATTAAGGTTAATTAATATATAATTTAGAATGGTTAATTAAGTTTTAATTAATGATTAAGATTTATTTAATCAAGTGATTAAAGATAATTAAGACTTTAATTAATACTTAATTAATTTATAATTAGAGATTAATTAAATTGTAATTAAAGATTTATTAATTGATAATTAATAATGATTAATTTTAAGTTAATTACTTAATTAATAATTAAGTGATGTTAATGAAGGTTATTAACTTAAGATTATTTTAACAATTAATTAATGTGATTAATTTTAATAATTAATTAGATTAATTAATTAATAATAATCAATTGTTTAATTACTTAATGAAAGTAATTAATGAATTAATTACTTGGTGTAATTAATTTGATTAAGGTGATTAGTTTAGATTAATTAAGTTAAATTAATTTAAACATTTTTGGAATGTTGATAATTACTTTATGTAATTTATGGATTTGTAATTATTTAGAGAAGTAATTAATCAATAATTACTGAATGTAATTAAGGATCTTTATTATAGAAGTAATTTGGATTACTTTGAAATTAATCAAGTGATTGATGAAGATAATTAATTGAGAATAATTAATTATGGGATGAGTAATTAAAGTAGTTAATTACTGAATGACTATTAATCAAGGGTGATTAATATATATGTTGTTTAAATTGGAGATTAATTACTTATGTAATTAATTTATATTTAGATATTGATTAATTGTAGTTAGAAATCATTAATTAATTAATTAATGATGTAATTTGGAATTGATTAATTAAGGTATAATTAAAATTAAATGTTAATTACTTATTGTAATTAGAGATAGTTAATCAATAATGGTTAATTAAAATGAATACTGAGATGATGATTTATAAATTGATTTGTAATCAATTCATGGTTAAGTTAAGTAGAATTTTAATGATGAAGTCATTAATTTAATTCATTTTAAATTAATTAGAGTTTAGGTAATTAATTTAATTCATTTTAAATTAATTATAAATAGTGTGATCATTAGATAGTTGCTTATGTTTGATGATTGGTATTGATTGCCTTGTATGGTTTGTAATCTCAGCTATGAGATGAATAATGTTGTGGTATGGATGCATTGGTTGCTTTTGGATGATAATAGTGATTATCTGATATGGATTATCTGATTATGATATGAATTGTCTATTGATAATGATAATGTTGATTTTCTATTGTATTGTGAATTATCTATTTGTGTATATTTAGATAATAAATTGAATTGTTTTTAAACTTTAAAACAAATTGGACCTTAAAAGACACGCTTTGGATTTCGATGAGACCGGGATCGGGTTTTCCATATTTGGAATCCGAAAACCACATCGATTCCAATTAAACGTTAGGTCGTTAACCCAAGTGGAGCGAGTGAAGACTCGAGGTGTAAGGGCTATACGTCAGTATAACTCTGCGGGTGATTCCGTAATGAGTTTGACGGAATAGTACTTATAAATTCGAGATGGTGGTTTAGAGTGCAAGGGTTATTGTCGTTAACTCTGAGGGTGATTCCAATACGAGTGTAACGAGATAATGCCTTCGGTTTCGTTTGAACCCGGAACGAACTTGTATGGATTGAATGCTTTCAGAACATCGTCAGGAGGACGATGAGCATTCTAAGAGTTATGTCCTATAAAGGTAATCGTAGCCTCAAGCCTCATCAACCAGGAATGGCTAAAACAAGGGAGGTGCAGCAAAGCTTCGTGGGTAGCACCCACTTGAGAGAAAGATTGCTCCCTGTCTAGAGGTCCCTTTTATATTTTCGGCTTAGTGGTGCGGTTGCTGATAACAACTGCGGGGTTGTCTTGTTTGGAACTGTTCAGTAAGGAACGGGTCCGGCTTTGTGTTGCAGGAGATGAAGGGAGTAATCCTCGGTATGGTGATCTAGGCCACGTACTGTGACGGGCGGTACCCCAGTAGCCCAACCATTGATGGAATCCAAAATCCAATAAGTGCCCACGGTTTTGATTGTATTACCCACTTTTGTGGCTAATAGCTGGAATTTAATAATGTAACAATTTCGGCTATTTCTTATTTACTTGAAAACATTAGATACTATTATAATATCATTGGATTTCCTATCAAATGTTTTGGTTAGCGTAAGGTAAAAACTTTTCCATGTTTATGTGTGGGAAGTCTTACGTGATACCTTTTCTTTTCAAAGGTTTTTCAAAGTTAAACAACTTTAACCTGTTACTCACACCAGACCCATGTCTGACCCGGAGTTATTTTTGTTTTTCTGTAACTCTTGGGTACTCAAATTTTTATGAGTAGTCAAGGGAATTCAGGTTAGGATTCGGGTTAGCTTTGACGAATTCTGGAGGAGCATATGGAGTAGGAGGCTTCTGCGTATAGTTATATAGTTCCGCTGTGTTGGTATCTCTGAGTGTTTCTGTATTATGTATTGAGTGGTAATAACTAGATAGGTGTTTATAACTGTCTAGTATGTGTCGTATATGATTGTGTACTCTGATATTTGTTGTATACTATGTAATACTTATGTTATTAATATAATATATTCGTTCCGCTGTGGAGATTCTAGAGTTGTTTTCTTCTTTCTCTTCTTTCTTTTCTCTTTTCTATCCCTTTCTTTCTTAAAGATGATGCGATTTTTCAGGAGTGGAAAGTCGGTTCGTCACAAAAATTTTAAAATGAAGTATGTACATTAGAGAAAACTTTTTGCTAAGGATTTCTTAACAAAAATATTTTTAGTGTCTAAATTTCTAAAACCATTTGCTAGAGTCCCCTTTGTGCCGCTACATCGGGAAAATCTTAAACACAAGAAATAGATGTGTACGATCAAAAAATGATCAGAATCATAATATATCAATCAAAAACACATGAACTGGTGAAGTACTCAAATATTTACTTATTTATACCGCATAAAGTGTGTACATCACATAGCATACAGATATGTTATGCATTAAAACGTACCATTTAGTAATATTAGCTAGTTCACTAACATTTTTAGAGAAACATTTATAATAGTGCTATGAAGAATTTTGTTGGAAGTGTATTTCTTTATAAAACCATCCATGGATCCAAATAAGGTTATCTACATAAACATTCAACAAAATCATGATCAGGTAAATAACAATATTTTCATCCGAGGACCTAAAATTCATTATGTTTTAGATATTTGACATGTCATATTTAGTACCTAGTTATATAAGCAGGGTAGTGTAAAATTTAGCTAGATGCGTAAGCTATGAGAATTAAATTTACAAAACTAATAACATGTAACAAATATTATATTTCTAAACATATATGCATGTCTTGAAGAATGTAGATCTGAAAGCTAGCTGAAAACCAAGGCATTGTATGTTAACTCTTTAGTGTGATTAGTATTTGGATCTGCTTCTTTGGAAAGTTTTTAATAAACAATATTAAAGAAAGAACATTTATTATAGATGTAATCTTGTACTAAAGTTATAAAACAAGTCCTAAGTGTTTGTTATTTTGTATTGAAGTTATAAAATAACCTTTTCTTATATCATAGATTCCATTTCCACATGTAAATTATAGGTATCATTGATACAGTTATTTAGATGTAAAGTTGTTAAATATTATATAATAATAATATTATTATTATAAACTTGGTTAACTGTCATAAAATTAGTTAATTTATTATTGTTGTTGTTGTTATTATTATTATAAACTTAGTTAATTTTTATATGCTTTTCTAAATTTTATAAAACTTAATTAATGAAATTTTTATAAAATTTCATAATTTTTTATTATTATACAAATTTTAATAAAACCTAGTTAATTTGGTTAATATTATATAATTTATTGTTATTATTATTATTATTATAAACTTAGTTAATTTTTTATAATTTTTTGGTTAATTTATTATTGTTGTAAACTTAGTTAACTTGTCCATACTTTATTATTATCATTATTACTATTATTCTAAACTTAGTTAATTGTCATGAAACTTCATTAATTTTTATAAGCTTAGTTTATTTATTATTATTATTATTATCACTATCATGACCATTGTTGTTGTTAGTATTATTATAATAGACTTAGTTAAAACCTAGCTAATTTGCTATAATAATAATCATTACTATTATTACTACTACATAACTTAGTTAATTTTTATAAACTTAGTTAACCTGGTTAATAATTTATAATTCATCACATCATAATTATTATTACAAACTTAGTTAATTTTATAAACTTGGTTAATTTACTACTACTATTATTATAAACTAAGTTAACTTTATAACCTTAATTTGTATATTATTATTGCTAATATGGTTGTTTGAATTATTATTATTACTAATATTATTATTAAAAATTTAGTTAATTTGCATAAACATTAGGTAAATTATTATTATTATTAACGTAGTTAATTTTTATAAACTAACAACCTTTTAATTTAGGATTATTTTGGTGTATTGTTGCGGAAAACCTCAATTTTTCCAGAGTATTTAGATTTTGGTAAAACTTAGTTAATTTTATAGACTTAGTTTATTTATATAATATTATCATTATTGCTAATATAATTGTTGTAATTTTTATTAATATTAGTATTATTATTATAAACTTAGTTAATTTTCACAAACATTAGTTAAATTATTATTAATATTATTATTATTATCAACTTAGTTAATTTTTTAAAATTATTTAATTTTTATTAAAATAATTAAGGAAGTTAATTTTTATAATCATAGTTAATTTATTATTATATAAATTTATTTTATTTTTATAAAACCTAGTTAACTTGGTTAATATTTAATAATTTATTAATATTATTATTATTATTATATAAAAAATTAATTTTTATAGAACTTATTTAACTTTGTTAATATATTATAATTTATCATCATTATTATTATAAACTTGATTAAATTTAAAAAAATTATAGTTAAATTATTGTCATTGTAAACTTAGTTAATTTTTATGAAACTTAATTAACGTGGTTAACGCTTTATAATTTATTATTATTTGTTTTACCATTATAATAATAATTATTGTTCAAAACTTAATTGATTGTTACAAAACTTAGTTAATTTTTCTAAACTTTGTTTGTTTGTTGCTATCATGATTGTTGTTTTTGTTGTTGTTAGTATTATCATTATAAACTTAGTTAATTTATTATTATTATTACTATCATCATCATCATTGAAATTATTCTATAAAGTTAATTGTTTTTTATAAAACTTTGTTCTCTTGCTTCATATTTTATAATTTATTATTGTTGCTACTGTTATTATAAACATAGTTGATTTTTATAATCTTAGTCTATTTATTAATGTTATTGCTAATATGATTGTTGTTGGTGTTATTATTGTTAGTATTATTTTTTTGGCAAGGCCAGCCGGTTTTATAGTGGACCGTCCACTTTTTATTACGAACGTAATAAAAATTTGAAGTACAGGAGAAAGGTAAAAGCATCATAACTACTATGGAAAGGAAAAAATTACAGCACAGGAGTGTGATAGACATATCACAACTACTATAAGAATATTGAAAAAAACTACCCCTACGAAGAGGTAGCGTCACCATCATCCACTTAATTCTGAGAAGACTCCAAAGGAACATTCTCCAACAGACCTACATAGGGGTGGAAATGGGAAGCAAGACATGGATCGTAAGCCATAAAGTCAGAAGAGTACACAAAAGAACGATCCCAGGATGAATCAACAAGCAAGATAGAATTCGATCTCGAAAATTAACCGTCCGAAACAAGAGCTAATGAGTCAACAGACGGTCTATAATAAAGGCATCGTAGGTCTAAATGGTCATCAGAAACAAATCTAAAGAAAGAATCATCAAAGGGGTTAAATCTCATGTCAGAAATGTGATCAACCCAACACCTCTCATCATCATCCCAAACAATAGAGGGACAAGGCAGACCAGGAACAGGTGCAGCACCAGGAGGCTAAACCGAAACAAGAGAAGGGACCGCAGAAACCACACAATGGACCACAGAAATGGCAGAGGATGAAGGCCGAGCAGGCGATAAGGCAGGCCGAACGTCAGAACAAGTAGGCGGAACCGGGACAGAAATAGGAGCCATAGGAGGAGGATCAACCTAAGAAGATAACTTAGGAACCCATTTCCTGAGCGGAGGCCAAGGAAGAGGGATCTTAGGAGCAGCCGCGGTAACAGCAGAGTGCGTGCAGGAGACAGCAAGGTGGCCAAAGGAGTGACAGGCGGTACAAATATCAGGAATCCAACCATATCTAACACGGACTCTGACTACATGCCTAACAGCAAGCTGAACAGAAATAGAGGAAGGGAGAGGCTTAAAAGAGGATATCTCAATTAGAGCCTTGGCGTACATCAATTTTTCACACGCAACTATATTAGATTCAAAACATTTCAATTTACCAATGTTACAAGCTAGTCAGTTCAAGCCAAGCAAAGGTTGAAGAGAAAAAGGAATTTGCGAAAAGTAAACCCAAACGGGGATAGAAAGAACTTGCTCACGCGCTCTAGCAACTGTAGGAGACCAAGAAGTAATAATAAATGGATTCCCACCAAAAAAGGAAGGCTCGGCTTCAAGTACTCGATAGCGACCGTCGGCTGTGGAGAACAAAAGGTAATACATGGAGTCAACCAACTTAACACGGAGATCACCACAAAGCTTCCAAGCCCTACGAAAAACTGCAGCCGCATCAGGCAAACGTTGATTTGGGTCTAAAAAGAAACCACCAAGTATTCTGACCAATAATCCACACCTGCTTGTAATACACTAGGGGGAGGAATCATTGATGAACGTATTTCTCTGCAATTTAAACCGTTTATTTCATATATTTTTATTTTAATAAAGCGGTATTATACGGGTATTTTGTTGTGGTTTTGCAGATTATTGATTCCAAAGTGCAACGTTGAAATTAATCGGTTATGCTGTCCATTGGTTCAAAAATCACGCAGCAAAGAGTGCAACATTTTGAGCATTGAAATAAATCAAAGCAATATAGACCAATTCAAGCAATGATGTGGACGTATATATGTTCTCTTTCACCAATTCAAGCAAAGGACCAGTTCCTCCTAAAAAGTAGCATAATACATAGCCATGATATGAAGCAAAATGGGACACATTCAAAAGTAGCTTACGTATGAATTTGGACCAATTCACATATAAAAGTATTTCAAGCAATGACGTGGCAACTTGACTCTTCACCAATTCAAGGAATGGACCCAGTCAGTACAATTATCTTGGAAAATACTAAGAATAGAACCGGCCCTATTGCTAAAAAGATGGACTGATTTTAGGGGTTGAAAGCCTATATATACAGTATTATACAACACCTTGAAATCATCTCTTACCTCATCACTTTTCTTCAAGTTTAGATTTAAATTCAGCACTGTTTTTATTTTCGAACAGAATACGTAGGATTGTTGATTAGATTTAGCAATTTATTTATTCTTGTTCTTAGTTATTTTCTGAACTCTTTTCAGTTAGTTAATAATTATTTCAGTTGTTTGCTCCGTTATCTTCTTTTCCGCAATTTCAATTTCTGTTCTGATTTTTTTACAATTCTATATTTTGGTTGCAATTTCGATTAGTTTCGAAAACGACTCGGAGTATATTATTGTTTTTATTTTCTGTTCAAAATTCACCGTCGAATTCGTTTAACACGCCTAAGATTTAACTATGGATTTTAATTGTTTTAAAATACAATTCCCTGTGTTCGACCTGCATACTACACGCCTGTGCGCTTGCAGAATTTATTAAAATTTGTGTTTTTCTAATCAATAGAAAAGTCGCAAAAATCATCACTCCATTTTCCTCAACAATATCAAATTCAACCGGTTTGTACTCTCCCACATTACGGGGCAGCGAAGTAAATAGAGAAGACCATGATTTCGAACGAACCGTGGATGGAGCAGCATGACAATGGTAATAAGTTGATAGACCGAAAGGCTCCACAACATCAGGATAACCAACAACGGCATTTTGAGGGGAACATCAGAACAGTTTTCAATGACTTTTGTACAACATTCCTCATTGGCAAATTGTTGAACATCAGAGGTGCATTGAACAATGTTTGAACATATAGCACCATCAACTGTCGAAACATGGCCCAAAGAACTAAACACCACTCCAACAACACTAGAGTCACCAACATTGCTGACATGCGAATGCATACCACCAAGCTCAGGTCTACAGTAATCACCAGTAAGCGTATTTAAATCACTGGGACGCGAAATAGCGCAAACCGCCTGGGAAGTAGGCAACGCGGGAAGAGGAGGGAATTCTGAGTCAGAGAGCAAATGAGGCATTAAATGAGGTGGCGCCGAAGGCAGTTGCACGTAAATCCTCCCAGATCTGGTCGTGGAAAGCGATGGAGAAGAGGAAGGAGGGGAGGTGAATCGGTCATAACGGGGATGGAAAATTGTAAGGGGCGGAAGGAGGAGGAGGCGGAACGCAACTAACTGAAGGAGCAAGGATACGAAGAAGATAAAGATGTGCAGAATGAGGTCGCCATTTTGGTTTGTGTAAACTCTTATAAATACATGTAAGAATGAGGTCGCAACTATTGTTAGTATTATTATTATAAACTTAGTTAATTTTCGTAAACAATAGTTAAATTATTATTATTATTATAACTTAGTTGATCGTTATAAAATAATTTAATTTTTATAAAACTTAATTAACAAAGTTAATTTTTATGGTGTTAGTTAGTTTATTATTATAATTACATAAATTTAGCTATTTTTTTTTATAAAACATAGTTTACTTAATTAATACTTTACATTTTATAATTATAATAATTATTATTAATTAGTTAATTTTTATAAAACTTCTAGTTAACTCGTTGTTATTATTATATAAACTTAGTTAATATTTATAAAATTTAATTAACTGCTTAATATTTATAATTTATAATTTATAATATTATTGTAGTATAGTAATTGATTGCACTATAGGCAGCTCATTATGGTAAAAAGTAAAAAGTTATATAACAATAGCTCATTGGATATTACATCCTATAATCCATCATTATCCCTAACCAAGTGTTGAGTCATGATTTAGACAGTGCTTCTAATGCTTTCTTTGACACGGCCTCT
Source organism: Allium cepa (assembly GCA_030765085.1). Classification (NCBI taxonomy): domain Eukaryota; kingdom Viridiplantae; phylum Streptophyta; class Magnoliopsida; order Asparagales; family Amaryllidaceae; genus Allium; species Allium cepa. The sequence continues at coordinate 43,895,172 of CM060930.1, read as the reverse complement.
ACAATCTCATGCTGAAGCTCATTTGCTTGAGCTGCAACCATAATCGTAAACGACTGCTCTATTTTGTGCACTCCATGCACATCCTATTGTATATAATTCGACAGATAGTCATGTCAAGACCAGCATCAAACAATATAAAGATGGACTAATTTATTAATGTTAGCGTCTTGACATAACGTCTGAATTACCACCAATAATAGACACATATTAGCATCAGAATTTACTATACCATTTCACAACTAGCTCCTTATCGTTCCCAAAAAAGCCCCAAAACTCAAGTGAAAATCTTACCTAAAGGAAATCAAAGACACTACCAGATAGAGTTGGTGTTAAAATTCCTTTACTCATATTAATGAAATTGATAAATAATATTTCTGTTTTGGCCAGTTCATTTTAGACTTCATACTATGGAATGATAGGGGACATACCCAAATAAATGCTCTGGTACCTGCTTAAGAATTTTCTCGGGAGTTGCATTTCAATATGCGACTGCTGCTTAGTTTTCGAAGTTTCAAGTCATCCTCTCTTGTCCTCAACTTAAAAAAATGCTTCTTACTCTACTGGTGAATCCATGCCATGTTGTTACAAGTACAATAAACACTAACTGAACCTGCTCCCCCTCAATAGCTTTCATTATATCATAACTAAGAATGCTTCTAGTATCTATTTGCACATCAAAAAATTGAATCTAAGGCATAACAAAGAATTTTCCACATTGCCTGCTTTAAACAATTATCGTAAAATGTCATAATGTTGACTCAAATCTTGCTTAGAATGGTTATTGTAAAAGTTTAGAATGTATGTTATCGTATGTTAATTTAGCTAGTTTTAGGTATATAAGATTTGAAAATGGGATAATGTGCATACTTTATGGTATTACCATATGGAACATAAAATTGAGATAGAAACGTAATGAATTTCACATACTTCATTTGAGTTTGAGCTATATCATTTTCAGTGAATTCGATCAAAGCATCAAACTTAAACTATCCCATATTTACAATCAAACTACACTGTATTTCTTAATTAGTGGTAAACTATACTTCATTTTCAAGTAGCATTTTGTTCGTTCGCTGCATTTTCTTTTTCCGTTATATTTTGCATGTGAGTTGCATCTCATTTAGTTGGTTTCTGTTCACATACCCAGCTTACGTTAGTTTAAATTGTGTTTCTCACGTTCATGTGTATGCTATCACATATAATCTCATTTTAAGCATTACTAGCTATCACATATATGTGAACTTCTCCTTTCATTTTTGTGTGTCAACTTACTACTGCTACACGTTATTTAGTTGCATTGCTATTTTGGTTTCCACGTAACAAAAAAAATATACTTTTTTTTTCTCGTTTTTCAAAAATCACGTTTCATTTATATATACACAGTTGCAGTTTAATTTTTTCTAAGCTTATCATCTCTTAGATATCTGACAGGTAGCAACAACATAGCAACCACAAACTTTGAAGTTTGATCCGCTAGCGCTACTCAGCTGCATTGGACGGGCTATCATACACCTCTTTAAGTAATTTTCAACTCTACAGGTGCCCAACTGAAAACTGATTTAATTTACTTTTGCCTGTTACACCTTGATTTGTTTATGCGCGTTTGGGCAAGAAATAATTTTAACCATTTAGAAAGCCAAAATATTTCATTAAACAAATCAACGGAAATTTCAAATCAAACAAATATGAGCAATCACGGTTCACAACGCGGTTCACAACACAGTTCACTGAAATTATCACCTAAATCACATGTTGGAAATAATGAATTTCATGAGAACCGACCATTATCCCTTAGAGACCGATGCTATCCAACACGGACTGTTCAACCTTCGGTTATTTCATTTCCACCTGCCGAAGGAAATAATTTTGAGCTAAAACATTCTTTTATCCAAGGGGTACCAAAATTCACTGGGTCTGAAAATGCATATGAATTTCTTAGTGAATTTGAGTTATATGCTTCTACAACTAAAATGCAACAACTTTCTAATGAATCCATCAAGCTAAGGCTTATTCCATTCGCGCTTCTAGAAAGCGCGAAAAGATGGCTTAACTCTCTTCCTAAAAATTCAATTAAAAGTTGGGACAATTTCGTTACTATATTTTTGAAAAAGTTTTTTCCTTTCCACAAGACTCTTAAAATTCGAACTGAAATCAATCAATTCTCTCAGAATGAAGGAGAAACTTTTTCAAAATACTTTGAACGGTTCAATCAACTGTTATATAGTTGCCCACATCATGTAATCCCTAAGCACGTTTTGTGCCAAATCGTTTATGAAGGGCTAAACTATCAAACAAGATCCCAACTTGAATCAATGTGCGGAGGAGAATTCATGGCAAAAACAGACGAGGAAGCTTGGGAATTTTTAGAAGAGTATTCGGAAAAGGATATGCAATGGGAAACAATTCGTGTTCCAATTCGTGCTCCAAATAGAGGAGTACATGCCATTGACCCATCACATCTTCCTATAGATACCCAAACTCCTCAAGAAGGAGAAGGACTACCCCATTACTACACACAAGACCAAATCAATGCTATAGCTTAAAATAGTCCTTATTCGTCCACATATAATCCTAACTGGAAGCATCATCCCAATTTTTCATGGTCAAATCCTAATAATGTGGCTAATCCATCGCATATGTATCTGATGATACCAAATCCGAATTATCGAGCTCCAACATCTAATGCTCAAAATTCACAACCAACTCCTCAAACAAAACCTTCTAATCAACCATATAGGCATCCTAATTTTAATCCATCAACCCAACCTTCTCAGCCTTCACAAGAAATTGCTCGATTGGAAAAACAACTCTCTAAACAAAATGAACAAATCACTAACCAAGATGCGAGAATTGAGCAAATCACTAAACAAAATGAACAAATGTTGACAATGATGAGGGATCTCATGAAAATCAATGAGAAAGGTAAATTGCCTAGTCAAACCGAAGTGAATCCAAAGTATAACTCTCGAGGAGTAAATATTTGTGAGGACGAAAATGTAAATCCGGTTAATGCTGTCACCACATTAAGGTCTGGAAAGAAGGTAGACAACAACGTTGGCAACCCCGACATCCTTCTTAAATCTTCCCATGTTCCAAATTCTGAAACTCAGTCGACAACCACGGTTGTCAATCAAAACGATTCTAATTCTTCATCTAAGGTTGGCAATCCCGACCACTCTTCACCTTCTGATGTTGGCAACCCCAACATTCCAGCTCCCTTATCTTCACCCTCTAATATAACACCTTCTTCTTCGAATAAAAAAACTTCCGAACGAGTCTATAAACCCATAGCTCCATTTCCTCATAGACTCAACAAAAAGAAGAAGCCCGCTAATTTTGACCAAATTCTTGAAATCTTCAAACAAGTTTGAGTCAATATTCAACTTCTTGATACCATCGAGCAAATTCCTCAATATGCCAAATGTCTGAAAGAGCTATGTACTCAAAAACGTGCCACTAACGTTCCTAAGACTGCATTTCTAACTGCAAACACTAGCTCTGTTCTTTCAAATCCCTCCCCAATCAAGTATAAGGACCCCGGTTGTCCTACGATCGGTTGTAAAATCGGTAACACTCACATTAGTCATGCCTTACTCGATCTTGGAGCGAGTGTGAATCTTTTGCCTTATACTGTGTGCTGTCAACTTGGACTAGGGGAATTAAAACCTACAAACATCATAATTCAACTAGCTGATCGATTTGTCAAAAAACCATTGGGCACAGTTGAAGATGTTTTGATACAAATCGAGAAATTCTATTTCCCAGTCGATTTCATAGTCCTAGAGACTACACCTATCTCAAATCCCAATAGTTAGATTCCTTTGATATTAGGTCGTCCATTTTTAGCAACATCAAATGCTATCATAAATTGTAGGAATGGTCAACTCCGACTTTCCTTTGGGCAACTAACCATTGAACTAAATATCTTCAATCTTAACAAACAACCAAGGGATTTTGAAACAGAAGAAGTTGACGTGATCCAAACAATTGTTGAAAATGATTTTAGTGATACTACGGAGTCTCTTAGCATGCGCCTAGATCATTTTAATTCCAACTTCCACGAAGATGAATACATTTATGAATTAAATGATATGCTATGCTCTCTTCATAATTCACTAGAATTCAATCAGTTGATGTCTACTGAAGCCTCAAAAGAAGTACGCCCTAAATTAGACCTCAAACCTCTTCCAAACGATCTTAAGTACGCATACTTAGATTCTTCGGAAAATTTCCCTGTAATCTTGGCATCTGATCTCATTAAGGACCAAGAAGAACAACTTCTGAAAATTTTAAGGGAAAATAAAGAGGCAATAGGATGGGTAATCGCTGACATTAAGGGAATTAGTCCATCAATTATTGAACATCGAATACATTTAGTCGACGAGGCTAAACCCACTCGCGAAGCTCAAAGGCGATTAAACCCTAATATGAGAGAAGTGGTAAAGGAAGAAATTATCAAATGTTTAGACAATAACATTATCTACCCTATCTCTGACAGTACTTGGGTAAGTCCGGTACAAGTTGTACCAAAGAAGTATGGAATCACTGTGACAACAAATGAGAATAACGAACTTGTTCCGACAAAGGTCAAAACAAAATGGCGCGTTTGCATCGACTATCGAAAACTCAATGCAGCAACAAGAAAATATCATTTTCCCCTTCCCTTCATTGATCAAATGCTCGAACGCTTAGCTGGTCATGAATACTATTGTTTTCTTGATGGTTACTCCGGCTATAATCAAATTCCCATTGCGTTAGAGGACCAACACAAAACAACGTTCACATGTCCCTTCGGAACTTTCGCTTATCGTCGCATGCCCTTCGGTCTTTGTAATGCTCCCTCTACCTTTCAATGATGTATGATGAGTATATTTTCTGATATGGTGGAAGATTTCTTAGAAATATTCATGGACGATTTTTCAATCTATGGGTCATCTTTTGATCAATGCCTCCTTCGTTTAGAACGTGTCTTAAAGCGATGTAAGGAGAAATCTCTTGTTCTTAATTGGGAAAAATGTCATTTTATGGTTAAGCGAGGAATAGTCTTAGGTCATGTTGTCTCTAAAAATGGCCTAGAAGTTGACAAATCTAAAGTTGATCTTATTGTGGGCCTTCCTCCTCCACGGTCCGTAAAGGACATTCGCTCATTTCTCGGCCATGCAGGATTCTATAGGAAGTTCATTAAAGATTTTTCAAAAATTTCAAAACCTCTTTCGAATCTTCTGGCTAAAGACGTTAAATTTGAATTTTCCAATGAATGTGAAACGTCTTTTGAAACCCTCAAATCGATCTTGACCACTGCACCTATCATCCAACCTCCAAATTGGACTTTGCCTTTCGAATTAATGTGCGACGCTTCTGATTATGCCATTAGAGCCATCTTAGGTCAACGAATCGATAAACTTCCTCGAGTCATCTATTATGCTAACAAAACTCTTAATGAAGCTCAATTGAATTACTCAACCACAAAAAAAGAGTTTTTAGCAGTTATCTTTGCCCTCGATAAGTTTAGATCATATCTCATAGGTTCTAAGGTCATAGTTTACACCGATCATGCCGCCTTGCGGTATTTACTCACAAAAAAGGATACCAAACCCCGCTTAATCCGTTGGATTCTCCTTATTCAAGAGTTTGACCTAGAAATACGAGATAAAAATGGTTCTGAAAATGTCGTAGCTGACCATCTTTCTCGTATAGTGCATGAAAACTATGATAACTCTCAAATCAACGATCATTTTCCCGATGAACAAATTCTTTCACTCTCTAGTGCACCATGGTACGCGGACATTGTAAATTATCTTGTCACAAATGAAACACCTTCCCATTGGTCAAAACAAGATAAACAAAAATTTCTCTCCAACGTTCGAAACTTTTACTGGGATGATCCTTATCTTTTCAAATATTGCACCGATCAAATCATTCGCAGATGTGTCACAGAACATGAATTCCATAGCATCCTCTCTTTTTCACATAATCAAGCATGTGGAGGACATTTTGGAGCAAAGAAAACTGCTGCCAAGGTGTTACAGTGCGGTTTTTATTGTCCTTCTCTTTTTCGTGATGCCTACGAATTTTGCTCCAAATGCGCTAGATGTCAACAAACAGGTCGTATTTCCAAACGTGACATGATGCCCCTAAATCCGATCCTTGTCATCGAAATTTTTGATGTTTGGGGCATCGATTTCATGGGTCCTTTTCCTAATTCTTTTGGAAATCTCTACATCCTACTTGCAGTAGATTACGTGTCTAAATGGGTTGAGGCCATTCCTACCAAAACGAATGACAATAAAGTTGTTGTCAAATTTTTGAAAGGAAACATATTTTCCCATTTTGGCACACCTCGAGCCATTATAAGTGATAACGGTTCTCATTTTTGTAATCGTGCTTTTGAATCTCTTCTTAAGAAATATTCTATCACTCATAAACTATCTACTCCATATCATCCACAGACCAACGGTCAAGTCGAGATTTCCAATAGACAAATTAAACAAATTCTTGAAAAGACGGTTAACTCCAACAGAAAAGATTGGTCATCTAAATTGATAGACGCCCTTTGGGCATTTCGCACAGGTTATAAAACCAATCTAGGAATGTCACCATACCGATTAGTCTTTGGAAAAGTATGCCATTTACCCGTTGAGCTCGAGCACCGCGCACTTTGGGCAATCAAATACCTTAATTTTGACATAGAAAAAGCCGGATCGCATCGTAAATTACAATTGTCAGAATTAGAAGAACTAAGAAATGAAGCGTACGAAAATGCAAAGATTTATAAAGAGAAAACCAAATTCTATCATGATAAATCCATACTTCGTAAGACATTCGAAGTAGGTCAGAAAGTTCTCTTATATAATTCCAGACTTCATTTATTTCCGGGAAAATTAAGATCCCGTTGGACAGGTTCATATATTGTGAAAACAGTATACCTTTATGGCATAGTTGAAATTGAAAATCCTAGGGACGGTTCCATTTCAAAGGTCAATGGACAACGCTTGAAGCCATTTCTAGAGTTTGAACAGCACGAGGACGATGAGTTCGTGGATCTTCACGAACCTAGCTATTCGGCATGAGCCGCTCACTATCTTGCACATATCAGGTTGTATTTTTTTTAGTTTTTTTTCTTCTATTTTGCATTTGCATTCTATTTGACAGTTGGGACACTGTCTCATTCTAGTGTGGGGGGGGGGGACGCATATCTCATTCTGTTTGTTCATATTTCATAGTGTAGCATCATTTTTTTTATAAAAAAAATCATCTCATTATTTGTTTTCAAATTTCTTTTCAATTTTTTTTAATTTCCCAATATTTTTAGGAGTTCGATTTATTTTTAATTAGTCAAGACAAAGTAAGTAAGCAGTTGAAGTCAATTGATGAAGATTTTTGTGAATCACTAATTTCAAATGTAAAATATAATGAAAAGTTGAATTACAAGCGATAATAGTGAGGTTAGTATATAGGGGGATTCATAGGTGATGGTTATGAAATCTTTTCTAAACTGTAGTCTTTGTTTAAAAAAAATGGCAGATTTAAAGTACATGCGTTGACATCTCAAATCATTAAAGTTAAGTGGTGCTAAGTTGATTTGCATAACACTCTTTAGCTCTTCTCAAAAAAAAAAACTAATAAGAAACACCTACAGTCGATAGGTGTGCACACTTGTGAAAGTGTGTGCACTCGCCACGCTCTATACTCTTCTCACGTAAGCCCGCAAGGCAGTGCATGGATGGTATATCTGGCCTCAGCATTCTAAGTTAGGTGTATAAATAATTAAATAAATAATCACCTAAGGATTACCGACCTTTTCTGACATAGTCAGCGTCGGTTTGCACAATCCGCCAAGCTCTGTCCCAACTCTCACGTAAGCCCGCGAGGCAGTGCATGGGTGGTATAGCTTGGTCCAAAGGATAGGTGTAAAAAAAAAAGAGAAGAAGAAAAAAAAACTAGTAAAGAGAGACTAAGCTTTGAAACCCAAACACTTCTTGACTTTGTTGATTTGGCTTGTTATACAAATGGAAATGAAAAATACCATTTTGAAAAAAACTGTGATCAACAGTGAAGAATTTATTTCATGGCTGCACTATGTTATCGACCGAAACAACTGGCCAAACTAGAATCTAATGTATGAAAACTTGAGTTACATTGAAATTTGTGATTAGTGAGGAACCAAAAATTTGAAGAAGTTGACTAAAACTGATATACATTATTTTGTTGCAACTATTTTGAAGTAAATCGAGTCTCCATTTGTGTAGAATTTTGCATTCATGTAGTACATTAGAATCATCACATACTGCATTTGGATTTTGTGGGTAGTATCCGCTTGAAACTCTTACGAGACACCACTCGTCCTACTAGGGACACCTAGAGGTTTAACGGCTTGTTGCATACGCTCAATGCAATCGTGTTTCCTACGAAAAAGGAATTAGTTAGTTTTATTTTCTTGCTTATTCGAGAACGAATAAAGTTCTAGTGTGGGGGTATTTGATGAACGTATTTCTCTGCAATTTAAACCGTTTATTTCATATATTTTTATTTTAATAAAGCAATATTATACGGGTATTTTGTTGTGGTTTTGCAGATTATTGATTCCAAAGTACAACGTTGAAATTAATCGGTTATGCCGTCCATTGGTTCAAAAATCACGCAGCAAAGAGTGCAACATTTTGAGCATTGAAATAAATCAAAGCAATATGGACCAATTCAAGCAATGATGTGGACGTATATATGTTCTCTTTCACCAATTCAAGAAAAGGACCAGTTCCTCCTAAAAAGTAGCATAATACATAGCCATGATATGAAGCAAAATAGGACACATTCAAAAGTAGCTTACGTATGAATTTGGACCAATTCACATATAAAAGTATTTCAAGCAATGACGTGGCAACTTGACTCTTCACCAATTCAAGGAATGGACCCAGTCAGTACAATTATCTTGGCAAATACTAAGAATAGAACCGGTCCTATAGATAAAAAGATGGACTGATTTTAGGGGTCGAAAGCCTATATATACAGCATTATACAACACCTTGAAATCATCTCTTACCTCATCACTTTTCTTCAAGTTTAGATTTAAATTCAGCACTGTTTTTATTTTCGAACAGAATACGTAGGATTGTTGATTAGATTTAGCAATTTATTTATTCTTGTTCTTAGTTATTTTCTGCACTCGTTTCAGTTAGTTAATAATTATTTCAGTTGTTTGCTCCGTTATCTTCTTTTCCGCAATTTCAATTTCTGTTCTGATTTTTTTACAATTCTATATTTTGGTTGCAATTTCGATTAGTTTCGAAAACGACTCGGAGTATATTATTGTTTTTATTTTCTGTTCAAAATTCACCGTCGAATTCGTTTAACACGCTTAAGATTTAACTATGGATTTTAATTGTTTTAAAATACAATTCCATGTGTTCGACCTGCATACTACACGCCTGTGCGCTTGCAGGATTTATTAAAATTTGTGTTTTTTCTAATCAATAGAAAAGTCGCAAAAATCATCACTCCATTTTCCTCAACAATATCAAATTCAACCGGTTTGTACTCTCCCACATTACGGGGCAGCGAAGTAAATAGAGAAGACCATGATTTCGAACGAACCGTGGATGGAGCAGCATGACAATGGTAATAAGTTGATAGACCGAAAGGCTCCACAACATCAGGATAACCGACAACGGCATTTTGGAGGGGAACATCAGAACAGTTTTCAATGACTTTTGTACAACATTCCTCATTGGCAAATTGTCGAACATCAGAGGTGCATTGAACAATGTTTGAAAATATAGCACCATCAACTGTCGAAACATGGCCCAAAGAACTAAACACCACTCCAACAACACTAGAGTCACCAACATTGGTGACATGCGAATGCATACCACCAAGCTCAGGTCTACAGTAATCACCAGTAAGCGTATTTAAATCACTGGGAAGCGAAATAGCGCAAACCGCTTAGGAAGTAGGCAACGCAGGAAGGGGAGGGAATTCTGAGTCAGAGAGCAAATGAGGCATTAAATGAGGTGGCGCCGAAGGCAGTTGCACGTAAATCCTCCCAGATCTGGTCGTGGAAGGCGATGGAGAAGAGGAAGGAGGGGAGGTGAATCGGTCATAACGGGGATGGAAAATTGTAAGGGGCGGAAGGAGGAGGAGGCGGAACGCAACTAACTGAAGGAGCAAGGATACGAAGAAGACAAAGACGTGCAGAATGAGGTCGCCATTTTGGTTTGTGTAAACTCTTATAAATACATGTAAGAATGAGGTCGCAACTATTGTTAGTATTATTATTATAAACTTAGTTAATTTTCGTAAACAATAGTTAAATTATTATTATTATTATAACTTAGTTGATCGTTATAAAATAATTTAATTTTTATAAAACTTAATTAACAAAGTTAATTTTTATGGTGTTAGTTAGTTTATTATTATAATTACATAAATTTAGCTATTTTTTTATAAAACTTAGTTAACTTAATTAATACTTTACATTTTATAATTATAATTATTATTATTAATTAGTTAATTTTTATAAAACTTCTAGTTAACTCGTTGTTATTATTATATAAACTTAGTTAATATTTATAAAATTTAATTAACTTGCTTAATATTTATAATTTATAATTTATAATATTATTGTAGTATAGTAATTGATTGCACTATAGGGAGCTCATTATGGTAAAAAGTAAAAAGTTATATAACAATAGCTCATTGGATATTACATCCTATAATCCATCATTATCCCTAACCAAGTGTTGAGTCATGATTTAGACAGTGCTTCTAATGCTTTCTTTGACACGGCCTCTACAATCTCATGCTGAAGCTCATTTGCTTGAGCTACAACCATAATCGTAAACGACTGCTCTATTTTGTGCACTCCATGCACATCCTATTGTATATAATTCGACTGATAGTCATGTCAAGACCAGCATCAAACAATATAAAGATGGACTAATTTATTAATGTTAGCATCTTGACATAACGTCTGGATTACCACCAATAATAGACACATATTAGCATCAGAATTTACTATACCATTTCACAACTAGCTCCTTATCGTTCCCAAAAAAGCCCCAAAACTCAAGTGAAAATCGTACCTAAAGGAAATCAAAGACACTACCAGATAGAGTTGGTGTTAAAATTCCTTTACTCATATTAATGAAATTGATAAATAATATTTCTGTTTTGGCCAGTTCATTTTAGACTTCATACTATGGAATAATAGCGGACATACCCAAATAAATGCTCTAGTACCTGCTTAAGAATTTTCTCGGGAGTTGCATTTCAATATGCGACTACTGCTTAGTTTCCGAAGTTTCAAGTCATCCTCTCTTGTCCTCAACTTAAAAAAATGCTTCTTACTCTACTGGTGAATCCATGCCATGTTGTTACAAGTACAATAAACACTAACTGAACCTGCTCCCCCTCAATAGCTTTCATTATATCATAACTAAGAATGCTTCTAGTATCTATTTGCACATCAAAAAATTGAATCTAAGGCGTAACAAAGAATTTTCCACATTGCCTGCTTTAAACAATTATCGTAAAATATCATAATGCTGACTCATATCTTGCTTAGAATGGTTATTGTAAAAGTTTAGAATGTATGTTATCATATGTTAATTTAGCTAGTTTTAGGTATATAAGATTTGAAAATGGGATAATGTGCATACTTTATGATATTACCATATGGAACAGAAAATTGAGATAGAAACGTAATGAATTTCACATACTTCATTTGAGTTTGAGCTATATCATTTTTAGTGAATTCGATCAAAGCATCAAACTTAAACTATCCCATATTTACAATCAAACTACACTGTATTTCTTAATTAGTGGTAAACTATACTTCATTTTCAAGTAGCAAGCTACCAAAACTCTAAGACCAAACCCTAAAAATTACTTGATTTCTTATTTCTAATAAATTAAAATTGGTTCAAGTAGTAAATCCCTCTCTAAATCGATACATATTATTTATTATTGACCATTGAGTTCAATATACAAGTAAAACCATGTTACGTAAGTTATATTTACCACTAGAGCAGCGCTAAGCAAGTTCTATTTTCTAGTAATGAGAGCAGCAGGTAGCAAGACTAAACACGGGTAGATATCTCCTAAGTAAGCATCAAACCAAACAAAGGCATAATCAAAGTCGAGGAACATAATATTCAGGTAAGGTTACGCAATTGAATAATCATGCAAGCATGGATTGTTTGAACCTACATTAACATAAAGTAAAATAATGATGATGCAAAAATGCAAAATTGAGAACTTGAATTAAGGATTTTTTTTATATATTTATCCAGATTACACAAGTACATAATAAGTGATATTAAGTCGAGTAATAACTCATATATAAAGCAGTAAGCATAATTAGAAAAAACTTTTTATTGGTGTCGTAAAATGATAGAATATATTTTACATATATTCTAGGTGTTAAAATATTTGAAAGATATCTATTTAGAAATCAACTTGCTTCCATTGTATTCCACTTTCAATAATATATATATGGTTTACAGGAGTTAAGATAGGCTGCAAATTATCCAATTGATTTGCTAAAACAAAGGTAAGTAAATAAATACTTCCTAAATACAGATATCATCAAATCAACTGATTTGCTAAAAGAAAGGTAACTAAATAAATATGTGCCAAATAAAGAGTAAGTCAAATCAGAGAATAAATGCAGGAAATATCAGAGAATAAATGCAGGTAATATCAGGAAATATTTTGAAATATTTTAACGCCTAGAATATATGTAAAATATATTCTATCACACCCCCTCAGTCGAAGCGGGAGGTTCTCGTATTCTTAGACTGTCCCTGAAATCATTAAATAATACGCGTGGAAGCCCTTTTGTAAAAATATCAGCAATTTGGTAACGAGACGGTACATGAAGCACACGCACTTCACCACGAGCTACTTTCTCACGGACGAAATGAATATCCATCTCAATGTGTTTAGTGCGTTGATGCTGAATAGGATTGCCGGATAAGTATATAGCACTCACATTATCACAATAAACTAGGGTAGCCTTTTGAATAGGACAATGCAACTCTAGAAGCAAATTTCTGATCCAGCACGAATCAGAAACAACATTAGCAACACCCCTATACTCCGCTTCAGCACTACTACGGGAAAGAGTAGGTTGCCGTTTCGAAGACCAATAAATCAAATTATCTCCAAGGAATACACAGTAACCAGAGGTAGAACGACGGGTGTTAAGACAACCACCCCAATCTGCATCTGTATATGAGATGATACGATTAATATTGGATTTGTACAAGTGGAGACCAAAAGAAAGGGTACCCTGGAGATAGCGTATGATACGATTAAGAGCTTTCATATGCTCATTAATCGGGGAATGCATATGAAGGCAGATCTGCTGCACGGCATAGGAAATATCTGGTCGAGTGAATGTAAGATGCTGAAGAGCACCTACAAGACTACGATACTTAGTTGGATCATCATAAGGAGTGTCTGCGGTGGCACTTAGTTTGAACTTATTGTCAATAGGAGTAGGACATGAACTGTAGTTAGATATTCCGGCATGTTCAATAATTTTTGTAGCATACTGTGTCTGAGATAAGAAAAGACTATGGGCATGACGAGTGACAGCAATACCCAAAAAGAAACTCAAAGGACCTAGATCCTTTATAGAAAATTCAGAAGCTAAGAGAGTCATAATATACTTACGAAGACGATCAGAAGAAGCTGTAAGTATAACGTCATCCACATATAACGGAATATAAGCAATATCTGAACCATTCTTATATATGAATAAAGATTGATCTGATGTGATATGAGAGAACCCAATAATGGTAGCAACAAAATCAGCAAATCTTTGGTACCAAGCTTGAGGAGCTTGTTTTAATCCGTACAAAGATTTTTTTAAAAGACAAACATGATTCGGATAATTTTTGTTACAAAAACCCATGGGTTGATGCATATAAACTACTTCATTCAGATGACCATGCAAGAAAGCATTCTTGACATCCATTTGATGAATGGGCCAAGATTTAGAAAGAGCAATGCTGAGAACCGCTCTAATGGTGACCGCTTTAACCATGGGGCTAAACATTTCATCACAATTAATGCCCTGTTGCTGTGTATTTCCATTACCTACAAGACAAGCTTTATAATGCTCAAAAGGGCCATCAGACTTATATTTATGACGAAAAATCTACATAGACCGAATAACATTAACATTAGGCGGTCTAGGCACTAATTCCCATGTCTTATTGTCAATTAAAGCATTAAATTCATCCAACATTGCACTTTTCCAAATATGGTCACTAAGCACACTAACAGGGTTTTTCTGAATAGGAGAAATATCTGTAGTGGTGGTAGTATGGTAATTAGAAGAGTATTTGGGGTTGGGTTTAAAAATGCCATTTGATGCATGAGTGGTCATGCGAGTTGAAAGGGGTTGGGAGGCATTGGGTTGGTGTGAGGAATAGTCAAAGTAGGGGAGGTCATAGACGGGGTTGGATTGTGGGGAAGAGAGGATGGTTTAGAGGAGGAAAAAGAGGACCGAGTGTGGGCGGCAGTGAGAGGTGTGGAATCTGGGCTTATGTGAGACTGTGACCTAGATTGAGGAAGAGAGGACGAGTCGTTGGGCAGCGTTGTTGGGTCAAGCTGCATATTTTGTGGTGTGGTATTTTAAGATAAATGATGTATTAATTGAGGACTAATATTGTCATTCAAAAAATCATAATTCGAAGGTTTTGTTTTGTGGAGTTTGGAGAATGGAAATTTAGTTTCAACAGAACAAACATGACGACAAATTATGATTTTACCACTAGACATGTCATAGCATTTGAAGCCACGATGATTAGGAGCCGGACCTAAATAAGCACAAGGAGTCGACCTTTCTTGTAATGAATAGTAGAAGAGGGGAACAATGGGAAAAATAAGCAACCAAAAACATGCAAACCTGAATAATCCAGATCACTTGATAGAGGATTTGAGCAGGAGATTGGTAATTCAATACCTTGGAAGGAAGGATATTGAGAAGATATGTAGCCATGGAGAGAGCATGATGCCAAAAGGGGAGTGGCATAGATGCATGAGTAAGAATAGTCCGGATGATATTAATTATGGATTTTATGTGTCTTTCGGCCTTTCCATTTTGAGGAGATGTATGAGGACATGAGAGACGGAAAAGCATACCATGTTTCTCAAAAAAATCCTTAAAAGTACCATTAATGTATTCCGTACCATTGTCACACTGAAAAATCTTAATATTACGTTCAAATTGTGTCTTGACTAAAGCATGAAAGACTAAGAAAAGTTGTTTGACCTGAGATTTTTTTTGCAATAGAAAAAGTCCAAAAAATTTGCTATAGTCATCAAGAAAAAGAACATAATAACAATGACCGAAAGTACTAACAATAGGAGAAGTCCAAAGATCACTATGAATAATATCAAACGGAAGAAAAGTATATGACGCTGAATCATAAAAAGGTAGCTTAGAATGTTTCCCAAGAGGACAAGAAGAACAAAAAGTTTTACAAACTTATTACAATCAATAAACTTTTTGCTACAAAGACACATAAGAATAGCATCGCCATGATGACCTAAATGATTGTGCCAAATATTCTAAGGCAAAGCAGTAAAAGCTGAATGATTGTTGGAAGAAATGGCTTGAAAATCGGATAAAAGTGGATATAAGCCTCAGTGCTATCACATCTCATTAGTCTGTTCCCAGTCTGTAAGTCATTATCGGAGAAACCAAAAGGGTCAAAAGAGATACAAACCATATTATCTGTGGTGAATTTACGAACAGAGACCAGATTTTTAATGAGCCTAGGAGCATGTAACACATTTTTAGGGTAAATGGTGTATAAGATGGAGGCAATGTAGTGTGACCATGACCAATAATTGGAATTAAATGACCACTAACTACAACAATGTTATGATGCTTATTGCTTGAATTGAAAGAAGAAGAGAGAATACCTACATCCGCCGTCATGTGAGATGTAGCACAAGTATCCATGTAGTAGTTTCCACCTGGTTAAGAGAACGAAAGTGCATGCATAGCGACCTCAATGTCCGTGGGCATGTAGCTAGGAGCAGGAGGAGCAACTGCATTGAAAGACTGAGGTCTGGACCCAAGTAAGCCTGATCCAGAAGAGGAGGGACGGTGGACCGCTGGATTGGGCCTTGGCTGCCAAGAGTATGCGGGAAATGGGCAAGGAAGTATAATCTACCCTCCCCAACCAAGCTGCTGCCACTGTAGTGGTGGGGCCTGCTGACGTGGTTGACACGGGTGCTGTTGATATGGCGGCTGACTAGGACTGGACCCATTAGTACTTTGGTAAGCCTTTTTCTTCCCATTGTTTTTGAAATTGTTCCTCCCTTTATTATTGTTGTTGCTTTTATTGCTTGCAGATGAATCAGTGACAACAATGGCAACGCCAGTGGACCGACTCCCAGAACCACCAGTTCCACGAGCTTGACGAGCCTTGATAGTACGCTCAGCCATTTTCAATCTTGAACGAAAACTCTCAAAGGATGACAAAGGCTCTTGATTTTGTATATAGTCCACCGTACCAATATACGCTTCTGGTAAGGACCTGGTGAGACGTAAAACCAAACGACCATTTGTCACCGAAGCATCAACATCAGCCAACCTATCCGCCAAAGATTGTAGATAATTACAATAATTGTCGATCGAGTTGAAAGCCTCAAAAGCAGCATTTGTAAAGTCCTCCTCGAGATGGGTAGCCCGAGAGTCTTTGTTGTCCTGAAAAAGAGCTTCAAGACGGCTCCATGCCCCCTCTGCCGTGTCATTACGTCTGAGAATAGCGAGGAGAAGATCGAAAGAAATGGTGCTGTAAATCCATTGCAAGACAACGACATCCAAACGCCTCCAAAGTGCTGGATCAGCGGACTTAGCCTGGACATAGGCAGCCATAGCCTTCTCCTGCGTTGGTGGAACCAAATGATCGTAAAGATCATGAACCCTAGCAAGATTGGTAAACAGAGTAGCTCGAGAATGATACATGCCTTGCTCATTGTCTAATGTTATGGGAATAAGTGATTTAACATTAGTGATGGTGAGTGCGGGATGAAACTTGGATGAGTCTTCCATGGAAAAAATTAAAGATAGAAGAAGAAGAACGAAGAAGAAGATAGGTGAGGCTAAGGTAAGGAGAATAGCTTTGATACCATGAAAGAAATCTATTTAGAAATCAACTTGCTTCCATTGTATTCCACTTTCAATCATATATATATGGTTTACAAGAGTTAAGATAGGCTACAAATTAGCCAATTGATTTGCTGAAACAAAGGTAACTAAATAAATACTTCCTAAATACAGATATCATCAAATCAACTGATTTGATAAAAGAAAGATAACTAAATAAATATGTGCCAAATAAAGAGTAAGTCTAATCAGAGAAAAAATGGAGGAAATATTAGAGAATAAATGCAGGTAATATCAGGAAATATTTTGAAATATTTTAACGCCTAGAATATATGTAAAATATATTCTATCATAAAATTATGGCCTTAGTAAAGAATATACTATATAGGCATCGTTTGTTAGGGAGGATACTATGGTTCTTGAATGTATATGTCAAACAAGCAAAAATTAGATCGTATTTTTTGAGTTCGGGTATAAGGTAATGCATAATTTGGACAAAGTCAAGTTTAATGAATATGAAGTCGTTAAAAGAAATTGATTCAAGTTTCTTTTCCTATAAATAAATGAAAATTTTGAAATTGTTAGGCCATTAGAGCATAGTCATAAATTATGTATCCAAGGTTTCAACTATATACTCAGTTATTGTGTCCAGCATATCCAGTACATCTTTACTCCCACCAAATATCTATAAAGGCATCAGCAATATTGCTAAATAATGATAAGGATGAAGAACACCAGTAGTGGAGATCAAGTGTGAATGGTACTTTCAGTTTTAAAACTACCTTGAAAAGTATAAGGGTGAAAGATTTTATCCAAAATGGCTTCATTATAGATGGATAAGTGTTTGTGCTTCTAAAATATCAACGTGTTCATATTTAGCAAAAGTAGACAAATTACATACACCACATAGAGTACACAAATGGAATGATCTACCATTTGCATATTTATGTAGTTAAGAAGATGAATGTGGGTGTCATTTACATTTTAACGAATTTTTGGAATATTTTTGAAACTCCATTGCATTAGTGCTTCTCATGTCGGAAAGTGCACAATATGAAGACTTAAACCATATTGCAAGAGCGGTCTTGATTAGGAGAGTATTTATACTAATTTAGAAGATACTGCTACCTCAAAAACTATACATCACATTTGGGTTGAGAAAGCTCAAGGGTAATTTAAAATTATTTCACAATGAAAGTATTCGAAAGGAAACCAGATTGGAGTATATTAAACTAGATTGCTTGATCTTAAGTCAAAAACCCAAAAAAGTTTATAATACTATTGAGATATTAATGAGGAACTTTCAACTCATCTAATTTCATATCTTATTAACTGGTTTGGTAGATTGTCAGATTCCACCTAAATCTTGTAGATTTCCATTGTTGATTCATTTCTGATTATAAATACAATCATCTAAATTAGAAATACAGTCATCCACAATTTATATTTTTAGAATTCAACTAATGCTGATATCCTAAAACTAGTCATCCATATATCCATCCTGATTTGACAAAGATGAAATAAGAATCAAATTGAAGACATACCTATAGAGACGAGATTCAGGTGATAACAAAGTTGCACGATGGAGCTAGCGATGAGACGAGTGGACGTATAAGGAGACCTCGATTCTACAACGTGGATGGAGGGGAAGCAGGGATAGGTGGTGATGAAGGTGTGGTCTGATGGGTTGTAAGAGATTTCGATGAAGATCACGAGTGTAAGCATGGGAAAAGAGACTTAATTTTGGGGAAAGTATAAGATATAGGGTTTTGAGTAGGAGACATTATTAGGAAAGCAGGAATGAAAATAATTGGAGTGAGTCGTTCTGTCAATTAGCGTTATGATTCCAATCACTGCCATAAATCAAATAAATTTAAACAAACAACGACATGATTAAATAAAGTGTTCTCTATTAGCGCTATAAAAACAAATTTTCTTGTGGCGAACATTCAGCATAGGTAAACAAAACCTTTCCCTAAATGTAGGTGTGCAAAAAGAATTCTACCAATATAATCTCATCTCTGTCTCATTTTCGACTCTTTAATAATCTTATAGTTGGTTGGAAAATTAACATACGTCAATTGTTGAGCTTCAATCCATGTTTTATGTGTTTCTAACCATTGATTGAATATATTTTTATGAATATTCTGCCTATCTTGGATGTTATTTAAACAGCCGAAATTGTCAAAGAATATGTATGCTCTCCTCGCATATGGAACATCAATCTCTCAACCGTAGGTGTGCAATAGTGAACAACAAACTCAAAGATCCTTCAACTTGCCTTAGATGTAGATATTCATTTACAATTCAAATAGGTTTCACCTCATCAACCTTATGAAATAATGTATGCTCTATGCTACTGATATCCTATATAACAACATTTACTCGTTCATAAACTTTTTTGAAATATTTAAATAATTTCTTCACAGATCTCGCTCTATTGTAATCTTTAACATCAATGCGTACATGGTATAACTGTAACGACCTGTAGATTTTAAATGTTTAATAATGTGATTAATTGAATTTTTGTGAAATTTTAAAAATAAAATTTTGAAATTAAAAATTTAGTATTTGAAATGCATCTAATTAAACATAGCAACTGTAAATTTTCATCCGAAAATATGAAAGTTTATTTTCGTGTGTAATTTTATTTCAATTTAATCAGTTAGGAATTGATGAAAATAAAATGTTTTCGCAACCTGAATATTTTTACATAGAAAAATTCTAAATCATCTTCTGACCGAGACATCACTTTTCGTTTTTTCAAATTCGGACTTCTTTAGCTCCATCGATCTTATTTTTCTGCGTTTTTGCTGCATTTTCCGCTAGTAGAAAATTCAAATTTTTATAATGCAATTATACAACTGATATCTATAAACCATTTTGATTGTCTTGCCGGGCTGATCTCAGCGCAATATTTATTTGTGTACTTTGAGGCCCGGTATGCGTCGGATAGAATAAACTGTGCGTAGTAATGGTACATTTAATTGTGACCGTTAACTTTCCTGTGCCTTTCCTTTTCTGTGCCTTTTCAAATTTGAGCGTGTATCCCAAGCAAAATAATAGATTTCTTTAATGACTTTTCAACTGAATCAAAGAATCGGACGTTTGCTATATCATTTTTTGGGTGACCATTCATTCTTGGGTTTTAATTAATATATACTATTTGCAGATTTGAGAATCTTGCTTCTACAGTTCTACCTTTTCCTTCCTCTTCTTTTCCTTTCCTCCCCCATTATCTTATTATTGTTCGGCCTCACCACAGTAAAACGCACGTCCCCGACATGCTTGCTTCCTCACCGGCCTTCTCACACCAGAGCACCGGCCGCACCTGTCACCACCATCTCGCTCGACCTCAGGCCACGTCAGCCATAACCCACACGCCAACACCAACCCATCAACGTCAACCACCTATAGCAGCTCCACCACTCTAGCCGACCCACCCTCTCCGTTGTGGCACAAAAAAGACTCGCCTCTTCACCGTCCACCAGACCAAAGCTCGCTCGGCCACCACAAGTTTTCCTGCCTTAGCTATGTCGTGCCATCAGCTGCTCTCAGCAAAAGCTATTCATTACGACCCCACTTCGGCCTGACTTCAACCGCCACCTCATCTCCAAGCATAGCCGAAGCAGTTGTATCGGCCCTCCTCCTTCTCATGTGTGGTTGATATATATATATATATATATATATATATATATATATATATATTGTAACAACCCGCATATTTATCGATTGTATATTTAAATATTTCATCGTTCGTCGGATTTTAGTCCGAAAACCTACTTTTTGCAAACAGTTGAATTAGGACTCGAGACCCCTCCCATTGAGTTGAAAATGCCGTTTGCAACCTTTTTGAGTATAAGCTTCGATATGTTTGGGGTTAGTCAAGTTTTGCTGCTTTTTCACTTTGGGTTTGAGTTTGGGTTTCAGCCCAATGTTCCACCTTAAGACTCTAGCTCCACTCCAACTCTTCATTACTTCATTTCATATTCCTAACACTTCAAGCTAAAGTAAAAAAGTGTGGAAGAGATTGGAAATGGAAATTCCTAAGCCCTAGCTTGCTTTGCAAATCCAACTTCTAGCTCCAAATTCAAGACAACCCATTGGTAAGCATCTCCTTCATCTTCCCCAACTCATTCTCTCTTTGATTTCAGAAAATTCCTAAACCTAATTTGGGAAATATTTCTCTTATAAGCTTAGAATCAAGCTTCTTGAGTTGGGATTGAAGGTGGTTGATTCTCCTTTGCTTTCAAGCTTCTTCTTCAATCGTTTTGGTTCAAACGTGAGATTTTTATCTCACATCTTAGTCTATAATTATCTTCGTTTGTTAGGTATGGATTCCTAACACTTATTCTTGTGCAATTGATTTTGGTTTGAATTGATTTGGTGTATATTCCAATTTTTAATGTTTTGAAATCAAAATCTATGAAAATCCTTTTATGGATATTTGGACAATGATATTTGAGGCGTATCGGAGAGCCGTTAAGGCTGGGTTGTCGCTCGACGTAAATCCTTAGTCGTCGTTTTCTCTTCCGAATCACTTCCGATATTCATCTGGCCATTTTTGGCCTAGGTTCAGGGAATGCCCTAAACCCAGGTTTCAGACGTCTGAAATGTAGTATTCAGACGTCTGAATATTATACTTGGAATTTTTATTTCCCAGTATTCAGACGTCTGAATCTATATTTCAGACGTCTGAATTGGTTCATTTGGAACCAGAAAAGAAATAGGCTAAAAGTGCCTATTTCAGACGTCTGAAATCAACGATTCAGACATCTGAATTCTGTTTTGGAAAATATTTTATTTTCCCAATTCAAACGTCTGAATTCTTGATTTCAAACGTCTGAATCTGCACTCCTTTTGGCTATTTGCCTATTTGCTTGAGAATTCCAAATTTAATCGATTCGTGTTGATTCCCTTTTGTTATTATCACTTATTGTTGACTTTGATGACATTTCCTTCGTGATTTTTGGGAATATCCACTTTGATGGGTTCAGTATCGATTTCTTTGGATTTTATTCATGTCTTCGAACGTGAATTTTAGTGATTGATTGTTTCTACAATCATTTCTATGTTATGTCACTTTAAAAATATAAAGGTTTTCTATTAAACGGCTTAGTAAAACAAGTGGTATGAAACGCTTGCATTTACTTCGTCGGTTAATTCTTGGACTTGTTCGATTGAAACTCTTGTGACAATTTTCTAGTGGAGATGTACAATTTGTTCGTAAATATTTAAGTTAAGCTAGTGGTTATGGGACATGAAGCTAAGCTCATATATTTACTAGCTTACTGTAATTGACACTTCTTGATGATCATGACGATCATTTTTGTGATTTAGACTAGCAATTGTGCGACGTCTCTTTGTCCACGTGGAAGACCGTACTTCATTTTATTGAGCTTCGTCTCATTTCTCGCATGGGTCGTACCTATTTAGGTGCGTCGATGTTTGTTTACTTCGTGGAGCAATCGGCTCAATAAGTCGGGACATGGGGCGTATCTTTCTAGGTGCATCGATGTTCGTCTATGCATGGGGCGTATCTTTCTAGGTGCGTCGATGTTCGTCTATGCATGGGGCGTATCTTTCTAGGTGCGTCGATGTTCGGCTTTGCATGGGGCATATCTTTCTAGGTGCATCGATGTTAGACATTACATGGGATGTATCTTTCTAGGTGCATCGAAGTTTATTTATGCATGGGGCGTATCTTCCTAGGTGCGTCGATGTTCGTCTATGCATGGGGCATATCTTTCTAGGTGCGTCGATGTTCGTCTATGCATGGGGCGTATCTTTCTAGGTGCGTCGATGTTCGTCTATGCATGGGACGTATCTTTCTAGGTGCGTGGATGTTCGTCTATGCATGGGGCGTATCTTTCTAGGTGCGTCGATGATCGACTATGCATGGGGCGTATCTTTCTAGGTGCGTCGATGTTCGTCTATGCATGAGGCGTATCTTTCTAGGTGCGTGGATGTTCGTCTATGCATGGGGTGTATCTTTCTAGGTGCGTCGATGTTCGACTTTGCATGGGGTGTATCTTTCTAGGTGCATCGATGTTAGAGATTACATGGGATGTATCTTTCTAGGTGCATCGATGATTATTTATGCATGGGGTGTATCTTCCTAGGCGCGTCGATGCTTATTTATGCATAGGGTGTATCTTTCTAGGTGCATCGATGCTAGACATTACATGGGGCGTATCTATTTAGGTGCGTCGATGTTTGTCCTTGCATGGGTCGTACCTTTCTAGGTGCGTCGATGTTTGACTGTGCATGGGGCGTCTCTATTTAGGTGCGTCGATGTTCGGTCTATGGAATAGCGTTCTGTTTGGGATTGGCCATCCTTTTCTTGTGATTTCTGGATTTCTAATTGATGATTTCTAGAATTTATGTTTCACCAACTTTTACAATTGGCATTGATATGTATGTCATTTATTGTGGTTTGGTGAAGTAAATAAAGAATATGATATTCTTTCTGATGTTATGAGATTCTTGAGATATTGATATGATTTAGTTGATTTTCTATGTATACTTGTCGCGGTATGACATTTTTGGTTATCATATGTCTTTTGATTACATCTCTTCTTATATCTCATTTTATCTGATAATTATAGCTAGACTGATCCATTTATTATTTTCTTCTTAAATAATACTCGGGTCAGACTGAGATATTGCAGGTGCTTCCTCATGACTTCCTATCTGGAACCATCATCTGACCTTTTGGCTAACTACTTTAGTTTAGTAGTTTTTGTTGTATACTATTGAGATATAGACTCCTTAATGTATACGTACTCTTTTGTCTAGCACTTGTATCTATTCTTTTTGATATTGTGGATCTTGCTTGACCACTACTCTGATGTACATTTTCATGTGTTAGTTATATATTCATATCTTCTTCCGCCTTAGTGATATGGATGTCTGTGACTGATTTGTGTTATGCTTATTTCTATATTTTTTTTCGAAGATTATATATAGCCACCGTGTAGTAACTTTGAGTTTGTATCGATGTTTCGGATTTCCTCATGAAATAAAATGCATATTGTACAATCTGACATATCGGTGCTCGCACAAAGCAATTACACGGATGGTTGCTCCTCAACAGCCTTATTCTCCGTGCTAGTTGACGGCATTACTCCGTAGTGTTCTTAGCTAGCGTGGGTATAGAGGTGGAGCGTCACATCTTGGTATCAGAGCCAAACTTCGGAACAATACGAAATACTGTAACAAGGATCATCGTCCCAAGTCTTTCTTAGGAGTCGTGCTTTAGGATTTTATTCGAGTCTTCGTACCGATTCATCCTATTTTCTTTATGATCCCTTGTTGTATCTATCAAGGTTTCTTGATATTTATTTTGAGAATAACTTTTCCCCTTCTTTATTTTCTAAAGGAAGAGAAATGGTTACACCAGGCTGTCCCAGCGCCAGTCAATCTAGTGCTACTCCCCAGGATGGAGTATTCATGTCTGCTCAGCAGCTTTTAGATCTCGTGAAGAATGCTCATGCTGCAGGACCCAATCCAGAGCCTACTCATCCTAGATTTGGTTTTGCACGCTTGTGCAGAGACTATACCGATTTGAGTGGAAGGCCATTCAAGGGATCCGAGAGTGTTATAGAAATTCAAGCTTGGCTCAAATCGTGCGATCGTATCTTTTCTCGCATGAACCTTATTGATCTACATCGAGTCCAAGTGGCTTCTAGCATGCTCCAAGAAAGAGCATTAGATTGGTATGAGCTTTTGGTTTCTAAAATCGTAGAAGCAGATCTTACTTGGAAGCAATTCCGGAAAAGATTCGAATTGAAATTTATGCCGGAAGCTGAAAAAGTAACTTTAGCCCGGCGTTTCATAGACCTTGTTCAAGGTGAATCTTCTGTGACGGACTATGTCGCATCTTTCGAATCTCTTTCTAAATACGGGGTTGAGTATATTAATACCCCGATGAAGAAAAATCAGAGATTTGTATATGGCTTGAATAAGAATCTTAAGAAGCCATTACTCCTGAAACTTGAGGTTTCATTTGATCAGCTTATTGATATCGCTCTTCGTCTTGAAGAGGCCTATAGAGAGAGTAATGTTGAAGTTGTGGTTTCCAAACAGAACTTCAACGACAACATGAAGAGGCCAATTAAATTCAAAGGCCCCTTTCCCAACAAGAAAGGGAGGCAAGAAACCCCGGTAGCAAAAGCCCCTACCTCTAGTCGTGGGCAATGCTACTATTATGGTTCCACGGACAACTATGCAAGGGAGTGTCGGAAACCTCTTTATTGTCGCTATTGCAAAAATTCGGGTCACCATATAACTGCATGTCCCATACTTCAAAGTAGGAAGGAGGGAAAGCTCAATGTAGTGGAAGCTCCTAGAAACTCTTCTCTTGGTAAAGGTATTTTACATTCAATCCTTGATGCTATTGTTTTATTTCGTGATCTTTCTATTTGAGTTCTTTTTGATATGGGTTCATCTCATTATTTTTATATCAAAAGAACTTGTTGATTCTTTTTCTTTAAACATTTTGGGCTTGATGACTTCTCTGAGAGTTGCGAATCCGGATGGTACATCCGCAACACTCAATTTGCTTTCTATTGATGTCAAAATTATTTTATGTGATTTTCTTTCTGAGCCGATTTTTACTTAGGCTTTGGAATCAATTTTTGGAAAGGATTGGCTTATTGTGAAGCCCATATCCTATTTTCCATGAGAACTAATCATCTTCGACATTTTCTATCTGTTAAGTAGATTTTTATTTTTCCTTGTGATTCCGATTTTAAATTTTCGAAGGCATCATTTTATTCTTTAAGCCCTCAAGATGAGAAAAGTGTTATTTCTCTTATCTAAATAATTTGTGAAACTTTTCCGGTATTTATGAGTTTGTCCTAGGATTATCACCTAAGAAATCTTTTGTGCGGTGTTAAGGTCTTTCTAGTTTGACCTTGCCACCGATTTTCATTTGGTTACGAGTTGCAGGAGTTAGCATTCTACTTACCGCATTCCGCACTCGTTACGATTCCTATGAATGACTTATTATGTCATTCAGTTTGCCCATCCTGTTTCATCCATTTTATAAATCGAATATTCTATGAATATCTCGACAATTCCATTCTTGTATTTATTAATTTTGGATGAAAATAGAATTTTAAAATTTTGCAAACTTTTTCATAAGATTTATTTACAAGTACAATTGGATTTGGATCTTAAAACAAGCAAAGAATATTCTCAAAACTTTTATGAGATATTTTCATCATATAGAAGATGATTTTGTGATTGTATTGCCCATTTAGTGTTTTAAGAATTTTGGTCGATGCGCTTGATCAACGTTATCGATAGGAATTTCCTAAACGTTTTGATGTGACAGTCAGACACGATTATTGACTTGTAAAATATAATTTTTTCTAGAAAGGTTTTTACCTAGAGATAATTGTAATTTTGAAAATTTTAGCTTTTTAGGAAAGAATATTATTTAAAAGAACTCTTTTTCGATACTCTTATTCTTGTGATTCCCGAAGGGAGCCAAGACTTTATCTTTTGTACCAATGCTTATCGTATTGGTTTGGATGCCATTCTCATGCAAAAGATAACGTGCTATCACTTGTACTTCTAAGTCATAAAAGCCGATTGAGACTAGGTATGCCACTCATGATCTAGTGCTCGCGGCTATTGTTTCCGCTTTTAGAGTTTGGCATCATCATTTTGGATGAGAAATTTGTTCTCTACCCTGATCATAAATCTTTGGAATATTTATTTTCTCATATGGAACTTAATGTTGACTAGAGATCCTTGCATCTTATGATCTTGGTATTCTTTTTATTCCCGAAAGGGAGATCGTGTTGCCAATGTGCTTTGTCGTAAGCAACAAGTGGTTGATTCTTTGATGTTATCTGAATGGAATTATCTTTTTATTAATTTCATCGGACGTTTTGATATACTTCGTTTTATTGAGCTTTATCTCATTCCTTTTATGGACTAGTGTCCGGTGTTCTTTTATGGTGTTCGGTTCATTGGATGTACTGTTATTATACTACATCGATGTTCCGTCTCATCTGAATCAATGGATGTACCATTATCATACTACATCGTTGTTCCGGTTTATCGGTTCATTGGGCGTACCGTTTCTGTACTACGCCGTTGCACTGGCTCAATTTTCTGCTATTCTTAACGTTTTCTGCGTCTTTTAACTATGGAAATGCTTTTAGGTTTCCTATTTTATTCTTGAGCCCGGTGATATTAAGGAAATTGAAGTTTCACCAGGTTTGACTTGAGCAACATTCTATTCGCATCATTGCTTCGGAGGTTGAGTCCCTTCGAAATAAAGATGTTCTTTTTGTGAGAGTTCAATGGTTCTCAAATCCTATGGATTGCCCTTGGGGATCCAGAGAATTCACCATGCGAACCCGTTCAGGCTAACTCTTTCATGCTCCTTATGGTGAACTTCCTATTTCAATTTTTTTTTGTGTTGATATGCTTTTATGGTTGTTACTTCTTATTTTCTTCTTAAATATTGCGAGGACGCAATTTCTTTAAGGAGAGGAGTCTGTAACAACCAACATATTTATCGATTGTATATTTAA
Source organism: Allium cepa (assembly GCA_030765085.1). NCBI lineage: Eukaryota > Viridiplantae > Streptophyta > Magnoliopsida > Asparagales > Amaryllidaceae > Allium > Allium cepa. The sequence continues at coordinate 43,867,491 of CM060930.1, read as the reverse complement.
ATATTTTATTTAAATATTTCATCGTTCGTCGGATTTTAGTCCGAAAACCTACTTTTTGCAAACAGTTGAATTAGGACTCGAGACCCCTCCCATTGAGTTCAAAATGCCATTTGGAACATTTTTGAGTATAAGCTTCGATATGTTTGGGGTTAGTCAAGTTTTGCTGCTTTTTCACTTTGGGTTTGGGTTTCAGCCCAATGTTCCACCTTAAGACTCTAGCTCCACTCCAACTCTTCATTACTTCATTTCATATTCCTAACACTTCAAACCAAAGTAAAAATGGTGGAAGAGATTGGAAATGGAAATTCCTAAGCCCTAGCTTGCTTTGCAAATCCAACTTCTAGCTCCAAATTCAAGAGAACCCATTGGTAAGCATCTCCTTCATCTTCCCCAACTCATTCTCTCTTCGATTTCAGAAGGTGGTTAGGTATGAAGGTGGTTGATTCTCCTTTGCTTCTTGGGTTGGGATTGAAGGTGGTTGATTCTCCTTTGCTTTCAAGCTTCTCCTTCAATCGTTTGGGTTCAAAGGTGAGATTTTTATCTCACGTCTTAGTCTATAATTATCTTCGTTTGTTAGGTATGGATTCCTAACACTTATTCTTGTGCAATTGATTTTGGTTTGGATTGATTTGGTGTATATTCCAATTTTTAGTGTTTTGAAATCAAAATCTATGAAAATCCTTTTATGGATATTTGGACATTGATATTTGAGGCGTATCAGAGAGCCGTTACGGCTGGGTTATCGCTCGACGTAAATCCTTAGTCGTCGTTTGCTCGTCCGAGTCGCTTCCGATATTCATTTGGCCATTTTTGGCCTAGGTTCAGAGAATGCCCTGAACCCAAGTTTCAGACGTCTGAAACGTAGTATTCAGACGTCTGAATATTATACTGGGAATTTTTATTCCCCAGTATCCAGTCTTCTGAATCTATATTTCAGACGTCTGAATTGGTTCATTTGGAACCAGAAAAGAAATAGGCTAAAAAGTGCCTATTTCAGACGTCTGAAATCAACGATTCAGACGTCTAAATTCTGTTTTGAAAAATATTTTATTTTCCAAATTCAGACGTCTGAATTCTTGATTTCAGACGTCTGAATATGCACTCCTTTTGGCTATTTTCCTATTTGCTTGAGAATTCCAACTTTAATCTGTTCGTGTTGATTCCCTTTTGTTATTATCACTTATTATCGACTTTGATGTCATTTCCTTCGTGATTTTTGGGAATATCCACTTTGATGGGTTCAGTATCGATTTCTTTGGATTTTATTCACGTCTTCGAACGTGAATTTTAGTGATTGATTGTTTCTACAATCATTTCTATGATATGTCACTTTAAAAATATAAAGGTTTTCTATACTAGTAGTAAATATCAAAACTCTTTCTTCAAATGATTTTATTTTATTACAAAGCTCGTTTTCTCAAACCTATTTCCAATCTATTAGTATATACAAACCTTTACCTTACTCGTATAAGAAATCTAATTAAACGGCTTAGTAAAACAAGTGGTATGAAACGCTTGCATTTACTTCGTCGGTTAATTCTTGGACTTGTTCGATTGAAACTCTTGTGACAATTTTCTAGTGGAGATGTACAATTTGTTCGTAAATATTTAAGTTAAGCTAGTGGTTATGGGACATGAAGCTAATCTCATATATTTACTAGCTTACTGTAATTGACACTTCTTGATGATCATGACGATCATTTTTGTGATTTGGACTAGCAATTGTGCGACGTCTCTTTGTCCACGTGGAGGACTGTTCTTCATTTTATTGAGCTTCGTCTCATTTCTCGCATGGGTCGTACCTATTTAGGTGCGTCGATGTTTGTTTACTTCGTTGAGAAATCAACTCAATAAGTCGGGACATGGGGCATATCTTTCTAGGTGCGTCGATGTTCGTCTATGCATGGGGCGTATCTTTCTAGGTGCGTCGATGTTCGTCTATGCATGGGGCGTATCTTTCTAGGTGCGTCGATGTTCGGCTTTGCATGGGGCATATCTTTCTAGGTGCATCGATGTTAGACATTACATGGGATGTATCTTTCTAGGTGCATCGAAGTTTATTTATGCATGGGGCGTATCTTCCTAGGTGCGTCGATGCTTATTTATGCATGGCGTGTATCTTTCTAGGTGCATCGATGCTAGACATTACATGGGGCGTATCTATTTAGGTGCGTCGATGTTTGTCTTTGCATGGGTCGTACCTTTCTAGGTGCGTCGACGTTTGACTGTGCATAGGGCGTCTCTATTCAGATGCGTCGATGTTCGGTCTATGGAATAGCGTTCCGTTTGGGATTGGCCATCCTTTTCTTTTGATTTCTGGATTTCTAATTGATGATTTCTGGAATTTATGTTTCACCAACTTTTACAATTGGCATTGATATGTATGTCATTTATTGTGGCTTGGTGAAGTAAATAAAGAATATGATATTCTTTCTGATGCTATGAGATTCTTGAGATATTGATATGATTTAGTTGATTTTCTATGTATACTTGTCGCAGTATGACATTTTTGGTTATCATACGTCTTTTTATTACATATCTTCTTATATCTCATTTTATATGATAATTATAGTTAGACTGATCCGTTTATTATTTTCTTCTTAAATAATACTCGGGTCAGACTGAGATATTGCAGGTGCTTCCTCATGACTTCCTATCTGGAACCATCATCTGACCTTTTGGCTAACTACTTTAGTTTAGTAGTTTTTGTTGTATACTATTGAGATATAGACTCCTTAATGTATACGTACTCTTTTGTCTAGCACTTTTACCTATTCTTTTTGATATTGTGGTTCTTGCTTGACCACTACTCTGATGTACACTTTCATGTGTTAGTTATATATTCATATCTTCTTCAGCCTTTGTGATATGGATGTCTGTGACTGATTTATGTTATGTTTATTTCTATATTTGTTTCCGAAGATTATATAGCCACCGTGTAGTAACTTTGAGTTTGTATCGATGTGTCGGATTTCCTCCTGAAATAAAATGCATGTTGTACTATCTGACATATCGGTGCTCGCACAAAGCAATTATACGGATGGTCGCTTCTCAACGGCCTTATTCTCCGTGCTAGTTGATGGCATTACTCCGTAGTGTTCTTGGCTAGCGTGGGTATAGAGGTGGGGCGTCACATGTATATATAGGGTAAGTTTTTTTATGGGTTTATGGGTACGGTTTAAATATGTATTTGGTATTGAAAGTATAGTATATTGATTTTACTAGGTATTGATTTTAAAATTTTTATTGGTAGCATGCGTAAGTTATGATATTATACTGGGAGTTTTAGTGTGTTATATTTTTATATGTAATGTATAACCTTGAAGACCTATATTTTAGACAGCGCAATACATATGTGTTTACATATTTTGTATATGTGTGTTATAAAGTTTTAATCTACTGATTTGTTTATGCATACATCCTTTGTCAACAGAAGTATCATATATTATATTTTAAAGTTGTTATGTATATGTTTTATGTTTAGTATTGCAAGTTGTATAATTGTTATACATTCTAGTATATAGATCTTTATTTTCAGTTTTATGATCTATCTGTTGTATATATAATATATAAATTATACGATATGATATGGGTATATATAACAGTGGTATATATACTATTTGTATAACTTCTATCACTGTCTATTGGATTTATTAATAATATAGTATTATATATATTTTTTTTTATAAGCTGCAGCTATATATTTTATGGACGTTACAACAGTTTTGTTTATATTGAGAGCATATATTAAGTTATATATGAGTTAGTAAGCATTTGTGATAAGTATATATGTTGAGGTATTGATATTTCAGTAATAATAATAATATATGTTATACATTTCATGTTATAAATATGCATATCTGGTGTACATATTTGATATATACATTGTTGCAATTTTCTATCTTATATGGGTTTAAGTTATACATATCTGTTATATTATCCATTTATATGCATATACACACTTTCATGAGTTCAAGTATAGATAAGGTTGTTTGTTAATATTTAAATTTGTTAAATAATAGTATATACATGTAATGTTTCAAGTGTGCAGTTATGTACAGGTATTATATATATTATGTTCTAAAGGTTCGAACCTATTGGGCTTGAGTATATTAATATGATATATTTTGTTCCTTTCCGTACATATATATTACAATATTTAGTTTATACAGTGCAGGCTTATATATATTAGCATATATTAATGCATAGTTTAAGGGTTATATTATACATTTAAAATAAGTTTCTATTAATTGTTAAAGTAATAAATATTGATTTTGAAGTGTAATACAGTGGGTCTATTCGGACAAACTGGGTTTAAAGTACATATTGGTATATATAGATTTTAAATATGTATTTTATTTAATATTGATTTTGGGAAGATAATAATATGATAATGTAATATTTCCTGTTAATACCAAATTGATTTGATGCATTCTCATCGATTTCTTATCCATCAGCTTGTTCGTCGAATTCGTGCCAATCTAGTTTTGCATTGGAATTCGCATTTGGATTCAGAATTCGTTTTCATTTTCGTCCATCTATAGCCTCGAAAGATGAGCAATCACCCACGATTAATGTTCTTTTATTCATTAAATTTGATTTCAGTTGAAACGAAAATTGAAATATGCTGCTGTTAGTTATCTACATTGTTATATATATGTTATTACCTGTATCTGTTCACCTGTGACAACTGATACCATTATCTGTTATTTATACAATGATAATCCCGTTTGTTTGATAAATGATTAATTGTTTGATGTTGACATTGGACGTTAAATTGTTAATATTGTAAGTGATAAATAATTTGAAATTGAAATTGACATAGGATAGTTAGATTTCATATATGTGTTAAATTTTATTAGATGACATTTGCATAATATGACCCCTTAAATGTTTAAATAAATTGGCATGTAGAAATATGGTTATTTACACCTTGAACCATTTAAATGTATGTTGTTTAAATTGATGCAGCATAAAATTGAATAATGAATATCAAGTGAAGAACCATATAAATATTAGTCTAATAATTTTTAATCTACATGAAATGATAGTGTAGATTCTAGAAATAATTATATTAATTTGCATTAACAACAAATGTAAATTAATACAATTATTTCGGGATTATTTAAATAAATTATTGGATTGTTATTGATGTTTTCTATTGCTTTTTTATTTACTTTGACACCATCCCAGTTATCACACTACAAGTTCCCTTTGCTATGCTTTGATTTTTGAATTGAAATGGAATCAGGTTGAAATGATAAATACCCAAATAAACTTTGACTTAGATAGAGAATTAAATAAAACCCGATTGGTTAATAATTTGATTTAAAAATAAAATAAATATTTTAATCGAATGAATAGTAAGGTTTTTGAAATGAAGTTGGAATTTGAAATCTAATAAAAAGAAAATGTTAATATTAAATCTGAAATAAAATATTTATATAGTAGTTAATGAAAGAACGTTGTTTTAAATTTAATTATTTAGTAGTTATGTTTTGAAATTATTTAATAATTAAGTTTTAAAATTATTTAAATTATGTTTTGAAATTATTTAATAATTAAATAAGATTGATTTACTTAATAATTAAATAAAATTGATTTCTTCAATAAATGAAATTGAACTTCTTGAATAAGTGAAATTAAGTTCTTTATTAATTGAGTTTTGAAATTTGTAACTAAATAAATAAATATGGGAAATTGAATTTCTTTAACAAGTAATAAAATGTGATTTATTGAAATTGATGTAAGACTTGTAATTTAAATAATTTGATTTGACGAATTAAATTAAATTAAATTAATTAGTCTGATATATTGGAGTTGAACTTAAGCAATTGATTTAATGAATTGGAAATTAAATTGAAATTATTTTGAAGGATAAATTAACTTTACGAATTTTGAACGAAATCGATCAATGAATTTAAATGTTAAATTAAATATATTTATGTGATTTTGGAATGAAACTGATATACGAATTTAAATCAATATTTCAATTGATTTGAATAAAAATTGGAATTGAATTATAGAAATTTGAAATGGTAAATTTGGAAGTTATGAAACGTAAATTATGGAAATTGATTTAGAATACAAATGAAATGTTGGTTTACAAATTCTAATTGTAATTGAATTTGATTTGGTTATGAAATATAATAAACGACGAATCGGTGCAATAATCACGGAAGTTATTAAAGAAACCGAAATCGGTTAGGGACATACTCGCTATCTAAACCGAATACCACTTTAATAACTATATGCGGAGTGTGATCTAGAATGAAGTTGTTGGAATGATGTACGTGACGACTAAAGAAACAGAATGATAATGGATAGCCTTGACACTTGTGTCAAATTGGAAATGACTAAAACAGGAGCCATGTCGGACCAAATGGGGCTAGCCACCTCGAGCGAACACACTTCTTCGTAAACTACTCACTACTTGTTATTGATTGGTGTGCACACTTGAAATTTTGGGTGTGTTATAGTGTAACAACCCGCAAATCCGAACCCCTTGAATCAACACTATACTACCTTTATTAACTCAAGTGGCACAGAATTACGAGTCATTAGGGTTAAAGAAGAAGAGATAGAAGAAGAAGGAACTAAACAATATCAGAATCTCACAGTCGCAGCGGAATAAAATATAATAGTAAATATAGAACTTTACACAAAATGAAAACTATCACTGTTTTATACATCATTTCATTAGAGTATCTCATACAACAACCAATACCAATCAGACATACCATACAATCATAACAGCGGATATAGATATATAAGTACGAGTAATACGTCTCGGACTCCAGCTCCTCTCCTGCTCCATAGCATCCTGTCCTGAACAAATAATACTCGGTCTGACCCGAGCATTATAATGAAATAACACCAGAGTCAGTCTGGAATACCGGCTGATAATAATGCATCCAAATTGATTATTAAAGTTTCAAAAATCCTTTGAAAAACAAAAGCATCTCGTAAGACCACGCTATAAATAAACATGTCGTTTTTTTACCTTACGATAGCTAAATCACTTTTTATAGAAATCCTCTGATATTATAATAGGGCCTATTTACAAATACTTATAAAATAGCCGAAATTCTTACATCTATTAAATTCCAGCTACTAGCCACAAAAGTGGGTAATACAAACAAAACTCGTACAAGGCTCGTAGGGAGAATGGATTTCCATCAATGGTTGGGCTACTGGGGTATCGCCTGTCACAGTACCTGGCCTAGATCAGAGTACCGAGAGTACGCCCGCTCCCCTGCAACACAAGGCCAGAACCATTTCTTACTGAACAGTCCCGAACAAGATAACCCCATGGTTGGCGCGACCAACCACCCACTAAGCCGAGTATAAAGGGACATCTAGATAGGGGAAAATCTTGTCCTGCTTGGGCATGACCCACCTAGCCTTGCTGCACCTCCCCTGTTTTAGCCATTCCCGGTTGATGAGGCTTGAGGTTAAGCGTTACCTTTAGAACGTTTTCACTTAGAATGCCCATCGCTCACTTGACGATGTTTCGCAAGCATTCGTCCATACAAGTCCGTCCCGGGTTCGAACGGAACCGAAGGCACAACTCCTACTACATCCATTTTGGAAATATCCTCAGGATTAGTAGCGACTAGCCCTTGCACTTCACTGCTCCATCTTCGACTCCGAACACGTTTTTTGCACGAAACGTACAAACCGGATCGAAGTGGTTTTCGAAAAATAAATCTCGATGTCGGTCTCTTCGAAACGATCAACGCATTTGTCCAATATTGATAGTCGGTGATTTAACTATCAATTTATATTCATAAACATCCATAAGCATCCATCACACAATATATAATTCCCATATTATTTATTTGCCCCAATATCTTTACAAGATATATTTCCAATTTCCAAAGCTCATTTGAAACAGTTCCCAAAGTTCTTCCTATACAAGGTAAATCCTTTACCATTAATTTCCATTGGAAATAACCAAGTTCAAAACATTTAGATTTAAAACAGTTAAAATATTTATACTGAAAGATACTTTAAAATATGCAAATTTACTTCTAGTTATTTACTCAAAATATAATTTCGAAATATTTGAAGTAAAACTATTTTATAAGATATACTTGATTTAAAAATAAGGTTATAGTTAAACTAAATTTAAAAATAGAGTTGTAAAAGGTTTATACTAATTCCAAATAACTTAGGTCAAAATTAGCCTTTTAAACAAATCCATTTAGAAAAATAATTACTAAGGTATTTATAAATATTTACTATTGCTAATTTATTAATAATTACCTTAAAACAATAATTTCCAAAACACTCCTTTAAACAAGTTTAAATTTTAGACTTCCCTTTAATAAAATCTATTTAAAACTCGAACTTGGTTTTCCCAAGGAACTCATTTCCAGTTAAACATCTCAGAAAATCCTTCTTATAAATTCTGTCGAATTATTCAATTTAGTTTTATGGTTAATAATATAAATTTACTTTTCTCGTTGAAATAACTTCTTACGAAGCTTAACCACATTTCCATTTCCGGAAATTCAATTCCAAAATTCAGGTTTACAAACCTTTTAAATAAAACATGTGAGAATTTATTAAAGGAAAATAATACTTATGAACTTCCTAAATAAAATCCCGATGGTGAAAATGTATTTCAAAATCATTTGCCAAATAATCCCATCGTTATTTTAAAACAAATTTATAATTTCTATAGAATTCACTTTCAAAAATCTATACTTCACATTGATCAATTGATAAATTTTCCACGGTATTTAAAATCCCAAATTTACCAATTTTCAATTTCCATCCAAACAGATTCTAATTTTTACATTCTTTTAAATTCCTTATTAATTAATTTCTTAATTTCCTTTCAAACCCGATTTAATTCCTTTATAATTAATACTCCAAATTTCTTTATAATTTAACATTCTGGGCTTATAGTTTATCCCACAATTTCACAATACAATTTAGTCCAAAATTTATCAATCACAATATAGAACATGCATCATCATCAATTATAAAAATAATTACTACATTGTGAGGAATCCAGTTGGATCCCTCCAACCTGTTTTCCCGACATCCACAAATATTAGCACAACACTATAAATATAAATTGATCGAGGCTGATATAAATAAACATTTCAACCAATCACACAATTATTAAATAGTAACTACTTAAATATGCTAACATTCCAGATGCGAGTGAGATTAACTCACCTTGGGTTTCGGCGAGCGTTCGAAATTCAAATTAAACCGAACGACATTCAATTTAACCTAAATTTCTACTTGCCCGGAATGATTTCCGAACTGCACCACTGCGTAGTACCCGTCTCTGCGATTCCAACGCTTCCTGTTTCGTCAAATTTCCATAACGTATGAATACGTTACAGCATTTTAAACTTTTGATTTTAAATTTATAAACAAATTTATTTTAATTTAAAACCTCACAAAATCTCAACCCTACAAATCAGGAGAAGGAATCAGTGCCGCTCACCCTATCTTCTCACGCAAGCACGTACAGGAACAGAATCGAACCCATCACGATCACCTATTAGGGCTTCGAACCGCACTCTCCTCGCTCATCGATAATTCGATCAGCTACCTCCACGAGAACCGCCTCAGCAAACTCCCCCTTCGACCCTAAGCTCGCAAAGCTCGGTCTCCACTTGGGCTCGAAAATCAAGCACGAGCCGACCCTGCATCGGCCCAAATCCTGGCCCCCACGTCGCATCATGGACCACTCCACCGTACAGATGTGACGAGCTAGCCATGCTCTTCCATCTTCGTGTTGGAGGTTTCTGCTATTAATGAGAGGATAAGGAGAGATTGAGAGGGGAAAATCGATGCGTTTCGGCCATTGAAATGGTGGCAAGCGGCGGCCTGAAAGAACACTAGGGTTTCGTTTGTTTAAACGTATATATATACGTATATACTTATTAATTTAATATTAAATTCACTTTAAACGAACATTCTCGAACGAAACCCAATTCACATGTGCCGACTGGCGTTCTTAGGGTTTTTCCGCGTTCCGGACATAATGGGAAAGGTTTCGTAAGCTAATTTGATTGTATGTGCGATTTTCGGAATTAAACGATCAATTTAAAATTAAACCGATTAAAACGATTTCGATGCATTTCGAGTTGCCACGGTCACACGACAACTCCGATTGCTACGAAAATTGAAATCCGATAATAACTAACTATTACAGATCCAATGGAACTGGTTTCGTCGAATTCCGAGACTGTGCCCCGGAAGGCTATTTTAACTCGTCTATTAAATCGGGCGATTCTCAAAATTGACGAAAACGCTTAAATTTTCACTTTTGAAATTTTAATAACTTAACAATAAATCATATAAAATTTATAAACATAATAAAAATCATTCTGGCTCATTCCGGACCAAAATCTGATTAAATTGCATTTTACTAATATTAAATTCATTTTTAATTTAATATAAAATCCCAAATATTAATTTATCAACTTTAAAAATTTTCTAAAATTCCCATCACGCTATTTACACTCAAGTAACTCAAAAATAAATTTTTAAAACCATTTTTATCACTATTTACATCCAGATTCTCTTTTATTTCAATTTCGAATATTTAAATTATTATTTTCCCATTATTCAAATTCAACCGGAATTACTATAATTAAAAATTATAGTCTATTTCATTGATTGAACCCGAATCCATTCATTTCAAAATCAATTAAGAATCCACATTAACATTTAAAATGAATTAAATTTTCAATTTCAATGGCTTAAAAATACGGGATGTTACATTCCTCCCCCCTTATAAAAATTTCATCCCTGAAATTTGCTAAGGTAAAACTATGCTCAAACTTACTTACTCATCCAAGTTGGTTAGTTAAAAGCTATTATTCACTTTCCAAAATCCTTTAGCTTAAACTCCCGACCCATGTGTTTCATTTAATGAAAAGCTTTGGTTTCAATATTATTTCAAAACAACATTACTAGTCACTAAACTTTCCCTAAAAACCCAAAAAATTTCTAACTCCCAAAATTTCGAAAAATTTCGGCAGAGTCTCCCCTGCACGGAGGAGCTTTCGCGATATCGCGGTACACACAAATATATATACATCGACCCACATGGTCGGAAACCAAAACATATCACAATATATATATATATTGTAACGACCCGTATTTTTACGTGTCGATTAATCGTAAATTAAGGTTGCTAGGCCGTTAGAGTTGTGAGTCGTCATTAGCCTAAGTCGTGTGGACCTTGGGTCGTATAACCGAGTTAAGGTGGTGACCGAGTTAACAAGTTATAGGACCTGGCCGAGTTAAGACAGTATGTGACTCAGTAGGTTGAGACTTAGTGAGGTTTGGCCGACTCAGGGGGATAGCCGACTTAGGATGTGGGACGAGATAGTGGGTTAAGGGATGAGTCGTGTACGGGTTACGACTCATAGGAGACCGGCTCAAGAGTTAGTGGCTTATAGGGGTGACTCCGAGTCAAAGGGTGGTCGACTTAAGGGGTAGACGACTTAGAGTGTGATCGAGTCATGGGTTGGACCGACCTATGTGGTATGGCCGAGTCATAGGAGTAGCTGACTCATGGCGTGACCGACTCAAGGGGTTACCGAGTTATGGGATGTTACGACCTAAGAAGTGACCGACCTAGTTGGAATTAGCTTCATAAGATAGTGACCGACTCATGGGTTAGCGACTTAGGGAGTTGAGTCGGTAGGAGTTAGGTCGGCATCGTTAAGTCGTTAGGTCCTTAGTACGACTTAAGGAGATAGGGTAAGTCGTAGGGTTCGATGAGTCGGCATACGGCTTAAGACTTAGGGAAATACGGCAAGGTCTTAGGTCGTGAGTCGTGCCAGCGTTGAGTCGAAGGTTGCGCGCATGCGTTGAGTTGGCTTGGTGGATGAGTCGGTAGGTCGTATGGTTTGAGTGATGAGTCAGGGCGACTCAAGGATGGGTCGGCAACGACTTATGGGGGACGACTCAGGGGAAATTCAGCCTATAAATAGAGGGCCTTGGCTCACTTTTTGGCACCGGTTTTTGAAGCGACGAAGTGCTGCCATTTTGGGAACTCGACTACAACATTTCTTCATCTCCTTTTCTCCATTCCAATCTAGTTCTAACATCCATCCAAGATCGAGGATCGAGATCAAAGATCTAAGAGACAAAGTTGAAGATCTTCATCCAACGAAGCTAGATTTCATCGTTTGAAGCGAGATATTGCCGGATCAAGCCTTGATCTTCGCTGTCCAGATCTGAAGTGTTTAGTTTTTGAGGTGTTTAGGTGATTTGGTGAGTGGTAGTTATCTCTCACGCGGACCCAAAGGAGTATATTGGATTGGTGGTTTGTTGGAGTGTTGTAGATAGTGATTTTGTGCATTTTCCTTAGATCCAAGTGTAGATTCATTGTTTGTGAAGATGTTTACTTATGCATGTTCATTTATCAAGTATTAGAGACAAAACCCATGTTTTATATTTGATAGATCTATGCTAAAAACCTATGATTCATGCATGTTAGACTTATGCTCATTTATTTACGAAATTGCCATTATAGTTGATATTGCTCATTAGATCTTGTTTAAATGATTGATTGTTTGATTGTATGATTGATTTGATTGTTTCCAAGTTAGCTAGTAGTTGATTTGGAACAAGATGATTGAAGATGATTCGAAAGCTAAGTGGAAAGGCTCTTGAATGGTGAAAGCCGCTTATGGCATATGAAGCGGATGTTGAAGCTTATATGTATGGATTGGATGATGTTGAGATGGGACCTTGCCTTGATGCGAGGAGGCAAACCATGATGTTGAGTTGGGACGGGTTATGATGACGTTCCAAGCACGGGCTACGACGACGTGCAAAGTTATATTGATAACTCGGTAATGCGATCCGGGTAGGTGATAATGGTTAGCTTGAGAGGCGCTTGAGCTAGTATGGAAATAGTCGTCGAGGAGGATGACTAGGAGGCTAAGATCTTATCGTTGTTGAAGGTTCTAGCATACTCAAAGCAAGAGTACGTTGGAACGGGCTGCGACGACGTTCCAAGCACGGGCTGCGACGACGTGCTAGTACTCTGGGTAGTTGCGAAAATTCCTAGGCACGGGCTGCGACGACGTGCGGAGTTATGTCTAGAACCGGGGTTACCATTAGCCCTTGACAGGTGGTCATTCAATTAATGGTGAAATCATGGCAATGATAACAGTGATAGCCAGAGTCATGGATGTTTGGTTGTATTATCATTCGGTCTCAAGAGCGGTATTTTCTGGGTGCTTATCTGATCTTGGTTTAGGCCTTGGGGGTTTGTATTTGGAAAACATCGCCCTTGACTCGAGTGATTATTGCTTTACCTTAATTATCTGTTATGTTATGCTTGCTTCTCCTTAGTGTGTGTCTGGGGGCTATCACTGTAGAAAGAGGTGGAGTGGGATGGTTTGGTTCCTATTCCTTTTATCCCTTATGCTCTTTTGGTATGTTTGATAGTTAATTTACTGCTCACTAAGACTTTGTCTGACTCAAGGTTTTATGTCTCCTCTTATTACCTTGGGCTGTTCATCCATGTTGGGATGGGCAGGCTAGGTAGCAGGTGACAGGTGCTGTGCTAGGAGTTCTACGCTGAAGATGACGAAGACGAGCAGAAGGCTTTGCATATTAGTTTTCTTACTATATGTACTGGGTATCCGCTGCTATATTTGGTTGAGCGATTTGTAGTGAGGCTTTCATGTATAGATTTGTGTGGATGATTGTATAAAACTACTATGATGCTTATATGATGATGTTCTGTTCTATGGAGCTTCACTATATTATATTTCTCTATTGTATTTTATCCATGCGCTGTGAGTTATGCGATAGAGATTCTTTTGTTTTGTTTTACCCTGACTATCGTCCATGGCTGCCTGGCACACCTTTCAGCGCATTATTTCCTTGTTTTGGTGCGGGAGTCATGGGCGGTCCTCACATTTGGTATCAGAGCTTTGGTTAATCGATTTTAGCCAACGCTCGCTGACGTAACTACATATGAGAGACGTAATTGTATTTTGATGGATGATTACTATATGTAATATCGTAACTTAGAAGGATTTGAACTCCTTATGCAGTTGTTTCTTAAGGTGTTCTAATCATTCTTATTACAGATAGTAAGGATGAGTCGAAGAGGGAGACCAGCCGCAAGGGAAGGCCGTGCTACTGAAGGAGCTGTTGATTATGGAACTATGTTCGAAGCGATGATGACTTCGATCATGAGAAGGATACCAGCTTCAGGATCATCAGTGGATGTGGGAGTTCAAGTCCAGGCTCCAAGACCAGTGGATTTTGCTAAGCTTTGCAAGGACTATACTTCTCTTGGAGGAAAAGCTTTCTTGGGGACAGAGTCGACCATTGAAGTGCAGAGGTGGATTGATGCTTGTCGAAGGATTTTTGGTGATTTGGGGATCGAGGATGCAACTAAGAGGAAGCTTGCATCGAGACAGCTTCAAGGGAGAGCTGCGGATTGGTGGAATTCTATCACCATTGATACTCCAGAAGAAGAGATCACTTGGGAGCAATTCCAAGTTAGATTCGAAGCTAAGTTCATCTCTACGGCTCAGAAATCTGTTTTGTTTAAGAGGTTTGTGGAGCTCAAGCAGGGTGGAAGACCAGTCCTTGAGTATATCTCTGAGTTTGAAGCTTTGTCTAAGTACGCCAGATCGTATATTGATTCTCCCTATCAGAAGAATGAAAAGTTTGTGACTGGTTTGGATGCTTATCTGGGGAGGCAGCTGGTGGATCATTTGGACGATCCATTTGAGAAGCTTGTGGAGAAAGCTCTCAGGCACGAGAGTTTGTTTCCTAGGGAAGTATCTGTTGTTGCTGTAACCAAGGAAAGATCTAAACCACAGCAGAATGGAAACAGAAAGAGGAAGCAGCAGCAACGGAGGGATAAGGATGGCCAGAAAAAGCCGAAGGGCGAAGTGACTTGCTATAACTGCCAGCAGAAGGGTCATCTCTCCAAGGATTGTAGGAATCCAAAGGCGCCGGCGAAGTGCCATAACTGTGATAAGCCAGGGCATTTCAGGAAGGATTGTCCAGAGCCGAGGAAGGATAGGCAGATGGTGCAAGCTTATGCTTTGGGAGCTGTGCCGTCATCTTCAAAAGCTCCTACTGCTGAAGAGAAGGGGAAGAGTGTGGTGGTTCAAGGTACTCTTTCTATTTGTGGTGTTCCAGTTAGAGTGTTGTTTGATACTGGAGCGTCGCATTCTTTTGTTTGTAATGACTTGGTAGACCGGTTAGGTTTGAGACCAGTTATTGTTGATAGACCATTGGTTGTGACTAATCCAGTTGGGGGTTCGTCATGTTTGTGTATGATATGCCGTGGTCTAGTTGTGTCGAGTCATGATTGCTCGTTTGTTTGTGATTGCTTTGTTCTGAACTTTGCGGGGTTCGGAATTATTTTGGGTATGGACTGGCTTAGGAAATATGCGGCAAGGATTGATTGTGAGAGGCTTGAGGTGACAGTCGGGAATGTGGAAAGGCGAAAGGTTGTGATACGATGTAAGCATGAGGAAGATGTCTTCATGAGCTTCATGTATTCGCTGGTTGTTCCACGGGATGGACTGTCATCGGTGCCTATTGTGAATGGATTTGAGGACGTCTTTGACGAAGTCAAAGGATTACCGCCGCATAGGGAGATCGAGTTTCGTATCGACCTAGTTAAGGGAGCCAGACCTGTTGTGATGCCTCTAAGGCGGATGGCGCCTAGAGAGCAGTTAGAGTTGAAGGTGCAGGTTGATGACCTTTTGCAGAAAGGATTTATTCGGCATAGTGTGTCCGAATGGGGTGCACCAGTTGTGTTCGCAACCAAAGCGGATGGATCGTTGAGGTTGTGTGTTGATTACCGTGAGCTGAACAAGGTGACTAAGAAGAACAAGTATCCATTGCCGAGAATAGATGACTTGTTTGATCAGCTTCACGAGGCCAAGGTGTTCTCTCAGATGGATTTGGCAACGGGATTTCACCAGTTGAGAGTGGCTAAGGATAGTGTGCCGAAGACTGCTTTTCGGACACCATCCGGTTTTTATGAGTGGCTGGTAATGCCGTTTGGACTGACTAACGCACCAGCATATTTTGTGGATCTTATGAATAGAGTGTTCAGAGATCAGTTGAATAAGTTCGTGCTTGTGTTCGTGGATGATATTCTGATTTATTCCAGAACTGAGGAGGAACACAGGACACACTTGGGGATTGTTTTGGAAATCTTGCGGAAACATCAGCTGAAGGCTAAGTTTTCGAGTCACTTCTGGAAGAGTGAAGTGAGGTTCTTAGGCCATGTTATCTCTGGAAGTGGAATAGCAGTTGATCCCGCAAAGGTGGCAGCAATCCAGGATTGGGTTAGACCTAAGAATGCATCTGATGTGAGAAGTTTTCTTGGATTAGCAGGATATTATCGTCGGTTTATCAAAGACTTTTCCAAGATAGCTGCACCGTTGACAGGATTGACGAAAAAGAACCAAGTGTTCAGATGGGATGATAAGTGTGAGCAAGCTTTCGTAATCCTGAAAGAGCAACTGACGAGTGCTCCTGTTTTGACTATTCCTAGTGGGAATGATGAGATGGTGGTTTACACCGATGCATGTGGCACTGGACTTGGAGCAGTGCTAATGCAGAAGGATAAAGTTGTTGCGTATGCTAGTCGACAACTGAAACCGCATGAAAGGAATTATCCGACTCATGATTTAGAGTTAGCAGCGATTGTGTTTGCTTTGAAGGTATGGAGACATTACCTATTGGGAGTTCGATTTGAGTTGTTTACGGATCATAAGTCGTTGAAATATCTGTTCTCCCAAAAGGATTTGAATCTTCGACAGCAAAGATGGCTAGAGTTCCTAGCATCATATGATTTTGGTATAGCCTATACTCCAGGAAAAGGAAACGCAGTGGCAGATGCGTTAAGCCGAAGACATGCAGGATTGGGAGCCATGTTTTCGGAATGGAAGAGTCTTGAGTATTTGGCTGGATTTGATTTCAGGCCTAGATGTGAATTGGAACCTGAAATGTTGGCAAACTTATCAATAAGACCTACTCTTGTGGAAAGGATTGGCGAGAGCCAAAAGAGAGATGATAAGCTTGTCAAGATTATCTGTGATTTGGAATCCGGAATGGACCCAGAGAAGGATAAAGGATTCGAGGTCGATCGAGAGGGTTGGCTTCGAAAGCAAGGACGACTAGTTGTTCCCGATGTAGATGGATTGAGAGATGAAGTTCTGAGGGAAAGTCATCACTCGAAGTTAACGATTCATCCAGGTGGAAATAAGATGTATCGGGATATGAAGAGAACCTATTACTGGGAAGGTATGAAGAAGGATGTTGGAAGTTTTATTTCCAAGTGTATGAACTGCCAGTTGGTGAAAGCTGAGCAGAAGAAGCCTAGTGGATTGCTTCAGCCATTAGAAGTTCCTACATGGAAGTGGGAGCAAGTGTCAATGGATTTTATCGATGGCCTACCTAGGACAAGAGCAGGAAATGAAGGGATTTGGGTCATAGTAGATCGTTTGACCAAGAGTGCAAGGTTCATTCCTGTTCGATCAACTAGGACTGCATCGAAGTTGGCTGAGTTGTATGTTAAGTGGATAGTTCGATTCCATGGTATTCCGAAGAGTATAGTGAGCGATCGAGACCCTTTGTTCACTAGTGGATTTTGGAAGAGCTTTCAGGAAGTTTTGGGAACCAAGTTATGTTTGAGTACAGCTTACCACCCTCAAACAGATGGTCAGACTGAGAGAGTCAACCGAGTTTTGGAAGATCTCTTGAGAGCATGTGTCTTGGACTTCGGAGGATCATGGGAAGATCATCTTCATTTGGTGGAGTTTGCATATAATAACAGTTATCAGTCGAGTATTGGAATGGCACCATATGAGGCATTATATGGAAGACCGTGTAACTCTCCGACATGTTGGCTGGAAACTGGAGAAAAGCTGATACTTGGGCCAGAGATGATTCGACAGACTTCAGATTGTATAGAGATCATTCGGCAACGAATGAAAGCAGCCCAAGATCGTCAGAAAAGTTATGCCGATAATCGTCGTAAGGATTTGGAGTTCGACGTAGGCGATATGGTTTTTGTGAGGATTTCTCCATTAAAGAATATTATTAGATTTGGGAAGAAAGGGAAGTTGACTCCAAGATTTGTTGGACCATTCCCGATTATCGAGCGAATTGGAAAGCTCGCTTATAGATTGGAGTTACCGGAAAAGATGGCGGGTGTGCACAATGTTTTTCATGTATCTTATCTACGGAAGTATGTGCACGACCCAACTACGGTGGTTTCTGCTGATAGCTGTGAAGGTTTAGAGGTTGATCCAGTGGTTAGAAGACCTCGTAAGCCGCTTCGTGTTGTTGAGACCGACACGAAACAGCTTAGGAGGAAGACGATTACGTTGCTCAAGGTACAATGGAGTGATGATGTTAACGACTGTACGTGGGAGGAGGAAGAGAGGATGAAGGCAGCTCATCCCGGACTCTTTGAGGTATGGCCCTAAAGTGTCGTGACATCTCATGAATTTGTAGCTTGTTCTAAGTTTTAGAATTCTGCATGATAGGCTAGAATTGGATGCATGGTTTGTTGATTTCTATGGATGGTAGGCATGCAGAATAATTTTGTTCGCTCTTGTTTGTTTGGAATTTCGGGGGCGAAATTCCTAAGGGGGAGAGAATGTAACGACCCGTATTTTTACGTGTCGATTAATCGTAAATTAAGGTTGCTAGGCCGTTAGAGTTGTGAGTCGTCATTAGCCTAAGTCGTGTGGACCTTGGGTCGTATAACCGAGTTAAGGTGGTGACCGAGTTAACAAGTTATAGGACCTGGCCGAGTTAAGACAGTATGTGACTCAGTAGGTTGAGACTTAGTGAGGTTTGGCCGACTCAGGGGGATAGCCGACTTAGGATGTGGGACGAGATAGTGGGTTAAGGGATGAGTCGTGTACGGGTTACGACTCATAGGAGACCGGCTCAAGAGTTAGTGGCTTATAGGGGTGACTCCGAGTCAAAGGGTGGTCGACTTAAGGGGTAGACGACTTAGAGTGTGATCGAGTCATGGGTTGGACCGACCTATGTGGTATGGCCGAGTCATAGGAGTAGCTGACTCATGGCGTGACCGACTCAAGGGGTTACCGAGTTATGGGATGTTACGACCTAAGAAGTGACCGACCTAGTTGGAATTAGCTTCATAAGATAGTGACCGACTCATGGGTTAGCGACTTAGGGAGTTGAGTCGGTAGGAGTTAGGTCGGCATCGTTAAGTCGTTAGGTCCTTAGTACGACTTAAGGAGATAGGGTAAGTCGTAGGGTTCGATGAGTCGGCATACGGCTTAAGACTTAGGGAAATACGGCAAGGTCTTAGGTCGTGAGTCGTGCCAGCGTTGAGTCGAAGGTTGCGCGCATGCGTTGAGTTGGCTTGGTGGATGAGTCGGTAGGTCGTATGGTTTGAGTGATGAGTCAGGGCGACTCAAGGATGGGTCGGCAACGACTTATGGGGGACGACTCAGGGGAAATTCAGCCTATAAATAGAGGGCCTTGGCTCACTTTTTGGCACCGGTTTTTGAAGCGACGAAGTGCTGCCATTTTGGGAACTCGACTACAACATTTCTTCATCTCCTTTTCTCCATTCCAATCTAGTTCTAACATCCATCCAAGATCGAGGATCGAGATCAAAGATCTAAGAGACAAAGTTGAAGATCTTCATCCAACGAAGCTAGATTTCATCGTTTGAAGCGAGATATTGCCGGATCAAGCCTTGATCTTCGCTGTCCAGATCTGAAGTGTTTAGTTTTTGAGGTGTTTAGGTGATTTGGTGAGTGGTAGTTATCTCTCACGCGGACCCAAAGGAGTATATTGGATTGGTGGTTTGTTGGAGTGTTGTAGATAGTGATTTTGTGCATTTTCCTTAGATCCAAGTGTAGATTCATTGTTTGTGAAGATGTTTACTTATGCATGTTCATTTATCAAGTATTAGAGACAAAACCCATGTTTTATATTTGATAGATCTATGCTAAAAACCTATGATTCATGCATGTTAGACTTATGCTCATTTATTTACGAAATTGCCATTATAGTTGATATTGCTCATTAGATCTTGTTTAAATGATTGATTGTTTGATTGTATGATTGATTTGATTGTTTCCAAGTTAGCTAGTAGTTGATTTGGAACAAGATGATTGAAGATGATTCGAAAGCTAAGTGGAAAGGCTCTTGAATGGTGAAAGCCGCTTATGGCATATGAAGCGGATGTTGAAGCTTATATGTATGGATTGGATGATGTTGAGATGGGACCTTGCCTTGATGCGAGGAGGCAAACCATGATGTTGAGTTGGGACGGGTTATGATGACGTTCCAAGCACGGGCTACGACGACGTGCAAAGTTATATTGATAACTCGGTAATGCGATCCGGGTAGGTGATAATGGTTAGCTTGAGAGGCGCTTGAGCTAGTATGGAAATAGTCGTCGAGGAGGATGACTAGGAGGCTAAGATCTTATCGTTGTTGAAGGTTCTAGCATACTCAAAGCAAGAGTACGTTGGAACGGGCTGCGACGACGTTCCAAGCACGGGCTGCGACGACGTGCTAGTACTCTGGGTAGTTGCGAAAATTCCTAGGCACGGGCAGCGACGACGTGCGGAGTTATGTCTAGAACCGGGGTTACCATTAGCCCTTGACAGGTGGTCATTCAATTAACGGTGAAATCATGGCAATGATAACAGTGATAGCCAGAGTCATGGATGTTTGGTTGTATTATCATTCGGTCTCAAGAGCGGTATTTTCTGGGTGCTTATCTGATCTTGGTTTAGGCCTTGGGGGTTTGTATTTGGAAAACATCGCCCTTGACTCGAGTGATTATTGCTTTACCTTAATTATCTGTTATGTTATGCTTGCTTCTCCTTAGTGTGTGTCTGGGGGCTATCACTGTAGAAAGAGGTGGAGTGGGATGGTTTGGTTCCTATTCCTTTTATCCCTTATGCTCTTTTGGTATGTTTGATAGTTAATTTACTGCTCACTAAGACTTTGTCTGAATCAAGGTTTTATGTCTCCTCTTATTACCTTGGGCTGTTCATCCATGTTGGGATGGGCAGGCTAGGTAGCAGGTGACAGGTGCTGTGCTAGGAGTTCTACGCTGAAGATGACGAAGACGAGCAGAAGGCTTTGCATATTAGTTTTCTTACTATATGTACTGGGTATCCGCTGCTATATTTGGTTGAGCGATTTGTAGTGAGGCTTTCATGTATAGATTTGTGTGGATGATTGTATAAAACTACTATGATGCTTATATGATGATGTTCTGTTCTATGGAGCTTCACTATATTATATTTCTCTATTGTATTTTATCCATGCGCTGTGAGTTATGCGATAGAGATTCTTTTGTTTTGTTTTACCCTGACTATCGTCCATGGCTGCCTGGCACACCTTTCAGCGCATTATTTCCTTGTTTTGGTGCGGGAGTCATGGGCGGTCCTCATATATATATATATATATATATATATATATATATATATATATATATATATATATATCATTTCCCAATTATATTAGCGTAGGCGTACCTTTTTAGCAAATTTTAATAGCGAGCGGCTAATATAACGCATATACGCACTCCAACTCTCTCTAATATCTTCCGTACCTGTACTAAACTCAAACAAACTCATCAGTTTCCCAATATGAGCATTTTAATAACATTTCCAATGTAAATGCAAGCCAAACATATCTATTTCATAACCAAACCAAGCAACTTCATAATTATGCATGCTAACCTCCTTTATACACAATTTCACAATTCCGACATCATTTCAAATCCTCTTTGCAAACCAAAACTTCATAGTTTCACAATGTTAACCATATTTATTTCAACAATCCAACTAGCTTATACAATCAGCTTAAGTTCAAATTAATAACATCTCATTTTATATTAATTACAACTTTTCCATTCATATCACTTCTCAATAATCAGTTAAAATTCATTTCACTTGCATTTCACTTTTATTATCTAAACCGGTTTCATTCAAGATTACTTAATAAAGCTTACCCACGATTAAGTTTTGTCTTTCTTACAAATTTTATTTCATTTTTATTTAATTCTCATTCAATCAAAATTCCAATTTTATTAAACTTGATTAGTATATTCATCCAATTAGTTTCCCAATTTATTTTATCAACAATAGGGCCCCTTCACATATTTCACCCACTTGAATTTATTTACAATTCAAGCCATCACTATTATAATCTAATACTAGTATTCCTTCACTTTTCAATATTTGTTACCAAAATTAAATCCCATTCTACAGTTGGATTTCTATTTACTTTTCAAATTTTGATCAATTATCAAAATTCTATCCATTACAATACAAATCCCATTTAATTGTAATTCAATTCAGTCTCTAACCTAATCCATATTAGGTTCTAATACACTTTTCCAATTCATACTAAACTTATTTACAATACGACCATTTTCAAATGTTCTAAACAAGAACTAGCTTCCATTTTACCCTTCAATTATTAACAAGCTTCCAAAATTATACCCATTCCAGTACTATTTTCATTTAATTTAGCTTATACTAAATTCATCTTCAAGCTTCTCTTTGTTTAATTCAACTTACACTAAATTCATTCTCAAATAATTCCTTTGAATTTAGTTGAGTTAAAATTTAATTCACACAATATCATCCTTACTTCTCCGAATTAAATTTTCTTTCAATTTAATTCTCTTCCAAATTTAATTCAAGTTTAACTAAATTTTATTTAGCCAAATTAAATTCACTCCATTTCCTTTACTATCTTAAATGAGAATTAAATTCCATTCATTCCTATTCACAACACAATTGAATCTTGTTTTTAATTAAATCTAAATTCATCTCAATTCCACTCAATTGAAGTTAAATCCAATTCAATGTAATTTTAATTCTCCATATACAAGTTCAAAACTTATTTACTAACTTAAGTTCATTTACTTCTTTTATAACTCACTTTACCTTATCTCTATTTACATTTCATTTGAGATTAAGTTTGAATCCACCATACCATTCAACTATTTCCCATTTGTGACTATAATTCTATTTCTATTTTATAAGTTCACCAACTTATTTGTTTGAAAGCTTATATTGCTCATTTTAATCCACTTACATCTTATAATCAAATTCCAATCTTCTATATATATGTATATTACTGAATTTTTAAGGATACAAATCTCCGTTCACCTTAATCCTTTGTAAAATTTAAATTCTCAATTCCAAATTATAAGTATAACACCTAATAGCTTGTGGGTATTGTAACGACCCAGGATTTTTATAAATTTAAATTTGAATATTTAATTAATTTTAAATATTAATAAGTGAATTTATAAGTCAAATAAATTTTTATTTGAATTATTGGATTTAATTGAATAATTAAATCGATAATTTAATATGTTAAATTATGGAAATAATTAAAAATAGGGTTAAATATGATTGAAAATGATTTGTAAAATTTTATTTTATCATATGGAAGTTAGAATGATATTTTAGAACTTTTAAAATCGAATTAAAAGTTAATTTGTGAAAATTGAATATTTTAATATTTAATAATCGACTGTAAAATAGCCAATTTTTGAACAGTCTCAGAATTGAACGAAACCAGTTCCATTGGATCCGTAATAGTTAGTTATTACCGGATTTCAAATTTCGTGTCAATCGGAGTTATCGTTTGAGCGTGGCAGCTCGAAACGCATCGAATCGTTTTTAATTTTAATTTGGCGAGCTAAAATAGCCATTTTTCAAAAATTCTTGGATTTCGACGAAACTAGTTTCATCGGATCCGTAATGTGATATTATTGTAAGGTTCCAAATTTCAATTCAATTGGATTTACCATTTGTCCGGTACGAATTAAAACGCCTAGAAATCGGTTTAATTTAAATTGAGCGTTTACAGCCATAACTCGCATAGATGTCTGAATTAGCTTCCGAAACCTATTCCATTGTGTCCGGAACACGGGATAAACCCTAGGTACGTCAGTTTCGGCGCCTAAATCGGAGTTCGGAATTTCCGGATGAATAGTGTCGTTCGATTCTCTATAAATAGCACCACTCTCTTCATTAAAAAAAAAATAACTAAAACCCTAATCTAAAACCCTAGCCGCCACCCTAACATTCAAAGGCCAGAATTCAATCTCATTACCTCCTCAATTACTTCCAATCCGTGAAGTTTTAGCCGAAGTTGTTAACTACAACATTGTAGAGCAAGGCAAGAGCTTCAGATCCATACGGATATGATAAGGTTTGGCGTCGCGTGGAGGTGGCAAGATGGCTGCGTGCGTGGCCGTTCTTTGGCGTGCGCAAGCATCAGGGAGTGGCCGAGCTTGGCATGGTGGAGGCCGTGCATAGGGGGGGTGAAGGGCTACGTGATGGAGGTCATTGATCGTGCTATAGATCATCGTGGAGGAAGGATTAATTAACCCTAGTTTAGGTGGTGATGGGTTTGTTTGTGCGTATAGTGGTCTGTAGGCGTGCGTTTGGGAAGAGGAGATGAAGTTGAGGGCTGTGATGTGGAGTGGCAACAGTGGACGGCCAAGATTGCTTTGGATTTGATAAGTAAATTTATATTGTAAATTTGTTTATAAAAATCGTGTAACTTGTAAAATCAATAACTTTTTCATACGAGGTCGAAAAAAATGCAAACTCAGTTGCGTTGGAATCGTATGGACGAGCACTACGCGATGGAGTTGGTTTGGAGTCGTTTGGAGTTAGTGAGAATTTTGGGTAAAATTAAACGTCCGTTTAATTTTATTCGAAATAAATCGCTAAAACGGAATTTAAAACCAAGGTGAGAATTTCTCACTCAATCGAATTAGTTTCGATTTTATTTTAAATAGTTAGATTTAAAATATTTGAATGCATGGTTGAATGTTGATTGATATCTATTGATTGTTAAAATAGACATTATTGCGCCATTAGTAAGCGGATGTTATTTAATAAAAACATATACCGCGAATATTTCATAAACAGTGAAATTGGTATTATATATAATATCAATATATATATATTGGCATATGTATATATTGCAGTTGATTGATTTCCCGTATTTTTAGTGGATGAGACCCTATTGCGCCGTTATTAAGCGGATAATATTTAATAAGAACATATACCACGATAATTTCGTACTGGAGCGAAATTGGTATTGTGCTAATGTTTTTGGATGCAGGAAACAGGTTGGAGGGATCCAACTGGATTCCTCAACAGTTTTTATTTGATTTTCAGATATTTTGATATTTAATGGATTTTCATATCGATATATGATATCGTTGGTTGTCGTGATTGACTATTTGGTGTGTAGCATCATTGGACCCAGATTTTGGGATTTTAAAATGATTTTAAAGTGATTTTTGAGAATATACTATATTTTTGGAATTGATCCGTTTTAAATAAATAAACGTTATAATTTTTAAAGTTATAAAAATTATGATTTTGTGAAATATAGTAAAAAGCTGATTTTTGAGAAATATGAACCTATGATTTTATAAAATAGTTTAAACTGGATTTTTGAGTTTATTATTAAAAGTTTGAATATAAGATTTATAAAATTTGATTATTTTATAAATCAGAATGGTGGAATTATAAAGGAATTGAAAGATGTTTTTAAAGAATAATATAAATTGATTTATATTAAGAGATTTATAAATGGATATTTATAAATTGAAATATTGACATTATAAAACGAGTTTTTATAAGTGTTTGAATGAAGTAAAAATGAATTTCATTAATGAATGAAATTTATAGGATTATAAACAGTGAAGTTATAAATGAAATTTTATAAACAGTAGGTTTATAAAATTTATAAAGTTATTGAAAGAATGGAGTTTGATAAATAAACGAATCTTATAAGTTATAAGATTTATAATTATGAAGTTCAAAGGAACGATTTTAGTAACGAATAAATTATAAGTATTTAACTTATAATATGAACGTTTAGTTTATAATTTAGTTATAAACTGGAATAGGTTAATAAAAAGAATTTATAAAAAGGAAGTTTTTATAAATAAATAGAAATGGAATTTATAAACGATGTTTTATAAATTCACAAATGACTTATTTTGATAAGAAAATTGTTGGAACCTATTAAAGGAGTTATATTCACATTTTTGAATAGTGAATAATCCTTTGAATTAAAACGAATAAAAGGATGAGATTTCTTAATGAAGTTTATTCACATTTTTGAATAGTGAATAACACGTTAAAGAAAATGGTTTGAATGTGAATGTTTTAAATAGAATTAAAACAATCTAACGATGTTTTAAAAAGGTGTTGAGATTCGAAACCATAGATTTCAACATTCATCGTTGAAATAGACGTTTTCGATAAATAAAAGGAAATAGTGGACTATAACACTGTTGTTATAGTAGATGATTTCCGAAAGGAAATGTTATAGTATTGGGATTTATATATCTATTTTAATTTCGAATCCCTATACTAGTGATTTTGGGACGTTGTAACGATGTTTTACGTAACATTCGTTTTGGCCCAAATAAATATGTTAAAGAGAATGATTTCCTTAAAGAATGAAATATATATTTAATTCGATTTAAGTATATTGAATATTTTCCAAGGTTGGAAATAAAAAATTTTGTGAACTACTTATGAATAAATAAGTATGGAAATGTTTTCCAATATGAAGTGAATATTTAGAATTTATCTTTTGGAAGATAAATTGAAAACGGATAATTGAAATCGAATATCCATAGATATTTTGGATTATAAATTCACTAAGGAATTTATAAATGAAAAGAAGAATTTGTTTAAAAATAAATATTGATTTATTTTTGAAGTGTGAAAATTATATATCTTGTAAAAATATTTTGAAAAGTAAATAATTTGGAAAATTATTTGGAATCTGGTGATGTATGCATATCCAATTGATAGTTCAATAACTGACTATCAATATTTCCCTTTGAATGGGTATTTGATGTGATTTGATTAAATGTGAATGCACACTTATTTTTGAATAAGCGCTCACTATTCGGGTTAACCGGGAAAGGACCATGGGGTCGTATAACCCATTCCGAATATGTGATACGTCGTTGTGAATTGCATTGAAGAACGGTGTTGAAGACCCGGTATTTGCAAAAGCGATAGGATGACCTGTCGATTGACTCTGCACCGAGTAGCTACGGTATTGAGTTCTCCATATGTGATGGTGAATCCGATCAGGATTGTGAATATCCGGATTGCAAGGACTTCTTGTAAGTGCCTTCGGTTTTGTTCGAGCCCGGAACAGACTTTTATGGATTGTATGTCTGACATTACAAGTTGAGATGTAAAGCCGATTTCTTTCAAATATATTTCTGTTGGTGGCGGAGAATTTATTCTTTTAGCTTAACACCCTTCTCTGAGACGTACGAGCTCAGAGGTTATATAGTTGAAGTTATCAGCGATATATTCCCAATTTGGTAATGTGACATGCTGAGTGTTGCTGAAATGATCATTGTGTTGATTATTTGTGATAGGATCGTTTATTTGATCGTCTATCCTTGTGATCATTGTGTTGATCATTTGTTGACCCAAAGCATGGCTTTTGTATAAAGTATGTTTTTGTGGACGTGACTTCGTCGAGCCTCATATCCCGGAATGGTCAAAACAGGAAAGATGCGGCAAGGTTATGAGGGGTAGCTCCCTTTAGGGTATGTGCATTTCCTTCTGGAAAGGGTGGTATCATGGTATGGAGCCCAGATACTTACTCATGTTGAAACACTATATTTTATTACTGTGTGGTGTTGTTGGTGACGAGCGCTCGGTTAAAAGGTCCAATGGGACCGGGGGATGCCATATTCGTGTAGTAGTTACCTAGTGATAAAGGTAACCCGGCCTTGTGTTGGCAGAGAGCTGGTTAAGTTCTCGGGGACGTCCAGCCAGAGGCGTTTCCATGTGGCAATGGGAAGTTCCTTGGCCTGATCATTTGTTGGAAATCCAAAGAAACAATACGAGACTTGTACGGTATTAGTTGTATAACCTGCTATGGAATGTGGCGGTAACCTGCTATTGAACATAGTAGCTATAGTAGGCATACGATAATGGTCGTATGTTGGCTAAGATTTATATTCTACTTTCGAAATGAATTTTTCCTACACTATACACTAGTAATAATATCAAATGTTATTTTAAATGCGTATCAAGCATCTTTGGCTATCATAAGGAGAAATCTCCTCCGATTCTGCGTTTGCATTGTGTGTGCGTGCGGGAGGCCTTATGGTAGTCTCATTTTTAAAAGCATTGCGAATTGAATTTAAAAATATTCCTCTATTTTGATTTTAAAGTTAAGTAAACTGTTTTGAGTTCTCACACCAGTCACATGACTGACTTGGAGTTTATTGTTTTCCTTCCTAAACTCTGGGTGCCCACCAATTTCCACACGGGCAGTTAAGAGTTAGGTTTATCAGGATATTCTGGATATTCAGGAGTTGCTGGAGGCAAGCTGGATGGCATGGCATATTACTTATATAGTATTTCTTTTTCCGCTGCACTGTTTGTTGTTGTTGTACACTCTGATGATATGATGTAATGAAATGAAATGAAATGTAATAACTGATATAGTTCTTTGTTTAAAGATTATTCATTTATTATTATATGTTGTTCCGCTGCGAATTGTGAGATTCTGTTGTTATTCTGTTGTTTTCTATTCCGTTCTATTCTCCATTTTTCTATATTTTCAAATTTTCTATCCTCTTTCCTCTCCATTTTCTATCTTCTCTCTTCTTCTCTTTTCTTTTCTTAAATTCTTTTTAAAAAAACCCATAACTATTCGGTTTTTCGGCAACGAAAATCCGCGTACGTTACATTTGGTATCAGAGCTAATGGTTAAGCGACAGCCATGGTTCTGTTGGGTATTACTCATTAGAGATAGAGTCAGTAGTACTCTAGAATGAGTTTGAGTGTAATAATAGCTATGAGAGCGTATTTGTTAGTGAATATAAAATTGTTTTATATTGTGATGATTGGTTTGTTGAGTGGTATATAGATTCTGGTTAATACGAGTAATTAACGTTGTTGATAAGGATCTCTAAACACTTGAATAGAACAATTCGACATAATATTGTTTTTAAATTGAGTAAATGAAATAATTTTACCTTGATTATATTTTATATATAAAGGAATAATTTTTCAGAATTATAAAAGTGTATATAAGTTGATTGTTAGGTTGTTTGAATAATCTAAATAAAAGAATAATTGTATAAGTATAATGAATTATAAGAAAAGAATTATAATTAAAGTAATTTACAATTGTGAAATAAACTTATATATATAAGAAGTGAAACTATATGAATATATATTTATGAATATGAGTTGTAAATAACCAAATGAATTTAAAGTTAAATGGAGATTTACTTTAGAATTGAGATCTGAATTTATTTCCAAGTAGGAATTTAAGTCATGTAAAACCAAATAATGTTAAATGGAATAATGAATGTAAGTGTTAATTCATTAAAATCTAATGTTATTGGAAGTTGAATAATAGAATGAAAATATAAGCAAAGGAATTTGGTTGTAATTGATATACATTGGTTATTATATGATTGTTAGTTGATTGTATATAATTCATTAAGTGTTAATGAAAGTGAATTAGTGAAATTTAAAGCTATGTAATTAAATTCAAATTAGAAGTAAATAAATTTGAATAGAATTGAATTTGATTTGGAAGTGAACCAACTTGAATATAAATTAGTGAATATAAACTAATTGAGAATGAATGTTAGTAAACATCCACTGTTAATGAATCAAATGTGATTAAATTGAAAAACCAATTCATTGTATATAATGAGAATATGAATGAATATTATTAGTTATGAATGATAATTGGTTGATGGTTGAATATATGTTGTTTTACTACATGTGCTATGTTGACATATAAGTTGTTATGTTGCTATATGTTGTATATTGAGATTATTGTCTATATGCATGATTCTCATGTTGTTTGTTGAGTGATTAGTAGGTGCAAATCGCGTTTGCTTCGCATTTGGAGCTCGCTTTCGCGCTATATTAGCCGTATATGCTCGCTAATAAAATATAAGGTACATATCTCGGATTAAATATCGTACTTTTATACTTTTTTCCCTTCGGGATGCCTCATTACTTGATGAGATGTATATTTGTGATATATATACTGTCATTTTTTTTCCGGATCGAGCCGCGCAAAGGAGACTATGGCGAATTTTTCCGGAAATTTAAGGCGTTAGAAAATTTTTGAGAAAAAATTGGAAAATTTTTGAAAACTATAACTTTGTTTTGGAATTGAAAGTTAAACAATAGTAATTGTTTTTGAAAAGATAACTAAGTATGATTGGAAAACTTAGTAAAGTTATTGTAAGAAATTTAATTATGAATTTGGGAAAATTAATAAATTCTTTAACTTTTCTTACTTGTTAATTTCGAGGACGAAATTCTTTTAAGTGGGGAAAATTGTAACGACCCAGGATTTTTATAAATTTAAATTTGAATATTTAATTAATTTTAAATATTAATAAGTGAATTTATAAGTCAAATAAATTTTTATTTGAATTATTGGATTTAATTGAATAATTAAATCGATAATTTAATATGTTAAATTATGGAAATAATTAAAAATAGGGTTAAATATGATTGAAAATGATTTGTAAAATTTTATTTTATCATATGGAAGTTAGAATGATATTTTAGAAATTTTAAAATCGAATTAAAAGTTAATTTGTGAAAATTGAATATTTTAATATTTAATAATCGACTGTAAAATAGCCTATTTTTGAACAGTCTCAGAATTGAACGAAACCAGTTCCATTGGATCCGTAATAGTTAGTTATTACCGGATTTCAAATTTCGTGTCAATCGGAGTTATCGTTTGAGCGTGGAAGCTCGAAACGCATCGAATCGTTTTTAATTTTAATTTGGCGAGCTAAAATAGCCATTTTTCAAGAAGTCTCGGATTTCGACGAAACCAGTTTCATCGGATCCGTAATGTGATATTATTGTAAGGTTTCAAATTTCAAGTCAATTGGATTTACCGTTTGTCCGGTACGAATTAAAACGCCTAGAAATCGGTTTAAATCGGTTTAATTTAAATTGAGCGTTTACAGCCATAACTCGCACAGATGTCCGAATTAGCTTCCGAAACCTGTTCCATTGTGTCTGGAACGCGGGATAAACCCTAGGTACGTCAGTTTCGGTGCCTAAATCGGAGTTTGGAATTTCCGGATGAATAGTGTCGTTCGATTCTCTTTAAATAGCACCACTCTCTTCATTAAAAAAAAAATAACTAAAACCCTAATCTAAAACTCTAGCCGCCACCCTAACATTCAAAGGCCAGAATTCAATCTCATTTCCTCCTCAATTACTTCCAATCCGTGAAGTTTTAGCCGAAGTTGTTAACTACAACATTGTAGAGCAAGGCGAGAGCTTCAGATCCATACGGATATGATAAGGTTTGGCGTCGCGTGGAGGTGGCAAGATGGCTGCATGCGTGGCCGTTCTTTGGCGTGCGCAAGCATCAGGGAGTGGCCGAGCTTGGCATGGTGGAGGCCGTGCATAGGGGGGGTGAAGGGCTACGTGATGGAGGTCATTGATCGTGCTATAGATCATCGTGGAGGAAGGATTAATTAACCCTAGTTTAGGTGCTGATGGGTTTGTTTGTGCGTATAGTGGTCTGTAGGCATGCGTTTGGGAAGAGGAGATGAAGTTGAGGGCTGTGATGTGGAGTGGCAACAGTGGACGGCCAAGAATGCTTTGGATTTGATAAGTAAATTTATATTGTAAATTTGTTTATAAAAATCGTGTAACTTGTAAAATCAATAACTTTTTCATACGAGGTCGAAAAAATGCAAACTCAGTTGCGTTGGAATCGTATGGACGAGCACTACGCGATGGAGTTGGTTTGGAGTCGTTTGGAGTTAGTGAGAATTTTGGGTAAAATTAAACGTCCGTTTAATTTTATTCGAAATAAATCGCTAAAACGGAATTTAAAACCAAGGTGAGAATTTCTCACTCAATCGAATTAGTTTCGATTTTATTTTAAATAGTTAGATTTAAAATATTTGAATGCATGTTTGAATGTTGATTGATATCTATTGATTGTTAAAATGGACATTATTGCGCCGTTAGTAAGCGGATGTTATTTAATAAAAACATATACCGCGAATATTTCATAAACAGTGAAATTGGTATTATATATAATATCAATATATATATATATTGGCATATGTATATATTGCAGTTGATTGATTTCCCGTATTTTTAGCGGATGAGACCCTATTGCGCCGTTATTAAGCGGATAATATTTAATAAGAACATATACCGCGATAATTTCGTACTGGAGCGAAACTGGTATTGTGCTAATGTTTTTGGATGCAGGAAACAGGTTGGAGGGATCCAACTGGATTCCTCAACAGTTTTTATTTGATTTTCAGATATTTTGATATTTAATGGATTTTCATATCGATATATGATATCGTTGGTTGTCGTGATTGACTATTTGGTGTGTAGCATCATTGGACCCAGATTTTGGGATTTTAAAATGATTTTAAAGTGATTTTTGAGAATATACTATATTTTTGGAATTGATCCGTTTTAAATAAATAAACGTTATAATTTTTAAAGTTATAAAAATTATGATTTTGTGAAATATAGTAAAAAGCTGATTTTTGAGAAATATGAACCTATGATTTTATAAAATAGTTTAAACTGGATTTTTGAGTTTATTATTAAAAGTTTGAATATAAGATTTATAAAATTTGATTATTTTATAAATCAGAATGGTGGAATTATAAAGGAATTGAAAGATGTTTTTAAAGAATAATATAAATTGATTTATATTAAGAGATTTATAAATGGATATTTATAAATTGAAATATTGACATTATAAAACGAGTTTTTATAAGTGTTTGAATGAAGTAAAAATGAATTTCATTAATGAATGAAATTTATAGGATTATAAACAGTGAAGTTATAAATGAAATTTTATAAACAGTAGGTTTATAAAATTTATAAAGTTATTGAAAGAATGGAGTTTGATAAATAAACGAATCTTATAAGTTATAAGATTTATAATTATGAAGTTCAAAGGAACGATTTTAGTAACGAATAAATTATAAGTATTTAACTTATAATATGAACGTTTAGTTTATAATTTAGTTATAAACTGGAATAGGTTAATAAAAAGAATTTATAAAAAGGAAGTTTTTATAAATAAATAGAAATGGAATTTATAAACGATGTTTTATAAATTCGCAAATGACTTATTTTGATAAGAAAATTATTGGAACCTATTAAAGGAGTTATATTCACATTTTTGAATAGTGAATAATCCTTTGAATTAAAACGAATAAAAGGATGAGATTTCTTAATGAAGTTTATTCACATTTTTGAATAGTGAATAACACGTTAAAGAAAATGGTTTGAATGTGAATGTTTTAAATAGAATTAAAACAATCTAACGATGTTTTAAAACGGTGTTGAGATTCGAAACCATAGATTTCAACATTCATCGTTGAAATAGACGTTTTCGATAAATAAAAGGAAATAGTGGACTATAACACTGTTGTTATAGTAGATGATTTTCGAAAGGAAATGTTATAGTATTGGGATTTATATATCTATTTTAATTTCGAATCCCTATACTAGTGATTTTGGGACGTTGTAACGATGTTTTACGTAACATTCATTTTGGCCCAAATAAATATGATAAAGAGAATGATTTCCTTAAAGAATGAAATATATATTTAATTCGATTTAAGTATATTGAATATTTTCCAAGGTTGGAAATAAAAAAATTTGTGAACTACTTATGAATAAATAAGTATGGAAATGTTTTCCAATATGAAGTGAATATTTAGAATTTATCTTTTGGAAGATAAATTGAAAACGGATAATTGAAATCGAATATCCATAGATATTTTGGATTATAAATTCACTAAGGAATTTATAAATGAAAAGAAGAATTTGTTTAAAAATAAATATTGATTTATTTTTGAAGTGTGAAAATTATATATCTTGTAAAAATATTATGGAAAGTGAATAATTTGGAAAATTATTTGGAATCTGGTGATGTATGCATATCCAATTGATAGTTCAATAACTGACTATCAATATTTCCCTTTGAATGGGTATTTGATGTGATTTGATTAAATGTGAATGCACACTTATTTTTGAATAAGCGCTCACTATTCGGGTTAACCGGGAAAGGACCATGGGGTCGTATAACCCATTCCGAATATGTGATACGTCGTTGTGAATTGCATTGAAGATCGGTGTTGAAGACCCGGTATTTGCAAAAGCGATAGGATGACCTGTCGATTGACTCTGCACCGAGTAGCTACGGTATTGAGTTCTCCATATGTGATGGTGAATCCGATCAGGATTGTGAATATCCGGATTGCAAGGACTTCTTGTAAGTGCCTTCGGTTTTGTTCGAGCCCGGAACAGACTTGTATGGATTGTATGTCTGACATTACAAGTTGAGATGTAAAGCCGATTTCTTTCAAATATATTTCTGTTGGTGGCGGAGAATTTATTCTTTTAGCTTAACACCCTTCTCTGAGACGTACGAGCTCAGAGGTTATATAGTTGAAGTTATCAGCGATATATTCCCAATTTGGTAATGTGACATGCTGATTGTTGCTGAAATGATCATTGTGTTGATTATTTGTGATAGGATCGTTTATTTGATCGTCTATCCTTGTGATCATTGTGTTGATCATTTGTTGACCCAAAGCATGGCTTTTGTATAAAGTATGTTTTTGTGGACGTGACTTCGTCGAGCCTCACATCCCGGAATGGTCAAAACAGGAAAGATGCGGCAAGGTTATGAGGGGTAGCTCCCTTTAGGGTATGTGAATTTCCTTCTGGAAAGGGTGGTATCATGGTATGGAGCCCAGATACTTACTCATGTTGAAACACTATATTTTATTACTGTGTGGTGTTGTTGGTGACGAGCGCTCGGTTAAAAGGTCCAATGGGACCGGGGGATGCCATATTCGTGTAGTAGTTACCTAGTGATAAAGGTAACCCGGCCTTGTGTTGGCAGAGAGCTGGTTAAGTTCTCGGGGACGTCCAGCCAGAGGCGTTTCCATGTGGCAATGGGAAGTTCCTTGGCCTGATCATTTGTTGGAAATCCAAAGAAACAATACGAGACTTGTACGGTATTAGTTGTATAACCTGCTATGGAATGTGGCGGTAACCTGCTATTGAACATAGTAGCTATAGTAGGCATACGATAATGGTCGTATGTTGGCTAAGATTTATATTCTACTTTCGAAATGAATTTTTCCTACACTATACACTAGTAATAATATCAAATGTTATTTTAAATGCGTATCAAGCATCTTTGGCTATCATAAGGAGAAATCTCCTCCGATTCTGCGTTTGCATTGTGTGTGTGTGCGGGAGGCCTTATGGTAGTCTCATTTTTAAAAGCATTGCGAATTGAATTTAAAAATATTCCTCTATTTTGATTTTAAAGTTAAGTAAACTGTTTTGAGTTCTCACACCAGTCACATGACTGACTTGGAGTTTATTGTTTTCCTTCCTAAACTCTGGGTGCCCACCAATTTCCACACGGGCAGTTAAGAGTTAGGTTTATCAGGATATTCTGGATATTCAGGAGTTGCTGGAGGCAAGCTGGATGGCATGGCATATTACTTATATAGTATTTCTTTTTCCGCTGCACTGTTTGTTGTTGTTGTACACTCTGATGATATGATGTAATGAAATGAAATGAAATGTAATAACTGATATAGTTCTTTGTTTAAAGATTATTCATTTATTATTATATGTTGTTCCGCTGCGAATTGTGAGATTCTGTTGTTATTCTGTTGTTTTCTATTCCGTTCTATTCTCCATTTTTCTATATTTTCAAATTTTCTATCCTCTTTCCTCTCCATTTTCTATCTTCTCTCTTCTTCTCTTTTCTTTTCTTAAATTCTTTTTAAAAAACCCATAACTATTCGGTTTTTCGGCAACGAAAATCCGCGTACGTTACATTTGGTATCAGAGCTAATGGTTAAGCGACAACCATGGTTCTGTTGGGTATTACTCATTAGAGATAGAGTCAGTAGTACTCTAGAATGAGTTTGAGTGTAATAATAGCTATGAGAGCGTATTTGTTAGTGAATATAAAATTGTTTTATATTGTGATGATTGGTTTGTTGAGTGGTATATAGATTCTGGTTAATACGAGTAATTAACGTTGTTGATAAGGATCTCTAAACACTTGAATAGAACAATTCGACATAATATTGTTTTTAAATTGAGTAAATGAAATAATTTTACCTTGATTATATTTTATATATAAAGGAATAATTTTTCAGAATTATAAAAGTGTATATAAGTTGATTGTTAGGTTGTTTGAATAATCTAAATAAAAGAATAATTGTATAAGTATAATGAATTATAAGAAAAGAATTATAATTAAAGTAATTTACAATTGTGAAATAAACTTATATATATAAGAAGTGAAACTATATGAATATATATTTATGAATATGAGTTGTAAATAACCAAATGAATTTAAAGTTAAATGGAGATTTACTTTAGAATTGAGATCTGAATTTATTTCCAAGTAGGAATTTAAGTCATGTAAAACCAAATAATGTTA
Source organism: Allium cepa (assembly GCA_030765085.1). NCBI lineage: Eukaryota > Viridiplantae > Streptophyta > Magnoliopsida > Asparagales > Amaryllidaceae > Allium > Allium cepa. The sequence continues at coordinate 43,830,933 of CM060930.1, read as the reverse complement.
AATGGAATAATGAATGTAAGTGTTAATTCATTAAAATCTAATGTTATTGGAAGTTGAATAATAGAATGAAAATATAAGCAAAGGAATTTGGTTGTAATTGATATACATTGGTTATTATATGATTGTTAGTTGATTGTATATAATTCATTAAGTGTTAATGAAAGTGAATTAGTGAAATTTAAAGCTATGTAATTAAATTCAAATTAGAAGTAAATAAATTTGAATAGAATTGAATTTGATTTGGAAGTGAACCAACTTGAATATAAATTAGTGAATATAAACTAATTGAGAATGAATGTTAGTAAACATCCACTGTTAATGAATCAAATGTGATTAAATTGAAAAACCAATTCATTGTATATAATGAGAATATGAATGAATATTATTAGTTATGAATGATAATTGGTTGATGGTTGAATATATGTTGTTTTACTACATGTGCTATGTTGACATATAAGTTGTTATGTTGCTATATGTTGTATATTGAGATTATTGTCTATATGCATGATTCTCATGTTGTTTGTTGAGTGATTAGTAGGTGCAAATCGCGTTTGCTTCGCATTTGGAGCTCGCTTTCGCGCTATATTAGCCGTATATGCTCGCTAATAAAATATAAGGTACATATCTCGGATTAAATATCGTACTTTTATACTTTTTTCCCTTCGGGATGCCTCATTACTTGATGAGATGTATATTTGTGATATATATACTGTCATTTTTTTTTCGGATCGAGCCGCGCAAAGGAGACTATGGCGAATTTTTCCGGAAATTTAAGTCGTTAGAAAATTTTTGAGAAAAAATTGGAAAATTTTTGAAAACTATAACTTTGTTTTGGAATTGAAAGTTAAACAATAGTAATTGTTTTTGAAAAGATAACTAAGTATGATTGGAAAACTTAGTAAAGTTATTGTAAGAAATTTAATTATGAATTTGGGAAAATTAATAAATTCTATAACTTTTCTTACTTGTTAATTTCGAGGACGAAATTCTTTTAAGTGGGGAAGATTGTAACGACCCAGGATTTTTATAAATTTAAATTTGAATATTTAATTAATTTTAAATATTAATAAGTGAATTTATAAGTCAAATAATTTTTATTTGAATTATTGGATTTAATTGAATAATTAAATCGATAATTTAATATGTTAAATTATGGAAATAATTAAAAATAGGGTTAAATATGATTGAAAATGATTTGTAAAATTTTATTTTATCATATGGAAGTTAGAATGATATTTTAGAAATTTTAAAATCGAATTAAAAGTTAATTTGTGAAAATTGAATATTTTAATATTTAATAATCGACTGTAAAATAGCCAATTTTTGAACAGTCTCAGAATTGAACGAAACTAGTTCCATTGGATCCGTAATAGTTATTACCGGATTTCAAATTTCGTGTCAATCGGAGTTATCCTTTGAGCGTGGCAGCTCGAAACGCATCGAATCGTTTTTAATTTTAATTTGGCGAGCTAAAATAGCCATTTTTCAAAAAGTCTCGGATTTCGACGAAACCAGTTTCATCGGATCCGTAATGTGATATTATTGTAACGTTTCAAATTTCAAGTCAATTGGATTTACCGTTTGTCCGGTACGAATTAAAACGCCTAGAAATCGGTTTAAATCGGTTTAATTTAAATTGAGCGTTTACAGCCATAACTCGCACAGATGTCCGAATTAGCTTCCGAAACATGTTCCATTGTGTCCGGAACGCGGGATAAACCCTAGGTACGTCAGTTTCGGCGCCTAAATCGGAGTTCGGAATTTCCGGATGAATAGTGTCGTTCGATTCTCTATAAATAGCACCACTCTCTTCATTAAAAAAAAAAATAACTAAAACCCTAATCTAAAACCCTAGCCGCCACCCTAACATTCAAAGGCCAGAATTCAATCTCATTTCCTCCTCAATTACTTCCAATCCGTGAAGTTTTAGCCGAAGTTGTTAACTACAACATTGTAGAGCAAGGCGAGAGCTTCAGATCCATACGGATATGATAAGGTTTGGCGTCGCGTGGAGGTGGCAAGATGGCTGCATGCGTGGCCGTTCTTTGGCGTGCGCAAGCATCAGGGAGTGGCCGAGCTTGGCATGGTGGAGGCCGTGCATAGGGGGGGTGAAGGGCTATGTGATGGAGGTCATTGATCGTGCTATAGATCATCGTGGAGGAAGGATTAATTAACCCTAGTTTAGGTGGTGATGGGTTTGTTTGTGCGTATAGTGGTCTGTAGGCGTGCGTTTGGGAAGAGGAGATGAAGTTGAGGGCTGTGATGTGGAGTGGCAACAGTGGACGGCCAAGAATGCTTTGGATTTGATAAGTAAATTTATATTGTAAATTTGTTTATAAAAATCGTGTAAATTGTAAAATCAATAACTTTTTCATACGAGGTCGAAAAAATGCAAACTCAGTTGCGTTGGAATCGTATGGACGAGCACTACGCGATGGAGTTGGTTTGGAGTCGTTTGGAGTTAGTGAGAATTTTGGGTAAAATTAAACGTCCGTTTAATTTTATTCGAAATAAATCGCTAAAACGGAATTTAAAACCAAGGTGAGAATTTCTCACTCAATCGAATTAGTTTCGATTTTATTTTAAATAGTTAGATTTAAAATATTTGAATGCATGTTTGAATGTTGATTGATATCTATTGATTGTTAAAATAGACATTATTGCGCCGTTAGTAAGCGGATGTTATTTAATAAAAACATATACCGCGAATATTTCATAAACAGTGAAATTGGTATTATATATAATATCAATATATATATATATATTGGCATATGTATATATTGCAGTTGATTGATTTCCCGTATTTTTAGCGGATGAGACCCTATTGCGCCGTTATTAAGCGGATAATATTTAATAAGAACATATACCGCGATAATTTCGTACTGGAGCGAAATTGGTATTGTGCTAATGTTTTTGGATGCAGGAAACAGGTTGGAGGGATCCAACTGGATTCCTCAACAGTTTTTATTTGATTTTCGGATATTTTGATATTTAATGGATTTTCATATCGATATATGATATCGTTGGTTGTCGTGGTTGACTATTTGGTGTGTAGCATCATTGGACCCAGATTTTGGGATTTTAAAATGATTTTAAAGTGATTTTTGAGAATATACTATATTTTTGGAATTGATCCGTTTTAAATAAATAAACGTTATAATTTTTAAAGTTATAAAAATTATGATTTTGTGAAATATAGTTAAAAGCTGATTTTTGAGAAATATGAACCTATGATTTTATAAAATAGTTTAAACTGGATTTTTGAGTTTATTATTAAAAGTTTGAATATAAGATTTATAAAATTTGATTATTTTTTAAATCAGAATGGTGGAATTATAAAGGAATTGAAAGATGTTTTTAAAGAATAATATAAATTGATTTATATTAAGAGATTTATAAATGGATATTTATAAATTGAAATATTGACATTATAAAACGAGTTTTTATAAGTGTTTGAATGAAGTAAAAATGAATTTCATTAATGAATGAAATTTATAGGATTATAAACAGTGAAGTTATAAATGAAATTTTATAAACAGTAGGTTTATAAAATTTATAAAGTTATTGAAAGAATGGAGTTTGATAAATAAACGAATCTTATAAGTTATAAGATTTATAATTATGAAGTTCAAAGGAACGATTTTAGTAACGAATAAATTATAAGTATTTAACTTATAATATGAACGTTTAGTTTATAATTTAGTTATAAACTGGAATAGGTTAATAAAAAGAATTTATAAAAAGGAAGTTTTTATAAATAAATAGAAATGGAATTTATAAACGATGTTTTATAAATTCGCAAATGACTTATTTTGATAAGAAAATTGTTGGAACCTATTAAAGGAGTTATATTCACATTTTTGAATAGTGAATAATCCTTTGAATTAAAACGAATAAAAGGATGAGATTTCTTAATGAAGTTTATTCACATTTTTGAATAGTGAATAACACGTTAAAGAAAATGGTTTGAATGTGAATGTTTTAAATAGAATTAAAACAATCTAACGATGTTTTAAAAAGGTGTTGAGATTCGAAAACATAGATTTCAACATTCATCGTTGAAATAGACGTTTTCGATAAATAAATGGAAATAGTGGACTATAACACTGTTGTTATAGTAGATGATTTCCGAAAGGAAATGTTATAGTATTGGGATTTATATATCTATTTTAATTTCGAATCCCTATACTAGTGATTTTGGGACATTGTAACGATGTTTTACGTAACATTCGTTTTGGCCCAAATAAATATGTTAAAGAGAATGATTTCCTTAAAGAATGAAATATATACTTAATTCGATTTAAGTATATTGAATATTTTCCAAGGTTGGAAATAAAAAAAATTGTGAACTACTTATGAATAAATAAGTATGGAAATGTTTTCCAATATGAAGTGAATATTTAGAATTTATCTTTTGGAAGATAAATTGAAAACGGATAATTGAAATCGAATATCCATAGATATTTTGGATTATAAATTCACTAAGGAATTTATAAATGAAAAGAAGAATTTGTTTAAAAATAAATATTGATTTATTTTTGAAGTGTGAAAATTATATATCTTGTAAAAATATTTTGGAAAGTAAATAATTTGGAAAATTATTTGGAATCTGGTGATGTATGCATATCCAATTGATAGTTCAATAACTGACTATCAATATTTCCCTTTGAATGGGTATTTGATGTGATTTGATTAAATGTGAATGCACACTTATTTTTGAATAAGCGCTCACTATTCGGGTTAACCGGGAAAGGACCATGGGGTCGTATAACCCATTCCGAATATGTGATACGTCGTTGTGAATTGCATTGAAGATCGGTGTTGAAGACCCGGTATTTGCAAAAGCGATAGGATGACCTGTCGATTGACTCTGCACCGAGTAGCTACGGTATTGAGTTCTCCATATGTGATGGTGAATCCGATCAGGATTGTGAATATCCGGATTGCAAGGACTTCTTGTAAGTGCCTTCGGTTTTGTTCGAGCCCAGAACAGACTTGTATGGATTGTATGTCTGACATTACAAGTTGAGATGTAAAGCCGATTTCTTTCAAATATATTTCTGTTGGTGGCGGAGAATTTATTCTTTTAGCTTAACACCCTTCTCTGAGACGTACGAGCTCAGAGGTTATATAGTTGAAGTTATCAGCGATATATTCCCAATTTGGTAATGTGACATGCTGAGTGTTGCTGAAATGATCATTGTGTTGATTATTTGTGATAGGATCGTTTATTTGATCGTCTATCCTTGTGATCATTGTGTTGATCATTTGTTGACCCAAAGCATGGCTTTTGTATAAAGTATGTTTTTGTGGACGTGACTTCGTCGAGCCTCACATCCCGGAATGGTCAAAACAGGAAAGATGCGGCAAGGTTATGAGGGGTAGCTCCCTTTAGGGTATGTGCATTTCCTTCTGGAAAGGGTGGTATCATGGTATGGAGCCCAGATACTTACTCATGTTGAAACACTATATTTTATTACTGTGTGGTGTTGTTGGTGACGAGCGCTCGGTTAAAAGGTCCAATGGGACCGGGGGATGCCATATTCGTGTAGTAGTTACCTAGTGATAAAGGTAACCCGGCCTTGTGTTGGCAGAGAGCTGGTTAAGTTCTCGGGGACGTCCAGCCAGAGGCGTTTCCATGTGGCAATGGGAAGTTCCTTGGCCTGATCATTTGTTGGAAATCCAAAGAAACAATACGAGACTTGTACGGTATTAGTTGTATAACCTGCTATGGAATGTGGCGGTAACCTGCTATTGAACATAGTAGCTATAGTAGGCATACGATAATGGTCGTATGTTGGCTAAGATTTATATTCTACTTTCGAAATGAATTTTTCCTACACTATACACTAGTAATAATATCAAATGTTATTTTAAATGCGTATCAAGCATCTTTGGCTATCATAAGGAGAAATCTCCTCCGATTCTGCGTTTGCATTGTGTGTGTGCGCGGGAGGCCTTATGGTAGTCTCATTTTTAAAAGCATTGCGAATTGAATTTAAAAATATTCCTTTATTTTGATTTTAAAGTTAAGTAAACTGTTTTGATTTCTCACACCAGTCACATGACTCACTTGGAGTTTATTGTTTTCCTTCCTAAACTCTGGGTGCCCACCAATTTCCACACGGGCAGTTAAGAGTTAGGTTTATCAGGATATTCTGGATATTCAGGAGTTGCTGGAGGCAAGCTGGATGGCATGGCATATTACTTATATAGTATTTCTTTTTCCGCTGCACTGTTTGTTGTTGTTGTACACTCTGATGATATGATGTAATGAAATGAAATGAAATGTAATAACTGATATAGTTCTTTGTTTAAAGATTATTCATTTATTATTATATGTTGTTCCGCTGCGAATTGTGAGATTCTGTTGTTATTCTGTTGTTTTCTATTCCGTTCTATTCTCCATTTTTCTATATTTTCAAATTTTCTATCCTCTTTCCTCTCCATTTTCTATCTTCTCTCTTCTTCTCTTTTCTTTTCTTAAATTCTTTTTTTTTATTAAGTTAAGTTTTAATTTCACAGTAGTAACGCGCGACAACAACTCACGCGAAACAAAAAAAAAAGAAAAAAACTTGAGTCGACTTCAGGAAAATCACGAAATCCCCTTCAAGTCTCCATGAACCCAAAATTTCCCAGATGTCAACTTGTCGCCGTGCACGTGCACGGAGCAGCGACGGAGCTCTGGCGAACTTCATCATCGGCGGCAAGTCGCAAACCATCCAAGCACTCGAAAACCAAACTCGATTTGCCTTCAAACATTCGAAATCAAAATATAGCCCCCAGCTCGCTCGAAAACTGAAGCTCACCACAATCAACAAATGCCTTCGCCACTGCTGCACAGGCCACCGGAGACCCTCCAAATCCACCCACGACTCGGCAACACCCTACGCGACCACCCTCCCAAGCTTCGTGACACTCGATCACTTATAGAAATCGCACACACCTCGTTTCCAACATGTCCAGAAACTCGAACAAAAACCCTAACCCAGTAAATTGAAAATATATATATACAGTAAAAAAATAAAATAAAATATGAATAGTTAGGTTTAAACAAAAAAAATAAATAGTTTTATACCGAAAAAGAAAATTTGTTTACAGTTCAAATTATTAGTTCAAAAATAAAACCCTTGGTTAATTTAAATAAATTTAAAAAAAAAAAGGAAGTTTAAATTATAGTTAAAATAAATTTATTAACTAAAGAATATTTTATTACAAAGAAGTTATTTTAAAATTTTCGTCAAACAAATTTATTTAAAAGAAAATCGATTTTAAGATATTAATTTAGCGTAAAATAATTAGTAGATTTAATTTATGAAAAGGAAATTCAGTTCAATTGAAAATTTCTAGTTAAAAATTATTTTAAAAGTAAAATAATTAGTTGAAATTAATTTATTAAAAAGAATTAGTTAGTTAAAATAAAATCTTGGTTAAATAAATTAAAATAAAAAAGTAAATTTAATTTTTAAATTTTTGATAAATATTTTGTTAAAGAAAAAAAAAATTAGTTGATTTAAAATACAAAGAGAAGTTAATTTGAAATAAAAGTTTAAATATTTAAATGTTTAAAACAAGGTTTAAACTTAAAGTAGATTTTAAAAGAATGAAATCATTAAAAAAAAAAATTGTTATCTTAGAGATAATTTAGGTAATAAAATGACTAAATTAATATGGTAATTAAAGATTGATTTATTTAACTTATAAATAAATAAGTCATTAGTTAGAAATGAAAAATAAATGTATAGATAGATTTTTAAATCTACTAAGTTTATATTAAAATAATACGTAATATGAGGATTAATTATTTTAACAAAATTTATCTGTTTATTTTAATAACTAAAGGATATTTTATCAAAGGAAAATTTATTTAAATAAATAGTTAGTTAAGAAAATGTATTAAAAGAAATTTAGTTTACAGTAAAAGGAAGATGAAAATGATGATGAAGTAAAATTTAGATAAATATATATTTCGGTAAATTTTAATATGTACAGTGCAAAAATATATATATATATATATATAATCTGTTAAAGTAAATTTAGCTTTAAAATTAATTTTTAGTTAAACGAATTTATTAATGGATTGTTTGATTCGTTTAATTACTAAAAGAAATTTATATAAAAGGAATTAATTTAAAATAAAAGGATACATTGTTAGAAATGATTAAAGAGAAAATTTGATTTTAGAAACTTATAAATTTGTTTAAAATAACTTTTTGAGTTAATTAAATTAAATTTATAAAATAGAAATTAACTTGTTCAATTATTTCTTTTACTAAAATTAATTTATTAAGATAACTTATGGGGTTAATAAGTTTATTTCAATTATTTAGTTGCCAAATTTATTTTAAAGGGGAAATTAGTTAAAAATATAATTTTGGTAAGTAAAAAGAAATTTAATTCATTAGTTGGGAAATAAATATTGAAAATAAATTTAGTTTAAATTTAGATTTTAGTTAAAATAATTTATTAAGAAGAAATTGGTTAGACAATTAAATTTATTAAAGAAAATTTATTAAGAATTCAAATTTGATGATAAAATGATTTATTTAAGGAAATTTGATCTTTAAATTAAATAAAGAAATAAATTAATTAAGTTATTGAAGGGCAAGTGATTTTTTTTCACTTAGTTCGAATATTCTATTTAAAAGGAAAAAATTTATTTATAACAAATTTAATAGTTAAAACCAAAGTTTGTTAGTTGATTTAATTTATAAAAGGAAATTTAAATTTTAGTTAAATAAAATTTTAAAGAAGAAACTGATTTAAATAAAACTATCAGTAATTTAACTATTAAAAATGAAAAACCGATGAATTAAAAATAATCAAATGAAAATTTATTATTCGATTGATTCGAATATTAATGAATTGTATAAATATTTATACAAGGTATAAATGAAGAAAACAAGTTGAATTGGAAGTGGATGGCAAACGGGAATAAATGTGAGAACTTCTCACTCAAAAGGAATTTTGTTGTTTATTTAAATTTTAAATAGTTAGATTTAAAATTTGCTTGACTGTGTTGATTGAATGACTGAATGATGATTGTTATATATAGTTATTGGATGTGAATAGACCCTATACGCCGTTAGTAAGCGGAGGTTATTTATTACACACATATACCGCGATATTCCACCTCGAAGTGGAATTGGTATTATATTATATATAGCAATATATATATATTGGCATATGTATATATTGCAGTTGATTGATTTCCCGCATTTTCTTTTAGCGGATGAGACCCTATACGCCGTTAGTAAGCGGATATATATTTATAAAATCCCATGTACCGCGATATTCCGTCTCGAAACGGAATGGTATTGTGCTAATGTCTGTGGATGCAGGGAAACAGGTTGGAGGGATCCAACTGGATTCCTCACAAATATTTATTTGATTTCATATATTGTGATATTTGATTGTTTATCATGGATGATATATAATGTTTGAAAGTCGTGATGGACTATTGATGTGTTGCATCATCGGATCCAATTTTTGAAGTTTAAAAATAACGATTTTGATTTCTAAAGTGATTCTTGGAAATATACGTTTATAAAATATTTTTGGAATTGATTCATCTTAAACAAATAAACGTTATAATTTTAATATTATGAAAATTATGATTTTTGAGAAATACAGTTATAAGTTGATTTTTGAAATTATGGGATTAATGATTTTATAAAATAGTTTGAAATGGGAATTCTGAATTTTTTTATAAGAAGTTTAAAATAGGATTTATAAAATTTGATTATTTTATAAATCAGAATGATGAAATTATAAAAGAATTTAAAGATGTTTAAAGTAATAATATAAATTGATTTATATTAAAAGATTTATAAATTGATATTTATAAATTTAGAATATCTTGAATTATAAAACGAGCTTTTATAAATGATAGGATGATTTGTAAATGGATTTCATAAAGGAATGAAATCTATAGAATTTATCAAATTTGATTATTTTATAAATCAAAATGATAAATTATAAAGGAGTTGAAAGACGTTTTAAAATAATAATATAAATAGTTTTATATTAAAAGATTTATAAATTGATATTTATAAATTAAAAATATTGGAATTATAAAATGAGCTTTTATAAGTATTAAAAAGAATTGTGGATGAATTTCACTAATGAATGAAATTTATAGAATTATAACGGTGAAGTTATAAATAGAATTTTATAAATAAAAATTTATAAAGTTATTTAGGAAATAGATGTGGATAAATAAATGAATCTTAGAAGTTATAAGATTTATAGATTTGGGAAGTTCGAAGGAATGATTTTGTAAATAAATAAATTATAAGTATTTGACTTATAATATGAATTTTTAGTATACCATTGAGATATGAAATTGAATAGATTTATAAAGGAGATTTATAAAGAAAGTAGTTACAAAATAAATAGAAATGGAATTTATGAACATTGTTTTATAAATTCGCAAACTACTTATTTCAATGAGTAAATTGTTATAAATTATTTATGGAGTTATATTCATGTTTTAGACAGTGAATAATTCTTTAAAATAAAATGAATAGAAGTGATGAAATTTATTAACAAGTGTATTCACGTTTTTGAATAGTGAATATTTTGTTAAAAAAATTATTTTAGATGGGATGTTTTAAATAGAATTAAAACGATCTAAAGATGTTTTAAACTGTGTTGAGCTTCGAAACCATAGATTTCAACATTTATTGTTGAAATAGATGCTTTCGAGAAATAAAAGGAAATGGTGGACTATAACACTGTTGTTATATTAAATGATTTCCGAAAGGAAATGTTTTTTGTATAGTATTGGGATTTATATATCTATTTTAATTTCGAATCCCTATACTAGTGATTTTGGGTTGTCGTAACGATGTTTTACGCAACATTCGTTTTGGCCCAAATAAATATGGTTAAGTGAATGATTTCCTTAAAGAATGAAATATATACTTAATTTCGATTAGGGTATATTAAATATTTTCTAAGTATAGAAAATAAAAAGATCTGTGAATTACTTATTTTTTTAATAAGTATAGAAATGCTTTTCCAATATTAAGTGAATATTTGGAATTTATCTTTTTGAAGATAAATTGAAAATGAATTTTAGAAATTGAATGGAAATCGTATATTCATAAATATTTTGGAGTGTAAATTCAATATAGAATTTATAAATGAAATTGGGAAATTAGATTTAAAAATAAATATTGATTTATTTTTAAAGTATGGAAATTATGTTTATATCTTGTAAAGATATTTTTGTGAAATAAATAATTTGGAAAATTATTTGGAATCTGGTGATGTTGGCATATCTATTGATAGTTCAATAACCGACTATCAATATTTACCTTTAAATAGGTATTTGTTGTGATTTGTTTGAATTTGAATGCCACACTTATTTTTTTTAAAATAAGCGCTCACTATTCGGGTTAACCGGGAAAGGACCTTGGGGTCGTATAACCCATTCCGAATATGTGATGCGTCGTTATGAATTTCATTCGAAGATCGGTGTTGAAGACCGGATATTTTCGAAAGCGAAAGGGTTTCTTGTTGATTGTCTCTGCACTGGCTGATCCCTGGTATTGAGATCTCCATATGTGATGGGAAATCCGAACGTGAATAGAAATTATTCGGATTGCAAGGACTTCTTTGAAAGTGCCTTTGGTTCTGTTCGAGCCTGGAACAGACTTGTATGGATTGTGTGTCTGACATTACAAGTTGAGATGTAAAGCCGATTTCTTTCAAATATATTTCTGTTGGTGGCGGAGAATTTATTCTTTTAGCTTAACACCCTTCTCTGAGACGTACGAGCTCAGAGGTTATATAGTTGAAGTTATCAGCGATATATTCCCAATTTGGTAATGTGATACGCTGAGTGATGCTGAAATGATCATTGTGTTGATTATTGTGATAGGATCATTTATTTGATCGTCTATCTTTGTGATCATTGTGTTGATCATTTGTTGACCCAAAGCATGGCTTTTGTATAAAGTATGTTTTTGTGGACGTGACTTCGTCGAGCCTCACACCCCGGAAATGGTCAAAACAGGAAAGATGCGGCAAGGTTATGAGGGGTAGCACCCTTTAGGGTATGTACATTTCCTTCTGGATAGAGGTGGTATCATGGTATGGAGCCCAGATATTTAACCTATGTGGGTACTACGAATTTATTACTTTGTGGTTGTTGGTTATCGGGATCCCGTGAGAAAGGTCGTTTACGATCGGGGAATGGCGTGCTCGTGTCAGTAGTTACCCAGTTAGGGGTAACCCGGCCTTGTGCTGGCAGAGTTCCGGTTTGGTTCTTGGGGATGTCTTTCCAGAGGCATTCTCATGTGGCAATGGGAAGTTCCTTGGCCTGACCATTTGTTGGAAACCCAAAGAAACAATACGAGACTTGTACGGTTTTAGTTGTAGAACCTGCTTCCTCAGGAGGTAGCTATAGTAGGCATAATATAATGGTACCTATGCTGGCTAAGATTTATATTCTACTTTCGAAATATCTTCTACACTATGCACTAATAATAATATCAAAATTGATTTGATTTTAATACGTATCAAGCATCTTTGACTAACATAAGAAGAAATCTTCCCCAAGTCTGCGTTTGCATTGTGTGTGTGGTGGGAGGTCTTATGGTGGTCTCATTTTTAAAAGCATTGCGAATTGTTTTTTTTAAAATATTCTTCTATTTTGATTTTTAAAGAAAAATAAACTGTTTTTAGTTCTTGCACCAGTCACATGACTGACTTGGAGTTTATTGTTTTCCTTCCTAAACTCTGGGTGCCCACCAATTTTCACACGGGCAGTCAAGAGTTAGGTTTATCAGGATATTCTGGAATTCAGGAGTTGCTGGAGGCAAGCTGGATGGCGTATCACTAGTTTATATAGTATTTCTTTTTCCGCTTCATTGTTTGTTGTTGTACACTCTGATGATGATATGATGTAAAGTATAAAATGTAATAACTGATATAGTTCTTTGTTTAAAGATTATTCATTTATTATTATATGTTGTCCCGCTGCGAATTGTGAGATTCTGATGTTGTAGTTCTGTTGTTTTCTTTCTGTTCCGTTCTATTTTAAAATTTTGTTCTATTCTCTATTTTCTTTCTCTTCTCTTTTCTTTCTATTTTAAAATTCTATCTTTCTGTTTTTTTTCTATTTTCTTCTCTCCATCTTCTACCTTCTTCTCTTCTTCTTTCTTTCTTCTTTCTTAAACCCATAACTATTCGGTTTTTCCGGCCTTCGATTTCTCGGCAGTCGATAAAGTGAGTATCGATGTTGAATTTTCGAAAGTCGAAAATTTCCGTTCGTTATAATTCATTACACAATGACCCACAATTTCAAAGCCAACTTACATTTTAATTTAATTCAAATCAACTTTATATTTTACTTATCCACGTTAAATTCAAATTTCCAATTCACTTCAATATATTTTATTCACTTCCTTTTACTCAAAATTAAGTTTTAATTCCAAGATTAAAATTTTCATTTCTTCCTTCTTATTAATATTAACTTCACTTAATAAATTCAATAGTTAAGTCATTTAATTTTACACATTATTTAAATATATTTTTCCAGAATTTAAATTTACCCGGTTTTATCTCAAAACCATTTTGAAATATATCAAATATATACCTATTTGGTATACCCAATCAAATCTCCAGATTTTCCAAACAACTTGTTTATACCATAACGAATTTCGCCCTTTGGAATTCCCCAAAACAACTAGTATACCCAACAAATTCAAAACAGCACCATACCAAGTACTAGGGAAGCAATCCATCACTTTAGAAACTCGAAAATGAATTCTAGTGATCTGGCCAGCATCATTAGGATTATTTTCCAGCGACTAGAGTGAGTTCAGTGCTTCTTTACTTTCCTACATTCATTCCAAACAGTTTCCGTTCCAACATATTATTCAAATAATACTCCATAACTGCCTTCAAACATTTTGGAAAACATTCCCAAACATTCCTAAGATGTTAAATTTCCGAAATTGGTTTTCAATACATTTAAACCCTTTTTTTTTCAAAATTCCCGGGATTTAAATTCTGGTTCAATTCAAGTTTAGTTATTCTTCTTTTGTATAATCTATACTTATGGAATTTATTTGGTTATAACCATTTAAAATTTTAGATTCTTATTTGATTTTTAATATTAGCAACTAAACATCCAAATATATATATATATATAATTTCAGAAAATTATTTCCTTTATATCAAAATATAATTTTGGGTAAAATTATTTCATTTACCCACCTTTAAAACGTTACTATGTCGGTTTATCTTGTTTAAGAGTTTAGAAACCCCTATCGATACGGTTGTACTTCCCGCACCGACCAGAATTCATAAACATTCAACCGATAAATCAACACAGTATAAAAACAATTTTATATCCACTAACAAGTACGCTCTCATATTTATTAATACACTCAACTCATTTTAGAGTGCTATTGACTCTATTTAATGAGTAATTTCCCCACCAAGCCTAGGTTGTTGCCAACCTAAGCTTTGATACCAAGTGTAACAACCCGCAAATCCGTACCCCTTGAATCAACACTATACTACCTTTATTAACTCAAGTGGCACAGAATTACGAACCATTAGGGTTAAAGAAGAAGAGATAGAAGAAGAAGGAACTAAATAATATCTGAATCTCACAGTCGCAGCGGAATAAAATATAATAGTAAATATAGAACTTTACACAAAATGAAAACTATCACTGTTTTATACATCATATCATCAGAGTATCTCATACAACAACCAATACCAATCAGACATACCATACAATCATAACAGCAGATATAGATATATAAATACGAGTAATACGTCTCGGACTCCAGCTCCTCTCCTGCTCCAAAGCATCCTGTCCTGAACAAATAATACTCGGTCTGACCAGAGCATTATAATGAAATAACACCCGAGTCAGTCTGGAATACCGGCTGATAATAATGCATCCAAATTGATTATTAAAGTTTCAAAAATCCTTTGAAAAAAAAAGCATCTCGTAAGACCATGCTACAAACAAACATGTCGGGTTTTTACCTTACGATAGCTAAATCACTTTATATAGAAATCCTCTGATATTATAATAGGGCCTGTTTACAAATACTAATAAAATAGCCGAAATTGTTACATCTATTAAATTCCAGCTACTAGCCACAAAAGTGGGTAATACAAACAAAATTCGTACAAGGCTCATAGGGAGAATGGATTTCCATCAATGGCTGGGCTACTGGGGTACCGCCCGTCACAGTACCTGGCCTAGATCAGAGTACCGAGGAGTATGCCCGCTCCCCTGCAACACAAGGCCGGAACCATTACTTACCGAACAGTCCCGAACAAGATAACCCCATGGTTGGCGCGACCAACCACCCACTAAGCTGAATATATAGGGACATCTAGACGGGGAAAATCTTGTCCTACTTGGGCATGACCCACCTAACCTTGCTGCACCTCCCCTGTTTTAGCCATTTCCGATTGATGAGGCTTGAGGTTAAGCGTTACCTTTAGAACGTTTTCACTTAGAATGCCCATCGCTCACCTGACGATGTTTCGCAAGCATTCGTCCATACAAGTCCGTCCCGGGTTTGAACGGAACCGAAGGAACAACTCCTACTACATCCATTTTGGAAATATCCTCAGGATTAGTAGCGACTAGCCCTTGCACTTCACTGCTCCATCTTCGACTCCGAACACGTTTTTCGCACGAAACGTACAAACCGGATCGAAGTGGTTTTCGAGAGAAAAATCTCGACCCCGGTCTCTTCGAAACGATCAACGCATTTGTCCAATATTGATAGTCGGTGGTTTAACTATCAATTTATATTCATGAACATCCATAAGCATCCATCACACAATAAATAATTCTCACATTATTTATTTTCCCCAATATCTTTACAAGATATATTTCCAATTTCCAAAGCTCATTTGAAACAGTTCCCAAAGTTCTTCCTATACAAGGTAAATCCTTTACCATTAATTTCCATTGGAAATAACCAAGTTCAAAACATTTAGATTTAAAACAGTTAAAATATTTATACTGAAATATACTTTAAAATATGAAAATTTACTTCTAGTTATTTACTCAAAATATAATTTCGAAATATTTAAAGTAAAACCATTTTATAAGGTATACTTGATTTAAAAATAAGGTTATAGTTAAACTAAATTCAAAAATAGAGTTGTAAAAGGTTTATACTAATTCCAAATAACTTAGGTCAAAACTAGCCTTTTAAACAAATCGATTTGTAAAAATAATTACTAAGGTATTTATAAATATTTACTATCGCTAATTTATTAATAATTACCTTAAAACAATAATTTCCAAAACACTCCTTTAAAAAAGTTTAAATTTTAGACTTCCCTTTAAAAAAATCTGTTTAAAACTCGAACTTGGTTTTCCCAAGGAACTCATTTCCACTTAAACATCTCAGAAAATCCTTCTTATAAATTCTGTCGATTTATTCAATTTAGTTTTATGGTTAATAATATAAATTTACTTTTCTCGTTGAAATAACTTCTTACGAAGCTTAACCATATTTCCATTTCCGGAAATTCAATTCCAAAATTTAGGTTTACAAACCTTTTAAATAAAACATGTGAAAATTTATTAAAGGAAAATAATACTTATGAACTTCCTAAATAAAATCCCGATGGTGAAAATGTATTTCAAAATCATTTGCCAAATAATCCCATCGTTATTTTAAAACAAATTTATAATTTCTATAGAGTTCACTTTCAGAAATCTATACTTCACATTTATCAATTGATAAATTTTCCACGGTATTTAAAATCCCAAATTTACCAATTTTCAATTTCCATCCAAACATATTCTAATTTTTACATTCTTTTAAATTCCTTATTTATTAATTTCTTAATTTACTTTCAAACCCGATTTAATTCCTTTATAATTAAAACTCCAAATTTCTTTATAATTTAACATTTTGGGCTTATAGTTTATCCCACAATTTCACAATACAATTTAATCCAAAATTTATCAATCACAATATAGAACAGGCATCATCATCAATTATAAAAATAATTACTACATTGTGAGGAATCCAGTTGGATCCCTCCAACCTGTTTTCCCTGCATCCACAAATATTAGCACAACACTATAAATATAAATCGATCTAGGCTGATATAAATAAACATTTCAACCAATCACGCAATTATTAAATAGTAACTACTTAAATCAGCTAACATTCCAGATGTGAGTGAGATTAACTCACCTTGGGTTTCGGCGAGCATTCGAAATTCAAATTAAACCGAACGACGTTCGATTTAACCTAAATTTCTACTTGCCCGGAATGATTTCCAAACTGCACCACTGCATAGTACCCGTCTCTGCGATTCCAACGCTTCATGTTTTGTCAAATTTCGATAACTTATGAATACGTTACAACATTTTAAACTTTTGATTTTAAATTTATAAACAAATTTATTTTAATTTAAAACCTCACAAAATCTCAACCCTACAAATCAAGAGATGGAATCAGTGCCGCTCACCCTATCTTCTCACGAAAGTATGTACAGGAACAGAATCGAACCCATCACGATCGCCTATTAGGGCTTCGAATCGCACTCTCCTCGCTCATCGATAATTCAATCAGCTACCTCCACGAGAACCGCCTCAGCAAACACCCCTTTCGACCCTAAGAGCGCAAAGCTCGGTCTCCACTTGGGCTCGAAAATCGAGCACGAGCCGACCCTGCATCGGCCCAAATCCTGGCCCCCACGTCGCATCGTGGACCACTCCACCGTACAGATGTGAAGAGCTCGCCATGCTCTTCCATCTTCGTGTTGGAAGTTTCTGCTATTAATGAGAGGATAAGGAGAGATTGAGAGGGGAAAATTGACGCGTTTCGGCCATTGAAATGGTGGTAAGCGGAGGCCTGAAAGAACACTAGGGTTTCGTTTGTTTAAACGTGTATATATACGTATATACTTATTAATTTAGTATTAAATTCACTTTAAACGAACATTCTCGAACGAAACCCAATTCACACGTGCCGACTGGCGTTCTTAGGGTTTTTCTGCATTCCGGACACAATGGGATAGGTTTCGTAAGCTAATTTGATCGTATGTGCGAGTTTCGGAATTAAATGATCAATTTAAAATTAAACCGATTAAAACGATTTCGATGCGTTTCGAGTTGCCACGGTCACACGACAACTCCGATTGCTACGAAAATTGAAATCCGATAATAAATAACTATTACGGATCCAATGGAACTGGTTTCGTCAAATTTCGAGACTGTGCCCCGGAAGGCTATTTTAACTCGTCTATTAAATTGGGCGATTCTCAAAATTGACGAAAACGCTTAAAATTTCACTTTTGAAATTTTAATAACTTAACAATAAATCATATAAAATTTATAAACACAATAAAAATCATTTTGGCTCATTTCGGACCAAAATCTGGTTAAATTGCATTTTACTAATATTAAATTCATTTTTAATTTAATATAAATCCCAAATATTAATTTATCGACTTTAAATTTTTTCTAAAATTCCCACCACGCTATTTACACTCAAGTAACTCAAAAATAAATTTTTAAAACCATTTTTATCACTACTTACATCCAGATTCTCTTTTATTTCAATTCCGAATATTTAAATTATTATTTTCCCATTATTCAAATTCAACCGGAATTACTATAATTAAAAATTATAGTCTATTTCATTGATTGAACCCGAATCCATTCATTTCAAAATCAATTAAGAATCCATATTAACATTTAAAACGAATTAAATTTTCAAATTCAATGGCTCAAAAATACGGGATGTTACATTCGCGGTGTTGCGATCGTTGCGGCGATGCGTTCTTACCAGTCCGGATCAGGCAAACAGTAGTTTCACTACCTTGGGTATTGCCTCATGTGCCTTGTCATACTTGTATCCCTATATAGGCGACTACTATGAATTTGTTTTGTGTTATACCTATGGAGTACTCCCTGATAGCCCACCAGTTTACGGTGGAGTTTACAGTGTTGTATAGACTATGACGCTTATATAAAATGTGTTAAAGGGGATAGTGGTAACGCCTTAAAACTATTTTTATACTTTATATTACTGATAGACATTATCTACTTAGCGTACACTACTACATAGTAGATAGTTTAACGGATCCTTAGAGGATGGTTATCCCAACGTCCTTTGAGTTACATGTATTTCAATTGTTATTTCACTTGAGTTGGATTTATTAATATAACAATGTTAATCCCAACTCGAATGTTTTGTGTTTTGCTTGATGCTCGGGTCAGACTGAGTGTACCAGTATTGGAGACTCACCTTTGGAGTTGGAGCTTCGCTTGGAGATCCGACTATCTATCCAGTTTTCAGATGTTCAGTTGATTCTAGTGATATACTGGATTCTTGTTTTTGACTATTGTACTCGAGACTTCTGTTGTACCTTATTTAACTCTGATATGTATATAGTAGCTTCATGAACTACTATCTTTTGTTTCCGCTGCATTTATTACTCTGTGTCTGTGATCTGTGATTATTTATTGCTGTATTTGTTTAGTTTTGCCAAATTTAAATTAACAATTTGGTATTTTGAAATATCCAAGTCCGACATGTGCGGATGCGAATACTCCAAAATAGCGGGTCGTTACAATAACCCAACCATTATCCTATGTAAATCTATTTACTGGTGTAGTGGAGCACCCGTTATTTGTGTTCGTGTAATCTGGGAAGTCATTTTTGTCAGAAGTTTTCTCTATGCAATATTACTCAGGGAAATGTTTTGAACATGATCTGCCAACCATACAAGAACACTGGAAATATGCCTATCCACAAGGTTTGTGAATCATGTATTAGCAAACCAACTAGTATGCCAAAGGATCTACTTTTTATCTAGAATTTTAGCACTCAAAACCTTATCAACTTGGCCAAAAGTATTTGATCTTTCATCCTAAAAATAAATTTATAAGCATGTGGAAGTCTTCTTTTATGAAATTCAATTGCGTAAACCATTTCACAAATAAAATAAAATAAGTTTCTCAGTAGTTGCTACTATAGTACTGTAGAAAAAGAATTAGAGCTACTCTAGTACTTACATGCTTTCACTTTACCAAAATGAAATTTGGTTTTTGTGTCTCGCATTAGGATCATCACTTCATGTGAAAAACATGGGAAATAATGTCCGGACTATCCTTAGTTCTTTGGCCAAAAATGGTTGAAAAAGCCATCTCAAATTCAGGCCAACTTGGATTACACGTGAATGTGACAAAAAAATATGAAGAACCTATTCATAAATATAAACATAACATCCTAGTAATTTTGAACCATGTTCCTAAGGCCTCCAGCGAAAGATGGTGGTAATATAACCTTTCTTCCTAATAAGGAGGCAGATATATCGCCTGCATTTACTACATCACGAAGCCCATTATACACTTCACATCTTGATGTACGTTAGTTACTTTTTAACCCACAAGAGTCTACCATCCTCAATACACGTGTAACAATCAACAACAAACTACTGAAAAATTCTACCTCCAAGTGGTAAAAGTTACCCATCTTTATGTTTATATTGAATAAGGTCTGCATAACACTCTCTTAGGGACATATGTTCTTTTGTTCGATCTCCCAACGCTAGACAATTTGTACTAAGTATTACGTATGTACCCATCTTGTCGATAGGAAATAATATATGATACTTATAACAACCTGTAGTTAATTAGCTAATTAATTAAGGTTAATTAATATTAAACTAGGATTTGAAATTAAATTTAGTATTTTTGAATAAGTGATTTCTTTATTGTAATTAATCTTAAGATAACTTTAGAAAGTATGTAAATTTTGTAAAGTGTTAATATTGAGATTTATTATTAAAACTAATGAGAATAATTTTATTTCAAAGGTTACATTAATTTTTTTGTAATCTCTCATTATTATTAAAAACAAGAGATTTAAAATTGTTAGTTTGGTTTTGGTAAATTGGAGAAACCAATTAGTGATTTTGTAAAACACTATATAGTGTTAAATAAGTGAAATAAGAATTAGTAAAACTTTAATTCTCTTAAGGAATTCGCAACACCTTTGTTAGTGGATCCAACTTTTTACTCACATGGCCCATTCTAATTAGTAACCAATTTGCACTTGAGAAATAGTTTTTTGTGTTTCTTTATCTCATTTTTTTTGTTCCAAAATATGGTAATCATCCCTCCTATTCTCCTAAATTCTAACCTCTTAATTCTCCGATTAAAGATGCAAATCAAAGGGCTTTATTCTAATACTTGTAGAAATAAAATGAGATAACCTCTTTTATTCTATAGTTCATCTATTAGGATTTTAATTTTAGTCTTATCTTGTTTAGAAATTGAGTGTTTCCAAAATTCTGAAAAAAAATTTGGTACGAGTCAAGAGAGGCTAATCCGGGTTTTAACTTTTAATCCTCAATCCAAATATTTAAAGGTGAGTTAATCAATACACTACTATCTATATTCTATGAAAGTAATTGTTAGTTGCTGTTTGGACTGAATTGGATGATTTTTTGTTGAATTTTTTTCAATTTGATTGTGAATTGGTTGTTTGATTGGATTAATGCATTAATTGTTTGCTGAAAATAGTTTGCAAAAATCGCTGCAATAAAACATCAATATCTTAGCGTAAAATTATCTAAAATAGCTCAATATTTTAATAGTATATAGTATTTTCCATTAGCATCAAATTCTTGTTTAATCACTTTTCTAAATACTGTTGTTTAAGGAGCCAAAATTGAGTTTGAAACTGATGTACATGCTCTGTCTCTGAAATTTTCGTAGTTGGAACCTGATAGTAAAATCATCATAACATTTTAATGGTAAATCAAAATTGGGTGATGTTTTTTCAGTTGAAAGCTATTTTTATAACAAACATCTTTTATGTTTATCATTTTTTGTAAATGTACATTTTGCTAAGCTAATATGTCTTTGACAACGAGGTAACCTCTTTATCCTGTGTTTTTAATTTTTGCTTAGAAACATAGAATTGTTTTGTCCATATCAGTTTCGTGATTGATTGTAATTCGATAATTTTTAATGTTCTGGAAAGCTTATAGTTTTAGCTACAACCTTCAAGCTTTGTGTTTTGCATAAATTTGAAGTTTAAATGGTCAAAAATCCTTTTCCTATTGTTGGCCTATCAATGAAAAACAATGTTAATAAATTTAAATCTGAGAATTGTTTAAGTCATAGCTTTTTCGTTACTTGTCACAATTCAAAAAGTCTTGGTGTTCTGGAAATCTTAGACTTTTATTTACAACTTTGATGCTTTAACTTTTGTAATATGGGATTTAAGTGGTTGTAACCGCAGATAATTAGACCTTAAATTTGAATTAAATGAAATAAATTGATAGGCTTCGTATACAGCTAATTTTACGAAAGAGGATTATTTATATTTATAAATCTTAGAAATGTTTCCACATTGAGTTAATAGACATCAAAAATGAATTTTAGCAAGTTATTTTATATATTAAGCATGGTTAGTAAAATATTTATGGATTTGGAAATATGACTTTGGAAATACAACTATAACCTATTTTTACATAAAAATGATTATGGATTTGGAATACAAGTATTATGGTTTTATTAAATAAATAATTTAGGATTCATGAAATTTGGAAATGTAGGTTTTAAAAGTATAAACTTAGTTTATTTCTAAATAGAATTGTTATATTTTAATACTGATTTAGAAGAGTAATTAACTATGGGTTTAAAATATAGTTTTTAAATAATACAGCTGTATGGAATTTCGAGACAACCTTCTGTATATAAGTGAAACTTGAAAAACTTTGGGTTTATGGAATATTTTATCAAATAAGTGAACATTTATTTTAAACTAAATAATAAATAAACTCAAGAAAATTTATAACAAGTGCTTTTAAACAATAAAATTAAAGAGAAAAATTATTTTGAGAACCTTAATTCTATAATTTGGAGAGTACTAATAATCTATTTAGTATTACCGATTGGTTTAAATGCTTTCGAATCACGCTTCATCGAAAATGGGGCAGCTCATTGAATAAAATGTTTTGAGTAGAATTCACTAATCCATTAGTGAATACACGAATTCCACCGAGTAGTATGGGATGCCTTTGTTAAATCTTTGTGATCGTAGAGAAAGTACTTAACACTTTAGAGTTGTATTCTCTTCTGGTGTGCGACAAGTGGTTGCTAGATCCTTAAGTGAAATAGATCAGGTTTTCAAGTGGTATTCGTAATAAGTGATATTTACTAGTTTTAGTAAATATTTGGATTTCACCATATGGTATGGGACATATTGGTTAAGTTCTAGTGGTTACTGAAGATGATAGTATATTGCACTTTAGAGTTTACTCTCTTTTGTTGTGTGCCAAGAGGCTACTAGATCAAGTTAATTCTTGCATTTCTTTTCTAGTGTAATAATCTAAAATAAATTCGAAAGATTCAGTCATGGCTGTTATCCTTGAGATCGTCTTCTGATCCTGTGATTCTCTTCCTATGTACGATCTTCGATATCGAATAGGTGCGTACGATACCAAATTATTTGTTTGTTTTCTACGGTTCTGTGTACGATCATTACGGCCGTTTTGAGTAAAATCTCTTGAATTCTGGATATTTGGATTCCATGACTATTCTATGTTCATGAAATAAATGTATATTCTTGTGTCTTCTATCAATGAAATAAACGTATATTTTTGTGTCTTGTGTTCATGAAATAAGCATATATTCTTGTGTCTTGTGTTCGTGAAATAAATATATATTCTTGTGTCTTATGATGTATGCTAAATTAAGTTAATTCCATTTTTCTGTGTTTATTGACTAGTTCGTGTCTGTGACTTAAACTTATAACTCTATTTTGAATTAAATTAATTTCCTAATTCGTTATATCATGGACATCTGTATTTACTTATATGTTGTTTATTCTTGTGTTATATTCTGTTCTCACCCTAATGGGTATTTAGAGATAGTCTGACTGATGTGTTATTTTGCTTAGATCAGGTTGAGACTTTTCAGGTTACATGATAAGTTGATGTTTGGATGTTTGGGCTAACAAGAGATAAACACTTTTGAATTTTTAGTTTCTCATTTAGAAAATTTGTGAATATGTTTAAAAGATACACAATTGAGATTAGAGAATTATAAAACTTGTATAACAATCGAGTTTAGTATTTCATTTTGTAAACTCAAAATTTGTATATGTAAAAGTTCAGATTTATTCCATTGTGACCTCTAACTGTTATTTATATAATATATTGTTCTGATTCTTAGAAATCAGTGTGTATTACTTTGTACTAATACTATACACATCAAATTCAGTTCAAATATTAAGTGGAAAATGTATAAATGACGTGTCAGTGTTAGTAGAAAGATATATTCGTATTCGATCGTCCCTAACAAGCTGTATTCTCCAGATTAGCAGATGATATTACTTGTAATGTTCTTTGGTAAATTGGGCATCATGGTGGAGTCGTTACAATACTGCATGGAAATGAAAGATCGATGCTTTTCACTAATTCTTTTAAGCGTTCCATTTCTCCTTTCAAACATAATTCCCAACATCCACACAAATCCACATTTATGGTATCACCTAGCACTGGCAGATTCCATTGCCTTCCATCTCTATACTGTCTCTCCAACAGAGTAATGGATATTGGTTGGCATCTTGTGTGATGAAATCTATCTCTTGTTGTTCGAAAAACTTTAGCGAGCTGCTACATTAGTTGAACATACATGTTAAATGCTTAACATTCGCTTTGTTAAGATTATTTGTCACTTCCACACTATGTGCTATACCTGTTACTCACCTAATTCCCAGTGTCGTAGAAATATATTTGTGCAAATTTTGGTCTTCCGTCCATTGGCAGCAGTGAACCAATGTTGTGATGATTTTGTCCATTTATTCTAAAATCGTAAGGGCCATGGCCATTGTTAACAAAGTTGTCAACTTATCCATCCATTAACGTGAAAACAAAAACTGATTTGTATGCACTAATATTTTGCCTGAATTTCTTCTAAAGAAAAACCACCGTTATAGTCAAGAAATTGTAGCAAATGCTCAAAGATTGTTTGGTATGGCAGTAATTGGACCTTCCCCTCCGGGCAACATATCGAAATCATTGGATTTAGAATTGTACTACCCTTATTAACTCTTTCTTTAAACCAAACCAATGCACCACAAGACGAATATGTACATGTCTAGGGCCTAAAATTGTGCACTACAAACATTTTACCTATAAAAAAAGCAACTCAAGTCACCTTCGTATCAATTTTACTATTTGTAACATTTGTGAGGTAATATAACTCACATTGGTTGTAAACGGTGGTTTTGGCTGCATATGTAGTTTGGGAAGGGTTAGGGTTGGTATAATTTTGCATCCTAACTGGTTCACCGAAGGCTGGTGGAAATTATCTAGTAGGACGGCTCTCCAACAAATTTATCCCTACATCATTAACAAAACAGATCACTTTCGGTTAGTTATACAAAATTAGGATATAGGACCATCTACCAACCGTTATATGTGTATCGGTATAAAGGAATAACCACACGTACTCAACTTTCACCTCCACCATTTTTTATGTTTCAAATATCAATGCCTAACATGACATTTTAATCGGTGTACGACAACGGGTAATGAAGGACAATTTCTATGGCAAGTGATATATTCATTTGCAGGTGCATCTAAAGAATACTAAAACCTGAACTTGACCTTGTATTTGACGTGCTCGGATGATGTGTAGCAAATCCTGTTGATCTCAGAGAAAACCTTTAACACTCAAACAGAAGCTGAAAACTTCAACGCTTTATTATCATAGTTTGCTTGGCTTTAAATATCCTAAAGATGAAGACTCGGTTTTCTACAAATACGCAAAATAGAAATTGCTGGAAATACAACAGAAGAAAAATGAAATACTAGGACAACTAATTGACCCCTAATTCATCGGAGCGTGTTTCCTATTCTGCAATTGACCAAATCAAACACAACAATGCCTCTCCTGAACTGAAAGCAGTAGCATTCAGTTTACCATTTTGCACACTCCAAGATTTTCCTTAATTGAACGGAAACCTCCAACTGCAAAGGCTTAGTTAAAATGTCTGCAATATGCTCATTGGTTCTGAGTGAGCAAGCTTAACAACTCCATCCTTAGTAAGATCCCTCAGAAAATGAAATCTGACATCAATATGCTTGCTCTGACCGTGAAGAACAGGATTTTTTAACAAGTTAATAGCTGAGCTATTGTCGCACATAATTGTAGTACTTCCTGACTGTTTCAACCCAAACTCTTCTAGAATTCTCCTCATCCAAACACATAGACATGCACAGTGAGCTGCTGCAACAAACTCGCCTTCTGTTGTAGACAAAGTTACAGTCGGCTGCTTCTTCGATGCCCATGCTACAGCTCCTCCACTCAAAAGAAACACATAACCACTTGTACTCCTTCTATCATCAATATCTCTGGCATAATCACTATCTGTATAAACAATTAGCTCGCCAATAGCTCCCCTTTTGTAAAACACACCGAAACCCAAAGTACCTTTTAGATAATAAATCACTCTTTTCACCGCTTGCATATGTTGATCAGTAGGATCTGCCATGTACCTTCTTAATAAGCACACCACATACATCAGATCTGACCTCGTTGATGTGATGTACATCAAGCTCTCAATCAGTTGTTTGTATTGCATCAGATCCACCTTATTTCGATCTCCTTCCTTTGAAAGTCTTGTCCCTGGCACAATTGGATTTTTAACCTCATTTCCATACCGCAGATTGAACCTTTCCAAGATTTCTCCTGCATATTTCCTTGGAGAATGAAGATCCCATCTGCATGTTGTATCACATTAACTCATAGAAAATACTTCATTCTTTCCAAATCGGTCATATCAAACTCTTTCTGCATGGATGATTTGAACTTTTCAAGCATAGTCACATCATTCCCCGTAAAGATCAAATCATCCACATGTAGATTAACAATGAGAATCTTGTTACCTTCTCTAGTTTTTAGAAACACTGTGTGCTCGTATTCGCACCTTTGGAACCCTTCTTTGGTGAAGTGCGCTTCGATTCTACTGTACCAAGCACGGGGCGCCTGCTTCAAACCATATAGAGCCTTTGTGAGCTTGTAAACTTTATGCTCCTCTCCCCTTTTTGTATATCCTTGTGGTTGTTCCACATAGAAATCTTCGAATAGCTCACCATGCAAGAAAGCACTCTTTACGTCCAATTGATAAACACATTAACCTTCTTGAGCGGCCAAGGCTAAGATCATGCGTATCGTGTCCCATCGCGCTACCGGAGCAAACATCTCATTGTAGTCCACGCTTTGTTGTTGTGCATAGCCCCTGGCTACGAGTCCAGCCTTGTATTTGTCGACTTCTCCTTTCTCATTGAGCTTTGTCTTATAAACCAACTTTACTCCAATCTTCTTTGCCCCCTTTGGTAGCTCCGTAAGATACCATGTTCCATTTCTGTGACGACCCAGAATTTCTGTCATTTGAAATTCAGATATTTAATTGATTTCAAATATCAACAAGAAAAATTTATAAGTGGAATAATTTATTTTTTGAATATTTAGATTTAATTGGATAATTAAATCGGTAATTTAATATTTGAAATTGTGTGAAAAATTGGAAATCGGGTTTAAGTGATTAAAAATGATTTATAAAGTTATATTAAATCATATTTGAGTTAGAACAATGTTTGTGAACTTTTAAAATTGAATTAAAAGTTAAATTGCAGAAATTGAATATTTTAATATTTAATCGATTAGTGAAAATAGACATTTTTCAAACAGTCTTGGATTCTGACGAAACCAGTTTCATCGGATATGTAATGTCAAATTATTTTATGGTTACAAATTTCTTTTCAATCGGATTTACGGTTTGTCCGGGGCAAGCTAAAATGCATAGAAATTGGTTTAATAGATTTTATTTAAATTGATCGTTTATTTCCATAACTCACGCATATGATCGAATTAGCCTCTGAAACCTATTCCATTGTGTCCGAAATGCAGGGTAAACCCTAGAAACACCAGCCGGCACGCTTCGTTTGGAGTTCGGGAAATTTTGGATGAATAGTGTTTTCGTTAATTTTCTATATAGGGACCATTATCTTCTATTTTACAAACAAAGAAAAAAACCTAACCCTAATTTCTAGTTCAACCGCCACCTTCATTTTCCATGGCCGAAATTTTCCTAGCTTCTTCCCTTAATCTCTCTAAATCCGTTAACCTTCATCAAAATACTCTAACTACAAACTTGTAGAGCTAGGTGAGATCTTTTCATCCATATGGTTATGATCTAGAATCATGCGATGATGGGGCTCGATTTTGGCCGCATTCGTTCACCGTGTATGCGTGTTTTTCGAGATGATGAGGGGGCCGAGTTCGATGCCATGGTGGCCGTGGGTGGAGTCGAGTATGGGATACAAGGTGATGGTGTTTGATTGTCGTCGAAGTTGTCGAGGGTGGTGCGAAAATTTGATGTAGTTTGGCGGCTAATGGGTTCAATATGCACGGCAATTACCTGGCAGCAAAAAAAACGTGAATGGGGAAGAATAGAGTAGCGGCCGAGATTGCATGGGATTGAGATCTACGACCCTGATGTTTTGGGTATAAAATATTAAAATTAACTTGTAAATTAAATTATGTTATAAATTGTACGATGTTTAAAATACGATAATTTGTTGATACGAGGTCGGATTTTGACGAAATGAATAGCGTTGGCTTCGTTTTATCGAGCACTACGCATCGGAGCTGGTTTGGAGTCGTTTGGAGCTAGTGAAAATTTCGGATAAAATTAAACGCATGTTTAATTTTATTCGAAACAAAACGCTACAACTGTTATCGGAAACTCAAGATGAGAACTTCTCACTCAATCGAATTGTGTCGATTTAAATTTTAAATAGTTAGATTTAAAATTGCTTGATTGTGTGATTGGATGATAATTATTATCTGTTGTATTAAAATAGACTCCGCATATTAAGCGGATATTATTTATTAAACACATATACTGCGATAATTCCAAACTTGATATGGAATTGGTATTATATTTGTACTTGGAGTTGATTTCCCGCATTATATAGTGGATGAGACCCTATTGCGCCGCATAATAGCGGATAATATTTTATAAATCCCATATACCGTGATATTCTGTCTCGAAGCGGAATTGGTATTGTGCTAACATCTTTGGATGCAGGGAAACAGGTTGGAGGGATCCAACTGGATTCCTCAAACATTTGAATTTGTTTCAATGTTGTATGTTGATCTATTTATTGATCTATTTATAATCTGCGTGATTATATTTGTGATTGAAATCATTAAAGGCTAAATTTTAGCCGAATATATTTTTGGTATCGTTAAATGCCGAAAATAAATAAAATTTGATTTCTGAAAATTTAAGTTGAGAATTCATAATAAAATTTAATTTGGAATTGATTCATTTTAAAAGAATAAACGTTGGGATTTTTATGTTATAAAAATTATGATTTGTGTGAAATATAACCGAAATGTGATTTTTGAAATAAGTAGTTGATTAATTTATAAAATGGTTTAAATTGGGATTTTTTTGAATTATTATAAATGATTTATATAAAATATTTATAAAATTGATATTTATAAATTAAAATATTGGAATTATAAAACGAGTTTTATAAGTGTTAAAATGAAGTATAAATGGATTTCATAAGTGGATGAAATCTATAGGTTTATAAATTGTGAAGTTATCGAATGAATAGATTTCTGTAAAATAAAAGATTTATAAGTAATTAACTTATAAATTGGATTTTGGCGTATAAATGAGATATGGATAGAATTTGTTAATAAAGTGATTTTATAAGTTGAAGTTGTTATAAAAATATAAATGGAATTTATAAACATTGTTTTATAAATCGAAAATCGACTTATTTTAATAAGTTAACTATTATAGCTTATTAAAGGAGATATTTTCACGATTTTTGATAGTGGATAATCTTGTAAATAAAAAGTGTAGGAATGTTGAATTTGGTTAACGAAGTATATTCACGATTTTGGACAGTGAATAATATATTAAAGAAATATTTGGGGAAGAGATATTTTAAATAGAATTAAAATGATTTAAAGAAGTTTGAAAATGTATTGATTATCGAAACCATAGATTTCAACATTCCTTGTTGAAATAGACGTTTTCGAGAAATAAGGAAATGGTGGACTATAACACTGTTGTTATAGTAAATGATTTTTGAAAGGAAATGTTTTTATATGGTATTGGGATTTATATATCTCTCTTAATTTCAAATCCCTATACTAGTGATTTTGAGTTGTCGTAACGATGTTTTACGCAACATTCGTTTTGACTCAAATTAAGGTGTTTAAGAGAAGTTTTTCTTAAAGAATAAAATATATACTTAATTTGGTTTTAAGTATATTGAATATTTTCCAAATGTTGAAAGTAAATGGATTTGTGAATTACTTATTATTGAATAAGTATGGAAATATTTTCCAATATGTAGTGAATGTTTTGAGATTATATCTTTTAGAGATAAATTGGAAATGCATATTTGAAATCGATTTGGAAATCGTATATCGGTGGATATTTGGAAATGTAAAATTCACAATGGAAATTTATAAGGGAAATTTGTTTTGAAAATAAACATTGATTTATTTTTAATAGTGTGGAAATAAATTTATGGATTTGGAACGTAAATTTAATAAATCGGTAAGGATTTATTTGATTGGTTTAAATGAACCATTTTGAAATGAAAGTTGTAAATGTGAAATTTGATTTGAAATTTGTTTTCAAATGGTTGAAGTGTGGAAATTATATATTGTAAAGATATTTTTAAAATAAATAATTTGGGAAATTATTTGAAATCGGGTGATGTTGTGAATATTGGTTGATAGTTAAATAACCGACTATCAATATTGACCCTTAAATGGCTATTTGTTGTGAATTGGTTGAAATTGAATGCTACACTTACTTTTAAATTATTGCGGTCGTTATTCGGAATACCCATTCCGAATAGTGATACGACGTAATGGATACATTGAAGACCGGTGTTGAAGACCCGGTATTTGTGAAAACGGTAGGATGACCTATCGATTGTCTCTGCACCGTTAGCTACGGTATGGAGATTTCCTTTGTGATGGGAAATTCGACCGGGATTGTAAATACCTGGATTGCAAAGGGTTTCTTTTGAAGTTCCTTCGGTTCTGTTTGAACCTGGAACAGACTCGTATGGTTACGTGTCTGACATTACATTTTGAGATATAAAGCAGATTTCTTTCAAATACATCTCTGTTGGTGGCGGAGAATTTATTCTCTTAGCTTAACACCCTTCTCTGAAACGTACGAGCTCAGAGATTTTGTAGTTGAAGGTTATCGATGATATATTCCCAATTTGGTAATGTGGCATGCTGATTGTTGCTGTGTGATGATTATTTGTTGATCAAAGCGTGGCTTTGTGAAAAAGCGTAGCTTTGTGGACAAGACTTCGTCAGACCTCACATCCCGGAAATGGTCGAAACAGGAATATGCGGCAAGGTTATGAGGGTCGCGCCCTTTAGGGTATGTCATTTCCTTCTGGAAAAGGGTGGTGTCAGGTATGGAGCCCTGATGCTTAACCTATGTGGTTGCTCCAATCTCATTTTTCTGTGTAGTTATTGCTTGGTGATAGAGGGCCCTCGGATAAAGGTCCCAAAGGACCGGGGAGTGGCATACTCGAGTAGTAGTTACCTAGTTACAGAGGTAACCCGGCCTTGTGTTGGCAGAGATCCGGTTAGGTTCTCAGGACGTCCCGCCAGAGGCAATCCCATGTGGCAGTAGGAAGTTCCTTAGCCTGACCATTTGTTGGAAATCCAATTCCCAATACAAACCCAGTACAGTTTTAGTTGTATAACCTGCTATTTACTTGTGGTGGTCACCACTATTTAGATGGTAGCTATAGTAGGCATAGTTCGAAATGTCTATGCTGGCTAAGATTAATATTCTATTTTTGAAATGCTTTCTACACTATGCGCTAATAATAATATCAAAAATGATTTGTTTTGCATAGTAAGCATCTTTGACTATCATAAGGAGAAATCTCCTCCAATTCTGCGTTTGCATTGTGTGTGTGCGGGGAGGCTTATGGTAGTTTCATTTTCCAAAAGCATTGCGAATATTTTTCACTTCCCTTGTTGTTGTTGTTTTAAAAGATAAATAACTGTTTTGAGTTCTCATACCAGTCCCATGACTGACCTGGAGTTTATTGTTTTCTTCCTAAACTCTGTGTGCCCATAATTTTCCACACGGGCAGCCTAGAGTCAGGTTATCAGGTCATTCTGGATTTAGGAGTGCTATGGAGCTCAAGAGGCGAGCTGGATGGCGAGACATATTACTTATATATGATGTTATCTTTCCGCTGTAAATTCACTTGTAAGGACATGTTCTTATAACTGTCCATTGTTTTGTTGTGTTGTATATTGTTGTTGTATACTCTGATGATGATGTGATGTAATGTAATAACTGAGATAGTTCTTTGTTTTTAAAGATATTGATTTATCTATTATATGTTGTTCCGCTACGATATGTGAGATTCTGGTATTGTCTCTGTTCTGTTTTCTTACTTCTTCTATCTTTTTCTTCTACCTCTTCTTTTTAACCCTAACAATTCGGTTTTCCAGCATTCGATTATGTGACATTTGATACAGTGGACGTAAGAATGCCGACCTTTGGATCCCGATAAAATCGATATGTTACAATGTGCACTACACTAGAAAGGCGAATTAGGCAGTGCTTAGGGCCGTGTCTAATGCCATTAGGCACGGCCGTAAGCCGTATCAATCGAAAGCGTGTTTATTAATTAGATACGGCCATGGGCCGTATCTAACTAGAGAATTAGATAGGGCCATGGGCCGTATCTAATTTGCTTGTTAGATACGGCTCAGGGCTATATCTAATTCACTAATTAGATACGGCTCATGGCCGTATCTAACTAGCAAATTAGATACGGCCTGTGGCCATATCTAATTCTCTAATTAGATACGGCCCATGGCCGTATCTGATTCGTATACTAAGCACATGAATTAGATACGGCTTTTGACCGTATCTAATTGATGTAATAGATACAGCAATAAGCCGTATCTAATTCACAAAGCTCGTGACCATAAATTGCAATACCATAAATGTAGTATAATACAATAAAAGCAGTATCTAATTCACACAGCTCATAGTTGTGAATTACAACCGCATAGATGCAGTATTATACAATAGAAGCAGTAATAGATACGACAATAGTTGGATTACAATAGAAGCAGTATTATACAAAATATAGTCAATATTATACAAAAGCAGTATTATACAAAATAACTGGAAAAGATGTTGCTCGTATATGTTGCTGTTAAAGATATCCATAGTGTAACTCCCACACTTTCCACACTGATATACCAATAAGATAACTACTTAATATTTCAGTAAAATTTTGAATAAAAATAATACAAGTGAAAGTATATCCAAACATATACATAAGCTTATATGCTTTCGAGAGTTCACCAAGTTCAAGATGAAGTGAAAGAACTATACATGAGAAATTCCAATCACGATCATAAATGTGCCGATGAAAAGATTGCAGAATTGGCACTTTGACATCTGTAGGAATGCTAGTATCATCCTCTGCAAATACATATCGGAACAAGTAGTCATTAATTAAATCAACATAATATATTGAAATGTATGGACTGCTAAATTTAAGTATGTTACTAAACCTAGCACATACAAAAGAACACCCCTTGCTCCAAATATGTAGTATTTCATTTGGATCTCTCTTATTCGTTTACCAACATAATTTTAAATCCTACAAAACTCAGATATAGTCCTATAGTACCATAAAACATTATCTCGTCTAAGTTATATTAATACAAATAAATTGAAACTGTAATACAATGGATACGAACATTGTCGGTTATTCACTTATAATTTTAAAGGGTTAAAAGTCCATGATCTGTGGCACAGACTAGATATTCTCAAGTCGTATAGAATGTTAAAGTGTGTGTTCCAAACAGTACGATAAAAATGGGTGTAAATGGAAAAGGAGGTGCATGAGGGAGATGCAAACGGGATATTAATGAAAAAGGAGCAATGGATCCCTCGTGTGTGTATTTGTATACAAATATGTGCATGTATATGATTGTCTAGCCTACATGGTAGTGCATGTGCACCAGGTATTGCAACAACTATTATAAATCCATTACTTATATAGAAACTAGAAAACCGACACTCATAATTGGCTGGATATTCAATTTATTTATTTTTATATGTTTCGTTACTTATTGAAAACAAAGTGAATGGCGTTGTTGAATTCAACAAGTTTTCAATAATATCAACACCATAGTGTATTATGTTATCATTCTTAAATGATTATCGAAAACGACATTCTAGTTTTGTTTGCAAAACTGACTCAAAAATTTAATGTATTTACCATTTCTATAAAACCACCAAATTTCAATTTCAAGTCAATGGATAAGCCAGTTTACCCAAAACAAAAAAAAGCATAAAAAAGAAATAAGACAGTCAAAATAAAGTACTCTGCGCATACCTCATGGTTTAACAAACGAGAAACAGAAACTACAGAACATTGCATATAATCAAAAAACAATACCGTAAAAAGGAATGTCATGAAACATACAAATGTTGCAAGTAGTAACAATCCATGTTTTATACATATTTCTGACATTTTCAAATTGGCAGAGTTACACTTAAACAAAAATACAAACAAAAACTAGTACAATTTAACAACAATGAAAAAACGTTGAATATAAAAACGTGGGATGAAAACATTCCAAACTATATAGTTAAACAACTAATAAGACAAATAATAAAAATGTATATTTAGGTAAACTACAAAGTAAAATTGATAGATTCTTTAGCAGGAAGTAAAATTGATAGATACTTAGTAGGAAGTAAAACTGATTGATTCTTTAGTAGGAAGTAAAACTAAAAGATATTTTAGCTCGAAGTAAAGCTAATAAATCTATTTTAGCATCCAAATGACCTCAATGAAAATGGAACAATCAATAATGTACCGGTTAATATTTGGATCAATTGATATAATTGTTGGACTACCCAATATGTGCATCTTAGGTTTCCATACATATGGTGCTGTAAAGCAAATAGGAGATCAGCATTGTGAATAAGAAAACGCTTCTTCACAATTTTGGAAAGACATAAACATTTTGTTTACACCAGTTACTTGGAAACAAGTCATGATGATCTAAATGACCACTCACAACTACTAATACAGTTTTTTTTGTAATGGTGCTGCAAATAGCAGCAACAGCCCGCTACCATGCCACTGCCAACAGCAGTAGTCATGTCCTTCTATAAATTTTTTTGGCTTACAACATATATATAAGTATATGTATAATATTATGTTTATTTTATTTTAATTCATTTATTTATAGTTGGAAATAAGTGTCTAAAAGATTCAAAATCAAGACCTTCAGATCCATATTCTAAAGGTCTTACTATTAACTTATGGACCTCAATACACATGTGCACGCATTGCAGCACAAAGGGTGTGACTCTGGTTGCTTTTGTATAGCTTTCACCCTACTACGGTAAATATTTGTATTAGCTCACATACCTGCTAAAGATATCGAATCATAATCTTCGGATGGCACACATACCCACCCACTCCAACATCAACAAAGGTCTCTGCAAATTGATGATTTATTTTGTTGGTTCTCTCATCTGGTAGAAGTATATTGTCCAAAACAAATTTTTCATGTGTGGATGGTACAGATTTCCCATGGATTTTGGACGATGTAGAATCTCGACATACAGTACCTATTGCAATAAAATTTATTGTCTAGATCTATCCAACAAAATAACTGCATCGAAAAAAAGTAAGAATAAAAAGCAACTAATAAATACCTGTTGCTATTATGTCTAGATCAGAGTGAGGATTTCACATTTTTGATTGTTCGCCACATTGGTTGTATCCTGGAATTGAGAAACAATGAATTTAGAAGCATTGAGTTGTGTGTTGCGTTCTCCTTGTTCTATGTTTCCCACCATGTTGATCAGAAGCTCCATTTGCCCAAACAAATTTCCCATTGTACTCTCCAAACTTCACACCGTACCCTCCAAACTTCCCATCCTCATTTTCAACTCGGCATTGTCTCCACAAACATGTTTCAATCGTTTATGTGCAATAACAAAAGCCTTAATATTATTCTTTGGTATGACGGTCCCAACACCGCGGCTCCTACCCCTTGTGTCCTTTCCCATCACTTGTGATACGATATCTTCATCCACTGTCAATTTTTCTTCATCACTATCGGTGATCTTTTCCTTCAATTTTGCAATTTGATCCTGAGATTGTATAATAATTATATGAATAATGAAAATATATGTATGTATACATGTTTTGAAAACTTAAGTTCCAAAACTGTTGCTGGCCATCTGAGGTGAAATGACTCAGTTATAAATGACCCTAGCGTGTATGTGTCTATATGCATATATACGTAAGTTGGTGGTGAGATGACTCAGTTATAAATGACATGGAACCAGTAAGAGAATTTTAACTTGTAGCTGACATGAAATAACATTTTAAGCTTTTGTGTAAAGATGGTTGAGCCCACAAAACTGAATCAGATTATGTATATTTAAAGGCTTAAGCTTTTCAAAGATTGTGAATTTTTTTTGCAGAATTGATGCTTCAAGAATACACTCACCCCTATGCGTCTATGCGTATGCTGTTATTGCTATGTGCATTAATATAAGGTTATACTTATGTTAATGCTTATGTTAATGAATACAAGACTGTTAATTCATGTACACCAGAACTGAAATTGTACTTGTATGAATATGTACCAGACTGTAGATATTCCTATGCTTATTCCTATATATATATATACACCTGAAACTGTACTTGTGTAAAGACAGAGCTGAAATTTTAAGTTACGAAGTACGAAGAATTGGCTGTTTGATGTGATTTTTTGTTTGATGATAACAAACATATATCAATATATATGTGTGTTTGTAGTTTGGACTACATACAGAAAGGAAGAAATATTTATATTGAATAATTATACTATTGCACGGAATTTATATAATTCAAACAGTATTTTTTATTCAATATAATATTTTATTACAACACTTAAACAATACAAAGTTTTTCAGTTCTCTCTCTCTCTATATATATATATATATATATACATACATCAGTTCATACATTTTTACTCTTCTCACTACAACACTCAACACTCAGTATTTTTTTCTCACTCTGTCTGCACATCTGCATCTATCTGCATTGTCCAGCTCCACTTCTCGTCCTGTCTCCTGTGTACCTGTATAATTAGCAACTACAACAGTAATCTGAAAACAAACAAATTTAAATTTGCAAAAATAAAATTTGT
Source organism: Allium cepa (assembly GCA_030765085.1). Taxonomy (NCBI): domain Eukaryota; kingdom Viridiplantae; phylum Streptophyta; class Magnoliopsida; order Asparagales; family Amaryllidaceae; genus Allium; species Allium cepa. The sequence continues at coordinate 43,793,621 of CM060930.1, read as the reverse complement.
TTGTGTCTCAGATACATGGGTTATTGTCATCATCTTTGATTGTGCAATATCTGTGCATATCAGTAATTTTATCAGGGACAGGTAATTATAAAGTGGCTGCAGTACACACGTGTACATTCGTATACGTGTGCACTGCCTCGCCAACTCGTGTGCACAGCTCCAACCAGAAATTCAAGGCAACAGAGACCAAGCAATGAAACTGTCTCAAAGCACAAAAGCACACATGCACAACTTATCACAGCGAAACTCAAGCAAGCCAGACCAGGTTGCAAGATGATCAACTGGCCAATGTACACAAGTGAAAGCAGCAAAAACAAGACAGCATCAAAATACACAAAATATGGAAACTGCATCAATGCAGTACATATATATAGTGATGCATAGCAACTGCATAGCAGCTACAAACATCAAGATACAACAATGAACAATGAACAGAGAAAATGCATGAAAGCTACAAACTGCAACATGCTTGAAGATGGTTACCAACACAAGACTGCAACCAAAAGGTCAGAGATACACAAGATTACATGTGTGCCAATACCAAATGCATGTAACAGTAATTACAGTGACGAACTGCAACAAACAAGGAACAAAAATACTGCAACTTCAAAACAACAACTCATATGAACAAGTGTAGCATCTGTATCAAAACAGAGGAAACAAACACAAGTGCAGTGCAACACAGTGAGTGTAAACAGTGAACAACAGTGCAATGTTCAAGAGGAGACCAGAAAAAGATGGCCAGAGACAAAGACATGATGACCATGAGATTCAACAGTGCAGAGATGGGCCGAAGTCACAATTCAATGAAAATCAAATTTGTATTCTTTGAAAAAGTCAAGTCACAATGAAACTGCAGAGACAAGTACACAACAAACCCGAATGTCACAAAGCATAAAAATCAAATGAAGTTTTGATTTATTTCCATAGCAAAATCAAGTCACAATGAAAGTACAAACCCAAAAATATATGCATACACACATACAAATGTATATATGCACATATAAAGTAAACTGGTGAAAGACAGTGGCAAATACAAGGCTGTGAAGAAATCAAGTCGAAATTAAAACAAATTAGTATCCTTTGATTAAGTCTTTGATTAAATCAAAGATTTCTAATTTGGAAAGAAATCTCTGCAGCAATCAACTCAAATTCAAATATGGACAAGCATTAATTCTAATGAAGACCGAGACAACAAATGCAGCAAGAGATCTTCAAATCAATTAATTCGAATTCAAATATGGACAGCAACTCAAATCAACACAGGGTAGATACCAGTGAAACAACTCCAGCAACATGAACAAATGAATGAAGTATGAAATTCGAATTAATCAGTGCACAACTACATGCAGTAGGGAATGCAAAGACAATGGCAAGATCAGTGCAGAAGTCAAGTATTTCAAATTTAGAAAGAAATCTCTGCAGCAAATTATCTCGAATTCATATATGGTCTATATTAATTCAAATGGGGACCGAGACATCAAATACAGCAAGATACTTTCGAATTAATTAATTCGAATGCTAATATGGTAAGCAATTACTCGAAAGTGAATCAAGAAAGGAAAACCCCAAAATAATTTCAGGAAAATCAACGGTGTAAGAAATCAAATCAGACAATGTTAATTAGGGTTTCAACCCTATAAATGCACCCAAGAAATCATCATAGAACACACAGAACAATCGAGTTCAAGTATCAATTTAGAAAAGCAAAAAGTGACAGTACATACCGAATACACAAGAAATGAATTCGATCGAGCGACTGCAAAACTAGCAATAGTCAACCATCAGAGAAGCAGCAAGCTAGGGCAACGAATCACAGTCCAATCAAAGAAACCGAAGCCCTAATTGGAACAAAAGGGAACGAAACCCTAATCAGATCGAGGCGGCCATTTGTTTCACAAAACAAAAGAAAGAAGATCGGGTGAAATAAAGAAGTGGGCCGGCCTCAAATAAAAGGGGTTTTTGTTTTTTTTATTTTATAGGGTTTATTAATTTTTGTTAATTTGTTTTTGGGTTAAGTTTTTTTTTATAAAAGCAAGATAATTTAATTTGTTTTAAATTTAGTGCTTGCTTTTGTAATTGGCTTTATTTTGTATGTTCTCTTCAAAACAAAACATGAAAAATTATCACCTAGGGTTTAGGTGTTGTCAGATTGTCTAGTTAGAGTTAGTCCAGTTAGCAGGGTTTGCAAGTTTGCAAAACTCTATAGGCGGTAGCAGGGTTTGCAAGTCTGTTAGAGTGTTTGTAAGCGTGATACTGTTTAATTCTAATAGAAATCTGGGAATGCAGCAGTAGGCCGGGGTTGCCGAAGCTGGGTAAATCTTGTGTGTGATTTATTTTTCAGCATATTTATTTCTGAAGTTTGCTTCTGTGTTTAATTTGCAAAAATTTGCTATAACCCTATTCACCCCCCCCCCTCTAGGGTTAATCTAGATCCTACAAGTGGTATCAGAGCCTGGTATTTTACTTTAACTCTAGGGTCATGAATCCACCAAATAATGCTTTTTCTGAGGGGCAATCTATTGCTAGGCCACCCATGTTTAATGGGAATGATTATGCTTATTGGAAAGTTAGAATGAGTATTTATCTTAGTTCTGTCGACTATGATGTTTGGGATATTATTGAAACTGGCTATAAATCTCCCACTATAGTTGTTGGTGATACTGAGATTCCTAAACCTAAGGATAGGTGGGATGCTAACGATAAGAAATTAAAAACTACAAATGCCAAAGCAATGAACGCTTTGATCTGTGCTCTTGATAAAAATGAATTTAATAGAATTTCTCATTGTACAACAGCACAGGAAATTTGGCACACTCTGGAGGTGACACACGAAGGAACTTCTCAAGTCAAGGAGTCACGACTAGCTCTATTTAGCAATGAATACGAAAACTTTGTAATGGAAAAGGGCGAGAGCATAAAGGATATGTTTGGACGGTTTTCAACTTTGGTGTACAATGCTAGAGCGCTTGGGAAGGTCTTCACTGAAGTAGAGCTTGTACGGAAGATACTGCGAGTCTTACCAATGAACTTTGAGGCAAAAGTCACTGCAATAAAAGAATCGAAAGATCTGAGTAAACTAAGCATGGAAGAGTTGATCGGAAACTTGATGACATATGAACTTGAGCTAAAGGCAAAAGAGGAACGTAACAACTCCGAATCAAAAAAAAAGGACGATTGCCTTAAAAAGCAAAGAAGAAAGCGGTGAAGAAGAAGAAGATCCAATTGAAGAGCTTGCGATGGTAGTCAATAATCTTAGAAAATGGTCAAAATTCAGGCCACGCAAGAAGAAAACAAGTGGTAATAAGCCAAAAGATTCTGATGAATCCGATAATGAATTGACATGCTTTAACTGCAAAAAGCCTGGCCACTTCAAACAAAAATGTCCACTTCTCAAAAACAACAAAGGAAAGAAAAAGAAGAAGAAGGCCTTTGCAGCAACTTGGGATGATGAAGAAGGAGAAGAAGTTTCGGAAAATAGCTCAGAAGAGGCTAACTTGTGCCTTATGGCAAAATCAGATTCAGAAACAAGTTCAGGGGAATCCAGTAAGGTACGTGACTATTCTTATAAAGAACTTGTTTTGATGTGTTATGATCTTACTAATACAATTGATACTCTTGAAACTAAGATTGAAAAATTAAAGTCTGACAGGAGAGAACTTGTTCATGAGAATACTAGGTTAGAAACTGAACTTGAGAATATTCAAAACCTGGACTGTAAAAAATGTAAAACTTTAGATTCAGAAATATCAAGACTTAAGAATAGCTTCGATAATCTTGAAAAAGAAAACTCAAGTCTTAAGGAAATCATTGACACAAGGAAAAAAGATTTTATAAATAGATGCACCACACTTGTAACTGAAAACACAACACTAAAAACCAAAGTCCAAAATCTTGAAAAATCTCTGAATAACTTTTCAAGAGGAGAAAAATCGTTTAACATGTTGTTGGGAAATCAACTCTTTGCTAATAATAGAAAAGGACTAGGTTTTGGGAAAACACAGGTTGATGATCATGCAAAAGGTAAGAGTATCTTTGTTAGAAGTGAAATTGGACATCGTGTTGAAAATTGTAGTCATAGGAACAAGAACACAAAGTTTATACAAGTTTGGGTTCCTAAGAATTCTACAAACAAATTTCATGTCTATAGGAACAAAAATAAAAGGACAAAACAAGTTTGGGTTCCAAAGGGATTGTTTGTTCACAATGCTTCAGTTACTAATATCATTGGACCTAAGAGTTTCTCTAGGTCATCCTTCTCTCTCTTTATGTAGGTCTGTTGGCGGGCTAAGGAGCAACAAGAATGGTTTCTAGATTCAGGTTGTTCTAGACATATGACAGGTGATAAATCTAAGTTCCTTAGCCTAGAGAAGTTTAGAGGTGGAAATGTGATCATGGGAGACAATAGCAAGTGTAAGATTATTGGGAAAGGTGAAGTAAGTAATGGTACTTTTTCCTTGACTAATGTTTTATACGTTGATAATTTGCATCACAATCTCATTTCTATTAGCCAACTCTGTGACAAAGGTATGAATGTGGTTTTTGATAGTGATACTTGCAAAATCATTGATAAAACTTCTAATAACATTGTTTTTATGGGCAAAAGAAAAGGAAATGTTTACTCACTTTCGTTTGACAATCTAAATCTTTCCAGATGTTTGGTAGCCACTGACAAAGAGGCATCTTTATGGCATAGGAGACTTGGACATGCTAGCATGAGTCTCTTAAGAAATCTTGAAACGAAAGATTTAGTCAGAGGGTTACCACATCAGAAATTTAAAGATAACAAAGTGTGTAAAGCATGTTCCTTGGGCAAGCTTAGTCGATCATCATTTCGCCCTAAAAATATTGTTAGCACATCAAGGGTCCTCGAATTAATTCATATGGACTTATTTGGACCAAATGAAATTGCAAGTTTGAATGGAAAACGTTATTGTTATGTATTGGTTGACGATTACTCTAGATTTACATGGGTTTATTTCTTAGCCAAAAAATCTGAATCTTTTGATTATTTTTCAAAATTTGCTAAACTTGTTCAAAATGAAAAAGGAGTTTCAATTAAAACTTTAAGAAGTGATCATGGAGGCGAATTTGAAAATTCGGAATTTGAAAACTTTTGTGAAGAAAATGGTTTAAAACATGAATTTTCTGCTCCACGAACACCTCAACAAAATGGGGTGGTTGAAAGGAAAAATCGTACATTGCAAGAATTGGCTAGATCCATGTTGAGTGAGTATAAACTACCTCTAACTTTTTGGGCAGAGGCGGTGAATACTTCGTGCTATGTAATGAATAGAGTAATGATTAGACCAATACTAGGCAAAACAGCTTATGAAGTGTGGCATGAAAGGAAACCTAACATCTCTTACTTTCGTGTTTTTGGATGCCCTTGTTTTATTCTTAACACAGGTGATCAACTTGGAAAATTTGAATCAAAGGCCGATGAGGGAATTTTCATGGGCTATTCAACAAGGAGCAAGGCTTACAGGATATACAACAAACGAACAAAGACAATTGTTGAATCAGTCAATGTGAAATTTGATGAATCTGATCTGGAAAGGACGACTGAAAAAACAGGTGATGATGGGGTAGATCATGAAGGCATTAAAGAAGGGACATCTACTGAGAAAGATGGAAGTAGGACTGTTGATGCTGATAGATTGAAATTCAAATCCAATCATCCTCCTGAATTGGTTATAGGAGATCCTACGGAAGGTATACGCACTCGTTCTGCATTTGATAAAAATTTGTGTGCGTTTTGTTGTCATAGTGGTTTTATTTCTGAAATAGAACCTGATTCTGTTGAAATGGCTCTTAATGATGAAAGTTGGGTTTTAGCAATGCAAGATGAACTTAATCAATTTGAGAGAAATAAAGTTTGGAAATTAGTTCCTAGGCCTAATGACTATCCAATTGTAGGAACTAAATGGGTGTTCAAAAACAAACTTGATGAATCAGGAAATGTAATTAGAAACAAAGCTAGGTTGGTCGCAAAAGGATATAACCAAATAGAAGGCATAGATTTTGATGAGACATTTGCACCAGTTGCTAGGTTAGAAGCCATTAGAATTTTGCTCAGCTTTGCTTGTTATAAAGGTTTCAAACTTAAACAAATGGATGTAAAAAGTGCATTTCTAAATGGTGATCTGAAAGAAGAAGTTTTTGTTGAACAACCCCCCGGATTTGAAAATCATGTTTTTCCAAATCACGTGTATAAACTTGAAAAAGCATTATATGGTCTTAAGCAAGCTCCTAGAGCTTGGTATGACTGCCTTTGTACATATCTTTTGGAAAATGGCTTTAAAAAGGGGAGTGCTGACACGACACTGTTTCTATTACACAAAGGAAGTGATTTTTTGATTGTTCAGATTTATGTGGATGATATCATTTATGGTGCTACTAATGAAATCTTGTGCGAGAAATTTGAACAAGTCATGCAGGCTAAATTCGAGATGAGCTTGGTTGGAGAATTGAAATATTTTCTTGGATTTCAAATCAAGCAAAGCAGTGATGGCATTTTCATTTCACAATCCAAGTATGTGTTGGAACTGTTGAAGAAATTTGGAGTTGAGAACTCCAAACCATTGAGAACTCCTATGAGCCCATCAACAAAGTTGGACAAAGACGAGAAAGGAAGTGCAGTTGATCAGAAAAAATATCGAGGGATAATTGGTTCACTTCTCTATCTTACTGCCTCTAGACCTGATATTATGTTTTCTGTGTGTTTGTGTGCACGTTTTCAATCTAATCCCAAAGAATCTCATTTGAAAGCCACTAAACGAATTTTGAGATATCTTTCACACACACACAAATTTGGATTATGGTACCCTTCTTGTGAAAACTTTGATTTAGTTGGTTATTCTGATGCTGATTATGCTGGTTCATTGGTTGACAGGAAAAGCACCAGTGGGACATGTTTCATGCTAGGACATTCATTAGTTTCATGGTCAAGTCGAAAACAGAATTGTGTTGCATTATCCACCACTGAAGCAGAATATATTGCTTTAGGAAGTTGCTGTGCTCAAATTTTATGGATGATGCAAACTCTTTCTGATTTTGGCTTAGTTTGTAAACAAGTTCCATTAAAATGTGACAGTAAAAGTGCAATAGACTTATCAAATAATCCTGTTCATCATTCACGCACAAAACACATTGATGTGAGACACCACTTTCTTAGAGATCACATTGCTAAGGAAGACATTTGCATTGAATATATTTCAACTGAGACTCAACTTGCTGATATTTTCACAAAACCCCTCCCTGAAGACAGATTTTCTAGATTACGTTTGGATTTAGGGATTATAGAAATTGACTAACCATTTTTTTTTCATTGTTAGGTAGAAATATTCTTGGATATATACTTTCAACTTCAATTTCTAGGATTCAAACAAGTTTTGGATATTTTCCAAAGATTGATTCGAATATGGTATTCAGTACTGGATATTACATAATATAATTAACTTGGTAACTTATTCCACGATCATTTCTATTTCTACCATCTTTCTATCATTCATAATGGTTTGATAAAATAAGAAGAGTGAATTATTTTTAAATTAAATAAATAAATAAATAAATAAATAAATAAAAATATTATTTTTAATAATAAATAATAAATCTCATGTATCCATTCTCATTTAAAAGTCCTTATGGTTATGCGTGGATGGAACATATGAGAGAAGTATTGTTATCATTACTTCATTCTCATTTAAAAGTCCTTATGGTTATGCATGGATGGAGTATGGTAACTAAGTATTCTGGTATCACTTAATAATTTGGATGCTTAGACTAATAAGTAACTGCTAATCTCATTTAAAAGTCCTTATGGTTATGCGTGGTTAGTAAGTGCTTATTTTTTTTTGTGCTTAAATGTCAAATTAATGTTAAAATATCTCTCTTCTTATTAAAACCAATCATCGATCCATCCTCTACAATGTGGAAGTTTTTATCTCGTTATGATATATTATTTTTTTTGTTCCTACTGTTCCATTGTTTTTTGTCAGTCTTTTGATAATGACAAAAGGGGGAGAAGAACAAGATTTTGATGAGGAAGTAAATATTTTTTTGGAATATTTCAACAAATTTGGTTAAATATCGTTAGTTAATTTTCTTTAGTTCTTTTATTCCTTTGTTAATTTTGTTAACTTCTAAATAGGGAGTGGTCTTGGTTGTAGGGGGAGCATTCAAATAGGGGGAGCTAAAAATTTTTGTTCAAACACATATTAGCATTTCAAAATCTTTAATATATATGTTTGTCATCATCAAAAGGGGGAGATTGTTTGATGTGATTTTTTGTTTGATGATAACAAACATATATCAATATATATGTGTGTTTGTAGTTTGGACTATATACAGAAAGGAAGAAATATTTATATTGAATAATTATACTATTGCACGGAATTTATATAATTCAAACAGTATTTTTTATTCAATATAATATTTTATTACAACACTTAAACAATACAAAGTTTTTCAGTTCTCTCTCTCTATATATATATATATATACATACATCAGTTCATACATTTTTACTCTTCTCACTACAACACTCAACACTCAGTATTTTTTTCTCACTCTGTCTGCACATCTGCATCTATCTGCATTGTCCAGCTCCACTTCTCGTCCTGTCTCCTGTGTACCTGTATAATTAGCAACTACAACAGTAATCTGAAAACAAACAAATTTAAATTTGCAAAAATAAAATTTGTTTGTGTCTCAGATACATGGGTTATTGTCATCATCTTTGATTGTGCAATATCTGTGCATATCAGTAATTTTATCAGGGACAGGTAATTATAAAGTGGCTGCAGTACACACGTGTACATTCGTATACGTGTGCACTGCCTCGCCAACTCGTGTGCACAGCTCCAATCAGAAATTCAAGGCAACAGAGACCAAGCAATGAAACTGTCTCAAAGCACAAAAGCACACATGCACAACTTATCACAGCGAAACTCAAGCAAGCCAGACCAGGTTGCAAGATGATCAACTGGCCAATGTACACAAGTGAAAGCAGCAAAAACAAGACATCATCAAAATACACAAAATATGGAAACTGCATCAATGCAGTACATATATATAGTGATGCATAGCAACTGCATAGCAGCTACAAACATCAAGATACAACAATGAACAATGAACAGAGAAAATGCATGAAAGCTACAAACTGCAACATGCTTGAAGATGGTTACCAACACAAGACTGCAACCAAAAGGTCAGAGATACACAAGATTACATGTGTGCCAATACCAAATGCATGTAACAGCAATTACAGTGACGAACTGCAACAAACAAGGAACAAAAATACTGCAACTTCAAAACAACAACTCATATGAACAAGTGTAGCATCTGTATCAAAACAGAGGAAACAAACACAAGTGCAGTGCAACACAGTGAGTGTAAACAGTGAACAACAGTGCAATGTTCAAGAGGAGACCAGAAAAAGATGGCCAGAGACAAAGACATGATGACCACGAGATTCAACAGTGCAGAGATGGGCCGAAGTCACAATTCAATGAAAATCAAATTTGTATTCTTTGAAAAAGTCAAGTCACAATGAAACTGCAGAGACAAGTACACAACAAACCCGAATGTCACAAAGCATAAAAATCAAATGAAGTTTTGATTTATTTCCATAGCAAAATCAAGTCACAATGAAAGTACAAACCCAAAAATATATGCATACACACATACAAATGTATATATGCACATATAAAGTAAACTGGTGAAAGACAGTGGCAAACACAAGGCTGTGAAGAAATCAAGTCGAAATTAAAACAAATTAGTATCCTTTGATTAAGTCTTTGATTAAATCAAAGATTTCTAATTTGGAAAGAAATCTCTGCAGCAATCAACTCAAATTCAAATATGGACAAGCATTAATTCTAATGAAGACCGAGACAACAAATGCAGCAAGAGATCTTCAAATCAATTAATTCGAATTCAAATATGGACAGCAACTCAAATCAACACAGGGTAGATACCAGTGAAACAACTCCAGCAACATGAACAAATGAATGAAGTATGAAATTCGAATTAATCAGTGCACAACTACATGCAGTAGGGAATGCAAAGACAATGGCAAGATCAGTGCAGAAGTCAAGTATTTCAAATTTAGAAAGAAATCTCTGCAGCAAATTATCTCGAATTCATATATGGTCTATATTAATTCAAATGGGGACCGAGACATCAAATACAGCAAGATACTTTCGAATTAATTAATTCGAATGCTAATATGGTAAGCAATTACTCGAAAGTGAATCAAGAAAGGAAAACCCCAAAATAATTTCAGGAAAATCAACGGTGTAAGAAATCAAATCAGACAATGTTAATTAGGGTTTCAACCCTATAAATGCACCCAAGAAATCATCATAGAACACACAGAACAATCGAGTTCAAGTATCAATTTAGAAAAGCAAAAAGTGACAGTACATACCGAATACACAAGAAATGAATTCGATCGAGCGACTGCAAAACTAGCAATAGTCAACCATCAGAGAAGCAGCAAGCTAGGGCAACGAATCACAGTCCAATCAAAGAAACCGAAGCCCTAATTGGAACAAAAGGGAACGAAACCCTAATCAGATCGAGGCGGCCATTTGTTTCACAAAACAAAAGAAAGAAGATCGGGTGAAATAAAGAAGTGGGCCGGCCTCAAATAAAAGGGGTTTTTGTTTTTTTTATTTTATAGGGTTTATTAATTTTTGTTAATTTGTTTTTGGGTTAAGTTTTTTTTTTATAAAAGCAAGATAATTTAATTTGTTTTAAATTTAGTGCTTGCTTTTGTAATTGGCTTTATTTTGTATGTTCTCTTCAAAACAAAACATGAAAAATTATCGCCTAGGGTTTAGGTGTTGTCAGATTGTCTAGTTAGAGTTAGTCCAGTTAGCAGGGTTTGCAAGTTTGCAAAACTCTATAGGCGGTAGCAGGGTTTGCAAGTCTGTTAGAGTGTTTGTAAGCGTGATACTGTTTAATTCTAATAGAAATCTGGGAATGCAGCAGTAGGCAGGGGTTGCCGAAGCTGGGTAAATCTTGTGTGTGATTTATTTTTCAGCATATTTATTTCTGAAGTTTGCTTCTGTGTTTAATTTGCAAAAATTTGCTATAACCCTATTCACCCCCCCCCCCTCTAGGGTTAATCTAGATCCTACATTGGCATCTGATATGCTACCATCTTTTTTCGTTTGTGTCTTCTCCTATACATGACGACAGTTGATATTTGCAGATGGATTAGCGACGATCTGCAATATATAAGATACGTTAGTTGTGATTTTTACCATTTTTGAAAAAAAATGAATATAACTTACCATTTCGTGTTCTATTCTAGCATGACTTTTACGGCCTGCATGGTGAGCATAACTGAGCAATGATCTATTTTTTTGGCTAACTCCCTTCTTCCGCTCGCTTCAGGTGTTGCGTCATTTTTTATGAACTCGTTCCAATCTTCTTGAGCAATTGTAGGTGGACAATTTTTCATCCGTTCTTCGTCATTGTCGAAAGTATCATAAAAGCTTGCTCTCAAGTTTTTTTGTGTCTCCTAAAAGCCTCGGACATTCTTTTTAAAAAATATTCCTTTGAAAGCGGTTCGAGTGCATACATTTTCCGCAAAAAGTAAAATACATAAACAAAACAGTATGGAACTGTCTGTATGTAAGACATGTTAAAACTTAAGATCATCACCATTCATTTGTAAACTGGATTCAAGCATACTTATTTAAAAGAAAACTAAAGAAACAATTCTATCAAATAATAGAGCCAACTGCCGACCTAAGCAAGTTAATTAATTCTATCAGACTTACCACCAATTGGTTCCAAACATCGTCCTTATATGTACCGGGTACTTTGTTCCAACTTATGTATGATATCGGCACATGAGCTCTTACTAGTTTACCCAGCATAGTGGCGATTTTTCCAGCGTTTTCTGAGACAGGAATACCAAGTATGTTTTGATCAACTATTTGTTCTTCTGAACATGATGAATGTGATGATGCTGGATTTTGTGACAGTTTCCTGCACACGGTTAAATAACCATTATTGATTTGTAATTGTATCACAGATTACAAAAAGAAAAGAAAAAACAAATAATCTATGAACATATCAACTCGGCTGTCCTGAAATAAAATTGAAATCAACATCACTGTAAAATGAAATAAAATTCCTGGCTTGATACTCCTAATGCCAATAACCACAGACAATAGTTTAAGTAGTAATATAACTTTAGCAAATCATCAAAAACTTACAATCACCCTCCGGAATATATATTAATGTTCTAAGTATATCATCGCAACATCCATATTTGGCAATATCAGCTACAAATTTGAAGCAATGAACATTATACTAATAAACTGCAGGTTTGAATTGACAACAAAAACAAACAATATTCATAAACTACAACAGATTACACATATATACTACAATCGTATCCTAATTACCCTGCAGTGCCTACACATGAACAAGAATTCAAATATAATCAGAGAATAATATTTTTACCCAATAATCCACGGCAAAAGAGTTCGACAGTGGGAGCAAGCGCAATCTTCAATCGCCAGCAAATCGATCCAAACCGAGGTACAGCAAATCACGGTCGTGAGTTAGGGGAAGAGCAAAGTGATTTAGAGATTTGGGATGCAACGGACGTGAATTTGGGGGAAAGAGAACGACATTTATCTTTTGGAGGGAGAACGAAAAAAAAGAGTTCAAGGAATGAATTTAGGGGAGACCGTGCTTTCCAGGGTGTATGATTTTCCATCCAAAATAGGCACGAATTTGATACGGCTCAAAGCCGTATCAAATTTGATACGGCCGGCTAAAAGCCATATCTAAACGTTTAGATACGGTTTTTAGCCGTATCAAATTTGATATGGCTTTGAGCCGTATCAAATAAGGCGGATATGGTGTGGCTAAAATAGCTTTGTGGTGTAGTGGTAGTATCAGAGCATATGGTTAAGTGACAACCTTGGCTCTGTTGGGGATTACTCATTAGAGATAGAGTCAACAGTACTCTAGAATGAGTTTGAGTGTAATAATAGATATGAGAGCGTATTTGTTAGTGAATATTAAATTGTTTTGTATTGTGTTGACTTATCAGTTGATTGTTTATAGATTCTGGTCGGTGCAGTCTAGCTAACTGTCATCGATAGGGGTTTCTAAACTCTTAAACGAGATAAACCGACATAGTATCATTTTAAATTGGGTAAATGAAATAATTTTACCTTGATTATATTTTATATATATAAAGGCATAATTTTTCGAAATCATCAAAGTGTATGTAAAATTGAATTGTTTGATTGTTGAAGATGTAAGAAAATATATAAGTGAATCAAAGTTGTTTGAATAATCTGAATAAAAACAATAATTGTGAAAGAATAAATTATATAAAAGCAACAATTGTATAAGTAAAAAGTTATAATTGAAATGATTTACAATTGTGGAATAATCTTGTATAAGTAAAGGGAAATAGTGAAACTATATAAGCAAGATTTATAAATGTGATTTATAAATAAAAGAAAATTTTAAAGGAACAAAAAGCCCTGAATTCACTACTGTTGCTGAGAAATAATAAGGGTGATGACTGCAGAATCATCAGTATCATTTTCGAGTTTCTGTGTGATGGATTTGCTACCATAGTAAATTGAAATTGAATTTTGTTGTGATAAACAAATTTGAAATTAAAATCCAAGTTGAAATTGATGAATATAAGTTATCAAGTTTGAACTTATAATATGAGATGATAAAGGTTTAACTTTAGTAAAGTTGAAATGAAATTTGAATTAGTATGATAAAAATATATGATGTGAAATTTAACTAAAGGAAGTTAAATAAAATAAATCAGATTTGGAAGTTGAATAATAAGTTGTGTAACTTATTAAATGTGAAGATGTAAGTAAAACCAATTATTAAAATGGTTAAGCAACTTTGTTAAGCAAAACGACGTATGGATTTGAATAAGTGATAAAATTGACTTTGGTAAAAGTTAAATAGAATTTGCTTTGGAATTGGAATTTTAACTGGATTTTAACTGGATTAAATGGAAATTTAAGTTAAGTTAAACAAATAATATTTAAATGGAATATAACTTAAGTGAGGCTGAATGAAGTTGATTTTGGTATCAAAATGAACTAATGAAATGAAATCATTAAGTGAATATGAACTTGAGTTATATAAAAGAGATTCAACTTTATTTGTAAAATAAATTAGTAATTAATGAATTGAATATTAATCAATCGAATGTAATGAATAGATATAGAATAATGGGTGTAAGTGTTAATTCATTAAAAGCTAATGTAATTGAAAATGAATAATTGAATGGAAGTCAATTTAATATTAAACCAATTGAATAAAAACGTAGTGAATGAAATTTAATTTGGCTGTGTTGGTTATACATTGGTTGTTAGATTATTGTTAGTTGATTGAATAGAAGTTCATATGCAATTGAATGAATAAAATTGAAAGCTAAAGCAATTGAATTAAAATTGGAAGTTAAGTAAGTTTAATTGAATGGAAATTGATTTGAATTGGAAGTGAACCAACTTGAATGTAAATTAGTGAATATAAACTAATTGAGAATGAATAATTGAATGTTGTTGTATATGAATTGGTTGTAAACAATTACAAGTAATGTCGAAATCATATAAGTTGTTTGTAAACCTTGTTTAGTATGCATTTCTTTTAAATATGCATGCGTTGTAGTTGTTTAAAAGAGTAAAATGTTAATAACTTCTTATATATGTCACTCACGTGTTTATATTGAGTAAGTACAGGTACCGGTGCTACCGTTAAGTGGGATTTGGTTGCTCAAAATGCTAAATAAATAACTGCTTTGCTTAAAAATGCTAAAAAGGTATGCCAACGCAATAAAAATAGGAAATATGAACCGTTTTTCTGTTTTCCAACCGTGTGGGTCGATGTATATATATATTTATATCTATTGCAATATTGTAAAAGCTCCTCTGTACAAAGAAGGTTATGGCGAAAATTTTTGAAAAATTAAGGCGAAGTTTTGATTTGAAGTTAAAGGTCAAACGATATAGTTGATTTTGGAAAAAAGATAACTACATATGGATTTGAAAACTTAGTAAATATTATGTAAGAAGTTTAACTATTGAATTTTTGGAAAGGTTAAACACTTAAGAGATTTGTAAATCAAATTTGAACGGTTTGTTTTGAAAAGTCAATGAATTCTGTAACTTTTTCTTACTTGGCAATTTCGAGGACGAAATTCTTTTAAGGGGAAAGTTTGTAACGACCTAGAATTTCTGTCATTTGAAATTCAGTTATTTAATTGATTTTAAATATCAAAAAAAAAAATTATAAGTCGAATAATTTATTTTTTGAATATTTAGATTTAATTGGATAATTAAATCGGTAATTGAATATTTGAAATTGTGTGAAAAATTGGAAATCGAGTTTAAGTGATTAAAAATGATTTATAAAGTTATATTAAATCATATTGGAGTTAGAATAATGTTTGTGAACTTTTAAAATTGAATTAAAAGTTAAAGTGCAAAAATTGAATATTTTAATATTTAATCGACAAGTGAAAATAGTCATTTTTCAAACAGTCTCGGATTTTGACGACACCAGTTTCATCGGATTCGTAATGTCAAATTATTGTATGGTTTCAAATTTTGTGTCAATCGGATTTACGGTTTGTCCGAGGCAAGCTAAAACGCATAGAAATTAGTTTAATCGATTTAATTTAAATTTGATCGTTTATTTCCATAACTCGCACATATGATCGAATTAGCCTCCGAAACCTATTCCATTGTGTCCGGAATGCAGGGTAAATGCTAGAAACGCTAGCCGACACGCTTTGTTTGAAGTTCGAAAAATTTTGGATGAATATTGTTTTCGTCAATTTTCTATATAAGGACCATTATCTTCTATTTTGCAAACAAAGAAAAAAAAACATAACCCTGATTTCTAGTTCAGCCGCCTCCTTCATTTTCCGTGGCCGAAATTTTCCTAGCTTCTTCCCTTAATCTCTCTAAATCCGTTAACCTTCATCAAAATCCTCTAACTACAAACTTGTAGAGCTAGGTGAGATCTTTGCATCCATACGGTTATGATCTAGAATCACGCAATGATGGGGCTCGATTTTGGCCGCCTTCGTTCACCGTGTTTGCGTGTTTTTCGATATGATGAGGGGCCGAGTTCCATGCAATGGTGGCCGTGGGTGGAGTCGAGTATGGGCTACAAGGTGATGGTGTTCGATCGTCGTCGAAGTTATCGAGGGTGGTGCGAAAATTTGATGTAGTTTGGCGGCTAATGGGTTCAATACGCACGGCGATTACCTGGAAGCAAAAAAAATGTGAATGGGGAAGAATAGAGTAGCAGTCCAGATTGCATGGGATTGAGATCTACGGCCCTCATGTTTTGGGTATAAAATATTAAAATTAATTTGTAAATTAAATTATGTTATAAATTGTACGATGTTTAAAATACGATAACTTGTTGATACGAGGTCAGATTTTGATGAAACGAATTGCGTTGGCTTTATTTTGTCAAGCACTATGCAGTGGAGCTGGTTTGGAGTCGTTTGGAGCTAGTGAAAATTTCGGGTAAAATTAAACGCACGTTTAATTTTATTCGAAACAAAACGCTACAACTGTTATCGGAAACTCAAGGTGAGAACTTCTCACTCAATCGAATTGTTTCGATTTAAATTTTAAATAGTTTGATTTAACATTGCTTGGTTGTGTGATTGGATGATAATTATCATCCGTTGTATTGAAATAGACCATATACGCCGTATATTAAGCGGATCTTATTTATTAAACACATATACCGCAATAATTCCAACTTGATATGGAATTAGTATTATATTTGTACTTGGAGTTGATTTCCCGCATTATATAGTGGATGAGACCCTATTGCGCCGCATAATAGCGTATAATATTTTATAAATCTCATATACCGTGATATTCCGTCTCAAAGCAGAATTGGTATTGTACTAACATCTTTGGATGCAGGGAAACAGGTTGGAGGGATCCAACTGGATTCCTCAAACAATTGAATCTGTTTCAATGTTGTGTGTTGATCTATTTATAATCTGCGTGATTATCTTTGTGATTGAAATCATTAAAGGCTAAATTTTAGCCGAATATATTTTTGGTATCGTTAGATGCCGAAGATAAATAAAATTTGATTTCTGAAAATTTAAGTTGAGAATTCATAATAAAATTTAATTTCGGAATTGATTCATTTTAAATGAATAAACGTTGAGATTTTTATGTTATAAAAATTATGATTTTTGTGAAATATAACCGAAATGTGATTTTTGAAATAAGTTGTTGATTAATTTATAAAATGGTTTAAATTGGGATTTTTTTGCATTATTATAAATGATTTATATAAAAGATTTATAAAATTAATATTTATAAATAAAAATATTGGAATTATAAAATGAGTTTTATAAGTGTTAAAATGAAGTATAAATGGATTTCATAAGTGGATGAAATCTATAGGTTTATAAATTATGAAGTTATCAAATGAATAGATTTTTGTAAAATAAAAGATTTATAAGTAATTAACTTATAAATTGGATTTTGGCGTGTAAATGAGATATGGATAGAATTTGATAATAAAGTGATTTTATAAGTTGAAGTTGTTATAAAAATATAAATGGAATTTATAAACATTGTTTTATAAATTCGAAATCGACTTATTTTAATAAGTTAACTATTATAGCTTATTAAAGGAGGTATTTTCACTATTTTGGACAGTGGATAATCTTTTAAATAAAAAGTGTAGGAATGTTGAATTTGGTTAACGAAGTATATTCACGATTTTGGACAGTGAATAATATATTAAAGAAATATTTGGGGAAGATATATTTTAAATAGAATTAAAACGATTTAAAGAAGTTTGAAAATGTATTGAGTATCGAAACCATAGATTTCAACATTCATTGTTGAAATAGGCGTTTTCGAGAAATAAGGAAAGGGTGGACTATAACACTGTTGTTATAGTAAATGAATTTCGAAAGGAAATGTTTTTATATGGTATTGGAATTTATATATCTATTTTAATTTCAAATCCCTATACTAGTGATTTTGAGTTGTCGTAACGATATTTTACGCAACATTCGTTTTGACTCAAATAAAGGTGTTTAAGAAAAGTTTTTCTTAAAGAATAAAATATATACCTAATTTGGATTTAAGTATATTAAACATTTTCCAAATGTTGAAAATAAATGGATTTGTGAATTACTTATTATTGAATAAGTATGGAAATAGTTTCCAATATGAAGTGAATGTTTTTCAGATTATATCTTTTAGAGATAAACTGGAAATGCATATTTGAAATCGATTTGGAAATCGTATATCAGTGGATATTTGAAAATGTAAAATTCACAATGGAAATTTATAAGGGAAATTTGTTTTGAAAATAAACATTGATTTATTTTTAAAAGTGTGGAAGTAAATTTACGGATTTGGAACGTAAATTTAATAAATCGGTAAGGATATATTTGATTGGTTTAAATGAACCATTTTGAAATGAAAGTTATAAAGGTGAAATTTGATTTGAAATTTGTTTTCAAATGGTTAAGTATGGAAATTATATCTTGTAAATATATTTTTTAAAATAAATAATTTGGGAAATTATTTGAAATCGGTTGATGTTGTGAATATTGATTGATAGTTAAATAACTGACTATCAATATTTACTCTTAAACGGCTATTTGTTGTGAATTGGTTAAAATTGAATGCTACACTTATTTTTAAATTATTGCGCTCGTTATTTGGATTACCCATTCTGAATAGTGATACGACGTAATGGGTAGCATTGAAGACCGGTGTTGAAGACCGGGTATTTGTGAAAACGGTAGGATGACCTATCGATTATCTCTACACCGTTAGCTACAGTGTGGAGATTTCCTTTGTGATGGGAAATTTGATCAGGATTGTGAATACCCGGATTGCATGGGCTTCTTTTGAAGTGCCTTCGGTTCTGTTCGAACCCATAACAGACTTGTTTGGTTACGTGTCTGACATTACATTTTGAGATATAAAGCAGATTTCTTTCAAATACATCTCTGTTGGTGGTGGAGAATTTATTCTCTTAGCTTAACACCCTTCTCTGAAACGTACGAGCTCAGAGGTTTTGTAGTTGAAGGTTATCAGCAATATATTCCTAATTTGGTAATGTGGCATACTGAATGTTGTTGTGTGATGATTATTTATTGATCATTTTTTTATCCAAGCGTGGCTTTGTGAAAAAGCATAGCTTTGTGGACGAGACTTCGTCAGACCTCACACATCGGAAATGGTCGAAACAGGAATATGCGGCAAGGTTATGAGGGTCGCGCACTTTAGGGTATGTCATTTCCTTATGAAAAAGGGTGGTGTCAGGTATGGAGCCCTGATGCTTAACCTATGTGGTTACTCCAATCTCATTTTTCTGTGTGGTTGTTGCTTGGTGATAGGGGGCCCTCGGATAAAGGTCCCAAAGGATCGGGGAGTGGCATACTCGAGTAGTAGTTACCTAGTTACAGGGGTAACCCGGCCTTGTGTTGGCAGAGATCCAGTTAGGTTCTCGGGACGTCCCGCCAAGAGGCGATCCCATGTGGCAGTAGGAAGTTCCTTAGCCTGACCATTTGTTGGAAATCCAATTCCCAATACGAACCCAATACGGTTTTAATTGTATAGCCTGCCATTTACTTATGGTGGTTTAGATGGTAGCTATAGTAGGCATAGTTCGAAATGTTTATGATGTCTAAGATTAATATTCTATTTTTGAAATGCTTTCCACACCTTGCACTAATAATAATATCAAAAATGATTTGTTTTGCGTAGAAAGCATCTTTGACTATCATAAGGAGAAATCTCCTCCAATTCCGCGTTTGCATTGTGTGTGCGTGGGGAGGCCTTATGGTAGTTTCATTTTCCAAAAGCATTGCGGATATTTTTCACTTCCCTTGTTGTTGTTGTTTTAAAGGATAAATAACTGTTTTGAGTTCTCATACCAGTCCCATGACTGACCTGGATTTTATTGCTCTCTTCCTAAACTCTGGTTGCCTATAATTTTCCACAGCCTAGAGTTAGGTTATCAGGTCATTCTGGGTTTAGGAGTGCTATGGAGCTCAGGAGGCAAGCTGGATGTCAAGACATATTACTTGAATATGATGTTATCTTTCCACTGTAAATTCACTTGTAAGGTCATGTTCGTATAACTGTCCATTGTTTTGTTGTGTTTTATATTGTTGTTATACACTCTGATGATGATGTGATGTAATTTAATAACTGAGATAGTTCTTTGTTTTTAAAGATATTCATTTATCTATTATATGTTGTTCCGCTGCGATATGTGAGATTCTGATATTGTTTCCGTTCTGTTTTCTTACTTCTTCTATCTTTTTCTTCTACCTCTTCTTTTTAACCCTAACAATTTGGTTTTCTGGCATTCGATTATACAGCATTTGATACAGTGGACGTAAGAATGCCGACCTTTGGATCTCGATAAAATCGATATGTTACAATTTCTTTCTATTGATTCCAGTTCAGTCACCAAGGCTTTTATCCATTTGTCATCTCCTTTGGCTTCATCAAACGTGGCTGGATTATCAATCGAAATAAACATGACAAAGTTGGTTGCATCTTCTCCTTCTTCTTCAGATAGTTCTTCTCCAGTCGTATAGTCCTGTAAATAAGTAGGTGGCCTTCGAATACGTGGAATCGAAGAATTATGAGGAATCTCCTCCAATCTTTCAACTGCAACTTACGGCGTAGGAGGATTTTAAGGTAATTCTCCCTCGTTCTGTTCCATATCTGGCTCGCAATCCACCCAAATCAACTGCTCATCATTTGTTCCTCGGCTATCTTCTCCCTGTCCATCCCTTTTCTTGTTCGAATATGACATCTCGACTCATCATGACCTTCTCTTTAACCGGATTGTATAATCGGTAGCCTTTTGATTCGTTGCTTACTCCAATTAGCACACACGTGGTGCTCTTGTCGCCCAACTTCTTCTTTTTTGATTTGGAACATGAACATGTGCCAGACA
The DNA here is from genome assembly GCA_030765085.1 of Allium cepa. Taxonomy (NCBI): domain Eukaryota; kingdom Viridiplantae; phylum Streptophyta; class Magnoliopsida; order Asparagales; family Amaryllidaceae; genus Allium; species Allium cepa. The sequence goes on along the minus strand of CM060930.1, from coordinate 43,772,623 downwards.
ACCAAACACCTTGAAGTAATCCATCGTCGGTTTCACTCTGCTCCACATCACTTCAGGCGTCTTTTCCTTCAATACAGAGGTTGGACTTCGGTTTAGTACATGAACAGCCCATCTTGCTGCTTCAGGCCAAAACCTTTTAGGGACTTCTTTGTCATTTATAATGCATCGCACCATGTTCATAGTAGTACAATTCTTGCGCTTAGCCACTCCATTCTGTCGTGGCGTGAACGCGGTTGTGTGCTGTCTACTTATCCCCATCTCTTCGCAGAAAAGCTTAAACTCATTGGATGTGAACTCTCCTCCTTTGTCCGTTCTCAAACAAACTAATGTCTCTCCAGTTTCTCTCTCCATCTAACTCTTAAATCTTGTAAACAAACAAAAGCCTCAGATTTGTTTGATAAGAAATAGATCCAAACCTTTCTGCTATAGTCATTGATAAAGGTAAGAATGTATTCCTTATTGTTGTTTGATGCTGGAGAGATTGGACCACAGAGATCTGAATGTATTAGTTGTAATCTCCATGATGAACGCCACAAGCTCTTCTTTGGGATACTTTCCCGATGTTGTTTTCCCACCAAACAGCTGACACATGTTGCATCTTCCTCTTTTTTCTTTAGATTTGGTATCCCTTTCACCATATTCTCATACTTCAACGTTCTCAACCCTTATAGTTGAGATGCCATACCTGCGGTGCCGGAGTTGAAACTCGTTTGTAGCGGTCGTTTGAAAGCACTCGGACATGGCATTTACGGCATTTTTGGTTTCCATGATCTTGAAAAGTTTGTTTGTCGTCATCCTTGACTGCATAATTAGGCCTAATTTTGGATGAAAAAGCTTGCATGCTCCATGCTTCATCAAGACTTCGCATCCTTTCTCAAGAAGTTGTCCTATGTTGACTAGATTGCTCGTCAATTCAGGTACAAGGTACACATCGGTGATTATGTGTGATCTTCTATCGACTCGTAGACTCACGCTTCCTTTTCCCGTCGCTAACAATGAAGAAATATTCCCTAGTTTCACTGAATGACAAAATCCTTCATCAAGTGTGGTAAACCAGGATTTGTCTCCATATATATGATTGCTACAACCCGAATCAAAAAACTAGACTTCTTTCTTTTCTTCATTGTCTCCTATGAAAGTCGTCGGCAACACATCACCCTCTTCGCCATCTACCTCATCATAGTTAGCTTTACCCTCCCAGCCTGGACATTCGTTTTGAAAATGTCCAAGTTTGTGACAGTTGAAACACTCTATTATTGCTTTGTTGAAGAATCTTCCTCTCCCTCTTCCTCTTCCTTGTCCCGTTCCTCTTCCTTTGCCTCTACCGCCCCGATCTTCATAGGTGACTTTTAGCACCTTCTCTTCTCCCTCACAGTTTGGCCTTCTCATCTTTTCCTCATGTGCTAACAGCGAACTCTGCAATGCATCAACTGAGAGACTATCAATATCTTTGGTTCTTCGATTGAACAAACGATGTAGTTGAAATTATCAATTAATGTGCGCAGAATCTTCTCCACAATGTTGATACCTTGCATGTCATCTCCACAATTTCTCATATCATTCGTCGCCACCAACACTCTTGTGAAGTAATCGGAGATGGATCCTCCATTCTTCATCTCCAAAAGCTAAAAGTTTCTCCTCAATGTCTGTAGCTGAGCATGCTTCACTCTTAAATTCCCTTGATATTTTGTTTTCATTGAATCCCACAACTGCTTAGAGGTCTCCTTCAAAGTGATTGTCTGGAGAATGGATTTGTCGATTGCACTAAAAAGATAATTCTTCGCTTGGACATCCTTTATTCTTTCCTCGGCAAGGGCCTTCTTCTGTGCTTCACACAGTGTTTCCTCACTGGCTGGCTCAGTGACTCCATCTTTCACCACACCGAAATATTTCTTTAATCTCAAGAGATTCTCCATGAGAAGACTCCAATTTATCATAGTCTCCCTTGAACTTAGGTGTTCTTGTCTATGCAAAGTTACTTGATTCCCCCATCTCACTCACTCACCCATGTTTTTCCTTCACTCTTGATTTTGCTCTGATACCAAATATGTTGATCTTAGAGAAAACCTTTAACACTCAAACAGAAGCTGAAAACTTCGATGCTTTATTATCATAGTTTGTTGGCTTTAAAGATCTTAAAGATGAAGACTTTGTCTTCTACAAATACGCAAAAAAGAAATTACTAGAAATACAACATAAATAAAGTGAAATACTAGGACAACTAATTGACCCCTGATTCATCGAAGCTTATTTCCTATTCTGCAATTGACCAAATCAAACCCAACAAATCCTAAGCATCCTTTTCATGAGGTCTACATAAAAAGGCATCAACATTGCCTAGTGACAGATCCATAAACTCATGGCAGTAATTGCTGCCTCTCATCCACCTTTTTTTACAATCTTTTTTCAACTCGCTTCAATGACAGCAGCAGTCTGCAGCTAACCCTTATAGGATGCCATATGTACAATTAAAGATTGGAGTTCGGCCATGACATCAACAACTAATGAGAAATGAGATGGAAAAAGTACATGGAAATCATTGTGCAAGAGTTTCAGTTATTGAATAAAAAATATAGCCCATATCATTTAATTTTTAAAACCGATAGTTGGCATCTTCTGTTATGCACTGTACTTTTCTCCCACCTAGACTTCATAACCATGAACGGATGGCCGATAAGTAAACTGGTAACCAGGCGTAGAATAAAACCCTCAGCAGGCATAGAAATTTTAAAACTCAGCACAACAAAGTGCAATCACACGCAAGACTCAATGGTTTATCCAATTTTGTTTTCTGCTGTTTAATAAAACAAACCTATATGCTGGTATTCATTTGCCTTTAAGGTAAATACAAACGATGTTCCTACAGCTTACAAGTTCATTTTTATACCATTCTAAATACTGGTAAACCTCGACTGTGTTACCATATCTGTTTCATTCAGGTCAGCAAACCCTCCAACAATGTTTGTAGTTGTGATTTGACAAACATGTTCAATTATTGTATGGTAAATAAAAATTAGATAAAAGTGAAAGGTACACGATCGTTTATTTAATTCTGGGTACAACTTACGTACGTGGTCTACATCTATGTTTGCAATGGCAATTATTAAATAAACATTACTGTCTGACCAAAGTTTGAGCACTGCAACATTAGAACACAACACACCAAAGATTGTCCACGCTCTTTCTTTAAATTGTTGTTGCTGTAAAATAATATTAGTTCAATTCATACAAATACTCAGACTTGACCATTTGACAACAACCCGTTTACGAAGTACGACTTTTAATGGCTTGATGAAAACCAAAGACTAGAACATAACAAAATGCATCACCAAAAGCGAATCATCATGTTTTCTTCTAAAAAATAGTTGACATGAACTTGCATATTATTTTCTTCTAAAAAATGTTGGTAAGCCTACGTATACCAACATTTATGATCAGTGAGAATTAGTTGTGCAAATAGATTTCATTATTTCTGTATTGTTGAAAAAATTTCAAAATTAGTTTTGGGTGATGGGTTTTGTTTTTTGAAGAAAGAAGAAGAGGGAAGAGGGGATGTATAGTTCCACATCTAGGAAATTAAAAGAACATATTGATTTATATATGAATTTCTCTAAGAATAGTTAAGCCCTATGGGCACCCAAATCTTTTTTTTGATGCCAACAAAATCTAAGAACCGATTATAAGAAGGCAAATACCGCATATCTGAGGCAAGTAATGAAAAATTCCTTTTTTGCAATTTTATGGATTTCAAAATGGTTACAAATAAGTGCATAGTAGACAAGTAAGCGAAATTCTACTATTAGTGAATCAACTTAAAAATGCTGGAATAAATCTCCCTGGATCTTTTGTTGTTGGATTTATAATTTCAGCACTTCCTAATTCTCAGAATGATTATAAGAAAAAATTAAATCACATATTAAAGAGAACTCTCGTAAACGCAAACTAGATGATAATCCGCAAACCGAGTCTCATTCTAAGACAAATAATGTTCAAATTACTGACAAGTTGAAGCCTAAGAATGAGACAGTTTAAGAATAAAAATTTCAGCAACAAAAAGAAAGCTGCTTGTTATTACTGTAACAAGACTGGCCACTATGCCCGAGACTGCCCTCAACGAAAGAAACAACAAAAGGAGAATGTGGTCGAAGATTCGCTTGTGGCTGTAGTGCAAGAGGCGAACTCAGTTAGCGAAACTGGTAATGATTGGTGGTTTGATACTGGAGCACATTTGCAAAGACCATAATCTGTTTAAGACTTACGAAGAAAATAATGGAAAAGCAGACAATGTTACTGGAGCAAATAAGGTTCCAAGCAAAATTTTGGGAAAAGGCACCATAAAACTTACATTTACTTCTAGAAAAGTTCTTACATTAGTTAATGTATTTTATGCACATGATATATGTGAGAATTTGGTCTCTGGATACATTCTTAACGAAGGAGGATTCAAGATGGTGTATGAATCTGATAAGTTAGGGTTGTCCAAGAACGGCAAATTCATTGGATGGGGATACTCTTGTAACGGCATGGTTAAATTGAATCTAATAAAGAAATCTTCTATTTATATTGTTGATTCTATTAGTTTATGGCATGTGTGACGCCCCACCACTATACCCACGCTAGCCAAGAACACTACGGTGTAGTGCTCTCAACTAGCGCGGAGAATAAGGCTGTTGAGGAGCGACCATCCGTGTAATTTCTTATCACACGGTGGCTATAAAATAATCTTCGGAAAAAAATATAGAAGTAAGCATAACATGCGAACCAATCACAGATATCCATATCTCAAAGGCGGAAAGAGATATGAATATATATCACATAAAAGTGTACATCAGAGTAGTGGTCTAAAAAGATCCACGATAATACAAAAGAATAGCAACGCGTGCTATACAAAAGAATACAACTATGAGTCTATATCTCGAGTGTAAACAACAAAAGCTGCTAATCTAAACAAGTAGCCAAAAGTCTGAGTAGTGAATCACTGGGGGAGGAGTCAAGCAGTAGCACCTGTAACATCTCGGTCTGACCCGAGTATTATTTATAAGAAAATAATAAACGGATCAGTCTAGCTATAAATATCAGATGGCATGATATAATATAAAAGATATGGCATAAACATAAAATATCCATACTGACATACTACTATAAGTATGCAAATAATGATCAACAGGAGATCAACCGATAAGAGATAAATCAATATCACAAGAATCTTCTCAAAGATCCAAAGAGGGCATCATACCCTAAACTTGTACTCATGACAAGTCAAAGAGATAAATTCCAGAAATCAACACAAGAAATCCAGAAATCATAAAAAGGGAAAGAGGCCTATCACATGACGGTCCGAAGACCATGGGGAGCTACCCCATATGGATGAGTCTGAGTCACCCGAATGAGGTCAAGGCTAACCAAAAAGCAAAAAGGTATGTGTGAGTGGAATCACACAAGTGGTGTCTAGCCTAACCTTGCAATGAAAGAGACATCGCGCAATTGCTAGTCTAATTCATAAAGCGATCATCAAGATCAACGAGAAGTGTCAATTACACTAAGCTAGTAAATATAGAAGTTTAGCTTCATGTCCCATAACCACTTGCTTAACTTAAATATTTACGAACAAACTGTAAATCTTCACTAATAAAATTGTCACAAGAGGTTCAGTCGAACAAGTCCAAGAATTAACCGACGAAGTGAACGCAAGCGTTTCATACCACTTGTTTTACTAAGTCGTTTAATTAGATTTCTCATCCGAGTGAGGTAAAGGCTTGTATATACTAATAGATTGGAAAACGGTTTAAGAAAAGAGCTTTGTTATTAAAAATAGAGTTGAAATTGTTTGTTAAAAGAGTTTTGATATTTACTACTAGTATTGAAACCTTTATATTATAAAGTGACAAAACACATAAGCAAGTGTAGAAACAATCAGTTACAAAGATCGCATACGGAGATGCGAATAAAATCCAAGGAAATCAGCTCAATGATTTTCAGATAAGATCCCCTACGGAGGGGGGGTCCAGGGGGGTGGCAACCCCCCAAGGTGGGGGTGCGGGGGCAACGCCACCGCTTACGGGGTTCGACCTGCCCGGTCAGGTCGCGGGGGTCCAGGGGGCAGCGCCCCCGGCGGGGTGCGGGGCAGCGCCCCGACCAAAACGGTACGACCTAGTGAAGACCAAAGGAAGGATAGGATCGAGCGACTTAAAGGGTTTCGACCTAAAGAGTCACGACCTAAAGGAGTAAGCGACCCTAAGGAAACTCGCGACCTAATCATGGCCGAGCTAAGGTGAGGTGCGACTCAACCAGGTAAGCGACCTAAGGGAGACGAGCGACCTAAGGAACTCGCGACCTAACAATAGCACAGGTCAAGCGACCTAAGGGAGACGAGCGACCTAAGGAACTCGCGACCTAACAATAGCACAGGTCAAGCGACCTAAGGGAGACGAGCGACCTAAGGAACTCGCGACCTAACAATAGCACAGGTCAAGCGACCTAAGGGAGACGAGCGACCTATGGAACTCGCGACCTAACAATAGCACAGGTCAAGCGACCTAACGTTTTAAGGCCGTGCGACCTAATTAAACTCGCGACTTAATGGTGTGAAAGGCGTGCGACCTAAAGTGTTACGACCTAAGGGTCGAGCGACTTAGTGGAACAAGGTCATACGACCTAACGGAGTAAACGGTCGAGCGACCTAACAGGTTATAGGTCATGCGACCTAGTGGGTTAACGGCCTAACGACCTAAGGGTTATAGGCCCAACGACCTAACGGGTTATAGGTCCAACGACCTAGCGGGTTAGAAGGTCATGCGACCTAAAAATGGAAGGCAAGGCCGAGCGACTTAAAGAACCAAGGCCACACGAGTTAAGGCCTAACGGCCTGACGACCTACGACCTAAAGGCCCACGACTTACAACCTAAGGAGCCAGAGCGAGCGACCTAAGGCTGTATAGGGGACTTAAGCCAGAAACGACCTAAGTGTTTGCGACCTAACGACCTAAAAGCCCGTGACCTACGACCTAAGAGCCATACGACCTACGACCTAATTCCGAGTGCCGAGCGACCTAACGTTGTAGGCCATTTTAAGGTCGGAAACGAGCTATTTTGAGGCCGAGACTTTTCCACGCGAACGACCTAGCATAGGCAGAACGACCTAAGTGCAGAACTTCACCAAAAACACTAAAAATTGGAGTTTTTCGCCAATTCGATTCAAACCAAATGCAAATGTGCATGCAAAAGTGATAGGGAATCATTCCCAACAGTCCAATATAGTTATAAACTAGAATTGTGAGATAAAAATCTCACCTTTGCTACAAAACCCAATGAAAATGAAGAACAAAGCTTGGAGGCAAATGGAGAAGCAACCACAAGCTTGAATCCGATGTCTTCTTCTTGAATTTGGAGTTGAATGTTGGAGTTGCAACAAAACAAAGACTTTGGAGTTTTAATTTCTCATTCCATTCACCATTTTTGTTGAAGCTTTAGTGTTAGGAAATGAAATGAAGCAATGAAGAAGAAGGGGGTGGAACTTGGGCCTAATGGGCTAAAAGTCCAAACCAAAGGCTCGAGTGAAAAAGTGGTGAAATTCCACTAACCCCAAACATATCAATGTTTATACTTAGAAGATTGCAAACGACGTTTCGAACTCAATGGAAGTGGTCTCGAGTGCTAATTTGACCGTTTGCAAAAAGTATCTTCGGACCAAAATCCGATTAACGATAAAATATTTAAATAAAATATTTAAATATAAAAATCGATAAATATGCGGGTTGTTACAGCATGGTAGACTAGGACATGTTAATTATAATTCCCTTAAAAATACGCATAAACTATGATTAATTTCTGATTGTGATTTCGATACTATCTCTAAATGTGAAATATGTATTCAAGCAAAAATATATCGAAAATCCTTTAAATCTGTAGAATAGAAAACTGGCTTGCTTGATTTAGTATATAGTGATGTGGGTGACTTAAAAATCATATCACCTATGGTGGAAACCAATACTATATAAAATTTATTGATGATTATACTAGATATGCATATGTGTATCTAATGAAAACTAAAGATGATGCATTTGATAAATTTAAAATTTACAAAGCAGAGGTCAAAACACAATTAGGAGTTAAAATAAAAGTATTACATTCAGATCGAGGTGGTGAATATTTCTCAAATGAATTCACTTTATTTTGTAAACAACACGGCTTAGTTCACCAATGCACCGCCACATATACACCACAATAAATTGGTGTTGCGGGAAGGAAAAATAGAACTTTAGTAGAAATGCTTAATGGCGTGCTCATAAGTTCAAACTTATCTTATAACCCATGGGGTGATGCTATGTTATCTATATGTTATATCTTAAATAGAGCACCACTTAAAAAGAATAATGTTTCCCCTTATGAATTATGGTTTAATAGGAAACCTAATCTTACAAGACTTAAAGTTTGAGCTTGTTTAGCATATGTTAGAAAACTAGACCTTGAACGACCATAGTTAGGAAATAGGGCATTTAAAATGTGTTTTCATAAGATATTCACTTAATAGTATAACTTATATATTCCTAATTATCGACACTTAGAAGTTATAGAATCCATAGATGTAGAATTCTTTGAAAATCAAGCTGTTGAGATTCCATTGAGATCATTTTGTCCAGAACCTAATACGATGGATGATATCAATGATGATGACTGTGCTTTTGCTCAAAACAGCAAGAAAGTATCAGTACTAGATAATAGTACTGAATAAAGAAGAAGTAAAAGAGCAAGAATAGAGGACTATGGTCCTGACTTCATTACATATCTTATAGAAGGCAGTAAGGACGAACTCCTTAATATGACTAGATATGTCATGAACGTCGATGATGACCCCAAAAATTATTCTGAGGCTATGAGTTCCAAAGACTCAATATTCCTGAAAGAAGCTATTAATGATGAAATGAATTCCATATTGTTAAATCAAAGTTGGGTTTTAACTGATTTACCTCCTGATGCTAAACCTATAGGATGTAAATGGATATTTAAGAAAAAGTTGAATACAAATATATCCATTGTAAAGTTTAAAGCCAGATTAGTTGCTAAGGGATATAAGTAAAGACATGGAGTAGATTATTTTGATACATATGCTCAAGTTGCTTGCATATCTTCTACGCATTGTTTAATAGCACTTGCATCAATTCATAAATTGGTCATGCATCAAATGAATGTAAAGACTGCGTTTCTAAATGGAGATTTAGAAGAGGATATATATATATGGAACAACCTGAAGGTTTTAAAACCCAGACCAAGAAAAGAAAGTTTGCAAATTAGTAAAGTCTCTTTATCGCCTGAAGCAAGCTCCCATACAATGACATGAGAAGTTTGATAAAATAGCATTGTCATATGGATTTATTGTTAAAGACGCTGATAATGGTATTTATAGTAAATCGTACAACAATGGTTATGTTATAATATGTTTATACATTGATAACATGCTAATATTTTGTTCCAATATATCATGTGTGAATGAAACTAAGAAGTTTCTATCTTCAAAATTTGATACGAAAGATCTGAGAGAAGCTGACGTTATTCTGGGATTTAAAATTATTAGGAAAGAGGAGGAGATGTTACTAACACAATCTCATTACATTGAGAAGCTCCTCCAAAAGTATGGTCATTATAATGACAAACTAGCACCTACTCCTTTAGATCATAGTATTAAATTAGAAAAGAATATTGGATGTACCATTTCTCAACTTAAGTATTCCAGTATTATTGGGAGTCTTATGTACGCAATGCATTGCATTAGACCATACATAGCACAAGCTATAAGCATGTTATGGCGATTTGTAAATAATTCAGGTTTCGAACATTGTAAAGCTATTTCTAGAGTTTTAGCTTATTTGAAAGGAACCGTTACCTATGATTTATCTTATAAAGGTTATTCTACTGTAATAGAAGGATATAGTGATGCAACCTGGAACAATATAGAATCCAAATCCAAGTCTACGACTGGATGGATCTTTACGTTAGGAGTTGCTGCTGTGTCTTGGGTTCCTAAGAAACAGACTTGTATATCTGACTCAACAATGTTGTCAGAGTTGATTGCATTAGTAGATTCTTGTAAGGAAGTGGAATGGCTTAGGAATTTATCAATAGAAATGCCATTATGGAAGAAGTCATTTCTAGTAGTCTTGATTAACTATGATAATCAGGCTATAATATACAATGTCTCAAATAATACATATAATGGGAAGTCTAGACATGTGAGTCTAAGACATCAAATGATAAGACAGTTACTCAAATGTTACATAGAAACAAATAAAAACTTGGCTAACCCAATCACAAAGAGTCTTCCAAAGGCAATGGTTTCTACAAAATCAAAGGAAATGGGACTAAGTTCTGTGAATGAAGGTTGTTCATCTTTAACAGAAACCCAACTTATGTTTTGAAAGGGATAGACAAAGTTCAATGGGAACCAACAAGTTAAAAGAATGATTATGGAACACTAAATCAATAATCCCATAATATTTAGTGTTGGATTCTGCAAGAACAAAGGATGGATAATATATCCTTAATAAGTCTAGTTATCTTAAAAAGGTGTATCGCAGAAACACTGTGATAACCCGGAATTTGAAAGCAATATCAATTTAATAATCTGAAATAAAAATTAAATTGATTTAATAATCTTTGTAATAAGATTTGAATTAATTTAAAATTCAATAAAATAAATAGTTAATTGATAAATCTTATCTTTTTAAATCTAAATAATTGTTTTATATTTATAATATATATAGAATATTGTATATTGTATATAGATCTTGTTTTAATCTGATTAATAAATATATCTTGTTTTCTATAAATTATATATCTTTATTAAAATTTTAAATTATGATTTTATTTAAAAGTTAACTTTTTAAATAAATATGGTTTTAAATACATAAGAAAAAAATTGAAATGATTTAAAATATGTGTAACTCAAGTTTAAAATTTAAATAAAAGACAATAAGGTTTATTTTCTTTTAAAAATATAATGTGATAAAATAAATAACTTATTAATGAGAAAACAATTTCTTTTAATAGTTATTTATAGTTATTAAATATTGTTATTTCTAAAATATAATAATACATTATTTCAACAAATAAATTTTTAATAAAAATAATTGTTTTCCAAAATTCAAATTTGTAGTTATACTTGTAAATAAACTGGGTTTAAAAATTCAATTTGAACATGCATTCAAAGTTTTAAATCTAAAGTATAAATGTTTTTAATTTGTTTTGATTTTGAAATATTTGTATAAGTTTAATTTTATAAATATAGTTTGATTTATTTTATTTTAAAATCTATATACATGTAAATAAATGCATGTTAACTCATTCACTAAACATATCTTATATTAAACATCCAATTTAAAATACAAGTTAACTAAATATATAGCTTATTATCATTAATAACAAGTGTAAGAATATTAAGACAATATAACACATGTTAGCAAATAAGGTAAGGAGATTGAAAATTGTTAAAATTTGAGACAAGTGTCATTTAAATTTGGTTTTCTTTTATTTATTTGTTTAATAAAGTTTAATTTCAGTTTATATAACCAAATCTCTTTCTTCATTTCTTTCTTTTTCTAAATGAAAGGCTAACATAAATCTTCCATCCAAAATACTAAACAAATCTGAAAAAGAAAAATAAACACTTCTATTCAAATACCAAAATCTGAAACAACAACATTCACATCTTCAAATATCAAGCCTGCATGCAAATCTTTTTACAAACCAAATCAAAGCATGCATGCATTTTTCAAAAATATGGAAGTTAAACTTATTGAAACCTGCATCAAAGCAAATCTTGTCACCCTATTTAGAATCTGGAAGCATGCAAAACAAAAGGGCAATGCAATTTTATGTATCCAGGAGCAAGAGCATTTTTTTTAAGCAAGATGAAAAACATCAGTAACTCAAGTTTCATAGATGAAGCATGATGTAAGGTTTATAAATCAACAACAAAAGCATTTCAGCAGAAACAAGTACAAGGCTGTTCAATGTTGGGTGCTCTGTTCTTCTTATTGAATCAGGTGAGTAACTCTATTTTTAAAGGATTAAGTATAAAACATGGTTGCTGTTATTTATGTGGTTAAAATTATAGTATGTATATTAAATGATGAAGTCTGCAGTATGCATGTTTGTTCCATGTAAGTATTCCTCTGTTTGAATTTTAGTTTCCCTGATTTAAATTCATTTTCTTTTCAAACAAATGTTAATAGGTCTAAGTTTATAAATAAAGGTTGCGTGATTTATCATAAATTAGTGCTTTAAAAACTTATTTAGGCCAAAATCCATCTGAGTATCTCTGGAAATAAAAAGAAAATCATAACAGCAGTGTTTGATATACAAAGTGAAAATCAAACTTTGTAAATTATGATACTCAGTAATATAAATAGAAATATAAAGAAAAAATAGGAATTTCAACATACAAATCAGCATTTTTAATCAAGGGGTTTGGGAAGCAATTTGCTGTTGAACAGAGCAGGGAAATGTAGTGGTTTCTGGTGATCTATGAGGTTGAGAGGATCGGGATTCTTCTAGTAAAGGGAGGTGTGACCAGTGAAGCTTGGAAAAATGCTAGATAGCGATGAACTTCAATGTGGTGGTTGCGGTGTTGTAATTTCTGGTAGAACCCTAGTTTTAGATAGATAATTTGTTTTGGCCAGTTCTTCCAGAAGGAGTGATCGAGTTGTTTGAGTTTTCGGGGGATGATAGTAGGTTGGTAGATGGACTCGTAGCCGGAATCATAGGCATGCTGGTGGTCTGAAGATGGAGGATGAAGATTTGACAGGTTTTGGTGAAGTTTTGTTCTATTCTGTTTCTAGGTTTGGAAATACAACTCGAATTCAAGTTCGAATTGAATAGGTGCGAGGTGATTTTAGCATTGGACTTAGAGGATGGTCGTTGATGGTTGGAGGTCACAGGAGGAGTTTGATGGCCAGAGGCACGGTGCACGTGCACCGTGCAATTTTTGGTTAGCCTGTTGTCTTTTGGGTATAGTGGTGTATGGCAATCGAAGTGTAACTCGGGTATTCATGTGTTTTGCTCAAAGAAAAGAGTCTGATGACTCGAAGCAGATGTGGGCAGGGTGGAGTTTAGTTTGGGTACAGGTTTTAGCAGTAACCTGTTCTTCTGTTTAAATTTTAAAATAAAATTTAAACACTAAATTTCAAATGGAAGTAAAGTTTTTAAATCTGAGTCTTGTTTAAATCTAGTTTGTATTATAGTTCCAAATGATTTTGAATCCTATACGTTTTTAAAATTTAAAGTGGTTTTCAGTTTGAAAATAGGTAATGAAACCTGACAGTTTCCTGTAAATTTAAATTTCACTTTGAAATTTGAATTATGATTCAAAACAGCAGTTTGAATCTAAATTTAAGTTCATTTTTCTTAAGATTTTTAAATCTTCAGGTTTTAAAAATAAATTTGTATTTTTAAACAAAGGATTTTGAAATCAAGGTTTAATTCAAAAAGTTTAATTCAAGCTTTAATTCAAATGATTTAAACAAGGAATGAATTCAAGTGTATTAAATTTAAAAACTGGATATTTAAATAAGTTTCAAAATTTTAAATGTTTCCAAACAAGTTTAATTTAAATTGTTTATTAGAAGTAAATTTGTTTACAACAAATATTTAAATTTGATTTTCTTTATGAATTAAGTCATGATAAAAAGTTTATAAAAGAAAGTTAAGTGATTTTTAACTTGAATTTAAATTTTAAAGGGTAATGTAATTTAAACTTAATATTAAATGAAATTAAGCAAATTGATTAGGACTCATCTTATATAAGTTTTAAATGTTATTTACATTTATTCTAAAAAGAAATATAAATGAATTTAAGATGGATAATGCTTTAATAAATATCATTCTTGAATTTTAAATTCAAATTTGGAATTTGAATTTAAATTTTAAAATGCAATGTTCTAAGTCCACTTTAATATTTATAATTATTAATAAGGAATGGTTTATCCTGAAATATTTTAAAGATATTAAAATAATTAAATAAATAAGATAATTAAGGAGTGACTTATTTATTTAATTTAAAATTAATAATTTGAATTAATTTTATTTAGATATTAATTAAGAAGTAATTAAAGAAAAGTAATTAAAGAATTTATAATAGTTAATGATGGTCATTAACTAAGGTTTATTTGATAATTAATTAATATGATTAATTTTTAATAATTACTTAGATTGATTAATTAATGGTAATAAATTATGAAATTTATTTAAGTTTAATTACTCAAATAAAAGTAATTAAGACATTAGTTACTTAATGTAATTAATGAGTTTATTGAGATTGGTTTAAATTAATTAATTAAGTTTAATTAATCTTAAACATTTGATTTGATAATAATAATTTAATGGAATTACTCAGTAAAGTAATTAGAGATAATTACTGGATGTAATTAGTGAATAATGTTGGGATTGTGAAATAATTTTGGATTAAATTATTTTGTATAATTAATCAAGTGATTAATTAAATAAATTAATTAAGGAATAATTAATTTGATAAGTAATTAAGGGTAGTTAATTACAGATTGAAATTAATCAAAGGTGATTAATAATTATGGATTAAGTGAGATTAATTACTGAAAGTAATTAATTTAGTAGAGTAGTTAATTAAATATAATTAGGAATCATTAATTAATATAATTAATGATGTAATTAAGATTGATTAATTAATATTAATTAATCAATAATAAGTAATTAAGGGTAATTAATTAATTATAATTAATTAAGGTTAAATGTAATTAATTATAGTTAATTAATTAATGAAGTAATTAAAGGTTAATTACTATATTTGGTTTAGGGTAATTAATTTTGTGGAATTAATTAAAGTATAATTAATCAGGATTGGTTAATTAAGATGATAAATTAGAGGTTAATCAATTAATTAATTTGAAATTAGTTAAGGATAATGTAAGCAATATTTATATCAAGATAATAATTAATTTAATTCATTTTAAATTAATTAGAGATGATGTAATTAATTTAATTCATTTTAAATTAATTATAGATAGTATGATTATAGATCATTGCTTATGAATGGTTGTTATTGGTTGCTTTGAATGGTTTTGAATCTCAGCTATGAGATTAATATTGCTGAGTGATATGGATGTATTGGTTGCATTATGATGATGATGATATTGATTATCTTTGATAATGATGAATGGGGATTATCTATTGTTATGATAATGATAATTATCTGTTGTGAATCTATGAGTTATCTATCTACGTGTATATAGATAATGTAATTGAATTGTTTTTAAACTCTTAAACAACTTGGACCTAAAAGACACGCTTTGGATTTCGATGAGATCGGGATCGGGTTTCCATATTTGAATATCCGAAAACCACATCGATCCAAATTAAACGATAGGTCGTGAATCTTATGTGAAGAGTGAAGACTCGAGGTGTAAGGGCTATACGTCAGTATAACTCTGTGGGTGATTCTGTAATGAGTTTGACGGAATAGTACTTATAGATTCGAGATGGAGATTCAGAGTGCAAGGGTTATCGTCGTTAACTCTGTGGGTGATTCCGTAATGAGTGTAACGAGATAATGCCTTCGGTTTCGTTCGAACCCGGAACGAACTTGTATGGATTGAATGCTTTCAGAACATCGTCAGGTGGACGATGAGCATTCTAAGATAATGTGTCCTCTAAAGGTTATCGTAGCCTCAAGCCTCATCAACCGGGAATGGCTAAAACAGGGGAGGTGCAGCAAGGCTTCGTGGGTAGCACCCACTGGAGAGCAAGATTGATCCCTGTCTAGAGGTCCCTTTTTATTCGGCTTTGTGGGCAGTTGTTAGTGCGCACAAACTGTGGGGTTGTCTTGTTCGGAACTATTCAGTAAGGAATGGGTCCGGCCTTGTGTTGCAGGGGAGTGGGAGTACTCCTCGGTATGTTGATCTAGGCCACGTACTGTGACGGGCGGTACCCAGTAGCCCTGCCATTGTATGGAATCCAAAATCCAATAAGTGCCAACGGTTTTGATTGTATTATCCACTTTTGTGGCTAGTAGCTGGAATTTAATAGATGTAACAATTTCGGCTATTTCATATTTACTTGAAAACCCTAGACACTATTATAATATCACCGGATTTCCTATCAAATGTTTTGGTTAGCGTAAGGTAAAAACTTTTCCATGTTTATGTGTGGGAAGTCTTATGTGATACCTTTCTTTTCAAAAGGTTTCTGAAAGTTAAGCAACTTTAACCTGTTACTCGCACCAGACCCATGTATGACCCGGAGTTTATCTTTTGTTTTCATAAACTCTTGGGTACTCGAATTTTTACGAGTAGCCAAGGGATTCAGGTTAGCTTTGACGAATATTGGAGGAGCAATAGAGCAGGAGGCTTCTGCGTTAGATATTTGTATTCCGATGTGTGTATAGTGTTGTCTCTGAGTTGTATTATGTTGTAAATACTAGACAGGTGTTTATAACTGTCTAGTATATGTTGTGTATATGTGTACTCTGATAATGGTTGTAAACTATGTAATATCTTATGTTATTAATATAGTTTATCCGCTCCGCTGTTTAGATTCTGATGTGTTGTTTCTTCTTCTTCTCTTTCTTTCTCTTTTCTATCCCTTTCTTTCTTATTAGCGATACGACTTCCTGGAGTCTGGAAGTTGGGTCGTTGCAGTGGTATCAGAGCGTTAGGTTGAGTGAATACCTTGGCTCTGGAGTGGTGTCTATCTTGAGAGAGAGCGTATTTGTAATTTTAAATATATTTATATATATTTATCTATTTCTACCTATCTGTAGGGTTACTTGTTCAGGTTTTCCAATATAGGTTATAAAGGTAGATAAGGTAGTAGAGTTTGTGACACGATTACTACCATTGATTGGAGTCTGATGTTGAGATTGGAAGTTTACCTGTCGAGACTGTAGACCTAATACCGTCTCGAATAAGTTTTGTTGTGTTGAAGTATTTCATCGATCTCTGAAGGTATCTTGATACCTCAGGAAGTTGTAACCGCGTGATGAGATGTAGTGACTATGGATTGTTTCCGAAGATGTTTTCTTTGGAACAAGTTTGGGAAGTGTGACTGTCCCGAAGTTGTGGCTGGATTCAGCAGGATGTTGTGGTGTTTTCTGTTTGCTTTGAAGTCCGAGTTTCTCGAAGAACTTCGGATTAAGAAGTTTGGCATTGGCGACAGCAGTGCAGCTAGGAGTGTTCTGTGTGCCGACATAGAGGTCATAGCGGAGTAGTTTTTCTGAAGATGGAGTTCAGAAGCTACTAAGTGAATCCGTTTCTTCAATGGATTGACTAGATCAGTGTAAGTTGTTCTGTTTGGTAAGGAGAGAATAGTTTTCTTTGGAAATTTATCTGGGTTGATCGCAAAAGTGACTTGCGATTGTTTGAGTGTTCTCTTGGATGATTGAAGATTGTTCTGGATGTCTTCTAGGAAGACAGAGGTTTGTCAGCATCCGGAGATTGAGTTTTCTTATCAGCTAGTATTGCAGGAGTGGAACCGATGGTTCTGTTTAGTTGGAGAACGATTCCTAGAGATGGAGTTTGATGAAGCAACTCAGTTTTGATGGAATTTCTGAGTTTTCTTTTATGGATCTGTAGAACCATATTTTTGGAAAGTGATGTCCAGTTAGTGTTTGTGTTCTTCGTCAGTATTTTCTTATCTACTTCGGATCAGAGTTGTGCAGCGAAAGCAGTTTGGATGTGTTTTTGATTGTCTTGTACGGATTAGGAGAAGTCTGTTGTCTTCTGCTGGTTATGGACTAGGATTGTGTTTTGGGTTGGATCAATCTTGAGAAGATCAATTGGGTTGTTTTCGGTTCTGATTGTTCTAGAGGAATCAGCAAGGGTTAAGCTGATCATTTTGGATGTTGGCAACCCAGGATTTGTCTGAAGGCTTTTGTGGATAAGGGATGGAGAAATTTGGAATTATTGGAGTTTTCTCTGATTCAGGAGCTATAAGTTTTGGTAAGATTAGAAAAGCTAGCTTAGTGATGTTTGGATCTTTTATCTGTGTTTTGGTTGGATTGGTATTTGGTTTTTCAGGATTGAATTGTCGGTTTGGATAATTGGAATTCGATGAGTTTCACATATCTCTGAGGGAGTACGTGCATGGTCTATCTCTGGTTTTGGAACCAGCAGTTTTGGAGTTTGGTTGTTGAGTCAGACTCGTCTTTTGTCTGATATGCTGTCTAGTTCTGTAGATATAGATGAATAGGAGCTCTATAGCTTAATAGTATTGATTGTTTGGAATCTATAGAGCAAGTATCCCGATATTTTTACTGGGGAAACTCGTGAATGTTTTATCCAGAATTTTTTTCTGGGTAATTATATTTGTTTGATTGGGTGAATTGATTGTTATGGTTATTAGCATATCATTGGTATATGCTTGTGTTTTAAAATTAAATCTTTAAATAGATTATTAAATATCCTTTGTTTTAAATTTCGGGGACAAAATTCTTTTAAGGGGGAAGGAATGTGAAGACCCGGAATTTGAAAGCAATATCAATTTCATAATCTGAAATAAAAATTAAATTGATTTAATAATCTTTGTAATAAGATTTGAATAAATTTAATAATTCAATAAAATAAATAGTTAATTGATAGATCTTATCTTTTTAAATCTAAATAATTGTTTTATATTTATAATATATATAGAATATTGTATATTGTATATAGATCTTTTTTTAATCTGATTAATAAATATATCTTGTTTTCTATAAATTATATATCTTTATTAAAAATTTAAATTATGATTTTATTTAAAAGTTAACTTTTTAAATAAATATGGTTTTAAATACATAAGAAAAAAAATTGAAATGATTTAAAATATGTGTAACTCAAGTTTAAAATTTAAATAAAAGACAATAAGGTTTATTTTCTTTTAAAAATATAATGTGATAAAATAAATAACTTATTAATGAGAAATCAATTTCTTTTAATAGTTATTTATAGTTATTAAATATTTTTATTTCTAAAATATAATAATACATTATTTCAACAAATAAATTTTTAATAAAAATAATTGTTTTCCAAAATTCAAATTTGTAGTTATACTTGTAAATAAACTGGGTTTAAAAATTCAATTTGAACATGCATTCAAAGTTTTAAATCTAAAGTATAAATGTTTTTAATTTGTTTTGATTTTGAAATATTTGTATAAGTTTAATTTTATAAATATAGTTTGATTTAATTTATTTTAAAATCTATATACATGTAAATAAATGCATGTTAACTCATTCACTAAACATATCTTATATTAAACATCCAATTTAAAATACAAGTTAACTAAATATATAGCTTATTATCATTAATAACAAGTGTAAGAATATAAAGTCAATATAACACATGTTAGCAAATAAGGTAAGGAGATTGGCAATTGTTAAAATTTGAGACAAGTGTCATTTAAATTTGGTTTTCTTTTAATTATTTGTTTAATAAAGTTTAATTTCAGCTTATATAACCAAATCTCTTTCTTAATTTCTTTCTTTTTCTAAATGAAAGACTAACATAAATCTTCAATCCAAAATACTAAACAAATCTGAAAAAGAAAAATAAACACTTCTATTCAAATACCAAAATCTGAAACAACGACATTCACATCTTCAAATATCAAGCCTGCATGCAAATCTTTTTACAAACCAAATCAAAGCATGCTTGCATTTTTCAAAAATATGGAAGTAAAACCTATTGAAACCTGCATCAAAGAAAATCCTGTCACCCTATTTAGAATCTGGAAGCATGCAAAACAAAAGGGCAATGCAATTTTATGTATCCAGGAGCAAGAGCATTTTTTTTTAAGCAAGATGAAAAACATCAGTAACTCAAGTTTCATAGATGAAGCATGCATGTAAGGTTTATAAATCAACAACAAAAGCATTTTAGCAGAAACAAGTATAAGGCTGTTCAATTTTGGGTGCTCTGTTCTTCTTATTGAATCAGGTGAGTAACTCTATTTTTAAAGGATTAAGTATAAAACATGGTTGCTATTATTTCTATAGTTAAAATTATAGTATGTATATTAAATGATGAAGTCTACAATATGCATGTTTGTTCCATATAAGTATTCCTCTATTTGAATTTTAGTTTCCCTGATTTAAATTCATTTTCTTTTCAAACAAATGTTAATAGGTCTTAGTTTATAAACAAAGGTTGTGTGATTTATCATAAATTAGTGCTTTAAAAACTTATTTAGGCCAAAATCCATCTGAGTATCTCTGGAAATAAAAATAAAATCATAATAGCAGTGTTTGGTATACAAAGTGAAAATCAAACTTTGTAAATTATGACACTCAGTAATATAAATAAAAACATAAAGCCAAAATAGGAATTTCAATACAAAAATCAACATTTTTAATCAAGGGGTTTGGGAAGCAATTTACTGTTGAACAGAGCAAGGAAATGTAGTGGTTTCTGGTGATCTATGGGGTTGAGAGGATCGGGATTCTTCTAGTAGAGGGAGGTGTGACCAGTGAAGCTTGGAAAAATGCTAGATAGCGATTAACTTCAACGTGGTGGTTGCGGTGTTGTAATTTCTGGTAGAACCCTAGTTTTAGATAGATAATTTGTTTTGGCCAGTTCTTCCAGAAGGAGTGTTCGAGTTGTTTGAGTTTTCGGGGGATGATAGTAGGTTGGTAGATGGACTCGTAGCCGGAATCGTAGGCATGCTGGTGGTCCGAAGATGGAGGATGAAGATTTGATAGGTTTTGGTGAAGTTTTGTTCTATTCTATTTCCAGGTTTGGAAATACAACTCGAATTCAAGTTCGAATTGAATAGGTGCGAGGTGATTTTAGCATTGGACTTAGAGGATGGTCGTTGATGGCTGAAGGTCACCGGAGACGGAGTTTGATGGCCAGAGGCACGGTGCACGTGCATCGTGCAATTTTTGGTTAGCCTGTTGTCTTCTGGGTATAGTGGTGTATTGTAATCGAAGTGTAACTCGGCTATTCACGTGTTTTGCTCGAAGAAAAGAGTCTGATGACTCGAAGCAGATGTGGGCAGGGTGGAGTTTAGTTTGGGTACAGGTTTTAGCAGTAACCTGTTCTTCTGTTTAAATTTTAAAATAAAATTTAAACACTAAATTTCAAATGGAAGTAAAGTTTTTAAATCCGAGTCATGTTTAAATCTAGTTTGTATTATAGCTTCAAATGATTTTGAATCCTATAAGTTTTTAAATTTAAAGTGGTTTTCAGTTTGAAAATAAGTAATGAAACCTGACAATTTCCTGTAAATTTAAATTTCTCTTTGAAATTTGAATTATGATTCAAAACAGCAGTTTGAATCTAAATTTAAGTTCATTTTTCTTAAGATTTTTAAATCTTCAGGTTTTAAAAATAAATTTGTACTTTTAAACAAAGGATTTTGAAATCAAGGTTTAATTCAAAAAGTTTAATTCAAGATTTAATTCAAATGATTTAAACAAGGAATGAATTCATGTGTATTAAATTTAAAAACTGGATATTTAAATAAGTTTCAAAATTTTAAATGTTTCCAAACAAGTTTAATTTAAATTGTTTATTAGAAGTAAATTTGTTTACAACAAATATTTAAATTTGATTTTCTTTATGAATGAAGTCATGATAAAAAGTTTATAAAACAAAGTTAAGTGATTTTTAACTTGAATTTAAAATTTAAAGGGTAATGTAATTTAAACTTAATATTAAATGAAATTAAGCAAATTGATTAGGACTCATCTTATATAAGTTTTAAATGTTATTTACATTTATTCTAAAAAGAAATATAAATGAATTTAAGATGGATAATGCTTTAATAAATATCATTCTTGAATTTTAAATTCAAATTTGGAATTTAAATTTTAAAATGCAATGTTCTAAGTCCGCTTTAATATTTATAATTATTAATAAGGAATGTTTATCTTGAAATTTTTTAAAGATATTAAAATAATTAAATAAATAAGATAATTAAGGAGTGACTTATTTATTTAATTTAAAATTAATAATTTGAATTAATTTTAATTAGAGATTAATTAAGAAGTAATTAAAGAAAAGTAATTAAAGAATTTATAATAGTTAATGATGGTCATTAACTAAGGTTTATTTGATAATTAATTAATATGATTAATTTTTAATAATTACTTAGATTGATTCATTAATGGTAATAAATTATGAAATTTATTTAAGTTTAATTACTCAAATAAAAGAAATTAAGACATTAATTACTTAATGTAATTAATGAGTTTATTGAGATTGGTTTAAATTAATTAATTAAGTTTAATTAATTTTAAACATTGGATTTGATAATAATTATTTAATGGAATTACTCAGTAAAGTAGTTAGAGATAATTACTGGATGTAATTAGTGAATAATGTTGGGATTGTGAAAATATTTTGGATTAGATTATTTTGTATAATTAATCAAGTGATTAATTAAATAAATTAATTAAGGAATAATTAATTTGATAAGTAATTAAGGGTAGTTAATTACAGATTGAAATTAATCAAAGGTGATTAATAATTATGGATTAAGTGAGATTAATTACTGAAAGTAATTAATTTAATAGAGTAGCTAATTAAATATAATTAGGAAATTAATATAATTAATGATGTAATTAAGATTGATTAATTAATATTAATTAATCAATAATAAGTAATTAAGGATAATTAATTAATTGTAATTAATTAAGCTTAAATGTAATTAATTATAGTTAATTAATTAATGAAGTAATTAAAGGTTAATTACTGTATTTGGTTTAGGGTAATTAATTTTGTGGAATTAATTAAAGTATAATTAATCAGGATTGGTTAATTAAGATGATAAATTAGAGGTTAATCAATTAATTAATTTAAAATTAATTAAGGATAATGTAAGCAATATTTATATTGAGATAATAATTAATTTAATTCATTTTAAATTAATTAGAGATGATGTGATTAATTTAATTCATTTTAAATTAATTATAGATAGTATGATTATAGATCATTGCTTATGAATGGTTGTTATTGGTTGCTTTGAATGGTTTTGAATCTCAGCTATGAGATTAATATTGTTGAGTGATATGGATGTATTGGTTGCCTTGTGATGATGATATTGATTATCTTTGATAATGATGAATTATCTATTGTTATGATAATGATAATTATCTGTTGTGAATCTATGAGTTGTCTATCTGCGTGTATATATATAATGTAGTTGAATTGTTTTTAAACTCTTAAACAACTTGGACCTAAAATACACGCTTTGGATTTCGATGAGACCGGGATCGGGTTTCCATATTTGGATATCCGAAAACCACATCGATCCAAATTAACGATAGGTCGTGAATCTTATGTGAAGAGTGAAGACTCGAGGTGTAAGGGCTATACGTCAGTATAACTCTGTGGGTGATTCCATAATGAGTTTGACGGAATAGTACTTATAGATTCGAGATGGAGATTCAGAGTGCAAGGGTTATCGTCGTTAACTCTTTGGGTGATTCCGTAATGAGTTTAACGAGATAATGCCTTCGGTTTCGTTCGAACCCGGAACGAACTTGTATGAATTGAATGCTTTCAGAACATCGTCAGGTGGGCGATGAGCATTTTAAGATAATGTGTCCTCTAAAGGTAATCGTAGCCTCAAGCCTCATCAAACGGGAATGGTTAAAACAGGGGAGGTGCAGCAAGGCTTCGTGTGTAGCACCCACTGGAGAGCAAGATTGATCCCTGTCTAGAGGTCTCTTTTTATTTGGCTTAGTGGGCAGTTGTTAGTGCGCACCAACTGCAGGGTTGTCTTGTTCGGAACTATTCAGTAAGGAATGGGTCCGGCCTTGTGTTGCAGGGGAGTGGGAGTACTCCTCGGTACGTTGATCTAGGCCACATACTGTGACGGGCGGTACCCCAGTAGCCCTGCCATTGTATGGAATCCAAAATCCAATAAGTGCCAACGGTTTTGATTGTATTACCCACTTTTGTGGCTAGTAGCTCAAATTTAATAGATGTAACAATTTCGGCTATTTCATATTTACTTGAAAACCCTAGACACTATTATAATATCACCGGATTTCCTATCTAATGTTTTGGTTAGCGTAAGGTAAAAACTTTTCCATGTTTATCTGTGGGAAGTCTTACGTGATACCTTTCTTTTCAAAAGGTTTTTGAAAGTTAAGCAACTTTAACCTGTTACTCACACCAGACCCATGTCTGACCCGGAGTTTATCTTTTGTTTTCATAAACTCTTGGGTACTCAAATTTTTACGAGTAGCCAAGGGATTCAGGTTAGCTTTGATGAATATTGGAGGAGCAATGGAGCAGGAGGCTTCTACGTTAGATATTTGTATTCCGCTTTGTGTTCTGTGTTGTCTCTGAGTTGTATTATGTTGTAAATACTAGACAGGTGTTTATAACTGTCTAGTATATGTTGTGTATCTGTGTACTCTGATAATGGTTGTAAACTATGTAATATCTTATGTTATTAATATAATTTATCCATTCCGCTGTTTAGATTCTGATGTGTTGTTTCTTCTTCTTCTCTTTCTTTCTCTTTTCTATCCCTTTCTTTCTTATTAGCGATACGATTTTCTGGAGTTTGAAAGTTGGGTCGTTACAAACACGTTAAGAGACTTACCTATATGAGTATGGAAACCAGGTCGTTTCCTAAGAAAGTAAGACCGCTTTCTAACATAGACTCATGAACCCAAGATTTAAGCACATGGCCATTAATGTGCTAAGCATACAAAACACTCTATATAGTATGTGTGATTGTTTCAGTACTGTCACTAAGGGTACTTGGTTCAAGATACATCCACCATAGATCTCGATAGAATTTTGAATAGTTTACACTAAGTGAAAGTTTAAATCCAAAAGATACCTATCATTTATGTATTGGTTTCCACGATAAGCAAAACATGATCTTGGAACTACATTGACTTGATCCCACTTGGGTATGTAGGTAGTCCCTCTAGTGATGTAGCTGTCCTTTTTATTTCTTTTACTTATTTTGAAAATGGGGAGAAATTGTTGGAAAATTTTCAAAATTAGTTTTGGGTTAATGTTTTGTTTTTTGAAGAAAGAAGAAGAGAGAAGTGGAAGGAAGAAGAGGGGATGTATAGTCCCATATCTAGGAAATTGAGAGAACATGTTGATTTATATATGGATTTCACTAAGGAAGGTTGGGCCCTTTGGGCCCCCAAAACTTTGATTTGATGTGAGGAGGGAAGTCATTCATCAAAACCACATGTGCGCCGCCATCCGTTCGACCGACCGACCGGGTCAGGTTCCGATCTAAAATGACAAATTAATTTTTTTGTAACAGGCCAGATTCGAAATTTGAATTTGAATGGATAAATTTGGCGGGTCATTCGAATGAAGGGACGCAACTGTTTAGTAACAGTTTTAAACTATTACGAATAGACACGACCGTTCATAACGGTTTCAAATTGTCGGAAAGGATGCGATGCTTGACGAATGAACACTTCTTCACTGCTATAAATAGTGACACCCAGGAACAGTTAAGAAAACAATCTCTTTTCTTTGTAATTTCTTCTTCCTCCTAATCTGCGATGCCCAGAAAGTATTGCAGAACACTGCCTTTTCATCACAGTTTGTGATGCCTGTAAGGTGTTGCAAATGCAGAAACCCTACCGATCAATTCTCTTCTTCTTCATTCTATTCTCTACTAACTTGCATCATTAGAGATCAAATTTGAGTGATCTGGGTCAGATCAAAATCGTACAAGTTTTGAATCTGATTATGCTATTTCAAGACTTCATTGAATCTTGAAGTCGATAGTTCGATAACCCGTCTATACCTATTGGGTTGAACTATTGTCTAAAGGAATCCATCCAGTAGATCCTTGAAGTCGGAAGTACAACAGTTATCATCTTTATCACTCTCGAAACATTGACACAATTATTCAACATGTATTGCTACAAAAATAACTTCAATTTATAAATGGAAAATTTTGCACTTGTGTAACATACAACAATTTAGAGCCCTTCGTCACTAGACTTAAACGATCAAGCCACCCATAGTAAACTGTGTTATAAAGGCAGTTGAAAAAGCAAAGCAGAAACATACTCTTCAATTTCTTGTTGTGCCAAATTTTTAATTAATTTACACTAACTTCAAAATGGAATACTAGGGCGTAGAAGCAACTAAAAAAGGATCTTGCTTGTCAAGTAATTATTAATCACCAATTTAATAAAAATTAATCACCAAACAACAAAAAATAGAAGAGTGGAGATCATAAAGATTCAACGTGGTTAAGCTAGATTGCCTATGTTCACGAAGCCTAGAACTATTCATCATTTTACTGAAGAAAGATAGTACAAATACTACAAAAAAAATATGATTTTCGATGCTTGAAGACCGTTGGCGGTCATCGGTAGCCCTCGAAAATCAATACAAAAAACCTTCACAATTTGTCTCGTTGCTGCATTTTTCCAACGGCTTTCAATAGCCTCCGTCGTAAACTTCCAGACGGCTTTAGATGGCCGTCAAAGACACATAACCGATCAAGGGGATGCAACAAAACCTCCACTAGCCGTCGAAAGCCATTGGAAAATGTTGACCTATAAAGTATCGCTAGCCTTCGGAATCCAATGAAAAATCTAAAACATTTTTTCAGATTTTTGTTACATCCTAGCCTTATAAACAATTCAGAAATATAATATAGTCACACACAAGCACATGTAGAATTTAGATATTCAATATAATCTCAAACCATACAATATACTCAAATCACATAAAGAAATTTAAACGAATCGTAAATCGCATAACGCCAAATCAACCAACACTTCGTTAACATAATATACATACATGTCATCACATAGTATATACACCGTGAAACACCAACATATCTCACACCATCAACAACCCAAATGTCATCATTAACAACTCGAAAATGTTAAACTGGCCATCACCAAATGCACCATCAAATAATATACAAAACATCTTAAAGTATCCAACCGCACCATCTCAATGTATCATTAAACAACACTAAATAATATCGCATAACAAAAAAAGCATACCTATTACTCCTGTCAATCACCTCCAGAACCTCGGGAACTAGCTGAAGATGGAAAGCGGCCACTTTACTGCTGCATGTACTCAGCAATACGTTGGTCCAGCAGCTGTGTCAACTTAATGGCTCACCGACGGTTCTGCTTCTCCAGCTATGCCATCCTATCTCTCACTTCCTCGATCTCTGCTAGATTGATCTGAGCTTTTCTTTAGCCGGCTCTCCTCTGTCTACCCTGTAATGCTTATTTAATTTATTAAAAGTTCAATTACCATAATCTTACTGTCGAAGCTACAACAAAATATTTTAGTTTTTATATCTATAATCTTAGTATCGAAACTAAAGAAATGTGAAGTTCTTTAAAATTCAAAGATTAATAAATTGTTATATCTAAATATATTATTCACTACCGCTTGATTTTCAAAACTGTAATGCCTATTCCGTGAAGGTAGGTCCATGAATAACTCGAAAATGACATCTTCCTCATCCGTATTCAGCTACTCTCGACCTATTTCCTATAGGAGTTTCTACCTTTTTCCATAAACTGTGCCTGCATGAACAAAAACGTGTACATTTGAAATTAATAACTTAATATCATAATTCATTATACTTTATAATTAAAAAAATTCTGACTCTCAAAGCCATATTCATTATCAACTCCTTTAGTCTTCTCTAGCAAGTTCTTTACGGTTTCTTACTCTTTAGCTCATTTCCCTAAGCAAATTATTGTCATTTTTCAATGCAATCAATTTCTCTTTTATACTTATGCATTCATCTTTATACAAATCAAGATGTTTAGAAGCAATTGACATGGATGATTCTAATTTGACTAAAGTAGAATGTATCTTTGATTTTCGACAAGTAATTGGTTTTCAAGTTCTATGACTTTTAGTTTGAGTACAGAGAGAATTTTTACTTCCATCTTCGTTATTCATGAAATTTGCATCCATGGCTTCAAATATGTGCTTTGACTGATGTTTGATTAAAAAAATATAATAACTGGATTGGAGGTAGTTGAAAATTTTTCAGTACATTTAGAAAACAAATCAACTTTTCATAAACGTCTTTGTGTCAAAAAATATGATAGAGAAACTCCAGTGTCATCATTGCAAGCTTGGTATGCGAGCTGATATGCTTTTTATACAAGCGAACAAAACTTACTTAACAAAGAAAAATAAATCAGCTATCAATTAACTTCCAAAAATCAATGTTGTAGAACAGTAGTGCAGTGGTAGATTGACTTGCGCGGTGATAGTACAAGAAAAATTGAAGATTTCAAATCCTGCCATACACCTTTCCTCGTTGCATATTCTACACTTCCTAAGAGTGATGTCCTTTTTCCAAAACAACATGCAACCATTTAAGCATGTATCTATTTTTTTAATAAGGTAAAGCAATATCAGGTAACAAATACTTCAAATGTTTCAACCTGCTATACGGACAACGAATTTCTACATCGTTTCCACTATTACTTAAAGCAAATTCAAAAAATACATTTACGAATCGACATTATATTTTTCAATTTATTGATAATTAGTCTTATATGTGTTTGTTTAACCCAACTTAAGAATACAATATTGAAATGTATTATACATAAAGGCATGTTTTCTGTATTGTACACAAATGCGTGTGCACAGGAAACAAAAAAGAAAAGTGACAGCAAATTTTTGTGAACCGTTTAAAACGAAATAATGTATGAAATGTAATTGTTTACTCTATTTGTAACTTGTCCAATACGAGGACAAATCCAGCAAGTATTGTACTAGATGAATATAAATGTTCGTTTTATGACAAAAACGAATATCTATATAATGATCATGTACAACACTTGTCGGACGGGAGCAAAAACTCTCTAAGGGATGTAATAAAAAGGTAGTTTATAGAAATATTTGAAGTTTTATAGTTTGGTTTCGTATTTATTATATAATATACTATTAGTTGTAAATGGTTAAAAATGTACTAATTTTATATATTTTGAAAAATTATTAATTTACCACATTCCGTATATTTTATCGAACAAGGCTAATTCAGCGTATTATAGTAGATATGTAAATTATTTCTTTACGACGTTTTCGATAGAAAATAATTTCTCTAATTATTAATATGCATGTGTGTGTGTCTAAACTGATTAACTCATATACATAGATTTGTGTATATATATACATACATACATATGATAACATAAATACCCCAATAAACACGAGACAATGCTAAAAATAATACATATATAATGGTTTACAAATGTACACAAATTCTTGAATTATACCTAGTTTTTACAATTTAAAGCTAACAAATGAAATATGTATTCCATGGCATACTCTAAACCATCATTAGACTATTAGAAGCAATTAGAATAAATAATTAGGCCTAATTTATCAAATTAGGCAAATTAAGATTTAGATCAAAAATTAGGTTTTTCATAAAAATTAGAGATCATGCCTGAGATCGAAAGCAATAGAGAGTGAATAAGGAGCCATGCATGATCAGAAAGCTTGAATTTTGGGTTTGGAAGCTTGAAAATGGGTTTTAGGGATTTTAGAAAAAAAATCATTCAGTTGGAATGAGGAAGAAAGGTCTCGACCGAGACCTGTATAACGCGAATTTCCGAAGACTTTCGATGGCTCGTTAAAATCCATCGAAAATCGCAATCGAAAACTATCGCCAAGGGTCATTG
Organism: Allium cepa; assembly: GCA_030765085.1. Taxonomy (NCBI): domain Eukaryota; kingdom Viridiplantae; phylum Streptophyta; class Magnoliopsida; order Asparagales; family Amaryllidaceae; genus Allium; species Allium cepa. The sequence goes on along the minus strand of CM060930.1, from coordinate 43,743,000 downwards.
GTATTTCGAGCTATTCTTGTAGTGAAAAGAGTAAGAGAGATCACATAATTATATGCAGTAAAGTGGTGAGACTAACCTATAATTACAAATTGAATAATCAATTTTTCCAAAGACATATTTGCGCTCAAAACTCAGTTAAGGTTTATTGAAGAAGAGGACAATCATGGATGCTTTCTTCCAGCTACTCATACGAACATAAACTTCCTTCATTTAAATAGCTTGAGAATAAAGGATTGCTTGAAGATTTAGAAAATTAATCTTCAATTGTATTGAAACCTTTCCAAATATCAATGATTGGATTTCTATGCAAATGGATAATAATGATCTTGATTTCCATAATTTAGCTTAATTGATTGAGTCTCCATGTATAAACTTTTCTATCTCCATATAACAAATCTTTTGACTAATTAATTGATTAGTTGATTAATAGTTTTCTTTCTTCAAAAGTAATCACGCATAACTTACCTCCTTTTCTTTCCGGTTGTAACATAATAGATTGATAAGATCAATTAGCTAAATTCTTTTCTTCTTTGAAAAATATTTGAATCACCTAAATTTAACACTCAACCTTGATTCAAATATATCATTCTCTCTTCATCGCCACATCTTAACAAATTGTTGGGTTTATGACACATGGCGTCAAACTCAAGATGAACAAGTTTGGGCATCGTTGCCCAAACAGAACTTCAAAATCTTTCCCAAGCATGAGAAAGATAGTATGCACAGCAACAAACAAAATGCATGCGAAAAAATACCAAAATTCTTCAACAAATCCGATGTTGGAGACGAACATGTAGATACCAAGCTTCGAGATTCCAATGGAGATTTAACATCGCGCTTCCAACCATAAAGATGCAAAAATTAGAAATACCAAAAGTCTTCCTTAACTCACATAGGTAAGAGAAAATTAGAAAAAAGAATTTACTTCGACACAAATAATTACCACAACCATTTCGAAAAAAATATTAGCAATAAAACATATTTACTCCATGTAGTGTTCGGGTTACCTAACCCATTTGTTAAGTACAACTAGACTAGAAGGGTGGACAGTTTACCATCCACATTTTGCAACATCCATTAAGGTGAAATAAGGAAGAGCACATGTGAAAATTATTAAGATTTTACGATTCAAATTATATGTCATTTAAAGAGGATTATGTATTCTTGACTACGAAAGAGACGGGAGGTCGTTCGGAGCATTGAGGAGCAAGTTATGGTAACAAGGAATGTAATTACGTTTGTTCATTATTTTTAATATGGAAATGCATAAATTATTGGATTGCTTCTGCATGAAATGGGAAGGAAATAAATACATGCACACGTTATGGAATAAAATACATGCAAAATGATATACATATTATTTCTTTCTTAGTAAATGCATTGCTTTGTGATTATTTATTTTCATATCTGCTAATTAAAGGAATAAGTGAATTAATTGCTATGTTTACACCATATGTTACCTTTGTAAATTGCCTTCATTATCTTCTTAGCATATCTTATAAATTTAATCGTCGACGACTCTCATGGATCTGCACTGGCTTTATATTGACGATAGACTTCATTGTAAACCCATCTTGGCATTCAGCCAGCGATCCCCTAATAGAGTGTTTCTTCTTGTTAACCCTAACTTAGGGTTTTGGTATGTAAACTCTTATTTTGTAATCTCTTGTAACTCTTGTGTGTATAATAAAACCTCTCTCCTTTGGGCTGGACCTATACTATCTTGATGATAGTGCAACCAGTATAAATATTGCGCGTCACTTTTTCTTCTTTATAATTATTTATTATTTATTTGGAGTAATAGAATAATTGTTGTTAGATTAAATGATGTTCAAATTGGAAAATCTAGATCTTGTTTATTGTTTTTTCGTATTTATGCAATTTTTGCACAACAGATTGGTATCAGAGCAGTAGATTTTTCTCAACAGAATGATATCAAAGCAGTAGATTTTTCTCAACAGATTGGTATTGGAGCAAGGTGATTTGTTTAAATTTGTGCATCAATGGCTTCTAGAAAGAGCTGTAGATCTGATGGTAATTATGCTATTACTCATTTTGATGGAAAACGAGATTTTGTGCAATATGGAAGATAAAGATTAAGGAGATTATGTTGAGAGAGAAGAGTGTTCCAATCTTGCAACTTTGGTGGTAAGAAGTTTAGTGCATTAAAGGGATAACTATATTTGGGAAGCTATATCTGCTTCATGGCTCAACGCTGATGTGAGAGTCTTATGTTGATTTCCATGGGAAATTTGTTGTTTAGCTGATAAGGTATACAGGAGGAGAGAGCTTCGATTTGTGATTGACAGAATTTTCTGTGCCTTGGTGGCTTTGAGATTATTTTCGTATATATCTTCTTTTGATTTTGGGTATTTGTAATATTTATTGGCAGGTGGGGACGTAATCTGAGCTCGTTAGCAAGGTATAATGGGGGTTGGCCTTGCTAGAACCCATTGAGAAAGTATTCATTTTTGGTATTGATCTCCTCAAGAGATCTTAGTTGAACGTGGAGTTCTTTTTTTATTTTATATTGATAAGAGAATTTGAATCGAGGTGGAGTGTTGAGATTCTACGATTCAAATTATATATCATTCTAAAGAGGATTACGTGTTCTTTACTATGAAAGAGACGGGAGGTCGTTTGGAGCATCGAGGAGGAAGTTATGGTAACAAGGAAAGTAATCATGTTTGTTCATTATTTGTAATACGGAAATGCATAAATTATTGAATTGCATTTGCATGAGATGGGAAGGAAATAAATACATGCACACATTATGGAATAAAATATACGCATAAGGATATGCCTATTATTTCTTTCTCGGTAAATGCATTGCTTTGGGATTATTTATTTCCATATTTTCTAATTAAAGGAATGAATGAATTACATGTTATGTTTACACCATTTGTTACCATTATAAATTGCATTCATTATCTTCTTACCATATCTTTGTAATTTAATCGACGACTATCATAAATTTGTGATGGCTATATATCGAGGGTAGACTTCATTGTAAATCCATCCTATCATTCAGCCAGGGATCGCCTAATAGAGTGACTCTTCTTGTTAATCCTAACTTTGGACTTTGTATGTAAACCCTTATTTTGTAATCTCTTGTAACTCTCTCATGTATGATAAAATCTATCTCATTTAGACTTGACATACACTACCTTGATGATAGTGGAACCAGTATAAATATTGTGTGTCGCTTTTTCTTCTTTATAGTTATTTATTATTTATTTGGAGTAATAAAATAATTGTTGTTTGATCGAGTGATGTTCAAATTGGCAAATTTAGATCTTGTTTATTGTTTTTCCGCATTTGTGTAATTTTTATACAACTGATTGGTATTAAAGCAATAGATTTTGCTTAACAAAAATCAGTAGATATGTTCATATAGAGATAAATGAAAAATCGTAACAGCATAAATCATCATTACTTAGTGATACTATCTTAAATTCAGACTGTACAGTCTATGTCCTATTTGAGAAGACCTCGAGCTATAATAGCTCTTCAGTGTCGACTTTCAGTGTCACCTATGACAGTGGCATGGAAAACTAACAAATCCTCTTCTTAGCCTTAAAATCACAACATAAAGACTCATGACTTAACACGTGTTATCCGATATTTTGACCCGACTATGTTTGAACTGATTGGACAAGTTAGATTCAATTGTTGTCAAAGCCAGTAAGTCCAAAGCAATGATGTTGGATCCGCAAGTCAAGTACAGATGATGATATGAAGCTGCGATTGAACGAAGTTGAGAGATATGCGATGCAAAATGTTCAAAGTATAGAATATAGTTCAACAAAGAGGAGAGATCAGCTATAATCATTCTCCAACATAAGGATCGACATATTTTAGCTGAGCAAGTGCTAGTCAATGGAGAACAACCAATATCTCAAGACCCATAAGTACAACGCATATAAATTTTTTGAAACATGATGTGGGGACCCTAAGGAGCCTACTTAAAGATTACACATTAAAAGAATAAAGTAAGAGGGATCGGCCCTCTTCTCTCAATAGGAATTGGCTAAAATCAGAAAACAACTTACATTGAACCAAAGATCTAGCAATAACTCAAGTTCTACTAATCCAATTGACATGAAACTTGGACGCTAAGCATATTGCAACATGGAAAGCTCCCATAGGGATCGCACCTCAAAATTCCTCCAAAAGAGGGATCGGTACAGATCCCCATTCCTTGGAATTTATACCATGCATCCCTCTTATGGGTCCATGTTGTTTTGGAGACCTACTGCTGAATTTTCAGCAAGATATTTCTTCATCTTTGTCTACAAATATAGACTTGGCTGTTCATTTTTAGGACTTTTACGCTGCTAGTTGATTTGTACTCTATTGTAACTAAGGATTTTCATCCGATCTCTATTGAGCTTGGTTTACAAATGATTAATAAAGCTATTTATTCAAAGTGGATGTAGGCGAACAATGACGAACCACCATAAATTATTAATGTTCCTGTTATTGCTATAATTTTTTTACTATTTAATTGCTTATTTCCTCTGTTATCATTCTCTATTTTCATTTATTTCTTTGGTGTTCGTAATAATTTTTGGTGTGAATGTTTTGGTGCTTTCACCGAAAGATTAAGTTCTCAGCCCTATTTGGATCTCTTTGTTGCAAGTGATTGCATATACCCCTCTAAAGAGATCCTAACTTACCTTCAAGAAGCTTGTTCATTCTATTCAAATCAGTAAATTATAAGAAAAACTATCAACAATGGTTAGGAATACAAGATCAACATCTCAAAATGCAAAAGGAAATGAGAATGCTAGCATCCAACAGGGAGGCATGAGCAATCAACCAATAGATGTGAATGCTACCAATCCAATTGATGTCCAAAACCCAGCTGATTCTATCACAAGAAATAAATTCCAAAATATAATGAGAGAGCTAATGGATAGTCGTCAATAATTAAATCACCAGATTCAAGCCAATATCGATCTAATGAACCAGCTTAATCAGCAACAGTGCGGGAAAGCTAGAAGGGACCTAACCTCTTATTCTACATAAGAAATTTCTAGTTCATCGAATGATATCATAGATGTAGACATAGTAGAATTGGCAGATATCATGCAGAATCTTCTGGACATCAGCAGGCAAGTCAACTTGGCTTGCAAGACCAATCAGTGTCGATCCCTCTATAAGGATCGGTGCCGATCTCTCCTGGAGCGAGCCTACCTTACCATGTCGGAGCCTAAGCTGGAGCCGCTATGATGATTCAAATGCTAGAGTTCAGGTGGATGTAGATTATTTACCACCTCGAAATGACGATGAAGTGAATGCATGTGATATACATCAAGAGGAACCACCGAAGTCATAATCTATATAACCATTCAATATTGATGGCAGCAATGGGAGGGACTGATATGGAATTTGACTTTGGCGATTGGCTAGATGAAAAACCACCCGCAATGTTGGAACGTTTCTATGTAAAAGCGGTTCGATATTTAATAAAAGAGGAAGATAGGTGCTCGAGGATGAAAAATGTTGTGGCACTAAGTGGAGAAGGAAAGTAGAGTAACATTGCAGTGAAACAGTCTAAAGAGAGTTCTGGAAAAGTTAAAGTAAATTTCAAAATAAACTGAGCCAGGTAAAGAAAGATGGTGATTGGAACCGTGAATGAAAAAGGGATTCTGGAAGAAGAAAGCCTAGGATTTCAATGTATGACACCTACACACCACTAAATATATCTCTAGATAACATCTACTTGTATACCTGCAATACCATACAGTATAGGAAGCCACCTCCAAAAGAACCAATAGAGAACCAGAAGCAGACTAGAAAATATTGGCGGTTCCATGAATGTTATGGTCATAACACGAATGACTTTAGCCATCTTTAGGATATTATCGAGAAACTGATCCGGGAAAGAAAATTATAGCAGTTTTTTAAAACCCTATAGGATGGAGGGAAAAAACATCTGATCCCAACCGAGCATAATTTCCACATAGAGTTGAGGAGTCTGCATGTACTAGTGAAATATTAGTGATCAATACAGTAGTCAGAGGACCATATCCAGCCGATAAAAGCTGGCATGAGATAGAGTGCTTGCTAGCACGATCAAGCATATGAATTTTAAATGTTGTTCGAGTATATAAGATGAGGCTTTAGCAAAATAGTAATATACAATGATAGATAACATTGTGTTCAGAAACAGAGATGCAGATAAGGTGGAGGCACTGACGATCTATGCAATGGTCATTTCGGACATGATCGACCCCGCCTTGGTCAGGGGGATTTTGATTGATTGTGGAAGATCCGTTAATATAATTTTCAAAATGGCTTAGCATTTGATGAGGATAGAAGCCAAGGACTTGAAATCGTCTAAAACTCTCATTTATGGCTTTAACCATGCTACGAACGAAGCAATCAAATTTTCGCATTGCCGCAGAGTTAGGAGAAGGCGACGTAGGAGAGTGTAGATTTTGCCATTTGTTATCTTGGATATTGACTCTTCATGTAATTCTTTTCTAGGCCGACCAGCCTAACTAAATTTTTGGCAGCTCTTATCCCATGGTGTTTGACTTTGAAGTTCCCAACTAATAACGGTGTTGGAGTTGTGCATGGTGATTAGGCGATCGGACATGCCTACTATGTGGATGATTTGAAAGACGCTCAATGGAAGGAGAAAGGTAAGGGAGTGGACAAGTCTCTCTACGTCCAAACCGCCAAAGGTTGACATTAAGCGTATAGGCCTTGGCTCAAGCACCATAGTTGGTTCTATAAAGACATAGATTCAAAGGGTGACGAGGAGGAGCCTAAAGAGACCAAGGCCGCACTAGTTGAGCTAGCGTTTGATATCGTGGTTAGCCACGACGACCTGTCATGGGTCTGAAAGATTAGATCGCGGCTCAACCCCCCGATAATGAAAGAACTTGCTAGTTTTCTCCAAATGAATCTCGACGTGTTTACTTGAACTCATTCTGACATATGTGGGATCTCGCCTGCTATTGCGAGCCATGCATTAAACATTGACCCGAGGCATTCCCCGATGAAATAGAAATGGCTTGGCACAGATCTAAAGAGATCTGCTACCCTTAAAGAGGAGGTGAATAAACTCAAAGGCGATGGTTTATTCGTGACGCCCTCTACCGTGGGTATCTAATCCCGTACTTGTATGAAAGGAAAATGGAAAATGGCGGACATGTGTTGATTACTTGTATTTGAACAAGGCATGCCCAAAAGAAAGTTTTCCCCTTCCAAGGATCGACCAGCTAGTATATTCAATTGCAGGACACGAATTGCTATCTTTCATTGATGTGTACTTTGGATATAACCAAATCTCGATGTACATTCTCGATCAGGAGCACACCAGCTTCATTACCAATGTTGGATTGCATTACTATGTAGTAATGACATTTGGATTAAAGAATACTGCAGTGACCTATCAACATTTGGACAGCGGAATGTTTAGAGATTAGATTGGATAGACGATGGAGGTACACGTGGGTAATATGCTCGTGAAGTGACGATGATCAAGTGGACACTAATCCCGAGAAGATCCATCCTCTAAAGTGTTCTTTTGGCATTGCATTAGGTAAGTTCTTGGGTTTCATCATCAATGCTCGCGGAATCGAAGCTAATCCTAAGAAGATTCAAGAAACTCGCAATGTCTAAGCACCAAAACCACCAAACAAGTATAGAGCTTAAATAGGAAGGTTGCTGCCCTAAGTCGACTTATTTCCAGAGCCATTGATAAATGCATTCCTTTCTTCAATTTGATTAGAAGAAGGAAAAGGAACTTTGAATGGATGCAGGATTATGAAGACGTGTTCCAAGATTTGGTGAACCACCTAGAGAGACCTCTCATCTTGTCAAAGCTGGTGGATCACAAAGAATTATATATCTACTTGGTCGTGTCGATTCATGTTGTAAGCGCCATATCGCTTCGCGAGGATAATCAGATCCAGAGACTAGTCTATTATGTTAGCAAACGATTAACAAAAGAGAAAAGGAACTATCCAAAAATAGAGAAATTGGCGTAATACTTGTTGATTGCTTCACAAAAGCTCTACCCTTATTTTATGCTCATCCCATCAACGTTTACATCGATTAGCCATTACGACCGGTCCTACAGCAACGTAAAATATCTGGGAGGCTATCCAAGTGGAACATTGAATTGAGTCAATTGGGCATTACTTATCTTCATCGGAAAGCGATCCAACGATAGGCACTGGCAGGCATTATAGCAGAATACGTTGCACAAGTTGGTCTCGCAGAGAATGATGGTGGCCCTACTATTCGGTGGAAAATTATGCCGATGGAGCATCCAATAGTCATTTTTCTGGACCCGAAATCTCGTTACTAACTCCAGAAGATCAATCAATTTTCTATGCTTTGAATCTTGACGTCCCTATAACAAACAACGAAGCTGAGTATGAAGCTCTGATTGCTAGACTCAAACTTGCTAAAGAACTAAGGATAAAATCTCTCGAAATCTTTTACGATTTCTAACTAGTAGTATACTAAGTCAGAGGAGATTACCAAGCTAAAGGAAATGACTCGCTCCATGCCTTATCCAAGTACAAGAGCTATTGACTGTCTTAGAGTATTATGACAACACATACATTCCTTGAAATCAAAACAAAGAGGCTGACTCATTGGCAAAGTTTAATACCAATGGAATGCACAACATATGAGCTTGGTTCCAGTTGAAGGTTTAGATGATTCAAGCATAATCCAGATGGAAATTAACTGGGTACTAGAAACGAAGTCCAAGAAGGATTCATGGATGATTCTGATTAAAGTCTATTTTCTACAGAGAGTGTTTCCCGAACGGAGGAATGAAAGGCGACAAGTCCTTCTCAAAGCTTCACGGTATATCCTTCGGGAAGGTGTCATGTATAGAAAGGGTTTTTTCATTACCCTACTTCGGTGCATCACTCATGAAGAAGTAAAACGATTCTTAAAGGAAGTTCATGAAGGGGCGATCACGTTGAAGACAATACCTAGAAATGAAAATACTCTATTATGGGTATTATTGGCCAATTGTCAACCGAGATGCTACTGATTATGGTAGGTGATATGACAAGTGGCAGATATATGCAAAAGTTCCGAGAGCCCCACCGCCAGAAATCACATAAATGGTCAGTCCATGGCATTTATCATATAGGCATAGATATTATCAATTCCTTACTGATCCCTAAAGGTGGTGTGAAGTACGCCATCATGGAAGTTGATTACTTTACCAGATGGGCCAAAGAGGAACCTTTAGCAACGATCACGATAAAGAATGTAATCAACTTCATTGTCTGAAAGATCATCTATCGTTTTGGCCTTCCACGAACCATTGTAAATTGACAATGGAACCCAATTCTATAGCGCTGAATTCAAAAACTTCTGCCGTCGGCATCATACTGAGAAGAGATTTGCGGCAGTTTCTCACCCCCAAGAAAATGGATAAGTTGAAGCTGTGAACAAAATCATAAAGTCCATTTTAAAGAAGCATTTGGAAAATGCTATATGAAAATGGGTGGATGAACTCCCTACAGCATTATTAGCTTACAGAACCACCCATAAGTCCGTGTGTCACGACCCGTAATTTCGTTACTTCGAAAATGAGTTATTTCGTTTATTTTTAAATTTAAAAGATTTAAAACTTAAATAAATATGTTATATATAACAAATAATTATCTATTCTTATAGTTGATAATTTAAAATGTAAAAATTTAGATTTTAGAACAAATCAACAAAATTAAGTTTTGCTAATAATAAATAAGGGCTTAAATAAATAAGTTTAAGTATCTATTTAATGAGTTAAATCTTATTTAAAATATCTAATAAATATAATAAAAGTATATTAAAATATTTAAAAGTATGTTAATAACCTTTTTACAAAAATAACCAAAATTAGTCGCATTTTGTCATCTTTACATACATTGTAAAATTAGAGATTTTCATATTAATTAAATATGATTTTAAAATGTAAAGAGATATGTTTTAGTTTACTTAAAGAAGTAAAAAAGTTTATTTCAAATTTGGTTCTAATAAATGAATAGTTTAGCTAAAACGTCAAAATGTAACCACAAAACATTTTGTCGAAAATCAGCGTTTTGTCAATTAAAAGTTGTCGCAACGTTGTTGCACTTTTATTTTTTATATATGAACATATATTCAAATAGTATAAGTATTATTTAATTCACTAATCAAGTTTACTTTTACTAAACAGGTTTATAAACAATTAGCAAAAGTAAACACAAAAGGACAAAAATATCACATCAAATCCAACCAAATCTTTACTTTTCTTTACTTAAATATTAAGTGATTAAGAAATAAAGTAATGATGTGATAAGGTGATGGTAAGTGTTGAAAAGTAAGATAAAATAAGGATATTTTAGTAATTTTGTAAAGGGCTGGTTTGTAATTTAGCACTCCTTACTTTTCCTATAGATACCCATTATCTCTTTAAGAGAGGTAGGAGGGTTAAAAATAGTGGAGTGTTTAAGCACAAATCCACTTGTTACTCTCTAACATCTTTTAATTCACTTCTTTTTCTTCTCTTCTTAAAAAATGGGCTTAGGCCGTAAGGATGAAGGTTTTTAAGGGCTTAGGCCGAGAGCAAGGTGGTGGAAGAGGGTCATCACCGTGAGCAAAGCAAGTAGAGGTGGGGATGGTCGAGCACTTGGAAGCATGGTTATATAAAGTTTAGAAATGTTTAGTGAAGTGTTAGTTTGGATAAGAATGTTGGTAGAAAGTAATACGTTTTGGTTAAAGGTGTAACGACCCAGAATTTCCCAACCCGAAAATTCCAGATAGTTATGGAAAGAAGAAAGAGATATAAGAAGAAGAACAGAAACACCAAAACATCTCACATTCGCAGCGGATAAAATATAATAATAAATAATAATAACTTAAAAAAGAATACTATATCCGTCGATTACATTTAATATACATCAGAGTTTCACATTATATATAGTCCGTGAATATTTACAATTACCACGTCTCAGATTAACAATAATAATACAGCGTAAATACTCTATGCGCTATTGCCATCCAGCTCGCCCCTGAGCTGCAGAACGTACCTACCTGAAAATCTGTAATACACGGTCTGACCCGAGCATTAAATCAAAGTAACACCCGGGTCAGGCTGGAAACCAGCGTGAGTAAACCCAACTAACAAGTAATACCAAGCAACAACTTAAATAAGCCTGGGTAACCTTTATCAATTTAACCAATTCACAATTTGTAGACAACACTTATTTCTCATATAAATTTCTAAGTGCCAAACTTAGATAAAACAATCCAATTCACTTAAATCGTTTCATTTCATCATATTGATTTCACAAATCAGTTTATATAAATTCGAAGTGGTTTCGGGTATTTCTCAATACCCGATCCCGGCCTCTTCGAAACTCGTGTTATCCCATCCCACATTATTCAAATGAAATACACAACATTTCATATCAGAGATATCAACACATTCAAACATCCAATGCCATTCAATTATCCATAACAAAACTTAATCACGTACAAATCAATTCAATTGATTCTAATTGAATTTCAAACCTCAATCACCTGGATTAGTCAACCCATCATTATTCATCTTAATTAATCACCCTGGATTATTTTACAAATTAAATTCAAGTGAATATCTTTAATTAATTTCACTACGTTATTTATTCTTACCAAATTAATGAGTAATCTTTAATTATTTCACAAATTGATTAACCATAATTAATTACTCTAATTCTTAATTACTTGTATTAATTCATTTCTCATGGTCACTTTGATTAATTCATCTTAATTAATCAATCCTTAGTTACAACGTTGATTGTATAAATTAATGATTTCTAATTATGTTTTGATTTATTATAATCTAAATTAATTGCTTTAAATTCAACACCACATGTTAATCATTCCCGATTAATCTTAATCTATAAGTAATTATTCTTTTATTTACTTCATTCATAAACTAATTACTCCTTAATTAATTATCTTGATTAATCTCTTGACAAATTTCACAAAGTAATTATATTTTATTAATTACATTAAGTAATTATTTATCACACCATCAAATGGTTATTCTGAATTACTTATACTTAGTTAATTAACTTACAACTTAATTTATTATTTATTCAAATACCTTTTATTACTGAATTTAATATCCCAAATCATTAATTAATTGAATTAATTAATTATCCATTTTAATTACCTACTAATTTAATGAACCACAAATCGTTACCTTTATTAACTTTGGGAACATTTACTTCTTTATGATTTAAGTTTAAACAATTTAAAACTCGAATACTTCGAGTCACGCAACAATTAATATAGGAATCAACCAAAACCAAAGTTACAAAATCATCAGTGCACAACACATCAATTCAACCATTCAACCAATTATTTAAATTTAACCATTTAAATTTAAATAGAAACCTAACAGAGTGAGGTTTACTCACCTTTGATTTTAATTTGCAATCCATCCGGGCCAGCTTGTTTCTTTTCAGATTTTGACCTTGCATAATCAATTACAGTTTATTATTATTTGAATTAATCGAACAATTAATTGCCAATTATTTATTTAGTTAATTAAAATTTTATTTACCCTAATCTTCCTTTAATAACTTATTTTAATGTCTAAAATAATTAAATAAGCTAAGTTAACCACATTAGTACTTATATATAAAAAAAATTCATTTGAAAATATATAATTTAAATTTAAACAGTAAGTAAAATTTTAATTACATAACTATCAAGAAAATTATAGTTTAACTAAAACACAGAAATTATACTTCCTACGCTCGCGTTGCTGATGTCTAACAATCCAAATTCATGTTCGACCCTTCCCCAACATCGGCAATTATCACCACTCAAGCCATCAACGACATTCCACCCAGCCTCGTCGCAGCCAACCACCCCGGACCCCAGCCCACGATTCATGCCGAGTGGCTACACCATGAAACCCTAGCTCCATTCGTAATCCACCACAGCGACATCCTCCTTCAATCACGGCAGCACGCCGAAATTCCTCGTTCGAAAACCTAGAGTCACGAACTGCTTCTCGAATCGAACCTGATGCCTCCTCGAACGCGGCTTCAACATATTAATGCACGCGCGATTTTCCCCCTCTTCAGCCTTGATTCCCCCTTCATCTCGAACTAGATTATGAATTTTGTTAGAGGCCGGCTTCGGCCATACTTTGATTTCGATAAATATTCTTTTTTAGATTGAACTGCCATGCTTTGTTGTTTATTTTTATTTTTATTGAGCATCGGCCATTCTTATTATGATTGAGTTCGATTTCATGCTTTTAGAGGAGATATTGATGGAGTGAGGCTTCTCGAACACGCGTTGAAGTGAAAATATCTCTGACAATGTACTTAAAATTTTATTATATTGTAAAATTTACAAACGTCTTAATAAGCATAACGCGAAATTCCGGACTCCGTATCGGACATGCCAATAGACGTTGATAAGGTTTTACCAGTATTCCGAACCCAATGGAACATGCTTCGGAGGCTAATTTGATCGTATGCGTGAGTTACGGAAGTAAACGATCAATTTTAAATTAAATTAATTAAAATAGTTCTACGCGTTTCGAGCTGTCAGGGTCAAACGACAATTCCGATGGCTACAAAAATCGAAACCCGATAATAACTAATTATTACGGATCCAATGGTACTAGTTTCGTCGAATTCCGAGACTGTGCCTCGGAAGGCTATTTTTAAATATCGATTTAAACGATATACCATTAAAATTGAACGAATCATCTTTAATTTAGATTCCAACCATTCTATTATTTTCAGTATCGTCATTATAAATTTTATAAGCTTTCAAATTTCTTTTAATAGGCTTAAAATTCCATATTCAACCATTTACCCAGCTTTCAATTATTAAATTCAATATTTAAATTATATAATTCAATGATTTAATTATCAAGTAAATATTGATATTTGGAATTCAAGTTTAAAATCAACCTTTAAATATTTTAAAATCAATTTACTATTCAAATTTAAATTGTTAGAGATTCTGGGTCATCACATTCGTTCCCCCTTAAAAGAATTTCGTCCCCGAAATTACTAAGTAGGGAGAATGGACCAATACCCGTTTACTTTCCAAAACTCACAATTCAACATCCTACCACCTATTCTTTTATAAAAAACTCATTATCACATTAACTAACTTTCCAAAATCTTTTATAGTTTTCAAACAATATTCTTCCGCTCAATCGTTTAAATTTAAATTTAAAACCATAATTTGGATTATCAAAATTTTCCCAAAATTTTTCTAACTCTCTAAATTTTCGAAAATTTTTGCTAGCGTCTCCTTTGCGCGGCTAGCTCGGTACGGGCTCCCCAAATTCCAAAAGAAAACAAAAGCCAAGTGGCTACATCAAAAACCCAATCCAATTTCAAACAGAAATTTAAATACATACCTTTTGTCGTGCAATACAAATTTATCTTTTGGAATCAAATCCAATTTTCTTTTCCCCTTTTAATACCTGCATATCTTACCAAGCAATAATATCCAATTGTAACCTTTTAATCATTTTATACATTTCCTCACATATGTTTCATATCTATTTCAAATTAGTCTTTCCCATTTCCATATAAATTCAATTCATCTTTAATTTGAGCATTAAATTTTAACTTTCATTTATAACTGGTACATACTAGTTTCATCTACTAATTAATTTTAATTTCCAATTTGAAATTGTTTGTCGTTAACAAAATTTTCCCAAAATTTTCAAAAAAATTCTAACTCCCAAAATTTTCGGAAATTTTTGGCAGAGTCTCCTTTGTACGGAGGAGCTTTTGCAATTTGACAAGAGATATAAATATATATACATCGACCCACACGGTCGGAAAAAGCAAAAACAGTTCATATTTCCTATTTTTATTGCGTATGCGTACCTTATTTAGCATTTTAAGCAAGCAGCTTATTAATTTAAGCAATTAGCGCAATCCAAACGAGCCAAACGGCCTTCAGGTACCTGTACTAACTCAATTTAAACATATAAGCACTATATATATGAAGTTGACAACATTTCTCTTACTAAATCAACTAGAACACTTCAATTCTAAAGGAAATGCATTTGAAATAACTTCATGAGCAATTTATATGTTTTCAAATCTAATTCAATTGCTTTCAACCAATTCATAAGCCATTTCATTCAGTTTCAATGGTTTGCAACCCAATTTCTTACATTCCATTGATTTTTTTATCCAAACAAGCTCACATTCACTTCAAATGATCCAGAATCAATTTATTTAATCTCTATCAACTCATAGAATTTTAATTACTTTTATTTACGCCGAATGACAACCATCCTATGAAATTTCGATGATATTCGTTTAATAGAGTATTCATGTAGTTTATAGTTACTTAAATTAATTTCAACTTATTCTGTATTTAATTCCATTTCTTTTCTAAATTATTTACGAACCATTCATTGCATTTCATTTTATTTCAGCCTTAGATTCATCCAAAACAATTTATTAGGCTTTGCTCATTCAAACTTATAAAATAACGACTATTTCCAACTTAATTTAATCCAAGCTTTCATTTAATGGGCCTTCACTTTTATTCGAAGCCAAACTCCCATTAATTTTAAACTTAAGTTAATTTACTTTTGTTTATTCCGACATCAACTTATATTTGCTTCTATTTGATTCTCATTTAAGCAACTTTCTTTAAATTCAGTTAGCCCATCCATTTTAATTTTAAACTCACCATTCCAATTTATCAAAATAATATCCAAGCACATACTTAACTTATTTATACTTCAAATTAATATACCACCAAATTTAAGTTCAGTCTGATAATCCAATTCCAATCACAACTTGATTTAGTTTTTTATTCAATCAGACTCCATCCATTTATCATTTAACACAATTAACCCGTTTTAAATTTTTAATTTACTTAATTCGTTATCGAATTTATTTTATTAATACAAGGCCATTCTCAATCTATTTCTATTCACTTGGATTTTATTTTGTTGCAATTCAAACCATTTCTATCATAATCACTTTTCTTATATCCAATTTACTTGCAAATTTCATCAAATATTATTCAAATCACCCTTGAACATTATTTGTAATTCAAACCATCACATTTTCCAATCCAACTCAATTTTATTTTACAATATTTCCTCTTTTTAATTCATTATAAAATCCAAGTCGAATTCTATCTACAATTCTAATTCATTTCCAAACTCCATTATTAATTTACAATCCATTTATTTACCAAAGTCAAATTTTATTAACATACTCAATCACACAATTATTTAACCAGTTAGCTTATTTCCAATTTCTAAATCAATATTCGATTATACTTACAAAATCACTTCATTAAAATTCCAATTTGGATTTCCTTTTTATTTTCTTTATTTAAAATTTTAGAAGTGCTTTTAAATTTACATCATACTATTAAAATAGCCTTTTATAAACATATTTCTTATAACTCGATGTCTCAACCAGTCCATCCTTGTTCTTATAGAAATTCAGTCAAACATTGATTAGGCGTAGGACTGAAAATCTATAAGTACTTGGTAAACCCGTTATCAACACCCAGTGAAAATACCTTTGAAAATAATTTTACTGAAAATATTGAAAGCATTTTGAAATAGAGGAAATTTCTTTGGTGAGAATGCTCTAGAAATCATCATCCCCATCCATGGTCGTAGTTACATTCCAGGGTTACGTTGCCATCGCAGCAAAAGTCCACGTAACTGCAGGCTCTCTGCGGCCTCTCGATTATGCCATGGATCCCACACAACAGATCACAGTCACATCCCAGGGTTACGTTGCCGTCACAGCAAAAGTCCATGTAACTGCAGGCTCTCCGCGGCCTCTGATTTCGCTATCGAAATGAAACCTCTCCACTCCTACATAGGCCGCAGTCTACCGATATAAAATCAAACGCAGACTGTTGGCTCTCAGCGGCACATACGACTTCCGCTATATTATACCATAGGTCGCAGTCTACCGATATAAAATCAAACGCAGACTGTTGGCTCTCAGTGGCACACACGACTTCCGCTATGGTATACACTACTCATAATCCCCAGGAACTAGTTTTGTCCGGACTCCTCACAGGATCAACTTTAGAACCCCCTTGGACTCAAGGCAGCACCACCCGGTGGCACTCCTGAGAAGTTCATTTCAAGGGAGCGCCTTTTTTCCCTGAGCCATCATCAAAATATTTTATACTATACACATATAGTATCTTCAAATCATACACCTAGTACGATATCATACAAAGCTCCTTTGCACAAAATCGATTATCCCAAAATCGATAGTTCTCAAACTAGGCTTTCCAATTTCAATATTGATTTTACAAAAAAATCAAAAGCCTTTCCAAATCCAAAGGTTCTCAAAACCTTTTCCAAAATCCTCATAAGATCCTTTATATATATATATATATATATATATATATATATATATATATATACACACACAGATATATATAATTTTTTTTAAAAACTTTGGATCTTTCAAACTTGTATAAAACTCTTTTTATACTTTAAACACCTTCAAAAATCCTTTTCTTCCGGCAATAGATTCAACAAGGAAAGATTTATCTTATATAACAAAGAGATATTTATTCAAAATCAAATATTCAAATTTGACTACTCTTTCCAATATCAATTCCATTCAAATCCTTACGATGTACACATAACATCTGTACGCTATACCAATCTGATCGCTCTCTCGATCACACAATTTCACTTCCGAACTAGTATTGTCTACCCGACTTCCTAGTGCGGACTCAGATCTGGCTTGTTGATCAGAAACCGTCATTCTCCTTGCATAGCCATAACTATGATAGAGAATATGCAGAACCAATCAATAATCCATATCCAGGCTCGCCGTCGAAAATCGAGTGAATAATCCCAACTCGGATCGATAAACTATCTCGATATTCTGTGCTCGAATCTGGATCAACTCACCGTGCGAATAGAATAATATATGTACATCCTACGTATTTATTTCCATTGGTTATCAGCCAAATCAATTTCCTTTCTATTCACATTTCCCTAAAGTCCCTTTACTTATTTATAATTGCCTTAATTCCCTATTTAGATTATCACTACAATTCCTATCTCGGTTGGGTACTAAAGCCATAGCAGTTTGAACTCCGACCAGTTTATACTTAGAAAATAACTTGAAAATTTCTTTTTTTTAAAAAAATAGAAAAGTAGTTGAAAAATAATTATTAGTTTACAAAATAGCTTTAAAATAGTTAACTAATCGTAGAATAGTTGGTAAATATCAATTAGTTTGTGAAATAGTTGAAAAATAGTGATTAATTTAGAAAATAGTAGAAAATTGGTTAAATAATTCCAAAAATAATTGTAAACCAAGTATAAAATAATTTGGCTTTAAGAAAGGTTGTATATATATTTAATAGCTTGAAAAATAAGTTTATATTAAAAACAATTTATATTGAAAATAGTCAAGAGTCAACTGTTCACTTCCCCAACAATTCAATTTAAATCTCCATTTAAATTGACCTAATTCCAATTCAAATAACTCCAAACTCCATTGGACTTGATTAATTCCCAATTCAAGTTGAATCAATCTTGATTCCTCCCCAAATTTAAATCAAATTCTAGTTGATTTTAATCATGTTCAATTTTAATTATAATTTCATATTATTCCAATCAATTTGAATTATTATCAATTTAATTTCAGAATCCAAAATCACTACAATTTAATCCAATCCAATTTCCCATTTAAAATTTTTAAACTTATACATTTTCAATCACCAATCCCATTACTTCAAACCAAATTAAATTTTAATTTAAAGGTTTTAAGCAATCTTAAATTTCTGAGTCCAATTCTTCATTTCAATTTATCTCTACTTATATTTTTCAAATTCAAATAAGAGCTCAATACAATTTTATTTGTTTTCAAAATTTAATTTATTATTCAATTTTATCTTCCAGTTTGAAGCCAGTAATTAAACAATTTTAATTTACAAACTCAATTATTCAAATTTATTTTATTTATACAATACCATTCTCAATTTAAAGATTTTTATCAACAATAGGATGATAACATCCAATTTATTCTAAAACATCCATCCATTTTCAATTTTTTAAATCTCAAACCCGTTTTGAGGTCACACAAATTCTCAATACAAATCAACCATTTAACTTTCCAAGTTAAATTCCAATTTCATCTTGAAACTTCCAATTCTGGTTGCTTTTTCTACACTTATTTAACTTCCCAAAGTTAAATTTCAATTTACTTAATCCAATCAACCTTACTCAATTTGAATTTCCGCTTCAAACTTCAAAATTCTTTCCCTCTTATAAGCTCAAAACTTATACTACTTTGGGTTTTTACATCACAATTCAAGGAAAAATCAAAACTCAACCTCTTAGAATTTATTTCAAATTATCTTTGATATTATATATATCCACACATATTTATTTCTTGGCCCTCCCAGCCATGTTTTAAAATTGTAAACCACCTTTGGTTTAAATTCAAATCAAATTTCAAACAAACCATTATTCGCAACAAGTCCCAATTATCCAAATAATACTTGTTTATTGTTTCTCATTACTTTGAACCCAAAATTTCAAATTCTGGGATTAGATTTAGAATTTCATTTTCAATCACTTAAATTTTAATTTAAGTTGTATTTTTGTTCCTACTTAATTCTAATTCAAGACTTCAATTTGGTTGTATTATATTACATCTAAATTTTAATTCCAATAATTTAACAACCAATCACCGTAATATTTATTAGAAGGAAATATTGCTTTATATATCCAAAAATATATTTTTATATAAAATCATTTAAAATCTTTATATAAGAAAATAACAAGTACGCGCTCATATATATATAACTCATTCTAGAGTACTCCAGACTCAATTTAATGAGTAATTCCCACCAGAGCCAAGGTTCTCGCTTAACCTTTCAGCTCTGATACCAAATGTAACGACCCAGAATTTCCCAACCCGAAAATTCCACATAGTTATGGAAAGAAGAAAGAGATATAAGAAGAAGAACAGAAACACCAAAACATCTCACATTCGCAGCGGATAAAATATAATAATAAATAATAATAACTTACAAAAGAATACTATATCTATCGATTACATTTAATATACATCAGAGTTTCACATTATGTATAGTCAGTGAATATTTACAATTACCATGTCTCAGATTAACAATAATAATACAGCGGAAATACTCTATGCGCTATTGCCATCCAGCTCGCCCCTGAGCTCCAGAACGTACCTACCTGAAAATCTGTAATACTCGGTCTGACCCGAGCATTATGTAACAACCTTGTATTTCGTGTCGATTTATAATCGACATTAAACGATTAATATTGTTGCTTGTTGCTAATTGAAGTTTTGATTTTTAAAATTGAGTTAAAATTCTTTTATAAATGGTTAAAAAGATTGATGGGCTTTAAAAATAGATTGTGACCCATGTTTTATGGGGCAGTGAAAAAAATTTACAAGGCAAATCGTCGTTTCCCTTTTTATTTTTATTCAACCCGGTCCCCCTCTTCCCCCTTTTCATTTGAAACCCTAAAATAAAAATAAACGAAGGAAATTAATGGCGGCCCCCTTTTGCATTTCTCGTTCGCCCCTTCATCTCGCTCGTGGCTGCGTCGATCGATGATCTCGTGCTCGGCTTCTCCTAAATTCGTCGACAAGGTGAGTAATTTACATTACTCACTTCTAATTCGAAACTGCTTGTCTTTGTATGCCAAATTTGAATTCGTTGTTGTTAATGATGATTTTCTACTTTCACTTGTTTCGAATTTTTAGCCTCTGTTAAATTTGACGCTGGCTCTGATTTGTTCAACTTGAAATTGTTTTGATTCAATTTCGTGATGACCACGGCTTTGAATCCCCTGATGCTTTGACTTTGATTTTTGAGTTGCTTATCTTCGGTCACTTTCTCACCTGTATATTACGGCTTTCTTGGATACATCATTATGCTGTTTTGAGGCTTATTAAGTGTTTGTATCATCCCTGCTTCATCATGTTGCACACACTCCATTTTTGCATAATGCTACTTGTCTCTGACTTCGGCATATACTCACTGAGGTGTTCTAGCCCTGTTGCGTACATGATGCTTAATTTACCTTCTAGTCATGTTGACTTGTAACTTGATTTTTTTATTGCAATGAGTCTTATGCACCATGTTGTCTACTGTGACCTTCATACTGCAGTGACATTTGTTCTGGTTGTCATGTATATGGAGTAGAGTTGCATTCCCTTGTCATTGTCTTAGGCCACTTGATCACTTGTATACTGCTGTTTGCATTTGGTCTTGATCATACTTGATGTCGCAGTTGCTTGACCCAGTTTCATTCCTCTTGAGTCTGTTGTGGTTGCATTACCCCCTCTGTAGCACACTTGAACTTGACCATGCAATTTGCCACTGTTTCATATATGACATAGTTTGCATATTAGTTGTTACTGTTGCCTTGAACTGTTGCCATAACATTCATGTGCTTGTCCATCTGCCGTGAACTGATCTTGTTCACTGCAGCAATTTCTTGCATATACATTACTACGCTGTCGGTCATGTTTAAATTCTTATGTCTTTGACCTTGATGGCATTTGGTTTGCATACCTGTTTCATGTAGTATTTGGTTTCATTAACCACGTATGTACACGATTACTTATCGTCCGGTCTTTCATTTATAAGAAGCACTGTTGCATTTCCTTGTGCTCGAACCTTATCTGTTAGTACTGTTGAACTTTGAGGCATATCATATTTTGGGTTGTGCCTCTATTGTGTAGAGTGCCTTGGTTTTTGAGTATTATTGAGTTTGTTTCTTTTTGCTGTTGCCTTTGTTTTGGGTATGACTGCCCTTGTGCATTTTGATACATAAGCTTGTTCATGTGATTTCATGGTATTCGCATGGTTTAACACTGTCACTATACTAATCATATACATTGACTCCTACATTATGATTCAGTGTTGTATTTGCATTGACTCTGGTCGGTTGGTTTTGTTGCCTTCATACAATTGCAGTTTTTTTTAGTAATTTTGGTTGTTGCACAGTCTATATGAACGTTGTTCATTTTCATGTTGTGCCTTGAGCGTTTTGCAGTTTTCACTGCAACCTGTGTTTGCATAATTAATATGCAGATACACTAGAGCTATTGGTAGTTTTCACTGCAATCCTTTGTTTGAGTAATAAATTAGCATATACACATTGCTGTGCTGCTACTGCGTTGTCTTATTTTTTTGAGCATTTGTGAGCTCTTTGTTATTGTTGCTTCGGGTTCGAGTTTTGCTGGTCTTGGAGCTTCAACCTGTAGCATTTTATTGATTTTGTTTTGATGAGAAAAAATTATTGGATGTGCTCCTTTTTAACTTGTACCTGTGATGACTTTGGCCTGCTGTTCAATGGTCATGGCATTGATATTTGATACTTCATTGATTTTGGTTCATCGAGTTTTTGGGTACATCATCACTATAGTGGCAAGGCAGTGCACGCAAGCGTGAACTGCAGCCACACGGTATGGCATGTATGATATTCTATTTGTTTTGACTTATGGATCTTTTTGCGTATTCCATATTTCGTAGTGGCGAGGCAGTGCACGCGTGCGTGTACTGCAGCCCTACTTGAATTAATATTTTAATTGATATTTCAATGGTTTTGAACTGTTTTGTTTATTCAATTCAATATTCTGAATTGCATTTTGATTTGGTTTAATTACTGTCGTCTATTCATTATTTAATTATTATTGCTTCTGTGCACTAATAACTGAGTTTGAATTAGACTGACCCGAGTATTATTTTCTTTTGAATCTAATACTCGGGTCAGACCGAGTATTTCAGGTTGTAGATATTCTGCTTTGGGTTGCTGCTAGAGCTATGAAGTTCTTTCATATCTTTTGGAGTAGTCGTCGTCATTTGTAGTAGTCTGTAAAATTGTATTGAAAGATATGTATTCATGTATATTAAATACGTTAATGTACTTGTATATGTAACTTCCTTAGTCGACTGTTGTAGTTGTATCATATGTACCGTGTCATGTGTATTGTATCAAATGTATTGTAACTGACATCAGTTATTGTATATATGAGACTTTCTGTTTGATTTGTGTTCCGCATTATATTATCTGTGTGATATTTTATATTTACTGTTCTAAACTATTACGAACCATCGTAGTTCGTTTTATACTGGAATTGGGGTATATCGATGGGAGAATATAAATCAGAGATGAAAAATGAAAGAAAATATATTTATATACCACTCCCATTGAGATAACCAATACTAGTATGAGGCCTAACTATTGACGGTCGCTCCTCAACAGCCTTATTCTCCGTGCTAGTTGACAGCACTACACCGTAGTGTTCTTGGCTAGCGTGGGTATAGAGGTGGGGCGTCACAGCTTGGTATCAGAGCCTGGGGTTTAGAACAAATATAAAACATAACTTAGATAGTACATGTGTTACAACTGTTTGTCGACGTTTTATCTCTCATATTTGCAAATGATTATCTTTGATTATTAGGTATGAATTCCTAACGCTTATTCATAAGCATTTGATTTTGATTCTTGTGTTTTCGGCTTTGATTAGATTTAGCCGATGATTGATTTTGTTCGAATCTCAGCGATTCTGAACTTGATATTTTATGTTTTCTTCGGCTTGATTTCCATTCGACTTCGGTCACTTTGTTTTTGAGAAATTTCTAAATTCTTGATTTCCAAGACTCTGACTTGGTTTGCCGTTGAGTTTTTGATGATGATGTTGAATCGTTTTGTACTCGATTATGGCCATTAATTGTTGACTTCGACTTCGACTTGATTTTTATTTTTGTTGAAGTCATTCATGCATTTATGCTCGTTTTGTTTCGTTATTCCATTTGTCAATCGATTCTTCTCTTCCGATTAGTTGTTGTCATCTTTGTCGACTTTGAAAACTTCTATTTCTGGAATTTTTGGATATTCCTACTTTGATGGATTTAGAATCGAATTCTTTGGATTTTATTCACATCTTCGAATGTGAATTTTAGTGAATTGATTTGGTTTCCAAATTTAATCGATTTTTGATTATTTCCCAATTTGTTGCTATCATTTATTAGCAACTTTGATGACCATTTCTTCGGGATTTTTGTGAACATACCCTTCGATGAATTCGGTATCGATTTCTTTGGATTCTATTCACGTCTTCTTATGTGAATTCTTGTGATTGATTGTTTCTACAATCATTTTTGTGATTTGTCACTTTAAAAATATAAATGTTTCAATACTAGTAGTAAATATCAAAACTCTTTTATCAAAATGTTTTCAACTCTATTTTCAATATCAAAATCTTTTCCTAAACCGTTTTCCAATCTATTAGTATATACAAACCTTTATTTCACTCGTATGAGAAATCTAATTAAACGGCTTAGCAAAACAAGTGGTATGAAACGCTTGCGTTTACTTCGTCGGTTAATTTTTGGACTTTTTCGATTGAACCACTTGTGACATTTTTCTAGTGAAGATCTACAATTTGTTCGTAAATATTTAAGTTAAGCTAGTGGTTATGGGACATGAAGCTAAACTTTTATATTCACTAGCTTAGTGTAATTGACACTTCTCGTTGATCTTGATGATCGCTTTATGAATTAGACTAGCAATTGCGCGATGTCTCTTTCATTGCAAGGTTAGACTAGACACCACTTGTGTGATTCCACTCACGCATACCTTTTTGCTTTTTGGTTAGTCTTGACCTCAATCTGTGTGATTCCATTCACACATGCTTACTGTAATTGACACTCCTCGTTGATCATGATGATCGTTCTGATGGTCAGACTAGACACCACTTGTGTGATTCCATTCACACATACCTTTCTGCTTTTTGGTTAGTCTTGACCTCAATCTGTGTGATTCTATTCACACATGCGGGGTAGCTCCCCTTGGTCTTCGGACCGTCATGTGATAGGCCTCTTTCCCTTTTTCTGTGATTTCTAGATTCCTTGTGTTGATTTCTGGAAATTTTATGCTTCACCTATTTTTGCGCATTGGTGAATTCATATGTTATTGATTTGTCATGAGTACAAATTTGGGGTATGATACCTCTTTGGATCTTTGAGAAGATTCTTGTGATATTGATTATCTCTTATCGGTTGATCTCCTGTTGATCATTATTTGCATACTTATAGTTGTATGTCAGTATGGGTATTTCACATTTATGCCATACCTCTTATCGGTTGATCTCCTGTTGATCATTATTTACATACTTATAGTAGTATGTCATTATGGATATTTTATGTTATGCCATATCTTTTATTCTATGTCATATTCCCATTCGAGTTTTCATACTCCGTTTGAGTTTTCATACTCTGTTTGAGTTTTCATACTCTGTTCGAGTTTTCATACTCCGTTCGAGTTTTCATACTCCATTCGAGTTTCCATACTCCCGTTCGAGTTCTTATACTCTTATCTTGTGATTTCTGGATTTCTTGTGTAGATTTCTAGAATTTGTGCTTCACCAATTTTCGTGATTTCTATTGATAAGCTTTATCAATTCTTGTGCATTGGTGAATTCGTGTGTTATTGACTTGTTATGAATACAAGTTTAGGGTATGATATCCCTTTCTATCTTTGAGAAGATTCTTGCGACACTTTTGATGAATGAAAATCCACTTATCGAAGTTGCTACTGATGTCGCTGTTTTAATCACGTGTTTTAAAAAAAAATGTTTCAAAATATAAATCAAAATTGTTTTCAAAATTTTTACGATTTGCGCTTTCAAAAGAATGAGGAAGCGAATTAAACATTTCAGAAAAATCGAGGACTATGACCCCTTTCTTTTACTGATTCGCTTAATTCCGGACTTGTCCGTTTGAGAACGTAAAATGTTATTTATTTAAAATACACCATTTTGCACTTTCAAGGAAACGATGAAGTGAATTAAACGATTTAGTAAAACTCGTGGTTATGGGTCATTTGCGTTTGCTATTTCGGTTAATTTCGGACTCGTTAATTGAAAATTTGTGATTTCTAATTATCGTTTGTGATAATTAGATATTTGAGATTTAATTATCGTTTGTGATAATTAAACATTTGCGATTTGAGATTTGATTATCAATTGTGATAATTAAATATTTGTGATTTGAAATTTGATTACCGTTGTGGTAATTTCTGATTATCGTTTTGATAGTTAGATGTTTATGATTTCTGATTTATCGTTTTTGATAATCAGATATTTATTGTTCCTAATTATCGTTTGTGATAATTAGATATTTGAGATTTAATTATCGTTTGTGATAATTAAACATTTGCGATTTGAGATTTGATTATCAATTGTGATAATTAAATATTTGTGATTTGAAATTTGATTACCGTTGTGGTAATTTCTGATTATCGTTTTGATAATTGGATGTTTATGATTTCTGATTTATCGTTTTTGATAATCAGATATTTATTGTTTCTAATTATCGTATGTGATAATTAGATATTTGTGGTTTGATTATCGTTTGTGATAATTAAACATTTGCGATTTGAGATTTGATTATCAATTGTGATAATTAAATATTTGTGATTTAAGATTGATTTTCGATTTTGATAATCGAATACTTGTTGATTTGATTATCGTTTTTGATAATCGAATATTTGTGATTTGAGATTTCTGAATTATCTATTGATAATTAGGTTTTGTTGATAATTTGTGAATTTCTTTTATGAAATTAAAAGATTTCTTTGGCGTTTATATTGTACTACGCCGGTGTACCGACTCAATTTTTCTGCTATTCCTGATGTTTTCCACGTCTTCCAATTACGGAAATGCCTTAGGGATTTCCGATTTCTATTCTTGAGCAACCTTATATTCACATCATTGCTTCGGGGGCGTAGCACCTTCGAAATAACGATGTTTTTCTCGTGAAAGCTCCGTGGTTCTCAAATCCTATGGATTTCACTCCGGAATCCAGGGAGTTCATCGAGCAAACACGTTCAGGCTCTCTTTCTCTCATGCTCTATATGTTGAACTTCCTATTTCAAATTTCTTCATCTTGTGATGATATGCTCTTATGGTTGTTACCTTTTATCCGTTTGTTCCTTATGATTGCGAGGACGCAATTTCTTTAAGGAGGGGAGTCTGTAACAACCCTGTATTTCGTGTCGATTTATAATCGACATTAAACGATTAATATTGTTGCTTGTTGCTAATTGAAGTTTTGATTTTTAAAATTGAGTTAAAATTCTTTTATAAATGGTTAAAAAGATTGATGGGCTTTAAAAATAGATTGTGGCCCATGTTTTATGGGGCAGTGAAAAAAATTTACAAGGCAGATCGTCGTTTCCCTTTTTATTTTTATTCAACCCGGTCCCCCTCTTCCCCCTTTTCATTCGAAACCCTAAAATAAAAATAAACGAAGGAAATTAATGGCGGCCCCCTTTTGCATTTCTCGTTCGCCCCTTCATCTCGCTCGTGGCTGCGTCGATCGATGATCTCATGCTCGGCTTCTCCTAAATTCGTCGACAAGGTGAGTAATTTACATTACTCACTTCTAATTCGAAACTGCTTGTCTTTGTATGCCAAATTTGAATTCGTTGTTGTTAATGATGATTTTCTACTTTCACTTGTTTCGAATTTTTAGCCTCTGTTAAATTTGACGTTGGCTCTGATTTGTTCAACTTGAAATTGTTTTGATTCAATTTCGTGATGACCACGGCTTTGAATCCCCTGATGCTTTGACTTTGATTTTTGAGTTGCTTATCTTCGGTCACTTTCTCACCTGTATATTATGGCTTTCTTGGATACATCATTATGCTGTTTTGAGGCTTATTAAGTGTTTGTATCATCCCTGCTTCATCATGTTGCACACACTCCATTTTTGCATACTGCTACTTGTCTCTGACTTCGGCATATACTCACTGAGGTGTTCTAGCCCTGTTGCGTACATGATGCTTAATTTACCTTCTAGTCATGTTGACTTGTAACTTGATTTTTTTATTGCAATGAGTCTTATGCACCATGTTGTCTACTGTGACCTTCATACTGCAGTGACATTTGTTCTGGTTGTCATGTATATGGAGTAGAGTTGCATTCCCTTGTCATTGTCTCAGGCCACTTGATCACTTGTATACTGCTGTTTGCATTTGGTCTTGATCATACTTGATGTCGCAGTTGCTTGACCCAGTTTCATTCCTCTTGAATCTGTTGTGGTTGCATTACCCCCTCTGTAGCACACTTGAACTTGACCATGCAATTTGCCACTGTTTCATATATGACATAGTTTGCATATTAGTTGTTACTGTTGCCTTGAACTGTTGCCATAACATTCATGTGCTTGTCCATGTGCCGTGAACTGATCTTGTTCACTGCAGCAATTTCTTGCATATACATTACTGCGCTGTCGGTCATGTTTAAATTCTTATGTCTTTGACCTTGATGGCATTTGGTTTGCATACCTGTTTCATGTAGTATTTGGTTTCATTAACCACGTATGTACACGATTACTTATCGTCCGGTCTTTCATTTATAAGAAGCACTGTTGCATTTCCTTGTGCTCGAACCTTATCTGTTAGTACCGTTGAACTTTGAGGCATATCATATTTTGGGTTGTGCCTCTATTGTGTAGAGTGCCTTGGTTTTTGAGTATTATTGAGTTTGTTTCTTTTTGCTGTTGCCTTTGTTTTGGGTATGACTGCCCTTGTGCATTTTGATACATAAGCTTGTTCATGTGATTTCATGGTATTCGCATGGTTTAACACTGTCACTATACTAATCATATACATTGACTCCTACATTATGATTCAGTGTTGTATTTGCATTGACTCTGGTCGGTTGGTTTTGTTGCCTTCATACAATTGCAGTTTTTTTTGTAATTTTGGTTGTTGCACAGTCTATATGAACGTTGTTCATTTTCATGCTGTGCCTTGAGCGTTTTGCAGTTTTCACTGCAACCTGTGTTTGCATAATTAATATGCAGATACACTAGAGCTATTGGTAGTTTTCACTGCAGTCCTTTGTTTGAGTAATAAATTAGCGGATACACATTGCTGTGCTGCTACTGCGTTGTCTTATTTTTTTGAGCATTTGTGAGCTCTTTGTCATTGTTGCTTCGGGTTCGAGTTTTGCTGGTCTTGGAGCTTCAACCTGTAGCATTTTATTGATTTTGTTTTGATGAGAAAAAATTATTGGATGTGCTCCTTTTTAACTTGTACCTGTGATGACTTTGGCCTGCTGTTCAATGGCCATGGCATTGATATTTGATACTTCATTGATTTTGGTTCATCGAGATTTTGGGTACATCATCACTATAGTGGCAAGGCAGTGCACGCAAGCGTGAACTGCAGCCACACGGTATGGCATGCATGATATTCTATTTGTTTTGACTTATGGATCTTTTTGCGTATTCCATATTTCGTAGTGGCGAGGCAGTGCACGCGTACGTGTACTGCAGCCCTACTTGAATTAATATTTTAATTGATATTTCAATGGTTTTGAACTGTTTTGTTTATTCAATTCAATATTCTGAATTGCATTTTGATTTGGTTTAATTACTGTCGTCTATTCATTATTTAATTATTATTGCTTCTGTGCACTAATAACTGAGTTTGAATTAGACTGACCCGAGTATTATTTTCTTTTGAATCTAATACTCGGGTCAGACCGAGTATTTCAGGTTGTAGATATTCTGCTTTGGGTTGCTGCTAGAGCTATGAAGTTCTTTCATATCTTTTGGAGTAGTCGTCGTCATTTGTAGTAGTCTGTAAAATTGTATTGGAAGATATGTATTCATGTATATTAAATACGTTAATGTACTTGTATATGTAACTTCCTTAGTCGACTGTTGTAGTTGTATCATATGTACCGTGTCATGTGTATTGTATCAAATGTATTGTAACTGACATCAGTTATTGTATATATGAGACTTTCTGTTTGATTTGTGTTCCGCATTATATTATCTGTGTGATATTTTATATTTACTGTTCTAAACTATTACGAACCATCGTAGTTCGTTTTATACTGGAATTGGGGTATGTCAATGGGAGAATATAAATCAGAGATGAAAAATGAAAGAAAATATATTTATATACCACTCCCATTGAGATAACCAATACTAGTATAAGGCCTAACTATTGATGGTCGCTCCTCAACAGCCTTATTCTCCGTGCTAGTTGACAGCACTACACCGTAGTGTTCTTGGCTAGCGTGGGTATAGAGGTGGGGCGTCACACATTACATCAAAGTAACACCCGGGTCAGGCTCGAAACCAGCGTGAGTAAACCCAACTAACAAGTAATACCAAGCAACAACTTAAATACGCTCGGGTAACCTTTATCAATTTAACCAATTCACAATTTGTAGACAAAACTTATTTCTCATATAAATTTCTAAGTACCAAACTTAGATAAAACAATCCAATTCACATAAATCGTTTCATTTCATCATATTGATTTCACAAATCAGTTTATATAAATTCGAAGCGGTTTCGGGTATTTCTCAACACCCGATCCCGGCCTCTTCGAAACTCTTGTTATCCCATCCCACATTATTCAAATGAAATACACAACATTTCATATCAGAGATATCAACACATTCAAACATCCAATGCCATTCAATTATCCATAACAAAACTTAATCACGTACAAATCAATTCAATTGATTCTAACTGAATTTCAAACCTCAATCACCTGGATTAGTCAACCCATCATTATTCATCTTAATTAATCACCCTGGATTATTTTCCAATTAAATTCAAGTGAATATCTTTAATTAATTTCACTACGTTATTTATTCTTACCAAATTAATAAGTAATCTTTAATTATTTCACAAATTGATTAACCATAATTAATTACTCTAATTATTAATTACTTATATTAATTCATTTCTCATGGTCACTTTGATTAATTCATCTTAATTAATCAATTCTTAATTACAACGTTGATTGTATAAATTAATGATTTCCAATTATGTTTTGATTTATTCTAGTCTAAATTAATTGCTTTAAATTCAACACCAGATGTTAATCATTCCCGATTAATCTCAATCTGTAAGTAATTATTCTTTTATTTACTTCATTAATAAATTAATTACTCCTTAATTAATTATCTTAATTAATCTCTTGACAAATTTCATAAAGTAATTATATTTTATTAATTACATTAATTAATTGTTTATCACACCATCAAATGGTTATTCTGAATTACTTAAACTTAGTTAATTAACTTACAACTTAATTTATTATTTATTCAAATACTTTTTATTACTGAATTTAATATCCCAAATCATTAATTAATTGAATTAATTAATTATCCATTTTAATTACCTACTAATTTAATGAACCACAAATCGTTACCTTTATTAAATTTGGGACATTTACTTGTTTATGATTTAAGCTTAAACAGTTTAAAACCCGAATACTTCGAGTCAAGCAACAATTAACACAGGAATCAACCAAAACCAAAGTTACCAAATCATCAGTGCACAACACATCAATTCAACCATTCAACCAATTATTTAAATTTAACCATTTAAATTTAAATAGAAACCTAACAGAGTGAGGTTTACTCACCTTTGATTTTAATTTGCAATCCATCCGGGCCTGCTTGTTTCTTTTCATATTTTGACCTTGCATAATCAATTACAGTTTATTATTATTTGAATTAATCGAACAATTAATTGCCAATTATTTATTTAGTTAACTAAAATTTTATTTACCCTAATCTTCCTTTAATAACTTATTTTAATGTCTAAAATAATTAAATAAGCTAAGTTAACCACATTAGTACTTATATATATAAAAAATCATGTAAAAATATATAACTTAAATTTAACCAGTAAGTAAAATTTTAATTACATAACTATCAAGAAAATTACAGTTTAACTAAAACACAGAAATTATACCTCCTACGCTCGCGTTGCTGATGTCTAACAATCAAAATTCATGTTCGACCACTTCCCCAACATCGGCAATTATCACCACTCAAGCCATCAACGACATTCCACCCAGCCTCGTCGCAGCCACCCACCCCGGACCCCAGCCCACGATCCATGCCGAGCGGCTACACCATGAAACCCTAGCTCCACTCGTAATCCACCACCGCGACATCCTCCTTCAATCACGGCAGCACACCGAAATTCCTCGTTCGAAAACCTAGAGTCACGAACCGCTTCTCGAATCGAACCTAATGCCTCCTCGAACGCGGCTTCGACAAATTAATGCACGCACGATTTTCCGCCTCTTCAGCCTTGATTCCCCCTTCATCTCGAACGAGATTATGAATTTTGTTAGAGGCCGGCTTCGGCCATACTTTGATTTCGATAAATATTTTGTTTTAGATTGAACTGCCATGCTTTGTTGTTTTTTTTTTATTGAGCATTGGCCATTCTTATTATGATTGAGTTCGATTTCGTGCTTTCAGAGGAGATATTGATGGAGTGAGGCTTCTCGAACACGCATTGAAGTGAAAATATCTCTGACAATGTACTTAGAATTTTATTATATTGTAAAATTTACAAACGTCTTGATAAGCATAACGCGAAATTCCGGACTCCGTATCTGATATGCCGATAGACGTTGATAAGGTTTTACCCGCATTCCGAACCCAATGGAACATGTTTCGGAGGCTAATTTGATCGTATGCACGAGTTACGGAAGTAAACGATCAATTTTAAATTAAATTAATTAAAATAGTTTTACGCGTTTCGAGCTGCCAGGGTCAAACGACAATTCCGATGGCTACAAAAATCGAAACCCGATAATAACTAATTATTACGGATCCAATGGAACTAGTTTCGTCGAATTCCGAAACTGTACCTCGGAAGGCTATTTTTAAATATCGATTTAAACGATATACTATTAAAATTGAATGAATCACCTTTAATTTAAATTCCAACCATTCTATTATTTTCAGTATCAACATTATAAATTTTATAAGCCTTCAAATTTCTTTTAATAGGCTTAAAATTCCATATTCAACCATTTACCCAGCTTTCAATTATTAAATTCAATATTTAAACTATATAATTCAATGATTTAATTATCAAGTAAATATTGATATTTGGAATTCAAGTTTAAAATCAACCTTTAAATATTTTAAAATCAATTTACTATTCAAATTTAAATTGTTAGAAATTCCGGGTCATCACAAAAGGTGAGAAAATTCTCACTGCTTTTAAAAGATCATATTTTGATTTTTCTATAATAATTGTCTTATGACATATGCAAGTATACAACCAATTAAAATGTTGTTATTGATATTTGGTTATGTTTGTGTTATGTTTGAATAAATAGAAAATGTTTATGGTTGTGATTATTTATCATATTAGCTTATTTATGGACCATAATCATGTTAGTGTCAAATGTTACCTCGATTATGTTCATTTTGATTCAATAATCCCTTTGTTAATAAGATCATATTTTAGTGACATGATATATTTTGGGAAAAATAAGTCTCTTTTTGAATTAGAGTTTAAAGTAAAGTAAAAATGAAAGAGAAATTGAAATTTGAAGTGAAAAGGATTTGAAAAGGATAGTTAAATTGAAATTAAAATTGAGATGAATAGTGAAATTAAAATCGATTTTGGAAATTGAAGTTGAGATTAAGGATGAACTGAAGTTTAAGTTGAAACTGGATTTGAAATCTAATTTTTAAATGTTTATACTTTAAAATTAGAATTGAAATTGATTTGAAATTGGAAATTAAAATTTCATATTAAAATAATAGGAATAAAACAATATTATAATATAGTAATAGTGAAAATACATTTCGAATACTTTAAAAAGTGAAAATATTGATTTAAAATGATTTGTAATGGTTTTGTAAGCGATAAAATTCGATTTGAATAGATTATTTCAAAAATTGAAAAATAAGTTAAAATTAGACGCGTCGCACAACGGTAGTTCGCGATTTCACGCCGAAAAGTTCAAACGAGTGTATAGAGTTAGCTCGGAATTTGTAACGACCAGCCTTTTGGACAGTTTAAATCGACGATCCAATACACGTGCCGGTTCCAAACCATTCAAAAGGGCAGATGGTTATTGGGGTAATTAAGAAAAGAAAGGGAAGGGAAATAAAGGAAATGAAACAACACAGAATCTTGCAGCGGAACGATAAAATATAATAGTAAAATAAACAGTACATGAAGCTGTTTACAATACTTTGATCATTATTTATACAACCTTTATCAGAGTTATACATATACAACAGAACAAATAAAATAATGCAGCAGACAACATGATGCAAAGATAATAAGAGTAATAGTATACCAAATCTTCGTCTTCGTCCTCTAGAATAAATGTTCAATAAGCTGAAAAACTCAGGTCTGACCCGAGCGTAATGAAAAGACAAAACACTCGAGTCAGGACTAAAATATCCTTATGAAAGTTAAGTCAATCGTAAATAAATATGAGTGTAATGGAGTCAGAGATGTTTACGGGGTTTGACATCTCATATCCAGTGTCAACGTGCGTGCAATAACTCAAGAGATGTTACGGGATTTTCGATCTCTCAAGGATCCGTTAAACTATCTACTATGTAGTACAATACGCTATTATAATATGTTTACAGTAAAGTAAAAGTATTAAAATAGCTTAAGGCGTTACCATAATTCCTCTTAACACATTTTTATAGTGCCATAGTCTATACAGCACCGTAAACCCCACCGTAAACTAGTGGTTATCAGAGGGTACCCCATAGGTATAACACAAAACAAAACGTAGTGGTCGAGAATAGGATAATCAGTATGACAAGGTACATGAGGCGATACCAACTAGGATACTAGTAGTTGCGTGATCCGGACTGATGTTGAGCATAGCCAGCAGCTACCTCAACACCGCGAAACGACACTCCCAAATCGAGGGGTGCACCCAAATCGAATCACAAAAGTAATAGATATGGTATCGAAGAAGTGTGTCCGCTAGAGATGGCGAACCTCAATGGCCCGGCACGGCTTCTGTTTTAGTCATGTCAAGGGTCATCCAATATTGTTCTCTTTCTTAAATCAACGCGTTCACCAAACCATCCACTTCACTCTGGATCAACACTCCGCATATAATAGTTATTAAAGTGGTTTTCAGTATCGACAGAGAGTATGTCCATATCCAATCCCGGTCTCTTTAATAACTACGTATTATTACACCTGTGGCTCTTTTACAATTCAAATCAATTCATAATTGATATCAAAATATCATATTCGTTAAAAAAATCAAATCCATTTCAAATATCATCATAACTATTCAAAATGTAAGATTTCGTTTCAAAAGTCATTTTTCGCCTCGATATCTCATTTCGATTT
Source organism: Allium cepa (assembly GCA_030765085.1). Lineage (NCBI taxonomy): Eukaryota > Viridiplantae > Streptophyta > Magnoliopsida > Asparagales > Amaryllidaceae > Allium > Allium cepa. Next base: position 43,707,810 of record CM060930.1, on the reverse strand, counting down.
CAAATTCACTTCAAATTTCAATTTAAGTTGCAACTTCATTTAACCCAATTCGTATTTAAATTCAAGATTTAAACATAAACATTCCACCTTATTAACCAGCTTGAAATTTTAGAAAATAGTTTTAAATAGTTTAAAAGTAGTTTAAATAATTAAAATAGCTAGAAATACTTAAAATCTTAAAATGGATTTAAAATAGATAAATTAGTTTAAAATAATTTAAATTGGGTTAAGTAGATTTAAAATAGATTAAAATAAGTTAACATGGTTTAAGATGGGTTAAAATAATTTGATATAGTTAATATAGGTTAAAATAGTTTAAGTATTTAAAGATGGTTTATATAACAAAGTAATTTGGAAAACAAAATGAAACAGCTTCAAAACCAAACCATTTTAATTATAACTTCTCAATTCAAATCAATTTCAATTTCCATTCTACCGATTCAATTTCGATTTCAAATCAAATCAATGTCAACTTTGACTTCAAATCAATTCAATTCCACATTCACCTTCAATTAATTCAATTTCAATTTATATCGATTTAGAGCTTGATTTTTCAAAAATATCAATTTATAACACTTAACAAAATTATCCTTCAATATTCAAATTTAAAACCAAATTTCAAATATGATTCAGTTCCAAGCTCAATTTCAAAATATCATTTTTATCACTTTTACTTAGTAATACTCAAAGCTCGAAATAATGTTAAATCTTTAAAACAAACAAATTTCAAAAATTTAATCATATCCCAAATTTTTTTAAATTTCAAAGTCTCAACTTAAATTATTTAACAATTTATCTTAACCAAAATTTATTTCAACCTTCCAAACTCAATTTTTGATAAATTCGATTTCTATAAATTGATTTCTATTTATAACTTTTAAATCAATACATTTAAATAAATTCCAAATCGACGATTTTAAAATTTATTAATTTAGCCAATCCGGTATCAGTATATAACTTTCTATCCTGTGGCCAAGTAATTATTTATTTCAATTAAATGTCAGGGATGAATATATATCACTTAAATAAAATCATAGTTTCATATGTATGCATAACAAGATATATATAAGCAAATGAACATCCAAACATTTAAATATCAACCAATAGCATCCATCGAAATACATCATCCAATAGACAATACAATTCATGACAATTTCATAGTTATCAATGTCAGGTAATTTAATCGCAATTCAATTTTAATTTCAATTTAACTGTCAAATAAATTTTTAACGGTTAATTCAAATGACAATCTATATGACAATTAAATTTTATCAAACAACAACAGATAAAATTCATATCATTTCATAATATTAATCTAACTAGCATAAAGATATTCAGTACGTTATGAGCGTTATAAAACACTCACCTTGATTCTACGATTTTAAATCAAATCGAACGACGTTCGATTTAACCTAAAATTTAATGAGCTCCAAACACTCCAAAATCTGTACCACAACGTAGCTCTCGTCCCTGTGATTCCGGCGCTTCCTGTTTTGTTAGATTCCGACCTCATATGGAAAATTTATGCATTTTTAAAGTTTGTACAAATTTTAATATAACTAATTTCACAATTTATTTCCATATTTTTAACCTAGATTAGAATCTGGCCGTTCATCTCCATTCCTTTAGATCTGAGCCGCACCTCATAGCTTCTGGAATTTATTTAAATGTTTTGATTAAAAAGTTATAAATAGAAATCAATTTATAGAAATCGAATTTATCAAAAATTGAGTTTGGAAGGTTGAAATAAATTTTGGTTAAGATAAATTGTTAAATAATTTAAGTTGAGACTTTGAAATTTAAAAAAATTGGGATATGATTGAATTTCTAAATTTGTTTGTTTTAAATATTTAACATTATTTCGAGCTTTGAGTATTACTAAGTAAAAGTGATAAAAATGATATTTTGAAATTGAGCTTGGAACTGAATCATATTTGAAATTTGGTTTTAAATTTCAATATTGAAGGATAATTTTGTTAAGTGTTATAAATTGATATTTTTGAAAAATCAAGCTCCAAATCGATATAAATTAAAATTGAATTAATTGAAGGTGGATGTAGAATGAATTGATTTGAAGTCAAAGTTGACATTGATTTGATTTGAAATCGAAATTGAATCGGTAGAATGGAAATTGAAATTGATTTGAATTGAGAAGTTAAAATTAAAATGGTTTGTTTTTGAAGCTGTTTGACTTTGTTTTCCAAACTACTTTGTTATATAAACCATATTTAAATACTTAAACTATTTTAACCTATATTAACTATATTAAATTATTTTAACCCATCTTAAACCATGTTAACTTATTTTAATCTATTTTAAATCTAGTTAACCCAATTTAAATTATTTTAAACTAATTTATCTATTTTAAATCCATTTTAAGATTTTAAGTATTTTTAAGTATTTTAATTATTTAAACTACTTTTAAACTATTTAAAACTATTTTCTAAAATTTCAAGCTAGTTAATAAGGTGGAATGTTTATGTTTAAATCTTGAATTTAAATACGAATTGGGTTAAATGAAGTTGCAACTTAAATTGAAATTCGAAGAGAATTTGAAATCGAAATGTGATATCAAGGCGAAAAATGATTTTTGAAACGAAATCTTACATTTTGAATAGCTACGATGATATCTGAAATGGATTTGATTTTTTTAAAGAATATGATATTTCGATATCAATTATGAATTGATTTGAATTGTAAAAGAGCCACCGGTGTAATAATACGTAGTTATTAAAGAGACCAGGATCGGATATGGACATACTCTCTGTTGATACCAAAAACCACTTTAATAACTATTATACGCGGAGTGTTGATCCAGAATGAAGTGGATGGTTTGGTGAACGCGTTGATTTAAGAAAGAGAACGATATTGGATGACCCCTGACATGACTAAAACAGGAGCCGCGCCGGGCCATTGAGGTTCGCCATCTCTAGTGGACACACTTCTTCGATACCATATCTATTACTTTTTTGATTCGATTTGGGTGCACCCCTCGATTTGGGAGTGTTGTTTCGCGGTGTTGAGGTAGCTGCTGGTTATGCTCAACATCAGTCCGGATCACGCAACTACTAGTATCCTAGTTGGTATCGCCTCATGTACCTTGTCATACTGATTATCCTATTCGCGACCACTACGTTTTATTTTGTGTTATACCTATGCGGTACCCTCTGATAACCACTAGTTTACGATGGGGTTTACGGTGCTGTATAGACTACGACATTATAAAAATGTGTCAAGGGGAATTATGGTAACGCCTTAATGCTATTTTAATACTTTTACTTTACTGTAGACGTATTATAATAGCGTATTGTACTGCATAGTAGATAGTTTAACGGATCCTTGAGAGATGGAAAATCCCGTAACATCTCTTGAGTTATTGCACGCACGTTGACACTGGGTATGAGATGTCAAGCCCTGTAAACATCTCTGACGCTGTTACACTTATATTTATTAACGATTGATTTAACTTTCATAAGGATATTTTAGTCCTGACTCGAGTGTTTTGTCTTTTCATTCGGGTCAGAACTGAGTTTTTAAGCTTATTGAAGATATATTCTGGAGGACGAAGACGAAGATTTGGTATACTATTACTCTTATTATCTTTGCATCATGTTGTCTGCTGCATTATTTTATTTGTTTTGTTGTATATGTATAACTCTGATAAAGGTTGTATAAATAATGATCAAAGTATTGTAAACAGCTTCATGAACTGTTTATTTGACTATTATATTTTATCGTTCCGCTGCAAGATTCTGTGTTGTTTCATTTCCTTTATTTCCCTTCCCTTTCTTTTCTTAATTACCCCAATAACCATCTGCCGTTTTGAATGGTTTGGAACCGGCGCATGTATTGGATCGTCGGTTTAAACTGTCCAAAAAGGCTGGTCGTTACGAAATTCTTCGAGATAAGAAAATTCTGGACTACTATATCCATATCTTCTGAGTGAAGAAAGAAAATCAAGATTTCATTGAGTAGATTTTGAATTAATTCCAAAGCAATTTTCTAAAAAATTCGCGGTAGTGCAGTTAAGTGCCCATAATTGGAAATTTGTTTGAATGATCGTTATTTATTGAAAAATACAGAATAAATTTGATAAATTTAAATGATTTAAAGGATATTTGGATTGAAAATATGAATTATCGAATGTTTAAAAGTTGTTTAAATCAAATAAGCATATATAGCACTTTCCATAGCACTTTTATGCTACGGATTGTATAACTTTTGGAATATGAGTTTAAATATAACGACTTTTTCCAGAATCAATTGTGAATGTTTTTAAAAGGGAAGATAAGCATTTGAAAGACAATTTGGAATCTTTATAAGCAATTTCAAAATAAAGTTGATAACTGAGTATGTGGAAACGACTAGTACATCTGTCTCGCTTGTGAGATCTGGGAAGATAAAATAAGGTGTTTAACTAAGGTAAGGGATGGAGCAACCAGTGCCCTTAACTTACCTAGCCTATGTTTTCTTTTCTTAAGCGAGGGGTGGAACAGATCGAAAGGAAAGCCTGGATGCTCATAAGTAAAAAGATCGCATGGAGTTTCCAAAATAAAAGAAGATTGGTATTATCTAAAATTTAAGCAATCTCCAAAATGAATGATTTCTATGATACTATTCACTCAAAAATGTTTGCGAAGATTGATTTAGGGTTTACGTAAACGATGTCTTAAATAACATTGTTTTTGACCCATATAAAAAGTTAAGAAATTTGGATCGAGAGTTAAGTGAGGAAATTTGAGATATTTTCCAAAGCAAAGAATGAGTTACTTAGAATCATCCTAAGTCAAAATAAAGAGATTTCAAAATCAGCCGAAAAGAATTAAAGTGAAAATAGACTTAATAAATCATGTATCCTCATATTCACTTTTTATCGATAATTGGATTTCGAAGGTACCGGGGTCGATTTGGGTGATTCCTATCTGAAATCCACTTCGAACTAATTTATATGTTCGAACATGAAGACATGTTGAAGATGATGATTATTGAAGAACGTGGATCTTCATAGCGTGAAGACTGCTTGTTGAACATGCTCTAGGCAACTCCCATTGTAGAGTTATTTATAGTAGTGGTCTCCTCGTGGTGGAGATTTTTCAAATTGCAAGTACTACACGCTACTAGTGTTAGTTGGAGAGTGCATACGGTTTGTCCTGCACCTAGACAACTTGTATGGATGTTTGTCTGACATTGCATTTCTAATGATTATATACAATAGTTTTTACAAACGTACATCAGTGGTGGCGGAGAAGGTAACTTTTCTTAGCATAACACCCTCTTGAGACGTATGAGCTCAAGGGTTGTATTTTTGTGGAAGGAAAGTACTAGTTACCGGAAATGACAATATAGCATTCAAAGATGTGATATGTGCTATGTGAAAAGGTAATCGTTGCCTCAAGCCTCATCAAATCGGAAATGACGGAAAACATGATTAGATGCGGCAAGGCTAAGTGGGTCATTCCTAAGTAGGGTATGGTCATCCCCTTCTAGATATGTTTCTTCCCCCTATGACATTCAGGATGTAAATTAATGTGGTGTATGGAAACGAGCGCTCGGTTAAATGTCGGTGACGACCAAGGGATGACATAGTCGGTACTATCTAGTTACAAAGGTAGGCTAATTTTGTGTTGGCAGAGGTTCATTTGTGTTGTTCCTCGTGACATCCATCTAAAGGTGTACCCATTAAGAAGGTAGATCCTTCACGTGGTCATTTGTATGCAAATCCTTTCTCCAATAAGAACCTAATGTTTTGTTTGTAGAGCCTAATATGCTAGAATTTAATAATGGTATCAATTTCAGATAAGATTAATAAGTTTATTTGCAAATGTTCTCAAAGAATGTCATTAGATATAATATCAAATGTTTTGATATAAAAGTGTTTTAGTTATCATAAGGTAAAAATCCGTGCGTATTTATGTGTGTGCGTGGTCTTATGAGATACTCTTTCTTTTCAAAGGATTTTTATCCAAAGGCCGAGTTATGACACTGTCATTTATTATTGAGTTTTTCTCACATTGGTTTATCAAGCCTAATCCGGGTATTTTCAATACTCGGTTCAGATCCGAGTAGTTTCAGTTTTGTCGAAGACGGTTGGAGTTTCCAAAGGGCAGCTGGAGATATTCATCAACATATGGACACATTCTGTTATCCGCTGTACTTAGTTGTTTCAGTTTGATGTTTGTCAGCAATTGTAATGCCAGATGTTTATAACTGTCCAAGCTGAATTTACGTTAGACTCTGATATATGTATTTTAAAAGTTTTCCGCTGTAAAGATATTTGTTCGATATTATATGTTATTCCATTCGTGTGAGATTATGTTCTATCTTATTTTCTTTATTACCCTTTATGTTCCGTATTTTCATGCAATTTGAGTTGGACATGAATGGTTTATTGTCGATTCAAAGGGTATGGAAAAATAGGCCATGACATTTAGTACCAGGGCTGAAGGTTAAGCAAGAACATTGGCTTTGTTATGGGTAAGGTCACATCAGAGATAGGATTAGTAATATCCTAGGATGAGTAACTCATTAGAGATAGGGTTAGCAACACCCTAGAATGAGTTTCAGTGTATTATATATGAGTGCATGTTTGTTAATTTTATAAAAATGGTTTTTTTTAAAAGGTTGGTAAATGAAATAGTTTTACCTTGTGTTTATATATTAAAAGGGGATATTATTATTTTTGGTTAGAAATTAAGGATTGTTTGTACTTTAGCTTAGAAAAACTAAAATATGAATATCTTATGATTAGAATTGCATGATTTTACTATATGATATTCCATATAGAATAAATAAGGAGAAAGGTAGAACTTATAACTTTAATCATAAACCTTTAGATATTTAGTATTAAGAAATGATAATGATTAAGTGATTATCATAATGGATGGATTTAAAAGCTAAGTACAAATATCTTATGAAGTAAAATTCACGATTTGACTGTAAAATATTTGATAATAATATTGGAGCTATAAGTTGAAATTGGAGAAAGTAAAAAAAAATGCATACTTAGAAAAAAAATTCTTATCAACAAGATAGAAAAAGGTAAGCCTAAATTGAGATTTTAGGTAAATATAATATGAAAGGGTAAATTCTATAACTTATAAAGGAGACAAGATAATTTGAAATTTACACTCTTTGATTAGGTAAAAATTAAAGTGAAATTTAGGAATAAAAGATATAAGAAATATCATCCTAATATAAAACTTTGAATTAGTGGTACATTTAGGGTAACATTTGTATTTCGAAATGAAATAAGATTATAACTGGGTAGTTTTGAATAAAATGGTTAGTAGGTTGATTGTTGGATGAAAATGTTTAAATAACAAATAACATGTGAATTAAGTTTCACAATTTGACCATAAAGTATTTTATGGATTTAAGGTTAAAAAATTTGGTTTTAAAGAAAATGGATAGGTAAATAAGTTAAGTAATAATCAAAGAATTATTAAGGAAAAGATGTACACTTAGTAAAGTTATCTTATTACTATATGGATAAGATAAATAATAATAGTTAAATTGAGACCTTAGATAAATAGAGCTAAGGATTATGTTTTATAACTTATTAATTTGAGATAATAGTAGAATTCCACATTTGTTAAACATCCTAATCGAAGTAATAATGGTTTGAAGTTTGGGATATGTATATATACTCTAAAGGTATGTTATATAAGTTTAAGTCATATTTGTATGCTTAAGTAATAATGGATTTAGTAGAAAGTAAATGGTTGTGAAATATACTTGGATTAATAGACATTTTGAAAAAATAAATATTAGGTAAAAATGAATGTAAATAAATACACAAGTTATACGTAGATCATTTCGGCACATAAATTTTGATCTAAGATTTGGGTATGGAACTTTGAAGTGTTTACACCAATTCGAAAAAGTATTTATCACTCGGTTCTTGACGGTGAGCATTGATGAAAGTTTATGGTTATGTACTTACGTTTTCTATCATAGTTGAGAGCTATGCAAGGAAAGCAAGGGTTTGTGATCAAGAAGTGTGATCAAAGTCTACACTAGAAAATCGAGGGATCGATACTAGTTCAGAAGTAAAGTTGTGGATTCGAATAGTAGATAAAATCAAGTACCACATATAGTATGATGTTTTGGGTCTGTCAACATAGTAGTTGGATGGTTAACTTAAATAGTAGACACTAAGAGATAAGAGTTAGAGTTATGTTTTGATATGTGTGTGTATATGTAGACCTCATGTGTGGTGCATGCTCAGGTCAGGGTATGAGTTATACGGATGTATTCAATTATATCGATATAGTATTAGTTTGGTTGTTTTTGAATCTATAGTCCTGTATGGTAGTTGGATGTATTATCTTAAGTATGCAGTACGCACTAGGATGGGTATGATAGAGTCTGACTTAATGTATGTATATATAACCTTAAGTACATGATAAGTACTCAGCTTAGTGTAGGGAATCTCTACATGTATGTTTGGCATCATTTGTTTTAGTATCGTTGTGAAATCGACCCTATTCTTTTCTATCATCAATATAAATAAGTCAGATTATTTGAGGATATGAGTATGAGATAGATTCCTTTATCTAACTTTCATTTCGAAGATGAAATGTTTTTAAGTAGGGGATAATGTAACGACCCGTAATTTCATAACTTCGAAAATGAGTGGTTTTGTTTATTTTTAAATTTAAAAGATTTAAAACTTAAATAAATATGTTATGTATAATAAATAATTATCTATTCTTATAGTTGATAATTTAAAATGTATAAATTTAGACTTTAGAACAAATCAACAAAATTTAAATTTTATTAATACTAAATAAAGGCTTAAATGAATAGGTTTAAATATTTATTTGATAAGTTGAATCTTATTTAAAATATCTAATAAAGATAATAAAAGTACATTAAAAGATTTAAAAGTATGTTAATAATCAGTTTACAATAATAACCAAAAATTTGTCACATTTTGTCAGTATTACATACACTGTAAAATTATATATTTTGATATAAATTAAATATGATTTTAAGATATAAAGAAATATATTTTAATTTATTTAAAGAAGTAAAAAGGTTCGTTTTAAATTTGGTTTACGTAAATGAATAGTTTAGCTAAAACGTCAAAATGTGACCGTAAAATATTTTGTCGAAAATTAACGTTTTGTCGACTAAAAGTTGTCGCAACGTTATTGCACCTTTATTTTCTTATATATGAATATATATTCAAATAGTATAAGTATAATTTAATTCACTAATCAATTTTACTTTTACTAAAAAAAATTAGAAACAATTAGCAAAAGTAAACACAAAAGAACAAAACATGTCACATCAAATCCAACCAAATCTTTACTTTTCTTTACTTAAATATTAAGTGATTAAGACATAAAGTAATGATGTGGTAAATTGATGGTAAGTGTTTAAAAGTAAGATAAAGCAAGGATATTTTAGTAATTTTGTAAAGGTTACTTTTGTAAATTTACCACTCCTTACTTTTCCTATAAATACCCATCCATTCTTCTCATTTTCACACAAATCATTCTCTTCTTCTTCCTTTATGTTATTTTAATGGCTTCTCTCTTTAAGAGAGGTGGGAGGGTTAAAAATAGTGGAGGGCTTAAGCACTAATCCACTTGTTACTCTCTAACCTCTTTTTAGTTCACTTCTTTTTCTTCTCTTCTTAAAAAAATAGCCTTAAGCCGTGAGGATGAAGGTGTTTAAGGGCTTAGGCCGAGAGCAAGGTGGTGGAGGAGGGTCACTGCCGTGAGCAAAGAAAGTAGAGGTGGAGATGGTCGAGCACTTGGAAGCATGGTTATGATAAGGTTTAGAAATGTTTAGTGAAGTGTTGGTTTGGATAAGAATGTTGGTAGGAAGTTAAACGTTTTTTGGTTAAAGGTGAGAAAATTCTCACTGCTTTTATAAGATCATATTTTGATTTTTCTATAATAATTATCTTATGACATATGCAAGTATACACCACTTTAAAATGTTGCTATGGATGTTTGGTTATGTTTGTGTTATGTTTGAATAAGTAGCAAATGTTTATGGTTTTGATTATTTATCATGTTAACTTATGTATGGACCATAATTATGTTAGTGACAAATGTTAACTCGATTATGTTCATTTTGATTTAATAATCCATTTGTTAATAAGACCATATTTTAGTGATATAAGAAATTTTTTAAAAATAAGCTTCTTTTCAATTAGAAGTTAAATTAAAGTAAAAAAAGAAGGGAATTTGAAATTTGAAGTGAAACGGATTTGAAAAGAATGGTTAAATTGAAATTAAAACTGAGATGGATAGTGATATTGAAATTGAAATCGATTTTGAAAATTGAAGTTGAGATTAAGAATAATTGAAGTTTAAATTGAAATTGGATTTGAAACCTAAGTTTTAAATATGTTTAATTTTAAGTTAGAACTGAAATTGAGTTGAAATTGAAAATTAAAATTTAATATTAAAATATTAGGAATAAAACAATATTATAATATAGTAATATCGAAAATACATTTTGAATACTTTAAAAAGTGAAAATATTGATTTAAAATGATTTGTAATGATTTTATAAGTGATAAAATTCAATTTTAATAGGTTATTTCAAATATTTAAAAATAAGTTAAAACTAGATGCATCGCGCAACGTTAGTTTGCAATTTTGCTCGAAAAGTTCAAACGAGTGTATATAGTGAAATATAGCTCGTAATTCTTCAAAATAAGAAACTTTCAGACTATTATATTGATATCTTCTAAATGAAGAAAGAAAATCAAAATTTCATTGAGTAGATTTTGAATTAAGTCCAAAACAATTTTCTAAAAAAATCGCGCTAGTGCAATTAAGTGATCATAATAGGAAATTTGTTTAAATGAAACGTTTTTAATTATGGTAAAATACGGAATAAATTTGATAAATCTATTTAAATTATTTAAAGGAGATTCGAGTTGAAAAATATGAATTATCGTATGTTTAAAAGTTATTTAAATCAAATAAGCTTATATAGCACTTTCCATAGCACTTTTATGCTGCGAATTGTATGACTTTTGGAATATGAGTTTAAACATAACGATTTTTCTCAAAATCAATTGTGAATGTTTTTAAAAGGGAAGATAAGCATTTGAAAGGTAATTTGGAATTTTCATAAGCAATTCCAAAATAAAGTTGATAACTGGGTATGTGGAAACAACTAGTACATTTGTCCCGCCTATGAGACCTGGAAAGATAAGATAAGATATTTAACTAAGGTTAGAGATGGAGCAACCAATGCCCTGAACTTCCCTTGCCTATGTTTTCTTTTCTTAGGCGAGGGATGGAACCGATCGAAAGGAAAGCCTGGATGCTCTTAAATAAAAAGATCGTATCGAGTTTCCAAAATAAAAGAAGATTCGTATTATCCAAAATTTAAGCAATCTCCAAAATGAATGATTTTTATGATCATATTTACTCAAAAATGTTTGCTAAGATTGATTTTAGGGTTTATCATAAATGATGTCTTAAATAATATTGTTTTTGTCCTGCCTAAAAAGTTAAGAAATTTGGATCGAGAGTTAAGTTTGGAAATTTGAGATATTTGCCAAAACAAAAGAATGAATTACTTAGAATTATCCTAAGTCAAAATAAAGAGATTTCAAAATCAGACGAAAAGAATTAAAGTAAAAAAAAGACTTAATAAATCCTGTATCCTCATATTTACACTCTATCATAATTGGATTTCGATGGAACCAGGGTCGGATTTGGGTAATTCCTACCTGAAAACCATTACGAACCAATATATACGTTCGAATGTGAAAACATGTTGAAGATGATGATTATTGAAGACCGTGGATCTTCATAGCGTGAAGACTGCTTGTTGAACATGCTCTGGGTAGCTCCCATTATAGAGTTATTTATAGCCATGGTCTCCTCGTAGCGGAGATTTTTGGGATTGCAAGGACTGCTCGCTACTAGTGGTAATAGGAGAGTGCCTTTGGTTTGTTCTGTTTCTGGACAACTTGTATAAACGTTTGTCTTACATTGCAATTCTAATGATTACGTACATTGGTTTTTACAAACATACATCAGTGGTGGTGCAGAAGGCAACTTCTCTTAGCTTAACACCCTCCTTGAGACGTACGAGCCCAAGGTTTTTATTTTTGCGAAAGGCAATTAGTAGTTAACGGAAATGGAAATGTGGAACTCAAAGATGTGATATGTTCTTCGTGAAAGGGTAATCGTTGCCTCAAGCCTCATTAAACCGGAAATGACCGGAACAGGATTAGATGCGACAAGGCTAAGTGGGTCATACCCAAGTAGGATGTGGTCTTCCCCTTCTAGATATATTTCTTCCCTTTAATACGTTCGAGATGTAAATTAATGCGGTGTATGGAAACGAGTGCATGGTTAAAGGTCGGTAATGGCCGAGGGATGACATATTCGGTACTATCTAGTTATAGAGGTAGGCCAGTCTTGTGTTGGTAGAGGTCCTTTGTGATGTTCCTCAGGACATCCATCTAGAGGTGCACCCATTCAGAAGGTAGATCCTTCACCTGGTCATTTGTATAAAAATCCACTCTCCAATAAGAACCTGCGGTTTTGTTTGTAGAGCCTAGTATGCTGGAATTTAATAATGGTAACAATTTCAGCTAAACTTAATAAGTTTATTGCAAATTTTTTCAAAGAATGTCATTAGAAATAATATCAAATGTTTGATGTAAAGGTAATTTAGTTATCATAAGGTAAAAACCCATCCATGTTTATGTGTGGGCGTGGTCTTATGAGATACTCTTTCTTTTCAAAGGATTTTTATCCAAAGGCTGAGATATGACACTGTCATTTATTATTGAGTTTTTGTCACACTGGTTTATCAAGCCTGATCCAGGTATTTTCAATAATCGGGTCAGATCCGAGTAATTTTAGGTTTTGCCGAAGACAGTTGGAATTTCCAGAAGAGAGCTGGAGATATTCATCTACGTATGGACATATTTTATTATCCGCTATACGTAGTTGATTTAGTTTGATGTTTGTCTGCAATTTTAAGGACAGATGTTTAAAACTGCCCAGGATGTATTTAGGTTAGACTCTGATATATGCATTCTAAAAGTTTTCTGCTGTAAAAATATTTGTTTAATATTATATGTTATTCCATTCATGTGAGATTCTATTCTGTCTTATTTTCTTTATTACCCTTCGTGTTCTGTATTTTCGTGCAATTTGAGCTGGACATGTGTGGTTTATTGTCGATGTGATGACTCAGAATTTTTGAGCATTTAAAATTGGAATATTTAATTGATTTTAAACATTTAAAAGTTTAATTTTTAACTTGAGTTCAAATATCACCATTTATTGGGTAATTTAATTATCAAACTAAATAATTTGAAGTTGGGTAAAATGTTGAATCAAAAGTTTTAAGTCTGTTAAAAATTATTTGAAGGCTTGTAAAATTTATATTGATAACACTGAAGATAATAGAAGTGTTAAAATTGAATCTAACAGTGATTTGTTCAGTTTTGAAAATAACGTTTAAATTGATATTTAAAAATAGCTTTTCGAGGTACAGTCTCGGAATTCGACAAAAACAGTTCCATTGGATCCGTAATATTGTATTATTATCCGATTTCCAATTTCGTATTGATCGAAGTTGTTGTGTGAGCGTAAGATATATTAACGCGCTGAAAATTTAATTGATAATAATTGATTCAAAAAGCTATCTTTCACATACGATCGAATTAGGACTCGAAAACTTTTCCATTGCATTCGGAATAGGGGCATAACATTGTGAACGCCTAGCGGCATGCCTCGATAGGAGGTCGGGATTTTGACTTGCTAAATCCGAGACGATATAATTTAAATAATTATATGTACACATACTAAATTGTCACTTCAGACGTCTAAATGGCAAATCATAGTACTTTAGCTTGGTCAAAAAAGCAAGCCAACATGTATACGCTACATGTCTTATTATAATCTCACGCTAACCAGATTGGATGAAATCACTCTAGAAAACGAAAAAAAAAAATTATCTCGTTCAAAGAAACATGGCCGAATTCCCCTCTCTCAAAAATTGAATCTGCAAATCGAAGCCCTCGCGTAAATTTTTTCCCTTTTCAATTGGAGTCGTGAGAAAGAGGGAGGGTGTAACGACCCGCTATTTTCAACCATTCAAATCGACAATAAAACCATACATGTCCGACTTGAATAATTCAAAATACCGAATTGTTAATTAAAATTTGGCAAAACTTAAAATATACAGTAAATAAATCAATCACAGATCACTTACACAGAGTAATACAATGCAGCGGAATAGATAAAGAATAGTAGTTCATGAAGCTACTATATACATTGGAGTTAGACATAAAATACAACTGAATATCTTAGATGTAGTGAAGTCTCTAGTATGCGCAAATGACTTCTCTGAACAAATCAACAAGATAACTAAAAGGATAGATAGCTGGATCTTCAAGCAAGGCTCCAACTTCGAAGGTGAGTCTCAAATGTTGTATCACTCAGTCTGACACGAGCGTAAAGCAAAACACAAAACACTCGAGTCAGGATTAACATTCTTATATCAATAAATCCAACTCAAGTGAAATATCAACTGAAATACAAATAACTTAAAGGATGTTTGGAATAACCATCCTCTAAGGGTCCATGGAACTATCTGTAGGGTAGAAATATACACTATAGCACCGTGGTTCTTTCATCTTAATTTATACCTCAAAATCAAATATCATTTCACTTCAAATATAGCTATTTTCCAAAATAGTATTTAGATATATTAAATAATTTGTACCGTAAAATATTTTCAATTCCCTCAACTTAACAAATTGTTTCAACATCAACCTGACCTTCCCATTTAAATTAAATTCAATCTCAATTTATCAATTTAAATTCAACTCAATTTCTAAAATAACCACTTCAATTTTATCGATCTCAAATTCGGATTTGTAATCACAAAATACCCCTTTATATTCAATATTTTTAAACCTTTAAGTATTCAACGTTTCAACTAAATTTTTATTCAATTTAGTTTTCTAAATAATAGATTCAAATTTAGTTTAACCTAAATTTTCATTTTAATTCAATTTAGTTTCTAAATAACAAATTCAACTATATTGATTTCGAATACAGATCCGAATCTCAAATTTAAACCCTTTAAATTCCAATAAAGTTTAAGGCTTAAAAACTTAAATGTTCAATTTAACCGTTTCATATAGATCTCGATTTAACCTCATTATTATTTAGTCTTGAAATACTTCCTCATTTGATTCCAGATTATTTAGTTGACCTTAAATTCCATTTTTCTCAATATTTTCTTTAATCTACTTAAACGTCAAATATGCATTTAATCGCTTAAATCAAAAATCCAGTTATAAAATCCTACCTTTTTAAAATTTCCCATTTAAAAATTTTAGATCGATTTAATTAAATAAATCCTTATTTAGATACCATTTAATAAACTCAAATTTATCTCCCCATCTTAATTTATCCCAATTATTTCAAAAATCTATTTGAAATATAATTTACATAAATATTAACATAGTTTATGTATTAAATCAAACTTAATTAAATTAAATATTATTAAATCTATATATATAGAAATTTAAGAATTAACATTTATTAAGACCATATATTTCTTTCCAAACAAAGAATTTATTTCCAAAATATTTATATATGAACCACGGTGTCTGTATATATTCCTTATCATATGGTCAAGTGTTACGGATATTTATCATTTAAATCCGTACACTAAATATATATAGGTGGATATCATTACAATCCGTAATCCCAAATTTAATTAAATGAAAATCGCTTGGGTCTATCATTTCAACCCATAGTGAATTCTAAACTACAGGGAACTTGCAGAGTGATAATAGATAACAAAAATATAGCAGGATATGATAATAATATGCAACAGGAATATATCATCAGTAATTAAATAAAAATAGGATATGGTGTCATATCCCGTAGGTGAACAGATACAGGTAATAGCATAAATATAAAAATTTAAATAACTACAGCAACATATTTCAATTATCGTTTCAATTGAAATCAAATTTAATAAATAAAAGAACGTTAATCGTGAGTGATTGCTCACCTTTCGAGCCTAGAGGAAAGAGCGGAATGAGAAGAGATACGAATCCAAGCATAGATTTCGAAGCAACGCAATATTGGCAAGAATTTTAACGATCAAAGATGATAAAGAGGAATTGACGAAACTCAAATCAGAGTTGGGTCGATTGAAGATAAATAGGATAAGTGAGCTATATATAACCATGTACAAATAAAACTGTATTCCAAATTTAGACATATATTAAATTAAATATATATTTTCAAAAACCATTGGTGTAAACAAAACATATCTATATGTAGTATAGTTTAAAATAATGTATATGTTTAAACCTATATACAAACCAATATCCAATACCATTTAAAAATTTAAATCTTTATAAAGTAACCCTTGTAAATAAAATATTAAAATCAATATTAAAACATATTCTAAGTTTAATATACATACATTCCAAATCATTATTTTCAACAAAACGTATATACACTAAAATCAGACATGTATGCAATATATATGTTGAAATAATACTAATTAAAATATAAATACATATATATAATGCATGTTTATTTGCAACGTATCAACTACCACATATATTATACTTTTAAACTTAATATACCTTAAAAATATAAACTGTACCAACTTTTATAACTTAAGATAATTTATATTATACATAATGTAACTTATATAACCCAACTTATATAAATAGACCGAATCAACAATTTATACTTATGTAAACATAAACATAACGCATAAAAGAAAAATCAAGCCACGTCCTGACATATTATAGTTTAAGTCAAAACAAATGGAACTAATATTATAACTTGTAAAATATATATAAACATAAAACATACCCATACTTGAATAAGGATATGTATCCACTATATGTAGATACGCAGCCGAAGCAGTAGAGTGAGATGGTGAGCGGACTTGGAGGTGGAGCGAGCAACTTCTCACCATTTTTTTTCGTTTGGGTCTGAAAGAAGAAAAGAAGGGGAGGCGGAATATATGGCAGAGAGAAAATGAACAGGGGAGACAAAAGAGAACAATGATGCAGATAGAAGTGAATGGAATATATATATAAGTATGAATTGGAATCCAAGAGACTGGAGCAACCGAAAGAAAAGGAACGCCACAAAAGTAACGTTCAAATTAATTAACCCAACATAAAGCAATAAATCGTGGACCGTTTGATTTAAAAAATAAATCAATGCAAACGTATGTTTGCTTTTCTCAACGGTTATAAAACAATGCGTAGGGCCTAAGGTTAAGAATGAAAAAGGAGATAAACGTACCATCAATAGATTAAGATGAAAAAAGGCAGGGAGCAATCAAAAATCAAAATTTCCAATTTGAGACGTTCGAATTAAAGAATAGAACGTTTGTACTGAATTGAGAATAGTTACAGTCCTTTAAATTTCAGAGATATGAAATTTATTAAAGCAATTTATTTTATGGCAAGAAATCTCATTTGCCTATAAACGGCAAAACTAGGGATGTGTATAGTTTTTATAGGAGCTATATTTTCGTTGCTATGTACGCAAGGAAATAATAAGATGCGCAATCAAAGCATGCAAGTTTTATGGTCAAGGAATTTCGTTTGTTTGCAAATCAATAAGTAGAGAAAACGGCAAGTCTCGTTTTGAAATAAATGATTTCAATGCAACAAAAAGGTGCGTGGGTTTTTATTACTTGGATTATGGGGGAAAAAACGGTAGAAAATAATTGAACATTCCGAACGTGTTATAAAATAGGAAGCTGCATGATTTTTTTCTTTTGAGATTTAGTAATTTCGTTCACACAGGTAAGGGATAAGTTGCTTCCATTTAATGTTTATTAACAGAGCTACAAATGAGGTGAAGTAATAATGCAACGTTTCCAGTATTTAGGTGAAGCTTGCGAAAATTTTGAGTAACCAAAAAAGGCATGCAAGCACTTGATTTGTTGATTGGATTTTAAAGGCGGCAAGCAATTATTTTATCCTTGAACGGAATAGAATTTTGGACAAATTTATTGCAACTTGTTTAAATGAGAGAATTGGCCTTTGATAGCTGAGGAAACGGAATGATATTTGATTTCGAACGTTACCTTATCTTATTATAACTTGCGTGAATTTAGAGTATCGAAGTGGCAATAAATTTTGTACGTGAGTGCGTTGGTTCAGGGAAAGAAAAAGGCAAGCACTAAATATTTAGATGACGTTGATTTAAGTGGAAGAAAACGTCACTAATTTATGGTTTGAATGTTTTTAAACAATGCGTTTTATTTCTATTAGATAAAAGGAGGTAATGGAAAGAGAAAAATTATTTCTTTCCCTCTTAAAAGAATGCACGCCTACTTGTATATTTATTTATGTAGTTAAGGTAAAATTTTATTTCCTTTCGTAGTATTTATCTTTTTCTTTAAAAAGTATACAACAAATATCAGTAGAACAACCGCAAAATAAGTATTGTTCATATATATATTGCGGTGTGAATTTTAAAAATGCGTAGAACCTATGAAATAATATACACCCAAAATTAATGCAAAGGTAACGCTTTTTAATTAATACGATTTTCTATTTTATACGTTATTTATTAAATATCGTACCCTTTAAGTACGTAATTTAACAGTTTCCTTGAACACTATAAATCTTCTTCAAATTTATTACTTGAATAAAAGATAGAATTATGGTTACCTTCTTATCTGATTACTATTACCATTTACAAAGCGATTTATTGTTCAAATGGACAAAATATTACCAATTTTTTAAAGCAAGTAGATAATCCAGTCCTTTTATTAAAATTCCAATTAGAGTTATCCTTTAAACAAAGTTAAAAAAAATTCAGAACTTCCAATTTTATACTTAGAATTTTGGGAAAAGATTTAATCAAATTAAAAATATATATCAAAACAAATTTCAAGGTTTTATAAGTAAAAGAATAAAGTGCTAGAAAACTAGGGCTGTTACACTCTCCCCCACTCAGAACTTTTCGTCCTCGAAAAGGAACGAAAGAAGGAAAACAAAGGAAGATAAGATAGTAAAACAAATATTTGAAAAGGATATATCCAACAAGGAAGGAAGGTAAATTTGGAAAATAGAATCAAAGTGAATAACTAAACTGAGCAGATAAGGTAGATGCAAGGATTAGTATCGGGCACGAATAATTAATCTAGAACCATAAGAATTTAAATTTCAAATATTAATTCAAAATTTTTTGTTGGGAAAAATAATTTTATAATAAATAACTTTATAATAATACTTTTATAATAAAATACTATTATATCGAAATAAATTTTCCTTTCGAAAATACCTTTATAACTCGATGTTTCAACAAGTTTATCCTCGTTCTTGCAGACTCTGGCCATGCGTTGATCAGGCGCAAAGCTAGAATTCTTCAAGTACTTGGTAGACCCGTTTCAACACCCAGTGAAAATACTTGAAAAACCCTTTTTAAAAAAAACAGATATGGAAAGTACAATCCAAACAAAACAACCAACCAAAACCTTTGTCCGACCATAGTTCGCAGATACACAATGGTTACGCCTGGATCCCCCAAGAAACAATCCATATCCGTAAGCTTTCTCAGCCCTGCGAGTTACGCCATGATGACTAGTAGAGTGCAGGATACACAATGGTTACGCCTGGATCCCCCAGAAAACAATCCGTACCCCTAGGCAAGACTCAGCCAGGCACTTGTGCTACTATTCGCGACCTACACAGATTGCAGGATACACAATGGTTATGCCTGGATCCCCCGGGAAACAATCCACCCCTAGGCAAGACTCGGCCAGGCAATTTCGCTATGCATTCACGAGAGAGAAAAAAACCATGGGTTACGCCACGGTGGGAACACTCGAGTATTACATCCGAAAAACCAAAAATCAGAGAGAATAATATCGATAGAATGAATCCACGATGTGGCCACAAAGCGGATATCAAGCAGAAGGCACTTTCCATATCTTTACTTCGAAAATATATATCATATAGTACCTTTTCAAATCACTTTCAAATATCGTACTTATATAAAGTCCATATATATAGGATTCCATTATTCCTAAATCGAATACTTTCCAAATCAATAGTAGATCAAATCATACTTATATAGACTTCGATTATATAAAATCTCTTTCCAAATTGAGTACCTTTCAAATCAATAGATTTCAAATCAACTTCATACTTATACAATCCATTTTATATAAGTTCGACCACTCTCAAATCAAGTGCTTAATAATACAAGGTTCTCAAATTTCAAATCATTTCAATATCAATTCAGTTTCAAAATCATATATGATTTCACCCAATTTTCTTCCAAATTAAATATCTAAATTTCAAAGTTCCCAAAATAATAGGCTTAGAAAATTACCCCATTTTCCAAAATAATTCAAGTCAAACAAATTCATTTCCAAAATTACCATATAAGTACTGGTTTTTAATTCCAATTTAATTTCAAAACCAAATATTTTCCCAAAACAATTATACTCAAAATTGGTTTCCAAATTTATAATTATCCCTTTTTTTCAACTTTTAAACTATCTACTTCCATGTGAAATATCCAATTTACCTTTCTGAAAACCATTATTCAACTATTTTTTTTCAAAACATTTCAAAATTAAATTTATATTCTTTATCAAACATTTTATACTCTTCGAAATTTCTTAGCTTTGAAAATTTAATCTCGATTTGGAAGTGTTCGAACATTCAAAATAGTTAGGGAAATCAAATTTTAAATTCAAGAGTTGAAAATCAACAATAAATCAATTATTAAATCCGAAACTCGAGGACTGAACACCGGTCTCATTTTAAATTGTTTCAAATATATACATATATCTTTCTAAAATATCAAATTATACTTCGGAATTTGAAATCAAAAACGGTTTTACAAAATCACTTGCATAGCGAAGCTATTAAAGTGGCCTCTCGCCCACTCTAAAACTCGAAAATCAATGTCGATGATGCGTGCACTCATTACCGAAATTATTTTCCAGTGACATAAGTGAGTTCTGGAGTTCTATTTTCTTGAAAACTTCTTTGAAATTTCTTCAAAATTATTGAAATTCATTTGAACTCATTTGAAACATTTCTTATTCGGAAAAATACTTTTAAATCGTATTATTTTTATACATTTTCCAAAATCTTAAAACCAATTTCAAAATACCGGAATTCAATTCTCGAATTTCAAATTTAACTCTACAGTTATAAATCATTTTTATATAAATCAATTTCTTATAATTTTTCAAAATTTCAAATCCTTTCAAAACCTTTTTATATAGAATAACATTTCTTATTTGCTTTATATATATAGGTATATAATCCTTATCGAAAACATTTTCACTTTTATATATATATAAAAAAATCATAGTTATCAAAATAAAATTTCGGTATAAACAATTTCAAAAATACAAACAAAACCCGATTTTCAAAGGATGATTCAAGAATGGATTTCAAAATAAAGATAGAGATTTAATTTAGGGGAACTCCAATCAATAGAATCCTGATTCGAAGATAGACTCGATCGTAGATGAGATAATTAAATTACAAAACAGAAGATGGATATACTTCTATAAATCGTGGGCGACCTTTACCGGTCAACCGTGATTCCAAAATTAGATTGGTGTAGAATTCTGAGGCAATTCGACTTTCGATCGCTAGAGATATAGAATTCGGCATAACAAGATATATCAGCATCGTAAACCGAGGATACAGAAATCTTCGGTGTCAATGCCAATTGAAAAGGAGTTTTCACCCTCTTTACAAATCATTCGGTGGAGTTATGGGATACTCCGAAATCAAACGAATATAAATAGGGAGAGACGAAATGAATTTCGGAACTGAGGGACATTCCAAAATTCAAAGGAAATCGAGTCAAAAGGAAGAGATTCAACTCGAGCGGAAGTGATTCTGTAAATAAATTTACCATATATGCTAAGTTTTGCCTAGAGCCAAAGCTCTGATACCAACTGTAACGACCCGCTATTTTCAACCATTCAAATCGACAATAAAACCATACATGTCCGACTTGAATAATTCAAAATACCGAATTGTTAATTAAAATTTGGCAAAACTTAAAATATACAGTAAATAAATAAATCACAGATCACTTACACAGAGTAATACAATGCAGCGTAATAGATAAAGAATAGTAGTTCATGAAGCTACTATATACATTGGAGTTAGAAATAAAATACAACTGAATATCTTAGATGTAGTGAAGTCTCCAGTATGCGCAGATGACTTCTCTGAACAAATCAACAGGATGACTAAAAGGATAGATAGCTGGATCTTTAAGCAAGGCTCCAACTTCGAAGGTGAGTCTCAAATGTTGTATCACTCAGTCTGACCCGAGCGTAAAGCAAAACACAAAACACTCAAGTCAGGATTAACATTCTTATATCAATAAATCCAATTCAAGTGAAATATCAACTGAAATACAAATAACTTAAAGGATGTTTGGAATAACCATCCTCTAAGGGTCCATGGAACTATCTACAGGGTAGAAATATACACTATACAACCGTGGTTCTTTCATCTTAATTTATACCTCAAAATCAAATATCATTTCACTTCAAATATAGCTATTTTCCAAAATAGTATTTAGATATATTAAATAATTTATATCGTAAAATATTTTCAATTCCCTCAACTTAACAAATTGTTTCAACATCAACCTGACCTTCCCATTTAAATTAAATTCAATCTCAATTTATCAATTTAAATTCAACTCAATTTCTAAAATAACCACTTCAATTTTATCGATCTCAAATTCGGATTTGTAATCACAAAATACCCCTTTATATTCAATATTTTTAAACCTTTAAGTATTCAACGTTTCAACTAAATTTTTATTCAATTTAGTTTTCTAAATAATAAATTCAAATTTAGTTTAACCTAAATTTTCATTTTAATTCAATTTAGTTTCTAAATAACAAATTCAACTATATTGATTTCAAATACAGATCCGAATCTCAAATTTAAACCATTTAAATTCCAATATAGTTTAAGGCTTAAAAATTTAAATGTTCAATTTAACCGTTTCATATAGATCTCGATTTAACCTCATTATTATTTAGTCTTGAAATACTTCCTCATTTGATTCAAGATTATTTAGTTGACCTTAAATTCCATTTTTCTCAATATTTTCTTTAATTTACTTAAACGTGAAATATGCATTTAATCTCTTAAATCAAAAATCCAGTTATAAAATCCTACCTTTTTAAAATTTCCCATTTAAAAATTTTAGATCGATTTAATTAAATAAATCCTTATTTAGATACCATTTAATAAACTCAAATTTATCTCCCCATCTTAATTTATCCCAATTATTTCAAAAATCTATTTGAAATATAATTTACATAAATATTAACATAGTTTATGTATTAAATCAAACTTAATTAAATTAAATATTATTAAATCTATATATATAGAAATTTAAGAATTAACGTTTATTAAGACCATATATTTCTTTCCAAACAAAGAATTTATTTCCAAAATATTTATATATGAACCACGGTGTCTGTATATATTCCTTATCATCTGGTCAAGTGTTACGGATATTTATCATTTAAATCCATACACTAAATATATACGGGTGGATATCATTACAATCCGTAATCCCAAATTTAATTAAATGAAAATCGCTTGGGTCTATCATTTCAACCCATAGTGAATTCTAAACTACAGGGAACTTGCAGAGTGATAACAGTTAACAAAAATATAGCAGGATATGATAATAATATACAACAGGAATATATCATCAGTAATTAAATAAAAATAGGATATGGTGTCATATCCCGTAGGTGAACAGATACAAGTAATAGCATAAATATAAAAATTTAAATAACTACAGCAACATATCTCAATTGTCGTTTCAATTGAAATCAAATTTAATAAATAAAAGAACGTTAATCGTGAGTGATTGCTCACCTTTCGAACCTAGAGGAAAGGGCGGAATGAGAAGAGATACGAATCCAAGCATAGATTTCGAAGCAACGCAATATTGGCAAGAATTTTAACGATCAAAGCTGATAAAGAGGAATTGACGAAACTCAAATCAGAGTTGGGTCGATTGAAGATAAATAGGATAAGTGAGCTATATATAACCATGTACAAATAAAACTGTATTCTAAATTTAGACATATATTAAATTAAATATATATTTTCAAAAATCATTGGTGTAAACAAAACATATCTATATGTAGTATAGTTTAAAATAATGTATATGTTTAAACCTATATACAAACCAATATCCAACACCATTTAAAAATTTAAATCTTTATAAAGTAACCCTTGTAAATAAAATATTAAAATCAATATTAAAACATATTCTAAATTTAATATACATACATTCCAAATCATTATTTTCAACAAAACGTATATACACTAAAATCAGACATGTATGCAATATATATGTTGAAATAATACTAATTAAAATATAAATACATATATATATAATGCATGTTTATTTGCAACGTATCAACTACCACATATATTATACTTTTAAACTTAATATATCTTAAAAATATAAACTGTACCAACTTTTATAACTTATAATTTATATTATACATACTGTAACTTATATAACCCAACTTATATAAATAGACCGAATCAACAATTTATACTTATGTAAACATAAACATAACGCATAAAAGAAAAATCAAGGCACGTCCTGACATATTATAGTTTAAGTCAAAACAAATGGAACTAATATTATAACTTGTAAAATATATATAAACATAAAACATACCCATACTTGAATAAGGATATGTATCCACTATATGTAGATACGCAGCCGAAGCAGTAGAGTGAGATGGTGAGCGGACTTGGAGGTGGAGCGAGCAACTTCTCAACATTTTTTTTCGTTTGGGTCTGAAAGAAGAAAAGAAGGGGAGGCGGAATATAATGGCAGAGAGAAAATGAACAAGGGAGACAAAAGAGAACGATGATGCAGATAGAAGTGAATGAAATATATATAAGTATGAATTGGAATCCAAGAGACTGGAGCAACCGAAAGAAAAGGAACGCCACAAAAGTAACGTTCAAATTAATTAACCCAACGTAAAGCAATAAATCATGGACCGTTTGATTTAAAAAAATAAATCAGTGCAAACGTATGTTTGCTTTTCTCAACGGTTATAAAACAATGCGTAGGGCCTAAGGTTAAGAATGAAAAAGGAGATCAACGTACCATCAATAGATTAAGATGAAAAAAGGCAAAGAGCAATCAAAAATCAAAATTTCCAATTTGAGACGTTCGAATTAAAGAATAGAACGTTTGTACTGAATTGAGAATAGTTACAGTCCCTTAAATTTCGGAGTTATGAAATTTATTAAAGCAATTTATTTTATGGCAAGAAATCTCATTTGCCTATAAACGGCAAATCTAGGGATGTGTATAGTTTTTATAGGAGCTATATTTTCGTTGCTTTGTACGCATGGAAATAATAAGATGCGCAATCAAAGCATGCAAGTTTTATGGTCAAGGAATTTCGTTTGTTTGCAAATCAATAAGTAGAGAAAACGGCAAGTCTCATTTTGATATAAATGATTTCAATGCAACAAAAAGGTGCGTGGGTTTTTATTACTTGGATTATGGGAAAAAACGGTAGAAAATAATTGAACATTCCGAACGTGTTATAAAATACGAAGCTGCATGATTTTTTTCTTTTGAGATTTAGTAATTTCGTTCACACAGGTAAGGGATAAGTTGCTTCCATTTAATGTTTATTAACAGAGCTACAAATGAGGTGAAGTAATAATGCAACGTTTCCAGTATTTAGGTGAAGCTTGCGAAAATTTTGAGTAACCAAAAAAGGCATGCAAGCACTTGATTTGTTGATTGGATTTTAAAGGTGGCAAGCAATTATTTTATCCTTGAACGGAATAGAATTTTGGACAAATTTATTGCAACGTGTTTAAATGAGAGAATTGGCCTTTGATAGCTGAGGAAATGGAATGATATTTGATTTCGAACGTTACCTTATCTTATTATAACTTGCGTGATTTAGAGTATCGAAGTGGCAATAAATTTCATACGTGAGTGCGTTGGTTCAGGGAAAGAAAAAGGCAAGCACTAAATATTTAGATGACGTTGATTTAAGTGGAAGAAAACGTCACTAATTTATGGTTTGAACGTTTTTAAACAATGCGTTTTATTTCTATTAGATAAAAGGAGGTAACGGAAAGAGAAAATTTATTTCTCTCCCTCTTAAAAGAATGCACGCCTACTTGTATATTTATTTACGTAGTTAAGGTAAAATTTTATTTCCTTTCGTAGTATTTATCTTTTTCTTTAAAAAGTATACAACAAATATCAGTAGAACAACCGCAAAATAAGTATTGTTCATATATATATTGCGGTGTGAATTTTAAAAATGCGTAGAACCTATGAAATAATATACACCCAAAATTAATGCAAAGGTAACGCTTTTTAATTAATACGATTTTTGTAACGACCCGAAAATTTCGTTAACTAAATTTGTCATATTTTCCATAATTTTTAATAAAATGAATGTTAGGAATTTGGTGTTGCCATTTGTTCTTATTAAAAGTTAACAATTTAAAATGAGATTTCCAATTCAATAAAATAATGTAAATATTGTGGTTTAAATTTTGAATGGAATATGTGAAAACAAGAGTAATTATGGAATAATATGTTATTTATTTAGAGTATTGAATAAAAAAAATTTAAGCCAATTTTAATTAATGGTAATAATGCGATATAAGCTAATAAATTTGATCTCAGTGCGATAACCATTTAATGAAGGTAATGAAACAGGATTTAAAAAAATGTATACTAGGTATAAATCAAATAGAAGGAAACAAACGTATATATCGAATTGATTTATGAATAAATACTTTGGATAGTAATTGAATGTACAGTAATGGTAATTTAAAACCTATTTATAGTAAGACTGCATAAGATTCAGTAAATTAAGTGGTGGAAAGATTTTTCCTAGATATACTTTGAAGATGTGAAATTAAAGGTGAATATTAAAATTGGTTAATGTAAAATAACATTGATTAACCGTAAATGAGAATAAATTTGAAAATAAAAATTTATGTTAATACAAGTAGATCAATTATAAACTTAAATGAAACATTCCAATTTAATAAGAGGTATTCGAATGTTATGTTTTATTTAAAGGTAATAATTGGATTTAATTGGAATTTGTGTATGTTGGATTATATAGGAAAGGAGTACACAAAAACTGTGAATAGTAGAGTAGCAACTGAAAAGGAAGAAATTGAAATAAGGGCAATAAACAATGTATAAATTAATAGTAATAAATGCCAACATTGAATTGTAATAAATATAATTAATATTACAAGTGGGTGAACGTAAAGATAGGGGTTAAGAGTGTTGGAATAGGTACACTAGAATAACTATAAAGTGTAAATGTACGTATTTATAGCAACATGAATTATTAAAGGAAAATAATTGGTAAACGGGGTTTGGGCTAAGGAAATGTTATTGATTGTTTTGAAACCTTATTTATTATGGGAAATTAATTTAGCATAAGCAAAACCAATGCAAATATCTAATTTATCAGTAAAGTAATAATAAATAGTAATCAATGCAAATTTAGGTAACAATAGAATGTGAAATTTGGGGAATAGATGCACAATATATATGAGTTGCTAAAAGTATGCATAATAAGTGCAAATTTAATAAATCAATGTCCTGTAGAGGTTGGAGTATGGTTAGTAATAAAAGCTTTTAAAGGAAAAACCTTTAATTTATAAATGAAAATCAATGCATTAAATTCGGTGTAACTGAATGCATGTAAATAATTTTGTAAGAATAAGTTATAAACAATTTATTTGTGCATACCCGATTTAATTGAAATAACAGAAAAGACAAGAACTTGATTTGCCTAGATATATATATATATATTGATAAACTATAACTAAATAGAAAGATTGGTAGTAAATAGGATATAAGAAGACAAAGGCAACTAGTAAATTAATAAATGAATTCATAATAATAAGTAGAAATTAATGCATATATATTTGGCATTAGTGATAATTACAAAACTTTACCCATTTATCTAATTTATTTAATTAAATCTAAATCTATGGCAACATTGTTGTAATGATGGTTGTAAGTGAATTTGAATGTAAAAGGGTAACAATTATTTAGGTTAACCATTTTGAGTATGTTAAGTTAAGAATGGCAATCGATTGAAATAAATCTAAATTAATTATTTTGTTTTGGTTAATGTGTTCTACTTAATAAAGGGGAGTTTATAAGAAATGAAGCATGCACTAATGAAATGTGTTATAAATCAAATGTTATTTATACCCATAAAATGTCTATTTACTGAATAGAAAGATTTTAAATCAATAAGCGAATTTATTGAGGTTCCAATTTATAATTTATAACATTTAATGTAGACTCAATTACAAAATTGACTTAAATCGTGCAGTTGGCGTAGATTTGTTTTGTAATTGGAGTAGTTAATCCTATAAGATGAAGTTAATGCTAATTCTATTTATAATTGGACCATTTGTTGATATAGATTATAGAAAGCAAGATGTATAAATTTAATTAAAGTATCAACATTCATTATTGAAAATTAAAATGGAAGTTGCGGATAATAAGGTGAAACCATGAAAAAATGTTAATGCATCCTTATTACTAGTAAAAGATGAGAATATAAGAGTTGAAAATCTAATAAATGGGTTTTTGAGAATTTAATTTATAAATTCTAAATATAAGGAAGTGGAGAAATTGACTCTACAATTGATAGACTTATCAACTTTTAATTCACATCTAAAATTATCAAATCTTTGAAATTGATTAAGAAATATATAAGTGATAAGATTTGGTCAATATTAGAATTTAAAAATAAAATTTGATTTTTATGATTTATTTTAATTTATTTAATGAATATAAAAATAGCCATTTTGGCCACGGACTCGGATTTCGACGAAACCAGTTTCATCGGATCCGTATCGGTGAATTATTGTAGGGTTTCAAGTTTCATATCGATCAGACCTGTCGGTTGATCGTACGGACGCGAAACGCCTTGAAATCGATTTAATTAATATCAATTTGAAATCAATTTGGAAATTTTGTTCTCCGCATAACTTTTACATACGATCGAATTTGGACGTGAAACTTTTTTCATCGCGTTCAGAATATTTTAAAATACCTATGTGGATATATGGATTTAATAAATTTCGTTCCGGGGTTAGAACGGGCTTTTTGGGCCATAGTTTGTTCCGCACGTTCATCTATTCGGTCTGTCTACTCTAATCCAACCCCACTTATAAATAGACAATTATAAACCCTAGCCTCCATCTTCTATCATTTGTCTATACGTTCTTTTCTTCAGCTCCTTCTCCTTCTCAAATGGATGCAAATGTCAGATCCAATTCTATTCAAATCAAAAGTCAAAATTCAAACTCTCCAGAAAAATTCGAAAAAAATATATGTCAGTGATCTCGATGAGCGTAATTCAATGGTGATATCCGTTTTTCAATTGGAGTTACTGTATGTCCAGATCAGGGCAGATTGGTTTGGGCCGTTCATCAACGTCGCGACGAACTTCGTCGGATCGAAATTTCCTTTCTGGGTTTGGTGGAGATCGGCGTACGCTTCGCATCGGAGTAATTTGTTTGGTCGATCAACGGTTGGATCGTGTGATTTAATTGGCTTAGGGTTTTAATTAGGGGCGGCGGCCGGCAGCAAGATGGAGGGCCGGATTTTGGCCTTGGGTGCGGCCGGAGGAGTGGGGAGCGGTGGTGGTAGCGGCGTGTCGTATGGGAGCCGTATGCGTGGGTTAGAGGCGGTCAACGGTGGTAGGGAAGGCCGTGTGCGTGCGTTGGTTTCTGGGGGGTTCATACGCTGTTACTGTAGCGTGCAAATAGGGGTGATGACGTGGCAGGTATATTAAGTGAATGTGTACCATTCTTTGTTTATTTTAAATTTGAAATTCAAGTGAAATTTTCGACATAACTCTCACATACGAACTCCTATTCACGCGAGATTTTTTTTGTTAGGATCGTAATAAAATTCCAGACGCGTTGACGTTGGTTTGGACAAATTCTGAGACGGTCAAATTTTTGGGTTTAAATTGGATTTAAATTCGATTTAAATTCAAAAGGTGAGTGTTTTAACCCACTCACAACTTCTAAAAGTTTTTATGTTTGTTAAATTATTTTAGATATGAGTAGAAATTCATTTATAACTGTTTGGCATGTTTTGTTCATCATATTTGCTAAATCGCGTTATTTAATTTAACTGTTAATTTATTTTATTTATTGCATATTAATTGACAGTTAGAATTTATTTATTTGCATAGGAACTGCTAGTAAACAGTTATAAAATTTATTACTAAATATAAACTGTTAGTTTAATAGTTGATTAAATTTATTTTTGAATATAACCGCCAGTTATTACCTGATATATATTATCAGATATATATTGATATTGAATTATTATTTGATGATGATTGTGATTTGGATGATGGATGATGTTGATGAATGGATGTTTTATTTTATATCATTAAACTGCAAGTTATCATGCATTTTTCGTTTCATTCGGGATTGTGGTTTGAAATGATATACAACCGCAAAATTTTATTTTTAAATTGCGGATTGAAATGATAAATATCCGTATCACTTGACCATAGGATAGAAAATTATATACAGGCACCGTGGTCTATATATAAATTATTTTAAAGTGATTTCTATGGTTTGGATGGGATACGGTTTATAAAAATTTGATTTTGATATTTTATAAAATATTATTCTTCGATATATATACATATGAAGTTAAAAATTTGAAAATTAAGTTGTGTATAAACCTGTTGAATAAAAATGAAAAATTGAGAAAATGTAATTTGTAAATTTATCTTATATGTTTAAGTTTGGAAATTTTAAGGTATGATATTTATAACTGGATTTTCCAAGATGAATTAAAAATAAAAAAATTAGTATAAAGTAAATTTGAGAAAATATTTAATTGCTAGAAATTGGAGTTTTATTTATGGAATTTATATGAATATTCAAGACTAAATAATAGAATATTAATTGTTGAAAGAAGAAAATACAACTTTAGTTTTGAAATATTAATACTCCAAATGGATATATATATATATATATATATATATATATAGAAATTGAAGGGGTTTTTGGAACTTGAAGTGATATTTAAATTATGGTTTAAACTTTAAATAAAGAAATATATTTGAAAAGGCATGGAAATTATTTTTCTTTACAAAGTAACTTTAAAGTTAAACCATTTATTTTACATTCGTTGAATATCCAAACCATTCAAGTTTTAGAAGTTATGGTTTTAAAATTTTGAATTTCGAAATATTATGCTTTGAAAGTATATTTCAAATATTTGGTTTCCAGATATTTTAATTTGAAACCAGCATGATTTTGGAAAAGAATTATATTTGAGATAAAATGATATCATATTGTTTTGGGTTTAAATTGATATCGTATTCATAGTTTTGAAATGGAAAATTTTATTCTGGTTTTAAAGTATAAACTATTTTTAAATGACCGCGGTGTTATAATAACGATGGGTTGGCGAAGAGACCGGGATCAGATATGGACATACTCTCTGTCGATACCGAAAACCACTTTGACTAACCGTGTACGCGGTGGAGATTCCAGAATGAAGTAGGTTGGTGGCGGCGTTTCCTGTAAGGTAAATACGTGGACCCGACTCCCGTGAGTTGGCGTAAGGTGGCTAAAACAGGAGCGATTCTCGGGCCAATGAGGTCATTCCTCTGATCGGACACTCCTCTTCGATATTATACTTTGACTTTGGATTGATTCAGTGGCCACTTTTATTTTTGGTTTTGGGGGAGTTTGTTCGAGGTGGGCGGTAACTGCGGCTACGCGTTTCCACCAGCCCAGATAGCAATTGGTATATCTACCCTGGCATTGCCTAGTTGTGCCGTGTCACATACCATACCGGGGCTTTACTACGAGTTTTGTTTTGTACCATACCTATGGAGTGCCCTCTGACGACGCCCAGTACGGGGGAGATTACGGTACTGTATAGACTACGGGAATATATTTTATGTTAAGGGCTATATGGGTAACCCCTTAACGCTATTAAAAAGTAAGTTTATTTTACAATTAGACACTATTATAATAGCGCAATATACTACATAGTAAATAGTTTAACGGATCCTTAGGAGATGTAAATCCCGAGCATCTCTTAAGTTACTGCACTCATATTTACTCCTGTTGATTTAACTCACATAAGATCTTTTAGTTCTGACTCGAGTGTTTTGTCTTTTCAATTCGCTCGGGTCAGTCCGAGCGTTTCAGGATTTGAGGATTTAGCTCTGGAGGACGAAGACGAAGATTTGTATTACTAGTATCTACTATATTATTCCACTACACCATTTAATTCCGCTGCATTGTTATTGGTATGTGTAACTCTGATATGTAGTATATAAATGTTTTGTAAACAGATTTATAAACTATACATTTTATTATTATATTTTATCCTTCTGCTGCAAGATTCTGTTTTCTTTTATTTCTTTCTCGTTTTTCTTATTCACCCCATAACAATCCGCCCTTCTGTATGGTTGAACTGGCACGTGTGTCGGTTTAAATCGTGCGAAAAGGCGGGACGTTACAGTTGGTATCAGAGCTTTGGTTTAGCGATAAACCTTGGCTTTGTGGGGTTTGACTCTTTGTTAATAGGGTAGTAATACCCTATGGGAGTCACTGAGTGTATATATATGAGAGAGCATATTTGTTAGTGTTATAAAAAGATTTTAATATTGTGTTAATCTGTTCCGTTTTGTATTTATAAATTCTGGTTGATGCATAGGACGCTGTGTCATCAATAGGGATTTCTAAATACTTAATAGAACAGACCGACATAATATCTGTTTTAATATAGGTGAATGAAATAATTTTGCCTATTATATTTTCTATATATAAAATAAATTTTTAAATGATATTATATATATATATTGTTGCAATAGATTGGGTGTTAGGAATAAAATTTATATATAATAGGTAAATAAGATTGAATCTAAAATCAATGAAATTTGGAAATTTTAGAACTTAAGTCCGGGATTTTGAAATTTGCTTTCAAAGGATTTTGAAGTATAATAATATTGTAATAAATGTTTTCTGATATAAATATTTCAATATAATCCGGAAGAATTGTTTTAAAGAAGATTTTGGAGAAAATAAGTGTGACGCCCCACCTCTATACCCACGCTAGCCAAGAACACTACGGTGTAGTGCTGTCAACTCGCACGGAGAATAAGACTGTTGAGGAGCGACCATCAATAGTTAGGCCTTATACTAGTATTGGTTATCTCAATGGGAGTGGTATATAAATATATTTTCTTTCATTTTTCATCTCTGATTTATTTTCTCCCATCGACATACCCCAATTCCAGTATAAAACGAACTACGATGGTTCGTAATAGTTTAGAACAGTAAATATAAAATATCACACAGATAATATAATGCGGAACACAAATCAAACAGAAAGTCTCATATATACAATAACTGATGTCAGTTACAATACATTTGATACAATACATATGACACAGTACATATGATACAACTACAACAGTCGACTAAGGAAGTTACATATACAAGTACATTAACGTATTTAATATACATGAATACATATCTTCCTATACAATTTTACAGACTACTACAAATGACGACGACTACTCCAAAAGATATGAAAGAACTTCATAGCTCTAGCAGCAACCCAAAGCAGAATATCTACAACCTGAAATACTCGGTCTGACCCGAGTATTAAATTTCAAAAGAAAATAATACTCGGGTCAGTCTAATTCAAACTCAGTTATTAATGCATAGAAGCAATAAATAATTAAATAATGAATAGATGACAGTCACAGAAATAAATTTACCTATCTGATTCTTAAATAAGAAATCGGATAACGTTAAATATAACGCGAACCAATTCAAAACAATTGGAACATCAATTAAAAGGTCAACACGAGTAGGGTTGCAGTATATGCACGCGTATACTGCCTCGCCACTACAACATATGGAATACGAAATAGATCCATAATCAAAAGCAAAAGCAATAATAATAAAACCAATACCGTGTGGCTGCAGTTCACGCTTGCGTGCACTGCCGTGCCACTACAGTGATGATGTACCCATTGAATACCGTGAGGCTGTAGTTCACGCTTGCGTGCACTGCCGTGCCACTACAGTGATGATGTACCCATTGAATACCGTGTGGCTGCAGTTCACGCTTGCGTGCACTGCCTTGCCACTACAGTGATGATGTACCCAATGAATACCAACAGCAATCAAAAACTGCAGAGGTCAAGTTTGGACGACATAAATGCGAATCCAAATGTACACAATGGACGTACACTACTGGTTGCACAAGGAGAAAAATGAAACTGAGATGCAACTTGGAGCTGCAGAAATATAAACCAACCAAGGTGACATCATACATAAGGTTAAGAACACACATATGCACACGTGCTCCCCTGTGAGATACAACAGAGAGAGGAGACTTATCACTTACCCAGTTATGTTTAGTGCAAGTTAATAAAACCATGTAAACAATGCATTAATGTATGCATGATGTCTACGTACTTCACACTCATGTTAATGAACACTGAACCATATTTTTGTGGACACACTTATGTACAATAAATATAAAATGAGCTATCTGGCACATATACAAGTGTGCATCCCATTATTCACACAAGTTAATAGATGAAGTAAGCTACCCTGAGACTTATAATTATGTGCACAAAGATATGTACATAACTTAGTCTAAATTGAATAGCAAAACAAAGAACAATTATATGGCTAACGCATGCGGAGATGATTGAACATGCAGTGTATATCAAAGTCAAGCAAACAGACAGACCGCAAACTGCATAAGCATAGAGCGTGGCCACTTTCATACATAATAGTGGTACCAATCAGTCAGAGAAAGGAAAAACAATGCCAGACAGTGAAACCCATCATCACAATATCAAGTGGAGCCAGAAACGACAGGGAATTCAAAGAAGCAATTTCCAATTAGAATCGAAGTGGCCGAGACTATCAAGGGTGTAAATATAAACAGTAAAGCAATGTCAATATGGCAATGCTTCAATTTTATTTACAAAATCACGTGCCTCTAGACCACCAAGCAATCAGGTACAAGGCACGGTAAAATGCAGTGCCTAAGTGAAAGTGAGAATATCATGTTTTAACAAAACAGTGAAAACCGAAGCAGTTCAGTATCACTGCTCACAACAGATGCAACATGAAGTGCCTAAGAAATTCAATGCCGTATAACTCCATGCTACAAGGTTGAACGAAATTCCATCAGTGCAGTGATGACCAAGTCGAACAGTATGCAAAGGGGTAGTGGACAAAGCATGCATATGAAGCAACCAGACAAATGCAGCTGGGTTCAAGAGGATGGCAACAAAGTGAATTCGATGCAGTGCAACTACATGATGGCCATACCAGACTGCAAGATGTACAATATGCAAGTGGCGATGACAAAGACCACAAGACTCAACCCAGTGTAAAGGAACAGTTTCAACTGAATGAAACTGGAAAGTGCAAACAACCCAACTGTGAGACCAGACAACTAAAACTGTCATTATCGAGGTACAGCAAGCACTTCGCAAAGTCAGAGGCTATAATCAAGCAACGACATTAATAGGTCAGTGAACAAAAGCAGGTGTAAGTCGAAGTCAATCAGAAATTCACACAACAAGTCCACGTAAATCCCAGAAATTCACGAAATCAAAGAAACAGGCAAAGTCAAAAGAAATCAACAACAATAAAATCAAGTTGAAGCTGAGACAACGAGAACACAATTAAGCAGACGAGGTCAAACTATTTACAGTTAGATGTGAGTAATGTAAATTACTCACCTTTTCCACGAATGAAGCAGCCGAAGTCGAATCGAGTACGAGCACGTCGAAGCAGCCATTATCTTCGATTTCGACGATGCCCTAGATTTGACGAGCATAAACAATCGATCGAGCCATCGAAGTCAGCGCCTTCGAATCCCATACGCCCTGACTACCGACCGACGAAGAACGAGAGAGGACAACGAGCGAACGCCATTTATTTTGAAGCCCTAGTTTTTACAGAAGAACGAAGAAAAGGGGGGTCGCCATTCATTTTTCTTCGTTCGATTTTTGTTTAGGGTTGAGACTGAAAATAATGAAGGGGGAAAAACGGGTCTTTGTATTGAAAATTATCACGGCCCAATAATAAAATAAAAAAAACATGGACCTTTTAATTTCAAAGCCCATAATTCTTTTTAACACTTTATAGAAGAATCTTAATTCAATATAAAAACTTCAAATGGCAATTTGCACCAATATTTATCGTTTAAATGTAGATTATTAATTGATGCGAATTACCGGGTTGTTACAGACTTCCCTCCTTAAAGAAATTGCGTCCTCGCAATCATAAAGAATAAATGGACAAAAGGTAACAACCATAAGAGAAAATCATCACAAGATGAAGAAATTCGAAATAGGAAGTTCACCATAAAGAGCATGAAAGAGTAAGCCTGAACATGTTTGCTCAAAGTCAAATCTGGTGAAACTTCAATTTCTTCAACAACGCCGGGCTCAAGAATAAAAAAAAATTGGAACCCCTAATGCATTTCCGTAGAAGGAAGACGTATGAAAACGTCATAAGTAACAGAAAATTGAGCCGGTAATAAGAGGCGATAAGCCAAGAAACCAATACGTTCAGTGATAGGAAATGGCCCAATATATCTAGGCACTAACTTTCCCGACCGACTGAAACGCACAACACCTTTCATAGGTGAGACACGAATAATTTGGAACAAAAGCGTAGTACAATAACGATACGCCAGATGAATCAAAGCTTCATTAATTCGGAACGCCGACGTAGTACAAAAACGGTACGTCCAGTGAACCGAAAAGTCGGGACATCGATATAGTACAATAATGGTACATCCGATGAACCGATCAACATAAAAGAACATCAGACGTAAGTCCATAAAAGGAATGAGACGAAGCTCAATAAAACGAAGTACATCGAAATGTCTGATGAACTTGGTAAAAAGATGATTCCATTCGGACATCATCAAAGAAACAACCACTTGTTGCCTACGACAAGTGCATCGGTAACACGATTTCCCATACGGGAGTGGTAAAGAATACCAAGATCATAATTTGTAAGGAACTTGAGTCAACGTGGTTGACGTAAATTATGTTCCTAATGAGAAATAAATATTCCCAAGATTCATGATCAGGGTAGAGAACAAATTTCTTACCCAAAATAATGATGCCAAATTTTTAAGAGCGAAACCAATAGCCACGAGCACTAGATCATGAGTGGCATATCTAGTCTCAATAGGCACTAATGATTTAGAAACACAAGAGACAGCACGTTCTCTTATGCAAGAGAATGGCATGCAAACCAATACGATTAGCATTGGTACAAACGATAAAGTTTTGGTTCCCTCTGGAATCACAAGAATAGAGGTATCGAAAAAGAGTTGTTTTAAATAATATTCTTACCCGAAAAGCTAAAGCTTTCGAAATTTACAATTTACTTTATGTAATTACCTTTTCATAAAAATTTACATTTTATAATTTAATTTATTGTGTCTGATTGTCTCATCAAAGCGTCTAGGAGATTCCTATTGATAACGTTGATCAGGCGCATCGACCAGAATTCTTAAAGCACTCAATGGGCAATACAATCACAAAATATTCTCTTAATTTCATAAAAGGAATTTACAAATTTTCGCCCTCAAATGGATAAGTCCGGAATTAAACGAACCAGTAAAAGAAAGGGGTCATAGTCCTCGATTTTGCTGAAACGTTTAAATCGCTTCCTCATTCTTTTGAAAGCGTAAATTATAAAAATTTTGAAAACGATTTTTAGTTTGAAACAATTTTTTCTTTTTAAAAAAAAAACACATGATTAAAACAGCGATATCAGCAGAAACTTCGATAAGTGGATTTTCATTCATCAAAAGTGTCACAAGAATCTTCTCAAAGATAGAAAGGGATATCATACCCTAAACTTGTACTCATAACAAGTCAATGACACACGAATTCACCAATGCACAAAAATTGATAAAACTTATCAATAGAAATCACAAAAATTGGTGAAGCACAAATTCCAGAAGACTACACAAGAAATCCAGAAATCACAAGATGAGAGTATGAAAACTCGAACGGAGTATGAAAACTCGAAGTAGAGTATGAAAACTCAAACGGAGTATGAAAACTCGAACAGAATATGAAAACTCGAAGGAGAGTATGAAAACTCGAACGGAGTATGAAAACTCGAACGGAGTATGAAAACTCAAACAGAGTATGAAAACTCAAACGGAGTATGAAAACTCGAACGGAGTATGAAAACTCGAACAGGAGTATGAAAACTCGAACGGAGTATGAAAACTCGAACGGAGTATGAAAACTCGAACGGAGTATGAAAACTCGAAGGAGAGTATGAAAACTCGAACGGAGTATGAAAACTCGAACGGAGTATGAAAACTCGAACGGAGTATGAAAACTCGAACGGAGTATGAAAACTCAAACGGAGTATGAAAACTCGAACAGAGTATGAAAACTCAAACGGAGTATGAAAACTCGAAGGAGAGTATGAAAACTCACCTACACGCGAGCATGAAAATTCATCAACACATGTAATGCATAACGAGAACGGGAGCACGAAAACTCACTTACACGCGAGCATGAAAACTCATCAGCACATGTAACGCAAAGCGAGAACGGGAGCACGAAAACTCACCTACATGCGAGCATGAAAATTCATCAGCACGTGCAACGCATAACGAGAACGGGAGCACGAAAACTCACCTACATGCGAGCATGAAAACTCACCAACACGTGCAATGCAAAGCGAGAACGGGAGCACGGAATCTCACCTACACACGAGCATGAAAAATCATCAACACGTGCAACGCAAAGCGAGAACGGGAGCACGGAATCTCACCTACACGCGAGCATGAAAAATCATCAACACGTGCAACGCAAAGCGAGAACGGGAGCACGGAATCTCACCTACACATGAGCATGAAAATCATCAACACATGCAACGCATAACGAGACGCTATCTCATGGTTGCAAGCCATTAATTTTGACACACGAATGGCCCGAAGACCGTGGGGCGCTACCCCACATGTGTGAGTCGGAATCACACAGATTGAGGTCAAAACTAACCTCGCAATCAAAAGAAAAGTATGTGTGAATGAAATCACACAAGTGGTGTCTAGATAATCCTCAAATCCCAAGAGATATGTGTGAGACGAAATCACAACGATGAGGCCTAGTCTAACCGAAAAGGTATGTGTGAACGAAATCACACAAATGGTGTCTAGACAATCCCCAAAGCCCAAGAGATATGTGTGAGACGAAATCACACCGATGAGGCCTAGTCTAACCGTAAAAATGATCGTCATGATCAACGAGAAGTGTCAATTACACTAAGTTAGTAAATATAAAAGTTTAGCTTCATGTCCCATAACCACTAGCTTAACTTAAATATTTACGAACAAATTGTAGATCTTCACTAGAAAAATGTCACAAGTGGTTCAATCGAACAAGTCCAAAAATTAATCGACGAAGTAAACGCAAGCGTTTCATACCACTTGTTTTGCTAAGCCATTTAATTAGATTTCTCATACGAGTGAAATAAAGGTTTGTATATACTAATAGATTGGAAAATGGTTTGAGAAAAAGATTTTTATATTGAAAATAGAGTTGAAAACATTTTGATAAAAGAGTTTTGATATTTACTACTAGTATTGAAACCTTTATATTTTTAAAGTGACAAATCACAAAAATGATTGTAGAAACAATCAATCACAAGAATTCACATACGAAGACGTGAATAGAATCCAAAGAAATCGATACTGAATTCATCGAAAGGTATGTTCACAAAAATCCCAAAGAAAAGGTCATCAAAGTTGCTAATAAATGATAGCAACAAATCGGGAAATAACCAAGAATCGATTAAATTCGAAAACCAAATCAATTCACTAAGATTCACATTCGAAGACGTGAATAAAATCCAAAGAATTCGATTCCAAATCCATCAAAGTAGGAATACCTAAAAATTCCTGAAATAGAAGTTATCAAAGTCGACAAAAGTGATAACAACTAATCCGAAAAGAAGAATCGATCAACAATTGGAAAAACAAAGCAGAACGAGCATAAATGCTTGAATGACTTTAGCAAAAGTAAAAGTAAAGTCAATGTCGATATCGACATGGCAAAGTCCAAGACAATTTCTTTTATACCAAAGAAATTTTAAAACTATCAGAGAGAGGCACATGAAAGCCAACAAACCATGGATAAACAGACAGAGTCGACAATTGAAATGCAATTTGTCTCAAAGATTGATACCCAAAACCCAATTGCATGGAGACTGCATTAAGTACACGAATCAGAGACAAGAATGCATATATACAGCAGTTCGAATAAACAATGCGAGTTCAAATTGAAGTGGGTACGAGTTGCAGCAATATGCAACTTGGTAAAGCATATACACAATGATACTTAGCAGAGCAAACTCAAATGAGCATGTGCAACGGAGAATAGCAGCAATGCTCATGAATAAGAGTTAGAAATTCATACCTAACAAATCAAAAATGATTTTAGATAAAAATGTGAGATAAAACATCGACAAATAGTTGTAACACATGTACTAATCTAAGTTACGTTTTATATTTGTTCTAAACCCCAGGCTCTGATACCAAGCTGTGACGCCCCACCTCTATACCCACGCTAGCCGAGAACACTACGGTGTAGTGCTGTCAACTCGCACGGAGAATAAGGCTGTTGAGGAGCGACCATCAATAGTTAGGCCTTATACTAGTATTGGTTATCTCAATGGGAGTGGTATATAAATATATTTTCTTTCATTTTTCATCTCTGATTTATTTTCTCCCATCAACATACCCCAATTCTAGTATAAAACGAACTACGATGGTTCGTAATAGTTTAGAACAGTAAATATAAAATATCACATAGATAATATAATGCGGAACACAAATCAAACAGAAAGTCTCATATATATAATAACTGATGTCAGTTACAATACATTTGATACAATACATATGACACGGTACATATGATACAACTACAACAGTCGACTAAGGAAGTTACATATACAAGTACATTAACGTATTTAATATACATGAATACATATCTTCCTATACAATTTTACAGACTACTACAAATGACGACGACTACTCCAAAAGATATGAAAGAACTTCATAGCTCTAGCAGCAACCCAAAGCAGAATATCTACAACCTGAAATACTCGGTCTGACCCGAGTATTAAATTTCAAAAGAAAATAATACTCGGGTCAGTCTAATTCAAACTCAGTTATTAATGAATAGAAGCAATAAATAATTAAATAATGAATAGATGACAGTCACAGAAATAAATTTACCTATCCGATTCTTAAATAAGAAATCGGATAACGGTAAATATAACGCGAACCAATTCAAAACAATTGGAACATCAATTAAAAGGTCAACACGAGTAGGGCTGCAGTATACGCACGCGTATACTGCCTCGCCACTACAACATATGGAATACGAAATAGATCCATAATCAAAAGCAAAAGAAATAATAATAAAACCAATACCGTGTGGCTGCAGTTCACGCTTGCGTGCACTGCCGTGCCACTACAGTGATGATGTACCCATTGAATACCGTGTGGCTGCAGTTCACGCTTGCATGCACTGCCATGCCACTACAGTGATGATGTACCCATTGAATACCGTGTGGCTGCAGTTCACGCTTGCGTGCACTGCCTTGCCACTACAGTGATGATGTACCCAATGAATACCAACAGCAATCAAAAACTGCAGAGGTCAAGTTTGGACGACATAAATGCGAACCCAAATGTACACAATGGACGTACACTACTGGTTGCACAAGGATAAAAATGAAACTGAGATGCAACTTGGAGCTGCAGAAATATAAACCAACCAAGGTGACATCATACATAAGGTTAAGAACACACATATGCACACGTGCTCCCCTGTGAGATACAACAGAGAGAGGAGACTTATCACTTACCCAGTTATGTTTAGTGCAAGTTAATAAAACCATGTAAACAATGCATTAATGTATGCATGATGTCTACGTACTTCACACTCATGTTAATGAACACTGAACCATATTTTTGTGGACACACTTATGTACAATAAATATAAAATGAGCTATCTGGCACATATACAAGTGTGCATCCCATTATTCACACAAGTTAATGGATGAAGTAAGCTACCCTGAGACTTATAATTATGTGCACAAAGATATGTACATAACTTAGTCTAAATTGAATAGCAAAACAAAGAACAATTATATGGCTAACGCACGCGGAGATGATTGAACATGCAGTGTATATCAAAGTCAAGCAAACAGACAGACCGCAAACTGCATAAGCATAGAGCGTGGCCACTTTCATACATAATAGTGGTACCAATCAGTCAGAGAAAGGCAAAACAATGCCAGACAGTGAAACCCATCATCACAATATCAAGTGGAGCCAGAAACGACAGGGAATTCAAAGAAGCAATTTCCAATTAGAATCGAAGTGGCCGAGACTATCAAGGGTGTAAATATAAATAGTAAAGCAATGTCAATATGGCAATGCTTCAATTTTATTTACAAAATCACGTGCCTCTAGACCACCAAGCAATCAGGTACAAGGCACGGTAAAATGCAGTGCCTAAGTGAAAGTGAGAATATCATGTTTTAACAAAACAGTGAAAACCGAAGCAGTTCAGTATCACTGCTCACAACAGATGCAACATGAAGTGCCTAAGAAATTCAATGCCGTGTAACTCCATGCTACAAGGTTGAACGAAATTCCATCAGTGCAGTGATGACCAAGTCGAACAGTATGCAAAGGGGTAGTGGACAGAGCATGCATATGAAGCAACCAGACAAATGCAGCTGGGTTCAAG
This sequence comes from Allium cepa, assembly GCA_030765085.1. Lineage (NCBI taxonomy): Eukaryota > Viridiplantae > Streptophyta > Magnoliopsida > Asparagales > Amaryllidaceae > Allium > Allium cepa. The sequence continues at coordinate 43,664,895 of CM060930.1, read as the reverse complement.
AGGATGGCAACAAAGTGAATTCGATGCAGTGCAACTACATGATGGCCATACCAGACTGCAAGATGTACAATATGCAAGTGGAGATGACAAAGACCACAAGACTCAACCCAGTGTAAAGGAACAGTTTCAACTGAATGAAACTGGAAAGTGCAAACAACCCAACTGTGAGACCAGACAACTAAAACTGTCATTATCGAGGTACAACAAGCACTTTGCAAAGTCAGAGGCTATAATCAAGCAACGACATTAATAGGTCAGTGAACAAAAGCAGGTGTAAGTCGAAGTCAATCAGAAATTCACACAACAAGTCCACGTAAATCCCAGAAATTCACGAAATCAAAGAAACAGGCAAAGTCAAAAGAAATCAACAACAATAAAATCAAGTTGAAGCCGAGACAACGAGAACACAATTAAGCAGACGAGGTCAAACTATTTACAGTTAGATGTGAGTAATGTAAATTACTCACCTTTTCCACGAATGAAGCAGCCGAAGTCGAATCGAGTACGAGCACGTCGAAGAAGCCATTATCTTCGATTTCGATGATGCCCTAGATTTGACGAGCATAAACAATCGATCGAGCCATCGAAGTCAGCGCCTTCGAATCCCATACGCCCTGACTACCGACCGACGAAGAACGAGAGAGGACAACGAGCGAACGCCATTTATTTTGAAGCCCTAGTTTTTACAGAAGAACGAAGAAAAGGGGGGTCGCCATTCATTTTTCTTCGTTCGATTTTTGTTTAGGGTTGAGAATGAAAATAATGAAAGGGGAAAAACGGGTCTTTGTATTGAAAATTATCACGGCCCAATAATAAAATAAAATAAACATGGACCTTTTAATTTTCAAAGCCCATAATTCTTTTTAACACTTTATAGAAGAATCTTAATTCAATATAAAAACTTCAAATGGCAATTTGCACCAATATTTATCGTTTAAATGTAGATTATTAATTGATGCGAATTACCGGGTTGTTACAATAAGTTTCGTACTTTCCTCTCTGTCGCTGGAAAATAATTTCGGTGATGGGGGCCGCATCATCGACTTTCATTTTCGAGTTCGAAGGGAAAGGCCACTGTAGTAAATTCTAATGCAGATTTATTTTGAAATATCTAAATTTTAATTGTCTAAATATAATTAGAGGTATATAAGTTATAAGAATATACTTATCTATTAAAATTTATCCCGGTATTTAATTCTTAATTTCCATTAATTAATTGTTTCAATTATGGTAGTGAAACAGAAAAAAAAAATTAATAATTGAAACCCTAAATAAAATAAGAGACTAAAATACTAAGCTATAAAGGAAGTTAATTTTTAACTTATAAGGGAAATTTTAGATTTATTGAACATTAAATTAATTAAAAGATGAGATAAAACTTGTATAACTTCTTTTGCATTTTCTTTAACATAAATAACTTACCAAATATAAAAAGTTGAAATGTTAAATAAGAGATTGGAATTGAATATTATACAAGTAGAAATTGTGGAAATAATGAAGTATTCAATAAATTGCTGCTATAAATGAGAATTCAATGGTATAAACTTAATTTATAATTGAAAATTTACTAAAATTTAAAGGTAAGTATTATTAATAGGTGATTTTAAACTTAAGAAAATAAAATGAAATTCTTTAATAAATAAGGATTGATGTGTAGGGTTATTAACTTAAGTATGATTTAAATGCTACTAGTTTAATATAATAAAAAGTAGGTAATATAAATAAATGACTGTAAACCCTAGGTAATAAATTAATAAGATTCTTTATTTATAAGAATGAAGGTTATAAGGTTAATAATTTAGGTGTAACTAAAAAGGGTTACTGTAATTAAATATAATAGAAATGTAAGCATTTAATAAATGATTGAATTTGAGAAGTGCATTAAATGTAATACAAATAAAGTAAATAAAATGAATAATGGCAAGTAATAAGTAGAAATAAGGAAACAACCTTTGAATGAGAAATAAAATTTGAAGTTTGTTAGAAATAAATGTAAAGTATAAAAAGGAAAATTTATGTGGGTTGAATAAAAAAAGGAAATCAAACAATTAAAGTATGTAATGAATTTTTATAGGTTGAATTGATTTGTTGGTTTAAATCGATATTGTTTACTTTATAGTTTGGCTGGGTAAGGAAATTTGAAGTTGTTGGATGAATAAATAATCTATTTTTGTCCCATCTAAGACTGTTGAGTAAATGATGCACTGGATAGTTATTTTTCACTCCGTACCATTTTAAGTTTTAACCCGAACAACTATTTGTTTGTTTGATTTAATGATTGTTGTTGTGATGTGTGCTATTTGTTAAAATTTATAGTTATTGTATTGATTGTTGTTAGTAGCTGAAACCATGAAAATATTTCACTTTAATATAAATAGCTAACCTTTTAGATTATATAAGTGAAATGCAGGTATGGAAGCAATTGCTACTGCTTTTGGTTCCATAAATTAAGCGAAATTTACCCGACAAATAGGTAAGTTTTCGGATTACGTTTTGTAGCGCTATTTTATATAATTTTTCCGTGTTGGGATATTCTATTTTGGATAATATATGTAATATATTTGTTATATTTTGGTATTATATTTTTCTCCCAAACCTCTCCGTACAAAGGAGACTCTGCCAAAAATTTTCGTAAATTTTGGACTTAGAATTTTGTGAAAATGTTTTCCAACTTTAATTATTTAAGTATAAAAGGATATAATGATTATAAAACGGGTATATTTTGTTTAAGGTAATAAATTTGGTAAATTACTGTTTATAAGTTAAATATTTTGAATAATATGTATTGTTATTTAATTCTTTCTTCTCCCTTCTTTTTCTTTTCGGGGATGAAAAGTTTTGAGTGAGGGAGAGTGTAACGACCCGGAAATTTCTTTAACTAAATTTGTCATATTTTCCATAATTTTTAATAAAATGAATGTTAGGAATTTGGTGTTGCCATTTATTCTTATTAAAAGTTAACAATTTAAAATGAGATTTCCAATTCAATAAAATAATGTAAATATTGTGGTTTAAATTTTGAATGGAATATGTGAAAACAAGAGTAATTATGGAATAATATGTTATTTATTTAGAGTATTGAATAAAAAAAAATTAAGCCAATTTTAATTAATGGTAATAATGCGATATAAGCTAATAAATTTGATATCAATGCGATAACCATTTAATGAAGGTAATGAAACAAGATTTAGAAAAAATATATACTAGGTATAAATCAAATAGAAGGAAACAAACGTATATATCAAATTGATTTATGAATAAATACTTTGGATAGTAATTGAATGTACAGTAATGGTAATTTAAAACCTATTTATAGTAAGACTGCATAAGATTCAGTAAATTAAGTGGTGGAAAGATTTTTCCTAGATATACTTTGAAGATGTGAAATTAAAGGTGAATATTAAAATTGGTTAATGTAAAATAACATTGATTAACCGTAAATGGGAATAAATTTGAAAATAAAAATTTATGTTAATACAAGTGGATCAATTATAAACTTAAATGAAACATTCCAATTTAATAAGAGGTATTCGAATGTTATGTTTTATTTAAAGGTAATAATTGGATTTAATTGGAATTTGTGTATGTTGGATTATATAGGAAAGGAGTATACAAAAACTGTGAATAGTAGAGTAGCAAATGAAAAGGAAGAAATTGAAATAAGGGCAATAAACATTGTATAAATTAATAGTAATAAATGCCAACATTGAATTGTAATAAATATAATTAATATTACAAGTGGGTGAACGTAAAGATAAGGGTTAAGAGTGTTGGAATAGGTATACTAGAATAACTATAAAGTATAAATGTACGTATTTATAACAACATGAATTATTGAAGGAAAATAATTGGTAAACGGGGTTTGGGCTAAGGAAATGTTATTGATTGTTTTGAAACCTTATTTATTATGGGAAATTAATTTAGCATAAGCAAAACCAATGCAAATATCTAATTTATCAGTAAAGTAATAATAAATAGTAATCAATGCAAATTTAGGTAATAATAGAATGTGAAATTTGGGGAATAGATGCAAAGTATATATAAGTTGCTAAAAGTATGCATAATAAGTGCAAATTTAATAAATCAATGTCCTGTAGAGGTTGGAGTATGGTTAGTAATAAAAGCTTTTAAAGGAAAAACCATTAATTTATAAATGAAAATCAATGCATTAAATTAGGTGTAACTGAATGCATGTAAATAATTTTATAAGAATAAGTTATAAACAATTTATTTGTGCATACCCGATTTAATTGAAATAACAGAAAAGACAAGAACTTGATTTGCCTAGATATATATATATATATATATATATATATATATATATATATATATATTGATAAACTATAACTAAATAGAAAGATTGGTAGTAAATAGGATATAAGAAGACAAAGGCAACTAGTAAATTAATAAATGAATTCATAATAATAAGTAGAAATTAATGCATATATATTTGGCATTAGTGATAATTACAAAACTTTACCCATTTATCTAATTTATTTAATTAAATCTAAATCTATGGCAACATTGTTGTAATGATGGTTGTAAGTGAATTTGAATGTAAAAGGGTAACAATTATTTAGGTTAACCATTTTGAGTATGTTAAGTTAAGAATGGCAATCGATTGAAATAAATCTAAATTAATTATTTTGTTTTGGTTAATGTGTTCTACTTAATAAAGGGGAGTTTATAAGAAATGAAGCATGCACTAATGACATGTGTTATAATTCAAATGTTATTTATACCCATAAAATGTCTATTTACTGAATAGAAAGATTTTAAATCAATAAGCGAATTTATTGAGGTTCCAATTTATAATTTATAACATTTAATGTAGACTCAATTACAAAATTGACTTAAATCGTGCAGTTAGCGTAGATTTGTTTTGTAATTGGAGTAGTTAATCCTATAAGATGAAGTTAATGCTAATTCTATTTATAATTGGACCATTTGTTGATATAGATTATAGAAAGCAAGATGTATAAATTTAATTAAAGTATCAACATTCATTATTGAAAATTAAAATGGAAGTTGAGGATAATAAGGTGAAACCATGAACAAATGTTAATGCATCCTTATTACTGGTAAAAGATGAGAATATAAGAGTTGAAAATCTAATAAATGGGTTTTTGAGAATTTAATTTATAAATTCTAAATATAAGAAAGTGGAGAAATTGACTCTGCAATTGATAGACTTATCAACTTTTAAATCACATCTAAAATTATCAAATCTTTGAAATTGATTAAGAAATATATAAGTGATAAGATTTGGTCAATATTAGAATTTAAAAATAAAATTTGATTTTTATGATTTATTTTAATTTATTTAATGAATATAAAAATAGCCATTTTGGCCACGGACTCGGATTTCGACGAAACAAATTTCATCGGATCCGTATCGGTGAATTATTGCAGAGTTTCAAGTTTCGTATCGATCAGACCTGTCGTTTGATCGTACGGACGCGAAACGCCTTGAAATCGATTTAATTAAAATCAATTTGAAATCAATTTGGAAATTTTTTTCTCCGCATAACTTTTACATACGATCGAATTTGGACGTGAAACTTTTTCCATCGCGTTCAGAATATTTTAAAATACCTATTTGGATATATGGGTTTAATAAATTTCGTTCCGGGGTTAGAACGGGCTTTTTGGGCCATAGTTTGTTCCGCACGTTTATCCATTCGGTCTATCTACTATAGTCCAACCCCACTTATAAATAGACAATTATAAACCCTAGCCTCCATCTTTTATCATTTGTCTATACGTTCTTTTCTTCAGCTCTTCTCCTTCTCAAATGGATGCAAATGTCAGATCCAATTCTATTCAAATCAAAAGTCAAAATTCAAACTCTCCAGAAAAATTCGAAAAAAATATATGTCAGTGATCTCGATGAGCGTAATTCAATGGTGATATCCGTTTTTCTATTGGAGTTCCTGTATGTCCAGATCAGGGCAGATTGGTTTGGGTCGTTCATCAACGTCGCGACGAACTTCTTCGGATCGAAATTTCCTTTCTGGGTTTGGTGGAGATCGGCGTACGCTTCGCATCGGAGTAATTTGTTTGGTCGATCAACGGTTGGATCGTGTGATTTAATTGGATTATGGTTTTAATTAGGGGCGGCGGCCGGCAGCAAGATGGAGGGCCGGATTTTGGCCTTGGGTGCGGCCGGAGGAGTGGGGAGCGGTGGTGGTAGCGGCGTGTCGTTTGGGGGCCGTGTGCGTGGGTTAGAGGCGGTCACGGTGGTAGGGAAGGCCGTGTGCGTGCGTTGGTTTCTGGGGGGTTCATACGCTGTTACTGTAGCGTGCAAATAGGGGTGATGACGTGGCAGGTATATTAAGTGAATGTGTACCATTCTTTGTTTATTTTAAATTTGAAATTCAAGTGAAATTTTCGACATAACTCTCACATACGAACTCCGATTCACGCGAGATTTTTTTTGTTAGGATCGTAATAAAATTCCAGATGCGTTGACGCTGGTTTGGACAAATTCTGAGACGGTCAAATTTTTGGGTTTAAATTGGATTTAAATTCAATTTAAATTCAAAAGGTGAGTGTTTTAACCCACTCACAACTTCTAAAAGTTTTTATGTTTGTTAAATTATTTTAGATATGAGTAGAAATTCATTTATAACTGTTTGGCATGTTTTGTTCATCATATTTGCTAAATCGCGTTATTTAATTTAACTGTTAATTTATTTTATTTATTGTATATTAATTGACAGTTAGAATTTATTTATTTGCATAGGAACTGCTAGTAAACAGTTATAAAATTTATTACTAAATATAAACTGTTAGTTTAATAGTTGATTAAATTTATTTTTGAATATAACCGCCAGTTATTACCTGATATATATTATCAGATATATATTGATATTGAATTATTGTTGGATGATGATTGTGATTTGGATGATGGATGATGTTGATGAATGGATGTTTTATTTTATACCATTAAACTGCAAGTTATCATGCATTTTTCGTTTCATTCGGGATTGTGGTTTGATATGATATACAACCACAAAATTTTATTTTTAAATTGCGGATTGAAATTATAAATATCTGTATCACTTGACCATAGGATAGAAAATTATATGCCGACACCGTGGTCTATATATAAATTATTTTCAAGTGATTTCTATGGTTTGGATGGGATACGGTTTATAAAAATTTGATTTTGATATTTTATAAAATATTATTCTTCGATATATATACATATGAAGTTAAAAATTTGAAAATTAAGTTGTGTATAAACCTGTTGAATAAAAATGAAAAATTGAGAAAATGTAATTTGGAAATTTATCTTATATGTTTAAGTTTGGAAATTTTAAGGTATGATATTTATAACTGGATTTTCCAAGATGAATTAATAATGAAAATTTTAGTATAAAGTAAATTTGAGAAAATATTTAATTGCTAGAAATTGGAGTTTTATTTATGGAATTTATATGAATATTCAAGACTAAATAATAGAATATTAATTGTTGAAAGAAGAAAATCCTACTTTAGTTTTGAAATATTAATACTCCAAATGGATATATATATATATATATATATATATATATATAGAAATTGAAGGGTTTTTGGAACTTGAAGTGATATTTAAATTATGGTTTAAACTTTAAATAAAGAAATATATTTGAAAAGCCATGGAAATTATTTTTCTTTACAAAGTAACTTTAAAGTTAAACCATTTATTTTACATTCGTTGAATATCCAAACCATTCAAGTTTTAGAAGTTGTGGTTTTAAAATTTTGAATTTCGAAATATTATGCTTTGAAAGTATATTTCAAATATTTGGTTTCCAGATATTTTAATTTGAAACCAGCATGATTTTGGAAAAGAATCATATTTGAAATAAAATGATATCATATTGTTTTGGGTTTAAATTGATATCGTATTCATAGTTTTGAAATGGAAAATTTTATTCTGGTTTTAAAGTATAAACTATTTTTAAATAACCACGGTGTTATAATAACGATGGGTTGGCGAAGAGACCGGGATCGGATATGGACATACTCTCTGTCGATACCGAAAACCATTTTGACTAACCGTGTACGCGGTGGAGATTCCAGAATGAAGTAGGTTGGTGGCGGCGTTTCATGTAAGGTAAATACGTGGACCCGACTCCCGTGAGTTGGCATAAGGTGGCTAAAACAGGAGCGATTCTCGGGCCAATGCGGTCATTCCTCTGATCGGACACTCCTCTTCGATATTATACTTTGACTTTGGATTGATTCAGTGGCCACTTTTATTTTTGATTTTGGAGGAGTTTGTTCGAGGTGGGCGGTAACTACGGCTACGCGTTTCCACCAGCCCGGATAGCAATTGGTATATCTACCCTGGCATTTCCTAGTTGTGCCGTGTCACCTACCATACCGAGGCTTTACTACGAGTTTTGTTTTGTACCATACCTATGGAGTGCCCTCTGACGACGCCCAGTACGTGGGAGATTACGGTACTGTATAGACTATGGGAATATATTCTGTGTTAAGGGCTATATGGGTAACCCCTTAACGCTATTAAAAAGTAAGTTTATTTTACAATTAGACACTATTATAATAGCGCAATATACTACATAGTAAATAGTTTAACGGATCCTTAGGAGATGTAAATCCCGAGCATCTCTTGAGTTACTGCACTCATATTTACTATTGTTGATTTAACTCACATAAGATCTTTTAGTTCTGACTCGAGTGTTTTGTCTTTTGAATTCGCTCGGGTCAGTCCGAGCGTTTCAGGATTTGAGGATTTAGCTCTGGAGGACGAAGACGAAGATTTGTATTACTAGTATCTACTATATTATTCCACTACACCATTTAATTCCGCTGCATTGTTATTGGTATGTGTAACTCTGATATGTAGTATATAAATGTTTTGTAAACAGATTTATAAACTATACATTTTATTATTATATTTTATCCTTCCGCTGCGAGATTCTGTTTTCTTTTATTTCTTTCTCGTTTTTCTTATTTACCCCATAACAATCCGCTCTTCCGTATAGTTGAACTGGCACGTGTGTCGGTTTAAATCGTGCGAAAAGGCGGGACGTTACAATTTTCTATTTTATACGTTATTTATTAAATATCGTACCCTTTAAATGCGTAATTTAACAGTTTCCTTGTACACTATAAATCTTCTTCAAATTTATTACTTGAATAAAAGATAGAATTATGGTTACCTTCTTCTCTGATTACTATTACCATTTACAAAGCGATTTATTATTCAAATGGACAAAATATTACCAATTTTTTAAAGCAAGTAGATAATCCAATCCTTTTATTAAAATTCCAATTAGAGTTATCCTTTAAACAAAGTTAAAAAAATTTCAGAACTTCCATTTTATACTTAGAATTTTGGGAAAAGATTTAATCAAATTAAAAATATATATCAAAACAAATTTCAAGGTTTTATAAATAAAAGAATAAAGTGCTAGAAAACTAGGGCTGTTACAGAGGGATTGTTGCAGTGGAAGTCGCAATTTGGGATTCGGCGATGGAGTTGGTTTGTTCGACTTCAATGTCGAACTCGAGTTCGATCGCGATAGGGCTCGCAGCGTCGAGTGGAAGCTAGTGACTTGCATGCACTTAGAGCTTATGTGCGGCGACGTCGAAGCATGGTAAAGGAGAGCAACGACTTAGAGCAGCGTGACTGGGTCGCGTTCGCGCGAAGGGTCTGGTGGTCAAGCTAATGTAGCCGTGGGAAGAGGGTTAGGAAGTGGCACTGTAGACATGTATTTGGAGAGATGCTCTGTTCTTGGAGCCGGCCTTCAATGTGAGTATGGGTTGTTCTTTTTGGGTAGATTAAATTTGAGTGTAAAATTTTGTTAAAACATAATCTGAAATTAGTTATTTAAAAAAAAAATTAACCATTTCAGAGAAGCATAATCAACTGTGAGTTTTCCTTATTTAAAAAAAAGTATACAAACTATTATTCAAGGATACCAAAGGTATTTGTACCAAATGTAAATTGGTGGGTTTTAATTTATTTGAATAAAGATAGGAATTTTTTTTAAAAGGTTCGAAGAATTTATATAAAATCAGATTTTGGAATCTTTATAGACTATTTATAAATAAAAATGTAGTTTCAAAAGATATTAAATATACAAATACATTTACTTTCAGTTACCATTTTATTTTAAATAATGGATTAAGGTGATTAGCTTGTTTAATTAGCTTATTCACTATAAAAAAATATAAAATAAAATAGTTTAAAATAGTTATCAGTTAATTAAATTTATTAATGGTAAATTATTTGTGGATTATTTCAAACAGTAATAAATCATGAATTGTTTATACAAGGTCTAAAATCAAGGGGAAACAAGCTGGTTTCAATCGGATTTCCAAAAAAAAATCAAAGGTGAGTTAATCTCACTCATCTGGTTTGATTTAAATTTAAATGATTAAATTTGAATAATTGGTTGAATGGTTGAATAGATTTGATGTGCTATTTTATAGTGTATAATATATCTTGGAATGATTGATTTCCCGCATTATGTAGCGGATGAGACCCTATGCGCCGCATAATAGCGGATGATATTATATTAATCCCATATACCACGATATTCCACCTCGAAGTGGAATTGGTATCTTTTATTGTGCTAACGTCTGTAGATGCAGGGAAACAGGTTGGAGGGATCCAACTGGATTCCTCAACATTTAAGCTATTCAATATTCTCTGTTCTGATTATTTGATATTCTATGACGAATTATATTGGAATATTTAATGTTATGGTTTCCTTCAATATATTTCGGTACACTGAGTTATCAAAATATATAAATTGGGTTTTTGGAAAGACAATAAAAGAGTGGAGTTTTAAGTAAAATAGTTATAACGAATTTGAATAAATTAAGAATGAATTGAAAAGGAATGGAAGTGATATTAAAATACTAATAAATAATTTCGAGTATAGAGAAAAAAGGATTTTGAATAAACAGAAATTAATGAATTGTAAACTTAAGTGATATCAATTAAAGGAATAAAGAATTACTTTAAAATTCAAAGTTTAAATTTATTTAAAAGGATAAGAAGTAATTTGAGAAATCTAAAATTGGTATTTTCAGTTAAAAGTATTTTAAATCATAATTAAGGAATAAAATCTGAATTAATGGATTTTGGAGTAAATGTAGTAAATTGGAAATCAATTTGGAAATTGATTTAAGTGTGTGAAACCAGGATTTTTAAAGGAGAATGTGGCTATGAAACTTGTATACTGGGTTTATAAAAGCAAAGTAATATATATCAGTGGATATTTGGGAAAATAAATCCACGATGGGAATTTATTAAAGGAATGGGAACATTTGTTTAAAAATAAATGTTGTTTTATTTTTAAAGAATGTAAAAGAAGTATATTTTCCTGGATAGCCAAGTACGTTCAAAATAAAATTTTAAATATAAGATAGAAGTTTTAATGTTGTTTTAAAAAGCAATGTTTTTGAAAATTTATTATTGCTAAATATTTAAATTCTAAAGTAAGTATTTTTTCAAATCTATTATCGTAGTAATTTGTTTAAGGTAACTTAGTATTTTGTTTTAAAGGAAAAATCTAGTTTTATATTTTATAAAGTAACCTTATTTTAAATATTCCTAAAGTATTATTTTTAATTAAGTATTAAAGTAGTTCTCTAAATTTAAATGTTAAAGCATATTTTACAATAAAGTGTTTTTAAATTATTTTAAAAATCTAAAGTTTTATGCTTGGTGATTTCAGTGGGAATAGAAAATATTTGGAAAATTTATTCTGTGAAAGGAAGGTAGTTTGAAACTGTTTTCAGAAGGGTTTTTTTTTTTGAGAAAAATGTGTGATCCTCTACAGGAGAGGAGAGCACACATGCACATATATATAACAACAATAGAAAATGAGTTGCCAACAAGCCTGGCAGGTAGCCAAAAACACCCCCGTACAAAAGAAAAAACAAACCCACCCAAACTCAACACCGACATGATACTACGGCCTAAAGCGACACCAGAAGAGAAGTAGCCGTCTGAAGAAACCGCCGTAACCACAACCTCAACATCCAAGTTGAAAATCATCTCAATATACTACATCTACACAAACCACTAACAAACTCCAAAACCACAAAACAACACTCAATCAAAAGACTTAAAAGCTTTATGATTTAAAAGAGGACTTCTCCTAATAATACCAGCTGAATAGCTCTTACTATTTCTTTTTCTTAATTTGGCTGCACGCAATGACTCTCTAGCATGGGTAGGAGAACGAGGAAATTTTTCTATAGACGTAAGATAGCAATACATAACGAATCTGAAACCCTCAGTCCAATAATAAACAGCTCTATCAGAACCGAGGTTATTGGGCTTAGAAACTGAGCAGATGCCTCTCACAATCTCTTCAGATTCTAAAGCAATAACTTCTCTAGCCCCCACATGGAAGTTCAAATGATCTGATTTGTCTTCGGAAACAAAATCCGAGGTAATTTCATCTAACCCATCAGAAGGAAATGCTGGGGCAATACAAGGTAAACTGTCACCAATTGTATTTCAGTCAAAGCCTCTGACTGGGAACAATGAATAACATCACCGAAAAACACGCTAGAATCACGAAGGTTGGTATACAAATCTACTGTGCATGTATGAATGACAGTGAAAGATAACAAAGATGACATATCCTTTTCCTCCCTAATCTCCAGCAGTTTGTCTAAAAGAGCGATCCCTTCAACTTCAAAATAGTTCTCAAATACTATAGAATCATCAATCCATTCTAACAAATCATCAATGACCAAAGCACGTTCTAAAAATGCTTTTGATTTTCTCAAAAAACTGCTAATATCTAAACTTTCCACATCAGAGTAGTTAACTGAAAATAAATCATCTTGTATTTTATCTGATGTATAATCCAATTCTGAAGATTGAAACTCAACAGAATATAAAGGAATTTAAAACTGTGCCGAGACAATTTATCCCATCGAACTTTGAATAAGCTACAAAACTTTTAATTATAAATATCATTTGATCCCTATAGCTCTTTTTACCAAGGACTACTAAATCTTGGTCCATAAGTTCGAAAACAACGTCTCCAATATCATCAGACCCATCCAACAAAGTAACACTGGAGAAACTGCAGTCAATTAAATTAACACCTCCACAATTATCAGTTATTAAACAGTGCTCTTTTGAGTTATTTGATTCTACTGGAACATCATCCATATTGTCAAAAGATAAGCCAACATCCAGACTCGAAGACAAGCAATCAAAATTGTTAAATATTGGTAACTCAAAGTTGTGCTGAACAAGAAATTTTGATTTATGTTTTTTCCTTTGAACAGAGGTGAATATCTGGCCCTGATCTTCAACATGTTTGCAACCCATCGAAGATGATATTAAGCAAGGCTGTCATTACAAAAAGACATGGCAGGATCAAGAAGATGGAATCGAATTTTAGATTACTCTCATTAACAACAATAGATTTAGGAATACACTGTTCAACTGAAAAAAGCTCAGAAGAAACAGACTTATCGTTCAAAAAATCAGACTGACCCATAAGTTCAAAAGAACTACCAGACTTATCGATGTATCCATTACCATAATTCGGCTCTTTGATGATGTCAAGATGATAAAAAAGATCATCTAAATATCTAATTCCGAGCTCCTTTTTGGGCCAGAGGTAATCAATCAACAAACCTCTTAACAACGGGTATTTTAGTGCAAACTGAAAACCGTGCTTAACTAGATTAGACGAAGAGCTTCTCTGTTCCCTATGATTTGAATCTAAGGATTTAAGATGCTCTTTAGCTTCTCCAACATCCGATTTACCGAAGAATTCCTTTGGGTTGCCAAATCTTACTGAGTATCCCTTACCTATGTTCGGCTCGTTAATGAAATTAAAACGATACAGCAGTTCGTCCAGATAATTAATCCCAATATCTTTCATATACCGGAGGTGATAAAAAAGAACTCCTTTCAACAATAAGAATTTCAATACGAAAAGAAAACCATGGTTCGAAGAATTTGAATTAGCCTCAGAGGTATTCGAAACCATCGCACAATCTTTGCTCTTATGCCCAAAATAACCACAAGAAGCATCTAACTGGATCCCTACATTTATTAATAAAATGGTTTAAATCACCACATCTGAAACAGAATTTCCTTCCCATTCTGGAATCAATCCATTTCAATTCGGGCTTGCGAAAAATCGCACCAAGATATCGAGATGAAGATTGATTCTTAACGGCTTGAGTGTATGAATAAGGAAGAAAGCAGCGATTGGGGAGGTAAGAATATCCAATAGGCGAAGAGGATATTGGTTGATACTCGTTAGAGAAAGATGAAAATTTTCGACAATGATCTTGCGAAGACGAAGATAACTTCAGCCAAAAATCTTGAGAGGACGCCATTATCCTTGCCCGGATGTTTATTAGTTTCCACTGTTTCATTAACTGTTTGAAAATGGAAATATATGGTGTGAAATATTTTGAGATAAATAAATAATTTGAAAAATTATTTATTGTTTGATGGCTGTTGTGAATGTTAATTGATAGTTAAATAACCGACTATCAATATTGGCCAATGTGTTGATCGTTTCGAAGAGACCGGGATCGGGATTTATTTCTCGAAAACTACTTCGATCCATTTGTACGTTTTCGTGGAAAAACGAGTTCGGAGACGAAGATGGAGCAGTGAAGTGCAAGAGCTAGTCGCTATTAATCCTGAGAATATTTTCAAAGTGGATGTAGTAGGAATAGTGCCTTCGGTTCCGTTCGATCCCGAGACAGACTTGTATGGACGAATGCTTCCGGAACATCGTCAGGTGGACAATGGGCATTCTATGCGAAACGATCTAAAAGGCAACGATTAGCCTCAAGCCTCATCAACCGGGAATGACTTAAAATCAGGGGTTATGCAGCAAGGCTTGGTGGGTAGCACTCACTTCAGGGTAAGTCATCCTTGTCTAGATGTCCATTTTATTCGGCTTAGTGGTGCGGTTGCTGATCACAACCGTGAGGTGATCTTACTCGGGATTATCCAGTAAGAGATAGTTCCGGTCTTGTGTTGCAGGGGTTCGGTAGTGATCCTCGGTACAGTGATCTAGGCCACGTACCGTGACAGGTGGTACCCCAGTGCCTAGTCATTAGTTGGAAATACATTCTCCCTACGCGCCTTTTACGAGTTTTGTTTGTATTACCCACTCTATGGCTAGTAGCTGAATTTAATAATGTAACAATTTCGGCTATTTTAATAAGTATTTGTATATAGACCCTATTAAAATATCGGAGGATTTTAATATAAAAATGTTTTAGCTATCGTAAGGTAGAAACCCGACATGTTTATTTGTGGCGTGGTCTTACGAGATGCTTTTGATTTCAAAGGATTTTTGAAACTTTAATAATCAATTTGAGTGTGATTTCTCATGCTGGTATTCTAGACTGACTCTGGTGTTATTCAACTGTAATGCTCGGATCAGACCGAGTATTATAGATGATAGTAAATGATGCTGTGGAGCTGGATGGAGATATGTACTTCCGTATTTGTTTAAATATTCCTCTGTGTATTCAGATTTTATGGACAGGTTATGATTATTGCCCAGTTGTATGTTATTGATGTTGTTGAACTCTAATGATGTACTCTGATGATGTATGTATAAACAGATATAGTATTTGTTTTTGGTGTAAAGATCTGTGATTATCTATTAAATTTTATTCCGCTGCGGTGGTAAGATTCTATGGTTGTTTCTATTTTCTTCTTCTACCTCTTTTTCTTTAACCTTAATGGTTCGTATTTCTATTCACCTTGAGTTGATTGATGAGAATAGTGTTGACTCAAATGGTACGGATTTGCGGGTTGTTACAGTCGATTCAAAGGGTACGGAAAAATAAGTCATGACACCATGACTGGCCACACTCAATTTGCACTTTCTTATGACTCTGAAGCCATCATTTCTATTGAACTCGAAGTCCCTTTCATTAAGTAACCTACTACAGTCCCAAAATGAATAAAGTTCCTCCTTTTAGAATCTTTATACTTTGTTGATGAGAAGCGCGAAGAAGCTGATTCAAGGAAAGTTGTAGAAGGACACCGAGTCGCCAGATACTACAACACTAAATTCCGACCTAGGACCTTTGAAATCAAGGATCTTGTCTTAAACCGTATTTTCTCTTTCCCATCACACACGAATCTTGCTTGGGAAAGCCAATATGTCATTAAACAGAGACATAGAGAGGGAGCATTCAAGCTAGCGACTATTGACGGCTTCACACTCCCAAGAGCATGGAATAGCAAGCATTTACGATTCTATTTCACTTGATTTATTCTTTTTCATTTAGTTGTATTCAATTTTAGAATTCACTTTTGCATTTGATTTTCCAGATATGTAATAAAACAAATTATGTCATTTCTTTCCATTTGGAAAATAGAGTTTTAAATTTCCTTCATATCTATGATTTTTTTGAGCATTACATATTAGTTACGATACCCGACCAATTAATATTTACAAGTCTGAGCAAGCTCCTAGAGTTAGGGGCTAGCCGATTACATACGTTTATGATTGAACTAAACAAAATGAATGTGGTTTAACCATTCATCTAATGATTCTTGCTTACAACCTGATCGGTGTAATACCTAACAAAGAATGGATGTGACTCGATCACCCGATAGCCAAGTTAATCCTACCGAGTGATGTGACAAACATGAGTCAAAAACGATCATGATACGACCGACCGCTCACTAAGTCAAACCCCAGACTTGGGAGTTAATCAATTATGGAAAGTACAGTTCGACTATTTTCGAAATAACTCTAAGTCCCCAGAGTGTGTGTTGGAGTATGGACACAAGTTAGGTGTGATTCGACTATTCACCAACTAATTCTTATCCCCAGAGTGTGGATATGAGTATAAACAAATACATGAGTACAGTTCAACCATTTGCTATTCCACAAATGCCGGTCTGAAATCAATAGGAGTATAAACTCATTAAGGATGGAGTACGACCATCCGCTATCTAACTCCGCTAACCCGAGACTTGGGTTGGAGTATAATTACTTAAACCACTAAATCTAATGGTGTAACACTAGGGCTCGAGCCTAATGTTTGATCCAACTTAAGGCCATGACCACATAGAGGTCTTGAGCAAAAATTAATGGACGATTGTCCAAATTAATAAGCGAAGAATTACAAGTACATTGTACGGATAAGTAATAGCTCGACTATTTAGGCAAAATTCACATAAGAGTTCGAACGAAAACAAAGAACTTTTATTTGCATATTAAACTTGAAAACTGTGATACACTTTTATTCAAAAGTGAGGGTCGTATCCATACAGTCATGGCAAACAAAAAGAGAAAAGTAGCTATGTAAGCTATATAAAAACTAAGTTGAAGCAATGACTATTTCTTTTGTCCTTTTTCTCTTGTGGACTTTTTGGGAATGACATGTAACGACCCGTAAAATTTAATGGTTTTATTAACGTATTAAATTGAATTTTGGAGAAATTTTAAATAATAAAATTTGAAATTAAAATATTATATTTGGAATACGTATATTTAAATATAGAAGATGGAAAATTTTCATCTGATTTTATGAAAGTTTATTTCATTGTGAAATTCTATTAAATTCAAGTCAGTTAATAATTGTTGATAACAAAATATTTTCCAAACTTGAATATTTTTACATAGAAAAACTCTAAATCATCTTCCGAGTGAGACGACATTTTTCGTTTTTTCAAATTCGAACTTCTTTAGCTCCGTCGATTTTATTTTTCTGCGTATTTGCTGCATTTTCCGCTAGTAGAAAATTTTGAATTTTAACAATTCAATCGTACCATTGATATCTGTATACTGTTTTGATCGTCGCGTCGTGTTGATCTTTGCGGTATATTTAATTCAGCGTTTTGGTGTCCGGTACGCGGCGGAACCCACGTAACGGATAACCTATCAGTTACAAAATTTCAATATTTGTTTTACTGTGTCCATTCAATTGTCCCTAGCATGGTCGAACTGCCGTTGCATTTATATCTCCTATATACTCGTGCTTTGAACGTGCATTCTAGGGAAGCAAATCAATTTCTTTAATGATTCTCTGAATTATCGTGCTACTTTTCACTATTCCCTGTATTCAATTTCTTGGTAACGTTTCTATTTCATCCTCCCATTTATGCTTTTCATTTTCTAACGGTTCAATTTAAAATATATATATATATATATATATATTATTATGTACAGCTGTTACACATTCCCTGTAACTTAACTTTTCTTATCCCTTTCCACGAAACTTTTACCTGCTCATCTTCTCTATTACTTCCTCTTTTTCTTTCATGGCCGATGCCACTTATATAAAAAAAGAAAGGGCAAAGATCGGTTTGCATACACAGCTGAAGCGAGCCCACGCCCTACCCCATCTTGCTCCGCAGCTCCTTCCCAGTGCCGACCTCATTCCCTCCGGTAATGAACCCCAAGCGGCCTCTGCTTCTCCATCACCTTTCCAGCAGCTCCTATCTCGCATCTTCAACCCACCTCTGCAACCGCCACTAGCCTTCGGCCCCACAGCCATCTCGCTGGGTAATCTCCTTCGGCCTTACCTTGTCGCCATCTTCCCATCGACCACATGTTCTCTGCCCTACCCATAGCCGCGTCCCTCCAGAGCAGCCACACCACCGTACCACTCCTCCTATCTCTATCACGGCTGAAGACAAATACGTATATATTTGTAGTGTGCTTGTATTTGTGTGGGTAATAGTTTTGTATATATATTTTCTGTGTCATATATATATGTAAGTTATATAATCATATATAGAGCTATATATACGTTTATAGCGCTATTAGTTACAATAGTTACAATATACTATTAGTTTATAATAGTTTATAACAGTACAGTATACTGTTAGTTATGGGATGAGTTTATATAAAGTTAGGTCAGCTATATGTTTAAATATATATGCTAGTTGTTATCTCATACGTAAAAAAACTGTATACATACATACATACATACATATATATATATATATATATATATATATATATATGTAAAAGCTTAGTGGCAAGTATAAGTTATTTTATGCTGTTGTTACAATATATTTTGGTTGTAATAAGTTGTATAAGTTAGTAGTCTGTAACAGTAAAATGAGATGTTGGTAAAGTATATATTAGTTGTATAATGATGTTGATTTTTTTTAAGTAATGGTTTCTATTTAACATTGTTAGTTTATAACATATATATTACTATACAATTGTGTATCATACTTAAGTTATAATGTTTATATTGTTTACCGTTAGATTTTCTTAAAATATATGTACATGCTAGTTTATAATTTACACGTAGTATATAGATAGACTAAATTTTGGTGTTAGTTTAAGATTAGTATAGCTGAAAAGTATATGTAAAGCCTATATACATCCTGTAGCTCATATCATTTTTGTTGTCCGTATACACTGTTGTGTTCCTGTTTTGTACTGTTGAAAACGAAGTTTATATATATACCCGAGTTTAAAGTATTTGCACGCATATATATTGGTTCTAATTTCTGTAGTAACAGTAAAGTATATAATTTGATTCTAAGTTAAATGTAATGTGTAGATATAGTCTGTAAAATATATATCAGTGTTTAAGATAAAATATATTTTTTCTATTATGGGTGTTTTATTTAAACCAATGATTTTTAATATATTTAAATTAAAAATGTGTTTGAATTTAGAATACGATGTAAATGGAAATATATAGTTATATATTATATATATGTGTTCACTTATACTCTTTATCTTCGTCAATCCCGTTCTGATTGACTTGATCCATTTCTATTTATCAGCTTTGTTCATCGATTCGTGTCAATCTAGCTTTACTTTGGAATTCGTCCCTGGATTTCGTACCTCCACTTCATTGTCTATCGCTCTAGACTCGGAAGGTGAGCAATCACTCATGATTAATGTTCTCTTATTTATTAAATTTGATTTCAATTGAAACAACTATTGGAATATGTCGTTGTTAGTTATCTACACCGTTATATACATGCTATTACCTGTACCAGTTCACCTGTGACATCTGACACCATTATCTGTTATTTATATTGAGGATATATGCCTGTTATAGTATTATCATATCTGTTATCACTCTGCAAGTTCCCTGTTAGTATTGAATTAACTATGAGTTGAAATGATACATAACTGAGCGATCTGTAGAATAGGAGAAAATCGTTATGGGTTGAAATCATTAACCCAAGCGATTTTCATTTGAATTGAATTTGGGATTATGAATTGAAATGATATATATACCCATATGTATTTAAATTGCGGATTGAAATGATAAATATCCGTACCACTTGACCATAAGATAGAAAATTATATACAAACTCCATTGGTCTATAAATAAATAATTTGAAATGATCACTATGGTTTGGAAGGAAATATATGATTTTATATAAATATTGATTTTAGATATTATATAAATTTTATTTTATGTATTGTTAAGTTCTTGATTTTAAGCGATGTGTAAATGTTTTTTAATATAAAATAAGCTTAATAACTAAGTTTGATTTTATAAAAATATAATATAGTGAAGTATTTATTTAAATTGTATTTTAATATAAGAGTTTATAATGACTTAGTAAATTAAGGTTGAGAAGATAGATTTGAAATTGATTTGAAATTGTATTTAATTAAGAAATATATTTAATTAGAATTCGATTTGAAACTTATGAAATTTGAGGTTTGAAAGGATATGATTTTTATAACTTGATTTGGTTTAAGGTAATTTAACGAATATTTCAAGTTTAAATGAATTGAAGGAAATATTTAGTCAATTGAAATTTGGGATTTTATTTAAATGATAATGGATTTAGTGAGTAAATATTTCAAAATAAATAATTGTAAAGTGAATTCGATATACATATAGAATTATCAAATCTTGTTTTGAAATGTTTGAATATTTAAAGCTTTGAAATATTGAAATTGAAATGGTTTATTTTGTGGTTAAAAATCTGTATTTGAAATCGATATAATTTGAAATGGTTTATTAGAAACTAAAATAAATTAAAATTGATGATTTGAGATTTGATAAAATTTGAATTTTGGAATCTAAGTTGATTTGGAATTGACTTGTGAAATTTGAGGAAACTATTTTATTTTATAAGTATTTTAAATTATATCTAAAACTATTATTTATGTTACTTTATAAATTTATTTCACATAAACTATTTTAATATAAACTATTTTTAATATAAACTATTTGAAATTATAACTATTTTAATATAAACTATTTTAAATTATAAACTATTTTATTATATATACTATTATTTATAAACAGTTAAGTGGGAAGTGTTACGATTCCAAAATATCATGATTCCAAAGTGTTTGATTTAGAAAGTGTTATAACTTTGAAGTACTAAGATTTGGTAAATGGATATATTTGAGATGGATATTTTTAAAATGGTAATGATATCGTATTTTGTTTTGAATTGGAAGTCATATCGAATTGATATGGTTTTGAAATGGCAATGATGTTTTAGTTTTGAAATATAAACTATTTTGAAAGTTTATTAAATGACCAATCGGTGTAATAATTAAGTAGTTATTGAAGAGTCCGGGATTCGGTTAATGACATACTCTCTGTCTAAACCGAATACCACTTTAATAACTATTATACACGGAGTGTGATCCAGAATGAAGTGGTTGGAATGATGACGTTGCTGGATTTGAAGAAAGAGAACGATAATGGAAAGCCTTGACACTTGTGTCAAATTTGAAATGACTAAAACAGGAGCTGTGCTGGGCCAACAAGGTTAGCCACCTCTAAGCGAACACACTTCTTCATATACTACTCATCACTTGTTTTTGATTGGTGCGCACCCTTGCATTTGGAGTGTTGTTTCGCGATGTTGCGATCGTTGTGGCGATGCGTTCTCACCAGTCCGGATCAGGCAAACGGTAGTTTCACTACCTTGGGTATAGCCTCATGTGCCTTGTCATACTCGAATCCCTATACGCGACCATTATGATTTGTTTTGTGTTATACCTATGGAGTACTCCCTGATAACCCACTAGTTTACGGTGGAGTTTACAGTTCTGCATAGACTATGACGCTTAAATAAAATGTGTTAAGGGGGATAATGGTAATGCCTTAACGCTATTTTGCTACTTTATATTACTGATAGACATTACCTGGTTAGCATACATATAAATGTTTAACGGATCCTTAGAGGATGATTATCCCAAATGTCCTTTGAGTTACTTGTATTTCAGTTTTTATTTCACTTGAGTTGGATTTTAATATAATAATGTTAATCTTAACTCGAATGTTTTGCGTTTTGATTTACGCTTGGGTCAGACTGAGTGTACCAGCTTTTGAGACTCACCTTTGGAGTTGGAGCTTTGCTTGGAGATCCAACTATCTATCCAGCTTTTAGATGTTCAGTTCATTCCAATGATGTATTCTGATATTGTATTTAACTATTGTATTCAGGACTTCTATTGTATCTTGTTTAACTTTTTATATATGTAGTAGCTTCATGAACTACTATTCGTTTGTTTCCGCTACATATTGTATATTACTCTGTGTCTGATATTCCGTGATTTATTTATTCAACGTATATGTTGAGTTTTGCCAAATATAAACTTACAATCTGGTATTTTGAGCAATTCAATTCCGGTATGTTCGGATGCGAATGATTGGAAATATCAGGTCGTTATATATGGTATCAGAGCTTTGGCTCTAGGCAAAACTTAGCATATATAGTAAATTTAGTTATGAAATCACTTTCGTTCAAGCTTAAATTTCTTCTTTTGACTCGGTCTCCTTTGAATTTTGGAACGTTCCCCTCGGTTCCGAAATCCATAAATCCGTTCTTGTCTCTTCCAATTCGTATTCTTTTGACTATAGTGTATCCCATAACTCCACTTCGAATGATCTTTATGATGAACCGGCAGTATCACCAATCCTTAAATGATTTGTAAAGGGTAAAACTCCTTTACAATTGGCATCGATTCACCGGAGATGTCTATATCCTCGGTTTAGATGCTAATGTCGTTTATTATGCCGAATTCTATCCTTGAGATCTAATGTCGATTTTTCCTCGGAATTCTATGTCGATTTCATTCTTGAAGTCACGGTCAACCCGGTTAAGATTGCCCGAGATTGTATAAGTCTATCCTCCTTTCTCTTTTGACATTTAATCTTCTGTTACGAACTTATCTTCGAATCAAAATTCTCCTTGATTTGAGTTCATCAAATTTGAATCTCTATCCTTGCTTTGAAAATCCATTCCTGTATCGTCGAATGAGGAAAGATATTTGTAAATTAATATTCAGAAAATTTTTGTTATATATTATGTTGTTTAAGTTGTTGATGTTGATTTGGGTTTCCAATCGATTCGTCTGATCAACGCTATCGATAGGATTTCCAAAACATTTGAACAGAACAAACTGACACAATATTATTTTCAAATTTGGTTAATGAAATAATTTTTTATATGATTATATTATATATATATATAAGTATAATTCTCTGAAATTGAATTGTTAACTGAATTGGTTGTTAAAATGATAATATTTGATTTTCATTTATTGTTTTGTAAACTACTGATTTTTCCAACATATAAATAGAGGCAACTTATAAAATATGGTTTATATATTGATTTAGAGTTTAAAATGTATTTAAATAAAGAATTTGAGAATTTAATTTCCGATGATTTCAAACTTTGGGTTTAAATTTTAATATGAATATTATAAAAATAATTTCGAATAGAAATCATTTCCAAAGAATTTTAAATGATTAAATCAGTGCTCTCCTCTTTTGTTGCTGGAAAATAATTTCGGTGATGGCGGCCGCATCATCGACATTCATTTTCGAGTTTCGAAGTGGAGAGACTATTCAGTAGCGTTGCTACTCTTTTGTTTGGAAAATGAATTTTATTTGAACTTATTAAGAATGACTTAGTTCATAATATATATATATATATATATTATATATATGTATATGATTATAGATCTGATTTGATATATATTATATGTATAGTTATCTATAAAATGGTTTGAAGTTAATTGGAAATTTTTAAAAAATAAGAAAATTTTACTTGTATAATACTCAATGACTTTCTAAAATATAACTTACCTAAATTACTCAGAAGTTCACTATGTAATTGAATAATATACAATATAAAATGATGCTAAAAGAAATTTTAAACAAAATTTTAGTAGTTATAATAAGTGAAAATATACTTAATATATGTGAAAGATATATTAAGTGGAATAAATCTAATAATAATTTGGAATAAAGAAGAATTAAATTTGTTGAATAAAATATGATTGTAATAAATGACTATTCAAGTTTATGATTTTAGAAAATTATTAATAGAGGATAATTGGATGATAAGATAATGAATAAGTAAGATAAATTAAATAAATTTTTGCTTTGAAGGATATAATAAATTAACAATAAAATCAACTTAACTCTGATCGGCTGTGTAGTTTCACGCTACACATCCGTTCCACTCAGAAAACGAAAAAATCAACTTAATGAATTATTATCCTGAATTTGAATCAATTATTGAATATTAATTAATATAAATTGAATTTTTGTTTTGAAAGAAACCTTTTTGTATATAACATTAATAAATGAGAAATTGAATAAATTTAATGGAAACCTTGAATTTAAAAACCAATTGTTGAATATAAATTTATTTAAATTGAAATTTATATGGTTTGAACTAATTGTTTATTTTGTGTACAACCTAGTTTCTTTCTGGTGGTTTTTATTCTCCTACCTCCTTCCTTTTCGGGGATGAAAAGTTTTGAGTGGGGGAGAGTGTAACGACCCGTAAAATTTTAATGGTTTTGTTAACATATTAAATTGAATTTTGGAGAAATTTTAGATAATAAAATTTGAAATTAAAATTTTATATTTGGAATACGTATATTTAAATATAGAATATGGTAAATTTTCATCTGATTTTATGAAAGTTTATTTCATTGTGAAATTCTATTAAATTCAAGTCAGTTAATAAGTGTTAATAATAAAATATTTTCAAACCTGAATATTTTTACATAGAAAAATTCTAATCATCTTCTAAGTGAGACGTCATTTTTCATTTTTTTCAAATTTGGACTTCTTTAGCTCCGTCGATCTTATTATTCTGCGTTTTTCTGCTGTTGGGCGAATTCTCACCCAGAAGATCTCAAAACCAAGAAGCCACAGTTTCACTCGGGTTCGCAATCTCCACTTCATTCAGCACGACCAATCACCTTCCCATTCGGCCTTGACTCATTCGGCCTTGACACATTCGGCCTCCACCTCATTCGGCCTCCACCTCATTCGGCTTCCTTTCCACCACCGGTCCAAGCAGACAACACCGAACCAACTTCCAAAGCCACCACCGAATCAACATTCCCCTCTACTGCCGAACCAGAGGGATGCTGCCCCATGCCGAACCAACCCATCAACAAGGCCACCACCGGACCAAACGAGCACCGAACCACCTAACTACCACCGGTCCATACCTACCACCGATCCAAAGCCCAATGCCGAACGAAGCTCTGCCGAACCAGGTGATTGCCAGTCCAGATTGTCTCAGCCCGGGCCCACCAGCAGCTATATACCTCCAAGACCCCTGCCCCCTGCCTCATTCTATAAATAGAGGGGTAGGGGTACAACAATGGCAGACAGGTTTGAGAGCTCAAGCAAGGAAGGAACTTTCAAACTACTTTCATATACTTGTATACGAAGCATTGTACTTGTAATCCGAAAGAAAGAAGATAATAACATATAAAGTGGACGTAGGCATATTCCGGCCGAACCACTATAAATCTGCGTGTCTTTTACATTTCAGCCCCTACTTTTATCATATTTACATAACTCTTCTAAACCATTGAAAATCACATATAATCAACTAAATAATACGACTTGGAGGTGTTTGTCCATTTTTTGTGCAAACATTTTTGGTGCTTTCACTGAGAATTGAACTCAAGCTTCAGCTTCTCCCACTCAACCTTCTTCTTAACAACATCGCTCGTTACTTAGAAATCATGCCTTCCAAACAGAGAAAGGATGTTAACAAAGGAAAGAACATCGCAACTAGCAGCCTTCCAGATCCAGCAATCGCAGATCAGCCCACTTCAACAGCAGTACCAGATGAAAATCAGGAAAATCCAACTGGTCCCGCAACGGAACAACCAATCACTAGGGCAGATCTGGACAGGGTTGTGGCTGAAGTAACTAACCGCTTCACATCCCAACAAGAAACTTTGGTGGACCAACTCATGTCACGCTTAAGGGATGCTGAAGAGTCCAACCGCAACACTGAATCATGGGGTGAATCCCAATCTGGAGGATCTCGGAGGCAACAAAGGTCTTCCCTCTTCGAAGAAGCTATCAACAGGAACAACAATGATAGGGGCCGCGCCCGGACTCAGCTCGAATTCCGACTCGAGGAAGCGCTTGGAACCGAACCCAGTGGGGGAGGCACCAGGCGAGGATCGGATGTAGCTGAGCCAGTCATGCCACCTAATCATAGAAACCCCGCTGAACGGAGCCGAGCTAGGACCCAGCCCGAAGTTGACCCCATGGATATGCTCGAAACAGAACCCCACAGGGGAAGATCAAGGCAGGGAGCAACTGTAGCTGGTCCTAGCGTGCATCCGAGCAGCCAGAGACAACCACTGGATAATGCTAGAAGTGATAGACTATACCATCCCTACAGGTCATCTGGACGAGATAGATCCCGCAGGGAAGAACCAAGCTCGTTTTTGTCCGCTCCAAATTCTGACGAACGAATGGCACGATTATTCAGAGAATGTGTCCAACGGGAGCAAAGGGACCGGGGAATAGGCGCTAGGGTCACCAGCCCCTTTACCCGAAACATCGAAACTGCCATCACTCCCCGGGAATGGAAAATGCCAACCATGGAACCTTACAAAGGAACTTCCGACCCCATCGTACACTTACAGAGATACACCCAGCATATGCTCATGAGTGGAGCAACAGAAGGAGTATTATGTAAATGCTTTCCGCTATTCCTAGCAGATCTAGCTACCTCCTGGTTCTGCCATCTACCCCAAGGATCCATCAGCTCATGGGAGATGTTGAAAGAAAGGTTTATTAGCCAGTTCCGCATCCATGTGGAACAACCCAAGGATGCTTATTCTCTATCCAATGTCAAACAGAAATCCGGAGAGACGCTGCAACAATATCTAACACGGTTCAACGCCGCAGCGGCAGCAGTTCAAGATGCCGATGAAAAACTCACTCTAATGGCCCTCTGTAGTGGTGTACATCCAGACACCAAGTTTGCCAGAAGATTAACTAAGGAAAAACCAGCTACCTTGCCTGATTTCTTCCATGAAGCTGGAAAGTATATGAGACTTGAAGACGCTGCTACGGAGAGGCAGTCAGGGCAACAAGGCAAGATAGTTCAGGACAAGGTTCCCACTGCGGCTAAGGACGCTCGAAGAAATGAATCTAGAGACAATGCTGGGGGCAGGAAGGTCGAAAAGCGCCAATATCGACCAGGACCGAGATTTGACTCCTACACTCCTTTGAATGAAACAATCGAAAACATCTTCCTAGCCACTCAGGGCGAACTCGGATACAAGCGCCCCCCGCACAAGAAAGAATCAGATAACGCACTCAAGTCTGGAAAGTTCTGTCGCTTCCACGAATCCCACGGGCATGACACCAATGAATGCCACCATCTTCGGGATTTGATCGAAGAACACATTAGAAGAAGAAGGCTGGAACGCTATGTGAAAGGTCAGAACAGGACACCAACTCCTGTCAATGAGAACTCAAAGCAACCCCTCCCAGAAGTAGGCGGAGGGAGTCGCAACAATCACAACATCAGTGGCTCTAGTCAAGAGAAGATAGTGGTCCTTACCATCTCGGGAGGACCACACATCGCCGACAGAAGTTGGGCAGAGATGGAAAGGTATGGCAAGTCGCTTAGAAATGCAGAATGCTATGTTAACTCCATCACGGAAGAACGCCACCCGAAACGAAAAGAGAGCGACGACATCATATTCAGTAGGCGTGATTTGGAAGGAAGACAGTACCCACATATGGATCCTATGGTCATCTCTGCCTGGTTCGGTCCAGCTAAAGTTTTTCGAATTCTAATAGACACAGGAAGCTCCGTAAATATCCTATTCAAACATGCTTTCGACAAAATGAAGTTATCAATGAAGGATGTATCCCCCTGTGACAAACCACTGCACGGTTTCACTGGAGATGCAAAAATGCCCCTCGGGCAACTTGACCTCTTCGTCGAAATAGGAAGTCATCCCCGCTCCGTTGTGCGAAAACAAACGTTCGTACTAATAGAAAACCACTCGGCTTACAACGCCTTCTTGGGAAGACCAGCCTTGTCTGACTTCCAGATTGTATTAGCCCCCTGGTGCCTGAAAATGAAATTTCCAACAGACAACGGAGTAGGAGAAGTAGAAGGAGATCAAGATGCTGCCCGAGACTGCTACGTAACTGAACTTCGCAATAACCGCAGAAAGAATAAAGGAAAAGATGCAGAGACTACTCTCTGCATGAAAAGCTTGGAGGCATAGCAACTAAAGAAAGCCCCTCCTCTTCGATACACAAGCGATCCCTTCAATGAACTAGACCCCAGGGATAAAGAGGAGGAGGCTACCGCCGAGCCTGCAGAGGCCATGGAATTCGTATCTGTAGACAAGCACGATTCAAGTAAACTATTAAAAGTCGGATCTCAGCTAAAAACGGATTTGAAAGATCAACTCATTGACTTTCTCCGCCACAACTTAGATGTATTTGCGTGGACCCATGCCGATATGACAGGAATCTCCCCCGACATAGCATGCCACATGCTGAACATCGATCCCACCAAGGTATCAGTAAAGCAGAAAAAGAGGAGCATGGGGGCAGAGCGATCGGCAGCCCTTGATGAGGAAGTAAAGAATCTACTTGCTAATGGCTTCATACGGGAAGCCATCTACCCAGAATGGATCGCTAACCCAGTGCTAGTGAAAAAGTCCAATGGAAAGTGGCGAACATGTATTGACTTCTCCAATCTGAATGACGCTTGCCCAAAAGATTGCTTCCCACTTCCCCGAATTGACCAAATTGTGGACAGCACAGCCGGACACGAACTCCTATCTTTTATGGATGCATACTCCGGATATAACCAGATTCCCATGCACGCTCCTGATCA
Source organism: Allium cepa (assembly GCA_030765085.1). NCBI lineage: Eukaryota > Viridiplantae > Streptophyta > Magnoliopsida > Asparagales > Amaryllidaceae > Allium > Allium cepa. The sequence continues at coordinate 43,635,797 of CM060930.1, read as the reverse complement.
AGACCACACTAGCTTCATCACCGACCGCGGACTATATTGTTACAAAGTCATGCCTTTTGGAGTCAAAAATGCCGGAGCTACCTATCAGCGCCTCGTCAATAAGATGTTCGCGGAACTAATAGGACGAACTATGGAAGTGTATGTGGATGACATGTTGGTAAAGTCCAGGAATGCCGACGACCATGTAAGCCACCTGGGCGAGATGTTTCAAGTACTTCGCCGATATGGAATGAAGCTGAATCCTCTAAAGTGCTCCTTCGGAGTATCTTCGGGAAAATTCTTAGGATTTATCGTCCACGCCAGAGGAATCGAAGCAAACCCTGAACAAATCCGGGCTCTAAAAGAAATAAGGATACCCTCCACTCGAAAAGAAATGCAGAGCCTAAACGGAAAGGTGGCCGCCCTAAGCAGATTCATTTCCAAGGCAACTGACAAGTGTGTCCCTTTCTTCGAAGCTCTCAAGAAAGACAAAGGGAGATTCGAGTGGACCGATGAATGCTTAAAAGCCTTCCTCAACCTAATCGAACACCTTCAGAGACCACCAGTACTCTCAACCCCAAATGAAGGTGAAGTGTTATACCTATACCTCGCTGTATCATCTCATGCTCTAAGCGCCGCCTTGGTAAGAGAAGAAGACCGCACACAACGCCCGGTTTACTTTGTAAGTAAGAGATTTACAGGGGCAGAGGCCAGATATCCTAAACTAGAGAAATTAGCATATTGTTTATTGATCGCGTCACGAAAACTACGACACTACTTCCAGTCTCACTCCATCAGGGTTCTAACTGATCAACCGCTAAGACAAGTGCTCCATCGTCCTGACACTTCTGGGCGACTCCTCAAATGGTGCATCGAACTAAGTCAGTATGATATCACCTACCATCCTCGCACCGCTATCAAAGGACAAGCCATGACCGATTTCATTGCCGAATTCACTACCAACGAAGGCAAGGAACAATCCGAAGTAGCAAAAAACATCAAGTGGAACCTCTTTGTAGATGGAGCATCGAACGAACAAGGCTCGGGGGCAGGAATTGTGATCATCACCCCAGGGGAAGAAAGTTGTACTATGCATTAAGGTTGGAGTTCACGGCCACTAACAACGATGCTGAATATGAAGCAGTAATAGCGGGATTGGAGCTTGCCCTGGAAATTGGAATCAATTCCTTATGTCTTCATAGTGATTCTCAGCTTATCGTAAACCAGGTACTAGGAGAATTCCAGACTCGAGGAGAACGACTCACAGCATACCTAAAGAAAACCAAACTGCTGCTCGATCAATTGGACCACTATCTAATCAAACATATTCCTCGAGAAGAGAACCAAGAGGCAGATGAACTTGCAAAGCAAGCTAGTATGAAGAATAGCACCATTTTCGGAACACTAGCCATCTCAAGGCAGCTAGCCCCAAGTTTCAAACCAGTAAATCTGGTAACTGCAATCGAAGAAGGAACCTGGATGACTCCCATCCGGAAATATTTGCAAGATGGCACACTGCCCGACAGGCGTGACGAAGCCAAGAGGATCTTGAGGAAAGTTCCCCACTACACGATACAAGAAGGCATCCTCTATCGGCGTGGCTTCTCTGGCCCCTTATTGAGATGCGTCGCTGGAAGGGAAGCCAATGAGATCTTATCAAACATCCATCAGGGAGGATGCAGAGATCACACTGGGGGGCAGACTTTGGCAAGGAAGATACTCCGATATGGATATTACTGGCCCACACTAAACAAAGACGCTCTAGACTTCATCAAGAAATGCGACAGATGTCAGAAATTTGTCAAGATTCCTCGACTGCCCACAAATGAAATTACTCAAATGACCAGCCCTTGGCCCTTTGCTGTATGGGGAATTGACTTAATTGGCGAACTGCCAACGGGCCGAGGCGGAGCCAAATATGCTGTAGTGGCAGTCGATTATTTCACCAAATGGGTGGAAGCAGAACCTCTAAATAAAATATCTTCAACAAAAGTTATAAACTTCTTGATCAAAAATATTCTGTGCAGGTACGGAGTCCCACTCAAGATCATATCAGACAACGGACTCCAGTTTGACAGCGAAGAATTTGCCGACTGGTGCCAAGAGCATGGAATTCATAAAAGCTTCTCATCAGTAGCTTATCCTCAGGCAAACGGACAAGTTGAAGCTGTCAACAAAATTCTCAAAACCCTAATCAAGAAGAAACTTGAAAAGTCAAAAGGCGCTTGGGTGGACAAACTTCCTACGGCACTATGGGCATACCGCACGTCTTTCAGAACATCAACGGGACATACTCCTTTCTCCTTGGCATATGGATCGGAGGCAATGCTCCCAGTTGAGACTATTGTGCCTTCCCACCGTAGGATCCACTACAACCCAGAAGAAAACGAAGAACTCCTCCTCATGTCTTTGGATCTGATTGAGGAAAGGAGAAACGATGCAGCACTTAAAGCAGCAGCTCACAAACAAAAGGTGGCAGCGCTATACAATTCCAAAGTCAAGCATCGCAGCTTACAAGAAGGAGATCTTGTCCTCAGGCGAATCTTTCCGCGCCCCGGGGCACTAGACCCCATCTGGGACGGACCGTATGTAATTCATAAAGATCTCCACAACGGAGCTTATATTTTGTCAACAGTGGACGGAGAGGTATTCCAGAGGGCATGGAACATCCGACACCTCTGTCGATACTTTTCTTAACTTGTACTGCCCATATGAAGTGAATTAACAAAGAGAATCAGTGGACGTAGGCACTTTCGTGCCGAACCACTTTAAAAAATCTTGTCTCTTTTTAGCTTGTTCCTTTATGTCTTGGCTACTTGTTAAGTTTTATCCCTTTCTGTTGAACAAAATCCTATGGCATCTCCACTCAAGACGCACCGCGGCCTCATCTGGACTAGGCCTAACAGGTACGCTACGATTCTATGCACTCGCCAATGAGACACTTTTGCTCCAGCATCCCTCTGCTGCGGGTTAACTCATTGCGCGCCTGCCCTCAAAGCCAACTGTAATGAGCCGATTATAAGTCATCATAAAGGCCGACTATAGCCGATGGCAGCTCATTACGGCGTTCGGCTCGCCGGCAACTGTGAACCTACTTTAAGCCCCAACATAAGGTGTGGCCAGCCAGGGGTAGTTCACGGCCAACGGCACCCACGCTAGCCGGCCACGGTAAATCGAATAATACCCACGATTACGGGCCATAATGGTTCGGGTAGTTACCGTGCGCGATCTCGGCTCCGATGTGTCTTAAGTGCGGCTGTGGTAAAAAAGAAAACTCCCCGCGGAGGCGTAAGATGGGTGACAAATGTCTCCAAGACCCACAGCTAGGGAAAGTGACTACAAAACCCGTTTGCCACGAACTTAAGCACATCGACGGCCTTCCGTGACTGGAAGTTTTACTTTTACTATATTTCCATTTCATTTAAATACTTTTCTCCTATCCTGTATAACAAACTCTAAAGTACAGGAAACCGAATAGGAAGCATTCGCTCATGAGAAACTAAGTCTGCATACTGGGTGGCAGGGTACTCAGCTATATCCGTGAACAGTTACATAAGACACTCTAAGCTACCGCCTGCGAATGAAACATAAAGGGCGGTACTCTCTTTTCTTGTACATAAATACGTAACTATAGCTTGTTCGTACAATAACATTGCAACACATGAAATTATATTTCTAGCAAAAAACTTAGCATCAAACACAACTAGAATCACAGGCATATACATAGTTATATTTCTCACGCAGCACATCAAGATGACAACAACATTTAAACATAACAACATCAGCTTATATTATAAAATCACACGAAGTTATTCTTTGCAAATAATATTATTATAGTTACATGTCAATGACTAACGTAAACAGTGATAAAAAGAAATAAAAAGGTGGCAGCCGCGTCCACACTCCATCACCAACTTCCCCAGTCTACTTAGCCGCAGGATCAGAGCCCCCAGCATGTGGATCAGGAGTCCCACCTGTCCAGTTCAGAAGAGGAATTCATTAAACGAACGATCAAGTTATGAAAACACGGAAAGGAAAGAAAGGGAAAAGAATAACTCACCAGCATCCGCCGCTTGATCCTCATCATCCAACTGCACGCCCGCTTCCTCTGCAGCAAGCAGCCACATCCCCTCCTTCACCGCCGCTTGCTCCTCCTTCGAGAACTGGGCAGTAACCGCATCCAAATTGAAAGCCTCTCCGCCTTCCTTACCCGCGTTCACCCTGGCCTCCTCTAAAGCCTGGAGATACACCTTGGCCATCACCCGAGGGTAATCGTCCATCCAAGACAAGCCGCCCTCCTTCCAAGTGTGGAAGTACATGTCCTGCAGCATCTCATCCATCATCCCCTCATTCTCCTCAAACTCCCTCACCCGGGCCTCGGAAGCTTGCAACTTGGCGACGGCAATGTCCCTCTCTGATTGGTATCTCAAGCAGTCAGCCTGGAGAGACCTCCTCATTTCCTCCTCCTTTAACTTGAGGGACCTCCTCATCTCCTCCATCTCCTCCTTCAACTCGGCCTGAGCCATCTCCGCAGCCTCGAGCCTCCCAGACAACTCCTCTACCCGCTCAAGATCCGCATTTCGAACCTCGTCCACCGTCGTAATGGCCATGTTAATCCGTTCCCTGCAGGCGACCTCCATCTTCCGTAATTCCGCCCTACTGGCCTTCTCCATCGTCTCTTTCAGCCGCTTGGAGGCTTCCTCGTGCTGGGAAATCTGGATGGCTTGATCGGCGAGCTGCTTGGCCTGATCGACAACTTTTAACCTCAACCGAATATTAGCACTCCCGATCTCTTCCCCGGCCTTGGCCAATTTAGCATGATGCTCCATTAACTTCTTGGTCTCTGCGGCCACCCGATCGATGTTAGCCTTGGCTTCGTCCCCCATGGTGACTACCCGTGTAGTAAGTAAATCAAGATCTAAAGACTTGGCCTCGTCCAGCACTCTTACCATGGGGTTGCGGGGAAGGAGGTGCTCGCCCGTGGCCTCATCAAATGAGATATCCTGAAAGCTCGGATCTAAATCAGGATGACCGGCAAAAGGGTCACGAGGCACGGGGCGAGGCACATCAGGACGCCTTATACGAATAACAGTTGGGCTCTTGAAAGGAGGATGAGGGGGGCCGGATTCCGTGCTCTCCTCCGTAGTATCACGAGGAGGCTGAGTAGGAAGCTGCGAACCAGGGGAAGACTCAAATAAGGAACGGCTCCGCTTCTTTTTCCGAATGCCCTCTTCAATGACCCCAAGAAGAGGGCGATAACTGACTACATCCCCAGTGCGACCAGTAGAGGGTTTCGCAGAAGCTCTCCTCGACTTAAACTGCTCAAGGCGGTGTCGAACGTCCGACGTTTTAACCACCTGGCCTGCCCCTGGAATAAAGAACAAGTGTTACGAACATACAATAATCCACAGTTCGAAAAATGTGTTAAGTTAAAAGGAAAGAAAAGTGAGAAGACACATCTATTATACAAACCCGGCGGAGGAGTGGGATACTGCAATAAGTCCTGGATCTCATTCCAGGACGGAAGTGAACCGTAAAAAATTTCTAAGTCCCTATCGAAAATGGAATCGGCAGAGGACAAAAGTTCACCTTGCATCGCCGGAATCGCCCTAGCTGAGGAACCCTTAGAGGATGGGTCAGTGCCAGCCACAGCTTTGCTGGTTTCCTTTGCCTTCTCCGTTTCCGACTCTCCCTCCGACTCCCCGAAGGCCCGACGGAGAGCCTCATCCAGTTCAAGGTCTTGCTCAGAGGTTAGGGCACCGACGCCACTACCACCTTGACCGTCGCCATCTCCTCCACCCTCCGACCCTTCTCCAACCTCGCCTCCTTCCTCCTCTTCTACACCTTCCTCCTCCGGGACAGTCGGAAAAGTACTTGGAGAAGGGCCATCAGACTTCTTCAGTTTCTTCCCCCCGACAACGGGAAGCTCTGCAAAAGGCTCCCTCTTACCGCTCTTCACCATAGCCCCCTCCTTAGCTTTAGCAGCCTTCTCCTCAGCCGTGTCTCTTTGCTTAACCACGGACTGGTGCGGTAAGATCAAATTATACTCCAAGAGGGTTGCGTTCCTGATCAAGAAGGAGGCCGACCGGTCCCGTGCCGGAATAGCCTTTAGTTCAGCAGTCATTCGCACCAAGGAATCATCCTCCACGACTGCAATACCACCTGTCGCTAGCCAGAAATAGAAGCATGTCAGAAAAAACACTACATTCAAAACATGGAAAGTATAAATGAAATCCATCTTACAGCCGGAAGTGAAAAGGCGGAAAGAAACAGCATCGTCCTTGATGAAGAACCACTCTTTCTTGAACATGGTAAACTTGGAATATAAGTCCAGGACTGGTTTGAAGGGCACGACCGCTTCCAGACTAATATACGGAGACCCCTTCTTATAGCCTCTCAGGTTGTACAAATATCGAATTTCCCGGTTAGAAGGAGGACGCCCGTACCTCCTCTGGAAGATAACAAAAAGGCTCACCAGAATGGCATAAGAGTTAGGCTGAAGTTGGAAGGGAGCCACCTTCAAATACGTGGTGAAGCTTACTATCCAAGCGTTGATAGGAGGGATAGCACCGCACATGCAATGGTATCTGCTATAAGCAAAGTAGCCTTCGGGAGGATTATACGGCATCACTCCATCTCCCGGCAGCAGCATAAGAGCCCTGTCTATCCCGAAGGAACGGGATATGACGTCAAGTTGCTCCTCCTTTAGGGAGCTAGGAAAGCAATCAGGGGGGGAGATCAGAAGTTCCTGTGGACCATATCCATCCACTAATGACCTCGGAACAGGTCGATATTGCCCGGATCCTGGTTGGGCTGGGGGCACAGAAGAAGGCTCTCCCCCATCCTTGGATTTCCGTCTGTCTGATCGTGTTTCTGCCTTACGAGTCATTTATCTGCATGCACAAAAGTGAAAAACATGACGTTAGAACGAAAGTATAAGCAAGCAAGCATACATAAGTCCAGAATACGAGGTTCATTCGGCACTGGGGTCCTAAGTCCATTCGGTAGTACAAGTCTTAAGTTCATTCGGTGGTACATGTCCAAGTTCATTCGGTACTAAGGCCTTAAGCTCATTCGGCATTTGAGATCTTACGTGTGCATTCGGCATTCTAAACCATTCGGTAATAAGAGGCATTCGGCAGTAGGGTACATACCTGATTCGGTAGAAGATTGATTCGGTAGAAGATTGGTTCGGCAGAAGACTTGGTTCGGTAAGGAAAAACCAAAGGGGGGTGTAGCCTCTATATATAGGCGAGCTCAGGACCGCCGAACCAGCTGGTTCGGCCAACCGAATAGAAACACCGGACCAATACCAAACATACCGAACCAAACGAATACCGAATGAACCCATCCATGCCGGACCAACCAAAGGACCGAATGAAGCTATCTCCACCAGCGAAAACCAGGAACAGGGGGCATGCAGGCTCCTCACTCAGATAAGTACCGAACTCTAGAACTAGCTAATAAAATAAGGATTATGATAACAATGAATAAGTCGTAAAACTCTCACTAACATGGATTAATCGTTTACACGTGTACACGACCACGAATGGTCCATAGGCACGCTCCGAATGGTTATTAACCCTATCGTCGTGGGAATTTACACTTTGACACGCCTTTTTAAACTCATAGATGAAACGAATATTTGATTCTGGTAATTATGAAATGGCTAAGCTACTTACACATGTACGGGGTTGCGAACGATCCCTAGGCATGCTCTGAGCTAGCGATAAACCATCTTGACAAACGATCCAAGGATCCACTCTGACATGAACCTGGCATCGATGATGCTAAGCCCCCTCGGGGCTCACTCTCCCGTCCCAAACGGCTCAGTTCAATTAAAATATTCCGATCACGAACGGTTGTTATTTAAAATCACGCTAAAACTGTAAATTCCTTTGCAGGACATCAGCAGGATACGAACATCCAGCCCATGGCGTTACCAAACAAGCCTTTCTACCACAAGGAAACAAAGCGCGACACATGCGAGCACGTGCCCCACTTTGGGGGGCAAATGTTGGGCGAATTCTCACCCAGAAGATCTCAAAACCAAGAAGCCACAGTTTCACTCGGGTTCGCAATCTCCACTTCATTCAGCACGACCAATCACCTTCCCATTCGGCCTTGACTCATTCGGCCTTGACACATTCGGCCTCCACCTCATTCGGCCTCCACCTCATTCGGCCTCCACCTCATTCGGCTTCCTTTCCACCACCGGTCCAAGCAGACAACACCGAACCAACTTCCAAAGCCACCACCGAATCAACATTTCCCTCTACTGCCGAACCAGAGGGATGCTGCCCCATGCCGAACCAACCCATCAACAAGGCCACCACCGCACCAAACGAGCACCGAACCACCTAACTACCACCGGTCCATACCTACCACCGATCCAAAGCCCAATGCCGAACGAAGCTCTGCCGAACCAGGTGATTGCCAGTCCAGATTGTCTCAGCCCGGGCCCACCAGCAGCTATATACCTCCAAGACCCCTGCCCCCTGCCTCATTCTATAAATAGAGGGGTAGGGGTACAACAATGGCAGACAGGTTTGAGAGCTCAAGCAAGGAAGGAACTTTCAAACTACTTTCATATACTTGTATACGAAGCATTGTACTTGTAATCCGAAAGAAAGAAGATAATAACATATAAAGTGGACGTAGGCATATTCCGGCCGAACCACTATAAATCTGCGTGTCTTTTACATTTCAGCCCCTACTTTTATCATATTTACATAACTCTTCTAAACCATTGAAAATCACATATAATCAACTAAATATTACGACTTGGAGGTGTTTGTCCATTTTTTGTGCAAACATCTGCATTTTCCACTAGTAGAAAAATTCAAATTTTTATAATTCAATCATACCAATGATATCTGTATACCGTTTTGATCGTTGCATCGTGCTGATCTTTGCGGTACATTCACTTCTATGTTTGATGTCCGGTATGCGGCGGAACCCAGGTAACGGATAACCCTATCGGTTACAAAATTTTAATATTTGTTTTACTGTGTCCATTCAATTGTCCCTAGCATGGTCTAACAACCGTTGCATTTATATCTCCTATATACTCGTGCTTTGAATGTGCATTGCAAGGAAAAAGTTCAATTGCTTTAATGATTCTCTGAATTATCGTGCTACTTTTCATTATTCCCTATATTCAATTTCTTGGTAACGTTTCTATTTCATCCTCCCATTTATACTCTTCATTTTCTAACTGTTCAACTTAAAATTTATATATATATTATTATATATAGCTGTTACACATTCCCTGTAACCTAACTTTTCTTATCCCTTTCCATGAAACTTTTACCTGCTCATCTTCTCTATTACTTCCTTTTTTTCTTTCATGGCCGATTCCACTTATATAAAAAAAAGGGAAATATCGGTTTGCTTACGCATTAGCCGAAGCAAGCCCACGCCCTACCCCATCTTGCTCCGCCGCTCCTTCCCAGTACCGACCTCATTTCCTCCGTTAATGAACCCCACGCGGCCTCTGCTCCTCAATCACCTTTCCAGAAGCTCCTACCTCGCATCTTCAACCCACCTCTGCAACTGCCACCAGCCTTCGGCCCCACAGCCATCTCGCCGAGCAATCTCCTTCGGCCTTACCTTGCTGCCATCTTCCCATCGACCACATGTCCTCCGCCCTACCCACAGCTGCTTCCCTCCAGAGCAGCCATACCACCATACCACTCCTCCTATCTCTATCACGACCGAAGACAAGTACATATATATTTGTAGTGTACTTATATTTGTGTGGGTAATAGGTTTGTATATACATTTTCTGTGTTATATATATATGTATATGTTTAATATGTATATGTAATTTATATAATCATATATAGAGCTATATATACATTTACAGCACTACTAGTTATAATAGTTACAATAAACTATTAGTTTATAATAGTTTATAACAGTACAATATACTGTTAGTTATAGGATGAGTTTATATAAAGTTGGGTCAACTATATGTTAAAATATATATACTAGTTGTTATCTCATACGTAAAAGGACTGTATACCTATATATATATATATATATATATATATATATATATATATAAAAGCTTAGTGGCAAGCATATGTTATTTTATGCTGTTGTAATAATATATTTTGGTTGTAATAAGTTGTATAAGTTACTAGTTTGTAGCAGTAAAATGAGATGTTGGTAAAGTATATATTAGTTGTATAATGATGCTGATTTTTTTAAGTGCTTGTTTTTATTTAACGTTGTTAGTTTATAACGTACATAATACTATACAATTATTTATCATCCTTAAATTATATGTTATAAAAGTTATAATGCTTATATTGATTACCGTTAGATTTTCTTAAAATATATTTACATGCTAGTTTATAATTTACACGTAGTATATAGAAAGACTAAATTTGGGTGTTAGTTTAAGATTAGTATAGCTGAAAAGTATATGTAAAGCCTATATATATATGTATATCCTGTAGATCATATCATTTTTGTTGTCTGCATACATTGTTGTGTTCCTGTTTTGTACTATTGAAAACGAAGTTTATATATGTACCTGAGTTTAAAGTATTTACGCGCACATATATAGGTTCTGATTTCTGTAGTAACAGTAAAGTATATATTTTGATTTTAAGTTAACTGTAATGTGCAGATATAGTCTGTAAAATATATATCAGTGTTTATGATAAATATATTTGTTCTATTATGGGTGTTTTATTTAAACCAATGATTTGTAATATATGTAAATTAAAAACGTGTTTGAATTTAGCATACGAGGTAAATGGAAATATATAGATATATTATATATATGTGTTCACTTATACTCTTTATCTTCGTCAATCCCGTTCTGATTGATTTCATCCATTTCTATTTATCAGCTCTGTTCATCGATTCGTGTCAATCTAGCTTTACTTTGGAATTCATGCCTGGATTTCGTACCTCCACTTCATTGTCTATCGCTCTGGCCTCGGAAGGTGAGCAATCACTCACGATTAATGTTCTTTTATTTATTAAATTTGATTTCAATTGAAACAACAATTGGAATACGCTGTTGTTAGTTATTTACACCGTAATATATATGCTATTACCTGTACCAGTTCACCTATGACATCTGACACCATTATCTATTATTTATATTGATGATATATGTCTGTTATAGTATTATCATATCTGTTATTACTCTGCAAGTTCCCTGTTAGTATAGAATTCACTATGGGCTGAAATGATACACACCCGAATGATCTGTAGAATAGGAGAAAATCGTTATGGGTTGAAATGATTAACCCAAGCGATTTTCATCTGAATTAAATTTGAGGTTACAGGTTGAAATGATTTATATACCCATATTTATTTAAATTGCGGATTGAAATGATAAATATCCGTACCACTTGACCATATGATAGAAAATAATATAGAGACACCGTTGGTCTATAAATAAATAATTTGAAATGATTACTATAGTTTGGAAGGAAATATATGATTTTATATAAATATTGATTTTAGATTTTATATAAATGTTATTTTATATATAGTTAAGTTCTTGATTTTAAGCTATGTATAAATTTGTTTTAATATAAAATAAGCTTAATAACTAAGTTTGATTTTATTAAAATATAATATGGTTAAGTATTTATTTAAATTATATTTTAATATGGAACTTATAATGACTTAATAAATTAAGGTTGAGAAGATAGATTTGAAATTATATTTAATTAAGAAATATATTTAATTAGAAATCGATTTGAAACTTAAGGAATTTGAGGTTTGAAAGGATATGATTTTTGTAACATGATACTGTTTAAGGTGATTGAACGAATATTTCAAGTTTAGATGAATTAAAGGAAATATTTAGTCAAGTGAAATTTGGGGTTTTATTTAAATGATAATGGATTTTGTGAGTAAATATTTAAAAATTAAATAATAGTAAAGTGAATTCGATATATATATATAGAATTATCAAATCTTGTTTTGAAATGTTTGAATATTTAAAGCTTTGGAATATTGAAATTGAAATGGTTTATTTTTTGGTTAAAAATCTGTATTTGAAATCGATATAATTTGAATGGTTTATTTAGAAACTGAAATAAATTAAAATTGGCGATTCGAGATTTGATAAAATCTTAATTTTGAAATTTGAGTTGATTTGGAACTGACTTGTGAAATTTGAGGAAACTATTTTATTTTATAAGTATTAAAAATTATATGTAAAACTATTATTTATGTTACTTTATAAATTTATTTCACATAAACTATTTTAATATAAATTATTTTTAATATAAACTATTTTAAATTATAACTATTTTTATACAAATTATTTCAAATTTTAAATTATTTTATTATATATACTATTATTTGTAAACAGTTAAGTGAAGTGTTATGCTTCCAAAGTATTATGATTTCCAAAGTGTTTGATTTAGAATGTGTTTTAACTTTGAACTACTTAGATTTTGTAAATGGATATATTTAAGATGGATATATTTAAAACGGAAATGATATCACATTTGGTTTTGAAATGGAAGTGATATCGTATTGATATGGTTTTGAAATGGAAATGATGTATTAGTTTTGAAATATAAACTATTTTGGAAATTCAATAAATGACTAATCGGTGTAATAATTACGTAGTTATTGAAGAGTCTGAGATTCGGTTAGGGACATACTCTCTGTCTAAACCGAATACCACTTTAATAACTATTATACATGGAGTGTGATCCAGAATCAAGTGATTGGAATGATGACGTTGCTGGATTTGAAGAAAGAGAACGATAATGGATAGCCTTGACACTTGTGTCAAATTTGAAATGACTAAAACAGGAGCCGTGCCGGGTCAATGAGGTTAGCCACCTTTAAGTGAACAAAATTCTTCATATACTACTCATTACTTATTTTTGGTTGGTGCACACCCTTGCATTTGGACTGTTGTTTCGCGGTGTTGTGATCATTGCGGCGATGCGTTCTCACCAGTCCAGATCAGGCAAACAGTAGTTTCACTAGCTTGGGTATAGCCTCATGTGCCTTGTCATACGTGTATCCCTATACACGAGCACTATGATTTGTTTTGTGTTATACCTATCCTTTGGAGTTGGAGCTTTTCTTGGAGATCCAGCTATCTATCCAGCTTTCAGATATTCAGCTGATTCCAGTAATGCATTCTGATATTGCATTTAGTTATTGTATTCGAGGCTTCTATTGTATCTTGTTTAACTTTATATATATATAGTAGCTTCATGAACTACTATTTTTTGTTTCCACTGCATATTGCATATTACTCTGTGTCTGTGATTCTATGATTTATTTATTCACTCTATATGGTAAGTTTTGACAAATATAAACTTACAATCTGGTATTTTGAGCAATTCAATTCCGATATGTTCAGATGCGAATAGTTGAAAATATCAGGTCGTTACATGACAACACCGAGCTTCCGCATATTCTTATTTTTCATCCTTTTCCGCCCTTGGCAGGAGAGCTTTCAAAGGTTGGAGGGACTTCTTCGAAAACTGACCCTCCAGATTGAATGACTTGTATTGGGACAAGATTTGGATCGTCGATGTCCACATCAGCGGGTTCAGCTTTAGCGTTTTTCTTCAACGACTCGTCTCTCTCAATGCACTCTTTTAAGCTAAGCTCATTGGTATGTCAGTGACACTAGTGATCATAACGCCATCTAATTCATTTGGCAACTGCAGGTCATAAGTTTTTTCATCATCAAGTGCTCCGACAAATTGATCGTCCAGCCTTGGAATGTCAGTGGCTATCGAAATTTCAATAGATGTTGATTGTTGCTCCATGACGACACCGCTTCCTGAAGTTTGGCTAGGACCTAAAAGACCTGAAGATTCGTGGAAACAAGAAAATAAGCCCATGACTATTGGGCATGAGGAACAAAATCTTTTGAATAATGGAAAATAAAGTGGGATATGTATGTCCGATTGACTTTAATTTGTCGCCGGAGGGCTCCCCCTATAGAATAGGAGTGAGCACCATTGATTGATAGTTGGGTCTTTCTAGACGACAGCTCAGATCCTGCCCCGGGCTAAAAGAAACTGATGCTCTGGCTGTATGAAGTGAAGGATGATCGTTGGAATCAGACTCCGAAGACCCAACAATGTTTTTCCCATTTCTGGAGTGTGTTATTCAAAGTATCAGACTCTCATAGTAGCAAGGTCTAAAGATTCATCCCTATGAAGAATCTCCCATACCAGCTTCTCTTCATCTAAGTCAGCGTCACCGAGGTCTTTCTTCATTTTAACAATGTATTCCCTAGCCTTGGTTAGCGATTCAAGATAGTCCTCTCCAAGGAAAATCAGATCGCGATGGATTAGGACTTTAGCATTATATTCAATGATCAGAGGATCAAACATTTCCTTACTTTCATTTTAAAGCTTCTTTGGCATCTTCTAACTGGGCCTCAATTTTCTCTCTAACCTTACTACGGCCCGCTTCTCTTGCCTCGTCCTTGAGGATTTTAATTTGAGTGAGTTGCTCGTCAAGCTTAATTTTCAGTCCCCAGCATCGACGGTCTCTTCGCAATTTCTTTGCGACTCCTTTTGAGCTTCGAGTTTCTCTCCCTTTTCATTTTTAAAGAGTTTTTCAAGTTCCTCAACGCGGCGAACCAAAATGTTTTTCTCTTTTTTGTAGTGTATCTTTTTCCAAAGCAAGCACACCCTTGCGGTTAAAGGCAGCATCCAACACCTTTTTATGAGTCGCTTTTAGATGCCTAACCGCCTTAGATGTTTCGTTGGCACTTTTATCTACTGCCATTAGCTTCAATATCAACTTTGAGATCTCATTATTTTGATGTTTAATTGTGTCTATATCATGGATTTCCTCTAGATTTAGGCGACCGATTTCAAGTTGTCTCTTGATAGAAATCTTAGAGATTTTTTGGTAAGATGCTGGATTGCTTCTTGTTGCACAAAAACATCATTGACACATACAAGGGAACTCATTTTAACACTCCCTGGAATTGTATAAATGGAAGGAAGGAACTTAAGCTTATCGAAGAAATTTTATGAAAAATTTCTTCGAGTTCAGCCAATTTTCTACTATGGAAGCCTTAGGAAACTCAGCAGGCAAAGTTGGATCAGAAGTGACAATTGGGCAATTGCTCGACCTATGGTTAGAGGACTATCTAGAACCAGATGAAGTAGAATACTACTCAGGTGGCACAATGATTTGCGGAGCACGGAAAGAAGTATTGTCATTGCTATGTACATGAAGATTGGGATGAACTTCCTGATGAGACGATGGAGATTGAGACTTATATTTGGAAGATGAAGACTCCCTCGAACGACGACTTCTTTCCCGACTGTCATCTCTCTATCGACGCCTACCCGATTTTGGACCATGACTAGATCCCTTTTGTAATGAGGAGCCCTTCAAGTGATCAAAGGCGGTATTGAGACATTGCACCTGAAACGAAACAAGTGTGTATAAGTGACCATTGAACAAAAGATAAACAAAAATGGTGCAGCGAAGTGCACATGATTGTGAGTGTCCTAGTGTCCCCCTGATGGATCAATTTTTGCAGCCTTGCCCATAGGAGTTTTCTCCCCTTTGCTCGCAGGAGGAATGTCATCACCAGCTTGGTGGGAGAATGAAGCCTCCCAATACTGATGTTGGTGAAGTATGTCATGATATCATTAGGGATTAGAAGCTTTGAGAACCCTTCCATCGAACTTTCTAAATGTTGAGAAAAAGAATCATCAACTGAGGTGATGATGAACTCTGGCTCTTTAATGGATTTTCTCCTGTAGATTTCATAAGTGAGCTTTTTTCCTCTTTTATGGGCATGTGTGATTGCGCGCCTTATTATGGTTAAACCACGGGTGCATTTCCAGACAAGCGTCAGCATTGCCAGGCTTGTTGGCTTCACCACCTATAATTTCACCCTCTTCGACAATGTCCTGAGACCCTTGACTAGGGGCAAGATAAGGCAATTGGTGCTGCCTTCTTGTTCCGCTGCATTTCTTAGTGGTATCTGAACGATAAGGTCATGTAACCGAACGTGCACACGTACATTCTAAAAGTTCAAAATTTGAAATCTAAAGAAAGTGAATTCAAACTGATGCTTTCATGGACGAGACTAGATCAGATGGTCAAAGCTTCTAGCCTCGTAGAACCGGACATAGATATCAATAGAGGGAATATAATCTTGATTTTACACTATCGGAAATCAGCCAAGCGTCATGACGACCAAAGAGAGATACGATACTTTGAGAAAATAGTTTGATGGAAGTACAACGAATATTCAAAAAACTGGATGGATTTCTTATTGATGACTCTAACTTAATTCGATTCAAAGCATGTTATATTCCGCACAAGAAGCACTTTTGGAGGCAAGTATTATCCGGCATTTTGACCCGGCTATATTCAAACTGATTGGACAAGTTATATTCAACCGTCATCAAGGCCAGTAAGTCCAAAGCAATGATTGTGAGATCTAAAAGTCAACTACAGATGGTAATATGAAGCTATGATCGAATGAAATTGAGAAATGTGCAATGTGGAATGTTCAAAGTATGGAATATATTTCAACATAGAGGAGGGATCAGCTAAAATAATTCTCCAACATAGCGATCGACATATTTCTGCTAAGCAAGTGCAAGTCAATCGGAACCTATCAATATCTCAAGATCCATATGTCCAATGCATATGAAATTTATGGAACAAGATGTGGAGACCCTAGGGAGCCTACCCTAGGATCGCACCTTAAAAGGATGAAGCAAGAGGGATCGACCCTTTTTCCTCAATATGGATTGGCTAAAATCAGAAAACAACACACAATAAAGCAATGACCGACAATAACTCAAGTTCTACTAGTCCAGTTCACATGAAACTTAGAGGCTAAGTATATTGCAACATGGGAAAGCTCCCATAGGGATTGCAACCCCAAATTCCTCCAAAATAGTGTTCTATACTGATCCCTATTCCTTAGGATTTGGGCCATGTGATCCTTCTTATGCATCCATATTGTTTTGGAAATCCTTTTATCGAATTTTCAAGGAGATATTTCTCCATCTTCGTCTTTAAATACAGCCTTAGTTGTTCATTTTCGGGAATTTTACTTTGCTAGTTACTTTGTACTCTATTGTAACTAATGATTTTCATCTGATCTCAATTGTACTCAGTCTACAAAGTGATTAATAAACCTATTTGTTCAAAGTGGAAGTAGGCAAACAATGTTGAACCACTGTACGTCGTTGTGTTCCTGTTATTGCTTTAATTTTCTGCTATTTAATTGCTTATTTCTGCTATTTTCATTTTATATTCTGCATTTATTTCTCTTTAAAATTTATGTTGGATGTTTGTACCAACTTTTGGTGAAAACAAATAGTAACGACAAACAAAGACTATGATGACAATGGCATGATATGGTAATGACAAACACCTGACATCTTAAGAAAAATTACCTAAATTGGGTACAATTTAACTTTATACTAAAACTGAAGAATGGAAAGACCGCTAGTAATATTTGTTGGAATTAGGCAAGCATGCGATCGGGTAAATAGGTAAATTTCAACATATTAATTCCATTTTGGGTCTTATTAGGCCTACGAAGTCTAAATTTATTTAGAATATTTCTAAATTTTGAATTAAGGAATCAATATTTTATTTAAAATTTTAAATAATGCTTTATTTGAATTATTATGTAATATGATAAGTGTATCATATAAACAAAAGTGTGGACATGGATGTGCAATGTAATAAGGTGTACGTGGTTCGACATACTCATATATAAATATTGTGATTTATACCGCAATGGACATGTTAGGCCCTTTGTATACATGTATGCTATCAATATGTTTGTGTACACATAGAAAGAGAGAGAGAGAGACACACACACATATATATGTGTGTGTGTGCGTGCGTGTGCGTGTGTGTGTGTGTAATACATTTCATATGGTAATTCTAAATTTAAATATAAATATTATGAATTTTAAATTAAGGCCTTAAATACAAACTTTTAAATTTAGATCTGGATCTAGATCTACAAAATAAAAATATTTTAGTATTTCAAAATTGAAAAAAAAAATTAACCGTGTAAACATATTTATACAAATTTTATAATATTTAAATTTTATTTTTTATTATATATATATATATTTAATTATGTGGTAAAATAAATATTTATATGTAGTATATTTAGATAAATAAAAAACATAGAAGTATATTTAATAAAATAACTATTGAATATATATATAAATATGATTGCGTATATATAATAGTTTCAGTTTCATAAAAAAAATCCATTTTCAGTTCGGTTTTAAATTACAAAAAAAAATCCTTTTTTTATTTTGCACGAAAATTTGAATTTATAATAAAATTATATTTTAAAATTTCCAAAATGAATTTGGAAATATAAATTTGATTCTAAAGTATTTATAAGTAATTTCTAATATGAACGTATGTATTTAATTTACATATATGCATATATATATATATATATATTAATTTTAAATCAAAAGAATGTTATATATATATATATATATTATACCAAAAAAGAACTTTCTTATTTTCCAAAAGTTAATAACTAAATACAAAACTTATAAAATAAAAATTACTTTATGTGTTTATGTATTGAATTTATTTTAATCTATATATTATAAAATAATTTAATAATATTATTTAATTCAAAATATTTTTTTGTCATGAGCATTTATATATGTATACTTTTTTTTGCATATACATATATATCCTTTGTCCAGTGAAGACAACACAATGTTATATAGATTCGTGATATGATGATTTGTTATATAAAGAGATATATGATATAATGAACAATACATATTTTAATATATCATTGTAAAATGGATTAGTGCCTTTAACAAAAGCCAAATAGATCACCTTGAACCGTTGAATCAGATCACTACTTGGATCAAATCCTAAATTGAGAAATTACTAATATCCTAAATGCAACTACCACTGAAGCTAGAATTTTGATTTGATTTTGAATTATGATTTCTTGAAATAGAGGAGAGGCAAGGAGGTATTCTCAGCCAGTAAAGGAGATGAAATTCGGGCTCCCTAATCAAAATGAAAATGACAGTTTGGAGATGCATAAATAGAGGAAATACCAAGGGGAAAAATGTGGATCTAGATCCCCATTTCTCTCTTACCTTTTTTCCTCCTTTTTTAATTCAGTTCCAATCAATCCTTAGCCATCATTATGATCGGCCTTCCCTAACCTATACCAACCAAAAATTCAAGCCCCATTATGGGACTCTAAATCATTTCAAACCCAAAAAAAATTCGTTGTGTATTAATCTAATTTAAATGTGTACCAATATCATATACCGATCATTTGTTTATAACTATTATAAAAACACTATTTAATATCGTTTAACATATCAAATAATTTTTTAATAATTAATACTTCATAAATATTAATTAATATAATTAATTTATAACAATTACAAATTAATTAGATAAGGTGATAAAAGGAATATTCAATGTTTCGATTGTGTGTCTCTTGGATGTAAATTTTGGCAATGATTAATATCAAAACAATTTGAATATTAACATTCACACGTCACTTAACAGGTGCTATGACATTATGGTCAAATTTGTCACTTACTTAGTTTCAGTAAAATCGAATTTTATTTTATTAGGCGTTACTGAACAGTGACAATTATCTACACCAATTTCTTCGTCAAAAATATATCATTTTGGACTTATAGAATTGGGTAATGGTCAAAATTCCAATATCATCCATATTTAACTCTATAATCAAAACACAAAGTATTTGGTTCAACAATAGCAATTAATATTAACTGAACTACTTTGGATGGGGACTTGGACTTTGAGTTAACTTTAGTTGACCGTGATACTAAACTTATATAACTGAGGAGTCTAATCCTCACTTGAATAGTGTTTCATTCCCATTGCTTCCACTTGACCTGTAACAACCAGATATTTTCAGCCATTCGCATCCACACATGTCGGACTTGAATTGCTCAAAATACCGCGTTGTAAATAAATTTGGAGCAAATGAAATACAATCACAAAATCACAGACACAGAAATATCAGAATAACTTGCAGTGGAAATTAAAATACCATAGTAGTTCATGAAGCTACTATAACAAACTCTCGAAACATAATACATAATATCAGTCTGAAAACATATATAATAGAAATCTCAAATACATAGCAGTTTATAAATACCAGAACTGAAATAGAACAACTGAAACTGAAAGGGAACAGATAACTAGACAAGCAGAATCTCCAGTGATTCCTAGCTCCAGAAAGAAACCCAAAGCTAAGCTGTAAATACTCAGGCTGACCCGAGCGTAAAGTAAAACACAAAACACTCGAGTCAGGACAATATATACTTATATAATGTAAACCAACTCAAGTGAACTGCAGTAGAAATGCATAATAATTAAAGGATTCTTGGGATCGCCCATCCTTTAAGAATCAGTTAAATTATAAATTAAATACATCCCATGGTTAAAATTTCAATATGTTATTTTATACTTCGAAATCAAATATCATTTAAAAAATCAATATCATTCAAAATACATTTCAAAATATCAAAATATCATATCTTCCAAACCACATTCATTTTTATTTAATTTAAATACCATTTCAAAACACATTTCAAAATAGTTTATATTTCGAAACAAATTACTTCATTTTAAATCATTAAAATGAAGTTATTATATTTAATAATTGTACTATTAAATTTCTAAAAATTTAAACTTTTCAAAGTTCATTCATTTAAATTTGTCAAAACAATGAAAATTCACCTTTCGTAGCATTTAGAAAATGCTACGGAAAGTTACATTCAAAACTATTCAATTTAACAAAGAGAACATTTTAAAAATGCTGTTAATTAACTTCAAATATTCAATATAATTTCTCAAACAATTATATGTTTTATTTAAATCATTTTTAACTTATAAAATCACATATTTTCACTTATAAAACAATTATTCAAATACCCTTATATTCATGATTTTATAAAGTTAAATTTCATTTCAAAAATCAATATTTAATAATAATTCACTTATTAAATTCCAACATTAAATTTTAAATTCATTAAATTAAATTTAACTTAACACTTAAGTTTAAAATTTTCAAATATAACTTAATTTCATTTTTATTTACTTAACTTAAAAATTCACTTTTAAGCCAAATCCACAAATTTCCAATTTTAGTTATATTTCAAAATTTCAACTTAAATACTCATTCATTTCACATTTTAACCTTATTCAAAAATCATTAATATATTATAAAATAATTCTAAATTCATTTAATTCAAAATATCGTAAATTTTTCATATTTCCATATTTAATTTAAATTCCATTTATCACCAAATTATAATTTCCAAAATAACTTACATTTCAGATTTTCAAACTTTACCATTTATTCATTTCACTTATAAATTTTCAGAAATCATTAATACTTTACAAAAATCATTTTTAATTAAATTTAAATCAAAATATTATAATATTTAGATTTCTAAAATATTTCAAATTTTTTAGAAAAACATATTTGAACAACGGGTCTGTATTTCATTTTCTAGCCTAGGTAAAGTGATACGGGTAATATATCATTTCAACCCATAATTTACAAAGAAAACGCGGGTTTGATCATTTCAAACCCGCAATCCCAAGTAAATGAAAATTATTGAAAATCGTTTCAGCCATATTGATTTTCCCCTATTCTAAAGTCTGTTCGGGTATGTATCATTTCAACCCATAGTGATTCTAATCTAAAGGGAACTTGCAGTGTGATAATTGATAAAAATAACAGAACAACATAATATAACAATAACAGATGTTATAACAGGTGTTTAAGCATGGGTGGACATCATATAATCATAATATAGCAGGTGTAACATGATAATGCATTTTACAGATTCAAAAGGGGTCAATTTACTAGTTATATATGTACATATTGTCTAATGAGAATAACTCACCTGTTTAAGCTGGAGATGGAAAACAACTACACTCAACAGAGATCCATAAAAGCGTAAGAGCACAATAATGATTTGAGTGTGATAGAGCAAGACTAAATGCCTTGAATACATGAGACAAAAAAATTCAAATCAAATGAATAACACTTCACAAAAATTTAAACAACACATAAATTCATGCACAAAACATCTCCAAACCACTTGCACTTGCCTTCAACCTCATATGCTTCAGCAATGGGCTGTAAAAGCACTGTAATGGGATGGTTTTGGATCAGGGTTGGATCAGGTTTTGGGTTCAACAAGTCGGCCATACATAGGAAAAGATGATGCAAAAGTATGTGGTGACGGAAACTACACTAACAAGGCAACATACATGGATTCAAGGCCTTAGTTAGGCTCGGTCAAGGCCACTAGGTTAACGGCCTTAACTATAGCAGCAAAGATGATGATGTGACCGAGAGTCCAGGTGGTGCTGGTGGTGGTGGAGGTGGTGTTGGTGGCGGCCATGGGGTGTGGAAGTGGATGTATGCATGGTAGTGCTCGGCTAAGAACAAAAAGTGGAGTTTTGTTGGATTTTGGTGATGGATCAATCAAAAGGAGGCATGACTTGGAGTTTGGCTAGAGAGAAGCTGGTGATGGAGGTGTTTTCAGGTGATGGTGGAGGCGGCAGGGCATGGAGAGGAGCATGGCCGAACCTATGATGAAGAAGAACAAGTGCAAAGCTCAAATCAAAGGAGAATAAAAGTAAAAACAAAACAAAAGAAAAAGAGTTTACCAAAAATTTCTCAAAGGCAATGGCTGAAAATTTTCCTTCAGGAAATGAGAAAAATGAATGTACATGAATGAGAAAGGAAGTGGACGGCTGAAGATGTGAGAAATTATGGCTAATTGAATGTAAAGTTATGTTAAATTTGAAAAGGTGGAAGATAAAAAGCCATAGGAAAGTCAAAAGTCATAACCTCTTCAAATTACCTTTAATTTATTTATACAAGTTTAAATTACTGAAAATAATAATAATTTCGGTCAAAAATTCGAAAATATAACAAAATATAAAATATATACAAATATTTATTAATTATATATGGTTAAAATAAGAAAATAGCATAAAATTGCAAACTAGTCTAGAAAAATGGAAAATAAACAGAATGAACTTTGAAAAATTTATATGGACTTGTAAAAATATTTATCACAAAGTTAATAACATAAAATAAAAATTCATTCACAAAATAAATATATAAATTTTAATTATATATAATTTAAATGAAGAAAATAGTAGAAAAATAGAAAACAGCCTTTAAAAATAGGAAATAAATACAGTAAATTTTGGAAAAATTATAACATCACTTTAAAAAGTTTTAAAATAAAATATATACCTAACATGTCATATAACACATAATAGAACATGAATTGACAAATAAAATATTATTATGTAAATTGAAATAGATAATTTTATTAAATAAACCAATTTACGTACAATATTGTAAAAAGCATAACTTTCACAATATAAATCAGATTTCAACGAAACGAAAAGCAGTATTCTTGAAATTTAATATATTTTCATAATAAAATATAAAATGTAAAAGTTAAAATATTTAAATTTTAAATTTTAAAAGTCAAAGTTTGACCAGATTGACCAAAAATCAACATTTTAGGAAAATATCAATTTATACCAGTTTGAAATTATAATTCACATAATGATCAAAGTTTATATTTAAAATGAAATGTTTGAAATGAAACAAGTTTAAAATAATTTCAAAAATGAAATAAAGTCAAAATTAAAATATACATAAAAATCTAGGGTTGTTACACTCTCCCCCACTCAAATCTTTTCGTCCTCGAAAAGGAAGGAAGAAGAGAAACAACTAGAAAGAACAATAGGTTGGAAGACATCCTGAAAGAAGGTAGGGAAAAAGTATCTAGGAGGGAAAGCAGGTCGAAAGACATGGATGAGCCATTATTTTTTTTATTTAACATGTTAAACATTTAATATGATAAATAGTTATTTGATTCAAATTGATAGTTCGAAGTAAACAATATTTAAAACATTTTAAATTATTTAGGAAGGTAAAATAAATGATCAACATATCCTTTATATAATATCTTATCAAAATACTTTTTAATACTTTTTATAACTCGATGGCTTAACAAGTTTACTTTCGTCCCTGCAGACCTGGCCATACGTTGATCAAGCGCGAAGCTAGAATTCTCCAGGTACTTAATAGACTTGTTTCAACACCCAGTGAAAATACTAGAAAACTCTTTTAAGAAACAGATATGGAAAGTACCATCCAAACAAATCAACCAAAGCAAAACAGTTATCTAACCATGGATCGCAAATACACAATGGTTACGCCTAGATCCCCCAGGAAACACTCCATATCCGTAAGCTTTCTCAGCCCTGTGAGTTATGCCATAATGACTAGTAGAGTGCAGGATACATAATGGTTACACCTGGATCCCACAGGAAAAAATCCATACCCCTTGGCCATCTCAGCCAGGCAGTTTCGCTACTAATGCGACCTAGATATAGTGCAGGATACAAAATGGTTACGTCTGGATCCCCTAGGAAACAATCGGTACCCCTATGCCAGCTCAGCCAAGTAGTTTCGCTATGCAGTCACGCTCATAAGACTATGGAGATCGCCATGGAATTCGATGGACACTCGAGTATCATATCCGGAAAACCCAAATCAAAGAGAGTGAATAATATCGATATAATGAATCCATAGTGTGGCCACAAAGGGGATATCAAGCAGAAGGCACTTTCCATATCTTTACTTCGAAAATATATATCATATAGTACCTTTCAAAATCACTTTCAAATATCATACATATATAAAGTCCATTATATATAAGATTTCATTTCAAATCGAATACTTTCCAAAATCAAAATTATATCAAATCACACTTATATAGACTTCGATTATATAAGATCTCAATTTACAAATTTTGTACCTTTTCGAATCAACAGTTTCAAATTAATTTCATACTTGTACAAATCATTTATATAAGTTCGATAACTCCTAAATCAGTGTGTTTAAATAAACAAGGTTCTCAATTTCAAACCATTTCAATATCAATTCAGTTTCAAAATCATATATGATTTCGCCAAATCATTTCTTCCAAATTACATATTCAGTTTCAAAGTTTCTTAAAACAATAGATTTAGAAAATAGTCCAAATTTCTAAATCAACAAAGTTTAGGTCAAACAAATTCATTCCCATTTCAAACATATATTCACCTTCAAAAATCATAGTACTTTCAAAGTTATAAATCTTTCGAAACCAAAATACTTGAAATCATTACACTTTGAAAAATCATAACATTTCGAAATCGTACATTTGAAATCATAAAACATTCCTTTAGTTCTTTACATTTCACAAATTTATTCAATTAAATCCAAATCTAAAATTTCCAATTTTAATTCAATTCAAACAATCAGTTTCAATTCAATTTAGTTTTCCAACAAAACCATCTCAAATATTATAAAATTTCAAATGTAGATTTGATTTACCAAATAAACTATTCTATCTTAAATATGTTTAAAGGCTTAAATATACCATATTTCAAAACTAAATTTTATAATTTCATATATCTCAAATTTTACTTCATTATTACTTACATATGTCATCACTTCGCAACATTACATTCGATCGCCCGCTTGGTCACACAAGTTCGCTTTCGAACTAGTATTTTCCATTCGACTTCCCTAATGCGGACTTCGATATGGTTTCTTGACTAGAAGCCATCAGTCTCCTTGCATAGCCATATACTATGATAGAGAATTCTAGAATCAAGCCCAAAATCCATATTAAATATTCGCCATCAAGAATCAAATGAAAAATCCTAACACGAAATGGTGTAATTCACCGTGAACTTGTGTACTCAAACTTGGATCAAATTAATTAAGCGAATAAAACAGCATACGTACAACTTATGTATCTATTCCAACTTGTTAAATAAATAGTTTCATAAAGATGTTACTAAGTTAAAACATTTAACACCAAATTTTTCTCAAACATTTGAAGACTAATTTTTATCCAAAACATTTCAAAACTAAATTTCATATTAGTATAATTCAAAATAGTCTTATTTATTTACTTGACAAAATAGTTTCAACTTATAAAAATCATATTATTTCATACTTGTAACATACAAACTAAACTTATATTCTTTATCAAATACTTTATACCTTTCAAAATTTCTTAGCTTTGAAAAGTTAACAATGATTTGGAAGTGCTCGAACCTTAAAAATAGTCGAAGAAATTATATTTCTAATCCAAGAGTTGGAAATCAACAATAAATCAGTAAATAAAATTTCAAAAGATAGGTTTCAAATTCGAAACTCGGGGACTGAGCACCGGCTTACATTAAATCATTTCAAATATACATACATATATCTTTCGAAAATCAAATCATACCTCGAAATCTGAAATCAAAATTTGGTTTCACAAAATCACTCGCATAGCAAGACTACTAGAGTGGCCTCTCCCTACTCAGAAACTCGAAAATCAATGTTGATAATGCATGCATTCATCACTGAAATTATTTTCCAGCGACATAAGTGGGTTCTGGACTTTTATTTTCTTGAAACTTCTTTGAAATCTCTTCGAAATCTTTGGAACTCATTCAAATACATTTGAAATATTTCTTATTCGAAAAATATCTTTAAATCATATTATTATTATATATTTTCCAAAATCTTAAAACCGATTTCAAAATATCGGAGTTCGATTCCTCGAGATTCAAATTCAGAACCCTTCCGTTATAAATCATTTTTATATAAATTTTCAAAATTTCAAATCCTTTTTTAACTTTAAATTTTTATTTTACAAGATATATAATCTTTATCGTAAACATTTTACTTTTAAATACAAAATATGGCCATCCTTATCAAAATAATAATTTCGATGTATACAAAATTTTCAAAACACAATCAAACATAAATTTCCAAAGGATGATTCAAGGAAGGATTTTGAAACAAAATAGAGATTCAAATTTAGAGGAACTCTGATTAGTAGAATTATGATTCGAAGATAAGCTCGAACGAAGATGAGATAATTAATTACCAAATAGAAGATGGATAAGCCTTTATGAATCACGGGCGACCTGAACTGGGTCAACCGTGACTTCCAGATATAACCAATGCGGAAATCTAAGGCAAATCGACATTCGATCGCCATAGATAGAATCCGAGTAGAGTAGGAAATAGATAGCATTGTAAACCGAAGATACAAAAATCTCCGGTTAATCAATGCTAATTGTAACAGAGTTTCACCCCTTTACAAATCATTCAAAGAATGGCGGAATCACCGATCTTTAGAGAGGTCATTCCAAAGTGGAATTTTGGAATGCAATCAAAAGGGTAAAATAGGGAAGACAAGACTGGATTTCAGAACAAGTGGGAGCGTTCCAAAGTTCAAGGAATCCTGGTCGATAAGAATCCTAACCAAGAGATTTCTAACAAGGTGGATGCAGAAGGGATGAAGTTTAGAAATCTTGGTTTCAAAATAAGAAAATTTTTATACCAAAATAATCTTTGAAAATCTTTTAAAATCATTTGGAAATCATTTTATACTTCGAAAATACGTTCTCTCACAAAGAAAGGATTCTGAGATTGATTTCACCCATTCTAGGGTATTCTACCTTATCTCTAAAGAGTTTTTGCTCCGCAGGCTAAGGTTTGCCTAAAACCAAAGCTCCGATACCAACTGTAACAGGCCACGCCAGTGGGGTAACGCCCACCGTAGCTGTGACGCCCCACCTCTATACCCACACTAGCCAAGAACACTACGGTGTAATGCTGTCAACTAGCGCGGAGAATAAGGCTGTTGAGGAGCGGCCATCAATAGTTAGGCCTTACACTAGTATTGGTTATCTCGATAGGAGTGGTATATATATATATATTCTTTCATTTTTCATCTCTGATTTATTTTCCCCCATCGACATACCCCAATTTCAGTATAAAACGAACTACGATGGTTCGTAATAGTTTAGGACAATAAATATAATAACAACACAGATAATATAAATGCGGAACACAGTTAAAACAAAAGTCTCATATATATCTAACTGATGTCAGTTACAATACATTTGACATAGAACATATGATACAATACATATGATACAACTACAACAGTCGACTCAGGAAGTTACATATACAAGTACATTAGCGTATATAATATACATGAACACATATCTTCCTATACAATGATACTGACTACTACAAATGACGACGACTACTCCAAAAGATATGAAAGAACTTCATAACTCTAGTAGCAACCCAAAGCAGAATATCTACAACCTGTAAATACTCGGTCTGAACCGAGTATTAAATTCAAAAGAAAATAATACTCGGGTCAGTCTAATTCAAACTCAGTTATTAGTGCACAGAAGCAATAATAATTAACTAATGAATAGACGATAGTCACAATAAATCTCGTCTATCCGATCCTTAAATAAAGAAATCAGATAACGATAAATATAACACGTAACAGTGTTAAACAACAAATCAGCAAATTAAACCAAATCATAATATTGAATTGAATAAACAAAACAGTTCCAACAATTGAAATATCAATTAAAATATTAATTCGAGTAGGGCTGCAGTACACGCACGCATGCACTGCCTCGCCACTACAGCATATGGGATATGCAAAAAGATCAATAAATCAAAACAAGATAGAATAACATAAAAGCCATGTCGTGTGGCCGCAGTTCACGCTTGCGTGCACTGCCTTGCCAATACAGTGATAATGTACCCAAAAACTCAATTCCGTGTGGCTGCAGTTCACGCTTGCGTGCACTGCCTTACCACTGCAGTAATGATGTACACAACCGGGCACAAGGTCAAACCCGAACTATTAGCTGGATTTAACTCAAGTAAATTCGAAAACCAATAAAATGAAAAGGTCAAGTCGCAGATATCACGACTCAACACAACTGCAAGTATTCAAGTGCAAAATGGACCAGAGAAAGTCTAGATATAAAGCAACAGCAAACTCAAAACAACTCAAAAATCCTCAAATTCAACAAGACAGTAAGCGTCAGTGCACAAAGGCAATGACACGTACGTATACATGAACCAGTAGAAGCAATTGAAGTGCAATAGTGCAACAAAAAGGTACAAAGGCTACAAGTATGACTTGAACAAAGCAAGGCTACAGAGCTCGAGCTTATGCAAAGTCAACATACACAACATAGACATACATTAAAGTAACTCAAGCTCAAGTCAAGCCACCCAAATGAAAACATGAACCACAACAGTATGTTAAAACCAGACTCGAACACAAACATAACATGCTCCAAGTAAACACATGAATTGCAGCCCAACGAAAAGACTGAACCTCACAGAGGCACATGAACAACAACCAAAAGACTCAAGTTCATCAGGTCAGGGACCAAAGATTGGCCAGAGACAAGACACCAAGCCCAGAACAAAAGTGAGCAAAAATGTTTAAAACACCATGCAAATAGAAAAAAAGGAGTACCCCATTTTCCAAGGGAAGGAGCAACAGGGAAACCACGATCAAAGTCGAGGCTCAATGTCACAAATAACTCATCGCAATACGACATGGGGTATGGTAGTAAACAATGTATAGTGGAACAACATGGTACAAAGGCTACAGATGAAACAAGCAGGTGCACAAATGTCACAAAACCAACATGGCACATGAATGAACATCGACAAAGCAAAATACCAGATAAAGCATTACTGAAGTCACGATCAACCAGAGATTTCTCAAGTCAAAGACCTAAGTGCAGTTTGCAAATGCAGGCTATCAGGGGATATGAACAATGGTCAACAATATATGCATACATACATACGAATGTATGTATGCATATATATATTCAGACAGCAGCGTTTTACAAAGATTAAAAAAATCAAGTCAATGTCAAAGTCAACCAAAACAAGTTCGAACTACATCAAGGGCCGAAGCCATAGTTAAAATGTCGAGGGCATTATCAAGTCAAACAGAGTTCGACAATGTCAATGTCCAACTTAAAATATTTTCACAAATCAAGTTTTCAACCCACGCTAATGACAACGAAAACAAACGATGCCTTGGCAATCGAATTAAAAATGTCAGCGAAGAAAAATAACCAAGGTACAGGTTAACAAAGATTCATTTAATCCCAAAGCAACAAAGTAACCAACGTCGAAGTCAGGTGAAGTCATTGGCTGATGCAGACCAGTGAACAACAAGAGAGCGACTTCAACCCAAGACACAATTCGAACCCGTAAATTAACAAATATACAACTGCAATTCAATGAACCACCATGGTAATGGCTAAAGATGGCAAAGTCATGGAATCGCATAAACAAATTCAAGTGACCGAAATCAAATTGACAAAACCAAAGAAATCACCAACCTCGAATAAAATCAACTGCCGAGATAAATTGAATCACAAATTCAAACGAACAAAATATAGGAATACAGACCCGATATAAACATGAGATAGAAGTAGATGTGAGTGAAAAGAATCACTCACCTTGCTTCAGCGCAAATAGAAGCAGCCGCAACAAGCAACGAAGTATCAATCAGCTGAGGACGAGCGAGAAATGAAAAGGGGGGGCCGCCATTAATTTTCATTCGATGGTTTTAGGTTTTTTTAACGAAAACAATAAAGGGGGCCGGTTATTTGTATTGAAAATTATCATGGCCCAATTAGAAAAAACATGGACCACTATTTAATTTTCAAAGCCCACAATTCTTTTTAACAAGCTTTAAAAGAATTTTAACTCAATTTTAAAAATGAAAACTTCAATTAGCAATAAGCAACAATATTAATCGTTTAAATGTCGATTATTAATCGATGCAAATACCGGGTTGTTACAGACTCCCCTCCTTAAAGAAATTGCGTCCTCGCAATCATAAGGAATAAATGGACAAAAGGTAACAACCATAAGAGCATGAAAGAGTAAGCTTGAACGTGTTTGCTCGATGAATTCTCTGGATTCCAAAGTGAAATCCATAGGATTTGAGAACCACTGAGCTTTCACGAGAAAAACATCTTTATTTCGAGGGTGCTGAACCTCCGAAGCAATGATGTGAATAGAAGGTTGCTCAAGAATAAGGATCGGAAATCCCTAAGGCATTTCCGTAATTGGAAGACGTAGGAAACGTCATGAATAGCAGAAAATTGAGCCCGTACACCGGCGTAGTACTATATAAACACCAAAGAAATCTTTTAATTTCATAAAAGAAATTCCCAAATTCTCAACAAAATTTTGATTATCAAATAGATAATCAGAATACAGAAATCACAAAACAGCAATATCTAATTATCAATACGATAATTAGAAAACAGCAAAATCAGCAAATCTAATTATCAACAAAGATAATTAGAAAACACAAATCACAAATATCTACTATCAAAACGATAATCAGGAATTACCACACGGTAATCAAATTTCAAATCAGCAAATATTAAATTATCAAAACGATAATCAAATCTTAAATCACAAATATTTAATTATCACAAACAATAATTAAATCTCAAATATCTAATTATCACAAAGGATAATCAAAAACAACAAATATTTGATTATCAAAAACGATAATCAGAAATCAAAAATCAACGAATATTTAATTATCACAATTGATAATTAAATCTTAAATCGCAAATATTTAATTATCACAAACGATAATCAAATCACAAATATCTAATTATCACAAACGATAATTAGAAACAACAAATATCTGATTATCAAAAACGATAAATCAGAAATCATAAATCAACGAATATTTAA
Organism: Allium cepa; assembly: GCA_030765085.1. NCBI lineage: Eukaryota > Viridiplantae > Streptophyta > Magnoliopsida > Asparagales > Amaryllidaceae > Allium > Allium cepa. The sequence goes on along the minus strand of CM060930.1, from coordinate 43,604,152 downwards.
TTATCACAATTGATAATTAAATCTTAAATGGCAAATATTTAATTGTCACAAACGATAATCAAATCACAAATATCTAATTATCACAAACGATAATTAGAAACAACAAATATCTGATTATCAAAAACGATAAATCAGAAATCACCAATATCCGATTACAAAAACGATAATCAGAAATCACAAATTTTTCAATTAACGAGTCCGGAATTAACCGAAATAGCAAACGCACATGACCCATAACCACGAGTTTTACTAAATCGTTTAATTCACTTCATCGTTTTCTTGAAAGTGCATAATTGTGTATTTTAAAAATAACATTTCACATTCTCAAACGGACAAGTCCGGAATTAAGCGAATCAGTAAAAGAAAGGGGTCATAGTCCTCGATTTTTCTGAAACGTTTAAATCGCTTCCTCATTCTTTTGAAAGCGTAAACTGTAAAAATTTTGAAAACAATTTTAATTTATATTTTGAAATAGATTTAAAAAAAGAACAAATTTTTAAGACACGTGATTAAAACAACAACATCGGTAGCAACTTCGACAAGGAAATTTCATTTCTCAAAATACCGTAAAAACAGACAACAAAATCAGCATTGTGGGATAACCGCTTGAAAATTCATTTTAAAATTGACGGTTAATGAAGTTAATACGTCAAAATCTCATCAAAATAATTGGCATCAAAATATAATACCAATGACTTTTTTTTCCATCAAAAATGTCACAAGAATCTTCTCAAAGATAGGAAGGGGTATCGTACCCTAAACTTGTATTCATAACAAGTTAATAACACACGAATTCACCAATACACAAAAATTGATAAAACTTATCAATAGAAATCACGAAAATTGGTTAAGCACAAATTCTAGAAATCATCACAAGAAATCCAGAAAACACAAATTCTAGAAATCTACATAAGAAAACCAGATATCACAAAATGAGAGTATGAAAACTCAAATGGGAGTACGGAAACTCGAATGGGAGTACGGAAACTCAAATGGGAGTATGAAAACTCAAATGGGAGTATGGAAACTCAAATGGGAGTATGAAAACTCACCTACACGTGAGCATGAAAAATCACCAACACGTGTAACGCAAAGCGAGAACGGGAGCATGGAAACTCACCTACACGTGAGCATGAAAAATCACCAACACGTGTAACGCAAAGCGAGAACGGGAGCATGGAAACTCACCTACACGTGAGCATGAAAACTCACCAACACGTGCAACACATAGCGAGAACGGGAACATGGAAACTCACCTACACGTGTGCATGAAAACTCACCAACACGTGCAACACAAAGCGAGAACGGGAGCATGGAAACTCATCTACACGTGAGCATGAAAAATCACCAACACGTGCAACACAAAGCGAGAACTGGAGCATGGAAACTCACCTACACGTGAGCATGAAAACTCATCAACACGTGTAACGCAAATCAAAACGCTATCTCATGGTGGCTAACCAAAAAGCAAAAAGGTACGTGTGAATGGAATCACACAAATGGTGTCTAGCCTATCCAGAAAGCAAAAAAGATATGTGTGAATGGAGTCACACAAATGGTGTCTAGGCTAACCAAAAAGAATAAAGGTATGTGTGAATGGAATCACATAAAGGGTGTCTAGGCTAACCAAAAAGCATAAAGGTATGTGTGAATGGAATCACACAAGTGGTGTCTAGCCTAACCAGAAAGCAAACAAAGAGACATCGCACTATTGCTAGTCTAAATTATAAAATGATCATCATGATCAATGAGAAGTGTCAATTACACTAAGTTAGTAAATATAAAATTTTAGCTTCATGTCCTATAACCACTTGCTTAACTTAAATATTTATGAACAAACTGTAAATCTTCACTAGAAAATTGTCACAAAAGATTCAATCGAATAAGTCCAAGAATTAACCGGCAAGTGAACGCAAGCATTTCATACCACTTGTTTTACTAAGTCGTTTAATTAGATTTCTCATACGAGTGAGGTAAAGGTTAGTATATACTAATAGATTGGAAAACGGTTTAGGAAAAGAGTTTTGTAGTAAAATAGTTTTGAAATCGTTTGGAGAAAAGGGTTTTGATATTTACTACTAGTATAGAAAACCTTTATATTTTTAAAGTGACAAATTACAAAAATGATTGTAGGAACAATCAATCACAAGAATTGACATACAAAGATGTGAATAGAATCCAAAGAAATTGATACTGTATCCATCAAAAGGAATGTTCACAAAAATTCCAAAGAAAATGTTATCAAAGTTGCTAATAAATGATAGCAACAAATCGGGGAATTAACAAGAATCGATTAAATTTGGAAACCAAATCAATTCACTAAAATTCACATTCGAAGACGTGAATAAAATCCAAAGAATTCGATTCCAAATCCATCAAAGTAGAAATACCCAAAAATTCCAGAAATAGAAGTTATCAAAGTCGACAAAGAAGATAGCAACTAATCGGAAAAGAAGAATCGATTAACAATTGGAAAAACAAGGCAGAATGAGCATAACTGCATAAATGACTACAACAAAAATAAAAATCAAGTCAATGTCGAAGTCAACAATTAATGGCCATAGTCGAGTACAAAATGAATCAACAACATCATCACAGAATTCAACTTAAGTTCGCAAAGCAAACGGAGGCCGAAGCCAAAATACTTTCACGAAATCAAAATCAAAGGCACATGAATAAGCGTTAGGAATTCATACCTAACAATCAAAGATAATCATATGCAAAGATGAGAGATAAAATATCGACAAATAGTTGTAACATATGTTCCATCTAAGTTATGTTTTATATTTGTTCTAAACCCCAGGCTCTGATACCAAGCTGTGACGCCCCACCTCTATACCCACGCTAGCCAAGAGCACTACGGTGTAATGCTGTCAACTAGCGCGGAGAATAAGGCTGTTGAGGAGCGGCCATCAATAGTTAGGCCTTACACTAGTATCGGTTATCTCGATAGGAGTGGTATATATATATATATAAATATATTCTTTCATTTTTCATCTCTGGTTTATTTTCTCCCATCGACATACCCCAATTCCAGCATAAAACGAACTACGATGGTTCATAATGTTTAGGACAGTAAATATAATAATAACACAGATAATATAAATGCGGAACACAGTTAAAACAAAAGTCTCATAAATACCTAAATGGTGTCAGTTACAATACATTTGACATAGAACATATGATACAATACATATGATACAATACATGTGATACAATACATATGATACAATACATATGATACAACTACAACAGTCGACTTAGGAAGTTACATATACAAGTACATTAGCGTATATAATATACATGAATACATATCTTCCTATACAATGATACTGACTACTACAAATGATGATGACTACTCCAAAAGATATGAAAGAACTTCATAGCTCTAGCAGCAACCCAAAGCAGAATATCTACAACCTGTAAATACTCGGTTTGACCCGAGTATTAAATTTAAAAGAAAATAATACTCGGGTCAGTCTAATTCAAACTCAGTTATTAGTGCACAGAAGCAATAATAATTAACTAATGAATAGACGACAGTCACAATAAATCTCGTCTATCCGATCCTTAAATAAAGAAATCGGATAACGATAAATATAACACGTAACAGTGTTAAACAACAAATCGGCAAATTAAACCAAATCAGAATATTGAATTGAATAAACAAAACAGTTCAAACAATTGAAATATCAATTAAAATATTAATTCGATTAGGGCTGCAGTACACGCACCGTGCACTGCCTCGCCACTACAGCATATGGGATATGCAAAAAGATCAATAAATCAAAACAAGATAGAATAACATAAAAGCCATGCCGTGTTGCTGCATTTCACGCTTGCGTGCACTGCCTTGCCACTACAGTGATAATGCACCCAAAAACTCAATTCCGTGTGGCTGCAGTTCACGCTTGCGTGCACTGCCTTGCCACTACAGTAATGATGTACACAACCGGGCACAAGGTCAAACCCGAACTATTAGCTGGATTTAACTCAAGTAAATTCGAAAACCAATAAAATGCAAAGGTCAAGTCGCAGATATCACGACTCAACACAACTGCAAGTATTCAAGTTCAAAATGGACCAAAGAAAGTCTAGATATAAAGCAACAGCAAACTCAAAACAACTCAAAAATCCTCAAATTCAACAAGACAGTAAGCATCAGTGCACAAAGGCAATGACACGTACGTATACATGAACCAGCAGAAGCAATTGAAGCGCAACAGTGGAACAACAAGGCACAAAGGCTACAAGTATGACTTGAAAAAAGCAAGGCTATAGAGCTCGAGCTTATGCAAAGTCAACATACACAACATAGACATACATTAAAGTAACTCAAGCTCAAGTCAAGCCACCCAAATGAAAACATGAACCACGACAGTATGTTAAAACCAGACTCGAACACAAACATAACATGCTCTAAGTAAACACATGAATTGCAGCCCAACGAAAAGACTGAACCTCACAGAGGCATATGAACAACAACCAAAAGACTCAAGTTCATCAGGTCAGGGACCAAAGATTGGCCAGAGACAAGACACCAAGCCCAAAACAAAAGTGAGTAAAAATGTTTAAAACACTATGCAAATAGACAAAAAGGAGTACCCCATTTTCCAAGGGAAGGAGCAACAGAGCTGCCACGATCAAAGTCGAGGCTCGATGTCACAAATAACACATCGCAATACGACATGGGGGTATGGCAGTAAACAATGTATAGTGGAACAACAAGGTACAAAGGCTACAGATGAAATAAGCAGGTGCACAAATGTCACAAAACCAACATGGCACATGAATGAACATCGACAAAGCAAAATACCAAATAAAGCATTACTGAAGTCACGATCAACCAGAGATTTCTCAAGTCAAAGGCCTAAGTGCAGTTTGCAAATGCAGGCTATCAGGGGATATGAACAATGGTCAACAATATATGCATACATACATACGAATGTATGTATGCATATATATATATTCAGACAGCAGCGTTTTACAAAGATTAAAAAAATCAAGTCAATGTCAAAGTCAACCAAAACAAGTTCGAACTACATCAAGGGCCGAAGCCATAGTTAAAATGTCGAGGGCATTATCAAGTCAAACAGAGTTCGACAATGTCAATGTCCAACTTAAAATATTTTCACAAATCAAGTTTTCAACCCACGCTAATGACAACGAAAACAAACGATGCCTTGGCAATCGAATTAAAAATGTCAGCGAAGCAAAATAACCAAGGTACAGGTTAACAAAGATTCATTTAATCCCAAAGCAACAAAGTAACCAACGTCGAAGTCAGGTGAAGTCATTGGCTGATGTAGACCAGTGAACAACAAGAGAGCGACTTCAACCCAAGACACAATTCGAAGCCGTAAATTAACAAATATACAACTGTAGTTCAATGAACCACCATGGTAATGGCTAAAGATGGCAAAGTCATGGAATCGCATAAACAAATTCAAGTGACCGAAATCAAATTGACAAAACCAAAGAAATCACCAACCTCGAATAAAATCAACTGCCGAGATAAATTGAATCACAAATTCAAACGAACAAAATATAGGAATACAGACCCGATATAAACATGAGATAGAAGTAGATGTGAGTGAAAAGAATCACTCACCTTGCTTCAGCGCAAATAGAAGCAGCCGCAACAAGCAACGAAGAATCAATCAGCAGAGGACGAGCGAGAAATGAAAAGGGGGGGCCGCCATTAATTTTCATTCGATGGTTTTAGGTTTTTTTAACGAAAACAATAAAGGGGGCCGGTTATTTGTATTGAAAATTATCATGGCCCAATTAGAAAAAACATGGACCACTATTTAATTTTCAAAGCCCACAATTCTTTTTAACAAGCTTTAAAAGAATTTTAACTCAATTTTAAAAATGAAAACTTCAATTAGCAATAAGCAACAATATTAATCGTTTAAATGTCGATTATTAATCGATGCAAATACCGGGTTGTTACAGACTCCCCTCCTTAAAGAAATTGCATCCTCGCAATCATAAGGAATAAATGGACAAAAGGTAACAACCATAAGAGCATGAAAGAGTAAGCTTGAACGTGTTTGCTCGATGAATTCTCTGGATTCCAAAGTGAAATCCATAGGATTTGAGAACCACTGAGCTTTCACGAGAAAAACATCTTTATTTCGAGGGTGCTGAACCTCCGAAGCAATGATGTGAATAGAAGGTTGCTCAAGAATAAGGATCGGAAATCCCTAAGGCATTTCCGTAATTGGAAGACGTAGGAAACGTCATGAATAGCAGAAAATTGAGCCCGTACACCGGCGTAGTACTATATAAACACCAACGAAATCTTTTAATTTCATAAAAGAAATTCCCAAATTCTCAACAAAATTTTGATTATCAAATAGATAATCAGAATACAGAAATCACAAAACAGCAATATCTAATTATCGATACGATAATTAGAAAACAGCAAAATCAGCAAATCTAATTATCAACAAAGATAATTAGAAAACACAAATCACAAATATCTACTATCAAAACAATAATCAGGAATTACCACACGTTAATCAAATTTCAAATCAGCAAATATTAAATTATCAAAACGATAATCAAATCTTAAATCACAAATATTTAATTATCACAAACAATAATTAAATCTCAAATATCTAATTATCACAAAGGATAATCAAAAACAACAAATATCTGATTATCAAAAACGGTAATCAGAAATCAAAAATCAACGAATATTTAATTATCACAATTGATAATTAAATCTTAAATCGCAAATATTTAATTATCACAAACGATAATGATGTACACAACCGGGCACAAGGTCAAACCCAAACTATTAGCTGGATTTAACTCAAGTAAATTCGAAAACCAATAAAATGCAAAGGTCAAGTCGCAGATATCACGACTCAACACAACTGCAAGTATTCAAGTTCAAAATGGACCAAAGAAAGTCTAGATATAAAGCAACAGCAAACTCAAAACAACTCAAAAATCCTCAAATTCAACAAGACAGTAAGCATCAGTGCACAAAGGCAATGACACGTACGTATACATGAACCAGCAGAAGCAATTGAAGTGCAACAGTGGAACAACAAGGCACAAAGGCTACAAGTATGAATTGAAAAAAGCAAGGCTATAGAGCTCGAGCTTATGCAAAGTCAACATACACAAAATAGACATACATTAAAGTAACTCAAGCTCAAGTCAAGCCACCCAAATGAAAACATGAACCACGACAGTATGTTAAAACCAGACTCGAACACAAACATAACATGCTCTAAGTAAACACATGAATTGCAGCCCAACGAAAAGACTGAACCTCACAGAGGCACATGAACAACAACCAAAAGACTCAAGTTCATCAGGTCAGGGACCAAAGATTGTCCAGAGACAAGACACCAAGCCCAAAACAAAAGTGAGTAAAAATGTTTAAAACACTATGCAAATAGACAAAAAGGAGTACCCCATTTTCCAAGGGAAGGAGCAACAGAGCAGCCACGATCAAAGTCGAGGCTCGATGTCACAAATAACACATCGCAATACGACATAGGGGTATGGCAGTAAACAATGTATAGTGGAACAACAAGGTACAAAGGCTACAGATGAAACAAGCAGGTGCACAAATGTCACAAAACCAACATGGCACATGAATGAACATCGACAAAGCAAAATACCAGATAAAGCATTACTGAAGTCACGATCAACCAGAGATTTCTCAAGTCAAAGACCTGAGTGCAGTTTGCAAATGCAGGCTATCAGGGGATATGAACAATGGTCAACAATATATGCATACATACATACGAATGTATATATGCATATATATTCAGACAGCAGCGTTTTACAAAGATTAAAAAAATCAAGTCAATGTCAAAGTCAACCAAAACAAGTTCGAACTACATCAAGGGACGAAGCCATGGTTAAAATGTCGAGGACATTATCAAGTCAAACAGAGTTCGACAACGTCAATGTCCAACTTAAAATATTTTTACAAATCAAGTTTTCAACCCACGCTAATGACAACGAAAACAAACGACGCCTTGGCAATCGAATTAAAAATGTCAGCGAAGCAAAATAACCAAGGTACAGGTTAACAAAGATTCATTTAATCCCAAAGCAACAAAGTAACCAACGTCGAAGTCAGGTGAAGTCACTGGCCAATGCAGACCAGTGAACAACAAGAGAGCGACTTCAACCCAAGACACAATTCGAAGCCGTAAATTAACAAATATACAACTGCAGTTCAATGAACCACCATGGTAATGGCTAAAGGTGGCAAAGTCATGGAATCGCATAAACAAACTCAAGTGACCGAAATCAAATTGACAAAACCAAAGAAATCACCAACCTCGAATAAAATCAACTGTCGAGATAAATTGAATCACAAATTCAAACGAACAAAATATAGGAATGCAGACCCGATATAAACATGAGATAGAAGTAGATGTGAGTGAAAAGAATCACTCACCTTGCTTCAGCGCAAATAGAAGCAGCCGCAACAAGCAACGAAGAATCAATCAGCAGAGGACAAGCGAGAAATGAAAAAGGGGGGCCGCCATTAATTTTCATTCGATGGTTTTAGGTATTTTTTAACGAAAACAATAAAGGGGCCCAGTTATTTGTATTGAAAATTATCACGACCCAATTAAAAAAACATGGACCACTATTTAATTTTCAAAGCCCACAATTCTTTTCAACAATTTTTAAAAGAATTTTAACTCAATTTTAAAAATGAAAACTTCAATTAGCAATAAGCAACAATATTAATCGTTTAAATGTCGATTATTAATCGATGCAAATACCGGGTTGTTACAGTAGCATACATTGGTACCTATGTTCTGCCTTTACGGCCAGCCTCTCGACTGCACCACCAACCCCTGCGGGGACATGTAAGAGAAAGAAACAACTGCTCGCTGCCAAACTAGGAAGCGAGAACCCCCTATCATGTTGCACCCTCCAAGTGCAATGGCAGACACACATGTCGAACTTGAATTTCTCAAAATACGGCGTTGTAAATAAATTTGGAGAAAATGAAATACAATCACAAAATCACAGACATAGAAATATCAGAATAACTCGCAGCGGAAATTAAAATACCATAGTATTTCATGAAGCTACTATAACAAACTCCCAAAACATAGTACATAATGTCAGTCTGAAAACATATACAATAGAAATCTCAAATACATAGTAGTTTATAAATACTAGAGCTGAAATAGAACAACTGAAAGGGAACGGATAACTAGACAAGCAGAATCTCCAGTGATTCCTAGCTCCAGAAAGAAATCCAAAGCTAAGTTGTAAATACTCAGGCTGACCCAAGTGTAAAGTAAAACACAAAACACTCGAGTGAGGACAATATATACTTATATAAGGTAAACCAACTCAAGTGAGCTGTAGTAGAAATGCATAATAACTTAAAGGATGCTTGGGATCGCCCGTCCTTTAAGAATCAGTTAAATTATAAATTAAATACATCCCGTGGTTAAAATTTCAATATGTTATTTTATACTTCGAAATCAAATATCAATTAAGAAATCAATATCATTCAAAATACATTTCAAAATATCAAAATATCATATCTTCCAAACCACATTCATTTTTATTTAATTTAAATACCATTTCAAAACACATTTCAAAATAGTTTATATTTCGAAACAAATTACTTCATTTTAAATCAGTAAAATGAAGTTATTATATTTAATAATTATATTATTAAATTTCTAAAAATTTAAACTTTTCAAAGTTCATTCAATTAAGTTTGTAAAAACAGTGAAAATTCACCTTTTGTGGCATTTAGAAAATGCTACGGAAAGTTACATTCAAAATAGTTCAATTTAACAAAAGAGTGCATTTTAAAAATGCTGTTAATTAACTTTAAATATTCAATATAATTTCCCAAACAATTATATTTTTTATTCAAATCATTTTTAACTTATAAAATCGCATATTTTCACTTATAAAACAATTATTCAAATACCCTTATATTCATGATTTCATAAAGTTAAATTTCATTTCAAAAATCAATATTTAATAATAATTCACTTATTAAATTCCAACATTAAATTTTAAATTCATTAAATTAAATTTAAATTAACACTTAAGTTTACAATTTTCAAATATAACTTAATTTCATTTTTATTTACTTAACTTAAAATTTCACTTTTAAGCCAAATTTACAAATTTCCAATTTTAGTTATATTTCAAAATTTCAACTTAAATATTCATTCATTTCACATTTTAACTTTATTCAAAAATCATTAATATAATATAAAATCATTTCAAATTCATTTAATTCAAAATATCATAAATTTATAATATTTTCATATTTAATTTAAATTTCATTTATCACCAAATTATGATTTCCAAAATAACTTACATTTCAGATTTTCTAACTTTACCATTTATTTATTTCACTTATAAATTTTCAGAAAATCATTAATAATTTACAAAATAATTTTTAATCAAATTTAAATCAAAATATTATAATATTTACATTTCTAAAATATTTTAAATTTTTTAGAAAAACATATTTTAACAACGGGTCTGTATTTCATTTTCTAGCTTAGGTAAAGTGATACGGTAATATATCATTTCAACCCGTAATTTACAAAGAAAACCCGGGTTTGATCATTTCAAACCCGCAATCCCAAGTAAATGAAAATAATTGAAAATCATTCAGGCCTATCATTTCAGCGCATAATGACTTCTCCTATTCTAAAGTCCGTTCGGGTATGTATCATTTCAACCCATAGTGATTCTAATCTAAAGGGAACTTGCAGTGTGATAACTGATAAAATAATAGAACAACATAATGTAACAGTAACAGATGTTATAACAGGTGTTTAAGCATGGGTGGACATCATACAATCATAATATAGCAGGTATAACATGATAATGCATTTTACAGATTCAAAAGGAGTCAATTTACTAGTTATATATGTACATATTGTCTAGTGGGAATAACTCACCTGTTTAAGCTGGAGATGGCAAACAACTACACTCAACATGGATCCATAAAAGCATGAGAGAACGATAATGATTTGAGTGTGAGAGAGCAAGACTAAATGCCTTGAATACATGAGACAAAACAATTCAAATAAAATGAATGACACTTCACAAAAATTTAAACAACACATAAATTCATGCACAAAACATCTCCAAACCACTTGCACTTGCCGTCATCCTCATATGCTTCAGCAATGGGCTGTAAAGCACTGTAATGGGATGGTTTTGGATCAGGTTTGGATCAGGTTTTGGGTTCAATAATTCGGCCATACATAGGAAAAGATGATGCAAAGGTATGTGGTGATGGAAACTACACTAACAAGGCAACATACATGGATTCAAGGCCATAAAAGGCTCGGTCAAGGCCACTAGGTTAACGGCCTTAACTGTAGCAGCAAAGATGATGATGTGGCTGAGAGTCCAGGTGGTGATGGTGGTGGTGGAGGTGGTGTTGGTGGCGGCCATGGTGTGTGGAAGTGGATGTATGCATGGTAGTGCTCGGCTAAGGACAAAAAGTGGAGTTTTGTTGGATTTTGGTGATGGATCAATCAACTAGGAGGCATGGATTGGAGTTTGGCTTGAGAGGAGCTAGTGATGGAGGTGTTCTCAGGTGATGGTGGAGGCGGCAGGCAATGGAGAGGAGCATGGCCGAACCTATGATGAAGAAGAACAAGTGCAAAGCTCAAATCAAAGGAGAATAAAAGTAAAAACAAAACAAAAGAAAAGAGCTTACCAAAAATTTCTCAAAGGCAATGGCCGAAATTTTTTCTTCAGGAAACGAGAAATATGAATGTACCTGAATGAGAAAGGAAGTGGTCGGCTGAAGATGTGAGAAATTATGGCCAATTGAATGAAAAGTTATGTTAAATTTGAAAAGGTGGAAGATAAAAAGCCATAGGAAAGTCAAAAGTCATAACCTTTTCAAATTACCTTTAATTTCTTTATAAGTTTAAATTAGTGAAAATAATAATAATTTCAGTCACAAATTCGAAAATATAACAAAATATAAAATATATACAAATATTTATTAATTATATAAGGTTACAATAAGAAAATAGCACAAAATTGCAAACTAGTCTAGAAAAATGGAAAATAAACAGAATGAACTTTGGAAAATTTATATGGACTTGTAAAAATATTTATAAAAAGGATAATAACATAAAATAAAAATGCATTCACAAAATAAATATATAAATTTTAATTAAATATAATTTAAATGAGGAAAATTTCTAATTTTGGCTTATCTGTCCTTCAATTTGCTGATGATACTTTGCTTTTTTCCTCCCATCTCCCTAGACATATTATTGCTCTCAAGTTTATTCTTTATAGTTTTGAACTATTATCTGGTTTAAAAATTAATTTTGATAAAAGTTTCGTTTTAATTTTAAATGATATTGATAATGTAGAAAATTTAGTTGCTAATACTTTAAATTGTAAAACTATGAGCTTTCCTTTTGACTATCTTGGTTTTGTTATTAGACCTTCGAAACTTAAACACGATGATTGGTTAATTATTATTGATAAGATTAAAAATAGGATCTCTAATTGGAATGTGAGATTTCTATCTAGAGCTGGTAGATTGGTTTTGATTAATTCTGTCTTATCAGCTCTTCCTATATATTGGATGTCTATGCACCTGTTTCCCGACTGGTTGATAGATAAAATAGATAAAATTAGAAGGGATTTTCTTTGGAGTGGTGATAACCCTAATAGTAGTTTTAAATGTTTAGTTAATTGAGATACTGTATGTCAATCTAAAAAAGAGGGTGGTTTAGGAGTCATTAATTTACATAATATGAACTTGTCTCTTCTTGGTAAATGGTTATGGAAATTCAGGGACATCAGTGATAATGCCATTTGGAAAGATATTATATCTACTTTTTATTACAATGGAAGTTATAATTTTTATCATATTAGTTCTTCTAGTTTTAGAAATATATCTTGTTTTTGGAAATCTATATTAAATTGCAGTAATATCTTTAACTTGGGTTTAAATATTATTGTTCATTCTGGTAACTGTACTTCTTTTTGGCATGATAGTTGGATTTCCTCTACTCCTCTTAAGATTGAGTTTAAAGATTTACATGATATTTGTAATTTCAAATTTGCGTTAATTTCTGATGTTTTCAATTCTGATAGTGATCCTCCTTGGACTTTCAATTTTAATTGTATTTTAGAAGGACCTACTCTTAGACATCTTTTCTTGCTTTATGCTAAACTTAATCTTTATAATATTGACAATGATAATGACTTTATTAGTTGGGATTGGGATAAGAGTAAGAAATATTCTTCTAATTCCTTTTACAAATTTATCAACTTTTCGGGGGTTTCTGTTAATTGTTTTAAATTTATTTGGAAGTCTAACGCTCCTCCAAAATCTAAGATTCATATGTGGCTCATCATTCATGGTAAGTTAAACACTATTGAATTTTTAAAAAAGAAAAATATTAGTATTGACAATAAATGTTTCTTTTGCAACACTTATTTTGAAGATATTAATCATATTTACTATGATTACTTAGATACCTATTTTATTCTTATTAAGACCCTTAATATTTTTGAGTTTCATATTAACTCTAGAATTTCTGATTGCTTATTTTATTGGAACTCTTTTAGATTTATGTTTAATAAGGATTTTAGATATTTGCTTGATACTTTATTCATTATTTCTTGTTGGTACATTTGGTTTGAAAGAAACCGTTTTTAATAATAAATATCATCATAATAATGAATTGATTATTTTAATCTCAAATTTTTGCTTAAAGTGGATTTCTAATCCTAATTATAAATTAGCCAAAAATAATTGCTTTAAGGATTATCTTAATAAGGTTAGAAATAATATTAACTCATTTAATTTTATCTTCAATTATATTGTTTCTAATAATTCTTTTAATCACAATTCTCTTTCTATTTTAGGCTCCTAAATAGTTTCTTGCTTGTTTTTGTTCTTTCTTGCTTTAGTTCTCTTTTTTCGTTTTTTATTCTCACATATATGTATATAAATTTTATTTATATACATATATGTGTTTCTCTCTAATTTGTTTTCTAGTTTTATTCCAGGTTTCGTTTAGGTCGGATGCGGGTTCTTCTCTTATCAGGTTTGCTGGATAGCTTTTAGCATTTTTCAGATTTTCAGGATGGCTCTTCTCAGAGATTCGGATTGCTCCTGTCTTGTCACTTCGACTTCTCCTAGTCTCTTTGGTTTTTTTAGAGAGTCTGGTTTTCTTTAGATACCTCTAACACTTTAGTATTGGATGATGGCCATGTCGGAGCTCGATATTTGGGTGTAATGGGCGGTGGCTTTGCCGGAGCTCATTTGAGGGGTATCTACTTCTTTATCTTTATTTTTTTTTTAGTCTTGCCACCTGTCAGGCATGTTGGCAGCTCCATCTTTTTGTTATATATATAGTTTTCCATGTGTGCTCTCCTCTCATGTTAGAGGATCACACATTTTTCTCAAAAATTTAAATGAAGAAAATAGCAGAAAAATAGAAAACAGCCTTTAAAAATAGGAAATAAATACGGTAAATTTTAGAAAAATTATAACATCACTTTAAAATGATTTAAAATAAAATATATACCTAACATGTAATATAACACATATTAGAACATGAATTTACAAATAAAATTTTATTATATAAATTAAAACAGATAATTTTATTAAATAAACCAATTCATGTACAATATTGTAAAAAACATAACTTTCAAAATATAAATCGGATTTCAACGAAATGAAAAGAAGTATTATTGAAATTTAATATATTTTCATAATAAAAGACAAAATTAAAATATTTAAGTATTTAAATTTTAAATTATAAAAGTCAAAGTTTGACCAATTGACCAAAAATCAACATTTCAGGAAAATATTCAATTTATACCAGTTTGAAATTATAATTCACATAATAATCAAAGTTTAAATTTAAAATGAAATGTTTGAAATGAAAAAAGTTTAAAATAATTTCAAAAATGAAATAAAGTCAAAATTAAAATATACTTAAAAATCTAGGGTTGTTACATGGCCCAACTTTTGTTGTTCAATGGACATTGTACCACGATTTAACTATAATCAAAATGAAGCTTCCACATTGAAGATCGATCGTATTCCCAAGTCAAGAGAAGCATGTAATTTTGTCACATTGATATTTTCTAGTTGAACTTAGTTAAATTAACCAATAAAGAACTATCAACTGAGTCATTCAATAGTTATCCAATAATTATTAATACGTAACCCTTTGGTGCCCCCGACCACCATGAGTAATCCATTTGAGGAGCATTAAGTACTCTAGTCTTAATAAATGGATCGATATCCAGCCTTTATACATCTTGACTAGGTAGATTTAAAATGGTATTTTAATTTCATTGTGTAAATTACTCATGGTTACAACACTTTGAAATTACTATAATAAAATATATAATTTATGGATTTTATATTAAATGTACTTTTAATTAAATTAATTAGTTAGTATATAACACATTATATCATGTACATGGAAGAAAAAACACATTTTATTTCAAACAAGATTGGTTGTCAAGTTAGACATATGTAGCAATTACATAATTGCACTTATGACGTACCCCTGACTCTACCAATCTCCCACTTGCACTTGGGGCCAATCATGAAATTTCAATGTCATTACTTCAACCAATTTGATTACAATAGATAGAGTTAGACCTTTCGTGAATGCATCATCTATATTGCTTGATTATCTACTTTGTTAATCCACTCTCTCCGACGTTGATAGACTATCTTTTATCATGTGGAACTAGTTGGAATATGTTTCTCGACGTCCAGTGAGCTCTTATCATTACCTTGTTATCATATAATAATGTAATATTCTTGATACTTGAAATCACCCTTCGCTTAGTTATATCTTTGTGCATTTATATTTATATATTGCTTTTACTGTGGCATTATTCAACGTGATGTAGTTAGCCTTTTCATTGAATTAACCACAAGCTTTCATTTGGAACATTACCGACTTGAATCTTCTTAATTAAGGATTGAAATTGAATTTAATATTGACATGTTTTACTCGGTATCACTCATGAAGTTTAAGTCCATTCACTCCTTCATAAGAATATGTTGTTTCTATAAATAGTTCTTTAGTATTTCATAAATACTTGAGAACACTCCAAACTACCAATTAGTAATCTTAATTTGGATTTGATATTTGCTTATGCATCAAATACATAAGCAAAATACGATATTGTAGACAATATAATATGTTTGATAATTTCTATTATTAATACATAACGAATTCATCTTACATGTTCTGTATTAAACATTCTAATAAGGTGTTTGTGCATATTGTTTTGGAACATTCCCACATCCTTTATGCTTAATGTTTAAAATATAATTTATCAATCCAATTTCAAGTACTAAACAACCAAACTATTACTGATTTTAACATAAGTACATTGTTAACAATCAGCAATATGTTGTTTACTGTAGTCTAGAAATATCTATGTAACTTTTAGTCATTCTTTCTTATGGACACGTTGTAATGACCCGGATTTTTTAGCTATCCAATACTGGGATAATTAGCCAATTTTAATTATTGGAATATTGATTTTTATAAGTCGAATAGATGAGTTTTTCGATATTTAAAATTTTTGAATCTATATATTGATTGAAACTATGTTTAACTTTAAAATATAAATTCTGGGTATGATAAATTTTATCGGTATATGTATATAAACTCCACCATCTAGAATTTAAAATAGAATATCTATATATTTAAAGCTATATGATGTTTAAATATATATAAGTATATAAGTATATATATACACATGTATATATGCCCATATGACGTAATGTATATGAAAATTTGTATAAATGTGTGTGTGTGTGTGTATGTCTGTGTGTGTGGTTGATGACAAAATAAATGTAAGTATATGCGTATGTATATATGCTTAAAGAATAGCGTGTATGGAATTATATATAGATATATACATGCAAAACTTATGATATTAAATAAAATAATATACATACATACATACATATATATATATAAGGAATTAGATACTTGTTTGTTGCTTTATACTTAGGCATGTTATATATATACATGTTAGTAACAAAAACAGGTGCTTATGGTCTAAGTCATAGGACATCTACACACACACACACACATATATATATATATGTATGTTTGCATACAAGGGAACATTGATAAATGCATATCAATTCAAGCACAAAATAAATCAAATCACCATAAAAGATCAAATCAATTATCATAATCAAGTCAACAATTTTCAAATCAAATTAAAGAAAAAAATGAAAAAAAATCCTATACATGAAAATAAGCTTCAGCTTTTCCAACCTGACCCTCTCCTCTCTCTATATATAACTAAGTTATCTTCGCGTTTACATTCTAACAATTCAAACAAAAGGAAAAAAAGAAAAGAAAGAGAAGGGGACTGCCATTGTTATAATTAGGAACTCAAGCTTTCGGGAAGGTAAACCAAAAACAAGCACCAGATCAACATTTTCAAACAGTGAGTAAAACTTTAAAAAAATTCTAACTGTAAATCACTATATGCATCCATATATTATAGATTGAATGAACTCCTTATTTTGTCAAGTATCCATGTACTAACAGTAAATATGCTTTATATACGTTTGTGTAATTATGTTTTATACCCTGTAAAACTTACAGTAACAAGCATTATCACTCTATTTCCTTGAAAAGTTGATATATTATCACTTTAAAAATCATTTTCTCTCTATCCAGTGAGCTTTAGCTTGTGATTCCAAAAGGAAATTTGAATGTTTTTGAATGTATTTTACTTCAAAATTGGTTTCGTTTGATATTATAAAGTGCAAAAGAAGAAAAATACAAATTACAATAGAAAGCTTATAAATGACCAAAAATCGACTATAATAATTAAATCTCTGGTTTACATGACTGTGTTTGTGATTGGAAATGATGATTTTTGAAAAAGGTTTGATGATTTTAGTTATGTACTTGGAGTGATAGAGGGAGTTGGATGGATTTGGGCCTGAGTTGAAATTCAAGCGAGATACTCGATTTCGCGGCGAACGGTTGGGTGTGAAGTTGGCTTGGGTGGAGGCACATCGGAGAAAAATGGAGCGGCTTTTTTCAGGTGGTCATGGCATCGAGTCGAAGTCGAAGTCGAAGTAGGGTTTGGTGTGAGTTTTTGTTTGGGTTCAGGTTTTGGGTAACAGTGACGAAGATAGGACGAACGAGGCAAGCGGTCAAGGGGGATTAGGTGGCGATAGTTGTTATGGAGATCGTGGTAAATTTTGGCGAAGGATGGTGGTCTGAGGTGGCTAGACGAGGTGTTGGAATGGTTTCGGTGTCGGTTCTAGTTTTAGGTTCAAGGTCGAAATTTTTAACTAGGGTCTTCGCCGTGGTTTCCTTGTGGTCAGGTGGATATGGGGGTCGCGAGTGATCAGCGAGGGTGGTCGACGGCAAGGGATGGGCCATGGATAGTGTGTGCATATGCACATAAGCAGGCGTGCATGTCTTCGTGCATCCAGGAGAAAGTAAAGAGAAGAGTAAGAAAACTTGAGGAAGGAAGAAAGGAAGTTGGGCCGGGTTCCATTCGTTTTGGGCTGTGTGTTTTAAAAAAAAATATTGTGAAGGGGAAGTTGGGCCTGGGCCGAACTTTTTGGAAATTGTTTTATAAAAGAAAGTAATTTAAACAAGTTTTGTGTTGTTAATCTTTCAATCTTTTAGAAACATAATTTCCTTTATTTTAAAATCTAATCAACATGAGTTTTTTTGCATTGTAATTCTACCACCTAATATCTTATGCTTAATTTATTTTGTTAATTTTGTGTAAAATAAAGAGTAATTATTTTATAATAGTTAAAGTGAATTATTAGTTAAAATCTTAATTGATTAAATCTTATGATAATTAATAAATAATTAAAGTCTTGTTCGGTTAAAATCTTATGTTAATTAATAAATTAGCTATCAAATGGATAATTAAAGACTTATTTGATTTAACTCCTTGTTGATAAATAAATTATTATTTATTTGGTTGATTAATCCTAATTAACTAATAACAAATTGTTTATAGTTTCTTTTAATTTATAATTAATTTGGATTAATAATATAAATGGATTAAATGATTAAAGTTAATTAAATCTGATCTGTGAATCAGTTAGATATGGTTATTAATTGTTAAGTTAGTTAATGATCTATGCCATGGTTTATTGCTTTTGAATATTATTTTAATCATTCTTGTAAACGCCTTTAGTAGCCAAACTAAGAATAAAACACTGACATGTTTTATTTGAAATAAACATATGTGGTAAATTCTTATACGCGAGTATTGTCACTCGGAATATGAATTGTTTATTTTAAACAATTTGGCCTTTTAAATTTATGGCTTGGATTTGAAGATACCGGAATCGGATATCTGCATTATCCGAAACCATTTCGATCATATAACCACTGCCAACTTTACGGTTTTGATTGTAGAGTCTAAAATGCTAGAATTTAATTAATTTAACAAATTCGGTTATTTTAATAAATATTTTTGTACTTAAACACTACTATAATATCACTGGGTTTCCTATAAAAGTGTTTGGTTGTCGTAAGATAAAAACCCGTCGTATTGTGTCATGGTCTTATGAGTTACTATGGTTTTCAAAGGATTTCGATAACTTAAGTAATTCAAATTAAGTATGTTTACTCACGCTGGTTTCCAGCCGGACTCGAGTGTTACTTTATTGTAATGCTCGGGTCAGACCGAGTATTATTGTTTCAGGTTAGGACACTTTTGCAGCTCATAAGATGAGTTGAATGGCAAAGACGTAATGCACCTATTTGATTATATTTCGCTGTGTATTGTAGGCTATATATTCAGCATTTTGAGAATAAGTTATTATAACTGTCCAGATTTATATGTTGGTGATTGTACAGTGACAAATTGTATGTACATTAATAATTATAGGTTTTTCTTGTGTATAAAAAGTTGTTATTGCATATTATATTTGTTCCGCTGCGATTGTGAGATTCTGTGTTGTTGTTTTTTCTTCTGTTTTTCTTGTTCTATCTCCTTTGCTTCTTAAACCTAACAAACTGGTATTTCCGGAATTTGATTACTCGACACTATATACAATGAATATATTAGTGTCGATTTTCGAGGGTCAAAATTCGTCCGCTCGTTACACGTGGTATCAGAGTTGAAGGTTAAGCGAGAATCGTGGCTCTGGTGGGGATTACTCACTATAGATTGGGTCATTAGTACCCTAGAATGAGTTGAATGTATTATATATATGAAAGCGTACTTGTCATTTTCTTATATAATGATTTTTTTTTAAAAACGATTTTAAAATAATTTTTATATAAGATTATGTTTTGATATAAAAAGAAATAATTTTTCTAAATAATCAATCTTATTAAGGCGATTGGTTGTTGTTATAATCAAATAAAGAATACAGAATTTAAGTGGTTATACATATATAACAAAATAGAAAACAGATAACAATAAACTATACAAATGGGTTAAGCTAAAAAAATAAACTCAAACCAGAATTTAAATTCCAGGAATTTCGGAAGAGTTTTTCAAAATGTTTTGAAATAAAAACAGGTTTACCCTGATTATATTTTAAATAATATTTTCCATGAAATTATTATGGAATATATGGTGTGTTTGGTTACTAGATATGATAATATTGATTATTATCATAAATTGGGCGTTGTGTCTTAAAAAAGGATGTTTATTACAAAATAAACAATGATAAAGTATTTGGAATATTTTAAGGAAAGGATTTTATAAGCATAATTTATAGATATGAACTTATAAATTAAAATGAATTTAAATTGACAAGTTTTGAATCTAAGTCCCGAAAATTTTGAAATGTGTTTCAAAGTGTTTCGAAGGAATAATAAGTAATATTATTGGAATATTTTTTATATAGAAAATTTTGTTTTGAAAACAAGTTGTTTTAAAATTCAAAAGAATTTGTTTTGGATAAAAACCAAGGTTGGTTTAAATTTTAAAAATGTGATTTGGTATATAAATGGGATATATATATATATATATATATAAATGATTTCAAGGTTAATTGAAATAAATGCAGGGTGTTGGAAATCTAGTATTCCTATTGAAATGAGGAGTATAACCAAAAAGAAAATGAATTTTTGAACTTATAAGTGGGAATTGATGTTGATAAGAAAAGAAGCTCGAGAATTAAATTTTAGAATGTGAAAATTTAAATTGAGCAAGTTTAAATAAATTAGAAATTTACTCAGGCCAAGCTAAATAAGTTTGAACTTATTACCTGAAATTTGAAATTTCAAGATAAATTTAGAATTTAATTTATGGAAGTTAAATGAAATAAATTGTATAATAAAAGGTATAGATTTTAGAAAAAGGTTGAAAAGGAGTTGTGTATGTATGAATGATTCCAAATGATTTTTGAAATAAAACGGAGTTCGAATTCTGGAAATTAAAATGAACCAGATTATCAAATTAGGGGATTAAATTATAAAAATGGCCAAGAACAATAAAAGAATATTTGGGAATAAGAATAAAAGCTGAAAATTCAACTAATTGAGGTTTTAATTATAGGTCAGCAAGTCCTAATAGAATCTAGTACACGTTGTAAGAGATCGAAAAAGGAGAAGAGTGGAAGGCAAGGGGTTGGGAGCAGAGAGCAGCTGCACGTAAGTCACAGAAAGAAGCAATAACGGAATATGGGAAATGGATTAGAGAAAGGGCTGGACCAGGTCCTTATGATAATGTCATATGTTATAGATGTTGCAATAAAGGACACTACGCAACTAAGTGCAGTAAACCAATGAAGTAAAAGAATAAAGAAACCAAACGGTTTCGCTTTGAGATTTTATGCTATAAGTTTCGTGAGAAAGGACATTTTCTAAACCATTTCCCTAAGGTGAGGAAGATGAAGCATAAACCCAGAATACCAACCGACGGATCAACCATTTGCTACCATTTTAAAATTTAGGGACACATCGCTAGGGATTGTCCCAACAGATAGAATAAAGAGCAAGTTGTGGAATGTCCCTCGGGAGGCATGAAAATCATCCGTGAAGATGGGAGTATAGATTTCTTTTTTGGCAAATGCAAGAAGTGGGGACACCTTGTTACAGATTACTCAGATGGTTTGGCTCATTAATAGGAAGTCATTAAGAAAGTTTTTATGAAGGATGCGGAGTAGTGAGAGATGGCAGGTAGGGTTCGTTGTAATATAAGGAAGGCTCTGTTCTTTTTTAAACCTTAGGTAGTTGTTAAGGTGTCATGATTTATGAACTTCTGTAAGACTTTTATATGGATAAATGGATGTAATGTTTGAATTCACTAGTGTTGTAGTCTATCGATGTTGTGAAATATTTTATAGACATATGATCTTCTATAAAATCTTTTTTTATATTGATATGAATGTAAAATTATAATTACTTAATTACTAATGTTGAAATTGATTTGAATTGGAAGATTGGAAATTGAATCGGTTTGACTTTGAAACTATTTTCAAATAAATTATTTTAATATAAACTGTTTAAAATCTATCTTCTTAAATATTCAAATTATTTTGATTTTTCAAGCAATTTTACTATACAAACCATTATGAAAACTCAAACTATCTTACATTAACTATTTGACTATTTTAAAACTATTCAAGCTATTTTCTAAATTCAAGCTGGTCAAAGTGGGAATTAATTGTACTTAAATCATGGATTTAAATACAAATTGGGTTAAATTAAAGTTATAACCCAACAGGAAATTCGAAGCAATTTTGAATTAGAACAGATATCGAGATATTAAGGAAAAAATGATTTTGAAGTGAAATGGTATACTTTGAGTAAATATGATGATTTTAAAAAGAAGATTGAATAGTTACTATAACTGAAATTTACTTATAAGAAGTAAGAAATGTTACAAATAACTTTGAAAGTTGATCGGACTTGGAAATTTGACTTGGCATAAATATGGTTATATATATATTAGTTATATATTAAAGTCTCCTTTTTGGATTAATAACCAAAAAGAAATGATCTTTGAAAGATATTTGAAATACTAAATAGAGTGCATATAAGTATGAGGTGGACTCAGAAATTATTGATCCAAAAATTATTTGAGTTGAAAGGAATGATCTTATATGTATATGAGAAAGAAACTGAAATAGTTTTGGAATCCATTGATTTTTTAAAGATATTTGATTTCGGGAAAATAGTCAATTTTGGAAATTGGGTAAACTGTATTTAAAATTATCAATTTAGGAGATACTGATTTTATATAGATAAAATTTATATGTGATACATATGAAGTAAATGATTTGAAAGGTACTATATATGTAGTATGATATGTTGTAAGACTAAAGATATGGACAGGCACCCCACAAAAGTCGAAACTCAGAGTAGATCCACTGGGTGGTTCTTCCTAGGAATCCACAAGGTTGGTTCATTGAAAATTGGGATCCAAGAGGATGCCTGGACAAAACTCATGAATTCCCGGTGATTGTTTGTTGGATGGCGTAAATCAGGGGTATTATACCTACAGTTACGTTGGGTTTTGCTGTGATAGCAACGTAACCTTTGTGTAACTGCGATCTATCGTGGTTCCATAGCGTAATTCGAATGGTAGTGATTGCCTACAATCTACGTTTGATTTCATTGTGATAGCAATGTAACATCGGTAGATTGCAATCTATATGGTTTGGTTCCATGGCGTAATTCAGGAGGCAGTGATTGCCTACAATCTACGTTTCATTTCGATGTGATAACGATGTAACATCGGTAGATTGCATTCTATGTGGTTTGGTTCCATAGCGTTATCTAGGTTGCAGCGATTGCCTACAGTCTACATTTGGTTTCACTGGGATAGTGACGCAACCTTTGTGTAGCTTGTAATCTATGTGGTTTAGTTTCGTTTGATAGCATAGTTCACGGGGTAGAGATTGCCTATAGACTACTTATGATTTTGCTGTGATAGCAACGCAACCTTTATGTAGCTGTAGACTATTGTGTTCCTATGGTGCAAGTCGAGGTGCGCTGATGCCTACAGTTTACTTATGATTTTGACGGGATGGCGATGCAATCATCATATTAACCGTGATCCATGGTGGTAAAGGGGGATGAAACTTTCCATATCATTTTTGAAAAGGTTTTTCAAGATTTTCACTAGGTGTTGAATCGGGTCCACTAATTACTTAGATATTTTCAGTCCTACGCCTGATCAACATATGACTAAATTTCTATAAGAATAAGGATGGACTTGTTAAGACATCGAGTTATGAAAAATGTTTTAATGTAAAACTAGCTTGGTAATACTATATATTTGAAAGTGTATGTATTCTAAAATATGTAATGAGAGAATGAAGAATTTAAAATGTTTAAAAGAATGATTTATTTAATAGTATACATCAAAATTCTAATTCTCGTTTCGTTCTTTTTCGAGGACGAAAAGTTTTAAGAGGGAAGGAATGTAACGACCCGAATTTTTTAGCTATTTGATATTGGGATAATTAGCCGATTATTGGAATATTGATTTTTATAAGTCGAATAGATGAATTTTCTTCTATTTAAAATATCTAAATCTATATATTGATTGGAACTATGCTTAATTTTAAAATATAAATTCTGGGTCTGATAAATTTTATTGATATATGTATATAAACTACACCAGCTATAATTTATGATAGAATATCCATATATTTAAAGTTTTATGATGTTTATATATATATATATGTATGTATGTATGTATGTCCATATGAAGTAATGTATATGAAAATTTATATAAATATAAATGTATATATGTGTGTGTGTATGATGACAGAATAAATTTAAGTATATGTGTATGTTTATATGCTTAAAGAATAGTGTGTATGGAATTATATATAGATATATACATGCAAAACCTATGATATTAAATAAAATTATATATATATATATATATATATAAGGAATTAGATACGTTGTTGTTGCTTTATGCTTAGGCATGTTATATATATACATGTTTGTAAACAAGAACATGTGCTTATGGTCTAAGTTATAGGACATCTATATATATCTATGTGTATGTATATATGACACACACACACACACACACACACACATATATATATGATGTATGTTTGCATACAAGTGAACATTGTGATAAATGCATATCAATTCAAACACAAAATAAATCAAATCACCATAAAAGATCAAACCTACTTATCAAAATCAAGTCAATAGTTTTCAAGTAAAATTAAAGGAAAAAATGAAAAAAAATAACCCTATACATGAAAATAAGCTTCAGCTTTTCCAATCTGACGCTCTCCTCTCTATATATACACCTATGATATCTTCACGTTTACATTCTAACAATTCAGACAAAAGGAAAAAAAGAAAAGAAAGAGAAGACGACTGCCATTGTTAAAACTAGGAATTCAAGACTTCGGAAAAGTAAGCAAAAACAAGCAACATGCGAGTAAAACTTCAAAAAAATTCTTACTATAAATCAATGTGTGCATCCATATGCTTAGATTAAATGAACTCCTTATTTTATCAAGTATCCATGTGCTCACAGTAAGTACGCTTTACATACGTATGTGTAGTTATGTTATATACCCAGTAAAACTCATGGTAACAAGCATTATCACTCTGTTTCCTTGAAAAGTTGATGTCTTACCACTTTAAAAATCATTTTCTCTCTATCCAATGAGTTTTAGCTTGTGATTCCAAAAGGATTTTTGTTTTGTTTTTGAATTTAGTTTATTTTAAAATTTGTTTCATTTGATATTATAAAGTGTAGAAGAAGAAAAATACAAATTACGGTAGACAGCTTATAAATTACAAAAAATCGACTATCATAATTAAATCATTGGTTTACATAACTTTTTTTGTGACTGGAAATGATGATTTTTGAAAAAGGTTTGACGATTTTAGTTACATATTTGGAGCAATAGAGTGACTTGAACGGATTTGGGCCAAATGTGAAATTCAAGTGAGATACTCTATTTCGTGGCGAACGGTTGGGTATGGAGGTGGCTTGGGTGGTGGAGCATCGGAGAAAAATGGAGCGGCATTTTTAGGTGATCATCGTGTCGAGTCGAAGTAGGGTTTGGTGTGATTTTTTGTTTGGGTTTGGATTTTGGGTAATAGTGACAAAGATAGGAAGAACGGGTGTGCGGTCTTGGGGGATTAGGTAGCGATGGTTGTCATGGAGCTTGAGATAAATTTTGGCAAAGGATGTTGGTCTGAGGTAGCTAGACGTGGTATTGGCTCCAGTTTTGGGTTCAAGGTCGAAATTTTGAACAAGGGTATTCGCCGTGGTTTCCTGGTGGTCAGGTGAATGTGGGGGTCATGGGTGATCGGCGAGGGTGGTCAACGGCGAGGGATAAACCATGGATAGTGCTTGCATATGCACGTAAGCGGGCGTGCACGTCTTCGTGCATCCATGAGAAAGTAAAGAGAAGAGTAAGAAAACTAGACGAAGGAAGAAAGGAAGTTGGGCTGGGTTATGTTCGTTTTGGGCTATGTGTTTTTTTTTTAAAATATAGCGTGAAGGGAAAGTTGGGCCTGGGCCGAATTTTTTGGAAATTTAATTATAAACGAAAGTAATTTAAACAAGTTTGTGTTGTTAATCTTTCAATCTTTTAGAAACATAATTTCCTTTTTTTAAAATCTAATCAACATGAGTTCTTTTGCATTGTAATTCTACCACCTAATATTTTATGCATAATTTATTATGTTAATTTTTTGTAAAATGAAGAGTAATTATTTTATAATAATTATAGTGAGTTATTAATTAAAATCTTAATTGATTAATCTTATGATAATTAATAAATAATTAAAGTTTATTTGGTTAAAACCTTATGTTAATTAATGAATTAGTTATCAAATGGATAAATAATTAAAGACTTATTTGATTTAACCTCTTGTTGATAAATAAATTAGATATTGATTTGATTGATTAATCCTAATTAACTAATAATAAATTGTTTATAAATTTTTTTAATTTATAATTAATTTAGGTTAATAATATAAATGGATTCAGTAATTAAAGTTAATTAAATATTATATGTGAATCGGTTAAATACTGTTTATTAATCGTTAAGTTAGTTAATGATTTATGCCATGGTTTATTACCCTTGAATATTATTTCAATTATTCTTGTATGCGCCTTTAGTAGCCAAACCTAGAATAAAACATTGACACGTTTTACTTGATATAAACATACGTGGAAAATTCCCATATGCGAGTATTGTCATTCGTAATATGGACTGTTTATTTTAAACAATTTTTCCTTTTAAATTGATGGCTTCGATCCGAAGAGTCCGGGATCAGATATCTGCATTATCCGGAACCACTTTGATCATATGAGCACTGCGAACCTTTATGGTTTTGATCGTAGAGTCTAATGTGCTGGAATTTAATTAATTGAACAAATTCGGTTATTTTAATAAGTATTTTTTACTTAGACACTACTATAATATCACTGGGTCTTCTATAAAAGTGTTTGGTTGTCGTAAGATAACAATCCATCGTATTGTGACGCGGTCATACGAGTTACCTTGGTTTTCAAAGGACTTTGATAACTTAAGTAATTCAAATTATGTGTTTACTCATGCTGGTTTCCAGCCTGACTCGGGTGTTACTTTATTGTAATGCTCGGGTTAGACCGAGTATTACAGTTTCAGTTTTGGACACTTTTGGAGCTCACGAGACAAGCTGGATGGCAGAGACGTATTGCATGTATTTGATTAAATTCCGCTCTATATTGTAGGCTGTATATTCAGCATTTTGAGGATAATTATTATAATTTCCCTGATTTATATGTTGATGATTGTACTTTGATAAATTGTATGTATATTAATAGTTACAGGTTTTTCTTGTGTATAAAAAGCTGTTATTGTATATTATATTTGTTCCACTGCGATTGTGAGATTTTGCGTTGCTATTTTTTACTGTTTTCTTCTTCTTTCTCCTTTTCTTTTTAAACCCTAACAACCTGGTTTTTCCGACACTCGGTTGTTCGACACTCTATACAGTGAACGCATTAGTGTCGATTTTCGGGGTCGAAAATCCCCCGCTCGTTACACACATGCTTCCTCTGCATTTTTAATGAAATTCAAACTATTTGATATTTCTATCAAAATACATGTTCAATTCCGATGCTTATAAAATGATACTTTCTTATCATTTCTTGGATCATATCTTAAAACGTACAAACTCGATATTGCTCCCACTGACTTTGAGAAATTTAGTTGTTATGTGCAAACGTTATATTCTATATCATTATTTAGAATGTTCCATTTCTTCAAATACGTACCATACGCAAAGTCATACTAAGCGATAATTTTGTAAGAAAATCCAAATTAACTCGAGCCCACCGAATAATAAATATATTACGCCAATTTCAACAATTGATATTTGTGAAGTTATTCCTACTAACATTGATCATTATATTCCAAATGCATTAGTCTTGCTCTTAAAGACTCATTCATGGGCAATGGGTCACATCCTTTTGGGTACAACTACCAAAATTATATTTGATAACATCTTTGAATTCTTTTTGGATTTTTGCATCATACCATATAGTATAGTCAATAATCTTGATGGCTTAATTGACAACCAAGGATTATCAATTTTTGACATTGATAAGAAGCTCATAGTTTCTCTTCAATGTGTGAGAATACTTATTAGACACTCTAACGCGATGTATTTATTTAGGTTAGATTAATTTCATTTCATCCCATGTATTCCATTTTCTTTGGATCATATCCAAATCCATTTTACTTATAACGACCTGATTCGACCTTCGAAATTCGGCACCGAATACGACACACATATTCAAATCTCGCAGATCCAAAAGTCAAATCTGGTTCGCCGGAGCTTATAACACATTAAGTACAACACAGCGGAAGAAATGAATAATACATTTTATATACAACATTTGATACAATATCCAAATACAATGATGATACAATGAATATCAATATACATCAGAGCGATGATACAAGACAATAGCAGCGGAAAGAAAATATAACACCCGCAGCGGAACAATATCTCCAATATGGTCTTCAAGAGAGAAAGAGAGATAGAATCTAGAACTGTAACTCCATCTCCAAAGCACCAATCCAGAAATAGCTCTAACTCCCAATAACGATGCACTAAGCTAAGCAAGGTCAGTCGTCCAAAGACTGAAGAATATTCCTACGGACTGAAAGCTACCAAACCAAAGAATTCGAAAACTATTGAAGCTACACCTATTATTGATTATTTTAAAAACACAACTCTAGACTGTCCGTGTGGGAAAATTGTGGGCACCCAGAGTTTAGGAAGGGAACAATAAACTCCAAGTCAGTCATGGGACTGGTATGAGCAAAAAAACAGTTTATCTTTTAAAGAAATCAACAAAAGAATTTGAAATAAATCCGTAATGCTTTTTGGGAAATGAAATTACCATAAGGCCTCCCGCCGCACACACAATGCAAACACAGAATTGGAGGAGATTTCTCCTTATAATAGTCAAACATGCTTAATACGCTAAAATAATTTGATATTATTATTAGTGCATAGTGCAGAAAACCTTTCGAAAGTATAATATTAATCCTAGCCAGCATACAACCATTATTGTATGCCTACTATAGCTACCATGTTCAATAGTAGGTTACCGCCACATTCCATGGCACGTTATACAACTAAAACCGTACAGGGCTCGTATTGTTTTGTTTGGATTTCCAACAAATGGTCAGGCTAAGGTACTTCCTACTGTCACATGGGTACGCCTCTGGAGGGACGTCCTGAGAACCTACCCGGCCCTCTGCCAACACATGGCCGGGTTACCTCTGTAACTAGGTAACTACTACTCGAGCATGCCATCCCCCGGTCCTTTGGGACCTTTATCCAAGGCGCCTCTCAACCACAAACAATCACAAAGTAATAGATTTGCAGTAACCACATGAGTTAAGTATCTGGGCTCCATACCATGATACCTTCCTTTTCCAGAAGGGAATGACACACCATAAAGGGAGCGACCCTCATAACCTTGCCGCATCTTTCCTGTTTCGACCATTTCCGGGGTGTGACGTCCTGATGCAGTCTCGTCCACAAAGCTACGCTTTATACGAAAGCCATGCTTTGATCAAAAAATGATACACATCAGCACTCAGCATGCCACACTACCAAATTGGGAGTATATCACTGATAACTATCAACTACATAACCTCTGAGCTCATACGTCTTAGAGAAGGGTGTTAAGCTAAGAGAATAAATTCTCCGCCACCAAACAGAAATATATTTGATAGAGATCGGTTTTATATCTCAAAGTGTAATGTCGGACATACAACCATACAAATCTATTCCGGGTTCAAACAGAATCGGAGGCACTTCCGAAGAAGCCCTTGCAATCTGGGTATCCACAATCCCGATCGGACTTCCCATCACTTAGGGAATCTCTATACCTAGCTACTCGGTGTAGAGACAATCGATAGGTTATTCTATCATTCTCACAAATACCTGGTCTTCAAGACCGGTCTTCAAATGCAATCCATAATGTCGTATCGTTATTCGGTATGAGTTATTTGACACAAGGTCCTCTCCCAACTAAACCGAATAATGAGCGCAATATTTAAAACATATGGATATTGGATTTCAGTTAAGTCAAAAACCCAAAATCTTTCTTCAGATGGTTTAAACAAATTAACATTTCAAATCTTTAAACAAAAAGATTTATTTCACAAAGTTCATCCAGTTTCACAATGATTCATTTACGGATTTCAAGACAATTTCTATCTCGATTGGATTAACTCATTAAATCTTTAAATCAAGAGTTTAACCTATAGCTTTCAAACCGTTTCCAAAGATTCATTCATAACTTGGAAGACCATTTCCATTTTAGACTTGAAATCCTTTTAACACAAATTAGAAGTTTATTTCATATATAAAAGCTTTTATTATTTGAAAAAATAATAGTTTTTATTTTGGAAAAATCCGATTTCATTTATACAAGTTAAAATCTTTTGGTTAAACCCACATTCCCAAAACTACACTTTAAATTGGTTTAAAAGCCAGATAAACTTGTATAACCTTTTTAAATCATAAATTGGATTTAATTTCATTTTTTTAAAATTCAAATTTAGATCAAAATTCAAAACTAAATTAAGTTATTCAAAAATAACTTTTATCTTTGAAATCCCTTTTCAAAAGCTTTTTATTTTAAACCCAATCCATTTCACAAATCATTGAATTCAAAAATTCAATTTTAAACTATTTCAAAAATCTGCGACTTAACCAATTTCCACGTACAACCCATATTTGTGTGTGTATAAGTGTGGTCCAGGGGTTTTACACAATAAAAGTGATACATCATCAATCATCACAGATTCAATCATATCAGTATCGATAAGCGGTATAATCTATAACGCCTATCATTTATTCGTTCCTTCGTAGATTCACAGATAATATACAAATCTATCACAAATAAATGAATAAATTATACATAGCTCAATCCATAGAACAAAATATCACAGATCAGATAGGACTATCAACTCAAGGCATCTCATATAATGCAAACAATCAAAGCATTCAACAATCATTTATAAGTAGGATCAACTAATTGTTCAAATCTTAATCAATTCGATTTTAATTTCCAAATAAATTAATTGCTTATGAATTAATTATCAAATCTTGATTAATTAACTACAAATCATTTGATGAAATAAATCAACCTTTATCATTTATCTTAGTTAATTAATTATTCCTTAATTAATCACATTAAATTAATTATCCTCTTATTAATTACTTTAATTAATATCCTTTAATTATTAAATAATTAAACTTTAATTATCCTTTAAACTAATTTTCCTTAATTAATTAATAAATAATTTTATCCTTAATTAATTACCATTAAATTAATTACAATAATTACTTAACCTTAAGTTGATTACACAATTAATTAAACCTTAATTAGTTACCATTTAATTAATAAAATTACAATAATTGATTATCATTAATCACTTAATCAACTTGAATCATTTCTTGATTATACCATTAAATTACGGTTTGGAAATTAAATTAATCATCTGGATAAAACTATTACCAAATCATATTAATAAGTTCTTAAAAACACTTAATCCTTTAGAAATAAATCTTGGAAATTTATTTTAAAACCCTGTAAATAAGTTTACTTTAAAAATTTGATTTATATCCTTTTAAAACTTATTCGAAACAATAAGCTACAAAATCATTTATTCAAAGTTTATCAAATCTTTTACTTCAAAGTAAACCCGAGCTATACAGAACTTTCACGGATTCCAACTTCGAGAAAAATTGACAAACCCAATTACTTCGAGCACTCCCTACAACTGCTTCGAGTCGAACCACGAGACGTAACCTTCTTCCCAAAAACAAATCATCCCTGTTACATAATGACACAGGTGTATGTGCACATACATTCAGGCCATCTTCGATCGACGCCGCAGCCATCATCATGTTAGCGATGTTGTCGACAATCAGTCGACGACCCAGAAAACTCGAAAGCTCATCAATACGGAATCGAGCAAATTTGAGACCAATTGTTCATTCCTGTAACCCACTCGATCGCCAAAACCCAATTCACTCCACCGCGTGACGACACCGGAGTCCACACCCTCTCAACCACAGCTGCTCCAAAGATCCCCGAAGCCTTTCCCTTAGGTCCGGCACCACCCGATGCCATGACGATGTCGAAAATTCCTCGACAAACTCCTCAACCCCATCAGCATTTTAACCCTAAATCAATGAACGCAAACCACCACAACTCACGAGAAAATCCTAGGCCATTTTTCCAATGATCTATACCCATCACTCCACCTTCAACGTAAATCTCGAACCGCCCCCCTCTACCGATCGACGGCAATTGGTGAAAAACAATTTCTGGTTAACTCATAATTTCTCATTGAATATAATCTTAAAATTTTTGTAATGATTTCCTAAAATCATCATTTCCTAATGTAAACTCAATTATGGAATCCATTCACAAAATTCCAAATATTGATTTTTCTGATTTTTAACAGTTTCACTGTATTTTATCGTTATTTTAAATATATACTAAATGTTATCACTCGAATCTATTTATAAAATTTAAATCAGATCAATACAAATACTTTTCTTTTAAAGATTATTTCCTAATTCCTATTGGATTTCAAGATATAAATTTTCTTGGATTTTTTTGTTAGTCTGTTATTAATAGAGAAGATACATGTATCAACAAAAACTCAAATATACACAGATCCTTTGCATACTTACAGACATGCAATGACATCCATACGACCAGATTTCAATCACGAGAATTTTGAATTTATCACACAAAATCAAGATATTAAAAGGAGGGTAGTTTGCTCACTTGATGAGTTTTGAAACAAAGGCCTGGAAATTGCTTTGCATTTGAAATGCTTCAGATATCAGGTTGTAGATTTGATTCTGCACTTGAAACCTGCTTTGGATTTAAACAGAGAAGCACATGCATGCCTTAGGATTGTGAATTTAGCTGAGATGACTTCTAGATTTCTAAATCTTGATTTTTTTTGCCTTTGATTCAGGTTTGTAATTCGATCTCTAACTTGCTTCCAGAATGCACTTGAAACAGGCTGAAGATTTGATTTGCAACAGGTTGAAGCTTTAAACTTTTAATTTTGATTTACTTTTCCAGGTTGAAGTTGTTTTTCTTGATCATGTTTCACTTGAATATTTTGTTTCAGATTTGAGAAGAGAAGATAATGGCAGTTTTCTGGTTTTTTTTCCTTTTTACAATTGCCTTTGACATTGAGATTTGTGATTCTCAATCTTTTTTGTACTGTTCTTTCAGATTTGTTGAGAGACTAAGTAACTGCATATGGGGAGTTGAAATTTTTTTTGTAATTTTTTTAAATCTTATTATTTTATTCAATTAATTATATTGAATGCCATTTGTAAAAAAATATTTATGAGATCTAAACACTCGTAAATTTTACTCCTTTTTGCATGTTTAGCATTTGTAATTTTTTACAAGACAAAAGAATTTTTTTAATAAATTTTATATCATATTTACTTTATAAATAAACATACCCTTTATTCATTTGTATATACATGTATACAATGTTAAAAGAAGAATTGTTTTTAACCAATATTTACATTATGTGTGACCACCCAGAATTTTTGAGAATTTGAAATTGGAATATTAAATTGATTTTAAATATTTAAAAGTTAACTTTTAACTTGAATTCAAATATCACCATTTATTGGGTAATTTAGTGATTAAATTAAGTAATTTGAAATTGGGTAAAATATGAAATCTGAGATTTTAAGCCTGTGAAAATAATTTGAAGGCTCGTAAAATTTATATTGGTAGTGCCGAGGATAATAGAAGTTTTAAAAATTGAATTTAACAGTGATTTTTTCAGTTTTGAAATTTTATAGTTTTAAGTTGAATTTTAAAATAGCCTTCCGAGGCACCGTCTTAGAATTCGACGAAACCAGTTTCATTGGGTCCTAATATTATATTGTTATCGGATTTCAATTTTCATAGTTTTTAGAGTTGTTTTATGAGCGTACGATATATAAACGCGCTGAAATTTTATATTGAAATTTAATTTAATAACTGGGTCCAAAAAGCTATCTTCTCCATACAATCGAATTAGGACTAGAAACCTTTTCCATTGTGTTCGGGATAGGGGTTTAGCATTATAAACGCCTAGTGGCACGCCTCAATAGGAGGTCGAGATTTTGAGCTACGATTTCGAGATAATTTAAATTTAAACTTCGAATATACTTTATATATATATCAATCACCCTCAGCTGTAATTATTTTCCATCAGCCTGCTTCCTTTCTCCATCAAAACTTTCTGCCTTTTCGGTAGCAAACATTGTCAGGCACGCTAATATTTTCAACGCACATAAATCAAATCATGTTTCCCTTTCGTCTTCTGAAGCACGACATCCCCTAAGCTATAAATCGCGTACCCTTCCCCTTTCTTTTGCAAAACCAAACGAGTTTCAATATCGAAAAAAGAAAATGACAGCAAGTCTAAGAAAAAATTAACGAAAAATATAAGAGGCGACCTCTGTTCGAATCCAAATCCTTTTTCTAGTTCTATTTCCCTCCTTCATTCGATTTCAATAAATAATCGATAAATAAGGGGGGAACGAGATCGAGAGTCACGAGCAATCGAGGTTGGAGCCTTACGTGTTTTCGTGGTCGCTGCTATCGCGACGGCGAGGGTTTTGGGTTCAGTGTCGTTCGCGTGGTAGGTGTCGCGTTTCGTCGAGGCCGTGGCTAGGGTTTCTCACGAGTGAGCTTGGAGTTGCGTGT
This sequence comes from Allium cepa, assembly GCA_030765085.1. Lineage (NCBI taxonomy): Eukaryota > Viridiplantae > Streptophyta > Magnoliopsida > Asparagales > Amaryllidaceae > Allium > Allium cepa. The sequence continues at coordinate 43,568,923 of CM060930.1, read as the reverse complement.
AGCGTACAAGAAGATGGTCGCGATTTCTAGCAAGCATGAGGAGAGGCATCGCGGCAGTGGTTGGAGCCCAAGGTTGGACCGATGTCAGAATGCAGATGAGTGGCGATTTCGTTTCCATTGATGGAGGAAGGCAATCTCGCGCGACTCGATTTTTTAGGGCAATGGCATTCTGGCCGAACTATAGTAAGGTATTGCAATGATTTCTCAATTTAATTAATTAAATAAAGTGCATATATAGCAAATTTAGACTTTGGGAAATTCGTATAACAATTCTGTTTTATATAAATATACTTACATATTTCAATTTATATATATATACACACACTGAATCAAAGAAAGATATTTACAATTAGATGTATAGCAGTTTTAGTAATATATATGAATTTATAGTAAAGCAAAGAGTTTCAGCAAAAAAAAGAGACAGTTTTGATGTATACATATAGAATATTTTATATAGATAAGATTTTGAAATAATAGTAAGGATTTTGAAATATGGTAGAGTTTATAAGAAGGTAGATTTTAATTTTTTTATATATAAGTAAATTAGTGAATATGTATGCAGATAAGATTTGGAAAATATATGAAGTTTGTATAAAATTAGATTTTTGAGATCTGTAATTTATTTTGACAAGTAAATATGTAGTTTTAATAAAATAAAGCAAATATACATATCCACATTTTAAACCTACTAGTTGTTTTTAAAAAAATATATTATGGTGATTTATGTATTTAATTAATTTATCTAAATTATTTTAGTTACTAATAAATTATTTAAAAAGAAATTAGTTTAAAATCAAATTATTAGCTTAAAACCCACATTCCTAGTTAAGTAAATTAGTAGATGGAAATTTAATTGTTTAATTGATTCAAATATTGATAAAAATAATTTAAATGTTTATACAAGGTTATAACCCAGGAAACCAAGTTGAATTGAAGTGGGTTGCAAACGAAAATCAAAGGTGAATTAATCTCACTCATCTGGTTAATTTAAATTTAAATGGTTAAATTTAAATAATTGGTTGAATGGTTGAATTGATTTGATATGTTATATTATAGTATATATTACATCTTGAAATGATAGATTTCCCGCATTATATAGCGGATGAGACCCTATGCGCCGCCTAATAGCGGATGATATTATATTTAATCCCATATACCATGATATTCCACCTCGAAGTGGAATTGGTATTTTATATATTGTTCTAATGTCTGTGGATGCAGGGAATCATGTTAGAGGGATCCAACTGGATTCCTCAACATTTATTTAAATTATTTAATATTCTCTGTTGTGATTATTTGATATTCTATGATGAATTAAATTGGAATATTGAATGCTATGGTTTGATTGAATATATTTGGATATAATTAGTTACTAAAAATATATAAATTGGATTTTGGAAAGAAAATAAAAAAAGTGAATTTGTAAGCGAAATAATTATAGAAAATTTGAATAAATTTAAGCATGAATTGAAAACGAATAAAAGTGATTTTTAAATTCTAATAAATAAATTTCGAGTATGGAAAGAGGATTTTGAATAAACAGAGAAATAATGAATTTTAAACCTTAAGTGACATTATTTAATGGAACAAAGAATTTATTTTTAAATCCAAGTTTAAATTTATTGAAATAGATAAAGAAGGAATTTATTTCCAAATGAAGTAAATTGGAGATCAATTTGGAAACTGACTTAATTGTGTAAAACCAAGATTATAAAACAAACAAAAAGAAATGAGACTTTTGGAATTTATAAACTTGGTTTATAAAAATATATCAATGGATATTTGAGGAGAATAAATTCAAGATGGGAATTTATTAAAGAAATGAGAAAATTTGTTTAAAAATAAAAAGTGATTTATTTTTAAAGGATGAGAGGAGGAGTATATTTCCCTGGATAGCCAAGTGTGCTTTCAAAGTAAATTTTTAATATAAGTTAAAAAATTTAATGTTGTTTTAAAAAGGGTGTTTTTTATAAAATTTATTACTTCTAAATGTTTAAATTCAAAAGTAAGTATTTTTTTTCCAAATCTATTATCATGATAATTATTTGAAGGTGGCTTAGTATTTTGTTTTAAAGTAGAAATCTAGTTTTATATTTATGAAGTAACCCATTTTAAATATTCCTGTAGTGTGTATATATATATATATATATAAATTATTAAAGTAGTTTTCTCTAAATTTAAATGTTCAAGCATATTTTACAATAAAGTGTTTTTAAATTATTTTTAAATCTAAAGTTTTGTGCTTTGTGATTTCAGTGGAAATAAAAGACATTTAGGAAATTTATCCTATAAAAGGAAGGTAGTTTGAAACTGTATTCGAAAGGGTTGAAAATGGAAATATATCTTGCAAAGATATTTTGAGATAAATAAATAATTTGGGAAGTTATTTATTGTTTGATGGATGTTTGGGAATATTAATTGATAGTTAAATAACCGACTATCAACATTGGCCAAATGCGCTAATCGTTTCGAAGAGACCGGGATCGGGATTAATTTCTCGAAAACCACTTCGATCCGGTTTATACGTTTTCGTGAGGAAAACGAGTTTGGATTCGAAGATGGAATAGTGAAGTGCAAGGGCTAGTCGCTACTTATCCTAAGGATATTTCTAAAATGGATGTAGTAGGAGTAGTGCCTTCTGTTCCATTCGAACCCAGGACGGACTTGTATGGATGAATGCTTTCAGAACATCGTCAGGTGGACGATGAGCGTTCTAAGTGAAACGATCTAAAAGGTAACGTTTAGCCTCGAGCCTCATCAACCAGGCATGACTGAAAATCAGGGGTTATGCAGCAAGGCTTGGTGGCAGCACCCATTTCCGGGTAAGGTCATCCCTGTCTAGATGTCCCTTTTATTTCGGCTTAGTGGTGCGGTTGCTGATCCCAACCGTGGGGTGATCTTACTCGTGACTATCCCGTAAGGGATAGTCCGGGTCTTGTGTTGCAGGGGGTTGGGAGTGATCCTCGGTACTGTGATGTAGGCTACGTACTGTGACAGGTGGTACCCCAGTGCCTAGTCATTAGTTGGAAATTCATTCTCCCTACGTGCCTTTTTCGAGTTTTGTTTGTATAATTTAATAATGTAACAATTTTGGCTATTTTAATAAGTATTTGTATATAGACCCTATCATAATATCAGAGGATTTTAATAAGAAATGTTTTAGCCATCGTAAGGTAAAAACCCGACATGTTTATTTATCGCGTGGTCTTACGAGATGCTTTTGTTTTCAAAAATTTTTTGACACTTTAGTAATAAATTTGAGTGTGATTTCTCACGTTGGTGTTCCAGTCTGACTTGGGTGTTATTTAGCTATAATGCTCGGGTCAGATCGAGTATTATAGGATGCAGGATATGACGCTGGGAGCTTAGGAGACGAGCTGGATGGCGATACTTACGTTCGTACTTGATTATTATTCCGTTGTATATCCAGTTGTATGTTATTGATGATGTACTCTGATAATGTATGTATAAACAGATATAGTATTTGTTTTGGTGTAACGATTATTGAATATCTTTTATATTTTATTTTCGTTGTGATGGTTAGATTCTGATGTTGTTTTGTTTTCTCTTCTTCTACCTCTTCTTCTTTAATCAAAATGGTTCGCATTGCTGTTCATCTTGAGTTGATTGGTGTAGAATAGAGTTGACCCAAGGGGTACGGATTTGTGGGTCGTCACAGTTGGTATCAGAGCTTAGGTTGGCGATAACCTTGGCTTTGGTGGGGATTACTCATTAAATAGAGTGCGTAGTACTCTGGAATGAGTTTGAGCGTATTAATAGATATGAGAGCATATTTTTTAGTGAATATAAAATTGTTTTTATATTGTGTTGATTTATCGGTTGAGTATTTATGGATTCTAGTCGATGTGTGGGACGCCATGTTATCGATAGGGATTTCTAAACTCTTAAACAAGATAAACTGACACAATATAGTTTTCAAATAGGGTAAATGAAATAATTTTACCCAAATTATTTTCATATATAAAGGGAATAATTTTTCGTAAATTATTATAGTTATATATGAATGCTTAGCTGTTAGGAATGATAATATTAAATTATTATTATTAATGTGTAAAATTGAATAAAAAAATTGAAGATGATAACCAAAGATTTAGGAATAAATTAATAAAATAAATAGGATTTGTAAATGTGATTTATAATTGAATAAGGAATTTAAATCATAATTAAAAACTAAGAAAGAAATTCATATACAAATGAAATTTGCAAATATAAACTATAAATATGAATTATGGTGTGATTAATAATTAAAAAATAGGATAAAATTCCGAAGTAATGTTTGAACATAAATTTAAAGGATTTGGAATTTGAAATTTGGAAATTTAAATTCCTTTGAATTTGAAAATGATTCTCAAAAGGTTGGGGAAAATGTTATATATTTGAAAAATATTTTTGAATCGGATTTGAAATCTAGAGAGATTTGGAATTTAAAAATATTTGAAGGGTTTTAAAAAGAGATAAAAGCATTGAACTCGTTTCGGTCACTGGAAAATATTTCCGACGATTATCGCGACATCATCGGTGTTCATTTTCGAGTTTCCAAGAGGGGGATTGCTACCTGGATGTTTTGGGTTAATGTTTTTTGTAAAATTTGGTTTGCTTTTGAAAATGCAAAGGAATAGTTTAATGTAGATATATATGTTTTCAAAATTGAACTTTGAACATTTTATTAATGAGTTTAAACGTGTAAGCAAAAGGAAATTGAAACTGAATGTTGAACTTAAGCTTGAATGAAAAAAAAAAATTAGTCAAGTTGGACCGAATAAAAAAAAATTTGAGATTAAAATTAGTAAGTAATTGATTAATTTATATGGTATGCAAATAAAATGAAATTGAATATTGAATGATGTTTGATTTAAAATTGTGTAAAATAAAGTGTAGAATTATTTCAAATGGGCTAAAAATAATAAATGTTTGGAAATAAAATTTATAGGTTGGAAATGAATTTGTGAATGAATAAATGAATTTATAATTGTGAGTAAATGAACTGAAACTGGATATTGGAATGATATTAAATGGAATTAAGTCCTTGCTTAACAAAATTCAAAAGAATGGTAGCAGCTAGATTTAACTGGAGTTAAGCTAAATAAAATTGAATTGAAATGAATTCAGTTGAGTTATAGATAATATTGAATGGAATAAAATTCTTACCTAAATAAATAAATGTAAACTAAGTATTGAATTGGATTAAAATAGGTTTGGTGTGAGTTGTAAACAAATCCAATTCAAGTATAAATTGAATGACCTTATTACTAATAAATTCAATAATGAAATGTTAGTGTGAATTAAAATGTAAAGATGGATAAAAGAATAATATAATCGAATAAAATTAGTAAAATGGTTGGGGATTCGATTAAAGGAAAATCAAATCAAAGAATAAAATGGAAGTTGGTTGAATAAAATAAACTTAAGTTATTGGGTGGAATAGTTTGAAGAAAATAAATAACTTAAGTAAATTGTGAGATGGTTATTTAATATATTGGTTGTTAAGCTTTATAAATTGGTTGGAATCAAACTTTTTGGATATGAAAGAAAATGCAATGAAAAGATTGTGAATAAATTAAATGGGATGGAATCAAGAGTAAATTGAGTTGGAATCAATTTAAATGGTTATAAAGCTTAAGTAATTATTTATTCACATTAATATTTTTGAATTGCATAAGAAAATGGATTGTTCGATGTAAACGGGATTAGATAAAATTCTATGAGTTATTAGAAGTGAAATAGGATGATTTTGAAATCATTTGGAATGCATATAAGTTTGTTTTGCTTAGAATGAATCAAATATAAGCGAGTAAGTTGTAAATCACTTAAACTGAATGGAATGGTTTGAGAATTGGTTGCAAGCAATTATAATAAGTATCGGAACCTTATATGTGCTTATGGAAATTATATAACATGCATTAAATGTGAAATTTATGTGTTAGCTATTGAAAGTAAGTGAAATGTTAATAGATTGCATATATTTAGTACTTATATTTTTAAATTGAATAAGTACAGGTACTGGGAAGCCTTGGGCTGGATTTGATCGCGCAAAATGCTAAAATAATAACCCGCTTGCTTAAAAATGCTAAATAAAGGTAGCCTACGAAATAAAAACAGGAAATATGAAATGTTTTTCATTTTTCCGACCATGTGGGTCGATGTATATATATTTATATCTTTTATCAAATTGCAAAAGCTCCTCCGTACAAAGTAGACTCTGCCAAAAAATTTTGAAAATTTTGGGAGTTAGAAAAAAATTTAAAACTTTTTTGGGAAAATTTTAGTTAGCAATAAAAAGATTTTAAATTGGAAATTGAAATAAATTAGGGTATGAAACTAAATTAAAATAATGATATGAATCGGTATAAATGGAAGATAAAAATTAAATACTCAGAGTTGAAGATAAATTAAATTCATATGGAGATGGGTGAACCAATTTGAATAGAAATAGATATAAACTAAAGTGGTGAAATAAAAATAAATATAAGAAGCGTATAAAATACTTATATTGAACTTAAGAAGAAATGGTGAAATTCTTAAGTAATATGGGTGTCGGGAAAATATACTGAATAAGCATTTGAGTGAAGATGTAATAAAACATATATGTACATCATGCGGCTTGAATGAATAGATATTTACATTTTGTAAGGAAGTCAATAAAATGTTTTAAATGTGGTGATTGGATATTATTACTATGTAGGATATGCAGGTATTAAAAAGGAAATGGGAAATTGGTTTTGATTTTAGATGATAAATTTGAATTGCTCGACAAAAACGTACATGTTTAAATTTCTGTATGAAATTTGATTGGGTTTGTGTATCTACCCACTTGGCTTTTTGTTCTCTTATGGAATCTGAGTCCCCGTAGAGGCATTTTGTAGTTGTACAGAGCTAGCCGCGCAAAGGAGGCGCTGGCAAAAAAATTTGAAAATTTAGGGAGTTTGAAAATTTTTAAGAAAATTTTGATAATTTTAAATTTGGTTTTAAATTGAAATTTGAATGAATGAGCAAATAATATTGTTTGAAAACTATGGGAGAGTTTGGAAAGTTAGTAAGAATGATAATGGGTCTTTTATAAAAGATAGTTGGTAGGATGTTGGATTGTTGGTTTTTGGGAAAAGTAAACGGGTATTGGACCATTCTTCCTAACTAGTAATTTCGAGGACGAAATTCTTTTAAGGGGGAGGAGTGTGACTACCCGGAATTTTTGAGCATTTGAAACTGGAATATTAAATTGATTTTAAATATTTAAAAGTTAATTTTTAACTTGAATTCAGATATCGCCATTTATTGGGTAATTTAATGATTAAATTAAACAATTTGAAATTGGGTAAAATATGAAATCTGAGATTTTAAGCCTGTGAAAATAAATCGAAGGCTCGTAAAATTTATATTGATAGTGCTGAGGTAATAGAAGTTTTAAAATTGAATTTAACAGTGATTTGGTCAGTTTTGAAATTTTATCATTTTAAATTGAATTTAAAAATAGCATTCCGAGGCACGGTCTCGAAATTCGACGAAACCAGTTTCATTGGGTCCATAATATTATATTGTTATCGGATTTCAATTTTCGTAGTTTTTGGAGTTGATGTGTGAGCGTATGATATATAAACGCTCTGAAATTTTATATTAAAATTCAATTTAATAACTCGGTCCAAAAAGTTATCTTCTCCATACGATCGAATTAGGACTCGAAACCTTTTCCATTGTGTTCGGAATAGGGGTTTAGCATTATAAATTCCTATCGACATGCCTCGATAGGTGGTCGAGATTTTGAGCTACGATTTCGAGATAATTTAAATTTAAGCTTTGTATATACTTTTTATATATATATATATGTATATCAATCACCCTCAGCTGTAATTCTTTTCCATTAGCCTGCTTCCTTTCTCCATCAAAACTTTCTGCCTTCTCGGTAGCAAGCATTGTCAGGCACGCTAATATTTTCAACGCACAGAAATCAAATCATGTTTCCCTTTCATCTTCTGAAGCACGACATCCCCTCATCTATAACCCGCGTACCCTTCCCCTTTCTTTTGCGAAACCAAACGAGTTTCAAAATCGAAAAAAGAAAATGGCAGCAAGTCTAAGAAAAAAATTAACGAAAAATATAAGGGGCGACCTCTATTCGAATCCAAATCCTTTTCCAGTTCTATTTCCCTCCTTTATTCAATTTCACATAAATAATGGAAAATAAGGGGGAACGAGATCGAGAGTCGCAAGCAATCGAGTTTGGAGCCTTGCTTGTTGTCGTGGTCGCTGCTATCGCGACGGCGAGGGTTTTGGGATCAGTGTCGTTCGCGTGGGCGGCGTTGCGTTTCATCGAGGCCATGGCTAGGGTTTCTCGCGAGTGAGCGTGGAGTCGCGTGCAGCGCATAAGAAGATGGTCGCGATTTCTAGCAAGCATGAGGATAGGCATCGCGGTAGTGGTTGGAGCCCAAGGTTGGACCGATGTTAGAATGCAGATGAGTGGCGATTTCGTTTCTATCAATGGAGGATGGCAATCTCGCGTGACTCGATTTTTTGGGGCGATGGCGTTCTGGCCGAACTGCAGTAAGGTATTGCAGTGATTTCTCAATTTAATTAATTAAATAAAGTGCATATATAGTAAATCTATATTATAGGAAATTTGTATAACAATTCTATTTTATATAAATATACTTACATATTTCAATTTATATATATATATACACACACTGAATCAAAGTAAGATATTTACAGCTTGATGTATAACAGTTTTAGTAATATATATGAATTTATAGTAAAGCAAAGAGTTTCAGCAAAAAAAAAGAGACAGTTTGATGTGTGTTTATATATATATAATATTTTATATAGATAATATTTTGAATAATAGTAAGGATTTTAAAATAAGGTAGAGTTTATAAGAAGGTGGATTTTAATTTTTTTTTATATATAAGTAAATTAGTGAATATGTATGTAGATAAGATTTGGAGAATATATGAAGTTTATATAAAATTAGATTTTTGATATCTGTAATTTATTTTGACAGTAAATATGTAGTTTTAATAAAATAAAGCAAATGTACATATTCACATTTTAAACTTACTAGTTTTTTTTAAAATAATATAATAAGGTGATTTATTTATTTAATTAACTTATCTAAATTATTTTAGTTACTAAGAAATTATTTAAAAAGAAATTAGTTAAAATCAAATTATTAGCTTAAAGCCCACATTCTTAGTTAATTAAATTGGTAGATGGAAATTTAATTGTTTAATTGATTCGAATATTGATAAAAAAAATTAAATGTTTATACAAGGTTATAACCTAGGAAACCAAGTTGAATTGAAGTGGGTTGCAAACAAAATCAAAGGTGAGTTAATCTCACTCATCTGGTTAATTTAAATTTAAATGGTTAAATTTAAATAATTGGTTGAATGGTTGAATTGATTTGATATTCTATATTATAGTATATATTACATCTTGGAATGATTGATTTCCCGCATTATATAGCGAATGAGACCCTATGTGCCGCATAATAGCGGATGATATTATATTTAATCTCATATACCGCGATATTCCACCTCGAAGTGGAATTGGTATTTTATATATTGTGCTAACGTCTGTGGATGCAGGGAAACAGGTTGGAGGGATCCAACTGGATTCCTCAACATTTATTTAAATTATTTAATATGCTCTTTTGTGATTATTTGATATTCTATGATGGATTATATTGGAATATTGAATGCTATGGTTTGATTGCATATATTTGGATATAATGAGTTACTACAAATATATAAATTAGATTTTGGAAAGAAAATAAAAGAAGTGAATTTGTAAGCGAAATAATTATACAAAATATGAATTAATTTAAGGATGAATTGAAAAAGAATAAAAGTGATTTTAAAATTCTACTAAATAAATTTCGAGTATGGAAAGAGGATTTTGAATAAACAGATCAATAATGAATTTTAAACCTTAAGTGACATTATTTAACGAAATAAAGAATTATTTTTAAATCCAAGTTTAAATTTAGTGAAATAGATGAAGAAGGAATTTATTTCCAAATGAAGTAAATTGGAGATCAATTTGGAGATTGACTTAATTGTGGAAAACCAAGATTATAAAATAAAATAAAGAAACGAGACTTTGGAAATTTATACACTGGGTTTATAAAAATATATCGGTGGATATTTGGGAAGAATAAATTCAAGATGGGAATTTATTAAGGGAAACGAGAAAATTTGTTTAAAAATAAACAGTGATTTATTTTTAAAGGATGCGAAGAGGAGTGTATTTCCATAGATAGCCAAGTATGTTTTCAAAGTAAATTTTTAATATAAGTTAAAAGTTTTAATGTTGTCTTAAAATGGCATGTTTTAGAAAATTTATTACTTATAAATGTTTAAATTCTAAAGTAAGTATTTTTTCTTCAAATCTATTATCATGGTAATTATTTAAAGGTGGCTTAGTATTTTATTTTAAAGTAGAAATCCAATTTTATATTTATGAAGTAACCCCATTTTAAATATTCCTATATATATATATATATATATATATTGTATTAAAGTAGTTTTCTCTAAATTTAAATGTTAAAGCATATTTTACAATAAAGTGTTTTTAAATTAATTTTAAATCTAAAGTTTTGTGCTTGGTGATTTCAATGGAAATAGAAAATATTAGGGAAATTTATTCTATAAAAGGAAGGTAGTTTGAAACTATTTTCAAAAGGGTTGAAAATGGAAATATATCTTGCGAAGATATTTTGAGATAAATAAATAATTTAGGAAATTATTTATTGTTTGATGGATGTTTGGGAATATTAATTGATAGTTAAATAACCGACTACCAATATTGGCCAAATGCGCTGATCGTTTCGAAGAGACCGGGACATGATTAATTTCTCGAAAACCACTTCGATTCGATTTATACATTTTCGTGAGGAAAACGAGTTGGGATTTGAAGATGGAGCAGTGAAGTGCAAGGGCTAGTCGCTACTAATCCTGAGGATATTTCCAAAATGGATGTAGTAGGAGTAGTGCCTTTGGTTCCGTTCGAACCTGGGACGGACTTGTATGTACGAATGCTTTCAGAACATCGTCAGGTGGACGATGAGCATTCTAAGTGAAACGATCTAAAAGGTAACTCTTAGCCTCGAGCGTCGTCAACCGGGAATGATTGAAAATCAGGCGTTATGCAGCAAGGCTTGGTGGGCAGCACCCATTTTCGAGTAAGGTCATCCCTGTCTAGATGTCCCTTTTATTTCGGCTTAGTGGTGCGGTTGCTGATCCCAACCGTGAGGTGATCTTACTCGGGACTATCCAGTAAAGGATAGTACGGGTCTTGTGTTGCAGGGGGTCGGGAGTGATCCTCGGTACTGTGATCTAGGCCACGTACTGTGACAGGTTGTAACGACCCGTAAATTTCGACAATTTAATTTGTTTATTTAATAGGATATTGTAATTTATTTTGTAGAAATAATAAAGGTGATATATATATATATATATATATGTATATATATATATATATATATTAAAATGAGGGCTTAAATAAATTATGTAAACGGTGACTTAAATCCTATTTATAGAAATTGGAATGAAATTCAAATGAATTTAGTAGGAAAAGGTTCCTACCTGGATATAAAATTTAATATGAGAAATTAATGAAAGTATTAATTTGATTTAATGCAATAAAAGATTGAAAACGGTAATTGGAATAGATTAAGGAACCATGTTAGTACAAGTTAATAATTATAAACTTTAGGGAACATTTCAATTTAACAAATTGATTCAAATGTAGGACTTAGTTATAAGCGTAAATTTATGGGCATGTTAACAAATTAGTATAAATTGACTAATTAAGGGTCAACAAATTTATTTGAAAATCAAACTCATTTAAGGGTAAGTAGTTATAACGTATTGATAATATAAACGTTACTAATTATTATCGTAGTAACGGAAGTGTAATTGGAATGCAACCTTAGAAATTTTAAGCTAAGTATTAGCAATTGAAAGGAATTGTCGATTTAATGGAGAACTATAAATTGTCATACTAAGATAAGAATTGAACATAAGGAAACAAAGGCAAATAGAAAACAAGCAATAAATGTATATAGATTGTAAAGTTATAATTATAAATAGAAATTGAATGACATTAATACAAGATAATGAATTGCAAATTTTAGGTTTATATTAAAGTGTGGATGTAAATTTGATTGGTTATATTAATTGAATGGAATCCAAATTTGAAGGGGAAAGGTAAATGGGTATTTGGTAATAAATTAAACGGACTTAAATAGTGAATTTATCTAATTACTATATAATAAATAATGATTGAATAAAAACCTATACCTGTAAATATCTATAATATTTGAGTAGAAATAACAAACTTATAAATATGGGATTGAGAGTTTTACAACAATTATTATGAGTTATATACTTAGTTCGTTTAATTAAATCAGAAACCATTGCAGTAAATATAAATTTAATGTTATGCAATTGAGATAAACAATTTGAAAATGTTAAAGTATCTGGATATATATATTAAACTAAATGGTACCTAGGATGGAAATATGATAAATAGTGAATTTAAGAATGGGAATCTGGATTTATTTATTTATATGGAAACTTAAAGTCTAATAATTAAATTTAATTGCAATTAAATGAGGTTGAATATAGTTAAATAATTCATTATTTGAGATAAAAATAATGTGAGAAATTTGTGTGATAAATTGGAATCCAATATTTAAATCCATCTGTTTGACAGAAATGAATGGAATATTAATTAATTTATTTAACTAAACGAAATTTTAGGAATTATTTACAATTTGTTAAATTAATGAAATTAAGGATTTATATTGAAATTTATAAATTTTCTTTCTTTAATTTGATATTTAAACTTGTGGAAATTTAGTAAATGATTAAGAATTTCTAAAAGTGATAAAATGGGTCAATTTCAGAATCTAAATATAAAATTGGATTTTATTTATTTATTTTGAATTTATTGAATTAATATAAAAAAATAGCCATTTTGGCCCTGGACTCGGATTTCGACGAAACTAGTTTCATCGGATCCGTAACCGTGAATTATTGTAGGGTTTCAAGTTTCGTAGCGATCAGACTTATCATTTGATCGTACGAACGCGAAACGCCTTGAAATCGATTTAATTGAAATCAGTTTGAAATCAATTTGGAAATATTAATTTCAGCCTAACTTCTTCATACAATCGAATTTGGACATGAAACTTTTTCCATCGTGCTCGGAATATTTTAAAACACCTATTTTGATATATAGGTCTACCAAATTTCGTTCCGGGGTCAGAACGGGCTTTTTGGGCCAATTATAGTTCAGCGCGTTTGTTTATCGGTTCCATACACTCTAATTCTAACCTACCTATATAAATCCAGTTATAAACCCTAGCCTATCTATTCTCATTTGTTTGGGCGTTCATTTCATCAATTCCTTCTCTTCTTCCAATGGCTAGAAACCCTAGATCCATGTTCAATTTCAAAAATCAAATCCAAAGTCAAAAATTAAAATTCCCAAAAAAATCCCAAAAAAAATATGTTGATGCTCTTGACGAACGTAATTCAACGGTATAATTCGTTTTTCGATTCAGGTTGTGGTTCGACCAGAAATTGGAGTTTTATTTTCGGCCGTTCTTTGAATGGAAGCTAAATCAACGGTGGATCTTCCACGATTCATCGATCGGAAAGCTCGTACGTGTAGAGGGTATCGAGACTTAGCCATTGGTACGGTCGACTTGGTTGGTAGGGAACGAAATTTGCCAGAATTGATGGTATTAGGGGTGCGGTGTCGTGGGTCCTAGGGCAAGCCGTTAGTGGCGGCAAAGACAGGGGAGGGGCGGCCTGACATGGAGATTGCAGCGGTGATCCCTGATGGGTGCGAAGGTGGACGTGAGTGCGGCGAAAATTGGTTAAAGGGAGAGATGGGTGGCAGCTGAGAAGGAGAGCGCTTTCGAACGATTAGGGTTTATAGGAGGTTATCTCTTGCGAGCGTTTCGGCTACTGACGTGGAAAATTTAAATTAGGTAAGTTTTATTTAATTTAGTTTTTGTTTCAATCGCAATTCTCGACATAACTTTCTCATACGCTATCCGTTTCATGCGAATTTTTTTTGTTAGGATCGTAATTTAATTCCGGACTTGATTACATAGGTTTGGACAGATTTGGAGACCATCGAATTTTTGGGTTTAAATTGGATTTAAATTCGATTTAAATTCAAAAGGTGAGTGTTTTAACCCACACACTACTTCTAAAATTTCCTATGTCTGTTAAATTGACTTAATATATGAGTATAAATTTATTTATGACTGTTTGGCATGTTTTATTCATCATCTCTGTTAAATCGCATTTATTTAATTTAACTGTTAATTAATTTTATTATTGCATATAAATTGACAGTTAGAATTTATTTATTTGCATATAAACTGCTAGTTAAACAGTTATTAAATTTATTATTGAATATAAACTGTAGTTAATACCTGTTATTTATTAACTGTATATTTATATGCTTTATATTGATGTTTGTTTAAATTGGATGATGATTGTAATAAATGGTTGATGAGTGATATTGGGTGAATGGGTGATGTGTTCTATCTTATATAAACTGCAAGTTATCATGCATTTCCATTTCATTCAGGATTGCGGTTTGAAATGATGTACAACCGCATTTTTATTTTTAAATTGCGGATTGAAATGATAAATATCTGTATCACTTGACCATAGGATAGAAAATTATATACAGGCACCGCGGTATATACATAAAATTATTTTTGAAATTATTTTATGGTTTGGATATGATACGGTTAAATAAATATTAAATTTGGATATGATATAAATATATTTTATATATACATACATAGTTAAATTGTTGAATTTAAGCTATGCATAAATCTATTAAATAAAAATGAATAAGTTGAAAAATGGCATTTGATAATTTATATTACACGTTTAAGTACAGGTTTAAGATCTTTTATATATATATAGAGTTAAATGATTTAAATCAATAAAGATTGAAAGATAAATTTGAAATTTAATATAAACCGAGCTTATTTGAAAATTTAACTCCATAAGTTGGTGTTAACTTGTTAAAATTAGAAATTTCAAAGGTATGATATTTATAACGGGATTTAATAAATAATTTTAGTATAAATAAATGGAAGGAAATTTTTAGTGTAAATAAATTTAGTTTTACTTAAATGATTATGGGTTTATTTTGCAATTATTATTTTTCAAACTAAGTAATAGGACTTTAAATTGGTAAAATAGAAATTTCCAACCTTAGTTCCAATTGTTTAATATTCAAAGTTTGAAATATATTGAAACTGAAGTGGTTTATTTAAACTGAAAGCGATTTTAAATTTATGGATTTTGACTTAATCTTAAATGAAATAAATTGTAAGTCGCGGAAATTAATTTTATTTTATAAAGAAATTTTGAACCAAACTATTGATGCTATATACTGTTTGAATATCCAAACCATTTAAGTTTTAGAAATTATGGTTTAAAGCTATGAATTTTTGAAGTATTATAGTTTGAAAGTTATAATTCAATGTTTGGTTTCCGATTATTATAAGTTTGAAAACAATATGATTTTGGAAAAGAAATATATATTTGAAATAAAATGATATTATATTAATTTTGGTTTTTATAGAAATAATATCAAATGAGTTTGTTTTGGAAAGGAAATGATATTGTATTTATGGGTTTTGAAATGGATAATTATATTCTGGTTTTGAAAGTATAATTAATTTTTAAATGACCGCGGTGTTATAATAACGTTTGGTTGTTGAAGAGACCGGGATCGAAAATTGTCATACTCTCTACCAACTCCGAAAACCACTTTAACAACCGTGTAAGTGGTGGAGATTCCAGAATGAAGTAGGTTGGTGGCAGCATTTCCTGTAAGGTAAATACGTGGACCCAACTCCCGTGAGTTGGCATAAGGTGGCTAAAACAGGAGCGATTGACGGGTTAATAAGGTAGCACCTTTGATCGGACACATCCCTTCAATATTATATGTTGACTCTTGGATTGATTCGGTGGCCACTTTTGATTTTATTTGGGGGTGTGGCTCGAGGTGGGTGGTAACTACGCGCTACGCGTTACCACCGACCCGGAAGCGTAATTGGTATATCTACCCTGACATTGCCTAGTTGTGTCGTGTCACCTACCCTATCGCACCTTGTACGAATTTCTATTTGTGTCGTACCTATGGAGTGTCTTCTCGTAGTCTTTCGATCAGGATATATGCAGGCACTGTATAGACTATTGGCATTATTTGTGTTAAGGGCTATATGGGTAACCCCTTAACGCTATTAAAAGGTAAGTTTATTTTATAATTAGACACTATTATAATAGCGAAATATACTATATAGTAAATAGTTTAACGGATCCTTAGGAGATGTAAATCCCGAGCATCTCTTGAGTTACTGCACTCATATCTATTTCTGTTAATTTAACTCACATAAGATCTTTTAGTTCTGACTCGAGTGTTGTTGTCTTTTCAAATTCGCTCGGTCAGTCCTAGCATTTCAGGATCGAAGACTTTAGCTCTGGAGGACGAAGACGGAGATTATTATTATTATTATTAATTATATTCCACTACACTCATATTGTTCCACTGCATTGTTTTATGGTATGTGTACTCTGATATGTATTGTATAGATAAAATCAAAGGTTTTGTAAAACAGCTTCATGAACTGTATATTTTGATTATTATATTTTATCCTTCCGCTGTGAGATTCTCCTTAGTTTTATTTCTTCTCTGTTTTCTTATTTATCGCATAACAATCAGCCCTTACGTATGGTTTGAATTGGCATGTGTGTCTGTTTAAATCATGCGAAAAGGTGGGACTGTTACATCTGGTATCAGAGCTTTGGTTCAGCAATAAACCTTAGCTTTGTGGGGTTTGACTCTTTACTAATAGGGTAGTAATATTGTAACGACCCAGAATTTTGAACAATTTAATTTGAAAATATTTTATTAATTTTAAATATTTGAATGATGGTTTGAATTGAATTTCATATTGTGACGACCGCCCATGACTCCCGCACCATAACAAGGAAATAATGCGCTGAAAGGCATGCCAGGTAGCCATGGGTGACCGTCAGAGGTAAAATAAAACAGCAAACTCTATCGTACATCTCACAGCGCATGGATAAAATACAATAGAGAAATATATAGTGAAGCTCCATAGCAGAAAATCATCATATAAGCATCATAGTAGTTTTATACAAACGTATGAATCATCCATACATCAAAGCCTCACTACATAACACTCAATCAGATACAACAGCGGAACACCCAGTACATATAGTAAGAAAACTAATATGCAAAGCCTCCTGTTCGTCTTCGTCATCATCAGCGTAGATCTCTAAGAACAGCACCTGTCACCTGCTACCTAGTCTGCCCATCCCAACATGGATGAACAGCCCAAGGTAATAAGAGGAGACATAAAACCTTGAGTCAGACAAAGTCTTAGTGAGCAGTAAATTAACTATCAAACATACCAAAAGAGCATAAGGGATAAAAGGAATAGGAACCAAACCATCCCACTCCACCTCTTTCTACAGTGATAGCCCCCAGACCCACACTAAGGAGAAGCAAGCATAACATAGCAGGTAATTAAAGTAAAGCAATAATCACTTGAGTCAAGGACGATGTTTTCCAAATACAAACCCCCAAGGCCTAAACCAAGATCAGATAAGCACCCAGAAAACACCGCTCTTGAGACCGAATGATGATACAACCAAACATCCATGACTCTGGCTATCACTGTTATCATTGCCTTGATATCACCGTTAGTTGAATGACCATCCGTCAAGGGCTAATGGTAACCCCGGTTCTAGACATAACTCCGCACGTCGTCGCAGCCCGTGCCTAGGAATTTTCGCAACTACCCAGAGTACTAGCACGTCGTCGCAGCCCGTGCTTGGAACGTCGTCGCAGCCCATTCCAACGTACTCTTGCTTTGAGCATGCTAGAACCTTCAACAACGATAAGATCTCAGCCTCCTAGTCATCCTCCTCGACGACTATTTCCATACTAGCTCAAGCGCCTCTCAAGCTAACCATTATCACCAACCCGGATCGCATCACCGAGTTATCAACATAACTTTGCACGTCGTCGTAGCCCGTGCTTGGAACGTCATCATAACCCGTCCCATCTCAACATCACACTTTGCCTCATCGCATCATAGCAAAGTCCCATCTCGATCTCATGCTTTGCCTCCTCGCATCATGGCAAAGTCCATCATCATCGAATCCATCCATATGAGCTTCCACATCCGCTTCATATGCCACAGGCAGCTTTCACTATTCAAGAGCCTTTCCACTTAGCTTTTGAATCATCTTCAACCATCTTGTCCCAAATCAACTACTAGCTAACTTGAAACAATCAAATCGATTACACATTCAAACAATCAAGCATTCAAACAAGACCTAATAAGCAATATCAACTATAATGGCAATTTCGTAAATAAATGAGCATAAGTCTAACATGCACGAATCATAGGTTTTTAGCATAAATCTGTCAAATATAAAACATGGGTTTTGTCTCTAATACTTGTTAAATGAACTTGCATAAGTAAACATCTTCAAAAACCATGGATCTACATGCAGACTTAAGGAAAAATGCGAGAAATCACTATTTTAAACACATAAACAAGCCACCGATCCAATATACTCCTTTGGGTCCGTGTGAGAGATAACTACCACTCACCGAATCACCCAAACACTTCAAAAACAAAACACTTTAGACCTGGACAGCGAAGAACAAGGCTTGATCCGGCAAAGTCTCGCTTCATTCGATGAAATCTAGCTCGAACGGATGAAGATCTTCAACTTTGGCTCTTGGATCTTCGATCTCGATCATCGATCTTGGATGGATGTTAGAACTAGATTGGAATGGAGAAAAGGAGATGAAGAAATGATGTAGTCGAGTTCCCAAAATGGCAGCACTTCGTCGCTTCAAAAACCGGTGCCAAAAAGTGAGCCAAAGCCCTCTATTTATAGGCTGAAATGACCATGAGTCGTCGCCCCTATGAGTCGTTGCCGACTCAAGAAAACCTCCGACCTAACAGTTACGACCCATCAACATAGCCGACTCACGACTCGTCCTATTTCCTTTAGGTCGTGCTAACGACCTAACGACTCAACTCAGACACGTCCCAAAACACTGGCCGACCTAACGACTCATCTACCCAACGACTCAGGGACCCAAGGCCGACCCAACTCCTATGCGACCTAACACTAAGTCGCTAACGACTTAACATACGTGCGGCCTAGCAACTTACGACTCATCCCTCCTGCCGCATATCCTAAGTCCTAAGTCGTATGGCGACTTAACTATGACACGACCCAAAAAGCCTCCGACCTAACAACTTAACCACCATGCGACTCAAAACACAAGCCGACTCAACACTGGCACGACTCACGACTTAACCCCTTGCCGTCCTAACGACCTAAGACCATAACCCTTAAACCCCTAACTGTCTTATGTCGGTCACACCTTAAGTCGGCAACACCTATGAGTCGCTCACTATGCTAACTCGTCCATACTTCTTAGGTCGGTGAATCTCTTAGCTCGGACAACTTATGAGTCGGCCATACCTTAAGCCAGCCACTACCTTAAGTCGTCTAATCTCCTAGGTCGTCTAAGCCTTAAGTCGCTCAAACGACTCATCTCCAACCCGACCTAAACTTCACACGGCTTATCACCTTAGGCCGATAACTCTTAAGTCGGTCATTCGATAAGTCGTCTAACGACCTAACCTATGACTCGTTAACTCGGTCACTTTCTAAGGTCGTTACTCCACTAACTCGTGCACCCTCCTAAGTCGTCTACGACTTACTATAGGTCGGTCACGACTCAACACTTTAACCTACGAATTACTCTCCATACGACTCAGGCTAGAGACAACATAAACAACACTAACGACCTGTAAATTCTACGATTTATCGACACGTAAAATACGGGTCGTTACATTCTCTCCCCCTTAGGAATTTCGCCCCCGAAATTCCAAGCAGACATCAGCAACCAAAACTATTCCGCATGCCTACCATCCATAGCAATCAACAAACCATGCATCCAATTCTAACCTAGCATGCAGAATTCTAAGATAGGAATCAAGTTACAAATTCATGAGATGCCACGACACCTTAGGGCCATACCTCGAAGAGTTCAGGATGAGCTGCCTTCATCCTCTCTTCCTCTTCCCACGTACAGTCGTCAACATCATCACTCCATTGTATCTTGAGCAACGTAATCATCTTCCTCCTAAGCTGTTTCGTGTCGGTTTCAACAATACGAAGCGGCTTACGAGGTATCATAACCACTGGATCAACTTCCAAGTCTTCACAGCTATCAGCAGAAACTACTGTAGTTGGGTCATGCACATATTTCCGTAGATAAGATACATGAAAAACATTGTGCACACCCACCATCTTTTCCGGTAACTCCAATCTATAAGCGAGTTTTCCAATTCGCTCGATAATCGGGAATGGTCCAACAAATCTCGGAGTTAACTTTCCTTTCTTCCCGAATCTAATAACATTCTTCAATGGAGAAATCTTCACAAAAACCATATCTCATACGTCGAATTCCAAATCCTTACGACGATTATCGGCATAACTTTTCTGACGATCTTGGGCTGTCTTCATTCATTGCCGAATGATCTCTATACAATCCGAAGTCTGTCGAATCATCTCTGGCCCAAGCATAATATTTTCTCCAGTTTCCAACCAACATGTCGGAGAGTTACACGGTCTTCCATATAATGCCTCATATGGTGCCATACCAATACTCGACTGATAACTGTTATTATAAGCAAACTCCACCAAATGAAGATGATCTTCCCATGATCCTCCGAAGTCCAAGACACATGCTCTCAAGAGATCTTCCAAAACTCGGTTGACTCTCTCAGTCTGACCATCTGTTTGAGGGTGATAAGCTGTACTCAAACACAACTTGGTTCCCAAAACTTCCTGGAAGCTCTTCCAAAATCTACTAGTGAACAATGGGTCTCGATCGCTCACTATACTCTTCGGAACACCATGGAATCGAACTATCCACTTCACATACAACTCAGCCAACTTCGATGCAGTCCTAGTTGACCGAACCGGAATGAACCTTGCACTCTTGGTCAACCGATCTACGATGACCCAAACCCCTTCATTCCCTGCCCTGGTTCTGGGTAGACCATCGATAAAATCCATCGACACTTGCTCCCACTTCCATATAGGAACCTCTAATGGCTGAAGTAGTCCACTGGGCTTCTTCTGCTCGGCTTTTACCAACTGGCAGTTCATACATTTGGAAATAAAATTTCCAACATCCTTCTTCATACCTTCCCAGTAGTAAGCTCTCTTCATATCCCGATACATCTTATTTCCACCTGGATGAATTGTCAACTTCGAGTGATGACTTTCCCTTAGAACTTCATCTCTCAATCCATCTATATCGGGAACAACTAGTCATCCTTGCCTTCGAAGCCAACCCTCTCGATCGACCTCGAATCCTTTATCCTTCTCTGGATCCAATCCGGATTCCAAATCACAGATAATCTTGACAAGCTTATCATCTCTCTTTTGACTCTCGCCAATCCTTTCCACAAGAGTAGGTCTTATCGATAAGTTTGCCAACATCTCAGGTTCCAATTCACATCTAGGCCTGAAATCAAATCCAGCCAAATACTCGAGACTCTTCCATTCCGAAAACATGGCTCCCAATCCTGCATGTCTTCGACTTAACGCATCAGCCACTGCGTTACCTTTTCCCGGAGTATAGGCTATACCAAAATCATATGATGCTAGAAACTCCAGCCACCGTTGCTGTCGAAGATTCAAATCCTTTTGGGAGAACAGATACTTCAACGACTTATGATCTGTAAACAACTCGAATCTAACTCCCAATAGATAATGTCTCCACATCTTCAAAGCAAACACAATTGCCGCTAACTCCAAATCATGAGTCGGATAATTCCTTTCATGCGGCTTCAGTTGTCGACTTGCATACGCAACAACTTTATCCCTCTGCATTAGCACTGCTCCAAGTCCAGTGCCACATGCATCGGTGTAGACCACCATCTCATCATTCCCACTTGGAATAGTCAAAACAGGAGCACTTGTCAGTTGCTCTTTCAGGATTACGAAAGCTTGCTCACACTTATCATCCCATCTGAACACTTGGTTCTTTTTCGTCAATCCTGTTAACGGTGCAGCTATCTTGGAAAAGTCTTTGATAAACCGTCGATAATATCCTGCTAATCCAAGAAAACTTCTCACATCAGATGCATTCTTAGGTCTAATCCAATCCTGGATTGCTGCCACCTTAGCGGGATCAACCGCTATTCCATTTCCAGAGATAACATGGCCTAAGAACCTCACTTCACTCTTCCAGAAGTGACACTTCGAAAACTTAGCCTTCAGCTGATGTTTCCGCAAGATTTCCAAAACAATTCTCAAGTGCGTCTTGTGCTCTTCCTCAGTTCTGGAATAAACCAAAATATCATCTACGAACACAAGCACGAACTTATTCAACTGATCTCTGAACACCCTATTCATAAGATCCACAAAATATGCTGGTGCGTTAGTCAATCCAAACGGCATTACCAGCCACTCATAAAACCCGGATGGTGTCCTAAAAGCAGTCTTCGGCACACTATCCTTTGCCACTCTCAACTGGTGAAATCCCGTTGCCAAATCCATCTGAGAAAACACCTTAGCCTCGTGAAGCTGATCAAACAAGTCATCTATTCTCGGCAGTGGATACTTGTTCTTCTTAGTCACCTTATTCAGCTCACGATAATCCACACACAACCTCAACGATCCATCTGCTTTGGTTGCGAACACAACTGGTGCACCCCATTCGGACACGCTACACCGAATGAATCCTTTCTGCAAAAGGTAATCAACTTGCACCTTCAGCTCTTGCTGCTCCCTCGGTGCCATCCGCCTAAGAGGCATCACAACAGGTCTGGCTCCCTCAACTAGATCGATACGAAACTCGATCTCCCTATGCGGCGGCAACCCTTTGACCTCGTCAAAGACATCCTCAAATCCATTCACAATAGGCACCGATGACAGTCCATCCCGTGGAACAACCAGCGAATACATGAAGCTCATGAAGACGCCTTCTTCATGCTTACATCGTATCACAACCTTTCGCCCTTCCACATTCCCGACTGTCACCTCTAGCCTCTCACAATCAATCCTAGCCGCATACTTCCTAAGCCAGTCCATACCCAAAATAATTCCGAACCCCGCAAAGTTCAGAACAAAGCAATCACAAACAAACGAGCAATCATGACTCGATACAACTAGACCACGGCATATCATACACAAACATGACGAACCCCCCACTGGATTAGTCACAACCAATGGCCTATCAACAATATCCGGTTTCAAACCTAACCGTCCTACCAAATCATCACAAACAAAAGAATGCGACGCTCCAGTATCAAACAACACTCTAACTGGAACACCCCAAATGGAAAGAGTACCTTGAACCACCACACTCTTCCCCTTCTCTTCAGCAGTAGGAGCTTTTGAAGACGACGGCACAGCTCCCAAAGCATAAGCTTGCACAATCTGCCTGTCCTTCCTCGGTTCTGGACAGTCCTTCCTGAAATGCCCTGGCTTATCACAGTTGTGGCATTTCGCCGGCGCCTTTGAGTTCCTACAATCCTTGGAGAGATGGCCCTTCTGCTGGCAATTATAGCAAGTCACTTCGCCCTTCGGCTTCTTCTGGCCATCCCTACCCCTCTGTTGCTGCTGCTTCCTCTTCTTGTTTCCATTCTGCTGGGGTTTAGATCCTTCCCTGGTTACAGCAACAACAGAACTTTCCTTAGGAAACAAACTCTCGTGCCTGAGAGCTTTCTCCACAAGCTTCTCAAACGGATCATCCAAATGATCCACCAACTGCTTTCCAAGATAAGCATCCAGACCAGTCACAAACTTCTCGTTCTTCTGGTAGGGAGAATCAATATATGATCTGGCATACTTAGACAAAGCTTCAAACTCAGAGATATACTCAAGAACAGGTCTCCCACCTTGCTTGAGCTCCACAAACCTTTTAAACAAGACAGATTTCTGAGCCGTAGAGATGAACTTGGCTTCAAATCTAACTTGGAATTGCCCCCAAGTAATCTCTTCTTCTGGTGTATCGATGGTGATAGAATTCCACCAATCCGCAGCTCTCCCTTGAAGCTGTCTCGATGCAAGCTTCCTCTTGGTTGCATCCTCAATCCCTAAGTCACCAAAGATCCTTCGACAAGCATCAATCCATCTCTGCACTTCAATAGTAGATTCCGTTCCCAAGAAAACCTTTCCTCCAAGAGAAGTATAATCCTTGCAAAGCTTAGCAAAATCCACCGGTCTTGGAGCTTGAACTTGAACTCCAACATCTACAGATGGCCCTGGAGCTATTATCCTTCTCATGATCGAAGTCATCATTGCTTCGAACATGGTTCCATAATCAACAGCTCCTTCAGTAGCACGGCCTTCCCTTGCAGCTGGTCTCCCTCTTCGACTCATCCTTAATATCTGCAAAAAGAATGATTAGAACACCTTAAGAAACAACTGCATAAGGAGTTCAAATCCTTCTAAGCTACTATATTATATATATAGTAATCATCCATCAAAATACAATTACGTCTCTTATACGTACTACGTCAACGAGCGTTGGCTAAAATCGATTAACCTGGCTCTGATACCAAATGTGATGACCGCCCATGACTCCCGCACCATAACAAGGAAATAATGCGCTGAAAGGCATGCCAGGTAGCCATGGGTGACCGTCAGAGGTAAAATAAAACAGCAAACTCTATCGTACATCTCACAGCGCATGGATAAAATACAATAGAGAAATATATAGTGAAGCTCCATAGCAGAAAATCATCATATAAGCATCATAGTAGTTTTATACAAACGTATGAATCATCCATACATCAAAGCCTCACTACATAACACTCAATCAGATACAACAGCGGAACACTCAGTACATATAGTAAGAAAACTAATATGCAAAGCCTCCTGCTCGTCTTCGTCATCATCAGCGTAGATCTCTAAGAACAGCACCTGTCACCTGCTACCTAGTCTGCCCATCCCAACATGGATGAACAGCCCAAGGTAATAAGAGGAGACATAAAACCTTGAGTCAGACAAAGTCTTAGTGAGCAGTAAATTAACTATCAAACATACCAAAAGAGCATAAGGGATAAAAGGAATAGGAACCAAACCATCCCACTCCACCTCTTTCTACAGTGATAGCCCCCAGACCCACACTAAGGAGAAGCAAGCATAACATAGCAGGTAATTAAAGTAAAGCAATAATCACTTGAGTCAAGGACGATGTTTTCCAAATACAAACCCCCAAGGCCTAAACCAAGATCAGATAAGCACCCAGAAAACACCGCTCTTGAGACCGAATGATGATACAACCAAACATCCATGACTCTGGCTATCACTGTTATCATTGCCTTGATATCACCGTTAGTTGAATGACCATCCGTCAAGGGCTAATGGTAACCCCGGTTCTAGACATAACTCCGCACGTCGTCGCAGCCCGTGCCTAGGAATTTTCGCAACTACCCAGAGTACTAGCACGTCGTCGCAGCCCGTGCTTGGAACGTCGTCGCAGCCCATTCCAACGTACTCTTGCTTTGAGCATGCTAGAACCTTCAACAACGATAAGATCTCAGCCTCCTAGTCATCCTCCTCGACGACTATTTCCATACTAGCTCAAGCGCCTCTCAAGCTAACCATTATCACCAACCCGGATCGCATCACCGAGTTATCAACATAACTTTGCACGTCGTCGTAGCCCGTGCTTGGAACGTCATCATAACCCGTCCCATCTCAACATCACACTTTGCCTCATCGCATCATAGCAAAGTCCCATCTCGATCTCATGCTTTGCCTCCTCGCATCATGGCAAAGTCCATCATCATCGAATCCATCCATATGAGCTTCCACATCCGCTTCATATGCCACAGGCAGCTTTCACTATTCAAGAGCCTTTCCACTTAGCTTTTGAATCATCTTCAACCATCTTGTCCCAAATCAACTACTAGCTAACTTGAAACAATCAAATCGATTACACATTCAAACAATCAAGCATTCAAACAAGACCTAATAAGCAATATCAACTATAATGGCAATTTCGTAAATAAATGAGCATAAGTCTAACATGCACGAATCATAGGTTTTTAGCATAAATCTATCAAATATAAAACATGGGTTTTGTCTCTAATACTTGTTAAATGAACTTGCATAAGTAAACATCTTCAAAAACCATGGATCTACATGCAGACTTAAGGAAAAATGCGAGAAATCACTATTTTAAACACATAAACAAGCCACCGATCCAATATACTCCTTTGGGTCCGTGTGAGAGATAACTACCACTCACCGAATCACCCAAAAACTTCAAAAACAAAACACTTTAGATCTGGACAGCGAAGAACAAGGCTTGATCCGGCAAAGTCTCGCTTCAATCGATGAAATCTAGCTCGAACGGATGAAGATCTTCAACTTTGGCTCTTGGATCTTCGATCTCGATCTTCGATCTTGGATGGATGTTAGAACTAGATTGGAATGGAGAAAAGGAGATGAAGAAATGATGTAGTCGAGTTCGCAAAATGGCAGCACTTCGTCGCTTCAAAAACCGGTGCCAAAAAGTGAGCCAAAGCCCTCTATTTATAGGATGAAATGACCATGAGTCGTCGCCCCTATGAGTCGTTGCTGACTCAAGAAAACCTCCGACCTAACAGTTACGACCCATCAACATAGCCGACTCACGACTCGTCCTATTTCCTTTAGGTCGTGCTAACGACCTAACGACTCAACTCAGACACGTCCCAAAACACTGGCCGACCTAACGACTCATCTACCCAACGACTCAGGGACCCAAGGCCGACCCAACTCCTATGCGACCTAACACTAAGTCGCTAACGACTTAACATACGTGCGGCCTAGCAACTTACGACTCATCCCTCCTGCCGCATATCCTAAGTCCTAAGTCGTATGGCGACTTAACTATGACACGACCCAAAAAGCCTCCGACCTAACAACTTAACCACCATGCAACTCAAAACACAAGCCGACTCAACACTGGCACGACTCACGACTTAACCCCTTGCCGTCCTAACGACCTAAGACCATAACCCTTAAACCCCAAACTGTCTTATGTCGGTCACACCTTAAGTCGGCAACACCTATGAGTCGCTCACTATGCTAACTCGTCCATACTTCTTAGGTTAGTGAATCTCTTAGCTCGGACAACTTATGAGTCGGCCATACCTTAAGCCAGCCACTACCTTAAGTCGTCTAATCTCCTAGGTCGTCTAAGCCTTAAGTCGCTCAAACGACTCATCTCCAACCCGACCTAAACTTCACACGGCTTATCACCTTAGGCCGATAACTCTTAAGTCGGTCATTCTATAAGTCGTCTAACGACCTAACCTATGACTCGTTAACTCGGTCACTTTCTAAGGTCGTTACTCCACTAACTCGTGCACCCTCCTAAGTCGTCTACGACTTACTATAGGTCGGTCACGACTCAACACTTTAACCTACGAATTACTCTCCATACGACTCAGGCTAGAGACAACATAAACAACACTAACGACCTGTAAATTCTACGATTTATCGACACGTAAAATACGGGTCGTTACACATATTATCAGAATAAATTTAGCGATTAAATTATAGAAATTAATCTATTGAGAGTTGAATAAAAAAAAATTGAATCTTCAATTTTAAGCTAATTAAAAATATTTCAAGGGCTTGCAAAATTCATATTGATAATATTGAAGATAATAGAAGCTTCAGAATTTAATTTGGAAGTGAATTGCTCAGTTTTGAAATTTAATCGTTCGAATCGATGTTAAAAATAGCCGTCCGAGGCACAGTCTCGGAATTCGACGAAACCAGTTCCATTGGGTCCGTAATATTGAATTATTGCCGGATTTCAAATTTCGTATTTTTCTGAGTTGATATGTGATCATACGACACATAAACGCATTGAAATTTGTATCGAAACAAATTAAATTTAAATTAAGTTTAAATTGGGATTAGTAAATAAACAGACAGCATCCCATTTATCACGCCTGGTAATACGCCTAAATTCACGAAAATAAAATCGTGATAACCATGCCGAGCATACTTCATTCGGTTTTAAATAATCCCTTTCCTTCTTCAATTCAAATCACGCAAAAAAAAAAAGAAAAAGAAAACAAATGGCCGAAGCCCTAAATCGCGTCGCGCGTGGAGGAGCAGGGGCGGCGACACGATCGAGCGCGTGCACGAGGCGCATCTCGAGTGGATGGAGGCTACGATTTACAGTGGCGCGCGAGTCTGTGGGAGTGCCGCGCAAATTCGAGGAGGAGGGCGAAGCAAGTGGAAGCGGCGATTGGGTAGGGCGACCGCGCGCGCGCGATTAGAGGCGTCGATGAAGGAGGAGGCGCGCGCATCTGGGTTGTCTGAAATGGCGGTGCAGTGGTGGCGCAGAGCTCAGCGACGTCGCGATGGCAGCATAAGCGATGGCGATTTGGAAGGCAAGGGTCGCGAAGTCGATGGGAGCTGGACTCTTCAATCTGCAGTAAGGTATCGATTAACATTTGTTTTCAATTTAAAAATATATATAATATATATAACAGTGAAGAAAATGACTGTCTTAGTTATAAAAAATAAAAAAAAATAAATAAATAAATAAATTTATATACGACAGTGAGGTATAAAAGAGAAAACTCATATGGGATTTTAAAATGCAGTAAGTTATACATACAGTATTTATAAATAGTAATAATAATAATAAAAATAAATTTATGTAAACTCTTGAAGTTATAAAAAGAGGAAAAAAAAAATATAAATACAGAAGCAGAAAGAAGAAAATTTAGTTTTAAAATTAAATTGTAGTTAAATAAATTTATTTAAGTAAATTTAGTTGAAATTTAAATTTTATTAGTTAAATTTGTTAGGAGTAATCTGTTTAAAATTCAAAGGAGTTAGTTTAAAATTAAAAGTAGTTGATTTAATTTATAAAAGGAAAATTTGTTAAAGATAAAATTTTGGTTAATTTAAAAAATTGAATTTGTTAGTTAAATAAATTTATTGAAAGAAAGTGATTTAAAGATATTAATTTAAAGTAAAAGAATTAGTTAAATAAATTATAAAAAGGAAAACTTGTTTTATATAAGGGATTTGTTTAAGAATTTATAAAGTTATATTAAAAGTAAATTTTTAATTTTTAAAACCAAAATTTTAGTTAAACGAATTTATTAATGGATTGTTTGATTCGTTTAATTACTAAAAGAAATTTATATAAAAGGAATTGATTTAAAATAAAAGGATACATTGTTAGAAATGATTAAAGAGAAAATTTGATTTTAGAAACTTATAAATTAGTTTAAAATAACTTTTTGAGTTAATTAAATTTAATTTATAAAATAGAAATTAACTTGTTCAATTATTTCTTTTACTAAAAATAATTTATTAAGATAACTTATGGGGTTAATAAGTTTATTTTAATTATTAGTGGCCAAATTTATTTTTAAAGGGAAAATTAGTTAAAAATATAATTTTGGTAAGTAAAAGGAAATTTAATTTATTAAGTGAAATGATTTATTAAAGGAAATTTTGTTCAATTGGAAATTTCTAGTTAAAATTATTTTAAAAGTAAAATAATTAGTTAAAATAAAATTATTAAAGAAGAAACTGATTTAAATAAAACTATTGATTTATTTAACAATCAAGAACGAAAATTTATTATTCGATTATTTCGGATATTAATAAATTGTGTAAATATTTATACAAGGTATAAATGAAGAAAACAAGTTGAATTGGGAGTGGATTGCAAATAAAAGCTAAGGTGAGAACTTCTCACTCAAAAGGAATTATATTGTTTATTTAAATTTTAAATAGTTAGATTTAAAATTTGCTTGACTGTATTAATTGAATGCTTGAATGATGATTGTTATATATATATATATATATTGGATGTGAATAGACCCTATACGCCGTTAGTAAGCGGAGGTTATTTATTACACACATATACCACGATATTCCACCTCGAAGTGGAATTGGTATTATATTATATATATAGCAATATATATATATTGGCATATGTATATATTGCAGTTGATTGATTTCCCGCATTTTCTTTTAGCGGATGAGACCCTATTGCGCCGTTAGTAAGCGGATATATATTTATAAAATCCCATATACCGCGATATTCCGTCTTGAAACGGAATGGTATTGTGCTAATGTCTGTGGATGCAGGGAAACAGGTTGGAGGGATCCAACTGGATTCCTCACAAATATTTATTTGATTTCATATATTGTGATATTTGATTGTTATCATGGATGATATATGATGTTTGAAACTTGTGATTGAATATTGATGTGTTGCATCATCGGGTCCAATTTTGAAGTTTAAAAATAACGATTTTGATTTCTAAAGTGATTCTTGGAAATATACGTTTATAAAATATTTTTGGAATTGATTCATCTTAAATAAATAAACGTTATAATTTTAATATTATAAAAATTATGATTTTTGAGAAATACAGTTAAAAGTTGATTTTTGAAAATATGGGATTAGTGATTTTTTAAAATAGTTTGAACTGGGACTTCTGAATTTATTATAAGAAGTTTAGAAATAGGATTTATAAAATTTTTATTTTATAAATCAGAATGATGAAATTATAGAAGAATTTAAAGATGTTTAAAGTAATAATATAAATGGATTTATATTAAAAGATTTATAAATTGATATTTATAAATTTAGAATATCTTAAATTATAAAACGAGCTTTTATAAATGATAAGATGATTTGTAAATAGATTTCATAAAGGAATGAAATCTATAGAATTTATCAAATTTGATTATTTTATAAATCAAAATGATAAATTATAAAGGAGTTGAAAGACGTTTTAAAATAGTAATATAAATTGTTTTATATTAAAAAATTTATAAATTGATATTTATAAATTAAAAATATTGGAATTATAAAACGAGCTTTTATAAGTATTAGAAAGAATTGTGAATGAATTTCACTAATGAATGAAATTTATAGAATTATAACGGTAAAGTTATAGAATTTTATAAATATAAATTTATAAAGTTATTTAGGAAATAGATGTGGATAAATAAATGAATCTTAGAAGTTATAAGATTTATAGATTTGGGAAGTTTGAAGGAATGATTTTTATAAATAAATAAATTATAAGTATTTGACTTATAATATGAATTTTTAGTATATCATTGTGATATGAATTAAGATAGATTTATAAAGGAAATTTATAAAGGAAGTTGTTATAAAATAAATTCAATATAGAATTTATAAACGTTGTTTTATAAATCCGCAACGACTTATTTTGATAAGGAATTGTTGTAATTTATTCATGGAATTATATTCATGTTTTAGACGGTGAATAATTCTTTAAAATAAAATGAATAGAAGTGATGAAATTTATTGACAAGTGTATTCACGTTTTTGAATAGTGAATATTATGTTAAAGAAATTATTTTAGATGTGATGTTTTAAATAGAATTAAAACGATCTAAAGATGTTTTAAACTGTATTGAGATTCGAAACCATAGATTTCAACATTTATTGTCGAAATAGATGCTTTCGAGAAATAAAAGGAAATGGTGGACTATAACCCTGTTGTTATATTAAATGATTTCCGAAAGGAAATGTTTTGCATAGTATTGGGATTTATATATCTATTTTAATTTCGAATCCCTATACTAGTGATTTTGGGTTGTCGTAACGATGTTTTACGCGACATTCGTTTTGACCCAAATAAATATGATTAAGAGAATGATTTTCTTAAAGAATGAAATATATACTTAATTTCGATTAAAGTATATGAAATATTTTCTAAGGTTGAAAATAAAAGATTTATGAATTACTTATAAAATAAATAAGTATGGAAATTGTTTTTCCAATGTGAAATGGAAAGTTTAGAGAATTTACCTTTTTGAAGATAAATTGAAATGAATAATAGCAATCGTATATTCATAAATATTTTGGAAATATAAATTCAATATGGAATTTATAAATGGAATTGGGAAAATGGGTTTAAAAATAAATATTGATTTATTTTTGAAGTATGGAAATGGTTTCCAATATAAAGTAAATATGTTGAGAATTTATCTTTTTGAAGATAAATTGAAATGAATAATTAAAATAGTATATTCATGGATATTTTGGGAATATAAATTCATTATAGAATTTATAAATAAAAAAGGGGATTTGTTTGAAAATAAATGTTGATTTATTTTTGAAGTGTGAAAACTATATATCTTATAAAGATATTTTTGTGAAATAAATAATTTGGAAAATTATTTGGAATCTGGTGATGTTGGCATATCTATTGATAGTTCAATAACCGACTATCAATATTTACCTTTAAATAGGTATTTGTTGTGATTTGTTTGAAATTGAATACCACACTTATTTTTTTAAAATAAGCGCTCACTATTCGGGTTAACCGGGAAAGGACCTTGGGGTCGTATAACCCATTCCGAATATGTGGTACGTCGTTATGAATTGCATTCGAAGATCGGTGTTGAAGACCGGATATTTTCGAAAGCGAAAGGGTTTCTTGTTGATTGTCTCTGCACTGGCTGATCCCTGGTATTGAGATCTCCATATGTGATGGGAAATCCGAACGTGATTAGAGATTATTCGGATTGCAAGGACTTCTTTGTAAGTGCCTTCGGTTCTGTTCGAGCCCGGAACAGACTTGTATAGATTGTGTGTCTGACATTACAAGTTGAGATGTAAAGCCGATTTCTTTCAAATATATTTCTGTGGTGGCAGAGAATTTATTCTTTTAGCTTAACACCCTTCTCTGAGACGTACGAGCTCAGAGGTTATATAGTTGAAGTTATCAGCGATATATTCCCAATTTGGTAATGTGACATGCTGAGTGTAGCTGTAAATGATCATTGTGTTGATTATTTGTGCTAGGATCATTTATTTGATCGTCTATCTTGGTGATCATTGTGTTGATCATTTGTTGACCCAAAGCATGGCTTTTGTATAAAGTATGTTTTTGTGGACGTGACTTCGTCGAGTCTCACACCCCGGAAATGGTCAAAACAGGAAAGAAGCAGCAAGGTTATGAGGGATAGCACCCTTTAGGGTATGTACATTTCCTTCTGGATAGAGGTGGTATCATGGTATGGAGCCCAGATATTTAACCTATGTGGTTACTACGAATTTATTACTTTGTGGTTGTTGGCTATCGGGATCCCGTGAGAAAGGTCGTTTACGATCGGGGAATGGCGTGCTCGTGTCAGTAGTTACCTAGTTAGGGGTAACCCGGCCTTGTGTTGGCAGAGTTCCGGTTTGGTTCTCGGGGATGTCTTTCCAGAGGCATTCTCATGTGGCAATGGGAAGTTACTTGGCCTGACCATTTGTTGGAAATCCAAAGAAACAATATGAAACTTGTACGGTTTTAGTTGTAGAACCTGCTTCCTAAGGAGGTAGCTATAGTAGGCATAATATAATGGTACCTATGCTGGCTAAGATTTATATTCTACTTTCGAAATATCTTCTACACTATGCACTAATAATAATATCAAAATTGATTTGATTTTAATGCGTATCAAGCATGTTTGGCTATCATAAGGAGAAATCTTCTCCAAGTCTGCGTTTGCATTGTGTGTGTGGCAGGAGGTCTTATGGTAGTCTCATTTTTAAAAAGCATTGCGAATTGAATTTAAAAATATTCCTCTATTTTGATTTTAAAAAAATAAATAAACTGTTTTGAGTTCTCACACCAGTCACATGACTGACTCGGAGTTTATTGTTTCCCTTCCTAAACTCTGGGTGCCCACCAATTTTCACACGGGCAGTCAAGAGTTAAGGTTTATCAAGATATTCTGGATATTCAGGAATTGCTGGAGGCAAGCTGGATGGCATGGCGTATTACTAGTATATAGTATTTCTTTTTCCGCTGCACTATTTGTTGTTGTTGTTGTTTACTCTGATGATATGATGAAATGAAATGTATAAAATGTAATAACTGATATAGTTCTTTGTTTAAAGATTATTCATTTATTATTATATGTTGTTCCGCTGCGAATTGTGAGATTCTGATGTTGTAGTTCTGTTGTTTCCTTTCTTTCCCGTTCTATTTTAAAATTTTCTATTTTCTTTTCTCTCCATCTTCTACCTTCTTCTCTTATTCTTCTCTTCTTTTCTTTCCTTTTCCTTTCTTAAATTCTTTTTAAAACCCATAACTATTCGGTTTTTCCGGCCTTCGATTTCTCGGCAGTCGATAAAGTGAGTATCGATGTTGAATTTTCGAAAGTCGAAAATTCCCGTTTGTTACATTTGGTATCAGAACTTATGGTTAAGCGACAACCATGGTTCTGTTGGGTATTAATCATTAGAGATAGAGTCAGCAGTACTCTAGAATGAGTTTGAATGTAATAATAGATATGAGCGCGTATATGTTAGTGAATATAAAATTGATTTTGGATCGGGTAAATAAGATAATTTTGCCCAAAACTATTTTTGTATAAAAAAAGAAATGATTTTTCTATGAATTATTATAGTATATGGTTGCATGATTGTTAGAAGTGATAATATTGAATTATTATCATTAGTATATGGAATTAAAATAAGATGGGTTGGATTCAAGAAAATTAACTTGATAATTTATTCATTTGTGAAATAATTTCAAATGGAATGAATATGAATATGGTATGTGAATTGGTCGTAAGCAACAAAATTGAATTAAGCAATTTAGTAAATTCGAGATGAATTGAAATATTGAAATGAATTAGTGAATGAAACTAATTTAAGGTAGTAATATGAATTACTAAATGAAAGTTAATAGTTAGAATTCAATATTTAGAATTGAGTATTAAATTCGAATGAAATTTCAAATTGTGAATTGAATTCAAATGGAATTTAAATTGTGAATGAAATTGAATTGAAGAGTAAAATTGAATGAAATGAATATATAACTTCAATAGTGAAGTTAAAATATATAAGAAACATATATCGAAATTTTGCAATAGAATTGGCAAATTGGTTTGAATATTGTATTTGGATTTGTATGCTACTACTACTAGCAGGTTATACAGGTGTATAAAGGGGTTGAGATTTTGATTTCAAAGATAAAATTGAATTGCTCGACAAAAAGGTACGTATTTCAATTTCAGTATGAGATTTGATGACTTTCTTCTCTAGCCACTTGGCTTTTCTCTTTTCTTTTTGATTCTGAGGGGCCGTGGTGCCATTTTGTAGTCGTACCGAGCTAGCCGCGCAAAGGAGACGCTGGCGAAATTTTTCGAAAATTTAGGGTGTTAGAAAAATTTTGAGAAAAATTTGAAAGTTTGAAATTTGAATTTGAATTTAAACTTGAATTGTTAGGAAAACAATGTTGTTTGGAACTTATAATTGAAGTTGGAAAGCTAGTTGAAATGATAATGAAACTCTAATAAAAAGATTTAGGCTAGTAAGTTGATAAAACTATTTGGATTGTGAAAGATAATAGACGGGATAAGGGCATTCTTCTTAACTTGTAATTTCGGGACGAAATTCTTTTAAGGGGGAAAGATTGTAACGACCCAGAATTTTGAACAATTTAATTTGAAAATATTTTATTAATTTTAAATATTTGAATGATGGTTTGAATTGAATTTCATATTATCAGAATAAATTTAGCGATTAAATTATAGAATTTAATCTATTGAGAGTTGAATAAAAAAAAATTGAATCTTCAATTTTAAGCTAATTAAAAATATTTCAAGGGCTTGTAAAATTCATATTGATAATATTGAAGATAATAGAAGCTTCAGAATTTAATTTGGAAGTGAATTGCTCAGTTTTGAAATTTAATCGTTCGAATCGATGTTAAAAATAGCCGTCCGAGGCACAGTCTCGGAATTCGACGAAACCAGTTCCATTGGGTCCGTAATATTGAATTATTGCCGGATTTCAAATTTCGTATTTTTCTGAGTTGATATGTGATCATACGACACATAAACACATTGAAATTTGTATCGAAACAAATTAAATTTAAATTAAGTTTAAATTGGGATTAGTAAATAAACAGACAGCATCCCATTTATCACGCCTGGGAATACGCCTAAATTCACGAAAATAAAATCGTGATAACCATGCCGAGCATACTTCATTCGGTTTTAAATAATCCCTTTCCTTCTTCAATTCAAATCACGCAAAAAAAAAAAAAAAAACAAATGGCCGAAGCCCTAAATCGCGTCGCGCGTGGAGGAGCAGGGGCGGTGACACGATCGAGCGCGTGCACGAGGCGCATCTCGAGTGGATGGAGGCTACGATTTACAGTGGCGCGCGAGTCTGTGGGAGTGCCGCGCAAATTCGAGGAGGAGGGCGAAGCAAGTGGAAGCGGCGATTGGGTAGGGCGACCGCGCGCGCGCGATTAGAGGCGTCGATGAAGGAGGAGGCGCGCGCATCTGGGTTGTCTGAAATGGCGGTGCAGTGGTGGCGCAGAGCTCGGCGACGTCGCGATGGCAGCATAAGCGATGACGATTTGGAAGGCAAGGGTCGCGAAGTCGATGGGAGCTGGACTCTTCAATCTGCAGTAAGGTATCGATTAACATTTGTTTTCAATTTAAAAATATATATAATATATATAACAGTGAAGAAAATGACTGTCTTAGTTAAAAAAATAAATAAAAAATAAATAAATAAATAAATTTATATACGACAGTGAGGTATAAAAGAGAAAACTCATATGGGATTTTAAAATACAGTAAGTTATACATACAGTATTTATAAATAGTAATAATAATAATAAAAATAAATTTATGTAAAGTCTTGAAGTTATAAAAAGAGGAAAAAAAAATATAAATACAGAAGCAAAAAGAAGAAAATTTAGTTTTAAAATTAAATTGTAGTTAAATAAATTTATTTAAGTAAATTTAGTTGAAATTTAAATTTTATTAGTTAAATTTGTTAGGAGTAATTTGTTTAAAATTCAAAGGAGTTAGTTTAAAATTAAAAGTAGTTGATTTAATTTATAAAAGGAAAATTTGTTAAAGATAAAATTTTGGTTAATTTAAAAAATTGAATTTGTTAGTTAAATAAATTTATTGAAAGAAAGTGATTTAAAGATACTAATTTAAAGTAAAAGAATTAGTTAAATAAATTATAAAATGGAAAACTTGTTTTATATAAGGGATTTGTTTAAGAATTTATAAAGTTATATTAAAAGTAAATTTTTAATTTTTAAAACCAAAATTTTAGTTAAACGAATTTATTAATGGATTGTTTGATTCGTTTAATTACTAAAAGAAATTTATATAAAAGGAATTGATTTAAAATAAAAGGATACATTGTTAGAAATGATTAAAGAGAAAATTTGATTTTAGAAACTTATAAATTAGTTTAAAATAACTTTTTGAGTTAATTAAATTTAATTTATAAAATAGAAATTAACTTGTTCAATTATTTCTTTTACTAAAAATAATTTATTAAGATAACTTATGGGGTTAATAAGTTTATTTTAATTATTAGTGGCCAAATTTATTTTTAAAGGGAAAATTAGTTAAAAATATAATTTTGGTAAGTAAAAGGAAATTTAATTTATTAAGTGAAATGATTTATTAAAGGAAATTTTGTTCAATTGGAAATTTCTAGTTAAAATTATTTTAAAAGTAAAATAATTAGTTAAAATAAAATTATTAAAGAAGAAACTGATTTAAATAAAACTATTGATTTATTTAACAATCAAGAACGAAAATTTATTATTCGATTATTTCGGATATTAATAAATTGTGTAAATATTTATACAAGGTATAAATGAAGAAAACAAGTTGAATTGGGAGTGGATTGCAAATAAAAGCTAAGGTGAGAACTTCTCACTCAAAAGGAATTATATTGTTTATTTAAATTTTAAATAGTTAGATTTAAAATTTGCTTGACTGTATTAATTGAATGCTTGAATGATGATTGTTATATATATATATATATTGGATGTGAATAGACCCTATACGCCGTTAGTAAGCGGAGGTTATTTATTACACACATATACCGCGATATTCCACCTCGAAGTGGAATTGGTATTATATTATATATATAGCAATATATATATATTGGCATATGTATATATTGCAGTTGATTGATTTCCCGCATTTTCTTTTAGCGGATGAGACCCTATTGCGCCGTTAGTAAGCGGATATATATTTATAAAATCCCATATACCGCGATATTCCGTCTTGAAACGGAATGGTATTGTGCTAATGTCTGTGGATGCAGGGAAACAGGTTGGAGGGATCCAACTGGATTCCTCACAAATATTTATTTGATTTCATATATTGTGATATTTGATTGTTATCATGGATGATATATGATGTTCGA
The DNA here is from genome assembly GCA_030765085.1 of Allium cepa. NCBI lineage: Eukaryota > Viridiplantae > Streptophyta > Magnoliopsida > Asparagales > Amaryllidaceae > Allium > Allium cepa. The sequence goes on along the minus strand of CM060930.1, from coordinate 43,530,568 downwards.
AAGTTGTGATTGAATATTGATGTGTTGCATCATCGGGTCCAATTTTGAAGTTTAAAAATAACGATTGTGATTTCTAAAGTGATTCTTGGAAATATACGTTTATAAAATATTTTTGGAATTGATTCATCTTAAATAAATAAACGTTATAATTTTAATATTATAAAAATTATGATTTTTGAGAAATACAGTTAAAAGTTGATTTTTGAAAATATGGGATTAGTGATTTTTTAAAATAGTTTGAACTGAGACTTCTGAATTTATTATAAGAAGTTTAGAAATAGGATTTATAAAATTTTTATTTTATAAATCAGAATGATGAAATTATAAAAGAATTTAAAGATGTTTAAAGTAATAATATAAATGGATTTATATTAAAAGATTTATAAATTGATATTTATAAATTTAGAATATCTTAAATTATAAAACGAGCTTTTATAAATGATAAGATGATTTGTAAATAGATTTCATAAAGGAATGAAATCTATAGAATTTATCAAATTTGATTATTTTATAAATCAAAATGATAAATTATAAAGGAGTTGAAAGACGTTTTAAAATAGTAATATAAATTGTTTTATATTAAAAGATTTATAAATTGATATTTATAAATTAAAAATATTGGAATTATAAAACGAGCTTTTATAAGTATTAGAAAGAATTGTGAATGAATTTCACTAATGAATGAAATTTATAGAATTATAACGGTAAAGTTATAGAATTTTATAAATATAAATTTATAAAGTTATTTAGGAAATAGATGTGGATAAATAAATGAATCTTAGAAGTTATAAGATTTATAGATTTGGGAAGTTTGAAGGAATGATTTTTATAAATAAATAAATTATAAGTATTTGACTTATAATATGAATTTTTAGTATATCATTGTGATATGAATTAAGATAGATTTATAAAGGAAATTTATAAAGGAAGTTGTTATAAAATAAATTCAATATAGAATTTATAAACGTTGTTTTATAAATCCGCAACGACTTATTTTGATAAGGAATTGTTGTAATTTATTCATGGAATTATATTCATGTTTTAGACGGTGAATAATTCTTTAAAATAAAATGAATAGAAGTGATGAAATTTATTGACAAGTGTATTCACGTTTTTGAATAGTGAATATTATGTTAAAGAAATTATTTTAGATGTGATGTTTTAAATAGAATTAAAACGATCTAAAGATGTTTTAAACTGTATTGAGATTCGAAACCATAGATTTCAACATTTATTGTCGAAATAGATGCTTTCGAGAAATAAAAGGAAATGGTGGACTATAACCCTGTTGTTATATTAAATGATTTCCGAAAGGAAATGTTTTGCATAGTATTGGGATTTATATATCTATTTTAATTTCGAATCCCTATACTAGTGATTTTGGGTTGTCGTAACGATGTTTTACGCGACATTCGTTTTGACCCAAATAAATATGATTAAGAGAATGATTTTCTTAAAGAATGAAATATATACTTAATTTCGATTAAAGTACATGAAATATTTTCTAAGGTTGAAAATAAAAGATTTATGAATTACTTATAAAATAAATAAGTATGGAAATTGTTTTTCCAATGTGAAATGGAAAGTTTAGAGAATTTACCTTTTTGAAGATAAATTGAAATGAATAATAGCAATCGTATATTCATAAATATTTTGGAAATATAAATTCAATATGGAATTTATAAATGGAATTGGGAAAATGGGTTTAAAAATAAATATTGATTTATTTTTGAAGTATGGAAATGGTTTCCAATATAAAGTAAATATGTTGAGAATTTATCTTTTTGAAGATAAATTGAAATGAATAATTAAAATAGTATATTCATGGATATCTTGGGAATATAAATTCATTATAGAATTTATAAATAAAAAAGGGGATTTGTTTGAAAATAAATGTTGATTTATTTTTGAAGTGTGAAAACTATATATCTTATAAAGATATTTTTGTGAAATAAATAATTTGGAAAATTATTTGGAATCTGGTGATGTTGGCATATCTATTGATAGTTCAATAACCGACTATCAATATTTACCTTTAAATAGGTATTTGTTGTGATTTGTTTGAAATTGAATGCCACACTTATTTTTTTAAAATAAGCGCTCACTATTCGGGTTAACCGGGAAAGGACCTTGGGGTCGTATAACCCATTCCGAATATGTGGTACGTCGTTATGAATTGCATTCGAAGATCGGTGTTGAAGACCGGATATTTTCGAAAGCGAAAGGGTTTCTTGTTGATTGTCTCTGCACTGGCTGATCCCTGGTATTGAGATCTCCATATGTGATGGGAAATCCGAACGTGATTAGAGATTATTCGGATTGCAAGGACTTCTTTGTAAGTGCCTTCGGTTCTGTTCGAGCCCGGAACAGACTTGTATGGATTGTGTGTCTGACATTACAAGTTGAGATGTAAAGCCGATTTCTTTCAAATATATTTCTGTGGTGGGGGAGAATTTATTCTTTTAGCTTAACACCCTTCTCTGAGACGTACGAGCTCAGAGGTTATATAGTTGAAGTTATCAGCGATATGTTCCCAATTTGGTAATGTGACATGCTGAGTGTAGCTGTAAATGATCATTGTGTTGATTATTTGTGATAGGATCATTTATTTGATCGTCTATCTTGGTGATCATTGTGTTGATCATTTGTTGACCCAAAGCATGGCTTTTGTATAAAGTATGTTTTTGTGGACGTGACTTCGTCGAGTCTCACACCCCGGAAATGGTCAAAACAGGAAAGAAGCAGCAAGGTTATGAGGGGTAGCACCCTTTAGGGTATGTACATTTCCTTCTGGATAGAGGTGGTATCATGGTATGGAGCCCAAATATTTAACCTATGTGGTTACTACGAATTTATTACTTTGTGGTTGTTGGCTATCGGGATCCCGTGAGAAAGGTCGTTTACGATCGGGGAATGGCGTGCTCGTGTCAGTAGTTACCCAGTTAGGGGTAACCCGGCCTTGTGTTGGCAGAGTTCCGGTTTGGTTCTCGGGGATGTCTTTCCAGAGGCATTCTCATGTGGCAATGGGAAGTTCCTTGGCCTGACCATTTGTTGGAAATCCAAAGAAACAATAGAAACTTGTACGGTTTTAGTTGTAGAACCTGCTTCCTCAGGAGGTAGCTATAGTAGGCATAATATAATGGTACCTATGCTGGCTAAGATTTATATTCTACTTTCGAAATATCTTCTACACTATGCACTAATAATAATATCAAAATTGATTTGATTTTAATGCGTATCAAGCATGTTTGGCTATCATAAGGAGAAATCTTCTCCAAGTCTGTGTTTGCATTGTGTGTGTGGCAGGAGGTCTTATGGTAGTCTCATTTTTAAAAAGCATTGCGAATTGAATTTAAAAATATTCCTCTATTTTGATTTTTAAAAAATAAATAAACTGTTTTGAGTTCTCACACCAGTCACATGACTGACTCGGAGTTTATTGTTTCCCTTCCTAAACTCTGGGTGCCCACCAATTTTCACACGGGCAGTCAAGAGTTAAGGTTTATCAGGATATTCTGGATATTCAGGAATTGCTGGAGGCAAGCTTGATGGCATGGCGTATTACTAGTATATAGTATTTCTTTTTCCGCTGCACTATTTGTTGTTGTTGTTGTATACTCTGATGATATGATGAAATGAAATGTATAAAATGTAATAACTGATATAGTTCTTTGTTTAAAGATTATTCATTTATTATTATATGTTGTTCCGCTGCGAATTGTGAGATTCTGATGTTGTAGTTCTGTTGTTTCCTTTCTTTCCCGTTCTATTTTAAAATTTTCTATTTTCTTTTCTCTCCATCTTCTACCTTCTTCTCTTCTTCTTCTCTTCTTTTCTTTCCTTTTCCTTTCTTAAATTCTTTTTAAAACCCATAACTATTCGGTTTTTCCGGCCTTCGATTTCTCGACAGTCGATAAAGTGAGTATCGATGTTGAATTTTCGAAAGTCGAAAATTCCCGTTTGTTACAAATATCCTATGGGAGTCGCTGAGTGTATATATATGAGAGAGCGTATCTGTTAGTGGTATAAAAAGATTTTAATATTGTGTTAATCTGTTCCATTCTGTATTTATAAATTCTGGTTGGTGCATGGGACGCTGTGACATCAATAGGAATTTCTAAACACTTAATAGGATAGACCAACATAATATTTGTTTTTAATATAGGGGAATGAAATAACTTTGCCTATTATATTTTCTATATATAAAATATTTTATAAATATATATATTTGGTTGTTATAGATTGGGTGTTAGGTAATGAAAATATTAATAATAGTTGAAACTAAGTTGAAAATAAAATAAATGAAAGTAGAAACTTAGAATTTAAGTTCCGGGGTTTTTGAAGATCTCTTTCGAATAAATTTTGGAATATAATAATATTGTTTATAAGTATTTTCTGATATAAATATTTCAATATAATTCGGAAGAATTGTTTTAAATAAGATTTTTGGAGAAAATAAGTTTTGTACTTTCCTCTCTATCGCTGGAAAATAATTTCGGTGATGGCGGCCGCATCGTCGACTTTCATTTTCGAGTTTCGAAGTGGGAAGGCCAATGCAGTAGTTTTACTGCAGATTTATTTTGATAAACAAATATAAATTTTAAATTGTTTTAAATATAATTAGAGATATATAAGTTGTAAGAATATATTTATCTATTATTTTAAAAGAAATTGAAATTTAACCCGATATCAAATTCTTAAATTTCCGTTAATTAATTATTTCAATTATTGTAGTGAAATGAAAGGTAAGTAATTAATAATTGAAACCTCTAATTTAGGTAAGAGATTTAAGGCTAAGTTATAAAGGAAATAAAAAGGAAGTTGAAATTGTAACTTATAAGGAAAAGGTAATTTTTTTTATTGAATAATGAATTAATTAAAAGATGTGGGAAAACTTGTATAACTTTCGAATGACGCCCTTAAATAACAAATATATAACTTACCAAATATTAAAAGTTGAAATGTTTAATAAGAGATTGTAATAGATATTATACAAGTAGAAATTTGAAATGATGAAAGGATTCAATGAAATCGCTATTAAATGAGAACTTAATGTTATAAACTTAAGTTAAAATTTAAATTTTACCAAGTAAATATAATTAAAGGTAAGTATGACAATAGATGATTATAAACTTAAGTAATTAAAATGTAGATAGATGAGGCCATGCAATTATAAATGAATGTACTTAAGTAAAGGGGTTGAAGTTATTTCTAAATAAAATTGAAAGAAATAAAATGAAAATAAAATTGAAAGTTATAAATGAAATTAAAAGATAAACCGTTATATGAATGAAAAGAATCAAATAACAAAAGTATGAATGGAATAAATAAGAATAGACTAAATCTATTGCTGAAATTATTGTTTGTCGTGGTTTGTGGTTGATTGGGGAAGGAAACTTTAATTTTGTTGGGATGGATGAATAATCCATTGTGTTTAATCTAAGACTATTGAGTAAATGATGCACTTGATGGTTTATTCTTCATTCCGTAAATATTAAGGTTTTGAACTCGAACAACTATTTGTTTGTTTGGTTGAATGGTTGCTTTGAATTTGTTGTGTATGCTGTTGTTAAAATTGATGGTTGTTGTATTGATTTGTTGTTAGTGATTGAAACCACTCAAATATTTCACTTTACATAATTGTTAGCCCTTTGGATTTTATAAGTAAAATTCAGGTTATGGAAGCAATTGCTACTGCTTTTGGGTCCCATAAATTAAGCGTAAATTGCCCGACAAATAGGTACGTTTAGGATTTCGGTTATAGCGCTATTTTATATATTTTCACGTGTTGGGATATTATATTTTGGATAATATATGTAATATAATTGTTATATTTAATATTATATTTTCTCCCGAGCCTCTCCGTACAAAGGAGACTCAGCCAAAATTTTCCGTAAATTTTGGACTTAGAAAAAAAATTGAAAATGTTTACACTTTAACAATTTATGTATAAAGGATTTAAATGGTTATAAATTGGTATATTTTATGTTAGATTATTTTATTTTGTAAACTTATTTGTTTATTAAATTTAATTAAGAAAGATATATTGTTTTCTTATTTCATCTTTTCCCTTCTTTTCCTTTTCGGGGACGAAAAGTTTTGAGTGGGGAGAGTGTAACAACCCGCATATTTGTCGATTTTTATATTTAACTATTTTATTTAAATATTTTATCGATACTCGGAATTTAGTCCGAAAAGCTACTTTTTGCATACGGTCGAATTAGGACTCGGGACCACTCCCATTGAGTTTAAAATGCCGTTTGCGACCTTTTTGAGTATAAGGTTCGATAAGTTTGGAGAAAGTTGATTTTTGCCGCGTTTTCACTTTGGGTTTGGTTTTGGGTTCAGCCCTATGTTTAACTTATACTCAAATCTGAACCACTCCTCCCCATTCACCCTCACTTTCTCCTCTTTTCAGTTTTAAAGCATCAATAGTAGGAGAGATGGGAAATTAAAACTCCAAAACCCTAGTTTCCTTTTGCAAATCAAGCTCTAGCTCCAAACTAATAGAAGAACCCATTAGTAAGCTTCTCTTCTTCTTCTCCAACTCTTTCTCTCTTTGATTTCAGAAAATTCCTAAACCTAATTTGAAAAATGTTTCTCTTTTTAGCTTAGAATCAAGCTTCTTGAGTTGGATTTGAAGAGTGGTTGATTCCCCTTTTGCTTTCAAGCTTCTTTTTCAATTGCTTGGGTTCAAAGGTGAGATTTTTATCTCACATCTATGCTTATAATTATCTTCGAATGTTAGGTATGAATTCCCAACACTTCTTCGTGTGCATTAGCTTTTGGTTTGGATTGATTTGGTGAATATTCTAATTTTTGGTGTTTTGGGTTCAATTCTTTAAAAATCATGGCTTTGATGTTCAAATGTGTTTTTGGTGATGCAACGAGGAGCTCATAGGGCCGGGTAGTCGATTGGCATAAATCCTTAGTGCCGATGCTCGAGTGGTTGCGAATTGGTCGTGATTGGCCATAGTATTCGATGGGCTACGAAGGGACTGGGAACAGGTTCGGCCAACCGAGCCCTGTGGCCGGTCGACCGACCAGCTACTAAGGTGCATAGGCACCTTTCTGTCTCTGGTCCGTTCGACTGGCTACAGGGCTCAGCCGACCGACCTGCTTCCCAAGACTTTTTTGGAACAGGGTCCGGTCGACCGAGCTCTGTAGCCGGCCGACCGACCTGATGATATTTTTCCCATTTCGCCTAGTTTCTTGAATTTCCAACTTAAATCAATTCGTGTTGTTTCCTATTTGTTGTTATCATTTATTATGACTTTGATGACTCCTTTTTAGGGATTTTTGAATATCCATTTCAATGGATTCTTTATCGGTTTCGTTGGATTTTTATTCACATCTTCATATGTGAATTTAAGTGATTGATTGTTCCTACAATCTTCTTCGTGATTTTTCACTTTAAAAATATAAAGGTTTCTATACTAGTAGTAAATATTAAAACTCTTTCTTCAAATGATTTCAACACTATATTAGTACAAAGCTCGTTTCTTAAACCGTTTTCCAATCTATCAGTATATACAAACCTTTACCTCACTCGTATGAGAAATCTAATTAAACGACTTAGTAAAACGAGTGGTATGAAACGCTTGCATTTACTTCGTCGGTTAATTCTTGGACTTGTTCGATTGAATCACTTGTGACAATTTTATAGTGGAGATCTACAGTTTGTTCGTAAATATTTGAGTTAAGCAAGTGGTTATGGGACATGAAGCTAAACTCATATATTTACTAGCTTAGTGTAATTGACACTTCTCGTTGATCATGACGGTCATCTTTGTGATTTAGACTAGCAATGTGCGATGTCTCTTTGCCTGCGAGGGAGACTAAACCCCGTTTTTTGGAGTTTCGACTCAAATTGTTGGGGTAGCAACCCATGGTCTTCGGGACGTTTGTGGAGCTTCGGCTCAATTTGTGATGGTTAGCAACCATGGAATTAGTGTTCCGTTTGTGATACACGTGTTGGTGAGCTTTATGCTCCCGTTTGTGATAGGCCTTCCCCCTTTTGTGATTTCTGGATTTCTTGAGATGATTTTCTAGAATTTGTGTTTCACCAATTTTCGTGATTTCCATTGATAAGTTTTATAAATATTTGTGTATTGGTGAATTTGTGTGTCATTGACTTTTGTGATTGACATTGATATAATCGTCAATATTTATGGTTTGGTGAACGAAATAAGGAGTATGACATTTCCTTTGATTCTTGTGTAGATTTGGTGATATTGATTAATCTCTTGTTGATTTTCAATTACTTATATATATCACAGCTTGGCATTGTGATTATTATGTGTTTGGTCATATCTCTTACTCTATATCATTTCATCTGATATTTATAGTTAGACTGATCCGTTTATTATTTTCTTATTAAATAATACTCGGGTCAGATCGATATGTTACAGGTGCTTCTGCTTGACTTTACATCCGTGATTACCTCCTTGACTTTTGGCTAACTACTTAGATTAGTAATTTTTTGTTGTATACACTTGAGATATAGACTCATAGTTGTATTTTTTGTATAGCACGTGTTGCTATTCTTTTGTATTATTGTGGATCTTTTTGACCACTACTCTGATATACACTTTCATGTGTTAGTTATATATTCATATCTTCTTCCGCCTTTGTGATATGAATTATCTGTGACTGATTTATGTTATGCTTATTTCTATATTTGTTTCCGAAGGATTTATATAGCCACTGTGTAGTAGTTTTGAGTTTGTATCGGTATGTCGGATTTCCTCTTGAAATAAAATACATGTTTTATTATTTGACATATCGGTGCTCGCACAAAGCAATTACATGGATGGTCGCTCCTCAACAGCCTTATTCTCCGTGCTAGTCGACAGCATTACTCCGTAGTGTTCTTGTCTAGCGTGGGTATAGAGGTGGGGCGTCACAGCTTGGTATCAGAGCCAAACTTTGGAACAATATGGAATATTATAACAAGGATCATCGTCCTAAGTCTTTCTTAGGAGTCATGCTTTAGGATTTAATTCGAGTCTTCGTACCGATTCATCCTTTTTTCCTTATGATTCCTTGTTTTATCTATCAAGATTGTTTGATATTCATTTTGTGAATAACCTTTTTCTTCTTCTTTATTTCTTTCTAAAGGAAGAGAAATGGTTAGACCTGGCCGTCCCAGTGCCGGTCAATCTAGTGCTACTCCGCAAGATGGAGTTTTTATGACTACCCAGCAACTTCTGGACCTTGTTACGAATGCTCAAGCAGCTGGTTATAACCCGGAACCTACTCACCCAAAGTCGGGATTTGCACGCTTGTACAGCGATTACACTAATTTGGGCGGGAAGCCATTCAAAGGTTCCCAAACTGTTATTGAAGTCCAGACTTGGTTAAGGACATGCGATCAAATCTTTTCTCGAATGAACCTCATTGATATTCACCGAGTTCAGATGGCTTCTAGTATGCTCCAAGAAAGAGCATTGGACTGGTACGAACTTCTTATTTCTGAGATTAATGAAGCGGATCTCACCTAGGAGAAATTCCGAGAGCGCTTCGAGTTAAAATTCGTACCAGAAGCTGAGAGGGTGACTTTGGCTCACCGTTTTATAGACCTTGTTCAAGGTGAATCTTCCGTGACAGATTATGTCGCGTCTTTTGAATCTCCGTCTAAATACGGGGTTGAATATATCAACACCCCATTGAAGAAGAACCAAAGATTTGTCTACGGTTTAAACAAAAATCTCAAGAAGCCATTACTTCTAAAGTTAGAAGTTTCTTTCGACCAACTCATTGATATCGCTCTTCGTCTTGAAGAGGCGGATAGGGAAAATGATGTTGAAGTGGTGGGTTCCAAACCAAACTTCAACAACAACAAGAAAAGGCCCAGTAAATTCAAAGGCCCTTATCCCAATAAGAAAGGGAAGCAAGCAACCCCTGTGATAAAGACTTCTTCCTTTGGTCATGGAGAATGCTATAATTGTGGTTCGAAGGACCATTACGTGAACAAGTGCCCAAAGTCTCTCTCTTGTCGCTACTGCAAAGTTCCCGGTCATGTTATATCTTCATGCCCTAAGCTTCAGGGCAGGAAGGAGGGAAAGTTAAATGTTGCTCAAGCCCCTAGCAACACATCTCGTGGCCAAGGTATTTCTCATTCTATCCTTGATGGCATTATTTTATTTCGTGATCATTCTGTTGGAGTTCTTTTTGAAACGGGCGCGTCCCATTCTTTTATATCAAAAGAACTTGTTGATACTTTTTCTTTAAGTATTGTTGCCTTAATGACTTCTTTGAAAATTGCGAATCCGGTTGGTGGATCCACAACAATCAGTTTATTGTGTAAAGATGTCGAGATTATTTTGTGTGATTTTCCTTTCGTAGCTTATTTGCATGTCATGCGTTATTTAGGCTTTGGAATGATTTTGGGAATAGATTGGCTTAACCGTTATGAAGCTCATATCCTATGTCCTGAGCGGACTATTCATCTTCGACATTCTCAATCTGTTAATCAGGTTTCTGTTATTCTTAAAGATTCGGATTCTGCTTTGGTTGCATCTTTATATTCTTTAAGCCCTCGTGATGACGATGATGATGATGAGGGTGATATTATTTCTCTTATTCACGTCGTTCGTGAATTTTCCGACATATTCGAGCCCGTTTTAGGATTACCACCTAAGCGAGCAATTGAGTTCAGAATTAATCTCATTCCTGGAGCTCAACCTATCACTCGCCCTCCTTATCGTATGTCCAATAAAGAAAACGAGGAGATGCGTAAACAATTATCTGAATTGGATACGAAGCAATTTATTCGCTCTAGTTCCTCGCCTTGGGGAACTTCAGCTATTTTTGTGAAGAAATCCGATGGAACACTTAGGCTTTGCGTTGACTACCGCAAGCTTAATGATCCTACTATCAAAAATAAATATCCTTTACCTCGGATTGATGAACTATTCGATCAACTTAGTGGTGCTAGAGTCTTTTCACAATTAGACTTAGCTACTGGATTTCATCGGCTTCGTATTACAGAGGATAACATTCCTTTGACATCGTTCCGTACTCGTTATGGATCATATGAATGGCTTGTTATGCCATTTGGTCAAACGAATGCTCCGGCTTATTTCGTTGACCTTATGAATCGAGTTTTCAAAGATTTTCTTGACCGGTTTGTTCTCATCTTTATTGATGATATTTTTGTGTATTCTAAAACCGAGGAGGAGCATGAAAAACATCTTCGGATTGTGTTGGAAACTCTTAGGAGTAATAAATTGAAAGCAAAATTTTCTAAATGCCATTTTTGGCAATCTAGTGTGAAGTTTCTCTGTCATATTATATCCGAATCTGGAATTTCAGTAGATCCTTCAAAGATTGAAGCGATTCAAGATTGGAAGAGACTGGAGAATGTGACAGAGATTCGTAGTTTTCTCGGATTGGCGGGTTATTACCGCCGGTTCATTAAAGACTTTTCTAAAATTTTCGTCCCTCTTACTGGCTTAACAAAGAAAGGTGTTAAATACATTTGGTCGGACAAATGTGAAGCTTCTTTTCAGAAATTAAAAGAACTCCTTTCCGATGCTCCTATTCTTGTGATTCCCAATGGAAACCAAGATTTTATTGTTTATACCGATGCTAGTCGCGTTGGTTTGGGTGCCATTCTTATGCAAAGAGAACGTGTTATTGCTTATGCTTTCAGGCAATTGAAGCCTGCCGAGACTAGATATGCCACTCATGATTTAGAGTTCGCGGCTATTGTTTTTGCTCTTCAGATTTGGCGTCATTATCTTTTAGGAGAGAAATTTGTTCTTTATACCGATCATAAATCCTTGAAGTATCTATTCTCTCAAAAGGAACTTAATTTGCGTCAACCACGTTGGCTCGAATTTCTTGCACCATATGATCTTGATATTCTTTATACCCCCGGTAAGGGTAATCGTATCGGCGATGCTCTTAGCCGTAAACAACAAGCTGTTGTTTCTATGATGATATCCGAATGGAACGATATCGAGATCTTATCCACTTGTGAGATTCGAGACCGCGTATCCGATTTATGCTCATCATTTGTTTTATGTAGCCTTGAGGCTCATCCTTCTCTTTTAGACCGCATTCTCGAAGCTCAAAGGCTAGATCTCAAATTGGCTCCTCTTGGCCAAAATATTAAGGATAAAATTGATATTGAAGGTTTAAAAGACTTTGATATCGAGTCTCGTGGCGGCATTCGGAAATTTGGTAGACTTATCGTACCAAATATTAGTGATCTTCGTAAAGATATTTTAGAAGATTCTCATCGTTCTAAATTTACCATTCATCCCGGTAGTAGTAAAATGTACGCGGATATGAAGCGACTTTATTATTAGGAGGGAATGAAACTTGACATCGCTAACTTCGTTAAGCGTTGCATGACTTGCCAACTCGTTACGGCCGAGCATCAAAGGCCCGGTAGATTATTGCAACCTTTAGAAATTCCAATTTGGAAGTGGGATCAGATTTCCATGGATTTTATTGACGGCCTTCCCCGTTCTCGTTTGGGTCATGATAGTTTATGGGTGATCATTGATAGGCTTACTAAATCCGTCCATTTTATTCCCGTTCGATCTAACCAAACCATTCCTCTTTTGGCCAAACTCTTTATCAAAGAGATTGTTAAATTACATGGAGTTCCTACTTCTATTGTTAGCGACCGTGATCCATTGTTTACTAGTGGATTTTGGAAGAGTCTTCCAAAAGCTTTGGGATCGAAGCTTAATTTTAGCACCGCTTATCATCCCCAGTCCGATGGACAAACTGAGCGTGTGAATCAAACTCTTGAAGATCTTCTTCGTTCTTGTGTGCTTGATTTTGGTGGAAGTTGGGAAGATCATATTTCACTTGTTGAATTTTCCTATAATAATAGCTTCCAATCTAGTATTGGTATGGCACCTTTCGAGGCACTCTATGGAAGGCCATGCCGATTTCCTTCTTGTTGGCTTGAGGCTGGTGAGAAGCTGGTTTTAGGTCCAGATTTTATTCGTGATTCCACAGAAAAGATTGAACTTATTCGACATAGGATGAAAGAAGCCCAGAGTAGACAAAAATCCTATGCCGATAACCGGAGAAGGAAGTTAGAATTTTCTATGGGAGATCTTGTGTTCATTCGTGTTTCACCTATGAAGGGTGTTGTACGTTTCAGTCGATCGGGAAAGTTAGTGCCCCGATACATTGGACCATTTCCTATCGCTGAACATATTGGTTCCTTGGCTTATCGCCTATCATTACCGGCTCAGTTTTCTGCTATGCATGACGTGTTTCATGTTTCTCAATTACGGAAATGTCTTCGAGATTCCTATTATATTCTTGAGCCCGGTGTTGTGGAAGAAATTGAAGTTTTGCCTAATTTAACTTATGAGCAACATCATGTTCGTATTATTGCTTCGGAGGTCAAACGACTTCGAAATAAGGATGTTCCGCTTGTGAAAGTTCAATGGTCTTCAAATCCTAAGGATTGTTCTTGGGAGTCTAGAGAGTTCATCGAGCGATCACATTCGGACTTACTTTCTCGTGCTCTTTGAGGTGAACTTTTTATTTCAAACTTCTTCTGTGTTGAATATGCTTTTATGGTTGTTACTGTATATATCTTCTTCTTAAATATTGCGAGGACGCAATTTCTTTAAGGAGGGGAGTCTGTAACAACCCGCATATTTTTCGATTTTTATATTTGAATATTTTATTTAAATATTTTATGGATACTCGGAATTTAGTCTGAAAAGCTACTTTTTGCATACGGTCTGTAACGACCTGTATTTTACGTGTCGATAAATCGTAGAATAGTTGCCACTAGGTCGTTAGTATTGGTTATGTCATATAGAGTTTTAGTCGTCCAGAGTAGATTTGAGCAACTTAGAGAAGTGTGGCCGAGTTAAGGAGGTAGCCGACTTAGTTGTTGGTCGACTTAAGAGTTGCCGACTTATGGGAGTGAACGACCTAGAGATGAGTCGGTTGAACAAGTTAACGACCCAGTAGTTAGAAGCGACTTAAGTATGGACCGACCTAGGAAGGTCACCGACTTAAGGAGTTAGCGACTTAGGAGTTAACGGTTTAAGGGAACTAGCGGCTTAGTAGTGTTAGGTCGGCCATAAGGTTAGATAGTTAAGTCATTAGGTCGGCTATATGGTTAGGTAGTTAGGTCGGCTATGTAGTTGAGTCGTTAGGTCGGCAGTGTGAGATGAGTCGTTGGGTCGGCATCTGGTTAAGCCGGTAGGTCGGCATTATAGTTAAGTCGTTAAGCCGCGTTTGAGTTAGGTCGTTAAGTCATGTAGAGGCTTGAGTCGGTAGATCGTGTGGTGCCTTGAGTCGTAGGTCGTTAGGTCGGCAAGGGTTAGGTCGTGGACAACTTAAGGGGATGGCCGACTTAAGGGATTTCCAGGATTTGCAGCCTATAAATAGAAGTGCCTATCTTCATTTTTGGGATCCGGATTTTGAAGCGACGAAGTGCTGCCATTTTGAGAGCTCGACTACAACTCTTCTTAACTTCTTTTCTCCACTCTAATCTAGTGCTTACATCCATCCAAGATCGAAGATCTAGATAGAAGATCCAAGAGCCAAAGTTGAAGTTCTACATCCAACGAAGAGAGATTTCACCGTTTGAAGCGGAATCTTGTCGGATCAAGCTAGATCCTTTGCTGTCCAGATCTGAAGTTTGTAGCTTTTGAGGTGATTCGGTGATTCGGTGAGTGGTGGTTATCTCTCACACGGACCCAAAGGAGTATATTGGATTGGTGGCTTGTTTGTGTGTTAAAAATAGTGATTTCGTGCATTTTCCTTAAGTCTGCATGTAGATCCATCGTTCATAAAGTTTTGATATCCATCTTACTACATGATAGTTCATTCATCAAGATATTACTTAGAATTCATGCTTGTTAGATTTGGACTCTTTATTTACGAAATTGCCATTATTGTTATAACTGTTTATTTAGATCTTGTCTGAACGATTGATTGTTTGGATTAATGATTGATTTGATTGATTGTTAGAAGTTAGTTGATTGATGACTTGATTTGGACAAGTTGGTGAAGGTGATTCAAAAGATAAGTGGAAAGGCTCTTGAATAAGGAAAGCTGCTCGTGGCATATGAAGCGGATGAGAAAGCTCATATGGATAGATTTGATGATGATATTGAGATGGGACTTTGCTATGATATGATGAAGCAAAGCATGATATGAGATAGCCTTAGTTTAATCCAGACGGGATCATTCCAAGCATGTTGATAACTCGGTGATATGGTCCGAGTTCGTTGATAATGGTGGGCTCGAGAGGCAGCTTGGGCTAGTTTGAGAATAGTCGTCGAGGAGGATGACTAGAAGGCTTGGATTTCATCGTTATTGAAGGTTCTAGCAAACTCAAAGCAAGAGTACATAAGAACGCCCCAAAGACTACGGGTAGGTGGTCGAGTACTCTGGGCAGATTCCAAAGACTACAGGTAGGTGGTCGAGTACTCTGGGAAGATTCCTAAAGGACTACAGGTAGGTGGTCGAGTACTCTGGGCAGATTCGATAGTCTTAGGCACGGGCTGGGACGACGTGCGGAGTTATATCTAGAACCGGGGTTACCATTAGTCCTTGACTTACGGCTGAAAGAACGTGTCGGTCATTCAATTAACGGTGGTATCGAAGCAATGATAACAGTGATAGCCAGAGTCATGGATGTTTGGTTGTATCGTCATTCGGTCTCAAGAGCGACGTTTTCTGGTTGCTTATCTGATCTTGGTTTAGGCCTTGGGGGTTTGTATTTGGAAAACACCAACCTTGACTCGAATGATAATTGCTTTACTTTAATTGTCTGCTTTGCTATGCTTGTCTCTTCTTAGTGTGTTTGGGGGCTATCACTGTAGAAAGAGGTGGAGTGGGAGGGTTGGATTCCTATTCCTTTTTCTTTATGCTCTTTTGGTATGTTGTTAGTTAATTTACCGCTCACTAAGACTGTTGTCTGACTCGGGGTTTTATGTTCAACTCTTATTACCTTGGGCTGTTCATCCGTATTGGGGTGGGCAGACTAGGTAGCAGGTGACAGGTGCTGTTGTTAGTGACTGATGCTGTTGATGACGAAGACGAGCTGGAGGCTTTTACATATTGTTTTCTTACTATATGTACTGGATGTACCGCTGCTTGTATGATTCTCTGAGTGTTATGTAGTGAGGCTTGATGTATTGACTGTTCTGATGTTTGTATCAAACTGTTTTGAAGTGTATTAATGAGATTCTATTTGGTGAAGCTTCACTATATATATACACACACTTCTTTATCGTATTTTATCCCTGCGCTGTGAGTAATACGATAAACTATTATGTGTTTACCTTACCTTGATCATCATCCATGACGGCCTGGCACACTTTACTGCGCATTATTTCCTTGTTGGGTGCAGGAGTCATGGGTGGTCGTCACACGGTCGAATTAGGACTCGGGACCACTCCCATTGAGTTTAAAATGCCATTTGCGACCTTTTTGAGTATAAGCTTCGATATGTTAGGAGAAAGTTGATTTTTGCTACTTTTCCACTTTGGGTTTGGGTTTGGGGTCAGCCCTATGTTTAACTTATACTCAAATCTGAGACACTCCTCCCCATTCACCCTCACTTTCTCCTCTTTTCAGTTTTAAAGCATCAATGGTGGGAGAGATGGGAAATTAAAACTCCAAAACCCTAGTTTCCTTTTGCAAATCAAGCTCTAGCTCTAAACTAATAGAAGAACCCATTAGTAAGCTTCTCTTCTTCTTCTCCAACTCTTTCTCTCTTTGATTTCAGAAAATTCCTAAACCTAATTTGGAAAATGTTTCTCTTTTTAGCTTAGAATCAAGCTTCTTGAGTTGGATTTGAAGAGTGGTTGATTCCCCTTTTGCTTTCAAGCTTCTTTTTCAATTGCTTGGGTTCAAAGGTGAGATTTTTATCTCACATCTATGCTTATAATTATCTTCGAATGTTAGGTATGGATTCCTAACACTTATTCGTGTAACGACCCGTAAATTTAACCGGTTTTAGTAACGTTATTAACTGAAATTTTGTGTAGTTTTAAACAGTAAAATTTTGAAATATAAATTTGATATTTGGAATGCGTCTAGTTAAACGTGGCAACTGGTAAATTTTCATCCGAAAATATGAAAGTTTATTTTATGCGTAAATTTACTTCAATTTAATCAGTTAAAAAGCGATGAAAACAAAAAGTTTTCAAAACCAAAATATTTTACATAGAAAAATTCTAAACCATCTTTTGAGCAAGTTGTCAGTTTGGCATTTTTCCAAATTTGGACATCTTTGGCTCCGTCGATCCTATTTTTTTAACGTTTTCCATGCATTTTCCGCTAGTATAGAAAATTCAAATTTTTATAATTCAAATCGTACCACTGATATCCATACACCGTTTTGATCGTATCATCGTGATGATCTTTATGGTATATTCGATTGTCAATTTCGGAGTCCGATATGCGATGCTATCTGCGTAACGTCTAGCGTATCGGGTTCCTCAACCGGGTCTTGATTTCCTAACTCTTCGTATTCAACTGTCTTTTAACCATATAGCTTCTAGCCTTTTTATTTTCCCTAGAAATGCAATGCTTGGCGTTTACTATTCTTGTTGTAAATTTATGTTTCTGAGTCATATTTCATTCGTTGCCTCTCTCTCTCTCTCTGCAAAATATATTCATAAATTTAGTTTTCATATAATCTTTGTTCTGAAACATGCATGCACTGGTTCTTCCTCACACCTCCACCCTCAAACCGTCCATGCGACACAACCAAACCCGCCTCCTTTTTGCTACAGCCAAACATCCACCAGCCTCACTTCCAGAAACCCAAACCCCGCCATGAGCAACCTTCTCTACGCACATCCCCTCCGAATGCAAGCAACCTCTCCTTCCTATTGTCAAAGCCATCATCCTCCCCATGTCAGGCCCTCCATCATCCACTACATCACTTTGGCCGAATCACCACCCTGCTCTCCACCATACACACTTTTCCCTCTCCTCTTCGCGCGTGGAAACACCTTGCCAAAGTCGCACCACCTCGCAACTCATCTGAGCCTCCGCCTTTCGCCTCGCTGGAACCATGGTGCAGCTGAACACCACCCCAGTCCGACCTCATATCCTCCCTCTACATCGACACTCGGGTCCATCAGCTGCTCCGCCTTTGTCCTCCACTGGTCACTGCGCATGGCCGCATGCTTAGCCACTTTCTAGTCGCTATACCTTCCCACTTCGTTTCGGCCAACAACCCCGACCTATAGCCTTTGTTGTGTTGAGGGTATGTATGCATATCTTATATTCTGTCACCAATCATTTAGCTGGTAATATATTAGTATAGGATGTGTTAGCTTATACATTATTTAATATGTTATATACTGTATGTGCGTTGATTTATACAATGTGGAAAAAGGCTGTAACATATTTAATGGTTTACAGTCTATTTGTATATATATAAAAAAAGTTATATTGATTTGAGAAGCACCGACTTAAATATGAAGATTTTATATCATACGCGTTCACATTAATTTAGTAAGTCTAAGTACATCTTTCATATAATAAAGTTTATATACTTTATAAAATACGAGTTTACTTTACTTCTTGTGAATGTACATATGTGAGCATCAACTGTTGTTTATTTATTTTAAAATTTAGTCTGCATATGTTTTACATCTTGGCTTGCATGCATGTAGGCTATATAGTGTGCATACATAGATTTAAAAAGTTTCAGATCTCTTCTTTTCGGTGAATTTATATTTGTAGTACAAAAGATCTATTTTCTTTATATGCATAAATTTATGTAGGTGCTATATTATTTTTGTTGCCTAGTATACGTTGTATGTATGGGCCTAGTTTAAAGTTGTGGTTATACTATAATAAGCTTGTTATAATGTTGATATAAAATGCGTTTATACCAATATATATATTTAAGTATTTATGATAGTTACAATGTACAGTGTGTATGTAGACTGATTTATATCCAGTTGCCTATCTATCAATGAACATATATATTGTTCAATTTCAAAGTTTATTATTGATTTATGTAAGTATTTATAGCAAAGTTCATTATGAACGTATATACATATGTTGATTATATACTAGATCATATTTTTCTCTTCTGCTGTTTCTTCTTCGCTGCTTTTTGGAAATGCAACTTTTGTTTAATATATTACAGTAGATAGTATACTATATTTTAAAGTTAGACTTCATGTTCATGATATCATATCTCACTCATGTTTTATCGGAATGGGTTGATTCTATTTTTAAAAAAGAGCCGAAGTTACCTAGTTTATGCATGTCAAATTTCAGCAAAATCCGACATCGTTTGATTAGTGGTCGAGGATCTAGAAGTTTGACCCAGGCAGCTGTTCTTTTGTACTTGGAATTATTTTACACTGCTGCAAACACGACCTGTGTTCATGTTTGACGCATCGTATCTCTTCCGTCTTACGACGGAATACAGTGATTCCCCTTTTGTTTAAAAGATAAAGTTTTCTACTTTCTGTATATAAAATTTTAGCTTCATACGAGGTGGTTCATTCCTCTGTTTCTTACATGGAAGTCAGGCCCAGAGAGGTTTCCAGACCTGAACATTTGACAGTCGCAACATGGCCTGAGTCTATGTTTGTGACATCGTAATTTTTCTCGTCTCTTGTCCAAATCAAGTGATTCTTTTGCAGTTTCAAATACAAGTTTTGATCTTTATTCATACAAAATTTCAGACCATTTCGATCTCGGTAGCACATAGAATTATATTGTTAAACTTTGACGCAGGACATGTTTTGTAATTATTGCTATGTTGAATGTTTTGATTTGATTTCTTTTAAATGTTGTATTTAAGAAAGATGATTTTGGATATTGTTGTTAATAAAATAATAATAACAATAAATAAATGATAATATGCTTGAATTTAAATATATGTGATTTAATTGTAAGATGGCGTTAGAAATGCATACCTATGGAGTTTTATCTGTGTTAAATTAAATATCGATTTGAAAATATATGTTTAAAATTGATTTTTTTATTATATATTTTATGTGTTTAATTTTGGAATATAGTTATGTATATATGTTCACTGATACCATTTACTTTCATCGCTCCTATTCTGATTTGATTTCGACGATTCATATTTAACAGCTTTGCTAGTCGATTCGCGCCAATCTAGTTATTCCGAAAGTCGTGCTTACGATCCGTGACTCAACTTCGTTGTCTATTCATCTCTCTAGCCTCGAAAGGTGAGCAATCACTCACGATTAATGTTCTTTTATTTATTAATTTTGATTTCAAGTGAAACGACAATTGAAATATGCTGCTGTTAGTATTTACACTGTTATATATGCTATTACCTGCATTTGTTCACCTATGACATCTGACACCATTATTTGTTAATTATTGCGATGATAATCTATTTTGGTTGATAATTGATTGATTGATTGTTGTTTATATTGGATGTAAATTGTAATGTATAAAGTGATAAATATTATGCAATTGAATTTGACGTAGGATAGTTTAAAAATGTGAATCGACATATGTGTTGAATTTGATTAGTTAATTTGAATAATCTGACCCCCTTTAATTGTTAAGTTAATCGACATGTGGAATTTGATAAATCACACTTTGAACCTTGAACGTATATTGGATAAATTGTTGTAGAATTGAAATTGAATGACAAGTGAAAAACCGTAATGTAGTAATCTTTAATCTACAAGAAATGATAGTGTAGATTCTAGAAATAATTTTATTAATTCGCACAAACAGTAATGTGAATTAATACGATTATTTCGGGATTATTTGAATTGATTATTGGATTGTGTTTGATTGTTGTTATTGCTTGTTTATTTACTTTGACACCATCCCAGTTATCACACTACAAGTTCCCTTTGTTATGTTTTGATTTTTGAATTGGAATTGGAATCGGGTTGAAATGATAAATACCCAAAATGAACTTGACTTAGGATAGAGAATTAAATAAACCCGATTGGTCAATAATTTGATTTGAAATAAAATAAGGATTTTATTTGAATAATAAGGTTTTGAAATAAAAATTGGACGTAAATTTTGATTAAAGGAAATTGTTAATATTGGAATTTGAAACAAAATATTAATGTAATAAATGATGAAGAGCGTTGTTTGAAATGAATTATTTGACGATAAAATTTAGAATTATTCATTGAATTAAGTTTGAAATGATTTAATAATTAAGTCGAATTTATAATTAAGTTTGAAAATTTTAAGTTTTGAAATTATTAATAATTAAGATTGAAATTATTTAATAATTAAAAAAAGATTGAATTATTCGATAATTGAATAAAAATTGAATTCTTTGATAAGAGAAATTGAACTTTTGAATAAGTGAATTCGTACTTCGTTAATAAATGAAATTGGGTTTCTTATTTAATTAAGTTTGGAAAATTTAAGTAAGTGAATAAATCAAATTGAATTTCTTTAACAAGAAATAAAATGCGTTTTATTGTAATAACTGTAAGACTTGTAATTTAAAGAATTGATTCGACGAATCTAATTGAATTTAATGTGTTAGTTGATATAATGAGGTTGAACTTAAGTAATTGATTTAATGAATTGGAAATTTAATGGAAACCGTTTGAATGATAAACTAACTTAACGAATATTGAATGAAATCGATTAATGAATTGAAATTGATTTTGAATGTTAAATTAAATTAATTTAAATGTTTTCGGAATGAACTAATATACGAACTTGAATCAATATTTGAATTGTTTAAATAAAAATTGAAATTGAATTGTAAGACTTTGAAATGGTAATTTGGAATGTTGAAACGTAAATTATGGAAATCGATTTCGAAAGATAAATGAAATGTTGATTTACGAATTCTAATTGAAATTGAATGTGATTTGGTTTTGAAATTTATTAAACAACCAATCGGTGTAATAATTACGAAAGTTATTAAAGAAACCGGAGTCGGTTATGGACATACTCTCTGTCTAAACCGAAACCCACTTTAATAACTATACGCGGAGTGATGATCCAGAATGAAGTGGTTGGATTGGCGAACGTTGATGATTGAAGAAAGTGAACGATATTAGATAGCCTTGACACTTGTGTCAAAATTGGAAATGACTAAAATCAGGAGCCGTGCCGGGCCAAATAGGGTTAGCCACCTCGAGCGAACACACTTCTTCGTAACTACTACTCATTACTTGTGATTGATTGGTGCACCCTCGTATTTTTCAGGAGTGTTGTTTCGTGGTGTTGCGATCGCTGCGGCGATGCGTTCTCACCAGTCCGGATCAGGCAAACGGTAGTTTCACTACCTTGGGTATTGCCTCATGTGCCTTGTCATACTTGTATCTCTATATACGCGACCACTAGGAATTTGTTTTGTGTTATACCTATGGGGTACTCCCTGATAGCCCACCAGTTTACGGTGGAGTTTACAGTGCTGTATAGACTATGACATTTATATAAAATGTGTTAAGGGGAATAATGGTAACGCCTTAACACTATTTTGGTACTTTATATTACTGATAGACATTATCTATGTAGCGTATACTACTACATAGTAGATAGTTTAACGGATCCTTAAAGGATGGTGATTCCAACATCCTTTGAGTTACTTGTATTTCGATTGCTATTTCACTTGAGTTGGATTTATTGATATAAGAATATTAATCCTAACTCGAGTGTTTTGTGTTTTGCTTTACGCTCGGGTCAGACTGAGAGTACCAGCTTTCGAGGCTCACCTTTGGAGTTGGAGCTTCGCTTGGAGATCCAGCTATCTTCCCAGCTTTCAAATATTCAGTTGATTCCAGTGATGTATTCTGATTATTGTATTCGACTATTGTCTTCGAGACTTCTGTTGTAACTTGTGTAAACTCTGATGTATTTTATATATTTATATAGTAGCTTCATGAACTACTATCTCTTTTACTTCCGCTGCATATTATTACTCTGTGTCTGTGATTCTGTGATTATTTATTTATTGTATATCTGAGTTTTTCCAAATTTAAATTAACAATTCGGTATTTTGAATTATTCAAGTCCGACATGTGCGGATGCGAATAGTCCAAAATAGTAGGTTGTTACAGTTGGTATCAGAGCTTTGGTAGCTCTAGGCAGAACTTAGTATATATGGTAAATGTATTTGCAGAATCACTCTCATTCGAGTTCAGTTTTCCTTTTAACTCAATTCCTTTGAATTTTGGAACGTTCCCTCTGTTCCGAAATTCATTCTTGTCCCTCACTATTCATCTTCTTTCAATTTTGGAGCATCCCATGACTCCTCTTCGAATGACCTTTATAAGAAATCGGCGGTCTCACCAACCTTCGAATTATTTGAAATTGGATGAAATTCCTTTATAATAGACATCAATTTACCGGAGATTTCTGTATCCTCGGTTTACGATGCTATCTATTCCCTACTATACCTGAATTTTATTTCTTATGATCTGGTACCGATTTGCCTCAAAAATCAGCATCGATCTTATTCTTGAAGTTACGGTCGACCCGGATAAGGTTGCCCATGAATAAAATAAGCTTATCCATCTCCCGACCCTGTTAATTGAATTATTTTATCTTTTCTTCCGAACTTATATCGAATCAAAATTCTCTTTGATTTGATTTCCATCAAATTCGAATCTCTATACTTATTTTGAAAACCATGCTTGTATCGTCGAGCGAGAAAGTGTATTTGTGAATCAATATTAAAAATAAGAAAAATATATTGTGTTGTTTGAGATGTTGATGTTGATTTGGGTTTTCGATCGATTCGTCTGATCAACGCTATCAATAGGATTTCCAAAACACTTGAATAGAGCAAATTGACACAATATTGTTTTCAATTTGGTCAACGAAATAAATTGTGTATAATTATATTATATAAGTATAATTTTCCTGAAATTAAATGGTTAAACGAATCCGTGGTCTGAAATGATAATATTTAATTTTCATTTATGTATAAACCATTGGCTATTGTATAATATAAATAAATGAATTTATAAAACTTGGATATAATTTGATTTAGAATTTAAATGAATTTAAACAAGAATTTGGGAATTTAATTTCCCATAGATTTCAAACCTTGTATTTAAAGTTTTAAAGGGTATATTATTTAAAGTATTTTCGAATAGAAATCATTTGAAAGAAATTTTAGATGTTTAGATCAGTGCTCTTCTCTTTGTCGCTTGAAAATAATTTCGGTGATGACGGCCGCATCATCGACGTTCATTTTCGAGTTTCGAAGGAAAGAGACTATTCTGTAGCTTTGCTATGGTTTGTTTTGAAGAACAAATTGATTTGAATTTCATAAAGTATGATTTGATTTGTAATATACATTGATATAATTTAAATCTGATTTGATATTATATATATATATATATATATATATATTTATCTCTAAATAAATTTGAAGTTGCTCGAAAATTTAATTCTTAAAAGTTGTGATTAAAAATGATTTCAAAATATAAATTGAAGCAAGGATTTTGAATAAATATTTAACTTGAAATAACTGAATTGTAAAACTTTATTTGGATAATACTCAATTGCATTATATATAACTTACCTAAATTTTTAAAAGTTAACTATGTAATTGGATATTATACAATATAAAATGATATCAAAGGAATTTAAAATAAATTTGAGTAGTTATAGTAAGTGTAAATATACTTAATATAAAGGTGATAAGATATATTAAGTAAGTAAAGTAAATTTAATAATAATTTGGAATAAAGAAGAATTAAATTTGTCGAATAGAAAATGATTATAATAAATGACTATTCAATTTATGATCTTTGAAATTGTTAACTTAAGATAATTGGATAAAATATAATATAAATTGTCTTTACAAATAAAATGTGTGTGCGTATAATAAATGTTATTCACTTGAATTTTAATTATAAAATGTTTATGGAGAAAATAGAATAAAAGGTTAATTGAATAATAGATGTGATTAATAAATAAAATTTTGTTTTGAGAGTTAATAAATTGAAATTAAATCAATTTAATGAGGTATTAATTAAGTATATATTGAATTTCATTTGAAAGAAACCTTTTGTACCTAACATTAATAAATATGAAATCAAATCAATTTAATGAAATCTTAATTTAAAAAAACAAAATTGTTGAATATAGATTTATTTAAATTGGAATTTACATGGTTTAAATTAATTGAATATTATGAAATTTAAGTCTATTCTCTTTTGATAGTTTCTATTCTCCTACTTCCTTCCTTTTCGATGACGAAAAGTTTTGAGTTGGAGAGAGTGTAACGACCCGTAAATTTAACCGGTTTTAGTAACGTTATTAACTGAAATTTTGTATAGTTTTAAACAGTAAAATTTTGAAATATAAATCTGATATTTGGAATGCGTCTAGTTAAACGTGGCAACTGGTAAATTTTCATCCGAAAATATGAAAGTTTATTTCGTGCGTAAATTTACTTCAATTTAATCAGTTAAAAAGCGATGAAAACAAAACGTTTTCAAAACCAAAATATTTTTACATAGAAAAATTCTAAATCATCTTTTGAGCAAGTTGTCAGTTTGGCGTTTTTTCAAATTCGGACATCTTTGGCTCCGTCGATCTTATTTTTTTACGTTTTCCATGCATTTTTCTCTAGTATAGGAAATTCAAATTTTTATAATTCAAATCGTACCACTGATATCCATATACCGTTTTGATCGTATAGTCGTGATGATCTTTATGGTATATTCGATTGTCAATTTCGGAGTCCGATATGTGATGCTATCTACGTAACGCCTAGCGTATCGGGTTCCTCAACCAGGTCTTTTGATTTCCTAACTCTTCGTATTCAACTGTCTATTAACCATATAGCTTCTAGCCTTTTTATTTTCCCTAGAAATGCAACGCTTGGCGTTTACTATTCTTGTTGTAAATTTATGTTTCTGAGTCATATTTCATTCGTTGCCTCTCTCTCTCTCTCTGCAAAATATATTCATAAATTTAGTTTTCATATAATCTTTGTTCTGAAACATGCATGCACTGGTTCTTCCTCACACCTCCACCCTCAAACCGTCCATGCGACACAACCAAACCCGCCTCCTTTTTGCTACAGCCAAACATCAACCAGCCTCACTTCCAGAAACCCAAACCCCGCCATGAGCAACCTTCTCTACGCACATCCCCTCCGAATGCAAGCAGCCTCTCCTTCCTTTTGTCAAAGCCATCAGCCTCCCCATGTCAGGCCCTCCATCGTCCACTACATCACTTTGGCCGAATCACCACCCTGCTCTCCACCATACGCGCTTTTCCCTCTCCTCTTCGCGCGCGGAAACACCTTGCCAAAGTCGCACCACCTCGCAACTCATCTGAGCCTCCGCCTTTCGCCTCGCGCCTCGCTGGAACCATGGTGCAGCTGAACACCACCCCAGTCCGACCTCATATCCTCCTTCTACATCGACACTCGGGTCCATCAGCTGCTCCGCCTTCGTCCTCCGCTGGTCACTGCGCATGGCCGCATGCTTAGCCACTTTCTAGTCGCTATGCCTTCCCACTTCGTTTCGGCCAACAACCCCGACCTATAGCCTTTGTTGTGTTGAGGGTATGTATGCATATCTTATATTCTGTCACCAATCATTTAGCTGGTAATATATTAGTATAGGATGTGTTAGCTTATACATTATTTAATATGTTATATACTGTATGTGCGTTGATTTATACAATGTGGAAAAAGGCTGTAACATATTTAATGGTTTACAGTCTATTTGTATATATATAAAAAAAGTTATATTGATTTGAGAAGCACCGACTTAAATATGAAGATTTTATATCATACGCGTTCACATTAATTTAGTAAGTCTAAGTACATCTTTCATATTATAAAGTTTATATACTTTATAAAATACGAGTTTACTTTACTTCTTGTGAATGTACATATGTGAGCATCAACTGTTGTTTGTTTATTTTAAAATTTAGTCTGCATATGTTTTACATCTTGGCTTGCATGCATGTAGGCTATATAGTGTGCATACATAGATTTAAAAAGTTTCAGATCTCTTCTTTTCGGTGAATTTATATTTGTAGTACAAAAGATCTATTTTCTTTATATGCATAAATTTATGTAAGTGCTATATTATTTTTGTTGTCTAGTATACGTTGTATGTATGGGCCTAGTTTAAAGTTGTGGTTATACTATAATAAGCTTGTTATAATGTTGATATAAAATGCGTTTATACCAATATATATATTTAAGTATTTATGATAGTTACAATGTACAGTGTGTATGTAGACTGATTTATATCCAGTTGCCTATCTATCAATGAACATATATATTGTTCAATTTCAAAGTTTATTACTGATTTATGTAAGTATTTATAGCAAAGTTCATTATGAACGTATATACATATGTTGATTATATACTAGATCATAATTTTCTCTTCTGCTGTTTCTTCTTCGCTGCTTTTTGGAAATGCAACTTTTGTTTAATATATTACAGTAGATAGTATACTATATTTTAAAGTTAGACTTCATGTTCATGATATCTTATCTCACTCATGTTTTATCGGAATGGGTTGATTCTATTTTTAAAAAAGAGCCGAAGTTACCTAGTTTATGCATGTCAAATTTCAGCAAAATCCGACATCGTTTGATTAGTGGTCGAGGATCTAGAAGTTTGACCCAGGCAGCTGTTCTTTTGTACTTGGAATTATTTTACACTGCTGCAAACACGACCTGTGTTCATGTTTGATGCATCGTATCTCTTCCGTCTTACGTCGGAATACAGTGATTCCCTTTTTGTTTAAAAGATAAAGTTTTCTACTTTCTGTATATAAAATTTTAGCTTCATATGAGGTGGTTCAGTCCTCTGTTTCTTACCTGGAAGTCAGACCCAGAGAGGTTTCCAGACCTGAACATTTGACAGTCGCAACATGGCCTGAGTCTATGTTCGTGACATCGTAACTTTTCTCGTCTCTTGTCCAAATCAAGTGATTCTTTTGCAGTTTGAAATACAAGTTTTGATCTTTATTCATACCAAATTTCAGACCATTTCGATCCCGGTAACACATAGAATTATATTGTTAAACTTTGACGCAGGACATGTTTTGTAATTATTGCTAAGTTGAATGTTTTGATTTGATTTCTTTTAAATGTTGTATTTAAGAAAGATGATTTTGGATATTGTTGTTAATAAAACAATAATAACAATAAATAAATGATAATATGCTTGAATTTAAATATATGTGATTTAATTGTAAGATGACGTTAGAAATGCATACCTATGGAGTTTTATCTGTGTTAAATTAAATATCGATTTGAAAATATATGTTTAAAATTGATTTTTTTATTATATATTTTATGTGTTTAATTTTGGAATATAGTTATGTATATATGTTCACTGATACCATTTACTTTCATCGCTCCTATTCTGATTTGATTTCGACGATTCATATTTAACAGCTTTGCTAGTCGATTCGTGCCAATCTAGTTATTCCGAAAGTCGTGCTTACGATCCGTGACTCAACTTCGTTGTCTATTCATCTCTCTAGCCTCGAAAGGTGAGCAATCACTCACGATTAATGTTCTTTTATTTATTAATTTTGATTTCAAGTGAAACGACAATTGAAATATGCTGCTGTTAGTATTTACACTGTTATATATGCTATTACCTGCATTTGTTCACCTATGACATCTGACACCATTATTTGTTAATTATTTATGCGATGATAATCCATTTTGGTTGATAATTGATTGATTGATTGTTGTTTATATTGGATGTAAATTGTAATGTATAAAGTGATAAATATTATGCAATTGAATTTGACGTAGGATAGTTTAAAAATGTGAATCGACATATGTGTTGAATTTGATTAGTTAATTTGAATAATCTGACCCCTTTTAATTGTTAAGTTAATCGACATGTGGAATTTGATAAATCACACTTTGAACCTTGAACGTATATTGGATAAATTGTTGTAGAATTGAAGTTTAACGACAAGTGAAAAATGGTAATGTAGTAATCTTAAATCTACATGAAATGATAGTGTAGATTCTAGAAATAATTATATTAATTCGCACAAACAACAATGTGAATTAATACGATTATTTCGGGATTATTTGAATTGATTATTGGATTGTGTTTGATTGTTGTTATTGCTTGTTTATTTACTTTGACACCATCCCAGTTATCACACTGCAAGTTCCCTTTGTTATGTTTTCATTTTTGAATTAGAATTGGAATCGGGTTGAAATGATAAATACCCAAAATGAACTTGACTTAGGATAGAGAATTAAATAAACCCGATTGGTCAATAATTTGAATTGAAATAAAATAAGGATTTTATTTGAATAATAAGGTTTTGAAATAAAAATTGGACGTAAATTTTGATTAAAGGAAATTGTTAATATTGGAATTTGAAACAAAATATTAATGTAATAAATGATGTAGAGCGTTGTTTGAAATGAATTATTTGACGATAAAATTTAGAATTATTCATTGAATTAAGTTTGAAATGATTTAATAATTAAGTCGAATTTATAATTAAGTTTGAAATTTTTAAGTTTTGAAATTATTAATAATTAAGATTGAAATTATTTAATAATTTAAAAAGATTGAATTATTCGATAATTGAATAAAAATTGAATTCTTTGATAAGAGAAATTGAAATTTTGAATAAGTGAATTCAAACTTCGTTAACAAATGAAATTGTGTTTCTTATTTAATTAAGTTTGGAAATTTTAAGTAAGTGAATAAATCAAATTGAATTTCTTTAACAAGAAATAAAATGCGTTTTATTGTAATAACTGTAAGACTTGTAATTTAAAGAATTGATTTGACGAATCTAATTGAATTTATTGTGTTCGTTGATATAATGAGGTTGAACTTAAGTAATTGATTTAATGAATTGGAAATTTAATGGAAACTGTTTGAATGATAAACTAACTTAACGAATATTGAATGAAATCGATTAATGAATTGAAATTGATTTTGAATGTTAAATTAAATTAATTTAAATGTTTTCGGAATGAACTAATATACGAACTTGAATCAATATTTGAATTGTTTAAATAAAAATTGAAATTGAATTGTAAGACTTTGAAATGGTAATTTGGAATGTTGAAACGTAAATTATGGAAATCGATTTCGAAAGATAAATGAAATGTTGATTTACGAATTCTAATTGAAATTGAATGTGATTTGGTTTTGAAATTTATTAAACAACCAATCGGTGTAATAATTACGAAAGTTATTAAAGAAACCGGAGTCGGTTATGGACATACTCTCTTTCTAAACCGAAACCCACTTTAATAACTATACGCGGAGTGATGATCCAGAATGAAGTGGTTGGATTGGGGAACGTTGATGATTGAAGAAAGTGAACGATATTAGATAGCCTTGACACTTGTGTCAAAATTGGAAATGACTAAAATCAGGAGCCGTGCCGGGCCAAATGGGGTTAGCCACCTCAAGCGAACACACTTCTTCGTAACTACTACTCATTACTTGTGATTGATTGGTGCCCCCTCGTATTTTTCAGGAGTGTTGTTTCGCGGTGTTGCGATCGCTGCGGCGATGCGTTCTCACCAGTCCGGATCAGGCAAACGGTAGTTTCACTACCTTGGGTATTCCCTCTTGTGCCTTGTCATACTTGTATCCCTATATACGCGACCACTACGAATTTGTTTTGTGTTATACCTATGGAGTACTCCCTGATAGCCCACCAGTTTACGGTGGAGTTTACAGTACTGTATAGACTATGACATTTATATAAAATGTGTTAAGGGGAATAATGGTAACGCCTTAACACTATTTTGATACTTTATATTACTGATAGACATTATCTACGTAGCGTATACTACTGCATAGTAGATAGTTTAACGGATCCTTAAAGGATGGTGATTCCAACATCCTTTGAGTTACTTTTATTCTGATTGCTATTTCACTTGAGTTGGATTTATTGATATAAGAATATTAATCCCGACTCGAGTGTTTTGTGTTTTGTTTTACGCTCGGGTCAAACTGAGAGTACCAGCTTTTGAGGCTCACCTTTGGAGTTGGAGCTTCGCTTGGAGATCCAGCTATCTTCCCAGCTTTCAGATATTCAATTGATTCCAGTGATGTATTCTGATTATTGTATTCGACTATTGTCTTCGAGACTTCTGTTGTAACTTGTGTAAACTCTGATGTATTTTATATATTTATATAGTAGCTTCATGAACTACTATCTCTTTTACTTCCGCTGCATATTATTACTCTGTGTCTGTGATTCTGTGATTATTTATTTACTGTATATCTGAGGTTTGCCAAATTTAAATTAACAATTCGGTATTTTGAATTATTCAAGTCCGACATGTGCGGATGCGAATAGTCCAAAATAGCGGGTCGTTACAATTCGTGTGCATTAGCTTTTGGTTTGGATTGATTTGGTGGATATTCTAATTTTTGGTGTTTTGGGTTCAATTCTTTAAAAATCATGGCTTTGATGTTCAAATGTGTTTTTGGTGATGCAACGAGGAGCTCATAAGGCCGGGTGGTCGATTGGCATAAATCCTTAGTGCCGATGCTCGAGTGGTTGTGAATTGGTCATGATTGGCTATAGTATTCGATGGGCTAGGAAGGGACTGGGAACAGGTTCGGCCGACCGAGCCCTGTGGCCGGTCGACCGACCTGCTACTAAGGTGCATAGGCACCTTTCTGTCTCTGGTCCGGTCGACTGGCTACAGGGCTCAGCCGACCGACCTGCTTCCCGAGACTTTTTTGGAACAGGGTCCGGTCGACCGAGCTCTGTAGCTGGCCGACCGACCTGATGATATTTTGCCTATTTCGCCTAGTTGCTTGAATTTCCAACTTAAATTGATTCGTGTTGTTTCCTATTTGTTGTTATCATTTATTATGACTTTGATGACTCCTTTTTAGGTATTTTTGAATATCCATTTCGATGGATTCTTTATCCGCTTCGTTGGATTTTTATTCACATTTTCGTATGTGAATTTTAGTGATTGATTGTTCCTACAATCTTCTTCATGATTGGTCACTTTAAAAATATAAAGGTTTCTATACTAGTAGTAAATATTAAAACTCATTCTTCAAATGATTTCAACACTATTTTAGTACAAAGCTCGTTTCTTAAACCGTTTTCCAATCTATCTGTATATACAAACCTTTACCTCACTCGTATGAGAAATCTAATTAAACGACTTAGTAAAACGAGTGGTATGAAACGCTTGCATTTACTTCGTCGGTTAATTCTTGGACTTGTTTGATTGAATCACTTGTGACAATTTTATAGTGGAGATCTACAGTTTGTTCGTAAATATTTGAGTTAAGCAAGTGGTTATGGGACATGAAGCTAAACTCATATATTTACTAGCTTAGTGTAATTGACACTTCTCGTTGATCATGACGGTCATCTTTGTGATTTAGACTAGCAATGTGCGATGTCTCTTTGCCTGCGAGGGAGACTAAACCCCGTTTTTTGGAGTTTCGACTCAAATTGTTGGGGTAGCAACCCATGGTCTTCAGGACGTTTGTGGAGCTTCGGCTCAATTTGTGATGGTTAGCAACCATGGAATTAGCGTTCCGTTTGTGATACACGTGTTGGTGAGCTTTATGCTCCTGTTTGTGATAGGCCTTCCCCCTTTTGTGATTTCTGGATTTCTTGAGATGATTTTCTAGAATTTGTGTTTCACCAATTTTCGTGATTTCCATTGATAAGTTTTATCAATATTTGTGTATTGGTGAATTTGTGTGTCATTGACTTTTGCGATTGACATTGATATAATCGTCAATATTTATGGTTTGGTGAACGAAATAAGGAGTATGTGTGACGCCCCACCTCTATACCCACGCTACCCAAGGACACTACAGAGTAATGCCGTCAACTAAAACGGAGAATAAGGCTGGTTGGGAGCGACCATCTATAGCCTTGCTCTAATTATCTATTGAATACATCGACATTAGACATATCAAGCAGGTCGACGTACCCAATGAATACTTAAAACAAAACCATAGGTGGTTGGATCCATCAAAATAGAATATAATAACTCAAATGTAATATACATCACAGAACAGTGGATCATCATATACACATATACTGGTACATAACAGAGTATACAGAATAATACACGTCAAGTGGTATTGCAAACCACATTATACAGATGAATCCAAAATAATACATATATCAGAGTTACAACAACATAGGACTACACAAAAGCTATAACGAAAAGGAATAAGCTGAATAGTCCATGCGGAAGCAAAATAGGCTAAGTCCAAAGCACCTAACCTGAAACAACTCGGTCTGACCCGAGTATAAAATACACGGATCAGTCTAGCTAAACAAATCAATTAGATAAACTGAACAACAATAAACCTGCAAGGTTACAAAGCATAATAGATATCTCTAAAAGAGATAACACCATCATCTAACGAAAGATGAATCATATAGAACAAGCCTCATATCATCGGCAACATATAGAAAACAAAGGATAAGAATATCCCAAAGCAAGCCATAAAGGCAAACAAAAAATACCGATTAATACGAGTTCCACAAGGTAAACGCTATATTTCGTGTGGCTCTAAAGAACCAATACAGAAAAGCAATACCTGGGGAATATACATATAAATGAAACATCATGAGCGGTGGTGAAGAAACCACTCCAATATCTCTTGAGCGGTGGTGAAGAAACCACTCCAATATCTCTTGAGCGGTGGTGAAGAAACCACTCAAATATCTCTTGAGCGGTGGTGAAGAAACCACTCCGAAAGCAATACTAAAGGTAACCGACAATCCCAAATATCTTTCGAGTCAGGGCAAAGGACCAACTCCAAAAGCGATATTAAAGGCAACAAGCCAGAGGAGACAGTCTGAAGACACTATCCCAAAGGCAGCATGTGTCACAAACTCGCAGAAAGGAATCCGAAAAGTGGTAACGTGAGTCCCATAACCACTCGTTCGCACTAAACGGTTTACTATCCATTAGTTAATTTCACACTCAAAGCAGTACAAAGTTTACCTCATATCATCGATAAACCAAACCCGAAGGTCAGAACGATCAATCGAATAGGTCGGGGACTAATCGGGAAGACAAACGCACGGATTCATGGTCTGTGTTTTACCTATCCATTTAATATTCCTTCCACTTCGCTCGAAGTGAGAAATTGTGTGTGCGCATTATAAATAGAATTTATAATTTGGAGAAGGGAGCTTTTAATACGATTTAGAGAAATTATTTATAAAACCCGTGAATGAAGTCAAGGATAAGTTATCAAAGCCAAAGAAGCAATAACAACCACAAAGAACCAACATGAATTGATAAAATCCGGAAAACCAATCAAAACAAGCATAAATAGGCAAAACAGGAAAAAAGGAGCGGGTCAGTCGACTGAAATCCCTGTTCAGTCGACTGAACAGTCTCCAGAAAAATTTCGGGCTTCAGCTCAGTCGACTAAACAGAGGATCCAGTCGACTGAACCCAATTTCCTGCATTTCCTACTTATGACAAATGAAGTGCAAACTCTACCAACTTTCAACCGGACGAGCACGGACGCTAGGGGTTTACGCCTAGCGGCTACCCGGCCTTATAAGCACTTCAATGCATCACCAGAACATGATCAAAAGATCAAAGTTAGGATCTCTAAAGAATTGAACCCAAAACACTAAAAATTTGGATATTCACCAATTCAATCCAAACTAGAAGCAAGTGCATATGAACAAGTGCTAGGAATTCATACCCAACATAAATGAAATCAAGAGAAGTAGATGTGAGTTCAAAACTCACCTTTAACCCAAAAACAAGAAGATGGAGCTCAATAACAAGGAGAAGACCAACCAAACACTACTTCAACTCAACAAGCTTCAATCTAAGAATAAAACACATATTTCCCAATTTAGGTTTAGGAAATTTTCTGAAATTGAAGAGGAGAAGAGTTGGAGAAGATGAATGAGAGCTTACCAATGGATTCTCTTTGATTTTGGAGCAAGAAATCAAGTTGTAAGAGGAAACTAGGGCTTGCAAATTTCTATTTCTCTTTCCCTTCCACCATTTTCAGTTCTAGCTTAAGAAATGAAATGGAATGAGGATGAATGAAGAGAAGGGGTTGGGTTAGGGTATTAGTTAACTAATGGGCTGAACCCAAACCCAAAACCCAATAGAATAAGGGTCAAAATTTCACAAACTCCAAACATATCAAAGATTATACTCAAAAAGATCGCAAATGCCATTTTGGAACCAATGGAGGTAGTTTCGAGTTCCAATTCGGCCATTTGCAGAAAGTAACATTTCGGACCCAAAATCCGACTAACGACGCTATATTCAAATAAAACATTTAAATATATAGTCGTTAACTATGCGGGTTGTTACAGATCTCCCCTCCTAACAAAATTGCGTCCCCGCAATTCCTAGATACGATACTTGTAACAACTACATACATACAACATTCAAAAGAAAAAGGGAATAAGCTTGAGATGAAAAGACATACTCACCGTTCACAAGCTAAGATAGAAACCCCGGATAAGATCGCTCGATGAATTCTCTGGTTTCCCAAGTACAATCATTGGGATTAGCGGACCATTTAACTTTAACGAGCGGCACGTCCTTGTTCCGAAGGTGTCGCACCTCCGTGTCAAGCACGCGAATAGGTTGCTGCACAATAGATAAGTCCGGTGAGACCTCAAGCTCTAGCAAATCTGGAGAATCAATAACAGAATCCGACTCCCGAAGACACTTCTGAAGTTGAGAGATGTGAAACACGTCATGAGTACCCGATAAATGAGCAGAAAGTGAAACTCTATAAGCCACAGGGCCAATACATTCAGTAATAGAAAATGGTCCTATATAACGAGGAGCCAATTTTCCAGTCGTATTGAAACGCATAACCCCCTTCAAAGGAGAAACACGAATAAAAACAAGATCACCAATCGAGAACTCGAAAGGCTTCCTACGGTTGTCCGCGTAGGATTTCTGGCGACTCTGTGCCTCTTTCATTCTCAACCGGATAAGATCAATCTTCTCAGAAGAATTACGAACAAAATCTGGACCAACAATAAGTTTCTCTCCAGATTCTAACCAACATGAAGGTGATCGACATGGCCTTCCATATAAAGCTTCGAAAGGAGCCATACCGATACTAGATTGAAAACTATTGTTGTAGGAGAACTCTACAAGAGCTAGGTGATCCTCCCAACTACCACCGAAATCAAAAATACAAATACGGAGAAGATCTTCCAAAATACGATTCACCCGTTCAGTCTGTCCGTCAGACTGCGGATGATAAGCTGTAGAAAAATTAAGCTTTGTTCCCAAAGCTTGCTGGAGACTCTTCCAAAAATGACTCGTGAATAAAGGATCACGGTCACTCACAATAGAACTAGGAACACTGTGAAGTCTCACGATTTCCTTGACATACAACTTAGCCGAATGTGAAGCAGTCCTATTAGACTTAATAGGGACAAAACGAGCATACTTAGTGAGGCGATCAACAATAACCCAAATACTAAAATGACCCGATCTCGAACGAGGTAGACCGTCAATGAAATCCATAGAAATCTGATCCCATTTCCATAATGGAATCTCAAGAGGCTGAAGAAGACCCGAAGGACGCTGATGTTCGGCCTTAATACGCTGAAAAGTTATGCAATTACTTACATATCTCACCACATCGTGTTTCATGCCTTCCCAATAATAAAGACGATGCATATCGGCATACATCTTGCTACTACCGGGATGAATGGTATAGTTAGAGCGGTGGCAATCATCAAGAATGCCATGCCTAAGTGCAAGATCAGAAGGCACAAAAAGATGGTTCTTCTTACGAAGACACCCATGAGAATCAATGCTAAAATCTTGCAACACCTCATCACAAGATCCAGACTCACAAAGCTGAATAAAATGCAACAAATCAGGATCACGCCGCTGAGCATCGGCAATACGATCCAATAAAATAGGTCGAGCTCCCAAACTAAGTAATAGAATAGGAGAATCAGAAGATGAACCTCAATCCCGAATTTCACAAAAAGATAGAGTCTCAAGAATATTC
Source organism: Allium cepa (assembly GCA_030765085.1). NCBI lineage: Eukaryota > Viridiplantae > Streptophyta > Magnoliopsida > Asparagales > Amaryllidaceae > Allium > Allium cepa. The sequence continues at coordinate 43,493,658 of CM060930.1, read as the reverse complement.
CATTCGGCAAGCATCATAGAAATAACAGCCGAATGTTTGCAACTAAGCGCATTTGCAACACGATTACCCTTACCAGGGGTATACTAGATATCAAAGTCATAGGAAGCAAGAAACTCGAGCCAACGTTGTTGTCTCATATTGAGTTCCCTCTGAGTGAACAAATACTTCAAATATTTATGATCGGTATAGAGAATGAAGCGCTCGCCCAACAAATAGTGTCGCCAAATCTTAAAGGCAAAGACAATGGCGGCTAACTCAAGATCATGAGTGGCATAGCGAACTTCATTCGGACGCAGTTGCCTAGAAGCATAAGCAACTACGCGATCCTTCTGCGTAAGAACAACACCGAGACCACTACCTCAAGCATCGGTGTAGACAACAAGATCATGATTCCCTTCGGGAACCACAAGAATAGGAGCATTAGTGAGAAGTTCCTTCAATGTCAAAAAGGAAGCTTCACACTTGTCGGACCAAATAAAACGAATGCCTTTACGAGTAAGGCAGGTGAGAGGAAGCACAACACGTGAAAAATCCTTAATGAACCGACGGTAATAACCCGCCAATCCAAGGAAACTACGAATCTCATGAACATTCTCGGGCCTCTTCCAATTCTGGATGGCTTCGATCTTTGAGGGATCGACAGAAATGCAATCGGAAGATACAACGTGGCCTAAGAACTTAACCTTATTCTCCCAAAAGTGGCACCTAGAGAATTTGGCTCTAAGATGATGATGACGGTGGGTACTCATGACAATTCTCAAGTGATTAGCATGCTCAGCTTCAGACTTAGAATAAACAAGGATATCATCAATGAACACAAGGACGAACTTATCGAGATATTTCCGGAATACCCGATTCATGAGATCAACAAAGAAAGCAGGAGCGTTCGTCAAACCGAACGGCATAACTAGCCACTCAAAAGAACCATAACGAGTGCGAAAAGCTGTAAGAGGTATGCTATCCTCCACGACTCGTAACTGATGAAAACCCATGGCAAGGTCAAGCTAAGAAAAGACCTTAGCACCACTCAATAGATCGAACATATCATCGATCCTAGGCAATGGATACCTATTCCTGATGGTTAACTCGTTAAGCTTGCGATAGTCAATGCAAAGCCTAAGAGTTCCATCAGACTTCTTCACAAAGACGACCGTGGATCCCCACGGAGAAAAACTAGACCGAATCAATTGCTTGGACTCAAGCTCCAAAAGCTGCTTCTTGAGTTCCTCATTTACCTTTGTAGACATCCTCGTAGGAGGACGACTAACTGGCTGCGCGTCTGGAATGAGATCAATGCGGAACTCAATTGCCCGCTTGGATGGCAAACCAGATACAGGCTCAAAAACATCAGAAAAGTCACAAGCAACAGGAATACGAGATATATCATCATCATCTCGCGAGTCAAGAGAATATAAAGCCATTTCGGAATTATCCACATCCCGAAGAACAAGAGATAGCTCAGTAGGCGAATCCATATGTCGAAGATATATAGTTCTCTCCGAACAAATAATCCTCGCATCATATCTTACTAGCCAGTCCATACCCAAAATCATATCGAATCCCAGACAAGAAATAACGTGCAGATTCGCACGAAAAGAAAAACCACATAAAACAATCTCAACATCGTCACAAAGCAAACTAAGGGTCGTGGATCCCCCAATAGGATTCGCAATCCTTAAAGAAGTAACCAAATAAGAAACATCCAAAGATAAATCATCAACGAGCTTTTTCGATACGAAAGAATGTGATGCACCCGTATCGAAAAGAACTCGAATACTATGATCATGAAATAAAATAGAACCTTCCAAAATAGATGGAGATATACCTTTGGGCTGGGAGGGACCTTTAGAAGCCTTGGTAGCATAAAGATTGCTAGACTTAGCACCAGCCGGAACAGTAGGGCAAGCTGAAACATGATGACCTTCCTTCTTGCAATAACGGCAGAAGAGAGGCTTAGGACAAGCTTGAATAATATGATCAGGAGAACCACAATTGAAACACTTCCGGACGAAAGGTGTTCCAGAAGACTGAGGCTGAGAGCTAGAACCACCAGTCTTCTTCTTCTTAGATGGAAAAGACCCGGACTTCTGAATTGGAATCGGCCTCTTGTTGGGGTTCTTGGAAACCTCAACATCAACATCACTATCACACTCCTTCTCGACGGTCTCGAGATGAAGTGCCGAATCAACCAACTCCTCAAAAGAAAGTTTAAGTTGGAGCAACAAAGATTTCTTAAGATATTTCTTAAGACCAGAGACAAACTTCAGATTCTTCTTATAAGAAGTGCTGATGAATTCAAGACCATACTGAGATAAAGCCTCGAATGATGCAACATACTCAGAAACAGAAGATTTCCCTTGCTTCAACTCAAGGAAGCGACGGGTAAATAAAACTTTTTCAGATTAAGGAACGAACTTGAATTCAAATCGTCCCCGAAACTGAGTCCAAGATAGAGTAGACTCATCAATTTCGGCTACAAGAAGCTCATACCAATCAAGAGCACGCTCTTGTAATAAACTAGAAGTCACAAGAACTCTATCATGGTCAGAAAGATCCATGCGAGAGAAAATACGCTCGCACGTGCGAAGCCAAGCTTGACTTCAAGAACGGATCCAGAGCCTTTAAACGGCTCCCCTCCAAGATGAGCAAAATCACTGCACTGGCATGCAAAGGCAGATTTGCAAGGTGGAGATACTCGAGGAGGAACTGGAGGCTGAGTGCTCCTAAACAATTCCAAAAACTGATCAGCAGACATATAAACGCCATCCGGATGTGTGCCACTGGATTGCCCAGCATCCGAACGTTGTCCTCTGCCTCTTCCAGCCATACGCTGAAAGTAAGATAAGAACAAGATTATTCACAAGGTAGATAATCAAGATGGAATACTACGGAATAATATGCATTCCTAGACGTATTCCCCAAACTCTATCTAACCTTGATGGAATAAAGAGACACGATGATTCAAAGATTTGTATCACTTGTATACTTTGATGTACTGTAATATGTGCTCTATTCTATGTTTATCATATTTTGTTCTGAAGCTGGCTCTGATACCAAGCTGTGACGCCCCACCTCTATACCCACGCTAGCCAAGGACACTACAGAGTAATGCCGTCAACTAACACGGAGAATAAGGCTGGTTGGGAGCGACCATCTATAGCCTTGCTCTAATTATCTATTGAATACATCGACGTTAGACATATCAAGCAGGTCGACATACCCAATGAATACTTAAAACAAAACCATAGGTGGTTGGATCTATCAGAACAGAATGTAATAACTCAAATGTAATATACAGCACAGAACAGTGGATCATCATATACACATATACTGGTACATAACAGAGTATACAGAATAATACACGTCAAGTGGTATTGCAAACCACATTATACAAATGAATCCAAAATAATACATATATCAGAGCTACAACAAAATAGGACTACACAAAAGCTATAACGAAAAGGAACAAGCTGAATAGTCCATGCGGAAGCAAAATAGGCTATGTCCAAAGCACCTAACCTGAAACAACTCGGTCTGACCCGAGTATAAAATACACGGATCAGTCTAGCTAAACAAATCAGTTAGATAAACTGAACAACAATAAACCTGCAAGGTTACAAAGCATAATAGATATCTCTAAAAGAGATAACACCATCATCTAACGAAAGATGAATCATATAGAACAAGCCTCATATCATCGGCAACATATAGAAAAAAATGATAAGAATATCCCAAAGAAAGCCATAAAGGCAAACAACAAATACCGATAAATACGAGTTCCACAAGGTAAACGCTATATTTCGTGTGGCTCCAAAGAACCAATACAGAAAATCAATACCTAGGGAATATACATATAAATGAAACATCATGAGCGGTGGTGAAGAAACCACTCCAATATCTCTTGAGCGGTGGTGAAGAAACCACTCCAATATCTCTTGAGCGGTGGTGAAGAAAACACTCCGAAAGCAATACTAAAGGTAACCGACAACCCCAAATATCTTTCGAGTCAGGGCAAAGGACCAACTCCAAAAGCGATATTAAAGGCAACAAGCCAGAGGAGACAGTCCGAAGACACTATCCCAAAGGCAACATGTGTCACAAACTCCCAGAAAGGAATCCGAAAAGTGGTAACCTGAGTCACATAACCACCCGTTCGCACTAAACGGTTTACTGTCCATTAGTTAATTTCACACTCGAAGCAGTACAAAGTTACCTCATATCATCGATAAACCAAACCCGAAGGTCAAAACGATCAATCGAATAGGTCGGGGACTAATCGGGAAGACAAACGCACGGATTCATGGTCCGTGTTTTACCTAACCATTTAATCTTCCTTCCACTTCGCTCAAAGTGCGAAATTGTGTGTGTGCATTATAAATAGAATTTATAATTTGGAGAAGGGAGCTTTTAATACGATTTAGAGAGATTATTTATAAAACCCGTGAATGAAGTCAAGGATAAGTTATCAAAGGCAAAGAAGCAATAACAACCACAAAGAACCAACATGAATCGATAAAATCCGAAAAACCAATCAAAACGAGCATAAATAGGCAAAACAGGAAAAGCAGGTCAGTCGACTGAAATCCCTGTTCAGTCGACTGAACACTGTCAAGAAAAATTTCGGGCTTCAGCTCAGTCGACTGAACAGAGGATCCAGTCGACTGAACCCAATTTCCTGCATTTCCTACTTATGACAAATGAAGTGCAAACTCTCCCTACTTTCAACCGGATGAGCACGGACTCTAGGGGTTTACGCCTAGCCGCTACCCGGCCCTATAAGCACTTCAATGCATCACCAAAACATGATCAAAACATCAAAGTTAGGATCTCTAAAGAATTGAACCCAAAACACTAAAAATTTGGATATTCACCAATTCAATCCAAACTAAAAGCAAGTGCATATGAACAAGTGCTAGGAATTCATACCCAACATCAATGAAATCAAGAGAAGTAGATGTGAGTTCAAAACTCACCTTTAACCCAAAAACAAGAAGATGGAGCTCAATAACAAGGAGAAGACCAACCAAACACTACTTCAACTCAACAAGCTTCAATCTAAGAATAAAACACATATTTCCCAATTTAGGTTTAGGAAATTTTCTGAAATTGAAGAGGAGAAGAGTTGGAGAAGATGAATGAGAGCTTACCAATGGATTCTCTTTGATTTTGGAGCAAGAAATCAAGTTGTAAGAGGAAACTAGGGCTTGCAAATTTCTATTTCTCTTTCCCTTCCACCATTTTCAGTTCTAGCTTAAGAAATGAAATGGAATGAGGATGAATGAAGAGAAGAGGTTGGGTTAGGGTATTAGTTAACTAATGGGCTGAACCCAAACCCAAAACCCAATAGAATAAGGGTCAAAATTTCACAAACTCCAAACATATCAAAGATTATACTCAAAAAGATCGCAATAGCCATTTTGGAACCAATGGAGGTAGTTTCGAGTTCCAATTCGGCCATTTGCAGAAAGTAATATTTCGGACCCAAAATCCGACTAACGACGCTATATTCAAATAAAACATTTAAATATATAGTCGTTAACTATGCGGGTTGTTACAGTATGACATTTCCTTTGATTCTTGTGTAGATTTGGTGATATTGATTAATCTCTTGTTGATTTTCAATTACTTATATGTATCACGGCTTGGCATTGTGATTATTATGTGTTTACTCATATCTCTTACTCTATATCGTTTCATCTGATATTTATAGTTAGACTGATCCGTTTATTATTTTCTTATTAAATAATACTCGGGTCAGACCGAGATGTTACAGGTGCTTCTGCTTGACTTTACATCCGGGATTACCTCCTTGACTTTTGGCTAACTACTTAGATTAGTAGTTTTTTGTTGTATACACTTGAGATATAGAATCATAGTTGTATTCTTTTGTATAGCACGTGTTGCTATTCTTTTGTATTATTGTGGATCTTTTTGACCGCTACTCTGATATACACTTTCATGTGTTAGTTATATATTCATATCTTCTTCCGCTTTTGTGATATGAATTATCTGTGACTGATTTATCTTATGCTTATTTCTATATTTGTTTCCGAAGGATTTATATAGCCACTGTGTAGTAGTTTTGAGTTTGTATCGGTATGTCAGATTTCCTCTTGAAATAAAATGCATGTTTTATTATCTGACATATCGGTTCTCGCACAAAGCAATTACATGGATGGTCGCTCCTCAACATCCTTATTCTCCGTGCTAGTCGACAGCATTACTCCGTAGTGTTCTTGTCTAGCGTGGGTATAGAGGTGGGGCGTCATAGAGAGTGTAACGACCCGTAAATTTCGACAATTTAATTTGTTTATTTAATAGGATTTTATAATTTATTTTGTAGAAATAATAAAGGTGATAATGTATATATACATATTAAAATGAGGGCTAAAATAGATTATGTAAACGGTGACTTAAATCCTACTTATAGAAATTGGAATGAAATTCAAATGAATTTAGTAGGAAAATATTTCTACCTGGATATAAAATTTAATATGAGAAATTAATGAAAGTATTAATTTGATTTAATGCAATAAAAGATTGAAAACGGTAATTGGAATAGATTAAGGAACCATGTTTGTACAAGTTAATAATTTATAAACTTTAGGGAACATTTCAATTTAACAAATTGATTCAAATGTAAGACTTAGTTATAAGCGTAAATTTATGGGCATGTTAACAAATTAGTATAAATTGACTAATTAAGGGTCAACAAATTTATTTGAAAATCAAACTCATTTACGGGTAAGTAATTATAATGTATTGATGATATAAACATTACTAATTATTATCGTAGTAACGAAAGTGTAATTGGAATGCAACCGTAGAAATTTTAAGCTAAGTATTAGCAATTGAAAGGAATTGTCGATTTAATGGAGAACTATAAATTGTCATACTAAGATAAGAATTGAATATAAGGAAACAAAGGCAAATAGAAAACAAGCAATTAATGTATATAGATTGTAAAGTTATAATAATAAATAGAAATTGGATGACATTAATACAAGATAATGAATTGTAAATTTTAGGTTTATATTAAAGTGTGGATATAAATTTGATTGGTTATATTAATTGAATGGAATCCAAATTTGAAGGGGAAATGTAAATGGGTATTTGGTAATAAATTAAACGGACTTAAGTAGTGAATTTATCTAATTACTATATAATAAATAATGATTGAATAAAAACCTATATCTGTAAACATCTACAATATTTGAGTAGAAATAACAAACTTATAAATATGGAATTGAGAGTTTTACAACAATTATTATGAGTTATATACTTAGTTCGTTTAGTTAAATCAGAAACCATTGCAGTAAATATAAATTTAATGTTATGCAATTGAGATAAATAATTTGAAAATGTTAAAGTATCTGGATATATATATATTAAAATAAATGGTACCCAGGATGGAAATATGATAAATAATGAATTTCAGAATGGGAATCAGGATTTATTTATTTATATGGAAACTTAAAGTCTAATTATTAAATTTAATTGCAATTAAATGAGATTGAATATAGTTAAATAATTCATTATTTGAGATAAAAATAATGTGAGAAATTTGTGTGATAATTTGGAATCCAATATTTAAATCCATCTGTTTGACAAAAATGAATGGAATATTAATTAATTTATTTAACTAAACGAAATTTTAGGATATTATTTACAATTTTTGAAATTAATGAAATTAAGGATTTATATTGAAATTTATAAATTTACTTTCTTTAATTTGATATCTGAAATTTTGTAAATGATTAAGAATTTCTAAAAGTGATAAAATGGGTCAATTTTAGAATCTACATATAAAATTGGATTTTATTTATTTATTTTGAATCTATTTAATTAATATAAAAAAATAGCCATTTTGGTCACGGACTCGGATTTCGACGAAACCAGTTTCTTCGGATCTGTAACCGTGAATTATTGTAGGGTTTCAAGTTTCTTAGCGATCGGACTTGTCGTTTGATCGTACGAACGCGAAATGCCTTGAAATCGATTTAATTGAAATCAATTTGAAATCAATTTGGAAATATTGATTTCAGCGCAATTTCTTCATACAATCGAATTTGGACGTGAAACTTTTTCCATCGCGCTCAGAATATTTTAAAACATCTATTTCGATATATGGGTCTACCAAATTTCATTCCGGAGTCAGAACGGGCTTTTTGGGTCAATTATAGTTCAACGCGTTTGTTTATCGGTTCCATACACTCTAATTCTAACCTACATATATAAATCCAGTTATAAGCCCTAGCACATCTATTCTCATTTGTTTGGGCGTTCATTTCATCAGTTCCTTCTCTTCTTCCAATGGCTAGAAACCCTAGATCCATGTTCAATTTCAAAAATCAAATCCAAAGTCAAAAATTAAAATTCTCAGAAAAATCCCAAAAAAATATAAGTTGACGCTCTTGACGAACGTAATTCAACGGTATAATTCGTTTTTTGATTCGGGTTGTGGTTCAACTAGAAATTGTAGTTTTATTTTCGGCCTTCTTTGAATGGAAGCTAAATCAACTATGACGACCCGGAAATTTTTAGGCATTTGAAATTGAAATATTTAATTAATTTTAAATATTTCCAAGATAGTTTAACTTGGACTTCACATATCAGTTTGAATTTGGCGATTGAATTTATTGAATTGAATAAGAGAAGTTGGGTAAATTGTTGAATTTGGAGTTTTAAGCCTATTAAACTAATTAGAAGACTTATAAAATTTATATTGCAGATATTGAAGATAATAAAAGTGTTAAAATTGAATTTGTAAGTGTTTTGATCGGTTTTGACATTTAATATCGTTTAAATTGAATTTAAAAATAGCCTTCCGAGGCACAGTCTCAGAATTCGATGAAACCAGTTCCATTAGGTCCGTAATATGGAATTATTATCGTGTTTCAAATTTCGTATTGAGCGAAGTTAGTGTGCGAGTGTACGATATATAAATGCGGAGAATTTAATTGATTATAAGCTAATGAAATTTAATTTAATTAATTAAGCTTCTTGTGTACGCCTGGTCAAAATCATTATAAGCTTCCTTCGCACGCTTCTTTCCTATTCAATCTCTTCCTGCCTACTTTTACTTCAACACAGCTGAATAAATGAACAATTCTTTTTCCCCCAATTCAAATTCAGTTTCCCAATTCGAAAAAAAAAATTAAGATAAAATGGCCGCGATCTTGTTTCTTTGTTTCTCCTAAACTTTCGAAATCAATCTCGTTTGGCATCAACTCGAAGCAAGTCGAATCGCGATGCAGAAGTGGAGGGAAGGTTCATGGCAACCGAGGCTGCTCGATCTCGTGAGGGCTGGGTTTGCGTTCGAGTTTTCAGCGTTGACGGCACGTCGTCAAGTGTTAGAGGCGAGTCGCGATTCCTAGTGTAATTCGCGAGCTCACGTGCGACAGTAGGGGAGGCTAGGGCTTGATCGTAGGTGTGATTTCGCCGTGATGTTGAGGTGCAGGCGTGGAAGCTAGGGGACGCGTGAGATTGTGGCCGAAGACAGACAAGCAGGTCGATGACCTAGGGCTTGGAGGTGAGCATGACTTCGAGCGGTGATGTATTTCATTTTCAAGTTTATAAATTGATTTATTGAATATAAATATACATAAATATATATACACACTCTAAGTTACTAGTCAGTTTCAATACATTTATATATAAAGTGATTCAGGTTCTGTTTTTAAATTAACTGGAATACATATAGGTAGGTGTTTATATCAGTTGAGGGATAGAGGAGAGGAAAATCTACAGTGAAATAAATATTTATTTTTGTTATTTATAAAAATAATAATAATAATCGACTTGGTGTTGATTTTTTAGAACAATAGTAATTAGAATATGTATTTGTATACTGTCAATAAATGTATAAATTGGTTGAAAAATAATAATAATAAAGTTTGTAAGGGAAGTTGGGTTTTAAATCGAATTTCTAGTTAAATAAATTTATCAAAAGGAAGTTGATTAAAACAAAATCATTAGTTTCAAAATTTACATATTAGGGAATTAAAATTTATAAGAGGGGAATTTATTATTCGATTTTATTTCGAATATTGATGAATCGTATAAATTATTTTAGTCTCTGAAGATGTTTTAAAAAATGAGGGATTTATTTAGTTGGAATTAAACTGTTAACCTGTTAAATTTATCAAAAGAAATTAATTATCAGATTAGTTCAAGTGTTAATAAATTATGTAAATATTTATTCAAGGTTTGAAATCTGAAAAGAAAACAAGCCGGATTGGAATGGGTGCATGCGTAGCAAAGGTGAGTTAATCTCACTCAGTTTAAATTTAAATTTAAAATGATTAAATTTAAATAATTGTTTGAATGGTTGAATTGATTGATGTGATATAGTATGATATTTTGAAATTGACATATTATATTGTGCTAACATTTGTGGATGCAGGAAAAACAGGTTGGAGGGATCCAACTGGACCCCTCACTTTTATTTAAATTATTCAATATTCTCTGTTGTGATTATTTGATATCCTATGATGAGTTATATTGGAATATTGAATGTTATGGTTTGATTGGATATTCGGGTATAATGAATTACCAATATATATGAATTGGATTGTTGAAAAGAAATTAAAAGAAAGTAAATTTGTGAGCGAAATAATTATTGAAAGTTTGAATAAAATAAGAATGAATTGAAAAGAAATAGAAGTAATATGGAAATGATAATAAATAACTTCAAGTATGAAGAGAAATAGATTTTTCAATAAAATGAAATTGATAAATTGTAAACTTAAATTATATCAATTAAAGAAATAAAGAATTATATAAAAATTCAAAGTTTAAATTTATTTAAAGGAATAAAGAAGTAATTGAGAAATCTAAAAATTTGAATTTTTAGTTAAAATATTTTTAAATCATAATCAGGAAAGGAAGGCTGAAATTAATAGATTCTGAATTAAAAGGGAATAAATTGGAAATCAATTAGGGAAATTGATTTAAGTTGGGATTTTCTCTGGATAACCAAGTACGTTTACAAAGTAAGTCTTTTAAAATATAAGTTAAAAGTTTTTAAGTTGTTTTCAGAAGTATGTTTTGAAAAATTTACTATTTCTAAATATTTAAATTCTAAAGTAAGTATTTTCTTTAATCTATTATGGCAATAATTAGTTAAAGAGTGACTTAGAATTTATTTTTAAAAATGAAAATCTAGTTTTATATTTTATTTAGTAACCTTATTTTCAAATATTAGTATAATATATATTTTTAACAAATTATTGAAGTAATCTAACTTAAATGTTTAAAGTATATTTTCAAAGCAAAGTATTTAATTTTTTTTTTAAAATCTATTTTTGTGCTTGGTGATTTCGGAGGAGATATAAAATATTTGGAAAAGTTGGTTCTGAGAAGAATGATGGTTTTGAAACTGTTTTCAAAGGATTGAAAATAGAAATATATCTTGTGAAGATAATTTGAGGTTAATAAATAATTTGGGAAAATTATTTATCGTTTGATGGATGTTTGTGCGTAGAAATTGATAGTTAAATAACCGACTATCAATATTGGACAAATGCGTTGATCGTTTCGAAGAGACCGGGATCGAGATTTATTTCTCGAAAACCACTTCGATCCGGTTTGTACGTTTCGTGAAAACGATTTTGAATTCGAAGATCGAGCAGTGAAGTACAAGAGCTAGTCGCTACTAATCCTGAGGATATTTCCAAAATGGATGTAGTAAGTATAGTGCCTTCGGTTCCGTTCGAACCCGGGACGGACTTGTATAGATGAATGCTAGCGAAAACATCGTCAGGTGGACGATGGGCATTCTAAGGGATATGTTCTATAAAGGTAACGCTTAGCCTCAAGCCTCATCAAATGGGAATGACTGAAAATCAGGGGTTATGCAGCAAGGCTAGGTGGGTAGCACCCAAGCAGGGTGAGGTCATTCCAGTCTAGATGTCCCTTTTATTTTCGGCTTAGTCGTGCGGTTGCTGATCCCAACCGCGGGGTGATCTCACTCGGGACTGTCCAGTAAGGGATGGTTCCGGCCTTGTGTTGCACGGGATGAAGGGGGTAATCCTCGGTACGGTGATCTTGGCCCCGTACTGTGACAGGTGGTACCCCAGTGCCTAGTCATTAGTTGGAAATCCATTCTCCCTACGAGCCTTGTACGAGTTTTGTTTATATTACCCACTCTGTGGCTAGTAGCTGGAATTTAATCATGAAACAATTTTGGCTATTTTAAAAGTATTTGTATATAGACCCTATTATAATATCAGAGGATTTCTATAAAAATTGTTTTAGCTATCGTAAGGTAAAAACCCGATATGTTTATTTGTGGCGTGGTCTTACGAGATGCTTTTGTTTTCAAAGGATTTTTGAAACTTTAATAATCAATTGGGTGTGATTTTCTCACGCTGGTAATCCAGACTGACTCGGGTGTTATTTAACTGTAATGCTCGGGTCAGACCGAGTATTATAGAATACAGGATATGATGCTGTGGAGCTCAGGAGACGAGCACGGTGACGATACGTACTCCCGTATTTGTTATATATGTATATTCCGCTGTGTTGAGTTGATGTGTATTCAGTTGTATGTTATTGATGTTGAGCTGTGATTGATGTACTCTGATGATGTAAAATATGTAAGCAGATATATTTGATTTTGAGTAAAGGTTATTTAATATCTATTATATTTTATTCCGCTGCGATGGTTAGATTCTATGGTTGTTTTCTATTTTCTTCTTCTACCTCTTCTTCTTTAACCCAAATGGTTCGTATTTCTGTACAACTTGAGTTAATTGTTGTAGAATAGTGTTGACTCAAGGGGTACGGATTTGTGGGTCGTTACACTTGGTATCAAAGCATAGGTTGGTGATAACCTTGGCTCTGGTGGGAAATTACGCATTTAAAATAGAGTCCGTAGTACTCTATAATGAGTTTGAGCGTATAAATAAATATGAGCGCGTATTTTTTAGTGAATATAAATTGTTTTAATATTGTGTTGATTGGTTTATTGAGTGGCATATGAACCTTCGTCAGCACAGTCTGGACAACTGTATCGAAAGGGTTTCTAAACACTTGAATAGAACAATCGATACGGTATTGTTTTAAATATGGGTAAATGAAATAATTTTACCCAAAAATATATTTTTGATATAAAGAAAGTATTTGGTAAACTATATAGCTATTATATGGTTGCTTGAATGTTAGAAATGATAATATTAAAATATTATCATTGTTAAGTGAAAATTTAACTAGAAATTGTAAATATAATCAAAGATTGAGAAGATAAAGCCAATTATGAAATTAAATTTATAAATATGAATTATAATTGTAATTTATAAATTGAAATACTATCAAATGGAAATTTGTATAAGCATAAACTGTACAAATGAATTACAGTTACAATTTATTTAAGCAGGCTTAAAAAAAAAATTAAATCCCGGAGATTTGAAATGTTTATCGAGGTGTTTTGGAGATAAATAATAGTATTGTTGTTTTGGAGATATTTCTAAATGGAAATCTGTTTTAAATGGATTTTGAAAGTGATATAGCATTGAAATCGCTTGGATTATTGGAAAATAATTCTGATGATGACGGCCGCATCATCAAAATTCATTTTCGAATTTCTAAGTGACGGATTGCTACCAAATTGATTTGTTCAGAAAGCTAGTTGTTTTTGAAAGTCTCAAGGGAAATTTGTTGGGAATAAAACCAAGATTGGTTTAAATTTTGAAATATGATTTGAGATGTTGGAGATTTCAAAATAATTTGAAACCAAAGGTCGGGTGTTTAAAAATCCTGATAGGATAGGTTGTAAGCTTATAAATTGAGATGATTTTTTTTAATCATGAAAGAAATATAAGCTTTGAATGTTGGAATTTAAATTTAAAAGGTAATTAAAAAAAATGAAATTAACTTAGAGTGTGGGAAATAAAGATTTTACTGGACTGAAATTAATTGGATGGGCTGAAATAATATCCAGTTGTTTTCGAATTTAGTTGCAATCGAATTGAATTAAATAAATCCGAGTTAAAATAAAATTGAATTGGAATAAGGATTCAATTAAGTTATAAATGAAATTAAATTCTTACCTGGATAACGGGAAAATAAGTTGGATAAGAAATAAATTGGGTAAGGGTTAGATTGAAGTAAATAAATTAGAATAACTTATAAAAGAATTTAAATGCATGAATAAAATATGCTTGGGTTATAAAGAAGCATAAGGCTTGAGTTAAAATAAAAGAAGAATATATTCAAGCTTATGATGAATGGAAATTGTGTAAATAATAAGTTGTGACTTATAAATTTTGGAGGTGGAATAGAAAATCCAAATTAAATATTGTTTGATGTTTTGGATAATGAAACGGAAATCTAAACTTGAATTATATAATAAAATTGAACTAAGAAAATAAAATGAAGTGATATTTGAAATTTAAAAATCAAATATTGAACTATAAAAAGGAGAGAACTAATTTGTTAATAAATTAGTTAATGAAATTGAATTGTGAGTTTATGATGAGGTTTGAAAATAAAAACTCAAGTTATAATTAAATTTGATTTACATTATCGATGAATAAAATATAATTAAACGTGGCCTTAAAATTAATTAATTGATTTGTGAATGATATTGCAGTGTAAGTTAATAAAATTGGATGGTAATATAAAACTAAATGGTAATTTGAAAATGAATAGTGGATTCAAAACTTGAGATATAAATTTAAAAATTTAACTTGAAGTGTTAACAAATTAAATATAATTGGGAATGTATCAAAAAAAATGTAAATGGATTAAAATATCAATGGTTTGAATGTGCAAATAAAATCCAAATAAGTGAAGATAACCTGGAAAACAGCCAGGTAATAAATGGAATGAGTTGAATCTGGAAAGTTAAATTTTATATTAACCAATCAAATGAAATTTGCAGATTTAAAATGGGATTGGATTAGAATAGAATCAAGTTAAATTGAAAGGAGGAATTGTTTGCAAAATGAAAATGAGCTTAAGTATAAAATTTGAATAAATTGAAGGAAATTGACTTAAGCTAAATGAATGAAGGAGAGTTGAATTGAATTCAACTTAAACAAAGTTAAATAATATTGGATTGGTTTTAAATCAAGTGAAAATAAATTTTTAATCGAAATAAAATTCGATGAGTTATAAATAATATTAACGGAATGAAATTCTAGAATAAATAATTGTAAACCATTGGAAATCATTAAGGAATTGAAATAACTTGAGACAATAAGGAAAATAGAATGTTTCGAGTTTATTAGAATGGCTTAAGTTAATGTGGATAAACTAACTATATTGAATAAATAAATGGATAGAATAAAGAAATGTGGTTTAAATAAGTTGAGAAATGGTTATTAAATGAAATAGCTTGGATTGTCTTCGAGCTAAATAAAATAGTTCGGAATAAACAAATTTGGAATGAAATGTAAATAAATGGATTGTAAATAAAATTTAAATGGAATGTGTCGAGCTAAATAAATGATTGTGAATAGATTAAAATAAAAGGGAAGTTTAATTAGTAATGAAGATGAACCTAAGCTATTAATAGTTTTGGATGAACTAGTTTAGTAATAACATGAAATGCAAGTGAATGTATTCAAAATTTGGTATACATTGAAATGAGAATATTTAGATTATGAATAAATTTGAGAATGAAATAGGATTAAGTAGAAATCGAGTTGAAATCCATTTAAACTGGTTATAAAACATAAATATTTGGTTGTTCACATAGATCTTGTTAAATTTGCATAGAATAAATATCATTGGATCTAAATGGAAGTAATTAAAATTTCTATGAGTTGATAGAAGTAAAATAAATTGATTTTGAAAGAGATTGAATTAAATATGAGTTCAATTTGCTTAAGAATAAATTTAAATGTAAGCAATTGAGTTTTAAACCATTCAAATTGAACGAAAACGATTTGTAAATAAGTTGAAACAGTTGAATTAACTTGGAAACTATATAAATAGCTTACGGAAATGTTTGGTATGAGTTTCTTTTAGAATTCATATGTTTTAACTATTATAAATAAGTGAAATATAGTTAAACTACATATATTTGGCACTTACATTTTTAAATTGAGTAAGTACAGGTACCTGGAAGCCGTATGGCTGGATTTGGGGTGGGCTATTTGCTAAAAATAATAAGCCTGCTTGCTTAAATGCTAAATAAGGTACGCCTACGCAATTAAAATAGGAAATATGAACTGTTTTTGGTTTTTCCGACCGTGTGGGTCGATGTATATATATTTATCTCTTTTGTCAAATTGTAAAAGCTCCTCCGTACAAAGGAGACTCTGCCAAAATTTTCCGAAAATTTTGGAAGTTAGAAAATTTTTGGAAATTTTGGAAAATTTGTTGACGACAAAAGAATTTCAAATTGGAAATTGAAATAAATTAGTAAATGAAACCAATTTAAAATAATGACATGGATTAGTTATAAATGAAAAATAAAATTCAATATTTAGAGTTAAAGATAAATTGAATTCATATAGAAATGGAGATAAACCAATATGGATAGAAATGGATGTAAATTGAAGTGGTAAGATGGAAATAAATAACGAAACATGTAAACTGCTTATGTTAACTTAAGTAAGGAATGATCAATTCTTACTTAGAAATTGAATATTACAAATCTATTCTAAGTTAATATTTGGAATGAATAGATATTGGCATTTTGTGAGAAAGTGGATAAAATGTTTTGGAAGTTGTGATTGGATATTAGTGCTAAGCAGGATATGCAAGTAATCTAAAGAAAAAAAAGGGAATTGGATTTGATTTCAAAAAGATAAAGATTGAAATGCTCGACAAAAAGGTATGTATTTAAATTTGGTATGAAATTTGATTGGGATTTGGATTTGGATTGAGCCACTTGGCTTTTTGTTTTCTTTATGGATTTGGGAGGCCGTAGAGCCAATTTGTAGTTGTACCGAGTCAGCCGCGCAAAGGAGACGCTGGCAAAATTTTTCGGGAAATAAGGGAGTTAGAAAAAAAATTTGAGAAATTTTTGATAACTCAAGATTTGGTTTTAAATTGGAACATGAATGGTTAAACAATAATATAGTTTGAAACTATAGGAGGTTTTGGAACAGTTTGGAAAGTTAATAAGAATAATAATGGACCTTTTATAAAAGATAGTTGGTAAGATTTTGTATTGTCAGAAACTGTTTGGTTTTGGGAATAAGTAAACGGGTATTGGATCATTCTTCCTAACTAGTAATTTCGAGGACGAAATTCTTTTAAGGGGGGAGGAATGTGACGACTCGGAAATTTTTAGGCATTTGAAACTGAAATATTTAATTAATTTTAAATATTTCCAAGATAGTTTAACTTGGATTTCACATATCAGTTTGCATTTGGCGATTGAATTTATTGAATTGAATAAGAGAAGTTGGGTAAATTGTTGAATTTGGAGTTTTAAGCCTATTAAACTAATTAGAAGACTTATAAAATTTATATTGCAGATATTGAAGATAATAAAAGTGTTAAAATTGAATTTGTAAGTGCTTTGATCGATTTTGACATTTAATATCGTTTAAATTGAATTTAAAAATAGCCTTCCGAGGCAAAGTCTCGGAATTCGATGAAACCAGTTCCATTAGGTCCGTAATATGGAATTATTATCGTGTTTCAAATTTCGTATTGAGCGAAGTTAGTGTGCGAGTGTACGATATTTAAATGCGGAGAATTTAATTGATTATAAGCTAATGAAATTTAATTTAATTAATTAAGCTTCTTGTGTACGCCTGGTCAAAATCATTATAAGCTTCCTTTGCACGCTTCCTTCCTATTCAATCTCTTCCTGCCTACTTTTACTTCAACACAGCCGAGTAAATGAACAATTCTTTTTCCCCCAATTCAAATTCAGTTTCCCAATTCGAAAAAAAAATTAAGATAAAATGGCCGCGATCTTGTTTCTTTGTTTCTCCTAAACTTTCGAAATCAATCTCGTTTGGCATCAACTCGAAGCAAGTCGAATCGCGATGCAGAAGTGGAGGGAAGGTTCGTGGCAACCGAGGCTGCTCGATCTCGTGAGGGCTGGGTTTGCGTTCGAGTTTTCAGGGTTGACGGCACGTCGTCAAGTGTTAGAGGTGAGTCGCGATTCCTGGTGTAATTCGCGAGCTCACGTGCGACAGTAGGGGAGGCTAGGGCTTGATCGTAGGTGTGATTTCGCCGTGATGTTGAGGTGTAGGCGTGGAAGCTAGGGGACGCGTGAGATTGTGGCCGAAGACAGACAAGCAGGTCGATGACCTAGGGCTTGGAGGTGAGCACGACTTCGAGCGGTGAGGTATTTCATTTTCAAGTTTATAAATTGATTTATTGAATATAAATATACATAAATATATATATATATACACACACTATAAGTTACTAGTTAGTTTCAATACATTTATATATAAGGTGATTCAGGTTCTGTTTTTAAATTAACTGAAATACATATAGGTAGGTGTTTATATCAGTTGAGGGATAGAGGAGAGGAAAATCTACAGTGAAATAAATATTTATTTTTGTTATTTATAAAAATAATAATAATAATAGACTTGCTGTTGATTTTTAAGAACAATAGTAATTAGAACATGTATTTGTATACTGTCAATAAATGTATAAATTGGTTGAAAAAAATAATAATAAAGTTTGTAAGGGAAGTTGGGTTTTAAATCGAATTTCTAGTTAAATAAATTTATCAAAAGGAAGTTGATTAAAACAAAATCATTAGTTTCAAAATTTACATATTAGGGAATTAAAATTTATAAGAGGGGAATTTATTATTCGATTTTATTTCGAATATTGATGAATCGTATAAATTATTTTAGTCTCTGAAGATGTTTTAAAAAAGGGGGGATTTATTTAGTTGGAATTAAACTGTTAACCGGTTAAATTTATCAAAAGAAATTAATTATCAGATTAGTTCAAGTGTTAATAAATCATGTAAATATTTATTCAAGGTTTGAAATCTGAAAAGAAAACAAGCCGAATTGGAATGGGTGCATGCGTAGCAAAGGTGAGTTAATCTCACTCAGTTTAAATTTAAATTTAAAATGATTAAATTTAAATAATTGTTTGAATGGTTGAATTGATTGATGTGATATAGTATGATATTTTGAAATTGGCATATTATATTGTGCTAACATTTGTGGATGCAGGAAAAACAGGTTGGAGGGATCCAACTGGACCCCTCACTTTTATTTAAATTATTCAATATTCTCTGTTGTGATTATTTGATATCCTATGATGAGTTATATTGGAATATTGAATGTTATGGTTTGATTGGATATTCGGGTATAATGAATTACCAATATATATGAATTGGATTGTTGAAAAGAAATTAAAAGAAAGTAAATTTGTGAGCGAAATAATTATAGAAAGTTTGAATAAAATAAGAATGAATTGAAAAGAAATAGAAGTAATATGGAAATGATAATAAATAACTTCAAGTATGAAGAGAAATAGATTTTTGAACAAAATGAAATTGATAAATTGTAAACTTAAATTATATCAATTAAAGAAATAAAGAATTATATAAAAATTCAAAGTTTAAATTTATTTAAAGGAATAATGAAGTAATTGAGAAATCTAAAAATTGGAATTTTTAGTTAAAATATTTTTAAATCATAATCAGGAAAGGAAGGCTGAAGTTAATAGATTCTGAATTAAAAGGGAATAAATTGGAAATCAATTAGGGAAATTGATTTAAGTTGGGATTTTCTCTGGATAACCAAGTACGTTTACAAAGTAAGTCTTTTAAAATATAAGTAAAAAGTTTTAAGTTGTTTTCAGAAGTATGTTTTGAAAAAATTACTATTTCTAAATATTTAAATTCTAAAGTAAGTATTTTCTTTAATCTATTATGGCAATAATTAGTTAAAGAGTGAATTAGAATTTATTTTTAAAAATGAAAATCTAGTTTTATATTTTATTTAGTAGCCTTATTTTCAAATATTAGTATAGTATATATTTTTAACAAATTATTGAAGTAATCTAACTTAATTGTTTAAAGTATATTTTCAAAGCAAAGTGTTTAATTTTTTTTTAAAAATCTATTTTTGTGCTTGGTGATTTCGGAGGAGATATAAAATATTTGGAAAAGTTGGTTCTGAGAAGAATGATGGTTTTGAAACTGTTTTCAAAGGATTGAAAATAGAAATATATCTTGTGAAGATAATTTGAGGTTAATAAATAATTTGGGAAAATTATTTATCGTTTGATGGATGTTTGTGAGTAGAAATTGATAGTTAAATAACCGACTATCAATATTGGACAAATGCGTTGATCGTTTCGAAGAGACCGGGATCGAGATTTATTTCTCGAAAACCACTTCGATCCGGTTTGTACGTTTCGTGAAAACGATTTTGGATTCGAAGATGGAGCAGTGAAGTGCAAGGGCTAGTCGCTACTAATCCTGAGGATAGTTCCAAAATGGATGTAGTATGAATAGTGCCTTCGGTTCCGTTCGAACCCGGGACGGACTTGTATGGATGAATGCTTGCGAAAACATCGTCAGGTGGACGATGGGCATTCTAAGGGATATGTTCTATAAAGGTAACGCTTAGCCTCAAGCCTCATCAAATGGGAATGACTGAAAATCAAGGGTTATGCAGCAAGGCTAGGTGGGTAGCACCCAAGCAGGGTGAGGTCATTCCAGTCTAGATGTCCCTTTTATTTTCGGCTTAGTCGTGCGGTTGCTGATCCCAACCGCGGGGTGATCTCACTCGGGACTGTCCAATAAGGGACGGTTCCGGCCTTGTGTTGCACGGGATGAAGGGAGTAATCCTCGGTACGGTGATCTAGGCCCCGTACTGTGACAGGTGTTACCCCAGTGCCTAGTCATTAGTTGGAAATCCATTCTCCCTACGAGCCTTGTACGAGTTTTGTTTGTATTACCCACTCTGTGGCTAGTAGCTGGAATTTAATCATGAAACAATTTCGGCTATTTTATAAGTATTTGTATATAGACCCTATTATAATATCAGAGGATTTCTATAAAAATTGTTTTAGCTATCGTAAGGTAAAAACCCGACATGTTTATTTGTGGCGTGGTCTTACGAGATGCTTTTGTTTTCAAAGGATTTTTGAAACTTTAATAATCAATTAGGTGTGATTTTCTCACGCTGGTAATCCAGACTGACTCGGGTGTTATTTAACTGTAATGCTCGGGTCAGACCGAGTATTATAGAATACAGGATATGATGCCGTGGAGCTCAGGAGACGAGCAGGGTGACGATACGTACTCCCGTATTTGTTATAATGTATATTCCGCTGTGTTGAGTTGATGTGTATTCAGTTGTATGTTATTGATGTTGAGCTGTGATTGATGTACTCTGATGATGTAAAATATGTAAGCAGATATATTTGATTTTGAGTAAAGGTTATTTAATATCTATTATATTTTATTCCGCTGCGATGGTTAGATTCTGTGGTTGTTTTCTATTTTCTTCTTCTACCTCTTCTTCTTTAACCCAAATGGTTCGTATTTCTGTACAACTTGAGTTAATTGTTGTAGAATAGTGTTGACTCAAGGGGTACGGATTTGCGGGTCGTTACATCAACGGTGGATCGTCCATGATTCATCGATCGGAAAGCTCGTACGTGTAGAGGACATCGAGACTTAGCCATCGGTACGGTTGACTTGGTTGGTTGGTGACGAAATTCGCCAGAATCGATAATATTAGGGGTGCGGCGTCGTGGGTCCCAGGACGAGCCGTTAGTGGCGGCAAAGACGGGGGGGGGGGGGGGGGGGGGGGCGGCCTGACATGGAGATTGCAGCGGTGATCCCTGATGGGTGCGAAGGTGGACGTGAGTGCGGCGAAAATTGGTCAAAGGGAGAGATGGGTGGCGGCTAAGAAGGGGAACACGTTCGAACGATTAGGGTTTGTGGGAGGTTATCTCATGCGCGCTTTTCGGCTACTGACGTGGAAAATTTAAAATTAGGTAAGTTTTATTTAATTTAGTTTTTGTTTCAATCGCAATTCTCGACATAACTTTCTCATACGTTATCTGTTTCGTGCGAATTTTTTTTGTTAGGATCGTAATTTAATTCCAAACTTGATGACACAGGTTTGGACAGATTTGGAGACCGTCAAATTTTTGGGTTTAAATCGGATTTAAATTCGATTTAAATTCAAACGGTGTTTTTTAACCCACTCACAACTTCTAAAATTTCCTATGTATGTTAAATCGACTTAAGATACGAGTAGAAATTTATTTATGACTGTTTGGCATGTTTTATTCATCATCTCTATTAAATCGCATTTATTTAATTTAACTGTTAATTAATTTTATTATTGCATATAAATTAACAGTTCGAATTTATTTATTTGCATATAAAGTGCTAGTTAAACAGTTATTAAATTTATTATTGAATATAAACTGTAGTTAATACCTGTTATTTATTAACTGTATATTTATATGCTTTATATTGATGTTTGTTTAAATTGGATGATGATTGTAATAAATGGTTGATGAGTGATATTGGGTGAATGGGTGATGTGTTCTATCTTATATAAACTGCAAGTTATCATGCATTTCCATTCCATTCGGGATTGCAGTTTGAAATGATATACAACCGCATTTTTATTTTTAAATTGCGGATTGAAATGATAAATATCTGTATCACTTGACCATAGGATAGAAAATTATATACAGGCACCGCAGTATATATATATAAAAAATTTTGAAATTATTTTATGGTTTGGATATGATACGGTTAAATAAATATTAAATTT
Source organism: Allium cepa (assembly GCA_030765085.1). Classification (NCBI taxonomy): domain Eukaryota; kingdom Viridiplantae; phylum Streptophyta; class Magnoliopsida; order Asparagales; family Amaryllidaceae; genus Allium; species Allium cepa. The sequence goes on along the minus strand of CM060930.1, from coordinate 43,470,964 downwards.
GGATATGATATAAATATATTTTATATATACATACATAGTTAAATTGTTGAATTTAAGCTATGCATAAATCTGTTAAATAAAAATGAATAAGTTGAAAAATGGCATTTGATAATTTGTATTATACATTTAAGTACAGGTTTAAGATCTTGTGTATATATATATATAGAGTTAAATGATTTAAATCAATAAAGTTTGAAAGATAAATTTGAAATTTAATATAAATTGAGCTTATTTGAAAGTTTAACTCCATAAGTTGATGTTAACTTGTTAAAATTAGAAATTTTAAAGGTATGATATTTATAACGGGATTTAATAAATAATTTTAGTATAAATAAATGGAAGGAAATTTTTAGTGTAAATAAATTTAGTTTTACTTAAATGATTATGGGTTTATTTTTCAATTATTTTTTTTCACACTAAATAATAGGACTTTAAATTGGTGAAATAGAAATTTCCAACCTTAGTTCCAATTGTTTAATATTCAAAGTTTGAAATATATTGAAACTGAAGTGGTTTATTTAAACTGAAAGCAATTTTAAATTTATGGATTTTGACTTAATCTTAAATGAAATAAATTGTAAGTCACGAAAAGTATTTTTATTTTATAAAGAAATTTTGAACCAAACTATTGATGCTATATACTGTTTGAATATCCAAACCATTTAAGTTTTAGAAATTATGGTTTAAAGCTATGAATTTTCGAAGTATTATAGTTTGAAAGTTATAATTCAATGTTTGGTTTCCGATTATTATAAGTTTGAAAACAATATGATTTTGGAAAAGAAATATATATTCGAAATAAAATGATATTATATTAATATGGGCTTTTATAAAAATAATATCAAATGAGTTTGTTTTGGAAAGGAAATGGTATCGTATTTATGGGATTTGAAATGGATAATTATATTCTGGTTTTGAAAGTATAATTAATTTTTAAATGACCGCGGTGTTATAATAACGTTTGGTTGTTGAAGAGATCGGGATCAGAAGTTATCATACTCTCTGCCAACTCCGAAAACCACTTTAACAACCGTGTACGCGGTGGAGATTCCAGAATGAAGTAGGTTGGTGGCGGCGTTTCCTGTAAGGTAAATACGTGGACCCAATCCCCGTGAATTGGCATAAGGTGGCTAAAACAGGAGCGATTGATGGGTTAATAAGGTAGCACCTTTGATCGGACACATCCCTTCGATATTATACTTTGACTCTTGGATTGATTCGGTGGCCACTTTTGATTTTATTTGGGGGTGTGGCTCGAGGTGGGCGGTAGCTGCGCGCTACGCGTTACCACTGACCCTGTGATGCCCCACCTCTATACCCACGCTAGCCAAGAACACTACGGTGTAATGCTGTCAACTAGCATGGAGAATAAGGCCGTTGAGGAGCGACCATCCGTGTAATTGCTTTGCGCGAGCATCGATATGTCAGATAGTATAACATGCATTTCATTTCAAGAGGAAATCCGACATACCGATACAAACACAAAGCTACTACACAGTGGCTATAATAATCTTCAGAAACGAATATAGAAATAAACATAACATAAATCAGTCACAGACAATTCATATCACAAAGGCGGAAATAGATATGAATATTACACTAGGAAGTGTACATCAGAGTATTGGTCAAACAAGATCCACAATATCAAAAAGAATAGATACAAGTGCTAGACAAAAGAATAAGTATACATCATAGAGTCTGTATCTCAAATGTATACAACAAAAACTACTAATCTAAGTAGTTAGCCAAAAGATCATATGATGGTCCGATAAGGTGGCAAGCAGAAGCACCTGTAAAATCTCAGTCTGACCCGAGTATTATTTATAAGAAGAAAATAATAAACGGATCAGTCTAGCTATAAATATCAGATGAAATTATATAGAATAAGAGATATGACTAAATTTATAATAATCACAATACCAAGCTGTGATAAATAAATAATTGAAAAATCAATAAGAGATTAATCAATATCGCAAAGATCTTCTCGAAGATAAAAAAAGGAATGTCATACTCCTAATTTCATTCACCAAGCCACAATAATTGATAAATCAAATCAATAGAAATCACGAAAATAGGTGAAGCATAAATTCCAGAATTCAACACACGAAATCCAGAAATCACAAGAAAAGGATGGTCAATCCCAGAAAAATGAGCCGGAGCTCCTCCAGACAGGGTATAGTCCCCCATTGCGAACTTTGAGCCGAAGCTCCTCCTGGTGAGTCAAAAACTCCTCCTTATAGGGTATAGTCCTCCATTGCGGACTTTGAGCCGAAGCTCCTCCTGGTGAGTCAAAAACTCCTCCTGACAGGGTATAGTCCCCCATTGCGGACTTTGAGCCGAAACTCCTCCTGGTGAGTCAAAACTCCTCCTGACAGGGTATAGTCCCCCATTGTGGACTTTGAGCCGAACCTCCTCCTGGTGAACCGAAGTTCCTCATGATAGGGTATAGTCTCCCATTGCGGACATTGAGCCGAAGCTCAATAAAAACGACGTACAGTCCTCCACGTGGACAAAGAGACATCGCACAATGCTAGTCTAAACCATAAAATGATCATCATGATCACCGAGAAGTGTCGATTACAGTAAGCTAGTAAATATATGAGCTTAGCTTCATGTCCGTAACCACTAGATTAACTTAAATATTTACGAACAAATTGTAGATCTCCACTAGAAAATTGTCACAAGAGATTCAATCGAACAAGTCCAAGAATTAACCAACGAAGTAAACGCAAGTGTTTCATACCACTCGTTTTACTAAGTCGTTTAATTAGATTTCTCATACGAGTGTGGTAAAGGCTTGTATATACTAATAGATTGGAAAACAGTTTAAGAAAACGAGCTTTATAATAAAATAGTGTTGAAATCATTTGAAGAAAGAGTTTTGATATTTACTACTAGTATAGAAGACCTTTATATTTGTAAAGTGACAAATCACGAAGAAGATTGTAGGAACAATCAATTACTAAAATTCACATTCGAAGACGTGAATGAAAATCCAAAGAAATCGATACTGAATCCATCAAAGTGGATATATCCTAAATTCCCAAAGAAAATGTCATCAAAGTCGATAATAAATGATAGCAACAAATAGGAAACAACACGAATCGATTAAAGTTGGGAATTCAGATAATTAGGCAAAAAAGGCATAGTTGGCAGATAGGAGCAGGTCGGTCAACCGGACTCCCTGAGTCGGTTGACCGAAACAGAGGTTGGAAGTGCTCGGGCACCAGGTCAGTCGACCAGCCCAGGGGCTCGGTCGGCCGAAGCTTGCAACCAGCACTTCCAAAACAGAGGCAGGAAGTGCCAGGGTAGCAAGTCGGTCGACCGGACCCTGAGCTCGGTCAGCCGAACCTGTATACTTGCACTTCCTACCCTATTTCAAAAGAGGTGCAAACTCCCTCAATTTGCAAACCGTCGAGCAACGGAACTAAGGGTTTACGCCAATCGACTACTTGGCCATAGAAGCTCTTTGGTTCTTCACCAAAAACATGATCAAAACATCAAAGTTATGATTTTTAAAGAATTGAACCCAAAACACAAAAATTGGAATATTCACAAAATCAATCCAAATCAAAATCAAATGTACATGAATAAGTGTTAGGAATTCATACCTAACAATCGAAGATAAATATAGACTAAGATGTGAGATAAAAATCTCACCTTTAAACCCAAACAAATGAAGAAGAAGCTTGAAAGCAAAGGAGAATCAACCACTCTTCAATCCCAACTCAAGAAGCTTGATTCTAAGCTTAAAAGAGAAATATTTCCCAAATTAGGTTTAGGAAATTTCTGAAATTGGAAGGAGAATGAGTTGGAGAAGAAGAAGGAGATGCTTACCAATGGGTTCACTTGAGTTTGGAGCAAGAAGATGGATTTGCTAATGGAAACTAGGGCTTAGGATTTCCTAATTCTTTTTCCCTTCCCCCATTTTTGATGAAGCTTGAAGGGTTAGGAATTAGAAATGAAATGAAGATAAGTGGGGGTGGAGCTAGGGCTCAGCTGGGGTTAATGGGCTGAGACAACAAACCAAAGCCCTAAGTGAAAAAGTAGCCAAATTCGACTAACTCCAAACATATCGAAGTTTATACTTAAAAATGTCTCAAACGTCATTTTGAACTCAATGGGGGTGGTCTCGAGTCTCAATTCGACTGTTTGCAAAAGGTAGCTTTTCGGACCAAAATCCGACGAACGATAAAATATTTAAGTATAAAATCGATAAATATGCGGGTTGTTACAGACCCGGAAGCGTAATTGGTATATCTACCCTGGCATCGCCTAGTTGTGCCGTGTCACCTATCCTATCGCGCCTTGTACGAGTTTCTGTTTGTTTCGTACCTATGGGGTGTCTTCTCGTAGTCTCCCGTTCAACAGATATGCAGGCACTGTATAGACTATTGGCATTATTTGTGTTAAGGGCTATATGGGTAACCCCTTAACGCTATTAAAAAGTAAGTTTATTTTACAATTAGACACTATTATAATAGCGAAATATACTATATAGTAAATAGTTTAACGGATCCTTAGGAGATGTAAATCCTGAGCATCTCTTGAGTTACTGCACTCATATCTATTTTTGTTAATTTAACTCACATAAGATCTTTTAGTTCTGACTCAAGTTTTTTTGTCTTTTCAAATTCGCTCGGGTCAGTCCTAGCGTTTCAGGATCGAAGACTTTAGCTCTGGAGGACGAAGACGGAGATTTTTATTATAATTATTAATTATATTCCACTACACTCATATTGTTCCGCTGCATTGTTATATGGTATGTGTACTCTGATATGTATTATATAGATAAAATCAAAGGTTTTGTAAAACAGCTTCATGAACTGTATATTTTGATTATTATATTTTATCCTTCCGCTGTGAGATTCTGTTTAGTTTTCTTTCTTCTCTGTTTTTTATTTATCCCATAACAATCCGCCCTTACGTATGGTTTGAATTGGCATGTGTGTCTGTTTAAATCGTGCGAAAAGGCGGGACTGTTACACAGGTGGTACCCCAGTGCCTAGTCATTAGTTGGAAATCCATTCTCCCTACGCGCCTTTTTCGAGTTTTGTTTGTATTACCCAAATTGTGGCTAGTAGCTGGAATTTAATAATGTAACAATTTCGGCTATTTTAATAAGTATTTGTATATAGACTCTATTATAATATCAGAGGATTTTAATAAGAAATGTTTTAGCTATCGTAAGGTAAAAACTCGATATGTTTATTTGTTGCGTGGTCTTACGAGATACTTTTGTTTTCAAAGGATTTTTGAAACTTTAATAATCAATTTGAGTGTGAATTCTCACGTTGGTATTCCAGACCGATTCGGGTGTTATTTGACTATAAAGCTCGGGTCAGACCGAGTATTATAGGATATAAGATATGATGCTGGGAGCTCAGAAGACGAGCTGGATGGCGATACGTACGTTCGTACTTGATTATTATTCCGATGTATATCCAGTTGTATGTTATTGATGATGTACTCTGATGATGTATGTATAAATAGATATAGTATTTGTTTTGGTGTAATGATTAGTGAATATCTATTATATTTTATTTCCGCTGCGATGGTTAGACTCTGATGTTGTTTTATTTTCTCTTCTTCTACCTCTTCTTCTTTAATCAAAATGGTTCGCATTTCTGTTCATCTTGAGTTGATTGATGTAGAATAGCATTGAATCAAGGGGTACGGATTTGCGGGTCGTCACATTATGTAAATTACACCTTAGTGATTTCAAAAGCCAATTATTTTTTTAGAAACATTTATTTTAAATTTAAATTCAAATTCCAATTCACTTGAATATAACCACTTATGTCCATTTATATATATTCATACATACACTTGTACAATTTTATACTTACATATGTATATTTTCCAATTATACTTATTATTGTTTAAAGGTTACACGCTTTAAAAATCTTATTTTATAAATTTACAAACCAAAGTTACATATATATGCTTTCTTATTAATTTCTAAAAGATAAAACTTCTTATTAATTCTTGTTTTGATCTTATATGTATACATTTTTTTCTTCAATTACTCATACTTATACAATTTATAAAGAAAATGAATTGAAAATAATTAATAAATAGTCATACATATATTTTTCTTAGAACATAGAATTTTTAAATCAAATTTTATTTTCAATATATTTATTATTAAATTCCCAAATCAAAATTTCAATTTGAAATACATATCTTTCTTTATTCGGGAATTTTCATATTAATCCACAATTAATTTCACAATTAAATCTAAAATCTTATATTAATTATCAATTATTTCAAAGTTTAATTCCAAAGATTAAATTAATTGTCAAATTATTCTTCGCTAAAATCCAGGAATGTTACAGATCCCCCCTTAAGAAAATTTCGTCCCCAAAATTTGCCAGGGAGACAACCAAGCAAAGATGAAAGATAGAGAAATATCCTTTCAGATCAAACTGAATATTAATTCTTCATTTGGCTTACCAAATCAGAATATCAACAATATGAGAACAAACTCATACAATTGTTTCACAAGATACTCGGGTCCACCGGTCTATGAATATGCAAGGGCACTGGTTAGTTCGAAAGGCCACTAAACATTCGTGGAATATATCGGACCCTAGAGAATAGATAGATATATTTAATCTTCTATAATTTCTCAAATACAAGATATGGGTTCCAACTCTAGGTCAGAATACCCCAAAGTATATACCAATTTGTCCCTCTTCGGACTTCGATCAACACAAGGAATTACAATAGAATTTCAAATTTGGTTTTAAACGAAATCGTTTTATTGATAGAATTCAAATTTAGCCTCATATTCTATTAACCAAATTTATCTCAATTTAAAATTTCCAATTTATTTAAAATTTCCAATTTAAAATTTCAAATTCATTAAAGTTTAGATGGAAAAACTGATAAGAAACCGATGAAGATACGAATTAAGGATTTTCTACAATGATATGTAGGGCCACCATCACACCGAAGCTTCTTCATGTAGCTGCACGAAGCCATCAAAAGAATTTGAAATCGAATCAAAGGAGATTGATAGAGAAAGTTATTTCCATTGTTGCAGGGTATTGACCATTTGTAGTGGTATTCCCATGTCCCCTATCTCATCCTCTTCTTGCCCTCATATTTACTATCAGTGGATAGTAAGAGAATTTACTGAGGCATTTGAACAGATATCTTAGGGATATACTTATTCTATACTTCACCTTATATCTAATGAGTTACTTAATGTGTTATACTCTTGAGCTAAAGTTTTAACCTTCAGCTCTGATACCAAATATAACGACCCTGACTCGACCTTCGAAAATTGGCACCGAATAAGACACTCGTATTCAAATGCCGCAGATCCAAACGTCAAATTTGGTTCGTCGGAGCTTATTACACATTAAGTACAACACAGCGGAAGAAATGAATAATACATTTGACATACCACATTTGATACAATATCCAGATACAATGATGATACAATGAATATCAATATACATTAGAGATATGATACAAGACAATAGCAGTGGAAAGAAAATATAACACCAGCAGCGGAACAATATCTCCAATACGGTCTTCAAGAGAGAATGAGAGATAGAATCCAGAACTGTAACTCCATCTCCAAAGCACCAATCCATAAATAGCTCGAACTCCCAATAACGATGCACTAAGCTAAGCAAGGTAAGTCATCCAAAGACTGAAGAAGATTCCCACGGACTGAAAGCTACCAAACCAAAGAATTCGAAAGCTATCGAATCTACGCATATCATTGATTATCTGAAAAACCCAACTCTAGACTGCCCGGATCGGAAAATTGTGGGCACCCAGAGTTTAGAAAGGGAACAATAAACTCCAGGTCAGTCATGGGACTGGTACGAGCAATCAAAACAGTTTATCTTTTGAAGCAAACAACAAAAGAATTTAAAATAAATCTGCAATGCTTTTTGGAAAATGAAACTGCCATAAAGCCTCCCGCCGTACACACAATGAAAATGCAGAATTGGAGGAGATTTCTCCTTATGATAGTCAAACATGCTTAATACGCTAAAACAATTTGATACTATTATTAGTGCATAGTGTAGAAAAACTTTCAAAAGTATAATATTAATCCTAGCCAGCATACAACCATTATTGTATGCTTGCTATAGCTACCATGTCCAATAGCAGGTTACCGCCACATTCCATGGAGGTTATACAACTAAAACCATACAGGGCTCGTATTGTTTTGTTTGGATTTCCAACAAATGGTCAGGCTAAGGAACTTCCTACTGTCACATGGGTACGCCTCTGGAGGGACGTCCCGAGAACCTACCCGGCTCTCTGCCAACACAAGGCCGGGTTACCTCTGTAACTAGGTAACTACTACTTGAGCATGCCATCCCCGGTCCTTTGGGACCTTTATTTGAGGCGCCTCTCAACCACAAAGCAATCACAAAGTAATAGATTTGCAGTAATCACATGAGTTAAGTATCTGGGCTCCATACCATGATACCACCCTTTTCCAGAAGGGAATGATACACCCTAAACGGAGCGAGCCTCGTAACCTTGCCGCATCTTTCTTGTTTCGATCATTTTACGGGTGTGAGGTCCTGATGTATTCTTGTCCACAAAGCTACGCTTTATACAAAAGCCATGCTTTGATCAACAAATGATACACCGCAGCACTCAGCATGCCACACTATCAAATTGGGAGTATATCACTGATAATTATCAACTACATAACCTCTGAGCTCATACGTCTCGGAGAATGGTGTAAAGCTAAGAGAATAAATTCTCCGTCACCAAGAACAAATGTATTTGATAGAGATCGGTTTTATATACCAAAGTGTAATGTCGGACATACAACCATACAAGTCTGTTTCGGGTTCGAACGGAACCGTAGGCACTTCCGAAGAAGCCCTTGCAATCTGGGTATCCACAATCCCGATCGGAATTCCCATCACTTAGGGAATCTCTATACCGTAGCTACTTGGTGCAGAGACAATCAGTAGTTTATCCTAACTTTCTCAAAAATACCCGGTCTTCAAATGCAATCCATAACGTCGTATCATTATTCCAAATGGGTTATATAACACAAGGTCCTCCCCGGCTAAATCGAATAATGAGCGCAATATTTAAAACATATGGATATTGGATTTCAGTTAAGTCACAACTTTTAAAAACCCAAAATCTTTCTTCAAATGGTTTAAACAAATTACCATTTCAAATCTTTAAACAAAAAGATTTATTTCACAAAGTTCACCTAGTTTCACAAAGATTCATTTACAAATTTCAAGACCATTTCTATCTCGACTGTATTAACTCATTAAATCTTTAAATCAAGAATTTAACCTATAGCTTTCAAACCGTTTCCAAAGATTCATTCATAACTTGAAAGACCATTTTCATTTTAGACTTGAAATCCTTTTAACACAAATTGGAAGTTCATTTCTTATATGAAAGCTTTTATTGTTTAAAAACAAATAATTTTCGTTTCGGAAAAATCTGATTTCATTTATACAAGTTAAAATCTTTGGGTTAAATCCACAATCCCAAAACGACACTTTCAAAATGGTTTAAAACCACATAAACTTGTGTAACCCTTTAAATCATAAACAGGATTTAATTTCAATTTTTTTTTTTGAATTCAAATTTAAATAAAAATTCAAAACTAAATCAAGTTATTCAAAAATAACTTTTATCTTTGAATTCCCTTTTCAAAAGCTTTTCACATTAAACCCAATCCATTTCCAAAACCATTTGGATTCAAGATTCAATTTTAAAACCATTTCAAAAATCTGCGACTTAACCAATTTCCATGGGCAATCCATATATGTATGTGTATAAGTGTGGTCCAGGGGTTTTACACAATAAAAGTGCAACATCATCAATCATCACCGATTCAATCGTATCGATATCGATAAGTGGTATAATCTATAATGTTTATCGTTCATTCATTCATTCATAGATTCATAGGTAACATACAAATGTATCATAAATAAATGAATATTATACATAGCTCAATCCAAAGAACAAAATATCACAGATCAGATAGGACAATCAACTCAAGGCATCTCATACAATACAAACAATCCAAGCATTCAATAATCATTTATAAGTAGGATCAATTAATTATTCAAATCTTAATTAATTCGATTTTAGTTTCCAAATAAATTAATTGCTTATGAATTAACTATCAAATCTTGATTAATTAATTACAAATCATTTGTTGAAATAAATCAACCTTAATCATTTATCTTAGTTAATTAATTATTCCTTAATTAATCACATTAAATTAATTATCCTCTTATTAATTAATTTAATTAATAACCTTTAATTATTAAGTAATTAAACTTTAATTATTTAATTATACTTAAACTAATTTTCCTTAATTAATTAATAAATAATTTTATCCTTAATTAATTACCGTTAAATTAATTACAATAGTTAATTAACCTTAAGTTGATAACACAATTAATTAACCCTTAATTAATTGACATTTAATTAATAAAATTACAATATAGATTATCATTAATTACTTAATCAACTTGAATCATTTCTTGATTGCACCATTAAATTACGCTTCAGAAATTAAATTAATCATCTTGATAAAACTATTACCAAATCATATTAATAAGTTTTTAAAAACACTTAATCCTTTAGAAATAAATCTTGGAAATTTATTTTAAAACCCCATAAATAAGTTTACTTTAAAAATTTGATTTATATCCTTTTAAAACTTATTCAATTCAATAAGCTACAAAATCATTTATTCAAAGTCTATTAAATATTCTACTTCAAAGTAAACCCGAGCTATACAGAACTTTCACGGATTCCAACTTCGAGAAAAATTGGCAAACCCAATTACTTCAAGCATTCCCTACAACAGCTATGAGTCGAACCACGAGACGTAACCTTCTTCCCAAAAACAAATCATCTCGGATACACAGTGACACATGTGTATGTGCACATACATTTAGGCCATCTTCGATCGTCGCCGTAGCCATCATCACATCGGCGATGTTGTCGACAATCAAGTCGACGACCCAGAAAACTCGAAAGCTCATCAATATGGAATAGAGAAAATTTGAGACCAATTGTTCATTCCTGTAACCCACTCGATCGCCAAAACCCAATTCGCTCCGCCGCGTGACGGCACCGAAGTCCACACCCTCTCAACCACAACTGCTTCAAGATCCCTGAAGCCTTTCCCTTAGGTCCGACACCACCCGATGCCGCGACGATGTCGAAAATTCCTCGACAAACTCCTCAACCCCATCAGCATTTTAAACCCTAAATCAATGAACTCAAACCACCACAACTCACGAGAAAATCCCAGGCCATTTTTCCAATGATCTATATCCATCACTCCACCTTCAATGTAAATCTCGAATCGCCTCCCTCTGCCGATCGACAACAATTGGTGATTTCTGGTTAACTCAAAATTTCTCATTGAATATAAGCTTAAAATTTTTGTAATGATTTCCTAAAATCATCATTTCCTAATGTAAACTCAATTATGGAATCAATTCACAAAATTCAAAACATCTATTTTTCTGATTTTTAACAGTTTCACTGTATTTTATCATTCTTTTACATATCTACTAAATGTTATCACTCGGATCTATTTTTAAGATTTAAATCAAGTCAATATAGATACTTTTCCTTTAAAGATTGTTTCCTAATTCCTATTAGATTTTAAGATATAAATTTTCTTGGTTTTTTTGTTAATCTGTTGTTAACAGAAAAGATACATGTATCAACAGAAACTCAAATATACACAAATCCTTTGCATACTTACAGACATGCAATGACATCCATACAACCAGATTTCAATCACAAGCATTTTGAATTTATCACACAAAATAAAGATATTAGAAGGAGGGTAGTTTGCTCACCTGATGGGTTTTAAAACAAAGGCTTGGAAATTGCTTTACATTTGAAATGCTTCAAATATCAGGTTGTAGATTTGATTTTGCATGCTTGAAACTTGCTTTTTTCCAGGCTTTGGATTTGAACAGAGAAGCACTTGCATGCCTCAGGATTGTGAATTTAGCTGAGATGATTTCTAGATTTCTAAATCTTGATTTCTTTTTTTTTCCTTTGATTCAGGTTTGTAATTCGATCTCTAACTTACTTCCAGATTGCACTTGAAACAGGTTGAAGTTTTGATTTGCAACAGGTTGAAGCTTTAAACTTTCAATTTTGATTTACTTTTCCAGGTTGAAGTTGCTTTGCTTGATCATGTTTCACTTGAATACTTTGTTTTAGATTTGAGAAGAGAAGATAGTGGCAGTTTTCTGATTTTTTTTCTTTTTACTGTTGCCTTTGACATTGAGATTTGTGATTCTCAATCTTTTTTTACTGTTCTTTCAGATTTGCTGAGAAATTAAATAATTGCATATGGGGAGCTAAAAAGTTTTTTGTAATTTTTTAAATCTTATTATTTTATTCAATTAATTATATTGAATGCCATTTGTAAAAAAAATTATGAGATCTAAACACTTGTAAATTTTACTCCTTTCTTTATGTTTAGCATTTGTAATTTTTACAAGACAAAAGAATTTTTTTTAATAAATTTTATATCGTATTTACTTTATAAATAAACATACCCTTTATTCGTTTGTATATGCATGCATACAATGTTAAAAGAAGAATTGTTTTTAACCAATATTTATATTATATAAATTACACCTTAATGGTTTCAACAGCAAATTATTTTTTGAAAAACATTTATTTTAAATTTAAATTCAAATTCCAATTCACTTGAACTATAACCACTTATGTCCATTTATATATATTCATACATACATTTGTACAATTTTATACTTACATATGTATATTTTCCAATTATACTTATTATGGTTTAAAGGTTACACACTTTAAAAATCTTATTTTATAAATTTACAAACCAAAGTTACATATATATGCTTTCTTATTAATTTCTAAAAGATAAAACTTCTTATTAATTCTTGTTTTGATCTTATATATATACACATTTTTTTTCTTCAATTACTCATACTTATACAATTTATAAAGAAAATGAATTGAAAATAATTAATAAATAATCATACATATATTTTTCTTAGAACATAGAATTTTTAAATCAAATTTTATTTTCAATATATTTATTATTAAATTCCCAAATCAAAATTTCTATTTAAAATACATATCTTTCTTTATTCTGGAATTTTCATATTAATCAATAATTAATTTCACAATTAAATCTAAAATCTTATATTAATTATCAGTTATTTTAAAGTTTAATTCCAAAGATTAAGTTAATTATCAAATTATTCTTAGCTAAAATCCAGGAATGTTACATTACTGCCTGTAATTTCTTGCAGAAATTCATTCCCTATGAAGTGGGTATTTCTTGACAATAGTTGTTTTCCAATGCAACGGAATAGGTATTCATAAACATTTTATTAATTGACTTTTATATAAAACTAATTTGATTTTATTTCATGATACTTATGTTCAAAAAATAAGTTAGTCATCCAATGACGATCATTTTCAAAATTCTTTTGGGGCGATTGATAAAAGATCCCTAACGTACAATTATTACATTTAATCTTTCGACTCACGCAATCTGCCGACTCCTTGGTATAATGTAACGCCCCACCCCGAGACCCACCTTAGTAAAGAGAATTAACGAGTAATTTCGTCTACTAAAGCGGAGAATAGGGCTGGTTAAGGGCGACCATATATAACTTTGTCTTAAACATCTATTGAATACGTCGATAAATGCAATATAATTTTTTTCTTTTCTATCTCAATGGATCGACATACACGGTAAATGTTTAATCCAAAACTATAGGTGGGTGACGGATCTATCAGAATAAAATACAATAACTAAATGCAAAGCACATCACAGAACAGTAATCGACATCATATATATACATATACACCGAAACATGTTTAGTACAATACAATATGAATACAATAAAGGTGGTACTCGACCATACCATATACATCAAATCAAATTTAAAAAAAATCAGAGTATGCGGAAGAAATAAACTACTCAAGCAAAAGAAGAGATGATATCCAACACCAACTTCAAGCTAAGTCCAATAGATGATACCTGAAACCACTCGGTCTGACCCGAGTATAAATACACGGGTCAGTCTAGCTACACAAATCAGTCAATATCGATAATATGAAGGAGAATGGATATAGTGATACTTCTTCTTGAATGAGGAAGAGGATTAGATAACTCATAGCTCAATACTTAAGTAACAAATGCTACCTAAGTGACTAAATACCTCGAAAGAGGTAACTCAAACTCAATACTCTAATAAAACACAAGTGGCTCATATCATTAGCGATAACCCATAATGAACTCAAATCAATTCATATAAAACTCGAGCAAAACTCAAATGGTTCGATGAACCATTACTCCAAAAGGGAGAAAACTCATCTCAATCATAAATAGAAGTCATGAAAGCAACACATGACAACTCCATAAGAATGTGAGATCTCAAACTCATAAGCAGGCCAAGGCGGCTAAATCTCACAAATACATCTCAATCATAGAAACTCATGGAACTCGATATGAATTCAAACTCAATAAAGAATTCGATGCATGTCCAAAACTTAGAAAATATTAACACTAATGCGCCAAAAACGGCGAATTCAAAACTCAGAAAACCCGGATTGGCCATATTCCTGACTACAATACCGAAGCAATGCTACACGTGCTAAACTCAGATGGCCGAAGCCTTAGACAAGGTCGCTAACACCTTCCAAAGCAGTTCGTCCTGATGACAAGGTCGCTGACACCTTTCCAAAGAAGTTCTTCCTAATGGCAATGTCGCCGACACCTTTCCAAACCAGTTCGTCCTGATGACAAGGTCGTTGACACCTTTCCAAGCCATTTTGTCATCCCTAACAAGGTTGTTAACACCTCTAAAGCAATTCGTCCTCATGACAAGGTCGCTGACACCTCTCAAAGCAGTTCTGTTAGGTAAACATCGTGAATGTGTCACAAACTCACGGATAGGAACCCAAAAAGTGTTTATGTGTGTCACATACCACACATTCACACTTAGCAGTTTACTAGCCATTAGTTGATGCCACACTAAAAACATCATAAAACTCAGAAAATTATATCTCGCCTAGTCTCATTGGCGAGTGATAAAGAGATACCATACTTGTCTCGTCTCATCAATAAGTATTAAATGACATCATAACATGTCTCATCTCATCGACAAGTGAAAAAAATCATGATGGTTTCTCATAAACCATAAATCTCAAAATATGAAATCATAAACTCAAGACTTGCCTTATGTCATTGGCAAGTAAATAAAACATCGTGATGGTTCTCATCGATCAAACTCCTACATAGGAGATCTCAAACCATAATACTTGCCAAATACTGGCCATCTTAAATAATTCCAATAAATAGGAATTATAAACTCAGAATATGCCATAAAATGGCAAAACATCTTAGAAATATTAAACTCAAATAGCTTCGATCGTACAAGTCCGGAATTAACCGAAATAGTAAACGCACATGTCCCATACCACGTGTTTTACTAAATCGTTTAATTCTCTTTCTTATACGTTCGAATAGTACAAAAGTATGTGTTTTATATTAAAAATAGTTTACTAGAGAAAACAAGCTTTTAAAACTTTTTCCCGAAAAGATAAATAAAACCCATATTTGAAATTCTTTTATTATAGGGAATAAATAGGTTTTTTTTATATTAGAAAAATAATTTTAAAACACTATATCATAATACTTTGAAGTTTCCATTTATTTCAAAAATTACTTCAAAAATTATTTAGTGAAAACCATACGCGAAAACGATGAAAAACAAGAAAGATAACTCAAGACCGATAACTTGAGTTCAATACAAATTCAATTCAAATTTTACTAAAAATCAATCCGAATTCCATTTAAATTTGAATTACAAAATTTCCAAATATAGCTATCCTATAGATTGGCATCATAGCTCTCAAAAATCTCAAAAACATCATCAAAACCGGAAGAGAATAAGAGTAAAAATAAGCTAATACAATTTTAAGGTCAATGTTTGTTGTTGTTGTCGTCTTGTTCTCAGGACAGCAACTTATAACCATAATTTCGACCAAAAAACTTCAAAATTCCATAAAATACAATGAACAATTCTTATAGCACATAATTTAAGCTTTCCAAAACATCTAAAATTATCAAAATCGGATAAGAAACGAAGAAGTTATGGCCAATTTTGTTTCAGCCGTAAGCACAAAGCATATATAGCTTTTACTCTCGGGACAACAGTAGAAAAATTAGATTTTGACATAGCAAACATCTAAATTTTAGAAAATTCAATACATGAAAGTTGTAGAATAAGATTTTCCCTTTTTGAATCATCTAATATTATCAAAATCGGATCAAAAACGAAGAAGTTATGGCAAATATAGTTCCAGCCTTAAGCACAGAGCAAATATTGCTTTTGCTCTCGGGATAACAGTAGAAAAATTGGATTTTGACATAGCGAACCTCTAAAGTAAAAAAAAAATACAATAAATGTAAGTTGTAGTATATGATTTGTGCTTTTCAAAACATCTAAAATGATCAAAATTGGGTGAAAATCGAAGAAGTTATGGCCAATTTAGTTTCAGCCTTAAGCATAGAGCAAATATTGCTTTTGCTCTCGGGACAACAGTAAAAAAATTGGATTTTGACATAGCAAACCTCTAAATTACAGAAAACACAATACACGAAAGTTGTTCCATATAAATGTATTTTGCAACTGGAAAAAGTCTCACTCAATTCCGATTTGCCATTCAAAAGTTATGGTGATTTTAAGATCGGGTTTCAACAAAAAATTGCACAGAGCAGAGCCGTGTACATCAGTTTCAAACTAAATTTCGACCCTATAAATCATAGAATTTGCAGAAACTTAAAACATAAAGTTGTTCCTTTATGTCTTAGATTTCTAAAAACAAAAGAAGTATACTAATTTGGGTTTATGGCTTAAAAGTTATGGCCAATATACTGTCAGATATCAACTCTGCAAATTTCAAATGGCTGTGTTATAACATCAGTTTCAAACTTAATTTCGACCGTTTTAAACATAGAATTTGTAACAACATGGGGTTTTTGCTGTTAATTTGTCATTTAACGATTAATATGTTGGATTATTGCAGTTGGAAATTTTAATCAAACTGCAATTCTTTTGAGAATTCGTTAAAGGTATTAAGCGGGCTTTAGAATTTAATCTCGGCCCAATTACTTTTGAATGCCGTTCTCTTTTTAATTGCTATTCGACCGGTCCCCTTTCATTCTCATTCATTCGAAACCTAAACCTAAAAACTTACGAACAAGAATATTAATGGCGGCTCGTCCCCTCGTTCGTTCTTCTGTCCAAGCTAGGGCTTAGCTTCATTCGCCTCTTCGATCGCTTCGGTCTCGCCTTCGATAGATCCATTCGTGGCAAAGGTGAGTAATTTTTATTACACACATCTTATTCAAACTATTCGAATTCGTTTGCTTGTTTGTTTTCATGGCCTTTGGCTTCAACTTGATTTTGATTGATGTTGATTTGGCTTCGATTTGAATTTTGTTCGTTGTTGATACTTTCTGCCTGGAGTTGATTTTGGGGCTGTTGATTTTTATTATGCCTTGAATTTGTTCGAACTTACATCCTTCTTGCGGCTTGATGGTTATATCCACTTGCTGTTGTTGGCCTTCATGTGCCCTTGACTTTTGCCATGCTATTCACTGATTTTGTTTTAGCTTGCATATAATTGTGATTAGGTCGTGTTTAGATTTGAACTGTTTCATGATGGCTTGGGTTTTGGCCTTTCAGCTATGTAGTCTCAGGCAATTGTGTTTTCGGTCATTTATTGATAGCCACTGTTATTAGCTATACTTGATTACTTGAGCTTGCATTTGTTAGTGATGTCGTACTTCACATGTTGTCTTGTCTTTGTTAACTTTGTTCTCTTGTTCGATCACCTGCCAAGTTTTATTCATAAGTGATATTTTCATTTATGTCTACTTGTATATGTCATACAGTTTTCATTAGTTCCATGTTTTATTCATTAGTGATATTTTCATTTATGTCTACCTGTATATGTCATACAGTTGCATTAGTTCCATGTTTTATTCATAAGTGATATTTTCATTTATGTCTACCTGTATATGTCATATTGTTTGCACTAGTTCCATGTTTTGTTCATAAGTGATATTTTTCATCAATGCTTGCTGCCTTGACCATTTGAGACAGCTTGCCTACCTATTTCATGTAGTCTTTGACTTCACTGACCACTTCTGTACTATGCAGTCTTGTGAAGTTGTGTTCCTCAATGTTGTACTTGCATTACCCACTGCATAATATATTGGTTCATCTCCTTGTAGTCCTCATTACACTCAATATTTATCGTTGCAATGGTTCATTTGTCTGCATTGACTTCATGCAGCTTTTGAGGTGGTTGTACACTGGGTTTGGCAATTTGATTAGTGCTTCAAGTTGCTACTGTTTCCACTCTTGTTCATGCAGTTTTCTTTATGATGATTATTCTAGTCATTCATACTTTATGTTGTATACATGTGCATGTTATCACTTGATGTTCACTGTTCTTGTCCTTCACTTAGTGCCTTTTGCAGTTTTGTTCACTTTTCTGAACAGTTCTGGTTGTATTGGTACATGAGATATTCGAATAAATGGAGCTTGTACTTGTACTATTCTGTCTCTTGATGCATTTTGTGTTGTAGTTGCTGTTGTACTTCGTACACTGTCATGTACTGTGTTTTGGATTGGACCATTAGTGTAGATTCACTACAACCTCATTTTGCAAGTTTAATATATAGCATACATGTTCTTTCATTCCAGGTTTCACTGAATACATCACTTGATTTCTTGCATATGCATTCATGAAGAATATATGTGTTATCACCTTGTCCATCTCTATATAGAGTGGGTTCTGCATTTGTTCCATTGTATTCATGTATGTTGCCATTCTTGATGATCCGATTACTTGTAGCTTTTGTAGCTGTGCACTTCATTTCATGTTCATGTGTTCACTCGAGACTTTGGTTCTGCAGTTGTATGCATTTGCTACTATATGTCTATCCTTGAGTATCTTGACTTTACTTCCTTGTTGTTGCATTTGTACAGGCATTCATTCTGTTTTTGAGTCACTTTAACATGTGCATTCATGTACTCGAAGTTACTTGAACTTGTTTGTTCACTTATGACCAGTTGTGTTGTGTAGTTACCACTGTCTTGTGCTTGTAGACTAGCTTGTTGCATTCCAGTGCATACTCTAGTCTGCACATTCACCTATGCTTGTATGCTATTGGTTTGTCACCTCTGTACTGTGTACTCATGTTGAAACTGGAACATTTACTTTTGCTTCAGTGATTTTGGTTCGTTGATCTTTTGTGTACATCATCACTGTAGTGGCAAGGTAGTGCACGCTAGCGTGAACTGCAGCCACACGGTATTCATTGGGTACATCGTCACTGTAGTGGCAAGGCAGTGCACGCAAGCATGAACTGCAGCCAGACGGTATGGCTTTTATGATATTCTATCTTGTTTTGATTATTTGATCTTTTGCATAATCCATATGCTGTAGTGGCGAGGCAGTGCACGCATGCGTGTACTGCAGCCCTACGCGAATTAACATTTTAATTGATATTTCAATGGTTTGAACTGTTTTGTTTATTCAATTCAATATTCTGAATTGTATTCTGATTTGGTTTAATTTGCTGATTTGTTGTTTAACACTGTTAAGTGTTATATTTATCATTATCCGATTCCTTTATTTAAGGATCAGATAGACGAGATTTATTGTGACTGTCGTCTATTCATTATTTAATTATTATTGCTTCTGTGCACTAATAACTGAGTTTGAATTAGACTGAACCGTGTATTATTTTCCTTTGAATGTAATACTCGGGTCAGACCGAGTATTTACAGGTTGTTGATATCTCACTATGGGTTACTGTTAGAGCTATGAAGTCTTTTCATATTTTTGGAGTAGTCGTCATCATTTAAAGTAGTCAGTGTATTTGTATAGGATGTTGTATATTCATGTATATTATTCACGATAATGTACTTGTATATGTAACTTCCAGAGTCGACAGTTGTAGTTGTATCATATGTACTGTATCACATGTATTGTAACTGACATCAGTTATTATATATATATATATATGAGATTTTTGTTTATCAGTGTTCCGCATTTGAATTATCTGTGTTATTATAATATCTATTGTCCTAAACTATTATGAACCAGCGTAGTTCGTTTTACACTGGAATTGGATATGTTGATGGGAGTAAACGAATAAGAGATGAAAATTAAAAATATATACCACTCCTATCGAGATAACCAATACTAGTGTAAGGCCTAACTAGGATGGCCGCTCCTATCCATCCTTATTCTTCGTAATAACGGACAGTATTTCTTTTAATACTCTTTGTTATTGTGAGCATAGAGGTGGGGCGTCACAGTTGGTATCAGAGCCTGGGGTTTATGGACATAATATAAAACATAACTTAGATGGAACATGTGTTACAACTATATGTCGATGTTTTATTATGTTTTGAGTCAAAACTAAAGTTTTGAAATTATGATGGAATTTTTAAATATCTTTATTTAAAAATAAAAAGTGAAACTGTGTTTTGATGATTGATTGAGTGTGTTCTGTTTATCAGAGTGCGCAGCGGAAATAGTGATTGTCTTCGCTGAGTACGACTGATAACCTTTTTGATTTAAAAATCAAATTATGAAATTGAAATAAATTTCATTTTATTCTCACATAGCTGTGTTTAATTTGTTTTCTTTGGAAATTTCGAATCCAATTTGAGAATTCGAAGCGATTGCAGTTACGTGAATTTGTTGAGATTTTTGCTGTTTTGACTTATCTTCATTGAAGATATATTTGAATGATTTCTTTGTTCATTTTGCGGTATACGTGCAAATTTATGTTGCACGTTACTACATTAATTTTACGTTGAACCGATGCTTGGTTATGAAACGTATTTTGTTGCCGTTATTTTTATAACGGGATTTTTACACTGGTGCAAGATTTTTGAAGCTCAGTGTTTTGTTGACATTTTTTTTTGAATAAAAGTTCACTGACATTATATTTTGATGCAAATTATTTTGATGAGATTTTGACGTTAAAGAAAATTACTGTCGCATTGACTTTAGTAACCGTCAAATTTTAAAGTGGATTTTCAAGCGGTTATCTCGCAATGTTGATTTTGTTGTCCGTTTTTACGGTACTTTTAAGAAGTGCAATTTTCTTATTGAAATTGTCACTAATGTTGCTGTTTTTATCATGGATTGGCAAATCGTTTCAAAAATAAAATTGTTTTTCAAATTTTTTATAGTTTATGCTTTCAAAAGAATAAGGAAGCGATTTAAACGATTCAGAAAAATCGAGGACTGTGAACCCTTTCTTTTACCGATTCACTTAATTCCGGACTTGTTCATTTGAGAATGTAAATTATTACTTTTATAAAATAAATGAAATTGTTTTCAGAATTTTTACAGTTTGCGTTTTCAGAAGAATGAGAAAGTGACTTAAACGTTTCAGAAAAATCGAGGATTATGACCCCTTTCTTTTAATGATTCGCTTAATTCCGGACTTGTCCGTTTGAGAATGTGAAATGTTCTTCTTGGAATACACAATTTGCACTTTAAGGGAAACGATGAAGAGATTTAAACGATGTAGCAAAAGTGCGGAGTATGGAACCACACTTTTACTATTTCAGTTAATTCCAGACTCGTTAATTGAAATATTTGCTGTTTTGATGATTTTACACGTTCAAGGAAACGATGAAGAGAATCAAACGATTTAGTAAAACACGTGGTATGGGACATGTGCGTTTGCTATTTCGGTTAATTCCGGACTCGTTAATTCAATATATGATGATTTTCGTGTGCTTTCGAGCCACTATGATGGACCTTCGGGTATATGATGGACCTTCGGGTCATATGTTGGACCTTCGGGTCATATGATGGGCGCCAAAAATTATGATGACGATACTTGGTAGGCTTCGGCCATATGAGATGCACGTGCGGCGTAGCTAAAACTCGCCATATGATGGGATCGATCCAGCTTTTATGTTGATTTTCTAGAATATCTTAATTGGTTCTAGATATTTGTTGAATCTAATTATCTGCGGGTAATTAGATATTTGATGTTATGAGTTCTGATTATCGTTTTTGATAATCGGATATTTGTTGCTTCTGATTATCGCTTGTGATAATTAGATATTTGGTGTTATGAGTTCTGATTATCGTTTTTGATAATCGTATATTTGTTGTTTCTGATTATCGTTTGTGATAATTAGATATTTGATGTTATGAGTTCTGATTATCGTTTTTGATAATCGGATATTTGTTGTTTCTGATTATCGCTTGTGATAATTAGATATTTGATGTTATGAGTTCTGATTATCGGTTTTGATAATCGGATATTTGTTGTTTCTGATTATCGCTTGTGATAATTAGATATTTGATGTTATGAGATTTGATTATCGTTTTTGATAATCGAATATTTGTTGATTTGAAATTTGATTATCGTTTTTGATAATCGAATATTTGTTGATTTGAGAATTGATTATCGTTTTTGATAATCGAATATTTGTTGATTTGAGAATTGATTATCGTTTTTGATAATCGAATATTTGTTGATTTGAGATTTGATTATCGTTTTTGATAATCGAATATTTGTTGATTTGATTATCGTTTTTGATAATCGAATATTTGTTGATTTGAGATTTGATTATCGTTTTTGATAATCGAATATTTGTTGATTTGAGATTTGATTATCATTTTGATAATCGAATATTTGTTGATTTGATTATCGTTTTTGATAATCGAATATTTGTTGATTCGAGATTTGATTATCGTTTTTGATAATCGAATATTTGTTGATTTGAGATTTGATTATCGTTTTTGATAATCTAATATTTGTTGATTTGAGAATTGATTATCGTTTTTGATAAGTGAATATTTGTTGATTTGAGAATTGATTAAGAATTTAATCTCGGCCCAATTACTTTTGAATGCCGTTCTCTTTTTAATTGCTATTCGACCGGTCCCCCTTTCATTCTCATTCATTCGAAACCTAACCATAAAAACTTACGAACGAGAATATTAATGGCGGCTCGTCCCCTCGTTCGTTCCTCTGTCCAAGCTAGGGCTTAGCTTCATTCGCCTCTTCGATCGCTTCGGTCTCGCCTTCGATAGCACCATTCGTGGCAAAGGTGAGTAATTTGTATTACTCACATCTTATTCGAACAGTTCGAATTCTTTTGTTTATTTGTTTTCATGGCCTTTGGTTCAACTTGATTTTGATTGATGTTGATTCGGCTTCGATTTGAATTTTGTTCGTTGTTGATACTTTCTGCCTGGAGTTGATTTTGGGGCTGTTGATTTTTATTATGCCTTGAATTTGTTCGAACTTACATCCTTCTTGCGGCTTGATGGTTATATCCACTTGCTGTTGTTGGCCTTCATGTGCCCTTGACTTTTGCCATCACTGATTTTGTTTTAGCTTGCATATAATTGTGATTAGGTCGTGTTTAGCTTTGAACTGTTTCATGATGGCTTGGGTTTTGGCCTTTCAGCTATGTAGTCTCAGGCAATTGTGTTTTCGGTCATTTTGTGATAGCCGCTGTTATTGGCTATACTTGATTACTGGAGCTTGCATTTGTTAGTGATGTCGTGCTTCACATGTTGTCTGGTCTTTGTTAACTTTGTTCTCTTGTTCGATCACCTGCCATGTTTCATTCATAAGTGATATTTTCATTTATGTCTACCTGTATATGTCATACAGTTTGCATTAGTTCCATGTTTTATTCATAAGTGATACTTTCATTTATGTCTACCTGTATATGTCATACAGTTGCATTAGTTCCATGTTTTATTTATAAGTGATATTTTCATTTATGTCTACCTGTATATGTCATATTGTTTGCACTAGTTCCATGTTCTGTTCATAAGTGATATATTTCATCAATGCTTGCTGCCTTGACCATTTGAGACAGCTTTCCTACCTATTTCATGTAGTCTTTGACTTCACTGACCACTTCTGTACTATGCAGTCATGTGAAGTTGTGTTCCTCGATGTTGTACTTGCATTACCCACTGCATAATATATTGGTTCATCTCCTTGTAGTCCTCATTACACTGAATATTTATCTTTGCAATGGTTCATTTGTCTGCATTGACTTCATGCAGCTTTTGAGGTGGCTGTACACTGGGTTTGGCAAATTGATTAGTGCTTCGAGTTGCTGCCGTTTCCACTCTTGTTCATGCAGTTTTCTTTATGATGATTATTCTAGTCATTCATACTTTATGTTGTATACATGTGCATGTTATCACTTGATGTTCACTATTCATGTCCTTCACTTAGTGCCTTTTGCAGTTTTGTTCACTTTTTTGAACAGTTCTGGTTGTATTGGTACATGAGATGTTCGAATAAATGGAGCTTGTACTTGTACCATTCTGTCTCTTGATGCATTATGTGTTGTAGTTGCTGTTGTACTTCGTACACTGTCATGTACTGTGTTTTGGACTGGACCATTAGTGTAGATTCACTGCAACCTCATTTTGCAAGTTTAATATATAGCATACATGTTCTTTCATTCCAGGTTTCACTGAACACCTCACTTGATTTCTTGCATATGCATTCATGTAGAATATATGTGTTATCACCTTGTCCATCTCTGTCTAGAGTAGGTTCTGCATTTGTTCCATTTTATTCATGTATGTTGCCATTCTTGATGATCCGATTACTTATAGATTTTGTAGCTGTGCACTTCATTTCATGTTCATGTGTTCACTCGAGACTTTGGTGCTGCAGTTGTATGCATTTGCCACTGTATGTCTGTCCTTGAGTCTCTTGGCTTTACTTCCTTGTTGTTGCATTTGTACAGGCATTGATTCTGTTTTTGAGTCACTTTAACCTATGCATTCATGTACTCGAAGTTACTTGAACTTGTTTGTTCACTTATGACAAGTTGCATTGTGTAGTTACCACTGTCTTGTGCTTGTAGACTAGCTTGTTGCATTCCACTGCATACTCTAGTCTACACATTCATCTATGCTTGTATGCTATTGGTTTGTCACCTCTCTACTGTGTATTCATGTTGAAACTGGACCATTTACTTTTGCTTCAGTGATTTTGGTTCGTTGATCTTTTGTGTACGTCATCACTGTAGTGGCAAGGCAGTGCACGCAAGCGTGAACTGCAGCCACACGGTATTCATTGGGTACATCGTCACTGTAGTGGCAAGGCAGTGCACGCAAGCGTGAACTGCAGCCACACGGTATGGCTTTTATGATATTCTATCTTGTTTTGATTATTTGATCTTTTGCATATTCCATATGTTGTAGTGGCGAGGCAGTGCACACGTGCGTGTACTGCAGCCCTACCCGAATTAATATTTTAATTGATATTTCAATGGTTTGAACTGTTTTGTTTATTCAACTCAATATTCTGAATTGTATTCTGATTTGGTTTAATTTGCTGATTTGTTGTTTAACGCTGTTACGTGTTATATTTATCGTTATCCGATTCCTTTATTTAAGGATCGGATAGACGAGATTTATTGTGACTGTCGTCTATTCGTTATTTAATTATTATTGCTTCTGTGCACTAATAACTGAGTTTGAATTAGACTGACCCGTGTATTATTTTCCTTTGAATGTAATACTCGGGTCAGACCGAGTATTTACAGGTTGTTGATATCTCACTATGGGTTGCTGTTAGAGCTATGAAGTCTTTTCATATTTTTGGAGTAGTCGTCATCATTTAAAGCAGTCAGTGTATTTGTATAGGATGTTGTATATTCATGTATATTATTCACGATAATGTACTTGTATATGTAACTTCCAGAGTCGACAGTTGTAGTTGTATCATATGTACGGTATCACATGTATTGTAACTGACGTCAGCTATTATATATATATGAGATTTTTGTTTATCAGTGTTCCACATTTGAATTATCTGTGTTATTATTATATCTATTGTCCTAAACTATTATGAACCATCGTAGTTCGTTTTACACTGGAATTGGATATGTTGATGTGAGTAAACAAATAAGAGATGAAAACTAAAAATATATACCACTCCTATCGAGATAACCAATACTAGGGTAAGGCCTAACTACGGATGGCCGCTCCTATCCAGCCTTATTCTTCGTAATAACGGACATTATTTCTTTTAATACTATTTGTTATTGTGAGCATAGAGGTGGGGCGTTACAGAATTTCAAAAAATGATTGAAATAGAACTTATAGCTTATTTAAATATCTTTCTACCACAAAAAGAATGAACGAATTCCCATCATTCTACACTGAGATATTGTTTTTTTACTGTCATAAAAATAATAATTCAGCAACCACTTCGCAAATTTCAACAATTCAATCAAATTACTCAAACCATTCAACTATTTATTGATATATATCACTCAATTCAAAGAATTAATACTTTATAGAGATAGATATGTGAGTTTGCAGCTCACCTTAGATATTTTGAAGAGAAAACCATGGAAATTTGAAGAAAGATGGAAGCTTTGCCTCCAATTCAGTTGTAAAAATCTAAAACTTGCAAAGAACCCAACATGCAACAAAAGAATAAAAGTTTCAGCAAACAAATTTCTTAAAAATATGAAATTGAAGAAGTACAATTGGTTTTTGTAGTGATTACCTATTTTTAGTGCTTTCAATTTGATTATTTCCAGCAAATATTTGAAGAAATTGGAGATTTTAGGTATTAGGTTTAAAAGAGGAAGAAGCTTTTGCAGTTTCTCTTTTGTTTGCTTTAACGAACTGTACGTACCAAAATGAGAAGAAGAAGCTACTCTTTTCTTAATCTTGGACTCTAAATGGGCTTGACCCATTAACAAAAGAATTAATTAGCCAAAAAAATCAAATTATCTCTAAATCACATATATACAATTGATAAACAAATTAAAACAACATAGTTTTTTTCAAAATTTCAACACACTAAATTTAGACAAACATATTTTCATGTTTACAAAACATTTTACAACTAATAAAAAGATAATTTAGTTATAAAAATATTTTTATTAACAAAAACTCTTATTTTTGAAATAAATACACAATTTACACAAATATTTACATAAAATGCTATTTTCAACAACATAACTTTTACAAAATTATTTTCTTGCATAATAAAAAGCAATAAATCATTCTAGCATCATTTTTATGTCCAAAAAATATTTTTTAAACCAAATTTCATCTTTTTATTTATTACAAACACATATTAAAACAACATATGTCTTTTAAGAATCAATAACAGAAATACTTGACAATAATTACAAGAATTATTGCATTTTCTCTAAATAAAATCATATTTCACTCACATTTCTCACAACAACCATCAAAAAGTTTGTAAAACTTTATTTTTTACATTTTATTTAAAAATCCATTTTTTTTTCAAATAAACAATTTAAATCTCCAATTTATTCTTAATTCACAATATTAAATTATAACTACCATTATAATTTAATATTTATAGGTAATCGCCAAAATCAGGGATGTTACATATAGGATATGTTGGGTTTCTTCTAAACCTTTATCGCGTATGATTTTGTAAATTATTCTTTTGATGAAATTGATTTTAACCTTATGCACCACTCTTAAATCTTATTTTGTCGAACAAAGTTCGATTACTCCTTGTTGTTATATCATTATGTATCACGGGGAGGAGTGACTATTAAGATTGAATCTTTATTCATTATTAGATACGTTTAGAACTTTTCCAATATACTCATATATGCGATCAAATCGAATCAATTTTAAATTTATTGGTAAGTATATTTATATTTTTAATTGTTAGCATTAATTTAGTTCATTTTTACATTTAATTTGGTAAACATTTTATCAATTATATTAATTGCATAATTTATCAATATAATTATTATAATTTTATATAGCAGATTTTCTTACAATATTTGAAAGGTTAAATGTTACCATTTTATTTTTCTAATAAGGCTCTCACTATTGTCTTATGTTTCTCCAAACCCTAAGATGAAACATAGAATCTTTCAACTTCACTAGTTGATATTAGGACTCGTTTGTCTTGGGATTCTGACCTTGAGTTTGCTGAAGATGTCATAGCCCCACAAAAGATGGATAACTCATTATCGGTTGTATTTTATACAACTCCTAACCTATGACTTCATGTTCTAATCTCATTTCAACCTTGAGCTTGGTCAACAAATCGAAAGAAATTATTCACTCGTACATACCATTTCATGATGGCCTTGTTAGTCCTTGAGATAATGGTTTTGATGACAACAACCTTAGGACTTAATATAAAATATAAATACTAACATTATAATTTAGATATATATGTATATGTAAGATATAAACATGCAGGTACCAAGAATGAAAACTGTATACTATAGAGAATCAAGACTGAAGATATCAAGATTGAAGACTCATGAATATCAAGATAACAAGAATTCAAGAGTACAAGATAAGTATTGAGTTTAGAATTATATTAAAACTTCTTGAAAGCACTTACATTCTTATTCGAAATTTATTCGTGGAATGCAATCAACTACGAGCCTGTTAAAGGGATGGAACCCACGACAATATCTAGTGGAACGTATACTGGTCCTATTTTGATATCCACTAATTTTAAAAGGCTTTTCAAAAATATGTCTCTTGTTTTTGAGAATGTTTTCAAAACTTTCTTTTCAAAAAGACATATCTCTTGTTTTTAAATATTTTAGCCTCAAAACTATTCGTACCATTTTTAATATTTTGATTTCAAAATTATCCTTATTTTTTAAACCATCTCTTGTTTTAAATAATTGGATTTAAAATATTTACTCAGATTTTAAATCACTTTATAGATTAAGATTATATATTAAAATTTACTTTCTAAACTCTTTTATATGTTTAAACTATATTCAAATATATTTACCAAGTTTAGAAATTGTTTTGACAAATTATAGAAACCAATTTTAATTAGAAAATCAAAACATCAAAATTTTCCTATAGCATATCGACATCCCTCAGCCCCCCATGTTGACATGGTGCCCGTTAAATTCATAATTCAAATTTTCAAAAGAAGTGTCTATTCGTTATATCCTTTCACGAATAGATATGGTTGTCGATCTCCTACAAATACCTATAGTTCTAAACGAATTTGTTATCAGGTTTCACTTGTTTTCTCTCCTCTTTATCTTCCATATTTATTTTAAATAATCCTAAACTATACTCTACCGAAATACCAAGTGCATCAAACTTTATTATCTCTTGTTTGATTCAGTACCACTCTCTCCATAAGATCTCAGTGTTATCCAGAGTTATAGGATCTTTTATAAGTCAAATTATTGAGTAAAAGGTGCGGTTGAGCCTTGAAATCAATTAGGTGTGATTGTAGCCCTCGAAATTAATTAGTGATCTTGTAGCCGGGTTAAATCAAGAGAGTTGCCCTGAACTCGATTACAGCAGGGTGTACCTCGTAGCCTTGAAACCGAGGGTGTAATCCTGGAGATTATTTTGATAAGAAATCCGTATAGTTGTACGGGACTGGATGTAGGGTAACTCCAAACCAGTATAAAATCATGGTGTTCTTTCCTTTACTGCTTTTATTTAGTATTTTCATCTATGTATGATTCTGTGATTATATCTGTGTCTGTGAATTGCATTTCTTCGTGATTAAATTACATAAGTTTCAAAAATATTTAGAAAATTCATAAAACACTATTCACCCCCTCTCTAGCGTTATTCCAGCCTTAAGATTCGTAATCCGCATTTCTCACATTTGTTGTCAGAGCATTGATTTTCAAATTTTTCATAATCTGAATTTTGAAAAAGTTTTTAAATGGCTATTATTAGGGATTTTGTTGACACTAGTTTGAAGCTGTTCAAATCATCATTGTCTCATAAGTCTGCATATTGTTATTATCGAAGATCAAGTCATCACCAAGGTTGTATTCTGTGTAGAAAGGAAAATGTTATATGGCTTTTGAAGAATCAACACTCAATGGATAAATTGTGCAAATCAAGAAGGATAAGTGGATACTTGATAGTGGATGTTCAAGACAAAAGACTGATAATCCAGATATGTTGAAGATATTATCTATAAATATGGAGGATTGGTTAATTTTGGAGACAACTTAAAAGGATATATGATTGGCATCGGCAATGTCGGTAACTCTAAACCTCATACCATTTCTAATGTTTTATTAGTTAAGGATCTGAAACACAATTTGCTTAGCATTAGTCAACTTTGCGATAAAGGATACAAAATTAATTTTGAAAAAGATAAGCACATCGAAGATAACAATTCAAATATTATATTTGAAGGAATTAGGAAGAAAAATATTTATATTCTTAGTATGAAAATCTCAAATGATAATCTATGTCTTTTGGCTAATACAAGTGACCCTTGAATTTGGCATAAAAGATTTGGGCATTTGAATTTTAAACTCTTATCTAGACTTTCTATACTTGATTTAGTAAGAGGTCTCCCTAAAACGAATTTTAAAATAGATAGTATATGTGATGCTTGTCAGTTAGGAAAACTTTAGAAGAGTTCTTTCAAATTAAAAGATATGATTTCAACTTCAAAACCTCCTGAGTTACTTCATCTAGATTTGTTTGGTCCATATCAGATCAATCAATAAATCACAATAAATATATCTTTGTAATTGTAGATGATTATTCTAGGTTTACATGGTCAATTTTTATGAAACATAAAAGTGATACTTTTGATTCATTTAAAATTTCTACAAAATGACTTCGAAACCAACTTTCTTTAAAAATTATAATTGTTCGTAGTGATCACGAAAGGGGAATTAAAAATTGAAAATTTTGAGAGATTCTGCAATAAAAAGGGAATAACTCATAATTTCTCTTTTCTAAGAAATCCACAATAAAACAGTGTTATAACGTAAAAATAGGACGATTCAAGAGTGTGCTAGAACAATGCTTTCAGATAGTAATTTACCAAAACATTTTTTGGCTGAAGCATTCGCTACAGCTTGCTACATTTTGAATAGATAATTAATTAGACCGTTAACTTATAAAACACCTTATGAACTTCTTTACAAGAAGAAACCAAAGGTATCTTATTTTAGAATCTTTGGAAGTAAATGTTTTTTTCTAAATACAAAAGACAATTTGGATAACTTTGATCCTAAATCCGACAAAAGAATCTATATCGGATATTCTAATAGAGTAAAGCATACAAAGTTTTCAATTTAAGAACTAATACCATTGAAGAAACAATGCATGGTTCGTTTGATGAAAATTTTGAAGATGTTGAACAAATTAATGATGAAGAAGATTTTGCTACCCTAAACAATGAATCAATTAAAACAAATAATGAACTTATTTATCCAAATAAAAAGGTTAAGCTTGTAAAAGATCATCCTATAGAAAATATACTAGGAAATATTGAATCTGTTATTAGAACTAGAAATCAACTAGATAACATGAGTAATGTAGCTTTTATATCATCTATTGAACCTAGAAATCCAAAGGAAGCATCGTCTGATGATTCATGGATTCTGGCTATGCAAGAAGAACTGAATCAATTCACTAGAAATGATGTTTGGGAACTTGTTCCTAAACCCGAGGATAAAACTATAATAGGAACTAAATAGGTTTATAAAAATAAAATGAATGAACTAGGTGAGGTCGTTAGAAATGAAGTTCGACTAGTCGCACAAGGTTATTGTCAAGAAGAAGGAATAGATTTTGATGAAACCTTCGCACTTATAGCAAGATTATAAACCATTAGAATTCTTCTTGCTTTCGCAAAGTATAATAATTTTAAGTTATTTCAAATGAATTTGTTAAAGAGGAAGTTTATGTTGAACAACCTCCACTCTTTGAAGATGAAAAATTTCCAAACCATGTTTTCAAACTTAAGAACGCTCTATATGGTCTTAAACAAGCTCCTAGAGCATGGTATGACAGACTAAGTTCTTTTTTATTATAATTAAATTTTGAAATTGGTAAAGTAGATAATACTCTTTTCATTAAAAGAAATAAAAATAATATCCAACTAGTACAAGTTTATGTAGATGATATTATTTTTTGTTCAACTAATCATGAAATGAATAAAGAATTTTCTAAAATAATGACAAAAGAGTTTGAAATAAGTGATATGGGTGAACTTTCTTCTTAGGTTTACAAATAAAAAAATTAGATAATGGTATTTTTATTAGTCGAAAAAAATATGTTAGGGATCTAATTAGTAAATTTGGTATCACTGCTGCGAGTGGAAAACCCGTTGCCATGGCAACCAATGAAGATTTAAATAAAGAAGATCTTTCAAAATATGTAATCAAAAACTATAAGGGGAATGATTGGTCACTACTCTATATCATTGCGAGTAAACCTGATATCATGTATAGTGTAACGATCCAGGATTTTTATTTAATTTAAATTTATAATTTAAATGAATTTTTGAATTAAATTTGTAAAATTGATTATAAAGGGCAGCGAGTTTCCCTGATTCAAATAGAAAAAAAATATTAAGTCGTATGAAATTGAAAATTTGTATATATTGGATTTGAAATAAAATAAGAAATAAATGTTTAAGTAAATTTGAATTTAATATATAGGAAATATGAACTACAAACAAAGTATATTTATAAAATATAAATCTATGTATAACAAGACATACAAGTCAATGAAATATTTAAGTTAGAAGTGTAAATAAATCCATACAAGATGAATTATAAAATATAAATTAAACACATTGAACAAAAATAATAACATTTAATGTCATTCATATTACAAAACAAGTAAAATAATATTTTAAGTTAACAATAGAAATTTATTCATATTCCAAAGTATAAGTTAAATATAAAATGAATTAAACTATAAAATGAGTACGAAGTAACACCTTATCTAAAAATATAACAACATATAAAGAATAGAATTCATTTATATTATAAAGTATGCAAGACAAATTAAATTTGTACAAAAAAATAAATAAAAATAAAGTAAACATATACAAACAAACCCACCATCAGCCGAGCTAAAGAAAAGTAGGCAAGAACATAAACAAAGCAAAATATCCACAAACTAACTACATACATAATTTAAAACAAAGTAACAAATAAAAATATAAGTACAAAGCATTTTGTCAAGACAAAGCTGCAGCCACCCTAACATTATCATATGCAGCCTATAGAGTTTGAAAAACATAAACAAACTGTACAAGCTTATAAAACAAATATAAATAAAGTAAGTACATACAAAATAAACAAGTACTAGCAAAAGCAACATACCTCTGTAAAGCAGCCGAAACAAAGATATGCAAGGCAAAGAAAAAAAAATCTGCTAGCACACCATAATGTCTCATCTCAGCCACGATTTGTTGTACAAATATATCACCTGTAGCTTGTTTATTTATATTATCATGTACAAGCAAAAGGCATATCCTGTAGACTTGTTTTTTTTTTATATCAACTTCATATGCATCATCTTCTTATACTCAGTCTCATTCATTCGAACTGAAAAGAAAAGAAAAAAAAAGAAGGAAAAAAAAAACTGAAGTGATTATCATCTTCAATTTAAACAAAAGCTTCAACAAAACAAAGAAGCAATGTTTCCAATGATTCAGACCTGAAGCATTTCAGATCATCAAACTCTAGATAGCAAAAGCATTTCCAGTTTCAAGCCTGAGTCACCTCTGTTTAATCAATACACAAAGTGAGTAACATTTTTAATAACCTAAGTTTTAGTATAGTTGTATGTTGATATCTAACAGTATGTTTTCATAAATATTCATACGTGCATTATGCTGTGTATGGTGAAAAGTAATATCTGTATGTTGATAGCTTGTGAACTACCTCTGTTTAAGTTTATCAAGCTCATACCTTACTTCCAAAATCATTTCTGCTTGATTCTTTTGATGATAGGACTTAAGATCCAAAACAAAGTTTGTTTGTTTAGTTATAAAGTAAGTTTTAAAATCGAATTAAGTTAATTTAAATTTATGTTGACACAGGAAAATTTAAAACAATAGAGCAACCTTTAAATAGTTAAACTAAAAATTATCATGATTCAAGAATTTAAAGATATGAATCAAATACTTGAACTAAAATTTGATTTTTGAAACTAAAATCACGATTTTTAGTATAGGGTTTTGAGGGCATTTCTAGTTTAACCAGAAATTGGTATTTGAGAAATTTCTGATGATCGCACTAATTTTAAACGTTAAGATCTTGCTTGAAGCAAGTATGGCCATCGATGATCTCAGGAAAAATGTAGAAAAAAATTCGATTGCAAGAAATGGGAGAACGAATGGAAACTAGGGTTTAAGGACTGTAAACAATGGCATTTGGGTTTTGGGCTCGTGCGCATGCCTCAATGTGTCGAGTGTGGTCGGATAAGGAGGGGGTGTGCCTGAGGCGTAGACAAGGGCATGAACGGTGGCGCGGCAGTTTCAGGTGGTCGAGGTGGCGAGGGTAGGGTGATAACAGGTTTGGGGTGAGTTGTCTCGAGTTTCCAGGTTTGGGGTTATATGCTCGAGTTTGATCTGATGATCTCCTCAAGCGTTTGGGTGGTCGTGGGGCTTCGAGGCGACGTCGTTGACTTGCTGGTGATCACGGCAGTGATGGGAGGCGATCATAGCCAGTGTGCACGTGTACGTGCTAGTATGTGCACGTTGATTTCAGGTAAAAGAAATGGGAAGAGGGAAAAAAAAAACTGGGAAGGAAGAAGGTACAGGAGCTCAAGTTGCTCGCGTGTTTGCCTCGGTGGGAACGTGGGTGTTTGATTGTGTAACTGGGTTGAACAGGCTTTAAGAAATTGTTACAGAGAAGTTTTAAATAAAAAGAACTTGATTTTCAAAGAAAAAAAAATTCTAAGTTGTAGACAAAAGTAAACCAAGTCTTACCTATGAAAGTAAATGGTTTTCAAGAACAATTGTTTTAACCGAGTGTCCAAGTTTTAAAAATAAAGAAGTTTGAATTTGTAAATAATTCAGGTTTTAAAACAAATATAAATAAGGTTTTAAATTTGTAATTAAAGATTTATTTTAATAATCTTGTGGAAATCAATTTGTAATAAATTATTTAATTAACCATTCAAAGTTAATTAATTAACTAATAAATGGTAGTGGTTAACTAATTAAATAATTAATTAAGAATTAAATGACTAGTTAATTGGTGATTGAGAATTACTTAATAATTAAAGGTTAATCAAAGATTAATTTTAAAAAAAATATTGATTAAGGTAAATTAAATAAATGATTAAAAGGTTAATTAATTTGAAATTAAGGGGTAATTGATTTTTGTAATTAACTCAAAGTCAATCTATTTATGTGATTAATTAATTATGTAACGTAATTAATTTGGAAAAAATAATAATTCATTAAAGGTTAACTAATGATTAAAGGATAATTAATTCAAATGGTTTGTAATTAATTTATAAATAATCAGCTAGGATTAGTGTTATTCATAAGTAGTTACATCTGATTTAAATTAATCAAATAATTAAATTAATCCTACTTATGGATGTTTAGATTTTATTGGATGGTGAATTGTTTGATATTTTTTTGATATGTGATGCTTTGTGTTACATCCTGATTTATGTTGTGATCTGTAATGTAATTAATTATCTATGATGTAATTTATTATCTGTGATATATAAATATATCTGTGATCTGTGAATGAAGATAAGCGTTATAATTTATATCGCTTATCAGATATATTGTTGTATTTGATCTGTCATGATTGAATGATGTTGCACTACTGTGTATAACCCCTGGACTACATCATACACACACAATGTGGATTTCACGAGGAAATCGGTTAAGTCACATGTAATTTAAATTTAATGTTTTTGAAATTAAAGTTTTAATTTCAAATTGATTTTGAAAATGGATTTGGGTTAAACGGTAAAGCTTTTGAAAAAGGTTTTCACAGATAAAAGCTATTTTGAATAACTCGGTAAAATCTCCAATTTAAATAATTCAATTTGAATTTGAATTCGATATTTGGAATTGAATTCGATGATTGGAAATTGTGGTTAAAGATATTATAAACAGGTTTGTATGAATTTAAACCATTTTAAAGGTATGGTTTTGGGAATTTGAATTTAACCCAAGGATTTCAACTCGTATAAATGAATCAGATTTCCAAAATGAAAACTGTTGCTTTCAAATGATAAACACTTTTAGATAAGAACTGAGATTCCAGTTAATTAGGGGAATTTCAAGATTGAATAGAGAAATGATTTTCCTAAGTTATGAATGAATTCTTTTTGAAAGCTATGAATTAAATCTGTTTATTTTTAACAGATTTAAATTGATGATTTGTTTAAATCAAATTGAAATGAAATTGTTTTGAAGGCTATAAGTTAAATCTTTGATTTAAAGATTTAACGAGTTAATCAAATTGAAATGAAATTGTTTTGAAGGCTATAAGTTAAATCTTTGATTTAAAGATTTAACGAGTTAATCAAATTGAAATGAAAATTGATTTGGAAAATCCGTGAATGAATCTTTTGTTTAAAAGGTTAAAATGTGAAAATTGTTTAAACCGTTAAAGGTTGTGAAAATGAATCTTTTTGTTTAAAGATTGAAAATGGTAATTTGTTAAGCCATTTGAAGAAAAGTTTTGGGTAATAAGTTGTGACTTAATTGAAATCCCATATCCATATGTTTTAAATGTTTTCGCTCACTATTCGGTTTAGCCGGGAAAGGACCATTGTGTCGTATAACCCATTCTGAATATGTGATTCGACGTTTATGGATAGCATTTGAAGACCGGTGGTGAAGACCGGGTATTTGCGAGAGCGATAGGATGACCCATCGATTGTTTTTGCACCGAGTCGCGCCGGTATAGAGACTCCCTAAGTGATGGGAAATCCGATCGGGATTGTGAATATCCGGATTGCAAGGACTTCTTTGGAAGTACCTTCGATTCTGTTCGAACCCAGAACAGACTTGTATGGATAGTATGTCTGACATTACAAATTGAGATATAAAGCCGATTTGTTTAAAATATATTTCTGTTGGTGGCGGAGAATTTATTCTCTTAGCTTAACACCCTACTTTGAGACGTACGAGCTCAGAGGTTATGTAGTTGAAGGTTATCAGCAATATACTCCCAATTTGGTAATGTGACATACTGAGTGTTGCTGTGAAATGATCATTGTGTTGATTATTTGTGATAGGATCATTTGTTTGATCGTCTATCTTTGTGATCATTTCTATGATCATTTGTTGACCCAAAGCATGGCTTTTGTATAAAGTATGTTTTTGTGGACGAGACTTCGTCGAGCCTCACACCCCGGGAATGGTCAAAACAGGAAAGATGCAGTAAGGTTAAAAGGGGTAGCGCCCTTTAGGGTATGTGCATTTCCTTCTGGAAAAGGGTGGTATCATGGTATGGAGCCCAGATATTTACTCATGTTGAAAGCACTTTATGATTGTGTGAATTGATTACGAGCGCTCGGTGAAGGTCCCAAAGGACCGGGGGATGGCATACTCGGTCAGTTGTTACTCAGTTAGGGGTAACCCGGCCTTGTGTTGGTAGAGATCCGGTTTGGTTCTCGGGGATGTCCTTCCAGAGGCATTCTCATGTGGCAATGGGAAGTTCCTTGGCCTGATCATTCGTTGGAAATCCAATTCCCAATACGAAACCTTGTACGGTGTTAGTTGTAGAACCTGCCATTTACTTATGGTGGTCACCACTGTTTAGATGGTAGCTATAGTAGGCATACGATAATGGTCGTATGTTGACTAAGATTTATATCTTTACTTTCGAAATGAATTTTCCCTACACTATGCACTAGTAATAATATCAAATGTTTCTTTTTAATGCGTATCAAGCATCTTTGACTATCATAAGGAGAAATCTCCTCCGATTCTGCGTTTGCATTGTGTGTGTGTGCGGAAGGCCTTATGGTAGTCTCATTTTTAAAAAGCATTACGAATTGACTTTGAAAATCTTTTGTTGAATGTTTTAAAAGATAAACTGTTTTTGTTGCTCACACCAGTCCCACGACTGATCCGGAGTTTATTGTTTCTTTCCTAAACTCTGGGTGCTCATTATTTTCTACACGAGCAGTCTAGAGTTGGGTTTTTCAGATAGTCAGATTTAGTAGATTATCTGGAGTTAGTTCAGCCCTTGGTTCACACCAGTCTTGCCTAGCTTGGTGCATCGTTATTGGGAGTTCGAGCTATTGCTGGATTGATTCTTGGAGATGGAGTTAAAGTTCTCGGAGTTCTCTTTTGAAGACTATCTTAGAGTTATATTGTTCCGCTGCTAGATGTTATCTATTTTTCTTTTCCGCTGCTATTTTATTGTATCATATCTCTGATGTATATTGATATCTATTGGATCATCTGTTGTATCAGATATTGTATCAAAGCTGCATATCAATGTATTATTCTTTTATTCCGCTGTGTTGTTTACTTAATGTTGTTATAAGCTCCGGCGAATCGGATTTGAACGGTCGAATCTATGGCTTTCGAATACAATATGAAGTATGGATGTCGATTTTCGAGCGGGCAAAATTCGAAACGTTACATTTGGTATCAGAACTAAGGGTTGAACTTTAGCTCAGGAGTATAACACGTTATGTAACTCATTAGAGATAGGATGAAGTAAATCCTAGAATGAGTAATCCCTAAGATATCCGTTTGAAAGCCTTAGTAAGTTCTCTTGCTATTCACCGATAGTAAGTATGAGTGCAAGAACAGAACAAGATAGGGGACAGGGAAATACGACTATAAATGGTCGATACTCTGTAACAACAGTGGAATCAATCTTTCTTATCAAATTCCTTTGATTCGTTTTCAAATTCTTTTGAATTCTTCGTGACAGCTCCAGAAAGAAGTTTCAGTGTGATTGTGGCCTACAAGTCGTTGTAGGAAATTCTTACCTTGTATCTTCATCGGTTTCTTATCAATTTTTGATTTAAACCTTAATGAATATGAATTAGAAATTTTAAATAAATTGGAAATTTTGAATTGAGTTAAATTGATTAATGGAATATGAACGATAAATTTGAATAGTATCGATAAAACGATTTCGTTTAAAATCAAATTTTGAAATTCTATTATAATTTCTTGTATCTATTGTTGATATTCTGATTTGGTAAGCCAAATGCAAAACTGATATCCAGTTTGATCTGAAAAGATATTTCTCTATCTTTTATCTATCTTTGTTGCTTTCGTGCCTGCGAATTTCGAGGACGAAATTCTTTTAAGGGGGAAAGTTTGTAACGACCCAGGATTTTTATTTAATTTAAATTTATAATTTAAATGAATTTTTGAATTAAATTTGTAAAATTGATTATAAAGGGCAGCGAGTTTCCCCGATTCAAATAGAAAAAATATATTAAGTCGTATGAAATTGAAAATTTGTATATATTGGATTTGAAATAAAATAAGAAATAAATGTTTAAGTAAATTTGAATTTAATATATAGGAAATATGAACTACAAACAAAGTATATTTATAAAATATAAATCTATGTATAACAAGACGTACAAGTCAATGAAATATTTAAGTTAGAAGTGTAAATAAATCCATACAAGATGAATTATAAAATATAAATTAGACACATTGAACAAAAATAATAACATTTAATGTCATTCATATTACAAAACAAGTAAAATAATGTTTTAAGTTAAAAACAGAAATTTATTCATATTCCAAAGTATAAGTTAAATATAAAATGAATTAAACTATAAAATGAGTACGAAGTAACACCTTATCTAAAAATATAACAACATATAAAGAATAGAATTCATTTATATTATAAAGTATGCAAGAAAAATTAAATTTGTACAAAAAAATAAATAAAAATAAAGTAAACATATACAAACAAACCCACCATCAGCCGAGCTAAAGAAAAGTAGGCAAGAACATAAACAAAGCAAAATATCCACAAACTAACTACATACATAATTTAAAACAAAGTAACAAATAAAAATATAAGTACAAAGCATTTTGTCAAGACAAAGGTGCAGCCACCCTAACATTATAATATGCAGCCTATAGAGTTTGAAATACATAAACAAACTGTACAAGCTTATAAAACAAATATAAATAAAGTAAGTACATACAAAATAAACAAGTACTAGCAAAAGCAACATACCTCTGTAAAGCAGCCGAAACAAAGATATGCAAGGCAAAGAAAAAAAAAATGCTAGCACACCATAATGTCTCATCTCAGCCACGATTTGTTGTACAAATATATCACCTGTAGCTTGTTTATTTATATTATCATGTACAAGCAAAAGGCATATCCTGTAGACTTGTTTTTTTTTTATATCAACTTCATATGCATCATCTTCTTATACTCAGTCTCATTCATTCGAACTGAAAAGAAAAGAAAAAAAAAGAAGAAAAAAAAAACTGAAGTGATTATCATCTTCAATTTAAACAAAAGCTTCAACAAAACAAAGAAGCAATGTTTCCAATGATTCAGACCTGAAGCATTTCAGATCATCAAACTCTAGTTTGCAAAAGCATTTCCAGTTTCAAGCCTGAGTCACCTCTGTTTAATCAATACACAAAGTGAGTAACATTTTTAATAACCTAAGTTTTAGTATAGTTGTATGTTGATATCTAACAGTATGTTTTCATAAATATTCATACGTGCATTGTGCTGTGTATGGTGAAAAGTAATATCTGTATGTTGATAGCTTGTGAACTACCTCTGTTTAAGTTTATCAAGCTCATACCTTACTTCCAAAATCATTTCTGCTTGATTCTTTTGATGATAGGACTTAAGATCCAAAACAAAGTTTGTTTGTTTAGTTATAAAGTAAGTTTTAAAAATCGAATTAAGTTAATTTAAATTTATGTTGACTCAGGAAAATTTAAAACAATAGAGCAACCTTTAAATAGTTAAAATAAAAATTATCATGATTCAAGAATTTAAAGATATGAATCAAATACTTGAACTAAAATTTGATTTTTGAAACTAAAATCACGATTTTTAGTATAGGGTTTTGAGGGCATTTCTAGTTTAACCAGAAATTGGTATTTGAGAAATTTCTGATGATCGCACTAATTTTAAACGTTGAGATCTTGCTTGAAGCAAGTATGGCCATCGATGATCTCAGGAAAAATGTAGAAAAAAATTTCGATTGCAAGAAATGGGAGAACGAATGGAAACTAGGGTTTAAGGACTGTAAACAATGGCATTTGGGTTTTGGGCTCGTGCGCATGCCTCAATGTGTCGAGTGTGGTCGGATAAGGAGGGGGTGTGCCTGAGGCGTAGACAAGGGCATGGACGGTGGTGCGGCAGTTTCAGGTGGTCGAGGTGGCGAGGGTAGGGTGATAACAGGTTTGGGGTGAGTTGTCTCGAGTTTCCAGGTTTGGGGTTATATGCTCGATTTTGATTTGATGATCTCCTCAAGCATTTGGGTGGTCGCGGGGCTTCGAGGCGACGTCGTTGACTTGCTGGTGATCACGGCAGTGATGGGAGGCGATCATAGCCAGTGTGCACGTGTACGTGCTAGTATGTGCACGTTGATATCAGGTAAAAGAAATGGGAAGAGGGAAAAAAAAACTGGGAAGGAAGAAGGTACAGGAGCTCAAGTTGCTAGCGTGTTTGCCTCGGTGGGAACGTGGGTGTTTGATTGTGTAACTGGGTTGAACAGGCTTTAAGAAATTGTTACAGGAAGTTTTAAATAAAAAGAACTTGATTTTCAAAGAAAAGAAAATTCTAAGTTGTAGACAAAAGTATACCAAGTCTTACCTATGAAAGTAAATGGTTTTCAAGAACAATTGTCTTAACCGAGTGTCCAAGTTTTAAAAATAAAGAAGTTTGAATTTGTAAATAATTCAGGTTTTAAAACAAATATAAATAAGGTTTTAAATTTGTAATTAAAGATTTATTTTAATAATCTTGTGGAAATCAATTTGTAATAAATTATTTAATTAACCATTCAAAGTTAATTAATTAACTAATAAATGGTAGTGGTTAACTAATTAAATAATTAATTAAGAATTAAATGACTAGTTAATTGGTGATTGAGAATTACTTAATAATTAAAGGTTAATCAAAGATTAATTTAAAAAAAAAATTGATTAAGGTAAATTAAATAATGATTAAAAGGTTAATTAATTTGAAATTAAGGGGTAATTGATTTTTGTAATTAACTCAAAGTCAATCTATTTATGTGATTAATTAATTATGTAACGTAATTAATTTGGAAAAAATAATAATAATTCATTAAAGGTTAACTAATGATTAAAGGATAATTAATTCAAATGGTTTGTAATTAATTTATAAATAATCAGCTAGGATTAGTGTTATTCATAAGTAGTTACATCTGATTTAAATTAATCAAATAATTAAATTAATCCTACTTATGGATGTTTAGATTTTATTGGATGGTGAATTGTTTGATATTTTTTTGATATGTGATGCTTTGTGTTACATCCTGATTTATGTTGTGATCTGTAACGTAATTAATTATCTATGATGTAATTTATTATCTGTGATATATAAATATATCTGTGATCTGTGAATTAAGATAAGCGTTATAATTTATATCGCTTATTAGATATATTGTTGTATTTGATCTGTCATGATTGAATGATGTTGCACAACTGTGTATAACCCCTGGACTACACCATACACACACAATGTGGATTTCACGAGGAAATCGGTTAAGTCACATGTAATTTAAATTTAATGTTTTTGAAATTAAAGTTTTAATTTCAAATTGATTTTGAAAATGGATTTGGGTTAAACGGTAAAGCTTTTGAAAAAGGTTTTCACAGATAAAAGCTATTTTGAATAACTCGGTAAAATCTCCAATTTAAATAATTCAATTTGAATTTGAATTCGATATTTGGAATTGAATTCGATGATTGGAAATTATGGTTAAAGATATTATAAACAGGTTTGTATGAATTTAAACCATTTTAAAGGTATGGTTTTGGGAATTTGAATTTAACCCAAGGATTTCAACTCGTATAAATGAATCAGATTTCCAAAATGCAAACTGTTGTTTTCAAATGATAAACACTTTTAGATAAGAACTGAGATTCCAGTTAATTAGGGGAATTTCAAGATTGAATAGAGAAATGATTTTCCTAAGTTATGAATGAATTCTTTTTGAAAGCTATGAATTAAATCTGTTTATTTTTAACAGATTTAAATTGATGATTTGTTTAAATCAAATTGAAATGAAATTGTTTTGAAGGCTATAAGTTAAATCTTTGATTTAAAGATTTAACGAGTTAATCAAATTGAAATGAAATTGTTTTGAAGGCTATAAGTTAAATCTTTGATTTAAAGATTTAACGAGTTAATCAAATTGAAATGAAAATTGATTTGGAAAATCCGTGAATGAATCTTTTGTTTAAAAGGTTAAAATGTGAAAATTGTTTAAACCGTTAAAGGTTGTGAAAATGAATCTTTTTGTTTAAAGATTGAAAATGGTAATTTGTTAAGCCATTTGAAGAAAAGTTTTGGGTAATAAGTTGTGACTTAATTGAAATCCCATATCCATATGTTTTAAATGTTTTCGCTCACTATTCGGTTTAGCCGGGAAAGGACCTTTGTGTCGTATAACCCATTCTGAATATGTGATTCGACGTTTATGGATAGCATTTGAAGACCGGTGGTGAAGACCGGGTATTTGCGAGAGCGATAGGATGACCCATCGATTGTTTCTGCACCGAGTCGCGCCGGTATAGAGACTCCCTAAGTGATGGGAAATCCGATCGGGATTGTGAATATCCGGTTTGCAAGGACTTCTTTGGAAGTACCTTCGGTTCTGTTCAAACCCAGAACAGAATTATATGGATAGTATGTCTGACATTACAAATTGAGATATAAAGCCGATTTCTTTCAAATATATTTCTGTTGGTGGCGGAGAATTTATTCTCTTAGCTTAACACCCTTCTCTGAGACGTACGAGCTCAGATGTTATGTAGTTGAAGGTTATCAGCAATATACTCCCAATTTGGTAATGTGACATACTGAGTGTTGCTGTGAAATGATCATTGTGTTGATTATTTGTGATAGGATCATTTGTTTGATCGTCTATCTTTTTGATCATTTCTATGATCATTTGTTGACCCAAAGAATGGCTTTTGTATAAAGTATGTTTTTGTAGACGAGACTTCGTCGAGCCTCACACCCCGGGAATGGTCAAAACAGGAAAGATGCAGCAAGGTTATGAGGGGTAGCGCCCTTTAGGGTATGTGCATTTCCTTCTGGAAAAGGGTGGTATCATGGTATGGAGCCCAGATATTTACTCATGTTG
This sequence comes from Allium cepa, assembly GCA_030765085.1. Lineage (NCBI taxonomy): Eukaryota > Viridiplantae > Streptophyta > Magnoliopsida > Asparagales > Amaryllidaceae > Allium > Allium cepa. The sequence goes on along the minus strand of CM060930.1, from coordinate 43,426,807 downwards.
AAAACACTTTATGATTGTGTGAATTGATTACGAGCGCTCAGTGAAAGGTCCCAAAGGACCGGGGGATGGCATACTCGGTCAGTTGTTACTCAGTTAGGGTTAACCCGACCTTGTGTTGGTAGAGATCCGGTTTGGTTCTCGGGGATGTCCTTCCAGAGGCATTCTCATGTGGTAATGGGAAGTTCCTTGGCCTGATCATTCGTTGGAAATCCAATTCCCAATACGAAACCTTGTACGGTGTTAGTTGTAGAACCTGCCATTTATTTATGGTGGTCACCACTGTTTAGATGATAGCTATAGTAGGCATACGATAATGGTCGTATGTTGGCTAAGATTTATATCTTTACTTTCGAAATGAATTTTCCCTACACTATGCACTAGTAATAATATCAAATGTTTCTTTTTAATGCGTATCAAGCATCTTTGACTATCATAAGGAGAAATCTCCTCCGATTCTGCGTTTGCATTGTGTGTGTGTGTGCGGGAGGCCTTATGGTAGTCTCATTTTTAAAAAGCATTGCGAATTGACTTTGAAAATCTTTTGTTGAATGTTTTAAAAGATAAACTGTTTTTGTTGCTCACACCAGTCACACGACTGATCCGGAGTTTATTGTTTCTTTCCTAAACTCTGAGTGCTCATTATTTTCTACACGAGCAGTCTAGAGTTGGGTTTTTCAGATAGTCAGGTTTAGTAGATTATCTGGAGTTAGTTCAGCCCTTGGTTCGCACCAGTCTTGCCTAGCTTGGTGCATCGTTATTGGGAGTTCGAGCTATTGCTGGATTGATTCTTGGAGATGGAGTTGCAGCTCTCGGAGTTCTCTTTTGAAGACTATCTTAGAGTTATATTGTTCCGCTGCTAGATGTTATCTATTTTTCTTTTCCGCTGCTATTTTATTGTATCATATCTCTGATGTATATTGATATCTATTGGATCATCTGTTGTATCAGATATTGTATCAAAGTTGTATATCAATGTATTATTCTTTTATTCTGCTGTGTTGTTTACTTAATGTTGTTATAAGCTCCGGCGAATCGGATTTGAACGGTCGAATCTATGGCATTCGAATACGATATGAAGTATGGATGTCGATTTTCGAATGGGTAAGATTCGAAACGTTACACATAGTGTTTGTCTCTGTACAAGATACCAATCTCAACCCAAAAAGACTCACGTAAAATTGTGAAACATATCATAAGATATGTTAAACATACTTTTGACTATGGTTTATTTTACCCTAAAAATGATTCGTTTGATTTGATCTCTTGTTGTGATGCTGACTATGCTGGTTGCAAATCTGATCTAAAAAGTATAGTGGAACTTGTCACTTTTTAGGGCATTCTCTGATTTCATGGTTTAGTAGAAAGAAAAACACTGTTTCTTTATCAACAACCGAAGCAAAATATATCTCTACTGCTTTGGCTTGCTCTCAAGTCATTTATATGCAACAAACCCTAAAAGATTTTGGATTAACTATTTCAAAATCACCAATTTATTGTGTTAATACTAGTGTAGTAAATTATCTAAAAATCCTACTCATCATGCTAGGACTAATATAGATATAAGACATCATTTTTTCATAGATAATATAAGTAAAGAGAGTATTTCTCTTGAATTTATCAACTTCGAAAATCAAATTGCTGATATTTTAACCAAACCCTTAAATCAACCAATATTTAATAAGTTAAGAAGATAACTAGGCATTTGTTCAATAACTGAGATATAGAATATACATATATAGTAACATATATTTTAAATAAACAAAGATATACAGGAAAATCAAATTTTTCATGGGGATGTCGATATACCCCTACCACCCATGTCGACATGCAACGAAAAAAATTGAAAATTTAATTTTCCCTCTAAAATTAGTTTGGTAGTTATATAAACCTATGTATTTCGATTTTTTCCTGTCTTCACACTTCTCTCTTTCTGTATTAAACTTCTGAAAATTAAAACTAGTGGCCTCCTCCACTAAGTCAAACGAAAATGACACCATTTCTTTCCCTTCTTCACATGCTGATCCATTCCAACGCACTACACTGGCACGTGTGATAAAGATTGAAGAGTCTATGAAGGATGCCATGCAAATGTTGACTGAACTTCAAGTTGTACAAATAAGAATGGCAAAAGAACAAGAAAATCAAGGCAAAATTCTTCAGAATGTGCAAAAATTCCTAATGGATAATCATGCAAATCCTATTATGATTGAAGAAGATTCTCTCAACATTCAAGTGCATAACCCCTTAGAGCACAGCGAAGAGGAAGAAGAAGAAGAAGAGGAAGTTATGGAAGAAGACGACAACGTGATCTGCGTAGGCGAAGTCTGTTTTGACAAAGATGGGATTGGTTGAACAACGTGGAAAATTTTGTTTTCATTATCCAAATTATTCGATTCACAAATCTCCAATTGTCAAAAACTCTCATTAGTAGTGTTATTCTATAATTTATGTACTTATGTATATTTTTGTGTTTATGTTCCATTTATACTTGTAATTATAACATCGTATATAATAAAATATTTGTTTCACTTATTATACTTCCTTATTAGTATTTAGTTTAGATAGTATTAGACTAAAGAGGAGTTACGCTAGTTTAGGATTAGGTTTTGTTGATGGCAAAGGGGGAGAAATATAACATAGAGTAGTTAGGCTTAGATTAAATGGGAGTTTTTAGTTTTAGGGGGAGTTATAGTGAAGGAGAAATATACTCTATAAACATAGGATGCCATCATCAAAAAGTGGACGATTGTTAGTCGTTGAGATAATGGTTTTGATGTCAACAAACTTAGGACTTGATATAAAATACAAATACTAACATTATAGTTTAGATATATATGTATATGCAGGATATAAACATGCAGGTACCAAGAATGAAGACTGCACAGTACAGAGATTCTAGACTGAGGATATCAAGAATGAAGACTCGTGGGTATCAAGATATTAAAAGTTCAAGGTTTCAAGAGTACAAGATAAGTATTGAGTCTAGAATTATGTTAAAACTTCTTAAAAGCACTTACATCTTTATTCGAAATTTATTCGTGGAATGGAATCCACTTCAAGCCTACAAAGGGATGGAACCCGAGTGGGATGGAACCCATGACAATATCTAGTGGAACATATAGTGGTCCTATTTTGATATCCACTAATTTTTAAAATGCTTTTCAAAAATAAATCTCTTTATTTTAAAAATGTTTTCAAAACTTTCTTTTCAAATAAACATCTCTCTTGGTTTTAAATATTTTCACCTCAAAACTATTTTTATCATTTTTAATATTTTGATTTCAAAATTGTCCTTGTTTTTTAAACCATCTCTTGTTTTTAAATATTTAGCTTTAAAATATTTACTTAGATTTTAAATCACTTTATAGATTAAGATTATGCATTAAAAATTACTTTCTAAACTCTTTTATACGTTTAAACTATATTCGAATATATTTACAAAGTTTAGAAACTTTTTTGACAAATTATAGGAACCAATTTTAATAAGAAAATCAAAACATCAAAATTTGTCTATAGCATGTCGACATCCCTTAGCCCCCCATGTCAACATGGTGCCCGTTAAATTCAAATTTTAAAATTTCAAAATAAGTGTCTATTCATCGTATCCTTTCACGAATAGATATGGTTGTTGATCTCCTATAAATACCAGTAGTTCTAAACGAATTTATTATCAAATTTCACTTGTTTTCTCTCCTCTTCATCTTTCACCATTTATTCTAAATAATCCTAAACTATACTCTGCTAAAATACTAAGTGAATCAAACTTGATTATCTCTTGTTTGATTCTCTGTCATTCTCTCCATAAGATCTTAGTGCTATTCAGAGTTATATGATCTTTTGTAAATCAAACTATTGATTAAAAGGTGCAGTTGAGCCTTGAAATCAATTGGGTGTGATTGTAGCCTTGAAAATCAATTAGGTGATCTTGTAGCCTTATTAAATCAAGAGAGTTTCCCTGAACTCGAATATAGGAGGATGTACCTCTTGGCCTTGAAACCGAGGGTGTAATCTGGGAGATTACTTTGATAAGAAATCAATATGATTGTACGAGACTAGATGTAGGGTAACTCCAAACCAGTATAAAATCCTGGCGTGTTCTTTCGTTTACTGCTTTTATTTAGTATATGCATCTGTGTCTGATTCTGTGATTATATCTCTGTCTGTGAATTGCATTTGTTGGTGATTAAATTACACAAGTTTCAAAAAGATTTAGAAAATCCATAAAACACTATTCACCCTCCCCCCTCTAGTGTTATTCAAGCCTTAAGATCCATAATCCGCATTTCTCACAGGCCTAAATATAGCATATGTATCATGAGTTTGCTTAACCAATAGATATAGTTATCTTATCTCGACTAGTCAATATATTAATAATACTACACATAACATCCCTAGCTTGAGTTTTCTCAACAACCAAAGAGTATATAAGTAATTTATTAATATATAAGGTATAAGACAACACTTATATTACGGATTCGTAATCTTCAATATATTTATTTTAGTGGTACAGACTTATGAAAAATTGTGTTTCCTATAAAATACCTTCATGATTCAAGTGTTGGACACATCAGAAATCACGGTATACGTACTTACGTATTTATTGCTTAAGTCTAATTGTGTTCCTTACCGTTATAACTTTAGTTTATACATCTACATTACATAAGTTTTATTATTATATAACTTTCATACTTTATTAACTTATATGATATTTTATGTATAACATTATATTAGTTAAATCTTGTTAATAAATTAAATTAAGTACAATTTTATTTTATTTTATTCAATTATAACATATTATATTGAATATACAAGTACGTATGGTACGTTCATTGGATGTATGCAAAGAATTACGTAAGTTAACTACTTTTTGATGCAATATAACATATGTAACATTAACTTAAAAGAACTATGAAACTCATATACATCTGCTTCACACATATTTAAGCATGGGAATTGCGTATATACATGTCTCCGAGGTTGTTTAAACTATAATAAAATACTTTTCTTTTGACATATATGTATCCAACAAATCCAACTATTCAAGCATCTCAAAATAATAATCCATTTTCAATCGGTAATCCAATGAATTAGATCTGATCATTAGTTTGCTAACTAAATTAAACTACCTAACAAACAACACATGGACATAAATTTCTAAGTTTTATAAATTTTAATCTTACAATATGTAATCGAAAAAAGGATAAAAAAATATTACACTTTATATGCATATTTTCAGTGTCAAAAATCAATATGTATAATATCAGAGAAATCAGTTCAAGGATATTTTTTCAAACCATTAAATTTTATATGATATAAGGTACCATTATCCAAATTTTGATTGTAATAGCATAAACAATTCATCTACATCAGTTGCAAAAGATTCTTACAATGTTGGAGGTGGCAAGTAAAAAAACTAGGTGCAGACTTTTTTTTGATTGGATAATGAAAATGCTTGGTGAGCATAAATCCCCACATCCAAAGTGAGAAGTCCAAGCAACATCTTTAGTGTATATTCTTTACTCTTGTACATATTCTATGGTTGAAAAAAACCACCAAACACCTACCTAATATTGAATATACATGCAAAAAGTGACTTAGTACATTGAATGGTAATTTATTTAGTCCCAAATTCAGTTTGCATTTAAGATACAGTGTAACGATCCAGATTATTCGTCGTTTGATTTTCAATATATAAATGGGTTAAATGTTGGATTTTGAGTAGTTGATAAGTTTTTAAAGTTAAAATTTCAAGCGATTTCGGAATTTTCGAAATCATCGATTTAATCAACGTGTTAAAATAGTGATCTAGGGCACATTCTCGAAATTTGATGAAACCAGTTTCATTGGATCCATAATAGTGCATTATTATCAGAATTAAAATTTCATAGCATTTGAGATTACCGTTTGGTCGTACAGGATAGAAACGTGTTGAATTTTATATTGAAAATTTAATAAATTAGATTCAAAAAGCTATCTTCTCAATACAGTTCAATTACGATATGGAACTTGTTCCATTGGGTCCAGAATAGGGATATGACATTAGGAACTGACAGCATGCCTCAATTGGAATTTGAAATTTTGAGTCATGCAAATCGGTATATTTTGGATATTAATAAAATCAAATCAAAGTCAATCTCAAGTGTCCTGGCATGTACCAGCAGCCACCTCCTTTCCTTTTAAAACATGACATCCCCCTTTCTCTTCTCGTTTAAATCATGATAGCTTTCTTTTTTACCATGTCAAAATCTATGCACGTCTTCTCTATTTTAAAAAAATTCAACATCCCCTCTATTTTATCGCGGCAGTCCTTTCTTCTCCTCCAAATTCAAATCGATTCTGTCTGCAAATAAAAATTGCGTTCTTTCCTTTCTGTTACTCAAAAAAATTGAAATCACTTAAAAAATGGAGTAAACTGAACAGAATGAGACGGCCCAATTAATTAACGCACAAGCGAGCGATTGTAGTCGAGGCGATGGAGACGAGGCTGAGCTGTCGTGTGATGCCCCACCTCTATGCTCATAATAACAAGGAGTATTAAAACAAATATTGTCTGTTATTACGAAGAATAAGGCTGGATAGGAGCGACCATCCGTAGTTGGGCCTTACACTAGCATTGGTTACCTCGATAGGAGTGGTATATATTTTTATTTTTCATCTGTTATTTATTTACTCCCATCGACATACCCAATTCCAGTACAAAACGAACTACAATGGTTCATAATAGTTTAGGACAATATATATAATAATAACACAGATAAGCTAAATGCGGAACACATATAATATAAAATCTCATATATATATATATATATATATATATATATATATATATATATATATAACTGAAGTCATTTACAATACATGTGGTACAATACATATGATACACCTACAGCTGTTGACACTGGAAGTTACATATACAAGTACATTATCGTGAATAATATACATGAATACATAACATCCTAGATCAGATACACTGACTACTAAAAATGACAACGACTACTCCAAAAGATATGAAGGGATTTCGTAGCTTAAGCAGCAACCCAAAGCAAGATATCTACAACCTGTAATAACTCGGTCTGACCCGATTATTAAATTCAAAAGAAAATAATACACGGGTCAGCCTAATTCAAACTCAGTTATTAATGCACAGAAGCAATAATAATTAAATAACAATTAGACGACAGTCAAAATAAATTCACCTATCCAATCCTTAGATAAGGAAATCGGATAACGGTAAATATAACACGTAACAGTGTTAAACAACTAACCAACAAATTCAAATTATCCACGAAGATAAATAAAAGGGTTATCAATGAAGATAATTTAGAAAACAACAGAATTTCCTAAACGGCAATTCACGACAAAATCTAATTATTAAATAAATGATTAGAAACTCATAATCTAATTATCAAAAGATAATTAGACATCAACAAAATCATCAAATTAAACCAAATCAAAATACGATTCAAAATATTGAATGGGACACATGAAACAATTCAAACAATTTAAATATCAATTAAAACGTCAATTCGGGTAGGGCTGCAGTACACGCTCACGTGTACTGCCTCTCCACTACAGTGATGAATTACGCAAAAGAACAATGAAACAAAAGCAAAGGAAATATCAATAAAATCAATACTGTGTGGTTACAGTACACGTTCGCGTGCACTGCCACGCCACTACATATATGATGCCATCATAACACCAATTATTAACAGCAAGTCGAAACTGCAAAGGACAAGTCACGACTATCATGACTCAACACAACTATAAACAAAATGAAACTGCACCAAAGGAATGGCAATACGGCAAGGCAAGAATGCACAGGCCACAAGCTAATACAAAAATCAACAAAGTCACCGATGAATCGAAAATTACACCCCAAAGGCTAACAGTTCAAGTCACATATGAAAACAACTTAATGCAGCGACCAACCCAAATGCAACAGGGTATCAAAAGAACAGGACTGCATAGTGAAACACAGACCAAATAAATGGTAACCAGTGAAGTAGTGAAACAACAATGGTGCAACAACATACATATATTTAAGTATGATCGCAGATGTATGTATTCACTTAGTATCGAAAACAAATGACTCGAACTCAAGATCCCTGCATATAAAGCAGTTGGACCTGCCTCAAAGAAGTGTAGAGGTATAAAATACATGAAGACATCAGAATGAAGGTGAGAGCACCAAAATATGGCACCACAACACACAATATTAAAGGACACAGAGAATCAGTACCCAACAAAGGCAACTGGCAACAACATGTATACATATACATGCAATCAGCAATTACAAAATGCAGCAAACAAAAGTCTGGGAAGCATGCATCAGTATTCCCGATTCAAACAACACAAGTGCAACAGGCACAAAGGTCACAGGTTGACAACAAATGGATTTTGCACGCAGCCTGAACATCAATTGTTCATAAAACCCAATATAGTGACACAGTAAAAATAGGTGCAACATAAGGCACTAGTACACATGAGAGTTACTCAGTGCAATGAAATTACAGTGCACAATGCATCAAGTTGAATATGTCACAAGAATGAACAACAATGTATCATGACTCACATAACAAAACTGACACACATTGAATTGTCATATACAAACCAAGTATACATGAGCCGAAGCTAGCAAGAACTGAATCGAAGTAAACAAATTTAACAAGTGCACCAAACAGTAACAGTGCAATCCCAAGTCGAAACAGCAAGTGGTACAAGTTAATGACTGCATCACTACTACCACTACAAGTAAAACAAGCATGTGTACCCAAGATTAGGCAACACAGTAACAAGAACAAAGGCTACAAGTTTTAAAGACAAAATCATGTAACCGTAGTCAGATATGTCACAAGAGTGTATGTATGCATATATTTGAATACACATACATATCTATATCAACTGAAACAGCACTTAGCATAAGCAAGTGCCAAAGGTAGTTCGAACAAAGCCATCAAGACAGTGTCGAACCCAAAAGTCCACAAATCAAATTCAATACAGCCAAATCATTAACAAAGTGTAAAGGTCAAGTTACTGACCAGTCAAGTAAGCGCATACAGGCTAGCTTGAATGAACCAGCATACTTAGTAGTACAGAGGAAAAATAATAGTTCAACCAAAATAATGAAATGAACAAATCAAAGCAGGGTCTCAGTTCATTTGAAAAAGTCCAAACCAGTCGAAGTCAATTTCTCAGAATTAAAGTCAATGCCAAAATCCCGATGTCAATCAACATCGTCAAATAAATTCAATGGTACAGGTAAAAAGAACTCAAGCCATGGTGGTCACGAGATAAAACTGTCGTGATAACCAGGAAATGAGACAAGGTCGCGAACCAAGCATCATACAAATACAAGACATAACTGTGGATACAAATGCATCACAATTCAAAGCAGCAGGAACAAGCAAGCACTGCCAAGATTCGCAGTGTAAAATTATGTTCAGGACGAGATGTACATTTGAAAGAAATATTAGGTTTTTCAGTCCTATATTTTTCGAACAACATCATTGGCAAATTCATAGATTTGAACGCAAGTAAGAAAGCATAAAAGCAAATCCCCAAATCAATTTTCATCTCGAATCAATTATCCGAATGCAAAATACACTAAGAGATACCTACAAAGAAGTATAAAGTTCGAATTAGCCGCAAGCTCAACCAACGATCATCATTCAAAGTTCGGATTTAGATAGCAGCGGCAACCATCAACAAAATCCAAATTGAATTCGCAAAGAAAAGGAGGCCGAAGCCAAAATACTATCACAAAATCAAAGTGACCGATGTCAAAGTACCAGAGAATTCAAAGTCGTGGAAATCACAAAATCACATATATATGAAAATGAATTAGATGTGAGTAACTAAAAATCACTCACCTTTTAAAAAGCGCAAACCCAAAGGTCGAACAAATCTGAGACGAACCTGAGCACGAGGGAAAGTCGACGTCTTTGAATTTGCGAAAACCTTAATTTGAAGGAAGGGGAACGAACGAAAGGACAGCCGCCATTATTTTCGTATGTTTAGGTTAGGGTTTTGAAGTGAAAAATGAGTAGAGAGGAACGGGTAAAGGCCTTAGATAAATATCACAGCACCCTATAACTTGGGCCAAGATTCAATTGAAATCCCGCGGAATATTCAACGAATTAGTAAAAGAATTTCAACCGATTTAAAAACTCTAAATAGCAATTAGCAAACCAATCAAATCGTCATTTGACGATAATTAATTGTTATGAAATCTCGGGTTGTTACAGACTCCCCTCCTTATAAAAATTGCGTCCCCGCAATTTTCATAATTATGGTTGTCAATAACAATTATTTTTCTAACATAAACTGGTTAAGCTAGAAAATTAAAGGTCGAGAATACAAACGCCAAAGAAATCTTTTAATTTCATAAAAGAAATTCACAAATTTTCAACAAAATCTAACTATCAAATAGATATTCAGAAAACAAAAAACCGAATAAATGCAATTATCAGCAATATTCAATTATCAATTAGATAATTAGAATATAAAAATCATAAACAGTAATATCTAATTATCGATACGATAATTAGCAAACAGCAAAAATCTAATTATCAACAGAGATAATTAGGAAACACAAATCACAAATCGCAAAACTGCAAATATCTAATTACCAAAAACGATAATCAGAAATCACAAATCAACAATTATCTACTTATCACAAGCGATAATCAGAAATCTCAAATCAACAAATAACTAATTATCAAAAACGATAACCAGAAACAACAAATATCCGATTATAAAAAACGATAATCAAAAATCTCAAATCAACAAATATCTAATTATCAAAAACGATAATCAGAAATCTCAAATCAACAAATATCCGATTATCAAAAACGATAATCAAAAACAACAAATATCTGATTATCAAAAACGATAATCAGAAATCTCAAATCAACAAATATCTAATTATCAAAAACGATAATCAGAAATCTCAAATCAACAAATATCTAATTATCACAAGCGATAGTTAGAAATCTCAAATCAACAAATATCTAATTATCAAAAAAGATAATCAGAAACAACAAATATCTGATTATCAAAAACGATAATCAGAAATCTCAAATCAACAAATATCTATTAATCAAAAATAATAATCAGAAATCTCAAATCAACAAATATCTAATTATCACAAACGATAATCAGAATCAACAAATATCCAATTATCAAAAACGATAATCAGAATCAACAAATATCCAATTATCAAAAACGATAATCAGAATCAACAAATATCCAATTATCAACAAAGATTATTAGAATCAACAAATATCTAATTATCAAAAAGGATAATCAGAATCAACAAATATCAAATTATCAACAAAGATAATTAGAAACAACAAATATCTAATTATCACAAACGATAATCAGAAACAACAAATATCTAATTATCAACAATGATAATTAGAACTCATATCAACAAATATCCAATTACCTGTAGATAATTGGAAACAACAAATATCTAGAAATCAATTAAGATAATCTAGAAAATCAACATAAAAGGTTGGATCGATCCAATCAGATGGCGAGCCTAAGCTACGCCGCACGTGCATCAACATGTGGCCGAAGCCAACCAAGTATTGTCAACATAATTTTGGCGCCCAACAAATGACCCGAAGGTTCAACATATGACCCGAAGGTCTAGTACTGGCATTTGACCCGAAGGTCCAACATATGACCCGAAGATCCAACATATGACCCGAAGGCCTAACATATGACCCGAAGGTCCAACATAGTGGCTCGAAAGCACACAAAATCATCAAAATCATCAAACAGCAGATGTTTCAATTAACGAGTTCGGAATTAACCGAAATAGCAAACACACATGTCCCATACCACGTGTTTTACTAAATCGTTTGATTCTCTTCATCGTTTCCTTGAAAGTGCAAAATTGTGTATTCCAAAAATAACATTTCACATTCTCAAACGGACAAGTCCGAAATCAAGCAAATCAGTAAAAGAAAGGGGGTCATAGTCCTCGATTTTGCTGAAACGTTTAAATCGCTTCCTCATTCTTTTGAAAGCGCAAACTGCAAAACTTCTGAAAACAATTTCATTTATTTTATAAAAGTAATAATTTATATTCTCAAATGGACAAGTCTGGAATTAAGCGAATCAGTAAAAGAAAGGGGCCATAGTCCTCGATTTTGCTGAAATGTTTAAATCGCTTCCTCATTCTTTTGAAAGCTTAAACTATAAACTTATGAAAACAATTTCATTTATTTTATAAAAGTAATAATTTACATTCTCAAACGGAAAAATCCGGAATTAAGCGAATCAGTAAAAGAAAGGGGTCATAGTCCTCGATTTTGCTGAAACGTTTAAATTGCTTGCTCATTCTTTTGAAAGCGTAAACTATAAAAATTTTGAAAACAATTTTTATTTTGAAACAATTTTTAAAACACGTGATTAAAACAGCAACATCAGTAGAAACTTCAATAAGAAAATTGCACTTCTCAAAATACCGTAAAAACAGACAACAAAATCTGCATTACGGGATAACCGCTTGAAAATCCACTTTAAAATTTGACGGTTACTGAAGTCAAAGCGACAGTAATTTTAGACGTCAAAATCTCATCAAAATAATTTGCATCAAAATATAATATCAGTGAATTTTCATTCATTAAAAATGTCAACAAAACACCGTGCTTGAAAAACTTAGTACCAGTGTGAAAATCCCGTTATAAAAATAACGGCAACAAAATACGTTTAAAACCGAACACCGGTTCAACATAAAATTAATGCAGTAACGTGCAACTCAAATTTGCACGTATACTACAAAATGAACAGAGAAATCATTCGAATATATCCTCAACGAAGATAATTCAAAACTGCAAAAATCTCAACAAAATCACATATCTGCAATAGCTTCGGATCCTCAAATCGGATTCGAAATTTTCAAAGAAAACAAATTAAACACAGCTATGTGAACAACAAATGAAATTTATTTCAATTTCATATTTGGATTTTTAAATCAAAAGGGTTATCAGCTGTACTTAACGAAGACAGTCTCACTGTTTCCGCTACGCACTCTGATAAACAGAACACAAATTAATCAATCATCAAAACACAAATTTCACTTTTATTTTAAAATGAAGATATTTAAAAATTCCATCATAATTTCAAAACTTTAGTTTTGATTCAATGCACAAATAAAACATCGACAATTAGTTGTAACACATGTTCCATCCAAGTTATGTTTTATATTATGTCCATAAACCCCAAGCTCTGATACCAACTGTAACGATCGCGATTTTTCGTTGCCGAAAAATCGAACCGTTAGGGTTTTAGAAGAAGAAAGAGGTAGAAGAAGAAAGAAAAGAAAGAGAGGAGAAAACAGAAAACAAGTAACAGAACGAGAAACAATATCAGAATCTCACAATCGCAGCGGAACAACATATAATAGATAAATGAATATCATTAAAACAAAAGAACTATACATTTTATACATACATCACAATACATCATATCATCAGAGTGTACAACAATAAAACAGCGGAAAGAATACTATATACAATAGATAATAGACTACGCTATCCAAGCTCGCCTCCAACATCTGCACAGCAACTCCCGAATCCAGAATAACCTGATAACCTAACTCTAGACTGCCCGTGTGGAAAATAGTGGGCACCCAGAGTTTAGGAAAGGAACAATAAACTCCAGGTCAGTCATGTGACTGGTGTGAGAACTCAAAACAGTTTATCTTTAAACACGCAACAAGAAAGTTTAAATTTTGAAATCCGCAATGCTTTTTGGAAAATGAAACTACCATAAGGCCTCCCGGCACACACACAATGCAAACGCACACATGGGGGAGATTTCTCCTTATGATAGTCAAACATGCTTACTACGAGAAAAATTCTTTGATATTATTACTAGTGCATAGTGGAAAATATTTCGAAAGTATAATATAAATCCTAGCCAGCATAGGTACCATGATACTATGCCTACTATAGCTGCCATGTTAAATGGCAGGTTCTACAACTAAAACCGTACAGGGCGCGTATTGGATGAATGGATTTCCAACAAATGGTCAGGCTAAGGAACTTCCTACTGCCACATGGGATCGCCTCTGGCGGGACGTCCCGAGAACTAACGTTACGGTTAGATCTCTGCCAACACAAGGCCGGGTTACCTCTGTAACTAGGTAACTACTACACGAATATGTCATCCCCCGGTCCTTTGGGACCTTTATCCGAGCGCTCGATACCAACAACACCACACAGAAATAGATATAGTGTTTCCACATGAGTAAATATCTGGGCTCCATACCATGATACCACCCTTTTCCAGAAGGAAATGACATACCCTAAAGGGCGCGACCCTCATAACCTTGCCGCATATTCCTGTTTCGACCATTTCCGGGGAGTGAGGTCCTGACGAAGTCTCGTCCACAAAGCTACGCTTTGTGCAACAAAGCCATGCTTTGGGTCCACAGATGACCAAAGCAATAATCACAAAGATAAATGATCAAACAAATGATCATATCCAAACGATCAACCAATGATCATCACACAGCAGCACTCAGCATGCCACATTACCAGATTGGGAAATATCGCTGATAACCTTCAACTACATAACCTCTGAGCTCGTACGTCTCAGAGAAGGGTGTTAAGCTAAGAGAATAAATTCTCCGCCACCAACAGAAATGTATTTGAAAGAAATCTGCTCTATCTCTCAAAATGTAATGTCAGACATGTAACCATACAAGTCTGTTCCGGGTTCGAACAGAACCGAAGGCACTTCCAAGGAAGCCCTTGCAATCCGGGTATTCACAATCCCGATAAAATTTCCCATCACAAAGGAAATCTCCATATCGTAGCTAACAATGCGGAGACAATCGATAGGTCATCCTATCGTTTTCACAAATACCCGGTCTTCAACACCGGTCTTCAAATGCAATCCAAACGACGTATCGCATATTCGGAATGGGATATATGACACAAAGGTCCTCTCCCGGCTAAACCGAATAGCGAGCGCTTATTTTTAAAAATAAGTGTGCATTCAATTCCAAACAAACACAATCAATACCATCCAAGGGTAAATATTGATAGTCGGTTATTTAACTATCAATAAAGATGCGCCACATCATCAGATTCCAAATAATTTTTCCAAAATTATTAAGTCCCAAAATATCTTTACAAGATATATATACACAATTTCCAAATAATTGCCCAATTTATTTGCTTTACCAAAACACCTTCACGATATAATTTCCACACTTAACCATTTGAAAACCCATTTCAAATTAAACACCTCAACCATTTGAAAACAAATTTCAAATTACATTAACCATTTGCAAACCAATTTCAAATAACCTTAACCATTTGAAAACTAATTTCAAATCACCTTAACCATTTGAAAACTAATTTCAAATTACTTTTCATCCTTTATACCCTTTGAAAACAAATTTCAAATCATCAAATAAATCTTTACCGATTTAATTTAAATTTACGTCCCAAATCCGTAAATTCATTTTCATACTTCAAAATAAATCAATATTTATTTTTAAACAAATTTCCCTTCATATATATATAAATTCCAAGGTGGATTTAAATTCCAAGCATCTACTAGCATACGATTCCCAAATCGATTTCAA
The DNA here is from genome assembly GCA_030765085.1 of Allium cepa. Classification (NCBI taxonomy): domain Eukaryota; kingdom Viridiplantae; phylum Streptophyta; class Magnoliopsida; order Asparagales; family Amaryllidaceae; genus Allium; species Allium cepa. The sequence goes on along the minus strand of CM060930.1, from coordinate 43,411,194 downwards.
GTTATTTGCTTTCAATTACCTTAAAGGTGAATTCACAAAAACCCTTCCATTTCATATTAGAAAACCATTCCCATGCTTATTTTAAAAATAAGTAATTCACAAATTTATTTATCTTCAACGATTTGAAAATATTCCATATACTTAAATCACAGTTAAGTATTTATTCCATTCTCTTTAAGAAAACATTCCTTTATTCACATTTATTTGGGTTAAAAACGAATGTTGCGTAAAACATCGTTACGACAACCCAAAAACACTAGTATATGGATTTGAAATAAAAAAATGGATACATAAATCCACTACTATTCAAAATATTCCCTTCTATTTCTCGAAATCGTCTATTTCAACAATCAATGTTGAAATCTATGATTTCGATACTTAACATATCTTAAAACGTCTTTAATTAGTTTTAAATTCCATTTAGAACGTTCTTTTCCAAAAACACGTTCATTTAATAAAATAATACATTCACCGTTCAAAAATAGTGAATACAACCCCTTTAACAAATTCCATATTCAATTTATCAAATTAAATTGATTTTTCGGATTTATAACAATGTCCATACATCCCATTTCTATTTATGAAACTTCGTTTTAGAAATCTCCTTTTATTAGTCCAATTCGATTTACATAACTCGATTATATACTAAAATCAATATTATAAGTTAAATACTTATAATATTATCTATTTACCCAAATCGTTCTTTTGAACTTCACCAATTTAAAATCTTATCACTTACAAGATTTCTTTATGGCTTATAATAATTTCAACTAATGAAATCTTCATTTATTAACAATTTCTATAAAATTCCCCTTTTTAATGCCCAAATCCATTTCTATAAGTTAATAACTTATAAACTTAAATTTTTCCAATAACCGTTCGTTTTATAAATTTCACATTTATTAATCTATAAATCCTAGTGAAATTCATGTTATACATCAACTTAACACTTTATAAATTTATCCTATAACTTCAATAATTTTTATTTAAAAACATCCATTTATAAAATCCTTTATATAAACCATTAATAATAATAACTTCCCAAAAACCAAATTTAACTATTTTATAAAAACCTATTATTGTTAAAAATTTCTTTTAAGTTATATTTTATAAAAATATAAATTTTTAAAACATAAAATTATATCCATCTATTTAATTTAAAATTTAATCAATTCAAAATTTTTAATAAACCATATTCTTTGAAAAATCGATTTAAAACCCCTTTAAATTCAAAACCGTTATTTTAATTTTTTTAAAAATTTGAATCCGATGATGCAACAACATCAGATGGTCAATCACGGGAATAAGTGTCATATATCAATATGATTATCAACAATCAACATAATATTTATAAACAAATAAATATGTGAGGAATCCAGTTGGATCCCTCCAACCTGTTACCCTGCATCCACAGACGTTAGCACAATACCAATTCCACTTCGAGGTGGAATATCGCGGTATATGGGATTTTATAAATATCCGCTTAATAGGCGGCGCAATAGGGTCTCATCCGCTATACGAGGCGGGAAATCAAATTCAATATATACATATGCCAATATATATATATTGCTATATATAATATATATCCTATTATATCTACTACCACAATCAATCAACAATTATCAATCAATATTAACTATTTAAAATTTTAAACAAAACCTTTCGATTGAGTGAGGAGTTCTCACCTTGGTTTTATTTCCGTTTCAGCTTTTATTTCGAATATAATTAAACACGCGTTTAATTATACCCGAAATTTTCGCTAGCTCCAAAAATTTCCAATCCAGCTCCATCGCAAAGAGCACGATCATACAATTCCAATGCACTTCGTTCCATAATTTTCCGACCTCGCATCGCAAAGTTATGACATTTTGAAGTTAATACTAATTTTAATATGACTAATTACAACTTTTAATAAATTTTAAAACCCACATCTCATATCTGCCATCCATTTCCCCTTGATCAAAATCTGGCCGCACTCCACCTTCTTCCCCCCTCACGCAAGAACTCCCAGGTCAAAACACGCGACTTGAAACCCATCACGAACCAAAACCCTAGATTGCCGAGCCCATCACACTTGCTTTGACGATGATCCGAGGTCACCATTCGATAGCACGTGCTTCCCCCTACTCTCGGCTGGAGCATCATGAAGCTCGGCCCCCTCACCACCTAGAAAAACGTGCGCAAGCGACGAACAAACGCGGCCAAAATCGCCCTCCTCTGGTTGACAAACCAACATCTCAACCGTACGGATGTGAAGCTCGTTGAGTGCTCTTCAATTTCTATGTTGGAAGTTTCTGTAAACAGTGCGTGGATTTGAAGAAATTGGAGAGGGAAGATGGGCACATTTCGGCCATTAATTTAATTAGAGGCGGCCGGCTCCCTAATGACTAGGGTTTAGAAGAAAATGAAAAATTATAATAGTTTTTTTTTTATATTATTTAATTAATAAAATTCTCACTTTAACAGTTTATGCAACCGACCACCAAACTACGCGTTCCGACAGGCGATTCTAAGGTTTTTCCGCGTTCCGGACACAATGGAACAGGTTTCGTAAGCCAATTCGATCGTATGTGTGAGATATGGAATTAAACGATCAATTTAAATTAAAACCGATTTAAACGATTTCTAGGCGTTTTGGCTTGTACCGGACAAACGATAAATCCGATTGACTTGAAATTTGAAATCTTGCAATAATATCATATTACGGATCCGATGAAACTGGTTTCGTCGAAATCCGAGACCGTTTGAAAAATGGCTATTTTAACTCGCTAAATCAATATTAAAACGATATCGATGCGTTTCGAGCTGCCACGGTCAAACGACAACTCCGATTGCTACGAAAATTGAAACCCGATAATAACTAACTATTACGGATCCAATGGAACTCGTTTCGTTCAATTCTGAGACTGTTCAAAAATTGGCTATTTTTTCAGTCGATAATTAAATATTAAAATATTCAATTTTTACAAATTAACTCCAAATTCAGTTTTACAAGTTCTAAAATATTTCTATAACTTTAATATGATATAACAAAATTTTCCAAACCATTTTCAATCATATTTAACCCAATATTTAATTATTTCTGGAATCTCACTATTAAATCATCGATTTAATTATCCCATTAAACCCAATATTCGAAAAATAAATTATTCGACTTAAAAATTCCACTTATTAATATTTAAAATTAATTAAATACTCAAATTCAAATTATCAAAAATTCTGGGTCGTTACAATCTTCCCCCCTTAAAAGAATTTCGTCCTCGAAATTGCAAGTTAAGGAGAATAATTCATAATCCGTTTATTATTTTTCCAAAACTAATAGTTTTACTAACTTTTCAAAACAATCTTTTTATTAAGGATTTACTATCATTTCAATTAGCTTTCCCAATTCAATTATAAGTTTCAAACAACTTCGTTTACTTAACAATTTAAATTTAAATTTAAATTCAAATTTCAAACTTTCAAAATTTCTCAAAATTTTTCTAACTCCCTAAATTTTCGAAAAATTTCGCCAGAGTCTCCTTTGCGCGGCTAGATCGGTACGACTACAAAACGGCTCTACGGCCCCTCAGAATCAAAAAGAAAAGAGAAAGCCAAGTGGCTGGAGAAGGAAATCACCAAATCTCATATAAAAACTGAAATACGTACCTTTTTGTCGAGCGATTCAATTTAACTTCATAACCAAAATCCCAATTCCATTATATACCTGTATATCATACTAGTAATAGTATCCAATTCCAACATTCAAACTATTGGCCAATTCAATTACAAAATTTCCAATACATGCTTCTTATACATTTTTTAGTTTATTATTGAAGTTGCATATTCAATTCATTCGTTTCAATTAGTTACATTCACTAATTAAATTCACATTGGTTCATATTCAGCCCAAATCAAATTCAATTCTATTCAAATTCATTTACTTTACATTCAAATTGAGTTCAATTACATAGCTTTCAATTGCGCTAGTTTATTTCCATTAACACCTAATGAATTTACATACAACCAACCATCAAGCAATAACGACCAATGTACATCCAATACAACCAAATTTATTTATTTTACTTACATTCAATTTGGTTCAACTGTTTTAATTCCAATTGGTTTTAACACTCAATTGATTTTCATTCTATTATTCAACTATTTTCAAATGAATTTACACTTGCATGCATCATTTCATATCAACTTATTCATATTCTATTGATTAACATTCAATTCATACTTTAATTCAATTGCTAGTTCTTTTTACAAATAAAATTGAATTTCATTTATATAACTTAAGTTCACATCTTTTTAACAATTTCATTTACTCACTTTATTCATTTATTTTGATATTAACATCAATTCTTTCAATATTCCTTAAGTTATATTCCATTTCAACTTTATTTACATCATTTAATTCACTTGATTATTTAACTTTGATACAAATATCAATTTTTATTCAACTTTGCTTAAGTTATATTCCCATTAACATCATTTGTTCAATTAAACTTAAGTTTACACTTAACAATCCAATTCGGATTACAATTCTAAAGTAAATTCTATTTAATTTTTACTTAAGTCAAATTCATACCAATATTCAAATTCATATTCCATTTTACTTAACTTAATTGTTTAACCACTTCAATAATTGGTTTCACTTACATCTTCTCATTCTATAAGTTATACAACTTATTATTCAACTTCCAACTCATATTATAAGTTCAAAACCCCTTTTTTTCACTTATATTTGACAATTTCAAGTTGAATTTTAATTTCAAATTTGTTTACTACAACAAAGCTTCAATTTTAAATTCATTATTGTAGCAAATCCATCACATAGAAACTCGAAAATGATACTGATGATGCTGCAGTCATCATCCTTATTATTTCCCAGTAACCATAGTGAAATCAATGCTAAATATTCTTTCAAAATTTCCTTTTATTTATAAATTACATTTATAAATCTTACTTATAAAATTTCACTTCTTATATATATACAAGATTATCTTACAATTGTAACTCATTTTAATTATAATTTTATACTTATAATTCATTAGTTTATACAATTGTTCTTTTTACGATAGTTGTTTTTATATAACTTATTCAAACAACTTTTAATTAACTTATATATATATATATATTTCAAACAATCAAACAATCAATTATACACAACTTCAATAATTCTTGAAAAAATTATTTTCTTATATAGAAAATATAATCAAGGTAAAATTATTTCATTTACCCAATTTAAAACAATATCATGTCGAATTGTTCTATTCAAGTGTTTAGAAACCCCTTCGATCCAGTTGTACAGACTGTGCCGACGAAGGTTCATATGCCACTCAATAAACCAATCATCACAATATAAAACAATTTTATATTCACTAACAAATACGCGCTCATATCTATTATTACACTCACACTCATTCTAGAGTACTACTGACTCTATCTCTAATGAGTAATACCCAACAGAGCAGGTTGTCGCTTAACCATATGCTCTGATACCAAATGTAACGATCGCGATTTTTCGTTGCCGAAAAATCGAACCGTTAGGGTTTTAGAAGAAGAAAGAGGTAGAAGAAGAAAGAAAAGAAAGAGAGGAGAAAACAGAAAACAAGTAACAGAACGAGAAACAATATCAGAATCTCACAATCGCAGCGGAACAACATATAATAGATAAATGAATATCATTAAAACAAAAGAACTATACATTTTATACATACATCACAATACATCATATCATCAGAGTGTACAACAATAAAACAGCGGAAAGAATACTATATACAATAGATAATAGACTACGCTATCCAAGCTCGCCTCCAACATCTGCACAGCAACTCCCGAATCCAGAATAACCTGATAACCTAACTCTAGACTGCCCGTGTGGAAAATAGTGGGCACCCAGAGTTTAGGAAAGGAACAATAAACTCCAGGTCAGTCATGTGACTGGTGTGAGAACTCAAAACAGTTTATCTTTAAACACGCAACAAGAAAGTTTAAATTTTGAAATCCGCAATGCTTTTTGGAAAATGAAACTACCATAAGGCCTCCCGGCACACACACAATGCAAACGCACACATGGGGGAGATTTCTCCTTATGATAGTCAAACATGCTTACTACGAGAAAAATTCTTTGATATTATTACTAGTGCATAGTGGAAAATATTTCGAAAGTATAATATAAATCCTAGCCAGCATAGGTACCATGATACTATGCCTACTATAGCTGCCATGTTAAATGGCAGGTTCTACAACTAAAACCGTACAGGGCGCGTATTGGATGAATGGATTTCCAACAAATGGTCAGGCTAAGGAACTTCCTACTGCCACATGGGATCGCCTCTGGCGGGACGTCCCGAGAACTAACGTTACGGTTAGATCTCTGCCAACACAAGGCCGGGTTACCTCTGTAACTAGGTAACTACTACACGAATATGTCATCCCCCGGTCCTTTGGGACCTTTATCCGAGCGCTCGATACCAACAACACCACACAGAAATAGATATAGTGTTTCCACATGAGTAAATATCTGGGCTCCATACCATGATACCACCCTTTTCCAGAAGGAAATGACATACCCTAAAGGGCGCGACCCTCATAACCTTGCCGCATATTCCTGTTTCGACCATTTCCGGGGAGTGAGGTCCTGACGAAGTCTCGTCCACAAAGCTACGCTTTGTGCAACAAAGCCATGCTTTGGGTCCACAGATGACCAAAGCAATAATCACAAAGATAAATGATCAAACAAATGATCATATCCAAACGATCAACCAATGATCATCACACAGCAGCACTCAGCATGCCACATTACCAGATTGGGAAATATCGCTGATAACCTTCAACTACATAACCTCTGAGCTCGTACGTCTCAGAGAAGGGTGTTAAGCTAAGAGAATAAATTCTCCGCCACCAACAGAAATGTATTTGAAAGAAATCTGCTCTATCTCTCAAAATGTAATGTCAGACATGTAACCATACAAGTCTGTTCCGGGTTCGAACAGAACCGAAGGCACTTCCAAGGAAGCCCTTGCAATCCGGGTATTCACAATCCCGATAAAATTTCCCATCACAAAGGAAATCTCCATATCGTAGCTAACAATGCGGAGACAATCGATAGGTCATCCTATCGTTTTCACAAATACCCGGTCTTCAACACCGGTCTTCAAATGCAATCCAAACGACGTATCGCATATTCGGAATGGGATATATGACACAAAGGTCCTCTCCCGGCTAAACCGAATAGCGAGCGCTTATTTTTAAAAATAAGTGTGCATTCAATTCCAAACAAACACAATCAATACCATCCAAGGGTAAATATTGATAGTCGGTTATTTAACTATCAATAAAGATGCGCCACATCATCAGATTCCAAATAATTTTTCCAAAATTATTAAGTCCCAAAATATCTTTACAAGATATATATACACAATTTCCAAATAATTGCCCAATTTATTTGCTTTACCAAAACACCTTCACGATATAATTTCCACACTTAACCATTTGAAAACCCATTTCAAATTAAACACCTCAACCATTTGAAAACAAATTTCAAATTACATTAACCATTTGCAAACCAATTTCAAATAACCTTAACCATTTGAAAACTAATTTCAAATCACCTTAACCATTTGAAAACTAATTTCAAATTACTTTTCATCCTTTATACCCTTTGAAAACAAATTTCAAATCATCAAATAAATCTTTACCGATTTAATTTAAATTTACGTCCCAAATCCGTAAATTCATTTTCATACTTCAAAATAAACCAATATTTATTTTTAAACAAATTTCCCTTCATATATATATAAATTCCAAGGTGGATTTAAATTCCAAGCATCTACTAGCATACGATTCCCAAATCGATTTCAAGTTATTTGCTTTCAATTACCTTAAAGGTGAATTCACAAAAACCCTTCCATTTCATATTAGAAAACCATTCCCATGCTTATTTTAAAAATAAGTAATTCACAAATTTATTTATCTTCAACGATTTGAAAATATTCCATATACTTAAATCACAGTTAAGTATTTATTCCATTCTCTTTAAGAAAACATTCCTTTATTCACATTTATTTGGGTTAAAAACGAATGTTGCGTAAAACATCGTTACGACAACCCAAAAACACTAGTATATGGATTTGAAATAAAAAAATGGATACATAAATCCACTACTATTCAAAATATTCCCTTCTATTTCTCGAAATCGTCTATTTCAACAATCAATGTTGAAATCTATGATTTCGATACTTAACATATCTTAAAACGTCTTTAATTAGTTTTAAATTCCATTTAGAACGTTCTTTTCCAAAAACACGTTCATTTAATAAAATAATACATTCACCGTTCAAAAATAGTGAATACAACCCCTTTAACAAATTCCATATTCAATTTATCAAATTAAATTGATTTTTCGGATTTATAACAATGTCCATACATCCCATTTCTATTTATGAAACTTCGTTTTAGAAATCTCCTTTTATTAGTCCAATTCGATTTACATAACTCGATTATATACTAAAATCAATATTATAAGTTAAATACTTATAATATTATCTATTTACCCAAATCGTTCTTTTGAACTTCACCAATTTAAAATCTTATCACTTACAAGATTTCTTTATGGCTTATAATAATTTCAACTAATGAAATCTTCATTTATTAACAATTTCTATAAAATTCCCCTTTTTAATGCCCAAATCCATTTCTATAAGTTAATAACTTATAAACTTAAATTTTTCCAATAACCGTTCGTTTTATAAATTTCACATTTATTAATCTATAAATCCTAGTGAAATTCATGTTATACATCAACTTAACACTTTATAAATTTATCCTATAACTTCAATAATTTTTATTTAAAAACATCCATTTATAAAATCCTTTATATAAACCATTAATAATAATAACTTCCCAAAAACCAAATTTAACTATTTTATAAAAACCTATTATTGTTAAAAATTTCTTTTAAGTTATATTTTATAAAAATATAAATTTTTAAAACATAAAATTATATCCATCTATTTAATTTAAAATTTAATCAATTCAAAATTTTTAATAAACCATATTCTTTGAAAAATCGATTTAAAACCCCTTTAAATTCAAAACCGTTATTTTAATTTTTTTAAAAATTTGAATCCGATGATGCAACAACATCAGATGGTCAATCACGGGAATAAGTGTCATATATCAATATGATTATCAACAATCAACATAATATTTATAAACAAATAAATATGTGAGGAATCCAGTTGGATCCCTCCAACCTGTTACCCTGCATCCACAGACGTTAGCACAATACCAATTCCACTTCGAGGTGGAATATCGCGGTATATGGGATTTTATAAATATCCGCTTAATAGGCGGCGCAATAGGGTCTCATCCGCTATACGAGGCGGGAAATCAAATTCAATATATACATATGCCAATATATATATATTGCTATATATAATATATATCCTATTATATCTACTACCACAATCAATCAACAATTATCAATCAATATTAACTATTTAAAATTTTAAACAAAACCTTTCGATTGAGTGAGGAGTTCTCACCTTGGTTTTATTTCCGTTTCAGCTTTTATTTCGAATATAATTAAACACGCGTTTAATTATACCCGAAATTTTCGCTAGCTCCAAAAATTTCCAATCCAGCTCCATCGCAAAGAGCACGATCATACAATTCCAATGCACTTCGTTCCATAATTTTCCGACCTCGCATCGCAAAGTTATGACATTTTGAAGTTAATACTAATTTTAATATGACTAATTACAACTTTTAATAAATTTTAAAACCCACATCTCATATCTGCCATCCATTTCCCCTTGATCAAAATCTGGCCGCACTCCACCTTCTTCCCCCCTCACGCAAGAACTCCCAGGTCAAAACACGCGACTTGAAACCCATCACGAACCAAAACCCTAGATTGCCGAGCCCATCACACTTGCTTTGACGATGATCCGAGGTCACCATTCGATAGCACGTGCTTCCCCCTACTCTCGGCTGGAGCATCATGAAGCTCGGCCCCCTCACCACCTAGAAAAACGTGCGCAAGCGACGAACAAACGCGGCCAAAATCGCCCTCCTCTGGTTGACAAACCAACATCTCAACCGTACGGATGTGAAGCTCGTTGAGTGCTCTTCAATTTCTATGTTGGAAGTTTCTGTAAACAGTGCGTGGATTTGAAGAAATTGGAGAGGGAAGATGGGCACATTTCGGCCATTAATTTAATTAGAGGCGGCCGGCTCCCTAATGACTAGGGTTTAGAAGAAAATGAAAAATTATAATAGTTTTTTTTTTATATTATTTAATTAATAAAATTCTCACTTTAACAGTTTATGCAACCGACCACCAAACTACGCGTTCCGACAGGCGATCCTAAGGTTTTTCCGCGTTCCGGACACAATGGAACAGGTTTCGTAAGCCAATTCGATCGTATGTGTGAGATATGGAATTAAACGATCAATTTAAATTAAAACCGATTTAAACGATTTCTAGGCGTTTTGGCTTGTACCGGACAAACGATAAATCCGATTGACTTGAAATTTGAAATCTTGCAATAATATCATATTACGGATCCGATGAAACTGGTTTCGTCGAAATCCGAGACCGTTTGAAAAATGGCTATTTTAACTCGCTAAATCAATATTAAAACGATATCGATGCGTTTCGAGCTGCCACGGTCAAACGACAACTCCGATTGCTACGAAAATTGAAACCCGATAATAACTAACTATTACGGATCCAATGGAACTCGTTTCGTTCAATTCTGAGACTGTTCAAAAATTGGCTATTTTTTCAGTCGATAATTAAATATTAAAATATTCAATTTTTACAAATTAACTCCAAATTCAGTTTTACAAGTTCTAAAATATTTCTATAACTTTAATATGATATAACAAAATTTTCCAAACCATTTTCAATCATATTTAACCCAATATTTAATTATTTCTGGAATCTCACTATTAAATCATCGATTTAATTATCCCATTAAACCCAATATTCGAAAAATAAATTATTCGACTTAAAAATTCCACTTATTAATATTTAAAATTAATTAAATACTCAAATTCAAATTATCAAAAATTCTGGGTCGTTACACCAACTGTGACGCGCCACCTCTATGCTCACAATAACAAAGAGTATTAAAAGAAATACTGTCTTTTATTACGAAGAATAAGAATGGATAGGAGCGGCCATCCGTAGTTGGGCCTTACACTAGTATTGGTTACCTCGATAGGAGTGGTATATATTTTTAATTTTCATCTCTTATTTATTTACTCCCATCGACATACCCAATTCCAGTATAAAACGAACTACGATGGTTCATAATAGTTTAGGACAATATATATAATAATAACATAGATAAGATAAATGCGGAACAAATATAATATAAAATCCCATATATATATATATAACTGAAGTCAGTTACAATACATGTGGTACAATACATATAATACAACTACAACTGTCGACACTGGAAGTTACATATACAAGTACATTATCATGAATAATATACATGAATACATAACATCCTAGATCAGATACACTGACTACTAAAAATGACAACGACTACTCCAAAAGATATGAAGAGACTTCATAGCTCAAGCAGCAATCCAAAGCAAGATATCTACAACCTGTAATAACTCGGTCTGACCCGATTATTAAACTCAAAAGAAAATAATACACGGGTCAGTCTAATTCAAACTCAGTTATTAATGCACAGAAGCAATAATAATTAAATAACAATTAGATGATAGTCAAAATAAATTCACCTATCCAATCCTTAGATAAGGAAGTCGGATAACGGTAAATATAACACGTAACAGTGTTAAACAGCTAACCAACAAATTCAAATTATCCACGAAGATAAATAAAAGGGTTATCATTGAAGATAATTTAGAAAACAACAGAATTGCCTAAACGGCAATTAACGACAAAATCTAATTATTAAATAAATGATTAGAAACTCATAATCTAATTATCAAAAGATAATTAGATATCAACAAAATCATCAAATTAAACCAAATCAAAATATGATTCAAAATATTGAATAGGACACACGAAACAATTCAAACAATTGAAATATCAATTAAAACGTCAATTCGGGTAGGGCTGCAGTACATGCTCACGTGTACTGCCTCGCCACTACAGTGATGAATTACGCAAAAGAACAATGAACAAAAGCAAAATAAATATCAATAAAATCAATACTGTGTGGCTGTAGTACACGCTCGCGTGCACTGCCTCGCCACTACAGTATATGACGCCATCACAACTCCAATTGTTAACAATAAGTCGAAACTGCAAAGGTCAAGTCACGGCTGTCATGACTCAACACAACTGCAAACAAAATGAAACTGTACCAAAGGAATGGAAATACAGCAATGCAATAATGCACAGGCCACAAGCTAATCCAAAAATCAACAAAGTCACCGTTGAATCGTAAATTACACCCCAAAGGCTAACAGTTCAAGTCGCGTATGAAAACAACTTAATGCAGCGACCAACCCAAATGCAATAGGGTATCAAAAGAACAGGACTGCACAGTGAAACACATACCAAATAAATCGTAACCAGTGAAGCAGTGAAACAACAATGGTGCAACAACATACATATATTTATGTATGATCGTAGATGTATATATTCACTTAGTATCGAAAACAAATGACTCGAACTCAAGGTCCTTGCATATGAAGCAATTAGACCTACCTGAAAGAAGTGTAGAGGTATAAAATACATGAAGACTTTAGAATGAAGGTGAGAGAACCAAAATATGGCACCACGACACACAATATTAAAGGATACAGAGAATCAGTACCCAACAAAGGCAACTGGCAAAAACATGTATACATATACATGCTATCAGCAATTACAAAATGCAGCAAACTGGGAAGCATGCATCAGTATTCCCGATTCAAACAACACAAGTGCAACAGGCACAAAGGCCACAGGTTGGCAACAAATGGATTTTGCACGCAACCTGAACATCAATTGTTCATAAAACCCAATATAGTGACACGGTAAAAATAGGTGCAACATAAGGCACTAGTACACATGAGAATTACTCAGTGCAATGAAATTACAGTGCACAATGCATCAAGTTGAAGATGTCACAAGAATGACCAACAATGTATCATGACTCAGATAACAAAACTGACACACATTGATGTGTCCTATACAAACCAAGTATACATGGGCCGAAGTTAACAATAACTAAATCGAAGTAAACAAATTTAACAAGTGCTCCAAACAGTAACAGTGCAATCCTAAGTCGAAATAGCAAGTGGTAAAAGTTAATGACTGCATCACTACTGCCACTACAAGTAAAATAAGCATGTGTACCCAAGATAAGGCAACACTATAAAAAGCACAAAGGCTAAAAGTTTTAAAAACAAAATCATGTAACCGCAGTCAGATATGTCACAAGAGTGTATTATGCATATATTTAATACACATAGATATCTATATCAATTGAAACAACACTTAGCATAAGCAAGTGCCAAAGGTAGTTCGAACAAAGCCATCAAGACAGTGTCGAAGCGAAAAGTCCTCAAATCAAATTCAATACAGCCAAATCATTAACAAAGTGTAAAGGTCAAGTTACTGACCAGTCAAGTAAGTGCACACATGCTAGCTTGAACGAACCAGCATACTCAGTAGTACAGAGGAAAAATAATATTTCAACCGAAATAATGAAATGAACAAATCAAAGCAGGGTCTCAGTTCACTAGAAACAGTCCAAACCAATCGAAGTCAATTTCTTACAATTAAAGTCAATGCCAAAATCCCGATGGAAATCAACATCGTCAAATAAATTCAATGGTACAGGTAAAAAGAACTCAAGCCATGGTGGTCACGAGATAAAACTGCCGTGATAACCAGGAAATGAGACATGATTGCGAACCAAGCATCATACAAATACAGGACATAACTGTGGATACAAATGCATCACAATTCGAAGCAGCAGGAACAAGCAAGCACTGCCGCGATTCGCAGTGTAAAATTATGTTCAGGCCGAGATGTACATTTGAACGAAATATTAGGTTTTTCAATCCTATATTTTTCAAACAACATCATTGGCAAATTCACAGATTCGAACGCAAGTAAGAAAGAATAAAAGCAAATCCCCAAATCAATTTTCATCTCGAATCAATTTTTCAAATGTAAAATACACTAAGAGATACCTACAAAGAAGTATACAGTTCGAATTAGTCGCAAGCTCAACCAACGATCATCATTCAAAGTTCAAATTTAGATAGCAGCGGCAACCATCAATAAAACCCAAATTGAATTCGCAAAGCAAAAGGAGGCCAAAGCCAAAATACTATCACAAAATCAAAGTGACCGATGTCAAAGTACCAGAGAATTCAAAGTCGTGGAATTCGCAAAATCACATATATATGAAAATGAATTAGATGTAAGTAATTAAAAATCACTCACCTTTTCAACAAGCGCAAACCCAAAGGTCGAACAAATCTGAGTCGAAGCTGGGCACGAGGGAAAGTCGGCGTCTTTGAATTTGCGAAAACCTTAATTTGAAGGAAGAGGAACGAACGAAAGGACGAGCCGCCATTATTTTCGAATGTTTTGGATAGGGTTTCAAAGTGAAAAATGAGTAGAGAGGAACGGGTAACGGCTTTAGATAATTATCACAGCACCTTATAACTTGTGCCAAGATTCAAGTGAAAGCCCGCACAATATTCAACGAATTACTAAAAGAATTTCAACCGATTTAGAAACTCCAAATAGCAATTAGAAAACCAATCAAATTTTCATTTGACGATAATTAATTGTTACAAAATCCCGGGTTGTTACATGTCGCGAACGCATTCATGGGTTCTGCGTGGTAGCGGCAGTTGTCATCGGGGTCGGTGATATTGTCGCGTATGGCGCGTGCGGATGGACAGGGGGCGGTGAACGAAGGAAAGCGATATCAAATAGGGCGGCGATGGCAGCAGAGGGAAGGAGTCGCGGCAGGCGATGACGTGGGGCGCGGTGTGTGTGCGTGGAGATGATGGGTGGCACGCGTCTCGAGACGATGGTCACGTATTGAAAGGTAAGTGGATGTCACGAGCAAGAAGGAATGGACTTGAGTAGCAGGCGGAAGTCAGGGCACATCCTGGTGTTGGTCGGCGTAGGTAGGTTATCGCGTGCATTCTTATTCGTGAAATCAAAGGGAACATATTATTGCCATTTTTAAATAAATTTATAAAGTTAATTATATTAATAATTATTTACTTATCATTTAATTAAGCTATTTATCTCAGTGATAATAAGTTCGTTCATCCATGTTAAATCTATACAAGGTCTAAAACATGTGTATCAAGTCGGTTTGAACCCGCGATACAAATGCTACAATGGAAAAAAATTTGGACTGGAACAATTAACAATTTCGAAAAATGTCAAGGTGAGTTAATCTCACTCAATTTTGGATTACTGGGTAATTTTAAATCATTAAAATTAATTATTGGTTGCTTGATTGGATTTAGAAATTATTATCTGTTGAATGATATATTATATATATAATTGTATATATACTAGTATTTAGAGTGATATTCCCGCATATTATAGCGGATGAGACCCCATGTGCCCCGTATTATAGCGAATGACCCTATATACCGCGATATCCCCCTCAAAGTGGGATTGGTATATTTATGTTATATTAACATCTGTGGATGTTGGAAAGCATGTTGAAGGGATCTAACTGGATTCCTTAAATATTTTGTTTATTTTTCATATATAGTGATATACGATGTGTGTAGATATTCCGTTATAGATTATTGTTGTAATTTGACTTATTGGATGCTATAGTAGCACTGGCCTTAAATTTTGGTATTTTTAAATACCATAAATATTATTTTTGGATTTTGTAGGAATAATGAGGAATTTTGAATATAAAAATATTTATATTGGAATTTGGGTTATTTTAAAGGAAATTGAGTTGGAAAAAAATAAATGTTTGTTTTAGTTGTACTTAACTATTCATAATTGTTTAAGATAGAATTTTTAAAAATGAACTATATAAAAGAATTTATAAAAAATATTCTCAAATTATGAAAAGGAGTTGAAGTCAATATTAAAAATAAATTCAAAAAAATAAATGGAATTATTAAAGTACCGGGTTTATAAAAAATGAAATTTTATAAATGAGATTAGTTTTATAAAATCAAAGGAGTAATAAAATTTATAATGTTTATAAATAAGGAAATCGACAGCAGATGATAGATTGGGAATATAAATTTATAGAGAGAATTTATAATAGAATATGGAAATAGGGTTAGAAAAATAATGGACACTATTTTTGAAAATGAAAATGGTTAAGGAGATCGGAATGGAAGTGATGTGATGTGATTCGAAAGGAATTTATAAATTGAATTAGTTATTGAGGTTTTAAAAATATACTTTTAATTCAAAGAAGTAAGTTTGTTTTTAAAAGGAAAATTTTATTAATTTAAAACAATGAAATTTTAAACTAGTTAGAATTGAATACTTCGGTAAGTAGATTTTTAAGTATTTATTTTAGTAACGTCTAACTTTTAAAATCAGCTTCGAAAGTTTATTTGTTGTCTAAAAATGAGTTATTGATGTTTCTAAAAGTGTTTTTAGTATTTTAAATAATTACTTGAACATGTTTTAAAAATAAATTATTGTTATTATTTTACTAATTATATATATATAGAGTTTTGAAGTGATTGAAAATTTTATTTATAAATTCTCTCGAGATTCGTAAATGAGGCTTATAAATGGATATGATTTTAAGGAGAGGAATTTTATAAGGGATTTGGAGGAAATGAAATTTCAAAATGTTGAATATGGGAATTTTGAACATGAAATCAGAATTCATTAAAGAATTTATAAATTGTTTTGAATGGGGCATAAATGGGTATACTGGGTTTTGGAAATTGAAAAAAAGAATTTATTAGTGATTCCGAAGACTTATGAGATAAGTTATGAAATATTCTCTAAATTATTGATATTCGAAAATATTTTGGAAAATAAGACATATAATATTTTCCTAAGTATAAAAATTGAAATTTGGAAATAGTTCTAAATGTTGAATTGGTTTGAAAATATCCGGTTACGGATTTTAGTAATTGAAATTGTTTTCAAATGTTGGAAGGGATCGATATATCTTATAAAGATATTTTGAAAATAGATATTTTGAAGAAAAAAAATTATAATAAGGCAGAGTGACTGCTTATGGACGTTTTATTGATAGTTAAATAACTGACTATCAATATTGCCTATTTGGTTAATCGTTTCGAAGAGGCCAGGATCAGATTTAATTATCCGAAAATCACTTTGATCCGGTTTGAACGTCACAATTGGATACCATAAAGCTAGTGAAGACAGTGATCTGGTTTGTCCAGACCTAGGACAACTTGTGTGGACGAATGCTATCAAAACATCGTCCTTGGAGGATGATGAGGATTCTAAGTGGAATTGTTTCTTAAAAAGTAATTTTGGCCTCAAATCTCATCAACCGGGAATGACTAAAATAGGTGAGATGCTGCAAGGATAAGCGGGTCACATCTAATTAGGGTATGTTATCACTTTTATATATATCCTTGGAAACACAAATATTATGGATATGGTTGGGCATGAAAGAAGGAGCGCTCGATTGTAAGGTTGGGAACACCCGGGGTGATAACATATTCGATCTATCCATGTTAGGGATAGGCCAGTCTTGTGTAGCAAGGGATCCCGACGAGGTCCTCGGTACATTTTTCTAGAGGTGTACTGTGATGGGCAGTTCCTTAGTGGCCCAGTCATTGTACGAGATCTATTCTTCACTACGAGCCTTTACGGTTTTGTTTGCAGAGCCTAGTATGCTGGAATTTATTTAATGTCATAATTTCGGCTATTTGAATAAGTATTTGTATTTAGACGCTATTATAATATCACTGGATTTTCTATAAAAAAATGGTTATCATAAGTGAAAAACCCGTCATGTTTATGTGTGATGCGGTCTTACGAGATACCTTTGTTTTTCAAAGGATTTTCGTAACTCTAACAATTCAATTTGAGTGTGTTTTCTCATGCTGGTTTTCCAGACTTACTCGACAGTTATTTTATTATGATGATCGGGTCAGGCCGAGTATTGCAGATTCAACATAAGGTGCTATGAGCCCAGGAGACGAGCTGGATGATACAGGCGTATTTCCATACTTGACTTATATTTCCACTGTATGGGGATAAGTTATTATAACTATCCTGATTGATGTATTGATTATTGTACTTTGATGATTGAGAGTATAAACTGTTATAGATTCTTTTGTATAAAAATCTGTTATTATGTATTATATTTTGTTCCATTGCGATTGTGAGATTCTATGTTGTTTATTTTCTTCTATCTTTTCCTTCTTCACCCTAAAGATTCATATTTTCCGTTCAACTTGAGTTGAATTATGTGAATTATGGTCGACTTAAGGGGTACGGATTTGTAGGCCTTTACATACAGCAAGGCTGTACTTTATTCTACACGATAATTTTAGGAATTTTGAAAAATCCTTTACCCATGTAGTCCATTTATACTAAGCACCCTATCATATTTGAAATTGTACGCTACTTTTGTTCGTACCCTCCCTCATAATTTGTGCCTTTTTGAGCAGTATAATCACTTCATTCAACCCCATATCTGGTTTCATTTTCTTTACTTGTTCTTCTTTAATTGATGGGTATCTCCAAGAATCAAAATACTAAAAAATTAATTGATCTTTAGTAAAACTCGTATATTATATGCATCTTGCGTTTGGAGTTTTCATTGATTCTTATGCATATCTCAAATCACTATACACAACAAAATTTACATGATTGAATTTCATAATAGAACCAAGTGTTAATAACACTATATTATGGAAAATTAATTAACGAAAATTTTCAAGATTATGTGATAAATCAAACAAAAAATACTACAAATCTAGGAAAAGATTCATGAGAAATACATTAGGGATATAACATTTCACAAAATCAATTAATCAAAATTTTCATTTCAGATGATATGTTACTATTATATTATTGAAATAAAACTTGTAAATCACTCCAACACGCACATGAAAATTCAAATGTATGAAAATCTGATAAAGCTCATGAGAGATATCTAGAATATGAACCACAAACTATGTAGACACAAATCTTACCTGCATTTCCACATTTGGGAAAATATGAATGATGCTCTAATTTGGAGTTTACCACCGAGATGTGAGTACTGCATATACCGTTGATTTTATAAGGAATATGTCAACATGTATAAGAGAAATGGAGGTGCAAGAAAGATGGACACATCCAATGAAATCGCAGTGAAATTGAATGACAAAATTGTCATTAATTTTTGGTTTAGTAGTTGAGTACCATGGGTATTTGGTAAATTCGAAGGCTTCAAATGCACGTATTCTTATTATATATATATATTACTTAGTTTCTTATGAAATACTAGTTTCATAGCTCTTTTAAGTTAATGTTACATATGCTATAGTGCACTAAAAAATAGTTAATTTACGTAATTCATGAGAAATACAATCAGGATATAACAATTTACAAAATCAATTAATTAAAATTTTCAATTCAGATGACATGTTATTATTATATTATTGAAATAAAACTTGTAAATCACTCCAAAACACGCATATGAAAATTTAAATATATGAAAATCTGATAAAGCTCGTAAGAGATATATAGAATATGAACCACGAACTATGTAGACACAAATCTTACCTGTGTTTCCACATTTGGGAAAATATGAAATATGCTCTAATTTGGAGTTTACCATTGAGATGTGAGCATTGTAGAAACCGTGGATTTTATGAGGAATGCGTCAACTAGTATAGGAGAAACGGATGTGCAAGAAACTTGGACACGTCCAATGAAATCATGGTGAAATTAAATGATGAAAATGTCATTAATTTTTGGTTTAGTGGTTGAGTGATTCCCATGGGCAATTCCGTAAATTCAAAAGCTTCAAATGCATTTATTCTCATTATATGTAGATATACACACACTATAGCCTTTATATTAATACACATGTATGTTATTTATATGTATTTTCCTTTATTAATTAACTTTTAACAAATTATTTAGTTAAATAATTTTAATTAGATTTTATTAATTTCGAAAACTCTTTTACGTACATATGTATCCTCATACTGCCTTAAACTATTCAAGACAACATAGCATATATTATAGTATACATGTGTATATATCTAATTAATTAACTTATTTAATTAATTAATTAAACGTGAATGCCATACCTTTATAATTTATGATGATCTCTCCAAACAAGCACAAGCTTATCGCCAAATTTCTCTTCTTTTAAGAAGAGCGCATGGTCAAATCGAGTACTAATTCCCATTTAATTCATATTGAATTAATTAATCAAGCTGCAACCAGAAATTGATTTGGTACTATGTACCATAGTCTCTCAATCAAAAGAATTTCGACATATTTTACTTTATTATATTATGAATCAATTCGAATCCTTCTGGTTCTACGGTTTCCACACTTAAAAAAAAACCTAGGACGTATCACTCAAATATTAATAGATAATATTTTCAAATAATTTGAAAAATTATATTTTAACTTTTATAATATGTATTTTATTTTTAATTTAACTTTTAAATTTAAAACTTTTAGTTTAATTTTCAAAACAATATGAAAATCTATATTATAGTATTTTTCTTAATTTAAATTTAAATTTAAAACTTTTATTTTTAATTTCAAAATAATTTTGAAGTTAGTATAAGGTTCAACTCAAACTGGCATTTTCTATTAGGGGCAATCTTTAGGCTCACATAACTATTCAGGCCAGGCCAGTAATCAGGTAGGAAAAGGTACTTGATTACCCAACAATCCAGCCTACAACGTACCTTTCCTACACACCATAATAACCAAGTTGTAAGCTTAAATAGTTAGCTATAATATGACTAATTTAGACCACATAGGTTATTAATCTCCAATACCATTGTTGGAACTGGACCAGCCTAAAATGGCATAAATGGGTAAATTTCAAAAAATATTATTCCATTCTGGATCTTATTAGGCCTATGAAGTCTAAGTTTATTTAGAACATTTCTAAATTTTGTTTTAAATAAAATCAATATTTTATGTAAATTTATAAGTAAAGTTTTATTTGTATATTTTGTGTTATGTAATATGATATACATATAGAATAAACATATGTGTGAACACGCATGTTCAACATAATTAAGTATACATGGTTTGACATGCCTATATGTAGATGTTAGGATTTACCGTATAACGGACATACGAAGTGCTCTGTATACATGTGTGCTACCAATGTATATGTGTACACACACGCTCATAAATACACACACAATATATATATATATATATATATATATATATATATATATTATAGTAATTGTAAATCTGAATATGAGTATTATGAATTTCAAATTAAAGTCTAAAATACAAACTTTTAAATTTAGATCTAGATCTATAAAATGAAAATATTTTAGTATTTTAAAGTCGAAATAATCATTGGCTTTGTGTAAATATATATATACACACACACTAATTTCAAAAAATTAAACAAATTATTTTATTATTATATATATAATTATATAATAAAATAAATATCTATATATTTTATGTTTAAATAAATAAAAAATATATAAGTATATTTAATAAACAATAATCGGATATATATATATATAAAATTTTATATACATATATATACGTGTATATATAATAGTTCCGGTTTTATAAAATATGCTTTTTTCTTTTTGATTTTAAATTACAAAAAAACCTTTTTTATTTTGCATGAAAATTTGAATTCATGAAAATTATATTTAAAATTTATAAATAAAATTTGAAAATATAAATTTAAGTTTAAATTATTTATAAGTAATTTTTAATATATACATATATATAATTTATATATATTAATTACAATTTTAAATCAATTAATATTATATATAGAAAAAAGAAATTTTCTCGAAAACGTTACAGGCATATGTAAAATTTATAAAATTAAAATTACTTTATGTGTTTATATATTAAATTTATTTTAATCTATATTTGAAAAAATAATTTAGTAATATTATTTAATTCGAAATTTTTTTTTTGCCATAAGCATTCGTATATGTAATTTTTTGCATACACACACACAGATATATACTTCATCCAATGAAGATTACATAATGTTTTACAAATTTGTGATATAGCTAATTGTTATATAAATAGACATATGACATAACGAACATTATATATTTTGATGTATCATTGTAAAATGGATTAGCACCTTTCAACAAAGCCTAATAGATATACACTGAACCATTGAATCAGTTTACTCCTTGGATAAAATCCTGGATTCAGAAATTAATATCTTGAATGCGGCTACCACCGAAGCTGGAATTTTGATTTGATTCTTTATTGGAATTGCTCAAATAGAAGAGAGGTAAGGAAGTATTTTTGGCCAGCAAAGTTGATGAAATAGAGGCTCTCCGATCAAAAAGAAATAAGGGTTTAGAGATGTTTAAATAAAGTAGATACCAATGAGAAAAATGTGAATCCGAACTCATATTTCTCTCTTTTCATTTATCGTCCTTTTTAACTCAATTCCAGTCCCTCTTTAGTCGTCATTATGGTTGGCCTCGCTTGCACATACCAACTAAAAATTCAAGCCCTCCTATGGGCCCTTAAATCATTTCAAGGCCGAACAATATTCATTGTATTTAAATCTAACTTAAACGCGTACTGATATCATATATTGATCGGTAAATTTATAACTATTGAAAATACATTGTTTAATATTGTTCAACACATAAAAGTAAAATTTTATAATTATTATTTCATAAATATCAATTAATTTATAACAATTACAAATGAATTAAATCGGGTTGCAAAAGGAGTATTCAAGGTTTTGGTTGTGTGATTCTTAAATGTAAGTATTAACTAGATTTTTAACCAAGCAGAATTCAACCGGAAGTAAAAGGTCCAGACAAAGACAAAACGATGCGAGAACTTCAAAACACACTTGGAAAATGTAGAAAAGCACACTCAGGAAAAATCGCTAAGATTGGAGCTAAGTACTCATACCGGTGCCAATACGATTCCTATCATTGTTGACATGAATTTCTTCCACTTATTGGCTTCACAACCCTATATACTTCATACACAACCTGAACCTCTCATGGTCAAGTGCTTTTCTTGGAGTTTCGATGAGCAATTTGTATGATTGACGAGAAAAAAGTAAAGAAGGTAGGATAGTTCAAGTGTTAATAAAAAAAATCATTAAAATACACCCAAAGACTATATAAAAGAGTTTGGAGAGCATTGAAATGGTGATAGAAGAGTGAAGGAACAACATGACCTGAGTTTGCACAATTCAATTCCTATCGGTACCAATAGGATTTATAGCCTCTAAGCCCCATCTTATCTCTTGTACAGCCTTGGGCATCCTTTTAGACTTTGATGCATATGGGCTTTTGACTCCGAACAGTTGTTTATATATATATATATATATATATATATATATATATATATGCCCTGTTGTAACTAGAAAAGGATATGATATTCCACTAGCACAACTCTATCATTTCTTCATCTCTAACCACCATCACAATAGTCACGTAGACAGCTACTCTTGGTAGTTCTAGATAATAGAACATGTCAAGCTCTTATATTATGATCTATACTCTCTAATTCTCTATAAACAACAATCTATAAAACTAGAAAGTGGATGTAGGTCAGAGATTGCCAAACCACTATAAAAATCTTGTGTCTCCTTGTTTTATTCCTTTTATTTTCAATAGTATCTGCTGGATATAGGTCCTACATTTCCCTTCGACTCTTAGATGTTGATCCATTTTCGGCATTAAAATTTTGGTGCTTTCACCGAGAAAACAGAATCTAGGCTTAGATCTAATTCTCCATTTTTAATTGGAAGGATCCAGAAGTTAGATCAGAAAACATGCATAAGGTACTTGAGGGTTTGGTATTGGAAACTTATGGCACCTAGAAAAGGAAAGTCTTTATTTAGAAGATCAACAAGGACGACAGCTGGTGGTAATGAAACAAACACTCACCAAAGTAATTTAATAATGGAAACACAATACCAAAAACCTCTGCTCAACAAGAGGTAGTTACCAGAGAAGAAGTTAATAAGATAATCCTTAAACTTAACCAGAAATGGTGGATAGTCAAAAAGCTCCGATGGACAAGACAGACTCTTGCTAACCTTGCAGCCACCAAGAACAAGAAGAACTAGAAGGGAAATTTCACATGTTATAGGACAAAAGAATTCCTCTGTTTCTAGCATAAATAGGAGAGATGGGAAGCCAAAGAAGGAGGAAGTAGTTGTTGGAGTTATCGGAGGACTTACAGAAGGAAGCATGAGGTCTCCTCCTTAAATTAGACCAATCGATAACGAGAGGATTCCGCTCGATACCGAAAGGAATGCCCATGTGGAGGATGTTTAGCAAGGTGACGCCATGGATGTATCTGATGAGGAAGTGGAATTACAACTTGATTGTTATGATTTAGAATTATATAATATACTGATGAAGTGGAATTCAAACAACCGTAGCTCAACCAACATACGTTCACAAAATACTAAAGGAGTGGTACTTCTAGAGGTAGGAGCATTTGGACATCAACTGGAAAACTGAAACCATTTGCGGAGTCAAACACTCGGCGTAGCCCTTGATAGTTGACCACAAATTACTATGCCAGTGGGGAGTACATCACTAACATGGTCAAACGATTGGTGGAAGAAAGCAGGCGTAGGAAGAACGAAGATTGGGGTTCCGCATCAAGTCGAACTACATTTACTAAAAAAAATCTTAAGAGAATAATACCCCATTAAGTTCACCATGTCGATAATGCCATCCTATGATGGAACTACTGATTCCAGACAACACTTGCTCAAATACGTATGGCATATGGATGGAGCTAGGACTATGGAAGCTATTCATTATGTTTGTTTCCCTATCTTATTTTGCTTTTATGTGGGTTACTAGGTTCGAGCCTAAATCTATATCTACATTTGATGAATTGGTTAAGAAGTTCCTCGAGCAATTCAGGCACCACAATACACGACCAAAGGTCATTATATAACTGTCTGACTTGTCATAAGGACCCAAGGAGTCTTTGAAAGGGTTCTTGAGCTAATTCAACATTGCTGTGATCGATGTAAGCAATCTGAAGGATGATCTAGTGTTTATGGCCATGATTTGATGAATCCTCATGGACAGGGATTTTAGTAAATGGATAAAGATGAAGCAACCCAATACCATGGAGGAATTCCATCGGAAGATAGTTTTTGAGGCTGGAAGAAGAAAGCATGGTTGAAGATAATCCTGACAATGAGCAATCGAAAGAGGTGATTCAAAGTAACATTATGGTCTATATAGATTGAAAATAGTTTCAGAAATGCTACAGGAAGTGTTTAGAAAACTATGAATCAGAAGAAGAGGACTTAGAGTGCTGGTAGGCGTAACGGGGACAGGAAGCGTCTAAGGAGTTTGAGACCTGAGGACTATATGCCATTGAATGACAGTTTGGAGAACATTTTTCTTGCCACTTAGGGAAATGAGCGGTATTACAAACTGCCTAAAAGGGAAGCGATAGAGCAACAAAAAAGGTCGGAAATGTATTGCCGCTTCCATGAAACTCATGGGCATAACCCAAATGAATGTCAACATCTGAAGGACTTAATCAAGGAATTGATAAGAAACAATTGGCTTCATCATCATGTGAAGAAACCGCAAAATGTCGATAAACCTGCTGGACCCTAAGGGTTGGATGCTCAAGGGAAACCTCCTAGACCCATCGGAGAAGTGCCTAAATGAATAGATGGAAGACTGGTCATAAACACCATTACATAAGGACTTCACCCAACATAGAAGAGCGGAGCGAGATAGAATGATATGCTCGTTCTTTGAAGCATGTACCGCAAGAGATTTACTACGCCATCTAAGGCGGAGCTCTGGCTAAGAAACAAAGGATGATTATGGATGACATTGTTTTTAGGAATTAGGACACTGATGACGTAAAAGTCCCGACTCTCGACCTAATGGTGATAAGGTTCAAGATCGGGCTGGTAGTTATGCATCGAGTATTGGTTAACAATGAAAGTTCGGTCAACATCCTATTTTGTAAGGCGCTTAACAAAATGAAGATTATCATGAAGGTTGTGTGTGACGCCCCACCTCAATACCCACGCTAGACAAGAACACTCCGGAGAAGTGCTGTCAACTAGCACGGAGAATAAGGCTGTTGAGGAGCGACCATCCATGTAATTGCTTATCACACGGTGGCTATAAATAATCTTCGGAAACAAACATAGAAATAATCATATCACAAATCAGTCACAGATATCCATATCACAAAGGCGGAAGAAGATATGAATATATAACTAACACATGAAAGTGTACATCAGAGTAGTGGTCAATAAGATCCACGATAATACAAAAGAATAGCAACACGTGCTATACAAAAGAATACAACTATGAGTCTATATCTCAAGTGTATACAACAAAAACTGCTAATCTAAACAGTTAGCCAAAAGTCAGAGTGATGAATCCCTGGGAAGAAGTCAAGCAGAAGCACCTGTAACATCTCGGTCTGATCCGAGTATTATTTAAGAAAATAATAAACGGATCAGTCTAGCTATAAATATCAGATGACATGATATAACATAAAAGATATGGCATAAACATAAACATCCATAACGACATACCACTATAAGTATGTAAATAATGATCAACAGAAGATCAATCAATAAGAGATAATCAATATCACAAGAATCTTCTCAAAGATTCGAAGGGGGCATCATACCCTAAACTTGTACTCATAACAAGTCAATGACATAAATTCCAGAAATCAACACGAGAAATCCAGAAATCATAAAAAGGGAAAGAGGCCTATCACATGACGGTCCGAAGACCATGGGGAGCTACCCCACATGTGTGAGTGGAATCACACAGAATGAGGTCAAGACTAACCAAAAAGCAGAAAGGTATGTGTGAATGGAACCACACAAGTGGTGTCTAGTCTAACCTTGCAATGAAAGAGACATCGCGCAATTGCTAGTCTAATTCATAAAGCGATCATCAAGATCAACGAGAAGTGTCAATTACACTAAGCTAGTAAATATAGAAGTTTAGCTTCATGTCCCATAACCACTTGCTTAACTTAAATATTTACGAACAAACTGTAAATCTTTACTAATAAAATTGTCATAAGAGGTTCAATCGAACAAGTCCAAGAATTAACCGACGAAGTGAACGCAAGTGTTTCATACCACTTGTTTTACTAAGTCGTTTAATTAGATTTCTCATCCGAGTGAGGTAAAGGCTTGTATATACTAATAGATTGGAAAACGGTTTAAGAAAAGAGCTTTGTTATTAAAAATAGAGTTGAAATTGTTTGTTAAAAGGGTTTTGATATTTACTACTAGTATTGAAACCTTTATATTATAAAGTGACAAAACACATAAGCAAGTGTAGAAACAATCAGTCACAAAGATCGCATACGGAGATGCGAATAAAATCCAAGGAAATCAGCTCAATATTTTTCAGATAAGATCCCCTACGGAGGGGGGGTCCAGGGGGGGTGGCAACCCCCCAAGGTGGGGGTGCGGGGGCAACGCCACCGCTTACGGGGTTCGACCTAACGGCTGCGACCTAGGGGTCTAAGGGGTCAAGCGACTTAGTGGTTGCGACCTAGAGGTGTTCGCGACCTAACGATGACTCACGACCCAACATGGCCGACTTAACAGAGGTCGCGACCTAACAGGATAACTCGTGACCGACTTAAGAGTCGCGTGACTGAAGGGTTCCACGACTTAAGGGTTGCACGACTTAAGAGTTGCACGACTTAAGAGTTGCACGACTTAAGGGTTGCACGACTTAAGGGTTGCACGACTTAAGGGTTGCACGACTTAAGGGTTACACGACTTAAGGGTTAGGCCAGGAGCGACCTAACGAGATAAGGTCCAACGACCTATCGGGATAACTCGTAAACGACCTATGGATGAACGACTTAACTCCGAACGAGCTAAAAATGGCCAGAACGACCTAGGGTTAACTCGTGAATGACTCACGACCTAGGGACGAACGACTTAACTCCGAACGACCTAAAAATGGCCAGAACGACCTAAGTTTAACTCGTGAACGACTCACGACCTAGGGACGAACGACTTAACTCCGAACGACCTAAAATTGGCCAGAACGACCTAAGTTTAACTCGTGAACGACTCACGACCCATAGACGAACGACTTAACTCCGAACGACCTAAAAATGGCCAGAACGACCTAAGTGCAGAAAATTCACCAAAACGCTAAAAATTGGAGTTTTTCGCCAATCCAATCCAAACCAAATGCAAATGTGCATGCAAAAGTGATAGGGAATCATTCCCAACAGTCCAACATAGTTATAGACTAGATTTGTGAGATAAAAATCTCACCTTTGCACCAAATATCAATGAAAATGAAGTTTTTAAGCAAGCAAGAATCAATCCTTCTTCTATCTAAGCACAAGAAGCTTGAATCCAATGTCTTCTTCTTGAATTTGGAGTAGAAAGATGGATTGCAATTGAATTTGAGTTTTGGAATTTTAATTTCCCATTCCCTCCACCATTAATGCCAAAGCTTGATTAGTTAGGAAATTTATGAAGAGTGAGGAGAAGAGGGTTGGAACTTGGGCTTAATAGGCTAAACTAACCCAAAGTCCAAAGCGGGAAAAGTTAGTGAAATTTCACTAACTCCAAACCTATCGATGTTTATACTTAAAAAAGTTGTAAACGACATTTCAAACTCAATGGAAGTGGTCTCGAGTCCTAATTTGACCGTTTGCAAAAAGTAGCTTTTCGGACCAAAATCCGATTAACGAGTTAATATTTAAATAAAATATTTAAATACAAACTCGATAAATATGCGGGTTGTTACATTGTGACCTTCTGCAAAATGAAGAATTAGGGATTTAAAGATAAAGCTAAAGACCCAATTGGAGTGATTGACCTCCCTATAGAACTTTAAGAATGGGAACGAAGGTGGTTTACATCCAGGCCTTCATGATTATTGATGAGTATTCTGCTTATAATGCTTTCTTGGATTGACCAGCCATGGCCAACATAGAATCGCTTTGACTACATGGTTTTTGACGATGAAATTCCCAACAAAGAATGGGATAGGAGTAGAAAGAGAAGGTGCTGCAAGGGAATGCTATGTTGCTGATTATCGTGAAGCTAAATGTCAAGGAAAGGGAAAGAATATGGGGAAGACTCTCCGCATTCAAGAACCGCCAGCATAACAATTACAGTATAGTCCTTGGATCGGAGATGATAGTTGCTTCGATAAGTTTATGGACCTAAAGAAGAAGTCTGAGGAGATACAGGCAGCACCGATGGAGATTATGGTGGTTGTCCCTACTGACATGGTTGACCCAACTTGGGTCTTGAAGATTGGTTCTCAACTAGGAATCAAATTGCAAAAGGAATTGATTAACTTTCTTCAACCAAATATGGATGTGTTTGCTTGGATGCATTTTGGGATATCACTATAGATAGCATGTCATTCACTTAATAGTGATCCCATGTTCACGCTAGTGAGACAGAAGAGGCACAGCCTGGGGCCGAAGCGATCCACTGCATTGATGGAAGAAGTGGTTAATCATTTGGCCACCAGCTTTAGCCAAGATGCTACATATCTTGAGTGGCTGTCAAACCCTGTATTGGTCTGAAATTCGAATGTGCAAACTTGCATTGACTACTTAGATTTTTGAAAAGCCTACCTGAAGGATGGCTTTTCATTACCCAAGATCGACCAACTTGGTTATGGAACCGAAGTGCATGAATTGCTCCTATATATGGTTGCCTACTCAGAGACAATCAGACTATAATACATGAACCGGATCAAGAGAACATAAGATTCATCATAGATTTATGACTATATTGCCATCGCATAATGCCATTCGGTTTGAAGAATGCCGCTTGCTACTAACCGGAGACTGGTAAAACCAATGTTCAAGGACCATATCGAACGAACAATGAAAGTGTACATAGAGGACATGCTAGTAAAGTAACAAGTATACAAAATCCATTTGGACGATATGTCGGAGATGTTTGAGATCCTATGGAAGTAAGGAATGAAATTGAACCGACCTAAATGTTCATTTGGAGTAGTTCTGGGAATATTCCCGGTTTTATTATGAACATAAGGGGAATTGAGGCCAATTCAGAGCAGATTGATGCCTTGCTGAATGTTAGAGCCCTAATGACAAAGAAGGAATTTCAAAGTTTAAATGGAAAGATCACAACAATGAGCCGATTCATCTCCAAAGAGATGGATAAGGGCATATGTTCTTTGATGCCTTAAAGAAGCGCAAGAAGAACTTTGAGTGAAGTCGAGACTGCCAAAATGCTTTCGAAGAATTTGTGCGACATATGAAGTCACCACCAGTTCTATCTAAACTAGTGGAAGGGGAGGACTTATTCATTTACCTGACGGTGTCTGCCCATGCATTAAGAACAATGATTGTGCATGAGGAAGCTAGGATTCAACGACCCTTCTACTATATTAGCAAGCGACTCACGGGAGCTGAACAGAACTACCCGAAGTTGGAAAAGCTAGCGTACTGCTTGCTAATAGCATCTAGGAAACTGTGGCCGTATTCCAGACTCACTCGATCAAGGTGCTGATAGATCAACCCGTGAAATAGGCACTATATTGACCTGAGACCTCGAGACGACTTCTATAGCGGAATATCGAGTTGAGCCAGTACAATGTGAGTTACCATTCCTAATGAGTGATTAACAGACAAGCATTGGCTGACTTCACCACCTAGTTCACTATTCGAGATGATGAGAGGAGGAGACAACGATTACAGTACGCCACTGAAAATCATTCGTTAATGGCGTGTCAAACGAATTTTTTTCAAGAGTGAGAGTTGTGCTTGAAACTCCCTAAGGATGGTCAATTTGCTATACTATGAAGCTAGAATTTCCTGCCACTAACCACGACGTAGTACACGAGATGTTGATGGCAGGATTGAAGATTGCAAAGAAACTAGGAATAAAAACTCCGCATATCCATAGTGACTCCTAACTAGTCATACGCCAGATTAGAAGAGAATATCAACCTAAAGGCGTAAAACTTGCCCCCTACTTGCCGAAAGCTTGGGAGTTTCCCAATGAAATTGAACACTACACGATATCTCATATTCCAAAAGAGGAGAATATGAAGGCTGATTACTTAGTTAAGCTAGCCGTTCCTGAGAAACACAGCTCATGGGTTTAGTTCCAGTAGAAGTGCTTACTACTTGTGACGACCCGGAATTTTCGAGCGTTTAAAATCGGAATATTTAAATTGATTTTAAATATTCAATAGAGCAATTTTAACTTGAGTTACAAATATCACAACTGATTTGATAATTGAATTATTAAATTAAATAAGTGGAGTTGGGTAAATTGTTGAATTTAGAATTTTAAGTCTGTTAAAAATAATTTGAAGGCTTGTAAAAGTTACATTGATAATACTGAGGATAATAGAAGTTTTAAGATTGATTTTAACACTGATTCATTCGGTTTTGAAATTGTATCGTTTAAATTGAATTTAAAAATAGCCTTCCGAGGCATAATCTCGGAATTCGACGAAACCAGTTCCGTTGGATTTGTAATATTGTATTATTATCGGATTTCAAATTTCGTATTGATTGGAGTTAGTGTGTGAGTGTACGATATGTAAACGCGCTGGACATTTAATTGATAATAATTTAGTGAAATTTAATTTAATAAATTGAGCTTCTTGTATACGCCATCCTTTATTCATTCCTTAGCACGCTACTCTTATCTTCCATCGCGCACTTCTCGTTCCTTCTAAAATTTGCTAGTTTCTTCCTCGTTTCTTCAATTCAGTTCCTGTCGTTAACAAACGAAAAAATAATAATAATATAAATGGCCGCGTCCTCATTTTCTTGTTCCATAATCAAAGCATGCCTCTCTCTCCCTCAAATCCTTTTCACGAAATCGAACGCACTCACCCCTCTTCGTTTCCTGTAACCGAGAATTTTTGGTTTCACATTTGCTTTCCTCCAATTTCAATTTGACGTGGACAACCCTTCACCGATTTGAGATCGAACGGAATCATCGAGGGGTCGATGCCCGAATGGGAAGATAACGTGTTTGGTTTGGGTAGCAGCGGCGATAGAGCGACACAGTCGCGATTTGGGGTTGCAAGGCGACCGCGTACGAGGGTGAAGTCTGTGCGGCGACCGCGATGGGCAGGCTAGGCTTGATGGTCGGATGCGTGCACGGAGTTTGGGCCGCGCGATTTCAACAGCAGTAAGGTATCGTTCAGATTTATTTAATTAAATCTAATATACATGGATTTGTACGTACGCGGATAAAAATAATAATAGTAGATCTGTTTCTTTTTAATGTAATACATGTATCTAGGTTGGGCAAATGAAATTTGTTTTATTTAAATTTAATGCCCATATGTATAGTTCATAAGTAAAATAAATATAATTTCACTGATTTATTTTATAATAATGTATTATAGGAATTAAATTGTGTAATTCGGCCTATTTAAACCATATTTGTTACTAAAAGATTTAATAAAAGAAAATTAGTTCAAAATTTAATTGAATGGGGGTTAAGGGTTCGATTTATATTTCGAATATTAATAAAATCATCAAATGCCTGTACTAGGTCTTAAATCGGGAAGGAAATAGCTAGTTTGGATCGGACTGAAATTAATAATCAAAGGTGAGTTAATCTCACTCAGTTAAATTTAAATTCAAATGATTAAATTTAAATAATTGTTTGAGTGGTTGAATTCATTGATGTGTTGTCGTATTGTATATTTTGGAATTGATATGTATATTGTGCTAACGTCTGTGAATGCAGGGAAAACAGGTTGGAGGGATCCAACTGGATACCTCAACATTTATTTAACTTATTTAATACCCTCTGTTGTGAATATTTTATATTCTGTGGTGAATATTATTGACAATTGGAATATTGGATGTTATGGTTTACCTGAATATGTTCCGGTGCACTAATTTATCAAGATATATAGAATTGGATTTTGGAAATAAAATGAAGAGAATTTGTAAGTGAAATAATTATAGAGAATTTAAATAAATTAGGAATGAATTGGATAAGAATAATAATAGTTTTAAATTCGAATAAATAAATTCCGTATATGGAAGGGAAATTTTGAATAAACAGAAGATTAATGAATTTTTAAACTTCAGTATGATTAAAGCATTTATTTAAAATTCAAGATCTAAATCATTTAAGAAGAATAAAGAAGAAATTTGGAAAATTTGAAATTGGTATATTTCGGTTAAAAGATTTTAAATCAAACGGAAAATAATAACAATAATAATAAGTCCATAATTAATGAATTATGAAATGAATTGAGTAATTAAAGGAACTTATTTCAAAATAAAATAAATTGGAGAAAAAATTGGGGAAAATTGATTTAAGTGATTGAAGTTGGAATTTTCTCTGGATAGCCAAGTACATGTTTTTAAAAGTAAATTTTTAGATATAAATTAAATGTTCTAAAGTTGTTTTTTCAGAAAGAAAGCAAGTTTTGTAAAATTTATTATTTCTAATATTTTAAGTCTAAATTAAGTATTTTCTTTTAATCTATTTTAGCAGTAATTATTAGGAAGTAACTTAGTATTTTATTTTTAAAAGAAGAAATCTAGTTCTATATTTTATTAAGTAACTTTATTTTCAAATGTTTATATAGTATATATTTGTAACCAATTATTGAAGTAGTTTTAACTTAAATGTTTAATTCCAAAACAAGCATTTTGTTTAATCTATTTTCGTTATAATTATTTAAAGAATGATTTGGTATTTTGATTAAAGAAGAAATCTAATGTATAGTTATAAGGTAACCTTATTTTAGTTATTTCTAAAGTATTATTATAAATTAAGTATTAAAGCAAATTTTTCTAAATTAAATGTTAAATATATTTTACAGTAAGTATTTTTAAATTATTCTAAAAATCTAAAGGTTTGTGCTTGGTGATTCCAGTGGAAATGGAAATACTCGGAATTTATTCTGAGAAAAGGAGGATAGCTCGAAAACTGTTTTCAAAAGGGTTGAAAGTGAAAATATATTGAGATAAATAAATAATTTGGAAAAAATATTTATTGGTTGATGGTTGTTTGTGAATATTAATTGATAGTTAAATCACCGATTATCAATATTGGTCAAAATGCGTTGATCCTTTCGAAGAGACCGAGATCGAGATTTATTTCTCGAAAACCACTTCGATCCGGTTTATACGTTTCATGGAAACGATTTTGGATTCGAAGATGGAGCAGTGAAGTACAAGGGCTAGTCGCTACTAATCCAGAGGATATTTCCAAAATGGATGTAGTAGGAATAGTGCATTCGGTTCCGTTCGAACCCGGGACGGACTTGTATGGATGAATTCTTTCGTAAACATAGTCAGGTGGATGATGGGCATTCTAAGAGATATGTTCTGAAAAGGTAATACTTATCCTCAAGCCTCATC
The DNA here is from genome assembly GCA_030765085.1 of Allium cepa. Lineage (NCBI taxonomy): Eukaryota > Viridiplantae > Streptophyta > Magnoliopsida > Asparagales > Amaryllidaceae > Allium > Allium cepa. The sequence goes on along the minus strand of CM060930.1, from coordinate 43,376,708 downwards.
AAATGGAAATGACTGAAAATCAGGGGTTATGCAGCAAGGCTAGGTGGGTGGCACCCAAGCAAGGTGAGGTCATCCCTGTCAAGATGTCCCTTTTTATTTCGGCTTAGTGGGCGGTTGCTGATCCCAACCGCGGGGTGATCTCACTTGGGATTATCCGGTAAGGGGTAGTCCCGGTCTTGTGTTGCAGTGGAGCGGGCGTACTCCTCGGTACGGTGATCTAGGCCCCGTACTGTGACAGGTGGTACCCAGTGCCTAGTCATTAGTTGGAAATCCATTCTCCCGACGAGCCTTGTACGAGTTTTGTTTGTATTAACCACTCCGTGGCTAGTAGCTGGAATTTAATAATGTCACAATTTCGGCTATTTTATAAGTATTTGTACATAGGCCCTATTATAATATCAGAGGGTTTCTATAAAAATGTTTTTTTAGCTATCGTAAGGCAAAAACCCGACATGTTTATTTGTGGCGTGGTCTTACGACATGCTTTTGTTTTCAAAGGATTTTTGAAAATTTAATAATCAATTGGGCGTGATTTTCTCACGTTGGTATTCCAGACTCACTCGGGTGTTATTTAAGTGTAATGTTCGGGTCAGACCGAGTATTATAGGATACAGGATGTGATGTTGTGGAGCTCAGGAGACGAGCTGGATGACGATACGTACTTTCATACTTGTTTATATATATGTATATTCTGCTGTGTTGAGTTGTTGTGTATCCATTGTATGATATTGATGTTGAACTGTGATTGATGTACTCTGACGATGTAATATATAAATAGATATATTTGATTTGAGTAAAGATCGTTTATTATCTATTATATTTTATTCCACTGCGATGGTTAGATTCTATTATTGATTTCTATTTTCTTCTTCTACCTCTTCTTCTTTAACCCAAATGGTTCGTATTTTTTGTACAACTTGAGTTGATTGATGTAGAATAGTGTTGACTCAAGGGGTATGGATTTACAGGCTGTACAGTGGTATCAGAGCTTAGGTTGGTGATAACCTTGGCTCTGCTGGGAATTACTCATAAAATAGAGTCTATAGTACTCTAGAATGAGTTTGAGCGTATTAGTAGATATAAGCGCGTATTTGTTAGTGAATATAAACTGTTTTAATATTTTGTTGGTTGGTTTATTAAGTGGTATATGAACCTTCGTCGGCACAGTCTGCGCAACCGTATTGAAGGGGTTTCTAAACACTTGAATAGAACAATCGACACGGTATTGTTTTAAATGTGGGTAAATGAAATAATTTTACCTAAAATATATTTTGATATGAAGAAAAGTTTTGTAAACTATTTTAGCTAATATATGGTTGCTTGGATGTTAGGAAGAATAATATTAAAGTATTATCATTGTTAAGTGAAAATTTAATTAGAAATTGAAAATATAACCAAAGTTTAAGGGAATAAATTCATTATAAAATGAAATTTATAAATATGAACTATAAATGTAATTTATGAATTGAATTATAATCAAATGGGAAACTATACAAAGGAATCATGGTTAAAATTGATTTAAGAAGGATTTGAAATTTTAAATCCAGGATTTGGAAGTATTTTGAAGATAAATAGTAGCATTATTGTTTTGGAGATATTTCTGAATGGAAATCTGTTTTAAATGGATTTTGGAACTGATATAGCATTGAAATTACTTGGATTATTGTAAAACAATTCTGATGATGACGGCCGCATCATCAGTATTCATTTTCGAATTCCTAAGTGACGGATTGACGCCAAATTGATTTGTTCAGGAAAGCTAGTTGTTTTGAAAATTTCTAAGGGAATTTGCTGGGGATAAAACCACGATTGGTTTAAATTTTTGAGAAGTATGATTTGAGATATGGAGATTTTAAAATGATTTGAAACCAAAGCCGGGTATTTAAAATTCTGATGAGATAGGTTGTAAGCTTATAAATTGAGATGACTTTTAAATCAGGAAGGAAATATAAGCCTTGAATGTCGGAATTTAAATTTAAAGTGAAGGTTAAAAATGAAATTAACTTGGATTTGGGGAATAAAATTTAACTGGATTGAAATTAATTAGATAGGCTGAAGATAATATCCAGTGTATTCGAATTAAGTTGAAGTCGAATTGAGTTAAATAAATCTGAGTTAAAATAAAATTGAATTGGAATAAGAATTCAATTGAATAATTGAATGGAATTTGATTCTTATCTGAATAAATGAAGAAATATGATGAATAAGGATTGGATTGAAATAAATAAATTAGAATGACTTGTAAAAGAATTAAAATCCATGGAATAAAAATATGTTTGGGTTATAATAAGCATAAGGCTCGGGTTAAAAATAAAAGATGAATATGTTCAAGCCTAGAATGAATGGAAATGTGTAAAATAATATGTTGTGACTTATAAAATTGAAAGGGTGAGAAAGAAAACCCAAAATTAATATCGTTTGATGTTTTGGAAATAAAACAAAGATCCAAACTTGAATTATAAAATAAATCAAAATTAAGGAAATTAAATAAAGAGATTTTGAGATTTAAAATCAAGTATTGAACTATAAATAGGGGAGAATTAATTTGTTAATAAATTAGTTAATGAAATATGTAATGGGAACCTAATGTAGTTAAATAGAATCTGAATTATGAGATTATGATGAAGTTTGGAAATAAACTCAAGTTATAAATCAAATTCGACTTGAATCATTAGTGAAGAAATATAAGTGAAAGTGGCCTTGCAATTAATTAACTGAACTGAGAATGTAATTGAATTGTGAGTTCATGAAATTGGATGGTAAATTGAAAATGGATAGTGGATTTAGAACTTGAGTTATAAATTAAAATTTAACTTGAAGTGTTAACAAATTAAATATAAATGGAAATGTGTCGAATAAATGAAAATGAAATAGATTAAAATAGTAATGGTAGGAATTGCAAATAAAATCCAAATAAGTAGAAATAAATTGGAAATGGCCATGTAATCAATTGAATCGCTGATCTGAAAGGTTAAATTTTATAATAGCTAATCAAATGAAATTGCGGATTTAAAATGAAATTTAATTGAAATAGAAATAAGGTGAATGGAAAAGCAACTTTACTTGTAAAATGAAAATGAGCTTAAGTATAAAAATTTGAATAAATTGAAATAAATTAACTTAAGCTAAATGGATGGAACTTAAACTAAGATTAATGATATTGGGTTGGATTTAAATCAAGTGGAAACAAATTTAAATCGAAATAGAATTCGTTGATTTATATATATATATATATATATATATATATATTATATTTAAGGAAATGAAAATTTAAAATGGATTGAGTGGATAAACTAATTATATTGAATAAATAAATGGATGGAATAAATGAGAATCAAATGGGAGTGAACTTAAGTTTAAAGTGGAGTAAATTGAGTAAATTAACTTAAGTTGAGAATAATTAGAAGCTCTACTACGAGTAAAAATGGAAGACCATTAAATTAAAGCTTGGTTTGAATTAATTCGGGAATGGTTAGTAATATGCAAGCTCGGAATGGGTCGAGCTAAATAAAAGGTCGTGAATGAATTAAAATGAAAAGGAAATTTAATTGGAAATGAAGATGAACCTAAGTTGTTAATGATTTTGAATGAATTAGTTTGGTTAATAAAATGAAATGCAAGTGAATCGATTCAAATTTAAAATGCGATGAAAATGAGAATGTATGGATTGTGAATAAATTTAAAAATGGAATAAAATTAATTATAAATTAAGTTGAAATCCATTTAAAATGGTTACAAAATAAAAATACTTATTTATTCACATAGATCTCGTCAAATTGCATAGAATAAATTATCATTTGATGTAAATGGAAGTAATTAAAATTCTATGTATTGATAGGAGTAAAATAAATTGATTTTGAGATCAATTGAATTAAATATGAGATCTTTTTGCTTAAAAATAAATCAATGTAAGTTGTGAGTTGTTAACCTTTCGGATTAAGTAAGATGATGTGTGATTGGTTGTAAGTAATTAAAATTAATGTTAGAATATTTAAATTGCTTATAAAAAGTGTTTAATGGGCATTTATTTTAGAATTCATATGTTTTAACTATTGCAAGTAAGTGCAATGTTATTAAACTGCATATATATGGCACTTACATGTTTAAATAGAGTAAGCACAGGTACGTGGAAGCCGTGTGTCTGGATTTGATTGCGCTAACTACTAAATAAATAAGTTGCTTGCTTAAAAATGCTAAATAAGGTACGCCTACGCAATAAAAATAGGAAACATGAACTGTTTTTGGTTTTTCCGACCATGTGGGTCGATGTATATATATTTTTATCTTTTGTCAAATTGCAAAAGCTCCTCCGTACAAAGGAGACTCTGCCAAAAAACTTTAGAAATTTTGGGAGTTAGAAATTTTTTGAAGATTTTGAAAATTTTTGTTAACGACAAACGGTTTTAAATTGGAAATTGAAATAAGTTAGTAAATGAAACTACATTAAAATAATAACATGAATTAGTTATAAATGAAAAATAAAATTTAAATATTCAGAGTTAAAGATAAATTGAATTTATATGGAAATGGAGGAATCAATTTGGATAGAAATAGATATAAACTAAAGTGGTAAGATAAAAATAAATAAAGAAGCATATAAAATGCTTATACTAACTTAGGTAAACAATGATAAATTATTAATTGGAAATTGATATTACAAATATATTCTAAGTTAATATTCGAATGAATAAATATTGACATTTTGTAATGAAGCCGATAAAATGTTTTTGGAATATTGTGATTGGATATTAGTGCTAAGTAGGATATGCAGGTATTACAAAGAGAAAGGAGAATTGGTTTTGAATTCAGAAGATAAATTTGAATTGTCCGACCAAAAAGGTATGTATTTAAATTTCTGTGGAATTTGATTGGGTTTTGGGATCGAGCCACTTGGCCTTTTGTTTTCTTTTTGGATTTGGGAGGCCGTAGAGCCATTTTGTAGTTGTACCAAGCTAGCCGCGCAAAGGAGGCGCTGGCGAAATTTTTCGTAAATTTAGGGAGTTAGAAAAATTTTGAGAAAATTTTGACAATTCAAGACTTGGTTTTAAACTGAAACTTGAATGGTTAAACAAATTATAACGACCCATAAATTTCGACAATTTAATCTGTTTATTTAAAAGGAGTTTTGAATTTTATTTTAGTAGAAACAATAAAGGGGATAAATAAATGTTAAAATGAAGGCTAAAATAAATTATGTAAATGGTGACTTAAAACCTATTTATAGAAATTTGAATAAAATCCAAATGAATTAAGTAGAAAAGGATTCTTACCTGGATATAAAATTTAATATGAGATATTAATGAAAATATTAAATTGAGTTAATGCAATAAAAGAGTGTAAACGGTAATTGGAATAAATTAAGGAATCATGATTGATGCAAGTTAATAATTTATGACTTGAATGAAATTCCAATTCAATAAAATCATTTAAATGTTATGATTTGATTTTAAATGGAATATGAGAAAAACAAATGTAAGGATTTGATTAATATATATGTTATTTATTCAGAGTATTGAATAAAATTAGGAATCCAATTGTAATTAATGATAATAATGTTGGTATTAGCTAATAAATTAAATTTCAATGCAATACCCATAAATGAATGGAATGAAATGAATGTATGTAAATGTATACTAGGTTATTTATCATCAAATAGAAGGAAAGAAAAGTAAATACCGAATCGATTGATGAATAAATATGCATTGAATAGTAATTGAATATTTCGTTAGTACGAATTTAATGGAATATGGGGTAATTTGTTAAAATCAATAAAGGACAATAAATGCAATGATGGTGGGTTATTAATAAAAGTGAATGGGAAAGTGATTGTACGATAAATGAATGGAATTCAAATTTATTGGAAAAAGTAAATGGGTACTTAGTAATAAATTTAAACGAGCTTAAAAATGGAATTTATTTAATTAACAGATATAACGGATAATGAAATACTTATAAATGTGGGATTAACAGTTTTACCACAGCTATTATGAGTTGTATACTTAGTTCCTTCATTTAAATCGGAAATCATTGCAATAAAAATAAATTAAATGTTACGATAAATAAATTAAGGTAATAAATGGGGAATAACGTAAATGTTCTTCATAATACGATGATTTGTGAATAAAAAGAATGGAAATAAAGTTTCATTAATATCGAAATTTAATTTGCTATAAAAAGGTTATTTGCAATCAAATGAGTTAAATGTTTAAACGGGAATCAAGCTCTATGTATTTATTTCGGTTTATTGCAATTAATTTAAAATATAATATAAAATCTTACGTTAATTGGAAATTAAGTTGAAGACGGGAAATATTTATGTGATAATCTTAAATCCAATGGTAAATCCATCTATTTGACGGGAATGAACGGAATACTAACTAATTTATTTAACTAAACGAAATTTAGGATATTATTTATGATTTGTTAATTTAATGAAATTAAGGATTTACATTGAAATTTATAAATTTACCTTCTTTAATTTGACATCTAAACTAGTTGAAATTTTGTAAATGACTGAGAATTTTTAAAAGTGATAAAATGGGTCAATTTTTAGAATCTAAATAAAAAATTTGATTTTATTTATTTATTTTAAATATATTTAATTAATAAAAAAATAGCCATTTTTGTCACGGACTCGGATTTCGACGAAACTAGTTTCATCGGATCCATATCAGTGAATTATTGTAGGGTTTCAAGTTTCATAGCGATCAGACTTGTCGTTTGATCGTACGAACGCGAAACGCCTTGAAATCGATTTAATTGAAATAAATTTGAAAATATTGATTTTAGCATAACTTCTTCATACGATGGAATTTGGACGTGAATCTTTTTCCATCGCATTCAGAATATTTTAAAACACCTATTTCGATATATGGGTTTACCCAATTTCGTTCCGGGGTCAGAACGGGCTTTTTGGGCCACGTTAGCGTTAGCACGTTTGTTTATCCAATCCATCTATTCAAATTTATAACCTACCTATATAAACCCAATTACAAACCCTAGCCTCCATCTATTCTCATTTGTTTGTGCATTCATTTCTTCAACTCTTTCTCTTCCCAATGGTTGCAAACCCTAGATCTAAACTCAAATTTCAAAAATCAAATCAAAAGTCAAAATTTAATGTCCTCGGAGAAATTCCAAAAAAAAAATATGTTAATGCCCTCGACGAGCGCAATCCAAAGGTGAAATTCGTTTTTGAAACCAAATTAAAAAATTTCCAGAAAACCCTAGTTTATTCTCGGCCATCCGTTACGTCGAATTTTTTTGTCGCCTGATCGGAAATTGGTTTCTGGATTTTGGAGAGAGTCGAGCGTGCATCGCATCTAGGTGGTTGATCTGGTGTTTCGACGGCTGGATTTGGCGTATAATTCGATAAAGGATGAAACCCTAGGCGGCGTCCGGTCGTTTTTCGAGAGGATTTGTCGTAGGGCATGGGGCCGTGGTGGAGGGGCGTGGTGCTGGCGGTCTCGGCGAGGCTTTGGAGGTGCGACGATGAAGAAACCGAGTGGCGCGGCTGCGATGTTGTTCGAATGGGTCGCATTTTCATGGAGCCGAGGCTCGTGCCTGTAGATTGGGGAAGAATCATGTGACGTGGTAAATCTAATTTAGTTATTAATTATTTTAATTTTGATTCTCAAACGTTTTATTCGAATAACTTTCTCATACGAACTCCGTTTCACACGAATTTTTTTCCGTTAGGATCATAATAAAATTCCGGACACTTTGACGCTGGTTTGGACGGATTTGGAGACTGTCAAATTTTTGAATTTCAATTGAATTTTAATTCAATTTAAATTCAAAAGGTGAGTGTTTTAACCCACTCACAACTTCTAAATTTTCTTATGTTTGTTAAATTGATTTATGATATGAGTAGAAATTTATTTATAACTGTTTGGCATGTTTTATTCATCACCCCTGTTAAATCGCATTTATTTAATTCAACTGTTCATTAATTTTATGATTGTATATAAATTGACAGTTAAATTTTATTATTTGCATATAAATTGATAGCTAAATAGTTAATAAATTTATTTTGAATATAAACTGTTAGTTAATAACTGTTATTTATTTCCTGTTATATTTTATATGCTATATATATTGATGTTTGTTTAAATTGATGATGCTTGAATTAAATTGGTTGATTGATATTGGATGAATGGATGATGTGTTCTATCTTATATAAAGTGCAAGTTATTATGCATTTTCATTTCATTCGGGATTGCGGTTTGAAATGGTATACAACCGCAATTTATTTTTAAATTGCGGATTGAAATGATAAATATCCGTATCACTTGACCATAGGATAGAATATTATATGCAGGCACCGCGGTATATATATATAAAAAAATTTGAAATGATTTTTATGGTTTGGATATGATACGGTTTATTAAATATTAAATTTTGATATGATACAAATATATTTTATATATATATATACATACAAAGTTAAATTGTTGAATTTAAGCTATGTATAAATCTGCTAAATAAAATGAATAAGTTGAAAAATGGCATTTGATAATTTATATTATACGATTTAGTATGAATTTAAGTTCTTTTATATATATAGAGTTATAAATGATTCAAATAAATTAAGATTGAAAGATAAATTGGAGATTTAATTGGAACTGAGCTTATTTGAAAATTTAACTCCATAAGTTGATGTAAACTTATTAAAATTTGAAATTTTAAGGTATGATATTATAACTAGATTTAATAAATAATTCTAGTATAAATAAATGAATGGAAATTTTAGTGTTAATAAATTTAGTTTATTCTAAATGGTTATGGATTTATCATATAAACCTTTCAAACTAAATAATAGGAAAATGAATTGTTGTTTTGAAATTTCCAACCTTAGTTTTGAAATTCATTAAATTCTCGAAGCTTTGAAACATTGAAATCGAAATGTTTTATTTAAAACTGAAGGTGAATCTAAAAGTTATGGGTTTAGATTGAATTTAAAGTGGAAAAAAAAGTGAAGGTGTGGAAATTATTTACTTTTAAAGAAATTTTAAATTCAACTGTTTTATTTTATATATTGTTGAATATCCAAACCACTTAAGTATTAGAAGTTATGGTTTTAAAGCTATGAATTTCGAAGCACTATGTTTTGAAAGCTATAATTCAAATATTTGGTTTCCAGATATTATAAGTTTTAAAGCAGTATGATTTTGGAAGAAATATATTTGAAATAAAAATGATATTATTGATTTGGGTTTTATAAAAATAATATCAAAATGAGTTGGTTTTAAAAAGGAGATGATATTGTATTTATGGGTTTTAAAATGGATAATTATATTAAGGTTTTGAAAGTATAATTATTTTTAAAATGACCGCTGTGCTATAATAATGTTTGGTTGTTGAAGAGACCGGGATCGGAAGTTGTCATACTCTCTGCCAACCCCGAAAAGCACTTTAACAACCGTGTACGCGGTGGAGATTCCAGAATGACGTAGGATGGTGGTGTCGTTTCCTTTAAGGTAAATACATGGACCCGACTCCCGTGAGTTGGCATAAGGTGGCTAAAACAGGAGCGATTGACGGGTTAATAAGGTAGCACCTTTGATCGGACACATCCCTGCGATATTATACTTTGACTTTTGGATTGATTCGGTGGCCACTTTTGATTTCTTTGATTTGGGGGTGTGGCTCGAGGTGGGCGATAGCTGCGGCTATGCGTTACCACCGACCCTGAAGCGTAATTGGTATATCTACCCTGGCATTGCCTAGTTGTGTCGTGTCACCTACCCTATCGCGCCTTGTACGAGTTTCTATTTGTGTCGTACCTATGGAGTGTCTTCTCGTAGTCTCCTGATCAGGAGATATGCAGGCACTGTATAGACTATTGGCATTATTTTTGTTAAGGGATATATAGGTAACCCCTTAACGCTATTAAAAAGTAAGTTTATTTTACAATTAGACACTATTATAATAGCGAAATATACTATATAGTAAATAGTTTAACGGATCCTTAGGAGATGCAAATCCCGAGCATCTCTTGAGTTACTGCACTCATATCTATTTCTGTTAATTTAACTCACATAAAATCTTTTAGTTCTGACTCGAGTGTTTTTGACTTTTCAAATTCGCTCGGGTCAGTCCGAGCATTTCAGGATCGAAGACTTTAGCTCTGGAGGACGATGACGGAGATTTCTATTATTATTATTAATTATATTCCACTACACTCATATTGTTCCGCTGCATTGTTATATGGTATGTGTACTCTGATATGTATTGTATAGATAAAATCAAAGGTTTTGTAAAACAACTTCATGAACTGTATATTTTGATTATTATATTTTATCCTTCCGCTGTGAGATTATGTTTAGTTTTCTTTCTTCTCTGTTTTCTTATTTACCCCATAACAATCCGCCCTTCCGTATGGTTTTAATTGGCACGTGTGTCGATTTAAATCATGTGAAAAGGCGGGATGTTACACAAATAGTATAGTTTGAAACTATGGGAGAGTTTGGGAAGTTAGTAAGAAAGGTAATGTGTCTTTTATTAAAAAAGATAGTTGGTAGGATGTTAAATTGTTGGTTTTGAAAAAATAGTAACGGGTATTGAACCATTCTTCCTAACTAGTAATTTCGGGGACGAAATTCTTTTAAGGGGAAGGAATGTGACGACCTGGAATTTTCGAGCGTATAAAATCGGAATATTTAAATTGATTTTAAATATTCAATAGAGCAATTTTAACTTGAATTACAAATATCACAATTTATTTGATAATTGAATTATTAAATTAAATAAGTGAAGTTGGTTAAATTGTTGAATTTAGAATTTTAAGTCTGTTAAAAATAATTTGAAGGCTTGTAAAAGTTATATTGATAATACTGAGGATAATAGAAGTTTTAAGATTGAATTTAACACTGATTCGTTCGGTTTTGAAATTTGTATCGTTTAAATTGAATTTAAAAATAGCCTTCCGAGGCATAGTCTCGGAATCCAACAAAACCAGTTCCGTTGGATCCGTAATATTGTATTATTATCGTATTTCAAATTTCGTATTGATTGGAGTTAGTATGTGAGTGTTCCATATGTAAACGCGCTGGACATTTAATTGATAATAATCTAATGAAATTTAATTTAATAAATCAATCTTCTTGTATACGCCATCCTTTATTCATTCCTTAGCACGCTACTCTTATCTTCCATCGCACACTTCTCGTTCCTTCTAAATTTTGCTAGTTTCTTCATCGTTTCTTCAATTCAGTTCCTTTCATTAACAAATGAAAAAAAAATGGCAGCGCCCTCATTTTCTTGTTCAACAATCATAGCATGCCTCTCTCTCCCTCAAATCCTTTTCACGAAATCGAACGCACTCACCCCTCTTCTTTTCCTGTAACCGAGAATTTTAGGTTTCACGTTTGCTTTCCTCCAATTTCAATTTGACATGGACAACCCTTCACCGATTTGAGATCGAACAGAATCATCAAGGGGTCGATGCTCGAATGGGAAGATAATGTATTTGGTTTTGGTAGCAGCGGCGATCGAGCGACGCAGTCGCGATCTGGGGTTGCGAGGCCAACGCGTACGAGGGTGAAGTCAGGGTGGCGACCGCGATGGACATGCTAGGCATGATGGTCGGATGCGTGCGTGGAGTTTGGGCCGCGCGATTTTAATAGCAGTAAGGTACCGTTCAGATTTATTTAATTAAATCTAGTATATATGGATTTGTATGTATGCAGATAAAAATAATAATAGTAGATCTGTTTCTTTTTAATGTAACACATGTATCTAGGTTGGGAAAATGAAATTTGTTTTATTTAAATTTAATGCCCATATGTATAGTTCATAAGTAAAATAAATATAATTTCAAAGATTTATTTTATAATAATGTATTATAGGAATTAAATTGTGTAATTCGACCTATTTAAACCATTTTTGTTACTAAAAGATTTAATAAAAGAAAATTAGTTCAAAATTTAATTGAATGGGGTTAAGGGTTCGATTTATATTTCGAATATTAATAAAATCATCAAATGTCTGTACTAGGTCTGAAATCGAGAAGGAAATAGCCAGTTTGGATCGGACTGAAATTAATAATCAAAGGTGAGTTAATCTCACTCAGTTAAATTTAAATTCAAATGATTAAATTTAAATAATTGTTTGAGTGGTTGAATTGATTGATGTGTTGTCGTATGGTATATTTTGGAATTGATATTTATATTGTGCTAACGTCCGTGAATGCAGGGAAAACAGGTTGGAGGGATCCAACTGGATCCCTCAACATTTATTTAAATTATTTAAAACTCTCTGTTGTGATTATTTTATATACTGTGGTGAATATTATTGCAATTGGAATATTGGATGTTATGGTTTACCTAATATGTTCCCGTGCACTAATTTATCAAGATATATAGAATTGGATTTTGGAATTAAAATGAAGAGAATTTGTAAGTGAAATAATTATAGAGAATTTAAATAAATTAGGAATGAATTAGATAAGAATAATAATAGTTTTAAATTCGAATAAATAAATTTCGTATATGGAAGGGAAATTTTGAATGAACAGAAGATTAATGAATTTTTAAACTTCAGTATGATTAAAACATTTATTTAAAAATTAAGATTTAAATCATTTAAGAAGAATAAAGAAGAAATTTGGAAAATCTGAAATTGGTATATTTCGGTTAAAAGATTTTAAATCAAATGGAAAATGATAACAATAATAATAAGTCCATAATTAATGAATTATGAAATGAATTGAGTAATTAAAGGAACTTATTTCAAAATAAAATAAATTGGAAATCAATTTTGGGAAAATTGATTTAAGTGATTGAAGTTGGAATGTTCTCTGGATAGCCAAGTACATGTTTTTAAAAGTAAGTTTTTAAATATAAATTGAATGTTTTAAAGTTGTTTTTTTAAAAAGAAAGCAAGTTTTGTAAAATTTATTATTTCTTATATTTCAAGTCTAAAGTAAGTATTTTCTTTTAATCTATTTTAGCAATAATTATTAGGAAGTAACTTAGTATTTTGTTTTTAAAAGAAGAAATCTAGTTTTATATTTTATTAAGTAACTTTATTTTCAAATGTTTATAAAGTATATATTTGTAACTAATTATTGAAGTAGTTTTAACTTAAATGTTTTAAAGTAAATTCCAAAACAAGCATTTTGTTTAATCTATTTTCGTAACAATTATTTAAAGAATGATTTGGTATTTTGATTAAAGAAGAAATCTAATGTATAGTTACATGGTAACCTTATTTTAGTTATTTCTAAAGTATTATTATAAATTAAGTATTAGAGTAAATTTTTCTAAATTAAATGTTAAATATATTTTACAATAAGTGTTTTTAAATTATTTTAAAAATCTAAAGTTTTGTGCTTGGTGATTCCAGTGGAAATAGAAATACTCGGAATTTATTCTGAGAAAAGGAGGATAGTTTGAAAACTGTTTTCAAAAGGGTTTGAAAGTGAAAATATATCATGTAAAGATATTTTGAGATAAATAAATAATTTGGAAAAAATATTTATTGGTTGATGGTTGTTTGTGAATATTAATTGATAGTTAAATCACCGACTCCAATATTGGACAAAATGCGTTGATCGTTTCAAAGAGACCGGGATCGAGATTTATTTCTCGAAAACCACTTCGATCAGGTTTGTACGTTTCATGGAAACGATTTTGGATTCGAAGATGGAGCAGTGAAGTACAAGGGCTAGTCGCTACTAATCCTGAGGATGTTTCCAAAATGGATGTAGTAGGAATAGTGCCTTCGGTTCCGTTGAACCCGGGACAGACTTGTATGGATGAATGCTTTCGTAAACATCGTCAGGCGGACGATGGGCATTCTAAGGGATATGTTCTGAAAAGGTAACGCTTAGCCTCAAGCCTCATCAAATGGGAATGACTGAAAATCAGGGGTTATGCAGCAAGGCTAGGTGGGTAGCACCCAAGCAGGGTGAGGTCATCCCTGTCTAAATGTCCCTTTTTATTTCGGCTTAGTGGGCGGTTGCTGATCCCAACCGCGGGGTGATCTCACTCGGTATTATCCAGTAAGGGCTAGTCCCGATCTTGTGTTGCAGGGGAGCCGGCGTACTCCTCGGTACGGTGATCTAGGCCCCGTACTGTGACAGGTGGTACCCCAGTGCCTAGTCATTAGTTGGAAATCCATTCTCCCTACGAGCCTTATACGAGTTTTGTTTGTATTACCCACTCTGTGGCTAGTAGCTGGAATTTAATAATGTCATAATTTCGGCTATTTTATAAGTATTTGTACATAGGCCCTATTGTAATATCAGAGGGTTTCTATAAAAATGTTTTTTTAGCTATTGTAAGGCAAAAACCCGACATGTTTATTTGTGGCGTGGTCTTACGAGATGCTTTTGTTTTCAAAGGATTTTTGAAACTTTAATAATCATTTGGGTGTGATATTCTTACGCTGGTATTCCAGACTGACTCGAGTGTTATTTAACTGTAATGCTCGGGTCAGACCGAATATTATAGGATACAGAATGTGATGCTGTGGAGCTCAGGAGACGAGCTGGATGACGATACGTACTTTCGTACTTGTTTATATATATATATATGTATGTATGTATGTATATTCCGCTGTGTTGAGTTGTTGTGTATCCATTGTATGATATTGATGTTGAATTGTGATTGATGTACTCTGATGATGTAATATATAAACAGATACATTTGATTTGAGTAAAGATCATTTATTATCTATTATATTTTATTCCGCTGCGATGGTTAGATTCTGTTGTTGATTTCTATTTTCTTCTTCTACCTCTTCTTCTTTAACCCAAATGGTTCGTATTTTCTATACAAATTGAGTTAATTGATGTAGAATAGCGTTGACTCAAGGGGTACGGATTTGCGGGCTGTTACACTACTCCTAGCATAGATCAAATGGAATTTGATTAGATTATGTATATTATAGATGAGGTAGAGTCGTGGATGACGCCAATAAAGGATTACTTAAGGGAATACTCCCTAAAAACAGGAACGGACGAATGAAGCTCCATCGAAAGGAGCCTTGGTTCATAATGCAGGACGGAGTGTTATACATGAGAGGATCCTCCTCCCTCTTGCTTAGGTGTATAACCAAATATGAAGCCAAGAAGATTCCCATGAAAATTCACGAAGTCAGATGTGGGGATCACACCGAAGAGTAGAAGTTGGCAAAAAACTACGTAGTTACAGATAATCCTGGCTGATGCTAAACAAGGATTAAGCTGATTATACAAAGCGATGTGATAGATTCCATAAATTCTTGAAGATTCTGATAGGCCCCTCGACAGAACTTACGCAGATGGTCAGTCCCTGGACATTTGCGATCTGGGAAATCAACATTATCAGCGTGCTACCAATGGAAAAGGAAGAAGTCAAATACGCTATCGTTGCAGTTGATTACTTTACGAAATGGACTAAAGAAAAACCGCTTACCATGATCACTACTACAAAAGTAATCAATTTTGGAGCAAAAAGTATTATTTACAAGTTTGGAATGCCTTAGAGATTTTCACAGAAAATGAAACTCAATTCGAGAGTGTTGAATTCAATGATTTGTGTAGGCCCTACCGAAACAAGAAGGGCTTCTCTGCAATAGCACATCCATATTCAATTGAGAAAGTGGAAGCAGTGAACAAAATTATCAAATCTGCCATAAAGAAATGGCTAACTAAAGTTAAAGGCAATTAGGTTGATGAGCTTCCACTTGTACTATGGGCTTATGAGACAATGCAAAATCTATAACCAGGCACTCGCCATTGCCCATGGCATATGGTTTAGAAGCTATGAACCTAGGGGAACTGGAAGTCCCTTCTTATCATAGAAGACACTTCGATCAGAGAGAAAATGAGTAATTACTGCTTGAGTCCCTTAATCAAATCGATGAAAAGTGGGAAGAACAAAGGGAGTAGCAAGACACTTTAGTACAAAAGTCCATAATCCCACCTTCAAATATGGGACATCGTTTTGAAACGAGTTATCCCAAGCTTGGGAGTGCTTGTTCTGAACTAGGAAGCACCATGTGTGATCAATCAGAAGCATGGAGATGGAACATTTTAGCTGGCAACCATCGATGGAATACTGATTCCTCATGCTTGGGCAACGAGTTGCTGTGGCACTATTATGCTTGATCTCTTTATTTTGTATTTTTGCAAATATATCATCCAGGGACACCGGGGGCACTGTAAATTAGCAGGACTTTCCATTTCTTTTATTCATTAGCTTCTTGAACAAATGGAACCATGTTCTTGTAAATAAAACCCCCAGATCGACGGTGAAAATCGATCCCTCCTTTTGAGAAATTGCGTTGCTTCGGCATGCCTTTTGAGAATTTGCGTTGCTCGGTAATGTTGAAAAGGCATAAACCCATCGGGTCGACGATGAAAATCAACCCTTTCCTTTTGACAACCGATGTTGCTTCGACAACGTTGGGAAGCCCTAAAATCGCTATGTCAGTGGTCTCCTGCCTTTTGAGGACCGACGTTGCTCTGGCAACGTCGGGAAGGTCCAAAACCGCTAGATCGATGGGAAAATCAATTCGTATCTTCTAAGAACCGGCATTGATCTGGCAACATCAGTAAGTTCCGAGCTGCCAAGTCGACAAGAAAATCGACTCAAGCCCTTTAAAGTTTGACGTCAACCAGAGACAAGCGATAATGAAAGAAATTAGACGATGCCTAGAGATAGGCAATGACAAGGAGAAATCCACTAAATTGAGCTACTTACGAACTACTTTCCGTTGATAGAAAATGATACACAACTAGGATCTCAGCATTTAACATGGAAGAATTTTTTATGATGGAAAACAATGACGATTCATCTTTACGATATATACATCCAGAATGACATTGGCTGATGATGTCAACATGGAAGAATTTGAATGTAGCCAAGGAATTGGTGCTACTATAAATATAGTACTTGGAATCAAGCAGTGGAGTCAGCAATTCCCGAAGACGGGGACTACCATACAAATTATATCATGGGCAATCGAACGAATTGCTAAGGATATCCAACCCCTCATAGATGCCAGAATCTTAACATTTAGCCATGTGGATAGGGAAACATACGCCAACACTTGGTTGAAAAGAAATCAAATACCCCCGAACAGGAATATCCACATAAGGCTGTCAATGGATACCCGAAAAATCAAAAATCCATCCGCGTCCGAAAAATGGATAAATATCCAATATCCAAAAAAAGGATGTAGGTTATAAGATATCCACATCCAAAATTTATGTCCCCTTTTTTTCAAGAATATAGTTCAAATCATATGTATTTTAGTGCAGTGAAAGATATTCGTTTACTATTTTATTAAGTTAGTAGTTTTATTATATGCACTTAATGCTTATTAACTGCTCGAAATTATTTATTATCATCATATTTGTTAATTTTTAGCACTTTTACAACCAATGAGAATAAAAAATATTTATGTTAAACTAAAATTTTCTTTTTATAACTCTTAGTTTATCGGTCGTTAAAAAATAGAATAATTATCCGATATCCTTCTGTATCCATAGATGTAGATATCCGATATTCGAAAATGATTTCGAATGCAGATGCAGATGCGGATATGGCACTATTCGCATCGAAAACATCTGTTGATAGCCCTATATTAATAGCACCGGTTAAAAACAAAGATATATTGTCACAAACATAGTATTTTGGTGGTCAAAAACAGACCTAAGTAGTAGGATATACTAAGGCAATTGCAGTAATAATATTTACATGCACAAAGTTTTGGTAAAAATGCGTATTACATGGAAACAAAAGTACATACAAGAAATTGTTGTACAAGTAATCATGTTATATACACAGGCAGTCATACATAAACATGTGCAATATATAAAATACAGAAAAGTACACAGATGATAGATTACAAAAGAAAAGATAATTTTCATTACTGGTAATCTCTTACGTACAAGCCCGACAGCGGAGGCAATACCCACACAATCATGAACTGTTGAAAGCGAAAAAACAAAATGCAGACTCAACCATCGAAACAACACAAAAATCAAATGCTCAACTAGCACACACTATTGATTCTTCCCGTTTTTTCCACTACGACTACTTTTACCAGTGTTACCCGGATAGGTCTAGAGCTTCTTCCTCCCTTACTCTCCCTGCCAGGAGGAGTCTCGCAGTTTGAGTGAGTAGATTCCCTATTGGTCGCAGCATGTAGTTCCACGGACTAGCCTGCCGAAGTCTCGATACGCTTTGTTTTAGGTGGCCAGATCTTTATTAAGGGAACCTTTTGTTAGGTGCTTGTTGATTTTGTCGAGGTGAGGTGGGGTCAAGTACGGGTTTCTTCTTTACATTGATCTTCTTCATGTCCTTCCTCAACTCTCATCCGTAGTTTCATGCTCAGCTAGGTCAGAAGCACCTGTAATGAGCACATCAACCTCCTAGGATACAAAAATATCCTCCAAGATCTCTGGGTCGATAATCTTCTCGGACTCAGGACATGGGCCAGAACTGGAGACAGGAGCTATAACAGTCGGTACCGTGGAGATGGAGGTGGATGAAATAGAGATATCAACAATTCTAGAACCTTATGTAGATGGAGGTGGAGAAGGTACTATAGGTTGACCTATAAGTTAGCAAACTAGAGTGATAAAGTTTAATAATGATTCGTGCAAGAGCTGAAGCTTTTCAAAGATGGAGAAAAAAGAGAGATACCTGTAGCAGAATCCTGGTGTGATATGACGAATTTACCTTCTTCGATCCCAAGCTCCTGGGGCAGACCATAATGGAAGGAATGTGTGTCTCATGGAGTGTAGTCTCTATTGAAGTCAATGTCTCACGGGAAGATTCAGAGCCAACCCCATGGATGCAGGAATGATCGCCGTCATCTCTCTAGATTTTAAAGTGGATGTTTCATGCTGACCCAATGTGCTCGGGTCAGCGAGAGCATTGGCAGTATCAGTAGCAGCAATATCAATAGCTTCTTTAGCTAGGAGAGCCCATCCAACATAAAGAGATTCGATGTCCTCAACATCAAGGTACACGACCATTAGCTCCTTCTCAGAGCAATAATATCCAGCCTACGAAGACCTATGCAGCACTTCTTCCTAAACACCAACGAGCATTTTAGAATAGCCATTTCCTAGTCATCTCACATTCTTGTTCATTACCATGTTGGTATAAAAGAACGACATATTGGCATTGAGTTCTTTGCTAGTGTTGACCATCTCTTCATGAAGCTTTTTAAGCTTTTGCATAGAAATTGTACGCTCAAAGTCATTGGCTTTTTTCGATGGATGACATCTCCAACTCATCGACGATTTTCATTTTCTCCTTGGTTGGCTTTTGGTTTTCCTCCCGAAGCCTACTATGTTCTGTAGCTTATTTTGAGATAGTTTGGTCCTGAATTTGAACAATCTGCATGGGAAAGTGCCTCGGCCCTCTCATTAGCTTGTTTCTTGAATTCGGCACACTCGGCCAAAACAACTTTCAACTCAATCCTCATCACGACCTCGGTAGTGGTTTGAGCGTGCTTTAACTCTTCCATCAAGTTGTTAGTGTTGGCTTTTTGCTTTTATGTGAGGTCTTTCTAGTGACCTTGACAAAATCATCCTCACGTTCCTTAATCATTCGCTTGAAGCCAGCTCTCTTAGACACGAAGGATTGGATGTTGGTGTAATTTATTTGATCCACATCAAAGAGAGCCTTGCATAAGCATTTCCATTCATACCCAGCCTCTACGTCTTCTTGGACGGCCTAAAGATTTTTCAGGGTGACTTCTTTTAGGACGTCCTTAATATCATAGTCAAACTTCACCCAACAAAAAAGAGAAGTGGAAATGCAACTTAGAAGCATGGAGGACCAGCAGGAGAGTGAAGGAGGGAGAAGAAATGCCCTTGGAAGTAGGTGGAGCTGTAGCAATAATAGTTTGGGAAGTTAGAACTTGATGTGCATAAGATTTTTGAGCCTATGTACGTGGCGGAACATTATTAGAAGGAGGTCCCGACGCTCAGAGGAATCTCCGTGATGTTGGGTGCATCATGAGGCAGCTAGGCCTAGGCCTACCTTTTCTTACTCTATCTTCTCTCTCTATATTTTTCCCTATCATCCTTATAAGCCTAAGCGGCCTCACGATCTTTCCTCCTCCGCCTCTCCTCATCGGTGTCATGGTGATGAGGTCGATTAGGATCAAGAGTTTGACCTTTGTATTTGCTGACTTGGCGGGAAAGCTTCTCGTAATAACCATGACCTATTGAACCTTAAAAAGGAAAATGTAGTAAAAGAATAATGACTTCAGAAAGCACAAGTGTATGCAGGGATGTGTGTTTGTGTACCTAGTGAAGTGTATGATGCCAATAACCCCTTAAGTACTTTACGGACCGTGTTTGCATGGACGTAAGGATGTAATTTCTCCACCTTCATCTATACTTATTTCGAGAGAGAAGAGGAAGTTAGAACCTACCTTATCCAGAATGTCTAGGATGGTGAAATCAGTTCACCATTATCATTTAAGCTGACAAAGATGTCGCCAAAGGAATAGATTTGAGGCAAAACCTCCACGAGGGTAACACGGCTTGATCGCCAACTACGTTAGAAGTTTATACGTTGATGTGCTCCAAATGGGGCAAGCTTGGGAGATCAGGACTTATGTGGCGCATTTCTCTAAATGATTCACCTTCTTCATCGCTAGCATGATAGTCGCAATTGCTATCCCCAACTTCTTTGCCTTCCTCTTCTATCATGAGTTTGTTTCCTTTTCTCCTCTGGGATCCCTCATTTTCAGCCTCTTCGCATATCTAGGACATCCCAACTCCTTCGCCACCTCTTCCTGAGGCATCGTCAATGGCAGCTTCTTCCTCCGCATGCACCGCACATGAAGGACCTTCAGCCTTCCCTCATAGAGTCTCTCCGAAGCTACAAGTGCATTAGGTGGTTTAAACTGGTACTCTGGAACTACTCAAAGGAGAGGAGTTTGGAATAGCAATCTACCAGCAAGCCACATCATTGAAGATTCTCCTTTGTAATGAGGAAGGTGGTGGTATGTTGTTGGAATCCAACGTCTTTTAAGCTCTTGAGTATGTCTTCGTGCTCTTCACGGTCTTGTCGATCTAAAATTCCTAAAAAGAAAAAAACGACAAGTTGAGGACTTGAATCGAAAGAATTCAAGTGCAAGGGAGGCAGAGTAAAGGATGCTTACATCTGGATAATCAGAGTCGGTTGAAGCCATACAGGAACCTAGCGTAGAAATAATCATTTTTAAACACCGAGCATTTGTTGTGGAGCTTTATGATAACTTTGCACCCGCATTAGGCTTCAATAATCATGAAGAAAAGGGTCTTCTATCTTCTCTTGAAATGCAATAGATATGTAAGCTTTTCAAAAGTTAGTGCTCTGTTGAACCAATTCATGAAAAGAACATAGAGCGAGCTTAAAAGAGCATATCCATTTGGGTGAATTTGAACTGGAGCCAGTCCAAGTTCTTACAGAAATGTATGGAGGAAGGCATTAAAAGGAAGGATAGCACCATCTAAGAACATGTACCAATTGCATGATGTATATCCCGAAGGGGTGGGGTGAAAAATGGGGCCTTAACGGGAGAAACAGATCATCTTCAAGGACATGTCTTGATGGTAGATATTTTAAAGCATTCCAGTCGTCAAAATTGCTGGCACTTGCTTTGGCAGATCATTTAATATTCTGAAGCCTCTGAGACATTCAAAGGATGTGGTTAGCCTGCCACTGGCTCAACCGAAATCAAAGAACCTCTCGATTCTAGGGTAATGGGATGGCCGGGTCTGACAAGAATAGGTAGCAAAGATGGAGCCATAGAAGACATGGCTTTGAGAGGAGTAGATATGCCAAAACCGGCGTTGGAATGTTGTGGTTGACAAGTCATTTCGAATGGGAAAACTTAGCATTCGACATGGTCAGTTTTCTTTTCACGAACACCGAAGTGCAGAAATAAGGAAAAGCAATGCGAAGGAATCATCTGGTATCGTTCCCCTAACTACAGCCGGCCACATCTGTAACAACACGTACCATAATGGGCCTAAATTTTGACAAAAATCGAAACCCAAGTCCATCAAAGTACAGATCATTGGATTTGTACGCGCAAATAAGCATGAGAAATACAAGAGACTGATAGAAATCTGAACTCATAGTGGAAATAATAATAGGATAAGAATACTAACTATGAACACTATCTTAGAATTAATGGTCCTCCTTGGATAGCAGATTGTCACATCAGCATCGAGCAAGGGAGAAAGAAGACTTCTCCAACAACAAAGCACATTCAGCTGCAGCAACTTATTTCTCTAAATTCTATCAGATAGGTTGTAATAAGGAGGTGGGTCAGAATAACATTCTGGTGACTGGAAAAATATATAGTTTTTCCATAATTTAAATTTATACCGATTGGTTTTCATTTAGCAATTCTAATATAACCTAGCATTACACACATGATTGCTTACCTACTCCTTCCCAAGGTACAAAATACCGATGAAACCTTATCAACCATCCAATACTTCCAAACTCATTTGCCACTTAATACTTCTAAATCTAAAGACAGCTTGTATAGTGCTTTTAAAAGACTGTCATTTAAGACCTCAATCAAGGCAGATCCTATCATTTAAGACCTAAATCAAGATAGATTCCATCATTTAAGACATATTCCCAAGGTAGTTTCCTAACAATGTCATCAATGGTCAGTGGGTCTTAGTTACAAAGACCATTAACCACTATTTAAGGCTTTCAACATTTAATGTCCAACAATATACTTCATCTATGGCCGATAAAATCGTAGTCATGTAATAAACAGTACACAAGCCACTTAATACCTTTTATTGGAAAATAGGCAGGCTTTGGTCATTTAATACCTTAATTAAGGCAAATTCCATAATTTAAGACATATTCCTAAGACATGCCCTCAATGCTACTGTCATTATTACAGCATTAGTAATGTGAGAGACTGTGGCCAGTCCACTTAATACCTCAATAATAAGGCCTAGGTAAACCTTTGACCATTTAACACCTATTTATAGACATGCCTTTGTCATTTAATACCTAACCCTTAGACCAACTCCTCATTGGTACTATCTAGCTGACATTGCTTGGAAATCTCATTGGGCTACTTAATACCTCTTTTATACAAAAAAGGAGAAACCTTCAGCCACTTAATAACCTAAACTTAAATCCTTTTCGAGATTTCCACTACCTCTCTTTAATTATAGATATGAAATCTCATTAGGTTACTTTTTTCGGTAGGGAGGCAAGCCCTACAGCTGCTTAAGTCCTCAAAACTGAAATAAGTGATTTTAAAGACATCCTTATTTATTTGGAATCTCACTATGTTACTTTATGCTTCCATTTCGGAAAGAGGCGGACCCTACAGTCACTTCAAACCTCATACCAGAAGCGAACCCGTATAGAGATATCCCTCACCGCTCCTAGTTCCAAATTTGAAACATTTAATACTTTCCAATTAAGAAAATAGGCCCAATTTCTCACGTCATCATGGGTCCAAGGATTAGTGATATCTCAGATCAGTTTAAGTACACCCGATTGTTGGTAGCCTCAAAGTGAAGGGCAGTCTTTTGTTGAGTGACTATACTGACCTCGCAACACTAGCCTACTAAGTCCAATTAACCATCCTAGGTCTTTACTTATATTATCTTAGGTAGACATTGGGCTTAGCTTTCTAATTCCATTTTTATTTTTGGCAATAATATTTACTTTAAATATTTATCTATCCATAAACATCTATTTAGCGCTCATAAATATCAATTTGTCCATAAAATGCTAACGGACATTTCTTAAGACATTTATGTATGATTACTAATTTCAAATTAGTAACCTTTTATGTGTATTCCTTTTTTCAGTCTCATTGATTTATTTACCCTATCAGATTATTGCAACTTCCTTATTTATTATCATTTATCAGAGTTACAACCTTTTAAATTTTTTTCCCATTCGTTAATTATCCTAAATGTAAATACTACGTGCAAGCATCGTTATTAGCTTTTTATTTAATTATTATAAGCTTAGCAAATTATGTATAAGTACTTGTTTTTACTAAATATATTCTTTATATATTTTCATTAAAATATTCTTTTCCATGTTTAATTGTTAGAATCATATCTAAAAAGATTATCCGCTATTTCATAAATTAGCCCAAAATAGATGATATAACTTTAAAAGATTATATTGTTTGAAATTACAAGGAATAGTCATTTCTTTTTATTACTAAAATAGATGGTGTAAATGTATCGATCCGTATTTTTAACTATTTTAATTATTAAATTTAATGTGATCATAGGATAAAAATATTAAAAATTTAATAATTTATTAATGTAATTTTTCGAATATGAACTGTAATAAGATTTTGGCAATATCAAATATTGAAATGAATTCAACGTATTGAATGTGTTTGTTATCAATAACAGGAACTGAATAATAAATATTGGATTATTTAGATAGAAATGAAATATTGTTGATAATTAAAATTCAATTGAAAATTTATGAATTATTAATATCATTTATTTGATAATTAAAAATTTTAAATTTTATATTGGAAATTTTTTGAATAATTAAATTCTGGATTTAATATGAATAGAAATGATGTCGAAAGTTGATTTAAGTTCTATTTAAACAACAATGAAGATTGTTAAACTTAAAAATTGAATTTAAAGTGATTAAATTGACGTGAAAAATTAGCCTTTTCGGCACTATTTCGAATTTCTGAAAGCAAATTTTCGGATCCGTAATAGTGACTTATTATAGGAATTCAAGTTTTGTAGCGATCGGACTTAGTTTTGATCGTGCGAGCTCGAATGGTATGGAAATCAATTAATGGAATTTGAATGAATATTATTCAATTTTAAAATCTAACTTCTATATACAATAGAATTTGAGCTTGAATGTAGTTTCACTGAATTTAAAAATATCGAAAACCAATATTTTTATATAATGGATGACCCATTTTTGTTTCGGGAATGAAACAGGTTTTTCGGGTCTTAATTGTTTCAACCCAAATCGATCTATCCACTAATTCTTATCCATCTCTGTCTATATAAATTGATTTTCCTCAACCTTAGCAGCTTCTTATTCTCAATTTTCTATACGTACTATTATTTTCATCTACATCTTCTCAATGCCAGTTCAAAACCGGAATCCCCAATTTAAAAATCAAACTCCAGAATCCAAACTACTCGAACTATATCAATTATATATTGTAGGAAAGCCCTTGATGAATTTAACCTACTTATGCAATTCGTTTTTGGATAAGAGTCTTGGTTTAGCCATAAACTGAGGATCTCTCTCAGCCATCCATTCAAGATTTTCGATTTCAACGGTAGATCTTCATTCAATCAACAATCGCGGAGTTGTGCCTAGAGAAGGAGGACGAGATGGTTTCAGACTTGGTCTTCGTTCGTCATATAGAGGCACGGATTCATGGTGAATTAGCATAGAAAGGGGCAGCGACGCTGGCTAATGGAGGGCGCGGAGCGCATGGCGTGTGGTCTGTGCGGTCGTCCTGAGGTCAGGACTCGGTGATGGCTTCGGATCTTGGTGATATTGGCCATAGGCGGCGTGGATCGACGTACAAGAGGCAACTTTTGGTTCTATTCGTTCGTGATCGAGTACGAGAGGTAAGGGATGGTAACCTATTTACAACTTTGCCCTTGTTTTAATTTCAAATTTCAAATTCAAGCGTTCTAACTATTATACCTTGTTCATATGAGCTCCGATTGATTTGTGGTTTCTTCCGTTGAGATCATATCAAAATTCTAGACAATATGGAATTAGTTTGGCTGCATTTGGAGAATGAAATTTTCAGCTTTATTTGGATTTTAAAGGGGCTATAAATTAAAGTTGAGTGATTTAAATCACTCACTCAATACTAAACCTTCTTATGTTTGTTGAATTAAGTTTATGATGTGATAAGAATTTTATTGATTTCTATTCGATAATTTAAATTGTCATTTGAATTTACTATGAATTTATATTGAATTAAATTGCCAATTAAATAAATATTAAATTTAAATTGTTAGTTAAATACCTGATAATGATAAACAGTTAATTATTGTGATTTATTGGCTGATTTGAATGTTGATTGCGATGGATGCTTATTTGTTGACATTTTGGATGATTGGATGTTTATATCTGTAAAGCCCCGAAAATTTTCGACTTTCGAAAATTCAACATCGATACTCACTTTATCGACTGCCGAGAAATCGAAGGTCAAAAACCGGAATGTTATGGGTTTTAAAAAGAATTTAAGAAAAGAAAAAGAAAGCAGAAGAGAGAAGAAGATAGAAAAATAGGGAGGAGAGAAAATAGAAAAGAGAACAGAAAATTTTAAAATAGAAGAAAAAGAGAATAGAACGGAACAGAACAGAAAACAACATCAGAATCTCACAATTCGCAGCGGAACAACATATAATAGATAAATGAATAATCTTTAAACAAAGAACTATATCAGTTATTACTTTACATCACATTTCATTACATCATATCATCAGAGTGTACAACAACAAACAACATCAAACAATGCAGCGGAAAAAGAAATACTATATAAACTAGTAATACGCCATGCCATCCAGCTTGCCTCCAGCAACTCCTGAATATCCAGAATATCCTGATAAACCTAACTCTTAACTGCCCGTGTGGAAATTGGTGGGCACCCAGAGTTTAGGAAGGAAAACAATAAACTCCGAGTCAGTCATGTGACTGGTGTGAGAACTCAAAACAGTTTATTTATCTTTAAAATCAAAATAGAGGAATATTTTTAAAATCAATTCGCAATGCTTTTAAAAATGAGACTACCATAAGGCCTCCCGCACACACACATGCAAACGCAGAATCGGAGGAGATTTCTCCTTATGATAGTCAAAGATGCTTGATACACATTTAAAATAACATTTGGTATTATTACTAGTGCATAGTGTAGAGAAATATTTCAAAAGTAGAATATAAATCTTAGCCAACATAGACATTTCGAACTATGCCTACTATAGCTACCATCCAAACAGTGGTGACCACCATAAGTGAATGGCAGGTTCTACAACTAATACCGTACAAGTTTCGTATTGGGAATTGGATTTCCAACGATTGATCAGGCCAAGGAACTTCCCATTGCCACATGAGAATGCCTCTGGATGGACATCCCCGAGAACCAAACCGGATCTCTACCAACACAAGGCCGGGTTACCCCTAACTGAGTAACAACTGACCGAATATGCCATCCCCCGGTCCTTTGGGACCTTTCACCGAGCGCTCGTAATCAATTCACACAATCATAACAAAGAGTTTTCAACATGAGTAAGTATCTGGGCTCCATACCATGATACCACCCTTTTCCAGAAGGAAATGGACACATCCTAAAGGGCGCTACCCCTCATAACCTTGCCGCATCTTTCCTGTTTTGACCATTCACGGGGTGTGAGGCTCGACGAATTCACGTCCACAAAAACATACTTTATACAAAAGCCATGCTTTGGGTCAACGAATGATCAACACAATGATCACAAGGATAGACGATCAAATAAACGATCCTATCACAAATAATCAACACAATGATCATTTCACAGCAACACTCAGCATGTCACATTACCAAATTGGGAATATATCGCTGATAACATTCAACTACATAACCTCTGAGCACGTACGTCTCAGAGAAGGGTGTTAACTAAAAGAATAAATTCTTCGCCACCAACAGAAATATATTTGAATGAAATCGGCTTTATATCTCAACTTGTAATGTCAGACACACAATCCATACAAGTCTGTTCCGGGCTCGAACAAAACCGAAGGCACTTACAAAGAAGTCCTTGCAAATCCGGATATCCACAATCCTGATCGGATTCCCCATCACATATGGAGAACTCAATACCGTAGCTACTCGGTGCAGAGTCAATCGACAGGTCATCCTATCGCTTTCGCAAATACCGGGTCTTCAACACCGATCTTCAATGCAATTCACAACGACGTATCACATATTCGGAATGGGTTATACGACCCCATGGTCCTTTCCCGGTTAACCCGAATAGTGAGCGCTTATTCAAAAATAAGTGTGGCATTCAAATTCAAACAAATCACATCATATACCCATTCAAAGGAAAATATTGATAGTCGACTATTGAACTATCAATGGATATGCACACATCACCAGATTCCAAATAATTTTCCAAATTATTTATTTTCCAAAATATCTTTACAAGATATATAATTTTCACACTTCAAAAATAAATCAATATTTATTTTTAAACCAATTTCACTTTTCATTTATAAATCCCATAATGAATTTATATTTCAAAATATTTATGAATATTCGATTTCAATTATTCATTTCAACTTATCTTCAAAAAGATAGATTCTAAATATTCACTTCATATTGGAAAACATTTCCATACTTATTTAATTATAAGTAATTCAAAAATCTTTTTATTTTCAACCTTGGAAAATATTCAATATACTTAAATCGAGATTAAGTATATATTTCATTCTTTAAGGAAATCATTCTCTTAAACATATTTATTTGGGTCAAAACGAATGTTGCGTAAAACATCGTTACGACAACCCAAAATCACTAGTATAGGGATTCGAATTTAAAATAGATATATAAATCCCAATACTATTCAAAACATTTCCTTTCGGAAATCATTTACTATAACAACAGTTTTATAGTCCAGTATTTCCTTTTATTTCTCGAAAACGTCTATTTCAACAATGAATGTTGAAATCTATGGTTTCGAATCTCAACATCTTTTAAAACATCGTTAGATCGTTTTAATTCTGTTTAAAACACCAAATCTAAAACAATTTCTTTAACGTGTTATTCACTATTCAAAAATGTGAATAAACTTCATTAAGAAATCTCATCCTTTTATTCGTTTTAATTCAAAGGATTATTCACTATTCAAAAATGTGAATATAACTCCTTTAATATGTTCCAACAATTTTCTTATCAAAATAAGTCATTTGCGAATTTATAACACATCGTTTATAAATTCCATTTCTATTTATTTATAAAAACTTCCTTTTTATAAATTCTTTTATTAACCTATTCCAGTTTATAACTCAATTATAACTCAAAGTTCATATTATAAGTTAAGTGCTTATAATCTATTTGTTTGCAAAAATCGTTCCTTTGAACTTCATAATTATAAATCTTATAACCTATAAGATTTAATTATTCACCCAAATCTATTCCTCAATTAACTTCACCAATTTATAAATCTTACTATTTATAAATTTTATTTATAACTTCACAGTTTATAATTCTATAAATTTCATTCATTTATGAAATTCATTTTCACTTCATTCAAACACTTATAAAAACTCGTTTTATACTGTCTATATTTCAATTTATAAATATCCATTTATAAATCACTTAATATAAATCAATTTATATTATTCTTTTAAAACGTCTTTAAATTCCTTTAAAACTTCATCATTTAGATTTATAAAATAATCAAATTTTATAAATCAAATCCTATATTTTAACTTTTTATAATAATTTCAAAAATCCAAT
This sequence comes from Allium cepa, assembly GCA_030765085.1. Lineage (NCBI taxonomy): Eukaryota > Viridiplantae > Streptophyta > Magnoliopsida > Asparagales > Amaryllidaceae > Allium > Allium cepa. Next base: position 43,347,251 of record CM060930.1, on the reverse strand, counting down.
TTAAACTATTTTATAAAATCATTAACCCTTATTTCTCAAAAATCAGCTTTTAACTATATTTCACAAAAAAACATAATTTTATAACTTTGAAATTTATAACGTTTATTTATTTAACATGGATCAGTTCCAAAAATATTTTATACTTCAAAAATCACTTTAAAAATCATTTTAAAATTCCAAAACTTGGTCCAATGATGCTACACACCAAATAGTCAATCACGACTACAACGATATCACATATCGTATATGATAATCAACGAATATCAAAATATCCATAATCAAATAAATACTGTTGAGGAATCCAGTTGGATCCCTCCAACCTGTTTCCTGCATCCAAAAACATTAGCACAATACCAATTTCTCTCCAGTACGAAATTATCGCGGTATATGGGATTTAAATATTATCCGCTTAATAGACGGCGCAATAGGGCCTCATCCGCTAAAAAATACGGGAAATCAACAACTGCAATATATACATATGCCAATATATATATATTGATATTATTTATAATACCAATTTCACTGTTTATGAAATATTCGCGGTATATGTTTTTAATAAATAACATCCGCTTACTAACGGCGTATAATGTCTATTTTAACAATCAATAGATATTCACCAACATTCAAACATGCATTCAAATATTTTAAATCTAACTATTTAAAATAAAATCGAAACCGATTCGATTGAGTGAGAAGTTCTCACCTTGATTTTAATCTCCGTTTCAGCTTTTATTTCGAATAAAATTAAACGGACGTTTAATTTTACTCAAAATTCTCACTAACTCCAAACGACTCCAAACCAACTCCATCGCGTAGTGCTCGTCCATACGATTCCAACGCAACTGAGTTTGCATTTTTTCGACCTCGTATGAAAAAGATATTGATTTTTGAAGTTACACGTATTTATATTAACAAATTTCACAATTTCTTTTATAATTTATAACCTATTCAATTTCTGGCCACAAGATCCATCTCCAACCTGATCACAGCCCTCCATCCCCTCATATTCTCCCACGTTACTCCTCTACAGGTTGAGGCCGCACAACAAAACCCACTTGCTTAGATTAGGGTTTAATTATACTCCGTCAATACTCGATGAAACCCGATCAAACCACCGCCACGCGAAAGCTCTCAACTTCCTCTACCTCTGGCCTCAACCACCTGAAGCTCGGCTGTCAAATTAGCCTCGTTTTGCATGCGTGGCCTGAAGAGAACGGCCCCCCATAGCTCCCTCTCCGTTGCACCATTTTCGATCATCACCGTATGGAATCGAAGCTCTCGTCGAGCTCTTCGACTTTGTAGTTGAGCACTTCGCGTAATTCCTTACGGATTGAGAGAGATTAATGAATGAATTTTGAAAAATTCTGGCCCTTGGTTGTATAAGTGGCGGCTAGGGTTTTGTAACCTAATTTTATTTTTATTTTTTTTAAAATTATGAAGGGGTGGGTGTATTTATAGAGAAACGATCGACACTACTCACCCGGAAATTCCGAACTCCGATTTACGCGCCGAAACTGACATACCTAGGGTTTATCCCGCGTTCCGGACACAATGGAACAGGTTTCAGAAGCTAATTCGGACATCTGTGCGAGTTATGGCTGAAAACGCTCAATTTAAATTAAACCGATTTAAACGATTTTCTAGGCGTTTTAATTTGTACAGGACAAACGGTAAATCCAATCGACTTGAAATTTGAAACCTTGCAATAATATCACAATACGGATCCGATGAAACTGGTTTCGTCGAATTCCGAGACTTTTTGAAAAATGGCTATTTTCACTCGCCAAATTTAAATTAAAAACAATTCGATGCGTTTCGAGCTGCCACAATCAAACGATAACTCCGATTGACACGAAAATTGAAATCCGGTAATAACTAACTATTACGGATCCAATGAAACTGGTTTCGTTCAATTCTGAGACTGTTCAAAAATTGACTATTTTACAGTCGATTATTAAATATTAAAATATTCAATTTTCACAAATTAACTTCTAATTCGATTTTAAAAGTTCTAAAATATCATTCTAACTTCAATATGATAAAATAAAATTTTACAAATCATTTTCAATCATATTTAACCCTATTTTCAATTATTTCCATAATTTAACGTATTAAATTATCGATTTAATTATTCAATTAAATCCAATAAATCAAATAAAAATTTATTCGACTTATAAATTCACCTATTAATATTTAAAATTAATTAAATATTCAAAGTTTAATTTCTAAAAATTCTGGGTCGTTACAATCTTCCCCACTTAAAAGAATTTCGTCCTCAAAATTATAAGTAAGAAAAGTTATAGAATTTATTAATTTTCCCAAATTCATAATTAAATTTCTTACAATAACTTTACTAAGTTTTCCAATCATACTTAGTTATCCTTTCAAAAACAATTACTATTGTTTAACTTTCAATTCCAAAATCAAAGTTAAAGTTTTCAAAATTTTCCAATTTTCTCAAATTTTTCTAACGCCTTAAATTTCCAGAAAAATTCGCCATAGTCTCCTTTGCGCGGCTCGATCCGAAAAAAAAATGACAGTATATATATCACAAATATACATCTCATCAAGTAATGAGGCATCCCGCAGGGAAAAAAGTGTAAAAGTACGATATTTAATCCGAGATATGTACCTTATATTTTATTAGCAAGCATATACGGCTAATATAGCGCGAAAGCGAGCTCCAAATGCGAAGCAAACGCGATCTGCACCTACTAATCACTCAACAAACAACATGAGAACATGCATATATGACAATAATCTCAATATACAACATATATCTCCATAACAACTATATATGCTAACATAGCAATGCATTCAATAGCAATATATATTCAACCATCAACCAACTACCATTCATAATCAATAATATTCATTCATATTCTCATTAATATTCAATGAAAGGGTTTTCAATTCAAATCACATTTGATTTATTTACATTGGATTTTATCAACATTCATTCTCAATTTTAATTAGTTTGCATTCACTAATTAAATCCAATTCACGTTCAATTCTATTCAAATTTATTTACTTCTAATTTGAATTCAATTACATAGTTTTCAATTTCATTAACTACTTAATGAATTATATACAATCAATCAACAATCAACTAACAACCAATGTTTAATCAATACAACCAAATTTATTCACTTTACATTAAATTTGGTTCAACACATTTAATTCCATATCAACTAAATTTACATTTAATTGACTTACATTCAATCCATTCATTCAATTCAATTACAAAGTTGAATTTTTATTTATATAACTCAAGTTCATATTCATTTAATCCACTTGATTATTTACTTCGATACCAAAATCAATTCCATTCAACAACACTTAAGTTATATTCCATTTTATAAACATCACTTTTTATTTACAATTCACATTCATAAATATATTCATATAGTTTCACTTCTTATATATATAAGTTTATTTCACAATTGTAAATCACTTTAATTATAATTCAATTCTCATAATTCTTTTTACTTATACAATTATTCTTTAATTTAGATTATTCAAACAACTTGTTCAACAACCAAACAATCTACTTATATACACTTTAATAATTCTGAAAAATTATTCCTTTATATATAAAAATATAATCAAGTAAAATTATTTCATTTACCCAATTTTAAAATCAATATTGTGCCGAATTGTTCTATTCAAGTGTTTAGAAACCCCTTCGGCATAGTTGTCGAGACCACGCTGACGAAGGTTCATATGCCACTCAACAAACCAATCATCACAACATAAAACAATTTTATATATTTACCAACAAATACGCTCTCATAGCTATTATTACACTCAAACTCATTCTAGAGTACTGCTGACTCCATCTCTAATGAGTACTAACCTACAGAACCATGTGTAACGTTTTGGATTTTGCCCGCTCGAAAATCGACATCCATACTTCAAATCGTATTCGAATGCCATAGATTCGATCGTTCAAATCCAATTCGTCGGAGCTTATAACAACATTAAGTAAATAACACAGCGGAATAAAAGAATAATACATTGATATACAGCTTTGATACAATATCTGATACAACAGATGATCCAATAGATATCAATATACATCAAAGATATGATACAATAAATAGCAGCGGAAAAGAAAAATAGATGACATCTAGCAACTGAACAATATAACTCTAAGATAGTCTTCAAAAGAGAACTCCGAGAACTGCAACTCCATCTCTAAGAATCAATCAGGGAATAGCTCGAACTCCCAATAACGATGCACCAAGACGAGCAAGACTGGTGCGATCCAAAGACTGAACTAACTCTAGATAATCCACTAAACCTGACTATCTGAAAAACCCAACTCTAGACTGCTCGTGTAGAAAATATAATGAGCACCCAGAGTTTAGGAAAGAAACAATAAACTCCGGATCAGTCGTGGGACTGGTGTGAGCAACAAAAATAGTTTATCTTTTAAAACATTCCACAAGGATTTTCAAAGTCAATTCGCAATGCTTTTTTTAAAAATGAGACTACCATAAGGCCTCCCGCACACACACAATGCAAACGCAGAATCGGAGGAGATTTCTTCTTATGATAGTCAAAGATGCTTGATACGCATTAAAAAGGACATTTGATATTATTACTAGTGCATAGTGTAGGAAAAATTTATTTCGAAAGTAGAATATAAATCTTAGCCAACATACGACCATTATCGTATGCCCACTATAGCTAACCATGTTCAATAGCAGGTTACCGCCACATTCCATGGCAGGTTATACAACTAATACTGTACAAGGTTCGTATTGTTTCTTTGGATTTCCAACGAATGATCAGGCCAAGGAACTTCCCATTGCCACATGAGAATGCCTCTGGATGGACATCCCCGAGAACCAAACCGGATCTCTACCAACACAAGGCCGGGTTACCCCTAACTGAGTAACAACTGACCGAATATGCCATCCCCCGGTCCTTTGGGACCTTTCACCGAGCGCTCGCAATCAATTCACACAATCATAAAGTGTTTTCAACATGAGTAAGTATCTGGACTCCATACCATGATACCACCCTTTTCCAGAAGGAAATGCACATATCCTAAAAGGCGCTACCCCTCATAACCTTGCCGCATCTTTCCTGTTTTGACCATTCCCGAGGTGTGAGGCTCGACGAAGTCACGTCCACAAAAACATACTTTATACAAAAGCCATGCTTTGGGTCAACAAATGATCATAGAAATGATCACCAGGATAGACGATCAAACAAATGATCCTATCACAAATAATCAACACAATGATCATTTCACAGCAACACTCAGCATGTCACATTACCAAATTGGGAATATATCGCTGATAACATTCAACTACATAACCTCTGAGCTCGTACGTCTTAGAGAAGGGTGTTAAGCTAAAAGAATAAATTCTCCGCCACCAACAGAAATGTATTTGAAAGAAATCAGCTTTATATCTCAATTTGTAACGTCAGACATACAATCGATACAAGTCTGTTCCGGGCTCGAACAGAACCGAAGGCACTTACAAAGAAGTCCTTGCAATCCGGATATTCACTAATCACGTTCGGACTTCCCATCACAGATGGAGTCTCTATACCGGGGACCAGTCGATGCAAAGACATTCGACGAGTTGTCCTTTCGCTTTCAAAAATATTCGGTCTTCAACACCGGTCTTCAAATGCTATTCATAACGACATATCACATATTCGGAATGGGATATATGACACAAAGGTCCTCTCCCGGTTAAACCGAATAGTGAGCGCAATATTTACAAGAAATATATGGATATTGGGATTTCAATTAAGTCACAACTTAACCCAAAACTTTCTTTCAAATGGTTTAAATCAATTACCATTTCAAATCTTTAAACAAAAAGATTTATTTCAAAAAGATCCATTCATAGATTTCCAAAACAATTTCATTTCGATAGGATTAACCCGTTAAATCTTTAAATCAAAGGTTTAACCTATAGCTTTCAAATCGTTTCTATAACTTGGAAATCATTTTCATTTTAAACTAGAAATCTTTTTAACACAAATTGGAAGTTCATTTCTTATGTGAAAGCTTTTATTATGAGAAAACAAACAGTTTCCGTTTCAGAGAAATCCAATTAATTTACACGAGTTAAAGTTCTTGAATTATATTCACATTCCTAAATCAATACTTTTAAAATAGTTTAACCCGTATATAACTGGTATAACATTTTTAATCCCTAGTTTTAAATCATAGAATTTAGTTTCACATTTTGAATTTAAGTTCAAATCAAATTATTCAACTTCATATTTTATTGAGTAATTCAAAATAAATTTCCTCTATGAAATTCCATTTCAAAAGCTTTTCACTTTAAACCCAATCCATTTCCAAAACATTTGAATTCAAATATTCAAATTTAAAACTATTTCAAAAATCTTTGACTTAATCGATTTCCTCGTGAAATCCATATTGGTGTGTGTATACGTGTGGTCCAGGGGTTTAACACACTAGTGCAACATCATTCAATCATCATAGATCAAAACACAGAATATAGTTGATAAGCGATATAACTATAAAGCTTATCGCCCTTTCACAGATTCACAGATAATATATAGATTTATCATAAATAAATGAATAAAATATACATAGCACAATCACAGAACAAAGTGTCACAGATCAGATAGGACAATCAATTCAAAGCATCTCATACAATAAAATCCTTCCTAAGTAGGGCTAACATTCAATAATCATTTATAAGTAGGATTAATTAATCGTTTAATCCTACTTAATTCAATTTATTTCCAAATAAATTAATTACCCAATCTTGATTAATTCATTACAAATCATTTGATATCAATTTATCAAACACTTTAATAAATTAAATTATTCTTAATTAATCATATTAATTTAATTACTTAATAATCTCTAGTTAATTATCTTCATTAACTAATAATATTTCCTTAATTACTTTCTCAAGAAAATTATCTTGGATTAATTCATCATTAATCATTTCTAATTATAAATTAAATCTAAATTACTTATTTATAAATTAAATAAATCATTCTTTAATTACCCCATTAATTTAAATCATTTTATTTCCTTAATTATCTCTAAGATAATTAATTTCTTTATTAATGACTTCATTAATATTTAAGTGTATTTCTATCATTACACTTTAAATCTTAAATTCAAATTAATTTAAAAAAAATACACTTAATCATTCATGAAAAATAAAACTTCTTTTATTACAAAACTAAGATTCAAATTTAGATTGAATTCCACATTTAAACATTGGTTAAATCTTTGTTATAATTCATTTCTTTATAATTTTCAAATTCCATTTTAAATTCAAATTCCTTAAAACATACTTTAATTGCTTAAATTCTTTTATTTAAAACAATTTTAAAGTTAATTTTTTTTTTTACTTAGTTTCAAACTTGAACTTGAATTTATATTTAGACCTTTGTTTTGAAACTTAATTTAAACTTTGCTTTAAACTTAAATTTTAGTTCCCGAATTAGTACTATATTGGCTTTGAGCCAAGACTGGAAAACCCGAGTAAAATACTGAGTTACGCGAGTTCCCCTTCGAGCTCTTCACCATATTTTCCCAGCCACTTTCCAGGTACATATCTTCTTCTCCTCTTTCTTTTTTTATTTACGTTCAAGCTACAACAGCAATAACACGTGCAACAAACCCACGCACCCGGGGTTCGCCTCGAAGAAACCCCACATCATACTCGAGCATTAACTCGCGTCGTCCACACCCAAAATTTCCAGGAACGACATCAACGTCGTGCACGTGCACAGATCGTCAACGACGATCCCACCTCCGGCGACACCATGAACAAGTCGCCGACCATCCCCACGTGCCATTCCAGTCTTTGAACGAGCAACACGAAGAACGAAACGAATTTTGACCCATCATTCGAAACCGAGGCATACGACCCTTCAACAGATCGCCTCGCCCCTCCTTGCTCTGACCATCAGGGACGCTGCAGCTTCGGCCTCGCCTCGCCGACTCTTCGAACTACCCTTCCCCAGAATCTCGAACGGCTCGATCGATCAGAGAAGACAGAAACGCTTTGTTTCTGGCACGTCCAAAAACCCATGTGAAAACCCTAATTCCTCCTCGTTCTATCAATGTTTGCAATAATTCTTTTTTTTAACATTTTTCCTAAACCCATTGATAACCAAACAAGCTTCCATCAAAATCTCAACCCTCAAAGATTCATCGATCGCAGGAAATTGGGAAGAAAAGCATTTCTGATCGACTAGGGACTGCTCTCAACATAGTAAATGAAAAATCAAAGTTTCTGTTTTAAAAATCATGTTTTTAACTAATGATTCCACTTATATACTCGATTCGACAATTCATTTTATTTGATTTTTTATCATATTCATATGTGTTCATATGTTCCATGGAGTATCAGACTTCTTTCACATCTATTTCGCTGGAAATAAGTATTAAACTTTTATTTATAAACTAATAACATATTGTGCTTAAGTCTTCCATCCTAACAAAGATCAAAAGAGTTGATATCTGGGTTTTTTTTTTTTTTACTTAAATGATGTTACTTAATCCAGAAAAGAACAGAGCATAACACAGCATGCACACAATATGTCAACTACAGATTTACACTTAAATATGCAAGCAAATACTTATTCTAACCATACTATCATGTTATCAAATATTTTACATTTTAAAAGTTACTCACAGAACAATACAGTTCAATGCATTCTTCACAATATCAAAAATATAAACATATTTCAATATTAAAAAGGTAGTTTGCTCACCTTGTTTTTCCAGAAGAAAGAATGAACAGGCTGGAGAAATGCAAGTTGAAAACTTCTTCTTTAAATCCTCCGGCTTTGATTTTTGTATTGTTTTTTTTTTTTTTAGTTTTGAAGAAAATACTTGCTTCAGTTAAGTTTAGTTTGGAGTGGACGAAACTGAGTGAGGATGATGGATATAGAAAAGAAGGCTCACTGGTTGATACTTCATTTTGTACAGGGGATATATCATTTTGTACAACATATGACAGAGATACATTTCTATATGGAGGCTGAAGATCTTTGGTAGGCTAGAGGTATGTTGCTGCATTAAATGGATGAGTCCTTTATGTCTTCATACTTATCTTATTTTTGAATATATTATATTTTTCTTCTTTAGTACATGTTGCTGTATTGTTTTCCAGGTTAGAGTATATTATTTTACTTGCTTTACCAGGTTTGTTTTTACTCCTATATGTACATAACATAACTTACTTGCCTTTGCTTTTCTAACTCTAATTATTTTGTTTACTGAGATGACTTTTAACTTGCTTGATTTAATTTACAAGCTCTTGTATTTGATTTGTACCCTTTTTTTTCCCTTAGTTACAGCCTAGATTCTTGTCTTCATTTGTTTTGGTGAGCATATTGTTTATTTAGCTTGCTTTGTGTCGGCTGAAATGTTTTTGTTTGTTATTTTACTTTGTTTTGTTTACTTTGCATATTTATTTACAACTTTGTTTCATACTATAATTCACATCTAATTTGATTTGTTTACTTTATATTTGAATGTATTTGTATCTTTTATTTTCTTGTTTGTACTTAACATCCGTTGATTAATTTCATTTTCTTTGTTTGTTATATTTTACTTTGTTTTGTTTCTTATTTATTTATTTGTTTATTTAGTTAGCTTTGTATTTGGATGTAGTCTTATTTTTAACTTGCTTTGAACTTTGAAATTGTTTGTTTGTTTTACTTTGTTTATTTATAATACTTGGTGGCTGCAGATACTTGCATATAGATATAGATATAAAGTAGTTTTAGTTATGTTATAAAATTTTAACTTATGAATTTAGTATATGCTTATTACTCAACTTATGGCTTTGCTTTATCTTTTTATATTTAAACTTTGTTTTGTCATTTCTTTTGTTTCATTGTCTTATTTGTATTCCTCTTTTATTTTAACTTAAATTGTTTACTTTACTTTAATATTTATTGTTTTAAAATAAATTTATAAATTCAAATTATTATTAACCATCAATTGTAATACTTATTATTATCAATTATTATTAAACCATTCATTTACAATTCATATCTAATGTATATACATATATATTTCTATATTTATTTTGAAAATCATTTATTTAAGATTTCATTTCAAATTCAATATAAATATATATATTCACATATATACAAATTGTCAAATCCATATGACTTTATATGTTTTCTAGTCGAATCGGGGAAACTCGCTTCCATTTAAATCAGTTTATCTTCCAATTTTATTCAAAAATTCATTTAATTATCAATTTAAAATTGATTAAAATTCGGGATCGTTACAGACTTCCCCCCTTAAAAGAATTTCGTCCTCGAAATTCGCAGGCACGAAAACAACACAGAGATAAATAAATTCAATCTCTTATAATTCCTCAAATACAAGATATGGATTCCAAATTCAAGTCGGAATATCTCAAAATATATACCAATTTGTCCCTCTTCGGACTTCAACCAACACAAGAAATTACAACAGAATTTCAAAATTCGGTTTTAAACGAAATCATTTTATCGATACAATTCGATTTAGCTTCATCTTTTATTAATCAATTTTTAACTCAATTTAAAATTTCCAATTTATTCAAAATTCCTAATTTCAAATTTTCGAATTCATATTCATTAAAGTTTAAATCAAAAAAAAAACTGATGAAATACGAAGAAAGAATTTCTACAACGATTCGTAGGGCATCCTCGCACCGAAACTTCTTTCTAGAGCTGTCACAAAGAAATCAAAAGAATTTAGAAACGAATCAAAGAAAATTTGATAGAGAAAGATTGTTTCCATTGTTGTTACGGAGTATCGACCAATTATAGTCGTATTTTTCTGTCCCTTATCCCGTTCTCTTCTTGCACTCATACTTACTATCGGTGAATAGCAAGAGAATTTACTGAGACATTCGAACAGATATCTTAGGGATATACTCATTCTAGGGTACACTTCACCCTATCTCTAATGAGGTACTTAATGTGTTACACTCCTGAGCTAAAGTTCGACCTTAGCTCTGATACCAAATGTAACGTTTTGGATTTTGCCCGCTCGAAAATCGACATCCATACTTCAAATCGTATTCGAATGCCATAGATTCGATCGTTCAAATCCAATTCGCCGGAGCTTATAACAACATTAAGTAAATAACACAGCGGAATAAAAGAATAATACATTGATATACAGCTTTGATACAATATCTGATACAACAGATGATCCAATAGATATCAATATACATCAGAGATATGATACAATAAATAGCAGCGGAAAAGAAAAATAGATGACATCTAGCAACTGAACAATATAACTCTAAGATAGTCTTCAAAAGAGAACTCCGAGAACTGCAACTCCATCTCTAAGAATCAATCCAGCAATAGCTCGAACTCCCAATAACGATGCACCAAGACGAGCAAGACTGGTGCGATCCAAAGACTGAACTAACTCTAGATAATCCACTAAACCTGACTATCTGAAAAACCCAACTCTAGACTGCTCGTGTAGAAAATATAATGAGCACCCAGAGTTTAGGAAAGAAACAATAAACTCCGGATCAGTCGTGGGACTGGTGTGAGCAACAAAAATAGTTTATCTTTTAAAACATTCCACAAGGATTTTCAAAGTCAATTCACAATGCTTTTTTTAAAAATGAGACTACCATAAGGCCTCCCGCACACACACACAATGCAAACGCAGAATCGGAGGAGATTTCTCCTTATGATAGTCAAAGATGCTTGATACGCATTAAAAAGGACATTTGATATTATTACTAGTGCATAGTGTAGGAAAAATTTATTTCGAAAGTGGAATATAAATCTTAGCCAACATACGACCATTATCGTATGCCCACTATAGCTAACCATGTTCAATAGCAGGTTACCGCCACATTCCATGGCAGGTTATACAACTAATACTGTACAAGGTTCGTATTGTTTCTTTGGATTTCCAACGAATGATCAGGCCAAGGAACTTCCCATTGCCACATGAGAATGCCTCTGGATGGACATCCCCGAGAACCAAACCGGATCTCTACCAACACAAGGCCGGGTTACCCCTAACTGAGTAACAACTGACCGAATATGCCATCCCCCGGTCCTTTGGGATCAGTTCCAAAAATATTTTATACTTCAAAAATCACTTTAAAAATCATTTTAAAATTCCAAAACTTGGTCCAATGATGCTACACACCAAATAGTCAATCACGACTACAACGATATCACATATCGTATATGATAATCAACGAATATCAAAATATCCATAATCAAATAAATACTGTTGAGGAATCCAGTTGGATCCCTCCAACCTGTTTCCTGCATCCAAAAACATTAGCACAATACCAATTTCTCTCCAGTACGAAATTATCGCGGTATATGGGATTTAAATATTATCCGCTTAATAGACGGCGCAATATGGCCTCATCCGCTAAAAAATACGGGAAATCAACAACTGTAATATATACATATGCCAATATATATATATTGATATTATTTATAATACCAATTTCACTGTTTATGAAATATTCGCGGTATATGTTTTTAATAAATAACATCCGCTTACTAACGGCGTATAATGTCTATTTTAACAATCAATAGATATTCACCAACATTCAAACATGCATTCAAATATTTTAAATCTAACTATTTAAAATAAAATCGAAATCGATTCGATTGAGTGAGAAGTTCTCACCTTGATTTTAATCTCCGTTTCAGCTTTTATTTCGAATAAAATTAAACGGACGTTTAATTTTACCCAAAATTCTCACTAACTCCAAACGACTCCAAACCAACTCCATCGCGTAGTGCTCGTCCATACGATTCCAACGCAACTAAGTTTGCATTTTTTCGACCTCGTATGAAAAAGATATTGATTTTTGAAGTTACACGTATTTATATTAACAAATTTCACAATTTCTTTTATAATTTATAACCTATTCAATTTCTGGCCACAAGATCCATCTCCAACCTGATCACAGCCCTCCATCCCCTCATCTTCTCCCACGTTACTCCTCTACAGGTTGAGGCCGCACAACAAAACCCACTTGCTTAGATTAGGGTTTAATTATACTCCGTCAATACTCGATGAAACCCGATCAAACCACCGCCACGCGAAAGCTCTCAACTTCCTCTACCTCTGGCCTCAACCACCTGAAGCTCGGCTGTCAAATTAGCCTCGTTTTGCATGCGTGGCCTGAAGAGAACGGCCCCCCATAGCTCCCTCTCCGTTGCACCATTTCCGATCATCACCGTATGGAATCGAAGCTCTCGTCGAGCTCTTCGACTTTGTAGTTGAGCACTTCGCGTAATTCCTTACGGATTGAGAGAGATTAATGAATGAATTTTGACAAATTCTGGCCCTTGGTTGTATAAGTGGCGGCTAGGGTTTTGTAACCTAATTTTATTTTTATTTTTTTTAAAATTATGAAGGGGTGGGTGTATTTATAGAGAAACGATCGACACTATTCACCCGGAAATTCCGAACTCCGATTTACACGCCGAAACTGACATACCTAGGGTTTATCCCGCGTTCCGGACACAATGGAACAGGTTTCGGAAGCTAATTCGGACATTTGTGCGAGTTATGGCTGAAAACGCTCAATTTAAATTAAACCGATTTAAACGATTTTCTAGGCGTTTTAATTTGTACAGGACAAACGGTAAATCCAATCGACTTGAAATTTGAAATCTTGCAATAATATCACATTACGGATCCGATGAAACTGGTTTCGTCGAATTCCGAGACTTTTTGAAAAATGGCTATTTTCACTCGCCAAATTTAAATTAAAAACAATTCGATGCGTTTCGAGCTGCCACAATCAAACGATAACTCCGATTGACACGAAAATTGAAATCCGGTAATAACTAACTATTACGGATCCAATGAAACTGGTTTCGTTCAATTCTGAGACTGTTCAAAAATTGACTATTTTACAGTCGATTATTAAATATTAAAATATTCAATTTTCACAAATTAACTTCTAATTCGATTTTAAAAGTTCTAAAATATCATTCTAACTTCAATATGATAAAATAAAATTTTAAAAATCATTTTCAATCATATTTAACCCTATTTTCAATTATTTCCATAATTTAACATATTAAATTATCGATTTAATTATTCAATTAAATCCAATAAATCAAATAAAAATTTATTCGACTTATAAATTCACCTATTAATATTTAAAATTAATTAAATATTCAAAGTTTAATTTCTAAAAATTCTGGGTCGTTACAATATCCATGTTATCACTATGGGTTGAAATGATATATACCCGAATGATCTTATAGATTAGGGAAAATTGTTATGGGTTGAAATGATACATACCCGATGATTTGGAATTTATTGATTTGGTATACGGGTCGAAATGATATATACCTGGAAAATTTAACTATTTTAGGTTGATATGATACATACCCAATTACTTGACCATATGATAGAAAATTATATACAGACACCATTGGTCGGTTTTAAATTCTTTTCTAAATGGTAAAGTATGTTTGATTTTTAAATTTGATTTTTAATTTTTGTTTAATGATTTTATTTAAAAAATTATATTTGGAAAATAATTTATTTTATATGTTTAATGTTTCAAATTATAAGTTAATATATGGATTTGAATGTAATTTTACATTTTTAACTTATAATTTTATTTAGTTTTAAATATATAATTTAAATAGTTTAAAATTTTAATTTAATAAAATATTTAATGTAGTCTTAAGAGATTTATGTAAAAATTAATTTAATAAAATATTCAATATAGTTTTAAAAGATTTATTTAAAGATTTAATTTAGGATAATAAACATAGACTTTTATAATAACTTTAATAGATAAAAGGTTTTTGTAAAAGGTTTTAGAATTTTTTTAAGGTATTAAAAGATTTTATAAAGGGATTTTATAATGGTTTTATAAAGGAGATATAAAGATTTTACAGGATTTTATTAAGGGTTTATAAAAGATCTTGTATAAAGGGATTTGGAAGCGTTTTAAAGGAAGTGCGTAGAAGTTTATGAAAAGGGAAAGAGTTGTAAACTGTTTTGAAATTTATAAATAGCTTTATAAAAGGTTCTAAAGCATATAAATAGTTCATAAATGGTTTAAGAGAGATTTATAAATTATTTTCGAAATTTATTGAAAGAAATCTTCCTCAGGATTTATGAATATATTTATACTTTTGGAACAAGTATATGGATAACTAGATGTGAAGAAATAAATTGTTTTCTGGATTTATTATTGAAAATGTTTATAAAATGATCATGGTATGAAATAAGCATTTGGCCGTTAAAGAACTTGGAATCGTATATTGTCATAATCCCTACCATTTCCGAAGCCACTTTAACAACTATGCACATGGTGGAGAATCCAGAATGAAGTAGGATGATTTGGCGAACACTGCTAGTATGAGGTAAGAATGCAGCCTTGACCTTCAGGTCGACGTGATATGACTAAAACAGGAGCTATACCGGGCCAAGTGAAGTCGCTCCTCTGATCGGACATGCATCTTCGATACCATATATGTTACTGCGTGATTTATTGGTGGCCACCCTCGATTTTGATTATGGGAATGTGTCTTGAGGTGGAAGGTAGTAGCTACCATGTGTTACCACCAGTCCGAGAGTCTAAAACTATAGAATCCGACCCTGGACATTGCATTGTGAGATGACCCGCCTTGTTCTCCACAATAAGATGCATTATTTTAAAGAAACAAATGGATAGAAAAGAGAAAAGATAGAGAAGAAAGAAGAAACAACATCAAAATCTCAACAGTGGAACGAATTAATTATATTAATCACATAATATATTACATAGTATCATATACATCAGAGTTACACATCTTATACAACACAAACTAGGCAGTTATAAACACATGTCTAGTTTTAAAACTCATTATACAATACAGACAAATGACACAGAGAACACACAACAGAATACTATACATCTACACGCTGAAGCCTCATGCTCCATTATTCCTCCAGAATTCGTCAAACCTAACCTGAATCCCTTGGCTACTCGTAAAAATTTGAGTACCTAAGAGTTTAAGAAAAACAGAATAAACCCCGGGTCTGACATGGGTCTGGTGTGAGTAAACGATTAAAGTTGCTTAATTTTTGAAAAACCTTTTGAAAGAAAAGGTATCACGTAAGACTTCCCACACATAAACATGGGTAAGTTTTTACCTTACGCTAACTAAAACATTTGATAGGAAATCCAGTGATATTATAATAGGGTCTAGGGTTTTCAAATAAATAAAAATAGCTGAAATTATTACATGATTAAATTCCAGCCACTAGCCACAAAAGTGGGTAATACAATCAAAACCGTAAGGGCACATAGGAAGAATGGATCTCCATCAATAGCAGGGTTACTGGGGTACCGCCCATCATAGTACGTGGCATAGATCACCGTACCGAGGATCCATCCTAAATCCCTGCAACATAAGGTCGGAACCATCCCTTACCGGACAGTCCCGAACAAGACAACCCTGGCGGTTGTAGCTATTCAACCGCCCACACACCCGAAATGAAAGGGACTCTAGACAAGGGTTCATCTCATCCTACTTAGGCATGACCCACTTAGCCTTGCTGCACCTCGCATGTTTTAGCCATTCCCAGCTGATGAGGCTTGAGGCTACGATTACCTTAAGAGGATACATTTCTTAGAGTGCTCATCGTCCACCTGACGATGTTCTGAAAGCATTCATTCCATAAAGTTCATTCTGCGTTCGAACGAAACTGAAGGCATTATCTCGTTAAACTCATTTTGGAATCACCCTCAGAGTTAAAGGCAATAACCCTTGCACTCTGAATCTTCATCTTCACTTGAGATTCACGACCTATCGCTAATTTTGATCGTTGTGGTTTTCGGATATCCAAATCTGGAAACCCAATCTCGGTCTCATCGAAATCCAAAACGCCATTTTTTAGGTCCAAGTTGTTTTAAAGTTAAAAAAAATCGATTCAAATCATTATCTATATTCACACAGATAGATAATTCACAATAGATAATCCATATTATCATCACAAACAGATAATCCATATTATCATCACAAATAGATAATCCACATTTTCATCATACTTCAACCAAAGCATCTCATATCATATGTCACACACATCTCATTAGAGATATCAAACAATCAAGGCATTCAATATCAACCTGCCATCCATAAGCAATGAGCTATTAATCACACCATCTATAACTAGTTTAAAATGAATTAAACTAATTACTTCATCTCTAATTAATTTAATATAAATTAAACTAATTACTTTCATCACAATGAATCTTACTTACTTAATCAATAATTAAACCAATTAATTAATCATCATCTTAATTAATCAACCTTGATTAATTATCTCTTAATTACATTAAGTAATTAACCCTTAATTAATTATACAAATTAATTATCTACAAACCCTTAAGTAATTAACCTGAATTACTTCATTAACTATAATTAATTACATTAATATTTAGTTAATTACAACTAATTAATCACTTTATATTCACTTATTATTGATTAATTAATCTTAATTAATCAGTCCTTAATTACTCTCATTAATTTTCATTAATTAATGATTCTTAATTAATTACTTCCATTAATTTATTAACAATAATTAATTACATTATTCCTTAATTAATTACATTAATTAATTAAACTTTAATTAATTACTTCCATTAATCAATCTTAATCAATCATAAACTGTAATTACCAACCTGTAATTACTTACCTTAATTAATTAATTTCTTAATGAATTATATTAATCCTTTGATTAATTACACCAAGTAACTAACCCTTAATTACTTCTACTAAGTAATTATACATAAATTACTCCCCATTAAGTAATTTCCTTTTAATTAATTACATCCCGGTAATTATACATTAATTACTTACCTTAAGTAATTATACTTATCCATCTCATTAAGTAATTATACTTAATCTATAACCAAATGATTATCTTTAATTAATCAACCCACTTAATTAACCCAAATTAATCACACTTATTTGATTAATTACAATTAGGTAATTTATCCCTTAATTACCCCTTTAAATAAATTAATTAATCTTTTATTATAGATTAATTAATCGATATTAATTAATAAACCTTAATTATCAATTAATAAACTTAATAACAAATTAATTAATCCTCGGTTAATCAGTTAATCAATTCTTAATTACTATTAATTAACCCTAAAAATAGTTAGTTAACTCTTAATTAACTTTAATTATTGATTAATAATTTCTAAATTATTAATTAATAAATCTTAATTATTAATTAGTAAAACTTAATTACAAATTAAATACTTTTTAACTACTAATTAATTAATTAATTCATTTACAAATTACTTAATTAATTAATTCAATTACTAATTACTTAATTAATTAATTTATAATCATCAATTAATTATCTATAATTATCTAATTAATAATTCTTAATTATAAATTAATTAACCTCTAATTAATTAACTTATGACCCTTAATTATTAATTTTAAATAAACTAATTAAACCAATTAATTACTCTTAATTAATTCCTTAATTAATTCTTAATCATTATTACTTAAATTAATTAATTAAACTTAATTTTCCTTAATTAACTTAATTAACTTCAAGATAATAAACTTTAATTATCTTAAGATAAAATATTATCTTAATTAATGACTTAATTATCATTAAAACATTTATCTTAATAATTAACCTTACTTAGTTAAATCAATAATTAAGTTTTAAAAATAATTATTAACTTGATAAATAAATTTAACAAAACTTCCTTTAAATACTTCAAATATTATCAAGTAATAGTTTTTTAACCAGTTTCAAATTTTAATTTAAACTTGCTTTTACAAATACCTTTACAATTTCATTTCTAACTCAACTTTTAAATTAACTTAAAACTTTACGTGATAAAATTTGAGCTAAACAAATTCAAAACTTCGCAACAAATTGTTGAAGAAAACATTTATATTTATAAAGTATAGAATTTAGAAACAAGATTTATTTCAAAGATTTAAACTTCTTTATTTAAATTTTGAAACTTGTTTCATAAAAACTTTTAAATCCTTTGAAAATTTCTTTTAAATCAAACTGCTTAAAATTTGAACCAAAGTACCACTCGAACCACCTTAAGCTCCATTTTCTTTTCTTAAATTTTTAAAATCTAATTTAAATTTAAATTTTTAAAAACCTGGAACAACAGAACTGTTACAGGTTTATCATTATCATTTGCTTCGGGTCTCAACACGAGACACAAACATCAATACTCGATACCTCCTTCGAGTTCAACCTACAACAAAACCTACAACCCCAAATCTCCTGACACACATCGCCTGTGCACATGCACGATCGCCGGAGTTACTCTTCACCTCCGATGAACCCTCCAGCATCTCGAACATTAAGGCAGCAAACCTCTTCGATCATCAAATCATCATCAGAGGCCTCGGTTAAAAATCGAAGTAGTCCAAATAAAAATTGGAACCAAACTTCCTGGCAAAAACCTCTCGAACCAGCACCTCTGACCGTCAGACATCTCGCTACTCCGGCCACCCCATCTCTGATCACCCACGAAGCCGTTGCAAAAGGTCCCATCGAACTCGATCACCTTGCGACACTGCCACGATCCCATTTCCTAGACATACCCAAATTAGGTTTAAAAACCCAAATTTCCTCCTCCACATCGCCTCGATGATCTGGAACCCTTCCAGGAAATTTTGCCGCACATTCCACAACTACAACCAACTCCAAAAGAAACCCCGAGGCTTCTCAACCTATAGATCGCCAGAGGAAGCCTCCACATCAAATTCCAGACAAATCCAAATTTCACACTCAAAACATTTTTAAAATTCGTGATTTTAGTTTTAAAAATCATAACTTTCTAAATGTATTCAAGTTATATTCTTGAAACATCAAATTATGATGTTTGAATTTTACCTCATTTTGAATCTTGAATGTAAATTTCCAAATTTCTAGAGAAACCTTGCTTTGTTTAACTTTAAATTGTTTTAAAATTTTGAATCTTGTTTAAACTAACATCTTTTGTTTAAACTTAAAACCTAACAATGATCAGATATAGAGATTTGAATTTTCTTTTATTCCTACTCTCTGTAATTTAAAAACAGAGAAGAACAATTCCAAAAAAGATACATGCACAGTCAATCACATTCAAATTCACAAAGGCACTACTTATAGAAACACATACATGTAAAGCATCATCACAAAATTTCACAAGCAACCATTATTTCTTACCTAAATTTTAAATTTAAAAGTTTACTCATCATGGAAAATGCAGAGCTTTAAAACTGGATTTCTAAAACTGGAAACTTTGAAAATTTGAATATCATTGTTGTTTTGATTCCATAACAGCTTTGTGTTGCTTGAAACTTTAAGACTGGAAAGCCTTAAAACTTGACTGCTTAACTGGGACATAATGATGATTCCATATTTGATTCTAAGCTGTAGTACTTAGCAAATGTTCCAAGTTGCATTTTTAAAAGTGAACTTTTGAAAGAAAAGTTGAGGCTTTGATGAAGAGGTTACAGGTTTTGTTCTTAAGGAAATCACATTGTTTGTGTTTTGGTTTTCTTGAAAATGGATTTACAGGTTTGAGCATTGATTTTAAAAGAATGTTTATAGGCTTTTGTATTTTGGTTTGGAAATGAATTACAGGGCTTTGAGCATAAACAATTTACAGGGTTGAGAAATTCCAGATTTGAAAGTTGTTTGAACTGAGAAGATAACGGGGATTTGAAAATATTTTGAGGCGATTGCCTTCAGGCTTTGTTAATTTGATTACAAGCTTTGGAAAAGTGGTTTACATATTTTATAAATTTGATCTAAGTTTTCTTTGTAGGTTGAGTTTCTCTTGTTTTTATAAAAATGAAAATAGAAAAAAGGAAATGAAGAGGAAAATAGATATTTATATAAGTTAATTAATATTTTAACAAAATAAAAGAAAATTAAAATAAATGTGACACTTGTCTCATACCTCAATTAATATGCTAACACTTGTTACTTAACTTCTTAATTGAATTACATTTGTCTCTTTCATTTATATTTATTTTTAAAAGAATTTTAAAAGCTTTTTAAATATGATTTCCAAATTAAGTAATATGTTTCTTAATTTATAAATGCTTTACTTAATTATATATAAATAAAAAAATTACTTAAAAGAAAATAAAATAAAACCAATTAGATCCTAAATAAAATCATACAAATTATTTAATCCATTTTTAAATGCTAATTTAAAAGCTTTTCTATTTATTCCTAATAAATAATACTTTTCAAAATTTCTACAAATAAATTTTCTTTAAAGAGAATAATGTAAAACAAATCTATTTTTAAATAAAAACTTTCTCCATGTATTTTAAAATCAAACTATATTATTATTTTTATTTTAAGATATATGTATACACACACCACCTCTAAATTCAATTTTTAAATTCAAATTCAAAGTCAGTTTAAAAATCCAAATTTAAAACTAATTCAAATAAATATAGATATCAATTTTAAACAAACACATTATTAATTGTCCTATTTAAAATTGATTTAAATACACATATATATACACATTTAATTAAACACTTATTAAATTAGAAAAGAATAAGTATATTAAAATTTTATTTATACAATAACTTAAACTAAATAATTATTCTTATTTAAAAATCAATCTATAACCGTAATTAAAAACATCACATTATTAATTAACTGGTTATTTATATTTGAAAATAACGATTTTATCAATTTTAAATAATTTAATTAAGAGATTATCACATTTTAAATTCCTTGAAATTCCGGGATATCACATTCCTCCCTCCTTAAAAGAATTTCGTCCTCGAAATTTAAAACAAAAGATAATCCAAAGTTTTTATTTTATTTTCGACCAATTCAAGCATACATATCTGCCATACACAATCAACCAAACAAACATTTTCATTCACACAAATATTCAACCCAACAAACTACACCTACTATCCGAACACGGATCCGGATAAGCTTCCCAAAATTATCTCGAGCTTCCCAGGTACAGACACTAGAATACTCGCTCTACTGAATCCAAACTAGCTACACTACTAAGCTACTGAGCACTTACTCATCTAGATCTACAATCTACACAAGCCACCAGACCGTACACAAGTCCGACCCAACATCCAAATCCTCCCAAATAGTTGGATCCAAAACTAGTGATGGATCAAACACGTACTCCCTCAGACATACGTGAAATATTTGAATCCTACTCTTCCAAACTGGAAATTCAACCCTTATAAGCCAAACACTTATTGTAACGACCCGGTATTTTCAACCATTCGCATCCGCACATGTCGACATGAATTGTTCAAAATACCACGTTGTAAATAAAATTTTGAAAATCTTAGAATATACAGTAAATAAATAATCACAGGTCACAGACACAGAGTAAGAAATGCAACGGAAGTAGAGAAAATAGTGGTTCATGAAGCCACTATCACATAGTATCAAAATAAGTACAAAATTACATAGTTTTAAAACCAAATATAGTTTGAAACAACCACAGAAAATCTCAATATTCAATTATCTTGATTTCAAAAGCTAAGATAAGAACTGAACAAAAATTAGGTAGCAGTTTGTTAAAGGTGTCTCCAGCAGTACTAGCTCCAAGGAACGAAGTCCGAACTGATACTCAGGCTGACCCAAGCGTAAAATAAAACATAAGCACTCGAGTCAGGACATACATACTTATACAATGTAAACTAATTCAAGTGAACTGTAATAGAGTGCAAGTAAATTAAAGGATGCTTGGGACTCCCCATCCTCTAAGGATCCGTTAAACTATTTACTATGTAGTAATATTTCGCTATTATAATAGTGTCTATAATTAAATAAACTTACTTTTAAATAGCGTTAAGGAGTGACCCAATATTCCCTTAACACGTAATAGTGCCACTCGTCTATACAGTACCGTAATACCTCCTGATCGGGAGGCTACCAAAGGATACTCCATAGGTACGACACAAATCAAACTCGTACAAGGCTAGCTAGGGTAGGTGACACGGCACAACTAGGCAATGTCAGGGTAGATATACCAATTGCTATCCAAACTGGTGGAAACGCGTAGCAGCTACTACTGCCCACCTCAAACAACAATCCCAAATCAAAGGTGTGCACCAAACAATCACAAAGTAATAGAATGGCATACGAAGAAATGCGTTCGATAAGTGGTGCTTCCTCCTTGGCCCGAGAATCGCTCTTTTTTTTTGCCACCTTATGCCAACTCATGGGAGTCGGGTCCATAAACATACCTCAATAGAACGTCACCGCCGTCCTGCTTCATTTCGGAATCTCCACCGTGTACACGCTTGTTAAAGTGGTTTTCGGTATTGACAGAGCGTATGCCCTTATCCAATCCCGGTCTCTTTGCCAACCAATCGTTATTATTATCCATGGTTATAAAATTTCAAAATATCGTTTATACTTAAACCAAATTACTTTATTTGACTTTCAAAAGTGAAGCTATTTTATTTCCAAATTTAAATATTCAAAAATCTCATTTCAGCCACCACAACATTTAACAAGTGCTACTGTAGCTCTTTATTTACTCAGGTTTAGTTTTAAAATTTTGCAATCACAGCACTTACCGAGTACTGCAGTAGCCCTTAATTAATTCTAGCCATTAGTTTATTTGTATTAACTATGGCACTTACAAAGTGCGGTAGTATTTCTAACAATAGATTTTAAGTAAATTAAATTCCAGACTTTAATATAAATTTATAAATAATTAAACTTAAATTTAACCAATTTAACTTATAAAATCATATTTCCATTTTTAAAATAGTCATATGAATTACTCAAAATTTATGATTTATGTAAGGTAAAATTTTCAAATAAATATCAACTTCTTAAGGTTTTACTTATTAAAGTCAAACACACAAGTTTATTCTTTGTATTCAAAATTAACTTAACCATCAAGTTTAATTACTTCAAAATATAACTAAATTTTAAATTTATTTCTTAACTTACCATTTTATTCTTAATCCAAACTTCCATTTCTAAATTTAGATATAATTCAATTTCATTTTTAGTATTTATTTCTTCCACCATTAATAATACCTTATTTCCATTTAAATTCAATTTGTCAAATTCATTATATTTTGTTTACTTAACTTGAATCAAAAATCAAATCCCAAAATAAATTTATATTCCAAATTCCAACTTAACCATTTATTTATTTATATATATTTAACTTGTATAAAATCACTAAATCTTTTTAAATCAAATTCAAATCAAATAATAAATTATACAAATCTAAAATACTTAAATTTTCTAGAAAAATATGTGTATATATATATATAACCAGGGGTCTGTATAATATTTTCTACCCTAGGTCAAGTGGTACGGATAATATATCATTTCAATTCGTAATTTACACACAAAAAATTCGGGTTCTATCATTTCAAACCCGTAACCCCAAGTTAAATAAATAAATAAATATTGTTCATGCCTGTCATTTCAGCCCGTAACGATTCCATTCTACATGGAACTTGCAGTGTGATAAACTGTAAATAAATAAATAGTGTAAGAGCATAAATATAACAGTATAAAATATAACTGATGATGTGTCAATTCAATAACAGGGTTTTTTAGCATCAAAATTTTAGATCACGGTCAAGTAAAATAAAATAAAACCATTCTACAATTACACTTGTTATTAATTTACAGATCTATAAATATGTTTGTCGGGTGAGAATACTCACCTTTACGCTGCTGGAGTTTTGATAACAAATAACAAATATCTATACCGAAAAGCGTACAGAAGGCACGATCAATGTTCAAAGGATGAGACAACCCAATTCCGATCTTGAACAAAATAAATAAAACATTTACGCGAATTCATTACGATCATATGAAAACTTCAATAAATCAAACTGGAAGGAGATTTAAATAAATAGGATGATTTGACAAAATTGCATGACCACTTCACCACACAACTCCAACTACACCTCACATGCTCGGCACTGACCAAATTCTGGACACGCAAGTATTCAAGCAGTGGAATATTTTATACATAAAGGGTATGCTATCATTTTGTACAGGTGCACATGCACTTTTCTTTTTCTTTCTAACGTTTGTCAGAGCAATATGTGGCAAAGGTGGTGCACGAATAGTGGCAAAGGTGGTGCACGATCAATGGCAAAGGTGGTGCACGATCAATGGCAAAGGTGATGCACGAATAAAGATACCTTTTTTTCTTCAATTAAGTGACACGGCCACTTGCATGGCTTGGCCATCACTGCTCAGAGGTAAGGCAAGGTCAGGACGAGCTACATGTTGGAGTGGATGGCGGTGAAGTGGATGAGTCGTGCAAGGTGATGGATGGTCGAGCATTTGCGTGAAACAGTGGAGTACTCGTGGCCAGAAAAAGGAAACACATGAATACAAAAGAAAGAAGAAAATAAAATAGGAAGAAGAAGATAAACCGGCGGCTATAGCTGATGTAGCAGAAGCTCACGCACGAAAGGATGAATGCACTAATGTGGTAAGAGAATATGGTGCGTTGTTTTGTATTTATAAGAAGAAATTTGTGTTGATTAGAACGCAAGAAAAATGATAGGTGCGCAAACCATGGCACGCGAAATTTTTAGGCAAGAAAGAATCGAAATTTGAACTTGCTTGTATTTAACATATGGGTTGCATAATTTTAGGTGAAAGGAAAATAACAAGGAATAAAATTTAATTTTTTTTTGAAACGTCTGAAGCAAGTGGAAGATTTTATTCCATATATAAAAGAGAGTCAGGTGTAGAAAGTTGCACGTGAATGACAATGCAACAAATGAATATGAACGGCAGGGAAATTAATATTTTATACCAATTAAATCAATTTAAGCAAAAGGAAAGTGTGTAAAGTTTACAAGTGAATTTAGGGCAAGCTTTTAAATGAAATTGAAAGGCTAGGGAATTTATTCCTTTCCTACTTAGAATTGCACGTCTACTGATAAATTTAATTATATAGCCAAGCAATAATTTAAATCAAACGTACTCCAAATTATAATAAAAGTAACGTATCTAAATTTATACGTTACCTTATTTACTCGCTACCTATATTTAGTAAAATATACGTTTAAAGAATATTTCATTAAATACGTACCATTTATATGCCAACTAAATTAATCAAAACGGATATAAACGTACAAATTAAAGGTGTAACTAAATAGATTATTTATAC
Source organism: Allium cepa (assembly GCA_030765085.1). Lineage (NCBI taxonomy): Eukaryota > Viridiplantae > Streptophyta > Magnoliopsida > Asparagales > Amaryllidaceae > Allium > Allium cepa. The sequence continues at coordinate 43,321,104 of CM060930.1, read as the reverse complement.
ACTATTATTTTTAAAATTTATTATTTAAATAAAATATGATTTGTTTACATCCTTTTGATTTATTTACCACTTACTAAGAACTGATGTACATAAGTAAAATATTAATTACTTAATTTAAAAGGTATATAACCAATTTTTAAAAGAAACAAAAGTGGAGTAAAATGTTGTTACGAATATATTCAGTTAAACTGAAAGATTTTGAAGTTAGAATTTAAAAGATTTAAAAATTCCTATAAATGTTAAATTTAACTAAAATAAGAATTATAAAATTTGCTTAATTTATTGAAAATAGCTTAAGAAAATTGAAAACACAATCCACTTAACTTTGGGAAATTACAACTCTTCTTAAAAATAGTTTAAAATAAATCTTTGAGAAACAAAATAAAGTGAGAATGAGAATAAAATAAGTTCTTAAGAAAATATAAAAATAAATAAAGAATTTCTTAAATTAATTGAAGTTGGAAATTAGAAATTGTAAACAAAATACGACTGACACAGGAAAATGTCAATTACACTTTTAAATATGTTTTAAAACCAAAATATATATAAAAAAAGTTATTTTACCCCTGAAAATATAAATTAGAACATTACATGACCATAATTTTAAGTAAACAATTTTGTCAAATACAGCAAATTACACACAATAGTTAAAAGGTCATAACTTTCACATTATAATTCAGATTTCAACGAAACGAAAAGCAGTATTCTTAAAATTATATTCTATTTCAAAATAAAAGATAAAATTCAATTTTTCAAACTTTTAAATTTTTAAATTTAGAAGCCAAAGTTTGACCATATTGACAAAATTTACATTTCTGGAAAATATTCTATTAATTCATGTGCGGAATTCTAATCTACATCAAAATTTATATTTTAAATAAAAAAATTATCTAAACTAAATAAATAAAAAATTTATTAAAATTTTTGGGTTGATACATAGATGGTTTGGATGGCAAACAAAGTGAGATTAAATGCTAAGAAACAGAAAAGGCATAAGTTAAGGAGAAAGAAACGTATATATGTTTTATTCTTGAATGCAAATGAAAATGAGAAGTTTTGAAATTATAAATAAATCTTCTTATACATGATTTGCAATTGAGAATTACACGGCTAGGAAAAGAGTTTGTGTGGCTGAAGCAAGAAATAAAGAGGCCATGTAGAAAAAGGCAAGAAATCAAGCAATAACCTGATGGATTTAATTAATTTGTTTCCTTTGTATTAACAGTTGTTCTTAATTATATTGAATTTTTTTTAATGTGTACATTTATTATGATTGAATCCTCAAATAAATTCATTCAGATAAGTTTCATTCTTTTATATTACCTTATGAATAAAATATCAATTTCCACTTTAACATTCCTTCCTTATTTTATTACAAAGTTTATTTTTATTCATATTAAATTACCAAAATTTTATCAATTTAACAATTTTAATTATTAAAAATTTATGGGTCGTTACACTCTCCCCCACTCAAAATTTTTCGTCCTCAAAAAGGAAGAAGGTAGGGGAATAGAAACAACCTGGAAGAAAACTAAATTGAAACTCAAAATAGAACCATTAATCTAAACCATGCAAATTCAATTTTAAATTAATAATTGATTTCATCTATTTAATTTCACTTAAGTTAAATTTAATTATTTCAAATTTCATTACTTTATCTTCCAATTATCTTAAAATAAAATTTTCTAAAATCATTAGTTTGAAAATCATTTGTTATACTCAAAAATGTGTTCAATAAATTAATTTATTCTTTATTCCTAATTATAATTAAATTTATTTCTCTCAATATATTTTTATCATCTATATTAAGTATGTTTTCACTTATTACAACTACTTAAATTTATTCTAAGTTCCTTTAACATCATTTATATTATAAATTATTCCATTACCCTTTTATTCTATTTACCTCTGTTTATCTTTTTACAACTAGAATTTAAGTGTATAACATTTATTATAACCACTCAAATTTTATTTATAGAAATCTTTTTATATTGCATATTATCCAGTTACATTGTTAACTTCTGAAAATCAAGGTAAGTTATATTGAAATGCAACTGAGTTTTATACAAATAAAACTTTCAAATTCAATATCTCAAGTTTGAATCATTTATTCAAAAATTTGATTTTCTTTTTATAGTTGAAATTATTCCTCAAGATAAAACTCAAGAATTAAATTTATGATTCCCTTCGAACCATTTAGAGATAAATCAATATATGTACATAATATGTCAAATCAAATTAAAATCACATATGTATATATTATAAATCAAGTCATATTTTAGATATTCAAATCAATTAATTTCTCAAGGAAACACTGTAGCCAGACTATAGAATGGTCTCTTCACTTCGAAACTCGAAAATGAATGTCGATGATGCTACAGTCATCACCGTAATTATTTTCCAACTTCAAAGAGAAGAGCACTGATTTTTAAACCTTTAAAATTCTTTGGAAACAAATTTCTATTCGAAAATAATTTAAATAATATATCCTTTTAAAACTTTAAACACAAGGTTTGAAACCATCGAAAATTGAATTCTCAAGTTCTTGTTTTAAATTCATTTCCGTTTCCAAATTAATTTATAACCATTGTTTATAGTTCAATTGTTTATATGAGACAAAAGAATATTATCTCTTGACAACTAGTTAAATTAATTATAAAAATTTTGAAAATTATACTTATATATATAATATTAGAATTTTTTTCCAAATATAGGAATAAATTTTTCAAAACAACGATGGAGATTCAAATTAGATGGACTCAAATCAAAGAGAATTTTGATTTAAAGGTAAGTTGGAATCAGAAGATTCGATGATTAAATAACAGAAAAGGAACTGGATAAGTTTATATAAATCGCTGGCAACCTTAACCGGGTCAACCGTGAAGAATAAGATCGATGTGTATTTTCTGGGGTAAATCTACATTCGATCTAAAGAGATAGAGTTCAGAATAACCAAAGATACTAGCATCTAAATCAAGGATAAATACAAATCTCTGATGAATCAATGCTAATTGTAAAGGAGTTTCACCCCTTTATTAGAATATTGGCGAGACCGCCAATTCGCTATAAAGATCATCCGAAGTGGAGTTATGGGATACTCCAAAATCGAAAGAAGATGAATAGTGAGGGACATGAATAAACTTTGGAACCGCAGGGAACGTTCCAAAATTCAAAGGAAATCGAATCAAAAGGAAGAGATTCAAGCTCGAATGAAAGTGATTCTGTATATCAAATTCACCATACATGCTAAGCTTTGCCTAGAGCCAAAGCACTGATACCAAATGTAACGACCCGATATTTTCAACCATTCTCATCCGCACATGTCGGACTTGAATTGTTTAAAAAATCGCATTGAAAACAAAATTTGGTAAATCTTAAAATATACAGTAAATAAATAATCACAGGTCACAGACACAGAGTAAGAAATGCAGCAGAAGTAGAGAAAATAATGGTTCGTGAAGCCACTATCACATAGAACCACAGAAAATTTCAATATTCAGTAGTCTTGATTTCATAAGCTAAGATAAGAACTGAATAGAAATTAGGCAGCAGTTTGTTAAAGATGGTCTCCAGCAGTACTAGCTCCAAGGAACGAAGTCTGAACTGATACTCAGGCCGACCCGGGCTTATAATAAAACATGAACACCCGAGTCAGGACATACATACTTATAAAGTGTAATCTAATTCAAGTGAACCGTAATAGAGTGCAAGTAACTTAAAGGATGCTTGGGACCGCCCATGCTCTAAGGATCCGTTAAACTGTTTACTATGTAGTAATATTTCGATATTATAATAATGTCTATAGTAAAATAAACTTACTTTTAAATAGCGTTAAGGAGTGACCCAATATTCCTTAACACATAATAGTTCGAATAGTCTATACGTACAGTACCGTAATACCTCCTGATCGGGAGGCTACCAGAGGATACTCCATAGGTACGACGCAAATCAAACTCGTACAAGGCTCGCTAGGATAGGTGACACGGCACAACTAGGAAATGCTAGGGTAGATATACCAGTTGCTATCCGGACTGGTGGAAACGCGTAGTAGCTACTACCGCCCACCTCGATCAACACTCCCAAATCAAAGTTGCGCACCAAACAATCACAAAGTAATAGAATGGCATACGAAGAAATGCGTTCAATAAGAAGTGCTACCTTCTTGGCCCGAGAATCGTTCCTGTTTTAGTCACCTTATGCCAACTCACGGGAGTTGGCTCCACATACGTACCTCAATAGAACGTAACCACCATCCTACTTCATTCTGGAATCTCCACCGCATATACGGTTGTTAAAGTGGTTTTCGGTATCGACAGAGAGTATGCCCATATCTGATCCCGGTCTCTTTGCCAACCAATCATTATAATTACCCGTGGTTATAAAATTTCAAAATATCATTTATATTTAAACCAAATTACTTCATTTGACTTTCAAAAGTGAAGATATTTTATTTTCAAATTTAAATATTCAAAAATCTCATTTCTGCCACCGCAACACTTAACAAGTGCTACTGTAGCTCTTTATTTACTCAGGTTTAGTTTTAAATTTTTTCAATCACAGCACTTACTAAGTACTGCAGTAGCCGTTAATTAATCCTAGCCTTTAGTTTATTTGCATCAACTACGGCACTTACAAAGTGCAGTAGTATCTCTTACAGCAGACTTTAAGTAAATTAAATTCTAGACCTTAATATAAATTTATAAATAAATAAATTTAAATTTAACCAATTTAACTTATAAAATCATATTTCCACTTTTAAAATAGTCATATAAATTACTCAAAATTTATGATTTATAGAAGGTAAAATTTTCAAATAAATATCAACTTCTTAAGGTTTTACTTATTAAAGTCAAATACACAAGTTTATTCTTTGTATTCAAAATTAACTTAACCATCAAGTTTAGTTACTTCAAAATATAACTAAATTTTAAATTTATTTCTAAACTTACCTTTTTATTCTTAACCCATACTTCCATTTCTAAATTTAGATATAATTCAATTTCATTTTTAGTACTTATTTCTTTCACCATTTAATTCATAGAAACTTAATAATACCTTATTTCCATTTAAATTTAATTTGTCAAATTTATTATATTTTATTTACTTAACTTGAATCAAAAATCAAATTCCAAAATAAATTTATATTCCAAATTCCATCTTAACCATTTATTTATTTATATATATTTAACTTGTATAAAATCACTAAATCTTTTTAAATAAAATTCAAATCAAATAATAAATTATACAAATCTAAAATACTTAAATTTTCCAAAAAAATATGTATATATGTATATATAACCAAGGGTATGTATAATATTTTCTACCCTAGGTCAAGTGGTACGGATAATATATCATTTCAATCCATAATTTATACAAAAAAATCCGGGTTTTATCATTTCAAACCCGTAATCCTAAGTTAAATAAATAATTAAATAAATAAATAAATATTGTTCAGGCCTATCATTTCAGCCCGTAATGATTCAGTGTGATAAACAGTAAATAAATAAATAGTATAACAGCATAAATATAACAGTATAAAATATAACTGATGATTTGTCAATTCAATAACAGGGTTTTTTAGCATCAAAATTTTATATCATGGTCAAGTAAAATAAAATATAGCCATTCTACAATTACACTTGTTATTAATTTACACATATATAAATATGTTTGTCAGGTGAGAATACTCACCTTTACGCTACTGCAGTTTTGATACAAAATAACGAATATTTATACCGGAAAGCGTACAGAAGGCACGATCAATTTTCAGAGGATGCAACAACCCAATTCCGATCTTGAACAAAATAAATAAACAATTTGCGCGAATTCAATATGATCATATCAAAACTTCAATAAATCAAACTAGGACGAGATTTAAATAAAAGGATGATTTGACAAAATTGCTCGACCACTTCACCATACAGGTCCAACTACACTTGAGATGCTCGGCACTGACCAAATTCTGGACACGCAAGTATTCAAGTAGTGGAATATTTTGGACATAAAGGATGTGTTATCATTTTTTACAGGTGCGCGTGCACTAATTTTATTTATTTATTTTTTCTTTTCTAACGTTTATCAGAGCAATATGTGGCAAAGGTGCTTCACGAACAATGGCAAAGGTGGTGCACGAACAAAAATACTTTTTTTTTCAATTAAGTGACATGGCCACTTACATGGCTCGGCCATCACTGCCAAGAGGCGAGGCAAGGTCAGGACGAGCTATATGATAGAGTGGATGGCGGTGAAGTGGTTGAGTCGTGCAAGGTGATGGATGGTTGAGCATTTGCGTGAAACAGTGGATTACTCGTGGCCAGAAAAAGGAAACACGGGAATACAAAAGAAAGAAGAAAATAAAATTGGAAGAAGAAGATAAACTGGCGGCCATACCTGATGTAATAGAAGCTCACGCACGAAAGGATGAAGGCACTGATGTGGTAAGATAATATGGTGCGTGGTTTTGTATTTATAAGAAGAAATTTGCGTTGATTAGAACGCAAGAAAAATGATAAGTGCGCAAATCATAGCATGCGAAATTTTTAGGCAAAAAAGAATCGGAATTCGAACGTGCTTGTATTTAACATATGGGTTGCGTGATTTTAGGTGAAAGGAAAATAGCAAGGAATAAAATTTAATTTTTTTTGAAACGTCTGAAGGAAATGGAAGATTTTATTCCATATATAAAAGAGAGTCAAGTGTAGAAAGTTGCACGTGAATGACAATGCAGCAAATGAATTTGAATGGCAGGGAAATTAATATTTTATACCAATTAAATCAATTTAAGCAAAGGGAAAGTGTGTAAACTTTATATGTGAATTTAGGGCAAGCTTTTAAATGAAATTGAATGGCTAGGGAATTTATTCCTTTCCCACTTAGAATTGCACGTCTACTGATAAATTTAATTATTTAGCCAAGGTAAGAATTTTAGAAATGCGTAAAACCGACGCAATAACTTAAATCAAACATATACCCAAATTATAACAAAAGTAACGTATCTAAATTTATACGTTCCCTTATTTACTTGCTACCTATATTTAGTAAAATATACGTTTAAAGAATATTTCATTAAATGCGTACCGTTTATATGCCAACTAAATTAATCAAAACGGATATAAACGACAAATCAAAGGTGTAATTAAATAGATTATTTATACACTATTAATTTTAAATTTTATTACTTAAATAAAATATGATTTGTTTACATCCTTTTGATTTATTTACAATTTACTAAGAACTGATGTAAATAAGTAAAATATTAATTACTTAATTTAAAAGGTATATAACCAATTTTTAAAAGAAAAAAAGTGGAGTAAAATATATATTCAGTTAAATTAAAAGATTTTGAAGTTAGAATTCAAAAGATTTAAAAATTCCAATAAATGTTAAACTTTAACTAAAATAAGAATTATAGAATTTGCTTAATTTATTGAAACTAGCTTAAGAAAATTGCAAACACAATCCACTTAACTTTGGGAAATTACAACTCTTCTTAAAAATGGTTTAAAATAAATCTTTTAGAAATAAAATAAAGTGGAATGGGAATAAAATATGTTTTTAAGAAAAATATAAAAATAAATAAAGAATTTCTTAAATTAATTGATGTTGGAAATTAGAAATTGTAAGCAAAATACAACTGACACTGGAAAATGTCAATTACGCTTTTAAATATGTTTTAAAACCAAAATATATACAAAAAAGGTTCTTTTACCCCTGAAAACATAAATTAGAACATTACGTGAACAAATAAAATATTATTTATATAATTTAAAGTAAACAATTTTGTAAATACAGCAAATTACACACAATAGTTAAAAAGGCACCTACAGGCACCTGCCCAATTCATAGTCCTTCTCATGATCATCTGGGATAGAAGGTTCAGTTCCTGGGCGGGAGGGAGGTATGAATAATTCTTAGCCCGAAGGAAAAAAAATAAGTAGAAAATAGAAGGATTCCAAATGAAAAAATTCAAACTCGAAAAGGATCTTTCTGATTCTCGAAGAATGGGGGGCAAAGGGATTGATCGAGAAACTTGTGGCGACTAGATCAACGTGTCATTAGCTCAAAAGAGGTTCCCATCGAAGTTCAATATGAATCTTTTGGTACTTATCATGAGATTTATGGACACTATCTAATAGTAGGAAGTATTAAAAAGAAAATCCGTTGTATATACATTCGAACTACTGTTGGTCATGTTTCTTTTTATCGAGAAATAGGAAATTAAAAAGAAATTAAGATAAGTAGTGGGAATGAACGAACATCTTTCAAAAAAAAAAGATTTCTTCTTTCCCTGAAAATTGAAAAACTCAACATGAGGGAGGAGCGTCTTTCTTTGTAGCGGGGTCGAGGGAAAGAATGGGAAAGACGATTTCACTATATTTTTGACCTAGAACAGGACCTATCACAAGAATATTTCTTTTATTAGGACGATAACTCAGAAAAGACAGATTTCCTATCTTTTCTTTCACCTCGGGAGAAATACGATCGGTGGGGGCTAATTCGAATCCCTTGGGTAAAATAAGAACAGCCCCCACGTTCAAAGACCCCTTTTTACCATTAGCAAGGACGATGAATTAAGCTAGATAGTTAGATGAGTAAAAGCAAACTGCTTATAAAGTTCTTGCTTCGACAATTCAAAATTGAGCGAAAGTTTTTTAGTAATAAATCTATATTCAAAATTATTCCATTCGGAATTTTTTGCTTTATCAAAACGTCGGACTTCTAAATTCTCATAAGGTCCTCCAGGAATTCCTTCTAGAGCCTGTTGAATAATTTTTATAGATTCCTTCATTTCACCAATTCGTACTAAATATACGTGGAGTAACTCCCGATATAGCAGTAAAAGCAAGACGTGTAGGCGGGTCGACTCATCAAGTTCCTATTGAAATAGGATCTACACAAGGAAAAGCACTCGCCATTCGTTGGTTATTAGGGGCATCCCGAAAACAACCGGGTCGAAATATGGCTTTCAAATTAAGTTTCGAATTAGTAGACGCTGCCAAAGGGAGTGGCAATGCCAAACGCAAAAAGGAAGAGACTCATAGAATGGTAGAGGCAAATAGAGCTTTTGCACATCTTTCACATTATAATTCAGATTTCAACGAAACAAAAGGCAGTATTCTTAAAATTTTATTCTCTTTCAAGATAAAAGGTAAAATTAAAATTTTCAAACTTTTAAATTTTTAAATTTAGAAGTCAAAGTTTGACATATTGACAATACTTACATTTTCGGAAAATATTCTATTAATTCACGTGTGGAATTCTAATCCACACCAAAATTTATATTTTAAATAAAAAAATTATCTAAATTAAATAAATATAAAATTTATTAAAATTTTTGAGTTGATGCATAGATGGTTTGGATGGCAAGCAAAGTGAGAGTAAATGCTAAGAAATAGAAAAGGCATAAGTTAAGGAGAAAGAAATGTATATATGTTTTATTCTTAAATGCAAATGAAAATGAGAAGTTTTGAAATGAGAAATAAATCTTCTTGTACATGATTTGCAATTGAGAAATGCATGGCTAGGAAAAGAGTTCGTGTGGCTAAAGCAAGAAATATAGGGGCCATGTAGAAAAAGGCAAGAAATCAAGCAATGACCTGATGGATTTAATTAATTTCTTTCCTTTGTATTAACAGTTGTTCTTAATTATATTGAATTTGTTAAATGTGTACATTTATTATGATTGAATCCTTAAATAAATTCATTCAGATAAGTTTCATTCTTTTATATTACCTTATGAATAAAATATGCATTTCCACTTTAACATTCCTTCCTTATTTTATTACAAAGTTTATTTTTCTTCATATTAAATTACCAAAATTTTATCAATTTAACAATTTTAATTATTAAAAATTTATGGGTCGTTACACTTATTCCTACAAAACTCAGAAGAATCTAATATACTTCGGAGCTAACCTCACAATCTTACCCAATCTTATTTGCTCCCTTTACTGGAGTAAACCTCAATAGAAACAAAGTCTCCAACTTCAAATTCCAAATTCTTCCGTCTCTTTACCTCAAAACTCTTTTGACGATCCTGGGCTGCCTACAGATCATCCTGATCAGCTCAACCTTCGCTGATGCTTCTAGAAACAAACTGGATCAAAAATAACTCAACAAAATGATCCTTTCAAGATCTACCCAAAATCAAGAACTCAAAATCTACTCCACAATCATCAGTGGATTTCAAACTTACTTCTCCTATCCGGAAAAGACAAAACAGATGCACTCACCAAACTGACCTTCAGATCTTAAAAAATTTCCTATAGAAACTCTCTAATCCAAAACACTACAACTTCCGGTTGCTTCTACTCTAGAACAGCTGCCACCTTGCTTCCGCTGCACAACTCTGATCCGAAACAGATGAGAATGTCGTTCAATGACCACGAGCACAAACTAGTCCGACACATCCTAGAAATATGGTTCAACAGATCCATAAAGAGAAAACATGGAAGTTTCAAGAAATACTGAGCTGCTTCATCCAATCCTCCTTCTAGGAGATATCTGAAAAATCTCTGACAACTCGTATAACTCAAGAGAACACTCAAACTATCGCAAGTCACTTTTGCGATCCTATCCAATCCAATATCCACAGATACCGTTCTCTCTTCATAAATCAGAACAGTTTATCCTTGACCAATCCATCGAAGAAACGGGTCCACTCTGCTGCTTCTGAACTCCACTTCTAGGAAACTGCTAAGCCAAAAGATCTTACTTTGGCACACAAAACACTACCTAACTGCATGGCTTCCTCAGAAACCAAAGACTCCTATCCAAAGCTCCTTGAGAAACTCGGACCTCAAATGAAACACAAACATCCTGCTGAACTCAGCCACAACACCGAAGCAGACACTTCCTTAAACTTGCTCCAAAGAAAACATCTTCGGAGACATCCATAGTAACTATGTCTCATCACGCAGCTAGTACTTACCGAGGTTGCCAAGATACCATTACTCGCTTCTGCCTAATCGACAGATCCAAATTCTACTCAACCAACTTCAAAGATGAACTCCGAACCTTTAAAAGGTTCCTTTAGAGATCAATTAAATCCTTATACCATAACAAAGCTCACTCGAGAGGGTATTAGATCTACACTCTCGACAAAATACTCTTCTAACCTCAAACATTCAAACTCCAACCATTGGTAATCGTGTTACACACACCACTACCTTATCTACCTTTATAACTCAAATTGGAAAACCCAAACAGGTAATCCAATAAATAGGTATATATATATATAAATACAAATACGCTCTCTCAAGAAAAACACCACTCCAAAGCTTAGGTATTCGCTCAACCTATGCTCTGATACTAAGTGAGACGACCCGCCTTATTCTCCACAATAAGACTCATCATTTTAAAGAAAGAAAAGGATAGAAAAGAGAAAATATACAGAAGAAAGAAGAAACAACATCAGAATCACAATAACGGAACGAATAAATTATATTAATCACATAGTATATTACATAGTATCATATACATCAAAGTTACACAGCTTATACAACACATAATAGACAGTTATAAACACCTGCCTAGTTATACAACTCATTATACAATACAGACAAATGGCTCAGAGAACACACAGCGGAATACTATAAATCTACACGTTGAAGCCTCCTGCTCCATTGTTCCTCCAGAATTTATCAAACCTAACCTGAATCCCTTGGCTACTCGTAAAAATTTGAGTACGCAAGAGTTTAAGAAAAACAGAATAAACTTCGGGTCAGACATGGGTCTGGTGTGAGTAAACGGTTAATGTTGCTTAATTTTTGAAAAACCTTTTGAAAGAAAAGGTATCACGTAAGACTTCCCACACATAAACTATAACGATCCCGATTTTTGAGTAAAATTAAAATTAGTAATTGATATAAATTTGTGAATTTAAATTGTAGATTTAATTTGAATTTTCCAAATTTAAATAGGATATTTGTTTATATGGACATTGATTTTAAAATTTAACTGTGGATTTCAAATTCTATATTTAAAATCTTATAAATAAAAAGAAACATCCCAAAAATTTATCAAATTAAAATTAATAATATATTTTAAACTTAAATTAATTTGAAAATAAATTGAAAAAAAATCAAATAAATAAAATAAGTAACAAACTATATATGGATAAAACCCAATTTCTTTTGAGTTTAAAATCTTGAAATAATAAATATTTTAAAAAATCAATTGAAATCAAATTATATATATAATGCATATATGAGTAGATATGAGTGTATACATTTAATTTGAATTTAAATTGCATAATTATGGATATGAATATATATATTTAAATGTACATAAGGGGTTATAATTCAAGTTGAATTGAAATTTGAATTTAAATTTAAAATATATGTTCTTAAGAATAATTGTGTGACGACCCGCCCTTCTACACCCAGAAAGACGTATCATCATAAAGAAGGAAAGGTATAGAAATAGAAAAGAAAAGAAAGAAAGAACAACAACAACAGAATCTCACAGCGGAAACGGAATAAAATATAATACATCACATAATAATTACATAGTTTGCGTATATCAGAGTTATACAATATTATACACTTGACAATTTTATATACATCTGTCACTACATACATCTCAAAATACAACATAATCTAACTAATACAGTGGAACTATATAGATATCTACATACGTCTGGGCTCCTGCTCCAAGCTCCTCCAGAACTCAACAATCCAAGAACCTATCACTTGGCTACTCGTAAAAACTTGAGTACCCAAGAGTTTATGAAAACACAAAATATAAACTCCGGGTCAGACATGGGTCTGGTATGAGTAAACGGTTTAAAGTTGTTTAACTTGAAAAACATTGGAAAAGAAAGGTATCACGTAAGACTCCCCACACATAAATACGGGTCAGTTTTTACCTTACGCTAACCAAAACATTTCATAGGAAATTCAGTGATATAATAATAGTGTCTAGCGTTTTCAAGTAAATAGAAAATAGCCGAAATTGTTACATTATCAAATTCCAGCTACTAGCCACAAAAGTGGGTAATACAATCAAATCCGAGGGCACTTATTGGAAATTGGGTTCCATACAATGGCAGGGATAATGGGGTACCGCCCGTCACAGTACAGGGCCTAGATCACTGTACCGAGGAGTACGCCCGCTCCCATGCAACACAAGGCTGGAACCATTCCTTACTGAACAGTCCCGAACAAGATAACCCCGCAGTTGGCGTGACCAACCGCTCACTAAGCCGAATAAAAAGGGACATCTAGACAGAGGAAAATCTTGTCCTGTTTGTGTAACGACCTGCAAATCCGTACCCCTTGAATCAACACTATTCTACCTAAATCAATCCAAGTTGTACAGAAATACGAACCGTTTGGGTTAAAGATAAAAGGTAGGAGAAGAGAATAGAAAAACAACAACAGAATCTAACCATCGCAGCGGAGTAAAATATAATAAATAATAAATAATCTTTACTCAAAATCAAATATATCTGTTTACATATTATACATCATCAGAGTACATCAATCACAGCTCACATTAATAACATACAACTGGATACACAGCTACACAACGCAGCGGAATATATATATAACCAAGTACGAGAGTACGTATCGTCCTCCTGCTCGTCTCCTGAGCTCCCCAGCATCCTACCCTGTATTCTATAATACTCGGTCTGACCCGAGCATTACAGTTAAATAACACCCGAGTCAGTCTGGAATACCAGCGTGAGAAACCACACCCAATTGATTATTAAAGTTTCAAAAATCCTTTGAAAACAAAAGCATCTCGTAAGACCACACCACAAATAAACATGTCGGGTTTTTACCTTACGGTAGCTAAAACAATTTTTATAGAAATCCTCTGATATTATAATAGTGTCTATAGAAAGTAAATAGAATCTAGCTGAAATGCTTGCATCTCACGTTTCAGCAATAGTTGGGCACAATCAAAACCGTACGGGCGCGTAGGGAAAATGGATTCCAACTAATGGCTAGGCACTGGGGTACCACCTGTCACGGTACCTGGTCTAGATCAGCGTACCGAGGAGCCACCCTAACTCCCCTGCAACACAAGACCGGAACCATCCCTTACTGGACAGTCCCGAGCAAGATCACCCCGCGGTTGGGATCAACAACCGCCCACTAAGCCGAAATAAAGGGACATCTAGACAGGGATGACCTCACCCTCCAGTGGGGGCTACCACGAAGCCTTGCTGCATATCCCCTGATTTTCAGCCATTCCCATTTGATGAGGCTTGAGGCTAAGCGTTACCTTTATAGAACATATTCCTTAGAATGCCCATCGTCCACCTGACGATGTTTCGCAAGCATTCATCCATACAAGTCCGTCCCGGGTTCGAACGGAACCGAAGGCACTATTCCTACTACATCCATTTTGGAAATATCCTCAGGATTAGTAGCGACTAGCCCTTGTACTTCACTATTCCATCTTCGAATCCAAAATCGTTTTCACGAAACGTATAAACCGGATCGAAGTGGTTTTCGAGAAATAAATCTCGATCCCGGTCTCTTCGAAACGATCAACGCATTGTCCAATATTGATATCCGGTTATTTAACTATCAATTTCTATTTACAAACATCCATCAAACAATAAATAATTTTCCCAATTATTTATTTATCTCAAAATATCTTCACAAGATATATTTCTGTTTCCAATCCTTTGAAAACAGTTTCAAAACCATCTTTCTTTTCAGAATAAACTTTCCCAAATATTTTCTATCTCCTCTGAAATTAGCAAGCACAAAACTAGATTTTAAAAATAATTTAAAACACTTTATTTTTGACATCTACTTAAAAACATTTAAGTTAAACTACTTCAATAATTTGTTAAAATTACATATTATATGAATATTTGAAAATATAGTTACTTAATAAAATATAAAACTAGATTTTCACTTTTGAAACAAAATGCTAAGTCACTTTTTAAATAATTACTACTATAATAGATTTGGGAAAATACTTACTTTAGAATTTAAATATTTAGAAATAGAAAATTTTTCAAAAACGTACTTCTTAAACAACTTTAATCCTTTAATTTATATTTAAAAATTTACTTTGAAAACGTACTTGGTTTTTCAGAGAGAAATTTTCCAATCTCAATCACTTAAATCAATTTTCCAAATTGATTTCCAATTTATTCCATTTGAAATAAATTTCTTTACTTATCAGTTCATTTCGAAATTCATTAATTATGGACTTTATTATTATTTTCAGTTTGATTTGTTTTTAATCCTTTAACTGAAATATACAATTTCAGGTTATTCCCAATTTCTTCTTTATTCTTCTTAAATAATTTAAATCCTAAATTTAAAATAAATGTTTTGTTCTTTTAAACAATAACATTGAAGTTTAAGTTTCATTAACTCTCTGTTTGTTTAAATTTTCCTTCCCATACTCAAGATTTATTTATTAAAATTTTAAAGTCACTTTATTTCCTTTCCAGTTCATTCATAAATTTATTCAACTTTTCTATAATTATTTTACTTACAACTACACTTCTTTTATTTTCATTCCCAAACTCAAATTATATAAATGGTAATTCATTATTGCCCGATTATAACAATCAAGCCCTAGCATTCAATATTTTCACATAATTCATTACAGAATATCAAATATTCAGAACAGAGAATATTAAATAATTAAATAAAGTTGAGGGGTCCAGTTGGATCCCTCCAACCTGTTTTCCCTGCATCCACAGATGTTAGCACTATATAAAATGCCAATTCCAAATATATATCCCACTACAGCACATAAATCAATTCAACCATTTCAAACAATATTTAAATTTAATCATTCAAATTTAAATTTAACTGAGTGAGATTAAGTCACATTTGGTTCCTGTTTGCAACCCATTTCGAAACCAGCTTGTTTCGTCACAATTCTTCACAATTAACCTTGTATAAACATTTTACATTTTATTAATATTTGAACTTATTGAACAATTTCTTTTCTTTGATAATTTTTCTTAGCCGGTTATTTATTTAAATTACTTTCCCTTTAATAAAATATTCCTTTGGTAACTAAACACATAAATGAGTTTATTAACAAATCAGTTACCATTAAATAAACAACTCAACTAATAATTTAATTTAAGCTGATAATTCCCTTTAATAATCTTTAATAGCTAAAATTTATTAAATAGGTCAATCGTACAATTTTATCACCAAATCCCTTACGTAATTTTCTTCCAAAATCTTATATCGATTTCCCGTATATATATATATGTTTTAAACTTTGGAACATTTAAAACTAAATAGTAAATATCCTTTACTGAAAAAACAGAATACTGAGTTATATTATATATATTTTAAACTGCATATATGTATGTTTTTTTTATATAAACCTGTTTTATACAAAGCTTCTCGACCATTTAAAATTCCATTTTCAATGCCTTATCACAACATATGTACATAATTTCTGATTTAAATTGCTCAAACTTTACCTTACTCGAGACGGCCACCAAGTTGTTGCCAACAACTTCATACTCCATCACCATGTACTTCTTCAAGTGCCTGACCAACTCTCTGCCTTCCATACTTTCTTTCACAACAAACTTCCTTCTTACATACAACTTCAACAACATCTCCACCATGAGATCTGTCGTAACATTTACTGACCATCCTCAACTCCTCCACATGCCCGCTCTGCAATCAAACATTCCACTAGCCATACATTAACACCTCAACATTCAACATTCATCTTCCTTGACCACCAGAATTCCGAGCATCGCGACTTAGTCGCTCGACCTGGGCATGGACGAGACTTCGATTCGAACGACAGAGCACGACCGTCGCCAACCACAACAAAATCCCATATACGAGAGCTTCTTCTATGCATCTTCAATTTCGAGATACGGGAAACGCGATTTGATATTAGGAAGTGATCGCCATTTTTTTTATTTTTTATTTTTTTCACCGAGTAAGGTTTGGTGTTTGAAAGGGAGAAAAGGGGTTCGACCCCTATTGTGTTGCCCCCCTTTTTATATGCTGCTTACAGCTTCCCTTTGAAGCTTCTTCTTTAATTAATCTATTTATTACATTTTTTTTTAGTTTAGTTCGAGCATTTTGATTATTGATTGAACGGCTTAGAATTGGAAAAATATGTGATTATATGATAGGAAGATGGCGTATACTAGAAGCTTGATTAACTAAATTAAATTTCATCAGATTATTACCAATTAAATATTCAGCGTGTTTATGTAACGTACGCTCACACAACAACTTCAATTGCTGATAAAATTGAAATCCGATAATAATTCAATATTACGGACTCAATAGAACTGGTTTCGTCGAATTCCGAGACTGTGTCTTGGAAGACTATTTTTAAATTCAATTTAAACGATATATTTTTAAAACTGAACAAAACACTATTAATGTCAATTTTACAACTTCTATTATCTTTAGTATTATCAATATAAATTTTATAAGCCTTCAAAATATTTGTAATAGGCTTAAAATCTCAGATTTCATATTTTATCCAATTTAAATTATTTAATTCAACAATTTAATTATCAAATAAATTATGATATTCGTAATTTAAGTTGATAATTAACCTTTAAATAATGAAAATCAATTAAATATTCTGATTTTTAAATGCTCGAAAATTCCGGGTTGTCACATTTCTCCCCCCTTAAAAGAATTTCGTCCCCGAAATTACTAGTTAGGAAGAATGGTCCAATACCCGTTTACTTTTTCCCCGAAACCAAACGGTTTCTAACAATTCAACAACTTACCAACTATCTTTTTATAAAAGACCCATTATTATCCTTATTAACTTTCCAAATCTTTCCCTAGTTTGCAAACAATCCTATTTGCCCAACCATTCAAGTTTAAGTTTAAAACTAAATTTTGAATTATCAAATTTTCTCAAAATTTTTCTAACTCTCTAAATTTTCGAAAAATTTCACCAGCGTCTCCTTTGCGCGGCTGACTCGGTACAACTACAAAATGGCTCTATGGCCTCCCAAATCCAAAAAGAAAAGAAAACGGATAAGTGGCTCGATCCAAATCCCAATCAAATTTCATACCAAATTTAAATACATACCTTTTTGTCGAGCATTTCAAATTTATCTTTTTGAAATCAAGTCCAATTTTCTTTTCCCTTTATAACACCTGCATATCCTGCTTAGCACTAATATCCAATCACAATATTCCCAAAACATCATACCAACTTTCTTACAAAATGCCAATATCTATTCATTCCAATATTAACTTAATTTATATTAGTAGTATCAATTTTCAGTTAAGAATTCACCGTTCTCTCTCTAGTTGGTAATAGCATTTTATGTGCTTCTTATATTTATTCCTACTTTACCACTTAGTTTATATCTAATTCTATTCAAATTGATTCTTTCATTTCCAAATGAATTCAATTTATCTTTAATTCTGCATATATAAATTTTATTTGTCATTTATTACTAATTCATGTCATTACTTTAATTAGTTTCATTTGCTAACTTATTTTATTTTCCAATTTGAATTTGTTTGTCTTTAACAAATTTTTTTCCAAAATTTTCAAAAAAATTCTAACTCCCAAAATTTCTGAAATTTTTTGGTAGAGTCCCCTTTGTACGGAGGAGCTTTTCCAATTTGACAAAAGAGATAAATATATATACATCGACCCACACAGTCGGAAAAACCAAAACAGTTCATATTTCCTAATTTTATTGCGTAGGCGTGCCTTATTTAGCATTTTTAAGCAGACAACTTATTTATTTAGTAGTTAATGCAACTCAAATCTAGCCACACGGCTTCCATGTACCTGTACTTACTCAATTTAAACTTGTAAGTGCGATATAAATGAAGTTTAACAACATTTCACTTATTTGAAACAGTCAAAACATATGAATTATAAAAGAAATTCACACCAAACATTAATCCGTAAGTAATTTATATAGTTTTCATGCTAATTCAACTGTTTCAACTTATTCATAACCCATTTTCATTCAATTTGAATGGTTTCAATCCATTCGTATATCACTTCATCAATTTGAATGGTTCAAACTCAATCGCTTACATTTAATTTATTCTTAAGCAAACCGAGCTCATATTTAATTCAATTGATCTCAAAATCAATTTATTTACTTCTATCAATTCATAGAATTTTAATTACTCATATTTACATCCAGTGACAATTTATTCTATAAAATTTGACAAGATCTATGTGAATAAATAAGTATTTATGTTTTATAACCAATTTAAATGGATTTTAACTCAATTTATACTCAATTCTATTCCATTTTTAAATTTATTCATGATCCATATATTCTCATTCTCATTGCATTTTAAATTTGAATCCATTCACTCGCATTCCATTTTATTAACCAATTAGTTCATCCAAACCATATACAACCTAGGTTCATCTTAATTGCCAATTAAATTTCCCTTTTTATTTAATCCATTTACAACCATTTACTTAGCTCGACACACTCCCTTTTAAATTTCACTTACAACTCATTTGTTTACATTTCATTCCATATTTGTCTATTCCAAACTGTTTTATTTAGCTCAAAGATAATCCAAGCTATTTCATCCAATAACTATTTCAATGTTAGATATATTCAATAGGGTTTCATTCCTTATCCGCCTTCATTTAAACCCATTCTATTAACTTAAAACATTCCATTTCCTTATTGTCCTTAATTATTTCAATTCTGTAACAATTTAAATGGTTTACTATTATTTATTTAAGAATTTCATTTCATTAAATATTATCGGCAACTCACCGAATTTTACTTCAATTTATTCAAATTTTATACTTAAGCTCATTCTCATTTTGCAAGTAAATTTTTATCTTTTATACTCAACTTAACTCAATTGATTCCAAGGCTATTTCCTATTTATTTCCTCTGATTTGGATTTTATTGGCAATTCAAACCATCACTATTTTAATCCGATTCCATTTTTATTCTATACTTTCCTAATTATATTTACTTTGTTTACACTTCAAGTCTAATTTTAATTAATAACTCAAGTTCGGATTCTATTATTCACCTTTAATTTACCATCCAATTTATTATCCACAATTTAATTACATTTTCTTCACTATCGACCCAAGTCGAATTTGATTTATAACTTGAGTTTTATTTCCAAACTTCATCATAAACTCACCATTCAATTACATTAACTAATTTATTATCTAATTAATTCTTCCCTTGGACAAAATTCAACACTTGATTTTTAATCTCAAAATCTCTTCATTTAATTTCTTAAGTTCAAATTTATTTTATAATTTAAGTTTGGATTTTTCTTCTCATTTTTCAATTCATCAAAATATTGATTTTGGGCTTTGTATTCCATTTTCAATTTAATAAGTCACAACTTATCGTTTTATACAATTCTATTTCATCATAAGCTTGAATATATTCATCTTTTATTTTTAACTCAAATCTTCTATTTATTTATAACCCAAGCATATTTTATTTCCTTGAATTTTTAATTCTTTTATAAGTTATTCTGATTTATTTATTTCAATCCAATCCTTATCCAACTTATTTTCCATTTATTCAGGTAAGAATTTAATTCCATTTAATAACTCAATTGAATTTTTATTCCAATTCAATTTTATTTTAACTCAGTTGGATTTTAACTTAATTCGAATACAACTGGATATTATTTTCAGCTTATTCAATTTATTTTAATCCAGTTAAATTTTATTCTCCAATCTAAGTTAATTTCATTTTTAACTTTTCTCTTTAAATTTACATTCCAACATTCAAAGCTTATATTTCTTTCATGATTTAAAAATCATCTCAATTTATAAGCTTACAACCTATCTCATCAGGATTTTTAAACACCCGGCTTGGGTTTCAAATTATTTTGAAATCTCTAACATTTCAAAATCACACTTCTCAAAAATTAAACCAACCCTGGCTTTATCCTCAACAAATTTACTTCGAGATTTTCAAAAACAAATAGGTTTCCCTGAACAAATCAATTTGGTAGCACTTCATCACTTAGAAACTCGAAAATGAATACTGATGATGCGACCGTCATCATCGGAATTATTTCCCAATAATCCAAGTGATTTCAATGCTATATCACTTTCAAAATCCATTTCCTTTCAGAAATACCTTCAAAACAATAATGCTATTAGTTATCTCCAAAGCACTTCGAGAAACACTTTCAAAAATCTCCGGGATTTAAATTTCCCAATCCTGCTTAAATCAAATTTTAACTATAATTCATTTGCACAGCTTATGCTCGTACAAATTCTCATTTGATTATATTTCAAATTTATAATTCATATTTATAAATTTTATTTTGTAATGAATTTATTCCCCTAAATTTTAGTTATATTTCAATTTCTATTTAAATTTTTACTTAACAATGATAATACTTTAATATTATCATTTCTAACATCCAAGCAACCATATATTAGCTAAATAGTTTTCAAAAAATATTCTTTATATCAAAATATGTTTTTGGGTAAAATTATTTCATTTACCCACATTTAAAACAATACTGTGTCAATCGTTCTATTCAAGTGTTTAGAAACCCCTTCTGTGACGCCCCACCTATATGCCCACGCTAGCCAAGAACACTACGGTGTAGTGCTGTCGACTAGCACAGAGAATAAGGCTGTTGAGGAGCGACCATCCGTGTAATTGCTTTGTGCGAGCACCGATATGCCAGATAGTAAAAACGTGCATTTCATTTCAGGAGGAAATCCGACATGCCGATGCACACTCAAAGCTACTACACAGTGGCTATAATAGTCTAGGACAAAAATATAAAATAATAACACAGATAATATAAATAAATGCGGAACACAGATGAAACAGAAAGTCTCATATATATATATAATAACTGATGCCAGTTACAATACATTTGACACGGTACATGTGATACAACTACAACAGTCGACTCAGGAAGTTATATATACAAGTACATTATCGACTAATATACATGAATACATATCAACCTATACTATGACTCGACAACTCCAAAAGATATGAAAAGTCTTCATAGCTCAAGCAGCATCCCAAAGCAGAATACCTATAACCTGAAAATACTCGGTCCGACCCGAGTATTAAATTCAAAAGAAAATAATACTCGGGTCAGTCTAATTCAAACTCAGTTATTAGTGCACAGAAGCAATAATAATTAAATAACGAATAGACGACAATCACAATAATTCTCGTCTATCCAATCACTAATAAGGATGAATTGGACAAAGGAATCAAATAATTGGAAACATCAATTAAGACGTCAACTCGAGTAGGGCTGCAGTATACGCAAGCGTGTACTGCCACGCCACTACAACATATGGAATACGAAATAGTTCCATAAATCAAAAGCAAAAGAAATAACAATAAAACCAATACCAGTGGCTGCAGTTCACGCTTGCGTGCACTGCCCTGCCACAACAGAGACGATGTACCCAATGAATACCGTGTGGCTGCAGTTCACGCTTGCGTGCACTGCCTTGCCACTACAGTGATAATGTACACAACCGGCACAAGGTCAAACCCAAATAAATTACGGTTCAACTCAGGGGCAACATGAGTGTACAAGGTCAAACAATCAAATATACAACAGAGCTCCATGCAACAATATTTTTGAATGGAGGCAGTGTAACAACACAAAACAAAGAAGATGGTCAACACTTATGAATACATCTACAACAACAATGAATACAGACTGACCAGAAACAAGCCCAACTAAGTACACATGAACCAGATACGAAACGACAATTTTGACAAAACAGTTTCACGAATGCAAAGGTCAGAAAAATGAGCAATGCACTAAGCAAATGAAGCAACGTACATATATATGTACACATAACTGCACCATGAATTAGAGTGGACAGGGATGGCAACTGCAAAAATCAAGTCAGATGCATAAAGGCAGATGATACAAACTACATGAAGGCAGTAGAATGAAGGTTAGGGCACCAAAATTATGGCACCACAGCATATAAACAAAAGAAGACAGTCAAAACAATGCTCAGGTAACCCAAAGCAGTGAACAACACTGTCCCAAACTCAAAAACCCAATACAATACATCACAGTCCAATATGATATGGACAGTGGAAAATATGACACCAAGCTCAAGAAATGCAAGTGAATTAATTGCCACAAATCAATGCCAACAACATGAAATGGTGAACATCATTGCAAGTGCAACAGGTAGAAGAAGATGTAGTGAAGCATGTACAAGGGCAGTACATATATGAAACTACATGATGACCAGACCAGAACCAAATATATTCACAAATAAGCACAGGCAAAGGCAACCAAACCAGTTCAGATATGACATACAACAGCAAACCTGCCTGAAATGAACTCGACCAGTGAACAAGACTATCAAGGCATCAAGTATACACATCACAGTGCACATATGTCAAGTACACGAAAGACTCAAGTAGACTGCAACTTAAACACAAATTACAAGAGTATATGCAGGTAAGAGCAGTTATAACCAGAGCATGACCAAGAATGATAAACTGGAATGTAACCCAAAATCAAGTATAGTAGCAGTTTCAAAATAATCAAGGCAAAACCAGACATGCCAGAAATCCGAAGCCAGATAATATCATCACACATGAATGGTTGACGAAGGCAATGGTCAAGACTTAAGACACAAGTTTGCAACATATAACAACACTGCAATACTACCAAAATTCAAGTAACTGATGTCAACCTTTCGAAGTCAACTGCAGGTCAAAATCAATACCGTGGGGATGAACGAGAAACAGTGGAAGCAGCGTCAAACAATCAGTTCAAAAAGTGCTCAGGGATGAACACGAAAATGGACAGAGTCGAAGTACACAAGATTCTTGAACAAAATTGCATTAACAAAGTTAAAAATGATTGAAGCCAAAGTCAAAGCAAGAAATCCACGGAGCAACATAATCAATACCGTGATTATCACTTAATCAAATAGCGAAATTCATAATTTTTAAATGAACAAAATATAGGAATTCAAACCCTATATACACATGATTCAAGAAGATGTGAGTGAAGAGAATCACTCACCTTTTAATTCGAGAAGCAAGCAATGAAACACATCATTCGATCGAGCAAGCCGAAGTCGCGGCACCTAGGATTCAAACGAAGCCCTAATTTTTGCAGGTCGGCGAACTAACGAAGCTGCCATTGTTGATGCGCCCTAGCTTATGTAGAGGAATGAAGGAGAGGGGATGAACGATAAATGAAGAAAAAAGGGGCCGCCATTAATTTTCTTTCGTTCGTTTTAGGTCTCGAACGAAAATGAATAAAAAGGGGGGAAAAAGAAACCGGTTATATGCTTTAGTGAATTATCACGGCCCAATAAAGAAAATGGACCACTAACTAATTTTCAAAGCCCATCAATCTCCTTAACAATTTATAAAAGAATTTTAATTCAAATTTAAAAACTTCAATAGGCAATTTGCAATAATATTTATCGTTTAATGTCGATTGTCAATTGATGCGAAATACCGGGTTGTTACAGACTCCCCTCCTTAAAGAAATTGCGTCCTCGCAATTATAAGGAATAAATGGAAAAAAGGTAACAATCATAAGAGCATATCATCACGAGACGAAGAAATTCGAAATAGGAAGTTCACCGTGAACAGCATGACGGAGCAAGCCAGAACGTGTTTGCTCAATGTCAAATCTGGTGAAACTTCAATCTCTTCAATAATACCGGGCTCAAGAATAAAATCGGAATTCCTAAGGCATTTCCGTAGAAGGAAGACGCGTGAAACACGTCATGAATAACAGAAAATTGAGCCGGTAATAAGAGGCGATAAGCCAAGAAACCAATACGTTCAGTGATAGGAAATGGCCCAATATGTCGAGGCACTAACTTTCCCGACCGACTGAAACGCACAACACCTATCATAGGTGAGACACGAATAATTTGGAACAACAGCGTAGTACAATAACGATACGCCAGAAGAATCAAAGCTTCATTAATTCAGAACGCTGACGTAGTACAAAAACAGTACGTCCAATGAACCGTTCACCATAAAAGAACATCAAACGCAAGTCCATAAAAAGAATGAGACGAAGCTCAATAAAACGAAGTACGTCGAAATGTCTGATGAACTTGGTAAAAAGATGATTCCATACAGACATCACCAAAGAAACAACCACTTGTTGCCAATGACAAGTGCATCGGTAACACGATTTCCCCCTCCGGGAGTGTACAGAATATCAAGATCATAAGATACAAGGAACTCGAGTCAACGTGGTTGACGTAAATTAAGTTCCTTATGAGAAAATAAATATTCCCAAGATTCATGATCAGGGTAGAGAACAAATTTCTCACCCAAAAATAATGATGCCAAATTTTCAAGAGCGAAATCAATAGCCACGAGCACTAGATCATGAGTGGCATATCTAGCCCCAATAGGCATCAATGATTAAGAAACACAAGAGATAGAACGTTCTCTTATGCAAGAGAATGGCATGCAAACCAATATGATTAGCATTGGTACAAACAATAAAGTCTTGGTTCCCCTCGGAAATCGCAAGAATAGAAGTATTGAAAAAGAGTTGTTTTAAATAATATTCTTTCCCGAAAAGCTAAAACTTTCGAAATTTACGATTTACTTTATGTAATTATCTTTTCAGGCAGATTTACATTTTAAAATTCAATTTACTGTGTCTGATTGTCTCATCAAAGCGTCTAGGAGATTCCTATCGATAATGTTGATCAAGCGCATCGACCAGAATTCTTAAAGCACTCAATGGGCAATACTATCACAAAATATTCAATTATCAAAAACGATAACCAGAAATAACAAATATTCAATTAACAAGTCCGGAATTAACCGAAATAGCAAACGCACATGTCCCAACCATGAGTTTTACTAAATCGTTTAATTCACTTCATCGTTTCCTTGAAGGTGCAAGAATTGTGTATTTTAAAAATAACATTTCACATTCTCAAACGGACAAGTCCGGAATTAAACGAATCAGTAAAAAAAAGGGGTCATAGTCCTCAATTTTGCTGAAACGTTTAAATCGCTTCCTCATTCTTTTGAAAGCGTAAACTGTAAAAATTTTGAAAACGATTTTTATTTTGAAACAATTTTTAAAACACGTGATTAAAACAGCGACATCAGTAGCAACTTCGATAAGTGGATTTTCATTCATCAAAAATGTCACAAGAATCTTCTCAAAGATAGAAAGGGATATCATACCCTAAACTTGTATTAATAACAAGTCAATGACACACGAATTCACCAATGCACAAAAATTGATAAAACTTATCAATAGAAATCACGAAAATTGGTGAAGCACAAATTCCAGAAGACTACACAAGAAATCCAGAAATCACAAGATGAGAGTATGAAAACTCGAACGGGAGTATGAAAACTCAAACGGGAGTATGAAAAATCAAATGGGAGTATGAAAACTCAAATGGGAGTATGAAAACTCATCTACACGCGAGCATGAAAACTCATCAGCACATGTAACGCAAAGCGAGAAAGGGAGCATGAAAACTCACCTACACGTGAGCATGAAAACTCATCAGCACATGTAACGCATAGCGAGAACGGGAGCATGAAAACTCACCTACATGCGAGCATGAAAACTCATCAACACGTGCAACGCAAAGCGAGAACGGGAGCACTAAAACTCACCTACATGCGAGCATGAAAATTCATCAGCACGTGCAACGCATAACGAGAACGGGAGCACGAAAACTCACCTACATGCAAGCATGAAAACTCACCAACACGTGCAATGCAAAGCGAGAACGGGAGCAAGGAAACTCACCTACACGTGATCATGAAAACTCATCAGCACATGTAACGCAAAGCGAGAACGGGAGCATGAAAACTCACCTACACGCGATCATAAAAACTCATCAACACGTGCAACGCAAAGAGAGAACGGGAGCACGAAAACTCACCTACATGCGAGCATGAAAATTCATCAGCACGTGCAACGCAAAGCGAGACGCTATCTCATGGTTGCAAGCCATTAATTTTGACACACGAATGGCCCGAAGACCGTGGGGCGCTACCCCACATGTGTGAGTCGGAATCACACAGATTGAGGTCTAGACTAACCAAAATTCAAAAAGGTATGTGTGAGTGGAATCACACAAGTGGTGTCTAGTCTAACCTCGCAAACAAAAGGAAAGTATGTGTGAATGAAATCACACAAATGGTGTCTAGACAATCCTCAAAGCCCAAGAGATATGCGTGAGACGAAATCACACCGATGAGGCCTAGTCTAACCAAAAAGCAAAAAGGTATGTGTGAACGAAATCACACAAGTGGTGTCTAGGCTAACCGAAGAGGTATGTGTGAACGAAATCACACAAATGGTGTCTAGCCTAACCAAAAGGAGACATCGCACAATTGCTAGTCTAAATCATAAGAATGATCGTCATGATCAACGAGAAGTGTCAATTACACTAAGTTAGTGAATATAAAAGTTTAGCTTCATGTCCCATAACCACGAGCTTAACTTAAATATTTACGAACAAACTGTAGATCGTCGCTAGAAAATTGTCACAAGAGATTCAATCGAATAAGTCCAAGAATTAACCGGCGAAGTAAACGCAAGCGTTATATACCACTCGTTTTACTAAGTTGTTTAATTAGATTTCTCATACGAGTGAGGTAAAGATTAGTATATACTAATAGATTGGAAAACAGTTTAGGAAAAGAGTTTTGTAGTAAAATAGTTTTGAAATCGTTTGGAGAAAAGGGTTTTGATATTTACTACTAGTATAGAAAACCTTTATATTTTTAAAGTTACAAATCACAAAAATGATTGTAGAAACAATCAATCACATGAATTCACATACAAAGATGTGAATAGAATCCAAAGAAATCGATACTGTACCCATCAAAAGGTATGTTCACGAAAATACCGAAGAAAATATTATCAAAGTCGCTAATAAATGATAGCAACAAATCGGGGAATTAACAAGAATCGATTAAATTTGGAAACCAAATGAATTCACTAAAATTCACATTCGAAGACGTGAATTAAAATCCAAAGAATTTGATTCCAAATCCGTCAAAGTAGGAATACCCAAAAATTCCAGAAATAGAAGTTATCAAAGTCGACAAAGGTGATAACAACTAACCGGAAAAGAAGAATCGATTAACAATTGTAAAAACAAAGCAGAACGAGCATAAATGCATGAATGACTTTAACAAAAGTAAAAGTCAAGTCAATGTCGATATCGATAAGGCAAAGTCAAAGACAATTTCTCTTATACCAAAGAAATTTTAAAACTATCAGAGAGAGGCACAGGAAAACCAGCCAACCATGGATAAACAGACAGAGTCGACAATTGAAATGCAATTTGTCGGATAAACAGACAGAGTCGACAATTGAAATGCAATTTGTCGGATAAACAGACAGAGTCGACAATTGAAATGCAATTTGTCTCAGAGATTGATACCCAAAACTCAATTGCATGGATACTGCATCAAGTACACGAATCAGAGACAAGAATACAGATGTACAGCAGTTCGAATAAACAATGCGAGCTCAAATCGAAGTGGGTACCAGTTGCAGCAATATGCAACCTGGTATAGCATATACACAATGATACTTAGCAGTGCATACTCGAATGAGCAAGTGCAACAGAGAATAGCGGCAATGCTCATGAATAAGAGTTAAGAATTCATACTTAACAAATCAAAGATGATCTTAGGCAAAGATGAGAGATAAAGCATCGACAAATAGTTGTAACACATGTTCCATCTAAGTTATGTTTTATAT
Source organism: Allium cepa (assembly GCA_030765085.1). Classification (NCBI taxonomy): domain Eukaryota; kingdom Viridiplantae; phylum Streptophyta; class Magnoliopsida; order Asparagales; family Amaryllidaceae; genus Allium; species Allium cepa. Next base: position 43,292,437 of record CM060930.1, on the reverse strand, counting down.
TCGTCCTAAACCCAGGCTCTAATACCAAGCTGTGACGCCCCACCTTTATGCCCACGCTAGCCAAGAACACTACGGTGTAGTGCTGTCGACTAGCACGGAGAATAAGGCTGTTGAGGAGCGACCATCTGTGTAATTGCTTTGTGCGAGCACCGATATGCCAAATAGTAAAAACGTGCATTTCATTTCAAGAGGAAATCCAACATGCCGATGCACACTCAAAGCTACTACACAGTGGCTATAATAGTCTAGGACAAAAATATAAAATAATAACACAGATAATGTAAATAAATGCGGAACACAGATGAAACAGAAAGTCTCATATATATATATATATAATAACTGATGCCAGTTACAATACATTTGACACGGTATATGTGATACAACTACAACAGTCGACTCAGGAAGTTATATATACAAGTACATTATCGACTAATATACATGAATACATATCAACCTATACTATGACTCGACATGTAACGGCCCGTTGAATTTGATAATGTTAAATGAATTAAATTAATATGTTTCTAATCTAATTTAGAATAAAATAAAGGTCTTAAGATTTTATTTGAGAAAATGTAGTAATTTGTTATAGTAATTGGAATTTAATGTAACAATTTAATAGTTACATGGAAATAGATTTAACTATGTAAATTTGCACACCTTGTTAAAAGTTAATGTTAAGAAACCAATAAATGTTGAATTAGTGAATATTAATAAAATATTTATTAGAATGGGATTCATTTAATATTAAAATAAATAGTAGGATTGTTTCATTTGGTGACCGTTGAATAAACCAATGCAATAAGTGTAGATAATTTTTTTTTATGAATATTGTTCAATAATGAATGTACTTAAAAACGGTAATAAACTTAATATAAGAAAACAAAGGCAAATTGTGTATTATTTAATGAATTCATGAATCGGTGTATGGACTTAGTGTAACTATACGTAAATGTACGCAATAAGGTTGTGAAATACCAATGATTTTGATTTCCAATTTATATTAAACATAATGTTGGTAGAAATTGGAATTCACTGTTGTGTGAAATATATGAGAAATCAAGTCAAATGTAAATTATACCGTAGATGATATACTCTTTCAAACAGTAGGATTTTTAAATAAATAAACGTTTCACTTAGGTTTCAATTGGATAACTTATGTAGTTTAATGGAGAATCAATGGCAATTAATTGCCATAAATTAGTGATGATAGGGTAGTTTGATTTGGCCTTTAAGAAGCAAAGAAAAAGAAAGCCAAGATTTATGAATTCATTTGTAATGTGAAATGCAAATCTTGTGGATTGTTTTTTTTACAAGTGTAATTAATATTTAACCATTACGTTAGTGGAGTCTGATAAGTTAAGGTAGATAATCAATGGTAATTTACCTAATTCAAAGGATATATTAATAATAAATATGGGTAAAATGAGGTTAGACCAAGGATATAATATTAATTGATTTTTAAGGCTTAATTAATACGTGAAATAGACAAGATTACACATTCAAACATTTACACAAAGCTAAGTTGTAAATAGAAGTACCAATGTAATATAATGTAAATAGATGGGAATCAACATTTATTTATTTATTTAATGGAATTTAATTTCTATAGTATGATAATCGCAATTAAATGAAATTGAAATAGCTAATTTATACGTTAGTTGAAATTTAGCTGGAATATGAGGATTTTTAATGAAATAGTGAAATCAAATGGAAATAAGGTTTCAATTATACATTGGAATTTATATTCACCATAAAAGGCTAATTGAAAACCAAAGGAGTTAATAAAGGAATCAAGCTTTATCTATTAATTTGGATTTAAGATATGGTAAATTGGATTTATTGCAATAATTAATTCTATAAGATGCGGTTAATACTTATTCTATTTATAATTGGACCAAATTGTTGATATAGATTTTAGAAAGCAGAATCTATAGATTAATTTGAGTATCAAATTCAATAATTGCGCTTATTGCATAAATAAAGGGAATTTAACGTTGAATACTATGTTACTGAAATTTAAAACGGACTTTAAGAATAATATTTTGAATCATGAACCAAAGTATGTGGCATCCCTATTTGGATAAAGAATGAGTATATAAAAGTTAAAATCTAATATATGGGGTTTTGAGCATTTAATTTTATAATTCTTAAATATAGGAAAGTGTAGAAATTTACACTGCAAATTGATATACTTATAATTTTAATTCACATCCAAGCTTGTTAAATCATTTGAAATTGATTAAATTATATAAGTAATAAAATTTGGACAATTTTAGAATATAATATAAAAATTTGGATTTTTATAATTTATTTAATTTGTTTAATGAATATTAAAAATAGCCATTTTGGCCACGGACTCGGATTTCAACGAAACCAGTTTCATCGGATCCGTATCGGTGAATTATTATAGGGTATCAAGTTTCGTAACGATCGGATTTGTCGTTTGATCGTACGAACGCGAAACGCCTTGAAATCAATTTTAATAAAATCAATTTGAAATCAATTTGGAAATTTTGTTTTCAGCATAACTTCTTCATACGATCAAATTTGGACGTGAAACTTTTTCCATCGCGTTCAGAATATCTTAGAATACCTATTTGGATATATAGATTTACGAAATTTCGTTCCGGAGACATAGCGGGCATTTTGGGCCATAGTTTGTTCCGCACGTTCATTCTACGGTCTATCTACGCTACCTCTAACCCTCTATATAAACCTAGCTATTCAGCCCTAGCCTCCGCCTAATTTCATTTCATCTGCGCGTATACTTTCTTCAAGCTCCTCTTCTTCTTCAATGGGTGCAAACCCTAGATCCAATCAATTCAAAATTTCAATGAAAATTCAAACTCTCCAGAAAAATTCCAAATTAATATATGTCGATCTTCTCGAAACACGTAATCCCATGGTGAAATTCGTTTTTCAGTTGGAGTTACCGTTTACCCAGAATTAATTCAAACAGTCCGTGACCATTCATCGTCGTCGTCGCAAACTTCGTCAGATCGTCAAACGGTTTCTGGGTATTGTAGAGGGGACCGAGGGGAATGCATCTATGCAGTTTATCTGGTGATTCGACGGTCAGATCATCGTTGATAATTCGATTAGGGTTTGCCTCAAGTGGCGGCGGCTGTGCTATTAACGCGAGTTCGAGCGATGATGCTCGTCGCGAGGCAAAGGGGAGCTTCTTCTGGCATGGGCGCAACCTCGGTTGGGAAGATGGGTGACGAACATGGGCAGCGGCCGAGGTTAGGGTTCGTTCAGGCGTATGGGTTTAGGTTTGAAGACGCGTGCTATTCGCGTGAGAACAGTGCAAGGATGAAGGTGACGTGGCAAGTTTATAAATGTGTGTCATTTGTGTATTTCTAATTTTTGAATTCAATCACCATTTTTTGCCATAACTTTCTCATACGTAGTCGGATTCACACGAAATTTCTTTTGTTAGGATCGTAATTTAATTCCGGATCTGATGACGTTGGTTTGGACGAATTCCGAGACGGTCGAATTTTTGGGTTTAAATCGAATTTAAATTCGATTTAAATTCAAAAGGTGAGTGTTTTAAACCCACTCACAACTACTAGAAGTTTTTATGTTTGTTAAATTTATTTTAGAAATGAATAGAAATTTATTTATGAGTATTTGGCATGTTTATTTCATCATATCTGTTAAATTGCATTTATTTAATTTAACTGTTAATTTAATTTATTTATTGCGTATTAATTTACAGTTAAAATTTATTTGTTTGTGTATGAACTGCTAGTTAACAGTTATATAATTTATTACTGAATATAGATTGTAGACTAATAGCTGTTAAATTTAATTTGAATAAAATTGCCAGTATTACCTGTTATGTTGTACCGAAAAATAATATTGTTATTGATTGATAATGATTGATGATCGCGATTTGGATGATGGATGATGTTGATGAATGGATGTTTATTGTATATCATTAAATTGCAAATTATCATGCATATTTCATTTCATTCGGGATTGTGGTTTGAAATGATATACAACCGCAAAATTTTATATCTTTTAAATTGCGGATTGAAATGATAAATATCCGTATCACTTGACTATAGGATAGAAAATTATATACAGGCACCGCGGTCTATATATAACTATTTTAATGTGATTTCTATGGTTTGGATGGAATACGGTTTCTAATAATCTTAAATTTTATATTGTATAAATATTATTCTTCCATATATATACATATGAAGTTGAAAATTTTGAAATTTAAAGGTGTATAAAAATATTTATTTAAAAATGAAAAAAATTTAAGAAAATGGAGTTTAATAATTTATATCATATGTTTAAATGTTAAGTTTGGAAATTTTAAGATATGATATTTATAATTGGATTTTTCCCAAAATAAATTGAAATGAATATTCTAGTATAATTTGAATTGGGAAAATATATATATTTTATTACTAGAAATTGAAGTCTTATTATTTATGGATTTTATATGAATATTCAAGACTAATTAATAGAACAATTGATCTGTTGAAAGAATAAAACCCAATTTTAGTTTGAAATATTGTTACTCAAAATGGATATACGTATATATAAATAAATTGAAGTGGTTTTGGAACTTGAGAGAGATAATATAAATTTTGGTTTAGACTTTAATAAAGAAATGTATTTGTAAAGCCATGAGAACTATTTTCTTTACAAAGTAACATTTAAGTTAAACCATTTAATTCATATACCGTTGAATGTCCAAACCATTCAAGTTTTTTTTATAGAAGTTATGGTTTTAAATTATGATTTTCAAAATACTATGCTTTGAAAATATTTGATTTTCAGACGATATGAAGTTAAAGCATTTTGATTTTGGAAAAGAATTATATTTGGGATAAGTGATAAAATATGGTTTTGGGTTTTGAAATGATATTGTATTCATGGTTATGAAATGGAATGTTTATTCTGATTTTTAAAGTATAACCTATTTTTAAATGACCGCGGTGTTATAATAACGATGGGTTGGCAAAGAGACCGGGATCGGATATCTGACATACTCTCTGTCGATACCGAAAACCACTTTGACTAACCGTGTACGCGGTGGAGATTCCAGAATGAAGTAGGTGGTGGCGACGTTTCCTGTAAGGTAAATACGTGGACCCGACTCCCGTGAGTTGGCACAAGGTGGCTAAAACAGGAGCGATTCTCAGGCCAATGAGGTCATTCCTCTGATCGGACCCTCCTCTTCGATATTATACTTTGATTTTGGATTGATTCAGTGGCCACTTCTATATTTTGATTTTGGGGAGTTAGTCCGAGGTGGGCGGTAACCGCGGCTACGCGTTTCCACCAGCCTGGATAGCAATTGGTATATCTACCCTGGCATTGCCTAGTTGTGCCGTGTCACCTACCATACCGAGCCTTTACTACGAGTTTCTATTTGTGTCGTACCTATGGAGTATCCTCTGGTAGCTTCCCGATCAGGAGGTATTACGGTACTTTATAGACTATTGGCATTATTTGTGTTAAGGGCTATATGGGTAACCCCTTAACGCTATTAAAAAGTAAGTTTATTTTATAAATAGACACTATTATAATAGCGCAATATACTACATAGTAAATAGTTTAACGGATCCTTAGGAGATGTAAATCCCGAACATCTCTTGAGTTACTGTACTCATATTTATTTCTGTTAATTTAACTCACATAAGATCTTTTAGTTCTAACTCGAGTGTTTTTGTCTTTTCAAATTCGCTCGGGTCAGTCTGAGCGTTTCAGGATCGAAGATTTTAGCTTTGGAGGACGAAGACGAAGAATCCATATTATTATTATTTATAGTATGCACCTCACTCTTTCTATTCCGCTGCATTGATTGTATTGGTATGTGTAACTCTGATATTCATTGTATAAGTAAAATAAATATTTTGTAAACAGTTATCATGAACTGTATATTGATTATTATAACTTATCCTTCCGCTGTGAGATTCTATTTTGTTTTATTTCTTCTCTGTTTTTTTTTCTTATTTACCCCATAACAATCCGCCCTTGCGTATGCTTTGAATTGGCACGTGTGTCGGTTTAAAGTGTGCGAAAAGGCGGGATGTTACAAGTTGGTATCAGAGCTTTGGTTTAGCGATAAACCTTGGTTTTGTGGGGTTTGACTCTTTGTTAATAGGGTAGTAATACCCTATGGGAGTCGCTGAGGGTATATATATGAGAGAGCGTATTTGTTAGTGTTAATAAAGATTTTGATATTGTGTTAATCTGTTCCGCTTTGTATTTATAAATTCTGGTTGATGCATGGGACGCTATGACATCAATGGGGATTTCTAAACACTTAATAGGACAGACCGACATAATATTTGTTTTTAATATAGGTGAATGAAATAATTTTGCCTATTATATTTTCTATATATAAAAATATTTTTATAAAAATATATATATATATTTGGTTGCTATAGATTGGGTGTTAGGAAATAAAAATATTTATAACAATTGAAGCTAAGTTGAAATTATAATAAATCAAATTGGAGATTTTAGAACTTAAGTCCGGGATTTTGAAAATCTGTTTTCAATGGATTTATGGGATATAGGGATTTGGTTTATAAGTATTTTCTTATATAAATATTTAGTATAATTCGAAAGAATTGGTTTAAGAGGATTTTGAAGAAAATAAGTTTGTACTTTCCTCTCTGTCGCTGGAAAATAATTTCGGTGATGACGGCCGCATCATCGACTTTCATTTTCGAGTTTCGAAGGGAAAGGCCACTGTAGTAAGTTCTACTGCAGATTTGTTTGAAATTATTTAAAATTTTAATTGTTTAAAGGTAATTAGAGATATAAAAGTTGTAAGAAATTAATTATCTATTATTTTAAAGTAATTTTGGAATTTGACCCGGTATTAATTCTTGAATTTCCATTAATTAGTTGTAAAAAAAAAAATTTGAGGTTAGTAAAATAAAGGTTAAGTAATCAATGAATTAAAAGGGTTGAGATTAAACTTGTATAAGTTCTTTTGCTTTTTCTTTAACATAAATAACTTACCAAGTATAAAAAGTTGAAATGTAAATTAAGAGTGGAATAGAATATTATGCAAGTAGAAATTTTGGAAATAGTGAAGTATTCAATAAAATCGTTGTTATAAATGAGAAATTATTGGTATAAACTTAAGTTATAATTGAAATCTCAAGTTAAAGATAAGTAATATAAATAGGTGATAGGAACTTAAGTAGATAAAATGAAATTCTTTATTAAATAAGGATTGATGTGGAGGGTTATAAACTTCAGTACGGTATGAAAGCTACTAGCTTAAAATTAATAAAATGGAATTGAGAAGAAACTTGAAAATTTTCACTTACATTCTTAAAACATACATAACTTACCATATAATAAAAGTTGCAATGTTATTAAGAAAATGAAAGGAGAAATCTTACAAGTGAAGAGTAAGGTAATAAAGGTATTCTATTAATTTGCTATTATTAATGAGAATTAATTGTATAGACTTAAGTTAAATTGGAAATTTTACTATAAGTAAAGGTAAGAAGTATAAATAGATGATATAAACTTTAGTCAACAAATTGGAATACAAATATAATGAATTTTGTGATAAATGGAAAATGAAAATTTGTAAGAAATAAAGAAATCACTCCATAAATGAAAGAAAGAAAATCAAACCATTGAAGCATGAGATAAATGTATAATAAATAAATTTGGGTGTTGGTTTGAATTGTGTTGTTTGATTTATGTTTGCTGGGTAAGGAATTTGAAGTTGTTGGATGAATAAATAATCTATCCTTGTTCCATCTAAGACTGTTGAGTAAAGGATGCACTTGATAGTTAATTTCATTTCATACAAATTTCAAACAACAAATTGGTTGATGGATTAATGGTTGCTTGTTTGTGGTGTGTACTGTTTGTTAAAAATCTATGGTTGTTGCATTTGATTGGCTGATTAATGGTCGAAACCACCTAAACATTTCACTTTCATATAAATATTTAACCTTTTAGATTATCTAAGTGAATACAGATGATAGAAGCAACTGCTACTGCTTTTGGTTCCAAAATAATAAGCGTATATTGACCGACAAATAGGTACGTTTCCGGATTACGTTTTAGCGCTATTTTATATAATTTTCCCGTGTTGGGATATAATATTTTGATAATATATGTAATATATTTGTATATTTTGATATTATATTTTCTCCCGAGCCTCACCGTACAAAGGAGACTCTGCCAAAATTTTCCGTAAATTTTGGACATAGAATTTTGTGAAAATGTTTTCCAGCTTTAATAATCTAAGTATAAAAGAATATAATGATTATAAACAGGTATATTTTATTTAAGAAAATAAATTTAGTAAATTATTGTTTATAAATAATATTTGAAATAAGATGTACTGTTTTATTCTTCCTTCTCCCTTCTTTTTCCTTTTCGGGGACGAAAAGTTTTGAGTGGGGGAGATTGTAACGACCCGTTGAATTTGATAATGTTAAATGAATTAAATTAATATGTTTCTAATCTAATTTAGAATAAAATAAAGTTCTTAAGATTTTATTTGAGAAAATGTAGTAATTTGTTATAGTAATTGGAATTTAATGTAACAATTTAATAGTTACATGGAAATAGATTTAACTATATAAATTTGCACACCTTGTTAAAAGTTAATGTTAAGAAACCAATAAATGTTGAATTAGTGAATATTAATAAAATATTTATTAGAATGGGATTCATTTAATATTAAAATAAATAGTAGGATTGTTTCATTTGGTGACCGTTGAATAAACCAATGCAATAAGTGTAGATAATTTTTTTTTTTATGAATATTGTTCAATAATGAATGCACTTAAAAACGGTAATAAACTTAATAGAAGAAAACAAAGGCAAATTGTGTATTAATTAATGAATTCATGAATCGGTGTATGGACTTAGTGTAACTATACGTAAATGTACGCAATAAGGTTGTGAAATACCAATGATTTGGATTTCCAATTTATATTAAACATAATGTTGGTAGAAATTGGAATTCACTGTTGTGTGAAATATATGAGAAATCAAGTCAAATGTAAATTATACCGTAGATGATATAATCTTTCAAACAGTAGGATTTTTAAATAAATAAACGTTTCACTTAGGTTTCAATTGGATAACTTATGTAGTTTAATGGAGAATCAATGGCAATTAATTGCCATAAATTAGTGATGATAGGGTAGTTTGATTTGGCCTTTAAGAAGCAAAGAAAAAGAAAGCCAAGATTTATGAATTCATTTGTAATGTGAAATGCAAATCTTGTGGATTGTTTTTTTTACAAGTGTAATTAATATTTAACCATTACGTTAGTGGAGTCTGATAAGTTAAGGTAGATAATCAATGGTAATTTACCTAATTCAAAGGATATATTAATAAATATGGGTAAAATGAGGTTGGACCAAGGATATAATATTAATTGATTTTTAAGGCTTAATTAATACGTGAAATAGACAAGATTCCACATTCAAACATTTATACAAAGCTAAGTTGTAAATAGAAGTACCAATGTAATATAATGTAAATAGATGGGAATCAACATTTATTTATTTATTTATTTAATGGAATTTAATTTCTATAGTATGATAATCGCAATTAAATGAAATTGAAATAGCTAATTTATACGTTAGTTGAAATTTAGCTGGAATATGAGGATTTTTAATGAAATAGTGAAATCAAATGGAAATAAGGTTTCAATTATACATTGGAATTTATATTCACCATAAAAGGCTAATTGAAAACCAAAGGAGTTAATAAAGGAATCAAGCTTTATCTATTAATTTGGATTTAAGATATGGTAAATTGGATTTATTGCAATAATTAATTCTATAAGATGCGGTTAATACTTATTCTATTTATAATTGGACCAAATTGTTGATATAGATTTTAGAAAGCAGAATCTATAAATTAATTTGAGTATCAAATTCAATAATTGCGCTTATTGCATAAATAAAGGGAATTTAACGTTGAATACTACGTTACTGAAATTTAAAATGGACTTTAAGAATAATATTTTGAATCATAAACCAAAGTATGTGGCATCCCTATTTGGATAAAGAATGAGTATATTAAAGTTAAAATCTAATATATGGGGTTTTGAGCATTTAATTTTATAATTCTTAAATATAGGAAAGTGTAGAAATTTACACTGCAAATTGATATACTTATAATTTTAATTCACATCCAAGCTTGTTAAATCATTTGAAATTGATTAAATTATATAAGTAATAAAATTTGGACAATTTTAGAATATAATATAAAAATTTGGATTTTTATAATTTATTTAATTTATTTAATGAATATTAAAAATAGCCATTTTGGCCACGGACTCGGATTTCGACGAAACCAGTTTCATCGGATCCGTATCGGTGAATGATTATAGGGTTTCAAGTTTCGTAACGATCGGACTTGTCGTTTGATCGTACGAACGCGAAACGCCTTGAAATCAATTTTAATAAAATCAATTTGAAATCAATTTGGAAATTTTGTTTTCAGCATAACTTCTTCATACGATCAAATTTGGACGTGAAACTTTTTCCATCGCGTTCAGAATATCTTAGAATACCTATTTGGATATATAGATTTACGAAATTTCGTTCCGGAGACATAGCGGGCTTTTTGGGCCATATTTTGTTCCGCACGTTCATTCTACGGTCTATCTACGCTACCTCTAACCCTCTATATAAACCTAGCTATTCAGCCCTAGCCTCCGCCTAATTTCATTTCATCTGCGCGTATACTTTCTTCAAGCTCCTCTTCTTCTTCAATGGGTGCAAACCCTAGATCAAATCAATTCAAAATTTCAATGAAAATTCAAACTCTCCAGAAAAATTCCAAATTAATATATGTCGATCTTCTCGAAACACGTAATCCCATGGTGAAATTCGTTTTTCAGTTGGAGTTACCGTTTACCCAGAATTAATTCAAACAGTCGGTGACCATTCATCGTCGTCGTCGCAAACTTCGTTAGATCGTCAAACGGTTTCTGGGTATTGTAGAGGGGACCGAGGGGAATGCATCTATGCAGTTTATCTGGTGATTCGACGGTCAGATCATCGTTGATAATTCGATTAGGGTTTGCCTCAAGTGGCGGCGGCTGTGCTATTAACGCGAGTTCGAGCGATGATGCTCGCCGCGAGGCAAAGGGGAGCTTCTTCTGGCATGGGCGCGACCTCGGTTGGGAAGATGGGTGACGAACGTGGGCAGCGGCCGAGGTTAGGGTTCGTTCAGGCGTATGGGTTTAGGTTTGAAGACGCGTGCTATTCGCGTGAGAACAGTGCAAGGATGAAGATGACGTGGCAAGTTTATAAATGTGTGTCATTTGTCTATTTCTAATTTTTGAATTCAATCACCATTTTTTGCCATAACTTTCTCATACGTAGTCGGATTCACACGAAATTTCTTTTGTTAGGATCGTAATTTAATTCCGGATCTGATGACGCTGGTTTGGACGAATTCCGAGACGGGCGAATTTTTGGGTTTAAATCGAATTTAAATTCGATTTAAATTCAAAAGGTAAGTGTTTTAAACCCACTCACAACTACTAGAAGTTTTTATGTTTGTTAAATTTATTTTAGAAATGAATAGAAATTTATTTATGAGTATTTGGCATGTTTATTTCATCATATCTGTTAAATTGCATTTATTTAATTAAACTGTTAATTTAATTTATTTATTGCGTATTAATTTACAGTTAAAATTTATTTGTTTGTGTATGAACTGCTAGTTAACAGTTATATAATTTATTACTGAATATAGACTGTAGATTAATAGCTGTTAAATTTAATTTGAATAAAATTGCCAGTATTACCTGTTATGTAGTACCAAAAAATAATATTGTTATTGATTGATAATGATTGATGATCGCGATTTGGATGATGGATGATGTTGATGAATGGATGTTTATTGTATATCATTAAATTGCAAATTATCATGCATATTTCATTTCATTCGGGATTGTGGTTTGAAATGATATACAACCGCAAAATTTTATATCTTTTAAATTGCGGATTGAAATGATAAATATTCGTATCACTTGACCATAGGATAGAAAATTATATACAGGCACCGCGGTCTATATATAACTATTTTAATGTGATTTCTATGGTTTGGATGGAAAACGGTTTCTAATAATCTTAAATTTTATATTGTATAAATATTATTCTTCCATATATATACATATGAAGTTGAAAATTTTGAAATTAAAAGGTGTATAAAAATCTTTATTTAAAAATGGAAAAAATTTAAGAAAATGGAGTTTAATAATTTATATCATATGTTTAAATGTTAAGTTTGGAAATTTTAAGATATGATATTTATAATTGGATTTTTCCCAAAATAAATTGAAATGAATATTCTAGTATAATTTGAATTGGGAAAATATATATATTTTATTACTAGAAATTGAAGTCTTATTATTTATGGATTTTATGTGAATATTCAAGACTAATTAATAGAACAATTGATCTGTTGAAAGAATAAAACCCAATTTTAGTTTGAAATATTGTTACTCAAAATGGATATACGTATATATAAATAAATTGAAGTGGTTTTGGAACTTGAGAGAGATAATATAAATTTTGGTTTAGACTTTAATAAAGAAATGTATTTGTAAAGCCATGAGAACTATTTTCTTTACAAAGTAACATTTAAGTTAAACCATTTAATTCATATACCGTTGAATGTCCAAACCATTCAAGTTTTTTTTATAGAAGTTATGGTTTTAAATTATGATTTTCAAAATACTATGCTTTGAAAATATTTGACTTTCAGACGATATGAAGTTAAAGCATTTTGATTTTGGAAAAGAATTATATTTGGGATAAGTGATAAAATATGGTTTTGGGTTTTGAAATGATATTGTATTCATGGTTATGAAATGGAATGTTTATTCTGATTTTTAAAGTATAACCTATTTTTAAATGACCGCGGTGTTATAATAACGATGGGTTGGCAAAGAGACCGGGATCGGATATCTGACATACTCTCTGTCGATACCGAAAACCACTTTGACTAACCGTGTACGCGGTGGAGATTCCAGAATGAAGTAGGTGGTGGCGACGTTTCCTGTAAGGTAAATACGTGGACCCGACTCCCGTGAGTTGGCATAAGGTGGCTAAAACAGGAGCGATTCTCAGGCCAATGAGGTCATTCCTCTGATCGGACCCTCCTCTTCGATATTATACTTTGATTTTGGATTGATTCAGTGGCCACTTCTATATTTTGATTTTGGGGAGTTAGTCCGAGGTGGGCGGTAACTGCGGCTACGCGTTTCCACCAGCCTGGATAGCAATTGGTATATCTACCCTGGCATTGCCTAGTTGTGCCGTGTCACCTACCATACCGAGCCTTTACTACGAGTTTCTATTTGTGTCGTACCTATGGAGTATCCTCTGGTAGCTTCCCGATCAGGAGGTATTACGGTACTGTATAGACTATTGGCATTATTTGTGTTAAGGGCTATATGGGCAACCCCTTAACGCTATTAAAAAGTAAGTTTATTTTATAAATAGACACTATTATAATAGCGCAATATACTACATAGTAAATAGTTTAACGGATCCTTAGGAGATGTAAATCCCGAACATCTCTTGAGTTACTGTACTCATATTTATTTCTGTTAATTTAACTCACATAAGATCTTTTAGTTCTGACTCGAGTGTTTTTGTCTTTTCAAATTCGCTCGGGTTAGTCTGAGCGTTTCAGGATCGAAGATTTTAGCTTTGGAGGACGAAGACGAAGAATCCATATTATTATTATTTATAGTATGCACCTCACTCTTTCTATTCCGCTGCATTGATTGTATTGGTATGTGTAACTCTGATATTCATTGTATAAGTAAAATAAATATTTTGTAAACAGTTATCATGAACTGTATATTGATTATTATAACTTATCCTTCCGCTGTGAGATTCTATTTTGTTTTATTTCTTCTCTGTTTTTTTTCTTATTTACCCCATAACAATCCGCCCTTGCGTATGCTTTGAATTGGCACGTGTGTCGGTTTAAAGTGTGCGAAAAGGCGGGATGTTACACGACAACTCCAAAAGATATGAAAAGTCTTCATAGCTCAAGCAGCATCCCAAAGAAGAATATCTACAACCTGAAAATACTCGGTCTGACCCGAGTATTAAATTCAAAAGAAAATAATACTTGGGTCAGTCTAATTCAAACTCAGTTATTAGTGCACAGAAGCAATAATAATTAAATAACGAATAGAAGACAATCACAATAATTCTCGTCTATCCAATCACTAATAAGGATGAATTGGACAAAGGAATCAAGTAATTGGAAACATCAATTAAGACGTCAACTCGAGTAGGGCTGCAGTATACGCAAGCGTGTACTGCCACGCCACTACAACATATGGAATACGAAATAGTTCCATAAATCAAAAGCAAAAGAAATAACAATAAAACCAATACCGTGTGGTTGCAGTTCACACTTGCGTGCGCTGCCCTACCACAACAGTGACGATGTACCCAATGAATACCGTGTGACTGCAGTTCACGCTTACGTGCACTGCCTTGCCACTACAGTGATAATGTACACAATCGGGCACAAGGTCAAACCCAAATAAATTACGGTTCAACTCAGGGGCATCATGAGTGTACAAGGTCAAACAATCAAATATACAACAGAGCTCCATGCAACAATACTTGTGAATGGAGGCAGTGTAACAACACAAAACAAAGAAGGTGGTCAACACTTATGAATACATCTACAACAACAATGAATGCAGACTGACCAGAAAGAAGCCCAACTAAGTACACATGAACCAGATATGAAACGACAATTTTGACAAAACAGTTTCACGAATGCAAAGGTCAGAAAAATGAGCAATGCACTAAGCAAATGAAGCAACGTACATATATATGTACACATAACTGCACAATGAATTAGAGTGGACAGGGATGGCAACTGCAAAAATCAAGTCAGATGCACAAAGGCAGATGATACAAACTACATAAAGGCAGTAGAATGAAGGTGAGGGCACCAAAATTATGGCACCACAGCACATAAACAAAAGAAGACAGTCAAAACAATGCTCAGGTAACCCAAAGCAGTGAACAACACTGTCCCAAACTCAAAAACCCAATACAATACATCACAGTCCAATATGATATGGACAGTGGAAAATATGACACCAAGCTCAAGAAATGCAAGTGAATTAATTGCCACAAATCAATGCCAACAACATGAATGGAGAACATCATTGCAAGTGCAACAGGTAGAAGAAGATGCAGTGAAGCATGTACAAGGGCAGTACATATATGGAACTACATGATGACCAGACCAGAACCAAATATATTCACAAATAGGCACAGGCAAAGGCAACCAAACCAGTTCAGATATGACATACAACAGCAAACCGGCCTGAAATGAACTCGACCAGTGAACAAGACTATTAAGGCATCAATTATACACATCACAGTGCACATATGTCAAGGTCACAAATGACTCAAGTAGACTGCAACTTAAACACAAACTACAAGAGTATATGCAGGTAAGAGCAGTTATAACCAGAGCATGACCAAGAATGATAAACTGGAATGTAACCCAAAGTCAAGTATAGTAGCAGTTTCAAAATAATCAAGGCAAAACCAGACATGCCAGAAATCCGAAGCCAGATAATATCATCACACATGAATGGTTGACGAAGGCAATGGTCAAGACTTAAGACAAAAGTTTGCAACATATAACAACACTGCAATACTACCAAAATTCAAGTAACTGATGTCAACCTTTCGAAGTCAACTGCAGGTCAAAATCAATACCGTGGGGATGAACGAGAAACAGTAGAAGCAGCGTCAAATAATCAGTTCAAAAAGTGCTCAAGGATGAACACGAAAATGGACAGAGTCGAAGTACACAAGATTCTTAAACAACGTTGCATTAACAAAGTTAAAAATGATTCAAGCCAAAGTCAAAGCAAGAAATCCACGGAGCAACATAATCATTACCGTGATTATCACTTAATCAAACAGCGAAATTCATAATTTTTAAACGAACAAATTATAGGAATTCAAACCCTACATACACATGATTGAAGAAGATGTGAGTGAAGAGAATCACTCACCTTTTAATTCGAGAAGCAAGCAACGAAACACATCATTCGATCGAGTAAGCCGAAGTCGCGGCACCTAGGATTCGAACGAAGCCCTAATTTTTGCAGGTCGGCGAACTAACGAAGCTACCATTGTTGATGCGCCCTAGCTTATGCAGAGGAATGAAGGAGAGGGGACAAACGATAAATGAAGAAAAAAGGGGCAGCCATTAATTTTCTTTCGTTCGTTTTAGGTCTCGAACGAAAATGAATAAAAAGGGGGGAATAAGAAACCGGTTATATGCTTTAGTGAATTATCACGGCCCAATAAAGAAAATGGACCACTAACTAATTTTCAAAGCCCATCAATCTCCCTAACAATTTATAAAAGAATTTTAATTCAAATTTAAAAACTTCTATAGGCAATTTGCAACAATATTTATCGTTTAATGTCGATTATCAATTGATGCGAAATACCGGGTTGTTACACCTTCAATACAGTTGTACAGACTGTACCGACAAAGGTTCATATGCCACTCAATAAACCAATCAACACAATATTAAAACAGTTTATATTCACTAACAAATACACGCTCATATTTATTAATACGCTCAAACTCAATATAGAGTACTACAGACTCTAATTGAGAAATTTCCCGCCAGAGCCAAGGTTATCACCAACCTGGCTCTGATACCAAGTGTAACGACCCGCAAATCCGTACCCCTTGAATCAAAACTATTCTACCTAAATCAATCCAAGTTGTACAGAAATACGAACTGTATGGGTTAAAGAAGAAGAGGTAGGAGAAGAGAATAGAAAAACAACAACAGAATCTAACCATCGCAGCGGAGTAAAATATAATAGATAATAAATAATCTTTACTCAAAATCAAATATATCTGTTTACATATATTACATCATCAGAGTACATCAATCACATCTCACATCAATAACATACAACTTGATACACAGCTACACAACACAGCGGAATATATATATATATATATATATAAACAAGTACGAGAGTACGTATCGTCCTCTTGCTCGTCTCCTGAGCTCCCCAGCATCCTATCCTGTATTCTATAATACTCGGTCTGACCCGAGCATTATAGTTAAATAACACCCGAGTCAGTCTGGAATACCAGCGTGAGAAAACCACACCCAATTGATTATTAAAGTTTCAAAAATCCTTTGAAAACAAAAGCATCTCGTAAGACCACGCCACAAATAAACATGTCGGGTTTTTACCTTACGATAGCTAAATCAATTTTTATAGAAATCCTCTGATATTATAATAGTGTATAGAAAGTAAATAGAATCTAGCTGAAATGCTTGCATCTCACGTTTCAGCAATAGTTGTGCACAATCAAAACCGTACGGGCACGTAGGGAAAATGGATTCCAACTAATGGCTAGGCACTGGGGTACCACCTGTCACAGAACCTGGTGTAGATCAGCATACCGAGGAGCCACCCTAACTCCCCTGCAACACAAGACTGGACCCATCCCTTACTGGACAGTCCCGAGCAAGATCACCCCGCGGTGCCCACTAAGCCGAAATAAAGGGACATCTAGACAGGGATGACCTCACCCTCCAGTGGGGGCTACCCACGAAGCCTTGCTGCATATCCCCTGATTTTCAGCCATTCCCATTTGATGAGGCTTGAGGCTAAGCGTTACCTTTATAGAATATATTCCTTAGAATGCCCCGTCCACCCGACGATGTCTCGCAAGCATTCATCCATAAAAGTCCGTCCCGGGTTCGAACGAAACCGAAGGCACTATTCCTACTACATCCATTTTGGAAATATCCTCAGGATTAGTAGCGACTAGCCCTTGTACTTCACTGTTCCATCTTCGAATCCAAAATCGTTTTCACGAAACGTACAAACCGGATCGAAGTGGTTTTCGAGAAATAAATCTCGATCCCGGTCTCTTCGAAACGATCAACGCATTGTCCAATATTGATAGTCGGTTATTTAACTATCAATTTCTATTTACAAAACAATAAATAATTTTCCAAATTATTTATTTATCTCAAAATATCTTCACAAGATATATTTTTATTTCCAATCCTTTGAAAATAGGTTCAAAACCATATTTCTTTTCAGAATAAACTTTCCCAAATATTTTCTATCTCCTCTGAAATTACCAAGCACAAAACTAGATTTTAAAAATAATTTAAAACACTTTATTTTTGACATCTACTTAAAAACATTTAAGTTAAACTACTTCAATAATTTGTTAAAATTACATATTATATGAATATTTGAAAATAAAGTTACTTAATAAAATATAAAACTAGATTTTCACTTTTGAAACAAAATACTAAGTCACTTTTTAGATAATTACTACTATAATAGATTTAGGAAAATACTTACTTTAGAATTTAAATATTTAGAAATAGTAAATTTTTCAAAAACATACTTCTTAAACAACTTTAAACCTTTAATTTATATTTAAAAATTTACTTTGAAAACGTACTTGGTTTTCAGAGAGAAATTTTCCAATCTCAATCACCTAAATCAATTTTCCAAATTGATTTCCAATTTATTCCATTTGAAATAAATTTCTTTACTTATCAGTTCATTTCGAAATTCATTAATTATGGACTTTATTATTATTTTTAGTTTGATTTGTTTTTAATCCTTTAACTGAAATATACAATTTCAGGTTATTCCCAATTTCTTCTTTATTCTTCTTAAATAATTTAAATCCTAAATTTAAAATAAATGTTTTGTTCTTTTAAACAATAACATTGAAGTTTAAGTTTCATTAACTCTCTGTTTTTTCAAATTTTCCTTCCCATACTCAAGATTTATTTATTAAAATTTTAAAGTCACTTTATTTCCTTTCCAGTTTATTCATAAATTTATTCAACTTTTCTATAATTATTTTACTTACAACTACACTTCTTTTATTTTCATTCCCAAACTCAAATTATATAATTGGTAATTCATTATTGCTCGATTATAACAATCAAGCCCTAGCATTCAATATTTTCACATAATTCATTACAGAATATCAAATATTCAGAACAGAGAATATTAAATAATTAAATAAAGTTGAGGGGTCCAGTTGGATCCCTCCAACCTGTTTTCCCTGCATCCACAGATGTTAGCACAATATAAAATGCCAATTCCAAATATATATCCCATTACAGCACATAAATCAATTCAACCATTTTAATAAATTATTTAAATTTAATCATTTAAATTTAAATTTAACTGAGTGAGATTAACTCACCTTTGTTTCCTGTTTGCAACCCATTTCGAAACCAGCTTGTTTCGTCACAATTCTTCACAATTAACCTTGTATAAACATTTTATATTTTATTAATATTTGAACTTATTGAACAATTTCTTTTCTTTGGTAATTTTACTTAGCCAGTTATTTATTTAAATTACTTTCCCTTTAATAAAATATTCCTTTGGTAACTAAACACATAAATGAGTTTATTAACAAATCAATTACCATTAAATAAATAACTCAACTAATAATTTAATTTAAGCTAATAATTCCCTTTAATAATCTTTAATAGCTAAAATTTATTAAATAGGTCAGTCGTACAATTTTATCACCAAATCCCTTACGTAATTTTCTTCCAAAATCTTATATCGATTTCCCGTATATATATATATATATATATGTTTTAAACTTTGGAACATTTAAAACTAAACAGTAAATATCCTTTACTGAAAAACAGAATACTGAGTTATATTATATATATTTTAAACTGCATATATGTATGTTTTTTTTATATAAACCTGTTTTATACAAAGCTTCTCGACCATTTAAAATTCCATTTTCAATTCCTTATCACAACATTTGTACATAATTTCTGATTTAAATAGCTCAAACTTTACCTTACTCGAGACGGCCACCAAGTTGTTGCCAACAACTTCATACTCCATCACCATATACTTCTTCAAGTGCCTGACCAACTCTCTGCCTTCCATTCTTTCTGTCACAACAAACTTCCTTCTTACATACAACTTCAACAACATCTCCACCATGAGATCTGTCGAAACATTTACTGACCATCCTCAACTCCTCCGCATGCCCGCTCTGCAATCAAACATTCCACTAGCCATACATTAACACCTCAACATTCAACATTCATCTTCCTTGACCACCAGAATTTCGAGCATCGCGACTTAGTCGCTCGACCTGGGCATGGACGAGACTTCGATTCGAACGACAGAGCACGACCATCGCCAACCACAACAAAATCCCATATACGAGAGCTTCTTCTATGTGTCTTCAATTTCGAGATACGGGAAACGCGATTTGATATTAGGAAGTGATCGCCATTTTTTTTTTCACCGAGTAGGGTTTGGGGTTTGAAAGGGAGAAAAGGGGTTCGGCCCCTATTGTGTTGGCCCCCCTTTTTTATATGCTGCTTACAGCTTCCCTTTGAAGCTTCTTCTTTAATTAATCTATTTATTACATTTTTTTTAGTTTAGTTCGAGCATTTTGATTATTGATTGAACGGCTTAGAATTGGAAAAATATGTGATTAAATGATAGGAAGATGGCGTATACCAGAAGCTTGATTAACTAAATTAAATTTCATCAGATTATTACCAATTAAATATTCAGCGTGTTTATATAACATACGCTCACACAACAACCCCAAATGCTGCTCACACAACAACTCCAAATGCTGCGAAAATTGAAATCCGATAATAATTCAATATTACGGACTCAATAGAACTGGTTTCGTCAAATTCCGAGACTGTGTCTTGGGAGACTATTTTTAAATTCAATTTAAACGATATATTTTTAAAACTGAACAAAACACTATTAATGTCAATTTTACAACTTCTATTATCTTTAGTATTATCAATATAAATTTTATAAGCCTTCAAAATATTTTTAATAGGCTTAAAATCTCAGATTTCATATTTTATCCAATTTAAATTATTTAATTGAACAATTTAATTGTCAAATAAATTATGATATTTGTAATTTAAGTTGATAATTAACCTTTAAATAATGAAAATCAATTAAATATTCCTATTTTTAAATGCTCGAAAATTCCGGGTTGTCACAGTTTGGGCATGACCCACCTAACCTTGCTGCACCTCCCTTGTTTTAGCCATTCTCGTTTGATGAGGCCTGAGGCACGATTACCTTTAGAGAACATATCCCTTAGAATGCTCATCGTCCGCCTGACGATGTGTTGAAAGCATTCAATCCATACAAGTTCGTTCCGGGTTCGAACGAAACCAAAGGCATTATCTCGTTACACTCATTTTGGGATCACCCTCAGAGTTAACGACGACAACCCTTTCATTCTAAATCTTCATCTTCACATCAGATTCACGACTTATCATTAATTTAGATCGATGTGGTTTTCGGATGTCCAAATATGGAAACCCGATCCCGGTCTCATCGAAATCCAAAACGTGTCTTTTAAGGCCAAGTTGTTTTAAAGTTTAAAACAATTCAATTATCCATATACACACAGATAGATAATTCACGATATCACAATAGATAATCAACATTGTCATCATAAACAGATAATCAATATTATCATCACAACAGATAATCCATATTACCATCATACTTAAATCAAGCATACATTTCATACAACATCATTTATCTCATATTTGAGATCTCAAACCATTCAAAGTAGACAATATCATTCATTCATACATAAGCAATCATATCAGCTATAATTAATTTAAAATGAATTAAATTAATTACTTGCATTCCTAATTAATTTAAAATGAACTAAATTAATTACTTCACCATTATAAATCTTCCTTATATAACTATTAATTAATTATCAATCAATTAATAAATTCATTTCACTTAATCACACTTGATTAATTAACATTAATTATATTCAAGTAATCATCCTTTAATTATTTTCACAAATTAATTATCTTATCCAAATATAGAAATTAACCTTCAATTTACAAACATTACATTTCTTCTTAATTACACCAATTAGTTACTCTTTAATCTCTTATTATTAATTATATTTATTAATGATTACTAATAACCTTTTAATTTCATTATCTTGTAGTAAATTAATTACCTTAAGTAATTAAATCTTAAATTAAACTACATTTATTAATCACTCCTGATTAATACTATTCAGTAATCAACCACCTTTAATTACTCTATCACATCACTTAATTACGCCTCAATTAATTTCCTTTAAATTAATCCCTTGATTAATTGCCCAAAGTAATTATACTCAAATTACTTTCATTATTAAACCATCCTCAATCAATTACATCCAGTCATTATCATTAATTACTTCTCCAAGTAATTATACTTATCATATCATCAATATTTATTTAAATTAATTAAACTTAATTAATTATCTTAATAATTCATTTTAAAATTCATTAATTACGATAAATAATTAATTCCCTAATTACATAATTACTTAATCAATTTGTTCCTCACTACTTAATTTATTACTTCCTAATCAATTTGGTTAACCTTAATTACTTAATTAACTATTCTTCAATCATAAATTAACCTCTTAATAAAACTTAATTATCCATTTATTAATTACTAATTACTTAGTTAATTATTAATTTATTCTTAATTAGATTACTTAATTAATTAACTATTAATTCATTCATTAATTACCATAAGTAGTTAATTACACTTTATCAATTACTTAATCATCAGTTGATCCATCACCAATTAAAATGAAAAAGTAATTATTTTTATTTACTTTTTGAAATCATCAATTAATATTAATTATTCGACATAATTAATATTTTAATAATAAAAACCTTAATTAAATTTGGAAATCAATTATGTTAACTAACTACAGCTTATTTGTTAATTAACTTTATACTTAATTAAAATAATTACTGGATTATAAAATAATTGAACGTTTTAAAAACTTCGTTAAGTATTAACAAAAAAAATCATTATAACTTGAATCGAAATCTTAATTAAAACTTATTCAACATTCATTATGT
Organism: Allium cepa; assembly: GCA_030765085.1. NCBI lineage: Eukaryota > Viridiplantae > Streptophyta > Magnoliopsida > Asparagales > Amaryllidaceae > Allium > Allium cepa. Next base: position 43,269,456 of record CM060930.1, on the reverse strand, counting down.
TCACAATGCTTATAAATTTGAGGAAATCAAATTTACTTATCTCCTATATGAAAAATGCACTATTACAGTTTGAAGGAAACTCGAGCCCTACCTGCAAAAACACACGTGTAACTCCGAGTAAACCACGCTTTTTTCCCGAGTCACCTTGCCTGAACAAAACTTCTTCTTCTCTTTTTTTTCTGTAGTTTATATTTGTTAAGTTTAAATAGCACCTGCCTTAAAGCTACGCTCGCGATAGCCCAAAGCGACCTACCCAAGCACTCGTGCACGACTCGAGAACCACCATTGACACGACGCCAACTTCCTCCTCCACGTTGTGCGCGTGCACGGCGGCACCAAAGACCTCCGGCGAACACCCACGTCTCAGTAACACCACAAATCACTCGCATACTCGAAACCCAAAATCGAAATGCCTTAAGAAATGTCGAAACGAAAAACAATAGTACGAGCGAGATGCAAAGCTCAACCCAATTCAACTTCATCACCTCGCCACCGCCACACAAAGAACCGGAGTCGCCTAAACTTCATCCACACAACGTCAACACCCCATGTGACCGCCCACCATAGTTTCGGACAACTCGGTCACGAAGAGATGATGAACTCGTCGCGTTTACAGGCATGTCAAAAACTTGAACAAAAACCCTAAAATGATTCTGTTTTTTCAAATTTGCACAATGGAAAAATTATAGCATATTTTTCCCGAGATTACTGATGTCCATATTATCTTCAAGTCAAATTTCAACTTTTAAAATTGATTGCAGTGTCTGAAATTTGTAAAAGTGTAATTTTTGTTTAAATTCAAACTGCTCTTCAAATACTAATTTAAAAATCCTAATTTTTGTTTTAAAAATCATGTCTTGCGGTATGAATTCAAGAAATAATCTCGAATTAATATCACACAACAATTGATTTTATCAAATTTTACTTACTTACCTGTAAATGAAGTTGCAGTGAATAATTTCAAACTGGATTTTTTTAAACAACCTTTAAAATCTAAATTCAAAGTTTAAATCTCTTGTTTATTTGGAAAATTTAAAACTTATCAATGATTGGCAGCAAATAGATTGAAGTTTTGAAGGCAAATATTCACCCTGTATTAATTACAGAGAAGCCAGAACATCACATAATCATATGCACTGAAGTATATAAAAACCAAAACATAAATGAAGTTTGAACTGATTTTTAATTAACTTAAACTTTTAAAAATTGTGTTTACTCACATGGAAATCCTTTTGAACAAAGAACACTTCTTATTCTCTTTTCAAAGCCTGAAGTTTTAGAACTGTCCTTGAATCTGTTTTCAAAGTTTGAATAAAATCTGAGTTTGCATGCTTCTTATCTTTTCTTCTTTCTGTTTTTATCTTTATATTTTTTTCTCAGGTATACTTATGTTATTGATCGAACTAAATAAAAGATGAATACACATATATATAGAAGGTAAGAGGTTATGTATAAATAGAAAGGAGTTTAACCACGTTAGGTGTTATCTGCTAGTACACTATTCATTTTTTTTGTTTTATCGGGCAAGATTTTCAATGGGGCTGAGATGATCCTTGAATTTGATTAAATGTTTTGCTGAGATGCTAAAACATTAAATGCTAATGTACTTATTGTCTACACTTAATCTTATTAGTGCATAGATTTTCATCACTTGCCTACATAATTATTTACAGGTTACATATAACACATACTTACTTACAGGCGGCTTATGCTTTATATATATACTACTCGTTGTTTTAAGCATGTTGATCAGATCTTATCACTGCAAAATAAAGATTTGTACATATCTTAAATAGACAAAAATATATGCTCGAACAGAAAAGCATTAAATGTTGTGTTGCTTAATTAGTTTACATAATTATGTTTAACTGAGAATATAGATTTGGTATGAAAAAGTAAATTTGCAGGTAAGCTTGTAACTGAAGATACTTGTATCAAAACAAATTGTGTCAGGTATTATACCCTATACCCTGACTGATTGCAGGTGAGTATATGATGTTAGTTTGGATATAAATAATTGTCTGGTTCAACTTCTATACCTTATGCTTATTTACTTTGCAGGCAACACTTGGTTTTGTATATGAAGTTAGTTACTTTTAGATATTTGTTTGTTATTAGCTTCCAACTGAATATTTCACATGTGTGTTAGGTTTATTTTTATACTTTTGGTTTTCTTGTGAAAATAATTTGTTTCATTGTTTCTAACTTGAATAATTTACATACACATGGTTGTTGTTAATTTGTGTATGAAAATATTTTGTTTTGTTAAATTCTAGTTTACATAATTTATACACAAATGTTTGAGTTGGGTTTTACATTACATTTTATTTAATTTTATTTTGTACTTTGTGTTTTTTTATACCTTGTTCTTATTTTATCTTTGTTACAAATTTTTAATTTATGTTGTATGCAATCTTGACCAATTAATTCTTATGTTAAATTTTACATTTGTATTTTATATTCGACTATCAATATTTAACATAGATTCATAAGTTTACTTATTTATTTATTTTTATGTTTTTGACTTACAAAAATATTAATATTTTATATTGAACATTATCAACTACTCATTTTATATTTTATGTCTTCACCAAATGTTAACAAGATAAAATATTTTAATTTCAATTATACAAGATAGATTTTATCTAAAATATTTTAAGAGATTTATTTTAAATTTTAAATCCATTTTCTTTCAAAATACAAATCCATTATAAACAATTGGCAATTATTTCCAAAATCATATTGATTTTAAAATAACCAGTTCACATTTTATTTAATCAAATTAAAATTTATTAACATAAACAGGGCCAAAATCCAGGGTCGTTACATTCCTCCCCCCTTAAAAGAATTTCGTCCCCAAAATTTAAAACAAAGATAATTTAAAAGCTGTTATACCAACCATTCACACATACATATCATTCATACATTAGCAAACAATCGAACAGTCTATCCTAACAAGCAACAGTATCTATCCGAACACAAATCCGGATAAACTTCCCTAGAACTATCCAGAGTTTCCCAGGTGCAATCACTGGGATTCTCACTCCACTGCACTCGACAAGCTTCACTACTTACTCCCGAGTTGCTTCTCGACTTAATCCACAATCCGAACAGGATTCCTGATCATAGTCAAACTCTGATCAACTTCCCTATCTGCCTGAACTACAGGCTCTACAGTTAATGATGATCCTGGATAAATTTCCTAGATGAGATGCTTGGGATACATTATGAATTCCAGACATCCGTTCTGGCAATTCCATTCTGTAAGATACAACACCAATCCAAGTTGAATTTTATATTTATAACTCAAGGTCTCAGCCTCCCATTCATTTTAATTTACAATCAAATTTATTAATTCAACATCCAACTTTTATTTGACCAATTCCAGTTTCATTTACATACTTAATTTACTAATTTGTTTCAAATTAGTTTATTTCCACTTCCAATTCAATATTTGATTTCATCACAAAAATCACTTCATTTGAATTCATTCCTAGTTTGTAATTTCGGTTTGGATGTCTATTTCATTTTCCAAGTACAAAATAATTTTATTTTAGCTTATCATTCTACTTTTTAAACTTATGAGCCACAAATTCATTTATTCTCCACACCTACATCCATTTACTCTTATACACATTCATTTTCACTTTAAACTCCAAATCTTACCTGTATTAAGCAAGCATACTTTTTATTTTCAAGCATTTAAATTCTTTTGATAAGCCAACCGAGTTTATTTATACAAATTTAATTTTATCCAACTATTTCTATTAGAATAAAGATTTTATTTCATTCAACTTAAATTATTCAAGCTTTTACTAAATAAACTCTCACTTTCCTTGAAGCTACGCTTCTATAAAGTTTAATCTTAGGTTAATTTATTTGTTTCAATTTCATACTTAAATTATTTCCAATTTATTTGATACTCACCTAGATCAATTCCATTTATTTCAATCAGTCATTCTCATAATCTATTTAAACTTTAAATTTCCATATCCAATTCATCCGAATTTATTTTTATTATTAATAAGGGCATGTTTAACTCATTTAAACTCGAATTGGATTTTATTTTCAATTCCATTATTACCTCATAATCAAACTTCTATTTAACCAATTTAAACCTTATTAACCTATTCAATTAAGCAATTTATTCCAAATTAGCCCACTTCCATTTCCAATTCTACATTGGATTTTTATCTTTAAAAATCATCTTATTATTTTATCCGTGTTCAATTTTATTTTATAATTCAAGTTTGGATGTTTGTTTCATTCTCCAAATACAAAACAATTTTGGCTTACTATTTTATTTCCTCGTATTTTCATTTATAAGTCTCACGTTCATATTTTCACATTTTTACCCAATTTAAACTTGAATATATATTCGTATGTCATTTTAACTCGAGATTGAACACTCATCTACAGCCAAAAATATTCTTAATCAATGTGTTGCCAATTTTCATTATACGTTATCAAAATATATTTATTCCAATTCAATTTCATTTCAATTTACTTTTATTTATTTAAGTAGGAATTTAATTTATTTAACATCATTTATAACTCAACTGAATTCTATTTCAATTCAATTTGTTTAACTTAACTTCCGCTAAATTAAGCACCGTACTATTCTCTTAAATCTACCAATTCACTTGGATTTAATTAAATAAGAACTTAATTTCATCATCCATATCTCAATTAATTTCATTTCAATCTTAAATTTAAATCCAATTATTAAGCCTAAGTTAATCTCGACCAAAATTTTATTTCTATTAAATTTCCCAATCCAATTCATTTACATTCTAAGTTTGATTTACTTCATCAATTTATTTACATCATTATTATCTTCTTTTTTATTAGTTAAATTCCAAAATTAAATTTTCAACTTAATCCAAAATAAATCCTCATTTTTAACTTCACTTTTAAATTTTAATTCCAAATTCAATCTCATACTTTCCTTGGTTATATAAGCCATTGTAAATCTTTATAATCTTATTTGTCTGTAACACTATCACCCAAACACTTTAATTATATATAATAATTTGCAAAAAAAAAAAATTATACCAAAATATATTTTGGGTGAAACTATTTAATTCACCCACCTTTGAAAACAATATCATGTCGAATTGTTCTATTGAAGTGTTTAGAAACCCCTTCGGTACAATTGTGCAGACTGCACTGACGAAGGTTCATATACCACTCAATAAATCAATCAACATAATATAAAACCATTTTATATTCACTAACAAGTACGCACTCATATTTATTATTACGCCCAGACTCATTCTCGAGTACTACTGACTCTATTTCTAATGAGAAATCTCCACCAGAGCCAAGGTTCTCACTTAACCTTTCAGCTCTGATACCAACTGTGACGACCCGCCCTTCTACACCCAGAAAGACGTATCATCATAAAGAAAGAAAGGTATAGAAATAGAAAAGAAAAGAAAGAAAGAACAACAACAACAGAATCTCACAGCGGAAACGGAATAAAATATAATACATCATATAATAATTACATAGTTTGCATATATCAGAGTTATACAATATTATACACTTGACAATTTTATATACATCTGTCACTACATACATCTCAAAATACAACATACTCTAACTAACACAGCGGAACTATATAGATATCTACATACGTCTGGGCTCCTGCTCCAAGCTCCTCCAGAACTCAACAATCCAAGAACCTATCACTTGGCTACTCGTAAAAATTTGAGTGCCCAAGGGTTTATGAAAACACAAAATATAAACTCCGGGTCAGACATGGGTCTGGTATGAGTAAACAGTTTAAAGTTCTTTAACTTGAAAAACATTGGAAAAGGAAGGTAACACGTAAGACTCCCCACGCATAAATACAGGTAAGTTTTTACCTTACGCTAACCAAAACATTTCATAGGAAATTCAGTGATATTATAATAGTGTCTAGGGTTTTCAAGTAAATAGAAAACAACCAAAATTGTTACATTATTAAATTCTAGCTACTAGCCACAAAAGTGGGTGATACAATCAAATCCGAGGGCACTTATTTGAAATTGGGTTCCATACAATGGCAGGGCTACTGGAGTACCGCCCGTCACAGTACGGGGCCTAGGTCACCGTACCGAGGAGTACGCCCGCTCCCCTGCAACACAAGGCCGGAACCATTCCTTACTGAACAGTCCCGAAGAAGATAGCCCCGCAGTTGGCGCGACCAACCGCTCACTAAGACGAATAAAAAGGGACATCTAGACAGGGGAAAATCTTGTCCTGTTTGGGCATGACCCACCTAACCTTGCTGCACCTCCCCTGTTTTTGCCATTCCCGGTTGATGAGGCTTGAGGCTACGATTACCTTTAGAGAACATATCCCTTAGAATGCTCATCGTCCGCCTGACGATGTGTTGAAAGCAGTCAATTCATACAAGTTCGTTCCGGGTTCGAACGAAACCGAAAGCATTATCTCGTTACACTCATTTTGGAATCACCCTCAGAGTTAACGACGACAAACCCTTGCATTCTGAATCTTTATCTTCACATCAGATTCACGACCTATCGTTAATTTAGATCGATGTGGTTTTCGGATGTCCAAATATGGAAACCCGATCCCAGTCTCATCGAAATCCAAAACTTGTCTTTTAAGGCCAAGTTGTTTTAAAGTGTAAAACAATTCAATTATCCATATAAACATAGATAGATAATTCACAATATCACAATAGATAATCAACATTGTCATCATAAACAGATAATCAATATTATCATCACAACAGATAATCCATATTACCATCATACTTAAATCAAGCATACATTTCATACAGCATCATTTATCTCATATTTGAGATCTCAAACCATTCAAAGTAGACAATATCATTCATTCATACATAAGCAATCATATCAGCTATAATTAATTTAAAATGAATTAAATTAATTACTTGCATTCCTAATTAATTTAAAATGATTTAAATTAATTACTTCACCATTAAATCTTGCTTATATAACTATTAATTAATTATCAATCAACTAATAAATTCATTTCACTTAATCACACTTGATTAATTAACATTAATTATATTCAAGTAATCATCCTTTAATTATTTTCACAAATTAATTATCTTATCCATATATAGAAATTAACCTTTAATTTACAAACATTACATTTCTTCTTAATTACACCAATTAATTACTCTTTAATCTCTTATTATTAATTATATTTATTAATGATTACTAATTACCTTTTAATTTCATTATCCTGTATTAAATTAATTGCCTTAAGTAATTAAATCTTAAATTAAACTACATTTATTAATCACTCATGATTAATACTATTCAGTAATCAACCACCTTTAATTACTCTATCACATCACTAAATTACACCTCAATTAATTTCCTTTAAATTAATCCCTTGATTAATTGCCCAAAGTAATTATACTCAAATTACTTTCATTATTAAACCATCCTCAATCAAGTACATCCAGTCATTATCATTAATTACTTCTCTAAGTAATTATACTTATCACATCATCAATAATTATTTAAATTAATTAAACTTAATTAATTAACTTAATAATTCATTTCAAACTTCATTAATTACAATAAGTAATTAATTCCCTAATTACTTAATTACTTAATCAATTTTTCCTCACTATTTAATTTATTACTTCCTAATCAATTTGTTTAACCTTAATTACTTAATTAACTATTCTTTAATCATAAATTAACCTCTAAATAAAACTTTATTATCCATTTTTTAATTACTAATTACTTAGTTAATTATTAATTTATTCTTAATTAGATTACTTAATTAATTAACATTAATTTATTCATTAATTACCATAAGTAGTTAATTACACTTTATCAATTACTTAATCGTCAGTTGATCCATCACCAATTAAAATAAAAAATTAATTATTTTTATTTACTTTCTAAAATCATCAATTAATATTAATTATTCGACATAATTAACATTTTAATAATAAAAACCTTTATTAAATTTGGAAATCAATTATGTTAACTAACTACAACTTATTTGTTAATTAACTTTATACTTAATTAAAATAATTACTGGATTATAAAATAATTGAACGTTTTAAAAACTTCGTTAAGTATTAACAAAAAAAATCATTATAACTTGAATCGAAATCTTAATTAAAACTTATTCGACATTCATTATGTTCACTATGCTTATAAATTTGAGGAAATCAAATTTACTTATCTCCTATATGAAAAATGCACTATTACAGTTTGAAGGAAACTCGAGCCCTGCCTGCAAAAACACGCGCGTAACTCCTAGTAAACCACGCATTTTTCCCGAGTCACCATGCCTGAACAAACTTCTTCTTCTCTTTTTTTTCTGTAGTTTATATTTGTTAAGTTTAAATAGCACCTGCCTTAAACCTACGCTCGCGATAACCCGAAGCGACCTACCCAAGCACTCGTGCATGACTCAAGAACCACCAATGACACGACGCCGACTTCCTCCTCCACGCCGTGCACGTGCACAGCGGCACCAAAGACCTCCGGCGAACACCCATGTCTCAGACACACCACAAATCACTCGCATACTCGAAACCCAAAATCGAAATGCCTTCAGAAATGTCGAAACGAAAAACAACAGTACGACCGAGATGCAGATCTCAACCCAATTCAACTTCATCACCTCGCCACCGCCACACAAAGCACCAGAGTCGCCTAAACTTCATCCACACAACGTCAACACCCCATGTAACCACCCACCAGAGTTTCGAACAACTCGGTCACGAAGAGATGATGAACTCATCGCGTTCACAGGCATGTCAAAAACTTAAACAAAAATCCTAAAATTATTCTGTTTTTCAAATTTACACAATGGAAAAATTATAGCATATTTTTCCCGAGATCACTCATATCCATATTATCTTCAAGTCAAATTTCAACTTTTAAAATTGATTACAGTGTCTGAAATTTGTGAAAGTGTAATTTTTGTTTAAATTCAAACTGCTCTTCAAATACTAATTTAAAAATCCTAATTTTTGTTTTAAAAATCATGTCTTGCAGTATGAATTCAATAAATAATCTCGAATTAATATTTCACAACAATTGATTTTATCAAATTTTACTTACTTACCTGTAAATGAAGTTGCAGTGAATAATTTCAAACTGGATTTTTTTAAACAACCTTTAAAATCTAAATTCAAAGTTTAAATCTCTTGTTTGTTTGGAAAAATTTAAACTTATCAATGATTGGCAGCAAATAGATTGAAGTTTTGAAGGCAAATATTCACCCTGTATTAATTACAGAGGAACCAGAAAATCACACAATCATATGCACTGAAGTATATATAAACCAAAACATCAATGAAGTTTGATCTGATTTTTAATTAACTTAAACTTTTAAAAATTGTGTTTACTCACATGGAAATCCTTTTGAACAAAGAACACTTCTTATTCTCTTTTGAAAGCCTGAAGTTTTAGAACTGTCCTTGAATCTGTTTTCAAAGTTTGAATAAAATCTGAGTTTGCTTGCTTCTTCTCTTTTCTTCTTTCTGTTTTTCTCTTTATATTTTTTTCTCAAGTATACTTATGTTACTGATCGAACTAAATAAAAGATGAATACACATATATGTTTGCACCAAAATTGGTCACAACACTCTTCGGGAGTCGTTGAAGAGATAATAACAAAGAATGTAAATTCAAAGCGAATATTGTCTAATAAAAACCCAATCGACGGTAAAGTAAATGCGTAGACAAGCGATTTATAGTGGTTCGTCGTGTTGCCTACATCCACTGTGAAGTTTTTTGCAGTTTTATTGATTATCTTTCAATGATTACAAGTTGTTACAGCAATCAACAGCAAGTTACAACTGGAAATTCGAAATCAACAGCAAAGTTATTATGTAAGATGATGGAGATCTCGATCCGGCAGAGTCTGGGCGCTTGAGAGTCGAAAAGGTCCCTTTTCTGTTGGCTCTGGGGCTCTATTTATAGGTGCAGGATGTTGATACTTCGCTAAAAACTCGGAAGACCACTTCTGGCACGTGAGGGGGCCCACGCACCCGGTCTCAGGAAATTTGGGCCCAATTTGGATCGATTCGAACCATTCGAAACGATCGTAAAATCATCCAATCGAGGTGAAATTTGGTGTAGACATTCTTCAGCATGTATGCAAGCTTCTGTGAAAATTTCGTGGCATTTGGATCAGTAGATTGAGTGATATGATGGATACGAGATGGGATTCATTGCGTGGCTGTTTGGTTCGAAACCATCCCTTCGAATCGATGGTTTTTAACCGATGGTGGCACGCGCCTTCGTGATGACGTGGAGCGCAAACCTCAAATCGATCCGGTCTTCACTCCGAGTTGACCGCTTCGACTCCATGAATCTCGGCGCATTCGAACCGATGGATGTCACGTCATCATGGATAGTTGACTTGGAGGATTCGAACGAAGCTTCACTGATTGGTTCGAACAAGGCTCCACTGATGGGTTCGAACAAGGCTTCATTGATGGAGTCCAACGACCGGTGCTTGATGGATATGAAGCAAACACTGGCTGATAGATATGAGGTCCACCGATACGAACTATATGGATTCGAAGTTGATGGAGTCGAATCCGAGGCACTTTGTTGGATTCGAAGTAGGTCGATACGAAGGTGATCGGTTCAAAGCTGTGTTCGGTGATGGGTTCGAAATCTAGGTTTCCCCTTCAAATTGAATCGATCATAACTTGAGCGGTTGAACTCGGATTGACTTGAAATTTAAGATGCTGACTTCTATTATCCTCCTTGTCATGTCCTATCAATTGTAGCTCAATCTGGACTCGGGCAAAATTCGGCGATATCCATGGTGGAACGAAGTATGACCAATCTCTAAGACGAACTGTCCTTTGTCCTCGACCGATCTTTTGGTATCACGGCTTTGCCAAAAAGCGGGATAACATTTTTCCCCCCAAAGTACGTCTTATGGAAACATGACGTGCTTTGAATAGCTGTAATTTCTCTCGGAACAATCATTGCTCTCTCTTTTGTTGAGACTCGTATTATGTATTGCCGTAACCTTGTGTTGATATGATTGATTGTTGTATAATAGCGCTTAGCCGTTGGCTGTTGTATTCGTAACAAGATGAGTATTCGATCCCTGTAAATGTTTAAAATCAAATGTTAGTCCGACATATATGCACATATGTTAGTTTGACCCTTGTTAACGTCGTGCGTCCACGATTCGTTGTCAGTTTTGTTTGCCATTGAATTTCGTATCGATTCTCTCCTGAACCAATTTGGAAATTTGAGTTGAGACAATGCTTGATGGTTGTTTTGAAAAGCCCCTTCATATCGATCCTCTCCTGAACCGATATAGAAGGTTGAAGGAATCGAATTTGTGTTGCACGGATGTAATATTTCGAATCGATGGGTATGAGCATCGATGGATACGAGATCAACATTCGTATTAACAAAGTATGCTTATGCTATGATGGGTACGAAACTGACATTCGAACCGATGGCTTGGACGAGCACGAAACGTTCATTCGTACCGATGAGAAAAGATAGATATGAAATAGTAGTTCGTGTCGATAGGAAATGATGGATACGAAATCATTGTTCGTATCGGTAGGTTGTGGATGGTGTTGTGAACAGGGGCTTCGAATTGATGTGCCCACCGTTTGTTTGGCATCGATGCGACTCGATGCTCTGCTGTGTATTTCGTATCGACGAAGCTTCAACGCATGGATTCGAAGGTAGATTTTGAACCGATTTGGGAATTGACAGGTTGTGACCGATCGAGTTGACTGGGATGCGAAATGGCTCGGTCACCTTCTGGGCTTCATATAAATAGCAGAGACCTTGCCATTTTTCACTTTTTACTTTTCACCGTTGCCTTGTGTTTACTGTGTTCTGCATCGTTGCAAAGCTTCAGAGAGAAAACACTGTGTCACGTTCCCGAATCAATCAAGATCCAAGTCTTTAATTCCTCGAATCCATCACTCAAATTAGGTAATTAGCCTCGAATCCAAACGGCAAAGCTATTTCAGACCTATTTTTTCATCATCGATTGGCCACTCTGGCGATTGGTAAAACTAGATCTGGTTTGGAGGAGCTTCGAACCCATCTGGGGGCTCGTGTTCGAATCGATGATGGCGGCATCATTTTTCCTTGGATTTCGCATCGATCCCTGGAATGCCCTCATGGGGGTGACGCAGTTCCCACCGATTGACTATCTTGATGGGTCCATTCAAATCGATGGACCTCGAATCCATCAGCTATCGGTTCGAAGTTCTCAACTTTATATCGATACAAAGGGTATCGATTCGAACGTGATCGATGTTAAGTTGAGGGTTTCCTGATCGGTACGAACTAGCTAACCAAGGATCGGTTCGAAGTCATCCTTCATTGATCGATTCGAACTCGACACCTGATCATCGATACGAAGCGCGCCTTTCTGCATCGATACGAAGCGCGCCTTTCTGCATCGATTCGAAGTGGTATTAGGATGGGTTCGAATGAGCTTCCTGTGGTCGGTTCGAAACCCTCTATGATGGATACCAAAGTTTGACATTTTCTAAGCATAATTCCGACGAGCTTCATTCTTGCATATTTGGACTTGATATTTACACTGCATACATGACCACCTTTCAAAGCTCGTCGATGGAACCATAACAACTTCTATCCGAATCAACTTCCATCATATAAACGGTTCAGTGCTGACGGTCAGCGATGATGGTCATTATAACTGGACTCCATAGCTTTGTCGTTTGCATATTTCCTTTAACTCTGCGACATTTATTCAAGTAATGCATGGAACTGTACAACATACATTCATACACTTTACACTGGGGAATGCACGGGTCCTTTGTCGTCTAACGATGGTTTTTCATGAGTTAGCTAGTCATGGAACCTTCAAGTTCACAGCAGCAGGAGATTCAAAGTACAGTCACTTCGAGACTAGAGGTTCCGGATATTGAACCTGAGATCATCGGTCCAGCCCCGAACGAATTCCCCAATGCGTCTTTTATTGCCAATCCATCGGATTCCATTCAATCCAATATTTATGAAGATATGTTGGGGAGAATATGCCTGAGGCATGGCCTGTCACTAGATGATGTGTTACTGTCGGGGCCGAATGATAGACCACACAATCCGCCGGAGGGATATACAGCATTTAATCGCCACGCATGCACGGCCGGGACGCTTCCTCCATTCAACGAGTACATAAGAGAAGTATTGTCTTTTTTGAGGATCGCTCCATCTCAACTACACCCAAACGGATATGCTTCCGTGAATAGTTTATTTATCGTCTTCAACCGAGATCAGATATCTATTCAATTTCAAAACCCGAGGCGATTACCCCTCCTTCACATTTTTGGAAGAAGTGAGGAATTGTCAAGTGGTCACTGGGCCTTGGACGAGGCTGAGTTATAATAGGACGGAATGGTTTTATGTCAGATGCCCTCTGGGGTTTGCCCGGCGATGGTTGTTCAGACGTGAGTATAGCTGAGTTCTCAAATAATTACTAAGGCAATTGCATTCGAAGTGGAACTTATATATTTTTTCCTTTTTACAGCAACGATTCAGTGACCTGAAGGTGAACACTTTAAGGAGATAGTGCGAATACTTCGAGAAGTCCCGAGCGAAGATAGGGATATCGAGTCGCTTTTGACAGATAGGAATCTCCGGACTTACGGATTGATCGAACGAGGGAAGAGCATAAAGTTTGACAGGGCATTAAGGACCGCTTCGAAAAAACGAGTCAAGCACAAGAAGCCCAGAATTATTATAGCCGAGGAAGCTGATTCTGAAAGAACCCATACTGACGATGAGCCGTTGACTGAGCCTACGGATGTAGTTCAGGATGTCGCGGAGCAGAGAAAAGGCAAGGCAGCTGTTGTTAAGCCAACTAAGAAGGGGAGATGGAAATCGGTTGTCACGGCCCGATCCACTCCCGGAGTTAGAATTTCGGAGATGTCTCCTCCAAGAACTGAAAATCTTTATGAAGGGCTTGCCGATATTCCAATTCCGGACGATGTGTCCCTGCAGCATGATGCCGGATTGGAAGAACTTTCAGAAACTTTAGTTTTGAGAGAGTCTTTTCACATTGGTGTGCCAGACACATCTGGTTGGTCGGGGGGTTGCACATTCATACATATTTCACAATACTGCAAAACCATTGACTGCAAACTACCTGTTTCGAAGGGTGATTAATCCAATTTTATTTTGCTCTGCAGATACTATGTCTGGGCGAGGTTCAATGTTAGGGAGTCTCCGACACGCCCGCAAGTCTTCATATTATGAGTCACGCAGACGAGAGGGGGATAGAGATTATGACCAGGGACGCTCTGGGTATTCTGATCAAGAAAGATATGATAAAGATAGAGGCTATAAGCGTCGATCTCGATCGCGTACTCCTCCTCCTCCCAGAGATCCCATACAACCTCCTGCTTATGTCTCTCGTCCCTCTGAATCTTCACACTACAAGTCGGCTTCTCAATCTTCTAGGCATGAATCCCGCCATTCTAGAAGCGAAACAGTAACTGCCGTTGTTACAGAACAGCCCCCTGTGGAAATCTCAGGGAAAGGAGCAATTAAGCTTGCTCAGCTAAAGAAAGATTTTCCGAACATCTGCTTTGACAACTACATCTTTCCTCCTCATTCAAAAAAGATCTCAGAGGAAGCCGAGCAGTTAGTTCATGACTACGTGCATCATTTTTATGCCCAGTACAAGGCGTGGGCGAAAGCGGCTGATAAAGCATCGGCGTTGGCCTTCGAGCGAGCGGCCGTCATCGAGAAACTTCAAACCGATCTAGCTCACCAGGATCGTATCATACAAGTGCTAACCGATGAGGCCGAGTCATCTCGGAAGTCAGAGACGGACGCTACGAAGAAAGCGGATGAGGCCCAGGCGGCGATGGACAGGATGAAGCGTGAACATTACGCTACGGTGGAGGACATGGGCCACCGAAACACCATTGTCACCACCGAGCGAGATGCGGCTTTGAAAGAGCGTAACGAGCTTAAGGCTAAATTTGCCGAAATCACCAAAGATAGAGATGACGCGCATAACGCAACCCAAGAAGCATGCGAACAAGCCGTAGTGCTTCGGACTGAAAGGGATGCGGCAGTGGCCAAAGTTCAGGCAGTCGAGGCTGAGGTGGAGGAGAAGGTTCAAAGGGCAGAGGCAAGGCTGGAGGCCGACATCGAAGATCTCTTCATTACTTACAATGCCAATGTGCTAAGGCACAGAAGTTTGGCATAGCTTCAGGATTATCCGGTACATCTCCGTAACGCTTGGGTCTGATTGGTTGAGGAGGAAGGAGAAGCGCATCCGGATGCATCAGTCGACCAGTTCGAGCTTGAGAACCGGTTGCTGACCGAAGACGAAAAGAAGATCCTTCATGATGCCATAATTTCTCATGAGAAGGAAATGATTGGTGGCCAGCACCGGGAGATTGGGGAAGGATCGGGTGTCGAGCATCACGCCTCTATTCTTGAATTTACTGCTCCACCTTCGTTAGAGCCTGTATCTGTGGTTGATTCACAATCCGTTCCAGCGTACGACCCAAAACAGCCACGGCTGTCTCCTATTCAGGAGCATACTTCTGAGGCCGCTCAGCCGTCCGCCAGCCAAACTGAGGAAGGTACTCCGAACTTATCTCAAGTGTATTGCAAATAGGGAGTTTGTTTTGAAGCAGTTCCTAATAACTTCGTCTTTTCTTTGCTTAGTGACTGGTGTTGTGCCGATTGCCGCGGCTCAAGAATCGAGTAAAGGGGATAAGGCCATCACCACGGGGACTACCATCGCAACAGCAGTGTCAACCGAGGTGGCACAGGGGAGCACACTATCTCTTGATGAACAAATGGTGAGCGAGCTGCTCGGCGAGCAGGGTGGCTTCTCCACAGACTTGTCGTTCATCGTTAGTGACCTCCCGCCAACCTCTAGCTCTTCAATGCAGCCTACAGATGCCCCCAGTCAGGCCCAAGCAATTCGTGACGAAGAAATCTTGGCGGAGATTAATGCAGAATTAGAAGCTGCGGGGCAAGGTGGTAGTATTGGTGGCAGTACGGCGGCGCATAGCCCTGCACCTTTAAGGACAATATCGTTGGGTGGCGCTGTCTCATCTTCCATTACGGGTTCAGTCCCTCCCACTCCTCCGGTGGAAAGCCTTCACGTAGATTCGAGCTCTGAGGAGGACATTGACATTATGCCCCCAGCCGAAGAGCAGCCACCGGAGAGGAAGCACTCCAAAAGAAGGATCTCTGTCTCTAGCGAGTCCGAAGACGAACCGCTGATAAGGAGATTCAAAAAGAAGAAGTAGATGGGCCGTTTAAGTGGATTTTTTGATAGATATAAACTTGTGTTTGTTTTTTGCTTGTAGGTCGTGTATAGACACAGGTTCGGCCCCTGCTAGTAGGAATTCTTTTTTGGAAGAACTTATTTGCATGTAAGTCCTTGTCTCTAGTTAGTTAAAATAAAATTCAATTTCTTTGTTTCAATTCTCATTTCATTTGTGCTTAATTATTTGCAGTGTTTAGCTTTTAGTCCGGTGTACTTGTGGTGTTTTTACCGTCAAGTAGAGTTTGTTTTATTTGTCAAGTCTGAAAATCTTGGTCATATGTTGTTATCGATGAATAAGTTGAACTTCGGACATTGTATCACTTTGGTTAGTGATTAAAACTTAGCTTTTTTGCCCCTAGTCTCGAGGAACAACATTTTCACCTTGGTGGTTGATCGCACTTATTGCAAATCTTTAGCACATGTCCACGCTCTGGGGACTTAGGATAATTCGAGATCGATAATTCGGTTCACACTCCGGGAATTTGAGAGTTATCGATGTTTATAACACGGTTCGCGCTCCGGGAACCTAGAATTGATGTTTATACTCCACTTCACATTCTGGGAACTTGGAGTTAGTATTGATACTTCGGTTCGCACTCCAGGAACTTTGACGTAGTATTTGTGCTCCAGTTCGCACTTTGGGAGTTTGGAGATAGCATGTTTGTTTGGGTTCGCGCTCTGGGAACCTACAATTTATGTTTGTACTCCATTCACGCTTTGGGAAGTTGGAGTTGGCCGATAGATGGTCAGTCACACCTATTTGGGCTCTTTAGGAATTCGTTCACACCCCGAGAACGATTCATTGGATGTTTATACTCCAATTCACACTTTGGGAAGTTGGAGTCCGTTCGCACTCCGGGAACGAGTTGTTGAATGTTTATACTCCAATTCATACTCTGGGAAGTTGGAGTTCGTTCGTGCTCTGGGAATGAGTTATTGAATGTTTATACTCCAATTCACGCTCTGAGAAGTTGGAGTCCGTTCGCGCTCTGGGAACGAGGTATTGAATGTTTATACTCCAATTCACGCTCTGGGAAGTTGGAGTCCGTTCACGCTCTGGGAAAGAGCTATTGAATGTTTATACTCCAATTCACGGTCTGGGAAGTTGGAGTCCGTTCGCGCTCTGGGAACAAGTTATTGAATGTTTATACTCCAATTCATGCTCTTGGAAGTTGGAGTCCGTTCGCTCTCTGGGAACGAGTTATTGAATGTTTATACTCCAATTCACGCTCTAGGAAGTTATAGTCCGTTCGCGCTCTGGGAACGAGTTATTTGTAGGACTATCGTGTGTTGGTCCAGTTCAGCCTTTGGTGTGATGGCTTGCCCCCGAGCCGGGGTTTCGCTTAGTGAGTGGCCGGTCGTATCACAGTCACTCGCGATTTGAGTAAATTCCATTGTTTGATAGAACTTAGCTCTTCGTGTGTCGTGATTGTTGAATATTGCATTCAGTGAATCACAGCTCTAGCTTGAAGAGATAGTAATTTATTGCTGAAATAAGAAAATATGGCAAAGTCTGTGCCTTATTACAAGTTCAAATTTCAGAATGTAAAGGAAAGTGCAAAGTATTCATTAATTGAAAAGAGCCTGTCATGTGTGACAGTGACGAGGATCTTCGTCGTTCCAGGCTCCTGAGAAAGTTGGTCCGCCACTGACGGCGTTTATCACCAATCTTCCATGGGGACAAGTCGTGTCCTCCTGTCTTGTCGGTTGGGTTCATTGTTTTGATTTGATGGGCCCGCTTCTCTGGGCTGCGGTGTCCGCACAAACTGTTCCAGCTCCTTTCTCTGATCATTTTTTCAACGAGATCTTATAAGTGACGACACTCATTCGTATTGTGCCCGTAGCTTTCATGGAACCTGCAAAACTTTCCCGTCTGGATTTGTCTCTCTAACGACGGTCTTGGTCCAAGTTTTTGGTACTGAATTGTATCACAGGTTTGTAAGTACAAGTCCTCCAGTGATGTATTCATAGGGGTGTAACTGTCAAACATTGGATTCTTGCGCTGCGGGCCATGATTTTGATCTCGTTTTCTAATTTGATTCACGCTCTCTCTTCGCCGAGCCTGTTTGTTTTTGACATTCAGCTGAACTTTTCAAGAGCTCTCGCCGGACTGCTTGATTGCAACATTGCTTTGGATCCCTTCCGTACTTGGTCCTGCATCAATTTGCTTCCTAGACTGTTTCGCATCTTCCCGTCTTAGGAATTGAGCCGCCTTGGCGTGGAAACGGTCCAATGATGCAGGTGGTTTTCCAGCTAGCCAGTTGCCAAACTCAAAATCGGGGTCGATCCCCTTAATCAACGCCATAAGGATGGAGTTATCATTTGGATTACTAATCTCCACGCATGCAGTATGGAATCTCTCTAAGTAGTGTCTGAGCGTTTCTCAAGGAGCTTGAGTGACACTAGACAGAGTGTTGACATCTTTGGGCCTTGCGACGTGCGTGCGGAATTGTTCAACGAATTTTGTGGCCAACTGGTCGAACGAAGAGATGGATCGAGGTGGCAATCGAGTGAACCACATGGTCGCGATGCCCCCCAAGGATATGGGAAAACTACGACACTTCACTGCATCGTCGGCTCTAGAAGCGGTCATCGACCATTCATATTTTAGAATGTGTTGGTTGGGGTCGAAGTTCCCCTAGTACATGGGTAGAGTTGGCATCCTGAATCGTCGTGGGGTTTCAGCAGTAAGGATATCGTCCGAAAAAGGGGTGTGACTTTGGGAAACTCCCCAATCATCATTTGTGAATCCCTGGCTCTCACGGATCATCTGACGTATCATAGTTGAAAGATCCAGCATTTGCGCCAGAGTATGATTACGTTCCATACTTTGGGTTTGAACCGGATGTCGTCGACGGTCCAAGTCTAGCCTTCTTGGCTCATAGTCCTCTAGGATATATGGTTCAGGAGAACGTCCATTATGACGACGGTCCAGGTGCGACTGATCTTGGACGTCGACCCCTGGTTCATCCGCCATGTTAGTGGTGCGGTATTCTAAGGTGTGGCGAGGGACGATACCTCCTCGGGAGGAGGGTCCGGTTTGGAAACTGGCTGATGGACCAACTCTCAGTTGTCCAACGGTCAGTGTCGGTTGATCTCCAGCGGCTGGCATGTGACTCCCATGTAGCCGGGGTCGTGGAGATCGATTATGATAATCAGAAGATGAAGAACTTTCGCTGGAGAAGCGAGAAGCATGGTCTCTCGTGGATCTCTTTCGCTTCTGGCGATCCAGCTTGTTGATCAGCTCGACATTAGCACGTAGCTGTTCTGCTAGTTGTTGCCGACTCTGGGTCAGCTCTTGGAGTAGCAACTGTAACTCCTGTCGGGTAATTGGACCTGATGGTTCCGAGGGTCCTGTAGCTTCTTGATTAGATGGAGGTAGTGGAGCAGGGTTTCGTCTATCCTGTTCTTCCTGATTGACAGCGTTTGAGGTGGTTCTTGTACTAACCATCTAGAAAGTTAGATTCCTTTCCTAGACTTTATGCAAATCTGAGTAGAAGGGAAGGAACTTAGACTTGATGATCTAGATCTCTCTCTTAGATTTATTCAATTCGATATCGATGACAGATCCAAAGAGCAGGAAAAAAGCTGGGTTTTCTCAGTGAAAGCACTAAAGTGTTTGCACCAAAATTGGTCACAACACTCTTCGGGAGTCGTTGAAGGGATAATAACGAAGAATGTAAATTCAAAGAGAATATTATCTAACAAAAACTCCAATCGACAGTAAAGTAAATGCGTAGACGAGCGATTTATAGTGGTTCGTCGTGTTGCCTACGTCCACTGTGAAGTTTTTTGCAGTTTTATTGATTCTCTTTCAATGATTACAAGTTTTTACAGCAATCAACAGCAAGTTACAGCTGGAAATTCAAAATCAACAGCAAAGCTATGATGTAAGATGATGGAGATCTCGATCCGGTAGAGTCTGGGCGCTTGAGAGTCGAAAAGGTCCATTTTCTGTTGGCTCTGGGGCTCAATTTATAGGCGCAGGATGCTGATACTTCGCTGAAAACTCGGGAGACCACTTCTGGCACGTGAGGAGGCCCACGCGCCCGGTCTCAAGAAATTTGGGCCCACTTTGGGATCGATTCGAACTCCGTTCGAATCGATCATAAAATCATCCAATCGAGGTGAAATTAGTTGTAGACATTCTTCAGCATGTATGCAAGCTTCTGTGAAAATTTCGTGGCCTTTGGATAACTAGATTGAGAGATATGATGGTTACGAGATGGGATTCATTGCATGGCAGTTTGGTTCGAAACCAACCCTTCGAATCGATGGTTTCGAACCGATGGTGGCACGCGCCTTCGTGATGACATGGAGCGCAAACCTCGAATCGATCCTGTCTTCACTCCGAGTTGACCGCTTCAACTCCATGAATCTCGGCGCATTCGAACCGATGGATGACACGTCATCATGGATAGTTGGCTTGATGGATTCGAACGAAGCTTCACTGATGGATTCGAACAACGCTCCACTGATGGGTTCGAACAAGGCTTCATTGATGGAGTCGAATGACCGATGCTTGATGGATACGAAGCAAACACTGACTGATGGATACGAGGTCCACCGATACGAACTTGATGGATTCGAAGTTGATGGAGTCGAATCCGAGGCACTTCGATGGATTTGAAGTAGGTTGATACGAAGGTGATCGGTTCGAAGCTGTGTTCGGTGATGGGTTCGAAATCTAGGTTTCCCCCTTCAAATTGAATCGATCATAACTTGAGCGTATGAACTCGGATTGACTTGAAATTTGAAATGCTGACTTCTATGATCTTCCTTGTCATGTCCTATCAATTGTAGCTCAATCTGGACTCGGGCAAAATTCGACGATATCCATGGTGAAACGAAGTATGACCAATCTCTGAGACGAACTGTCATTTGTCCTCGACCGATCTTTTGGTATCACGGCTTTGCCAAAAAGCGGGATAACAATATACATAGAAGATAAGAGGTTATGTATAAATAGAAAGGAGTTTAACCAGGTTAGGTGTTATCTGCTAGTACACTATTCATTTTTTTTGTTTTATCAGGCAAGATTTTCAATGGGGCTGAGATGATCCGTGAATTCGACCAAATGTTTTGCTGAGATGCTAAAACATTAAATGCTAATGTACTTATTGTCTACACTTAATCTTATTATTACATAGATTTTCATCACTTGCCTACATAATTATTTACAGGTTACATATAACACATACTTACTTACAGGCAGCTTATGCTTTATATATATACTACTCTTTGTTTTAAGCATGTTGATCAGATCTTATCACTGCAAAATAAAGATTTGTACATATCTTAAATAGACAAAAATATGTGCTCGAACAGAAAAGCATTAAATGTTGTGTTGCTTAATTAGTTTACATAATTATGTTTAAATGAGAATACAGATTTGGTATGAAAAAGTACATTTGCAGGTAAGCTTGTAACTGAAGATACTTGTATCAAAACAATTTGTGTCAGGTATTATACCCTATACCCTGACTGATTGCAGGTGAGTATATGAAGTTAGTTTGGATATAAATACTTGTCTGGTTCAATTTTTATACCTTATGCTTATTTACTTTGCAGGCAACACTTGGTTTTGTATATAAAGTTAATTACTTTTAGATATTTGTTTGTTATTAGCTTCCAATTGAATATTTCATATGTGTGTCAGGTTTATTTTTATACTTTTGGTTTGCTTGTGAAAATAATTTGTTTCATTGTTTCTAACTTGAATAAGTTACATACATATGGTTGTTGTTAGTTTGTGTATGAAAATGTTTTGTTTTGTTAACTTCTAGTTTACATAATTTATACACAAATGTTTGAGTTGGGTTTTACATTACATTTGATTTTATTTTATTTTATACTTTGTGTTTTTTTATACCTTGTTCTTATTTTAGCTTTGTTTACAAATTTTTAATTTATGTTGTATGCAATCTTGACCAATTAATTCTTATGTTAAATTTTACATTTGTATTTTATATTTGACTATCAATGTTTAACTTAGATTCATAAGTTTACTTATTTATTTATTTTTATGTTTTTGACTTGCAAAAATATTAATATTTATATTGAACATTATCAACTATTCATTTTATATTTTATGTCTTCACCAAATGTTTACAAGATAAAATATTTTAATTTCAATTATGCAAGATAGATTTTATCTTAAATATTTTAAGAGATTTATTTTAAATTTTCAATCCATTTTCTTTCAAAATACAAATCCAATATAAACAATTGGCAATTATTTCCAAAATCATATTCATTTTAAAATAATCAGTTCACATTTTATTTAATCAAATAAAAATTTATTAAAATAAACAGGGCCAAAATCCAGGGTCGTTACAAATTGGCTTTTGAAATCATTAAGGTGTAATTTATATTTTCTATAATATAAAGAATGGTTAAAAATAATTGTTTTAACATTGTATATATATACAAATGAATAAAGAAGTACATTAATTTATAAAGTGAATATGATGTAAAATTTATATATAAAAAAATTCTTTTGTCTTTGTAAAATCATAAATGTTAAACATACATATGGGAGATAGGTAAATTTTACAAGTGTTAGATCTCATGATTATTTGTTTACAAATGGCCTTCAATATAATTAATGGGATAAAATAATAGGATTTAAAAATTACAAAAACTTTTCATCTCCCTATATGCAATTATTTAACTTTTTAGCAAATTTGAAAAGAACAGTAAAAAAGATTGAGGATCACACATCTCAATATCAAAGGTATTCAAACTTACAAAAACCAAAAAAAATAGACTTGCAAGCAAAAGAAATTACAAAAATAAACTGGAAGTTTCAAGTCTGGGGCAAGGTTTCAGATTCATAAACAAAAGCTAGGAGCAACTCAACTAGATTCAAACATCAAGTAACAAATCAGTTTCAAAGCTGAAAAGAAAATTTACAAATCAAAAAGGCCTGGAAATCAAAACCTGAGAAATTAGAGCAAAAGCAAATAAGTGCAAGATCAACTCAGGTAAATTAAGTCAAGTAAAATTCTTTTAAAAGATTTTAATTTGAAGTGGTTAATCAGTAAAGAAGCAAAGAGATTTAAACAATAATATTAATCATTTGCAGGAGAAATCAAGCTCAAAGATTTAAAACCATTTCTAGTTTCAACTGCAGAAAACTTCTCTGTTATATAAAAAAATTCCAACTATAAGTAAATTTAAATTTGTTGCTATTGATGAATTGGATAATGAATACGACAAAGAGTAATCAAAGACCTGTAATTATAACTTGCAGATCTAAACTCCAAGAGTTAAAGTAGGAAAAGAAAAAAGATTTCAGACTTTATCCTTATTTTAGAAAACCATCAAGGGCTTTCTGTCTGCAGGAAAGAAAAAAAATTGGTGAGCAAACCACTTGACCCCGATATCTCTTTTAATGCATGGATTTATATTTGAGTTACGTGTTTGTATAGTTTTGTGAATATGCCCATGTGTGTATATATATACATGAAAATAGATATGCATATCTTTGTACAGGGAAGTTTGCCCTATTCTAAAACTTACAGGCTTAGGCTAATTTCAAAACTCAAATCTTGCTCCTCAATATCTATTAGAGTTTGATTTTTGAACACAAATAGAATTTAAAAATCAAGATTTAAATATTAAAAATACTTTGAAGTATTAAGGACAAATGGATTTACTGGAAACTTTAAAGACACAGTGAAATATAGAAATTGTTCAAAACTTAGTTGATCAAAAACTTGAATTTGATTTCATGATCCAACTCACCTTCACAAAACATGAATTTTAAAGACGAAATCAAAATTTTAAACTTGGAATTATCGTGTTATCCTGAGTTGAACAGAATTCACATTGTGGTCAACTACCGTAGATCAATGTCAAATTGAAGCTTGAGTTCGATGTTGAAGGTAGCTTAGGAGCTCGTGATCATCAGAAAATTAGTGAATGATTTTACGGAACGCTAATGAAGTTAATCGAAGTTCGATTAGGGTTTAAGTTCAGTTTTCGTTAAGGCAGGAAAGAAGGATCACTGCATCACCGAGAGTTGATCGGGGTTATTCGGACCTAGGGGGATGGAGGCACGGTGGTGTGACGTTGCTTTGGATGAAATTGTGGAGTCTCTGGTGAGCTAGTTTGTTGGGGGCGAAGAAGTTTTTTGTCGGCAAATTTTGGTCTCAGTCAGGTCGAAGAGCTCGATTTTGATCAACGACGTTACTGGGTGGTCTGGGTGCTCAGGCGAGATGAGGGGATCTTCGGTGATTGATGGGTATCGTCGACAATGGTCGGAGACATTCCGATCACGTGTGCACGTTCACACATGCATATCTGTTCTCAGGCAAATTTGGGTTGGAGAAGACGAAGTTGCTCTTGGGTCTAGGCTCGAAAAAAATCAACGATTGACTAGAAGTTGTGGATGTGAGGATTTCGCTCGAGAGTGGATCGATGTTTACTCGGAGTCTTACTCGAGAGGGGATCGATTATGTCTCGAGTTTATTTAGTTATATACCCAATTTTTAAATAGTAATAGGTTTAAACTTAAAACAGGGTATTACAAGTTTTAAAGAAACAATAAAAATGACTAGTTTCAAAAGCAATGATAATTGATAAAGTTTTAAAAGTTTCCAAACATAATTGAAAAGGTTTTAAAAGTAAATATTTCAAAAATAATAATTGATAGGTAATTACTTTGTGTAATTAAATTAAGGCTAGTCCCTTTGTGTAATTGATTTGAGAGCTGATTTCCTTTTGTAATTAGATTAAAAGATTAAGTTTTTAAGCAATTTAAATAAAGCTTTAAAGAATAAAAAAACGTTTAAGTTTTAAAGATTTATTTTTAAAGGATAAAATAAAGTGTTTAGAAATTAAATGATTTTACATATAATTTATTTAATTGAAATTGACAAGTGTTTTTGTAAAATGTGATGATGTAATCTGAGCTTAAACTAAATTAATGATTTGTATAAAATGATTTCAAGCATTAAGTTTAAATATGATTTAAATGCTTTAATTAAGTGAAATAAAAGGATATCTTTAATTAAAGTCTTGATTTATGAGAGGATAATTGCTTGGTGAAATTAACTAAAGTATAATTGCTTAAGTGAAAGAAAATAAGGGACTAATTTGTTAATGATAATTAATTTAGATGGTTTATTAAATAACTTGATTATAATTAAGTGATTAATAAAGATAATGATTAGTCTTTAAATTAATAGGATTTGGGTAATTAAAGATTTATTGTTGAATAAAGTAATTAAAGAATAATAATTAATGAAAGTAATTAAATATAATTAATTACTTAAAAGATAATTACTTAATTAAAAGTAATTAATTATTGATCAAAGTTAATGAATCAAGTGATAATTAAATTATGTGATTAGGGTTAATCAATAATTATTATTAAAGGGTAATTAATTAAATGGTAATTAATCAAATGATGATTAATTAAGGTAATTAATTTAAGGATAATTAATTAATTTAAAGTTTAGTTAATTAATGAAGAATGATAATTAATTGAGGATTAATTAATTAAGGATAATAAATTAAGAATTAATCATTGATTAAAGATTGATTAATTAATAGTAGAAGGGGTTTAATTAATTTATTATTAAAGGATAATTAATTGAAATAATTTGTGATGAATGTTAATTAATCAGGATTTGTAATACATAAGTAATTAATCTGATTTGAATTAATCAGACAATTAACTGATTTTACTTATGGATGTTTGGATTTTATTGGATGATTGAATTGTTTGATATCCCTGATTGTGATGATCTATTTTGATTTGAGTTATGTTTAATGTAATTTATTATCTGTGATACATATATCTGTGATCTGTGAATGAAAGATAAGCGTTATAGTTTATACCGCTTATCAAATGTATATTGTTGTATTTGAATATGTATTGATTGATGATGCTGCACTTCTATTATGCAAAACCCTTGGACCACACTATACACACACGAATATGGCTTGCACCGGGAAATTGGTTAAGTCACAGATTTTTGAAATAGTTTTAAAATTGAATTTTTGAATCCAAATGGTTTGGAAATAGATTGGGATTAAAGTAAATGTTTTTGGAAAGGGATTTCAAAGATAAAATTTACATTTGAATAACTTGATTGAGTCTTGAAGTTTAAATAATTTGTTTTAAACTTAAATTCAAAATTTGAAATTGAATTCTATGTTTGGAAACTAGGGATTAAAGAAGGTATACAAGCTATATGGGTTTTTAACCATTTTAAAAAAGTGTTATTTTGGGAATTTGAATTTAACCCAAAGATTTTAACTTGTATAAATGGAATCGGATTTTTCCGAAACAAAAAAAACTATTTATTTTCAAATAATAAAAGTTTTCATATAAGAAATGAATTTCCAATTTGTGTTAAAAGGATTTCAAGTCTAAAATGAAAAGGGTCTTCCAAGTTATGAATAAATCTTTAGAAACAGTTTGAAAACTACAAGTTAAATCTTTGATTTAAAGATTGGAAGAGTTAATCCTAATTGAAATGGAAATTTTTTTGAAACATGTGAATGGATATTTGTGAAACTAGGTGAACTATGTGAAATAAATCTTTTTGCTAAAAGATTGGAAATGGTAATTAGTTTAAACCATTTGAGGAAAGGTTTTGGGTTTTTAAAAGTTGTGACTTAACTGAAATCCCATATTCATATGTTTTTAAATATTGCGCTCATTATTCGGTTTAGCAGGGAGAGGACCTTGTGTCATATAACCCATTCTGAATAGTGATACGACATTATGGATTGCATTTGAAGACCGGGTATTTGCGAGAACTATAGGATAACCTATCGATTGTCTCTGCATCGAGTAGCTACGGCATAGAGATTTCCTTAGTGATGGGAAGCCTGGTCTGGATTGTTGATACCGGGATTGCAAGGCTTCTTCCTTTATTGGACGAAGTGCCTACGGTTCTGTTCGAACCCAAAACATACTTGTATGGTTGTATGTCCGACGTTACACTTTGAAATATTAAACTCGTCTCTATCAAATACATTTCTGTTTGGTGGAGGAGAATTTATTCTCTTAGCTTAACACCCTACTCTGAGACGTACGACCTCAGAGGTTATGTAGTTGATAATTATCAGTGATATGCTCCCAATTTGGTAGTGTGACATGCTGAGTGCTGATGTGTATCATTTGTTGATCAAAGCATGGCTTTTGTATAAAGCATAGATTTGTGGACGAGACTGCATCAGGACCTCATACCCCGAAAATGGTCGAAAAAGAAAAGATGTGGCAAGGTTAAGAGGGTCCCTCCCTTTAGGGTGTGTCATTTCCTTCCGAAAATGGGTGGTATCATGGTATGGAGCCCAGATACTTACTCATGTGGTTACCGCAGATCTATTACTTTGTGATTGCTTTGTGGTTGTTGGTATCGAGCGCTCGGATAAAGGTCCCAAAGGACCGGGGGATGGCACGCTCGTGTAATAGCCTAGTTACACTAGTTACAGAGGTAACCCGGCCTTGTGTTGGCAGAGAGATGGTTAAGCTCTCGGGACGTCCCGCCAGTGTCGTACCCATGGACAGTAAGAAGTTCCTTAGCCTGACCATTTGTTGGAAATCCAAACAAAACAATACGTGCCCTGTACGTTTTAGTTGTATAACCTGCCATGGAATGTGGCGGTAACCTGCTATTGAACATGGTAGCTATAGTAGGCATAAGTGCGAAATGCCTATGATGGCTAGGACTAATATTATACTTTCGAAATGGTTTCTACACTATGCACTAGTAATAATATCAAAGAAATTTTCTCGTATCAAGCATATTTGACTATCATAAGGAGAAATCTCCTCCAATTCTGCGTTTGCATTGTGTGTGTGGCAGGAGGCTTATGGTAGTTTCATTTTCACAAAAGCATTGTGGATTTATTTTAAATTCTTTTGTTGTTTGTTTTAAAGGATAAACTGTTTTGTTTTCTCATACCAGTCCCATGACTGACCTGGAATTTATTGTTCCTGTCCAAAACTCTGGGTGCCCACAATTTTCCCACACGGGCAGTCTAGAGTTGGGTTTTTCATATAATCAATAATAGGTGATGATTCGATAGCCTTCAGCCTTAGGATTTGGATATCGCATTTGGATCGAGTTGTTTCACTTCATCTCGATTGGGAGTTCGAGTTATTTCTGGATCGGTGCCTTGGAGACGGAGAATACCGATATTAGATTCTCTCTTGAAGACCATATTAGAGTTATTGTTCCGCTGCTGGTGTTATCCTTTCTTTCCGCTGCTATTGTCTTGTATCATATCTCTGATGATATTGATATTCATTATATCATTCAGTTGTATCATATTGTATCAAATGTTGTATATAATATTTATATATTATTCATTTCTTCTGCTGTGTTGTACTTAATGTGTTATAAGCTCCGGCGAACCAGATTCGACGTTTGGATCTGTGGCATTTGAATACGAGTGTCGTATTCGGTGCCGATTTTCGAAGGTCGAGTCAGGGTCATTTCATTTGTTATAAGAGTTTAAGGTTAAAACTTTAGCTCAGGAGTATAACACATTAAGTAACTCATTAGAGATAGGGTGAAGTATACCCTAGAATGAGTATATCCCCAAGATATCCGTTCGAACGCCTTAGTAAATTCTCTTACTATCCACTGATAGTGAGTATGAGTGCGAGAAGAGGACGAGATAGGGGACAGGGGAGTACCACTATAAATGGTCGATACCCTGCAATAGCGGAAACAATTTTCTTCTCAATCTCCTTTGATTTGATTTCAAATTATTTTGATTGCATCGTAGCAGCTCTAGAAAGAAGTTTCGGTGTGATGGTGGCCCTACGAATCGTTGAAGAAAATCCTTACTTCGTATCTTCATCGGTTTCTTATCAGTTTTTCGTTTTAAACTCTAATGAATTTGAAAATTTAAATTAAGTAAATTGGTTAACAAATATGAAGCTAAATTTGAATAGTATAAATAAAACGGTATCGGTTAAAATCAAATTTGGAATTCTATTGTAATTTCTTATGTGGCCGAAGTCCGAAGAGCGACAAGTTGGTATATACTTTGGAATATTTCGACTTGAAGTTGGAATCCATATCTAGTGTTTGAGAAATATAGAAGATTGAATCTATCTATCTATTCTCTGGGATCTAATACATTCTATGAACGATTAGTTATCTCTTCGAACTAATCAATGCCCTTGCATATTCGTAGACTGGAGGACCCGTGTAACGTCCACTCTTTGCGCACACTTTAAACCGACACTTGTCCCAATTCAAAGCATACGCAAGGGCGGATTGTTATGGGGTAAATAAGAAAAATGGAGAAGAAATAAAATGAAAATAGAATCTCACAGCGGAAGGATAAAATATAATAACAAATATACAGTTTCATAAACAGTTTACAAAAGCTTGATTCTTCTTTTACAATAAATATCAGAGTTACACATACCAATACAAGCAATGCAGCGGAATAGAAAGAGTGTGGTGCAATACTATATGTAAAATAATACTGATTCTTCGTCTTCGTCCTCCAATGCTAAAATCTGCTATCCTGAAACGCTCGGACTGACCCGAGCGAATTTGAAAAGACAAAGACACTCGAGTCAGACTAGAAAATCTTATGTGAGTTAAATAAACAGAAATAAATATGAGTACAGTAACTCAAGAGATGCTCGGGATTTACATCTCCTAAGGATCCGTTAAACTATTTACTATGTAGTATATTGCGCTATTATAATAGTGTCTAATTGTAAAATAAACTTACTTTTAAATAGCGTTAAGGCTTTACATTTTCCACCTTAACACGTAAAATGCCAATAGTCTATACAGTACCGTAATACCTCCTGATCGGGAAGCTACCAGAGGATACTCCATAGGTACGACACAAATAGAAACTCGTAGTAAAGGCTCGATATGGTAGGTGACACGGCACAACTAGGCAATGCCAGGGTAGATATACCAATTGCTATCCAGGCTGGTGGAAACGCGTAGCCGCAGTTACCGCCCACCTCGGACTAACTCCCCAAAATCAAAATATAGAAGTGACCGCTGAATCAAATCCAAGTCAAAGTATAATATCGAAGAGGAGCGTCCGATCAGAGGAATGACCTCATTGGCCTGAGAATCGCTCCTGTTTTAGCCACCTTATGCCAACCCACGGGAGTTGGGTCCACGTATTTACCTTACAGGAAACGTCGCCACCACCAACTTCATTCTGGAATCTCCACCGCGTACACGGTTAGTCAAAGTGGTTTTCGGTATCGACAGAGAGTATGTCCATATCTGATCCCGGTCTCTTTGCCAACCAATCGTTATTATAACACCGCGGTCATTTAAAAATAGTTTATACTTTTAAAACCAAAATAAAATCCATTTCAAAACCATAATATTACGATATCATTTCTTCTTTAAAACCCAAAAAGATTCATTTTGATATTATTTTTATAAAACCCAAATCAATGATATCATTTCCC
Source organism: Allium cepa (assembly GCA_030765085.1). Classification (NCBI taxonomy): domain Eukaryota; kingdom Viridiplantae; phylum Streptophyta; class Magnoliopsida; order Asparagales; family Amaryllidaceae; genus Allium; species Allium cepa. Next base: position 43,238,750 of record CM060930.1, on the reverse strand, counting down.
AAATATAAATCTTTTCCAAAAATTATGCCACTTTTAAAATTTATAATTCCTTGTAACCAAATATTTGAACATTAACTTTCAACATAATACTTCGAAATCCATAGTTTTTAAAACCATTACTTTCAAAACTAAATGGTTTGGATATTCAACAATATATAAAATAAGTGATTTAACTTTATGGTTACTTTGTACGGAAAATAATTTACATGGCTTTGTGAATATTTCTTTACTCAATGTTAAAACCATAATCCAAAATATTATTTCAAGTCCCAACCATTCCAATTTTATATATTTTTATATCCATCTTGAGGGTTAATATTTCAACTAAAGTTGGATTTTTATTCTTTCAACAAATCAAATGTTCTATTAATTAGTTTTGAACATTCACATAAAATCCATAAATAATAAGACTTCAATTTCTAGTAATAAAATATATATATTTTCCAATTCAAATTATACTAGAATATTCATTTCAATTTATTTTGGGAAAAATCCAATTGTAAATATACTATCTTAAAATTGCCAACTTAACATTTAAACATAGGATATAAATTATCAAACTCCATTTTCTAAATTTTCTTCCATTTTAATAAAGAGATTTATACACCTTTTTATTTCAAAATTTTCAACTTCATATGTATATAAATATGGAAGAAAACATTTATTCAGTATAAAATTTAAGATTTTTATAAACCGTATTCCATCCAAACCATAGAAATCTCATTAAAAATAGTTATATATAGACCGCGGTGCCTGTATATAGTTTTCTATCCTATGGTCAAGTGATACGGATATTTATCATTTCAATCCGCAATTTAAAAAATAAAACTGCGGTTGTATATCATTTCAAACTGCAATCCCGAATGAAATGTAAATGCATACTAACTTGCAGTTTAATGATATCCAAATAAAACATTCATTCAACAACACATCCATCATCCAATCACACATCGATCAATATCAATCAATAACAATTATATATGTGATCATATATAACAGGTGATAGCTGGCAGTTTATTCAAATTAAATTTATCAACTATTAATCTAACAGTTTATTCAGTAATAATTTATACAACTGTTAACTAGCAATTCATATGCAACAATAATTTCCAACAGTCAATTAATACGCAATAAATCAATTAAATTAACAGTTAAATTTAATAAAATGCAATTCAACAGATATGAATGAAATAAACATGCCAGATACCCATAAATAAATTTCTATTTATTTCTAAAACTTATTTAACAAACATAAAAGCTTCTAGTAATTGTGAGTGGGTTAAAACACTCACCTTTTGAATTTAAATCGAATTTAAAATTCGATTTAAACCCAAAATTCGCCCGTCTCGGAATTCGTCCAAACCAGCGTCATCAAGTCCGGAATTAAATCACGATCCTAACAAAAGAAATTTCGTGTGAATCCGACTTCGTATGAGAAAGTTATGGCAAAAAATGATGATTGAATTCAAATTGAAAAATAAATAGAAACGACACACAATTAACAACTTACTACGCCACGTCACCTTCTCTCCCAGGCTTCACGCGCAGGCACAAATTTGCACGCAACAGTGAGAAACGAACCCAACACGTCCCTTTTTGACCAAAATCCGACCGTCGATTCGACCAACGAACCATATAGATCTAACCCCCTCAGTCCCCTCTCCAATATCCAGAAACCGTTTCTCGATCCGATGAAGTTTTGTGCGATGATGATGAACGGTTTTGGGGCTGTTTGAATTTATTCTGGATGAACGACAGCTCCAATTGAAAAATGGATTTCACCATGAGATTACGCGTATCGAAAACATCAACATAAATTTTTTTGAAAATTTTCTGAGGTGTTTGAATTTTCACTGAATTTTGCAATTTGAAATTGGATCTGAGATGTATACATTGAGGAAGAAAGAAGGTTGAAGAAAATGAACGTACAACAGATGAAAAAAGAAGGGAGCTAGGGTTTATAACTGTATATTTATAGATAGGCTAGAGGTAGGGTAGCTAGACTGGATACGCGAACGTACGGAATAAACTATGGCCCAAAAATGGCTATTTTTAATATTTATTAAATAAATTAAAATAAATTATAAATCCAGTTTTTATGTTTCAACTTCTAATATTGGCCAAATTTTGTGACTTGTATAATTCAAACAATCCCAAATGGTTTTCCAAGCTTGGATGTGAATTAAAATTTATAAGTATATCAATTTTGCAGTGTTAATTTCTGCGTTTTCTTATTATTTGGGAATTATAAATTTTATTCGCAAAAACCCAATTATTAAATCATATACTCTTATACTCTCACTTAAATCCAATTAGATAAATAGATTTGACTTCCATTCCAACTCATTTGATTGCAAATAAACTTTTTACCATAAATAAAATTCCAAATTATTAATAACTTTATTCCCATTTCCTTTACACACAAACATCGTATTATAAAGGTATCTACATTATTCTCCATTGGTTTGCCTTAACTTATTTAAGGTAACCTTACATTAATATCTATTGCTATGTTTTCAAATTATTCTTCCCTCATTCTTCTTTACTATTATTAATTCCAATCTTAACGAATTCAACATTATAAGTTTGATAAATTTATTAAATTCACTCAATTGTTTACAAATTCCATTTTAAATTCAATAACGTAATATTTTACGTTTAATTCTATTTTATTTGTAGTAAATACCCTTTGTTGGATTTAATATTCAAATTATGAATAAAATCTTGCTTTCTAAAGTTATATCAACAATGGTCCAACTAAATTTGAATTAGCTTTAACTTTATTTTATGGAATTAACTATTGCAATAAATCCAAATTGATAAATAAGGCTTGATTCCTATATTAACTACTTTGGTTCCAATTAACCTTTTATGGTGAATATGAATTTCAAGGTATAATTGAAATCTTTATATCCATTTGATTTCACTGTTTCATTTTTATTATTAAATCCATTATAGCCAAATGCATGAAATTAATATACACAAATATTTTAAATCCCAACTTAAGTTTTACTTAACGTATAAATAAACGTTTAAATTTTCTTAATTGCAATAACTCAATTACCTTCATTCTTTTTATTCACGAAGTCAAATCTTGATTTAAAATCTTTACTATAACCCATAGTCTTATTAAAATAGGAATTTACACTACCTGTAACGTTAATTTCCATCAGTAAAGATCTTACACCCTTTGTTCCATAGATTTAGATTTCACAAATTTAGCTACTGCATTAATTCTTATTTATATAACATAAATGTTCATATACTTTGAATTCATTCCCAATTCACCAACTCAATTAATTATGCTTTACAAATGTGTTTCCAATATATAGGTATTTTATACTAATTGTTATCATACCCATAATTACACGCTTATAACTAATTCCCACATTTGCATAAATTTATTAAGTTAGAATGTTTATTAAGGTTTATGCATTTCCAACTTGTACTGATTTTACACAATTTTTATGATTTCTCACAGAACGTTAAATTTATTAAATGACCATTTATTATAATTTAATTCCCTTAATTGAATCAATTGCTTATTATTATATATATTCTTTTCATTCTACCATTCCTTCCCATTATAAATTCATTAACGTATTTACACATCTCTATCTTTCAAATATCAATAACCAAACTTGATTACAAACACCGTCCTTATCAATCTTCATAAGTTTGTTCAGATCTATACTCCTTTATATAATTAGAGTTTATGTCTCTATTAGATTTCTTTTCACTACAGGCATAAATTATTACTATCTTACTAATTACATCTTTGTATTAATGAACACCATTCAAGTTAATATTTGTACTACATTCACAGATTCAACATTTGTTTGTTTCTTAAAATTAACTTTAAATCAAATTGTGACAATTTGCATTATCCACATTTATCGTCATAAAATCTAATTTACAAGCCTATACTTAATTATTACCCTACAATACGTTTACGTTACTATAATATCCACTCTTCCGTTACTACGTTTCTATAAATTTATTCGTTTATAAATTTATTGTCTGAAAGTTCTCCTTTTATTGACTAGACACAACAATAACCAAAATAATTAATTAGATTCATTTATATACATTAGATAAATGGGTACACTTCTGCAATAATCCTATAAATGAAAATATTTTGGTGCATAAATTTCTACATACTTAGTGCATTCATTTATTAAATTACAAATTTCCTCAATCCACATAAATCACCCATTCACATAGTTTAATTTAGTGTTTATTTAAATCTTCGTTTATACATTTAGAGTTTCTACTAAATTGAATTACACAACTTATGAACTTTAACAAATTTAGTTCACTTAATAAATTTTCTAATGTTTATTAAATTGCAATCCAATCCAGTTATCATTTCATTAATACCATTTAATCAGCTAATTATAACTAATAGCCACCCACCAATTTACGTTAATTCAATCCATGCCATATAAGTATTTAATTGTCTACATTAAATTACAATCACTATATCAATTTCTACATTTATTCTTAAACAAATTTTATATCAAATTAATTTATTAAATATTATTAATTCACGGGTCGTTACAACCCGAGTATCTTGTGAAGTGTTAAATAATTTCGTTCTTGTATCCATTGTTGATATTCTAATTTGGTAAGCCAAATGCAGAATTGATATCCAGTTAGATTTGGAAAGATATTTCTCTATCTTTCATCTTTTCTTTGTTGCCTCTCTTGCAAATTTCGAGGACGAAATTTTTTAGGAGGGAATCAGTAACGATCCCGATTTTTGAGTAAGGTTAAAATTAGTAATTGATACAAAGTTGTGAATTTAAATTGTAGATTTAATTTGAATTTTCCAAATTTAAATAGGATATTTGTTTATTTGGACATTGATTTTAAAATTTAACTGTGGATTTGAAATTCTATATTTAAAATCTTATAAATAAAAAGAAACGTCCTAAAAATTTATCAAGTTAAAATTAATAATATATTTTAAACTTTTGGAAATTAATTTGAAAAAAAATTAAAAAAAAATCTCAAACAAATTAAATAAGTAATAAACTATATATGGATAAAACTCCAATTTCTTTTAAGTTCAAAATTAATAAATATTTTAAAAAATCATGTGAATTCAAATTATATATATATAATGCATATATGAGTAGATTTGAGTGCATACATTTAATTTGAATTTAAATTGCATAAGTATGGATATGAATATATATAAATGGATGTAAGTCGTTATAATTCAAGTTGAATTGAAATTGGAATCTAAATTTAAAATAAATGTTTTTAAGATAAATGGCTTTTGAAATCATTAAGGTGTAATTTATATTTTCTATAATATAAGGATTGGTTAAAAACAATTCTTTTAACATTGTATATATATATACAAAGTACATTTATTTATAAAGTGATATGATATAAAAATTTATATAAAAAAAATTCTTTTGTCTTTGTAAAATCATAAATGTTAAACATGCATATGGGAGATGGGGTAAATTTTAAAAGTGTTAGATCTCATGATTATTTGTTTACAAATGGCCTTCAATATAATTAATAGGATAAAATAATAAGATTTAAAAATTACAAAAACTTTTCATCTTCCCATATGCAATTACTTAACTTTTCAGCAAATCTGAAAAGAACAGTAAAAAAGATTGAGAATCACACATCTCAATATCAAAGGCAATCAAACTTACAAAAACCAAAAAAGCAGACGTGCAAGCAAAAGAAAATACAAAAAAAAAAAAAACTGGAAGTTTCAAGTCTGGGGCAAGTTTTCAGATTCATAAACAAAAGCTAGGAGCAACTCAACTGGATTCAAACATCAAGTAACAACTCAGTTTCAAAGATGAAAAGAAAATTTACAAATCAAAAAGGCCTGGAAATCAAAACCTGAGAAATTAGAGAAAAAAGAAAAAAGTGCAAGATCAACTCAGGTAAATTAAGTCAAGTAAAATTCTTTTAAAAGATTTGAATTTGAAGTAGTTAATTAATAAAGAAGCAAAGAGATTTAAACAATGATATTAATCATTTATAGGAGAAATAAAGCTCAAAGATTTAAAACCATTTCTAGTTTCAGCTGCAGAAAACTTCTCTGTTATATAAAAAAATTCCAACTGTAAGTAAATTTAGATTTGTTGTTATTGATGAACTGGATAATGAATACGACAAAGAGTAATCAAAGATCTGTAATTATAACTTGTAGATCTAAACTCTAAGATTTAAAGTAGGAAATGGAAAAGGATTTCAGACTTCATCCTTATTTTAGAAAACCATCAGGGGCTTTCTGTCTACAGGAAAGGAAAAAAATTGGTGAGCAAACCACTTGACCCCAATATCTCGCTATGTGTTTGTATAGTTCTGTGAATATGCCTCTGTGTGTGTTTATGTGTGTATAAACATGAAAATAGGTATGCATGTCTGTGTACAGGGAAGTTTGCCCTGTTCTAAAACTTACAGGCATAGGCTAATTTCAAAACTCAAATCTTGATCCTCAATCTCTATTAGAGTTTGATTTTTGAACACAAAGAGAATTTAAAAATCAAGATTTAAATATTAAAAATACATTTAAGTATTAAGGAAAAATGGATTTATTGGAAACTTAAAAGACATCATGAAATGAAGAAATTGTTCAAAACATAGTTGATCAAAAACTTGAATTTGATTTCATGATCCTACTCGCCTTCACAAAACATGAACTTTAAAGATCAAATCAAAAAAAATTAAGCTTGGAATTATCGTGTTATCCTGAGCTGAACAGAATTCACATTGTGGTCTACTGCCGTCGATCAATGTCAAATTGAAGCTCGAGTTCGATGTGGAAGGTAGCTTAGGAGCTCATGATCATCAGAAAATTAGTGAATGATTTTATGGATCGCTAATGAAGTTAGTTGAAGTTCGATTAGGATTTGTGTTCAATTTTCACTAAGGTGGGAAAGTTGGATCGCTGCATTACCGAGAGTTGATCGAGGCTATTCGGACCTAGGGGGATGGAGGCACGATGGTGTGACGTTGCTTTGGACAAAATTGTAGAGGCTCTGATGAGCTAGTTCGTTGGGGCAAAGAAATTTTTCATCGGCAAATTTTGGTCCCAGTCAGGTCGAAGAGCTCGATTTTGATCAACGACGTTATTGGGTGGTCTGGGTGCTCAGGCGAGATGAGGGGGTCTTCGGAGATTGATGGGTATCGTCGACAATGATCGGAGACACTTCGATCACGTATGCACGTTCACACGTGCATATATGTTCTCAAGAAAATTTGGGTTGGAGAAGACGAAGTTGGTCTCGGGGCTGGGCTCGAAAAAATCAACGATTGACTCGAAGTTATGGATGTGAGGATTTCGCTCGGGAGTGGATCGATGTTTACTTGGAGTCTTACTCGAGAGGGGATTGATTATGTCTCGAGTTTATTTAGCTATATACCCAGTTTTTAAATAGTAACAGGCTAAAACTTAAAAAGGGTATTACAAGTTTAAAAGAAACAATAAAAACGACTAGTTTCAAAAGCAATGATAATTGATAAAGTTTTAAAAGTTTCCAAACATAATTGACAAGGTTTTTAAAGTAAATATTTCAAAAAAAAATTGATAGATAATTACTTTGTGTAATTAAAGCTAGTCCCTTTGTGTAATTGATTTGAGAGCTAATTTCCTTGTGTAATTAGATTAAAAGATTAAGTTTTTACGCAATGTAAATAAAGCTTTAAAGAATATTAAAATGTTTAAGTTTAAAGATTTATTTTTAAAGGATAAAATAAAGTGTTTAGAAATTAAATGATTTTACATAATTTATTTAATTGAAATTAACAAGTGTTTTTGTAAAATGTGATGATGTAATCTAAGCTTAAACTAAATTAATGATTTGTATAAAATGATTTCAAGCATTAAGTTTAAATGATTTAAATGCTTTAATTAAGTGGAATAAAAGGATATCTTTAATTAAAATCTTGATTCATGAGAGGATAATTGCTGGGTGAAATTAATTAAAGTATAATTGCTTAAGTGAAAGAAATTAAGGGACTAATTTATTAATGATAATTAATTTAAATGGTTTATTAAATAACTTTATTATAATTAAGTGATTAATAAAGATAATGATTAGTCTTTAAATTAAATTAGGATTTGGGTAATTAAAGATTTATTGTTGAATAAAAGTAATTAAAGAATAATAAATTAATGAAAGTAATTAAAGATAACTAATTACTTAAAAGATAATTACTTAATTAAAAGTAATTAATTATCGATCAAAGTTAATTAATCAAGTGATAATTAAATTATGTGATTAGGGATAATCGGTAATTATTATTAAAGGGTAATTAATTAAATGGTAATTAATCCAATGATGATTAATTAAGGTAATTAATTTAAGGACAATTAATTAATTTAAAGTTTAATTAATTAATGAAGAATGATAATTAATTGAGGATTAATTAATTAAGGATAATTAATTAAGAATTAATTAATGATTAAAGATTGATTAATTAATAATAGAAGGAGGTTAATTAATTTATTATTAAAGGGTGATGAATGTTAACTAACCAGGATTTGTAATACATAAGTAATTAATCTGATTTGAATTAATCAGACAATTAACTGATTTTACTTATGGATGTTTGGATTCTATTGGATGATTGAATTGTTTGATATCCCTGATTGTGATGCTCTCTTTTGATTTGTGCTGTGTTTAATGTAATTTATTATCTATGATATATATATATATATATGTGATCTGTGAATGAAAGATAAGCGTTACAGTTTATACTGCTTATCAAATATATATTGCTGTATTTTATATGTACTGATTGATGATGTTGCACTTCTATTGTGCAAAACCCTTGGACCACACTTATACACACACGAATATGGATTGCACGTGGAAATTGGTTAAGTCTTTGATTTTTGAAATAGTTTTAAAATTGAATTTTTGAATCCAAATGGTTTGGAAATAGATTGGGGTTAAAGTAAAAATTTTTGAAAAGGGATTTCAAAGATAAAATTTATTTTCGAAAATCTTGATTGAGTCTTGAAGTTTAAATAATTTGTTTTAAACTTAAATTCAAAATTTGAAATTTAATTCTATGTTTGGAAACTTGGGATTAAAGAAGGTATACAAGTTATATGGGTTTTAACCATTTCAAAATGTGTTGTTTTGGGAATTTGAATTTAATCCAAAGATTTTAACTTGTATGAATGGAATTGGATTTTTTCGAAACAAAAAAACTACTTTTTTCAAATAATTAAAGTTTTCATATAAGAAATGAATTTCCAATTTGTGTTAAAAGGATTTCAAGTCTAAAATGAAAATGGTCATCCAAGTGTTGAATAAATCATTGGGAAACGGTTTGAAAACTACAAGTTAAATCTTTGATTTAAAGATTGGATGAGTTAATCCTAATTGAAATGGAAATTGTTTTGAAACCTATGAATGGATCTTTGTGAAACTAGGTGAATTTTGTGAAACGAATCTTTTTGTTAACAGATTTGAAATGGTAATTGGTTTAAACCATTTGAGGAAAGGTTTTGGGTTTTTGAAAGTTGTGACTTAACTGAAATCCCATATCCATATGTTTTTAAATATTGCACTCATTATTTGGTTTAGCCGGGAGAGGACCTTGTGTCATATAACCCATTCTGAATAGTGATACGACGTTATGGATTGCATTTGAAGACCGGTGTCGAAGACCGGGTATTTACGAGAACAATAGGATAACCTATCGATTGTCTCTGCACCTAAAAGCTATGGTATAGAGATTTCCTTAGTGATGGGAAGCCCGATCGGGATTGTGGATACCCGGATAGTAAGGGCTTCTTCCTTTATTGGACGATGTGCCTTCGGTTTTGTTCGAACCCGGAACAGACTTGTATGGTTGTATGTCCGACATTACACTTTGAGATATTAAACTGATCTCTATCGAATATATTTCTGTTTTGTGGCGGAGAATTTATTCTCTTAGCTTAACACCCTTCTCTGAGACGTACGAGCTCAAAGATTATGTAGTTGATATTTATCAGTGATATACTCCCAATTTGGTAGTGTGGCATGCTGAGTGCTGCTGTGTATCATTTGTTGATCAAAGCATGGCTTTTGTATAAAGCATAGCTTTGTGGACGAGACAGCATCAGGACCGCACACCCAGGAAATGGTCGAAACAGGAAAGATGCGGCAAGGTTATGAGGGCTGCTTCCTTTAGGGTGTGTCATTTCCTTCTGCAAAAGGGTGGTATCATGGTATGGAGCCCAGATACCTACTCATGTGGATGCTGCAGATCTAATACTTTGTTATTGCTTTATGGTTGTTGGTGTCGAGCGCTCGGATAAAGGTCCTAAAGGGCCGCGGATGGCACGCTCGTGTAGGAGTTGCCTAGTTACAGAGGTAGCCCGACCTTGTGTTGGAAGAGAGCTGGTTAAGCCCTCGGGACGTCCCGTTAGAGGCGTACCCATGGACAGTAGGAAGTTCCTTAGCCTGCCCATTTGTTGGAAATCCTAACAAAACAATACGCGCCCTGTACGGTTTTAGTTGTATAACCTGCCATGGAATGTGGCGGTAACCTGCTATTGAACATGGTAGCTATAGTAGGCATAAGTGCGAAATGCCTATGCTGGCTAGGATTAATATTATACTTTCGAAATGGTTTTTCTACACTATGCACTAGTAATAATATCAAAGAATTTTTCTCGTATCAAGCATATTTGACTATCATAAGAAGAAATCTCCTCCAATTCTGCGTTTGCATTGTGTGTGTGGCGGGAGGCCTTATGGTAGTTTCACTTTGTAAAAAGCATTGCGGATTTATTTTAAATTTCTTTTGTTCTTTGTTTTAAAAGATAATTGTTTTGTTTGCTCATACCAGTCCCACGACTGACTTGGAGTTTATTGTTTCTTTCCTAAACTCTGGATGCCCACAATTTTTCCATACGGGCAGTCTAGAGTTGGGTTTTTCAGATAATCAATAATAGGTGTAGATTCGATAGCCTTCAGCCTTAGGATTTGGCAATCGCATTTGGATCGAGTTGTTTCACTTCATCTCGATTAAGAGTTTGAGCTATTTCTGGATTGGTGCCTTAGAGATGGAGATTACCGATACTGGAGTTCTCTCTTGAAGACCATATTGGAGTTATTGTTCCGCTGCTGGTGTTATCTTTTCTTTCCGCTGCTATTGTCTTGTATCATATCTCTGATGTATATTGATATTCATTGTATCATTCAGTTGTATCATATTGTATCAAATGTTGTATATGATATATATATTATTCATTTCTTCCGCTGTGTTGTACTTAATGTGTTATAAGCTTCGGCGAACCAGATTCGACGTTTGGATCTGCGGCATTTGAATACAAGTGTCGTATTCGGTGCCGATTTTCAAAGGTCGAGTCAGGGTCGTTTCATAAACATGGGTAAGTTTTTACCTTACGGTAACCAAAATATTTGATAGGAAATCCTGTGATATTATAATAGGGTCTAGGGTTTTCAAATAAATTAGAAATAGCTAAAATTGTTACATGATTAAATTCCAGCTACTAGCCACAAAAGTGGGTAATATAATCAAAACCATAAAGGCACGTAGGAAGAATGGGTTTTCATCAATGGCAGGGCTACTGGGGTACCGCCCGTCACAGTATTTGGTCTAGATCACCGTACCGAGGATCCACCCAAAATCTCCTGCAACACAAGGCCGGAACCATCCCTTATTGGACAGTCCCGAACAAGACAACCCGGGCAGTTGTAGTTATTCAACCGCCCACACAGCCGAAATAAAAGGGACTCTAGACAGGGGTTCATCTCATCCTACTTGGGCATGACCCACTTAGCCTTGTTGCAACTCCCATGTTTTAACCATTCCCGGTTGATAAGGTTTGAGGCTACGATTACCTTTAGAGAACACATTTCTTAGAATGCTCATCGTCCACCTGATGATGTTCTGAAAGCATTCAATCCATATAAGTTCGTTCTGGGTTCGAATGAAACCGAAGGCATTATCTCGTTACACTCATTTTGGAATCACCCTCTAAGTTAACGACGATAGCCCTTGCACTCTGAAGACCTATTGTTAATTTGGATCGATGTGGTTTTCAGATATCTAAATCTGGAAACCCGATCCTGGTCTCATCGAAATCCAAAACGCCATATTTTATGTCCAAGTTGTTTTAAAGTTAAAACAAATCAATTCAAATCATTATCTATATTCACATAGATAGATAATTCACAATAGATAATCCATATTATCATCACAAACAGATAATCCACATTACCATCATACTTCAACCAAAGCATCTCATATCATATATCACACTATCTCATCAGATATATCAAACAATCAAGGCATTCAATATCAATCAGCCATCCATAAGCAATGATCCATTAATCACGCCATCTATAACTAATGTAAAATGAATAAACTAATTACTTTATCTCTAATTAATTGAATATAAATTAAATTAATTACTTTCATCGCAATAAATCTTGCTTACTTAATCATTAATTAAACCAATTAATTAATAATCTTAATTAATCAACCTTGATTAATTATCCCTTAATTACACTAAGTAATTAACCCTTAATTAATTATACAAATTAATTATCTACAAACCATTAAGTAATTAACCTTAATTACTTCATTAACTATAATTAGTTACATTAATCTTTAATTAATTACAACTAATTAATCACTTTATAATCACTTGTTATTGATTAATTAATCTTAATTAATCAATCCTTAATTTCTCTGATTAATTTTCATTAGTTAATGATTCTTAATTAAGTACTTCCATTAATTTTTTAACAATAATTAATTACATTATTCCTTAATTAATTACATTAATTAATTAAACTTTAATTAATTACTTCCATTAATCAATCTTAATCAATCATAAACTGTAATTACCAAACTGTAATTACTTACCTTAATTAATTAACTTCTTAATTAATTATATTAACCTTTGATTAATTACACTAAGTAATTAACCCTTAATTACTTCTACTAAGTAATTATACTTTAATTACTTCCCATTAAGTAATTTCCTTTTAATAAATTATATCCCAGTAATTATACATTAGTTACTTACCCTAAGTAATTATACTTATCCATCTCTTTAAGTAATTGTACTTAATCAATCACCAAATGATTATCTTTAATTAATCAACCCATTTGATTAACCCAAATTAATCACACTTATTTAATTAATTACAATTGGGTAATTCATCCCTTAATTACCCCTTTAAATAAATTAATTAATCTTTTATTACAGATTAATTAATCCATAATTATTAATTAATAAACCTTAATTATCAATTAATAAAACTTAATAACAAATTAATTAATCCTTAATTAATTAGCTAATCAATTCTTAATTACAATTAATTAACCCTAAATAATAGTTAATTAATTCTTAATTAACTTTAATTATAGATTAATAATTTCTTAATTATTAATTAATAAATCTTAATTATTAATTAATAAAACTTAATTACAAATTAAATACTTTTTAATTACAAATTAATTAATTCAATTACTGATTACTTAATTAATTAATTTCTAATCATTAGTTAATTATCTCTATTTATCTAATTAATAATTCTTAATTATAAATAAATTAACCTGAAACGACCCTGACTCGACCTTCGAAAATCGGAACCGAATACAACACTCGTATTCAAATGTCGCAGGTCCAAACGTCGAATCTGGTTCGCCGGAGCTTATAACACATTAAGTACAACACAGCGGAAGAAAAGAATAAATCAATATACAACATTGATGCACTATCTGATACAATACGATACAATAAATGATACAATGAGTATCAATATACATCAGAGAAATAAGAAAATAGCAGCGGAAAAAAAAAAGGATAACAGTAGCAGCGGAACAAAAATCTCCCAGTTAGTCTTCAAGAAGGAACTCCAGAATTGCAACTCCATCTCCAAGGCACCAATCCAGAATTAGCTCGAACTCCCAATAACGATGCACAAAGATAAGCAAGTACAGTCGTGATACAAAGACTGAACTAGCTCCAGATAATCTACTAAACCTGACTATCTGAAAAACCCAACTCCATACTGCCCGTGTGGGAAAATAGTGGGCACCCAGAGTTTAGGAAAGGAACAATAAACTCCAGGCCAGTCGTGGGACAGGTATAAGCAAACAAAAATATTTGGTCTTTTAAAACGGACAGCAAGAGAATTTAAATTTTAAATCCGCAATGCTTTTTGGAAAATGAAACTACCATAAGGCCTTCCGCCACACACACAATGCAAATGCAGAATTGGAGGAGATTTCTCCTTAGGATCGTTAAATATGCTTGATACGAGAAAATTTCTTTGATATTATTACTAGTGCATAGTGTAGAAAAACCATTTCGAATGTATAATATAAATCCTAGCCAACGTACGACCTGTATCGTATGCCTACTATAGCTACCATCTAAACAGTGGGGCACCACTATAAGTAAATGGCAGGTTCTACAACTAAAACCGTACAAGGCACGTATTGGATGAATGGATTTCCAACAAATGATCAGGCTAAGGAACTTCCTACTGTCCATGGGATCGCCTCTGGCAGAACGTCCCGAGAACCTAACCGAATCTCTGCCAACACAAAGCCGGATTTCCTCTATAACTAGGTAACTACTACTCGAGCATGCCACCCCCCCGTCCTTTGGGACCTTTGTCCGAGGCGCCTCTAAACCACAAAGCAATCATAAAGTAATAGATCTGCAGTATCCACATGAGTAAGTATCTTGGCTCCATACCATGATACCACCCTTTACCAGAAGGGAATGACACACCCTAAAAGGCGCGACCCTCATAACGTTGCCGCATCTTTCCTGTTTCGACCATTTCCAGGGTGTGAGGTCCTAATGCAGTCTCGTCCACAAAGCTATGCTTTATACAAAGCCATGCTTTGATCACAAATGATCAACAGATGATCATCAACACACAGCAGCACTTAGCATGCCACACTACCAAATTGGGAATATATCACTGATAAATATCAACTACATAATCTCTAAGCTCGTACGTCTCAGAGAAGGGTGTTAAGCTAAAAGAATAAATTCTCCGCCACCAAGCATAAATGTATTTGATAGAGATCAGTTTAATATCTCAAAGTGTAATGTCGGACATACAACCATACAAGTCTATTTCGGGTTGGAACAGAACCGAAGGCACTTCCGAAGAAGTCCTCGCAAATCCGGGTATCCACAATCCCGATTGGACTTCCCATCTTATGGAGAACTCAATACCGGAGCAACTCAGTGCAGACTCAATCGACAGGTAATCCTATCATTCTCGAAGACACCCGGTCTTCAAATGCAATCCATAACGTCGTATCACTATTCGGAATGCGCTATATGACACAAAGGTCCTCTCCCGGCTAAACTGAATAGTGAGCGCAATATTAAAAACATATGGATATGGGATTTTAGTTAAGTCACAACTTAAAAATCCAAAGCTTTTCTTTCGAATGGTTAAAAAAATTACCATTTTAAATCTTTTAAACAAAAAGGTTTATTTCACAAAGTTCACCCAGTTTCACAAAGATCTACCAATAGATTTCAAAACAATTTCCATTTCAATTGAGTTAACTCATTAAATCTTTAAATTAAAGATTTAACTTATAGTTTTCAAACTATTTCCAAAGGTTTATCTATAACTTGGAGAACTATTCTCATTTTAGACTTGAAATCCCTTTAACACAAATTGGAAGTTCATTTCTTATGTAAAAGCTTATATTATTTGAAAACAAATAGTTTTCGTTTCAGGAAAATCCAATTTATACAAGTTAAAATCTTGGGTTGAATTTAAGTTCCAAACATCACTTTTAAAATGGTTTAAAACCTATATAAACCCATTTATAAGTTGAATAACCTTTTTATACCCTAGTTTCCAAATCAAAAAATTCAATTTCAAATGTTGAATTCAAATTTAGACCAAATTATTTAAATTTCAAAACTCAATCAAGTTATTCAAAAATTACTTTTATCTTTGAAACTCATTTTCAAAATCTTTATACTTTAACCTCCAATTTCTTTCCAAAACCAATTAGATTCAAAAATTCAATTTTAAGATTATTTCAAAATCTATGACTTAACCGATTTCCACGTACAATCCATATTTGTGTGTGTATAAGTGTGGTCCCGGGGTACAACACAATAGTGCCCAACATCATCATCACAGATTCAATCATATCGATAAGCGGTATAACCCAAAATGCTTATCTTTATTCACAGATACATAGATAAAATAAATTATAAATCACAAATATCTATCATTTCAATTCGATGTAGGTTTCGGATAACCAACTGGAATCCGACTGCCTGTCGCATCGAAATTCAAATGTCGTTCGACGGGTCAAGGGGTTTTCATATTCATACAATAGTATATTCATCACAAATATAGCGGCTCGGCACAAAGCATCACATAGCATCACATCACATATAAAATATATCAATCCATCACACAGCACGCAGTAACAATCAAATGTCTACAATTAAGATGAATAAATTTGTGTGGTTTTAAATTTATTTCTTACACAATCACTTTCATTAGTAATTTTTAATCAATGATTAGTTATCATTAACTTCAATTGATTAAGTCTTAACCACCTTTATTAATTAATCATTTCTTTAATTAATTACCATGATTAATTAACCCTTGATTATAATTAATTAAACGTTAATTACTTTTATTAATTAACCTATAATTAATTACTTTAATTAATATATCCTTAATTATTAATTAAATCTTAATTATAATTAATTATCCTCAATTGATTAATTTATAGATTCATCATTCCTTAATTAGTTATAATAATTAATTACTCCTTAATTAACGATAATTTCTTAATCACTTTAAGTTGATTAGCCTTTAATTAATTATTCTTAATTTAGTTACCTTAATTAATTAACCACATTAATTAAGTATACTTTAAAGTAATTAACCCTAAATATTGGATTTATCCATCTTTAGTCTTTAATTATTTACTCTTAATTACTTTCACTATGTAATTATTATCTTAATTTAATCATTCATTAATTACTTGAATTATTAATTATCTACTTTAATTAATAAATCCTCAATTATTAATTAATTTAAATCTTAATTATAAATTATTAATTACTTGATTATCATTAACGAAATAAACTAACTTACTTTTAGGATAAAATATTTGATTTTTATTTCTAAATCACTTATTAAGTTTCATTTAAAATAACTTGTTAAAAATATAAGTTTAAAACTTAATTGTTTTTAACAAATCCTTTATCTCAAAATCTTAAATATATACCTTCTATCTTAATAATAAAAATCATCATTTATAAAAGAAACAATTCTTAGAAATTTATTTAACCAACCTGCTACAGTTTCGAAACTTAGAAAACACAAAAACTCAGGCAACCCGAGTGGAAACCCGAGCTAAACCCCCACGTACCCGAGCCCTACATCGAGATTTCCCAAAAATTAACCCGAGTGACCCAGAAATTTCAATTTAAAAAAAATTCTAAATACTTTACTTTAACACCAAATCCCTACTTCGAGCAAAAACTCGAGCTACCCCTCGTTCTCCCCGAGACACGCTTCAAGCCTACCATCTTCTTCCCCAAACACGAAACCCATATACGAACTACGACGCGTGCACGTGCACCGAGATTCTGACCATCCTTGGTTGCCGCCGGGGCCACCCACGCAGCACCGTTGACCACCTCCATCAACCCCGACCACCCAAACCTGGGTTCGAGCTCAAAATCGAAATTGAGTTAAAATCCCAAACCTGGAACTCGAATGACATCACCTTATCTGACCTAGAAATCGCGTCGTACTCGAAATCTCGACCATCAAAGAGCTTGAAACTCCGGTCAATTCTTCATTGACATCCCTCCTACCATCACCCAAAACCATTTAGCACTCGATCAACCGTGGGCGACGAACAAATCAACACATTCACACTTGACAAAAATAGGTTTACCAACTTCGAAAACTCGCCGCCGCCGCCGCCGCCGCCGCCGCCAACTACACACCGCTACAGTATTTTTCCCTGACCCGCCGTTCGTCCCTCCATCACCAACCAAAGCCCCGACCATCACGAGACGGTAGATCGCCAAAAATTGATGGAAATTCGATTTTTGATTAACTCGTAATATCTCATCATATACGATCTTAAAAATCATAATATGGTTATCAAAAATCATGAACTTGAAATACGAACCAGATTGTAAAATAAAAACATGATCTCCAAATAATTGATTTAATGCCTTGAGTTTATTTCCTACTATAAATTCATATTTTTTTATAATAAGTTCTTGATATAAACCCTTGAAAACATTTTTAACCTTGATGTTACAGTTTAAAAATAAATTCTCGTTTGGAGATCAAGGCCTATCATTGATCATATGAAGAGAAAGGGAATTATTTTGATGAATTATATGGTGCCTGTAACATAACAGAGCCTGTATTCATTTACCCAGGCATGCCTATTTATACACAAGGCCATTCAAATTTAATCTCAGAAAAAAAATCATTCATGCAAACATTTTCACACCATATCTCAAAGACCATCACAAGCATCAAGTAAATAAACAAATTCAGGTTTCAAATTTGAGGTTTGCTCACCTGAAATTTATTGACAGAGGAGCCAGAGAAAAATGTTTTGCCTGGAAACTTTTATTTTTTTGTTTCTTCTTTAATCTTTTGAAGCTTTTGTCTGCAAATTTTGTAAGAAGAAACTTTTCTTATTCCCTATTGTATTTTCTTATTTACTTCAACAATAACAAACACTTTTGATTTTTACTTACAGTTCAAATTCATATATATATATAACAGAGGAATTTCCTGCATTTGAAAACAGAAACAAATTTGCCTTGCACTTGATTTGTTTTCCTGCAATTTGATTGACAAATTTGTTTAAATCTTTGTTTTACTTACTGATTACTAACATCAAATTCAAATTTAAAAAAAAAATTTACTTGCCTTCCATTATTCCCAGGTTTTCGTTTTTTTTCCAGATTTCTGACGTTGCTTCTTGGTTTTGAAACTAAACTTGCTGGAAACAAGTTTGAACTGAAGCTTGATTTGTTTTTGAATTCGCTGAGTTGCTGAGAGTGTTTTGGCTTGCTTCATATCTGAGTTTTGCTTGATTGCTTTAGTTTGATCTGTTTTCTGGTTTTATCATTTTTTTTCTCTTTGGTGTTTGGAATTGTGTGGTACTCAAATCTTTGCTTCACTGTTCTTCAGATTTGGTGAGAAGTTTAATAATGGTATATGGGGAGATGGAAAGATTTTTTTCGTAATTTTTTATTTAATTATTTTATTTACTTAATGATGTCTTCTTGCCATTTGTAACCAAAGATAACCATGAGATAAAATTTTGTTGATCTCTTTACTCCAAACCCATGTGCATGTATATTTCTTTACTTCCTCATCTATATGTTTACATTTAAATTTTTAAAGAC
Source organism: Allium cepa (assembly GCA_030765085.1). NCBI lineage: Eukaryota > Viridiplantae > Streptophyta > Magnoliopsida > Asparagales > Amaryllidaceae > Allium > Allium cepa. The sequence continues at coordinate 43,219,330 of CM060930.1, read as the reverse complement.
AAAAGAATGTTTAAAAAAAATTATATCATATTTATTTTATAAATGAATGTACCTTTTTATTCATTAGCATATACATTATACAATGTAAAAAAAAGGAATTGCTTTAGCCAATATTTTACTATATACATTATTTCTTAACATTTTTAAATGCCACTAATTATTAAAAACATTTATTTTAAATTTAAATCCAAATCTCAAATTTAAGCTTTGAAATATAAATGTTTATGTCCATTTATTATATTCATACTCACCTTGAAAAAAAATTCTTATTTAAATCTCAATATGTATTCAATTTTACTCATATTTGCAGTACACATATATATAATATTTTTAAAATTAAATGACTTTTTAAAACATTTATTATTTCAATATTTTAAACTCAAAATAAGTTGGAATTAATTTATGTATAGTTTATTACTCATTTTATTGGTTTGAGTTTTTTTCTTTAATTTATTTTCAAATTAAATTCTAAAAGTTAAAATATATTATTGATTTATATTGACAAATTTTAGGATGTTACTTTTTTTTATTTATAAGATTTTAAATATATAATTTCAAAATCCCAATTAAATTTTAAAATCAATGTCCAAATAAATAAATATCCTATTTAATTTGAAGAAATTCAAATTAATTTACAATTTTATTCAAAATATCATTTTAATTATCTATTTAAATTTAATTAAAAATCGGGATAGTTACAGATTTCCCCCCTTAAAAAAATTTCGTCCCCGAAATTTGCTAGGGAGATGACAAAGAAAAGATGTTAGATAAAGAAATGATTGATCGAATTAGATCGAAATATTTATCCGGAATTTGGATTACCAAATCAGAATATCAACAATATGAGGACAAACTCATACAATTATTTCACAAGATATTTGGGTCCACCGGTCTACGAATATGCAAGGGCATTAATTAGTTTGAAGGGATAACTAATCGTTTGTAGAATATATCGGATCCCAAAGAATAGATAGGTAGATTGATTCAATCTTCTACAATTTCTCAAACACTAGATGTGGATTTCAAATTTAGGTCGGAATATCCCAAAGTATATACCAATTTGTCCCTCTTCGTGTTTGGATATACACAAGAAATTACAATAGAATTCCCAAATTTGGTTTTAACCCATATCGTTTTATTGATTCAATTCAAATTTAGCTTCATATTTTTTTAACCAATTTAACTCAATTTAAAATTTCCAATTTATTAAAAGTTTTCAATTTCAAATTTCAAATTCATTAAACTTTAGGTCGAAAAGCTGATAAGAAACTGATGAAGATACGAAGTAAGGATTTTCTACAACGATTCGTAGGGCCACCATGACACCGAAACTTCTTCTTGTAGCTGCTACGAAGAATCAAAAGAATTTGGAATTGAATCAAAGGACATTGAGAAGAAAGTTGTTTCCACTGTCGCAGGGTATTGACCATTTGTAGTGGTACTCCCCTGTCCCCTATCTCGTGCACTTCTCGCACTCATACTCACTATCAGTGGGTAGTAAGAGAATTTACTGAGGCGTTCGAACGGATATCTTAGGGATATACTTATTCTAGGGTATACTTCACCCTATCTCTAATGATTTACTTAATGTGTTATACTCCTGAGCTAAAGTTTTAACCTTCAGCTCTTATACCAAATGAAACGACCCTGAATCGACCTTCGAAAAACGGCACTGAATACGACACTCGTATTCAAATGCCGCAGATCCAAACGTCGAATCTGGTTCGCCGGAGCTTATGAGACATTAATACAACACAGCGGAAGAAAAGAATAAATCAATATACAACATTGATGCACTATCTAATACAATATGATACAACAAATGATACAATGAATATCAATATACATCAGAGATACAAGAAAATAGCAACGGAAAAGAAAAGGATAACACTAGCAGCGGAACAAAAATCTCCAAGTTAGTCTTCAAGAAGGAACTCCAGAACTGCAACTCCATCTCCACGGAACCAATCCAGAGACTGAATTAGCTCTAGATAATCTATTAAACCTGACTATCTGAAAAACCCAACTGTAGACTGCCCGTGTGGGAAAATAGTGCGCACCCAGAGTTTAGGAAAGGTACAATAAACTCCAGGTCAGTCGTGGGATTGGTATGAGCAAACAAAAACATTTGGTCTTTTAAAACGGACAACAAGAGAATTTAAATTTGAAATCCACAATGCTTTTTGAAAAATGAAACTACCATAAGGCCTCCCGCCATACACACAATGCAAACGCAGAATTGGAGGAGATTTCTCCTTATGTATCAAATATGCTTGATACGAGAAAATTTATTTGATATTTTCACTAGTGCATAGTGTAGAAAAACCATTTCGAAAGTATAATATAAATCCTAGCCAACATACAACCAGTATCGTATGCCTACTATAGCTACCATCTAAACAGTGGGGCGCCACCATAAGTAAATGGCAGGTTCTACAACTAAAACCGTACAAGGCACGTATTGGATGAATGGATAGCCAACAAATGGTCAAGCTAAGGAACTTCCTACTGTCCATGGGATCGCCTCTGGCGGGACATCTCGAGAACCTAACCGGATCTCTGCCAACACAAGGCCGGGTTACCTCTATAACTAGGTAACTACTACTCAAGCGTGTCATCCCCGCTCCTTTGGGACCTTTATCCGAGGCGCCTCTAAACCACAAAGCAATCACCAAGTAATAGATCTGCGGTATCCACATGAGTAAGTATCTGGGCACCATACCATGATACCACCCTTTACCAAAGGGAATGATACACCCTAAAGGGCGCGACCCTCATAACCTTGCCGCATCTTTCCTGTTTCGACCATTTTCAAGGTGTGAGGTCCTGATGTAGTCTCGTCCACAAAGCTACGCTTTATACAAATCCATGCTTTGATAAAAAATGATTAACAAATGATCATCAACACACAGCAGCACTTAGCATGCCACACTACCAAATTGGGAATATATCACTTATAAATATCAACTACATAAACTCTGAGCTCGTACATCTCAGGGAAGGTTGTTAAGATAAGAGAATAAATTCTCCGCCACCAAGCAGAAATGTATTTGATAGAGATCAGTTTAATATCTCAAAGTGCAATGTTGGGCATACAACCTACAAGTCTATTCCGGGTTCGAATAGAACTGAAGGCACTTCTGAAGAAGACTTTGCAAATCCGGGTATCCACAACCCCGATCGGACTTCCCATCACTTATGGAGAAATCTATACCGGAGCAACTCAGTGCAGAGTCAATCGACATGTTATCCTACCGTTCTCGAAGACACCCGATATTCAAATGCAATCCATAACGTCGTATCACTAATCGGAATGGGCTATATGACACATAGGTCCTCTCCCGGCTAAACCAAATAGTGAGCGCAATATTAAAAACATATGGATATAGGATTTTAGTTAAGTCACAACTTAAAAATCCAAAGCTTTTCTTTCGAATGGTTAAACAAATTACCATTTTAAATCTTTTAAACAAAAAGATTTATTTCACAAAGTTCACCCAGTTTCACAAAGATCTATCCATAGATTTCAAAACAATTTCCATTTCAATTGGGTTAACTCATTAAATCTTTAAATTATAGAACTAACTTATAGTTTTCAAACCGTTTCCAAAGGTTTATCTATAACTTGGAGAACTATTCTCATTTTAGACTTGAAATCCTTTTAACACAAATTGGAAGTTCATTTCTTATGTAAAAGCTTATATTATTTGAAAACAAAAGGTTTTCGTTTCAGGAAAATCCAATCTATACAAGTTAAAATCTTGGGTTAAATTTAAGTTCCAAACATCACTTTTAAAATGGTTTAAAACCTACATAAACCCATTTATAAGTTGAATAACCTTTTTATACCCTAGTTTCCAAATCATAAAATTCAATTTCAAATGTTGAATTCAAATTTAGACCAAATTATTTAAATTTCAAAACTCAATCAAGTTATTCAAAAATAACTTTTATCTTTGAAACACATTTTCAAAAGCTTTTTACTCTAACCCCCAATCTATTTCCAAAAACATTTAGATTCAAAAATTCAATTTTAAGATTATTTCAAAATCTGTGACTTAACCCATTTCCACGTACAATCCATATTTGTGTGTGTATAAGTGTGGTCCCGGGGTATAACACAATTGTGCCCAACATCAGCATCACAGATTCAATCATATCGATAAGCAGTATAACCCAAAACACTTATCTTTATTCACAGATACATAGATAAAATAAATTATAAATCAAAAATATCTATCATTTCAATTCGATATAGGTTTCGGATAACCAACTGGAATCCGACTGCCTGTCGCATCGAAATTCAAATGTCGTTCTACGGGTCAAGGGGTTTTCATATTCATACAATAGTATATTCATCACAAATATAGCGGCTTGGCACAAAGCATCACATAGCATCACATCACATGTAAAATATATCAATCCATCACACAGCAGGCAGTAACAATCAAACATCTACAATTAAGATGAATAAATTTGTGTGGTTTTAAATTTATTTCTTACAAAATCACTTTCATTAGTAATTTTTAATCAATGATTAATTATCATTAACTACAATTGATTAAGTCTTAACCACCTTCATTAATTAATCATTTCTTTAATTAATTACCTTAATTAATTAACCCTTAATTATAATCAATTAAACCTTAATTACTTTTATTAATTAACCTTTAATTAATTACTTTAATTAGTAAATCCTTAATTATTAATTAAATCTTAATTATAATTAATTATCCTTAATTGATTAATTTATAGGTTCATCATTCCTTAATTAATTATAATAATTAATTAACCCTTAATTAATAATAATTTCTTAATCACTTTAAGTTAATTAACCTTTAATGAATTATTCTTAATTTAATGACCTTAATTAATTAACCACATTAATTAATTATACTTTAAAATAATTAACCCTAAATATTAGATTTATCCATCTTTAGTCTTTAATTATATATTCTTAATTACTTTCACTATGTAATTATTATCTTAATTTAATCATTCATTAATTACTTGATTAATTACCTTGAATTATTAATTATCTACTTTAATTAATAAATCCTTAATTATTAATTAATTTAAATCTTAATTATAAATTATTAATTACTTGATTAACATTAACGAAATAAACTAACTTAGTTTTATGTTAAAACATTTGATTTTTATTTCTAAATCACTTATTAAGTTTCATTTAAAATAACTTGTTAAAAATATAAATTTAAAACTTAATTGTTTTAAAAAAAAAATCCTTTATCTCAAAATCTGAAATATATACCTTCTATCTTAATAATAAAAATCTTCATTTATAAAAGAAAAAATTCTTAGAAATTTATTTAACCAACCTGCTATAGTTTCAAAACTTAGAAAACACAAAAACTTAGGCAACCCGAGTTAAAACCCGAGATAAACCCCCCCTCCCCCCCCCCCCCCCCCATAGCCGAGCGCTACTTCGAGATTTCCCAAAAATTAACCCGAGTGACCAGAAATTTCAATTTAAAAAAATTTCCAAGTACTTAACTTTAACACCAAAGCCCTATTTCTGGTAAAAACTCGAGCTACCCCTCGTTCCCCCTGAGACACGCTTCGAGCCTACCATCTTCTTCCCCAAACACGAAACCCAGATACGAACTACGACGCATGCACGTGCACCGAGATTCTGACCATCCTTGGTTGCCGCCGCGGCCAACCACGCACCACCGTTGACCACCTCCATCAACCCCGACCACCCAAACCAGGGTTCGAGCTCAAAATCGAAATTGAGTTAAAATCCTAAACTTGGAACTCGAAAGGCATCGCCCTATCTTACCTAGAAATCGCATCGTACATGAAATCCCGACCATCAGAGAGCTTGAAACTCCAGTCAATTCTTCGTTGACATCCCTCCTAGCATCACCCAAAACCATTTAGCTCTCCATCAACCGTGGGCGACGAACAAATCAACACATTCAAACTTGACAAAACTAGGTTTACGAACTTCAAAAACTCGCCGCCGCCGCCACGACAAACTACACACCACCACAGTATTTTTCCCTGACCCGCCATTCGTCCCTCCATCACCAGCCAAAGCCCCGACCATCACGAGACAGTAGATCGCCAGAAATTGATGGAAATTCAATTTTTGATTAACTCACCATATCTCATCATATACGATCTAAAAATCATAATATGGTTATCAAAAATCATAAACTTGAAATACGAACCAGATTGTAAAATAAAAACATGATTTCCAAATAATTGATTTAATGCCTTGAGTTGATTTCCTACTGTAAATTCATATTTTTTTATAATAAGTTCTTAATATAAACCCTTGAAAACATTTTTAACCTCAATGTTATAGTTTAACAATAAATGGTTGTTTGGAGATCAAGGCCTATCATTGATCATATGAAGAGAAAGGTAATTATTTTGATGAATTATATGGTGCCTCTAACATAACAGAGCTTGTATTCATCTACCTATGAATGCCTATTTATACACAAGGCCATTCAAACTTAATCCCAGAAAAAAAATCATTCATGCAAACATTTTCACACCATATCTCAACGACCATCAAAAGCATCAGGTAAATAAACAAATTCATGTTTCAAATTTGAGGTTTGCTCACCTGAAATTTATTGACATAGGAGCCAGAGAAAAATGTTTTACCTGGATACTTTTATTTTTTTGTTTCTTCTTTAATCTTTTGAAGCTTTTATTTGCAAAGTTTGTAAGAAGAAACTTTGCTTATTCCCTATTATATTTGCTTATTTACTTCAACAATAACAAACACTTATGATTTTTACTTACAGTTCAAATTCATATATATATATATAACAGAGGAATTTCCTGCATTTGACAATAGAAACAAATTTGCCTTGCACTTGATTTGTTTTCCTGCAATTTGATTGACAAAGTTGTTTAAATCTTTGTTTTACTTACTGATTACTAACATCAAATTTAAATTTTTAAAAAAAGAAATTTACTTGCCTTCCATTATTCCCAGGTTTTCATATTTTTTTTCCATATTTCTGAAGTTGCTTCTTGGTTTTGAATATGAACTTGATGGAAACAAATTTGAATTGAAGCTTGATTTGTTTTTGAATTTGCTGAGTTGCGGAGAGTGTTTTAGCTTGCTTTAGATCTGAGTTTTGCTTGATTGCTTTAGTTTGATCTGTTTTCTGGTTTTATCACTTTTTTCTCTTTGGTGTTTGGATTTGTGTAATACTCAAATCTTTGCTTCACTATTCTTTAGATTTGGTGAGAAGTTTCATAATGGTATATGGGGAGATGGAAAGGTTTTTTTTTGTAATTTTTTATTTAATTATTTTATTTACTTAATGATGTCTTCATGCCATTTGTAACCAAAGATAATCATGAGATAAAATTTTGTTAATCTCTTTACTCCAAACCCATGTCAAAAGAATGTTTAAAAAAAATTCATATCATGTTTATTTTATAAATGAATGTACTTTTTATTCATTAGCATATACATATATACAATGTAAAAAAAAGGAATTGCTTTAACCAATATTTTACTATATACATTATTGCTTAACATTTTTAAATGCCACTAATTTTTAAAAACATTTATTTTAAATTTAAATCCAAATCTCTAATTTAAGCTTTGAAATATAAACATTTATGTCCATTTATTATATTCACACTCACCTTGGAAAAAAAATTCTTATTTAAATCTCAATATGTATTCAATTTTACTCATATTTGTAGTAAACATATATATAAGATTTTTAAAATTAAATGACTTTTTAAAACATTTATTATTTCAATATTTTCAACTAAAATAAATTAGAATTTATTTATATATAGTTTATTACTCATTTTATTGGTTTGAGTTTTTTTTTCAGTTTTTTTTCAAATCAAATTCTAAAAGTTAAAATATGTTATTAATTTATATTGACAAATTTTAGGATGTTACTTTTTTTTATTTATATGATTTTAAATATACAATTTCAAAATCCCAATTAAATTTTAAAATCAATGTCCAAATAAATAAATATCCTATTTAATTTGAATAAATTCAAATTAATTTAGAATATTATTCAAAATTTCATTTTAATTATCAATTTAAATTTAATTAAAAATGGGGATCGTTACATAACCTCTAATTAATTAACTTATAACCCTTAATTATTAATTATAAATAAATTAATTAAACCAATTAATTGCTCTTAATTAATTCCTTAATTAATTCTTAATCATTATTACTTAAATTAATTAATTAAACTTAATTTTCCATAATTAACTTAATTAATTTCAGGATAATAAACTTTAATTATCTTAAGATAAAACATTATCATAATTAATGACTTAATTACCATTAAAACATTTATCTTAATAATTAACCTTACTTAATTAAATCAATAATTAATTTTTAAAAATAATTATTAACTTGATAAAATAAAGTTAACAAAACTTCCTTTAAATACTTCATATATTATCAAGTGATAATTTTTTTAAAACCAGTTTCAAATTTGAATTTAAACTTGCTTTTACAAATATCTTTACAATTTCATTTCTAACTCAACTTTTAAATTAACTTAAAACTTTACTTAATAAAATTTGAGTTAAACAAATTCTAAACCTCTCAACAAATTGTTGAAGAAAACATTTATATTTATAAAGGATAGAATTTAAAAACAAGATTTATTTCAAAAATTAAAACTTCTTTATTTAAATTTTGAAACTTGTTTCATAAAAACTTTTAAATCCTTTGAGAATTTCTTTTAAGTCAAACTGCTTAAATTTTGAACCTCAGTACCACTCGAACCACCTTAAGCTCCATTTTCTTTCTTAAATTTTTAAAATTCTAATTTAAATTTAAATTGTTAATAACCTAGAACAACAGAACTGTTACAGGTTTATCATTACCATTTGCTTCGAGTCTCAACTCAAGACACAAACACCAAAACTCGACACCTCCTTCGAGTTCAACCTACAACAAAAACCATAACCCTAAATCTCCTGACACACGTCGCCTGTGCAAATGCACCATCACTAGAGTCACTCTTTACCTCCGATGAACCCTCCAGCATCTCGAACATCAAGACGGCAAACCTCTTCGATCATCAAATCATCATAACAGGCCTCGGTTAAAAATCGAAGTTGTCTAGATAAAAACTGGAACCAAACTTCCTGGCAAAAACCTCTTGAAACAGCACCCTGACCATTAGACATCTCGCTACTCCGGCCACCCCATCTCTGATCAACCACGAAGCTGTTGCATAAGGTACCATCGAGCTCGATCACCTTGAGACACTGCCACGATCCCATTTCCCAGACATACCCAAATTAGGTTTAAAAACCCTAATTTCCTCCTCCACATCGCCTCGATGATCTGGAACCCTTCCAGGCAATTTCGCCGCACACTCCACAACTACAACCATCTCCAGAAGAAACCCCGAGGCTTCTCAACCTCTAGATCGCCAGAGGAAGCCTCCACGTAAATTCCAGTCAAATCCAAATTTCACACACAAAACATTTTTAAAATTCGTGATTTTATTTTTAAAAATCATAACTTTCTTAATGAATTCGAGTTATAATCTTGAAACATCAAATTATGATGTTTGAATTTTAGCTTATTTTGAATCTTGACTGTAAATTTCCAAATTTTCAGAGAAACCTTGCTTTGTTTAACTTTAAACTATTTTTAAAATTTGAAACTTGTTTAAACTAACATCTTTTGTTTAAAACCTAACAATGATCAGATATGGAGATTTGAATTTTCTTTTATTCCTACTCTCTTAAAAATAGAGAAGAACAATTCCAAAAAAATACATGCACGGTCAAATAACATTCAAATACGTAGAGGCACTACTTATAGAAACATATACGTGTAGAGCATCATCACAGAATTTCACAAGCAACCATTATTTCTTACTTCAATTTTAAATTTAAAAGTTTACTCGCCATGGAAAATGCAGAGCTTTATAACTGGATTGCTAAAACTGGAAACTTTGAAAATTTGAACATCATTTTTTTTTATTCCAGAACAGCTTTGTGTTGCTTGGAACTTTAAAACTGGAAAGCGTTGAAACTTGACTGCTTAACTGGAACATAATGATGATTCCATCTATGATTTCAAGCTGCAGTACTTAGTAAATGTTCCAGGTTGCATTTTCAAAATTCAAATTTTGAAAAAAAGTTGCAGGCTTTGATAAAAGAGGTTACAGGTTTTATTCTTGAGGAAATCACAGGGTTTGTGTTTTGGTTTGCTTTAAAATGAATTTACAGGTTTGAGCATTGATTTGAAAAGAATGTTTACAGGCTTTTGTATTTTGGTTTGGAAATGAATTACAGGGCTTTGAGCATAAATAGTTTACAGGTTGAGAAATTCCAGATTTGAAAGTTGTTTGAACTGAGAAGATCACATGGATTTGAAAATGTTTTGAGGACATTGCTTTCAGGCTTTGGTAATTTGATTACAAGCTTTGGAAAAATTGTTTATAGATTTTATAAATTTGATCTGAGTTTTCTTTGCAGCTTGAGTTTCTCTTAGTTTTTATGAAAATAAGAATAGAAAAAAGGAAATGAAGAGGAAGATAGATATTTATATAAGTTAATTTAGATTTTAACAAAAATAAAAGAAAATTAAAATAAATGTGACACTTGTCTCATACCTTAATTAATATGCTAACACTTGTTACTTAACTTCTTAATTGAATTACATTTGTCTTTTTCATTTATTTTTATCTTTAAAAGAATTTTGAAAGCTTTTTAAACATGATTTCCTAATTAACTAATATGTGTCATAATTTATAAATGCTTTACTTAATTATATATAAAAAAAATTGAAAGAAAATAAAATAAAACCAATTAGATCCTAAATAAAATCATACAAATTATTTAATCCATTTTTAAATGCTAACTTAAAAGCTTTTGTATTTATTCATATTAAATAATACTTTTCCAAATTTCTATAAATAAATTTTCTTTAAAAAGAATAATGTAAAACAAATCTATTTTTAAATAAAAACTTTCTCCATATATTTTAAACCCAAACTATATTATTATTTTATTTTAAGATATATATTATCCTTTAGATTCAATTTTTAAATTCAAATTCAGTTTAAAAATCCAAAATTAAAATTAATTCAAATAAATATAGATATCAATTTTAAACAAACAAATTATTAATTGTAAATAATTATCCTATTTAAAATTGATATAACTACACATATATATACACATTTAATTAAACACTTATTAAATTAGAAAACAATAAGTATATTAAAATTTTATTTATACAATAACACAAACTAAATAATTATTCTTATTTAAAAATCAATCTATAACCATAATTAAAAACATCACTTTATTAATTAATTGGTTATTTATATTTGAAAATAATGATTTTATCAATTTTAAATAATTTAATTAAGAGATTATCACATTTTAAATTCCTTGAAATTCCGGGATATCATGCCTTGTGTGCCTTGTCATATGCCTTATCGACCCCACTACTATTTTGGTTTGTGTCGTACCTATAGAGTGCTCCCTGATAGCCCACCAGTGTACGATGGATTTTACAGTACTATATAGACTACGATGCCTATAAAAATGTGTTAAGGGGGATATAGGTAACGCCTTAACGCTATTTTAATACTTTACTTTACTGATAGACACTACAAATATATAGCGTATTTTACTACATATAGATAGTTTAACGGATATGTAGGAGTTGGAAATCCCGAACATCTCTTAAGTTATTGCAAGCATTTTATACACTGAATAGCAGATGTAAAATCCCGTAAACATCTTTGGAGCCATTATACTCATGTTTATTTGCTGTTGATTTAACTTACATAAGATCTTTTTGTTCTAACTCGAGTGTTTTATCTTTTCATTAAGCTCGGGTCAGCCTGAGCTTTTAAGTGTTGAAGGCTTTATTTATGGAGGATGAAGATGGAGTTTGGTATATTATACTATCAGAAATTTTCCATTGTATCATTATTGGTAAGTCATTGTTTATACTCTGATTATTTTAAAAATTATGTAAGCAAATGTATACTATAAAATAGCTTCATGAACTGTATATTTGATTATTATATTTTGCCATTCCGCTTTGAGATTCTGCATTTTGTTTTTCCTTCTTTTTTTTCCTATTTTCTTATTTATCCCATTGACAATCCTCCTTTTTAAATGGTTTGAATCAGACGTGTGTGGTTTATTGTCGATTTAAACCGTCCAAAAGGCTGGGTCGTCACATTGGTATCAGTGCTTTGCTTTAGCGATAAGCTTAGCTTCGTGGGGTTTGACTCATTAGAGATAGGGTAGTAATATCCTAGAACGAATTTGTTTGACTGCATATATATATGACAGGACGTACTTATTAGTGTTATAAAATGTTTATATTGTGTTAAATTATTTTCTGAGTTGTTTATGAATGCTGGTCGGTGCGTGGGACGCCATGTTATTGATAGGGGTTTCTTAACATTTAAATGAGGCAAGTCGGCATAATATTGTTTCAAAATCAGGTAAATGTAATAATTTTACCTAAATTGTATTTTATAAATATAAAATGATAATGTTTCAATGGATGTTTGTTGTTAGGAGATGATAATATTTAATTATCCTCGATTGTTGGTTGAATTAAATTTAAAAAACGAATACTTTGTGAACTCTCTTTCACGAAGTGTTCGATAATTACATTGAATTGAAATCAGTTAAAATAAGAATTGGTTAAAATGAAAAAGATGTAAATTAATGAAATATTTTCATAATAAGGTAATGAAATCATATATGTATATTTATAATATGGCTTATAAATTAAAAGGATATAAAAGTCAAGAAATCATGAATTTAAAACTTGTTGCTTTCAAAATTATTTTCAAAGCATTCAAAATTAATAATAATATTATTTGAAAGTTCTTTGATGAGAAATATATTTTGGAAAGATTTTCGAAAGAAGTAAAAGCATTGAACTCGCTTTAATCGGTAGAAAATAATTTTAGGGATGACTACAGTATCGCTAGTATTCATTTTCAAGTTTTTGAGTGAGAATTGTTACCAAAAGGAATTTATTTTCAAATAAAAAAGTTTTGATTGTGAGAAAATATTATAAATATGATTTTGATGAACATATGAAAATAGTGTTGAACTTATAATGGACATAGCATAGGTAAAAATAAGTTATCACTTATATATTTAAACAGGAAAGTAAAAAAATTAAATTTTAAAACTATTGAATATTTTGGTTTAGCAAACAAAAGAAATTTGAATATGAGGTATGTAATAAAGAATTAACTTAAGAAATGTTAGATGAATTGATTTAGTAAAATGAAGAAAATAAAATGAAGTCTAACTCAATAAAGCTTAAATAAAAGTGAATGGTAGTTGAAATGAATTAAATAAAATAACGAAATTAATTTTGAGTGAATATATAACTTATAGATTTGAGAAATATTAAGGTAAAACAAATTCAAATTTGTTCAATATGAATGATAAGAAGAAGGAAAAAATTAAAATATAGTTAAATAAACTGAGTAATGGATTAAATGAATTGAATTGGATTTGAATGGAGCTACATAAATTAGTAAAGTGAATTAATTCCACTTATGCTATAAAATGAATTAATAGTATGAATATGAAATTGAATTATAAAATGAAATGCAATTTGAATTGTGAAAGAAATTGAATAAAAATAAATAAATGTCAGTAAAATTAATATTTGAAATTGAAGTTAATTTAAATTGGATGTAAATAAATTAGTTGCAATTATAATGAGTTTCCATAAAATTGAATGGTAACTAACTGAATATATAAGTAAATGGAATAAATTATAAATTGAAGTTAACCTAAAAGAAGGTGAATGAATTGATTTTGATAGAAAGAAAATTATTAATATGAATTGAGTTATAAAATAAAATTTACTTAAGTAAGATTATGAATATGAACTTGAATGAATGAAATAAACTAATGAAGTGAACTAATGGATTAATATGAATTTAAGCTATGAAATAATAAAAATGAGTAGCATTTCATAAAATTTTTATAATAAATATAAATGGTTTTATGAAATTATTTATAAATGATATTAGTATTAAAGAGAATGTACTAAGTGATAGTGAAATAAAATTTAACTTAAACAAGGTTAAGTAGAATAATTTTATAAATGGTCCATAACTGAATTTATATGAAATATGTTAAACAAAAAGTGAAACAATTGGAATTTAACAAACTGATTGGAATAAATTTGAAGTAAACCACTTAAATGTTAATAAAAATTGGGTGTAATAAGAATGAAGTGTATAAATTAAATATTGACATTGAAACGTAAATTTTGATAATTTGGATTATGTAACATCTTGATATTTTCAACCATTCGCATCCACACATTTGGAATTGAATTGCTAAAAATATCAGATTGTTAATTTATATTTGGCAAAACTAAACATATACTATAAATAAAATAATCACAGACACAGAGTAATATAACAATAATGCAGCGGAAACAAAAGAATAGTAGTTCATGAAGCTCTATATATATAACAGAGTTAAATAAGGTACAACAGAGGTCTCGAATACATAGATGTCTCCATACAATAGTCAAATACAAAATCTAAATACATCACTGAAATCAACATAATAACTGAAAGCAAAATTGATAGATGGATCTCTAAGCGAAGTTCTAACTCCAAAGGTGAGTGTATAATATTAGTACACTCGGTCTAACCCGAGCGTAAAGAAAAACACAAAACACTCGAGTCGGAATTAACATTCTTATATCAATAAATCCAACACAAGTGAAATATCAACTGAAATATAAGTAACTCAAAGGATGTTTGGGATAACCATCCTCTAAGGATTCGTTAAACTATCTACTATGTAGTAAGATACGCAATTATAATAATGTCTATAGTAAAGTAAACTATTAAAGTAGCGTTAAGGCTTTACATTTTCCACCTTAACACATTTTATATATTCTCATAGTCTATACAATACGGTAATCTCCCCCGTACCGGGCGTTCTTATAGGGCACTCCATAGGTATGGTACAAAAAAAACTCGTAGTAGTCTCGCTAAGGTAGGTGGCACGGCACAACTAGGCAATGTAGGGGTAGATGTACCAATTACGCATCCGGGGTGGTGGTACCGCATAGCAGCCACTACCGCCCACCTCAGAACACACTCCCAAATCAAAAAAAATCAAGTGTGGCCACCAAATCAATCACAAAGTCAGAATATAGTATCGAAGGAATGTGTCCGAACGGAGGAGCTACCTCACTTGGTCCGAGAATCGCTCCGGTTTTAGCAACCTTATGCCAACTCAAAGGAGTCGGGTCCACGTATATACCTCAATAGAACGTCGCCATCATCCCACTTCGTTTTGGAATCCTCACCGCGTACACGGTTGTTAAAGTGGTTTTTGGAGTTGGCAGAGAGTATGACAATTTCCGATCTCGGTCTCTTTAACAACCAAACGTTATTATAACACCATGGCCATTTCAAAATAGTTTATACTTCAAAACCATATCAATACGATATCATTTCTATTTCAAATATCATTTCTATTTCAAAACCATATCAAAACGATATCATTTCCATTTCAAAACCAATACGATATCATTTCCATTTCAAATATATCCATTTTCTCCATTTTCAAAATCATAGCACTTTCAAAATTATAGCACTTTCGAAACCAAACACTTGAAATTATAACACTTTTGGAAATCATAACACTTTGAAATCATAACTTTGCAAACATAACTTCCACCACTTAAACAGTTTAGATATTAAAATAGAGTATATACATATATAATAATAATAAAATAGTTTATAAAGCAAAATAGTTTATATGAAAGAGTTAGTTAAAATAGTTTATATTAAATAGTAAATAAAGTAAATATATAAAATAGTTTTAAATAAAATTTAGAAAATGCTTTATATAATAAAATAGTTTCCTAAAATTCTCCAAATTGATTCCAAATCAACTCGAATTCTGAAAATTCAAAACCAATCAAATCTCAAATCATCGATTCCAACTTTTTTCAGTTTCTCAATCAACCATTTCAAATTATATCGATTTCAAATTCAGATAAGAATCATAAAATAAATGTAACGACCCAGAATTTTGGATCGCTAGATTTGAACATTTAAATCATTTTGAATGTTGAACAAATATTATAAACTGATTTTGAAGTAAAAAAGATTTAGGTTAAATTAATAGAATTAGTTAAATTTCAGATACGGAAATTTAATTGAAATTTGAATAATAGTAATTCAATATTGGAATTGGGATAATTTGTGATTTTGGGTGTAAATAGATATAAAAATAGATTCTAAAACTTATTTTGAGTCTATTTGGATCTGAATTATAATATTAGTCTATTGGATGGAATTAAAAGTCGATAGGTTGGATTTGGAATTTTATATTAATTTAATAATGGAATTTAATAATATAATAATGCAAATGATCAGATTTTGATTTAAACTGAATCAAAATGATTTCCAATGTGAATATAAATTTTATACGAGTTATAATAGAGTTAACAAAATTTTAAAAGTGAAATTTTAAATGATTTTGACGATTTTGAAAATCGCTCGAATTAATCGACAAGTTAAAATAGCCTTCCGAGGCACAGTCTCGGAATTCGACGAAAACAGTTCCACTGGATCTGATAGTTAGTTATTATCGTTTCTATGCGTTTTAAGCTGCCAGGGTCAAACGACAACTCCGATTGCTACGAAAATTGAAATCCTACTTTAATCGATTTAAATTAAAATTGATCGTTTATTTCCATAACTCACGCATACGACCAATCTGGCCTCCGAAACACGTTCCATTGTGTTTGGAACATAGATAAAACCTTAGAAACGCCTGCCGGCACGCGTCGTTTGGCGATCGTGTGAAAAAGTTGCTTTAAAGTGAATTAAACATTAATATAACTGGGATAAACGTATATATATACACGTAGCCGAGAAACCCTAGCCTATTCTTCACCGGCCGCCGCTTGTTTATTTTCATGGCCGAAACTTCCTCTCGTTCTCCTTCATTTTTCTCTCAATCTACAAGATTTCGCGAGGAACTTCCAACTGGAAAGTCGACGGGCTCGCCGAGATCTAGAGATCCAACGGTCATGATCGTTGAAGGAGGAGTACGTTCGCTAGAATTTTGGCTCGAAGGATAGCCGTTCGCGCGCGTTTTCCGGTGAGATGGGGGTGCCAAGTTCCGCCATATCACGGTGGATCATGGAGGAGATTGTGGGCTACATAGGGGTGGTGCTCGATCGACCTCGAGTTGACCATGGTGGTCGCGTCGGAAAACCCTAGGCCGCAATTTTGGGTTTCTTTGATCTGTAGCGTGGGTGTTCGAGAGGGAAGAAAGTGCGGCCATATTGAATTTTGGTGAAATAAAAAAAAATGATTTTTGTTCTAATTTGTAATGGAACTAATAAATTTCATAACTAATGCATGCGAGGTCGAAATTCGACGAAACTGGCGACTCCGGAATCGCAGCGACGAGTACTATGCAGTGGAGCAATTCTGGGATCATTCGAAGCAAGTAAAAATTTAGGTTAAATCGAACGCCGTTCGATTTCATATAAATTTGAACGCTCGTCGAAAACCCAAGGTGAGTTAATCTCACTCACATCTGGATACCAGTAATTTAAATAGCTAATATTTAAATGTTTGATTGGTTGTTTAGTTGAATATGATAATTATTATCAAATTAAATCGATATTTATTTGTTGTGCTAATATCTGTGGATGCAGGGAAACAGATTGGAGGGATCCAACTGGATTCCTTACAAGTAGAAATTTATTTATATTCTATGATATATCTCATTTATATTCTATGACAAATTGTTTTAGATCCTGTTAATCTATGCTCTATTTATATACTGTGATAGATTGGATTGAAAATTAAATTGTGTTGTGCTATGATTGGGTGAATACAACCTAGGAATTTAAATATAAATAAATAAATTGGGTTTAAAGGAAATAAAAGAAATTCTTAAGTGAAGGATTTAAAAGGAATTGAATTCAAGAAATTGGTTGGTAATTGAAGTGTTTGAAATAGTGGTTCTAAATGGAAATGTGAGTTATTTAAATAATAGCGGTATATTTTTAAGGATGGAAAGTGTGATTTCTCTTGGAAACTTTAGTATGCTTTTAATAAAAGCTTTCAAAATATAAATTTGCAGTTTAAATATGTTTAGAATATTTTAGAAAGAAATATTATTTTTAATCGTTTTAAGTGTAAGTAAATATTTATTTAAGTAATTATGGTATTTAATTATTTTTAGAAGTAAGGTGGTATTAAGTTGTCAAAGGGAATTATAATATGAATATTTGATTTAATAACTTTATTTTTAAAGTTAAACTTGACTTAAAGTACTTAGGAAACCTCTATATATTTCCTTAAGTACTATTTTCAATCAAATAATTTCTAGAAGCTTTCTTTTAAATATTTTAAACATATGTTTGAAAATGATTTCCAGGAAATAGCAATGCATTTAAAAATAAGTTATTTTATTTTTAAAGTATGGAAAGGAATTTACGGGATGAACATAAAATTGAATTGGGATAAATCGTGTAGTATTTATAGAAAGAATTCTTTGGGTTATCCTAAAATGGAAGTGTATTTCTCTGAAAAGCCAAGTACGTTTTTAAATCAGGTTTTTGAAAGGTTGGAAGTTGTATAAAAGAATGGTTTCAAGAAATTATTTAAGTTGTAAGAATTTTAAAAAGTAAACATTTATCAAATTTGTTATAGAAGTAATTGTTTTAAAAGGGTAATTAGTATTATGTTTTAAAGAATATTATTATTATTTATACTTTATAAAATGGTTTTATTTTAAAAGATAATTAATTAAAATTTTATTTGAAACTTGTATAGGATTTCATAACTTTATTAAAATTAGTATGACTTAACATTATTTTAAAGAAAATAGTTTATATTTTATAAAGAAGTTTTACTCGGAATATTTTTAAAAGGGTATATATTTTAAATTAAGTATGTAAGTAGACTTACTATAAATGTTTTAATGTATTTTCAAGAATAAAGAATTTGGATTGTTTTAAAAATTAAGGATTGGTGCTTGGATGTTCTTAAGGGAAATTAAAAATTTGGGAAATTTATTCCATGAGAAGATATGGGTTTGAAAAGTGTTTTCAAAGGGATTTGAAAATGGAAACATATTTGGCAAAGATATCTTTGAGGAAAATAAATAATGTAGGAAATTATTTATTGTGTGATGGATGTTTGTGAATGTTAATTGATAGTTAAATCACCGACTCTCAATATTGGACAATGCGTTGATCGTTTCGAAGAGACCGGGATCGGGATTAATTTCTCGAAAACCACTTCAATCCGGTTTGTACGTTATCGTGGGAAAAATGAGTTCGGAGTCGAAGATGGAGCAGTGAAGTGCAAGGTCTAGTCGCCACTAATCCTGAGGATATTTTCAAAATGGACGTAGTAGGAGTAGTGCCTTCGGTTCCGTTCGAACCCGGGACGGACTTGTATGGATGAATGCTTTTGGAACATCGTCAGGTGGACGATGGGCATTCTAAGAGAAACGTTCTAAAAGGTAACGCTTAGCCTCAAGCCTCATCAACCCGGAATGACTGAAAATCAGGGGTTATACAGCAAGGCTAGGTGGGTAACACCCATTCAGGGTGAGGTCATCTCTGTCTAGATTTCCCTTTTTATTCGGCTTAGTGGTGCGGTTGTTGATCCCAACCAAGGGGTGATCTTACTCGGGATTATCCAGTAAGGGGTAGTCCCGGTCTTGTGTTGCGGGGGGTCGAGAGTGATCCTCGGTACAATGATCTAGGCCACGTACCGTGACAGGTGGTACCCCAGTGCCTAGTCATTAGTTGGAAATCCATTCTCCCTACGCGCCTTTTACGAGTTTTTTTTTGTATTACCCACGATTGTGGCTAGTAGCTGGAATTTAATGAATGTAACAATTTCGGCTATTTTATAAGTATTTGTATATAGACCCTATTATAATATCAGAGGATTTTTATACAAATGTTTTAGCTATCGTAAGGTAAAAACCCGACATGTTTATTTGTGGCGTGGTCTTACGAGATGCTTTTGTTTTCAAAGGATTTTTGAAACTTTAATAATAAATTGGGTGAATTTTTATCAGCTGGTATTCCAGACTGACTTGGGTGTTATTTCATTATAATGCTCTCGTCAGACCGAGCATCATACGTTTAGGATAGGATGCTATGGAGCAGGAGTGGAGCTGGAGACCGAGACGTATTATTCATACTTGTATATATATATCCGCTGCTATGATTGTATGGAATTGTCTGACTGGTAAATGTTGTTCGTTTGAGATACTCTGGTGATATATTGTATGAAACAGATATAGTTTTCGTTTGTGTAAAGAGCTGATATTATATATTATATTTTATTCCGCTGCTATTATGAGATTCTGATGTTATTTAGTTCCTTCTTTCTTCTACCTTCTTTCTTTTCCCCTTAACAATCTCTCTTTTCTAGCACTTGATCGTCGGCATATCATACTGTAGGGTATTTTGTGTCGATTTTAAAGGGCCGAGAAGGGTGGGTCGTCACACTTGGTATCAGAGCCTAGGTTGGCGACAACCTAGGCTTTGGTGGGGAAATTACTCATTAAACCGAGTCAATAGTACTCTATAATGAGTTAAGTGTATTAATAGCAATAAGCGCGTACTTGTTAGTGAATATAAATTGTTTTTATACTGTATTGACTTATCGGTTGAGTGTTTATGAATTCTAGTCGGCACGGGAAGTACAACCATATCGATAGGGGTTTCTAAACTCTTAAACAAGATAAACTGACATAGTATTGTTTTAAAGAGGCTAAATGAAATAATTTTACCCAAAATAATATTTTGATATAGAAGGAATAATTTTTCTGAAATTATTATATATATATACATTTGTATGTTTGGTTGTTAATATCTTAATCAAATAAGAATCTAAAATTTGATCTAAAATTTGAAATGGTCATAACCAAATAAAATTCTATAAGTATAAATTATACAAAAGAAGAATAACTAAATTTGAATTTAACCGGAATTTAATTATCGAAAATTTTGAAAAGTGTTTTAAATGTAAAGAAAACAAAGGTTTGGAAATTTAAAATCTTGGGAATGTTTGGAATGTTTTCCAAAGTGTTTGAAGGCAATGATGGAGTATTATTTTGGGAAGTATTTCTAGATGGGAATTGTTTTGAAATGAATATGGGATAGTAAGGAAGCAATGAACTCACTTCAGTCGTTGGAAAATAATCCTGATGATGATGGACACATCATTAGAATTCATTTTCGAGTTTCTTAAGTGATGGATTCCTACCATGTTGAGTGATTATGATATTTTTTGGACTTGTTTGAGATACAAGTGATTTTAAAATTTTAAAAAGGGGGAAATTGTTTTGGTACAACCAAGATTTTTTGGAAATCCGAAGATTTGATTGTAATACCAAATGGGTATGTGTTGATTATCATTACAAAATGGTTTTGAAATAAAACTGGGCAATTAAATTCTGTAAAATTCTATTTAAATAATGTGTAAAGTTAAAATGAATCAACCATTGTACTTATAAAGTGAGGTTGATATTGATAAGAAGGAAATGAAAATTTTAATCCTGAAATTAAAATTTAACTTGATTATATGGAAGTGAATAGAAAATTTGAACTTAACTTGGGATAAGTTAAATAAATTGGACTTAGAATAAATTAGATTTGGGTTTAAATCAAAATGTAAAATGACTTTGTAATTGTGGGTCATTATGTGATAAATTGTACTATAAGCTATTAAGTGTTATACTTATAATCTGAAATTGTGGATTTAAAATGGTGCAAAGAATTAAATTGAAAGAAAATTTGTATCCTTAAGAATTCAGTGATACATATATATAAAATTTGGAATTTTGATTATAAGATGTAAATGGATTAAAATGAGCAATATAAACTTTTAAGTAAATAAGTTGGTGAACTTAAGAATAGAAAATCAGATTGTAAACCCAAGTAAAATGGAATTATAATCACTAAAGGGAAATAGTTGAATGGTATGGTGAATTCAAACTTAATCTCAAATGAAATGTAACTTGAAATAAGGTGAAGAAAATATAAAATACAAAAAGATGTGAATGAACTTAAGTTAGTAAATAAGTTTTGAACTTGTATATGGAAAATTAAAATTGGATCGAACTGGATTTAATTTTGATTAAATGGAATTGAGTTGAATTTGGATTTAATTAAAATCAAAATTCAATTGTGTCATGAAAAAAAATGAATGGAATTAAGTTCTTATTTAAGTAGTAAAGGAAGTGAATGAATTTAAGTTGGCTGAATAAATTTAGTAAAACTTGAATTTAATTTGGAAAAGAATTGAGTTGAAGGAAAGTTTAATTTAATTGAAATGATATTGAATAATTAAATTCTCACTCAACTAAATTCAAAAATAATTGTTTGAAAAGCTTAATTAAATAAAAAGAAGCATGAAGATGAATTTAGTGCAAACTAAATTAAATGAAATTTATATTGGCATGGATGAAATTTTGATGATTTGTTAAGAAAATTTTGAAAAGGAAAAATAAAAAACCCAATTCTAGTATGGATTTCATTTTGGAAACAAAAGTTGAGAGTGTGAATGAATAATAGAATTAGATTATAATAGTGATGGTTTGACCTATAAAATAAATTTCAAATGGAGCGAATGAGTAAACAAATTGGATTAAAATTTGTAAATGAATTGGAATTTGACTGAATGAGAATCAAATTAAAATAAAATAAAATTTATATAAGAAGAAATGGAAATATTGTGAAATTGAAAGAACTTAAGCAAATTGGAAAATAATTATAGTCGAGTTTTATAAGGAGCCTTGAATGAAATTTGTTTAGATAATAAAATTTAAATGCAAGTGAAAGAATTTTAGTTAATTATTGTGGTAAGATAAGAATGTATGAATTAAACAATCCATAATGGAATGATATTAATATAAACTTGAATTGGTTAATGACATGAAAATTTGCATAAGAATTGGTCATTTTGTTGTATTCGGAATTGAGTTGGTTTAAAGAAGCAAATGAAATTGGTTTTTGAATCAATTGGAATGGATTGAAATTCTATTAAGTGGTTTTGCATATGAATGAAAATGGATCATAAAAGAAATGCAAATACTTCAAACTGAAAGTAAAACTGGTTGTGAATCAATTTGGAATTGAATCGAAGTAAATTGATGCAAGTAATACACATGTGAATCATATTCATGTGAATATGAATTATAAGAAGTAAACTTGAATTTAAATCATTCAAATGAAATAAAATAGAGTTGGATTTGTCAGAAAATTTAAAATGGTGATTGAAATTTTTGAAGTGCTGATAAAATATGGATAACATTGTTAAATTATGAAGTTTGCTTGGTTAAACTATGAAATTGATGTGTTTGGCTAGTTTAATGAATGGAATGTTGTTAAATTCTCATATTATTGAAAACTGGTGTGTTTGTTTAAGTAAGTACAGGTACGGGAGGTAGTAGATAGAGTTGGAGCGTGTATATGCAATATTATTTAGCTGCTTGCTTTAAAAATGCTAATAAAAGGTGCGCCTACGAAAAAAATAGGGAATATGAATTGTTTTTGGTTTTCCGACCGTGCGGGTCAATGTATATATATTTATATGTATTGTGATATTGCAAAAGCTCCTCCGTATAAGGGAGACTCTGCCAAAAAAAATCCAGAAATTTTGGGAGTTTGAAAAATTTTGAAATTTTTGAAACGCTTCGTTAACTACAAATTGATTTCAATTTAAAATAAAAATAAAAAGGGTTTTGGAATAGGAACTAGCAGTTTAATTTGAAATTAAAGAGTTTAGATAAAGTGAATTTGAGATTTTCACTAAGTAGGTTTTTCTATTGGGTTTGGAACATTCTTCTACCTTACTAAATTTCAGGGACGAAATTTTTTATAAGGGGGGAGAAATGTAGCGACCCAGAATTTTGGGTCGCTATATTTGAACATTTAATTCATTATAAATGTTGAAAAAATATTGTAAATTGATTTTGAAGTAAAAAGATTTAGGTTAAATTAATAGAATTAGTCAAATTTCAGATACGGGAATTTAATTGAAATTTGAGTAATAGTAATTCAATATTGGAATTGGGATATTTGATGATTTTGGGTGTAAATAGATATAAAAATAGATTCTAAAACTTATTTTGAGTCTATTTGGATCTGAATTATAATATTGGTCTGTCGGATGGAATTAAAAGTCGATAGGTTGAATTTGGAATTTTATATTAATTTGATAATGGAATTTAATAATATAATAATTCAAATAATCAGATTTTGATTTAAACTGAATCATAATGATTTCTAATGTGAATAAAAATCTTATACGAGTTATAATAGAGTTAATAAAATTTTAAAAGTAAAATTTCAAATGATTTCGACGATTTTGAAAATCGCTCGAATTAATCGACGAGTTAAAATAGCCTTTCGCGGCATAGCCTCGGAATTCGACGAAACCAGTTCCATTGGATCCGTGATAGTTAGTTATTATCGGATTTCAATTTTGGTAGCAATCGGAGTTGTCGTTTGACCCTGGCAGCTTAAAACGCAGAGAAACTACTTTAATCTATTAAAATTAAAATAGATCGTTTATTTCCGTAACTCGCGCATACGACCAAATTGGCCTTCGAAACACGCTGCATTGTGTTCGGAACATAGGTATACCCTTAGAAACGCCTGCCGGCACGCGTCGTTTGGAGATCGTGTGAAAAAGTTGATTTAAAGTGAACTGGATATTAATATAATTGGGATAAACGTATATATATACACGCAGCCGAGAAACCCTAGCCTATTCTTCACTGGCCGCCTCTTGTTTATTTTCATGGCCGAAACTTCCTCTCGTTCTCCCTTATTTTTCTCTCAATCTACAAGATTTCGCGAGGAACTTCCGACTGGAAAGTCGACGGGCTCGCCAAATTCTTGAGATCCAATTGTAACAGCCCGATATTTTCAACCATTCGCATCCGCACATGTCGGACTTGAATTGCTCAAAATACCGCATTATAAATAAAATTTGGCAAATCTCAGAATATACAGTAAATAAAATCACAGATCACAGACACAGAGTATTTAATAATGCAGCGGAAGTAAAAGAAATTGTAGTTCATGAAGCCACTATATAAATATATCAGAGTTAAATAAAATACAACAGACTAAATAAAGTACAACAGAACTCTTAAGATGATAACCAAGTACAAGCTGAATAGAACAACAGAACTGGAATAGATAAAACTAGATAAGCAGATAATCTCCAGCGATTCCAATCTCCAGAAAGTGGAATCCAAATCTGTGAATAACTCAGGCTGACCCGAGCGTAAATAAAAATACAAACACTCGAGTCAGGACATTATATACTTATATAATGTAAACCAACTCAAATGAATTGTAATAAGGTACAAGTAACTTAAAGGATGCCTGAGACCGCCCATCCTTTAAGGATCCGTTAAACTATTTACTATGTAGTAATATTTCGCTATTATAATAATGTCTACAGTAAAATAAACTTACTTTTAAATAGCGTTCCGGGCTACCCATATCACCCTTCACACATAATAGTCCCAGTAGTCCATCCAATATCATGCCATCTCCACTCCGGGTGATTGTCAGAGGATACCACACGGGCTACGGGAGAAAAACAAACTCGTAGTAAAGGCTCGGTATGGTAGGTGACACGGCACACAAGGCAATGCCAGGGTAGATATACCAATTACGCACACGGGCTGGTGGTAACGCAGCAGCCACATACGCCCACCTCGGAACACACTCCCAATCAAAATCGGAGGATGGCCATCTAATCAATCACAAGTAAGAGTATAGTATCGAAGGAATGTGTCCGATCGGAGGAATGACCTCACTTGGCCCGAGATCGCTCCTGTTTTAGCCACCTTATGCCAACTCACAGGAGTTGGGTCCACGTAATATACCTCAAGAACGTTGCCACCATCCTACTTCATTCTGGAATCTCCACCGCGTACACGGTTGTCAAAGTGGTTATCGGTATCGACAGAGAGTATGCCAGATATCCGATCCCGGTCTCTTTGCCAACCAATCGTTATTATAACCCGTAGTTATAACTTTTAAAATAATGTTTATACTTCAAAATAGGATATCATTTCAAATCCAAATCTTTATCAAAATAAAGATTAAATTAATTCCAAACCATTTCAAAACATCATATCTTTCTAGAAATTCTTGTCAAATCATTTTAATATATCAAATATCTTTTCAAAACCACATTTCAAATCATTTTAATATATCAAAATATCATATCTTTCCCAAAACCACATTTCAAATCATTTTAATACACCAAAATGTCATATCTTTCCAAAACCACATTTCAAATCATTTTAATATATCAAAAATATCATATCCTTCCAAAACTTCATTTCAAATCATTTTATTATATCAAAATATCATATCTTTCCAAAACCACATTTCAAATCATTTTAATACACCAAAATATCATATCTTTCCAAAACCACATTTCAAATCATTTTAATACACCAAAATATCATATCTTTTCAAAACCACATTCATTTCAAATCATTATTCATTTTATTCAATTTAAAATACCATTTCAATTTACATTTCAAAACAATTTATATTTCAAAAATCATTTTAAATCATTAAAATGAAGTTATTATATTTAATAATTAAATTATTAAATTTCAAAAAATTTCAACTTCCAAAGTTCATTTATTCACTTAAGTTTATCAAAACAGTGAAAATTCACTTTTCGCAGCATTTAGAAAATGCTACGGAAAGTTACATTCAAAACAGTTCAATTTAACAAAAGACAGCATTTTTAAATATGCTGTAATAGGGATTACTTAATATTTCAAATAAACTTAGTTAAATTCAACAATTATAGCACTTAAAAAGATTTCTATAATAGCCTTTAATTCAATTTAGCTTTTTAGTTCATTATCATCAACTACATCATTTACAAATGCTGTAATATCATTTACATTGCAATTAATAGCATTTGAAAAATGCAGTTAATTAACTTCAAATATTCAATATAATTTCACAACCAATTATATTTTTATTTAAAACATTTTTAACTAATAAAATCATACATTTTCACATTTATAAACATTATTTAATTTTCCTTAAGTTTATGATTTTATAAAGTTAAATTTCCATTCAAAAATCAAGATTTAATAATAATTCACTTATTCAATTTCAACATTCAAATTTAAATTCATTAATTTAAATTTCAACTTAACACTTAAGTTTAAATTTCAAAATATAACTTAATTTCAATTTTATTCGCTTAACTTAAAATTCACTTTTAAGCCAAATTCACAAATTCCCATTTGGTTATATTTCAAAATTTCAACTTAAATAATCATCCCTTTCATTTTTTTTTAACTTTACTCAAAAATCATTAATATATTATAAAATCATTTTAAATTCATTTTAAATTTAAATTATCATAAATTTATCATAATTTCATATTTAATTTAATTTCCAATTATAATTAAATCAAAATTTCCAAAATAACTTACATCTAAATTTTATAACTTTTCCATAATTTATTTAACCTATAAATTTCAAAAAAATCAATAATACTTTACAAAAATCATTTTTAATTATGTTTTAAATCAAAATATTATAATATTTACATTTCAAACATATTTTTAAAAATTTTAGAAAAATATATTTTAACTACGGGTCTGTATATAATTTTCTAGCCTAGGTAAAGTGATACGGGTAATGTATCATTTCAACCCGTAATTTACAAAGTAAATCCGGGTTTTATCATTTCAAACCCGCAGTCCCAAGTAAATGAAATAAAATGAAAATCGCTCAGGCCTATCATTTCAGCCCATAACGATTTTCCCTATTCTAAAGTCCGTTCGGGTATGTATCATTTCAACCCATAGTGATTCTAATCAACAGGGAACTTGCAGTGTGATAAACTGATAAAAATAACAGAACAACATAATATAACAGTAACAGATGTTATAATAGGTGTTTAAGCATGGGTGAACATCATATAATCATAATATAGCATATGTAACATGATAATGCATTTTACAGATTCAAATGGTGTCAATTTACTAGTTATATATGTACATATTGTCTGGTGAGGATAACTCACTTGTTTAAGCTGGAGATGACTACCAAAACACACAACACAGAATCTTTAAAGGCACGACAACACGAATATGATTTGAGTGGGAGAGCCAAAGATAAATCTCCTTAGATACATGAGACAAACAAATATATAAAACATAAGTTTCAAAACAGGATATACTTAAACAATGTTAGAAATGGATTGAATAAAACAAAACCAAAACTATTGCACTTGCTTTCTACCACCTATGCTTCAGCTATGGATCAAGTTTGCACGGCCAAAGCATGTATTTGGATCAGGTTATGGATTGAAACGGGTCGGCCTAGCCTAGAGAAAGTGGTGCACAAGTTTGTGAGGCAAGAGGCTAATGTTACAAGGCAATAGCAAGGGTTTCAAGGCATCTTATGGCTCGGCCAAGGCATGGAGGGCATGGACACTTCAGGTATGGTCAGGTGAGGGTGTGCAGAGGTGTGTTAGGTCGAGATCAGGCCAGTGGTGATGGTTTTTGGTCGGCCCAGATGGTTGAAAGAGGTGGTGCTAGGCCTAGGTGTGCTCTGCTTGCATATATATGAGATGTTGCTCAAAACTATGGTGGTTCTTCATCACAAAGGGCTCGGCTATGGCATGGGAAGGGGCTGGAGGAGGTGTTGGTCAGAGGGGATGGTGATGGAGGCGGCCTAGGTGGTGGATGAGAGCAGGCCGATCCAAAGAAGGGGGTGAAGGCAAGGCAAATCCATGTAAAACAAAGAAGAAAACAAAGAAACATGAAAAAGAAAGGGAGTTTTTACCAAATTTTTGAACAAGGGAGAGGCCGACATTTTTTTCAGGTTGGATGTGAGAATTCACGTGAAAAATGAAGGAGGCAGCTGAAATGAGAAGGAATTGTATGGCCAAAGAAAAAAAACAATAAAGATGTAGGTTAAGAAATGAAAAGGCAGAAGATTAAAAGACTTAGGAATGTAAAGGGTTTCAGAAACCTTTCATATTTCTTTATTTAATTTTTTTTATAACTTTATATTTCTGGTAATAATACTAATACCAGATAAAATTTCGAAATTTATCAAAATGTAATAATTTATATAAACATTTATCAATAATATAAAGTTAAATTAAGAAAATAGCTAAAAATAGTAAACTAGTCTGGAAAATTTGAAATTTAATAGAATAAATTTTATAAAATTCATATGAGCTTGTAATATATTTTTAAACATAAATAATAACATAAAATAAAAATATATTCACAAAATAAATATTTAAAATTTAATTTACATATAATTTTTTTATGAAGAAAATAGCAGAAAATAGGAAAACAGCCTTCAAAAATAGGAAATCATCATAGTAAATTTTAGAAAAATTCTATTATTATTTTTAAAATATTTAGAGATGAAAATATACATAAATTAACATATTTACACATATTAAGAAAGAAAATATGATTTATAAATTTTAAAATAGGCAAAATTGCACAAAAAACCAATTATACTAAAAATTGAAATGTTCATAACTTTCACAATTTAACTCCGTTTCCAACGAAACGAAAAGTAGTATTCATGTTATTAAATCTATGTTCATAATAAAAGATAAAATTTAAGATTTAAAATAATTTAAATTTGAAGTTTAAAAGTCAAAGTTTGAACAGTTTGACCAGAAATTCACTTTACAGTAAAATATTCAAATTATACTAGTTTGAACTATAAATCACTTAATAATCAACATTTATATTTAAAAATGAAATGTTTGAAATAAAATTAATTTAAAAATAAAAGAAAGTCCAATTTAAATAATATACAAAAATCTAGGGTTGTTACACTCTCCCCCACTCAAAACTTTTCGTCCCCGAAAAGGAATGAGGTACGGGAAAGCACAGAATTAGATAGAGTGAAATAAGATTAAGGTAAGATGACAAGGAGATTTAAATTACACCTGATAACTATTGTTATAGGTATGTTTCACAAGGTGGAGATGATCTTCCCCAGATTCTCCAAAATCAGGAACACAAGCACGAAAAGATCCTCTAGAATCTGATTAACTCTTTCCGCTTGACCGACGGTCTGTGGATGAAAAGTAGCGCTCAGATTTAAAATGAGTACCAAAGATTATTAAAGATTATTGAAAGATTTCTAAAAAGACTGGTATATGCAATAGCCTCCCATTCTGTAGCAAGATAAGGGAAATTAGGACAACCAAAAGATAGTTTGAAAAACAAAATAAAATAATAAATTTGAAACCATAAAATTTCAACTTAAACTGAAAATTAATTTTACATAAGTCAAATAAATCTTAAGCATCTCTAATTTCATTATCTTATCATCCAATTATCTTAAATTAACAAATCCCTAAAATCATGTATTTGAAAAATCATCATTTATTATATTCAAAAATGTACTTAATAAAATTAATTCTTCTTTATTCCTAAATAAAAATTAAATTTATTCCTCTCAATATGTTTTATCACCTATGTTAAGATAATTACATTTATTATAACTGTTTTAATTTATTTTTCATTCCTTTAACATCATTTATATTGTAAATTATTTAATTAACCCCTTTTTCTATATTTACCTCTGTCAATCTTTTATAACTAAAATTTAAGTGTATAAAATTTATTATAATCACTCAAATTTTATTTATAAAGCTTTTTATATTGTATATTCTCCAATTACATTGTTAACTTTTGAAATTAAGGCAAGTTAAATTTGAATGCAATTGTATTATACAAATAAAACTTTCTAATTTCCTCATCTCAAGTTTGAATCATCTATCTAAAATTTTGATTTTCTTTTTATAATTGAAATGTTTCTTTAAAATAAAATTTAAGAATTAAATTTCTGATTCCCTTCAAACCATTTAGGGATAAATAAATATATAAACATAATAAGTCAAATCATATTTAAATCATATATATATATATATATATATATACTATAAATCCAGTCTTATTTTAGAAATTCAAATCAACTAAATTTCCCAAAAAAAAGCTGTAGCAAGACTACATAACGGTCTCTTCACTTCGAAACTCGAAAATGAAAGTCGATGATGCCGCGGTTCATCACCGAAATTATTTTCCAACGACAAAGAGAAGAGCACAAATTTCTTTAACTTTTCAAATTCTTTGGAAACAAATTTCTATTCAAAATGCTTTAAATAAGATATCCTTTTAAAACTTGAAAACACAAGGTTTGAAACCATCGGAAATTAAATTCTCAAATTCTTGTTTTACATTCATTTTAAATTTCCAAATAAATTTATAACCATGTGTTATAGTTCAATTAGATACATGAAACAATAGAAAATGATATATAAATCAAATATTATTTCTTAACAACTAATTCAAATAAAAATCCAGATAAAGATTTATAATATAGTTACAAAATTTCACAAAATTTATTTCATTACTAAATTTTAAAAACATATTGTGTCAGTTTGCTCTGTTCAAGTGTTTTGGAAATCTTATCGATAGCGTTGATCAGACGAATCGATTAGAAACCCAAATCAACATCAACAACTCAAACAACACAATATATAAAACATTTTAAATATTAGTTTACAAATACACTTCAAGAATAATTTGAAGATAAGTTGGAAACAAAGATGAGATGATTAAATAACAGAATAGGGAGATGGATGAGTTTATATAAATCGCGGGCAACCTTAACCGGGTCAACCGTGACTTAAAGAATAAGATCGATGTGGATTTCTTTGGGTAAATCGACATTCGATCTCAAGATGTAGAGTTCGAAATTATAAGAGATACTAGCATCTAAACCGAGGATATAGAATCTCTGGTGAATCGATGTTGTTGTAAAGGAGTTTTCCCCCTTTACAAATAAATTTGAGGTTGGCGAGACCGCTGACTCATTATGAAGATCTTTTGAAGTGGAGTTATGGGATACTCCAGAAACAAAAGAAGATAAATAGTGAGGGACACGAATGGATTTTGGAACCACAAGGAATGTTCCAAAATTCAAAGGAATCGAGTCAAAAAGGAAGAGGTTTAAACTCTAATGAAAGTGAATCTGTAAATACATTTACCCTATATACTGATCTTTGCCTAGAGCTACCAAAGCTCTGATACCAACTGTAACAGCCCGATATTTTCAACCATTCGCATCCGCACATGTCGGACTTGAATTGCTCAAAATACCGCATTGTAAATAAAATTTGGCAAATCTCAGAATATACAGTAAATAAAATCACAGATCACAGACACAGAGTATTTAATAATGCAGCGGAAGTAAAAGAAATAGTAGTTCATGAAGCCACTATATAAATATATCAGAGTTAAATAAAATACAACAGACTAAATAAAGTACAACAGAACTCTTAAGATGATAACCAAGTACAAGCTGAATAGAACAACAGAACTGGAATAGATAAAACTAGATAAGCAGATAATCTCCAGCGATTCCAATCTCCAGAAAGTGGAATCCAAATCTGTGAATAACTCAGGCTGACCCGAGCGTAAATAAAAATACAAACACTCAAGTCAGGACAATATATACTTATATAATGTAAACCAACTCAAATGAACTGTAATAAGGTACAAGTAACTTAAAGGATGCCTGAGACCGCCCATCCTTTAAGGATCCGTTAAACTATTTACTATGTAGTAATATTTCGCTATTATAATAATGTCTACAGTAAAATAAACTTACTTTTAAATAGCGTTCCGGGCTACCCATATCACCCTTCACACATAATAGTCCCAATAGTCCATCCAATATCATGCCATCTCCACTCCGGGTGACTGTCAGAGGATACCATACGGGCTACGGGAGAAAAACAAACTCGTAGTAAAGGCTCGGTATGGTAGGTGACACGGCACACAAGGCAATGCCAGGGTAGATATACCAATTACGCACACGGGCTGGTGGTAACGCAGCAGCCACATACGCCCACCTCGGAACACACTCCCAATCAAAATCGGAGGATGGCCATCTAATCAATCACAAGTAAGAGTATAGTATCGAAGGAATGTGTCCGATCGGAGGAATGACCTCACTTGGCCCGAGATCGCTCCTGTTTTAGCCACCTTATGCCAACTCATGGGAGTTGGGTCCACGTAATATACCTCAAGAACGTCGCCACCATCCTACTTCATTCTGGAATCTCCACCGCGTACACGGTTGTCAAAGTGGTTATCGGTATCGACAGAGAGTATGCCAGATATCCGATCCCGGTCTCTTTGCCAACCAATCGTTATTATAACCCGTAGTTATAACTTTTAAAATAATGTTTATACTTCAAAATAGGATATCATTTCAAATCCAAATCTTTATCAAAATAAAGATTAAATTAATTCCAAACCATTTCAAAACATCATATCTTTCTAGAAATTCTTGTCAAATCATTTTAATATATCAAATATCTTTTCAAAACCACATTTCAAATCATTTTAATATATCACAATATCATATCTTTCCCAAAACCACATTTCAAATCATTTTAATACACCAAAATATCGTATCTTTCCAAAACCACATTTCAAATCATTTTAATATATCAAAAATATCATATCCTTCCAAAACTTCATTTCAAATCATTTTATTATATCAAAATATCATATCTTTCCAAAACCACATTTCAAATAATTTTAATACACCAAAATATCATATCTTTCCAAAACCACATTTCAAATCATTTTAATACACCAAAATATCATATCTTTTCAAAACCACATTCATTTCAAATCATTATTCATTTTATTCAATTTAAAATACCATTTTAATTTGCATTTCAAAACAGTTTATATTTCAAAAATCATTTTAAATCATTAAAATGAAGTTATTATATTTAATAATTAAATTATTAAATTTCCAAAAATTTCAACTTCCAAAGTTCATTTATTCACTTAAGTTTATCAAAATAGTGAAAATTCACTTTTTGCAGCATTTAGAAAATGCTACGGAAAGTTACATTCAAAACAGTTCAATTTAACAAAAGACAGCATTTTTAAAAATGCTGTAATAGGGTTTACTTAATATTTCAAATAAACTTAGTTAAATTCAACAATTATAGCACTTAAAAAGATTGCTATAATAGCCTTTAATTCAATTTAGCTTTTTAGTTCATTATCATCAACTACATCATTTACAAATGCTGTAATATCATTTACATTGCAATTAATAGCATTTGAAAAATGCAGTTAATTAACTTCAAATATTCAATATAATTTCACAACCAATTATATTTTTATTTAAAACATTTTTAACTAATAAAATCATACATTTTCACATTTATAAACATTATTTAATTTTCCTTAAGTTCATGATTTTATAAAGTTAAATTTCCATTCAAAAATCAAGATTTAATAATAATTCACTTATTCAATTTCAACATTCAAATTTAAATTCATTAATTTAAATTTCAACTTAACACTTAAGTTTAAATTTCAAAATATAACTTAATTTCAATTTTATTCACTTAACTTAAAATTCACTTTTAAGCCAAATTCACAAATTCCCATTTGGTTATATTTCAAAATTTCAACTTAAATAATCATCCCTTTGATTTTTTTTTAACTTTACTCAAAAATCATTAATATATTATAAAATCATTTTAAATTCATTTTAAATTCAAATTATCATAAATTTATCATAATTTCATATTTAATTTAATTTCCAATTATAATTAAATCAAAATTTCCAAAATAACTTACATTTAAATTTTCTAACTTTTCCATAATTTATTTAACCTATAAATTTCAAAAAAATCAATAATACTTTACAAAAATCATTTTTAATTATGTTTTAAATCAAAATATTATAATATTTACATTTCAAACATATTTTTAAAAATTTTAGAAAAATATATTTTAACTACGGGTCTGTATATAATTTTCTAGCCTAGGTAAAGTGATACGGGTAATGTATCATTTCAACCCGTAATTTACAAAGAAAATCCGGGTTTTATCATTTCAAACCCGCAGTCCCAAGTAAATGAAATAAAATGAAAATCGCTCAGGCCTATCATTTCAGCCCATAACGATTTTCCCTATTCTAAAGTCCGTTCGGGTATGTATCATTTCAACCCATAGTGATTCTAATCAACAGGGAACTTGCAGTGTGATAAACTGATAAAAATAACAGAACAACATAATATAACAGTAACAGATGTTATAATAGGTGTTTAAGCATGGGTGAACATCATATAATCATAATATAGCATATGTAACATGATAATGCATTTTACAGATTCAAATGGTGTCAATTTACTAGTTATATATGTACATATTGTCTGGTGAGGATAACTCACTTGTTTAAGCTGGAGATGACTACCAAAACACACAACACAGAATCTTTAAAGGCACGACAACACGAATATGATTTGAGTGGGAGAGCCAAAGATAAATCTCCTTAGATACATGAGACAAACAAATATATAAAACATAAGTTTCAAAACAGGAAATACTTAAACAATGTTAGAAATGGATTGAATAAAACAAAACCAAAACTATTGCTTTTGCTTTCTACCACCTATGCTTCAGCTATGGATCAGGTCTGCACGGCCAAAGCATGTATTTGGATCAGGTTATGGATTGAAACGGGTCGGCCTAGCCTAGAGAAAGTGGTGCACAAGTTTGTGAGGCAAGAGGCTAATGTTACAAGGCAATAGCAAGGGTTTCAAGGCATCTTATGGCTCGGCCAAGGCATGGAGGGCATGGCCACTTCAGGTATGGTCAGGTGAGGGTGTGCAGAGGTGTGTTAGGTCGAGATCAGGCCAGTGGTAATGGTTTTTGGTCGGCCCAGATGGTTGAAAGAGGTGGTGCTAGGCCTAGGTGTGCTCTGCTTGCATATATATGAGATGTTGCTCAAAACTATGGTGGTTCTTCATCACAAAGGGCTCGGCTATGGCATGGGAAGGGGCTGGAGGAGGTGTTGGTCAGAGGGGATGGTGATGGAGGTGGCCTAGGTGGTGGATGAGAGCAGGCCGATCCAAAGAAGGGGGTGAAGGCAAGGCAAATCCATGTAAAACAAAGAAGAAAACAAAGAAACATGAAAAAGAAACGGAGTTTTTACCAAATTTTTGAACAAGGGAGAGGCCGACATTTTTTTCAGGTTGGATGTGAGAATTCACGTGAAAAATGAAGGAGGCAGCTGAAATGAGAAGGAATTGTACGGCCAAAGAAAAAAAACAATAAAGATGTAGGTTAAGAAATGAAAAGGCAGAAGATTAAAAGACTTAGGAATGTAAAGGGTTTCAGAAACCTTTCATATTTCTTTATTTAATTTTTTTTTATAACTTTATATTTCTGGTAATAATAATAATACCAGATAAAATTTCGAAATTTATCAAAATGTAATAATTTATATAAACATTTATCAATAATATAAAGTTAAATTAAGAAAATAGCTAAAAATAGTAAACTAGTCTGGAAAATTTGAAATTTAATAGAATAAATTTTATAAAATTCATATGAGCTTGTAATATATTTTTAAACATAAATAATAACATAAAATAAAAATATATTCACAAAATAAATATTTAAAATTTAATTTACATATAATTTTTTTATGAAGAAAATAGCAGAAAATAGGAAAACAGCCTTCAAAAATAGAAAATCATCATAGTAAATTTTAGAAAAATTCTATTATTATTTTTAAAATATTTAGAGATGAAAATATACATAAATTAACATATTTACACATATTAAAATAAAATATAAGAAAGAAAATATGATTTATAAATTTTAAAATAGGCAAAATTGCACAAAAAACCAATTATACTAAAAATTGAAATGTTCATAACTTTCACAATTTAACTCCGTTTCCAACAAATTGAAAAGTAGTATTCATGTTATTAAATCTATGTTCATAATAAAATATAAAATTTAAGATTTAAAATAATTTAAATTTGAAGTTTAAAAGTCAAAGTTTGAAAAGTTTGACCAGAAATTCACTTTACAGTAAAATATTCAAATTATACTAGTTTGAACTATAAATCACTTAATAATCAAAATTTATATTTTAAAAATGAAATGTTTGAAATAAAATTAATTTAAAAATAAAAGAAAGTCCAATTTAAATAATATACAAAAATCTAGGGTTGTTACACCAATGGTCATGATCGTTGAAGGAGTAGATTCGCCAGAATTTTGGCTTGAAGGCCAGCCGTTCGTGTCCGTTTTCTGGTGAGATGGGGATGCCGAGTTGCGCCATATCAGGGTCGAGCATGGAGGGCGTTGTGGGCTACGTAGGGGTGGTGCTCGATCGACCTCGAGTTGACCGTGGTGGTCGCGTTGGAAAACCCTAGGTCGCGATTTTGGGTTTCTTCGGTCTGTAGCATGCGTGTTCGAGAGGGAAAAAGGTGCAGCCGTGTTGAATTTTGGTAAAACAAAAAAAAGGATTTTTTTTTTTATTTTGTAATGAACTAATAAATTTCATAACTAATGCATGGGAGGTCGATATTCGACGAAACTGGCGATGACGGAATCGCAGCGACGAGTACTATATAGTGAAGCAATTCTGGGATCATTCGGAGCAAGTAAAAATTTAGGTTAAATCGAACGCCGTTCAATTTAATTTAAATTTGAACGCTCGTCGAAAATCCTAGGTGAGTTAATCTCACTCACATCTGATACCAGTAATTTAAATAGCTAATATTCGAATGTTTGATTGGTTGTTTAGTTGAATATGATAATTATTATCAAATTAAATCGATATTTATTTGTTGTGCAAATATCTGTGGATGTAGGGAAACAGGTTGGAGGGATCCAACAGAATTCCTTACAAATAGAAATTTATCTATATTCTATGATATATCTCGTTTATATTCTGTGATAAATTGTTTTAAATCCTGTTATGCTATGCTCTATTTATATACCGTGATAGATTAAATTGAAAATTAAATTGTGTTGTGCTATGATTGGGTGAATACATCCTGGGAATTTAAATATAAATAAATAAATTGGGTTTAAAGGAAATAAAATAAATTCTTAAGTGAAGGATTTAAAAGGAATTGAATTCAAGAAATTGGTTGGTAATTGAAGTGTTTGAAATTGTGATTCTAGAGGGAAATGTGAGTTGTTTAAATAATAGCGGTATTAAATTATTTTTAAGGATGGGAAGTGTGCTTTCTCTAGGAAACATTAGTATGTTTAGTATGTTTTTAAGAAAAGCGTTCAAAATATAAATTTGCAGTTTAAATATGTTTAGAATATTTTAGAAAGAAATATTATTTTTAATCGTTTTAAGTGTAAGTAAATATTTATTTAAGTAATTATGGTATTTAATTATTTTTAGAAGTAAGGTGGTATTAAGTTTTCAAAGGGAATTATAATATGAATATTTGATTTAATAACTTTATTTTTAAAGTTAAACTTGACTTAAAGTACTTAGGAAACCTCTATATATTTCCTTAAGTATTATTTTCAATCATATAATTTCTAGAAGATTTATTTTAAATATTTTAAACATATGTTTGAAAATGATTTCCATGAAATAGCAAAGCGTTTAAAAATAGGAGTTTATTTTCAAAGTATGGAAAGGAATTTACGGGATGAACGTATTGGGTTATCCTAAAATGGAAATGTATTTCCCTAAAAAGCCAAGCACGTTTTTAAAGCAGGTTTTTGAAAGGTTAGAAGTTATATAAAAGAATGGTTTCAAGAAATTATTTACGTTATAAGAATTTTAAAAAATAAACATTTATCAAATTTGTTATAGAAGTAATTGTTTTAAAAGGGTAATTAGTATTATGTTTTAAAGAATATTATTATTATTTATACTTTATAAAATGGTTTTATTTTAAAAGATAATTAATTAAAATTTTATTTGAAACTTGCATAGGATTTCATAACTTTATTTAAAATTAGTATGACTTAACTTTATTTTAAAGAAAATAGTTTATATTTTATAAAGAAGTTTTATTCGGAATATTTTTAAAAGGGTGTATATATTTTAAATTAAGTATGTAAGTAGACTTACTATGAAGTTATAATGTATTTTCAAGAATAAATAATTTAAATTGTTTTAAAACTTAAGGATTGGTGCTTGGATGTTTTTAAGGGAAATAACAATTTGGGGAATTTATTCCATGAGAAGTGTGACGCCCACCTCTATACCCACGCTAGACAAGAACATTACTATGAATGCTGTCAACTAGCACGGAGAATAAGGCTGTTGAGGAGCGACCCTCTGTATAATTGCTTTGTGCGAGTACCGATATACCGGATAAAAATATAACTTTTCATCTCAAGAGGAAATCCGACATACCGACACAAACTCAAAGCTACTACATAGTGGCTATAAAGGTCTTCGGAAACAAATATAGAAATAAACATAACACAAATCAGTCACAGACAATTCATATCACAAAGGCGGAAATAGATATGAATATTACACATGAAAGTGTATATCAGAGTAGTGGTCTAAAAAGATCCACAATATCACAAAAGAATAGTTACATGAACTACACAAAAGAATAAGTATACATTATGGAGTCTATATCTCAAATGTATACAACAAAAACTACCAATCTAAGTAGTTAACCAAAAGTCGGAGGAATCAATCCCAAGAGAGAAGTCAAGCAGAAGCACCTGTAACATCTCGGTCTGACCCGAGTATTATTTAAGAAGAAAATAATAAACGGATAAGTCTAGCTATAAATATCTGGTGAAACGATATAGAATAAGAGATATGACTAAACTGATAATAATCACTATGCCAAGCTGTGATATATATAAGTAATTGAAAATCAACAAGAGATTAATCAATATCACCAAATCTACACAAGAATCAAAGAAATGTCATACTCCTTATTTCGTTCACCAAACCACAAATATTGACGATAATATCAACGTCAATCACAAAAGTCAATGGCACACAAATTCACCAATGCACAAATATTGACAATAATATCAATGCCAATCACAAAAGTCAATGACACACAAATTCACCAATGCACAAATATTGATAAAACTTATCAATGAAAATCACGAAAATTGGTGAAACACAAATTCTAGAAATCATCTCAAGAAATCCAGAAATCACAAAGGGGGGGAGGCCTATCACAAACGGGAGCATAAAGCCCACCAACACGTGTATCGCAAACGGAATGCTAATTCCATGGTTGCTAACCATCACAAATTGAGCCGAAACTCCACAAACGGCCCGAAGACCATGGGTTCCTACCCCACCAAATTGAGTCGAAACTCCACAAAACGGGGTTTAGTCTCCCTCGCAGAAAAGAGACATCGCACATTGCTAGTCTAAATCACAAAGATGATCGTCATGATCATCAAGAAGTGTCAATTACACTATGCTAGTGAATATATGAGTTTAGCATCATGTCCCATAACCACTAGCTTAACTTAAATATTTACGAACAAATTGTAAGTTTCCACTAGAAAATTGTCACAAGAGATTCAATCGAACAAGTCCAAGAATTAACCGAACAAGTAAACGCAAGCGTTTCATACCACTTGTTTTACTAAGCCGTTTAATTAGATTTCTCATACGAGTGAGGTAAAGGTTTGTATATACTAATAGATTGGAAAACAGTTTAAGAAACGAGCTTTGTTATTGAAAATAGAGTTGAAATCATTTTGTTGAAAGAGTTTTGATATTAACTACTAGTATTGAAACCTTTATATTTTTAAAGTGACAAATCACAAAAATGATTGTAGAACAATCAATCACCGAAATTCACATTCGAAGACGTGAATAAAATCCAAAGAAATCGATACCGAATCCATCAAAATGGATATTCTCAAAAATCACGATGAAAATGTCATCAAAGTCCATAATAAATGATAACAACAAAAAAGGAATCAACACGAATCGATTAAAGTTGGACATATACTCAAAAACAGCGAAAATAGGCAAAACTGCACATTTCAGACGTCTGAAATTACCTTCCAGACGTCTGAACCACTAACCAGACGTCTGGATGGATTTCCAGACGTCTGAAATTCTTCTCTGCCTTTTCGCGTTTTCCAGGGACCAATTCCAGACGTCTGAATTTCCAAACCAGACGTCTGAATTTGAAACCAGACGTCTGAAATTGGGTTCAGACGTCTGAAATCCCCCTGTAGGCAAAAATCAGCCTTGCCCAAAAATGGGCGAAAATCCAAACGGAAGCGATCGGACAAGCGACGAAGACAAGGGATTAATGCCAAGCGACAACCCTGCCTTATAGGCTCTCCGAAACACCTCTTAAAGCATGATCAAACATCAAAGTTATGATTCTTAAAGATTTGGCTTCAAACACCAAAAATTGGAATATTTACAAATCTAATCCAAATCAAATGCAATTGCACATGAATAATTGTTAGGAATCCATACCTAACAACCAAAGATACTTATAGTCATAGATGTGAGATAAAAATCTCACCTTTGAACCCAAATCAAATGAATGAGAAGCTTGAATCAATGGAAGACCAACCACACTTCAATCTCAACTCAAGAAGCTTGATTCTAAGCTAAAAAGAGAAACATTTCCCAAATTAGGTTTAGGAATTTTCTGAAATCAAAGAGAGAATGAGTTGGAGAAGAAGAAGAGGAAGCTTACCAATGGGTTCTCTTGAACTTTGGAGCAAGAACATGGATTTGCAAAGGAAGCTAGGGCTTGGAGTTTTAATTTCCTCTTCCACCCTCCATTAACATAAAAGCTTGAGTATAAGGAAAATAGAAGAGAAGTGAATGAAGAGGAGAGGGTTGGAACTGAGTTAAGTGGGGTTAATGGGCTCAGCCCAAACCAAAGCCCTAATTAAAAAGCGGCAAAAATCAACTTTCTCCAAACATATCGAAGCTTATACTCAAAAAGGTCGCAAACGTCATTTTGAACTCGATGGAAGTGGTCTCGAGTCCCAATTCGACAGTTTGCAAAAAGTAGGTTTTCGGACCAAAATTCGATGAACGGTGAAATATTTAAATATATAATCGATAAATATGCGGGTTGTTACAAGAAGAGTTGGGTTTAAAAAGTGTTTTCAACGGGATTTGAAAATGGAAACATATTTGGCAAAGATATTTTTGAGGAAAATAAATAATGTAGGAAATTATTCATTATGTGATGGATGTTTGTGAATGTTAATTGATAGTTAAAATCACCGATGGTCAATATTGGATAATGTGTTGATCGTTTCGACGAAGCCGGGATCGGGATTAATTTCTCGAAAACCACTTCGATCCGGTTTGTACGTTTTCATGGGAAAAATGAGTTCGGAGTCGAAGACGGAGTAGTGAAGTGCAAGGGCTAGTCGCTACTATTCCTCAGGATATTTCCAAAATGGATGTAGTAGGAGTAGTGCCTTCGGTTCCGTTCGAACCCGACATGGACTTGTATGGATAAATGCTTTCGGAACAACGTCAGGTGGACGATGGGCGTTCTAAGAGAAACGTTCTAAAAGGTAACGCTTAGCTTCAAGCCTCATCAACCGAGAATGACTGAAAATCAGGGGTTATGCAGCAAGGCTAGGTGGGTAGCACCCATTCAGGGTGTGGTCATCTCTATCTAGATGTCCTTTTTTATTCGGCTTAGTGGTGCGGTTGCTGATCCCAACCGTGGGGTGATCTTACTCAGGATTATCCAGTAAGGGGTAGTCCATGTCTTGTATTGCAGGGGGTCGGGGGTGATCCTCGGTACAGTGATCTAGGCCACGTACCGTGATAGGTGGTACCCCAGTGCCTAGTCATTAGTTGGAAATCCATTCTCCCTACGCGCCTTTTACGAGTTTTGTTTGTATTACCCACGATTGTGGCTAGTAGTTGGAATTTAATGAATGTAACAATTTCGGCTATTTTATAAGTATTTGTATATAGACCCTATTATAATATCATAGGATTTTTATAAAAATGTTTTAGCTATCGTAAGGTAAAAACCCGACATGTTTATTTGTGGCGTGGTCTTATGAGATGCTTTTGTTTTCAAAGGATTTTTGAAACTTCAATAATAAATTGGGTGAATTTTTATCAGCTGGTATTCCAGACTGACTCGGGTGTTATTTAATTATAATGCTCGGGTCAGACCGAGTATTATATGTTCAGCATAGGATGCTATGGAGCAGGAGAGGAGCTAGAGTACGAGACGTATTATCCATACTTGTATATATATATCCGTTGGTATGATTGTATGGAATTGTCTGACTGGTAAATGTTGTTTGTTTGAGATACTCTGGTGATATATTGTATGAAACAGATATAGTTTGCATTTGTGTAAGGAGCTGATATTATATATTATATTTTATTCCGCTGCGATTGTGAGATTCTGATATTGTTTATTTCCTTCTTTCTTCTGCCTTCTTTCTTTTCCCCTTAACAATCTGTCTTTTTCGGCACTTGATCGTCGGCATATCATACTGTGGGGTATTTTGTGTCGATTTTCGAGGGTCAAGAAGGGTGGGTCGTCACAATAAACCACTTCAATTTCAATATATTTCAATGCTTTGAATATTCAACATTTCAAAACCAAATTTGATAATTCCATATATATATATATATATATATATATATATCCAATTCACTCACTATTATTTATTTTGAAATATTTACTTAAGCATTCAAATAACATTAAAATAAAACTTCAAAATTCAAATTTAAATAAAACTAAATATTCCATTTCACTCTATGTAAGTTTGAAGTGTTCATTTAGGTCACTTTTAATCAAAAATCAAGTTATAAATCATATATTTAAAATCCCAAATTAAATAAATTTCAAATCAAACTTATTTGAGTATAATTCTTAAATAAATTCAATTTTAAACCTTGGAAATCATTTCAAAATATATAAATATATATATATATATATATATGTATATATATTTACCAATGGTGTCTATGTATAATTTTCTATCCTATGGCCAAGTGATATGGATATTTATCATTTCAATCCACAATTTAAATATATATGGGTATATATCATTTCAACCTACAATCCCAAATTCAATTCAATGAAAATCACTTGGCTTTATCATTTCAACCCATAACGATTTTCTCCTATTCTATAAATCGTTCGGGTATGCATCATTTCAACCCATAAGGAATTCTATACTAACAGGGAACTTGCAGAGTGATAACAGATATGAGAATAATATAACAGGCATATATCATCAATATAAATAACAGATAATGGTGCCAGATGTCATAGGTGAACAGATAGCATATATATAGCAATGTAAATAACTAACAGCAGCATATTTCAATTGTCATTTCAATTGAAATCAAATTCAATAAATATAAGAATTCTCATCGTGGGTGATTGCTCTCCTTTCGAGGCTAGAGGATAGACAACAGCTAGAGGATAGACAACACAACAAGCTATGAATTCTAAAGCAAAGCTAGATTGGCATGAATTCGACGGACAAACTGATAATTTGGAATTGACGAAATCAAATCAGAACCGGATCAATGAATAAAGTTGGTATAAGTAAACTAATATAGATATAATATATAAAATTATACATATACAAAATCATATCCTAATTTAAACACATATTGATTAATTATATATATACATATATATATATATACACATATACACATGGATTTCAAAAATCATTGTTTTACTTTAAAAAATATATTTAAAATAAGATACACACACACACACACACACACACACACACACACACACAAACTGACTAATTTGACTTTAAACCTAATAAGACAAAAATCTATATATATATATATTCCAACCAATA
The DNA here is from genome assembly GCA_030765085.1 of Allium cepa. Lineage (NCBI taxonomy): Eukaryota > Viridiplantae > Streptophyta > Magnoliopsida > Asparagales > Amaryllidaceae > Allium > Allium cepa. Next base: position 43,174,603 of record CM060930.1, on the reverse strand, counting down.
TTAAATTCAAAACACAGATTAAAAAAATGTAAAATCTATATGTATACATTATATATTTCTCAAAAATAAATATCAAATTTGAAGCATGCATATTTAATATAAATATATACATATTAAAACCAATAAATAAACTTTTAAAAAAATCTATATATATACTATTACAACTCACTTCTTTATAATATACGTATAGGAAACATCCATATAACTTACATAAAATAAAATACACATTACATAGTTTAAAACCCAAAGTAGCATAGGAAGCTTTGAACACTACTATATGTATATACTTAGATGGTTATATAAATAATAATAAAAACAATCAGCCAAAGAAAAATAACGAAATACTGAATTATATATAAGCTAACAAAAGATAAACTCCATACACAACTCATTGACTCGCTATATATATATACAGCAACTAGTTTTATAAAAGTACTATTTAAAAACCAGACTCATTGAATACATGCAGATTGAAATACAATGCAATCAAACATATATATAAATTAATTTAACTTGTACATCTAAACTTTATGTATGAATGTAGACCTTACTGTATGCAGACCCTAACGAATACATATTAGATGTATATATATATATATAAACCAATCTATAGCTTACATATTGAACTAATATTTTATTAAAATCAAATAGAACGTTTATATGATATAAGTCAAAATAAAAAATTCTTAGCACATACTTTTAAACTGTTAAACTGTAAGAGAAAAATATAAACCGATTGTGACTTTATATACTTATATAATAAGTTAACAAAAATCAAAGACGTAGGCTATTCATACAACAAAATATACATATAAGCTAAAACAACAGGTAATATTACACAAATACAAGCTCGTACATATATACAAGATCATATTCAGTTTATAAACTATTACAAATCTTTGCCTAAAAGCATAGCAGACAAATTCATAAATATAAACTAATATATATACATAGATATGCTTACGTATATATAGTAAAAACGTGTATATATAGTAAAACGTAAAACAGAGAAACAAACAGCTTGTACAAAATATATTAACATATTAAACTATAACCATATACGAACTCACGCATATGATTCTAACATAAATGTTCAATAATACAAAATATATTACTATTACAATATCATACATATAATATTTCCATAATACAAAATACTAAAAGTCGACGAATAGTAAAAGTATATACTATATATAAATACACAGGTATAAAACTTACTTTATTATAGACTTATAGTTCTTATAAACCTACATGGAAACCTTCCCTTGCAAGCCGATTATATCTATTCCCACATAACAAAAGCATGGATCAAATGAAAGCTAAACATCAAAAGAGTTGTATATATACAGTTAAAAGGTTGTAGGCTGATAATAGTATATATACGAAATTATATAAAAAAATATAATCTATACCTATTGAGGAAGAAGGGGAGATGGAGAGCTCAGCTAGCCTGGAGAGTGGTGAGCTTCCCATGTCAGAGGTGATGGTGAAAGGGAAGGTGGCTGCTACCGTGCTAGGGTGGGTCAGCATGGCTAGCTGGACTCAGTTGATGGCAAAGTCGGAGGGGGAAGCTGGCTGTTGGGTAAAGGCCGATGAGGGTGAGGTGAGCATGCATGGCTGGTGTGGTTGTACATGGCCGCATGATGATGATAAAGGAAATGAAATTTGCAAACGCTATTCTTTTTATTCGGATTACTAGTAAAAAAGGAAGAGACAAAAATGTGACATCGTATAGTTTAATACGGTGAAAAATGTCAAGCACGGTACAATGGATTTCAAAGAAAATTTTAAATGCAAATGCCTGTTTGTATCCAACCAGTCAAATAGTAAGGGATAGATAATAAATATGGAGTATAAAAGGGTAGTGATCAATCAGTTTTATATAGTGGATGAATGAATGGTCATCTAGAAACCAAATAGGTCAAATGCAGAACTGTAACGACCCGCCTTTTCACACGGTTTAAAACGACGATAAACCACATACGTCAGACTTAAACCATACAGAAGGGCGGATTGTTATGGGGTAAATAAGAAAAAGCAGAGAAAGAAAAATAAACAAAACTATAATCTTGCTGCGGAACGATAAAATATAATAATCAAATATACAGTTCATGAAGCTGATTGCAAAATATTTGATTGTTCTTATAAAATAAATATTAGAGTTACACATACCAAAGAATAATAGCAATGCAGCGGAACAATGTGATGCAGTGGAACACTAAAGGAAATAATAGTACTATAAATCTTCTCTTCATCCTCCAGAATAAAATCATCAAATCCTGAAACGCTCAGATTGACCCGAGCGAATTGAAAAAAACACTCGAGTCAGAACTAAAAGATCTTATGTAAGTTAAATCAACAGTGAAATATGAGTGCAGTAACTTAAGAGATGCTCGGGATTTACATCTCCTAAGGATCCGTTAAACTATTTACCATGTAGTAATATTTCGCTATTATAACAATTTCTATTAATAAAATAAACTAACTTTCTTCATAGCATTAATGGGTTAACCATATAGCCTTTAATACGTAATAGCTCCAGTAGTCCATCCTATATCATAGTCCCTCTTGATCGGGAGGCCACCAGAGGATACCACATGGGCTACGGGAGAAAACCAAACTCGTACAAGGCGCGATAGGGTAGGTGACACGGCACAACTAGGCAATGCCAAGGTAGATATACCAATTGCTATCCAGGCTGGTGGTAATGCGTAGCGCGCAGCTACCGCTCACCTCAAGCCACACCCCCAAATAAAAAATCAAAAGTGGCCACCGAATCAATCCAAAAGTCAAAGTACAATATCGAAGGGATGTGTCTGATCAAAGGTGCTACCTCATTGGCCCGAGAATCGCTCATGTTTTAGCCACCTTATGCCAACTCACGGGAGTCGGGTCCATGTATTTACCTCAAAGGAAACGTCACCACCATCTTACTTTATTCTGAAAACTCCACTACGTACACGGTTGTTAAAGTGGTTTCGAAGTTGGCAGAGAGTATGACAACTTCCGATCCCAGTCTCTTCAACAACCAACCATTATTATAACACCACGGTCATTTCAAAATAATTTATACTTTTAAAACCGAAATATAATATCCATTCAGCACCATATAAGTAGGATATCATTTCTATTTTAAAAATCCAATCAATATGATATCATTTTAATTTCAAATATATTCTTTTCCCAAAACCATGGTACTTTCAAATCTATATACCTTGAAACCCATAGCTTTGAAACATAACTTCTAAAAGACTTAAATGGTTTAAATATTAAATTCCTTCATCTAGTAAAAAAGCTTCTTTAATTTCTCAAATATTTTTAAATACCGATTTGAACCTCCAAATAAACCATTTCAAATTCAATATATTTCAAATCTTAAATATTCAATATTTCAAAACTAAACTTTATAATTCCGTATAAATCAGATTCAATTACTACTATTTAGATTTGAAATGTTTACTTAATAAATCTAGTATCATTTAAGTAAAACCTTAAACTTCAAATAATAGGATATTCTTTCAATTTAATTAACTTGATAATATTCATATAAATCGACTTGATATTCATTTAAGTCCTCTACTAAAATCAAGTTATAAAATCATACCTTTTAACATCTCAATTTTTTTTAAATTTCAAATCAATTTTATTCGAGGATAATGCTTAAATACATTAATTCAATCAAATTCACATTTATCTATCAATCCTTAATTTTATTTAAGTCGTTAAAAACTTTATAAATAAAATTTAAATAAATACTCAACCGCATAATATCTTAATAAAATCAACTTTTATTATTAAACTTCTTTTAAACTTTAAACCAACTTTATACATAGCTTAAAACCAAGAAATAAATTATATATATAATAACATTTATAAGTATCCAAATCAATATCTCATAAACTGTATATTTCTTTACAAAACCATAGAAATCATTTTAAAATTATATATATAGACCACGGTGTCTGTATAAAATTTTCTATCCTATGGTCAAGTGATATATCATTTAAATACGCAATTTAAAAATAAAATGCGGTTGTATATCATTTCAAACCGCAATCCCGAATCAAAATATAACAAATAAAGAACTTGCAGATTATAATGATATTAAAATAAACTTCCATTCATTCATCAACAGATCACACATCCATCACAATCATCATCCAATACAATCAATATCAATAGATGACTGATAATATATAATAGGCATTTAACTGGCAGTTATATTTAATAATAAATGAAATAACGATTTAATTTAAATAAATGCAATTAACTGAGATGATGATTAAAATATACGAAACAATCATAAATAAATTCATAATAATAAAAAAATAATTTACCAAACATAAAAAAAATTAGAAGTTGTGAGTGGGTTAAAACACTCACCTTTTGAATTTAAATTGAATTTAAATCCAATTTAAACCCAAAATTTGCATAATCTCGGAATCTATCCAAACTAGGGTCAAAATGTTCGGAATTTCAATACGAACCTAGCGGAGAAAACTGCGCATGAATTGGAGTTCGTATGTAAAAGTTATTGCATTAAACATGTTGAAATCGAATTAAAATAAAAAACAACAACAAATTATACCCATGCCACATCATTTCTTCTTCCAGGCTCACGCGAAACAATGCAAGAAAAATGAACCCAAAACCGTGCCTTTGACCCATCTTTGACCGCCTAAACAATGCACCGCCGGCTACCTGAGCCTCACCGACCAACCCCATCGCACTCCCCCTCGATTGCCGCACCACCCTCCTAGGTCCGGTCCCTCCTTATGCCGCCGGCCGCCACCCGCTATCTAGGGTTTTCGAACCCTAGATCGCCGATTTCGTCCACCACCAGCCACTATAGTCAGCAAGACCACCGGCGTTGAACTGCCCTCGATGAACTCTACCAAACCCCCAAGACAATTTCATCGATTAAAGCCCAAATCAAATAGCCCTAAATCGGCTTAGGGTTTCAAAAATTTATGGCTTTGACCGCGATTTCTGATCGATCTGGTCACTGTCTCAAAAAACGAATAGCAGATGTAGGTTCATATCATTGAGATGTTTTCAAATTTTTCTGAGGAACTGGAATTTTTTTGCTTTGGATTGAAATTTGATTTGTGTATGGATCTAGAATTTGTTTGTCTGCCATTAAGGAGGAGAGATATTTGAAATATGCGTACAGACAAATTAGAAATAGGAGTAGGTTAGGGTTTATAACCAAGTATTTATAGGTAGGGTTGAAATAGAATAGATGGATCGGGTTGAATATACGCGCTAACGACAAAGTGGCCCAAAAAGCTTCGGAATGAAATTGGGTCAACCCATATATCAAAATAGATGTTTTAAAATATTTTAAACGTAATGGAAAAGGTTTCAGGTTCAAATTGCATCGTATGAATAAGTTATGCTAAAATCAACATTTTTCAAATTGATTTCAACTGATTTCAATTTCATGTATTTCAAGGCGTTTCGAGTCCGTACGATCAAACGATAAGCCCGATCGCTACGAAACTTGAAATCCTACAACAATTCACTGTTACGGATCCGACGAAACTTGTTTCGTCGAAATCCGAGTCAGTGGCCACAATGGCTATTTTTATATTAGTTAAATAAATTAAAATCAATCAATTAAATCCAATTTTTAATTTCATTTCTATAATTGACAATTTTCTCACATATATATTTCTTAATCATCTACAATAATTTTAAACAAGTTTAGATGTCAATTTAAAGTTGATTAAAATATCAATTGCAATGTCAAATTTTCAATTTTATTATATTCAAAATTATAAATTAAATTTCCAATAATTAAATTTAATTTACATTCCATTTATTATTCTATCAATTCCATCTTATGGTATAATTATCATTGACTTATATTACATTTCATTCATGTATATTCCATTCCATATTAATTCCCATTAACGTGATATTTTATTTCATTCAATTTCAATAATCCAGTTATTTAATTTTTAAATCTTACTATGAATAAATTTTTAACTTACCATCTTAAAGGTGATGTCAACATGTGTTTATATCTATTACACTAATATTCCCAACTTCATCTTAATTCCAGTTTACAGTAGTGCCTAATTTCAATTTCTTACAATAAATCCATTTATTATATAAAATTTAAATACCAATTAATTAGGTCCAAATAAATTGATTGATTCAATTCAACTCTTTTATTAAGTTTATTATTAATCTATACACTCAGTTACTATTGGTTTTATATTCCGTTACGCTATATACCCCTAATTATCTTTAATTGTATTAATAGTTGTGTTTCAAATGTGAAATCTTGTTAATTACACACATTAATACACTGATTGCATTTGTTTATTCCATTTAAAACTAAGTCATAACATTTGAATTATTATATTAAATTGGAATGTTCCTTTAAGTTCATTAATTATTAACTTGCAATAGCATATTTCCTTAATTTACAACCAATTACTGGCTTATAAATAAATTTTACGTTTCCTTTTTAATTTACATTCACACTTTCCGTTATAATATTAATTTTCAATAAAGTACATTTAGTTATCTTTATTCTTCCCAACCAATTACCATATGTTATTATAACTTTACAATTTTAATAAATTCATAAATTGAAATTTCATTCAACCTATAAATTATTAACCTAAATTAGCACTATTACGTTTTAAATTTATTTATTATCTCACAACAAGTGCTACCATTAGTTCATACATTAATTTATTCCATTTTCTTTCCTTATACATTATTTTATTGGTAATTTAACATTTTTAAATTATTAATTTACCTCTTATATACCATTATAAATTAATGCTCACATTAACTAAGATTTTAAATCAATTTAATCATTTCATTTTGGAACATTCTTTATTTACAATAAGGATATGATCAACATTTACATTGTTTCACTTATTGGAATTACATCTAAGGTATTAACCATTAATAATCCACTAAATTTTAATTTTCTACAACATTAAGTTGCCAAAATCTTCTTAAATTAAGAAATTTAATTATCGAATTTTACGGGTCGTTACACTCTCCCCCACTCAAAACTTTTCGTCCCCGAAAAGGAAAAAGAAGGGAAAATAAAGAATTAAGGAAATAATATATCCTACTAAAATATTAAATCTATAAAAATTAATTTACAAAACCAATTAATTTAAACAAAATATATCAATTTATAACTCTTAAATCATTTTATATTCAAGTAAATAAAGTTTGGAAAAACTTTTTCAAGATTTTCTAAGTCCAAAATTTTCGGAAAATTTCGGCAGAGTCTCCTTTGTACGGAGAGGCTCAGGAGAAAATATAATACCAAATATAACAATGTACAACATTTTTTCCAAAAAAAAATATCCCAACACAGGAAAAATAATATGATATAATAGCCTATAAAACCGAAATCCTAAAACGTACCTATTTGTTGGGCAATTTACGCTAATATTATGAAACCAAATGCAGTAGCAATTGCTTTCATAACCTGTATTTCACTTATTAATCTAAAAGGGTTAACAATTATGTAAAATAAAATATTTAAAGTTATTTCAAATAATAACAAACAAATCAATACAAACATCAATCACTTGCAACCAGGCATACAACCATCACATAAAATCAACACGAATCAATCATTCATTCATATCAACCAAAACAAATAGATGTTCAGATTCAAACTTTAAATTGCACAGAACGGAGAATAAACTACTTAGTGCACCATTTACTCAACAATCTTAGATGAAACTAAATAGATTCTTCCCATATCCAAACAATTTAAAGTATCCTTACCCAACATCTATAAACCAAAACAAACAACAAATCCAAACAATAGATCAATTTCATTCTTATTAATTTCATTCATTTGTTGTTTGATTCCCTTTTCATTCATAAAATGATTTATCTCTTTTAATTTACATTTATTTCTTACAAACTTTTATTTTCATTTATTTATTTATTTGCATTACATTCATTCATTTCTCAATTTCATTTACTTAGCATCTCAATGCATTCATCTTTTCTACTTATTTTATTTATAAATAGCTTCAACCTTTACTTAAGTTTATTATCATTTATTTATAATACTTACATTTCTGTTAAACTAGTATCATTTTAGTTATACTTAAGTTTATAACACTACAACCTCCTTATTTATTAAGGTGATTCGTTTAACCTTTTCATTATATAAAATTTTCTTGTAAAATTTTCCATTACATTTTCTTATTAAACATTTCAACTTTTAAATATTTTGTAAGTTATATGTATACTTTCTAAGAATGTAATTGAAATTTATACAGGTTTATCTCATTTCTTTCCATTAATTTATTGTTCAATAAGTTTTATCTTTTGTCTTATAAGTTTCAACTTCAACTTTATTTTAATTTCCTTTATAACTTAGTTTTTAAATTTCTTATTTTAATTAAAGGTTCCAACTATTAAATTAATGACCGTCCATTTCACTACAATAATTGCGGCTACTAATTAATTGGAAACTTAAGAACTAAATACCGGGTTAAATTTCAAATCATTTTAAAATAACGGATAAATATATACTTATAATTTATATATCCAATTATAATTAAACAATTTAAAATTTTATATTTGGTTTATCAAAACAAATCTGCAGTAAACTACTACAGTGGCCTTCCCACTTCGAAACTCAAAATGAATGTCGATGATGCGGCCGCCATCACCGAAATTATTTTCCAGCGACGGAGAGGGAAGTACAGAACTTGTTTTTTTAAAAATCTTCTTAAAACAGTTCTTTCAAATTGTATTGAAATATTTATATCAAAAAAACTTCTAATAATATTATTACTATATTCCAAAATCATTGAAAGAATTTTCAAAACCCTTGGACTTAAGTTCTAAATTTCCAACTTATTCTTTTATTTTATTTTCAATCTTATTTCAACTATTATTTATAAATTTCATTACCTAACAACCAATATATTGCAACTAAATATATATCTTATTTATAAAATTTTATTTTATATATAGAAAATATAATAGGCAAAATTATTTCATTCACCTATATTAAAAACAAATATTGTGTCGGTCTGTCCTAATAAGTGTTTAGAAATCCCTATTGATGTCATAGCATCCCCTGCATCAACCAGAATTTATAAATACAAAACGGAACAAATTACCACAATATTAAAACCTTTTTATAACACTAACAAATACGCTCTCTCATATATATACACTCAGCGACTCATCAATATGGTATTACCACCCTTTTAATAAAGAGTCCGACCCCATAAAGCTAAGGTTTATCGCTAAACCAAACTCTAATACCAGATGTAATGATCCACCTTTTCACACGATTTAAATCGATGATAAACCACACACGTCAGACTTAAATCATACAGAAGGGCGAATTGTTATAGGGTAAATAGGAAAAAGCAGAGAAAGAAAAATAAACAAAAATAGAATCTTGCAGTGGAACGATAAAATATAATAATCAAATATACAGTTCATGAAGCTGATTACAAAATATTCGATTATTCTTATAAAATATATATTAGAGTTAGACATACCAACAATGCAGCGGAACAATGTGATGCAGTGGAACACTATAGTAAATAATAGTACTACAAATCTTCGTCTTCGTCCTCCAGAATAAAATCTTCAAATCCTGAAACGCTCAGACTGACCCGATCAAATTGAAAAGACAAAACACTCGAGTCAGAACTAAAAGATCTTATGTAAGTTAAATCAACGGTAAAATATCAGTGCAGTAACTTAAGAGAAGCTCGGGATTCACATCTCCTAAGAATCCGTTAAACTATTTATTATGTAGTAATATTTCGCTATTATAATAATGTCTATTAATAAAATAAACTTACTTTTTTCATAGCATTAAGGGGTTACCCATATTTCCCTTAACATGTAATATCCCAGTAGTCCATCCAATATCATAGTCCCTCCTGATCAGGAAGCTACCAGAGGATACCACACGGGTTACAGGAGAAAACCAAACTCGTACAAGGCGCGATAGGGTAGGTGACATGGCACAACTAGGCAATGCTAGGGTAGATATACCAATTGCTATATGGGCTGGTGGTAACGTGTAGCGCGCAGCTACCGCCCACCTCGAGCCGCACCCCTAAATAAAAAATCAAAAGTGACCACTGAATCAATCCAAAAGTCAAAGTACGATATCGAAGGGATGTGTCCGACCAAAGATGCTACCTCATTGGCCCGAGAATCGCTCATATTTTAGTCGTCTTATGCCAACTCACGGGAGTCGGGTCCACGTATTTACCTCAAAGGAAACATCGCCACCATCCTACTTCATTCTAGAAACTCCACTGCCTACACGGTTATTAAAGTGGTTTTCGGAGTTGGCAGAGAGTATGACAACTTCCGATCCGGGTCTCTTCAACAACCAATCGTTATTATAACACCGCGGTCATTTCAAAATAATTTATACTTTTAAAACCAGAATTTAATATACATTTCAACAAGATATAATACGATATCATTTCTATTTTAAAAATCCAATCAATATGATATCATTTTAATTTCGAATATATACTTTTCCCAAAATCATGGTACTTTCAAATCTGTATACCTTGAAACCATAGCTTTGAAACATAACTTCCAATACTTAAATGATTTAGATATTAAATTCCTTCATATAGTAAAATAGCTTCTTTAATTTCTCAAATAATTCCAAATACCGATTTGAACCTCCAAATAAACCATTTCAAATTCAATATATTTCAAAGCTTAAATATTCAATATTTCAAAACTAAATTTTATAATTCCATATAAATCAGATTCAATTGCTACTATTTAGATTTGAAATTTTACTTAATAAATCCAATATCATTTAAGTAAAACCTTTAAACTTCAAATAACAGGATATTCTTTCAATTTAATTAACTTGATAATATTCATATAAATCGGCTTGATATTCATTTAAGTCCTCTACCAAAATCAAGTTATAAAATCATACCTTTTAACATCTCGATTTTTTTTAAATTTCAAATCAATTTTATTCGAGGATAATGCTTAAAAACTTTAATTCAATCAAATTCACATTTATCTATCAATCCTTAATTTTATTTAAGTCATCATAAACTCTATAATTAAAATTTAAATAAATACTCAACCGTATAATATCTTAATAAAATCAACTTTTATTATTAAACTTCTTTTAAACTTTAAACCAACTTTATACATAGCTTAAAACCAAGAAATAAATTATATATATAAAATAACATTTATAAATATCCAAATCAATATCTCATAAACCGTATATTTCTTTACAAAACCATAGAAATCATTTTAAAATATTATATATATAGACCATGGTGTCTGTATAAAATTTTCTATCATGTGGTCAAGTGATACGGATATTTATCATTTAAATCCGCAATTTAAAAATAAAATGCGGTTGTATATCATTTCAAACTGCAATCCTGAATCAAAATTTAACAAATAAAGAACTTGAAGATTATAATGATATAAAATAAACATCCATTCATTCATCAACAGATCACACATCCATCACAATCATCATCCAAACAATCAATATCAATATCAATAGATGACTGATAATATATAACAGGTATTTAACTAGCAGTTATATTCAATAATAGATGAAATAACAATTTAATTTAAATAAATGCAATTAACAGAGATGATGATTAAAATATACGAAACAATCATAAATAAATGCATAATCACAACAAAAAATTAATTTAACAAATATAAGAAATTTTAGAAGTTGTGAGTGGGTTAAAACACTAACCTTTTGAATTTAATTGAATTTAAATCCAATTTAATCCCAAAATTTGCATAGTCTCGGAAGCCATCCAAACCAGCGTCAAAATGTCCGAAATTTCAATACAAACCTAGTGGAGAAAACCACGCGTGAATTGGAGTTCGTATGTAAAATTTATTGCATTAAACGCGTTGAAATCGAATTAAATAAAAAAAATAAAACAAAACAAAATATTATACCCGTGCACGTCATTTCTTCTTCCAGGCTCACGCAAAACAACGCAAGCAAAACGAACCCAATACTGTGCCTTTGACCCATCTTTGACCGCCGAAACCATGCATCGCCGGCTACCTGAGCCTCACCGACCAACCCCATCGCACTCCCCCTCGATTGCCGCACCACCCTCCTAGGTCCGGTCCCTCCTTATGCCGCCGGCTGCCACTTGCTGTCTAGGGTTTTCGAACCCTAGATCACCATTTCGTCCACCACCAGCCACTATACTCGGCAAGACCACCAGCGTTGAACTGCCCTCGACGAATATGCCAAACCTCCAAGACAATTTCATAGATTAAATCCCAAATCAAACAGCCCCAAATCGGCTTAGGGTTTCAAAAAAGTAGGGCTTTGACCGTGGTTTCTGATCGATCCGGTCACTGTCTCGAAAAACGAATAGCAGATGTAGGTTCGTATCATTGAGATCTTCGATATATATTTTTTTCAAATTTTTCTGAGGAGTTTGAATTTTTTGCTTTGGATTGAAATTTGATTTGTGTATGGATCTAGAATTTGTTTGTCTGCCATTGAGAAGGAGAGATAGTTGAAATATACGTACATACAAATGAGAAAAAGGAGTAGGCTAGAGTTTATAACTGGGTATTTATAGGTAGGGTTGAAATAGAATAGATGGATCGGGTTGAATGTACGCGCTAACGACAAAGTGGGACAAAAAGCCCGTTTCGACTCCGGAATGAAATTGGGTCAAACCATATATCAAACTAGATGTTTTAAAATATTTTAAATGCAATGGAAAAGGTTTCAGGTTCAAATTGCATCGTATGAAGAAGTTATGTTACAATCAACAATTTTTCAAATTTATTTCAATTTCATTTATTTCAAGGCATTTCGAGTCCGTACGATCAAACGACAGGTCCGATCGCTACGAAACTTAAAATCCTACAATAATTCACCTTTATGGATCTGATGAAACTGGTTTCGTAGAAATCCGAGTCAGTAGCCACAATGGCTATTTTTATATTAATTAAATAAACTAAAATCAATCAATTAAATCCAATTTTTAATTTCACTTCTATAATTGACAATTTTCTCACTTATATATTTCTTAATCATCTACAATAAATTTTAAACAAGTTTAGACGTCATTTCAAAGTTGATTAATCTATCAATTGCAGTGTCAAATTTTCAATTTTATTATATTCAAAATTATAAATTAAATTTCCAATAATTAAATTTAATTTACTTTCCATTGATTATTCTATCAATTCCATCTTATGGTATAATTATCATTGATTTATATTACATTTCATTTATGTATATTCCATTTCATATTAATTCTCACTAACGTAAAATTTTATTTCATTCAATTTTAATAATCCATTTATTTAGTTTTTAAATCTTATTATGAATAAATTTTTAACTTACCATCTTAAAGGTGATGTCAACTTGGGTTTATATCTATTACACTAATATTCTCAACTTCATCTTAATTCCAGTTTACCGTAGTACCTAATTTCAATTTCTTACAATAAACCCATTTATTTTATAAAATTTGAATACCAATTAATTAATTCCAAATAAATTGATTGATTTAATTCAACTCTTTTATTAAGTTTATTATTAATCTATACACTCAGTTACTGTTGGTTTTATATTCCATTACGCTATATACCCCTAATTATCTTTAGTTGTATTAATGGCTATGTTTCAAATATGAAATCTTGTTAATTACACACATTAATACACTAATTGCATTTGTTTATACTATATTCCATTTAAAACTAAGTCACAACATTTGAATTATTATATTAAATTGGAATGTTCCTTCAAGTTCACTAATTATTAACTTGCAATAACATATTTCCTTAATTTACATCCAATTACTGCCTTATAAATAAATTTTACGTTTCCTTTTTAATTTACATTCACACTTTCCGTTATAATATTAATTATCAATAAAGTACATTTAGTAATCTTTATTCTTCCCAACCAATTACCATATGTTATTATAACTTCACAATTTTAATAAATTCATAAATTGACATTTCATTCAACCTATAAATTATTAACCTAAATTAGCACTATTACGTTTTAAATTTACTTATTAGCTCACAACAAGTGCTACCATTAGTTCATACATTAATTTATTCCATTTCCATTCCTTATACATGGTAAGTTAACATTTTTAAATTATTAATTTACCTCTTATATCCCATTATAAATTAATTCTCACATTAATTAAGATTTTAAATCAATTTAATCATTTCATTTTGGAACATTCTTTATTTACAATAAGAATATAATCAACATTTACATTGTTTCACTTATTGGAATTACATCTAAGTTATTAACCATTAATAATCCACTAAATTTTTATTTCCTACAACATTAAGTTATCAAAATCTTCTTAAATTAAGAAATTTAATTACCGAATTTTACGGGTAGTTACAAGAACCGATACATAAATCATTTCATAGATTTCGACGCGCACCAAATTCTGATACACATATATAAATACACTGTGGAGATCAGCACGACAAGACGATCAAAACGGTACATAAATATTAGTGGCACGATTATCCTATCAAAAGTCGATATGGATACCGGAGTGCTGCTAATACACTGAACAAAAAAGATAAAAGGAGTAATAATAGTCCAAATTTAGAGAAACAAAATATGAAGTCTCACTCAGAAGATGATTTTCAAATTTATTGTATAAAAATATTCAGGTTTGGCAAACATTTCATTGTCATCAATTTTTAACTGATTTAAATTAAAATAGAATTTACACAAGAAAATAAACTTTCATATTTTCAAATGAAAATTTACCATTTGCTATGTTTAACTAGATGTATTTGAAATATAAAAAATTTATTTCAAAATTCAAATATTCGAAATTTCATAAAAATTCAATTAATTTCTTAAAATTTCATAATAATTTTCATTTGTTGTATGAATCCCCTGCGTCTTTGATTTTTGTTAGCTTATTATATAAGTATATGAAGTTACAATCAGTTTATATTTTTCTCTTACAGTTTAAAAGTATGTGTTAAGAATTTTTATTTCGATTTATATCATATAAATGTTCTATTTGATTTTAATAAAATATTAGTTCAATATGTAAGTTATAGATTTGTTTATACACACACACACACACATCTAATATGTATATGTTATATATACTTTCAGGGTTTGCATATTGTAAGGTCTATAGGCATACATAAAGTTTAGATCTATGAGTTGAATTAATTTATATATGTGTTTGATTACATTGTATTTCAGTCTGCATGTATACATGAGTCCGGGTTTCAAATAAAGTACTTTTATAAAACTAGTTGATGTATATATATAGTGAGTCAGTGAGTTGTGTATGGAGTTTATCTTTTGTTAGATTATATATATAATTCAGTATTTTGTTATTTGTCTTTAGTTGATTGTTTTTATTATTATTTGCATAGCCAGCTGGTCTATATATAGTAGTGTTTGAAGCTTCCTATCCTACTTTGAGTTTTAAAGTATATAATGTGTATTTTATTCAATGTAATTTATATTTATGTTTCATGTACGTATGTTATAAACAAGTGATTTGTAACAGTGTATATATATATATATATATATATATATATTTGTTTTAAAGGTTTATTTATTGGTTTTAAAATTCATATAGATTAATATTAAATATGTGTGTTTCAAATTTGATATTCGTTTTTGATAAATATATAATGCATACCTATAGATTTTATATTTTTTATGTGTGTTTTGAATTTAATATTGGCTTAGAATATAGATTAAAAGATTTTTGTCTTATTGGGTTTAACGTCAAATTAGTGATTTGGTATATATACCTTATTTTAAATATATGTTTTAAATTAAAACAATGATTTTTGAAATCCATGTATATAAATATATAATTAATATGTGTTGAAATTAGAATATGATTTTGTGTGTGTATGTATAATTTTAAATGTTATATCTATACCAGTTCACTTATACCAATTTTATTCTTCGATCCAATTTTGAGTTGATTTCGTCAATTCCTAATTATCAGTTTGTCCGTGGAATTCGTGTCAATCTAGCTTTGCTTTGGAATTCGTAGCTTGATGTGTTGTCTACCCTCTAGCCTCGAAAGGTGAGCAATTACTCACGATTAAAATTCTTATATTTATTAAATTTGATTTCAATTCAAACGGCAATTGAAATATGTTGTTGTTGGTTACTTACATTGTTATATATATGCTATATGTTCACCTGTGATAACTAACGCCATTATTTATTATTTATATTGATAATATATGCCTGTTATATTGTTACCTATCTGTTATCACTCTGCAAGTTCCATGTTAGTATAGAATTCCCTATGGATTGAAATGATACATACCCGAACGATCTATAGAATAGAAGAAAATTGTTATGGGTTGAAATGATAAACTCAAGCGATTTTCATAAACTGAATTTGGGATTGCGGGTTGAAATGATATATACCTGTATATATTTAAATTGCAGATTGAAATGATAAATATCTGTATCACTTGACCATAGGATATAAAATTATATACAGACACCATTGGTCAATATATATATTTTGAAATGATTTCCAAGGTTTTGAAATTGAATTTATTTAAGAATTATACTCAAATAAGTTTGATTTGAAATTTATTAAATTTAGGACTTTAAAGATATGATTTTATAGCTTGATTTTTGATTAAAAGTGACTTAAATGAATATTTCAAATTTACATAAATTGAAATGGTATATTTAGTTTTATTTAAATTTGAATTTTGAAGTTTTTTTAATGTTATTTGAATGATTAAGTAAATTGTGACGCCCCGCCTCTATGCTCACAACAACAAAGGTTATTATAAGGAATAACGTCTGTTATTGCGAAGAATAAGGCTTGTTAGAAGCGACCATCCGTAAGTTATGCCTTAGAGGAGTATTGATTACATAAATAGGAGTTGTGTGAATTACTCCCAAAGATATATATTCAATCCAAATCTAAAATGAAACTACGGTGGATTAAGAAAAATTCAGAAAAACTCATAATAACAACAACATAGATAAGTATAATCACATCAGAACAGAAATATTAGATATATAGCGGAAGATAAATGTAGATATATGCTACAACAATTGATAGTTCACATGAACCAAATGTACATATACAAAGACATCAACATACATGAGATGAGAGTCAATACACCAAAAGTACACCTCAAAGTCCAGACGAAAGATGAAGTGAAATCCCAAAAGCTAAAGCGGCAACAGAATCAGAGATAGCGATTGTCCTGAAATAACTCGGTCTGACCCGGGTATTATTTAAAAGAAAATAATAAACGGATCAGTCTAATTTAAACTTAGAAGTGAATGCATCATAAACAACATCAAAGCAAAATAATCATAGTCACGAATGAGACTATACAACATAAGTAATCAACATAATTTAAATGAAGAATTTTCATTAAACCATCAAAATCAATTTTCAAATTCATAATTGAATTCAAAATAGCAATTCACAAAATCTAGAAATCAAAAATAGATAACTAGAAAAATCAGCATAAAATCAGCATAAAAGTGGATCGATCCCAGCATATGGCGAGTCTAAGCTACGCCGCACGTGCATCAACATATGGCCGAAGCCTACCAAGTACTGTCATCATAAATTTTGGCGCCCAACAAATGACCCGAAGGTCCAACATATAACCTGAAGGTCAAACACATGACCCGAAGGTCTAGTACTGGTACTTGACCCGAAGGTCCATCATATTGGCCCAAAAGCCCAACAAAATCATCAAAATCATCAAACAATAGCAAATATTTCAACTAACGAGTCCGGAATTAACTGAATTAGTAAAAGCGTGGTTCCATACTCTGCACTTTTGCTAAATCATTTAAATCCTTTCATCGTTTCCTTGAAAGTGTAAAATTATGTATTTTATATAAATAAAATATATGTTCTCAAACGGATAAGTCCGGAACTAAGTGAATCAGTAAAAGTAAAGGTTCATGGTCCTTAATTTTGCTGAAGCTGATAAATCGCTTCCTCATTCTTTGAAAGCGTAAATAGTTAAAATTTTGGAAACAATTTTATTTTAAAACGATTTTTAAAACACGTGATTAAAACAGCAACAACTATAGCAATTTCGACGAGGAAATTGCGCATCGCAAAACACCGTAAAAACGGATACCAAATCAGCGTTGCAGGATAACCGCATAAAAATTCACTTTAAATTGACGGTTACTGAAGTCAAAACAACAGTAATTTGTATTTGTCAAAAATCTCATTAAAACAACACGCTTCAAAAATATGGCACCGGAGTAAAAATCAGTTATAAAAATAACGGCAACAAAATAAGCTTTAAAACCAACACCGGTTTAAAATAAATTAATTAATAGACTGCACTACTTAAATATAAGGTTGCATAGTTTCATATACTTTAATTTGTATACACACACAAATAAACAAAGTTGCAAATGACCTACATATGCACGCATGAATTGAAATATATATTGGACCAACTTTTCGTATGCTACAGTTTACATCAAAATCGAAGTAAATTGAAATAAAAACCCGGAACACAAGTAGTTAAAATGTAAATAAAATGAAATATTAGGACCACACTTAACATACTTGCTGTCTTGCACACTAAAGGTCTGGACTTTGATACACATGCCAGGTGTACATGTATGCAAAACGAAGTGAATAAAAAAAGACTTGGGACTGGGTTTTTCAAGCAAGTCATATAAACACATGTAACCAAAATAAGTGCCTGAACACAAACACTATTTTTCATGCAAATGGCGTAAACCAAAACTAGTCCTGAACTCATCATATTGCAAAACCTTTTTTGCCTAAAAAAATGAAATTCACCATATTATATATACGCACGCAAGCAGCATATACACAATATAAATGAATATAAAATGACCTTACACGCAATGTGAAATGCACTACTACTCTACATGCACACGAGAAGGCAAATTGAAGGACATGGACTATTTCGTATATAGAAAACACGCAAGCATTAAAAAATTGGGAAATTAACGCACGCATATACGAATAAAGGAAATGATCTGAACTCACATTTTTGTGCACACGTTCAATTGAATATAATCTAGGTAAATTCTTTTCACGCAAATGAACAAGCAAAAAAAATAAATGATGCACGTACATAATAATGCAAAAAGAAGGTGATCTATACACATTTACTAACTGAATTGGACTCATTTACTTTTTCTTTCACGCACGCACAAATTTAATTTTTACACACGCATTGATTATAAAACAAGACCTGACACTGTAATACATGCGACCTAGACCATATTTTCGTATATTATAAGTTTTGCACACAAAAAGAAAAAAAGAAAAGTATAAAACAAATGACCTGACTTCGTGTTATTTAGGTATGCAAGCACAAAATGATGAAGTAAAAAATAAATGTCTTAGTTTGGTGCTACCCAATATTAACAACAGAGATGCACAGTTTACATAGATGTGTGAGTTTGCCTTCACCTTAAATTTACCTCAAAATCAGCTAGCAACACAATCCACAAGAGAGCAAGAACTTTGACACCATTAAAGCTCTCCCCGAGCTACTGTAAAAAAATTTAAAGAAAGAATGTTGCAGCATTCTCTTTTTCTTTCACCATTTGTGTACAAGTCAATGCTTGAAGATGTGCTGGCAACATCTTTGGTACAAAAACATTAAACATGAAAATGTGCTGGCAACTTTGGGTACAAATGCATTAAATGAAGACGTGCATAAGAAAAAGAAGGTACACACTTGCATATAAAGCGATGATGGTGAAAAAGAGAGTTCAAACTTTGCTTTAGGCTTAGACTTGTTCTCTTATTTGTGCTTTTTAAACTTGTGGTGGCAGCAAACCAAAAAATGTTTCACTTTTTGTTGTACAAACTGGACCCTTATATGTTACACGTGAATGAATTATGCAAATTCATTTCAACTGCTACCCCATGTAAGAAATCAACTGAGTTTGAAACGGTTTTACATTTTTTTTTCAAATTTTAATTTAAAAATTTCTATTTTAAATTTTTATTACGACGGTAATAAAATCACGGTTGTTACATAAATATTTTAAAATAAATAATAGTAAGTGAATTGGATGTATACATATATATATATATATGGAATTATCGAATTTAGTTTTTAAATGTTGAATATTTAAATCTTTGAAATATATTGAAATTGAAATAGTTTATTTTGTGGTTCAAATCTGTATTTGAAATCGATATAATTTGAAGTGGTTTATTGAGAAACTGAAATAAATTGAAATTGATGATTTGAAATTTGATTAGATTTTGAATTTTTGGAATTCGAGTTGATTTGGAATCGATTTGTGAAATTTGAGGAAACTATTTTATTATATAAAGTATTTTTTATATTTATTTAAAATATTTTTACTTTATAAACTATTTTAACTTATAACTCTTTTATCTCTACTACTAATAAAGAAAAATCATTCAACTAATTTACTCAGTGTCTTATTGAAATTACAAAAATACCCTTGCTTTCCATTTACATGTTTGCGCTAAAACAAAATACCAATATATGCAATAATACAAACAGCCAGTGTGCAAAACACGGGCCCATACTAGCATAAATATTTCACTTTATCAACTATTTTATTGTATATATACTATTTTAATATCTAAACTATTTAAGTGGTGGAAGTTATGATTTCAAAGTGTTATGATTTCCAAAAGTGTTATAATTTCAAGTGTTTGGTTTCGAAAGTATTATAACTTTGAAAGTGCTATGATTTTGGGAATGGATATATTTGAAATATAAATGATATCGTTTTTGGTTTTGAAATGGAAATGATATCGTATTGATATGGTTTTGAAATGGAAATGATATTTTGGTTTTGAAGTATAAACTATTTTGAAATGACCGTGGTTTTATAATAACGTTTGTTGTTAAAGAAACAGGGATCGAAAGTTGTCATACTCTCTGCCAACTCCGAAAACCACTTTAACAAATGTGTACGCGGTTGAGATTCCAAAATGTAGTAGGATGGTGGCGATGTTCTATTGAGGTATATATGCGGACTCGACTCCCATGTGTTGACATAAGGTGGCTAAAACAGGAGCAATTCTCGGGCCAAGCGAGGTAGCTCCTCCGATCGGACACATTCCTTCGATACTATATTCTGACTTTGTGATAGATTTGGTGGCCACACTTGATTTTATTTAATTTGGGCGTGTGTTTCGAGGTGGACGGTAGTGGCTGATATGCGTTATCACCAGTCCAGATACGTAATTGGTATATCTTCCTTGGCATTGCCTAGTTGTGTCGTGTCACCTACCTTAGCATGACCACTATGACTTTGTTTTGTACCATACCTATGGAGTGCCCTCTGACGACACCCATTATGGGGGAGACTACGGTACTGTATAGACTATGGGAATATATAAAATGTGTTAAGGTGGAAAATGTAGAGCCTTAATGCTATTTTAATAGTTTACTTTACTATAGACATTATTGTAATAGCGTATATTACTACATAGTAGATAGTTTAAAGGATCCTTAGAGGATGGTTATCCCAAACATCCTTTGAGTTACTTGTATTTCGGTTGATATTTCACTTGAGTTGGATTTATTGATATAAGAATGTTAATCCTAACTCGAGTGTTTTGTGTTTTGCTTTACGCTTGGGTCAGAATGAGTGTACCAGTATTCGAGACTCACCTTTGGAGTTAGAGCATCATTGGAGATCCATCTATCGATTTTGCTCTCGGTTATTCTGTTGATTCCAGTGATGTATTCATATTTTATATTTGACTATTGTATAGAGACATCTATGTATTCGAGACCTCTATTGTACTTAGTTAACTCTGTTATACATATAGTAGCTTCATGAACCACTATTCTTTTGTTTCCGCTGCATTATTGTTATATTACTCTGTATCTATGATTTTTTGGTTATTTTATTTACTGTATATGCTGAGTTTTGCCAAATATAAATTAACAATCTGATATTTTGAGCAATTCAAGTCGGACATGTGTGGATGCGAAAGGTTAAAAATACTAGGATGTTACAAATTAATTAGATGAAATTAATCATTGTTAAATGGTTTCTTTTATTAAAAATCATTGTTATAACTTTTTGATTGCATATAATTGTTGTATGTTGTATGTTGTATATTTGTGCTTGTCCTTTGATTTGGATTCAACATTCATGTTATATGATTCCATTAGTCTCACATATGTTGCTAAATCCTTTATAAGTAACTAATATTCTAATTTGTGTTGAGATAGGTGCATACGAAGGTCGTTCGAACATATACGCAGATTATATTTATCTTTTTCTTGCTTAGTATGAGCGAACTCGCTCATATTAACAATAATAATAATAAGGTACGTATCTCGTATTGCATACCGCACTTTTTAAAATTTTCCCTTCAGAATGCCTCGTCATTGAGATGAGATGTATATTTGATATAATTGATCTATATTTGGGTTATATATTATATTGTAAAAAAATTAAGTCGTGCATAGGTGACTCAGTCAAAATTTCCCATAAATCTGGGTGTTAGAAAATTTTTGAGGTTTTAAAAATTTTTATAACTTGTTTTTACAAGTAAGTTGTAAATTCCATAAACCGATATCGGAGTGGTGTAATAAAAGCGTGGTATAAGTTTTTTATATAAGATTTAATGTTTATAAGGATTATTCGGATAAAATATATCGAATTTTAAAATCCGTACTTAACCACTTTTCAAGGACGGAAAGTTTTAAGTGGAGGAGAGCGTAACGACCCATATTTTTAAATATTTTAAATTATTAAATTTAATGTGATTATTGGATAAAAATGTTAAAAAAAATTCATTATGTATTAGTGTAATTTATTGAATATGAACTAATAAGATTTAGGCGATATCAAATATTGAAATGAATTCTATGGATTGAATGTGTTTGTTGTTAATAACGGGAATTGAATTAGAAATATTGGATTATTTAGATAGAAATGAAATATTATTGATAATTAAAATTCAATTGAAATTTTATGATTTATTAACGTCATTTATTTGATAATTGAATTGTTTAATTTAATATTGGAAATTATTTAAATAATTGAATTCTGGATTTAATATGAATAGAAATGATGTCAGAAGTTGATTTAAATTTTATTTAAACAACAATGAAGATTGTTAAACATAAAAATCAAATTTAAAGTGATTAAATTGATTTTATATTAATAATTCATTTAATTGACGTGTAAAATTAGCCATTTTGGGTACGATCTCGGATTTCGACGACACCAGTTTCATCGGATCCGTAATAGTGAGTTATTATAGGATTTCAAGTTTCGTAGCCATCGGACTTATGTTTGATCGTGCGAGCTCGAAACGCGTAGAAATCAACTAATGGAATTTGAATAAATATTATTCAATTTTAAAAGCTAACTTCTATATATAATAGAATTTAAGTTTGAAACTAATTTCATTGAATTTAAAAATATAGAAAACCTGTATTTTGATATATTGGATGATCCATTTTCATTTCGAAAACGAAATGGATTTTTCGGGTCGTTGTTATCGTTTCGACCCAAATCGATTTGTCCATTCATTCTTATCCATCTCTATCTATGTAAATAGATATTCCTCTAACTCTAGCAGCTTCTAATTCTTATTTTTCTATACGTACTATTATATTCATCTACTCCTTCTCAATGGAAGTTCAAAATCCTAATCCTACAAAATCAAACTCTGGAATCCAAACTCCTCAAACTAGATCAAATTATATATCATTGGAAAGCTCTCGATCAACGTAATCTAGTTATGCAATTTTTTTCGATTGGAGCCACAATTTGGACAGAAATTGAGGATCTCTTTCGACCGTCCATTTTTGGTTTTCGATTTCAACTAAGGATCTTCATCGAATCGACGATTAGGGAGTTGCTTATGGAGGAGGAGGATGAGTTGGTCTCAGATCTATTCTTCATTCATTGTATGGAGGTAGGATTTATAGGAATTCGCAAATAAAGAAGCGCTGGTTCTGGCTGATGGAGGGTGGTAGAGCGCATGGCACGTGGGCCGTGGGGTGGGCCAAATGTCAGGAACTCGTTGGTGGCATCGGATCTTGGTGATGTTGGCCATGGGTGGCACGGCATCGATGTAAAAGAGGTGGCTTTTCGTTTTGTTCGTTCGTGACCGCGTACAAGAGGTAAGGGTTTGGGATGGTAACCTATTTACAAATTTTCCCTTGTTTTAATTTAAATTAAATTTTAAATTTGAACTTTCTAGCTATCATAACTTGTTCGTACGAGCTCCAATTGGTGTGTGGTCTCTTCCATTGAGATTGTATTGAAATTCCGGATGATATGGAACTAGTTTGGCTACATTTGGAGATTGTTGAAATTTTGGGCTTTATTTGGATTTTAAATGGGCAATAAATCAAAGGTGAGTGATTTAACCCACTCATGCAATACTAAACCTTCTTATGTTAGTTGAATTAAGTTTGACTGCTATTTGGTAATTTAAATTTTTATTTGAATTTATATTGAATTAAATTGCCATTCAAAGTAATATTGAATTTAAATCGTTAGTTAAACACCTGATAATGATAATCATTCAATTCTTGTGATTTATTGACTGATTTGGATGTTGACTACGATGGATGTTTATTTGTTGACATTTTGGATGATTGGATGTTTATATCCCTGTTATCACTATGGGTTGAAATGATACACACCCGGATGATCTTATAGATTAGGGAAAATTATTATGGGCTGAAATGATAAATACCCAAACAATTTTATTGATTTGGAAATTATTGATTTGGGTTGCGGGTTCAAATGATATATACCTAGAAAATTTAACAATTTTAGGTTTAAATGATACATGCCCAATTACTTGACCATATGATAGAAAATTATATATGAACATCGTTAGTCGGTTTTTAATTATTTTCTAAATGGTAAAGCATGGTTGATTTATAAATTTGATTTTTAAATTTAGTTTAATGATTTTATTTTAAAAAATATTTTAAAAATAATTTATTTTGTATGTTTAAAGTTTCAAATTATATGTTAATATATTATTTTGAATGTAATTTTGAGTTTTTAACTTATAATTTTATTTAGTTTTAAATCTATAATTTAAATAGTTTAAAATTTTAATTTAATAAAATATTTAATGTATTTTTAAGAGATTTATATAAAACTTAATTTAATAAAATATTCAATATAGCTTTAAAAGATTTATTTAAAGATTTAATTTAAGATAACAAATATAGACTTTTATAATAGCTTTAATAGATAAAAGATTTTTGTAAAAAGTTTTAGAAGTTTGTAAAGGTTTTAAACTATTTTATAAAGGATTGTATAATGAGGAGTTATAAAGGTTTGAAAGGATTTTATAAAGGCTTTATAAAAGGACTTGTATAACGGGGTTTGGAAGCGTTTTAAAGGAATTGCGTAGAAGTTATGAAAAGGGGAAGAAAAGTAAACTGTTTTGGAATTTATATTAAATGGTTCTAATGCACATAAATAGTTTATAAATGGTTTAAGAGAGATTTATAAATTATTTTTGAAATTGATTGAAAGAAATCTTCCTCGGCATTGGATATGAAGTAATAAAGTTTTTTTTGGATTTATTATTAAAAATGTTCGTAAAATGACCATGGTGTGCGTTTGGTTGTTAAAGAGACTCGTGTTGGAAATTATCATACTCCGTGCCAATTTCGAAGCCACTTTAACAATTGTGAACGTGGGAGAGAATCCAGAATGAAAGTACGATGGTTTAGCGAATGCTACTGGTATGAGTTAAGAACGCAGCCCTGACCTTTGGGTCTGCTTGATATGACTAAAATATGAGCTATAACGGGCCAAGTGAGGTTGCTCCTCCGTTCAGATATGCTTCTTCGATACCATATATGTTACTTTGTGATTTATTCATGGCCATCCTCGATTTTGATTATGAGAGTGTGTCTCGAGGTGGGCGGTAGTTGCTTCGATGCATTACAACTAGTCCGGGAGTGCAAAATGGTAGAATCCTACCCTAGGCGTTTCTGGTGTGCCTTATCATATGCCTTATCTAGCCCACTACAATTTTGGTTTGTGTCGTACCTATGGAGTGCTCCATGATAGCCGAGTTTACAGTACTGTATAGACTATGAGGCCTATAAAAATGTGTTAAGGTGGATATAGGTAATGCCTTAACACTATTTTAATAATTTACTTTACTGATAGACACTAAATATATATAGCATATTTTACTACATACTGATAGTTTAACAAATCCTTAGGAGATGGAAATCCCAAATATCTCTTAAGTTATTGCACACTCGTTATGCACGGGATAGGAGATGTAAAATCCCGTAAACATCTCTGAAGCCATTACACTCATATTTATTTGCTGTTGATTTAACTTACATAAGATCTTTTAGTTCTGACTTGAGTGTTTAATCTTTTCATTACGCTCGGGTCAGCCTGAGCTTTTCAGTGTTGAAGGCTTTATTTCTAGGGGACGAAGATGGAGTTTGGTATATTGTATTATTAGAAATTTTCCACTATATCATTATTGGTATGTCATTGTTTGTACTATGATTATTGTAAAAATTATGTAATCAAATGTATATTATAAAACAGCTTCATGAACTATTTATTTGATTGCTATATTTTGTCATTCCACTATGAGATTCTATGTTTTGTCTTTCCTTCTTTTTCTCCTTATTTTCTTATGTACCCCATTGACATTCCTCCTTTTTGAATGGTTTGAATAAGACATGTGTGGTTTATTGTCGAATGAAATCGTCCAAAAGGGTGGGTCGTCACAGTAAACTACAATGAATTCATACTTTATATATCTTTTTCTCTTAATATTTTCATATATTCCTTGTTAGATCAAACATTATATTTTTTAAAAGGGAAAGAAATCAAACTAATTTACAAATATTAAACGGATCTGAATTTCGACAATTCCAAACATAGAAAACCTTACATTCTAACAAGATTAGGGTAATTATCCAAATTTATAACATTATCATACAACCTATTTCAGATCCAGAATAAATTTCATTCAAATCAATATTATAAATTTATATTTTTGGGATTGATTTCCAGATCAAGTTGTAAACAATTCTAAATCAATTCATAAACAATAATATGTAGGTGATATTTATTATATTTAGTTTTATTCAATTTATTGCCTACAACTCATATAAAATTATCCAATTAGGCTTAAAAATCAAATAAATACCAACGAGATAATTTTCATGCTATAACAATCTATAAAATTTCCCTCTCACTTTTCAAAAGTGATTTAAATCTCCAAATCTGAAGTAGAACCTTTAATTCTTCACCAAACCCTTTTTAATCCAAGAAATATGCATAAAATGGTATATACTTATATTAGAATTATAGATCTGAGAAGAGATTTCAGATTGGGAGACAAAATGGATACAAATATATAGATTACCTCAAATACGTGTATGATTGATTCTCTTCTCCTTTTTATTGGATTATTATTCTTCTTCAATTTGTTTAAATATAGTACAAATATCTTATCTTTATAATTTTCAAATTAAGTGGGGAAGAAGAAATGGCAGAGCTTTGCTACTACCTCTAGAAAAATATGAGAAGAGAAGGGAGGGCTAGGCCTGAATTTGTAGGCGCAAGAATCAACCTCGGCCGTACGATTTAAAATATTAAATCTGGGCCGTTGTGGCGTATGGTTATTGCACCCTTGGTTACCCAATCGATCGACGGCCTTATATGCACCGGTCGACCGCTACATGTCAATCGATCACAGTGAATGGCCTACCTGTGGGCCTAGGGGAATAATTATAAATGTTAATTTTTCTTATTTATTTATTTATTTTCATTTCAAATTCATTTGTCATTTGTAACTTCTTCATTTTTACTTCAATCGCAAAACTCCAAATATGAAAGTTACTCAAAATTTCGCCATGAATGCAATGCTACAAGTTTCATGTTAAAATACCATCATTTACACAAATTTCATTTTTAAGCCTAATTAATTAAATAACTAATGGCAAATCAAGGGTTGTTATAACATGCCGACCATTACCATCGCCATGCCATCTAATAGTCGCCAACCTTGGAGACATAGGATTCTGATTGGTGAGAAGAGCTTGAACTTACAACCACAAGCTTTCAACGAAAACTCAAGACTAGGCGGCATAGATGACTAAGACGGTGGCGCGTAGGTGGTCGACAATGAAGTTTGGATGGTTGGTGGTAGCACAGCAGCTATCAGAGGCGATGGGATGACTTGGTGAAGTTCAAGGAGTGGTGGCTCGAAGGACGTTGTTTTATAAATTCGCAAACGACTTATTTTGATAAGTTAATTTTTATAGCTTAATTATGGAGCTATATTCACGTTTTAGACAGTGAATAATCCTTTAAAATGAAATGCATAGAAATGATGAAATTTGTTGTTGTATGTTGTTGTACACTCTGATGATGATGTAATGTAATGTATAAAATGTAATAACTGATATAGTTCTTTGTTTAAAGATTATTCATTTATCTATTATAAGTTGTTCCGCTGTGAATTGTGAGATTCTGTTATTGTTCTGTTGTTTTCTGTTCTGTTCCGTTCTATTTTCTATTTTCTTTTCTCTCTATTTTCTATCTTTCCTCTCTTCTTCTGTCTCTTTCTTTTTCTTAAAACCCTAAGTGTTCGGTTTTTCGGCATTCGATTTCTTGGCAGTCGATACAGTGGACGTATCGATGTTGAATTTTCGAAAGTCGAAGAATCGGGTCCTTACAGACCCGGTAGAAAGGTCTCATGCAAAATAGTGAAGAAGTCAAAAAGTAAAGGAAGTAAAATTTGCTAAGTCCTACTTATATAACAACTCAAGGAATATCAAAAGTCTCGGCACTGAAAGCTTCCACTCGGTACCAAAAGCTTTTCTTTCCTTAAAATCATCCAATATGCACAACAAAATGAAGGTGTACTCATCCAAAGCTAGGAGTGATCTTTGGAGCATAGATCTAGTCCTTAATGCAAAGAATGGAATTCTAGTTGTGTAAAACAATTCAAGGAATATCTATCAAATGAATGCCAAGCTTCGGAGAAAAACATTAGCAATTACCAGGAATTCAATAGATAACAATTCAAAGCTTGTCTCAACCCGTAACTTATCTCGATCTCGAGGATACTTTGGTTTTAATAAAAGCGTATTTTGTGGAGCAAGTGTTAACCGAGTTTTTAATTAAGTAAAATTCAACCAGAAGTAAAAGGTCAAGATGAAAATGAAATGGCTTGAGAACTTGGAAACATAATTAGAAGAAGCAGAAAAGCACGCTCAAGAAAAATCAATAAGATTTGAGCTAAGTATTCCTATCAGTGTCGATACGATTCCTATTAGGGCCGATACGAATTTCTTCTACTTCTTCGCTTCATAACCCCATATACATCATATACATCCTCAACCTATTGTGGTCAAGTGCTTTTCTCAGAGTTTGAATGAGTAATTCTAAGGATTGATGAAAAGAAAGTAAAGAAAATAGGATAGTTCAAGTGTTAACAAGAGAATCATCAGAATTAACCCAAAGACTATGGAAAAAAGTTTGGAAAGCATCAAAAAGGGAATAAAAGAGTGAAGGAACTACAAGAATTGACTTTGCACAAGTTAATTCCTATCAGTGCCGACACAATTCCTATGAGTGCTGATAGAAATTTATGGCCTCTAGGCCCTACTTTATCTCTTGTACGACCTTGGGCTTCCTACTGGACTTTGATGCAAGCGGTCCTCTGACTCTATATGGTTGTTTCTCTTTAAATATCAGCCTCTCTACAACAAGAAAAGGACCTAATTTTCTTCTAGCACGGACTCTTCCATTTCTTCACCTTCTACCTCTCTCACAATAGCCAACCAGGAAGCTACTCTTTACAGTTCTAGGCTATAGAACCTGTCAAGCCATTTTACTAGTGACTTGTACTCTCTAATTCTCGGTAAACAACAACCAATAAAACTATAAAGTTGACATAGGCAAAAGATTGCCAAACCATTATAAAAATCATATGTCTCCCTATTTTGTTCCTGTTATTTTCAACACTATCTGCTAGTTCTAGGTCTTACAAGTTCCCTTCATCTCAATCATGGATGTTAATCTATTTTTGACATCAATAGTAAGTTTGGTCAGAAATTAATATCGAACAATTCAAATACTAACTTTTATACATCATTAGCAGGTGATGTAACATCATGACCAAATTTATCGCTTACTTTGTTTCGATAAAATACAATTTTTCTTTATTAAGCGTTACCGGACTGACAATTATTTACATCATTTCTCTTCATCAAAACTGCATCACTTTGGATTTATGAAATTTGGTGATGGTCAAAATTCCAATATCATCCATATTCAACTATATAGCCCGAAGACAAAGTCACTGGTCAAATAATAACTATTATTATTAACCGAACTGTGCTAGCTAGAGACTTTGACTTTGAGTGGATTTCAATTGACCGTGATACTAACCTCATATAACTGAAGAGACGAATCATCTCTTAAATAGTGTTTCACTTCTAATACTTCCACACGATCCAATTATATTCATTCGATTTATGTCATGCACTATTTAACTATAATCAAATTGGAGCTTCCATATTGAAGATCAATAATATTCTCAAGCCAAGCGAACTGTGTAATTTTATCACATCGATATTTTTAATTTGATCTTAATTATATTAACCAACAGAAAACTATCGAATCGGTCATTCCGTAATTGTCTAGTAACTATCAGTACGTAATTGCTTGGTGCCCCCCAGTAGTCATGAGTAATGTGCTATCCAACATTTGGAAAGCGTTGCGTACTCTTGCCTTAACGAATGAATCGATATCCAGTCTTGATACATCTTGGCTAGGAATATTTAAAATGTTATGTTTAATTTCATTGTGATAAATTACTCATGGCTATAATAGTTTGAGACTACTATCACAAAACATACCATTTATGGATTTTCTATTAAATATACTTTTAATTAAATTAATTATATAATGCATTATATCAAGTATATATAGAAAAAACACTTTTTCTTTTTTATAAGATTTATCATCGAGTTAGATATATGAAACAATTACATAATTGTCTCTAGGACATATCCCTAAATCTATCAAAACTATTACATAAGTTTAACAGGAGTACCAACAACTATTTAGGTGGTTTATCGTCTTACACAATAATAGATGCATTTGAAGGCCGAAGACGGAATAGCGGGTCGAAGAAGTAAAAATAACAAATAGTCATGTTTATGAAGTTAGTTCACAAATTAATTTGAAAATGAGAAAGTGAAGTAGTTAATGCAAAATATGTTAAGCCCCAATTTACCATGTTTGACAAAGATAAAAGTTGGTATCCAATAGGTCGAAGAAGTAAAAACAACAAACGGCTAAGTTCATGAAGTTAGTTCACAACAAAATCTAAAATCAAGTATGTGAACTGGTTAATATAAAACACGTTAATCCCTAATTTACCACATTTGAATAAATAAAAGTAGGTCGATTGGGATGGAGTTACAAGCTAAGCTGGGGTAGAGGTTGGATAGTTACAAATCGGAGAAGCATGGTAGAGATCGATAGGGTGGAATGAGCTTGTGTTAAAGTTACTGCTCTGAGGATAGGAGCAGTTGTAAGGAGGAGGAGGTCAAGGGAAGTTTGTAAGAAAATCTCCAGCGGTAAAGGTGTAATATTAAGGATTGATGCTTCAGCTTACACCAACGGTTAAAATTATCCTTAATATTAAGGGAAATTTCAGGAGCCAATTCTGAATTGGCTCAGGCGCTGATTAAATCAACGCCCAGGATACTAATTCAATTCAAAACAGAAAGAGGGTTATACTATACAGTGTTTGGGCGCTAATTATATCAGTTCCCATAGCAGGATGCTGATTAAATCAGCGCCCTGTCGTTAGGCCAAACCCTTAATATTACGGGGGTAATATTCAGGGTGTAACAACCTGCATATTTTACGATTATATATTTAAATGTTTTATTTAAATATAGCATCGTTAGTTGAATTTAAAATTTGAAATGTGGCTTTTTGTAAACAGTCGAATTTAGACTCGAGACCACTTTCTTTGAGTTCAAAATGATGTTTAGAACTTGTTTGAGTATAAACGTCGATATGTTTGGAGTTAATTAGGATTTTAGTATCTTCATGTGGGCTTTGGGTTTGGTTCTGGCCCACCAACCCAACAAGATAACCCAACTCCTCTACTAAATACCCAAAATCCTCTACTCTTCATTCATTCCACTCACAAATTTCCTAACACTCAAGCCTGGAAAAAAGGGGAAAAAGCGGGGAAATTAGAAATTCCTAAAACCTAGATTATTAGGAAATTCAAATTCAAGTTCTAGAAATCAAAGAGAAGCTTAGGTAAGCATTCTCTTCATCTTCTCCATCTCAGTCTCTCTTCAATTTTCAAAAATTCCTATAACCCAACTTAAGAAATGTTTGCATATGAACATATATGAGAGGTTCTAGAGTTGAAGTTGAAGAGAAATTGATCTTTCCTTGTTTTAGAGCACTCATTCCTTGTTTTTGAGTTTAAAGGTGAGTTCTTTAACTCACATCTATGCCTATAGCTTTCATTGTTGTTAGGTATAAATTCCTATCATCTATTTCACGTCAAATTTCTTTTGAATTGAATTGGTTTGGTGAATTTTCCAATTTTTGGTATTTTGAAGTCAAAATCTATGAAAATCCTACTATAGATGTTTGGACATGTTGTTTAGAGTGTATTGAAGAGCTTATATGGTTGGTTTGTCGCTTATAATAAATCCTTAGCCATGATCGCTCATTCGATTGCGTCGAAGTTGATTTGGACAATAATGGCTCAGGCAAAATGTGCCTTGAGCTTCAGCTCAGACGTCTGGTATAATGCTCAGATGTGTGATGCTACAGAATAAAAAATTCCAAATTTACAGCTCAGACGTATGAGGTTATTTCTCAAACGTCTGGACGATTTGGAAGAAAATTTCCAAACCTTCAGCTCAGACGTCTGGTAAAACCACCAGACGTCTGACCCTGATAAATTAAACGAATTTGCCTATTTTGAGTGGATTTCCGTTTTAATTGATTTTTGTTGATCTGATTAGTTGTTGTCATTTATTATCGACTTTGATGACTTCTTTTTCTGGATTTTGGTATTTCCATTTGATGGATTTGATATCAATTTTCTTGGTTTTTAATCAACGTTGTTGAAGGTAGATTTTTCATGATAGATTGATTTTACAATCATTTCTATGATTTGTCACTTTAAAATACAAATGTTTCTATACTAGTAGTAAATACTCAAACTCTTTCACAAAAATGATTTCAACATCAGATACAAAGCTCGTTTTTAAAACCATTTTCCAATCTATTAGTATATACAAACTTTTACCTCATTCGTATGAGAAATCCAATTAAACAAGTTAGCAAAACAAGTGGTATGAAATGCTTGCGTTTACTTCGCCGGTTAATTCTTAAACTTGTTCGATTGAAATCTTATGAAAACTATCGAGTGGAAGTCTATAATTTGTTCGTAAATATTTATTTGTTCGTAAATATTTAAGTCAAGCCAGTGGTTATGGAACATGAAGCCTACCTCATTTATTTACTAGCTTAGTGTACTTTACACTTATTTTCGAGTGGAAGTCCACAATTTGTTCGTAAATATTTAAGTTAAGCCAGTGGTTATGGGACATGAAGCCTAACTCATTTATTTACTAGCTTAGTGTAATTTACACTTTTATTGATCAATGATGATCATTTTTATGGGCTAGCAAGCCATGGTCTTTCAACTGTTTATGGAGTTCTGTGCATGAGGCGTATCTTTTAGGGTGCGTCAATGTTCGATTCATTCGTCCACGTGGGGGAGCGCACCACGATAGAGTCTATGCATGAGGCGTATCTTTTAGGGTGTGTCGATGTTCGGCTCATTTTATAGGTTAGCGACCTATGGGATAGCATCCCGTTTATGGTACACGTGTTGGTGAGTTTTCATGGACCCGTTTGTGATAGGCTTCCCCTTTTATGATTTCTATATTTCTAATTGATGATTTCTAAAAAAATTGTTTTACAAATTTTGCGATTTGCATCGATGTGTTTTGTTAACATCTAAGGTTTGGTGAATAAGCTAAAGAATATGATATTCTTTTTGGGCATCTGAGAAGATTTGAGACATTATATGACTTTTCATTGTTATCAAATATATACTTTTCATAGTATGACATTATTGTTATCATATATTTTTGCCATATCTCTTATCGTATCTCATCTTATATGATATTTATAGCTAGACTAATCCGTTTATTATTTTTCTTCTTAAATAATACTCGAGTCAGACCGAGGTGTTTCAAGTACTTCCACTTGACTTCTTTGCATGACTATCTTTTGAATTTTGGCTATAGTTTTTGTTTTTATACATTCGAGACAGAGACTCCTTGATGTGTACATATTCTTTTGTCTTGCACTTGTACCTATTCTTTTGAGATGCAGTGGATCTTTTATGACCACGTATACACTTCTATGTGTTATATTCATATATATTTCCGCCTTAGTGATATGAATATCTGTGACTGATTTATGTTGTGCTTATTTTATATTTTTTTTCAAAGGCCTCATAGCCACTGTGTAGTAGCTTTGAGTTTGTATTTGATATGTCAGATTTCCTTTGAAAATGAAATTCATGACGTACCATCTGACATATCGGTACTTGCACAAAGTAATTACACAGATGGTCGCTCATCAACAGCCTTATTCTTCGTGCTAGTTGATGGCATTACCCAGTAGTGTCCTTGACTAGTGTCAGTATAGAGGTGGGGCGTCACAGCTTGGTATCAGAGCCAAACTTCGAAACAATATAGGATATATGACAAGGATCATTGTCCTAAGTCTCTCTTAGAAATCATGCCTTAAGACTTAATTCGAGTCTTAGGACCTGTTCTGCCCTATTTTCTTTTATGATGCTTTGTTTTATCAATCAAGCTTATTTGAATTCATTCTGAGAATAACATTTTTCCTCTTTATTCTTTCTTTCTTTCTTAAAGAAAAAGAGATGGTTAGACCTGGCAGTCCTAGTGCTGGTTAATCCAGTAGTCCTCCTTAGGATGGCATACTCATGTCCGCTCAACAACTTTTGGATCTTGTAAAGAATCAAAGGTTTATCTGTGCTTTGAATAAGAACCCCAAAAAGGTTTTACCTATAAAATTAGAAGTGCCTTTCGACCAGCTTGTAGATATCACTCTTCGACTTGAAGAGGCCAATAAAGGAAGTGACAGTGATGTTAGAGGTGCCAAGAAGAGCCTCAATGACAACAAGAAGAGACATATTTAGTTCAAATGCCCTAATTCCAACAAGAAAGGGA
Source organism: Allium cepa (assembly GCA_030765085.1). Lineage (NCBI taxonomy): Eukaryota > Viridiplantae > Streptophyta > Magnoliopsida > Asparagales > Amaryllidaceae > Allium > Allium cepa. The sequence continues at coordinate 43,139,308 of CM060930.1, read as the reverse complement.
AGCAGGCATCTTCGGTAGCAAAAATTTCTACCCCTAATTACGGACAATGCTACAATTGTAGTTCTAAGGACAATTATGCAAATAGGTGTCCGAAACCCCTTTATTGTCGCTATTGAAAAAGTTTGGGTCATCATATATCTTCATGTCCCAAACTTCAATGCAGGAGAAGGAAAAGCTGAATTTGTGCAAGCTTCCGGTAACCCTTTTCTTGGTCAAGGTATCTCTCATTCAATCCTTGATGGCATTATTTTGTTTCATGATTATCCTATTCGAATTCTTTTTGATACAGATGCATCTTATTCTTTTATATTATGTGAACTTGTTGATACATTTTTTTTAAATTATGGGCTTGATGGCTTCACTGAGAATTGCGAATCTGATTGGTGGATCCGCAACACTTAGTTTACTTTGTAGAAATGTCGAGATTATTTTATGTGATTATGCTCTCCGATCCGATTAGCATGTTATACGCTACTTAGGTTTCGGAATTAGTTTTGGAAAAAGATTGGCTTTAATCGTTATGAAGCCCATATCCTATATCCCAAGAGGAGTATCCATCTTCGACATCCTCAATCTGTTAAGAAAATTTCTATTATTCTTAATGATTTTGATTCCAATTCGGTGGCACCATTTTATTCTTTAAACCCACATGATGAGGAAGATGTTATTTCCCTCTTTCAAGTAGTTTATGAATTTTCCGATATCTTTGAGCTCATCTTAGGATTACTACCTAAGAAATCAATTGAGTGGTGCTAAGGTCTTTTCAGCTCAACCTTGCCACCGGTTTTCATCGGCTACAAATTGCGGAGGATAGCTTCCAGTTACCGCATTCCGCACTCATTATGATTCTTATGAGTAGCTCGTCATTTCATTCAGCTTGACAAACCCTCCACCTTATTTCATCCATCTTATGAATTGAGTATTCTGCGAATATCTTGATGAGTTCATTCTTGTATTCATTGATTATGGGTGAAAACAGCAATTTAAAATTGCAAATGTTTCTAATAAGACATATTTATAAGTATAATTGGATTTTGTTATTAAGACAAGCAAAGAATGCTTGTAAATTCTGTAAGTGACATGTTTATCGTATAGAAGATGATTTTGTGTTGTATTTCCCATTGAGTGCTTTAAGAATTCTGGTCGATGTGTCAGATCAACTTATCGATAAGAGTCTCCTAAACGCTATGATGAGACAGTTAAACATAGTAAATAGACTTGTAATAAGTAAATTTTTCTAAAAAGATGATTACATAAAGTTAATTATAATTTGAATGTCTTAGCTTTTTCATAAAGAGGATCATGAAATAAATGATTTAGCATAGAAGCTGCTTTTCAAAAATTAAAAGAACTCCTTTCTGATGCTCCTATTATTGTGATCCCCGAAGGAAACCAAGACTCCACTATTTATACTGATGCTAGTCGTATTGGTTTTGGTGTCGTTCTAAAAAAAGGGAATGCGTTATCGCTTATCCTTCTAGACAGTTAAAGCCTGTCGAGACTAGATATACCACTCATGATTTAGAGCTCGTGGCTATTGTTTTCGCTGCTAGAATTTGGCGTCATTATATTTTGGGAGAGAATATTTTTTTTTTACACCGATCATAAATCTTTGAAATATTTTTTTTCTCAAAAGGAATTTAATTTGCGTCAACAACGTTGGCTCGAATTCCTTACATCTTATGATCTTGATATTCTTTGTACTCCAGGAAAGGGAAATCGTGTTGCCCATGCCCTTTGTCATAAGCAATAAGAAGTTGTTTTCATGATGATATCTGAATGGAATGATCTCGAAACTTTGCCCACTTGTGAAAATTGGATCATGAATTCGATTCATGTTCGTCTCTTGTTTTATGTAGCCTTGAGGCTCATCTTTCTCTTTTAGACCGCATCCTTGAAGCTCAAAAGCAAGATCCCGAATTGGCTCTTCTTATCCAATATTGTAGGGATAAAAATAAGGTTGATGGTTTGAAAGACTTAAATATTAATGCTCGTGGAGGAATTCAAAATTTTGGTAGGCTTATCATGCCGAATATTAGTGATCTTCGTAAAGACATTTTAGAAGATTCTCATCGTTCTAAATTTATCATTCATCCCAGTAGTAGTAAAATGTATGCGTACATGAAGCGACTTTATTATTGGGATGGAATGAAATCTGATATTGCTAGCTTTATTAAGCAGTGAATGACTTGCCAAGTCGTTAAGGCTGAGCATCAAAGGCCCGGTGGGTTATTGCAACCTTTGGACATTCCAGTTTGGAAGTGGGATCAAGTCTCCACGGACTTTATTGACAATCTTTCCCATTCTGGTCATGATAGTCTATGGTTGATAATAGATAGACTTACAAAATACGTCCAATTTCTATTTTTGAGCTCGGTGTTATTGAAGAAATTGAAGTTTCATATAATTTGACTTATGCGAAACATCCTATTCGTATCATTGCTATGGAGGTTAAACGCCTTCAAAATAAGTATGCTCGTCTTGTGAAGGTTCAATGGTCCTCAAATCCTAAGGATTGCTCGTGGGAATCTAGAGAATTCATTGAGCGAACACATCCGGACTTACTCTCTCGTGCTCCTTAAGGTGAACTTCTCGCTTTAAAAAATTTCTTTTGTGTCGTTTGCCTTAAATGGATGTTACTCTTTATTTTCTTCTTAAGTATTGCGGGAATGAAATTTCTTTAAGGAGGGGAGTCTGTAACAACCTGCATATTTTACGATTATGTATTTAAATATTTTATTAAAATATAGCATCTTTAGTTGAATTTAAAGTCAGAAATGTGACTTTTCGTAAACAGTCGAATACGGACTCGAGAGCACTTTCTTTGAGTTCAAAACGATGTTTACAGCTTGTTTGTATATAAACATCGATATGTTTGGAGTTGATTAGGATTTTGGTATCTTCATTTGGGCTTTGGGTTAGGTTCTGGCCGACCAATCCAACTAGGTAACCCAACTCCTCTACCAAATACCCTAAATCCTCTACTCTTCATTCATTCCACTCAACAATTCCTAACACTCAAGCCCTAAGAAAATGGGGGAAAAGCGGGGAAATTAGAAATTCCTAAACCCTAGATTCTTAGGAAGTTCAAATTCAAGTTTTAGAAATCAAAGAGAAGCTTAGGTAAGCATCATCTTCATCTTCTCTATCTCAATTTCTCTTCAATTTTTAGAAATTCCTATAACCTAACTTAAGAAATGTTTGCATATGAACATAGATTGGAGATTCTACAGTTGAGGTTGAAGAGAAATTGATCTTTCCTTATTTTAGAGCATCTCATTCTGTGTTTTTGAGTTTAAAGGTGAGTTCTTGAACTCACATCTATGTCTATAGCTTTCATTATTGTTAGGTATGAATTCCTATCATGTCCAATTCCTTTTGAATTGAATCGGTTTGGTGAATTTTTCAATTTTTGGTATTTTGAAGTCAAAATCTATGAAAATCTTACTATGGATTTTGGACATGTTGTTTGGAGTGTATTGAAAAGCCTATAGGGTTGGGTTGTCACTTGGCATAAAGCTCTAGCCATCATCGCTCGTTCGATTGCTTCAAAGTTGATTTGGCCATTAGTGACCTAGGCAAAATGTGCCCTTAGACGTCTGGTATAATGCACAAACGTCTGATGCTACAAAATAAAAAATTCCAGATTTATAGCTCAGACGTCTGGCGTTATTTCCCAAACATATGGGCGATTTGGAATAAAATTTCTAGACCTTTGGCTCAGACGTCTGGTAAAACCACCAGACATTTGACCCTGATAAATTAAATCAATTTGCCTATTTTGAGTGGATTTCCGTTTAATCAATTTTTGTTGATCCGATTAGTTGTTGCCATTTAATATCAACTTTGATGACTTCTTTTTCTGGATTTTTGGTATTTCCATTTAATGGATTTGATATCGATTTTCTTGGTTTTTAATCCACGTTGTCGAAGGTGGATTTTTGATGATAGATTGTTTTTATAATCATTTCTGTAGTTTGTCACTTTAAAATACAAAGGTTTCTATACTAGTAGTAAATACTCAAACTCTTTTATAAAATGATTTCAACATTATATACAAAGCTCATTTAAAAACCATTTTTCAATCTATTGGTATATACAAACCTTTACCTCATTCGTATGAGAAATCCAATTAAACGAGTTAGCAAAACAAGTGGTATGAAACGCTTGCGTTTACTTCGTCAGTTAATTCTTAGACTTCTTCGATTGAAATCTTATGATAATTTTCATGTAGAAGTCTATAATTTGTTCGTAGATATTTAAGTTAAGCTAGTGGTTATGGGATAAGAATCCTAACTCATTTATTTACTAGCTTAGTGTAATTTACACTTATTTTCGAGTGGAAGTCTATAATTTGTTCGTAAATATTTAAGTTAAGCCAGTGGTTATGAGACATGAAGCCTAACTCATTTATTTACTAGCTTAGTGTAATTTACACTTTTATTGATCAATGATGATCATTTTTATGGGCTAGCGACACATGGTCTTTCGACCGTTTATGGAGTTCTATGCATGAGGCGTATCTTTTAGGGTGCGTCGATGTTTGAATCATTCGTCCGCGTAGGGGACCGTACCACGACAGAGTCTGTGCATGAGGCATTTCTTTTAGGATTCGTCGATGTTCGGCTCATTTTATGGCTTAGCGAACTAAGGGATAGCGTCCTGTTTATGGTACACGTGTTGGTGAGTTTTCATGCTCCCATTTGTGATAGGCCTCCCCCTTTTATGATTTCTGATTTCTAATTGATGATTTCTAAAATTTGTGTTTCACCAATTTTTGCGATTTGCATTGATATGTTTTGTCAATATTTAAGGTTTTGTGAATAAGCTAAAGAATATGATCTTCTTTTAGGGTATCTGAGAAGATTTGAGACATTTCTTGATTTTTCATTGTTATCAAATATATACTAGTCATAGTATGGCATTATTATTATCATATATTTTTGTCATATCTCTTATCCTATCTCATCATATATGATATTTATAGCTAGACTGATCCGTTTATTATTTTTCTTCTTAAATGATACTCGGGTCAGACCGAGGTGTTTCAAGTACTTCCACTTGACTTATTAGAAGGACTATCTTCTGACTTTTGGCTAACTACTTTAGCTTAGTATTTTTTGATTTTATACATTCGAGATAGGGTGTAACGACCCGATTTTTCGACGCTCGAAAATCGACATCAATGCGTCCACAATATCAAATGCTAAGTAATCGGATGCCCAAAAAACCGCACAATTAGGGTTAAAGAAGAAGGAGGTAGAATAAGAAATAACAAAATATCAAAATCTTACCAATGCAGCGGAATAAAATATAATAGATAATAACTGATCTTTACACAAAAGAAACTATGTCTGTTTTATACATACATTATCAGAATACAACATCAGAGTTCAACAACATCTATAACACACAACTGGATAGTTATATTAACTTGTCCTCACCAAACTGACAATACAACTTACAACACAGCGGAATTATTCATCAAGTACGTATGCTACGTCTCGTCGTCCAGGTCGTCTCCTGAGCTTCACAGCATCCTTTGCTGTATATATAATACTCGGTCTGACCCGAGCATTATAGTTAAATAACACCTGAGTCAATCTAGAAAATCAGCGTGAGAAAACACACTCAATTGGATTATTAAAATTTTCAAAATCATTTGAAATCAATCTCGTAAGATCACGCCACAAATAAACATGCCAGGTTTTTACCTTGCGATAACTAAAACATTTCCTATAAAATCCTCTGATATTATAATAGTGTCTATATACAAATACTTATTCAAATAGCCGAAATAGTTGCATTATTAAATTCCAGGTACTATCCACAAAGTGGGTTCAACAAACAAAAAACGTAAAGGCACGTAGGGAGAATGGATTTCCATCAATGCAGGGCTACTGGGGTACCGCCCGTCATAGCACGTGGTCTAGATCACTATACCGAGGATCCACCCTGATCCCCTACATCACAAGACTTGAGCTACCCCTTACTGGATAGTCCGAATAAATTCATCCCACGGTTGGGATCAGCAACCGCCCATACTGCCGAATAAAGGGACGTCTTGATAGAGGTGACCTTACTCTAATTGGTTACTAGCCACTTAGCCTTGTGTGCACCTCCCCTATTTTATCCATTCCCGGTTGATGAGGCTCGAGGCTATGCATTACCTTTTAATCACACATTCACTTAGAATGCTCATCGTCCTCTTGACGATGTTCTGAAAGCATTCGTCCATACAAGTCCGTTGCGGGTTTGAACGGAACCAAAGGCACTACTCCTACTACGTCCATTTGGAATCACCCTCAGGATTAGTAGCGATTAGTCCTTGCACTTCACTGCTCCACCTTCGACTCCAAGCTCTCTTCCTCACGGAAACGTTCAAACCGGAACGAAGTGGTTTTCGGAAAATTAATCCTGATCCCGGTCTCTTTGAAACGATCAGCGCATTAGACAATATTGATAGTCGGTTATTTAACTATCAAATAACATCCACAAACAACCATCAAACTTTAAATAACTTTTCCCAAATTATTTATTTCAAAATATCTTCGCAAGATATATTTTTCATACTTTAACCCTCAAAAACAGTTTCAAACCACCTTTCTCTCATGGAATAAATTTCACATATATTATTTATTTCTGTTGGAAATTACCAAGTCCAAATACTTTAGATTTAAAATAATTTAAATCACTTTGTTCTTAAATATAATTTAAAACATTTAAATTAAACTACTTAAAACACTTTATTCAAAAAATATACTTTAAAAATATTTAAAATAAAACTACTTTATAAAATATAAAACTAATAATTTTTAAAATAAAAGTTAAGCCAAACTATACTTTAAAATAAGAGTTACCAAATCCTATAGAAGTTTCAATTAAAACTTTAACCAAACTATCTTTAAAATAGAACTACTTTATAAAATATAAATATTAATAATTATCCTTTTTAAAACATAATACCAATTAAATTTTTTAAAATAATTACCATTAGAACTAATTTAAATAAATATTTACCTTTAAAATTTAAACAACTTAAATGATAATTTCTTAAAAACATTCCCTTAAACAACTTTAAAATTTTAACTTATACTTAAAATTTGCTTGAAAACGTACTTGGCTTTTCAAGGAAATACACTTTTCTACACAACCTTTTAAAAATAAATCACTATTTATTTTTAAAACAAATTACCCATTCCCATTCCTTTTTAAATTCCCATGGTGAATTTATACTTCCAATATCCACTGATATCTTATTTCACTTTATAAACCCAGTTTATAAATTTCATGGTCCCATCTTCTTTGGAAACACAATTTCAACTCTAAATTAATTTTCAAATCGATTTTCAAATTTACTCCATTTTAAAATAAATTCCTTTACTTACTCAATTTTATTTCAAAACCTATTACTTTTAGATTTAACATCTTTATTATGATTGAAAATCTTATTTAAACTAAAAATACTAATTTCATACTTTATTTCAGAATTCTTCTCTTATTTCTTTCCAAACCATTTTAAATTCTGAATTTAAAAATAAATCTTTTATTCCTTTAATTATGACAACATAAGTTAAGAATTCATTTATTCCTATATTTTCAAAAATCTCATTCCCATAATTTGGAATTTATTTATTAGAATTTAAAAATCAACTTTTATCTTTTCATTAATCATTATCCAAATTCTCAATAATTATTTTACTTAAAAATTATTTCTTTTATTTTCATTTCAAAAATCCAATCTATATATTTTGATAACTCGGTATACCTAAACATATTCAATCAAACATAGCATTTAATATTTCAATCACTAATATAATCTATGTCATATTATCAAATAAATCATATCATAGAATATTAAATAAATCTAAATAATTTTCAGGAATCTAGTTGGATCCCTCCAACCTGTTTCCCTGCATCCACGGATTTTAGCACAAAATAAAATACCAATTCCACTTCAAGGTGAAATATCGTGGCACGTGACTTTATATCATCTCATCCGCTATTATGCGGCGCATAGGGTCTCATCCGCTATATAATGCGAAAAAACAATCACTCCAATATATATATATATATATATATATATATATATATATATGCTACTATATAATATACCGCATCTAATCAATTCAATCATTCAATCAAATATTTAAATTTAACTATTTAAATTTAAATAATAATCCAGATGAGTGAGATTAACTCACCTTTAACTTTATTGAAATCCAATCCAAACCAGCTTGTTTCTCCATTATTTACGACCTTGTATAACATTATACAGTTTATTAATATTTGAAAAATCGAATAATCTATTAGCATTTAACACTTTAATTTAAACTAATTTTTCCATTAACAATTTCTAAAATAATCAAATAAGTAAATTAAACAAATTAGTCTCCATATTTTAAAATTAAACTAGCAGATTTAAAATGCATATGTATATTTATGTTTATTTATCTAAATATACACATTAATTTCTAATAAAGTCTAAAATGGGATGGGTAGTCCTTGAAAATAGTCATGCTAGGAAAACTATGGTGTGTAAGATGGACAGTCCACATCAGCTTAGGTAAACAATTTTGGGATGGATAGTCCCTCTTTGATGCAAATAAAGTTTAAAACACTACACCAGAAATGCCAATTAGGCAGTGCTTTTGACCGTATCAAATGGAATTAGGCAGTGCTTTGGGTCGTATCAAATTTTGGCGTGGTTAAGAATTTGATACGGCCCAAAGCCGTATCAAATTGATGAATTTGATACGGCCCAAAGCCATATCAAATTGATGAATTTGATACGGCTCAAAACACTGCCTAATTCATGAATTTGATACGGCTCAAAGAACTTCCTTATTCATGAATTTGATACGGCTTTGGGCTGTATCAAATTCATGAATTTGATATGGCTTTGAGCCGTATCAAATTAATGTATTAAAGTAAAAAAAAAAAATGCATTGCTCTCTATTTTTCACATTACATGTTCCCTTCTTCTACATCGATGCCTACGGTCAGTAGTCAATTAAAAATACAAATAAATGGACAAGCTTAGCACGTATAAAATGAATATAGGATATACAATTATACAATGTTTAACACATATAAGAAACTCTATATAAGATATACAATGTAACCATTCCTTTCTTGCAGAGCTTTGCATGCTTCTGAACATGGAAAAATATACAATATGAGCTTTAAATATTATTATTTTTCTGCATACTTTTTACTTCTCCGATTAACTTAAATGCCCCTTCTGCACCTGGGAAATTTGTTTTTGTTGGGATGAAGCTGAAGAGCTAGCCTACGGTATTGTTTCTTGATAATTGAATCACCAGCTGCTTATTCTACTTGAAGAATACGATACCAGTTCATTTCACCGTTAAGTTTGAAACTAGCATAGCAATGAACCTCACAAACTGTTAGTATCTGAAAAAGTCCTTGTTCTTCATTTTCTTCCCAGGTGGTTCTTTAGCCCTGATAGCCTCTTTTTTATTGCACTCCAATACATTGTTTGTAACAACAAACTGAAAAGATAGCAACCATGTTTAGTAAAGAATATAATTGTACAGGAATGAAAGTGCTTAAATGTAATAAATTACTTTAGGAAAATTCTGGTCATAAACAAACATTTTACATACATAGCATGCACAAAAATATAGCAAACTTGTATACACCATATTTTACTTCAAATATATGAGTTTATTCTCGTTTATTTCTTAACATACACCATATTTAATTCTTACCTAAACACACACAAAAAAAGGACTAGTCAGTGTTAAATGAATCTTGGTGCTCAAATAGAATTAACCAGTATTTTACTCATAATTTAAAAAACTAAAAGAAATTTGGCCTATATAGTATATAGATACAGAAAACTTCACTCTTAGTAAATAGGATACTGATCGGATTAAAATTAATGTAATAAACCTAGCATTTTATTTTAATAAGCACTAGTCTTACTATTAATAACGTGCTAGATCAACAAAGAGTGTTGAAGTAACATATTATAATAGGATGTAACTGATAGAGGATGCTACCCTTGACAAGTCTAAGTGGGTGAATGATATGGACAAAACAAATGGACTAAGTGACCATTCAAAGCAGGTGGACTACGTGTACGAGGAAAAAATGCTTGTCGTTGATGATGATACACATTTTGCAGATACTACCAACTTAGAAATTATTGTTCTATAAAATAAATAACATTATACCAATTATGATTTATTGCACAGTGTATATTATCAGCAACCATGTTCTTATCCTCCTTACCTTCCTAAGATGACAAGTAATAGTGACCGCATACCAAGACATCCACCTGCAACTGCACAAACTCAACCAAAAACTCCGTACTACCTAAACACTCTTCACCATATACCCATACATCACCTTCTCCATAATCTGCAACCTCCCCCTACACAACATTGCAACCCAACCACCTTCAACAACCTCTTCAACCAATAAACACCACCATTCAAACAATCTCAATATACAAACATCTTCCAAGCTTCACCACACTTCCCTGCCACTATCCAAATTCCATTCCATCATGCAACAAAAAAAAATCCGCACCTGCTACCTCACCTAGATTTCAACGCCAGAACCTGAAAACAACCCCCAGCCATAACCTTTCGACATTCTAACTAATCTATACCCTCCAACAATCCACTAATCCAAAACTACTACACTGCTTCCCAAAGTCGCAAATTGAAGCAACAATCAAATCGCCCTCACCTGTTCGGCAAACCCTCGATTTTCAAATCCACTGCAAACCCCAAATCTGTAACTTGATACATCGGAATCCAACCGCGACGCAACTACGCCTTCAGTCCCTTCGCCGAATCTACTTTTGATAATCACGTTCGAGTTTCTTTTATAAAATAATTCCTTCCAAAATCTTTTCTTCATCAACAAGCTGTTCTTGCAGTTTCGGTATTTCTTCCTCAAGCCTTGGAATGAGATTTAGGGATTGTGAGCAGGGCATGATTTAATTTAGGGATTGTGTAATTTAGGGATGGAGCGAAATGAAAATAGTGCGGGAATTGAAAAATAGCGCGAGCAAAATGTAGTGATCCGCGGCCTTTCAAACGTAGGGTTAGATTTTAGATGTTGTGGGGGTGTGGATTGTATAGGCAATTACGGCTTTGAGCCGTATCAAATTTGATATGGCTTAGAGCCGTATCAAATCTCCACTTCCTGGTGTGCCAAATTTGCTGTTTTGGTGTAGTGAAATAGGATGGGTAGTCCTTGAAAATATAAAATGGATAGTTAGTCGAAGCTTAGATGGTTAGTCTAACAAAGGTGGGATGGAAAATCCTAATTGCTTTCAAGTATGCATATCATCATGATAAATTTGAAATGTATGTTTTAACCATTGTGGGTGTAGGACCATAGAATATGGTTTTATAAAGGTATAGGATACTAGTGAGGGGAAAACCCTTTCCACTAAGTGGCATGGTCTCACTAGATATCTAAAAGGATTGAGATGTTAGATTATTATTCATATCAGGTTTTACATCTGACTCGAAGTTTTTTTTTCCCTTAAACTCTCCGGTACTCAATTGATCTTGAGTTGTTTGAGATTTAAGGTTTTCAGGTCATCTTCTCGGACGAATAAAGCTTCTAGAGGCGTGTAGGAGGCAGTTAGTTATTTATAGTTATCTTTTTATGTTGTGTATTTGGATTAAAGGAAATTTTATTAGCCTTGTTATATACTCTGATCTACCAAGTGGACATCTTCATATGTCGCTCTTAGCGTATGTGTAATAATTATATTTAGCCGAACGTGGTTAACGTTTTTGGGATTATGTAAGAAACATCAAATGTTTTGAATGGAATGTGGAAATGTATTTTTGAATTTTTAAATTTTTTCCATATTTCTGTAATCTGTGTATCAACGTATCTAGCATCGTCGTATTTGGTCACTGAGAATTAATAACTATGGATGATTCAGCATCTGTAGCCGTTAGTTTTGGGCCTCCAAATAGGGGGATGTTACAATTTGGTATCAAAGCATGGTTTATGAAATACTTTAACTAAAAATGATTTTTGAAAGCATAATCCTGATGAAATAGATTTAAGATCAGTGTATGGGATAACGCTAAAGTAATGTACTTGTATTTGCATATATAAGTGTATGCAATATCTCTAGACTCGTATCTTAGTTAGGCTATTCATCTGTATCTCACGAGGCTTAAATATAGATATGGATGGAAGAAGAGGCAGAGTTAACCTTGGAGGAGAGAGCACCACCAAAAATGGAAATGCCCGACCAAATGCTAGAAGAGGTCCAGGTCAGACTCAAGTTGAAAATGTTGGTGTTGGGGTTCCCCAACTAGATATAGGAATGATGTATTAGTTTTTCATCAACTTGATGAACTTGGAGCAACTGCAAGGGTAGTTGGAGGTGATGCTGCAAATGTTAGAGGAGCCAACCCTGTGGCCCCAGCTCGTAATAACTATGCCAAGCTGAGCAGCGATTATACCAGTCTGGGAAGGAAGCCTTTGCTTGGAACAGAGGATGATGTTGAAGTTGAGAACTATCTTTTAAACCGTGAAAGGATCTTTATAGATTTAGGCATGGATGATGGAGAGAAGTGAAGGCTAGCCTCTAGACAGTTACAAGGGTTAGTGCTTCATTGGTGGAACAGTGTGATTGTCGGAGTTCCGAAAGAAGAGCTGACATGGGCTTATTTTAGAAGGAGGTTTGAGTGGAGTTTTTATTTGAGGTTGCCATGTCGGAATTGATGAGAAAGTTCATGGATCTGATTCAGGGAGACATGTCAGTGGTCGAGTATGCTGCTAAATTTGATGAGCTGTCTCGATAGGATATGCTTTGGTAGACACTAATTTCAGAAGGAATGAGGGGTTCATTCGAGGGATGAGACCTGAGCTTGCTAGAATGACCATGACCCATATCCGAGATCCTTCTAATGCGGTGGTGGAGATGGTCATTCGCCATGAATAGAAGCTTGTTATTTCAGCTAGAGAGAAGCCAGTTGAATCCCAGGGCCCTCCGGGGAAGAAGAGAAAGTTCTTCAAGAAGAATGGCACTCAGAAAGGAAGAGCAACCAAGAAAGGGAAAAGAGATGTAGTTTGCTACAAGTGCGATAAGAAGAAGAACTATGCTAATGAGCGTCGTTCGGTTGATGGAAAGGTGGTGGTGGGGAAGCAGAATGTGAAATGCTATAATTGTAACCAGATGGGGCATTATAAAAACAAATGTCTTGAAGCTACGAAGAAAGGAAAAGGAAAGGTCTTTGCTTTAGAACCATCATCCTATAAACCAACTGCTGCTGAAAAAGGAAAGTCTGCGATGGAAGGTAAACAATAGCATACCATTTAGGGTATTGTTTGATACCAAAGCATTATATTTATTTATATCACAGTATTTGGTTGATAGGTTATGTATAGAACACAAATACCTTGTTACTTCCTTAAGGGTTGCGAATCCAATAGGAGGGTATGCAACTCTTGGGATGAGATGTGACCAGTTAGAACTTGATTTCTTAAGTCATAAGTTTTCATGTCGTTTGTATGTCTTTGATTTCCTGGATTTCGAGATCATTTTGGGTATGGATTGGTTGGGTAAGTATGAGGCTGGGATATTTTTTCAGGATCAAGGAATATCATTAAGGCACCCAGATAGTCATAACCAAATCATTTTCTCAGTGGAGAATTCCAGTAAGAGTGTTGGTGCTTTGTTGAGTGTCACGGAAGTTGGAGGAGACCTTAGACAGGTTCATATGGTTAGAGAGTTTGCAGATATTTTTGAGCTAGCTACTGGGTTACCCTCGAAATAAGCTGTTGAGTTTCGGATAGTTCTTATACCAGGAGCTAAACCTGTCAGTAGATCACCTAGCAGGATGACACCGACAGAGAAGAATGAATTAAAGGTGCAGCTAGTGGATCTTGAGGGAAGGAATTTTATTAGACTAATAGTTAGCCTTGGGGAACGGTTGTAGTGTTTGTGAAGAAGTTAGATGGGTCGTTATGGATGTGCGTCGACTATCATAAGGTAAATGAAAAGGACGATCAAGAATTGGTACCTTCTGTCGAGGATAGACTATCTGTTTGATCAATTGAGTGGAGCCAGAGTATTTTCCCAATTGGATTTGACGACGGGGTTCCATCAGTTGAGAGTGGAGGAGGATGGTATTCCTTTGACGGCATTTCGGACAAGATATGGTTTGTATGAGTGGTAGGTGATTCCATTTGGTTTGACTAACGTACCTTCTTTCTTTGTTAATTTAATGAATCGTATTTTTCGAGAGCAGTTGGATAGGTTCATGTTGTATTCATTGATGACATTTTGTTATACTCGGAGGATGAAAGAGAGCATGAGATTCATCTTAGAGTGGTGCTGGAGATGCTGAGGCAGAATCAGTTAAAGCCAAAGCTTTTTAAACGTCATTTCTGAAAGAAAGAGGTTAAGTTTCTTGGTCATGTGGTTTCAGATAAGGGACTATCAGTGGATCCAGATAAGATCGATGTTGTGAACAATTAGAAGAGACCAGAAACTGTGACCGAGATCAGAAGTTTTCTCGGACTTACTGGCTATTATCGCAGATTCATCAAGGATTTCTCGTGGATAGCAGTGCCTTTGACTAATCTTATCAGGAAGGAAGTGAAGTTTGTTTGGTTCGACAAATGTGAGGAAGCATTCCTTAAGTTAAAGCATTTGTTGACCAATGCTCCAGTATTAGTAGTTCCAAATGATAACCAAGGGTTGCACAATGCATATGGGACTGGATTGGAAGCAGTACTGATGTAGAAGGGCAAAGTTATTGCTTATGCATCTAAGCAGCTTAGACTGCACGAAGTAAGATATCCTACTCATGACTTAGAGTTGGCGGCAGTAATTTTGCCTTGAAGATTTGGAGGCATTATCTCCTAGGGGAGAGATTTGAATTGTATACTGATCACAAGTTTTTGAGATACCTATTCTCTTAGAAGGAGTTGAATATGTAATGGCAGAGGGGGCTAGAGATTTTGGCTGCTTATGATTTTGGTACAGAGTATACCCCGGGAAAAGGTAATAAAGCGGCAGATGCTCTCAACAGAAGACATCAGAATATGGTGTTGGCTATGCTGATAGAGTGGAAAGATCTGGAAGCTTTGGTCAGTTGTGTTGTGCAATTAAGATCGACTGGTAGTTCTAGTCATAATTCTGCCATGTTGTCATGTCTGGAAGTTCAACCACTGTTGATTGAGAGAATTGCTTCTAAATAGAATGAGGATCCATTATTAGCTAAGAGAATCAGAAGGCTTGAGGTTGGAACTGAGGTTGATGATTTGAAAGATTTTTGTCTGGACCAGAGAAGATGGTTGAGAAAGAATGGATGATTATGTGTTCCAGATGTAGAGAACTTGAGAAGAGAAGTTCTTGAGGAATATCATCGATCCAAGTTTACGAATTATCCTGGAGGGACCAAGATGTATCAGGATATGAAGAGGAGCTTCTATTGGAAGGTCATGAAGAGGAATGTTGGCTTGTGGGTTTGGCAATGTGTAAACTGTCAACAAGTGAAAACCGAACATCAGAAGCCGAGTGGGTTACTTCAGCTTATAGATATTCCAGTTTGAAAATGGGATTCGATATCGATGGATTTTATAGATGGATTGCCAAGGACAAATCGAGGAAATGAAAGCATATGGGTGATTGTGAACAGGTTGACCAAGAGTGCCCATTTCATTCTAGTAAAGCCAACCAGAACGGCACATGTTTTGGCTAAGTTGTTCATGAAGAACATAGTTAGGCTTCATGGGATTTTTAGTAGCGTAGTCAGCGATAGAGCTGCATTATTCACTAACGAATTTTGGAGGAGTCTACAAGAGATATTAGGTACCAAGCTCAAAATGAGTACAGCATATCACACACAGATGGATGGGCAGATAAAAAGAGTCAATAAGGTACTCGAGGATTTATTGAGGGCTTGTGTATTGAACTTTAGTGGACCTTGGGAAGATCGCTTACATTTGATTGAGTTTTCCCATAATAGTAATTATCAGCTAGTATAGGAATGACGCCTTTTGAAGCTTTGTATGGAAGGCCATGCAAACCGCCAGCATGTTGGCTGAAGACTGAAGATAGAATGGTCTTAGGTCCGAATTTAGTTAGAGAGGCATCGGAAAAGATTGAGATAATCCATGGATGGATGAAGGAGCTCAATCCACGTAGAAGAGTTAGCCAGGTAAGAGGCGTAAAGACCAAGAGTTCTTAGTGGGGATAGGGTTTCATTAAAATATCATCGATGAAGGGTGTGATACGATTTGGAAAGTCGAAAAAGTTGGCCCTGAGGTATGTTGGTCCATTCCAGATTATAGAAAGGATTAGAAAGCTCGCGAACAGAGTAGAATTGCCAAGCAGTTTGGTAGGTGTCCATAATGTGTTCCATGTGTCTCATCTTTACAAGTTCGTGCATGATCTAGAGGCTCGGACAAAGTTGGAGGATATAATAGCAGAGCATGATTTGACTTTTGTTAGACAACCAATTCGCATTGTAGTAAGGGATGAGAAGAGATTAAGGACCAAGACAGTCAGGTTGGTGAAAGTTTAGTGGAGCGACAACGAGAAAGACTGTACTTGGGAGATAGAAAACAGAATTCGAGAGGCTTATCCTAATCCGCTTTGATGGTATGTCTATGTTAGATTTATATAGATTGTTTCTAGTTGAATGGCTAGCATGGTTGTTAGGAGATGTTATAAATGATTGCTATGTTTTCTAGTTAGTCCTCACTGAATTTCGAGGACAATATTCTTTAAGAGGGGAGCCTATAACACCCATAATTTTATTGACATTATTCACAAAATTTAATTAGAATGGTGTAGATAAGGAGATTGAGGTTGATTAATAAACTAAGTGGCCGTGCTTATTTAAAATAAATGAACTTATAAATGGTTAAGTAATTGAACATAACGACATTAGGGTAAATAGCCGTCCATATTTCCCACCCTTACACTATTCTTCTTAGTCATATACGTTCATTTTACCTCAAATAAAATTTATAACCGTAAGAAGAAGAGCAAGGCCGGCAATTAGGAAGAAAGAAAAGAAAATCAATTTAAAGCTTAGGATTCAAGCTAGAAGGAATCGATCTTAATCAAACTTCAATTTGCTTAAGGTGAATAATAATTTCTACATCTCTATTTTGGTTTTATAATCATATGGTTTCAGCTTTAAGGGTAAAACTTTTTTTATAATATATTGAATAATGATATGCTTGATTTATGATTTATATGGTTTAAACAAAGTTGTTTAAATGAGATATACATGATTTTAGGGTAAAATCGAGATTAAATGATTTAAAATGCCATGGAAAAATTTTATGTTATGGAAAACATGATTTTGGAGTTGGGTTTCAATTTTCATAATTTTCCAAGTCGTGGAGAATTAGTTATGAATTTTCAAAGGAAAATATGGTTATTTGGGTTTATGAATTTATTTTTGAAAATATATTAGGAATTTGGGTCTGGAATTTTAATATGTTAGATAACATGATTAAAGCAAATTTCGAAAAAAAATTGGAAATTTTACTAAGTGATTTAGTATGAAAATTAAATTATTTTGAAAGGAGGACCTAAATGATTTAATTGTTTGGTAATAGGAAGGGCTTATTTGTTATATGTTATCTTGATTTCAGATCTGAGAAAATACGGAAAATATTATCCAAATTATTTAAAAGTTTGTGAAAGCCAATCAAATGTTCACAAGTAGGCAAGTTTGTTATAAAAAGTTTACTTAATTAGATAAAAACAGCTTTTACTCAGAAAAGAGGGTTCCTCCTTCTTGGGAAGGTCCTTTCGACCAAGACCTTTCGACTTCATTGAAACCAACAAGGTCGAAACTAATGCAAATGATATCATTCATGTGGTATGTAGTGAATTGGACAAAGACGAAAGGTAGGTTGTCGAAGGCTTGCTTTCGAAGGAGTTGGTCTCTTAGTTTGTTTTGGTTTGAAAAGAAGGTCACATGCTTGTTTTTAAAAGAACTTTCTAAAACTCAAAAGCTATGATTTCGAAAGGATAGTTTTAAAGAGTTTTCGACAAATTCGATAGCCATGCTTTCGACACAGTCGAAAGCTATGCTTTTGAAAGGGCTATTTATAAAGGGCTTTCGACACCATCGAAAGCTATGTTTTCGAAAGGGTATTTCAAAGAGGCTTCCAAAAGAGAGCCGTCGCCTTTGTTTTAAGGAAGTAGCTTCCGAAGGGGTTACTTAGTTTTTGTTCAAAGCTTCGAAGAGGTAGTTGTCGACTAGGTCGAAACCCTTCTGAGAATTTGTGACCTTCCGATGGGATCAAAGGCATTGATATTTTCGAAAGGTTCAATTGTTTTATAAATACGAGCCGCTTCCTAAAGCTTTCGAAGGGGTCGATGGCAATGGTCTCGAAAGGGGTTTCGAAGCCAACCTTCAATTGTTTTCCAGATATTTCAATGCTTTCGAAAGGATGGTTTCGACACAATCAAACTTCCCATATATTTAATAAAATAAAGAAAGGTTACGAAAGAGATGCTTTCACCTATTTTTACTTTGACCCAAAGTAATATTTCAAGTATAAATCCAATGTTTTCGAAAGGGTGGATTTTCAATGGTTTCGAAGGGTAACCTTCATTGGTTTTGACATGGGTGCTTTTAAGTGATTTCGAAGCTATGCTTCTACTCTTATATAATAATACTTTAACATTGTCGAAAGGTTTCAAAAGAGGTGTTTTGAAGTATTAAAAAGGCTAGAGCCTATTGTTTTAAAATATGTGATTTATGCTTTCGAATGGGTCGAAAGCAAAGCTCTCGAAGGGGATACTTTCGAAGGGGTTGTAAAATTGTTTTTTTAACCAAGCCTTATACTTTTGAAGGGGATACTTTCGAAAGGGTATGTTTACATGACACTTGATTTTTGGATATGTAGGGTGGATAACCTTATATAATAAATGAAGCTTGAGGATATCGGGGTGGGTTTAATGAGTTCAACTCAATAGTTGGTATATCAATGTGAATTATAAATGAATATAATCTAAATTAGGGATACTAATGGAAATAGGTTAACCATGTAGATAGCATGAGATAATTGGAATCATGTGGGTAACATGGGTTAGGTGGGTTCAGTCATCCTAGGAAAACTATGGGATGTTTGATGGACAGTCAACATTATGTCGGAGACTGTATGATTGAAGAAGGGTTCATAGTCGTCCTCTGAAAAATATGAGATGTTTGATGGATAGTCAACATCATGTCCGGGATGGATAGTCTCCATATGATTAAAAAAAAGGGTTCATAGTCATTCTAGAAAAGCTACGGGATGTGAGATGGACAGTCCACATCAGCTTATGTAAAATGATTGTGGGTTGGATAGTCCCTCTTTGATGCAAATAAAGTCTAAAATGGGATGGATAGTCCTTGATATATAAGACGGATAGTCAGTTGAAGCTTAGATGGTTAGTCTAACTAAGGTGAGATGGGAAATCCTATTTGCTTTCAAGTATGCATATCATCATGATAAGTTTGAAATGTATGTTTTAACCATTGTGGGTGCAGGAGCACGAAATATGGTTTTATAAAGATTTGAGAAACTAGTGAAGGAAAAACCCATTTCACTAAGCAGAAGTGGTCTCACTAAATATCTAAAAGGATTGAGATGTGAGATTATTATTCATACCAGGCTTTACATCTGACTCGAAGTTTTTGTTTTCCCCTTAAACTCTCGAGGACTCAATTGATTTCGAATGACTATGAATGATTGAAACATCTGTAGCCATTAGTTTTAGAACTCCAAATAGGAGAATGTTACAAATAATATATTACAAACGCTAAGCGATGTTTGGTTGATTGAACAAGATTGTGTTCAAGGAGATGATGAATGATAATAGACAACCGTATTCAAGATTTCGCCGCTTCGAAGTCCATACTTCCGCAAATTCAAATAGCTGGACAACATGTACGATGCTGCAATAAAGAAAGGCAGGTGCATTTAAAACATTTCCCGACACCTCTAGCTCACTTCAACACCCAACTTTACTCTAATATTCTTAATGGATTGTGAATGACCTGATTGCTAATTCCACCGTCGCTCCTCATTGGACATTCGATGTCAGTTCATCATATTAGGTAAGGCAAGTGAGATCCTGACTCCAAAAGACGACGTTCTGAATTCCAACACGTTCAAACAAGCTCTTGAACATTGTATCAAAATTTAATCATCGCTCGACAATTATGAGCGATGGGAGCATATTGCTATATTTGCGCATGAGGATACATTATAAGCTGACTCGTTCCATACTGGAAAATGAGATTGAACTTAGAGCATATTAAACTGGAAGGTCCATCAATTTAAAGCAAAAACTTAATGTATTGTTAACTTCAAATGTACCTTTTTTGAATGAAACATGCCGTTTCGTACTGTACAATTCCTTTTCATTTTTTTTTCATTTTATTGGTAGTTTATAATTTAATATCCATTATTAAAATTTATTCAAAAGTACTAAAACTATTAAAAAAACAAATAAATATACTCATACAAATAATCATTCCCTTTTCATTGCCTCGATCGTAGCACAAAAGTGCATTCCTTTTTTGTTGAACTTTTTCTGTTCTTGTCTTCTTCACAATACTCATTTCGGGTGTTCCATTCGCTTAATGAAGAAAGCATCCATACATGTTTTGGCTTGGTGAATTGATGGGTTAATTTGTTGAAACATGGTTATTTAAATTCAGTAATTTGGAATATTCAGCAGGAGGTTTGATGAGTCTGTTGTATTAAAGTAATACTCCTAACTAACAACCATCTCGTCTGAGTGTCATTTTCCTCCCCAGGCTCCGAGTATTGACTTAAATTTGATCAAGTTATGTCATGGATACACAGTATGCAATATTCTTTTACAGTAACCTTAGAGGTTTTTCATTTCATTCATACCTTGCAGGTTCAGTTTAAAAGAAAGAAGACATGAATGAGATAAAATTGTTATGCTTCAAGTAAAGATGGTTATGCTTTTGCTCTGTATAGCACAAATTTTATGTAAAACTTGATGATACGTGATAGCATTACTTTTTATGCGGTGTTCTGATCTCAGTCACCACAGCTGTTTATTTGCTAATAATGTTCATTGAAAATGATATGGTGCAACTCATTGTTAGATCATACCCTTACCAACATAGTGGATAATACTAAGAATCCGATGAGGAAAATTCAAATGCAACCAAAAGATTTGGCTTATTTATGGGTTCAAATGTTTGAGTAATCTGTAAAGAGGTCTTGGTATGTAAAGTTCATATCAACACTTCCATTTCTACCTTGTATCGTCTAAAAATGGCTATTAACGTCAAATTAAGAGTTGTGATTGCCCTTTGACATTTACAATGTCCATCTTTATTAACTGATATACAAACACAATACGACTTGGGGAGTGCCCTTGCATAGACATACACACTTACAGAGAAAACACCCTCACCTGTTGCTAATATATGAATCCATGTACAAATAATATAAAGAATGGCATAATCAGGCAGATGTGAGACACTGATCGACCAGCCTTGGCAAGATGCAAAATGCATTTCATTTTAATTCACCGTTGAGAACTAAAGATGCTTGTGTCACAACCCTGGCCACTCTCCATACTTCATGTTGCACAGACTTCCATGCTTGTGATGTTTTTTGGCTTTTAGCTTTAGCAATAGCATCATCTATACCAGGGCATGATTTCGATCCATAGTCATCGTGTTGTGATGGTGCATATATCTATATCATGTGCAGCATGTCATGCTTAGTAATGGTATAAATATTCATGTTACTGAATTATGTAAAGCAAAATTTTGATACTGACTGTCAACTGGCCACATGTAAAGGATAATAACTCTGAAAGATGAGTGAAGATGTATATTTACTGGTTTTTCATAAAATAATTGACAAATGATATCTGACAGCAAGTTTGAAAAATAAAAAATTGTGTGCAAAGCTTACCAAATGCTTGTACCATGGTCGTTCAGAGAGACCCTCGCGATCAGTAAAGGCACGCTCAGCCATCATCAGCCTATCATTTAACTCTCTAATTCTGAATGTATCCCTTCTCATCAACTTCAAATCCCAAGAGTTCCTACCAAATCTCTAAATAACCAAAATTCTAGGTAACATTATAAAACACATAACGAATGTAACTTACAAATTTAACATAAGGCCAGGGTCATACCTTTACTTGGTTATTTATTTTGGTTGCTGCCTTCTTTAGCTCTATAATTGACATGTACAAAGGACTGAAATTTACAGGCATTCCTGTAACCTCTTCTTCTAATGATTTTGTGATGTTCTGTGTGGAAAACAGATACAAGTAACAAATGAACTCCACATTTTTTGAGTTTGCATTAGGATAACTGAGGCATTCAATATTCCTGGCATATGTATGTATGTTAATATGTAAAGGAATGAATGGTACCTGCAGCTCAGAAGCATAATCGACATAGTCAAAGGGCAGGAATTTGTCATCTGCAAGTTTTAATGCAACCAGTCCCCAAATGCTTGCAACTATATAAGAAAAGAAAAAAGATTCAATGATCATAAGTTGTATAGATATTTCCATACACATAGAATTTGCCATAGAACTCCACGCTTTGTCCATAATGGGTTAATAAAAGAAGTAAGAACTACCCTTTCATCGAGATGTAATATTTGAAGTCGTATAAAGACATAAACCACCGCGAGTAGGGAGATATTTTATCTCTCGGCCGTAATGCCAATCCCACCCATTACACAGAAAATATGCTATCAAGATATGTTGCCTCTTTAATGATTGCCAAGTTATAAAAAAACTGAAAGAAATATATATTGTACTAGTGCATTTAGGGAGTACCTGCAACATGCCTGTGAAACAAAGGGTCCCCAAATTTTTGCATCCAAACAAAATCATCATACATAGAATGATACACGGGATAGCCTGTGAAACATTTTACAACCTTCAGCTTTAATCTTCGAATTAAAATACATAAAAGTTGTACAAAAAAGTAGTTCAATTATCATGTGAATGGATAAAAAGGAATGAGGCTGATAATACCTCCTCCAAAAAACATGTTAACTGAAGGAACTCCAATGTGCTGTACGAAAGCTGCAAAATCAGTCCCAGCTCCGCCTAATCTTCCAATCTTCATAAACAAATTAAGACAGACGTTGTAAATACCTTAGTTTTAACTATAAGCTTAAAAAAAACAACTGATATAACCCTTCAAAAAATAAAAGCAATGACATAATATAATATTACTTACTTGCGGAGAACCTGTAGTTGAAGCCCATGATTCATACAATGATTGTGACGAATTGTCTGGATCTTGAACCTTCATTGTAGACGGAATAAAAATGAACAAATTTTTATAAACTTCTTGAAGCAAAGAAAATTTTAAGATTAGTGGAAATTAGCCACAAGGGCCTCTTTAGCAAGTGCAATTAGTTTTTAGGACATACAACTGAAATAATTACTTTTAAGGAAAAAATGCAAAATAATTAGTTTCTAAGGCCTAAAAACCTTTTAAATTATGTCCTTGAAAGTAATTGGACTGCAGACTTTGTCCTCAAAAGTAATTATTCTGCTAATTTTGACCTTGAAATTAGTTTCTTGTGGATGTGTGTCCTAGAAACTAATTGTACTGCAAAGTTTGTCCTTCTAGTGAAATGCCTTTTAATTACCTGTTTAGCTGCTTGCTTAATCAGTTTATCAAGTTGTGGGGTTGCTCCTACATGAAATCCAGGACCAGAAACTGCAGAATCTACATTCAGATAAGCAACAGTCCTAGAATATAACATTTCCCTGTTTTCTTCAACCCACTCAGTTGATCCTACCTGTGAAATTCGTTAGCCATCAATGAAAATAGAATGCACCATGCATGTGTGCGCATATGTGTGAGCATGTGTGCATGCATTTCGGGAGAGAGGGAGACGTACTAAGCCATACTCTTCAGCATCCCAATTACATAAAATGATGGTTCTTCTAGGCTTCCATCCTCTCTTTTGCAACTTTCCAAGTCTTTCAGCAAGCTGCATCGCACAACGAAAATTTGATATGCAAAGTTAATTAGTAAGCTACGCTTAAAAGTGAAATATGCTCTAACAGTTAATAGGGCATGCGAACAAGAAAATTAACTAGTTTTCATTTGACTTCATTTGTGAAGCAATTTGTCAATAAAAATAAAATCCAGCTCTGGAAATATCTATAAAATAAAGTCACAGTTTAATGAGATTGCATAGCCAATAAAATTATGACAAGACCAAAACTTGTCATATGCCTAAGTGATAATCTAGTATCCATTGTATTACGAATCAAAAAGTTCAAGAATTTGCTAAACTAACAAGTTACTCACAAGAAATTATATTCAATCCTAAGCTACAAATTAAGTCAAATTAAAATTTAGAATGGCCTCTGAAAATCATATTCAGGTCTCCTTTTCTGTTATTAGCAGGCTACCAAAAGAAGGAAAATAGAATGATCGTTAAAAGGGTTGCAGTCACATTGAGAGATGGATCAAAAAATAAAAATGCCCTCCAAAATTTTGTGAAGCTGTAAAAATGTGCGGTATTTGAAACATTAGAGCTACGCATCCGTATTGTCAATAATACCAAAAGATTGGATAAGTGATGTTTTGAGAAATAAAAAATCTCCTAAGTTCCATGGATTAAGGCATAGGGCTACTGGTTTTTGAACCGTCTAAGAGAGACAATATTATATGGACAGTCCCTTTTAAAATGACGGAAATGATACATAAAACTCCCTGCTATGCAAATGTATTGGGTGGATTACCTTAAAATCATATATATATTCACTCAAAAATTTCAAAATGTTGTGTTTCCAATATTACCAATGACCATAGAATATACATAGGTTCGCCCAACTTCACAGGCCAGCATATTCCTTGTTGATTTAACGCAGTATACAATATTATACTGAAAGTTAAAAAGAAAAATGCTGCATAAGGATCTGATTTGATAAAATACTCGTGATGAATTATGGAGGGTGAATATTATATTATTATGTAAGGGTCTGAAAGAACAGAAACACCTACGGAGATGGTGATGATTTACTAAAATCATTTAACCCTTGTTTTGGCTCAAGTATAATGTCTGAAGTTACCTCTAATAAGGAAGCAGTTCCACTGTTAGGGTCAACTGCTCCAAACGTCCATGCATCACGATGGTTTCCCAAAATAACATATCTGCAGATTCATAATTTACAACTTATTTTGGATACATTAAAGATAATTAGATATCTCTATCGACCAAAAAAGGCAAGTTCAAAATATCGAAAATATCCTTTTCACAAGAAAATACATGACTTGGGATAAAATTATCCAACGGTTGCAGTGGAACTGCACAACAAAAATAAATATTGAGTTTTTTTAAAAAGCTTTGAACGGCAGGTCAAATAGGCATACGCCCCAATATAAAAAAAATGAATTAAACAAATGTAAAAAAAAAAAAATAAGAGAAAATAAGAGAAAAGACACAATCTTTTTATAGTAGTTCGGCAAAATCTACAACCTACGTCCACTTAGTTGTTTTTGTTGATTTATCCTCTCCAGAATACTCAATGTACAATCAGTTTTCCAATTACAGTAGTTAGATAGGAAAAGCCAAAGCATACCCACCCAACCCCCCCCCCCCCCCTCTCCCACAACCCCCTGCAAAAAAAATGATGAAGGCTTCCTATTTATTGATGAATTCCAACACGAAAATTACCATATCAGGTTTGAACAATCGAATATCTTCAAATCCGAAACTTCAACACGAAAAACAAGTCAACACACACGATTCCTAAGAAACACAAATCGATCGATATTGACCGCGATTTTTGTCCCCCAAACTCTAGCTTTTCCATGGTTGGAGTCCCCCCAACCCCTTGGCTCCCAATCCAAGAAAATCATATCGTTCGATATCGACTGATTTTAGTTGCCCCAACCTTGGTTAAATTTGTCGAGTTCCTTCGTATCGTCAATCTTGATAGTTTCCAAACTTCCAGATTCATTCCTTCACATTCTATAGTCAAGTTTTTTCTAGACTCGGGTAAATTTGTCAGAAATTCTATAGTCAAGTTTTTTCTAGACTCGGGTAAATTTGTCAGAAATACTTGACATCTAAAGCGTGCTTTGAACAAGAGCTCGCATTGATGCTGGCAAATTATCCATTGTATCATCTCTAGTCTTCCACCAATCCAACCCTGGTGAACCACTTAATTCTCTCGAAAGCACGTGTTAAACAATGGTCACTCTGGACCTATCAAGGTCAAAAACTCGAATCATCGTCTAAATATTGGTCATTAATCAATATCATCCAACGTTCTCTTGGGATTAATAAATCAAATCAAATATCATATTATCATGCAATTATGACATGAGGATTGCTTACAAATTGGTTGGTATCTCCCAACTTCCCACTACAATCAAGTCTGGTCAGATCAAAGCATCATCAAGAGTCATATATCAAGTATCAAAGCATCATGTTGATGTATTGCCCCCGGTTAAAGCATTACTTATAAATCGTCTAATATTTAAGTAAGCTGAACCAAAACAAGCAGTATCATTTACCAATCATTCAATTATCAAGTTGTTCCAAATCAAAAGGCACTCATGCCTTAAAGTTAAGTCTTTATCTTGTATAATTGCAAATCTACATTGAGCTCATCCAATCATTCTCGGACGAATGGGTTCAAAGTCTAAGGCGAGTCCACTCACTCACTCGAGGGCAAAAGGACTCATCATCTTATACAACTTCGTCCACTCACTTTCCAACGAGTGGACTTGTATTTCACGGTTCACCGCCATATCTCTCCAGTCAGACAGTCGGGAAAACCATGCCCCATCAGTTTATTATTATATTTAAGGGATATAACCAAGTTCTGTTGGTATCCCGTAATATTGTCGATATCATATGCAAAATAATTTTATAGCTAAATATTATTTAATAGATCATTTCATTAAGTTAAAATCAAGATGCATCAAGTGGTAATTCAAGCAAATAGTTCAATAAGGATTATTCTCAGAATTTAGCTTAGAGCCTGCCTATAGGATCGATCGAGGTCGCACGCATATCTAAGTAGCCCGCTAGCGAAATAGTTTATTCAAGGCAAAAACAAAATGCAGAAAATAGTTTATTCAAGATAGCTCAAAGTCTAGTGGATTCCTAGCATATCGGATGTTTGAGGTGAAGGGGTTCCGATTCCTCCAAACTACGATCTAGAGCTCCACCTCGAAGCACTAGTTTTATCATCTTAGTTATTTTATCCTCTTGATTCAGTTGAAAACTCTGAGGCTCGGTATGCCGGTATGCCTATGATCCAAAGCTTCCTTATTCCCGATGTTCCTGCAGGAATCTTTTGGTTCTCCATGCTATCGTAAGTTAGCATTCTAATTTTGGTTCCATGCTCAAACTTGAAATCATCTCTGACATATTCCTCTTTGCCCAAGATCCAGATCAACACTGCCCCTATGTCTAGATTGGTCGGTACCAACAGGTCCGGACCGATTGATGCCAATCAGTTGGGTATAGGAGGTTGATTTGGTTTTATTTTTGCATCCACTCTCTGTGCTTCTGGTCCGTTGTTTTTGTTCTCTACTCTCCTATGGTCTTGATTTCCAGCTGCTCATTCATTGGAAGCATTCATTCAATATCTCTTATTGTCGAGCTAACAATCTTGCTTGCATGTTCGTCGTCATTCTCTCCAACTTCTCTCTAGTCACGAAGATTGAAGATGAATTTGAACTAGATGACACCTCTCGACTACCCCATTGCTTGGGCTATGGTGCAGTAGGTCTTTTCATATTTTACAAATCATATCTCAAGTTGTTTTCAGCGAAAACACCAAAAAAGCTTGCACATAAAACGGACGAACACCCCAATATCAATAAAAAAAAATGAACTAAACAAATGTAAAAAGGAAAGAAATCAAAGAGAGAAGACCATTTATTTCATAATAGTTCGGCAAAATCTCCGACGAGCGTCCACTCAGTTGTTTTTATTGATTTATTCTTTATGCAATACTCAATTTACAATCAATTCTCGGATTGCAGTAGTTAAATCTAGGGAAGAATAAGGAAAAGCCAAAGTTCCCCTCTAGTTGACGGAGGCTTGCTATTTATAGACGGATTCCATCACAAAAATTGTCATATCATGTTTGAACGAGCGAATATCTTCAGATCTGAAACTCGAGCACGAAGAACAAGTCAACGTGCACGATTCCTAAAAGATTCAAATCGATCAATTCTGATCGATGTCCCCAAAACTCTAGTTTTTCCATGGTTGGAGTCCCCCAACACCTAGCATGCAATCCAAGAAAATCATATCATTCGGTATCAATCGATTTTAGTTGTCCCAACTTTGGTCAAATTTGCTGAGTTTTTTCGTGTTGTCGATTTAAGTTTCCAGCTTCAGTCCTTCGTAATTATGCAGTCCAATTTCGCTGATCTAAGTATGTTCTAAGACTGGTAATTTTACCAGATACAAACGGCTGCATGCATGAATGCACATCTTTTGAGCTTGCGTTGGTTTTAAGTTTTTTCCTTCTTATTCAAGTGTTATTACCTTAATAACCATGTGATATGCATTAACATTTGTTTCATATTTCTACAGTTCAACTGATCTTTGATCATTGATATAAAGAATTTTATAAATATTTACTACGCAATTAATGAAATTTTTTACTTATGCTTGACCCAAATATGTTAATGTATAACTTTATCAGTAGGTGAATGATTTAGTATCACGTACACCTGAATGTCCACAAAAAATAGTGATAGCAATACGCTGATGGCACAGTTTACTTATTTATTACTTTCGACGGTATGATTATTGTTTGCAACAATGCTACAAGATCAAATTACATTAATATACATTCGAATTGATATTTTTACATTTCTTTTTCAAGTTGGCCCTTGCATATATTTACCCTATCAATTTTCACTGCATAAATCCTGAAACCTCAAAATAAGTAGGTTAAATTCACCATTGAAAAAATTACTGCATGAGCCACCTCCATTTCCTTGGCCACATACATGAGTTGACTTTATATCAAGTTCGAGAACTAGGTTTTGATCGTTTGAAATTTTCTTAGTTTCGATCAATTTCGAAAATTTCGGAAGTTTCAGTTTCGGCCCCGATATCGGTATATTTTAAAATAAATACAAACTATAGTGTATATAAAAAGATGAACCCAGCCCATTAACACTCAGCCCATTATTTTATTTTAATTAACAAAATAACTATCCGTCCACCCCATTTACCTCTAGCACACCAGTATCCTAATTCCAAAACCCTAATTCCCAAAAGCATCCATTTATGCAAAAAAAAAAAAAAAAATGCACATTTGGACGACGAAGAAGGACGAGATCGACGACGCTATTTATCAACTTTCATCTGCTCTCTCTTGCTTCTAATGCTCGATTTCCTTTGTTTGAATTATGTTTCCAATGCTCGAGTTTCTCCGGTAAGTAATGATTTCAATTTGGTGATTTTATAACAATTTTGATTCGATTTTACCTTTCTTTATCCCTTTCTCCAGCATGTCCGATTTTTTGTTTGATTTTATTTTTATTTTATTTTGCTGTCTGAGCCGAGACGGGGTATTAACCTAATCCTGTCTCGCCTTCAGCCGGAACCAAATCGAGATGGCTGGGATCTCGAGTTTCCGACCGAAACCTTATATCATGATTTATATTAAATGTATACTCAAATTGCTCCAATTTCGAGCTGATATTAGGTTGTTTATATATACACACTTCGCTGTAACAGTGATACTGATTGTTTCACGGTCAACCTAGACCACAACATAAATACTTGGTTAAACTAATCTGAACCAACCACGACTAACGAATTGCCTTAGACAAGCTAGGATTATGTTGTTCCGCTTATTAAGATTTAAAAACTGTGTTTATATGAATGTCAGTTTTGTTTAATTAGAATTAAGTTATATATAACACATTTTACATAAGCTAAACACATTTGCGTAAAATAGTGTTTTGTTGGCAGGAAATAAGTTTACTTTGTCGGTTTATGTTATCACATCGGGCTTACTAAGAACGTATACCCAGTTTAGAATGTTACATAATCACTTGAACTGATGCATTACACTTCTCATGTTTTGCCCTTTAAGCCTGTGTCTTCAATATAAGGGCAACAGTAGCGATGAGGTAATTGAATAGGTAAATATCCAAGCATTCATCATTTGACATAATCCACAAATTAATTAGACCATTTCACAATTTTTCAAAAATATACATACACTTATGCGTGTGTGCGTGTGTGTATAATCAATAATTGGAGTAGGGTTACAATTTTTTTGTTTTTGGTCCGACGGCAAAGTTCCAGAAATGCCTCTGTATACAAACAAAAGTCAGAAGTTCGAATCCCACTTAAAAACAAAAAATAACATCTATATCTCATAATGAAAATTTTGATACATAAACAAGATCGCGAGTTCAAATCATTATTTCAGCATTACGTTACGTTTCTTTATAATTTTCAAATTTTACTTATCAAAGCTATATAAACTAATAATATGTAACAATTTTATATCATTACATAAGGGATTTTATATGCACGTGCTAAAAAATATTTTATTGATAACTGAAATACGGTTGCAAATTTTTGTTCCAATCACAAACTTTGAAAATTTTCTTTATATACAAAGAAAAGTTTAGATGTTCGAATCCCACTCAAAAAACTCAAAAAAAAAACATTTATTTCCAGATGAAAATTTTAATACATAAACAAGATCACAAGTTCAAATCATAATCTCAACATAACGTTCGTAATGTTTTTCTTCAAAATTTTCAACTTTTACTTGTCAAAGCTATATAAAAATTAATAATTTTATATCCACACGCCAATCTCGTGTGTGTAATCTACTGGGACACAAAATAAAACACGAAATGAGACATACTAGACATTGGTTGTTAGATCTTAATTGAGATTGAATTTGGGGGAGATCCAATGGTTGAAATGTCTTGAGTCGTCTTTGTGTCCAAATAGGTTTTGTGTGTGTGTGTGGAGGGGTGAGGAGGGCAAGGTTAGGCTACACCTCTAATCCCTTGAATATCAGCTATAAGTTTCGAATTAAATATAGTATTTTCTCTCTCTTGTTGAATTAATAATATAGCATAGTTGAAAGGGAGAGAAAATATTATTATTTGAATCAGAACTTGTGGCTGATATCAAAGGAGATTAGAGAAGTAGCGAAAATGAGGTGCGGCCGATCCTTGCAATATATACATATACGTATGTACATACGTATATGTATATATTGCAAGGATGTACATACGTATATGTATATATTGCAAGGATCGGCCGCACCTCATTTTCGCTACTTCTCTAATCTCCTTTGATTTCAATCACGCATTCCGATGTAAATAAGAAACAACGTTAACAATCACGACATGACAAATATATCGTTAGCAAATTATTCATGCATTTTTGACCTTATATTGCTTCAACTCTTAAACATAACATTTGTCTGCCAAAAAAGTAACTTTGTGATCCACGCGTGCTGAGCAAGTTACTTGCAAACTTTAATCGTAATAAGCAAGCATCACAATATTAAGACTTGAAGATATTTTAATGGTCAACTAGGATATAAAAAGAATACAATCAACTTTTATTGCAAAAACAAAAGCCAATTTTTTAAATTGCTAATAGAATGCCAATGAGATTGATGTTTTATACGTCAAAAACATTCACAAAAGATTAATTTCAAATTTCGTAAGTGCATGCTAACACATGACCTATCTGGATTTGTACATATATGGCAAAATATTAATATAAAAAAATAAACTTGTCACACATGAAATCTTTCACTTCCTTATATGCATAGTTTAACGTTTTTATAGTTGCTTTATTTGACTTAAATTCAATTTTCTATCTTTTATAGCACAGATAGTATATCCTTTTACAAACAAATTTAAAAGTAACAAAAGTGAGCTTGCTGAATTTTTGAAGCGCTAGATTATGCAATGAGTAAGGCGTGGAGACTTTGGCCTTATGATGTAGACTAAAAATATAGTTTTTTATTTTATTTTTTATCTTAATTTTTGGAAGTTTTTAACTACTTTGAATAAAATGGAAATTAGTCTCACTTCTCTCTTACCATTAATCCTTAAAACATGCCTTCTCTTTTACATTTCCACAATGAATCTATGCAATTATCAAAATTGAAGCATCACTAATGATGACTAGAGGTGCTAAATTTGGTATCAGCGGATGCAGCCCGCTGAGAGGGGTTGATTGGTTCGGAGATTGGTCAGAAGTTTGCCTTTGGTGATCGGATTTAGGGTTTCATTCGTCACACCAAAATTAAGGTTTTTGGTAGATGTGACGTAAGAAGTTGAAGCTAGCACTGTTTGATGTGAATTTTGATGTCGTATACTGGTGGTGGGCGAAAGCGGTGGTTTTGACAGCAACAATATCCAATCAAAGGTAAAACTGAGATGAACTGGGACTATGTGGCAAATTTTGCATGGTAAATATCTTTTGCGCAAATATTTAACATGCACAAATTTTATTAACAGGAAATCATTGTCAAGGACAAAATTTCACAGCTTTTTAGCCTCAAGGACAGACCTTCAATATTTTATCCTGAAGGACAACTTTCTGTAGGTATCAGTTTTTAGTTATTGATAGCAGTTTTTAGGTATCAGTTTCTAGTTATCGGTAGCAGTTTTTAGGTATCAGTTTTTAGCTCGGTATCAGTTTTGTTGTCCTTATGGATAATTTTGGAAAATGTTTGTCCTTGTGAATAATTTTTAGAAAAATGTTTGTCCTTGTGGTAAAAATATTGAGGTCGTGTCCTTGAGGCAAAAAATATAGAAAATTTTGTCCTTTAAATTAATTCCCCCTTTTATTAAAACATGAGTTTTTTGCAAAACAACAAAATAATTTACAATGCAAGTATTTTGCATATATTTACAGTGAATAGTAATTTTTACATGGCAAATCTTTGCTTCGCAATTAGTATACATGGAAAATATTTGCTTTTGCAAGTTTGCAACATTTAAACACATTTTGAGTATTTTCAATTCAAAATTGATATTTATAAATTATAAAACATTCAAAAATATAGATTTGATAATGATTGAGGAAAAATATACATCGTTTTAATATCATTCGAACAACCGTTTCATCAATATAAAAAAGGTATTTGAATTACATTGTTTTATGAAGAGTGTTGTAAAACTAATGTTTATTCAAAACAAAGACTTAAGTTGAAATTAATCTTTAATTAAGTTGATTTGATTGTAGTCAATTAAATAATAGAAATATATAGAGTAACTCAGATCTCAGATCAACACACATAAAAAAGTAGAAATGGAAAAAAGTAAATGACATTCAGATTTTACAGTGGTTTGACAACATGCTTACGTCTACTTTATTTATTGTTTCCGATGTTTTCCTCTCTGGTTTTGCTTCTGATGCTGTTCGAAATATTTAGAATAGAACACGTGTTTTTAGTAGTAATCACTTGTTAAATGCTAACATGACTGAGTTAGCGAATTTAATGTCCGTTAAGTTGTCGTAATTATTATAGTAATCATGTTGCAATATGCATACTGTTTGTTTAACCGTCTAAACAAGCTAGTCCAAATTAAAACAAATCCAAACACAGATAAAAATGGAAAAAGTGCAGAAAATGTAAAGACGCAAAGAATTTTTAAGTGATTTGGATGTTAGTAATCCTACGTCTTTGAGTTAAATCACTCTTTTTTTATGTTCTTTTTTCTAGTACACAAACTCTAAAATCCATGGAGATTCGGTGCTTCCTTTACAGTATCTAATTTTCTATATATTGAAATTTCGATTTCTATTTTCGCTACAGTCATTTCCTTATATAGCAAAAAAGACATCATATGGATTGCTAACGTTATAACTCGTAGTTGAAAACCACCGCTAGATTTTGCCACGTAACATTTATCCGTCCAGTTTTGAAGTCCATTTAACAATGCTTGAAAAGCTAGCTTAAAGTTCACCATAAACAATCAGAAATCACCTGTCAGGTTCTTCTTCACCTTCAATCACACCAACCACGTTCCGAATAGTGACAATAGCATCATTCCCTTCATATCTAATCTCAACAACCCCAGGTCCCGCACCGACATTATACCTGACCTCCCTTCCATCCCCATCACTACCCCACCAATCCTCATCCGCCACCTGTCCACCCACCTCCTTCAATATTGCCACTCCATCCTCCCCAGACACCGGAATCGAAGGTATCCCTGTTACCATCCCACTCCACTCCATCTCCTCCCTCTCCACCCTCTCGCACAGCTCACCTCTCCCACTCGGCCAGCCAGGTGTACTCGGATCCCCAATCCCTCTAAATGTGGACCCCACCTGCACACCACTCCTTGGCATCCCCCTCCCTTCCGGAAACAGCAATCCACCACCACCGTAGTCCTTGAAATCCGTGAACACAACCACGCCAATAGCCCCTTCATCCTCCGCGTTTTTCACAATATCGCCTCTGTAGATCTGTCCGTACCTAGCAATGACAACGCTCCCATTAACTTTAACACTGAGCTGACGCAACCTCTCGAAGTCTGAAACTCTGCCGTAGTTCGCGTACACGGCGGGGCCGACGGCGGATCCGGATTTGGAATAGGCGTGGAAAGTCGGAAGCACGTCCTTTTCCATGTCAGCGTAGGGGTCGTTAGGGTACGGCAGCTGAACCAAATTGAAGCGTATCTTGTCTTTTAGGGTGGGGCTGGATAGATTCAGCGATCTAGCAAGGGGGAATGAGAGATAGACGTCGTAGGATACGTAGCGGACGGAGAGGGAGGAAGATGAGAGGGAAGAGGCAACATGGGTGGCGGCGACGGAGTCGGAGAGGGAGGAGGAAGGGTGAGGTTTAGAAGTTAGAGTTTGGAGGTGGTGGAAGGAAGAGGCGTTGGAGGAGAGGGAGAGGAAAAGAGAGTGGAAGTGCTGTTTTGAAGGGAATGGATTGATGACGTTGAGGAGGAAGAAGGAAGAAGTAAAGAGGGTGAAGACGAGAGTCGATAGTTGCATATTGGGTTTTGGTAGAGATCTGTTGAAAAGAGTTGAGAGGTTTTCTACGAGGGTGTATTTGTCCTTTTCCGCTTGGGATGAGTTATTTTATCAAAGTGAATGATTGAAACGGATTAGGTTTTGGGTTTTTCTAATGATGAACGAATTTCGGTAATAGGCACCTTATCGAAAAACATTGGCAACAAAGGACAAATGTGTTTTTGTTTTTATTTCCAACTAAACGGCTATTGTGAAAATGATATATTTTTCATTATCCTGTCATGGATACAAATCACTTGGTCTCATTTTTTTTTATGGTCTAATAGATCAAACAAATCTTCATCCTTCTTTTTTTTTTTACAATTTCATTTACTTAAAAATAAAAAATTAACAAATGGACGGTTGGATTTTCACTCCATGGAGACCATAGAAAATAGGCCTAGATGGTTATTTGCTCCATGTTATTACCAATATAAATATTATGGCAAAGTTTATTATTTTATATATGGTAAAACATCGCCAGTAGTTGTTAAAATCAATGGTAATAATAATTTAACAGTCCATTTATATTCATGTAATATGTTGTAATTTATGCTTTTGGAAATAAGCAAATGACATACTGATGTTGATTTCTTTTGTTGCTTATTCAGGAGTTTATTCAAATGATGTTTATTTCTTTTCCTTCTCTTTTATGTATTTTATTAAGGGACATGATGAAATGTACAATGGAGCATCGTTACAATGTAAAATTATGTTAGCTTTTTGGTATTTTCTAGACATATGGTAATCTAGTATTTACAGCGTAATGGTTATCAATATATAGATGTGTTAGAAAATCGATAATGGTAGCTTACTAGTAAAAAGATAAAGTAACAATTTATGCAAAATAGTAAAAATAACCAGTACCATAACACTGTTAAGAATGTCAATATAGTCCAAGATCTATTTTTGAATGCTTTAAACGGAAAACTTTGATATGTTGTATATCAAACAACAAATACAAATTGAACATAAAAAACACATCATCGATGAAATGATTTAGAAACAATGATAAGGAGGAGATTAGACAGCGTAACCTTGATGTAAAAGCTTGCGTTTGATATAAACAGAGGTGCTTCTTCTTAAACTTTTGAATTTATTCAAATCGTGGGAAATTATGTTGCTTGTTAACTTCGATGGAAAAATGAGAAGTAAAAACAAGAATAACATCACTTTTCAACTTCAAAACTTAAAACATCAACAACTTGTTTTTTTCATTTCAGCAAATAAATCGAAAACTATACACGCTACATGTTCCTTAACTGAGTTGCAGTAATTTCTTTCAAGTAAAGTTGCAAAATGGGTTACTACTTTTTTTTAACCTTTTGATATTACATTAAAAAAAGCATTTCGGAAGTTATCCATATGAATCATAAAATGAATATATAATCGAGGATCTATTTTCAATGCTCTAGTCGGTTCATTAATCACATTCCATATATCTTACTTTCGATGTAAGAAAATATGTGTCGGGCATCATGGTTACATCAACTTTAAGTAGCGAATTGACTTTACGGTGAAATAGAGAAGTTTGAGTTGCTTAACATCGATGAAGGAGCTTACGACCAATGTAAGTGAAGACAGTTAGAAGTAAATTGTTAGACATCAAATTGTGTAAATCTTATACTATTTGTTCATATTTTTTTTTTTTTTTATAAAACAGTATTTTGTGTTTTTATCGTAGATTCTTCATTTTGAAAGAGTGAATAATTTACTGAAAAATTAGTTCAACTTCAGATCTTGGTAATACGTAGTCAGCTGCTCACATTTGCACAAAAGATGATATAGCTCAGTTGGTTATGCCATCCATTAGAAGGTTAGTGAGTTGAACGTTACGTGGTGCATATTATTAAACCAATTAATGATTTACATATATGTTAATAGATATTTTATTCTAGAGCGATGTGGAGAAACTCCTGAAACATACCAGACAAGAAACTTTTTGGAATGCATTGGATTATGTTGGAAAATATAATTTTCAAGACCCAACCTAAATTTTTGTCTACACGTACCTTTTTTGAACTACTAAAATAGACATTGTGCCTACGAGATACCACAAAAAGGAATGATTTAGATTGAATCTCTTTTTCATATTTATATAAATGAAATAAAGATAGAATAATCAGAAGTATTATCGAGCCTTCCCTTTTTTTGGTAGGGAGGAAAATTTGTAGATTGCGCGTGTAACTTAGTATAAATATGCTAAAAATAATATTGTAATTATCAAGCACTTTAGGGTTGGATTTTAGAAAATTATGGTTTAATCTCTTGTGTATATTATTTTAGACGAAAGAAAATTATTATATGGCCTTTTGACCCTGCTATATCCAAGCTGATTGGACAAATTAGACTCGATGATAGACAAAAAAGCAGTTTAGAGAGGTGATCACAAAGTCCAAAGATCAAGCATAGACGACAATATGAAGTAGTGATCAAGCAATGCCATGAGATAAACTCTACAGAGCGTTATAAGTATGGAATAGTACATCCCCTTGGTTGGGGATCGGATCGAATCAGATCACTATGGCCATGAACAACTTGGATCAGCAGTTCAACCCGACGGAAATTGATTGATATCTCTTGAAACCTATAAGCAACTATGCAAACAACTTTGAAAACATGAAGCTAGCACAGAGGGGAACCCACTTGACAGATTGCATGCTGCCACATGGCGTGGAAGATCGATCGGGGATGATCGCTATACATAGGGAATTGAACCTCGAAATTTTTTGAGCGGCCTTGTCTGCATCTAGAGATTCTACTGGCGAAATTTCAAGAAGCTATTCAATCATCTACGCCTATAAATACATGGTTCATGGCTCATTTGAAGAATCTTCATGTTGTTGTTTTCTTGGTACTCCCTTGTAATTAGGGATTTCGATCCGATCCCTGTTGCATCCAGAAACTAAAGTGATTAATAAAGCAATTTCGTGACGTAAGCATTCAACGCCGAACCACTATAAATCTATTTGTTATTGTTTTTTACTTATTTTCTGCTTGTTTCATATGTCTTAATTTTGATTTCTTCATTTATTTCTCTACACATAGTCTATTGGGTGTTTGTGCCAACTTTTGATGCAAACATTGTGGCGCTTTCACTGAGAATCGAGGTCTCAGCCTAACTTGATCTCATCATCTACCGATGGATTCCTACATCCGCGAGATAGATCTAGATTTTTACCGACAAGTTTCTGTTTCTACTCGTATTTTAAGAAGATCTATAAGGAATCTATTAGCCATGGCCAGAGGAAAGTCTACTACTTCCCATATTGTTGAAGGCAATCATGATGCTAATATTCAATAAGTTGATTAAAATGTACAACCGATGGCTGCCGATGCCAAAATCTAGCTGAATATATCACCAGAGCTGATTTTGAAGTCCTAATGAAGGAATTGATGAATAGCCATCAGCAGCTCAATCAGCAAATTCAGGCTAATATCGATTTGATCAACCAGTTGAAAGATCAACGTGAAAAGACTAGGAGGGAGCCTACTTCATATTCGGGATAGTAAAATTTCTCCTCATTTGACGACTATCATCGAAGCAGACACTGCAAAACGGATCCATATGCATTTGGAACATCAAGACGAGACCAAGCGATCGACCATGGCTGATCAGTGCTAATCCCCCTACAGGATCAGCAATGAACCCTATAATCAAGGGTGGATCGTTACGTAGGTGGAGGTGCTTATTCTAGAGGTGCCACGATCAATTAAAATGTTAGAGCTTAGGTAAATGTGGTTGAACCATAATTAAGAGACAACAATAGAGCTCTACTTACGAAATGGACCAAGAGCAAGAGGAGCCAAGGCAACGTGGCAGTACCCGGAGGCATGGATCGGGTCGTTTGTGTGAGATGGAGCACGGCTACCACTTAGCACTAGCTTTCCAAACACCAGACTTAACATCTATGGTGAGGCGTCTAGTGAAAGAAAGTTAGGGCTTGACCAATAATGATTGGGGACTCTTTAAAGTTTATACTCCATTCACCGACAACATTCTACATGCAGAATATCTGCGGAGGTTCCATATGCCTACGATGCCTTCTTATGTAGGAAAAACCAATCCCATGCGGCATCTCTTGAGGTATGAATGGCACATGGAATCCGTTTGAGCCACTAATGCAGTCAAGCGCATGTATTTTCCTATTTTTCTGGAAGATGTTATGACTATGTGGTTCACCAAGCGACCATCGTGGTCAATCTCTTCATTTGATGAGTTAGCAAAGAAGTTCCTAGAGCAGTTCCATATGTATACGAATCGCCCCAAGTATGTAATGTGACTCTCTAGCTTGGTACAGGCACTGAGGAAGTCATTGAAAGATTGTTTAGAAAGGTTTTAATATAGCTATTACAGAAGTTAGTAATTCGAATGAAGATGCAATACTCATGGCACTGACCAGGGGAGTCGACCCGATTCTGAGTTTGGCAATTGGTTAGCGGGAAAGCCTCTTTTTACATTGGGTTGTTTCTTTACAAAGGCGGCTCACTTTATGAGGAAGGAGGAGACAAAGCGAACGAGGAAGAGAGATGTTGCATGCCCAAGCACCGATGGAGTACAAAGTAATGTAGCAGTAAAGCAGTCTGATGATAGTTTTGGAAAAGTTCAGATCATTGTTCAGAACAAATCAAATGAACAGAAGAAAGGCGGTGATAGAAACCGTGACTGAAGATGGGATTTAAGGAAAGGGAAGCCGATGATCCCATCATTCAATAGATACACGTCATTAAATATGTCGCTAGAGAATGTTTATCTATCAACTTATAACATTATGCAGTACAGGAAACCACCTATGAAGGAACTAATGGAGAGTAGAGACAGTTTAGAAAGTACTGTCGATTTCATGAGAGTTATGGACATACCACGAACGAGTGTCGCCACCTCCGTGATGTTATTGAGAGGTTAATTCAAGAATGAAATTTGCAGCAGTTTGTTAAAGCCCTGCAGGACGACAGGCAAGGGACATTCGACCCCAGTTGAGGACAAGCTCCACCTAGTGTTGAGGAACCCCGATGAACAGTGGGGAGATTAGTTATTAATAACATTGCTGGAGGACTACATCCAGCCAATAAAATCTACAATGAAATGAACACTATCAGACATATTGACATTGAATGTTTCTTGAACATGGAAGACCGTGCTCCAGCAAAGCAGCAGCAAACTATGATAGATGATGTCATATTTTGGAGTAGAGATGCAGATAAGGTGGAGGCTCTTACTATCGACCCAATGGTGATCTCGGCTATAATCAACTCATCCTTGGTAAGAAAGATTCTTATTGATTGTGGAAGCTCTGTGAATATCATCTTCAAGAAGGCATATGACCAGATATTACTGGATGCCAAAGATCTAAAACAATGCAAAACCCATATTCATGGCTTTAGCGGTATTACAATAGAAGCGGTAGGCTATGTCAAGCTACCAAGGGAGTTAAGGGATGAGAGCCGAAGAGAGTGCAGGTGCTTCGGTTTATTGTGATGGATGTGAACACTCCTTACAATGCTTCTATGGGTCGACCAGCCCTTGTTGAATTCAAGGCAGCTATCGCCCCTTGGTGCATAACGCTAAAATTCCCAACAGAGAATGGTGTGGGAATTATCCATGGAGATCAGACTACTAGATGTGACTGTTATGTAGCTGAGTTAAGGATGCTTAGGGAAGGAGGAAAGGAAAGGATTCAGAGAGGCCTCTCTGCATAAAAACTAATGAAACTTAGTAATCAACGTATGAGCCTTAGCTCGGGCACCACAGTCGGTTCTATAAAGATATAGATTTGAGAGATGAAGAAGAGGAGCCCAAAGAAACCAAGGCTTCACATGTTGAGCTGATGATTGACATTATGATCAGCCATGACAGCCCATCATGGGTCCTATAGATTAGATCATCGCTCAGTGCAACGATGATGAAAGAATTAGTTGACTTTCTCCAAGCGAACCTTGATGGTTTTCTTGGAGTCATTCTGAGATGTATGGGATCTCACCAACTATCATGAGCCATGCATTGAATATCGACTGCCCCGGTGAAATAAAAGTGATGCGACATGGATCTAAAGCGATATATTATGCTTAAAGAGGAAATGAATAAACTCAAGAACAGTGGGTTTACCCCGATGCCCTCTACCCGAAATGGATATCTAATCCAGTTCTTGTGAGAAAAGCCATTGGAAAGTGGCAGACCTATGTCGACGACTTAGACCTAAACAAGGCATGCCTGAAAGATAGCTTTCCACTTTCAAGGGTCGACCAGCTGGTAGATTCAACCACTAATCATGAATGCTTTCATTAATGGATGCGTATTTTGGATATAACCAGATCCCAATACATGTCACCGGCTAGGAATATACCAGCTTCATTACTGATCTAGGGTTGTACTACTACTTTGTGATGCCTTTGGACTAAAGAATGCTAGAGCAACTTACTAGAGACCGATCAACCGGATGTTCAAAGACCAGATTGGACGATCAATGGAAGTATATGTGGACGATATGCTCATGAAGTCATAGTGATCAAACAACTACATCGATGACTTAGTACAGATTTTTAGTGTTCTCCATAAATATGGAATGAAACTTAATCCCTTGAAATTCTCTTTTGTCATTGCGTTGGGAAAATTCTTTAGTTTCACCATTAAATCTTGTGGAACTGATGCTAATCCCTAGAATATTCAAGTGATAAGGAATATCCATCTGCCAAAGACAATCAAACAGGTGCAAAGTCTAAATGGGAAGGTCATCGCCTTGAGCTGGTTTATCTCTAGAGCCATCTACAAGTGTATTCCTTTCTTCGAATTAATCGGTAGAGGGAAGAGAAACTTTGAATGGACATAGGATTGTATTGATGCGTTTCAAGCTCTAGTACATCATTTAGAGAGACCCTATATCTTGTCCAAGCCACTAGATCATGAAGACTTGTACATCTATTTCTCGGTGCCGACACATGCCATAAGTTATTGATAGGTGCTAAAAGAAACTATTCGAAGTTAGAAAAGCTCGGGTACTGCCTGTTGATTGCGTCAAGAAAGCTCCACCCTTATTTCCAAGCTCATTCCATCAATGTCTTCACCGACAAACCGTTATGACAAGTCCTACAACAACCTGAGATGTCTAGAAGGTTGCTTAAATGGAACATCAAATTGAGCCATTTCGATATCACTTATCACCCTCGAAGAGCCATCCAGGGACAAGCACTGGCTGACTTCATAGTCGAATTTACTGCATAAAATGACTCTTCAGAGAGCGGTGAAGAACGTACCATTCGGTGGAAGATGTACATGGATGGAGCATCCAACGATCGATGTTCTAGCCTCGGAGTTATATTGGTAACTCCTGAGGAACGCTTGATCTACTACGCCCTAAAACTTGACTTCCCTACAACAAATAACAAAGCTGAATATAAAGCTTGATAGCATAGCCTAAATTTTCTAACAGATAGGCATAAAATCTTTGAAAATTTTCAATGATTCTTAGTTAGTAGTGTATCAAGTCAAGGGAGAATTTCAGACCAAAGGACTTGGTCCTTACCTCAATCGGATTGAAGAGTTGCTAACTGATTTCGAGCATTACACTATTACACACATCGCCAGAGAATAGAATGAATAAGCCGACTCGCTAGCAAAGTTAGCAAGTTCCGAGGATGCACAACAAATGGGCTTGGTCCAATTGAAATCTCAGTGCTCCGCAAATGGAGATTGATTAAGTCTTAGAAACGGACCTTGAGAGGGAATCGTGGATGACTCTGATTAAAGATTATTTGCTAAAGGGTGTCCTTCTTGAACGAAGAAATGAGAAAAGACGGATCCTTCATAAAGCTTCATGATACATCCTTCACGAAGGAGTCATGTACAAGAAAGGTTTCTTTGTCCCTGTAACGACCCTGGATTTTGGCCCTATTATTTTAATAAATATTTAATCTAATTAAATAAAAAGTGAACTTATCATTTGAAAATGATTAAATCTTTTGGAATAATTGTCATTTGTTTATATGAATTTGTATTTTGAAAAGGAAATTTGATTCTGGAAATTTAAAATAAAATCTCTTAATAATATTTATCTTATATAATTAAATTTAAAATACTTTGTCTTGAATTGGTAAATATATATAGACGATAATGTTTAAATTAAAATCTAAATCTATCAATATAAAATATAAATATTAAATGTAAGTAAAGTATATGAATATAATTTAAATGTTGATAGTTAAAAATACAAATAGAAATAAAATAAAATTCTATCAATATAAAATGTAAGTCAACCATATGAGTATTGATAGTCAAATAGAAATGCAACATAAGTTGAAGTTTTGTAAGAACAAATGTATAAAATGAAATACAAAATATATAATAAAATAAGAACAAAGTATGACATGAAACCAGACACAAATAAGTGTATGAAGTTCAAACTAGAAGTAATAAGACAAATATTTATATACAAAT
Source organism: Allium cepa (assembly GCA_030765085.1). Taxonomy (NCBI): domain Eukaryota; kingdom Viridiplantae; phylum Streptophyta; class Magnoliopsida; order Asparagales; family Amaryllidaceae; genus Allium; species Allium cepa. The sequence continues at coordinate 43,095,855 of CM060930.1, read as the reverse complement.
TATCCTCATATGCAAGACCAATTGTCTACCTGAAAACAAATATGTACATACAAAAATATCTTCATAAACAAAGCCAAATGTATAAGGCAACACCTGACACATATGTGTATAAACTATTCAAACTAGAAGTTAAAAAAAACAAACATATTTACACAAAGTATCTTCATTTACAAGCCATATGTCTACTTGCTAAGTGTATGTCTTCATACAAATATCTGCCTATAACAAACATAATGATAATTATGTTAACAAATAAATAACAAAACATTTAATGCTATCCGTTCAAGCCCAAATTTTGTCATTTCAAAATATTTAGAGAACCTGTTCATAAAGGAAGAAGCTGACCAGTTACTACCTTCCCTTATACATCTGTTATCTTCTATATATAATTATGACCATCTTCTTTTTAGTTCGTTCAGAAATAAAAGAAACTTAGTTAACCTGTGGAAAATAAAAAGAAGAAAAAAGGAGAAGCAAACTCAAATCAAATTTAAACCAAAAACAGAATAAAACTCAGGACAGTTTCAGGCTACAGGTGTTCATAACATCAAGTATTCTATGTTCAAAGATTTTTTGGTGAGTAAAAAAAGATTTTTAAAGTTTAAGCTAATTAAAATAGTTCATGATTCATTAACTGTATAGTTTGTATATGCTTTATCTTTGGATATGATTCTGTATATATATATATGTCACTCTGTATATTGTTCTTCTCTGTTATGGATCAGGGTTGATTATCATTCAAATTCAAATTGTATTCAACTGAATCATTGTAAAGTTTTCATTTTTCAATCAAACAAGAGATTCAAACTTAAATTAAGATTTTTAGAAGTTGATTTAAACCATGTTGTAAGAATATATCACTGAAATCTGTTTACAGGTAATTAAGTCATATTTTGATAAAAATAGATTGTTGTAAAATATTAATTCAAGATCATAACTCGAATCCTTACTGCAAAACATGATTTTGAAACAAAAATGAAGATTTTTAGTTTGGGATTATAAGAGCAGTTTATATGTGAACCAAAATTTCATTTTTCCCATTTTCGAACCATTGAATCAATTTTAAATGTTGAAATTTGTGTTGAAGCAAGTTTCAGCATCTGCGATTTCGTGAAAATTAACTGAAAAATTTTCTATTGAGTAAATTTAAGAAACGAGACCATTTTAGGGTTTAGTCTCGAGCTTTTGAACGTGTCTGTAATCGAGGGGTGTTCGTCGCCTACACGTGATCGAGTGTCATGAGGTTCTGGAGGATGGAAGCTTGTCATGTTGTCATGATGTGGATAAATTTTGGGCGACTCCGGTGGTTTGTGTGGTGGTGGCGAAGTCGTTATGTCATTTTGGTTGAGCTTCAGTTTCAAGCAGAAGGCTAAATTTTGATTCGAAATTTCTGTAGGCGATTTGAGCTTGGATTTTGAGTATGTGGGTGCTTTGTGATGTGCCTGCGGCGTTGGTGTTCGCCGGAGCTGGGTGGCGCCGTCGTTCACGTGTACGGCGGTGAGTTGTGTCTGCGTTGTTGATGAGGGAACGATCTCGAGTCGATGCTCAAGTTGTTTAGATGTTTGCTTCGGGTTTTAGCTCGAGCGCGTGAGCGTGGTTTGCCTGATGCTCTAATTTATACTTAAGTTTCAAATCTAAACGTACTGGAAAATGAAAGGAAGAAAAAAGGAGAAGAAGAAGGTTGCGAGAAGAACATGGGAGAGTCTCAGGGGAAAAGCTGGAGGAACTCGAAGTATTTGTCGAGCAAATCATGGGAAGTCTTGAGTTGTTTCCTGCCAAACTGCAATATAATGTTATAAAAAAATAAATAAAGTTAAGCACTTGTTTTCAATCAGTTTAAAGCACTGTAAATTCAAATACGTGTTCGACAATTAAAGTTAAAACTCTAACACAAGCTTAAATTACTTTAGTTAACGCTTAACCATGTTTTTAACACTTAGTTAATATTTTAATTAAGCAATTAATTTAAGTTAAGTATAAAGTTAATTAACACTTAAGTTTGTAGTTAATAATAATTTGATTTCCAAAGTTTAAAGAGGACTTTTAAATGTTAACTAAGTGGAATAACTAAAATTAAATTAATTATTTTTAGAAAGTAATTAAGAATAATTACTTAATAGTTGTAATTAAAGATTGACAAAATAATGCTTAAGTGATTAATAAATTTGTAATCAACTACTTAAGTTAATTAGTGTATGATTAGTAGTTAACTAATTAAGTAATTTAATTACTTATTAGTAAATGATTAATTAAGTAATTAGCAGTTAATAAATGGGTAATTAAGTTTGATTAATTAATAATTAAGGTTATTAATTAATGATTAAGGAATAGTGAATTAAGAAATTATGGTTAAATAAATTAATTAGGAAGTAATTAATTAAATAGTGTGAAATAAAATAACTAAGTAATTAAGTAATTAAGATATAATAATTGATTAAGAAATGATTATTAATTAAATAATTTGAAATGGAATAAGTAATTAATTGATAATTAATGATTAATTAAACAGGGTTAAGAGATTCTCAAGTAATTGATTTAAAATAAATTAATTACAACAAGAATTTAAGATGATTGCTTATGGATTGTTGTGTATAATATCTAATTTGTGATATTTATTTGGTGATATTCTGTGATATGCCTTGATATATCTATGATAACTATGTATGATTTATCTGTGATAAATGTTATGTGAATCCAAAGTGTTGAATTTAAATTGTTTAAAACTAATAAACAACTTGGCCTCAAAAATGGCGTTCGGATTTCGATGAGACCGGGATCGGGTGTCATTTATGATTATCCGAAAACCATATCGATCCAAATTAGATGATAGGTTATGAATTTTCAAGTGAAGATTGAGATGGTGTTTTCAGAATGCAAGGGTTATTGTCGTTAACTCTGAGGGTGATTCCAAAATGAGTGTAACGAGATAACGCCTTCGGTTTCGTTCGAACCCGGAACGAACTTGTATGGATTGAATGCTTTCAACACATCGTCAAGCGGTCGATGAGCAATCTAAGAGATATGTTCTATAAAGATAATCGCAGCCTCAAGCCTCATCAACCGGGAATGGCTAAAACATGGGATGTGCAGCAAGGTTAGGTGGGTCATGCCCAAGCAGGACGTGATATACCCCTGTCTAGATGTCCCTTTTTATTTCGGCTGTATGGGCGGTTACTAGCTACAACCATGGGATTATCTTGTTCGGGACTGTTCAGTAAGGAATGTTTCCGGCCTTGTGTTGTAGGAGGTCAGGAGTGATCCTCGGTGCTGTGATCTAGGCCCCATACTGTGACGGACGGTACCGCAGTAGCCCTGCCATTGATGGAAATCCATTTTCCCTACGAGATCCTACGGTTTTGATTTGTATTACCCACTTTGGTGGCTAGTAGCTGGAATTTAATCATGTAACAATTTCGGCTATTTTCTATTTACTTGAAAACCCTAGACACTATTATAATATCACGACATTTCCTATAAAATATTTTGGTTAGCGTAAGGGAAAAACTTACCCGTATTTATGTGTGGGGAGTCTTATGTGATACCTTTATTTTCAAATATTTTTTTTCAAATTTAAACAACTTTAAAACGTTTACTCATACTAGAACCATGTCTGGCCCAGAGTTTATATTTTGTTTTTCATAAACTCTTGGGTACTCAAATTTTTATGAGTAGCCAAGTGATAGGTTGGATTGTATATTTCTGAAGGAGCTTGGAGCAGGAGTTCTAGATGTAGGTATATATTTATCTAGTTCCGCTGTGTAGTTGATGTATCCTGTATTTTGGGATGTATGTATTTGGCAGATGTATGTAAGACTATCATGTATATGATATTGTATAACTCTGAAATATGTAAACTATGTAATAGTTATGTGATGTATTATATTTTGTTCCATTCCGCTGTGAGATTCTGATGCTGTTATTCTTTCTTTTCTATTCTTTCCTATTTCTACCCCTTTCTTCCCTTAATGATGATACGTCTTTCCGGGAGTAGAAGGGCGGGTCGTCACAGTCCCCCTGCTTCGGTGTATCGTCAATGATGAAATCAAGCAAGTATTAAGAGAAGTCCATGGAGGAGAATGTGGTGATCACACATGAGGGAAAACCCTGGCAAAGAAGATACTCAACTATGGTTATTTCTAGCCAATTGTCAATCAAGATGTAGCTGATTATGCTAGGAAATGTGACAAGTGCTAGATTTTTGCAAAAAAAATTAAGAGCTCCACCGACGAAAATCACTCTGATTGTAACGACCCGGGATTTTGGCCATATTATTATAATAAGTATGTAATCTAATTAAATAAAATACCAGCTTTTCATTTGTAAATAAATAAGATCTTTGGACATTTACCAGTTATATGTGTATATATGTGTATTGTGAAGGAAATTTTGATTTGAAATTTAAAATAGAATCTTTAAAAATATTTAAAATAAAATTTATCTTATTCAATTTAATTAAAGGTTTTACATTATTAACATTTGATATAATACATATATGAATGTAATCTAAATAATAATGTTTAAAACAAGACAATCCTATCCATATTAAATATAAATATAAAATATAAGTACAAATATATGTTATAAATCAAATATTTGAAAGTTAAACTATAGATAGAAATAAAACTAAGAAGTTATGTTAACAACAACTTATATGGTTAAATAGAAACATAAGATAATTCTAGTATAAATACACATGGTATGCAAGACAAAACAAAATCTTTGACCAAAAATAATAACACATATGTTTCTGTATAATACAATATAAGCAATGCAAGAAGAAGACAAACTATTCACATATGCAAAATACCTTTATAAAAAAAATTAGATGTAAACATATAGGGAACATATGCATTAAATGCTAGCACAACATTTGTCATTTCAAATTGCAAAAGAAATCATCTCAGTACATAAATAAGGCCAGCCGAAATATACAAATATCACTTCAAATTTACAGTAATTAAACACAAAAAAATCTAATCTGATCAAGCACAAACTTATGCCAAAAGCTCCTACCACTATTCAAAACTATTTCTATAGACATCATCTTATTTTTGTTCGTTCACAACTTAGTAAACCTGAGAAAAGAAAAAAATAAACATCTTTATTTTACAAACTTAAATATCATTCAAAAATCAGAAGCAGTGAAGATTTACAGGAGTTCAAACTCCAGCTCTTCAACAAGAATTATTCTCTGTTTCAACAGTAATTCATGTTAGTAAACATACTGCTTTTAAAATTTTAAATCTGGGTATTTGATTCATGAAAACTCTACACTTTGTTGTATAGTTTAAACAAGTAGTCTGTATATTTTCTGTGCACTGTAATAGTTTATATGGTCTGTTCTTCTATATTGTTGGTTACAGAGCAAAGAACAGTAGGAAAATTTAATACTTCTTCTTACAATACATTTTAAACTTCGGATTTTAAACAAATTATGTTCGTTTAAACTTAAAATCATAGCCTGGAAAATTGTTTGAAGCTTAACAGTGTAACAAAAATACCGTATATTCAATTTTACAGTAAAAATGAAATCAATGTATTAAATTCGAATATTTTAAATTTATTTATTTGATTATATATCTTGAATAAACATACAAAAGTAAGATTTTTGAAACAAAAATGATGATTTTTAGATAAGTATAGAAGGCGTAGTTCATAAATGAACTACAAATGCTTTTTTATCAAATTCTGATGATCCACCAAAGCTTAGATGTTGAAATTTGTTGTGAAGCTAGCTTGATGATTCACGAATACAAGAAAAATGTTAAAAAAATTATCTAATGCAAGGATTTTTGGGATGAAACAAATTTAGGGTTTTTGGGTTCGAGTTTGCAGTGGTCTGTAAACGAGGTAATCTCATCAACTTGGGTCGACCGAGTTACACGAGTTTCTAGGGGATGGTAGAAAAGGGCATGGCCGAGGTATGGGTGGAGTTGCGTCGCTACTGGTGGTCGGCATTGGTAGGTCGAGGCATTTTTTCGGGGAGTTCGAGTTGCTGGTTCGAGCGAATGGGTATTTTGATTTCGAGTATTTTGAGCCAAAATGAGATTTGCTTTCAAGTGTGGGGTTGTTTCACGACTTTCCGGAGATGTCGTGGTTCGCCGAAGCGACGACGACGTGCCGTGCATGTTCATGGTGGCGTATGAATGTTAGAAGTTTGGGTGGCCGACGCGAGTTGTTACTCGGGGAAGTTGAGGGGTTGCACGAGTAATAACCTGGGTCGTGAGTGTGGCCTATTATCAAAATTTATAACTGGAACTTAAAAAAAAGAGAAAAGTAGTAGAAGAAGAAAGGTAGGTGGAGAAGGAACTCGGGAAATAGGAGTGGAGACTCGGGCTTTAACTCGAGTAAGCGCATAGTTTTCCTCGGGTCCAGTTTCTAGTGGATTAGCTTAATAAACTTTATAAACAGTTTAGTATTAATAAAGTTATTAATGTTAGCAAGTTTTAAGTTAAAATTTGATTTAAAAATTATTAAGAGAGACAATTAATTTATATTGTAAGTTATTAAGAATGTAAATTAATTTATAATTGTAATTAACTAAGTAGTTTAAGATTAAATAAATTTGTAATTAAAGGTTGATATTAATAATTTTGTGTTTAATCAATTTGAAATTAAGAATTTTAATTAACTACTTAAAGTTAATTAATTAATAAATAGTAGTTAACTAATTAAGTAATTAATTAATGATAAATGATTAATTAATGGGTAATTAATGATCAATTAAATAATTAGTGATTAATAAATGAGTAATTAAGTTTTATAAATTAATAAATAAGGTTATTAATTAATAATTAAGAAATAATTAATTAAGTGAGTAATTAAGAAGTAACTAATAAATTTAATAAGTTGATTAATTAGTGATTAATCAAGCAGGATAAAATGGTTTATTCTTAAGTAAGTAATTAAGTTTAAGTTAATTAAACTAAATTTGATATGAATTGATGAATCTGTTTGATTGATTGTGATATCTATTTGGTAATATTATGTGATACTCAGTGATATGCATTGATATATCTGTGATGACTGTGTATGATTTATCTGTGATAAATGTATGTAAATTCAAAGTATTGAATTAGATTGTTTAAACTATTTAAACAACTTGGCCTTTAAAATGGCGTTTGGATTTCGATGAGACCGGGATCGGGTGTCAATTTGATTATCCGAAAACCATATCGATCCAAATTAAATGTTAGGTCGTGGCATCTCAAGTGAAGATCGAGATGGTGTTTCAGAACGAAAGGGTTATCGTCGTTAACTCTGAGGGTGATTCCAAAATAAGTGTAACGAGATAATGCCTTCGGTTTCGTACGAAACCGGAATGAACTTGTACGGATTGAATGCTTTCAGCACATCGTCGGGCGGATGATGAGCATTCTAAGAGATATGTTCTATAAAGGTAATCGTAGCCTCATGCCTCATCAACCGGGAATGGCTAAAACAGGGGAGATGCAGCAAGGTTAGGTGGGTAGCACCCAAGCAGGACGAGATATACCCCCGTCCCAATGTCCCTTTATTTCGGCTGGATGGGCAGTTGTTGGCCACTACTGCGGGGTTATCTTGTTTGGGACTGTTCAGTAAGGAATGGTTCCAGCCTTGTGTTGTAGGGGGTCGGGAGTGATAGTCCGTACGGTGATCTAGGCCCCATACTGTGACGGACGGTACCCCAATGGCCCTGCCATTGATGGAAACCCATTTTTCCTACGAGACCCTATGGTTTTGATTTGTATTACCCACTTTTTTGGCTAATTGCTGGAATTTAATCATGTAACAATTTCGGCTATTTTCTATTTACTTGAAAACCCTAGACACTATTATAATATCACTGGATTTCCTATAAAATATTTTGGTTAGCATAAGGTAAAAACTTACACGTGTTTATGTGTGGGAAGTCTTACGTGATACCTTTATTTTCAAATGGTTTTTATAGTTAAACAACTTTAACCCGTTTACTCACACCAGACCCATGTCTGACCCAGAGTTTATATTTTGTTTTTCATAAACTCTTGGGTACTCAAATTTTTATGAGTAGCCAAGTGATAGATTTTGGGATTGTTGAGTTCTGGAGGAGCTTGGAGCAGAAGTCTAGACGTATGTATCTATCTATCTAGTTCCGTTGTATTAGTTGATGTATGTTGTATTTTGGGATGTATGTATTGACAGATATGTATATGACTGTCTTTTGTATGATGTTATGTAACTCTGATATATGTAAAATTATGTAATAGTTATGTGATGTATTATATTTTGTTCCGTTCCGCTGTGAGATTCTGATGTTCTTATCCTTTCTTTCTATCTTTTCTATTTCTATCCCTTTCTTTTCTTATTAACGATACGTCTTTCTGTGGTTAGAAAGGCGGGTCGTCAGAGTTGGTATCAGAGCGCTGGTTGAGATAATACCTAGGCTCTGGAGTAATATTTATATTGAGAGTGCGTATTTGTATTTTCATATAATTATATACCTATCTAAATTTGTTGAGTTACCTGTCCAGGTCGCCAACATGAGTTCTGGAAGGAGAGGCAGAGGTAGGGGGCAGTATCTCGACTGATAATGGACGAAATCAAACTGCTAATGAGGCTGTAGATCCAGTCCACCTCAGGTTAGTTTTGCTGCTTTATGCAAAGACTTCATCAACCTTGGAGGTAAACCATTTAAAGGGTCAGAATCGATAATTGAAGTTCAAGCTTGGCTACGCTCTTGTGAGCGCATCTTTAAGAATATGAAGTTGTTTGATGAACGGAAAAGGGAAATGGCATCATGGCAATTGCAGGAAGGTGCAGCAGCCTGGTGGGATGCAGCGGTAGCAAACATCTCTAAGGATGACATTTCTTGGTAAAGATTTAATGATTTATTTGAGGAGAAATTTATGCCACCAGCAGGGAAAATGTACCAGGATTTTCTGAATTTGAAGCAGGGAAGCATGTCTGTTTCTGATTATGAGACCAAATTCAATGAACTTTCTTGCTATGGACTAGGGCTCGTTGATACTCCCCTTAAAAAGAACGAAATGTTTGTGCAAGGATTGAGGCCGGAATTTCATGAAAAGATGAAGGCACATTTGAAAGGATCTTTTGTCGATTTAATTGATATGGCACTGAGATACGAGGATTTGATGAGTAAGAAATAAGTAGTACCGGTAGCAGCATTGGAAGGGAATTTCGCTAATCCGAATAAGAGGAAGTTCAATCCCAATTGGAGGAAGCCGAACAAGAAGAAGCCTGGAAGTAACAACGGACCTCGCAAATGCTATATAAGTCAACAAGAAGGTCACTTGGTGAATAAATGTCCTAGGAAAGGATTTCAGCAATAGCAATCGCATCATAGTGGACCGGGTTCAGCTTTGGTTCAGAGATCTCTATGCTTCAATTGTCACCAAATCTGATGGATCACTAAGGTTCTGTGTGGGTTATAGAGAATTGAAAAAGTGACTATCCGTAATAAATATCCTCTTCCTCGTATCGATGATCTCTCTGATCAGTTGCATGGAACTTCTGTCTTTTCTCAACTGGATTTAGCTTCAGGTTTCCATCTGTTAAGGGTAGCCGAGAACAGTATTCCCTTGACTGCATTTGTGGGACCAAATTGTTTCTATGAGCGGTTGGTTATGCCTTTCGAATTAACCAACGCTCCTGCCTACTTTGTTGAACTGATGAACCGAGTCTTTCATGATGTATTGAGTAAGTTCGTTTTGGTATTCATTGATGATATTTTAGTCTACTCTAAGTCTGAAGAGGAGCACAAGCAGCATTTGAGAATTGTGTTGGAGACTCTGAGGAAGCATTTTTTGAAGGAAAATTTTTCCAAGTGCCATTTCTGGAAATCAGAAGTCAAATTGTCAGGGCACATTGTTTCTGGTGAAGGTATCTATGTAGATCCAGCGAAGGTTGAGACTATTCTGGAATGGAAGCAGCCGGAGACACCGATGGAAGTTCGCAGTTTTTTGAGATTGGCTGGCTACTACAGAAAGTTTATCAAGGACTATTCCAAGATTTCTTCACATCTGACTAAGCTGACAAGGAAAGGGGCTAAGTTCAAATGGACACCCCAGTGTGAGGATGCTTTTCAGGAATTGAAGACAAGGCTAACCAGTGCACCAGTGCTAGCGATTCCAGATGGAAAGAGCAAATTTAAGGTTTATACAGATGCTTGTATAGTTGGTCTGGGAGCAGTTTTGATGCAGAATGGAAGGGTAATTGCGTATGCGAGTCGGCAATTAAAGCCACATGAAAAGAACTACGCTACGCATGATCTAGAATTGTTAGCCATTGTTTTTGCTTTAAAGATCTGGAGACATTATCTTTTGGGAGAGAAGTTCGAATTATTCACGGATCACAAACCGTTGAAATATCTTTTCTCTCAAAAGGATCTTAATCTGAGGCAACAGCGGTGGGTCGTGGTTCTGGCATCTTATGATTTGGATATTCTGTATACCCCGGGAAAGACGAATGTTGTAGCTGATGCTCTTAGCAAGAATGCAGTCCTGTCTCTTTTGAAAGTGGTTCCATCTCTTCTGGAGAGGATAGCGAGCAAGCAAGAATCAGATAATAGATTAAGAGGAATCATAAGAAAAGTTAAGAAGGGCCAGTGTTTCAGTTTCAAGATTGATGACCAAGGGACACTAAGGATCAACGGGAGGATCAGTGTTTCGAATTTCAAGGAATTGAAGCAGGAGGTCTTATCTGAGAGTCATTGCTCCAAATTAAATATTCATCCGAGAATCTCAAAGATGTATAAAGATATGAGAAGAGTTTTCTAGTGGCTGAATATGAAGAAAGATATTGTTAGGTTCGTGAATAGTTGTGCCATCTACCAACAAGTTAAAGGAGATCAGTAGAAGTCAGCCGGATTATTACAGCCTTTGGAAATTCCGATGTGGAATGGGAGATGATTTCGATGGATTTCATCGACGGTTTTCCTAGAACTAAGAAAGGAAACGAAGGAATTTGGGTCACTATTGATCATCTGACGAAAAGCGCCCATTTTATACCGGTTAAGGCAACTCGTACTGCAGCTTCTCTAGTAGAGATTTTCTTGGGGGAGATAGTTAGATTGCATGGTGTTCCTGTCAGTATAGTAAGTGACCGTGATCATATTTTCACCAGCAAATTCTGGGAGGCTCTACAATCAGCTATGGGAACGAGTTTGAGATTGAATACAACTTATCTTCCTCAGATGGACGGACAGACAGAGAGGCTTAATCGTATTCTAGAGGATATGCTACGAGCTTATGTTTAAGATTTTTATGGATCGTGGGAAGACTATCTTCATCTCGTGGAATTCTCTTATAATAACAGTTACCAAGCGAGTAATAAGATGGCTCCTTATGAAGCTCTGTATGGAAGATCGTGTAGATCCCCATCCTGTTGGATAGAATCGAAAGATCGCCTTGTGCTCGGACCTGATCTAATTCAAGAAGCTTCTGCGAAAGTTGAGCTTATCAAGAAAAGGATGAAAGCTGCTCAAGATCATCAGAAGAAATATGCTGATAAAAGGCGAAGACCATTGGAATTTGAGATCGGAGAATTAGTCTTTATCAAAGTTTCCTCGATCAAAGGTGCTATTAGATTCGAAAAGACGGGAAAACTTGCTCCAGGATATATAGGACCATTCCGAGTGTTTGAAAGAATTGGAGCTGTAGCTTACAGAATTGAATTGCCAGAACGGTTGTCTGGAATTCATAATGTATTTCATGTATCCCATTTAAGGAAGTTTTTTCATGACCCATCATTGGTTGTGGAACCAGTAGTACAGGAAGATTTGGAAGTAGAACGAAACTTGACTGTGGTCAGAAATCCTGTTGGGATTGTAGATCAAGACGAGAGGCAACTCAGGAGCAAAGTAGTGAAGCTCGTCAAAGTGTAGTGGAACGAGGATCCCAAAGATTGTACCTAGGAAACTCTTGATAGTTTTAGGAAGCCTATCCGGACTTGTGTCCGGATAGCTAGTGATGTTGTTAGGATAAACTGTTTGATTGTTATTGTATGGATGACCTGTATGTTTGGATTGTTAACATAAAAGCTTTTGAATTAACTTTCGTTTTAAATTTCGGGGACGAAATTCTTTTAAGGGCGGAGGAATGTAACGACCCAGGATTTTGGCCATATTATTATAGTAAGTATTTAATCTAATTAAATAAAATACAAGATTTTCATTTATAAATAAATAATACTTTGGACATTTACCACTTAAATATGTATATATGTGTGTTGTGAAGGAAATTTTGATTTGAAATTTAAAATAGAATCTTTAAAAATATTTAAAATAAAATTTATCCTATTCAATTTAATTCAAGGTTCTACATTATAAACATTTGATATAATACATATATGAATGTAATCTAAATAATAATGCTTAAAATAAAACAATACTATCCATATTACATATAAATATAAAATATAAGTACAAATATATGTTATAAATCAAATATTTGAAAGTTAAACTATAAATAGAAATAAAACTAAGAAGTCATGTTAACAACAACTTATATGGTAAAATAGAAACATAAGATAATTCTAGTATAAATACACATGGTATGCAAGACAAAACAAAATCTTTGACCAAAAATAATAACACATATGTTGCTGTATAATACATGTATAAGCAATGTAAGAAGAATACAAACTATTCAAATATGCAAAATATCTTTATACAAAAAAATAATAATTAGATGTAAACATATAGGGAACATATGCATTAAATTCTAGCACAACATTTGTCATTTCAAATTGCAAAAGAAATCATCTCAGTACAAAAATAAGGCCAGCCGAAATATACAAATATCACTTCAAATTTACAGTAATTAAACACAAAAAAATCTAATCTGATCAAGCACAAACTTGTGCCAGAAGCTCCTACCACTGTTCAAAACTATTTCTATATATACATCATCTTATTTTTGTTCGTTCACAACTTAGTAAACCTGAGAAAAGAAAAAATAAACATTTTTATTTTACATACTTAAATATCATTCATAAATCAGAAGCATGGAAGATTTACAGGAATTCAAACTCCAGCACTTTAACAAGAATTATTCTCTGTTTCAACAATAATTCAGGTGAGTAAACATACTACGTTTCAAATTTTAAATCTGGGTTTTTGATTCATGAAAACTCTGTGCTTTGTTGTATAGTTTAAATAAGTAGTCTGTATATTTTCTGTGCACTGTAAATGTTTGTATGGTCTGTTCTTCTATATTGTTGGTTACCGAGCAAAGTACAGTACGAAAATTTAATACTTCTTCTTACAATACATTTTAAACTTCGGATTTTAAACAAATTATGTTTGTTTAAACTTAAAATCATAGCCTGGAAAATTGTTTGAAGCTTGACAGTGCGACGACTCGGAATTTTCGAGCATTTAAAATGGGATTTTAATTGATTTTAAATATTAGATAGAGTAATTTTAACTTGAATTACGAATATCACAATTTATTTGATAATTGAATTATTAAATTAAATAAGTGAAGTTGGATAAATTATTGAATCTGGGTTTTAAGCCTATTAAAAATAATTTGAAGGCTTGAAAAAAATTATATTAATAGTACCGAGGATAATAGAAGTTGTAAAATTGAAATTAACAGCGGTTTGTTCAGTTTTAAAATTTATATCGTTTAAATTGAATTTAAAAATAGTATTCCGAGGCACAGTCTCGGAATTCAACGAAACTAGTTCCATTTAATCCGTAATATTGTATTGTTGTCGGATTTCAAAATTCGTAGTGATTGGAGTTGTTGTGTGAGCGTATGGTATATAAACGCGTTGATATTGCATTGTGTACTGTAATTAGCATCACGTACTCTGGCTTCTCTCAGAAGCTAATACCTTCATTTTTAAATTGAGCCTTCTTCGAGAATCCATGCATTCGATTATAAAAAAAGGGCCGAAGCCCCCATCTTAAATCAGTACAAACCGCAAAAAAAACCATCATATCCATGCGATCAGTTCAAAATTAATTAATACGACCGCTTGGGTTCGCTGCTCTTCATATGTGCGTGATCGAGTCGCGATGCTCAGGTGAGCTCTGGCTTGGTGGCGTGTGGCTGTACAAGGGAGAAGCGACCTCTTGCTGTCATGATCAAAATTAGGGTTTCTCGAATTAGAGCCACGGATGAGAGGAGGCAAGTGTGCGAGTTCAAAGGGTGGTGCGATTTTCATGGTGGATCTAGATGGAAGGGCGGTAGGCTGTGTTCGAACATATGGGGGGAGGGCAGGCTGCATACGTGACCTGGAGATGATGTACGACGTTATTGCTTGCAATTTGAAGAGGTGGGCACATGGTATTGTTGGGTCTGGGTGTGCGCTACATGGAAGAAGTAGTGATGGCTGGTCGGCGACAAAGAGGTTGGAAGCTGCGATGTTATGCTGCAGTGTCGTAGTTGGAAGGGGCGTTGAGGGGATGCTAGTGGGATTGTAGGTGTAGCCGAGAGGTGATAGCAGTTTTGGTCATGTTGTTCAGACCGAGAGGAAGGTCAAAGTATGGTAACGAATCGAGATTGGGAAGAATTGAACGCAAATTAAGCAAAGGTGAGTTAATCTCACTCAGTTAAATTTTAATTTTAATTTAAATAGTTAAATTTAAACAAATTGATTGATTGATTTATTTCGGTGTGTTATGTTATATATAGTAGTATATAGCATATCTTGGAATGTTTGATTTTCCGCATTAAATAGCGAATGATTTTATATTTAAAACCTATATACCGTGATATTTCACATTGAAGTGGAATTGATATTTTATGTTGTGCTAACGTCTGTGGATGCAAGGAAAACAGGTTGGAGGGATCCAACTGGATCCCTCAACATTTATTTAAATTATTTAATATTCTCTGTTGCGATTATTTGATATCCTATGATGAATTATATTGGTATATTGAATGCTACGGTTCGATTGGATATAATTGGGTATAATGAATTAATATATATATATATATATATATATATATAAATAGGATTTTGGAAGGAAATAAAAGAAGTGAATTTGTAAGTAAAATAATTATAGAATGAATTTAAAAATGAATTGGAAAAGAAATAAAGTGACTTTAGAATTCTAATAAATAATTCTTGAGTATAGAAAGGAAATTTGAATAAGCAGAAGGTTAATGAATTTTAAATCGTCAGTGATATTAACTAAAAGAACAAAACATTTATTTAAAATTTAAGATTTAAATTATTGAAAAGAATAAAGAAGAAATTGGGAAAATCTAAAATTTGTATATTTCAGTTAAAAGATTTAAAATCAAACGGAAAATAATAATAATAAAAATAAAGTTCATAATTAATGAATTTTGGAATGAACTAAGTAAGTAAAGAAATTTATTTCAAATGGAATAAATTGGAAATCAATTTAGAAAATTTATTTAAGTGATTGAGATTGGAAATTCTCCCTGAATAACCAAGTACATTTTCAAAGTTATAAGTTAAAAGTTTTAAGGTTGTTTTTTCTTAAAAAAAATATAGTTTGGGAAAATTTATTATTTCTAGTATTTAAATTCTAAAGCAAGTATTTTCTCAAATCTATTATAGTAGTAAATACTTAAAAAGTGACTTAGTATTTTGTTTTTAAAAAGTAAAAATCTAGTTTTATATTTTATTAAGTAACCTTACTTTCAAATATTCATATAGTATATATTTTTAATAAATTATTGAAGCAGTTTTAAAATAAATGTTTTAAAGTATATTTCAAAGTAAAGTGTTTTTAAATTATTTTTTAAAAAAATCTAGTTTTGTGCTTGATGATTTCAGTGGAGATAGAAATAGTTGGGAAAGTTTATTCTGAAAAGAAAGATGATCTGAAACTGTTTCCAAAAGGTTGAAAATAGAAATATATCTGGTGAAGATGTTTTTGAGGTTTGATGGATGTTGTGAATATTAATTGATAGTTAAATAACCAACTATCAATATTGGCCAAATGCGATGATCGTTTCGAAGGGATCGGGATCTAGATTTATTTCTCGAAATCCCCTTCGATCCGGTTTGTACGTTTCGTGGAAACGAGTTTGGATTCAAAGTTGGAGAATTGAAGTGCAAGGGCTAGTCGCTACTAATCCTGAGGATATTTCCAAAATGGATGTAGTAGGAATAGTGCCTTCGGTTCCGTTCGAACCCGAGACGGACTTGTATGGATGAATGCTTGCGAAACATCGTCAGGTGGACGATGGGCATTCTAAGCGATATGTTCTAAAAAGGTAACGCTTAGCCTCAAGCCTCATCAAATGGGAATGACTGAAAATCAGGGGTTATGCAGAAAGGATAGGTGGGTAGCACCCAAGCAGGGTGAGGTCATCCCTGTCTAGATGTACCTTTTTATTTCGGCTTAGTGGGCGGTTGCTGATCCCAACAGCGGGGTGATCTCACTCGGGATTATCTAGTAAGGGGTAGTCTCGGTGTTGTGTTGCAGGGGAGGGGGCGTACTCCTCGGTACGGTGATCTAGGCCCCGTACTATGACAGGTGGTACCCCAGTGCCTAGTCATTAGTTGGAAATCCATTCTCCCTACGAGCCTTGTACGAGTTTTGTTTGTATTACCCACTCTATGGCTAGTAGCTGGAATTTAATAGATGTAACAATTTCGGCTATTTTATTAGTATTTGTATATGGACCCTATTATAATATCAGAGGATTTCTATAAAAATTGTTTAGCTATCGTAAGGTGAAAACCCGACATGTTTATTTGTGACGTGGTCTTACGAGATGCTTTTTTTTTCAATGGAGTTTTGAAACTTTAATAATCAATTGGGTGTGATTTTCTCACGCTGGTATTCCAGACTGACTCGGGTGTTATTTAACTGTAATGCTCGGGTCAGACCGAGTATTATAGGATACAGGATGTGATGTTGTGGAGCTCAGGAGACGAGCAGGATGACGATACGTACTCCCGTACTTGTTTATATATACATACTCCGCTGTGTTGAGTTGTTGTGCATCCAGTTGTATGTTATTGATGTTGAGGTGTGATTGATGTACTCTGATGATGTAATATATAAACAGATATATTTGATTTTGAGTAAGGATTATTTATTACCTATTATATTTAATTCCGCTGCGATGGTTAGATTCTGTTGTTGTTTTCTATTTCCTTCTTCTACCTCTTCTTCTTTAACCCAAATGGTTCGTATTTCTGTGCAACTTGAGTTGATTGGTGTAGAATAGTGTCGACTCAAAAGGTACGGATTTGCGGGCCGTTACAGTTGGTATCAGTGCTTTGGTTGGTGATAATCTTGGCTTTGGTGGGAATTACTCATTTAAACTAGAGTCCATAGTACTCTAGAATGAGTTTGAGCGTATTAATAGATATGAGCGTGTATTTGTTAGTGAATATAAATTATTTTAATATTGTGTTGATTGGTTTATTGAGTGGCATATGAACCTTCGTCGGCACAGTCTGGACAACTGTATCGAAGGGGTTTCTAAACACTTGAATAGAACAATTGAGACGGTATTGTTTTAAATATTGGTGAATGAAATAATTTTACCAAAACAATATATTTTGATATAAATAAAAGTTTTTGTAAACTATTCTAGCTAATATATGGTTGCTTGAATGTTACAAATGATAATATTAAATTATTATCATTGTTGTGTAAAAATTTAACTAGAAATTGAAAATATAACCAAAGTTTAAGGGAATGAATTCATTATAAAACGAAATTTATAAATATGAATTATTAATGTAAATTATAAATTGAAATATAATTAAATGGGAATTTGTATAAGCATAAACTATACAAATGCATTATAGTTAAAATTTGAATTAAAATAGAATTTGAAACTTTAAAACCCCGGAGATTTAGGGAGTACTTTGAAGATAAATAGTAGCATTGTTGTTTTTGGGGGTATTTCTGAAAGGAAATTGTTTCAAATAAATTTTGGGAAGGGATATAGCATTGAACTCACTTCAGTCGCTGGAAAATAATTTCGGTGTTGGCTGCAGCATCATCGATGTTCGTTTTCGAGTTTCTAAGTGACATATTGCTACCAAATTGATTTGTTTAGGAAAACCTGTTTGTTTTGAAATTTCAAAGGAAATTTGTTGGAAATAAAAACCAGGATTGGTTTGAAATTTTTGAGAAGTGTGATTTTGAGATGTTGAAGATTTCAAAATGATTTGAAACCAAAAAGTCGGGTGTTTAAAAATCCTAATGAGATAGGTTGTAAGCTTATAAATTGAGATGATTTTTAAATCAGGAAGGAAATATAAGCTTTGAATAATGGAATGTAAATTTAAAGTGAAAAGTTAAAAAAATGAAATTAATTTGGATTGGGAAATAAAAATTTAACTGGATTGGAATAATTGAATAGGCTGGAAATAATATCCAGTTGTATTCGAATTTAGTTGAAATCGAATTGAGTTAAATAAATCTGAGTTAAAATAAAATTGAATTGGAATAAAAATTCAATTGAGTTATTGAATGGAATTAGATTCTTACCTGAACAACTGGAAAACAAGTTGGATAAGAATTAGACTGAAATAAATAAACCAGAATAACTTATAACAGAATTAAAATCCATGGAAATAAAATATACTTGGGTTATAAATAAGCATAGGCTTGAGTTAAAAAAAATAAAAATAAAGGAAGAATATATCCAAGCCTATAATAAATGGGATTGTATAAAATAATAAGTTGTGACTTATAAAATTGAAAAGTGGGATGGAAAACCCAAAATAAATATATTTTTGATGAATTGAAAAATAAAATGAAATCCAACTTGAATTATATAATAAATTCGAACTTAAGAAAATTTAATGAAGAGATTTTGAGATTAAAAATCAAGTATTGAACTATAAATAAAGAAGAACTAATTTGTTAATAAATTAGATAATGAAAAATGTAATGAGAACCTAATGTGTTAAATAAAAGCTGAATTGTGAGTTTATGATGAAGCTGGAAAATAAAACTTAAGTTATAAATCAAAATTCGACCTGGATTGTTAGTGAAGTAAATGAAATTGAATTGTGAGCTCATGAAATTGGGTGGTAAATTGAAAATGGATAGTGGATTCAGAACTTGATTTTTAAATTAAAATTTAACTTAAAGTGTTAACAAATTAAATATAATTGAAGTATCGAATAAAAATATAAATGGATTAAAATAGTAATGGTTTGAATGTGCAAATAAAATCCAAATAAGTGGAAATAAATTGGAGATGGCCATGTAATCAATTGGATGAGTTGAGTATGAAAGTTAAATTTTATATTAACTAACCAAAGGAAATTGTAGATTTAAAATGAGATTTAATTGAGATAGAATCAAGTTGAATAAAAGAGAAAAATATTTATTTGTGAAATGAAAATGAGCTTAAGTATAAAATTTGAATAAATCAAAATAAATTAACTTAAGCTGAATATAAGGGGGAGAGTTGAATTGAATTCGACTTAAAACCAAGTTTAATGATATTGGATAGAATTTGAATCAAGTAAAAATAAATTTGGATCGAAATAGAATTTGGTGGGTTGTAAATAATATTTAAGGAAATGAAAATTCATAATGGATTGAGTGGATAAACTAATTATATTGAATAAATAAATAGAGGGGAATTTTTATTAAATAATTGTAAATCATTTAAAATGTTAAAGAATTGAAATAACTTGGAGACAATATGAACAATAGAATGTTTTCAAGTTAATAGAATGGTTTTAAATGAATCGTAAATGAATAGATTGTGAATAAAATTGAAATGAAATGTGTCGAGCTAAATAAATGGTTGTGAATGAATTAAAATAAAAGGAAATTTAATTGGTAATGTAGGTGAACCTAAATTGTTAATGGTTTTGAATGAAACTAGTTTAGTTAATAAAATGAAATACAAGTGAATGTATTCAAATCTGAAATGCAATGAAATGGGAATATATGGATTGTGAATAAATTTAAAATGGAATAGAATTAGGTATAAATTGAGTTGAAATCAATTTAAATTGGTTATAAAATATAAATACTTATTTATTTTACATAGATCTCGTCAAATTGCATAGAATAAATTGTCATTTGATGTAAATGGGAGTAATTAAAATTATATGAATGGATAGGAGTAAAATAAATTGATTTCGAGGGCAATTGAATTAAATATGAGTTCAGTTTGCTTAAAAATAAATAAATTGTAAGCGGTTGAGTTTAAATCATTCAAATTGATGAAGTTGTATACGAATGGATTGAAAACCATTCAAATTGAATGAAAATGGTTTATAAATTAGTTGAAACAGTTGAATTAGTACGAAAACTATATGAATTGCTTATAGAAAATGTTGGGTGTGAATTTCTTTTAGAATACACGTGTTGGACTATTGCAACTAAATGAAATCTTGTTAAACTGCATATATTTGACGCTTACAAGTTTAAATTGAGTAAGTACAGATACCTGGGTGCCGTGTGGCTAGTTTTGGCCGTGCTATTTGCTAAAAATTATAAGCCGCTTGCTTAAAATGCTAAATAAGGTACGCCTACGCAATAAAAATAGGAAATATGAACCGTTTTTGGTTTTTCCGACCGAGTGGGTAGATGTATATATATTTATATCTTTTGTCAAATTGCAAAAGCTCCTCCGTACAAAGGAGACTCTGCCAAAAAAATTCAGAAATTTTGGGAGTTAGAAACTTTTTAAAAATTTTGGAAAATTTTGTTAACGACAAATGTTTTCAAATTGGAATTTGAAATAAATTTGTAAATGAAACTAATTTAAAGTAATGATATGAATTAGTTATTAATGAAAAAAATAAAATTTAAGTATTCAGAGTTAAAGATAAATTGAATTCATATGGAAATGGAGGAATCAATTTGAATAGAAATAGATATAAACTAAAGTGGTAAGGGGAAAATAAATAAAGAAGCATATAAAATGCTTATGCTAACTTAGGTAAACAATGATAAATTCTTAATTGGTAATTGATATTACATACATAATCTAAGTTAATATTTGAATGAATAAATACTGACATTTTGTAAGAAATTTGATATGATGTTTTGGGAATATTGTGATTGGATATTAGTGCTAAGCAAGATATGCAGGTATTATAAAGAGAAAAGAGAATTGGATTTGATTTAAGAAAAATAAATTTGAAATGCTCTATAAAAAGGTATGTGTTTAAATTTCTATGAAATTGGATTAGGTTTTTGGATCGAGCCACTTGGCTTTTTATTTTCTTTTTGGATTTGGGAGGCCGTAGGACCATTTTGTAGTTGCACTGAGCTAGCCGCGCAAAGGAGACGCTGGCAAAAATTTTCGAAAATTTAGAGAGTTAGAAAATTTTTGAGGAAATTTTGATAATTCAAATTTTGGTTTAAAGTGAAACTTGAATGGTTAAATAAATAGTATAATTTGAAACTAGGGAAAAATTTGAGAAGTTAATAAGAATGATAATGGGTCTTCTATATAAAAAAAATAGTTGGTAGGATGTTAAATTGTTGGTTTTGGAGAAATAGTGACGGGTATTGGACAATTCTTCCTAACTAGTAATTTCGGGGACAAAATTCTTTTAAGGGGGGAGGAATGTGACGACTCGGAATTTTCAAGCATTTAAAATCCGGATATTTAATTGATTTTAAATATTAAATAGAGTAATTTTAACTTGAATTACGAATATAACAATTTATTTGATAATTGAATTATTAAATTAAATAAGTGAAGTTGGGTAAATTGTTGAATTTGGAGGTTTAAGCCTATTAAAAATAATTTGAAGGCTTGAAAAAAATTATATTAATAGTACTGAGGATAATAGAAGTTGTAAAATTGAAATTAACAGTGGTTTGTTCAGTTTTAAATTTATATCGTTTAAATTGAATTTAAAAATAATATTCCGAGGCACAGTCTCAGAATTCGACGAAACCAGTTCCATTTAATCCGTAATATTGTATTATTGTCGGATTTCAAAATTCGTACTGATTGGAGTTGTTGTGTGAGCGTACGGTATATAAACGCGTTGATATTGCATTGTGTACTATAATTAGCATCACGTACTCTGGCTTCTCTTAGAAGCTAATACCTTCATTTTTAAATTGAGCCTTCTTCGAGAATCTATGCATTCGATTATAAAAAAAGGGCTGAAGCCTCCATCTTAAATCAGTATAAACCGGAAAAAAAACCATCAAATCCATGCGATCAGTTCAAAATTAATTAATACGAACGCTTGGGTTCGCTGCTCTTCATATGTGCGTGATCGAGTCGCGATGCTCAAGTGATCTCTGGCACGGTGGCGTGTGGCTGTACAAGGGAGAAGCGACCTCTTGCTGCCGCGATCAAAATTAGGGTTTCTTGAATTAGAGCCACGGGTGAGAGGAGGCAAGTGTGCGAGTTCAAAGGGTGGTGCGATTTTCGTGGCAGATCCAGATGGAAGGGCGGTAGGCATGTGTTCGAACATATGGGGGGAGGGCAGGCTGCATACGTGACCTGGAGATGACGTACGACATTATTGCTTGCAAGGTGAAGAGGTGGGCACATGGTATTGTTGGGTCTAGGTGTGCGCGACATGGAAGAAGTAGTGATGTCTGGTCGGCGGCGAAGAGGTTGGAAGCTGCGATGTTATGTAGCAGTGTCGTAGTTGGAAGGGGCGTTGAGGGGATGCTAGTGGAATTGTAGGTGTAGCCAAGAGGTGATAGCAGTTTTGGTCATGTTGTTCAGCCCGAGAGGAAGGTCAAAGTATGGTAACGTATCGAGATTGGGAAGAATTGAACGCAAATTAAGCAAAGGTGAGTTAATCTCACTCAGTTAAATTTTAATTTTAATTTAAATAGTTAAATTTAAACAAATTAATTGATTGATTTGTTTCGGTGTGTTATGTTATATATAGTAGTATATAGCATATCTTGGAATGTTTGATTTTCCGCATTAAATAGCGAAAGATTTTATATTTAAAACCTATATACCGTGATATTCCACATTGAATGGAATTGATATTTTATGTTGTGCTAACGTCTATGGATGCAGGGAAAATAGGTTGGAGGGATCCAACTGGATCCCTCAACATTTATTTAAATTATTTAATATTCTCTGTTGCGATTATTTGATATTCTATGATGAATTATATTGGTATATTGAATGCTACGGTTCGATTGGATATAATTGGGTACAATGAATTAAAATATATATATATATATATATATTGGATTTTGGAAGGAAATAAAAGAAGTGAATTTGTAAGTAAAATAATTATAAAATGAATTTAAAAATGAATTAGAAAAGAAATAAAGTGACTTTAAAATTCTAATATATAATTCTTGGGTATAGAAAGGAAATTTGAATAAGCAGAAGGTTAATGAATTTTAAATCTTCAGTGATATTAACTAAAAGAACAAAACATTTATTTAAAATTTAAATTATTGAAAAGAATAAGAAGAAATTGGGAAAATATGAAATTTGTATATTTCAGTTAAAAGATTTAAAATCTAACGGAAAATAATAATAATAAAAATAAAGTCCTTAATTAATGAATTTTGGAATGAACTGAGTAAGTAAAGAAATTTATTTCAAATGGAATAAATTGGAAACCAATTTAGAAAATTTATTTAAGTGGTTGAGATTGGAAATTCTCCCTGAATAACCAAGTACATTTTCAAAGTTAATTTTAAATATAAGTTAAAAGTTTTAAGGTTGTTTTTAAAAAAAAACAAATTTTGGAAAATTTATTATTTCTAATATTTAAATTCTAAAGTAAGTATTTTCTCAAATCTATTATAGTAGTAATTACTTGAAAAGTGACTTAGTATTTTGTTTTTGAAAAGTAAAAATCTAGTTTTATATTTTATTAAGTATCCTTACTTTCAAATATTCATATAGTATATATTTTTAGTAAATTATTGGAGCAGTTTTAAAATAAATGTTTTAAAGTATATTTCAAAGTAAAGTGTTTTTAAATTATTTTAAAATAAATCTAGTTTTGTGCTTGGTGATTTCAGTGGAGATAGAAATAGTTGGGAAAGATTATTCTGGAAAGAAAGATGATCTGAAACTGTTTCCAAAAGGTTGAAAATAGAAATATATCTGGTGAAGATGTTTTTGAGGTTTGATGGATGTTGTGAATATTAATTGATAGTTAAATAACCGACTATTAATATTGGCCAAATGCGATGATCATTTCGAAGAGATCGGGATCGAGATTTATTTCTCGAAAACCACTTCAATCCGGTTTGTACGTTTCGTGGAAACGAGTTTGGATTCAAAGTTGAAGAAGTGAAGTGCAAGGGCTAGTCGCTACTAATCCTGAGGATATTTCCAAAATGGATGTAGTAGGAATAGTGCCTTCGGTTTCGTTTGAACCCGGGACGGACTTGTATGGATGAATGCTTGCGAAACATCGTCAGGTGGACGATGGGCATTCTAAGGGATATGTTCTAAAAAGGTAACGCTTAGCCTCAAGCCTCATCAAATGGGAATGACTGAAAATCAGGGGTTATGCAGCAAAACTAGGTGGGTAGCACCCAAGAAGGGTGATGTCATCCCTGTCTAGATGTCCCTTTTTATTTCGGCATAGTGGGCAGTTGCTGATCCCAACCGCAGGGTGATCTCACTCGGGTTTATCCAGTAAGGGGTAGTCCCGGTCTTGTGTTGCAGGAGAGCGGGCGTACTCCTCGGTACGGTGATCTAGTCCCCGTGCTGTGACAGGTGGTACCCCAGTGCCTAGTCATTAGTTGGAAATCCATTCTCCCTACGAGCCTTGTACGAGTTTTGTTTGTATTACCCACTCTATGGCTAGTAGCTGGAATTTAACAGATGTAACAATTTCGGCTATTTTATAAGTATTTGTATATAGACCCTATTATAATATCAGAGGATTTCTATAAAAATTGTTTAGCTATCGTAAGGTAAAAACCCGATATGTTTATTTGTGGCGTGGTCTTACGAGATGCTTTTTCTTTCAAAGGAGTTTTGAAACTTTAATAATCAATTGGGTGTGATTTTCTCATGCTGCTATTCCAGACTGACTCGGGTGTTATTTAAATGTAATGCTTGGGTCAGATCGAGTATTATAGGATACAGGATGTGATGCTGTGGAGCTCAGGAGACGAGCAGGATGACGATATGTACTCCCGTACTTGTTTATATATACATACTCCGCTGTGTTGAGTTGTGTATCCAGTTGTATGTTATTGATGTTGAGCTGTGATTGATGTACTCTGATGATTTAATACATAAACAGATATATTTGATTTTGAGTAAAGATTATTTATTACCTATTATATTTAATTCCGCTGCGATGGTTAGATTCTGTTGTTGTTTTCTATTTCCTTCTTCTACCTCTTCTTCTTTAACCCAAATGGTTCGTATTTCTGTGCAACTTGAGTTGATTGGTGTAGAATAGTGTCGACTCAAGGGGTACGGATTTGCGGGCCGTTACAGACAGTGTAACATAAATACTGTATATTCAATTTTACAATAAAAAGGAAATCAATGTGTTAAATTCGAATATTTTAAATTTGTTAATTTAATTATATATCTTGAATAAACATACAAAAGTAAGATTTTTGAAACAAAAATGATGATTTTTAGATAAGTATACAAGGTGCAGTTCATAAATGAACAGAAAATGCTTTTTGTCAAATTCCGATGATCCAACAATGATTAGATGTTCAAATTTGTTGTGAAGCTAGCTTGATGATTCACGAATGCAGGAAAAATGTTAGAAAAATTATCTAATGCAAGGATTTTTGGGTCGAAACAAATTTAGGGTTTTTGGGTTCAAGTTTGCAGTGGTTTGTAAACGAGGCGATCTCATCACCTCGGGTCGACTGAGTTGCACGAGTTTCTAGGGGATGGTAGAAGAGCGTACGGTCGAGGTATGGGCGGAGTTGCGTTGCCACTGGTGGTCGGCGTTGGTAGGTTGAGGCATTTTCTTTTGGGGTGTTCGAGTTGCTGGTTCGAGCGAATGGGTATAATTTGATTTCGAGTATTTCGCGTCAAAATGAGATTTTCTTTCGAGTGTGGGGTTGTTTCACAACTTTCCGGAGACGTCGTGGTTCGCCGAAGCGATGGCGACGTGCCGTGCACATGCACGGCGGCGTATGAATGTCAAGAAGTTTGGGTGGCCGACGTGAGTTGTTATTCGGGGAAGTTGAGGGGTTGCACGAGTAATAACCTGAGTCGTGAGTGTGGCCTGTTATCAAAATTTATTACTGGAACTTAAAAAAAAGAGAAAAGTAGTAGAAGAAGAAAGGTAGGAGGGGAACGAACTCAGGAAATGGAAGTGGAGACTCGGGCTTTAACTCGAGTAAGCGCATAGTTTTCCTCGGGTCCATTTTCTAGTGGATTAGCTTAATAAACTTTAAGTTATTTCGTTAAACAAAGTTTAGTATTAATAAAGTTATTAATGTTGGCAAGTTATAAGTTAAGATTTGATTTAAAAATTATTAAGGGAGACAATTAATTTATATTGAAAGTTAATTAAGAATGTAAATTAATTTATAATTGTAATTAACTAAGTAGTTTAAGATTAAATAAGTTTGTAATTAAAGATTGATATTAATAATTTTGTGTTTAATCGATTTGAAATTAAGAATTTTAATTAACTACTTAAAATTAATTAGTCAATAAATAGTAGTTAACTAATTAAGTAATTAATTAAGGATAAATGATTAATTAATGGGTAATTAATGATTAATTAAATAATTAGTGATTAATAAATGAGTAATTAAGTTTTATAAATTAATAATTAAGGTTATTAATTAATATTTAAGAAATAATTAATTAAGTGAGTAATTAAGAAGTAACTAATAAATTTAAAAAGTTGATTAATTAGTGATTAATCAAGCTGGATAAAATGGTTTATTCTTAAGTAAGTAATTAAGTTTAAGTTAATTAAACTAAATTTGATATGAATTGATGAATCTGTTTGATTGATTCTGATATCTATTTGGTGATATTATGTGATACTCAGTGATATGCATTGATATATTTCTGATGACTGTGTATGATTTATCTGTGATAAATGTATGTGAATTCAAAATATTGAATTAGATTGTTTAAACTATTTAAACAACTTGGCCTTTAAAATGGCGTTTGGATTTCGATGAGACCGGGATCAGGTGTCAATTTGATTATCCGAAAATCACATCGATCCAAATTAAACGTTAGGTTGTGGCATCTGAAGTGAAGACCGAGATGGTATTTCAGAATGCAAGGGTTATCATCGTTAACTTTGAGGGTGATTCCAAAATGAGTGTAACGAGATAATGCCTTCGGTTTTGTTCGAACCCGGAACGAACTTTTATGTATTGAATGCTTTCAGCACTTCGTTAGGCGGACGACGAGCATTCTAAGAGATATGTTCTATAAAGGTAATCATAGCCTCAAGCCTGATCAACCGGGAATGGCTAAAACATGGGAGATGCAGCAAAGTTAGGTGGGTAGCACCCAAGCAGGATGAAATATACCCCTGTCTAGATGTCCCTTTATTTCGGCTGTGTGGGAAGTTGTTGGCCACAACTGATGGGTTATCTTGTTCGGGACTGTTCAGTAAGGAATGGTTCCGGCCTTGTGTTGCAGGGGGTCGGGAGTGATCCTTG
This sequence comes from Allium cepa, assembly GCA_030765085.1. NCBI lineage: Eukaryota > Viridiplantae > Streptophyta > Magnoliopsida > Asparagales > Amaryllidaceae > Allium > Allium cepa. The sequence continues at coordinate 43,068,371 of CM060930.1, read as the reverse complement.
ATACGATGATCTAGGCTCCGTACTGTGACGGGCGGTACCCCAGTAGCTCTGCCATTGATGGAAACCCATTTTCCCTACGAGACCCTACGGTTTTGATTTGTATTACCCATTTTTGTGGCTAGTAGCTGGAATTTAATCATGTAACAATTTCGGCTATTTTCTATTTACTTGAAAACCATAAACACTAGTATAATATCACTGGATTTCCTATAAAATGTTTTGGTTAGCGTAGGGTAAAAACTTACCCGTGTTTATGTGTTGGAAGTCTTACGTGATACCTTTATTTTCAAATGTTTTTTAAAGTCAAACAACTTTAACCCATTTACTCACACAAGACCCATACCCGGAGTTTATATTTTGTTTTTCATAAACTCTTGGGTACTCAGATTTTTATGAGTAGCCAATTGATAGGTTTTAGGATTGTTGAGTTCTGGAGGAGCTTGGAGCAGAAGTCCAGACGTATGCATCTATCTATCTAGTTCCGCTGTATTAGTTGATGTATGTTGTATTTTGGGATATATGTATTGACAGATATGTATATGACTGTCTTGTTGTATGATGTTATGTAACTCTGATATATGTAAAACTATGTAATAGTTATGTGATGTATTATATTTTGTTCCGTTCCACTATGAGATTCTGATATTATCCTTTCTTTCTATCTTTACTATTTCTATCCCTTTCTTTTCTTATTGATGATACGTCTTTCTGTGGTTAGAAAGGCGGGTCGTCATACTGGTGGTTAGTCCATGGTCGTTTGCTACTTGAGGTATTGATATTATCGATTCTTTGCTGATTTCCATTGGTGGTGTGAAGTACGTTATCATAGCAATTGATTACTCCACTAAATGGGCCAAAGCCAAACCTTTAGCCATGATCACTATGAAGAAATTAATCAATTTTTTTATTCAAAACATTATCTGTTTTTTTGGTCTCCCTCGAGTAATCATAATCGACAACGGGACCCAATTCGATAGTGTTGAATTCAAAGACTTTTGTTGTTGATATCATATCAGGAACAGATTTATGACAGTTGCTTACCCTCAAGTTAATTGAGAGGCCGAAAACAAAATCATACAGTCCATTTTTGAAGAAGCATTCGGAGAAGGTTAGAGGCAAGTGGGTTGATGAACTTTCGTCAGCGTTATGGTCATACAAAACCACTCTACGACTAGCCGTGCTCCATTCGCCGTTGCTTATGGCTTTGATGTTCTAATTCTTAAAGAGCTCAAAGTTCCTTCTTATTGAATGGCTAACTTAACCCCAGAACTAACTGAGATCTCTTTTGGAATCTTTGGACATGGTTGTTGAGAAGCGTGAAGAAGCTGACTTAAGGGCAGCTGCATACCGACATCGAGTCGCCCGGTACTACAATGATAAAGTCTAACCTAGAACCTTTGAAATTGGCAATCATATCCTGAAACGGATCTTTCCTAGCCCCGCAAATACAGGTCCAAGATGGAAAGGACCATATGTCGTCAATCAGAAGGTTGGAGACGAAACATTCAAGCTAACAACTGTCGATGGCATCACACTTCCTAGTGCATGAAATAACAAGCTTTTACGATGCTTTTTCACTTAGTGTTGTTTCATCCAGTTGTATTTCATTTAGAATTTCCTTTTCCAATTGAATTCAAAGCTATGTGATAAGATGGATTTTATAGTTTCTTTTTCAGTTTGCAATAAAATCTGATGTTCCTTCCATATCTGTGAATTGTTTGCGCATGATATTATAGTTGTGATATATGACCAACTTACACCACATATGCACAATATAAACAAACAAGTACCCATAGTTTGGTGCCAACTAAGTACTCGGGTCCATACTTGAATTAAAAAAAATAAACGTGACATGACCGTTCATCCATTAACTCTCACCTGCAATTTGATGGGCTGAGTATAAAGCAAGAGAACGAGTGCGACTTGACCATCTATTAACTAACTCTTTCTCCCGATCCGGCGGGATGAATGTGAAGTAAAAGTGGTCATGGTATGACCCACTCCTCTTCGACTTTTGCCCAAGACTTGAAGGCAAGGGAATTAGCTAAAGGAAATGTGGTTCTACAATTTCCTAGAATAATTTCAGTCCCCAAATCGTGGGCTAGGTTATAAATAATGAATACGTGTGAATAGCCGCCCATTGACTAACTATGGTCCCCAAAATGTAGATAAGAGTATGAGCAAAGTGAATGAGTGCGATTTGGTCATTCATTCTCCAATTCAGGCCTGAACTTGACAAGAGGAGTATAAACTCGTCATGGATGGGACCCGACCATCTATGAACTAACTCCACCAACCCAATACTGGGAGCAAGAGTATACTCACTTAATCGCTGAATACGACATTGTAACATTGTAATCCAATAATTGGATCGAAGCCTGAAGCAACGGGTGATGACATCGCAACTTAAGGATCTAGCGATGACTTACAAGTACATTGAACGAAAAACGTAATAGCCTGAACACTTAGACAAGTTTTAAACGAAAGATGAATAGAGATGAAAGAGTTTTTATGTATATACTGAAACATGGAAACTAAGTACAAGTTTATTACAGAAACAAAAAACAAAAAAATGAGGGTTGTACCCACACAATTGCGGCCAACAAAAAGAAACTTGCTACCTAACTACGTGCTACCCAAGCAGATTTAATGGCTATCTTTTCCCTTTTCTAGGCTTTTTAGGGGTGGATTCTCTGGAGCTACCGACTTGTCTTCTTCCCTTCAAACCTTTTTTGCCCTTCCTACACTTAGGAGAGATACTTTAAGAGACAAAGGCAGTCTCGCTTTGGGATACAGAAGGATCAACCTCCTCAGGAGAGACGCCCCCTGGCAATATAACTTGAAGGGGATTAATATCCACTTCAACACTCTCCTTCTTGGCTTGTAACTCTAGCTCCTCCTTCATGCTAAGTTCACCGGTGTGTTCGGAGGCATGAGTCACTATGACATCCTCTTTTTCATCCAGGCCCTACTGGTCATCAGCCTTTTCTTCATGCAAAGCTCCTATTACTTCATCCTATACCTTCACCAAACTGGCCTTCGGTCGTAGGTGGAGTGCTGCCTTCCAGGTCGGAGATAGCCCAAAAGATATGTGTATCCTTGGTTGATCTAGATCGTAGGTCATATCCTTCTCTGGGTTATGAGAAATAGAAGCACTAGCTGCTTGAGTAGTAGGGGGTCTTGGGAACCAAATCTCATGGCTTCACCACCATCTTTCCTCTTTCCAATAATAGCTGGATCATTGAGTAAACTGAGCTAAGTAGCCCTGAGCCCATTGGGCTCTTCATCGCGTAAGATTCCATGCATGAGTTGCTCTTCATCCACTTCATCTCTTCATCCACTTCAGCACCACCGAGGGACTTATTTTTCAAACCTGCAATGTGGTTCCAAGCATCAATGAGCAACCTGGGATAACCCTCTCAAAGGAAGCATAGGTTGTGATTCATCAAGACGCATGCCTTATAGTATATCAGTAACGAATCAAATTCATCCTTTTTCTCTATCTGGCCCGCCCCCATAGCCTCTTCCTTGAGGGCCTCTATATGTGCAAGTTGATTGTCGTCCTTTATTTTAGCTTTATGTGCCTTGACAATCTCCTTGCAGTATTGTTGAGACTTGTAACATCCCCTATCTTGAGGCCTGAAGCTAAGCGCTACAGATACTGCAATCATCTATAGTATTAACTTTTGGCGATAAAATACGGTAATGTCAATGGTATCTATAATATTAGAAGCACATGAATATGAAATAAAGTCAAAACATATTTAAAACAACTTTTTGGATTACTTTCAAATCGATATTTCATATTCCGATACATAATCCCTAAACGATTCTCAGATTTTGATCAAATATAATTATTACAAAATATGCCAAGAGCGACATATGAAGATGCCCCATTAGATAATCAGAGTACTAAATTGACATATAAGAATACATCACAAAGGAAATAAAACTAAATAGCTCCTATGTAGCTAGCTTTGCCTCCTGCACCTCTTCAGAAGCTTTTTTCGTCCAACCTACTAAACTTGAAAAACCTTAACTCTCAATCTACTCAGATTAATTTTGAGCACTCGAAAGTGTAAGGGCATAAACTTCAAGTCAGACATAAAGCCTGGTATGAATAATACTATCACATCTCAGGTTACTTATATTAAGTGAGGCCACGCTGCTTAGCGGAACAGATTTCCCCTTACTAATATCCCTTTAAAACATATCTTCTTGTAACTCAAAATCCTGCACTCAAACTGATTAAAACAATAATAGCAATTTCATATATGCTCATAAATCAGGTAATAAATGGACTATCTGTCCGAACAATATATTTTGGCTAACTACTAACCACTGGCTGACTCGGGCCTACTAGACAAAATAAATAATCTAACATCTATTAGACACACTTTTGGATGGTCTGTCCTTAACTTACTTTTCTCAGGGTCAACGGATCCTAATGGTTTTATAGGCTCACCAATAACCTATCCTCCTTCTCTGTATGTTCCTTTCTGTGTGTAACATCATTTAAGTCTTACCTATGATTAAGGCCTAAACACTGCAATTTTTCTTGGGGCTATAGCTAATGTATAGTGCTCGACCCTATACCGGCCTCATCTGGTACTCAAATATCCGAGTCATTTATTTGAGGTTAACTACCCATCAAATTTTCCTTAAAAACATCTTTCAAATTGATTTAACCTGTTAAAAATATTTTTACAAGGAAAATATACTTTTGTCTTTACTCAAATCTCTTTGCCATGATATATGCTTTACACAAAACATTGGTGATGAAAAACCTTCGAAACCTTTATTTAAAAGCATTAAACAATCTCTTTCGAAATCTTTGAAAGTACCCATTTCGAAACTAGTTAACTACTTTACTTTAAACTCTAGGTTGAAAGGCCAAAATACACCTTTCGAAACCATTTACAGTAGACCTTTTGAAACCATTGAAAGTGTCCTTTCGAAAGCTTTATAAAACCTTATACGTCCTCTTTTAAAACACTTCACATTTGCCTTTTGAAAAATTGGAAACCTTCCATTCAAACACTAAAGGTAAACCTTTCGAAAACATTAGGGAATCGCCCCTTTAAAACCTTCATTAGATACGTTTCAAAAGCATTAAAGTCCTTTACTTAAACAATCCTTCGAAAGCATTAGGTTTAAGTGAAAGCTTGTGGAATATAGCTTCAAAACCATTTAAATCATTCCTTTTAAAACCTTTGGGTGTAACTTTCAAAATATAAAAAGGATCTAAGAAGAACTAGGATGAAATCATCTCTTTCGAAAGAGTTTTCCTAAATAAAAGAAAGTGGATGGTGTTGAAACCAACACCTTCGAAAGCATTAGAGAAGCGATTTCTAAGTTCAAAGCAAAAGAACCTCTTCGAAGGCATTGCTTCTAAAGGTCTAATGCGGCAGTAGGGGTTTCGTCCGCTTCAAAAGCTTCTTTTTAAAACAAAGGCGGCAACCTCTTTCGAAAGCCCTTTTTCTAAAACATTTGACCAAGTCGAAAGCTAGTTCCTTCGGCAGCTTCGTTGGTAACCACAATAGTTCTAAGTTTACTAAAGCTACTTCCACCACTCGAAAGCCTATTTCGGCTCCATACCTTTTGCTTAATCCCCAATCTAGTATGTACCGAAACTGATATCATGTGTATTGATTTCGACTTAGATGGAGGTGGCAGTATGAGGTCGAAAGGTGGCTTCTATAAGTGGCGAAGCAGTAAAACTTGAAGAAACTCATTTTTAACTTTTTAGAGCAATTGCTTTCTAACTAACTTGCCTTGTTTGTCAACATATGATTGGTTGCAAATTCTTTTTCAAAATCTTTTATAAAAGTGCTGCCGAATTTCAAAGATTAACATTTAAAACATTTTCAAATTGCTCCTTCTCCTTTTATAAACATATAAAACGTTTAAGTCCCAAACTTAAATAAATTTATATATTTAATAAAACACTTAGAAAAAATTCTTTAAAAATGCCCATAAATCACTTTTAATATGCTTTCTAACATATTTAAATTTCTAACCCAAAGCTAAAATATAATAGCCGAAACTAATTTTAAACCCAATTTAACAATTTTCTTTACCAGAAAATTCATAACAAATATACACTAATTCAGAAAATTATGAAACTTAAAATCCATCTCTAAAATAATATTTCTTACTTCATATCAAAAAATCAAGGCATTTGGTTGTCATTTAATAAGTTTTCCAAGTTAATCCTTATCATAAAATTTATATGAAATAGCATAAATCATCAACAAGCTTATATATCCATTTATACAATCAAAACATGGCTAATCATTTGCAATATAAATTCAGATCTCAACTAGAAACCGAAAATCTTAAAAATGAGATGTAATCTACTATTCGCCTTAGCTTATGATTAAGGAGTTTGATATTTTCTCTTGAATGAATTTGATTAAGCTTCTTCCTTTTGATTCTTGTCTTGCTTTCTCCTAATGGTGGTCAGCCTTACCTTGTTAAATTTTTGTTCGTGAACAGGTAAAATGAAAGTGATATGAGGGTTTAGGTATAAGTTATAACCTATTCCTATTTTTCCCTTTCAATTACCCTTACTTATTTCGTATTAATTCCCTTTATGTTCATTAGTTAATTAGGCACGACTACCCTCTAATACTCAAATCTCAATTCCCTTAACCATTTACATTATTTCATTTAATTTATCTAATTAAATTTCCTAAATAATGTTAGTCAAAATTAGGATCGTTACAAGACTTCAGCCGAGCCTCAAGCTTCTCCTACTTTTCCTTCTCAAGCTCTTCCTCAAGCTGTTTAATACAATGGACAAAGAATTATTGTCTTTTTTCAGCGCTTCCTCCTCCTTTTGTAAAACATCTTTTTCAAGGGCAAAAGTATTGATGCGTTCAATGGTAGTGTCCAGTTCAGCTTGATGCACTTTCATTAAATGCCCGACAGCTTTAGAAGACTTGCTTGCTTTTTTCTCGGCATCAGCCAGCTTTGTACCTAACTACTTGACCTGCTCATCCAAGCACTTAATAATGTCTTTATTGTGGATCGCCTCAGGAGTTAAGCGATCGATTTCATGTTTCCTCTCCATTTACACCTCAGAAATTTTCTCTGCAACACAGAGAGTTATACTGTCTTAGACATAGACATCATTAACATAGGAAAATTGTGTTATTCGCCTTTGGAGGAATTGAACGGAATGAAGAAACAAATTTGAACTCATCAAAGCATAACTTAGGAAATGTGACCTTGAGTTTAGCCATCTTTTCAGCAGTAGTGGCGCCAAGGGTGGTAGGGGATGATTTGTCCCATCTGTCATGCTTGTGGGATGAAATATCAAGACCTTTTGCGCTAGACTGGCTCTCTAAATATCGAAGAGCACTGGAAGAACCCGAATGTTGCTCAAGCACAGCGGCCGAAGTGGAGGCATGAGGCAATAATTTGCTGCTGCTATGTATAGGGGGAATTGACCGACACCCTTGTCACGAGAAGATTGGGATTTTGACTTATGCTTGAACGATGAGTCCTTGGATTAATAGCTTTAGTCTCGGTCTTCTCCCTCTCCACGATCTTCTCTATCTCGCCTAGGGTCCGGTCCTCGATTGAGCCTAATATAAGATGGCTAAGTGTATGTCGATCTCTTTAAGTGGTCATAGTTGCAGGGTCATCCTATCGAGCCTACAAACTAAATGAAAGTGTATAAGAGCCACTAGAGTTAAAGGTGGATAAGTGTCGTGCGGTGTAGTGCATGTGATAATGAGTATCATAGTGTCCCCCCAACAGACAAATTGCTGGAGCTTTAATCATTGGAGTAATCTCTCCTATGTCAGTAAGAGGAAAGCCAACACCAAATCAAAAAGGAGATTCAGACCCTTCGAGGCTTAATTTATTGAAATCATAATTTCTGACATCATCCACGAGTGGGATGTTCGATAGCCCCTCAAATAGATTTTCTAAAGGTGAAGAACTAGATTGATTAGTAGCAGTAGACGTAGATTTGGGTTTCTCGGGGACCTGCCCTCTACGAATCTTATAAATGAGCCTTTCTCCCATTCCCTTCTCCAAAGTAAGGAAATGTGGGCCTTGGGTGGATCCAACTGTGGGATCATGACTTGAGCACACATCATCATGATTAGGTTCATCAGTATTGCCCCTTACGTCACCTACCTCAACGACATCCTGAGCCCCTTCGACTAGGGGCACGATAGGATCACCTTCATCTCCTCCTTGCCCAACAACACCTCTTCTCTCTATAACTCCCTCCTTGGAGTTTCTAAACGGTCCCATGTTGCAATCTTCTTCTAGTAAGTGAAAGACAAAAAGGTACACATCATGAGAAGAGATTTGATGTCTCTATCTTCCACCGGTATGTATTTAAGCGCTGAAACCACCTCCGAGCATATGTCGCCGGTGAGACGTGGATGGCTACGAGCAACATTCAATAAAAAATTGCTTCATCTAGGATACGACTTGAATAAAAGCACTTAAAGTTAAGTTTGAAGTGACACTTACATCCTTCCAACCACCATCCTGCAAAACCAGGTGGGCAGCGAATGTAGAAAAATTCATTCTTAAAAGCGCTCAGTTTGTTCTAAGTGTTAGTTATGACCTAGCAGTTTGTGACTGACTCGAGGAAAGTGTATGAGAGGCTTCCTCTTTGTCGTTTAAGGCTGTAAATGAATCTAATGTCTTTCAAAGTCGTCTCATGATGTAGGAACTTGAGGAATATCATGTACGTGAGTGTAGAAATGCGAGCAACTATGATGTAGCTGAGACGGCGCCAATCTTAAATAATGCAACATTTTTTGGACGAGTTGGTTAAAAGGAGAAATGCAACTAGCCTAGCACATGAACTTGTTACATGTAGTATACCCCTCTAGGGGAAAGTGAGCCTAATTGTTATGAGGCAGGCCACACGTCTTCGTACGGAATCCCGTGTTTAATGCACAGCCTATGGAGAGAGGCCTCATCAACCTTTGAAGCCACTGAATCCTTTCAAATCATTCAAAAATATGGCATCTTCTAAAGTGTTGGGAGTTGGCTTGATTTTTGCTTCAGGATTTAAAGAAATTTTAACCACTTGATGAGAATTTTTGGGTTGTTCAGACTGCTGGCCTGAAGAGTTTCGAACATATATCATTATTGAGCCAAATTCGGCATCAGGATTGTCGTGTAAAGAAGCTTGTTTGGTGCCCAGAGTAGGCAAACATTCCAAGTGTTTAGAACCCATAGCTGTCAAACTCAGTAGATAGTAATCATTAGGAAAATAAACCTATCTCACTTCCCCCCATGCTAAGTGTAAACTAGTGCAGTGTGGTGCAGTATTGTGTAATGCAGTGACAAATAGTTTGGACTTAAAATGACAGTTTTAACAAGAATTCGGGATTTGACCGGAGTGACTGTCATCACTAACCTTCCAAAGCCGCTTTCACGTCGATCGGCTGTGAATTTTATCTAAGCTCCGGGATCATTCATTGAGATATTGGAGTATGAAATTTGCATCCAAGTTCATTCGGGACTATATGTTATTCTTATTCAAGTTCAAGTTCTAGTTTCAGTGATCAAGTCACATGTGTTTAAATCGTATAATTCGAATGCAAAGGTCTAAACATTCAAGTTCGAAGTCATGTCTCCAAGTCATGGTCGAGCTCAAGGCAAATGCTTATGTTCGTTGACCAGTTGATTCAAGCATGCAAGTTCAATAGGACAAGAAGGGCTAAGTCCCTATAGGGAAAGGGATCATGACCGATCCTCCCTTAGGCAATGTTGCCTTATCTAAATTCAATCCTCGAGAGGTCATAACTGACCCCTCCAACCGACCGCCTTACACCGATACCTACACCACAACAGATCGCTCCACAATTGAATCCAAAGTATGATCAACCTCTTCACTTTATATCCATCCATCACCAATCGCCTCATTACACCGTTCCATTTCATCTTCTCCGCTACACAACCAAACCCTAAGCCTACAACCACTAATGTGGTTAACCCCATCGATGTGTGTTATAGACTTATACCTACCTATATGTGTAAAATCAGATTCAAGTAAAGGATTGAAATTCGAATCAGCTAATGAAGAGCAAAAGCGATTCCGGTATGGGTTAAATTTCAAAATTAGATCAGTGGAATAAAGGGGAGTTAGGTTTGGAGTGGTGGCCAAAGCTTCTGGCAAGATGGAGGATGGGTTTGCCTCAAGCATTAAATGGATCGATGGAAGAGTGGATAAAAATATCGAATTGAAAAGCTTTTAATGGAGGTTGTTGAGGAAGGAAAGGGATAGGGTTGTTTGAGCAAATAAAGAGATATGGAAAAAGCACAAGCTAGGTATTTAGCTTATATATGGTATTGCCCCACTCCTTTTGAGCCCATAAAATGGACTAAGTCTATGTAGGGGATCGGGTATGATCCCCTATCTAGGTAATCAAAACCGATCCCTTCCCAATGTTATATATATATATATATATATATATATATATATATAATAGGAAAAAAATGGACGAATAAAAATGATCAAAATTGCATTACACTTGTACTTGAACACCATGAACTTTGGCAACAACCTGTGAGTGTACGAACGGGTTGGGGAATCAACGATAAACACGTGCATGTGTGCATATCCAAGACTCAATTTCTTGAACCGACGGAGAATAAATTATTACTTAGATCTCGCAGAAAATGTATCGCTATAGATAACTAAAGCCTTCTAACTCAATCAACAAGCTCAATGGTACCGAACATAAACGATGGTTGGGGATTACACTTCGAATTTATATTGACGAATATCAACCAAGCAACATGATGAATGGAAAGAGATACGACTCTTTAGAAAGACAATCTAACAGAAGGATGATGACCGTTCAGAAAACTGAATGGAATTTTTCCCAACGACTCTAACTTGCTTCCATTCAAAGCATGTTACGTTCGAACAAGACATACTTTGGAGGGCAAGTGTTATCCAAAGTTTTGACCCAGCTATATCTGGCCTGACTCGACAAGTTAGACTCGATGATAGAGAAAGAAAGTAGTTTAAAGAGGTGATCAAAGAGTTCAGAGATCATGCACAAATGACAATATGAAGTAGTGATCAAGCGAAGTCAAGAGATAGACTATACAGAACATTCTAAGTATGGAATAGTACTTCCCCTATGCAAGGGACCAGATCGAATCATTACGGCTATGAACAACTTGGATCAACAATTCAACTCAACTAGAATTGATCGATAACTCTTAAAATCTGAAAGCAACCATGCAAATGACTTTGAAAACATGAAGCTAGTATGGAAGGGGACCTACCTGACCGATCCCATGCTTCCACGTGGCATGGAAGACAGATAAGGATCGATTGCTATACATAGGGAATTGAGCCTTAAATTTTTTTGAGTGGCCTCATTTGCATGTGGATGTTCTACTAACGAATTTTCAGGAAGATATTTGGTTGTCTACGCCCATAAATACATTGTTCATAGCTAATTTGAAGTATCTTTACACTGTTGTTTTCTTTGTACTCCCTTGTAATTATGGATTCTGATGTGATCCTTCTTTTACCTAGAAATTCAAGTGGTTAATAAAGCAATTTCATCAAAGTGGACGTAGGCATTCAAAGCCGAACTATTATAAATCTTTTATTATTATTATTTTGCTTGTTTCCTTTGTTTTAATTTTGATTTCATTATTTAATTTTCTACATATAATCTATTAGTGTTTGTGCCAACTTTTGTTGCAAACAAAAATGTTTTTATTTACACAGATAAGCTAGATTTATAGTGGCCATATCACTTATACAACAAATTATTATAGGTGTGAAGCAAGACGTCTCAGCAATTATGACATTGCACCTAGAAAGCTACACACATTAAGCCTACATAGTTGCACATTAGCAACTTGGAATCCCTATCTAACTGTGCATAACACAGATGCAACACACTCTGATCGAAAAAATTATATCTAATATCTATGACTAAAAAGTCACAATGCATACAACTTCCACCATAGTAAAATTCCAATATACAACCCCATAAATTCCCAAGAGACTAACAATCACCGGCAGTTCCAATTGCAACATCCAAACAATTTTCCAAAGCTCAAACCACGCAAGAAGCAAAGCTTTAAATACACGACTTGGGCAGTTTCAATAGGTAAGAAAGCCTCAAAAGATCTATAAGCACATATTTCACTAGCCAAGGCAATAGGAAATCCAAGCCCAAGCAGTAGACCAAATTGAGTTGTAACATAGCAATGCATTCCATGAAAACACAATAGAACACCCAAGCAAGGGAGAAATGGTTCCACTATTTCAATACATTTTGCAAGTAAGAAATAAGGGGGCGACTATTTAGACACAAAATTAGACACAAATTGGGGACACAAAAAATCACGGCCGTTAGATATTTTTGTCCTTATATGGAAGGTGGAAATAAGGGGGCAATCCAATAGTGCAAATCCATTATGTCTCCAATTGTGCTTACATTTTGTGTCTAAATAGACTTTCGCAAGAAATAAGTACCATGGTAAATAAAAAAGGTTCCCATCATGGTAAAGCAAGACAAAAGTAGAAAAGATCCACTAAGTAAGTAGGTGGAGAAGCGACAACTTAATACACCCAAATGTCGAACTAAAGCATTGCAAGTAAAGAATAAACCTAACACCTCCATTTCATAGCAATCGCCGAGGAGACATCTAGACATTATGGAAACAATGCAAGTGAAGAACTAGAACAACAAAAGACCCAAACATCAGAATACCTACCGTTGAAAGCTAAAACCAAACTTTGACAACTCACGACCAAACCAGGGATAAGAGCGCTCACAAGTGAAAATTCTTAAAATGCAAAGAAAAGATGCTGCATCATAGATGCTACTTCAATCAAAGGCTTTATTTCATAGAAACGATTTCAGGAATCCTAAGTGAGCCACAAGGTAAAACAAAGCTTGAAAATGTTAGAATTGAAACAAAGCAAGGCAATAAGCATATCTAAAGCTCGAGCTATAATAAAGGGGTAGTCTGGAGCAATGTGGAAAGTTAAAAAATTTAGGGCTAGCAGCAACAAGGAAAACTAGAGAGGTAAGGAAATAAAGACAAGGAATTAGCGGCAAGGAATGAAAGCAGGGAAGATTGGGAGGAAAAGTTGGACAGAGGTTAAAGATAGGAGAAGGGCAACCGAGTCCTCATTGTTGATACTTCGGTGGTAAATGGGATATGGGTATTGTCATATCTACATCTGCATCCGCATCCGAATCATTTTCAGATATCTACATCCACGGATACAGAAGGATATCGGATAATTATCCTATCCGCTAACGATCTATAAATAGAGAAATATATATAGAAAATTTTGGTCTAGCGTAACTTTTTTTTAATCTCATTGATTATAAAAGTATGAAAATAAACAAATGTAATGATAATAAATAGTTTTGAGCAATTAATATGCATTAAATTCTATAATACAAAATGATAACTAAACTAAATAAATAAACACAAGTCTTTCGTTGTACTCAAATACACATAACTATAATCTTGACCAAAATTGAACGAATAATTTCGAGATGCAAACACATTCCACATCCGTTTTCCGGATATTGGATATTATCTGCTTTCTGGATATGAATGAGGACATATTTTGATTTTTTTTGAGTATCAGTTGACCTGCTTAGTTGCTACCCATGTTATTGATTACTTATTCAGTTCATAATGAACATAAATTTAATTTAATTTTAATTTAGCAGCAAAATTAATTTTATAACTTTATTTCAGTCTCTGCTTCTATTTTATTTTATTTTTATTTTTGGTTTAGTTATTTTATTTTAGGTTATATGTTTCACCTTTATCCAAATTTTATTCCATTGTTTAGTAACTTATGTAGGATCTATTGATTTTCCAAGAGATCAATAGATCTCTCGGATTATCTCCTTTTCTTCTGTTTTCGATCACTTAATCCTTTGTTTTTATTTTTGGTAAGACTTATTTTATCACCTATTTTATATTCTACTATTTCTGTTAAGTTGATCGTTCGTCATGTCTTTAGTTTATATTTAGTTTGATTAAATTGATCTTATAATTTCTCAATTTCATTAAAAATGCTTAGAAATTATTTAAATACTATTTACCTAATTTAACCACATGTTTATTCAATCTGTACTCACACGTACTAAAATCGTACACAGGGCACCTGCAGTGTCGCAAGTCATGATTTTGTTCACAAAAAAAAATCATTCGTCAAGTTTTGATGCCACTATCAGGGAGTTAAATTGATTCCTATTATTTTTTAAATATTTGATATTTATTGGTACCTTTTTTTTGTCTACTTTTTCCAGAAAAATTAAAAACCAATCTTGACTAATAAGTTTGCATATCAGCTTTCTACTGCTTCTATATATTTTCGTTCTAGTAATACAAAGTTGCATACACTAGAAAATTAAAGACCACCTTTTTTTTTAAAGAGAGAATAAATTGTCTTCCATCACCTTCTCAACTTACTGCCTCCAACATACCTTTAACCACCACTTATCCTGACCTTGCACCACCTTCTTAGCCTGCATTCCCTACCACCACTTCCGATTCCAAATCTGACATCAACCCTTTGGTCCAACCTTAAAGAATTTAGTTTGACCTTCCCACTAGCACCACTATTCGAAATAACAACCACCTCTAAGTTGCAATCACTACCTTGCAACCCTCGCACCAACAAAATCTACATCCATGGAAGCTCCTCCAAATTATACCCCAATTAGCAACTCCTTACTAGATTTGCATTAACCCATACATAAACCAAATATGCAAACACTCCACATTCAAATCACCTTCATCAAATATTCCCTCAACAATGACCACCTCTTTATCATTGCTAATTTCCAACGAAATGAATAAAAAGGAAAACATTATTATTCAGTTCCTCATCCTTTGATGGTTATAGAGTAACATGTCCAAAGTCATACATAATGCATCCTAATAACATGCATCAAAAGTTAAATTCCTAAACTTGAAACTCCATATAATGTATCTCTTCTTGTCGTAAGACTATTGCTTGAAGTTTCATCGAAATTGTACTTTGGACGAATGAGATATGGAGGTTCGAAGGTTGCTAGAATACCTTGGTTGTTGCCCTGAATTAATCTCCTATAATCCCCAAACATCACACTAAGTCTGTCCTTAAATAATCAACTGGTAACAATTGATGAATATTCATTGATATCGATCGATGAAGTTAGTTAAATATTCAAATCCTTGGTGTTTTCTTTCATCTTCTTAAATTTGGAACTTCATCCATGATTGGCCTTAGATTTCCTTCCAACTACCATCGGTTGCTTCCATATTTCTATTGATCAATACTGATCAATATCATCGGTTATTACGATTGATGGACTTATCCAAAATTTAGCCAACTTTTGACATATGGCTGAGTTATTATTTCATAAAAGTCCATCGAGTAGGCAATGATCCTTCTCATGTCTTTAGTTGATCATTATAACTCCCAACTATAGCCATTTCGTGCACTCATCATTGCGGTTGCATCGATTACATCCATTTAGACATTTTGGAAAATACCTTAAATGCATTCCCTAAACTACTTATTTTCATAATAGTAAATCATTCAAAAAATAATAATAATAAAAAATACAACTACCATCATACATCAAATATAATCAAATATGCATTTAGTCTACCATCCCATGCCCTAAGCTTACTAACTACACATTATTTTGCATTTAAGGGTTGTAATCATATAATTGAGTATCTAAGATTTAAATAAATCTTATTTTAACATATAATTATTGTGTTGCTAAAAGCACCCATAAACCCAGTTCCTAATACCGTAATTTTTTAATAAAATTACCTACTTCCTTATACCACATTACGTTTTTTGCCGAACTCCACATTATCGAAATACATTCAACTCCATTCCTAAATTCATCTCCATAAATTATCATTGATTACTAGTTTTTCATCTCTAAACTAAAGTAGGTTCATAAAAACAAAATTAACTAAAATTTTAATCATAACCTAACATGAATTAATAATCTAATACTAACTAAAATTTATCTCAATGCCCATATTAACTAATTAACATATAATTCAAAATAGAAATTAAAAATATAGATAATTTTATTGAAAAATGCTATATGAAGAAAACTGCTGGCAATGTAAGTGGTTGCAATATTACTACTGCATAATGATATCTGTGCTCTTCTGGTTGAGTTCGAATGTATTTCTCATTTCCTGATTTAAGATTAATAGTTCTTTTAGGAATTGGATTTTCGAATTGAAGTTAAGCAATAAAATGCATGAGATGCAATAATGGTAGCATATAGAGGGAAGCATGGTATTAATAAGTGAAAGTGATGTTAAGTTATTGTAAATTTTAGTGTTAGTATTAGAAACAAGGTTTATGTCTGCCTTTAGCAACACACTATAGTTATGGTCCTAAATCATCTAAATGGTTTTTACTAATTTCCTTAAATCAATTTCAAGTAAATCAAAATATATAAGCATTTCATGTAAATCAATATATATATAAGCATGTATTGACACAAATAAATATTGAGTAAGTTTCTCACTCTCCTAAATTACTATTTTATTTCCCAAATTCAATCAAATGTGCATTTTAACTTCGATTCTTAGATCCAGATTGATATCGCTCATCGCCAAATCACATTTTGATATGAGTTTGTAGCCCTTGCCTTTTTTTATATTTAAGTAATTTTTATTTTTATAATTATTTTGTGGCCTTAGTGTGTTACTAAAGATTATGGTGATGGAGGAAGATGGAGAGGAGGAAGTTACATGACTTGAAAAAAGGAAGAGGAATCGAGCTATGCACACATATTATAGTGGATAGTCGGTTGATCATGGACTTTGAGATGAAACTATGTAAATTTATCTTTCTTTTATTAAATGTTATTTCATTTAAAACTTTTTCTCTATAACTCCAACTGTAAAATGTTTGTAGTTCATTCTCATAAAAAAACATAATCAAGGCTATGGTAAAACTTTCAATTTATATTTCTTTCATTTGTAGAATTCCCCTTTACCATTCGTTATCGAATAGCGTATTAACTAACTAAACTACGAGGTATAACGTTATGGGTGGTTATATACTTTCTACTATTGCCCTTCATTGGCCTTCAATCGGAGTTGATTTGGTGGTTTTTAGGTGGTGATTACTTACGGTAGTTTACCAGTTTTACATAAATACACACATACGACCGCTTATATGTATTAAACTATATGTACTTGCGCATTTATAGATTTCAATTTAAAATTCAAATCTGTACATAGTTAATCCACTACATAGCCAATTACACACACACACACACATACATTTCCCTATGCATATATACGTCTTTCAATACATGCACACATATATGCATGCATACATGCCTTTAAACCAACATTTTAAATGGTGAATATTATCAACACTTTCCAGGTATATTACTACTCTTTCATACCTATCTTTAAGAGTAATTAATCACTTTATTACTTGCTTAAATATTTAGATAATTCTCTTTTTGAATATACACTATATGTATATTCCTAACTTAAATTGAGCCTCTTTAAAAGCTACTTTAAAATCCTCATTTCTTAACAATTAAACTCATTCTTTAACCAATGAATTCACTACCATTATCATTAATCTTCCACTTAGTATACACATATTAAAACTATTTTTTATCATCGAATCATTTTTAAGGCAAGCTTAATTTATCAAAATATCTTCATTGTTTACTAGCTTTTGAAATGACATTTTGACAATTTTGAAACTAGTTAGTGTCATCACCTATTTACCCTGTCAAGTAAGTGAATCATTATGAACCATTTCAAGTTACCTATCATTTTTATACTCACCAAAATTTCCAAATAACATGTTTCTAGGTTCAAATCAATAAGCAAAAGGTTGGCATGTCCTATATCATTAATGCACACATTGCAATCCATATCAAGTTACCAAATAATCTCAATGCTTACAAACTTTCCAAATTACAAGTTTATAACTATAATTCAACAAGTTAACTTCATAGGTAACTTTCATACCGTGAACATAACCCAATATAATGCAAATACGTACCATAACTTAAGCAAAATAACCTCACAATAATATATATTTAAAGCATATTTATGTATATGTATGTGTTTATGTATACACACATAATGCAAATACAGGCCTAAAGTTTCAATCCAACACACCGAAACCAAGGAATGAACACTTATAAAGTTCCAACATTCTTCTCCAAAGCCTTTAGAAAATAGTTAGAACCACCTTCTTCAAATTCTTAAGATTAAGAGGGTTTTCCCTGAATCAGTTAGCTATAATTATGGTGAATTTATTTTGATTTATAGAAATTTTTAGGGGAGTTTGGACGTTCTAGGACAAGAAAGCTTATGTTTCTAGATATGGAAGCTTCTCAAAATGTTACGCAATATGAATGAGAAGAGAGTCCTCATGCCATTACATTTATAGCCAATATTAGGCATGTGTTAAGGCCTACTAACTCAACCTTTCATCCAAAAGTCATTTCGTTCATAACTCAATATCCCGAACTCAAAATAAATCAATGTTATACTCAAAAGACTCCTATTAGGAAAAGATCACAAGCCATAATTACTTCATATGAAAAATTTAAATTATTGGATCATTTATAAATCGACTCTCAATATCTTACCCAAAATCCATAATTCCAACCATATAGAAGCTTATAATAAAAAAAATTTCTAAATAGCATACCAAATACAATGGATGTAGTCTCAAAACCTAGTTCCATTTTCTCCAAAGCCGACTTTTTGAATGCTTAATTAAATAGCCTTGTAATATTTGAATTTATTATCTAGGATTCATAATGCTAAAAAATATGGTTTATTACAAATACATTCTGACTTGTTTAATAGTTACGTCTAACTACATTTAGTCTTAAATGTTTTGTAAGGTGTTATTCCAATGGCTTAATGCATGTAAGTTAAACGTTGTTTTGGAAGCTTTAGTAGCATGGTGACTAAAGTGAGAATAGGGTAATCTCTAGGTAAAGAACAATTAACTATGGAGGATGTCTTAGAGTTACTCTAACTCCAAGTATAACTATTTGTTCTTAAGTAGGGCAAAGGTATTTGATTGGATGAGAGTATGAGCCAATAGAATGAACTAATCAAGGAGTGTCTCTAACACTTTAGCATGAGTTGGCACTTAGATTCTTAGCATTAAGAGGTGCAATTAGTATGTCAAAGGAATGCATTGGATGAGTGTCAAGGAATTAAGAAGAAAGGAGGCAATTGGACTGATAGAGTTAGGGGGTATGTACCAGAGGCACTTATGTAATTTGTTATATATATTTATAACCCTATGATCGATCTTTTTCATTATAAATGTTTTTGATTTCTATTTTATACTTTGTTATATTATGATATAATTAATAATTACTTTAAGGTATATTAAAATAGAAAATCCTTAAATAATATGTTATGTGATAATTATTACAAAGAGTTGTAACCATGAAAAAATTATCACAATATAAAATAATATATTATTTTAAATATTCTTGGTTAAGATGTTTCAAGATAAGGTATTGATACGTCAGGGGAGACTAGAGTATGTAATGCTCTTCAAATGTTTGGTTGTGTATTAGTCTCGCCTGTTGGGGGGACTAAGAAATTATGTGCTGATAGTCATTGGATAACTACAGAACGACTCACTTAAGAGTTTCCTTATAGTTAGTAATAACTTAGATCAAAAAGGGGATCTCAAAGTGATGATGTTACAGAGTTCTCTCGACTTTAGAATACTATTGAACTTCAATGTTATGACGACCATCCTACACTTTCGATGCTCTATAATCGAATAGTGCACTGCCATAGTATCCGGTCGATGTAGAATGATTGTCAAGGGAAAGAAAATAAGTAAAGAAAAGAAATAAAAGAGAAGAAGAGAGAAAGAAAACAAGAAACAATCACAAAACCTGTCATTTATCTCATGGCGCATCGAATAAAATATAATAGTCATCATAAAACAAGCAAGATGGTAATAAGTACATGAACTACAGAATTAGTGTACACATGCTCATACATTTATACAAATAATAATATAGTTTAGACAACTAATAAACTATTCCTAATGATAGTATATCAACACTATCAAGGTTCTACAATGTCACATAGCGAAATATGCAATAATAAGCCCAAGTATAAGTATAAGAAAGCATCGCCTCCTTCTAGTCCATTTATAGAACTCCATGTACCGTTTACACTTGCTATCTAGTCTACTCATTTAAGACTACCCAAATTAATAAGATGCAAAACATAAAACCATGAGTCATACAACAGTCTGGTGCAAGCAATAAACAATCTCAAAATACTACAAAAGTCAATATAATACGTGGAACAGTAGGAATGGAGAATCACACCCGACACGTCCCTGCATTTAGGAGTTATCACATAACATTGAATATATTCTACTCTACATCATAGTCGTAGGTGTACTATACATTAAAGTAATAATGGTTGTCTAGATATCCACATCGATGATATCTACGTCGTGTGACATCCTTAGGGTGATAAGCAACCAAAGCAAACATGGCATCAATCATCCATCTTCACATTCACTCACTTAGTGTGTTGGATATATGATACTCGTATGACGCCATCGCATAGTAATGGACTACTCAACGTCCCGGTTTCTTGGTACTCAGATCCATGCAACTCAATAGGTTGAGAACTAAACTACCTGTGTAATAGTACATGGTACAACAGATCTAAACATCAACGATCTAGGGGCAATCATATCTCTAAGTGAAGTATCAAAGGGCCATCATATCCCCAACATATATCATCACACAAACCCTTGCTTTACGAGTACACATTGAAACTACAAATATCAATGATCCCTTTGCACACGTCATCCACATCAGAGCTCATCTCAAAACCGTCTTTATTACTCCTGTCTAAAATCGTCGTGGTTGGAAACTGTTCTAGAGAGCCATTGTTAGTCATAGAATATCATCATTCGTCCTATAACCTTCCTTCAAAATTTTATTTAACCCGACTTGTCCTACTCTACATCTCGAAGTACAGTTATCCATTATCGAAGCCGTCACTTCCCATCATGGAATCATCATCGTCGAATCATGAAGTCAATGCATTGAAGCATTGCATCCTTGCTTCAACGGCAAAACCGCTCGTTGAAGAGCCATAGCATCGAAATTAAATATCGAGTGAACCATCACGTCATGATCCTTAAAGCCGTACCATCATCCATGTAAAAAAATTCCAAATCGACCATCATCAATAATGTTTGATACTGACCACTCGAGAGTAGTAAATAACGACCACTTTGGTCGTTTGCTTAGCCAAAAATGCTTGGGACAAACCAAATGATAATGTCTGACGTCTCTCCTAAAGTCCGAAATGCATATCCAAGTCTACGTCCTTCATCTTCAGATTGGTCAATACACATCCCAATCCTCTTCCACATACTCATCCCATCAATTTGAGTTTTCATCATTTGTGCGCTCAGTTGATATGCACAAAACTCTATCCCATCGTTTGAGTTCCCATCGTTTGTGCATTTGATCGATAAGCACTAAACCATACCTAATGGGATTTTCCTAGTACTATATTGCCTTTTAACCAAACTAAGCAAATAAGCATACATGAGGCCAACAAGTACACAAACATCTATAATAGCCTACATACATATCTATAATAACGCAGATACAATGCATACAATACATATAAAGCAACAAATGTGGAATTAATATTAAAATAGCCTAAGTCTAGCAATTTCATCAAAATAATGAATTGATAAGAAAAATGTGATATTTTATTTTAAACTATTTTAAAATACTTTTATAAAATAAGGTGTAGATTTAAATATATTAAAAATCACATTTTAATTAAAATCATTCAAAATGTCCTTTTTATACTATACTAACAATCATAATATGCGGAGAGACAACATCACCCACCTCAGCAAATCTGACCAATCCAATGTCAACTCGTAGAGCTCTCCATTGCGAGCGCGATGTAAGAAACCGCGTTCAGAATGGACCTCATATGAAAAAGATATGGGCGATATAAGAAATTAGTTTATATTAATATTTTAATAACTTTATTTGCTAATGATAATAATTAATTAATATACTACCTTAACCAACCCCTTTTCGTAATTGCCGCCATAGTATTCTATTCTATCCCATTTCTTTTACATATGCCTATAGCTAATCCATGCTATTCTCCCCTCGCAATAAAACCCATATATACGAAGCCCAATTTAGTTCTCCTTCAAAAACCATCCATTCGCCAACTTCGCTATTTCCGGTCATCTGGGTCGATCTGAAGCAATGGTTGCATAGCCCTTGGAAAAATAAAGAGATTCGACTTTTGATTCATCTAAAATGATGAGCATTTAATGGAGAAAGAGGAAGAGAAGTATGAGAGGTTAGTTTCATGGGAAAGAAGAAACGCGTGATGGAAGGAATATGTGACGATCCTGACTCGACCTTCGAAAATCGGCACCGAATACGACACTCGTATTCAAATGCCGCAGATCCAAACGTCGAACCTGGTTCGCTGGAGCTTATAACACATTAAGTAATAACACAGCGGAAGAAAAAGAATAATACATATGATATACAACATTTGATACAATAACTGATACAACATGAATGGTACAATGAACATCAATATATATCAGAGTAATGATACAAGATAATAGCAGCGAAAAGAAAAGATAACACCACAGCGGAACAACAACTCCAATAGTCTTCAAAGAAAGAACTCCATCCTCAGATGTGCATGTCTGTATATGTTTTACTTTTAAAATTTTAAAGACAAAAGAATTTTTTTTTCTTATAAACTTAATTTTTTTTAAATGCTACTTACTTTTTAAAAACATCTATTTAAAATAAAAATTAAATTTTCAATCTCAACTTGAAATAAAAACTTATGTATATGTACTTACATTAAATTTTTGTTCAACATGTTTATGCACTAATATATTTATACAATTTACATTCTTACATTTTTTATTTATTTATTTATTCAAAAAAAAATTCTAATTAAATCACAATTTATTTCCAAAAATTAATTTAATTGCCAATTTAAACTTAATGAATTTCAGGAATGTTACAGATTTCCCCCCTTAAAAGAATTTCGTCCTCGAAATTGCAAGGAAGACGAGAAAGAATAGATAATAGATAAAGAAATGATTGACCAGATCAGATCGAAATATTTATTCTGCATTTGGTTTTCCAAATCAGAATATTAACAATATGAGAACAAACTCATACAATTATTTCACAAGATATTTGGGTTCACCGTTCTACGAATATACGAGGGCATTGATTAGTTCGAAGGGATAACTAATCGTTCGTAGAATATATCGGATCCCAGAGAATAAATAGATGGATCAAATCTTCATATTAGTTAACCAATTTACTTAATTTTAAATTTCCAATTTATTTAATATTTTCAATTTCAAATTCATTAGAATTTAGATCGAAAATCTGATAAGAAATCGATGAAGATACGAAGTAAGGATCTGCTACAACGATTCGTAAGGCCACCATCACACCAAAGCTTCTTTCTGGAGCTGTCACGAAGCAATCAAAAGAATTCGAAATCGAATCAAAGGAGATTGATGGAGAAAATTGTTTCCACTGTTGCAGGGTATTGACCATTTGTAGTGGTACTCCCCTGTCCCCTATCTCGTTCTCTTCTCGCACTCATACTTACTATCGGTGAATAGTAAGAGAATTCACTGAGGCATTCGAACGGATATCTTAGGGATATACTCATTCTAGGGTATACTTCACCCTATCTCTAATGAGCTACTTAATGTGTTATACTCCTGAGCTAAAGTTTTAACCTTTAGCTCTGATACCAAATGTGACGATCCTGACTCGACCTTCGAAAATCGGCACCGAATACGACACTCGTATTCAAATGCCGCAGATCCAAACGTCGAACCTGGTTCGCCGGAGCTTATAACACATTAAGTAATAACACAGCGGAAGAAAAAGAATAATACATATGATATACAACATTTGATACAATAACTAATACAACATGAATGGTACAATGAACATCAATATATATCAGAGTAATGATACAAGATAATAGCAGCGAAAAGAAAAGATAACACCACAGCGGAACAACAACTCCAATAGTCTTCAAAGAAAGAACTCCATCCTCAGATGTGGATGTTTGTATATGTTTTACTTTTAAAATTTTAAAGACAAAAGAATTTTTTTTCTTATAAACTTAATTTTTTTTAAATGCTACTTACTTTTTAAAAACATCTATTTAAAATAAAAATTAAATTTTCAATCTCAACTTGAAATAAAAACTTATGTATATGTGCTTACATTAAATTTTTGTTCAACATGTTTATGCACTAATATATTTATACAATTTACATTCTTACATTTTTTATTCATTTATTTATTCAAAAAAAATTTCTAATTAAATCACAATTTATTTCCAAAAATTAATTTAATTGCCAATTTAAACTTAATGAATTTCAGGAATGTTACAGAATAGGATGCGGCCAGAGAAAGAAGATGAAGTATTTATGTGGGATAGGGTTAGGGTTTGTGTATACCCTTTGTTTCCTTAATTTTGAAATTTCTATTCATGTTTTATGCTCGTATATCTTTTAGGAATGTTTGATTGCGACGATTCTACAAGCATGTGAATCGTTGTATTTTTCCCTTCCCAACAGCATAAATTTCATCAAAATCCAAGATTGTGCCACGGGATGCTATTTTTATATGTTTTTAAGTCGTACAGGCTACTGAAATGTCTAATCTTGAAAACTTTCGACTGTGCAGCTCATACGCTTTCTCTTTGACACTGGGACGTTTTTTGTTTGTCTTATATCGTAGTTATCCTGCATGCCTTACAACAATATAAGCATAAGCAATCATATCAAATGCCAACAATCAAACATCAAATAGGCACATATAAGATTAAACATCAAAATGTAACATCCATGCCTATTCTAACATGCAGGATACTAACCCATCTAATATAAAGTATCAAATATGATATCTAATATGAAAGATAGCGAAAATGGAACTATCATCAAGTGAAGAGCTCTGGATAAGAGGTCCTCATGCTCTCATCAGTTTCTCATATGTAATCGCATTTGGTTTCACTCTATTGAACCTTTACTACTTCACTACCCTTCTCCCGAACCACTTCATATCACGTCCTATGATACAAATATGCGTACGAGGTCTCAATGTTTCTAGTCCAGTCTTGATATCATCTAATCGATTCAGTGCCAAGTTTCCCAACGCCTCTTGTATGTTCTCCTAAATCCGACTACTGAACAGTGGTTTTGGCCACTTACAATGCCCTTCGACACCTAGGAATGGAATAGTCCAATTTACATATAACCCAGCTAATTTAGATGCCGTCTACTGGACTTAAAGAATATAAATCTAGCCTTCTCTGTTAATCTATTGACTGTAACCCAAATGCTATCATATTCTCCTCTAGTCCTCGACATTCCATTAATGAAATCCACGATATCTATTTAAATTTTCACTCGAGAATCTCAAGCGGGTATAGCAAACCACTTGATTTCTTTTGCTCGGCTTTTACTAGCTGATAGTTCATAAATCTAAAAAATAAAGCCCAACATCATTCTTTATCCCTTTCCAATAAACTGTATTCTTTGTATCACGTTGCATTTTATTGTCATCGGGATATATAGTCAATCTTAAATGAAAGCACTCCTGTGTTATCCCACAATCCATCGATATCGGGAATAAATAATATCTCATCCTTATAGAGCTAACCGCCTCAATCGAGTCCACACTACATCACCTATACAGACACTACTGGTTCTTATAATTTAGCTGTGATCTCAACTAGTCTAGCTTCACACATCAGACGAGTACCAATCCGCTAAATCTATATAGGTCTAATAGTAAGCTAGTCGTAGCTCACTGGAGTTCTAAAGTCGTAACCAGCAATAAACTCATGCAATGTCCACTCTAGGAATATCGCTCCTAAACTGGTTTGTCTTCCACTCAAAGCCCTACCAAATGCAATTCCTTAAAGACATATAGGAAATGTGAAAGTCTTATAAGGCTAATAATTCCAACCTTCGTTATTGGTGAAGGTGGAGATAATTCTCAAAGAAGAGATACTTTAATGATGTTGGATCAGTAAACAACTCGAACCTCTCTCCTAATAGATCGTGCCTCCAAATCCATATAGCGAAAACTATCATCGCTAACTCTAATAAAGAGTCGGATACTTTCTCTCATGCGGTTTCAGTTGTCGACTAACATACGTGACATCTTATCTTTCGGCATCAATACTGCACCCAGTTAAGTACCACAGGTGTGACGCCCCACCTCTATACCCACGCTAGCCAAGAACATTACGGTGAATGCTGTCAACTAGCGTGGAGAATAAGGCTGTTGAGGAGCGACCATCCAAGTAATTGCTTTGCGCGAGCATCGATATGTCAGATAGTATAACATGCATTTCTTTATCAAGGGGAAATCCGACATTCCGACACAAACTCAAAGCTACTACACAGTGGATGTAATATCTTCAGAAACAAATATAGAAATAAACATAACATAAATCAGTCACAGACAATTCATATCACAAAGGCGGAATAAGATATGAATATTACACTAGAAAGTGTACATCAGAGTAGTGGTCTGAAAAGATCCACAATATCACAAAAGAATAGTTACACGAACTACACAAAAGAATAAGTATACATTAAGGAGTCTATATCTCAAATGTATACAACAAAATAACTACTAATCTAAGTAGTTAACCCAAAAGTCAAGGAGTTAATCCCGGATGAGAAGTCAAGCAGAAGCACCTGTAACATCTCGGTCTGACCCGAGTATTATTTAATAAGAAAATAATAAACGGATCAGTCTAACTATAAATATCAGATGAAACGATATAGAATAAGAGATATGACTAAACACATAATAATCACAATGCCAAGCTGTGATATATATATATATATATATACTTAGTTGATAATCATCAAGAGATTAATCAATGTCACCAAATCTACACAAGAATTAAAGAAACGTCATACTCCTATTTCGTTCACCAAACCATAAATATTGACGATAATATCCATGTCAATCACAAAAGTCAATGACACACAAATTCCAGAAGACTACACAAGAAATCCAGAAATCACCAAAGTCAATGACACACAAATTCACCAATGCATAAATATTGATAAAACTTATCAATGGAAATCACGAAAATTGGTGAAACACAAATTCTAGGAATCTACACAAGAAATCCAGAAATCACAAAGGGGGGGAGGCCTATCACAAACGGGAGCATAAAGCCCACCAACACGTGTATCACAAACGGAACGCTAATTCCATGGTCGCTAACCATCACAAATTGAGCCGAAGCTCCACAAATGGTCCGAAGACCATGGGTTGCTACCCCACCAAATTGAGTCGAAACTCCACAAAACGGGGTTTAGTCTCCCTCGCAGACAAAGAGACATCGCACATTGCTAGTCTAAATCACAAAGATGATCGTCATGATCAACGAGAAGTGTCAATTACACTAAGCTAGTAAATATATGAGTTTAGCCTCATGTCCCATAACCACTTGCTTAACTTTAATATTTACGAACAAACTGTAGATCTCCACTATAAAATTGTCACAAGAGATTCAATCGAACAAGTCCAAGAATTAACCAACAAAGTGAACGCAAGCGTTTCATACCACTTGTTTTACTAAGTCGTTTAATTGGATTTCTCATACGAGTGAGGTAAAGGTTTATATATACTAATAGATTGGAAAACGGTTTTATAAACGAATTTGGTATTAAAATAGTATTGAAATCGTTTCAGGAAAGAGTTTTGATATTTACTACTAGTATAGAAAACCTTTATATTTTTAAAGTGACAAATCACAAAGAAGATTGTAGGAACAATCAATCACTAAGATTCACATTCGAAAACGTGAATAAAATCCAAAGAAATCGATATAAAATCCATCAAAGTGGATATATCTAAAATTCCCAAAGAAAAGGTCATCTAAGTCGATAATAAATGACAACAACAAAAGGGAGACAACACGAATCGATTAAAGTTGGATATTCAAACGGATTAGCAAAATAGGCTAATCTGGCAATTAACAGCAGGTCGGTCGACCGGACTCCCTAAGTCGGTCGACCGAGCCTTAAACAGAGGAGTGCTTATGCACTCGGCAGCAGGTCGGTCGACTGGGCTCCCTGAGTCGGTCGACCGAACCTTAAAACAGAAAGTGCATATGCACTTGGAAGCAGGTCGGTCGACTGGGCTCCCTGAGTCGGTCGACCGAACCTTAAAACAGAAAGTGCTTATGCACTTGGAAGCAGGTCGGTCGACCGAACCAGAGGGGTCGGTCGGCCGAACCTGTTTCCAGCCTCTTCCCTGCCTATAACAAATGAGGTTCAATCTTGACCAAATTGCATTTTTCTCGAGCAATGGCGCTAAGGGATTATGCCAACCGACTACCCGGCCCTATATGCTCCTCGATGCATCACCAAAAACATGTTCAAACATCAAAGTTAGGATTTTTAACGAATTGAACTCAAAACACTAAAAATTGGAATAGACACCAATTCAATCCAATCCAAAAGCAAGTACACACGAATAAGTGTTAGGAATTCATACCTAACATTCGAAGATAATTCATAGACTTAGATGTGAGATTAAAAATCTCACCTTTTCACAAAATCGAACAAGAAGAAGCTTGAAAGCAAATGGAGAATCAACCTCTCTTCAACACAACCCAATTGAGCATGAATCTAAGCCCAAAAACAAGAACATTCCCAAAATTAGGTTTAGGAATTTCTGAAATTGGTAAGAGAATAAGTTGGAGAAGAAGAAGAGAAGCTTACCAATGGGTTCTTCTTGAGTTTGGAGCTAGGAATTTGATTTGCAAGAGAAACTAGGGTTTTGGAGTTTTAATTTCCAATCTCTCCCACCATTAAAGCTAAGAAAACTGAAAGGAGAAAGAAGTGAGGGAGAATGGGGAGAGTGGTTCAGTTTTGGAGTATAAGTTAACATAGGGCTGAGCCCAAAAACCAAACCCAAAGTAAAAAGTAGCAAAAATCAACCTTCTCCAAACATATCGAAACTTATACTCAAAAAGGTCGCAAACGACATTTTAAACTCAATGGGAGTGGTCCCGAGTCCTAATTCGACCGTATGCAAAAAGTTGTTTTTCGGACTAAAATCCGACTAATGATGAAATATTTAAATAAAATATTTAAATATAAAATCGATAAATATGCGGGTTGTTACAGACTCTCCTCCTTAAAGAAATTGCGTCCACGCAATATTACAAGAAGAAGATATATAGTAACAACCATAAAAGCATATTCAACACAAAAGAAGTTTGAAATAAGAAGTTCACCTCAAAGAGCACGAGAAAGTAAGTCCGGATGTGTTCGCTCGATGTACTCTCTAGATTCCCAAGTACAATCCTTAGGATTTGAAGTCCATTGAACTTTAACAAGCGGAACATCTTTATTTCGAAGTCGTTTGACCTCCGAAGCAGAATAGGATGTTGCTCATAAGTTAAATTAGGCGAAACTTCAATCTCTTCCACAACACCGGGCTCAAGGATAGAATCGGAATCTCGAAGGCATTTCCGAAGTTGAGAAACTTGAAGCACGTCATGGATAGTAGAAAATTGAGCCGGCAATAAAAGGCGATAAGCCATGGAACCAATACGTTCGGTGATAGGAAATGGCCCAATATATCGAGGCGCTAGTTTTCCCGATCGACTGAAATGTACAACACCTTTCATAAGTGAAACACGAATGAACACAAGATCTCCCACAGAAAATTCTAATTTCCTTCTCCGGTTATCGACATAGGATTTTTGTCTACTCTGGGCTTCTTTCATCCTATGTCGAATAAGTTCACTTTTCTCTGTGGAATCACGAATAAAATCTGGACCTAAAACCAGCTTCTCACCAGCCTCAAGCCAAAAAGAAGGAGATCGGCATGGCCTTCCGTAGAGTGCCTCAAAAGGTGCCATACCAATACTAGATTGGAAGCTATTATTATAAGAAAATTCAACAAGAGAAATATGATCTTCCCAACTTCCACCGAAATCAAGCACACAAGCACGAAGAAGATCTTCAAGAGTTTGATTAACACGCTCGGTTTGTCCATCGGACTGGGGGTGATAAGCGGTGCTAAAATTAAGCTTCGTTCCTAAAGCTTTTTGAAGACTCTTCCAAAATCCACTAGTAAACAATGGATCACGATCACTAACTATAGAAGTAGGAACTCCATGTAATTTAACAATCTCTTTGATAAAGAGTTTGGCCAAAAGAGGAACGGTTCAGTTAGACCGAACGGGAATAAAATGGGCGGATTTAGTAAGTCTATCAACGATCACCCATAAGCTATCATGACCCGAACGAGAACGGGGAAGGCCATCTATAAAATCCATGGAAATTTGGTCCTACTTCCAAATTGGAATTTCTAAAGGTTGCAATAACCCACCGGGCCTTTGATGTTCGGCCTTAACGAGTTGGCAAGTCATGCAACACTTAACAAAGCTAGCAATATCGAGTTTCATTCCCTTCCAATAATAAAGTCGCTTCATATCCGCGTACATTTTACTACTACCGGGATGAACGGTAAATTTAGAACGATGAGAATCTTCTAAAATATCTCTACGAAGATCACCAATATTTGGCACGACAAGTCTACCAAATCTCCGAATGCCGCCACAAGAATCGATATCAAAGTCCTTCAATCCTTCAATATCAATTTTATCCCTAATATTTTGGCCAAGAAGAGCCAATTCAGGATCTAACCCTTGAGCTTCAAGAATGCGGTCAAAAAGAGAAGGATGAGCCTCAAGGCTACATAAAACAAATGATGAGCATAAATCGAAAACACGGTCTCGAATTTCGCAAGTGGATAAAATCTCAAGATCGTTCCATTCGGATATCATCATAGAAACAACAGCTTGTTGTTTACGGCTAAGAACATCGGCGACACGATTACCCTTTCTGGGAGTATAAAGAATATCAAGATCATAAGGAGCAAGAAACTCGAGCCAACGTTGTTGACGCAAATTAAGTTCCTTTTGAGAAAATAAATATTTCAAAGACTTATGATCTGTGTAAAGAACAAATTTCTCTCCTAAGAGATAATGACGCCAAATACGAAGGGCGAAAACAATAGCCGCGAGCTCTAAATCATGAGTGGTATATCTAGTCTCAACAGGCTTTAATTGCCTAGAAGCATAAGCAATAACACGTTCTTTTTGCATAAGAACGGCACCCAAACCAATGCGACTAGCATCGGTATAAACAACGAAATCTTGATTCCCATCGGGAATAACAAGAATAGGAGCATCAGAAAGAAGTTCTTTTAATTTCTGAAAAGAAGCTTCACATTTGTCCGACCAAATGTATTTAACACCTTTCTTCGTTAAGCTAGTGAGAGGCACGGCAATCTTAGAAAAGTCTTTGATAAAACGACGGTAATAGCCCGCCAAGCCAAGAAAACTACGAATCTCTATCACACTCTCCGGTCTCTTCCAATCTTGAATCGCTTCAATCTTTGAAGGATCCACGGAAATTTCGGATTCGGAAATAATATGACCGAGAAACTTCACACGAGATTGCCAAAAGTGGCATTTAGAAAATTTTGCCTTTAATTGATTACTCCTAAGAGTTTCCAACACAATCCGAAGATGTTTTTCATGCTCCTCCTTGGTTTTAGAATACACAAGAATATCATCGATAAAGATGAGAACAAACCGGTCGAGAAAGTCTTTAAAAACTCGATTCATTAAGTCAACGAAATAAGCCGGGGCATTCGTTAACCCAAATGGCATCACAAGCCATTCATAAGATCCATAACGAGTACGGAACGATGTCAAAGGAATGCTATCCTCTGCAATACGAAGCTGATGAAAACCGGTAGCCAAGTCCAATTGTGAAAAGACTCTAGCACCACTAAGTTGATCGAATAGATCATCAGTCCGAGGTAAAGGATATTTATTTTTGATAGTAAGATCATTAAGCTTGCGGTAGTCAACGCAAAGCCTAAGTGTACCATCGGATTTCTTCACGAAAATAGCCGAAGCTCCCCAAGGCGAGGAACTAGAGCGAATAAATTGCTTCGTCTCCAATTCGGATAATTGTTTACACATCTCCTCGTTTTCTTTATTGGACATACGATAAGGAGGACGAGTGATAGGTTGAGCTCCAGGAATAAGATTAATTCTGAACTCAATTGCTCGCTTAGGTGGTAATCCTAAAACGGGCTCGAATATGTCGAAAAATTCACAAACGACGTGAGTAAGAGAAATAATATCACCCTCATCATCATCATCGTCATCACGAGGATTTAAAGAATATAAAGATGCAACCAAAGCAGAATCTGAATCTTTAAGTATAACAGAAACCTGATTAACAGATTGAGGATGTCGAAGATGAATAGTCCGCTCAGGACATAGGATATGAGCTTCATAACGGTTAAGCCAATCCATTCCCAAAATCATTCCAAAGCCTAAATAACGCATGACATGCAAATCGGCTCGGAAAGAAAAATCACACAAAATAATCTCGACATCTTTACACAATAAACTGATTGTTGCGGATCCACCAACCGGATTCGCAATTCTCAAAGAAGTCATTAAACACAAAGCATCCAAAGAAAAGGTATCAACAAGTTCTTTTGATATAAAAGAATGGGACGCACCCGTATCAAAAAGAACTCGAATAGGATGATCACGAAATAAAATAATTCCATCTAGAATAGAATGAGAAATACCTTGGCCACGAGATGTGTTGCCAGGGGCTTGAGCAACATTAAGATTTCCCTCCTTCTTGCCCTGAAGCTTGGGGCATGAAGATATAACATGACCGGGAACTTTGCAGTAGCGACAAGAGAGAGACTTTGGGCACTTATTCGCATAATGGTCCTTCGAACCACAATTATAGCATTCCCCACGACCAAAGGAAGAAGTCTTTGCCACGGAGGTTGCTTGCTTCCCTTTCTTATTGGGATAAGGGCCTTTGAATTTGTTTGGCCTCTTCTTGTTGTTGAAGTCTGGTTTGGAACCCACCACTTCAACATCATTCTCCTTATCCGCCTCTTCAAGACGAAGAGCGATATCAACGAGTTGGTCGAAAGAAACTTCTAATTTTAGAAGTAATGGCTTCTTGAGACTTTTGTTTAATCCATAGACGAATCTCTGATTCTTCTTAAGAGGGGTGTTGATGTATTCAACCCCATATTTGGAAAGCGACTCGAAAGAGGCGATGTAATCAGTCACGGAGGACTCACCTTGAACAAGGTCTATAAATCGTCAAGCCAATGTCACTTTCTCAGCTTCTGGTACGAATTTTAACTCGAAGCGTTCTCGGAATTTCTCCCAAGTGAGATCTGCTTCATTAATCTCAGAAATAAGAAGCTCGTACCAGTCTAATGCTCTTTCACGGAGCATACTAGAGGCCACCTGAACTCGGTGAAGGTCAATAAGATTCATGCGAGAAAAGATTCGATCGCATGACCTTAGCCAAGCCTGCACTTCCATAACAGTTTCGAAACCTTTGAATGGCTCCCCACCCAAATTAGTGTAATCGCTACACAAGCGTGCAAATCCCGACTTTGGGTGAGTAGGTTCCAGGTTAGCTCCAGCTGCTTGAGCATTCATCACAAAATCAAGAAGCTGTTGAGCAGTCATAAAAACTCCATCCTAGGGTGGAGTGCTAGATGGCACGGCTCTGGGGAGGCCAGGTCTAGACATTTCTCTTCCTTTAGAAAGAAAGAAGAGTAAGAAAAAGATTATTCACCAAATTGAATATCAAGCAATCTTGATAGACAAAACAAGGAATCATAAAAGAAAATAGGATAGAACGGTACGTAGGCCCGAATAAAATCCTAAAGCACGACTCCTAAAAAGAACTTAGGACGATGATCCTTGTTATAATATTCCATATTGTTCCGAAGTTTGGCTCTGATACCATGCTGTGACGCCCCACCTCTATACCCACGCTAGCCAAGAACATTACGGTGAATGCTGTCAACTAGCACGGAGAATAAGGCTGTTGAGAAGCGACCATCCGAGTAATTGCTTTGCGCGAGCATCGATATGTCAGATAGTATAACATGCATTTCTTTAACAAGAGGGAAATCCGACATTCCGACACAAACTCAAAGCTACTACACAGTGGCTGTAATATCTTCAGAAACAAATATAGAAATAAACATAACATAAATCAGTCACAGACAATTCATATCACAAAGGCGGAATAAGATATGAATATTACACTAGAAAGTGTACATCAGAGTAGTGGTCTGAAAAGATCCACAATATCACAAAAGAATAGTTACACGAACTACACAAAAGAATAAGTATACATTAAGGAGTCTATATCTCAAATGTATACAACAAAATAACTACTAATCTAAGTAGTTAACCCAAAAGTCAAGGAGTTAATCCCGGATGAGAAGTCAAGCAGAAGCACCTGTAACATCTCGGTCTGACCCGAGTATTATTTAATAAGAAAATAATAAACGGATCAGTCTAACTATAAATATCAGATGAAACGATATAGAATAAGAGATATGACTAAACACATAATAATCACAATGCCAAGCTGTGATATATATATATATATACTTAGTTGATAATCATCAAGAGATTAATCAATGTCACCAAATCTACACAAGAATCAAAGAAACGTCATACTCCTATTTCGTTCACCAAACCATAAATATTGACGATAATATCCATGTCAATCACAAAAGTCAATGACACACAAATTCCAGAAGACTACACAAGAAATCCAGAAATCACCAAAGTCAATGACACACAAATTCACCAATGCATAAATATTGATAAAACTTATCAATGGAAATCACGAATATTGGTGAAACACAAATTCTAGGAATCTACACAAGAAATCCAGAAATCACAAAGGGGGGAGGCCTATCACAAACGGGAGCATAAAGCCCACCAACACGTGTATCACAAATGGAACGCTAATTCCATGGTCGCTAACCATCACAAATTGAGCCGAAGCTCCACAAATGGCCCGAAGACCATGGGTTGCTACCCCACCAAATTGAGTCGAAACTCCACAAAACGGGGTTTAGTCTCCCTCGCAGACAAAGAGACATCGCACATTGCTAGTCTAAATCACAAAGATGATCGTCATGATCAACGAGAAGTGTCAGTTACACTAAGCTAGTAAATATATGAGTTTAGCCTCATGTCCCATAACCACTTCCTTAACTTAAATATTTACGAACAAACTGTAGATCTCCACTATAAAATTGTCACAAGAGATTCAATCGAACAAGTCCAAGAATTAACCAACAAAGTGAACGCAAGCGTTTCATACCACTTGTTTTACTAAGTTGTTTAATTGGATTTCTCATACGAGTGAGGTAAAGGTTTATATATACTAATAGATTGGAAAACGGTTTTATAAACGAATTTGGTATTAAAATAGTATTGAAATCGTTTCGGGAAAGAGTTTTGATATTTACTACTAGTATAGAAAACCTTTATATTTTTAAAGTGACAAATCACAAAGAAGATTGTAGGAACAATCAATCACTAAGATTCACATTCGAAAACGTGAATAAAATCCAAAGAAATCGATATAAAATCCATCAAAGTGGATATATCTAAAATTCCCAAAGAAAAGGTCATCTAAGTCGATAATAAATGACAACAACAAAAGGGAGACAACACGAATCGATTAAAGTTGGATATTCAAACGGATTAGCAAAATAGGCTAATCTGGCAATTAACAGCAGGTCGGTCGACCGGACTCCCTAAGTCGGTCGACCGAGCCTTAAACAGAGGAGTGCTTATGCACTCGGCAGCAGGTTGGTCGACTGGGCTCCCTGAGTCGGTCGACCGAACCTTAAAACAGAAAGTGCTTATGCACTTGGAAGCAGGTCGGTCGACTGAGCTCCCTGAGTTGGTCGACCGAACCTTAAAATAGAAAGTGCTTATGCACTTGGAAGCAGGTCGGTCGACCGGACCAGAGGGGTCGGTCGGCCGAACCTATTTCCAGCCTCTTCCCTGCCTATAACAAATGAGGTTCAATCTTGACCAAATTGCATTTTTCTCGAGCAATGGCGCTAAGGGATTATGCCAACCGACTACCCGGCCCTATATGCTCCTCGATGCATCACCAAAAACATGTTCAAACATCAAAGTTAGGATTTTTAACGAATTGAACTCAAAACACTAAAAATTGGAATATACACCAATTCAATCCAATCCAAAAGCAAGTACACACGAATAAGTGTTAGGAATTCATACCTAACATTCGAAGAGAATTCATAGACTTAGATGTGAGATTAAAAATCTCACCTTTTCACAAAATCGAACAAGAAGAAGCTTGAAAGCAAATGGAGAATCAACCTCTCTTCAACACAACCCAATTGAGCTTGAATCTAAGCTCAAAAACAAGAACATTCCCAAAATTAGGTTTAGGAATTTCTGAAATTGGTAAGAGAATAAGTTGGAGAAGAAGAAGAGAAGCTTACCAATGGGTTCTTCTTGAGTTTGGATCTAGGAATTTGATTTGCAAGAGAAACTAGGGTTTTGGATTTTTAATTTCCAATCTCTCGCACCATTAAAGCTAAGAAAAATGAAAGGAGAAAGAAGTGAGGGAGAATGGGGAGAGTGGTTCAGTTTTGGAGTATAAATTAACATAGGGCTGAGCCCAAAAACCAAACCCAAAGTAAAAAGTAGCAAAAATCAACCTTCTCCAAACATATCGAAGCTTATACTCAAAAAGGTCGCAAACGACATTTTAAACTCAATGGGAGTGGTCCCGAGTCCTAATTCGACCGTATGCAAAAAGTAGCTTTTCGGACTAAAATCCGACTAATGATGAAATATTTAAATAAAATATTTAAATATAAAATCGATAAATATGCGGGTTGTTACAACAGGCATGTGTGTACCATCCACTCTTTATTCCCACTTGGAATGAGTAACACCAGAGCACTCGCCAACCTCTCTGTCACACTCACGAATCCGTGTCCACGCCTCGTATCCAAAATAAAAGTCTGTTTCTTCTCGTCAAATCGGTTAATAGTCCACGCACTCGCCAACCTCTCTGTCACACTCACGAAGTCCTTGGTAAAACATATATAACATCTTGCCAATCCAAAGAAACTTCTCTATAACAGCCCGCAAATTCGTACCCCTTGAATCAACAATATTCTACAACAATCAACTCAAGTTGCACAGAAATACGAACCATTTGGTTAAATAAGAAGAGGTAGAAGGAGAGAAAATAGAAAATAACATCAGGATATAACCATCGCAGCGGAATAAAATATAATAGATAATAAATGATCTTTACTCAAAATCAAATATATATGTTTATATATTACATCATCAGAGTACATCAATCACAGCTCAACAATACCATACAACTGGATACCCAACTACCCAACACAGCAGAAAATATATGTATATAAACAAGTACGAAATACGCATCATCATCCAGCTCGGCTCCTGAGCTCCACAGCATTAAATCCTGTATCCTATAATACTCGGTCTGACCCGAGCGTTACAGTTAAATAACACCCGAGTCAGTCTGGAATACCAGCGTGAGAAAATCACCCAATTGATTATTAAAGTTTCAAAAATCCTTTGAAAACAAAAGCATCTCGTAAGACCACGCCACATATAAACATGTCGGGTTTTTACCTTACGGTAACCAAAACAATTTTTATAGAAATCCTCTGATATTATAATAGGGTCTATATACAAATACTTATAAAATAGCTGAAATTGTCACATCTATTAAATTCCAGCCACTAGCCACAGAGTGGGTAATACAAACAAAACTCGTACAAGGCTCGTAGGGAGAATGGATTTCCAACTAATGACTAGGCACTGGGGTACCACCTATCACAGTACGGGGACTAGATCACTGTAGCGAGGAGTACGCCCGCTCCCTTGCAACACAAGACCAAGACTACCCCTTACTGGATAATCCCGAGTGAGATCACCCCGCGGTTGGGATCAGCAACCGCCCACTAAGCCGAAATAAAAAGGGACATCTAGACAGGAATGACCTCACCCTGCTTGGGTGCTACCCACCTAGCCTTGCTTCATTACCCCTGATTTTCAGAGCATTACCTTTTTAGAACATATCCCTTAGAATTCCCATCGCCCACCTGATGATTTTTCGCAAGCATTCATCTATACAAGTCCGTCCCAGGTTCGAACGGAACCGAAGGCACTATTCCTACTACATCCATTTTGGAAATATCCTCAGGATTAGTAGCAACTAGCCCTTACACTTCACTGCTCCATCTTCGAATCCAAACTCGTTTCCACGAAATGTACAAACCGGATCGAAGTGGTTTTCGAGAAATAAATCTCGATCCCGGTCTCTTCGAAACGATCAACGCATTTGGCCAATATTGATAGTCGGTGATTTAACTATCAATTAATGTTCACAAAATCCATCACGCAATAAATAATTTTCCAAATTATTTATTAACCTCAAAAATATCTTTACAAGATATATTTTCACTTTTAAATTCCTTTGAAAACAGTTTTCAAAACTATCTGCCTTTCTCAGAATAAATTCCAAGTATTTCTATTTCCACTAGAATCACCAAGCACAAAACTTTAGATTTTAAAATAATTTAAAACACTTTATTGTAAAATATATTTAACATTTAATATAGAGAAATTACTTTAGTACTTAATTTAAAATAATACTCTAGAAATAACTGAAATAAGGTTACCTTATAACTATACATTAGATTTCTTCTTTAAACAAAATACCTAATCATTTTTAAATAATTACTACGATATTAGATTAACAAATTACTTACTTTAGAATTTACTTTAAAATATTTAAATTAAAACTACTTCAATAATTGATTAAAAATATATACTATATGAATATTTGAAAATAAGGTTACTTTATAAATATAAACTAGGTTTCACCTTTAAAACAGAATTACTAAGTCACTCTTCATTAATTATTACTATGGTAATAGATTTGAATAAATATTTACTTTAGGATTTAAACATTTAGAAATAATAAATTTCCAAGAACATACTTGTAAAATAACATTAAAACCTTTATTTTATTTTAAAAACTTACTTTGAAGACGTACTTGGCTATCCAGAGAAATATACTTCTCTTCACAACCTTTAAAATTAAATCACTATTTATTTTTAAACAATTTTCCTCATTTCTTTAATAAATTCCCACCTTGAATTTATTCTTCCAAATATCCAATTTCAAACACTTAAATCAATTTCCAAATTCATTTCCAATTCGCTTCATTTATTCAAAAATCTTTTAATTGCATATTTTATTCCTTAATTATGATTTAAAATATTTTTAATTGAAATAACAATTTAGATTTCTTAATTTACTTCTTAATTCCTTTAAATTAATATCTTATAACTTTACAATTCATTAATTACTGTTTATTCAACCCTTTTCTTTTCATGCTCGAAGTTATTTTTTAGTATTTAACATACTTCCATTTCTTTTTCAATTCATTCTTAATTTATTCAGTTTTCTCTAAGATTATTTCGTTACAAATTTACTTCCTTTATTTTCTTTCCAAAACTCAATTTATATATTTTTGGTAATTCATTATACCCAAATATATCCAATCAAATCATAACATTCAATATTCCAATATACTCATCATAGAATATCAAGTAATCTCAATACAGAATATTAAATAATAAATATTGAGGGGTCCAGTTGGATCCCTCCAACCTGTTTTCCCTGCATCCACAGATGTTAGCACAATATAATATGCCAACTCCAGAATTACCATACTATAGCACATCAATCAATTCAACCATTCAAACAATTATTTAAATTTAATCATTTAAATTTAAATTCAAATTAACTGAGTGAGATTAGCTCACCTTTGATTTTATTGCAACCCAATCCAATCCCAATTTGATTTCTTTTTAGATTTTGACCTTGAATAAACAATTTATATGATTTATTAACATTTGAACTTATTCAATAATTACTTCCTTTTGATAAATTACTTAGGCAATTATTTATTTAAATCAATTTTCCTTAAATTAAAATATCCTTTAGCATCCAAAAAAATAAATAAGTTTTATTAACAGATAATTCTTCCTAGTATATACTTTTCTTTTGTAAAATTAGACCAGTAAACTTAAAGTGTGTTTGTGTATTATATATATTTATATAAAAATATCGAATATCCCTTTTCTGTAAACATATATTTTCTTTGATTTCTATAACCACATATATTAATAAAATCTTGAAAACAAACTGTAAATATATATAACTATCCTTACAGACTTACTGTAAACTTAAAATAAATTTTTCTAGCTTACCTATTAAATTAAAATAGTCAGGTGTGTATGTATATTAGAATTGAAAACTGCACCTATATATAATTTTTTTTTACCTAACAACCCAAAAAAATTTCATAAACTTATATATCTTACAATCTGTGTATTTAAATCATGTCTAATCGAAGAAGAAAAACGATTACCTTCCTCTCGGTAGCCCATCGGCACTTCCAGTCAAGAGTTGCCTACGAGTTCGCCGAAGTCAAACCACGCCTGCGCTTTGGCCATCACTTCGAGCAACGACCCTGGCCAAAATCTCGAATTCCAGCTCGCGCTCACACCTACGCAATTC
This sequence comes from Allium cepa, assembly GCA_030765085.1. Classification (NCBI taxonomy): domain Eukaryota; kingdom Viridiplantae; phylum Streptophyta; class Magnoliopsida; order Asparagales; family Amaryllidaceae; genus Allium; species Allium cepa. The sequence goes on along the minus strand of CM060930.1, from coordinate 43,027,717 downwards.
ACCCTCACTGAGATGTCCACCTTCCAGTGCTCGAGTTCGAGCACTCTCGATCGCCACTCCAATAAACAAAACCCTCTCCGCTACTCAGTAGGTTATCGCGAGCGCCTTCTCCTACCTGAATTCTAGCATTCGCTCACCCTCCTACTTCATCGGCGATTAAGGATACTCGGCCCTAAAGTTTTAAATCGACATCGATTTGATTTCTCAATGAAGAAAAGAGAAATTGAGCTCGGCCATTTAGTTGAAAGTTTTCGATTTGAAAAACTGAAGGGGAAAGGGATTTCTTATCAGGGTATCGGCCACCATTATTTCAGAGAGTATTTTATTATTTTCGTTGAGAAATATCCTGGCTTTGAAACTGTTAAAAGGAGATGTCCATTGTTTTCAGAGGTATGAACTGTTTTATTATATTTTTCTTTTGTTCGGCTAAGACGTGAAAGAAGGGACGTGCTAGGAAAAAGAAGTGGCGTGAATCAAAAGGACTACCGTGTTTTGAAATGAGGGTAAAAAGTGCTGAAGTGAAATATTTCAGCTGAGGTTTGACTAAACTATGCAAATATATACTTCAATGCGTTTAAATATCGTACGCTCATACAACAACCCCAAACGCTATGAAATTTGAAATCCGATAATAATTCAATATTACGGACCCAATGGAACCGGTTTCGTAGAATTCCGAGACTGCGCCTCGGAAGGCTATTTTCAAATTCAATTTAAACTATAAAATTTTAAAACTGAACAAACCACTGTTAATTTCAATTTTACAACTTCTATTATCTTCAGTGTTATCAATATAAATTCTACAAGCCTTCAAATTATTTTTAACGGGCATAAAATCCCAGATTTCATATTTTACCCGATTTTAAATTATTTAATTCAATAATTTAATTAACAATTAATTAGTGATATTTGAATCCAAGTTAATTTTTTTTTATATTTCAAATCAATTAAATATCCCAATTTAAATTTATTAAAAATTTCGGGTCGTCACATTCTCGTTGTAGCACTCTTGGGTCTGCTCAAATCTTGGACTGCTGTAACTCACAGGATCCATAGTAATGTCCTATTCCAAAACAACATGACCCAAGCGTCTCACTTCTCTCCTCCAAAAGTGATACTTCGAAAGTCTCACCATCAATTAGTGTTTTCTCAATACCTCCAATGCATCATTAATCCTATCTTGTGCTTCCCTTTCATCCTTTAGTAGAAGAAAATACCGTCAACGAACATAAGCATAATTTGCTCGAGAGATCGCTCAAAACATAGCTCAGGGGATCAATAAAATAATCTATAACTTGATAATAAATTTATGACTTCACTACACCATCTATAATCTATATATAAATACAAAACATGCAATCATCAAAATAAAGCACAACCATTAAAACCAATCACAAAATACCATATAAAGCCCATTGTTTACTTTTCTGGTTAACACGTAAAGTGATCTGCCTCAACCGTCAAGTATCGGATAGAGTGACACAAGCAGCTCTAAAAAATATTCAATAACTAGTGCGTACATATGCTACGTACACGGGATTCACCATATAATTCATTTAACAGTGCATTTTTTTAATATTTTTTAGCTATATGAACTTTTGGATTGCAATTTTTTCGATTATCATTTTCTTGAATACTACTCACAAACTTTGATGATAGATCTGCTTAAATAGTCTTAGAGCATATAAAGTATAATTAATGTATTAAAGCATGGCATCTTTATACAAATACGATACCATCAACTATCAATTATTACTTACTCGGTAAACATTACGCCACTAAGAATGTTATTAATTAGATTTCAAATGTAGGTAATATAAGTTCAACATCAATTTATCTATGTTTAACATAAAATTCCAAATATAAATACAATTTGGTACGATAATAGTATTCTAAACCTAGAATAGAGAAATTATGTTGTAACAACCTGCTTCAGAACAGGCTAAAATTTCAACCCATAAGAGGCCCATCGAAACTTAGACCCATTCTAAAGCTGGCTATTTGTTGGTAAAAATAACAAAATAGAGATATCTATATATTCTTTAAGAACTTACGGTGGAAGGAATAACATGTAATAACAGTATAGTACCGATTTATTTCTAATCATGTCAAATGTCATAAAACATTACATAATGAAATCCCTTATAACATTTCACTCAAAAATACAATTCATGGGTACAATAGAAAATAACACAAAAATACAGATAGTAACTGCCACAAGATTCATTCTCACAATCTTCAAGCATCATCAATACCTTCTCTAACCTGTGCCTAATGAGGAAGGAGTCCGAACAACAAGTGTTTGATGAATAGAAATCTCGAGCCTTACTATTTCAGTACTTGGGCAGTATAATTCAAATAAGAATATATCTTATGTAACTAAATCATTAATACTTCATATAAGGAAAAGAGGCGGATCCTTGATCAACAACTCAATACCTTTCATTTTTGAAGCAAGTTTCTAAATCTCATAACCCATAACCAATGTCATAAATGTCTAACAATGCAAAAGATAGTACCTAAGCCACTTAATACCTTTTATTGGAAAATAGGCTGACTCTGGTTATTTAAGACCTCAATTAAGGAAGATCCTATCACTTAATACCTACTCCCTAGGCGAACTCCTAAATAATAACTATCTACCTAACATTGCATGGAATCTCTCGAGCCACTTAATAGTTCTTTATGGAAAGGAGGACCCTCAATCAATCACATAATACCTTACCCTAAAGTGGACCCCTATCGAGAAACCACCTAAAGTGCCTAATAACTCAAGACCTTTAAATAACAACTTGATACCTCAAGACCCTAAAGCAAACACTTCGTATTACAACCCTTACTCATAATGACGTCTCATATTAGCCCTACTATTCACAGGAACTTGTAGCCAATTAGCTGAGCATTTTTCCCTACATAATTTGGAACTGACCTTGTGTCACTATAAATACTTATGACATATGTCTCGCATCAGCCCTAAAGTCATACCACTGGTAGCCATATTAGCTGAGCATACTTTTATATGTCTTTTGACAGACCTTGCATCACTATGACTTAGCTATAAATTAAATACTCTATATATATAATACTTATCTCACCGTACCATAATAAAGGCCTTATAAGGAATCTTTCTTATTACACATTGAAGCATCAACTACTTTCCTAAAGGGGATTTAATGACAATTATTGCCTAATTAACTATGCAATTATATGTTACAATTATACATTTATTACAGTAATTAATATATAAATAAATATGCATTTATTATTTTGTGCATGCAGAGATTATGGCCTAACTAACGTTAAATGTCAATCCTATTTTAATCATAATAATATAAGTCTTTCTTTTTCTTCCATTTTACCAATAACATCCAAATTCCAATATCCATAACAAGGGATTTTAATATCCATAACAAGGATTCAATACTTATAACCAAAATTGCAATGAGTTGACTTGTACATAGAATATAAGTACAACTTATCTCAGATTAAATCAATGGAATAAACCTAAAATGGAAACTTACAATTTAATCAATTCTATGCTCTATTTAACTTCTTTTACACTATTTAGATAAAGAGTTCGTATTAAATTTTTAAGAAATAGACAGTATAAACTACGAATAAAGATTCGTCCTTTACACACTATTTCTCAGTTAAATCCCTTAATCAAATCTGAAGAAGAAGAAGAAGATGTAAAATAGAACGTTGAATACATAAACTGCAAAATCGATAAAAGAAACTTCATTATTTTAATGCAAAACAATTATGATTCTAATCCTAATAATTGACATTTCGCTTTGGGTAAATTTGGGGAATTTAAATATGATGTTTTCATAATCCAAAACTCCCCAAGGCATATATCAAATCCAAACCATACTATTAAACCACTAAAATAGAAAAAATAATATTTCCACCTACAATGTGTCCTTAGCTTTGCTTCTCTTTAGATTTGCAATGCCCATTATAATCTCCTTAAAATCTCTTCTTTCTGATATATCAACAAGGGATTTGTATATATATTAGATTCAAAAAGGTTGAAGGAGAAGATGTTAAAAAATTAAATAATAAACGAAGATTGATTAGGATTTCATACTTGAAAACCTAATGGATTTTTCTAAATCTAAGAGGAGATAAACTGATAGAGTTTCTTTAATGTTTCTAAAATGTTCATGAATAAAAGCGAGCCGTATAAGTCTTATTTATAAAGGTTGAAATGCACCAGAATCGTAGGATGAAATTAGGTTAAAATTGGATAAATCTAGAACGGTCAAATCCACAAATCCCTAGCCGCCACCTTTTCATGATCGATCGACCGTCCCTTTCAACCGGTCAACCTCTAGGGGTTGACTGGTCCCATGAAGGGGTCAGATGGTACGTATGTATTTGGGAGGATTTATTATTTTCTATTGTATAATTATCTTATTCCCTAATTAATTTTAACACTAACCATTTAACTTAACATTTACTTAACTCCCAAGTATAATCATAGTTAGTTTTGGAAACCCAAACTCTAAATTTAAATACTCATTCAAAATAGACTAATTTTAAATCTGAAAAATTCAAACACTCACGGCTTCTTCATTTGAGCTCTATTTTCTGCATATTATATATGAAATCAGGTCATAATTTCGCCACGAACGTAGTGGAATATATTTCATGTGAAAATTTTGTGAAAATTTCAACTTTAGTAAAATTTTCATTTTTATCCCTACCATAATTAATTGAATTTCTCTAAAGTTACTTGTCTAATTATGGCTAATTTTACGGAATATTACATTCTCCTCCCTTAAAAAGGATTTCGTCCTGAAATCTTTCAAGGGATGAACAACGTAACATAAAATAACATCCATGTTACACAACCAAGTTATCTACACAACCATCTACTCAACCAAAGCATTGTATGATTATGTATTGTAAACATACTATGAATGAGCTCAATCCTAGCATGAGTGTGTGATCTTGTTATGCAAATATGTATGCAAATAGCATAAACATACATAAAAATCCTATATGAGTGTAAAGTAATGGTGGAAAGGTGTAGCAGCCATCTCCTACCATCCCATTTAGCAACCACAATGCAAAAAAAATCCTAATTTTGGAGAGAAAATTTACCAGATAAAGGCTTAGGATGAGAAGTCCTAATGCCTTCCATTGGGTTTTCTTCTCATTGCACTTGGACCAATCTAATTCTTTGATGTGGAGCTTTCTAGTTCCGTTCTCCACAATGCAGGAAGTGGCGTGAGACGCTATTGGCTCTGTCTAAAATCCCCCAATTAACTAGGCTCTACCACAACTATATATGAAGGTATTTCCTCAAATGTAAAACGTGAAAAACGTCATCGACTCCAGCCAACTTACAAGTTTTCATATTTTTCTAAATATTGGGAAAGGACCAATAAATCTGGTGCCAACTTTTCCAACTATCCCAATCATACGACCTTCATATTTTGCCTAATCAGCTCTGACTTTCCAAAGTCTTGCAATCCAAATCTGGTCCGAGTAGAATTTATCGATGGTTTCCCACCCATGATTTGACGATTTGCATGACCTTCTAAAAAGTGCTTCAACGGTGCTGTATCAGTCTCTATTAGTTACTACATATGTACATGAATTCTGGTAAGGATCGGTGATGCTCCTAATATCTTCCAAAATCCATGATACAAGCTTTCAACAATCCTCCAAGTTCCCATTCATTTCTTCGGTTTATCCTTCGATCATCAATCGGTAAGTAGTGCTCAAATTTAACGAAGTTTCTTAAGCTAGTTCCTAAAACTACCAGCATGCTCCTCCAAAATTTGCTAGCAACCTAGGGTCCCTATCACTAACAATGCTAATCATAATTTATGAAGCTGTGTTGGAGACGATGCGGTTTTGTTGCTTCTAATGGAAAATTTCTACCACCTACTTCCTCATCCTTGTTCAATAGGAAATTCTCTTCATATTTCTATGTATTTCACCTTTTTCCTTGAGTGGTCGCAGTCTGTGAGCTAAATTTTATTTTTCCTAAAACTCTAAAGTTTTGGAATTGAAACATTTACTCACCTTAGGCTGCTAATTAATTCCTCATTAACTTCTAGTATTACCTATGGTTTATCACTAATTAAGTGTTACTATAAAGTTTCCCTATTTACTAAACATATTTATTATCAAGTGGTTTAAATCTCATTCATAAAGTCAACATAGGAATAAATATAGATATATCTTATGTGTCATACCATTTTGCAATAACTAAGGGAGGCAACTAGCGTTTATAACCCAAGAACTCTAGAAGAAAATTTTGCTGGAAGCTGCCATTTATTATCTTGTGGTATAAATGGTGTTGAGGTCCTTACATTCCCTACTAAATTAAGATGGGTATTTCTCAATATGTCATTCCATTATTGCCCATTTTCCTTAACTTTCCTTTTCGTTTTCTAGTAAATGTGATCCATCCATTTTCGCAATTAATATATCTATCGCAATTGATCATTAATGTCAAAATATGACCATTCCCAATTAATCCTTCTTTATCCCTTTTAACCTCCTCCAGATTTCCAAAATCCTTCATTACTCAAATTTCTTCTATAAATGCCATACATGTTTCCTTAATCAGTCCCCATTAGTTACAAATTTATTGCTCGTTAAATTCGTTATTAATGTTATACATCCTAATCCATTTATTACTAACTAATACATAGATGTCATAATCTATGCTTTATATATATATATATGTATATTCTAGTCGTTAAGCGTAGCTATATGTGTATATAATTCTAACTAATAATTTTTACAACTAGAATACTCATTTCCATATTTTAATTTATCGAAGCCATCCTTCTAAAAAGATTACCGTCATAATTTCTCATAAATTAACCATAAGTTAGATTTTTGCTCGGTATAAAAATACAAGGAATTATTTCTTTTCTTTTCAGTTTATTTCTTGTTGCTCCAAACAATGCATTTTTGATATGTATTTCAAATTAGATATTTTATGGAAATTACATGGAAACTGCTCCAAAATTAAAATGCTGAAATTCTTATTCCACGGGCAACCTAACTCACAACCCAACTACAGTTGGAATGTCTTAACAACATTACCAACTTCTTTAAATAGAGATTGAGATCGATTTCAAATTTATAGATCAGGTTGCACACTCTATTCCTATTTTATTCATATTCAAAAAACCTTAGTCCGTCCTGCCTAGGTTGTGATCCCTATTTACTTCGTAAAAACTATTCTGTATAAAACCAGGATTTTAGTAATCATATAAAATAGTTTTATATAAACTATCTTCATTAAATTCCAAAATCAACATTAACTGCCTCATTTCTTATAAAATCTAAAATTTCACAAACTAGAAGTTCCAAACTCAAAATCTCCATCTTTGAAAATTTGAACTTAGAACCTTTACTAAGAGTTCAAAATTTCTTAGTTCCAAATCGGAGCAAAATAATTTCTCTTTTAAAATTTTCTTCGTCAAAGATTTATCTCTTTCAGAAGTTAGACTTCCAACTCATAGAATTCAATGACCGCTTGGTTTTCAGAAAGGAAGCATTGAAAAATTCCCTTTTTAATAATTTGCTGAAATAAAGAATTTCTCCTTTAAAAAAATACGATCTCCGACACACAACATTCAAAACTCAGTTATCATCCTAAAATAATAAATTGGACCTTTACTATTCCAAAGAGTTTTCTACTTACACGAATTCAAAGTACAGTTATATCCAAAATATAGATAAATATATATTGCCTTATTACTCAAAATATACTGTTGTTTAACAAAATACATGTTGTAACTTTGTTCAAAACTCTTAAAATCCCTTACAATCCTTTTCTTATCAATTCTAATAATATTCTTATTCAAACAAGTTACGAATTTGAATTAGGAAAAACATGTAGATAAAATTCTCATTTTTAAACAATTGCCTTTCCAAAAATACACAACTCATTTATTAATCATCGCACAAATCCTTTCAATTATCAAAGACACCTTTTATAACTTTAAATGATGGAAAAATGGAGTAGACAAAGGTAACTCCTATCTTATTCCTATTACTTCTCTTTTAATCCATTTATTTAAAATTCCCAATTCTCTCTGTCCTATGTTGATCATGTGCCTTTTCCATTTGTATATCATTTCAAAAGAAATTTAAGGAAAAGAACCTTTAATTTTATAATGTTGGAAAAATCATGCATTTCTCAAAAGAAAATTCTCTTATTAAAAATCTTTGGACCAAAATTTTTTGACTTGATAAATTTAAACTAAAAACTTTAAGAATGCAAAAAATCCTTTTAAGTTAAAACTTTCTAACTCAACTATTTATAAGTTATAAATCTCCAAATTTCCTTGCTCTTTTCAAAATAACAGCTTTCAAATTTATGAAGTAGAAGATATCATAAAATTAGAAGAATCCAAAAATGGAGAATTCAAAAGTTGAAAACTTTTAATTAAACAAAATTTTAAACTAAGAAGTTAGCAAATGAGAACCTTCCCTTTTTTTTCAACCTTTTGAGTAACTAAAAATCATCCATTATTTTGTTTTTAAACCGTTTCACCGCTTCTTTCTAAACTTTTTCAAATGGTAGTATATTTCCAAAGCTGTCAAAAATCACTTTCTAGTAAAAAAAATTCCAACATACAATATGTAAGATTTTCATTCAATAATATTTTGAAAAAGCTCATTCAAAACTTTCGAGGAACATTTTACCACTTTCTTTCTTAAGGGGCGGGATTTAAAAATGAGCTTTGGTTGTTCTTCCCCTTGAACTCCCTACTCAAACATCTTAAAAATCTAGTTATCTCCTTATGATGATTAATGCACACCTTTTTATGGAAACTTGTTTCACTACTATATTCCTTAATTCCATATGATCTATGCCTTATAACATCTAACTATTACCCAACATAAATATTTATTACTCTCATAAATGTCACATTGTCCATATTAAATAGTTGCTATCTTAACATATGTTTCCTAAAGACATTTATATTCATATTCAACATTACCTATTTAATTTCTTCCTTGCCCGCCCACAATTACCCCAAGGGTGTTATAAGTTTATCTAATTTCTTGTAACTGCTTATTTATTACACATTCATTACCTATTAAATTTTTGGGAGTTGCCATCTTTTCTTCTACGATTCTTAACCCTATTATTTATGCTATAGGGTCCACAATTATAAGGAACCCTAGATCCAACAAAGATGTAACGATCCGAAATTTTAGATATTTGAAACTAGAATATTTAATTGATTTTAAAAATTTAGAAGTTCGTTTTTAACTTGAATTTCAAATATAACCAATTAATTGATAATTTAATTATTGAATTAAATAATTGGAAATCGTGTAAATAGCTGAATCGGGAATTTTAAACTTGTTAAAAATAATTTTAAAAGGCTTATAAAATTTATATTGATGATATGGAAGGTAATAGAAGTTCTAAATTTGAATTTTAAAGTGTTTTGTTTAGTTTTGAAAATATATTGTTTAAATTGACATTTGAAAATAGCATTCCGAGGCACAGTCTCGAAATTCGACGAAACTAGTTCCATTGGATCTGCAATAGTGTATTATTATTGGATTTCAAATTTTGTAGCGTTTGGAGTTGTCGTTTGGTTGTACAGGTAACAAATGCGCTTAAATCTATATCAAAAATTCAATATAATAATTGAGCCCAAAAAGTTATCTTCTCCATACGATCGAATTTCGACTCGAAACCTTTTCCTTTGCATTCGGAATAGGAGTATAACATTATAAATGCTTGGCGGCATGCCTCAATAGGTGGCCAATATTTCTAGTTGCATTTATCGAGACAATTTAAATATAATACATATATGTTTTGTTTGACTGGTCAAATTCTTCCCATCAACTTTTTCTTTCCATCAGCTTTTTCAAAATTACGGTAGATAACATCCTACACGCAAATGTCTCTTCTTGTCTCCCTCCTGGTACACGCTAACTTCATCTTTTCAGTCGTTAAATCATGTCTTGCTTCCTTCAATCGAGCAGAAAAAATAATGCGCCTCTTCTTCCTTTGTAAACCAATGGCCGAATCACATCTTCAATCAAAATAGAACGAGAAATAAAAATGGCCGGGCTTTGAAAATTTTCCATCTCCAGTATACTTCACTTCCACCCTCTTTTCAAATCCAAAACTCATGGTCCCATCCCTTTCTCGAACGAATCAAAATCAAAAATAAAAGGGGGGAAACCAACTGAAGAATCACGGCCTTCCTTGAATGCACTGATCAGCCTTTGATTGGAGCCACTTTGTTCGTGTATGAGAGTGAGAAGCGCGAGTCAAGGAGTTCGAGAAGCAATCGCCAAGGGTCATAAGCTTCGTGACGGCAAGGATCGATGAGTATTCAGTACAATGGTTTGGGCTTGACTCAAGATGGCGAGGTCGAGATGGTTCTGCGTATTATTGGTCGACGACTAGGACATTGGGCTCGAATGATTATCGGAGGGCACAAGGCAGTAGATGGAAAGGGGATGAGGAAAGAAACCATGACCTAGGAATTCACGCTTGTGTGTATCGACATGGGAACGTGGGTCGATCACTGTGATCGTGGAGGGATGGTGTTTCGTGGGGAGGGTTCGCGAGAGGCTGGGTTTGGGGTAGTAAGGTAGAGCTGCAATCTTTTGCAATTTAAAATTTATATATATCCAAAAAGAAGAAAAAATTTGGCAGTGAAAAGTAAACATTTTTATTTTTAATTTAAATACATATATACACATATATGTTAGAAAGAATTTTATTTTCATTAGAAATTAATAGATAAATAAATAAATATAAGTATATACAAAGATAAACAGAAATATATATATATATATACAGGTAATGTTTTGGGAAAAAGTAAATAGGAATTTTAAAATGTTGAAAGTTTATATAAAATTCGATTTCCAAATATATGATTTATTTTTATAAGTATATATGAAGTTTCAAAAATAAAAAGAAGTAAATAGAAAGGTATACATATACACATTTTAAACTTACTAGTTTACTTTAAAACAATGGATTATGGCGATTAACTTGTTTAATCAACTTTTAATTATTTTAGTTACTAAGGAATTATTAAAGGAAAATTAGTTTAAATTAAATTTATTTAAAAGGAAATTAACCGTTCGATTATTTAAATGTTAATAAAATCGTATAATGTTTATATAAGGTCTAAAATCATGAAGAGACAAGCCGGTTTGGATTGGGTTGCAAATTAAAAGGTCAAAGGTGAGTTAATCTCACTCAAATTGGATTACTAGCTAATTTATTTAGTTAAAATTAAATTATAGTTTGATTGCTTGAATCGATAATTTATTATCGGTTTGGATGCGATATCTTATGTATAGAAGTATATATACACATATATATATATATTGGAGTGATTGATATTCCTACATTATATAGGGATGAGACCCTATGTGCCCCGCATAATAGCGGATGACCGTTTATACCACGGTATCCCCCTCGAAGTGGGATTGGTATTTTATATTGTGCGAATGTCTGTGGATGTAGGGAAATAGGTTGGAGGGATCCAACTGTATTCCTCAAAAATTTTGAATTTATTTTCATATTCGATTTTATGAAATGTTGAATAATCTATGATGTTATGTTTGAAAATTTATTTATTTGATGTTAATATGTTGTTGGATATACAGCGGCATTTTAAAAATAATAATATAAATATTGAATTTTTAAAGGGAAATAAAAGGAATGATTTAAAGTAAGAAATTTATAGTAAAGATAGATAAATTTAAAAAGAAAAGAATCGGGAAAAAGTAAATAGTTGATTTTTAAATCCTATATAATAAATTCTGGAACATAGAAAAAGAATAGAGTCTTTGGATAAATGAGAATTAAAGGATTTTAAAAGTAAGGACTTAAACAATATTAATTTGAAGTACAAAGAATTTATTTTTAAAATTTAAGTTTTAAATGAGTTTGAAAAAAAAAAGAATTTTGAAATAGAATATGAAACTGATACTTCAGATTTAAATAAGGCTTTAAATCATAATAAAAGAGTAAAACTAGAATTAATGGATTTTGGAATAAATTTGGATAAATCAATAAACAAACTTTAAAATGGAATTTAATTCAAGGAATCGATTTGGAAATCGATTAAGTATTTTGAAACGGTGGTTATAAAGGAGAATGAGATTATGGAATTTATAATCTAGGTTTATAAAGTGAGTGGAATATTTATCAATGGATAATTTGAAAGTACAAATTTATGGCGGGAATTTATAAGGAAAGCGTAATTTGTTCTAAAAATAAATAGTGGATTGATTTTTAAAAGTGTGGGAAATGAAATTTACAGGGTTGTGACGTAAATTAAACTGGAGGTAAACCGAGGAGGATTTATAAATGACTAGATGGGCTATATTGGAATGAAAAGTGTATTTTGCTAAAAATCCGAGCATATTTTCAAAGGATATTTTCAAGCATAAATTAGAAGTTTTAAAAGTGGTTTTTGGAAGAATGTTTAAAAAAATTACTATTTAGTTTTTTAAAAATTGTTAAAAGTAAATATTTATTTAAGTTGGATATAGTAGTAATTATTTTAGAGGTTAAATAAGTATTATGATTCAAAAGATAATTATTAAATATTTATACTTTATATAATAGTTTTATTTTAAAAGTAGTTTTGGCTAAAGTTTTGCTTAGGAAATTATTATAGAACTTCATAACTATTATTTTGAATAAAGTGATTTAAGTAGTTTTATTTTAAATGTTTTAAGTATATATTTTTGATAAAGTGATCTAATCTGTTTAAACTAGATTTAATAAGATTTGGGATTTTCAGTAAATAAAGTAATATGTTGAATGATTGTTTAATTTGATAGTTAAATAACTGACTATCAATATTGGCCAATGCGCTGATCGTTTCGAAGTGACCAGGATCAGGTTTATTTATCCGAAAACCACTTCGATCTGGTTTGAACGTTTGCGAATGAAGACGGTGAACATTATGAAAACGTTGATTCGGTTTTTCTAGACCCAGAGAAATTTGTATGGATGAATGCTATCAGACCATCGTCATTGGAGGACAATGAGCATTCTAAGTGAATGTATTCTAAAAAGGTAATGCATTGCATCGAGCCTCATCAACCTAGAATGGCTAAAACAGGGAAGGTGCAGCAAGGCTAAGTGGGTAGCACCCAAAAAGGGTAAGATCATCCCAATCTAGATGTTCCTTGATTTTTCGATTGTGCAGGCGGTTGCTGATCCCAACAGCGTGGTGATCTTATTCGGACTATCCAGTAAGGTGTAGCTCTGGTCTTGTGTTGTAGTGGATCGGGAGTGGTCCTTGGTACTCCGATCTAGGCCAGGTACTATGATGGGAGGTACCCCAGTAGCCCTGCCATTGTATGGAAACACAATCTCCAACAAGCACCTTCGGATTTGTTTGTATACCTATTATGCTTGAATTTAACGAATGTAACAATTTTGGCTATTTGAATAAGTATTTGTACTTAGGCACTATTATAATATCAGACGGATTTGATGAAAATGTTTTGGTTATCGTAAGGTAAAAACCCGGCATGTTTATTAGTGGCGTGCTCTTACGAGATAACTTTGATTTCAAAGGGTTTTGAAAACTTTAATAATCCAATTGAGTGTGTTTTCTCACGCTGGTTTTCCAGACTGACTCGGGTGTTATTTTATTATAATGTTCGGGTTAGACCGAGTATTACAGATATAGGATAGTATGTTATGGAGTTCAGTAGACGAGCTGGATGATGACACGTATACCACGTATCTGACTTATATTCCGCTGTGTATGGTAAGCTGTATAGTCAGCTTTTATGAGGATAAGTTATTTTATATGTCAGGTGTTGTGCTATTGATTTGTGTTTACTATGATGATGTAATGTATAAAACAGAAATAGTTATTTTTGTATAAAGACCAGTTGTTATCTATTATATATTGTTCCGCTACGATTGTGGGACTCATATGTTGTTTTCAATTTCTTCTTCTACCTCTTTCTTCTTTAACCCTAATGGTTCGTATTTCTGTCCAAATTAAGTTGAAGTGATGGAGAATATTGTTGATTTAAATGATACGGATTTGCGGGCACTTACAGTTGGCATCAGAGCTGAAGGTTAAGTGGAAAACTTGGCTCTGGTGGGGATTAATCGTTAAAGATAGAGTCAGCAGTATTCTAGAATGAGTCTGAGTGTATGAGCGCGTATTCGTTAGCAAATATTAAATTGTTTTATATTGTGCTTGTTGGCTTGTTGAGTGGCTTATGGATTCTGGTCAATACGAGTAATTAACGTTATTTATAGGGATCTGTAAACACTTGTGCAGAACAATTCGACACGGTATTATTTTAAATAGGGTGAATGAAATAACTTTGCCCAAATTATTTTTATATATAAAATGAATAATTTTCAAAAAAATTACTATAGTTATATATGGTTGGTTGGTTGTTAGGAAGCTATAATATTAAGTTACTATCATTGTTGTGTGGAAACTGAATAAGGAATTGAAATTATAACCGAAAGTTGAGAAATAAATTTATATAACAAAATGAAATTTTTAAATGTAAATTATAAATGTGATTTATAATTTGAAATAGAATAAAATTCTAGAGTAATATTTGAATATTGATTGAAAGGATTTGGAATTCGAAAATTTGGGAAATTTAATTTCCTTTGAGTTTGAAAATGATTTTCAATGGTTTGGGAGGAACAATGGTGATATTATTCGGAAATATTTTTAAATGGGATATGAAAACTGATGAGATTTAGAATTTAAGTAAAGTGAAATTGAAAATTTAATTTGAGTTAGACTAAAAGAACGAAGTTCCAGGAATTAAAATTTATTGGAATTGGAAATAAAAGGCAGTGGATGAACTAATTGATTTGAAGTAAGTGAATTGAAATCGAATAGTGGAATGAGAACTAATTTGAATCATGTTGAATAAAATAAAGCTTCGAGATAAAATTTTGAGACTTGAAATTAATTAGTAAATTGAATATGAATGGAATTGAAAATTTAAGTTAGATGAAAATAGATATGAGCCTAAGTGGTGAAGTGAAAATAAATATTGAAGTGTATAGAATATTTATAATAAGCTTAAGAAAAATAAAGGGTGAAATTCTTAAGTAAAATTTGGTATTGGAAATATACTAAGTTAGTATTTGAATGAAGGTTTAATAAAAAGTGGTGAAATGATAAGTGTGGATAAGTGAATAGAAATCAAAATAAATGTGAATAAATAGAGAATTGATATAGCTAATAATCAATGGAGATAAATACGTAGGGTGTACATATATTATTTTATTCGCATAACAATTTGATCCAGATTCGAGCACAGAATTTCGAGATAGCTATATCGTTCCGAGTTGAGATTTTTTACTCAATTTTTGACGGCGAACCTTGGATATGGATTTTTGATTGATACAGGAAATTCTCTATCATAGTGTATGGCTATGCAAGGAATGACGGTTTCTGATCAAGGGACCAGATCTGAGTTCGCACTAGGGGGTCGGGTGGACGATACAATTCGAAAGTGAAATTGTGTGATAGAGTGAGCGATCAGAGGTGATATTGTGTACGGATGATATATGTGCATCGTACGGGCTTAAGTAAAGCAAATATTGAAAATTTTGTAAAGAAATGAATATGATTTTGAATTCTATGAGTTGATATTATTGCTAAGTAGGATAAACAGCTGTTTTAAAAGCAAAAAGAAATTGGTGTTTTTGATTTCAGAAGATAAATTTGAATTGCCTGACAAAAAAGTATGTATTTAAATTGTCGTATGAAATTTGATGGTTTTCTGATCTAGCCACTTAGCTTTTGTTTTGTTTTGAAAATTTAGGGCCCGTAGAGGCGTTTTGTAGTTGTTCCGATCGAGCTGCGCAAAGGAGACGCTGGCAAATTTTTTTGAAAATTTAAGGAGTTAGAAAAATATGAGAAAATTTTGATAATTTAAAATTTGGGTTTAAATTATAAATTGAATGGTAGAGTAAATAATATTGTTTGGATGCTATGGATGTGTTTGGGGAAGTAAGTAAGAGTGATATTGTGTTTTAAATAAAAAGATTGTTTTGTAGAGTTGTTAAAAACTATTTGGTTTTGGAAAATAGTATACGGGCTATGGACCATTCTTCTTAACTAGCAATTTCGGGGACGAAATTCTTATAATGGGGAGGAATGTGACAACTCGAAATTTTGTATATTTGAAATCGAAATATTTAATTATTTTTAAATATTAAGAAGTGATTTTTTAACTTGAATTTCAAATATGACCAATTAATTGATAATTTTGAATTAAAATAACTAGAAACCGGATAAATAGCTGAATCGGGAATTTTAAGCTTGTTAAAAATAATTTGAACGCTTACAAAATTTATATTGATGATACTGAAGATAATAGAAGTTTTAAATTTGAATTTAAAAGTGCTTTTTCAGTTTTGAAAATATATCGTTCAAATTGACATTTAAAAATAGCATTCCGAGGCATAATCTCGGTATTCGATGAAACTAGTTCTATTGGATCCGTTATAGTGTATTATTATCCGATTTCAAATTTCGTAGCGTTTGAAGTTGTCGTTTGGTCGTACGGGTTATAAATGCGCTAAAATCTATATCGAAAATCCAATATAATAATTAGGTCCTAAAAGCTGTCTTCTCCATACAATCGAATTTGGACTCAAAACCTTTTCCATTGCATTAGAAATAGGGGTATAACATTACAAACGCCTTGTGGCATGCGTCGATAGGAGGTCAAGATTTTGAGTTGCATTTATCGAGACAATTTTTATATATATATATATATATATATATGTTTTATTTGAATGTTCAAATTCTTCCCATCAACTTTTTCTTTCCATCAGCTTTTTCTTTCCATCAGCATTTTCAAAATCACTTAAGATAACAACCTGCACACAAATGTCTCTTCTTGTCTCCTTCCGGGTACACGCTTCCTTCATTTTTCAGTCGTTAAATCATGTCCCGCTTCCTTAAATCGAGCAGGAAAAATAATGCGCCCCCTCTTCCTTTATAAATCAATGGCCGAATCACATCTTTAATCGAAACAGAATGAGAAATAAAAATGGCCCGGATTTGGAAATTTACCATCTCCAGTATACTCCACTTCGGCCCTCTTTTCAAATCCAAAACTCACGGCCCCATCCCCTTCTCGGACGAATCAAAATCGAAGATAAAAGGAGGGAAACTGACCGAAAAATCGTGGCCTTCCTTGAATGCTCTGACCAGCCTTCGATTAGAGCCACTTTGTTCGTGTATGAGAATGTGAAGCACGAGTCGAGGAGTTCGAGGAGCGAGTGCCGGGGGTCGATAAGCTTCTTGACGGCAAGGCTCGATGAGTATTCAGTGCAATGGTTTGGGCTTGACTCGAGCAGGCGAGGTCGAGGTGGTTCGGCGTATTACTGGTCGACGACTAGGAAATTGGGCTCGAACGATTGTCAGAGGGCACAAGGCAGTAGATGGCATGAGGACGAGGAAGGAAACCATGACTTGGGAATTCACGCTCATGTGTATCGGCATGGGAACGTAGGTCGATCATCGTGTTCGTCGGGGGATGGTATTTCGTAGGGAGGGTTTGCGAGAGGCTGGAATTTGGGGCAGTAAGGTAAAGATGCAAACCTTTCCAATTTAATATTTATATATACCCAGAAAGAAGAAAAAATATGACAGTGAAGGGTAAACATTCTTATTTTGACTCTAAATATATATACATACATGCATGCATGCATCAATACATACATACATACATACATACATATATATATATTTTAGAAAGAATTTTATTTTCATTAGAAATTAATATATATATATATATATATATATATATATATGAAGATAAGCAGAAATATATATATATATATATATATATATGGTAAGGTTTTGGGAAAAGTAATAGGAATTTTAAAATGTTGAAAGTTTATATAAATTTAGATTTTTCAAATTTATAATTTATTTTTGTAAGTATATATGAAGTTTTAAAAATAAAAATAAGAAAATAAAAGGGTATACATATACACATTTAAAACTTACTAGGTTACTTTAAAATAATGGATTAGGGTGATTAACTTGTTCAGTCAACTTATTTAATTATTTTAGTTACTAAGGAATTATTAAACGAAAATTAGTTTAAATTAAATTTATTTAAAAGGAAATTGACTGCTCGATTATTTAAAATGTTAACAAAACCGTATAATGTTTATACAAGGTCTAAAATCATGGAAAGACAAGCCGGTTTGGATCGGATTGCAAATTAAAAGTAAAAGGTGAGTTAATCTCACTCAAATTGGATTACTAGCTAGTTTATTTAGTTAAAATTAAATTATTGGTTGATTGCTTGAATCGATAATTTATTATCAGTTTGGATGTGATATCTTATGTATAGAAGTATATAATATCGGAGTGATTGATATTCCTACATTATATAGCAGATGAGACCCTATGCGCCCCGCATAATAGCGGATGACCTTTTATACCGCGATATCCTCCTCGAAGTGGGATTGGTATTTTATATTGTGCTAACGTCTGTAGATGCGGGGAAACAGGTCGGAGGGATCCAACTGGATTTCTCAAAAATGTTAAATTTATTTTCATATTCAGTTTTATGATATGTTGAATAATCTGTGATATTATGTTAGAAAATTTATTTATTTGATGTTAATATATTGTTGGATATATCGTGGCATTTTAAAAATAATAATATAAATATTGAATTTTTAAAGGGAAATACAAGGAAATATTTAAAGTAAGAAATTTATAGTAAAGATGGATAAATTTAAAAAGAAAAGAATCGAGAAAAAGTAAATAGTTGATTTTTAAATCCTATATAATAAATTCCGAAACATAGAAAAAGAATAGAGTCTTTGGATAAATGTGAATTAACGGATTTTAAAAGCAAGGAATTAAGCAATATTGATTTGAAGTACAAAGAATTTATTTTTAAAATTTAAGTTTTAAATTTGTTTGGAAAAAAGGAGAATTTTGAAATGGAGTATGAAATTGATATTTTAGATTTAAATATGGCTTTTAATCATAATAAAAGAGTAAAAATGGAATTAATGGATTTTGGAATAAATTTGGATAAATCAAGAAATAAACTTTAAATTAGAGTTAAATTCAAGAAATCGATTTGGAAATCGATTAAGTGTTTTGAAACGGTGATTATAAAGGAGCATGACATTATGGGATTTATAAACTGGGTTTATAAAGTGAGTGAAACATTTATCAGTGGATAATTTGAAAGTTTAAATTCATGGTTAGAATTTTTAAGGAAAGGGTAATTTGCTTTAAAAATAAATAGTGGTTTTATTTTTAAAAGTGTGGGAATTTATGGGATTAGGACGTAAATTATACTGGAGATAAATCAAGAAGGATTAACAAACGACTAGATGGGCTATACTGGAATGAAAAGTGTTTTTTCCTAAAAAGCCAAGCATATTTTCAAAGGGGATTTTTAAGTGTGAATTAGAAGTTTTAAAAGTGGTTTTTGGAAGAATGTTTTAGAAAAATTATTATTTAGTTGTTTGAAAATTGCTAAAGTAAATATTTATTTAAGTTAATTATAGTAGTAATTTATTTTAGAGGTTAAATTAGTATTATGATTTAAAAGATAATTATTAAATATTTATACTTTATATAATTGTTTTATTTTAAAAGTAGTTTTGGCTAAAGTTTTGCTTGGGAATTATGGAACTTCATAACTATTATTTTGAATAAAGTGATTTAAGTAGTATTATTTTAAATGTTTTAAGTATATATTTTTGATA
Source organism: Allium cepa (assembly GCA_030765085.1). Taxonomy (NCBI): domain Eukaryota; kingdom Viridiplantae; phylum Streptophyta; class Magnoliopsida; order Asparagales; family Amaryllidaceae; genus Allium; species Allium cepa. Next base: position 43,007,976 of record CM060930.1, on the reverse strand, counting down.
AAGTGATCAAATTTGTTTAAACATAGATTTAATAAGATTTGGGCTTTTCAGTGGAAATAAAATAATGGGTTGAATGATTTTTTGATTTGATAGTTAAATAACCGGCTATCAATATTGACCAATGCGCTGATCGTTTCGAAGAGACATGGATCTGGTATAATTATCCAAAAACCACTTTGATTCGGTTTAAATGTTTGTGAATGAAGACCGTGAAGATGATGAAGACGGTGATTTGATTTGTCCAGATCCAAGCCAACTTTTATGGATAAATGCTATCATACCATCGTCATTAGAGGACGATGGGCATTCTAAGTGAATGTGTTCTAAAAAGCTAACGCATAGCCTCAAGCCTCATCAACCGGGAATGGCTAAAATAGGGGAGGTGCAGCAAGGCTACGTGGGTAGCATCCAAGTAGGGTAAGGTCATCCCTATCTAGATGTTCCTTTATTTTTAGGTTGTGTGGGCGGTTGCTGATCCAACCGTGAGGTGATCCTATTCGGACTATCCAGTAAGGGATAGCTCCGGTCTTGTGTTGTAGGGGAACGGGAGTGGGACTCGGTACTCTGATCTAGGCCAGGTAATGTGATGGGCGGTACCCCAGTAGCCCTGCCATTGTATGGAAAACCAATCTCCAATAAGTGCCTTCGAACTTGTTTGTATACCTATTATGCTGGAATTTAACGAATGTTACAATTTCGGCCATTTGAATAAGTATTTGTATTTAGATAATATTATAATATCAAACAGATTTGATAAAAATGTTTTGGTTATCGTAAGGTACTGGCATGTTTATTTGTCGCGTGGTCTTACGAGATACCTTTGATTTCAAAGGGTTTTGAAAACTTTAATAATCCAATTGAGTGTGTTTTCTCACACTAGTTTTCCAGACTGACTCGGGTGTTATTTTATTGTAATGCTCGGGTCATATCGAGTATTACAGACATGGGATATGATGCTATGGAGTTCAGGAGACGGGCTGGATGATGAGACGTATACCATGTATCTGACTTATATACCGCTGTGTACGTTGAGCTGTATGGTCAGCTTTTGTGAGGACAAGTTATTTTAACTGTCTGGTATTGTGCTGTTGATTTGTATGTACTCTGATGATGTAATGTATAAAAACAGAAATAGTTCTTTTTGTGTAAAGACCAGTCGTTATCTATTATATATTGTTCCGATGCGATTGTGAGATTCTGATGTTGTTTTCTATTTCTTCTTCTACCTCTTTCTTCTTTAACCCTAATGGTTCGTATTTCCGTCCAAATTGAGTTGAACTGATGGAGAATATTGTCGATTTAAAGGGGTACGGATTTGCGGGCTGTCACAAAAGAAGTACAAATTCAACTCTATTTATTTTTCCAACTCATCATTGCTTCGCCCACTCTTTCAGAATATGGTAGCAACTACTTCTATAGTTGGAATTTATAGAATCTGTCGTAAATTCAAAATAATTGTGTACATATATAGTAAGATTTTCAAAATATTTTTTCAAATAACTAATACACTACTCATACGTATACCTTTTCCCATTGATCAAGTAACCTAAGCTTTGATACCAAATGTAACAATATGCACTAGAACATGCCTAAATTACGACCCAGAATAGGCCCATCGAAACTTAGAATCATTCTAAAGCTGCCTATTGGTTGGTATAAATAATGAAACAGAACTATCTATCTATTCTTTCAGAACTCACAATGGAAGGAATAAAATGTAATAACAATAATAGTACCCATTTATTTCATATTATTTTAAATGTCATAAATCATTGCATAATGTCTAACTGCCACAAGCTTCATTCTTGCCCTCTTCAAGCATCATCAACTCCTTCTCTAACTTGTGTTGTAACGAGGAGGGAGTCAGAACAACAAGTGTCTAGTGAATAAATCTCGATCCTTACTGTTTCAGTTATTGGATAGTATAATTCAAATAAGAACATGTATTGCATAACTAAACCATTTAATACTTCATATAACATAAGGAGGCGGATCCTTGATCAACTACTTAATACCTCCCTTTCCCAAAGCAGGTTTTTAAATCCCATAATCCATAACCAATGTCATAAATGTCTAACGGTACAAGTGATAGTACCAAAGCCGCTTAATACCTTTTATTAGAAAATAGGAAAACTCTGGCCATATAAACCTCAATTGAGCCACTTAATACTTCTTTGTGGAAAGACAGACCCTCAATCAGTCACTTAATACCTGATCTCGAAGCGGACCTCAGTCGAGATGCCACCTAACATGCCTAATAGCCCTTTGGCCATTTAATACTCCATTAATGGAAAAGAGGATGGCTCTCAAACAAGCACTTAATACCTCAAGACCCCAAAGCAGGCCCTTCGTATTATGACCCATACTCATAATGATGTCTTACATTAGCATAACTAATCGTAGGAACTGGTAACCAGATTAGCTGGGCAGATTTACTCAACAGAAATTGGGACTAACCTCGCGTTATTATTAAAATCATCATAGAAGTTCTCTCTCATCAACCTACAGTCACACTACTAGTAGCCAGATTAGCTGGGAAGACTTCTGCATGCCTTTTGACCGGCCTTGCATCACCATGACTTAGCAATAATTTAAATAGTCACTCAATATATAATACTCATCTCACCGTTCCATAATTAAGGCCTTATAAGGAATCTTTCATATTACGCCTTAAAACATCAATTATTTTTTAAGGGGGATTTAATGAAAATTATCACCGAATTAACTATGCAGCTATATATCATAATTATATTTTTACTGTGCTAATTAATATATAAATAAAAATGCATTTATTATTCTATGCATGCGGAGATTATGCCCTACCTGTGACGACCCGGAATTTTCGAGTATTTAAAATGGGGATATTTAATTAATTTTAAATATTCAATAGAGTAATATTAACTTGAATTACGAATATCACTATTTATTTGATAATTAAATTATTGAATTAAATAAGTGAAGTTGGGTAAAACGTTGAATCTGAAATTTTTAAGCCTGTTTAAATGATTTGAAGGCTTATAAAATTTACATTGATGACACTAAGGATAATAGAAGTTTTAAAATTGAATTTAACAGTGATTTGTTCGGTTTTGAAAATTTATCGTTTAAATTGAATTTAAAAATAGCCTTCCAAGGCACAGCCTCAGAATCGGACGAAACCGGTTCTATTGGGTCCGTAATATTGAATTATTATCGGATTTTAAATTTCGTATTGTTCGGAGTTGTTGTGTGAGCATACGATATATAAACGCGCTGAAATTATATCAAAATTTAAAATTAATAACTGGATTCAAAAGCTATCTTCTCCATAAGATCAAATTAGGACTCGAAACCTCTTCCATTATGTTCTAAATTGGGGTTTAACATTATAAACGCCTAGCGGCACGTCTCAATTAGAGTTCGAAATTTTAAGTTGCGTTTATCAGGACAGTTTAAATCTTGAATTTAAATTATATGTTTATTCTGTCAACTTCAGCCAAAATTTTATCACATCAGCTGTTTCCCATCATTTCAAAGTTTCTGTAGCCTGATGTTGCTGGCTCGTTGTCTTCCTTTTTGCGAACATCGTTGTCTTCTTTGAAAAGCTTTATGACCAGTTTAAATCACGAAATAATTCGTGCAAGTTACGCCTCTTCGTTTTAGAAAGCACCTTTCTCTCGAAAAACAGAATTAATGGATGAAACCTAGTTCAACTTAAAACCTAAATCGCGACTTCATCTACTTCTTTGTTTGAACCTTTCTCCTCATTCTTTTTTTTTTTATAAATCGAAGTCATGAAAAAAAATGGCGATTCTCGAATTAAAATCGAAGACCCTATGAATTCTCTTTTCCCCTAAAAAAAAGAAACCTGTAGCCCACACTTCCCTTCTGGCACGAATCTCCTAGCCCTAATCACATACCTAAATCGATTCATGCGAAAATGGAAAAAAGAAACGCGGAGGTGAACACTCGTATTAGCCGATTTTTGATGCCATGCTGATGGGCGCTACAATGCTGGAGTCGCGACTTCACGATGACGTTGAGGTGAGCAACGCGACGAAGGGAGATAGCAGAGGAGCGATGAACAAAGTGACACGAGCAGGTTCAAGTGGACGTGCGTGATTATTGGAGGAGGCGATTTGATGCCAAGCAGGGTGGTCGCTACCTGAGTAACAACGAATGGTGGAGGTTGCAATCGACCGGGGCAGTGCGATGGTGGTTATGCTTACACTGCTCTTTGTAGCAACCTTCACTCATTTTGGTTAAACCGGGATGTTCGCGATTTTTGTCAGAGAAGGACGGCTGTCTCGTTGGATTTTCGTCCATAAGGTATATTTATTTTCTTTTTATTTTCAAATTTAAATCTGATTTAACATATAAATACTCAGGAAAACAGAAATAAATTACACCTGTATGTATATACTGAGCAGAGAAAGATAAAAATATAAGTATATTAAGCGGAACTGATTTTTACAGTAGGATATATTCACATTTATATTTTTTATGTTGTTTTTATTTTATTTTATTTGAAACCAGTAAGCTTAAATTGTTAAATTCAAAACAACGAATTTTAAATGTCTTTAAACTCGTAGATGTATGGTTGGTTCTTATTTCACTAAGCAAAAATTAATAAAGGGGTTTAAATAGTTCGTTTAAAAAAAATTATGATAATTAGTATGTATATATATACACACACACCCTATTTTAGAATTTATCACCTTGTCAGAAAAGAAAAAATAAACTAGGTTGGTTTAACTATCATTTAAAATCAGTTAATTAAATTTATTAAGAAGGTAATGGATTTTCGATTAGTCCAGATGTTAATAAATCATATAATGTTTTTACAAGGTCTGAAATCGAGAAATCAAATCAAGAATGAAGTGGATTGCAAATGTAAAGGGAAAGGTGAGTTAATCTCACTCAGTTAATTTAAATTTAAGTTTAAATGATTAAATTTAAATGATTAAATTTAAATAATTGTTTGAATGGTTGAGTTTGATTGATGTGCTATAGTATGATATATTCTGGAATTGGCATATTATATTGTGCTAACATCTGTGGATGGAAGGAAAACAGGTTGGAGGGATCCAACTTGACCCCTCAACATTTATTATTTAATATTCTCTGTTTGTGATTACTTGATATTCTTTGTTGAATATATTGGAATATTGAGTGATATGATTTGATTGGATATATATTGGATATAATGAATTGCCAAAATATATAAATTGGATTTTGGAAAGAAAATAAAGGAAGCAAATTTGTAAAACGATACAATCTTAGAAAATTTAATTAATTAAGAATAAATTGAAAATGAAATGGAAGTATGTTAAATACTAATAAATAACTTCGAGTATGAAAAGAAAAGGGTTTGAATAAATAGTAATTAATGAATTGTAAAATTATGCGATATTAATTTAAATGGGTAAAGAATTATTTTAAAACTTATGTAAATTTATTTAAAGGAATAAGAAGTAAATTGAGAAATCTAAATTGGTATTTCAATTAAAAGTATTTTAAATCATAATTAGGGAATAAAATCTGAAACTAAAGGATTTTTGAATAAATGAAGTAAATTGGAAATCAATTTGGAAATTGATTTAAGTTTTTGAAATCGGAAATTGGAAGTATAAATTCAAGGTGGGAATTTATTAAGGGAATGAGAAAATTGTTTAAAAATAAGTAGTGATTTATTTTTAAAGATTGTGAAGGGAATTATATTTTCCTGGATAGCCAAGTACGTTTTAAGTAAATTTTTAAATATAAGATAAAAGTTTAATGTTGTTTAAAAAGCATGTTTTAAAAAATTTATTATTTCTGAATGTTTAAAATTCTGAAGTAAATATTTTTTTTCAAAATCTATTATTGTAATAATTATTTAACGGTGACTTAGTATTTTGTTTTAAAAAGTGAAAACCTAGTTTTATATTTATAAAGTAACATCATTTTCAGATATTCATATAGTATGTATTTTTAACAAATTATTAAAGCAATTTTAAATTATATGTTTAAAGTATATTTCAAAGTAAAGTGTTTTAAATTATTTTAAAAATCTAGTTCTGTGCTTGGTGATTTTAGTGGAGATAGAAAATATTTGGAAAGTTTATTCTGAAAGAAAGATGATTTGAAGCTGTTTTCAAGGGGTTGAAAATAGAAGTATATCTTGTAAAGATATTTTGAGGTTAATAAATAGTTTGGGAAATTATTTATTTTTGATGGATGTTTATGAATGTTGATTGATAGATAAATCACCGACCATCAATATTGGCCAAATGCATTGATCGTTTCGAAGAGACCGGGATCGAGATTAATTTCTCGAAAACCACTTCGATCCGGTTTGTACATTTCGTGGAAACAAGTTTGGATTCAAAAATGGAGCAGTGAAGCGTAAGGGCTAGTCGCTATTAATCCTGAGGATATTTTCAAAATGAATGTAGTAGGAGTAGTGGCTTCGGTTCCGTTCGAACCCGGGACGGACTTGTATGGATGAATGATTTCGAAACATCGTCGGGTGGACGATGGGCATTCTAAGGGATATGTTCTATAAAGGTAACGCTTAGCCTTAAGCTTCATCAAATGGGAATGACTGAAAATCAGGGGTTATGCAGCAAGGCTAGGTGGGTAGCACCCAAGCAGGGTGAGGTCATTCCTGTCTAGATGTCCCTTTTTATTTCGGCTTAGTGGGCGGTTGCTGATCCCAACCGCGGGGTGATCTCACTCGAGATTATCCAGTAAGGGGTAGTCCCGGTCTTGTGTTGCAGGGGAGCGGGAGTACTCCTCGGTACGGTGATCTAGGCCCCGTACTGTGACAGGTGGTACCCCAGTGCCTAGTCATTAGTTGGAAATCCATTTTCCCTACGAGCCTTGTACGAGTTTTATTTGTATTACCCACTCTGTGGCTAGTAGCTGGAATTAATAATGTAACAATTTCGGCTATTTTATAAGTATCCGTATATAAACCCTATTATAATATCAGAGGATTTCTATAAAAATTCTTTTAACTATCGTAAGGTAAAAACCCGACATGTTTATTAGTTGCATGGTCTTGCGAGATGCTTTTGTTTTTAAAGGATTTTTGAAAATTTAATAATCAATAGAGTGTGGTTTTCTCACGCTGGTATTCCAGACTGACTCGGGTATTATTTAACTGTAATGCTCGGGTCAGACCGAGTATTATAGGATACAGGATTTGATGCTGCGGAGCTCAGGAGACGAGCTGGATGACGATACGTACTCTCGTACTTGTTTATATATATATTCCGCTGTGTTGAGTTGCTGTGTATCCATTTGTATGTTATTGATATTGAGGTGTGATCGATGTACTCTGATGATGTAGTATATAAACTGGTATATTTGATTCTTGAGTAAAGATTATTTATTATCTATTATATTTTATCCCGCTGCGATGGTTAGATTCTGTTGTTGTTTTCTATTTTCTCCTTCTACCTCTCCTTCTTTAACCCAAATGGTTCGTATTTCTGTGCAACTTGAGTTGATTGTTGTAGAATAGTATTGACTCAAGGGGTACAGATTTGCGGGTCGTTACACTTGGTATCAGGGCATAGGTTGGTGATAACCTTGGCTCTGATAGGAATTACTCATTATATAGAGTCCGTAATACTCTAGAATGAGTTTGAGAGTATTAATAGATATGAGAGCCTATTTGTTAGTGTATATAATTTTTTTTTATATTGCGTTGATTCATCAGTTGAGTGTTTATGGATTCTGGTCGATATATGGGACGCCATGTCATCGATAGGGATTTCTAAACTCTTAAACAAGATAAACCGACACAGTATTGTTTTAAATAGGGTAAATGGAATAATTTTACCCAAAATTATTTTGTATATAAAAGAAATGATTTTTTTTCATAAGTTATTGTAGTTATATATGGGTGCTTGGATGATAGGAGTGATAATATTTAATTATTATCATTATTGTATGAAAATTGAATAAGAAATTGAAATAGTAACCAAGATTAAGGGATAAATTAATAAATTAATGGGATTTGTGAATGTGAATTATAATTGGATAAGATATTAAACATAATTTAACAAAATTTAAAAAAAAACTAAGAAACCAATTTGTATACAAATGAAATTTGTAAAGATAAACTAAATGTAAATTAAAATTTAAAAGGGATAAAATAATAAACTAATCGAATAAATTAGTGAAATGGATGGGATTTGATCAAAGGAGAATCAAATCAAAGATTGTGAATAAGTAATAGAATTTGGAAATCAAGCGTGGGTTGTATGGAATTGGATTAAAATAAAAATGATTTGAGATGAAAATAAATCCAATTCGAGTATGAATAAATTAAAATGGGAATGAACTTAAGTTATGAAATGGTAGTGAATTGAAATAAATTAAACTTAAGTTTAAAATTAATAGAAGCATGGGATGATGTCGTACGTAATGAAATGGTTTGGAATCAAATCTTTTTGGATATGAAAGAAATGCAATGACAGTTTGTGAATAAATTAAAATGGGATGGATTAAGTATAAATTGAGTGGAATTAATTTAAATGGTTATAAGATTAAGTAATTGTTTATTCACATTAAAATTGTCGAATTTCAATAGCAAATTGGTCGTTCGACGTAAAAAGAAGTAAACAAAATTATATGAATCAATAGTAGTTTAATAAATTGATTTTTGCATCAATTGGAATGAATATGAGTTTGTTTTGCTTAGATAGAATTAAATAAAAGCAAGTAAGTTGAAAATCATATCAACTAAATGGAATGGTTTGAGAATTGATTATAAGCAATTGTAATAAGTGTCGGAACCTTATATATGCTTATGGAAAATATATAACATGCGGTATATGTGAAATTTATGTGTTTATGCCAGTATATCATATGCATTGTTACAACATCTATGTTTTAGCTATTTAAATTTAAGTGAAATGGTATAAACTTTCTATATATAGTACTTATATGTTTAAGTTGAGCAAGTACAGGTTCAAGGTAGCCGTATGGATGGATTTGATCGTGCAAAATGCTAAAATAAATAAGTGACTTGCTTATAAATGCTAAATAAGGTACGCCTACGCAATAAAAATAGGAAATATGAACTGTTTTTGGTTTTTCCGACCGTGTGGGTCGATGTATATATATTTATATCTTTTGTCAAATTGCAAAAGCTCGTCCGCGCAAAGGAGACCCTGCCAAAAATTTTCAGAAATTTTGGGAGTTAGAAAAAAAAATTTAGGAAATTTTTTTGTTATTGAGAAAACGATTTCAAACGGAAAATTGAAATAAATTAAAGAATGCAACTACTATAAAATTATATTATGAATCAGATGTAAATGGAAGATAAAATTTAATATACAAAGTTGAAGATAAAATTGAATTCAGATAGTAATGAAAGAATCAATTTGGATAGAAATAGATATAAACTAAAGTGGTGAAATAAAAATAAATAAAGAAACATATTGAATGCTTATACTAAACCTAAGTAAGGAATTGTGCGTTCTCAATTGGAAATTGATATTAAAAATATATTCTAAATAATATTTGGATGAATAGATATTGACATTGGTAAGGAAGCCAATAATATTGTTGAAAGTTGTCATTGGATATTATTGCCAAGTAAGATATATAGGTATTATAAAGGGAAAGGAGGATTGGTTTTGATTTCAAAAGATAAATTTGAATTGCTCAACAAAAGGTATGTGTTTAAATTTCTGTATGAAATTTGATTGGGTTTTTGATCGAGCCACTTGGCCTTTTTTTTTATTTTGAGATTTGGGAGCCTGTAGAGGCCTTTTGTAGTTGTACCGAGCTAGCCGCGCAAAGGAGACGCTGATAATTTTTTTTGGATATTTAGAGAGTTAGAAAATTTTTCAGAAAATTTTAATAATTCAAAATTTGGTTTTAAATTGAAACTTGAATGGTTAAACAAATAGTATAGTTTGAAACTATGGGAGAGTTGAGAAGTTAATAAGAGTGATAATGGGTCTTTTATAAAAAGATAGTTGGTTAGATGTTGAATTGTTGGTTTTGGGGAATAAGTAAATGGGTATTGGACCATTCTACCTAATTAGTAATTTCAGGGATGAAATTCTTTTAAGGGGGGAGGAATGTGACGACTCGGAATTTTCGGGTATTTAAAATCGGGATATTTAATTGATTTTAAATATTCAATAGAGTAATTTTAACTTGAATTACGAATATCACTATTTATTTGACAATTAAATTATTGAATTAAATAAGTGAAGTTGGGTAAAACGTTAAATCTGAAATTTTGAAGCCTGTTTAAAAGATTTGAAGGCTTATAAAATTTATATTGATGACACTAAGGATAATAGAAGTTTTAAAATTGAATTTAACAGCGATTTGTTCGATTTTGAAAATTTATCGTTTAAATTGAATTTAAAAATGACCTTCCAAGGCTCAGTCTCGGAATTAGACGAAACCGGTTCTATTGGGTCCGTAATATTGCAATATTATCGGATTTCAAATTTCGTATTGTTCGGAGTTGTTGTGTGAGCATACGACATATAAACGCGCTGAAATTATATCAAAATTTAAAATTAATAACTGGATTCAAAAGCTATCTTCTCCATAAGATCAAATTAGGACTCGAAACCTCTTCCATTGTGTTCGAAATAGGGGTTCAACATTATAAACGCCTAGCGGCACGTCTCAATTAGAGTTCGAAATTTTAAGTTGCGTTTATCAGGACAGTTTAAAATTTGAATATAAACTATATGTTTATTCTGTCAAGCTCAGCCGAAATTTTATCATATCAGCTGTTTCCCATCATTTCAAAGTTTCTGTAGCCTGATGTTGCTGGCTCATTGTCTTCCTTTTTGCAAACATCGTTTTCTTCTTTGAAAAGCTTTATGACCAGTTTAAATCACGAAATAATTCGTGTAAGTTACGCCTCTTCGTTTTAGAAAGCTCCTTCCTCTCGAAAAACAGAACTAATGGATGAAGCCTCGTTCAACTTAAAACCTAAATCGCGACTTCATCTACTTCTTTGTCTGAACCTTTCTCCTCATTCGCTTTTTTTTCTTTAGAAATCGAAGTCATGAAAAAAAAATGGCGATTCTCGAATTAAACTCGAAGACCCTATGAATTCTCTTTTCCCCTTAAAAAAATATGAAACCTGTAGCCCACACTTCCCTTCTGGCATGAATCTCCTAGCCCTAATCACCTACCTAAATCGATTCGTGCGAAAATGGAAAAAAGAAACGCGGAGGTGAACATTCGTATTGGCCGATTTTTGATGCCATGCTGATGGGCGCTACAACGCTGGGGTCGCGACTTCACGATGACGTTGAGGTGAGCAACGTGACGAAGGGCAATAGCAGAGGAGCGATGAATGAAGTGACATGAACAGGTTCAGGTGTACGTGAGTGATTATTGGAGGAGGCGATTTGATGCCAAGTAGGGTGGTCGCTACCTGAGTAGCAACAAATGGTGGAGGTTGAAATCGACCGAGGCAGTGCGATGGTGGTTATGCTTACACTGCTCTTTGTAGCAACCTTTACTCGTTTTGATTAAACCAGGATGTTCGCGATTTTTGTCAAAGGAGGAAGGCTGTCTCGTTGGATTTTCGTCGGTAAGGTATATTTATTTTCTTTTTATTTTCAAATTTAAATCTCATTTAATATATAAATACTCAGGAAAACAGAAATAAATTGCACCTGTATGTATATACTGAGCAGAGAAAGATAAAAATATAAATATATTAAGCAGAACTGATTTTTACAGTAGGATATATTCACATTTATATTTTTATGTTGTTTTAATTTTATTTTATTTAAAACCATTAAGCTTAAATTGTTAAATTCAAAACAACGAATTTTAAATGTCTTTAAACTCGTAGATGTATGGTTGGTTCTTATTTCACTAAGTGGAAATTAATAAAAGGGTTTAAACAGTTCGTTTAATTTTTTTTATGATAATTAGTATGCATATATATACACACACACACCCTATTTTAGAATTTATCACCTTGTCAGAAAAGAAAATATAAACTAGGTTGGTTTAACTATCATTTAAAATCAGTTAATTAAATTTTTAATGGATTTTCAATTAGTCCAGATGTTAATAAATCATACAATGTTTTTACAAGGTCTAAAATCGAGAAATCAAATCAAGAATGAAGTGGATTGCAAATGTAAAGGGAAAGGTGAGTTAATCTCACTCAGTTAATTTAAATTTATATTTAAATGGTTAAATTTAAATAATTGTTAGAATGGTTGAGTTTGATTGATGTGCTATAGTATGATATATTCTGGAATTGGCATATTATATTTTGCTAACATCTATGGATGCAGGGAAAACAGGTTGGAGGGATCCAACTGGACCACTCAACATTTATTATTTAATATTCTCTGTTGTGATTACTTGATATTCTATGTCGAATATATTGGAATATTGAGTGATATGATGTGATTGGATATATATTGGATATAATGAATTACCAAAATATATAAATTGGATTTCGGAAAGAAAATAAAGGAAGCAAATTTGTAAAACGAAACAATCTTCGAAAATTTAATGAATTAAGAATAAATTAAAAAAGAAATGGAAGTATGTTAAATACTAATAAACAACTTCGAGTATGAAAAGAAAAGCGTTTGAATAAACAGTAATTTATGAATTGTAAAATTATGTGATATTAATTTAAATGGGTAAAGAATTATTTTAAAACTTATGTAAATTAATTTAAAGGAATAAGAAGTAAATTGAGAAATCTAAATTGGTATTTCAATTAAAAGTATTTTAAATCATAATTAAGGAATAAAATCTAAAATTAAAGGATTTTTGAATAAATTAAGTAAATTGGAAATCAATTTGAAAATTGATTTAAGTGTTTGAAATTGGATATTTGGAAGTATAAATTCAAGGTGGGAATTTATTAAGGGAATGAGAAAAATTGTTTAAAAATAAATAGTGATTTATTTTTAAAGATTGTGAAGAGAAATATATTTTCCTGGATAGCCAAGTACGTTTTAAGTAAACTTTTAAATATAAGATAAAAGTTTAATGTTGTTTAAAAAGCATGTTTTAGAAAATTTATTATTTCTGAATGTTTAAAATTCTGAAGTAAATATTTTTTTTTCAAATCTATTATTGTAATAAGTATTTAAAGGTGACTTAATATTTTGTTTTAAAAGGTGAAAACCTAGATTTATATTTATAAAGTAACATTATTTTCAAATATTCATATAGTATGTATTTCTAGAAAATTATTAAAGAAATTTTAACTTAAATGTTTTAAAGTATATTTCAAAATAAAGTGTTTTAAATTATTTTAAAAATCTAGTTTTGTGCTTGCTGATTTCAGTGGAGATAGAAAATATATGGAAAGTTTATTCTGAAAGAAAGATGGTTTGAAACTGTTTTCAAGGGGTTGAAAATAGAAGTATATCTTGTAAAAATATTTTGAGGTTAATAAATAATTTGGGAAATTATTTATTTTTGATGGATGTTTATGAATGTTGATTGATAGTTAAATCACCGACTATCAGTATTGGCCAAATGCGTTGATCGTTTCGAAGAGACGGGATCGAGATTAATTTCTCGAAAACCACTTCGATCCGGTTTGTACGTTTCGTGGAAACGAGTTTGGATTTGAAGATGGAGCAGTGAAGTGCAAGGGCTAGTCACTACTAATCCTGAGGATATTTCCAAAATGGATGTAGTAGGAGTAGTTCCTTCGGTTCCGTTCGAACCCGGGACGGACTTATAAGGATGAATGCTTTCGAAACATCGTCGGGTGGACGATGGGCATTCTAAGGGATATGTTCTATAAAGGCAACGCTTAGCCTCAAGCCTCATCAAATGGGAATGACTGAAAATCAGGGGTTATGCAGCAAGGCTAGGTGGGTAGCACCCAAGCAGGGTGAGGTCATTCCTGTCTAGATGTCCCTTTTTATTTCGGCTTAGTGGGCGGTTGCTGATCCCAACCACGGGGTGATTTCACTCGAGATTATCCAGTAAGGGGGTAGTCCCGGTCTTGTGTTGCAGGGGAGCGGGCGTACTCCTCGGTACGGTGATCTAGGCCCCGTACTGTGACAGGTGGTACCCAAGTGCCTTGTCATTAGTTGGAAATCCATTTTCCTTACGAGCCTTGTACGAGTTTTGTTTGTATACCCACTCTGTGGCTAGCAGCTGGAATTTAATAATGTAACAATTTCGGCTATTTTATAAGTATTTGTATATAGACCCTATTATAATATCAGAGGATTTCTATAAAAATTGTTTTGGCTATCGTAAGGTAAAAACCCGACATGTTTATTTGTGGCGTGGTCTTACGAGATGCTTTTGTTTTCAAAGGATTTTTGAAACTTTAATAATCAATTGAGTGTGGTTTTCTCACGCTGGTATTCCAGACTGACTCGGGTATTATTTAACTGTAATGCTCGGGTCAGACCGAGTATTACAGGATACATGATTTGATGCTGTGGAGCTTAGGAGACGAGCTGGATGACGATACGTACTCTCGTACTTGTTTATATATGTATTCCGCTGTGTTGAGTTGATGTGTATCCAATTGTATGTTATTGATATTGAGCTGTGATCGATGTACTCTGATGATGTAGTATATAAACTGGTATATTTGATTCTTGAGTAAAGATTATTTATTACCGATTATATTTTATCCCGCTGCGATGGTTAGATTCTGTTGTTGTTTTCTATTTTCTCCTTCTACCTCTCCTTCTTTAACCCAAATGGTTCGTATTTCTGTGCAACTTGAGTTGATTGTTGTAGAATAGTATTGACTCAAGGGGTACAGATTTTCGGGTCGTTACACTACCTAACGTTAAATGTCAATTCCTATTTAACTATAATAATACAAGTCTTTCCTTTTTCTTTCATATTACTAGTAACGTCCAAATTCCAATATCCACCATAAGGGTTCTAATATCCATAGCAAGGATTCAATACTCATATACAAAAATTATATAAATAGACTTGTGCATAGAATCTATATCCAACATATCTCATATTAGAAAAATGGAATAAATCAAAAATGAAAACTTTCAACTTATATACGCTCTATTCAACTTCTTTTACATGAATTTAGGCAGAAGAATTCCTATTAAATTATATAGAAATAAGCAGTGTAAACTACGAATAATGATTCATTTCAAAAACTCCATTATTTTAACAATTAAATCCCTTAATCACATCTAGTGAAGAAGAGTAAGAAGTGGAATAGAAGGCTGAATACATAAACTGCGAAATGAACAAAACTCTATTATTTTAACACAAAATGGTTGAGATTCCAATCCTAAGAATTGTCATTGCGCTTTTGTGGAATTTTAGATAATTTTAATATGATTTTTTCATAATCCAAAACTCCCTAAGGCATATATCAAATCCAAACTATACAATTCAACAACTAAAATATAAAAACTAAGATTTCAATCATAATTGGTCCTTAGCTTTTCTTCTATTTGGATTTGCATTGCCTATTATAATAGCCTTCAAATATCTTCTTTTTGATATATATATATATATATATATATATATATATAAAGAGATTTGTATATATATTACATTCAGAAAGGTTGGAGGAGAAGAGATTTAGAAATTAGATAATAAACAAAGATAGATTAAGATTTCTTAGCTGAAAACCTAATGGAGTTTTTTGAATCTAAGAAATGATAAACTGATAAAGCTTCGACGATGTTCCCCAAATAGTTGTGAATAAAAGTGAGGCATTTAGGTTTTATTTATAGAAGTTGAAATGCACTAGAACCATAGGATGAAACTAGATTAAGAATAGATAATTTGTAACGTTCAAATCAACAATACCCTGGCAGCCACCTATTCACGACAGGTTGACCACCCCTTTTAATCGGTCGATCGCTGGAGGCCGATCGGTCTCAATGAAGGGGTTGATCGGTACGTATATATTTGGGAAGATTTATTATTTTTCATTGCTTGATTATTTTATTCTCTAATTAACTTTTAGTGCTAACTTAACACTTAATTAACCCTCCAGTCTAATCATGGTTAATTTTTGAAATTAAACCTCTAAATTTAAATACTCATTTTAATTTGAATTTGAACTAAACTAATTTAAATTGGAAAACTTGAAACGTTCATAACTTTTCCATTTAAGCTCCATTTTCAACATATCATATATGAAAATAGAACTTAATTTCGCCACGAGTAATGAAATAAATTCTATGTTCAAATTTCAACTTTTTTAAAATTTCCATTTTCCCTACCCTAATTAATTGAATTTCCCATAATTTACTTATTTAATCAGGGTTGATTTTAGGGGGTATGTGCTCAAATTGAAACAGTATTTAATTTTTTTCAAAAAATAACATTTTAACACTTGCATTATTACACTTTTGATATTTAATTACAAAAATATTATACTAGCTTTGAAACATCATATTTTTAATACATATAGCATCATATAACATGAGAATTGTATGTAATATATATAGTATAGTCAAATTTTTTGAATAATCAAATAGTTTTTCTCCTTTGCTTCAAACATTCACGAAAACATGATAATTGAAGTAGTAAGACATTGAGCATAATTCAATGTAAACTAACATCACTATTAAATAAAATACTTATGGCTATACTTAGAAAATATTTTATATGATATTTCATTAGAGTTAAAATTTACATTAAATGATGCAAAGGTACTTAGATAACAAAGCATACTATAAAATATATTATTATTATTAGAATAGATTTATTGCAAATTGCCTTATTGTAGAGTGTAACGAAATACTTAATATAGTAGACAACTGCATATATTAATAAGCACTAATATTGAAATGAAAGTGTGCATGGCAGCAGTAAAATAATAATTTTATAAAAAGCAAGAAGTATCCAAAGTTAATTTGTTTTATTATAAATCAAAATATTCGAAAAATATAGTTTAGTCATAGATAAATTATGCATTTTTCCCATTAAAAGCGAAGTTAAATATCAATATGAATTACAAACATTATAAATCTTCATTATATTCCTACAAATTCTTAAAAATAATTACCCAAATGAAGACACTTATCATATATCTCCTCCTTCAACAAACTGACATACTTACTATAGCGACCTATAGTTCCATACCTCTTGAATTGATAATAATTCTTCCTTGTTCAACTCGAGGTGTACGAGCGAATAACTAGGGATAAAGAAGAAGAAAGAGGTAAAAGAAGAAGGTAAAACAACATCAGAGTCTCACAATTGCAGTGGAACAAAATATAATATATAATACAGCTTTTAAATACAAGGAAATCTATACTATTATATATACATACCATTATTAGAGTACAACAATCATTCATCACTTTGGACAGCTTATTACCCGTCCTTACATAACAGAAATAATAATTCAAGTACAGAGATACGTCTCTGTCATCTAGCTCGTCTCCTACGCTCCATAGCATATTATCCTGGATCAGTTTAACTCGATCTGACCCGAGCATCATAATAAAACAACACCCGAGTTAGTCTGGAAAACCAATGTGAAAAAACCACACTCAATTGGATTATTATATTTTCGAAAATCCTTTAAAACAAAAGTATTTCGTAAGACCACGACGTAAATAAATATGCCAGGTTTTTACCTTACGATAACCAAAACATTTTTATCAAATCCGTCTTATATTATAATAGTGTCTATAGAAAGTAAAATAGAATCTAGCTGAAATTCTTGCATCTCACATTCCAGCATAGTTAGGCACAATCAAAACCATAGAAGCGCTTATTGGAGATTGGATTCCATACAATGGCAGGGCTATGGGGGTACCTACCGTCACAACACCTGGTCTAAATCAAAGTGCCGAGGACCACTCCCGATCCCCTACAACACAAGGCTAGAGCTACCCCTTACTGGATACTCCGAATAAGATCACCCGCGGTTGGGATCAGCAACCGCCCACACAGCCGAATAAAATGGGACATCTAAACTGGGATGACCTTAGCCTAGTTGGGTGCTGCCCACTTAGCCTTAATGCACCTCACCTGTTTTGGCCATCCCGGTTGATGAGGCTTGAGGCTATGTGTTACCTTTTTAGAACACATCCACTTAGAATTCTCATCATCCACCTGAGTATGTTCTGATAGCATTTGCGCATACAAGCTGCCCTGGTTTGGACAAACAGAATCACCGTCTTCATCATCTTCATGGTCTTCATTCGCAAACGTTCAAACTTGATCAAAGTGGTTTTTGGATAAGTAAATCCGATCCCTGTCTCTTCGAAACGATCAGCACATTGGCCAATATTGATAATTGGTGATTTAACTATCAAATAACATTCACAAACAACCGTTAGGCCTTAAATAATCTCCCAAATTATTAATTTCAAATATCTACTCAAGATATTATTTCTATACTTCACATTTTGAAAATAGTTTTCAAATCTCTTTTTATTCTTACGGAACAAATCCCAACCTTTGTCCAATACTTAGCATATTTTTCCCACTTCATTAGTCACTCAACACTTGAAAAATATTCACTTATTTCATATTTTCTTTCCTCAAAACCATTTACAATTTTATTTGACAAGTTCCCAACTTGTTTCGTTTGATTTCTACAAACCCAAGAATTCCTTAGTCGATTTCTTTTAATATTCCCAAAGTCGATTATGCTTGTTTAAAATTCCAGTTTCACTTCTACTTCCCTCGTGAATTTTATTTCACCTTTTGCAGTTCACTTAAGTTATGCTTGGAATTATTTAAGTTTCCATAATGCCTCTATAAGAATCTTTCCTCTAAAGTTTTATCTGCTTCTATTAAACTTTGCTTCCCATCTTGAGAGGATTTTATAATTGAATTTAAAACATTTAAAAACATATATACTTATAAATAAGAATAATGGTTTTATTTTCAAAATATGGTTTAAGATAAAACAAACTTTGGAATATTCTAAATCCAATGATAGTTTATAAAAGTTATACGTATAGTAGATTTAAAAATTCACTTTAAAAACAATTTTACTTTACTCGACAAAAAGTCTATCTTTAGAAAATTCGATATCCACCAATCCAGTTCATAAATTCCTCTTTATTCGTATCACATGGCTATATCCCCAATTAATCACCTTCTCTCTTGTTTGAAATAATATTCTACCATATCAAAACAATTTCCATTTTTCGATATAAGTTCACAACATTAACTTGTATTTTCCACATATCCACTAATATCTTTCCCTCTTAAACTCTGTTTATAAATTCCTTTGAGCTTTTCTTCTATTTACAAAACAAATTATATTTATAAATCCATATTATAATTTATCCCTTGATAAAATTTCTGTAGGATCGATTTCACCCTAGAGGGAGGGTGAATAGGGTGATGGTATAAATTATTAAAATTAATCGTGGAAGCTTATAAATTAATTTCAACACAGATCACAGAACAATAGCAGCACAGACAATAGCAGAATAATAAATGCAGAAATAGAACGACACAGAATTTACCCAGCTTCGGCAAAACCCTGCCTACGTGCTGCCCCTAAAGTTTCTACTAGAAATTAGATAGTCCCTCGCTTACACACGTAAACTCGTTATACCCGCTATTGACTAATCTAACTCTATTCTCAAAACCCTGCCACAACTCAGCCACTGAGTTGCGAATTCTCAAGCTACGCCACGTAGCTTGTCCCCTAGTCACACGACTAGAAAATATAAACGGTTTAAAAAGAATTACAAATTAAAAACAAATTAATAAAAAATAACCCTAATTTAAAAACAATAACCCTTTAAATAATAAAGGCCTTTTATCAAAGCCATCCCTTTTATAATTTGGCCCGTTCCCTTTTTCTTTCTATTTGCTCCGTTCGTTGTTTTGAGATAGTGGCGGCTTTGTCCTTCAATCCAAATTAGGGCTTTCGTTCGTGATTCAAATTAGAGTTTTCGAAGTGCCGACTACATGTTGATTGATTCGATGATTATTCACGTGTAGCCTTGATCGATTGTTGCTCACTTCGGCTGCTTCGTTGATCGAATTCTTTCCTTGATTCGGTATGTAATTATTTGCTTTTGCTTTATTGATTTTATGCTTTCTGGAATTCGATGGATTTGAAAGCCGGTGATGAGTGGGTTTATATAGATTTCGAAATCCTATAATTGCGTTCGTCTGATGTTATTTGAATTTATCAATTTCGTCATCTCGGCCACTTGATGATGCTTGAATGTTTGAGATTTATTCTGACTTTTTCATAATCGTATAAACTTGTGTTACTTGGTTGACACGGTTTAAAATCATCGACTTTGATTTTGACTTGTTCATATGCGTGTATATTTTCATCATGGTGTTGATTAATTTTGTCTTCGGCCATGTTTTGATTACGTGAATTTTGGTTTCGTGAATTTTCTTATACCTCAGCGGCCTTGACTTGTGATTCTTCACTGCACTGCTTCATCATGTTGCATACACTCCATAATATTGTTGATACTTGGTTTACTGGTGCATGTTGCTGCTGTGTTGCCATATTGATGCCTCTGTTTGCTTTGACTTCACTGCATAGCATATTTGTGCATTTTAAAAATGTTGCATCGTACTCTGACCTTGTTGCCTCTGTTCATTTGCCGGTTAGCTTGCATCTGCTTGTTGTTGTTTGGATATTGTGGGATGCCATCTTCATGTACTCGATATTGTGGCATGTGGTCTTTGCTGTGTTCCCATTTGGGCTTGTAGTTGATTCTTTGAGTCTTTCTGAAATTTATTTGTGAATTCAAGTGCTTGACATTTGAGTTGTTGTATGGTCAGTGGTGCACTTGGTCATTTGAGTCTTCCCTACATCATTATCTGTTGCATCTTTGGTTTTGGGGATGCTGTGTTATCATCATGTTGGTTTGGTTGTTTGATTTTTACTGTCCACATGTCACTGGTCTTGATCAAAGCTCGGCCATGTTGCATATTGGACATTGGTGTACTTGACTGTTGCTTGATTTTCCTGTTGAGACCTCTGCACTGTGCCTTGTACTTGTGGCACTGCTTGCTGTCATATTGTATTGGGTTTGTTCATGTTGCATCAACTTGTTTTGTACTGATGCACTTCTGTTTGCTGTAATATTGGCTTGTGACATTCATGTTGCAACTGGTTTACTGTCTTGTTTATATTAGACTAGTCGACACTTGATTCTTGAGTTTTGGCCATTTGCACGTGTGTTGAATCCAGTTTCACAGCTTGGGTTTGACCTTGTGCTGAAGTTGAAATTTTATTTATGTTGCACGTGAGTTGAACCCGGCTTTTCATTTGGGTTTGACCTGTGCTCACTTGTCCCTGTAGCATTATCAAGTGTATATATCGGTGTGCACGGCCTTGTGGCATATACAGTGATACACTGTGTATGTCACAAGCTGTTCGTGTATGATGAATTCAAATTTAAATGATGACGAACAACCCAAATAACTGAGGCAAATATTATTTTCAAAATTCACGTTTTATTTTATATTGCAAAAATATTTCTTTTTCAATTTTACTACGTTAGTGAATAATTTTGCAGATTGCTCAGATGCTGGATTCAAACTGGAATGAAGTTAAAGATAAAAATACGAGTGTGAGTGATGTAGTGAGGTTCTGAATGTATTGAATTGTAATTAAAACTTGTATTGTCATTGAATTTGTATAGTTATAGTGAGAGCTTGAAATTGTACAATCAAAATTGTAATAAATATTTGTTTGAATAAAATATTCGTTTGAATGCAAAATCTGTGTTATTTATTTTATTCAGCAAATATTTATTTAATCTGTAAAAAATAAATTGTATATTAACAAATACATTTAAGCGAATGTATATATGTTTATTATCATTAAACAAAAATCATCTAAGCGCATATTCAACAATCTTCCCCTTTTGATGATAACAAACATATATTTAAGATTTTGAATATGTTAAATGTATTTGATCGTTCAATTTGCTCCCCCTATTTGAATGCTCCCTCTCTACACAATTCCCCTCCTACATATATGCATAAAAATATGCAAATGAGTCTAGATACAAATTGAATTTTTTTTGACCTGTAACGTTTGCGATTTTTCGTTGCCGAAAAACCGAAATGTTATGGGTTTAAGAAAAAGAAAGACAAAGAAAAAGAGAGAAAAAGATAGAAGATAGAAAATTTTAAAATAGAGAGAAGAGAAAGAGAATAGAGAATTTTAAAATAGAAGAGAAGAAAGATAGAACATAGAACAGAAAATAGAACGGGACAGAAGAAACAGAACAACATCAGAATCTCACAATTCGCAGCGGAACAACATATAATAATAAATGAATAATCTTTAAACAAAGAACTATCAGTTATTACATTTTATACATTACATCATATCATCAGAGTGTACAACAACATATAGTGCAGCGGAAAAAGAAATACTATATAAACTAGTAATACGCCATGCCATCCATCTTGCCTCCAGCAACTCCTGAATATCCAGAATATCCTGATAAACCTTACTCTTGACTGCCCGTGTGAAAATTGGTGGGCACCCAGAGTTTAGGAAGGAAAACAATAAACTCCAAGTCAGTCATGTGACTGGTGTGAGAACTCAAAACAGTTTATTTATCTTTGAAATCAAAATAGAGGAATATTTTTAATCAATTCGCAATGCTTTTAAAAATGAGACTACCATAAGGCCTCCCGCACACACACACAATGCAAACGCAGAATCGGAGGAGATTTCTCCTTATGATAGTCAAAGATGCTTGATACGCATTAAAAGAACATTTGATATTATTACTAGTGCATAGTGTAGAAAATTATTTCGAAAGTAGAATATAAATCTTAGCCAGCATAGGTACCATTATATTATGCCTACTAATAGCTACCATATTAGATGGCAGGTTCTACAACTAAAACCGTACAAGTTTCGTATTGTTTCTTTGGATTTCCAACAAATGGTCAGGCCAAGGAACTTCCCATTGCCACATGAGAATGCCTCTGGAAAGACATCCCCGATAACCAAACCGGAACTCTGCCAACACAAGGCCGGGTTACCCCTAACTGGGTAACTACTGACACGAGCACGCCATTCCCCGATCATAAACGACCTTTCTCACGGGATCCCGAAAACCAACAACCACAAAGTAATAAATTCATAGTAACCACATAGGCTAAATATCTGGGCTCCATACCATGATATCACCTCTATCCAGAAGGAAATGTACATACCCTAAAGGGTGCTACCCCTCATAACCTTGCCGCATCTTTCCTGTTTTGACCATTTCCGGGGTGTGAGGCTCGACAAAGTCACGTCCACAAAAACATACTTTATACAAAAGCCATGCTTTGGGTCAACAAATGATCAACACAA
The DNA here is from genome assembly GCA_030765085.1 of Allium cepa. Lineage (NCBI taxonomy): Eukaryota > Viridiplantae > Streptophyta > Magnoliopsida > Asparagales > Amaryllidaceae > Allium > Allium cepa. The sequence continues at coordinate 42,984,743 of CM060930.1, read as the reverse complement.
TGATCACTAAGATAGACGATCAAATAAACGATCCTATCACAATAATCAACACAATGATCATTTCAGCAACACTCAGCATGTCACATTACCAAATTGGGAATATATCGCTGATAACATTCAACTATATAACCTCTGAGCTCGTACGTCTCAGAGAAGGGTGTTAAGCTAAAAGAATAAATTCTCCGCCACCAACAGAAATATATTTGAAAGAAATCGGCTTTATATCTCAACTTGTAATGTCAGACATACAATCCATACAAGTCTGTTCCGGGCTCGAACAAAACCGAAGGCACTTACAAAGAAGTCCTTGCAATCCGGATATTCACAATCCTGATCGGATTTCCCATCACTTAGGGAGTCTCTATACCGCTGCAACTCAGTGCAGAGACAATCGACAGGTCATCCTATCGCTCTCGCAAATACCGGGTCTTCAACACCGATCTTCAATGCAATTATAACGACGTATCACATATTCGATATGGGTTATACGACCCCATGGTCCTTTCCCGGTTAACCCGAATAGTGAGCGCTTATTCAAAAATAAGTGTAGCATTCACATTCAAACAAATCACATCAATTACCCATTTAAAGGGAAATATTGATAGTCAGTTATTGAACTATCACTGGATATGCATACATCACCAGATCCCAAATAATTTTCCAAATTATTTATTTTCCAAAATATCTTTACAAGATATATTATTTCACACTTCAAAAATAAATCAATATTTATTTTTAGACAAATTCCACTTCCTTTATAAATTCCTTAGTGAATTTATAATTCCAAAATATCAATGAATATTCGGTTTCAATTATTCATTTCAATATTTCTTTTCAATTTATCTTCAAAAAGATAAATTCTCAAAATATTCACTTTATATTGGAAAACATTTCCATACTTATTTATTCATAAGTAATTCACAAATTTTATTTATTTTCAACACTTAGAAAATATTCAATATACTTCAATCGAAATTAAGTATATATTTCATTCTTTAAGGAAATCATTCTCTTAAACATATTTATTTGGGCCAAAACGAATGTTGCGTAAAACATCGTTACGACAACCCAAAATCACTAGTATAGGGATTCGAAATTAAAATAGATATATAAATCCCAATACTATACAAAACATTTCCTTTCGGAAATCATTTACTATAACAACAGTGTTATAGTCCACTATTTCCTTTTCATTTCTCGAAAACGTCTATTTCAACAATAAATGTTGAAATCTATGATTTCGAATCTCAATACCTTTTAAAAACATCGTTAGATAGTTTTAATTCTATTTAAAACATCATATCTAAAACAATTTCTTTAACATATTATTCACTATTCAAAAATGTGAATAAACTTCGTTAACAATTTCATCACTTCTATTCAATTTATTTTAAAGGATTATTCACTATTCAAAAATGTGAATATAACTCCTTTAATAGGTTTCAACAATTTTCTTATCAAAATAAGTCATTTGCGAATTTATAAAACAACGTTTATAAATTCCATTTCTATTTATTTATAAAAGCTTCCTTTTTATAAATCTCTTTATTAACTTATTCGATTTATAATTTTAATTATAAACCAAAAGTCCAAATTATAAGTCAAACACTTATAATTTATTTATTTGCAAAAATCGTTCCTTTGAACTTTACGAATTTTATAAACCTACTGTTTATAAAATTTCCATTTATAACTTCACCGTTATATAATTCTATAAATTTCATTCTTTATGAAATTCATTTTCACTTCATTCAAACACTTATAAAAACTCGTTTTAAAATGTCAATATTTCAATTTATAAATATCCATTTATAAATCTCTTAATATAATTCAATTTATATTATTCTTTAAAACGTCTTAAATCTCCTTTATTATTTCACCATTTTGATTCATAAAATAATTAAATTTCATAACCTATATTTAAACTTTTCACAATAATTCTAAAATATCTCGATTTAACTATTTTATAAACTCAATAGCATCATATTCTCAAAAATCAGTTTTTAACTATATTCTCAAAAATCATAATTTTTATAACTTTAAAAATTATATCGTTTATTTATTTATAATGGATCAATTCCAAAAATATAGTATATTCTCAAAAATCACTTTAAAATCATTTTAAAATCCCAAAATCTGGGTCCAATAATGCTACACACCAAATAGTCAATCACGACTACAACGATATCATATATCAATATGAAAATCCATCAAATATCAAAATATCTGAAATCAAATAAATACTGTTGAGGAATCCAGTTGGATCCCTCCAACCTGTTTCCTGCATTCACAAACATTAGCACAATACCAATTTCGCTCCAGTACGAAATTATCGCGGTATATGTTCTTATTAAATATTATCCGCTTAATAACGGCGTAATAGGGTCTCATCCGCTAAACAAAAGATGCGGGAAATCAATAACTCCAATATATACATATGCCAATATATATATATTGCTACTATATATATAATACCAATTTCACTGTTTATGAAATATTCGCGGTATATGTTTTTATTAAATAACATCCGCTTACTAACGGCGTATAATGTCTATTTTAACAATCAATACATATCAATCAACATTCAAACATGCATTCAAATATTTTAAATCTAACTATTTAAAATAAAATCGAAACTGATTCGATTGAGTGAGAAATTCTCACCTTGATTTTAAATTCCGTTTCAGCTTTTATTTCGAATAAAATTAAACGCGCGTTTAATTTTACCCAAAATTCTCACTAACTCCAAACGACTCCAAACCAACTCCATCGCGTAGTGCTCGTCCATACGATTCCAACGCAACTGATTTCGCATTTTTTCGACCTCGTATGAAAAAGTTATGAATTTATGAAGTTTATACGAATTCTTAACTTAACAATTACAACATAACAATATAATTTTAAACCCACATCACATACAGGCCGTTAGATTTTGCCTCCATCCGATCCTAGCCGTGCTTGCTCTTCTCCTACATCACGCGAATAGCTACAGGCAAAAGCCGAACTCCCAAACCCATACAACAACAACTAGGGTTTAAATTTTCATCGCGATCACTCGACGAAATCACATCAAACCACTTGCAAATCGAAGCTCTTCGCGAGAGCTACCTCCACCACCAACATCATGAAGCTCGGCCACCCCCTGATGCTCGCGCACGTATGTGCACAGCCCACGCACGCGGCCCCATAACTCCCCCCACACGACACCAAACACGATCTCCACCGTTCACATCGTAGCTCTCACTCCCCTCTCCAACTTTCATGTTGACAACTTCCTCTAATTGTTGACGGATTGGAAGATCTAGAGGGAAGAAGGTCGCGTGTTTCTGGCCGTTCATATAGGGTAGTGGCGGCTGATGAATAAAGCTAGGGTTAGGTTTTTATTTTTCTAAAATTATGAAAGGTAGGGGCTATTTATAAGGAATTTTCGAACACTATTCATCCGGAAATTCCGAACTCCGATTTAGGCGCCGAAACTGACGTACCTAGGGTTTATCCCGCGTTCCGGACACAATGGAACAGGTTTCGGAAGCTAATTCGGACATCTGTGCGAGTTATGGCTGTAAACGCTCAATTTAAATTAAACCGATTTAAGTCGATTTCTAGGCGTTTTAATTCGTACCGGACAAACGGTAAATCCAATTGACTTGAAATTTGAAACCTTACAATAATATCACATTACGGATCCGATGAAACTGGTTTCGTCGAAATCCGAGACCTTTTGAAAAATGGCTATTTTCACTCGCCAAATTTAAATTAAAAATAAATCGATGCGTTTCGAGCTGCCACGATCAAACGATAGCTCCGATTGACACGAAATTTGAAATCCGGTAATAACTAACTATTACGGATCCAATGGAACTGGTTTCGTTCAATTCTGAAACTGTTCAAAAATTGACTATTTTCACTAGTCGATTTAAATATTAAAATATTCAATTTTCACAATTTAACTTTTAATTCGATTTTAAAAGTTCTAAAATATCGTTCTAACTTCCATATGATAAAATAAAATTTTACAAATCATTTTCAATCATATTTAACCCAATTATAAATTATTTTCATAATTTAACGTATTAAATTATCGATTAAATTATCCAATTAAATCCAATAAATCGAAATAAAATTTATTCGACTTATAAATTCACTCATTAATATTTAAAATAAATTAAATATTCAAATTTTAATTAATAAAAATTCTGGGTCGTTACAATCTTCCCCCCTAAAAGAATTTCGTCCTCGAAATTATTAAGTAAGAAAAGTTACAGAATTTATTAATTTTCTCAAAATTCATAGTTAAACTTCTTACAATAACTTACTAAGTTTTCAAATCATACTTAGTTATCTTTTCAAAAACAACTACTATTGTTTAACTTTCAATTCCAAAATCAAAGTTTAAGTTTTCAAAATTTTCCAATTTTCTCAAATTTTTTCTAACGCCTTAAATTTTCGGAAAAATTCGCCATAGTCTCCTTTGCGCGGCTCGATCCGAAAAAAAAAATGACAGTATATATATCACAAATATACATCTCATCAAGTAATGAGGCATCCCGCAGGGAAAAAAGTGTAAAAGTACGATATTTAATCCGAGATATGTACCTTATATTTTATTAGCAAGCATATACGGCTAATATAGCGCAAAAGCGAGCTCCAAATGCGAAGCAAACGCGATCCGCACCTACTAATTACTCAACAAACAACATGAGAATCATGCATATAGACAATATTATCGATATACAACATATAGCAACGTAATAACTATACATGTCAACATAGCAAATGCAACTAAACAACAAATGCAAACATCAACCTACTATCATCCAACTAACATCCATAACCAATAGATATTCATTCATATTTTCATTAATATTCAATGAATTGGTTTTTCAATTTAATCACATTTGATTCATTAACAGTGGATGTTCTTACTAACATTCAATTCCAATTAGTTTAAATTCACTAATTCATATTCAAGTTGGTTCACTTCCAATTCAAATTCAATTCCATTCAAATTTATTTACCTTTAATTTGAATTCAATTATATAGCTTTCAGTTTCATTAACACTTAATGAATTATATACAATCAATTAACAACCATATAACAATCAATGTATATTAATTACAACCAAATTTCTTTGCTTATCAATTGGTTTAATTTAATTGATTTTCATTCAATTATTCAACTTTCTAATAACATTAGATTTTAATGAATTACACTTATAATCATTATTTCATATCAACTTAATTTACATTCAATTGATTATTATTCAATCCATTCATTTATATAACTCAAGTTTATATTCATCACTTAACTTTAATAATTTACTTTGATCTAATATCAACTTCATTCAACATCTCTTAAGTTATACTTCATTTTACTTTAAATTCATTTTTTTCTTACAACTCATATTCATAAATGTATTCATATAGTTTCACTTCTTATATATATAAGTTTATTTCACAATTGTAAATCACTTTAATTATAATTCAATTCTTATAATTCTTTTTGCTTATACAATTATTCTTTTATTTAGATTATTCAAACAACTAAACAATCAACTTATTTTCACTTTAATAATTTTGAAAAATTATTTCTTTATATATAAAAAAATATAATCAAGGTAAAATTATTTCATTTACCCAATTTTAAACAATATTGTGTCGAATTGTTCTATTCAAGTGTTTAGAAACCCCTTCGGCATTGTCTTGCGGACCACGCTGACGAAAGTTCATATACCACTCAACAAACCAATCATCACAATATAAAACAATTTTTATATTCACTAACAAATACGCTCTCATAGCTATTATTACACTCAAACTCATTCTAGAGTACCACTGACTCTATCTCTAATGAGTAATACCCAACAGAACCATGGTTGTCGCTTAACCATAAGCTCTGATACCAAATGTAACGTTTGCGATTTTTCGTTGCCGAAAAACCGAAATGTTATGGGTTTAAGAAAAAGAAAGACAAAGAAAAAGAGAGAAAAAGATAGAAGATAGAAAATTTTAAAATAGAGAGAAGAGAAAGAGAATAGAGAATTTTAAAATAGAAGAGAAGAAAGATAGAACATAGAACAGAAAATAGAACGGGACAGAAGAAACAGAACAACATCAGAATCTCACAATTCGCAGCGGAACAACATATAATAATAAATGAATAATCTTTAAACAAAGAACTATCAGTTATTACATTTTATACATTACATCATATCATCAGAGTGTACAACAACATATAGTGCAGCGGAAAAAGAAATACTATATAAACTAGTAATACGCCATGCCATCCATCTTGCCTCCAGCAACTCCTGAATATCCAGAATATCCTGATAAACCTTACTCTTGACTGCCCGTGTGAAAATTGGTGGGCACCCAGAGTTTAGGAAGGAAAACAATAAACTCCAAGTCAGTCATGTGACTGGTGTGAGAACTCAAAACAGTTTATTTATCTTTGAAATCAAAATAGAGGAATATTTTTAATCAATTCGCAATGCTTTTAAAAATGAGACTACCATAAGGCCTCCCGCACACACAAACAATGCAAACGCAGAATCGGAGGAGATTTCTCCTTATGATAGTCAAAGATGCTTGATACGCATTAAAAGAACATTTGATATTATTACTAGTGCATAGTGTAGAAAATTATTTCGAAAGTAGAATATAAATCTTAGCCAGCATAGGTACCATTATATTATGCCTACTAATAGCTACCATATTAGATGGCAGGTTCTACAACTAAAACCGTACAAGTTTCGTATTGTTTCTTTGGATTTCCAACAAATGGTCAGGCCAAGGAACTTCCCATTGCCACATGAGAATGCCTCTGGAAAGACATCCCCGAGAACCAAACCGGAACTCTGCCAACACAAGGCCGGGTTACCCCTAACTGGGTAACTACTGACACGAGCACGCCATTCCCCGATCGTAAACGACCTTTCTCACGGGATCCCGAAAACCAACAACCACAAAGTAATAAATTCGTAGTAACCACATAGGCTAAATATCTGGGCTCCATACCATGATATCACCTCTATCCAGAAGGAAATGTACATACCCTAAAGGGTGCTACCCCTCATAACCTTGCCGCATCTTTCCTGTTTTGACCATTTCCGGGGTGTGAGGCTCGACGAAGTCACGTCCACAAAAACATACTTTATACAAAAGCCATGCTTTGGGTCAACAAATGATCAACACAATGATCACTAAGATAGACGATCAAATAAACGATCCTATCACAATAATCAACACAATGATCATTTCAGCAACACTCAGCATGTCACATTACCAAATTGGGAATATATCGCTGATAACATTCAACTATATAACCTCTGAGCTCGTACGTCTCAGAGAAGGGTGTTAAGCTAAAAGAATAAATTCTCCGCCACCAACAGAAATATATTTGAAAGAAATCGGCTTTATATCTCAACTTGTAATGTCAGACATACAATCCATACAAGTCTGTTCCGGGCTCGAACAAAACCGAAGGCACTTACAAAGAAGTCCTTGCAATCCGGATATTCACAATCCTGATCGGATTTCCCATCACTTAGGGAGTCTCTATACCGCTGCAACTCAGTGCAGAGACAATCGACAGGTCATCCTATCGCTCTCGCAAATACCGGGTCTTCAACACCGATCTTCAATGCAATTATAACGACGTATCACATATTCGATATGGGTTATACGACCCCATGGTCCTTTCCCGGTTAACCCGAATAGTGAGCGCTTATTCAAAAATAAGTGTAGCATTCACATTCAAAAAAATCACATCAATTACCCATTTAAAGGGAAATATTGATAGTCAGTTATTGAACTATCACTGGATATGCATACATCACCAGATCCCAAATAATTTTCCAAATTATTTATTTTCCAAAATATCTTTACAAGATATATTATTTCACACTTCAAAAATAAATCAATATTTATTTTTAGACAAATTCCACTTCCTTTATAAATTCCTTAGTGAATTTATAATTCCAAAATATCAATGAATATTCGGTTTCAATTATTCATTTCAATATTTCTTTTCAATTTATCTTCAAAAAGATAAATTCTCAAAATATTCACTTTATATTGGAAAACATTTCCATACTTATTTATTCATAAGTAATTCACAAATTTTATTTATTTTCAACACTTAGAAAATATTCAATATACTTCAATCGAAATTAAGTATATATTTCATTCTTTAAGGAAATCATTCTCTTAAACATATTTATTTGGGCCAAAACGAATGTTGCGTAAAACATCGTTACGACAACTCAAAATCACTAGTATAGGGATTCGAAATTAAAATAGATATATAAATCCCAATACTATACAAAACATTTCCTTTCGGAAATCATTTACTATAACAACAGTGTTATAGTCCACTATTTCCTTTTCATTTCTCGAAAACGTCTATTTCAACAATAAATGTTGAAATCTATGATTTCGAATCTCAATACCTTTTAAAAACATCGTTAGATAGTTTTAATTCTATTTAAAACATCATATCTAAAACAATTTCTTTAACATATTATTCACTATTCAAAAATGTGAATAAACTTCGTTAACAATTTCATCACTTCTATTCAATTTATTTTAAAGGATTATTCACTATTCAAAAATGTGAATATAACTCCTTTAATAGGTTTCAACAATTTTCTTATCAAAATAAGTCATTTGCGAATTTATAAAACAACGTTTATAAATTCCATTTCTATTTATTTATAAAAACGTCCTTTTTATAATTCTCTTTATTAACTTATTCGATTTATAATTTTAATTATAAACCAAAAGTCCAAATTATAAGTCAAACACTTATAATTTATTTATTTGCAAAAATCGTTCCTTTGAACTTTACGAATTTTATAAACCTACTGTTTATAAAATTTCCATTTATAACTTCACCGTTATATAATTCTATAAATTTCATTCTTTATGAAATTCATTTTCACTTCATTCAAACACTTATAAAAACTCGTTTTAAAATGTCAATATTTCAATTTATAAATATCCATTTATAAATCTCTTAATATAATTCAATTTATATTATTCTTTAAAACGTCTTAAATCTCCTTTATTATTTCACCATTTTGATTCATAAAATAATTAAATTTCATAAATCCTATATTTAAACTTTTCACAATAATTCTAAAATATCTCGATTTAACTATTTTATAAACTCAATAGCATCATATTCTCAAAAATCAGTTTTTAACTATATTCTCAAAAATCATAATTTTTATAACTTTAAAAATTATATCGTTTATTTATTTATAATGGATCAATTCCAAAAATATAGTATATTCTCAAAAATCACTTTAAAATCATTTTAAAATCCCAAAATCTGGGTCCAATGATGCTACACACCAAATAGTCAATCACGACTACAACGATATCATATATCAATATGAAAATCCATCAAATATCAAAATATCTGAAATCAAATAAATACTGTTGAGGAATCCAGTTGGATCCCTCCAACCTGTTTCCTGCATTCACAAACATTAGCACAATACCAATTTCGCTCCAGTACGAAATTATCGCGGTATATGTTCTTATTAAATATTATCCGCTTAATAACGGCGTAATAGGGTCTCATCCGCTAAACAAAAGATGCGGGAAATCAATAACTCCAATATATACATATGCCAATATATATATATATATATTGCTACTATATATATAATACCAATTTCACTGATATGAAATATTCGCGGTATATGTTTTTATTAAATAACATCCGCTTACTAACGGCGTATAATGTCTATTTTAACAATCAATACATATCAATCAGAATTCAAACATGCATTCAAATATTTTAAATCTAACTATTTAAAATAAAATCGAAACTGATTCGATTGAGTGAGAAATTCTCACCTTGATTTTAAATTCCGTTTCAGCTTTTATTTCGAATAAAATTAAACGCGCGTTTAATTTTACCCGAAATTCTCACTAACTCCAAATGACTCCAAACCAACTCCATCGCGTAGTGCTCGTCCATACGATTCCAACGCAACTGATTTCGCATTTTTTCGACCTCGTATGAAAAAGTTATGAATTTATGAAGTTTATACGAATTCTTAACTTAACAATTACAACATAACAATATAATTTTAAACCCACATCACATACAGGCCGTTAGATTTTTCCTCCATCCGATCCTAGCCGTGCTTGCTCTTCTCCTACATCACGCGAATAGCTACAGGCAAAAGCCGAACTCCCAAACCCATACAACAACAACTAGGGTTTAAATTTTCATCGCGATCACTCGACGAAATCACATCAAACCACTTGCAAATCGAAGCTCTTCGCGAGAGCTACCTCCACCACCAACATCATGAAGCTCGGCCACCCCCTGATTCTCGCGCACGTATGTGCACAGACCACGCACGCGGCCCCATAACTCCCCCCACACGACACCAAACACGATCTCCACCGTTCACATCGTAGCTCTCACCCCCTCTCCAACTTTCATGTTGACAACTTCCTCTAATTGTTGACGGATTGGAAGATCTAGAGGGAAGAAGGTCGCGTGTTTCTGGCCGTTCATATAGGGTAGTGGCGGCTGATGAATAAAGCTAGGGTTAGGTTTTTATTTTTCTAAAATTATGAAAGGTAGGGGCTATTTATAAGGAATTTTCGAACACTATTCATCCGGAAATTCCGAACTCCGATTTAGGCACCGAAACTGACGTACCTAGGGTTTATCCCGCGTTCCGGACACAATGGAACAGGTTTCGGAAGCTAATTCGGACATCTGTGCGAGTTATGGCTGTAAACGCTCAATTTAAATTAAACCGATTTAAGTCGATTTCTAGGCGTTTTAATTCGTACCGGACAAACGGTAAATCCAATTGACTTGAAATTTGAAACCTTACAATAATATCACATTACGGATCCGATGAAACTGGTTTCGTCGAAATCCGAGACTTTTTGAAAAATGGCTATTTTCACTCGCCAAATTTAAATTAAAAATAAATCGATGCGTTTCGAGCTGCCACGATCAAACGATAGCTCCGATTGACATGAAATTTGAAATCCGGTAATAACTAACTATTACGGATCCAATGGAACTGGTTTCGTTCAATTCTGAGACTGTTCAAAAATTGACTATTTTCACTAGTCGATTTAAATATTAAAATATTCAATTTTCACAATTTAACTTTTAATTCGATTTTAAAAGTTCTAAAATATCGTTCTAACTTCCATATGATAAAATAAAATTTTACAAATCATTTTCAATCATATTTAACCCAATTATAAATTATTTTCATAATTTAACGTATTAAATTATCGATTAAATTATCCAATTAAATCCAATAAATCGAAATAAAATTTATTCGACTTATAAATTCACTCATTAATATTTAAAATAAATTAAATATTCAAATTTTAATTAATAAAAATTCTGGGTCGTTACATGACCTTTATTTGATTTTATTTGACAAATCTTAACTTTTCTCTCCCCCTTTTGTTATCAGCAAAAGAATAATAATGTTAGAGAAAATAGAGATAAGGCGATCGATATTAATTCAACATTAAAACTCAATTGAATATAAATATTAAATTTCGATAAAAATCAAACAAAAATCATAAATACTTTAATTGACGCATATTCCACTTTAGAATGATAGGACTGATTTCATCAGATAAAACCATATAGTTGTGTCTATTTGTGGTATATTTATTTCAGGAAATTTGAATATCTACTAACCATGCATAACCGTTAGGACTTTCAAATGAGATTAGTAGTATTCATAATTTTTTTTATTTTAAAAAAAATTCAAGTATCTTCTAACCACGCATAACCGCGAGGACTTTTAAATGGGATTAGAATCAACTTGTCTATTTAATCCATTAATTTTGATATGTGTTCCATACATGCATAACCGTGAGGACTTTTAAATGAGCATGAAAGCACATAATCAAAAATCCAAGTAATTCACCCATGCATATCCGTGAGGACTTTTAAATGAGAGTGAATACTTTGGATATTTATTTTTTATTGCTAAAAATATAATAAATTGAAGCACAAATGATTTCCCGTTTAAAATACCACATATTGACATACTATATAGAATTTTGATGAGTGATGGTCGATAGAAAAATGAAAGGAATAGAAATGGTCATGGAATATTTATCAACAAAAAAGGTTTTATAACTCTCGTTTAAATTTCTAAAGAAATTTTCTAATTATACTTTCTCAAGTCATAATATATGATTAATATCAACACTCATCTTATTTTCAATCACTATATATCTTTTCAGATAATTAGTAGGGGGTCAGATTAGTTAATATAGTTATTTAAAACCAATTTCAAAAATAGTTATAAAATCAAATTTTCTTAAATAACTAATCTGATTACACGGTCAAAAATGATTTTCTAGAAGGGGTTTTTAATAAAAACTATTTCAAGTGAAAAATATGCAGATATTTTCTTTGAAAAACGATGCAGCAAATGAATGTTACAAAATTAATCACGTTCCACTAGTAAATTTTCTATTAACTATATTACCAGTGTAATCTGCATCTGAATTTAAATTTCACTCAATATTCACTCGTTGAATGTCACAGACCAGATTGTGAAATTTCAACAAATTATCTCATAATTATTTTCAACGTTGAAACTCTCTTGGATTTGAATTGAAACCGTGTTAACAATTAAACGCATATCATAGTTTCAATCTTAGAAGTCGTAGAATAAACAACTATATTCATGAGCAATCATTATCATTTCAAAACAGTTTCTTGAAGTTTCAATAATTTCTTAAAATCCTTTTTATAATTTTTTTTTAAATAAAATTCATTAGGATTTTAAGTTGAAGCCATGTAAATAAAAGAAACCGTGAATATAGAATTAGCCAAATGTATAATCAATGAATTTCCTAATACCAAAACACCATCATTTTTCCAATTTAATCTGTATGAAGTATTTCAAGAATTTGTAGTGTTTTTGGCATATAAAATATAATTGGCCGACAATTTGAAAAAGTCAGAGTCAAAATCATCATCTTTTCATCATCTCAATATTGATTGATTTTAATTCAGAATACGGTGCAGATTATCACATTTAATATATCGTTCAAATAAGTATATCATTACCTGTTTTACCTTTACGGTATTTTTCGTCGTTGTCCATTGTGATTCTGTCACCTTTATACTAGGCTAAGGAACTTTGCTTTGTCGCCCGTTGTGTTTCTGGAACAGCCAAAATCCAGAGAACACTGTTGTTGTTCCTTAGCCTGCCACCACACCTACATGGGAAAAGATTTATGTGACCTGTTTTTTTTATAGGTCCATGGTTGTTAGTGGCAGAATAATTATAAAAATAATTTTGTGGACACCCAAAACTATTTATAATTGTTCCCTTCGGCACCCAAATTTGTTTAATTTTGAGAGATTTTATATTTGTGCCTTTTGGAACCCAAATCGGTATAGTTTTCACATGTTTGTGTCTATACCAACAATTATTGTGATTGTGTCCATATTTTCTACAAATTGTGCACATAAAATTAGCTTGCTTAATATTGCTTTCAACAGTTTTTAAATTATTATATCCAAGTCCTTGTCTAACCGTATTACCAGTTTGTTTTCCTAATAGCATATTCAATGATTTTTCACTTTTTGAAAATTTATCTAAAGTCGTTGATAAATGTTGGACTTGTGTTTTGAGAGATTCATTTTCGTTTAACAATTGTGTACATTTTTTAATAGAATTCTCTCTCCTAGTATTTTCATTCTCTTTCAAAATCAGAATTTCATTTTCAAGAGATTTTATGTTGATTTCTGATTTTTTAATTTCTTCTTCGAATGTTGGACACTTATCACACTTAAGGATCCTACTCTGATAGGTTTTAACTAATTGGTCAAGTTGTTCATTACATTCTATCAAAGTATCCTTCTGAGATTCAAGTTTAGCGTATTTTTCCCTAAGTCATTCATTACAGCCGTTTACTTCATGAAAATATATAAGCAACTCAGAATGGGTAAGTTTTGATACCTCACTTGGCTCGTCATCGTCACTGTCAGTTGTATCACCTCGAAGACACAATTCTTCCTTTTCGCTTTCACTGCTAGTGCTTTGATCATCCTCGTTTATTTCATCCCAAGTGACTGCAAAACTTTTCTTTTTCTGTTTCTTTCCATGGCTGAATTTAATTTGTGGACAATCGGGCTTGATATGACCGAGTTTGTTGCAATTATAACAAATGATCTTCTATTCTTCTGAGTGGTCAAATTCTTTGCCTATTCTTCTTTTCAATTCCTGATTTCGAGCTGGATTTCCGTGTTTACGATTCCACTTTTTGAATTTCTTTATCAACAACTCTAGTTCTTCTGCACCATCATCATCGTCATCGTCATCACTTTTAGTTGTTCCTTTGAGAGCTATGGATTTCTTTCGAGTATCTCCTCCTTCACGCTCTTCTTTGAATTTTATCTCTAGCTCATATGTGGTGAGATTTCCGATGAGTTCTTCAACTTTGAGTTGTTTTAAATCTTTCGATTCTTGTATGGCAGTTACTTTTACTTCAAATCTTCATGGAAGCACTCTGAGGATTTTCCGAACTATTTCTAATTCGGTGTATGTTTTTCCGAGAGCTTTTGATTTGTATACGATATTGGAAAGTCGTCTGTACATCTCTTTGACATTTTCTTCCTTCGCCATTTTGAAGTTCTCGTATTCGCTGCTTAGCATTGCAAGGCGAGATTCTTTGACTTGAGATGTTCCTTCGTGAGTCACTTCGATTGTGTGCCATATTTCCTGCGCAGTTAGACAATGTGAGACACGATTAAATTCAAATTGATCCAATGAACAGATTATAGAATTCATAGCTTTGGCATTAGGATTCTGTAATTTATTTTCTAGTTCTGTCCATTGTTCCTTTGGTTTCTCTATTTCCTGATTATCTACAGTTATAGTTGGAGTTCTATAACCTGTCTCAACAATATCCCAAGCGTCAATGGTTTTTAGAAAAAATCTCATCCTATTTTTCCAAAAAGTATATTCACCATTGAACATTGGTGGTCTAACTATCGACTGGCCCTCTGCAAAAGCATTATTAAAAGAAGCCATTTTAAAAATTCAAATTTTAAAATCAAAAACTGATTTTTTTTTTTGAAAAAAGAATTTTTAAAACAAATGATGACTTCTATTCCTAGCTCCGATACCACTTGTAGGATCGATTTCACCCTAGAGGGGGGTGAATAGGGTGATGGTATAAATTATTAAAATTAATCGCGGAAGCTTATAAATTAATTTCAACACAGATCACAGAATAATAGCAACACAGATAATAGCAGAATAATAAATGCAGAAATAGAACGACACAGAATTTACCCAGCTTCGGAAAAACCCTGCCTACGTGCTGCCCCCAAGGTTTCTACTAGAAATTAGATAGTCCCTCGCTTACACACGTAAAATCGCTATACCCGCTATTGACTAATCTAACTCTATGCTCAAAACCCTGCCACAACTCAGCCACTGAGTTGCGAATTCTCAAGCTACGCCACGTAGCTTGTCCCCTAGTCACACGACTAGAAAATATAAACGGTTTAAAAAGAAAATACAAATTAAAAACAAATTAAAAACAAAATAACCCTAATTTAAAAACAATAACCCTTTAAATAATAAAGGCCTTTTATCAAAGCCGTCCCTTTTATAATTTGGCCCGTTCCCTTTTTCCTTCTATTTGCTCCGTTCGTTGTTTTGAGATAGTGGCGGCTTTGTCCTTCAATCCAAATTAGGGCTTTCGTTCGTGATTCAAATTAGGGTTCTCGAAGTGCCGACTATATGTTGATTGATTCGATGACTATTCACGTGTAGCCTTGATCGATTGTTGCTCACTTTGGATGCTTCGTTGATCGAATTCTTTCCTTGATTCAGTATGTAATTATTTGCTTTTGTTTTATTGATTTTATGCTTTCTGGAATTCGATGGATTTGAAAGCCGATGATGAGTGGGTTTATATAGATTTCGAAATCCTATAATTGCGTTCGTCTGATGTTATTTAAATTTGTCAATTTCGTCATCTCTGCCACTTGATGATGCTTGAATGTTTGAGATTTATTTTCACTTTTCCATAATCGTATAAACTTGTGTTACTTGGTTGACACGGTTTAAAGTCATCGGCTTTGATTTTGACTTGTTCATATGCGTGTATATTTTCATCATGGTGTTGATTAATTTTGTCTTCGGCCATGTTTTGATTACGTGAATTTTGGTTTCGTGAATTTTCTTATACCTCTGCGGCCTTGACTTGAGATTCTTCACTGCACTGCTTCATCATGTTGCATACACTCCATAATATTGTTGATACTTGGTTTACTGGTGCATGTTGCTGCTGTGTTGCCATATTGATGCCTCTGTTTGCTTTGACTTCACTGCATAGCATATTTGTGCATTTTAAAAATGTTGCATCGTACTCTGACCTTGTTGCCTCTGTTCATTTGTCGGTTAGCTTGCATCCGCTTGCTGTTGTTTGGATATTGTGGGATGCCATCTTCATGTACTCGATATTGTGGCATGTGGTCTTTGCTGTGTTCCCATTTGGGCTTGTAGTTGATTCTTTGAGTCTTTATGAAATTTATTTGTGAATTCATGTGCTTGACATTTGAGTTGTTGTATGGTCAGTAGTGCACTTGTTTATTCGAGTCTTCCCTGCATCATTATATGTTGCATCTTTGGTTTTGGGGCTGCTGTGTTATCATCATGTTGGTTTGGTTGTTTGATTTTTACTGTCCACATGTCACTGGTCTTGATCAATGCTCGGACATGTTGCATATTGGACATTGGTGTACTTGACTGTTGCTTGATTTTCCTGTTGAGACCTCTGCACTATGCCTTGTACTTGTGGCACTGCTTGCAGTCATATTGTATTGGGTTTGTTCATGTTGCATCAACTTGTTTTGTACTGATGCACTTCTTTTTGCTGTAATATTGGCTTGTGACATTCATGTTGCAACTGGTTTACTGTCTTGTTTATATTAGACTAGTCGACACTTGATTCTTGAATTTTGGCCATTTGCACCTGTGTTGAATCCTGTTTCACAGCTCGGGTTTGACCTTGTGCTGAAGTTGAAATTTTATTTATGTTGCACGTGAGTTGAACCCGGCTTTTCATTTGGGTTTGACTTGTGCTCACTTGTCCCTGTAGCATTATCAAGTGTATATATCGGTGTGCATGGCCTTGTGGCATATACAGTGATACACTGTGTATGTCACAAGCTGTTCGTGTATGATGAATTCAAATTTAAATGATGATGAACAACCCAAATAACTGGGGCAAATATTATTTTCAAAATTCACGTTTTATTTTATATTGCAAAAATATTTCTTTTTCAATTTTACTGCGTTAGTGAATATTTTTGCAGATTGCTCAGATGCTGGATTCAAACTGGAATGAAGTTAAAGATAAAAATACGAGTGTGAGTGATATGTAGTGAGGTTCTGAATGTAAATTGAATTGTAATTAGAACTTGTATTGTCGTTGAATTTGTATAGTTATAGTGAGAGCTTGAAATTGTACTATCAAAATTGTAATACATATTTGTTTGAATAAAATATTCGTTTGAATGCAAAATTTGTGTTATTTATTTTATTCAGCAAATATTTATTTAATCTGTGAAAAATAAATTGTATATTAACAAATACATTTAAGCGAATGTATATATGTTTATTATCATCAAACAAAAATCATCTACGCGCATATTCAACAATTTCTTTTTATTTCAATCTATTTTAATTATCGATTTCGGTACCTCTTCAAGCACTTAATATATATATTTGAATTTTAAATCTTCACTTAAACCAATTTTACAATTGATTAAGTGTAATCCAAGTCAGTTAATATATATTTTATTCTACTAAATTTCCTTTGTAAAAAATCCAATTTTTAATATAAATGATTTCTTTCCATTTCCTTTTAAATTCCTTCACTTTAATCATTTACGGTATTTAAAAATACAGAAATTCAATTCCCAAGCTATTTAGCATTTAACAATTCAATTCACCCGATCCATGTCAATTTATCTATCCTGTCATATATCAATATATATATATATATATATATAATATATATAATATATGAAAACAATAAATATTATTGAGGAATCCAGTTGGATCCCTCCAACCTGTTTTCCTTGCATCCACAGATGTTGTTCAACAAATAAAATACCAAGCCCACTTCAAGGGGATATCATGGTATTTTCGCTATTATGCGGAGCACATATGGTCTCATCCGCTATATAATGCAGGAATATCAATCACTCCAATATATATATGTACTATATATAATATCATCCAACAGATAAATCATAATTTATCAATCCACATCCAACGATTTAAATTAACATTTAATTTTAATAAGGTAATCCAAATGAGTGAGAAAATCTCGCCTTTGATTTTAATTTCAATCCACTTCGATCTCGACTTGGTTTCTTCATGATTGAAGGCTTTGTATAACATTACATGATTTATTAATATTCGAAATAATCGAACAACCAATTACCATTTAATAATTTAATTTACACTAATTTTCCTGTAATAAATAATTCTTAGTGCCTAAAATAATTAAATAAGTTTATTAAACCAATTAACCACCTAAATAAATTATTTTAAAATTAAACGGTAAGTTAAAAAAATGTGTATATGCATATTTATTTTATTGAAACTTCATATGTACCTAAAATAACCAATATAGATCTAAAAATCAAATCTACATAAGCTCTACAACATTTTAAAAATCCTATATTTTCCAAAATCTTATCCATATAAACTAATTTTCTGTTTGCCTATATATATTAAAATATGTGTATGTGTATATATATATGTATATTTTATTTAAAAATTAGTTTTCTTTTTTCGTAAACAATAATAATCTACTTTACTGTAAAAAAAAAATTCCTGCTTTCTGTATATATACACCTCATTGTTATATATATAATATTTTAATGAAACAAAATAAAATACCTTGCTGTAAAAATATTTGTTAAGTAATTTTTAATTTGAACGAAAAAGAATCGTGAATACCTTACTGCTAAAGCCCTGCTCCACCCTCACCATGGCTTTGACCCTATCCACCATCGCTTGCTGCCTTCATCGCTGCCATCGCAACCTTATTGCTTAATTGAGAACCTCCCTCAATTTGTCGTAGCCTCATTGCCATCCCTCTATCATGCGCGCAAGGATCCAGAACTCGAGCTCGAGATTCATCAGAATCACCAAACTAAGCCCACGCCACCACCAAGCCTCGCGAATCCCCTCCCCTTCGCGATTCCAAGCCTCTCGACCTTAATCGAATATGATTCGATTTCATTTTGGATTTATATTCTTTTTTATGAATTGGCTTCTCGATTTCGAAGTACTGCCGTGATTTAGAAGAAGAGGGATTTTTTTGTTTTGATTTTGTTTCGTCTGCAATTTCTTGTCTCAGTTTTAAGAAGAATAGAAAGGGAAAGTTTGCAATTGGATTAAAGAGGAAGGAAGACCGGTTATTTATCTCCTTCTACTATTGCGTGGATTGCAAAGGAAGGATTTGGCTTTAGCGTGTTTGAATTGTCATGCATGTAGGTGCTAAGCTACAGTAATTAAAGAGAAAGGAAAAAGGGCTGATAGAGAAAGAAGTAGGCTGATGTTGATATATATATATATATATATATATATATATATATATATATATATGTATGTATGTATGTATGTATGTATGTATGTATGATATATAACTTTAAATATCGCGTTTTAAACGCACTGAACAAAATCAAACACCTATTGTGACATGCATGAAACGACCCAAACTCGAGCTTCGAAAATCGGTACCCGTACTTCACTTGTACTCGAATGTCGCAGATTCAAATGCCGAATCTGGTTCGCCGGAGCTTATAACACATTAAGTATAACAACACTGCAGATGAATAATGAATATCATTGATATAAAATATTCGATACACCACTCTAATACAATGAATATCAATACAAATATCAGAGATAGATGAAAGTGGAAGATACAGCAGCAGCAGCAGAAAAATAACATAAACTTGAATTCCAAGGAAGGAACTCCAATATCAGCAATCTCCATCTCCAAAGCACCAATCCAAAAATAGCTCAAACTCCCAATCAAGTTGGACTCAAACAAGGTCAGTCATCCAAAGGCCGAAGAAGAATTCCAAAGACTACCAAACCAAAAAAAGGAGAACCACCATCAACACTGAAGTGAAGCAACTCGATCCAAATGCTATTGCCAATATCTAGAGATTGAATGCTATCGAATCTACACCTATTATTTGATTATCTAAAAAACCCAATTCTAGACTGCCGGTGTGGAAACTTGTAGGCACTCGGAGTTTAGGAAGGGAACAATAAACTTCAGGTCAATCATAAGACTGGTATGAGAAAACAAAAACAGTCTATTTTTAAAAAACAACAACAAAGTAATTTAGAATTGAAATCCGCAATGCTTTTTGGAAAGTTAAACTACCATAGGGCCTCTCCACACCCACACAATGCAAGCGCACAGTTGGAGGAGATTTCTCCTTATGATAGTCAAACATGCTTACTACGCAAAAACCATTTTGATATTATTAGTGCATAGTGCAGAAAACCTTTCGAAAGTATAATATAAATCTTAACCAGCATAGGTACCATTATATTGTGCCAGCTATAGCTACCACCTAAGGTGGCAGGTTATACAATTGCAATCGTAAAGGGCTCATATTGTTTGATTGGATTCCAACAAATGGCCAGGCTAAAGAACTTCCTACTTCCACATTGGTATGTCTCTAGAGGGACTCCCCGAGAACCTACCTTGCTCTCTGCCAACACAAGGTCGGGTTAGCTCTGTAATTAGGTAACTACTACTCGAGTATTCCATCCCCCAGTCGTTTGTAACCTTTGTCCGAGGATCCTCAACCACAAAGCAACAACCACAAAGTAATAAATTTGAAGTAACCACATTGGTTAAATATCTAGGCTCCATACCATGATTCCACGCTTTTCCAGAAGGGAATGATATACCCTAAAGGGTACAACCCTCACAACCTTGCCGCATCTTTCCTGTTTCAACCATTTTCGGGATGTGAGGTCCTGATGCAGTCTCGTCCACAAAGCTACGCTTTTCAAAAAGCCATGCTTTGATCAATAAATGATCAGCAGCACTTCATATGCCACATTACCGAATTGGGAATGTATCATTAGTAACCATCAACTACATAACCTCTGAGCTCATACATCTCAGAGATGGGTGTTAAGCTAAGAGAATAAATTCTCCGCCACCAAATAGAAATGTATTTGATAGGAACCAGCTTTACATCTCAAAGTGCAATGTCAGACATACATCCATACAAGTCTGTTTCGGGTTCGAACAGAACCGAAGGCACTTCTAAAGAAGCCCTTGCAAATCCCGATAAACACTAATCACGTCCGGACTCCCCATTACAAAGGGTAACCAAATCTCTATATTGGGGACCAGTCGGTGCAGAGACATTCGACAGGTTATCCTTTCGCTTTCGAAAACATCCGGTCTTTGCCATCGGTCTTCAAATGCTATCCATAATGTCGTATCATTATTCGGAATGGGTTATATGACGCAAAGTCCTGTCCCGGCTAAACCGAATAATGAGCGCAATATTTAAAAACATATGGATATTGGGATCTCAATTAAGTCACAACTTAAAGCCCAAAAAGCTTTCTCCAAATGGTTTAAACGAATTACCATTTTCAAATCCTTAAACAAAAAGATTCACTTTCGCAAAGTTCACCCATCTTACACAAATATTCATTCACAATATTTAAACAAAAGATCTATCTTTGAGATCCTCTTTTGTTTGAAAACAAAGTTCACCAAATATTTCACAAAGATTCCTTCATAGCTTTCGAAACAATTTTTCATTTCATACTTGAAATCTTTTCAACACACATTAGAAATCTTTCTTTATATGAAAGCTATTATTATTTGAACAAATAGTTTTCGTTTTGGAAAAATCCAATTACATTTTCACAAGTTAAAACCCTTCAAGTATGAAATTTTGGGTTAAATTTAAATTCCCAAAACAATACTTTTAAAGTGGTTTAAAACACTTTTATAACTTGTATAACCTTTTTAAAACCAAATTTCGAAACATAGAATTCAATTTCAAATCTTGAATTGAAATTCAAATCAAACTATTTAAATTTCAAAACTTTATCAAGTTATTCAAAATAACTTTTATCTCCAAAACTCCTTTCCAAAAGCTTTTCATATTTAACCCACTTCCATTTCCAAAACTATTTTGGATTCAAGATTCAATTTTAAAACCATTCCAAAATCTATGACTTAACCGATTCCCTCGTGAAATCCATATTTCTGTGTGTATAGTGTAGTCCAGGGGTTTTACACTATAGTGCAACATCATCAATCACAGATTCAGGCACATCAATATAAATAAGCGGTATATTCCTACAACGCTTATCTTCCTTTCACAGATTCACAGATAAATAATATAAATTTGTCGTAGATAAATAAATTACATTTATCGTAGATAAATAAATTACATTTATCGTAGATAAATTACATTCATCACAGCTTATATCAAACAGTGCATAACACAAAGCATCACACAGTAGAGATAATAAACAATTCAACATTCAATAGAATCCAAACATCCATAAGAAAGATTAATTTATCATCCGATTAATTAAAATCAGATTAATTACTTATGAAACTACTAATCCTGGTTAATTAACATTAATTAATTACAAACCATCTTAATTAATTATCCTTTAATCATTTATTTATTTACCATAAATTAATTAATTAATTAACCTTTAATATGTAATTATCCTTTAATTAATTATCCTAAATTAATTACATTAATTTTAATTAACCTTAAGTTAACTACAAAACTAATTAACCCTTAATTAATTACCATTTTATTAATAGAATCACAATAAGTATCCTTAATCACTTTCATTAATTAATTAACCTTTAATTAATTATCTTCAAATTAATTACTTTAATTAATTAACCATATTAAATAATTATCCTTTAGTTAATTAATTAACTAATAAACTTTAATCATTAAATAAATTATTCTTAATTACTTTCGTTAAGTAATTAACCTTCAAAGTATTACATCAATTAAACAGATGGTAATTAATTAAAATTTTAATAAATTTAAGATAAACCATTAATTAATCAATTTCTTAATCGTTATTCAAAGCTTTAAATAAACCCTTAAACTAATTTACCATTTACATAAGGATTAACTTATAACATGTAACGATCCAGATTTTTAAGCGTTGAATCTGGAATATTTAATGGTTTTAAGTATAGAAATTGAATTATAAATTGGTTTTGAATATGGAAAACTTGGATTTATCTATTCGGAAGGTAGATATAGTAATTTGTTGAATAATATAATTATTCAATTCAATAATTGAAGATTGAGTAAAATATTTAATCTTGAGTTTCGAGCTTGTTAAAAATATTATAAAGGCTTGTAAAATTTATATTGATAGTATTGAAGATTGTAAAAGTGGTAAAATTGAATTTGGAAGTGTTTTGTTCAGTTTTAATAATATATCGTTTAAATTGAATATAAAAGTAGCCTTCCAAGGCACAGTCCATAATATTGTATTATTATTGTATTTAAATTTTCGTAATGCTTGGAGTGACCATTTAGTCGTACGATAAGTAAACGCGCTGATAGTTAAATTGAAATTTAATATAATAACTAGGTTCAAAAGGCTATCTTCTCCACACGATTGAATTAGCGCTCTAAACCTTTTTTATTACGTTCGGAATAGGGGTATAACATTATAAACGCCTAGAGGCATGTTCCATAGGAGGTAGAGAATTTAGCTTGTGTAATTCGAGTTGATTTAAATTTAAATTTAAATCAAATTAATACATTGTTTAAGCAGTCAAATTAATTTTGCGTCAAAACTTTTTCCTCTCATCTCATATTCATTGTATCCTATCTACTACACTCTTCCATATTTTCGTGTCCCCCCTTCTTTCCTTTATAAAAAAGAATAAATTGTTCAAATATAAACTTGCGTAGGCTGGCAAGGAAGCATCGACCTTACTCAAAATTTTGCTCTTCTCAGTTGAATATATCCATGGCCGCCCTTGTTTTCTAATTCAAATTGAATCAATGATTTATGTAAAAAAAAACTAACGTCGCGACCAAAATCGATCGCGGTTTCACGTAGACGTGGCGACATCGGAGAACGGCAGGTGATTTGCAAGCGAGATGGAGACGTGGCACGATTTCGAGAGTGCCCAGGGCAGGGATTCGTCACGTTCACTGTGGGATGTCGCGAGTGGTAGTCGAAGACGAGGCAATACGTGAGGCGAAGTGTGAATCGCCTTGGAATGAACGCGCTGGGTGACGTGGATTGGGTGCTGCGATGGTTGAAAAGGGGACAGAGGTGATCGACGTGATGAGGCACCGCGACATGTAGGGGCTTCAAGCTTAGGCAAGGGGTCGGTGATGGTTCCATCGAGCAGAAGCTCGACGATTTAGGACTCTTGTTGAGTTGAGGTAATTTAGTTCTGAATATTTCAATTCAGATGTTACTTTGGATTTAGACTTGTCCAGATGTTAACTGCTTTGTATTTACGGTTTTGTTAATTTAATAAATAAATATATAAGTTGCAGAAATTATGTATATAAGATTTTGAGAGAAAATTTAATATTGAAGAGAGGATTGGATTTTGTAATCTTTATAGATATTTTGTAATGATATGTGTAGTTTCAAAATGAAGAAGAAAAATAATAATGGAAGTTTTATAGTTAAGAGCGTGGGAAAAAGAAATTTTAAATTTGTTGAATATTTATGTAAAATAAGATTTTTTTCAAATCTATAAATTATTTTTTAGTATATGAGTTTCAAAAGAAATATTATTTATTACTGGAAATTGGTTTGAATAAAATAACTGGTAAATAAATTTTTATTGAATGGTAATTGATAATTTAATTATTTCAAATATTAATAAAACCCATAATGTTTTTACAAGGTCAGAAAACATGAAGGAAACAAGTTGAGATTGGATTGGATTGCTAACAAAAATCAAAGGTGAGCTAATCTCACTCTTCTGGATTGCTATTTAAATTTAAATGGTTAAATTTAAATAATTGGTTGAATGATTGAATTGATTTGATGTGCTATTTTATATATAGTAGTATATAGTATACATTGGAGTGATTGATTTCCCGCACTATATAGCGGATGAGACACCATGCGCCGCATAATAGTGGATGATATTATATTAATCCCGTATACCACGATATTCCACCTCGATGTGGAATTGGTATTGTGCTAACATCTGTCGATGCAGGAAACTAGTTGGAGGGATCTAACTAGATTCCCCAAAATTATTTAGATTGTTTAATATTCTGTGTTATGGATATTTGATATCCTATGGTGAATGTGACGCCCCACCTCTATACCCACGCTAGCCAAGAACACTCCGGAGTAGTGCTGTCAACTAGCACGGAGAATAAGGCTGTTGAGGAGCGACCATCCATGTAATTGCTTATCACACGGTGGCTATAAATAATCTTCGGAAACAAACATAGAAATAATCATATCACAAATCAGTCACAGATATCCATATCACAAAGGCGGAAGAAGATATGAATAAATAACTAACACATGAAAGTGTACATCAGAGTAGTGGTCAGTAAGATCCACGATAATACAAAAGAATAGCAACACGTGCTATACAAAAGAATACAACTATGAGTCTGTATCTCAAGTGTATACAACAAAAACTGCTAATCTAAACAGTTAGTCAAAAGTCAGAGTGATGAATCCCTGGGAAGAAGTCAAGCAGAAGCACCTGTAACATCTCGGTCTGACCCGAGTATTATTTAAGAAAATAATAAACGGATCAGTCTAGCTATAAATATCAGATGACATGATATAACATAAAAGATATGGCATAAACATAAACATCCATAACGACATACCACTATAAGTATGTAAATAATGATCAACAGAAGATCAATCAATAAGAGATAATCAATATCACAAGAATCTTCTCAAAGATTCGAAGAGGGCATCATACCCTAAACTTGTACTCATAACAAGTCAATGACATAAATTCCAGAAATCAACACGAGAAATCCAGAAATCATAAAAAGGGAAAGAGGCCTATCACATGACGGTCCGAAGACCAAGGGGAGCTACCCCGCATGTGTGAATGGAATCACACAGATTGAGGTCAAGACTAACCAAAAAGCAGAAAGGTATGTGTGAATGGAATCACACAAGTGGTGTCTAGTCTAACCTTGCAATGAAAGAGACATCGCGCAATTGCTAGTCTAATTCATAAAGCGATCATCAAGAACAACGAGAAGTGTCAATTACACTAAGCTAGTAAATATAGAAGTTTAGCTTCATGTCCCATAACCACTTGCTTAACTTAAATATTTACGAACAAACTGTAAATCTTCACTAATAAAATTGTCACAAGAGGTTCAATCGAACAAGTCCAAGAATTAACCGACGAAGTGAACGCAAGCGTTTCATACCACTTGTTTTACTAAGTCGTTTAATTAGATTTCTCATCCGAGTGAGGTAAAGGCTTGTATATACTAACAGATTGGAAAAGGGTTTAAGAAAAGAGCTTTGTTATTAAAAATAGAGTTGAAATTGTTTGTTAAAAGAGTTTTGATATTTACTACTAGTATTGAAACCTTTATATTATAAAGTGACAAAACACATAAGCAAGTGTAGAAACAATCAGTCACAAAGATCGCATACGGAGATGCGAATAAAATCCAAGGAAATCAGCTCAATGTTTTTCAGATAAGATCCCCTACGGAGGGGGGGTCCAGGGGGGTGGCAACCCCCCAAGGTGGGGGTGCGGGGGCAACGCCACCGCTTACGGGGTTCAACCTGCCTGGTCAGGTCGCGGGGGTCCAAGGGGCAGCGCCCCCGACGGGGTGCGGGGCAGCGTCCCGACCAAAACGGTACGACCTAGTGAAGACAAAATGAGGTCTAACGACCTAAAGGGATAGGGTCGAGCGAACTAAAGGTGTTCGCGACCTAACGATGACTCGCGACTTAAGGAAGAGGGGGTGAGCGACCTATGGTCATAAACGAGACCGAGCGACCTAAGGGAATAAGGGCCGAGCGACCTAGCATTCGAACGACCTAAAAGAGGCGTGGCCTAAAGGAGACGCGACCTAAAAGAGGCGCGACCTAAAGGAGACGCGACCTAAAAGAACATAAGGTCAAACGACCTAACTGTATTGGGTCACGCGACCTAAAGAGAGGCGGTCTAGCGACCTAGAGTGCACACGTCCAAAAGTGGGAACGACCTATCGAGGTAAGGTCCAACGACCTACGACCTAAACAAATAGGCCAAGCGACCTATAGGGTTAACGGTCTAACGACCTAACAGTTATAGGGTCACGCGACCTAACTAAGTACGCGACCTAGTGGGTAAGGGAGTCGAGCGACCTAACTGCATCCAGTGACGAGCGACCTAATGGAGTCAAGTAGCGAGCGACTTAACTAGTTAACGACTCAAGGGGGTCAACGACCTAAAGGTCCAACGACCTAAACCCAAACACACGAAAAGTGGCCAGAACGACCTAGGGGTTAACTCACATGCGACCTACGACCTAAGGCCCATGCGACCTACGACCTAACTCCGATACGAGCTAATAAGGCCAGAACGACCTAGGAGCAGAAAATCCACCAAAACGCTAAAAATCAGAGTTTTTCGCCAACTCAATCCAAACCAAATGCAAATATACATGCAAACACGATAGGGATTCATTCCCAACAGTCCAATATTGATATAGACTAGATTTGTGAGATAAAAATCTCACCTTTGCACTAAAGTTTATGAAGATGAAGCTTGAAAGCAAGGAGAAGCAATCCAAAGCTTGAATCCAATATCTTCTACTTGAATTTGGAGTTGAATGTTGGATTTGCAATTGAATTTGTGCTTGGAGTTTTAATTTCCCATTCCCTCCACCATTAATGCCAAAGCTTGATTAGTTAGGAAATTTATGAAGAGTGAGGAGAAGAGGGTTGGAACTTGGGCTTAATAGGCTAAACTAACCCAAAGTCCAAAGCGGGAAAAGTTAGTGAAATTTCACTAACTCCAAACCTATCGATGTTTATACTTAAAAAGTTGTAAACGACATTTCGAACTCAATGGAAGTGGTCTCGAGTCCTAATTTGACCGTTTGCAAAAAGTAGCTTTTCGGACCAAAATCCGATTAACGAGTTAATATTTAAATAAAATATTTAAATACAAACTCGATAAATATGCGGGTTGTTACAGACTCCCCTCCTTAAAGAAATTGCGTCCTCGCAATATATATAAGATGGAAATAAAAAGTAACAACCATAAAAGCATATTAACACAAGAGGATTTTTGAAATAAGAAGTTCACCTCTAGGAGAAGGAGTAAGCAAGTCCGGATGTGTACGCTCGATGAATTCTCTGGATTCCCAAGAACAATCCTTAGGATTTGAGGACCATTGAACCTTCACAAGCGGAACATCTTTATTTCGAAGTCGTTTAACCTCAGAAGCTATAACTCGAATAGGATGCTGCTCATAAGTTAAATTCGGCGAAACTTCAATTTCTTCCACAACAGCAGGCTCAAGAATAGAATCGAAATCCCGAAGGCATTTCCGTAATTGAGAAACGTGAAATACATCATGCATAGCAGAAAACTGAGCCGGCAATGCAAGGCGATAAGCCATGGAACCAATACGTTCAGTGATAGGAAATGGCCCAATATATCGAGGCGCTAACTTCCCCGATCGACTGAAACGTACAACACCCTTCATAGGTGAAACACGAATAAAAACAGGATCCCCAACAGAAAATTCTAATTTCCTTCTTCGATTATCGGCATAGGATTTTTGTCTACTCTGGGCTTCTTTCATCCTATGTCGAATAAGTTCAATCTTTTCCGTGGAATCACGAATAAAGTCTGGACCTAAAACCAGCTTCTCACCGGCCTCAAGCCAACAAGAAGGAGATCGGCATGGCCTTCCGTAGAGTGCCTCGAAAGGTGCCATACCAATACTAGATTGGAAGCTATTATTATAGGAAAATTCAACAAGTGAAATATGATCTTCCCAACTTCCACCAAAATCAAGCACACAAGCACGAAGAAGATCTTCAAGAGTTTGATTCACACGCTCGGTTTGTCCATCGGACTGGGGGTGATAAGCGGTGCTAAAATTAAGCTTCGTTCCTAAAGCTTTTTGAAGACTCTTCCAAAATCCACTAGTAAACAATGGATCATGATCGCTAACAATAGAAGTAGGAACTCCATGCAATTTTACAATTTCCTTGACAAATAGTTTGGCCAAAAGAGGAACGGTTCGGTTAGACCGAACCGGAATAAAATGGGCGGATTTAGTAAGTCTATCAACAATCACCCATAAGCTATCATGACCCGAACGAGAACGGGGAAGGCCATCTATAAAGTCCATGGAAATTTGATCCCACTTCCAAATTGGAATTTCTAAAGGTTGCAATAACCCACCAGGCCTTTGATGTTCGGCCTTGACAAGTTGGCAAGTCATGCAACACTTAACAAAGTTAGCAATATCAGATTTCATTCCCTCCCAATAATAAAGTCGCTTCATATCAGCGTACATTTTACTACTACCAGGATGAATGGTGAATTTAGAACGATGGGAATCTTCTAAAATATCTTTACGAAGATCTCCAATATTTGGTACGATAAGTCTACCAAATTTTCGAATGCCGCCACGAGAATCAATATCAAAGTCTTTCAAACCTTCAATATCAATTTTATCCTTAACATTTTTGCCAAGAAGAGCCAATTCAGAATCTAGCCTTTGAGCTTCAAGAATGCGGTCTAAAAGAGAAGGATGAGCCTCAAGGCTACATAAAACAAGCGATGAGCATAAATCGGATACACGCTCTCGAATCTCACAAGTGGATAAGATCTCGAGATCATTCCATTCGGATATCATCATAGAAACAACTGCTTGTTGCTTACGGCTAAGAGCATCAGCGACACGATTACCCTTACCGGGGGTATAAAGAATATCAAGATCATAAGGTGCAAGGAACTCGAGCCAACGCTGTTGACGTAAATTAAGTTCTTTCTGAGAAAATAAATATTTCAAAGACTTGTGATCCATGTAAAGAATAAATTTCTCTCCCAATAGATAATGACGCCACATTCGAAGGGCGAAAACAATAGCCGCGAACTCTAGATCATGTGTGGCATATCTAGTCTCGGCCGGCTTCAATTGCCTAGAAGCATAAGCAACAACACGTTCTTTTTGCATAAGAACGGCACCCAAACCAACGTGACTAGCATCGGTATAAACAACAAAATCTTGATTCTCCTCGGGAATCACAAGAATAGGAGCATCGGAAAGGAGTTCTTTCAATTTCTGAAAAGAGGCTTCACATTTGTCCGACCAAATGTATTTAACTCCCTTCTTAGTCAAGCCAGTAAGAGGCACGACAATCTTAGAAAAGTCTTTAATAAAACGGCGGTAATAGCCCGCCAATCCGAGAAAACTACGAATCTCTGTCACACTCTCCGGTCTCTTCCAATCTTGAATCGCTTCGATCTTTGAAGGATCCACGGATATCCCGGATTCGGAAATAATATGACCGAGAAACTTCACACGAGATTGCCAAAAGTGGCATTTAGAAAATTTCGCCTTTAATTGATTACTCCTAAGTGTTTCCAATACAATCCTAAGATGTTTCTCATGTTCCTCCTCGGTTTTTGAATACACTAGAATATCATCAATGAATATGAGAACAAACCGATCGAGGAAATCTTTGAAAACTCGATTCATGAGGTCAACGAAATAAGCTGGAGCATTCGTTAACCCAAATGGCATAACAAGCCATTCATAAGATCCATATCGAGTACGGAATGATGTCAAAGGAATGCTATCCTCAGCGATACGAAGCTGATGGAAACCGGTAGCCAAGTCCAATTGTGAAAAGACCTTAGCACCACTAAGCTGATCGAATAGATCATCAATCCGAGGTAAAGGATATTTATTTTTAATACTAAGATCGTTAAGCTTGCGATAATCAACGCAGAGCCTCAGAGTACCATCAGATTTCTTTACGAAAATAGCCGAAGCTCCCCAAGGCGAGGAACTAGAGCGAATAAATTGCCTCGTCTCCAACTCGGATAATTGTTTACGCATCTCCTCATTTTCCTTATTGGACATGCGATAAGGAGGACGAGTAATAGGTTGAGCTCCAGAAACAAGATTAATTCTGAACTCAATTGCTCGTTTAGGTGGCAAACCTAAAACGGGCTCGAATATGTCGGAAAATTCACGAACAACATGAATACGAGAAATAATATCATCTTCATCATCATCATCGTTATCAAGAGGATTTAAAGAATATAAAGATGCCACCAAACAGGATTCTGAATCTTTAAGATTAACAGAAATCTGATTAACAGATAGTGGATGACGGAGATGAATAGCCCGTTCAGGACATAGGATATGGGCTTGATAACGGTTAAGCCAATCCATTCCCTAAATTATTCCAAAGCCTAAGTAACGCATGACATGCAAATCGGCTAGGAAAGAAAGATCGCAAAAAATAATCTCCACATCTTTACAAAGCAAACTAAGAGTTGCGGATCCACCAACAGGATTCGCAATTTTTAAAGAAGTCATCAATGCAGTAACACTTAAGGAAAAAGTGTCTACCAGTTCCTTTGATATAAAAGAATGGGATGCACCCGTATCAAAGAGAACTCTAATAGGTTGATCATGAAATAAAATAATACCATCAAGAATGGAATGAGAAATACCTTGGCCACGAGATGTGTTGCCAGGGGCTTGAGCCACATTTAACTTTCCCTCATTCCTGCTTTTACGTTTGAGGCATTGATGTATAAAGTGATCTGGGCTCTTACGATAGCGACAAGATTTGGGCTTAGAGCACTTATTCGCATAATGATCCCCAGACCCACAGTTGAAGCAACTCGCACCACTAGGAGAAGGAGACTTTGCCGCAAGGGTTGCCTGCTTACCCTTTTTGTTGGGATAAGGACCCTTGAATTTGTTTGGCCTCTTCTTGTTGTTGAAGTTTGGTTTAGCGCCTTCCACTTCAACATCACTCTCTCTATCAGCCTCTTCAAGACGAAGAGCGATATCGACGAGTTGATCAAGTGCGACTTCTAGTTTCAGGAGCAGTGGCTTCTTAAGATTCTTATTTAAGCCATAAACGAACCTCTGGTTCTTCTTCAATGGGGTGTTGATGTATTCAACCCCATATTTGGAAAGCGACTCGAAGGCTGCGACGTAATCAGTCACAGAGGATTGACCTTGAACAAGGTCTATAAAACGTCGAGCCAAGGTTACTTTCCCAGCTTCTGGTACAAACTTTAACTCGAAGCGTCCCTGAAATTGCTCCCAGGTGAGATCCGCTTCATTAATTTCTGAAATAAGGAGTTCGTACCAGTCCAATGCTCTCTCCTGGAGCATGCTGGAAGCCACCTGAACGCGGTGGAGATCGATAAGGTTCATGCGAGAGAAGATTCGACCACATGATTTTAACCAAGCCTGGACCTCGATGATATTTTCCGAACCTTTGAAGGGCTTCCCACCCAAGTTGGTGTAATCGCTGCACAAGCGTACAAATCCCGACTTTGGGTGAGTGGGTTCTGGGTTAGCTCCAGCTGCTTGAGCATTAGTTACTAAATCAAGAAGCTGTTGAGCAGTCATAAAAACTCCATCCGGAGGAGCAGCACCAGATGATCCAGTTCTGGGACGGCCTGGTCTAGACATTCTCTTCCTTAAAGAAAGAAAGAAGAGAAGGAAGAAGGTTATTCACCAATGAACACCAAGCAATCTTGATAGATAAAACAAGGAATCATAAAGGAAATAGGATGAATCGGTACGAAGACTCGAATTAATCCTATGGTATGACTCCTAAGATAGACTTAGGACGATGATCCTTGTTAAGTTATTCTACATTGTTCCGAAGTTTGGCTCTGATACCAAGCTGTGACGCCCCACCTCTATACCCACGCTAGCCAAGAACACTCCGGAGTAGTGCTGTCAACTAGCACGGAGAATAAGGCTGTTGAGGAGCGACCATCCATGTAATTGCTTATCACACGGTGGCTATAAATAATCTTCGGAAACAAACATAGAAATAATCATATCAAAAATCAGTCACAAATATCCATATCACAAAGGCGGAAGAAGATATGAATAAATAACTAACACATGAAAGTGTACATCAGAGTAGTGGTCAGTAAGATCCACGATAATACAAAAGAATAGCAACACGTGCTATACAAAAGAATACAACTATGAGTCTGTATCTCAAGTGTATACAACAAAAACTGCTAATCTAAACAGTTAGCCAAAAGTCAGAGTGATGAATCCCTGGGAAGAAGTCAAGCAGAAGCACCTGTAACATCTCGGTCTGACCCGAGAATTATTTAAGAAAATAATAAACGGATCAGTCTAGCTATAAATATCAGGTGACATGATATAACATAAAAGATATGGCATAAACATAAACATCCATAACGACATACCACTATAAGTATGTAAATAATGATCAACAGAAGATCAATCAATAAGAGATAATCAATATCACAAGAATCTTCTCAAAGATTCAAAGAGGGCATCATACCCTAAACTTGTACTCATAACAAGTCAATGACATAAATTCCAGAAATCAACACGAGAAATCCAGAAATCATAAAAAGGGAAAGAGGCCTATCACATGACGGTCCGAAGACCAAGGGGAGCTACCCCGCATGTGTGAATGGAATCACACAGATTGAGGTCAAGACTAACCAAAAAGCAGAAAGGTATGTGTGAATGGAATCACACAAGTGGTGTCTAGTCTAACCTTGCAATGAAAGAGACATCGCGCAATTGCTAGTCTAATTCATAAAGCGATCATCAAGAACAACGAGAAGTGTCAATTACACTAAGCTAGTAAATATAGAAGTTTAGCTTCATGTCCCATAACCACTTGCTTAACTTAAATATTTACGAACAAACTGTAAATCTTCACTAATAAAATTGTCACAAGAGGTTCAATCGAACAAGTCCAAGAATTAACCGACGAAGTGAACGCAAGCGTTTCATACCACTTGTTTTACTAAGTCGTTTAATTAGATTTCTCATCCGAGTGAGGTAAAGGCTTGTATATACTAACAGATTGGAAAACGGTTTAAGAAAAGAGCTTTGTTATTAAAAATAGAGTTGAAATTGTTTGTTAAAAGAGTTTTGATATTTACTACTAGTATTGAAACCTTTATATTATAGAGTGACAAAACACATAAGCAAGTGTAGAAACAATCAGTCACAAAGATCGCATACGGAGATGCGAATAAAATCCAAGGAAATCAGCTCAATGTTTTTCAGATAAGATCCCCTACGGAGGGGGGGTCCGGGGGGGTGGTAACCCCCCAAGGTGGGGGTGAGGGGGCAACGCCACCGCTTACGGGGTTCGACCTGCCCGGTCAGGTCGCGGGGGTCCAGGGGGCAGCGCCCCCGACGGGGTGCGGGGCAGCGCCCCGACCAAAACGGTACGACCTAGTGAAGACAAAATGAGGTCTAACGACCTAAAGGGATAGGGTCGAGCGACCTAAAGGTGTTCGCGACCTAACGATGACTCGCGACTTAAGGAAGAGGGGGTGAGCGACCTATGGTCATAAACGAGACCGAGCGACCTAAGGGAATAAGGGCCGAGCGACCTAGCATTCGAACGACCTAAAAGAGGCGTGGCCTAAAGGAGACGCGACCTAAAAGAGGCGCGACCTAAAGGAGACGCGACCTAAAAGAACATAAGGTCAAACGACCTAACTGTATTGGGTCACGCGACCTAAAGAGAGGCGGTCTAGCGACCTAGAGTGCACACGTCCAAAAGTGGGAACGACCTATCGAGGTAAGGTCCAACGACCTACGACCTAAACAAATAGGCCAAGCGACCTATAGGGTTAACGGTCTAACGACCTAACAGTTATAGGGTCACGCGACCTAACTAAGTACGCGACCTAGTGGGTAAGGGAGTCGAGCGACCTAACTGCATCCAGTGACGAGCGACCTAATGGAGTCAAGTAGCGAGCGACTTAACTAGTTAACGACTCAAGGGGGTCAACGACCTAAAGGTCCAACGACCTAAAGGTCCAACGACCTAAACCCAAACACACGAAAAGTGGCCAGAACGACCTAGGGGTTAACTCACATGCGACCTACGACCTAAGGCCCATGCGACCTACGACCTAACTCCGATACGAGCTAATAAGGCCAGAACGACCTAGGAGCAGAAAATCCACCAAAACGCTAAAAATCGGAGTTTTTCGCCAATCCAATCCAAACCAAATGCAAATATACATGCAAACACGATAGTGATTCATTCCCAACAATCCAATATTGATATAGACTAGATTTGTGAGATAAAAATCTCACCTTTGCACTAAAGTTTATGAAGATGAAGCTTGAAAGCAAGGAGAAGCAATCCAAAGCTTGAATCCAATATCTTCTACTTGAATTTGGAGTTGAATGTTGGATTTGCAATTGAATTTGTGCTTGGAGTTTTAATTTCCCATTCCTTCCACCATTAATGCCAAAGCTTGATTAGTTAGGAAATTTATGAAGAGTGAGGAGAAGAGGGTTGGAACTTGGGCTTAATAGGCTAAACTAACCCAAAGTCCAAAGCGGGAAAAGTTAGTGAAATTTCACTAACTCCAAACCTATCGATGTTTATACTTAAAAAGTTGTAAACGACATTTCGAACTCAATGGAAGTGGTCTCGAGTCCAAATTTGACCGTTTGCAAAAAGTAGCTTTTCGGACCAAAATCCGATTAACGAGTTAATATTTAAATAAAATATTTAAATACAAACTCGATAAATATGCGGGTTGTTACAGTGAATTATATTGATAATTGTAATATTGAATGCTAAGGGTTGCTTGAATATATTTCGGTGCACTGAGTTATCAAAATATATAGAATTGGATTTTTGAAAGAAAATAAAAGAGTGAATTTTTAAGTAAAATAATCATAGGGAATTTGAATAAATTTAATAATGAACTGGATAAGAATAAATTGATTTTAAAATTCTAATAAATAATTCCCTGTATGGAAAGAGGATTTTGAATAAACAGAGAAATAATGAATTTTAAACTTAAGTGATATTATTTAAGAATAAAGAATTTATTTTAAAAAAATCAAGTTTAAATTTATTGAAATAGATAAAAAAAGGAATTTTGGAAAAAGGGTATGAAATTGGTATTTTCAGTTAAAAAGGACCTTAAATGAATAATTAAGAAATAAAATCTAAAGTTAATGGATTTTGGAATAAACGGAGTAAGTAAGGAAATTTATTTAAAAGTGAAGTAAATTGGAAATCAACTTGGAGAATGATTTAAGTGTGTAAAATCAGGATTTTTAAAAGAGAAGTGAGACTTTGGAATTTATAAATTGGGTTTATAAAGGTGAAGTAATATATCAGTGGATATTTGAAGAATAAATTCACGATGGGAATTTATTAAAGGAATGGGTAAATTTGTTTAAAAATAAATAGTGATTTATTTTTAAAGGATGAGAAGAGAAGTATATTTCCTTAAATAGCCAAGTACGTTTCAAAATTTTTTTAAGTATAAGTTATAAGTTTAAAGTTGTTTTAAGAAGCATGATTTAGAAAATTTATTATTTCTAAACGTTTAAATTCTAAAGTAAGTATATTTCAAATCTATTATCGTAGTAATTATTTAAAGGTGACTTGGTAATTCGTAAAGGAGAAAATCTAGTTTTATATTTTATAAAGTAACCTCAGTTTAAATATTCCTAAAGTATATATTTTTAATAAAGTATTGAAGTAGTTTTCAATTTGAGTGTTAAAGTATTTATTTTATAATAAAGAGTTTTAAATTATTTTAAAAATCTAAAGTTTTTGTGCTCGGTGTTTTCAGTGGAAATAAATATTTGGAAATTTATTTCATCAGAAAAGTGTGGTTTTGAAAACTGTTTTCAAAGGGTTGAAAATGGAAATATATCTTGCGAAGATATTTTGAGGTTAATGAATAATTTGGAAAACTATTTTTGTTTGATGGATGATTGTGAATATTAATTGATAGTTAAATAACCGACTATCAATATTGGACAATGTGATGATCGTTTCGAAGAGACCAGGATCAGGATTTATTTCCTGAAAACCACTTCGATCCGGTTTGAATGTTTTCGTGTGGAAAACGAGAGTTTGGATTCGAAGATGGAGCAGTGAAGTGTAAGGGCTAGTCATTACTAATCCCGAGGATGATTCCAAAATGGATGTAGTAGGAGTAGTGCCTTCGGTTCCGTTCGAACCCGGGACAGACTTGCATGGATGAATGCTTTCAGAACATCGTCAGGTGCACTATGGGCATTCAAAGTGAAACGTTCTAAAAAGGTAAAGATTAGCCTCAAGCCTCATCAACCGGGAATGACTAAAAATCAAGGGTTATGCAGCAAGGCTAGGTGGGTAGCGTCGATTAGGGTGAGGTCATCCCTGTCTAGATGTCCCTTTTTATTCGACTTAGTGGTGCAGTTGCTGATCCCAACCACGGGGTGATCTTACTCGGGATTATCCAATACGGGGTAGTCCCGGTCTTTTGTTGCAAGGGATTGGGAGTAATCCTCGGTATGGTGATCTAGGCCACGTACTGTGACAGGTGGTACCCCGGTGCCTAGTCATTAGTTGGAAATCCATTATCCCTACGCGCCTTTTAAATTTTTTGTTTGTATCACCCACGATTATGGCTAGTAGCTGGAATTTAATAAATGTAACAATTTCGGCTGTTTTAATAAGTATTTGTAAATAGACCCTATTATAATATCAGAGGATTTTAATAAAAAGTGTTTTGGCTATCGTAAGTTAAAAACCCGACATGTTTATTTGTGGCGTGGTTTGACAAGATGCTTTTGTTTTCATGGATTTTGAAACTTTAATAATCAATTTGAGTGTAGTTTTCTCACGTTGGTATTCCAGACTGACTAGGGTGTTATTTCACTATAATGCTCATGTCAGACCAAGTATTATATAATACAGGAAAGGAGACTATGGAGCTCAGGAGATGAGCTGGATGGCGATACGTACTTCTGTACCTGATTATTGTTCCGCTGTGCACTCAGTTTTGAGGATAAGTTTATACGAATGTCCAGTTGTATGTTATTGATGTTGTTGAACTCTGATGATGTATTCTGATGATGTATATATATATATATATATATAATAGATATAGTTTTCTTTTGTATAAAGATCTATTATATTTATTCCGCTGCGATGGTTAGATTCTGATGTTGTTTTCTATTTTCTTCTTCTATCTCTTCTTCTTTAACCCAAATGGTTCGTATTTCCGTTCATCTTGAGTTGAATGATGGAGAATAGTGTCGACCCATGGGATATGGATTTGCGGGTCATTACATAATACTTAAACCATAATCTTTTAATCACTTAATTAGACGTTTTAAATTTAAAATAAACTAAAGGATTCTTTTAAACTTGTACTTAATTATTTATAAAATAAATATATTTTAAAACTTTAATTATTTAACGAATCTGGTACGACATATCAAATTAAGAAGGGTTTTAAACTTGATTAAATTTCAAATTTGAAAACGCGTTTAAGTTTTAAATATTATTTTCAACACAAACCCGAGATGACCCCCAGATAACTCGAACCCATCTTCGAGTAAAATCCCAAATTCCCCGAGTGAAACCCAAGTTTCTATTTTTCTTCCCTCCCTATGCTTTGTTTCATTATCAAATTTTACAACAGTTTAAACATGATACACATACATGAACATGCTCGAGTATGCACTCGAGACAGCAACAAAACTCCATGAGGTCGCCTTCGAGTCCTCCCTCTCTTCCTTAAATTTCAACATCATAATACATTGATGATATCGCATGCATGTGCACCAGGGCTTGGATCATCTCCGACCAACCCCAGCACCTTCGACCAGTCAACCGTGACACCTCTGATGAACTCGATCACCCAGAACCCCACGATCCACTTCACAATCAAAATTGAATGTATCGACCTCCACCTGGAACAAACCCCATCATCATAAACCGCTTCGCCTAATCACCATCGTCCACCGATAATCATGCAACTTCAACCAAACTGCTCCACTAATCGATGCTTCTTCTCCACCTGGACCGATCGCCGATAGACCACCCTCGACTACGAATTTCTACCCCAAACTTCAACAAATCAAACCGGGTCTTAAACCCTAAAATCAAGTCGCACGATCGCCACGATGAACCAGAAAATCTACGAGCATTTTTCTGGTGATCATTGATGCTCAAACTACCTATTGACCAAAGCATGATTAACTTCATCTTGCCGTTCAATGGAATTTGACAGAAGTATTATCTCAGTTCAACTCAAGAGTTCTCCATCAAAACAGCACGAAAATTTTTGAATTTATTTTGAAAATTCATGATTTTCCAAAATAAACAAGATGATGTAAAAGAAACAAGATTTTTTGAAGTTCGAATTTTTTGATATTCTAACAATCTTACTGTATTTTCTAAATTATAGGAAATATTCTAGCTGATTTTATTTGAAAATATTTTTACAATTTGAATCTTGATTATATAAGTATGTTTTGTTCAAATCCTAAAACCTAACAAGGATTAGAGGAACATAATTTGATTTTTTTGTTTTAAATTTTAAAACCTGTACAAAGAACATGGGTTTACTTTCCTGTTTTCAGACATGCACAACACAAATTCTAAATACAGGCATATTCTCACTCATCAACATTATCATCACAGGCATCAAATTCAAAAGAAACTGGTTTAAGAGTTAAAGTTTTCTCACCTGGAGTTGCAGATCAAAGGATTGGAATTTGAAAAGCAACAAGGTTTTATTTGGAATTTGATTTGTTTAAAGCTTCCAGGCTTTGAACTGAGGCTTGATCTTGCATTTGAATTACTCTACATCAGGTTGTTATCTAATCTGGTTATAAATTGATTTTGAGCTTTGCTTAGATTTCCAGGTTTGATTGTTTGCTTTGCTTCTAGATTTTTGAATTTGAATTAATTGTCTGTTGCATGCTTTTGTTTCCAAGTTTTTCTTACTTGATTTTGAATCTGTTTTAATTCAACTTGAATCTGGTTTTGATTTTTGAACTATACTTTGTTTTTATCTTCTTTTCAAATTTGAGGTTTTTCTTTTGTTTTGAATACTTGAAATAAAATTAAAAAGAGTATGATAACTTTTCCTTATTTCTTAACTTCAAAGATAAAAAGAATATTTTAAAAAAAATGACACTTATCAATTCACTCAACACTTGTTATTTGCTTGAGTAATTATTTTACAAGTGTCAAAAATCACAAAATTTATTTTTAAGTCCTGCTTTAAATAATTTTACAAAGTTTGTTTTAAACCTTTGTTAAACTTTTATTTATTTATGTAGATCATCTACATATGTTTATTTATTAAATATATAACATATAAACTATTTTTATTCATTTCAAGAGAAAATATAATTTAAATCTTGAATTAAATCTCACTTTTCATATTTTCGAACCAAGCTTACCTTGATATTTACATGACACAACTTTTAAAGAAAAATGATTTGGAATCAAAATATTCATTACTAATAAGTAATCATATATTTATATATAAAGTCCTTATATTTTAAATACTTTTAATCCCTTGATTATTTATATTTTTATATCTTAACATATGTAAATGTTTTACATTTTAAATTCACAAATATACGAACTATATTTATTCATTTTTTTAAGGAAAATGTTTTAAAAACTTAATTCCTATAATAAATCCAATTTTTTTCTAAATATTTAATTTTGAAATTTCCAAAAATCAGAATTTTATTTATAATTTTCAATCTATATAGATTCATAAATATATTTATTCAAAAGTTTTCAAATTAATCCAAAATCAAATTTATAATTAATGTATTATTTAAAATATTTATTTCTGAATTTCACATTAGAAATTCTATTTCTAAAATCATATTTATATTCATTTATATTAATAAACAAACAAATATCTCTTTAATTAGGAAAATACCAAATTAATTCACAATTTAATTTCAAAAATTAAATTAATTACCAATTTAAATTTGATTTAAAAACAAGAATGTTACAGATTCCCCCCTTAAGAAAATTTCGTTCTCGAAATTTGCCAGGGAGACAACAAAGAACGGATGGACACACAAAGATAGAGAAATAGTTTCCAGATCAAACTGAGATATCCATTCTGCATTTGGCTTACCAAATCAGAATATCACCAATAATTATGAGAACAAACTTATCCCATATCTCATAAAATACTCGGGTCAGCAAGTCTACAAAGATTTACAGGGCATTGTTTAGTCTGATGGGCTAACTAACCGTTCGTAGAACATATTTGGACCTAAACAATAGATAAATGGATTTAATCTTCCGCAACTCTTAAACACTAGTTATGGATTCCAACGTCAGGTCAGAATACCCAAAGTATATATTGACTTGTCCCTCTTTGGACTTTGATACTCATAAGAAATTACAAAAAGATTTCAAACTTTGGTTTTAATCGAAATCGTTTTATCGATACAAATTAATCTATCTTCATATTTTGTTAATCAATTTATTTCAAATAATATCTCGAATTCATTGAAGTTAAAAAGGAAAAGCTGATAAGAATCCAATGAAGAGAATACGAATTAAGATCCTATCTATAACGATTCAAAGAACCACTACACTAAAGCTTCTCCCTCGAGCTGCCACGAAGCAATCGAAGAATCGAAATTGAATGGTGATCAAAAGTGGTTGATAGGAAAAGATTGTTTCCGTTGTTGAAGGGTAACGACCATTTGTAGTCGTATTTCCCTATCAACTATATCGTCCTCTTCTTGCACTCATAGTCACTATCAGTGGACAGCAAGAGAATTTACTGAGCCATACCAACAGATATCTTAGGGATATACTCATTCTAGGGTATACTTCACCCTATCTCTAATTAGTTACCTAATGTGTTATACTTCTGAGCTAAAGTTCAACCTTTGGCTCTGGTATCAAATGAAACATCCCAAACTCGACCTTCGGAAATTGGCACCCGTACTTCACTTGTACTCCAATGCCACAGATTCGAACGCCGAATCTGGTTCGCCGGAGCTTATAACACATTAAGTATAACAACACAACGGAAGAAAAATGAATATCATTGATATAAAATATTTTATGCAACACTCTAATACATTGAATATCAATATAAATATCAGAGATAGATGAAAGTGGAAGATACAGCAGCAGCAGAAAAATAACATAAAATTGAATACCAAAGAAGGAACTCCAATATCAGCAATCTCCATCTCCAAAGCACTAATCCAGAAATAGCTCGAACTCCCAATCAAGTTGGACTTAAGCAAGGTCAGTCATCCAAAAACTGAAGAAGAATTCAAAAGACTATCAAACAAAAAAAAATGAGAACCACCATCAACACTGAAGTGAAGCGACTCGATCCAAATGCGATTACCAATATCCAGAGATTGAATGCTATTGAATCTAAACCTATTATTTGATTATCTGAAAACCCAACTCTAGACTGCCCGTGTGGAAAATTGTGGGCATCCAGAGTTTAGGAAGGGAACAATAAACTCCGGGTCAGTCATGGGACTGGTATGAGCAAACAAAAATAGTCTTTTTTTAAAACAAACAACAAAGGAATTTAGAATTGAAATCCCAATGCTTTTTGGAAAATGAAACTACCATAAGGCCTCCCCGCACACACACAATGCAAGCGCACAGTTGGAGGAGATTTCTCCTTATGATAGTCAAACATGCTTACTATGCAAAAACCATTTTGATATTATTATTGGTGCATAGTGCAGAAAACCTTTCGAAAGTATAATATAAATCTTAACCAGCATAGGTACCATTATATCATGCGAGCTATAGCTATTACCTAAGGTGGTAGGTTATACAATTGCAATCGTAAATGACTCGTATTGTTGATTGGATTTTCAACAAATGGTCAGGCTAAGGAACTTCCTACTGCCACATGGGTACGCCTCTAAAGGGAAGCCTCAAGAATCTACACGACATTTTGCCAACACAAGGCTGGGTTACCTCTGTAATTAGGCAACTACAACTTGAGTTTGCCATCCCCCGGTCGTTTGCGACCTTTATCGGAGGATCCTTAACCACAAAGCAACAACTACAAAGTAATAAATTTGCAGTAACAACATAGATTAAATATTTGGGCTCCATACCATGATACTACCCTTTTCCAAAAGAGAATGACATACCCTAAAGGACGCAACCCTCTTAACCTTGCCGCATCTT
Organism: Allium cepa; assembly: GCA_030765085.1. Classification (NCBI taxonomy): domain Eukaryota; kingdom Viridiplantae; phylum Streptophyta; class Magnoliopsida; order Asparagales; family Amaryllidaceae; genus Allium; species Allium cepa. The sequence continues at coordinate 42,941,460 of CM060930.1, read as the reverse complement.
TCCTGTTGCGACCATTTTTGGAGTGTGAGGTCCTGATGCAGTCTCGTCCACAAAGCTACGCTTTTCACAAAGCCATGCTGATCAACAAATGATCAGCATCACCTCGTATGTCACATTACCAAATTGGGAATGTATCACTAGGAACCATCAACCACATAACCTCTGAGCTCGTACGTCTCAAAGAAGGGTGTCAAACTAAGAGAATTAATTCTCTGCCACCAAACAGAAATGTATTTGATAGAAACCAGCTTTACATCTCAAAGTGTAATATCAGACATACATCCATACAAGTCTGTTTCAGGTTTGAACAGAACCGAAGGCACTTCCAAAGAAGCCTTTGCAAATTCGAATAATCCTTAATCACGTCCGGACTCCCCATCACAAAGGGTGATCAAATCTCTATACCGGGGACCGATCGATGCAGAGACATTCGACGGTTTGTCCTTTCGCTTTCGAAAACATACGGTCTTCGCCACCGGTCTTCAAATGCTATCCATAACGTTGTATCATTATTCGAAATGGGTTATATGACACAAAGTCCTCTCTCGGCTAAACCGAATAATGAGCGCAATATTTAAAAAATATGGATATTGGGATCTCAGTTAAGTCACAACTTAAAGCCCAAAAACCTTTCTTCAAATGGTTTAAACAAATTAGCATTTTCAAATCTTTAAACAAAAAGATTCACTTTCACAAAGTTCACCCATCTTTCACAAAGATTCATTCACAATATATAAACAAAAGATCTATCTTTGAGATCCTCTTTTGTTTGAAAACAAAGTTAACCAAATATTTCACAAAGATTCCTTCATAGCTTTCGAAACAATTTTTCATTTCAAACTTGAAATCTTTTCAACACACATTAGAAATCCTTTCTTTATATGAAAGCTATTATTATTTGAAAACAAATAGTTTCATTCCAGAAAAATACGATTACATTTGCACAAGTTAATACCCTTCAAGTATGAAATTTGGGTTAAATTTAAATTCCCAAAACAATACTTTTAAAATGGTTTAAAACACTTTTACAACTTGTATAACCATTTTAAAACCAAATTTCCAAACATACAATTCAATTTTAAATCTTGAATTCAAATTCAAATCAAATTATTTAAATTTCAAAACTTTATCAAGTTATTCAAAATAAATTTTATCTTCAAAACTCATTTTCAAAAGCTTTTCATATTTAACCTAATTCCATTTCCAAAACTATTTTGGATTCAAGATTCAATTTTAAAACCATTCAAAAATCTGTGACGTAACTGATTCCCTCGTGAAATCCATAGTTCTGTGTGTATAGTGTAGTCCAGGAGTTTCACACTATAGTGCAACATCATCAATCATAGATTCAGGCACAACAATATTTATAAGCGGTATATTCCTATAACGCTTGTCTTCCATTCACAGATTCACAGATAAATAATGTTAATTTGTCACAGATAAATAAATTACATTTATTACAGATAAATAAATTACATTCATCACAGCTCAAATCAAACAGAGCATAACACAAAGCATCACACAATAGAGATAACAAACATTTCAACATTCAATAGAATCCAAACATCCATAAGAAAGATTATTTTATCTTCTGATTAATTTAAATCAGATTAATTACTTATGAAACTACTAATCCTAGTTAATTAACATTTATTAATTACAAACCATCTTTATTAATTATCCTTTAATCATTTATTCATTTATTCATTTACCATTAATAAATAAAATAATTAACCTTTAATTATGTAATTATCCTTAGATTAATTATCCTAAATTAATTACATTAATTTTAATTAACCTTAAATTAACTACAAAATTAATTAACCCTTAATTAATTACCATTTAATTAATAGAATCACAATAAGTGATTATCCCTAATCACTTTAATTAATTAATTAACCCTTAATTAATTATCTTCAAATTAATTACTTTAATTAATTAACCATATTAATTAATTATCCATTGATTAATTAATTAATCAACTTTAATCATTAAATAAATTATTCTTAATTACTTTCACTAAGTAATTAACCTTCAAATTATCACATCAATTAAACAGCTAGTAATTAATTAAAATTTTAATAATTTTAAGATAAACCCCTTAATTAATCAATTTCTTAATCGTTATTCAAAGCTTTAAATAAACCCTTAAACTAATTTACCATTCACATAAGGATTAACTTAAAATACTTAAACCATTATCTTTTAATTACTTAATTATACCTTCTAAATTTAAAATAAACTTAAGGATTCTTTTGAACTTGCACTTAATTATTTATAAAATAAATATATTTTAAAACTTTAATTGTTTAACAAATCTGATATGACATATCAAATTAAGAAGGGTTTTAAACTTGATTAAATTTAAAATTTAAAACTTGTTTAAGTTTTAAAAATTATTTTCAACACAAACTCGAGATGACCCCTATATAACTCGAACCCACCTTCGAGTAAAATCCCAAATTTCCTTGAGTGTAACCCAAGTTTTTATTTTTCTTCCCTTCCTATAATTTGTTTCATTTTTAAATTTTACAACAGTTTAAACATGATACACATACATGAACATGCTCGAGTATGCGCTCGAGACAGCAACGTAACTCCATGAGGTCGCCTTCGAGTCCCCCCTCTCTTCCTCAAATTTCAACATCATCAGACATTGATGATATTGCATGCACGTGCACATGGCTCAGATCATCTCCGACCAACCCCAGCCCCTTCGACCAGTCAACCATGACCCTTCTGATGAACTCGATCACCCAGAACCCCACAAACCACTTCACAATCAAAGTCGAATGTATTGACCTCCACCTGGGACAAACCCCATCACCATAAACCGCTTTGCCTGATCACCATCGTCCACCGATAATCACGCGACTTCAACCCAAACTGCTCCACTGATCGATGCTTCTTCTCCATCTGGACCGTTCGCCGATAGACCAACCTGGACTATAAATTTCTACCCCAAACTTCAACATGTCAAACCCGATCTTAAACCCTAAAATCAAGTCACATCGTCGCCATGATCAACCAGAATATCTATGAGCATTTTTCTGGTGATCTTTGATGCACAAACTATGTACCGACCAAAGCATGATGAACTTCATCTTGCCGTTCGACGGAATTTGACAGAAGTATTATCTCCACTCAACTCAAGAGTTCTCCATCGAAACAGCATGAAATTTTTTGAATTTATTTTTAAAATTCATGATTTTCCAAAACAAATAAGATGATGCAAAAAAACAAGATTTTTTGTGTAACGACCCAGAATTTTTAGAAATTAAAATTTGAATATTTAATTAATTTTAAATATTAAGAAGTGAATTTATAAGTCAAATAAATTTTAATTTGAATTATTGGATTTATTTGAATAATTAAATCGATAATTTAATACGTTAAATTATGGAAATAATTGAAAATTGAGTTAAATATGATAGAAAATGATTTGTAAAATTTTATTTTATCATATGGAAGTTAGAATGATATTTTAGAACTTTTAAAATCGAATTAAAAGTTAATTTGTGAAAATTGAATATTTTAATATTTAAATCGACTAGTGAAAATAGTCAATTTTTGAACAGTTTCAGAATTGAACGAAACCAGTTCCATTGGATCCGTAATAGTTAGTTATTACCGGATTTCAAATTTCGTGTCAATCGGAGTTATCGTTTGAGCGTGGCAGCTCGAAACGCATCGATTTATTTTTAATTTAAATTTGGCGAGTTAAAATAGCCATTTTTCAAAAAGTCTCGGATTTCGACGAAACCAGTTTCATCGGATCCGTAATGTGATATTATTGTAAGGTTTCAAATTTCAAGTCAATTGGATTTACCGTTTGTCCGGTACAAATTAAAACGCCTAGAAATCGACTTAAATCGGTTTAATTTAAATTGAGCGTTTACAGCCATAACTCGCACAGATGTCCGAATTAGCTTCCGAAACCTGTTCCATTGTGTCCGGAACGCGGGATAAACCCTAGGTACGTCAGTTTCGGCGCCTAAATCGGAGTTCGGAATTTCCGGGATGAATAGTGTTTCAGTTTTCTCTATAAATAGCCCCCCACTTGAAAAAAATAAAAAAATAAAAAGAAAATTGTAACCCTAGCCGCCACTATCAGGATGAAGGGCCGAAAATCACTCCACTTCTTCCCTTGATAACTTCAAATCCGTTTACATTTACAAGAAACGTTCAACATGAAAGATGTAGAGGGCAACGAGACGAAGAGATTCAACGGTGGAGATCGTGTTTGGAGAATCGGAGGGGGAGAAATGGGGGGCCGACAGTTAGGGCCTGCGCACGCCTTTCGAGGCTCATCAGGTGGCCGAGTTCACCACTGTTCTGGCCGAGCATAGCCTTGGTCGAGAGCTTCCTATTGCAAGTAGTTTGATGAAGTATCGTTGAGAAATGGAGGAGCAAGATCAAACCCTAGTTTCTAAGTCATGGGTTCATGCTCACGTTGATAACCTGGAAGGAGATGCGTGAGGGAGAGGAAGATCATGCGCACGGCTAGGATCTGATGGAGGCAAAATCTAACGGTCCATATGTGATGTGGGTTTAAATTATTAAAGTTAGTTATAAATTTGTATATATATATCGTGTACAAACTTCAATAATTCATAACTTTTTAATACGAGGTCGAAAACGCGCGAAACCAGTTGCGTTGGAATCGTATGGACGAGCACTACGCGATGGAGTTGGTTTGGAGTCGTTTGGAGTTAGTGAGAATTTTGGGTAAAATTAAACGTCCGTTTAATTTTATTCGAAATAAATCGCTAAAACGAAATAAATCAAGGTGAGAATTTCTCACTCAATCGAATCAGTTTCGATTTTATTTTAAATAGTTAGATTTAAAATATTTGAATGCATGTTTAAATGTTGATTGATATCTATTGATTGTTAAAATAGACATTATACGCCGTTAGTAAGCGGATGTTATTTATTAAAAACATATACCGCGAATATTTCATAAACAGTGAAATTGGTATTATATATAATATCAATATATATATATGGGCATATGTATATATTGCAGTTGTTGATTTCCCGCATTTTTTTAGCGGATGAGACCCTATTGCGCCGTTATTAAGCGGATAATATTTAATAAGAACATATACCGCGATAATTTCGTACTGGAGCGAAATTGGTATTGTGCTAATGTTTTTGGATGCAGGAAAACAGGTTGGAGGGATCCAACTGGATTCCTCAACAGTTTTTATTTGATTTCAGATATTTTGATATTTGATGGATTTTCATATTGATATATGATATCGTTGTTGTCGTGATTGACTATTTGGTGTGTAGCATCATTGGACCAAATTTGGAATTTTAAAATGATTTTAAAAGTGATTTTTGAGAATATACTATATTTTGGAATTTGATCCATTTTAAATAAATAAACGTTATAATTTTTAAAGTTATAAAAATTATGATTTTTGAGAAATATAGTTAAAAAAACTGATTTTTGAGAATATGATGCTAATGATTTTATAAAATAGTTTAATCGAGACATTTTAGAATTATTGTGAAAAGTTTAAATATAGGATTTATAAAAATTTGATTATTATATAAATCAAAATGATGAAATAATAAAGGAAATTAAAGACGTTTTAAAAGAATAATATAAATTGAATTATATTAAGAGATTTATAAATGGATATTTATAAATTGAAATATGGACATTATAAAACGAGTTTTTATAAGTGTTTGAATGAAGTGAAAATGAAATTCATTAATGAATGAAATTTATAGAATTATATAACGGTGAGGTTATAAATGGAAATTTTATAAACAGTAGGTTTATAAAATTTGTAAAGTTCAAAGGAACGATTTTTGCAAATAAATAAATTATAAGTGTTTGACTTATAATTTGGACTTTTGGTTTATAATTAAAATTATAAATCGAATAAGTTAATAAAGAGATTTATAAAAAGGAAGTTTTTATAAATAAATAGAAATGGAATTTATAAACGTTGTTTTATAAATTCGCAAAGGACTTATTTTGATAAGTAAATTGTTGAAACTTAGTAATGGAGTTATATTCACGTTTTTAATCGTGAATAATCCTTTGAATTAAAATGAATAAAAGGATGAAATTGTTAATGAAGTATATTCACGTTTTTGAATAGTGAATAACACGTTAAAGAAATTGTTTTGGATTTGGATGTTTCAAGTAGAATTAAAACGATCTCACGATGTTTTAATTGTGTTGAGATTCGAAACCATAGATTTCAACATTGATTGTTGAAATAGACGTTTTCGAGAAATAGAAGGAGATGATGGACTATAACACTGTTGCTATAGTAAATAATTTCCGAAAGGAAATGTTTTGTATAGTATTGGGATTTATATATCTATTTAAATTCGAATCCCTATACTAGTGATTTTGGGTTGTTGTAACGATGTTTTACGCAACATTCGTTTTGGCCCAAATAAATATGTTTAAGTGAATGATTTCCTTAAAGAATGAAATATATACTAAATTTCGATTTAGGTATATTGAATATTTTCTAAGTGTTGAAAATAAATAAAATTTGTGAATTACTTATTAAATAAATATGGAATTGTTTTCCAATGTGAAATGAAACGTTTTGAGAATTTATCTTTTTGAAGATAAATTGAAATGAATTATTGAAATCGAATATTCATAGATATTTTGGATTATAAATTCACTAAGGAATTTATAAAAGAAAGTGAAATTGGTTTAAAAATAAATATTGATTTATTTTTGAAGTGTTGAAAATTATATATCTAGTGAAGATATTTTGGAAAATAAATAATTTGGAAAATTATTTGGAAACTGGTGATGTGTGCATGTCCAGTGATAGTTCAATAACCGACTATCAATATTTCCCTTTGAATGGGTAATTGATGTGATTTGATTGAATGTGAATGCTACACTTATTTTTAAATAAGCGCTCACTATTCGGGTTAACCGGGAAAGGACCATGGGGTCGTATAACCCATTCCGAATATGTGATACGTCGTTATAATTGCATTGAAGATCGGTGTTGAAGACCCGGTATTTGCGAGAGCGATAGGATGACCTGTCGATTTACTCTGCACCGAGTTGCTCCGGTATAGAGTTCTCCATATGTGATGGTGAATCCGATCAGGATTGTGAATATCCGGATTGCAAGGACTTCTTTGTAAGTGCCTTCGGTTTTGTTCGAGCCCGGAACAGACTTGTATGGATTGTGTGTCTGACATTACAAGTTGAGATATAAAGCCGATTTCATTCAAATATATTTCTGTTGGTGGCGGAGAATTTATTCTTTAGCTTAACACCCTTCTCTGAGACGTACGAGCTCAGAGGTTATATAGTTGAAGTTATCAGCGATATATTCCCAATTTGGTAATGTGATATGCTGAGTGATGCTGAAATGATCATTGTGTTGATTATTGTGATAGGATCGTTTATTTGATCGTCTATCTTAGTGATCATTGTGTTGATCATTTGTTGACCCAAAGCATGGCTTTTGTATAAAGTATGTTTTTGTGGACGTGACTTCGTCGAACCTCACACCCCGGAAATGGTCAAAACAGGAAAGATGCGGCAAGGTTATGAGGGGTAGCACCCTTTAGGGTATGTACATTTCCTTCTGGATAGAGGTGGTATCATGGTATGGAGCCCAGATATTTAACCTATGTGGTTACTACGAATTTATTACTTTGTGGTTGTTGGCTTTCGGGATCCCATGAGAAAGGTCGTTTACGATCGGGGAATGGCGTGCTCGTGTCAGTAGTTACCCAGTTAGGGGTAACACGACCTTGTGTTGGCAGAGTTCCGGTTTGGTTCTCGGGGATGTCTTTCCAGAGGCATTCTCATGTGGCAATGGGAAGTTCCTTGGCCTGACCATTTGTTGGAAATCCAAAGAAACAATACGTGACTTGTACGGTTTTAGTTGTATAACCTGCTATGGAATGTGGCGGTAACCTGCTATTGAACATAGTTAGCTATAGTAGGCATAGTTCGAAATGTCTATGTTGGCTAAGATTTATATTCTACTTTCGAAATAAATTTTTCCTACACTATGCACTAATAATAATATGAAATGCTCTTTTAAATGCGTATCAAGCATCTTTGACTATCATAAGGAGAAATCTCCTCCGATTCTGCGTTTGCATTGTGTGTGTGTGCGGGAGGCCTTATGGTAGTCTCATTTTTAAAAGCATTGCGAATTGAATTTAAAAATATTCCTCTATTTTGATTTTAAAGTAAATAAACTGTTTTGAGTTCTCACACCAGTCTTGTTAAGCTTTGGGCTATGTGATGGGGGGTTCTCGCTTCGCGGTTTGGTGGCGAACGGGAGACTCTTACCCCCACACATCCTCTTTTAGGGGGTTGGTTAGGTGTACCCTGAGACAGTCGAGAGGCTGGCCGTAAAAGCAAGTTTGGGATATCAGTGTAAGCCACGGTGGGGCTGGGATGGTTGAAAAGCCTACCGGTTGTGACCGCTGACGGTACGTTTGTTACATTTGGTATCAGAGCTTATGGTTAAGCGACAACCATGGTTCTGTTGGGTATTATTCATTAGAGATAGAGTCAGCAGTACTCTAGAATGAATTTGAGTGTAATAATAGCTATGAGAGCATATTTGTTAGTGAATATAAAATTGTTTTATATTGTGTTGACTTATCGGTTGATTGTTTATAGATTCCAGTCGATGTAGTCTAGCTAACTATCGTAGATAGGAGTTTCTAAACTCTTAAACAAGATAAACCGACATAATATTGTTTTAAATTGGGTAAACGAAATAATTTTACCTTGATTATATATTTTGTATATAAAGAAATAAATTTTCAGAATTATTAAAGTGTATATAAGTTGATTGTTTAGATGTTTGAATAATCTAAATTAAAGGAATAATTGTATAAGCAAAAGAATTATAAAGAATTGAATTATAATTAAAGTGATTTACAATTGTGAAATAAACTTATATATATAAGAAGTGAAACTATATGAATATATTTATGAATATGAGTTGAAAGTAAAAGTGAATTTAAAGTTAAATGGAATATAACTTAAGTGATATGGAATGAAGTTGATATTAGTATCAAAGTAAATTAATAAAGTTAAGTGGTGGATGTGAACTTGAGTTATATAAATAAAATTCAACTGTTGCAATTGAATATAAATCAATTGAATGTGAATAGTTGATATGAAATAATGAATATAAGTGTTAATTCATTAAAATCTAATGTTATTAGGAAGTTGAAAGTTTGAATAAAAATCAATTGATTAAACCAATTGATAAGCAAAGGAATTTGGTTGTAATTAATATACATTGATTGTTATATGATTATTAGTTGATTGTATATATAATTCATTAAGTGTTAATGAAATTGAAAGCTATGTAATTGAATTCAAATTAGAAGTAAATAAATTTGAATGGAATTGAATTTGAATTGGAAGTGAATCAACTTAAATATGAATTAGTGAATATAAACTAATTGAGAATGAATGTTAGTAAAAACATCCAATGTAAATAAATCAAATGTGATTTATATTGGAAACCAATTCATTAAATATTAATGAGAATACGAATGAATATTTATGATTATGAATGGTAGTTGGTTGATGTTTGCATTTGTTGTTTAGTTGCATTTGCTATGTTGACATATATAGTTATTATGTTACTATATGTTGTATATTGATACTATTGTCTATATGCATGATTCTCATGTTGTTTGTTGAGTAATTAGTAGGTGCGGATCGCGTATGCTTCGCATTTGGAGCTCGCTTTTGCGCTATATTAGCCGTATATGCTTGTTAATAAAAATATAAGGTACATATCTCAGATTAAATATCGTACTTTTACATTTTTTCCCTTCGGGATGCCTCATTACTTGATGAGATGTATATTTGTGATATATATACTGTCATTTTTTTTCGGATCGAGCCGCGCAAAGGAGACTATGGCGAATTTTTCCGAAAATTTAAGGCGTTAGAAAAAATTTGAGAAAATTGGAAAATTTTGAAAGCTTTAACTTTGATTTGGAATTGAAAGTTAAACAATAGTAGTTGTTTTTGAAAAGATAACTAAGTATGATTTGAAAACTTAGTAAAGTATTATAAGAAGTTTAACTATGAATTTTGGGAAAATTAATAAATTCTGTATTTTTCTTACTTAATAATTTCAAGGACGAAATTCTTTTAAGGGGGGAATATTGTAACGACCCAGAATTTTTAGAAATTAAAATTTGAATATTTAATTAATTTTAAATATTAAGAAGTGAATTTATAAGTCAAATAAATTTTAATTTGAATTATTGGATTTATTTGAATAATTAAATCGATAATTTAATACATTAAATTATGGAAATAATTGAAAATTGAGTTAAATATGATAGAAAATGATTTGTAAAATTTTATTTTATAATATGGAAGTTAGAATGATATTTTAGAACTTTTAAAATCGAATTAAAAGTTAATTTGTGAAAATTGAATATTTTAATATTTAAATCGACTAGTGAAAATAGTCAATTTTTGAACAGTTTCAGAATTGAACGAAACCAGTTCCATTGGATCCGTAATAGTTAGTTATTACCGGATTTCAAATTTCGTGTCAATCGGAGTTATCGTTTGAGCGTGGCAGCTCGAAACGCATCGATTTATTTTTAATTTAAATTTGGCGAGTTAAAATAGCCATTTTTCAAAAAGTCTCGGATTTCGACGAAACCAGTTTCATCGGATCCGTAATGTGATATTATTGTAAGGTTTCAAATTTCAAGTCAATTGGATTTACCGTTTGTCCGGTACAAATTAAAACGCCTAGAAATCGACTTAAATCGGTTTAATTTAAATTGAGCGTTTACAGCCATAACTCGCACAGATGTCCGAATTAGCTTCCGAAACCTGTTCCATTGTGTCCGGAACGCGGGATAAACCCTAGGTACGTCAGTTTCGGCGCCTAAATCGGAGTTCGGAATTTCCGGGATGAATAGTGTTTCAGTTTTCTCTATAAATAGCCCCCCACTTGAAAAAAATAAAAAAATAAAAAGAAAATTGTAACCCTAGCCGCCACTATCAGGATGAAGGGCCGAAAATCACTCCACTTCTTCCCTTGATAACTTCAAATCCGTTTACATTTACAAGAAACGTTCAACATGAAAGATGTAGAGGGCAACGAGACGAAGAGATTCAACGGTGGAGATCGTGTTTGGAGCATCGGAGGGGGAGAAATGGGGGGCCGACAGTTAGGGCCTGCGCACGCCTTTCGAGGCTCATCAGGTGGCCGAGTTCACCACTGTTCTGGCCGAGCATAGCCTTGGTCGAGAGCTTCCTATTGCAAGTAGTTTGATGAAGTATCGTTGAGAAATGGAGGAGCAAGATCAAACCCTAGTTTCTAAGTCATGGGTTCATGCTCACGTTGATAACCTGGAAGGAGATGCGTGAGGGAGAGGAAGATCATGCGCACGGCTAGGATCTGATGGAGGCAAAATCTAACGGTCCATATGTGATGTGGGTTTAAATTATTAAAGTTAGTTATAAATTTGTGTATATAAATCGTGTACAAACTTCAATAATTCATAACTTTTTAATACGAGGTCGAAAACGCGCGAAACCAGTTGCGTTGGAATCGTATGGACGAGCACTACGCGATGGAGTTGGTTTGGAGTCGTTTGGAGTTAGTGAGAATTTTGGGTAAAATTAAACGTCCGTTTAATTTTATTCGAAATAAATCGCTAAAACAAAATAAATCAAGGTGAGAATTTCTCACTCAATCGAATCAGTTTCGATTTTATTTTAAATAGTTAGATTTAAAATATTTGAATGCATGTTTAAATGTTGATTGATATCTATTGATTGTTAAAATAGACATTATACGCCGTTAGTAAGCGGATGTTATTTATTAAAAACATATACCGCGAATATTTCATAAACAGTGAAATTGGTATTATATATAATATCAATATATATATATTGGCATATGTATATATTGCAGTTGTTGATTTCCCGCATTTTTTTAGCGGATGAGACCCTATTGCGCCGTTATTAAGCGGATAATATTTAATAAGAACATATACCGCGATAATTTCGTACTGGAGCGAAATTGGTATTGTGCTAATGTTTTTGGATGCAGGAAAACAGGTTGGAGGGATCCAACTGGATTCCTCAACAGTTTTTATTTGATTTCAGATATTTTGATATTTGATGGATTTTCATATTGATATATGATATCGTTGTTGTCGTGATTGACTATTTGGTGTGTAGCATCATTGGACCAAATTTGGAATTTTAAAATGATTTTAAAAGTGATTTTTGAGAATATACTATATTTTGGAATTTGATCCATTTTAAATAAATAAACGTTATAATTTTTAAAGTTATAAAAATTATGATTTTTGAGAAATATAGTTAAAAAAACTGATTTTTGAGAATATGATGCTAATGATTTTATAAAATAGTTTAATCGAGACATTTTAGAATTATTGTGAAAAGTTTAAATATAGGATTTATAAAAATTTGATTATTTTATAAATCAAAATGATGAAATAATAAAGGAGATTAAAGACGTTTTAAAAGAATAATATAAATTGAATTATATTAAGAGATTTATAAATGGATATTTATAAATTGAAATATGGACATTATAAAACGAGTTTTTGTAAGTGTTTGAATGAAGTGAAAATGAAATTCATTAATGAATGAAATTTATAGAATTATATAACGGTGAGGTTATAAATGGAAATTTTATAAACAGTAGGTTTATAAAATTTGTAAAGTTCAAAGGAACGATTTTTGCAAATAAATAAATTATAAGTGTTTGACTTATAATTTGGACTTTTGGTTTATAATTAAAATTATAAATCGAATAAGTTAATAAAGAGATTTATAAAAAGGAAGTTTTTATAAATAAATAGAAATGGAATTTATAAACGTTGTTTTATAAATTCGCAAAGGACTTATTTTGATAAGTAAATTGTTGAAACTTAGTAATGGAGTTATATTCACGTTTTTAATCGTGAATAATCCTTTGAATTAAAATGAATAAAAGGATGAAATTGTTAATGAAGTATATTCACGTTTTTGAATAGTGAATAACACGTTAAAGAAATTGTTTTGGATTTGGATGTTTCAAGTAGAATTAAAACGATCTCACGATGTTTTAATTGTGTTGAGATTCGAAACCATAGATTTCAACATTGATTGTTGAAATAGACGTTTTCGAGAAATAGAAGGAGATGATGGACTATAACACTGTTGTTATAGTAAATAATTTCCGAAAGGAAATGTTTTGTATAGTATTGGGATTTATATATCTATTTAAATTCGAATCCCTATACTAGTGATTTTGGGTTGTTGTAACGATGTTTTACGCAACATTCGTTTTGGCCCAAATAAATATGTTTAAGTGAATGATTTCCTTAAAGAATGAAATATATACTAAATTTCGATTTAGGTATATTGAATATTTTCTAAGTGTTGAAAATAAATAAAATTTGTGAATTACTTATTAAATAAATATGGAATTGTTTTCCAATGTGAAATGAAACGTTTTGAGAATTTATCTTTTTGAAGATAAATTGAAATGAATTATTGAAATCGAATATTCATAGATATTTTGGATTATAAATTCACTAAGGAATTTATAAAAGAAAGTGAAATTGGTTTAAAAATAAATATTGATTTATTTTTGAAGTGTTGAAAATTATATATCTAGTGAAGATATTTTGGAAAATAAATAATTTGGAAAATTATTTGGAAACTGGTGATGTGTGCATGTCCAGTGATAGTTCAATAACCGACTATCAATATTTCCCTTTGAATGGGTAATTGATGTGATTTGATTGAATGTGAATGCTACACTTATTTTTAAATAAGCGCTCACTATTCGGGTTAACCGGGAAAGGACCATGGGGTCGTATAACCCATTCCGAATATGTGATACGTCGTTATAATTGCATTGAAGATCGGTGTTGAAGACCCGGTATTTGCGAGAGCGATAGGATGACCTGTCGATTTACTCTGCACCGAGTTGCTCCGGTATAGAGTTCTCCATATGTGATGGTGAATCCGATCAGGATTGTGAATATCCGGATTGCAAGGACTTCTTTGTAAGTGCCTTCGGTTTTGTTCGAGCCCGGAACAGACTTGTATGGATTGTGTGTCTGACATTACAAGTTGAGATATAAAGCCGATTTCATTCAAATATATTTCTGTTGGTGGCGGAGAATTTATTCTTTAGCTTAACACCCTTCTTTGAGACGTACGAGCTCAGAGGTTATATAGTTGAAGTTATCAGCGATATATTCCCAATTTGGTAACGTGATATGCTGAGTGATGCTGAAATGATCATTGTGTTGATTATTGTGATAGGATCGTTTATTTGATCGTCTATCTTAGTGATCATTGTGTTGATCATTTGTTGACCCAAAGCATGGCTTTTGTATAAAGTATGTTTTTGTGGACGTGACTTCGTCGAACCTCACACCCCGGAAATGGTCAAAACAGGAAAGATGCGGCAAGGTTATGAGGGGTAGCACCCTTTAGGGTATGTACATTTCCTTCTGGATAGAGGTGGTATCATGGTATGGAGCCCAGATATTTAACCTATGTGGTTACTACGAATTTATTACTTTGTGGTTGTTGGCTTTCGGGATCCCGTGAGAAAGGTCGTTTACGATCGGGGAATGGCATGCTCGTGTCAGTAGTTACCCAGTTAGTGGTAACCCGGCCTTGTGTTGGCAGAGTTCCGGTTTGGTTCTCGGGGATGTCTTTCCAGAGGCATTCTCATGTGGCAATGGGAAGTTCCTTGGCCTGACCATTTGTTGGAAATCCAAAGAAACAATACGTGACTTGTACGGTTTTAGTTGTATAACCTGCTATGGAATGTGGCGGTAACCTGCTATTGAACATAGTTAGCTATAGTAGGCATAGTTCGAAATGTCTATGTTGGCTAAGATTTATATTCTACTTTCGAAATAAATTTTTCCTACACTATGCACTAATAATAATATGAAATGCTCTTTTAAATGCGTATCAAGCATCTTTGACTATCATAAGGAGAAATCTCCTCCGATTCTGCGTTTGCATTGTGTGTGTGTGCGGGAGGCCTTATGGTAGTCTCATTTTTAAAAGCATTGCGAATTGAATTTAAAAATATTCCTCTATTTTGATTTTAAAGTAAATAAACTGTTTTGAGTTCTCACACCAGTCACATGACTGACTTGGAGTTTATTGTTTTCCTTGCTAAACTCTGGGTGCCCACCAATTTCCACACGGGTAGTCAAGAGTTAAGCTTTATCAGGATATTCTGGATATTCTGGAGTTGCTGGAGGCAAGCTGGATGGCATGGCGTATTACTAGTATATAGTATTTCTTTTTCCGCTGCACTGGTTGTTGTACACTCTGATGTTATGATGTAATGAAATGTAATAACTGATATAGTTCTTCGTTTAAAGATTATTCATTTATTATTATATGTTGTTCCGCTGCGAATTGTGAGATTCTGATGTTGTGTTTCTGTTCCGTTCCATTTTCTTCTGTTTCTATTTTTCCTCTATTCTCTTTTTCTTCTATTTCTTCTATGTTAAAATTTTCTATCTTATGTTTTCTCTTCCCTCTATCACTTTTTTCTTTCTACCTTCTTTTCTACTTTTTCTTTTCTTAAATTTTTCTTAAAAACCCATAACTATTCGGTTTTTCGGAAACAAAAATCCGCTACGTTACATTTTGAAGTTCGAATTTTTTGATACTCTTACAATCTTACTGTATTTTCTAAATTTCAGAAAATATTCTAACTGATTTTATTTGAAAATGTTTTTACAATTTGAATCTTGGTTATACAATTATGTTTTGTTCAAATCCAAAGACAAAACAAGGATTAGAGGAAGATAATTTGATTTTTTTGTTTTAAATTTTAAAACCTGTACTAAGAACAGGGGTTTACTTTCCTGTTTTCAGACATGCACAACATAAACTCTACATACAGGCATATTCTCAATCATCAACATTATCATCACAGGCTTCAAATTCAAAAGAAACTGGTTTAAGAATTGAAGTTTGCTCACCTAGAGTTGCAGATAAGAAGAATGGAATTTGAAAAGAAAAAAGGTTTTATCTAGAATTTGATTTGTTTAAAGCTTCTAGGCATTGAACTGATGCTTGATTTTGCATTTGAATTACTCTATATCAGGTTGTTATCTGATCTGGTTGTAAATTGATTTTGAGCTTTACTTAGATTTCCAGGTTTGATTGTTTGCTTTGCTTCTAAATTTTTGAATTTGAATTAATTGTCTGTTGCATGCTTTTGTTTCCAGGTTTTGCTTACTTGATTTTGAATCTGTTTTGATTCAACTTGAATCTGGTGTTAAATTTTGAACTATACTTTGTTTTTATCTTCTTTCAAATTTGAGGTTTTTCTTTTGTTTTGAATGCTTGAAATAAAATTAAAAAGAGTATGATAACTTTTCCTTATTTCTTAAATTCAAAGATGAAAATAATACTTAAAAAATGACCCTTGTTAATTCACTCAACACTTGTTATCTACCTGAGTAATTATTCTAAAATGTCGAAAATCACAAAATTTAAGTTTAAGTCCTTTTTTAAATAATTTTATAAAGTTTTGTTTTAAACCCTTGTTAAACTTTTATTTATTTATGTAGATCATCTACATATGTTTATATTTTAAATTTATAACATACAAACTATTTTTATTCATTTTAAGAGAAAATATAATTTAAATCTTAAATTAAATCTCTCTTTTCACATTTTCGAACCAATCTTACCTTGATATTTATATTTCACAACTTTTAAAGAAAAATGATTTGGAATCAAAGTATTCATTACTAATAAATAATCATATACTTATATATATAGTCCTTATATTTTAAATGCTTTTAAGCTCTTAATTATTTATATTTTTATATCTTAACATATGTAAATGTTTTACATTTTAAATTCACAAATTTACAAACTATATTTATTCTTTTTTTAGGGAAAATGTTTTTGAAACTTAATTCCTATAATAAATCCAAACTTTTTATTATAAATATTTACATTTTGAAATTTCCAAAAATCAAAATTTTATTTACAATTTTCAATCTCTATAGATTCATAAATATATTTATTCAAAAGTTTTCAAATTAATCCACTATCAAATTTGTAATTAATATATTATTCAAAATATTTATTTTTGAATTTCACATTAGAAATTCTATTTTTAAAATCATATTTATATTCATTTATATTAATAAACAAACAAATATCTCTTTAATTTGGAAAATGCCAAATTAATTCACAATTTAATTTCAAAAATTAAATTAATTAACAATTTAAATTTGATTTGAAAACAGGAATGTTAAAATGCCGCTAGGCGTTTATAATGTTATACCCCTATTCCGAACGCGATGGAAAAGTTTCGAGTTCTAATTCGATCGTAAGGAGAAGATAGCTTTTTGGATCTTATTTATTATATTGAATTTTCGATATAAATTTCAGCGCGTTTACAAACCATATGGCTACATGACAACTCCGAAAGCTACAAAATTTTAACCGATAATAATACGATATTACATATTAAATGAAACTGGTTTCGTCAAATTTCGAGACTGTGACTTGGACGGCTATTTTTAAACGTCGATTTAAACGATATATTTTTAAAACTGAACAGATAACTTCCAAATTCAATTTTAAAAATTGCATTGTCTGCGGTACTATTTATATAAAATTTATAAGCCTTTGAATTATTATTAACAAGCTTAAAAAAATTTAAGATACAATAATTTACCCAAATTCCAATTATTAAATTCAATAATTTAATTACCCAATACGTAGTTATATTCGAAATTCAAATTAAAAACAAACACCTGAATATTTAAAATCAATTAAATATTCCAATATCAAATATCCAAAATTTCGGGTCGTTACATTTCTTCCCTCATTAAAGAATTTCGTCCTCAAAATTGCTAAGGCAGAAGAATGCCACAAACCCATTAACTCACTTAGTGAAAATTCATTGTTCACTTTTCTAATCCTTTAGTTTTGACCAAACCTATTAGTCTTTAACTTCAATTCCAAAATCCTTTAAAATCCACCCAAAACAATTTGCTTTCGTCTTCTAGTCCAATCCTACATTTTCATTACAATTTGAAAATCAACTTTTCGTTAACAAAAATTTTCTAACTCCAGAAATTTTCAATTTTTTTTGCAGAGTCTCCTTTGTACGGAGGAGCTTTTGCAATTTGACAAGAGAGATAAATATATATACATCGACCCACACGGTAGAAAAACAAAAAAAACAATATTTCATATTTCCTATCTTTTATTGCGTAGGTGTACCTTTATTTAGCGTTTTTAAGCAAGCGACTTATTTATTTATCAACTAGCGCTACCAAATTCTGGCCAAACAGCCTCCCAATACATGTACTTACTCAATTTTAACACATAAGCACTAAATATATGGAATTCATAACATTTCATTTATTTTCAATAGCTAAACATATGGTTTACAGAAACAATGCATACTAAACAATATTCACAAGCAATTATATGATTCCGACATTAATTCTAATTGCTTCAACAAATCACATATCCTTTTCATTCACCTTAAATGGTTTACACTCACTTGTTCACACTCAAGTCATTTTAAACCAAACGAACTCACATTCGTCCCAATTTCTTTCAAAATCAATTTTATTTGCTTCTGCTTATGTCGAACGACCACTTTTTCCTATAAAATTCAGCGATATTGATTCAAATAAATAATTACTTGAGCTTATAACTAAGTTTAAATTGATTCGAACTCAATTTATATTAATTTCATTCCATTTCTAATTTATTCACAATCCATACATTCGCATTTTCATTGCATTTTTAATCCATTCACTTGCAATTAACTTCAATAACCAAACAAGCTTCATTCAAAACCAATTTATAAAGCTTGACAACAACCACTTCACAATTTACTTAAGTTATTTCAACTCCACAATAATTTCATTTCTTCTTGCACCAATTCTATTTCCATTTTAATTTGATTCTCATCCAATCAAATTCCAATCCATTCTTAAAATTTTAATTTCCATTGTCAATTCATTTCTGAATTTATTTTAAATGATAACAAGGTCATATTTAATTTATTTATATTTGAATTGGATCATTTTGCAACTCAAACCATTTTTATTTTAATCCAATTCGATTTCATTCGGTAATACTTCTATCATATTTAATTCATTTACAATATATGTCGAATTCTATTTATACTCATGCTTTATCTCAGATGTCCAGTTTTAATTATCAATCAAAATTTATTTAACCGAATAAACCTCATTAACCTATTCAATTAACTATTTTATTGTCTAAATAGCTCACTTATAATTTGCAATTTAATATTTGATTTTTTTTCTTCCGAAAATCAATTTATTTAATTTTCTTGAGTTCAGATCTATTTTATAATTCCAATTTCGGTTTCCTTTTATTTTCCAAAATATCAAACTATTCTATTTTGGGTTTCTTATCTTACTCTTCAAATGTTTACAAGTCACACGCTTATATTTCCACTTTCCCATCTATTTATAATCGACTACACTTCACATTTTATTTTTAACTCAAGTCTATACCTTTACTTAGCCAAGTATACTTTTACTTCATGCATTTCAATTCTTTGATAAGTTATCGAAGCTTATTTATTCCTATTCACTTCTTACTTAACTTAGGTTGCATAACTCAATTCCATTCTTTTGAATTTATTTAGGTAAGAATTTAATTCATTCAATATCATCTATAACTCAATTGATTTCCTTTTTTTCCAGTTCAATCACATCCAAAATTTAATCTACTTCACCAATTTATTTCCTTCAAATCATCATCAATTAAATTCCAAAAACTTAATTTCTCCAACTTAATTGAAGTTAAATTTCATTTTAACCTTTTCACTTTTAAATTGAATTCCAAAATTCAATCTCCATATTTTTCTTCAAACTCATTCATTATTTATAAGTTTATAATTATGTAACGACCCGTAAATTTTCGATAATTAAATTTGTTAAATTAATAAGACTTTGGTAATTTAATATTGAAGAAAATAAAAATTAGCGAATTGCTAATGGAAATAATAACTAGAATGAATTGTAATAATATAAATGTAAATTAATTGTTAATAACTTGCATGAAATTCCAATGAATGAAATGATGTAAAGGTTACACTTGGATATAAATTGATATGAGAAGACAAATGTAAACATTGAATTAATAAATGAAATAGTATGAATTAAATGACCATTGAATAAAAATTTGGGATTATGTATGAAAATGTAACATTTGTGTGTAAATAATGAACTTATAAGTGTTATTTAAAGTTAATGGTAATAATTAATATGCGTTGCCTATTTACTTAGCCTTGTTATACCTAATTTGAAACCAATTGCAATAAATGTGATTAAGTATTACGTTAATGTTAATTAAGGTAATATTTGGTAATAATGTAAATTTTATTCATAATATAACAATTGGTAGAATAACAAGAATGGGAATCAATATTTAATAAATTTTGGAATATAAGTTATAACAATTGGATTTATTGCGATTTAATGTCATTAAATGTGGTGCTAATGTAAATAAAGCTGATAATGGAAATATTAATGTAATAAGATATCAATTAATGTTAATCATATAAGATGAAACTAATGTAACTTCTATCTCATAATATGGTAATTGATTTAATGAAAGAATGACACCTAGATGAGTGAATTAATTGGGATTCAATTTGTAATAAATGGATTTATTGTAAACAAATGAAATTAAATACTACGTTATTGAAATTTAGACGAAATTGGAAAATATTAATGTAATAAATATAAACCAATGATAATTATACCTATATGGTGACAATTGATTAAATAGTAGGATTTAAGTCAATTAAATGTGTTATGGGAAATAGAATTTATAACTTTTGAATTTATAGGAACTGAAATCAAACACCGAAATGGTAAAATAATTAACTTTAAATTGAGGTGTAATTTTTTTTAAACTATTGTAATTATACAAGAAATTGAAAATGATGAAAATTGTTAGTTATTAAATCTGAATTAAAAATGCAATTTCATTAATTTAATATTAATTTATTTAATTAACTTAAAAATAGCCATTTTGGCCACTGACTCGGGTTTCGATGAAACAAGTTTCATCGGATCCATAACGGTGAATTATTGCAGGATTTCAAGTTTCGTTGCGATCGGACTTGTCGTTTGAATGTACGGACTCGAAACGCTTAGAAATCAATTTAATTGAATTTAATTGAAATCAATTTGAAATAAGGTGAATTTAGTATAACTTCTTCATACGATGGAATTAAGACTTAAAACCTGTTCCATTGATTTTAAAATTATCAAAACATATATTTTGATATATGAGTTGATCCATTTTAGTTCCGGAGTCGAAACGGGCTTTCGGGTCATTTATCGTTCAACGTGTAAATCATTCGTACCCATTTATTCTATTTTTATGATCTGCCTATACATACCTTGTTATAAACCCTAGTCATTTCTTATTCTCATTTGTCTATACGTACAATTCCATTTGCTCCTCCTCTTTCCAATGGCAGACAAACCCCAATTCCCAAAACCAATTGCAACCCAAAACCAAATCAGAAAATTCAAACTCTTCAAACAACATTGAATTATATATTGATTTCTCGACGAGTTCATCTCAGATCTGTAATTCATTTTCCAATTTAAACCTTTGCCTATCCAGAATTTAATGAACAACTTTCGGCCGTTCATAGGTTAATGCCTCGTTTAACGGTGGATCTGCTCGTGGTGTCAATCGGAGGGTACGGTTGCTAAGAGGGTGTCGAGGCAAGCCGATCCATACGGCCATGTCATGTCATCGGTCACTAGATTCGCCAGAAAATGGCATAGAGCGCTGCCGAAACGTGGGCCCTATGGGAAGCCGTAGTGGGCCTCTCGGCCACGGGAGGGGTGGTCTTGGCCACTGATGTCATTGGCGAACTCAGATCGATGTGTAAGTAGCGGGTGTTGGTGGCTTTTCACATTTTGGGGCGGCGGCCGATATTAGTGGAGGCACGTTCGTGAACAGTGAAGAGTAGGGTTTCGGTAGGGATGGCTTACGTGGCTTATTGTGACTGGAGGGTTTTTATTTTAATTCATTTTATTTAAATTCCCAATTCAATTGTTCTAATTATCATAACTTTCACATAAGAGGTCCAATTCACGCGCAGTTTGGAACGCTGCGATCATATTGAAATTCTGGATATTTGGACGTTGGTTTGGACGAATTCTGAAACTGCTTGAATTTTGAGCTTAAATTCGATTTAAATTCAATTTAAATTCAAAGGTGAGTGTTTTAACCCACTCATAACTTATAAAATTTCTTATGTTTGTTAAATTAGTTTATGATGTGATTAAGAAATTATTTATGACTGTTTGATATATTTAATTTTCCATCTTTATTAATTTATATCCTTTCGAATTAAATTGTTATTTAATTTATCTTTGAAATTTAATTTCCACTTGAATACCTATTATTATAAATTAGTTAATTGCTGATATTTATTTGGTTGATTTGGATGATAATTATGGTGGATGTTGATTGTTGATATTGGATGATTGGATGTTATGTTAATATATATACACACACACACACACATACATACATACACACATATATACTGTTATCACTCTGCAAGTTCCTTTAATTATTATTATTTGGAAATCGTTATGGGTTGAAAAGATAGAATCAAGCGATTTTATGAATTTTATATTTATTCGGGATTGCGGTTTAATATGATATATAACCTGAAGTTTTAAATTGCGGATTGAAATGATAAATATCCGTATCACTTGACCCTAGGGTAGAAAATTATATACGGACGCTAGATTGGTTAAATTAAATGATTTTAAAGTCCTTAATTTTGAATGAAATTAAATGATACTTTGAAATAAAATTTTGGATTATATAAACTGAAATATTTTTGGAAAATCCAGTTTATGTTGAAAAGGGAAATTTGGTTTGTTGATTTGGAAATTGAAATTTGTCTAAAGGTGCTGAAATGAAATTAATAGTTTAATTGGATATAAATTCCAAACTTATATTTTAATATAAACAAATTTAAAAGAGTATATTATTTTAAAATTTCTAATTATTCAGATTTTTCAAATTTATTAAACTATTTAACTAATATTAACTATATAAAATTATTTTGATATGTTTTAAACTATTTTAGTTTATTTAAATATAATCAATCCATTTTAAAGCAATTTAATCTATTTTAATTATACTTAATCTAATTTAATTCCATTTAACTATCTTAAATCAGTTTAAACCTATTTTTAACCTATAATTAAACTATTAATAACTATTTTAGCTATTTATAATTATTTAAACTATTTCTAAATTTCCAGACTAAGTAAAGTGGTAGTGTTTTAAATTCAATGCTTTGTTTAAAGAGAATAAATTGAAAACGATGATTTTGAAGTAAGGTATTACCCTATTTCGGAAATATGACTATTGAAGAAATTATGATTTTTTGAAAGGAAATATAATTCCAAACTATGATTCCAAAGTGAATATGATTCCAAAGTGAATATGATTTGAAAGTAAATACGATTTCGAAGTATTATGTTTTGAGAATATGATATTTTTTGATATCAATTGTGAATTGACTTTTGAAATGCAAAAGAACCATCCGGTGTGTAATAAGCGATGGTTATTAAAGGGACCGGGATCGAATATTTTCATACTCTCTGCCAATACCAAAAACCACTTTAACAATAGTGTGCGTGGTGGAGATTCCAGAATGAAGTATGATGGTTTGGTGAACGATTTCTGTATGAGGAATGAAGTGACCCCATTTCCCGTGAGTCAGCTTAGATGTGACTAAAATCAGGAGCCACGCCGGGCCAAGTGAGGTCATTCCTTCGATCGGGGACACTTCTTCGATATTACATTCTGATTTGTGATTGTTTTGGTGTCCACCCTTCGATTTTGATTTGGGAGTGTGTTCCGAGGTGGGCGGTTGTAACGACCCGGTGAATTTTTAATAATTTTATTTGTTTTATTTATTTAATTAGTTGAATTTTCATGTAATTTTAAAAATAAAATTTTGAAATAAAAATTTAATATTTGGAATACGTCTAATTGAATATAGCAAACTGTAAATTTTCATCAGAAAATATGGAAGTTTATTTTTGTGTGTAATTCTATTTTAATTCCAATCAGCTAAAAATCGATGGTAATAAAATATTTTCCAAACCTGAATATTTTTCTATAGAAAAATTGTAAATTATCTTCTGAGCAAGACATCAAATTTCATTTCTTTAAATTTTGACTGTTATTGCTCCGTCGATCTTATTTTCGACAAATTAGCAGCATTTTGGTATTGATTATCGACTTTTGATCGGACAATCATACCACTGATATCAGTATATCGTTTTAATCGTCTTGTCATACTGGTCTCCATAGTACATTCGTTTGTGTGTAGCAGTGCCCTATTCACGTTGAAACCGGCGATCGGTAGACATGTCGATAATCGTCTCAGTTTTTTTGTGTCCTTATGCCTTTCCATTTTCCAACGTTTAAACCTGATGTTATTATTTTATTCCAGAAGCCACTTCCCTTAATAATTTATTCAACATATAACCTTCACCATTCCCATCGGTTGATAATTACATTTGCTGGTTCCAAGAAGTAGTATCTCTTCCTTTCTCGGTCGTTAGGCCTTTACACAAATATTATAATATTTTATTTAAGCTTCTAAAGCCTGCTCACATTTCTTTCTCTTCCATTTGAAAAGCCTGCCACTTCCCTTTTAATTACATCATCCTCCAATCCATCTTCCGCTCTCAACCCTCACCACCAAAAGCTTCACCATCTTCAGCCGCCAAATACCATGACCTAGATCCGCCTTCACTTGCCGCAGTCCAACCATCACCTCCGCTAGCATTCCCCTCTCTCCACCTTGCTTCGCCGAGCACAACCACACCACCCGTAGCCCCTCCTTCCTATCAAAAGCTCACGGCCTCCGAACTCGAACCCAAGCCGGCCTTCCTCCGCAACTCGCTACTCCGCCTCGGCCTTGAATATCTACCATGCCTCCCTCCCTTTGGGCAGCCATCTCCTCCCACGACCGACTCATGGACGAGCTCCTCCTTTATGCAGCACTGCAAGTATGTTTATATTGGTTATATGATATAGGAGTTTGTATAAATGATTATATATACCGGTTATATGTATATTAGTTATAGGCTTATGCGATTCTGTTTTTATAAAATTATAAAGTTTATATTTGTTTTCTGATGATAGTTGAAATGTAAATATATAATACGTTTGTTTAATAACTGTAGATGGTTCGAATTATATTTATATATCATGTTAGTTTCACGTCAGTTGTTTTTTACATAATATGTCAAATATATATATTTGGTTGCATATGTTGTCCTAAGATGTAAGATTTATGTATACAAATTTTACAGGTCTGTTGAGTTTCAGTGCATAATTTATAAAAATCTATATATATTACAAGCCGCTGTTTATATTTTTAAACATTGGAAGTTGTTCGTGTGTGTATATATATATATATATTGGTTGTATATGAAAATGTTGGTTTATAACTTTTGATCGGAAAAGATATATATAAATTATCTATTTTATATGTCATACGTTTTAAGGTATATACTGGTTTATACTAGTTTGCATATATCAGGTTTTAGGTAGTTTATACGTTTATACACGTATATATACACTTATATGTCAGTTTTTACATATACGTTACTTTAAAGTATGTTATTTATACATATAAGCTCAGTTTATATATTAATTTGTCTAAGTATATGAGTTGTATAAGTTATATAGATATATGTAAGTTGTCGTGTTTTGGTTCATTTTTTTCTATTCGAAATTTTTACAGCTTATATAAAAATAAATATGTGTAACATAAATATGTATGTCAGCTTGTATGTATTTAAATGATGTGAGAATTATATATGTGTGTGTACCTTATTGTATAAACATTTGCTGTACTATATATATAAGCCTGTATTACTCTATAAATTATATAATGGTTTCGGCTGTTAAGTGATATATGCTTTGTATATGATTTTAAGTATAAAATACTATTTTAAGTATATATTATTTATATATAACCTATGTATGTTATCTAGTTGTATAATATATTAGTTTATATATATATATATATATTGGTTTCTTTTAGATTCTAAAACATAATATATATATATATATATAGTGATTGGATATGTGTTATGATTTGATATATAATATGTAATTTAATTTGAATATTGGTTTAATAAAATAATAATATAGTATACTTTTGTTTCGATTTTGTCTGTATCGATCCGGTTCTAATTTGATTTCGTCAATTCTTGATTTTAGCCTTGTTCGTCCCATTCGTGCCAATCTAGCCTTTCTTTGGAATTTGTAGCTTGTTATGTGGTCTATCCTCTAACCTTGAAAGGTGAGAAATCACTCACGATTAATGTTCTTTTATTTATTAAATTTGATTTCAATTGAAACAACAATTGAAATATGCTGTCGTTAGTTATTTACACTGTTATATATATGTTATTACCTGTATCAATTCACCTATGACATCTGACACCATTTTCTGTTATTTAATTTAATGATATATGCATGTTATATTATTATCATATCTGCTATCACTCTGCAAGTTCCTTGTTAGTATAGAATCGCCATGGGTTGAACTGATAAATACCTGAATGATCCGTAGAATAGGAGAAAAATTGTTATGGGTCGAAATGATTAACCCAAGCGATTTTCATTTGAATTCAATTTGGGATTACGGGTTGAATGATATATATACCCGTATATATTTAAATTGCAGACTGAAATGGATAAATATCCGTATCACTTGACCATTGGATAGAAAATTATATACAAACACCGTTGGTCTATATATAAATAATTTGAAACGATTACTATGGTTTTGGGAAGAAATATATGGTTTTATATAAACATTGATTTTAGATATTATATAAATGTTATTTTATATATAGTTAAATTCTTGAATTTAAGCTATGCGTAAATTTGTTTTAGTATAAAATAAGCTTAATAATAAAGTTTGATTTTATTAAAATATAACATGGTTAAGTAATTATTTAAATAATATTTTAATATAGAGTTTACAATGATTTAATAAATTAAGGTTGAAAAGATGGATTTGAAATTGATTTAAAATTGTATTTATTTAAGAAATATATTTAAATTAGAACCCGATTTGAAACTTATGGAATTTGCTATTGGAAAGGATATGATTTTTATAACTTGATTTGGTTTAAGGTGATTTAACGAATATTTCAAGTTTAAATAAATTGAAGGAAATATTTAGTCATTTGAAATTTGGTTTTTTATTTAAATGATAAGGGATTTAGTAAGAAAATATTTCAAAAATAAATAACCGTAAAGTGAACTTGATATATATATATATATATTTATTTATATATATATGGAATTATCGAATCTAGTTTTGAAATGTTTAAATATTTAAAGCCTTGAAAATATTGAAATTGAAATGGTTTATTTTGTGGTTAAAAATCTGTATTTGAAATCGATATAATTTGAAATAGTATATTGAGAAACTGAAATAAATTAAAATTGATGATTTGATGTTTGATTAAATTTTGAATTTTGGAATTTGAGTTGATTTGAATCGATTTGTGAAATTTGAGGAAGCTATTTTATTATATAAAGTATTTTTAATTTTTTTTCTTAAAATTATTTATATATGTTACTTTATAATTTTATTTAA
Source organism: Allium cepa (assembly GCA_030765085.1). Lineage (NCBI taxonomy): Eukaryota > Viridiplantae > Streptophyta > Magnoliopsida > Asparagales > Amaryllidaceae > Allium > Allium cepa. Next base: position 42,913,723 of record CM060930.1, on the reverse strand, counting down.
TATAACTATTTTAATATAAATTATTTTATATAAGCTATTTTAAAATATAAACTATTTTATTATATATACAATTATTTATATTTAAACAGTTAAGTGGGAAGTGTTATGATTCCGAAGCATTATGATTTCTAAATTTTGATTTCAAAAGTATAATGATTTCCAAAGTGTTTGATTTAGAAAGTGTTATAACTTTAGAGTACTAAAATTTTGTAAATGGATATATTTGAGATGGATACATTTAAAATGGAAATGATATCGTATTTGGTTATGAAATGGACGTGATATCGTATTGATATGGTTTTGAAATGGCAATGATATTTTGTTTTTGAAATATAAACTATTTTGAAAGTTTATTAAATGACCAATCGGTGTAATAATTACGTAGTTATTGAAGAGACCAGGATCGGTTAGGGACATACTCTCTGTCTAAACTGAAAACCACTTTAATAACTATTATACGCGGAGTGTGATCCAGAATGAAGTTGGAATGATGACGTTGTTGGATTTGAAGAAAGAGAACGATGATGGATAGCCTTGACACTTGTGTGAAATTTGAAATGACTAAAACAGGAGCCGTGCCGGGCCAATGAGGTTTGCTGCCTCTAGCGGGCACACTTCTTCGTAAACTACTCATTACTTGTTTTCGATTGGTGGGCACCCTTGAATTGGGAATGTTGTTTCGCGGTGTTGCGATCGTTGCGACGATGCATTCTCACCAGTGCGGATCAAGCAAATGGTAGTTTCACTACCTTGGGTATTGCCTCATGTGCCTTGTCATACTCGTATCCCTATTCGCGACCACTATGATTTGTTTTGTGTTATACCTATGGAGTACTCCCTGATAGCCCACAAGTTTACGGTGGAGTTTACAGTGCTATATAGACTATTACGCTTATATAAAATGTGTTAAAGGGGATAATGGTAACGCCGTAACGCTATTTTGATAGTTTACTTTAGACATTATTATAATAGCATATATTACTACATAGTAGATAGTTTAACAGATCCTTAAAGGATGGTTATCCCAAACATCTTTTGAGTTACTTGTATTTCATTTTTAATTTCACTTGAGTTGAATTTATTGATATAAGAATGTTAATCTTGACTCGTGTGTTTTTGTGTTTTTCTTCACGCTCGGGTCAGACTGAGTGGTTCAGTATTCGAGACTCACCTTTGGAGTTGGAGCTTAGCTTGGAGATCCAACTATCTATCCAGCATTCAGATATTCAGTTGATTCTAGTGATGTATTCTGATCTTGTATTTGACTATTGTATTCGAGACTTCTGTTGTAACTTATTTAACTCTGATATATATATAGTAGCTTCATGAACTACTATTCATTTTGTTTCCACTGCACTATTGTTATATTACTCTGTGTCTGTGATTATTAATTTTACTGTATATGCTAAGTTTTTTCAAATATAACTTACAATCTGGTATTTTTAGCAATTCAATTCGGGCATGCTTAGATGCGAATGGTTGAAAATATCAGGTCATTACAGCGATAGTAGCTGCTATGCGTTACCACAAGTTCGGATACGCGAATGGTATATCTACCCTGGCATTTCCTCGTGTGCCATGTTCACATGCCCTAGTGCACCTTTTACGAGTTTGTTTTGCACCATAACTATGGAGTGCCCTTTGGTAGTCCTCCAGTTTACGGGTGAGTTACGGAACTGTATAGACTATGGGAATATATAAAATATGTTAAGGGAGATATGCATAACGCCTTAATGCTATTTTAATACCTTTACTTTAGACATAATATAATAGCAAATTGTACTACATAGTGGATAGTTTAACGGATCCTTAGGAGATGTGAATCCCGAGCATCTCTTGAGTTACTACACTCACATTAGACACTAGATAGGAGATGTCTAGTCCCGTAAACATCTTTGACGCCATTCCACTCATATTATTGCCCGTTGATTTAACCTACATAAGATCTTTTAGTTCTGACTCGAGTGTTTTGTCTTTTTTTTCGCTTGGGTCAGCTTGAGCATTTCAGGATTTGAAAACCTTATTTTTGGAGGACGAAAACGAAGATGTGTGCTACTATTATTTATTATACTATTCCATTGCATTATTTAATATTCTCTGGTATGTGTAACTCTGATCCGTGTTGTATAAGGAAAATCAAATGTTTTGTAAAACAGCTTCATGAGCTGTTTATTTGATTATTATATTTTATCATTCCGCTGCAAGATTCTGTTTGTTTTTTCCTTTCTCTACCTTTTCATATTCACTCCAATAACAATCAGCCCTTCTGTATGGTTTGAGTGGACACGTGTGTCTGCTTAAATCGTCCAAAAAGGCAGGATGTTACGACTTATCCCCTGATGTTCCCTAAATTATTTAAATAAGGATTTCAGAATTCAAACACCCGGTTTTTATTTCAAATCATTTTTGAAATCACAAATATGTCAAAATCACACTTCTTAAATTTTTAAACCAATCCTGCTTTTTATCCCAATAGATTTCCTTCGAAATAAAACAAAACTTGTTCTCCTGAACATATCAATTTTGGCAGCAATCCGTCACATAGAAACTCGAAAATAAACACTGATGATGCGGTCGTCATCATCAGAATTATTTTCTGATGACCGAAGTGATTTCAATGCTATATCTCTTTCAAAATTCATAAAAAAATTTCTTTTACGAATTCTTCAAAATTATTATTATTATTATTATTATTATTATTATTATTATTATTATTTTCCTTTCAAAATTCTTTGGAAAAAACTTCCAAAATCCTCGGGATTTAAATTTCCAAATTTTGATTTGAATCAAAATTTAACTATGATCCATTTGTATAATTTATGATCATATAATATTCTTTTGGCTATACAAACCCTTCCAATTTTTATAATCTTATTTGATTAATATATTATCATCCAAACATTCCAATTATATGTGGTAATTTTCAGAAAACTACTTATTTTATATCAAAAATATATTTTGGGTAAAAGTATTTCGTCCACCCACTTCATAACAAATTGTGTTGGTTTATCGGGTTCAAATGTTTATAAACTCCTATCGAAATAGCGACGTGCTTCTACTCGACAAGAATTTGTATACCACTCAATCAATAAGTCAACACAATATTAAAACAATTTATATCCACCAACAAATACGCGCTAATATATAGTAATACACTCAAACTCATTCTAGAGTGCTACTGACTCTATTTCTAATGAGTAATCCCCACCAGAGCCAAGGATCTCGCTCAACCTTCAGCTCTGAGACCAACTGTGGCGACCCACAGTTCCGTAACCCTTGAGTTGATAATAATTCTTCCTCGTTCAACTCAAAGTGTACGAAAGAGCAAATGACTAAGGGTAAAAGAAGAAGAAAGATGTAGAAGAAGATAAAATAACATCAGAGTCTCACAATCGCAGCGGAACAAAGTATAATATATAATACAACTTTTAAATATAAGGAAATCTATACTATATATATGCATACTATTATCAGAGTACAACAATCATCCGTCACTTTGGAAAGCTTATTATCAGTCCTTACACAGCAGAAATAATAATTCAAGTACGGAGATACGTCTCTGTCATCTAGCTCGTCTCCTAAGCTCCATATCATATTATCCTGGATCTGTTCAACTCGGTTTGACCCAATCACCATAATAAATAACACCTGAGTCAGTCAGGAAAACCAGCGTGAGAAAACCACACTCAATTGGATTATTATATTTTCGAAAATCCTTTGAAACAAAGGTATCTCGTAAGAGCACGCCATAAATAAATATGCTGGATTTTTACCATACGATAAACAAAACATTTTAATCAAATCCATTTGATATTATAGTAGCGTCTATAGAGAGCAAAATAGAATCTAGTTGAAATGTTGCATCTTACGATCCAGCATTGTTAGGCACAATCGAAACCGCACAGGCGCTTATTGGAGATTGGATTCCATACAATGTAGGGCTACTGGGGTACCGCAAGTCATTGTACCTAGTATAGATCAAAGTACCGAGGACCACTCTTGATCCCCTGCAATAAAAGACTGGAGCTACCCATTACTGGATAATCCGTATAAGATCCCCCAACAGTTGGGATTAGCAACCGCCCACACAGCCGAATAGAAAGGGACATCTAGACAGGGATGACCTTACCCCTAATTGGGTGCTGCCCATTAGCCTTGCTGCACTTCCCCTGTTTTAGCCATTCTCGGTTGATGAGGCTTGAGGCTACGCGTTACCTTTTTAGAACACATTCACTCAGAATGTTCATCGTCCACCTGATGATGTTCTGATAGCATTCGTCCATACAAGTTGCATTGGATCTGGACAAACCGAATCACCATCTTCATTATCTTCATGGTCTTCATTTGGAAACGTTCAAACCGGATCAAAGTGGTTTTCAGATAATTAAATCCAATCCCGGTCTCTTCGAAACGATCAGCGCATTGTCCAATATTGCTAGTCGGTTATTTAACTATCAAATAACATTCACAAACAACCATTATGCCTTAAATAATCTCCAAAATTATTTATTTCAAAAATATCTACCCAAGATATTATTTCCATACTTTACATTTTGAAAATAGTTTCCAATATCTTTCTATTCTTATAGAAAAATTTCCGACCTTTGTCCACTACTTAGCACATTTTTCCCACTTCATTACTTACTCAACACTTGGAAAATATTCACTTATTTCGTAATTTCTTTTCTCAAAACCACTTACAAATTTTATTTGTAAGTTCCCAACTTGTTTCACTTGAATTCTATAAACCCCATAATTCCTTAGTCGAATTATTTTAATATTCCCAAAGTCGTTTATGCTTATTTAGAATTCCAGTTTCACTTCTACTTCCCTCGTGAATTTTATTTCACCTTCTGCAGTTTACTTAACTTATGCTTGGAATTTATTTAAGTTTACATAATGCCTCGATAAGAATCTTTCCTCTAAAGTCTTATCCGTTTCTGTTAAACTTTTCTTCCCATCTCAAGAGGATTTTATAATTGAATTTGAAACACTTAAAAGCATATATACTTATAAATAAGAATAATAGTTTATTTTCAAAATATGGCTTAAGGTAAAACTAACTTCAAAATATTCTAAATCCAATAATAGTTTATAAAAGTTATATAGTATAGTAGATTTAAAAATTCACTTTAAAGACAATTTTACTATACTCGAAAAAAAGCCCGTCTTTAGAAAATCCAATATCCACCAATTCAATTCATAAATTCCTCTTGATTCTATCACATCGGCTATATCCAAATCCATATTATAATTTATCCCTTAATAAAATTTCTTTTTATTTCAATCTATTTTAATTATCGATTTCAATACCTCTTCAAGCACATAATATATATATATATATATATATATATATATATATATATATATATTTAAATTTCAAATCTTCACCTAAACCAATTTTACAAATGATTAAGTATAATCCAAGTCAGTTATATATATTTTGCTCTACTAAATTTCCTTCAGAATAAATCCAATTTTTATTATAAATAATTTCTTTCAATTTTTTTATAAATTCCTACAGTTTATTCATTTACAGTATTTAAAAATGCCGAAATTCAATTCCCAAGCTATTTAACATTTAACAATTCAATTCACACGATCCACGTCAATTTATCCATCCCGTCATATATATATATATATATATATATATATATATGAAAACAATAAATATTTTTGAGGAATCCAGTTGGATCCCTCCAACCTGTTTTCCCTGCATCCACATATGTTAATCAATAAATAAAATACCAATCCCACTTTGAGGGGGACATCGCGGTATATAGGGTCTTCTGCTATTATGTGGGGTTCATAGGGTCCCATCCGCTATATAATGCGAGAATATCAACCACTCTAATATATACGTATATATATAATATCATTCAGCAGATAAATCATAATTTATGAATCAACATCCAACGATTTAAATTTAACATTTAATTTTAATAAGGTAATCCAAATGAGTGAGAAAATATCACCTTCGATTTTTAATTATAGTCCACTTAAATCTCAACTTGGTTTCTTCACGATTTAAGACCTTGTATACATTATATGATTTATTAATATTCGAAATAATCGAATAGCCAATTACCATTTAATAATTTAATTTACTAATAATTTAATTTAGATTAATTTTCTTGTAATAAATAATTATTAGTGCCTAAAATAATTAAATAAGCTTATTAAAATAATTAACCACCTAAATAAATTATTTTAAAACTAAATGGTAAGTTAAGAAATGCGTGTATATATATTTCTTTTATTGAAACTCCATATATATTTAAAATAAACAATACAGATCTAAAAATCAAATCTTTATAAAAGTTCTACAATATTTTAAAATTCCTATATTTTCCAAAAGCTTATCCATATAAATTAAATTTCCGTTTGCCTATATATATATTAAAATATGTATATGTGCGTATATATATGTATATTTTTATTTGAAAATTAGTTTTCTGTTTCTGTAAACAGCAGTAATCTACTTTAATGTAAATAATTTTTTCCCTACTTTCTATATATATACCTCACTGTTATATATATATATATAATTTTAATGAAACAAAATAAAATACCTTACAGCAAAAATATTTGTTAAGTATTTTTTAATTTGAAAGAAAAAGAATCGTGAATACCACACTGCGAAAACCCTGCTCCACCCTCACCATGGCTTCGACCCCATCCTCCACCGCATGTCGCCTTCATTGCTGCCATCGCGACCTTATTTCTTGATTGGGCATCTCCCTCAATTTGTTGTAGCCTCATTGCCATCCCTCCATCGCGTACACAAGGATCCAGAACTCGAGCTCGAGATTCGTCAGAATCACCAACCTCTACCCATGCCACCATCTAACCTCGCGAATCCCCTTCCCTTCATGATTCCAAGCCACTTGACCTTAATCGAATATGATTCGATTTCATTTTGGATTTATATTCTTTTTATTGAATTGGCTTCTCGATTTCGAAGGACTGCCGTGATTTCGAAGGAGAGGGATTTTTTTCATTTGATTTGGTTTCGTCGGCATTTTCTTGTCTCAGTTTTAAGAAGAATAGAAAGGGAAGGCTTGCAATTGAATTCAAGAGGAAGGGAGGCTGGTTAATATCTCCATTAGCTGTTGCATGAACTGTAAAGGATGAATTTGATTTTAGTGTGTTGGAATTGTCTTTCATGTAGGTGCTAAGCTGCAGTGATTAAAAGAGAAAGAAAAAAGGGTTTATAGAGAAAGAAAGTAGGCTGATGTTGAAATATATGTGTGTGTGTATATATATATATATTATATAATTTTAAATATCTCATTTTAAACGCACTGAACAATTTCGAACCCCTATTGAGACATGCCCCTAGGCGTTTATAATACTATACCCCTATTCCGAACGTGATGGAAAATGTTTCGAGTTCTAATTCGATCGTATGGAGAAGATAGCTTTCTGGATCTCATTTATTATATTGAATTTTCGATATTAATTTCAGCGTATTTACAAACCGTACGGCCACATGATAACTCCGAAAGCTATAAAATTTGAAATCCGATAATAATACAATATTACGGATTCAATGAAACTAGTTTCATCGAATTCCAAGACTGTGCCTCGGAAGGCTATTTTTAAACGTCGATTTAAATGATATATTTTTAAAACTGAACAGATAACTTCCAAATTCAATCTTAAAAATTGCATTTTCACTACTTATATAACTTTATAAGCCTTTTGAATTATTTTTAACAAGCTTAAAAAATTAAAGATACAATAATTTACACAAATTCCAATTATTAAATTCAATAATTCAATTACCCAATGCATAGTTGTATTTGAAATTCAAGTTAAAAACCAACACCTGAATATTTAAAATCACTTAAATATCCCAATTTCAAATATCTAAAATTCCATGTCGTTACACTTTCCGAACTTTACATTCAAAATAATTTTAATTTATTTCGACATTTGATTAATAATTCATCACTTCACCTTATTTTTTATGTATTAGCCTTCATTCATTTTTATTCTTCACATGGTATCGTAGTAACAAACATCGACAGTGAGTTTTATTCGTAGGTCCATTCAAAAATTGAAACGAATTATGTTTGGAGTATCATGCGACATTGATACGAGTGCTTATAATATTTTATAGTTATGCATACACACGCAAGCTCTATATAGTTTTTATAAACCAATATGAGACGACCCTCCTTTCATTCCATAGAAAGACGCATCATCAATAAAAAGAAAGTGGTAGTAATAGAATAGACAGAAGAAAGAACTAGATAATAATAGAATCTCACAACGGAAACAGAACAAAATATAATATATCACATAATATTACATAGTCTTTACATCAGAGTTACACAGATTACACAACATTATCAACATTAGACAGTTATAAAGGCCTTTCTATCCATTACATTTCAAAATACAACAGACAAAGACACAACACAACGGAAATATATATATATATATATATATATAGCTACGTCTGGATTATTGCTTCAAGTTTCTCCAAAATTCGTCAAGCAAAACCTGATCACTTGCCTACTCATAAAAATTTGAGTACCCAATAGTTTAAGAAAAACATAATAAATTCCGGGTCAGACATGGGTCTGGTGTGAGTAAACGGGTTAAAGTTGTTTAACTTTTGAAATCATTTGAAAACAAAGATATCACGTAAGACTTTCCACACATAAACATGAGTAAGTTTTCATCTTATGCTAACCAAAACTTTTGATAGGAAATTCAATGATATTATAATAGGGCTAGGGTTTTCAAATAAACATTCACATAGGTGAAATTGTTACATGATTAAATTCCAGCATACTAGCCAAAAAGTGGGTTATACAGTCAAAACCATAAAGGCATGTAGGGATAATGAGTTTCCATCAATGGTAGGGCTACTGGGATACCGCCCGTCATAGTACGTGGCCTAGATTACTGAACCGAGGATCCACCCTAAATGTAACGAGATCGGAATTTGCCCGCTCGAAAATCGACATCCATACTTCATATCGTATTCGAATGCCGTAGATTCGACCGTTCAAATCCGATTCGCCGGAGCTTATAACAACATTAAGTAAATAACACAGCGGAATAAAAGAATAATACATTGATATGCAGCTTTGATGACATATCTGATACAACAGATGATCCAATAGATATCAATATACATCAGAGATGTGATACAATAAAATAGCAGCGGAAAAGAAAAATAGATAACATCTAGCAGCGGAACAAATAACTCTAAAATAGTCTTCAAGGAAGAACTCCAAAAATAACTGCAACTCCATTTCCAAGAATCCATCCAGCAATAGCTCGAACTCCCAATAACGATGCACCAAGCTAAGCAAGACTGGTGCGATCCAAAGACTGAATTAACTCCAGATAACCTACTAATCTGACTATCTGAAAAACCCAACTCTAGACTGCTCGTGTAGAAAATAATGAGCATCCAGAGTTTAGGAAAGAAACGATAAACTCCGGATCAGTCGTGGGACTGGTGTGAGCAACAAAAACAGTTTATTTATCTTTAAAATCAAAATAGAGGAATATTTTAAAGTCAATTCGCAATGCTTTTAAAAAAAATGAGACTACCATAAGACCTCCTGCCACACACACAATGCAAATGCAGACTTGGAGGAGATTTCTTCTTATGTTAGTCAAAGATGCTTGATACGCATTAAAAAGAAAACATTTGATATTATTATTAGTGCATAGTGTAGAAAACATTTCAAAAGTAGAATATAAATCTTAGCCAGCATAGGTACCATTATATTATGCCTACTATAGCTACCATATTAGATGGCAGGTTCTACAACTAAAACCGTACAAGTCTCGTATTGTTTCTTTGGATTTCCAACGAATGATCAGGCCAAGGAACTTCCCATTGCCACATGAGAATGCCTCTGGATGGACATCCCCGAGAACCAAACCGGATCTCTACCAACACAAGGCCGGGTTACCCCTAACTGAGTAACAACTGACCGAATATGCCATCCCCCGGTCCTTTGGGACCTTTATCCGAGATCTCGTAATCAATTCACACAATCATAAAGTGTTTTCAACATGAGTAAGTATCTGGGCTCCATACCATGATACCACCCTTTTCCAGAAGGAAATGCACATATCCTAAAGGGCGCTACCCCTCATAACCTTGCTGCTTCTTTCCTGTTTTGACCATTCACGGGTTGTGAGGCTCGACGAAGTCATGTCCACAAAAACATACTTTATACAAAAGCCATGCTTTGGGCCAACAAATGATCATAGAAATGATCACCAGGATAGACGATCAAACAAATGATCCTATCACAAATAATCAACACAATGATCATTTCACAGCAACACTCAGCATGTCACATTATCAAATTGGGAATATATCGCTGATAACATTCAACTACATAACCTCTGAGCTCGTACGTCTCAGAGAAGGGTGTTAAGCTAAAAGAATAAATTCTTCGCCACCAACAGAAATATATTTGAAAGAAATCGGCTTTATATCTCAATTTGTAATGTCAGACATACAATCCATACAAGTCTGTTCCGGGCTCGAACAGAACCGAAGGCACTTACAAAGAAGTCCTTGAAATCCGGATATTCACAATCCCGATCGGATTTCCCATCACTTAGGGAGTCTCTATACCGTTGCAACTCAGTGCAGAGACAATCGATAGGTCATACTATCGTTCTTGCAAATACCCGGTCTTCAACACCGGTCTTCAAATGCTATCCATAACGACGTATCACATATTCGGAATGGGTTATACGACCCAAAGGTCCTTTCCCGGCTAACCCGAATAGTAAGCACGATATTTCAAAAAAATAAATGGATAATGGGATTTCAATTAAGTCACAACTTACTTCCCAAAACTTTTCTTCAAATGGTTTAAATAAATTACCATTTTCAATCTTTAAACAAAAAGATTCATTTTCACAACCTTTAACGGTTTAAACAATTTTCACATTTTAATCTTTTAAATAAAAGATTCATTCACAGATTTTCCAAATCAATTTTCATTTCAATTTGATTAACTCGTTAAATCTTTAAATCAAAGATTTAACTTATTGTCTTCAAAACAATTTCATTTCAATTTGATTTAAACAAATCATCAATTTAAATCTGTTAAAAATAAACAGATTTAATTCATAGCTTTCAAAGAGAATTCAATCATAACATAGGAAAATCATTTCTCCATTCAATCTTGAAATTCCCCTAATTAACTGGAATCTCAGTTCTTATTTAAGAGTGTTTATCATTTGAAAACAACCGTTTTCATTTTGGAAATCTGATTCATTTATACGAGTTGAAATCCTTGGGTTAAATTCAAATTCCCAAAACCATATCTTTTAAAATGGTTTAAATTCATACAACCTGTTTATAATATCTTTAACCATACTTTCCAATCATTGAATTCAATTCCAAATATCGAATTCAAATTTAAATTGAATTATTTAAATTTCAAAACTTAATCAAGTAAATTAAAATAAATTTTAACCTGAAATTTCATTCCAAAAGCTTTTCACATTTATTCCGATTCCATTTCCAAAACATTTGAATTTAAATATTCAACTTTAAAAATCATTTAAAAATCATTTTAAAATCTGTGACTTAATCGATTTCCTCGTGAAATCCATAATTGTGTGTGTATGGTGTGGTCCAGGGGTTATACACAGTAGTGCACATCATTCAATCATGACAGATCAAATACAACAATATATCTAATAAGCGATATAAATTATAACGCTTATCTTCATTCACAGATCACAGATAATATATAGATGCAAATAAATATACACAGCTCAAAACAAAGCATCACATATCAGATAGGACAATCAATTCAAGGAATTTCATACAATATAATCATTCATAAGTAAGGTCAAGCATTCAATAATCATTTATAAACAGGATTGTTTAATCCTAATTAATTCAATTTATCTCCAATTAAAATTAATTACCTATGAATAAATTATCCAATTCTAATTACATTATTACAAATCATTCAAAATGAATAAATTGATCAACTTAATTAATTTAATCATTCTTGATTAATCATATCAATTAAATCAACCCTTTAAACCAATTACATAATTAATTAACTTTAATAAATCAAAAGATCTAATTTAATTACTATAAGTGATTAATCCTTAATTACTTTCATTTAGTAATTATATTTACATAATTTATAATTGATCATCTGAATTAATCAATACAATAAATTATTAAAATTAATCACCTTAATCAATACTTAATGATCCTCAGTTAATTATCTTTATTAACCAATAACATTTCTTAATCACTCTCTTAAAGAATTATCTTAGATTAGTTCATTTTTAATTATTTCTAATTTATTAATTTATAAATAAAATAATCATTATTTAATTACCTTATTAAGTAAATCATTTTAATTACCTTAATTATCTCTAAGATAAATCATCCTTTATTGATGACTTAGTTAATATTTAGGTGTATTAAAACATTACCCTTCTAATCTTAGATTCAAACTTCATCATGAATTCAAAGATTCAAAATGATCATATATTTAAACATTTACCAATTTTAATTATCAGCTTATGTAAGAACTTTATCCAAATCCAATTCAAATATTTAATTGAAAGCAAATCAGTTTAAAAAGCTGTTTGATTAAACATGGCTTTAAACTTTGATTTAAATCTTTTGATTTTTAAAATTTGCCTTTAACTTTGAAATCCAAATTCATTTCGAAACTTCCAGATTTTAGTACATGTGGAAAATTTTTGATTTAAGCTTTGATCTAAATCTTTGTTTACAATTTCAAATGCCATGTTTAAATGCAAATTCTTTTTAACCCTTTAAATACTTCAAAGTAATAAAAACAAGTTTAAATTTTTAAAACTTAATTTGTTCACAAACTGAGTTTCAAACTGAACTTGAGTTCACATTTTAAACATTGCTTTTTAAACTCAGTTTAAACTTGATTTTAATTTAAAATTTAGTCTTACTTCAGCAGGTACAGTTTTCAACTGTAAACACATATGTCCCGAAGCACTCCTGTTTTGCTTCGAGACCAACACCTATCATCTTCGAGAAATACTCGAGACAATACTGAAACCAAACAACTCACCAAACATTTGAACAACCCAGACATCCCCTCTTCTTTGTGCACCTGCACAGCTCCAACGACCAACGCCGACCATCAACGACCATCTCCGTAAGTCGCAATCCAAACTCGCAACCCATCCCGATCGCCTGAACTACCCAGACTTCTCGAAATCAAATTCGAGAAGCTTGACCCAAAATCTGGCAACACAGAGACCTCACCACAACCAAACCTGTCAACACTGCCTCCTCCCAACTCCGACCATCTGAGAGCTTTCACCTCCGGCCTCGTCATCGACAACACCTGAACTTCAACTTCCCGAAGTATTTCAACACTCGATCAACCCGAGTGGTCGACCCAAACCAAAACACACAACCCAGAAAATTAGGTTTAAAAACTTTGAACCACGGCTATCGCCACCACCGTCATCACTGACGCCACCACCCATTTTTCCCAGCACCTCCATAAGCTCCCGCGTCTCCAGCCCAAATCCTGACCTCTTCCATCATCGTGACCGACCACGGCGACTCGAAATGCCCAAAACAGATAAACACAAATTGCCCTTAATCCCAATCACTAAAAATCTGAATTACTGCTTTAAAATTCATATTAATGTGTGTGAATTCGACTTACATACCTGAATTCATGGAACCAGAGATTTATATTTTGACAAATTTTGAGTTTGCCCAGTTTCTTTTTGGTTTCCAGAAGCACTTCAAATTTTTTTTCAACTTAATTAAATTTGTACCTTAAGTATATGTTATACTGACAATGTTTGTTTTAATGCTAAGTTTTAACCTTGATTAGATCATGTGATAATGGATTTTTGAATCAAAATCCTGTTTTTAAAAATCTTTAAACAGAGAGTATTTATAACATCAGCCTACACATCCATATTCATAAATCAGTATACACAGAGCATTAATGTTTATGACCAAACATACTTATCACAATACAGATCAATATTTTTAAAATTTAAAACAAATGTTACTCACCCGGATTTTCCAGAAAAAAACAAAGAAGAACAGAACTTGTTTTTGAACCAGGCTTTGAGAAAATGCTTGCTGAAGATCTTCTTTTTGATCTCTGGTTTTGTATGAATTTATATTGTTGTTTAAACTGAAATTTCTTTTTTTTTTGTTTGAGTTTGAGTGATGTTACTTCAGATTTTCCTTGAACCCTGTCTTTGCTTTGAACTGGAATGACATTTACATTTGTAGATTGATATATATAGGAAAGGATGTACAGGGATTACAAGCTTGTACTGGGTGATAGTAAAATTTTGTACAATAGGCATGCTGAAGTGTTTTTAGTTATGGGCTGCATTATATTTTAAACAATTCGAATTGACCCATTGCTCTGAGATGATGGAAACAAAAGCATGTTCCCCTTGTATAATATAGGCAGTCTGCTTGTATACTGTTTTACTTTACATACATAATATAGGCAGTCTGCTTGTATGCTTTACTTTACATACATATTTTATTTTATTTTTATACTATGTTTTGCCTTACTTCCTACTTTGCTGAAATGTATTATATTATGTACTTTATTTTGTTTATTTTATTTATTTTCTTGCTTGTTTCAGCCATTTATTTTATTGCCTTAATTACAGTTATTTGTTTATAAAATTTACTCAAGTATAAACACACTTTTATACTTAAACAAAGTTTTAAAATCTTACCTTTCCTTTATTTTTAAACTCATATTATTAAATACTTAATTTACTTAAAATTATTTCAAACTTATGTACATTTTTTATAAGATTTATTTTATATTTACAATCATAGGTTCCCAAAGTACATACATATATTATTTTATATAACTCAAATTATCATCATTTATAAATTTTTAAATAAATTTATTTATTTATTTTTATACTTGTGTCCAAAGTATATTATTTATTTTTCAAAAATCATTTATTTAAGAATTTATTTAAAATCCAATATATACATATATATTCACATATATACAAATTTTCAAATTCATACGACTTAATATAATTTCTATTTGAATCGGGGAAACTCGCTGCCCTTTATAATTAATTTTACAATTTTTTTTTATTCAAAAATTCATTTAAATTATCAATTTAAATTCATAAAAATCCGGGGTCGTTACACTAAATCCCATTCAACACAAGGCTGGAACCATCCCTTACTGGACAGTCCCGAATACAACCCCATGGTTGCAACTAGCAACCGCCCATACATCCAAATAAAATGGGACTCTAGACAGGGGTAAATCTTATCCTGCTTGGGTGCTACCCACTTAACCTTGCTGCACCTTCCTTGTTTTAGCTATTCTCGGTTGATGAGGCTTGAGGCTACGATTACCTTTATCGAACACATCTACCTTAGAATGCTCATCACCCTCCTAACGGTGTTCTAGAAGCATTCAATCCATACAAGTTCGTTCTGAGTTCGAACGAAACCGAAGGCACTTTCTCGTTACACTCATTTTGGAATCACCCTTAGAGTTAACGACAATAGCTCTTGCACTCTGAATCTCCATCTCAAAACTGGAAGTACTATCTCCGTTATATTCATATTGGAATCACCCTTAGAGTTTTAACGACAAATAGTTCTTACATTTCGAGTCTTCATCTTCACTTGATTTCACGACCAAACGTTTGACTTGGATCAATGTTGTTTTCGGATAATCAAATCTGAAATCCGATCTCGGTCTTATCGAAATCCAAACGTTTCTTAAAGGCCAAGTTGTCTAAGGTTTAAACAATTTAATTCAATACTTTTAATTCACATAACATTTATCATAGATAAATATCACACATTTATCACATCCATATTCAATATCATAACACATAATATCATAGATTATCATACGATAAATATCAACCAATCCAGACATTGTACTCAAACAATCATCCACAAGCAAGATTTATTAATCCATATTATAACTAATTTAATTAACTTAAAATAAATTAATTACTTAAGAATTAATCACCTAATCCTGCTTAATCAATCATTAAATAATTACAAACCATTTAATTAAGATTCCTTAATTTCCTTATAAACCAATTAATTAATATTTAATTTCAGATTAATTATCTTTTAACTATAAATTAATAAACCTTAATTATTAACTAATATCCCTTAATAACAAATTGATTAATCCTTACTTACCAGTTGATTAATCAATAAATTAATCTTTGATTACAGACTAATTATCCATTAATTATTAATTAATGAACCCTAATTATTAATTAATAAACTTAAGTACAAAATAAGTACCTTTTAATTATCAATTAATCGATCCTTAATTACTTAATTAATTAATACTTAATTATCAATTAATTAATCTCTAATTAATTAACATACCCTTAATTACAAATTAATTAATCTTTAATCATTAATTAATAATCTCCAATTATCTAATTAATAATCCTTAATTACAAATTAATTAACCTCTGATTCCTTAATTACTTAATTAATCTTTAATTATAAAACTAATTAAATCTTAATTATCAATTAATTAACCACTAATTAAGTAATTATAACCTTTGATTATAAATTAATTCATCCTTAGTCATTAGTTAATTAAATTAATTAATTAATTACTCTTAATTAATTACTTAATTGATCCTTTATCATTAATTAATTAACTTATTTAATTATACTTTTATTAACTTATTTAATCTCAAATCATTAAAACCTTAGTTAAACTTAAGATAAAACATTATCTTAATAATGAGTTAATTATCATTACATATTTAAAACATTTTATCATTATAATTAACTTCTTTAATTAAACATTTAATTAAGTTTTAAAGCAAAACATTTAACTCAACAAATTTAAAGTTAACAAATCATAACTTCCTTTAAATAACTTAAAATATTTATCGAGTAATAGATTAAAATAATTTCAATTTAAATTTTAAAAACTTGCTTTTATAAAACCTTTAAAAAAAACTTAGTTAACCGTTTTTAAAAATTATACCTTTAAATAACTTTTAAATTTTCATTTCTAACTTAAGATTTAGAATAACTTACAATTTACTTAACAAAATTTAAGTTAAACAAATTTCAAAAACTTCTTAATCAAAAAATTATTATTTATAAAAGAAATTTATATAAAATAAGATTTAAACTAAATTATTTAAATTTTCAAAACCTTAATTTGAAAAACTATTTTTTAAAAACTGTTTTAAATCTGCTTGGAGTCGAACCCGAACCCCACCCAAGAGCTACCCCGAGTTTTCCTTTCTTCTTTCCATTTTTACCACTTAGGTTTCTTTTATTAAAGTTAAAACCTATAGCAAGCAAACACTCATGACCTACTCAAATTTATACTCGAGTCATTTTACCCAATACCCGATCCTTCCTTCGAGTCAAAACTACAACCCATCCTATTAAGACAACCAACCCATTCGTGCACATGTACAGATGATCACGACGACATGACCATCACCGACACCTCCATCTCAACGACAATGACCCAAACCTATGACCCCAACCACCAAATCTTTGATACTAACTCAAAATCGAATTCGAGCTAAACTGAGCAAACCTGCAACAAAACCCACCACCAAAAACTGCCTCGAACCAACATCTCCGACCAACAGACAACGCGCAACCACGTCCTCAGCCTCGTCAGACATCCACGCAACCAATGCCCTAGGTCCGATACCACTCGATCAACCATAGTCGCCGCTGTGACCACAATTCCGACCTCAACATAAACTAGGGTTTAAAACTTATTTCAACCCGCCGCCACTGCCACGGTGCTCTAACTACCCATTTGATAATTTTTCCTGGACCGCAAGTCCCTCCTCCACCTCTAGTGAAGCTCCCGACCAACCCGAGACCATCTATCGCCAGAAAACCCCCAAAATCCAATTTTCGGTCATCTATGAATTGTACCCACGATACAACATTAAAAATTGTGATTCTCTTTTTAAAAAACATGTTTTCCTGAGTCAATTCAATTTATATAATTGCATCAGCAAATTGTAGCATGTGATTTTAACATGATATTAAAATTTCAATTATATTTTTCTTGATTCCAGCAGATTTCAAAAACTATTATGCTTGAACATATTTTTAAAACTTAGATTGAGTTTAAACTAAACTATCTTGTTTGAAATCCAAATCTTAACAGAGATCAAAATGTTTTTTGTAATTTTTATCAAATTTAAACCCTGTAACCTAGAAGCAGAGAAGCACAGATATGCACAGTTCAAACACAACAACACATAGAATTCACATTTGTATATACACATGCAAAAACAATCTTCATCACAGAAACTCACATGCAATAACATTTATCTACTTAAGCCTTTTAAATAAATTTTTGCTCACCTGATTAAAAAGATGAACAAAGCTTTAAACAATTTGAAACTTGAACGCTTAGAATCTTTTGAAACTGAAATGCTTTGTTGAACTGGATACTTTGATGATGAGATGATTTAAGACTTTGATTGTTATGCAGGTTGAAGCTTGTTTGCTGACGATTAGGTTGAAATATAGTTGATTTGCTGTTTTAATCCCTCAGGTATGTTTGATTATCTTGTTGGAACTTTAATTTGCTGATCTTTGTTATAAGTTTTGATAAATGGTTTACAGTGTTTTAAATTTGAGTTTGTTTTATTTTCTTGTGGATTGAATAATGTTTTACAGATTTTTTTTAGTTTGATCTGTTTTGAGAATGTTTAAAGGTTTGAGTTTTCTTGCTTTTGAAATGAAGAGTAGGAAAAGAAATAGAAGAGAGTAAATAGGGGTTTATATAGAGTTAAATTATGATTTATCTAAAATTAAGAAAATAAAAACAATTTGTGACACTTGTTACATTAGGTAGCATTTGTCATTATACTAATTAATCAACTTACACATGTACTTAACATGACCTAAAAGCTAACACTTGCAATTACGCATGTTTAATTTATTTTTTACATGTAAATAAAAAGCTTAAGTATTAAATTTCCTTATTTATAAATACCTTTCTTAATATAAATAAACTCCTTTAATGAAAATAAATAAAAATTAATTATATTCTAAATAAAATCACATAAAATATATTTAATTATTATTGAATATTAATATAATAGTTTTGTATTTATTGTACTATTTAATAAATACTTTCTTAATTTATATAAATAAAATTCTTTAAGGAAAATAATATAAAACAAATTATATATTAACAAAAAATCTTATGTATATATTTTTAAATTCAAAATATTTTAAACTATTTATCTTTTAAATTTCAAATTTAAATTTAAATTTAAATTCAATTTCAGTTTAAAAATCCATTTTAAAATCAATTCAAATATATATATATTTAAACAAACATATTATTAAATTTGAAAATAATAATTATTATATTTAAAATCTATTTAAATTTACTTTATAAACAACACATTATTATTTTATTGTTTGACATAACAATTTTACCAATTTCTAATAATAAATAAAGGGGATTATCACATTTTAAATTGTTTGAAATTCCGGGATCTCATTACTCTCCCCTTAAAAGAATTTCGTCCCCGAAATTTAAAACAAAAGATAATCCAAAACTTTTATTTCAAATCATCCAAGCATACATATCAGTCATACACTATCAACCAAACGACGATTCACCCAAACAAGCAATTTATTCAAACAAACAATTCATTCAACAAACATCACTAGCTATTCAGACACAATTTCGGATAAGCTTTCCTAAAACTATCCAGAGTTTCCCATGACAAACTCTGGAATCCTCGCTCCACTGCACCTCTGAGTTGCCTCTCATCCTGATCAATGATCTGGACTGGATGTCTGACAATAGATAAGTCCGATTCAATCTCTAAATCTTCCTGCACTGCCAGTTCCACAACAAGAGATGGGTCGTTCACGTATTTCCTCAGATGAGATATGTGAAAAACTTAGCGAATTCCATCCATTCGGACTGGCAATTCAATCCTATAGGCCACAACACCAATCCTCTCGAGCACTCAGAACAGACCAATATACCTTGGGGCAATTTTTCCCATCTTTCCAAATCTAATCACTCCTTTATTCGGGGAAATCTTAAAAAAGACTAAATCTCCGATCTCAAATTCCAATTGTCTTCGTCTCTTGTCCGCATATTCTCCTGGCGATCCTACGCTGCTCTCGTTCTCTTCTTGATAAGCTCCACCTTTGCAGATGCCTTCAGATCAAAATTGGACCAAGAACAAGACGATCTCTCGACTCTATCCAACAGGATGGGAATCTACAAGGTCTTTCATATAAAGCCTCATAGGGTGCCATCTTGATATTCGCCTGATAACTGTTATAGTACGAGAATTCCACTAAATGCAGATGGTCCTCCCAAAATCCACTAAAATACAAAACACAAGTCCTCAGCATATCCCCAAGAGTTCTATTCACCCTTTCTGTTTGTCCGATGGTCTGGGGATGATAGATTGTACTCAAACTCGATCTTGTACCCTAAGCTGTCTGCAAAGCCTCCCAAAATTTGCTAATGAAGATAGGGTCACGATCACTAACAATGCTGACTGGAACACCATGCAGTCGGACAATTTCTCTCAAGAAAATCTCTGCCAAAGATGCTGTAGTACAAGTTGCCTTAACTGGAATAAAATGGGCGCTCTTGGTTAGCCGGTCAACGATTACCCATATTCCTTCATTTTCCTTTTTGGTCCTTGGCAAACCGTTGAAAAAATCCAAAGAAATCACTTCCCACTTTCCCTTTGGAACTTCTAAAGGCTACAACAAACCTACGGCCTTCTGCTGATCACCTTTCACCTGCTAACAGATCGCATATCCATTAACGAAAGCAGCTTCATCCTTCTTCATGCTTGGCCACTAGAAGACTCTCTTCATATCCTTATACCTTTTTGAAATTCCCGGGTGGATACTCATCCTGGAGCGATGGCTCTCTAACAGAACTTCTAGCTTCAAATCCTTGAAATTCGAAACACAAATCCTTCCGTTGATCCTCAATATTCCTTGATCATCAATCTCAAAATCGAAACACTAACCATTCTTAACTCTTTGGATGATTCCTCTCAATCTTCCATCTGATCCTTGCTTACTCGAAATCCTTTCCAATAGATACGGAACAACTTCCAAAAGAGATAGAAGTGCATTCCAACTCAGAGCATCCGTGTAGACCCCAAACTTACTCTTACCATCAGGAATAGCTAGAATAGACGCACTGGTCAACTTGCCTTCAAATCCAAGGAAGCCGCTTGACACTCGGGGTCCACTTAAACTTTGCTCCATTTCGAGTTAACTTGGTTTAGTGTGAAGAATCTAAGAATATTCATTGATAAACTTCCTATAGTACACTGCCAAAACCAGAAAACTACGAACTCCTGTCGGAGTCTGCGGTTGCTTCCACTCCTGAATGGTTGCTACCTTGGTTGGATGTACAGAAATACCCTCTCCAGAAACAATATGCCCCAAAAATATGACTTTCGATTTCCAAAAATGGCATTATGAAAACTTAGCCCTCAGAACATGCCTCCTTAAAGACTCTAATACTATCACCAAATGTCTCTTGTGCTCCTCTTCAGACTTGGAGTAGACAAGAATGAACACAAGAACGAACTTATACAACACATCCCGAAAAAACTCGGTTCATCAAATCCACAAAATAGGCAGGAGCATTGGTCAGCCCGAAAGGCATAACCAACCACTTAAAAAAACAATTGGGTCCCCTAAACGCAGTCAAGGGGATACTGTCCTTAGCTACTCTTAACTAATGGAAACCCGAAGCAAAATCTAACTGTGAGAAAATAGAAGCTTCATGGGTTGATTAAAAAGATCATCTATACTGGGCAACAGATACTTATTCCTAATAGCAACCTTATTCAACTCTCGAAATCCACATAGAATCTCAAAGACCCATCCGAATTGGTCACCAAGACTATGGAAGAAACTCAATTGGAAAAATTAGATCGGATCAAACCTTTCTAAGAAATCTTGGGTCTGTTCACAAACTCTTCTTTCTCCTTCGGCGCAATCCTTCTACTGGATGAACAACAAGCACTACTTCCAGAACTAATTCGATCCAAAACTCTATCTCCCGGTGAGGACAAACCTTACACTTCCTCTAAAGCATTCGAAAAATCTCTAACTACTTCGACAGACTCTACGCCTTCTAGAGATGCCTCGCTTCCATGCAAAAGATTACTCAAATGAGCTCCAAAATCATCGCAAGTCACTTTTGTGACTCTTCCCAACTCAGTCTCCAAAGACACAATCCTCTCTTCACACATCAAAACAGCCTTATACTTATGCATTCAATCCATGCCCATAATAAGATCAAACCCTTTGAGATCCAATGCAAATGGGTCATAAGAAAAACTATGAGACCGATAAGAAAGCCTTAAGTCTCAATAGATCTTATTTAACTTGGTTACTCCACCTATAGGATTAGATACAAAGATAGGACGATCAACCAAATAAAGAGAAAGATGAAACTTCTCTAGAACTCATGATGGAAACCCGAACAGGTAACCCAACAAATTAGATAGGCATATAGTTATATAAAAATTACAAATACGCGCTCTCAAGATAGATACTACACCAGAGCCTAGGTATTATCTCAACCTATGCTCTGATACCAACTATGAGATGACCCGTCTTTTATTCCATAGAAAGACGCATCATTAATATGAAAGAAAGAGGTAGTAATACAATACATAGAAGAAAGAACTAAACAATAACAGAATCTCACAGCGGAAACGGAAAAAAATATAATATATCACATAACTATTACATAGCCTTTACATCAGAGTTACACAGATTACACAACATTATCAACATTAGATAGTTATAAAGGCCTGTCTATCCATTACATTTAAAATACAACAGACAAAGACACAACATAGTGGAAAGATATATATATATATATATATATATATATAGCTACGTCTGGACTCCTGCTACAGGGTTCTCTAAAATTCATCAAGCAAAACCTGATCACTTGGCTACTCATAAAAATTTGAGTACCCAAGAGTTTAAGAGTAACATAATAAACTCCGGGTCAGACATGGGTCTGGTGTGAGTAAACGGGTTAACGTTGTTTAACTTTTAAAATCATTTGAAAACAAAGGTATCACGTAAGACTTCCCACACATAAACATGGGTAAGTTTTTACCTTATGCTAACCAAAACGTTTGATAGGAAATTCAGTGATATTATTATAGGATATAGGTTTTCAAATAAATATCCACATTACGGAAATTGTTACATGATTAAATTCCAACGTACTAGCCACAAAGTGGGTTATACAATCAAAACCGTATAGACATGTAGGGATAATGAGTTTCCATCAATGGTAGGGCTACTGGGGTGCCGCCCATCACAGTACGTCGCCTAGATTACCTTACCGAGGATCCACCCTAAATCCCCTACAACACAAGGCCAGAACCATCCCTTATTGGACAGTTCCGAATAAGACAACCCCGCGGTTGTAGCTAGTAACTGCCTACACAGCCGAATCAAAAGGGACTCTAGACAAGGGTAAATCTTTTCTAACGTGGGTGCTACCCACTTAACCTTGCTGCATCTCCCATGTTTTAGCCATTCCCGGTTGATGAGGCTTGAGGCTACGATTACCTTTATAGAACACACCTATCTTAGAATGCTCATCGTCCTCCTGATGGTGTTTTGGAAGCATTTAATCCATACAAGTTCATTTCGGTTCGAACGAAACAGTAGGCACTATCTCGTTACACTCATTTTGGAATCACCCTCAGAGTTAACGACAATAGCCCTTGCACTCTGAATCTCCATCTCGAAACTGGAAGTACTATCTCCGTTATACTCATCTTGGAATCACCCTCAGAGTTTTAACGACAAATAGTTCTTAAACTTCGAGTCTTCATCTTTAATTGAGATTTCACAACCTAACGTTTAACTTGGATCGATGTGGTTTTCGGATAATCAAATCTGATATCTGATCCCGGTCTCATCGAAATCCAAACGTTTCTTAAAGGCCAAGTTGTTTATGGTTTAAACAATTTAATTCAATACTTTGTACTCACACAACATTTATCACAGATAAATATCACACATTTATCACAGCCATATTCAATATCATATCATAGAATATCATAGATTATCATGCAATAAGCATCAACCAATCAAGACATTCTACTCAAACAATCATTCACAAGCAATATTTATTAATTCATATTATAATTAATTTAATTAACTTAAATTAAATTAATTACATAAGAATTAATCACCTATTCCTATTTAATCAATCATTAATTAATTACAAACCATTTAATTAATGATTCCTTAATTTCCTTAAAAACAAATTAATTAATCTTTAATTTCAGATAAATTATCTTTTAACTATTAATTAATAAACCTTAATTATTAATTAATAAACTTGAATTATTAATTAATATCCCTTAATAACAAATTAATTAATCCATACTTACCAGTTGATTAATCAATTAATTAATCTTTAATTACAGATTAATTATCCTTTAATTATTAATTAATAAACCCTAATTATTAATTAATAAAACTTAATTACAAATTAAGTGCCTCTTAATTACCAATTAATCAATCCTTAATTACTTAATTAATTAATTCTTAATTATCAATTCATTAATCTCTAATTAATTAACCATACCCTTAATTACAAATTAATTAATCTTTAATCATTAATTAATAATCTCTAATTATCTAATTAATAATCCTTAATTACAAATTAATTAAGCTCTAATTATTTAATTACTTAATCTCAAATTATAAAATTAATTAAGTCTTAATTATCAATTAATTAACCACTAATTAATTAATTATAACCTTTGATTATAAATTAATTAATCCTTAATCATTAATTCATTAAACTAATTAATTACCCTTAATTAATTACTCAATTAATCCTTTATCATTAATTAATTAAATTAGTTAATTATACTTAAATTCCTTTATTGACTTATTTAATCTCAAATAATTGAAACCTTAGTTAACCTTAAGATAAAACATTATCTTAATAATGACGTAATTATCATTAACATATTTAAAACATTTTATCATTATAATTAACTTCCTTAATTAAACATTTAATTAGTTTTAAAGTAAAACATTTAACTTAACAAATTTAATGCTAATAAATCATATCTTCCTTTAAATAAATTAAAATATTTATCAAGTAATAGTTTAAACTAATTTCAATTTAAATTTTAAAAACTTGCTTTTATAAAACCTTTAAAAAAACTTTAATAACTGTTTTTAAACATTATACCTTTAAATAACTTTTAAATTTTCATTTCTAGCTTAGGATTTAAAATAACTTATAATTTACATAACAAAATTTAAGTTAAACAAATTTCAAAAACTTCTTAATCAAACATTTATTATTTATAAAAAAATTTATATGTAAAATAAGTTTTAAACTAAATAATTTAAATTTTCAAAACCTTACTTTGAAAAATTTCTTTTTTTAAAACTGTTTTTAAGTCTGCTTCCGGTCGAACCCGAACCCCACCCAAGAGCTACCCCGAGTTTTCCATTCTTCTTTCCATTTTTGAAACTTAGTTTTTTTATTTAAGTTAAAACTTATAGCAAGCTAACACTCACGACCTACTCGAGTTTACACTCGAGTCAACTTACCCAATACCCGATCCTTCCTTCGAGTCAAAACCACAACCCATCATACTGACACTACCAACCCCTTCGTGCACATGCACAGATGATCGCGGCGATGATGACCATCGCCGACGCCTTCATCTCAACGACGATCACCTAAACCTATGACCCAGACCACCAAATCTTTTGATACTAACTCAAAATCGAATTCGAGCTAAACTGAGAAAACCTAGAACAAAACCCACCACTAAAAAATGCCTCGAACCCACATCTCCGACTACCACACAACGCGCAACCACGTCCTCAGCCTCGTCAGTGATCCACGCAACCAATGTCGTAGATTCGATGCCACTCGATCAACCAGAGTCGCCGTGGTGACCACAATTCCGACCTCAACATAAACTAGGGTTTAAAACTTATTTCATCCCACTGCCGCCGCCACGGTACTCTAACCACCCATTTGATATTTTTGCCTGGACCATAAGGCCCTCCTCCACCTCCAGTGAAGTTCCCAACCAACTCGTAACCAACTATCGCCAGAAAATCCCTAAAACCCAATTTCTGGTCATCTATGAATTGCACGTACAACATTAAAAATTTTGATTTTCTTTTTAAAAATCATGTTTTCCTGAGTCGATTCAATTTGTATAATTGAATCAGCAAATTGTAACATTTGATTTTAACATGATATTAAAATTTCTACTGTGTTTTTCTTGATTCCAGCAGATTTCAAAAACTATTATGCTTAAACATATTTTTAAAACTTAGATTGAGTTTAAACTAAACTATCTTGTTTGAAATCCAAAGCTTAACAGAGAACGGAATAAAAATATGGAAATTTTTATCAAATTTAAACTTTGTAACCTAGAAGGAGAGAAGCACATACATGCACAGTTCAAACACAACAACACACAGAATTCACATTTGTATATACACATGCAAAAACAATCTTCATCACAGAAATTTACATGCAACAACATTTATCTACTTAAGCCTTTTAAATAAATGTCTACTCACCTGATTAAAAAGATGGACAGAGCTTTAAACAGTTTGAAACTTGAATTGCTTAGAATCTTTTGAAACTAAAATGCTTTGTTGAACTGGAAACTTTGATGATGAGATAATTTAAGACTTTGATTGTGACGCAGATTAAAGCTTGTTTGCTGGTGATTAGGTTGAAATATAGTTGATTTGTTGTTTTAATCCCTTAGATTTGCTTGATTATCTTGTTGGAACTTTGATTTGCTGATCTTTGTTACAGGTTTTGATAAATGGTTTACAGGGTTTTGAACTTGAGTTTGTTTTGATTTTCTTGTGGGTTGAATAATGTTTTACAGATTTTTATTTTAGTTTGATCTGTTTTGAGAATGTTTACAAGTTTGAAGTTTCTTGCTTTTGAAATAAAGAATAGGAAAAGAAATAGAAGAGATTAGATAGGAGTTTATATAGAGTTAAATTATGATTTATTTAAAATTAAGAAAATAAGAACAATTTGTGACATTTGTTACATTAGTTAACATTTGTCATTATACTTATTAATCACCTTACACATGTACTTAACATGACTTAAAAGCTAACACATGTAGTAATGCATGTTTAATTTATTTTTTAAATGTAAATAAAAAGCTTAAGTATTAAATTTCCTAATTTATAAATACCTTTCTTAATTTATATAAATAAACTCCTCTAAAGGAAATAAATAAAAATTAATTATATTCTAAATAAAATCACATATAATATATTTAGAATATTTTATCAATAATGTTTTCTCTCCCTCTCTTTCTCTACCCTTTGAAGCCATATTTTATCAATAATATTTTGCAAGTTACGTACCTCTGTAGTCTAATCAACATATTTTTAAAATTTTCACTTGCAAGGTGTTTGCTGAATATGATATAAATTAACCCACAATACATAATCGCACACATAAAAAGAAAAGTACACGACTATTTATTATATAAAGTACAAACAAATTATAACTCCTCGTATTCATTGGTATATAATAATTTGCATATAAAATGTCATCTTTCTTAAGTTTGCACACCATGTCTGTTAATAAGTATCTAATGGAAGCATTTTGGATTTGTAAACCCATCTTATTATCCCGTGCCAACTTTTCACATCTCTGCCCCAAACAAACATTCATCTTTGGTGTATAATCAAACGGTTTGTTAAGTCAATATTTGTATGCTTAGATAATTTACATCTAAAAGACAAAAGCAAATCCATATAGTAACACTATTCTCTTTTCCACTAAATTATTTTCCTAAGACTTGCAGACTTTAATGATCAAAGCATTTAATCTAACTCGTATTATAAAGCATTTAATCCACCTAAAACTTGCAGACTTTAGTTGTCTTCAGACTTAATACAGTTCATCATTACTGTAATTTTTAATCTGATGATGATGGTTTAACTGGTTGTTTATCTGCATAAGGTTAGAGAACTTATGCGAGTACAAGCATTTACATGTTCCTGTGAAACAATGCATCTTTTTACTTAATCATGTGCCCTTCCCCTGAAAGATTACGGTTGAAAGCTTCCACACATTTTAGACCATTAAGACCTTGTAACGTAAGTAGAGAGCTAACTACTTATTAATGCACTATACATTTTACAGAGGTATTCATGCAAGTATATCTAATGTACAACTTCTGTTGGAAATTTTCAACGCGTGGGCCATATATGTAAAATCTTTATTAACAACTGAAATAGAAGCGCAACCTATTGGTCCGACTGTGAAGTTCGAAAAATACTATTCTATGCGAACAAGAGGTTAAAAGTTTGAATCCCACAAAGAACCAAAATTAACATTTATTTTCAAATTGAAAATTTGTAACTCAAATAAGATTTCATCTACGAAACCCTGTGCTGACAAAAAAATTACAATTTTTTTCTTTGCTTTTTTCAATTTGTTTTTTTAACCAAAACTACATAAAAACTCTAAATTTACTAGTTTTATAAGATGTTTTTATGCGCACGTGCATTGCGGATGCCTACAAATCTTGTAAAATAAATGTATAGTGCTATTTTGATATAAACCTTAATTAAAGCTATCAAATTTTGAAATAAAATTAAAAGGCTTAAGTATATAACTGTCATTGTATTAATGTATAACTATCAGAGCAATTCTAATTTGTTGAAGGACCAAATTAGAAAATGCCAACATTATAAGTAAGGGATTATGATACCTAAACTACATAAACTGTAGTTATTCTGCTAATATCTTCTATGGAAATAATTAAGATTTAGGGTTTCATGATTAATCAATTTTAAAGTATATTGAAATCCAAAAATATGGTATCAGAGTTACTGATCATTGATTTCATTGGAAATTATTTATGTACTTTAAGGAAATTTTGATCTAAACTTCATTTAAAAGTCATTAAATTCCACTTAAGTTTCAGATCTGCTTGATTTATGCGTCAAGGATTTTTTTTGTGAGGATTTTCAATTTGGCTTAATATCAATTCTTTCTATATATCATAAATTGTTGGGCTGATTTGTGAAATCGTTTAATATAGAAATATAGATCTAAATAATTTATATGTTATTTATGAAATAAGATAGAATTTTGAAATCATTAATTTTTTTTAGAAAATACTCTAAATTCCTCTAAGTTTCGAAAATAACTTATGTTGGTTAAGCATCCACATATTTATTATTGTATATTTTGTGAATAAGTTGTGAATTTTAATAGAGGAAACTTTGGATCTGATATGCACAGCTATTTTCTTTAATGTTTGTTAATTGTATAAATAGATATATATACAATTTAGAACCATTTATGCAAGAAATATAAATTCGATTCTATGATTACTTTAGCTTACATAATTTCTGATTAAGTTATATATATATATATATATATATATATATAAAAGGTATTTGGGTTGTTGCAAAAATTTTGATTAATTAGAAATATATTTTAGCATGATACAAATTTATATTTTAGACCACATAATAATCAATTGCATTTATTATTATCATATTTGTATTAAACGTGGTTGTTATAGTAATAAATTAATTAATTCGTAATCAGAAATATACTAGATATGTCAGTTGCAATAAATTTAATGATGCATCATGTTTGTATTTGGAATAAGAAAAGACATATAGTTTATTATTTGATGTATTTATAATTGATAAATAAAGGTATTTTATATGTATGACCCATGCTTGTTGAAAATATGTTTCGCTTTCATTCTTCAGTTATCATAAAATAAAAGGAGTAGCAGTTTTCGTATTTTATCAAAATGTATGGTTACTAACCTTAACTAAGTATCAAATAATAAACTAAAGATAAAATGATATGGTAGTACTCTGTATAGCTACATTATGGTTCAAAAATACATCATAACTACTGCGCTCATTCATGTTATTTAGTACGACATTTACTATGTCATTTATATATAACTTACCGTGGCATTTAATTATGGCTTTCATCCGTGACATTTTCCATGTAATTTATTAATGATGTCTTATATCATGTTTATTTAGGAAATGTCAAGAATATGACTAGAACTTAGAGCAAAAGATTATAACAGCTACGATTAAAACATGTTGTGCCACAATTATAATTTTGAGATTTTCAAGCGTCAATAGACCTAAAGCATTTTTGGGAGTGTTTTATAACTCTCGAAGTATATTATATATACACTAAGAAATAAATTCAAATAGCTTTTTTGGTGTCTCTTTGCAAACTAATTGTATATGTCCTACATTCAAAGTAAGCAAATTGAAATAGCATATCGCCAAAGTGACCTTTCTTATTTAGTTGTTCATGAAAGTGTTTGATATTTATGTGTATTTATTCATACGGATATTAGCTGGCCCAAAGGAAGACTAATATTTGGTCGAATCACTTACACATGTGTGATGAAAATATGTGACAATTATAAGGTTTTACAAGTGAATAACTAATCGGTCCAAAGGAAGATTATTATTTAACTTGAATTTATTATCGGTGTTTGATTACTATAACAAAAGCACTACTTACAATTAATATTACTGTTCAAAGACTTGATATTAACGTTATGCTAGATATCTTGAGAAGAGACATACCAATTATTTGAATTTACTATTGTTGTTATTTGTATATAAGAATGCATGGTCAATTTTTATTTTTTATTCAAATTTGAACTAATTTGATTAAAGTGTCTACCAATTTTAAAAACGTTCTCATCTTGTCTAGGACTAACTCTAAGGACTAGTAAGAGAATATGTTGTTTTTCCTCAACTTTGTGGACCTAGCTCTTACAATTAGAAGGGTCATAACCACCCTTATTACAATTGGATGTTCTTACAATGCTATGAAGAACATTGAGAGATGGAATAATTAAAATTATAAGGGTCAAATGATTATAAGGTATAATATTTCAAAGGCTTTCAAGGGTGTGATATCCATAGGGATAATTACTTTACAAGCTTAAAAGTGTATTTCCAAAAATGATAAGGAGAACAAGCATATATTATATTGCTTGATTCCATAAAGACAAAGTAAGGAAAACATAAGTGAGTACTATATGAAAAGATGTTGCTTCAAAAGATAAACCACTCAAGTTATTGTTAATTTTTTGGTACTCTCTTTATTAGCAGCATAATCATTTCGAGGTTATTATTAATTAATATTTTTTAAGAATAAAATGACCTTTTGTTGACCTTATTTTGCGTCGCGTGAAGAAGAAGAGAGATTGAAGGATGATAAGGTAAAAATGACCCATTTAACTACATTGTAAATATGTATAAATAAGGATAATGAACTTACTACGGATATAGAAGAAAATAAATAACATATGAATGTATTTATAGTTGTTTCTTTTATGATACCCATGGACATATAAAAGAAATTTACTAGATATCACACGTGTCGTGTCTAAAAAGTATGCATATTGTTTGGATTTTTTTGATATTTTTATTATAGTATCACTTAGACAGACTTTGATTTCTAATTTTGATATGAACAAATTTGATTATTATTGTTCCTTCCGAAATAATAAGATTAATCTATAAATAAATTCATACATTATTATAATTGAATATCTTGAAACTCATGATAAATGCCTTTATAATAAAGCCTTGAGTTTGGATATGGTGATCAATGTAAATATTTATTCCATCTTATAAAATAATTCTAGATTAAGGCACTAAAGATAACAAATAATTTGTTAATATTCTAAGCGACTTAAAAGCTACAAGTTTTATCAACCACACTAAGGAAAAAAAAATTAAGATGGAAAATGCTATAATTTTGAGGATTTTGAGTTTAGAGGGAGAAGTAAAGTATGGATCATTGTCTTTAAGGAGAATCATTATTTTTGATTCAACTATTGTTATTTCTTCGGATAATGAATAAGATTTGTTTTCTTTCATTGTTGTACCTACCCTGAAATTCAAATACTTCGTCTTCGAATAACGAAACTTTTTAAAATATGTTCAAGAGTTATAAACATGATTTTATAACCATTTTAGACATCATTTAAATAATGAATAATGGTAATAAACATGTTTTTGAAATTTGTTTACAAAAAAATGTTCTTCCAATAAAAATCAATAATATGATCGAAAATCGGTTTATCGGTAACAGCTTTTCGATCGATATAAGTTGTTCGAACTCTTTGGCACTTGATTAATGATCAAATAAAAGTATTAGCAACTAACTAACTCATACACCTCTTCATAAATCTTAGATTGTTTTAGAAGCTTCGAAAAATAAGAGATCTATCATGAGAGGTGTATAATGGTAATTAACATAAAGAAGAAGTGGCTTAATGGAGAAGTGATGGAGGTGAAGCTTCCGTGGCATAGTGGAGGGGGAAGAGGGTGAGTGAGAGCTTAAGAAGCACCATGCTTAAGCTTATATAAGGAGAGGCATACCCGTAGTTATCATTCACAAAAATTTACAGTGCTTAGAGTTGAAAATCAATGGTTTCTTCTTCATCATCTCTTATGTCTTAAAGAAAATTATTGCAAATCAAATCCAAATAACCTCAAATTTGGAGTGAATGATAAAATATATTTTACATGTATTCTAGGTGTTAGAATAAATGCAGGAAATATTCTAACCCTTTATACTAGTGAAGCCTTACCACACTTTAAAAAACCTTCTTCCTAGTTAAAAATTTGAAAAAGTGGACCACACCTCTCTCCCTATTGATGGGTCGTGAGCTTAAGTGAGAGAGGCAAAGGCAAGGTGGAAAAGCGAAGGAGCAAGGAAGGAAAGGTGTTGCATGGTAGGGTCTAGGCTTAGGTGCTTGGATCTTGGTTGTTTCTAAGGTTAAAGGTGAGTTAACAAATCACTTTGAATGTAAATATAACACATATAT
Source organism: Allium cepa (assembly GCA_030765085.1). Taxonomy (NCBI): domain Eukaryota; kingdom Viridiplantae; phylum Streptophyta; class Magnoliopsida; order Asparagales; family Amaryllidaceae; genus Allium; species Allium cepa. The sequence goes on along the minus strand of CM060930.1, from coordinate 42,880,786 downwards.
GTTTGTATTTAATTGTGCTTAAGTTGTTTGAATTGTTGTTAACTTATGTTAAACCATTGGTCTGATTGTTACTTTAAAAGTATGTGACATATGTGATCCATGTATTTGGACCTGAACGAAATTGTAATGGACTTTTATGACTTATGACAAGACCTTGAACAAAGTACATAGGTTATAAACGGACTTTGCTTTAGATCGGGCTTGAATTTGAAAGTGCACTTATAGCGATAGTCGCTATAGATGCAGTTGTGAATTGCTTTGTTTTTAGCAATTTCTATGGAACTTTATAGAGAGATCCTTAAAGTTTTCTTACCCTATTCATAATTTATTTTATGTATATTTGTTATTATTAAAAGCTTGAATAGTAAAAATTTAAGTAAAATCTCGAAAGGTGACAAAAAATGCCCCGTTTAGCCTTGATTTTGAACTTTGAAAGTGAAAAGATATTTAGATTTAAGTATTTTATTTCATTATTTTTACAAGTGTTTACTAACTCATATTAGAGTATTCCAAAAGTAGTTTGATACATTTATGAATTACTAAGAATTAGTTGTGAATTTTTAAAGAATGGATATTTTGTTAAAATATGTAGAAAACATGTCATTTCAAGTTTCAAGGAAAATTATAAAGTTGTTATTTTCAAGTAATATTATGGATAAATGTTTTAAAACCTATTATAAATATTTTTAAGTGTTTTAAAAGTATATTCAATTGTTTTCAAAAAGCGGTTAGAATTGCTAAATGGCCAAATGGTTAATTGTTTAATTGCTTGTTTGAAAACTAAATAACTGTGCTTAACACTAAAAGCCAACAAAGTAAGGCTTATCTATTTGTGAGAGTTAAGATTGATGTCAAGTAGGGATGAAGTAATAGAGCTCTAATCTATCGAGCTTCCCTCTTGACCAAGGAATAGTAAGTCGAAAAATGTCAAAAATTAATTATGTTGATTTCTTTATTGTTTATAGAAATCATTAATACTATACATAACACTAAAAGCTGACAAGGTAGACCTAACTATTTTGAGATTCAAGAACGAAGTGTCTAAGCAAGGCTTTGATGTAACCAATGCTCTAACTTACTTGGCTTCACTCTTGAACGAGGAATAGTTAAGTTGGAATGTTGGAAACGATTTAAGCGTACCAATCGTGATTTGTACAAGCAATTGTTTTGAGTAGATAATCGAGTAGTCGATTATTGAACTTGACTAAATATTGACATAAGATGTTAATGAAAGACTTCACGATTTCATATCAATGAGAGCCCTTGGGAAGGAGTATTGGTATGAAACGTATCTAGCTTTCGCTTACTTCTAAGAGAACTAGAATTGAGTTAACGAGGAATTCATCGATTAGTTTTGGAGAGTCCGATAAGTGGGAAGAGTGTACTTATATAAGATGACTCAAAACCTATAATCACTTCAAAACCATATACACAAGCTACAATCTGGAAGTGGTTGTGAAGTGGAATGTTATAGAGTTGAACTATCTATCTTGAGGAGTATTTCAAGAGAGAGGACATTGTTAGTGTTCGTCGGAGGACTTTTGCGGGTAACCTATGTGATATTTCGGGATCTATTCGAGATGCACGAATCCATCCGGCGATTCGCGATCTGTTCAAAATGATGGAATCCATTTAGGGATTCGTGTTCTATTCGAGTGATGAAGACTCGTGTGAGGGCTGCCGAACGTAGCCTTGACATTGGTAAAATGAAAGAAAATAAAGAAAGTGCATATCCAGGGGGTTTAGCTGACCTCAAGAGTATATCAACTCTAGATCTAGAGATTATTATCGATTGTTGCTAGTGGGAGTTGATATGATCCAGATCACACACCGAGGGTGATCCAGTAATGTTTACCTTAGAGTATACGCCATCTAGTAATATACAATGCTTGAAAGGTAGTTTTTGGTCCTTGTCATGGAGTTTGAATGCAGTAAGACCAAGGAGATTTTCGTGGAAAAATCCTCATGTGAACATGCCTTAGCAGTACTTATTGTATACCTATTATTGATGTGGCGTTCACACAAGAACTATTGGATATGATTTATGTGTTGTATACTAGACATTATCTATCATATCATTATACAATAAACTTAATGAATGGTTGGTTTCATTTGGGAGGAAAATCCTTATGGTAACCTATACGGTCTCAATGGTCACTGTTCTTGTCTCATATTTCTTGGGTTTCTCATGCTGGTTTACCAATCATTGATGAAAAGATATTAAGTAAATAGGTGCTTAACATTTGAATAATTACTTTCTTTTATCAAAAATATCTTTTTGGTATATACAGAATCATCAAACCACTCTTTAACTTTGGAAATACCAAATCATTTTCATAAGTCATATTGCAAAATCTCTTTGAGTTAAAAATGGTTGATAGAAATTATAATAATTTTATTCAACATTAATTTCCGTATTCAACCTTTAATATCTGTCGAATAACGGTGAAATCACCTTTTGAATTCATACGGACAGTACAGATTCCCTCCTCTAAATTTAATACCAAGTGTAAGAAGATTATATCTATATAATCCAAGGTGTATTAAATTAAATTTGAAAATTTGAATCTTTTATACTTTTCTTATTTCTGACATTTCAACCATATCTATTGCTCGCCAAGGAAAGAGGCCTGGTGATTCAGGACACTGGTTGCTCCTGAATATCTCCTTAGTTTAAGCACCTTACATCCTGTTCTCACGAATAGAAAAATCCAGTCAATTCGTCGGCTTTTAGAGCCAAGATTAAATCACTTGATTTTAAGAGCTTTTCTTTAAATCGTTTATTTAAACTTTCTAAAATAAAATATAAAACCTCCAAATCATCTTTATAATACTTAATTATTTATTTAAATTTTTTATAAAAGATTTGGAAAAGAATACTTAAGTTTGAAGCCACGTTTCAAAAGCTATTAAAATCCCCTGCAAAAAGTAATGCGAACAATGCTTTTAAAGCTTAGTTGATCAAAATAATTTCGATAATTTAGAGTTCCATTTTTATAACTCAAAATTTTAAAATATTTATAGAATTTATTCCATATTTTTAAAGAATTAATCTATCATTTTTAAAGAATTAAACTATCATTTTTAAAGAATTTGTCGCTTTGGTTTTCGAATTGCCGAAGTGCGACTATTTTGAAAACTTTATTTGCTCATATTTAAAAATCTACTAAATGAAATCTCCATCATTTTCTTTTGCGTGAAAACTATGATTATAAGAGCTCTAAAAATTCTCATTACAAAGGATTCCGACTCTGAATCAATCGTATATATGGATTTAACTTTCTATAGCATGAAATTGCGAGCTGTTGTTACGCGACGCATCAGTTTCAACTTCATTTTTGTTTTCTTCTCAAACTTTTTCGAAATAATTTTAAATGTTTATAAAACATTTCCAAAACATTTTAAATCAAATTCAAAGAGGTTTACCATCACATATATACCATTTCATTTACAAAAAGGAAAGCAATTTCCTCTGTGTTATTTCGACATGTATTTAAACGTGACTTGTTTTACACATCCAAACAACAATATTTCACAACTAAACATGATGATCAAATCATAAAAACCAAAAAACATATCATATCATCAATCAAAGTATATATGTAAATATAAGTGGAGTTTTCTCACCTTGGATTAAACTTAAACTATAGCTTTGCTAATGTGAATTTAAAGTTCAAGAACACTCAAAAAAATTTCTTTAGAAGGCTCGACCCTGACCTTGGAGTCTTGGATGACTCACGGCCTAGCTTGGGGGGATGGGGAGAAAGGCTCAGCTATGGGAAAACAAGGTGTGGCCTTGGGTAATGAGAGTGGAAAAGAGGAGTTTGTGATAGTTTTGAAGTGGTTTATTATATATTTATATAATATATAATTTATTTATTTTTGCAAATATTTTTCCATTATTTCTTTAAGTATGGAAGCCATGAAAATAGAGAGGAAAGCTTAGGAAAATGAAGAAGTAGAAGTGAAAAAATGAAGTAGAGATGGTGTGATCTTTATAGGGAAAGAAGAGGGAAAAAATATCTTAGATATTTTATGCACTAATATCACCTCCTTCATCACCACCCACCTCTCTCCTTACATCTCTTTACATGGCCATAAACTCCATCCACCATGTGCAAGTACTTTGAAGATAAGTGTTGACTTGGAGAAAGCTTAAGTGTTAAAGAATTTTCGAAAAATATATTAGATATTTTAGGTTATATATATTTAAATGTATATATGTATATGTGTGTGTATATTTATGTTTATGTGCATGTGAATGTCTTCATGTAGTATATGTGCATATGTGTGTCACATTTAACTCACAACGTTGCACAATTTCTACACGTGGAATCATTTCGAATTTCGATTCCTATTTCTGGTTATATTTTTTCTTCTTAGTTAATAAACATATATTTGTAAACAAAATTTGATAATATTATTTATATCATTATGTAATAATTAAAAGAGCTTATTTAATAATTAAAATAATTATTAAATTAATTAAACTCCATTTAAATTTAAAAATCAATTATTCCGAAATAGCGACATTATTACTGATGTCATACATAATTTTAATTTTCCAAAACAAAATAAATTATTTTATTACGTAATCTCACTCATATGAATAATTAAGTGTATGTATCCAGCTCCATGCACGATGTCGGATGGCCAAAGAGCTATTTATCGATAAAGTGATTTTCGATCATTTATCGATATTTATTCCAAGGTATATATTTTTATAAATATTTTTTCAAAATGACATTTTCAATATTTTTTATTCTTCAAAACATTATCATTTATGTTAAAAAATAATCTTATATTTGAATATTTTGAAATTTTTCTGAAGTGGTGAATTTTCGGGTCGTTACATACTTCCCTCTGAAAGAATATCATCATCGAAATTAAGGATATAAAGAAGATAAGTCGAAACAAATATATATTTGAAAAAGTGAAAAATATAAAAGATATGATAAGTGACTATATCATAGATAGTAGGTACATTTTGTTGATACACATGCAACTATGCATCAATCCTAAACTTTGGGTAAGCTTTCCATATTCTATCTTCTGTTTTGTAGGTGCGGTCTTCTACATCACCACTCCATTGGACTTTCACTGATATCGTAACTTTCTTTCTCAATCGTTTTTAATCATGATCCATGATTCAAACTAATTGAAAAATAACTGCCAAATTTGGTTCAACTTCTAAATCTTCCTAGGAAGTTGTTTCTATAATCTGTTTTGGATCATGCACACATTTCATAGATGGGATACGCGAAAGACTTTATGCATGCCAGTAACCTTTCAGGCAGTTCAACATGATAAGCTAATAGGTCAATCTGTTCAAGAACGGGAAAAGGTCCAATAAATCGAGGTGTTAAATTCCCTGCCCGACCAAATCTTACCACATCTTTCGTTGAAGAGACTTTCAAAAATACAAAATCTTCAACTAAGAATTCCAAATTTCTACGCCTTTGATCTACGTAACTCTTCTGCCTACTCTGGGATTTTTTCATCTTCTTTCCGATCAAGGCTACCTTTTCCGAGGCTTCTTGAATCAGTCAGGACCAACTATTAACCGATCTTCGGTTTTGATCCAACCTGTTGAGGATCTATATGGATGACCATATAAAGCTTCATGCGGCGCCATGCCAGTACTTGCCTGATAGCTTATAGGAGAATTCCATAAGATGAAGATAGTTTTCCCATGGTCCTCCAAAATTTAAGATACAAGGTCTTAAAATATCTTCCAGTGCTCGATTTTATCTTTCAGTTTACACATCAGACTAGGGTTGATATGTTGTGCTTATACTCATCTTCATTCCCAAAGCTATTTATAATGCCTCCCAGAACTTACTGGTAAAGACTGGGTCTCGATCAATGACTATACTGCTTGGGACACTATGCAATCAAATTATTTCCCTTTAAGTATATTTCTACAAGACTTGCAGTTATTCTCGTTGGCTTTACTAAGGTATAGTTGGTCAATTGATCTATGATAACCCAAATGCCTTCATTTCCCTTCCTTGATCGAGGTAAGCCGTCGATGAAATCCATCGATATTTCGTCTCATTTCAAAGTACGAATTTAAAGATATTGAAGCAATCCAGCAGTTTTTTGTTGATTACTCTTGATCTGTTGATAATTCACACATCTGCTAACATGAATGAAGATGTCGTTTTTCATATTTCTCCACCTAAATGTTTGTTTTACGTCTTTGTTCATTTTGTTAACTCCTTGGTGAATATTTAGCTTGGATTGATGGTATACGGTCAACACTTCTTGTCTTATGATGTTAACATTAGGATCTTAAATTCTTCCCTTTAACCGTTATATCCTATGGTTTTCGACTTTAAATTTTGAACTCTATCTTTTGCCTATATCTTTAATAATCTCTTTTAGAAATCGATCTTTTTTTTTGCTTACCGGAAATTCTTTCTAGAAGAGTCGGGGTTACTACCAAATAAGCTATAGCAGCATGCTTCATGCTTAATGCGTCTGCTACTATATTGGCTTCCTCGAGTGTATATAGAATATCTAGATTATATAATGCGAGAAATTCAAGCCAATGCTGCTATTTCATAATTAGATCCTTTTGAGTGAAAAGATACTTCAAAGATTAGTATCTATAAAGAGTTTGAATTTCTCACTTATTTAAAGAAGGAATATTATTTAACAAGGCCAAACAAAGTTTATCAAAATAAACCATGAGAAATTCTTACCTAGTAAATAAAGTCTCCAAATCTTTAGTGCGAATGCAACGGATAATAGTTCTAAGTCTTGTGTTGAATAGTTTCACTCATGCATCGTTAACTGTCTACTAGCATATGCGATAATCATTCTTTGTTGAGTCAGTACCACGCCCACTCCTTTACCAAAAGAATCAGTATAAATGATTAAATTATCGCTTTCATCAATAATAGTCAGGATGGAACAGTAATTAACCTTTTCTTAAGTTCCTGGAATGCTTCTTCAGATTTCAACGTCCATTCAAATTTAACATCCTTCATAGTCAACTTTGTTAAGTGATGAGAAATCTTGAATAAGTCCTGAATAAATCCATGGTAGTATCCTACCAATCCTAAGAAGCTGCGAATATCCTTTGGAGTTTGTGGTTGCTTCTAGTCTATAATGACTGTAATTTTTTATGGGATCAACTGATATTCCTTCCTTTGACACAACATGCCTAAGGAGCCTTACCCTTTCTTACCAGAAGTGGCATTTTTAAAACATGGTCTTAAGCACATTCCTTCTCAATATTTCTAGTACAACCTTTAAATGCCTTTCGTGTTCTTCTTTGGTCTTTGATTATACAAGAATATCATCAATAAAAACCAGCACGGATTTGTGGAGTGCATCCCTGAATATTCTATTCATAAGGTCCATAAAATAAGAAGGTGCATTGGTTAGCTCGAAAGGCATAACCAACCACTTGTAGAAATCATTTGGTCCTCTAAATACGGTTAAAGGACTGCAATCTTCTGCTACCCATAATTGATGGAACCTTATAGCTAGATCCATTTTGGAGAATATTCAAGAACCATGAAGTCGATCAAACAAGTCATTAATATAGGGTAGAGGATGCTTGTTCTTAATAGTTTTTTATTTAGGTCTCGATAGTCTACACAAATTCTTCGGGAGTCATCTGACTTTGCAACAAAAACTACTACCAAGCTCCAACTTGAGCAACTTGGTCTAGTTAATCCTTTCTTCAACAATTCATCCATTTGATTCCTTATTTCATTTACTTCTTTGAGGTCCATTCTTCAAGAAGAATGAAAAACAGACTTCGTATCGGGAATCAAGTCGATTCAAAACTCAATTTCCCTATGTAGGGGTAAACTTTTGACTTTCTCAAAAATATCCGAATTTTTTTAGCAATCGGCATTTCTTCTAGATATTTTTGAAATGAATTTAGGGCATACATAAAACTATCTATTATTTGACTTAATTCATCACACGTTATTTTAAAAGGTTCACCTCTATTAGTTTCTAAATGCACCGTTCTTCTAACACATTGAAGAACATCCTCATATTTAGATAACCAACCCATACCGAGTATAATCTCGAATCTAACAAAATTAAGGACGATTAGGTCACATGAAAATTTTTAGGATAGGCAGGCAACTTGTATTTTTTCACAAACTATACCGAGATTAGTTTTACCACATATGGGGTTAGAGACAAAGACAAGGGTATCTAATATCGTTATGGTAAGTTTCAATTTATCAACTAATTCTTTAAAAATAAAATTGTGGGAAGCCCCAGTATCATATAATACTCTAACAAGATTTTCATTAATGTAGATATTAATTTCAAGAACTCTCTTACCTTTCACATCTATCGAAGTTGAGGGTTCAACTTCAATGGCAAAAACTCTAACTTGTTCTCCTTTTTTTATCAATGGGCAATCCTTCTTCTAGTGTCCTAGTTTGTGATAATTATAGCAGTTTCTATCCCGACCTTAAAGATTCTTACAGGTGGTGGCAAAATAAACCTTCTTTTGATGATTATAACAAGTAATATCTATCAACTGGTTTTCTTGCGAACCCCCTTCTGTCTTGCCTTGCCATAGCCTCTTCATAGTACAGTTGAACTTCCTCTTCTTCCATTTATTTTTGCTAATTGGAGTTGTGGGCAGATTCTTTTTGTCTTGAATTTCACATCAAAAACCCATGTTTACCAAATCCACAAAGGTTCTCGTTACATGCCCAGTCATCCTATCCTGATATTTCCCCTTCATCCAGCGATAAACATTTCATTTTTCTTTAAAGGAGTGTCTATCAGACCTGACCCGACCCAAAACGGGACAATTCACTAAACTTGCTGGAATACTCATCTACTGACATCTCTCCTTGTTTTAAATCCATAAAACTCCAACAAAGGTGGGATTTTCCTGCAGCTGGCATATATTCCTCTTCAAAGACTTCCTTGAACTATTGCCATGAGAAATTAACTTCTAAATCATTCAGAGTTATGGACTCCCACCATGCTAGAGCCCCTTTTTGTAACTTCTATGAAGCTAAGAACATCTTTTGTTCAATCCTGGTATTTAATCCCTTAAAATTTCTTTCACAAGAGAAGATCCCAACATGAACTTCAATAATGGACTTCATTCCTGTGATGGTTTACTACCCAGATTGGGGTAAGCTTTGTATAGAGTAGCAAAGTTAATTTGAGGCGGCACGGGGATCGCCACTTCCTCAATTACTGTAGTATTTGATCGACCATTGGTGGTCGTAGTGTTGCTACCACCTCTTCATCCTCTTCTATTACTCATCTCTTAATATATGCATATAGTAAGGAATCATCTTTAGAAATATAGACAAAATTCTTTTAGGGAATGGGTATAAACTTGAATATACTTATTCGAATAAAATTTCAAACATGCGCTCTCTCTAACAAAAATCATTCAGCAGTATTTCTAGCCCTATCCCTAATGAGTTGACATTATCCAAGCTTAGGTATTTTCTCAACATAAGGTTTGATACCAAATGTAACAACCCACCTCCTCAACCCTCAAAGATCGGCACTAATATATCCTTGGTATTCGCATGCCGTAATCCAAGTATCGAAGAGGCAGATTATCATAGGGTAAAGAAAATAAGGAGAGGAGACAAGAAAATAATAAAATATCACATCGTATTTAACACATAATTATACATATGAGTAGTACATGCAATTAGTCCTTCAGAGTTTTAGTAAGTACCAATCCAGCCGAGATAGTTATAACTACCCATCCTTACAAAAGTTGTAATATATAATACGTAATATTGATGTAGCGGAAAGTGATAGATAACTTCAACAAAAATACCTAAAATGCTTCATACTACATGTTCCCTTCCAAAACACTCCAAAAGTTCCTAACTACTTGGCTGTCTGAGAAAACAGGGCACCTGGAGTTTAAGGGCAAAGAAAATAAACTTCTGGTCAGTCATAGGATTGGTGTGATAAACTCAAAATACAGATATTCAAAAACAAATGTTATCTCATAAGAGCAAACCACACATAAACACAATGGGTTTTAACCTTATGATAACTAAAGCATTTGCTACGCAAAATATAGGAATATTATTTTTAATGACATTCTTTTGAAAATACTTTTCAAATAAACTTATGAATCTTAGCTGAAAGTGTTACATTGATTAAGTTCTAGAATACTAGCTACAAAGTAGGTTCTACAGTCAAAACCCAAAGGCACTTATTAGAGAATGGATTTCCATACAATGGTAGGTATGAACTACCTTCCGTATAATATATCTCTAGAGGGATTTACTGAGGGTTAACAACTTTGAAACCTCTAAGCCTGGGAAGACCGGCCTACCCACAAACCCAACTTGGTAGCGGATAGAACCGAATATGACATAACCCCGATCGTAACAAACCAATCCGAGAGCTCTCTTAGCATAAACAACTTACTTGACATATATAGAGTAATCTAGAAAGGTGATGACCATACCTTAATGGTTGTGAATCTCATAGCCTCACAATATACCCTGTTTAAGCCATTTTCGGATGATGAGGCCCATGGTAATGATTACCTTTCATAGAGCACATTCCACTTTGAATGCCACATTGCCAATTCCATCACACACCATTGATTCTTACAAATGTACAACCTTCGAGCTCGTACGTCTTAGTGAAGAGTGTTAATATAGGAGAGTTGCTTCCTACACCGCCAAACAGATGTACGTTCGTAAAAATCAATGTACATATATGTTGGAAATGCAATGTCAAGCAATCGTCCATACAAGTACTCTACGAACAGGACAAGCCGAAGGAACTCTCCGACCGCATCCTGTTAAGGATCATCCATAGGATTAGTAGTGAGCAACCCTTGCATCTAAGATCAAATTAAAATACTACTTCCACATATATATGATACGAGAAATTCCCCACGAGGGTCAGTTAAAAGCAGCCTTCATTCCATTTATTATCATTACTTGTCTTCACTACGAATACGTAAATTGGTTCGAAATGGTTTTTGGATAAGAATCACTCAAATCTAACCCCAGTTCCTTCAAACCAAAAATTGATTAAAAGATATTAAGTAAATCAGTGCTTACCATTTGATTAATTACTTTCTTATTATCAAAAATATCTTCTAGAGATATATATCTATAAAACATTTCTTTCCGTTATGTACGAAATCATTAAACCTCTCTTTAAATTTGGAAATACCAAATCATTTTCATAAGTCGTATTGCAAAACCTTTTTGAGCTAGAAAGGATCGATCTAAATTATACTAATTCTATTCAACATCGTTTTTCGTATTCAACCATTACTATCCATCGAATAACGGTGAAATCAGCTTTTAAATTCATACCCGTTTCGTATTCGACCTTTACTATCCGTTGAATAATAATGAAATCACCTTTTAAATTCACATGAATAGTACAGGTTCCCTCCTCAAAATTTAATACCAAGTGTAAGACGATTATCTCTATATAATCTAAGTTGTATTAAATTAAATTTGAAAATTTGAATCTTTTATAATTGTCTCGTTTTCGACATTTCGACCTTATTTATTACTTGCCTAGGAAAAAGGCCACATGAGCCAGAGCACTAGTTGACCTTAAACATCTCCTTAGTGTACGCACCTTACATCTGCATCTCACGAATAGAAAAATCAAGTCTACTGGTTAGCTTTTAGTGTCAAGATTAAATCACTTGATTTTAATAGCTGTTCTTTTAATCATCTATTTTAACTTTCTAAAATAAAATATAAAACCTCCTTTCTAAAATAAAATATAAAACCTCCAAATAATCTTTAAAATGCTTAATTATTTTTTGAAATTTTTAATAAAAGATTTGGAAAAGTATACTTAAGTTTGAAGCCATATTAAAAAAGCTATTAAAAACCGCTGCAAAAAGTGATATGAATAGTATTGTGAATATTGCTTTTGAAGCATATTTGATCAAAACAACTTTTCGATCACATAGAAATCTATTTTATAACTCAAATATCTTTTTAAAACAATTTAAAGGATTTGTAGAGTTTATTCCATATTTCTAAATAATTAAAAATATCATTTATAAAGAATTTGTCGCTTTGGTTTTCGAACTTTCGTAGCGCAACTATTTTGAAAATTTGATTTGCAAATATTTAAAATTCTACTAGACAAAATGTCGATCATTTTTTTTAAAACTATGATTACAATAGCTTGAAAAATTCTTGTCATAAAGAATTCCAACTCCAAATCCATCATATGCATGGATTTAACTTTCTATGTCGTGAAATCGTGAACTACTATTATGCGATGCGCCAATTTCAACTTCATTTTCATTTTTTTCAAACTTTGTCGAAACTCTTTAAATTTTTATGAATATTTCTAAAATATTTTAAACTAAATTCAAAGAGGTTTAGTATCTCATATATACCATTTCATTTACAAAAAAAAGAGATTTTCTTTTGTGATATTTCGACGTATATTTAAACATGACTTTTTTTACACATCCAAACAACAATATTTCACAACCAAACATGATTATCAAATCATAGCAACCAAACAACATAACATATTAGTATCAAAAGTATATATAAATATAAGTGGAGTTTTCTCACCTTGGATTAAACGATTAACTTAAAAATGGTTATAGCTTTTCTAACTTGAATTTAAAGCTCATGACCACTTGGACTTTTTCCTTTTGAAGGCTTGGCCTTGACTTTAGAGGCTTGGATGACTCATGGTCTAGCTTACGGATGGAGGAAGGCTTGGTTATGGGTAAAATAAGGTGGAGCTCATGGCTAATAAGAGTGGAAAGGAGGATTTTTGTGATAGTTTTGAAGTGGTTTGATATATATATATTTATATACTATATAATTTAATTTCTTTTGAAAATATTTTTGCCATTATTTCTTTAAGTATGGAGGCCATGAAAATAGAGAGGGAAGCTTAGGAAAATAAAGAAGGATAAATGAGGAAATGAAGTGGAGATGTTGTGGTATTTATAGGGAAAGAAGAGGGAAAAAATATCTTAGATATTTTATGCACTTACAATTCCTCTTCACAGCACCTACCTCCTTCCTTACATCACTTTACACAGCCAAGAACTACCCCCTTCATGTGCTTGTACTTTGATGGTAAGTGTTGACTTGGAGAAAGTTTAGTGTTTAGGAGGTTTTAGAAAATATCTTAGGTTATGTATATTTAAATGTGTGTATATATGTGTGTGTGTGTGTGTGTGTGTGTGTGTTTATGTGCATGTGAATGTCTTCATCTACGTGTACATGTATGTGCATATATATGTTATATTTAATCGACAACGTTGCACAACTTCTACACGTTGAATTGTTAGGAATTTCGATTTCGATTTCCGGTCATATTTTCTTTTCTTAGTTAATGTACATATATTTGTAAACAAAATTGGATAATAATATTCCTATTATTATATAATATTTAAAGGTTCTTATTTAATAATTATTATATAAGCTAAACTTCATTTAAATTTAAAAATCAATAATTCCAAAATAACGACATTAATACTAATGTCGTATATACTTTTAATTTTCCAAATTAAAATAAGTTATTTTATTACATAATCTCACTCATATGGATGAATGAGTGTATGTATCCAATTCCGTGCATGACGTTGGATGGCCAAAGAGTTGTTTATCGATAAAATGATTTTAGGTCATTTTGTCGATAGTTATTCCAAGGTATATATTTTTGTAAATATTTATTCAAAAGCATATTTCCACTATTATTTATTGTTCAAACATTATTACTTATGTTAAAAAAATCTTTTATTTGAATATTTTGAAATTTTTATAAAGTGGTTAATTTTCGAGTCATGTCAAACAGCCTTGGGTATTTGCACTTGCTTCAGCACCTTCCACTTCTGTAGTTGTGAAGGGAAAGCAGATTCTTAAGGGTATACTATCTTTTTACAGTTTACCTATGCGTGTTCGATTTGTTATTAGTACTTCTTATAGTTTAATATCCCATAACCTTGATTGTTTAATCATGCTTGGTCGTTTAGGAGCATTGCTTGTTATTGATTTGTGCTCAGCCAGTTTATGAGCAGTTTTACCTTTCTACATGATGGGGTGGGTAGACAGAAATTGTGGGTATAATGAACAAACACCTTGTGAATTAGATTTCATGGTTTAACCATAAGGCATTCGATGGTAATGTTGGGTTAAAAGTTAGTAAAAGATGTTTACATAATCAAAAAAGATAGATAGAATATTTTTGAAAAATATTTGTAAAAAGATTTATATTATTAAATCTATAAAAATATGATTTATAAATAAAAAGATTTAAATAGAGAATTTATGAACTTAAATCCCTCTAATCTTGAAATTGTTTTTCAAAATTTTGGCGAAAATAATTATAGTATTATTTGAAAGTAAATATTCGGGAAATGGATTTAAGAAATTGAGATCATGAAACTAAATATTGTAATTTGAAGTATTTAATACTGCTTTGGAATGATTTTGGGTAAGGCAGAAAGTATGGTTTGGATGTACTGAACTCACTTCTGTCGCTTGAAAATAATTTCGACGATGATTGCAGCATCATCGACATTCATTTTCGATTTTCTATGTGTGGGATTCTACAACGTTGTTTTGATAAAATGGATTTTGATTTAATCTTAAAGTTTGATTTGGTATACAAAGGTTATATGTATATATTATTTCAAAATGATTTGAAATCAAAATTGATGTTCTAAAGTTTTTTTGTTAAGTTATTTAATGGAATCATGTAGCTTATGCATTAGGAAAGTATGGTATGTGCAACATGATATGTTATGTTGTTTGATAGTTTTCATTGTTATAATGAAATGGTATTTTGGTACGGTTTTGGATAGTCAAGAACTTCTAGATTGTAATAAAACTTAAGACCAAGTGTTTCCGAAAATATAAAGTTGAGTTTATATAATAGTTAAATAGAGAAGATAACAAGTTAAAACCAGTTCTAAATTTTTTAAACGTACTTGTTGCAAAAGTGATGTTTTGTATATGCTCTTAGGATAAAATTGAGTAATATACAAGTATGAATTTATGTTACAAAAAGTGTATAAGTTTTGTTTTATGAAATGATTCATAAATGGTTTTAGTATTGAATGACATACTATTTGTAAAAATGAATGTGACTAAAAAGAAATTGGTGTAGTTAAGAAAACAATAGAACAAATAAGTAAATTATATGTAGATTATTTTATTCGCATAACTGCTCTTGATCCCATATTCAAGTACATGTTCCGAGGTGGTTTAGACCAGTCTAAACGAGGATTTTTTACTCGATTCTTGATGGAGAACACTTGATATGGATTCGAGGTATGATCTTAATGTTTTCTATCATAGTACATGGTTATGTATGGAGAACAAAGGTTTCGAATTAAGGAATCAAATTAGAGTCCACACTAAAGAGGTCAGTTGACCTATACTAGTTTGAAAGTGAAATTTATGTGATAGAGTAAGTGATCAGATCAAATATTGCGTACGAATGGTTCACATGCATCCTATAGGCTTTAGTACATTTTTATGATGTATGTTGACTTATGAAGAGTTTAGGGAATGACTCTTCAATTTATTATGAGATAGCATGAAAAATCGTGTAAAGACCTGAGGCTGTCTAGCGTAAGGTATACTTAGTAGATTGTTTATCGTCCTTGGACAATGGGAGAGTTTTGAACCTAAGCAAACCATGAGCATTGGTTGTTAGTGTTATGAATGCTATTTCAATGATGTGTGCTTATTACTTTATTATGGTTAGAATGCCCTGGAGCAAGAATTCTTGGGGTGATACAAAGAAGACAGAGGACAATTTGAAGGAGATCCACCTAGAGTTGTTTATAGACTAGGGATTTCTTCTTATCTTAACATTGTAAACCATTTGTATTGTACTCGCCGCTTAAAGTGGAGTTGCTTAGAATGCATTTCTGTTCACAGTTTAGTTTGTGTATAGTTTCAGAAAAATGATATATATATATATATATATATATCATGTTTTATCTATCTTCTTTGATTATCGTTCTTATTTGAATTTTGAGGAAGAAATGTTCTAAGTGGGGGAAAATGTAGCGACCCTGAAATTCAAACACCTCATCTTCGAATATCGAAATGTTTTGAAATATAATTAAATGTCATAGATATGATTTTATAACCTTATTAGGCATCATTTAATTAGTGAATAATGTTAAGAAACTTTTTTTTTTGAAATTTGTTTACAAAAACATATTCTTTGAAGAAAAATCGATAATATGACCGAAAATCAGTTTATCGATAAACAATTTTTTGATTAATATACGTTGTTCAAACTCTTTGGCACTTGACTAATGATTAAATGGACACATTAGAAACTAATTGACATACCACCTCTTTATAAAGCTTGGAATATTCTAGAAGCTTCTAAAGGAAAAAAGATATTATCATGAGAGGGGTATAATTGTAATTAGCATAAAGAAGAATTGACTTAAAGGAGAAGTGATGGGAGGTGAAGCTTCCATGGCATGGTGCGGTGAATGGGGGTGAGGTAAGTGAGAGCTAAGGCAACACCATTCCTAAGCCTATATCAGAGGGGCATATCCTTAGTTATCATTCATAAAAATTTACAAAGCTTAGAGTTGAAAATCAATGGCTTCTTCTTCTTCTTCATCTCTTATGTCCTAAAGAAAATTAGTGCAAATCAAATCCAAATCACCTTAAACTTGGAATGAAGCCTTACCACCATATTATAAAAACTTCTACCTAATTATAAGTTGATAAAGTGAAACACACCTCTCTCACCGTTGATAGGCGGTGAACTTAAGTGAGAGGAAGGAGGTAAGTGCAAGGTGGAAAATCAAAGGAGAAAGGAAGGAGGTGTTGCAAGGTTGGGTCTAGGCTTGCGTGCTTGGATCTTGATTGTTTGTGAGGTTAAAGGTGAGTTAAGCCACACTTTAAATGAAAAAATAACACATATATGTCTGCGTTTGATTGTGTTTAAGTTGTTTGAATTGTTATTAACTTAAGTTAAAACATTGGTTTGATTCTTACTTTAGAAGTGGTGACATGTGTGTTCCATGTATATGGACTTAAATGAACTTTGAATGGACTTGAATGGACTTGTATGACTTGTGACAAGGCCTTGAACAAAGGATATAGGTTATAAATGGACTTTGATTTAGATCGGACTCAGATTTGAAAGTGCACTTATAAAAATAGTCGCTATAAATGCAGTTTTTGAATTGCCTTGGTTTAAGCGATTTCTATGGAATTTATGTTGAGACCCTTAAAGGTTTCTTACCATATATACAATATCTTATATGTATATTTGTTTCTATTAAAAGTTCGAATAGTAAAAAGTTGAGTAACATCTTGAAAAGTGGCAAAACATCATTTGTGCATAACGCCTTGGTTAGCCATGATTTTTGACTTTAAAAGGTTTGAAAAGGCATTTAGATTTAAGTATTTTATTTCAATCTTTTTAAAAGTGTTTACTAACTCATATTAGAGAATTCCAAAAGTGGTACGAATTATTAAAGAATTAGTTGTGAATTTTTAAAGACTGAATATATTGTTAAAATATATAGGAAACATGTTGTTTCTAAAATTGTAAAGCTTTTATTTTCAAGTAATATTGTGGATAAATGTTTTAAACACTATTATATGTATTTTCAAGTATTTTAAAAGTATATACAAATGTTTTCAAAAAGGGGTTAGAATTGCTAAATGGCCAAATAGTTGTTTGTTTAATTACTTGTTCGTGGAGTAATTAATGCTTAACTGTAAAAACGATGAAGTAAGGCTTGTATGAGAGTTAAGACTGATGTTGAGTAAGGATAGACTAATAGAGCTCTAACTTACCGGGCTTCCCCCTTGACCGAAGAATAGTAAGTCAAAAAAATGTCAGAAATGAGCTAATCGTGTTGATTTCTTTATTGTTTATGGAAATCATTTAATAACATAATTAACACTAAAAACTAGTCAGGTAGGCTTAACTATTTGTGAGATTTAAGAATGAAGTGTCTAGGCAAGGCTTTGATGCAACAGGTGCTCTAATTTACATGGCTTCACTCTTGAACAATGAATAGTTAAGTTGGAATGTCGGAAATGAATTAAGCGTATGAATCATGATTTGTATAATTTTGACTAGATAATTGATTAGTCGATTATCGAACTTGAAAAATATTGACTTAAAAATTATCAAAAGACTTTATGATTTCATACTAATGAGAACCGCCAGGGAGGAGTATTGGTACAAAACGTCTCTATTTTCACTTATTTCTGAGAGAACTGAAATTAAGTTAACTAGGAATTCATCGATTGGTTATGGAGAGTCCAATAAGCGGGAAGAATTTACTTGTATGAGATGACTCAAAAACCTATGATCACTTTAAAACCATATACACGATCTATGTTCTAGAAGCGGTTGTGAAGTGGAATGTTATGGAGTTGAATTGTCTATCATGACGAGTATTCCAAAAGAAAGGGTTGCGTTACCATTCATTGGAGGACTTATGCAGGAAACCTATATGAAGGTTCATGATCTGTTTGGTATACTCGAATCCTTGTAGTGATTCATGATCCGTGCAAGATGATGGAATCCATTTGGGGATCGTGGTCTGTTCGAGTGATGAAGACTCGTGTAAGAGATGCCGATATAACCTTGACATTAGGAAAATGACATAAAATAAAGAAGGAGCATAACCAGGGGTTTAGTTGACATCAAGGGTATATCAACTCCAGATCTAGAGATGCTTATCGATTGTTGGTAGTGAGAGTTGATATAATCCAGATCACGCATCGAGGGTGATTTAGTTATGTATACCTTAGAGTATATCCAATCTAAAGATATACGATGCTTAGAAGGTAGTTTTTGATCCTTATCATGGAGTTCTGATGCGGTCAGACCGAGGAGATCTCCATGGAAAAATCTTTAAGCGAACGTGCCTTAGCAGTAATGATTGTATACCTATTATTGACGTGGCCTTCATGCAGCAGCTGTTTGATATGATTTATATTCTAGACACTAGACATTATCTATCATATCACTATATGACAAACTTAATAAATGGTTGGTTTCATTGGTAGGAAAATCGTTATGGTAATCCATACTATCCCAATGGTTATTGTAACTTGACTCATATTTTTTGAGTTTCTCATGCTGGTTTACCAAATTGATCCATGTGTCATTTTCTTATAATGCTCGAGTTAGCTCCGTGTATGCTTTTAGATTTAACTTTGGACACTTGGAGCTTATTGAGAAGAGATGGATGATTATCTTCCGTAGTATTTTTATTTCTGATGCATTTTTGTATTATGTATATCAACATTGTAAGGGCAAATAATTATAACTGTCTAAGCTGATGATAGTACTTAAGTTTTAGTAATATTGATATTTCTTTATTCATAGTAACCTTTATACTTTTCCTTTGATATTATATATTACCTTTCTGTTGTGACATTCTGATATTATGCTCTTTTTTTCTTATTCTATTCTTTTTCTTTTATTTTACCCTAAGTTTCTATCTTTTCAGCACTTGGGTGCTCGGCACATGAATACCGTGGATGTATTTGTGTTGACATTCAAGGGTCGAAAAGTCGTATTATTACAATTGCTAAGAGGTAAATTAGGAACCACCATAATAAGACGATGTTAAACAAAATTTTAATATATGGAAGATTGTCTTTAAAGAGAATCATTATTTTATATTCAACTACAGTTACTTCTTCGGATAATGTATAAGATATGTTTCCTTTCATTGACAATAAGCAAAGGAAGAACTATAATAAGACAATGTTAAGCTAAATTTTCTTCAAATTATGGTTGATGTTTCAAGAAACCAAACTCAACAACCTCAAGGTGTAAGGTCACTAAGAAAATCCACTTAAAAGAAAGAAATACTATTCTAGATGTATATGTAGTATTTCTCTGTAAAGATAAAAAATGGATTGGTGAAGATGGTTATGTTGGCTTATATCAACCTATAAAAGATACTAATTTGAAATGTGATCTAAAGTATGAATATATAAGTGAATCTATAACAGACAACAAAGTTTGAGATCTTTCCCTCTAACTTAAGGTAACAAGATCATTTGGTTATGAATAACCCTTCAAAACCAAAATGGATTAAGTGGGTAAAATGGAAAGGTATAAGGCTCATTATAGAAAAGACTATACTTAAGTAAATTTCTCTTTGGTTTGCTAAAAGTCTCTTTAGAATTATTTTAGAACTTGTTGCTGATTATAATTTTGAGTGATATCAGAAGGATACTAAAGTCGTGTTTCTCGATGGAGGCAGTGATGAAACTACTAAATAAACCCACTTATGGAATACTCTTTTATATTAGGAATTTAAATACACTATTATTATTCATGGGGTGATATTTGGATTATCACAAAAGTGCTGGGCAAATAAGTGCTTAAAAAGGTTTGGTATGAAAACTACGAATCAATTGACTTTCTTTTACCAAAAGAGACAATTTTTTTCTTATATAGCGATACAAGAACATTTTTGAAGCTAAAGAAATGCAAAAGATTCCTCATGCATTTGCAGTGTGGAGTCAAATGCATGCAAAGGATATATATATGGATATTGCTTCTATTATTTGGCAGATATCCCATTTACATAGAAAGTGAATATATGGTTAGTAACCAAAATGGTTACATATATCTTTAAGGAACAAGAAGATTATATGCTCATAAATAAAAAATTGGTTTGGTTGGAGATCATAAAACGTTACAACCCAAATATTTTGGATGCTAAGAGTATAAAAGATCCTCTTTAGGTAATAATCTATTTTTTGGATGGAGCTATATAAGGAAAATTGTCATACATACACTTATAACCTCCTTCATTATGAAACTAATGTTTATTTTATGTTATGTGGCATACAATGATGAAAATAATTATGAAATTTTGTCACAAAGTTGTGGAATATTGAAAAAGAAATTGAAAGAACATTGAAGTAATATTGTGATAATAGACAACATATTATTTTCCAATAAGAGGAGAATGCAAAATAGATTACAATTCATTGAGAATATTGTGACAAACTCCATTATCACGGATCTGCTTACAAAAGGATTATCGCCCATAGTCTTTTATGAGCATGTAGCTCAATTGTAGTAATTTTTGTGTAAGGATATTTTGGCTCAAGGGGTGTTTTTATTTCACATAGTCATATGACACATTGCTATATGCTTAGTTCAAATATATTAAGTATTTTTTCTAATTATAAATAAAGTAGTAGAGTTTTCTTTGCATTCCGTGAAGTTCAAATGTTGAACATTTTTCTAATCCCACTTAAGTAGGACTAGTTGAAAATAAACAAGTATGGATCATATCTCACGTAATTTCCATGCTACGCATCCATGATTGATTTATGTCATTTGATTGTATTGGTATATGTGACCATTGATAGGTCTAATTACACTAAAGGTAACAAAAACCACTTTGATCTTCTTTAGGAATAGGTGGTGGACGGTATTGTTTTGTAAACACCTTATGTTATAAATAGAAAAATTTGAAGCTCATAAAGTTATATACATTTATAAAGTTATGACTTTTATTGCCCAGAGGGACACTGTTGGAAAATTTCAACACATGGGCCACATAATAATAAATATTTTATGTCATTTTCGTGTAAAGCCTAATTAAAGTGATCAAATTTTGAATCAAAACTAAAAGGCTTGAGGATATAATTGTCATGGCACTATTATGTAGATACCACGACAATTCTAATTTTCTAAGGGCTAAATTAGAAAATGTCAATATTATGAATAAGAGGTTATAGTCCCCAAAATACATAAGCTCTAGTTATTCTCCTAATCTCTTCTATGGAAATAATTCAGGTCTAGGGTCCGTGTCAATTTGAAAGCGTAAACCAATTTCTTTTATCTTTCAATCGGCAATTATGGATTCACGTATAGCTTCCGCTAGTTTATTTACATTCCTCTAATTTCTTCTCAATCAAATCAATATGGATCACCATTTAAATCTAGGTTTCATGATTAATCAATCCTAAAGTATATCGAAATCCTAACAACTACTACTTCTGGATGAGCATATCTGGATTAGATATTTTTTTAACTACCTCACTTTGTAGAGGACCTTAAATGTAGCGACCTTAAAATTTAAACAATTCATCTTTGAATATCGAAACATTTTAAAATATAGTTAAGTGTTATAAATATAATTTTATAACCTTGTCAAAAATTCGTTTAATTAAATAATAATGGTAAGAAACTTGTTTTTGAATAATATTTAAAAGAAATATTCTTTGAAGAAAAATTGATAATATGACCAAAAAATCGATTTATCGATAAATAGCTTTTCGATCGATATAAGTTATTCGAATTCTCATGCACGCCTAATGATCAAATGAATACATTATTAACTACTTATACACACCTCTTCATTGAGCTTGGAATGTTCTAGAATGTTCTAATGGATAAGGTATATTATCATGAGAAGGGTATAATGATAATAAGCATAATGGAGAAGTGACATAAAGTTATCATGTGAGAAGGATGCTCCCTTGTGACCTTCCATGGAAGGTAGAAGGTGGTAGTAACCCCTTGAATAAGCCTATATAAGCAAGGGCATACCCATAGTATCGTTTAGAAAAATTAGAAAGTTTAAGTGATAAAAAATACATGTCTTCTTCTTCCTCTACATCTTCGTCATATAAAATTCCTAAAGCAAATTATTTGCAAATCTTATTCAAATAACCGCAAACTTGGAATGAATCCATGCCACAACATTAAAAGATCTTCTATCTATTTTTTTTGGAAAAAGCAAAGCATAAATCAACTCACATTGGAAGTCTGTGAGCTATTGGGTGCTTGGAGGGAGGAAACAAGGCAAAAACAAGGAAAAGAAGGAAAAGAGGTTGTTAGGATGAGCTTGGATTTGGTTAACTTGGATCTTTGTTGTTTAATAGATCAAAGGTGAGTTAACACCTCACTTTAAATGGAAAATATAACATATATATGTTAGTATTTGGTTGAATATATGTTGTTTGAATTGTTGTTAACTTATATTAAAACATTGGTTTGAATTCTTGCTTTAAAGTAAGTGAAATATGCGATCCATATGTAGGGACTTGAAAAAATTTGGAATGGACTTGTATGACATATGACTAGACCTTAAATAAAGCACATAGTTTATAGATGGACTTTGGTTTAGATCGAATTCGGATTTAAAAGTACAATTATAGCGATAGTCGCTATAGATGTAGTTGTGAATTGCCCTGTTTTTGGAAAAGTTTACAGAACTTTTTGGAGAGATCCTTAGGGATTTCTCACCATATTTATAATGTTATATGTGTGTGTATATATATGTTTATAGCTATTAAAATCTTGAATAGTAAAATGTTAAATAACATCTCGAGAAGTGGCCAAAACATCACAAGTGCAAAACTGCTCTGTTTGGCCTTCATTTTTTAGGCTAAAGGTTTGAAAAGATATTTAGATTTAAGTATTTTATTTCATTATTTTACTAATGTTTACTAATTATTATTAAATTATTTCAAAAGTGGTTTGAGACCTTTATAGTTTTTAAGAATTAAATATGAATTTTTAAAGAAGAGATATTTTGTTGAAAACATGTTTTTTCTAGTTTTGAGGAAAATTGTAAATTTTTATTTTCAATTAATATATTGGGTAAATGTTTTAAAACTTATTATAAGTATTTCCATGTATTTTAAAAGTATACACTAATGTTTTTGAAAAAGGGTTAAGAATTGCTCAGTGGACAAGTGGTTGATTGTTTAATTATTTGTTTAAAAAGTGATTAACTATGCTTAACTCTAAAAGACGATAAAGTAAGGTTTATCTATTTGTGAGAGTTGTGATTGATGTTGAGTAGGGATGGAGCAATAGAGCTCTAACCTACCGTGCTTCCCTCTTGACTGAGTAAAGTAAGTCAGAAAATCTCAGAAATGTGTTAATCGTGTTGATTTCTTGTTGTTTATGAAAATCATTAACTTTATACTTAAAAATAAAGGCCAATGAGGTTGACTTACCTATTTGTGAGATTCAAGAATGAAGTGTCTAGACATGGCTTTGATGCAATCAGTATTCTAACATACCTGGTTTCACTCTTGGATAAGGAATAGTTGATTTAGAACATTGGAAAAAAGTTAAGCTTACAAATCGTAATTTGTATAAGCAATTATTTTGACTAGATAATCGATTAGTCGATTATCGAACTTAACCTAATATTAACTTAGGAAGTTATCGAATGACTTCGCAATTTTACACCAACGAGAACCTAGGGAGGGGAGCGTGGTATGAAATATCTCTAGCTTTTGCTTACTTTTGAAAGAATCGAAACGGAGTTAGATAGAAATTCGTCGAATTAGTTTTGAACAGACTGGTATCGGTAAGTGTTTTACTTATCAAATACCACTTCAAAACTAGTATATGATTTCTACGTTTTGGAAGCAGCTGTGAAGTGAAATGTTAAAGAGTTGAACTGTCAGTCCTAAGGTTAAAGTCCTAAGGAGAGATCAGCGATAATATTTCAAACGATGCTATCGTGTGAGATTGTCTATCTTGAGAAGTATTCAAAAAGAGAGGAAAGCGCTAGCATTCATCAGAGGACTTATGCGGGGAACCAATGTGGAGGTTCGAGATTTTTTCTAGATGCTTGAATCCATGTAGCGATTCGTGATGATCGAGACATAAGAATCCATTTAGGGATTCATGTATTGTTTGAGGGGTGAAGACTCGTGTGAAAGATGCCGAACATAACCATGACATCAGAAATCACTAAAGCAAGGTAGGATGCACAACCTAGGGTTAGCCACCTATGTCTGGGTGTTGTCAACTCCATTTCTAAAGATACTTATCAATTGTTGGATAGAGGGAGTTGATGATATTTGGCTCACGTTTATGTTCGGACACTGGGCGCTTGTGTTTACATAAAGGTATATTTATTGAGAGATATACATCGCTTGAAGGTACTTTCAGACCCTTGTGTAGGAGATTGGATCTGGCTCCACTAGAGAGATCTCCATGGAAAAATCCATTATGCGAACGAACCTTGGCGGTTTTGATTGTTACTTAAATATGTTGTGGTGTGATGAATTTACGCATCACAACTACTTGGTATGTTTTATATTCTACACTCTAGACATTGTCTGTCACATCACTATATTAAGCTTAATGAATGGTTGGTTTTTTTGAAGGAAAAACCATTAAGCGGACCCATACGGTCTCAGTAGTTACCGTTACCCATTTCATGTTTCATGAGTTTTCTTATGCTGGTTACCAGACTGATCCAGATGTTATTTTCTGATAATGCTCGGGTCAGCCCCATCCATGTTTCTAGATTTAGCTATGGTCGCTTATAGAGAATAACTGGATGATTACCTTCTGAAGTATTCTTATTTCCACTGCATTTCTGTATTGTACATATCAAGATTATGAGGACAGGTTATTATAACTGTCCAGGCCGATGATAGTATTTAGGTTTTAGTAACTTTGATATTTCAGTATTCAGAGTAACCCTTTGTATTGTTCCTCTGATATTATATGTTATCGTTCCGTTGTGAGATTCTGATATTATGTTTTTCCTTTCTTATTCTATTTTTTACCTAAATTTCTCTTTTTCTAGCGCTTGGGTGTTCGGCACACGAATACTGTGGATGTATTTAGTGTCGACATTCGAGGGTCGAAAAGTTGGGTCCTTACACTTATATTGTACATTATATAAAAGGTGGTAAATTTGAAGAAGAAACACTGACATAACACCTTTTAAATCTTCTAAGATATAGAAGTGTGTTTTTCTAGAAGATATTCCAAAGTGAAATTTCTTTATTAGCAGCAGTGATTTGGCTGATTTCATTTAAATTTAAGTGACGAATCCTACAATCAGATGGAACAAAAACAAATTGCATTAACTAATATATGTAAGTTACCACACATAGAGTACTTCATGTTAGTGATAACCGTGATGGATATTTCCAGTGGGATATTTTTGGAACACGGAGATTCGGCTGGATTATTTCATGTACATAAAAGTACATAATTTAGATATTGTATAAAATTAAATTAATATTTGGAATAGTTAATGAAGGATATCTTTTTATTTCTGATATAGGAAAATATGTCATATTTGTGTGAGAAATGGAAGTTTGTGTCCGTAACATAAATTATTTTTCCTGTTGTATAAAATTGTCCTAAATACATATGATGGATAAAAATCAGAAGAGGTAACTACCAATACTATTAGGAAATATCATATATCAAAGTAAATATACAAATCACAGTTCATTAAACCTCTAAGAAACATTTAATTATTTATTAAATCCCACACTACTTTTCTTTACTTAATTTTATTGATCCTTGGCACCAACTCTTTTACTACTACTATTAACATCAGATCTATGTTATAAGGAATAATTTAAACGAACAGTCAAACAAATCAATAGGTGAACATTATTATGCTAAGCTTCATTCTTAACCACCTTCATTTTGTTGATTTATTTTAAATAGTGAAAACCTAGATTGTTTGGAGAAAATTGATGCCAACATGAATAAAGTATGCAAACACCACAATGGAAATAATGAAATAAGGGGCACGTTGAAAATTTCAATCTTAAAATCAAGAAGAATGTCATGTCACACTACACAAAGGAAAATTAAAATCGCAAAAGGAAAAAGAATACATATTTTCAAAGGAAAATAAAATAAATTAAAGCTTGGTTTAGATCGTATATAATGAATCAAATATTAAACTACTTGGAAGGAAAAAGTACACATATTATAAAATATCCGAAGTCTTGCAATGTATAAATATACATCACTGTTAAGACAATAAAACTTAAAGCCGAATACAATTTATAGAAAAAATAGCAATTTAAAAATATCTAGTTAGGGTATATATGGCATGAAGGAAAACAAACTCAAAATAAAGTCTAGCTTTCGAATTATTATTGTAATAAAGAAATATTAATTATATTTCCCCTAAAAAAAGTGAAATATTCAATGTCAGTACAATTAAGGTAGGCAAGAAGGCTTTTTCCTAAGAAATAAAGATCTGTTTATTTGTCATAATACATCATGTAGAGTTATGAATAAATAAGCTAAAAATTAAAACCACTGATTTCAAAATTATTTATACATATACATACACAATATACTATGATTACCGAGTTTGGTTCGAAAAGCACACAAGCCTTTTGAGAATTCTGTGAAATGAACAGTCGCACTTTCCTTCCTTCTCTTCCATAACATTTCCTCTGACGTCCTTGCAATCTTCTTCTTTGTAAATCAACTGTCTTGCCTAAGTCTTTTAAAATTGAAAACCAAATGCCTAAAGTTCAAATCTCCTTCTTCTAAATCGAACTTCAAGTTATGGAGTTCACCTCGCAATTGTCCTCCCCTTCTTCTCTCAAATCATCGAACCTCTAACCCTGTAAACATCAGTAATCGGCTGTCAAAATCCCCCTTTTTCATTCCTTTTCTGCTCCACCGTCGTCTTTCTCCCATATTACCACTGCTCCATCACAATCGTACTCCCCTTTCTCTCACAAATAGTCGAACCTCTAACCCATAAATTTGCGTTTTTATAAATTATCGAAGACTATTGCTTTTTTTAGGTATGCTCAGGTAAAGCAAATGCTATAGCCTATGTATTGATTAAAAAATGGCTCTGTTGGTTGCTAGAAGTTCTGTACTTACACTTACATAAGTTTCCACAATATTGTTCTTATTTGTATAGATCCTAGGTTCACTCCATTATTGATGTCTGGGTCATTTAATAATTTCATAGCAAATCAATAAAAAGTATATGTGATTTAGCTCGTATTTTGTTAGTTGATTTATACATATTTTTGTATTGAGTTCATATTTGTATCACGGGTTTGCAAGTAGAATTTTTATCATTTGTTGTTATGTTCTGTTAGCTTTTCTCCATTGTTTATTATATAAATTATAAATCCAATTTTGCGTGTACATTGATTGTGCAATCATTATTATTTCCTCACAGAACTGCAACTTTGTTGTTGGGGAAAATCCCTTATGATGATCAGTCTAAGGGAACAAAAAACCTAATGAAGCGGGAAAAAACTGGATCATGGTTGTAATGTGATGATGAAAACAAAGATAAAAACCAGAAAAAACAGTCATATATCAATGCAATGCAGAAAAATAAATAACACTAGTATTTATAATGGTTCCACTGCAGCAAGGCAGTGCACATCCACTTGGGAAGAGGAGATTTTATTAATCATTGAATGATTAGAGTTACAAAATTGATTCACTTTTGGAGGTTATACATAAGAAGAATTAACAATACAGTCAAAATTCTGTAGAGTTTCAGCTCTCTAGGATGGATGCCATTGTCCAAAAGCTCCATTATTATAGAGCGAAGATATAAGGAGGGGTAGCTGCTATATAGCAGCCCTGAGATTTGATTCGGGATCAATCTGGTCCGGCATGCATCTGGTCCGGCAAAGCTCTTGGTTCAGCATGCATCTGACCCCGAAAACAACACATAATGCTTGGCATTTGGTTCGGTAAAGCCCATATCAATCTGGTTCGGCATCTCCACTTCCAGTGTGACTGACATTACCAAATACCGAACGAGATATTTCATTCGGCATCCATCTGGTTTGGCATGCCGCCAAATAAAATATTTCATTAGGCATTATCCCCTTTATTGCACTAGCCACCAAACAAAGTAATTGGAGCGCGAAGTCTGGACAGGTATCCCTTCACCACTGAACGAGATTACTTTCTTCTTGTGTTCACTGCCGATTGAAGCTCTACCAATGGACTAAATATTTGGTCTAGTAATTCCTCCACCAAACAAAACTTCTTGTTTAGCCTCCAAGCTTCTCCACAACACTCAACCGAACGAATGAGGATTCTCGTTCTATGATTTTGTCGATCCAAAACTTTCCAAGCCCTAGCATTTCACATCTGCGCTTCCTCTTCGCAACGTGACTTCAGCTTTTTCTCCTAGGGCTTCGCTTGCTCCTCGAGTATCTCCCATAGCCTCATCTTCTTCATGAATCCTAGGTGCCATCTCTAACAATCTTCACCTTGATAACGAATTCCATAACAGCCTTCCAACTCCATCTACACCTTCATGTTCCAAGCAATGAATACTTACCCAATGAGCTTCGGCAATGCCATCACCCATTACACTCTGCCAACGAACTCCGACACGACCACTACCCATCAAAAAAGTGTTCAAAGTACCCATTCCATGTAGAACCAGTCAATCTCGACCATGAAAACAAACGTCTCCATGAACCAACTCAACTCTCCCCACCCCCCCCCCCCCCCCCGCCACCCTGTGGCACCTAGCACTTCATAAAGCGAATCAAGTCCAAGCAATGCTCGAACTTAGCAATAGGCAATGACTTGGTAAACATGTCTGCTGCATTCTCCTTTATGTGAACTTTCTGAAGACGAACTAGCTTCTCTTCACTCATCGAGACAAGGAACGACTCTCTCACCTTAATATGCTTCAACCTCGAGCCGAATGCCAGACTTTCAGCTAAGTGAATTGCACTTTGATTGTCATAATGCACATTCACTCCTTCGTATGCGAAGCCCAAATCACACAACAATCGTCTTAAATAAAGCACCTCCTTAGCTGCTTCAAATATAGCTATCAGCTCTGCCTCTATAGTAGACAAAGCCACAATCGTCTACAACCTTGCTCTCCAACTGACCGCTATCCCACTGATGGTGAACACATATCCGAAGGTCGACATCCTTCGATCTCTATCACTGGCATAGTCGGAATGGCAAAATCCAACCAAGCTGAAATCTCTTCCTTTGCCACCAAAGACAAGTCCATGGTTTGGAGTTCCTCTAAGGTATCTGAAGATACACTTCACTGCTTCCCAATGCAATATTCCTAGATTTTACATGAACCTACTCACTAATCCAACATCCTATACAGGCCTAGTGCAGACCATGGCAAACATCAATCTGCCAACTGCACTTTCATATGAAACCTTCATCATGTAAGTCTTGTCCTTTTTCGAGATCGGAGAGCCTTTACTAGAAAGATGCATGTGTAAAGGCATGGGTGTGCTGATTGCCTTTGCCGCTTCCATGCTAAACCAAGCAAGCGCCTTTCGAATGTACTTCTCTTAAGAGAGGCTCAAAAGTCCTAGCTATCTATCCCATTGGATTTCCATATCCAAAATTTTCTTTGCTTATCCAAGGTTTTTCGTTTCGAATTCCGCTTTTAGATTTCACTTAAAACTATCGATTTCAACTTTATCCTTAGAAGCAATCAACATATCATCCACGTACAAGAGTAAAAACACCCATCTACCGTTCTTTAAATGCTTGAGGTACAAACAAGCATCTTTGATGCTACGATGAAAACTAAGTGAAAGCTAAAAAAAGTTAAACCTCTTGTACCATTGTCTAAGCGACTTCTTAAGTCCATATAAAGACTTCTTCAATTTGCAAACCCAATTTTCTTTTCAATCTACAACAAATCCTTATGGCTGCTTTATATAGATGGTCTCATCCAGGTCTCCACTCAAGAAAGCGTTTTTAACATCCAGTTGCTCCAGCTTTAAGTCATGAGCAGCGACGATAGCAAGAAAAAATGCCAATGGACGTATTCCTTATTACTAGAGAGAATATCTCATCATACTACAATCCCTTTCTTTGTGAAAACCCTTAAGCAACTAGTCTAGCCTTATATCTCCCATCAACATTCACCTTGAACACTCATTTTCAACATATTGCTTGGCTTCCTTGAGGAGGCGGTACAAAGTCCTAAGGCTTGTTCTTCTTCAACGAATCTAACTCCTCTTCCATAGCGCACATCCTCTTGGAACTATCACATGACTTCAAAGCTTCATCAGGGTCAAGCGGCTCCTCATAAACCACATGCAGGGCATAGTAAAATTGATCACTGAGGCTAAGGTATGCAAACTGCCAATCACCATACCTCGGGCGGCTTAATAGTCCTACAACTGACCCGGGTAGGTACTGATTCGCCTAAACTCCTTTCAGCTCCACCTTGAACTGAACTTCCTCTAGATTCATGCACATCACCTGCACTACTAGACGGTGTCTGT
Organism: Allium cepa; assembly: GCA_030765085.1. Lineage (NCBI taxonomy): Eukaryota > Viridiplantae > Streptophyta > Magnoliopsida > Asparagales > Amaryllidaceae > Allium > Allium cepa. The sequence goes on along the minus strand of CM060930.1, from coordinate 42,849,800 downwards.
AAACTATCCTGTGATGTTTCATCAACTGCATTTTCCTCGACAACATCAACAACTATTTGGTTGGAACATGGGAACTTCTTCCATATCCTTAGGCCTATCAGAATCTTTTGATGTGGTAGGTAGATTCTCATTCGGATTAAACATAGCAGACTCATCAAAAGTAAATTGTCTAGAATGAACAATCTTCCGATAAATAGGGTTCCAAATTCGATACCCTTTGATACCATCAGTGTATCCCATTAGTATGCCCTTGTATGCTATAGCCTCCAACTTATCATCACCTGTATGGTGAACGCATATAGGACAACCAAATATTTGGAAGTAACCAAGATGCACTGCTTTACCTCTCCACTTCTCCTCAAGAATCTTCCCGTCTATGGCTGATCACAGAATCCAGTTTATGGTATGTGCCGCAGGTTGATAACGCCTCAACCCAAAAGCCTCTAGACAAGCCCGCCATCAATCTCAAGGAACGAGCCTTTTCCAATAGAGTCCTTGTTCATCCTTTCTACAACCCAATTGGATTGCGAATCTCCGAGTGTAATGAAATGTATTTAAATGCCATGTTATCTACAAAAACCTAGTAAATCCCTAGAGACAAATTCATCGCCATTATCAAATCTCAGCATCCTCAACTTAGAACTAGATTGATTCTCAACAAGCGCTTTCTAATCTTTGGACTTCTCAAAGCTTTCTGATTTAGCCTTCATCATATACACTCATACTTTTCGATAAAAGTCATCAATGAAAGAGATAAAATACTTTGCTCCTCCAAGAGTAGGAGTAGAAACCGGCCCCTAAAGATCTGTATGCACTACTCAAGTACTCGCCTCGATCTATGGAGTCCAACTCCAAAAGATACTTTAGCTTGCTTGCCTCACACACGCTCCTAGGAAAAGTCCATCTTGTCAAAGCTTTCTCCTTTGATCATCTTCTATCTCCGAAGCAACACTAAGCACTTCTCTAAAATATGACCCAACCTGAGATGCCAAAGCTTTGTGACATCCAATGAACGAGAACTATCTACTCCAACACATGACTCTCCAAGAACTATGGTTCCTTTCATCAAATATAGATTTCAGAACACATCTCCTTTCGTAAGAACTAGTACACCTCTCGAAATCATCAGACAATCCTTCTCGATAGTTACCATGCATCCCAAAGGTGCCAATTGTCCTAAAGAGATTAAAGACTTTCGAAATCTGGAATATACCGATCACCTGTCAAAGTGTGTATCACTTCGTCAAACATCCTGATCCTCACTGTACATTCACCCATTGCTTTATAGATAGCATCATTACCCATAAGAATAGAGCTTCCCTCTCGTCCAACGAAAGAACTGAAGTAATATTTATTAGGCATCATATGAAAGATGCCCTCTAGTCCAGCATCCAATGGACTGAGACACGCTACACTGCTGCTACCATCACATCATCAGATACAGACTTCTACATCGCAAATGATGAAGATCCGTTTTCTTCCTTCTTCTTCAAATCTGGACAATCCTTTATGCAATGACTAGGTTTCTTGCAGATAAAACAGTTCCTTAGACTTTCCTCTCCTGTCATTACTGGGCTTCCTAGAATTGGAACGCCCTCTAGGGCTCCAATTCTTCTTCTCTTCCTTACCTCTTTCAACAAATAGGTCCTGACTACTACTTCCACCTCTACTTCCTTCATTTATCTCCTTCATCTGATCTCTGAAGACCTCAAGTAGATGGTATGACTTCACATCTTCCACTGTCAATGTGTCTCTAGCGAAGAAAAGGCTGTTAGCAAAACTCATATGTCGCTTTAGAAAAGAACACAAAAGCGTCATTTCCATTTTCTCCTTATCCATCTTCAAGTCAACAGTCTTCATCGTCATCATGGGATCATCAAAAAAATTAAGATATTCCTTCACTGAAGTACTCTCTCTCATCTGCATGGTGAAAAATGTCGTTAGTAATATCAGACGGTTAGCCAAATATTTCTTCAAGTAGAGATTTTCTAGCTTGGTCCAAATGCTCCTAGAAGTGGTCTCGGTGCTAATCTCTGAGATAACATTCTCCCTCATAGCTAGTTGTAAAGTAATAAACGTCCATTTCTCCATCTCCTTCCTTTCTGCAACTGAGATGTTAGCTGTCAACTCGTCAAGGGCAAACACTTCTGGATGGACTTCATTCCTCATTCGAACAACCTTCGTCATCCAATTCCACTTCTCAAAGTCTTTATCCCCATTCCATTTCCTTATTTCCAACTATGATTCTGATGAAATATACATCCCTCTAGTATAAGGTCTTGTAACAGCTAGAGTCGCTTCATCTCTAGCCATAGTGTCTAACACTTCTCAATCAACCTTGCAGCTCCGATACCAGATTGTTGGAGAAAATCCCTTTAGCTGATCAGTCTAAGGGAATACAAAACCCAATGCAGCGGAAAACAACTGGATTGTGATTGTAGTGAGATGATACAAACAGAGATAAACACCAAAACAGACAATTACAGATCAATGCAATGCAGAAAAATAAATAACACTAGTATTTATACTTATTCTACTATCGCGAGGCAGTGTACATCCACATGGAGAGAGGAGATTTTATTAATCACTAAAAGATTAAAGTTACTAGAATGATTCACTTTTAGAGGGTATACGTAAGAAGAATTAACAATACAGTCGAAATTCTATAGAGTTTGAGCTTTCTAGGATGGCTGCCATTGTTGTCCAGAAGCTCCACTATTTATAGAGTTAAGATATAAGGAGGAGGAGCTGCTATATAGCACTCCTGAGATTTGGTTTGACATCAGTCTGGTCCTTCTTGATTCGACATGCATCTGACCTGGCAAACAACACATAAAGCTTGGCATTTGGTTCAGCAAAGCTGATATCAATCTGGTTTGGCATCTCCACTTCAATTCTGGACCAACATTCCCAAATACCAAACGAGATATTTCGTTTGGCATCCATCTGGTTCGGCATGCCGTCGAACGTAATATTTCATTCGGCATTATCCCCTTCAATGCACTGGCTACCGAACGAAGTAATTAAGTCTGGACTAGCATCCCTTCACCACTGGACGAGATTACTTTCTTCTTTCATTCACTGCCGATCGATGCATTACGATCGGACCAAATCTTTGATCTGGCAATTCCTCCACCAAACCAGACTTTTGGTTCGGCCTCGAAGCTTCTCCGCAATACTCAACCAACCAAACGAGAATCCTCGTTCAGTGTTTTTACCAATCCAAACCCTTCCAAGACCTAGCATTTCGCATCTACACTTCCTTTTCACAACGTGACTTTAGCTTCTGCTCCTAGGGCTTCGCCCGCTTCTCGAGTATCTCCAATGGCCTCATCTTCTTCACGAATTCCAAGTATCATCGCTAACAATTATCCGCTAAATTTCTCCGTATAACTTCATACTTGAACATTAAGGTGATATACCCACCAAGTAATTACGCAATTTATAAAATTTCATCTATGTTGATTTATTATCCTTAATGTTGTTTGTTGGGTAATGATCGAACTCATCTCTATCCCCACAAACCGAGGGATGCACCTTCTTCCATCTATTGTTCATTTTTTTTATTTTTGTTCGATGTGTAATGTAAATTATGAAAGGTGGTACTTTTTAACATTTATTTGCAACTTCAATGGTAATGTGTCATTCAACTTTTCAATAGAAGGAAATAATATTGCTCTTAGGTAGATCGTGTGTTCTTTGGTATATTTAAGTGCCACACATGTTCTTTATAAATCATGTTGGATTGTACAATTAATGAAATGCTATTACATCTTAAATGGTTGTAGGTACTGTGGATTTCTTGAAAGAATTAGTGCATCAAATTGTATGGGCAATGAATTTGTCCACTTATTCTAAAAGAAGGCATCGGTGAACCAAAAATAGATTCATAAGCATCATGATTTACTATCCAAACAATACAATAAAAGGTAAAGCATTAACTTACTTTACATTATTAACAAGCACCATTATCCTAGTGTTTAAGTGATTTGGCTTTCGTCCGAGAGGTCACAAGTTTGAAACTTGTGTAGCATTATTCAAACATTTATTGACTTGTGATACCTTGTCATAGTGATTTGTTGTACATAAAGTACCATTTCAAAAAAAAATTACTTAGCAATATTACATTTATTTTTGTCGTTTTCTATATGTTGAAGTTCACTATAGTACTTTTGCATAGATTTATTTCCATTATTCTCCTATGATTACCAAAACATAAGAAGTATTTTTTATTTAAAATCATTGAAGAAAAGAGGTATAACTGATTACCCTAGGGCCAAACGATCTTGCAATTTTAAGAAGTAATATAATATTTCAAGATATTTTGGGATTTCATTCATCGGATTTTTTTGTTGACGGTAAACAGATAATGATATTTCAATGACATTTTACGATGCAAGTAAAACTCTTGATGAAATGCTATCCAATAATTTTGTTTTTTTTACTACAGTGATGGCTGACTACTTGCAAAGGATTCTTAGTAAAAGGGTAGAGATTATTTTTCAAATGTTGTTAATGAGTAATCAAAGATTTGTTGTTCAATTAATTTGTGCTTATTGGTATATTTCCTTAGCAAATGCCGGTGGAATTTTCTTTAACAGTGTTGATGCACCCTATTGTTATGAACTTTCTTTAGGAAGTACTTAAATTGTATTGAGAACTTGATATGTTAGAAAGAACATTAGAACCAAGATAGAAATCCACTTAATCTTTGTTAGCCACAGCAAAACCTGAATCATTGTCCCAGTGGTTAAGTTGTTCGGCTTTGGTACGAGAGGTCACAAGTTCAAAATATGCATAGCATGATTCGAACATATATTGACATGTGATTTATGTTATGTTGTCTCGGTGACATGTTGTATCTAAGCACCATTTCAAAAAAACGTGAACTGGAAATACATGGTACTATTCATGAAATAATTCAGAATCTCAAAGAGACTCTTAAGGATATCTTTTCATTTCAAACACACCTTCTATGTCTACCAACATATTAAGTATAATTTGAACAAGAATATGACCCATGTCAATCCTAACTAAAAAATTAATCTAAAATTGAATCTAACATGAAATACATCTAGAATCAAAATAAATACATCATTTATGATCGATTTCAAAGGAGTTTCCTTATGGCATTGTGTTAAGCTATAATAGCAAAGGTTGTGGCTAAGGTGTCTTTTCCCGTATTACATTTAATTTTTAGTTTATTCTTTTGTTTGAGCTAAACATTCAAGATTTTCTCCCTCATGCTTCCTTATATATCTATAAGACAGCTATGAAGAAAGTTAGGCTTATATACGTTTCATTTATCTTATAGTGTGTTTTTTAGTATTAGTTGATTTGAGAATTTATTTTCCTTCCTAACCATTCTTAATTTGAGCATTTATTTTTAATGAAAATAAAGTTAAAGAGCTAATTTGTCAATATAAAAAATCAGTGGAGTAGGGGTACATTTACATCTGCCTTGCATTTTCGTATTTCTATCGTTAATAAAATGTCTTTCAGTGGATATATTTCTTTTACAAAGGAATGCATGTTAAAGAGAATAGACTTATTATATGATTAGCTATTTTTCTACATTCCTCATTTGTTGTTCAAATGAAAAGATACTTTAAATATTTCCTGTAAATATGATTCAGGTTATTTAATGAATTTAAGAAGAAAATGATGTGGTGATATAAGTGGAATACAGTCCTAAGACATGACACGTATGTGTCAGTAAATGAATATTTTTAGTATTAACCTTGGCTATTGTTTAATTGATACATTTTTTGTGTAACCATGCTCAACATTTTATAGAAAAAAATCACTCATGAATTTGATTAATAACTCTTTTCTATTTGTATGGGAAACACATGGTTAGTGAGTTCGATCATGAGGATTTTATGAAGAAAAAATAGCTGACATGAATTTGAAAAAAATAGAGATGAAGAATGATAATTCCTTTTTTGTCCATTCCTTTTCATTCTTAGATTTTGTAATTAATAGATTATAAGATTTGGCAATAAAGGTCATTCATCATTGAAGTAGTTACCCTCTTTGATCTAATTAGATGCAATAAAGAGTCATGCATAAGGGTAGAATAAATAATAGAAGGGAGTTTGTTTTAATTGGATGTAATATTTAAACGATTGGATTATCAAAAGGGGTAGAATAAGTAATAGGAAAGAATTTTTTCTAATCAAATGCAATATCTAAATGATTGGATTACCAAAAGGATTATGGCTCAATGTTATGTTATGGCTTTTAACAGTATGTTTAAAGATATTTTTACTTAAACAATCATCCCTTTGATCTTTAAAATTATTATATCATACTTTGTAGGTTAATTTTTAATGCATTTTCTATTACTTCTAGCATTTATTCATTCTATATCTTATAGTACAATTGAAATAAGTGATTAGGTGCATTTTATTTCTATACACACGCCGTGCGCACGCACACACACACATATATGTATATATGTATGTATATGTGTGCATATATGTATATATATGCGTGTGGGTATATGTAATATATGTATATATATGTATACATAAACATGTGTGTAGATTTAGGCAAAGAATTGGGTTAAACAATTGATTAAGATTGGGAAATATGAGTTAAATTCAGTTGTATCGTAGTAAATACAAAATAAATCGGGGACTACTTTTGTATTTTAGCACTAATTGAACTAACAATAAATCTGCACCAATTTTCAGTACCACATTGATGAGCAGTGGCAAAAGGTAGACATTCTCATCTTATATGTCTATATCACTAAAATGGCCAATGTGGTGATTGTACAAGCTTTATCAAAGGATAAAGGAAATAATCCAACTATATTTCTGTTCGATCATAACTTTTCTAATCTTCTTTCTTCATGTGTTTTCATCATAACTGGAATGAACTTATATGTGGTGTTGACAAATATTTTGATATTTTTGGATTCACCACAAACTACAAAATAAGATTTGATAAACCAAAGGATTTTGTAAAGGCCCGCAAATTTGTACCTCTTTGAGCTGGCAAATTTCCGCAACAACTTAGCCAAAGAGGAACAAACCTACGAGTCTTTAGGGTTTAAAGATTGAAGAGGTAGAAGAAGAACAGAAAAAATAACAGAGTCTCACATTTCGCAGCGGAGTAAATATAATAGATAAATAAATAATCTTTAAAAACAAAGAATCATCTCAATTAATACAATACAACATCAGAGTTTACAACGACATCATACATCACTGACAGTTATTATGAATTGACAATATGAAAACTGATTGCGCCAAACATACGCAATGGACACTACATAGTAAAGATAGGTCTCGCCATCCAGCTTCAACTCATGATCACCACAACAACTCTTTTCTGACTTCACTCCCGAATAACTGAAACCTGACTCTAGCCTGTCCGTATGGAAAATTATGGGCACCCTGGGTTTAAAAAGGGAATAACAAACTCCAGGTCAGTCATGGGACTGGTGTGAGATCTTAAAACAGTTATTTTTAACCATAAGAAAACAAAGGAATTAAAAGAAATCTGTAATGCTTTTGGGAAAATGAAACTACCATAAGGCCTCCCGCCACACACACAATGCAAACGCAGAATTGGAGGAGATTTCTCCTTATGATAGTCAAACATGCTTAATACGCAAAATCTTTTGATATTGTTATTATTAGTACATATTGTGGAAAACATTTCGATAGTATAATATTAATCTTAGCGAGCATACGCATTTCGCACGTATGCCTACTATAGCTACCATGTTCAATAGCAGGTTACCGCCACATTCCATGGTAGGTGATATAACTAAAACCGTATAGGGCGCGTATTGTTTCTTTGGATTTCCAACAAATGGTCAGGCTAAGGAACTTCCTATTTCCATATGAGTACGCCTCTGGAGGGACGTCTTGAGAACCTAATTGGATCTCTGCCAACACAAGGCCGGGTTACCTCTGCAAAAATAGGTAACTACTGACATGAGCATGTCATTCCCCAGTTGTAAACAACCTTTATCCGAGGACCCTCAACAACAACAATCACAAAGTAATATATATTTGCGATATCCACATAAGTTAAGTATCTGGACTCCATACCACGATACCACTTCTATCCAGAAGGAAATGCACATACCCTAAGGGGCGCTACCCCCTATAACCTTGCCGCAACCTTCTTGTTTTGACCATTTCGGGGTGTGAGGTTCGACGAAGTCTCATCCACAAAGCTACGCTTTTCATAAAAGCCATGCTTCGATCAACAAATGATCAGCAGCACTTCGTATGCCACACTACCAAATTGGGAATGAATCACTAGTAACCATCAACTATATAACCTCTGAGCTCGTACGTCTCAGAGAAATGTGTTAAGCTAAGAGAATAAATTCTTCGCCACCAATAGAAATGTATTTGATAGAAACCAGCTTTACATCTCAAAGTGTAACGTCAGACACACATCCATACAAGTCCGTTCCGAGATCGAACGGAACCGAAGGCACTTCAAAAGAATCCCTTGCAAATCCGGATATTCACTAATCACGTCCGGAATCCCCATCATAAAGGGTGATAAAATCTTTATACTGGAGCAACCCGATGCAAAGACATTCGATAGGTAATCCTTTCGCTTCCGAAAATACCGGTCTTCAACACCGTCTTCAAATGCAATCCCATTTCATCGTATCGTTATTCGGAATGGGTTTTATGACACAAGGTCCTCTCCCGGCTAATCCGAATAATGAGCGCTTATTTTAAAAATAAGTGTTTATTTAGATTCAAACAAATCACAACAATTTCACTTTGATCTTTAAACAAAAGATCCATCACAATCACAAAGGTTCGATGTGGGTTTCGAATATCCAGTTGGAATTCGTCTCCCGGTTGCATCGAAATTCAATTGCCGATTAAAGCCAATATTGATAGTCGGTTATTTAACTATCAATCATCATTCACAATAGTCACTAGATTTCAAATAATTTTCCCCCAATTATTTTTATTATTTTCAATATATCTTCGCAAGATAAAATTTCACTTTTCAACACTTTGAAAACAAATTCAATTCAATTTTTCACACATCAATCTTTTGAAAATAAATTTCAAATCAATTTTCTTCCTTACGCGGAAAACATTTTCAAATATTTATTCATTTCCACTGAAAATCAGCCGATTTCAAATATTTTAAAATAATATAAAATACTTATTCAAAATATACTTGGAAACATTTAAAATAAAACTATTTTAGTATATTTGCGTAAATATTAGTTATGAAAAATATTATACTAATATCTCATATAAAAATTGAGGTCCAAAACTAATTTTAAAATAAAAATTTGTAAATAGATTATAAATATTTAAATAACTATTTTCTAAATAAAATATCAATTTAAATCTTTAAAATAATCCCTTATATCATTAATTAAATAAATTTTACCTTAAAACAATTTCCAAAACTAATTTCTCCAACAATATTATTTTAAAACCAAATCTAAAACTTTTAAATTTTATGTCAAAAGCTATTTTAAAAATATACTCGGCTTTCCAGGGAAGAATTCTTTTCCCATTACAATATGGTCCATTCCAATAAATTAATAAATCTTCTTGATTTATTTTAATTTACATTCCAATTTGTAAATTTCTTTCCACACTTTAAAAATAAATCAATATTTATTTTTTAAACAATTTCCTTTTTCTTCAAAAATTTCCGTTGTGAATTACATTTCCAAATATCAACTGATATACGAATTTAAAATCAATTCCCAAATATCATCTTCAAACCCAATCAAATCCCAAATTGATTTCCAGTTTATTTCAAATACAAAATCAAATTCCAATTTGATTTCCCAAATTAATTTTCCAATATTAAATCAATTTCAAATTGATTTTCCGAGCTATCTCCAAAACACCTAACCAAATTTCCAAATCGATTCCTAAGATTTATTCTAACTCCAAATTAATTCCCGAATCGATTTCTAGAACTAATTTCAACTCTAAATTAAATTCCAAATTTAATTTCTAAATTTGTTTCCTTTTGAAATAAATTCTTTTATCTCTTTTAATTATTTAAAATATGTATCTTAAATAATTTGTTCAACAATTTAACAACATTACTCGAAATTCCTTTATTAAAATATTTTCCCATATTTTTGGAATTTATTCAATAAGTTTTCAAGGATAAAACTTTATCTATTTAAATTTCCTTCTATTTAAAATTCACCCGATTCCTTTGATTGAATTTACTATAAATTTTCTACCCAAATTTCAAAATCAAATTTTTATTTATTTCTGTTATCCTACGATACCAAAAAAAAATATTCGACTAAATTACAGCCTTCAACTGTTTCAATCACGAATAGTCACACGAATTAAAAATAATCAACACACAACATACGAAATAAATTATATATTTGAGGAATCCAGTTGGATCCCTCTAACCTATTTCCCCATATCCATAGATGGTTAGCACAACAATTAAATACCCATTCCACTTCAAGGTGGAATATCGCGGTATGCGGGATTTATAAAATATTATCTGCTATTTTGCGGCGCAATAGGGTCTAATCCACCATTTAATGCGGGAAATCAACAACTCCAAATACATATATAATACCAATTTCACTACAAGATGGAATATCACGGTATATGGGTTTAATATAATAACCTCCGCTATTCTGCGGCGCATAGGGTCTAAACTAATATAACTAATAATAAATGAATTATCCAAACACACAATCAATCAATTTTAAATTTAACTATTAAAATTAAACCAGAAAACAATTGATTGAGTGAGAAGATCTTACCTTTGCCTATGCATGCAAATTCGTTTCCATTCATTTCAATTCCGGCTTGTTTCTCCATTTTAGACCTTTTATAAACATTTACATAATTCATTAATATTCGAAATAATCGAATAATAAACTTCCATTTGATCAATTTAATAAACCGATGGTTTTACTTTTAACAAAAAATTGAATAGATTTATTAAACAAATTAATCTCCATAATACATCATTATTTAAAATTAAATTGTAAGTGAAAATGTTTATATAAATATATTTATTTTGTTTGTTCTTTGAAACTACATATATAAAAATAACCTATATACGCTATAAAAATTTCATTCATTTTTTTATATATATAAACTCTACTCATTTTAAAATCCTTGTGTGTGTGTATATATATATTTAAATAAGAATAGGAATTTAAATTACTACCTATATATACCTATAAGTACATAACCTTATATATATCTGACTAAATAGAAAGTTTCCTGTTGTCAATTCTTAGGTATAAATAATAAGTTTCTTTTTCCTTTTTCTCCTTTTTTTCAATCTGTATATATAGCAAAACAGAAATCTTTTCTATAAAAATTCGAATTAGAAAATAAATCATAAGAATATATACCTCACAGAAAACTCACGATGAACAGCACCAAATCTCGATCGGCAGACACCAAGTCGATGACTCTACCACCTCGCGCTTGCCTAATGATCTTCCATGTCTCGATATACAATGGAGGACAAGGATGTCGACCCTCCCTTCCTCAAACTCGCCAGACAACGTAACCAATCCAACCAGAATGCTGCTCGGAAACCCAGCTTCCTAACCAAAATCGAGTCGCCATTGTCTCGACATCGCTCCCTCTCCATGCGGCCTTGCGGCAGAATCGCGTATCAGCACTGATGAGATGAAGAGGGGAATCGCGGATCCCTAAATCCCAAAATCAAGCGCTTCTCACAACTTCGAGCACGCCGTGCTACAATTTCTGACCGCCCCCCTTTATCTGCTTTTGATTTTGAATCGAAAAGCATTTCGATTTCCTAAGTGGATCGAATTTTTTGGGATGGCAGAAGTCTTGTTTATTTTTAAGAAAATGGGAAGGATGAGATTTGAATGAAGAAGAGAAATTCGATTTCTCTTGATTTCGTTTACAAAGTACTCGACTAGTCGTTTTATTTTTATTTATTTTTTCTAACGCCTGTCTCTTTTGAAGACACGTACTTCAAATCTCAACACGTGTTGCAAAGGCTTGCAATAGTGTTTTAAATGAAATTACATTACTTATGTTTAAATTTAAATTTAAATTTAATTTGTCCTGAAAATGAAAAATAAAATCTCGGTCTCCAATCGTGGCATGCCGCTAGACGTTTATAATGTTATACGCCTATTACGAACGCAATGGAAAAGGTTCTGAGTCCAAATTCAATCGTATGGAAAAGATAGCCTTTTGAACTCGGCTATTAAATTAATTTTCGATATAATTTTCAATGCGTTTATTGACCGTACGGCTTCAAGACAACTCCAAACATTATGAAAACTGAAATCCAATAATGACTAATTATTACGGATCCAATGGAACTGGTTTCGTCGAAATCCGAGACTGTGCACTGGAAGGCTATTTCTAAATATCGATTTAAACGATATAAATTCAATACTGAACAAAGCAGTTTTAAATTCAATTCTGAAGCTTCTATCATCTTCAGTACTATCAATATACATTGTCTAAGCCATCAAATTATTTTAACATGCTCAAAATTGAAAATTCAAATTTTTACCCACTTCCAATAATTAAATTTAATAATTAAATTGCCAAATTCATTCTGATATTTGAAATTCAAGTTAAAATAAACTTTCAAACATTAAAAATAAATTAAATATTTCAATTTCTAATGTTGAAATTCTGGGTCATCGCATCCTTCGCCCTTAAAAGTATTTCATCCCGAAATTACTAGTTAAGAAGAATGATCCTTAACCCGTTAACTATTTTCCGAAAACCAAACAGTTTTATCAACTTGCCAATACAAATCTTTTATTAACAACCCATTATCGATTCAACTAACTTTCCAACCTCAACCGTAAACTCTAAACAATATTATTTTCTTAACCATTCAAATTTAAATTCAAATTCAAATTTTAATTTTTCAAAATTTTCTCAAAATTTTTCTAACTCCCTAAATTTTCGAAAAATTTCGCTAGCGTCTCCTTTGCGCGGCTAGCTCGGTACGACTACAAAATGGCACCATAGGCCCCCAGATTTCAAAAAGAAAAGAAAAAGCCAAGCGGCTAGACAAGAAGATCATCAAATTTCATACTAATTCAAATACATACCTTTTTGTCGAGCAATTCAATTTTGTCTTCAAAATCAAAATCCCAATTCCATTTTTTTATTTTTCCTATAACATACATGTATATCCTGCTAGCCATAATATCCAATTACAACATTCAAATTTATTTTGCATATTCCTTTACAAAATTTTCAATATATACTTCTTATATCATTCTTACTTTACTATTGAAGTTATATATTCATTTTCATTCAATTCTTGCATTTTTAATTTCATCTAAATTCAATTTACAATTTCAATCCTATTTGGATTAATTTTACCTTCTGAATATTGAATTTTATCAACTATCTTTCATTCACAACTGACTCATCTCATTATTTTAAATTAGTCACTTACTAATTCATTACAAATTCCAATTCATATTATCTCAAACAATTCAAGTTGGTTTTCAATATTCAGTTTCAATTCCAGTTTTATTCTTTTGTTCATTCCCAAAAATTTATTTTCAATTCACCATTTTGGTTTATTACCACTTATATTTAAACTGGATTTCAAATTCCATATGAATTTAATTTACCTTTCATTTACAATTATTGAATTCAATTCTTTTCAAACCAAATTAATTTGTCGTTTTTTTCAATTAATTTCACTTACTAATTTTAATTTAATACTTTACTTTACAAATAAAATTAAATTCCAATTCAGTTCTACTTACAAATTCGAAATGAATTTCAACATTCAATTCACTTTCATTTATTTGCAATTGCAAATTCATTTATTCATTAAAATTTTATTTTCCACCCTAATAAATTTTATTCCAATCCTTTAGTCTATAAGATTTCTCAAATTCACATTCATATAAATTAACTCAAATCTTCAATTTCAATTTCATTTGAATCCATATCATCATTTTATTTGACTTAACTTTTCAATCTTAATTCTTTTATTAAATTTTCATTTTCAATTCCACTTGATTTAAATTTCCCCTTCCAACTTATTTTGTTTCCACATTTACCTTTTTTTCTAACTTCTCTTTAAGTTAGATTTTTATTTTAACAACTTCAAACTTACAAGTTATCAAACTTAATGATATTTCATAAATATTTTATATAGTATTCCAGAGTCTTATCAACCTTTCAAAAATCATTTTAGAAATCAATTCAAATTTTCTTTTGAATTTCCAAAACCAAATCCAGCTTGCCGACGACTTCCTTTTAAAACTAATTTGGCAGCAATTCCTCTTTTGGAAACCTGAAAATGAACATCGATGGTGCTGCAGTCATCACCGAAGTTATTTTCCAGCGACCAAAAAGAGTTTAGAGCTTTCATCCCTTCAAAAAACTTTTCCAAAACCTTTGAAAATTATTTTCAAACCAAAATGGATTTAAACCTTTCCAAATTCCTAAACATCAAATCCTTTCAAATTCTTTTAAACGTTCTTCTGGAATTTTATTATAAATCACATTTACATTTACAATTCCCATTTGTATATAAATTTTATTTCTCGGCTTTAAGTTATGTTTCCAATTTCCCATTCAATAACTAATGATAATAATTTAATATTATCACTTCCTAACAAACAATCAACCATATACTATAATAATTTATGGAAATCATTTCCTTTTATATACAAAAATTAATAATTTGGATAAAATTATTTCATTTACCCTATTTTAAAACAATATCGTATCGAATTGTTATGTATGAGTGTTTAAAGATCCCTATCGATAGAGTTGTACGGACTATATCGACCAGAATGCATATACCACTCGACAAACCAATCATCACAATATAAAACTATTTTTTTATATTCACTAACAAATACGCGCTCATATCTATTATTACATTCAAACTCATTCTAGGGTATTGCTGGTTCTATCTCTACTGAATAATGCCCAACAGAGCCAAGGTTGTCGCTTAGCCAAATGCTCTGATGCCACTTGTAAAGGCCCGCAAATCCGTACCCCTTTGAGCTGGAAAATTTCTGCAACAACTTAGCCAAAGAGGAACAAACCTACGAGTCTTTAGGGTTTAATGAATGAAGAGGTAGAAGAAGAACAGAAACAATAACAGAATTTCACATTTTGTAGCGGAGCAAATAAAATAGATAAATGAATAATCTTTAAAAACAAAGAACCATCTCAGTTAATACAATACAACATCAGAGTTTACAGCAACATCATACATCACCGACAGTTATTATGACTTGACAATATGAAAACTGATTGAATCGGCCATACGCAATGGACACTACATAGTAAAGATACTTCTCGCCATCCAGCTTCAACTCCTGATCACTACAACAACTCTTTTCTGATTTCTCTCCCGAATAACTGGAACCTGACTCTAGGCTGCCCGTGTGGAAAATTATGGGCACCCAGAGTTTAGAAAGGGAACAATAAACTCCAGGTCAGTCATGGGACTGGTGTGAAATCTTAAAACGGTTATTTTTAACCATAAGAAAACAAAGGAATTAGAAGAAATCGATAATGCTTTTAGGAAAATGAAACTACCATAAGGCCTCCCGCCACACACACAATGCAAACGCAGAATTGGAGGAGATTTCTCCTTATGATAGTCAAACATGCTTAATACGCAAAATCTTTTGATATTATTATTATTAGTGCATAGTGTGGAAAACATTTCAAAAGTATAATATTAATCTTAGCGACATAGGCTTTTCGCACTTATGCCTACTATAGCTACCATGTTCAATAGCAGGTTACCGCCACATTCCATGGCATGTTATACAACTAAAACCGTATAGGGCACGTATTGTTTCTTTGGATTTCCAGCAAATGGTCAGGCTAAGGAACTTCCTATTGCCACATGGGTACGCCTCTGGAGGGACGTCCCGAGAACCTAACCAGATCTCTGCCAACACAAGGCGAGGTTACCTCTACAAAAATTGGTAACTACTAACACGAGTATGTCATTCCCCGGCTGTAAACAACCTTTATCCGAGGATCCTCAACAACAACAACCGCAAAGTAATATATATTTGCGATATCCACATAAGTTAAGTATCTGGGCTCCATACCATGATACCACTTCTATCCAGAAGGAAATGCACGTACCCTAAGTGGCGCTACCCCCTATAACCTTGACGCATCCTTCCTGTTTTGACCATTCCGGGGTGTGAGGTTCGACGAAGTCTCGTCCACAAAGCTAAGCTTTTCACAAAATTCATGCTTCGATCAACAAATGATCAGCAGCACTTCGTATGCCACACTACCAAATTGAGAATGTATCACTAGTAACCATCAACTACATAACCTCTGAGCCCGTATGTCTCAAAGAAGGGTGTTAAGCTAAGAGAACAAATTCTCCGCCACCAACAAAAATGTATTTGATAAAAACCAGCTTTACATCTCAAAGTGTAACGTCAGACATACATCCATACAAGTCCGTTCCTGGATCGAACGGAACCGAAGGCACTTCCAAAGAAGCCCTTGCAAATCCGGATATTCACTAACCCGGTGCAGAGACATTCGACAGGTAATCCTTTCGCTTTCGAAAATACCCGGTCTTCAACACCGTCTTCAAATGCATTCCCATTTCATCGTATCGTTATTCGGAATGGTTTTTATGACAGAATGTCCTCTCCCGGCTATTCCGAATAACGAGCGCTTATTTTAAAAATAAGTATTTGTTAAGATTCAAACAAATCACAACAATTTCACTTTGATCTTTTAAACAAAAGGTCCATCACAATTACAAAGGTTCGATGTGGGTTTCGTATATCCAGTTGGAATTCGAACTCCTGGTCGCATCGAAATTTAATTGCCTATTAAACCCAATATTGATAGTCGGTTATTTAACTATCAATCATCATTCACAATAGTCACTGGATTTCAAATAATTTTCCCCCAATTATTTTAATTATTTTCAATATATCTTCGCAAATAAAATTTCACTTTTCAACACTTTGAAAACAAATTCAAATCAATTTTTTGCACTACAATCTTTTGAAAGTAAATTCTAAATCAATTTTCTTCCTTACGTGGAAAACATTTTCAAATATTTATTCATTTCCACTGAAAATCTGCCGATTTCAAATATTTTAAAATAATATAAAATACTTATTCAAAATATACTTGGAAACATTTAAAATATTCCATTTTAGGATATTTGCTTAAGTATTAGTTATGAAAAATATTATACTAATATCTCATATAAAAGTTCAGGTCCAAAACTAATTTTAAAATAAAAATTTGTAAATAAAGTATAAATATTTAAATAACTATTTTCTAAATCAAACATCAATTTAAATCTTTAAAATAATCCCTTATATAATTAAATAAATAAATTTTACCTTAAAACAATTTTCAAAACTAATTTCTCCAACAATATTATTTTAAAACCAAATCTAGAAGTTCTAAATTTTATTTCAAAAGCTATTTTCACTACAACAAAAATACCCTATTACAACGCAGAATTAATTTTTTGAAAAGGATTTTTCTAAAATTCAAAAATATAAAGGGCTGTTTGGTTATCCTTTTTCAATGTATTTTTAGTTTTCAATTTTGCAAAATATTGAAAACTTGTTTGCTTTGTCATTTTGTAAAATTCCTTTTTGAAAACAGCCAATTTTTCAAAATGAACTTAACAAAAAAATTGAAAACCGGTTTTTTTTATTTGTCAAGTTTTGGCCACTGAAAATTCAAAACTCGAATCACAAACAAAACACGTTCAAAACCCTATTCCTAATCGACGACCGCAAATTTTGAAACTCCATTGTGAGAAAATCACGGTCCTCTTCAGATATCATCCCAAATTTAGGTAAATTCGATTTTTAATACTCGGTTATTTCGTTTACTTCAAGCAAGCAATATCTATGGTCAAGCGCAAATGATTTAACGATCCCATCGATTTATTTTTTGTGAATTAGGGTTAAGCGCGAAGATCTTCGATTTTCTTAAGATGTTGGAGGTTTTATTAAAATGATTCATATATATTAGTTATATAGAATACATATAGGCTATAAAATCTGTTATTTGTTTCCAGTTGTGTGGTGTTCATATATATAGCTAGGCTATTTTGTTATTCCAACAGTTTCATGTTTACTGTTTCTTTTTTGAAGTGCAAACTATATGTACAGCTTTGCATTTGGAGTTGCCAAGTAGAATCATATTGTATATTGTATATTGTATGTATTGCCAAGTAGAATCATATAGCTTTACCATTTATTACATTTATGTACATATCAGATAATCTGGAATGTAAAGGATTGCAAAATAATCAATATAATATGCACTGCATATTCAAGGGAATTTTTTATAAAAATAGCGAAACCATGAAAAGATGCCTATTGATTTATTTACTACGGGTACAAGAAAAAACTGTCTATAAAGACAAATTGATTTTCCTAGTCATCATTGCAGAGTGCTTCGTCTCCATTGCTAGAGAGATTTGTTTTCTCAAAACATGTTAAGCAGCTGCTAGTACTACTGCTATTGTAGTATTTAGCAGAATTTTGTGCTTATTTTTGGAGCTTTTTCGTTTTTACAAAGCAACCACCTACTCCTCAAACTATTTCTCTTCATCCTTGATCTTACTTGTACAAGTCCTTATGAGATTAAATCACAACCTTTAATGCTTTTGGTTCCTTTAAAGACCTATGTAGGCACACTAACTGTCTTTTCGTAGTTGTACTTACAAGTTTTTTTTTTGATTTTTAAACATTAATGGTCCTTTTAGAATTTTTTAGAGTTTTAATAACTTTATATACATATATTATCAAACAAGTACTAATTATATAATCCTGGGTATATTAAAGTGTGATAGATATAATTTGCTAACCATTTTTATCATTGGTCTGAAGTCCCATTGCAAGTACGCCTATTTAACTGTATCCAATACCAGAATAATATAAACAATATTAAGAACAAGATCAAATAAATAAACAAGTGATGCTTTTATAAATTAGGTTAGATAATTGAATGATTAAAGTATGCTTGACTGATCCTTGTGTACTAAGAATATGATAAATGAAATTAGCACTATTTTTATTATTATTAGCAACTCTTGGGCACTTTGATTGGAAAGGAAAAAAAACTTAAGTTCATGGGTGAATTTAAACTTTGATCAAATAGTTGATTATCCATTTCTAAGAGTGTTGAAGCCAACTTCATACGTGAATTTAAACTTTGATCAAATAGTTGATTATCCATATCTAAGTGTGCCTTAGCACATGTTATTCTTACTGTTGGGTTTTTTGTAGTGAAGCCTAAATTTATGAGTGAACTCATGTCATAATATTTCATCTAAGAAATTGATTTTGATCGTTCTTTGAAAAATATTATTTATGTACGATATGCTGCATTAGTTGGTTAAATGGTGGCAACATTTCCAATAATGACTTTCTGTAATGGGTGTAATTGTCTGAAGGGATATCATTTTAGAAGGGAAAAAAATTATAAGAATGAGAAAACTATTTCTCTTCTATTCGGTTTCTATTCTAAATACAATCAACTACTGTGTTTTTGCAAGAACAGTTTGATGCAACTTGAAACCTAATTTTACGTACTTTTGTATACTTTTTAATTAAATGGTCATTAATGAAGAACTTTTTTTCAGAGACATCTTTTTTTCTGGGGATAGAAGAATTGACTAAATTAATACTAAGCAATGTTTACAGATGCTGTGCTAAGTACATCTGATTAAAGTCACCCCTTCCTCATTGTAGCATCTGTTCTGTAATAACACTCTATATATAGTTATTTAACCTTCATAATGTGCATTATTACATTACAAAAATGCTCCAGTATAAAATTCTGGTTGATGCTTATTTAAGACCATTCAGCATTCAGCAGTTGAGTCTCTTATTGCATACAAATGCAGCCATACAAATGTAACCTTAATAATATCTCAATTCTCCTTGATAATAACATCTGTTTCTAGAACTAACAGTGAATGCATTGTTCAAAAAGGAGTAGTGCATACAGGTTGAATTGAATTCATTAGAAAAGAATAGATATGCATGCATGTGCAAATCCAAATTGGCCAGTAATAAGAAGTATGAAATTTGTCTTTTTTTTCTTTTCTAAATAGGAACTTGCTTTGCTAATGATAATACATTTAACGGTGTAGATTATGAGTGAATAGGGCTACACAACTACTTACTCTTTCTTAATTGGTCAAGTTTCTCTTGCTTGTTTCAATGTTCGCTTAGGTAATTATTGATTCCAATAATGATTTTGATTAGATTTGTGTAATGTTTGTATAATTTATTACTAACTTGTGGGTTAATATTGGAAACTTTATCATGCTTGCATGTTTATCACATGCGGCATTCATTTCCTAAGATTTTCAGTTTGCTTGATTTACTAAAGTTTGGATACATATTTTTATTTCACATCTAGTCCACTTTCAGTTTGTCACTTCCCTTTTTCAGATGTAATTTTTCATTTTGTCATTTATATTTGTATTTATCAAATATCCACCATGACAAAGGCCCTCTGATTTTGCATGTTGCTAATGTGCTTTATTACAATTGTACCGACACTTGGAATTCTTCAGAAACTTGGTGTATCAACAGAGTCTTTCGATCCGTGATTTCAGTTGCTATAAGAATTTAAGAAAAGAGGCGTCCGTGCAAACTTCAGAAGGTAATTAAAATTATAAAGATTGCACTGATCGAGATTACATATTCAGAAGGTAATTAACATATTAGTTGAAGCGCTGTTGGTTTATGCATACATACTATATTTTTTCTACTGCTTAACTGTTTAATATTTCGACCATGATTTCCAACCATATTTTCTTCCACCTATAACTCTACAACAATTGTCGTATATCTATAGATTGTTTAATTTTAGTAAGAGTTTTTTCCCCTTTCTGACCTGCTAGTTGAAGATTACGATGACGGGGAGAAGGGTTTCTGATATGCACGATAAGGACATCGTCTTTTGGTAAGTAAACCTACCCTTCTTATCAATTTTTCTGTCTGTAGTTGCCGAGTATTCATGTTTCTCTTTAACATTACAATAGTTTGTAACTCCACCCTACCATTTTACTTACTGATTGTCGTCACTGTTCTACTGTTATGTCCTTCTTAATTGTTGTTTCCTTCGATATACTAGCATACGTCTACTCTTCGTTCTACCCTTCTGTTTGTTTGGTGTAAAATTATGCAACTCTGTTGCTGACAGTTTGAATGACATAATGGATAAAGTAGTTGCCTATATTTTTTAAATTCTCTTTGACTATCTACAGCGTTGTCGACTATTTCGTGCAAAGCATAGGTTATTGTTGGGAGGAAAAAGGTTGACACATTATGCAAGGAGGAGATGGACTGGTTGCGCTTCCTGTTCCTCTGAGTTTTTGACCATATCCCCTACCAATTGCAGAACATATTAGTGCAACAGACATGCTGCGGATTCAGTAGGCATCTTATGCCTGCTCGACAAAACAAAGAAGAGCGGGTGATTTATACTACACACTTTAATCGTATTCTACATGATGACTATGTGCAACATGTCTGACTGTATGTTATTCCAGTCTTTAGGCTTAACCATCACTTTAGGTATTCAAATTGCAGATATGCTAGATGCACTCATTCAGTCTCTATTCGTAAGTTTAATGTTGTAATTTCTTATTTTGTGTAAGCCATTCATGTAAGTTAAATCTTGCATGTGTTGCATACCGCCATTATGCTAGATAACCTTTTGAATTAATGTGTATAACTAAATGTAAGTCTACTTCATTCATGATAGAATAGCAGTTAAATATTTTTGGCTTAAATGAATTGTAATACTGAGTGTCATGTCCATTTCCATTCAATTATGTTCTTTCGACATCACAGACTGAGTGTATGTTGTGATGCCTTAAGTTAGTAATATCAAATTGAGGACACATACCCTTTTGATGGCCAAGTAATCTAAGTGATAACTAAATGCCTGTTATTTTTATTGTCAGGATGCATAGGTAGTAGCTCTGCGATATCATTTAGCTTAAATGTCTGATTTGGTTATTAATATTGAAATGCATAGAGTCTTAGTTATATCTATTAAGTCAAATGAATCATGATGTTTGATTTCATGCCCATTGTTATTCAATTACGTCCTCTTGGTATCATTGATTAAAAATGTATATATAGTAACGATGCCTGATGAGGTTACAATATCAAGTTGTTGAAACATGTGATGGTATCCAAGTTAGAATAATATCAAAATGCTCAAGAAGTTAGTAATATCAGATTGCATAGTGACATAATTTTTATTTAAGCTACAATGCCTGATGAAGTTATTAATATTTATGAAATGCACAGTAGCTAATACCAAATTGGTGAAACATAATTAGTCATGGCATCTAAGCCAGATTAGTGTACAGTTCCTAATAAAGCAAATCAACTTGGTTGACCTTTATAACAAACTTGTAATATCTATTGCATTGTACAGTGTCACCCGCTTACTATGCACATCTTGCTGCATCCCGTGCAAGATATTATGTTGAGGATGATTCAGACTCTGGCAGTACTCCAAGTTGTGGACCTAAGGCTAGACCAGCTGGTGTCCGGCCTTTGCCTCTTGATAAGGATAACGTGAAAGATGTCATGTTTTATTGTTGATATAGTGAATTGCTTTCTACTTAGTTTTGCTAGCAAAATTACTGTTATAGGGTTTTTGTTCTACAAGTTTGATGCTTGTTGTTGACCTTAGTGCTGACTTGATTTTTGGCTGGTAATCATTAATAAATGGATGTTGGGAATGGTTTATATAGTTGATTTCGTTTAAGTTGTTTGTTAAACGATCTTCTTCGGATAATTCGTCCAACCCCAGGATAACTATAATGTCCTGAAGTTCTTTGTAACGTTGTAAAGTTTCCTTAACTCTTTGAGCAGTTTCATAATGAACTTTGTCCCAACAGGAAAATAGATGTTTTACTACTAATCACAAGTTTTATGTTCGACGTAGTACTCATACTGGAAATTATTTTGGTTTATATATTTGCTTTCGTTTAAGTTGTATTGCATGGATGCTGCTGTATTTTTTTTTAAATTTGCATTTATTTTGCAACGGGCAATGTAAGTTGTTATATGAGCTTTTTACAACGGTCAATGCATGTTGTGAAACATACTATGCAACTAGTATGGTTAGTCTATTGCAACGGGTTATGGCCGTTGTATTATAGTCTATTACAACGGTCATAACCCGTTGTAAAATGGTATACTGCAACGGACATTGCCCGTTGTAAAATGTGGTAGATCTATTACAACGAGGTCTATTACAACGGGTACATGCCCGTTGCGAAAACCATATTACAACGGGCATTGCCCGTTGTAAAAAGACTGTTTTGTTGTAGTGTTTAAAAATATACTCGGCTTTCCAGGGAAGAATTCTTTTCCCATTACAATATGTCTATTCCAATAAATTAATAAATCTTCTTGATTTATTTTAATTTACATTCCAATTTGTAAATTTCTTTCCACACTTTAAAAGTAAACCAATATATATTTTTTAAACAATTTCCTTTTTCTTCACAAATTCCCATTGTGAATTTACATTTCCAAATATCAACTGATATACGAATTTTAAATCGATTACCAAATATCATCTTCAAACCTAATCAAATCCCAAATTGATTTCTAGTTTATTTCAAACACAAAATCAAATTCCATTTTGATTTCCCAAATTAATTTTCCAATATCAAATCAATTTCAAATTGATTTTCCAAGCTATCTCCACAGCACCTAACTGAATTTCCAAATCGATTCCTAAGATTTATTCTAACTCCAAATTAATTCTCGAATCGATTTCTAGAATTAATTTCAACTCTAAATTAAATTCCAAATTTAATTTCTAAATTTATTTCCTTTTGAAATAAATTCTTTTATCTCTTTCAATTATTTAAAATACTTATCTCAAATAATTTCTTCAACTATTTAACAACCTTACTCGAAATTCCTTTATTAAATTATTTTCCCGTATTTTTGAATTTATTCAATATGTTTTCAAAGACAAAACTTTATCTATTTAAATTTCCTTCTTTTTAAAATTCACCCGATTCCTTTGAGTGAATTTATTATAATTTTTCTACCCAAATTTCAAAATCAAATTTTTATTTATTTCTGGTATGCTACGATACCAAAAAAAAATATTCGGCTAAATTACAGCATTCAACGGTTTGAATCACAAATAGTCACACGAATTAAAAATAGTCAACACACAACATACGAAACAAATTAAATATTTGAGAAATCCAGTTGGATCCCTCCAACCTATTTTCCTGCATCCACAGACGTTAGCACAACAATTAAATACTCATTCCACTTCAATGTGGAATATCGCGATATCTGAGATTTATAAAATATTATCTGCTATTATGCAGCGCAATAGGGTCTCATCCGCTATATAATGCGGGAAATCAACAACTCCAAACACATATATAATACCAATTCCACTTCATGGTGGAATATCGTGGTATATGGGTTTAATATAATAACCTCCGCTATTATGCGGCGCATAGGGTCTAAACTAATATAACTAATAATAAATTAATTATCCAAACACACAATCAATCAATTTTAAATTTAATTATTAAAATTAAACCAGAAAAACAATTGATTGAGTGAGAAGATCTCACCTTTGCCTATGCTTGCAAATTCATTTCCATTCATTTCAATTCCGGCTTGTTTCTCCATTTAAACCTTGTATGAACATTTACATAATTCATTAATATTCGAAATAATCGAATAATCAACTTTAATTTGATCAATTTAATTAACCGATGGTTTTACTTTTAACTAAAAATTGAATAGATTTATTAAAATAATTAATCTCCATAATACATCATTATTTAAAATTAAATTGTAAGTGAAAATGTTTATATAAATATATTTATTTTGTTTGTTCTTTGAAACTACATATATAAAAATAACCTACATACACTATAAAAATTTCATTCATTTTTTTTATATATAAACTCTACTCATTTTAAAATCCTTGTGTGTGTGTGTGTGTGTGTATAATTTTAAATAAGAAAAGAAATTTAACTTACTGCCTATATGTACCTATAAGTACATAACCTTATATATATATATGACTAAATAGAAAGTTTCATATTGTCAATTCTTAGGTATAAATAATAAGTTTTTTTTGTTTCTTTTTTTCTCTTTTTTTTTCAATCTGTATATATAGCAAAACAGAAATCTTTTTCATAAAAATTCGAATTGGAAAACAAATCATAAGAATATATACCTCACGGAAAACTCACGATGAACTGCACCAAATCTCGATCGGCAGACATCAAGTCGATGACTCTACCACCTCGCGCTTGCCTAATGATCTTCCATGTCTCGATCTACAACAGAGGACAAGGATGCCGATCCTCCCTTCCTCAAACTCGCCAGACAACGTAACCAATCCCACCAGAATGCTGCTTGAAAACCGAGCTTCCTAACCAAAATGGAGTCGCCATTGTCTCGACATCGCCCCCTCTCCACGCAGCCTTGCGACAGAATCGCGTATCGGCACTGATGAGATGAAGAGGGGAATCGCGGATCCCTAAATCCCAAAATCAAGCGCTTCTCACAACTTTGAGCACGCCACGCTACAATTTCTGACCGCCCCCCTTTATCTGCTTTTGATTTTGAATCGAAAAGCACTTTGATTTCCTAAGGGGATCGAATTTTTTGGGATGGCAGAAGTCTTGTTTATTTTGAAGAAAATGGAAAGGACGAGATTTGAATGAAGAAGAGGAATTCGATTTCTCTTGATTTCGTTTACAAAGTACTCGACTAGTCATTTTATTTTTATTTATTTTTTTTCTAACGCGTGTCTTTTTTGAAGACACGTACTTCAAATCTCAACACGTGTTGCAAAGGCTTGCAATAGTGTTTTAAATGAAATTACATTACTTATGTTTAAATTTAAATTTAATTTGTCCTGAAAATGAAAACTAAAATCTCGATCTCCAATCGAGGCGTGCTGCTAGACGTTTATAATGTTATACGCCTATTCCGAACGCAATTGAAAAGGTTCCGAGCAATCGTATGGAAAAGATAGCCTTTTGAACTCGGCTATTAAATTAAATTTCGATACAATTTTCCGCGCGTTTATTGACCGTACGGCTACAAGACAACTCCAAGCATTACGAAAATTGAAATCCGATAACAACTAACTATTACGGATCCAATGGAACTAGTTTCGTTGAAATCTGAGACTGTGCCTCGGAAGGTTATTTCTAAATATCGATTTAAACGATATAAATTCAATACTGAACAAAACAGTTTCAAATTCAATTCTGAAGCTTCTATCATCTTCACTATTATCAATATAAATTTTCTAAGCCATCAAATTATTTTTAACAGACTCAAAATCGAAGATTCAAATTTTTACCCACTTCCAATAATTAAATTGCCAAATTCATTCTGATATTTGAAATTCAAGTTAAAATAAACTTTCAAATATTTAAAATAAATTAAATATTTCAATTTCTAATATTGAAAATTCTGGGTCGTCACAGATTTCAATGTTGGGCCTTCCTGCTAGCCCTAACGGTGACAGCCTTAAAAGCAACGCGAAGAACCACGACTGAGCAGGAAATGTTCATGAGTAGGCCCTTCAGGTTGTGACATTTTATGAAGAAAGCTACCTCCTAATGTGAAAATCGCAAAGAATAAGAAATAGTCTCGGAATGGGTTTCTAAGTTTATCAGCTTCGTAACTAGTAAGGCAAGTGATAGGTGTCAAACAGAGAAGGGAAAAATGATTAATGGTAAGCTTCCACTATTTGTTCTATAGCCAAGTCACTTCTTCAAGCAATTGCATCTTCATGCCATCAAAGGCAATCCAATCTCATCAAAATTAGAGACAAATAACAGTAAGTACCACTCACTTCGTGGTAGAATGACACCACAAAGCTAGTAACAATACCCTAGATTTAGTATCTAGACTGAAACTGGTTGTAGATAGCACCCATAGTAGCACATCACAATTCATGAGCTGGAGGGTTTCATTTTGAAGGCGACAAAGAGAAAGAGAAGAATTGGATTGGGTCTGGCAAAAGTTATTTACAGTTTGGATGTTGTTAGTTAATAAATTTGGTTGTATACTCAATTCTCTGTCACTTTTTGTAATCTCATGTTAAATAATATACATACATACATACATACATACATACATACATACATATATATATGTATGTATGTATATTTCTATGATATGAATAATATTACAAGTTAGTAGTTAATAGCTTTTCTTACATATGTGTTATAAGTTAATTAATTGTGGTGAGATGGGATCCCATGTTATATATAAATATAAATGTGTATCATAATTGTTTCAAAACCATGAATAAATAAAATGAAATTGATTATTTTCTAAAATTCATATAATTTGAGATGGATTAAAAAACGTGTTTCAGTCTTTAAAATTCAGTCTTTAACAATATTTAAGACAGAAATTTCAGTCATTAACATTTAAGACCGACTGTCCAGTCTCAAAACTTTTTTGGAACTTGAAAAATAAAGACGGAAATTTCGGTCTCTAGTTGGTATTTACATATGTTTTTAAGATCGAATTGTTTCATTAAAGACTAAAATCTTCAGTCTCTATTTCAATCTATTTTTTTGTTGATTACCATTCTATTTTTACATGCTAAAATGAATTTCCCACCATATTTGAATTTCTAATAAAGCAACTTGACTTATTGATGTGAAGGCTTAGAGTTAATTCATAGTCCATCTTCCAGTTTGGTTCCCAAATTTACATGCTGTTAAAAGTATTAAAATGTCAACTGTATGTTCATAGATTACGCTTTATGGTTTGTTAAAATAATATCTAAGCTATATAATTGTTGATTTTTATATGTTTAGAACTATTTGTTTTTTTGGGGAAAAGGCTTTCCTGAATGTTGAAGATTTGAATTTGATTATTATGTGTAGGTATCATAAAATGAGGTCTTAAGAGTAGAAACTACAGTGAAATAGATTTTTTATACGTAGTTTTGTCACAGTTGCGATTTGCAATTTTTGTTGATTACAATTTGCTACATGTCCCTACAAGTACGTGCATTGATACTTAATTCGATACTAATTAGATAATTGCCGTTAGGTCACGCCAATGTGAGTTTACACTTCAATATTTTAATATCAATTTTTTGGTATAACTGTAGTCCCATGCCCCATGCCCCCTTCTTTTACAATCGTAAAGACGTACAACTTAACTTATTCTACGAACGTTACTGTAATATTTATAAAGACTTTATAACTTACTTTCATCTTAGTAGTATATATTTGTACACACTTTGCTACTTAATTTCATCTTAAGAACGTTATAGTAATACTTATAAAGACTTTATAACTTAATAATTATAAAGAAGAGAGAATTAGGGAAAATGATAAACTTTGAAAGAAAAAAAATTAGGCAGAACAACATGAAGATTTATTTTTCGGCTGAAGGAAAAATGCTAATTATATTTAGCATTATATTCAATTTTTACATTATACAAAATGCTAGTTATAACTAGCATTATATTCAGTTTTACACTATACAAGATGCTAGTTCTTACTAGTATTGTCCTTCAGCCAAAAAAATAAACTTACTGTTCTTTAGTCTAAATTTTTTTTAAATTTGTCCTTACGCCTATTTTCCTATTATATTTATAACTTAACATTATTTTGTAAGTACTAGGTAAAGTTTCCTTAATATTTAAAATTTAAACAATTTTGTTCAACTTAAATCTGTAGTCTTTAGTATACATGATTCAAATATTAAATATCAGATCTGAAAATAGTTGCACAAAAATTATGCAACGCTATTACCAATGATGTGGATTTTGTTCCAATGTCATGACAATATTGTGGATAAATAAATTTATACAATGGCTGGAAATCAATAAAAAAGTAAATATACTAAATATACTTATTGTCCCATATCTGATTAGAAATAAGTTACCTTCAATGTTTGAAATAAACTCTGCTAATTTTGTAATTATTCCTTTGGCTCAGGGTTTCACCCCACTGTATCAAACGAAGCTTGCATATGCTATTTCACCTGAAGAGAATTTAAACTTTCCTGTTATTATCATAATGTAATTAATAAATTAATACTGTTTCCTATAGTTTAAATCTACAATAAATTGATTAATATTTTCAGGAAGTTATTGTCAAGGACAAAATTTCACAGCTTTTTAGCCTAAAGGACAGTCCTTCAATATTTTATCATGAAGGACAACTTTCTGTAGGTATCAGTTTTTAGTTAATGATAGCAGTTTTTAGGTATCAGTTTGTAGTTATCGGTAGCAGTTTTTAGGTATCAGTTTTTAGCTTGGTACCAGTTTTGTTGTCCTTATGAATAATTTTGAAAAATGTTCGTCCTTATGAATAATTTTTAGAAGAATGTTTGTCCTTGTGGCAAAAATATTAAGATCGCGTCCTTGAGGCAAAAAATATACAAATTTTTGTCTTTTAAATTAATTCCCCCTAATATTTTCATGGGCTATATACGTTAAAAAATCATTTGCATATCATACTGTTTCTATTTTAGAATATTACTTTTGAGTCAAAGTGTTATAACATACGTTTTAAGACATCATATTTTTCTGTTCATCGATCTATATTTTTTGTTTACTTTTCTATTAGATAACATTGTTTGTCATTTTTTTTTAACAGAAGGAAGCTGTCAACAAGCCTGACAGGTAACTAACAGAAGAGGAGACAACAAAACTCGGCGAAGAAAGTCATAACAAACAAAAAACAGAAGAAACAAAAAACGAAAATAGCTGCCTAAGACGCCCTACAGAGAAAGACGCAGTACAAACAGGACGGAACCCAGAAAAGACAGACGAAAATGAGATCGGCGATAATGAAATCCGGAATATCCTCTGTCCAAAATCCTACAATAGAGAAGGAAAAACATTCCCCGTACCAAACCTATATATGCAGAGCCTGAAAAACAAAAGCCACTAAATCAGATGAAAAAAGAGGGGGAGGGGTAACGGAGTCGGAGTGCAAGAACCACCTGGCTCCAGATTGGTCATCATCCAATTCACGCTCTAATGGAAGCCTGAGAACGGAAATAGACAGCAGGACCACCAGGGGGCTAGAACGGGAACTAACCGCTCCCTTGAAAGATCTAACACGAAAAGCTAAGAAAACATCATTTCTAACCCGGCGAATAACGGAAGTGGGATCCATGAGAGTTTCCTCAAAAATTGCCTTATTCCGCACGCACCAGAGATGCCAGCAGATCAGACAAGGAATCAGGCGAAAGACAACAGAGCGCAGCGATTGACCAGAGATTCCGTTCCACCAAGTTCTCTGTAAATCCCCGGCGAGTTGTTTCTACCTCGGATACCTATCAGATTTTCGAAGTAATTCCAGCAGGATCTGGCTGTGAAACCAGAGAAAAGTAAATGATCCAAAAATTCCGAATTACTGGTGTCTCAGCATCTACAACGGAAGACATAAGAAATGCCAATCCGCTGAAGGTTCTCATCAACTGGCAAACCCTTATGAAGGGTTCGCCACATGAACAGAGATACTTTAGGAGGGATTCTGGCGTCCCAGATGAAAGAGAATAGAGGGAGAACCGGGGCTGGATTACGAGCCGAACTCCAAGTTTTCAAGATGAAAACGAACCACCATCCCAACCGGTTTGGCCGCCATGAGAGTCAGAGAAAAGTTTGACCGATTGCATGTGCTTCCACGTCTCACTAGCGAAGGATGGAGATCCGGAAAAGCCCGTGGAGACCAGACCATGGTACTTGGTACGGAGGAACTTCGCCCAAAGGTAGTCGTTAGTCTCGAACCTGTACGACAACTTGCAAGCAAATGCCGAGCAAATATCCTTTGGGTTTCGCAAACCAAGTCCGTCCTCGTTCTTGGGACGGCACACCACGTCCCATGATATCCAGTGATGACGGTGGTTGTCAACCTTCGACCCCCAGAAGAAGGAAGAAGCCAAAGATTGGAAAGACCGGAAGAAAGATGCGGTAGGAGACATCGTTGCGAAGACATGAGAGTACCCAACGAGCCTAATACCGACTTGATTAGAACCAATCTTCCTGCTTGAGAAAGAAGCGACGCATTCCACGAATGATTTTTTCCCTAACTTTGTCCGTCAGAGGATCGAAGAGGTCGTCTAGTTTCCTACCTCTGTAGACAACAAT
Source organism: Allium cepa (assembly GCA_030765085.1). NCBI lineage: Eukaryota > Viridiplantae > Streptophyta > Magnoliopsida > Asparagales > Amaryllidaceae > Allium > Allium cepa. The sequence continues at coordinate 42,818,661 of CM060930.1, read as the reverse complement.
ACCTAAATAAGGAAGAGGAAGGGAAGCTTCACTGAATCCTATAAACGAATGGACCCAAGAAACCCTGGAAGTATCCATGTCCTTCGCATGAACGAAGCAACTCTTCGAAGAGTTAACGAGCTGGCCCGAACAGCGCTCGCATGAACGAAGCAACACTGTTTGTCATTCTACATGGCATTGCTCATGTATTTCTTTTTCGACAAATATTACCGCTGTTAATCAATGCCAATGGCACTGTAACATGCGAAGATGATTCCTATATTTTAAGCCAAGTTATGAGCATCAGATTGAACATCTTTCTATGGATAAAAAAGACCACCAGAAGAACTTCTAGGCCAAAATGGATATGCTATTTCACCTGAAGAGAATTTGAACTTTCCTGTTATTATCATAATGTAATTAATAAATTTAATATTGTTTCCTATAGTTTAAACTAACAATAAATTGATTAATATTTTAAAGGGCTATATACGTTAAAAAATCATTTGCATATCATACTGTTTCTATTTTAGAATATTACTTTTGAGTCAAAATGTTATAACATACGTTTTAAGACATCATATTTTTCTTCTCATCCTCTATATTTTTTGTTTACTTTTCTATTAGATAACACTCTGTCATTCTACTTAGCATTGCTCATGTATTTCTTTTTCTACAAATATCACTGCTGTTAATCAATGCCAATGGCATTGTAACATGCGACAATGGTTCCTATGTTTAAACCAAGTTATGAGCTTCAGGTTGAACATCTTTCTATAGATAAAAAAGACCACCAGAAGAACTTCTAGGCCAAAATGTTTAGGTAATTTCTACATTTTCCTAGCTTTTACTGGGTAATAAATCTACGATTATGGCACTACATTTGTGTAGGTTGGTAGGGGATAACAACTATGAATATTTATATTAAAAATTTACAATATTACACACACATCCATAGTACTTTTTACTTTAGTACCTAACCGGATGTAATTTTTTTTATAACTTTAAGCTTGGATTTACCAAAAAACAGCAGTCTACGTTCTTTTCTTATATACAATAGCCAGCTGATTTTAATAAATTATTTTCTTACAAAAAGTTATACATTGCCCTTTTTTCTTACTTTTGATGCAGTGCCGTTATTATGATATACATGGGGAGTGTTATCCATTCTTTAAAGATATAACATTTCATTTGGACAAATGTACCTTGCATCATTGTTCTTCATTAAAGGAATAAGTCGACTTTATGGAGCTATCTGCAATCTAACGACGACTGTATATATTATAACATCATGACATGCTTGAGATTTTTAATAATGAAAGCGAATATCAATATTGTCTTAAATAAGAACGTAAGTAACAACTTTAAATTTAAAATATGAGGAATGTAGAAAATAAATTTTAAAACATTCATAATTTAATTCACATATATTGAAAAACAAAAGTGATTGAATAGATCGGACAGAATATCATTAACAAATTTATCACATTTCAATACAACACAACAATAATGGGTTAAGCATTCCTTATTTACTACATATACATTGAAAATAAAAGTGATTAGATAAATTAAACAGAAACCATTAACGAATTTACCACAATTCAATACAGCACAACAAAAATGAGCTAAGCAGTCCACCAATTTAAGGTATAATATAATGCTTAAGGAACATACCTGAAGCTAAAAATGGTAATCGAATCAGAGACAACAATGAAGATGATTTGTATAGCAAATCATACTAAGGAAAGAATGAAATTAGCAAATCAGAACTATAATTGAACCGAAATTCAAATAATTTGGGGAGAAAATTACCTGTAAAGAATTGGTGTCAAAATTTCATTAAGCTTTGAAGTAGTCTCGATAGTTGTAACGATCCGGTAATTTTAACGGTTTTTATAAGGTAATTAACTGAATTTTTCTTGAAAATAAAACAATTAAATTTGGTGATGAAAATTGGATATTTGGAATACGTTTATTTAAACATAGAAATTAGTAAATTATTATCCGAAAATATGAAAGTTAGTTCTGTTGTGTAATTTTCAATTTCAATCAGTTAAATTGATGAAAAATAAAATATTTTCGAAATCTGAATATTTTTATATAATAAAATTTTAAATCATTTTCTAAGTGACACGTCATATTTCGTTTCTTAAGATTTGGATTGCTCTAGCTCCGTTTATCTTATTTTCGGCCTTTAGCAGCATTTTCGGCAACCAAAAATCGAGTTTTGATAGGATGAACGTATCGCTCATATCTGTGTACTATTCTATTTGGTTCATCGTGCTGATCTCTGCAGTATATTCATTCTAGTATTTTGAAGTCCGGTATACGGCAAAATCAACGAAACGGATAGATGTATCAGTACCTGTTCTAACCTTTGGTTTTCCCCTATCGACCCAATTATCCACCGTATTGTGTAATACCAATGGCCATTAATTATTATATTTCAGCTGTTGACCATCCCTATTCTACGGTTTAATATAAAAGCTTGTTCGGTCCTTTAATTCTCTTCCCTTTCATCAATTCATCTCTGTTCGTTCATCTCTAGAAAATATATATAAATAAAATAATACTAAAGCTTATATTAATTTGCATTTTTTCCGATATAAACTAAAGCGTCTCTTTTTCCAACCCTTTTAGCTCAAAAAAATCCTGCTCCTGCATCCCCGTGTTTACCTTTCCCTCTGAACCGAGACTCGACTCCACCACCATCACCCCACCCTATCTTCCTCCGACCACCTTGCACCCCCGAGCGCAGCCAATCAAGCAAATCACATTAGCCCTACCTAGCCGAAGCGAACAACCTATCACCCAAAACCTTCCGCCAGTTAAGTCGAAACCCTCTTTCGACCGAGACGTCTCCATCGCCCACTTAGACCGATCTCCGCTTAGCCTCCATCAGCTCCGAACCCTCTGCTGCACTCACCCTTCTTCTTTTCCAAACATAAGACCCACCTCCCCTTCCCTCTGGCCGCAACCCCACGTAGCCATCTCCTTCCCTACTCCCTCCAACCATGTTGCCATCACCTAGAAACCGCCCACCCCCTCTTACAAGCACGCAGCTCACCCATGCCATAGCCCACTTCGAACTCCGCCTATCACCTATCCAATCTCCAGCCGAGCACAACCATTTACCTGAGGTAGCATCCCTGTATGCATCTTTGAAGTATATATTTATAAGGTTTGTCTTTTTTTATTCTACCTTCTCATTGTTAGCACTAGAATTGGTCACTAACACCCTTGAGAAAGATTAAGTGGAGAGATTAATGAAGAAAGTAAATTAAAACAGATGACTGTATGATAAGTTAGCTACAAAAATAAGAACACCGGATTTATAGTGGTGCAGCGTAACTGCCTACGTCCACTTTATGTTTCGATCTTTATTACTTTCACAAATGATTGGATACAGATACAGTTCATACAATAATGGCTTGAATACAAATGCTAAGTGAAATAGAATAAGTCTTGAATGCAGTAGAGTCTACCTAGTGTTCTCGAAAAAAGGTCCCTTTCACTGTGCCCGTGCCCTTCTATTTATAGACGAAGATGGGTTGGACTTCCCTCACGGGCCTAGAAACAAGGTACCTCGGCCGATGGTAAGTAGTTTCTATTCACCGAGCCAGGAGTGCAGAACGACAATTGCCGAGCGAGGTTGATCGAAACAGAGTATGCTGAGTGAGGTTTCCATACCGTCGTATGCCGGGAGAGGTTTCCATGCCGAACGGTATTCTTATGTCGGGCGAGGTTTCCATGCCAAACAGAATTCGTATGTCGAGCGGGGTTTCCATGCCGAATGGCATTCGTATGCCGAAAGAGGGGAGGTGTGCCGAGCAAGGCCCGTGCCGAACGAGACATGTGCCGAGCGACCCATCTAGGCCGAACGAGGCTTCATGCCGAGCGAATCATCCATGCTAAATGAGGCTTCATGCCGAGCGACCCTCCATGCCGAACGAGGCTTCATGCCGAGTGGCCCATCTAGATCGAACGAAGCTTCATACCGAGCAACCCATCTAGGCAGAACAAGGCTTCATGCCGAGTGACTCATCCATGCCGAACGAAGCTTCATGCCGAGTAACCCATTATGCCGAAGGAGGCTTCATGCCGAGCGACTCATCCATGTCGAACGGCAATCATATGCCGAACCACGTATCGAGGACAAGTTACTGGGTATCATCTGCTCCCCAAAGCGTATCGTATGAATCATCATGATACGCTTTGAACCATAAGCAATTCATTTCTTCTTTTAGCCCTTGTTCTGACTTCTCAACAGCGGACTCTTCCGATTTCCCAAATGCTGAGCGAGGCTTGGATGCCAAACGAGGCAATGGATGCCGGACGAGCCCCTGAATGCCAAAGAGGCATCAGATGCCGAACGAGCCCCTGATTGGTGAATGAGGCATTGGATGCCGAACGAGGCATTGGAAGCCGAACGGGGCATTGATGCCAAACGACCGAGGTGCCTTGACGGTTCTACCGGTCATTGCCTATTCGCCTTCCTTCTTTCCTATATAATCCAACATTTCTCAACTTTCTCCCTTTTACTTTTACCTCCGCTCTAACACCCTTACGAACCCATCTTCTCCCAGAACCTTGCTAACGTCACATCCTCCCTTTAGATTCCCGAGTCCTACACGTTGCCTCTCGACTTCCCTCAACAAAAAACCTGAGTGGATTCCACTTCTAAATCGAGCACTTCACTAGACTTCGACTCCTTCTTCTAGGTATGAACCTCTCACTTGCTCGACTTTCTCCAATTTGGGATTTTAGACAAGATTTGAATTCACGACCTTCCTCTAACCCACGAATAATGGAAGTTGTATAGATAAGGAAGGTGGATCTAAGGTTTAAAAGAGCCTTAGGATTACGTGGAAAGGAGGATGGAAGAGCATGTCGGCCCAATAGGAATCGATGAGGGTAGGGACTGTCGGTCGAGGGTGGCGTGCGAGTTGAAGTGGTGATCGACTTGCCATCTAGGAGCGTATCTAGTTTGTTCGAAGAAATGAGTTGGAGGAAGATGTATGGATGTGGCTCGGCATGACTTCCGCATGTCAAACGATGGTGAGGGAGTGTAGGAGTGAAGTTGAAGTCGGGTTTAGCATGCTGAGCGATGTGGCTCGGTATGACCACGGCTCGGCATGACCACGGCTCGATGTGACTCCCTTATGCCGAATGAGGTAATAGGGAGTGCAAGATAAAAGTAGGAGTTGGGTTTAGTGTTCCGACTGATGTGGCTCGGTATGACCATGGCTCGGCATGACTCCCTTATGCTGAACGAGGTAATAGGGAGTGTAGGAGAAAATTAGGAAATATATTTAGTGTGCTGAGCGATGTGGCTCGGTATGACCACCGCTGGGCATGACAACGGCTCGGCATGACCCCTCGAATGCCAGACGATGGAGAGGGAGTGTAGGAGAGTGAAGTAGGCAATAATGTTAAGTCCCTGCTGTGTCGCTCGGCATTAATTCTGGTTGTAGGCTACAACAGTCAGAACCATCTCAACTCGAACATAATGCATGCTAACTGAACTTACTTTATATGCCTGGACATATGACAAAAATAAGGACAAGGACTTAGGCGAACAAGATATCGAACTAATCTGGACTAATAATCTCTTTGTTTCAGCAACTATATCCATGGTTTAACTCGATTTAAACAGATAATAACCTTCCACATACAGTGTCGATGTTGTGCTCAAAACAGAAACTATCATACGACAAGCTCTCGAAGACGGTCAGCGATGACGGTCTTCAAAGACGAGAGTCCAAAGCTTAACTTTATTTCATCAACTTTACGACTTGTAATTCTTTGGCACTTACAGTTGAACGGTTGCACTAGTACACATACCACACAGGGGGGGGGGAGTTTTTTGTTGCTATCTCTAACGTCGATTGTTTTTCAAGTATAGTTTAAACAAGTGTGTCATCAGATCCAACATTCATTAGATATGTTTAGAAATCCATCTCTACCACAGTCTCAGACAGACCCGAGTTAACTTCTCAACAAGAAGTAGTTAGAACTTCGAACCCATCGACTACTCCTATACAAGATATTCCGAGCCCCATGATTGCATCCATTGACTTGGCTCCCGACGCCTAGGATGTGCCGATCTTTCTAGACAATCCGTTCGATTCTCAAGCTTCAAGAATTAACGAAAGCGCTCTTCGTCGCATAAGCTCAATACACGGGATTCCTTTTGATGACGTGTTGGTTCCATCGGGACAAGATCGTCCTCACCTGCCCCAGTCGGATATACGTCCTACAAAAAATTTATATGCTGGTTTGGTAGTGTGCTGCCATTGAACTCCTTCCTTCACGAGCTGTTATAGTATATTGATATCGCTCCACCGCAAATACATCCAAACAGTCATGCGTTCGTATACGCCACGTGCATTCCCTTCATGAGCGTCCTTTTCAGGCTCCCGACTCCCCGCGATATCCGCTATATTTATCGTTTCAAGAGACGATCGAACAACCCATCTTTTGTATTTTTTAAGCCACACAACAAGTATCAAAATTTTGACTGCGGCATGGAGCAAATTCTCCAGTATAAGTAGGAGTGGTTCTATGTGTACCGTCCCCCTGGCTTTGCAAGGAGATGGGTGGAAGAGAGTAAGTCTTTTTTCCGGATCAATACTTACATTTGGCAGAAAGTGCAGCTTTTCTAACTCTTTTTCTACTTTCACAGGCATCAGCCCATGTCCCGAAGGTTTTGGGTATTCTTAAGCCATTGAAGCTACCCGAGCTATCCCAGCGGAAGACCGAGACATTAGATTTATTATTTCCAATGTATCGCTCTCTAGATTCAGGCTGTTGGTGGAAGGTCACGGAATAAGTCTTCCACATGGTGTCCCCTTTATCGGGTCTGCCTTGGACAAAGGCAAAAGGCCAACGGGGTATTCAACATGTGATTCCCCCGACACATCTAAAGAGGGTGAGATTAGAGAAGCTAAAGAGCTCGAAGTACCGGGTGATAACGTTAGTCCCACTCAGAGCCAGTAACAGAGGTTCATGATATCGAATTAACGCCTCCCCCTGCGAAGGGAAAGAAAAAATTGGCTTATAAATTGAGGAAGAAGAAGGTGGGTGGATCCTCTAAGATCACAATCACTCCGGTGGTGAGAGAGCCTTCTCCTCAACATTTAGAGAGTTCTTTAGAAGGCTTGTCGAACCTCACTATTCCTGATGATTTGCTTAATTATGGCTTCAATGATTTGGAAGGCCTTAAGCTTCATTCGCCCCCGAGAGGCAGTGTAGGCGCTCGAGCCTATATTCAGGGAGAAAAAACTCCTATAAATAGAGATAAAGAAACTGGTCTATTTGGGGGAAACACTAGGACACACACGGACACGTGCACTTCACCTTGCACTTAAATTTTAGCCATCACTCTACTCTTTGCTAACTTGTAGTTATTCTCATTCTGCGTAGGTGACAATGGACGCACTCACGGACTCGATCGTCTTCGTGGGTCATCTATTTTTCATCATTCTGGTCGGAATTCGGGCCCCAGCAAATGCCGAGACGGAGATGACTCTGGAGACCGAGACTACCGCCCCCGAGAATCAACTTATCGAAGAAAAACATACAGCCAGTTCTCATATTCCCGTGATCATCCTTCTCAATCAGTGCAAGACCGGGAGAAGTCTGCGCAGAAGGGGTCCCAGTCTGAGGCCTACCGAGATCAACATTCTGGTTCATCAAGCACCAGACAATCCCGGGAACACAATAAATCATCTGCACTTTCGAGGCATACTCCTCCCACTCTTGTACCTGATCCATCGATAGCAGAAAGACTTGCCGAGCTCAAGGCCACTTTCTCAAAAATATGTTTTGATGGTTTGAAATTTCTCCCGGCGATTCATCACATTCCAGGACACGTCAAACAAAGCACTATTGCTTGTACCAACGATATTTAGGTTCAACATGACGCGTTTGTCCAATTAGCCGAAAAAGTCTCGGAAGTCTGTACTGAGCATCAATAGGAAATTGATCGCCTGAAGCTCGAAGCTATTCATGATAAGGACATTATTAAAGCTCGGGATGAAGAGCTCTCTTCATACAAGTATCAGCTCGAAGCTTCTCAAAAACATGCTAAAGACGCAGCGGAGGTCGTTAATCATTTAGAGACGACAAATAAGAAAGAAATTGACGAAGCGGTCCAAAGCTGCGGGTCCATAGCTTTAGAGAAAGATCCTATTCAAAAGGAGAGGGAAGCTTTTGCCTAGCGATACAAAGAGTTAGAAGAGCAACTCCTCAAAGTGAAGGAGGAAAAAACTGCTGCTCAGGAAGAGTCGCAATAATATTGTGATGAGATTGTTGCCACGCGACTCCTAAAGACAAAGCTCGATGACGAACTCTCTAAAGTCGAGATGCTAAAGGATGAAGCCCGTGAGGAGGGCAAAAGAATTACATCCACGGGGTTTGAGTCTAGCCTTGAGACGGCTACAGAGGCGGGTAGGGAGGAGATCAAGTGCTTGTTTGACCCGCTTATAGCAGAGTACAACGCCCGTATCCTCATGCATCGGGACTTAACTTTTCTTCGCGAGGGCTACCTCGAATCTCTAGCCGAGGCATGGGAAACTTTGATAAACATCAGAAAGGTCGAGCTGGGTATCGAGGAGGTTGACGAGGAAGCTTTGGTAAAGAAATTTATTAGGGGGAGTGATTCTTCAGATCTGTCTGTAGCGAAGGCTTTCTAATGCAAAGTTTCTTCCTCACCAAAAGGAAAGGATGACATTGCCATTCCATCTAGAACTGGGTGTCCAACTCCTTCTCTAATCAATTGGTTGATCGGGCAGCACTCGATCCATTCGAGTAACACGTTGGTTATGATCCGAAAGACCCTGGCCTCGAAATTCATATTCTATCTTCCATTCTAGATGGTGAGACTCCTCGGACGGCTGAGAGTCAACAATAAACCGGTAAATAACTCTTCTTCTTAAAGTTCAAAGAGCCATCGTTTTCGGTGAGAGTTCATTATATTCTAACATTTGTCTCTTGTGATTTTTCGTAGACCGCTCTGACCCCGAGCCCACTCCAAGGAGCTATGACACCAAGGAGGAGAAGGAGAAGGTGAGTGAGGCTATTCAAGCGGGAGAGACTCCCGGCCCTGATGCTCAAGTGATTGAGGCGCTTGATGAGGACAAGTCCGAAACTTTGTCTCCCGTCAAAGAAAGTAATGAAATTAAAATTACAGGTGCCTATGGATACACTTCAAAAACGAGCATGAAGGAGCAACTTGCAGAGGAGAAGAAAAAGAAAGTTGAAATCAAAATCGAGCCTCGAGTTGTGGATTTAGATGATCCTTTGAACAAGCCTTTGAAAGTCATCCTCCCTGGTGGGTCTAGACCACTAGAAGTCTCTCGTCCTTCCTCGGATGTTACTTTCCCATCAAGCAAAGCATCCAAGCAAAAACGCATAGGGGAAGAGTCATTTGAGAAAACAAGGGAGGAAAAGAAACCGAAGTAACCAAAGAAGTAGCTGTTACACTCGTTCAATGAGAGTTAGCTTAGATTATGTAATTATTTCTATTTATTTTCACAGTTAATGTAGATAGACTTTTGACTTCGAGTTTTGGGAGAGTTGTAGTAGAATCTCATTTTGGATTAATAGATAAAATTTGGTTCCTTTGTCATTCAAATGACTTTTATTGTTTAGATTACTATATAACTTGTTACTATAACTTGACATTCGGCGAGTTACTTGAACTCCACTTCGCCTCCATGTGACTTGGAAATTTTCTGAGAACCATGAATACTTTGTTTCACGCTATGGGTACTTAGAATATTTCTAGTCCGCACTCTAAGGACTCAGAGTATTCCAGTCCACATTCCGAGGACTTGGAAATTTCAAGTCGTTCATACTCTGGTCTGCACTCTGGGGACTTAGAGTACTTCAGTCCGCACTCTTGGGACTTGGAGACTTTAAGTCGTTTATACTCTAGTCCGCACTCTGGGGACTCAGAGTACTACAGTCCACATTCTAGGGACTTGGAGATTTTAAGACGTTCATACTCTAGTCCGCATTCTTGGGACTTAGAGTACTCCAGTCCGCACTCCGGGGACTTGGAGATTTTAGTGTTTATACTCTAGTCTGCACTCTAGGGACACATAATACTCTAGTTCGTACTCTGGGGACTTGGAGATTTTAGTCGTTTACACTTTAGTCCGCACTCGGGGACCCAGAGTACTCCAGCCCACACTCTGGTGACTTGGAATTTTTAATCGTTTATACTCTAGTCCGCACTCTGGGACTTAGAGTACTCCAGTCCACATTCTAGAGACTTGGAGATTTTAAGTCGTTTATACTCCAGTCCGCACTCTGGAGTTTCAGAGTACTCTAGTCCGCACTCTGAGGGACTTGGAGATTTTAGTCGTTTATACTCTTGTCTACATTCTGGGGACTCAGAGTACTCTAGTTCGCACTCTGGGGACTTAGAGATTTTAGTCATTTATACTCTAGTCCGCACTCTGAGGACTCAGAGTACTCCAGTCCACACTCTAGGGACTTGGAGATTTTAAGTTGTTTATACTCTAGTCCGCACTCTAAGGGCTTAGAGCACTCCAGTTTGCACTTTGGAGACTTGGAGATTTTAGTTTTTTATACCCTAGTCCACATTCTAGGGACTCAAAGCACTCCTATCCGCACTTTGGGGACTTGGAGATTTTAGTCGTTTATACTCTAGTCTGCGTTCTGGGGACTCAGAGTACTCCAGTCCGCACTCTGGAGACTTGGAGATTTTAGTCGTTTATACTCTAGTCCGCACTCTGGGGACTCAAAGTACTTTAGTCCCCGTTCTGAGGACTTGGAGATTTTAAGTCGTTTATACTCTAGTCCGCACTCTGGGGACTCAGAGTACTCTAGTCCGCACTCTAAGGACTTGGAGATCTTAGTGTTCATGTGCATTCATATGTCAGACAGTATAATGTAACTTTGTTTTTTGCCATAGAATTATCACACATAGAAATATCAATCATTCATGGAAAAAATGGTTTCAAGCCTTTATTAATGAAAACAAACTAGATCGTCTTATTACATGCCAAAAACTAAGAATCAACGAAATAGAAATATACTGGAAATAATTGCAACTAAAATATGAAAGAAATAGACTAAGTATAACAATGCAGTAGATGCTCACCATTCCATGCTCGGGGGAGTGTCGCACCATCAGCGGTCGCTAGCTTGAAAGTTCCCTCTCCAAGCTTCCATTCTATGTCTTATGGACTTACCCATGTGTGATTCATATGCGACGGAAAACTAGTTTCAAAATGAGGTTGCCCACATCAAAGATTCTCGGTCGAACTTTTTCATTATAATATCGAGCGACTCGGTGCCTATATGCAGCCACCCTTAAATCGACTTCTTCACTTTTTTCATCAACGAAGTCCAGTGATTTTAGTAAGAGATCCTCATTCGTCTTAGGGTCGTAATGAGTTACCCGATGTGATGGAACTTCAAGTTCTATGGGTATAACAACCTCCGTGCCACATGCCAATGCGAATGGAGCGAGGCCAATCATGGACTTGTGGGTGGTTCTGTAAGCCCAAAGTGTTGTTGGGAGTTCATCCACCCACTTGCCTCTAGCCTTCTCCAAATGCTTTTTCAATATGGCTTGATTATTTTGTTCACAACTTCTACCTATCCTTTGGCTTTTGGATGAGCAACTGCTGCAAACCGTTTTTCAATGCCATACATTTGACAAAATTCTTTGAACTCCCTACTTTCGAATTGAGTTTCGTTGTCCGTACTGATAGTCGTGGGAGGCCAAAATGGCGTATAATGTGTTGTACAACGAAATTAATGATCTTCTTGGTGGTGATCGTGGCTAAGGGCTCTGCTTCTGCCTACTTGGTAAAGTAATCGACTGCAACTATCGCGTATTTCACACCACCTTTGGATATGCGAAAAGAACCGATTATATCAATCCCCACATTGCAAACGGCTAGGAACTAATCATTTGTGTGAGTTCCGTCAGCGGAGCTCTCGGGATTTTTGCATACTTATGGCATTTGTCACATCTCCTCACATAGTCTGTAGCATCCCGATTTTCCGTCGGCCAACAGTATCCATAGCGGAGGATTTTCTTTGCTAACGTCCGCCCCCCAATATGTTCACCACATTCTCCTTTATGGACTTCCTTCAGGACTCGTTTTATCTCATCGTGGGCAATGCACTAGAGTAAGGGCGTCGAGAATCCCCTTCGATACATTATTCCATCCTGCATTACATATTGCGAAGCCTTACGAATGACTTGTCGTCTATCGCTCTTTCTTTCGGGCAAGACCCCGTGTAGCAAGTATTGCTTGAATGGGATCATCCATGATTCCTTCTGGATTTCTGTTTCTGACAGGAAATATATCTCCATCATATTTATACTCGGAGCATATAAGGTTTCGATGAGAACCGATACCATTTGCTGTGCATCGCTAGTACTCGCAAATTTTGCCAATGAATCAACATCTCTGTTTTGTTCACGCGGGACAAGCAAAATATCATAATATTCTAGATTCGCTAGCAGCTCTTGAACACGTGTAAGGTACGGGGAATGTATCTGTCCCTTTGCTTGATATTCCCCCCGAACCTGGCATACCACCAATTGTGAGTCACAAAAGATTTCAACCGATTTTACCCCTAGTTCTTTGATGAGTTTCAAGCCAGGAATCAATGCTTCATATTCGGCCTCCTTATTTGTTGCTGGAAATTTGAGCTTCAAAGCGTAACAAATTGATCGTTTTTTGGGAGTTACAAGAACTATACCAGCTCCAGAGCAATGATTGTTAGATGCCCCGTCGGTGTACAGCTTTCATCGAATGGAAGGTATGCCATCGTGACTGTTTGACTCGTCTAACACGGTGAATTCAGCAATGAAGTCTACTAGCGCTTACCCTTGTATGGCCCTTTGTGGCAGGCGGGTAATATCGAACTGGCTCAACTCGATATTCCATTTTAATATCCTTTCAGAAGTTTTCGGTCGTTGAAGTACGCGTTGCAAGGGTTGATTGGTAAAAACACTGATTGAGTATGGCTGAAAGTATGGATGAAGCTTGCGTGATGCAATCACCAAGTAGTGTGCCATTTTCTCAATCTTAGGATAATTTCTTTCTGCCCCCGTTAAATGTTTACTTAAATAGTAAACCGGCTTCTGAACTCTGTCCACCTTGCGAACCAAAGCCGTACTGATAGCATGCTGGGATACGGCCAAGTACACATACAGTACTTCATGGTCTATAGGCTTTTTCGATAGCACCGGAGGACTTTCCAAATGTCTCACCAAAGCTCGGAATGAATCCTCACAGTCGGACGTCCATTCAAAATTTCTCTTTCCTTTCTTTATTACATCAAAGAAGGGAATACACTTATCTATGACTCTAGATATGAATCGACTCAGCGCGGCTACTTTTCTGTTCATGCTTTGCACTTGCTTTATTGTTTTAGGCACTTGTATGTCCCGAATAGCTTGAATCTTTTCCGGATTAGCTTCAATTCTTCGCGCATTTACAATGAAGCCGAAAAACTTCCTTGACGCAACGCCAAAAGAACATTTCGAAGGATTGATTTTCATTCCATAATATCTAAGTATATCAAACATCTTTGTTAAGTCCCGAATGTGGTCTTTGACTGCCGTGACTTTACGAGCATGTCATCCACATAGACTTCCATTGTTCTACCAATTTGGTCTTTAAACATTCGATTTACCAAACACTGATAAGTCACTCCGTTTTTTTCAATCCGAAAGGCATCACTACATAGCAATATAGCCCAACGTCTGTGACAAAACTGGTGTGTTCTTGGTTGGAATGTGCATCAGGATCTGATTATATCCCGAATATGCATCCATAAATGACAGCTACTCGTGTCCGGCCATTGAGTCGACTAGCTGGTCGAGTCTGGGTAAAGGAAAACTATCCTTCGGGCATGCTTTGTTTAAATCAGAGTAGTCTTGGCAAGTTCTCCATTTCCCATTTGCTTTCCTCACTAGCACAAGGTTGACACCCATTCTGGGTAGAGGGTGTCGCGGATGAAGCCATTGGCTTTGAGTTTTTCCGCCTCCTCTCTGAGAGCAGCGGACCTCTATAGGTCCATGCCTCTCCTTTTCTGCTTTATAGGAACGTATTTAGGGGTCTATGTTCAACATTGACTCGCAAAAGTGGGAGAAATCCCGCACATATCAAAATGTTTCTAGGAGAAAACATCCAGATTCACTTGGTGGAAATCAATGGGATCCTCGGCCACTGAGGGGTCGAGTTGTGAACCAATCTTAAGTACTCGCGATGAGTCATCTCGGATGACCAAAATATCAATCGTCAGCTCAGCCGGTGCTGCATTTGCTTCTCTGGGTTTCCCATCATCATTACTCGGATCTATGTCTCTATAGACTCGATCGTGCTGCCCGAGCCAGGGCTCGGGCACTACTTGTCAATTTCCAGTGATCTGGATGCGGACGGAGTTGTCCGTAACCTTTCATTTCATTCTCCGCTGGGCCTCTCTCAGCTCAGCCATATAACATGCATGACCGGTCGCCTGATCGCCATGCACAACACCAACTCCTTTGTCTTTCAGAAATTTTAAAATTAAACGCCATGGGGCCAAAGCTGCCCTAAACTATGCCAGGGCCGGTCGACCCAGAAATACATTATATGGAGAATCAACATCCAAAACTATGAAAGGTAGGATTCGCACCCTCCTAAGTTCACCTTGCCCAAGTTCAACTAGCAATTCTACATAACTGACTTCATCAGTTGCTGCACGATTAAAGCCATGAATACGAGCTTTAGGTGGCTTTAAATCCTTCGTCTCCATCTTTATTTGGTCGTATGCTTTCTTGAAGATAATATTGATAAAACTTCCGCAATCAATCAAAATTCTCTTCACAAATGCTGGCCCGATTGTCATAGAGATGACCATCGGGTCAACAGTAGGGGACTCCACATGGTCAGCATCTCTGCTTCTGAAAACTATATCGCCCGTCATAGTCCGCTACTGCTTAGCTAGGGACCCTCCTCTGTATTTGAACAACACTCAAAATCTACACTCCTTAGGGAGTTAGCATACCGCTCCATTTCCTGCCAGTTCTTATCTACAGGGTGAGGTCCATCGACTATCGTGTTTATGACTAGTTTACCCACAGTTCGAGCAGGTTCCTTTGAATGGTGTGGGGCCGGCATGCGTCTAGGGTCTGATGTTCCTTGCCTACCTTCCTGCGGGTTCTTGACAAACTCCTATAATTTTTTCTGTCTAATCAGCCTTTATATGGCATCATGGAGGTGTCTACACTCCTCTGTATTGTGTCTGTAAGTCTTATGGAAGCGACAGTACTTCCTCCTCCACTTTTGCTCCTCTGTTGACTCCTTTGGGCGTGGTTTTCTATATGGAAAAGTATTACAAGTTGACAGGTAAAAATTCTCCAGAGATGCATTCGGAGGAGTATATTCGTTGTAAGTTGGAATCCTTGGTTTCCATTTTCCTGCTTCCCTTTTCTTTCCGGTATTTCCTCCTCCATGCCCTTTAGATTGCCCAGGCTTATTCTGGACATTGACTTGAACCTTTCCCGAGTTGTCATCGGATTGTCTAACGGCGATGTTGCTTTTCACAATCTCTTGAACAGGCTCAGGTGCCTTATCTCGCCTTGTCCATCTGGCTTCCTCTCTTCTTATGAATTGATGAGCCTTTGAATAAAAACACTCCAGTGTAGTTGGAGGCTTTCCTGCCAACCAATCTCCAAATTCTGAATTCGGATCCATTCCTCGCATTACTGCCATCATAATTGCATGGTCATTAGGGTTGCTAACTTCAGTAGCCGCAACATGAAATCTCTGTAAGTACGCTTTCAATGACTCCCTTGGAGCTTGGATTACACTAGATAGGGACATCACGTCCTTGGAACGAGTAGCATGTATCCTGAATTGTTCTACAAATTTCGTCGCCAATTCGTCAAAGCTGGATATAGACCGTAGAGAAGTCGAGTGAACCACATAATGGCGATTTTGGATAAAGTAATTGGGAAGCATCTACACTTGGTCGCATCATTCGCTCTAGCCGAATCCATCATCCATTCATACTCATAGCATGCTCTCTGGGATCAGTCTTCCCTTCATAGGCCGGGATAGTTAGCATGCTAAACTTTCTTGGGTACTCGGCCTGTAGAATAGTATTTGTGAATGGAGTATAACTCCTGGATATCCCCCAATCTTCATTGGTCAAGCCTTGATTTTCTCTTATCAGCTGTCTGACCATAGCTAATAAGTCAGGGATTTGGATGGAGGATGGAAGGTTGGATTTCGTCTTACGGGATCGTTCGGCTTGATGTCTCCTCTGTTGGTGATCTGCCAAACGTGCTTCTTGGGGACTAGCTTCATCAGGGTTTTAGTAAGCCGAGAATCCAGTTTCCATACGTGCTCCAGCTCCTAAGTTTCCTATTCTGGCTTGAGTGTGGTCTCCAAGATGTAAGTGATCCCTAGCGGATCGATCGGTGGCACCTACTTGTGTAGTTTCAGTTTTGCGGCGTCTACGCTTGGGAGGTTCATCGGACGAAGTTGAGCTATCAGATAAAGAGTAAGGAACGGGGCTACCTCCAACATTCTGATGTTGTTGCTGAGTAAGTTTAGTCATGAGATCAACGTTATCTCGAATCTGCTCACTGAGTTATCTTCTGCTTTCCATGAGTTCTCTCATCAAGTCGTTGAACTCTGTTCTGGTGACAACTTCCATTTGATTTTGGGTGGTAGTTCCTGCAACTGGATTTGCTTGTTGATTGCTAGGTCCTATTTGTTGTACACTAGCAGTCTCGTTGGCGTCCGCGTTAGGGGAGGCTGATATGGTACGTGGTCTTCCCATAGTAGAGTTATTAATAAGAGCTCTGAGTAGAATCAACGGGCGTCCTGTGAATGACTTGGATCTCCTTCGGGGGATTTATTCAATCTAGTAGCTACAAAGCAGATCCTAGCGGCTTGAGAATTCGGTTCTTAGTGAAAGCACAAAATGTTAGCACCAGAATTGGTCAATAACACCCTTGAGAAAGATTAAGTGGAGAGATTGATGAAGAAAGTAAATTAAAACAGACGAATGTATGATAAGTTAACTACAAAAACAAGAACACCGGATTTATTGTGGTCCAGAGTAACTACCTACATCCACTTTATGTTTCGATCATTATTGCTTTCACAAATGATTGGATATAGATACAGTCCGTACAACAATGGCTTGAATACAAATGCTAAGTGAAATAGAATAAGTCTTGAATGGAGCAGAGTCTCCCCAGTGTTCTCGAAAAAAGGTCCCTTTCACTATGCCCGTGCCCTTCTATTTATAGACGAAGATGGGCTGGACTTCCCTCACGAGCCTAGGAAGAAGGTACCTTGACCCATGGTAAGTAGTTTCTGTGCATCGAGCCAGGAGTGTCGAACGACAATTGTCGAGCGAGGTTGATCGAAGCAGAGTATGCCAAGCAAGGTTTCCATGCCGAAGTACATTCGTACGCCGGGCAAGGTTTCCATACCGAACGACATTCGTACGCCGAGCAAGGTTTCCATGCCAAACGACATTCGTATGCCGGGCGGGGTTTCCATGCCGAATGACATTCGTTTGCCGAATGACATTCGTTTGCCGAACGAGGGAAGTTGTGCCGAATGAGGCCTGTGTCAAATGAGGCCTATGCCGAGCGACCCATCTAGGCTGAATGAGGCTTCATGCCGAGCGAATCATCCATGCCGAACGAGGCTTCATGCCGAGTGAACCATCCATGCCGAACGAGGCATCATGTCGAGTAGCCCACGTAGACCGAATGAGGCTTCATGCCGAGCGACCCATCTAGGCCGAACGAGGCTTCATTCCGAGCGACTCATCCATAACAAACGAGGCTTCATGCCGAGCGACCCATCTATGCCAAACGAGGCTTCATGCCGAGCAACTCATCCATGCCAAACGGCAGTCGTATGTCGAACCACGTATCCAGGACAAATTACTGGGTAACACTTATATAAAAAGTTTATATATATATAATTATTTAATATATATAATTATTTATAAGGTATAAGATCTATTTGTCTATATATAAATTTGTATCAGTTATGTGTAATATATAGTTTATACATATATCTAAGTATATGAGTTTGTGCAGTGGTCTGCAAATATTTTTTTATAGCATTAATATACACTTGTTTTCATGTTTATTGTCTACATATGTTATATGGATAATTGTATATATGTTGTTGTGTAGCCGCATATGAATATATGTAATTCTATTGCATATGTATATATAAGGTTTGCATGTTAGCCTGAATAATATATTTAGTTGTATATTTTATATAGTGTCTGCACATATTAGCCTACATATATATTTTGTTTACATATATATAGTGATCTACGTATACATTTATTTGAATGGACATCATATATATATTTGTTTGCATATATATAGTATGCATGTATATTCATGTGAAGCTCGCCGTATATGCCAAGTCATATACA
Organism: Allium cepa; assembly: GCA_030765085.1. Lineage (NCBI taxonomy): Eukaryota > Viridiplantae > Streptophyta > Magnoliopsida > Asparagales > Amaryllidaceae > Allium > Allium cepa. The sequence continues at coordinate 42,800,220 of CM060930.1, read as the reverse complement.
TTTTGTTAGAACCTGTTATATAATTCAAGTAATATATATAAGGTTTGAAGAAATTTGTTTGAATTTATATTAATATTTTAAAGTATTTTATTTAAAAGTTATGTTAATATTTTAAATAGATTTTATGATAATATATATATTGATTTAGAATTCTATCAGTAATGATTGGTTTTCCCTTTGTCTAATTTGTCGCAACGGTTTTCTAGCTTGCCGCTGTACGAATCCGCATTACAATAGCAATTTTCCAGCTCTATTAATTTTCTGTGCTTATCTGTGTCCGTTTCCATCTGTTCTAGTGTTTCTCTAGCCTCGAATCATGAGCGATCACTCACGATTAACATTCTTATATTTAGTAAATTAATTTACATGGAATGGCGATTGAAATATATTGTTAAATTTGAATTGTTAAATTATTGAATTGTTAAATATGATATGCCCTTATCTATAATAGTTTACCAATGACATATGACACCATAACCTGTTGTATATATTTAAAATTTTGGGATTTGCGGGTTGAAATGATATATATCTGTAAAATACTAAATTGCGGATTGAAATGATAAATATCCATATGACTTGACCATAGGATAGAAAACTATATACGAACACCATTAGTCTATTTTTGAAAATGATTTCCATGGTTTTGAAAAGAAATATATAAATTTTAATAAATATTTATTTTTAAAATATAATATATGAATTTATTTATGTATGTGTAAAATTTAGATTTTTAAAATTATATATTTTGAAAATTTAAATTTATGAGTTAGTTCTGAAAAATGAATTTTAAGATTTTATTTATAATTTTATTATTTTTAAATGTATAAAATGAGGTTTAATATAAATAAAATTTAATAATAAGATTTAATTTAATTGAATTCGATTTAATCGGTATGTATATTATGTTTTAAATACATATATATACATATATATATAAAATATTAATATTTAAGTAAAGTGTGTAATAACTTTAAATAAATAGAGGTTAGAAAGATAAAGTAAATAAGGATTGATTGTAATCTAATTTGTTAAGAATTAAATTTAAATAATAATTGATTTATAATTAAATTTGCTAAGAATTGACTTGAAACAAGATTGATTTGGAACCTATTGGTTTTGAGATTTAAAGATATGAATTTTACAGCTTGATTTTGATAAGAAGCGATTAGTTGAATATTTTCAACTTTAAATAAAATCGAAATCTAAATTGAATATTAAATTTAATCGTAATACGAGATTTTGTTTAAATGACATTAAAGATGATTAAGTGAATGCTTTGAAATTTTAAATAGGATTAAAATTGAATTTTGAAATATAAATGAAATTTATCAAATTGAGTATTGTAAATTGTTCAAATATTGAAATGTACTGAATATGGAAGTGGTTTAAATTTGTAATTTAAGCCTGGATTTGAAATCGATATAAATTGAAAATGGTTCTAATGAGAATTTGAATTTAATCTTTGACCTTTTAAATTAAAATTATGGAACTGAGATTGTTTTAAATTGAATTTTGGAATTAAAGTTGATTTGAATTGATTTGTGAAATTGGAGGAAATTATTTTATTATATAAAGTATTTTTAATATATGCAAACTATTTTTAATATATAAACCTTTTTAATCTATTTTTAAATATAAACTATTTTTAATTTGTAACTATTCCAAAATTTATATATAAAAACCATTTTCAATGTTTAAAACTATGTAGTTGGAACTGTTATGATTTAGATTTGATGGATTTAACTACTACTATTTTGATATGATGGTCTAAACTATTTTTGTGAATATGATTTCGAAAGTGATGTGATTTTGGAGGTGGATATGATTTTGAAAGCGATATGATTTTTGAAAAGAATATAATATTTTTGTTGTGGAGAATGAACTGTTTAAATTGATTATAAAAGCGATTTTATAAAGTGACCATGGTGCGAAATAAGTGTTTGGTTGTTAAAGAAAGCAGGATCAGATATTGTCATACTCTCTACCAATACCGAAAGCCACTTTAACAACTGTGCATATGGTGGAGATTCGAGAATGTAGTAGGATGGTTTGGTGAACGATTCTACAGGATGTATTATCGTAGCCCTGACTCCCATGAATCAGCTTGATGTGGCTAAAATAGGAGCTATACCAGGCCAAGTGGGTCACTCCCCCTATCGGGCACATTTCTTCGATACCATTCAATTTATTTTGTGATTTGATTGTTAGAAATGCGGATTACAGATCTTAAGGCTGGAATAACACATAGAGGGGGGGGGGGTGAATAGTGTTTTATGGATTTTCTAAATCTTTTGAAACTTGTGTAATTTAATCACCAACAAATGCAGCTCGTAGACATAGATATAATCACAAAATCAGACACAGATATAAATACTAAATAAAAGTAGTAAAGGAAAGAACACAACAGGATTTTATATTAGTTCGAAGTTACCCTACATCTAGTCCCGTACAAGCGTACATATTTCTTTACAAAATAATCTCCAAGATTACACCCTCGGTTTCAAGGCTATGAGGTACACCCTCCTACATTCGAGTTCATGGCAACTCTCTTCATTTAACTAGGCTACAAGATCTCCTAATTAGTTTCCGGGGCAGCAATCACACCCAATTGATTTCAAGGCTCAACCGCACCTTTTACTCAACAGTTTGATTTATAAAAGATCTTATAACTTTGAATAGCACTGAGATCTTTTGGAGAGAGTGTAAGAGAATTAAACAAGAGATAATCAAGTTTGATTCACTTGGTATTTTGGAAGAATATAGTTTAGGATTCTTTAGAATAAATGTGGGAGATGATGAGGAAAGAAAAAAAGTGAAATCTATAAAAAAAATCGTTTAGAACTACTGGTATTTATAGAAGATCAACAGCCATATCTATTCGTGAAAGGATACGATGAATAGACACTTATTTTGAAAATTTAAATTTTGAAATTAATGGGCCCATGCCCATATGGGGGGTTGAAGGATGTCGACATGCGCTAGGAAAAAATAGGTAATTTTGATTTTCTTATTAAAATTGGTTTCTATAATTTGTTAAAACAATTTCTAAACATTGTAAATATATTTGAATATAGTTTAAACATATAAAAGTAATTTTTAATATATATAATATTAATCTAAAAAGTGATTTAAAAACCAAGTATATATATATATATATATTTAAAAGCTAAATATTTAAAACAAGAGATAGTTTAAAATCAAGGACAATTTTGAAATCAAATATTAAAAATGATAAAGATAATTTTGAGGCTAAAATATTTCAAACAAGAGAGATGTCTTTTTGAAAGAAAGGTTTTGAAAACATTTAAAATAAGAGATATATTTTTGAAAAGCATTTTCACAAAATTAGTGGATATCAAAATAGGACCACTGTATGTTCCACTAGATATTGTCGCAGGTTCCATCCCACTTGGGTTCCATTCCTTTAACAGGCTCTAAGTGGATTCCATTCCACGAATAAATTTCGAATAAAGATGTAAGTGCCTTCAAGAAGTTTTAACATAATTCTAGACTCAATACTTATCTTGTATTCTTGAAATCTTGAACTTTTGATATCTAGTCCTAAACTAATATAACTCCCCCTTTATCAATGCTATCCAAACTAAATACTAATAAGGAAGCATAATAAGTGAAAAAAATATTTTATTATATACGATGTTATATTTACATGTATATATGGAACATGAACACACAAATATACTTAAGTACATAAATTATAGAATAACACTACTAACAAGAGTTTTTGGCAATTGGAGATTTGTGAACCGAACAATTTGGATAATGAAAACAAAAGTTTCCATGTTGTTCAACCAAATTCCCATCTTTTTCAAAATAGACTTCACCCACGCAGATCACGTTGTCGCTTTCTTCCATAGGTGCTTCTTCCTCTTCTTCTTCTTCCACTTCTTATTTTTCCTGTTCGCTGTGCTCTAAGAGGTTATGCACTTGAATGTTGGGAGAATATTCTCCGATCATAATAGGATTTGCATGATTATCCATTAGGAATTTTTGCATATTCCAAAGAATTTTGCCTTGATTTTCTAGTTCTTTTTCCATCCTTATTTGCACAACCTGAAGTTTAGTCAACATTTGCATGGAATCCTTAATAGACTCTTCAATCTTTATCACACGTTCCAGTGTAGTACGTTGAAATGGACCAGATTGAGGAGAAGGGAAAGAAATGGTGTCGTTTTGGTTTGATTTAGTGGAGGAGGCCATTAGTTTTAATTTTCTGAAGTTTAATACAGAGAAAAGGAAGTTAGAAGACATAAAAATTCGAAATACATATGTTTATATAACTACCAAACTAATTTTAGAGGGAAAACCCAATTTTCAAATTTTGCCACTGCATGTCGACATGGGTGTAGGGGTATGTCGACATCTCTATGAAAAATTTGATTTTCATGTATATTTCTATTAAAATATATGTTACTATATCTATATTCTACATCTCAGTTATTGAACGAATACATAGTTCTCTTCTTAACCTATTAAATATAGATTGATTTAACGGTTTGGTTTAAATATCATCAATTTGATTTTCGAAGTTGATAAATTCAAAAGAAATAATCTCTTTACTTATATTATCTCTTAGAAAATGATGTCTGATATCAATATATTTAGTCCTAGCATGATGAGTAGGATTTATAGATAAATTTACTATACTAGTATTATCATAATAAACTGGTGATTTTGAAATTGTTAATCCAAAATCTTTTAGGGTTTGTTGCATATAAATGACTCGAGGGCAAGCCAAAGCAGCAGAGATATATTATACTTCAATTGTTGATAAAGAAATAGTGTTTTGCTTTTGACTAAACCATTAAACTAGAGAATGCCGCAAAAAGTGACAAGCTCGACTTATACTTTTTCGGTCAGATTTGCAACCAGCATAATTAGCATCACAATAAAAGATTAAATCAAATGAATCATTTTTAGGGTAAAATAAACCATAGCCAAAAGTATGTTTATCATATCTTATGATATGTTTCACAGCTTTTAAGTGAGTCTCTTTGGGTTGAGATTGGTGTCTCGCAAAGAGACAAACACTATGCCTGATATCAGGTCTACTCGCAGTGATCCAATCATTCCCTTATATGGTTTTTGATTTACATCTTTTGAAAGATCTTCTTTATTTAAAGTTTCATTGGTTGCCATGGGAGTGGATATTCCACTCACCATAGTCATACCAAATTTACTAATTAAACCCCTATCATATTTTCTTGACTAATAAAAATACCATTATCTAATTGTTTTATTTGTAAACCTAAGAAGAAAGTAAGTTCATCCATATGACTCATCTCAAACTCTTTTGTCATTATTTCAGAAAATTCTTTATTCATTTCATGATTAGTTGAACCAAAAATAATATCATCTACATAAAATTGTACTAGTTGGATATCATTTTTATTTCTTCTAATGAAAAGAATATTACCTACTTTACCAATTTCAAAATTTGATTGTAATAAAAAGATCTTAGTCTGTCATACCATGCTCAAGGAGCTTGTTTCCGACCATATAGAGCTTTCTTAAGTTTGAAACATGGTTTGGAAATTTTTCGTCTTCAAAGAGTGGAGGTTGTTCAACATAAGCTTCCTCTTTAACAAATCCATTTAGAAAAGCACTTTTAACATCCATTTGAAATAATTTGAAATTATTATAGTTTGCGAAAGCAAGTAGAATTCTAATGGCTTCTAATTCTACGGGTGCAAAAATTTCATCAAAATCTGTTCTTACTTCTAGAAAATAACCTTATGCGACTAATCGAGCTTTATTTCTAATGACCTCACCTAGTTCATTCATTTTATTTTTATAAACCCATTTAGTTTCTAATATAGTTTTATCCTCGGTCTAGGAACAAGTTCCCAAACATCATTTCTGGTGAATTGATTCAATTCTTCTTGCATAGCCAGAATCCATGAATCATCAGACGATGCTTCCTTTGGATTTTTAGGTTCAACGGATGATATAAAAGCTACATTACTCATGTTATTTAGTTGATTTCTAGTTTTAACAAAATATTCAATATCTCCTAGTATATTTTCTATAGGATGATCTTTCAAAAGCTTAACCTTTTTATTTAGATGAATAAGTTCATTATTTGTTTCAGTTGATTCATTATTTAGGGTAGCAAAATATTCTTCATCATTAATTTGTTCAACATCATTGAAATTTTCATCAAACGAAACATGCATTGTTTCTTCAATGGTATTAGTTCTTAAATTGAAAACTCTGTATGCTTAGCTTCTGTTAGAATATCTGATAAAGATTCCTTTGTCGGATTTAGGATCAAATTTATCCAAATTGTCTTTTGTATTTAGAATAAAACATTTACTTCCAAAGATTTTAAAATAAGATACTTTTGGTTTCTTCTTGTAAAGAAGTTCATAAGGTGTTTTATCAATTAACAGTCTAATTAATATTCTATTCAAAATGTAGGAAGTTGTAGCGACTCCTTAAGCCTAAAAATATTTTGGTAAATTACTATCTGTAAGCATTGTTCTAGCACACTTTTTAATTGTCCTATTTTTTCGTTCTACCACTCCGTTTTTTATGGAGCTCTTGGAAAAGAGAAATTATGAGTTATTCCCTTTTTATTGCAAAACCTCTCAAAATTTTCATTTTCAAATTCCCTATGATGATCAATACGAACAGTTATAATTTTTAAAGAAAGTTGGTTTTGAAGTCTTTTTGCAAAAAATTTAAATGAATCAAAAGTATCAATTTTATGTTTCATAAAAATTGTCCATGTATATCTAGAATAATCATCTATAATTACAAAGACATATTTATTGTGACTTACAGATTGAATTTGAGATGGACCAAACAAATCTAGATGACGTAAATCAAGAGGTTTTGAAGTTGAAATCATATCTTTTAATTTGAAAGAACTCTTCCTAAATTTTCCTAATTAACAAGCATCACATATACTATCTATTTTAAAATTCATTCTAGGGAACCTCTTACTAGATCAAGTTTAGAAAGTCTAGATAAGAGTTTAAAATTCAAATGCCCAAATCTTTTATGCTAAATCCAAGGGTTAGTTGTATTAGCCAAAAGACATAGATTATTATTTGAGATTTTCATACTAAGAATATAAATATTTTCTTCCTAATTCCTTCAAATATAATATTTGAACTATTATCTTTAATGTGACACTTATCTTTTTCAAATTTAATTTTGTATCCTTTATTGCAAAGTTGATTAATGCTAAGCAGACTGTGTTTTAGATTCTTAACTAATAAAACATTAGAAATAGTAGGAGTTTTAGAGTTACCAACATTGCCGATGCCAATCACATATCATTTTGGGTTGTCTCTAAAATTAGCTAATCCTCCGTCTTTATAGATAATATCATTCAACATATCTGGATTACTAGTCATATGTCTTGAACATCTACTATCAAGTATGTACTTATTCTTCTTGATTTGCACAATTTGTCCATTGAGTGCTGATTCTTCAAAGGCCATATAACATTTTCCTTTCTGCATAAAATACATACTCGGTTGATAACATGATTTTCTATAAGAACTATATGCAGACTTATGAGAGAATGATGATTTGAATAATTGTAAATTAGTGTTAAAAAAATCCCTAAAAATAGCCATTTTAAAAACTTTTTCAAAATTCAGATTATTAAAACTTTGAAAACCTTGCTCTGATACTAAATTTTATTAACGCGAATTACGGATCTTAAGGCTAGAATAACACTAAAGGGGGAGGGGGTGAATAGTGTTTTGTGGGTTTTCTAAATCTTTTTGTAACTTGTGTAATTTAATCATCAACAAATGCAATTCACAGACACAGATATAATCATAGAATCTGACACACATACAAATACTAAATAAAAGCAGTGAAGGAAAGAACAAGCTTGGATTTTATACTGATTCGAAGTTACCCTACATCCAGTCCCATACAAGCATGCAGATTTCTTTTCAAAATAATCTCCCAAATTACACCCTCGGCTTCAAGGCTACAAGGTACACCCTCTTGTATTCGAGTTTAGGGAAACTCTCTTGATTTAATCAGGATACAAGATCACCTAATTGATTTCCACCCAGTTGATTTCAAGGCTCAACCGCACCATTACTCAATAGTTTGATTTATAAAAGATCCTATAATTTTGAATAGCACTAAGATCTTATAGAGAGAGTGGTAGAGAATCAAACAAGAGATAATCAAGTTTGATCCACTTGGTATTTTGGTATAGTATAGTTTAGGATTCTTTAGAATAAATATGGAAGATGAAGAGGAAAGAAGACAAGCGAAATCTGATAAAAAATTCGTTTAGAACTACTGATATTTATAGAAGATCAACAACCATATCTATTCATGAAAGGATACGACGAATAGACACTTCTTTTGAAAATTTGAATTTTGATTTAACGGGAACCATGTCGACAAGGGGGTTGAAGGATATAAAATGAGATTGGAGTTGCTTATATATTTATCATAAGATTACTCATGTAAATATTCAGTTCGGTCCGGTTTAATATGGATGGTTCAATTGTTTAAACTGCAACCGAACCGTACCGATGCATGTCGGTCCGGTTCGAGGTATTTATTTTGGTTAGAAGATTCAGTACAGATTTCTACATCATTTTTATGGTCCGATGTTGGAGGTTTCCATATCGCGGTGCAGTTTATGCCCACCATATCCTGGGAAACATTTTACTCAAGTATGAATGGAATATCGATGAATCCAGGGCAACAGATGTTATTCGATGTAGACTTTTTTCTATCTTTTTGAAAGGAGTTGTGTCGATGTGGTTCACTAGGCTCATACCGAGATCCATATCGATTTTTGACGAGTTAGCTATAAAGTTCATGGAGCAGTTTTGACTCCATGCTGCATGGCCTAAGGATTTGATATCCTTGTAAAGCCTATTTTGAGGATCCAAGGAGTCACTAAAGCGTTCTTGAATCGGTTCTATGTTGCTGTAATAAAGGTGAGTAATCTAAAGGAGGATCTAGTATTTATGGCATTGGACCGGGGCATAGACCATGTGGTAGATGGCTGAAAATGAAGAAACCTACGGCTATGGAAGAGTTTCATTGGAAGGCTAACCATTTTCTATGATTGGATACGGCGAGTTTAGCCCCAAGAAAGACCGAGATAGACAATCTAAAGAAGTTATCTAGAGTAATGTGACAATCAAACAAGGTGGAGAAAGCTTTGGTAATGTAGCAATTGATATTTGAAATTATGGTAACCAGAAGAAAAGGAATCAAGACTCTAGCAAAAGGCGCAACAAAAACAAGAAACGTACAAGGAATATGAAACCAGAGAACTATAAGCCCTTGAATGATACATTAGAAAACATATACATTGCTAGTTAAGGAATGAAATGATATAAAAATCCACCTCGGAAGGAGGCGATCGAGTAGGGAAGGCACTCCAAAAAGTTCTATCATTTCCATGAAACTCATGGACACAACACGAATGAGTGTCCGCATTTGAGAGATCTCATTGAAGAACTGATAAGGAAAAATAAGCTCCAATAGTATGTTAAAGAGCCATTGGAAGGAGGTCAAGCTGCAAGACGTCAAGGACTACATACCCAAGGGAATTGGCTGGACCAAGCAGAGAAGGGCCCATATGAAATAATGGGAAATTAATTATCAACACCATAACTAGAGGACCTCATCCAGCGGAGCAGAGTTGGAGGGAAATGGAATGACATGCAAGCTCAATAAAGCACATCCATATGAGGATTTTTTTCCGTAGAAGATAGAGCTTTGAATAAGCAGCAAAGTGTAATAACTTATGATATCGTATTCAAGAATAGGAATGCAAATGGAGTAGAAAAACCAATTTTCGACTTTACGGTAATAATGGCAAGTATAGGACAGACAACTGTACGTCCAGTCATGGTAGACACTGGAAGTTCTGTGAACATATTATTCAGGAGAACATTCGATCAGATGAAGATCAACATGATGGAGGTGACAACCTATAAAACCAAAATTCAGGAGTTTATAGGTAAAGCGAGGCAACCAATTAGGATAATTGATCTGCCTATGGAATTATGCGAAGGAGATCACATGATTGTCTAAATTCAAAAATTAATTATAGTGGATGAATACTTGACGTATAACACCTTTTTGAGCTGATCGACCCTTGTTGATTTTAGAGTAGTAATGGCTCCTTGGTGCTTGGTGATGAAGCTCCCCACAGAGAATGTGGTCGGATCAATAAAAGAAGCTCAGAGCACTGGAAGAGAATGTTATCTTGCGGAACTAGGAGATGCGAAGCGACGTGAGAAAGATAAGAATATGGAGACGACTCTCCACATTCAAGATTCACTAGCATAGCAATTGAAGCCTGGACCATGGCTCAATAAACATAACAGGTTTGTTAAGGCTACGATTCCAAGGAAGAAGTCAAGGGAAGGATGAGTAGCATCGATAAATCTAACGGTGAATGTTCCAATTGACATGGATGATCCTACTTGGGTCCTGAAGATTGGATCTCAACTTAATGCTAAATTAAGGAAGGAATTGGTTAATTTCCTCTATGGAAATTTAGATGTATTTACTTAGACACATTCAAATATGTGCAAGATATCATCGGAGGTAACATGCTATGCACTGAATATTGATCCAATGCTTACACTAGTGAAGCAAAAAAGGTGTAGTCTGGGTCTGTAGCGATCTGCTGCATTGAAAGTAAAAGTGGATAAGCTAATGGAAAACATTTTATCTAGATGCTTTACCCCTTGAATGGGTATCCAACCATATATTGGTCAAGAAATCGGGCAGAAAATGGCAGACGTGTATCGATTGTTCAGACTTGAACAAGGCTTTCCCGAAGGATAGCTTTCCTTTGCCCAGGATTGACCAATTGGTGTATGGGACCATGAGTCATGAATTTCTCTCATTTATATATGCATATTTAGGCTATAACGAGATCCTGAAGCATATACCGGATTGGTAGAATACTAACTTTATAACGGATCTGGGGCTGTACTGCACCAAATAATGTCGATCGGTTAAAAGAACGTTAGAGCCACATACCAAAGATTGATAAATTCTATGTTCAAGAATCAAATTAGGCGGACAATGGAGGTATATGTAGATGACATGCTTGTGTAATTATGAGTATCTCACAACCATCTAGATGGAATTTCCGAGATGTTTGATATAGAAATATGGAATAAGGCTAAATCTGTTGAAATGGTCTTTCATTGTAGCATAAGAAAAGATTCTGGGATTTATTGCTAAAGCAAGGGGCATCGAGGCTAATCCAAAGCGGATTATCGCCCTAAGAAATGTAAAAGCCTTGACTATGAAGAAATAATTGCAAAGCTTGAATGGGAAGATTGTTATTTTGAGTCTGTTCATCTCAAGAGTGATAGATAAATGCATACCCTTCTTTGATGATAGGGAAAAGATAACTTTGAATGGAATTAGGATTGTCAGAATACTTTTGAGGAGTTGTTGAGACACATGGATACACCAACAGTCTTATCCAAACCACAAGATGGGGAGGATTTGCTTATTTATTTGGCAGTTTCTGTTCACGCGCTAAGTGTGGCATCATATGTGAGGAGGCAAGGATCCAAAGACCGGTTTACTACATCAACAAGTGGTTACCAAGGATGAAAGGAATTGCCCGAATTTTGGGAAACTTGCATATTGCTTTCTAATAGTCTTTAGGAAGTTGTGACTATATATTCATGCTTATCCGATCAAAATACTAATAAATCAGCCTCTAAAGCAGGTATTGTACCAGCCCAAAATTTTGGGAAGGCTGTTGAAGTGAAATACAGAGTTGAGCTAGTAAGATATCACTTACCATCTGAGGAGAGCGATAAATGGGCAGGCATTGGTAGAGTTCATCATCGAGTTTACAATATGGGATGGCTAGGCTGGGGACGATAAATCACACCCTTTTATTAGAAGTTGTTTGTAGATGGAGCCTCGAATGAATTTAGTTCGAGCATGGAAATAGTTCTGTAACTTCGAAGGGACGATCAGTTTGCTATGCACTAAAGTTGGAATTTCCTGCAACTAACAACAAGGCTAAATACTATCCCTTGGTCGCGAGATTGAGGATAACTAAGGAGTCGGGAATAATGATGTTACACATATTCAGCGATTCCCAACTCTCGGTTTGTTAAGTAAGAAAGGAATATTAGGCTAAGGGTACGATTTAGCTCCTTACCCGACGAAAGCACTAGAAATATTTGTTGACATAAACATTGTACGATTATGCATATCCCTAGAGAGGAGAATGCAAAAGCTAATTCGCTAGCTCAGTTGTCAAGTTCTAGGAAGCACAACCGATGGGTTTGGCTTAGTGGAAGTTTTAATAATACCAAGCATCAACGAGATGGATGTCGATTGGATTCTAGAAACCATAGAAGAAGAGGAGTCATGGATGACCCCAATTGAGGATTATCTACTCAAAGGAACCCTACCTATATATAGAAGTGAATGAAAGAAACTCCATCGAAAACACCTTGATTCATGATGCAAGGAGTGTTGTACAGGAGAGGATTCTCTACCCCTCTGCTTCGATGTGTAACCAAGAATGGTGCTAGGAAGATTCTCATGGAAATCAATGAGAGCGGTTGGGTTGATCACATCGAGGGCCAAAATTTGGCAAAGAAGATGCTCCACTATGGATATTCCAACGGTTAACTGAGATGCAACCGATTATACCAAAGAGTGCAGTAGTTGTTAGAGGTTTGCAAAGATCCCGAGAGCATCACCTCAAAGCTCACACAAATGGTTAGCCTGTGACCATTTGCAATTTCGGGAATTGATTATTAGAGTTCTACCGATCGCGAAAGGAGAAACTAAATCAGCAATAATAGCAGTTGACTACTTCAGAAGTGGGAAGAAGAGGAACTGCTTGTAATAATCACCATGAAAAAGGTGATCAACCTCATAATGAAGAACATCATTTGAATGTTCAAAGTGCCTCGGCAGATTTTCAGGGACAACGGGACCTAAAACGAGAGTATCGAGTTTAAGGATTTCTACAATCGATGCATAATCGAGAAGAGCTTCTCCTCAATAGTACATCCATATGCGAATGGACAAGTGAAGGTAGTGAACAAGATCATTAAGTCTCGTTTTAAGAAATGGTTGAGAGATGTGCTCGTTCACCTTATGTAGGGAGAAGTACATCGCTCTAAGGAATCCCATGTTGATGACATATGTTCTTAAGCATCTACGGAGTAAGAACAGTCGGCACGTGTTCATATGGTTCATCCATAACTTGAAGGCCAACATACTTGTTAATTGGAGGGGGCACCCCTTGGATTAGGACAACTATCTTTGATAGCTCTACGGTGATTGCACACCTTGGAACGAAAGGGATTGAAGTGGAAGTTTGAGCCATGGTAGACTCGACTTTGGGAGGAGTATATGTCCCGGCACTAGTCCAATGGAATGGAGATTGATGAGTCATTTTGGAATGGAAAACTTGGCATTCAACACAGTTTGGTATGTTTTATTTCAAATATTAAACATGTATGACCTATGCCCAGAATCCAACAAATGTCAATGTGTGTTGACTAATCTTATTCCAACCATCAACCGAGGCAATTGAAAGTGTTAACTTATGCAGCATGGGTCTTATGTCTTGTACATGACCAATGGACCATCCTATGTAGATAGCTTGCTTGTGCTAGAAATATGAGCCATACCACATAGTGGAACCGTGCAACGGATCTTGCTCATTTTCAATGGATAATCGATTGCGGAATTGCAATCTGGAGTGATGCGGAAGTCTCTCTTTTATAAGAACGCCGGACTATGTGGTAAATGGATATGTTATGCAATGCGGTCATCTGGATATCAAAGAACATTTAACACGACCATCCTTTGGGAATAGAACCATCTTATTGACGTTCAACTTGTGACATGCGAGTGGCAGAATGTCGATAAGGGTTAGCAAAAGAACTTTGAACCTCGAATCAGACCGAAGTTATCTTGATCAGGCCCCAAGTCCTTCTTAAGGCTAACTCATCCATACTCCAACCAAAGCCCCATCAAGAGGCATCGACATTACTACTTCCATTCCCCATTACAATGATAAAACAACGCTACCCATCTTAGATGATCAGGACTCGAATTCATGAGAAGAAGCATAAGAAGTCGCTGCTGAACCATTTGAGATAAGCAGTGGTAGTTGAGGTGGTGGCTCAACGATGGTGGCGAGCATGGGAAGATGATGGTGCCGTTGAATGGTCATTGTCAGACAATTGCAGAGGTCGATGCTAAAGCACACACTTGGAGGAATCAACACAGGTAGATAAGCAGACTCGGTGTAAAAGCAATTGACAAAGGAAAGGTTCAAGCATTAAGAAGTGAGATGTGGAAAGGAATTTTCATAAGTCTTGAGTACTTATAGCACTCAAGTTCAAGAAAAACCACTCAGTACCGAGAGGTTCCACTTTGTAGCAAGAGGTATTTTTAAACTAAAATTAAGGAATAAGCATCATGAAGAATAACATTATTAGTCAAGGCATAGGACGATCTACAGAGCGTAGATCTTACCTTTAGCATAAAGAATGGAACTGCAGTTGAGAAAAGCACTTAAAAGAATGTCTGTAGAATGAAGTCAATCCTTCAAAGTATTTCCTGAGCAACTATTGAAACCAGGAGTTAGTGAGTCAGTACATGTCTTGTTCCAGAGCAAGTATTGTTCTCAATGAAAGCATACTCTAGAGGGCAAGTGTTAACCAGCTTTTTGACTAAGAAGATTTTCAAACAGGGTTAGAACATCAAGATGAAGACAAAATGATCCATGACTTGGGCATGTGTTTAGAAGGGCCACAAGAGCATACTCGAGAAGTTTCAGAGACATATGGAAAAGTGGACAACTCAATACCGAACCTTACCACTTGGTACCAAGTCCTTTTTATTGCTCATTGGAACTCCAAAACCACTTGTACATGGTTCTCTAGCATAAATGATGGTTATAGAATGCATTTCTTCAAAAATAGCAAGAAAGCATGTTGAAAAAAGCAGTATTAGAAACCTCTCGGGAATAGCTTGATCATAAAAGAAAAGTGCTTGGAGTATGAAGAGTTAAAGATAAAAGATCAAATAAAAGGAGATGGGGAGGTTTTCCCCCAAGAAAACCAATCGGTACCGAGCGGTTTTAATTGATTGGTGGGCCCCACCTTCTTCTCTTATGCACTTGGAAGTGGATCTTGACTTGATGTTTAGAAAGCATCCATTCCTATTGGCTAATCTCCCTATAATTACAGGCCCCAGGGATACTATAAAAGGACTTTTGGCACTTGTATCTTCTTCGTCTCCTATCTCCTCATCATGGCACCCACTAAGGTGGCTACTATTTGCCATCCTAGGCTTTAGTTCAGTAAATCCTTTGATAGTGATTTTGAATCTTTCAAAATCTCTCTAAATCCCTTTTCAATTTTACAGATCAATAAAAGCTATAATGGCATGGACTAGATATTGCCGAACCATTATAAAAATCTTGGGGTGCTTATTGTTTTTCTTTTGTTTTCAATTAGATCTTAACCTTTCAATAAGTTTTTGGGTGTTATGCCACTTTTGGCGTCAATAAAGAAACATATCATATAATAAGAAAAATAAAAATACATTCCCAGATGATTACCACGGTAATCACCATGTACTCTTAATGCCCCTTACTATATGGTAAACACCCAGCACACCCAAAGGGTCAGAGATTCCAAGTCTCATCTAAGACCAAGATTCATGTCTCTTATATAATGTATTATTCCAAACCTGATCTAATACCAACTGTAACTCCCTACCTTTATACACATACTATCAAAGAGTATTACTATGTAATATTATTTGATAATACGAAGAATGATGTGATAGTGGGCTGTCACACCTGAATATCCCTTGGGCTAACATCGGTATGTATTTCAAAATCTTAAAATACTCATTATACATAATGAATGTTGGCACAAAGCAACAAACACGCGTGTTTCCAGAAATATAAAAATACACAATATGAAACAAATAACAACACAGATTCATCAACATGGCGTAAATATGTAAAAAAAATTATTTATTAGTCTTATTAGGTTTACAAAAATGGTCAATGTGCACTATCTCTCATAAACATATATGACATATGTCCAATGCATACGACCCAACAGCATAAACATGCAAAAGGCAACATAAATATATACAATGATATGCTAATAAACTGATAACTAGCCTTCAATTATTCCTAACAATCAAAAGATGGTCTCTTAGTCCCTAAACCTGGTCTTGGACTGACCCAAGTATTACATAAATAATATATGGGTCAAACTATGTCTAGAATGTAGATGCCAAAATATAATCACAATTGGCATGCTATAGCAAGTAAAATTCGAAGGACACATGAACATCTCGAATAATAAAATATTTATTGGTGAGATTCGATAAAATGATGATTTATTTAATGATATTTATTTGTACTGGGAGGAATAGTTTGTAAAAATGGTTGTTAAATGTATTTTTTTGTTTTGATATTTTTGAAGTTACGAATCATTAATAAATGGTAATTTTGATTATTTTGAACTTAAATTGATGTTAATAAATTTGAAACAATTTTTATAGTAGAATAAAAATGGTCTAGCAATTTTAATAAAGTTGTATATTAGAAATAAAAGGGCTAAATTTTTTATTTCATAAGAGATGGATCTTACTATGATTATTAGTAGAATTGGGAACTTATTTATTAATGGGCTTAATAATGTAATTATGGATTATTTTATAGTAAGATAATTGTGTTAAAATAATTTTTATAAAAATATACAATGTTTCCAAACATTAGAAGAAAGTAAAAAAATATTTTTATTTGGGATTTGGAATTATTAATGAGTAGAAAAAAGTAATTTATAAGGGAAATGATGAGAGAATACGTGAATAAATGTTTTATAATGAAGCCCATTTAGCCCAAATTAAGGAAAAGAGGATTTAAGATATTTTCCCTGTTTCATCTTTCTTGAGAATTCTAGATACCTTGTTAATTTGTTTCAAAACTATCACCTAAAGCTATCTCATTTTTCATTATCCTGTACAAAAATTCAATGCTAGCTCCATTGTCAAAAATTCATAATAGTTCAAATAAAATCCCAAAATTAATGAAACATGGACATATGCTTCTTAGAAAAATTGTATACCCCAAGGAGCAGTCAAAGTAAGATTTTGAGCAATTTTGGAGTTAAGAGTTCATTATAGTATATAAAGAAGGTGATAAATGGTAGAGCTTTGAAGTGCAAATATAAATCTTGGTTGCTAAGAGTTAAGGTGAGAGCTTTCCACTCACAAAATCTACTATTTATGTTGTGTTATTTGATTGTTGAAGTGTTTGACCACTTCTTTATGATTCTTTTATGAGCAATAAACCAATTACTGTAAATCATCATTGAAGTGATACGTTGGTTTCGAATACTTGTTTGTTGATTAAAAATGCTTGAAATCATGATAGAAAGGAGTAATATAGCGTAGAAGAATGATCAGAGAGAAAAAGAGTCGAGGATCTCAAATCATCTCTTGGCTGGGGCTTCATTGCCTAGATTGCGTCACCAATGTTCTGGTCGATCGACGGTTAGCCTAAAGTTGTGATGCTCTAGACCAATGAACTCCTTTGTTATATATATATAAAAAGAAATATATATATATATATATATATATATATAACAAAAATTTGACATCTTAAAGTGAAAATTTAACGCATTCCAAATATGGAATTATTTTAGTAAAAATGTTTTATTTTAATTAAGTGTTAATTATTTAATTAATTTTTCTTTAAAAATAGGTAGAACTTATTTTTGGGTTTAAATGATTAACTAAAATTCGTTGTTGATTTGGAAAAATTATGTTATGTTTTCTATTAACTAATAGCTGATTTTAAAAGATTCTTCTATGATGTTTGAATATATGGAAGAGATTTTAATTTATATTCTATGTTTTAAAAATAAATGGAAATTGATGTAGAGGTTTATAAATTCATTTAAAATAATATTTAATTATAGAAAATTATGGAATGATTTTTATAAGTAATATTTTATTATAAAAGAGATTTCTATGGTTTTAAATTATTGGAAAAGGTTTTGTGAAGTTATTTATAAGGTTCAAAAACCTTATTTCAGTTTTAAATAAATAGGAGACATTATAGTTATTTCACATTTAAATAATATAAAGGCTTTTGATAGTATTAATATATTTACCAGAAATCTCTTTTTATAAATGATGGATGTGTTCTATGTGATTATATTTTCAATGTGATGACCGAATAAACGAAGTTCCAATACCAATTGGTATGAACTTTTTGTAATATTTCTTCTATCATTCTATAGACTTATTACATGGAATAGTTTTGGATGAAATAGGTGTAGTGTACAAACAATGAGTAAATGAGCAAGTAACGCTTGGTGGTATAGGGCATCAGAGTTTACATTTGTTCGATTACTTCATGTGAGTGGATGATAATCAAATAAGGATATCAATACTTGGGTATTTCATATGTTGAGTATATGAGGTGACCCTTACCTAGTTGAGCATAAATGTGTGTGTGTGTGTGTGTGTGTATATATATATATATATATATGGGCGTATATCATTTTTTTATTCCTATTATTTTGGTGAGGGGTAAACCGGATTAGGCTAATATTAATCCTAATGGTGTTTGTAACATCCGCTACTTGAACGCCCAAAACTAACGACAACAGATGCTGCAGTCATCTATAGTTATTAATTCTCGGCGATCGAATACGGTAATGTTAGATACATTGATATAACAGAAACACATGGGTATGGAAAAATTTAAAATCACACAAAAAACTTTCTCATTCCATTTTAAAAGATTTTGAATTCATTACATAATCCCAATACGAATTCAGAGAAAATATATTTATTGCAACATACACCAAGAGCGACATATACTACCTTGCATGATCAAAGTATATATAGGCAATTAAACAATTTTGCCTTTACAATAACACAGGGAAATTAAAATAAAAGATAACTCTAGATAGCTATGATGCCTTCTGCACCTTTCCACGAGCTCATTCATCTAAAGAGGTACCTGAAAACCTCAACTCTCAAACTACTCAAAATCAATTGAGCACCCGAGAGTTTAAGGGAAAAACATAAACTTCGAGTCAGATATAAAGCCTAGTTTAAATAATAATTTACCATCTCAAACCATTTTGATATCTATTGAGACCATGCCACTTAGGGGAACAAGGTTTTCCCTCATTAGTATCCTAAAATGTTTATAAACCATACACTGTGCTCCTGCATATATAATGGTTAAAACAATTCAAAACAATATGATGATATGCAAACAAGTAAATCAGTTCTCGATTTCTCATCCCCATTCAATCCGACTAACTGTATCATTTATAGTTTCTAGTTCAATTATTAAACTATTAGTTTTCATGGGCTTAATAATAACCTATTTAATGTTTATGGACTCCTTGTCCAGTTTCATAGTTTTCATAGGCTTACTATTAACCTGTTCAAATTTATGGACTCCCTGCCATGTTTCATAGTTTTCATGGGATCACTAAAAACCTATTGGCCCCTACCAGTAAGCTTATTGTTTCATGGGTTCTTCCTAAACCTATTGGTAACTCCAATGACTTCCTTCTTATCCTAGTTTTCATGGGATAACTAGAAACCTATTGGCATCTATCAATATCTTAACACAAAGATAGTTTTTCATAGGTTCACTCTATAAACCTATTAGCCCTGCCAATAGCTCTTTCTAATTATATTTTTCATGGTTTACTATGTACTGTCTCCCTAAAAACTTCTTTAATCAATATTTTGCATCTTATATTCTGGTCTTTCTGACCTCCTGGATGTAATTCTACTCATTCAGGAGTTAACTTAATTTATATTCACTACTAGGTCAACCTAGCTAGTTATTCTTCCATTCCCCAAATACAGTTATCAAGAAGTAAAGATAATAACTTTGTTAATCCTTTAACCTATTAATAAAGGAAAAAGTCTAAAAAACCTCCATACTTAATATCATTTCAAAACGCTTTATTTATGTCATGGTTTCCTTTTAAAATGAGATTGGGTTATTTATTTTGAAAACTAAGGCTTTCAAAATCTTAAAACATTATTTTCAAAACCTCTGGATAACCTCTTTTGAAAGCATAGAAAACTTCTTTTCAAACACAAAATATATACCTTTAGAAGCACTTTCAATCATCTCTTTCGAAACCAAAATGTACCTTTAAAGAGTATCAAAACATTACTTAGCAATTCTTAGAAACATAGCTTCGAAACCAATGAAAATACCCTTGTTGATACCTCATGTATTAATTTCGGGTTCGTGGGGTTTCGACTTGATCGAAGGTGGAAGTATATAGTCGAAGGTGCTTTTAATAGAGGCAGAACCCAATTTTCTGGGTAAATCTGATTTAATGCCAATTAAAGTAAACACTTTCTAACTAACCTGCCTACTTGTAAGCATATGATTGGTTGCCTCAAATTTTCAAATCCTTTACACAAAATAACCGCCGTATAATTTCAAATCTAAACCAAGACTAATTTAACAAATAAGCTCTTCGATTAAGCAAAAAAATTAAATCGTTTAGGTCCTCCATTCAAAATAATTTAATTCACATAGTAATTCACTTAGAAAAAATCCCCAAAATCACAGAACACTTTTAATATGTTATCTAACATATCTAAATTTCAAACCCAAATTCTCGATATAATTTCTGAAATTAATTTCTAAACTCAATTAACCATAGTTTCCTTTGATAATTCGTAATAATCTTTCTATAGCTTGGAAAATTATCAAAATTAAAATCCAACTCCAAAATCATATTTTACATTATATAAAATTTTCTCATGGCATTCAAAACACTTTTACAATCGGTTTTGCCCTAAAACCTTATAAATCCTTATTTAAATATTTTGGATTTAAATCAATAATTCATGCATATCATCATCCAAAACATCATTTAAGAAATGAGTTTAATCTTAAATCCAAAAACATATGATCATAAAGCAAAATAGAGATTTTATAAATTATTATTCACTTTGCTTAGAATAAGGAGATTGGATTGAGATTAAGATTTATTCCCCTTGCTTTAATCCTAAGCTTGATTTGAATTTTCTTTTCTCCTAGCATTGACCGGCTCTAAGCTTTTCTTTTCTTACATTTTTAAATTTTGTGAAAGTGAAAAATGAACATGAATGGAGGGTATGGCTATAGATATATATAAGGGTTATGGTAGTGCGGCTATTTCCCAATATACCCTTATGTAAATTAGTTGGTTTACACACCATTCTTAAGCCCATTTATTTAATTAAGCTCGGGCCTTAGTTTTATTTTCAAATCTCAATCCCCTTATCACTTAATATATACATTTTCTTTTTAATTCATCTAATTGAATCTCCTGAATAATGTTATTAAAAATTAAGAGTGTTACAGGCTCCCCTCCTTAAAGAATTTTATTTTTGAAATTCAGTAAAGACTAAATCTAAACATTGCTATCATTTGTAACCACTCCTAACAACAATACTAGCCTACCTGACTAGCAATTATCAATATAAACTAATATAGACATACCTTGAAGGCAGATCAGGATGAGTATCTCTAATCATGTCTCTCAAGTACAGTCCTTCTCGTTGTCACTCTGCCGAACTTTCACCAACTTGACTTTCTTGTTCCTTAATCTTTTCTCACCTCTTGCTACAACCCGAACTGGTTTTCTAACAAAAGTATGTCAAATCTTCCAACCCTGTCGGAGGAATAGTAATCTTTCGATCATGCACATATTTGCGAAGATGAAATACATGAAATACATTATGAATAGCTGCCATACTGTTCGGCAACTCTACTCTATATGTGAGCTTTCAAATCCTCTATATAATCTGGAATGGACAAACATATCTTAGTGCCAGCTACCCTAACTTTCCACATCGTACCACACCCTTCATCAGCGATACTTCAATGAAGACCATGTCTCCAACTGGGGATCCTAGCACTTTATGCCTCTTATCTGCGTAACTTTTTTATCTGGACTGAGCTTCATTCATCCTTCCTCGGATCGACTCAATCTTCTCTGATGCCTCTCCAACCATATGTGGACCTAAGATCAATCTGTCTCCAGTCTCTAACCTACATGCTGGCCATTTGCATGGCCTTCTATATAAAGCTTCAAAAGGTGCCATTCCTGTACTAGTTCGATAACTATTATTATAGGAAAACTCAACCAAATGTAGATGATCCTCTTAAGATCCACCGAAGTCAAATACACAAGCTCTTAGTAAATCCTCAAGTACCTTATTGACTCTCTCTGTCTACTCATCCGTATGAGGGTGATATGCTTTACTGATCTTGAGCTTAGTGCCTAACACATCCTGTAAACTTTTCAAAATTCGCTAGTCAACAAAGCAACTCTATCGCTGGCTATACTACTAGGAACTCCATGAAGTCTAACTATGCTCTTCATGGACAACTTAGGTAAACTGGTGTTGTCGTGATTGACTTAACTAGAATGAAATGGGCAGTCTTGGTCAACCTATCCACGATGACTCATATACTTCCATTTCCTCTATTTGACCTTGGCAACCTGTCTATAAAATCCGTGGATATCGGATACCATTTCCAAATTGGAATCTCTAGAGGTTAAAGCAATCAACTCAACTTTTAATGTTTGGCTTTTATTTGTTGATAGTTTGCATATTGCCTAACCCACAAGCCAACATCCCTCTTTATACCTTCCTAATAGATGCTCCTCTTCATGTCTTGATACACCTTCGCCCCTCTAGGATGAATCATAAACCTGAATCGATGACATTCTATAAGAATTTCTTTCCTCAAGTCCTCGACGTTTGGAACACATAATCGTCCCTTTTTTCTCAACCATCCCCTCTGGTCAAGACTAAAATCCTTTAGATCATCGATCTCAGCTCCAACCTCAAGCCTTATAATCAACTTGGCTAATACTGGATCCTTTTTCCGCTTAGAAGCTATCCTTTCGATCAATACCGGTCGAACTTCTAAACAGGACAACACGGCAGTATTTTGACTAGAACTAGCAGTCGATCTTAACTACACATTACGAGTAGTCAAAGCTTCTAAATCCTTCCATTCTGCTAACATGGCTAACACCATATTCTGATGTCTTCTGCTAAGAGCATCCGCTAACTTATTTCCTTTTCCAGGAGCATACTCTATACCAAAATCATAAGCAGTCAAAAACTCCAGCCACCTCTGATATCTCATATTCAACTCCTTCTTAGAGGATAAATACCTTAAAGGCTTATGAACTGTGTATAGTTTAAATCTCTCCCCTAAGAGATAATGCCTCCAAATCTTCAATTCAACTATCACTGTAGCCAACTACAAATCATGAGTATGATATCTCACTTCATGTGATTTAAGTTGTGTTGAAGTGTAGGCAATCACTTTACCCTTCTACATTAACACAGCTCCTAATCGAGTTCCACATGCATTGGTGTACACATCCAGCCCTTGGTTTCCATTTGGAACTACTAACACAAATGTATTGGTCAATAAATTCTTTAACTTTAGGAATCCTTTCTCACATTTTTCGAAAAAAACAAACTTCACCTCCTTTCGGGTTAGCTTAGTACAAGGCGCTGTTATCCATGAGAAATCCTTGATGAATCTCCGGTAATAGCCAGCAAGTCCAATATAGCTTCTAATTTCAGTCACCGTCTCTGGTCTCTTTCGATTATTAATAGTTTCAATCTTATTTGGATCGATTGACAACCCTTTCTCTGAAATCACATGACCAAGAAACTTAACGTCTTTCTTCCAAAAATGACATTTGGAGAACTTCACCTTTAGCTGATGCTGCCTCAGCGTCTCAAGCATGACTCTAAGATGATCATCATACTCTCTTTCATCCCTAGAGTATACTAAAATGTCATCTATAAACACCAACACAAATTCATGCAAATACTCTTGGAAGACTAGGTTCATCAGATCCACGAAGAAAGTAGATGCATTTGTTAACCCAAATGGCATTACGAACTACTCATATGAACTGTACCAAGTCCGAAATGCTGCCAAAGGAATACTATCCTCTGCTACTCTTAACCGATGGAAACCTATCGCCAAATCTAACCGGGAAAACACTTTGTCTCTATACAACTGATCAAATAGATCATCAATTCTCGGCAAAAGATACATATTCTTGATTGTCCTCATGTTCAACTTACAATAGTCGATACACATCCTCAACCACCCATCTAGTTTCTTCACGAACACCGCGGCAGCTCCACAAAGCAAACTGCTTGGTTTAATAAAATTCCTTCCTTCTAGATCCACTAGCCGCACATTCAATTCCTTTATCTCGGACGGTGTCATCTTGCTAGATGGTCTACTTATAGGTTTAGCTCCTGGCACAAGATCCATCCGAAAATCAATAGCTTGTTTCAGTGGTAGTCCTATGACCGGCTAAAAGACATATGCAAACTCTCTTGCTACTCAAACCTGACTTAGCTCTTCTCCCACTTCTTGCAATTAACAAAGCATAACTACTCCGGTTAGAATTATCCACTAAGAATATAATTCAGTTATGACTATCAGGGTGTCTTAGTGATATCTCCCCATCCTGGCTAAATATCCTTGTCTTATACTTACTCAACCAATCCATACCCAAAATGATTTCGAAATCTACGAAATCGAAAATATACGGATTACATGCAAACTTATGACCTAACAAGTCAAGTTTTAGCTGGTCATGTCTCATCCCCAGAGTTGCATGCCCACCTAGTGGATTCACAACCCTTAAGGAAGTAATAAGGTATATGGGTTCTAAGCATAACCTATCAACCAAACACTGTGACATAAATGAATGTGATGCACCAGTATCAAATAGTATCCTAACCGGTATACTTTGAATCAAAAACGTACCTTCCATCATAGTCTTCCCCTTTTAACCTATAGCAAGCTTAGCAAATGATGGTCTAACAGCAAAAACATTTCCCTGTCTACCTTGAGTGGCTCTGGACACTAGTTCTTATAATGCCCAACTTGATCACGGTTAAAGCACTTCACATTCTTCTTATCTGTAGCCTTCTTCCCCTTACCTGAACGACACTCATGAGCATAATGACCATTCTTATCGCACTTGAAGCAAACTAACTCAGCCTTAGCCTTCTTGGCAGCCTCCCTCTTTTGGGCTTCCATCTTCTTAAAGAACTTTCTCTTCTTTCCAAGAGAACCCTGGGTTTCAACTGGCTTCCCTTTGGCACAAACAGTAAGAAACTCTTCATGGAAAATTGCCATCTCCACCACTACATTACTAGGATCACGAAGATGTGGCAGGGTCACCCTAGCTATCCCGAGCCTCAATTTCCTAATGAACCTCTCATTTCTCCTGATGACAGTGTCTATATTATTATATCCATAAATGGACAACTCATCAAACTTAGTGGCATACTCAAATACCGACATCTCTCCCTGCTCCAAATCCAAAAAATTCCTTAGTAGTGCTAATTTAACAACCTCAGAAATAAACCTTTGCTCAAATCCCATTCGAAAACCAGCCCAAGTCAATTCCTCCTCTAAAACTCCAATAGTAACACTGTTCCACCAATGAAGTGATAAACCTTGCAACTGTCTAGAGGCCAACCTTCTCTTATGTTCATCATCTAAACCCATATCAGCAAATATTCTATCATAATGCAACAGCCAATTCTCTACCTCTATGGCATTCTCAGTCTCCATAAATGGCTTCCCACCAAGATTGGTGTAATCTCTGCTCAGCTTAACATACTTATCCCAATTGGAGCCATAGGATTAGCTCCTCCAAAATTTCCAACATCACCAGCATCTAATCCTACTTGCATCATATTCGCAAAGAACAGATACATCGCCTCCATATCCACTGGTGGATTTCCAACATCAACATTGGCATCGACATTTTGGTTAGCATTAGCCTGTCGACCTTGATTCCTACTGGTATTAGGACGACCATTTCCATTGGTTGTAATGCTTCCTCCATGAGATTTCCTCTTCCGTTTCCTACTTCCATATCTTCTTTCTCGTAAATCTATGTTGAGTCTTAGTAAGGTACAAAAGAACGATCTAAGAGGGAGGGGATTACGTGCTTATGTATATATCTATATATCAAATACAAGTACGTTACTATAGTGTTAACCCAACCCCGAACTTATTTTCAGATTCATTGGATTATGTTTAAAAATCCTATAGGTTTAAATTACTTTTAAGTTTCACAAACCTATGCTTTGATACCAACTTGTAACATCTCCTACTTGGAGGCCCAAGACTAACGGCTATGGATGTTGCAGTCATCCTTATTTATTAATCCTTGGTGATCGATACGGTAATGTTAGATACATTGATATAACATAAACACATGGATATGGAAAAATTTTAAAATCAACAAACAACTTTCTCATTCCATTTCAAAACATTTCAAATTCGTTGCACAGTCCCAATACGAAAACCATGTTCAGAGAAAATATATTTGTTACAACATACGTCAATAGCGACATATGAAGATGCTCCTTTGGATGACTAGAGTATATATAGAAAATCAAGCTACTTTGCCTTAACAACAACAACATAGCGGAATTAAAATAAAAGAGAAATCTAGATAGCTATCATGCCTTCTGCACATCGCTAGAAGCTTATTCGTCCAAAGAGGTTTCTGAAAATATCAATTCGCAACCTACTCAAAATCAATTGAGTACCCGAGAATTTAAGGAGAAAACATAAACTTCGAGTCAGACATAAAGCCTGGTATGAATAATAATTTACCATCTCAAATCATTAAGATATCTAGTGAGACCATACCGCTTAGCGGAATGGTATTTTCCCTCACTGGTATTCTAAAACCTTTATAAACCATATACCGTGCTCCTGCATCTTCAATGGTTAAAACAATTCAAAACAATATGATGATATGCAAATAATTAAATAAATTCTGGATTTCTCATCCCCATTTCATTACGACTAATTGTCTCATTTATAGTTTCTAGTATCACTATTAACCTAGTAGTTTTCATAGCTTACTAATAACCTGTTTAATGTTTATGGACACCCTGTTCAGTTTCATAGTTTTCGTAGGCTTACTTTTAACCTGTTTAAATTTATGGATTCCCTCCTTTGTTTCATAGTTTTCATAGGATCACTAAAAAACCTATTGGCACCTTCCAATATCTTCATTGTTTCATGGGTTTTCCCTAAACCTATTGGTAACTCCAATAACTTTCCTTTTATCCTTTTTTTCATGGATTGACTAGGAACCTATTGATATTTGTCAATACTATAATCCAGATATAGTTTTTCATGGGTTCACTACAAACCTATTGGCCGATGTCAATAACTCTTTCTAAGTATAGTTTTCATGGGTTCACTATGAACCTGTCTCCCTGACAACTTCTTTAATCAATATTTTAGCATCATATATTCTGGTCTTCCTTACCTTTTGGATGCAATTCTAATTCAAGAGTTAACGTAATTCATATTCACTACTGGATCAACCTAGCCGGTTATTCTGCCATTCCCCAAATACAGTTATGGGTTCATTACGATATGAATAAATACATATATGAAGAAGTAAACATAATAAATTGGTTAATCCCTTTAACCTATTAATCAAGGAAAACTTCTATAAAAATGCTACACTTAATATTATTTCAAAGCTCTTTATTTTTGCCAGCATTTCCTTTTAAAATGAGATTGTTTATTGTTTTGAAAACTAAGGCTTTCGAAACCTTAGAACATTACTTTCGAAACCCCTGGACAACCTCCTTCAAAAGCATAGAAAACCTCTTTTCAGAACACAATATATACCTTTTGAAGCTCTTTAAATCATCTCTTTCGAACCAAAATGTACCCTTCAAGGGTATTAAAACATTATTTAGCAATTCTTAGAAACATAGCTTCAAAAATGGAAGTACCCTTTAAAACCATTGGGTTTACTCAAAACATCTTTTGGGTAAAAGTGAATATATACGAAAGTATCTCTTTCAAAACCTTAATTCTTCATATAAAATCGTTTGGGAAATTTTGATGGCGTGGCACCATCTTTTCGAAAGCTTCAAAACATTTAAGTAAAACATTGAAGGTTAGCATCGAAACCCTCTTTCGAAGCCATTACCATCGAAACCCTTGAACCCTTTCGCAAGCATTTAGGAGTGGCTTAGTACATCTTTAAAACAAAAGCTGCCCTTCTAAAGCGTTGATGACTTTAGTACTCTCGAAAGGCAAAAGAACGGCAGCAAGGCTTCGAATAGGTCAGAACCATCATTTTCAAAAGCATTTTTATAAACAAACTATCTCATTCAAAAGCTCTATTTTTAAACAAAGAAAGGAAGCAACAGGTTCGAAAGTAATAGGGTATCGACTTGGTCGTAAGTACCCTTCAAAAACAAGGCAGGCGCATAAGAAAGTAAACAATGGTTTTGACTCTATCGAAAACAATGCATTCAACAACCTTCTTTCCACCTTCCTTCAATCCACTACGTACCCATGTTGATATCTTGTGTACTGGTTTCGGCTTTGTGGGGTTTCGAATTGATTGAAGGAAAAAGTATATGGTCAAAAGGTGCTTCTAATAGAGGCGGAACCCACTTTTCTAGGTAAATCTAATTTAATGTCAATTAAAGTAAACACTTTCTAACTAACCTGCCTACTTGTAAGCATATGATTAGTTGTCTCAGCTTTTCAAATCCTTTACATAAAATAACTGCCACACAATATCAGATCTAAACAAAGATTAATCTAACAAATACGCCCTTCCATTAAGTAAAACAATTGAATCATTTAGGTCCTCATTTCAAAATAATTTAATTCCTGTAACGACCCGAAATATTGAATACTTGAAATCGAGATATTTAATTGATTTTAAATATTTAAAAGTTAATTTTTAACTTGAATTTCAAATATCACTATTTATTGGGTGATTTAAATTATTGAATTAAATGAGTGGAAATTGGATAAATTATTGAATCTAGAGTTTTAAGCCTGTTAAAAATAATTCAAAGGCTTATAAAATTTATATTCATATTACTGAAGATAGTAAAAGTGTTAAAATTGAATTTGGAAGTGATTGGTTCAGTTTTTAAAATATATCGTTTAAATTTACATTTAAACATAGCCTTTTGGGTACAGTCTGAGAATTCGACGAAACCAGTTCTATTGGATCCGTAATAGTGTATTATTATCGGATTTCAAATTTTGTAGCATTTGGAGTTCTTATTTTGTCGTATAGGTTATAAATGCGCTGAAATCTATATTGAAAATTCAATATAATAGCTGGGTCCAAAAATGCAATCTTCTTCATACGATCGAATTAGGACTTGAAACCATTTCCATGCTATTCTAAATAGGGGTATAACATTATAAACGCCTAGCGGCACACCTCGATAGGGATTCGAAATTTTAGATTGTGTAAATCGAGACAATTTGAATTTAATTAAGATATATACACACACAATTCAGTCAGCCTTCAACTGAAATTCCTTCACATCATCACTTTTTCAATTCTCACTTCAAGCCACTGTAGCAAATTAACTAAAGCACGTTAACATTCCATCTTGTTCCCCCTCTTTTTCTTTTTTAAAACCTCACACGCTAGCTTAAAATCTCATGCGACCTCTTTTCCCTCTTTTTAAATGCTCAGGCCTTTCGTTTCCTTAAAATTTCAAACGATAATCAAAGAAGAAGATCAAAAAAAAAAAAATGAACGAAAATTCGTTCGAATAAGTTAAAAATCGAGAAGGGTTATCACTCCCTTTTCCGCATTTCAAATTCCAATCTACTAGAGCAAAGGTCCATGGCAAATCAATTAACAACGAAAAAAGGAGAAGATTCGTTCAATCTAAAAAGAAGAAGAGAAATAGGGTTTTCGATGGGGGCGGCTCGTGTACGTGGGCGCATGAGTGGAGGAGGTAGAGACGCAAGATGCTACGCGACGAAGGGTGGGCGTCTCGTGTCGAAGTCAAGGTAGGTTAGCCGAAGTCGAGCGAAGCTTGCCTATGCGTGGCCACTGGGAGTCCGTAGGCGAGTGCAGTCGTGTGATAGGCAAGCGTAGCTGCTGGATGTGGTAGCTTTGGCTGGTCACGATATCGACGTCGAGTGGCTCATGAAGGCTAGAGCTGGCGAGCAAGTGGGAGAGGGACACGAGCTCAAGCTGTAGCTTACGGCTCGACGTCAAGGCATAGGTAGGAGCTCGTCCTCGAGCACTGGCGTCGAGTTGATATTTACTACCCGCGGTGGAGTTTTGATGGATGCAGCGAGGTATATACAATTAACTTTTCAATTTAAATTTAATATATATATATACATATGTATGTATGTATGTATATATAGGTTAGAAAAATAATAATATTGCAGTAAGGTATAATTAGTTCTAGCTTTAATATAATATAATTTAATATATATATATATATATATATATATATATTAAGAAAAAAATACATGTATTGGAACTTACCGTCTAATTTTAAAATATAAATATATATACACATGCCTATTTTAATTTAAATATATATATATATATATATATGTATAGATAAAAGAAAAATATACTTACAGATAAAAAATGTAGGAATTTTAAATGTTGAGGAATTTGTATAAAATTAGATTTTTAAATCAATATAGATTATTTTTATAAGTATATAAGTATTTTAAAAAAAATACATGTACACATTGTAAACCAACTGTTTAATTCGAAAAATATGTATTAAGGTGATTTACTTATTTAATTAACTTATTTAATTAGTATAATTACTAAAAATTATTTATCATACGAAAATTAGTTTAAAATTAAATTACTAGTTTAGATTAAATGGATAAATGGTAATTGACCGTTCGATTATTTAAAATGTTAATAAACCGTATAATGTTTATACAAGGTCAAAAATCGTGAAACCAAGCCGAGATTGAAGTGGATTGCAAACAAAAATAAAGGTGAGAATCTCTCACTCATTTGGATTACCATTTAAATTTAAATGCTTAAATTTAAATTATTGGATGTTGATTGGATTGATAAATTTATAATTTATCTATTGGATGTTATGTATATGTATAGTAGTATATGTATTATTATTATTGTAGTGATTTATATTTCCACATTATATAGCGGATGAGACCCTTTGCGGCCCGCATAATAGCGGATGACCCTATATAGAACGATATCCCCCTTGAAGTGGGATTGGTATTTTTATATTGTGCTAACATCTTTAGATACAGCGATAGGTTGGAGGGATCCAATTGGATTCCTCAAAAATGTTGAATTTATTTTCATATTCAGTTATATGAAATGTTGAATAATTTATGATAGGTTATGTTGAAAATTTGATTTATTAGATGCCATGATACTGCTAGACATATTTTTGGCAATTTATTAAAATAAAAATGTTGAATTTTAAAGGGGAATAAAAAGGAAAATTTTAAAGTAAGAGATTTATAGTAAAATTGGATAAAGTTAAAATTGATGAATTTAGGAAAAATGAATAGTTTGATTTTGAAAACTTACTTGATAATTTCTAAATATGGAGAGATAGAGACTTTGGAATATTTAAATAAAAGTATTTAATAGTTGGGGCTTAAGGGATTTGTTAAACTATAAAATTACTTATTTTTAAATCCAAATTTAAGATGGATTTGAGAAAAATAAAGAGAGGATTTTAAAATAATAAAGTATGAAATTGATGTTCCAAATGCAAATAAGATTTTAAATTAGAAAAGGGAAGTGAATCTAAAATTAGAGGTTTGGGTTAATTTAGGTAAATCAAGAAATAAATTTTAAAATGGAAATTAATTCAGGGAAGTCGATTTGAAAATCGATTAAGTGTTTTTGAAACAGTGATAAAAGGGAGATGAGATTTTGGAAACTATAAACGAGGTTTGTAATATAATGTGAAGTAAAAATATCAGTGGATATTTGAGATTTTAAATCCACGATGGGAATTTATATTGAGACGGTAATTATTTTAAAAATAAATAGTGGTTTTATTTTTTAAAACGTGGAAAAGGAAACATACGGAGTAGGAACGTAAATTTAAACTAGAGATAAATCGAGAAGGATTTATAAATGACAAAACCGATTTTATTGAAATGGAAAGTGTATTTTCCTATAAAGCTAAGTATATTTTCAAAGAAGGATCTTTAAGTATAAATTAGAAGTTTTAAAGATGTTCTAAAAGAATGTTTTAGAAAAACTGATTATTTTAAAATTGTTAAAGTAAATGTTAATTAAGATAATTGTAGTGGTTAATTATTTTTAAAGGTTAAATTGGTATTATGATTTAAAGGATAATTATTAAATATTTAGACTTTATATAATAGTTTTATTTCAAAAAGTATTTTTTGGCTAAAGGTTTACTTGGTGAATTATTTATAGAATTCCATAACTGTTATTTTGATTAAAGTGATTTATGTAGCTTTACTTTAAATATTTTAAGTGTATATTTTTGATAAGGTGATATATTTTATTTAAAATCTAAATTTAATAAGACTAGGTGTTTTTCAGCGGAAATAAAATATTTGGACGAATGATTGTTTATTTGATAGTTAAATAACTGATTATCAAATCTAGACCCAAATATAAATTTGGAAATATCTAGAGGAAACTCGAGAATTATATGGTATATTTACCGTTTGAGGTGCTATACTGTAGATATAAAATCGTTCGTTCTTTTAGGACGTTTATAAGGAAATCCATCTAAAAACGATTAGGAGGTGATCTCCAATCTTATTCTCGTCGATTTATTTCCTAGAGAACCGTGGTTGAGTTTATCGAGAATTGCGAACGTTGTTTTCGAAGAGACTGGGATCAGATAAGTTATCCGAAAACCACTTCGATCCAACGAGTACGTTTTCGTGATGAAGACAAGAGCTTGGAATCAAAGATGAAGCAGTGAAGTGTAAGAGCTAATCGCTTCTAATCCCGAGGGTACTTCAAAAATGGATGTAGTAGGAATAGTGCCTTCAGTTTCGTTCGGACCAGGAACTGACTTGTATGGACAAATGCTATCAGACCATCGTCATTGGAGGACGGTGAGCATTCTATGTGAATGTGTGCTAAAAAGATAATGCTTAGCCTCAAGCCTCATCAACCGAGAATGGCTAAAACAAGGGAGGTGCAGTAAGGATAAGTGGGTAACACCCAGCTAGGGTAAGGACATCCCTGTCTAGAGTCCCTTGATCTCGGCTGTGTGGCGGTTGTTGGTTCCAACCGCAAGGTGATCTTATTCGGTCTATCCAGGTTAAAGGTTGGTCGGTCTTGTGTTATAAGGGATCGAAAGTGGTCCTCGGTACGTTGATCAAGACCGGGTACTATGACGGGCGGTACCCCAGTAGCCCTGCCACTTTGTTGAAACTATTCTCTAGTAAGTGCCCGTACGGTTTTGATTGTTCCCAACTATGCTGAAATGTGAGATGCAAGCATTTCAGCTATTTGAATAAGTATTTGTACTTAGACATTATTATAATATCAGAGGATTTTGATATAAAAATGTCTTGGTTATCGTAAGATAAAAACCCGACATGTTTATTTGTGGCGTGGTCTTACGCGATACCTTTGATTTTCAAAGGATTTTGAAAACTTTTATAATTCAATTGAGTGTGTTTTCTCACGCTGGTTTTCTAGACTGACTCGGGCGTTATTTTATTATAATGCTCGGGTTAGATCGAGTATTACAGATACATGATAAGATGCTATGGAGCTCAGGAGACGAGCTGGGTGATGGAGACGTATACTACGTATCTGACTTATATACCGCTGTGTATGGTATGCTGTATATTCAGCTTTGTGAGGATAAGTTATCATAACTGTCCATTTTTGTGCTATTATTTATATGTACTCTGATGATGTAATGTATAAAACTGTTGTAGTTCTTTTTGTATAAAGATTAAATAGTTATCTATTATATATTGTTCCGCTGCGATTATGAGATTCTGTGTTGTTCTATATTTTCTTCTTCTACCTCTTTCTTCTTTCCCTTATGGCTTTGTACTTTCAGCATTCGATTGTTCGGCATTTAATACAATGGACGTATTTATGTCGATTTTCGAAGGTTGAAAAACGGGTCGTGAAATTTTGGTATCGGAGTTGATGGTTAAGCGAGAACCTTGTCTTTGGTGTTGGTTGCACATTATAGATAGAGTCAATAGTACTCTAGAATGAGTTGAGTGTAATAATAGTTATGAGCGCGTATTTGCTAGTGAATATAAATTGTTTTAAATATTGTGTTGACTAATCGGTTTAGAGTTTATAAATTATGGTCGGTACCGTAACGACCCGTAATTTTCGTTAATTAAATTTGTTGGTTTAATAAGATTTTGGTAATTTAATATTTAAGAAATATAAAAATTTTCAATTTAATAATGAAAGGAATACTGAAATGAAATGTAACAAATGATAATTAAAGCAAATTATTAACAACTTGAATGTAATTCCAATAAATGAAATAATGAAAATGTTATAACTTGGTTATAAATTTAATATAAGGAAATGAATGTAAATATGAATTAATTAATGAGACAATATATGATTAATGGTAATTGAATAAGATCAGTATTATGTAAGGTATTTTAATATTTGTTATATTAACGTGTGCATTGACTTATAGTGGGATATAAAAGGTAACTAATAATTTAAATGTTGACTTATTATTAAAATAATGCGTAATGGATGAAAATGGAATAAATGTGGTGTAATGAGAGTTGTTGTAATAATTTTTTGTAAGGAATAAACTTACAAATGTTATAAATGTATAATGGCGACAATTTGTGCAACGACCCGTAATTTTCGAAAATTTAAATTGGTTAAATTAATGAGATTTTTTGTAATTAAATTTAGTAGAAATAAAAACTTTATAAATTAATATTGAAATGAACGCTAAAAAAATATAAATGGTAATTAAAACCTATTTATTAGTAATTTGAAT
Organism: Allium cepa; assembly: GCA_030765085.1. Lineage (NCBI taxonomy): Eukaryota > Viridiplantae > Streptophyta > Magnoliopsida > Asparagales > Amaryllidaceae > Allium > Allium cepa. The sequence continues at coordinate 42,765,339 of CM060930.1, read as the reverse complement.
AGAATTCTAATGATTGAAAGTAGTGAAAAGATTATACCTGCATGTAAATTGTATATGAGAAATAAAGGAAGTATTAAGTTGATTAATGTATTAAAACATTGTTAAAAGTATTTGATTTTTACATTAAGGAAACGTGTTAATGCAAGTTAATAATTAATGAACTTGAATGAACGTTCCAATTTAATAAATTCAAATATTATGACTTAGCTATAAACGGAATATAATATGAACAAATGAAATTATTGTATTAATGTGTGGAATAATACAATTTGTATAAATGAAACATAGGTAAACAAATGTAAGTATTGAATTAATATATGTTATTTATTTAGGATATTGAATAAAATTGGTAATCCAATTGCAATTAATGGTAATAATGTTGATATAAGCTAATAAATTAAATTTCAATGCAATATCCATTAATGGATGGAATGAAATGGGATTAATGTAAATGTTATACTAGGTTATAAATCAAATGGAAGGAAACAAACGTAAATATCGAATTAATTAATGAATAAATATACACTGAATAGTAATTGAATGTAAATTTAATGGTAATTGGATAAAATCAATATAAGATAATGAATTGCAATAATTGTGGGTTGATGACAAAGTGTGAATGGGAAAATGATTGTTTATAGTAATTGAATGGAATTCCAATTTGTTGGAATAAGGTAAACGTGTAATTGGTAATAAATTTAAATGAACTTAAATATTGAATTAATTAATTAATATATATAATAAATGATGATTGAATAAAAACCAATACTCTATAAATAACTATAGTATTGGAGTGGAAATAATAAACTTATAAATGTGTGATTAAGAGTTTTGACAACAATTATTATGAGTTATATATATATTTAGTTCATTCAATTAAATTTGAAATCATTGCAATAAATCTAAATTAAATGTTACGTTAAAATAAATTGAGGTAATAATGGGGAATAATGTAAATATTCTTCATAATATGATGATTAGTAAATAAAAAGAAAGGAAATAAAGTTTTATCAATATATGGGAATCTAATTATGATAAAAAGGGTTAATTGCAATTAAATGAATTAAATATTTAAAATGGGAATTTAGATGAGTGAGAATATCTATGTTATGGTTTTGAATCCAAGGTTTAATCTATCTATTTGACAGGAATGAATGAAATAAAAATTTATTTATTTAATAAATGGATTTTTGCAGTTTTATTTTTATAATTTCTAAATTTAATGAAATTGAAATTTAATATTGAAATGTAGATTTAACATTGGAATTGATAAATAGATCAACTATTTATCGACATTTAAATTTGTTTAAAACCTTGTAAATGGTTAAGAAATTTAAAAACGTTAAAATTGGGTCAATTTTAAGATTGAAATTTAAAATTGGATTTAAATAATTAATTATAAATTTATTTAATTAGTGTAAAAATAGTCATTTAGGCACTCACTTGGATTTTGACGAAACAAGTTTCATCGGATCCGTAACGATGAATTATTATAGGATTTCAAGTTCGTATCGATCGGGCTTGTCGTTTGATCGTACGGACTCGAAACGCCTTGAAATAAACGAAATTTAAATCAACTGAAATCAATTTGAAAAATATTGATTTTAGCATAACTTCTTCATACGATGGAATGTGGACTTGAAACCTTTTCCATTGTGTTTAAAATATTTTAAAACATCTATTTTGATATATGGGTGGACCCAATTTCGTTTCGGAGTCAGAACGGTCTTTTTGGGCCACTTTGTCGTTAGCGCGTATATTCAATCTGATCCATCTATTCTAATTTCAACTCTGCCTATAAATATCCTTCTATAAACCCTAGCTACCTCTGTTCCTCATTTCTATACGTTTTATTCATCTCTCTTTCTCAATGGCAAACAAACAAATTCTAGATCCAAACACAAATCAAATTCAAATCCTAAAATTCAAACTCTTCAGAAAAATTTGAAAAAAATATATATTGAAGATTTCATCAATACGAATCTACGCGTAGCTTCTGTTTTTGCAATTGATGCTCGAGTCAACCGGAAATCGTGGTCAAACTTTCAAAACTCGAAACCCTAAGGTCGATTTGGGGCTTCCTGATTCCTTCATCAATTTGCTAAATCGTTTTGTGAGTTTGGTGGAGATTGTCGCGTGAAGGCTTAGGATGATGGTCTTTCGGTCTGTATCAGAGTGTAGTCGCTGGAATTTGAGAAATAGGGTTTCGACAAACCCAATTTTAGGCGGCGACGGCAACATCGAGAGGAGGCCGCACCTTGGTGGCACATGGAGGGAAGTTTGGCGAGGTCATTGGAGGTGGCGCCGTGACCTATGGTGACGTGGAGCGGTGGTTAACGGCGGTCAACGTGGGAGGATAGGTGGGTTCACGTGCGTACAAGGTTTGGGAAGAAGAACTGTGCGTTTCTTGAAGACGTGGCATATATATTAGTCAGGTAAGTTTTGTTTTGTTTTGTTTTAATAAAATTTTGTTTCAAACGATTTAAATTGAATAACTTTCACATATGAACTCCGTTTCACGCGAAATTATTTTTTGTTAGGATCGTAATAAAATTCCATACATTTTGGCATTGGTTTGGATGGATTTGAAGACTGTCCAATTTTTGGGTTTAAATTGGATTTAAATTCAATTTAAATTCAAAAGGTGAGTGTTTTAGCCCACTCACAACTTCTAAAATTTCTTATGTTTGTTAAATTGATTTTCGATGTGTTTAGAAATTAATTTATATTTGTTTGGCATATTTTGAATCATCATCCCAGTTAAATTAAATTAAATTATTACTTATTTATTTATTGCATATAAACTGCCGGTTAAATTTGTTATTTATTTATTTATTTATTGTATATAAACTTCCAGTTAAACAGTTAATTAAATTATTATTGAATATAAACTGCTAATTGATACCTGTTGTTTATTATTCGTTATATATTGATGTATTATTTGAATTGGATGATGATTTTGATGAATGGATATATGATTTTATGATGGTTGAATGGATGGATGTTTATATCATCATAAACTATAAGTTATTATGCATTTTATTGCATTCGGGATTACGGTTTGAAATGATATATAACCATAAAATTTTTGAATTGCGGATTGAAATGATAAATATCTGTATCACTTGACCATAGGATAGAAAATTTTGATACAGACACCGTCGGTCTATATATATATAAATATTTTGAAAATGATTTCTAAGATTTGGATAGGATACAGTTAAATAAATATTAATTTTTGATGTTATATAAATATTATTTTATATATACATATATAGTTAAATTATTGAATTTAAGCTATGTATAATTTGTTAAATAAAATAAATAAGTTGAATAATGGAGTTTGATTATTTTATATTATATGGTTAAGTACATGTTTAAGATATTGAATATATATGGATTTTTAAATGATTTAAATCAATTAAAATTGGAAGGTAAATTGGAAATTTATTTGGAATTGAGCTTATTTAAGAACTAAACTCCATAAGTTGATGTAGAACTTATTAACTTGAAATTTTAAAAGGGTATGATATTTATAACTGAATCTTTATTCAAGATGAATTAAATGAATATTTCTAGTATAAATAAATTGAAGGAAATAAATAGTTATAGGTAATTTGAGTTTTATTTAAATGATTATGGATTTATTATGCAAATATTTCAAACTAAATAATAGGACATTGAATTGTTGAATAGAAATTTCCAACCTTAGTTTCTAATTGCTTAATACTCAAAGTTTGAAAAATATTGAAACTGAAGTGGTTTATTGAAAACTGAAAGTGAATTTAAAATTTATGGATTTAGATTTAATTTAAAGAGAATAAAATTCTAAAGTCGTGGAAATTATTTACTTTATAAAGTAATTTCAAATTCAAACCATTTTATTTTATATACTGTTTGAATATCCAAACCATTTAAGTTTTGGAAGTTATGGTTTTAAAGCTATGGATTTCGAAGTATTATGTTTGGAAGAGTTATAATTCAAATGTATGGTTTCGAGATATTATAAATTTTAAAGTTGTATGGCTTTAGAAAAAGGATATATTTTAAATGAGATCATATTGATTTGGTTTTAAAAGAGGAAAATGATATTGTATTTATATGGTTTGGAAAAGGGATATTATATTCTGGTTTTAAAGTATAAACTATTTTGAAAACGACCGCAGTGTTATAATAACGATTGGTTGTTGAAGAGACCGGGATTAGAGTTGTCATACTCTCTGCCAACTCCAAAAACCACTTTCACAACCATGTACGCGGTGGAGATTTCAGAATGAAGTAGGATGGTGGCGACGTTCTATTAAGGTAAATACGTGGGTACGACTCCTGTTAGTTGGCATAAGGTGGCTAAAACAGTAGAGATTCTCGGGCCAAGGGGGTAGCACCCTTTATCGGGCACATCCCTTCGATACTATACTCTGAATTTGGATTGATTCGGTGGCCACCTTTATTTTTTGATTTTGGGGGTGTTTGTTCGAGGTGGGCGGTAGCAGCGGTTATGCGTTACCACCGGCCCGGATGCGTAATTGGTATATCTACCCTGGCATTTCCTAGTTGTGCTGTGTCACCTACCCTAGCACACCTTATACGATTTTGTTTTGTACCATACCTATGGAGTGCCCTCTGACGACGCCCAGTACGGGGGAGATTACGGTACTGTATAGACTATGGGAATATAAAAGTGTGTTAAGGGCTATATGGGTAGCCCTTAACGCTATTTTCAGTATTTTATACTTTACTGTAGACATTGTTATAGTAGCGTATACTACTACATAGTAGATAGTTTAACGGATCCTTAGGAGATGTGAATCCCCAACATCTCTTAAGTTACTGCACTAATATTTATTTCCGTTGATTTAACTCACATAAGATATTTTAGTTCTGACTCGAGTGTTTTGTCTTTTCAATTCGCTCAAGTCAGCCAGAGCATTTCAGGATTTGAAGATTTTATCCTGGAGGACGAAGACGAAGATTTGTAGTACTATTATCTACTATATTATTCCACTACCCCATTTAATTCCACTGCATTAATTATTATTCTCTTGTATGTGTACTCTGATATGTATTTTATATATATAACCAAACGTTTTGTAAAAAAGTTTCATGAACTTTATATTTGATTATTATATTTTATCGTTCCGCTGTAAGGCTATTTTGTTTTTTTCCTTTCCCTATTTTTTTCTTATTTACTCCATAACAATCCGTCCTTTTGTATGGTTTGAATTGGCACATGTGTCGATTTAAAGCGTGCGGAAAGGCGGGGCGTTAAAATTTGTGATGTTACCAATTTAACTAATCAATTACAAATAAATGTCAGCGAAGTGATACATCAATGTGGAATAAGACCACAACTGTAGTGTGAACGCAATCAAATAAATAGAAATGTAAATATATTCATAAGGTAATAGTCGAGTTAATAAAAGAATGGAACTGTGATAAATGATTAATTGGGACTTTAAAATTTAATTAATGTGTATATGTGGCAAAATCCAATATAATGGAAATATAACCGTTAATACAAATAAAAGATGGGAATTGGAATATATTGATGTAATGAAATGTGAAACAAGTGTTAACTGTATTACAGAGTAATAGTGGATTTAGTATTAAGATTGAAATTGAACCAAATCAATTTATTGAAATTCAATTTATAATAAATGGATTTATTGTAAGTAAATGAAATTAAATACTAAGTTAATTGAAATTAGATGAAATTGGAAATTATCAATGCACTATGATATAAATCATGATAATTATACCTTAAGATGAAATTGATGGAATATTAAATGGAAAGCAAATTAAATTTAATTATTGAAAATTTAAGTTATAATCCCTAAATATACTGAAATTGGAATTTAAAACTTTGAAATTGGTGAAATATGCAACATTAAATTTATAAGGAAATTTGTTATAAAAAGTTATAAATTACTAACTAAGCCAAAATGATAGGAGTTGTAAATAATTAAAATTTTAATTGAAAGTGATTTAATTAATTTAATATTAATTTATTTATTAATGTGAAAATAGCCATTTTGGCCGCTGACTCGGGTTTTGACGAAAATAGTTTCATTGGATGTGTAACGGTGAATTATTGTAGGATTTCAAGTTTCACAGCGATCGGATTTGTCATTTGATCGTGCGGGCTCGAAAAGCCTAAAAATCAATTAAATTGAAATCAATTTGAAATAAGCTGATTTGAGCATAAATTTTTCATATGATGGAATGAGGACTTGGAATCAGTTCCATTGATTTTAAAATTATCAAAAACATTTATTTTGATATATGGGTTGATCCATTTTCGTTCCGGAGACAGAACGGGCTTTTCGGGTCATGTGTCGTTCAATATTCCAAACCAATCGAGCCCATTCCTTTCTATTTTGTTCTGCCTATAAACATGTTATTATAACCCTAGGTCATTTCTTATTCCTCATTTCTATATGAACAATTCCATTTTCTCCTCCTTATCCCAATGGCAGACAAAACCTAATTCTCAAATTTCAAATTCGATTCCAAAGATTCAAACTCCTCAAACTATACCGAATTATATACCATCTTGAAACTCTCGACGAGCATATCACAGATCTGAAATTTGTTTTCAATTCGATACACCATTTGCCCAGAAATTCTGGATGAAGATCGGCTATTCATAGGCCACGATCTTGATTCAATGGCGGATCGTCGATTTTATGACGATCGGGTGGTGGCAACGTGTAGAGGTAGTCGAGTTGGCCACGGATCTGGGTTCGTTATGACTATGGTGGCTGGAATTCGTGCCAATTGGCATTCAAAGGGGCAATGGTGGTGTTCGTCGATGGTGGACCGGAGGGAGCCACGTGGGTATAGGCATGGGCGACCAGTGATATGCATGCCGATGGAGATGGTTGATCGAATTTGTATGGTGCGGGTTGGTGGCATTTATTCGATGAAGCTTTGGTGGCTAGGGTTTCGACCTGAAATCTAGGAGCATGGCATGAGAGATATGACGCTAACGTGGTCGTCTGTGATAGGTGAGTGTTTTGTTTTATTTTACTAATTCTAGTTTAAATCGTATAGCTTCTAACTCGAATAATTTTCGCATACGAGGTCCGATTCACGCACGGTTTCCTACGTTGGGATCATATCGAAATTTTGGAAATTTAAAAGCTAGTTTAGATGGATTTAGAGACTGTTTGAATTTTGATTTTAAATTTAATTTGAATTCGATTTAAATTGAAAGGTAAGATTTTTAATCCACTCACAACTTTTAAATTTTTTTGTGTTTGTTAAATTTAATTTATGATATGATTAGGAATTTATTTATGAATTTTTGGTATATTCTAACTCATCATCTCAGTTAATTTGAATTTTTTTGAATTAAATCGTTATTTAATTTATTATTGAATATAATTTGTCAGTTAAATACCTGTCATCGCATATCGGTTCTATATTGATGTTTATTGATTGATTTGGATGATGATTGCGATGGATGTTGATTGTTGATATTGGATGAATGGATGTTGTATTTTACGTTATAAAGTGCAAGTTCACTATAGGTCGAAATGATACATGCCCGAATGATCTATAGGTTAAGGAAAAATTGTTATGGGTTGAAATGATAGGCTCGAGCGATTTTATGGATTTTGTTATTAAATTCGGGATTGTGATTTGAAATGATATGTAACCATAAAATTTAAATTGAGATTGAAATGATAAACATCTGTATCACTTGACCCTAGGGGAGAAAATTATATACGGACGCTGGATTGGTTAAATTAAATGATTTTAAAATCCTTAAATTTTTGAATTTAATAAAATGATATTTTGAGATTGCAATTTTATTTATATAAATTTAAGTACTATTGAAAAATCAAGTTTTGCGTTGAAATGTGAATTGTTTTAAAAAGGAATCTCTTTAAGAAATTAAATTGGAAGTTTGGAGTTAAACTTTTAAGTATAAATGAAATTCTATCGAAATTGAATTATTAAATTTGTTTGAAAATAACTTTGAAATATTTTGGAACTGGAGTGATTTGAATTGATATTTGAACATTGAATGAAACTGATTTGAAATTCGATGGATATTGAAATTTAAAAATTGAAAGGTTTGGAAATTGGGTTTGTCGATTTGGAAATTTAAATCGATCCAAATGTGTTGAAATGAATAAATAGTTTAATTTGATATAAATTCCAAATTCATATTTTAATATAAACCGCTTTAAAATGTATTATTTTAAAATTTCAAATTGTTAATATTTTCAAATTTATTCAAACAATTTAACCAATATTAACTATATCTATTATTTTTATCTATTTTAACCAATTTAATTTATTTTAAAAACTAATTAAACCTTTTTAATTTATTTTAAATCTAACAAAACTATTTTAAGCAATTTAATCTATTTTAATAACAATTAATCTAATTTAAATCTATTTAACTATCATAAATCAATTTAAAATTATTTACCTATGATAAAACTGTTTTGAGAATTTTAACTATTTATAATTATTTAAACTAATTTCTAAATTTCCAAACTAAGTAAGTAGAAGAGTTTATATTCATTTCAATTGGTTTAAAAAGAGAATAAGGTTAAATGACATTATAACCTAAGTTAGAATTTTTAATGTTATAATAATTCGAAATGATGATTTTGAAGCAAGGACTTAACCCGTTTTGGAAATATGACTTTTGAAAGAAATATGATTTGAAAGTGGTATAGTTTTTGGGAACACGATATTTTGATATAAATTGTGAATTTGACTTTCAAAGGAAATATAATTATCGAACTATGATTTCAAAGGCGAATATGACTTCGAAAGTAAGTAATGATTTCGAAAGTGATATGGTTTGAACTAAATACGAAGCTAAATATAATTTCCTGTAAAGCTAAGTATATTTTCAAAGAAGGATTTTTAAGTATAAATTAGAAGTTTTAAAGATGTTTTAAAAGAATGTTTTAGAAAAATTGATTATTTTAAAATTGTTAAAGTAAATGTTAATTAAGATAATTGTACTAGTTAATTATTTTTAAAGGTTAAATTGGTATTATGATTTAAAGGATAATTATTAAATATTTATACTTTATATAATAGTTTTATTTCAAAAGTAGTTTTGGATAAAGTTTTACTCGGAGAATTATTATAGAATTTCATAACTATTATTTTGAATAAAATGATTTAAGTAGCTTTACTTTAAACATTTTAAGTGTATATTTTTGATAAGGTGATATATTTTATTTAAAAATCTAAATTTAAAAACATTGGGTGTTTTTCATGTTTTTCAGTGGAAATAAAATATTTGGACGAAAGATTGTTTATTTGATAATTAAATAAATGACTATCAAATCTGGACCCGAATATAACTTTGGAAATATCGAGAGGAAACTCGGGAATTATATGGAAAGTTACTGTTCGAAGTGCTATACTGTGCGTATAAACTCATTTGTTCTTCGAGGATGTTTATAAAGAAATCCATCCACAAATAGTTAGGAGGTGATCTTTGATCTTATTCTCATCCTTTTGTTTCCTAAAGAACCGGGGTTGAGTTTACCGGGAATTGCGAGCATTGTTTTCGAAGAGACCGGGATCAGATAAGTTATCCGAAACCACTTCGATCCAATGAGTATGTTTCATGATGAAGAAAAGAGCTTGGAGTCGAAGATGGAGTAGTGAAGTGCAAGGGCTAATCGCTAGTAATCTTGAGGGTAATCCCAAAATGGATGTAGTAGGAATAGTGCCTTCGGTTCCGTTCGGATCGGGAACAGACTTGTATGGACCAATGCTATTAGACCATTGTCATTGAAGGACAGTAAGCATACTAAGTGAACGCGTGCTAAAAAGGTAACGCTTAGCCTCAAGTCTCATCAACCGAGAATGGCTAAAACAGGGGAGGTGCAGCAAGGCTAAGTGTGTAGCACCAAATTAGGGTAAGGTCATCCCCATCTAGAGTCCCTTGATCTCAGCTGTGTGACATTTGTTGATCCCAACCATGGGGTGATCTTATTCGATCAATCCAGGTTAGGGGTAGGTCGGTCTTGTGTTATAGGTGATTGGGAGTGGTCCTTGGTACGTTGATCTAGACTAGGTACTGTGACGGGCAGTACCCCAGTAACTCTGCCATTGTATGGAATCCATTCTCCATTAAGCGCCCGTACAGTTTTGATTGTGCCCATCTATGATAGAACATGAGATGCAAGCATTTTAGCTATTTCAATAAGTATCTGTACTTATACACTATTATGATATCAGAGGATTTTGATATAAAAATGTCTTGGCTATCATAAGATAAAAACCCGACATGTTTATTTGTGGCATGGTCTTACGAGATACTTTTGATTTTCAAAGGATTTTGGAAACTTTAATAATTCAATTGAATGTGTTTCTCAAGATGGTTTTCCAGACTGACTTGGGTGTTATTTTATTATAATGCTTGGGTTAGACCGGGTATTATAGATACAGGATAGGATGCTATAGAGCTGGGTGACGGAGACGTATATCACGTATCTGGCTTATACACCACTGTGTATGATACGTTGTATATTCAGCTTTGTGAGGACAAGTTACTATAACTGTCCAGTTTTGTGCTGTTGTTCTGTATGTACTCTGATGATGTAATGTATAAAAACAATTATAGGTCTTTTAGTATGAAGATTAAATAGTTATATATTATGTATTGTTCCATTGCGATTGTGAGATTCTGTGTTGTTTTCTATTTTCTTCTTCTACCTCTTTCTTCTATCCCTTACGGTTTAGCATTTCCGGCATTCGATTGTTCGGCATTTAATATAGTGGATGTATTTATGACGATTTTCGGAGGTCAAAAAACCGGGTCTTGACAATTCCCATAGTAATTCACCTAGCAAAAATCGCTAAAAATCAGAGAAATTCACTATTAATATGTTATCTAACATATCCATATTTCAGACCCAAATTCTCAATATAATTTCTAAAATTAATTTCTGAACCCAATCAACTATATGTTTTTCTGAAAATTCATAATAATCTTTCCATAACTTGGAAAATTATCAAAATTAAAACCCACTTCCAAAATTATGCTTTACATAATATAAAATTTTCTCATGGCATTCTAAAATCATTTACAATCGGTTTTTCCCTAAAACCATATAAATCCTTATTTAAATATTTTTATTTAAATCAAACATACTATAATTCAAGCATATCATCATCCAAAACATCCTAAAAAACGAATTTAATCTTAAATTAGAAAATATACGATCATAAAACAAAGTAGAGATGGTATAAATTATTATTCACCTTGATTGGGATAAGGAGAATGGATTGAGATTAATATTTATTGCCCTTGCTTAATCCTAAGCTTGATTTGAATTTTCTCTTTTTCTAAGAATGGCCGGCTCTAGGCTCTTCTTTTGTTACATTTTTAATTTTTGTGAAAATGAGAAATGAACGTGAATGAAGGGTATAGCAGTGGATATATATAAGGGATATTGTAGTGCGGCTATTTCCCAATATACCCTTGTGTAAACTAATTAGTTTACAAACCATTCTTAAGCCCATTTATTTAATTAAACTCAGCCCTTAGTTTTATTTTCAAATCTCAATCCCCTTATCACTTAATTTATACATTTTTATGTTTAATTTTTCTATCTAAATTTCCTGAATAATGTTATTAAAAATCAGGGGTGTTAAAGTGTAGCAATCCGCAACCCGTTCGGCTAGAATTTTCGCTAAATCAGAAACCCAGGTCCACCAGAGTACAAATTGTTGGTGTTTCATATCTCGTAATATAAAAATGTATATCAGAGCACTGTCGATATAAACTCATAGCGGAAAGAAAAATATAATAAAACATATGATTATTAACCATGGCTAAATACTTTAGCTTTAGTCTCTTTGTCATCACCGAGCGTGCATAATGAGATATGTCCTTCCATCTTTCCCGCCGCGTACCAGTATCTGCTCCTCCAAAGCTATCATGTGGTTCAATGGTTGTAATGAGAAGAGGGTCAGATCAACGTTCTGATGACCGATAAATTAAACACTTTATTCATAACACTAGTTTATGTCGATTGCTTTCCATTACATGTTATTTCTGTTGTTTTTTTTAGCCGTCTTGACTCCACGTACACATATAATAAGCCTCATCTACTCGAAGTAGACAATAACTACATGTGTGTGTGTGTGTGTGTTTGTATGCATGTATGTATATGTATAAGTATCGTAATCTCCCTTTGGACAAATATACTATCCTTGCTAGTATCCATAACCTAACACCTTGTTAGGATCCATCGTCAATGTAGTAACACATCCTCGTCATCGTGCGTACCAAGGAACTTCCGTAGTGCCTAATAACGGCTTATAACTACTTATCTGTATTTTACCTCCTCTTGCTTTATTTCATGAACTTGGCTCCATGGACTATTCTACTCTTTTTGAATGGTTCCTTTTGAAAGGTTAACTAGCCTTGTCTCTGAACAATAAACAAACTAACAAATAATTATGAGGCGGCGCATGTTCTAATTGTGATTTAAAGTAGTAGGAGGTGTAGCCTATTTAGGGGTAACCTATGTCTTCTTGCTGACCGCTCAAGACCAACGACGTTCTCGACCTATGTAAACAGCTCCCACTCCTCATATATGATACCAATCTCACTGTCATAACACCAACTCTTGCTCATCCCCATTTGGATTGCCTAACGAAATCAAGGAAATGTCCACTTGGTTACTTAAGAATACCCCCTAAAAGGTTAAAGCAAACTCTACTTGTCCTTTGACAATTCAAATAGGGTGTACCTTCTTATTAGTATATTCCCTTCACTTATATGCAAAATTATAATCCTATGGGTCCTATAATTGGATATGTCTCACATCAGTATAATATATACACAACTGCTGGTAGCCCCTTGCGATGGTCAGACTTCTATTGTGTAACACTCCAACCTCGCATTTCTACCTATTTTAATGACAATATCTTTCTTATTTGACGTAGCTATTTGCTAAATCCAATAGTCCACACCTATCATGAACGCATGCTTGAGGCTGTTTATATATTCATACCTATTTATTTACTATAGCCCGAATGTTCACTGTTAATATTAAATTATTTTTACATAACTAAATCCGTATTTCTATAATGTCAATTTGATCATTAACCTCTTACTTTTAACTTAAAAGATTTAGATACCTTATACTACTTACTTCCCATTTAATTCATTAGATTTATTTTAGTTTTCCTTTTTAATTCTTATTATTACTTTATTGACATTTCTCGCTTATTATTTAACTTCTAACTTGTCTTTATTACATATATTCATTTTATAATTAGATTACTGTTATTACTACCATTTATAATTCTTTAGTTTATACCTTGTCAGTTCTGCATTTTCATGAGTTGGAATTACATCTTCCAAAAGGAAATGTTAACACTGTAAATTTTCGTAACTTATTTAAAGGAGAATTATTTCACATTTAGAATTACAAAGAATTATCTTTTAGTTTTTATTGAAATAGACCGTACAAAATATGGTAAACATCCCTATTTTGTACATCACTTTCATTTAGGCATATTCCTTGTTATTTCAAACATTACACTTTTATTCACATTTATAAAACTAGATAATTTATATAAATTTGCAATGCAACATGCTTCATTCCAAAGAATTAAACTACTACTTAAATCCCAATTCATCTTATAATAACCTCTAATTCATATTTATAATATGTCATTTACCTAAAAATCTAGAATTACAATACAATACTTGAGTTAGGGACTATTTTCACCCTCGCTTTCCAGATTCAAGTACATGTAATATTTAATTCAAGTTACAATTCATAGAATAAGTAAGCGTAGTTTTCAAATTCATTACATGTATAATTTAAGCTTGTAACTCTAAAATAATTATTTTTAGGCATATAGAAATAGATCTATAATGAAATAAATCCAACATTATATAAAAATATAAAATTTCTCACTTAGCTTTAAGAATTCCAAATCTCCAAATCTACACCATGTTATTTCTATTTGACTCTCTTTTCTCCATATCAGAATGTGTACCATAAACACATACATACATATTAGATATTTAGATCTGTGAAGAGATTAATCTCCCTATCAGCAATTCAATTTGATCCAATTCCTTTTTTCTCTATTATCCTTCGTTGTTCTCCACTTGTATAAACATATATAGATTATATTTTTATTTAAAATTTAGGATTTGTGAAGATGAGAAAATGGTAGAGCTTCGTCGTGCTTCACAAAATATGTGAAGAAAAGTGGGGGGTTAAGCTCGAATTTATAGGTGTTTCAATCAATGCCAATCGTTAGATTTTAATTTATTAAATTCAGACCCTTGGTCAGCTGGTTCTGATAATTGGGTCGACCGGTCACCCTTATTTGTCAATAAATTTCTACCGCTTTTTATTCCTTATAAGACCAAGTTTCTCTCATTTTGATCGATTTGATTTAACGTTAATTATACTAAACATTAAGTAAGCATTAATTGCACATCAACGTTAATCATTAATGTCACAATTTCAGCTATTTGAATAAGTATTTGTATATAGACACTATAGTAATATCACTGGATTTTCTATAAAAATGTTTCGGTTATCGTAAGGTAAAAATCCATCGTGTTTATGTTTGACGCGGTCTTACGAGATACCTTTGTTTTTCAAAGGATTTTGATAACTCTAGTAATTAAAATTGAGTGTGTTTTCTCATGCTGGTTTTCTACACTAACTCGGGTGTTATTTTATTACAATGCTCGGATCAGACAGAGTATCACAGATTCAGGATAGAATCTATGGAGTTTAGGAGATGAATTGGTGGAATTTAGACGTATGTCACGTACTTGGTTATTTCCACTCTGTGAGGACAAGTTATTAAAATTTTCAATTTGATGCATTGAATTGTTGTACTCTGATAGTGGTATGTATATTAACAATACAGTTCTTATATTTAAAATCTATTATTATATATTATATTTTGTTCCGCTACGATTGTGAGATTCTGTGTTGTTCTTTTTTCCTTTCTTCTACCTTTTCTTCTTCACCCCTAATGAAATGGTATTCTCGGCACTCGACTACTCAGCATTTTATATAGTGGATGTATTGATGTCGATTTTCGAGGGTCGAAAATCCCCGTCCGTTACTAACTGCCTCCACTTTTACCTTTTTGATGGCAACCAAATCATACTGAGTCTTCTACGGCTGCTCCGTCTACGTCTCCTGCTTCTTAGCATCTAAAACGGTTATATCATCTTCCAAAGACGATGAGGGGCGGTCTAAGCCGTGGTGCGCCATAATTCTCTCGGCCTCTGGCATCTGTTGTGAACTAGAGATGGATGTGAGAACTGGAGCAAGAATAGATACAATCTCAAAGGATGTGAAAATGGTAGCAGGCGCAAGTGCCGGAGTAGTTGACGCATCAATAGGAAAATTGGATGGACATATAAGATAAAAAAGAAAGCGTTAAACTCCTTTTGCTCCTGTGGAGTAAGATGGAGACCTCCGAATTCGAGAGAAACATAGGCGTTACTTGCACCAGAGGAATGATCACGAATGGAGACTTAAAAATCATTACCTTTGCCTTCTTCTGAGGGCTCCACCACATGAGGAACAATGTCAAGTCCTGAGCTCATTGGTTTGGCGTGGAGTTGTTTTGATGGTTCAACCCCGCCGGAGTAGAAGGCCTGGTAAACACGTCACTAGCAGACATCAGGACAGCATCAGCAGCCTCCTTCTCTCGTTCAACCCAAAGGATCCCTGAGCCCTAAAGCAGCACCTTCTTAGAGTCATCATTGAGGTAAGCATCTCGCAACTCCTGATCTGTATAAACATCGCCTCTCTTAGCAAAGTGAGATAAGATTTCCCCCCAAACAAGGGCAAGAGTGCGTGGATTCTTTGGACGTTGGTAGTTGAGGCTCCCTGGATGCAACAAGGAGTTGATATAAAAGTTCAAGATCATTGCATCCATTTTCTCCATTTTTCGATCAAAAGCATGTTGGATGTCTAAATAATCTGTTGTCACCACAGCCTTCTCACTCTCAATAGTGGTATGGTCAGCACTGAGTTGTGCGACCTAAGCCTATAACCTGACGATGGTCTCGGCTCGGTTGGAGATCGTTTTGTTGTGCCCCTCGACAATTAAATCATGATTAGTGATTATTTTTGGTTGAGCTTCGATGGTAGCGCTGCAAGTGGTCACTTTTTCTTTCAATTTAGCCTCTCCCACATGAGTATTTTTAATTTCATCTCTTTAGACAATCTCAACCTTCTCATGCGCGTCTTTCAACTCCTTCATCGGGCTAACAGTTCTCCTACTTCTCGCAGCGCTGTTTCCTTCTCTACCTCCAATTGTTCAATTTTAGCATCCCGACCGGCCAACGCCCTTTCAAAATCATCTTTCTCATTTTCGAAGGAGTGAATCTCTTGGTAATTATTCCTGTTGGTGTTCGACGGCTTCTTGCAGAGCTTCTCCTATTTCTCGGCCTACTTTAGGTCATTTTGGATAGCTTAGAGATGCGGTATGAAAGAATCCTTACGAATGGAATGAAGGTCCATGTCTAACTTAACCCCTCTTCAGAACCAACCTAGAAGCGCGACCTCAAGCTTCGGGTGCCACAAGGAAGAGGATAGGCCAGCCTCCAGTGGGGATGAGATGTGCGAATGACAGCAGTGACAATCGAAGAAGATGAAACATGAGTTGGAGGTAGAATCGCGGCAGAAGTGATAGGAATTTTCTAGCCCATGGAATTGTGTTTCGAAGCAAGCTCCGAAGGATGGCAGCCATAGTCAAACTTTGATTTCTTATATGACGCCCCACCTCTGTACTCACACTAGCCAAGGACACTACGGGGTAATGCCATTAACTAGCGCGAAGAATAAGGCTGTTAAGGAGCGACCATCTGTGTAATTGCTTTGTACAAGTACCGATATGCCAGATAAAATATCACTTTCATTTCAAGAGGAAATTCGACATACCAGTACAAACACAAGACTACTGCACGTGGTTATGTGGTCTTCGGAAACAAATATAAAATAAATATAACATAAATCAGTCATAGATATTCATATCGCTAAGGCGGAAACAGATATGAATATATCACATAAAAGTGTACATCAAAGCAGTGGTCATATAAGATCCACTACATCACAAAAGAATAGGTACAAGTGCAAGACAAAAGAATATGTATACATCAAGGAGTCTCTATCTTGAATGTATAATAACAAAAACTACTAAGCTAAAGTAGTTAGACCAAAATTCAAATTAAGGGCCATGATAAGAAGTCGAGTAGAAGCACCTGAAATACCTCGGCCTGACCCGAGTATTATTTAAGAAGAAAATATTAAATGGATCAGTCTAGCTATAAATATCATATAAAATGAGATAGGATAAAAGATGTAACAAAAATGTAATAATGTCATACCGTGACAAGTATACATTAAATAACAACGAAAATCATACTATATCTCAAGAATCTCAAAACACCAAAAATAACATCATATTCTTCAGCTTATTCACCAAACCACAAATATTGATAAAGCTTATCAATATAAATCACAAAAATTGGTGAAACACAAATTCTAGAGATCATCAATAAGAAATCCAGAAATCAAAAAGGGGGAGGCCTATCAAAAATGGGAGCATGAAAACTCACCAACACGTGTATCACAAATGATTCCCTATCCTATGGTCACAAATCATAGAGCCGGTGCAACAATGTAGTGCAATAACCGTACGCCCGAGGAACCTGAAACTCGAATAATTCGAAACAATGATGTAGTACAATATCGGTACGCCCGATGAACCTGATAAGTCGAAATGACGACGTACTACAACAACGGTACGACCAATGAACCGAACTTCATAAAAGAATATGGGTCGCTAGCCCATAAAAAAATGAATCGAAACTCCAAAGAACCCATAGGTCATTAGCCTATAAAAGAAATGGGACGAAGTTCAATAAAACAAGATACAGTCCTCATTTGGACAAAGAGATATCGCATATCGTTAGTCTAAACCTTAAAATAATCACCATTGATCACTAAAAAGTGTGAATTACACTAAGCTAGTAAATAAACAAGTTTAGCTTCATATCCCATAGCCACTAGCTTAACTTAAGTATTTACGAACAAATTGTAGATTTTCGATCGAAAATTGTCATGAGATTTCAATTGAACATGTTCAAAAATTAGCCGACGAAGTAAATGCAAGCATTTCATACCACTAGTTTTGCTAAGTCGTTTAATTAGATTTCTTATATGAATGAGGTAAAGGTTTGTATATACTAACAGATGGGAAAACGGTTTTAAAAACTAGGTTTGTATTGAAAGTAGTTGTTGAGATCATTTTTGCGAAAGAGTTTTAGTATTTACTACTAATATAAAAACCTTTGTATTTAAAAGTGACAAATCACAGAAATGATTGTAGAAAAAATCAATTCCAAAAAATTCACATACTAAAACGTGAATCAAATACATAGAAATCGATATCAAATCCATTAAATGGATATCCCTAAAAATCCCGAAAAGAAGTAATCAAAGTCGGTAATAAATGACAACAACCAATCGCATCAACAAAAATCGATCAAAATTGGAAATTCACTCAAAAACAGCCAAAAATTCAAATTTGACAGTACCAGAAGTCTGGGGATACAACCAGACATTTGGATTTGGGTTTTGGAATTTCAGAAACCTTCCAGAGGTCTGGACAACTAACTAGATGTCTGAACACTAACCAGACATCTGAACCACTAATCAGATGTTTAGATTTTGTCTTTGCCCTTTTTTCTTTTCTACCGTATAATTTTTTTGTCTGTTGCCCTAACCAGACATTTGGACCTTCCAACCAGACATCTGATTACATGTTCTGGGAAATAGTTTGCATAGTCCAATAGTTTACCTAGGCCAACGATTGCCAAATTGAATCAAAAACGATCGGACGAGCGAAAGGAGGCTAGGGATTTATGCCAATCGACAATCCCGCCCTATGGGCTCTTCGATACGCTACATCCAAGATAGGATTTTTAAAGATTTTGACTTCAAAATACCAAAATTGTAAAGCTCACCAAATCAATTCAAATAAAAAGCAAATGAACATGAAACAGATATTAGGAATGCATGCCTAACAACAATGAAAGCTATAGACGTAGATGTGAGTTCAAGAACTCACCTTTCAACCCAAATATAGAAATGAGAAGCTCTAAAACAAGCAATGATTGATTTCTCTTCAATACACCTCTAGAATCATCAATCTATTATGAAAGGTGAAGTTTTTCCTAACTAGGTTATAAGAATTTCCAGAAATTGAAGAGAGAATGAGATGGAGAAGATGAAGAGGATGCTTACCTAAGCTTCTTTGTGATTTTAGAGCTAGAACTTGAATTTCCTAAGAGATCTAGGGCTTAGGAATTTTGATTTCCCTTTGTTCCCCCATTTTTACTTTATCTTGAAAGTGTTAGGAAATGAAAGTGAATGAAGAAAAGATGGGGTGGAGTTAGGGTATTATGTTGGGTTAATGGGCTGAAACCCAAACCCAAAGCCCAATAGAAAAATAGCAAAATTCTACTCAACTCCAAACATATCGATGTTTATAATCAAAAAGGTCGCAAACGCCATTTTGAACTCAATGGAAGGGGTCTTGATTTCTAATTCTACTGTTTACAAAATGTAGCATTTCAGACTTTAATCCGACTAATGATGCTATATTTAAATAAAACAATCAAATATACAATCGTAAACTATGCGGGTTGTTACATCTTAGACGGCTCATCAATGTCCTCATAAGATCTTCTTTTCTCATGCCTGCCTTTATGTGAAAGAGCTTTATCACTCTCCTCTTAGCAATGGGTTTTGGCATCGAGTTCTTTCCTCCATCGGTACTCTTCTTCTATCTCTCGGACTTGATGTCGGCTGTAGGAACGCTTGGGCTACCACTATGAATTGGTATGGTCCTCGAAGTTGTCATAGAAGCCTTGCCCTCTTGTCATGCCTAGATGAAGGCATATATGAAAATTTGTAGAATCATAACATAAGTTAAGCAAATATATGAAGGAACAAAAAAGAAAACAAGTGTAATCCTAGTGTAACATTATATGTTTCGAATATAGCCTAAAGCGTCGTCACAAACCAGAACAAATGGTTGTCGAAGGTGAGGTCGGATTGACTGCGGTCGTTATAAAGGGAACTGAGGTAACTGAGGGCACGATATTGCTTGAGAAGGAAGGAGTCATGTCGAATTTAAAATCTCCTTTCATGAGTGCATCAAAGTCAACAAAAAGGTCGCTGAAATCTCCGAGCCCCGCTTCGACATTCTTACTCAGAGAATCTGGGTGACTTTTGCCTCAGGGATTTTGCTTTCATCGCCTACATCGGGAAGAGATGGACTCGGGGGAATGGAGCTCATTCCCGGAGTCTCATCACAGGACTCTAAATCATCACCATCAGATTTTGAGGAGAAATAATCACTGGCAGTAGTTTCATCGCTGCTACTTTCAAACTCTCGCTCTTCCTTTACGAATCCACCACAGCCTTGCCTTCTCTGTGTACGAACTCTTCTTCCGCTTCCTCCGAAATCATGGGCATTCTAGGTGAAATGCTCAGACCAGAGCTTCTTCCTTGTCCTAGGATTCATCAAGTGATCCTCTGGATGGACACCTATCTTCTGAACTTTCTTAGAACTTTAGGACAAAGAAGAGGATCATGTGCGAACTCTGATTCGACCGAGAGTGGGAGCTTCAATCTGCGCGATGGATCTACCCGAAGCTAACAGTCTATATCGATGCAAGTTCTAATCGGTCAGTAGAAATTTAACGCTACTCTCCTTGGGATTGATAGCTTTTAAAGTCTTACAAACTTCATTAAGTGTCACATCTCTATTCGGCCTTAGGATAACTGTGGGATATGTATAATTAGTTAGAGACTCCATTACGATGTTTTGGAGCTCAACAAGTTGAAAAGAGAAGTGTACCGCCTGTCATCCATCGACGACTGAACCCGTCAGGGCATCTGACGAAAAAGTATTGTATTTTGAATCGTGATAAGTTGCTTTGCAAGCATAAGACGATCTTTCAATTCCTATAGGCCTCGATTATAATCAAAGAGGGAGAATCATCTCGCTGCTTGAATTCCAGAAAATATCGCAACTCATCGAAACTTGGGGCATGGTTAAATGTCCGCATGAAAAGGACGTGCAAATAAGTAAGGATGGCGTAACCATTCAGATGAAGCTGGGATAGGGTGACTCCAAATTTTGAGAGTGTCTCATGCATAAAATCGTTGAAGGTAGGCATGGCTCTGTTCAAACACATGTATTTATGGCAAGCAATGTACCCCAATGGAGGTAGATAAGCAAATTCGTCTTTCGCCGACAGACGCATGTCCTCTTTAGAAATTCCATGCCGTGTACATATGTTGTGAAGAACCTTAGCAGAAACCACTGACGTTTCCCTTTTCGGTGGATCAAGTAGGACTCGAAAGTTGGAAGGCGTTGGGTCCACAATGGGCCCGACCGGAACTAACTGACCGTACTAGGCTTGTGAAGTGGATGATGATTCAGCATCAGAGAGCATCGGGCTTCGCCCACTTGACTTATGATGTGTAGAAGGCTACTTCATTATATACAACAGAACTCACATCCTAAAATGGTCAAGTAACTCTATCCTAAATTCATAAGTTCCCTCAATCACACTTTAATTCCAAATAAGCATTAACTTGTAATCGACATGTCATACTTCAAGTGTGAACTAGGACAAGTGTGCTAGTGTAGTGTGCTGTCTATATGGAATAAACTCGGTGCTTGATGCACTTCAAACACTCTATCCTGTGTAGATAGTTCGCTCACAGTGGAAAAGGAGAAGAACTTCCCATGTCAGTTTGTTTTTCATTTACTGTTTACTTCTTGTACACTTACCTATTATCGATCAATGATTGATAATGGATCCATTGTCCGAAGTGACAAGGAAAACTCTTCTCGCTTCAGGAGCACCGAGTACGGAATAATCAAGCTGGATAAGCCTAGGATCTCTAAGTAGACCAGTGATATGTCATGCAAGTAGCATCTACGAAACTGGAGACAAGACAATTCTGGACTAAGATCGCAAAACACATCAATTCTTGGGCCAAAGCCCGAATGTCCTGCCAAGAGATAACTTAAGACTCAATTTACTATCTTCCTCCATTATACCACAATCCACTTGGACTTCTTGTAATTAACGTCACAAGTGGACACTAGTCATCAAATAATTCACGAACGTGGTGATTAATCAATCAACAAGCAAACACACCTGAAAATGGTTTGAAAGGCACAAGAAGAATCGCAAATCAAACTCAATGAGATTTGGATAGGATCGTGGGTAAGCTAATGATGGATTGGCTATAAACCAACGGTGGGTAAGGGTTTAGATTCGAACACAATGATGGATGGCTAGGGTTTCATGAGTAAAGCAAAAGCATGGATGGATGAATGGCGAATGGATCCAAGCGAGGAAAGGAAGCAGGTTAATATGTTGCTTGATTCCTTCAGGTCAAATCGCTAGAAGAATTGATTATAGGGAGAAGTGGAAGTTTGTATTGAATGAAGGAAATGAGGCCGCTCGGGAATAAGTAGGCAGGAAGAGAGGGGCAAAAATTTTGCTAAATGTTCGAGTCGCTTGCGACCTGATCCATCATGGGTCACCAGCGACCTGACCTAGCCTTATAATAAAAAATCTTTTCATGCAGATAGGTTGCTAGTGACCCATCTCACATGGATCGCTAGCGACCCATTAAAAAATTAAAAATGATGACGATGAAAGATGCGTATAATACATTCATAGGAAAAGAAGAAAGAAAGCTCGTCCATTCCTCTCAAGCTTGATCGATTATAACTGTTTGACATTCCAAGGCATGCCGTAAAGCTATGAGTGAAAATGGGATATATTGTGACAAGTACTAGCAGTCAGAACCAAAGAAAGGTGACTGATGATGTTGGACTAACATATTCCTAGAGCTATCATGTAATCACTTGGAAACCAACATATGGATATTGAAAACGATGACTTCCAAAGCATGCCTTGTTTACAATGAAGAAGTGCTCCGGAGGGCAAACGTTATCCCAGTTTTTAACCCCACAGAAGCTAATAGAAAACAAAACAACCTTGTGTATACAGGATGGTTCAAGACTAAACAAGAAAAGCTAAGACAAGAGATCAACAGGGCTAAGCAGTACGACTAAGACAACGACTGGGATCAATGAAGCCGAGAGATCAACATTCCTTTAATCAAATCAGTAGCTAAATGTAAACAGCTAGTAAACTGCAATCAAAATGTAAGAGCAACGATAAAATTCTATGAGAACATCTCTAAGTCCACGCTTCAGAAAAATCCTAAGTGCTTAGCTCAATAGCGACCCATGCCTCTGCTCAAACCATAAAACAAACTAGATATGGAACACTATCAAAAAGACGCAAGACTTGGTCTACAAAATGAATCAAATCCATAGGTCGCCAACGACCCATGGTTTGGGCTCGTTTTGCAAGCCAAAGTCCCCTTACGTCGCATGTAACCTACCTGTGACCTAATGAATACAGGCCTGGCCCAGAAGCTCTCCGATCTCTATAAATAGCATCCTACCTGCAATAAAAAGAGGATCTTCTTCGGACTGGTTGCTGTAGCTCTGTTGGAATTATTCTTTGTTCTCTACCTCCCTTACAAAAATCTCCAAAGGAGTACATTATGATTCTCCAATGGATTCCAACTCTAGAGATTCAATCTAGCTAGAAAATAATCAAAGCCTTGTTATCAAACATCTCTTATAACAGTAATCAGTCTATAATAAAACTATAAAGTGGATGTAGGCTTCGTTAACAATTGCACCACTATAAAAATTCTCTATTTACTTTCTTTTACCGCTCTTTCTCTATATATGTGATCTCCGATATTGCTCTATCAGAATAGGGCCGGTGCTTTAAAAACTCAAATCAGGGTGTTGGTCCATTTTTTGGGTCAACAAAAGATGATGAAGGAATTTTTTTGGCTATTTGGGTCGAAGTAAAGCATATAGAATTTTTAACAAACGAACAAACATTACAGAAGAAAGTTTGCATTTACCATTTGATGAAAACTTTATAACTAATAAAAATGACGACGACGACGAAGTTATAAATAAAAATAATGTACTTATACATGAAAATAATAATAGTAATAATATCAATAATAATGATAATGTGATAACTTCACCACCTAGGATATTAATGGATTGCCAATTAATAATATTACCGTTGATTTATATATAAAAGTATCAACCAGAAAACAATTGAATCAAATGAGTCAAGTTGCATTTATGTCAAATTTTGAATCTAAAAATTATAAAGAAGCATCAAAAGTTGATTTTTGGATCATTGCAATGCAAGGAGAACTTAATCAATTTGAAAGCAATGACCTATGGGAGCTTGTACCAAGACCAAACAATCAATCCATAACTAGAAAAAAATGGGTTTTTAAAAATAAAGCGTATGAAAATGGAAATATTGTTCGAAATAAAGCAAGATTAGTAGCTCGGGATATAGGAATTGATTATGAAGAGACATTTGCTCCAATAGCACGTCTCGAAGCAATACGAACATTAATTGCTTTTGCATGTCATATGAATTTTAAACTTTTTCAAATGGATGTAAAATGTTCTTTTCTAAATGGCTTTATAAAGGAAAAGGTTTATGTTGAACAATTTCCACTATTTGTTCATGAAAAATATTCCGACCATGTATTTAAACTTAAAAAGGCTCTATACGGACTAAAACAAGCACCTTGTTCTTGGTATGAAAGATTAAAAACTCATTTACAAAATTTTCGTTTTCAAATTGGTAAAATAGAGTCTACTTTATTTATCAAACGAGAAAACAATGACATATTATTCGTATAAATATATGTTATTGATATTATTTTTGGTTTAACTAATGAAAAATTATGACATTATGAAAAATGAATTTGAAATGTCATTTATGGGTGAATTAAATCATTTTTTGGGTTTGCAAATAGACAACTAGAAAATGGAATTTGATAAATCAAGAAAAATACTATCGAGATTTATTAAAATTCTTTGGAATGGAAAATATCTCAAGTAAACTGACTCCGATATGTACTTCTCTACATTTAGATAATGATGAAAATGGCAAAGATTTCAATCAAAAATTATGTCGAAGTATGATAGTATCTCTATTATATTTAACGGCCAGTAGACCAGATATTGTGATGAGTGTATGTTTGTGCATGGTTTCAAGCACAACCAAAGGAATCACACCATCGAGTGGTTAAACGAATTTTAAGATATTTAACCAATACTAAAGATTATGGTTTTTCTACCTAAAAGGCAGCTCGTTCGAACTTGTGTGATATAGTGATACTGATTTCGAGGGTTGTAAAACATATAGGAAAAGCGCAAGTGGCACATGTCATTTTATTGGTCAATCTTTAGTTTCGTAGTTTAGTAAAGAACAAAACTGTGTTTCGCTCTTGCCATGTGAAGCCGAATACATTTCAGCGGCTTTAACATGTGCACAAGTTATCTATATGCAACAAACTCTTTTAGATTTTGGTAAAATTATAACAAATTCTCCTATATATTGTGATGATACTAATGCTATAGATTAATCAAAAAAATCCTATTAACCATTCTCAAACAAAACAACATGGGCATTCATTATCATTTCTTGACAGATAATTTTGAAAAAGGAATTATATCACTTGAATTTGTAAATAACGAAATCAAAATGCAGATATTTTTACCAAACCACCAAGCAAACTAACTTTTATAAATATAAGACGAGCTCTAGGAATAGGTTCTTACACTGAGCTGGTGAACTAAGATTTATTTTACTCATACAAATTACACAGAATAAATTTTGTAAAATTAATTATAGAAAATTTATCCTTATTAAAACTAACTAACTTCTGTTAATAGGTTAAAAATTTTATTCTAACAAATAAACATATGTATATAGTAAAACAACTTATATATATAAATCAATTTCTTATGCAAACTAAATACATATTCATTTGTAAACTATTTTTACTCAAAATGTCTTCTGGTCACGACTCTACTTATTCAACCATCAACTATTGCTCACCCTCATCGAATAGCACCTACCTATCATCAACTAAATCCACACCACCATCAAATCGATCACCCCTCTAAACATCATTGCATCACCTACATATCACACATGCTTTTCTCCTATAAAAATAAAGCCAAACGGTCAATTGATCTACAATCGGCATCTCTGAACAATAAAGTTGATGAAATATATCACCGTCAACAAGAAATGATAGGAATTCAACGAGAAATATATTATGAGCAATGATGTTAAGGATCTCATCTAAAATTTCTCAAAAATCTATTCCAGCAATTTTGGATCATTCACCAACAAAAAATTGCATACATCAAAAATCTCCTTATTTACAAGGAACTCGTACAAAGCATATCATATAACTCCCAGAAATTTATTAAAGCTAGGACCATCAAACAAAGACTGGATTGACACTCTTGGTTGCCCAAGTTGGTCTCCACTAAAGCCATTAATCGACGACATAAAGGTTAAAGCGAATTCATTGGACTACAACAAATTAAAAAATTCGACACCTTTAACAAAAACTAAAATTATGATAGCTAATACTGTAAATTTATATATATATTATTGTCTATAAAAGTTCTCTTGAAATTTTGATAAAAAAATAACATTTTTGCATTTAGTGACATATATTATGAAAACTCAAATCTGTCAATGGTTTTAGGAAAATAGTTTTCTGAAATCACAGACGTCTATGATATGTCTGTGATAGGTTTTGGGATTTTTTCTGAAACTAAAGATATCTATGAAAACCCAGAGATGTATGTCATTAGTTTTAGGAATTTTTTTTTAAAACAACAGACATCTATGTCACCTCCACAGACGTCTGTCGCTACTCTCGACTTCAACTTATAGCAGCCATATATGGTCACTTTTTGCTCCTTTTCAACTATTCACAAAGCTATTTCCAATCTACGCTAAAACCCTATTTCCTAAAAGCTCCAATTGCTCAAAAAATGGCTCTAAAAGCAAAGACCCCTATTAACAAAAGATCTAAGAAAGGTCAATCTTCATCTTCTCAAACACACCTAGTCATTGATGCCCATATCCAAGAGTGGCTTTGAAATAGCACGATTGCTAATAAGAGATTTAACAAGCTACAACAGAAAAAGCTCGTTTAGGCCCTTTCTATAGATTGTGCAAGTTTAGCAAATATGGAATTCAAGAACTAACCATCGCCTCCGGCTGTCGAGATTTGATCAATTTTGACGAAAACGAGGTGCAAAGCAGTCAACTTGCAATTTTTCTTTTTTACGCTTACTTCTATAACAGTGATATCTAGATGCCTGAATGACGATGGTTGGTTATGGACAACTGTATATGGTTGCATCTTGAAAATCAGCATAAACACAATTGGTCGTATATTAGATTGTTTTTTGTATGTACTTAATTTAGAAGAAGTTCCAAACCAGAGAAATTTGCCTCATGATGAAATTACATATCAAATTTAGGAATATTAAATGCCATAATGGAAATCAGTCTACTTATGACTAAAGGCTCGGTTATTAAATCGAATGATAATCAATACAATAATTCCCTGCTTGGGAAGTCAAGAAGAAATTTACGAAAATGATCGCAAAGCCCTTTATGCTATATTTGATGGAATACAAGTAAGTTGGATTAAGTTTATTCATGATGAAATTAAAATCTTTATGTCTCATCACCGATGCACAAATATATATGCACCATATATTATGCATCTCTTACATAGGCTTTGGGTACCTTCTTATATCTCTCATTTTGAAGAAACTCCTTTCAAGGAGAGCGGTAAAATATTTTTATCTTTAATGCACCTTCTTCAATGACCACTTCCAATCATCTTGTCGTGGCCCAATAGACCATGCAACAACAACAGTAATTGCATCCGGGTCCTCAACAACTTCTTGCTCTTCAATAAACCCACTCACATCGTCCTCCATGGCAACTTGCATCCTCTAGTCATACTACCAAATACTATTCTGATTCGAAGATTCAAGAAGCTCGTCTTGAAACAAGGTAAAACAAATCGACCCTTGATTTAACACTTAATATAAAAGATAATCATGGTCAACCAACGGGCTTTGAATAGTAAAATGAATGGCTTGGAATAATGTTTTTTAATAAGAATGAGTAAGATGGAAAAACTTTTGAAAAAGTCATCTCCACCTTAGGAAAAATAATGAGAAAGGTACGTAGTAGATCATCCTCTTAATCATCATCTTCTCCACCACCAACACCGCCTGATCGAAATCAAACACTAATTACCATACTCATACTTCTCATGAGTGAGCTTCTCAAGACAAAATGAAGACTATTGAGCAAGAATAACCTGAAGAGGAGGAAGAAGACAATGATGATATGTCCTTATCCGACCCTCACCAATTTCAACATCAACCTTACATGACTTTCCATTCAAGAAAATAAAGAGTATAACAATCAAATTAATTGGCCAGCAACATACGAGCAAGATCCTTCGGCATACTGGGAGTATTATGAAAATTATAGCGGATTTTCCTATTCTTCTAACCAGTATAACTATCTTCGTTTATTTAATCATTTATGTTCTTTTATGACCTATGTTATATAAACTTCTATTTTTATTTTTTATGTCACTTGTTAAAACTTTATTTTATGGTCTAATTTTTCTGTTGACATTTATGATGATATATCTATTTATGTCTGCATAATTTACATTTA
The DNA here is from genome assembly GCA_030765085.1 of Allium cepa. Lineage (NCBI taxonomy): Eukaryota > Viridiplantae > Streptophyta > Magnoliopsida > Asparagales > Amaryllidaceae > Allium > Allium cepa. Next base: position 42,736,607 of record CM060930.1, on the reverse strand, counting down.
TTTTGATAATGACAAGGGGGAGAAATATATACATATACATAGGGGGAGATAATATGCATATACATAGAAGGAGATAAAATTTAGCACAAGTTATTATTATACCCAAAGATTGTATAGCTGTCATTATCAAAAAATGGGAAAATGTTAGAATTTCCATTCCTTGGTTTCATTGATCACAACTATAGAATCACATAAGTTATATCTTATCAAGATTATAGACATATATTATAGGAGATTGTCAAGCTCAAAGAAATCAAGACTCAAAGGCAAATAAAGACTTATGGACCATGCTATGATTGGTAAGGTTATAATACTATATTAAGATTCTTAGAGAAACATTGTAAGGTCTCCTAGAGTATGTATATGAACAAAGAAATTCATAATTCAATATTGGCATATAAAATTCTAACGACCCTGACTCGACCTTCAAAAATCGGCACCGAATACGGCACTCGTATTCAAATGCCGCAGATTCAAACGTCGAATCTGGTTCGTCAGAAATTATAACACATTAAGTACAACACAGCGGAAGAAAAAGAATAATACATTTGATACAATATGGTACAACAGAATGATACAATGAATATACATCAGAGATATGATACAAGACAATAGCAGCGGAAAGATAATGTCTTCAATGCCAAACTCCAAGAACTCCATCTTCAAGGCACCAATCCAGAAATAACTCGAACTCCCAATCAAGATGAAGTGAAGCAACTCGATCCAAATGCGATTGCCAAATCCTAAGGCTGAAAGCTATCGAATCTACACCTAATATTTGATTATCTGAAAAACCCAACTTTAGACTACCCGTGTCGGAAAATAGTGGGCCCATAGAGTTTAGAAAAGGAACAATAAACTCCAGGTCATTCGTGGGACTGGTATGAGCAAACAAAAGCAGTTTGTATTTAAAACGAACAACCAAGGATTTTAAAATAAATCCGCAATGATTTTTGAAAAATGAAACTACCATAAGGCCTCCCGACACACACACAATGCAAACGCAGAATTGGAGGAGATTTCTCCTTATGATATTCAAATATGCTTGATACGAGAAAATTTCTTTGATATTATTACTAGTGCATAGTGTAGAAAAACCATTTCGAAAGTATAACATAAATCCTAGCCAGCATAGACATTCCGAACTATGCCTATTATAGCTACCATCTAAACAGTGGTGACCACCATAAGTAAATGGCAGGTTCTAAAACTAAAACCGTACAAGGCGCGTATTGAAGAATGGATTTCCAACAAATGGTCAGGCTAAGGAACTTGCTACTGCCATATGGGTACGCTTTTGGCGGGACTTCCCGAGAGCTTAACCAGCTCTCTGCCAACACAAGGCCGGGTTACCTCTGTAACTAGGTAACTACTACACGAGCGCGCCATCCCCCAGTCCTTTGGGACCTTTATCCGAGCTTTCGACACCAACAACCACAAATCAATCACAAAGTATTAGATCTGCAGTATCCACATGAGTGAAGTATCTGGGCTCCATACCATGATACCACCCTTTTCCAAAAGGGAATGACAAACCCTAAAGGGAGCGACCCTCATAACCTTGCCGCATCTTTTCTATTTCGACCATTTCCGGGGTGTGAGGTCCTGATGCAGTCTCATCCACAGAGCTACGCTTTATCCAAAAGCCATGCTTTGATCAAAAAATGATACACAACGGCACTCAACATGCCACACTACCAAATTTGGGAGTATGTCACTGATAAATATCAACTACATAATCTCTGAGGTCGTACGTCTCAGAGAAGGGTGTTAATCTAAGAGAATAAATTCTCCACCACCAAACAGAAATGTATTTGATAGAGATCAATTTAATCTCTCAAAGTGTAGTGTCATACATACAACCTTACAAGTCCGTCCCGGGTTCGAACAGAACCGAAGGCACTTCCGAAGAAGCCCTTGCAGATCCGGGTGTCCACAATCCCGATCGGACTTCCCATCACTTAGGGAAAACTCTATACCGGAGCAACTCAGTGTAGAGTCAATCGACAGGTTATGCTGTCGTTCTCGAAGACACCCGTTCTTCAAGACCGGTCTTCAAATGCAATCCATAACGTCGTATCACAATTCAAAATGGGTTATATGACACAAGGTCCTCTCCCGGCTAAACCGAATAGCGAGCGCAATCTTTAGAAATATATGGATATGGGATTTCAGTTAAGTCACAACTTATAAAATCCAAAACTTTTCTTCAAATGGTTAAACAAATTATCATTTCAAATCTTTAAACAAAAAGATTTATTTCACAAAGTTCACCCAGTTTCACAAAGATCTATTCGTAGTTTTTTGAAAACAATTTCCATTTCAATTGGGTTAACTCAATAAATCTTTAAATTAATGATTTAACTTATAGCTTTCAAACCCATTTCCAAAGATTTATTCATAACTTGAAAAATCATTTTCATTTCGAACTAGAAATCTTTTTACCACAAATTTGAGAGTTCATTTCTTGTGTGAAAGCTTTTATTATTTGGAAACAAATAGTTTTCGTTTCAGAAAAATCCGATTCTATTTATACAAGTTAAAATCTTTGGGTTAAATTCAAATTCCCCAAAACAACATCTTAAATTGGTTTAAAACCCATATAAACCCATTTATAAGTTGAATAACCTTTTTAAACCCTAGTTTCCAAATCATAGAATTCAATTTCAAATATTGAATTCAAATTTAAATCAAATTATTTAAATTTCAAAACTCATTCAAGTTATTCAAAATAACCTTTGTCTTTGAATTCCTTCCCGAAAGCTTTTTATTTTAAACCCCAATCCATTTCCAAAGCCATTTGGATTCAAAACTCAAATTTTAAACTATTTCAAAAATCTGTGACTTAACCAATCTCCACGTGCAACCCATATTTGTGTGTGTATAAGTGTGGTCCAGGGGTTCAATACAATAGTGCACAACATCATCATCACAGATTCAATCATATCGATAAGCGGTATAACCCATAACGCTTATCTTCATTCACAGATTCATTGATAAAGTAAATTTATCAATCACAACGATTCACTATTAAGATTCGATGTGGGTTTCGGATAACCAACTGGAATCCGACTCCCTGTCGCATCGAAGTTTAAATGTCGTTTTACGGGTCAAGGGTTTTCATATTCATACAACTGTATATTCATCACAAATATAGCAGCTTATCACAAAGCATCGCATAGCATCACATCCCATATCAATCCATCACACAACATTCAATAACAATCAAACATCTTCAATTAAGGTGAATAAATCATGTGGTTTAAATTTATCACTCACATAATTACTTTCATTAGTAATCTTTAATCAATGATTAATTATCATTAACTACAAATGATTAAGTCTTAACCACCTTCATTAATTAATCATTTCTTTAATTAATTATCTTAATTACTTAACCCTTAATTGTAATTAATTAAATCTTAATAAATTATTACCTAATTAATTACTTAAATCAATAAACGCTTAATTATTGATTAATTAAATCTTTATTATAATTTATCAACTTTTAATTATTAAATAATTAACCTTTAATTATTTAACTCACCATTTAATTAATTATCTTTGATTAATTAGATAACCCTCAATTACTTAATCACCATTAATTAATTAATTACAAAAATTAATTTAATCCTTAATAAATTATCTTAGTTAACTACTAATTATAAATTAATTAACTTAAGTTATCTAATTAACAATTCTTAATTACAAATAAATTAAACACTTAATTATTAATCAACCAATCTTTAATTACGATTTGATTTATCTTTAATCACGTAGTTAATTATGATTACAAATTAATTAATCATTCTTAATTACCCCTTTTTAAAAAATTATAGATTAATTAGTCTTAATTGCTTTCCAAAACAATTAATTAATAATAATGATCTATCTTAATTAACATTTAAAAATCTTCCTTCGCTTTGAAAACAAATTATTATTAACTTAGAAGACTTTAAATTTAACAAAAATTAAAACTTACTTATATTAACTACTAATCATAAAATATAATCAAGTTTTTAGAAAACATTGTTATGTATCCACTTGGTAAATTAAAACTTGAAATAAGTTCTTAACTCAACTAGTCAAACATTAATTACTTTGTCAACACTAAAATTTTGTCTAACATTTTAAACTTTAAATTTGTTGGGCTTAGCCCTATTTGAAATAAAACCCGAGATTACCCAGGTTTCACTCGAGTTAACACTCGAGTTTCTCTCCATCTACCCCTGAGTCATCTCTCGTCTCCTTGCATACACTTCTTCTTCTACTCTCTTTTTTTCTAACTGTCAACATGCCTAAGTACATGAGCCCAGAACTTCGAGTCCGATCCTAATTATCCCGAGCACTGCTTTGAGTCGTATACGAGAAAAAATCGAGGGGAACCCCGAGCCACATCTTCGTTCAGAACTTCACCTGACGCAGGACGTGCACTTGCACTTGCACTTGCACGGCCACCCAACGCCTCTCCAACCATCCTCCAACCTGCGACCACATCCCAACGACTTCGATGACCCAACGAAAACACCGAACACACTAATAAAACTACGAATCGAAATTTCGACCCTCTTCCGAAATCTTGAGCAAAGTTCGACCTACCAAAACTCTCGCCACCGATGATGCCGTCAACTGGAAACTCCAGTATTCCTTCCAGACCACCCACGCATCACCATGCCACCATCCTTCAACTCGCGATCACACCCAGTCATCTCCGTGTCAATGAAAAACTCACGAACCCATCATCCAATAAAACTGACCGAAAACCCTACTCCGACCTTCCCTGGCCACCACAGTCATAGAAAATTACTCAACCATTTTTCCTGAGACCGACAACACTTCGGCCTCCTCCAACCCGAAGCTCGACCAACTCCACCATGCTGAAGACCCGCAATTCCCAAAAATGCCCCAATCGGTCATCTCGAAGATTCCGAAAGAATATCAAACAAAAATCACGAATTGTATATTAAAAATCATGATTTTCCATCACTAATTCATTTTTCTAATTCAAAACAGAAATTGAATTCACTGATTTTTGACCCAATTATATACATTACTGTTATTTACAAAATTTTGAGACAAATATTAAATATAAATTCCAGCGATTTTTTTTAGTAATGATGTTACATAAATTCAATCATCTTTCATTTATAAATTAAGACTTAAGATTGATTGTGTCTTGAGATTTTGAATTTATTGAGTGATCCAAACCTATAAACTATAGAGAGCATACTTATACATATAAATAGAATCACTATACAGGCATGCAATTATCTTCACAAAACAATTGAAACTATACTACGGCATAAATCATCACAACATATCAATAAAAGGATAATTTGCTCAAAGATTCACAGGAATTGGATAAAAAACTGGTTTAAAAAAAAAATTAAAGTTGCTCACCTGGAGATTTCAGAAAGACAAAGGACAGAGAACCAAGAGCAGGGAACAAAGAAGCGTTCTTGAACTTAAGCTTCAAATTTTGTTTTGTTTTCTGAAAGCTAGATTTAAATTTGAGCTTGTTGAAGTTGATTTTTTGCATTCATTTGAATTTGAAAACTAGAACTGTTGTTCTTTGGAACTTGCATTTGACTTCCAGTAACTTTAAACTTGCATTTGCTTCCAGATTGAAGTTTGATTACTTTCTTTAAATTTTCAGATTTGATTTTTAATCCATACTTAGCTTGTATTGCAGCCGAATTTGTTGAAGCTCCCAAATTGTTTTAATGTTTCCAGATTTTTAGTATGTTTCAGTTTGAAAATCTTTTTGAACTGAGAACAACTTGGTTCTGCCAAATTCCTTTCTATTTTTTTCTACTTTGGTGTTGTAGTTTGTGATATCAATCTTTGTTACTATATACTTTTCAGATTTGCTGAAAAGTTATTATAATTGCATATGGGGGAGCTCTAAAGTTTTCTTGTAATTTATTAATTTTATTATTTTATTCAATTTAAATACATTGGATGCCATTTGTACAAGGATGATCATGAGACTCCAATGCAATGTTCACTTCGTTACTCTATCTCCTTTATGTTTAAATCCCTTTCACTAATTTATTTACAAATTTTGTTTTTAAAATTTTTGTTTTTAGCTTTTTTAATTGTAATTTGTCTTTAAAACCTTGCCTTATTTCTATATTAAATATTTATGTTCGACCCTTGTCTTTAAAAATTTGTGTTCATATCCATATACAAATTCTATTTATCTATTTTAATTCCCAATTTAATTTAAATATATGCTTACTTATGTTTAAATAATTGCCTTGAATTTATTTACAAACTATATTTTTTTTCTTCAAATATGAGAGAAAATACCTTTAAACCTTTCTATTAATTCTCAAATTTTTTAATTTCCATCTTATTCTTAGTGCATTTATTTTTAATCCCAATTTTATTTAAAAAACATATTTATACTTACATTTCAAACAAAAATCCTATTTATAATCGAAAATTTTGTTTATTTTGGAAATTTTCTTATTAATCCATAATTAATTTCACAATTAAATCTAAAATTTTATATTGATTATCAATTATTTCAAAACTTTAAACTCAAAAGAAATTGGAATTTATTTATATATGATTATTACTTATTTTATTGGCTTGATATTCTTTTTCAATTTATTTTCAAATTAAATTTCAAATGTTTAAAATATATTATTAATTTTAATTGATAGATTTTTGGGATGTTACTTTTTATTCACAAGATTTTAAACATACAAATTCAAAACCCCAATTGAATTTTAAAATCAATGCAAATTAATTTACAATTTTATTCAAGTATTTATTTTAATTATCAATTTAAATTTAATTAAAAATCGGGATCGTTACAGATTCCCCCCTTAAAAAAATTTCGTCCTTGAAATTTGCAAGGGAGACGAGAAAGAAAAGATGAAAGATAAAGAAATGATTGATCATATCAGATCGAAATATTTATTCTTCTTTCGGTTTACCAAATTAGAATATCAATAATATGAGAACAAACTCATACAATTATTTCACAAGATATTGGGGTCCACCGGTCTATGAATATGTAAGGGCATTGATTAGTTTGAAGGGATAACTAATCTTTCGTAGAATATATCGGATCCCAGAGAATGGATTTAATCTTCCATAATCCTCAAACATTAGATATGGATTCCAAATTCAAGTCGAAATATCCCAAAGTATATATAACTTGTCCTTCCTCGGACTTTGATAAACATAAGAAATCACAATAGAACATCAAATTTGGTTATACCGTTTTATTAATACAATTCAAATTTAGCCACATATTTGTTAACCAATTTATCTCAATTTAAAATTTCCAATTTATTTAAAATTTCCAGTTTCAAATTCAAATTCATTAAAGTTTAGATCGAAAAGATGATAAGAAACCGATGAAGATACGAAGTATGAATTTTTTCTACAACGATACGTAGGGCCACCATCACATCGAAGCTTCTTCTGGAGCAGCTACAAAGATATCAAAAGAATTTTGGAATCGAATCAAAGGAGATTGATAGAGAAAGTTGTTTCCGCTATTGCAGGGTATTGACCATTTGTAGTGGTACTCCCCTGTCCCCTATCTCGTTCTCTTCTCGCACTCATACTCACTATCTATGGATAGTAAGAGAATTTACTGAGGCATTCAAACATATATCTTAGGGATATACTCATTCTAGGGTATACTGCACCCTATCTCTAATGAGTTACTTAATATGTTATACTCCTAAGCTAAAGTTTTAATCTTCAGCTTTGATACCAATTCTAAGGTCCCTGACTCGACCTTCGAAAATCGGCACCGAATACGGCACTCGTATTTAAATGCCGCAGATTCAAACGTCGAATCTGGTTCGTCGGAGCTTATAACACATTAAGCACAACACAGCGGAAGAAAAAGAATAATACATTTGATACAATATGGTACAACAGAATCATACAATGAATATACATCAGAGATATGATATAAGACAATAGCAGCGGAAAGATAATGTCTTCAATGCCAAACTCCAAGAACTCCATCTTCAAGTCACCAATCTAGAAATAGCTCGAACTCCCAATCAAGATGAAGTGAAATAACTTAATCCAAATGTGATTGCCAAATCCTAAGGCTGAAAGCTATCGAATCTACACGTACTATTTGATTATCTGAAAAACCAACTCTAGACTGCCATTGGTGGAAAATAGTGGGCACCCAGAGTTTAGGAAAGGAACAATAAACTCCAGGTCAGTCGTGGGACTAGTATGAGCAAACAAAACCAGTTGTATTTAAAATGAACAACTAAGGATTTTAAAATAAATCCGCAATGCTTTTTGGAAAATGAAACTACCATAAGGCCTCTCGCCACACACAATGCAAATACAGAACTGGAGGAGATTTCTCCTTATGATAGTCAAATATGCTTGATATGAGAAAGTTTCTTTGATATTATTACTAGTGCATAGTGTAGAAAAACAATTTTGAAAGAATAATATAAATCCTAGCCAGCGTAGACATTCCGAACTATGCCTACTATAGCTACCATCTAAACAGTGGTGACCACCATAAGTAAATGGCAAGTTCTACAACTAAAACCGTACAAGGCGCGTATTGAAGAATGGATTTCCAACAAATGGTCAAGCTAAGAAGCTTCCTACTGCCACATGGGCTTGCCTCTGATGGGACGTCCTGAGAGCTTAACCAGCTCTCTTCTAACACAAGGCCGGGTTACCTCTGTAACCAGGTAACTACTACACGAGCATGCCATCCCCCGGCCCTTTGGGACCTTTATCCGAGCGCTCGACACCAACAACCACAAAGCAATCACAAAGTAATAGATCTGCAGTATCCACATGAGTGAGGTATTTGGGCTCCATACCATGATACCACCCTTTTCCAGAAGGAATGACAAACCCTAAAGGGAGCGACCCTCATAACATTGCTGCATCTTTCCTGTTTCGACCATTTCTGGGGTGTGATGTCCTGATGTAGTCTCGTCCACAATGCTACGCTTTATACAAAAGCCATGCTTTGATGAAAAAATGATACACAGCAGCAGTCAGCGTGCCACACTACCAAATTTGGGAGTATATCACTGATAAATATCAACTGCATAACCTTTGAGCTTGTATGTCTCAGAGAAGAGTGTTAAGCTATGAGAATAAATTCTTCGCCACTAAGAAGAAATGTATTTGATAGATATCAGTTTAATCTCTCAAAGTGTAGTGTCAGACATATAACCATACAAGTCTGTCCCGGGTTCGAACAGAATCGAAGGCACTTCCAAAGAAGCCCTTGCAAATCCAGGTGTCTACAATCCCGATCGGACTTCTCGTCACTTAGGGAGAACTCTATACTGGAGCAACTCAGTGCAGAGTTAATCGACATGTTATCTTATCGTTCTCGAAGACACCCGGTCTTCAACACCGGTCTTCAAATGCAATCCATAACGTCGTATCACAATTCGGAATGGGTTATATGACACAGGGTCCTCTCCCGGCTAAACCGAATAGCGAGCGCAATCTTTGGTAATATATGGATATGGGATATCAGTTAAGTCACAACTTATAAAATCCAAAATGTTTCTTCAAATGGTTAAACAAATTACCATTTCAAATCTTTAAACAAAAAGATTTATTTCACAAAGTTCACCTAGTTTCACAAAGATCTATTCATAGTTTTCCAAAAACAATTTCCATTTCAATTGGATTAACTCATTAGATCTTTAAATTAAAGATTTAACTTATAGCTTTCAAACCCATTTCCAAAGATTTATTCATAACTTGAAAAATCATTTTCATTTCAAACTAGAAATCTTTTTACCACAAATTTGAAAGTTCATTTCTTGTGTGAAAGCTTTTATTATTTGGAAACAAATAGTTTTCGTTTCAGAAAAATCCGATTTTATTTATACAAGTTAAATTTTTTGGGTTAAATTCAAATTCCCCAAAACAACACCTTAAATTGGTTTAAAACCCATATAAACCCATTTATAAGTTGAATAACCTTTTTAAACCCTAGTTCCAATCATAGAATTCAATTTCAAATATTGAATTACTTAAATCAATAAACCCTTAATTATTGATTAATTAAATCTTAATTATAATTTATCAACTTTTAATTATTAAATAATTAACCTTTAATTATTTAACTCACCATTTAATTAATTATCTTTGATTAATTAGATAACCCTCAATTACTTAATCACCATTAATTAATTAATTACAAAAATTAATTTAATCCTTAATAAATTATCTTAGTTAACTACTAATTATAAATTAATTAACTTTAGTTATCTAATTAACAATTCTTAATTACAAATAAATTAAACACTTAATTATTAATCAACCAATCTTTAATTACGATTTGATTTATCTCTAATCACGTAGTTAATTACGATTACAAATTAACTAATCATTCTGAATTACCCCTTTTTAAACAATTATAAATTAATCAGTCTTAATTGCTTTATAAAAAAATTAATTAATAATAATTATCTATCTTAATTAACATTAAAAATCTTCCTTAGCTTTGAAAAAAAATTATTATTAACTTAGAAGACTTTAAATTTAACTAAAATTAAAACTTACTTATATTAACTACTAATCATAAAATATTAATCAAGTTTTTAGAAAATATTATTATGTATCCACTTGGTTAATTAAAACTTGAAATAAGTTCTTAACTCAACTAGTCAAACATTAATTACTTTGTCAACGCTAAAATTTTGTTTAACATTTTAAACTTTAAATTTGTTGGGCTTAGCCCTATTTGAAATAAAACCCTAGATTACCCAGGTTTCACTCGAGTTAACACTCGAGTTTCTCTCCATCTACCCCCGAGTCATCTGTCGTTTCCTTGCATACACTTCTTCTTCTACTCTCTTTGTTTCTAACCGTCAACACGCATAAGTACACGAGCCCATAACTTCGAGTCTGGTCCTAATTATCCCGAGCACTGCTTCGAGACATATACGAGAAAAAATCGAGGAAAACCCTAAGCCACATCTTCGTTCAGAACTTCACCTGACACAGGACGTGCACGTGCACTTGCACGGCCACCTAACGCCGCTCTGACCATCCTCCAACCTGCGACCACGTCACTAACAACTTCGATGACCCAACGAAAACACCTAGCACACTAATAAAACTACGAATCGAAATTTCGACCCTCGTTCGTAATCTTGAGCAAAGTTCGACCCACAAAAACTCTCGCCACCGCTGATGCCATCAACTGGAAACTCCAGTATTCCTTCAAGAGCACCCACGCATCACCATGCCACCATCCTTCAACTCGCGATCGCACCCGGTCATCTCCATGTCATAGCAAAACTCACAAACACATCAGCCAATGAAACTGACCGGAAACCCTATTCTGACCTTCCCTGGCCACCACAGTCACCAGATAATTCCTTAACCATTTTTCCTGGGACCGATAGCACTACGGTCTCCTCCAACCCAAAGCTCGACCAACTCCACCATGCCGATCATCGGCAATTCCCAAAAATGCCCCAAACGGTCATCTCGAAAATTCCCAAAGAATATCAAACTAAAAATCACGAAATGTATATTAAAAATCAAGATTTTCCATTACTAATTCATTCATGTAATTCAAAACAGAAATTGAATTCACTAATTTTTGACCCAATTATATACATTACTGTTATTTACAAAATTTCGAGACAAATATTAAATATAAATTCCTGTGATTATTTTTAATAATGATGTTACATAAATTCAATCATCTTTCATTTATAAATCAAGACTTAAGATTGATTATGTGTTGAGATTTTGAATTTATTGAGTGATCCAAACCTGTAAACTACAGAGAGCATACTTATACATATAAATACAGTCACTATACATGCATGCAATTATCTTCACAAAACAATTAAAACTATACTATTGCATAAATCATCACAACATATCAATAAATGGATAGTTTGCTCACAGATTCACAGGCATTGGATAAAAAAACTTGTTTAAAAAAAAATTAAAGTTGCTCACCAGAAGATTTTAGAAAGATAGAGGACAGAGAACTAAGAGCAGGGAACAGAGAAGCATTCTTGAACTTAAGCTTCAAATATATTTTTTTGTTTTCTGAAACTTGGATTTAAATTGGAGCTTCTTTAAGTTGATTCTTTGCATTCATTTGAATTTGAAATTAACTTGCATTTGCTTCCAGATTGAAGTTTGACTGCTTTCTCCAATTTTCTAGATTTGCTTTTTAATCCATACTTTGTATTACAGCCGAATTTGTTGAAGCTCCCAGATTGTTTTAAAGTTTCCTGATTTTTAGTATGTTTCAGTTTGAAAATCTTTTTGAGCGGAGAATAACTTGGTTCTGCCAAATTCCTTGTTGTAGTTTGTGGTATCAATCTTTGTTACCGTATACTTTTTAGATTTGCTGAAAAATTATTATAATTGCATATGGAGGAGCTCTAAAGTTTTCTTGTAATTTTTTAGTTTTATTATTTTATTCAATTTAAATACATTGGATGCCATTTGTACAAGGATGATTAGAGACTCCAATGCAATGTTCACTTCTTTACTCTATCTCTTTTATGTTTAAATCTCTTTCTCTAATTTATTTACAAATTTTGTTTTTATTTTTTTTGTTTTTAGCATTTTTAATTGTAATTTGTGTTTAAAACCTTACCCTATTTCGATATTAAATATTTATGTTCAACCCTTGTCTTTAAAAATTTGTGTTCATATCCTTATACGAATTATATTCATCTATTATAATTCCCAATTTAATTTAAATATATGTATACTTATGTTTAGATAATTGCCTTGAATTTATTTACAAACTATATTTTTTTCTTTTTCTTCAAATATGAGAGAAAATACCTTTAAACCTTTTTATTAGTTCTCAAAATTTTAATTTCCATCTTATTCTAATTACATTTATTTTTAATTTCAATTTCAAATAAAAAAAAACTTATCGTTACATTTCAAACAAAAATCCTATTTATAGTCGAAAATTTTGTTTGTTCTGGAAATTTTCATATCAATCCATTATTAATTTGACAATTAAATCTGAAATTTTACATTAGTTATCAATTATTTCAAAACTTTAAATTCAAAAGAAATTGGAATTTATTTAAATATGATTATTACTTATTTTATTGGTTTGATATTCTTTTTCAATTTATTTTCAAATTAAATTTCAAAAGTTTAAAATATATTATTAATTTTAATTGATAGATTTTTGGGATGTTACTTTTTATTCACAAAATTTTAAATATACAAATTCAAAACCTCATTTAAATTTTAAAATCAATGCTAATTAATTTATAATTTTATTCATGAATTTATTTTAATTATTAATTTGAATATAATTAAAAATCGAGATCGTTACAAAAATACTATGCATTCAAATTTGGCCATCCAAAGATGTTTGTGGGAAAGCTACATATGTTTGTGAGTATTTTTGGGATTTTAATTCCTTAAGCCATAGACGTCTAAGGTTTTCCCACAATGTCTGTCTATAGCAACTGCTCCATTCTGAAAAGATGCTTCATTTCATATTGAATGATAGAATGCCTTCCTCAATGGTTGTAGCCATTAAAACAATAAATTCTATTTCAACGGTAACAACTACTGATATGCATCTACTTGAACCTATATATACTTCAAAGATTGAGAATTGGATTAACAATTCTAATCTATTCTCTTGATTTCTTATTACTATCTATTTACATATTTGCGCATACATTGCTTACATATTCTGAATCTATCATAACCAAAATATTAGTTTGGTCAAACCACTTCTTGCAATTCAATGTACTCACATTCACATACTCAAAGGAGATCATAGGAAGAATTGTACTTAGTCAAAATTCGTGTTATTTGGAACACAAGGTTGTCAGAGAAATACTTTTTGTATTAGCCTAGGCCTTTAGGTGAAGCGAGGATTATTTGGTTAAAGGAAATAGCAAAGGGAAGTTTCAGGAATGGACGTAGGAGGGAGGTCTAAAGTAGCATAAAATATCTAGTGTGATCAGTTTTATTATTTTCCTTCTTTATTTTTAGTTATCATTCTCTTATTAGTGTAATTTTATCATACACTCTCACACTTACATATATAAGTTACCTTATATAAAGAACTTATAAATTTTCTATAACGACCCGTAAATTTTAACGGTTTTATTAACGTAATTAACCGTTGTTTTGCTTGAAAATAAACAATTAAATTTGGCAATGAAAACTTGATATTTGAAATGCGTCTATTTAAACCTAGCAAATGTCAGATTTTCATCAAAAAAATATGGAAGTTTATTTCTCTTATGTAATTTTACAATTTCAATTCAAAATCAGTTAATTTGATGAAAATAAAATGTTTTTGAAATCTGAATATTTCCAACAATAAATTTGTAATTCATTTTTGAGCGAGACTTTGTAATTCGTTTCGCAAAATTTGGATTGCTATAGCCCCGTTTATCTTATTTCTTGCGTTATAGCAGCATTTTTGGTGCCGAATATTGACTTTTGATAAGATGATCGTGCTCATATCTGTGTACCATTCTGTTTATCTCGTCATTTGATCTCCGTAGTATATTCATTTGTGCATTTCGGAGTCCGGTACATGGCGAAATCGACGAAATGGTTAACTGTATTGGTACCCGTTTTGAGTTTCTTATATGCCCAGGGTCTATTTTTTTTTTCTCGGTTGAAAACCCAACAGCCATTAACTTTTAATATTCCTAAAATTTAGTATTACTTTTTATTTTTCCACTGGTTCCAATATTTTAAATTGGTTCGGTTGTATCTCTCTATCTCTTCCTTTCTTATCTTTTTGTTCTGCCTTTCTGAAATACTAGTATAAATCAATGTTTATATTATGAAGCTTGGAGATATATATTTTTTTCTCAAAGCATTTGCTCGATTTCTCATTCCTTCTCCTTCATGTCTCAATCCCCTTCGCCTTGTCAACCTGACCGCCTCCACCTAGTACCCTATCAACACTACAGTACTCAGCCTCACGTCACTCCCACCCCCACCGTCACAGACCCAATCCCCAAACCTCCAGCCTTGTACAAACTCCAATAATCGAAGCAACACGACCTCCTTACCATCCAGATCTTCCACGTTACCCTGCTATTGTTTCCCGCCACCCTCCTAAGCCTGACGGCCTACAACACAGCTTTGTACGACTGAACACCACAACCTCTAACGTCAGGCAGCCCCTCCCTTGTTCCACTTTGCCTCATACGCCACCTAGCATCCCCTCTTCGCCAGTTACACCTTGTTTGCGTTTCCGTGACTCCATCAGTAGCCACCTATCGAACAATCTGACCTCCACTGCCTCACCGACCTCTATCTGCCTCCCTTCCTCATAAGAAATCGGCCGAGCCCCTCCCTCTCTCACGCATCAAGGTGCACTGTCTTTTCTTTGTAGCAGAATATGTATGTATGTATGTATGTGTGTATATATATATATATTATATCTTTGAACTGGTATGCTCGTATATCTAATATTGTATATAAATATGTTAGCATTCTATTTGTTGCACATATTGCTAGTATTTTAAACGCGTATATATGTAAATATATATAGTTTTTTACAAGGTATATGTTATGTTAGTTATATATCAAACTTGTATATGTATTCATATATATATATATGTGTGTGTGTGTGTGTGTGTGTGTGTGTGTGTGTGTAAGGAATACAATCTGTTTGATTTTATATATAAATTTATATAGGTTATATATAAGCTGTTTGTTCGTTTATACAAGTTTACACAAGTTTATATATGATCTATTTGATTTTATACATATATTATAATAAAGTAAGCTTATACCAATTTTGTTTGTAAAAAATATTGATTTTAAAATATAATATGCATGTAAGTTATATATACATTTATGTATTAATTTATATACATAAGTATATATGCGTTTGGTTTTTAAATATATATATATATATATATATATATATCATTTTATATGTGTCTGAATTAAATATTAATTTGAAAATATATGTTTTAAATTGATGTAGAGCAATATATATATATATATATATCATATATTTTGTTCATCGATCTCTAGTCCATCTTGAATTACCTTCTCAATATCAAATTTGTCGTTGCAATTCCTAGCTTGTTGTTGCCCCATTAGTTCGTATCTGTATCCATGTGCGTGCCATGTCATCTTGTTGTTTCTGTAATCTCGAAAGGTGAGCAATTACTCACAATTAACATTCTTTTATTTAGTAAATTTAATTCACTTGAAATGATGATTGAAATATGCTGTAAAATTTGAATTGTTAAGCTATTTAATTGTTAAATATGATATGCCATTATCTACAATTGTTCACCTATGAGATATGACACTATAAATCAATTATATCTATTATATTTAAATTTTTTGCTGATGATATATGACTATTGTTGATCTATTATATTATTATCATGTTTGTTCTCACTCTGCAAGTTCCCTATTAGTTTAGAAATTCCCTATGGGTTGAAATGATACATACCCAAAGGATCTTATAGATAAGAGAAAATCATTATGAGTTGAAATGATAAACCTAAGCAATTTTCATTGATTTTGGATTTCGGGATCATGGGTTGAAATGATATGTACCCATAGATATTTAAATTGCAGAATAAAATGTTAAATATCCATATCACTTGATCATAGGATAGAAAATGATATACAGACACCGTTGGTCTATATTTTGAAAATGATTCATCAAAGTTGTGAAAGGAAATACATGGGTTTTATAAATATTGATTTTAATATATGATATATAAATATATTTTTTATGTGTAAATTTAGATTTTTAAATTTTAGGTTTGAAAATTTTAGGTGTATAAGTTAGTTTTGAAATAAAATTTCTAAGATTTTTCTTATAACATTATTATTTAAAAAAAATATAAATAAGATTTTATAAATATTATTTAATTAATACATATATTATATCCAAATATTTATATTAATATATTCTAAAAATAGATTTTGTAATAACTTAAAAAAATTAAGGATGGAGAGATAAATTGAAATTGATTTGTAATTTAATATTTTTAAGTATTGTATTTAAATAGAAATTGATATGAAACTCATTAATTTGAGATTTTAAGATATAACTTTATAACCAAATAAATTGATTTTAACTAAAGGGGTATAAATGAATATTTTCCAATTTAAATAAGATTGAAATTGAAAATTAAATTTTGATTTAAAATTTGAATTTGTGAATTTTATTTAAACGTTTATAAATGTGATTAAATGAATATTGTTAGAATTTAATATAATTGAAGTTGGATATTTAAAATTTGATATCGGTAAATTTGCAATTTTAGACTTTATTTAAGAATTTTAAATTTGGTCAAGTGGATATGTTAGATTGAAATAAGTTAAATTTGAAATTGAAATATAAATGAAATTCATAAAATGGTGTCATTGTAAATTGTTGAATATCTAACTTTGAAACCTATTAAATCGGAAAATTTTCAAATTTATAGTTTAAATTTGGATTTGAAATCGATAAATTAAAATGGTTTTAAATGATAATTTGAACTCGGATTGACTAAAGTGAATTTGGAACTAAAGGTGGATACGAATTTATTTGTAAAATTGGAAGAAAACAATTCTAGTTTGAATATAAACCATTTTAGTATATAAACTCTTTTAATATATATAAACTACTTTTAAAGTATAACTTATTTTAAATATATAAAAAAATTATTTACAACTATTTAAATATATACACTATTTCAATATTTAAACTGCTTAAGTTGGAACTGTTAATATTTAGATTTAATGGATTTAAATGCAAATATTTGATATGAAATTTTAAACTATTTTGTGGCTTTGATTTTTTAAGCGAATATGATTTCGAAAGTGATATGATTTTTAATGATACGGTATCTTGATATTGTTAGCACCAGAATTTGTCACTAACACCCTTAGAAAAGTTTTTGTAGAGAGATTAATGAAGAAAGTAAATTAAAATAGAGAACTATATACTGAATTAAATGCAGAAAACAAGAACATCGGATTTATAGTGGTTCAACGTAATTGCCTGCGTCCACTTTGAAGTTAATCTTTATTGCTTTACTCAGCAATTGACTACAAATACACTCCGTACACCAACTACTTGAATACAAATGCTAAGTAAAGAGAATGAGTCTTGAATGCAGCAGAGTATCCCCAGTGTTCTCGAAAAAAGGTCTATTTCATTGTGCCACAGCCCTTCTACTTATAGACGAAGATGGGTTGGACTTCCCTCTAGGGCCTAGGAGTGAGATACTTTGACCCGTGGCGAGTGACATCTGCGTGCCGAGCCGAAAATACCGAACGTCTTTGCTATGCTTTGTGAGGAGAAATGCCGAGCGAGGCTGGAATGCTGAATGAGGCGTGAATGCCGAGGCTGGAATGTCGAACGAGGCTGGAATGTTGAGCGAGGCATGAATGCCGAACGAGGTTCATGACGAATGACCCTGCTGTGTCGAACAAGGCTGGAATGATGAGCGAGGCATGAATGCCGAACGAGGTTGGAATGCCGAACGAGGCTGGAATGCCAGCGAGGCATAATGTCGAACGAGGACAGATTCGAACGACCCTGTTGTGCCGAACGATATGAAATGCTGAACGACCTAGTTGTGCTGAACGACTTAGTTGAGTCAAACAACCTAGTTGTGCCGAATGACCTAGTTGCGCCGAACAAGCAAGTTCCGCCGAACGCCCTGGTTGTGTCGAACGACCCTTCATTCAATCGAGCCTTCTACATCAAGTCTCTGGTTACCTGGTCAATCCACTGGGTAACACTTGCCCCCAAAGTGTATCATGTGGATGAATATGATGCGCTTTGAACCATTAACACTCCATATTCCTCTTAAAGCCTTGGCTTTGTCTTTTCGGTAGCGTTTTCCCGAATGCCAAACGAGGTGTTGGATGCCGAACGACATGCAGATGCCGGACGAGGTTGGATGCCGAGCGACACCTGGATGTCGAACGACATTGTGCCTTGACCGGTTCTTCCGATCATTGTCCCTTTACCTTATTTTCTTCCCCCTATAAAGATCAGTACTTCACTTCTTTTTCTTTTTTACTTTTGCCTCCAAACTGCAGAACTTACGAACTTGGCCCCTTCCAAACCCTTGTCAACACTTCAACAACTCTTTTCGTCTCCGATTTCCTTTGGTTACTCCTCGATTTCCTTCAACAGCAAGCCCGAGTAGATCTCTACTTCTAATTCGAGCACTCCATCAGACTTCGCCCCCTTCTTCTAGGTACTAACCCTTCATTCGTTTGACTCTCCCTAATTAGGGACTTAAGACAAAACACGAACCTGCACCCTTCTTCTAATCCACAAACAATGATAGTCGTGTAGATTAGGAAGGTGGATTCGGGGTTTAAAGAAGCCTTCGGATTAGGTGGAGTGGAAGATGGAAAAGGGCGACGTGCGAGTTGCAGTTGTGGTCTACTGGCAATCTAGGAAGATGTTTTAGTTTGTTTGACGTAGGGAGTTGGGGAATATGTGTTGATGTGTCTTGTCATGACTTACTCGTGCCGAACGACATTGGAGAAGAAGCACTGGAGTGAAGTTTAGTTAGGTTCAGTGTGCCGAGCGATGTGGCTCGGCACGATCATGGCCCGACATGGTTCTTTTATGTCGAACGATGTTAGTGGGAGTGCACGTGAAGAGTGGGAGGCAGGTTGAATACCAAACGAGGCGGCTTGGTGTAACTTGATGGGTAACTCGTCCGTACCGAGCGGTAGGGAGGATGTGTTGGGAGAAAGCTGGTGCTAGGAAAAATGCCGATCAAAGTGGCTCGGCATGGCTGCGGCTCGGCTTGACTAGACGAATGCCAAACGATGAAATGGATAGGTAGAAGAGTGTTGGTGTTGAGGGCAGAGTGCCAAACGAGGCGCCTCGGTATGATTGCGGTTCGGCATGAATAGCCAAATGTCAAACGATGGAGAGGATTGGTAGGAGAGTTATTTACAGCAGCAACACTGGTCGAACCTAATGCACAATTGACTCAACACATTTCATGCTTGAATATACGATAGTGAACAAGGACATACTTAAACAACTAAGAATATTGGACAATCCGAACTGACAACTTCCGTGTTTAGACAACTGTAAACTTGAAATTAACTTACTTAAAATAGTTAATAACCTTTCATACACAGCGTCGATGCCGCGTTCACGACATAGACCATCTTATGATAGCTCTTGTTGACGGTCAGCGATGATGGTCTTCGAAGATGATAGCTCAAAGCTTAACTTTATTTCACCAATTCAGTGATTTCTAATCTCTTGGCACTTATACTTGAATGATCGCACTAGTTCACACACCACGGGGGCAATATTTATGTTGTTAAGTCTATTGTCGATTGTTTTTCAAGTATAGTTCAAATAGGTGTTTTATCAGATTCAATCTTCACTAGACATGTCTAGGAAATCTAGCTCTGCAACTATCTCGGACAGACCCGGGCCATCCTCTGGACAAGAAGTAGTAGGAACTTCAAATCCATCAACTACTCCCGCACAATACTTGCCGAGCCCTGCGACCGCATCTATCGACTTGGCTCCTGTCACTCTAGAGGCAGGGATCTTCTTAGATGATCCAATCGATTCCCAAGCCTCGAAGATTAATGAAAGCATGCTCCGTCAGATATGCTCAGTCCATGGAGTCCCCTTTGACGATGTGTTAGTTCCATCGGAACATGATCGTCCTCACTTGCCCCTAGTCGGATATACAGCCTATAACAGATTCATGTGCTGGTTGGCAGCGTGCCGCTATTCAACTCCTTTCTTCGAGACGTGTTGCAGTATATCGAGAGTGCCTCATCGCAACTGCATCCGAACAGCCATGCATTTATATACGACACTTGCATTCTTTTCATGAGTGTCCTCTTCAGGCTTCCGACTCTGGGCGATATCCACTATATCTATCGCTTTAAGAAACGGTCAGATAGCCCATCTTTTATATTCCTCGAGCCACATAGTAAATGCCAAATCCTGACTGGGGCATTGAGTATATTTGCGTAGTGCAAGCAAGAGTGGTTCTATGCACGTTGGCCTCCTGGTTTTGCCAGGAGATTGGTAGAGGAAAGTAAGTTCCTTTTCTAAACCAATACTTGAATTCGGTGGAATATTCATCTTTTCTGACTCTTCGTCTACTTCCACAGGTATCAGCCCACGTCCTGAGGGCCCCGGATATTCTGAAGCTGTCGAAGCCATCCGAGCTCTCCCCGTAGAAGACCGGGACATCAGTTCTCTCATTTCGAATGAGGCGCTCATGAGATTTGGGTTGCTGGGGGAAGGTCGCCGAATAAGCCTCCCCTATGGTGTTACCATAACCAGGCCTGCTTTGGGCAATGGAAAAAAGCAGGCCCGGTCTTAAGCACGCAACGTCCCTGACACACTAGAGGAGGAGGAGATTAAAGAAGCGGAAACACCCGAAGTATGGGGTGAAGATGTTAGTCCATCTCGGGACCCGATAGTCGAAGTTCATGACATTGAAACGACGCCTTATCCTTCGAAAGGGAAGAAGAAACTGACATACAAGACGGGGAAGAAAACAATGGGCCTAATTTCTAAGGTACCCTTATCCAGTAGAGAAAGTGGCTTCCTCACAGCACTTGGAAAGTTCTCTAAAAGGCCTGTCGAACCTCACCATACCTTATGATATGCTCAACTATGGTTTCGATGATCCAGAGGCCCTTAAGCTTCACTCGCCTGCGAGAGGCGATACAAGCGCTCAAGCCCAAAACTAGGGAGAAAAAATTCCTATTAGTAAAGAAATTGGTTCGTCTGGGGGAAACACTAGGACACACACAAACACATGCACTTCACCTTGCACTTAAATTTTCTGTCATCACCCTACTCTTTGCTAATTCATTGTTATTTAAATTCTGTATAGGTAACATGGGGCATACACATGGACTTGACCGTCTCCGCGGTTCATCGATTTATCACTAATCCAGCAGGGATTCGGGTTCCAGTAAGCGTCGAGATAGAGACGACTCCGGCGATCGAGACTACCACCGTCGAGAATTGTCCTACCGAAGAAAAACTTATAGTCAGCTCTCCTACTCTCGTGACCCCCCTTCTCAACCGGAGGATACCAAAGATAAACCTGCACATAAGGGGTTACATTCTATCTCCCATTCCAGAGGGTGAAACCCCTCGGATGGCTGAGAGTCAGCCAGACGTCGATATATAACCCTTCATTTTAGAATTCCAAGATTCGTCATTTTTGACGAGAGGTCATTGTATTCTAATGTGTGTTTTCAATGATTTTGCGCAGGCCATTCTGATCCCGAGTCCACTCCAAGGAGCGATGATGCCAAGAAGGCGAAGGGGAAAACAAGTGAGGCTACTCACGCAGGAGAGACTCCCGGCCCAGACGCTCAGGTGATTGAGGCGCTTGATGAGGATAAGTCCGAGACTTCTTCTCCTATCGACGAAAGTTATGAAATAGAGATCACAAGCGACTCTGAACATACTTCTAAAATGAGCATGAAGGAGCAGCTCGAGGAGGAAAAGAAGAAGATGGCCGAAATTAAAGTTGAACCTCGAACCATGGACCTAGATGATGCTCTGAACAAACTGTTGAAGGTCATCCTCCCTGATGGGTCAGGCCAGTTAAGGTCCCCCGTACTTCCTCGGTTATTACCTCGCCATCAAGGAAAATTTCCAAAGGAAAATGCGTGGGAGAGGAGTCGTCTGAGAAGGCGAAGGAGGGAAAGAAGTCGAAGGAATCAAAGAAATAATTGTTACTCTCGTTCAACAAGAGTTAGTTTAGATTATGTAATTATTTTTATTTATTTTCATAGTCCATGTAAATAGACTTTTAACTCCGAGTTTTGGAAGAGTTATAGTAGGAACTTATTTTTGAATAAATAAAGCTTAGTTCTTTTGCCTTTCAAAAAGACTTTTATCGTTCAGCTTTCTGTACGATTTTGGTCGAAACCCAAGCTATTGTGAGTTACATAAACTTCTCAATTCATCTTCATATAAGTCGGCAACTCTTTGGAATTGCATCCTTCATTCCACGCTTTGGGTACTTAGAATAGTTTTCAGTCCGTATGCTGGGGACTTGATGACTTCAAGTCATTTGTATCTTTGTTCAAACTCCGGGGACTTAGAGAACTTTAAACCTTGATGACTTCAATTCATTTGTATCTTTATTCACACTTCGGGACTTAGAGAACTTTAAATCTTTTATACTCCAAATCCACACTCTGGGATTCAGAGTGCTCCAGTCCACACTCTGTGGACTTAGAGATTTTTAAGTCGTTTATACTCTGCTCCGCACTCGGGGGACTCTGAGTACTCCAGTCTGAACTCAGGGGACTTGGAGATTTCTAGTCGTTTATACTCTAGTCCGCACTCAAGGGACTCAGAGTACTCCAGTCCGCACTCAAGGGACTTGGAGATTTTGAGTCATTTATACTCTGGTCCGCACTTAGGGGACTCAGAGTACTCTGGTCCGCACTTAGGATACTTGTACATTTCAAGTCGTTTATACCCTAGTCCGCACTCAGAGGACTCAGAGTACTCCAGTCTGCACTCAGGGGACTTGGAGGTTTCAAGTCGTTTATACTCTGGTCCGCACTCAGAGGACTCAGAGTACTCCAGTCCGCACTCAGGGGACTTGGAGATTTTAAGTCGTTTATACTCTGGTCCGCACTCAGGTGACTCAGAGTACTCCAGTCCGCACTTAGGGACTTGGAGATTTGGAGGTGTTCGTGTGCATTCGTACATCAGACATAATAATGTAACTTAAGTGGTTTTCCATTGAATTATCATACATAGAAACATCCATAATCAAAGAAAAGATGGCTTCAAGCCTTTATTATTGAAAATAAGCTAAATTGTATTATTACATGCCGAAAACTATGAATAAAAAAATGCTGGAAATAAGTGTAACTAACATATGAAAGAAATGGACTAAGTATAATAATGCCGCAAATGTTGGCTATTCCATGCTCGGGGAAGTGTCGCACCATCAACGGTCGCTAGCTCAAAAGTTCCCTCTCCAAGCTTCCGTTCAATGACGTATAGACCTTCTCATGTGGGATTCATATGCGATGGGACCGGAAAAACTCATTTCAAAATGAGGTCACCCACATCAAAGATTCTTGGCCGGACCTTTTTATTATAATATCGAGCGACTCGGTGTCTATACGCAGCCGCTCTTCAATCGACTTCTTCACGTTTTTCATCAATGAAGTCAAGTCATTCCAACAAAAGATCCCGATTCGACTCAGGGTCGTAGTAAGTTACCCGATGTGACGGAACTTCAAGTTCTATGGGTATAACAGCTTCCATGCCATATGCCAATGCGAATGGAGTATGGCTAGTCGTGAACTTTTGGGTGGTTCTATAAGCCCAGAGCGCTGTCGGAAGTTCATCCACCCACTTGCCTCTAGCCTTTTCCAAACATTTTTTTAATATGGACTTGATTATTTTGTTCACGGCTTCAACTTGTCCATTAGCTTTTGGATGAGCAACTGCTATAAATTTTTTCTCAATGCCATATTTTTGGCAAAATTCTTTGAACTCATTGCTTTCGAATTGAGTTCCATTATCTGTAACGATCGTTCGTGGAAGGCCAAAGTGACATATAATATTTCATACAATGAAATTGTCGACCTTTTTGGTGGTGATAGTAGCCAAAGCCTTTGCTTTCGCCCAATTGGTAAAGTAATCGACCACAACTATTGTGTATTTCGCACCACCTTTGGATATGGGTAAATAACCAACTATGTCGATCCCCACATTGCAAACGGCCAGGGACTAACCAATTATGTGAGTTCCATCGGCGGAGCTCTTGGGATTTTTTCATATTTATGACATTTGTCACATCTTCTTACATAATCTGCGGCGTCCCGATTCATAGTCGGCCAATAGTATCCATTGCATAGGATTTTCTTTGCTAACGTCTGTCCCGCAGTATGGTCACCACACTCTCCTTCATGGACTTCCTTCAGGACTCGTTTTATCTCATCGTGGGCTATGCACCGGAGTAAGGGGGCCGAGAGTACCTTTCGATACATTATCCCATCATGCATTACTTATCGCGAAGCCTTATGAATGACTTGTTGTCTTTTGATCCTTCTTTCGGGTACGACCCTGTGTTGAAAATATTGCTTGAATGGGGTCATCCATGATTCCCTCTCGATTTCTGTTTCTAACAAGAAATCACCTCCATCATATTTATACTCGAAGCATGTAAGGTTTCAATGGGAACCAATCCCATTTGCTGTGCATCGCTAGTGCTTGCAAATTTTGCCAATGAATCGGCTGCCCTATTTTGTTCGCGCGGGACATGTGAGATATTATAATATTCCAGATTTGCTAGCAGCTCCTGAACCCGTGCAGGTATGGGGCAAGTCTCTGTCCCTTCCCTTGATAGTCTCCCCTCACTTGGTACACTACCAGTTGTGAGTTACAAAAGATTTCAACTGATCTTACTGTTGAATATGCATTTATATGATTTTTGTTTGATGATAATAAACATATATACATTCGTTTAAATGTATTTGTTAACGTACTATTTTAATCTTCACAGAATAAATAAATATTTGCTGAATAAAAATAAATAACATAGTTTTTGAATTCAAATGAATATTTTATTCAAACAAATATTTATTACAATTTTAGTACAATTTCAAGCTCTCACTATAACTATACAACTTTGATTACAATTACATCACATTTCACATTTACATATTCACCTCACTACATATCACTCGCACTCGTATTTTTATCTACAACTGCATTCCAGTTTGAATCCAGCATCTGAGAAATCTGCAAAAATATTCACTAACGCAGTAAAATTGAAAATAAAATATTTTTGCAATTCAAAATAAAAGATGATTTTGAAAACATTGTTTGCCTCAGTTATTTGGGTTGTTCGTCATCATATTTTTGTATCTGTGCATATCAGTATTTTATCAGGAACAAAAGTGGCTGCAGTACACTGTGTGCACTGCCTCGCCTACTCGTGTGTGCAAAACAAAATGCACAGCTAACAAATCAAGTACAAGGTCAAACCTAGACAGGTTCAAC
The DNA here is from genome assembly GCA_030765085.1 of Allium cepa. Lineage (NCBI taxonomy): Eukaryota > Viridiplantae > Streptophyta > Magnoliopsida > Asparagales > Amaryllidaceae > Allium > Allium cepa. The sequence goes on along the minus strand of CM060930.1, from coordinate 42,710,611 downwards.
TCAAGTAAACAACAGTGGCAGTTAAAGCAACATCAAGTTGAAACAAACTCAAGTGATACAAGTTTAAACAATGCTAAATGCACATGTTAATATCACTTGCACTTATTCTTTCAAATCAATATGACTGCAAACAACAAGTCCAAATACAACTGCAAGAATATATACAAGGCAGTGAACATGTGCCTGCATCAAATCCATATAACCAAGGCAAAGGACAGTGGATTCATATCAAAGCAGCAAGTAGAGTCCAGACTCAAGTCAAAACTGCACATGTTAACATCATTAACATTTATTCATTCAAGAGGCAACAAAGAATGGCAAGACACAAGACATGGGGGCTACAGCTCGACCAAATGGGCAACATGATCAACAAATATATATACACATGCATGAATACAAATGTTCAAGTGAACATCAGTGGCAATGTCAAGTACAGGACTAAGGCAACATGAATTGGAACTGCACTAAAGCTTACAAGATGATCAAGAACCAGACCAGACCAGACCAGACCACACAATTATGCCAATGAACTAAGATCAGAGACCAATGAAGTTAAGACACAAATATGCATATGAAAGCAACATGATTCGACAACAACTACAACACAAGCACAGCAAACAGAAGTGCAATTCCAAGTGAAGAACCAAGCTTAAGTCAATGCACAGTGCAAACATATGCATCAAGAGACACAGTGAACAACTAGTGATACAAATGCATACACAAAGAGGCAACATGAATGGAAACTGCACCAATGCAGTTCAAAACATCGAGTATGGTGATGCAGTCAACAAGAACATTTAACAACAGTGTTAAAACAGTGAACAATAAAAGTACAGTATCAATCTCATCAGGATTGCAAGATGATCAAAGTGACTACAAGCAGATGCAAGCTAACCAAATGATCAAAAGTCGAAACAAACTCAACGGTTCCAGTTACAACAAAGACCAAGTGCAGTATCAGTTCGTACATGATTACAAGTTCAAGTGAAAGTGCAACTACAAATAAGCAAAGCCACAACTCAAATTCAAATACCAACTGCAAATATCCAATATGCAACATGGCCGTGGATGGTACAACAACAAAGAACACAAGTACAACACAGTAGCAAGCTACAATGAATGCAACATGATCAAGTCAGGTGATGCTTAAACAAAATCAAAGTCTTTTCTTTAATCAAAGCCAGAAATTCTCAAAAATAAAGTTCAAGGCCGAAGCAATCTGACCGAGTCAAAATTCAAAACCGTGTGCATTAAGCAACAATAATACGCAATTGACAAAGTCAGAATCAATCATCATCATTCAACAAATATCAGAGGGCCGATAGCATAAAATTGAAGAAATCAAACGAACGCAAAAATAGGAATTCAACTCCTATATAAAACCCTACATCATCATCGGCAATAATGGTGAAGTTCGAATACGAAAATCAAACAGCAACAAAGCATAAATCACATACCGAATCAAAGTCGAACTTCATCAACTCGAAGTCGCCAGAGATAGCAACGCGAATCAATCGAGCAAGGCAACACCAACCAGAGATTCAATCAAATCCAATAGGCGCTTCGAAAGCCCTAATTTGAATCACGAACGAAAGCCCTAAATTGAATTAAAGGGACGAAGCCCTAAAATTGAAAAAGGAACAGCCGCCATCAAGAACAAGGAAGAGACGGGCTAGAATATAAAAGAGGCCGGCCTATTGTTTTAAAAGGGAGAAATTTTTTATTTAAGGGTTTTAAATTTAATTAGGGTTATTTTTATTTTAAATTGTTTTTTAATTTGTATTTACTTTTAAACAGTTTAAATTTCTAGTTGTGTGGCTAGGGTGCAAACTACGGAGTGTAGTTTGGGAATTTGCAACTCGGTAGTTGAGTTGTGGTCAAGGTTTTGAGCGTAGAGTTAGAATAGTCAATAGCGGGTATAGCGAGTTTACGTGTGTAAGCGAGGGACTTTCTAATTTCTAGTAGAAACCTTGGGGCAGCACGTAGGCAGGGTTTTGCCGAAGCTGGGTAAATTCTGTGTTGTTCTGTTCTGCATTTTATTTACTTTGCTATTTATTTCTGTGCTGGTAATATTCTGTGATCTGTGTTAATATTAGTTTATAAGCTTCCGCGATTAATTTTTATAATTAACACTATCACCCTATTCACCCCCCCTCTAGGGTGAAATCGATCCTACAAGTGGTATCAGAGCTAGGATTAGAAGCCAATTTATTTTTAAAAATTTGATTTTTCAAAAACCAGTTTTAGTTTAAAAATTTGAATTTTTAAAATGGCTTCTTTTAATAACGCTTTTGCAGAGGGGCAGTCGATAGTTAGACCACCAATGTTCAATGGTGAATATGCTTATTGGAAAAATAGGATGGAAATTTTTCTGAAAACCATTGACGCATGGAATATTGTTGAGACAGGTTATAGAATACCAACTATAACTGTAGATAATCAGGAAATAGAGAAACCAAAGGATCAATGGACAGAACTAGAAAATAGATTACAAAATACTAATGCTAGAGCTATGAATTCTATTATCTGTTCATTAGATCAATTTGAATTTAATCGTGTCTCACATTGTCTAACTGCGCAGGAAATATGGCACACGCTCGAAGTGACTCACGAAGGAACATCTCAAGTTAAAGAATCTCACCTTGCAATGCTAAGCAGCGAATACGAGAACTTCAAAATGGCGAAGGAAGAAAATGTCAAAGAGATGTACGGACGACTCTCCAATATCGTATACAAATCAAAAGCTCTCGGAAAAACATATACCGAATTGGAAATAGTCCGAAAAATACTCAGAGTCCTTCCACGAAACTTTGAAGCAAAAGTAACTGCCATACAAGAATCGAAAGATTTAAAACAACTCAAAGTTGAAGAACTCATCGGAAATCTCACCACATATGAGCTAGAGATGAAATTCAAAGAAGAGCGTGAAGAAGGAGATACTCGAAAGAAATCGATAGCTCTCAAAGGAACAACTAAAAGTGATGACGATGACGATGATGATGGTGCAGAAGAACTAGAGTTGTTAATAAAGAAATTCAAAAAATGGCATCGCAAACACGGAAATCCAGCTCGAAATCAGGAATTGAAAAGCAGAATAAGCAAAGCATTTGATTACTCAGAAGAACAAAAGTTCATTTGTTATAATTGCAACAAACCCGGTCATATCAAGCCCGATTGTCCACAAATTAAACTCAGCCATGGAAAGAAACAGAAAAAGAAAAGTTTTGCAGCCACTTGGGATGAAATAGACGAGAATAATCAAAGCACTGGCAGTGAAAGCGAAAAAGCAGAATTGTGTCTTCAAGGTGATACAATTGACAGTGACGATGACGAGCCAAGTGAGGTATCAAAACTTACCCATTCTGAGTTGCTTATATATTTTCATGAAATAAACGGCTGTTATGAACGACTTAGGGAAAAATACGCCAAACTTGAATCTCAAAAGGATACTTTGATAGAATGTAATGAACAACTTGACCAATTAGTTAAAACCTATCAGAGTAGGATCCCTAAGTGTGATAAGTGTCCAACATTCGAAGAGGAAATTAGAAAATCAGAAATCAATATAAAATCACTTGAAAATGAAATTCTGATTTTAAAAGAGAATGAAAATACTAGGAGAGAGAATTCTATTAAAAAGTGCACACAGTTGTTAAACGAAAATGAATTTCTCAAAACACAAGTCCAACAATTGTCAACGACTTTGGATAAATTTTCAAAAAGTGAAAAATCGTTGAATATGCTATTAGGAAAGCAAACTGGTAATACGGTTAGACAAGGACTTGGATATAATAATTCGAAAACTGTTAAAAGCAATATTAATCAAGTTAATTCTATGTGCACAATTTGTAGAAAATATGGACACGATCACAATAATTGTTGGTATAGACCCAAACATGTGAAAACTATACCGATTTGGGTTCCAAAAGGCACAAATATAAAATCTCTTAAAGTTAAACAAATTTGGGTGCCAAAGGGAACAATTATAAATAGTTTTGGGTCTCCACAAAATTATTTTTATAATTATTCTGCCACTAACAACCATGGACCTATAAAAACAAATAGGTCACATAAAACTTCTCCCATGTAGGTGTGGTGGCAGGCTAAGGAACAACAACGGTGTTATCTGGATTTTGGCTGCTCCAGAAACACAACGGGCGACAAAGCAAAGTTCCTTAGCCTAGTATAAAGGTGACAGAATCACAATGGACAACGACGAGAAATATCGTAAAGGTAAAGACAGGTAAAGGTATATTTATTTAAACGATATATTAAATGTGATAATCTGCACCATATTCTGAATTAAAATCAGCCAATTATATGATGATGATTTCATGATGTTTTTGATTCTGACTTTATTCAACATTGTTAGCCAATTATATTCTTATGCCAAAACACTATAAAATTCTCTAGAATTACTTGATATATAAGTTTGGGATAAAAATAGTGTTTTGTTTGGATGATAATACATTTGGTTATAATATTTTTGGCTAAATCTATATTCACGGTTTCTTCTATTTACATGGCTTCGATTTAAAATCCTAACGAATTCTATTTAAAAAAAAATTGTAAAAAGGATTTTAAGAAATTTTTGAAATTGTTGAAACTTCAAGAAATTGTTTTTGAAATAATAATGAAGTTTTTAATGACTGTTGACTGCTCATGAATATTGTTGTTTATTTTACGGCTTCTAAAACTGACACTATGATATATGTTTGATTGTTGACACGGTCTTCATTTCAAATCCAAGAGAATTTCATTTAAAATTTGTTGATAATAATCATGAGATAATTTGTTGAATTTCATAATCTGGTCTTTGACATTCAACGAGTGAATTTTGAGTGAAATTGTAATTCAGATGCAGATTACACTGGTAATATAGTTGATAGAAAAATTACTAGTGGAACGTGATTATTACTTGACACATTCATTTGCTGCATCGTTTTTCAAAGAAAATGTCTGCATATTTTTCATTTGAAATATTTTTTTAATAGTAGAAAATTTTCTTATAAAACTCCTTCTAAAAAAAAAAAACATTTTTGATCTTGTATCGGATTAGTTATTTAAGAAAACTTGATTTTATAACTATTTTTGAAATCGATTTTAAATAACTATATTAACTAATCTGATTCCCCTAAAAATTATCGAGAAGATATATAGTGATTGAAAATAAGATGAGTGTTGATATTAATTATATATTATAACTCAAGACGGTATAATTAGTAAATTTCTTTAGAAATTTAAATGAGAGTTATAAAATTTTTTTTGTTGATAAATATTCCATGACCATTTCTATTTCTTTCATTTTTCTTTCGACCATCACTCATCAAAATTCTATATAATATGTCAATATGTGGTATTTTAAACGGGAAATCATTTGTGCTTCAATTTTGTATATTTTTAGCAATAAAATAAATATCCAAAGTGTTCACTCTCATTTAAAAGTCCTCACGGTTATGCATGGGTGAATTACTTGGATTTTTGATTATGTGCTTCCATGCTCATTTAAAAGTCCTCACGGTTATGCATGTATGGAACGCATATCAAAATTAATTGGTTAAATAGACAAGTTGATTCTAATCCCATTTAAAAGTCCTCACGGTTATGCGTGGTTAAAAGATACTTGAATTCATTTTTTAAAATAAAAATAAAAATTGTGAATACTACTAATCTCATTTAAAAGTCCTAACGGTTATGCATGGTTAGTAGATATTCAAATTTCCTGAAATAAATATACCACAAATAGACATGACTATATGGTTTTGTTTGATGAAATCACTCATACCATTCTGAAGTGGAATATGCGTCAATTAAAGGATTTATGATTTTTGTTTGATTTTTTTTATCGAAATTTAATTTTTATATTCAATTGAGTTTTAATGTTGAATTAATATCGATCACTATATCTCTATTTTTCTATTACTATTATTCTTTTGCTGATAACAAAAGGGGGAGAGAAAAGTTAAGATTTTGTAAAAAGGGAGAGAAAAGGTCAAAGAAGTTTTCAATATGCATATAGACTCATTTGCACATTTTTATTTGTATGCATATACGTAGGGGGAGTCATATATGTAGGGGGAGTATCATATAGAAAGGAAGCATTCAAATAGGGGGAGCAAATGAAATTATCAAATACATTTAAATATTCAAAATCTTAAATATATGTTTGTTATCATCAAAAGGGGGAGATTGTTGAATATGCATTTATATGATTTTTGTTTGATGATAATAAACATATATACATTCGTTTAAATGTATTTGTTAACGTACTATTTTAATCTTCACAGAATAAATAAATATTTGCTGAATAAAAATAAATAACATAGTTTTTGAATTCAAATGAATATTTTATTCAAACAAATATTTATTACAATTTTAGTACAATTTCAAGCTCTCACTATAACTATACAACTTTGATTACAATTACATCACATTTCACATTTACATATTCACCTCACTACATATCACTCGCACTCGTATTTTTATCTACAACTGCATTCCAGTTTGAATCCAGCATCTGAGAAATCTGCAAAAATATTCACTAACGCAGTAAAATTGAAAATAAAATATTTTTGCAATTCAAAATAAAAGATGATTTTGAAAACATTGTTTGCCTCAGTTATTTGGGTTGTTCGTCATCATATTTTTGTATCTGTGCATATCAGTATTTTATCAGGAACAAAAGTGGCTGCAGTACACTGTGTGCACTGCCTCGCCTACTCGTGTGTGCAAAACAAAATGCACAGCTAACAAATCAAGTACAAGGTCAAACCTAGACAGGTTCAACTCAAGTAAACAACAGTGGCAGTTAAAGCAACATCAAGTTGAAACAAACTCAAGTGATACAAGTTTAAACAATGCTAAATGCACATGTTAATATCACTTGCACTTATTCTTTCAAATCAATATGACTGCAAACAACAAGTCCAAATACAACTGCAAGAATATATACAAGGCAGTGAACATGTGCCTGCATCAAATCCATATAACCAAGGCAAAGGACAGTGGATTCATATCAAAGCAGCAAGTAGAGTCCAGACTCAAGTCAAAACTGCACATGTTAACATCATTAACATTTATTCATTCAAGAGGCAACAAAGAATGGCAAGACACAAGACATGGGGGCTACAGCTCGACCAAATGGGCAACATGATCAACAAATATATATACACATGCATGAATACAAATGTTCAAGTGAACATCAGTGGCAATGTCAAGTACAGGACTAAGGCAACATGAATTGGAACTGCACTAAAGCTTACAAGATGATCAAGAACCAGACCAGACCAGACCAGACCACACAATTATGCCAATGAACTAAGATCAGAGACCAATGAAGTTAAGACACAAATATGCATATGAAAGCAACATGATTCGACAACAACTACAACACAAGCACAGCAAACAGAAGTGCAATTCCAAGTGAAGAACCAAGCTTAAGTCAATGCACAGTGCAAACATATGCATCAAGAGACACAGTGAACAACTAGTGATACAAATGCATACACAAAGAGGCAACATGAATGGAAACTGCACCAATGCAGTTCAAAACATCGAGTATGGTGATGCAGTCAACAAGAACATTTAACAACAGTGTTAAAACAGTGAACAATAAAAGTACAGTATCAATCTCATCAGGATTGCAAGATGATCAAAGTGACTACAAGCAGATGCAAGCTAACCAAATGATCAAAAGTCGAAACAAACTCAACGGTTCCAGTTACAACAAAGACCAAGTGCAGTATCAGTTCGTACATGATTACAAGTTCAAGTGAAAGTGCAACTACAAATAAGCAAAGCCACAACTCAAATTCAAATACCAACTGCAAATATCCAATATGCAACATGGCCGTGGATGGTACAACAACAAAGAACACAAGTACAACACAGTAGCAAGCTACAATGAATGCAACATGATCAAGTCAGGTGATGCTTAAACAAAATCAAAGTCTTTTCTTTAATCAAAGCCAGAAATTCTCAAAAATAAAGTTCAAGGCCGAAGCAATCTGACCGAGTCAAAATTCAAAACCGTGTGCATTAAGCAACAATAATACGCAATTGACAAAGTCAGAATCAATCATCATCATTCAACAAATATCAGAGGGCCGATAGCATAAAATTGAAGAAATCAAACGAACGCAAAAATAGGAATTCAACTCCTATATAAAACCCTACATCATCATCGGCAATAATGGTGAAGTTCGAATACGAAAATCAAACAGCAACAAAGCATAAATCACATACCGAATCAAAGTCGAACTTCATCAACTCGAAGTCGCCAGAGATAGCAACGCGAATCAATCGAGCAAGGCAACACCAACCAGAGATTCAATCAAATCCAATAGGCGCTTCGAAAGCCCTAATTTGAATCACGAACGAAAGCCCTAAATTGAATTAAAGGGACGAAGCCCTAAAATTGAAAAAGGAACAGCCGCCATCAAGAACAAGGAAGAGACGGGCTAGAATATAAAAGAGGCCGGCCTATTGTTTTAAAAGGGAGAAATTTTTTATTTAAGGGTTTTAAATTTAATTAGGGTTATTTTTATTTTAAATTGTTTTTTAATTTGTATTTACTTTTAAACAGTTTAAATTTCTAGTTGTGTGGCTAGGGTGCAAACTACGGAGTGTAGTTTGGGAATTTGCAACTCGGTAGTTGAGTTGTGGTCAAGGTTTTGAGCGTAGAGTTAGAATAGTCAATAGCGGGTATAGCGAGTTTACGTGTGTAAGCGAGGGACTTTCTAATTTCTAGTAGAAACCTTGGGGCAGCACGTAGGCAGGGTTTTGCCGAAGCTGGGTAAATTCTGTGTTGTTCTGTTCTGCATTTTATTTACTTTGCTATTTATTTCTGTGCTGGTAATATTCTGTGATCTGTGTTAATATTAGTTTATAAGCTTCCGCGATTAATTTTTATAATTAACACTATCACCCTATTCACCCCCCCTCTAGGGTGAAATCGATCCTACAAGTGGTATCAGAGCTAGGATTAGAAGCCAATTTATTTTTAAAAATTTGATTTTTCAAAAACCAGTTTTAGTTTAAAAATTTGAATTTTTAAAATGGCTTCTTTTAATAACGCTTTTGCAGAGGGGCAGTCGATAGTTAGACCACCAATGTTCAATGGTGAATATGCTTATTGGAAAAATAGGATGGAAATTTTTCTGAAAACCATTGACGCATGGAATATTGTTGAGACAGGTTATAGAATACCAACTATAACTGTAGATAATCAGGAAATAGAGAAACCAAAGGATCAATGGACAGAACTAGAAAATAGATTACAAAATACTAATGCTAGAGCTATGAATTCTATTATCTGTTCATTAGATCAATTTGAATTTAATCGTGTCTCACATTGTCTAACTGCGCAGGAAATATGGCACACGCTCGAAGTGACTCACGAAGGAACATCTCAAGTTAAAGAATCTCACCTTGCAATGCTAAGCAGCGAATACGAGAACTTCAAAATGGCGAAGGAAGAAAATGTCAAAGAGATGTACGGACGACTCTCCAATATCGTATACAAATCAAAAGCTCTCGGAAAAACATATACCGAATTGGAAATAGTCCGAAAAATACTCAGAGTCCTTCCACGAAACTTTGAAGCAAAAGTAACTGCCATACAAGAATCGAAAGATTTAAAACAACTCAAAGTTGAAGAACTCATCGGAAATCTCACCACATATGAGCTAGAGATGAAATTCAAAGAAGAGCGTGAAGAAGGAGATACTCGAAAGAAATCGATAGCTCTCAAAGGAACAACTAAAAGTGATGACGATGACGATGATGATGGTGCAGAAGAACTAGAGTTGTTAATAAAGAAATTCAAAAAATGGCATCGCAAACACGGAAATCCAGCTCGAAATCAGGAATTGAAAAGCAGAATAAGCAAAGCATTTGATTACTCAGAAGAACAAAAGTTTATTTGTTATAATTGCAACAAACCCGGTCATATCAAGCCCGATTGTCCACAAATTAAACTCAGCCATGGAAAGAAACAGAAAAAGAAAAGTTTTGCAGCCACTTGGGATGAAATAGACGAGAATAATCAAAGCACTGGCAGTGAAAGCGAAAAAGCAGAATTGTGTCTTCAAGGTGATACAATTGACAGTGACGATGACGAGCCAAGTGAGGTATCAAAACTTACCCATTCTGAGTTGCTTATATATTTTCATGAAATAAACGGCTGTTATGAACGACTTAGGGAAAAATACGCCAAACTTGAATCTCAAAAGGATACTTTGATAGAATGTAATGAACAACTTGACCAATTAGTTAAAACCTATCAGAGTAGGATCCCTAAGTGTGATAAGTGTCCAACATTCGAAGAGGAAATTAGAAAATCAGAAATCAATATAAAATCACTTGAAAATGAAATTCTGATTTTAAAAGAGAATGAAAATACTAGGAGAGAGAATTCTATTAAAAAGTGCACACAGTTGTTAAACGAAAATGAATTTCTCAAAACACAAGTCCAACAATTGTCAACGACTTTGGATAAATTTTCAAAAAGTGAAAAATCGTTGAATATGCTATTAGGAAAGCAAACTGGTAATACGGTTAGACAAGGACTTGGATATAATAATTCGAAAACTGTTAAAAGCAATATTAATCAAGTTAATTCTATGTGCACAATTTGTAGAAAATATGGACACGATCACAATAATTGTTGGTATAGACCCAAACATGTGAAAACTATACCGATTTGGGTTCCAAAAGGCACAAATATAAAATCTCTTAAAGTTAAACAAATTTGGGTGCCAAAGGGAACAATTATAAATAGTTTTGGGTCTCCACAAAATTATTTTTATAATTATTCTGCCACTAACAACCATGGACCTATAAAAACAAATAGGTCACATAAAACTTCTCCCATGTAGGTGTGGTGGCAGGCTAAGGAACAACAACGGTGTTATCTGGATTTTGGCTGCTCCAGAAACACAACGGGCGACAAAGCAAAGTTCCTTAGCCTAGTATAAAGGTGACAGAATCACAATGGACAACGACGAGAAATATCGTAAAGGTAAAGACAGGTAAAGGTATATTTATTTAAACGATATATTAAATGTGATAATCTGCACCATATTCTGAATTAAAATCAGCCAATTATATGATGATGATTTCATGATGTTTTTGATTCTGACTTTATTCAACATTGTTAGCCAATTATATTCTTATGCCAAAACACTATAAAATTCTCTAGAATTACTTGATATATAAGTTTGGGATAAAAATAGTGTTTTGTTTGGATGATAATACATTTGGTTATAATATTTTTGGCTAAATCTATATTCACGGTTTCTTCTATTTACATGGCTTCGATTTAAAATCCTAACGAATTCTATTTAAAAAAAAATTGTAAAAAGGATTTTAAGAAATTTTTGAAATTGTTGAAACTTCAAGAAATTGTTTTTGAAATAATAATGAAGTTTTTAATGACTGTTGACTGCTCATGAATATTGTTGTTTATTTTACGGCTTCTAAAACTGACACTATGATATATGTTTGATTGTTGACACGGTCTTCATTTCAAATCCAAGAGAATTTCATTTAAAATTTGTTGATAATAATCATGAGATAATTTGTTGAATTTCATAATCTGGTCTTTGACATTCAACGAGTGAATTTTGAGTGAAATTGTAATTCAGATGCAGATTACACTGGTAATATAGTTGATAGAAAAATTACTAGTGGAACGTGATTATTACTTGACACATTCATTTGCTGCATCGTTTTTCAAAGAAAATGTCTGCATATTTTTCATTTGAAATATTTTTTTAATAGTAGAAAATTTTCTTATAAAACTCCTTCTAAAAAAAAAAAACATTTTTGATCTTGTATCGGATTAGTTATTTAAGAAAACTTGATTTTATAACTATTTTTGAAATCGATTTTAAATAACTATATTAACTAATCTGATTCCCCTAAAAATTATCGAGAAGATATATAGTGATTGAAAATAAGATGAGTGTTGATATTAATTATATATTATAACTCAAGACGGTATAATTAGTAAATTTCTTTAGAAATTTAAATGAGAGTTATAAAAATTTTTTTGTTGATAAATATTCCATGACCATTTCTATTTCTTTCATTTTTCTTTCGACCATCACTCATCAAAATTCTATATAATATGTCAATATGTGGTATTTTAAACGGGAAATCATTTGTGCTTCAATTTTGTATATTTTTAGCAATAAAATAAATATCCAAAGTGTTCACTCTCATTTAAAAGTCCTCACGGTTATGCATGGGTGAATTACTTGGATTTTTGATTATGTGCTTCCATGCTCATTTAAAAGTCCTCACGGTTATGCATGTATGGAACGCATATCAAAATTAATTGGTTAAATAGACAAGTTGATTCTAATCCCATTTAAAAGTCCTCACGGTTATGCGTGGTTAAAAGATACTTGAATTCATTTTTTAAAATAAAAATAAAAATTGTGAATACTACTAATCTCATTTAAAAGTCCTAACGGTTATGCATGGTTAGTAGATATTCAAATTTCCTGAAATAAATATACCACAAATAGACATGACTATATGGTTTTGTTTGATGAAATCACTCATACCATTCTGAAGTGGAATATGCGTCAATTAAAGGATTTATGATTTTTGTTTGATTTTTTTTATCGAAATTTAATTTTTATATTCAATTGAGTTTTAATGTTGAATTAATATCGATCACTATATCTCTATTTTTCTATTACTATTATTCTTTTGCTGATAACAAAAGGGGGAGAGAAAAGTTAAGATTTTGTAAAAAGGGAGAGAAAAGGTCAAAGAAGTTTTCAATATGCATATAGACTCATTTGCACATTTTTATTTGTATGCATATACGTAGGGGGAGTCATATATGTAGGGGGAGTATCATATAGAAAGGAAGCATTCAAATAGGGGGAGCAAATGAAATTATCAAATACATTTAAATATTCAAAATCTTAAATATATGTTTGTTATCATCAAAAGGGGGAGATTGTTGAATATGCATTTATATGATTTTTGTTTGATGATAATAAACATATATACATTCGTTTAAATGTATTTGTTAACGTACTATTTTAATCTTCACAGAATAAATAAATATTTGCTGAATAAAAATAAATAACATAGTTTTTGAATTCAAATGAATATTTTATTCAAACAAATATTTATTACAATTTTAGTACAATTTCAAGCTCTCACTATAACTATACAACTTTGATTACAATTACATCACATTTCACATTTACATATTCACCTCACTACATATCACTCGCACTCGTATTTTTATCTACAACTGCATTCCAGTTTGAATCCAGCATCTGAGAAATCTGCAAAAATATTCACTAACGCAGTAAAATTGAAAATAAAATATTTTTGCAATTCAAAATAAAAGATGATTTTGAAAACATTGTTTGCCTCAGTTATTTGGGTTGTTCGTCATCATATTTTTGTATCTGTGCATATCAGTATTTTATCAGGAACAAAAGTGGCTGCAGTACACTGTGTGCACTGCCTCGCCTACTCGTGTGTGCAAAACAAAATGCACAGCTAACAAATCAAGTACAAGGTCAAACCCAGACAGGTTCAACTCAAGTAAACAACAGTGGCAGTTAAAGCAACATCAAGTTGAAACAAACTCAAGTGATACAAGTTTAAACAATGCTAAATGCACATGTTAATATCACTTGCACTTATTCTTTCAAATCAATATGACTGCAAACAACAAGTCCAAATACAACTGCAAGAATATATACAAGGCAGTGAACATGTGCCTGCATCAAATCCATATAACCAAGGCAAAGGACAGTGGATTCATATCAAAGCAGCAAGTAGAGTCCAGACTCAAGTCAAAACTGCACATGTTAACATCATTAACATTTATTCATTCAAGAGGCAACAAAGAATGGCAAGACACAAGACATGGGGGCTACAGCTCGACCAAATGGGCAACATGATCAACAAATATATATACACATGCATGAATACAAATGTTCAAGTGAACATCAGTGGCAATGTCAAGTACAGGACTAAGGCAACATGAATTGGAACTGCACTAAAGCTTACAAGATGATCAAGAACCAGACCAGACCAGACCAGACCACACAATTATGCCAATGAACTAAGATCAGAGACCAATGAAGTTAAGACACAAATATGCATATGAAAGCAACATGATTCGACAACAACTACAACACAAGCACAGCAAACAGAAGTGCAATTCCAAGTGAAGAACCAAGCTTAAGTCAATGCACAGTGCAAACATATGCATCAAGAGACACAGTGAACAACTAGTGATACAAATGCATACACAAAGAGGCAACATGAATGGAAACTGCACCAATGCAGTTCAAAACATCGAGTATGGTGATGCAGTCAACAAGAACATTTAACAACAGTGTTAAAACAGTGAACAATAAAAGTACAGTATCAATCTCATCAGGATTGCAAGATGATCAAAGTGACTACAAGCAGATGCAAGCTAACCAAATGATCAAAAGTCGAAACAAACTCAACGGTTCCAGTTACAACAAAGACCAAGTGCAGTATCAGTTCGTACATGATTACAAGTTCAAGTGAAAGTGCAACTACAAATAAGCAAAGCCACAACTCAAATTCAAATACCAACTGCAAATATCCAATATGCAACATGGCCGTGGATGGTACAACAACAAAGAACACAAGTACAACACAGTAGCAAGCTACAATGAATGCAACATGATCAAGTCAGGTGATGCTTAAACAAAATCAAAGTCTTTTCTTTAATCAAAGCCAGAAATTCTCAAAAATAAAGTTCAAGGCCGAAGCAATCTGACCGAGTCAAAATTCAAAACCGTGTGCATTAAGCAACAATAATACGCAATTGACAAAGTCAGAATCAATCATCATCATTCAACAAATATCAGAGGGCCGATAGCATAAAATTGAAGAAATCAAACGAACGCAAAAATAGGAATTCAACTCCTATATAAAACCCTACATCATCATCGGCAATAATGGTGAAGTTCGAATACGAAAATCAAACAGCAACAAAGCATAAATCACATACCGAATCAAAGTCGAACTTCATCAACTCGAAGTCGCCAGAGATAGCAACGCGAATCAATCGAGCAAGGCAACACCAACCAGAGATTCAATCAAATCCAATAGGCGCTTCGAAAGCCCTAATTTGAATCACGAACGAAAGCCCTAAATTGAATTAAAGGGACGAAGCCCTAAAATTGAAAAAGGAACAGCCGCCATCAAGAACAAGGAAGAGACGGGCTAGAATATAAAAGAGGCCGGCCTATTGTTTTAAAAGGGAGAAATTTTTTATTTAAGGGTTTTAAATTTAATTAGGGTTATTTTTATTTTAAATTGTTTTTTAATTTGTATTTACTTTTAAACAGTTTAAATTTCTAGTTGTGTGGCTAGGGTGCAAACTACGGAGTGTAGTTTGGGAATTTGCAACTCGGTAGTTGAGTTGTGGTCAAGGTTTTGAGCGTAGAGTTAGAATAGTCAATAGCGGGTATAGCGAGTTTACGTGTGTAAGCGAGGGACTTTCTAATTTCTAGTAGAAACCTTGGGGCAGCACGTAGGCAGGGTTTTGCCGAAGCTGGGTAAATTCTGTGTTGTTCTGTTCTGCATTTTATTTACTTTGCTATTTATTTCTGTGCTGGTAATATTCTGTGATCTGTGTTAATATTAGTTTATAAGCTTCCGCGATTAATTTTTATAATTAACACTATCACCCTATTCACCCCCCCTCTAGGGTGAAATCGATCCTACAAGTGGTATCAGAGCTAGGATTAGAAGCCAATTTATTTTTAAAAATTTGATTTTTCAAAAACCAGTTTTAGTTTAAAAATTTGAATTTTTAAAATGGCTTCTTTTAATAACGCTTTTGCAGAGGGGCAGTCGATAGTTAGACCACCAATGTTCAATGGTGAATATGCTTATTGGAAAAATAGGATGGAAATTTTTCTGAAAACCATTGACGCATGGAATATTGTTGAGACAGGTTATAGAATACCAACTATAACTGTAGATAATCAGGAAATAGAGAAACCAAAGGATCAATGGACAGAACTAGAAAATAGATTACAAAATACTAATGCTAGAGCTATGAATTCTATTATCTGTTCATTAGATCAATTTGAATTTAATCGTGTCTCACATTGTCTAACTGCGCAGGAAATATGGCACACGCTCGAAGTGACTCACGAAGGAACATCTCAAGTTAAAGAATCTCACCTTGCAATGCTAAGCAGCGAATACGAGAACTTCAAAATGGCGAAGGAAGAAAATGTCAAAGAGATGTACGGACGACTCTCCAATATCGTATACAAATCAAAAGCTCTCGGAAAAACATATACCGAATTGGAAATAGTCCGAAAAATACTCAGAGTCCTTCCACGAAACTTTGAAGCAAAAGTAACTGCCATACAAGAATCGAAAGATTTAAAACAACTCAAAGTTGAAGAACTCATCGGAAATCTCACCACATATGAGCTAGAGATGAAATTCAAAGAAGAGCGTGAAGAAGGAGATACTCGAAAGAAATCGATAGCTCTCAAAGGAACAACTAAAAGTGATGACGATGACGATGATGATGGTGCAGAAGAACTAGAGTTGTTAATAAAGAAATTCAAAAAATGGCATCGCAAACACGGAAATCCAGCTCGAAATCAGGAATTGAAAAGCAGAATAAGCAAAGCATTTGATTACTCAGAAGAACAAAAGTTCATTTGTTATAATTGCAACAAACCCGGTCATATCAAGCCCGATTGTCCACAAATTAAACTCAGCCATGGAAAGAAACAGAAAAAGAAAAGTTTTGCAGCCACTTGGGATGAAATAGACAAGAATAATCAAAGCACTGGCAGTGAAAGCGAAAAAGCAGAATTGTGTCTTCAAGGTGATACAATTGACAGTGACGATGACGAGCCAAGTGAGGTATCAAAACTTACCCATTCTGAGTTGCTTATATATTTTCATGAAATAAACGGCTGTTATGAACGACTTAGGGAAAAATACGCCAAACTTGAATCTCAAAAGGATACTTTGATAGAATGTAATGAACAACTTGACCAATTAGTTAAAACCTATCAGAGTAGGATCCCTAAGTGTGATAAGTGTCCAACATTCGAAGAGGAAATTAGAAAATCAGAAATCAATATAAAATCACTTGAAAATGAAATTCTGATTTTAAAAGAGAATGAAAATACTAGGAGAGAGAATTCTATTAAAAAGTGCACACAGTTGTTAAACGAAAATGAATTTCTCAAAACACAAGTCCAACAATTGTCAACGACTTTGGATAAATTTTCAAAAAGTGAAAAATCGTTGAATATGCTATTAGGAAAGCAAACTGGTAATACGGTTAGACAAGGACT
This sequence comes from Allium cepa, assembly GCA_030765085.1. NCBI lineage: Eukaryota > Viridiplantae > Streptophyta > Magnoliopsida > Asparagales > Amaryllidaceae > Allium > Allium cepa. The sequence continues at coordinate 42,693,254 of CM060930.1, read as the reverse complement.
TGGATATAATAATTCGAAAACTGTTAAAAGCAATATTAATCAAGTTAATTCTATGTGCACAATTTGTAGAAAATATGGACACGATCACAATAATTGTTGGTATAGACCCAAACATGTGAAAACTATACCGATTTGGGTTCCAAAAGGCACAAATATAAAATCTCTTAAAGTTAAACAAATTTGGGTGCCAAAGGGAACAATTATAAATAGTTTTGGGTCTCCACAAAATTATTTTTATAATTATTCTGCCACTAACAACCATGGACCTATAAAAACAAATAGGTCACATAAAACTTCTCCCATGTAGGTGTGGTGGCAGGCTAAGGAACAACAACGGTGTTATCTGGATTTTGGCTGCTCCAGAAACACAACGGGCGACAAAGCAAAGTTCCTTAGCCTAGTATAAAGGTGACAGAATCACAATGGACAACGACGAGAAATATCGTAAAGGTAAAGACAGGTAAAGGTATATTTATTTAAACGATATATTAAATGTGATAATCTGCACCATATTCTGAATTAAAATCAGCCAATTATATGATGATGATTTCATGATGTTTTTGATTCTGACTTTATTCAACATTGTTAGCCAATTATATTCTTATGCCAAAACACTATAAAATTCTCTAGAATTACTTGATATATAAGTTTGGGATAAAAATAGTGTTTTGTTTGGATGATAATACATTTGGTTATAATATTTTTGGCTAAATCTATATTCACGGTTTCTTCTATTTACATGGCTTCGATTTAAAATCCTAACGAATTCTATTTAAAAAAAAATTGTAAAAAGGATTTTAAGAAATTTTTGAAATTGTTGAAACTTCAAGAAATTGTTTTTGAAATAATAATGAAGTTTTTAATGACTGTTGACTGCTCATGAATATTGTTGTTTATTTTACGGCTTCTAAAACTGACACTATGATATATGTTTGATTGTTGACACGGTCTTCATTTCAAATCCAAGAGAATTTCATTTAAAATTTGTTGATAATAATCATGAGATAATTTGTTGAATTTCATAATCTGGTCTTTGACATTCAACGAGTGAATTTTGAGTGAAATTGTAATTCAGATGCAGATTACACTGGTAATATAGTTGATAGAAAAATTACTAGTGGAACGTGATTATTACTTGACACATTCATTTGCTGCATCGTTTTTCAAAGAAAATGTCTGCATATTTTTCATTTGAAATATTTTTTTAATAGTAGAAAATTTTCTTATAAAACTCCTTCTAAAAAAAAAAACATTTTTGATCTTGTATCGGATTAGTTATTTAAGAAAACTTGATTTTATAACTATTTTTGAAATCGATTTTAAATAACTATATTAACTAATCTGATTCCCCTAAAAATTATCGAGAAGATATATAGTGATTGAAAATAAGATGAGTGTTGATATTAATTATATATTATAACTCAAGACGGTATAATTAGTAAATTTCTTTAGAAATTTAAATGAGAGTTATAAAATTTTTTTTGTTGATAAATATTCCATGACCATTTCTATTTCTTTCATTTTTCTTTCGACCATCACTCATCAAAATTCTATATAATATGTCAATATGTGGTATTTTAAACGGGAAATCATTTGTGCTTCAATTTTGTATATTTTTAGCAATAAAATAAATATCCAAAGTGTTCACTCTCATTTAAAAGTCCTCACGGTTATGCATGGGTGAATTACTTGGATTTTTGATTATGTGCTTCCATGCTCATTTAAAAGTCCTCACGGTTATGCATGTATGGAACGCATATCAAAATTAATTGGTTAAATAGACAAGTTGATTCTAATCCCATTTAAAAGTCCTCACGGTTATGCGTGGTTAAAAGATACTTGAATTCATTTTTTAAAATAAAAATAAAAATTGTGAATACTACTAATCTCATTTAAAAGTCCTAACGGTTATGCATGGTTAGTAGATATTCAAATTTCCTGAAATAAATATACCACAAATAGACATGACTATATGGTTTTGTTTGATGAAATCACTCATACCATTCTGAAGTGGAATATGCGTCAATTAAAGGATTTATGATTTTTGTTTGATTTTTTTTATCGAAATTTAATTTTTATATTCAATTGAGTTTTAATGTTGAATTAATATCGATCACTATATCTCTATTTTTCTATTACTATTATTCTTTTGCTGATAACAAAAGGGGGAGAGAAAAGTTAAGATTTTGTAAAAAGGGAGAGAAAAGGTCAAAGAAGTTTTCAATATGCATATAGACTCATTTGCACATTTTTATTTGTATGCATATACGTAGGGGGAGTCATATATGTAGGGGGAGTATCATATAGAAAGGAAGCATTCAAATAGGGGGAGCAAATGAAATTATCAAATACATTTAAATATTCAAAATCTTAAATATATGTTTGTTATCATCAAAAGGGGGAGATTGTTGAATATGCATTTATATGATTTTTGTTTGATGATAATAAACATATATACATTCGTTTAAATGTATTTGTTAACGTACTATTTTAATCTTCACAGAATAAATAAATATTTGCTGAATAAAAATAAATAACATAGTTTTTGAATTCAAATGAATATTTTATTCAAACAAATATTTATTACAATTTTAGTACAATTTCAAGCTCTCACTATAACTATACAACTTTGATTACAATTACATCACATTTCACATTTACATATTCACCTCACTACATATCACTCGCACTCGTATTTTTATCTACAACTGCATTCCAGTTTGAATCCAGCATCTGAGAAATCTGCAAAAATATTCACTAACGCAGTAAAATTGAAAATAAAATATTTTTGCAATTCAAAATAAAAGATGATTTTGAAAACATTGTTTGCCTCAGTTATTTGGGTTGTTCGTCATCATATTTTTGTATCTGTGCATATCAGTATTTTATCAGGAACAAAAGTGGCTGCAGTACACTGTGTGCACTGCCTCGCCTACTCGTGTGTGCAAAACAAAATGCACAGCTAACAAATCAAGTACAAGGTCAAACCCAGACAGGTTCAACTCAAGTAAACAACAGTGGCAGTTAAAGCAACATCAAGTTGAAACAAACTCAAGTGATACAAGTTTAAACAATGCTAAATGCACATGTTAATATCACTTGCACTTATTCTTTCAAATCAATATGACTGCAAACAACAAGTCCAAATACAACTGCAAGAATATATACAAGGCAGTGAACATGTGCCTGCATCAAATCCATATAACCAAGGCAAAGGACAGTGGATTCATATCAAAGCAGCAAGTAGAGTCCAGACTCAAGTCAAAACTGCACATGTTAACATCATTAACATTTATTCATTCAAGAGGCAACAAAGAATGGCAAGACACAAGACATGGGGGCTACAGCTCGACCAAATGGGCAACATGATCAACAAATATATATACACATGCATGAATACAAATGTTCAAGTGAACATCAGTGGCAATGTCAAGTACAGGACTAAGGCAACATGAATTGGAACTGCACTAAAGCTTACAAGATGATCAAGAACCAGACCAGACCAGACCAGACCACACAATTATGCCAATGAACTAAGATCAGAGACCAATGAAGTTAAGACACAAATATGCATATGAAAGCAACATGATTCGACAACAACTACAACACAAGCACAGCAAACAGAAGTGCAATTCCAAGTGAAGAACCAAGCTTAAGTCAATGCACAGTGCAAACATATGCATCAAGAGACACAGTGAACAACTAGTGATACAAATGCATACACAAAGAGGCAACATGAATGGAAACTGCACCAATGCAGTTCAAAACATCGAGTATGGTGATGCAGTCAACAAGAACATTTAACAACAGTGTTAAAACAGTGAACAATAAAAGTACAGTATCAATCTCATCAGGATTGCAAGATGATCAAAGTGACTACAAGCAGATGCAAGCTAACCAAATGATCAAAAGTCGAAACAAACTCAACGGTTCCAGTTACAACAAAGACCAAGTGCAGTATCAGTTCGTACATGATTACAAGTTCAAGTGAAAGTGCAACTACAAATAAGCAAAGCCACAACTCAAATTCAAATACCAACTGCAAATATCCAATATGCAACATGGCCGTGGATGGTACAACAACAAAGAACACAAGTACAACACAGTAGCAAGCTACAATGAATGCAACATGATCAAGTCAGGTGATGCTTAAACAAAATCAAAGTCTTTTCTTTAATCAAAGCCAGAAATTCTCAAAAATAAAGTTCAAGGCCGAAGCAATCTGACCGAGTCAAAATTCAAAACCGTGTGCATTAAGCAACAATAATACGCAATTGACAAAGTCAGAATCAATCATCATCATTCAACAAATATCAGAGGGCCGATAGCATAAAATTGAAGAAATCAAACGAACGCAAAAATAGGAATTCAACTCCTATATAAAACCCTACATCATCATCGGCAATAATGGTGAAGTTCGAATACGAAAATCAAACAGCAACAAAGCATAAATCACATACCGAATCAAAGTCGAACTTCATCAACTCGAAGTCGCCAGAGATAGCAACGCGAATCAATCGAGCAAGGCAACACCAACCAGAGATTCAATCAAATCCAATAGGCGCTTCGAAAGCCCTAATTTGAATCACGAACGAAAGCCCTAAATTGAATTAAAGGGACGAAGCCCTAAAATTGAAAAAGGAACAGCCGCCATCAAGAACAAGGAAGAGACGGGCTAGAATATAAAAGAGGCCGGCCTATTGTTTTAAAAGGGAGAAATTTTTTATTTAAGGGTTTTAAATTTAATTAGGGTTATTTTTATTTTAAATTGTTTTTTAATTTGTATTTACTTTTAAACAGTTTAAATTTCTAGTTGTGTGGCTAGGGTGCAAACTACGGAGTGTAGTTTGGGAATTTGCAACTCGGTAGTTGAGTTGTGGTCAAGGTTTTGAGCGTAGAGTTAGAATAGTCAATAGCGGGTATAGCGAGTTTACGTGTGTAAGCGAGGGACTTTCTAATTTCTAGTAGAAACCTTGGGGCAGCACGTAGGCAGGGTTTTGCCGAAGCTGGGTAAATTCTGTATTGTTCTGTTCTGCATTTTATTTACTTTGCTATTTATTTCTGTGCTGGTAATATTCTGTGATCTGTGTTAATATTAGTTTATAAGCTTCCGCGATTAATTTTTATAATTAACACTATCACCCTATTCACCCCCCCTCTAGGGTGAAATCGATCCTACACTTACCCCCAATTCTCTGATAAGTCTCAAGCCAGCAATCAATGCTTCATACTCGACTTCGTTATTGGTTGCTGGGAATTCGAGCTTCAAAGCGTAACAAACTGATCGGTTTTCCGAAGTCACAAGAACTATGCCAGCCCCCCGAACTACGGTCATTAGATGCCCCTCAGTGTACATCTTCTATCGAACGGGAGGTATGGCATTGTGATCGCTTGACTAGTCGGACATGGTGAATTCAGCAATGAAGTTGGCTAATGCTTGCCCTTGTATGGCCCTTCGTGACAGGTAGGTAATATCGAACTGATTCAACTCGATATACCATTTTAACATCCTTCCAAAGGTTTCTGGTCATTGGAGTACTGCCGCAAGGGTTGAATAGTGTAGACACTGATTGAGCGGGCTTGAAAGTATGGATGAAGCTTGCGTGATGCAATCACCAAGCAGTAAGCTAGTTTCTCAATCTTGGGATAATTTCATTCTGCCCCTGTCAAACGTTTACTGACATAATACACTGGCTTTTAAACTTAGGCCTCTTCGCAAACCAAAGTCGTACTGATAGCATATTGGGATACAGCCAGGTATACATACAACTTTCATGGTCAATTGGTTTTGATAGCACCAGGGGACTTTCTAAATGTCTCACCAGAGCTCGGAATGCTTCCTCACAATCGGATGTCCATTCGAAATTTTTCTTCCCCTTCTTTATCACGTCGAAGAAGGGAATGCACTTATCCGTAGCTCTGGATATGAATCGACTCAGCGTGGCCACCTTTCCGTTTAGGCTTTGTACTTGCTTTATAGTTCTAGGCATTTGTATGTCCCGAATAGCTTGAATCTTCTCCAGGTAGCTTCGATTCCCGGTGCATTCACAATGAAACCCCAAAACTTCCCTGATGCAATGCCAAAGGAACACTTCAAAGGATTGATTTTCATCCCATAATGCCTGAGTATATCAAACATCTCTGCTAAGTCTCAAATGTGGTCGTTTGATTGTCGTGACTTCACGAGCATGCCATTCATATAGACTTCCGTCGTTCTACCACTCTGATCTTTAAACATTCGGTTCACTAGACGTTGATAAGTTGATCTCGCATTTTTCAATCCGAAGGGCATCACTACATAGCAATATAAGCCAACATCTGTGACAAAAATGGTGTGTTCTTGATCTGGAATGTGCATCAGGATTTTATTGTATCCTGAGTATGCATCCATAAATAACAGTAACTCATGTTTGGGCGTTGAATCAACCAACTGGTCGATTCTAGGTAAAAGGAAACTATCCTTTGGACATGCTTTGTTTAAATCAGAATAATCAACGCAAGTTCTGTACTTCCCATTCGCTTTCCTCACAAGCACAAGGTTAGATACCCATTCAGGGTAGAGGGCGTCGCGGACGAACCCATTGGCTTTGAGTTTGTCTACCTCCTCTCTAAGAGCAGCGGACCTCTCCGGGTCCATGCCTCTTCATTTCTGTTTTACTGGGATGTACTTCGGGTCTATGTTCAACATATGACTCACAATAGCGGGAGAAATCCCACACATATCAGAATGTGTCCAAGCGAAAACATCCAGGTTTGCTCGGAGGAAATCAGCAAGATCCTCGGCCATTGACGGGTCGAGTTGTGATCCAATCTTAAGAACTCGTGATGGGTCATCCTGGCTGACTGGAATGTCAATCGTCAGCTCAGCTTGTGCTGCATTCGCTTCCCTGGGTCCCCCATCATCATCTCTTGGATCTATGTCTCTATTGATCCGATAATGTTGCCCGAGCCAGGGCTCGAGCACTACTTGTCAATCGTCAGTATGTCGGACACGGAAGGAGTTTCCCACAACCTTTCCTTTCTTTCTCCACAGAGCCTCTCTCAGCTCAGCCATATAACACGCGCGATCGGTCGTATGATCACCATGCACTACACCGACTACTTTGTCTGTCGGAAATTTTAACATCAAACACGACGGGGCTAATGCTACTCTAAACTCGGCCAGGGCCGGACGACCCACAAATACATTATATGGATAATCAACATCCAACACTATGAACGGTAGGATTCACACCCTCGTACACTCACCTTCTCCTAGTTCAGCTGGCAACTCAACGTACCCCATCGCGTTAGTCGCTGCACCATTAAAGCCATGGATACGGGCTTTAGATCTTTCGCCTCCATCTTCATTTGGTCATATGCCTTTTTGAAGATGATGTTAATGGAGCTTCCACAATAAATTAAGATTCTTTTGACGTATGCTGGCCCAATCGCAGATATGACCATCAGGTCGATGGTAGGAGCCTTCACCTTGCCTGCATCTTGGCTCCCAAACACTATATCATCTATCATCATGCATTGTTCTATTGCGGGGGTTCCATCTTCCACATTCGAACAACACGCATAATCCGAAGGCCTTAATGAGGTAGCATATCGTTCAATCTTCTACCAATTCTTGTCTTGTCACAACCCGATTTTCTACTCCCATAAAATCGCATCATGAATTAAGAAAGAAAGGGACAGAAGAAGAAAAGAAAGAAGAGAAAGAAGAAACAACACAAGAATCTCAACAGCGGAACGAATAAATTATATTAATAACATAAGTATTTACATAATATACAATACCAATCAGAGATACACAACATACACATCACATATACTAGACAGTTATAAACACCTGTCTAGTATTTACAACTCAATACAACCACAACACAGAGAAAACACAACGGAAAACTATATCTAACGCGGAAGCCTCCTGCTCCATTGCTCCTCCATTATTCGTCAAAGCTAACCTGAATCCCTTGGCTACTCGTAAAAATTTGAGTACCCAAGAGTTTATGAAAAACAAAAATAAACTCCGGGTCAGACATGGGTCTGGTTTGAGTAACAGGTTAAGGTTGCTTAACTTTTAAAAACCATTTGGAAAGAAAGGTATCACGTAAGACTTCCCACACATAAACATGGAAAAGTTTTTACCTTACGCTAACCAAAACATTTGATAGGAAATCTGATGATATTATAATAATGTCTAGGGTTTTCAAGTAAATAAGAAATAGCCGAAATTGTTACATTCATTAAATTCCAGCTACTAGCCACAAAAGTGGGTAATACAATCAAAACCGTTGGCACTTATTGGATTTTAGATTCCATACAATGGCAGGAATACTGGGGTACCGCCCGTCACAGTACGTGGCCTAGATCACCGTACCGAGGAGTACCCCCACTCCCCTGCAACACAAAGCCGGACCCATTCCTTACTAAACAGTTCCGAACAAGACAACCCCGGCAGTTGTTGCAATCAACTGCCCCACACAGCCGAATATATGGGGACTTCTAGACAGGGATCAATCTCGCTCTCCAGTGGGAGCTACCCACGAAGCCTTGTTGCACCTCCCCTGTTTTAGCCTTTCCTGGTTGATGAGGCTTGAGGCTACGATTACCTTTATAGGATATAACACTTAGAATGCTCATTGTCCACCTGACGATGTTCTAAAAGCATTCAATCCACACAAGTTCGTTCCAGGTTCGAACGAAACCGAAGGCATTATCTCGTTACACTCATTTTGGAATCACCCTCAGAGTTAACGACAATAACCCTTGCACTCTAATCCACCATCTCGAATCTATAAGCACTATTCCGTCAACTCATTACGGAATCACCCACAGAGTTATACTGACGTATAGCCCTTACACCTCGAGTCTTCACTTGCTCCACTTGGATTAACGTCCTAACGTTATTTGGAATCGATGTGGTTTTCGGATATCCAAATATGGAAACCCGATCCCGGTCTCATCGAAATCCAAAGCGTGTCTTTTAGGTCCAAGTTGTTTTAAGGTTTAAAACAATTTGATTCAATATTATCTATATACACACAGATAGATAATTCACAAAATCCTAATAGATAACCAATATTATCATCACATCAGATAATCTATATTATCAACTCAAACAGATAATTCATATTATCAACTTAATGCAACCATAGTGTCCAAATCACACAACATCATATATCTCATAACTGAGATCTCAACCATTCAGGGTAATAAATATCAATCATTATTCATAAGCAAAGACTTATCAAATCATCATCCTATAATTAATTTAAAATGAATTAAATTAATTACATCTTCCTTAATTAATTTAAAATAAATTAAATTAATTACTTATCCATATAAATCTTGCTTACATATCAATTAATTACTCTTAACAAATTACCCTAATTAATCATCTTGATTAATGATTCTTTAATTACATTCAAGAAATAAATCTCTAATTAATTTCACAAATTAATTATCCCAAACTAAACTAGTAATTAACCTGTAATTACTTCATTAATTAATCCTAATAAATTACGTCAATCTTTAATTAATTACATTAATTAATTCCTTCATTAATTAATTGTACTTATTAATCAATCCTTCATTACATCATTAATTATTTAAATTAATGAGCTCAAATTATTTTGTTTTAAATAACTCCATTTAATTAATTATCAATTATCTCTATTAATTAATCATTCTTGATTTATCTCATTAAGTAATTGTATTAAATTAATTACATCTCTTAACCATTCTCAAATAACTTAATTATCAAAACCTAAATTAATTGCATTAAGTAATTAATTATTAATTATTTACTTAAGTAATTATTCAACATACAATTACATATTAATTACATAAGTAATTAATTCCAAAACTCCTTCAATTAAATTACATCTAGTAATTTATTTTCTTCATTACTTCATTAAGTAATTTTCCATTTTTAATTACATTTGTAATTACTTCTCAAATCATCCAGTGATTAAATTAAATTAATTAACTTAATTAATCAGAATAAAATTAATTAATTACAATTAGTAATTAATTTCCTTAATTACTTTCACTAAGTAATTATACTTAAATAATTATCAAATGATTATCTTAAATTAATTAATCAAATTAATTATTAAAATTAATTACATTAATTAATTATAAAATAATATCAAGTTAATGACCTTCATTAACTAGTAACAAATTTCTAATTACTTTTTTAAAGTAATTAATTGAATTAATCAATATTAATTCTTAATTTATTTAAAGAAACTCATTAATTAATCTTAAATTAATCAAGTGATAACAAAAACTTAATTAATTATTAATTACTTGATTAACAATTTCAATTCATTAATTAAATTAATCAAATCTTATTTAAATTAATTTCTAAATCACACTTTAATCAAATTTAATTAACTTACTTAAAAATTTTAATTAATTAAATAAACCCTTTAATTATTTAATTAATTAACCCAATTATTAATTAAACAATTTAATAAATTAAAATCTTAATTACCTTGATCAGATAATTAAGTTTCAAACAATAAAAATCATTAATCTCATTAATGATTAAATTATCATTATTAAGGTAATTTAAAAACAAATTTTCTTTTATATTTTTATAAATTCCATTTTAAAATTAAAATTAAAAGGAAATTAAATTTAAACTTAAACAAGATTTTAAATATTTAAAAACTCTTTTGTTCTCATTTAAGAATCACTTACCTCCTAAAGCAAATTTTAAAAGAATAGTTTAACTTAGCCATATTCAATTTAAACAAATTTAAAATGCCTTAAATAATTCAAGTGATATTGAACATATAAATTCAAATCTTATTTAATTTACAACTCACAATTTAAACCATGCTTTCAGATTTAGATTCAGAGATTTAAAATTTTAAACCCTGTTTTAAATTCAATATGTTATAAAATTCTAAAAATATTCACTTGATCATAACATTTGGATTTATAACTTATCTTTATTTTGAAGCATCCAAATTCAATCTTCAAATTTGGATTCAGTTTTGAAATTCAGATTTAACTTAGAAATTCAAATCTTGTGTTTAAAACTTATCTCAGATTTAAAAATCACAAATATAAAAACTGTGCAGGTTTTATGATTTATTAAATACTTTATTTTGTTACTGCAATTTTATTCAAATATCTGGAATTCAAACCTATTTGAATTCGTAGTTTAATCTTACTTAAAGTTTGAATTTAAACTTGCCTTACTATTTTTAAAATTTAGTTTTAAAATTCAAAAACCTGAAAACTGTTTCAGGCTACAAGAAACACTCTGCAACTACAACTACCCGAGACAAAAGCTAGTCTACTTCGAGTCTCCCCCTATCTTAACTTCGAGCAAAGACTGAATCTACCCGAGCACCACTTCTTCCTTATATTCCAGAACTAAATCTCCTCTCTATGGCCACTGTGCATATGCACATTGCCATGGCCATCTTCCCGATCATCAGAGATGATCATCCATCCACCATCCACCCTTAAATCCAACATGATCACCCAAGACATCACCAATCTCCACATATTCAAAATTCAAATTGAACAGCCCCCCTTACAAAACCTGGAACACAACCTTTTCCACAACTCCAAACCTGTCAACAATGATTTCACCTTCCTCCGACCATCGATGAAGTTGAAACTCCATCCACTTCTTTGTCAGGGACCCATCGACCATTCCACAAAACAGCTCGACACTCGAACAACTAATAAGTCGGGAAGATTGTTAAAACTTAGGGTTACAACAATAAAACCCATTCCCTAGTTAATTCAGAAATCAATTCACCACTTAGTTAACTTTTGTAAATTGCCTAATCACTCTTCTACCTTCATAAGAGAATTTCAAACCACTTAATGTCCAGCATTTACAGAATTCATCAAAGTTATATTTCCCAAATGGAAGTAACTGCCCCTGTAATCTTAAACCATGAATTGTATTTCCTGAGTTAAAAATCATGTTTCCAAGAATGTTTCAATTTATATATCCAGTTTACAATACTAGATTAGAAATTTAACAGTTGGTGTTCTTTCCCATTTAAAAAAAAAGTTTTTGTTGTATTACTGTTTACAGAGGCAATCAGACTCAATTATCAATTTTAAACAGGGTTCCTTGTTGAATAACAATCTTGCTTGATAATTCAAGTTCTTATCAATACAAGATCAAGTAAATAAGGAATTTACATTTCATTCAGGACCTAGGAGCATCACAGAGTAAAATTTTATATAAACACAACATATGTTTCAGTAACAATCATTTCAAATTTCACCTGTGTATTCATGCATATCAATTTATTTCAGAAATAATAACAAACAACCAGATTTTATTAAAAGAAATTTAGAGGTTACTCACCAGCAACTCAAGAGAACAGAGCACAATAGATTTAGAAAACCATTTTTGAGTCATGTCTTTGATTGCTTAATTTTTTGAAAAAGCAAATTTCATCAATCCCAGATTGCATGCATTTGAATTCCTGACCATCATGCATGCAGGCCATTTGATTGTGCTCAAAGTTGCAGAGATGCAAATGCAGGCCTTGATTTTGCAGGAATGAATAGCAATGCAAACTTGATTATGCAGTAATTCCAGGTAGAAGAGAAATGCAGTTTGAATGATCTCTTATTTGATTTTTTTTTGAAACTGAACTATAGGGGGATGTATGACTGGAAATGATTATAAGATGAAAAGAAATGCAAGTTTTGATTTAGGAAGATTTCAGATTTTAAGTGAAGTTTTCTTCTTTGTTTTTCAACTAGCATTAAATTTTAAGAAGAGAATGAAATGAAAAATGAAAAATGTTTTTTTTAAAGAACTGAAATAAAGTTTAATAAAGAAAAGATTAAAATACAATGACACTTGTCATAAGAGCTACTAACTTATTAACACATGTAGTTTTAAATACTTAAAAAGTTAACACTTGTCTTTTTACTCAATTTAGTTATGTTTAAATGTTTATAAAGGGTCTTTCTTTAATTCATTTTATACTTATGTAAATTTCTTATTTAAAAAATGTAAATAAAACAAATTAATAAATTGAAATTTATACAAATGTTTTAAAGAATCTATTAATTTGGGTTTCAAAATAAAATTTCCAAATTCAAATAAATTCTTTGAAATCAAAATAAAAATCAATTTATTCAAATTAAAAATGAAGATTCTATTTTCCTTTTTATATTTATGTAAATTAATATGACTTAAAAAATAACTAATTAACAAATTTTATATGATTTATAAGGAAATTATAAATCACTTTTATATTTAAATCATATGTTATCTTATATTTTAAACTTATAAAATACACTCAATTCATAATTAATCAAATAATAATTTAAAAATAAATAAAATCAACTTTTATTTAAAAATTAAACTAAGACAAATTTTAAACAATATAACATTTATTATAAATATTTACAAATCATATAGTTATTAATTTAAATAGATTTTTAAAAGCTTAATATTAATTTATAACACAATTTCCTAATTACTCAATATTTTATTAGAATTTAAAAACAAACTTCATTTATTTATTTTCATGTAAATTAAATTTCAAACAAAGATAAACTTTAATATATATACAAATATATATATATATATACATTATAATTTAAAATATTTATTTTAGCATTTTAAAAAGATAAATCACAAATTAAATATTTATTTATTCAAATTATTAAACCAAAACATATTTTATTAATCAATATTGTCAATATCAATCTAATTTTATATAAAGATTATTAAATTGATATTGTCTAAAATTCCGGGATATCACATTCCTTCCCCCTTAAAAGAATTTCGTCCCCGAAATTTAAAACAAAGGTAATTTAATCACCTATTGATGATTTTTAAAACCAAGCATACGTCAAACGTATGCTAACAACTCTAACAATCAATTCATCCAATCAAACAAAATTAACTATCCAGACAAAATTCTGGATAGAGTTTCCTCGAGTTTCCCAAGTAAACACCGGGATACTCGCTCTATAAAACCCAAACAATCAACACTACTAAGTTACAGAACTCCTACTCTTCTATATCTATAACTGAACAAGACATCAGACTATAGACAAGTCTGACTCAACAACCAACATTTCCCAGAACATCTGATTCTAAAACCATAAATAGATATACACGTACTCCCTCAGAGATACGTGAAACACATCGAATTCCAGTTGTCCAAACTGGCAATTCAATCCAGAAAATCAAACACTTATCCAAAAACAGAACACAGAAGAAATCCAAAACATCTCGGAGCTAGCTTACCCAACCTTACCAAAATTTATAGCTCCTAAATCTAGGAAAATTTATCCAAAATCAGATCTTCGACTGCTTATCTCTTACCTGATCAGCTCAATCCTTGCTGATGTCTCAAGAAATAAATTGGACCAAATCCAATCCACCAGAATGATCTTTCATGATCAGTCTAGATCAAAAACAACTCCACTCACAACTATCAGAAGAAAACAACTTCTCCTATTCGGAAAAGAAAAACAGATTCAATCCCAAACTGCTTCCGCTGCACAACTCTGATTTGGAGCAGAAAAGAATGGTGATGAAGAACACATGCACAACTGGACAGCAATACCAAAAAGATCTCAGATAATCAAGAGAAAACTCAGAAGTTCCCCAAATCCTGAGTTGCTTTAACAAACTCCATCTCAAAAACCAACCTTCAACTAGATGAACCACCGGTACCACTGAATCTCTAGATGAAGACAAACTCTTGACTTCTCTGAAAATATTCAGAATAATCTCCAATAATACAAGAGAATACTCAACTATCGCAAATCACTTTTGTGATCAACTCAATCTAATTCCAAAGAAACTGTTCTCTCTTTACCAATCAGAACAGCTTATGCTGGTCTTGCCAATCCATCCAAGAAATGAATTCTACTCCACTGCTTCTGAACTCCATCTCCAGAAAACTGCTAAGCCAGAAAACTCTGCCGACCACAGAACACTCCAAGCTGCACTGCTGACACCAATGCCAAAGAATTCCCAAATCCAAAGCACTTCGAGAAACTCAGACTTCAACCCAAACAGAAACATCCTGCTGAACTCAGCCACAACACCGAAGCAGACTCACCTCCTTAAACTTGTTCCAAAGAAAACATCTTTGGGAACATCCATAGTCACTGCATCTCATCACGCAGCTACTACTTCCCTGAGGTATCAAGATACCATCACTCGCTTCTGTTTAGCCAACAGATCTAAACTCTACTCATCCAACTTCAAAGATATACTCAGAACCTTAACAGGTTACCTTCAGAGATCAATGAAGTCTTACACTACTTCAAAACTCACTCGAGACGGTATTAGGTCTACAGTCTCGACAAATACACTACCAACCAATCATTCAAACTCCAACCAATTGGTAGTTGTGTTACACACACCACTACCTCAATCTACCTTTATAACTTATTGGAAAACCCGAACAGGTAACCCAACCGATAGGTAGAAATAAATAAATAAATATAAATATATTAAAAATTACAAATACGCTCTCTCAAGATAGACACCACTCCAGAGCCTAGGTATTCACTCAACCTAACGCTCTGATACCAACTGTCACAACCCGATTGTCTACTCCCAGAAAATCGCATCATGAATTAAGAAAGAAAGGGATAGAAAAAGAAAAGAAAGAAGAGAAAGAAGAAACAACACAAGAATCTCAACAGCGGAACGAATAAATTATATTAATAACATAAGTATTTACATAATATACAATACCAATTAGAGATACACATCATACACATCACATATACTAGGCAGTTATAAACACCTGTCTAGTATTTACAACTCAATACAACCACAACACAGAGAAAACACAGCGGAAAACTATATCTAACGCGGAAGCCTCCTGCTCCATTGCTCCTCCATTATTCGTCAAAGCTAACCTGAATCCCTTGGCTACTCGTAAGAATTTGAGTACCCAAGAGTTTATGAAAAACAAAAATAAACTCCGGGTCAGACATGGGTCTGGTGTGAGTAACAGGTTAAGGTTGCTTAACTTTTAAAAACCATTTGGAAGGAAAGGTATCACGTAAGACATCCCACACATAAACATGGAAAAGTTTTTACCTTACGCTAACCAAAACATTTGATAGGAAATCCGATGATATTATAATAATGTCTAGGGTTTTCAAGTAAATAAGAAATAGCCGAAATTGTTACATTCATTAAATTCCATCTACTAGCCACAAAAGTGGGTAATACAATCAAAACCGTTGGCACTTATTGGATTTTGGATTCCATACAATGGCAGGGCTACTGGGTTACCGCCCGTCACAGTACGTGGCCTAGATCACCGTACCGAGGAGTACTCCCACTCCCCTGCAACACAAAGCCGGACTCATTCCTTACTAAACAGTTCCGAACAAGACAACCCCGGCAGTTGTTGCAGTCAACTGCCCCACACAGCCGAGTATAAAGGGACTTCTAGACAGTGATCAATCTCGCTCTCCAGTGGGAGCTACCCACGAAACCTTGCTGCACCTCCCCTGTTTTAGCCATTCCCGGTTGATGAGGCTTGAGGCTACAATTACCTTTATAGGATATAACACTTAGAATGCTCATCGTCCACCTGACGATGTTCTGAAAGCATTCAATCCATACAAGTTCGTTCCGGGTTCGAACGAAACCGAAGGCATTATCTCGTTACACTCATTTTGGAATCACCCTCAGAGTTAACGACAATAACCCTTGCACTCTAACCCACCATCTCGAATCTATAAGCACTATTCCGTCAACTCATTACGGAATCTCCCACAGAGTTATACTGACGTATAGCCCTTACACCTCGAGTCTTCACTTGCTCCACTTGGATTAACGTCCTAACGTTATTTGGAATCGATGTGGTTTTCGGATATCCAAATATGGAAACCCGATCCCGGTCTCATCGAAATCCAAAGCGTGTCTTTTAGGTCCAAGTTGTTTTAAGGTTTAAAACAATTTGATTCAATATTATCTATATACACACAGATAGATAATTCAAGCATCCTAATAGATAATCAATATTATCATCACATCAGATAATCTATATTATCAACTCAAACAGATAATTCATATTATCAACTCAATGCAACCATAGTGTCCAAATCACACAACACCATATATCTCATAACTGAGATTTCAACCATTCACGGTAATAAATATCAATCATCATTCATAAGCAAAGACTTATCAAATCATCATCCTATAATCAATTTAAAATGAATTAAATTAATTACATCTTCCTTAATTAATTTAAAATAAATTAAATTAATTACTTATCCATATAAATCTTACTTACATATCAATTAATTACTCTTAACAAATTACCCTGATTAATCATCTTGATTAATTATTCTTTAATTACATTCAAGAAATAAATCTCTAATTAATTTCACAAATTAATTATCCCAAACTAAACCAGTAGTTAACTTGTAATTACTTCATTAATTAATCCTAATAAATTACATCAATCCTTAATTAATTACATTAATTAATTCCTTCATTGATTAATTGTTCTTATTAATCAATCCTTCATTACATCATTAATTATTTAAATTAATGATCTCAAATTATTTTATTTTAAAAACTCCATTTAATTAATTATCAATTATCTCTATTGATTAATCATTCTTGATTTATCTCATTAAGTAATTGTATTAAATTAATTACATCTCTTAACCATTCTCAAATAACTTAATTATCAAAACCTAAATTAATTACATTAAGTAATTAATTATTAATCACTTACTTAAGTAATTATTCAACATACAATTACATATTAATTACACAAGTAATTAATTCCAAAACTCCTTCAATTAAATTACATCTAGTAATTTATTTTCTTCATTACTTCATTAAGTAATTTTCCATTTTTAATTGCATTTGTAATTACTTCTCAAATCATTCAGTGATTAAATTAAATTAATTAAACTTAATTAATTAACTTAATTAATCAGAATAAAATTAATTAATTACAATTAGTAATTAATTTCCTTAATTACTTTCACTAAGTAGTTATACTTAAATGATTATCAAATTATTATCTTAAATTAATTAATCAAATTAATTATTAAAATTAATTACATTAATTAATTATAAAATAATATCAAGTTAATGACCTTCATTAACTAGTAACAAATCTTTAATTACTTTTTTAAAGTAATTAATTGAATTAATCAATATTAATTCTTAATTTATTTAAAGAAACTCATTAATTAATCTTAAATTAATCAAGTGATAATTGAAACTTAATTAATTATTAATTACTTGATTAACAATTTCAATTCATTAATTAAATTAATCAAATCTTATTTAAATCAATTTCTAAATCACACTTTAATCAAATTTAATTAACTTACTTAAAAAATTTAATTAATTAAATAAACACTTTAATTATTTAATTAATTAACCTAATTATTAATTAAATAATTTAATAAATTAAAATCTTAATTACCTTGATCAGATAATTAAGTTTCAAACAATAAAAATCATTAATCTCATTAATGATTAAATTATCATTATTAAGGTAATTTAAAAACAAATTTGCTTTTATATTTTTATAAATTCCATTTTAAAATTAAAATTAAAATGAAATTAAATTTAAACTTAAACAAGATTTTAAATATTTAAAAACTCTTTTGTTCTCATTTAAGAATCACTTACCTCTTAAAGCAAATTTTAAAAGAATAGTTTAACTTAGCCATATTCAATTTAAACAAATTTAAAACGCCTTAAATAATTCAAGTGATATTGAACATATAAATTCAAATCTTATTTAATTTACAACTCACAATTTAAACCATGCTTTCAGTTTTAGATTCAGAGATTTAAAATTTTAAACCCTGTTTTAAATTCCATATGTTATAAAATTCTAAAAATATTCACTTGATCATAACATTTGGATTTATAACTTATCTTTATTTTGAAGCTTCCAAATTCAATCTTCAAATTTGGATTTAGTTTTGAAATTCAGATTTAACTTAGAAATTCAAATCTTGTGTTTAAAACCTTATCTCAGATTTAAAAATCACAAATATAAAAACTGTGCAGGTTTTATGATTTATTAAATACTTTTTTTTGTTACTGCAATTTTATTCAAATATCTGGAATTCAAACCTATTTGAATTCATAGTTTAATCTTACTTAAAGTTTGAATTTAAACTTTCCTTACTATTTTTAAAATTTAGTTTTAAAATTCAAAAACCTGAAAACTGTTTCAGGCTACAGGAAACACTCTGCAACTACAACTACCCGAGACAAAAGCTAGTCTACCTCGAGTTTCCCCGTATCTTAACTTCGAGCAAAGACTGAATCTACCCGAGCACCACTTCTTTCTTATATTCCAGAACTAAATTTCCTCTCTATGGCCACTGTGCATATGCACATTGCCATGGCCATCTTCCCGATCATCAGAGATGATCATCCATCCACCATCCACCCTTAAATCCAACATGATCACCCAAGACATCACCAATCTCCACATATTCAAAATTCAAATTGAACAGCCCCCCTTACAAAACCTGGAACACAACCTTTTCCACAACTCCAAACCTGTCAACAATGATTTCACCTTCCTCCGACCATCGATGAAGTTGATACTCCATCCACTTCTTTGTCAGGGACCCATCGACCATTCCACAAAACAGCTCGACACTCGAACAACTAATAAGTCGGGAAGATTGTTAAAACTTAGGGTTACAGCAATAAAACCCATTCCCTAGTTAATTCAGAAATCAATTCACCACTTAGTTAACTTTTGTAAATTGCCTAATCACTCTTCTACCTTCATAATAGAATTTCAAACCCCTTAATGTCCAGCATTTACAGAATTCATCAAAGTTATATTTCCCAAATGGAAGTAACTGCCCCTGTAATCTTAAACCATGAATTGTATTTCCTGAGTTAAAAATCATGTTTCCAAGAATGTTTCAATTTATATATCCCGTTTACAATACTAGATTAGAAATTTAACAGTTGGTGTTCTTTCCCATTTTAAAAAAAATGTTTTTGCTGTATTACTATTTTCAAAGGCAATCAGACTCAATTATCAATTTTAAACAGGGTTCCTTGTTGAATAACAATCTTGCTTGATAATTCAAGTTCTTATCAATACAAGATCAAGTAAATAAGGAATTTACATTTCATTCAGGACCTAGGAGCATCACAGAGTAAAATTTTATATAAACACACATATGTTTCAGTAACAATCATTTCAAATTTCACCTGTGTATTCATGCATATCAATTTATTTCAGAAATAATAACAAAGAACCAGATTTTATTAAAAGAAATTTAGAGGTTACTCACCAGCAATTCAGGAGAACAGAGCACAATAGATTTAGAAAACCATTTTTGAGTCCTGTCTTTGATTGCTTAAATTTTTGAAAAAGCAAATTTCATCAATCCCAGATTGCATGCATTTGAATTCCTGACCATCATGCATGCAGGCCATTTGATTGTGCTCAAATTTGCAGAGATGCAAGTGCAGGCCTTGATTTTGCAGGAATGAATAGCAATGCAAACTTGATTATGCAGTAATTCCAGGTAGAAGAGAAATGTAGTTTGAATGATCTCTTATTTGATTTTTTTTTTTCAAACTGAACTATAGGGGGTTGTATGACTGGAAATGATTATAAGATGAAAAGAAATGCAGGTTTTGATTTGGGAAGATTTCAGATTTTAAGTGAAGTTTTCTTCTTTGTTTTTCAACTAGCATTAAATTTTAAGAAGAGAATGAAATGAAAAATGAAAAATGTTTTTTTTAAAGAACTGAAATAAAATTTAATAAAGAAAAGATTAAAATACAATGACACTTGTCATAAGAGCTACTGACTTATTAACACATGTAGTTTTAAATACTTAAAAAGTTAACACTTGTCTTTTTACTCAATTTAGTTATTTTTAAATGTTTATAAAGGGTCTTTCTTTAATTCATTTTATACTTATGTAAATTTCTTATTTAAAGAAAATGTAAATAAAACAAATTAATAAATTAAAACTTATACAAATGTTTTAAAGAATCTATTAATTTGGGTTTCAAAATAAAATTTCCAAATTCAAATAAATTCTTTGAAATCAAAATAAAAATCAATTTATTCAAATTAAAAATGAAGATTCTATTTTCCTTTTTATATTTATGTAAATTAATATGACTTAAAAATAACTAATTAACAAATTTTGTATGATTTATAAGGAAATTATAAATCACTTTTATATTTAAATCATATGTTATCTTATATTTTAAACTTATAAAATACACTCAATTCATATTTAATCAAATAATAATTTAAAAAGAAATAAAATCAACTTTTATTTAAAAATTAAACCAAGTCAAATTTTAAACAATATAACATTTATTATAAATATTTACAAATCATATAGTTATTAATTTAAATAGATTTTTAACAGCTTAATATTAATTTATAACACAATTTCCTAATTACTCAATATTTTATTAGAATTTAAAAACAAACTTCAATTATTTATTTTCATGTAAATTAAATTTCAAACAAAGATAAACTATAATATGTATGCAAATATATATATACATTATAATTTAAAATATTTATTTTATCATTTTAAAAAGATAAATCACAAATTAAATATTTATTCATTTAGATTATTAAACCAAAACATATTTTATTAATCAATATTGTCGGTATCAATCTAATTTTATATAAAGATTATTAAATTGATATTGTCTAAAATTCTGGGATATCACATGTCTGCAGGGTGAGGTCCACTGACTATCGTGTTTATAACCAACCTACCCACGTTTTGGGCAGGTTCCGCTGGTTAGCGTGGAACCGGCCCACATCCACGGCTAATTTTCCTTGCCTACCCTCCTGTGGGTTCTTGAAAAATTCCTACAGCTTTTTCTGTCTGATCAACTTTTCTATGTTGTCGTGGAGGTGTCTACACTCCTCTGTATTATGTCCATACATTTCACGGAAGCGACAATACTTCCCCGTCCGCTTCTGTTCTTCTGTGGACTCCTTTAGGTGTGGATTTCTGTATTGAAAAGTGTTACAAGTTGATAGGTAAATGTTTTCAAGAGATGAATTCAGTGGGGTGTATTCATTGTAAGTTGGAATCCTTGGCTTCCATTTCCCTGCATCTTCTGGATGTTGACTTGAACCTTCCCAGAATTATCGCCGGATTGTTTTACGGCGATGTTGCTTTTCACAGTCTCCTGAGCAGGCCCTGGTGCCTTATCTTTCCTCATCCATCTAGCTTCCTCTCTTCTTATGAATTGATGAGCCTTCGAGTAGAAACGCTCCAGCATCGTTGGAGGCTTTCCCGCCAACCAATCTCCAAATTCTAAGTCTGGATCCACGCCACTCATCACAGCCATCAGAATTGCGTGGTCGTTAGGGTTGCTAACTTCCGTAGCCGCAACATGAAATCTTTACAAATATTCTTTCAACGACTCCCCCGAAGCCTGGATTACACTAGATAAGGACATCACATCCTTGGGGCGAGTGGCATATATCCTGAACTGTTCTACAAACTTCGTTGCCAACTCATCAAAGCTAGATGCAGACCGTAGGGGAAGACGAGTGAACTACATGGTTGCGATTTTGGATAAGGTGATCGGGAAGCATCTGCACTTTGTTGCATCATTCGCTCTAGCCGAATCCATCATCCACTCATACCTCATCACGTGCTGCTTGGGATCGGTCTTTCCTTCGCATGTCGGGATAGTTGGCATGCTAAACTTCCAGGGATACTCGACCTACAAAATAGTATCTGTGAATGGAGTATGACTCCTGGATATCCCCCAATCTTCATTGGTCAGGCCTTGATTCTCTCTCATTAACTGTCTGACCATAGCCGTTAAGTCTGGAGATTGTATGGAGGATGGAAGGTAGGACTCTGTTCTTCGAGGCCGCTCGGGCTGATATCCTCTCTACTAGCGATCTGCCAAACGTGTATATTGAAGGCCAGCTTCATTAGGGCCTTGCTGAGCCGGGCGTCCTGCCTCCACACGCGTTTCGATTCCTAAGTTTCCCGTTCTAACTTAGGTATGGTCTCCAAGATGTAAATGATCCCTAGTTGATTGGTTGATAGCACCTACTTGTGCAGCTTCAGTTTTACGGCGTCTTTGCCTGGGAGGTTCATCGGATGAAGTCGAGCTATCAGATGAAGAATAAGGAATAGGGCTAACTCCAGCACTCTGATGATGTTCCTGTGTAAGTTGAGTCATCAAGTTTGCGTTTTCTTGAATCTGCTCAGCGAGTTGTCTTCTACTTTCCATGAGCTCTCCCATCAAGTCGTTGAACTCTGTCCTTGTAACGACTTTCGTCTGATTATGAGTTCCGGCAGTCCCTACACCAGGATTAGCTTGCTAATTTTCAGGTCCTATCCGTTGTATGCTAGCAGTTCCGTTGACGTCCATATTATGAGGGGCGGATCGGGTTCGCGGTCTTCCCATAGTAGAGATGTTGATCAAAACTCTGAGTAGATTAAATGGATTTCCCATGTATAAGTTGGATCTTCTTTGGGGGATTTATTCAATCCAAAATGTGTCACTAACACCCTTAGGAAAGATTGTGTAGAGAGAATAATGAAGAAAGTAAATTAAAACAGAGAACTATATACTGAGTTTAACACAGAAAACAAGAACACCGGATATATAGTGGTTCAGCGTAATTGCCTACGTCCAAGTTAATCTTTATTGCTTTACTCAACAATTGATTACTGATACAATCCGTACACCAACTACTTGAGTATAAATGCTAAGTAAAGAGAATGAGTCTTAAATGCAGCAGAGTCTCCCCAGTGTTTTCGAAAAAAGGTCCATTTCATTGTGCCCTGGGCCTTCTATTTATAGACGAAGATGGATTGGACTTCCCTCTTGGGCCTAGGAGTGAGATACTTCAGCCCGTGGCGAGTGACATCTGTGTGCCAAGCCATAAATGCCGAACGTCTTTGCTATGCTTTGTGAGGAGAAATGCCGAGCGAGGCTTCATGCCGAACGAGGCTGGATGCTGAACGAGGCCGGAATGTTGAACGAGGCTGGAATGACGAGCGAGGCATGAATGCCAAACGAGGTTCATGCCGAACAACCCAGTTGTGCCAAACAAAGCTGGAATGCCAAGCGAGGCATGAATGCCGAACGAGGTTGGAATGCCAAATGAGGCTGGAATGCCGAGCGAGGCGTGAGTGCCGAACAAGGATAGATGATGAACGACCCTATTGTGCCGAACAATATGAAATGCCGAATAACCTAGTTTTGCCGAACGACCTAGCTGTGCTAAACGAGCTAGTTGCGCCGAACGGCCTAGTTTTGCCGAACGACCCTTCATTCGAACGAGCCTTCTACATCAAGTCTTTGGTTATCTGGTCAATCCCCTGGGTAACAGATATGAAGTATGAACTATTAGAAATGATTGTAAAAGTGATTTTATAAAAATGGACATGGTGTGAAATAAGCATTTGGTTGTTAGAGAGATCGGGATCAAATATTGTCATTCGCTTTGCCAATACCGAAAACCACTTTAACAATTGTGTACGTGGTGGAGATTCCAGAATGAAGTAGAATGGCTTGGCGACGATTCTATATGAGGTATTAACGCAGCCCTGACTCTCGCAAGTCAGCTTAGATGTGACAAAAACAGGAGCTATGCCGGGCCAAGTAAGGTTTCTCCTCCTATCGGGCATGTTTCTTCGATACCATTCTATTACTTTGTGATTTGATTGGGTGCACCTTTTGATTTGGGAGTGTGTCTCGAGGGGGGTGGTACTAGCTGCTATGTGTTACCACCAGTTCGGATCTGCAAACGATATTTCTACACTGGGATTTCCTCGTATGTAGTGTTCACAAGGCCTATCGCACCGTCTATGAGTTTGTTTTGTACTGTACCTATGGGGTGACCTCTGGATAAACCACCAGTTGGGTGGAGCTTACGACATTGTATAGACTATGGAAATATATAAAATGTGTTAAGGGGGATATGCATAATTCTTTAATGTTATTTTAATACTTTACTTTATTGATAGACATATTATAATAGCATATATTACTACATAGTAGATAGTTCCACGGATCCTTAGAGGATGGAAATCCCAAACATCCTTTAAGTTACTTGTATTTCAATTGACATTTAATTTGAGTTGAATTTACTATATAAGAATGTTAATCCCGACTCGAGTGTTTTGTGTTTTGTTTTATGCTCGGGTCAGACCGAGTGACACATCATTTGAGTCTCACCTTTGGAGCGCGGAGCTTTGCTTGAAGATCTATCTTTATCTATTCATCTTTCAGTTATTTCCATTTATGTTTGTTTAGTCTTCTCAGTTACCTTTGTATTTGAGTTTTGTATTATATTTGTTTCAAATTCTAATGTTTATATAGTGGCTTCGTGATCTACTATTTAACTTTTTCGCTGCTTATTATTAGATTACTCTTCTGTGATTCTGTGATTGATTTTTTTACTGTATATGCTAAGTATTGCCAAATATAAATTAACAATCTATTATTTTAAGCAATTCAAGTTTGACATAAGTAGATGATTGTCGATTTGAACGGTTCAAAATACCAGGTCATTAAATTTTCAGTATATACTGGAAAAAATATTTGAAAATATATCTCTAGAAGATATTTTGATTAATCAGTCAAAGTATAATTCACTATTCAGTTAACATATCTTTATCGACAAGGTTCGAAGGAATCGAGGTTACATTTGGGAGATTCCTATCCGAAGACCACTTCGAACCAATTTATGTGTTCAAAAATAAAAGATATAGGATAATATGATTTGGAAGATAGGATGTAGGGCTGCTTGCCACTGACTCTTGGTGGAAGTTTCCCATATCACTTATTAGTGATAGTAGTTCTCCATTTGAGATCATCAATACAAGGACTTCTAGCTACTAACCTAGGGGTAAATCCCAATATGATGTGGTGGGAGATTATCTCCGGTTTATCCTATCCTGGACATTATGTATGGATGAATGTTTGACATTGCATGTCTAATCATATTGATTGATCTATATATATGTACATTTGTTTGGTGGCAGAGAAGGAAACCTCTCTTAGCTTAACTCCCTTTCCTAAGACACATGAGCTCGGGAGTTATACATTTGTAGAAATCAGTTGTGTGATCATGGAATGGCAGTGTGGCATTCAAAGTGGAATGTGTGATATGTGAAATGTAATCTTCGCCTCCGGCCACATCACACTGTAATGGTTAAACCATGATACACCGTAAGGATGTATGGTTCGCAACCATTAGGGTATGTTCATCACCTTTATTGATAACCCTCTATATTTTGGGTACGTAATGTATGCTATAAGACGTCTCGGATAGGTTGGTAATGACCGGAGTGATGACATATTCGGTTTCTATCTAGGCCATGTATGAATGCCAAATAGGGACAGATCGGTCTTTCCAGATATGGAAGATTTTTTATGTATCCTCGATATATCCTTCTAGATATGTACTATATGGAAGGTAGTCCCTTACCATGCCATTGTATGGAATCCATTCCTCAATATGTTCCTTCGGACTATTTTGTAGAGCCTAATTTATTCGAACTTTAGTAATGGTAACAATTTCGGCTAAGATTAATAAGTTTAATTGCAAAGTATTTTCAAAAGAATGTCATTAGAAATTAAATCCTCGGTTTTTGCATAGCAAAGATTTTGGTTATCACAAGGTAAAAATCCATTCCATGTCTACATACACCATGGTCTTTTGAGATACCTTTGTTTTGAAAAATTCATATTATGAGTTTCCCACACCAGTCCCATGACTGATTCGGAGTTTATTTTTCTTTTCCCTTATACTCTGGGTGCCCTAGTTTTCCTGGTCAGCCAAGTAGTTCAGGTTTGACTTGGAGTAATTAGATGGAGCTTGGAGCTAAATATTTCCAGTATATAGTTATCCATTTTCCTCCCTATTACATTTGTGTTTTGTTGTTTTCAGCATTTGTGAGGACATGCATCTATAATTGTCCAAGATGACCTTAGGATAGACTCTGGTAAATGTGTTTAAATTTGCACTGTAAAGATTATATACAGAAATAATATATGTTATTTCATTCATGCAAGATTCTATTCTGTCTATTTTTCTTTCGTACCTTTAACGAACCGACTCTCCCGCCTTTCATTCCATAGAAAGACGCATCATTAAGAAGAAAGAACAAGATAGAAAAGAAAAAAGATAGAAAAGAAAGAAACAGACAACATCAGAATCTCACAGCGGAACGAATAAATTATATTATATCACATAAGACATTACATAATATCATATACATCAGAGTTTTACAGCTAATACAACACAAACTAGACAATTATAAATACTTGTCTAGCAATAAGAATTCAAGTACATCAGAGAAAACAGATACAACCCAAACACAGCGGAATCACTATATATATCTACACGTTGAAGCCTTCAGCTCCATTTTCTCCTCCAGAACTCGTCAAAGAAATCCTGAATCACTTGACTACTCATACATAATATGAGTACCCAAGAGTTTAATAAAACAGAAAATAAACATTCGGGTCAGACATGGGTCTGGTGTGAGTAAACATTTTAAAAGTTACTTAACTTTAAAAATCCTTTGAAAAGAAAAGGTATCACGTAAGACTTCCCACACATAAATATGGAAAAGTTTTTACCATACGCTAATCAAAACATTTGATAGGAAATCCAGTGATATTATATAGTGTCTAGGGTTTTCAAAATAAAATACAGAAATAGCTGGAATGCTTACATCTCACGTTCCAACATAGTTGGGCACAATCAAAATCGTACAGGCACTTATTTGATTTGGGATTCCATCAATGGCAGAGCTACTAGGGTACCGCCCATCACAGTATGTGGCCTAGATCACCGTACCGAGGAGTACGCCCGCTCCCCTGCAACATAAGGCCGGAACCATTCCTTACTGAACAGTTCCGTACAAGACCATCCCGGCGATTCTAGCTAGCAATCGCCCCACACAGCCGAGATAAAAAGGGACATCTAGACAGGGGTAAATCTCATTCTCCAGTGGGGGCTACCCACGAAGCCTTGTTGCACCTCCCCTGTTTTATCCATTCCCGGTTGATGAGGCTTGAGGCTATGATTACCTTTATAAGACGTATCAAATCTTAGAATGCTCATCGTCCACCTTACGATGTTCTAAAAGCATTCAATCCATACAAGTTCGTTCCGGGTTCGAACGAAACCGAAGGCATTATCTCATTACACTCATTTTGGAATCACCCTCAAAGTTAACGATGATAATCCTTGCATCCTAAATCACCATCTCGAACCTGAAAGTATCATTCCGTCAAACTCATTACAGAATCACCCTCAGAGTTATACTGACGAATAGTCCTTACACATCGAGTCTTCACCCTTCACTTGAGATTCACGAGCTAACGTTTGATTTGGATCGCTGTGGTTTTCGAAATTCCAAATTTGGAAATCCGATCCCGGTCTCATCGAAATCCAAACGCCATCTTAATGTCCAAGTGAATTCAATTTGAATAATTAATTCAATTCATTATTATCTATTTACATATAGGTAGATATTACGCATATCACAATAGATAATCACATTCTCATCATAAACAGATAAACTGTATTATCATCACAAACAGATAATCATCACAACTAGATAATCCATATTATCATACTTTATCTAAGCATCCATATCATACAGATACTACTCATCTCATTACTGAGATCACATCCGTCCAATTAATATCATCCATAAGCAAAGATTATTAACCATCATCTATCATTAATTTAAAATGAATTAAATTAATTACTTCTATCTCTAATTAATTTAAAATAAATTAAATTAATTATCACATCTATAAATCCTATTTAATATCCATTTATTAATTAACCTAGTTAATTAATCATTCACTAAGTATTCAACTTGATTAAACACCTTGATTAATCATTCTAATAAGTAATTAGTTCTTAATTAATTTTCATAAATTAATTAACCTTAAACATAAGTAATTAACATTTAATTACTTCAAGTATAAATTAACTATAATTAATTACATTTATCCTTAATTAATTACATTGATTATTCACTTGATTATTAATTATTCCTTAATTAAACAATCCTTAATTACATCATTAATTATATTAATTAATGACCTCTAATTTAAATTAGCAACTTTATTTAAAATTAATTATATTTAGTAATTAATCTAAAATTAAAATATAATTATTAATCACCTTTGATTAATATTAATCCAGTAATTAACTGCTCTTAATTACTCATTAACAAATTAATTATCTTCATAATTAATTATCTCCATTAATTAATCCCTTGAATAATTACAAAAGTAATTACCAAAATTACTTTATTAAAAATCATTTCCCACTAATTTCATTCCAGTAATTATCACTTATTACTTCTCTAAATAATCCTGCTCCATTTATTATGTTAAGTAATTACACTTATTAAACCATCAAATGATTTACTTAAATTAATTAAACTAAATTAATTAACTTAACAAATCACATTATCAAAATTAATTACAATAAGTAATTAATCCTCTAATTACTTTTATTAAGTAATTATACTTAACAATTTAAAATTAATTACCTTAAATTAATTAATCTAATTAATTATCAAAATTAATCATATTAATTAATTACTTAATTATCCTTATATAATTATCATTATTAATTAACAACATTTCCTTATTACTTACTTAAGAAAAATTATCTTAGATTAATTATTATTAACCATCTCTAATTAAAGATTAATCTAAATCATTATTTAAAATCAATTAAATAAGTAAATTCCTTAATTATCTTAATTATTTCCAAGATAATTTATTTACTTATTAATTATTTCATTAACATTCAAATGTATTTAAAACAATACACTTCTAACTTAAATTTCAAATTCCATTTTAAATATTTAAGATTTAAATGTTCAACCATATAAACATTAACCAAATTTAAATAAATTATAACCTTAAAATAAAAGTGGAAACATTCATTACTTTTGTAAGAAAAGTTTAAATCCAAATTACTTAAATTTATAAAAGAAATCAAGCCTTTAAAACAAATTGATTATTTTACTTTTCAAATTAAAGCTAAACACTTCATATCTTTAATTCCAATATTTAAAGTAAATAATTTTATCAATTTTAAACCATTAATTTGAAAACAAACTTATTTTTAAATTTACTTTAAAACATGTGAATTTGTTCAACCTTTAAAAAAGTTACAAAACCGTTTAAATTCAAATATGGATTCATAAAAATTTGGAGACCATGATTTAACTTGATTTTAAACTTTTTTAATCTTGCTTAAATTTAAATATTTTCATTTTTAAAACTTTGAATTCAAAAGTTCATCTGAATTCAGATTTTAAACTTTGCATTTGAAAAACCCTATTGAAATCCCTGCCTTAAATTGAAATTACATTCAAATTTTAACAAAAAACTACAGATTTCAGGTTTTACAACCTGAAACCAATCACTAACCCGAGACCTCAAAATATCACTTCGAGTTATCATCCTAAAAGCTTCGAGTTAACAGCTTGTTCCACCCGAGTAATACTCGAGTCATCTTCCTGCACCAACCCAAACAAGTAGTTCACCCGAACCAAATGTGCACGGTGCATATGCACCGACACTTCAGCGATCAAATTCCCCTCCGCCAAGTCACAGACCAACCCTCAATGTGATTGAGACCATCAGAGTTACCCCATTATCTCGAAATCAAATTCGAGATAACAATGCAACCTGGAAACCTTGTTACTGCATCACTCCAAACCTTTCAACGGCTAGAAAACCTAACTCCGACCATCATGATCGATGCGACTTCGGCCATAGCTCCATCTACCTTACCTCTGCAACTTCCCAAAACCCTACCTCACTCGATGCGTCACAGAAAACAAGCAACTACCTAAACTTCGACCACTTCAAACTAGGGCTTGGAACCTGAAAATAGCAAATTTCCATCACCATCATCATCTGGCCATCTACCTCCAAATTTTCCTCCACTCTCCAATCAATCTTCCATCTCTAGGAAGAACCACATCAACACAATACCACTGAACCACCAGATAAACCCAGAATACCCAATTTTGTTCAAAACAGAATTACTCATACCACGGTTGATTTAAATGTGATTTATGTTTTAAAATTCATGTTTTCAAACATGCATTCATGAGTTTTAATGATTAAGATGATTGATATTTGTTTTATCATCAATGGTGACTGGTAATATGGATTTCTCAGAGGCAACATAATTTTAGTTAAACTAAATTATAATTTATAAATCCAAATCTATCTAAAAACACATTTTGTTACACATTAATTTCTAACTGAAATCAATTCAAGTGATAAAGGATTTCTACAAAAGAAAAACTTAGTTTTAAACACAGCAGATATGCAGATTTCAGGTAACAGCAACATATATACATATTTATATATGTTCACACAAAACATTCATCTACATACAATCACACAACATACTTATTTCTATATATTCACATGCAACTGATAACTTATAGTTCCCTTTTAAAATTATGAAACTATTTACCTAAGAACAGTGAAGCACTGCAGTTTAAATTCTTAGCAGTTTGATTTTTTGAAAAAAACATTTTGCATTTAATCTCTGTCCTAGTAATTGCTTTAGTATGATTTTAGGAAGAAGAACTGTTTTTAAAGAAGAAAAAAACGGTTACTCACTTATTAATGAAGAAGAAGAAGACAATAGAGATGCAATCACATATTCCTGGCACTGCAAATTGAAATCTGGATATTGAATCTGTGCTTGTATTTACTGTTGAACTGCTGAAATCTGGATTTTCATTTTGCTTGTTGATGTTGAATTTGTGTTTTAGCTTCCATTTGATAACTGAATTTACTTGTTGCTGTAGAATTTTAAAACTGCATGCAGACCATGCTTCTTTTGCTTGAATTGAAGTTGTACTTACAAATTTATTTTGAAACTTGCAGATTGAATTTTTGTTACCAAATTGGGTTTTACAGATCTTAAACATGAATTGGGCTTTTGGTTTGCAGAAATGGATTTTGAATTTTGCTTATAATCTAGTTTTCAGGTTTTCTTTTGAAGAAAAATGTTTTGAACAATTAATAAGTTTCTAAGTTTTCTTATCTATAAAAATTTAATTTCAAAATATGTTAATATGCCACATGTTATCTAAGTAATAACAAATGTTTACAAGTGTCTTCTCTTAGTGCTAAAAGCTTAGCACATATTCATTTCAATATTAAAGGAAATTTCTTAATTTATAAATGTATTTAAATTTTTCAAAACCAATTTTCTAATCTAATTTAACATGTTCTACATGTTTATCTATTTTTAGCCTTTAAATGATTACATGAAAACTTCTTTTATAAAATTACACAACCTAATGTTTATTTGGAATTTTTTTAAAAATAATATTTTTAAAACAAAATTTCAAAAGAGAAAATTTAAAAAGAAAAAGGAATGTTGAATCACATTTTATTCCAAAGTTTTCAAACTAAATATCATACTCTAATATAAATGAACTAAGTTTATTTCAAAAAAAATTAAAATAAAACAAAATAAACTTTTATTATAAAATACAATTTAAACTATTTTATTTTTGTAAACAAAATAAATACTTGCTTATATTTCTTTAAAGATATAAGAAAGAATTTTAAATTACCTTTCAAAAGTTTTCAATTCCAATTTTAAGTCAAATTAATCAATTCATAATTTATACACATACATATATAATAAATTAGAAAATATTCTTATTAAATTTTAATTAAAATCAAAACTCCTATGTATACTCATATATACATTATAAATAAAATATTTTTGAATCAGCTTAGAAAGATAATTTTATCATTTAAATATTTTTAACTTTTAAAAAGAATAAAATTCCTAAATATAATTATTATCATTATTATAAATTTTGAAAAGAATATCATTTGTCAAACAAAATAATTATTAATTTACAGGATAATATTTGTTTGAATTAGATTATTAAATCAATATTTTACATTTTAAAATAATTATTAATAGAAATTATTAAATAAGTATTGCCTAAATTTTCCGGGACATCACATTCCTCTCCCCTTAAAAGAATTTCGTCCTCGAAATTTAAAAGAAAAGTTGATTTAATAATCCCATGCAGATTTTAAATTTTAAAATAACAAACATATGCTATCAACCCAATACTTGCAACCATAGCAACCAATTCAAACAAACAATTCTAATTACCCAGACAAAATTCTGGATAGAATTCCTTAGAGTTTCCCAGGTACAAACACTGGGACACCCGCTCTACAGAATCTAAACTAGCTACACCACATAGATCTAGAGCTCCTATGTATCTAGATCAACAAATCTAAAGAGGACATTGGACCACAGACAAGTCCTGATCAACTTCCAAATCTCCCAGAACTACTGATTCTAAAACCAGTGATAGACCATACACGTACTCCTTCAGAGATACGTGAAATACATAACAAATTCCTGCCATCCGAACTGGGAATTCAATCATGTAGACCAAACTCTTAATCCTTAAGAGAATACAGGAAGATCCAATACTCTTATCCACAAATCTCTCCTATCGATCCTGGACTGCCTTCAACCTTCTAGATCAATCCAATCTTTGCAGATGCTGCACAGAACAAATCTTGACAAAGAAATAAACGATCTGCAGATCCTACTCAACAAAATTGTTCTCTCAAGGTCCATAAAAATCCACCACACAAACTCTACTACACAACATCAGAAGACTCCAAAATATATATCCTATAGAAATCCACTGATCCAAGACAAAACTCAAATTCCCAAAGAATCAGGTGTTGCTTCTATCTTGGAATAGCTGCCACCATGCTTCCGCTGCGCAACTCTGATTTTTGAGAATGTTGTTGATGAACACAAGTATAGACTTGATCAATCCACTCCAGAAACATTGTTCATCAAATTCCATAAAATCTCAGTGACCCATCCGATTCGGTCACAAACACCACAGCGAAAATTCTACCCGATATTAGATCCGATCGATCTTGCCAGCTAAACAGATCTCTCTCTCAAAGAGCCTTCCTACTATGCTGAACCACTGGTAAAGCTCCAAGAACCAAGTTGAACCAGAACTCAATCTCTCGATGCGGATGCCAATCTTGACTTCTTCGAAGATATCCAGAGAAATACCAAACCACGTCGATAACTCTAACAGCATCTAGAGATGCTTTAATCCAAACAAAAATTACTCAGAGAACTTCCGAACCATCGCAAGTCACTTTTGCGATCCCACTCAGTTCAAATTCCAAGAAATCGTTCTCTTTTCAACAATCAAAACAGCTAAGCTTTCTAATCAAAGAAGAAACTAGTGGTCCACCTCCAACCACAAACATCACACCCAGTTGAGCTTCCAGAAGAAATGGACAAGCTACACAATCTGCCCGGCCTACTGACACAAGAATCATAGAGATTTCTGAACCATCGAAGAAACAGGCCACTCACTACTGCTACTGCTGCCAAAAACTTCCTTATCCTAAAGCTCATCGAATCACCAAGCTACACCAGCCTCTTCACAATAGAACCTTCAATAGACATATATCTCTCAGGAAACTCGATCTCAAATCTAGCACAAAACACTCTGCCAAACTGAGTCTCAAACTCAAATTCAGACAGAACACCTTCCTGAGGTTGCCAAGATACCATCGCTGGCTACAGTACTCCCAACTGAGCCAAATTCATGAAAATACACTCACACGAGTGCAACCAAGCATACAATCCAAATATGAACTCCGAATCTTGAAAAGATTATCTTCAGAGATCGGTGAAATCCTTCATACCAAACAACAGAACGACTCAAGATGCCCAATACTGCCTTAGCAGATCACTTCCAACCTCAAACAATCCGACTCCAACCATTGGTAGTTGTGTTACACACACCACTACCCTCTCTAGAACTTATATAGGAAAACCTGAACGGGTAACCCAATCAAATAGGTAGAAATATATATATATATATATATATATATATATATTCAAAATTACAAATACGCTCTCTCAAGATAGTCACCACTCCAGAGCATAGGGATTCGCTCAACCTAGTGCTCTGATACCACAATGTAACGACCCTCCTTTCATTCCATAGAAAGACGCATCATTAAGAAGAAAGAAAGGGATAGAAAGGAGAAAAGATAGAAAAGAAAGAAACAGACAACATCAGAATCTCATAGCGGAACGAATAAATTATATTATATCGCATAAAACATTACATAGTATCATATACATCAGAGTTTTACAGCTAATACAACACAAACTAGACAGTTATAAACACTTTTCTAGCAATTACAATTAAAGTACATCAGAGAAAACAGATAAAACTCAAACACAGCGGAATCACAATATATATCTACACGTTGAAACCTCGTGCTCCATTATCTCCTCCAGAACTCGTCAAAGCAATCCTAAATCACTTGAATACTCATACATAATATGGTACACAACAGTTTAATAAAACAGAAAATAAACACTTGGGCCAGACAGGGGTATGGTCTGAGTAAACGGTTTAAAAGTTGCTTAACTTTGAAAATCCTTTGAAAAGAAAAGGTATCACATAAGACTTCCCACACATAAATATGGAAAAGTTTTTACCTTCCGCTAACCAAAACATTTGATAGGAAATCCAGTGATATTATAGTAGTGTCTAGGGTTTTCAAAATAAAATACAGAAATAGCTGGAATGCTTACATCTCACGTTCCAACATAGTTGGGCACAATCAACACCGTACAGACACTTATTGGATTTTGGATTCCATCTATGGCAGGGCTACTAGGGAAGTGGCCTAGATCACCATACCAAGGAGTACGCCTGCTCCCCTGCAACACAAACCCGGAACCATTCCTTACCGAACAGTTGCAAACAAGACCACCCCGGCGATTCTAGCTAGCAATTGCCCCATACAGCCGAAATAAAAAGGGACATCTAGATAGGGGTAAATCCCATTCTCCAATGGGGGCTACCCACGAAGCCTTGCTCCACTTCAACTGTTTTAGCCATTCTCGGTTGATGAGGCTTGAGGCTACGATTACCTTTATAGGACATGTCAAATCTTAGAATGCTCATCGTCCACCTGACGATGTTCTGAAAGCATTTAATCCATACAAGTTCGTTCCGGGTTCGAATGAAACCGAAGGCATTATCTCGTTACACTCATTTTAGAATCACCCTTAGAGTTAACAATGATAATCCTTGCACCCTAGATCACCATCTCGAACCTGAAAGTACCATTCCGTCAAACTCATCACAGAATCAACCTCAGAGTTATACTGACGAATAGTCCTTACACCTCGAGTCTTCACTCTTCACTTGAGATTCACGAGCTAACGTTTAATTTGGATCGATGTAGTTTTTGGAATTCCAAATTTGGAAATCCGATCCCGGTCTCATCGAAATCCAAAAGCCATCTTAATGTCCAAGTGAATTTAATTTGAATAATTAATTCAATTCATTGTCATCTATTTACACACAGGTAGATATTACAAATATCACAATAGATAATCACATTCTCATCATAAACATATAAACTGTATCATCATCACAAACAGATAATCATCACAACCAGATAATCCATATTATCATACTTTTTCTAAGCATCCATATCATACAGATACTACTCATCTTATTACTAAGATCACATCCATCCATCAATACCATCCATAAGCAAAGATTATTAACCATCATCTATATTTAATTTAAAATGAATTAAATTAATTACTTCTAATTCTAATTAATTTAAAATAAATTAAATTAATTATCGCATCTATAAATCCTGCTTAATATCCATTAATTAATTAACCTAGTTAATTAATCATTCACTTAGTATTCAACATGATTAAACACCTTGATTAATCATTCTAATAAGTAATTAGTTCTTAATTAATTTTCATAAATTAATTAACCTTAACCATAAGTAATTAACATTTAATTACTTCAATTATAAATTAACTATAATTAATTACATTTATCCTTAATTAATTACATTAATTATTCACTTGATTATTAATTATTCCTTAATTAAACAATCCTTAATTACATCGTTAATTATATTAATTAATGACCTTTAATTTACATTAATAACTTTATTTAAAATTAATTACATTTATTAATTAAACTAAAATTAAAATACAATTATTAATCACCTTTGATTTATATTAATCCAGTAATTAATTGCCCTTAATTACTCATTAACAAATTAATTATCTTCATAATTAATTATCTCCATTAATTAATCCCTTGATTAATTACAAAAGTAATTACCAAAATTACTTTATTAAAAATCATTTTTCACTAATTGCATTCCAGTAATTATCACTTATTACTTCTCTAAGTAATCCTGCTCCATTTATTACGTTAAGTAATTACACTTATTAAACCACCAAATGATTACTTAAATTAATTACACTAAATTAATTAACTTAACAAATCATATTATCAAAATTAATTACAACAAGTAATTAATCCTTTAATTACTTTTATCAAGTAATTATACTTAACAATTTAAAATTAATTACCATAAATTAATTAATCTAATTAATTATCAAAATTAATCATATTAATTAATTACTTAATTATCCTTAGATAATTATCATTATTAATTAACAACATTTCCTTATTACTTACTTACGAAAAATTATCTTAGATTAATTATTATTAACCATCTCTAATTAAAGATTAATCTAAATCATTATTTAAAATCAATTAAATAAGTAAATTCCTTAATTATATTAATTATTTCCAAGATTATTTATTAACTTATTAATGATTTCATTAACATTCAAATGTATTTAAAACAATACACTTCTAACTTAAATTTCAAATTCCATTTTAAATATTTAAGATTTAAAATGTTCAACCATATAAACATTATCCAAATTTAACTAAATTATAACCTTAAAATAAAAGTGGAAACATTCATTACTTATGTAAGAAAAGTTTAAATCCAAATTACTTAAATTTATTAAAGAAATCAAGTCTTTAAAATAAATTGATTATTTTACTTTTCAAATTAAAGTTAAACACTTCATATCTTTAATTCCAATATTTAAAGTAAATAATTTCATCAAGTTTAAACCATTAATTAGAAAACAAACTTATTTTTAAATTTACATTAAAACATGTGAATTTGTTCAACCTTTAAAAAAGTTGCAAAACTGTTTAAATTCAAATCTGGATTCATAAAAATTTTAAGACCATGATTTAACTTGATTTTAAACTTAATTTAAATCTTGCTTAAATTTAAATATTTTCATTTTTAAAACTTTGAATTCAAAAGTTCATCTGAATTCAGATTTTAAACTTTGCATTTGAAACCCTTATTGAAATCCCTGCCTTAAATTGAAATTACATTCAAATTTTAAAAAAAAAACTACAGATTTCAGGTTTTATAACCTGAAACCAATCACTAACACGAACCTCAAAATATTACTTCAAGTTATCAACCTAAAAGTTTCGAGTTAACAGCTTGTTCCACCCAAATATTACTCGAGTCATCTTCTTGCACCAACCCAAACAAGTAGTTCGCCAGAACCAAATGTGCACAGTGCATATGCACCGGCACTTCGGCAACCTCCAGCCATCATATTCCCCTCCGCCAAGTCACAGACCAACCCCCAACGTGATTGCGACCTTCAGAGTTACCCCATTAGCTCGAAATCAAATTCGAGATAACAATGCAACCTGGAAACCTTATTACTGCATCACTCCAAACCTGTCAACGGCTAGAAAACCTAACTCCGACCATCATGATCGATGCGACTTCGGCCATAGCTCCATCTACCTTCCCTCTGCAACTTCCCAAAACCCTACCTTACTCGATGCATCACATAAAACAAGCAGCTACCAAAACTTCGACCACTTCAAACTAGGGCTTGGAACCTGAAAATAGCAATTTCCATCACCATCGTCCTCTGGCCATCTACCTCCAAATTTTCCTCCACTCTCCAATCAATCTTCCATCTCCAGGAAGAACCACATCAACCCAATACCACTGAACCACCAGATAAATCCAGAATACCCAATTTTGTTCAAAATAGAATTACTCATACCATAGTTGATTAAAAAATGTGATTTATGTTTTAAAATTCATGTTTTCAAACATGCATTCATGAAATAAACTTGTTTTAATGATTAAGATGATTGATATTTTTTTTATCATCAATGGTGACTGGTAATATGGATTTCTCAGAGGCAACAGATTTTCAGTTAAACTAAATTATAATTTATAAATCCAAATCTATACTAACAAACACATTTTGTTACACATTAATTTCTAACTGAAATCAATTCAAGTGATAAAGGATTTCTACCAAAGAAAAACTTAGTTTTAAAAACAACATTTATGCAGATTTCAGATAACAGCAACATATATACATATTTATATATGTTCACACAAAACATTCATCTACATATAATCAAACAACATACTTATTTCTATATATTCACATGCAACTGATAACTTAAAATTCCCTTTTCAAATTAAGAAACTATTTACCTAAGAACAGTGAAGCACTGCAGTTTAAATTCTTAGCAGTTTAATTTTTTGAAAAAAACCAGTTTGCATTTGATCTCTGTTCTAGTATTTGCTTTAGTATGATTTTAGGAAGAAGAACTGTTTTTAAAGGAAACATTTACTCACTTATTAATGAAGAAGCAGAAGACAACAGAAACGCAATCACATATTCCTGGCACTGCAAATTGAAATCTGCATATTGAATCTGTGCTTGTATTTGCTGTTGAACTGCTGAAATCGGGATTTGCATTTTTCTTGTTGATGTTGAATTTGTGTTTTAGCTTCCATTTGATAACTGAATTTACTTGTTGCTGTAGAATTTTAAAACTGCATGCAGACCATTCTTCTTTTGCTTGAATCGAAGTTGTACTTACAAATTTATTTTGAAACTTGCAGATTGAATTTTTGTTACCAAATTGGGTTTTACAAATCTTAAACATGAATTGGGTTTTTGGTTTGCAGAAATGGATTTTGAATTTTGCTTATAATCTGATTTTCAGTTTTTCTTTTGAATAAAAATGTTTTGAACAATTAATAAGTTCCTAAGTTTTCTTACCTACAAAAATTTAATTTCAAAATATGTTAATATGCCACATGTTATCCAAGTAATAACAAATGTTTACAAGTGTCTTCTCTTAGTGTTAAAAGCTTAACACATGTTCATTTCAATACTAAAAGAAATTTCTTAATTTATAAATGTATTTAAATTTTTCTAAACCAATTTTCTAATCTAATTTAACATGTTCTAAATGTTTATCTATTTTTAGCCTTTAATTTATTACATGAAAATTTCTTTTATAAAACTACACAACTTAATGTTTATTTGGAATATTTTTTAAAAAATAATATTTTTAAAACCAAATTTCAAAAGAGAAAATTTAAAAAGAAAAAGAAATGTTGAATCACAATTTATTCCATAGTTTTCAAACTAAATATCATACTCTAATATAAATGAACTATGTTTATTTCAAAAAAAAAAATTAAAATAAAACAAAATAAACTTTTATTATCAAATACAATTTAAACTATTTTATTTTTATAAACAAAATAAATACTTGCTTATATTTCTTTGTAGATATAAGAAAGACTTCTAAATTTACCTTTGAAAAGTTTTCAATACCAATTTTAAATCAAATTAATCAATTCATAATTTATACACATACATATATAATAAATCGGAAAATATTCTTATTAAATTTAAATTAAAATTAAAATCAAAACTCCTCTTTACAATGCATACTCATATATACATTATAAATAAAATATTTTTGAATCAGCTTAGAAAGATAATTTTATTATTTAAATATTTTTAACTTTTGAAAAGAATAAAATTCCTAAATATAATTATTATCATTATTATAAATTTTGAAAAGAATATCATTTGTCAAAAAAAATAATTATTAATTTACCAAGGACAATATTTGTTTGAATTAGATTATTAAATCAATATTTTACATTTTAAAATAATTATTAATAGATATTAGTAAATAAGTGTTGCCTAAATTTTCCGGGACATCACACTCCGACACTTGGATTTGCGACTGAATACTGATGATGTATTATTATCGATTTCTAAAGATCGAAGAATTGGGTTTTATACTTAAGCAAAATGAATAGGGCTGCGATCCTATATATGGATTTCTAACTAACATTATTCACGTCCAAAAATTTCCAATCTCCAATCGATGCATGCTCACTTACGTTCTTAGCTAAATACCCATATTCCAAACTCAATAGAACTATTATTGGGACCTAATTCTATCATATACAGAAGTTAACCTTTAAAATCAAATTATATAAATATTAATTCCTAAAATTAATCATTATGCATCTCAGGCTCACACGACCACACAATACATCCAATATCATGAAACTCATCCGCATACAATAATTTATTATCCTTTATCCAAAGGCACTATTTTCGCCAAAATCGGATATTGCCCCGAAATGATATTTTAAAGCATTTTCAAATTATTTATTTGTACCATTTATTTTCTTAAAATTAAATTTCCAAAATAAATTAACTGTTATTATTTGTTAATAAAAAGGGGTTAAATAAACTCATCAATTCATTAAACAAATATTTTCTTAGCAAAGCTAGCGAGGTTGACTGGGCCCCTACCAGATTTTATTAAAAAAGAGAAAAAGCAACTACTCAAAACAAGCTTTGAGCAGGAGTGAACAAATGAAAAAACAAGGCAGCAAGAAAAAAGAACAAACAAAACAGAGCAAACAAACATAACAAGAGTACAGGGTAGACTGTAAGCACGAGGCAGGAAATGACATGAAAGACCCAAAGAGAACCCTGAAGCCACCAAAGAGACCAAGAAATCACAAATTCAGGAAAAATGAGACGACCAAAAAGAGAAGAAAATTGAGAAAAATCGAAGCAAACCCCGAAGCCGCCAGCAGAGCAAGCCTTACCAATCCCAAAGCAGGGATAAAAGGAAAGAATTACGAACCTGTAACTCTTTCATGATTGAGTGCTTCAACACTAACCATATTTGCAGCTGAGATTGCTCCATATTATTAAAGCATCTTTGATTTCTCTCCCTCCAAATAGTATGAACATATTTCTTGGGACAAA
The DNA here is from genome assembly GCA_030765085.1 of Allium cepa. Classification (NCBI taxonomy): domain Eukaryota; kingdom Viridiplantae; phylum Streptophyta; class Magnoliopsida; order Asparagales; family Amaryllidaceae; genus Allium; species Allium cepa. Next base: position 42,651,186 of record CM060930.1, on the reverse strand, counting down.
AACATAGGAGTTCACCTGCATTATCTTTTTTGTTTGTGGAACTGAGAATCATGTGCCATTCAAGAGCAGACTGAGTAGGGAGACATGGCCTACCAAGCTTCATCATGATTGTCTCCTAAATTTTATGCAGATAAGTACAATCAAAGAACAAGTGCTTACCACTTTCAATGCTGACCTTGCAAAACATACACAAGTGATCAGGCACAGACACAAACCCACTCATCTTATCTTTCATCATGATAGCATTAGTTAGGACTTTCCATAACATCAAATTGTCATAGGGAGAGTAGAGTTTATTCCAGATAGACTTATACCATGGGTACTTAGGCTTAAATCGAGGCTTAGATAATAAGTGATAAACATGCCTTATAGAATGTGGCTTACCTTCCCAGCAAAGCAAATCGGCATCAGGGAAAGAGTTGTGGTAATTACTAAGTCTCGCCCAGAATTGTCTCAAATATTGGTTACTAGTACAATGAAACGTAACTTTGTTGTCAACAATGAAGTCCACAGCTTTAGCAAAGGTGTTAATACTAGATTGATGCATTTGCAGTTGTGCTAAAGTAACAGACAGGATTAGGCCATTACGTAACCAAGGATCATTCCAGAAATTCTTATTGCTTTGACGCGAGAGAGAATATTTGAAATAAGGCAGGAATGCAGAGCGCGAAGATAAGATCTTACGCCATATCCAACTGCAACCACTAGGAGGATCCGCAAACCAAATGCATTTATTTTTTAAGTTATGAGTAACAGTCCATTGAACCCAAAGGCTCTTCTTATCAGAAAGTAAGGAATCAAAATGATGACTGATCGCGACTAAGTTCCATCGCTCAATGTTTAGGATACCTAACCCACCACAAGAAAGAGGTTGCTCAATACGATCAAAAGAGCAAGGAATTGGTTTTCTATTATGATTGCTGCCGGTCCAGAAAAACCTAATCATAGTTTGTCTGACCAAACAAAGCAGTTTTTTAGGTAAGACAAAAGCTCTAGCCCAGTATACCTTAATGGAAAAGAACAATGATTTGATCAAGATAAGTCTGCCTGCTTGGGAGAGAAAGCGATTGGCCCGGCAAGCAAGCATTTTGGTAATTTTGTTATATAAGGGAAGGCAGTTGGCAAAGGTTGCTCTAGACGAACAGAGAGGGATGCCCAGGTAAACCATATCAGATTTCATTGATTGGAGACCAAAAAAAATAGTCAATTCAGAGGATAAGGAGGGAGGAATGCCAGCAAACAAGATAGTAGATTTGGATAGATTAAGCTTAAGACCAAAACAAGAATAAAAGATGTCAAGGGTTTTTTTAATATTGCTTAAGGACTCACGAGTAGGGGAGGTGAAGATCATAATGTCATCAGCAAAAAGTAGGGACGTTACCATAGGCTGCTTACATTTGGGGTGGAACTTAATCTCTTTGGAACAGAATCTGGCATTAAGCATACAAGTAAGGATTTCCATAACTAGGAGGAAAATGTAAAAAGAGAGAGGATCACCCTGACGAATGCCCTGTTTGCTTTTAAAATAACCGGATACCTTACCATTGTAGTTATGAGAGAAAGTGAGGGTGGAAATGCAAGTGTAAATCCAAGCAACAAAAGGCTTAGGGAAGCCCATCAGAGCCATAACTCTAACAATTGTAGACCATTGAACACTGTCATAAGCTTTAGAAAGATCAAGTTTCAGCATAGCACTCGGAGATGAGTTAGCACGACCATATCCATTGAGAAGCTCATGAGCTAACATAACATTGTCGAGAGAGTTTCTATTGGGTAGAAATGCTGCCTGATTAGCAGAGATGAGATCAGGTAGGACAGCTTTAGTTTGGAAGCAATTAATTTGGCAATGCATTTATACATCACATTGCAACAAGAAATGGGCCTGAATGAGGAGACATCAGAAGGGGGATGGGATTTGGGGATGAGGAATAAATTAGTAGCATTGACCTGATTAAGTAATTTGAATTTATTAAAGAAGTTATGAATAGCAGGGAAAAAATCAACTTTAATAATATCCCAATTCTGAATGAAGAACTTCACGTTAAAACCATCAGGTCCGCCGCAAGATTTCTTGTTCATATTGATGAGAGTGTGTTTTATTTCCTCATTAGTAACAAAAGAGATGAGCAGGTCAGCTTGGGACTGGTTAATGGAGGGAAGGTCAATGATGTTAATAAGGTTGAGATTTGCTTCAAAATTATCAGAGTTTCCAAGATGGCAAGAGTAGTACCTACTCAGAGCATTATCAATATCATTAGGATCACTGAGTAAATTGACATTGACATCCTGAATACGATGAATCTGCTCATGGGCATGCTTCGCCTTAATAGCCGCATGGAAATAAGCGGTACTGCTATCACCTTCAGTCAGCCATTTAAAATTAAGTTGTTGTCTCCTCATAGAGCATTCCATCCTCAACGCATCAGAAAGGGATGAAAATAGGAAACTCTCACGAGCCGCAATTTCAACATCATTAGGACTATTGAATAAAAGAACTTGAGTGTCTTCGAGTTGTTTCCTGATGGCTTCAGACTTCAAAGTACCCTTACCAAAGTTGCTATTGGACTAGTTTTGAGAGAAAGCTTGACAAGCTTCAGTTTCTTGCAAAATTTAAAAGTGGGATTACCGTAGCATGGAGAGGACCATGCTACATTTATTATATTAGTATACCCTGGCTCATTAGACCAGATGCTAAAATACTTAAAACTTCTTTTCACAGTCATGGTAGGGGGCCAGTGGAAAGAATGATGGGGGAATGGTGAGACATAATAAGAAGAAGAAGATGAGCAGAAAGGGAAGGCCAGCATGAAAGAGATGTGAGATTACAAAAGGAGTGATCAATGATGGAAAAAGTTCTATGGCCAGAGCGACTACGGTTATTCCATGAATACTTGGAACCAGATTTATTGATTGTCATCAGATTGGCTTCTTCAATAGCAGAATTAAGAGGCTGAATGTCGTTAGGAGTTAGAGGCAGACCACCACTCTTGTCATCAAGGTTGAGGCTACAGTTAAAATCTTTAAGAATAAGCCATGGGTGGGTATCTTGTCAGAATGCAGGAATTTGACGTAGGAAAGACTATCTAGTGGAAGGGGAATTAGAAGCGTAAAAATGGTAAGATAAAAGGAAATGGAATCAGGGATTAAGAAAGCATGGAAGTGGATGAATTGAGGGTAGGAAAGGATAGGAGACAAGGAGAAAACTTGTGGGTTGGATATCCCCATTATCCTCCCATACGGTGCTTCAGGAAGATTATGATGCAAAGTCCAATTTCTGTTGATGTAATTGCTCGCAGAAATAGTACGAGACAAATCAAGTTTGGTTTCAATAATCGCAAATAGGGCCAGATTATGAGAGTGAATCAGAGACTTGATGTGATCCAATTTTTCCATGCTATGGGTACCCCTAATGTTACATGCTACTAAGTGGTGTGAACTCATGATGAATCAAGAGAAATATGAATCGTACCTGTCTTGCTCCTTGTTGAAGGAGATCCTTTTGATAGCATTTCGTCAATCAAACTGGGTTCAATTAAGATGGGGGCAGGGTATGGAATATCTGAAAGGGAGGGAATGACTGGTATAGATGGTTTAGCAATCCAACCTGGTAGATTTCCAACGAAAGAATAAGGAGATGGTTTGGGTTGGGATACGACATGAGGAGGGTTTGGTTGAAAGAAGAAGGGGGGAGAAGAAGGGGTTAAACGGGAAGAATTGGGAGGGATTGATGGAGAAGATGATGGGAGAGAAGAATTGACATGCACAGGGGCAGTGTGCACGTGTACACAGTTAACTGGCGATGACTGCAATAAGTTTTCTGGAGAGAGAATTACACTGGGACTTGTCATATTTAAGATTGGATTAGAAGGAGAATTTCGTAGATTATGAGGTTTAACACTTGCTACCAATTCACACCCCAAACTGCTATTAACATTATTCTCATTAGTCAAACTGCTTTTGATTGATGCACCATTTATCATAACTCCAGTCGCGTCTAATAATATATCAGGCAAAGTATCTTTTGCATTCTCATCATCAGTATTAATAACAACAGCATTATTCTCATCAGGAAGAATGAGAGAATCATTGGTGTTGGGCATAATATTTCCTCCAGTAGTTACACATTCATGTTCATTCACACCACTGTTCAATTGAAAATTTTCCCCTTCCTCCACTGTTGCTTCACAAATCTCAATGCCATGTCCAACGCTATCTATGTCATTCTCAACAGACAGAACGGAATATTTATTTCTTATCTCAGTATTCACCAGAGCCTGCGGATGAACTAAAGATGAGCAAGATAAATTTATGCCAGAAGAAATAATAGCACTTTGATTATTCCCTGACACAAGATGCTTCCCATTACTTTCTTTCACTCTAGAAGTCTTAACCTTTTGCCAGCCACTTCTTTGATTTGCAACATTCCTAAGAATGACCTTAGGGGTAGGAGATATAAATTTTTCAGTAAGAATATTAACCGCAATAGCAATAGCATTCAAATATTTTTTCACAATTCAAAGATTTTACGTAATCTCTAATTTAATTTAAATTTTAAAGCCTTTAAACTAATAATTTCAATAATTTAAATAAATTAAATATTCAAAATCAAATGATTAAAATTTTGGGTCGTTACTAGAACCCATGTAACATCCCCCATTTTATGGCCTGAAACTAAGCGCTACGGAGGTTGCAATCATCCATTGTATTAATTTGCAGTGAAAAAATGAGATCAGTTAATTATATCTATAATTACAAGAGAATATGAATATGTAAATTTTCAAAACGATTTCATTAGTTACTTTCATATTCATTACATCCCATTACATAATCCCATCGATTCCATGTTTAGAGAAAATATAATAATCTCAATTATAATCCAAGAGTGACATTGGAAGATGCTCTATTGGATAATCAAAGTCTAACTACTTGACAGTTATAAATCCCATCATTACATACATTCAGAAAAGAAAATACGTCAAACACTACAGTAGAATAAACTCCTAATATTAGCTAGCTTGCCTCTTGCAAGTCTTTGAAATCTTATTCGTCTAAACTAGAACTCCCAACTCTCAACCTACCAAAGTAAATACACGAGATTCTAGGGGAAAAAAGAAAAACTTCGGATCAGACAAAATGTCTGGTGAGAGTAATAGTATGGCATCTCGAATCAAAATAGATATCTAATGAGACTACATCGTTGAGCGGAACGGGTTTCACCCTCACTAATGCCTTATCCATATACGTCAATCATAAAGCTGCACTGACATCCATAATGGTTTGAACAAAACATAGCATGATCATATGCATCCATGCAATATGGGTAAGTCTGACTAGTCTATCATCCTAGGGTTATGCACACCCTCGGTTTATCTTTCCATAAAATAGACTATATGTCTCAAATTAAATTTTTTATGTTCATTATAAACCTAATGGTTTTGCAGGCCAACAAGTAACCTATCGAGTTGACTCAAGCCAAAACTTCAACTAGCTATTCCAAAATCTCCAGATGCAGTTAGGAGGAAGATGGACCGTTTGTCCAAAGCAGAGGAATATTAGTCCCTACATCTTAGTTTTCCTAGGGTTGCCATGAACCTACTAGTTTTCGCACATAACTAATCAAGCTTATTTGGAATTATACTTTCCCTAAGGTCATTATGAACTTACTAGTTTTCACAGGTAACTAATTAACCTTATCCGGAATTAAAATTGTGACGACCCGCCTTCATATCATAGAAAGACGTATTGTAGTTTAGAAAGAAATAGGTAGAAAAGAAAGAGATAGAAATAAAGAACTAAACAGCCATCAAAATCTCACAGCGGAACGGAAAAATATATATTGCATCACATAGATATTACATAATATTCATCATACATCAGTGTCATTCAGTTTTACAGACATCACATTAGACGGTCGTGATGACCTGCCTATTCATTATGACCCAAAATGCAAACAGAGATATTGCACAGCGGAATAATATATATATATATGCCAAAGTCTCTTGCTCCATGTCCTTTCCAAAATACGTCAAGCCAACCAGAATCACTTGGCTACTCGTAAAAATTTGAGGACCCAAGAGTTAAAAAAAACAGAAAATAAACACCAATTCGGATAAGGGTCTGGTGTGAGTAAACGGTTTAATTTGTTTAACTCGGAAATTCTTTTAAAATCAAAGGTATCTCGTAAGACTCTCCGCAAACAGACAAGTGTTTCCCTTGCGATAACCAAACATTTGATAGGAAATCCAGTTACATTATAATAGTGTATAGGGTTTTCAAATAAATTACTCACATAGCCGAAATTATTACATCCATTAAAATTAAATATACTAGGTATACAATCAAGTCCAAGGCCACTTATTGGAGACTGGATTCCATATAATGGCAGGGCTACTGGGGTACCACCCATCACAGTACCTGGTCTACATCAGAGTACCGAGGATCCACCCTGATCCTCTGTAACACAAGATTGGAGCCACCCCTTACTGGATAGTCCGAATAAGACAACCCCACGGTTGTGGCCAACAACCGCCCACACAGCCGAATAAAGAGACATCTTGAAAGAGGAAAATCTTATCCTACTTGGGTGCTACCCACTTAGCCCTGCTGCACCTCCTCTGTTTTAGCCATTCCCGATTAATGAGGCTTGAGGCAACGATTACCTTTATAACACACATATCTTGGAATGCTCATCGTCTCCATTGACGATGGTATGATAACATTCGTCCATACAAGTCCGTTCAGGGTCCGAACGGAACCAAAGGCACTATCTCCGTTAAACTAGCTTTGGAATCACCCTCAGAGTTAATGACAAATAGCCCTTGCATTATGGATCCTCATTCCCGATCTTCACTTGAGATTTCACGACCTATAGCTTATTTTGGATCAATGTGGTTTTCGGACAACAATTTGATATCTGATTTCGGGCTCATCGAAATCTAAACGTCATCTTTTAAGGCTAGGTTGTTTTAAGTAAAACAATTTAATTAATTTCCAAAAGTTCATATTCACATAAAAATTCAACGCAGATAACTATTCAAATAAATGTCTCACATTTATTAACAATACAATCCAGGCATTACATATCACATAATATCACAAATTAACAGACTAGAGATATTAAACAATCCAAAGCATTCAATAAAATTTAACCATTCATAGGCTAGAATTATTGGTCACACAATTTCTAATTAAAATAAAATGATTTCTTATAAATCCTGCTTAATTATCATTGATTAATTACAAGCCATTTTATTTATTTAAATAACTATTTGGAATTAATTAACATACATAATAACTTAAGACCTTTGAATAATTTAAAAGTTTTAAAACATTTATTTTTCCTTTAACTATCTACTTAATTACATTCTTTAGTTTTAATTTAATAAACTTAAGAATTAATTAAAATAATGGTCATACAAATGAATTATTCTAAACTTAATTAAATTGAGTTAAAAATAAATTATTTATGTAACCTTTAACTAAACAATATTAAGTAAACATTAATACTTAAAAGAATTGTATTGGGAAACTTGCCGAAAAAAACTTGTTCACTTTTCTTTTTCAAACTTGCCAATATACTTCTGAAAACCCGAGACCAACCCGAGCTTTTTCCCTATTCTCCCAGACTCTCTCTCTTCTTCTCTCTACTCTACAGCAACCAACTCGAGTCCAATCTGATGCTTCCCTCTAAACAAACCCGAGCCAAACCCCTTCTTTCCCGTCTCTCTTCCTATCTCTCTTCCCTCTAAACACAGCAACAACCCGACATAACTGATATGTGTGCACATGCACTCACGACTGTGCTGCCCTGACAATTCACCGATGATGCCACCAAGTTGACGATGACACTACGACCATCCCTAACCGCCCAGAGCCATGAAACAAACCCAAAATTGAATTTGAGCAAAATAGAACACCACTGGAACAAAACCGTCACAAAAACCACCTCGCATCGCCACCTCCGATCATCTGAACCCACATCGCCACGCCTAGAGCTACGCCAGCCCTTCATCATCCTTTTCCCTCACCTCCGATCAAGTCCAAATCCATCGCGACGCCGCGTTCACTTTGAGACCATCGTCGACCCGAGCAAGTTCTTAAACCCTACAACGCCGTCGTTCAACCACCACGTCGAACTGAAAAATCGGTGACCATTTTTCCCATGATCCCTGACCTTCACGCTACCTCCAGCAAAAATTATGACTCTCCCCTTCGCTTCGATCGCTAGAAATTGACAAACTCCCAATTTCCACTCAACCTATAATTCTTCTCAAATTTCTAACTTAAAAATATTGATATTACCATTATAAATCATAGTTTTCAAAATCGAATTAGATTATATAGGTGAAATAAGAAATCATGTTGGTCGATTTTATGATATATTTAATTCTCACTGTAAATTTCTTTTTCCCAGAAAGCCATTTTTAGAATTAGGATTTCATCAATATAAACACATTTCTTATTGACATCATAACCTATAGTTGCTTAATGAAGAGGACTTGAATTTATTTTGAGTAAATTTGAGTCTGTTAACAAAAAAGAGGCATGCATGTATACACATATTACATTCAACTTGTTTACTCAAGATACCATACAATTTCATCCATGCAATCATATTCATGCCATTTCCATAAACAAATTTTACATGCAATGGTTAATAAAGAGGATTTAGCTTTTAAAAATTAAGTTTACTCACCTTAAAATGTTTGAACAGAGAATAAAGCTTTTAATTGCAACTTGATCTTTGAAACTGGAAACTATTTGATCTACTAGGTTGAACTTGAATTGCTTGCTTTGCATAGTTGAAATTTTGAAGTTGATTTAGTTTTTCTCTGATTCTAGTTTGGTTTTTCTTTTTATTTTGGTTCTGGTTTTGGTTTGTAAGAATGAAAGATGAAAGAAGAAAGGAGATAGTAGTAGAGATACATATAAGTGTATACATTGTACAGCCTTGGTTTCTCTAAAGCATTTTTTATGAAGAAAACAAATAAACTTGACACCTATATTTGCATGACATCCGTTGGCTTACAAATGTCTTTATGCGTGTATTTTATATTTACTTATGTTTTTATATTAGATTTATATTTTTATTTATAGATTTTCTTTTTATTTATTTAATGTTTGCATAATAAGATAAAACCCATATTTATTCTTATTTGAAGCCTAAATTATTAATACATTAATTAATAACTAAATATATACTAGTTTTCAAAAAAATGTAGAGTTTTTAAATCTAATTTATTTTTAAGATATTTATTTTGAATTTCAAACCATAGTTTCCTATTCACAATTTACATATATATAAGCAATAGTAATTAGAAGCACATTTATTGTTTGAAAAGATAAGTTTTGCAAATTAATATAATTATATTAGAAGATTAACTAATCATTAACTGCCAAAAATTCCGACTTGTCACATTCCTTCCCCCTTAAAATAATTTCGTCCCCGAAATTTTAAAATAAAAGATAATCAAAAGCTTTCCTATTCAACATCAAAGCATACACATCAGCCATATGTTAACAACCAAAATAAACAATTTATCCTGTCACAATTCGGGATAGGACTTCCTAATACTATCTAGAGTTTCCCAATACAATCTGTGGGATCCTTGCTCCACTGAATCTTAACCAACTTCACCACTTTGTTCCTGAGCTTCTTCTTATCTCGATCCACAATCTAAACTGGATGCCTGACCATAGTTAAGTCCGGTTCGACCTCTAAATCTTTGTGAACTACTGGTTCTACAACCAGTGATGGGTCGTACAAGTACTTACTCAGATGAGATACGTGAAATACGTTGTGAATCCTAGCCATCCGGTCCGGTAATTCAATCCTGTAGGCCAAAGCACCTATCCCCTCGAGAACACGAAAAGGTCCAATACATCTCGGGGCAAGCTTTCCCGTCTAACCAAATCTGATTGCTCCTTTTATCGGGAAAGCCTTGACAAATACCAAATCTCCGACTTTGAATTTCAATTTCCTTCATCTTTTATCTACATAGCTTTTCTGATGATCCTGGGTTGCTTTCATTCTTTTCTTGATCAGCTTAACCTTCGTAGATGCCTCCCGAATCAAGTCTGGACCAAGAACAAGACAATCTCCCGATTCTACCCAACAGGATGGTGATCTACAAGGTCTTCCGTACAAAGCTTCGTAGAGTGCCATCTTAATAGTTACCTGATAACATTGTTGTACGAGAATTCTTCCAAGTGTAGATAGTCCTCCCAAGATACTCCAAAAACCAAGATACAGGCTCTCAACATATCTTCAAGAATACGATTCAGCCTTTCTGCCTGACCATCGGTTTTGGGATGATAAGGTGTACTTAAACACAGCCTTGTTCCAAGAGCTATTTGTAGAGCTTCCTAAAATTTACTGGTAAAAATTGGGTCACGGTCACTCACTATACTGATGGGAACTGCGTGCAACTTTCAAGAAAATCTCTGCTAAAGACGCTGCGGTTCTGGTAGCCTTAACTAGGATAAAGTGGGCGCTCTTAGTCAGCCTATTCATGATTACCCACACTCCTTCATTTCCTTTTCTGGTTCTTGGAATCCCATCGATGAAATCCATCGATATGCCATTTCCACTTTAGAATCTCTAGAGTTGCAACAACCCTGCAGCCTTTTGCTGATCACCCTTCACTTGTTGACAAATCGCACATCCATTTATGATGGTAGCAATATCCTTCTTCATTCCTTTCCACCATAAAACTTTTTTTATATCCTTATAAATCTTTGAGATCCCCGGATGGATACTTCACCTGGAGCGATGGCTCTCTAACAAAACTTCTTGCCTATCATCCTTGTTATTTGGAACGCAGATTCTTCCTTTGATCCTCAAAGTTCCCTAGTCATCTATCTTGAAACTGGTGCACTGTCCATTCTTAACTTTCCTAATGATTGCTCTCAAACTCCTACCCGTTCCTTGCTTGCTTACAATCCTTTCTAGTAGAGTCGGAGTAACTTCCATGACAGCCAAAATCGCATTTCTATTCAAATCATCTACCGCTACATTTGCTTTCCTCGGTGTATAGAGAATGTCCAAATCATAGGATACTAAGAATGCCACCCATCTTTTCTGCCTCAAATTTAGATCTTTCTGGGAGAAAAGATACTTTAAGGGTTTATGATCGGTGAAAAGCTCGAACTTCTCACCCAACGGATAATGCCTCTATATCTTCAGCGCAAAGACGATAGCCAGCAATTCCAAATCACACGTAGCGTACTTCTTCTCATGTGACTTCAACTACCTACTCACATACGCATTCACTCTTCCATTCTTCATCAACACAGCACCAAGCCCTACTCCACAAGCATCGGTATAAGCTTCGAACTTACTCCTTCCATATGGAATAGCCAAAACAGGTGCACTAGTCAGCCTTGCCTTCGGATCCAGAAATACTTCTTCACACTTAGGAGTCCATTTAAATTTTGCTGCCTTCCTAGTCAGTTTGGTCAAGTGGGAGGAAATCATAGAGTAATTCCGGATGAATTTCCTGTAGTAACCCGCCAAGCTAAGAAAACCGCGAACTTCTGTAGGAGTCTGCGGTTGCTTCCATTCTTGAGCAACTGCTACATTGGTCGGATCCACAGAGATACCCTCTCCAGATACGACGTGTCCCAAAAATCTTACTTCTGACTTCCAGAAATGGCACTTCGAAAATTTAGCTTTCAGGATATGCCTCCTTAATGTTTCCAACACTGTCTCCAAATGACGCTTGTGCTCCTCCTCTTATTTGGAGTAGATGAGAATGTCGTCGATGAACATGAGGTCAAACTTGTTCAGCACATCCTGGAAGACATGATTCATTAGATCCATAAAATAAGCTGGAGCATGGGTTAACCCAAAAGGCATAACTAGCCACTCATAAAAACAGTTGGCTCCTCTGAATGCAGTCAAGGGTGTACTGTCTTCAGTTACCCTTAGGTGGTGAAAACTCGAAGCTAGATCTAATTGGGAGAAAACAGTCGCCCCATGAAGTTGGTCGAAAAGATCGTCAATACGAGGCAAGGGGTACTTATTTCTAATGGTTGCCTTATTCAATTCTCGATAGTTTACACAAAATCTTAAAGACCCGTCCGATTTGGTTACAAAAACTACAGCAGAACCCCAGCTAGTACGACTAGGTCTGATCAATCCTCTCTCCATGAAATCTTGAGTCTGCTTTACCAATTCATCTCTCTCTCTCTCTCTCTCTCTTTCAGAGCCATCCTTCTACTGGGTTGAACCACCGGTATTTCTCCTAGAATTAAGTCGATACGAAACTCAATCTCTCAATGTGGGGGTAAACCTTTGACTTCTTCAAAGACATCTGGAAAGTCTCTGACAACTTCGATGGATCCTACTTCTTCTTGAGATTCCTCGATCCCATGCAAAAGACTACCTATGTGGATTCCTGAACTATCGCAAGTCACTCTTGCAATCCTTCGGTTCAGTTTCCAATGACACGGTTCTCTCTTCGCAAATCGGAACAGCTGTATGCTTGTCCAACCTATCCATTCCCAAAATAAGGACAAATCCTTTAAAATCCAATACAAATGGGTCGCATGAGAAACTATGGGATAGATAAGAAATTCTTAGACTTTTATAGATCATGTCTAACTTAGTCACTCCCTCTATGGGATTAGATACAAAAGTAGGACGGTCCACAATACTAGGGGTAAGGTGAAATTTCCCCACCGTTTCCAAAGAAATAAAACTAAGGGAAGCACCAGAATCAAACAAAACTCTAACATAAATTCCATCTAAAAGCAAAGTACATTCGAGAATGCCTTTTCCTTTTCCATCTGTAGAAGCTAACGGTCCACCCTGAATAGCAAACACATTTTTTGGTTGAGCTCTCTGGAGAAGTGGGCAAGCTTTCACCATATGCTCGGGCTGTTGACAATTGAAACATAAGGATTTACGAACCATCATGGAAATGGGTCCACTCTACTGCTGCTTCGAAGCTCCACCTCTAGGACACTATTTAGCCAAATGACCTTCCTGTTGGCACATATAACTTTTCCGAGCTGCATTGTTGGTTTTCCTTTACCCTTCTTCTTCCAGTTCGGGTTGAATTTCCTTTTATTCAGATTGATAGAATTTCCACTCGGTGCTGCCACTGTTGCCATGGGTTTCTTTTCCATAAGCTCTTCGTATCTCAAAGCCATATCTACCAGTTCCACAAATGATCCTTTGAGATGTGCAGTCATCTTCTCATGAAATTCAAGCCTTATTCCAAGCACAAACATCTCGTTCTTCTTAACGGATGTGTCAATAAGACCAGGTCCATAGCGGGACAACTCGTCGAACTTGGTTTCATACTCCAATACTGACAAACTTCCTTGCTTAAGGTCCAGAAAATTTCTATATAGTCGAGTTTTCCCTACGGTAGGCATAAACTGTTCTTCAAACACTTCTTTGAACTTGCTCTGTAACGACCCTAAAATTTTGAACAATTTGAATTGAGAATATTTAATTAACTTTAAGTATTTGAATGATGGCTTGACTTGAATTTCAAATTATCATAATAAATTGGCGATTAAATTATAAAATTTAATCTAGTGAAAGTTGAATAATAATTTGAATCTTCAATTTTAAGCCAATTAAAAATATTTCAAAGGCTTGTAAAATTCGTAATTATAATACTGAAGATAATAGAAGCTTCAGAATTGAATTTGAAAGTGGTTTGATCAGTTTTGAAATTTCATCGTTTAAATTGAATTTGAAAGTAGACGTCCGAGGCACAGTCTCGGAATTCGACGAAACCAGTTTCATTGGATCCGTAATATTGAATTATTATCGAATTTCAAATTTCGTAGCATTTGGAGTTGTTGTGTGAGCGTACGACGTATAAACGCAGTGAACTTGAATCGAATTCAATTTAATTACTGGTCAACTTCAGCCGTATTTCCTTCACGTCATAACTTTTCCCCATCCTATCAACAACACTATAGTCATTTTTTTTCCTTCTCCAATACGCTTCACCCTTCATCAGTGAAAAGAAAAAAAATCACGTACTCATTGTCTCTCTATTTCATTACAAATCTCACGCAAATCACGTTCAAAACAGAGAAAAATTAATGGCCGAGCAACTAATTTAACAAATCTCGTTCGTTTCCCCCTCCCTCTTTCAAAATTCATTCACGGAAAAAAAAATCAAATCCTTTAAAGAAAAATGGCCGCGGTCCATGCTCACGATTCAAAAGAAATTCCCCTTCTTGTTTTTAAATCGTTCTTCCTTCAGATCGAATCAATAAAAAAAAAGGCGAAGAGGAAGTGACGCTCGACCGCGCGCGTAGGCCGGGTTCACGATGGTGGAGCACAAGTGGATTCGAGTGGGTCGTTGCCATGGGTGTGGCGTAGCCGAGTTCGCAGTTTTCGAGTAGGGTGGGGGCCGATATCGTGTCGATGGGGAGATGGCCTCGAGTTGTGGCTTGGCGTCAAGTCGCGATGAGGGATGTGGATCGTGGTGGAGATGTGGAGGCGCAAGGCAGCAATGATTGGTTAGAGGCAGAGAGTCGCGGATCTGGGTGGTTTCGATCTGTGTCAGGAAGGTGAGAGTGTTTTGTGTTATTTATTTATTTAATTTATTTTTATATACATGTTAACAAATCTAAGATAGAAAGAAATTTTTGTTTTATAGATATTTACAGTAAGTTAGAAATGCAGATTTTTTATATATATGTATAAATATAAATTTTATTTATATAGATAAAGCTAATACGTTGGATATTACTTCAATTATCAGAAGGCTGTTCCAGGAAATTAATAATTATAGTAAAGAAAAAAATTTAAAATGCAGTAAAGAAATTTCTGCTAGTATTTACAGAGAAACAAAACATAGTTTTTTAAGTAAAGTTTGAAGAAAGTTATAATAATAATGAATATAAGTTTTTGAAATTTATATAGATTGTTTTCCAAGAAAAGAATAAAACTAATATATACATATATACATACATACATACATACATAGATATATATATATATATATATATATATAAGATTTAAGTAGGCAGCAATTTTAAAATATTTTGAATTGTAAAGTTATATAAAAATAAAAACCTATATAGTATTTTTATAAGTATGCATCTATGGATTCAAAAGAAAATATTTTGTTGAAAAGAAACTAGTTAAAATTTAATTTTTGGGTTGAATTGAATGATTAGTTTTTACAATAAATTATAGTGGTTAACTTATTTATTTAACCAATTTAGTTACTGTAAAGACCCGTAAATCCGTACTCCTTGAATAGACACTAATCTCCTTTGTTTAATTCAAGATGAACGAAAATACGAACCCTTAGGGGTTTTAAGAAAAAGAATTTAGGAAAAGAAAAGAGAAAAAGATAGAAAATAGGGAGGAGAGAAAACAGAAGATAGAAAATTTTAAAATAGAATAGAAAAGAAAATAGAGAACATAGAACAGAACAGAAAACAACAGAACAACATAAGAATCTCCCAATTCGCAGCGGAACAACATATAATAATAAATGAATAATCTTTAAACAAAGAACTATATCAGTTATTACATTTTATACATTTCATTTCATTACATCATATCATCATCAGAGTGTACAACAATATACAACAAACAGTGCAGCGGAAAAAGAAATACTATATAACTAGTAATACGCCATGCCATCCATCTTGCCTCCAGCAACTCCAGAATATCCAGAATATCCTGATATACCTAACTCTTAACTTCCCGTGTGAAAATTGGTGGGCACCCAGAGTTTAGGAAGGAAAACAATAAACCCCAAGTCAGTCATGTGACTGGTGTGAGAACTCAAAACAGTTTATTTATCTTTGAAATCAAAATAGAGGAATATTTTTAAAGTCAATTCGCAATGCTTTTAAAAATGAGACTACCATAAGGCCTCCCGCACACACACACAATGCAAACGCAGAATCAGAGGAGATTTCTCCTTATGATAGTCAAAGATGCTTGATACGCATTTAAAAGAGCATTTGATATTATTACTAGTGCATAGTGTAGGAAAAATTCATTTCGAAAGTAGAATATAAATCTTAGCCAGCATAGGTACCATTATATTATGCCTACTAATAGCTACCATATTAGATGGCAGGTTCTACAACTAAAACCGTACAAGTTTCGTATTGTTTCTTTGGATTTCCAACAAATGGTCAGGCCAAGGAACTTCCCATTGCCACATGAGAATGCCTCTGGAAAGACATCCCCGAGAACCAAACCGGAACTCTGCCAACACAAGGCCGGGTTACCCCTAACTGGGTAACTACTGACACGAGCACGCCATTCCCCGATCGTAAACGACCTTTCTCACGGGATCCCGAAAACCGACAACCACAAAGTAATAAATTCGTAGTAACCACATAGGTTAAATATCTGGGCTCCATACCATGATACCACCTCTATCCAGAAGGAAATGTACATACCCTAAAGGGTGCTACCCCTCATAACCTTGCCGCATCTTTCCTGTTTTGACCATTTCCGGGGTGTGAGGCTCGACGAAGTCACGTCCACAAAAACATACTTTATACAAAAGCCATGCTTTGGGTCAACAAATGATCAACACGATGATCACCAAGATAGACGATCAAATAAACGATCCTATCACAATAATCAACACAATGATCATTTCAACATCACTCAGCATGTCACATTACCAAATTGGGAATATATCGCTGATAACATTCAACTACATAACCTCTAAGCACGTACGTCTCAGAGAAGGGTGTTAAGCTAAAAGAATAAATTCTTCGCCACCAACAGAAATATATTTGAAAGAAATCGGCTTTATATCTCAACTTGTAATGTCAGACACACAATCCATACAAGTCTGTTCTGGGTTCGAACAAAACCGAAGGAACTTACAAAGAAGTCCTTGCAATCCGGATATTCACAATCCTGATCGGATTTCCCATCACTTAGGGAGTCTCTATACCGCTGCAACTCAGTGCAGAGACAATCGACAGGTCATCCTATCGCTCTCGCAAATACCGGGTCTTCAACACCGATCTTCAAATGCAATTCATAACGACGTATCACATATTCGGAATGGGTTATACGACCCCATGGTCTTTTCCCGGTTAACCCGAATAGTGAGCGCTTATTTAAAAATAAGTGTGGCATTCACATTCAACCAAATCACATCAAATACCCATTCAAAGGGAAATATTGATAGTCGGTTATTGAACTATCACTAATATGCACACATCACCAGTTTCCAAATAATTTTCCAATTATTTATTTCACAAAATATCTTTACAAGATATATAATTTCAATACTTCAAAAATAAATCAATATTTATTTTTTTGACAAATTCCACTTCCTTTATAAATTCCTTAGTGAATTTATAATTCCACAATATCTATGAATATTCGATTTCGATCATTCATTTCAATTTATCTTCAAAAAGATAAATTCTTAAGATATTCACTTTATATTGGAAAACATTTCCATACTTATTTATTTATAAGTAATTCACAAATTTTATTTATTTTCAACACTTAGAAAATATTCAATATACTTAAATCGAAATTAAGTTTATATTTCATTCTTTAAGGAAATCATTCTCTTAAACATATTTATTTGGGCCAAAACGAATGTTGCGTAAAACATCGTTACGACAACCCAAAATCACTAGTATAGGGATTCGAAATTAAAATAGATATATAAATCCCAATACTATACAAAACATTTCCTTTCGGAAATCATTTACTATAACAACAGTGTTATAGTCCATCATCTCCTTTTATTTCTCGAAAACGTGTTTTTCAACAATAAATGTTGAAATCTATGGTTTCGAATCTCAACACATTTTAAAACATCGTTAGATCGTTTTAATTCAATTTCAAATATCACATTCAAAACAATTTCTTTAACATATTATTCACTATTCAAAAACGTGAATATACTACGTTAACAACCTTCATCACTTCTATTCATTTTATTTCAAAGGATTATTCGCAGTCAAAAATGTGAATATAACTCCATACATAAGTTATAACCATTTACTTATCAAAATAAATCTTTTGCGAATTTATAAAACAACGTTTATAAATTCCATTTCTATTTATTTCATAACTACTTCCTTTATAAATCTCCTTTATTAACCTATTCGATTTATAACTCAATTATAAATCAAAAGTTCACATTATAAGTTAAATGCTTATAAAATGATTATTTTACAAAATTGTCCTTTTAAACTTCATAGTTATAAATCTTATAACTTATAAGATTCAATTATTCATCCAAATATATTCTTTAATAATTTCACAAAATTTATAAATCTTACTATTTATAAATTTCATTTATAACTTCACCATTTATAATTTTATAAATTCCATTCACTTATAACTTCACCCTTTAAATTCTATAAATTTCATTCTTTAACGAAATTCATTTTCACTTCATTCAAACACTTATAAAAACTCGTTTTATAATGTCTATATTTCAATTTATAAATATCCATTTATAAATCTCTTAATATAAATCAATTTATATTATTCTTTAAAACATCTTTAAATTCCTTTATAATTTCATCATTCTCTTAATTTATACAATAATCAAATTTTTATAAATTCTGTTTTTAAACTTTTTATAATAAATTTAAAAATCCCAGTTTAAACTATTTTATAAAGTCATTAATTCCTTATTTTCAAAAATCAGCTTTTAACTATATTTCTTAAAAATCATAATTTTTATAACATTAAAAATTATAACGTTTATTTATTTAAAATAGATCAAATTCCAAACATATAGTATATTCTCAAAAATCACTTTAAAAATCATTTTAAAATCCCAAAATTTGGTCCAATGATGCTACATACCAAATAGTCAATCACGACAACAACGACATCATATATCGATATGATAGTCCATCAAATATCAAAATATCTGAAATCAAATAAAAACTGTTGTGGAATCCAGTTGGATCCCTCCAAACTGTTTTCCTGCATCCAAAAACATTAGCACAATACCAATTTCGCTCCAGTACGAAATTATCGCGGTATATGTTCTTATTAAATATTATCCGCTTAATAACGGCGTAATAGGGTCTCATCCGCTAAAAAATGCGGGGAATCAACAACTGCAATATATACATATGCCAATATATATATATTGATATTACTTATAATACCAATTTCACTGTTTATGAAATATTCGCGGTATATGTTTTTAATAAATAACATCCGTTTACTAACGGCGCATAATGTCTATTTTAACAATCAATATATAACAATCATCATTCAAACATGCATTCAAATATTTTAAATCTAACTATTTAGAATAAAATCGAAACTGATTCGATTGAGTGAGAAGTTCTCACCTTGATTTTATTTCCGTTTTAGCGATTTATTTCGAATAAAATTAAACGGACGTTTAATTTTACCCAAAATTCTCACTAACTCCAAACGACTCCAAACCAACTCCATCGCGTAGTGCTCGTCCATACGATTCCAACGCAACTGAGTTTGCATTTTTTCGACCTCGTATGAAAAAGTTATGAATTTTTAACTTTTACACGATTTTATAATTAAACTTACAACACTTACATATAAATTTCAACATACACAAACACCAGCCCTTGGATCCAACGTGCTTGAATCTCCACCGTGCGTTCCACTCCCTCCCTCTTCTTCATCTCGTGCGTGCGTCCCCTGAAGAAGCCGAACCCAACATCCCATTTAGGGTTTAATTTTTGCAACATCAAAACTCAACGATAATTCGATCAACAACTTGCAATAGGAAGCCCTTGACCTCCTCTACCCCTAGCCCATGACCGGCCACGTGCGGCTCCTCCCTGGGTCTCGAAATGCGTGCGCAGCCGGCCCCCTCTTTCACGATTTGCCGCCAATCCGTGAAGCCATTCGCGATCATAGCCGTTGAAATCCAAGCTCTCGTTGCCCTCTTCAACATTGTAGTTGAACGTTTCTTGTAAATGTAAACGGATTTGAAGTTATCGAGGGAAGAAGTGGAGACATTTCTGGCCATTGGTGATAAATGTGGCGGCTAGGG
Source organism: Allium cepa (assembly GCA_030765085.1). Lineage (NCBI taxonomy): Eukaryota > Viridiplantae > Streptophyta > Magnoliopsida > Asparagales > Amaryllidaceae > Allium > Allium cepa. The sequence continues at coordinate 42,631,198 of CM060930.1, read as the reverse complement.
TTTAGAATTTTATTTTATTTTTATTATGAAGGGTGTGGGTGTGTATTTATAGAATTTCGTTCGACACTATTCATCCGGAAATTCCGAACTCCGATTTACGCGCCGAAACTGACGTTCCTAAGGTGTACCCCGCGTTCCGGACACAATGGAACAGGTTTCGGAAGCTAATTCGGAAGTATGTGCGAGTTATGGCTGTAAACGCTCAATTTAAATTAAACCGATTTAAATCGATTTCTAGGCGTTTTAATTTGTACCGGACAAACGATAAATCCAATTGACTTGAAATTTGAAACCTTACAATAATATCACATTACGGATCCGATGAAACTAGTTTCGTCGAAATCCGAGACTTTTTGAAAAATGGCTATTTTCACTCGCCAAATTTAAATTAAAAATAAATCGATGTGTTTCGAGCTGCCACGATCAAACGATAACTCCGATTGACACGAAAATTGAAATCCGGTAATAACTAACTATTACGGATCTAATGGAACTGGTTTCGTTCAATTCTGAGACTGTTCAAAAGTTGACTATTTTCACTAGTCGATTTAAATATTAAAATATTCACTTTTCACAATTTAACTCTTAATTCGATTTTAAAAGTTCTAAAATATCATTCTAACTTCAATATGATAAAATAAAATTTTAAAAATCATTTTCAATCATATTTAACTCCATTTTCAATTATTTCCATAATTTCACATATTAAATTATTGATTTAATTATTCAATTAAATCCAAAAATTCAAATAAAAATTTATTTGTCTTATAAATTCACTTATTTATATTTAAAATAAATTAAATATTAAAATTTTAATTATCAAAAATTCTGGGTCGTTACAGTTACTTCTAGTTACTAAAGGAATTGATTTAAAATAAAGATATTAATTTAAAATAAAATCTTGGTTGGATAGATTTATTTAAGAGGAATTAGTTCGAATTTTAAATTTCTAAGTGAAAAGAAAATCATTGGTTAATTTAAAGCATTCAAATATTAATCAATTGTGTAAATGTTTATATAAGGTCTATAAATCAAGAAAACAAGCTGGAATGGAAAATGGATTGCTAATAAAAGCTAAGGTGAGAACTTCTCACTCAAAAAGGGTTTATTTAAATTTTAAATAGTTAGATTTAAAATTTGTTGATTGTGTGTTGGCTTGCTTGATTGCGATAGTATATATAGTAGCATATATAGCAATATATATATTGGCATATGTATATATTGCATTTGATTGATTTCCCGCATTATATAGCGGATGAGACCCTATTGCGCCGCCTATTAAGCGGATAATATTTTATAAATCCCATAACCGCGATATTCCACCTCGAAGTGGAATGGGTATTGTGCTAATGTCTTTGGATGCAGGGAAACAGGTTGGAGGGATCCAACTGGATTCCTCACATTGATTTAATTTATTTATGTTGTGATGTGATAATCTGTAAATGGTTATATTGATGTGACTGATCATATTGATGTTTGGAATTTATTTGAAAGCTAAAATTTAGCCAAATGGATTTTTGGTATCGTTAGATACCAGAAATAAATGGAATTGGACTTTGAAAATTTAAGTAGAAACCTTTAAGTAAATCAATTTTAGAGAGTTGAATAAATTTGGAAGAAGAATTTAAAAGCATAAAAAGCTGATTTTTGTAATCTTATCGAATTAATTCCAAATATGGTGAAAAGATTTTTATAAATGGAATTTTATAAGTAGTAAGATTTATAAATTTTATAAAATTATTAAAAGAATGAATTTGGATAAATAAATGGATTTTTAAGTAATTAACCTAAAATTGAACTTTGGCTTTTAAATGAAAAATAAAAGGAATTGGTTAATAAAGAAATTTTGTAAGTTGAAGTTTTATAAAATATATATATAATGTGAGACTACAAACGTTGTTTTATAAATTCGAAATCGACTTATTTTGTAAGTTAATTTTTATAGATTATTAAAGGAATATATTTACGATTTTGGACAGTGAATAATATCTTAAAGAAATGTTTTTTTTTGGGAAAGGGATATTTTAAATAGAATTAAACTGATTTAAAGATGTTTTAAATTGTAATAAGTATCGAAACCATAGATTTCAACATTCATGGTTGAAATAGACGTTTTCGAGAAATATAAGGAAATGGTGGACTATAACACTGTTGCTATAGTAAATGATTTCCGAAAGGAAATGATTTATATAGTATTGGGATTTATATATCTACTTTAAGTTTGCATCCCTATACTAGTGATTTTGGGTTGTCGTAACGATGTTTTACGCAACATTCGTTTTGACCCAAATAAATGTGTTAAGAGAATGTTTTCCTTAAACAATGAAATCTATACTTAATTGTGATTTAAGTATATTGAATATTTTTTTCAAAGTGTTGAAAATAAATAGATTTGTGAATTACTTATTATTAAATAAGTATGGAAATGTTTTTCAAATATGAAGTGAATGTTTTGAGATTTTATCTTTTAGAGATAAATTGAAAATGAATATTAGAAATCGATTTGAAAATCATATATTCATAGATATTTTGGAAATGTAAATTCACTATGGAATTTATAAAGGAAAGGGAAATTTGTTTAAAAATAAACATTGATTTATTTTTGAAGTGTGGAAATAAATTTACGGATTTGGAACGTAAGTTTAAAATAAATCGGTAAGGATTTATTTGATTAATTTAAAATGGAGAAATATTTGGAAGTGTTTCCATTTAAGGAAATTGATTTGAAATTTGTTTTCAAAGATTGAAAGGTGAAAAATGTTTTGAAATTTGTTTTCAAATGGTTGAAGTGTGGAAAATATATCTTGTAAAGATATTTTGGAAAATAAATAATTTGGGTAGGTTATTTATAATCGGATGATGTTGTGAATATTGATTGATAGTTAAATAACCGACTATCAATATTGACCTTTAGATAGGTATTTGTTGTGAATTGGTTGAAATTGAATGCTACACTTATTTTTAAATTATTGCGCTCGTTATTCGGATTACCCGCTCCGAATAGTGATACGACGTAATGGATAACATTGAAGACTGGTGGTGAAGACCGGGTATTTGTGAAAACAATAGGATGACCTATCGATTGTCTCTGCACCGTTTGCTACGGTATGGAGATCTCCTTTGTGATGGGAAGTTTTATCGGGATTGTGAATGCCCGGATTTGCAAGGGCTTCTTTGGAAGTGCCTTCGGTTCTGTTCGAACCCGGAACAGACTTGTATGGATTGTATGTCTGACATTACATTTTGAGATATAAAGCAGATTCCTTTCAAATACATTTCTGTTGGTGGCGGAGAATTTATTCTCTTAGCTTAACACCCTTCTCTGAGACGTACGAGCTCAGAGGTTATGTAGTTGAAGGTTATCAGCGATATACTCCCAATTTGGTAGTGTGGCATTCTAAGTGCTGCTGTGTGATTGATGATCATTTGTTGATCATTTGTGATCAAAGCATGGCTTTGTGAAAAAGCATAGCTTTGTGGACAAAACCTCATCGAGCCTCACAAACCGGTAATGATCGAAACAGGAAAGATGCGGCAAGGTTTCAGGGGTAGCTCCCCTAGGGTATGACCATTCCTTTTGGAAAAGAGTAGTATCATGGTATGGAGCCCAGATACTTACTCATGTGGACACACTTTATTTATTACTGTATGATGTTGTTGGTGTAGAGGATCCTCGTATAAAGGTCCCAAAGGACCGGGGGTGGCATATCTGAGGTTTTATTCCCCGGGAAGGGGGTAGCCGACCTTGTTTGGCAGAGATCCGGGTAGGTTCTCGGGGCGTCCCGCTAGAGGCGTTCCCATGTGGCAATAGGAAGTTCCTTAGCCTGACCATTTGTTGGAAATCCAAACAAAACAATATGAGCCTTGTACGGTTTTAGTTGTATTACCTGCCATTCACTTATGGTGGCGCCCCACTGTTTGGATGGTAGCTATAGTAGGCATAGTTCGGAATGTCTATGCTGGCTAAGATTAATATTATACTTTCAAAATGTTTTCTACACTATGCACTAATAATAATAATCAAATGTTTCTGCGTAGTAAGCATATTTGACTATCATAAGGAGAAATCTCCTCCAATTCTGCGTTTGCATTGTGTGTGTGGCGGGAGGCCTTATGGTAGTTTCATTTTCTAAAAAGCATAGCGAAATTCTTTTTATTTTCTTTGTGAAAATAATTGTTTTTAGTTCTCACACCAGTCCCATGACTGACCTGGAGTTTATTGTTCCTTTTCTAAACTCTGGGTGCCCACCAATTTCCACACGGGTAGTCTAGAGTTAGGTTATCAAGTTATTCTGGATATAGGAGTGCTATGGAGCTCAGGAGGCGAGCTGGATGGCGAGACGTATCACTAGTATATAGTATTTATTTTCCGTTGTTTATTGTTGTACACTCTGATGATGTGATGTAATGTAATATAATGTAATGTAATAACTGATATAGTTCTTTGTTTTTAAAGATATTCATTTATCTATTATATGTTGTTCCGCTGCGACTGTGAGATTCTGATATTGTTTCTGTTATGTTTTCTTACTTCTTCTATCACTTCTTCTACCTCTTTCTTTTTCTTTAACCCTAAAGACTCGTAAGTTCGTTCCTCTTTGGCTGGATTGTTGTGGAATGTTGCCATCTCAAAGGAGTACGGATTTTCGGGCCTTTACATGCTCCAAGAGATATCATTCTCGGGAACATTCATTGTAACTGTATCCCACCATGTAGCTGCTCCTTCCTGAAGTTTCCATGATGCCATAACACGCTTCTGCTTATCTGACAGATCCAAACTCTTGAAAATCCGCTCATACGAGCGCAACCAGGCTTGGACTTCAATGATGGATTATGTACCCTTAAAGGGCTTTCCTCCAAGATTGGTAAAGTCTTTACATAACGCTGCAAAGCTCACTCGAGGCGGTATTGGGTTTACAGCCTCACCAGTTACCCTTCCACCTACAGCATTTAGACCTCATCCATTTGTGGTCGTTGTGCTACTCACACCTCTGTCTCTTCTTCCACTAGAACTCATGTTGCCTGCCTGGATAGATAACCTAACAATCAGATAGGTGTGTATAGATATAAAAATTAGAAGTATGCTCTCTCATAATGGGTATTATCCCAAAAGCCTAGGCATTATCTCAACCTAGCGCTCTGATACCAACTGTGACGGCCCACCTTCATTCCATAGAAAGACGTATCATAATTTAGAAAGAAATAGGTAGAAAAGAAATAGATAGAAAGAAAGAACTAAACAATCGTCATAATCTCACAGCTGAATGGAAAAATATATATTACACTACATAGATATTACATAATATTCATCATACATCAGAGTCATTCAGTTTTACAAACATCACATTAGACAGTCGTGATGACCTACCTATTCATTACGACCCAAAATGCAAACAGAGATATTACACAACAGAGTAGATATATATAGATACGCCAAAGTCTCTTGCTCCAAGTCATTTCCAGAATACGTCAAGCCAACATGTATCACTTGGCTACTCGTAAAAATTTGAGTACCCAAGAGTTTAAGAAAACAGAAAATAAACTCCGGGTCAGACATGGGTCTGGTGTGAGTAAGCGGTTTAAGTTGTTTAACTTGAAAAATCTTTTGAAATCAAAGGTATCTCGTAAGACTCTCCGCAAACAAACACGGACAAGTTTTTCCCTTACAATAATAGTAACGACCCGTATTTTTATGGATTGAAAGATCGTAAAACTATCAACTTTAAGTCGTTGATGTTGTTAAGTCGTTTAGAGTTTAAGTCGTGAAGGAGCTTAAGTCATGTGTAAGTTAGCTCGTGTGAAGCTTAGGTCGTGTGAAAGTTAGGTCGAGTGGAGCGACCTATAGAAATAACGACTTAAGAATGTTGGGCGAGTTAAGGAAGTTAGCGGGTTAGAAGGCCACGGGTTAACGAGTTAAAAGCAAGCGACTTAAGGATTCGAGCGACCTAATAGAAGTTAGCGACTTAGTGGTGAGCGACCTATATTAGACAGCAGTGTATAGATAGGTCGCGAGCGACTTAGTGATTAGGTCGCATAAGTGTTAGGTCGTGTGACCCTGTGTTTAGTTAAGTCGTGTGGTCTGGGTTTGGTTAGGTCGCGGCATTTGCTAAGTCGCATACCAGTTAGGTCGTAGGACGTGTATATCAGTTAGGTCGTTGAGGCAGCTATGTTGCTAAGCCGTTAGGTCGGCTTTGTATTTGAGTCGCTAAGCCGTGTAAGTGTTAAGGGGTTAGGTCGTTGAGTCGTGTGGGGGCATAAGTCGTAAGTCGTTGGGCTTTTAGGTCGTGGACGACTCATAGGGGCGGACGACTTAAGGGACGTTTCAGCCTATAAATACACGTCCATGTCTCACTATTTTGGCACCGGATTTTGAAGCGACGAAGTGCTGCCATTTTGAGAGCTCGACTACAACACTTCTTCACTTCCTTTCTCCACTTTAATCTTGTGCTTCCATCCATCTAAATTGAAGATCAAATCGAAGATCCAAGAACCAAAGTTAGAGATCTCCATCCATCAAAGAGAGATTTCATCATTTGAAGAGGAGCTTTGGGGAATCAAGCTAGATCCTTTGGTGTCCAGATCGGGAGTTAGTTGACTTTGAGGTGTTTAGGTGATTCGGTGAGTGGTAGTTATCTCTCACACGGACCCAAAGGAGTATATTGGATCGGTGGCTTGTTTATGTGTTAAAGATAGAGATTTCTTGCATTTTCCTTAAGTCTGCATGTAAATCCATGGTCTATGAAGTTTTGGATACCCATTTTGCTACATGTTAACTTATATAAGTTTATTCATCAAGTTGTAGAGATATTTGCTTATAATTCATACTTGTTAGATTTGGACATTTTAATTACGAAATTGCCATTCTTATATAATTGCTTATTAGATCTTGTTTGAATGTTTAATTGCTTTGATTAATGATTGATTTGATTGATAGATTGTTGCAAATTAGCTAATAGTTGATTTGGACAAGTTGGTCAAAGATGATTCAAAAGCTAAGTGGAGAGGCTCTTGAATGGTGAAAGCTGCTTGTGGCATATGAAGCGGATGTTAAAGCTCATATGGATAGATTCGATGATGATGGACTTTGCTATGATGCGATAGAGCAAAGTGTGATGTTGGGATGAGACTTTGCTATGATGAGAGGAAGCAAAGCATGATGTTGAGATGGGACTTTGCTATGATGCGATGAAGCAAAGCATGATGTGAGATAGCCTTGGTTTAATCCAGACTGGATCATCCCAAGCATGTTGATAACTCGATGATGCGGTTCGAGTTGGTTGATAATGGTGGGCTCGAGAGGCGCTTGGGCTAGTATGAGAATAGTCGTCGAGGAGGATGACTAGGAGGCTGAGATTTCATCGTTGTTGAAGGTTCTAGCATGCTCAAAGCAAGAGTACGTTGGGACGGGCTGCGATGACGTTCCAAGCACGGGCTGCGACGACGTGCTAGTACTCTGGGCAGATTCGATAGTCCTAGGCACAGGCTGCGACGACGTGCGGAGTTATGTCTAGAACCGGGGTTACCATTAGCCCTTGGCGGATGGATGAGATAATGTGACGGTCATTCAATTAACGGTGAAATCAAGGCAATGATAACAGTGATAGCCAGAGTCATGGATGTTTGGATGTTTGGTTGTATCGTCACTTGGGTCAAGAGCGATGTTTTCAGGGTGCTTATCTGATCTTGGTTTAGGCCTTGGGGGTTTGTACTTGGAAAACATCGACCTTGACTCGAGTGATAATTTCTTTGCTTTGAATGTCTGAATTGCTATGTTTGCTTCTGCTTAGTGTGTCTGGGGGCTATCACTGTAGTGAGAGGTGGAGAGGGATGGTTGGGTTCCTATTCCTTTTACCCTTTATGCTCTTTTGGTATGTTTGATAGTTGATTTACTGCTCACTGAGACTTTTGTCTGACTCAAGGTTTTATGTTTAACTCTTATTACCTTGGGCTGTTCATCCATGTTGGGATGGGCAGACTAGGTAGCAGGTGACAGGTGCTGTTCTTAGCAACCAATATTGTTGATGACGAAGACGATCTGGAGGCTTTTGCATATTGTTTTCTTACTATATGTACTGGATGTTCCGTTGTTTGTTTGATACTCTGAGTGTTATGTAGTGAGGCTTGATGTATTGACTATTTAGATGTTTGTAATAAACTACTATGAGTTCATATGATAAGATTCTGTTCAATAAGCTTCATTATGTATACTTTTCTATTGTATTTTGTCCCTGCGCTGTAAGTAATACGATAGACTTTTGTGTTTACCCTACCTTGAGGATCGTCCATGGCGGCCTGGCACACTTTACAGCGCACTTTTTCCTTATTTGGTGCAGGAGTCATGGGCGTTCGTCACATTTGGTATCAGGGCTTTGGTTAATCGATTTTAACCAACGCTCGCTGACGTAACTACGTATGAGAGACGTAATTGTAATTTTGATGGATGATTACTATACATAATATAGTAGCTTAGAAGGATTTGAACTTCTTATGCAGTTGTTTCTCAGGGTATATTAATCATTTCTTTTAGATATTAGGAATGAGTCGAAGAGGGAGACCAGCTGCTAGGGGAGGCCATGCTGTTGAGGGGGCTGTTGATTATGCTTCTATGTTCGAGGCTATGATGACTTCGATCATGAGAAGTATGCCAGCTCCGGGGCCATCAGTAGATGTTGGAGTTCAAGTTCAGGCCCCAAGACCAGTGGATTTTGCTAAGTTGTGTAAGGACTATACTGCTCTTGGAGGAAAGGTTTTCTTGGGAACATAATCAACCATAGAAGTTCAGAGGTGGATAGATGCTTGTAGAAGGATCTTTGGTGATTTGGGAATTGAGGATGCAACTAAGAGGAAGCTTGCATCAAGACAACTTCAAGGAAGAGCTTTTGATTGGTGGAACTCTATCACCATTGATACTCCAGAGGAAGAGATCACTTGGGAGCAATTCCAAGTCAGATTTGAAGCTAAGTTCATTTCTACAGCTCAGAAATCTGTTCTGTTCAAGAAGTTTGTGGAACTCAAGCAAGGTGGAAGACCAGTTCTTGAGTATGTTTCTGAGTTTGAAGCTTTGTCCAAGTATGCTCGGTCGTATATTGAATCTCCTTATCAGAAGAATGAGAATTTTGTGACAGGCTTGGACACTTATCTTGGGAGGCAGTTGGTGGATCATTTGGACGATCCATTTGAGAAGCTTGTGGAGAAGGCTCTCAGGCATGAGAATCTGTTTCCTAAGGAAGGATCTGTTGTTGCTGTAACCAAGGAGCAAAGTGGAAACAAGAAGAGGAAGCAACAGTAGCAGAAGGGTAAGGATGGCTAGAAGAAGCCGAAGGGTGAAGTGACCTGCTACAACTGTCAGCAGAAGGGTCATCTCTCCAGGGATTGCAAGAAACCGAAAGTGCCGGCGAAGTGCCACAACTGTGACAAACCGGGGCATTTTAGGAAAGACTGTCCGGAACCGAGGAAGGACAAGCAGACTGTGCAAGCTTATGCTTTGCGGGCTGTGCCATCATCTTTGAAAGCTCCTACTGCTGAGGAGGAGGGAAAGAGTGTGGTGGTTCAAGGTACTCTTTCCATTTGTGGTGTTCCAGTTAGAGTGTTGTTTGATACTGGAGCGTCGCATTCTTTTGTTTGTAATGAACTTGTAGGCCAGTTGGGTTTGGAACCGGATATTGTTGATAGACCATTGGTTGTGACTAATCCAGTCGGGGGTTCGTCTTGTTTGTGTATGGTATGTCGTGGTCTAGTTGTGTCGAGTCATGATTGCTTTTTTGTTTGTGATTGTTTTGTTCTGGACTTTGCGGGGTTCGAAATTATTTTGGGTATGGACTGGCTTAGGAAGTATGCGGTAAGGATTGATTGTGAGAGGCTGGAGGTGACAGTCGAGAATGTGGAGAGGCGAAAGGTTGTGATACGATGTAAGCATGAGGAAGGTGTCTTCATGAGCTTCATGTATTCGCTGGTTGTTCCACGGGATGGACTGTCATCGGTGCCTATTGTGAATGGATTTGAGGATGTCTTTGACGAGGTCAAAGGATTACCGCCGCATAGAGAGATCGAGTTTCGTATCGATCTAGTTGATGGAGCCAGACCTGTTGTGATGCCTCTTAGGCGGATGGCGCCTAGGGAACAGCAAGAGTTGAAGGTGCAAGTTGATGACCTTTTACGGAAAGGATTCATTCGGCGTAGTGTGTCCGAATGGGGTGCACCAGTTGTGTTCGCAACCAAAGCGGATGGATCGTTGAGGTTGTGTGTCGATTATCGTGAGCTGAATAAAGTGATTAAGAAGAACAAGTATCCGTTGCCAAGAATAGATGACTTGTTTGATCAGCTTCACAAAGCTAAGGTGTTTTCTCAGATGGATTTGGCAACGGGATTTCACCAGTTGAGAGTGGCAAAGGATAGTGTTCCGAAGACTGCTTTCAGGACACCATCCGGTTTCTTTGAGTGGCTGGTAATGCCGTTTGGATTGACCAATGCACCAGCATATTTTGTGGATCTTATGAATAGAGTTTTCAGAGATCAGTTGAACAAGCTTGTACTTGTGTTCGTGGATGATATTCTGATTTATTCCAGAACTGTAGAAGAGCACAAGATGCACTTGCGTATTGTTTTGGAAATCTTGCGGAAACATCAGCTGAAGGCTAAGTTTTCGAAGTGTCACTTCTGGAAGAGCGAAGTGAGGTTCTTAGGCCATATTATCTCTGGAAATGGAATAGCGGTTGATCCCGCCAAGGTAGCAGCAATCCAGGATTGGATTAGACCTAAGAACGCATCTGATGTGAGAATTTTTTTTGGATTAGCAGGATATTATCGTCGGTTTATCAAAGACTTTTCCAAGATAGCTGAACCGTTAACTGGATTGACGAAAAAGAACCAAGTGTTCAAATGGGATGCTAAGTGTGAGCAAGCTTTTGGAATCCTGAAAGAGCGACTGACAAATGCTCCTGTTTTGACTATTCCAAGTGGGAATGATGAGATGGTGGTTTACACCAATGCTTGTGGCACTGGACTTGGAGCAGTGCTAATGCAGAAGGATAAAGTTGTTGCATATGCAAGTCGACAACTGAAGCCGCATGAAAGGAATTATCCGACTCATGATTTGGAGTTAGCGGCGATTGTTTTTACTCTGAAGATGTGGAGACATTATCTATTGGGAGTTCGATTCGAGTTATTTACAGACCATAAGTCGTTGAAGTATCTTTTCTCCCAAAAGGATTTGAATCTTCGGCAGCAACGATGGCTAGAGTTTTTAGCATCATATGATTTTGATATAGCCTATACTCCGGGAAAAGGTAACGCAGTGGCTGATGCGTTAAGTCGAAGACATGCAGGATTGGGAGCCATGTTTTCAGAATGGAAGAATCTCGAGTATTTAGCTGGATTTGACTTCAGGCCCAGATGTGAATTGGAACCGGAGATGTTGGCAAACTTATCGATAAAACCTTCTCTGGTGGAAAGAATTGGCGAGAGCCAAAAGCAAGACGATAAGCTTGTCAAGATTATCCGTGATTTGGAATCTGGATTGAACCCAGAAAAGGATAAAGGATTCGAAGTCGATCGAGAGGGTTGGCTTCGGAAGCAAGGACGACTAGTTGTTCCTGATATAGATGAATTGAGAGATGAAGTTCTAAGGGAAAGTCATCACTCGAAGTTGACAATTCATCCAGGTGGAAATAAGATGTATCGAGATATGAAGAGAACCTATTACTGGGAAGGTATGAAGAAGGATGTTGGAAATTTTATTTCCAAATGTATGAACTGCCAGGTAGTAAAAGCTGAGCAGAAGAAGCCAAGTGGGTTGCTTCAGCCATTGGAAGTTCCTACGTGGAAGTGGGAACAAATATCGATGGATTTTATCGATGGTTTACCTAGAACCAGGGCAGAAAATGAAGGGATTTGGGTCATCGTAGATCGTTTGACAAAGAGTGCAAGGTTCATTCCTGTTCGATCAACTAGGATTGCATCGAAGTTGGCTGAGTTGTATGTCAAGTGGATAATACGATTCCATGGTATTCCGAAGAGTATAGTGAGCGATCGAGACCCATTGTTCACTAGTGGATTTTGGAAGAGCTTCCAGGAAGTTTTGGGAACCGAGTTGTGTTTGAGTACAGCTTATCATCCCCAAACTGATGGTCGAACCGAGAGAGTCAACCGAGTTTTGGAAGATCTCCTTAGAGCTTGTGTTTTAGATTTCGGAGGATCATGGGAAGATCATCTTCATTTGGTGGAATTTTCATATAATAACAGTTACCAGTCAAGTATTGGTATGGCACCGTATGAAGCATTGTATGGAAGACCGTGTAACTCTCCGACATGTTGGTTGGAAACTGGAGAAAAACTGATACTTGGGACAGAAATGATTCGACAGACTTCGGATTGTATAGAGACCATTAGGTGACGAATGAAGGCAGCCCAAGATCGTCAGAAAAGTTATGCCGATAAGCGTCGAAAAGATTTGGAATTCGACGTAGGTGATATGGTTTTTGTGAAGATTTCTCCTCTAAAGAATGCTATTCGATTCGGGAAGAAAGGAAAATTGACTCCGAGATTTGTTGGACCATTCCCGATCATCGAGCGAACTGGAAAGCTCGCCTATAAATTGGAGTTACTGGAAAAGATGGCGGGTGTGCACAATGGTTTTCATGTATCTTATCTACGGAAGTATGTGCATGACTCGAATACAGTGGTTTCTGCTGATAGCTGTGAAGATTTAGAGGTTGATCCAGTTATTACGAGACCTCGTAAGCCGCTTCGTGTTGTTGAAACCGACACGAAACAGCTTAGGAGGAAGACGATTATGTTGCTCAAGGTACAATGGAGTGATGATGTTAACGACTGTACATGGGAGGAGGAAGAGAGGATGAAGGCAGCTCATCCTGAACTCTTTGAGGTATGGCCCTAAGGTGTCGTGACATCTCACGACATTGTAACTTGTTCTTATCTTAGAATTCTGCATGCTAGGCTAGTAATTGGGTGCATGGTTTATTGGTTGCTATGGATGGTAGGCATGCGGAATAGTTTTGGTTGCTCTTGTTTGTTTGGAATTTCGGGGACGAAATTCCTAAGGGGGAGAGAATGTAACGACCTGTATTTTTATGGATCGAAAGATCGTAAAACTATCAACTTTAAGTCATTGATGTTGTTAATTCGTTTAGAGTTTAAGTCGTGAAGGAGCTTAAGTCATGTGTAAGTTAGCTCGTGTGAAGCTTAGGTCGTGTGAAAGTTAGGTCGAGTGGAGCGACCTATAGAAATAACGACTTAAGAATGTTGGGCGAGTTAAGGAAGTTAGCGGGTTAGAGGGCCACGGGTTAACGAGTTAAAAGCAAGCGACTTAAGGATTCAAGCGACCTAATAGAAGTTAGCGACTTAATGGTGAGCGACCTATATTAGACAGCTGTGTATAGATAGGTCGCGAGCGACTTAGTGATTAGGTCGTGTGACCCTGTGTTTAGTTAAGTCGTGTGGTCTGGGTTTGGTTAGGTCGCGGCATTTGCTAAGTCGCATACCAGTTAGGTCGTAGGTCGTGTATATCAGTTAGGTCGTTGAGGCAGCTATGTTGCTAAGCCGTTAGGTCGGCTTTGTAGTTGAGTCGCTAAGCCGTGTAAGTGTTAAGGGGTTAGGTCGTTGAGTCGTGTGGGGGCATAAGTCGTAAGTCGTTGGGCTTTTAGGTCGTGGACGACTCATAGGGGCGGACGACTTAAGGGACGTTTCAGCCTATAAATACACGTCCATGTCTCACTATTTTGGCACCGGATTTTGAAGCGACGAAGTGCTGCCATTTTGAGAGCTCGACTACAACACTTCTTCACTTCCTTTCTCCACTTTAATCTTGTGCTTCCATCCATCTAAATTGAAGATCAAATCGAAGATCCAAGAACCAAAGTTAGAGATCTCCATCCATCAAAGAGAGATTTCATCATTTGAAGAGGAGCTTTGGGGAATCAAGCTAGATCCTTTGCTGTCCAGATCTGGAGTTAGTTGATTTTGAGGTGTTTAGGTGATTCGGTGAGTGGTAGTTATCTCTCACACGGACCCAAAGGAGTATATTGGATCGGTGGCTTGTTTATGTGTTAAAGATAGATATTTCTTGCATTTTCCTTAAGTCTGCATGTAGATCCATGGTCTATGAAGTTTTGGATACCATTTTGCTACATGTTAACTTATATAAGTTTATTCATCAAGTTGTAGAGATATTTGCTTATAATTCATACTTGTTAGATTTGGACATTTTAATTACGAAATTGCCATTCTTGTATAATTGCTTATTAGATCTTGTTTGAATGTTTGATTGCTTGGATTAATGATTGATTTGATTGATAGATTGTTGCAAATTAGCTAATAGTTGATTTGGACAAGTTGGTCAAAGATGATTCAAAAGCTAAGTGGAGAGGCTCTTGAATGGTGAAAGCTGCTTGTGGCATATGAAGCGGATGTTAAAGCTCATATGGATAGATTCGATGATGATGCACTTTGCTATAATGCGATAGAGAAAAGTGTGATGCTGGGATGAGACTTTGCTATGATGAGAGGAAGCAAAGCATGATGTTGAGACGGGACTTTGCTATGAAGCGATGAAGCAAAGCATGATGTGAGATAGCCTTGGTTTAATCCAGACGGGAACATCCCAAGCATGTTGATAACTCGATGATGCGGTTCGAGTTGGTTGATAATGGTGGGCTCGAGAGGCGCTTGGGCCAGTATGAGAATAGTCGTCGAGGAGGATGACTAGGAGGCTGAGATTTCATCGTTGTTGAAGGTTCTAGCATGCTCAAAGCAAGAGTACGTTGGGACGGGCTGCGACGACGTTCCAAGCACGGGCTGCGACGACGTGCTAGTACTCTGGGCAGATTCGATAGTCCTAGGCACGGGCTGCGACGACGTGCGGAGTTATGTCTAGAACCGGGGTTACCATTAGCCCTTAGCGGATGGATGAGATAATGTGACGGTCATTCAATTAACGGTGAAATCAAGGCAATGATAACAGTGATAGCCAGAGTCATGGATGTTTGGATGTTTGGTTGTATCGTCACTTGGGTCAAGAGCGATGTTTTCAAGGTGCTTATCTGATCTTGGTTTAGGCCTTGGGGGTTTGTACTTGGAAAACATCGAGCTTGACTCGAGTGATAATTTCTTTGCTTTGAATATCTGAATTGCTATGTTTGCTTCTGCTTAGTGTGTCTGGGGGCTATCACTGTAGTGAGAGGTGGAGAGGGATGGTTGGGTTCCTATTCCTTTTACCTTTATGCTCTTTTGGTATGTTTGATAGTTGATTTACTGCTCACTAAGACTTTTGTCTGACTCAGGGTTTTATGTTTAACTCTTATTACCTTGGGCTGTTCATCCATGTTGGGATGGGCAGACTAGGTAGCAGGTGACAGGTGCTGTTCTTAGCAACCAATACTGTTGATGACGAAGACGAGCTGGAGGATTTTGCATATTGTTTTCTTACTATATGTACTGGATGTTCCGTTGTTTGTTTGATACTCTGAGTGTTATGTAGTGAGGCTTGATGTATTGACTATTCAGATGTTTGTAATAAACTACTATGAGTTCATATGATAAGATTCTGTTCAATAAGCTTCACTATGTATACTTTTCTATTGTACTTTATCCCTGCGCTGTGAGTAATACGATAGACTTTTGTGTTTACCCTACCTTGAGGATCGTCCATGGCGGCCTGGCACACTTTACAGCGCACTTTTTCCTTGTTTGGTGCAGGAGTCATGGGCGGTCGTCACAATAACCAAGCATTTGATAGGAAATCAAGTTATATTATAATAGTGTCTAGGGTTTTCAAATAAATTACTCACTTGGCCGAAATTGTTACATTCATTAAATTCCAGCATACTAGGTATACAATCAAGTCCGAGGTCACATATTGGAGATTGAATTCCATACAATGGTAGGGCTACTGGGGTACTTCCCATCAGAGTACCTGGTCTAGATTAGAGTACCGAGGATCCATCATGATCCCCTGCAGCATAAGATCGGAGCTACCCCTTGCTGGATAGTCCGAATAAGACAACCTCGCGGTTGTGGCCAACAACTGTGCACTCAGCTGGATAAAGGGACATCCAGACAGGGAAAAATCTTATCCTACTTGGGTGCTACCCACTTAACCTTGCTGCACCTCCCCTGTTTTAGCCATACCTCGTTGATGAGGCTTGAGGCTACGATTACCTTTATAACACACATATCTTGGAATACTCATCGTCCTCCATTGATGATGTTTGATAGCATTCGTCCATACAAATCCGTTAGGTCCGAACAGAACCGAAGGCACTATCGCCGTTACACTCGTTTTGGAATCACCCTCAGAGTTAATGACAAATATCCCTTGCATTCTAAATCTTCATTCCCAATCTTCAATTGAGATTTCATGACATATCGCTTATTTTGGATCGATGTGGTTTTCGGATAACAATTTGATATCCGGTCCCGATCGCATCGAAATCCAAACGTCGTTTTTTAAGGCCAAGTTTTTTTAAGTAAAACAATTTAATTAAAATCCAGAAGTTCATATTCAGACAAAATTCAACATAGTTAACTACTCAATTAAATGTCTCACATTTATCAACAGAGGCACTCATATCATAGAATATCACAAATTAACAGACTAGAGATATTAAACAATCCAAAGCATTCAATACATTTTAACCATTCATAGGTTAGATTAATTGGTCACATAATTTCTAATTAAAATAAGTTGATTTCTTTTAAATCCAGCTTAATTATCATTGTTTAATTAAAAGCCATCTCATTTATTTAAATAACGATTTGAAATTAATTAACATATATAACTTTAGACCTTTGATTAATTTAAAAGTTTTAAAACATTTATTCTTCTTTAACTATCTACTTAATTACATTCTTTAGTTTTAATTTAACAAACTTAAGAATTAATTAAAATAATCGTCATACAAATAAATTATTCTAAACTTAATTAATTTGAGTAAAAAATAAATTATTTATATAACCTTTAACTAAACAATATTAAGTATACATTAATATTTAAAAGAATTGGATTGGAAAACTTGCTTGAAAGAAACTTGTTTGCTTTTCTTTTTAAAACTTGCTAATATACTTCTGAAAACCCGAGACCAACCCGAGCTTTCCCCCATTCTCCTTGACTCTCTCTCTCTTCTTCTCTTTACTCTACAGCAGACAACTTGAGTCCAATCTGATGCTTCCCTCTGCACAAACCCGAGCCAAACCCCTTCTTCCCCGTCTCTCTTCCTTTCTCCCTTCCCTCTAAACACAGCAACAACCCGACACAACTGATACGTGTGCACAGCACACATGAGGCGCTGCCCCGACCAATCGTCGATGATGCCACCAAGTCGACGACGACACTTCGACCATTTCTAACCACCGAGAACCACGAAACAAACCCAAAATCAAATTCAAGAAAAATCGAGCACCATTGGAACAAAATCAATCACCAAAAACCACCTCGCATCGCCACCTCCGATCATCTGAACCCACATCGCCATGCTTGGAGCTGCACTAGCCCTTCATCATCCTTTTCCCCCACCTCCGACCAAGTCCGAAGCCATCACGATGCCGCATTCACTTCGAGACCATCATCGACCCAAATAGGTTCCTAAACCCTACAACGTCGTCGTTCAACCACCACGTTGAATTGAAAAATTGGCGATCATTTTTCCCAAGATCCCTGACCTTCATGCTACCTCCAGCAAAAATCATGACTCTCCCCTTCGCTCCAATCACTTTAAATTGACAAAATCCCAATTTTTGTTCAACCATAATTCTTCTCAAATTTCAAACTTAAAAATCTTGATATTACCATTAAAAATCATAGTTTTCAAAATCGAATTAGATTATATAAGTGAAACAAGAAATCATGATGGTCGATTTTATGATATGTTTTAATTCTCACTGTAAATTTCTCTTACCCAGATAATACTGAATAATTTTACTTGAGACCATTTTTAGAATTAGGATTTCATCAATACAAACACATTTATTATTGACATCATAACCTATAGTTGCTTAATGAAGAGGATTTGAATTTATTTTGAGTAAATTTGAGTTTGTTAACAAAAACAGAGGCATGCATGTATACACACAATGCATTCAACATTTTACTCAAGCAACCATACAATTTCATCCATGCAATCATATTCAAGCCATTTCCATAAACAAATTTTACATGCACAGGTTAATAATGAGGATTTAGCTTTTAAAAATTAAGTTTACTCACCTTAAAATTTTTGAACAGAGAACAGAGCTTTGAATGCAACTTGATCTTTGAAACTGGAAATGATTTGATCTACTAGGTTGAACTTGAACTTGAATTTCTTGCTTTGCACAATTGAAAATTTGAAATTGATTCGGTGATTTTTGTTTGGTATTCTTTTTATTTGGTTCTGATTTTGGTTTTCTTTGGTTTGTAAAAATGAAAGATGAAAGAAGAAAGAAGATAAAGGTAGAGATATATATAAGTGTATATATTGTACAGCCTTAGTTTCTCTAAATCATTTTATTTATTTATTTTATGAAGAAAACAAATAAACTTGACACTTATATTTGCATGACATCCCTTAACTTACAAATGTCTTTATGCAAGTATTTTATATTTACTTATGTTTTTATATTATGTTTATATTTTCATTTATACATTTTCTTTTTATTTATTTGATGCTTACATAATAAGATAAAGCCCTCATTTATTCTTATTTGAAGCCTAAGTTATTAATACATTAATTAATAACTATATATATATACACTAGTTTTTAAAAAAATGTAGAGTTTTAAATCTAATTTATTTTTAAGATGTTTATTTTTAATTTCAAACCATAGTTTCCTATTCACAATTTACATATATATATACACACACACACACACATAATAGTAATTAGAAGCTCATTTATTGTTTGAAAAGATAAGTTTGCAAATTATTATAATTATATTAGAAGGTTAACAAATCATTATCTGCCAAAAATCCCAGGTTGTCACACAAATGGACTACCTATCTCATATGTCATATTTTTCCCACGGTTACTATGAACCTACTACTTTTCATAGGTAACTAATCAACATATCTAGCTGTTTAAGTCCACGAGTCATATCTTTTTGATTAGTTCAAGGCATCCTAACACAATTGTTCTATCCGATCTTCTGGATGCAAAGATACTCACTCAAGAGTTTAGTCTAACCATACTCACTATTAGAATAACCTAACTGGTAATTATGTTCCTAAGTCTGAATATGCAATGTTAGGTTATGAAAATGTGAGCATGACAATGGTAAATATGCAAATTTAACTGATCAATCGATAACAAGAACATATAATATTATTCATCAAAATATGTTCAAATCAATAATCATAAGCATCACAAAATTACTTAATTCAAGTAAGAATTCTTTTGGAAAAATCCAAATAAACCTTGGACTAAATCACTATTTTATTTCCTTGAAAACATTTATCTTTATAAATGATAAACCACTTGAAATCGTTCTTAAAACAAGGGAAATATTGCCCGAATACCCAGCCAAAATTTCTATCAAAGCACCAAAACTTTACATAGCCTTTTAAAACATAAGATGTCGCGCCTCTAAAAACATGAGGTGTCACGCTTCTAAAACATAAGATGCCACGCCTCTAAAAACATGAGTTGTCACGCTTTTTAAAATATAAGCTGCTACACCTCTAAAAACATGAGGTGTCGTGCTTTTTAAAGTGTCGTGCCTCTTAAAATGTGATATGTTGTGCTTTTGTAAAACAAGATACTGGACCTCTAAAAACATATGGCTTATCGAGCTACCAAACAAAACTATTTAATTTAGAAACATACGACATTTGTGCCGATAAAATAGGATATCGAGCCTCTGAAGAAAATATAATAAATTGCACAATATATGGTAATAATGCTAAAACTATGCGGTTATTGAGTTTTTGAAATACATAAGTTATCATGCCTTTAAAACATAGCTTTCGGGTTTGCATAACATAAGGCTTACGAGCCCACAAAACATAAGTATTGAATTTATATACATATGGACTACATCTCGCCAACATAGGAAACGAATTTTTAAATAGACGGATACTATGCCACCAACAAAGGTATCGACAACAAAGGTATCGAAATTTGAATTATATGGATACCATGCCGCAAACATAGGTATCGAAAATATAATGACAAGAGGTTTTGAGTACAACACTTAGGGTCATCTAACCCTTAAAAATTTGGAGTATCAAGCCCCTAAAATAGGTTGGTGTTGAATCTTTATCACTTGAGGGTGCCGAAACACTAAACTAAAGAGACAATGAACATTTAAAAGAATGGTACTGAGTCCCGAAACCCAGGTTATGGGGCCTCTACAACCTTAAGGTATCAAACCCCTACAGTAACTAATGGTGAACTTGTATATAAACAGATACATCACATATACTAAGTATGTATTGCATGTATCACTCTATATAGATGCCATGTCTACAAACTAGATACATAGTGTACCTATTGAATAGATATTTCATGTATTGACCTTTATAGATCTCGAATAATAAAGAGTTGGGGGTGCCGAATATCAACAACGACATTTCTGTAAGTAATTATAAAACTGATTTGGTTCTTTTAAAGATAAATCTTTTCACTAACCCTTATCCTTTGTCAAAAAATGATTGATTAACAAAATAATTTTAATCGCCTTTTCAAAAATTTATTGGAAGATCACGTTTTACCTTCCCAAAATGATTGGCACATCTTTTTAATTAAAATTATTAATTAATAGCCTTTCTACCATGAATAATTCATAGAAATTTCTACCGATAGGAAAAATCCCCAAAAATCGCTAAAAACCAAAATTTCTATCCTCTTTCAGTATAAAATTTTAAAGGACAAAACATTTAATTAATTATTTTTGATAATTAAAATCCAAAATAAACTCCTTTTCCATCTTAGGAAATTCATAAAATATTCATATAAGTATATAAAATTATGAAATTAACATCTCATCTCCAAAATAATGTTCATCATATTAGAAATTCAAGTTGATTAAAGTCAAAAATTAGGATTTTTCCAATTAAAACCCATCATAATAATTTCATAAGAATTCCAAATAAATCATCCTTCAACCAAAAATTGATACATTCAACTATGTCATGACATATTATCACAATAATTCGAAAATCATCCTAGATCTGAAAGCAAACATAAATAAATGAGATGGATACTATTATTAACCTTATATTGGATAAAGGAGATTGAGATTTGTTGTTGATTAGTTTTCTTAAGCTCTTTTCTTGAATCCCTTAGAGTTTTCCTTCGTTTTCTTCTAGTATTGGCTGATCTTCCCCTATGTTTTTATTTTAATTGGAAATGAAAATGAACAATGAATGAGAGGAAGTCTTAGGGAATGGAAATGGTATTGTTCCTATTTTACCCTTCTCATTTATTTCTTTCTATTTTATGTTCAAATCATTCCTATTAATTGGTTAATTAAGGCCCGTCCCAATTAATGATCAAATCTCATTCTCTTTATCCTCACACATCGCATCATTCTATTTAATTTATATAATTAAATCTCCCTACTAATGTTAAACAAAGTTAGGGGTGTAACAGGGTCTCCCTTGAAGAATTTCATCCTTGAAATTAAGATAAGGAAAATAACAAGCATATCAATCACACAGACATATGCGACGACATATAACCACAATACTAGCCTACTTGACTAGTAAAAGTCCTATATGACAAATATAGAACATACCATCAAAACAACTCAGGATAAGTATCCCTAATCATGTCTTCTATCTCCCAAGTACAGTCATTCTCATTGTTATTTCACTGCACTTACACTAACTTGACTGTCTTGTTCCTTAACATCTTCTCATCTCTTGCTACGACTTGAACTGATTATCTAACAAAATTCATATCTAGTTCTGCTACAAATTCTTCCAATGCAGTCGATGCAATAGTACTTTTTGAATCATGAACAATTTTCTAAGATGAGAGACATGAAAAACATTATGGATACCTATCGAACTACTTTGTAACCCTATTTGATAAGCGAGTCTCCTGATACTCTCTATCATAAGAAACAGATCAACATATCTTGGTGCTAATTTCACTGAATTTTCAAACTGTACCACACCTTCATCTTTGGTATGTTAACAAAAACACAGTCTCCAATTGAGAACTCTAAATCTTTATGCCTCTTAACTACGTTACTTTTTTGTCTAGACCGAGTTTCCCTCATCCTTACCCGAATCAACTCAGTCTTCTCCATGGAATCTCCCACCACTGTGGGCACGAATCAGTTTATCTCTAGTCTTTAGCTATCATACTGGTGATTTGCACAGCCTTATATAAAGTTTCGAAAGGCACTATTCCTATATTAGCCTGATAGCTATTATTGTAGGAAAACTCAACCAAGTGCAAATGGTCTTTCTTTGATCCTCCAAAGTCTAATACACAAGCTCTTAGCAAACCTTCAAGTATTGACTCTTTCTGTCTACCTATTTATCTGTAGGCGATAAGTGGTACTCATCTTCGGTTTAGTACATAACACTTCTTGCAGACTCTTCTAGAATTTACTAGTTAACAAAGTGTCTCGATCACTAACTATATTACTAGGAATCCCACGTAGTCTAACAAAAATCTTTATAAAAAATTTCTGTAACACCTCGTAATTTAGCATTAGTTATTTAATTAGTTAGTTAATTAGGCTCCAAAAATGGAATTTCTACATAATGGAATTTGACCATGAAATTTGTAACATCGCGTTCAGAGTAAAAGTTTGAGTAACCTTCATATTTGGAGTTTTGTGATCGGAGTCCAAATGAAGGAGTTACGGATGATAAACGAATTTGTAGCAAAAATAATTAATTAATGAAAAACAACACACACACACACACACACACACATATATAAGCGGACCAAAGGTTGAACCCTCCATTGGGGCGGACGACCTTTGGTAGTTGAACCCTAGGATGGGGGTGGTCGACCACACCACACATGCAGGCCATGTTTTGGCATGGCCTAAATGGCCCAGATTTTATATTTTTAATCCAACGGGTGTCGTTGATTCAAACGCCTATAACTTTAGACCTAACCCTCCCTTCTCTTCTCATATTTTTTGAATAAAGCAATGAAGCTCTATCATTTCTTCATCTCCACTTACTTTTCTAAATTATAGAAATAATATTTATACATATATTCATACAATTTGGAGAAGAATAGTAATTAAATAAAAGGAGAAGATAAGAGAATCAAGACTACATGTTATCGAGGTAATTTATA
The DNA here is from genome assembly GCA_030765085.1 of Allium cepa. Lineage (NCBI taxonomy): Eukaryota > Viridiplantae > Streptophyta > Magnoliopsida > Asparagales > Amaryllidaceae > Allium > Allium cepa. Next base: position 42,607,943 of record CM060930.1, on the reverse strand, counting down.
TTTAGATGTATATTTATTTATCTCCCAATCTGAAATATCTTCTTGGATCTTAATTCCTAATATACGTATATGCCTTTTTATACATATTTCTTGGATTAAAAAGGAGTAAGAGTTGGATTAAATGTTTTACTTTAGATCTGGAGATTTGGAACGCTTTTAAAAGGTGAGTGGGAAATTTATATATTGTTTAAGACTTTAAATCTATTCCACTAGCATATGTTTGATTGATATGCCTAAAATCAATCTTATTTGTGAGTTGTAGGCTCAATTTAGTGTAGAAAACCGTTGCCTACATATTCTTGTCTTAGATCTAATTTAAAATAGTGTTTACATCCTAATTGGGAAATCAATCCCAAAGATTTTAGAATTTGAATGGTGTATAGTTTTATTCTAATCTATATTTAGGGTGTAAAACATTAATAAGGTTTGGATTATTGCCCTATTTATGTCGATTTATAGATTTTCCATAGTCTAATTTGTAGGAAGAACATTCGCTTGATGTTTATAAATTTGTTTGTGTTTCTAAATTACATAAAAGTGCATCATTTGATTTAACAAGGAATATATGCAAAAGAGAAGGAAGATATATGTAAAGTATAGAATTATTTTTTGTAGTTTACATTGTCTATTTCAAATAAAAATAAATTACTCATTCCTTGTGATTTCAAATCAAATCAATCTTTCCTTTTATTAGCTTTTGATTTAAACCAATTTATGGAAATTACAACGAAAATCTTCCTAAGGAAACTAATTTCAACAAACAAAACATGGAAAGCAAAGCATGTTTTAGTTAAATATTTATGACTAGAATATATTTTGATAGGAATTGGTGGTCTATAAGTACTTATTGTGCTAATGAATGTATATAACACTAAATTACATGCACCGCTCGCTTAGGATAGATTATTATAGGTAGGATAGGAAATCGAATATGAGCATTAGGAAAGGTAGCAAATCTTATTAATAGGCAATAAAATTAGGAGTTACCAATAATTAACAGGATATAAAAGATTTTAACCCTAATTAACGACCAATAAATGTGAATTGAATTGGGGGTTACAAATAATATGGTATAGATGTAGTAACTCCAATTAATGGGCAAACAAATGAGGAATGGATTAGGAGTTAAAATTAAAAGTTGAAAATGAATTTATGGGCAAATCTGGAAGGTTAGATAAATAAATTTGGATTAGTTATAAGAGGTTACTAATTGGAAATTAGTTTTAGACATAAATACATTAGGAAATGTCTATTGGGACTATTATAGGAAAATTGACATTTACCAATTATTGGAAGGATATTTAAGGGTGATTAAGTATTTAAAGTAAATCTCATTTCCTTAAATAAAATAGAGAATAGTAAACTAAGTCCAATATTTGACCTAGGAATAATACTAAGACCTAGTATATATAAACTGAATCTTGTATAGGCTTAAGATAGCTATTTGGACTTAGTAGATTGGCACACGAGGCTAGTAGAGTCACACGATGGAAGACTGCCCTTTACTCAGATGCTACCATCAGCCATGTGAACTTACTATGTGAGACATCACAAATCATAGGACGCATGACTATGCGAGAGATAGGACCTAATTTAGGGTTAGAGGTATTAAGTGGTAATTTGAGGGCCTGCTTCTTTCCAAATTAAAAAGTATTAAATGGTCCAAATTTGTAATTAAGAGTGGTAAACGATATCCTTAGAGGGCTTGCTTTAGGTTTGAGGTATTAAGTTGTTTTAGGGTTCTCTTCTAAAAAGAAGTATTAAGTAACCTAGTGAGATTCCAAACAAATAATTGAGAATGATAGTGGATATCTCTAAAAATGTTCGTTTCAGGATTGAGGACTTAAGTGACATTAGATCATAGGGTCCATATCATTCCTACAAAAGAAGTATTATGTAGCCCAATGAGATTTCAAGCAATGTTAGGTAGATAGTACCTATGTGGACCCCGCCTTGTTGTTGGGTATTAAATGATGTGGGACATGCCTAGAATATAGGTATTAAATAGTTAGAAGTTTGCCTAGTTCCTACTACAAGGTATTAAGTGGCTTAGATACTATCTCCCACATGGCTGTGATTTTATTGGCAATAGTTGTGGAAGTGTGGCTATATATATTATAAAGCCTTAAATAGTGGTCGGGGGTCTTTGTAGGTGGGACTGCTAGACCAATGACGACGATGACAGGCATCCACTTTAGAGATAGGTCATAAATGATGGGTCTGCCTCAATCGAGGTCTTAAATGGTAAGAAGTCTACTTATTTCTCTTTTATAAATATTAAGTAGCCGATGGACTTAATGATAGTAGGAGCCCGCTTCATATTTGAAAGTATTAAATGGGTGATGAATTTGGAAAGTATTAAAGGCTTGATAGGCTTCGTCGGCATTTTATATCTTAGGAAAGGGTATGTAGGTAAATCATGCATGCAGTATTAGGTTAATTTAGTTAAGCTTAAAATAGTAGATATAACTATTAAATGGAAACCAATCGGTATAAATTTATGTTATGAACAGTGTATAGATGTTCCAGTCACCAGACTTTGTTGGCATGTTTATGCTTATGTGATAGGGGGGCTCGTGCACTGTGAGCTGTGACGAAACATTATCTCTTACCTCTACACATTCCAACAATGTGGGTTAGAAGGTTGGTAACCCAGGTAGTCAAAAGGAAGGCCATAAAATAGGGATGTCTAGGGTTACCGTCTGCAGCCATGCCCTTCAAGGGGTGACCATTTGAGTTATTACATTTGGTATGTTCTAACCCCTTCTTATTACAACACACAAGATAGATTTAGAGGAACTGGACACTAGAGCTGGATTTGATTGATTCTTGCAGAAGTCTTCTTTTCTCTCATGTTTAATGCTGATATAGTAATCTAATGTCCAAGGAATACCATTAATTCAAAGGTAGTAGCCATAATCAGTATTTATATTCTATTATTATTTCCACCATGAGTTTATATTATATAAATATCTTATAATGCTCATTTGCTGTAACAACCCTAGATTTTTGAAAATATTTTTGATTAATTTTGTTTCATTTTGAAAATATTTTTAAAATTTATTTTTATTTCAAGATTTTATTTTAAAACATTTTTAAAGTGTAGTAGTAATTTTGCAATGCTTATGTATTTTGTTTACAATTTTTAATTCTAGTTTCAAATTTATAAACCATTTTATTATTTATTTTCTATTTTTTTCTAAAAATATTTATTTATTTTCTTTTCTACTTTATTTTGTTTTCATTTTTCTATTTTATTTACTTACTTTTTATTTGTTTCATTGGAATAAAAGAAATTAGAAATACAAAGAGGCAAAGCCTTTTCAATTCTTGTGACTTTTCATTTAACCTTGTCTTTTCATTTTCTTTTGGCTTTCATTGAGCTTAGCCGTCCATTTCTGTGCATAGCCGTATATTTCCATCTCCATTCATGTGAGAAAAGCTTCTCACCATTTCAAAACTTCGGCCATTTCATTTTTCTGAAAATATTTGGTAAGTTTCATGGATTCTTTCTCTTATTTTTCTTCTTCTTAGTTTTCATTGATTTTTGCCTTATTTCCTCTTGTGTTTGCTTGGCCATAACCCCTTCATCACCACCGACCACCATCTCCACCATACACGATAGCAACCACCTTCACCTACCTTGTCCAGATCTGGCCGTGGCCTCCCTATGATGCAAACACCTCAAATTTGCAAAGCTCCACCAAAAAACAATGCCTAGAGCACAAAATTCCACCATTCCCTTCCTATTTCACTTCGGCCACCACTTAGAACCACCACCACCTGATGACATCACCTATGGCCACAACATGATCCATCACTAGACTTGTACCTGACCTAGGCCGAGGCCACTTGCCCTTTGGCCGAGCCAAATTGTTGACCAAACTTTACCTATTTTGCCTTGACCTTTTGTATGCTTCATGTTATAACTCCTACCCTCCACATCTCCTTGTAGCCATGCAATATTGACACATACCCGAGCCCAAAACATCACTATGGCCGAGCATATGAACCCCTATGGCCGAGCACTTGAATGGTTAAGTCATGGTCAAGTCATTTAGTTTTTTGTTGCTTTTTATTTCAAGTTGTTTCATTGATATTTTTGTGTTGAATAAAAATGTTTATATGGTCTTGTTTATTTGATGTTTACATCATCTTGGCTCTCCACTCACTTGAATCAAAAGTCGTGCTATCGTGCTTTCTGGATTTTTGTTTGTATCTTGATTTGCTAACTCTAGCGTAAAGAGGAGAGTATTCACTCATGACATTTATATAATTTGTGAAGTGACAACAAGTGAATGTGTAGAATATTATATCATGTTATACCTACCTGTGATATGAATCATATGATGTTAACCTTGTTTATAAACATGTCATATCATCTGATACTGCTATATGTTGACATATTGTTTATTCTATTCTGTTCTCACACTCCAAGTTCCCTGTAGAATAGAATTACTATGGGTTGACATGATACATACCCGAACGGACTTTAGAATAGGGAAAAATCGTTATAGGCTGAAATGATAGGCCTGAGCGATTTTATTTATTTTATTTAACTTGGGATTGCGGGTTTGAGATTATAGAACCCGGATTTTTCTTTGTAAATTACGGATTGAAATGATATATTATCCGTATCATTTGATTTAGGTTAGAAAATTTTATACAGACCCATGGTTATTATATTTTTTTTCTGAATTTTTAAAGTATTATTAAAACATTTTTAAAATGTAAATTTATGACAATTTGATTTAAATTGAATTTAAAGTGATTTTATACAGTGTTAATGATTTTTCTACAAGTTAAAATGTGAAATAAATGAATGCTTAAGTTGAAATATAACTTAAATTTGAAATTTGAGATTTTCTAGAAAAAAATGTTAAATTAAGTAAATAAAATGGAAATTAAGTTATATTTTGAAATGGTAATTAAAACTTAAGTGTTAAGTTAATTTAATAAAAATGCAAAGAATAGAAATTGTACTCTTGAATTTAACAAGTGAATTATAAAAAAAAAAACTGTTGATTTTATTTATAAAATTTTACTTTATAAAAATCATAAGTTAAAGGGTATTTAAATGAACATATTTGAGTGGAAAAATAAGATTTTTATAAGTTAAAAGGGTTAAAATCAAAGTTTAATTATTTCTGAAGTTGTATTGAAAATCTGGAAATTGAATTAACAACGCTTCAGAAATGCTATCATTTCTGAAGTTAACTTGAAATCTGAAGTAAAGGATATTACAGCACTTTGTAAGTGCTGTGGTTGATGCAAATGAACTATAGCTAAAATTTAACTAAGTGATATTACAAAACTTTGTAAGTGATGTAGTTGCAGAATCTAAAGCTTGAACCGGAACTATTATAGCAGTTTTGTAAATGCTATCTTTGTTGAATTGAACTATTTTTCAACTAAAGCTAAACTATTACAGCAGTTTTAAATGCTGTCTTTAGTGAATTGAATTGTTTTCAAATGTAACTTACCGTAGCATTTTCCAAGTACCGCGAAAGTTGAAATTTCACTGTTTTAATCTATATAAGTGAATAAATGTGCTCAGAAAAGGCTAAATTTTATGGAATTGAATATTTGAATTGTAAATATAAGGACTTCACTTTTAAATGGTTTTAATGAAGTATTTTGATTTGAAATATAAACTATTTTTGAAATTTATAACCACGGGTTATAATAACGATTGGTTGTTAAAGAGAACGAGATCGGATATGGACATACTCTCTGTCGATACCGAAAACCACTTTAACAACTTTGCATGCGGTGGAGTTTCCAGAATGAAGTAGGATGGTGGAGACGAACCTATTGTGGTATAAACGTGGACCTAAATCCCGGGAGTTGTCTTAAGGTGTCTAAAACAGGAGCTATCTCGGGCCAAAAGGGGTAGACCCATGGTCGGACACATTTCTTCGACACCATTCTATTACTATGTGATTTTTTGATGGCCACCCTTTGATTTGGCAGTGTGTTCCAAGGTGGGCATAGTGGCTGCTAGATTACCACCAGCCTGTGTGCGTAATTGGTATATCTACCCTGGCATTGCCTTGTGTGCCATGTCACCTACCACAGCTGGCCTTACTACGACTTTGATTTGGGTCGTACCTATGGAGTATCTTCTCATAGTCTCCCGATCAGGAGATATGCAGGTACTTTATAGACTATAGGCACTATTACGTGTTAAGGGGAATATTGGGTCACTCCTTAACGCTATTTTAAAGTATGTTTATTTTACTGTTAGACATTATTATAATAGCAAAATATTACTACATAGTAAATAGTTTAACAGAACCTTAGAGGATGGGCGGTCCCAAGCATCCTTTAAGTTACTTGTTCATTTACTACAGTTCACTTGAGTTGGTTTACATTATATAAATATGTATGTCCTGACTCGAGTGTTTTGTCTTTTTCTTTACGTTCGGGTCAGCCTGAGTATTCACAGCTTTGGATTTCTCTTTCTGGAGCTAGGAATTATTGGAGATTCTGCTTATCTAGTTATCTATCTATTTCAATTTCAGTTGTTCTATTTCAGCTCGTGTACTAGTGGACTTCTATGTATTTGGGATTTCTGTTGTGTTTGTTTTCAGACTGATATTATGTATTTGTTTTGAGACTTTGTTATAGTAGCTTCATGAACTACTATTGTATTTTAATTTCTGTAATATCCTGGAATTTCCAGGAATTTAAAATGTGATAATCTCTTAATTTAAATTATTTGAACTGATAAAATTATTATTTTCAAAAATGAATAACCAAGTAATAATAATATAATGTTTTAATTATGGTTATAGATTGGTTTTTAAAATAATAATTGTTTTGTTTGTGTAAATAAATTCTGAATTGACTTATTATTTTCAAGATTAATAAGCGTGTTTAAATATATTTATATCTGTGTATTTAAATTGATTCTAAAATAGGATAAATTATTTATAAATAATAATGAGCTTATTTAAAAATAGATATTATATTTATTTAAATTGATTTTAGATTTGGATTTTCAAATTTGACTTTAAATTTGAATATATAAATTTTTGAAATTTAAGGAAATATACATACATCTTAAAATAAAATAATAATATAGTTTGGTTTTAAAATATATAGATAATGTTTTAGTTAAAAATAAGAATTGTTTTATATTAATTTTTTTTATAGAAATTTATCTATAGAAATTTGGATATGTATTTATTTAATAAGAATAAATATAAAGAGGCTTTTTGAAATAGCATTTTAAAATAAGTTTGTAATATTATATATAATTTTATTTAAATTATAATTGGTTTTATTCTATTTTTAAAGATTGTATTTGTATAAATTTAGAAAACATTTATAAATATATAAATATGTTTGTTGATCAGGAATTTAAATAGAAAAGTATTTTTAAATTAAGAAAACATATTAGTTAATTAGGAAATTAATTTAAAAAGCTTTTAAATTCCTTTTAGAATAAATATACATAAAAATTGACATGTTTTAAGTCCTAAATCACTTTGACAACAAGTGTTAAAACATTAATGTAAATTAGAGAAGTGTCCATTTTTTTTAAAATTTTCTTTTAATTTAATAAAACTGAAAAACTTGCCTATTTAAACACCATCTCTCTTCACTCTCCTTTTCTTTAAAATTTGTATTCAAGCCTAATAGAAACTAGAATTATCAATGCAACTTTTACTCTTCAGAAATCATAAAACACTCAAAACCAATCTCTGAAATTTTCCCCTCAAGTTCAAATTTGGAAAAATTTATTTTCCTGCAATCTTACTCTTCAAAACTCAAAATACCATAACCTTTTCAAATACAAAGCCTACAAAACACTCCTTAGAAACATCACTCTCTGTTTACAAAATCAAGTGCAAACAAAATTTGCAATATGTTTCAAAAGCTCAATGAAAATTTCAATCCAGATCTGCAGCATGTTTTCAAAAATTCAAACATTTCCAGTTTTCATATGCATGCAAATGAATATGGGTCAAGGAAATCTGAAGCAGAAAGTTAAATCATAGCAAGTTTTCAAAAAGCAAACCTGAAACATTCCAATTTAAATCAAATCAAGGGACAATGCATTTCTTCTTCTAAAGCTTCAAGTTCAAAGTATTTTGCAAGTTCCAGTTCTTTTTCAAAGGCTCTGCATCTCCTTGAAAGTGAGTAAACAATTTACTAAAAATTTAAGTAGTAATTTTCTGTTTCATGAAAGTTTGAGATGATGTGTATTTTATATGCATATAAGTTTTCCTCTGTGTGGATATAATTATGCAATGGGTTTTGTTATGTTTGAAACTATGTATGTTTGGTTTCATTTTCCTCTCTGTTTCCTTACTGTAAAGTTCGAGTTAAAAAATCAAATCTTCAATCTATTTTTATTTAAACAACAGTTAGGATTTTGATTCAAGCAAAATAAGTTAGATTAAGTATAAACTAAGAACTAAAAATAAAACTAAGTTCTGGTATTTGAAATTTATCTGGAAGCAAATAATGCAGTAACAAATTAACGTCAATGTTTTAAACCAAATGTTGAATTCGGATGAAATAATTATATAAACTAAAGTACCACTGGAAAATATGAATTTTAAAATGAAAATCTCAAATTTTAATAATGTATTGAATGAGAAATTAGGTATTATCTGGAAATTGGGTTTCTGCCAAAATATGTTGATCTTTGTATCTGGGTTGCTCAAGATTCTTGGTGGAGTTGGGGGTAGGATTGGGGAGTAGGGTAAAAATTGTTGAAGATTTTGTAAACCATTGTGGTGTTTGAATTTTCTCGAGATTGTTTTTAAACCTAGTTCTGTTCGAACTTTGGAATTTGTCTACTATGTCTTCATTTTTGCATCGAGCTTGAAGGAATTTTGGGAGAAGGAAGCACGGTGGGTCGGCAATCCATAGCCGGAGTTGTAGGGGTTGTCGTTGATTGGAGGTGTGGGTTTAGGGATTTTTCTGATGATGGTTTGGGTTTCAGTTCACCCTGAGGAGCTCGATTTTGAATCAAGGCATGTGTTGATGTTCTGTTGATCATAGGTGATTGTAGGGAGGTTGGGTGACTTGGCGGTGGAGTCGTCGTTGACCGGAGTGGTTCCGCCACTAGCGTAGGTGCACGAGGCGTTGTTGGGCGTCACTGGGTTGTGTTGGTTTTGGGTTGCTGGGTATTAGCTCGGTGTATAGGGAAGTTGACTCGGGGGAAAACTTGCGTTGTTTCTTGGTCTTTTGCATGCTGGTTAAACTGTTAAGTTTTACAGTTTTTTTTAATTTTAACTAAAACAATTTTAAAAAATTTCAAGTAAAATTGTATTTAAAAAGAAAAGATAGTGTACTTGTTTCTTGGTTCAATTATTGTAACAACCCGCATATTTATCGATTTTATATTTAAATATTTTATTTAAATATTTTGTCGTTAATCGGATATTGGTCCGAAAAGCTACTTTTTGCAAACGGTCAAATTAGGACTCGAGACCACTTCCATTGAGTTTGAAATGCCGTTTACAACTTTTTATAGTATAAACATTGATAGGTTGGGAGTTAGTGGAATTTCACTAACTTTTCCCGCTTTGGACTTTGGGTTAGCTTAGCCATTATAACTCAAGCCCAACCCCCTCCTTCTCTACACTCTTCATAAATTCCTACCAACTCAAGCTTTTGCATTAATGGTGAGTGGAAAGAGAAATTAAAACTCCAAAAGCTAAGTCTTCATTGCTAATCCAACATCAACTCCAAAACTCAAGTGAAGACATTGATTCAAGCTAGTGGTTGATCCTTGCATAGCATTCCAAGCTTCATCTTCATCCATTTTAGTGAAAAGGTGAGATTTTTATCTCACAAATTTAGCCTATAACTACCTTGGACTGTTGGAATGAATCCCTATCATGTTTGCATGTACATTTGCATTTGGTTTGGATTGGATTGGCAAAAACCCCAAATTTTAGTGTTTTTGGTAAAAAAAACTGCACTTAGGTCGTTCTGCCTATGCTAGGTCGTTCGCGTGGAAAAGTCTCTGCCTCAAAATAGATCCTTTCCGACCTTAAAATGGCCTACAACGTTAGGTCGCTTGGCACTCGGAATTAGGTCGTAGGTCGTTTGGTTTTAGGTCGCTAGGTCGTTGGGCTTTAGGTCGAATGGACCTTAGGTCGTAGGTCGTATGGACCTTAGTTCGTAGGTCGTTCTGGCCATTTCTAACGTCTTCGGAGTTAGGTCGTATGGACCTTAGGTCGTTTGGTCGTATGGCTTTAGGTCGGTAGGTCGTATGACCTTAGGTCGTTAGGTCGTATGGCTTTAGGTCGCTAGGTCGTATGACCTTAGGTCGTTAAGTCCTGTGGCATTTTAGGTCGTGTGATCTTCTTACCTGTTAGGTCGTTGGACCTTTAGATCGTAGGTTTCTAGGCCTTATCTCCTAAGGTCGCGTGACCCATCTTCTTTAAACCACTAGGTCGCTAGACCACATTTCCAGTTAGGTCGCAAGACCTTGTAAACCGTTAGGTCGCGTGACCTATATTCCGTAGGTCGTTGACCCACTTAAGTCGCTGTCCCTCGTAGGTCGCGTTTCCTGCTTAGGTCGCTAGGTCGCGTGCCTTTAGGTCGCATTCCTTTATTAGGTCGCGTGTCTCTGTTAGGTCATTGACCTCCTTAACTCGCAAGACCTAACCTGTAGGTCGTTGGACCTCGGTTCTATTTAAGTCGCTGCTTCTTATAGGTCGCTCGACCCCTTATTTTCTTTAGGTCGTTTGAGTGTTAGGTCGCGAACCCATTTTAGGTCGCATGACCTTTACCCTTTTGGTCGCTGGACCACTAGATCGTGCCCCTTTAATCACTAGGTCGTACCGTTTTAGGACGGGGCGCTGCCCCCTGGACCCCCGCGACCTGACCGGGCAGGTCGAACCACGTAGCAGGGGCGTTGCCCCGCACCCCCACCTTGGGGGTTGTCACCCCCCCGGACCCCCCCTCCGTAGGGGATCTTATCTGAAAAACATTCAACAAAATTTGCTTTGTTGAGATGCTGAGTTGACCATTCTTCGAGACAAACTATCTTGGGCTTCTCGATCGATTTTATGGATTTTTGAATATCTATTTCGATGGATTCTTTATCGGTTTCTTTGGATTTTATTCACGTCTTCGAATGTGAATTTTTATGATTGATTGTTTCTACAATCACTTCTGTGATTTGTCACTTTAAAATATAAAGGTTTTCAATACTAGTAGTAAATATCAAAACTCTTTCATCAAAACAATTTTAACTCTATTCTGCTTCAAAGCTTTTTCCTTAAACCGTTTTCCAATCTATTAGTATATACGAACCTTTACCTCACTCGTATGAGAAATCTAATTAAACGACTTAGTAAAACAAGTGGTATGAAACGCTTGCGTTTACTTCGTTGGTTAATTCTTGGACTTGTGCGATTGAATCTTTTGTGACAATTTTCTAGTGAAGATCTACAGTTTGTTCGTAAATATTTGAGTTAAGCAAGTGGTTATGGGACATTAAGCTAAACTTTTATATTTACTAACTTAGTGTAATTGACACTTCTTGATGATCATGACGATCATTTTTGTGTTTTAGAATAGCAACTGTGCGATGTCTCTTTGTCTACGAGGGAGACTAGACCCCGCTCTTGTGATGTTTCGCCATCGCATTTGTGTGATGTTTCGCCATCACATATGTGGGGTAGCGCCCCACGGTCTTCGGGCCATTCGTGTGTCAAAATTAATGGCTTGAAACCATGAGATAGCGTCTCGCTTTGTGTTACACGTGTAGGTGAGTTTTCATACTCCCATTTTGTGAGTTTTCATGCTCCTATATTGTGATTTCTGGATTTCTTGTGTAGTCTTATGGAATTTGTGCTTCACCTATTTTCATGACTTTCATTGTTATGATTTTCCAGCTTTTATGTTTAGGTGAATTTGGATCTTTTAGAAGATTCTTTTGATATTGTTTGATCTCTTGATGATCTTCATTTACATGCTTATCATAGTATGTCTTTATGGTTACTATATTTTCTTGCCATATCTATTGTTTATATCATGTTATCTGATATTTATAGCTAGACTGATCCGTTTATTATTTTCTCCTAGGGATTTACTACTCTGACTTTTGGCTGACCATTTAGATTAGCAGTTTTTGTCGTTTACGCTTGAGATATAGACTCATAGTTGTATTCTTTTGTATAGCACGTGTTGCTATTCTCTTGTATTATTGTGGATCTTTTTGACACTCCTCTGATGTACACTTCCATGTGTTAGTTATATATTCGTATCTTCTTCCGCCTTTGTGATATGGATGTCTGTGACTGATTTGTGTTATGCTTATTTCTATGTTTGTTTCCGAAGATTATTTATAGCCACCTTGTGATAAGAAATCACATGGATGGTCGCTCCTCAACAGCCTTATTCTCCATGCTAGTTGACAGCACTACACCGTAGTGTTCTTGGCTAGCGTGGGTATAGAGGTGGGGCGTCACATCTTGGTATCAGAGCCAAACTTCGGAACAATGTAGAATAACTTAACAAGGATCATCGTCCTAAGTCCAGCTTAGGATTCGTACCTTAGGATTAATTCGAGTCTTCGTACTGATTCATCCTATCTTTATTATGATTCCTTGTTTCACTTATCAAGATTGCTTGATATATCTTTTAGTGAATAACCTTTTTCTTCTCCTTCTTTCTTAAGGAAGAAAAATGGTTAGACCTGGACATCCCCATGCCGGTTAATCTACTGCAACTCCCCAAGATGGAGTTTTATGACTACCCAGCAACTTCTTGACCTTGTCACGAATGCTCAAGCAGCTGGTTCTAATCCAGAACCTACTCACCCTAAATCTGGATTTGCACGTTTGTGCAATGATTACACCAACTTGGGTGGGAAGCAATTTAAAGGCACTGAAACTATCATCGAGGTCCAAGCTTGGCTCAGAACGTGCGATAGAATCTTCTCTCGCATGAACCTCACTGACCTCCATTGAGTCCAGGTGGCTTCCAGTATGCTCCAAGGAAGAGCATTGGATTGGTATGAGCTGTTAATCTCAGAAATTGATGAAGCGGATCTCTCCTGGGAGCACTTCCGGGAACGCTTCGAATCGAAATTCGTGCCCGAGGCTGAAAAGGTAACTTTGGCTCGGAGATTTATTGACCTTGTTCAAGGTCAGTCTTCTGTGGCGGACTATGTTGCATCATTCGAATCCCTTTCCAAATATGGGGTCGAATATATAAATACTCCGCTGAAGAAGAACCAGAGGTTCGTTTATGGCTTAAATAAGAATCTTAAGAAGCCACTACTCCTGAAACTAGAAGTTACATTTGATCAACTCGTCGATATCGCTCTTCGTCTTGAAGAGGCCGATAGAGAGAGTGATGTTGAAGTGGTTGGCGCTAAACCAAACTTCAACAACAAAAAGAGGCCTAACAAATTTAAAGGTTCTTATCCCAACAAAAAGGGTAAGCAAGCAACTTCGGCTGCAAAGACACCTTCCTCTAGTAGCGGGCAATGCTATAACTGTGGTTCTAAGGACCATTTTGCAAACAAGTGTTCGAAGCCCAAAAGTTGTCGCTATTGCAAGAGCTCGGAACATTATATACATATGTGCCCCACACTAAAAGGCAGGAAAGAGGGAAGGTTAAACGTGGCTCAAGCCCCTGGCAACACATCTCGTGGCCAAGGTATTTCTCATTCCATTCTTGATGGTATTATTTTATTTCATGATCAACCTATTAAGTTCTCTTTGATATGGGTGCATCCCATTCTTTTATATCAAAGGAACTGGTAGACACTATTTCCTTAAGTGTTACTACATTAATGACTTCTTTGAAAATTATGAATCCTGTTGGTGGATCCGCAACTCTTAGTTTGCTTTATAAAGATGTGGAGATTATTTTATGTGATTTTTCTTTCCTAGCCGATTTGCATGTCATGCGTTACTTAGGCTTTGGAATAATTTTGGGAATGGAATAGCTTAACCGTTATCAAGCCCATATCCTATGTCCTGAGCGAACTATTCATCTCCGACATCCACTATCTGTTAATCAGATTTCTGTTAATCGTAAAGATTCAGAATCTTGTTTGATTGCATCCTTATATTCTTTAAATCCTCGTGATGACGATGATGACGATGAGGATGATATTATTTCTCATATCCACGTTGTTTGTGAATTTTCCGACATATTCGAGCCCGTTGTAGGTCTACCACCCAAGCGAGCAATTGAGTTCAAAATTAACCTTATTCCTGGAGCTCAACCTATTACTCATCCTCCTTATCGCATGTCTAATAAGTAAAATGAAGAGATGCACAAACAATTATCCGAATTGGAGATGAAGCAATTTATTCGCTCTAATTCCACTCCTTGGGGAGCTTCGGCTATTTTCGTAAAGAAATCTGATGGTACTCTTAGGCTCTGCGTTGAGTATCGCAAGCTTAACGATCTTACTACTAAAAATAAATATCCTTTACCTCGGATTGATGATCTATTCGATCAGCTTAGTGGTGCTAAGGTCTTTTCACAATTGGACTTGGCTACCGGTTTCCATCAGCTTCGTATCGCAGAGGATAGCATTCCTTTGACATCATTCCGTACTCGATATGGATCTTATGAATGGCTTGTTATGCCATTTAGGTTAACGAATGCTCCAGCTTATTTCGTCAACCTCCACAAAATTCGTCTCATTTCCTTACTTCTTCGTTCTCATTTACTGGCTGGTTCTAAACGCCGCATAACATCATCTTCAACCAACAAATGATTAACACAAACTGAGCAAGCAAAACTTAAGAAGAAGATTGTAACTAACTCAAAGAACGAAATAATAATAGATAACAGTAGGTGTGTAGTGAATTCAAATCTGAAATTTTACTAGCGAGTTAACTAATTAGCTTAATACTTAGGGGCATATTTTTATTCATTCCAGCACTACAGTTTTTATACAATACATAACATAGGAGTACAATAAATAGGAAGCTTACACACTAATAAAAAGGGCCTTCAACCACACAACATTACTACAAAGTTAACTAACAACATTCAACCACACAACATTAAAGACATAGAACTTAATTAAACATAATAATGAACAGTGTTGGAACCTTCTAGGGGCCTTGATAATTTCTTCCAGTCTCCTCATCCCCAGTGGGTGGGTCACGGAGGATGGCACCCTCCACAAGGAGCCCCTCCCGTTCTTGGAGCAGCACCCCCTTCCTGTTTTCGAGAGCGCGAATTTCGTTCTGGAGAAAGAGCATACGATCTCATATGATAATAGGATCGATAGCAGGCATATGCTCCCAGAACGCACCCAGCATTTGCTCCCGTTGGAGCTTCTCGTTTTCCACCTGACGTATTTCTTGCTCAATTCTCGCAAGTCTGTTAGCGAACTCGGAGAAGCGTAAATCCATAAATAAATAAAAATCTCTAAGATCAGGCCAATGTTTATACTGGGCGATTCGATGTCACATTGGAAAATGATTCGATATTATTGCAACAAGAGCTTACGCCCCAGTATACTTAGGCCTTCCTTTAGTCAATGAGACTTCGACGAGTACGCGGTATATGTTTGGTTAGTTAGACAAGACAGGCAGCAAGGAAGCTTTCCCCTATATAATATGGTCTACCATGGGAACCTATCATTCTTGGACCTCGCTTAAAAATATTTTGACTCTTCCATGCTGTGTCTCAGGAACCACTTCAATACGGTCCGGATTGCTAGCTCCCGTTCATAGTTCTGCTACAGATGATACACGAGGAAGATTTTTATGGCGGTTCTTACTTCTAATTACAGGCATATCTATGAATCTTTTCTACCAGATAGAGCAGCAGGCATCGGTCCGTAGAACCTATAAAAAAGAGATGGTTGTGGCACGAAGTACTCTTGTGCACCCACGTCACTCGGCTCGCATGCAACCCCGCCCCGTTATGTTATGGAAGAATTGAGCTTATTGCTGGTTATTCAGAGCCAGCAATTGGCTGCTGGATTTCGTCCCGTCCATTGCGCTTCGGAAGTCACTGTGGCATGGCTGAATGTACAGCAGTCCGCGACGGAAGCCTTTGATCAGTAGATTATTTAGAACTTCGAAAGATGGTCAAGGTAGCTTTCTTCCAAGCCACTGCACTAGATGCGCATGTAGTCATAGCTACAGTCCTGCCGGTAGCAAAACAAAAAGAGTAGCATAGTCAGCCTATTTCAGCCGCAAGAAAATAGTCAGTAGCCAGAAAGCTAGCAGCTGGGCAGTGAGCAAGCAAGCGGTAGCCAAGGATAGGGGTCCAAGTATATTAATCTGGGCTCCAACAAGGTACGAGCTTGAAGTGTGTTCGCGGTCCAAACTTATTAATATACTATAGATTCTTTTCAAATTTTCTTAACAAATGCAAGGAGAAGTTTAGATAATGAGCTTCGCTCGAAGTATACTATACAGCTACGCTACCTCCCGGTTGTCCCGTTGGTCGCCAGTTGTCGAACAGATCGAGTGGCTAATGAAAGGCTCTCTATAGTCTATCTATGGAGGTGCGGAGCTAGGTTATCGGGATTACCTGCGGAGCGGTAGCACTCCTGCAGGGGAATGATGCCCCTATTTACCAGTCTCAGACTTTGTTCTCAGAGGAGTCTAGCCATGCCTGATGTTGACTATGGTTTCTGGACTGAAAGAAAGAGAACTTCTGCATTCGTCAAGGAGTGTTGTTCGCTTAAGCCATGAATGATGCTATGGTTCGTTTCATCAGCGACATGAGCGGCAACAAGTTGGACTATCAGTCGTGCAGGGGCCTGTCTACTAGTTGACTATAGGAGTCTCGCCGATGCTAGCAACGCACCTCACTTAGGTTATTACACTACCAATGGTACCAGCCTACCGTTACATAATGACTTCCAGTTTTTATGGTATATAAATCAGTCAATGGAATGGGTAGTCAACGATTTTTCCAGATGACCGATAGCAACAATAGCATTACTCATACTTCGCTACCCGGAATAAGAAAACAGCTTCGCTACCTTGGCCTTTGGAAGAACAACTCGTGCCTCGTTACCTTGTCTGTTCAGAGCATTCCTTTCCCATGCATGCATAAAGCTGGAAATGCCTAATAGCCGCCTCATCATCTTTACCGGGTGAGTGGATTGAGCATCAAGTACTCCTCCCTTTGTTGTTCAAACAAGGACTTCGCCCGACGAGGCAATTCGACACCGTGACGTGGTCTAGTTAAAGAAAAAAAAATCATAGGCGACCCCTGTAAGAGGTCCAGTGTCACTGCGGGGGACCGATCCAAACTATTCTTAGCCTAGTATACCAAGTCCAAACTATTAATTTCATCAGAACTTGAAGATAAAAAATCGGTATCAATTCGTTCAGCTGCATAATTCAAGGACATGCGGACTACCTGGTAAAGCCAACACATAGACGTAGAGCTTCCCGGTGGAACTATGGGTGTAGGGAGTTTCCCTGGGAGAAATACTAGAGAGGAATCCATTATCCCAGTTGCCAAGTGCTTAGTCATGCTTCTTAAGTGCCACTTCCGATTGAAGACCGGGGGTATTCAAATTCAGTACCCCACTTGAGTACCGACGAGGCCAGCTAACGATTTGCAAGCAGACGGTTCTTGCTAGGTCGACTAATGAAAATTCCGAAGGGGGAGTGGCTCGAAGAGGGAAGGAGCTAAGTAGCTTATAGTTGTCGCCTCACAAACTCCCTAAGCTTGATAAGCAGCTTTAGGCCGTTGGTAGGCTGCCTGATTAAACACCTTAGATAGCAACATCATATTTAGCAAGCAAAGAAAGAACTCTTCTTCTCGGTCTCTTCTCTTATACGTCTAAGAGTTCCTGCTACGCATAGGACTGAGTGCCACCACTTACACTTGGTTAGAAGGACGAAGGACACTTATCTTCCCTGAAAGAAAATTATGGAATAGCGCTAGCTAACAAGTAAACGAATGAATGTTGCGTAAGTGAACGGAATGCTGTTGACATGAGCTAAGCAAGCAAGTAAACTACCTCTCCCAATGTTTATACTGGGCGTAGGCGAAGTGAGTTGGCTGTTTCGAGGTGGGAGCAGTCAACAACTGAGAAAGGTAGCCTCGTGACTCCCGCCGGGGACTGGGGAAGAACTTGGATCTGCTCTAAGAATCGTAATAGCTTGATCGCAAGATGAAACTATTTCATCTCAGTAGAAATTAATTACTTCTTTTGATTTGATGGGAGTGCACCAGATCTGATCGTTTTCCGGGATTACCTCTTTGATATTCTCATAAATATGGACTTCTCACTTCACTCCTTGGTTAGGAAGAAGCCCCAGCTGTCGAATTTCATGCCCTCTCATTTCTTGGGAATTTCTCTAAACGATCGAATAGGAGCAATTAGGCCTTCAGCTCGCTATGCTCAATCTCTATGTGCTTAATCAGAATGTGCAACATCTCTTTGAATTTGATATGACTATCCGTCTTAGCTCTTCCCGAATCGATCTGTATAGCTAAACTCTATATGTCCGTTGCTCATTCCACGAATAGCGCTTCCGTTCCCTAAATTTCATTCATTCGATTTGATGTTCTGTAACTCCAACTGTCCACCCTTCTGCTTCTGCAATTGGGAATAGGTCTGAGGTCAACTGTAAAATAATCGGTTTAAACTACCTGGTCAACGCTCATCCCGCTACGCACCTCTATTCTGAATAATAATAGATGACCAAGCGAGAACACAGTGGATAGAACACATCTTGATTGGCGGGAACAACTGGTAACCTAAGGAGACTTAGGGGAGACCTAAGAGCACGGAGTAAACGAGGCGGGTATTGGAGGCTATATGGCTCTTTCTCCCGCAGCACGGCTCACTTTAGCTAACTTGTTCTTCAGACAGCACAACGGTGAAGTAGAATCCATTGCGAAGGGGTCGGTGTCGTGTTATTCCTTAATTGGCATTGACCTAATTACTTCTCCACGCCTGAACTATCATTGGGAGGCCGGGGTAATATGCTCCTTCACAAGCTTGATGAAAGTTTTCACTAAGACTGCGCCATCACCTACAAAAGGATCACTTACTAGAGTGTTGCGCTTCTCAGGGCCATCTGCGTCAAAGCGACCCCGCCAGGGCGATCCAGTTACCCGGAGTTCAAGCCCTAAGATAATAAAGCCATTAGGTTCTTCGATTTGTTCGGAAAAGAAGCTAAAGCCCTTCTTTTAAGTTCTTCCCAGATACATGGCTTACATACCCAGGCCCCATTCTTGGAAAAAAAATAGAATCTAGACTTTAGCTAGGTTTGAAAGGACATTCAATCTTGTGAACTAATTGAGATTGAAATTGGAGTTGGAGATACGAACGGAGAGGAATAACCAATCGATGAAAGAACATGAAACCATTCTGCTTCAATAGAGGTACGAGAAAGGGTTGGGGGCAATGAAGTAGGTGAAGTGGTTGGATTTTTCGAGCTGTTCCAACCACTGCTGGATGTGATTCCAAGAGCCGAACGAGAATTAAAACCACACAAAAGAGTCAAGACCAGGCTCCCTAATAGAATGTTTAACCGATCCATTCCGAATCGATCGAATTGGTACGGAAGTTGTAACATGGGAAAACCACGGAAAACACAACTTATTTGAATAACCAGGTGACCTACCAATTGTAGAAGTAGGATCTTTGGCAAACAATAAGCACTTAAATAATACAATTCGAGTGTACCATCTTCTTTCTCATTTGGAGGTGCGGAAGGAAAAGGAAACAATGGAGGAATCTGAATCGGACCTAAATGGGAATGACATGAAAAGTCTTTTTCAAAACCTAGCATTAAGGGTGTTACGACAATATACGATAGGAGTAAAAAGAAACTCGTGATTGATGTGGAGGGGAAGATCTGCTTATGAAATAGTTCAAGGAAGAGTCATCTAATTTCCTTACTTCTTCGTTCTCATTCACTGGCTGGTTCTGAATGCCGCGTAACATCATCTTCAACCAACAAACGATTAACACAAACTGAGCAAGCAAAACTTAAGAAGAAGATTGTAACTAACTCAAAGAACGAAATAATAATAGATAATAGTAGGTGCGTAGCGAATTCAAATCTGAAATTTTACTGGCGAGTTAACCAATTATCTTAATACTTAGGGGCAGATTTTTATTCATTCCAGCACTACTTTTTTATACAATACATAACATAGGAGTACAATAAATAGGAAGCTTACATACTAATAAAAAGGGCCTTCAACCACACAACATTACTACAAAGTTAACTAACAACATTCAACCACACAACATTAAAGACATAGAACTTAATTAAACATAATAATGAACAGTGCTGGAACCTTCTAGGGGCCTTGCTAATTTCTTCCAGTCTCCTCATCCCCAGTGGGTGGGTCATGGAGGATGGCAACCTCTCTAAAGGAACAAGACAGCAAGTCTTACGGTGACTAATCTCCCATCGCTAGCAAGCCCAACCAGATCTCTCCTTTATCTGGTTTAAAAACCCCACAACTGGTAACCAAAACAAGCAAGCCAGAGCAGTTATTGTATTGTGGTAGTAGCTTCAAAGAAATTGGTAGTGTGTCTTGAATAGGAAAGCATTCTGTATGAACTCAATCCATGAAAAAGAGCTTGAACAATGAAGTGAAGGGCTTGACAGTTCGATCTGGTTTTCATCATTGTGGACAGAACAAAGAGAGTGTTTTAATTTCCTTTTTGACCGAATCCCATCTTTCTCAGTTACATGCCTCTCCCTTCGGTCGCCTATGTTTCGGCTTTTAATTAGCCTAAAAGTGAAAGAGTAGGCCCGACCTGCTTCCCCTTTCCATTTAATCACTGACAAAACCTACCTTTCAATTCGACTTAACAAAACGACTTCGACTTTAGTAGAACAATTAATCAAACAGGTAAGGCCAAGGCGCTCATAATCCCTATTCAAATTGCTTGCTTGACCTATTAAGGTGGCTTTCCTGTTGTTCCAGTCACTGCGGCTCTTGCTTGAGCCGGAAAGTACAGAAGGCACAGAGGTGAGAAGTTTTTAGATTATAGATACGAAGAAAAATGGACAGGTTTTAAGTAAGGCGAGTAAGAAAAGGTTAGATAGAACCGTTGCTTTGACATAACAAAAGAGGAAGAGATGTATTTTACCTCATACGGCCTGCCTTAGACAACAGAAAGCATGTATACCTAACTCCGGCTAAGCAACCAGACCGACCAGGTCACTCACCTAAAAACAGAGTTCGTACCAACCACCTATTCATATACCAGGTCCCCCGTTGGTAGTCTCCCCACTTCGCTCGACCCAGGTTCCCTAGACTGATGCTGTATCGAAGAACCATATGTGCATAACAGAGATGCTCTTTACCTAAGTGTTTGTTATCAATAGACAGAAGAACGGATCAAGTAAGCTACTTCCCAAGCAGGTAACTCACTCCCCCATTATTCTTGTCTCATCGGACTCATATGTGCATCTCTTCCCTATAATCTTCCAGAGCCTCCTACCTAGATATTAAGGGTCGCGGCTTTGCTCGGTATGCATATGAAGCTCTCCAGATCGCGCTTCACCTTTCATTTGTCCAGCACATCTCTATTAAAAGTAGTGAAAGTCTTGCTACAACCTATAACCATTGGAGGATTTTTCCTCACTTCGCTCGGATGAAAGTGGACCTCATGAAGAGGTCGCCTCCTCGATCCGCTTTTCTTTTCCTTTGTCCTTGACTAGTGGGGGTTTACGCTTGGGTAGTGTCTTACTTTTTATGAGTTGCATCTGATCTACCATCTGATTAGGCTCTTCTTATTCTTTTGGGAAGTTAAGCTCTTCATCTGAGCCGCTCCCGTAGCCAACAAAGTTACAGGTGTTGGGTTCTGCACGTAAAAGATTTTTTTCTAAATTTGGAACAAGGACCCTGATTGATGTCTAAAAACTTTCCATAGTTTTGCTACACACCTTTTTTCTGGAAGGATTTCAGAAGCCAAAAGTTCTTTCAAATAGAAGAGTTGTGACGCCACCTAATGCTATCTCTTTACCAGAGATGACATTATGGCTCCTATTTTAGAAAAGTAGTCGTAGTAAGATCTTGGATTCGGTCAATAAGACAGACTTTAGGCGCACCTGAGCGAGTTTCCTTGGTGGAAAAAAGAGAGCCAAAGTTGAAGATGCTAGGGCTCGTGGGGTCGGTGCAAAGTGCAGACTCCATCAAAAGATCCAGAGAACCTCTCCCAGTATCACAAATCTCGCTACGCACCTCAGGGCTCTTCTCTGGTTCCTAGTCGCGTACTCTGGTATATACCCTCAGGAAATATTAGATGTCGTAAAACCCTAATATACTGGCCATCATCTTCATACTCATCCTCTTCAGGTCCGAAATCGATTGCCGAGAGATTTTCTTGTTCATCATGTTCCTTATGTCGAAAGAAATTATCCTCCTTATCCAAGAAGACGAAAGTATCTTGATCGTGCCAGGTGATTTTCTTTCTGTAGCAGGCGAGCCTCTCGATAACAAAAGACTTAGTCAAGACAAGACTCTAACTTAAGAATACACCTTAGCCTACTTCATGTATACTAACGCGCCCTTTCTCGTGCACACTGCCCGCGGCGGAGACAGATAGGACAGATGCCAAATGTCTTAGAGAAGCAGCTGTGGGGACGGTAGATGCCTTAAGTATACAGGTGCAAGCTGTGATCAATGAATGCTTCAGTGACGCGGTACAATTGAGATATTGTTCCACATGCGGATTCTCATACAGGTATTGTTCCACATAGGGAATATGATATGCCAATCCCAAGATGATAGATAAGGCCTAGGACCAATGCTACTCAACGGCAATAAGAATTATATTCAATTTCAGAAGCAAAGATGGCTGATCTGTACCAAGAACCTGAAGATAATATGCTACGCCCCAAAAGAAGAAGATTTAGAATAAACGTAGGCTAATCATGGAAAAAGGTTGACGTTCACCCCCTTTCTTGTTTATAAGTAGGTGGGTGCTATTGAGATATTGGGCCCTTAAAGAGTCTTCCTTTAGAAAGAACGAAACGAGTTTGTGATTCGATCTTCTAAAGCGTAAAGCGAAATCAGTAGGACAAGCTCCAATCTTTCATCAACGCAGGTTGCTTATTCTCCTTCGCCAGTATATTAATTGGGTAGCGTAGCTGGAATTTCTTTTTGGTCCTTTTTGTCCAGTGGTTAGGACATCGTCTTTTCATGTCGAAGACACGGGTTCGATTCCCGTAAGGGATAGGTACTTCTCGGTACTCCGGGATATACACCAGCGGGTGGACTGGTTGGCGTTATGCCACTTCTCCTTCCTCATATGGTTCGATGGCTCTTCTCTACTAACCACAAAGATATCAGTACTCTCGATTTCATCTTTGCTGCCATTGCTGGAGTGATGGGCACATGCTTCTCTATACTGATTCGTATGGAATTAGCCCGACCCGGCGATCAAATTCTTGGCGGGAATCATCAGCTTTATAATGTTTTAATAACTGCTCACGCTTTTTTAATGATCTTTTTTATGGTGATGCCAGCGATGATAGGTGGATTTGGTAATTGGTTTGTTCCGACTCTGATTGGTGCACCTGACATGGCATTTCCACGATTAAATAATATATCATTCTGGTTGTTGCCACCAAGTCTCTTGCTCCTATTAAGCTCCGCCTTAGTAGAAGTGGGTAGCGGCACTGGGTGGACAGTCTATCCGCCTTTAAGTGGTATTACCAGCCATTCTGGAGGAGCAGTTGATTCAGCCATTTTTAGTCTTCGTCTATCAGGTGTTTCATCAATTTTAGGTTCAATCAATTTTATAACCACTATCTTCAACATGCGTGGACTTGGAATGACTATGCATAGATTACCCCTTTTTGTGTGGTCCGTTCTAGTGACAGCATTTCTACTTTTATTATCACTTCTGGTACTGGCGGGGAAGATAACATAAAATATATATAATACACTCGTTATGCTTAACACAAAAAGTCAAAGCCCTTATATCTTTCTAGCATCCCCTATTTAGATCACTTTGTCACTAAGTAAGTCAATGTGAAATTTAGGGATTAACATAAGAGCGACTCATGCTGCATTCACTCTGATTGGGAATGTCTTCTAAGCTGGTTTTTTTTTTAATAATGAGAATACGAGACGAGGTTGTGGAATAACGAAGATTAGGTGTGAAATACGAACTTTTCTTCCAGGTTTTTATAATCTTTTGACGGGAGGAGGGGAGCGAAGTGACGTGCGACTAAAAGGAGAGACCTCTCCAAACTATTCTTAGCCTAGTATACCAAGTCTGAAGGAAATTTCCTTAATGATCGGAGTAGCTCTTTCTTGTCCGCGTACTGTCCGGATCTAAGACATGTATACATAGCTCCCGGAACCACAGTCGGATCATATGTCTAATAAATCACTCATTCTCGTGCTATTGAGAAAGATATGTGGTGAAGCGTCTGCTTTCTCTTTGAGAGTTCCCTTGCTTGATCAAATATTATTTCAACAAAAAATGATCAATGAAATAAGAGTAACTGGACATCAGTACGCCCATAAAAAGGAAAGCGGTTTGTGGGACCATACCTAAGGAGCTACTAAAAGGAACTCGTGATTGCTAAGCAGCCGAAGTAGCGAAGCCGTCGAGGATGTACTATAACTGATCAGGCAAGGAGCTAACAACAACATCTGTTATATCTCATAATACCAATTAGGTAGGAATTATATTACTTGCAACCACTACGGAATTTCGTGAATGACCTGCTTCACACCAACCAAAACCAAAACCAAATAGTAAGTAGTAAACCCTATGAGTAAACTCATAAGCTTTCTACGCTTCGGAATCGAGAGTCAGATCCCCCCTTACTTATGAGGAGACAGAAGGAGAATTGTCTAGACTAACGTCTAGAAATGACTTGATTTTCATGAGAGTTCATTCGCACATGGACCTAAGACACAAATAGGGAGAAATATCCTAATCATCACAGCTCTCCTTCGCGGGTATGTGCTGGAAAAGGGCTATCCTCCTCATCCAAGAAGACGAAAGTATCTTGATCGTGCCAGGTAATTTTCTTTCTGTAGCAGGCGAGCCTCTCGATAACAAAAGACTCAGTAAAGACAAGACTCTAACTTAAGAATACACCTTAGCCTACTTCATGTATACTAGCGCGCCCTTTCTCGCGCACACCGCCCGCGGCGGAGACAGATAAGACAGATGCCAAATGTCTTAGAGAAGCAGCTGTGGGGACTTATCCCAAGCAACGCCTCTTTACTCCCATGCCTTTCTTGGTTGGACCAACCCAACCGGCGATTTCCGATAAGTCTTTCTGCTAGAGCAAGAAGCCAAAATCGACGCTTTCTTCATATTTTTGGATAACCAATCCATTTTCAAATATAGTTGGGGGACTTTCCCTAAGAAATGGGTACATAAAATGGAAAGCTCGGAACATGGGATTAGTATACCAATACTGACTACCCATTTCCAGTGTTGTGCTTCCTAAAATTGCATACCTATACACGGGTTCAAATTTTGATCGATATTTGCGGAGTTGATCATCCCTCTCGAAAACGAAGATTTGAAGTTGTCCATAATTTACTGAGTACTCGGTATAACTCACGCATTCGTGTACAAACAAGTGCAGACGAAGTAACACGAATATCTCCGGTAGTCAGTCTATTTCCATCAGCTGGCCTGTGGGAGCGAGAAGTATGGGATATGTTTGTTGTTTCTTCCATCAATCATCCGGATTTACGTCGTATATCAACAGATCATGGTTTCGAGGGTCATCCATTACGCAAAGACTTTCCACTGAGTGGATATGTGGAAGTACGCTCTGATGATCCAGAGAAACTTGTGGTTTCTGAACCCATTGAGATGAACCAAGAATTTCGCTATTTCGATTCTGCTATTCCTTGGGAACTTTGATATTAATAAGGGCGACAGATAATTCAGAATCAACATAGGATAGGTCCAGTCCTGGGGACAAATCAATATGAAATGCTATTTTCTTATAGTTCTCTTTTTGACTTCTATGAAATGAAAGAGAGAGTAAGTTATACTGGGAGCGTCGGATATCAGAAAGAAGTGTTATCGAACGATTTCCATCCATTCTTCCTAGTATGGAATAAGGGCTATACATAGTCTCGATCTATATGAAAGGGCACAGGGCTCGTGGGGTCGGTGGAAAGTGCAGGCCCCAATTAATATACTAGCCTGTGGAGATAGAAAAGCTAATGGATGGATCCTTCCACTGTCTTTGAACCGAGACTAGGTGCGGAGCGAAGACCATAGCATAGAGAGTATAGAAATCTCTCTCATCCACTTTGAGCTCAATAAACACTGGGGAGCGTCAATCGGTGCTCTTCGCTTCAAGTCTTTGCCCCCTGCCTACTTTCTTCGGATCGTTCTGACGATGCTTATTCTTTTCTTTTTGATAGTTCCTCGTCTCAAGGGC